>OX122937.1:0-5167500 GCA_944738685.1 Synanthedon myopaeformis | reverse complement strand
ACATTATATAATGGTTTTCGGTTCGGTGTGACAGGCGGACAATGCACCTGCAATCGCGTCGACAACACATTTTAACAGTGCAGAATAACAACCGTGTGAATGTTTACTATAATTTAAATAAAAAATTTATCTTTCGTAGTTAACACTGTTGACTAACGATTTCTTCGAATCATATTCCAGGTATTTTGATTCGTTAATTCAACTTTAATATGATCTGTTTACGAGTACCTCTGAGGAATACTGTATACGGTCGGGCTTGTATTGTCTTTTACTCTGAGTGTGTTGGATTTCATATATGATTTAGATATAGTTATAATTGCCCAGGAGTCGCATGAGCTCATACCGCCTTCTCCTTTCTTCCATCGGACATTCAGACGACGCGATGGCTGGTTACCATTCTCATCTTGTCAAAATCCTCTTTTTCCTTTCTTTTTCGGACCAAACGTTTTAAAAACACTCATAATACGCACTGCCAAGGATTAGAACTCCCTTCCGGCGTCTGTGTTTCCGAGCTCATATATATAACCCAAATCTTTTTAAAGTTAGACCGAACAGACATTTTCTGGGTGAGCTCGCTCAATCGCCGACCTCGTCTTTCCTGCACGGCCAGATGTTGGCTAAGAGCAAAAATTTTTTTTATAATATGTGCTGTTGTTTTTCAGTAAGTGAGTAACTGCAAGAGCTTATTGATGAGCCCGTTGGATGAGTGGTTACGGTGCTTGCTTTAACACTCTGTACCAGGATTCCCAGGTTCGATTCCCAGCAGAGTCAACTTTGGTAATTATTTTTTTAAAGAAGACTGATCTGGATCTGGAAAGTAGTGGCAGGGCACACTGCGTTTCGCAGTCATCTGGGCATTAAGTCTGGCGTCAGTAACCACCCCCTTACAGAAGGCCACCGTGAAATAATAATAAAATACCTAGGTTGCTACTTCAATTTTGAGATATGGCAACACTGATGTGAATATGTCAAATCTGACATTATGATCGTAAAGTTTAACATTTGTAATGGTGAACATACTCAGAACGTGTTGTCATACGAGTGCTATTTGGTACACCAGTATTTGTTTGCCAGAAGTAATCGGAAAAAACAGGGAAACCAATCGCAGAAGACGAATCATTCTCCACCACGACAATGCAAGCTCACACATCAGCTCAAACAAAAACGTTTTTGAGCAGCCAAAACATTTTTTGAGTTTTTGAGTATCGAATTGATGGGTCATCCGCCGTACAGTCCGTGTTTGGCACCTAATGATTTCTTTTTATTCCCGCACATCAAAAATAAATTGCGAGGTCAACGTTTTTCGACGCCTGAAGAAGCGTTTCATGCGTTCAAATCACATGTTTTGGAGGTACCTCAAGCGGAATGGAAAAAGTGCTTCGACAATTGGTTTAATCGTATGCAAAAGTGTACTGATCTTAATGGAGAATATTTTGAAAAACAATGAAGCCGTTTCTGATTATAAATATTTGTTTTTAATTGTTTATCTCAAAATAGCAGCCCTCGTAATAATTGAATAAATTTCTCAATAAAAGTTTTGAAAATATAATATGAAAGCCCGGGCTCGAAACAAGTTATATAGTAATAAAATAAATACACACCAGTAACCATTCCCTTCCCAAACACGTTTATTTCTCACCGAAATACCAGCTTCGAAATAAGTGATCACTTGATTCAATTTTATTAAGAGAATTAACATAAACTACGAAAAAATAAACACAACATTTTTTGATAACGGAAACGTGTCGCAGAGGTAAGGGCGATGGAATTTATGTTAATCGAAGGATGGTAAAAAAGTGTGTCCATGTTCCACTTTTAACTTTCACGTAGATCCTAATTTAGTTACTGAAGAGAAGTGGCGTAAAAAGGAATCTCGCTACCAGAAGAGTTCCTGATAAAGGATTTTTGAAATAAAAGGGACATACCTGTACCTTCTATGTTCACTTAAAAATACAGCATATTCGCATAATATAGCTATCGATATTTTCCGTTAGACTAACTTTTCCCAACCACATTTGCAATAACACATTTAATTCATACACACTACTTACGATACTACATATATTACATATATTGTAAAGTAAATTTGTACAAAACTAACATCCTAATTCCTGTATAAAGAACTGATAACCCGCTCCAGGATTTGCAAGGATGCAATTATCTTCTGTAAATTATATACACAAATCTCGTTAATCAAAATCCGTTAGATAGTTTAGAAGAAGTTAGCGGAGCAACAGAAAAATATTGATATAAATGAGGATTAAATTTTATTTAAGTTGTTTCAAAAAGAAAAACATTTTTTTCTCTTATATATTTCTCAAAAATGCATGATTTATTTGAATTAAGCCTGATCGTATTGGTTTCTATATTGTATAAATCAGAGAGGTTGAATTCACTTGTTACAAAGTGCAACACACCAAAAGGACAGGCGTATCTATAGCGCGTAGTCCCTAATTGGCGGCAATACAACCTCTATCTATTCACCATTTTATTGATACGTGGGTTACACATTTCACATATACCTGCAATGTGTCTTTATCTAATGAATATATTATAGTGTTTGGAAGACCTTGGTATTATGGAATATGAAATATATTAACTTACAAAATGTTCTCAAGCAAACGAAACTAGAAGAAACTTCAAAATCCTAATTTATACTAATATAGTATTAGTAGCTTCGCTGGGTTTCAGTCTAATATTAATTTTATTATAAGTCTAAATAAAAGTATTCTATGTTCATTATCATTTAAAAGTTCTTGATATAAGTATATATATGGTTAGATTTTATTTGACGTTCAATGGAAAGTGGCTGACTTAACAGCGGCAAACGTTTGCCATAATGATGGTCAACATATGAAAATTCTGTTTTTTTATAAAAAAAAATTTCCGTTCGATTTTTAGGCGAAACAAAGCATATTCAGAGGAATAAAGATTATTCATCTGTTTAAATGCAATATGTAAAAATTTCAAGTCAATCCGTTGGCTAGTTTTCGAGGTTTTGAAGCATAAACAAACCAACATAACATTTTTATTATTTTTTATATTATTTAATTATATTATATTATATTATATTATATTATATTATATTATATTATATTATATTATATTATATTATATTATATTATATTATATTATATTATATTATATTATATTATATTAAATTATATTATATTATATTATATTATATTATATTATATTATATTATATTATATTATATTATATTATATTATATTATATTATATTATATTATATTATATTATATTATATTGGATTTTGAAGATTAGATGGTAGGAAGAAGGAAAAGGTTATATGATGTTTCTCTTCAAAAGTTTGTAGACGCTCTCATCTGAGTAGAAATCCTCCAGAATCCTCCAAATATCGTCAGATTAAGAATAAGCACGATCAGGAATTCAGGTTAAACCGTCTGTATGAAAATCTGACGCGCTTGAGTATTTCAAAATGGCAATCGCCAAAAATGCCAAAATCCCCTCTTCGGCTCACCTACTATTAGCGTTAAGTAATCAATTGAAAACGGCTGAACGAATTTGGATGAAATTGTTGGCTTTGGCTTATACTGAAGATTTCGATGAACAGATAGGATACTTGACAAACATTTTAGATTCAAAATCTGTTGCGTGGTTTACCTATATATATATATTATTATTATTATTATTATTTATATTAAATATTGTTCTTGGCCAACAACCACATGTGTAATAATGATGAGGACTAAGATGGAGCGAGCTCACCCATTTAGGAAGTAAAAGGAGTAACAGACAGACGTGGAGAGAGAAGATGATCTACTGAATATTGTATTTATTTACTGATTACTGTGTTTCAACTAAACGGTAGCCCATCTAATAACATGTCATCTAAATCATAATTTACATGATAAACCCCAGTTTAATCTAAAGATCTCGCTTAAAATCAATTAATGTAACTGCGGATGAGTCCATGTTTTCGTTTACATTTTCATGTACGTCGTTACATTTCATATTATTGAGGTTGCAAAACTTTGAAGAGCTGATAAAGTTTTAGAAGCGCCCTATAATTTTCAAAGCCAGCAGTATACATGCGCAGTAGGCGGCCAGGTCGCGGCGGCCAATTAGATCTTTTTTTAGTTCGTAGATTTTAAAATCGCACGCACGTAATTATAAATTATATATTATCTACTAGTACTATATTTATCTGTACTTACTATGTCTATATATAAATTGCAATGTTATATATAGTGTATTATATATTATGCCTAATACTATGTATATTATGTATATGCAGAACACAGAGAAGTGGTCATCTTAGGAGGAGGCCTTTACCCAACCTGGGGACTTAGCTTAATTCACTTTAATCAAGATTACTAGAAATAATCCATTTAGTATTAAATGAAAGAGAAATTAAGTTTGTTTACCTAGCAATTAGTAATTAATCTAGAAACTAAGATGTAAATGTAGCTTGTAGCTTGGTCAAATAAAGGCTTTTTTTATTTTATTTTTTATTTTTTTAAATTTTTTTTAATTTTTTTTTAATTTTTTTTTAATTTTTTTAATTTTTTAATTTTTTTTACTATGTATATTAAGTAAATAATAAATAATGTAATAAAGTTAAGTAAGTAACGTAGAACGTAGTAAATTATGAAACGGCATCCGTAGAAGATCAGCGACGTAGCTCATGCTACGATTACAATTAGCGGATGTATTGGTACACTCTCATATAATATACTAGCTGTTACGCTCACAGCTTCGCCTGGGGTGCATATTTTTTCCCTAAAAACCTTCCCTGATTATCCCTCTATCCAATGTTGAAAACCGCATGAAAATCGGTGTAGTAGTTTTTGAGTTCATCGCGAACAGACAGACAGACAGACGCGGCGGAGGACTTTGTTTTATAATATGTAAGGAAAATGTAAAATAATTTTACCAAATAAATTTTTTTTTTCTTTTTTTCTTTCTTTCACTTGACAACATGCGGCCAGCATACAACCTTGACCGCGGTGACATGGACTTTTTTTTGCTCAAATAACACAATAAAATTGAATTTATATTACAAAATTTTTAGTTGAACGAAATAACTTCAATGAGTAGATATAATTATTAGATAACCAATAATACTTTTGACCAATAAATTTAAAGTGAAAATGCTGACAATCAGGTTATTAAATAAGCCTTGTCTATCACATTTTTAACTCTATAATTCTGTCTAATTTTACGTAAACCTTTTATAAGTATTGGTAAACTGATCCCTTACAGGTGCACGCCTTCGACACGATAACATTTTATTTACGTATAAAATGCAATTTTAACGATTGTTGTATTCTAGACTTTATCGCTAATGCAATAGAAACAACATTTCTTTACCTCATAACTATGATAAGATCACAGAAAGAATATATTGCATTTGTCAGCAAAACGCTTTAAACTTATCCTGATATTATAAATGCGAAAGTGAGTTTGTTTGTTTAGTTAGTTACGCTTTCACGCCTTAATTATTCAACCGATCATCATGAACATTTCCATGACACGTTGTCAAGGATACAGAAAAGGGTATCTTTCACCCAAAATAAAATATCATCTAAAAATAAAGTGTCTCCTTGCCCTTTGAGCGGGATGGACCGGGCTCTGCCGAGGTAACAACTCCGATCCAACCCAGGGCAGCCTAGCTATTGCTGGCTAGACAAACTCCAATGGGGATTGCCCGGAGAGACCGGGGTAATCCCCAGACGGGGGGGACCTTGTACAGGCATACACAGCTAGCCAACCATGTGCGCAGGTCCTCTAAGACATTTGAAGACGGGCTTGATATGCCCGCCTTCTCCTGCCCAGCCGCCTGCGTCTGAGGGAAGCGAGACCGGCCTCTTCCTCTCGCTCCCTCTCAGCTGCCTCCTTCTGTGACATTACGGATTCGCAGAAGGAAGCAACTGCTTTCCAAGTGGTCACACTATCAAGCATGACTTCAACTATGCTTGCCAGTGTCGTCTCCACCACCCATCGCCACCTTAACCTATCTAAAAAATATTTTACAAATATCTTTTTAACCTGATAATGATATGAATAATCGATGGTCGCTGGTATATAATTAATAAAACATACTATATTGATATAACCACGGTGTCAGATGCCGCCGTTGGGTTCCCAATAAACCCTATTTGAATTTATTAGCTTGCCATAAGATACAATCGCAAACAAAAATAAAATAAAATTTTAAATAAGATCGAATCTGATATTTTCATAACGAACTTTGAAGAACGAAAAACTATAAAGCTAGAAGAAATTATAATACTATGCTAGTGCCATACACGATAAATCCTACCAATATAATTAAAAAGAAAGAGAAAGTTTATATGTAGAGGATAATATCCGGAAATCAGGAATTTGAAAAATTCGTTCGCAATTTAAAAGGATCCAGGTTTATTCCAAGTGGAAATTGTGTAGAATTCAGTCAGTCAGACAGCCTATAATAAGAGTTGATGTTGATTTTTCTATATAAATTGGGTTGTATGGAATTTTTTTTTTCAGGATAAAAAGTATCCTATATGTTAATCCAGGTACTTAATAGATTATCTGTGTGGCAAATTTCATCCAAATTAATTCAGTAGTTTTTACATGAAAGAGTAACAAACATACATCCATACATCTATCCATCCTGACTAAAATAGGATAGTGCATAGCATTAAAAATGGAATAACATTAAATAAATTACCAGAATACGCCCTTCTCACTTTTGCTCGCGATTGTATTTAGCCGTAAACGAGTGATCTTCGCTGTTAAAGAAAAAAGTATTGGGTAAGGAGAATCCAGCTGTGCGATATTTATGACTTTATATCTCTCATCTCGGTCGCACACATTGCGTATGTGTATATTTGTTTCGTTCCCTAAATGCCCTCTGGTTATCTACGATTGGCTTTCGTTCGGTGAGACATTTTGAATTTTAAGACGATTCAATAAACATCAATAAAGAAATATCCCTCGGGAATATCTGGAACTAATGTTTAACTTTTTATTAATAGCCATTGAATTAGGTATATGTTGGTATCTACATAGAAATCATTGTTAATAGCATAGCATAGAATAATTGTAGCAATAACTACAGTCGCCTATAACACAGGTGAAACACTACAGGTGCTGCAAGTGCGGGATTGGGAAAGGATCTGGAAGGATAGGAAAATGGCCTCTAGCATCCCTTACTATCATGGAAATACAACAGCACACGTGCTGTTATTTCACGGTGGTCTGCTGTAAGGGGGTCGTTACTGCCGCCACACGGGCTGCCCAAAAGACTGCGAGATGCTGTATGCCCTGCCACTAGGTTGATCCCGCCGATAATGAACCCGGGAACCCTAGAACAGAGAGTTATGGCTAGCACCCTAAATAATCATCTAACTAAATTTAAAAAATTGTAGGTACATTCGTTTGTTAGAATTACAACTGTTAGGTAGGCCTCTGAAAATCACAAGAGATTAAACAAGAAGAACCCTTTTATTTTAAAAATTGATCCAAATTTAATATTGCACAATAGCAAAAAATGGTTACGGAGTTTATAGGTAGGTTTGTCTTATAAGACTTGTAATATTTATAAAGTTGACTATCAAGACAAGACAGCCAAGACAGCCTAGAAAACTGAAATTCGTCATTTCAGCATTGTCGCTAGAATTTAGATCTCTTTGACATCTACTAGATAAAATGTGAACCAGATAGGTTAACCATCATTATACGCCATCTATTAGTGCAGTCTCACATTACTCTTCAGTCAGTCAGTAAATTTACAATAAAATGACTTTGAGTGGCGCCTATAACGAACGTATACTAAATGTTTCTCAAATGTTTTGATAGATGGCAGTAATATAGCCTGACTAAAATGAAATGTCCTCTGATTCACTGGAAAATTTAGAGAAATAATGGCGTATTTTATTTAGTAGGACTTTAAGAAACGCAGTGTGGACAATACAAGTATTTTTTTCTTTGATAATGGCAAGTTAATGATTAATGTTACCACCATTGTGCATTTCTCCCTAGATATAGCGATATCTGACTTTATATTGATACCAAGATATATAAGGATAAGACATTAAATCTCTTAATTTCGAATAACTTCTAGCCTCAGTTTAAAAAAGAAGTCACTTTCATTTTTATCGGGTGATTTCTACTGTTGTATACCGTTAAATAATATTTACAAATTCCGTTCTCGAATATGCTTCACACGATTGTTAACTTTCGTAAAATACTTAACCCCTACCGAATTGGAAATTTAAAAATCCCTAGAATCACGTTGTTTTATTTTGACATCAATACTTAAACAAATTAGAATTTTTAAATTAAAAAAATAGGGAAACCACCAATTGAGGTTCATTCTCTATTTCTAATATCAAATAAATTTTAATACTGCCTGTAAAGCATAATTAGTGTCATCTTTTAAAAGAAACATAGGAAGCTACATTTTGGAGGCCATATAGTGACATCGATATTTGGGTAATGGCAACATGGTTCGTCTATGCCCACATTTCGGTCCAATCCATGCTCTTGCTGCTCTTGCTCTATAACTAACTAACTAACTCTATGGTCATGCCTGGCAGTCTGTTTCCATCGTCGCTGTGTGGAAGTGGTATTTGTTTGAAAGGTTTTGTATCGGTTGATTAACCGAATTCGTTGTGATTTTACATTGCGATATTATGTTTTACAAAGGATTTGTGACTGAAATGTGCTAAAAAATATAATTTATAAAAGCTGGAAGTACAGTGAGGTGTGTAATAGTGAATAATAAGTGACCGTTTGTCGGTAAAATCGTGACTTGGGTTTATTTTGGAGCGATTATTTCAAGTTCGCCGGCTTATCTTGTTGTGGTGAGTATATGATCGATATTTATATCCCCTTTATTCTATAAAGGACTCCCTTCTTATTATTAACACATGGTTATGCTTTCAATGTAGCTATTATAACATAGAAAAGATCGAAAAGCAGGTCAGCTTGGGCACAAATAACGTCATTCTGTGCGTATTCAACATGGATAAATTTTAAAAAAGAATCGTGAAAGGAAATGCGCTGTTTTTCTCAAAAACCATATATACCAATATTTACCATCTCTGGTAAATATTTTGTTTTAGTATAGTAAAGATTGTTAGTTATTTAAAAGATTATTTACTATGTTTGAATGATTTTTTTGTACCTATATGTAAAAGGTATTACAATTGAAGTAATTTACCTTAAAAGTTTAAAGCAAATTAAGTTTACTTAAGTAACTGCATTCTGCGTATCAACGCTTCACGGTTTTCTAGGAATGACAAAATCCACGAAAATTTGAACATCCCAACTGTCACCAATGAAATGGAGAAGTACAGAATAAAAACATGCTTAGCGCCTCTCACGACACCCAAATAGCCTCGCTGCTCAATATCTAAGCATTAAGAACTGATAAGCTGAAAAGGAGGCAAGTTCTGTAATGGAGTAGCTTAGGCCGTGGCCCACTTTTTGAAAGACAGTAAACCACTCAACGAATCTGCTTATAGTCCTGCAGACTGATTGCAGTTTATGTAAAAAAAAAGTTTAAGTAGTAGGAGGGGCCAAGATGCAAACGCTTAGTTGCATACTTCAGAAACGAAGAGAGAACGCTAAGAGACAGCTTGTTGATTGGTCAAAATATTATTTTGACATTACAAATGTCTGTGCGTTACAACAACCAATCACCAAACTTTCTCTTAGCGTTCTCTCTTCGTTTAAGAAGTACACAACAAAGCGTTTGCATCTTGGCACACTGCGATCTGCACATCTAGGGGCCCAGGGCACACTGCGATTCACAATCATTTTGGTAGCCCATCTGACCGCTTAACCACCCTCTTACAAAAGACCACCGTGAAATAACAGCATGTGTGCTGTTGTGTTTCGGTGAGCAAGAGATGCCACAGCCCATTGCCCTATTCGTTCCTAATCCCTTATCTTTATATCTACAAATGATCGGCAGTGCATTTGTAGCATGCTGTTAAGCGCACTTGTTATGGAGACATTAGCCTATCTGACAACCTTATAAACATAAAGAAAAGTAATGTGAGTAAGTAAACATTCTCAAACTTTCTAATAACATTCTAAATTATAATTATATAAAAAAATTAAAACCTACCCACATAAGTTTGTCTCCACTCAGTTTTGTTGTCAACAGAGATATTCATTAATTTGTTCTAACACCCATTCTGTAGGGGTTTGAGAATGATTTAAACATTTTGGGATAAAGAATGTTCATTCATTACATTAATGGGGCAATCTGTTTGACTTTTTTTACTTATATTTTAAAGGTTTTAACAATAGTGGAGGAGGTATAGGCCTAAAAATAATGTATTTAAAAGAAGTCTAGGCAAAGTATTTACTATTTTTCAATATGACAACTTTTTTTTTAATTGTTAAGCTCAAAAGTACAGGCTGTCGGTCACTTGATGGTAGGTAGCTACCATCATCTATAACACAAGCAACACCATCGTAGGTTCTGCAAGTGCGCTACCGACCATAGAATGTTTATTTTTAATGGATCTTCTAATGTCTATTTTGTTTAAGTTTGAGTGGCCTGCATCTAAATATTCAGGATGAATACATTAGCCTGAAGTAACTGTTTCAGAAAAATTCAGAATATAAGAGTGGTGACACGATTGTGGCAGATTCTGCAGTCATAAACGGAAGACCAGCATGAAATGACAGCACATGTGCTGTTGTGTTTTGAGTAAGGGAAGCGGAAGCCCTTCTCTCAATCCCATCCTTGCCTCTTATCTTTATGATTTTTTTTTAATATTAGATACATTTGTAAAATAATGTTAATTTATATTGCATTTCACAAAAAACTTTATTTTTTTCTATTGTGTTTCACACATCTAGCCAATTTCAATTTTAATACGTTTAACATTAAGAATTTTGTCACATTTCTAGTTTGTTAGTCTACACTAATATTATAAAGAGGAAAGATTTGTTTGTTTGCTTGTTTATTTGCATAGGCTCCGAAACTACTGGACCGATTTGAAAAATTCTTTCACTGTTAGGAAGCTATATTATCAGCGAGTAACATAGGCTATATGTAAAAAAAAAAAAAAAATACGCGGACGAAATCGCGTGCAACAGCTAGTTTTTTATAATTAAAAAAGTACTTCATGACCTAATTGACGTTTTAAAATGCATGTACCTACCTACCAGTTATAAAATTTCCTATGTGCCATTGAGAACAAAACAATCTGACCTTGTATCTTTTACACTTGTTGATGTCATCATACCTACTGCCTGGTAATTCGTAAAATTCATTCATTTAGGTAAGTACCTGAATTTTCTGAAAATAAAAAAAATCAGTCCAATATGTTTCAATAATTTATTTGATTTTTGTTATTGTCACTATTGTTAGGTAGTTATATAATTAGATTGTCCTATTGTACAGTCCAGATCAACGCCCTTTCACATTTAGCATATTAATATTTTTCCATAGAGTTTTTTAAAGCCATACGCGAGCCACACATGCAGTATTTAACCACATCGTAAATCCGAGACCAAACAATACTATCTTAACATCTGGGGTGAGTTATGGGAGTGTGACGTCACGAGAGTCTTTTTATTGTAGTACGGCAAAGCAAGTACTATACTTACAATATGCTTATAAAATCGTTTGGTCCCGACTGTCGGCCAAAACCACTCAGTCTAGAAAGCGCAAATTCGGAACATAGGTTTATTTTATAACGTACTAGCTGATACCCGCGACTTCGTCCGCGTTGAAAAATAAAAAAATATAAAAGCAATATAACTATTATATTTAATGACACTGGTCAGGCATTAGTTTTTTTATTTTATTTTAGATCTCTTGGGAACAGTTTTTTTTTTTCTGAATGAAAGGTACCATCCTTTCTTGTAACCTGACAACGTGTATGCCAAAATTTCACGATGATCTGTTCAGTAGTTAAGGCGTTAAAAGATAACACACAGACAAAATGTCTCTTGGCACTACTGCCAGGATTCTACAATTCTACAATTTACAACTCAGTAGGTATTGTCCAATATTATATTATATTTAAAAAACAATTTTTTAAATAAAAGGGGGTTCTTGTCTAAACTCTTGTGATTCTCAGAGGTGTACACCTACCAGTTGTAATTTTAACAAACGAAAACGATGCACGCGCAATTCTCAATTTAGAACATTCCTAAGAAAACTTGAACGGATAGTGGAAATCCCTACATCATGTTACTATGTAAGTAAGACGTTCACGTGTCAGATAAAAGTACTTTGTATCTAAGTATAGCGTAGTAATCCTTCTCCTGTCTGGATGCGTTCTAAAGTGCACCATTCATTCGAAGCGCTATTTTTTCTTGAAAGGTCTGTGCTTGTCGAGTTGAATACGCGAAAATTAAGGAAAAGGTGTTTAGGCACTACATGCAAAGAAAGATTTTTAGCAAGAATTTCTTCTTTAGACGATCTCTTTAGATTTCTTTAGACCTTCGTCGATTTTAATAAGAATTTTGTATGATCTTTTTGAATATTTTGCAAGTAGTGGCAGCACTACGTTTCAAAGTCATTTGGGCAGCCCGTCTGGCGGCAGTAACCACCCTCTTTAAAAACACCATCGTGAATAACTATTGGTAATGTTGAGTAAGGGATACCAGAGTCCTACTATGGTCGGCAGCGCACTTGCAGCATCCATGGCGTTGCTTGTGTTATAGTTAGGCGACGGTAGCCTAAAGAAAAAAGAAGGAATGCATTTTATCTACGATTATTATATTTTTATTATATTTGTGATATCAATTTCTTTCATTATCATTGATAACATGTTATCATATTTCTAATCTATCATAACATTGCAAACTTATGTCTGTTACGGTCTATATTGAAATGCTAAATTTAATTAAATTTAAAATTAGAAGATTAATTTCATTGAACCATAATTTCACATACTACTAAATTAAATATATATAGGTATTATGATTTGTGATTAAATCGTAGTCCCGTTTGTTGTAGTTAGGCCTCATAATGAACGCCATTTTGCGTCGGGCGTCGGAAGAAAACCTAGAATATGTCAAACGTCGAAACATTTTATGATTGTAACGGATTGTATCTCAAAAGTGGTAGTAAAATGAGAAAGACAAGTCAAGTTTCCCTTTGCGTCGGAGAGTTCCGCATTCGTATTGTCATAACATCTGGCGGTCCAATCGTGGTGGATATCAAGTCATTTATTTTGAGACGATGATCTCAAAGGGGAAAAGGAGCGAACTCGGTCATTGTCATACTGAACGGTACTGTACTGTTCTTCACTTTTACTGTCGTCTCCGTGGCCGCGTTAAAGATTTTTTTCTCTCTTTTTCTTTATATGGTGCACAACGCCTTTTTAAACATGTTTTTAATTGTGCCTTTAAATTTACTACCTCATTCACTGGTAGGTGCCCGCTGAGGTTCGCAGCAATAATTTATAGGTTAATTTATAGTAATTTATAATTTTTATACGGCTATTTAGTTACAAGTGATTAGGTAAGCTGATTATTGATCGTTTTGGTGTGATAAATAGTAAAGAGTAGAGCAAGTTTTCAAAGTAATAAATACACAAATAAAAGGAATTAAGTTCTTTTTTTTAAAAGAAACCAGTGCTAATGCTAAGTTGTAATACGCTCAAAGAAAATGTTACTCGTAAAGTACACGTATCCACGTAAAACACACGGCCATGTCTAAGACACATTTTTTTTTTTGTTAAATTTCTTCTATAATATACCTACAGTTTCTATAATACAGTATGCTCCAATCGTTTACTAAGTAAAGACTAGATACTGAATGATAACAAAATAAAACAAGCATAGAGCTTGGAAAAGAGCGTAGACGTACTCGCCAACTTTCTTGTTTTGAGTACTTTTGTAGTAACTCATATATGTTGTTCTGTTTTCCAACTTTTATATATATCTTCATAGAAAAAGTTCCATGTTGTCAAATTTCTTATTTCTCCAACTTTTAATTATGTTAATATTGGTAATTCTTGTTACATACACTATTATTAAGTAGATACAAATATAGTATTATTTCATCAACTCTTATTACAGTTCTACGAACGTTATAATACATCTTGTCTTCGTATTTAAGTATTTATTAATTAACCTTTTTGATAAGTTTATGCACTTCATCCTGCTCATTTCCTAAAGACGAAAAATTCTCACTAAGTGGATTGGATTCACTAAAAATTGCGGATGTTCATGATTTTTTACCAACACTGTTCTTCAAAAAGCGATTCTGGATGCGTAAGCACGAGAAAGCAACTATTTTTTTTTTGTTTCCACAAATAAATTGTTTTGGTTTTTTTTTTATTATAAATTATTGTAGTTTTGTTGCTAAACGTTCTTTTTTTCTGAAAAAAATCTATATTAGGAAAAATCCGATGTGTTTTTTAGCAACCTGTACCCCAGTTGGCGAAATATTCCAAATTATACATCTTTTTCTAAAAGTTACTTAATTAGGAAATAATATTCATGTTGGTGTAATAATTGTCGAAATAATAATATTAATACTAATGCCTACAAAAGTTGGCAAATGTTGAGTTACTACAAAAGTACTCAAAGCAAGAAAGTTGGCGAGTACGTCAACGCTCTTGGAAAATTATAGTGCGATAATTTAAAAGTTAATGTGAGAGCTACGAAGTACGAAGTGAGAGCTAATAGGAATCGGGATGAAAGCTCTCTTCAAGATTGAAGTGTAGAAAGGAATGAACGAGGAGGAACGAGCGACGCGAAAAATTAACACCCACTGAATTAGGTGCTCCAACCAAAGTATTGAGTATTATAGTAGGGAAAGCTTAAAAAAGTCCCTTTTCGGACAACTTTTCAAAAAAACCTATTTAAATATATGGCGTATACATGATCATGATCTTGGAGACTGTTTTTTATTCAAGGGATGTCGGAGACTTATTATCCTAGCTTTATCTGTTTATCCTTTATCCTATCAAAGTAGGCAGAGCAGTAGCAGGATTCTGACGTTTACGTTTTATTTCATTTGCTGAATAATGGTTTGTATACGAGTAAATATAATTTGTTGGAAATTTCACCAATCTAAACTCCCCAACTCAACACACTGCGAAACAAAACTACCAACTCGTCTGGAAACTGATGTTTTGCAATTCAATGAACTCTAATCAATTAGAACGAAAAATATTATCATATATTTTGATTCGGTTAAAATTTGTATGGCCACCTTAATATCGTATAGTTATTTTGACAGTATGAGTGGTATGAGCTAAACGTTTTTATTATTCATCCATAACTACCAACGTTATTTATTTATATTAACTAAGGCTAATTTATATTATGTACCGATTTTATAAGCAATAAAAACAAATTTAATATTTTACTTCACCTTTTATATATTACACTAGCTGTCGCACGCGACTTCGTCCGCCTAACTTTATAAAATATATACTATGTTACATGCTGATAATGGAGCTTTCTATAGGTGATTTTTAAATCGGTCCAGTAGTTTTTAAGTTTATTCATTTCAAACAAAAATACAAACCTTCTCTCTTTATAATATTGGTATTAGATTTAAAGGTTATCACAGCATGCATATTTGTTAGCCAAACCGGGCACTTCCTGATAGCCAATCATGCGCAATTATTTATCTTTTAACTCGAATGCATTCAAAAAGCAAAAGAGTTCTGTTCTGTGGATCTTCGTGCTCACATAACCGCCAGTCGCCATATTGCGCGACTATTACCGCATCCGCTATTATTTTAACCTCCACCGCCTTTGGAGACTCATCCCTCATCCCTTAGAGCCGTCTTCAAAACTACCACCGCCTGGGAACCTTTTCTTGAACCTGGGGTTACTAAACCTGGAGTGGTTCCGCATCTCCAACGCCGTTGGTAGACAACAGGAAGGCGTCGAAGAATCCTCTCCCGTGGATCACACTCCTGAGTTTGTATTAACACCCCTAATTCATACTTTAATCCTAGTCAAAGTCAGTGGCTCCTGCTCAATTATCTATTCGGTCCACTAAACCGCCGTGGGGCGCTTAATCCGAATATTGCATTCGGAAGCCCTCACAGATACAATAAATATTCAAATTAATGTTGAATCCATTTACAAATAGTATATTTACAGTCACGCGCAATTTAAGTTACAAAAATATAAAGAAGTTTCCACAACTACCCACATTAGCGCCATTTAGAATAAAAAATAAAAATTATTTGAACAAGTTGATTTTTTCAAATTTAAACAAGGTTAATTTGATGTTAGTTGTCTGGTATTCTCTTTAATGAAGTTTACATTTTATAATGTTCTACAATACAAAACTTTAATTATAGGCCCAACAATGTTAAAATTCACCTATAGAGTTTTAACAAAAATGTCAGAAAATTTGAAATTGTTTAGGAAAGTAGGAGTTCTTTAAATTATCAGTTATCAGGTTTTCCACCAGATGTTTTTATGCAAACAAAAAGTTTTGGACATTGCCTGAATTCGAATTTATAAAATTACTGGCGTCTCAAACTTGCTTCGAACCGGCCTAGCTAATCAATGGGCTAAAATGTAGTTCTAATTAAATACCCAAGGTAATTAAGATTTAGTATTCTAAACGCCGGATAAACCACTTTTATATGAGGCTTGGGTCCAACATAATATATTATGGTAATATTATAATTTGTATCAGTTTGTCAATCGTCACTTTAACACTTTTTTTTGTGTCTCATTTGTTTAAACAATTGAATATAATATCAGTAACTTACGATCTTAGGTAAACACCGTATGTTGTTTTCCCACAAATATGACAACCGACTGGAATGCCAACTTAACTTGAACTATTTGGGATGTCACAGAACCTCAACAACCTATTATACCTGGGTGGTAATAGGGATCTATTTACATTGGCACATGTGCAAATGAGGACCAGTAGATTTAGATCTGTGGCGGTTGTTCGAGTGGAAACGGTTGAAGTTCAGGTAAAGTTGGTGATGGCGAACAATAACAAAGTGCAACTGTGGTAATGACTGTTGCATCAGCGGGTCATTCTATTGTTTTCTAGTTGATGTTAGTTTGCGTTTATTTAAACTGTTATTACGGTGATTGAACGCTTATTTTGATTGTGTTGATGTACTGACTTTATCTTTTACTAGATGAACTGAAAAGTCCCCAGGTGAAAACCCTGGGGACTTACCTATTCTATCTGAAATAGCCTATGTCTTTTCGTCTGAAACAATATACTTTTCAACAAGTTAATGATTTTTTTTAAATTGGTTCTTCTTATTTAAAACGTTTACTAAAATTTACAAACAAATTTATAAATATGATGTTATTTAGTATTTTTAGTATTTTACTGCGACTAAGTTTACATGGTCAGTCGAGTCAACGGAGCATTAGTGCTGCGGGACACCCGCTCTGCTTGACCCTTCTCACACCAATGGGCAATGAACACAGCCGCCTTGATTTTGGGGTTAAGTGGCCATCTAACCACTCGGCGAAAGGGACAGTACATTTTCCAGCCATGTGTGCCCTTGTGAAAGGTCTCTAGGGGTTTTTGAGAAAGGTCTCTAGGGTTTTTTGAGTCGATTTACAGTGTACATGCTACCTATTTTTATCCTATTTAAAAGAATATATAAAAAAACTGTGTCAAAATTGTCGGGGGCTTTCTTTTTTTAATCCGATTTATTTACATAATGGTAGTCCAATAACACTGCAGACATAGGTACGAATCCATGTTGAGCATGACTTAAAATGTGACTGTTAGGTATATGCTCGGACAGTAAAAGAAAACATAGTCAGTGAACCTGCTTATGACAGAAGACAAACCGCACTGTGCTCTGTGCTATCGTGGTAGGCTATAACCCATAACTGGATATGTACTTCTAATACGAAGATGAACACTGCATGTGCCCCAACAATGGGAAGGGAAGTAATATTTGACAGTACAATAATCTAAACTATACTAATTTCCAGTTTTTACAGCATTATTTAAATATTAGATAATTATGTCAGTTTGATAATGTGTTTGTTACTCAGTCATGCGGTCATAAAGTGTGTCACTTTGACTAATTCGGATGTCATTTAAGAGTATGAAACATTTCTTAACTTTTCAATAGAACAATGTTGTAGATGTAGATATACCAAAAATAGGTTTGTTCTAGACTAGATGTTCAAGAAGTATTCTCAATTTTACACAACAAATAGAGCGAGATGTATTAATTCAAGTGGCCCATCATTATAGCAGCATTAAGTTAAGGTGCCTCTAGACTAGAACTACTTTTATATACAAAGATAAGGAGCGGTATTAAGACGTAATTACACCGTCAATATCGTCCAAAATTTTTATTCAAACTGACTTGAATAAACGAATAGGATAGATAGATCGATCGCGTGTGCAGTGAATGTTTGATGATCGACTCAATCGATCGATGGACAGATCAAACCGACTGTGCAGAGTGCCTAGTGCGATGAAGCAATGCTACGCATTAACCACTAGGCGGCGCTACTACATTCCCATACAAATTCATGTTTACTAGTTCAATGCGTTTGATCGAGTAAAACTCGCACTAGGCACTCTGGTCTGGAGACATCTTTAACTTTGTCCGTGCGTGTAAATCGTGGAAACGTACGCATTTAGATGCACTGTTATGTTGCACTATTGTAACACTTATCGCTAATACACTTCCTTAGCTTTATGAGCTTGTATAACAACAAACGATCTGTAACAACAGACAACAGACGGACATATAGACAGTTACTTTCGCATTTGTAGTATTTAACTCTTGAGTAATAAAAACAACTTTGACTACAACATGTTCTTATTTAAAGCATTTATAAAATGTCCATGAAACTGTAATTGATGTAATGGAATTCGCTTAGCGCGATGTTACCATCATAGCTGACTCATTTCTCGCGCCGTTGAGAAAGTCCTTACGCTAAATATTTTCTACCGTGTTATAATTATCTTAGAAAATGTCTCAATGTGTAATTCTTTAAAATAACGGAACTCGTAGTGGTAAAAGTTGGCAGGTAAACTTCCATATTACTCTACCACCGTCTATTGATGCAAACATTGCCACAAGGGAAGAGACAGGGTAACCCTAAGGGCTGGCAGCACATTTGCATCTCCTTTTGTTACTTGTGTTGACCTACGACTAAATGAGGGGTCAGTCTGCTTACCACCATTTACATTGAAAAAAAAAAAGAAAAAAAAATCATTTCATAACTACAACTTTAGAAAATGTTCTCCGAAAGTGTCCCAATTTCGTAAAAGAGCTTTTGAGTTCTGTAAGTCTGTTTAAATTGAAATTTAGACAAGCCATTAGAGTTGGACGCAGGAATTTGCTTGAAATTCGATTAAAGTGGTTGTGACTGATTTTTAATAGAACATGGTAAAATGTTGCGACTTTCAACTATCCTGTGTTCGTTCAAACGTCCTCGTGACTAAAGGAGCTTAAAATAGTAGATAACCTTGTCAGCTTGAACTTGTATTATATTAAAATAAATCTAGTTTTGATATTTCATAGATTAGAAGACAATCATAACTTAGGTATTGCGTTTTGATATACTCCAGCAACCAAACTACCACAAATCATTAAAATATAAAAAAAATTATTATACAGAATATATTGAACTTATGAACTTCGTTTGTATTTTTAAGGATAATAAAATTAAATGTATATAAAAATAAAGAAAATACGCTATTTATTTTGAAAACAATGTCGATTATAAAAATTATGTTATATAATATTTTTTATTGCATAGGGCCAAATTGCAGTCGAAATCGTTAAAAAGTTATACCGAATACCGAAATACCGAATTTAATAAAAAATATTAATCAGTACCTAACCAGATTTAGTAGGACGAAGTGAAGTAGCTGCAACTCTAAATGATACATTCACCAATTGTAAGTCAATTTACTTAAAAATTGACATTAACTATTAATTTTAGCATACACTTTGTGCTTGGTAAACAATGTAATATTATCCGTTCTATTAGAAATGACCTTGGTCTTTATTTTTATACGTAAACGGTAGAACGGCACGTCCGGTTTAAATAAAAGCCGTTTATTAATTACGCATTTAAGTGATAAATGCAAAAACCGCCATTGTATTTAATATTAAAACGCAAGTTTGGCAAGTGTTGTTTTACGCTTTCTATTATTAATTTAACATTTATTTTATATCAATCTAATCTCACTAGTTAGTATGAGGAAATTATGACCAGATGAAAAAATGACCATTATATTCTATAACAAACGTACAACGGTTCAAAAGAATATGGGTATTAATGTGTGAGGGCTGTAAAAGAATTATAAAAGGCTGGAAAAGGTCATACTGTACAATTATTAAATAATGTCCAAAAGAACAGACGTGGTGTCACAAAATCCATTTATTAAAATAGCAAAGTAAGTACTTACAAGGATCTTTCATCCAGAAAAAAAAAGTACTGTTCCCAAGGAATCATCTAAAATAAAATAAAAAATTAACGCCTGGCCAAAGTGTTATATATACATACCAACAAGAGCTCAAACGTTATATTGCTTATATATATATATTTTATTTTTTTAACGCGGACGAAGTCGCGTGCACCGGCTAGTATATGTCATAAACCCTTTAACCTATTTCCTCCATTAATTGAATGTTTGACCATCATCACACATTCACATTAAAATATAATAAATTTTGCCGTCTACTCTCAGTTATAATATTTTTGACAGTTACAGAATTGACAGTTACAGTTACAGAATGACATATATATATGTCATCGTTTTGCATTGAATTTTCGGGCGGCGCGGCGCTGACATTATCGGCTGACAGATAAAGCGAATTGAGGCGCGATCAATCGAATTTCGGTTTATACGATTGTATCGTGATAATAATATCTCACGGCAAAAAATCCTCACACATTAATATGTAGGTATATTTTTACTTATGTACACATGATTTTTAAATCTATTTAAACAATTATAACTAGCAAACCGCCCCAGGCTTCAAAAAATTTTTTCTGCAAAGTGTTTACAACTTCCTCGTTTATTATCAATCTTTCTAGTAGTGAAAACCGTATTAAAATCCGTTGGGTGGTTTGTAAGAAGATAGCGATGAAATAGACAGAAGCGGACAGTGACTTTATTTTATAACTAGCTGAATTGCTAATGCTGATAATGTAACTTTAGGTTACATTAGATTACATTAGGTTACTTTAGGTTACATAGGTGAAAGAATTTTCAAAATCGGTCCAGTAGTTTTTGAGTTTATTCATTACAAACATACAAATCTTGTCTCTTTATAATATTAGTAGGTATAGATATGTACCTATGTAGTAAGTATTGTATATAAATATAAGCAATGTTTAAGTAAACGGAGATTTTATTATAGGTACCTAAATTTTAAAAAAAATGAAGTTTTTCCACGTAACTTTTTTTTAAAGTACCTAAGTTTATTTATTTATTTATTTATTTATTTATTTATTTATTTATTTACAGGAACATACATATTTAGTTTATTGGCTATGAAGACACACACTAGGCATGCAAGCCTGTATCGTGTGCTTCATTATATTAATTAAAATAATTAAAAATTCAAATAACAATTTAAAAATTATTAAATAGAAATCAAATTAATAATAAGTAGATATATATAAAAGTAAGTAAAAGACACAATAAATTTTGATTATAAATTGAGGCTATATAATATGTAGATATTACGTATTTAAATCGATTTAAATAGTTTTTCTACATAGTCGTATTTAAGACTGAACAACCATTTTTTAATCTTAACCTTAACTTTACGTATGATATAATGCTTAATTTCACAATGTTTAGTAATTTTGTTGTAAATGCTTAATTGTACATACGGATTAAAACGTTTCGCAATTTGTGTTCGTACTAGTGGCAGAGGAACTGTAAAAACACGCTTTTTTACCAGGTCTGAGTATTCACGAGAATTGATAACTTGTTTATGAGCAAATAAAGTCATTTTCAGTAAAAAAAGTTTTCTAACGCTAAGTACATTGCTGTCTTTATATAATTCTGTAGTGGGATATCTAAAGTTTTTCTTCAGCATTGCTTTAAGGACTGATCTCTGAGCTCTTTCGATTTCTATCATGATTGTTTTAGAGGATCCTCCCCAACAGGAATTACAATACATTAAGATCGATTGACAGAGGGCAAAATATACGTTTTTTAGAATGCTAGTTGAGGCTATATTACTGAGTTTGCGCATTATGTGAACTATGGTACGGACTTTCTTAGACAAATATGATATGTGTGGTTTAAAAGTTAAACATTGATCAATTTGTATGCCGAGGTATTTGGTGACTTGTACTTTGTCTATACTATCGCAGTTGCATGAATCTGCGTTAGACGTACATTGATCATGTAATTTTATTTGTTGAGATGAAGGTGGACTTGATGCTTGTGTTTTATGAAAACATATATAATTAGTCTTTTTTATATTTAAAGTTAATAAATTCCAATTTAGCCATTCAGTAATTTGTGTTAGGCCTCTTTCTGCGAGTGAAAAAACACTTTCCCATGATTGGTCATTAAAAAGTAAAACTGTATCATCTGCATAACATATTACATCAGTGTTTTTCAGATTGATTGTATGTATGTCATTTATATATAATATGAACAAGGTAGGACCTAAAATACTACCTTGGGGAACACCGAAGGATGTTTTTTGTATATTACTAGTGAATTGACCTATTTTTACATATTGTTTTCTGTTTTGTAGGTAGGTTGAAAACCAATTTAAAGCTGATCCCCTGATGCCGAATTTTTCTAGTTTTGTTAATAGAACCTGGGTAGACACAGTGTCAAAGGCTTTTGCCAAATCTAGAAATATTCCTATGCAGTTTTGGTTTTTATCTAAATGGGAAGCAATAAGTGAAGTTAAAAGAGAGACAGCATCTTCGGTAGACTTTTTTGTTCTGAAACCAAATTGACGGGGAGAAAGTAAGTTTTTATCTTCAAGGTAGGATACAAGTCTTTTATTAACTAACTTTTCAAGCAGTTTAGAGAAAACTCCAAGTAAAGAAATTGGACGGTAATTATTTGGTGTTTTTTTGCATCCACTTTTATGTATGGGATGGACTACTGCTATTTTCCACATTTCTGGAAAGACACCAGTAATAAAACTAATATTGTAAATTGCTACTAAAGGCGGTATGATGTAATTTTTAATATGTTTAATTAGTTCATTTCTTAAACCATTTCTTAAATAGTTTTTTCTCTTATAATAAGAAAGCATTAAAAAGCTATTTTTTAATATTTTAATTCTAAGAAAATAAGATTTTATGAAACATTGAATAGATAATTTAAATTTAATTTTATATTTTAACTTATTTTAATCATTCAAAAAGGCTTCGACGTAAGCTTTTCATGAGCTTTGATTTATTTGTACGAAATTTAACATTTTTATTATAAATGAAAATGATACTTTTAAATGTTCAGAAACATTCGTCATAAAAAAAAACACTTTCAATGAGATAAATGTTTGATAACATATATAAAAGATATTTTCCATATTATCAAACTGGATAACACTTTTACGTACACCATATTACGTATATTTTTTCTATGTTTCTTTATTTTTGCGTAGATATTTGGTATGTTATGATAAATACATATTTTACTCACTAAATCGATCCTAAGATTGCTAGGATGCTACCTAGCAGCATGTGTGCTGTTATGTTTTGATGAGTGGATGCGAGAACTTATTTCTCTGTTTTTTATATGTACTACAAAAGTGAGCAACGCACTTGCGGCATCTATGATGTTGCTTGTGTTAATAGGCGACGGTAACCACAACCATCAAGTCGACAGTCAGTCTGCCTTCTGATCTTCTTATAAAGAAAACAATCTTGAATTAATAAAATCTTAACTTTTAGCTAATAGATAAACTAAATTTTCAAATGACTTAATGTTTCAAATCACTAACTGGTTTTAATATCCGCGCATTGTTTGAGAAAACACTATTTAAGTGTGTGAAACCTTTGCGGCAAATGGTCATTGGACTCTCGTATGTGCGCCTCGGCCCACCTTGTCACGTTTATCCATTAACGCTTGATTTTCCGGTCACTGCAGCACTGAATGACGTTTTAACTTGCAATAAGTTACACAAGCAAATAAAATAGCATATTGTGATACAAACGACGTAAGAAGTGATCAATTAAACCCGACATATTTTGGCGCGAGACGCCTAATGGTTTAACTTACACCCGCCGGATAATAAACAAACTATATTATTGAGGCAACGTTTTTAAGAACAAAATTTAAAGAAAATTCGTACGTTTAAAGTGGCGCGTGTGTGTGCGTAAAAAGTTAAATAAATTTATACTTATATAGTTTGACGTTTATTCGCATTTTATTTCGATATATTTTTGAAAATAATAGATAAAAATTACTTTGATTAATACAAAGTATTTTTAAAATGATACAATTTAGCTGTACGAGTGATCTATTTACTAGTTACTTAGCGAACGTAAAGAAGCCTCGTTCCATTTTCAAGTTTACTTTTTTTTTAAATAAATAAAGCCTGATCAAGTAAAGCATAATTTATGTAATGTTACCTATCCATTCGCGTGCTCTCGCGAAAAGGTCAAATCTGTTCTTTGCGTTGGTATTCCGTATTTAGACCACGCTCACACTGATCGCGATGTTACGGATGAAGTGACTGCTCCGTATACTTAACACGGACTGATATTAGTTGTCATTTTATATTTACAACCGAGAGACCATATTGTTTGTTTTTATTTTTAATACAACTTAGTCACTGTTCGTGGAAGTGTGAATCTTCAAAATAGCTTCAGAAAGCAAAAGTTTGCCTTTGACATATCAAAAAATATTTTTCAATTGCCAGCGGTACTATTTTTCAAAGTCAAATTAACGTAGTCTCATCATCATCATCACGGCTAATTGAGCTCGAAAAATATATTTGTATAGGTATAATTATTTTGTAATTTAAATAAGATTTGTTTTTCATGTCAACATTGCATGATTAATGCAAACAATCGCGACATGGCTGATTTTGTTTTATATATATATATCCGTAGATCCATTTAAAACATCCATAGATCCGTAGATCTATCTATACTAATATTATAAAAAGAAAAGATTTGTATTTTTGTATGTACGTTTGTAATGAATAAACTCAAAAACTGCGAGTACATCATCAGCGAGTAACATAGGCTATATTATATTATAAAAAGTTACGCGGAAGAAGTCGCTTGCAATAGCTAGTTAAAAATAAACCTTTACAGCCTCTTTACTAAATTTGTATAGACTTCTATCGGTACCTACTTTCCCCTGTAAGTTCAAAAATAAAACGTCGAAGCCTATGGCTTTCGTCTCATTATCAGTGCATGTGACATAGAGTGTAGACTGTAGATGAAGTGTATAAATAAACAGTGTATCCCATGTTATCGCGGGCTAATTCGGTAGCTGCGCACGCGCACTTGATTCGTTGAGTCACGGTCGTGCACGGCCACTGCACCCACTTGTATGTTTTCATTTTTTTTTCTTCCTTGTATGGACAACATTTACAACTTCACTGCAACGGATCGCCAGCGGTACCATTCTTGGCCCGCTCTTTATTTGTTTGTTTTGTCCCGAGAAATTTAAATTCAGGAGTGGATCCGGTTTGGTTGTAGGTACATATTAATGTCAAAGTTGACTCTCATCTATGTCTGCCAAGTGTAGGCAGGGCACACTGCGTTTAGCTGTAATTGGGCTTGACTTGCCGAAGTAACCATCCCCTTATCGAAGAATATAGTGAAATAAATAATTGCGTTTCGGAGTATGTGATGCTAGAGCAAACTTCCATATGTGGATATCAAGTGTACCGTTAGACTCTACATTTATATTTATATTAAAGAAAATAATGATATATTAAGATAACACTTCTTCTTACCCAAGCATTTACTACGCAACTAGTCCTACTGCGTGCATGTCGCGCAGTTGTTAGTAGATAACTAACAATAGAAGTGTGTTCGAACAATCAAATCTTATCAGACCCGCAAATATCCTTACAGAGTTTTTTTATTACCATTTAATCAAGTGGAAACTCTATGTGTAATCTCATATAAAAATTAAATCGATCGTCCTGGATTCGATTATCCGTCTGCCTCGACTGCTCTTGAACGTTTAGACAACTGCACTGGACTATTACTTCTTATGTGGCAACATCGTTTATAATGCGCACTGCCAAGTTTTGGAACTCCTGCATTTCCGAGTCTGTATTTCCGAGCTCATATAACTCAAATCTTTTCAAAGTTCGAGTGAATAGGCATCTTCTGGGTGAGCTCGCTACATCTTAGGCCCCATCCTTGCTACACAGTTGGTTGGTGGCCAAGAGCAAACCCATCTTTAATAAAAAAAAAAGGAATAAAATGTGTATACATAATAAAAATTTATATCGCTAATATAATTCTTAAATCGAATCTACCCATCAACTTTGACACAACACTTCCAAAGCTTGTTTATTAGTGATTTACAATCAGGAATTGTCACTGTAATTTAACGCCGATTTATTTGCATTAACTTCGCGATCTCTGACCATTATACGAATTTGATGTTTCTCAAATTAAGTAAACTACCGTGCAAATGGTTTAAATTGGAAGGTCGTCTGGTTTTTTATTCTTATCTGCCCTCCCAATTCTTAACATGGCAAGTGTTGTTTTAGAGCTATCTTAATGTGCATTTTGTTCTGGATCAGCGGTCCGTAGCAGCTCCTAAAATGTATTACCAAACACTTAAATGGAAATAATTTTAAATGGAGATTTCAGGCGTGTATTTTAAACGAAATTTTACCACGAAACGAAGTTTTGTTGTGTTTGGATTTTGCTTTTGTCTAAATTTGAAGATTGAGACTATAAGGATTCATTTGAAGCCCTTTACCCAAACCTAGACCCAAGACAAATCTATCTAAGTGTGTGTGTGTGTATGTGTGTGCGTGTGTGCGTGCGAGTGTGTGTGTGTGTGTGTGTGTGTGTGTGTGTGTGTGTGAGTGAGTGTGTGTGGTGGCGTACGTGCGTGCGTGCGTGCGTGTGAGTGTGTGTGTGTGTGTGTGTGTGAGAGTGCGTGCGTGCGTGGGTGGGTGTGGGTGGGTGTGGGTTTGTGGGTGTTACTGTTATGCTGTTATACGCCGTCAGAATATATATCTAATACATGAAAACATATCTTAATCAAGAAAATAATGTAAAAGGTAAACTAATTTCACTCACTGAATAAAGTTCAAGGCACTACGGTTAAACACAAAGGAAACCTTTAATCTAGATTAATAGAGTCATGTGTCACAATAAAGCGCAAGTGTAAGAAGGTGGCAGCCACGGCTGAGATAATAACCGCCGGTTGTATCTTTGTGTAATGTAAAACTCTGGAATACAAAAGTTATTATCAGAAATAATCCCGGAAATAAATCATGGGTTATATCCTGTGGGGTCGGTTCACAATAATATATCGGCTACTAAGCAATAACAATACGCTGCTACGTCGTATAACGCCTTCATAAGATGTGTATAATATTATAATATTTTCTTACAACGAATATACTTTACTTAGGGCATAATAAAATTATGCAAATACTGTTCGTAAATTCCTTTCCTTGAGCATTATTTTCATTTGAAGTTGTGTATGTTGAGTCAGTACGTTTGTCCTCTCGTACATGAAACTACGCGAACATTCCTGGCAAGTTTGAGTAATAATTATCAAGTTGTTCGTTTTAAGGGAACTTCGGGAATTCTCACCAGACGTTGACTGAAATGATAAACGGCGTTTCTCGGTTATACTATTCTAACTTCACATCTGTGTGTTTAAACTGGAATTTTATTTTGTCACCGGTGGATTAAATAAAAATGTGTCGAGGACTCGTTCGTTTAACAGAGAATATTTCATTAGATTACAGAGTTGCAGGCAGGCCGATTTGAATGTAGTTATCTATACTATACCATCGCTTATAATAAATAAACTCAGTCATAATCAGGGATGATGTAAGTACGCCGCCTTAATAGGCTAAAGAATGAGGGTGAAGTTAAGAACAGAGATTAGGACATTGAAATTAATAAATGGTATTGCATTGTAGCATCATTGTTTAAAAAACTACGACAACATACTGAAAGGAGACCATAAACTTTCATTGTAGGTTGTTTTTGTATGATTGTACCAAATAAACAATTTTTCTTTCTTTCTTTCTTACATCGTTAACCAAGCACCTAGAAAGAGCAAGGTTGGCTACTGCCGCCAGGTGAGTTATACACCTACCTTCGAGTGGACTAATCAGCGAGCATGTCTGTCGAACTTTAACACATGAAAAATTGCTTATAAGTCTAGATAGTGCTAAAACCAAAGCTCTCAATTTTAATGCTTATCCAGACGATTTCCTTTTTACGATTGCCTTTACGAGGTCTGGTGACATTGTATTTATTTAAGCATGTTTTATTGCCGCTAAGAGTGACATGTGTGTGTGGAACATTTTAAAAGATACGCTGGAGCGAACGGGTTTATGCTTCGACACGAACGTTATCTGACTTTGGTTGTTGCCCTCGGAACAATACAGCTACTTGCCTGCAAATTTTATATGGTAATTATAAATTTATTCATAACCACTGAATTGTCTTTCTTTCCAAAAACATTCTTCATATGAAACTGTATTTCTATCGGTGTTTATCCGTTTGCTCGTTTAGAATTTCTAAACTACACAAAAGTTTTTAGTGGTGGTCAGTCACCACTATCACTTAAGTTTTCAGTGCAGTATTATTGACAGGAAAAATTTAAAAAGATATAGGTTAAATAGATACATAATTCGTTGTGTTGCTGTCATAAATTATATTAAAACAAATATTTTTACTACAAAATGATAATAAGTGCTTAAGAAGACCAATGACATATCATAAAAAAGATGTCAAGAGTAATGAGAATTTTATTTCTAAATAATTTAGTACCTACTTTCTACGTAATATCAAATAAAATGGCCTTCATTTTGGACTAAGAAACGTAAAAATAAAAGACTTCGATAAGCTTCTCAGAAATCCATAAAAAATATTAATTACATACAGCAGTTCCGCTCATATACTCGCATATGAAGATATCTCAAAAGGTGGGAAAAAGTTGTCGCTAGCGATGGGCAATATTTTGAATGACTCATTTGTAAACTTTTTTTTTGCAATAAAGTGGCATTTTCATAAAAAAAAAAAAACAGCAAGAACTTAGTTGCGCACCTAATAGTTACTTAAATTGTTGGATTAATTGGATGTTTAGCGAGAGTTATTCCATCAAACATTTCAACCTGTTGAAGTGATTCCAACGTAATTAGATTTCATTGCATTCTATTTGTTTATGGCTCTCCAATAGACGTTGTTTGAATTTGTAGAATGGCTGCTTTCTCTTTTCCCCAGCCGCTCGTAAACAGATTTACTATCCTCGCTTGAGTTATCGCTGATTTTCATTTACATAAAGCTTTCAGTGGGTACGTTATTATTTTCAGCGGTGGGTATTTTTGTCGCCTTTCTTTATATTTTAAATAGTGTTAATGAATGTATTATATAATGACCGCCTTAGAATGTAAATATATCACAAATCTAACAATATTTTTATTAGCTACACAAATGTTTTTTTTTTTTTTTTTTAATTTTATGATAAATTTTTAATACTGTTCACTTAGTCATAAGTAGCTTATAAATGCAGCAAGTGCACTGCTAACTCTAAAATTGTAATGGATAATGAACAACAAACAAAGTTAGTATATATAGTGAAATGGGTTCTTTTATCATTTCTCCACACAATGAAAAACTAACTACTTGCTATATTCCCTTGATAACTTTATATGTTTCGCCCAGTAGATCTAGCAACTCTACTCACTTTATAGTCGTGTGATGAGCAAGCAGACACTTTGTGTATTGTCCATCACATGAAGACGTTATAATTGAGGAGGGGTTTAAAGGAGAAGATAGATACATATATGAAATGGGAACGTGTTCTGGAATCACGCATCGAAACTCATCACGCTCGGATTTATTTCTCAGTGGGTTTTCAGTAAGAGCTGGTTACTGTCATCGGAGATGTGCTGCCCAGTTTATAACTACAGATAGCAATGCCTTTGAAAATGAAATACAATAGTAATTTAAGAATAATATTGGTCAGTATTAGGATTTTTCAACACACTTTTTTTTTTATAAACTGAAGGTGTACTTGGGAGAGTACATCCTTTAAGAATTACAATTTAGTTGTCGGATTAAATTAGAAATTGAAATAATTTCTAAATTGATGAGTAACTAAAAAATTGATGAGTTCTTATTGTTTTTATTTATCTATTAAGTGGGAAAACACTTTGTTATTCTATTCTTTGTAGGTAGCACTAATTTCCCTACATATCACCGAACTAATGTTTTCAATGCAACATGTAGTGAAAAGTTAAAAGGGTCAGATAATTTATTTTCTTTTCTAATCATGGTAGCGGTGTGTATATATATAGCATAACACTGTTTAACCGAAATTAAATAAACATCGGTCCCAGACATTCAATCCAGTGCGTTCGAACATTTCGCCTCTATCGATCCATACGGTCCGGAGTGCATCGCTTGCAGTAATTTATTGAAAGGGGCGTTATCCTCAACTCCTATGACCTTTATTGTATTATGAACAAGGTCTAAATTAGCTCAATTTTAATTGTAAGAGGGGTTCTGTAAGGGGTTTGCCCGACCCACGTGTTACATGCATTATTGCGTGATTCGTAGTTTTTATAGACATTCATATAATTGTATTGTTTTCTGTTTGAATGCGTTCATTTGTTAAAATTTGTTTTGCCAAATGATACATTGATGATATTATTAGCTATTAAAAACCTTATTATTAATAGAAGGTTACAGGGATCACCGCATTCCTTGCACAGAAGACCACTTTAAAATAAACACGAAGAGCGCTGTTGTATATCGATGAGTAAAGTATATATTACACTCCTGGTGAGCCCGCGAACTTTATGTGAAGAAAAGAACGTCTTTTATGTATATAATTTGGAGTTTTGCAAATTATACACACAAACTTTCCTCGTTTATCGCTCTTTCCATTAGTGAAAAGCATATCAAAATCCGTTAAATGGTTTGAAAAACTTAAGACAGAGACTCATTTTGTAATATACATATATATTTTTATATATTTTTTTTCAAGTCTCTGGTTTTGATTATTTTTGGTCATCGAGTAATTCAAATAATTCCCATTTGTTTTAGGTTTTTGTTCAGAGATAAGAAATAAATTAAGGTGTTTTAATTGATTATGTTTACATTAATAATTAATTAATACTTACATAGTTCGCATTAAATAAACATGTAATAAACATATTGTCTTTTCTAAGGCTCCCAACTTAATTCTTTTATTTCTTTCCAAACTTAAGTATTCAATGCTAACTCGACTTCGTACGGGATATCAGTATCGATTCAATACAAGAGTGTATATAAAGAATTCCACCCCTTTTTATATTCATGTTTTTAGTGAAGTTAGTGTTTCTAAAGCACACTTGGTTATTTTGACATGATGACCTAACTTGCATAGATGTGTGACGTCATGACCATAGACCTATCATTCAGTGGGCTGTCAGCCTGTTTGCCATTTTTTGTCTTAAAAACCAGAAACTATATCATCTTCTGATACTTTGCCGAGCCCATAATGTAAAAAATTGTATAAATGTTTTAATTATATGCTATTTATGGAAATAAATTAACTTTCATTACTTGTTTTGACTTATTTATATTTGGTGTATGTCTTGTATCTTGAATGGTTATGATAAAATCTATGATCCACTTTGATAGTTCTTTGTACAAAATTTCCTTTGATCATATTCATACGTTGCACAAGAGAGATTGCTTTAAACTTAAAAGCTTAGTCATTTTGGTTCTCTTGTTGACTTCGCTTCGGTTATTTTCGTTGTTTTCTTTGTTCGTATTGCTTATAATATATGCATTAAAATGGAAATATGACTATAAAATTGCTTAGTTAAAAATAAATTTGCTCTTTGAAACGCCATTGTTTTTTAATTGTACAATTTTTTGTTTCAGAAAAGGATGTGGCGATTTATGTAAGTACGTTTTTCGATCTACTTCACTTAATGCTAACCTACGAAGTTAACACACAATAAAAAGGACTTAGTTACACAAGAAAAAACCTTACAATATAAGTAAATAACACAAGACTTTTAGTCTTGTCAGTCACAAAGCGCGCGCCAATAAAGTCTATATAATATGCCGTAAATTATTAGTGAAGGATTCACAGTAAATAGGGACTCGTGATTTCACGTGTAAATTTATTATGTAATCACTTTACTATAGGGATAGTAAGAGCTCTAGTTAGTTTTAAATACAATAGACATAGTTGAACCCTCCTAACTGTTCCTTACAGTAGACCACCGTGAAATAACAGCATGTGTGCTGTTGCGTTTCGGTGAATGAGTAAGGAGTGCCATAGTCCATTTTCCTATCCCAATCCCTTGACCTCAATCCCACTATGGTCGGCAGTGCATTTGTAGAGCACCTCTGTAGCGTTGCTTGTTTTATAGGCGACCGTCAGCCTGTCTGTTGACCTTAATATAAAAAAAATGAAAATGAAAAGTTTTTTTTACGTCTACTGTGCCGACACTAGTTATTGTGACTGTTAGCATAATCAGTCACTCGTGTGGAAACCACTGTTCGACTTTGAGAGGGTTGAATTCTAGTATCGGGAACAGCGTTTGCGGAAAATTGGATCACTTATTTATTGTGTCGCGTTTCCTGCCGCAATTGCTTATTTATTATGCAGAGTTACCGCCCTCTTATGTATTGAATAATTTCACTTTTAAATTGTTCTGCAGTGGGTCGTTATACGCCATTTATGTAAATTCCCTGCAACATCGTGCACAGATTGATAATGAGCTCATCTTTATATTCTTTACATAGTATAAAATATGTCGCTTCCCGTCGTCTGTCTCTCTGTAGGTAAGTACGTTTGGATCTATTAAACTACGCAACCGATTTTGATACGGTTTTCACCAATGGAGACAGCGTTAGTGAAGGTAATTTACATTAAAAAAATTGCACCCGTGCGAAGCCGGGAGAGGTTTGCTGGTCTAGTATTAACTTGTTTTAAATTGTAATTGTCATAATCGTAATTAATTTAGGGCCCAAAGCAAATTTCTCTAAAACTTCCGAAGTTAAAGCATTGAATTGTTTTATTATTATTACTATTTTAAGGTTTTCCTGCAGGAATACTACTTTTTTCTTGGATGAAAGGTACACTCTGTTCTTTTTATAACCATTCTTTTCATACAAAATTTCTTTGTAAATGTTGAGAAGCGTAAGAAACAAACAAACAAACTGACTTTCGCATTAATCATATTAATATTATGGATTTATTCCGGATGGTTATGTATTATTATATAATAATTTTTTAATTAAACATAGCAGATAAATTCAATTATTTCGATTTATCATATCGTTAAAAAACAATTTTCATATTGAAATAGGTTACGCCTGGCTACGCCCGAGTTACGTACCCTGATCATCTGATGCTGATTATAAAAAAGTATTAATTGATGCATTAATGAAATATGAAAGGCACCTCGCCTAAGTTAGCCTAGCTCACACGTATGATTTTAATTTTTATTATGGTAACTTTCTTGTAACATTAGATAAAAGTGTAACTAATTAATTTGTATTTTTTGACATTTCAAACTATTTTTTTTTACAATTTAATATTAAAATTGTTTTTTTTTTAATACCTACCTATATTTTAGGCACGGACGTATAAAAAAAGTCGGACTTGCGTGATGAAATGGTGTAAAAACCGTAGTTACCACATGAAAAAAAAAAAAAAAAAAAAAAAAAAAACCAGGAATCACGTTTCATATTAAAATAATTAATTTAATCACTATTTCTAGTTTTTAGAAATCGAAATCAATGTTGTCAATATTCAACTAAAGTCCAGTGTTGTCAATATTCACGTAACCATATTACCTAAAATATGGGCAATTGGGTTGGCTTTTGTTATTTATTATTAAATTCAATTTACTTAGGTTATTTATTTAATACACTCTTTTTTACTAGATTTCCTAAAAGAATGTAGTATGGAGACATGAATGGATCCAAATAATCAATCTCCAAATTAGAGCAACGTTCAATAATCTCAAAGTAAAACACATTATTATAAAAAAAATTACTCAGCATTTGGGATGTTAATTAGTAGGAATAATAAAATTTTGAACTAATAAAATATTTTCATCTTTTTACTGTGTTTTATTGGTAAACATTTGGCTAACCTAGCAACCCTAGATTCACTCACTCATAAATACCCGCCGTCATTACGGTGCCTCAGTATTGTTTTTTACGTTCGTGATTTTAAGTTACATAAATTCGGTAAGCAGGCTGATGACGGTCTGGTGTCTGTAAAACACCCTGACTTTACAGACACCAAACTTCATAACTGACCCAATACTATAAAATCACAACAATTTATATCGAAGATTTCATTAACTAATGGTCTGACAGTTTATAATCGAAATAAGACAGGTGAATTTACATACAAATGTTTTCTTAGATAGTGTTTCTTACAATATTGCATTGTGTGTTATAGTTACATTTAAAAACTACTTACCCATTAGTTAGTTGCGTCAGTATACCCATGAACCTCAATTCTTGCTACATTTACTTACTATGTTTACTATCGACTCATCGACGTTAAGATTGTTCGCGCTTGTTAACAGTATTTAGTGACGCATCAAAATTGCTAAATGGAAAATTACGTATGAGATAGAGTCACCCAAAGACAATGTCAAAGGTCCTTTTATGTTTCAAAGCCGGCGTTCAATAATTAACGTTTATTTTAAATATAACACATTGAATTCTACATTGCGAAGTGTTGTTTATTTCTAGAATATTGTTCAAACTTATCTTTTGCCCGTGACTTCGTCCGCGTCCCTTTTTCTGTTGAAATATTTATTCTGGTCTTATTCGTACATATCCTTGGCAAATCAGTTGCGTCGTACAGGAGGAGTTAGCAGCCATCTGAATCTGAAAGCGACTTCAATGTATACTATGTAAAGAATAATAAAAAGACAGGGCGCATTTTGGCAATCTTCTTAACCACTACATCTGTGGAAAATTCTTGAAAGGTACATTATTCCAGGTAGTATTTTACTATATAGTTGTATGTTGTATGTTCCCTACACTCTGACTTTGTTCCAATTGAATAGCTAAGAGCTTAGCTGTTAACTCATGAAAGTTGACGTGTATATTGTTATTACTAATGTTTTCCAGCACGGGAACTGTGACTCACGTTTTCGTTTATTGCTGCTGCAATTAACACTTACTGCACAACACGTGTAATGTTTTATAAATTGTTTTTTCGCACATGTATATTGTATATTCATCGACATCATCAGCTTGTGTCTCTCGACTGCTGGTTGTCTCAGGGCTCGCCAGTACGCACGGTCTTCTGTCCTTCGCATCCAGCCGTTTCCCGCGAAGCCTTATAGGTCCGCTGTCCACTCGGCCGCAAGACGTCCTATGCTGCGTTTTTCAATTTGTATAACATCCATTTGAGAACTCTTCTACCCCATCGGTTATCTGCTCTGCGACAGATGTAACCGGCCCATTGCCACTTCAAGTTGCTAATTCTCTGGCTATGTCGACAACCTTGGTCCTTCGGCGAATTTCAGAATTTCTTATCCCATCTACCAAAGGAACTAGCTGAGCATAGCTTGTAAATATACAGTGTATAATGTTATAAACGACGAATTAAGTTCAGTTACTCTGAATCCATGTCTGCGGACGATATTGCTAATATAGCTATAGCCCACTTTAATAGCAAAGCAATATTGTCCTACTAATAACTGCGACAGTTTTTGACAATGTGTGAATGTTTGTTACTCTTTACACAAAAACCACATATACATCAGAATAACACATCGATATACTATTATAACATACATATTATAAATGTGAAACTGAGTTTATCTGTTTATTACGCTTTCTAACCAAATCGCAAAGTATACAATCGTGTAAAAAGGAAGGCTTGTGATATACCTTGTCAATTAAGAAAGTGAGAGACAGACACCCCCATTCCCGTACTCTTTGGATGTAAAACATCCCACACACACCCCTTCTATTTGCGGTAAAGCCAACCGCTTTTGTAATTGATTGCAATGTACTACGCCAATAATAAATAGGCTCGAATTTTTCGTTCATTTTTATTTCCTAGGTACTTATTTTCTCTGAATGAAAATAGCAAGTACATTTTCATCAGCGAAAGCTGATTATTGCTCATAAAAACTATACTTTAGGTTGAGGTATTTGAGGTTGAGCTCAAACCTCAACTTCGGCACCTCTATCGAGTCCAAAGCCCAAACAGCAGCCAAAAGCGATACTTTACGCCTGGACAGCTCCTATCTTTATATAAGGCGCAAGTCCGATCTTGCATGGAGTATTGCTTCCATCTGTGGGATAGCTCAGCTAAATACCAACTTGCCGCACTCGACTCGGTGGAACGCAGAGCTAGGAGACTCATTGGCGGCAGTACGTTTTTAAAAACTAAGATGCAGAGCCTGGCACAAAGACGTAAAATTGCCAGTCTATGTGTCTTTTATAAGATGTACTTCGGAGAGTGTGCTCAGGAGCTGCATGAACTCATACCGCCTTCCCCTTTCTTCCATCGGACATACAGACGTACGGTTGATTACCATCTTCATCTTGTCGATATCTCTCTATTTCGGACCAAGCGCTTTAAAACATCTTTTATAATGCGCACTGCCAAGGTTTGGAACTCCTGCCGTCGTCTATATTTCCGAGCTCATATAACCCAAATCTTTTCAAAGTTCGAGTGAGAATAGGCATCTTCTGGGTGAGCTCGCTCCATCTTAGGCCTCATCCTTACTACACAGTTGGTTGTTGGCCAAGAGCATAACCATCTTTAATAAAAAAAAAAAATTTAGCAATGATACTTTTTCGTGGTGAAATACCAGCTGGTACCTGCGACTTCGTCCGCGTCCGCGCGGCGCCATTTTTATATTTTAGACGATCTTTCGGGAACCTTAGATTTTTCCATGATAAAAAGTATTCTATGGGTTAATCCAGGTAATAAACTATCTGTGTGCCAAATTTCATCCAAATACGTTAGGCCGTTTTTGCGTGAAAGAGTAACAAATATCCATACATACATCCATCCTCACAAACTTTCGCATTTATGATATTAGTAGGACGTGTACGAAAGAAGTCTCCTATTTCTCATTTTCGTATCCATGTGAGCTTTGTTCAGCTTTTAAACGTTGACCTTCTCGTAAGCAACCTTCACACACTCAACATTGTCCCGCCATCGATATGCTATCAGAATACGCTGAATAAATGGGTCAAGTGATCGACAAAGTCATCAAGCCACTATACAACGAGCTTCTAGAGTTTTGCCCGCATGAGGTTTTGTTTTCACAGTGCCAAAGAGAATTCTCCATTGTCCAACTATTGTTTTGTAGAATGCCTACTCTTCAACAATGCTCAAGTCTAGTGGCTAATGGTGGCCTCTTTTATACAAAGCTAACGGACGATTTGCTTAACTATGTATATTTTCAGAAAATTACCGGCGACTTTCTTCTAACTTGTTCACTTGTTGGTAAATGTTTACTGTAGACTGTAGCCTATTAAGGCGGAACGGGAGGTCTAATAAAAAAAATCTTCAAGATGATTTATATCAAAAGAATGTAGCTTGTTATTAAAAAGGGTAATAAATTTTAAAAAACGCACCCACAAAATATGTTACATAAGTCTCTTTAAAAATAAATACTTATTGTTAATTAATTAATTTAATTAACTTATTTATTATCTGAAAACACATGTTTTGTAAACAAATTTCGTTGATCCCCAAACTAAGGTAAGCCTGGCGGAGAGCAGGAAGTGACTAACCAGAATATTATACATGGTTAGCAGGTAAAAGCACATTTAATATAGCGTAAGTTCATTTTAGCAAAGACTTACAAATAAGATTTATACGAGTATTTACTTTTTCTTTACTAATTCTTAAAAAAAATTAAATACATTTGCGAATAAAGCTGCATGGAACACCTTTCGAGTTTTTACTGCTGAATAATGTTAACGCATGACACATTATTGAGTCATCTTCGGACTTTCCAGAGATTTAGGGCCTCTTTCACCATCTCTGATTAAAGTGTCAAGTAGGCTAACACCGCCACAAAGTCACCGGGAATGATGGAGTTGATATACCTTTGTTTGTACGGTAAAAATCCCAAACATTAAAAAGAAAATAATAAAATATAATCGCCTATCGAAGGATGCAGTAAACCGAGAGCATAATTTAATAAAACATAAAATTATTTTTAAAAGTAACTAATCAACACTTTAATTGTAGTTGGTGAAAGAGGCCCTTAGTTTAAATATTTACTTGAAAATTGACCCGTTCTAAATAATCCAAATGACAATGCAAGGCAGACGTAAAGATTTTATAATGATTTTGCTGAAATAAATTTATATTAAATTTTTTATAAATAAAGTATCTTCCAGTATTTCTACAATTAACCTATGTAATACATATTCGCCATAATTTATAAGATTTTTAGAATGTAGCACCCAATATAAAGAGAAACGAGAAATACTTTAATACGTAAAGGAATATATTTATTTATTTATCCTGTCTAGTTTGTCAACGAATTTTTTTAAATTAGGAATGGGTTTGCTCTTGGTCAGCATCTAGCCATGTAGCGAAGATGAGGTCTATGATTGAGCGAGCTCATTTGGTTTTACAAATATCTTCTTCAAGTCTGCCTCTGAATACATCTGAATACAATACCTGATGTTTTACAATTAAATAAATTAAATTTAATCTTGCATGCATTCTGTGCCGCTCGTTACGAGATACTCACGCCCCCTACCAAGCATTTTGTCACTAATTAATTTTAATTGCAGTCAGGGTATTTCGTTGGTAAGGGGTTCCGATGACATCATGTCGTACTTTCCCTTCTTGTCTACTATACTTAATAGATATATTATACCACCTATAGTTCACCTGATTATATTGGCCCTGGAACTTTACTTTTGAACGTGCGTTACAAAGAGTTTTATAAAGGACAAATAATTGAAATGTTTCTATACCAAAAACAGAATTAAAATCAATGTTTTATTTCTTGATTACCACTCGTCAACGTGCTTGCCTATCGTCTCAGGGGCCCCGGGTTCGATTCCCAGGGGGGATCAACTTTGGCAATGAACTTTTCAAAGTTGACTCTGTCTGGACATGGAAAATAGTAGCAGGGAACACTGTGTTTCGCAGTCATTTGAGCGGCCTGTCTGGCGGCAGTAACCACGTTCTTAAAGAACACCACTGTGAAATAACAGCATATGTGCTGTTGTGTTTTAGTGAGTGAGTAAGGGATGCCAGAACCCAATGACCCTATCCCTTCCTTATCCCTTATCCTTAATGCTTCTATGGGCGGCAGCGTACGTGCAGCATCTATGGCGTTGCGTGTGTTATACTTAGGCGACGGTAGCCACCTACCATCAAGTTCACCAACAGCCTGCCTGTCCACCTTAAAATAAAAAAATAATGATAGCTAAGTTTCTATTTTAAACTATTAACTATGGCAAAATCTTGAACATATATAGTTTATTTAAAACGATCATTAGAAGAGAATTTTCCAATGTTAAAATTCATTATTTAATTCTCAACGCGTGTATTATATATTTCGAACATTACTTCTGCCACGTGGTGACTCGGGGGTGAAATGACTATGAACGTCCCCCAGACTGCACCTGTAGTAGACTGGCAGTGTGTAATATGTGAGTAGCTCTCGACGCGTTCGATTATTCAAATGTCCTTTATGTATTGGGGCTGTGAGGGTAGGTCAGGGTGGAACGAACCACGCCACGAGGGGATGTGTGGCGAAAAATATTGGATATCGTCGGAACTTTTTCGATTCAATTGTTTTTGTCGGCTCGTTTCAATTTGTGATATCATAAAATACATTCGTTTTATTTATATATGCGACGGGAAACTACTTATTGGAATACTTATTGGATTATTGGCAAAAATGTATTCGATAAATTCTTCAGTGAATGAAACGAATTTCATATTTTCTTCTTTTTTAGTATGAATGTGGTAGGTACTTTGTTTCTGCCAGGGTAAGAGAAATTAAAAATAAAATAAGCTGATACTCTTACTTTAATTTCAATTTCAATTGACATACATAATATTTACATAGTAAAAAACAAAGATCTTTTAAACTCCGCAACGGATTTTTTTTTGTTTTGTAAAAACTTTTTACCATTTTTAAGAGGTTTAAGAGCTATAGTTTACCGAGCTAACTAATTCACTGAGAATTATAATTACAGTTTTCTATCAAAAAGACTTGATGGTGCAACTGTTATGGACAAAGTGATTATTCTAGGCACTATTTATAATAGTCAATTAGGCTTACGTAATTATGTACACTATCATTCTTTTTCCACAAAAAATGTTACGCTCCACTCGCAATTTCACAATCAATAACAATCATAACCTAACCTAAACCTACAAAGTTTACTTATATGAAGTATTTTCAAACTGTCTGGAAGTGAATAAATGATGACATGAAATGAATGATGCCTCGAAATGAATTATGAATAATTCTCTATTAATCACTGGTTCCGTGACACAATAAACAACTTCGATTTTTTAACCAATATTTCTCTTAATTTTGCTTACAGCTTACTGCTTACTGTGTGGGTTCCCTTGTTCATATAATATAACAATAAACACAAGCTATAATTAAAAATTATAAACCAACCACCGACATTTTATTGAGACCATTCCAATGAGCACAAACACGCTATATCTACTGTATGTTGTTGAGGAGTTGGGTATCCCTCAGACTACTTGATGCTGCAGCATCAAGTCAAGGTCACCCTTACGGAAAAATCACCAAAGTAACAGTACACCAATTTTTAAATCAATCGAAACTGTGAAAGGTTAAATCCTTTCGTTAACTAGGTGATGGTCTTCAAACGTCTGAACAGATTTTCATAAATTATAGCTAAGAACAATCCGATCTTCATAAATTATAGCTAACACGTCAGATTTAAAAAAAAATACCAAAATCGGTCTATAATGCCACAGATACATCCATATTCAGATCAGATACAGAGGTTAAAACACCTCTCTTTTGCACCTCTCAAAAGATAAAAAAAAACTGATATTACATCAGGTTTAAAATTTTATTAAAATTTTTACTCCATTCCCAAATGTTTATTAACTATGTGAACCCAACCCTTCCCCTACAAATGAGTACCTAAAGGAAACTAACCCTTAACTTAATGGCGGTTAGGTTGTTTGCTTGGAAACAATGGCGTCGGGTAAATAAATAGCTTTTGTCTGCAATATCGTGACAAAACAGTAAGTGAATAGGTCAAATCTTTAAATACAAATGAAATTGAGGCTGACATCTCAATAAATACAAATCAAGGATGTAGATGAAAAAAAATATATATTGCCTTATTGCCTTCCCGGAAAATCCAAATAAGTCTTACAAGTTTGGGCCCCAGTCATGAGGCGCCCCTGGATAATTTATCATTCCTGGATATGAATATAATTTTTAATTAAATGTAAATTTTATTTTTACACTTTCAAAAGTATTTTGATGAAATTATCCGAATTAGAAATCCCTAACAAATTTAGGGCAACTTAACTCAACCCTTCCAATCCTTTTATTATACGGGGATATTCTTTAAGCTTTGATCATTACTGTATACAAAGTTAAACATGTTAATATGTGAACATTGCAGACATTTTACGCATTGTGGACTTAGCTATATTTTGCTATATATCTCTAGAAAATACTTGATTGCTTGACTTAATCTTATAAAGGAAATTTGTCGTAACATTTGGTCAAATCTTTGGGCTTATTATATAAATATTTTTATTTTATTCCATAATACAAGAATACAGTTATCTTGCTCCGAATCCAAGGCTGCCCCTGGCGACAACTAAATTATATAAAAATCAATATCAATCAGGTATGAAAAATATATAAGGTATGAAAATACAGTGGCAGGTCACCACTGCGTTTCGTAGTCATTAATGGGGCGACTTGTCTGGCAGCAGTAACCTGCAACCCCCTTTTCAGAAGGCCTCCACGATAAACCTGTAATCCTGCAAAGGTGGGCAGCGCACTTGCAGCACCTAACTACCTGTAGCGTTGCTTATGTTAACACGCGACGGTTGCCGCCTACCATCAAGTGGACCGTCAGCCTGTCTGATATCTTTACATAGAAACTAAATATACGGAATGAACAACAAATAACGCCTTTTTAAATTATTTGCAAGTCTTAGCAATATTTGAAATATCAGGTAGTCATTAAAATTCCGATAAGAAATCAATATTAATATTTGAGAAATGTCGAGAAAGCAATATGTAGATATGGTCATAACATAACGTATGTAGTTGAGGAGATCCCTGACACAGGGATATAAAAGCAAATTTGTGTTGAGTATATATATACAGAGTTTCAAAGTTTCCGCTCTTGTTACATGCAGGGTTCTTGTCCCCTTTGTGTAATATCCATAGGTACCATAATCCCAGTGTCAATAGTGCTTAAATAGAGGCAAAACGATTTATGCAATTGTTAGGAGATAATTATCGTATGTACTATCAATTACGCAGATCCCAATGATAATTTAACCTGATATTACCTTCTTTTAGGCATTTCCTATTTTATGGGTTATTGATTTTTGATTTTTTTAAATTTCTAGATAGTTATGCCAAGATTTTTAGGCATAATACCTATTTGAAAGATATTTTTATGGATGGTTGTCGATACAATCACCAAATTGATCGTCAGCTATTTAAACGATAAAAGGCAAAGTGGGAATCGAATGGACATTCTTATTGACAAACATCAGTAAGGACAGTTCTATAAAGGGGGGGTTACTTTAGTAAAGTTATTCTGCCACTGCGTAAGATTGAAAACGTTATATTTTCTAGATCCTAGCATAGTATAGTAACTAAATCAACGTAGCACAAAAGAAATACATCATCATTATCTTATAGAAATATAAGATAATAGAAATATAAGGCTCCGACCCTGATTGTGCAACTAAAAAACTACACTTTTAATAAACTTACAAACCATTGCTTATATGTTAAGATTTCATGTATGCGATTCAGTTAGTTAGGCATGTTGATGTTATAATTGTAATGTATGGTGTAATGTTATGTTATGTTGGCGTGAAATAAATGTCTAGACAAACCTAATAATGGTTTCCAGACGTTGTAATCATCTTGTGTGTAAATACGTGTTAGATAATAAATAAATAAATAAACAAATTTAAAGATAGGTCAGCTAAAGTTGTTCTAGTTTATGTTTTTACTAAACTGCATTAAGTGACCATCCTGACCTAGTCTTTAAGATGCAAGGTTAATCCATCCATTTCCGTTGATATCGTTCTATAACCAGTTTCGTAGGTTTATCACTGGCTCAACAGGTTATTACTCGTATAACACGTTAACTGATGCTAAATATAATATATGACACTAAAACTTGTCTAATGTCGCTACTCATTTTCAAGCTTTACCACCAAGCTAAAAGATTAATTAGGGACGAAAACAATAATAAAATTCGCATCTATTGTGTTGTGCAAAAGCTTGGATTCTATTGAGCCGAGTGATGCTAAGAACAAAAATTCATGAACTCGATAGCCAGTCTGACGAAAGTAATTCACCTCCTGACCGAGGACCAGTGTAATATGATATACATGAGCCTGTTTCATTGCAATATCTATGAAGGGTGCCAAAATCTATTCCCCATATTGTCCCTAAGTCTTTATATCCTGTTACTGTTATCAGCACACTTGTATGTATCGTCTCTGGTACTCCTTCCTATTAGACAGCGGTAACTGCCAAGTGATTAGTCGACTTCTCATCTGCCCTTCATCAAGATTGCATACACAGTATCTTTATTCTATTCTTTTGTATATGCCTCTCTAACTATTGAATGTCGGCAGTGAGGTTGCCACATTTGCCCTTCGCAAGGTGATTCAGTTATGCAGCACTCAGTCCCAGTCCATTCCTAGACTTTCCCCATCCACGACCTCCTGTGACTGGTATGTCTTATCATTATAACAATACAGTAATTAATAAAAACCAATCCTTACCATTGTAAGAAAAACAATGCTTTTCATTCTCTCTGGAAATTATTTTTTCACATTTAAGTGGTGGTGGATTTATTCAGTTTTTTTTTTGTAGATCGTTAATTGCGTCCGTTTAAGAGGGAACTTATCTTTTACTCCTCTAAAATGCTCTCTTGGAAATTTTTACGCAAAATTAATTCACCGAGGCGTTTCTTGTTACTCGAGTATATTTTTAACACAATACCTTTTTAACGCGAGCCTGATGACCCATATAAATTGCAGACGGTCGCCAGTTATTGATTTTCTTACCCACGTGTACCTAATGGATGTTTTTAATAATATCGAAGTTACATTTGTAGCGAAATTTTCCTTTTATGGCGAATTATTAGTTAGTCAGTTATTAGTTAGAAATAATAAACCTGAATAATAAAAAGAATTGTACAACACATTATAAACAACTTTACATTACTCTTAAAACATAATTTATGTCGAGCTCACTTCATGGGCTTCCAGCGGTCTCCGAGGAGCGATGTGATTAAGGAGCTTTCATCGGCTTTTGAGTGTAGAAAGATCCGCAATTTTAGGTGATTATTTGTATGGGTTGTAATATTTAAAAGCTTACTTTGAAGTATTTCATTTATTAATACACTCGGCATCCAAAATATGGCCCTCCGCGAAAATCTGATTCAAGCTAATATAAACTTTATAAAAATTACTTTACATTATTAATACTGATATCAAATGAGAGCACGTTTAATAACCTTTCAATTAACGTTGGTTAATTTAAATAAAAAGCCACGAGGTTTCCAGGTCTGAGCGTTAGAAAAAGGTGTCAAAACTCAAAACTCGCGGTTGAAAGGTCGCTATTTGTTCCATTTACCTTGGGTATTAAAGATCTGTATAAGATCAAATGTCAATCATACACTGTCCAAACGTCAAAGAGAACACATCTAAGGAGCTCCAGCAAGAAATCAACCCTCGAAGATGGAAACCACCGCCGCTGAATCTGCTCAAGTCGTCTATTGCAAGCAGGAGTTCGTCAGTGTGATGTAGCTCGGCAACTTAATTTAAGCCGTTATGCTGTCCGCCGAGTATTCCAGCGGTTCCAAGAGGCTGGGGGCTACAGCAGTAGACATGGAGCTGGTCGGCGACGCTGCACATCCGAAAGAGACGATCGCTTCATTGTGACGTCTTCACTACGCAATCGTTTCTCCAGTGCTGTTCAGGTGTAACAACGCCTCAGGGAAGCTCGGACCACCGCAGATAGCGTCTCTACGATTAGAAGAAGACTACGAGAGAAGAATATCGTGGCTCACAGGGCTGCTACGGGCCCATGTTGACCACACAGCATCGCAGAGACCGCTTTCAATTCAATGTTTATGTAACGGATAAATAGAGGTTAAGTTATACTATTCTAAATTATAAATGAGAATTTGTACACGCCAATTTTGTAAATTCTCACATCCTTTATAACAATAATTCACCAGTTTATAGTTCGTGTCCAATTATCGCGACCCAGAGTAATCATTCAATTGTGACGGTGCGTGTGCGCAGCGTCGGTGCACGCACTCCGCTTGAGAGCTCAATTCGCCTGCTTCTCGGATTGAGCAATTACCATCTGGATGATGTTTTGATTGATGCGTATCTGCCTACTGTCCTGTAGAGTATTCTTTGATTTAAACTGTTTTTAAATACTTGTTTTTTTTTTATTCTATAGTAATCATATCAATCAGTAAGTTACTAGCAGTGATCTTATCAAATTATTAATTTGTAACTTGTCTTAAAAATGAATCTTTTTACAAATAGATATTTTACGTATTATTGCGAAGGCTATTTTCTAATCAGATATATAGATTACCAATTTACTACCATACATACGGGTCTCATTTAATAAAAAAGTCACTTTGTCCTTTGAGCTTTTGGATCAAATTATAATTTTCAGAGTTCTTCAAAAATCATGGTAACAGTATGGGATAATATTTAAAAGGTTTTTTCCTACGGTTTTCAAGTTTTCTCCAAATACATATAAATTTCAAAACAGTGCAGTGATCTACGTATTCAGCCGTGAATACGTAGATATCTTACACTTTCACATTTTTGTATTATTCTTACATTCAAGAACACTTTTACTCTTATTATCGAAGGACATCGATGATATAACATATAGCAGGTTTATTTATAACTTGTTAAGTAACGATCCGTGGTTGACATAAATGTCAACCCTTATCGAAACTCACATGTTGTGGTGCGTAATTTAATTTCTAGTTAAAAACATCGAATATGATTAAAAATTGATTATTCGGCACGTATTAAGTTCGCAACTTGTTAGGTGTGATGTATTAAAAACTTTTTAACTGTTGAATAATAATTATTAATGAATTTTTTTCCTGCAAATTATATACACAAACCTTTCTCTTTCATCACTCTTTCCAGTAGTGGAAACCATATTAAAATCAATTGGGTAGTTTAGAAGATAATAGCGGAGAAACAGACAGAGGCGGACAGCGACTTCAATTTATAGTATATAGAGATATATACATATTATAGGTATTGCAGTAATTTAATATTGAGAATTTTAAAATAAATCAAAGCATTCACGCACGCAGGCATATACGTGCATCCTTTACAATGTGTAGATTAATTGTGGTGTATTCAGTATTTCGTTTCGTACCGCCCATGTTGTGTATAGCGGTGAGAGACATCAGTCACATGCATGTGAGCGATGTTCAGCGCACGCGCAAGTCCGCTTATTGACAGGTGTTGACAGATAGAACGCGGGTCTATTCACAAACAAAGCTCGTAAAAGTTCCTCTTGACGTGACATACAACACATTTTAACAACATATGGGAAACGGAAAGGCTTCGCCGAGGCTGTTTCGAAGCCTCGTTTTAGACTTATTTGAACGCACTGCTTTAGATCTATAATATATATATATTATATATATATATATATATATATATATATATATATATATATATATATATAGACTATAATATTATATAAATGTGAAAATAACTATATGTTTGTTACCTTTTCACGCCTTAACTACTAAACTGATCATCATGAAATTTTGTATACACGTATACACGTTGTCTGGGATACAAGAAAGGACATAGGGTACTTTCATCCACCAAAAAAGGGATCATCCACCTGAGGGATCATCTAAAATTAAAAAACTAATGCCTGGCAAAAGTGTAATAGCAATAAAGATGTGAGCGTTATATTGTTTAAATATATATTGTTATTTTTCAACACTGACGAAGTCTCGCGGGCACCAGCTAGTTAAATATAAAAGGGTAACACCAATGTTTCAATATTGACGCTTCGCAGTAACGTAATGACAGGTTGCCGTCGAAGTGTGGGCGGGACTTGACCTTATGAAAACTGTTAACCGATTCTACAGACGTTGCGTTGATAAAAAACCACACCTACTACAGTTACGCGACGATATCGAAAGTGGTCTTTTATGCTATCTGGAACTGTGCAATTGAAAATTTATTAATTTATTAGCGACCCACACCCGTTTTCGCCCAGGATGCAATTTATGATGGTCCATCGGGAATCGGGAACAGTACTTTTTTCTGGATGAAAGGTATCCTTTATAAGACTATAAGATTATAAGAATTTAAGAAGAAAGTATGTTGCTTATCTACATGTACTATTTAACCATAATTTTCTAAGAGAATTGCATATAATTCAATCAGCGCATGGTTCTAATATTGTTCGTATGTTTTTTGCCTCTACAAAAGAGTGTTCAAAAACGTTTATATTTGAAATTTTAAATTCTGTATTTTTTACTTTTATTTAATTTAAAATTTAAATTATTCAGACTTTAGTATCAGATTTAATTCACGTTTTTATATCAGGTAGGTTTTGGTTATTTACTTTTGTACAGGTTCTTTTTTCAGCCAGATGAAAATTATTATTAAAAGAAAACAAATTAATAATGAACTAACCAGTTCGCAGTCTCGAGAGAATCCATTGTTTACAAAATTTAGAATTTAAGAGTAATTTACTAACGGTAGCTCGGAGCAAAATTTATCATAATTATTTGCATAAACTTACTATACTTTTATAGCGCCCACGGTTATTACAAATTGTGGGTCGTTAGTTTACAAACATCACCCACGTCGAAACAGTTTTTGTTATTAGTTAATTTAATTGAGGACATAGTTATTTTAATATATTATGTACTTGTTAGTGGATATTTGCGAAATATCAGATGCTGCAACCATCTCCTCGTTTTTTTGTATGTAACTGGCGACCACGGCTTCGCATGGATGCAATTTTTTTCTACAAATTATAGTTGTGTAGTGAGTCCCAAACGGTGCTGGCTGAAAATCAGCGCTGCAGGTGCTTGTCTAGCACCTCAGCACAATGCTGAGCCAGTATCCGATTCACTACCGCGAGGACACATATTTTACCTGTTTATTAATTTCTGTTTTGTGGTTTTTGTATTATGTTTGTGTCTTTGTATTGCATGAATAAAATAAATTCTTTCTTTCTTTCTTTCCTTAAAAGATAAATTTTAACAAAAACTTAATATAGATACTTTTCACAGATTCTATTCAACTGATATTTTTGTTTTGGTATTTTATCACATGAGCAAACTGTATCGGAACTCAATTTCTCGTGTCATTCTACCGATTGTCTACAATTTTGTGCCAATATCGCAAACGTTGACAACGGAATGCTTTAGTAACAAGGAAGTGCTTAAGTTCCGTTCCGCACCTCCTCTTATAAAGTTTAGGGGATTATAAGTTTAGGGAAGTTTAACACTTTTAAATACACTTATTCTCGGGGACATAATGTCTATATATTTACCCACATGATTTATATGTAACTGGATGGTTAAACATTTGATGTCGATATATTCTAAATATTGAAAAGTAATTTCCATATAAATGAATGACAAATAAAAAAGCATTTTTATTTGCTACTCACTCACAAGGCGATAATAATTCACGCCTTTTTTCCTGCTCAACTTTAATCGGTCACTGTCGCCATGAAACGTCTTACCATTATCCCCCAGGAAGCATTATTGAAATTAAAGTAAAGGGAATTTGAAAATTAGAGAGGAGAGAAAATATTCTATTGTCGGCACTGAAAAATACACAAACAGAAAGAATAAGAAATGTTGTTACCAAAACAAATAATATAGCACTTAATATAAATTTAAATGTGCATCGTAAACATTTGATGATTTAATTTAAATACTCAATAACTTATTATTCTAGATGAAAAAAGTGAAATAGTTATTAATTAGTTAGGTATATTCAGCATATTGGTACCAGAATATTCTATCATACCATTTTTGCTCTAAAAGATCTTTAGGGGTTAGGGTTTGATCTTAATTTAGGGGACCGTCAGCTTGCCTACCAAATTTATATATATTTTTTTTATCAATTGTGAAATAACACAAAAAAATGGATGAATGCAATTTGAAACAAGTAATTTAACAATTTGACAGTCAATTAAGTGATATAACTTGTCACATGCAAAATCCAATTTACTCGTATGTTCTCGATTTCGTGAACTAGGTCATCTTTTGTCCGGATAGCTAGCTGGGGCTCATGTTGCTCGGTAAGAGCAAAGCAAATGTTCTAGACAGGTAATCTTTGACGGTGTACCACAGATAAAAGCGGATGTGCATGATGTAAACCAAATGCTCTATTGATTGTGACTTTTATTTGTTTATGTTATTAATGTACTACTATCTTGCGTGTATTTCTTTTTATTAAAAGTCTGTGTCCCCTTTTCATCATCTTTGTGAGGTCTTTAACGAATCATATACCTCGAAATCCCACATGCTTCTCCATATTAAAGAAATCTACCGACAATGAATGCAAAAAAGTTTAGTAGTCGCGACAGTATTACACCTACTTCTAAGACTACCGTAAAATAGCGCGATTATCCTTACACATTCTTGGACTTTCGGCCTGTCTGCTCGCCTTAACATGAAACAAAGTGACACTATATAAAAATTCGCACACTATAGTAATGCGCCCCTTATTAATGACAATAGATTTGTGCATTAGCAACAATACCAACTAGTCTTTTTGATATTGATATTGAAAACGATGATATCAAGTCTTTTTGAAAAGTTAGTTTCGAGTTGATCATTCCAGAAATAAAACCAGTCATCTTGGCGTCACTTGCCTAATGGTCGAAATGTTAAGATGTTAGGCATTTTTGACATCCAAGTTTTTCGTGAATGCAAATCAGAATTTGACCCTTCGTCTTAGAGATGTTTCTAGTTAAAATTAAATTATACCATAAAATCGGTGTAATGTACGGGAATTAGTTTCACAAAAGCCCCCGGAAACGTGGAGAATTGTCATTGGAACGGAACGTGGGAAGTGGGAACAAAGCTAACCATATTCGACGGACAATAGCCGCTAAATGACGCTGACTTGTTCAAATTAAATTGTTATAATTATGTTGAAATAACATCACAGCTTAATTGGAAAAAGCTTTATTATTCGAGAACGGAGGCCTAGTTACAGATCGGATAAATTTCAAACCATTACCTAGATCTTTTGAGTCTGTCGTACTCGACTCTGGGATAGACATTGTTTTCAAGCTTTACATATCTTAATGGATTCGGGCAATCCTTATATAGCAACCTACTCATGTGAGGGATCAGTAACTATTCGCTGAGAAATATTTGAAGATAACAAATACTTAAAATTGGCCATAAATACTGTTTATACTTCGAAAAACAATATGCATCTCAATTTGGAACCTGTGAAAATAGAGACATTAAAATTGAGTTGGGGGTAATAATGAGAACCGGATTGCTGTGACAGTATTACACAAAGTAGATACAGCTAAATGCAATTTTAAATGCTCTCAATCCGCTTGGTATTAGACTAATGTTTGTAGACCACGTTTTTGTTATTCGTAGATTATACAAGGAAAGTTCTTTGATTGTGACAGAAAAATATCAGTCTTTTCAAATATTGTCTTATTAATGTTTTCAAAGGCGAGTTAGGAATTATAAAGATTTAAACGTAGGCTGATGGTTTACTGGGGTGTTATATCCTACCCAGCTCTACTAAGATACGATTCTTCAGAGGTTGGTGAAGTTTCTTAACAATACCACATTTCAGAACTAAAAATGGTTGTTGCAGCAAGGGTCAGCACCGGGTGCTCAATCGAGCTCGATCCATAAAGGCGTAGCTTCAAAAGAAAGTTTCTGATTTCTCAAAGCTAAGAAAATACTAGTCCCTTTCTTAATCCGCTTAATTATAGGTGTGGCTTGGTGGACAATTTTCTAATGAAGAAGGTTGTTATTTCAATCGATCATGATCAATGGTTTTATTACAGTATTTCATTTGGATGTCACATTGAAGTAACCAAAAATTTGGATATCAATTTCGATTTCATTTAATTTTTTAAATTTTATTACTTACTTTTAAATTTTATTAACTAGGTATAATGTGCAAAACAACACACACTGCAATGTTTGTTTAGGCATATTAATAACTTAATTTTTACCTTTCATGTCTTACGAAGGTCTTTTAAGGTCTATATTTTCATAGAAGGAAAATGAGATCGACGGTAACATGTTTACCTAATAATCATAAACTTTGATTTATTATATAATAATGTTAAAATATTATGTTTCGCGTCACTTGTATTAAAACGAGATATTACTTACTTCATGATTACAGCGGAATTCAGTTTAAGAATAAAATTAATGTGTATTTATTTAGAGCACATTGTGTATGTAGTCCTTTCTTTTATTATTCTAAAATTAATATTTAATACCTTTCTTTTACCCTATTTTCTATTCTTTTTAAAAGTGGATATATTTTACGCAGCCTACCTCATGCAGCAGGTAACTACAGGGACGAACTCTCTTTGATGTTAATTGAGCTATTTTTGCCTGAAGGCTTTTTAAAAATACCACACGCGTCAAAAGGTTTTTAATTGTATGGAATGTTTAAAAATAAAATAAATAATCAATTGTTTATTTAGGAAAGCATTTGTAAGCATCTAATTTCAACGTGAATTCAAAGGTACTATAGATTCGCATATGCCACGTAAAAAGGCATAAAATATTATATAGGCACCTTCTTTTTTGTAGTCGATCTCGGCTCCCTCCAGAGCTTACTCCATCTGTCCTTGAAGCAGGGCTTCAAGACCTGTAATGAAATTGGGTGTGCCATCAAATCTAATTGAAACAGACTTTTCATTAATTGAAACAACAAGTGTCGAAACGACTGCTTCTTTTTTACTCCACTCGACCTCGTGGGAATGTGTATTTTAGACGCAAATTTTAACTAAATTACTCTATTGTTACTAACAATATAATCTACATAAATATTCCATTCAAATATTTCTTCATTGTTTACTTTTTTTTTATTTAGCGGTGGTAAGAAAAAAAAAAAAACAATACCTAACTATTTCGATGGCGAATACACTTCATGAAGATATTTTGTAGTCCAATATCCCGACCCAATAAGAAGTCCCAACAATTCAATAACTTTTATCTTAATAATATCAACATTTTTAGACATGAAAACGCATTCAGTTTTGATGCCAGTTGCTATTTTTGAGAAGCTATTTCAATGAGCATATTATCCAGCTTAATTACAGTTTTTATTGCAAATAATGATCACAGCTATTCGTGCATAACCAGCTACGTGTAGTTTTGCAGTATATTTGTAAAGCTTAGTACATAAAAGAGTATTTTTATTGGTTATGTCTATAGATTTTTAATACCTGGTGTGCGTCGTCAATTCAATATTTGTAAAATAATAATTGTTTAATTTTATCCAGTGAATTCTATTCAAAGCACCCTGTTTGGTGTTTAAGTGTCTATTTTAAAAACACTAGATATTCGTAAACCATTAAGATATCTGTCAGCTTATCTGCCACATTGTTCATGTACTTAACAATATTTTTCATAAAATATTATTTACAAATCACAAAATACTATAAAATCAACAAAGTAACAATCCGCTTGTGTTTGTTAGATCAGTTCTTTTAACCTTGTCACAGTTTAATGCAAATGGATTCTCCCAAGAGAAAATCGTTCTATCTTTCCAAGAGAAAAATTCTCCCAAAAGTTTTATATGCATACTATTCATTGAAATAAAAATTGGTAATTAAGAGGAAAAATTTGGTAATTTGTAATCTACAGTGCGCGACAAAAAGATAGGGGCAGGGTATAATCTGAATATACTTACTAATATTTATTTATTTCAAATCAAAATATATCTAACTATGAAAAAGCTTAATTAATTGATTTATATTCCGGACGTATTTAAGGTCTAAATATTCATATAAATTTATTTTCTGTAATAATCTGAATTATGATGCGACAAAAAGATAGGGGCATTGAAAAAAAAAAATATTTATTTTTATTATTAAACTTTATTAAAAATGGGTGCATTTTCCATTTAATCTAATAGTTTCAAATATTCTTTTTGGAATGTGATTATACAGTTTCTTAATATAATTTTGAGGTATTTGATGCCAGGCATCTATGATAGCCTTTTTCCGATCATTTAAACTGGAAAATTGTCTTGAATTTTCATAAACTTTTTTTGCAAGTCGTCCCCAGACATTCTCTATAATGTTTAGATCCGGAGATCTTGGGGGCCACTCCAACATTTTTATATTGTGTTCATTGAACCAGGAGGAAACTACACTTGCCGTGTGTACTCTAGCATTGTCGTGTTGATAAATGTATTTACTTTCTGTCATAGATTTAGCATGCTTTAAAATAATATTATTTAGAATATTTATATAACTTTGTGCATTTATGGTTTTTGTCAAAAACTGTATATCTGTTTTCATATTGAATCCAATCGCAGCCCAAATCATAATTGAAACTCCACCAGTATGACGACGTGAGAGAATTATCTCTTCCTTCCTTAAGTCATGATAATAATATGAGTAACCATCAGGACCGTCCAAATTAATTTTTTTCTCGTCGGAAAAAAATAGTTTTTGCCATTCTTTTGACCATGACATGTACTTTTGGGCAAACTGTAACCGACCATTAATATGTTTGAATTTTAATGGAGGTTTTCTTTTTAATTTTCTTCTCGAAATTATGGGAGAAGCTTTAAGTAATTTTTGTACGTTTCGTACATTGGTCCGCACACTAGCTTTTTGGGCTATTGCCGATGCAGAAAGCATAGAATTAGAGGCAACCCTCAAAATCGCTCTCTCTTGACGTTTGGAAAGTGTTCGTGGGCGGCCTGGCGACTTTTTGATACTATAATTCTCCTTATTTTTCACAAAATTATCAACATTAGGACTTCTTTTAATTCTTTTTGCTATTTCCCTATTGCTAAGACCTTCATTTTTTAAGGCAATAATTTGTCCTTTCTCCAAATCTGTTGATCTCTTGCCTCAGCCCTAATGGGCCTAATGAAAAAAAAATAAAATAAAAAAATACTAATACGTCACAACGAGTAAACTGTGAACACGCGTCCATACGTGTAGCGTATCAAATAACAATTGTGCATCGCGAGTCCGTATGGTGCCTCTATCTTTTTGTCGCGTTACAGAATCATGAACGCATTGTTTACCTACATAAATTAAACAGATTAAGTTAAAATTACGTATCATAAAAATCGTAACAACTATTACTTTAGTAAGAAAGCATTTATTCGTATTATATTAAATTTTTATATATTAATAATCAGTAAATTTTATTGCCTCTATCTTTTTGTCGTGGACGGTATTTAGGAACGTTAAATTTAATATAGCTAACTGACTTTATTATTGGATATATAGGTCATTGCATATCGATTACACCCATGAGATTTGAGACGCTGAGGCTGGTCGCTGCTGTATTATAATCACAACTTGGTTGGTTTAGTACTTCAAATAAAATAAAAACTATTTATAATTTTGAATGCTTACCAAAGAGCTTAAGAGATACCTACTGCTTGATCTTCTGTTCGCGGCTTAACATCATCTTGCGCATGACTCCTCGCCAGGTGCGCGCACGCATCTGCTCACTTGTTTACAAAGATGGCCGCACGTGTCTTATTCTATCTTTTATGTAAAATAACTATTATTATAAACAACACTTGCGTGGAGTGTGTTTAATATAAGATGTATAAAGGTAAGCTGCGCTCGTGCGCTTGAAAACATATAGTTTTTAATACATTCAATTGTCAAATCATAAACCATTTGACGGCTGTCAAATGGTTTATGATTTGACACTATTGGAGCCCCAAATCGGTAAGATAGTGGCAGCGACCAAAAGCGACCACCGTCTTGCAGAAGAAGAGCAAACGTCTCATAGTTCGGTGTTCGTGCTCAAATTGTCTTGTTCACCCTTTTTCCTTTTTTTCCCTCCCCACATTTTGTTCTTACCATTCCTCTGGTCAATTCCATCCCAATGAGATGTCTAGCTCCTCGTTTGCAGATTTATTATAATAATTTTCATCGTTTAATACATATAAATAAAAATATATTTCAAGTAAATCTAAATCGCCGTTAGATACTTTACATATTATATTCATGAAAATCTGTTTCTTAAAAAAATGAATAATAGTAATATACTCGTATCAGTCGTATGTTCCAAGATTTTAAGAATTTGTATCAGTTTCTTCATTACTTTTCTTTGCTCTTCGACTATTTGTCCCTCATATGAGGTCAGGTACATAAGTACTTCTATATTAATATAATATCTATAATACTTCATGAATAGGTTTCAATAGCAAATTTCTATTAGACAGTGTAAATGGTTATGAGTAATAATCGATAATGTTAATCAGCCGAGTTATCAACTAATGGAAATGAGTCACAACCACAGAACGTGACGAGAAAGAATACTAATTGTTATTCGAAATAGTTTCGATTTTCGAACATACAGTGTCTTTTCGAATGCACAATTGAATCTCTTATGTTGCTTTTTTTTTAAATCCTATAAAATTGAACATAATCCTACACTTTAAGAATTATGAGTATTTTATAATTTTTGATATTAAAAAAACACTTATTTGAATTATATATTTTTTTAAACATGTTATGTTACATTCAACAATTTGGTCAATGCACGCCGATGGTTTTGCCTCCGACTTTTTCAAATAGGCTCCGACAAAGGTAGTCCACGAGGATTTTCCAACGTTAAAAAAGCCTTGATGGTGAAAAAATATCTGTTGCTTAAACAAAGCTTTATAGCACGCTAAGATCCAACCGAAAAGTTTTTAACAAAATTTGTTCAATCACGTAGCAAACTCGAATCGTAATTCAGTATGCAGCAAATGTTAATATCTTCCGTACTTTCCCCTTAAATGAAAAATCGATAGGTGTCCGCCTACAATCCGCTTTCCAGTCTAGTGAATCGTTCCCATAACAAAAGGACAAACAGTTCGTTGAACTCGGCACACGTCGAATAGTGTTTCCTTTAAAAATGAAATTAAAATGTTGCATTGGCGGCGGAGTGTACCTGTACACGTCTTGTGAAATATGACAAGAATGAGATTATACTGAATAGCTAACCACAAAGGGACAGGGAATAAACTCGGTAGCCGTCCGCTCGTTCGTAACTTGCAACTAGGGCATGCGGCACATACACGTGCTTTTCAGTGTATTTACCCCACTTAGAAAATCGTAGGAATTTTTGGTTAAACTATGATTTGGTGAGGGACATAGTTTAATTGATTTAATTTAGATTCATTGCTACATCGTCGCCCATATTGTTGTGTGACGCTATTAGCTCCACGATAACAACGTTGTATTTTAGTTATTAGGCACTTCTAAAGACAAACAAATTTCTATGAAATAGTTCTTATAACTAGATAAGTATATATATTTCTAAGGACATATAACTCCTATGAAATTTCTAATTATAATACACATTGTAACAAAAACGTTAACAATATAGTTTACAGTATAACAGTTGTGTAGGTAGGTAGAAATTACTAATACAATACGTTCATGTTTATTGTAATACCTACCTTAATTGTTACGGCATTTGTGTATGGATGTTGCTATAGGTAAACTTCAAGTAATGTCTATGGTCAGTGTTGCAAAGCTATTCCTTTATTTGCTACTCAGATCATAGATATTTGTGTATATTTGTGTAAGTCCTAATCTACGAATAAATCTTGAGTATTGTATGAATTCATACAATGGATGGCATACAGTTAACCTTGTCACAGAGAGATGGAGAAACTCTTTCACAAATTGTATGTAACACTAGTGGTCCGCCTCCGGCTTCACACGGATGCAATTATTTCTGCAAATTTTGTAAATAAACCTTACTCATTGATTGCTCTTTTCGTTATAGTCCATTGAAATGTTACTTTTTTTGGGCTTAGCGTGCAAAAGTCAAAGTTTTGGATGTCAAGAGACTTATTGATAACGTAACGGAATACATCATATTTGAGAAATGTATAAATAATATAATAATGTTGTTTTCACTGCAAGGTCAACATTGTTTGAACGAAGTACTCTCGCCACCTCTTTTGTGCAAGTTGATTGACCCGACGACGACCTACGCCCTCTCAGGGAAACCTGAGAACCAAAAGCTGGGCTAGTTAAATGGAGGCTTTAGGACTTAGACGTCATTCGATTACTAATCTACGGGTATTTCTAATCGATTACTAATCTCAAATATTGTTTGGTTTTGGACATTGAACAACAAGCTGCGAACACGACTTAAGGACACGCTGTACAAACGAGTGAAGTTAGTAATAGTAATGTAGGAGAATTTGTTGTCTCGACTTACTATAATGCAAATAACCGAAGATAGAATGCGGTGCAATACGTTCGCACCACTTATTAAACTCGCGAAAATAATAAAACATACGCCATATTTATGATTCAATTCACCTAATCAGGGAAACTTTTTCTGTACTTACTTAGGTTTCATCGTGAATGAGCTAGGTATAAGTTTTTGCTCTCGGACTCTTAAATATTTAAAATCGTCTGCAAAATAACCAGTTAACATTCTAAATTAAAAATGACGAGGGATTATTCAAAAAGCTTCTAACTCCATGCGCCATTTGTGAGTTATGCGCGTTTTTCACAAGAGCCTGTGTGTTTTACGTTTGTTTTAAATTGTTTCATTTATAAAATGCTTCTCGTTTTTGTTATATAACTTACACTAACTATGCGAGTTTCTACCCACCCCATCTACCTATACATAAATATAACAATAATAAACGAGTCCTGTCTGCACATTAAATACTTTTTCAAAAAAGCAATTTGTACACGTACTTATGTTACCGAGACCAAAATTCCTCGTACCGCAGTTTGTTTTAAAATATACATTTAAATAAATATGTTGTCCCTGTGCAATTAGTTTTAATCTAAATTAACTTAGAATTTATTTAATAAATTAACTAACCCAGGCTCGCAACCTAAATTAGGGCGGGTATTGTTTTTGACCCGTATGTTGTTACCCTAACCGGAACTTCCAAACTCGAACTGCTAATTACAATAAGTAAGTATAGTATATTATAGAGTGGTTAGAGATGAAATATTTCTTGTATTAGTAATAATTTCACCTCTGACTACATTATATATAATTAATCAATGGACTCGAGTATGTTGTTTAATTAAGAATACTTGCCCAAAAACATCTAATTAAAATATCAATTTTATAGTAGCGGGTAAAAATGAAGTAAATTATCTTGAAATACCTTTTTTCTTATCAAAAGTTCGCCAGGCACGAGGGTGATATGTGGCTACCGTCGCCTATTAACACAAGCATAGACATACTCGTAGGTGCTGCATGTGCGCTGCCTATCTTAGTAGAATTAGGAGGGGAACACTTAATCGCTCACTGAAACACAACAGCACACAATGCCGTTATTTCACGGTGGTCTTCTGTTAGGGTTGCTATATTACATATAGTTGGGCCGGCATAGCCTGGCGGTAGAATCGTATATGTGTAGATGAACGTTCGACAAATTGCTATAAATATAGCCGTGTCGGCAAAGACATTGCCGAATGAAATGTACCGGCCCGACTATATGTATAGCAACCCTTAAGGAGTTAGCTACTACCACCAGACGGGCTGCCCATATTATGACTGCAAAGCTCAGTCTGCCTGCCTCTACAGATTTACAGAATCTTAAATTAGTATTTAATCTCGAAGCACTAACTTCATACTTAGAATCTCTATTACGAAATACTATAATATAATTCAAATGTAAAAGCTCAAGGAAAGATGAAAAGCCCAGAAACAGTACTTAAATGTAAAATTTCATATCATAATTGTTGGATTAATTAATTATTACGTAAAGTGGGCGAGTTGGGTAATGCTTTTACGGTAACGTAGTGAAGGATCATCCCGGCCCGGATCTTTTTTGCCCATTTAATACTTAATTTGGTGGCACTCGAAAGGGAAAAATCGGCCAATTCGCGCCCCCTTTTAGTGCCGATAGAGTACTTTCCCTAGGGTTATTAGGTGCCTTAAAAAAGAGTGAGATCGCGGCCAAGCGCTGCCTTGACTCAGTTAAAAAAAAGTCCGTATCATTTATTTTTCCCCAAAGATTTGTTGCTTGGCGTCTCAAGATTTGAAGATAATATTTGTTATAATTATTATATTATTCAATTTATCTCTTTACATGATGTATTTTATTTACCATTTTAAATAATACATTTACTACAGAATAAATTGCAAATGTCGCTGTCAATTGTTTTCATTTAGGGATACATCTTCATTAGTATTTGCGCTGCCCTGTGCGACGCGATAATAGTTTATATATAGTTTGTATATAGATATATATAAACCATGATAACTGGTCACAGCAACAAACAAAATACAACAATACAACAAAACGAAGCAACAGAAAATAATGGAATAGAAAAACTCTCTCCCCCAACCCGACGGGTCCTCGTGGGGGAAAAAGACCAGAATGAAATGACAAAAAAGTGTGGATGCCATACCTAAAAAACAAAAATAAGGACATTACTAACAAGAGACAGGAAATACTTAAAATTGCTACGGACTATTATAAAGGTTTATATGGAAATAAGGAAAAAAATAAACGAATTGAAGAGATATCGACACAGGACTTCTGTACTGACCCAGAGCCAGTACCGTTAATATTAAAGGAAGAAATAATAAAGGCTGTAAACTCATAAAAATTTGATAAAGTTCCAGGACCAGATCAAGTAACCAATGAACTTCTTAAGACTACAGTATCCATTATAGCTCCAGTGCTAACTGATTTATTCAACGAAATCTTAATAACAGAAAATATACCTGCTGACTGGATGAAATCAACAATAGTACTACTTCATAAGAAAGGAGATAAAGTGGACATCAACAATTACAGACCGATAAGCTTCATGTCGAATATTTATAAGGTGTTTTCCAAAGTAATTCTGTCCCATATTGCAGCTACGCTTGATGAAAACCAGCCCAAAGAGCAAGCGGGTTTTCGTAGTAAGTTCTCAACAATGGATCACATTCACATTCTTAAACAGGTCATGCAAAAATTTCAAGAATATGGTTTGTTGACTTTCACAAATCATTTGATTCCTTGGAACATGAGTACATATGGAGAACACTGAGCTGTCAAGATACCCAAATTAAATATATCAGAATTCTTAATGCTATCTTCTCAGAAAGTACAGCTCAAATAAAACTGGAGACCACAGAGGAACCATTTCCTATTAAAAGAGGTGTCCGTCAACGGGATCCCATTTCATCAAAATTATATTCAGCAGTTTTGGAGATGGTTTTTAAAAATCTCGAATGGGAAAACATAGGTCTGAACTTAAATGGAGAAAAATTGAATCATTTGCGTTTTGCGGATGATTTGATACTATTCGCGGAAACCCCAACTAGTTTAGAACTAATGTTACAACAATTATCCCAGGAAAGTGTTAAGTAAAAAAAAAGGGTTGTCTATGAATACAGACAAAACAAAAATTTTGACCAATAGTCCACATTTAGATATTATAAGAGGAAATGATAAACAAATAGAATATGTAAATGAATTATATATATTTAGGACAGTTAATATCTCCCTCAAATACCACGCATAAAGAAATAGATAGAAGAATTACAAATACATGGAAGAGATTTTGGAGCCTTAGTGAAATAATGAAGAATAAAGAAATAACACAAACATTAAAATATCTGTGTATAACATGTGCATACTCCCTTGCTTAACTTACGGTTGTCAAACATGGTCACTATCAGAACAGCATAGAACGAAGCGTAGCGGGTGTGAGAAGAAGGGACAGGGTAAAATTAGGAACAATAAAAAGGAACACAAATTTTATAAACGCATATATATATGGTTTACAAGAAGCTAAAATGGCAATAGACAGGACATTTCTTACGAGAACCAAAAGAAAGATGGACGAAAATAATAACAAAGTGGTACTCCAGGGGCGACAAAAGAAGTAAGGGGAGACAATTTAAACGTTGGGAGGATGATATAAGACAAGTAGCAGGTCCTTTGTGGACCAGGTTAGCCAAAGATCGAAGAATTTGGAAATCTTTAGAGGAGGCCTTTTTCTCAGGACAAGCTGTTAGAATTGAAGGACCGATTGCCGATAATTTGTAATGTTTATATTTTTAGCTGTTTTATATATTGTATTTAAAGTATATTAGTATGTAGGCATAATAACGTAGTACATTGTTAACCTAACAGTAATAAAGGCTTATTTTATTTTATATAAAGTTTATATATAATTTATTGACTTATTTGATACCTATGTTTATACGAGGCAGGGCGGGAAAAATAATCGTATAAATCGACTACTCCGCGCAGTCTCCTACCGCGTCGCTCAAGTGCGTCTTTATCCATACAAACCCGCTGCCTGTGTCTTTTTATATGTGTAGCGCAGCGCAAATCCTTTTGTACCTTACATCAATTGATTGTCAAATTTTATGAATTTAGACAGTAGGAGAACATACTCGTATTACGGTTGATAAAAAATTCAACTGTGATTCAATGTATCCAGATTAAGACACATCCAGCCAGATGAATAAAATAGACGTAGGTATGTGTTTGAAGAACCATTCTACTCCTTCAGGTTTCTTAATTACTAATAAGAGTCTCTTCACAAAAGAAACGTACCTTCCCTAAAAGGCATGCAAATTTATGTACTCGAGACTCAACATCAAAGATTATACATTCGACCCTGACTGTCACACACAAACACAACGACAAACATTCGGACAATAGGGCCATGTCACCATGTGTCAATAAAATATAGCTGTAATAACAAAGGACTGCCTCGGCCATCCGTGTTCATTTAGTTAAACGAATTAAATTGTTATGTACTTATTCATTTTGGAACACGTGAAGATTGAGAATTTTGTTATGAACTGCAAGGAATACTTCTATAGACTCATACTTACTAAATATTATAAAAAGGAAAGATTTGATTGTTTGTTTGTTTGCATTGAATAGGCCCCTAAACTACTGGGAAGCTATATTATCAGCGAGAAAAATACTCGTAGACTATATTTTATAAAGTTACGCGGACGAAGTCGCGTGCAACAGCTAGTATCTAATAAACTGGCTGTGTCCCACAGTTTATCCGCCGTTTAATTTAAATAAATGTTAATAAAGTTAAATAATTTATGTAAAATGTTCTTTTGAGGTCTTCCGAATATGAAGAATTAAACCACTTTAAACCACTTCGAAAGTCATAATAAATCATTGCTCTTGAATTTTCTCGTCAATTCCATTTTCACACTGACTTTACAAGTTCGACAAGACCTTGTGACAAGACCGCGTTCTTTTTAATAAATAAATAAATGTTATTCGATTAATAAAACCAAGGAGTTTTCAATTATAAGACTTTATTATGCCAGGAACAATGGAAATATTCCAATCCCGATACTTTTAGTGCAGCCATCGTAGCCGCACCTAGCCGAAATTAAACTCCTAAGCAAGAGTCGTATATAAATTTTAAATAAATAACTCCCGGCCATATAGCTGTAAAATAAATTTTAGTGTCAATATAATAAACAATGTGGAAACAGCATCTGTGGCGCTATACTATAAATCACTTGGCTTGGTTGTTGGTATGCCGAACGCGTTCAGTGAAACTGCGCCGGCGCAGCATCGTATTAGGTATGCAAGTAAAAGTGTATCCCAACGTGTGAATAGGAACTCCATTATATTATAATAACAGAGACAACAGTCTTCTTTAAAATGAAGAAAAAAGTTATGCTTATTAATCCCTGGTCGACGCAAAACAAGGGGTATTATAAGTATAACCTGGTGTATCTCTCGCTCCCAAACGGATGAACCGAGATGGTTCTTAGTTGTATTTTATTAAGATCTATTCGTTTGAAGTTGAGACTCATTTCCAGGTTTCGATTTCAAAGGTTCGATTGATTTGAAATTTGGTGTATTGTTACATGGTAACCTTGACTTGATAGTTGCAGTTGTTGCAGCATAAAGTAGTCTGCGGAATATCTAACTCCTGAGCAATTTACAGCAGTAATAGCGTGTTTGGGCTCACTAAAGTGTTGGGCTAACCCCTAACACTTTATTGAGCCCAATATTTTATACTTTTCAATTATAGCTTTTGAAAAATAAATTTTGGAAAAAAGTCATTGATCGATAAAATCGAGCGATAATATGGAAAAGAATTTCCAAAGAGTATCTAAACAGGCCGACTTATCAGAAACAAATAACGTCAAACGCGCGCTGTCTCTGATTATCTATCACAATATCGCATTATCTTCGATCGCACTTTATACCTACTATATTATAACGGATAGTGCGTTTAGAACGTAAAATCGTCGTTTCAGAGAGGCTTTAGTTCCTCTTATAGAAAGTGGGTATTGTGATATAGATAACAACTGATTATAAACATTATACAATAAAGTCTCTATCTGCCTCTGTCTGTTTTTCCGACTTTTTTGTCCACTCAACTGATTTTGAACGGTTTTCACTAATCGAAAGAGCGATATACGAGGAAGGTTCGTGTATATATATATATATAACTTGCAGAAACAAATGTGCGAAATCGGGGACGAGTCGCTAGTGTTGCTACCGTTTTTAAGCGATTTTAACTTATTAAATAAATTCAATATTACATTAGTAAAATTAAAAAGAATGAAATAGTCTTAGTTAGTAAATTTAAAAGTATAAAAAAGTATGCATAAATTGAGTAATAATGTAAATATTAAAAGTATAAGAATAGGAAAGTTAATATTTTGACAGAAATCGTTGTCACCATTCACTTAAACCAGTATTCTATAAGGACAATCGTTACTTGCAGTTATTGTTTTGTCTCTTGCGATTTTCACTTTTTATTTTCACATGTCACGTTTCAAGTGTGCACTTAAAAAAATACATTTAGAAAATAAATTGTAAAAAATTCTTTTATTTCATGTCATCATTTTTAAAACTTCCTGAAAGATCTGGTTTGTAACGACCCCAATATTTCTTTTATAAGCAATCAAAGCTTCGAGTTAGAGCTTAAAAATTAATTGGGTCGAACAGAGAATGCGCTGAGACTTCTGTATGTCGGGCATAGTACGTAATTTGATGCGTTTCGTATTCACATAAAATATCGTAAACGCGATTATTTTTTTATAAAATTTCAAACTTTATTTTATTTTATTTCTAAATATTCAACTGGTACCTAATTAAAAAAAAATCGTGTATAAATTTTGAGATTAAAAAAAAAAAACAGTGGCACTGCCGGAGTGCCGACTACCGACAGAAGTGAAAGGTTACAGGTCGCGAGTTCAATGGTTTTTTCCTATTTCAAAAATTCCCAACGCGCCTAAAGAAGTTTTCACTTCAAAAATGTTTTTTTGGAAATCGCATTTAAAAAGAATTAATTAAGCGTAAGTACATAATCGACGTTATATTAATGTATGATATTTATTTTATCTAAAAAGATATTAATAAACGTGCCTAAGTCTGAATACACCTTAGCATTGTTTAAGAAGGCAATATGATGAAATAAGGATAAATTGCTCTAATACGAGTACGCAACGAATTTTAATAATTCGATGCGTGTGAAATTCAGCCAGTCCGCAGTGTACTTAGCGCTATATACTTACTTTAGCCCATCCTTCCTTGCACAGACAAGTGGCCTGTAACTAATCAGGGACATAATTACATATTATATGTATTTAAGCGACAAAATAATGCGCATGTAGGGTTACAACATAATAGACAAACCAAGCAATGTTACGTTCTATGTCTTGTCTAACGTTTACAACGAAATCGTAAAATCTGTGTCCGTCTCAACATTCGTTCCCGAATGCCAGATAGTTGAACATTGTTTACTTTTCAGGGGGAGACGTGGGAATGGGAAGGGGGGGGGGTGTCTCCCAATTTCACTTTTATACCTGACCGAGTTGGAGATGAAAGTTTTTAATTGGTTTCTGATGCTGATAGAATTGTGGTGAAAACCATTGGACAGGATAGTTACTCGTAGGTGGGGTTTTTCGTTTGAACGAGAAATAGGTCGTCAAACAATTGCGCTTTTTTGTAATTTCAGTTCTGTGAAGTTTCTTGGCTAATTGTAATTGGCTAAGGGCCTCTTTCACCGTTTGTCAAGTAAGCTAACCGTCATTTAAAGTCACCGGGGATGATGGAGCTGATATACTTACCTTTGTTTGTGCGGTAAAAGTCCCAAACATTAAAAAGGAAATAATAAAAAAAAAATCGCCTATCGAAGGAATGCACTAAACTGAGTGCATAATTTAATAAAACATAAAATTACTTATAAAAGTAACTAATCAACGCTTTACTTGTAGTTGGTGAAAGAGGCCCTAATTGTAATTGGCTGATTATAGGGCTAGTGTTTTAGTTAGAATGAAAGCGTTCTTATAAGGATCGAAAAAATGTCTAAGTACCTACGTAAATTTAGTATAAAAGTAGTTTGAAAATAAATGTTTTAATACTGAAACGTCATATTTATTGATTATAAAGTGAAATGAATATTTTATTATAATTTTCCAGTCAGAAATTAGTTTATAAAATTTAAACCTTTTCAACAACGTTATAAGTTCTATTGGCAATTCATAAAAAAAATATTAGGTACATAATATAGAAATTAATGATTGATATAAGTATTACCATAATTTCCCCACGATTTTGTGAGACAGGGATAACTAATTTAATATAACAAGGATATAATATAACAGGTTTATAACAAGGAACGATAATTACAACTGTGCTTCCCAACTGTGCTCGCTATAGGAAACAGACGCGAAATTGGATGTGGCATTCAGTTGATTATCACTGGTTCGGACAGTAATTTTATTGTTTGTTTGGACATTGTATATTTTTTAAACCCAGTTATCTACGTGCTAAAGACTGTGAATAACGTTCCATTTCACCTATCTGCCGTAACACACAAACAAACCATGGATAAATTAGACAACTTTCAGGATCTGTTCGATATGATGAAAATTGAAATGCAAAATCAAACACAAATGATTATTTCACAAATAGATGAAAAACTTCTCCCATTAGCGAGAGAATTCGAGGAATTGAAGTTAGATAATCAAAAATTAAAAGAAAAAATGAATGAGCTCGAGAAAAATAAAAGATCTAATAATGTTCTTATTTTTGGATTGAAAGAGCAAGAGAAATCCACATCAGAGCTTATGGAAATAACAAAAGAAAAAATTAAAACAGATATGGAGATCTCTCTCGAAAATAGAGATATCAACATTATTTACCTTATAGGGAAGAAGAATGCAAGTGGTAAAAGCAGACCAATATTGGTGTCATTTATCATTGGCTGGAAGAAAAAAGAAATAATGAGAAACAAGAATAAACTCAAAGATGCATACGCAACTGAAGACTACCCCAAAGAAATCTTGCACAGAAGAAAGGAGCTCCAAGAAAAACTTATTGAAGAAAGAAAGAGGGGCAACTACGCTGTCATAAAGTACGACAAGTTAATAGTCAAAGAGGGAAACCCTGAAAAAGAAACTAGGAAAAGAGGCTCGTCGCTTCTGTCCCCGGAAACCTCCGCCCAGCACCCGCGCAAACAACAAGCTATAGTATTGAAAACATCTAAAACAAACAGGCTCAACGCCTTCGATGTGATGAGAGGGAGAAGCAACTCTCTTACATCACTTAGCCCAGCAACCCAGACCAGCAACAACAACAACAAAAGCAAACGACATCAGACACCGGAAAATAACAACTAAAAAGCAACAATCAAACAACAAAACATTTCCCAAGCCGACTGGTCCTCGTGGGAAATTAGACCACAACCCTCCACCTGACATAAACAAAAACAAAAACAACAAAAACAAAAATAAAGACAAAAACATCAACAATAACAACAACAACGGCGACGACGACGACGACGACGACGACGACGACGATGATGACGGCGGCGGCGGCGACGACTATGACAAAACAACAAAAACGATAACAACAAAAACTACAACATCAACAACAACAAAAACAACGCGTGTGTAGACAGCAATGACATAAATGAAAGTAACAACAACAAAAGAAATAAAAACAAAAAGGAAAACATTAATGACGAGAACAATTTCAAAAGGTGGAGGAGGCCTTTACCCAAAAAGGGATCCATATTTCATAATTTAAAAGGAAGCCTAACAAAACACTAACAACTAGATTATAATTAAGAAATTATAAAATCAAATACTAACCACTAATTTTAATTGTAATTTTAATTGAGATATGGAAATAAAAGGCTATATTATATTATATTATATTATATTATAAGTATTACACCATTGATATGAATATTTTGTTATATTTTCCAGTCGCCTGTGAGAAATTTCTAGCTACAATATCGATATATAAATTCTAAAATTTTAACTAGTTCTACTGCACAGTATGACAGATTGGACTCGTATAAATTTAATGGAACACGTCGAAACAGTTCTACTATTTTTATAATAGAACAAAATAAAAAAATAAAAATCTATTGGTGAGTATGAGTAGCGGAACTGTCACAACTTCGCTATTATTAAAACAAGTAGCGACATCTAGCAGATGTATTGAAGCGTATTTGAACGTCACGATACGTCAGCGAGAATTAATAAGTTGCGCGTGCGCTGCTTTTGTTACTGTTATCCTAGATTAAGTACAGATGGCGCTCTCGTCTTTTTTATATTTAGTATAAAATATGGGTTACTATATATAGCGACCTGCCTTCGCACGGATGCATTTTTTTCACTAATTTTCCTTGGTTATTTATCACTATTTCCGTTATGGAAAACCATACAAAATACGTTGGTTTAGAAGATAAATGATAAACAGACAGAAGCAGACAGAAATTTTATTTTAGGACGGAGGACCACTTAGTTTATGCAAATAATAAAAACTGAATATTTTTAATTTTGTTTACTAAACAATATAACTTTTTTTTTTATAAAAATTAATTTGCGGTAAAGATTCTGAATTCTTATAATTTAACGAATATTCTTAAGTGCTTGGTTCAGACATAATAATATGTATATGGATCTAGTCTTCTCAAAATTCAATTGTTTACATGAATTTGATAGAAAATCTCGCACAACAGTACCTAAACCTTATGTATTGTTTCCTTAAGAATATTTTGGCTCGGCGTACGTACCTACCTATCAGGAACTTAAGCAGACTAGCAGTAATACAATTACTCTTCTACACAGAAACGGCTGCATTGCACCATTCGCTAATTACACAGTTCATAACTTGATAACTTACTAATCATTTCGCAGGCGCATCTGCTAAAAAGAACCTTATGCGTTTGGATTACAGCTGTTTATAGAATAGTGTTACGTGTAGTGTTTCATTACAAGATGAAATAGAGTTGCATGCAAACTGGTAGCTGTAATGCAGACGTGGAACGACTGACAATCTGCGGTTTTGGTTTCGTAGACAGACAGACTCTAATAGTGTATGAAATGCAGGAGATAATTATTCTGCATAATATGACATAATAATTACTCCAAGAAATTCAGGAAAATTATGTTTTTGACACTAACTTTATTTGTGTTAAGGCTTTAAATCTATATTTACTATTCGCATATGGTACAAAATTAAAAATTGCACTTGTTATCCACCCGCAAGACAACCGTTTTCTAAGAGAGGGCTCGGCCAAAGTGCATTTCGATCTACAGGCTACATCTGCTATTTAGTCCATTTAATAAGCAGCATTTATAAGCAGTAAGCAGCAAAATCTATAAAGTGTCCTATAAGACACTTACAGATTTTGATAGCCTCAAATTCCAAATTCTTTTATTCTCTCTCTCCCAGTACCTCTGTAGTCATGAAAGTTGGCCGTCAACTCATTGAACTTGTCTCTGTCAGAGTCCACTTCACCCATAATGATTAATTGAAGCAGCTCATATATGTCGTGTCGTGTCTAAGAACGTGGCCAGAATATTTTTATTGATTTACAAAAATATTTTAAAAAAAAATTATAATATTATTCTTATTTGTCATTTGGTAGTTTATTTATTGGTTTGGTATTCTTATTTGTCATTTGGTACTTAACTGTATTGTGATTACAAGTTAAACTGATGGAGTTTATGTAATTAAGCATTTACACATGGTAATCGTCATGGTCACGTTTATAACTTTGATATAATTCAAATGCGTAAAACAAAGGAGCATTGTCACAGAACTGACAAAGAGTTCTCGTATTCCCAGAACAATGCAATGTAAAAAGCAATCACTCAAACAGTTTGTAATGCAGTTTTCGCGACAAAGACAAATTGATGAATTAAGTGCAATTTCTCAGTCTGTTTTAATTGCCGAATCATTCATCTAAATCACGGCAGAAGCACACCAAGGCAACAGCTGTTTAGGTGTGGCTCAAGTTTATAAACGACAGCGGGTAAATAAAATTGTTGTCAATTGTTATTTTAGATATACAAGTACAAAATGCGATTTGACAATAACGCATTATTTTGTCAATCTGTTGCTTGATTTTTGGAAATATATTGCATGACCATGGACTATGCGCCGTGGTTGACAAGTAGGTATGTATCAGGTTTATGTCTATGTTATGTCTACCAGCTCCAATATTCTGTAGTGAATTGTAATTTATAATATGTTTTAGTAATTTAGTGGAAACTTTGCTGATTTATGTTTTTCTTGTATGTAAATACTTATAATGTGTAGCGAGATATTGTATGTTTCCCTAATATAAATAAAATAATAAAAAATAATAATAAAATGTGCGAAAGCTTATAGGCCTGTAGAAACTCTAGTTATATACATGCTTAAAATGAAGTATTCGTAATCTTATTTTACCTAAAAGACCTTTTGAAATATACTTCAGGAGTCTTTTGTAGACTCGCTTTGGATGAAATGAAAAACTTTATAATGATTAGTCAATATACAGTTTAACCCTAATATATTTTTTCATACAGCCATGTAGAAATATTAAAAATTAGGCAATTTACGCTTTATAGTTTATGCTTATTGGATGGATTTTGTAGATAGACCGATTGCGTTTTAGGTGCATAAAAACAAAGGAAGTAATAAAACTGAAAGTTTCTAGTTTGTGTGAGTGGTCGAAGGTAACTCTTAGTGTTACTTATTTACAATGTAAAAATTTCATTCACAAGAAAAGACACTGTTAAAACACTAAGAAATTTGTAGTATTTCACTGTTATTAAGTAAAGAAATTGATATAATATAAGAAATATAAGGAATTGTAAAATATTCTGTCTTCTTTGAATATTGATACTCATATTATATCGTGAAAATATAATGTTTAATAATTTCGCGTTTTATAGTTCCATAAATTTAAAGAGGGTACAAATCTTATGACTTTTACTACTAAAAAGGCAAGTAAACGTAAGCATCGAAGTTAATGGATTAATGGAAGCTATAAACAAAAAAGCAGTGAAATAAGTGAATCTAGTTATAACACTATTGTCCAGTACACAATGTTGGATAATAGTATTATACTTTAGACTGTCATTGTTTTTTTATTGTTTATCGTGGGGTGATGAATATAATTTGTGTCAAAAAATGAAATTTATTAATTATGTCAACCTTTCTTAAATTGATACAAATTGCTGTTTGTTTAATTATTTTATGTTTTAATTTTAATACTAGAACATCTAGTATTTCGCATCTATTAGTATAAGCAGCCATGGCTATGGGGACTAACTCAGCTATCAACGTTCCAGACTTGTTCAAATACCACCTCTGTTTCAAATTTAATTAATGTTCTAAATTATAAATTATTGGTCACATGCTTTAACGTTTCTAAAGTCAACAATAACATAGTTCAAGTGAGAGAAACTTAATAAGCGTGTTTAATATAATAAAGTTATAATGGGCTGATGTGGTCGACTATACTGCACATCTTCACACACAAAAGAGAAATCTGTGCCCAGCAGTGGGACATAATAGGTACACTTTTTATGGCAGCTCCAGACACTGACTTGTTAATAAATACGTTAAAAATGACAGAAACGTAGAACAAACTTTCAAACAGAACACTGTCATTTTTAATGAGAAAATATATAATAGTAAAATAGGTCAAACTATGTTTATTTATTACATAAAACTCTGCTTTCATCCCCTTTAAGGAAAACTCTATCTATATGAACATAGTCATAAAGGATAAGATGAATAGCAAAGGTTTTAGTCCAAAGGGTTTAATAGTATTACATCTTTTATATAAAACAAACATGATGTTTGTCATGTTATTTTTGACAAAATAATATCTATCTACATCATAAATATTAAAACACAAACCTTTTAGTCCAAAGGGTTTAATAATATTACATCTTTAATACAAAACAAACATGATTTTTGTCATATTATTTTTGACAAAATAATATCTATCCACATCATAAATATTAAAACACAAACTCTGTCATATATATTACTGATTAGTTTTCATGAATCTTACGAGCAATGATACTATTAGAATTATTTAGAATGTATTTTATTGTAACACTCAAATAGTGATTTATTGTTTCAGATGCCAACGGGTACTTTCCACCGAAGCTGCTATGTGAAACTAACTCGATTTTAGAATATCCTTGACGCCTACACAAGCTCGATAACGGCGTTCGTATTTCAAAATGTGCACACGTGATTGCAAGGTTTGTCCCGTGCGTCTGTGATCAGTGATGTGCAGTGTCGACAGTGGCTACCGTTAGACGTCATGGCTACGATGGATTTGACCAACGAGGTGGTCCGGTTGCGGGCCGAATTGGAGAAAGTGTCCACAGAACGGGACATGCTCCTTTGCGAGGTTTCCAACTTGAGGCGGGAACTCGAATTGAGCGAATTGAAGAATCTGCAGGATGACAGGTCAGTTGAGACAATTCTCTTTTTTATCCCCCGGATAGATATTTCACTTCGCTTACCTTTGATCTTTTGTAACAATAGGTACCTAACCGAAACATGATGATTCAAGCGAACATTATAATTATTATGTCTCAGAGGTCTCCGCGCTCTGTCTCTTAAAAGTTTATATACATAACAACCGTTTCGAGCAAACAAAAGGTTCCTACGTCTTGTGGGTCCTTTGAGAGACTCGACAGTTCGTCGGGACCTCTTACATTGTGCCGGAGGTTGGTGCAAGTTAGGCATTCCATTCGGTTTCTTAAAATAGTATGAAAAATAGTGATTTTAAAAAGGATGAACGAAGTAATGTATCCATAATTTTTATTGAACCAGTTAGATACTAATAAAGCATGGATACTACTTAAATTGTGAAATACTTAAAAGGATTCGTAATCGTAACATTCGGGTTCCATGCAATTTTGTCAATTGAGTTTCATGTAACTGTCATTTTTTAATTAGGTATTTAAATTTCTTATATAATGTTTTACAAATATAAAAAAAAAACTGAATATTATTTTAACCATGTAACTTTAGGATTACAACCTAACTATTGTCTAAGTACCCTGCGTCACATGATTAAATTTATAATTGCAAATCCGACCAATTTTTAATCTTGTAAACCTTCACCGCTAACTCTTTTGATTTGCGTCGTGCCTATTACTCGCATTGTTCCCGTTGAAGTTTCCGACGTGGCTGACGTCAGAAGGTCCTTCCTCACTCTGTGAATACACCCCTTAACATGTCATTGGGCTGAAATGTTCTCTTTGCTTATATCTTTTATTATAAAATATACAATTTTTCTAAAATTAATTACGGGTCAATAATCCTACACTTCTTAAAAGTAAATATAAGGTTCTCGAAAACCAAACAAGGAGCCTTTCTTAATAGCCTATCTACTATTTCAATTTTGTTAATTAGCATTCTAATAATAATTCACCTTTTTTACTGCTAATTGAAAATTGACAAAAAGAGAATAATTTTGTTAATGGATTATCTACTGTCAAAGGATCTGCAAGTCGGTAAATAATAAAGAAAAAATCTTCTGAATCATTATTTTAACACAAAGCAAAAATTTTGCTCGTCCATATTTTTAACCGATACGTAGCAGAATTTTATTTTTATTTATTGCAATCGTTAGTATCGACAGTGAAACTAGAGCGAACTAACAGTGCTGTTTAAAAAGCGAACCAACGTTGTATTTCTAATGCAAACATGCGGGCGCTTTTCAGCCCCATTTAATGTATATTTTGTAGTTTACTTTTAAATGCACAAATTCACTACTATACGTTGAAAGTTATTTTGTTATGTAGTATTTCGATCAGCGCTATTTGTTGATTTTCGGACAATTTAAATGTTTCTCTATTTGAATCCAAGTTACGAGTCTATTACAGGAGTTCTACCACAAACTTCCCTTTGGTATTTTAGTTTAGTTCACAAAATGCGATCACTATTCAAACTCTATTAGAATAGAATTTAGATATTAGTAAAGTATATTAAAAAAACTTAATTTTTCCTAATTATCATTAATTTTGAAAATAATATATTTGATTTGCTTTTGGTAGTGCTCAAAAACTCCATCTTCAGTATATTATGTATATTGGATCTTGCTATCCAATATTTACCCCTTACACGAAGATCGGCTCATAGTTCGAAGGGGTACATTCTGTTACGTTTTTTAAGTTTCGTCCATCATAATATAATCAATGGTTGATAAAATGTTGCACAATCACTAAAGTGTATGAAGTTAGTCATTAAGGGCGGTAACGATTACTTGCATTATGCAAATCGACGATCGCAATATGCTTTGTTTGCGTACTGCGGAAGAGTTTTGGTCTAGGAGCCGAGCCGGGGATATTTTTCACGCATTGGATAATCTGAAATTGAAAAAAATTCAACCAAAATATTCTTTATATTCTACTAGTAACTTTTGTACGTAGAAAAACGTACAAAAGTTCCTGAGATTATAATTCACATTAAATAATAAAAATATACATAATATACAAAAAATAAATAACAAAGTCCTACATTGGTAACTATATAGTATCGTAAATGTCGCAAGCTCCCGGGTTAACGTACGTATTATATACTTCTGTGGTTATAGAACATGGAAAATGAATTTAGTTGATGATTGGGGTTAAAAGTACAATACAAATGGGATTATTTTTCTTTATTATTTTAGTGCATTTTATATTGAGCGTTTTATATAAGGCTATCTATTCGATATAAAAAAACTAGTGAAATATGCCAAATAGTGATATACTTTCACTAGTTCAGAAAGGAAACTTTCTTTTCTGTTATTATATTGGTCATGGCCTAGCTATGGTTTTAATATTGCAAAAATAGAATGTCTACCGGGCCAGTTATTGCACGAAATAGTAATAAAAAAAAAAAAAACAAAGTCGGTATTCTTTTCTGTGTGTTTCTTTGTCGCTTCTTAATATATTATACAATTTAATGTATATTATGACTAGCTGTTCGCCCGCGTAACTTTATAAAATACAAACTATGTTACTCGCTGATAACGTAGCTTTCTATAGATGAAGGAATTTTTAAAATCGGTCCAGTAGTTTTTGAGTTTATTCATTACAAACATACAAATCTTCTCTCTTTTTAATATTAGTATATATATAGAGATTTTCATTATCCCAGAAGCCTTAAATGTATTAATTAAATGTATAAAGAGTTAATTTTTTGTCTATAAAGATTAAGATTAAGATTAACAGCGCATATGCATCCCTTCCGACGTTGCTTGCATATATAGGCAACAATAGCAACTACCATCAAGAGAGATCGAGAGAAACATAGGACTATCATTTTGCCAGCCGATTTTTACATAAAAGAAGACAAAAATAGTTTTACGAATGTCGCTAAGTTTCAAAAAGATAGAGATCTTCATCTATTTGGTAGTCATCTCGCACACAATTATTTCGTACGAAATGTGCGAAAATTTAAATATATTTTAGTAGTCATCTCGCACACGGGTTTTATAGAAGATGAAAATTAAAGTACAGTCGTGTACGACAATGAAATAGGTAAAGTAGGTAAATCGAAAGATAAATAAATTACTATTTTAAAACAGTTAGATAAGCAGCGATAAATATCTCACTCTAGGAAATAACACTGCAATCATTGAAGGTAATTCTTCTTTTAACTCGGAACAATACACATATAATTATGTCCGTAATCGGTTATATTGCGTCACATAATGAAACCTCATGAAGTCATAACACATTTTGCCTTTTAATGCTCCAGCTAAATTTCTCTTTCGCCACAGCTAATGTCACTTTTACTACGCATATAGTTAAGCAGGCGTCAAACGCGACTTTGAAAATAAGAAAAAGACCGTAGAAAGCCGGTAACTGGAGTATAAAACCGTTTGTATAAAATTGTTAGTGTGACACATGTAGTTTGATACAAGGTTTGAGAAGCGGCGATAATTATCTTAGCTTGTAGTTTCTCTAACTTGAAACATTATATCTTATAGGCGTTGTAAAACGTATTAGTATTACTTTTTTAAAATAAAATATAATTAAAAAAACCAAGACAATTTTTATATATAAATATAAATATAAAATTTGTCTTTGAACATCTTGTTCATCTTAATATTTTAAGAATTATTTTAAGACACCTTTTTGAGTTTATGTGTAGTATTTTTAAATAAGACTCGTTAAGGAAGTGCTAATCAGATTCATCGATATAACACAATACAAAAATAAAATAGTTGCTTGTTAGAAAGAAATTGAACCAATTACAACTGTTAGTACTTATTGATGCTATTATAATAAGGTATAATACCTACTTGGTGAAATTTACTTAATTTTCTAAGACATTTATTTTTGAATAATTTCTATAGACTTGCATCAGATTTTTAGACTAAAAATGTAACTTTGTTTTTAATTTTTATATAGTGGGTACCTACATACAAAGTTATATACATATTGTATAGATACTCTGTTATTGCTGGCATTTTTAATTCGTGTCATTGACTTTTTGTTCTTGGTGGTAACGTCTATGCGTTATTACAATTATAATTCCTCGAGACATTGTGACATTTCCAAGTGTTACAATTACTTATCGTGTTATTTATATTATACGTTAATATCCTACCTACAAGGTCGCCTGCTGAAGGACCATTACTTTCATTGTGCTTATTAATCAAATAACAATATGTAACACAATATGTTTATTACACATGTGATGTGTTTGGTCCGAAAAAGAGGAATTTTGACAAGATGAGGATGGTAACCTACTGTACGTCTGAATATCTGATGGAAGAAAGGGGAGGGCGGTATGAGCTCATGCATTTCCTGAGCACACTCTCCGAAGTACATCTTATAGAAGACACACAAACAGACGATTTTGCGTCTAAGTACCAGGCTATGGAGCTTATAGTTCCTAAAAGCGTATACTAACAAATATTAATGTACCATGTACTGTGCGTCACTTAAAGGGGTTCTATGTGAAGGCAGTAATAATTTCGCATTTAATAATATTAGTAGGATTTGGCTGTGAATGGAAATCTGTGTATCTATTTGTATACCGACATGTCAATTTCATAGTTAAAAGTAAAAGTAAAGAGACCGCTAAAGGGAAACAAATTAGTACGTCTCCAAAGACTATTTGTTGTTGCCCATTGCAAAACCGACTTTTCCGTCTTTAGCGTGTTCGACGTGTAGTATCTATTATTTGAACAGATGATGCAAGCAATCCTCATAAGGTTTATTGACCTTGACCTGGCTTACAACACTATACCTGCGAGCATCTGACCGCAGTTTCACACGGCTCTTAACCTGATATAAATAAAGGCGAAGATTAATAGCATACGGTTGACAGGTTGCGAGTGTCTTCACATGCGAACTTAATATACGAGTTTAATTCATATCGCAAATTGTGTTTTAACGACACCGTCGAGGTTGTTTTGGCATACGTAAGGGTCGGTACTGTTAATTTTATTTACTGAAATATTATTATACATGTACAGTTTGTTACCATGTACTGGTTATAATATACGTAATAGGGATGACTCAAAAGTAGTGACTGAAAATGTAACAATTAAAATTTTCTTCATTTTTTAAATCCAGGATTTTCATAATAAAATCTTTGTCTTGGACCTCTCAAAACGTTTCAACTTCATTATCGTCTTTAAATTTGTCGCCTCTGAGGTGTTTCTTGAGCCAAGGAATGAGGTAGAAGTCATGGGGAAGCTAGATCTGATCGAAGAGATCTAATCCCATATTTCCTAAATAATACTGAGTTTGATGTTGTATTTCAATTACATACGTATTTTTTAATCTATATTACATCATATGTCATCATCTCAGTCGCAGGATCGTATCGAACCGTATCGAAATATTAATGTAAAATAGCTTTTTGTTGTACAAACAACTATAAACAAACGGTTTCCTGCGGCTTACAAAACTTTGTCCTAGCTTAGGAAAGTGTTTACCAAATCTAAATTAGTTGTGAAGTAACTATATTAAAGTAGAAAGCCTTAAAACCGATAAAATAAACAAAGTTATTATAACACTAGACATTGAGTTTTCGCCTACAACGCAACCAACTTAAAGTTCCTCGGGCACCTAAAATGCTGCGATTTTCTTAAAACCCAGTTCTGCTAAGGTGACTGTACAACGAGGGTGCTACTTTTCTTTTGAGTATTGTGACGTCGTCATGTTATCTTTTTTACCTATATTTTCACCCCTGTGTACATCCTGGGTTGATGTATTTAAGAGTTGATATGAGCACTCGCCCCTTTTGTGCAGTAGCTTCCAAGATAGCCACAAATAATGGTCGGAATCTTTCGTAGAGAAGTGACACCTTAAAAAGAAGCCAAAGATTTATTAATTTTATTTTGCTCGCTTGTTTTCGAAGAAATCCGTACTAATATTATAAATGCGAAAGTATATTTGGATGTATGGATGTGTGTAACTCTTTCACGCAAAAACTATTGAACCGATTACCATTTAATTTTGCATACACGTTGTCTGGGACACCAGAAAGGACATAGGGTACCTTTCATCGTTCAACGCGGACGAAGTCGCGGGCACCAGCTAGTTATAATATAATGCGGTAGTGCTCCTTGAAAATAAATAAATAAATATATAAATAGGGATTGACATATGTTTGGCATATATTCTATAGCTGCAGGGCATAACTGGACAAAATATATTTCCATTAGTTGCAGTGGTAGCGAAAAATAATGTTAGAAATCTTGTTTATTTTTATTATACCAATCTCTAAGCAAATTCACCTCGACAATGTAAACAATAACTACGTCAACTAAATTATTTTGTTAAAAAATGAAGCAACTTTTTAGCGTTTCACCACGCATTGCGTGGGCTCGGGCGTATATATCTCCCGTATGAGGTCAAAGAAACAACCTCGGGGAATGTTTCCTTCCGAGTTACCTTAACTGAATACGCAGGGACACAGTTGTTTTTTGTTGAGGGTCGTGCCAGTTTCAGAGGAGGCAGGTGGCAGCGGCGGTAGCTCGTGATGGTATGACGTCATTAGTGTTATGAATAATTTCGTCTCTTATGTAAGGACAAATATAGAGAAAGTTAAGGGATTTTGATATCAACGTCTCAAAAGTGACGTGTCTGTATTCTTAGAAAATAATCTAAGTGAAAATCGTCACACCTTTACTATAATTTGGATAAGTTTGAGGATAAAACTAACTAATATAGTCTTGCTACAATGTTTCTGTTTATTCAAATGGAACGAAAATTTATAACAGAATGTGCAGAAAAAAATCCGTGCGAAGCCGGAGGCGGTCCGCGCTAGTAACTACTAAACCGATATCGAAAAAGCTCAACTAACAAAGACATTTGCGTTTATAATATTATTTAATAGTTGGAATCCCTACATTAATTCTGAGACTAAGTTTTCTGAACAGTTGTAACAAACATAGAAGTGTACATAGGAATACATTACAGCACTTTAATAAATAAATAATTAAAAGAAACAAAGTCAGCATAGATTTTCCGCCTTCACAGTATATGCTTGCTTATGACAACACACCCCTCATCAATATTCCATACTTGCCCTCTTATATGTAGAGCAGTTTTTTTTAAATTAAAAAGAAAACACGCTCTCTCACTCCATGTAATTGGCACGCGTGCCACTTATACCAGATCGATACAAACGACGATGTCTAATTTTGAAAGCGGTACAGTTTTTTTTATGAAACAAATCCTAATATTATAAATGCGAAAGTGTTTTTGTTTTTACGCTTTCACGCCTCTAGCACTCAACCAATCTGGCATAAATTTTTGCATACACAATGTCAAGGATACAGAAAAGGACATGGGGTACCTTTCATCCAGAAAAAAGTACTCTCCCAGAAGGTTAATCTATACTTACTTATTACTAATATTATAAATCTGAAGAGTTTGTTTGGTTGAACGCGTTAATCTCAGGAACTATTGGTTCGAATTGAAAAATTCTTTTTGTGTTGGATAGTCCATTTATCGAGAAAGGCTTTAGGCTATATAAAATTTAGAACGCGGACGAAGTCGCGGGCACCAGCTAGTCTAAATATAAAAATTAAAAAATGGTAGTCCGACAAAAATTTATGTACTCGTATGAGCATTAAAGATTGAATAAAAGAAAAAGGGGCACCAAAAAGCGACTTTATATCTATACTTATTACTAATATTATAAAGAGAGAAGATTTGTATTTCTGTATGTTCGTAATGAATAAACTCAAAAACTACTGGACAGATTTTAAAAATTCTTTCACACTTAGAAAACTACATTATCATCGAGTAACATAGCCTATATTTTATAAAGTTACGTAGGCGAAGTCGCGTGCAACAGCCAGTAAAATACGTTTATGCTGTGTTAGAATAGTTCATTAGAACTAAATAACAATTAATGTGCAATTAATTATCCCGATGGTATTATGGAACGAGCTCTGGCATCCTGTACACACTCATTTAAACACAACAAAGCTGACGCTGTTATTTCACGAAGGTATTTTGTATAAGGTCGTGGTTTTAGACGGGTCATGCAGTATATATATGACTGCGGCAAATTTATTAAATATATTTACTGCCAGTACGAAATTGCAAATTGTAAACAGAATAGCTATGTCATATTTCGAGTACGGAGGAAAATAAAATGTTCCCGCGAGATTTGCTTTTTAATATTTCTGTCATTTTATATTATAGTACGCAGTGCAAAAGGCAACGCCTACATAATTACGTAAAAAGGACTGTTACCGGTCGTTCATTTTCTCATTTTTTTTTCCAGATCTAATAATATAAAATACTTATATAATTATGTTCTTATATAGAAAAATTAGTCTCTTGATACTTGTGAACATAATCTCTAAAACAATTTTTAAATAGACGAATGTCTTCTTAAATGTGTGGTACAATTTTTGAAATATTTAATTTAATTTAATTTAAAAAAACGCAGTAGGTACCTACTTTGATTTAAATTGATCATCTTATCTTTATAGATATTGTTATACGTATGTTTTTTTTAACTTACTGTTAGTGTTGTTAGTTATGTTAGTGAAACCACATACTTATTACATGTATTTTTTTTTATAAAAATGCAATAAATTCGTGCGGTATAATTAAGTTTATACATTTTATACCGTCTAAGTATTATAAATACTATCAAACAAAATACTCGTAGGAGCGGTCGGGAATAACCGCATTCTAATCGTCATTTAAATACGCCCACTTATTTGTTGCACAATCAATTTGGTCTACTAACATTACGGATTTTATTGTGATTTTCTTTTCAATATTTAAACGTATAAAAATTAATAACAGTAATTAAAGTATGTGCGTTAAATCTATCAAGATAACACGTTAAGACTTACGTCAATAAAAAAGGTTTTACAGGCGTTAGCAAACGTTAAAAAGTTAGCAACTTATTCACTATAACTCTAGCACCAACTCGCGCACTTTCTGTAAAAAATTTGAGTGTAAATTATAAATGTAACAAGTGTCTTCAGTCGACCCAGAGATGGCTTCGAAGTATTTGCGATCGACTTACGAGTGTACTAATCCCGAGCGTCGCTGTGAATTCAGGTATGGAAGTAGTTGTAAATTAACTAGCTATGAAAAAACGATTTCTTTCACTGCTTCGTAATTAGTTACCTACTAGAAGAAGATAGTTTATTACAGAAAAAATGTCTTACAAGATTGCAAAATTTCCTTAACATACACAACTTTCCTGTCGATGTTTTCCTACACAGTTATAGAGCAAGTGTTCATTGTTCTGATATCAAAAGGTTCAAGCCCGACCGGTACCGGCGACTAGGCTCTCACTGTTAATGTTTTCTAATTTTACATAACCAATTGCGGAAATGCTCTGTCTCTGTTTGAAATATGTAATTTTAATCATTGCTATTTGTAGATAAATCATGTCACAATAAATGTCTTCATTATTTAGTTTTATTTTTAGCTAACGTCCCGTACAAAAAATTACTGTTTTTCAAATGAGTCTTTGTTGATGGTGTCTTGCAATATAACTACAATTTAAATTTTATTATAGTCAAAATACCAGACAATAAATTGACAGAATTTGATTAAAAATATTTTTTGTTTTTATAGGAACGATCACTGTTTTTTTTTTATTATTATTATAAAATAATATAGGGGCCAATTTAGTTCTACTAGAATTTTCAATAATGATAAAACACGTACTTAATATTGAGCAGCAGATACTATCTGAAATTTAGTCTAACGAGATTTGTAAAGAATCCTTAAATTACTCTTGGTGGATTTTATTTGCTGGTGATAACTAGAATTATTATTTTATTAGCTACCAATATCTTGTGTTCAAGCTAAAGAATTTTAAGCCGACTTGGAACCGCACAAGCTTGACTAACTATGTCACGTCTCCGTCTGAAATCTAGGTTATGTAACATATTGGGAACCTGTTTGCAAGCTGCATACTCTAACTAAGTAATCAGGTAGGCGGTACGACAAGGGCTAACAGTTTTTGTACCTTGCTACACTTTTAATAAGAACTACAGTTGACTGGTGTATGTAATTATATATTCTGCTGCCGTATCAGTTACCTCGTTGCGTTACTGTGACAATGTGTAAAACTAGTCAACCGTTGTTGCGTCGACTTACGTATTAAAAATTGCACCAATATAAGAGTTTGTATGAAAATAGTAAATTAAATCAAGTCGTTTATTCCTTACAAATAGGATAACAATATCACTTTTTTGAAGTCGCAAACTAAGCAATAAATCTTTTAGTTTATTTTTATTTTATTAAAACAGTCACATAGCACTTAATTCAACAATAATATAGGAATAAATACTATGCTTTAAACCTTAATACCATTCTTTTTTATGATAAAAATATCTATGAACACAATGGTATTAGCCTAAATAATACAAGTCTAAATACTGCCTTTTTAAAGCCAAATAAATCTAAGGACGATCTAGCAATAATATTTAGTATTAAGTAATGATACTAAGCAATAATACTAATTAAATAAGCAATTAATACTAACTAAGCAGGTGGGAACGCAACTCTCAGACTGAGACTAATTTGGCAAACTCATTTAGTTTATCTCCGCCTTAATTGAATACGGATGCATTGAACGAAGAGCTTAGAGCTACAACCATTTCCCTTGACCGACAGATTTGACTTGCGTCCCCTTGGTTCAGTGATTCTGAGTGATGCCTTTCAAATCAATGTAGTTGGCTCGCTTAATTCTCTTAAAGGCTCGTCGTCCGGCTCATAGATCGTTAGATCATATATGGCAGTACCATGCCAATATTTTATGTCAATACCTATTTATCTATACATATAATAAAATATGTATAGTCGCTGTCCGCTCTGTGTGGCTTTTGTTATAATTGTAGCTTGTATAAGTAAATCTCTGAAATAATAAATAACATCAGTGGCTAACAGATCCACTAACTAAGCAATTGGTTGCACGTACAGTTGTACAAACCAACTACTTAATATGTACCGCATGATCTACTCTCGATTCTAATACACATCGATCTACACGTAATGGCAATTACTTAAGTTGTCGCTCACCACCACAACCTTATAAACAGAGACGGAATATACGTTTTAGATCAAGAGCGAAAGAGACACGTTGTTGTATCGGAAAGGGTATTGAATGGCTAACACTATTACCTATTTGTTCCTTTGGTTTACAGCCGTTCGTTTGTTTTCCAACTAGCCGTTTAAGTATAACCAGTTCTTTGATTTTAAAACGGCATTTGATATCCCAGTAGATATTAGAAATGACAAGTACATTTCTAGTAAATATATATTATTAATACACAAAATGCCTATTACCAGAATCTTATTAAATTCTTCATACATAAATCACGCCACAATGTCGTAATTCATCACAAACGTCGCTCTTGGGTTCATATCCGCAACGGTTTGCAGTACTTTCATAGCAAGGTTTCAAGCGTTTCAGAGAATGTCTATGTAATTAAACTGTATTAAGGGATGCTTAATATAGTTATGAACTCATAAAAATAACAATTAGTCGAAACTAAGCACACTGCGCTCTGCAATCATGAACTGAACAGCACGCCTGGCGACAAGACTAGGCGGAATTAACATTTACATTTGCTGTTAAACACAACATGTGAGTATGGGATGCCATTCTATCCTCTCACTTTATTTGTTACCCTTTATTCTATTTAGATCGGTGGATCCCCCGTGTTGACTGTTAGCTATCTGTAGAAGACTGCTGGCTTTGCCTGCGGCGTCCTCGTAGCATCTTACATGCAATAAACTTTTCATTAAAGTAGGCTGATATGTCCATTTATATTACGATCCATTGGTGGGCAGTGATTTTTCTTAATGTTGGGTCCACTAAGTTACTGATTAGATTGTTTCTCATAGACACCTGAAATATTGTCGGCACACAGCTAATTTTATTTGAATCATTCGCTTTTTCTTTCCATATTGAGTCAATACTTATAGGCTTCCGGTTGGGCATAAATTGTCATTAATCCGTTGCTCTGTATGCAAATGCAATACTAAAATATAAGATCTGTTTTTAAACAGACAAAGATTAATTTAGTCAGACAAACGTGACACTTTCACTTAGCAGTAAATAAAATATCGTTTTCGTTACGCCACCACCCGCATTAGTTTCCTGTTTGTTACTATCAATTTGGCTTGCCACTACATTGGACATCTCTGAATTGAAATAAATGTCAAACGATCCATCTTTATTCCTTGTAAACAAACTATACTAGAAACTAGAAAAGCATAATGTTTCGACCTTTTGTCAAGACAACTGTTGAAACACAATGCGTGATTTAGTTGAAATTGTTCCTAGCTCTGATCTGGCCGTAATACGTGCATGCACTGCTGGTGACTAGTTGTAGTCGAAATTGTCACAGGTAGCTGATAAAGTAACCGGAGCCGGTGGTCAGCAATGGGGTAACTGTACCATTCGCTCAACCGCACACCGTTGCGTCTAGGCACGTTCATTGACTATCAACATGTTCTGTTAGTAGCTCTTAGTTGCCTCAGCGAAATGTTTACTGGCGAGACTCTCTAGCAGTGTACGTTAATAAGGCAAACATTTTGTTACAGTGGATTTTGTTAAATTAGTTGAAAAAAATATATAAGTTTTTTTATATGTTTATTTAATTATTTATATTAAGAAGACTAAGTTTAGAATTTCATTAATTTAATTAAAAGTTAAATACCACTGGTACAGGACAAAAATCCAATAGCTAACGGTGATAGTGACGAACCACCTGGCATGCAGTTTACGTAACAGAAAAAGCTGTCTGACTATATTTCAAATATTATCTAATTAATTTATTAAGCATTGGATTTATTATTGTCATACTTGTTTAGTCAAAGATATTATAACATCATGCGTAATATATTGGTCACTATATTTCTCTACTATCAAGAACTAATAACTTGATCGCCATCGTGGACCGGTTCCCGACGACCTTGCGCCCGCGCATGCACATTCACTAGATATACAAGATCGAAGCGTCTCGTCAGGTGATTGGTTTGTTTTCTTTAGATCCAATTTGATTAATTTGGAAAGCTGCGTTTGTTTCAAGGTGTTCGTGTGCCAAATTAGTTAACAGTTACACCTTTAATCTAAATGTGATATAAATTGCAACACTTGGTTTTGTAATTTGGTCAAATTGGTTAACTTTAAAACGCTCGTTTCAATAAGTTTTGTACCTGGGCTCAATCACGAGCCGCTTAATGGTTTTAAATGATAGGGCTTAAGGGTTTTAAATTCAGGGCCCTAAAGGTTTTAAACTAAAGGGCGACGAATTGGTGAACAAAAATTGATCCCAGTTAGTTGAGCTGGTTGGGCAGAGTGTGGGCCGTTATGCGTAGGAAAGTTTCAGTTATTATATTGTAGCCTAAGTTTGTATGTGACAAAAGTGTCTTTTACCTTTAAAAAAATAATATTGCTGTTTTTTATATATCTCGAAGTAACGAAAGTAATGAAGTATCTGTAATCAATACCAATTTCATATAATAATTTTTGTGACGATTCCTTATCTTGTTACTGAATGTATGCTTTGTTTTTAATGAAAATAATTTTCATATTTGATAACATTCTTAGACAATGAAATGAACGCTTCAAACGACAATATCGTTTTAACGGTTTATCTTTGTTTTATAATTAATTACAAAAATATGTATACACTGTAGGCAATAGGTACGACCCGTATAAATTATATCTTTTTATAAACCTACGTATATATAAAGATGATATTTTGACTATAACATACGTAACACATTGTTTGTAAAAAATAAAGACAATGACATTGGTTCAAAGAGCCACCTTGATTCATTACTATTGTTAGTTACCTACGAAGCAACAGGTGTTTTTAGATTTCATATATGAAATGAATGACGCACAGCATACGGCTACGAATGTACACAACAGATGGGCCGGTGGTCGTGTAGTTTGTGTGGCTTCAAAGATTGTATGGTTTTTGGTTAAAACCAGGAACAGCAGTTGGTAAACGGGAAAGGTAGCCTTGTCCACGATAAAAAAAAACGAAATCAATCTTTAAGCATTTTTCCATCTTTACAACTCGTTTTGCCCGCGAGGAAATTGACCGATTCGTAGAAAGCATTTTCTTGACAGTTCAGCGAATTGGCGCTTGAAGACGCCTGAAGTTTCAATTTTCTATACTGGGATGCGCAAGAGTGTGTGCTTTCTCTCGTGACTTGTGAAGCGTCTCAGCGCTGAGTGGCGTGGCGCATGCGCTCTATCAGTCGCTCACGGCGGTCGGTTCGGGCCGCACGCGTTCGGTCCGTTTTGTTGACCGCGAATTTTAAAAACAGTATTATCGATCGCGTCACACAGTTCGTGTCTTTCCAGTGTTTGTGTACAGTGCAAAAACCAATACACACCGTGATAATAAAACACTTGGATTTTACCAAGGTTAATACAGTGCTTAGTGTTGCAAAAACTTGAAGATCTTCTAGTGTTTTTTCCTCGACAATCGTCACGCGCTTTGACTCTTTATTATAATAGGTTTGCATTATTGTAATTGTTTGTAATTATTCTTTCTGCTTGACGACGTTTTCTGTTATTGAAAGTTTTCCGACATTCTTCCTGGATCTATTCATCATCTATTTCTGGTGGTTTAGGTGAATTCATTCGTTCTATTCGTCTATCGTTGAAATCATTATCTTGCCCTGATTGATTTTATCACTTGAATGCCTATATTGTTTAATTTGTGACTCATTCTACGAGATTGTCTATAAACTATTGAGTAGGTCGTAAAGTCCTTAAACGCATCTAAAGTAGAGACCTTGGCAGTTTGAGTTTGCCATTTTTTAAATGCAAGTTTAAATGAATTTAATATTATTTGAAGTAGTTTTTTTTATTCGTAACATTAGATCATTTTAATTTTAGAAAATTATAAGTCAACACACACTAAAAAAAAACTAATTTTAATCATTAAATGTAAGTTTTACAAAACATAGATCTGTATTGATTAAAACGTTAATGTGATTGTTTTTTAGTTTAAACTTTCTCAGTAAATTTTTTATAATGAAAGTGAAAACCGTTTTCAAAAAAACTAAGGTTAGAACATGATTTAGGCCAATAGTATGGGCTCCACGAATTTAGTTTAAATTTCTAATTCCAATAAGAAAAGTATGGTTTACGCAGGGCAGACTGCGTTTCATACCCATATTTATAAATTTAAGCGACGAAGGTAGCCACCTACAATCAATTGAATTTAGATTTAGGTATTTTATGATTCATTTTCCTTATAGAACAAGGTTGTACTTTGACCACGTTCCAAGATGGTAAAAGCGAGATTAAGCGATGTATATTCTATGAAAACCCAACAAAACTGCCGGACAGTCTCATTAAATAAATAGAAGCATCACGCTACACTGAACAAATTTTGTTGGAATTATTATTAGCACGTTATCGGAAACTTTAAATTGCAGCCCGTTATTAAACGTAAATCGTACCGATAACTAAAATTGGATAAACATCCACAAGTTTCCACTGCTAATTGACTGTGAAAAGTTATCGTCTGAAACGTGACCTTACTACACGTGATTTGCACATTTTTAAGCGTTATAAAATTACCACAAAGAAATAACTTTGATTCGTTTCGTGATACCTATACGTACATAAATTACAGTTATGGTTTCTCAATTATAGCAGTAGGTACTTTATATTTCAAAGGATCGACTGTCTTAGACTAAATTGGGTTATTTTTTTTTTATTTTTTTTTTCATTATTTTTTCGTTCGGATCTCAGAACAAATCGGAATTCAGTCAGGCCAAATGGGGAGTGCGCTTCCAACTTTGATAGCTGTATAGTATAAAATGACTAGCTGTTGCACGCGACTTCCTCAGCATAACTTTATAAAATATAACCTATGTTGTTGGGTCTGGGCCAAAAAACTAATAAGCACTGTTTACTGACTACTTGTAATAGGCACCTGATACATTTCTATATTAATACAGGTTTTTAGTAGCTTTTATTGCTTCATATACGAGTATAAAATTCACTAAAATTTACTAAAATTTGCGTTTTTCTATGAATTACTAAAATTCGTAGAAAAACAAATTTGATAAAGCATATACGAAATTTTCTCACGGATTGTATGTTTTGAGATAAGTGTTTATCAGATTAGACAAAATATTTCACACATTATAAAGAGATAAAATTGCGTAAGAAATGTAAATAAATATGTGTACTTACTCCATATTATACACCTGTGATAAATCAACGATTTCATAAAATTCTAAATAGCTACTAATGCTGAAGTAAGTAACTAACAAACTCTCCTAAGAAATCAACTAGTTGTCTTAAGGCTGCTCTCGTTGAATTTTAACGCTGCTGATAATATTATTTTCTAATAAAATAAAATAATATCTACAATTATATTAAGAGCAAAGAAGAATTCATAGTATAATTAACAATCAAGTATTTTTTAAACATTTATTTATATGGTTTTTATTATGTAAGTATAGTTAAATATAGCTCTCGCCAACACAGCATTATTGAGCTGTGTTCATGCTCTCAATACTTGTTTCATGCACACAATTACTTAATAACAAATTACAAAATTTGTTTAGCGCATAACTATTTTTATAATAAGTGTTTATAATAATTATAATATCACTTGAAAATGTGTTATTTATTTTTTTCAATAACTTTTTCATTTTCTTAATTAAAACCTCACAATATTGCCAATAATCCGTTTATTCTCTCAACATAATCAAAAATAAATAAATAATAAACACATTAATAATAATTAAACATAGTAATAAATAATTTTTATTTTTTATTATTATGTTAGCTCGACCAACACCTCAAGAGGCTCTCACTAGATGGCTGGGTCAAGGGACAGATACAGAAGGCGTTACTTCTTGACACGGCACGAATTGTCAGGAGATTCCTCACTCTGCAGCCCTAACCCCGTTACCAGAGAGCACCTAATTTTATGTTTTTTTATATATAATACTACTTGGTGCTCGCGACTTCGTCCGCGTTAAAAATTTAAAAAAAGCAATATAACGCTTGACCTCGTGGTTGCTTAACACTTTGTTTATCCCTCGGGAATAGTCCTTTTTTTCTGGATGAAAGGTTCTCTATGTCCTTTCTGATGTCCCAGACAACGTGTATGCAAAATTTCATATTCATACGGTTCAGTAGTGTTTGCGTGAAAGAGTTACAAACATCCAAACATACTTTCGCATTTATAAAAAGTATTAGTACGGATATATTGTAAAAAAAAATTAAAATTAAGAAAGAAAATAAATACATGACAATAATAAATTTCAGCATATTATTATGATGATAAAATTATATTTCAAGTTTCTTGTGTCACTTTGCGTAGGTATCGTTCGCCACGGAGGTGACAAAGAGATGACCTTTTGTTTTTACTATAAATTTCCACGCTACGAGGCGTTGATTGCTGAACTTAATTAACTTTTTTAATAATTCATTATTATATCTTAATTTTTCAATGTTGAAACTTTGTTCAAAGGCAATTTTGAAATTTCATTTTCATTATAAATTTGTCGTTTCCTTTGTTTCGAATTGATATTAACTCGTTTAATATTAATTACTACACACATTTTTTTGAACTATTTAAAATTTTTAGTTTAATTAGTTGCTTAAAAGCTTTTCCATTGAACAATAGTTCTGAAATTGAACATTTTTATAGTCTCTCCACATTTATGCCATATTACTATACTTTTGTAAGTTTTAGGTACTCTCGTGAGTATCGGGAGATGTTTATTTTTTAAAAGAAAGTGCCCTTCACGCAATTATTCATTTTAACTTAATTTAGCTTTTAACTTTCACTACTACTGCAAGCGCATATGTTGTCACATTCACTCGCAAAAAGAAATATTTGAAAGTAATTAAAAACTTAAAAACTAAGAGTCGTGTACAATTTTTGGTTGTTTCTCAAATATTTAAATTTAAATTATTATGAATATATGTACCAATAAATTATATATGTACCAATAAATTAATCGTTGTAGATCACGTAAGTAATAGCATCGATACCAAAACTGAATATTAAGTCTGTTGAATAAAAAATTGCATAATATCTATTATCACACAAACACTTATGCAACTAATAAGTATCTCAATATTTTTTAATATTGAATAGGAGAAATAGGAACACCCCTATATAGACTAAGAAACCTGAGACTGTCAATTTAAATATTTCTAAATAAATATAAAAAGAAAGTGTTATAAAATCTTAACCATCTGACACGATAAGAAATAAACTGAACATTTTCAAAGAGACTGAAAATGTTTATATATTGCTTAAAATTCTTATCACAATTCTCTTATTCTAATGTAGGTTTCCTTAATATAAATTTCTTAAACTCGACATTGATTTATTTCTATTATAAATAGCTGTTTATTTTGAAAGGAAATAAGAACGAAAACAAAAATTATAAATAACATTTTAGTAACAGCAGTGTACGGGGCGTCGTCTGGCGGGGGGGAGAAGGTAGAGTTTCCCCCTAACCCCCCCGCCCATAGACGGCGCGAAGAAACAACATAGGTTTTTAAGTGGGTAGAAGAAGTGCCACATACCCCACCGATCTCCCCCATGGTCGGTGGGGATCTGGTTACAGAAAGGGTTTACAGAAAATCACTGTGAATTACAGCACGTATGCTATTGTGATTCAGTGAGACATTTCCCTGTTCCCTCCTAATCCCTTTTATCCTTAATCTTCCTAAGGCCAGAATTCTACGGAAAATAAGATCATTAATTCTACTTGTAGCACCTGTGGCAGTATACCTGACAACTTTTAAATAAATAATGACTAAAGTTTAATTATAGAGTTTAAGTGAGAGAATTGATACACTAACCTTGTCTCGTTGAAATGTTTAGTATTTTTTAAATAAAGTGTCTACAACATATAACCAACTATATATGAAAAAAAAAAAGTTGTGTTATTTTTGGATGGATGTGCAAAAATCCATTTATTATTGTCACCAATATCGCATACTATAAGTGTATTATTTACTCGTCAGTGAACTTTTTTATGGATTCCCACGTCAGATTGTGACGCACGACGAAATAAAAAAAAGTGTAGGTATAGTTACCGAGCTTGAAAATAAGTGGTCAACGATGTGTGATGCTTTCAGTGCCAACGATTAGAACAATGAGTTTCCTAAAAGGTTTTTAAATTAGTTATTATTGTACTTCGTATATATCGATTTATTGTTTACTAGCCGTCACACGCGACTTCGTCCGCGTAACTTTATTTATAAAATATATATAGCCTATGTTACTCGCTGATAATGTCTATAGCTGAAAGAATTTTTAAAATCGGTCCAGTAGTTTTGAGTTTATCCATTAGTTACAAAGAAAATACAAATCTTTTCTCTTTATAATATTAGTATAGATTAGCTGTGCCCGCAACTTTGTAAGCTTCGTATTTCGGTATTCAGTATAACTTTTTTGTTTGTAAATCAATTGGAATGAACCAAAAACTACTATAAGCTTGCTACAATACGTCCGTAAAAACCGCATTCAAATCGGCTAAGCCTAGCGTGCACACACAAAAAATACACACATTTGAGTGTAATTTTTTTATTTAATGGGATTTAGCTCCATTGGGATTCCAATCTGCGTCTACTATGATACTCAATCTGTAGCCTAACATTCTATCTATACTTAAATTCGTACTTGAATGCACTAAATTTACTAAGGCCGCACGCACTATCGACTTACTTACTTGTATACATATACATACATTAATGACACTGGATTGTCATAGAGCTGCGCCTTTAAAATACTCGGTATCATAGGAAAGTCTCGGGACTTATATATATGTATTGTGGAGTGGAATTTCAAACTAACGAACTATTGTTGGGGTCGCAAGATATTCTTCGTCCACGTTGGATTTGATAAATGTTCCTTTGCCGTGTCACTGCTACACGTAAACTCCTTCGTGGGCATGATTGAGGGCTTCTTTGTCAACACTTACGTTAGAAACTTCTCGAGAAAATGCACAGTTGGATACTTATAACTTTTGAATCTATTTCAAACATGTCCGCATTCTTTCCTTTAAGTAAGTTACTAAAAAACCTAGGATTTTTAGGTGATAATTTTTAGAGTTTATTCGAGTTCGTTCGTAAGATTCGTGCAAATAAATGCAATCTTCTGAAAATAGTTCTTTAAGTTACTTTATCAAGATAATTTCAACCGCCATTTGATTTTTTTTTGTAAAAGTGTAAATAATAATGAAAACCTTATTTTGAAATCGCTTCCGAATTTCAAAATTCCGAAATTTTCCATTTTGAACTTCTTCTATATAGGAATCTACCACTTTATTGCATAAAAATATGAAAACGCAGTAAGTTTTAATAGGTATAGAAAATGTTGATGTTTTATGAACTAGAAATGATTTATTACGAGTTCGTAACTTGTGTAGGTGAAACTGATATAATATAATATAAGAATATTTTATTTTACTATTAAATATCGTTTATTATCTGGTATAAAATAAAGTAAAAGTTTAATAGTATATGTTTTACTTAGACATTTCTCCTTTTTCACATTTAAATGTGCACTGAAATAATATTTAAAATATTACCATGAATATAACGTAATATTGTACGCTAGTAGCGAAAATAACATACAAACTTAGACTTTGGCCAACTTATTTACCCGCAACTCGAAAACAACATTTATGCCCTATACGAGCAGTACTTACTGATTTATTTTATTGCAATGTTAGACTTGGGACATGTTTTGTTTGTCTCAATAAGATTCAATGTCACGTGTCACGTCTGAACAAACATGTGAAAGTTTTCTTTGCTAATTAAGTTAAGAGTTTCCCTCTCAATGTACCAATACCTAGGGTTGGCAATGCGCCCTTTTTTAACTATTATTCCCTCGTTGGTTTACGTATGTTATATTTAAAAGTATTTTTGGCTATTTACGGTTTTTCTATTGTTATCAAAACAATCGTTATTCAATGGTTCAATGTTTTTCATCAAAGTTGGCGGAGTGAGAAAATATTTTACGGAAATCAATCCGCGTTTGACACTTGTAACCGCTCTGGTGTGCTGTGCTTGTTTATCGCTGTGCAGCAGTCCCAGGTCGCTTACCATAGACTAGGGTTCAGACGATATGAGCACGAGACTAGGGCGCCTTTGCTAGAAAGAATATTAGGAGAACAGCGCACCAAATTAAAGACAAGACTTACCACAACACAAGTTTATTGAATCAAATATGAGGGGTAGATACGAGTAAGACACTAAACATAAAATAAGTAAGCTAGAATATGTTCTTTACAACAAAATAAGCAGATATGCTAAGTTACGTGCTACACAATTGAATATGTGGGTACATAGAACTAGGTAACACAATGAGCTCCTATGCTACTGAGTGTATATATACACTAAGCACTTGTGCTTTTAAGTAGAAATGTTTCACGTAAAAGACGTGAACCTTGACGAATCAGACGTAGACACAGATAGTACTCCGAGGGCGGTATGATAGATAAAAATAAAACTACTCAGTTGTTGAGTACTCCACGGGATCAGTTGATGTCAGGATCAGCAGCACCAGCCCGTGAAGATGTGATGCAGGCCCCAGGTATGCGCGTAGAATATGCAGACGCGCATCGGTGTGAAGTGGATACCGGTAGCCGGCGACAGGTAACGCTTAGTAGGAAGCGCTAACTTGATTCTCCCGACGATGGGTCAAAGCGTCCGCGCAAGATCCTTGCTAGGACCTCGGCGACTCCCTTCCTCGCACAAGCGACTTCGGGATCGTGGCAAGGTGGTCACGGTACAGTACGTGACGATTCCCAGACGTTATAGGAAATTATTATATTAGTATCATCCGTGCAAAGACGGGTCAGGTTGCCGATAAAGAAAAAATCGATTCAAAACATGAAAAATTAATTATAGTCAAAAATTGTGGCCGTCAATTATTTAAGTAGCTAAAAAAGTAAACAATATTTTCAATAATATAATATTAATTTCTTTCCCAATATGTCAAAGCGGCAACCCTATACCCTCTCGGGGTTTTGTAGACGAAATTAACTTAAACTGAATTGTGTAACGACGATTTGCAAGCGACTCCCGGCATCGCAAAATTGATTATAATTCAACATAAGACAATCTGGCTTATAATGAACAATGTTAGTTTATTATTTCAATGTCGAAAACACTGAATAGCGTTGTTAATTAGTTTAGAATAGCGTTAACTTGACCGCGTGAAAAATTTAAAATTTAAACCTGATAAAGTTTTCAGTAATGAAAAGAGCGATAAACGTGAAAGGCTTGTGCCTATACGAGAATTATACAGAAAAAAAAATGTATCCATACGAAGCCGGTCGCTAATATAGGAATATAATTAAGTTAAACTCTTTCGACCTTTCTTAAATTCTATTCCTTGGGCCTGATCTCAAGACGTGTAGATTTTTTTCTTTTGGAATAGCAAACCACTATTTTCTGCAGAAACTGAACAGAAAACTATTTGGCCAAAAGGAAGTGATCTCCTTCTTGAAGAGGTCACATTACGGCATTATGTACTGCTGTAGAAGCTGTAGATGCTTTAGAAGCGTAGTCAAAGTTAATAAAAATATTTGTATAAAATATCTTAAAAATTTTCAAGTTAGTATGCTATTTAATCAAATAAATAATTATCTTATCCTCATCACATTGTCATTAACGATAGCAGAATTTTCTAGTCGACGCAATTTACGTAAGCAGACTTCTGATATTTTCTTGAGATATGATCAAAAATATACTTTATGGTAACACTGTACTACATAAGCTTTTAAGCATTGTCATATGTATAATGTATATTATCTTATTACTTAGTTAAGGGGACACATAACAAGTAAGGTAAAAGTTCCAAAAATTAAAAAGATAATGAAAAAAAAAAGTCGAGAGCCATGACGCGAAAGTCAAAAAGGAGATATTAATTTTATTTGAAAAACGCTTTTTATTAGCCAAGCCAGAAATGTCGATTAATATTCCTTCGCCAAGGGATTAAAATAAGTAGGCTTTAGCGATTAACCCCTGACCTTTTTAAGGCTTGTCACCTCTGTTGTTCTTTTATTATATCATAATATCGTCGGTTACGGTTTTATTTACCCCGCCCACCTGATCTCTATGTAGATGAGTGAAATACGCTGTATTTCAATATCTGGTACATAAAGTACATTTTGAAATTGATTTGGAAAAAAAAAAAATAGATCTAACTATTGTGATCTAACTGTTGTGATGTGAAATTGTTCTCTTTGTACCAACATTGTTTAGTTGAAATTTGAACTTTTGAAGTTGGCGTATTCTTTGTATGTGATACTTGAAATGAAGTTGCTTTACAGTGATCTCTTTTTGCGAATTGGCGTAATATGGACAGTCTTTGAGCAGTCTTAAAAAGTCTTATCCAAGATATTCGAATATTGTCCTGGATTAACACACAAGATAACTTTTATATCGGTAATATAAGTTCCGATGGAATAAATATATGATACATAGTGAAAATGTAATGATATTTGACAACGCTTCAGCTTTTTTATGACGCATATATTTTTATATAAAGGGCATGTTGATGTTCTACTTGATGGTAGATGACTGCTTTTGCGTATTAAGTACAGTTTTTACGTGTGCTGTTGTGATTCTGTTTTCTGTTCTGAATATTCTAAACGAGTATAAATTGAAATAAAAAGTTGGAAAGGTAATTGAATTTTTTTTACTTCTAAATTGTGGCCAATAAAATTAGCAAAAGACGGTTGTTAACATGAGAATGTTTGAGATTGATAAATATGTTATATCAACATTCAAGAGTGAGTGGAGTTCGTCGACCGACAATGACATACTATCGCAACACGAAACAGACGGACAAACCCTCAAAACTAGGTATTGGGAACATTGAGTGAGTGCAATTGATATGCGCGAGATGTGATTGAGAGATACGTGCGAAGGTGTTTCGACATTTCCTTAATATTCATCTATCTTTAAACAGTAGATTGCTTAGTTAGTGGAACAAACACCAGGCTGTTGACTGACGCTGTAGACGAAATTTTAAATCGAATTCCCGTCTCTGTTATCACTTGCCTCTAACAGTGAATGAAAAATCACAGTTGATCTGAGTGAGAAGTTTACTTGAAAGACTTGCTAACCTACTAACCAAGACACATAAAGATCGGAATTCTTTTTGTTAAAAAAAAAAAAAAAGTTTGCCCCACTACCTTGTTACTTACTTACTCTTTGTCCTTTTAGGCAAAGGCCGCTTATTATTATACTTTTCATATTAGCCAATTTTTACATTATGAAATACCTTGCTGCACTATTTTGTTTTTGTATACTTGGTGTGTCCAAACGAGTTAGGGTTGAGTGTAGGGTGGAATGAAAATAATTTGGTAATCGCGGCCCAGCGGCATTGGGTATATTTCGATATGCAAGGAGAACAACCATGCACACTACTTCGGCTTTCCATACAAACGATACACATTTGAATACAGGATTATAAGCTGTGTGGTGACAAAACTATCGTCGTCTTTTAGGAAAAAAAAATGTGGATAAAAAATACTACATACTAGTAAATAAATAAATGACACTTTATTTGCGACTTTAAACGCAACCAATACTTAGGTGATGTAGAAGAATTTGTTATCATGCTTATCAATCTCAAACGTCACTAACTGTGAAAGATGGTATCATGCAATTGTGTTGTGTTGGACGCTTGAAATCAAGTGAGAGCGTGACCGTTAGACAAAAATACAAATATATAATTTAATTGTATATGTTTTCAAAACGGACTAGTTCTTTATTCACATTTAGGATTCAAAATTTACAAACATTTATTTCAAAGGAAATCCCATTTCCCATACAAGCCTGGGCCATGGCCTGTACTGTTGTACAGGTCTAGAAATTGGCTATCAATTAGAACCTTGAAAAAGATTGTATCAGCCCAATCAGCAAATGGCCAAATTTGTAAAAAAAAAACGTACTATATGTGTACCTACCTCCATTTAAGGTTATTAATGTCATGGATGCGTGTCATGTTTTGTAAAATATGGTTTAAATCTGATACCGTAAAAACGAAAATCATGTATTTTCTGCATCTGGCAATTGCACTTTTAAGCAGGAGTAATCAAGTATGAAAATTAGATTTTTTTTGGTAAATACATTCGACTCGTATAGAAAACGGGGTTTGTCATTTCTCCCTTGAAATTGGCGTCAAATTTAATGTTATTTATACGTTTTGTTCATATATATTTCGTCTGATAAAGAAATTTAGGGCGATGAAAATACAAATAGTCCAACGGCGTAACACTCCATTAATTAAAATAAAAAAAAAACCTTTTTCAGTTTCGAATTTCGCGTGAATAAAATATATAGCAAACTTTTTCTATTCTCCTAAATGTTTTACTGTCGCGGTTCTACGCTAACGAAGTCCCAGTGAGCGGTGTTAATATAAAAAGAAAATTTACTATGCACAGTATGTAAATTCACAGACAGTTCGCGCAGTCTTTACCAGACGGAAGGCATTTAAAAACGAGCGGCGACGACCTGACAGGAATATAAATATAGCATTTTACAACGGACCTATTTCGCCATCGCGCGACTCACTTCAAACCTAAGTCTCGAAATTTAACTGAAACAGTTATGTTGTAAAATAATGCCACTTCGTCCTCAATTTGTAAGCCAATTATGCCCCCATTGATGTATGCAATTATATTGATTGCGAACGAAATTCTGTTGATTTCTGCCATGAATTTTTGAATGAATTAGAAAACTTAATATACTAACATGCCCTTTCTTACCTATGCTATATTAACTCGAATATTGATAGCTCAAAATGGTTTTTGCAGTCATAAGCCATGCAGCTTGTCTGTCAGCAGTAGCCATCCTTCTTACAGATCATCGTCAATAACGAGGATATCGGAGCCTACTCAGTCGTTCTCGTCCTGATTCATGTTGAGATCAGCAGCGTATTTGAATCTCTCCGGTGTGAATTGTGATTCTCGGCGGCGGTATACATACAAGTAGGGTGGTAGGCAGGCTGATAACAAGTAGCTTATCAGCCTGCCTACCACCCTTCAAATTAAAAGAAAGCAACAAATATTTTTTTTTTTGGTTTAAATGTCTTCGAAGATTATAGGTGTTCATTCGACACGCATCAGATTTGCTTTCGCCTGGCTAACGTCCCACTTAACTTCCCCTTAAAGTAGAGCACCGTGGAATAACAGAAATAAACTGAGTCGGTGTGTTCTATTTTTTTAAGTATACATCTACGCTGGTCTACTGGATTTAATCGGTCAGAGCGATCCTCGTACAGTTAAAACTAAGTTTTTGCCCTTATTTCGCTGTGCCAGCAGAATAATTCTTCTAGTGGCAGGATGTATTTCACAATCAACCTGTGGCTGCAGTACAAAAAACACTTATGGCGTTCAGCAGCAACAGTAGCCATCTACTATATGGATCATAACTTTTACATAAAAATAATAAAAAGGATTTAAAAAGTAGTCCATGTCCTTCACAAGGGTTCACACTATCCCAAGTACCAAATTTCATCAAAATTTATTCAGTGATTATATCATAGAATATTATGTTTTTGATTAGCTCAATGTAAATTTCATACAAACACAAAAAACACCAATAATATTTTTTTTATTGAGAAAGTAAAATACAAGTTTTTACGTATAACAGTAATAAGTAACAGTATTACTTATTAACTTATTTTGTTGATAAACCAGGGTCGAATTGAACCTATTGGTGTTCATATAAGAATAATGGAGCCTCCTAAAACCATAATAAATGGCCATAGTTAGACTATTGATAAATCTTTTTGGCATTGATAGAAGCAAAAAGATTTAAATGTAATAATTTAAAGATTAGCTTTCAGCACTTTTCAACTTGACAGTCACGTACACGTATCACTTTAGTCCTAAATAAAAGCCGCTCACTGGCGTTGTACAATAATGTTATGTTTGACAAGCAGGTGTCGGCACATGAAACGTGAACCATTGCAAAATTCAAACACACTACGCCCGTAATATAAACTCTTACTATTTGTCGACCACTGTCGAAACTCAGGACAATGGCCGATTTGTCACGTTACGTCACAGACAGATGGTGCTCTCACTTTCACCGGACCAATGGTAGCGTTCGATTTGAATTTAGAATATGGATTTGATTTTTCACAGTATCCGAGTGATCATTTTTCATATACTTTCCTAATTCCAATTGCGAAATTTTTGAATTTCGAAGATAATTGATTATATCATTCATATTCATATCTCTTTTTAGAACGATTTTCACTATCTTTCTTTCGAAACAAAGAAAGAAAAGAATAAGTTTATACCTAAATTTTATGCCCACTTTTAAAATAAATATATGAGCAATAATTTATTAAATATTTTATTGATCATATTTGTGTCAGGTGTTGATTTTTTTTTAACTTTTAAGTGATCCCCGGTTACAGTACTTTTTTCTAGATGAATGATGAAAGGCAGGTACCCTATGTGCTTTTCTGTATCGCTGACAATGTGTTTGAAAAAATTCACGATGATCGGTTTTGTCGTTAAGGCGTGAAAGCGTAACAAAAAAACAATAAAACTCACTTTCGTACTATAGTATTATTTAGAATTCAATTGAAGACAATAATTTTTTTCAAACGATTTCAGGCTTAAACTTCAGTCAATAATAATAATTTTGAGGTACGTTTATGCCTGGGCCACGAAACCAACGCTCGAAGTGAATTTGATTAGCGTTGTAAGCGTCACCGTTGAACGTCAAAACAAAAATTTCGCTGCAATTTTCAGCGCCGCGGTGTTGTGGCCTCTTACATAAACAACAACCATTGGTTTTTAACGCTCGACGCTGCTCAAAGCATATTCGTTTTGAGCGTTGGTTTCGTGGCCCAGGGGTTAATGTAATGGGTTAGCTTTGAGCAATCCAAGGTAGTCTTTATAAACATTTCTTTTTGTAATGAAATAGGTCTTTGGTCAATTGCATCATTTGACTGGTAGTGTCAATTGCGACTGCGGCTTGGTAGTTGGGACGTAATTATTTACACTTTGTTTTTGTTTTTTTATTATAAATTTTGTTTTACATTGCCTACATAAATCTATATTTTTAATTTTAGTTAACAAAACTATAAATTTAATTATAGGTTATTTTTTGCTAAGAAAATATTTTGAAAATTTGAACTGCGTGCGAAAGCCGGGGGTGGGACGTTAGTTAACTTATATTTAGTGAATTGTCAGCTTAATTTTTGATTAACTGCAAGTTAGTTGTCTAATAAACATTTAAATAAGTTAATTCTGCTTATTAAGGATTTTTTTTGCGTTTCAGAAAAAAAATAAGCTGGATTTATGTTTCATGTTTAAAATTAAATTGCCCAGCAACAACGTGATACGTTGACGACTTACGAGGAAGTAAGACTTTTCCTTATCCGCTCATGATCTGCGAGTTCATGATGAGGCCCTTGTTTTTTCGAGACTCAAAGGTCGCAGAGATCCGACCTTTCCGGTTAAAAGAAGGTAAAATGATGTAAAATCGGTTTTAAAACACACACGTAATCTTGTGTTGATGCAAATTACAGTCGATGTTTATAATTTTTCAACAATTATACGTGTGCGACCTTATAAACGTTCGTGACATTTTATTTGAATGTGATTTATATCTTTTAATATATAGAACTGGTATTTTATCACTTTAAATGTCTGCAGTTGTCGATGTGGGCATTGAAGGGCAGCCATAAAGCGTTTTATTGCGTTTTCTTGGGAAGGTATAGACAGATAGTAAGTCAGTTTACAGCATATTTTAACTATCTAACGTAATAATGAATACTTTAATCTATGTATAGGTTAATCAATAAGGAATATGAACAGGTTTTGTACGTCAAGTTCGGCAGGCAAGCTGACAGTCAATTTGATGGTAGCTTTTAAACTCGAGCAGCTTACCAATTACAAACGATGTAATTCCATGATTACTCATTAGTTATTGGTCTTAGCAGAAAACATGACTTTCTGAGATATAATATGAAGGTTTGCATCGAAACAAAATTCTGAAATTAATTTTATATCTAGTACTTACTAGCTGTCCCGCTCCCGGCTTCGCCCGGGGTGCAATTTTTATAATAAATATTTACTTAATACAGCCGATAAATTACCTTACACCACCATCTGTGAGAATCTCATGGAACTCACAGTTCTTTTAAAACTTATTTTAAAAGTTATCTGTGAGTTCCATAAAATTCTCACAGATGGCGGTGTGAGGTAATTTATAACTCTTTCTCATATAATAAACAAATAATTTGCAATAAAAAAATACTATAAATTGAGATAAAAACTATCCTATCTTTTAAGTTTTATCAAAATCGGTTCAGTAGTTTAGGATTTCATCGAGGACACACAACGTGACACGTAATTTATTATATATGTATAAAGATAATTAATTTCTAAAATGTGCAAAAGTTCTAACATTTTCGCGGGTAGAATTCCTGTTATTACTGACTAAAAGCCTAATGATTAATGTTTTTCGATTAACACATCCTCGCCGATTAACCGCTTAACAGGTAATGTACATTTAAAATTGGGATCTCAAAGTGTGCTGCCGACTTTGCCAAAAAAATTACAATGTACGTACACAAATACATTGTACAAAAGGGGGACTTTAGACGACCTACAGAGGTCAATGTCGTCACTGCGACCTCTCCGGGTCGAACTGTGGCCTACCATCAGAACTGGTTTCTACAATATACATAGTTACCGGATCAGCTTTTGTTGTAGAAATGTTGAGTCGTTGTTCGTGTTATGTTGTGTGTAGGTGTATTCTTATATCATTATATCATCAGTTACATTACATATCAACTCCAGTCATCGGCTATGCACTAATATGTCCGCATATTATTGGACAATTTCAATAATAATAAAATATTTTTAATTATATAGGAGCAAATGTCAGTCACACATACTAGTTCAACAGCTTTTTACATCAGAATTTGATGATATCATGAGGAATCAGCATATAATATTCATACTAGCGATCCTTTCCCTGCTTCGCACAGATGAAATTTTTTTCTGCAAAACACAAATCTTCCTCGTTTTGCAATTCCTACAAGCACATGAAAACAATTTGGAAAAACGTTGGCTTTTCTCTACTATGTTCTAATTCAAATAGAATTTATTATTCACGTGGACCTTCCAGAATAAACTATAAAAGATAGTAATAACCACATCAAAAATTTTCATACAAAAACAAAACAACTAAGTGGACAGACAAATCTTAAAAACACAAAAAATTATAAATTATAAATTTACAGATCAGCTGATTACACGCTAATGCTCGGAGTTCGGAGTTATTGAATCTTTTTGAGAATTTTTTGAGGACAAACTTGGAAGCTGTTTTGATTTTTCCCTTATTATTGTTACTTAAATTTTGTGTTTGGAATAATAATTTTCTTGTTATCTTCTTTTAAAACACAAAAATATATTTGAAAATTTTGTAAACCAAGATAGTTTACAAAACATAAGTGAAGAATTTGTTTACATAATATTATAAAACATTTTTTTTAAAGGCTGATTTACATGGATACAGTAGCTGGCGCCAGCATCACTGGATTCCAGCGCTGGATCGGCACTGGCACTGGATCGCGTCGTTTAAACGCGTCCAGTAGTTATTTCTACTTTGTTGCGGTAACTACACATTTGCATCCTAAAATGAGTGTAAGCGGCGTGCGGGGGGCGGTCACTGGATCGAAAAATAGGCGGCCAGTCTATCCAATGCTCGATCCAGTGCTGGATACTGGATGCTGGACTGGATTGAAACATGTTTACATTGATACAGTGCTGATCCAGCGCCGGAATGCAGTGATGCCGGCGCCAACTACTGTATCAATGTAAATCAGCCTTAAACTATGCAACCAACACCTGCGCCCACGCACATAAACCAGGTTAATTCATCTCTATTTTTACCTCGGCCGTCGTCGAGTGCAGACGTGTTTTTGTTTGATGAAGTTTATTTTAAAAGATTTACTTTCATTTTATAAGCGCTATACGGTATAAAACATTAACTCTTTTGTGTTTAATTAGGTTAACTATAACGAGCGATGCACTTTTGTAACAATACTCGATATTTTTATTTCTTAATACCTACTTCTAAAAATATTTCCTCTAAATCTAAAATAATCTTTAACGTGTATAGTAATTACTTATGATAGTTAAAATGATTGTTTATTCTTACTACAATTAATACTTTCGGCGCTTTTAAAGATTTTAAAGTCTGGCTAACAAATTCGCTATGTGTGTGTACAAGATACGTGTAAATGCAAATTGTCATAAATACATAAGATATACTCAATAAGTTCAATCCTAAAAAATTAAACTCAATCCTTAGTAATTTGTCATTATAAAATAATAAATAAAAAGCCTTTAATTTCCTTAATAACATTCAATACAATTTTTTTTTTTTTTTTTTTTTTTCTTTTTCTAGATATTAAGGACCTCTCGACGAGTAAAGGCCTCCTCCATCTCTCTCCACAATTTCCTGTCTTGAGCTAACTTAATCCAATCGCCATTTACAAGCTTTTTAAGCTCGTCTTCCCACCTTTCCATGGGGCGTCCTCTCTTTCTTTTTCCGGTGGGGCCAGTCCATGCAGTGACTTTTCTGGTCCATTTTTCTTTATCCTGGCGTGCAATGTGACCGGCCCATTTCCACTTAAGTTTCTTGCAGTGTGTTAACGCATCAATAACTTTTGTCCTTTCTCTTATTTCGCTATGTCGCTTCTTGTCCATTAATTTCAAATTGAGAATGCTTCTCTCCATGGCTTTCTGGCATGTTTCAATTTTCCTGTTCGTGTAGGTATTATAGATCCAGGTTTGGCTTGCATACGATAGACAAGGCAAGAGACATGAGTCTAGAACCTTCTTTTTTAGTTTTATAGGTACATTAGATTTTAGAACCTCTTTGTGGCTCCAGAACTTATTCCATGTCATGTTGACACGTCTCTTTAATTCGTCGCTGTGCCTGGATTTTGAGAAGGATATTAGCTTACCTAAATATATGTATTCTTGGACATACTCCAGCTGTCGGCTACCCACGAGTATGGGCCTTTGAGCTTTGTTGGACATGACTTTAGTTTTCTCTGTGTTTAATTCCAGACCGATACTGCGACTGACGCGGTTAAGCTCGTTAATCATTTCCTCCAGTTGTGACGCGGTTTCCGAGAACAACACAATATCATCCGCAAAACGGAGATTGCCGAGATAGCTTCCTTTAATATTTATGCCTTTCGTTGACCAGTTAAGTTGTTTCATGACGTCTTGCAAAACAGTTATAAATAATGCAGGGGATAAGGGGTCACCTTGTCTTATACCTCTGCAAATGTCTATCTCAGGCCCGGTTTTGTCTAGTTTTACTCGGCTAACGCTTTTCTCATAGATGTCCTGTAGTAGTTCTATTGTTTCTAATGGTATTCCACATTCTTGTAAAGCTTTCCATATACTAGCGTGAGAGATTGTATCAAAAGCTTTGGCGTAGTCGATGAATGCTAAGTATAGGGTGCGTCTTTGTTCTTCGTATTTTTCTATTATTTGTTCAAGAACGTGAATGTGATCCATTGTTGAGAAGGATTTCCTGAACCCCGCTTGTTCTACTGGTTGGAATTTTTCAATGATTTCAGATATGCGTCCTTTTAAACATGAGGCAAACAATTTGTAGAGGCATGGTTGTAAGCTTATAGGTCGATAATTGGCAATGTTAGTAGGATCTCCCTTTTTATATAGTAAAATGATGTCAGATTTGGCCCATTCGTTTGGAATTTGTCTAGTGTTCAGTACTTCATTGAAGAGTGTTGTTAAATAGGGTGTTAATATAAATCTTCCCGCTATGATTATTTCGTTGGGTATGTTGTCAGGTCCACTACTTTTTCCTTTTTTTAAAGTTTCTATTCTCTTAAGAATTTCTATATTTGTAAATCTTTGAAGTGGTGGTGGATCTAAAGATGTCCCATTTATTGTCATTTCGTTTAGATGTATATTTGAATAGTTGTTTTTTCTAGAATATAAGTCTTTGTAGAAGTTAGTGGCAGTATCTATTATTTTTGATCTCGAAGAAATTTCTTTGTCGGTTGATTTTTCTTTCACTGTCGGTATCCAAGTTTTTGTCCAATTTAGCTCTTTGTATCCTTTTTTCAGGCTTCCAGTATCGGATAGATGTTTTTCTATTACCTTAACTCTGTGGGTTTTGTACTCTTCTCTGATCCTTTTGTGTGTATTTTTATATAGGTTACTAAGTTCAAGTTTTTCATCTTTTGTCCGAGATTTTTTATTTTGTAATTCCATCCTTCTATTTAATAGCAATCTTGTATTTTCAGATATAATATGTCTTGATTTGTTATTTGTTTTCTTTGTAGCATTTATGGAGTCAGTAATTATATTTTTTAAATCTGAATAATAAAGCTCGATATTTGTGCATGTCAATAAATCTATCTTTTCCAGCCTTTTTTTGAGACTTTGCACGAACAGATTTTCATCTTCTAATGTTTTTAAAGTAAAATTTGGTTGGCTATATTTAACTCTACTTTTTTTTGCCGTTGTCAATTGAAACGCACATCTCATAAGTCGGTGATCGCTTGGAAAATTGAGCTGATTTAAAATCTCAATGTTCGTAAACCTTACTTTTGTATTAGACATAATATAGTCTATTTGATATTTTTCCCCTTTTGGCGATATCCATGTCCACATATTTTTAGTTTTCTTTTTGAAAATGCTATTGATTACTGTAAGATTGTTCTGGAGTGCAAATTGTACTAGTTTTTCGCCTCTTCTGTTCCGTTTGCCGTAACAGAACGACCCTAGCGCTCTTTTTTCTTCAGGAAGTCTTTGTCCAATACAAGCATTGAAGTCGCCCATTACGACGACGTTTTTGCAGCTTTTTTCTAAAGCTTCTTGTAGGTGGTCATAGAAACTATCAGATTCATCATCGGTTGCAGCACTGGTAGGCGCATAAGCCTGCACAATCGAGAGATCTGTTCTATCCAACCTTAAATTTAGTATGCAGACTCGCTCTGAAATTGCAATGAAGCTTTCGATGTCCGCTTTAAGATGTTTTTTCAACAGAAATCCAACGCCGTGAAGGCCCTTGGTTTTTCCATAGTAGCAAAATATATGATCTTTGTCTTCTAGTATTTTGTAGCCTGTTCTGCGTACTTCTGCGAGTCCAATAATATCATAATTAATTTTTGAAATAGCTTCTTTGAACTCCAGAAGCCGTCCGCATGACAGTAAGGATCGTGCGTTGTATGTACATATGTAGATTGGGTTGACTGGAGGGTTGAGTGGAGGGTTGTGGTCATTAGTCCCCACGGTGACCGGCCGTGTTGGGGGCTTGATATTGTGTGGAGAGGTCGGCTTATATCAATTTTTGATATTTAAGCGCGATGGTGAGAGCATAGTAGAAGAGTTATCTATGTCAGAGATGGTTGAAAGCATATCTTTATTCTGATTTGGGGTTTTCACCATGAATTGCTGGATGTTTGAATTCTGTCTTTTCGGAGGGTTTTGGGTTTTATTTTTTCTTAAGTTTCCGTGTGCAATTTCTGGTGACTCTGATAGGTTCCTTTTATTAGGCATTTGGTTATGTTGTGTTTTTTGGGGTGGATGATTTTTTTGTTCTTCAGGAATAATAATATTATAATAATATTATTATTTTTTTATTATATTTTAAAAAGGCCTTACGACCTTTGTTTCTTTCCTCTTGCAATTGGGCTTTTAATTTCTTGCGTTCTTCTAATACTTCCGGAGGAAAGTCTTCTTTGATATAATAAGGTGTATCGTCGAGTTTTTTCTTGTTTTTCAATATGTAAATTTTTATGCCCAGCGTATTGAAGGTTACAACAATAGGTCTTGTCTTTTCATCTTTTCTTGTTCCTATACGTCTTACTTCTTCTATGTTTGCTTCATTGTAGTTTAAACCCATTTTTTGCTTTAAAATATTTAGTATATTTTGCTGTAAATCAAAATAGTTTTTTTCATTTTCTTCAATCCCGAAGAAAATTAAGTTCTTTTTCCTAATTTTTCGCTCTAATTGTTGTATGCGCTGATTCTGTTCATCCACAGATTTTTGGAGTGTGTTGTATTTAAGTTCTAGGTTTGCGAATTTTGTATCGATGTTGCTATTTATAATTTGTGGGATGCTTTGCTTCATGTCGCGTATTTCATTTGTTTGTTCGTCGAGCTTTGATTGCAGATTTCTAATTAGGTTTGAAAGTTCTTCCATTGTTATTTCAGTTTTGTTCTTATAGTTATTTCAATTATTGTTGGCAGTTATCTTCTGATTCTCGCGCCCCCTTGCGATGGGTAGCCGAACGTGTTTATATTTAGGCAATTTTGATTTATATATATGATCGTAATAGTTCTGGCACTATATACTAGATGGCGTTGATAATTTTTATTTATTTTTTATTTATCTATTCCTTATTTTATTTTTTATTTTTTTGTGACTAGTATTTTAGATTACACTTTATTCAAATTTATATTATGTTAAGTTTAATGTAGGACCCATTCTTACTACAATTAATACTTTCGGCGCTTTTAAAGATTTTAAAGTCTGGCTAACAAATTCGCTATGTGTGTGTACAAGATACGTGTAAATGCAAATTGTCATAAATACATAAGATATACTCAATAAGTTCAATCCTAAAAAATTAAACTCAATCCTTAGTAATTTGTCATTATATATATATTAAAAAAAAAAACATGTTCATGGTGGAGGTTCATGGTCACACGCATAAATGAAAACTATTCAGCTAAACAAGTGCGCCATTAAGCGAATAATACACAATAATGTGGTTTATCTTCATAGCCATTCGATTTAATCTTTGATCTTAACTACCGCTTTCAAACCGTTTATGACACCTAATAAAGGACAGTGTTTAAAGGCATATATTTTGAATACATATATTTACCATTGATATTTTTACTCGTACGTGTAGATATCGCATCATCTTAAGGTTTTTTTTACACTTTATTATGAAAGTTGATCTTATGTGCGTTATTTATGTCAGTACTTGCATTTTCGTACGATCATACATAGTCTAATAAATAAATAGTGTAAGTATGCAATTCTATATAAATATATCCTCAAAATACTTAACATTATATAGCACTCTCTTTGATATTAGTAATATTGAACTAATGTGCTGTAAAAAAGAAACATAGACTATTTGCAATTAAATCCAAAATGTGGCAATTGTTTTATCTTCCAAAATTATATACAAAAGAGGTTATAATATACTTAATATAGTACTTAATGTCGGGAGAACACAATGTCTTGTTTGAGGAACATCCGTCAATGAACCGTAATTACGGGAGTGGAAGAGCTGTTTCGAGTAGCCGTTGGGGAAACCTGATAGGGCACTTAAAGAAGAAGAAGCATTTACTGAATGTGTGGTGAACTATCTATCAGTAGTTTTTTTGTTTCAATGAACTAGTAAGAGATGCCAGAGCCTATTTCCCTATTACTCCCTTTTACCAACTAAGGAAGCCAACGCACTTGCGCCGTGTTAAATAGGCAACTGTTGCATCTTCAAATGGATCGCCAGCCTACCTGTCGAACTTTACTTTAAAAAAATGTTGAAAAGTGATGAAACATCACGTATCATAAAAATGTTCCAGATTTTAACCCATAAGTATGTAAGCACCTCTTTTGTCTATTAAATTATTGTTAAACGTGTCTGCTGTTCTTACGTCACGGTAACACGGTGAACTTCACACGAATATTACGATATCCAAGTATTGCAGATGTAAACAAGTGCAAAAACAATGCAGTGATTACGAGTTACGTGTGAGAGGGTCGTAATTGTGTTGAATTCATTAATGTTGCCTCTGGCACACTGCGAGACTATGTCGGCTAATTGATGTTGTTTTCATTGAAACAATCATGTGTGTTACAGTTATATTTTAATGGGTTTGTTTGAGTAATTCACATTCACTTCACTGTTTTAATACTTCATTTCAAAATAATTAAAAAAAAAATAAGATATAAGATATTAGAATGTAATTTTTTTGCAATTTGTAGATTATATGCCAACAGCTCTACTCGCGGTTTAATTATTGTTAAACTTCAGAAGGATATATTATTTCGATGGTTAAACCAAAATAAACTGAAAGCGAATGACAACTAAATTTAAATTTCTATCCTCAGAACTAAATTTATACTTCGGAAGTGCTTGTTTTAATTTGAGATATTTGCGTTTCAAGTTTCATTGAAATCTGCCCAACGATTTACGCGTGATTGAGTATCAAACATCCAAACATGTTTGTAAACTTTCTCAGTGACAGTTAGTACGAGTTCTTTTTTAAATAATAAAATTAATATAGTGTAGTATCAAAGGACTTCAAGATTTCTATAAATAAGCCTATCAAGGTTATCCAAGGGCTGGACTGGAGCAAATGTCTAAAGGCCACCTGTCAATTAATAGCCCGTCTCCTAACCAGTTAGATGGTAAAATTAAATCGACACCTGTTATCATTTTCTCGGTAACAACAACTATATGACTATAATTTGAATGTTCTTCTAAGCATTTTGATATTGGAAAAAATGCATCTCATTTCCTTTGGAAAAAGGAGTTTACTGAACCAAATAATGGTCGTTGAATTCATCGGAAAAATCCGAGACAGCTTGGAAGCGATCGTCAATACGATTCTTTAAATTTCAATTCTTTGATTTTTGCATGCACATTTAAATTATTGGTGTGTGTGGAATATTTCGTACCAAAATATGCTCATACGTTATTGAAAATTTGATTTCTTTAAGCACATACATATAATTATATTATATTTTAAACAAATGCTAATGTATTAGCATAGGATTGTATATTGTATTGTAATATATTCAATCCTACGCTCAGCAGGCGCCTCGTTCGTTATTCCTTCAAACAACAGTATTCCTTAAGGTATAACTTGTTGACAGTATGTACAAGATGAGATCAACATTGTTGACATGACCTTTTATGTCCTCTCATAGTTTTATCCCGAAGGCAATTTTTTTTATATATTTCAAATACACCTTTGGGGTAATATATTATTTTGGGTTATGCTCTTTTTATTTTGTCACTTACTTATTCAGTAATTCATTAAAGTGTAAAGATTAAGGTTAAAATACACAAGAACAGTGTAATGGTATAAAATATGAGAATATAGGTACAGTTTTTCAGTAAAATAAATACTTAAATTATGTTTTCTTTGTTTTAAATTTACTCTCAACTTCTCAAGAGATAATATTCAGAAAACCAATTAATTAAACCTATTCCCTATTCCTATAGATGAGATAAAAAAGAACTAGAGGATAACCAACCCCAAATCCGTCAGACTGTCTACTTTTTTTTTGCTTATTTATAATACGATAGATAGAGCAATCACTTTTAATTTGAATAAAGATTGCTCGAACAGCTATTCACATGTTTGTTTGCCAATATACTATTTTTTTTTCTTAATTATATAACAGATAGAGCAATCACTTTTAATATGAAGAAAGATTTCTCGAACAAGCTAAATATCCACATGTCTGCCCATACACTACGCATCCCTTTAATATCATAACTCACATATTAAATGAAATGTTACATCCATCATTTCGTCCTGTTTTCTCGTGAATCTAACATTTTAGTTCGCCTGCTGAAAAAATCCAGCAAATTGAATATTGTTTCTGCGAAATACGAAATCTTTTTAAGTGTAAGGATGTCAGAACGGAATTCCCTTAAGAAAATTCGCAATAAACAATATTTCTTTTTTTGTATTATATATACTACGCACAAGCAAAGGGAAAAATATGCTTGATCAAATTCGATTAACCTTTTCTCGCAGACGTATTATAATTGCGTTCTGTGTAAGCATTTCTCTTGCCCTTTAACCACGCAACCTTACGTTTGCATTTTTTTTTATCATAAAGCAAACCGGAGAAAACTAAAATGTTTAACGAAAAATACTGTGTATATAATTATTTTTGGAATAAATATTTTTTCTGTTAATTTAAAAGTGGAGATGAAATGTTGCCTAATGGTTAACTTACCTCGTCATTGTTCCGAATAAGGCATGATTAAAAACTAAGCGAATAACAAAAACGATTTCCAAGATAAATAGGATGTTTCCTATTCGATGCAGAAACGAGTCTCCCACACATACATATTTTCTTTATTTATGATTTTATTCTTTATTTTTTAATATTTTCTGCTTTCTCTCTGTTCACAGAGAGTATTTATATAATGTATGAATAACATACAATCATATTCATCATATATACATTGTTCGTTATCTTTAGTGTAATTAGTAATTTTGTTTTTCTTTAGTACAAAAACAAATTCTCTAGTAAATTAAAATGGGCAAATTTTTATGTTTTCAGTGTCACTTGAGACTATCATAATGTTCCCCGTTTTATGTTTATCCTAGCATTATTTATTCCAGCATTCATAATAAAATTGTTTTTCCCCGTGAGGCACAATAATAACGCCTGTTAAATATATATATATATATATATATTATATTTACATGAATACCTTGTAAGGTTGTATATATGAAAGTTGCAAGTGGAGCGGATCGTTAACTCGACACACGCGATGCGGGTGCGATTTTACCGGCGCTGCGCGTGCGCAGTGAAACGCGCCATAATCATACCATATGTACTTACATTATATTTAAGGCTATGCACTAGACGAAAAAAAACCATGGAAACAACGAAAGATCGAATTGAACACACAGACCCACTTTTATCGAAAAAATCTATATTTGCTATAAAATCCACCCGTAAAGTTACAAGATTTCATATAGAAAATCTATCTTCAGAGGCTATTTCCTATCTAAGGTTTCATTAAGACTGAAAAAATGTTATGATTTCTTCAGTCATCTATAATCACATGGCATCTATTAGCGTTGGCTGATCTAAGCCAAACATAATTCTATTATGTTCTATTGTTTTTCCATTAACGATCTAATTCACATTACGTACATCACTCTATTAATTGATTTAAAATTAATATTCAAAATCTTGACGAAACTCGCTCCAATGAGCACTGGCAAATCAACAGCCCCAAATTATCCAATCAATTCGACGACTATTATTGAGTCACCCACCCGGCCTTCCCAGGGGCCATGAACAATTAATATGCAGATACTGCTTGCATATTAATTGTACAATAACAGAGTATCGTTAGACAACATTACGTACAACTAGCTTTTTATCCCACGACTAAATCGACGTAGCTTTATAAATCATAACCGATGTGTTATTCCCCGATGTATTAAAGCGGCTATCTCCAAAAGGATTTTTCTGTTTCTCTAAAATACGTTTATATTTGTAGATGTGAAAAATATATATGTGAATATTGAGGGCATCATTTGTAAAAATACAGCTACGGTACACGACTTATACCTAATACTTCAAACGATATATTAAATCCTAAAGTAACCATCTCTAACACAGAATTTCAAACAATTTTTACTTTTATTTTCTATATGAAACTTTACAAAACAAGCAGGCAAAATCTTTCTTATAATTACCACACTGTCATTGCAATCTTTGCTTTTGAACTGGTATTGAAAATTATGCACTTTATATGTTACTAAATTTGACTGTGAACGCGTCCGGTTTTTTTTCCCGGGAACAGCATCTACCTTTTTTCTGGACGAAAAGAGGTACCCCTAACAACGTGTATCAAAATTCATGATGTTCGAATGAGTAGTTCGAACGGCGTTTTGACATGTTCATTTTTCTAGTAGTTAAAAGGCCTCGAATTCGATTACCGGCGCGGGCGGGGTTAACTTTGCTAATGAACCTTTCATAGTTGGCTCAATAAAGGAGATACTTTTTCGGAAGTAACAGAAAAAAAAAGCGCTTTTTTTTTCAATTTTCTCTGAGGGATTGATGTTGCAGTAATTACGCATCTGACGTGTTTAAACAATCACTTATACTCGTAGTGCAAAGACTCGCATAATATCTTTCATATTATAAAGACAGTGCTAGTTAAAAACTTTTCCTGTAAAAAAAAATCTGGATGACATCATTTTTTGACCTCATCCATTACACCTAATTGTTACTTATAACATAGGTATATTATAGTGAAACTATTTCTAGTTTTTATAATGATTCTACTTCTGTGTAGAAGACCTTTAAACGACCTTTACTGCTCATCACATTTGATTTATTGCACAAGACACTCTAAGTTATTAATCTGTAAACTTTTAAAATTGTTGCTAAACGTTCAGGTTTCTCAAGTGGTCAAGTAATAATGGCAAGTCGGAAACACTTTGTATTTCTGTCGAAATACATAATGATATCAAGGTTTTTTTATATATTTCTAGATTCATCTTCGCTACTAACTTGAATAAATTAAGTATACTTTGATATTAAGTCAAATGTGGAGAGATATAATTTAGCCACACACATGGCAGTGTTTTGCAGTCATTTGGGCTTAATTAATTCTTATCCTTAATCCTACTGAAGTCGGCAACGCACTTGCAGCACCTGTGGCTTTGTTTGTTTTATAGGCGACGGTAGCCACCTACCATCAAGTGGTCCGTCAGCCGGGCTGGCGGCTTTAACATAAAAAATAAAAAATAAACATTTCTACCTAATTGTGGTAAATACCAAGTTTCCCAATAAAACTTCGCTGTATACAATAACACATTAAAACAATATATTTTATCTATAAAATTTAATCTCTATTGAAGTGTCAAGGTATGCTGAGAAAATAGATATAATTGCTATTCGCATTATAAACGATGATAACGATACAAACGGAAAAGAAACGGCGGCACTTAACACATTGTTTGTAATTTATAGTCATCCAGTTTCGTTACAATCTCTTAGAAAATATTTTTACATCGGTGACTTGTTACACACATACGCAAGAAAACCACCGTTAAATAATAGCATATGTGCTTGTGGTGTTTCGGTGAGACATTTTCGGTGACCTGTCTATCATACATTATCCTTGATCCAGTAGAGATGGGTTTGGTCTTGGCCAACAAAGAGCCGTGTAGCAAGTTTGAGGCCTATGATGGAGCGAGCTCACCCAGAAGATGCCTATTCACTCGAACCTTGAAAAGATTTGGGTTGTATGAGCTCAGAAATACAGACTTCCTTGGCAGTGCGCATTATAAAGGATGTCTTTAAAGCGCTTTGTCCGAAAAAGAGGGATTTCGACAAGATGAGGATGGTAACCAGCCGTACGCTGTATGTCCGATGGAAGAAAGGGAAAGGCGGTATGAGTTCAAGCAGCTCCTGAGCACACTCCTCTTGGATACCCGGCAGTGTAGTGTAGGGGATATGTCCGGAGTTATGCCGGATACGTACCGACTAAAACCCAACGACATCGGTGCCCCGCCACGGCTCGTAAAAGTTGTAAACCGCCCATAGCTTCTCTCGGATGTCCGATTTTTCTTTTCATAATAACCTTCTTCTTCGGACTTCAACAAACATGAAAAAAAAAAATAGATCTATAGACTTCTGTCTCATGTGATCAAAGATATGTATGTTTTTACACTATTACTTATTTAGGGCTTATTATTATCTAATGCAATCTAATGCAATATTAGTTTAATGTAATCATTGCAATGATTACATCGTACTTTTCTGAGAAACATGATTTAAAAACTTCATCTTCGTTTAGAGCCATGTCTTCACCTTGACATCTTGTTTGCTGTGTCTTCATTACCACTTCTCAGTATTTAGTGTTTAGTGTTAATATAGACCTTATTCGTTTGGAAATAAGTGAGGTTTTATTTACTTGATTTCGTGTCACTTTGAACTATGGAACGACTGTGCAGGTAAACACAGCACGAGATATTGCGTTTCAATACCAATAGTTTATCAGGATACTGTCGTAATTGTTTGTTCATTAGCGTCAAATATCAATTTGCAATTTTTATATAGCTGTTTGAAATTGATCTATTTGAAATCTATATTTATGTATATTTACCTATTTATTGTATGGAAACTACCTACAACTCAACCTAACTAACTATTCAACAGATCATCATGAAATTTTGCATAAACGTTGTCTGTTATACAGGAGAAGATATGGGGAACTTTTCATCTAGATAAAAATACTGTTCTCGATGTAGGTACGCGGAAGAAATCGCGGAAATAGCAGTAAAAATACAGATTTGTTATAAATATTGTTACTATATATATTTTTTTAATTTAAATTAAACAACATTCTAGTAACTCTTCTGTCAAAGTTCTTGTAAATATAGGCTCTGACAATATTTCCCTTGTAAATATTATTACATATTAAAATCTTACGAGTATAAATAAATACTTAATGAAATGCATAATCAGTACTTATAATTTATTAGTTCAATCTTAAAAAAAGGCAAATAACTAAACTGATTATATTATAGGTATATACGTTACAGGTATATATACGTTCCAATTTTACCAATTAGATTTTAGATAATAAAGGCAAATTTTATTAGACCTCGGAAATCGCGCCTGCAGTGTAGACTTAGTTTTAAATATCAACAACATTAAGCTTTAATTTCAGTATACTTTCAACACAGAGAACAGTTTGTTTTAATTTAAACTTTAAGTCCTAAAAGATAAGGTTGATTTTGGTATAAAACATTTCTTGTGTAAGCCGGCGACATCTCCGTTCACAGTATATCGGTTTGTCTGATTACGTTTCACATGGTCTGAGTTATGTACTTTAGTCGTAACATTCAATGTCGCTTATTTATGGTGGATGGCTACCGTCGCCTATTGACATAAGCTACCGATGCTGCAAGTGTGCTGCTAACTCTGACCTTAGTACTTTAAAATATAATGGCTTTGGAAGGGATAGAGGCATCTTTTACTCACATAAACATGAACAGCAAACGTGCTGTTATTTCACAGAGATAGACGAGCGTAAAGGTTTTTTTTTTGGTAAAGTAGACCTTTTGATACTTTGGACATTTCGCGATAAAGACATTTTGATAAGAGACATTGAACGTTCTAACACTTTGGACGTTCTGAACCTGAGCAATCTTCTGTAATCAACCGAACAGACTGACTAATTTATGATGCTAAAAGCAGAGTACCCTGCCACTATTAAAAGTTATTTGAAACAAAGTAAATAAAATAAATGTTTTAGTCGAATGAGATTATCAACAGATTTCAATCCGGGTATGTATCAGGTCGACCTTGCGTCATACTTCCCGTCTCGCTTCGTTCACTTCTGCTCGACTTTTGTGTTTGCTTTATTGTCAATTCGCTATATTATTTTATTTACGTAATTATATTTGACACAAAACTGTAAATCATGTTTCCGCAAGCTATGTCAAATCGGTAAAATTTCATGTCTCATCGGCATATCGTTATTACAAATAGCGCAATAGTTTTATTTTTTAATTTTTTTTTTAATTATCTTTTTGTATTTTGAGGCTTTCAACTTAGAAAGGTATGTCAGCCCCATCATCCCCTAAACTAATTAATCATAAACATAACACTCGAACTTTGAAAATATTTAGGTTATATGAGCTCGGAAATACAGGCAGGGAGTACCAAACCTTGGCAGTGCGCATTATAAAGTATGTTTTAAAGCGCTTGGTCCGAAAAAAGAGGGATTTCGACAAGATGAGGGTGATAACTGTATGTGCGATGATGGTGTGAATAATCATAGGGATATTGCGAACATCTTTAAGGATAATTTTTCCATACGATCTTCTTTGGGTCCGGTGGGAAGGATTCTTGATGATGAGCTGCCAATCGGAATGGCAGGGGTAAAATTTAGTGTCAAGGATGTGACAAAAACTATTAGAAAAATGACATCTGGATAATCTCCAGGTCATGATGAATCTAGCCGTCGAGCATCTTCGATACGCCGGCCCGCATGTGGCCGGAATATTAGCTATATTCTATTCACTGTGCGTGGGCTATTCTTATCTTACCTTCCATCTGATATGATAAAAAGTGTATTAGTACCGATAATTAAGAATAAAACTGGTGATTTGTCTGATAAAAACAACTATAGACCTATTTCTTTGGCTACGGTCTTTGGCTACAGTTTTTGATGGTGCTTAATACACAGTTTGAAAAATATGTGTCTTTGCATGATAATCAATAGATTACTGTTAGTATATAGTGTATATTTACACTAAACGCAACAATAAAGGATATAAAAAAAATTCCAAATTTTTAGGTGATTTTCAACAGGTTGTAACTTCGAAGTAAATGGTCGTACAGTGCTCATTAAAAAAGGAATTGTCAAAATTTTTGCTCGTCCTCATATTGATAAATCGGTGAAAGCTGCGATTTATTTTTCTTAGTGTCCGGAATGTTTAAAATTATCGTTGTAGCTGAAAATCAAGATAACGGGCAATTTTTCATTTTTTATTCCTTAATTTGAATTTAAACGGTTTTTTTATCCATAATTCATATTTTTCCATTAGAAGTCTTTAATCATTAAAAATAAAAATAAAAATTGAAATTTCTTTTACAATTTTTTTTTCTTACCTGTTGTAAAAAAATTTGGTTGGAGCTAGGCACCTAGGCACTTTTTTTTACCACAGCATAGAGTCGTTTTAACAAAATTTTTTTATAAAAATCCAACTTAGAATTTTTTTTATATCCTTTAATTGTTGCGTTTAGTATATAAACAATTTGCTTTTATTTTATATAATTATTGAAGTAGGACCTGTCTTAGATATAATAACTAATGTATAAAAATGTTAAATATGGGTCCAGTTGCCTGCAAATAAATGAATTAAAATTTGAATAAACTCGTTTTTATTATGTATTGTGTCATTGTAGTTGTGATTTTGCAATCTGTGTGCATTGTATTAACTTAGCAAACAACATACTTTCTCCACTTGTTTCGCGCTGTCATCATCTACTAAATCGACTGAGTCGATTCGGCGACAGTTTTCCTTCTTTTCTTTTAATTTTTTTTATTTTATCTGAGAATGCAGTTTCAAAACACGCCATCAGATTTCATAACAAGGAACTCTTCTCTAACAAATGAAACGAAACAACTCTAGAAAGTTATTCTCGGTCAACATGTAAACAAACTCATTTCAGTAAACTTCCAATCTATAGTTAGTAGATATCCTATTCTCTATCACGATTTCACGATTATAACTTCTATTTATATTCGTATATAGTTGTAAATTACAGTAGCACGAAATTCGTTTCACAAAGTAAAAAAAAGTTTTTATGAAAGAGTTGTCTCGCGATCAGCACCTCGATTCACAAGTGAATGATTGATCACTTGAAGATGTTTTATTACATTGGCCACTTTGACATTTTAACGTAACTTTCCTGCTTAAAATTTAAATTCAGATATTTTAATTTAGTGAAATTCCTTTTTTTTTTCTTTTTTAAAATTTAAGTAGTAGCAAGGCACACTCATTCAGCAAGTATAAATTTGGCAGCCCGTCTGCTGTAACCACCCTTCAAAGAAGATCAAAGGGTAATCAGAATTGAAATAATATTTCCTTGCGTGTATGTAGTACGCTACAGCCAATAACACCACTCTCTCCATCTTGTATTTATATCATATTTGTATACTTTATATTTGTGGGGTGCGCAGCATACTTGCATCCTCCCCGACGTTGGCTGTGTCTATAGAGGATGGATCTTATCCTTCAAGTTCCGGAATCATTATCAAATATTACGTGCTCATGTTAACTCCTTAAGTTTCATCTCATATAATATCGTATATCTAAATCTTATCACATCACTGGTCTAAACTGCTTTAACCCCGTTGAGTTTGTTCCGTAGCAAATAGTATTATCAACTTTCAGGGCTCTTGGTTTTGTCGTTCTCGCCTTAACTCAGTTATTTATCGCCGGATATAATCCGTACAAAAGGATAGTTTCTATGCTGGTTTCTTGTGTTGGCACAAGTTACGTTTCGGTAATATAACTTGAAATCACATAGGCTTTTACTCGTAATATCGACGAAAAGAGAATTATGTCACTCTCAAGAATAACCTCTAATTTGTCGTAAATTGTTTGAGCAAACGCTTTTAGTCTGGCAATAAACTTAAAATGATTTAAGTAAACACGGGCGTTGTTGAACTTGCGTCTCAACAAAAAAGCGATCAAAATACAATGTGATAATATATTGTTCTCGAAGTTAGAAGAATGTCTATTGAATTATTGTTTTAAACGTTCAATTAATTAAACACTCGTTTGTCCTTTTCTGGTACATTTTGTAACATACCAACGACAACGTTGTGACAGTTTGGTGACAGCGAGATATTCCATTTGGGTTAGAATTTTGAAATGATTACTTTCGGATTGTATTGTAATTAATAACTAAAATTTGTCTATGAACTAAGCTAAGTTTGACCTATCTAATGGAAGATTAGAGAAGGCCTCGGTTCCACAAAAGTTTTTAAGCCTTTCATTGCCCTCAATTTGTATAACATTTTATAAAATGTCATTTAAATGAACCATTTATAACTAAACTAGCTGGTGCCCGCGACTTCGTCCGCGTTCAAAATGGACTATCCAACACAAAAAAAAAATTTCAATTTGAGCCAGTAAGTTCCTGAGATTAACGCATTCAACCAAATAAACTTCAGCTTTATATGTTAAGTGAAGTAAGTAAAAGTATATAGATCTATCCAGTAATAAAGTGTTGAATGTTACGCCGTAGTCTTCATCTAAAACGTATCATGCATGATTATGATTAAGTTGGTCAATATCGCTAGTCACGGATGTATTATGGAAATGAATGTTATGAATGATTGCTTCTTTACATTTTTACATCCGCTCAATAATGTATACTGTGTTGGTTCTAGTTCGTCATTAGTTTGATTGTTTCAAGGGTTCCAGCGGCTGTTCTTTTTTTTTAAAACCAATAATGGTTTCATTTTACTCACTGCCTAGAGTTTCACCACAATTTTTTTTTATGAACTTATATATAAAAACTCGGTCACTCGATTAGTTTCATGTCTTTCCACTCGTAAACTCATTTGAAGTAGTTTCCTAGTTCGCATTTTTTTTTTATTATTTCACATAAAGTAGGCTGCTGTAGTTATTCTGCAAGAGTACAATAAACTCCGTCTAGGCGTTAGGTAAGGCTTTTAATGCCGTAAATTGGGTTTATAACATTACGTAAATGCTGCTAACGGTACATACATTCGATAATTCTTATTGGTTTAGTTTATTGTCAGCAATTTTTGAGTCTTTTTATACCTACTTATGGTTGCGAAACGTATGCGTAATTTCGGCTATTGCGTTATAAATAGCGATGAAAGAAATTGTTCTAGCATAATTATTCATTCCAGTTGGTGAAATATAGACAGAAAAAAAGATTTCAGAAGTGTACTGTGAAAAATATTGTAAATAAAATATGTGTGCGATGAAATCAATGGAAAGAAATATCAAATCGTCAAGTTAGATTTGAGCTAAAGACTTGGTGTTACAATAAAAGTGTCAAAGTGGCGAAATCCGAATCTCGTGCTGTATTAGTGGGCGAGGACGAAGGTGATGGATGCTGTTCCTGTTCTGGCATGAGGATCGGTGGCCTTGGAGGTGTGCTTCTCGAGGCCGCGAAGCTAACAAGGTCCTGGTTTTGCCAGAATCCAGGCTACGGGTGAGTTCTGCTTTGATCTACAATTTTCTATTTTGGTAACTTGAGAGTAATAGTCCAAATTATTCATCGGATTTAGTCAATTTGTAAGCTTATTTTCTTTTTAGCACCGGCGCAGAGCAGAGCATTTTTCACTGTCAGTGGGAGAATGTGTGTTGTGTTAATTGATTTTCGATTTTATTTCAACATTTGCAATATTGCGACGCTCTTCGCCATATGAGCATCGACCCTTAAATATAATCTAGTAGGTTATATAGAACAAAATTGGTTCTGCTCGTTTGTAACACAGTAAGGCCGATGAACTTTAAAACCCTTTTCTACTTAGTTATGTACCTACACATAGTGTTCACCTATGATGTTTGTAAAAACAAACCGTCCATTGAACTCAGTAAATGTCACGTAAGGTTTAGTTAGTTAGGATGGCTCACTTAACACCAATTGCTATTGTTGACTACTGACCTGCTCTATGTGCAGCATAACAGCACAGCTTAATTAGCAGTTGCAATGTTAACGATAGTGTTTAATCTGTGACGATAACTTGTAAGGGCGTCTAACCCAGTGCTGGGCAGTTCCAATTATTGTTTACAGTATTATCAAAATGAAGATTTATGTCTTCATTTTAATAAATCAGTTTAATTACTTAAAAATAAGTTATTATGACATTGTCTTTTTTTAAAATATGTGTGACATTTATATAACTATAATAACTATGACCGTGTTTTCTTCACTAATTTCTACCAAATTGTTTACTTTTGTAAAATTTTCTACCATCGAATAGTCGTTAGTATTATTTGGACCGTGACAGCGATACTTTGATGATATTATTGAGTCTGAAAAGACTGCAATTCTAAAATACTCATATGTAGTTGTAATAATAATTATTTAGTTTATCAATACAAATTTAATAGTATTTAACTTCAACATCAACTGTACTTACTGCATTAATATTATTGACTGACAGCAGGCTACAAAAATAAGCAAAAAATATTTATTTATTCATTACATAATATTACATAATATCCTTACAGGTGACCCTAATGCGTTATTGTAACCCTAAAACTTGACCACCTACCTACTTACTTAAACAGGAGACAACATACAGTTTAACCACCCTTGTGAGTTCTTTCAGAGTACTGTGAAACAGATCTATTGTTTCATCTACTATATTGATCGCGTCAATGGTGCTGTCCCCAATAATGACATGAATATCTATGTTTTGAATGAGTAAATTCAAATTTAGAAATGACGTCAACGTTTTTCCAATTGCAACACCTAATCTCAACCGACATTCTCATGCTTTACATAATAAACCCAGTCCAACGCCATATTCAGTTTTCGCTACACTTCAGTAAGTTTGATTAGATGTCCAAGAGTTTAAACCTGTTTCTCATAGCGGTTGGGAAGTATAACGGCGAGCACTGCAACTTTGTATACGGAAAACTCATTACTAAGTAATACAGCACGATTGTCCAAGCGTGGCTCGGGTCTTTGAAGGCTCTAATTAGTTTGTAGTTAGCTGTTTTCTGTGTCGCTTAGCTTTTCCTATTACATTTTTTATTTTTCACCGTTTTTCACCCCATTTCATACTAGGCAGCGAACTAAAGATATATTATTTCAATGATACTAAGAGTATTTAGTTTTAACTGTTATAATATGTAATGAGAGTATATTTTTCTTTTTAAATTATGTTCTACAGTAAGTTCTGTGGCAATAGCATCAACCAGTTTCCTTATGAATTGTGTTATTTGTCCCTGCTTTAATAATATTTTTTCGAAATGTCACATAAAAAATAAAAGAGTTGAGCTGCTCTTAAATATTGAAGCCTTCGGCTCCTTGATAAATGTTTCCGTGCATTAGTAATAAATGTTTCGTGAAATAATTCATTTAGACAATGAACATTATCGATTGTGATTATCTAATAATTTTTTTTTTCTCGTGTAGGTACATTAGTTAGCAATAAATGCTTGTTGAAATTATCAAATGAAACGTGACCACACAGTACATCGACAGTTCTCTAATTTTCAATAACTAAACTAGACTTTGTTCGATTCGATTCAAGATAAATCAAATGTCAAGGTATTGTCAAGTATTTGCAATTTGGTTGTGTTGAATAGTGTGGTCTGTAAGTTACTTTATATTATACTAGCGACAAGCTCCCGACTTCTCCCGGGGTACAATTTATTCACCATTTATCTCTCTTTCCATATGTGAAAACCGAATTAAAATCGATCTTTCCATTCTTAACACAAATCAACTTAACATTTTTATATTTAAAGATTTTTCGTTAGTCTTCGCGATAATAATAAAAAAAAAACAAAGAAATCTATAATATGTTCATCGCTACCATATTTTGCTAAAACTGAACTTTATATAGGTATATTTATAAATATATTTTAAATTTAAATTTAAATTTAACTCCTCGATGACTTAGTGGAAACGTCATAAGTTCGGATAATCATTCTTTTTTAGTGGAATTTAATTGTTGATACATTGGTTAAACAACAACAGATTAAACAACAGATACATACATGCCCAATACATTTGTAAGCTGCATGCTTCAATGACCTAATAACCCATATGACTATGCGGCACAACTAGCACAGCCACATCCAGGATCTGACCTATTCTAGTGTTCCCGGGCGCAGTTGCAGAAAGGCGGGCAACCTGGACTTATGCCAACGGAACCTCACTCGTTCGAAATTTTTATATACAACCATTACTTAATGGTTAAATTATTGTGTGGTCTAAGTTATATACCTACCAATACGTTCTTATTGCTGCTTTCTGCATCACTACTCAAAAGATAATCCATATATAATCCAGATATTATCAAATAATATAACCCTTGTATAACCCAAATCTTTTCAAACTTCTAATGAATTCAATGCCTATTCACTGAGTGAGAGTGAGTGAGCTCGCTCCATCACAGGTCTCATCTTCGCTACAAGGCTAAATGCTAGCCAAGAACAAACCCATCTTTAATAAAAAAAGGGCCGATAATTAATGGATTTTTTTTTACAATTCGACAATATCAACATATGAAAAAAAATCGCAAAAAAACATTACGTTGACGCATTATTTAAAAAGAGAAATGAAATTGCTCAAATTAAAAAAGTTATTATAAAAGCATTCAATTTTGCAATAAGCTGCCAACGAGGTTTATTGTTGATACCATTCTAATTGCGCTTTTTAAGTATCAAATATTCAACACGAGTTAAATGCAAAAGTGGCCGACCCATTTTTCAAATACGTAGCAATCTCGGCCTGCACTCTTATATACATAAGTATAACCTATATTATTTTTTAAAATGTGGGTCGCTCCTGCAGTGAGTGGGCGCATTCTAGCGTATTAATCAAGCCGTCGTCGGTACTGAATGGGATCCACCCCCTTTATACCCCTCTCCCACGAACAAATGTAAGGGATGATGCACTCTATTTTACAAATAAACTGCAAAGTTGCAACGAATGCCTTAAAGTGTAGATTAAATGTAATTATCTATATTTACATACTTTTAATAAAGTTGATGGTTGATTATTACTAGCAGGTGTCCGCGACTTCGTTAGCGTTGAAAAATAAAAATATATAACGCCTATCAAAATATATGAGCAATAATTTATTCAATATTTATTGCTGTTATAGTTTTGCCAGGATTTTCCCTCAGAAAGAGTTCTTTTTCTGGGTGAAAGGTATATCCTATATCCTTTTCTGTATCCATGACAATGTGTATTCAAAATTTTATGATGATCGGTTCAGTAGATAAAGAGCGTTAAGACAAGACGTTAAGTTAGTTTAGTTAAGACAGGAGCAAGCGTGATTATGGTGTAAACCTCCTCATTATAGAGCTATCGAGTGGTGTTATTAAATTTTGGATGTAGATGATAGATGTGGTAGGTACAGCATCAAACTGTAGTTACCCCGATTTTGTTATCATCACTTTTCTGTATGGATACAAATTTAAAGACGTATGTAGAACTGTACACACGGCAAATGGATCCGAAGAATTTTTGTGAAATTTCTCAACAATGATAGTGAACAATACATGTGTACATGTTTCGGACAAGGCTTCGTGTTGGCACGGTGCCAAACGCTCAGATTAATTGGCAAGTTTTATCGCTATAATGAAATGTAATAAAAACTAATGGCAGTGTTTAATGTTTACTTATGACCAGATTCAGCTACGTGGTGTAATTCGCTTATTGGACTATATTTGTCTGTATTACTGAGCTCTATAGAGCTTATTTATATTTACTTTTTAAATGATGTAGTAGGCTCAAATTTTATACAATTATATATACTAAAGAAAAAAGTATTTAAAAAAATATGGAAAAATACATTATGACAAATTTATAATTGTATTCTGAAACAAATGTTTTGATTCATTATAAAGTAAATTATATAGTCTATTTTATATTTAATTTTTTTAGCAGAGTATATCTATACAAAAATATTATAATATAAAGTCTCTGCTAACTTTTTCTAAACAAATTAAATGATTTTGATACGGTTACTTACACTAATGAAAAGAGTTATTTTAAACAAAAAACGAAGACGGTTTTTGTTTTTTGTTTACAATTTACAAAAAAAAAAATTGCATCCGGAATTCGAAAGCCGGTTACTAATTATTTTTAAAGTGTTGTATTTTTGTTTTGTTGAATTTATATTAATTGTAAACTAATGTTAGGTAATTATAAACTGATTTTAAATGCAACCGAACTATTAATGTAACAAAAATGTTATACACATAAAATATGCGGGAGACAATATGGCGTTCGCGACGTCACTCCTGCGGAACATAAATTTTGTAATAAATAAATATTTCTACATTTATGAACTCGACGCGCTAATTAAATATGTTGCGATGTTGGCTGGAGTTGCCTAGTTTATTGACTGCAGTAAAAACATTAATTTTCAACCAAACCGTGGATTTCACACGAAATATGGTGAACGCTTATTCCAAACCTTCTACTTCTTTTTCGACTTGGGATACAAAATACATCGTAGTTTTGTATGGAGACGCATACGCGTTCATTCAGATTCACACTCATTCAGGATTGTACTCGGCAGATAAAGTGGTTCAGCGGAGATAGCACGCGATGACGGTCTTACACGGCTTATAGAAGCGAATGGGGGTGAATAAGTATTCTTTTTGTTTTACTGGAGATCATACCCGTATTCTCACTTTCAACCTTCTCTCAACCCCAATTGCGCCGCCCCTGGTGTTACTTAAATTCGAAGGTATCTTGGTCACCTAAAACATAGAGCGATCGCCGCACCTCCCGGTCCACCCGATGTTATGTACGAGTGACTCACTATATCCCTCGAAACCAAAAAGTTCCCGAGGCTTCAAACATTAATTTTATATTTTCCCAAGTCCGCAGTCTCCGTGGTCGATTCGTTTTCACTAAGTTAACTAACTGGAGTGCCGGATTTGAATCCGGCATGGTATAAACTTGTATACCTTCCGTTGCAATTTGCCGTGGATTCATTTCGAATGCAGTTTGGCAACGTGATGTGCGAGGCGACTCGTTATTGCATTTCGGTGCATTAATTTTGGTCGAGTGCCTAGTTGCTAATTTTATTGCTAAATCTTTTTACAGGTCTAATTTGCTTAGAGGATTATTTTAAAAAGTGTAAAAAGTAATTTAATAATGTTGTTAAGCAAACTTACTAATATATTCGTGTTACAAAGAGTTTGCAAGTTTGCATCTTTGAATCACCACCATTGTTAACTTATTCTTTGCTCAATATTTTTAGTGCAACTTCTGGACTATTATTAAAGATAAACAAAATAATTTTGTATATCAGCCCATCCTATACTTTCTTATTCCTTCTCAGACGGTTAACTACAAATTATAGGGCTTTATGTTTTCGCCAACTTTCTAAATGAAGAGTCGTGACAACATCCATGATTATATTATCGATGCTAAATCGACGACGGACGCGAGTTTCAAATGAAATGCATACTTTACATTGGAAAGTTGACAATTTAAAACCTTCATAGTAATTGTGGGTTAGATTACATAATGTTTTGAATCTATAGTCACTGTTATGAACTGTCAATGTTCCCGTTTGCTAGTATGCAATAAAAATAATAATACAGTGAATACGAGCGACATACTTTGGTTAAACATAAGTGGCATTAGGTTAGTATTATAGGAACTACATAACGGACTGGAGATACCTGGGCTGTAGAGGTGCAGTCAGTAACCATTTGACTAAAGCACTTGTTAAGTGCTTAAAAAGTCTGTAAGTCAAGTAAATCTAAATATGTATTTATGTTACATTACAAAATAAAGTTGTTATCTGTTTATCTGCTTACTTCGTCTAAATCATGCAACGGATTTTCATACGGTTTTCACTAATGGATAGAGTTATAAACGAGGAAGGTTTGTGTATATAATTTGCAGGAAGTTAATTAAAGTATTTTATTTGTTTATAAATGTAACAGTTTTAGGGTTATTTTATTATTTGTTACTCGATCACGCTTAAACCTTTGAACAGGATTGAATGTTTAATTAAAGAGTCTTTAAATAATGTACAGGTTATTCTTATATCTCTTCAGTTTTAGACGCGCCTTGAAATTTTCACGGTAATGATGAATGGTGATTTTTAACTTGATTATAAAAAAGGAGGCATGAACATACAAAACTATTCGTCACGGTCTCTGCGATCGCGTGCGCACGAACGGTCACTGTCAAGGAGTGTACAGTCAAACATAGGCAGGGAAAAAACTAAGGAAAGTAGCCTACGTTTTGTTTAATTTGGCATGGGTCCTAATTTTTTTCAAAATGTGTGATACAAGAACTTTTTCACATCTTCTACCGGAGGTTGGAAATCATCACGACTATCTGATACTGCTGACATACTATTCAAGGAGATTCTTGAGAAAGTATGTCATCTGTCCGGCATGTGTCTATCCTGTATTTTACCTGGATTATCTGATGCAGTAGATCATACTTCTCGTCCCATATGTTATGCCCAAAGTATTGGTGGTGGTACTGAAGCAATGGTGCTGATTGCATTTACAATTCTATAGTGTACTACCGGCCACAGACACTAGACGAATGAGCATTGGGCACTCACTCGTTCGCCTGATCTAAACATGTCTAGAGCAATCGCTAGAATTCTAGTTCTCGTTCTTGCTCGTCGTTGGTATTCTTTTGGCGTTGGCTCGAATACTTTGTTTGTTCGTTGTTCGTTTGGTCTAAAACCACCCTTATACTATACGCACTTGAAATCCAAGTATTAATGATGAACATTTAGCTGAGTGTGCAATCGTTACTGTAATTTGGAACGCATCGTCGAGCGAGAGTGTATGAAATTATCATATTAGTACAGTTATTGTTTATGATTGGGTGAGCAGCACGTGGGGTCAGATTGCGTTACTGGATCAGTTATTTACTCGGTTATTATTGTTTTTTTTTTGTACAGTCGTTTGTAAAAGTGCTTAGATTTTTTCATATAAAAATTCTTTTTTATAATGAAAAAAACTTAACTTAGACGTTAAAAAATCCCATCCATTGCTACCACATTGCATACCCTTTAGTGATTGAAGATAATTAAAGCATCATTTTAAATTTATATGATACTAGTGCGTGCAACAGGCACGCGACTTCGCCCGCGTAACTTTTTTTTTTATAAAATATAGCCTATGTTACTCGCTGATAATGTAGCTTTCTATAGGTGAAAGAACTTTCAAAATCGCTCCAGTATTTTTTTAATTTGTTCATTACAAACATACAAATCTTCTCTCATTATAATATAGTATAGATTAGTATTAGTATAAATTCTACAGATTATGGTTAGTCTAACATGCAGAAACTTGACCATCAAAAATCAAATAGATATTTTTATAAAGTCAGTAACAACAGAAAATAAAAATACCATTAGAAGCAAATCACTTTATAAATCTTTTAATTGTTCTCCTTCTGGTAGAATACCAACGTTATGACTGTGACCTTATAGGTTACATCATGTTGAATCAGGAGATTTTTTTTTGTCACTGCATAAACTTAAATGTCTTTTTTATGTATTGTGAGGAATAACATGTTCATTATTATTCCTTTTTTTCTTCCTTAAATAATATCCACATTTCACACTTTCATTTCTATCTATTAAGATAAGAGTCAATCGCAACGGGAGTATTCAAATATTAAAAAAGTCGTACCTATTACAAAACAAACATAGTGTTAACAAGAAAAAAATGGTGGGTATGCGCGTGACCCTCTTACAAAAGCGCCCCAAATACTTGTCCAATTTAAACATTTAATTTTGATAAGAATTTCACTATCAAGAGTCTAGGCGTAATCAGATAAGACGAATTCATAAATCAGTCTTACCTATCCTATTTGATAGGGTTTTTCATCTCTAGCTAGTTAAAACGAAATTAACTAGGGAAACTTCATAATTAAGATGTAAATCAATTGTTTTGAGTTCAAGCAATCTATTTCTAACTATAGATTAACGACTTATTAATTCATACTCGTACAAGCTTTTGCCCGCGACTTAGGCCGCGTTGGAAAACAAAAAATATAACGCCTGACATCTTTATTCCTGTTATACTATTGCCAGCGCTGGATTTTTATTTTTAGATCATCCCCCGGGAACATTACTTTTTTTCTGGATGAAAGATATGTCCTATGTCCTTTTCTGTATCCATGAAAATGTTGCATAATTTCATAATGTTGATCGGTTAAGGCGCGAAGAGATAACAGAGAGACAGATATACTTTCACATTTAGTATTTAAATTCCGACCTCAAACGTTCCTCAGGAAATGAAGGAGTTCTTATAAGAGAAACCTTGTCGCGTATATTTTAAAGTGATTTTTTCCTTGTTGCAGCTTCTCGCAGAAGGTGGACGAGGAAGACGCGAGTGGTGGCGGTGCTCTTCATCCACCCGACGGCTTCTACTCGCACCCTCACTCCATCCACCATGCTCACCACGGAGAGCAGGACCGGGGATACATGGAGGGGAATAGATACGTCACGGCGGTGCACAGACCTATGCCTGGTTGGTTATTTTTTATTTTCTTTTTTAATTTTAAGGTCGACAGACATGCTGACGGTCCACTTGACTTTCCACTACCGCAGCCTATAACACAAGCAAAGTCACTGGTGCTGCAAATGCACTGCCGACCATAGTTTGAATTGAGCATAAAGTATTGGAATTGGGAAATGGGCTCTGGCATTCCTTACTGTGACATCGAAACATAACTGCACACAACATACTGTTATATCACGGTGGTCTTCCGTAAGGGGGTGGTTTCTGCCGCCAGACGCGTGCACAAATCACTGCGAAACGCAGTGCCCTGTCTAATTTGGTGAAACTCTGAATTTTATTCCCGACAAATGCTGACAAATGAGTCAAAACTGCGCTGTGTTCGTTTATCTGTCGTAACTGATATGTCATAAAATAATGTAGTTGACTACTAAATCTATAGATCTTGAAATTATGTGGGATCCAATAAAGCACTACACCAGCTCACTGACGATGGGCAGAATCTTACATTAAGTATCCCATTAAGTGAGTTCCGAAGTCATTTGAATCTGCATCGGTTTTGTTTACCTAAATTAGTTCGACAATCACTGTGACAATCGATGATATTATTACTTTTCTTTCTATTACTGCTGTATTCTTTAAAAATATTTTCATATTAATACAATGATAGTAGATACAAATGGAAATAGTCACACGGGATATGTTTCTCTTAATGTAAGGTCGGACAAGTCACTTCAACTTGGCTTAGGTACACATAAATAAAATATGAATAAACAAGGAAAATATCGTAAAGAAACAGTACCTACATGATTTTTTCAACAATTGAACACGAGATGTACTTAATCAGTTTATCGAAGCGTACAAGTTACGTGCTTGATTCCAATCTAATATAGCAAAGTTCAAACGTTACGTGAGATCAAAGCACATATCATTTTTTTATTATACATTGCGTTCTTGCTTAGAAGAATATTTCAAATAATGTTTCCGCGAGTCGAAATACATTTATTGTATATTATTAAAGAAAAATGTAAATCTAGAACACTGCATTTGGTCATTATTCATTTTTATGGCTTAGGATCAAAATGTCCAGTGTTCCAAAATTACCAGTCTATCATGTCTATTCTCATTATGTCCAGTATCTCAGAATGTCTACTGTCCAAAAATGTCTAGTTTCTCAAAATGTCAAAATTTTCACAATTACTTAGTAAAATAGTATGCCGAAATGACTTAAAATTATTATTATCAATGATGACTGATTTGATAATTCCAAATGGAACCATCCTTGCTTGATTTTCTAGACGGATAAACCCATATTTTTTCCACATTTCAAGCGAAACCACTAGATGAGCGTAAAGTTCATTTGATAATGTGGACATTTTCATACTTTGGACATTCTGAACCTGAGCACTTTTTCTCAGCAGTCTTATATTTAAATCGTAATTTTAATATTTCAGCATTGAACCATTCCAATTCGTCATGTTCGTCGGCGTCAAATGCGTCGACTGGCGCCGGGCTTTGTCCTGGAACGGAACCTGCACCACCTCTCTACATAGCTGCGCCACCGGAAGGATTTGGACACGCTGTCCACACGAACAGGTAAATTGTACATAGAAATCTGAGAAATATTGTTTCACTGTTTATTTATTTATCTATTTATTAGGTACAACACACAACACACACGTCACACCTAAAAATTACTATTACAACTTTTCCAATCTAAAATTAAGATTAGTGTGTATGTACACAGTTTATGTACTATTATAGGCGTACACAGCTTTGACCATAGTGCTAAGACAAATTAAGAGTAATATAATATAAATAAAATGAAATTTGATACTCAAAAATGTATTTATTTTCACACTACCCAAAAATCGATTACTACATTTTTTTTTTAAATTTTAATTCACAATTGTTGTAATTGTTATCAGATCAAATTGTTGTCAAAAATAATAATCTTGTCCTGTAGGGATATTCATGATGTCTTATACTTTTAATTTTTTTTTCCATTTGACGCATAGAGTTCATACTGAGCTCTAATAATAAACTTGTTAAAAAATATGTCCAAAGACTAGCTCAAACATAAACTGAAAATTACTTGAAATTGGAGAAATTGTTTTTCATATTTAAGTCTTCGTTGAAGGAGAGATTTTTCGAAATTGAACTCTAAATTATAGAAAAGCCTCTCTGAATTCGTATTGGAAGTAATATTTTCTTGTTAAATTTAAATGATACTTAATACCGTCGAACAGCCGTGTAACTTGGAAAAAGGGTGGCACATTTTGTTTGGTCAATAGCAATTTATATTATGAGATATAGTATTAATATATTATATAATATTTCCAGTTAAAATGAATCCATTTATTACATTAATTTAACTATTAAGTCTAGCTATTTTTTAGCTTTAGGTTAAGTGTGTGTATATACTTAGGAGATGAAGAGATGTTTACATCAAGCACGTCATGTCTCGTGTGAACTGGCTTTACGTGATAATATTTTGTAAATATTATGTTAATAATTCCTTCCATAGGCGTGGCACAGACGTGTCCATCATTGGCACGACGGGGATAACACAAAAAGATCCGACATTATCCCAAAAACGGGGTAAATTAACTAGAGGGTACGTCCCACACCTCAGGAATGCATTGTCTTTGTGAACCCTAGAATAACTCCTTTGTGAAGTCTAACCTATTTTTGCTCATGCTTTGCGGGACATTATAAACCAACTGCCGCATCAGTTGTGCCATTCTAACCGTGTTAAGAAGTTAACATTGCTTGCTGAAAAATTTCGGTCCGCCTAATCTTAAAATTTTATAATTTTCAATAATTTTATAAATAATAATAAGAAATATATATTTGAATAAAATGTGAGTACAATTGAGATCCTAATTAAATAAATGTCCTATACACTTTATTACGTTATTAAATCCTTAAAAATGTTATTTATTTATTAAAAATTAACAAATTATATTCCATATACTATTATATCTTTCTTAATCTAAAATAAGTTGTCTAGATAAATTTATTATTTAGAAATAATTTTGAATAACTACATTATTTAAAGTATGTATTAGTGATTTTGAATTCTAAATGGAATTTCATTGCATTTGTAATTACTATCGACATACTTATTTTGTTTTGTTTGTTTTAATTTTAAAAAATAGTTCACTCAAATCAAATGCAATCTTTCTAAAGACTCCATTATAACCTTCTTTGGACTTCTACGAATATTTAAAAAAAATACCGAATTGGCTCATCTGTTCTCGAGTTTTGAGCTTAGCAACAAATTTAGCGATTTATTTTTCTTAACATATACTTACATAGATTTATTTTGTTAAACAATCCCAACAGTTATCAACTTTTTATCAGTGAAATAATCACTATATGAGTAATAGCTTTTTTTTTCATACAACAAATAATCTTATAAATTCTTATATTAAACGTTCTTATATTAGTCGTGTCTAGTAGTTGAAGAGCTAAATGCTCAAACAGATCAGCTCCGATTTTCAGTTGTTATAAATAAAATATAATCTTAAAAAAATATTACTAAAAAGGTGGATCGTAATTTTGACAAGACGGATTGAATTAAATATTGTTTCAACTAATCTGCTTGAAATTTAAATAGCATGACTCTAAAACTGTCCTTTAATCTTGATACATCTACATCATCTTATAAATCTTATAGTAAATCCTCATTCACTAATTCAGTAACGTAGAAAACATTCGGAGTAAGTAGTTAAAATTGATACATCAATTCTATCTTCAAAAACGTCTTTTAGCCATTCAACTGTTCATACGTCTGTTCAGTAGTTAAAACAGTTTTCTTATAGAAAGTTTTAATGATTTTTAAGAATCAACTCTTTTATTAAATCATTATTTACAATTGCGTGAAATCTGTGGTTCCTAAATTCACTCTTAGAGTCACTACGTGATTAGTTTTAAAACAGCATTCGGATTTTGTAGTAATTTCCTTAGTCTTGTACTTGTTCAGCCAGTCTAAGAATCAAACGTAATATACAACGCTTGATAAAGGGTCACTAAAGAACCAACACACAGTCCCTTTTCACATAAGTACATGTTACAATTTCTTCATATCGTGGTGTGTGTCCAGAGTGGCGGCATATCGCGAATGCGGAATCTGCCGCGCACGAATCAAGTACTCGATCAAACAAATCGAGTATTTATTTCGTGCGCGGTGAATTCCGCTTCCGCGATACGCCGTCACTCAGGAAACACACACTAATCTTATTTTCTTGACCTTTGAAAACAGCTAACAATACTTTAACTTCGTAGTAATATTAATTTGGCAACTCCAGCTCGTAACCCTTCGCACTAAACCAAGCATTCGACCTATTTTACGCACTCGATAACCATATTCATAATGACGGTTTCAGTCGTTACGAGATGTCCCAAGATCTCCTCGATAAACAAGTGGAAATATTGGAAAGAAGATACGGCGGATTGAGAGCGCGTCGGGCCGCCGTTACGATACAGAGGGCGTTTCGAAGGCGTCAACTCCTCAAGAAGTTTAGCGCTATCACTGCGATGGCGAAAGCGGCTGACTCCAATTCTAGGCGGCATCAGGACGGACCTGATCATTTACAACTAGTCAATGGTATGTATTTGAGCGGGTGACCTGACGGTCAAATACACTAGCTAAATGGTGGTCAGCTACCGTCCTCTATAAACACATAGTCTTAAGACCAACACAGACGTAACTATAATATGATATATCTTTGAATATACGTTTCTTCTGACCGTGTATGTGACTGAATGCCTCCTAACCGGCTGGACTGCTTTTGATGAATTTTTTGTGTGTTTAAGTGTGTCCGTGAATGGTTTATATTCTAAATTTGACTCGATAGGTGGAGCTACAATCGGATTTTTCGGACTCAGGCAGGACAACGTCTGCTGGGAGCGCTAGTTGATTGATCAATCATAAAACTGGTCCTCTTAAAATCATACGAATAGTTATCCTAGGACTATTCGTATACAAACACACAATTCTGTTATATCGGTTAGTTAAGAGTTCGCGTTTAAAATTATTCTAATAAAATTGGTAACAATTTAATTTTGAATTTGAAAGAGTTGCCATCAGCTTATCTAATTTATAAAACAACAAGCACTCTTCGAAAGTAACTATTGCAGTGAGTATTTTAAGGAATAGAACATTCTGTTCTGTGTTTTTTTTTCTGTTCTCTAACCCCTATCCGTTTTCAATTTTTCAGGTAACGATATATATGCCAATGCGTTGCTACAGAAGAGTCCATGTGGGGCCGAAAAGTCCTTAGCACTTACAAGGCCGATGAGATCCATGTCTTTACGGGAGAGGCATGACATGGATATGAGGTAAGGAACTTAATCATTAAAAGCATTAAATTTAATCATTTAAAGCAAAAATACAATAGCAATATGTATTTTAAACATGAGTTGAGTGTGAGGCAAAACTGATGTCTTTATTTGTGTTGAAGCTGTGCTATAGTTGTCTGTGTATAAAAAAATCTATTTAAAGTTATTTTTGTGAGTTTGTCGAAACTTAAAATGTCTTATTTGAAATCATAGATAGCAGAAAAGAGTAAGATACGGTAAGTTCTTTTATCGCGTAACTGACAAATGAGCTATATACAAAACTAAATGAATAACTATTCAAAAGCTGCAATTCTAATATCGAATATTTGTAATAAATAGAAATGTATTCAAACAGTAGCCATAATATGACTCACTGTTCGAGTGTAGTCGAGCTATTGAATAATACTGAGACCAATGGACTCAGTTTATAAGGTTTATATAAGATTTTTTTTTCTCTAGGTCTATCGAGGGCTTAGGAGACAACAGTGTGACAATTTAAATATAATATGTTTGTGATGAATTCCAGCAATCATCTCCAATGCGACAGTCAGAACGAGGTGGACGTGATGGTAGCCAGAGTCCAGCAGTCTGCTCATCAGCTCCACATGATAGCCACCGATATCCCACCACATCACACACATCACACACATCACAGGACTGACGCTGACAGTGGGGTAAGCATATTTATAAAGCCGAAGAGTTTGTTTGTTTGTTTGTTTGTTTGTTTGGTTGAACGCGTCAATCTCAGGAACTACTCGTTCGAATTGAAAAATTTATTTTTGTATTGGACAGTCCATTTATCGAGTAACGCTTTAGGCTATATAACATTTTGAACGCGGACGAAGTCGCGGGCACCAGCTAGTTTTTTAATAAGAGTACATAAATATTTATAAAAAAAAAGCAATATTAATTTATTGTCGTAGATATCTCAAATTCGAATATGAAATTATAATAAGTTAATTATATTCTAAAGTAAGTAATTGAAGAATCGAACGTTTACTTAATTATTCTGTAATTGGAATAATTAAGTATCTGTATATCTATACTAATATTATAAAGAGGAAAGATTTGTTTGTTTGTTTGTTTGTTTGTTTGAATTGAATAGGCTCCGAAACTATTGGAGCGATTTGAAAAATTATTTCACTGTTGGGAAGCTATATTATCAGCGAGTAACATGGGCTAAGATTTTATAAAGTTACGCGGACGAAGTCGCGTGCAACAGCTAGTATATTTAATATTTATATATTACAGATTATATATTAACTCTAATGAGTTTGTCTTTACACTAATGTTAAATTAAATGAAAGAAATATATTGTATAATATTAATAAATAAATAATAAAAAAAAGTATAAATGAAAAAATGCAAGGACAAAAAAAATAACAGTATTCCAATTTTTATTTTTTTTTACTTAAAGTGTCTTAATGTTTACTAATTTAAGCTCCACAGTAATTTATTTGATATCGAGCTCTTTAAATTTACAAACCATATCGCAACAATTTACTACATACAAATATTTGCCTAATATTAATCACTTAATGAACTAGATAGTGTACGTGGCTTTTATCAGTTTTTTTTTTTTAATTTATTATCAATGAACGTTCGCCCGTTTAGCAACACCGACGCGACGTTGACGGGCAGTTTTTATAAATGTAATCGTTTTTTTGAAAATAAAATGGGTGTATCGAGAACGAAAAATTTTATGAAAACAATATTTAAAAGTAAAAGGAGATATTCAATTAGACTGTTCAAAAGAAGCGGACTGTGGAGGTTCGGAAACGATCAAGTATGTGTTTCGATCAAGTAAAATTTGCGGTATTAGGTATATTTAGTCTAATCTTTATTGCTTCTTGATAATGCCTTTATTAAATGTTACTGTGACCAGTTAAATAATTTATTACTAATTCAAAACTCAGTGTCATCTGTTAAAAGCAATGCGTCTTTTATGTACCTACATCTTAACAAAACATTGATGAAGTTAAACTTATTATGAACCATGAAGTGCGTATTAATTCGAGTAGATGGCGCTTATTTAATGCAATCAAATGTCACTGAGAATGTCGCTCACAGAGCGTGACGGTTGAGTTAAATATATTTCCCCATACTAAAAGTGTTCAAAGCGCCTAAATAAGTTTTTACTTTAAAAAAAAGCATTCATATCCTAATTGATAATCTTTAATACTTAATATAGGGATTTCTGGATACTTATTTTGATGTTTAATATCGGGATTTCTGGATTCTTTGATATTTAATATCGGGATTTCTGGATTCTTTGATATTTAATATCGGGATTTCTGGATTCTTTAATATTTAATATTGGGATTTCTGGATTCTTTAATATTTAATATTGGGATTTCTGGATTCTTTGATATTTAATATCAGGATTTCTGGCTTATTTGATATTTAATATCGGGATTTCTGGATTCTTTGATATTTTATATCGTGATTTCTGGACTATTTGATATTTAATATCGGGATTTCTGGATTATTTGATATTTTATATCGGGATTTCTGGACTATTTGATATTTAATATCGGGATTTCTGGATTATTTGATATTTAATATCGGGATTTCTGGATTCGTTGATATTTGATTTCGGGATTTCTGGATTCGTTGATATTTAATTTCGGGATTTGTGGATTCGACAAAAAAAACTATTTCAATAATGTCTTTTTTACAGTAATACATAATCCCATTACTTTCGATTTTATACTTAATCCAGTTTGTTATGTGAATTCCATTTCAGGTGTGCAGTTGTTCAGTGAGCGGCTCAGTTACCAATATATCTACGTCATCGTCGCACAATGAATCTCTGCACAATCACCAGATGATCGGCAATTCTGGTAAATGTTCTTTGACCTAATTAATTATCTTAACGTATTCTTATCTGGAGAAATTATTATAAACAAGCTATAGAGGCCAAAAATGTTAGTGAAATCCCTTAGTCAACTAGTAAATGAGATGATAGTATTTAAACGCCTGAACAGATCTTTATAAACTATATAGCTAATGAACGATCCCGATCACGTCAGCTTTCAAATAAAAAAAAAAAAAATCGGATTAAAATCGACCCATCCATCTGGGAGCTACGAAGCAATACACAAAGACACACGTTAAACTTATAACATCCCGTTCTTGCGTGGGGCGTCGGGTGTTTCAAAATGAAAAAATGATGTTAATCTTTTCTTACTTTATAAGCAATTATTTTGATAGCATGCATACTTATTTTTTTATTGAATCTTATAATTAATCTGATAATTTAAAGTGAATTATGCAATTTATTGTTTATCTGCCGAAACAACGTTGTCTATCAGATGACTAATGTTTAAAGAATTTCATATCAAACTTTGTTAGCTAAATCCATTTCCAAATTGCGCCAAATAAAAAAATAAATAAAAAATAATAAAAAAATAATGAATAAAAATTATAGTGAAGTATAGCTCAAATGCAGAGAAATAGTTCACTACGATATTTTTTTCAAACTTTTGAGGTTGGATAGTTCACAAATGAAATGAGCCTTTCCATTTGAAGGTCCAATATACGGCAATCTGCTGTCGTCGGGAGGCAAGCCGCTGTCTTCGCCTACTGCTAGACAGCAGCAGCAGCTGGCGGCGATACAAGCGGCCAACGCTCGTCGTCTGCCGCCCGAAGTGCCAAAGCGAACGAGCAGTATTACACTCAAGTATGTCCTACACCTTTATTAAAATATTCCGTTCAATACCTTAGGCTAAGGCCACACTACAACATACATCCTCACCAAGCCACATGCTTAGCGGTATGAGACAATTCATCGCCAAGCCATTTCAACGCCATTCATCGACACGGGTTTATTGTTTTTTTAAACTATCGAAACAATACTGGCAAGAAATGGATAATTTAGCGTAAACCTAATAACTATAATATATGGTTTATTGTTTATTGTTTGTTTGAAAACCTAATAACTATATATGTTTATTGTTTGTTTAATTTGCGATATTGTTTGACGCCTGCCTCTTTGGAGGCCTTGTGTATTAAATATAACCCTATAACCCACATAACCCTTTAGCCGCCAAATTATTTTCGTGTCCATTTCCCCAGTGGATATATACAATAAATTTCTCTACTTGTATAATGTTTATGAGCGGTTAAATGGTTAATAAAGAAGTGAACGCTATGAATGTTTGATGATTTCCAGTGCGGAGAGTCCTGTGTCTCTCCGTCGCGCCGAATGCGGGGCAGTGGTTCGAGGCGGATCCATGTCTTCAGTGCAATCTTCCTCGTCCTCATCATCACAGGAGCACCGGCATCATTACCATCAGCCTTACCAACCGAGAGCACCGGTAATAACAAAAGTCTATTCCATTTATATCGGCGAGCTCTCGACCTGGGTCTAACTTTGCAGAATTTGCGATGCCGAGAATCCATGACTGAGCAAAGAAATATTTATATGACAACATTGTAAAAAGCAAATTCACAAAATTATAGTAGATTTTCTAGAGAATTTTTAGTCTTTTAAAACATATCGCTCAGTATCTTTTTTTAGATAAAAAATACGTAGCGTCTTAGTGAAAGTAGGTCATATAATATGTCTTCATTAATTTGTTTCCTTTAGTACGTTTGTGCGATTGGCGTTCTAAAAAATAGTGTAAATGAACACTTAAATATTTCTTGTTAATAATATCAATAAAATTTATATGAAAACAATAGGAAAAATACTTTAATCGTTTCCCAGGAACCTCACGTACACATTCAGGAGCAACATTTCCAACAACATCAAAGGACCGCCTCAGGAACTCTCTACGAGGGAGGCAGTGAAAGGTACACCGTTTGGAAGAGGCAGGAAGCGCCTCCTTACTACGAGGCACCTCCTCCGCCCAACTCCTGCTGTCGACCGGCTCACGATCACCATCAAATCCAACATCAGCCTCTGAAGGTCAGTTTCAACGTCAACATAAAGTCCTAGTGAGAATTTTAATTTTAGAAAAACATTAAAAAAATATTATGGATGAGAATGAGAATTTACTTCTTGGTTCATTATCACTAGATCCAAGGTGATGTTGTATTTCATACATATCTATCCAAATATAAAACATTCACTGTAAATTATGTGCAGTTTACTAATAAATTGTATATTTTGAAATTATTTAAAGATTCCTCGGAAAAAACAATGAATGTTTGTGTTTTTTTTTTTTTTCAGGTGTCGGAAACAGTACGCAAGCGTCAATACAGAGTGGGTCTCAATTTGTTCAACAAAAAGCCAGAAAGAGGCATAGCTTATCTAATTTCGCGAGGATTCCTTGAGAATTCGCCGCGCGGAGTTGCCAGATTCCTAATAACTAGGAAGGGTCTCAGCAAGCAAATGATCGGAGAATACCTTGGAAACCTGCAGAATCAATTCAACATGGCCGTGTTGGAGTGAGTTTGTATTGTAATGTTTTTTTTCTTCTTATATATTGTAATATTCAAAGAGAATTTTTTTGATCTAAACAAAAGTTGTTAGAGCGTTTTTTACTAAACATTGTCGAAGTCACAGCGGACGGGAAATGAACAATGTTTTGTAAGAATTTTAGCGGCCTTTTGACTTTGAACTTTGAACGGCTTAAATTTGAAACTAGGCGCCTTAGTAACTTTTGTTCAGCTCAAAAATACTTATCCAATGGTATATTACACACAGTTATTTGGGGGGGGGGGGGGGGGGGGGGGGGAGTTGTTACCAAAATTGGTCATCCTCCTTTTCTTGAAAATTATGAGAACAACAGTGTATGGCAAAGTTCCTTGTCGCGTCCATCAGATGCTTCGTGACCGAGCTCGACCTGTCGGGGATGGCAGTGGACGTGGCGCTGCGGCGCTACCAAGCGCATTTCCGGCTGCCGGGCGAGGCGCAAAAGATCGAGCGGCTGGTGGAGGCGTTCGCGCGCCGCTACTGCGTGTGCAACACGGACTTCGTGCAGCGGCTGCGCACGCACGACACCATCTTCGTGCTGGCGTTCGCCATCATCATGCTCAACACGGACCTGCACACGCCCAACCTGAAGCCCGAGGCGCGCATGTCGCTCGACGACTTCGTGCGCAACCTGCGCGGCATCGACGACTGCGGCGACATCGACAAGGACATGCTCGCCGGCATCTACGAGCGCGTCAAGGCCACCGAATTCCGCCCGGGCAGCGATCACGTCACGCAGGTATTATACTTTATCGAGCATTAAGGTGCAGTTCGGATCTTAGCGATCGCGACCGGCGACACGACCGCAACATCGACCGCGACATCGATCACCTCGATATCGGCTCGACCGCGATGAAGTCACGCAGGCACATAATGAACATAAGAGCCGCACGAACATATTAATTTTAACCTTTCTTTTGTGTTCTTTTTGACGTGATAAGTCTTTGAACTTGCTTCCATTCGAGTTAAAGACTCGAGAAAAACTTTCACAGTCTCATTGTTACTGATTTGTATTGTCATTTGAACCAAGTGACTGTACGCGCCCAACAGGATATTTTATTTAGTTGTTGTGTAGTGGGATAGTACACTTTCTATTCTAAAAGCTGATACATATGTCATACACAATATACATTTTTTGTATGTCAGGTGATGAAAGTGCAAGCGACGATAGTGGGCAAGAAGCCCCACCTGGCGCTGCCGCATCGTCGACTCGTGTGCTACTGTCGACTCTACGAAATACCCGACATCAATAAGAAGGAGAGACCTGGAGTTCACCAGAGAGAGGTGCGTATCTATGCCTTTCAAAATATCATTCGTGCAATACGAAGTGTGCCAGTTTTGATTAGTATAGTTTCAGTTATTTTGGTTGTTCACTCACTCACTTCAATTTGCAACAAATTTCAGTAAATTACAACTGTTTACAAATTATTTAATCTTTCACTTTCAGGTGTTTTTGTTCAACGATCTACTCGTAATAACAAAGATATTCAGCAAGAAGAAATCTTCGGTCACCTACACGTTCAGACAATCGTTCCCTCTGTGCGGAATGGTTGTTAATCTTTTTTCGAAACCATGTAAGTATTATGATAATGGAATGTAAGATAAACATACTACAGATTATTCCACTTCTACATTATTATTCACTTCCATTATTCACTTTTACTTTACTGTAAGGGACGTTCAAGTATTCCGTAATACAATTTTTGACTGCCGCTTTAAGACCTAATTAGTATTATCTACTTATTGACCTAATAATATATTACCTACTTGGTGTTTCAGATTATCCTTTCGGTATACGTCTGTCGCGACGAGTGGACGGTCGACGGTTGGCCATGTTCAATGCGCGCAATGAACACGATCGCAGCAAATTCGCCGAAGATTTGACCGAAAGTATTGCGGAAATGGATGAAATGGACGCCATGAGGATCGAGGGAGAACTCAATAGAGGCAAAGGCCGCCAAGGGAACAACACTCGTAATGGTAAAATTTGTTTGAAATTTTCAAGTGATGATAACGGTCTTTAGACGGACTTGGAAGAGATGCGTAAAATAATTAGTAAAATAGTAAATGACAGGTTTTGCGTACTTGTATACAAAATAAACACAAGTAACACCAGAGGCTTTAAATAACAAGAAAAACAAAAGTCTTGTATGAAAAGTGTAGTTTGTGTTAAAGAACGAAACAATAGCGCGCTATAACTAGCTGGCTCAACGACATCTGTCGTCGAAAAAATAAACTATTTAGCTTAACAAACAAAAATTCTTTTTTGTTAAACTAAGTTTTCACTTCTGACGTGTTTTCATGATGATTGGTTGAGTGGTTAAGGCGTGAAAAGTTAAAAGACAAAAGAGTTGATAATATTAGTAGGGATTTCGTAGAAAGAAAATTAATTTGCCAAAAATAAACCGATTTTAAATGTTAGGCTATCTTTTTATTTTTATGGGAAATTTAGTATATATATATATATTGACTGTATTCCGTTATTTTTTTTTATTTTTTTTTCAGTAATGGAGAATAGAGACAGCGGCGTGGCCGACGTCGAAATCGACCACCAACAGTGCATTGATCACGTACACGGAGGGTAAGACTTTATTGTCAGATAGATAGACGTCGTAGTATGAAATAATCGACTAAGTTTTCTTAAAAAAAAAAAAAAAAAAATTCACTTCGCGCCCAAACTTTATTATCTGCCATCTCTTGCAAGAAAACTTTATTCTGCACGCAAAATAAAGTCAGCAATGTTTGCTGCAATGTAAAAATGATGTTTACACGTGTGACTTGCAGCTGCTAAATTTGCAGAATTTTCCTTGCAGAACTCATATTCTGCAAGTTTTATTGCTAGTGTAATCCTACTTTTATGTTCATTAAATGACGTATTTGGCGGTCCGTTGCAGCATGGTGGTGCCGCCTCCGCCATCTTGTCCGGCGCCCGCAGCGCCCTCTAGACTTTCGCAGAATCCGCCACCCACAAACATCATCAAGAGAAACGTTCTTAGCAATTCACTTGTCGACATTAACGACCCAGGTACTGTACTTTCTGTTCTACTATACAAATATTGCTTTTATCGATATCGGTTTTGCGTCAATTTAAAATTGTTTATTTTATAATTTTTTATAAAGTATTTTTGAAAATTTCAACTCCTTGCTGGAGTCGAACTCGAGGAAATCTTAAAATACAATGAAATCCCTCTTTTTCGGACCAAGCGCTTTAAAATATCCTTTATAATGCGCACTGCCAAGGTTTGGAACTTCCTGCCGGCCCAAATCTTTTCAAGGTTCGAGTGAATAGGCATCTTCTTGGTGAGCTCGATCCATCATAGGCCTCATACTTGCTATACACGGCTGGTTATTGGCCAAGAGCAAACCGATCTGATAAAAAACAAAATTCTTTTCATCAATGCAAAAAGATTGAAAGAGAAATTGTAACTGTTTACAATGACAATACAGTGGCGCTGGCGGCAGAGCGTCTCCAAAGACGCGGATCGGTGGGATCGCTGGACAGCGGGATGTCGGTTTCGTTCCAACAGGGAAGTCGCAACGCCCTGCACGCCACTTCCCCAAGACATCCCGGCGAGCAGAGATCCCCCGGTAAGCTTTCATTGGAACATGAACATAGATGTAGAAACATTTTATTTACATAAACATGACACCATCGAAGTACAAAAACTGTGGATTTTGCGTCACAAACGCCAAATAGGGGCACATAAAAAGTACGCCTAAAACGGAATCATGGCGGAGTCTTGCCTTCGCGCGTCAACGGTAAAAGGTAATAACGACCAAGTTCTACTATTGATTTTAAACTCCCAAAAGTTACATTTTCTTTAAATGACAGACGACAGAGTTCATGCTCTACGCATATGTCATTTTTAAATGTTCCATAAAGTTTGTAGTGTTTTGTATGACGTGCGAAATCCACAGTTGTAGTACATTGATGCATGACAGACACACATACAAAAAGAATGTTAATAAAAAAAGTAAAAAAAAAATTAAAAAAAATAAGAATAGATACAAATTTTCCACGTGTAAATGAAAATACATACTACTTAATAAATTAAATAAAGAAATTGAATTCGGAGCTCAGTGACGCTCAGTGACGCTCAGATATAAATATCGTATGAAAAGTGCAGTTCGCGTTGAGGAACGATCGTTTCGTTATAATTTGCGCAGCGACATCTGTCGTCGATAAAATAAACGATTAAAACTTTTTTTTTGTAATGCCTAGTTTTAGTTTGGATACTGACATATTATATATACATATCTATTTATTAATGTTACTCAGTATTATATTATTTCATATCCAGGTCGTCTCTTCGGTGGCATATTTCCAAGTCGTCAACGTAAATTGAGCGCCTCGGGCGTCCCAGACACTAAACAAGGACAACTCGGCAAAAGTACTGAAGTCTGAAAGCACTAAAACACGAAACGATCAACAAATATATATTATGTATAATTTCGAAAATCGCATCACAATTTATTCTATGATATAAACGCTTCAATTTACATGCGTGTATTCATAGATCTATTTGATTTGAAACACGAATATGGGAATAGTATTTAGTTTTAAATATTCGTCTCGAATTTTCATTTTTTTTTTCTCATTAAAAAAGGTAAAGTAAAAAAAAAAAAAAATGTTGCAGTTAAAAATCTGTAACAAAAACTGGTTAAAGTTTCCATAGAACTGGTTTAGTTTTGTTCATAAAGCATAATACAAATACTATATAAATAGTTAATAAACACAGCTATATACAAAGTGGTGGAAATTATTTCAGAGAGATAACAAACTGTTCGAACTGATGATATTATTCATATTATATCTTTGGGGTTTAATTAAAAAGCAACACTAGAAAAAGTTATCTATGATAGATAAACGTGTTATCGTTGTACAACAAGAACTGCTTATTTCAACTAGTAATTCTTAAAAGTATTCGCTATATAAATGTATTTATCACCACAATGGTGATTATTAATCAATGGTACCTAGATCTGAAAAATAATTGGGTTTGATACCCAGTTACTGATCCAGTACTATTAGATTTATGGAGTGTTTTTAAAATGTTTTGAATTAATTTTTGATTATTTTTGGTCGCATTTGATGTTTAAAAATGTTTGAAATTTAATATAAAATTTCTCGTATGATTTGGTGCCATCTTTTTTAAAAATACAATCTTTTTGGAATTGGACTTTTGTTAGATTTCGATGTCTAATTTTTTTTTGTAATACAAAAAACACAATTAAATAGTGTGAAAAAAAAAAAACTGTGGGTGATCGTTTAATTTAAAAAAAAAAATTATCGACAAGAGAGAAATTTAAAAGATTAATCTAGTGAGATTAACATAAATATGACTCTTCCAGTGAAAGTGCCAATTTAACAATGGTGCGGTTTATTTGTATTGTATATCCTTGTTGGCGAGGGAGTTTCAGTAGAATGACTTTTTTTTTAATTTTGGTACAGTCGCTGACAAAAGTAAGTGTTTGGAGTAGTACGTGATCATAGCGTTAGGTAAGTCAAACGTGACGCAATGATCAATTTCGTGTTTAGTTAATGCTGTTTGTTGATATTAGCGAATGAAAACATTAAAAACAAAATTTAAATTGGTTAAATTTAGTTAAAAAAATAAATAAAATTGAGTACAGAATAAACAGAGTTGCCAACATAATGCTAGTAAATTGGCAATGGAGCCAACTAATAATGATTGCGTTCTCAATTACTAACACTATGTTAGAATTTCTTATATTAAATATTCATAAAAAAATAATTTTAACACTTCATGAATGATGAGTATGTTGAAAAATTCATGAATTTAACATAAAATATGTATGTGATGTGTTAAAATTATTTTTATGAATATTTAATTTAAATTTAATTATTAAGTTTATGAATGCTTCACTAAATAATGCAAGTGAAGCAATGGGTTTAATTATCAATTGAAAATTGCAAATGATTTTTGTCATCGACTGTACCGTGTTGATTTCAATTGGGGAATGAAAAAAAAATCGTCAACGAAAAATCGGTTAGTTATTGAAGCCGAAAGAGAACAATTTGGGTCCACATTTTTGGAATTAGATTGTTTAGACTTTGAATAAATGAAAAATTGAATGTATTAATTTATTCTGTTTTTAAATATGTAAGGGTCACTATTCAGAAAATGCCATTTTGATATTATATAAAAACAGAATTAATGAATATATTTAAAATATTGAACTACAATGACTCGAGAGAAGCATATAAATGAAACCGTCTGAGGACATTTTTTTGTTTTTACAAAACAATTATATTAGCAACCAGAAACCTGAATTTGTTTTATATATATATATATATTCCGTAGATCACATTTTTCTCGTTACCATTATGCCGTTGAAAGTATTAGTTCCCTATTAAAAAAAAAAATTTATTAAGGTGCGGACACACTGTGTAATAAATTTTGCTAATAAGTACTTTTTTTTGAAAATACAGGCCGTGTCCTTTTTTCAAAGATTCATTCTAAACAGCCTTTAGTTTTTCAATTCGGATCTGAAATTGACCTACCTTCATCCTAATTTATAAATTTGAAATTTCTATGATGAATGGTATTAGAGTAAGCGCCACTAATCAAGTCCCGCGGCTCAAAAATGAACTAAAATTGGCACAGCCAGAATTGGCTAAAATAACAAACATTTTGCTATAAATAATACCAACACAAATTCATCGAACATCAATTAATCATAACATAATATCTTCGTTTTCAAACCAAAATCTGACTCTTTTAGATTCCAACATTTTGACCTTATTGAATATTTCACTGACTTATTAATGAAATAATATGCTATGCTATATAAAACAACTAATGTGCAAATTTTACTCTATTATCTAAATAAAAGACAAATAAGTTTACAAAAACATTGTTTCAAACATTTTCTAAAATAAATTTTTAAGTGAAATTTTTAAGGATTTTTTTTTTGTCAAAATCTCAAAAAAATTCCTTTTTGCACATAGTTGGTTTGACAACGACGATATATTGTTAAATACTTTTAGAAAAGTTTTGTAATTATAAATAAATTTACACAGTGTATTCTCGCCCTTGAAACATGTTTTTTATAGGATAAATGTACATACGTTTGAATAGTTAAATCAATATCAAGATGTAGTGTCGTTAAATTTTTTTTTTTTTTGTAATTCGCCAGCGCACAATGATTGACGCATGTAGAGCATTACATTAAATAGTTAACACGGCAGAAAAGTATGTTTATATAGTTAAAAAAAAATAAAAATACGAATTTATTCACTATTGTTGAGATTTGTAGCGTTTAGACATTTGATGAAATTTTAAAGTATAGGCTTTAAGAGTCCTCTTCCTTTCTCCTTATTGGCACCGTCGGTTCCAAAATATGTTAAAGAAACCTCTTATATACTAGACAATCAACGACTTTTATATATAATACTAGACTAGACTAGACTAGACTAGACTCGGTACGGGTACGGGGGTAAGGAAGCGAAGAACGCGTAAGCGTATTTCTGTATTTCCGAGCTCATATAATCCAAATCTTTTCAAGTTTCGAGTGAATAGGAATCTTCTGGGTGAGCTCTCTTCATCTTAGGCTATAAATAATAGGCTAATAATATAATAGGCTGGTTGTTGGCCAAGAGCACACCCATTTCTAATAAAAAAAAGCGCCGCTTTCGCTTTTTGGTCGCGAACTTTATCGTAAGCTCTATTTGTCAATTTGGTTTCGACCACCAAGTCTAGTAGAATACATAAAGGTCAACGTATATAATATTATATAAATGTTTAAAGCGGAAAAAAACAGACATATATATGACATATATATTAATCCGTATAATAAAAGTTTGAATAAAGAGGGGATTATTTATTGTAAAAAAAAAAAAAAGTTATAATAAACTCAAAAGAAACTTAAACCGTTCCATAAAATAAATCGTATACTTACATGTTTAAATGCGTCAAAAATTGAGGTGAAATGTACTAAGTAACAAAATGGAACAGAAATCTTTCCGTTTTTCTGTTTATTACGTAATAATGCCTATTTCCAAAATGCACCCTAAAATTCCTAAAATTTATGTGTTTTGCAAGGACTTTTTAGTCAACCTTTTATTAGAAAGAATTTTTACATAATTATGCTTTAAAAAGTTAAAAAAGTGATAAAAATATCCTTCCTCGTGGTTCAAACTATCTCTATTCCAAATTTCATCAAATTCAATTCAGTCGCTTAGCTATGAAAGCGTAACATACACACAGTCACGGTTCACACTTTTCATAATATTATCACGGATTTAGGAACATACGTCTTCGGCTCGGTACATCACACCTCAATGAGGCCAGTTAAAAAAGTTTAAATCTCGATTCTAAGTCGAAACTACCTTTCTTATATACAAACTTTATAATATTTTCTTCATACGACTGTATCTAAAGGCTGCTTTTGTAAACATGCGTTTTCACGTGTTATAATGTTACCTAACCTACGTTCCCTCGATTTAACTGTAACCTTTTTACGACACGATAGTATCAAGTTTTGACTTTTACATGACTAAAAATACATTCAATCGACTTGGACATTTAATTTATTCAGTGAATTTAAGACTTATTGTGAGGTCTCTGGTTACATTTTTTTTTTATAAAAGCGGGGACAGTCTTGAGTTGTATAGTAATATTTGGGAATATATATATCTCATTTTTGAGGAATCTGTGAACTTATTGATAGGAAAATGATTTTAACTCGGATTCACCAAGTCTAGGAACGTTTATTATAAAGACCTCATAGAAATATTCTTCATGTATTGAGTCCACCGTATCCCAACTATCCTCAAATATACTCGTAATAATTATATTCTTTATTTTTATTTAAATATTTCTACTCTGGCATTTTTCGATTTATCTTTGCGTTTGCATTCTTTATTTTTACTATTTTATAATTATTTCATTTTCATTCGATCAAAAGTGTGATATATAATTATTATAGCACAGTTCTAAAACTTTTCCAAGCGGACAGAGACCGACCAACCATAAAAATATATAATGTGTCGACTATTTAATTCTAATATACTATTGTTGTTGTTTCTACTTTGATACGTGGGTAGATAGAAATATATAAAAAAATGCTTCGATCTTGTTTCGTAAGTGAAATTAAGATTTTGAATCTTTGAATTTTGAGCTCTAATTCTTTGAATGAAAACACAATTAAAATTGCATTTTAAAGAACATTTCAAAGAAAATAATGCGGTATTAAGCCGAAACTAGAGAAAACACATAAATTTAGTGTTTTTATCGGCTATATAATTTTTATTAAAAAAAAAACTAAATTTCAGATTAATTTAAATATATCCATATTTTCAATATGTGGGCGCGGTCAACGAGAGACAAATAATATGAAAAGTGTCTCGTTTAAGTTTTGTCTCATCTGTGAGTGACTTAATCTATGTAATGGCCAATTAAAACCTGTCCATTAAATTTGAATCTCTTATTATTCTAACCTCATCAATTACATACGTAATAATAATTGGTTTGGTGTAAATCTAAGTAAAAAAAAATTTGGTTTATAATAAGACATTAAGGTGCGATTTCACCATACTCTTTTAGTATTTGACATCGCTGTTAAGTCATTTAACAGACATTTACAGTATGCGAGTGACAGCGCTAAATGACTTAACAGCGATGTTAAATACTAACAGAGTATGAAGAAATCGAGCCTAAACCATCATTTTAATAGTTAATGGAGTCCTTTATTAATGGGGGTCGAAGGACCAATTCAATTTCTATTTTATTAGATAGGATCTTTTTTTTTTTCATAATAATTTTTGTCAAATATTTAAAAATAAAAACCGAATAAACGTTTGATTAATTTATGAAATTCATGTGTGTTACTGATGTGTTATTTCTATTTTGAATTTGTTTTTAATATATATAAAAGAAAACATATAATATAAAAAGAACCTATGTCCCGTATATTTTGTATATATAGTTATTTCAAGCGAATTCACATTTCGCCCAATTGTATGTTGTTTGAATTTTGTAATAGTTAAGGTGTGTCCTGGATTGAAAATTAGAAGTAGTTTAATTGCTTGCTGTATTTTTGAATTTTTTGTTTTGAAATTGAAACTTTTGTTACGCTTTTGTCACGCGAAGCTCTTGACAATGTTTCAATTTAATTAACTATTTCAAATAATTAGTTTGCTTTATACGCAGTTGTAAATTTTTTTATTATAAAAAAGTGAACATTGTCAATCGGAAAGTACAAAAGTTAAATTTGGGACACACCGCAAAGTCGCTTGTGTGAATTATAGATATTGTAAATTTCGCTTGAAACCAAAGATGTATTTCCTGTGTTCAAATTACCACTCGTTATCGCAATTTATTTAGTTTTGACATCCCGCAATATGTCATTTGTCATATGTCACCTGTCACCTGTCAAATTTCTCGCCATATTGTAATGGCGGTTACCACAGACCACAGACGATTGTCATAATATTTTGAATTTAATTAATAAGTTTGGATTTTCTGTATAAATAATTCTATGTCTTACTAACTTATTGCTTAAAATTGTATGTATAAAGAGTACATTTTCTAATATATTATACTTATCCTTAGTTTTTAAACGTATAAATTGTTATACTTTAGCCCTAAGCAATAAACGCTGTTGCGTATCTCTATACGTTTGTATTATAATGTTGTTGAGAGTTGATACAACTAAGTCACTTACAATAGTTTTATTTTAAAAGCAATGAAAATGTATTTATTTATTAAATATGAATTAACATTCATGAGGAAAATTTGTTTTATTTTCATCCCCAACCTGTCATTAAGAAAATCAAATAAATAGGTATTAGAAAGATTTATTTCGAAAAACAAAAATTTAATAATGTTTCAACCTCTTATTAGAAAGAGGTCGAGCCACCAGCTCTTTGGTTGATTACCGCAAGTGAGTCTTCCTCGCAAAAGGCATAGTGTTTGGAACCGATGCAATATTACGAGCATCGGTTCGTTTTGCTATTAAAATTGTGTAGGCGTTTAGGATTTTTGCTGACACGATTATAGTGAGGTCGGTAGGAAAAGAAATAATAGCAGTAATACGTTGGATGTACATCGGTTTTGATCGGAGCGCGCGCGGCGTGATTTTGAGTCCGATATTTTGGCTAATTTTTATATATATTCGAAAAAGACATCGGTAAACCGCTTGCGACGCGAGTTTCTTGTTTTTCCCGAGTCTAGACAATTTGTGGTGAGAGTGTTGCGTCGGGAACCCAGCCTGGAGTTGCCTGGAGGACACGGTCTTTCCTAACCCGTATTCCCGACTCCCTACCTATATTATATATTTATTTTCCCTGCCGTGGGCCGTCTGTGCGACGGACGGGGTTCGAGGAACGAGGACCCAGCGAGGACTAGGGTAAGTTATTTGCCATTTATCCTGGACTCTTGGCTGTCGGCATAGGCTGACAGTCGAGCGTCCAACCCACCCCCCTGATCCGCGTAACGCGGACTTTGTCGTGGCTGCTGGTCTCCAGGAGGGAACTACTTCCGCTTCCACTGCATTTCCTGCTAGGAGACCGACGGTTGCGTACACATAGATACCGTCTTCGTCGGTCGTGCGATGTTAAATTATATATTCTGATGTTATACTTTGTATACATTTACAAGATGCATGTACTGCAGACTACCATAGAGTAAATAGAGTACTTACTGGTTGAGTATTATTTACTCTATGATCTTGTTTACATAGTACACCTAAATTTGAAGTCTTTTTCCGCGTCTGTCTATATTGTCACTAACTCCTCCTAAACCACGCAACGGATTTTGATGCCGTTTTCACTATCAGTTAGATAATTTTTTACGGAATTTTTACATGTATAAAATAAACGTAATTAAATTTTTTTTCCTAGGCGAACGGGTCGCTAGTAAAAAATTAATGTTCTAAACCGTAATACTCAGAAAGCATGAAGTTTTGCATACACGTTGTCGGGTTACACAGAAAAGGATGTTGGGCACCTTTCATCCCGAAAGAAAGTACTGTTCCTAATGGACCATCTAAAAATAAAAATTTCTACGCCTAACAAAAATATATTTAAATGCTTAAGGAAAAGGGGCGACGGACGAAATTGCGGGCAGAAGCTAGTTTATTTATAAATGCTTAAATAATATTGAGAATATAAGTATTTAATTTAATTAATTTTATAAAGGGTGAAGGGTGGCGGACAGGCTGACAGTCAACTTGATGGTACATAGGTGGTTACCACCGCCTAAGGACACTACAAGCAACACCAGAGGGGTTTCTGGTGCGCTGCCTTCCTAGAAGGAATTTGTTTACAGCTCCCTTGAAGAAATCCATATTGTAGCTAAGTGGAAACACCTCAGAAGGGAAATTCTCCCAAAGTTCGTGCGTTTGTTAATGATAAGGTAGATTGAATTATCAAGACCGTTGACTTATAAAAAAACAACAATTTTATAGCATAAACACTTTATTAAGAAAAAACAAGCATACCACAACCTTTTATTAAAGAAAAAATAATTAACAATTAGAAATTTTTCATTGAATGTTTTCGAACAAGAAACTATTCGTTTACAAATCATCGTTCAGGTTGACTATGCGTCAATTCATAAGCACAATTTCTTTGTTTTACAGCAAAAAAGTTATTTTATTTATCAACATATTCAAACAAATTCTATGTAAAATTAGGTTGAATAATATATTTAAGAAATATATTCGATAAAAATAATGGAATGACTATCGATACTATTATTTTTTCTGTGACATTTTCTGAAGCCACCTCGGATATAGATATGTATTTTTTTTTGAGCATATGTTTACAGGATTATTAAATGACTAAATATATTAAAATATTTAAATTTGGCTCACGAGTAAAGTTGCTTATAGTTTAGCAAGGTCAAGCTTGATATTGCCATTTAGTTTTCTTTTTAACAAAATTCCCAATAAAATTATCAAATAAAATAAAATTTTGCTTGACTAACATGAACTAGTAAGATAACAAAGGTATATTTAACAAAAAAATAATCATAGCCATAGTAACAAAATATGATGCAGACAACTTTTTAATTATTTTTTTCAAGTTTGACTTGACTTGAAACATGATCATCCCAAACGACAGATGCAAGTAGTTTAATAAGATATTAAATATTTGTAAGAAAATTATTATTATATAGGATTGTAAATAGCCAATCCACAACACAGAAATAAATTTAAATGAATTAAATTCGAATAAAAAACCACACAGGCAAGTAATAATTGGATGGTGTAATTTATGTAGAAAATAAGATAAAAATTAATAAAGTCATTGAACGACGAATGAATTCTTTCGTTAATTATTTAATTCAAATTGCAATAAGTATTTTTAATATAAATTTATTACTGTAATGGACTGTATTTAAAAACTCAATGAAAAATTTAAAATATTCTGATACGGTACATATAGAAAATTGTCTTGAGTTATAAACAAACACTCATATTCTCGAAAGACAACCAAAGATATTTTAGAAATGTTTAGCTTATTTATTAAGCTTTGAATAATTTAAAATAAAATGGTAGTCATAAGAAAAGTAGTTTTCGTGGTCATGCTAATTTTCGGTGCTAATAAATTCTTATTCCAATTAATAGATACTACCAATAACTTTTTGAGTTACTTATTTTTTTCTCATTTACACAATAACAGAGTATGGTGAAATCGAGCCTAATGCTAAAAAAAATGTAAATATTGAGTTAAATTTAAATTTTTAAATAAATTGAAATTTTTAAGTACACTCTAATCCTTAAATTTGTTGAGACTAAAATTTAGTATGACCTTTGAAAATTTCAAAATCAGAAGTTCGACCCGCAAACTTTAATTTGAAAACACGAACGAATAATCATAAAAACGCTACTCATCTGAACTATTTCATGGATAGTACAGCGATGTCTTTATGATTCCAATACTTGTTTATAACTCACGACAAACGTTGAAAAACGATCCAAAGCCCTTTGTAAAAATGCACGTGTCGTCTTGAAAATCTCACGAAATATAAAAATTATGAGTAATATATAATAAAAGTATATAGCAAACATTTACTATTCTGTACTGCCAAAAAGCATCGGTAACTATTTATTACCTTTTTATTGGCAAATTTGTATAATCTATCAGTCAGCATTTCTCAAAAGATACTGTCTTTTAAGGGACCTGCATACGGCGTATGGAACAAATTGTACGAATGGAAAATTATACTGCAGATAATTCTGTCCTCTGCACAGGCCCCAAGAGTTATTAGTGTAAAGTAATTAATTAGTGCGAAAATTGGACCAAATGTTGGTCTGAGCGAAAGGCGGAAAAACATTAGGCGAAGAAGCCGGCGGCGGTGGGCAGGGCTGAGGTGTCGAAGTCGATGACGTACTTGGAGAGCCCGCACCTAACAATAGCGAAACGGAAGGGGGCACACGACGATTTGAGCGTTCTACTCCTGAAAAAAAGAAAATAATTAAACATTTTCATCATCATCACCATCAGCTGCAGCTGCAGATAATTTTCGGGTAGGACCGGTCAGAAACAGCCTGGATCCACCGTCGACCGTGTTATGTCAGTAACTTTAGTAGTAACTCTCCTCATTTTTGATTCGATCTCGCAGTGTAACCCCGAGCATAGCCCTCTCCATAGCTCGGTTTGCGACGTTGAGCTTTCTTACGAGACCCATAGTTAGAGACCACTTTTCAGCGTCATAAGTCATCACTGGCAACACTAATCGGTCGAAAACTTTTGTTTTAAGGCTCTCAGAACGCTGTCCATTCGATTGGAATCAATTCGATTAAATCCAGCTCAAATAGGCAGGAATTAATATTTTACTGTACTAGCCGTGTCCGCGACTTCGCACGCGTGGTATTCGGAAGAACATCCAATCGACCGAAGCGCGTTTCTAGAATAGCGCGTATTATTTAAAATTCAATTCACATTTTTTGTTTGTAAACCGATTGGAATGAAACAAAAACTAAATGTTACGAAAAGCTTGCTAAAACACATCAGTGAGAACCGCATTCAGCGGTTTTCACTGATGTGTCTAAAAACTACAAAAAAAATAATTAAAAACGATTTTTTTCCACGGTGATCTGAAAAGATGATGACAGTTTAGAGTTCCCAGTGCTACTACTTACTTAACTTCCATTCTTTCTTAATATTAGGTATTAAGAAATTAGTAGGTTTTTGAATACCTGAACTAGTTTTGCTGTCCGGGCAATATTTAATAGTGTGAGCGCGTTCTCCGGTGGCACCGCACTTGGGGCAGTTAAAGGCGCGCAGCACAGGGCACATTACACGGCCACGCCAGTCCTTCAGAATGTGGGATGTATAGCACTCCTCGTTCTCACCATTGTTTTTGCAAAATGCGCACTCCTGCGGACAGAGACTTAGTTATGAACTTACTTGGACTTACTGGATATTTGAGGACATGTAAGGTTCTTATAATCGGGCATGCATAAAGGTTGAAAGTCTAATTAAAGAACTAACTAAAGAATAAAAGGAAACTAGAAGGAAAATCTAACTAAAAATTTCCCTTTGGAAAATAAGAGGAAACCCACTTACAGTAGATCCGGAGCGGCGTGCACGTCTGTCAGTACGAACTTTAGCGACTTCTAAAAAGAATTCGTAGAGAACTTTTGGACGAATGGCGAACAGCAACGCAGTCTGGTCGGTGGTCAAGCCTGATATGTAATTATTGGCTGACAAAATACCTACAATTAGACAGAAAACACTCGTAATTCAACCATAAATGAACATGACAGAGAAAAATGGGTTGTTCCAAACAGTTCTACTATTAGTTCTACGATAGACTGTATCTGTTTAAAATTTCCTAATTTAAAAAAACTGAGTATAATGTCTAAACAGCATAAACAATCTGAGTATCCTTACATAGTTCGAGTCGCTTTCAGCGTCTGTCTGTCCGGGTGTATATCCACTAGCTTCCCTTAAACCACGGAACAGATTTTGATGCGGTTTTTACTAATAGAAAAAGCGACCAACGTCTGTATAATTTGAGCTAGAATAATTTAGTAGTAAATAAAAAAGCACATGTTCTGTGGACATCAACACTGTGTTTCGTTTCGCAGTCATTTGAGAAGCCCGTCTGGCAGTAGTAACCACACCCTTACCACCGTGAAATACCATCAAGTGGACATAAAAAAGTTGAAAAAAAAAAAAAAAAAACGGTCATTGGAAGTGTAACCTACTTTGAGTAGTTCGATCAATTGTTGCCTTTGCTAAATAAATTAAACATTGAATCATGGATCCAGTGAAACCACTAAATCCATTAGTTAGTTTAACTAACTAGTTAAACCCATACAGAAGGCGAAGAATAAGAATTTCAATACGTACCTTTTATTAAAAAATCAAATGTATCAAGCATGTGCGCATTGCTTTGGTTAGCAGAAGTTGAAGAAACAGTTTCGTTCCAGTTCGTATAGGAACTCGAAGGATCCGGACTGGTTCGACCTAAAATTTAAAAAAAATATTGTACTTTTCTTCCTATTTAACAGGGTCTTCATTTGTTTTGGGGTAAAGTATAATAATATTGAAAAAAAAGCTGATTATGAGTTCGACAAGTAAGCTTGAGTGAGTGGGTGACTTCACTCGTCTAGAATATTATGATGATGAGTTAGTTAACTAATATTATAAATGCGAAAGACAGAGTTCCTTTCGCATTTATAATATTAGTATGGATAATCAATGTTACTCGCTGAAAACTTGCTGAAAACTCGCTGAAAAGTCGCGATTTAAACTCTCATAGATTTAACAGCTGATAAAATATTCTTTTCTTCTAGTAAACAAATGACGAGCTGACCACATAATATACGTTAAGTCTTCTTCACACTGGAAGAGACCGACTTGCAGTAAGGAGACGTGTACCAAGAACTTACCAGATAACAAATCTTGCGGATTCTGGTCAAAGTTGATACGATTTGACTCTGCTCTGTTCGCGTTAAAAGAGAAATATTCGTAAGCGTTGTTCACTTCGCTGGTAGGACAAGCTGAAATTTAAAAATAAAATAACATTACTTTACAAAGCATACTATACTATACATATTGACTTACTAATAAAATAAACTAAGCCCTCTTGTTATTGGATATACGAACTAGCTAATGCCCGCGACTTCGTCCGCTTTGAAAAATAAAAATAAAAACATAAGCAATATAACGCCTGACATCTTTATTGCTATTACACTTTTGTCAACCGTTAGTTTACTGATTTTTACTGGATGAAAGGTATGTTGTACCCTATGTCCTTTCCTGTATCTCTGACAACGTGTATGTAATATTTCATGATGATCTGTTGAGTAGTTAAGGCGTAAAAAGTTAACAGACAGACAGAGTTACTTTCGTATTTATACTATTAGTATGGATTACTTTGTCTGTCTAAAAATAAAAAATAAAAGAAAAGAAAATAAACCTCTATCTATTCTATACTAATATTATAAATGCGAAAGTACGTTTGGATGTATGGATGTTTGTAACTCTTTCACGCAAAAACTACTGAACCGATCACCATGAAATTTTGTATACAAATTTTTCATCCAGAACAAAAGGACTAATCCCGAGGGATAAATAAAAAATAAAAAACTAACACCTGGCCAAAGTGTTATAGCAACAAGAGGTCAAGCGTTATATTTCTTTTTTTTAAATTTTCAACGCGGAAGAAGTCGCGAGCACCAGCTAGTATACTATAAATGCAAGATAAATTAGGTCCAGGTTGCAAGATATCCAGCCGGCATATTATTTTATGTAAAAGTCGTCAGACAGGTTGACGGTCCCCTTGATGGTAAGTGGCTACCGTCGCCAATTAATACAAGCAATGCATCTTTATTTGCTTTTTACAAATTCATTCATCTTTAATTAATGATTATTTGTAGGGTAAATAGAAAAAACTTACACATCGGAGTATCGGGTTGAGTTTCCTGCTGCGGTAGTTGTGGGATGAAATCGTTGTTAAAATACGGTGGACTTGTGGAGGAGGTAACTTCATTGCCTATGACGACTTCCTGTCAATAAAATTTATTGTTTAAGTAGTGTGATTCTTATTTTAAGTTTAAGGGCCTCTTTCACCATCTCTGAGTAAGTATCAAGTAGGCTAACAGCCATTTAAACTCACCGGTTACCGGGAATGGTGGAGCTGATATACCTTTGTTTGTACGGTAAAAGTCCCAAACATTATAAAGAAAATAATAAAAAAAAATAGCATATCGAAGGATGCAGTAAACCGAGTGCATAATTTAATAAAACATAAAATTATTTCTAAAAGTATCTAATCAACACTTTACTTGTAGTTTGTGAAAAAGGCCCTAAATAAGTTTAAAATAAGTTTTTTAAATAAGTTAAAAACAGGAGGCTGAAATAAATCTAGTCAAGACGACATCTTATCTAATATTCAAATTGAAAATAAAATACCAAAATACAAAAATATGTTTTCTGACCGAATTTAAAAAATTAATGGTTAATTTTTTTTTATTAAATTTAAAATAATACTAACTTACTAAACAGCTAATGAATAAAATAGTTAAACTGTTATATTATAAAATGTGTAACTTTGTATCAAGTAAGGAATAAAATGGCTTTATTATTATTATTAATGGTTTTTTAACTATTGATCTATAGATCTGCTTTATTGTAGTATCAATTAGTGTATCCTGTTCATCATGCTATTATCTTCAAATATATATTTTTTATACCTACCTCTTTATAAGAATTATTCCAGTAATAAGAAAATTATAATCGATAAATATTTTTATATAAAAATATTATATTTTTAAACTCACTAAGATAAATAAAACAATGGGGTTTGTGAAGAGTTATTTTTACTTTTTTTTACACCTACTATCATAGGTAATTTGCCAGTTTCTAACGACAACTTCATTTCTGAGAATATCTGTTGTTATTGGGCTTAAATTATGCATTAATAATTTCTGTGAAATACTTCTTAATAGTTCTTCGTAGTCAAAAATTATCATAAAAAATTTACAAGTAATAAAAAAATTATAATAATAAATAAAAGACTCACGTTATTCGTAGCATTGGTCACTTCGATATTCATTTTGAAGGTACTAATTAAATATTTATTTAAAAAAACTGACAAGTCGTGGACTTTTTTAAGCAAAATAATCGCAATAGAAGCATCGGTATTAAGATGGTTCGCAAATGAGCGCAAGACAAAATCAACACCTATTTATATGTATACATGCAGCCAACAAAATAGTAGTCTGGGAGTTGGCGGATAATTTTGATTAGGTAGTAATAAGTCATATAATTATATTAATATAAATTATACAGAATAGACGATTTGACTGAAGGATGACGGGGTTTTATCAAACCAATGATTCTTGATGCCGTTATAATATATTTTTTCCAATATAGCGTAATACACTGAAGAGACTTTACAAATAAAACACTTAACAACTAACTTACATAATCACTTAGGCTTAGCAACTCTCAGTCCGTATATGCCGTTTAGTGGAAAGCAGAAACCTATAAAAAGCTCCATCGTCAAGAGTCTTTACCATAAACAGTTTCATCTCAGCCATAGGACGTCCACTTCAGACATAGGCTTCCCCCATAATTTTCCAATAAGACCGGTCAGAAGGAGCCTGGACCACCGTCGCCTCGCGACCCTTATTAGATCGTCTATTAGTATAGCATTAGACCTATTCTTTTCTTATTACTGTTTATAAGGGTCTAAAATGTTAATGACGTCAAAATGAAGATAGGTTTAATGACGTCAAATGGCAAATATAAAACAAAGAAAACCAAAAATTATAAGTCCAATTTTATATTGGAGATATTTTAAATAAATTGTATCCGTGTAGTAATCTTTATTTTTAAAGTATTCCTTTTGTTTATATTATAAGTGATCAGTATTCTTAAAGTATCGTTGAACAGTCACAGAGATCGCGGTACAGGGGCTTGTTCTCCTGACATACCTGATAGTACCTGACTTAGTCCAGAAATGACTGGCAGTATAGTGCAAAAATATGCGTTAATATGCATTACTAAAGGATCAGACTGAAAGCATACTGAATTATCTGGCTTTTTTATTTAACAATATTAAATTGAAAGATGACTATTAAAATTAAAATTACTGAAAAAGCTACATAAAAAGAGATCACAGGATTTAATCAAGCCTTCTAACCAGATTTTAAATTTAATTTACAGACAAATATGAAGGGTTATTTCACTAAGCCACAATACGTGCACAAATTTGTCCAACAGCTCTATTACTATACGCACACAAATCAATTTCTAACTACCTCCTTTTTGTGAAAAAAAATAAAGAAATAGAATATTCCAATGTTGTTTTTGTCATATTATACAATATTTATTTTATTTTATTTAATTACCTACATGAGACTGAATTAATCATTAACTTCAATATTTGTTGGATACAAACTTTTTTAAAAATCTCCAAAAATTTTGAATTTTATAAAACATAAATTTTTAAAGAACTTAATAAAAATGAATGAACAACGTAAGATAATTAAATATCATTTCATATTTTCTGAATTCATATTTTCTGGTAAATTTTCAAGTACGTAGTTGGTGCACTGCCTACCTTAGTAGGATTAAGGATAAGGGATAAGGAAGGGATGGGGACTACCCCTTCCTCATCCCATTAGGACTATGACATCTTTTACTCACTCACCGAAACACTACAACACACGTGCTGTTATTTCATGGCGGTCTTCTGTAAGACATATTTGGAAAAATATCTCAATATTTGGGCAACCCGTTTGATGGCTGTTGTAACCACCCCTTTACAGAAGACTACAGTGAAATGACAGCATGCTGTTGTGCTTCGGTGAGCGAGTAAGGGATGTCAAAGCCCATTTCCCGGCGACGGTAGCCACCTACCATCAAGTGGATCGTCAGCCAGTCAAAATAAAAATAAATAAGTTTAACCTTTGTATAAAATTTTCCAGGAAAACGTCTTTTTGTCAATGTCTCAAAAGTATACTTTTAGCACATAACAGATTTTGGTTTGACAACGACGATATTATGTTATTTGAACATGTAAGTATATAGAGTCTTGAATAAAATAAAATATCAAGCCACAATAGCTCTTAACTATACACTCACTTCTACGGTTTCTCTCCCACCACCCCGCTTAAGCTGTGCTTAGCGTAAAACCTGAGTTGGAGCGTTTCAAAAGCAGTTTAATGCACACGAAATAAGGTCTAAAATTAATTGACGTTCAACAAGCGAGTGTTGTTCGCTGTATGTACATCAAGTAGATACCGACACGTGGACTATACGTGGTAATAGTAAACGTCATTGCTTTTCTAGGATGAAAAGAAAATCTATAGAGTCTTATTAATATATATTTTAAAAGTTATTAATAATTCTTCCAAAGAATCACGATAATAACAAATAATTAAAAAAATCACCAAGTTTAACCAGACCAATTGTATTGCCCTAAAGTAAGTACAATTATTATGATTATTTATGAACATACACACTCAAACTACAGTCATTTCCAAAGTTGTTCCTACTAGAAATCGAATCGGGGACCCCGAAATCAGAGTGTTAAAGCTCGACCACTGACATTAACTACTCCACCAATGGGCTCGTCATAATTGTTTCCTTTTCGTAAGGGAGACTCTACGGCCGCTATTATTTATAAGCTATTATATCTTTAAATAAGGTACATTTTTAATGGCAACCAATACCTTTGGGTTCAAAAGGACTGAAAGCTAGCACTAATGGTTCACATACAGTCGAGTCTCCTTGCAATCATGCACATGCTCATGTTCTTGCACTATGATGTTATGATATGTTATGTTATGTGATCATGGTATCACCTGGCATCTACCTAAATTTATTCCTCAAAAATTGCTGACGCACAACGGACAAAGAAACAAAGAACAAAGTGACATAGGCGACCCAATCGATTTCTCTGTTCTGATCGCGAGTATTAACCCGCGAGTATTTCCCTTCAGTACCTTTGACCACGTGACAATAGTTGCAGCCTTCTAGCTTTACAGCACCGATTTCATTATTGAATTATAATTAAAATACGCCAAGGGAATTTCAGTGGAAAAAGGCAAGTATCTAATTTAAGCATTTATTTTCCTCCAATTAAGTTAAATGAAATTTGTTATTTGTTTTATGTGTGAACTACTTTCAATTTTTTTTTTTCATATTTTTTATTATACCTATTTTTTTTAACAAAACATATTTTAAGAATATTTATTTAAAAATAGAAAAAAAAGGAAATTTAAATTCTCACACAATCGGACAAAGAAATATAAGACAGTGATAAAATACAGCGTAGCTAAGAAAGATTTCTATTCCCATAGTCATTCGTTGAATACACATTATTTTTTTTTTAACATTTAAATACTCAGTAAATTTAATAGGTTTCTAAAAGTTTATGCACAAACATATTTTTAAGATGTTATTTTAATGGTCATCAAATGTCATCAATTAGGCCATTAGAAAAATTTAGACTAATTAGATAATGTAAGTCATCTTTGATATTATTTCTGTATTTCACAATTAAACATGTTTTTATTGGCATGGCAAATTTGGCATGGAGAAGGCTCAGTAGTAAGCTATTTTTAAGCTTTTTGCGCGGACGAAGTCGCAGGAAAAGACCTAGCCAGAAATGTATTTTTTATAGTTTGGTGTGCGGTAAAACCCTAATGAGTTTGTGTTTACAACAATGTTAAATTAAATGAAGAATTATCATGTATTAATAAATGAATCACAAAATCACAATACCGCTGATACGAAATTATTAAAAAAAATAAAATAAAACAAATCGTTATAAAAAAAAAAAACATTTATAACACGAGAACGGCTGAATCGATTTTTGTTATTTTTGTATCCCCCCCATCCCCGAATAGCAGAATAACTATTAAAATAACGGAAATAATCACGTAAAAAATATTAAGAATTACAAAAAAATACATAATATAATTTTCACATTATGTTTTGTATGGTACCTGTTTTTATTCTAAGTTGCGTTGCGAAGTTCGCGAAATAAAGTGCGATAATTATAATGACTGGCAACGCTAATTATAAACATTTAACATTTCCACAGAACACTCTTAAATTAATAGAACAATCAAAAATGTCATTCACTAAAAAACTTTTCCCGCCATTTTAACAATCACCTCTAAATGACAAACTGTCAAACTTTACGCGCGTAAACATGGCGTCGCGAACGCGCTTATAAAACTGTCTCGGCAAAGACAACGAACAGAAATTATCCTCATTTAGTGATAATTTAATAAACTTAACTAAATTATAGACATTTAATTCAATTTATGTCCTGCAGTCTTAGCTTCAGAGAAGTTGTGCGCGGTCATTCAACTCTCACTGGGTATTGCATTACAAAAGAAATTGTAGGTATACTACTAGTGACCCGTTCCCAGCTTCGTCTGGGCTGTAATTTTTATATATACAAACCTTCCCTTTTTATCCCTCTTCCCATTAGTGAAGACCGAATTAAAATTGGTCTAGCCATTCTTGAGTTTTTGCAAGACTAACGCATGGCGATTGATATCTTTACTAATATAATATTATAAAGAGAGAAGATTTATATGAATAAATACCAAAAACTACTGGGCCGATTTTAAAAATACTTTCACTTATAGAAAGCTATTATTATTATTATCAGCGAGTAACATAGGCTATATTTTATAAAGTGACCCGGACGAAGTCGCGTGCAATAGCTAGTTTAAATATTAAAGAAGATATTATATAAAGAATTTTAAATATAATAAAATTTATAATATTTTATAATTATGTTCACAATTTATAAGAATACGAGCTGATCCGCGAACTTAGTACGGAACTCAGGGAGAATAAAAACCCGTTTCATACAAAATGTATGAGAAAATGAATTTTCTTCATATATTTTTTTTTCGTGAATATTTTTGCGAAGTTTTAATAGTTATTCTGCTATTCGGGATGGAGACAAATTCAATAAAACAAAGATCATAAAAATCGGTTCAGCCGTTCTCGAGTTATAAATGGTGTAACTGACACGACTTTCTTTTATATATAAAGAATAAAGCACCAGCTAGTCTTAAAGAAGACTAGAGCTGGTCCTAGCGATTTCGCGTTGAAAAATGAAAAATATAACACCAAACAAAATCCGTACTAAATGCGAAAGTATGTTTGTATGTATGAATGTATGGATGTTTGTAACTCTTTCACGCAAAAACTACTGAACCGATCACCATGAAATTTTGCATACACGTTGTCTGGGACACCAGAAAGGACATAGCGTACCTTTCATCGTTCAACGCGGACGAAGTCGCGGGCATCAACTAGTAATATATATGACATCTTATAATTGACAGTCTGACATCTATATTGCTGTTATGGTATTGCCAGGAGTTAGATATTTATTTTTATATGATACAATATAAAAATGTATACAATATGATACACAATAATCAGTTGAGTTACGGGGCTGGCATCTCTGTACCACGTCTCGTTTTTAAAACATGTACATAGTTTTCTGATTTTTTTTTAAAATTAAACTCTTTAGTACAATGGAGGAATCTCTGGACGGACGCGAAAGCAATCCGAGCGCGGCAGGTTTTGATTCGGCGGCCATCTTGAATGATGACGTTTCTCCAACCACCAGCTTCTGTTACAATATACCTAATCTATTTAATGGGTTTGTATTACACTTAATTAAACGATAAATTATAGTCGCCAATCTAACTAAAATTAGTAATCAAACTTTCTTAGAAGATCAATGTAAAATAAGAGCATATATTCTTATAATATTTAACCCCCGACTCTCGACGCAAAAACGGGGTTTTATACTTAAGTTTGTGTATCTGTGTCTGTGGAACCGTAGCTCCCAAAATGATGAAAAAAAGCTTTTACATTTAGAATGGCTGAAAATTTGTTTTTGTATATACAAATAGTTAGTATATCTTTGTTTCCTATTTCTTTCTTATTTGTGGGGCTAATAACCAAAAATGTCATAAATATTTCATCTTTTTGATACGGTTTTCATTGTAAATGTGAGAACGATCTTTTGCACCTTGGGAATTTTTGGAATGTTCTTTGCTACCGAATAATAACAGCACACTTACTATTATTTAAAGGTGATTCCTTGTATTGGCGGTTATTTCTGCAAGACTAGCTATCCAGTTCTCAATTTGATTAGCGTTTTCATCTAGTTCTATATGTTTCGTTTATTGTATTAAAAAAAATATATAATAAAAATATTTGTGTATTTTGAAGAATTGCTAATAAAGTATCCTAGAAAATCATACACGAGGTGAAATTTTGATAATATAATCTCAAGATAAGTATATCCAGTAGCCACTATGAATTTTCATCCGAGTGATTATGAATATATAATTAATATTTTTTTGTTCAAATAATAGTCACACGAAATGAAGACGATTTCTATTTAATTGTAAATCAGTAATAAAATTATTTCAGACTGGGTCCAGGATCAGTACTATGCGAACGGCCCGACACAGACAGTGCGGAGTCTTACACGAATAACGCTGAATCAGCTGAAGTTTCAGTCGACCAACAGCAATACGATGATGACGAGGAATATTCTCCAAAATCAGGCCGTAATTATAAAATGTTTTCTTAGAAGTTTGCAAAAAATGCAACCTTTTTATACTAATATTATAAAGAGAAAATATTTGTATTTTTGTTTGTAATGAATAAACTCAAAATCTATTGGACCGATTTTAAAAATTCTTTCACTTATAGAAAGCTAGCTATATTATCAACGAGTAACATAGGTTATATTTTATAAAGTTATCAGCGTGCATAATTTAATAAAACATAAAATTCTTTCTAAAAGTAACTAATCAACACTTTATTTGTAGTTGGTGAAAGAGGCCCTTAATCTCAATCAAAAATATATTCTATTAAATGAATTGCTTTATTGTATTGTATAGCTAAAAAAACATATTGTTAACACACAAGTAAATTTACTATCTTTTTAGCGCCATCTATAATCGTGGGTCAGCAACAAAGATAGTTCAAATATGAGTGAGAGAGTGGCTATGGGGAAAATTTTCCTAGAAAAATATTGATTTTGATGGTGTAGCTCAACCACGTAAGAAAATAATTAGAAAAAGTTTGAGCTAATATACAAGTTAATGTGTTTAGTTAGAAAAAAAAATACTGGGTTTGAATTGGAGATTATATAGTTATACAAATATACAATAGGTACAGTTTTAAAAGTAAAGAAAGTTGGCGCTAATAGTAGTCTGAGATTATTAAACATTTTTTTAATTTTTAGATTCCAAAGGTGATATACCAAAGCGAAAACAACGTAGATATAGGTATGTTAATATATAATAATTATTCTTTTAAAAGTACCTGGAACATATTTACCACGTATATCATATGAAATTAAATCCCTTATCGTCGTTAATTGTCGGGTTCGATCCCCGTGTTTTCTATGTATATATTTACAAAAATAAATTAGTATACATCAAGTTCGCTTAGTTTGAGGCTAGATGGCGCTGGTGACATGTCCTAACACAAATTAAAAATAAAATAAATACCTCAACAAATTATTCACTATTATATAGACTAGACAAAGCAAGTAATCAAGTAATTCGTTTTGGTTATTTTAGTTTAAACAAATAATCTTTGGTCACTTTCAGGACCACCTTCTCAAATGTTCAACTTGAACAACTGGAAGCAGCGTTCCACAAAACGCATTATCCCGATGTCTTCTTTCGGGAAGAGTTAGCAATGAGGATTGACTTGACCGAAGCTAGAGTACAGGTATGTGGTTAAAAATTGTCATAATCTATCAAGGGATAGAACTCACTCGTACAGTGGCTGTTAATATGACACAAATACATGTGTCAACACCAATACTGCCTATTTATGTCAAATGTATTCCAAAATATAATACTAACCAGTGTCACGGAATACCACGATAGTATAAGTACTAGTGCATTCACTAGTGTCTCGACCCAAATGGACACCCAACTCAGCATGTCCTGTGTGTGCTTTTTATAAGCCACACAGTACTTACTGATCTTCCGTTGGGCACTTCATTTTGACTTCACGGATGTCCGCTTAAGTTCATATTAAACGCATAAAATTGATATGTATTTTTGTCACAGTGTGCTTGTTGACAATAATACATCTATACTAGTAATATTATAAATGCGAAAGTATGTTTGGATGTAAGAATGTATGGATGTATGGATGTCTTTCACGCATAAACTACTGAACCGATCATCATGAAATTTTGCATACACGTTGTCTGGGACACCAGAACGGACCTTTTTTTTTAATTTTCAACGCGGACGAAGTCGCGAGCACAAGCTAGTATCAATATAATTTCTAAATATATTATTATAATTTATATATTCAACAACAGTTCTGTTGAGTTCAGTGAGTGAGTCTCTTTTCTTATCCCACATCTATGGTGTTGGTAATGGTATCTTACTGATATCAAGTGAACCGTTTGCCTCAGGTAGGCCGACTACTTGGCCTTTAGCAGGGATCAATAGACCTAATAGCAGGAATTAACTAACTTAGAATTTCATAGGTATGGTTTCAAAATCGTCGAGCCAAGTGGCGGAAGCAACAGAAAGCCGGCTGCGAACCTTATCCAATGAGGGACAGTCGCTCACCGGAACAGAGGTCATCATCAGCGCTGGCACTAGAAATGAGAGATTTCATTACTATTCCTGGTTAGTTGCAGCAATATAGAAAACACTATTTATGTCTTATTAATTTGAATATTGTGGGTTAGAGTAAAGTAGGTTTAAGGGATGAAGTTTGAACAAAACAGAACACAATTTCAAGGATAGTATTTATTTTAAGGGACAAGGTTTTTTTAATTTTTTGAGACGACCACCTGTTTGAGTGGTTAATGTGCTTTCTTTAACTCTGAGGATTTTCACTTTCGGATGTTAATTCCCTCTTAGGCTGGGTCCATACAAGTAGATATGTATTTTAGAGTTGTCATTTGCGTAAAATGAGTCTCGTAATTTACCTTGCATTCGGTTTCATACAAAAGTGGGCAAATTTTTTGGGTTTTACTTTTGTATGAAACCGAATACAGCGTAAATCACGCGGCTCGTTTGGCCCCAGCCTTAGTACGCAAACGATTTTTTCTAATAGATAATAAAAAGCAACATATTATTTTCAGTGTCCTCGCCTCAGTTAGTAAATGTGTCTGAATCACATCAACCCAATTACGGTTCTAAGTCGAAATCGTCAATGCCGGCAATTCACATATCAGCTTTGCCATCGAGACAAAACCCTCAAATGGACCTCCCATCATTCTCAATACCTCTGCAATACAACCTTGGAAGTTTCAAGAAGATCGGAGACGAAGTACAGTTCGATTTGGAGACCGCTACCTCAGATAATGAACCAAACACTCAGATAATGACCCACGCTCACAATCACTGGGACGGAAGGGTAATGCCAAATTTCAATTTATTAAATATTAAACCTTTATTGGAAAATAGAGAAAATATTGACATGTCTGAACTTAAGTATGAAGTGAAAGACGAAGTGAACAGAGTTAATTTCGAAATACAAAACGCCATACAATCAAACACAATAGAGACTGTAGACATATTGGGAAAGGAAACAGTTAATGAAGGACAGAATATATCTCCAGATTTCGAAATAGAAAGATATCAGAACTATCAAAATGAGAATGAGAAACGGTTTAGGGAGTCCAATTTTGATAGCAGTGTGCTAGAAGACGGAAGGAATCACTTTGTCTGCGACAATGACTTTTTGTGTAAGAGCAATTTTGAAAAAGTTGATGATAAACGGTCCGAATTTGAAGATTGTCATCTTTTGGAAGCAGAAAGTACAGTTGGTATTAACAATTATGAGAGTAAATTTAACTAAAAAGTAATAATTGGAGTTAAAATTATTAATAAATTCTTAGTGAGTATGTGACACAGAACAAATATTTTTAAGCAATAAAAACTAAAGTATCTAAGCCAAAAAAGTCTATAGGAATTGCGTTAAACAATTGTCATAAGCATTGACTTATTTTATTATTATATGATTTTATTTATTTAATTAGGTTTCATACAGTTATTATATTTTACGTCTAAGTTACGTATACTTTATATAGGACAAAATTTCAGTAATTTACAATTGTTATTTTGTTGCAATAATCGTCTGTTCGAAATGAATGAGGTGGAAGAATCTAAAAAATAACTTCATAGGATAGGTGATATTTGCGACTAGTATAAATTTGTGAGTAAAAGCATTAAATAAGAAGTACCTAACACTATAAACAAATATTCAGACATTGCAATCCCAAGAAGGCTCCATAAAATAATCATTATATTTTGTTTCATTTTTTGTTTCACCGCTGTTTTAAATTTATATAAGGGTAAAAGGCTAGAAAATAGCTTGTGAATAAACGTCTAACACAGAGTAATTTTACGAATCTCAGTTACTTATATAACACTTGAATTAATTTGAAAACCGAATAATAATTTCAGTTGAAATCGCGTAACTCGTTTGCAAAGGAGTTAGTTTGTTTCGTAACGTCTTAAGTATTTGGTACAACATATTAGGAACCTTGACACCATTTAAGACTTCAAAATTTAGAATTTAAAATAAATCACATTTGGCTTCCCCGTCGAGCTGTAAAGTCATAGAAGAACAGATATACAGAATAGAATAGATATAGAACAGCTGGTGCACGTGACTTCGTGTGCGTTTACGTGCTACTAAGTTTAATTGTTGATGGCGCCTTCTATTAAACTACAATAGAATTAGATGAAGCGGCGACATCTCTCGGATTTGGGTAGAACTACTTGGTGATATGCTCCAATTGGCAAAAACATTTTTCCAGAATAAAACCTTAAGGAAAACGTTCTTCAGGAATCATTCTGTTGCTATCAACAGAATGCGGTTTACATATGTAAACCGCATGAAAATCTGTTATGTAGTTTTGAGAACATCGCGAAAATACAACATACATACACCCAGACAGACAGACGCGACGAGGAACTTTGTTTTATAATATGTAAGGATATAATTAATTGTTTTTGCTAAATTAAATAATATTAAATATATAAATATGGATTTAGTTCATTTTCATGTAATTGTTACTTTTTCTCTTTTACTATAGTTTTGTTAAAATAATTTTTACTGTAATTTTGTTTTATATAAATATAATATTTGTAATTATTACAATAAATGTTTTATTATAAAACCAATTGTAAAAACTTTATTTTATTAATTGCATTGTTAAAAATATAGTCACTAAAATAATGGCATTTGTCTGGCGGCAGTGACCACCTTCATATAAGAGTAGGTACTGTGACTACAGTGAAATAACAGCCCGTGAGCTATTGAAGGTTTTAAGTTTTCGACAGACAGGCTGACTGTTCACTTGATGGCAAGTAGCTACTGTTGCCTATAACACAGGCAATGTCATGCAAGTTCTCTGTCGACCATGGTAGGGTTAAGGATAGGGATAGGGAAATGGGCTCTGGCATCCCTTACTCACTCACAGAAACATAACAGCACAGATGCTGTTTTTTCACGGTGGTCTTCTGTAAGGTGATGATCCAATGACTGCGAAATGCAGTGTCCCCTGCCACTACATAAGATAGTCACAATCTTTCAATTTGGATTCTACTAGATATTATTTGACATAAGCAACTTAGTGCTTAAAACTAATTTTATTTTAGTGCTTGAAATGTTAAGCAAAAAAAAAGTTACTTCTGTCGTTCTTGTCAGTATCTTTTTATGACAGTATTCGAGATGTCTTAAAACATCCGCATTTAGCAAGTAGAAACTAGTTATCAAGATTCATGAAAATTTTTATAACAAAATATCTTATTTTAGCCGTATATGTTGGTCTAGATGAGGGATTTAGATAGATAGACTTTTTGATTCTGATATCCAACGTTGTATCGAATGGAACTAGACGTAATTTGTTGGCTCCGTACAGAACGATTACCCACTTGGCACATAAAACTATACCACCTTAATCGTAACAGTAGTCCAACTCAACATTAATAAAAAAACAAATAAGAATTTTATTTCAAAAAAATGATACACGCGTGCTTATGAATTTCAATTTTTAATTTTTTTTAAAGGGATAGGGAAATCGGTTCTGGCATTCCTTCTCACTCACCGAAACACAACAGCACACATACTGTTATTTCAAGCCTATATTTTGTATATAATCTGGACTGGACTTGGAAGTTGGTGGACTAAGTATTTGGACACTCAAAGTAATAATCAATATAATCCTCATAATTCTTCATGATTCATTATTTAAGGTTATCCATTATACTCTTGGAGTTGATCTATTATTAATTTATAAGCGTGATTAAATTTTAAATATATCGTATCCAAGGAATACCTTTTATACTATCAAGACTGGCAGCTCTTTCCAAGAAAAAGATAAGAAAATTAATATTTTTCAGAATAAACCAAATTTTAAATGTCTGATCAGATGTAGTCTGATGTACTAATAGAAAGTGGATCGCAGCTTTGAAAGTCTTTGATAAATTCGACAGACCGGATCTTATTATCGTCGTAAAGGTGAGGTTAATACTGCTAGATGGTTACCCTGAGTGTGCAGACACGACATGATATAAGTCCCGCAGATTGCTAATGCACCTGGCCACCATTTTGTTGATGTAATCTCGTGACACGCTCAATACCGATCGCAAAACTGGTCGGCGAGTTTTTATCTGTGGATGTCGTCATGTGGAGGTTAATTTGACAAGGTTTCTGCGCATTAGAAATTTGCGAGAATTATATATGGCGTTTATGACAGCAAAATGGCGGAGTACACCCTTTTTTTAACGTTGTGATATCCTCATATTTACTCGGCAGCGTAAGAGCTGCGGGTTATGCCGGATTCTTATCAGCTACAATTCAACGACTTTCTAGCGCGACTGTAGGTGGTCGACACGAAGGTCGCAGGGTCGCGCAAGGAGGCGTACCCAAAAGTGAAGGTACGCCGGCCATATCGGGTATTTTTGTGGACCAATCTCGGCGGACTTATGTGTTAGTACTTGTTAGAGTTTTCATCCTGTTCTAACATTTATACTGTGACAAAAGATGGTTATCGCAAAGTTCCTGTGGCTGCTTGTAGCAGCAATGTGTTACCAGTATTAAACTTTACGAAGTTTATTGTTCAATTTATGATGTTGTTAAGTGCCAATATCTTGTTTGTTTCATATTGGTATTTTATTTCATAATTGCCCATTTTTTGTTGTTGTTTCTTTTTTGTTAGAGCTGACGGACAGGCTGACCTAGATGAGCAAATTTTGTCAAAACGATCTTGACTGTACATTTAATGGTAGGTGGCAACCGTTGCCTATTAAAACTCAGGCAACATCACAGGTGTTGCAAGTGATTAGGTATACTCGTAATAAGATAAGGGATTTTTAACGGCTAGGCTGTTATTTCACGGTGGTTACTGCCGCCAGACGGGCTGCCCAAGTGACTGTGAAATGCAGTGTGCCCTGCCACTACTAATATTTCTTATTTTAGTTTTAACATTTAAGAAAAAGGGCACAGACCAAGTCGCAGAACTATGCAATGTATTCGACGAATGTACGAGTATTCCAAATTATGTATGCAAAGGTATTGCAAATCCAAAATATTAGACATAAAATATATTATAAATAAAATAGATTTTCTATTATGAAAGTTTTATTTTCCATATATTTTCATTGACTTATTTTTAAAAATACCCTTTTTTTCCTCATATGCAGGTACCTACTCACCTTTACTGTCTGCGTGTTAGTCTACTTAGCAACAAAAGTCTATAATTGGTACAGATTTTCTCATAAATAACACAAATTATATAATATTAATGGCTCTATAACACGTTAGTGACTCAAGTTCAAGGTTAGCAGTTACTGTGAACCCTTTTGTCGTTTAATTAGTAATTACTTACAATCGCGAACAGAAGTAGTGTAACATAACATAAGTAGTTTTAGTAGTGACTGTCCATTAGGGCAGCCCGTCTGGCGGCAGTAACAACCTCCTTATAGAATACCACCATGAAATAACAGCATATGTGCTGTTGTGTTTCGACGAGTAAGGGATGCCAGAGTAAATTTCGCTATCCCTTCCCAATCCCTTATCCTTAATCGAAAGGGTTATCCTTAACCCTTATCCTACTATGGTCGACAGCGTACTTGCAGCACCTGTGGTGTTATATTTTCCTGTGTTATAGGCTACGGTAGCCACCTACCATCAAGTAGTAGTCTGTCGACATAAACAAAAAAAAATTATATAAATTTGAAAAAAAAAAAAAAAAAAATTCTACTATACTAATTTAGAATGTAATATTGAAAAACAAGATTTTTATACGAAATTTTTCACATAAAAATGAAATAAATACAGACTGAATGTATAAATTAAAATAAATTTACTTTAGTGCTCCACTGTAGTTAGAGAAGTCAATAAAACTAGAACCTTCGTCGACATTGAACTGGCCGAAATAAATAATTTATGTTACGCAAGAAATGGCAATAAAAATAACAATCTAATAAGACCTTCAGGGTCTTTGAACTCATTATAGGTTAACACTAATGGCTAAAAATGTTAACTTGTCTGAAGTTGTTAATGTTATAATGCGTTATATTAAAGAAATTACTCTTTGAGACAAGAGTCTCAGACAAGATTTTCTGAAGGGGATATTGGGGAAATTGGAAACGAATATTTCCAGGCTAAATTTAAAATGAAAAGCAGCTACTCAATCATCTTTATCTTTTTTAACATCAATCGTTGGTATTACTATAAAAACTAAGACGTAGCAATTACTTAAAAGATGCGACCCGCCCCTTTCTACTCGAGGAATTCTCTAGGAATATCCCTATTTCTCTAGGAACAGGTATGTAAAACCTGCTACATACTTATTTCTCTATTTTCTAAATACCTATTTATTTAGGAATAGGTATCTAAAAAGCTGTTATCTTGTACTGTCTGAGAATAATTTATAACAGTTTATTATTTTTGTGAATCAAAATATTTTATCAAATTATTCTCTGTCTCCGATTACTTTATGAATCAAAGAGGAACAAACAATTGCACGTTGAATTCATAATAAAGTCTGGATATAGTCTGGATAGACTATTGACTATTCTATATTTGTCCAGGAGGTGTTAATGTAAAACGGGTCAGCACGTCTGGGTTGGGTTCAAAATTTGCACTTAAACTATATTGTTACGGCAATATAAACTTTAGCTGATCGTAATTGAGTACCAATTTGCTTGAATAATTTGGAGAGTTAATTTTACAGTTATTGCCTAAATTATATACAGATATTGAATTTATAGTTTTAATAAGAGAGCTTAATATTGTTTTTAGAGGACGAAACTGAACCCCGACATAGTATTTACTAAAAGGACAAAATGTACATGTCCTTTTTTTTTTTGTACAGGCTGACGGTCCATTTGATAGTAGGTGGCTACCGTCGGTTATTGTCGCCAGGCGGGTTGCCCAAATGACTGCGAAACTCAGTGTACCCTGCCACTACTTTCCAAATCCCGCCGGGAATCGAACCCGGAGCCCCTGAGTCGGTAGGCAAGCACCGACTCATGTTCCAGATATATGTCGCAGGCAAACTACTATATTTGGTTGGTGTCGTTGACATTTTTGTCTCTATGTAAACTTTAATTTTTTTTGTTGAAAATATGTAGCCAATAAGAAGTTACTCGAATTTTGAGCTTTATATAATCAGTAAAGTAACCAATTTTGACATGTTCTAAGAGTACAGGAACATGTAGGTTAGTATAGAGTGAGCTACAACCCATATCTACTTTAAATTAGGGAAAGTCCTTTGTTTATCAATACGACATAATGTCGCATTACATACATGTAATATGTAAATATTATTAACTGAAAGAAATCAAGACCACTTTTTTTTTTTTGAGTAGAATGGTCTACCTACTATAATAAACCTTTTTGCTCTAAGATTACACGTAGATGTGCTACGCATAATTCGTAGCATTGTGAGTGCTACGATAGCTAGCTACGCGCTACTAAGCATTTTTTCTATGAGTAGTTAAGATGAAAGGCATTTGTATGTGTTCATAATGCTTATTCTTGGTCTCGCCTTCATCCCTATGGACATTATTGCATATTTCTTAAAATCAATAATAACCACAAAAATAAAACTGCATAAAATTTATCATAGGAATTTATCAAAATCCGTACAGTAGTTTTCTATTAAAGAGTAACGACACCCATTCTCATAATGTTCAAAATATGTATTACAAAAGCAAAATTTTATAACTTGATTTTGTCTGCTAATATTTCTCCAAGGTGTTAAATGTTTTGTTTTTAATTTTTGTGTGATCCCTCGGGAACAGCACTTTTTTATTAGATGAAAGGTATCTCATGCCCTTTTACCCCTGACAATGTGTATGCAAAATCTAAAAATATAAAAAATGTAGTCAACAGTAGCATCGCCACTGTCCTCATATGTATATGTATGTCAGGCGTTTCACAGGTGTTATATTTTTGATTTTTCAATGGTGACGAAGTCGTGGGCACCCAGCTAGTAAGCCATTTTCTTTCAAATATACGATTCTTATTATATTGCAGGCAAAGAAGACGTTATTTAAGACTGAAACCATCGCTCTTACATAAGATGCAGAGCGATCTTGTTCAACGAAACCGCGCTTCTTGTAAGACTCATTCGAGCAAATCTATATATAACAATCTCGGTATTCGATTTCTATTTAATAAAATATACAAAAACCGTTTCTCTTCTGAAGCCATTAGGGCACGGAATCATTTAACAAAAATTCAAGTTAACCAGCTAATATGAACAGCGGGACAAATATTACTTAGAAACTTGTGTTACGCGAATATATTCCTTGTCATTAAACCATTAAAGGCGATTATTATGTAACATCGTCGTTACAATTTTAGCGTAATCGAATTCGGACATTTGTGTACGTTCCTACATTTCTTATTTGTTTCTCCTAACAAACTCGCAATTAACAAACAAAATTCGACTTTATGAGTCTTGCATAAAATCGGATTTAAAATATCCTCATTTAGCACTTAGGCCCTTTCGACACGTAATGTATTCAACGTGCATTCGCTTTTCCAACACACCAGCTCACTGTGGAAAAGCTCATTTGTTTAGTCAATATAAAGTATGTTCTGTGCACTGGTCCTAGAGTGGATTTTACAACAACAGTCTTTGGGTTTATAAAATGTTTTGTATGTGGGGTGGTAGCCGCGACCGAGGGTTGAAGGGGGTGCCAGGGGCTGGAGGGAGGGTGTGCCAGCCAAAGGCTTTCCAGGTCTCTCTACTACGTTAGTAGCATTCCGTCTAACGTAGGAGACGCGCGGATGGCGCGTAGTACGACGCGCTGTCGTTTTTCGATTTTTTTTAAACAGTAATACTAATCTTTCTCATTAAAAAAGCCATACTAATATCCTAGCGAAAGGGAGATCTAGATTTATTTCTATGTGTGGGTTTTATGTGCGTGTGATTGTGGAAACGGTGACCACGTATAGACGGTATGATATATATTCGGAAGTACCTATAGTTTGACTATGTATGACCTACTTCTAATATAACCTCTTATTATATTATTCATTATATAAAATATGTTATATATAGTTAAAAACCTGAATTGGCACCTGTAGTTTTATTTATTATAATTAGAAAAAAAAGTGTGTACGGAAAGCGCGGGAAATCACGCAATATAGCGGAAAAACGGCGGGAACCGAACTCAGACAGATAGATGTTTATTAAAAATTCAGTTCGAAATTTAAAATGGAGATTGTTTTCTAATCCTTTCGCGACTGCGATGAAAATTGGTTATTATAAATTTGAGCCGTTGTAACCGCTAAAGGTAAAAATTAATTGCTTTTTCAATAGCGGCATTACATGTTTTTAAACCCCATAAGTATATATTTTTCGCTAACTGGTGCCCGTGACTTTGTCCGTGTTGAAAAATTAAAAATATAAATGCCTGACATTATATTTTGCCATGCGTTGGATCTTTATTTTTAGACTAGCTGTTCCGCTCTCGGCTTCGTCCGGGGTGCATTTTTTTTTCGTAAAAACCTTCCCTGATTATCCCTCTATCCATTGGTGAAAACCGCATGAAAATCGGTGCAGTAGTTTGAGTTTATCGCGAACAGACAGAAAGACGCGGCGGAGGACTTTGTTTTATAATATGTAATGAGGATAGCTGGTGCCCGCGGCTTCGCCCGCGTGGAATATTTAGCCTATGTCCATCCTAAAATTCTATTCTTACTTTTGGTAAAATATTTTTTTTTTAATCAGATGAGTAGTTTCGAAAATTACCTCCTACATAAAAATTTTACAAACATACAAATTTTACCTCTTTATAATATTAGTACTTACCTATATAATATAATTGGGAGTACAAATTAATGAATTTTTTTAAATATAATACTAATATAAAATTTCTTATTTTTCAATTCCAATAAAGAGCCTGGTTGCATCTTTAACTACTTTTAAACTTGTGAGCAGATTTGAATACTTTCAGTGAACGATAACTTGAGACAGTTGAAAATCAATAATGTCGTATTTAATTTAAAACGTTTTTAATTTAGTATAAAGTTGATTTTCTGATAGAAATATACATCAAGTAATCCTAACTAAAAGTAAGTTTATTTGTTTGCTTCGCTTTTACGCCTTAACTACTCGACTGATCATCACGAAATTGGTATACCATCATACAGCAACGAATACAACGCTTTTCTGCTAAGTCCTCGCCTTAACTCCCTAACACAGTGTTGTGTTTGTATGCGTTAGAATAAGATGACGGATGGCACATCTAATAAGTTTGCGACACAATAATGTGATAATGGTCTGAGAGATGGTAGTAATTTCAGGGTAGGTATTTGAGACAAGCTGAAAATTTGTTCTACAACTCTTCTATAATACCCTAACACAGAACTACAGACCTGGCTGGGGAGTAGTGGGGCTAAATCGGGATAACCCTTATATTTTCAAAGTTGCGATTTTGAAAATATAAAAATATATTTTTTTTTCGCAAAATATGTCCTTGAGGCAATCCGAAATTTTTATACTTTTGAAATTGAATGTTTAAAGAGTAAAAAAAAACGAATAAGCGTAGTTGAGGCAAGTTGAAATTTTTACAGGATATTATTTATAATTAAAAATAAATATCCTAAAAAGGACAGATTATTTTGGTGGGATTTTCTACCTGCCAGGCGATCAGAAAATATAAGGGTTGATTTAGCCCCACTACTCCTCAGCCAAGTCTGTAGTTCTGTGTTAGGGTATTATAGAAGACTTATAGGACAAGTTTTCAGCTTGCCTCAAATACCTACCCGGAAATGTCTATCATCTCTCGGAATATGGGAAATAAAAATTAAACTGATATAGAAATGATATGAAAACGATAAATTACATTAATGACAATAAAATAAAAATCATAAATGAAATGTTAAATGGCTTGGAATAAGGAAAAATGTAATATCTTTAAAATAAAACAAAAAAACTAACGCCTGCTCAAAGTGTTATAGCAACAAGATGTCAATTTCAACGCCGATGAAGTCGCGGGCACCGGCTAGTACTTAATAAAAGATAAAACACTTATTTATTTCGCTGTAAATAACACTCAAGCCACTCAAACTTGAACATAAAAAGTACACCTTTTTTATTTGCTCAGAAGACATTTGTGGTAATAAAAGTGTGTGTAAGTGGTAGCTAATGTAATACAACTTTGTAAGCTGCCAAAAATATGTAATGCCAGAAATTGATTAAAGTTGAGCCAAGCCAAGAAATGGCATTGATTGATTTTTATCAATTGAGTAAAATAAAAGCAATTTTTTAAATAATATTTTAATAAAAAAATAATAAAAATTGCTTTATATATTATTTTATGGACGATTTAAAAATTCATAAAGAACTATAGAGGAAATCACATTTCACGATTCAAAATGACACACACACACACATATATATATATATATATATATTATTTCACAAAAGATTTTTTATGCAGAAATATTTTTGTCAAATATTTTCAGAATAATAACTGCTATAAATACGTTCATTGTTCCTACTACATCAAAAATGGCAAACGAAATAAATCATATTTCTATAATTGTACACATTCTACGATATCGTGTGTTCGATACGAATTGTGTTATGAAATCGATTTGTGAACGATGCAAGGGCACGAATGAATTGATGTTAATGTACATTCTTTGTTGCCACCACGCGATATATTATGAACATATACAGAACATACACACATATATTTCGAAAGAAAAACTTCACAATTATTGATGGCGGCAGTAACCAATCCCTTACAGAAGACCACAGTGGAATAACAGCACGTGTATTCGGTGCACAGTTTTTCTGGATAAAATGTTACCGTTGTTATCCCTGACAAGGTGTATGCAAAATTTCATAATGATGGGTTTTGTAGTTAAACAATATCACTTTCGCATTTATAATTTTAATTATGAAGATATGATTTTTTTTTTATAGAGTTTTTAGTAATAGCCAGTGCTCGAAACTACTAAAGGATTATGATACGCTTTTCACCATCATTTAGATAATTTTTCACATTATCTATATCAGGTTTTATTAATAAAATCTTCCTTTTCCTGTTTGTTTTCCAGAGCGAAGCGAAAAAAGACGAAATTTGAACTGATGATAGTTATTTGCTACAAAGTAAATACTGAATTTCTTGAAAAAATGTGTCTATATAAATCTCCATGAAACGTCATTTGCCTTTAAATTTAAAAGAAATTTATTATTAACCAGAGCTTTTCAAATTTTTTTTTTATATGTTAATATCGGCAGACAAACTGACGGTCCATTTGATGGTAGGTGGCTACCGTCGCCTATAACACAAGCAACACCAAAGGTGCTGCAAGTGCGCTGCGGACCATAGTAGAATATGGGAAATGGGCTCTGGCATCCCTTACTCACTCACCGAAACACAACAGCACATATGCTGTTATTTCACGGTGGTCTTATGTAATAAAAGGTATTTCAATTTAGAAGCGACAAAGTTTCGATTTAATACGATAATATGCTATAAAAGCTATTTGTTGAGATCGGTCGAGCTCGAGGGTGGGGCATTTTGCCGCGAAAGGGGCAGTGCGTGCCTTGACCGGAAGTCGGCCATACTTTATTTATAGTCAGGTGTAGTAACCTCTCCGAGGGAAAAATAGCGGCGGCGCTTTTTATTTTTATCGATTTTGAATAAAAAACAGCCGACGAGTTGTGTCGCTTTAACTTGGATTTTAATTTGCGTCGTTATAAAGTTAACATGTGTTAATAATTATTTGAATTCCCAATGACAAACACGCTTAATTAATTAAATAAATAATTAATTAAGAATTCATTTTATTTTTAACTAGCGACCCATTCCCGGTTTTCACGGGTGCATTTTTTTCTGCAAATTATTATATAACTACGAATTTACGTCGTTTAACAACCGTCAGCCTGTCTGTCGACCTTAACATAAATAAACTACCGAGTAGGTATTATTACTTCTCCTTGTTAAAATAACAAAATACTCGTTATAAAAATGATTTGTCGTCATTCCTTATTTGACTGTATAATTGGAGCAAATTATCATATTTCCAACATCGAGAGTCAGATGGGAATCTTTGTTTTCGCCGAAACAATGGGGAGACGAAAAAAAAGTCTATAATTGCGCCTCGATTTAATGAAATTTCCTCATAAATAGGAGAAGTTTTGGGGAACAAAAAGATATATACTTTAGTATTGCGGACGAAAAGTTAAATGGCGTATTAGGAATTCAATTTGTTTAATGCCTTTTTCGCTTAGCTGCGAACGCGGCAACTATATAAAAAGATTTGTTGGCATGTGTGTCAATATATTGTAAGGCCTGATCACAAAGTATCTGAAATTTTCGATTTTTGTTGGTTGGTGATACTAGTGATTATATTTTAATATCAACTTTCAGCCATTTTAGATGTCGTTATTTGGCACGAATCGAAATATATTGACAGGGAAACACAGGTGCGAATACTAGTAGCAACAACTTCAACACAATGTTATTTGACGTTCTTCATTTTCTATTGTACGCAGACACGCTAACCGTTTCGCCTTTTCAACCTCAGTTCGCTTTGTATTCTAAAGATTTGTATGATTCAATGCAATGCTTTTGAATTTGTCCAAACATTTTTTGTGGCGAGCGAACGAAATAAGTTATTCTGAATACAAATCTCTTCTTCATATTGTTTAGAAAATAGTTTCTCGACATTTTTAGTGTCTACGACTATGGAATTTGCGTCACAAATGCCAAAGCGGCAAAAAAAGTACGCCTAAAACGGAATTATGGCGGAGTCTTGCCTTCGCGCGTCGATGGTAGAAGGTAGTAACGACCAAGTTCTACTATTGATTTTAAACTCATGTAAAGAAAGATGTTAGCGAGATAGAATTAACGAATGGAATATTATGAATACGAATGATGAATGTGCCCACACATAGATATAAATATATTCACGTTGTACTGGCCAGTGCGTTTTTTCCTCTAAATATATTTAAAGGCAACAAATGAATGTTTTTAAAAGTATACAACACGATACGCCACTTAGTCAATTATGTATGTGAAGTGAAAAACATATCAATAGTGATAAGGAAAAGTCAGATGCAATCGATAGACCAATGGTAATCAAGGACAATGATAACGAAGAAAGGTCGCCGAGGGGGGAGGAGAAAGAAAAAAAACAAGGAAAGGTAAACGATAGAGAAAAAGAAAATAAAAACCAAAACAAAAAATCGCTAAAGGTGAACATGAAGAAGAAGAAACAGATGGAGTACAGATTTCAAAATAAGATCGATATAATAAAACGAATTAGAAAATCAAAGATGGAAGCGAAAAGTTTGTACAGATCATACCACAGATGTCAAGGGTTTTCAAAGATGGCGAATTCAAAAGTGGGGACTATGACGTGTTTATATTCGGGATTCAAAGTATTAGTGCTGGTTTTGTTGTGCGCGGTCTTAGTGCGCGGAAGCGAATATCCTTTCAGAGAATGCGATAACACCACCTCAACATCGACTACTACTGAGGAGCCGAGATTCCCCTATCTCAACAGATTTAAAGGTCAGTCCCTATTTAATATTTAGATTGGTAGATTTAGTAATGATAATGATGGAGATGAGGTATCTGATTGGGTAAAAACCATATCAAACCACATCAAAATATTTTAAATTAATTTTGTGAAGATTTTTTAATATATTCAATTCGATTGTACATAGGTGGTTACCGCCGCCTAAAGGACACAAGCAAGGCCATGTTGCGGGCACAGCTAGCATTAAATACGCTTTAGAATTCTAAGACTAAATATAGAAGTTGGAAATGTATTTTGATTAATTAGTATCTAAGTTAGCCACTAGGTGGTGCTGCTTCATTCCCATACAAATGCACGTTTACGCGTTCGATGCGTTTGATCGAGTAAAACTCGCACTCTGCCAGGAAGACCGTGTCCGATATATGGTTAATACACCTATGCTAAAACAACGAATATCTCATAATGTACACAGACGTTGCAACTCATACGATTCGTTGTACTGTACAGAATACAGTCATATTTCGTGCCAAGTGGCGTATCTAGTATGATATATCTATGTTGGCAGTAGTCCAAGAGTTCAGAGGTAAAAATGAATGCTATGAATATATGCAGAGTGAGTACGAAAATGGAAAGTGTAAAATGGAAAGCTCTTCGACTATATGGAGCTGTTCCTATTATTAGACATTCTAGTGTACTGTACATACAATTAGTTCACAAGAGATTTTATTGAAGGTTAGCTTTTGCACGCGACTTTGTCTGCGTAACTTTATAATTTATAGCCTATATTACTCGCCGATAATGTAGCTTTTTATAGGTGAAAGAATTTTTGAAATTGGTCCAGTAGTTTTTGAGGTTATTCATTACAAACATACAAAAATACAAATCTTCTTTCTTTATAATATTATTATTGATTACTAACTAAGTATATAACGTGATCTTACTAACATTACTTTACTTTACTTTACTTTAATTAAATTATTAAATTATTTACTTTATTTTATTTTATAAAACTTATAGATATTTACTTATATTTACTCGTATATAAAACTAAGTCGTTAAAAAACGATTTACTGGCTTACCTTTATTTGTCTCGGACCATTAATGAATATTAAAGTTGTTCTTTAGTCACAAATGTTAAGATATGTGGACGGTTGTCTATAAAGTGTTGATAGGAATTTAGCTTTTGACGAGCCCGTTGGATGTGTCGTAAGGATGCTTGCATAACCTCGGGTTCGATTACAGGCGGGGTCAACTTTGGAAATGCTTTTCAAAGTTGTTTCTGATCTGCATTTGTAAAGTAGTCGCAGTGTACACTGCGTTTCGCAATCATTTAGGCAGTCCGTCTGGCGACTGTAACCACCTCCTTACAGAATACCACTGTTGTGTTTCGGTGGGTGAGTAAGGGATGCCAGAGCCCATTACCCCATCCCTTTCTTCTCTATCTCCTTATCCTTAATCCTTCTATGGTTGGCAGCGCAGTACTTGCAGCACATGTGGCGTTGCCTGTGTTATAGGCGACGGTAGCCACATACCTTCAAGTGGACCAACAGCCTGTCTGTCGAACTTAACATAAAAAAAGTTCTCACAATACAGATAAAAGTCTCCACCTCAATATGCAGATAACAGAAAAACAAGGCAGCCATAGAACATAATATAAAAATACGTACTTACTGTTTTTTTTTTAAATGTCTCTTAAACAAAATATTTGGTTAAAAAACAAATAAAAAAATAACAAGAATTGAATTCGTCTGAGTATAAATGAGTGTCGAACAAAATGCTGTAGCGTCCCCTCTTTGTCTTTCTTGTGTAATGAATATAAAACACCCTTCTTTGTCATGAAAATTGTCATGAAATTGTTGATTGACAATCTGTCCTTTGTTATTACGGTACAGTGAAATTATTCCGACGTGAGTTATTTTTTAATTTTTAAATGTTCAAAAGGCCTTTTCTAAGGGCCTTTTCTCATTTTTTTCATAGAGTTTTCATACTTTGTTTTCGAAAAATAATATCAAATATAAACTTTTAATTGTAAATTTAATAATTCTAACATAACCAAACAAACTTTATGTAAACATAATGTTAGTAGCTCTCTACTATAATACTATTGTAAAATTACGGATAACACGATAATTACAATTTCAAACTAATCTCAATGGTGTTTATTTAACCTTTGGAAAGCCGTCGCAAATACCAGGAAAATTACACATGAATGTATAATCTTTAAAATGAATCAGTGCAATATGCATTTCAGTTCAGTAGTGTATACATATGTATACATAAATACGTAACATCAACACACATTGGGAAAATTGCGCCGCCATTACGAAGTCATTTCCACGAACACATCAACTCGCGACCTCACTAAACTCTATTGTACACTTCAAGCTATGCGATATTAAGGAAATCATTGAGGCAAATGACATTGACGTTCGACCTTCAACATTTATATTAATGTTTCATACAAGTTGCAGGTGATTTTTTGTTTTTATCATTAAATAAACAATAAAAAAATTTAAACTGACATTATCTTATTTATATGTGCGCAATTTCGAAATAATTTTCTTATGTTCTAATTTTTTTTGTGGAGTTTCTATTACTTTTACGAAAATTCTAAGTATAATATACATACATTAACATAGTTTATTTAATACCCATAAACCAGTTACAAAAATTAAGTTAAAATAGAACGATTCGGCTCTAATAAGGTTTCGAAGCACTAAGTTGGAGCCAAAAATTAAATGCTAATGCTGAAATAATTATTTATGGTGTTCTACCAATTTTTTCCTCGACGGTTAGGTGTGACTCAGGCTTTATGATTATCGGATTGACCCATCGGCTTATGTTTATGAATATAAATGGGAGCAACAATTTAGGGTTGAATAGTAGCCTTACAAAATTTTAGTGTTTATTTTTACGTTGAGTCTGTTACTAACATACAACTGTTACAAATATACTAACTGAAATAGAGCTCAAATTTGAAATTTATTCTTTTAGAAAAACGTGTAATTGAAGTTATAAGAAAAAAAATCATTGACGAGCTGTTTATAGTATAATAAAAAAAATCTTTTATAGAAAAAGTAATAATAATTATTCTTCAATAATTATTCTTCAATAATTATTACTACTTTTACAAATATTGAAAATTAGCTGAACCCGACCACGCTTCGCTGTGGCTCAGTTTTATATTAACTCGGCTACCATACCAACGGCTAACTTCCACTTTAAATGTGACAGCGGTTGTCGTTGGCGAGTTAGTTCTCCTCGTTTTCGGCAGATGGCGCCGTAAAAAAGTTATTTTTCTCGAGACCAAGAATATATTATTACGCGAAAAATCCTTATGATCAATCCTTGAAGCGGATTGCATATTGTGTAAAAATTTAAGTCAATCCGTCAGCTAGTTGTCGAGTTTTTGCGTTATATACAAACCAACACAACAAATAGATAGATTGAATATAATTGAATATAATAAAATAAATACTTTTTAAAAGTGCATTTTACAATTTTTCCGCAAAAAAATAAAACGAAAAATATGTGATATATTTTTTGAAGTTTGAAGAAAGCGTTGAAGTTTTGAGAGCAATCCATTTATTACATACATAATACATTTAGAGTTATAGCGTTCAATTGTTGCTCTCACTAAAGCTTAGAGGCAATCACGAACTTGAACCTTTTCTACGATTACGCCTAGGGTTGCCAAAAATATTATTAATTACTAAAAAGGTTGTCTTTTTTAATGTACGTGTGACATAAACAATTAATTTATTTAATATCTGTGATATAGCGTGACGTTAGCAAACTGTATGACGTCACTTGTTCGCAAACATCACTTGTCAAAGACTACGTCGTTAGGTTAACATTATTTGATTGGGGGAACAGGTGACGTCACAACGGTCAAGTAATAAGTGTTGGCGTTTTGTGTTGTAATTTGAAATGAAATTAAAAATACACGATTTTTAAAGGGTTATAGTTATATTTAAAAAAAAACCATTTTATTATACGTGATTTTAAAACCATTTTCAAAAATAGTATACATCCTAAAATAGTTATTAGACGATATTTAAAGATCTCAAAAAAAGGATAGCGACTAGTCGCATGCTTTGTCAAATGATATTACAACGTGTGAAAGATATTAAAAGATAAATTGTTAACCCTGCGGTTACCTATTCGATCCATAGTCATCTATATAGACACAATGGTAAAAAAACATTTTAAGACGAATCCGATATCGTGAAAGCCACGACCCACCTCTCAGAGCGTTCTTGTCTAGACACAATAACTTATGCAAATTAGACAACCGAAACTTATACTTGTAAATGGTTTTCTTCTGAAATCTTACAATCTTCTCGCAAAAGATAATGTACTTAATTGGGCACTTATTCAAATAATGTGTAAATTTTAAATGTAAAAGTTGGATGTAAATTTTCAATGTAAAAACTGAGTGGATTTAGCTATATTGTATATTTTTACCTGAGTCATGGATGTTTTGTATTTATAATAAGTATGTATTTACAAAAAAAAAGTAATCTATGTAGTATATCTACTGTCTGGTATCCATAATACAAGCATTAGTTGCTTAGTGTGGAACTAGATGGTGCTGTGTGGAATGTGTGAAGATATTTATTTATTAAAATTTATTTATTTACATTTTCATATTTGAACTTTACAAGTGAGTGAATGTTTTTAAATATATTTTGATTTTTTTTTTGTTAAGGTCGTCAGATAGATAGATGGTCTACCTTGTTGAAAACCTGAAAACCTGGATCGTAGCTGAACTCGGTTCAGTTAGGAATAACATATTAGGACCATGCTGACCGACCAAATCCAGACCACTTCCACTACTTTCCAAATCCAGACCAGAGCCAACTTTGAAAAGTTCATTTCCAAAGTTGACCCGGCCAGGAATCAAACCCTGAGACATAGCGTTAAGGCAAGAACCCTAACCCACTCGTACAACTTGTTCGTCGATATTCTTGTTACATTTATAAACCATTTAAAAAAGCCCTGCAAGAAGGATACATTTAATTAATTATATAATTATTTTGCTGTTCACCTATTAAAACTTGGAAATCGTCATAGCTGCGGGCTTTTGAAAGGTAAAAAGCATTACTTTATGACACTTGACCAATGCACAGATGGGCCTCGTTAAATGCATAAGTCAACGGCGAAGCAAATGCAATATTGAAATCATGAAAAATGTAATTTTATCGACTCTCGACTCTCGATTTCTTCAAATACAAATATTTATATACATATATATATAAATCCTACTACGTATATCAATTTCTTACAGATATCAATCTTGCTATTTATTATTATAAATGCGAAAGTTTGTGAGGTAAATGATAAAGTATAAGCGATATAGCGGAAAGGGCTTTGATATTTCTTACTCATTCATCAAAACATAAAAGCCCAAGTGCTTTAATTTCGCGGTGTTATTCTGTGTGGTACTATATTATTTGGTTAGATTTGCAGACCTGATGGTCAATTATTATTAATACTAGCTCAAAATCCATTGCGTAGTTTAGGAGATATCAGCGGATAGATAGACGCGGAAAGCGACTTTGATATATACTAATGTAAGGGTACGCACAGAAACATGGGTTTCTTATAGCGGGACTCGTGTGTCATTTTCGTGTCTTGTGACGTCACCGCGATGTCATCGCCATGACACACGACGTCACGTGTCTCGTGTCGTTATGTCTGCATGATGGATACAACGAAAGTCGGTCGTTAAATTAAATTAGAAGCACTTATTGTACGGTTTTGTCTCCGTTTGCACACAAATTCTTTATTGTTTGACCCATTTTTGTGCGCGAGACGCACAGTTGTCTGTGACAGATTTATTTATTACGTTTATTCATTCAGGGTGACCTGTGTGATTCTTATACTACTTATAGGACACTTATAAATGTTTCATGCAAGCGTAGCCGCCGGCAAAAGCTAGTTAAAGTAAATTCGAATTATATCGTTAACGTTATGCCGTATCAAAATCCGTTGGTTGGTTCAGAAGTAGTTCGCGGAGAAATAGACAGACGCGAGAAATTTCGGCGACTTGGTTGCAAAATATTGTTAAAATTTAATAAGGGTCTAATATTTTAATATAAATCTTCCGTGAAAAATTATTAAACTGATGGTGAAAACCGCATAAACTTACTTGGTTTAGAAGGAGTCAGTGGATATACCGACAGACAGACAGACGCGAAAAGCGACTTCAATTTATAAAATTCAAAATTCAAAATTTGAATCGGTGTTCAAATCTATGTAAGGACTATGTAAGGACTAATACTATGTAAGGACTCAATTTCCAAAAAGTTAGAGACGGGTTTCTGGCTGACGGGATATATGTTCTCCACTGACTTCTTTAAAACATCCAACAGATTTTGATACGGTTGTCACAAATTTAAAGAGCGATTTATAAGCGAGGGAGGTTTATGTATACAATTTGCAAAAAAATGCATCCGTGCAAGTCGGTCGCTAGTCTATACTAATATTATAAAGAGGAAAGATTTGATTGTTTGTTTGCATTGAATAGGCTCCGAAACTACTGGACCGATTTGAAAAATTCTTTCACTGTTGGGAAACTATATCATCAGCGAGTAACATGCAACAACTAGTTTATTCATAAAATGTTGCCTTCGCCAATTGGCAATATATGATGACAGAGAAAAGGACTTTGTAATTCCTTAACTAAATAGGTACCCCTGTCTTAATTGGAGAACAGGGAATGAATAAGTAAAAGTATCCAAAGGCGTCGTAGATTAACGCGCTATTGTACTGCCTCCGTCATCTGTAGTGACAAATAGTTACTGTCTTGTGGTAATTAATACTGTCACGTAGCTCTACTGGAGTATGGTCAGTAGAAAAGGAAATACGAAAACAATTGAATTGTTATTATTATTTTTCAAATATTCATTTTATTTCTTAATGTTATTTTTTTTACATTATATAATTATAAAAAAGGATGAAAATAAAAAAGAAAACCTTAAAATTAGCTGTGTTCTGGTAGCGGAGTTAGGGCTGCAGAGTGAGGAATCTCCTGACAATTCGTGCCGTGTCAAGAAGTACCGCCTTCTGTTGTCTGTCCCTTGACCTAGCCAACTAGTCATTTTATTATTTTTATTATGTACGTAAGTACATTACTATAAAAATTGTAACACTTGTAAAAATACAAATATTAAGTAAAAAAAAAAATTATTTAAAAGTACAATTTTCGAGCTGTAAACGTCATTTTGGCGCGCTTTGTATTGACGTATATATATAATGTCGTCAGCGTACAGAAAGACATCTGATCAAATTATCAACGTTTTTGAGGTTTCATGGTGTTCTCTTGAGTAGAAAGACAGACAGACAGAGTTACTTTCACGTTTACAACATTAGTATGGATTTATGAGGGTCGTTGTATTTTTAAAATACTTAAATGAAACAGTCCAATAAATTATATGCTAATTAAAAATGTGAAAGGTAGTGTGTCTACAAAAACCGAGTTTAAGGGGTTAATTCTGAGTTTTAACAAGGAATTGCTGCTCGAATTTGTTGACACGCGATCTTTATAAAGGCGTGTCCTCATTGAGAGCGGAGTTGAATTAATTGAATTTTTAATTTTATTAGTTATTTTTTTACACATGCTGTGCCTTGCAACTTCGATCGCCTTAAAATAGCACAAATGTGTTTAATTTTCTAAGCTATGATATCATTTAAGATATTCACTTACATTCTTTTATTTTATGGGTTTGCTCTTGGTCAGCATCCAGCAGTGTAGCAAAGACCAGCGCGATGATGGAGCGAGCTCACTATGAAGATGCTTATTCAGTTGAACTTTGAAAAGATTTGAGTTATATGAGCAGACGCTGCCGGCAGGGAGTTCCAAACCTTGGCAGTGCGCATTGTAAAGGATGTTTTACAACGCTTGGTCCGAAAAAGTGTGAATTAACAAGTTAAGGATGGTAACCAGTCATACGTCTGAATATCGCTGGTATATAGCGAATAGAAAAACTTTTATTTAATTGTGAAGACAAACTTAACTATTCAAAATAGCCACATACGAGTATATGAAGATTTAGCCAAATATGTAGTTATATTAAAACATGAAAACTATGTAAAAGAAAAGGGAAATCATAAGTCTTGTAAGACTAACAACTTTTCTTTTAAATGTAAAGGTCGGTTGGCAATTGGTCAAATTGATGGTAGGTAGCTACCGTCACCTCTAATATAAGGAATGCCATGTTTTGCAAATAGAATGACGACTTTAATGCAACAGGACATGTGCTGTTTTTTACGATTGTATTCTGCAACGGGGTGATTACTGCTGCCAAGCGTAGTTGCCAGGTATAAAACAGAGTGTGCCTTGCTACTATAAAAAAAAACCGTAAAATGTTTTATAATTTTAATTCTGTGACATAATAATATACTAGTTTATCGGCACAAAGCGTGCCGATGTCTCGCTTGACCGGTTTTCTTCTATTTTTAATGCTGCTAACTGAGTTGCATCTTGTATGCGATTCAGTTAGTTAGGCATGACATGTTGATGAGTTGTAATGTTGTTATGTTAGCGTGAAATAAAATGTCTAGACAAACCAATAATGGTTTACAGACAATGTTATCATCTTGTGTGTAAATATGTGTTAGTTAATAATAAATAAATAAATAAATAATTATAGGAAGGTAAAAGTTAAAATTGTTTAATACGAGAAGACATAATATATTATGCCTTACTAGTAATTTTAAAATAACCACTCAATTGTGATATTATTAGTTTGAGCCATATTGATAAAAAATAGTACATATTAAATAATTACGTACATAATTATCTAAATTATAATCGCTTACAAAGAGTCTACAAACCCTCCTTACAAAGAAGTAGTAAAAAAATAAGTGGCACGAATATAGACCGTCCATCACACCGTTGTGTAACTTGGTCGTAGCGTTGTTTGTTACATCAAACATTACACAAATATTATTTTGTTCTATTGTTCCATATAAATGCAGTATTTGTAGGCATTTATCGATTTAAACTATATTAAAACGTATTAAATTTTACATTATGTACATAATTTGCAGCAAGCATTTTAGCTGTCTTAGGCGGCCAATGTGATCTTGCTTTACTCGTAGAAGCGGCCAGCCTACAATCCTGAATGCCGCGACCTAGCCTCCTAGTGCGCATGTACGCTTAAATATATAACATATGAGTTTTGAACATAAAACTTCAACAAACTAAAGTATTTTTTTACGTCTTTTTATGTGTTGTTCAATAATTTGTATGTACAGTTCTATAGAGATTTGTAAATGTTAATATTCTTAATATATAAAAGGCGATGTGTGTATGTATGTCCACTATAGACTCCAAAACCTCAGAACCTATTTTGATGAAATTTTCAGACAATATTCAGATTAGTCTAGCGGGTGTTTCTGTGAAGTTTTGTAGCGATCGGACGCGGACAAAGTCACGGGCACATACTAGTATATGGTATAACAAAACTAAATGTCTGTTTCGCTTTCATAGCAACACCGATATTTTATTTTTGCTATAAAACTAAGGGGCCAAAATATAATATAGAAATCAGATTCAAAACATTATCATATCAACAAGTTATAGAATTACAAATGTCAACTACCCTATAGTTATTAAAACACTTCAATAATTTAATTTCAATGGATTACAGTACGGTGTTAAATAAAGCCATTGCTAACAAATGAATAACAAGTAGGTACCACGGGAAATATTGATTTAAGCGAGTTCGGTATTGATACGAAGCCAATAAGAAGCTTCAATTTTTTTTTACCAAATGATTTATTTTTATTTATATATTGACGTTATGTAGTAACTTATAGGTTTTTTTTGTTTAAGTAGCGACAGGGAATCCTGCGTTTCGCAGTCATTTGGGCAGCCCCTTACATGAAATAATAGTTCTGTTATTTTGGTGAGGCAACGCACTTGCAACATCCTTGGCGTTGCTTGTGTTATAGGCGAAAGTCGTTGCTTTGTTGCTTATGATGCTGCTTATTTATTTTTTTTGAAGACTAGTTTTTACATTTTTTTGCAAATTCACCAGTAAACATTTTTTTATATCATTTGTAACCGTGTATACACGACGAATGCTTAGTTTTATCGGCTGCACTCTGCCGTCCATAGGGCTCTATTTATAGTTCTTATTTTATCTGAGCAATATATTACATGCCACGGCTAGCTAGTTAAGTGGACCCTATGAATTTTTATATTGACGATTTTTTTTATAATTTAATTTTTATACTGCACAAGTAAAATAGCGTCGCTCAGTTAATGAAGAAATAAATTTACTAAGTATTATACTCTTCTGTGATAGTGAATGCGGCAATTCCCGTCTTCATTGTCATTAACAAATTATATACAAAGGAAATTGTTGAGGACGTCTGTGTGAAGTTTGCGACAAACTTTCTGGAAAGTTCTCTTAGTTTTCGTTTAATTAATTAGTGTGACGAATTTTCAACTCACTAAAACAAGGACCCATCGGTGATATATTAATATCTAAATGAGAAATTCTAATTAATTTATCATGCGTATTTTATATAGTAAAGTATTTTTCAGATTCAGTGTGTATTAGAAAAATATTTATAATACATATTTAACTCTCATATATAGAAGAAAAATCAACAGGCGCAGTGATTCCTAAAGAAATACTGCAAATTCAATCTTAAATAATTATAAAATATAAACTTGGAAAATTAGCTAGGTTATATAGAAATAGGTTATAAATCAAATTTCATAAAATTCAGACCAGCCGTTTCTGAGACTAGATGGCACAAACAGACAAACAAATTGTTGTAAACAGGTACAGTATATACACTTTGATATTTTAGTAAAAAGCAGTTATTTTGACATTACAAACAAACACTTTACCTTTTTTTATTATTATTTTATTTATATTTATATTATTATATATTAATAGACATACTAGATTATATAAAATCGTATACCATTTCATTCATTTATATCTATTTGTATAGATAATGATGTATATACGTAGACTGGGTGTTAATTATAAATTGGAGCATACGTGGAACTTCACTATCCGTTGTTTCCAACTGGATCCCACCTGATTTGGTGACACAAGGGTCGTGTAATGGTGTGGCAATCAAATATTAACGATATAATGGAGCGGCCATCATCGATCGGGCACAAATTGCTTTCTTGTTTTATGAATGAGTTTTCCAATCCGAACATGAAATTACTCTCAAAATAGTAGGTAGGTACCATGGGTCCAAGCATTTTGGTTTTACATTAAATTATACAAACAATCTGATAAGTGTTATGCATTAATAATTCACAATTCATATCCTTAATAGGATCAGATTTTTTTTTTGTTCGAGCAACTCACCTTGGTGTCACTTTGGTACAATCTACATAAATTTTTTATTGATTACAAAAAATATCTTATATGGATACATATCGTATACTAGATAGTACCCGCGACTTCGTCTGCGTTGAAAAATATAACACCTGAGAAAAAAATCTGACATCTTTATCGCTGCAACGACAGTGGCGCCGCCGCGGCCTGATTCTGAAATATAATAAACTAACTGGTGCCCGCGACTTCGTCCACGTTGAACGATGAAAGGTACCCTATGTCCTTTCTGGTATCCCAGACAACGTGTATGCAAAATTTCATGGTGATCGGTTCAGTAGTTGCGTGAAAGAATTACAAACATCCATACATCCATACATACATCCAAATATACTTTCACATTTATAATATTAAGTAGGGATGTTTATTTTACATAGACAAAAGATGCCCAATTGCTATTGTTAGTAGTCAAAATTAATACCCTTTCACATTTAAAAGGTAAAGGTTGACCTTTTCAAACATTTAAATTACATAGTAATTAAATTATTTCAGTATTCTGGGTATTGTCTCATGTAGGCAGTTTGAATGTATAATTATGTTGTTATAATATTGACCATTTTATTAGACACTTCTTTTCAATTAAAAAGATACACTATAATTAATATAGAATCGAATACATCTATTACAAAGTTCAAGGAAAACAAAATAATAACTTAAAGCTTATTAAGTATTTAAATATTTTTAAAAATTCCAAATTACTTTCTTTCTTTTTGCTCTTCTTGTTAGTTATGACAATCGCGATAGGCGAGAAATTGTATTATTGTAATTTCTTATTTTTTTTTATAAAAATGAACACAGCGAATGTACTAGGAGAACATAAAACCAAAGAAATCATTGCAGAGCAGACCCGAGTCGCGCGACCGAAAAATTCCGACGGACTGATAATGGCAGAGTAATTTGTCAGTTCCCGGACTCAATGTCGCGGACTATCGACGAAGTCGCGTGCCTTCGGGCAGTTACTTGCGTCCCAATTCATTTGTTTGCCCCTGACTTTTAGCAAAGAGATACGGCAAGAGTTTGATTTAGGTTGAAGGTCCCTAGGAGAAGGTATTGTCGAACCAATTGTCGATAGCATTTCGTGTGCATAGCATTCGTTCACATACAAATTTGATTGAAATTACTATGCTACAACACAAAGCAGGTAAATATTAGTAACAATAGAAGTGGAAGGACACACCCTTCCCAATTTCTTAATCTTAATCCTACTATAGTCGGCAGCGCACTTGCAGCACCTGTGGCGTTGCTTGCACCAGTGGACTGTTAGCCTGTCTGTCGCCCTTAATATAAAAAAAAATGGTTTCATAAACTATGGCAACATAATAGTATAATGTAGATATACCGGAGAAAATGTATCAAAATCCAGTGGCCAATTTAGAAGAATGTAGCGGAGAAACAGACAGAAAATATTTTTTTAAACAAAGTAGCCTCAGTTCTCGATATTTGTGAAATTAATACCAGGTTGGGCTGAAAAGTTCGTAGGTTAACACACAGATGGCGCTACTATAATTAAATCCATATGATTTTTAGTTAACCCTATTCTTCAAAAGACACGTGTACAAATTTCACAGCTATTAGTTTGTGGGTTAGAGCATTTTGAGTGAAGCAACTTTTGTTAGTTTGAAAAAAATGGATAAAAAGGAATTTCGTGAAAACGATGTCAAAATTGCATTAATTGGGCTTCGAATTGCTTCCGCATCCACCGTATTCTCCAGAGCTGGCCCCCAGGGACTTTTTCCTGTTCTCAGACCTCAAGAAAATGCTCGCTGGAAAGAAATTTAGCGCTGATGGCGCTGATTGTGTGACCGTTATAATCGTTGTATCGCCCTAGAAGGACACTATATTGAATATTAAAATAAAATTTAATAAAAATAAAAAAAAATCTATGTTAGCCTGCGAACTTTTCAGCCCAACTGTTATATTTTGTGTTACTTAAATATATAATTTAAGGCTTCTTTCCTTTTTTACGTACTGAAGTTTTCACGGGACTTATAGCGCCTTAAAACAAATAGCCGTCATCAACGAGCTATTAAAATGCACTCAAAACGAGAGAAAAAAATGAACGCGAACAATGAGCGGTAATAGCCACTCTATAGTGTTCTTAATGATAATATAAATCAAACGCGCAGAAAAGTGGCAGGCAATTGCGTTTGTACCCGAAGCCACGTAGTGTTTGGTATCAAACGTCAATTTTAACAAGAGCTCTACAACATGATCTCTGTCCCCCTAAGTTATCGGTCGTTCTAGAAGCGGGAGAGGGAGCGATGGGTCAGAATAAATTTGTGTTTTTGCTTGCGGCCTATCTCTTTTAACCGCCGCTTGAGCTTCCCTGACATTTCCTGGATCCACACCTTTATTTGGTATTCTTAAGTTAGTACTGTCATTTTTCAAGTTACGAAAAAATATGGCGACGTACCTCCGCAGACTGTCGTTGTCGTTTGACTGTTTGTAATTTTAAATTTAAGTAACGCTTGAATTTTATTACGTTTTAAACATATTTTTTTTATGATAAAAGTTGCCGAGCAGGCTGACGGACTGTTTGACGATTTGATAATTTGTTTATGCCTAAAAATGTTTCGTTTTTTGTAATTTTAGTATAATAATATTGTAAGCATTTTTACTCAAGACATATTAAAAAAATTAATTATACCGATAATCTAAAAGCAGGGGTACATCCGGTGCATCCCAATTGTAAATTGAAAAAATTGAAAAAATAAGGCCTATGTCCAGCAGTCATCGTACTACTGTTGAGATGATGATGGTTATGAAAAATATGACTATCCAAACTATCCTGTTCTAAAATATAGAAAGCTGTTACTGTGTCACAATATATTATTAATAGGCATTAACAACTCTATGTCATATCCATACAACGTTTAAAGTCAAGTAAACATTCTATCGGATTGATAGACACGATTTACCTTTGAAGGGTGGTAGTGGATGTTCCTTATTTATGGTCAGGATTAATGGTCGACGAAATTACACTATGAAATCGAATTGGATAAATCGGCAGTAATTTGTGACGTTATTTAGTCCTATGGGTATTGGACGAATAGGGGTATATGGAAAAGTATCCCTACTTGTAGGGATAAGTGGAAAAAATCCACTTATCCCTACCAGTGGGGATACTTAGTAGGTATAGGTGGAACGAGCGAACATTGGACGAGTGTTTAGAATTTATTCATATATAAATCTTTAATTAGTGAATATATATTAGTTTCAAAATCTGTTGGGAGGTTTGGAAGAAGTTAGCGGAGAATCACACATTCCGACAGCGACTTTACTTTATAACTAGCTGTTGCACGCGACTTTGTCCGCATAACTTTATAAAATATAGCTTACGTTACTCCCTGACAATATAGCTTTCTATAGGTGAAAGAATTTTTAAAATCGGCCCAGTAGTTTTTGAGTTTATTCATTACAAACATACAAATCTTCTCTCTTTATAATATTACTAGTATATGCCCGCGACTTCGTCCGCATCCGATCGCTACCAAACTTCACAGGAACACCCGCTACACTAATTTGAAGATTGTCTGAAAGTTTCATCAAAATCGGTTCAGCGGTTTTGGAGTCTATAGGAGACATATATAAGACTAGTATATGCTCGCGACTTTGTCCGCGTCCGATCGCTACCAAACTTCACAGGATTACCCGCTGGACTAATCAGAAGATTGCCTGAAAGTTTCATCAAAATCGGTTCAGCGGTTTTGGAGTCTATAGGAGACATACAAACACACATCGATTTTTATATATAAGACTAGTATATGGTCGCGACTTCGTGCGCGTCCGATCGCTACCAAACTTCACAGGAACACCCGCTGGACTAATCTGAAGATTGTCTGAAAGTTTCATCAAAATCGGTTCAGCGGTTTTGGAGTCTATAGGAGACATACATCCACACATCGCCTTTTATATATAAGATAATAATATAGATATATAGATATTTTTGATATTTTGTATAGATATATATTAGTATAGATTAGTATTAGTATATTATTATAGACTATAGTATTAGTATAGATTAACTGGTGCCCACGATTTAGTCCGCGTTAGTTTAGTCCACCTACTTTCTAATAGACGTAATGATACAGCTGTTTCATGACTTTAACACCCAAGACACTGTATTTTTAATGGTGCTAGAAAATGTTCCTTTTATATGGGGTTAGTCTAGCCGGCGCCATAGTCGTGGAATCGATTAGGAAACTCAAGTAATTACCTTGGGTCTCTTTATTTTTTATGACGCTTGAAACCTAACATTTATGCTTGTCGACTTTGACGGTTATTATTGGTTCATTACTGTCGACTTTTGTGTAGGGAATAAATACATATACTGTTTAATTTATAACTTACTACCCTATGATATCCTTTTTTTTGAATCCCTGACGATGTGTATGCAAAATTTCATGATGATCGGTTGAGTAGTTAAGGCGTGAAAAGGTAACAGACAGACAGAGTTACTTTCATATTTACAATATTAGTATGGATAAGTATGGAGTATGGATAGAATGGACTAGCTGGTACCCGCGTCTTCATCCGCGTTGAAAACCTAAGAAAAGCCTGACTTCACTGTGACAACAATGGCGACGTCACTGTTGTGATTTTTTTTTTATTTTAGACGATCCCTGGGGAACCTGACATTTTCCCAGGATAAACAGAGGAAAAATACAGTCCAAAATGTATCTTAACATAAAAGGGAAAACATTCCTTTTCTGTTGGCTGATTGTGATGGACAATATTGCGTATTGTATAGCTAGGCGTAGACCCAGTTACATGACAATAACTAGACATAAGCTGAGACCTTGACCGAGATATAAATGTAGACTTTTATGCAAAGGTCGTCAGACAACCATCCACTTGATGGTAGGTGGCTACCGTCGCATTGTGTTATACAAGCAACGCAATACGAGTAGGTGCTACAATGCAAGCTGCGAACCATAAGATTAAAGGTAAGGGATTAGGAAGGCATAGGGAAATGGGCTTTGGCAATTCCTTATCCTTATCCTTAATTCTAATATAGTCGACAGCGTACTTGCAGCACCAGGTCTGCAGGTCATCTACCATCAGCCTGTCTGTCGACCTTAACATTAAAATAAACTCATAAAAAATATTTTACACAAACCAAATAACATTTGTAACCGTAATGCGAAGTAAATTGCAGAAAATGTCCATCAAGCTAGGAATGGGACATAAGAAAATTTAATAAAAAAAAGTGAATTACTACTAAAATAACTCCAGACGACCTTCGTAGGTGTGTAATATTACAAATGCTGAAATTTGTATTAGTGTTTGTAATGTTACAATACATTTTGATAAGGATTGAACTTTTTACAGCGAAAATCTTGCTCCTTCAATTTTTCAATCGAGTGGGACAAAAAAACGGCTGACTGGATTAAATTGAAACTCTGTGGGTTTTTTTTGTGTATATTGAACTGTAAAAGGCACACTTAACATTTATGATTTTCTCCATATTTTTGATTCAGCACTTAATTTTTCAAAAAACTATCAAAAGCCCTTTTTTATGATTTTTCAAATTTATGTAAAGTATGTAAAAAATTTTTTTTGAGACTCAACTTCTTTTAAAACTTAGATAAACAAAACTTAAATAATAGTTTTTGTTTTTTCAAAATGTCAGGTCATGCTTATCCTAATCTAATCTTACAATCTAACGATCTCCACTGATTCGGATGATTATGTTTTGAAATTATCCTATGTTCCTAATTTCAGATTTCTAGACTTAGTAGTTTTAGCTGTGCGTTGATAGTCAGTTAGGATAAACGATTTTACAAGTATGTATTAAAGAAAGGTGAAGTTTGTTGTAAGTTCTGATAAATTGGATAAATCTTCAAACCTTATCATCGGATTCAATCGAATCTACGCATAAACTTATCATTTTATAAACAAGACATTGTATTCGGAAATTCACTAATGCTGACTGTAAGCATAGTTTAATAGTGCTTGTGTTGTTAGCAAACCAAAGGGTCAATCTGCCGGCTAATTTGATACGAATAGACAAACTAGTTGGACGGTTTAGTGTATGGTACAATTTGTAAGGAATTAGCGGGTGTTGCTTAATGGCGTTCTATGTGTGAGTAATGTAGAGAGTTAAATGCTTTTTTATAGTTAGAGTCTTCCCTTACTAATGTTTTCCTTAAGAAAATTAGATACGGAATGTTATCGGTACTATTACACATTTTGTAACTATTTCAGTATTTCCCAAAATTTAGTTTAAAAATATGTTTACAATTATTGGTTTGATTAAAAATATTCTTTTTATTAATCTATTAATTAATAATTAATATTAAAGCAGCTTCTCAAAAAATGGAAATAAGTATTTTGGTAACTTAAAGTAGTGTGAAATTAGTTTTTGATAACTTTTAATAACTTTTTTTTTCAAATGTATTAGTAATTACTGTGTAAGGATTCAAGTAAAACTATTGTAATTACTGAACAATTAAACAATGAACAATAAAGAGCTAGTAATTTTCTGTAGTAACCAATGCACTACATTCTGTTTTACACCACACCACAGTCAGTCTGTTATCTCTATGTATTTTTCTGTATACTTGATAACGTGTATGCAAAATTTCATGACGATCGGTCGAGTAATTAAGGCCTGAAAGCATAATCATAATTTACTACACTTTCACGCTTATATGACTAAAATTAATAAATCAACGGTTCCCGCTGATCGCTTGTGACTCGCGTGCGTGGGCTTAGGGAACGTACGACACGCCCACCGCGTCACCCAACCGTGTCCGTGTGTCATTTATGTCACGTTACGGCCTTGGCTCCGTTTACCAATTGTTTTTATTTGAGTGATTTCCAAGTTCGGACTCTTTACCTAAGTATATTATGAATTCCATACTAATAAGCATATGGCGAGTCCATTGGATTAGTGGTTAAGCCTGATTCGCGGCACTCGGCATGGTCAACTATGAAAATGAACTTTTCAAAGTTGGCTATGGTCTGAATCTGGATTATAGTGGCAGGATATACTGCGTTTCGCAGTTACCACCCCCTTACGGAACACCACAGTGAAATAACAGTACTGTACGTGTGCTGTTTCCTAACCCTTCCTAATTCCTTATCCTTAATCCTTGCATGTGTTATAGGCGACGGTAGCCATCAAGTGGACAGTGAACCCGTGTGCGACCTTGACTTAAAATAATATTATAGTATTTTATCATAATCTTTGTATTATTAACAGCGGTCCAACCCGGTTTCAGCGCCATCTGTCGTGTCCAATTTTATTGTCAATCTTAACCATCAGGAGCACACTCAAACCTTTACAAAAAAAAAACATTAAAATCGGTCCAACCGTTTAAGAGGGGTAAAGTTATAAGGACAGAAAAAAACACAAAATTCTCACTGCCTTTAGTTTATTTCAACAACGCAGTTATATTTTCAAAACATAGCCGACACAAAACAGAACAAGGTTTCAATAAAACCTATTTAAAATAAAAGCCAACGGGTTCGCATCGCTGAAATATCCGACCCGGGAAACGTTGAGGAACATTCGAATTTGTTGTGTATGAATAAAGTTTATTTTTCTTTGCGCTGCCGTTAGGGCTGCCACACATCTTAGGTATTAATTAAAAAAATCGGTCGTCCATTGAATCCTGTACCCAGGGCTTTTTTGTGGGGACACGTGGGCGCACGCAGTGACCCCAAAGGAGTTACTTTTTTATATTGTTATTCACCTAAGTATAAGTTCACGTTTTATTTCCAAAGATATTATGTTTTTAAATAATAAAAAAATAATTTACTTCTATTTTTTCCTCAAAACACAGTGGCAAGGAATGGGGAGCGGGGGGTGGGGGGTTACAAAAATTATGGACTTACAACTTTCGAAAATTAGCGTGCCCCCAAAAAAGAAGTGACAAAAAAAGGCCTGCCCGTACCTATTAGGAAATGGTAATGGTTATTATTTACAACTTTTATTATATAAAATGTATATACAACTTAATACAATAAGTCAACACTAAAAGTTCCGCGTCTTTTTATAGAGGCCTAAGGAGGCCTTGATCCATTATGAGTACTCGTCTATAAGAGCGCATGTGACCTTTCGTGATGGCGATCAATATATAGGAAAGAGGCACGGTTGCCTCTTTATATAAATAAATAGTGTATTTAAATAAATATAATCACTTTATTTTCAAAACTTAATTAATTTCTCGTCCAAACAGCTAAAGGTGTATTCACCGTCAGATTGTCTGATGATAACCTAATAATGCAAACAACGTGTCCACAAAACAGCTACATCCCAGTTTTTTACAAATTTTATTGTTGATCCCGTTTTAAGTGGCTGATTCACAAGAAATTGTTAATTACTTAATTAGTTAACAATTTCTTGTGCTAAAAGTTCTTAATTCAATTGATTAAGAAAATACCTAAATATTTAGCCCTATTAAAATTTCAACCGCATTCTCCGTGCTAGGATGATGGAGTGCTCGTTCCGCTGGGCTAATATCGCATTTTGTTTGGTCTTTATTATTTTTTATGTTTTTAACTGTCAAGTGGCAACCCTAGTCGTTTGTACGTGTGAAAATAAGTTGTACATAAACCTGTCCTATCCCGTGGGAGTACGAGGGCGTCGGTTACGTTCCAATTTTAAAAATGCGGAGAGTGAAACTTTGTTTGTGCGAATTGTCGGGGCTTATTGTAGATTATCACTCATTCAATCCGATACTCGCCGGTCACATCTGTATTCATGAAGGCTACCAGAATTGATTGACTGTCAACACATGGGTCGGGCCGCCAGATTGATTTTTTTCTATACTACGAAGGTTATCTTCAGATATTATTTTATCATAATTATATTTCCTTACTGACAACTTTAATAAAAATTCATTAACTAGGCAATATTTCGTAAGCTATTGTAGTGCAGAGCACACTGCGAACTCAATATTATTCAATTTATTGACACAGAACTTCAAATTGTTTATTTTTGAAATGTAATTAATAAGATTTTTTTTTTTTTCAGGTAATTGGTTTCCCTTTTAATATTATTTTGGTAAGTAATAAATGGCTATGAACAACGTTTTATATTGAAGGAAATTAATTTTACTGTATAAGATAATAAATATACTTAAGTAAAAGATATGTAAAAGATTTATAATGTCCTTGTTTTAGCTACGTAGTAGAAAATCGATCATTTCAAAATCATTTCAAAAGTGGAAAAATCTAACGTATTTCGACAAATGCACGCAGTTTTGAAACTGAATTTCTTCTTATTACTCAAAAGTTCAGACATATTATGCTCGCTTAGAGCAACAGACGTAGCACAGTTTTGTTCAATCAATAGATTTCCTAGTTTTCATTCCACCGTTTCTAGTTTTCGATTTAGAACAATACCCACTATTTGAAAGAGAAAAGCTATTGCTCAATTGAAAGAATACCTACGCGATATTATAAAGTTAATACACTTGTAGGTTTGTTTGTGTTGCTCCAATATTTTTATAGTTCATTATCTGTTTGAAGCTTCATAACAAGTTGGTACAAGATATAAGCTTTTAGCGGATATTCGGTGAAAGCGAACGATGGAGTATAAATTCACTATCCTCTATTGTTCAAGTGTATCAAATAAAATGCTTAATCCAATAAGTATAGCGATTTTGTTTTGCGTAAACGATCAAATAGTTCGAATTCCATATACCTTATGCCGAAAATAGTTTAACTGTCACTATTTATTGCAAATTCCTTGCAAAATCTATCGCTCAACCTACGAACATAGCTGACTATAAATGTATACTAAAGTAATACATTTCTACTCAATGACTCAAGATTTTATGTAAACGAACGTTTATGCACAGCTTACCTTGTTATTGATGAAATCAATATATTAATTTTTTTAACTAAATTCCTCTTAAATTAAGAATTAAACAAAACTATTTTGCAAATAAGTGCAATTATGCAAAATAAGGATTAAAGGAATTTTGGATTAAGGATTTTAGAATTAAGGAAAAAGTTATTCATCATCATTACTCAGCCGAAGGACGTCCACATAACTTCCCCATAACTTTTCAATAGGACCGATCAGAAGTCACCGTCGACCTGCAGCTCTTATCAGATCGTCTGTCCACCATGTGTCGTCCTACGCTGCGCTTGCCGACCTGTGGCCTCCACTCGAGAACTTTTCGGCCCCAGCAGTTATTATTCTTATTAAATTACCATATGAGCGCCATCTGTCGGCAACAGTGCTAAATCGCTTCCGCTTGTTTTCTTGCACCAATCGCAAATATATTAGGGCTGGCGGACGAATTTCCCCCGGGGTCTGCCAGCGAGTCCACTATGACTCCACCTCGTATTTGCTCACGCTACGTTAAACACGATTTGTCTACGGACCTTTCATTACACTTGATTTTAGTAAACATGGGAGTTTTACTAAATCACAAATGTTCTTATACACACATACATGTATGGGCAACGTCACCAACACATTTACATTATTGCAGATGAAAAAGACTAAAGATTACTTTTGACATTATTTCTGGCATTGTAAAGTTAGTCAAAGAAATATATTTATTCTAAAACATTTTGTTCCTTCACTTTGATCTTGATTTATTCAGTACTTACTTTTTGTTGTTTTGGAAACTTCAAAACTTTGCCACTTAAAAAACTTAAACTTTAAACTTTAAACTTTAAAAATTTCTTAATGTTATATTTGACAAATGGAATCACGAGGAACAAGCCATTTTATAAGATCCTGGTCGCTCGGTTATTATTATTATTATTGTTTACATATTTTATTTCCTGATCCATTTTCCAGCTGATACTCGTAAAATATGATTATCATTCATGATTCATTACTTATAAGTTAAAAGTTTTCCATTGTACTAACTACTTTGTTGTCGTTAAACTTTCACATTTTAACTAAACATTATATAATACAAAATTTAACTTTTAATGCAATCCTTTTAGAAAGCGGAAATACATTTAATTCTTGAAAAATTAAACGAAATAACAGATACAGCAGCAAAATCTCCAACCTAATTACTGTGGCCTCAGGGGAAACCCTTTAAAATTCAGACCCCGTAATTGTGTAGGTACAAGGTTTCTAATAACGATTTTGCTTCAGATAATAAATTTGTTTATTTTTATTGTGGAAAATAGGTCAAATGCAATCAGTGAAAAGACAGTGTTATTTGAAATAATGAATTTCCTTGGCAATCAGGCGAGGGTCCACTTAATGGTACTATACTATGTACATATGTAGCTACGAGTACTCGTAGCTATCGTTGGTTCCAAAGACAAAGTATGTATACGAAATATTCTATTTTGCGACATCTAGGGCGCTGCAGAATTTGATAGAATAAAGGGTGAGGGAGGGACATGAAAATAAATTCTGGCCTTCTTCACTCACTCATCGAAACACACGTGAGGTTATTATTATTTATACCACCTTCCTCGTTTATCGCTCTTTCCACTGGTGAAAACCGTATCAAAATCCTTTAGGTGATCGAGAGTGTAATATGTAGGTAGTTAGGAATTATTCTTTAGCACGTAAGGTAATTTAAAAGCTGTATGCCCCGTCTGAAATAAAATGTATCACAAGCTAGACGACGTTTAATTTAACGTTTAATCTTTAACCAAGTCAAAGACTTTTCAGAGAGAAAGTTAGCAGGGAAACAGGCAGAGGTGGATAAAGACTGAGTTACATAATATTTATTTCTTATTACATTAATATATTTATTAATTCTAAATAAATAATAAAAACTAAACTAAACTTAAATCTATAATTACACTAGTTGACATTTATTAAAATTATGCATGGGAACATTTTGGGAATAGTAAAATAAATATTTATTGAAAGTTGGAAGATGTCTACAAAGGTACCTAATTAAAGTGGGACATTTTGAGAACAATACAAATATTTATTTTTGAAATTCCCAAAATGTGCTAAATTTATGGGACATTTTTTGTGAGACATTTTGGGTATTCCCTTACAAAAAAACCAAGTCATGCTCCGTCAGACATGTAGCAACCGATTTTTATTTTTTGAGAATAGTTTTATACTATCAGAAAGATTTTTTCTTTTAATAATTAAGTTTCTACACTGTATTCAGTTAATTTTGTTTTGTGCATTTCCTCATATATATAGTAACTAAAGGTGAATACACACGCCAAGTCAAAGTTTACAAACTTTATGACGCCCGTAAAACGTGTGTCAGGTTTGCCTCGTAAAATTTCGACCTTTGGCCGTTACGCGGCTTGTGTGCACACATTATCAGCAGCAAACAGTATGGTAACTCTTGATTATTTATTTAATTTATATTATCTTTTATTTATGACATACTTAGTGACTGCCTCCGGCTTCGTACGGATGCGATTTCCTCATTTATCGCTCTTTCTATTAGTGTAAATCGTATCGAAATCCGTTGGATGGTTTAGAAGAACTTAGCAGAGAAACAGACAGAGGGGAAAAGCGACTTAGTTTTATAATATGTAAGGGAGCTTAGCTCTTCCAGCGCTGGGTAGCTGTGACGGGGCACTGATGTCGTGTCATAACGTCCCCGCGCCTCGCCCATCTACGGCCGCGCTAGAAAGTCTTTGCGTTGTAGCCGGTACGAGTCCTGCATAACCCTGCAGCGTCCCCTACATTGTCAGGTATCCATGAGATAGATCCATAAGGATAAAGGTATAGATATATATGATGAGCTGGTTTTATTAATATAAGGACGTATGGGACCTTACATGCTAGCCCATTGTGTATCGATAGACCATGTCTTTCAAAACTGTCCATTTTCTTGCACATGCAGGTTTCCTCAAGTGTTTTTTTTATTAGATAAAGTGCCCCAATCAACACAAAAAATATACCTTGTAGATTACGTCTAACATGAGATCATCTGAGCGTTTTATAGCTTTTTTGTGTGTGTTACAAGTCAAAAACTGACGGTCCACTTAATTGTTGTGGCTACTGTAGTCTTTAAATACAATAAAGGCCACGGGGAAGCAAGTGGACTGCCTACTTTGGATAAGATAAATGATAAACGATAAAGCGGTGATTTGTATGGAGGAAAGCTGAATTGTATCACCTTAAGGTATTTGCGTATTCTCATATCACTGTTAAGTACAACAGCCAATTTGCGGTGTCTTTTGTAAAGAAAGGGCACTGCCGCTAAATGAGCAACTCAATTTCTGAATGAGCAATGTACCTAGCCATTACTGTAACATTCTAATGGTTGTTACTGCTTCCTCCATTATTATTTAATTTTGTTTCATAAACAAAGTTTTTGGCGGCTTTGATGAAATATATACTGTTGCGGTTTCACATATACTATACTTCATATATACTAGTTAAATACATATACTATTTTTCTAGTCACCCTTTTTGACATATTGTTGACATAGACTCTAAACTTTTACTAAAAGCTAATGATAAAGAGCTTAAATGTCGCATGACAATAATTTAACTTTACTGTCACTTTATTATAACTATCTTCTTTAATAGTGTATTTTTCATTAGAAAAAAAGGAGAAATTACTAAGAAAAATCAGACTTATACGATGACTCAATAAATTGTCCACAACCCTTGGCAAAAAATATTAATATGTAATTGTATTTTGCTACTGTTCTTTACCTGTATTGTGGCACCATGCGTACCAAGTGGTAAATTTAAAAGGTTTTGTGACAAGTACACCTTTCCTGGTACCTTTTTACGTCTTATTCAAGCAAAATTTTAGATTGTCGTCGTAATGTTTAGATGACATAAAAATGGTACGAGAACAATAAAATTTAATCAATAGCACTGAAAAACTGAGAAGCTAAAAGCTTAAAGCTCAAAGTCACATTATGATACAGAAGGACAGATGTAGACAAATTAGACATATCCTAGTTTTTTAGAAGAACCCTATTTTATTAGTGGTACAGGGCACACTGATTCCTCAGCTATCAGAGCCCATCTTCATATCTCCTTCTCCCATCTTCTAGTAGGCAGCGCTCTTGTAATACCTATGTAATTTTTTATTTTTATAGACGACGATGTACAGCCCTTAATTAAAATAAACAGTTATCTAACTCAAATTAATATATTTATGCAGATTTAGTTAAAATAAACCGGGCTGTATTAGTTTCTGGTGTTTAGTGAATCTGGTATTTTGCTACTCTGGTTATTTAAGAAGCTGGTATTTTGTGATTGAGCCCTTTCAAGTGGACCGTCAGCGTAATTGAAGATGTTTACATTTTAAAAATCTAAGTAAAATTTTAAATATTTTTAACTTAGTTTTTGGTTTGTTTAAGGGTGCAACTATGTAATCATTTAAGAGGTCTAGTGGAGACGAATTTTTTGACCGAATTTTTAATACTGGGATACTGGATAGTCGGATCGATCGAACTTTGCTGTCAAACCACGGCACCACAGCTGACAGTTGTAGTTGTAGTTTAGCGAAGAAGAAAGGCCTACAGTTACATGAGTAACCGAGGAAGGGTAGGTCTTCCTTGTTGGCTATCATTTGAATAGTCTCAACGAGTAGAATTTATTAAAGCTTTTATTGTAGCGGGTTTAGTAATAAGTTAAAGTTAAAGGTTAAAGTTAAGGTAACACATTATACCTTCGCGTCTTAACCTTCGTCACCTTATATGCTTAGCATATGAGGTGAGCTAATTTACTATATTGGCAGCAATCGGCTGAAAGTATCTTATAGCCATCAATCATTCGCGGCGTATGATCCAGTCATGCTTTCGCTGTAATGTATTGGGAAGCTTCGTTTCTTAGTCTTTTGAGGAAGTTATAATACATTGCTACGATAGTTTAACTACTTCTTATCAGAATTTATATGGAATTTGTAAAAGAATAAGGTTATGTTCTCACTATGCCTGAACAGCGGGTTTACCGGGCTGATAAAACTGCAGGAACGTCCAGTGGCTGTACAATTTATATGAAACTGTTCACACTATGTGGGATGTAATGTGTAATATAATACTTATCCTGCCATCAAGTTATGCGTAGTTTAAAAGATCTAAGCATACATACAGAGAGACAGACAGACAGGCCGCTACTGGCTTCGCCCAGGATGCAATTTTTTTATATACACAAATTTTCCTCGTTTATCCCTAATGCCTTTCCATTAGTTAAAACCGCTTTAAAATCCGTTGCATAGTTTAAAAGATTTAAGCGTACATACATAGGGATAGTCGGCGGGAAGTGACTTTGTTTTATACTATGTAAAGATTTAGATTTACATAGTATAAATACGCGAATTTTTGACCATTAACACAACCGACAAGTATGCGTGTAGTTCCTAAAATCTCTGTCGCAGTACATTCGTGATGTACATATAACGAAATTACTAAAGAGTTGTGTACGTCCGCACATACAAACATACATAACATTCATGTATATATAGTTATATGCTTACTATGTCACATTGTGTCGCACGAAGTGCATTTGTGTAAGAGTTGCAGGTTTCTTCCTTGTAGTGTTGGGGCGCATTCAAAGTTTTTGTCGATGTATCTGTTTAATAGTCGTCTCACACAATTTTATTTCGTACGAAATGTGCGAAAAGCCAACTTTAGATATATTTTTAGTAGTCATCTCGCACACTTTTAGTTTTATAGAAGAAAAAAAAATGAAAGTACGCACGGTTTTGGTCCCACTTCGATGTTCCTCTAGGTCGATGAGTAATATGGTTTTTACTTGACAATAAACATTTTAATAAGCCGTAACTTTCTGATTTCCAAAATTTAGAATTTGTATACATCAATACTAATATTATAAATGTGAAAGTAACTCTTCTTCGAATAGTTATTTTTTTAATTCGGTTTTCATTAATGTATTGCAAGCTTCCTATAATACTGTATTAAGTGTTTATTTCATTACAATCGGTTTACAAACAAAAAAGTTACGCGCTATTTAAAAAGGCGTACGAAGTCGCGGGCACAACTAGTTTAATATGTAAATATTGTAACTTGACCTGTCAAAATCAACACTTTTATTTGTTAAAATTTTAATATATAGTTCATGCATTTGAATCGATATCAAATGCACATCACTGTTTCAAGGCCTTGAGAGGGCTCGAGCTCGGGTCGCGAGATATGTATGTATATTTCTGCTCCGTCTGCTTGAATTGTCTCTGTTCTGAGCTATGCCTAGTTTAAACCAGTCTAGATTATAAGGTCTAACTGAAGACTGAAAATCTTTATAAAAATGTATCTCAAAATATCTCAAAATTATCTACACAAATTTTACTGAATTTATTGTAATTATTAAAAATAAAAATAATCCACGAAATTTCTGTAGCAAAAAATATTAAGTAAAATTATAGTGTGATCATTTTTTGTGTTTACATTAAATTATTCTTTATTTAGTTATTTTAAACTTTATTTTTTATTTAATACTAGCAAACTTCGTAATCATTTGAGCAGTCCATCTGGTGACAGTAACCACCCGCTTACATAAGACCACCCTGAAATAATAGCATCTGTGCTGTTGTGTTTGCTGTGCTGGTGAGCGAGTAAGGAGTGCTAGAGCTGAACATAAAAAAGATTATGACATGGGCAAGTTTTCTCAAGGGTATATACCGTTATTTTAATAATTAATTTAATTAATAGTTTTAACTGTACTGTGGCCGTATTTATTGATAGTTGCATGTCGTTCCTGCTCACTTTATTTTCATACTGTGAATTTTTTATTAATTTTAATTCTGTTATTCCCGTAAAATATTGCGTTGTCTCGTCGCTTAAAAGATTTGTTTTTTTCATTAGGACCTTTGGACTAAGCCTAGGGATTCTGGACGAAGAATATATGCCTTGTGTGGAAATACAAAAAAAAATCCTTTCGTAATCGCGGCATTTTTATTTAACCTGTACGTAACAATATTGTGTACGTAGTACGTAAAATAATATAATATAATTATAACTATGTCTCTGTCTGTCTGTTACCTTTTCACGCTTTAACTGCTCAACCAAATTTTGCATACACGTTGACAAGGATACAGGAAAGGACATAGGGTATCTTTCATACAGAAAAAAAGCATTGTTCTCGAGGGATAAAAAGTTAAGTTAAGTCTTTAAGGATTAAAAGTTTAATAGCAATGCCAATGTCAAGCGTTATATTGATTATAACGCCTGATTTTTTAATTATCAAACGAGGACGAAGTCGCGGGCAGAAGCTAGTATAATATAACAGCCTTGTTTCAATAAAAATAATTTCAAGTTTTTTATCACTTTTCTGAATGCAAATATAGGCGAGCATGTAATATTTAAGACAAATGACGACATTTGCATAAAGTTTCATTAAATCAGATATGCGTAATAGCATTACCAAGGGCCAAAGTAATTAATGCGTTCTCTATAAACATTCCACTGTTTTATCACGAAAACAGATCATCTATCAAAAGTGTCGCTTTTGGATACTTGGGTACATGCTATTGTTATAGTGCAGAAGGTGGGTGCGGTCTCAGTGCAAGCGGAATATATAATATTTTTTGGGTTTTTTTTCTTAAAACATGCGCCATCTAGCCTCGAACTAATCAGAGTTGTACTATGCTAGACGACTGATAACATAAGTACATACTCGTAAAAATATACATAAAATACAAAGAAAAGGAAAGGCAGGGCATACAGCGTTTCGCAATCATTTGCGCAATCGTCTGGAGGTAGTAACCATCACTTGCAGAAGATCACCATAAAATAACAGTAGGTATGTGTGCTGTTGTGTTTCCATCAGCCTGTCTGTCGACCTCAACATGAAAATAAAAATAAATTAAGAACTTAACAGGATTACAGGAGTATTTGAAACTCATATATCTGAAAACACCCTGGCTTCGCCCGCGGTAAAAGGCATTAGTATACGTAATATATACCCTATGTATATCTGAAATAATGTACCTTTCAAATACTGAAAGTATTTATCAAATAGATGCAATGGTTCCGGAGATTACCCTCCACATATAACCAAACATACAAAATCAGCCCTTTGTTAAATTTGTTAGTATATGAATATCGTGTTCACTGTGACCATACCCTAAGTAATAGGGGCAGAACTTGACCTTGGCATTTGCTCATGGTCTGAAACCAAATATATTTTCAACAGAAATAAATGTGTAATAAATATTATTTTCTTATATAAGACGTATTGCATCAATTTGTTGCTAGCAAAATGATAACCAAATTACTTAAGTATATACAGTACAACTCAGACCAAATAAGAACTATAGACAGAATCTTGCGGACAGCATAGTGAAGCATCTTTATAAACATGTGTGCGTAGGCCGTTTACTGTATTGAAGTTTTGTGTTCCAATCCAAGATCCAAGTTTACTTTCGTGTGAAATGTGATTCAAACCTGCTTTTTATTGTCTGAAGACTGGTTTTTAGACCCTTTTACTACGCAATTCGGAATTTTTAATATTTTTAATAAAGCGAGGCGTATTTTGATTGTACTTGTTTGCATGTAACTGTGTATATACACGGCGAAAGCGTAGTTTTACCGACTTCACTTTTCCGTCTACAGGGCTCTATCTGTAGTTATTATTTTATCTGAGCGGTGCAATAATAAATTACTCTTTTGTCGCGTGGAAACCATTATTTATCTCTCATCATAACAACTCAAACTGTCTTCGCAAGTAATCCGAGTCAGTAACCGTTTCAATTGAGTAGGTACAGTAACCAAAAGAATAACTTTGTATTTAAAAAGGAATAATTTTGAAATGAAAAGTATAATTTCGTGTACGTACGCGAATAATAAAAGCAACCTATGACGTGAGCATTTACAATTTCGTTTTCCTTGTCACGCTTGAGAACAAATTTAAATTAATTACAAACCAGTCCTTAAAAAATATAAAAAGCATAAAAAGCTTAAAAAATATAAAAAATATATAAATTTCATTACTTAAAAGAATACTTTTTTAAGTAATGAAATTAAATCTTTCATCTATATTTTCTAATATAATAAAGCTTCTGCTTGATGTTGTTGATCAGAAGTGTTTGATTGTTCGGTATTAACTGGTATTACTGATAGGATTTAAAAAAAAAATTTTTCCCAATTTTTCGTCACTCCATGATCATTAGAATACAAGGCAGATAAAACCGCAGATCATAGCTAGTATGAAAACATTATGAAAATAATGTAAAAAAAGGCTTAAACTATAGGCAGACTAAACTTCAATGATCTTCTCAAAACTATTTGAATAATCACTCTAGATAAGGTCACTGAAATTGATTATAGCCAACTTAAATTCAAATCCACGCAAATGGCAGTCATTGTCATTCATGTTGTATGTTAATTAACGAGGCTGCCATCTCCCTCTTATAACTGCTGTGACGTAACCAATTCGATTTGGAACCCTTATTTGGGGGAGAAAGGGAGGGGGAGTATAATCTTCAGGACAAATCCCTAGTAAAATCGACGTCTTATGCTCGTGTGGACGTGTTGTGAATTAAAAAAGGAGTGAACGTTGCGGTTTCTTATATAAGGCGTAGTCTACACTGTTGCTCGGCGGAGTTTCGGAAGAGTGTTCGTCCGACCTCGCAACTTCGCCTATAGCGGACACGGAGGACGCCAACAGGTTTAGTCGGTAGGTCTACCCCACTACCAACTCGGGCAGGAGTCCGACATAACCCACCGGTCTCTCCCCAGGCCGGTGGGTATCCATAATGGATTCCTCTTGCATAAAAAAGTTACACTGTTGCTTTCCAATCAAACTTACTTATTATTAGTAAATAGTGGCAGGGAAAACTGCATTTTGCAAGTCATTTGAGTAAACCGCTGGTGGTATCACCCCTACAGTATACACCTCTTACAGAAAATCACCGTGAAATAACAGCATTATGTGCTGTTGTGTTTCGGTGAGTGAGTAAGGGTTGCCAGAGCGTATTTCCCTATCCCATCCTAATCCCTTATCCTTAATCCTACTATAGTAGGATCCTATCCTTTATCTTGCCTGATCCCTTATCCTACAATGCACTTACAGCAACTGTGGTCTTACTTGTATTATTGGCGACGGTAGTGACTAGTGACCTACCATCAAGTGGACCGTAAATCTGTTGAACTATATATGTAAAAAAATCTTATTTTATGAGAGTATCACCAAACTATGGACTAATTAATCAATTTGACGAACGATTATATCTCAAGGTCCTGGAACTTAAAAGGTGCCAGATTCAAACCACTCGATTATATTTTTATGATCTCTTTTAGAGAGAATGGATTTGCTCTAAACGTCAGTAGTCCTTAATACATTCCATAATGAGATGTAATAGTGCATATTCTTAAAATTTATTCTTACAATGAGTTAATAAAAAGAGATAAAAATAAATAATTTTCAAGAAACTCCCTAACTTTAAATTGCCAACAGGATTTTTTTTTAAACACTCTTAGGTCCACTTTTCAGAAATTACGTAATTCATCTATCTGAACTGAGCCTAATATAGACGAATCTTTGTGCTAAAAGGTTTGTAATAAAAACAGGGGAACGTCGGCGCCGTGGCTAATTTCAAGAGGTCTGACAATTCCTACAACACAGATACACGCTAAAATAGATATGACACTTTATTATGTTTTTACATTAGTTCAATATTCTATCGTGATAGTAAGCATTTAGTTTGTTTATTTTTGAAGTCAAAAGTTTTCATCAACAACAGCATATAGAGTATATTGTAGCTAGACTAGATGGGTAAATGAATATGTAGACTTACTTTCATATTTGCCTATCGCATCTGGTGACTATAGCATCCTCGAAACCTAGCTTCCATTCTCATGCCACTTACGATTCTCATGCTCATGCCACTCACAGGTCGCCTGTTCGTGCCTCTTGCTTTATTAAAGCTGCTATATTGTGTTACTTCTCTAATAAAAGTATAGTTTGAGGACTGCTTTGTTTTAATTTTATTGTATTTCGCTTAAAAACTTAAGATTTCTAGACCTAATAGTTTTGGCTGTGCATTGATAGTCAGTCAGGACAAGTGATTTTATAGGTATAGCTAGATTATGTATAGATATTATTATTATAATTTTTCAATTATATTTTTATGATACAAGACACTAGATATATGTCATAAAAAAATATGTTCACCCATCAATCGCTAGCAGCTCGATTAGTCAAATTATTTTTTTATTTCACCGCTCGTATAAACTTATATAATGGTAAATTTATGTTTGAGTATATACATGGTTTAGAAGGGTTATATATTTCTCGTTTTAACTACTCAACCGATCATTATAAAATTTGAATGCACGTTGTCAGGGATACAGAAATAGACCTTCTTTCAGAAAGTAAAGTATTATTATTATTTTTTATTTTTAAAACAATTTTTTATTATTATAAATTATTGTTTTTGCTACTACTTATATGTTAAGTAGGTGTATTGGATTAATTTTTATCATAATAGGCCATTGGGTTCCAGATGCCTGAAAATAAATGTATTTTTTTTTAAATAATATTTATGTATGAACCCGACTGAATAATTACTATATTTGTGCCCTAAACATAACCTAGATCTTGGTTAGAGTTAATACTGAAATCTGATAACATAATTCAGGTTAAACAATGCCGTATGCCTTCCTTAATCACGGGTTCGATCATCACGAACCTCATAGGAATAAGTTTGTAAGCAGCTCGTTAAATTATTAGGTGTTGCTTTTAATAAGTGGAGCGGATGCATGAAGTTTATTCACTGTTCGAGGAGACCATTGTTCGAATACTTAAGCGTTAGTACTCTGACTCAGCGATACCGAGTTTGATACCTAACCGGCAGGGTCAACTTTGTAAAAGTTGGCTCTAGTCTAGGTATCCTGCTCCTGTTTCGTTCCCTGTCCGTTGTGTGGTTATCCTAATAGTGCTTAATTTGGGAGCCACACAATCGGTGAGTTTAGTATTGACGATTTATTTATATATTAGTTTTTCTGTAAGTGTTTTTGAAATGTAAACTTCTTTAGGCGCGTTGAAAAACACTGGACTCGTGAGACTGGCATGATTTAAAATTTATGTATAGATGTGTTTGCATGTGTGTTTGCGCGCGCGCGCGTGTGTGTATTTAGGCGTTGAAATAACAGCATGTTGTGTTTCGGTGAGTGAGTAAGTGATGCCAGAGCCCATTACCCAATCCCTTCATTATCGCTTATCCCTAATCCTACTATAGTCGGCAGCGCACTTGCAACACCTGTGGCGTTACTTGTGAAGGTAGCCTACCATCAAGAGGAACGACAGCCTGTCTGTAGACCTCATAAGTAAAAAAGTTATACGTAATTGATTTCTTTATCCAACGAGCTCGTCCGATGAAATAATAATAAATAGGCCGCTGTGACATAATTGAAATTATGCTGCTGAAGGGAAGCACAATTGCTTGTGTTTATAGACGCTTAACATCAAAAGGACCGTCAGTCTGTCTGCAGATCTTAGCATAAAAAAGATACATATAACGCTTATTATATCAATTTTTTTTTCTGTTTGTCACAGACCTACTTGTCTGGGTGTCACGAGAATGTCATACATACTCGTGGATCTTATATAACATTAAATAACAATGCAAATTCAATTTCAAAAGTACACTTCGTTTTCACCTGAAAAAAAATATACTGAAAAAGTAATTAATGTCCACTCTCAGCGTCGCAACCAACAAAAGAACGCTAAAATATTCGGATTTAACAACAATGGAGTCCAATTTTCCGTCGCAAAACTAAGTCCCTTATTCATAGACACTACTTAATTGCTAAAACCTTGCCACTTTCAAATATTTACACGAATATTTCAAATATAAAACATTGTGGGAATTTTGTGTTAATTTTGACGTTTAAGAATGAAAATTGTAACTCTTCACTGAAAATTCCAATATTAAACAATAATGAGATACAAAGGTAGGTAGTCAACATTTTTACCTATATCTACTATACAAATACACACACTTTGTTATTTTTGTGAAAAAAGTTTCGTCATTTTTAACCAATGAACAAGTATTTTATTTGTGCAAATATATTTTATTTTATGAAAACGTTAGCAGGTAGTTTGACAGTCCATTTGATGGTAAGTAGCCAACATAGATAGCCTATATACACGAGTATTACCGAGGGAGTTCAAGTGTTTCCTTTTACTCAAAGGAATAAGATGGGAATAAGAAAATGAGCACTGGCATCGCCGAAAGACAACTGCGCACTTGCTGCTCAGTTTTTGACCGTTTGGGACATTTGGGCTTCTTTAATAATGTGTAAACATTTTTAAAATCAGTTGTGTTCTTTAGAAGTAACCGAAGAAACAAACTGAGACGGACAGCGACTTTGTAATGTACTTTGCAGTGATGATGATTCGTGGATGTTTCAAACCAATAAACTACCTGAAATAATTAGAGCCTTACTTAGAAATAAAATTAAATTTGTAATCGAAACTAAACTCCTTTCGAAAGGCTATTATAAAATCACTGATTATTTAAGCGATAATGAAGCCTGGATTTAAGCGATACGGAGCTCGTACTATGTTTAATATTACATATACTTTATAATTAATTGAAATTATTGTAATTTTTATTATTTTAAAAATGACAAAAAGAATGGTATCCCGAGTTTCTTTCTTTTCAGGATCGTCATCATCTTGGCTTTTTTTTCTTCGAAACCTTGGTAAATTTAAATTTAAAATGATAATCATAAGAGTTTCTTGCAGAAACTTAATTGATAAATAAATATTTATCAATTTTTTTACTATTTCTAGCTTATTTTTACTTTTCAAGCTGATTGATATTTTTATGTTCGAACCGCAGTGGACTTAATATGAATATTTATGAATGAACTAAATCAGATCTACATATAGTTGTGATACAGTTATTAATGATAAAGAAAAAAAGCTTCTTAAATTAATTTCTTTAAGAGAAACACTATGAATGTGGCCCCGAGAAATGCGAACGAAAGCGTAGTTACACTCCACAAAACGATAACGCAATCTCTTACATCGACACGCGAACTAAATTAGTGAATCTAACTATGTCACTACCAACCTAAATGTGTCAGAATACGACCATGAGATGTCATAATATTAATATTATAAACAATTTTCACTTGTAGGTGAAGCTCATAGCGAAATAGTCCAACTATAATATTTTTTCTTAAGTTTTTTGTTCTTTTCTTACAAAAAAAAATAGTAAGCATTAAATATTTTCCGAATTCTTTCATTACGATAGATATGAGGATATAACGAGTCATTCGGCTTATATTTTTTAAATATTTTTAATACTGGATATACGTATATACCTACGTATAATACTCTCATAGAAACCATTACTCGTAACGTACACGTTCAAATTCAAATTCATATTCAACCTATCAGCAAAAAACTAACTTCAACCAAACCAATAAATGATTGCTAAGAAACCTATTTGGTCAGCAAGTACTAGGTTAGCCAAAGAAAGTTGAAGACCAAAATATTTATAGAACAATCCTATTGGATCGTTCTAAGATCTGTCTTCTACCCATATAATTCTTCGCCCCTTCATATAATTCTTAGATAAGTTATAAGATCTAAAAATTGTATGGTACTTTTCATCTCTCAGGATTATGACACAGATATTCAACTTTAGGAACCCTAATATTCACCAGTAGCTCTCTATTAGTAGCTCTTCGATGAATGTCCATATTGGAGACCCTGTCAGTACATTAATATTAAATTCATAACTGATAATTTTGGAAGTAATTTCATTCATTTTGTACAAAGTTATCGCAAGTAATAGCCCCAATTAGTTTAAACCGTTTATTAGGAGCCAATTCGGGTGAGCGCATAATAAATAATTAATCGGCGGTGTTTTGAAGCACATTTAAAATTAATAACACTTCCTCAATGAGTTCAAGGAATCGGTGTAACACGCTAGGGGCTGTTTTGTCGACCTTTGTGTTTAAATCGATATTGTCCTGATTCTCGTCATTGATTCTTTTTGAAGTATATTTATAAAATCGTAAACGAGCCGTGTCCATACATACCGGCTGGCGGCAGAAAAAGACAGAATCGCTAAAATTCAGATTCTCAAAAGAACGAAATTGGTACAGGTGGATACATCACCTCTTATAGAAGACCACCGCGTAATAACAGCATATGTGCTGTTGTGTTGTGTTGTGTGTTGTCTGTTGTGAGTAATGGATGCCAGAGCCCATTACCCCATCCCTTCTTTATGTCTTATCCTTAATCCTTCTATGTCTGGCAGCGCTAAGACAAGCAAGCGATTTGTATATAATAATTGTTAATTGTAATTGTTATATATTATATTATATTTTTATTTAAACTAGACAAAAAGAATAGTATCCAGAGTTTCTTTTGGGGGTTCGTCATCATCTTGATTTTTTTTTTCCGAAACCCTATTAAAATATACTTATATAATGACAATTAAGTGTTTCTTTGAAACCTATTTAATGGATAAATAACTGTTTCTCTGTTTTTTTAGCAAGTCGAGAGTTACCAATGATGGCATCGACTCATAAAGTATTAACTCGATCAATAAGGCAAGTTATGCTTGTGTTTTAATCACTTAGAATAGCTTATTTGTGTTAGTTCGGCTTCAAGTATATTCAGACGTTTTTTCAGCCGTTGTTAGTACTTCCTGATAGTAAATACAAACAGGACAACTCACACACGCCCACGAGTTAATGAGGCACGAGTTGACTAATAAACAGTGAAATAGGTTTAATAAAATGTTCATAAGTATTATTAAATTTATTCATCGAATTTATTAATCAAATAGTTTTCCAAGAAACCATTTAAATGGTCATTATATATTTTACCAGCTTTTCGGAAAAAATATAGCCACGATCCTGAGAAGAAACTCCGGATACCAATTTTTTGTCATCTTTAAAATCTTTACACAGTAAAAAAAAAGTATAAAAAATAAAGTCGCTTTCCGCTGTCCCTGTTCATCTTTTAAACTATGCAGCTGATTTTAATGCGGTTTTCACTAATGGAAAAAGCGTTAAACGAGGAAGGTTTCTATATGTATATAATGCAATGCGGACGAAGTCACGGGCACCAGCTAGTAATATATTTAAAAAAAAAAAAAAAAACCAGTGGCACTCCGGGAGTGCCGACAGAAGTGAAAACTTGAACATTTACGTATGTAGTTTTTGAATCGTCAGGAAAGTACATACTTATATACGAGTACAGAGGTTTCGGTTACATTACATTACCTAACAGGTCGCGAGTTCAATGGTTTTTTCCCATCTCAAAAATTGTTCTTTTTTAAATTATTTTAAATTAATATCAGCTACATCAATGATTACGTTACATTACATTACATGACAGTGTCGCGAGTCAAATGGTCCTCATGGTTATTTTCAACAATGTCCAGTACCTCGAAGAACTATTTTAATTTTATATTTCTAAGTAATCCAATTATTGTCGCTTAATTGACTATTTCTTTTTTTTTTTTTTTTTTTTCAATCTTTATTATCGTAACATATAGATATAATCAAGCTGTGCTTGAACCACGCTCTGCTACCACTTTATTACACGAAAAATAAGATAGAATTGTAACTAATAAAAATATATTACTTTAGATTTTACATATATATTATATATTACGTTTCTAGGCAACAACTTAACAACGAGTATCAAAATTGCTAAAACCTGTTTTCTCAATAAATACAACAAAAATACAACAACAACAATACACGTCACAAACAAAAATACAAAAGTACAAATCTTCTCTCTTTATAATATATAAGTAATTTATAATTTATAATTTTTAAGTATAGATAGATGATGGGGCAATGTCTAATATATAACTTGTGGTCTGTTTGGATGGACACAATATACTTGAGATGTTGCTAATGTTGAGAAAGTTTGATAGTGGTGGGTCCGCCCTTCCTTTAAGTACAAACTTCGCCCTTACCCGCGCATAATGAATGGTGAGGGTCGCTACGTTTCGTCAACTTGAAATTTAAGATATAATTAATTATTAAAGGAAATTGATTTTGAGTCGAAATGATTCTGATCGTTATTTAATTCGTTTGTTATTTATATAATATGTATATATACTAGTGTGTAGTGATGTGAAATATTTATGTCGATTTATTATCGAAAAATAATAATAATAAAACCAAGTGCGAGTCGCATCTATGCCAGAGCACATTACCCTGTCTCGTCCCAACTCCTTGTCTATACTTGTCACTTGTGATATACACATTTTCACAAGTCATTTAAAAAAAACGGTGTTTGCTTATGACCACACGACAGTGTATTGAATATTGAATGAAATATTCAAATTTTCCCATTTTAAAATCATAAATATCAATATAACTTTATACATGATTCAGTGCGTCACCAATTCGAGCGTGACGGTTCGCTTGCGTTCACTACACAGCAGCGCCTAAAGAAGTTTTCACTTCAAAAAGTAAGTAGATTCGGAGGTAAACGCTAGTCCTACTAATATTATAAATGCGAAAGTTTTTAAAGATGGTTGGATGTCTTTCACGAAAAACTGAATGGATTTAGATGAAATTTGGCACACAGATAGTTTATTAACTGGATTAACATATGGTATACTTTTTATCCTGAAAAAAAAAAATAGTTTCACGAGGGATCGTCTATAATTATAAAAAAATTGGGCGTCACTGTCGTCGTAGGGCCACCTTTATCACAGCGGCAAAGATTTCAGATATTTTCTCAGGTGTTACATTTTTAATTTTTCAACGCGGACGAAGTCACGGCCACCAGCTAGTATTTAATATAATCGTTGACCATACACACACGCCTGTCGTATCTTCATCTCCTTGCACATGTGTGCGTCAGGTATCCGTCACCCGCCCGGATAAATATCTCAAGTGAGTTGAGCCCTGCGCGCTACGTGCCTACCTAGCGGTTAGCTGCAAAAGTTAGGATTCGGTCACAAGAGGACACGACACAATTTCTAAAGCAGTTTAAATGTAATCAAAAAATTTTGGTTTAGGTACATTTAAATTGCTTTCCCGGAATTCTTATTTTCAAATAGAACGCAGCTGTTTATATCTTAACCCATTAGTTGATTATTGTTCCACAGTGAATTTATATTACTGTTTCATTGTCATATCGATATTATTTTATAAAGATTTAGTGACTCGCCCCGGCTTCGCACGAATGCAATATTCTGCAAATTAAAACCTTCCTCGTTTATCGCTCTTTCTTTTAGTTAAAACCGCATTAAAATCCGTTAAGTAATTGAGAAAAATTACATATTGCGAAGCCGGGGGTGGGTCGCTATAAGAGTACCTATATATAAAAAATAATGAAAATTATTTTTAATTCATGTTATACATATTTTTTAATTCAAATTTAATAATGTCTACAATAATTTAAATTTATAACAAAATATTCAAAATTCTCTCTTCAAAAGACACTCGGTAACCGCCGCTTAACAATATACGCATACGGCAGTCATCAATGCGCATGTCCGTTCCTCACTCATTCCGGACTATTTGTTTTGTCGTTACACTATCAAAAAGCTCTGGATTGCACGGAAAGTAGCATCTTCTCCGTAATATACCAGGTCTTTTAACGCTTCTAGCCTTCATTGTGCTCCTCAAAGTGCTGGCCATCCAAAAGTGCTCGGACATTCGGAATTTAAAACTCATTTAACTGTCAGGGTTCGCGCCAATAGTTTGACGTTTAACCCGCCCGTACGTAACAATTTCAAACTGGCTCAAACTGTGCGGAAAAGTGTGTGAAGTGATATATGAAGGTGCGAATTCTTGGAGATACTCGTTGGGAATAGATTTACGGCCAGTATTACTGCAATACGGCAGTCGGGCGAGGCGACCACGCGGCGTTAATTTCGTGATTCGAATTCTGAATTTAATTTGAAAATCGAACACTTTATTCGAACACTAAACTGTTCAATTCACTTGAGTGCTCCATAAAGGTTCTATACGGCGTCGAGATGAATATAACATCATCAACTGACGGTAAGTATCAATGTGTAAACAAGCATTTAAAAATTCACCCGCAATGTAAAAAAAAACACCTAATTGCTTGCATTCCCTCGATGCGCATTGCCGTGTATTTTGTTTTGCATTCAAATTTGAACCGTCTGTTTATGAAAATAAGTTCGAATTTCACTTGACACTTACGAGATTTAATATCGCGCAACAATGTACCGTAACACGAGAGGCATAAGTCTACATTTTACTTTGGCAAATATTTCTTACGGCTATCTGTATAGGGAATTGTATGCCATTTTCGCATAAGTTGTCTAACCTAAATAGTTGTTGGCGTGTATGGGGCTTGTTTTTATATTTATAAAGTTATAATTCAGTTTTGTCATGCAAATGTCATAATGAAATTTATTTATAATATAATTAACTAAATTAATAGCAACACAGTATCCATATATAGGCAGCTTCATTAAGTCTTGAGATGTTTCTGCTTAAGCCTGAAGATATTAATTTTTACTTTATTGTACGAGGCTTTTTCATATTATGTTATTTTTTAGTTACAGGCTGACGGTCCACATGATGGTACGTGGCTACCGTCGCCTATAACATTAGCAACGCCACTGGTGCCGCAAGTAAGCTGTCGACCATAGTAGGATGACGTTTACTGTTTACTGGTACCCCTTTACAGAAGACCACCGTGAAACAACAGCATGTGTGTTTCTTTGAGTGAATAAGAGATGTTAGAGCTAATTTCCCTATCCCATCCCAATCCCTTATCCTTAATGCTAGTGAGGTCAGTAGCGCACTTGCAGTACCTCTGGTGTTGTTTGTGCTATAGGCGCACCACCACAGGTGACGATAGTCACCTGCCATCGAGTGAACGTCAGCCTGTCTGGCGAACATTTCATAAAAAGTATTAACAATTAATAATAGAGCCACCTTTAAGCATAATTGAAAATGTAAATAAGTGAATACAAACTGAATTAAACTTAGTGTTGTGTTAAAATTCAAATTTCCACAATCAACAGAGACGTGTTAAATATGTAATCGGATCACTGGTCTCAGAAACGGGTCAAACATTGCAGATAGCTCTAGGTCTGACATGTTTTTCTGCTCATAAATTTCTAAAGGTGAACTCTTACTGCACTGGCATGTACCGAACCTTCGGAGTTGTGACGTGATAAATGAGTTTTAGAGAAGAATAAATGTTATAAAGGACGTTAGGGCGTTTGTTTAAATTTAAACTTTATTAAACGGGCACATAAAAATATACTTTTTGAAAAACTACATAAATTTAATTTTTTTGTCAAATCATGTCATATATTTTCTTAGGTGGTATATTTTTCATTTTTTAACGTGGACGAAATCGCAGGCATTAGCTAGTAACTTTACAAGCTAAATCTAAATAACACTCACCGATTTCTTTTATTGACTGACAGACTGACAGACAAAATTTAAAAAAATACATAATTCAAAGATTACGAAATCAAAAAGAGTAAGGTTTTCGCAATTTATATTTTAAATGGGAAAAAAGCTGGTTAAATTTGGGTGAAACTTATTTATGAAAGTTGTTTGAAATAAAACTGCCATGGCTGATCGGAAGCGGGTTACACGGAGTTTTCCTAGGCCATTTTTTTTTAAACTAAACTCAGCATAATGCAGGTTGTAAAAACCTGCGCTAGTCTTTCATTAGAGCCGATAGTGAGGTTACGCTCTTACTAAAAACCATAACATAGATGCTCCAAAACAAACAAAAAAAAAACAGTGGGAGTGCTGACAGAAGTGAAAACTTGAACAATTACGTGTGTATTTTTGAATCGTCAGGAAAGTACATACTTATATATAGAGGTGTCGGTTACGGTTACGGTAACAGTGTTGCGAGCTTAATGGTTTTTTCGCGCCTAAAGAAGTTTTCACTTCAAAAAACCTATATTTATACAAAACAAGAAAATGTTACTAGAAAATATTCAGAATACACTGGTATCGTTCCGCAGTTTTAACGTCAAAGCTGTGAGATCATCAGTGTTAGGAGATGACTAAATTGACCTGTGGCATCATAGTTCCCAAACGACTGCACCGATTATGATTCGTTTTTTTTTTTGTTTGAAAGCTGACGCGATCGAAATGGTTCTTAACTATAATTTATGAAGATTTGTTCAGACGTATGGTGAGAAATCAGACTGGTAGTACCAGAGTTTAGGGCACTCATACAAACAAAAAAATTCCTCAGCTTTATTATGTTCTGGTATTAGTCCAAAAGGTTTTTATTAAATCAGACTAGTACCAGAGTTGACCGCATTCAAACAGACAAACAAATTCTTCAGCTGTATTATGTTACTAATAGTATTAGTCCAAAAGGATTTTTTTATTTCAGACTAATTGAAACAAACAAACAAATTCTTCGGCTTTATTATTTTACTATTTAGTATAGAATTACGGCATCCACTAACAGAACGAGACCTGTAGAATAAAAAACAGTGGCATTGACAAACAAACGGATTTATTTGTATAGCAGAGAGAAAACAGGCCAATGCCGAGGGCGGAATTCTGTCGGTTCACGCATGCGCAGTTCACTATTTAGCTAGGAATCTGCTACGCCGTAGAAACAGCTATGAGTGTGCTACGCCATAGAAACAGCTACGAGTGTGCTACGCCGTAGACACAGCTACGATTCTAATTGACAAATTCATTTTCACTAAGCCCCCGAAATACAATTAAAATTTCTTCTGTTCTGTTCTTCGTGCGAGCCGTGTTTTATATATCAATATATAAACACGATTAAATCTTTAGATTATAAGTAATTATAAATGATAAATAAATATCTTCACACATTCCACACAGCACTATCTGGTTCCACAGTAAGCAACTAATGCTTGTATTATGGATACCAGACACTTGATATACTACATAGACTTTTGTTTTGTAAATACATACATATTATAAATACAAAACATCCATGACTCAGGTACAAAGGTAAAAACACATAAACATTTGCCCTTAGCGGGATTCGAACCCGCGACCGTTTGGTTAACAGCTACTAGCTGGTTAACAGGTCTAGGGAAATGGGTTCTGCCATCCCTTACTCCAGTTGAAGTAGCAGTGTGCAGGACAGATAGTTGACATAGTACGTAGAGTCTTGGGCCACTTATTTAAAAATCATGGCTTATATCCAACAGTGGAAGTCCCATGGCCGAGATGATGATAATGAAGTTTTTCTTTTAAAATAAGATTTAATTAATTACTAATAATTTTATATTAGGAAATTCGTAACACCAATAAAATCTATATAAGAAAATGCATGTGAATAAATGAATGGCGAGGTTTTCTAAAGAAAATACGATAATGTTGTTCCTCTATATAAGTATATAGAACATAATCCTCATGAGGCGAGTAGATACTAACCGCGATTTAAAGGCCTGCACGTCCTATACAAGCGAAGCTTTAAAATATTCAAAGTTACACGCATCCTCATGTAAAGGTACGTATACGCCATAGACATTTATGTGTTTTTGAAATAAAATTTTCATGTCGTTTGTTTCATACATTCTAGCTTAACGTCAGGAGAGAATGTATCTTTCGAGTCATTATATAATTTTAATAACACAACGCTCAACAAAAAGCAAATAATCTAGCGATAAGTCTAAATTCTAAAGCACCACAATAATTTTTACGCTTACGCTTACGCTCCATTTGATGGTAGGTGGCTACCGTCGCCTACAACATACGCAACGCTACAGGCGCTACAAGTGCGCTGCTGATCATAGTAGAATAAAGAAGTGATAGGGAAATAGGCTCTGGTATCCCTTACTCACTTACCGAAACACAACAGCACACATGCTGTTATTCGTCTTATGTAAAAGAGTGGTTATTGCCGCTAGAGGAATTGCTAAAATTACTGATTGACATTGAAAGAAAATAAATAAAGTTCAATAGATCAATTATTTTTTACCAGTTTTAAAGAGACTGGCAGCACTGAATATTATTTTGTTAAAATATTTTACAAAATATATATAAAAATCAGTATTTAGGAAATAAATGAAGTTAATCCCATTTTTGTTAACCTTTCACACTTGATAGCCTTAAATTGGCCGTCTACCCAACTTAACAGATATCATACGTTAAAAGTACATAGAAGCCTGATATCTCACTATAAAAGGTCCTACGTTGTAAACTAGCTCTGTTGTACATCTAGCTAGTATATAATTAAACGATACATGTACTGTCACCGTAAGTTCAATATCTAACTGTCCAGTTATTTACGAAAGTCCCGAATGTCCTTGCTCTACCTAATAAAGTTTGTAGAAGTCACCTCGCATTAGTTGACTAATTCTTAAAAGATAGAAGAACTTCACTCGGTCACTTGCCCAACAAATTCTTTATCGAATTACTTTTTCCCTGAGGATCGATTTGGACATGCCTTCATTGAATAATATAGTTAATTTTTTTTTTTTTAATATAATATAAAGGTAGCAGACAGGTTGGCGGCTCACTTGATGGGATATAGGTGGTTACCATCTATCTATACATAATTTAAGCCGGAAACGAGTCGCTTGTTAATCATAAAAATTTTGAAAGCCGGTATATTTTAATTTAAAATAAATCTGGAAATACAATATTTGATAAACTTTGCAATTAGTCTTATAATAGGTTTTTGTAACAGTTTCGCTATTAATATAAAGGACATCGTTCATAACCAGGGCATAATTATTATTTTTTAACTTACTCTTTGGAGAATTTGATAATAAAAATTACGTGTCACGTTGTGCTTCCTCGGTGTACTCCTAAACTACTGAACCGATTTTAATAAAATTTCGTAACTATGTGTAATTTGGTCCAACTTAAGTCAATCTCAATTTACAGTATTTTTTTTATTGCAAATTATTTGTTTATTATATGAGAGTTATAAATTACCTTACACCGCCATCTGTGAGAATTTTATGGAACTCACAGATAACTTTTAACATAAGTTTTAAAACAACTATTTTTATTTATTATAAAAATTGCACCCCGGGGAAAGCCAGGAGCGGGACAGCTAGTTTCCTATAAATATTTTGGATTTATAAAATACATATTATAAATTTTAGAGATTTCCAAAATAAATATGAAAACGTTGACTTGTATTTAGGAAATGGACCCTACTAAAGAATAATATCCTACTAACATTAAAAATGCGAAAGTTTCTGAGGATAGATGTTTGTTACTATTTCGCGCGGGTTTGTATGAAATTTGGCACACAGATAGTTTATAATCTGGATTAAAATATATGATACTTTTTATTTTAAAAAAATGTTTGGTTCTCGAGGGATCGTCTAAAAATATAAAAATGGCACCACTGTCGCCGTGGTGTCGCCACCGTTTTTACGATAAAGATGTCAGATATTTAATCATGTGTTATTATATTTTTTATTTTTCAACGCAGACGGAGTCACAGGCTAGTGACTAGCCTAACTTTGCCGCATCTGGTCGATGCTTATTCTGTGCCACAAGAAATTCGAAGATAATTTTCCGTTGATAGCTACTAGGTAATTATTTAATGCCACGGCTCGGATAACGCGGTTAATCTTAATAAACTCGCAACTGATTAAGACGTTATAATATCTCTAATATTAATGGCAGAATGATGTTGCGGCAGTAATTCAAATAACTTATTTTGTCTCGCGTCTTTGCCTATTTGAAAGGTTTATAAGTAGTATAAATAATGTGTATAATAATTCTGATTTAACGAAGTTACATAATTAATGGCTTCTCTATAAATTATTGCTAATAATATATGAATTTTATACATGTTATAAAACAGTAATTTTATCTTTCGATTTGCCTACTTATCTATTTTTTTCTTCTATAAAACTCAAAGTGTGCGAGATGACTATTAAAAATATATTTAAATTTAAAGTTGGCTTTTCGCACATTTCGTGCAAAATAAAATTGTGCGAGATGATAACTACACCATGTATTTTATGTCAGGTGTTGAATCTCTTATTTTTCAAAACTTAAGAAAAAAAAAGCACGGGCAAAATCTAGTTATTATATACAGTTAAAATAGAGGTGTTAAAAATAACATACAATTGTTTAGGTCACACACAAACATTTGGCGTAAACAAAATAATATTTTATAGTAATATTAAAACTTGCTGAAAAGTCTTTTTTTTAATTTTTTTTTATTAGCTTGCTCTTGGCCAGCATCAAGCCTTATACCGAAGATGAGGCTTATAATAGAACGAGCTCACTAAGAAGATGCCTAATCACTCGAACTTTGAAAAGTTTACCGATTTTTTCAAAAACAATATGATGTTGTAAGACGTGCTTAGACAATATGAGTGTTTAGACGAAACCTTATGAACTGTGATTACTGTGAAAAGTAATAAGCGACTTCAATGAAGTCTACGACAAGAAAATTTCATACAAACACAATCGCTTTTTATAGTTATGTGTTCAATTTTTGTTTTATCACCGAAGGGACCTTCGACCTTCCAAGGGATCAGTCATCTATCAAGCTATAAAATCTAGGAGAAGGCCAGTACGACCCTTTTGATTGGGGGATTGAGTTGTTCGTGGTTAATCAATATAAGGGCGCCTGTGACGTCACGAAATTTTAGTTTCAGTACCATTAAGTTAGAATCGATGTTAAAGTATGTATACATAGAGGGAACATATTATTTAAAGTAACTGCAGTGATAATTGAATTTTAGGCCATCGTTTATATTCTTTACTGGGTTCATATAATATCATCAATTCTATATTTTATTCTATATCTAAACTAAAAAATTATAAAGAGAGAAGATTTGTATGTTTGTAATGAATGAACTCAAAAACTACTGGGCCGATTTTAAAAATTCTTTTACCTATTGAAAGCTACATTATCAGCGAGTAACATAGGCTATATTTTTATAAAGTTACGCGGGCGAAATTGCGAGTAAAAGCTAGTACATAATATGATTATTATAAAATATGTCGCTGTCAGTCTATTTCTACGCTAACTTCTAAATCACTCAACGGATTTTGATACGATTTTCACTAATAGAAACACCAACAAACGAGGAAGGTGTGTGTTACATATGATTTGCTGAAAAAATTGCATACGAAAGCCGGGAACGGGTCGCTACTTATTAATAAGTAGAATTATCGCTAATTATTACTAAGAAATCCTACCAGTATACTCAGCGGGTATCCCAGTGGTGGACCTGTGCTTAGCAGTGGGACTTAGTATATAACATAATAGGTATATATTTATAATAGATTGATTCAGAATTTATGTACATTTAAAAGGGATTAAATTTACTTACATTTAAAAAGTACTTTTATCAAATAATTTTATTTGGGTATAAATGAATATAAAAAACAAATAACTCGAATAATAAAAAAAAGAAGCCAGCATGCTTGGGACCCTACCTATTTTTTAATATAAATATAATCATATAACTTAGAATTATTGTATTAATCAAATAATTAACAATGTAATTTTATATTTTTTCAGGTATGTTCCAGTATACTGATATGTTCTGGTAAATTTTCTATAACAATAGTTATACATTATTAGTATAGTTTTTCATTACATTATTGTGTATACTATATTGCGTTTTGCCTGTCTTAGCACGTATAAACATTATACAGTATCTTCTTGAAATGCAGTAAATTTCGTCCTTGTGGAAAATTTACTATACATTCTTTAATAAATTTTTACATAAAGGCAAGCTGATACATCATTCATGGTACAAGCAACATTAGAAAGCAAATGCAAATGACATGAAAAAGGATAAAAAAAGCACATGTGCTAAAAACATAACATGTATTTGCATTGACAGAGGTTTATATTTTGTATTCATAGAAAATGAAAAACGTTAGTATACACGTCATAAATAAGGATACACTTTGTAAATATGACACATTTTAAAATTACATACTTTGAGACTAATGACCGTCCACTTGATGGTAAGTGGCTACCGTCGCCTATAACACAAGCAACGCCATATGTGCTGCAAATGCGCTGCCGAATATAGTAGGATTAAGGATAAGGGAATCTTTCTACTAATTATCAACATTCGCAGCGCTTATACACAAATATTTGTGGTTTTTTTTTTGCACAGATCTTTAGACGATATCCCAAATAGAACATTTTTACAAAAATCTTTTATTTTTGATATTTCGTATGCAAATATACAAAAATAATGAAAGCTGGAATCGTTTATGAATTTCGTTTTGTAAACAATAGGTAGGTATAGTCATACAAAATAAATGGAATATATATATGTATAAATTTTAGAATAGTTGAACAAAGCGAAAATAGGCAGATACGCCGAAAGCAAAGTGCTCCAAACCGCAACGTGTTTCAACCAATGGGAAACAAAAACGTTTCAAACCAATTAATCATTCGTATAATACCATAGTACGACATCGTCACATCGACAAAGATACTGTCGCATGTTTAAAAGGTCTTTTATATACTAGGGTATTCATTTCGGTGACAATTTTTATAATTTAGTAGTGACCAAACCTTTCTCGCTTAACGCTCTATCCATTAATAAAAACCGCGTGAAAATCCGTTCAGTAGTTTTTGAGATTATCGCGAACATAGAGACATACAGATGTTATGGGGGACTTTGTTTTATAATAACGACCCGCTCGCGGCTTCGCCCAGGATCACTTGATAGCGCCATCTATCTATTCTAGTTTAAAATAGAATTAATTGAATGAGGCGACATCTATCGTATTTGGGTAGAACTGCTTGGTGATAATTAGTAGCTCCACGGTGGCGCTCTCAGTGTTATATTATTTGTTTTTCAATGCGGACGAAGTCGGAAGCACCAGCTAGTATATATAAAGCTTCCTTGTTTAACGCTCTTTCGTTGTGTAGTTTAAAAAATCTAAGCGTAACATGTGGAGGGACAGATAGACAGTAGCGGTGGGTTACTTTGTTTTACACTATATACACAAACCTTCCTCGTTTATCCCTCTTTACATAAGTGAAAACCATATTAAAATCCGTTGGGTGGTTTAGAAGTAGTTAGCGAGAAACATACCTACATGACGGATTTATAAGATGTACCTAGAGATTAAATGAAAGAAATGGTTAGGTACTGTGAGTACCTAACCTTTTTTTTAGAAGGGGAAATTATCCCTCGTCGACGTGGAAATCGACGAGGGATTGACCCCCAGTCAATAGGTTGCATATCGTGCAGTCAATATCAAATGAAAGGTTGCAAATATGAAGTTGCTAATAGTCAACAAATATGGAGACATAATTGTTCATAGGTGATTGAAGAAGTCAATTTAATAAGGGGCACGTGTAAAATACTTGGAAATCGCATGCCTAACCTATAGATAATTACTTGTAGAACGTTTCGTTTGTAATCACAAATCAAAATTGCTTTTCGCGAAATGTAATTCGCTTTAAAAATGGGTTTGACCTTTAGCCTTTGAACGGCATGCATCGCTAACAACTTCTGAACACATTTGTGGATAGAAAATATTTGTCATTAATCTTTTTCATGTTAAGGTCGGCCGACTGCAGGTGCGCTGTCGAATTGGGAAGGAATAGGAATTGAAATGAAACAAACACTAAATGTTGCGGGAAGCTTGCTACAATACATCAGTGAAAACTGCATTCAAATCGGTTCAGCCGTTTCTGAGATTTATGCGCAGAGACAAACAGACCTTGGTAACATAAGCGTTAACATATTAACGTACAGACACGGCTCGTTCACGATTTTATTATACGTATTAAAAATAAAGCCATTGTCCGCTTCTTTCTGTTTCTCCGTCAGCTTCTGACCCCATAGATTTTAATAAGGTTTTTTACTAGTGAAAAGTGCGATAAACCTTCCTCAGGTTTGTGTATATTGCATTTGCATAATTTGCATAAAAATTTGCATCCGTGTGAAGGCAGGGCGGATCTCTAGTGATAAATAATAAAGGAAATATAAAAATTAATCTACATGTATCAGTTTTTAAATATCGATACAACGTGTGCCGAGTTAGGTAGTATCGGTCGACTTTTCTGTTTTTCTCATTGGTAGGTATTTTTATTTGTGCCTACTTGAGAGGGAGGAAACAAAAAAGTTTTAACTTTTTAAAACCGATTCCTCGTCGTTGCCGATTTATTACCTGTCGATGGAGAAGCGTGATCGAAACGATGTTAGGGTGTATGTACACGAGCGATTTTAGGCAGTTTCGTCCTAAGAATTATTAGCTCAGATAAACTAGGATAATTTTTAGAATAATTCATCTATACTAATATTATAAGTGTAAGTTGAAGCGGCAGAGCGCAGCGCAGGACGTCCACCCAAAAGGTGGACAGACGATCAGATAAGGGCCGAGGGTTGACAGTGGATCCAGGCTGCTTCTGACCGGTCCTATTGGAAAATTATGGGGTATCCTATGTCTAGCAGTGGATGATGATGATGGTGATGATTGCTATTGCTATACCTAGTCCCAGAATTTCCCAGAACTTAGAGTCATCCAGAATTTCTCAATTACTTTAAAATACTAACTCTTTTCGTACATTCTTTTAAAAAAACGATTATTAGATTCTTCACAAATCATGACCTACAAATCTATAATTATTAGTCGTTTGTCCTGTCAGATTATCACCGCACAGCCAAAACTTCTAAGTCTAGAAAGCTAAAATTCGGAACATAGGTTTAATTTAAAAGTAATCGTCCTCTAAGTAAGGATTTTTGAAAATATCCTTACTTAGGATTTTGGCTTCAACACAGTGCGAAGCCAGGGGCGGGTCGTTAGTTCACAATAAAATAACTATCGCACGTGTACAAGCCGCCTAATTCATGTCTCATTAGGATGCTCTTCGGAAGTGGCATCGGTAACGGTAGACGGCCGATGTCAAGTCGATATTATGCGGATATCCTGATTTATCGTTCCGGACTTGTAACACTTCATTTTAGTGCTGGAATATTCACAATATCCCGCCATTTTGAATAACAATGTGATGAGTTCTTTTTTTAAATATAGATTTTTATTAAATGAAATCCGGCAAGCAGACTTTAATGCATACAAGCCGTAGGTGGTGTAGCTTAGTAGGATAGAGGATGCTCACTTATCCAAACACAACATCACATAACATATTATTTCACGGTTTTTTCCACGTCAGTGAGTCATCATTGGTTGAGGTGTTTGCCTTCGCGTTCTGACTCAAGTGTCTTGAGTTCGAATCCCGACTAGGTTAACCTTTGAAATGAACTTTAGAAGGTTACTCTCTAAAACCAAATTTGAAACCTGGATTAACATATAGGATACTTTTTCCCTTGTTAAATTACCGATGGATCGTCTAAAAATATAAAAAGCAGTGGCGGCGCCACCGCCCGTCACGGTGATAAAGATATCAAGCATTTCTCAAGTGCTATATTTTTTTGTTTTTCATCGCGGACGAAGTAGCGGGTGCAAGCTAGTGTTTTTATATGACTGTTTCTTAATAAAATAGCAGTAAAATAGAACGCATTGATATTCTTTGTGAATATAAACAAAAAAAAATCAAACAAACAAATAAAACTTAAAAACATCGGCGAAAAGTTTTTGATGTTTACTCGAACCCATTGTATGTACTTGTACAGCTCTCTCTCGAAAAGAAACTGTTATTTATTGAAAGTCATGAATACAAAGTAGTCTTTGTAATTTTCACTTCTGTTTTATTTTTCGCTTTATTGTTTGTTTGTCTCGTCTATCCTTGGGTAGAGGTGAGCCTTTATTGTTTATTGTACTTTGAACTGATTGCAAATATTATGAACGGTAGAGGTAAATAGGACCAAATCTATCTATTAAAAAGTGCTTCCAAATTACCAGTAAATTAATATAGCGCTAGTGTAGCATTGTCGAGTAAATTAGACCAAGATAGATAGACAGAAGATAAGCTACACTAGCGCCATTCTGGTGTCTTTTAGAAGTTACTATTGTTGGTCTTATTGCTTGCTGACCTTACTATTTTTGGAGAGGACAATTTTTTTCAGTTTGCTTTTCTTACCGTTTATACCATAGTTAAATAAAATAATGAGTGCTGTTATGGTGTCTGTGTATTCATAAGAGATGCGATAATCTATTTCCTAAAGTTTTACTCGTTTAAGTATTACTTGAAAACTATTATATCGGAATCGTAATACAATTTGTATGAGAAAAACATCCAAGACCGACATAAAGCAGCCTCCCCCATACCTATTGACAAGTGATTTATTTTTTCCACCCCCGTTATTGCTTCCAATAAACACGCTGGGTTTTATCGGACCCAACTCAATACTACATCTCTACTTTTGTAACTACCTACAATAGTAAATATAAAAAATCTAATCCTAGCGCTGTTTACTTCTGTAATAATACATATCCTATTGCTTGCACAGGTCTTTCAGATAAAATTGCTTGCGTGATGTTTTCAATTGACGAGCCCGTTGGACGAGTGGTTAGGCTGCATGTCCTAACTCTCTGAACAGGGTTAACGAGTTCGATTCCTGACACGATCAACTTTTGAAATATGTTTTCAAAGTTGGCTCTAGTCTGGATTTGGAAGGAGTCATTTGGGCAGTCAGTCTGGCGGCAGTAACCACCCCCTTATATAAGACCATTGTGATATAAAAACAAGTTTGCTGTTGTGTTTCGGTAAGTGAGTAATAAATGCCAGAGTTACGATTACAACACCCTTACGACTGGATTATTAATCCCTTGCAGTACTTGTGGTGTTGCTCGTTTTATAGGTGACGGTAGCCATGTACCATGAAGTGGATCGCCATCCTGTCTATCGAGTTTAAAATAAAAAAGATGGCAATATTCGGTAAAAACTTCCATTCCCACATTCGCTCCATTGCGAAACAGACATATAAACTGGTTGTTAGCACAGTAAAGCACCTGCAAAAGGAAATTGTACCATTTTGAAGTTCCGCTAGCTACATATAAAACTATTTGAACATACCAACTTGCTTGTTTCGCCTTACATTGGTTCCCTGGGAAATTTGGAATAAAATGGATTCTTGGTATTTTTTAAAGCTTTTCCTCGAATTTTCATGTTTAGTCACTGTCTAGTATTCTCTCACTATTACAAATCGACCGAAATTGAAAAAAAAAAAAAAAAAAAAAAACTAATTTGGCTCTATATTTGTTCCATATTTAACCTAGAAATATAAATTGAAACCGGCGATTATATAGAGCTGGCTATTACCTCGGGTAATAGATTAGCATTGCCATACAATGAGGTAATGCAGCCAGCTTGCTTAGGGATACTGCCTAGGGGACCGAACATATAAATATGTAGGTAAATATATAATATATAATATATATATATATATATATATGTAGGTAGGTAAATATATAAGGATGAAAGTTTACTAGAAAGTGATAAATACTAGCAATTTTTGTTAAAAAATTCTACAAAACTCTCAACACAATTGCTCTAGCTTGAAAATTAGGTCAACGAAAGACTTGGGAATGTCAAGTGTAAAAACGTCTCGTCAAACGTAAAAGATCTACTGAACGACAATAATTACCTCCTTTTTTATAATAGCCATAGAAAAAGGAAATATAACATTGATTGTTATTTTATCATTATTACTAACGACCCGCCCCCGATTTCGCAAGGATGCAATTATTCTGCAAATCGTATACACAAATTTTCACCGTTTATCGCTCTTTCCATTAGTGTAAACCGTATCAAAATCCATCGGGGAATTTAGAAGAAGTTAGCAGAGAAACACACAGAAGTGGACAGCGACTTTATTTTATAATTAGCCGTTGCACGCGGCTTCGCCCGCGTAATTTTATAAAATATAGCCTATGTTACTCGCTGATAATATAGCTTCCCAACATTACAGTGAAAGAATTTTTCAAATCGGTCCAGTAGTTTCGGAGCCTTCCTTTAATGCAAACAAGCAAACAAGCAAATCTTTCCTCTTTATAATATTAGTAAGTATAGATAAGTATCAATAAATGTTATGTTGGTTTGTGTATGCTTCAAAAAATGGAAAATTAGCAGCCGCTGACCATTGAACGTCAAATAAAATCAAATCATATACTACTAATCAAGAATGTTTAAATGATAATCAACATAGAATACTTTTATTTGTACTTATAATAAAATTAATATTAGACTGAGTCACAGCGAAACCTGTCTGTATCTAGTTGTATATATATAATAAGTATATAGATTATCCAAGAAGAAACAATTTTAAAATACACACATGAGTTAAATGATTATAAATAAAAATGGACAACAACTTATTGACATTAATTTTCATTATTAATGCTTTAGATTAGATATCAGATTAAGCTGTTAAAACAGTTTCCCATAACAATTTTTGCTCAAGACAGACTCGCAAATTATATTGATACATTTGTGGTTTCATCACATTATAGACATAATCAATTTACTGTCAAATACTTCTTACTATTAATAGATATGCTAATATGTAGCACTTATAATATATCAAGGCAATAACTTAAAGTACCTACACTTAATATAATACAACTTCAATAACTTAACATACGAGTACACATACTTAGTCGACGTGAGAGTGTACGGAATCGTAGATTAACGCCTTAAAGTGAAGTAAGTAGACTGCAATAATCTAAGAACTTAAATAATAAAAAACCGAGCTTTACTATTATTAAACTATAAGTATTTCTCTTTTGAGTTTCTTCCAGTTATAAAATTCATTTCGCTTTTCCTTATTGAAATTTAAAAGCTGCTCGTAAAGAAATCTTGGAAATTTTACTCTGGAACAGTTTACTCTAGCATGAGTTTAACGAAAACGAATAAAGCCCGTTTAGTAGTACTTGTAGGCATACAATGCAAGTAGCTGGGACAAGTAAAGGAGCAAGCAACATACGCAAGATATGCGCGATCTACATACACAAGTCACTGGTTTATTTTGTTTTGATGCACAAGTTGCTTTAAGGTACTCGCGTGATCTACATTTGCAAGCTACTCGCGTGATCTACATTTGCAAGCTACTCGCGTGATCTACATATGCAAGCTACTCGCGTGATCTACATGTGCAAGCTACTCGCGTAATCTACATGTGCGAGCTTCTCGCGTGATCTACACGTGCAAGCTACTGTGATCTACACGTGCAAGCTACTCGCGTGATCTACATGTGGAAGCTACTCGAGTGATCTACATTTACAAACTACTCACGTGATCTACATGTGCAAGCTATTCGCGTGATCTACATGTGTGCAAGCTGCTCGTGTGATCTTCAACCACGAATTACTTGTTAATTGAATAAGGAAAACTTCAAAATGATTTCTTCATTTTGTTACTCTTTGCATATTACTTTAAACATGTTGAGTACAGCACTTTTTGAATTATTTCAAAATATCTTAAAAGTACCCATTTGACGATACTAAGCGTCTTAACAAAGAACAAAGCACAAAGAACAAGTGTCCTTTATAACATGCTCGTGAAATTTAACTACTAGAACTACCACCAGGCCCGACCGCGAATTGACCCTCGGTCTGAGCTCACAGCTATCATAAAATGTTCTATCAACTGGAAACTAGGTACTTAGTTTCCAGTTGATAGAACATTTTATGAATGTTTAATGACTTTCGTGATTGACCTAGGTCACACATGGAGGCAAAATCGAGCTCACAACGAGACTTCTATGGACTTTTCATACGAATGTGTTTAATATTTATCTTTTCTTTAGCATTTCCTTTTTTAGAATTTCAGGTCATCCCTATTTACGTGAACATTTAAAAAGTGAATCAGCTATATCCTTCTTTTTGGAGTTTACTCCTTAAGAATCGAGTAAAATCAAATGTCACATGTCACATGTCACACGTTACGCGTTACAGGCTACAATATGCTTCAATACCTACTATATTATTTTCAATACTATATTATTTCAATATTATATGTATTATATTATATTAATATTTTTTAATTATATTTATTAAATTATTTATTTATCGTTCGTAAGGAGTAAACTTCAGTCGTACGTCGGAGCTGACACACACATTTTTTTAATGTAAAGGTCGTCCGGACAGGTTGAAGGTCCACTTGGTGTTAGATGGCTACCGTCGCCTTTATAACACAAGCAGTGCTGCAAGAGCGCCGCCGATGAGTATAGGATTTAGGATAAGGAATTATGAACGGTTAAGCTATCTTCAGACAAAATTTCATTAAAATCAGTTAAATAGTTTAGCTCTGAAATAAGTTATAAGCATGCACTGAAGCTTGTCCATAGTTACAGTTACTAATCTTGTAATGCGAGTAGCTCTGTCTATCTGTTTGATACCTTATCGCAGGTAATCTACTCAACCGATTTTACTAAAATTGGTTACAAAACACAGCTTGGAATTTATATTATATAGGATACATATTAAATACATAGTTTGATTTAGTGTGAAATTTCATAGTAAACTTAACAAGCACTGTATACTAACCATTGACCAAATATACCATTGACATTGCCTACATAGATTTACTCAAATGCAAAAGCAAGCCAACAACACACATTAGCAACATCACTTGATCCCTACAAGCAATGGAGAGACAAATCTCTGAAGTTCCCAACCCTCCCCCGACCGTTTCCACCCCATCCTTCCCTCGGTTTCTTCTCACAAACTCCCAGCAAGCTGAACTTGGCATAAATAGCGGATTTGCCTCGGATACAGTTGAAAACGTTTTGAAACCACAAATAGTTAAAGTTTTGCGTTTGTTTGAATTTTAACTAAGTCTGTATTATTTTGGTGCAGTGCCTTTGAAGGGGAAATTACAATTTTCATAGAATTAATCTTGTCTATACACATATATAATAAGTTAACGAGCCGTGTATCATTCTCATATGACATAATAGCAATAAAATCGTAAACATTAAATATTAAAAATAAAATTTGTATAAGTTAAAGAACAAATAGCAAAAATATAACGAAAAAAATTACATCTTTCTAATTATAAAACATACATATTATTCCGGAAAGCCTTCAAATAACAAAATCCTCTCAAATTTGCCGGAAAGTCAGTATACGTATGATATACGCGAGAGTTACACGCGTTTTTATATAAGATAGAGTATAAATTATGCACAAATATTACTACGATCGCGAAACTCACTTTTTTACACTATAAAAACTGTTTTAAGTGTAAATAAGTAACTTTTAAATAAGCTTTTAATAAATTACTTTTCCAGATTACTTAATTACTGACTTTTTACGTCTGTCTGGTCTTCGACGCCTTTGTCTTTTACCCAGTATTATCAAAAAGCTTGTCTATAGTGTAGTATTATATGACTCAGATACTGCAGATTACGCCGTTTATTATTTAATATAATGACATGTTTAGTGTCTTATTCAAAATAATTACCTACTTAAAAGTAAAATTGAACTTATCTCCGATATACCTAGCGTGAGTCATAACGTGAAATTCTATTATATCTGGTATATAGGAGTAAGGAGTAAGTTTAATTAATTACCCAATAAATTGAAATGAAATTGTCACTTAAAAAAAAAAGTGTGTAATAGCTGTGTCGTGGGCACAGTCGTGTGTTTTACGCGAATACGCGAATATTTTCTTTAAGCGTTATGTATATATCCAACGAATTTGAATATACCATATACTCGTATATCAAAAAAATTCTTTAATCCTTTGTCTATCGAGTGATGTCATTAAATTTTGGATATAGATGTAATTTTGGATGCATCTTACTCTATTTCTCGATTTTGTAATCAGTTTTATGAATTTCCTCTCACTATGGAAGCAAATTTACGTCAAAATATTTCAAATGCAAAAAAGTTAAGAAATCTCTACTAATAAATACGCATAAGGACCCTAACAAACATTTACATTTTAAAACAGAAAATAAAGTGAGTTCCAGTAGTAAGGATGCGGACGAGGGAGAATTTAAATTATGAAGACACACAATCCATACGATATGTAGGTATGTCTATGTATACATTCTGGGTCTTATTTGATGACACTTAATGCTGCTCGGATAACTTTGTACAAGGAAACGCAGAAACGGACGTAACAATGGAATCATTTGAATAAGAAAAGAATTGGAACGTTTTTTTAAATGATATAATACTTAATTGAAGTAAAAATGTCTAATTCGCGAAAGGACTCTTCGTAAATAAAAGGAATACCAGAAGTAGTGACAGGGCACGTTGTTGTTGGAGTCGTGACATTGGATGAGTGGTTAAGTGTTCCGGGTTCGACTCCCGGCACGGAAGATCATTGGACGAGTGTTTAGGGTGCTTGCCTTTACACTCTGTCTCAGTCGACCCCGGTTCGATTCCCAACATGGTCAATTTTTGTATTGAACTTTCAAAGTTTTCTCTGGTCTGGATTTGGACATTAGTGGCAGGGCATTCGCTGTAATTTGGGCAGCCCGTCTGGCGGTAGTAAACAATATCCCCTTATAGAAGACCACCTTGTAATATCAGCATGTACATGATGTTGTGTTGCGGTGAAGGAGCAAGGGATGCCATGTATAGTCGGCAACGCAATTGCAGCACCCGTGGCGTTCTATGAATATATGAATATAGCCTTTGTTTCCATCTTAATACGCAAATAGATAACTCAATAGATGGCACAATACAAGTGTAGGTGCACATTTTTATTTTATGTCCTATATATTTTATGTAGAATATACTTATATAAATATTTACGTTACTTTTCCATGAAGGAAGTTATTAAAATTTTAAAATTTAGTAGGTTCCTAGCTCGTAATTGGTGGTTTGGAATGATCGCGATTGGCAGTCTCCCAGTTCAGTCCGACCTAATGTCACGAGGTTACGAGACCAAATTTCGAATGTCACAGGCGGTTGGTGTTCATTTTGGATATACTCCAAGGTTCGTTAATTTGCTCCCATATATGTGATAACCGTTTTTTATAAATGTCTTTTAAAAAACTCGAGTGGAATTTTACTATACTTATTTTTTCTTACGTAAGGGTGGGTAGGGGCGAAAATTATCAAAAATCATATTAAGTAATACTCGTAAATGAATGACGATTAAAACCTAAAAAACATTTATATTCATAAAAACGATTAAGTTCTTTCAAAATAAATGAAGAATTTTTAAATGAGAGAGACATTATATGGTAACTCCATATGAAACTTTCCTATATGTACGTGAACGCTAAGTTTATACAATTACTTCGTCGGCTCCGTCCCAGTTCCGAACTTTATAATGAGTCGGCCACTAATGTACATGAGAGACAAATTAATAGATATTATCTAAGTTACATAGAAGATGATATTTGAATAGCACACCAGAGCGAGGTCTAATCTCATCATAAAATGTATGAAAATTCAGAAATAAATTGTTGAAATTAAATATTGTTAGTAGGATAGGATCGTGCAATTAATGAAATTAAATTCAATAATAGTAAATCCTATATGTTAATCCAGGAATGAACTTTCTGTGTGCAAATTTTCATCCAAATCCGTTCAGCCGTTTTTGCGTGATAACAAACATCCTACTTGCATTTATTATTGTAGTGAGACTAGCTTTTCCATTGACATTGATATTGACATTGACATTACTAAAAAAACATATATTTTTGTTACTTGGGGACTCCGTAATTATCTATTAGTAACATTAAAATTAATTAGTTTGATTGAATTTTTTGAATCGGTTGATTTATTTTACCTTATTTAAAACAAGAACCAATTGAATATTAGATGACACTGGTTTTGACTAAAATACATCTAAAATAAATATTATTATTCGATTGTCGTTTGAAAAGGTTAACTCGTTACGAGATTCAATGATCCGAGACTCCGTTGACCTAGAATAAATCGTATTATAGCCTTATTTACCTTTTTAAGTAAACTGATTTAATTTAAAATACACCTTATTGTAAACAAGTAAAGTCAGTTTTACAATGCACTGCTTGAAGAGCCAGTTTGAAAGCGACTTTTATCCCAATCTAATCGAGTCAGAATCGAGTTTATATCGATTCAAGAGTCGATTCAAAATTGTAAATATTAATGCAGTTCGAATTACAGGCGTTAAGGCGTGAAAAGGTAGCAGACAGACAGACAGAGTTACTTTCCCAATTATAATATTAAGTATGCATTGAAATTTACTACATCTTAGCTTACGATGGAGTAAATTATTTTTTATTTTTGACTCAATACGTCTTTAAATTTGATTCTATCCAGATTTTTTTTTTTAATTTCCAGACGCCACGTCTATCTGTCCGTATGTCGGTATGTATGTTCGCGATGATCTCAAAAATCACTGAACGGATTTACATGCAGTTTTCATGATTCCTGAGAAAGGTTTTCGTTATGGTTTAATCCTGGAAGAAATGTTGCCGAGAGTTTGCATATTGGAGCATACTATGCACACGCATAAATGTCTCACCAAGCATTTCTACCAAAATCCGATAGATGTCGCCGCTTCACCTCATTCTATTGTGAATAATAGATGGTGCCATTAATTTTTTCAACGCGAACGAAGTCGCGGACACCAGCTAGTTTAATATTATTATTTTTTTCACTTAGAACATAAAGTTGGATTAGGTAGCAAAAAGAAACGTGTAAGTATATGTTGATGTTAGGAACTACATTGTTGTGTTTAGTATAAGTTTGTGTCAGAATTAATTTCAGAAACTTCTAACCACTGGGTTTGTATGCTTCTGAAAGCACTATTACAAACTTAGTAAGATTACTTTCACTATGACAACCGCAGAATATTATTAACCATATTAGTTCTACGGCATCTATATCCATCCATATTATACTGTTATTATAAATGTGAAAGTACCTTTTTTTTGCGTGGGAAAATCTGCGTACCAGATCACCACCGACCATGGGGAGATCGTTTGGGTATATGGGACTTCTATCCACTTAAAAACCCATTGTGTTTTCTTGCGCCGTCTATGGGCGGGGGTTAAGGAACGTAAAGACACGCTACCTTTTCCCCTCGCCAGACGAAGCTCGAGCTCGATTAGGCGGAGAGTGTGAATATACAGCACGTCTCCTCTCGTTGCCTGGTGTTGTGATGACGGCGGACGACCCCGTGGCTCAGTTCACTTCTTGCAGCGGGTCAGCGAGTGGCTTCAGTCCTGAAACACCCCATAGCCTCTTTTAATCCACAACAAAATGTGTGCTGTTGTGTTTCGGTGTGTGAGTAAGGGATGTCAGAGCCCAATTCCTTATTATGCCACCGTAAACCTTTATTCGTATTCCTACTATGATCGGCAGTGCACACGCAGCACCTGTGCCTTGCTTGTGTTATACGCGATAGTATCCCTCCATCTAGTGGTACCTTAATAAAAAAATATACAAACTTCGAAAAATGTGGCTAGAAAAATGTTACCTGAAAATGACAATAATTACTGTAGGAGTTATTCTGAACTTATTAATATTTTCGTAATTAACATGAACCGGATAATTTAAAACAAGCAACCATTGAACAACGATCGTACCTACTTGAAGATTAAAGTCGAAATAAAAGGGTGATTCATAAATTACCTTTGAACCATTAGTTACTGAATCATTTATGCAGTTAATGACCTGTATGATTACAGCCCACCAAAAACTTAAATAGAATACAGTGTTTGGAAAACTATCGAAAGCCGGTTAGTGATTGTTGTGAATGACTTGTAAATGTACAAAACGGTCATTAACGCTTCGTTGATTTTGAATAAAAAATTTAAGAATTCCATTTTGTACACGTGTCTTTGAAATTTTAATGGAGTTTAAAATAAAAGTTGTTCCACACTTTGACTTATTGACGCAGAGCAACAACAATTTTAACTATTAAAAAATTATAAATGCGAAAGTGAATTTGTTTGTTTGTTACGCTTAAACGCTTTAACTACTCAAAAAATTGTAACGAAAAAATCCATAATAATACTAATATTATAAATGTGACTGATGACGAGTAGAAAGAGTGGTCTCGACTCGACTCCGCCCCGCCTCCGCCTCGACTTTTGCAGTGAGCGAACGGCCATATGATTACATAAAAAAATATAAAGAAAAATCCTACGCGACTTCGCGCCGCTTCGACGCCGCTTCGACGCCTCCTCGACGCCTCCTCGACGCCACCTCGACTCTTCTCCAGTGAGCGGAGTCCCTAACAACACGAAGTGAACTAATTGAAGATCGCTTTAAGAGCTCGTTATTTCGCCACAATCTTTGTTCGAAAGTTAAATGCGTAAAATATTGTCGACAACTTGTTTACTTTAGTTTGTTTGTAGACATTCAAGAAGGTCCCCTAATTTGCATACTAATTGGTTTAATTTTCCCGAATTCTGATGTTTCATAATGTTCATTTAGAATTTACTTTCAACATCAAAACAAGGCGAAGAATTAATTCGAATTACACTCCTCACGTTTTTGTATTAATTAAGAAATGTTTTTTTTTTAATTTGTTTTTTTTTTCTATTTCAAATTTTTTCTCGGACATTTTAAAGGAGATCAATCAGTTCTGTATGGAGATCAGGCCATCAGTGTATTTTCGTTTTAACGGTTTGAACTTGTAAAAATAGATTTTATAACGATTTTAAGTGACCGAAATTTAATTTAATGAAAAAAAAAAATAATTTAACTGGGTGACAAATTTACATCCAAAAAAATACTAAAAAATGCCTAAACTGCCAAGGTTTGGAACTCCCTGTCGGATCAGTCGGACGAAGCAGTCGAAACACGCGGTCTCGGCTCGTATATAGCGTCAGCTCATATAACCCAAATCTTTTCAAAATTCGAGTGAATAGACATCTTCTGGGTGAGCTCGCTCCATCATAGGCCTCACCTTCGCTACACGTCTAGATGCTGGCCTAGAGCGAACCAATCTCTAATAAAAAATAAAAAAATGACATGACAAAAAATGTTTCAAAGTTTGCCTTCACAAACCTTTCGGGCGTCTTTCGCCTAAAATAATTTCTTTCATGAAAAAGAACCTTGTTCATATCGACACTTGAATGCAACTGTAAGTCACGACACAGTGCGTGTCGCGACCCCTTGTTTTTGACGACTTAAAGTATAAAAATATGTTATTACAGCCTTTCTAAGCGAGGGTTAGAGGCTATTGTTCCTTACTGGTCTCCGAGACCGCATTGCGGTAACTGCCTTTGACAGAAACTTTAATGGCCAAGTGAAATGATTAGGGAAAAAATAAGTATTCTTACATAAAAACATGGCCTAATTATTGTTAGAGAGCTCCTTTTGCAAAGGTTTTGAACTAGATTAATCTATTTTTTTGTCTTTTTCGGCTTTCACAAGGTTTTCGTCATGCGGGACAGCACTGTCAACAAGCATCGTCTGGCGCTGGGATCGGTCAATAACCACGTAGTCAGGCCTTTTGGCGACAAAAATCTTGTCTGCTGATTACTGAGCGATCCCAGTAGAGCGTAGCATGACCATTTTTGAGAACTGGCATAGGCACATACATATTTGTATAGCAAATACTTGTAGTTCGATCCCAGTAGCGCGAGTTGCTGAGTACTCGCCATTAGAAAGATCTTTTTTATTAATATATTATTCATTAGAACACTTGCATATTGCATACATATTGGTATTGCATATTGCATAATAATAATATATTGCATATTGGTGTTTTATGTATGCCCACTAAGCGATAGTAGTATCTTTCACGAAGCTGTGCCATCAATAAGACGCCATTCAATACTTCTACAGCCATTTAATTTTCGATAAAAAAAAACCTAATTTTGCACATTTTATTTAATACCGACATAATTAACAGACGCGTTAAAACCTGAAGAATCAAAGCGGTCAAATCGTTCATTACGAGGCTAATTTTTAAACAGGCTCTCGTGAAACCGTGTTATCTTTTGCTCAAATAAAAAAAGCAACTTCAACTTTACCACGCCACGATACAAAAAGGATCAAAAATTAATTACAAAAGTTCATTAGCACCTTAACAAAAGGCAAGGAGGCTGCGGGAATTGGCGGTAAAAAAAACCCAGGATGTGCTCGGCCTCTCGAATTATTGCCGAGGGATTGTGAAAAATGTTATCTCTATTTGACACACGGATATAAAAATTAACTGGAAAGCAAATAATATTTTTTATTTATCACAGATTTTTTTTTGTTAAGGTAGGCTGATGGCGGTCGTTTTTTTAGTAGGTGTAATTTTAATATCTTTGTGGTTTCAGATTTGTCCTCACTGACCCATTTGGATCGATAATCCTGTTTATTTTGTATATTATGTCTATATTAAAAAAAATCTACATTATATTTCATGCTGATAAATTTTAGAGCAAGCGCAACCGCGATGCATTTTCTTATTATTTTATCATATTAAATTAATTATATATTTAATCTCACGTACCCTTCTAGCTTTAAAATAAAGTTTTTGAACAAAATATGTCAGGCATTTTTAGATGTCATTGACCAGCTGTTTGTGTTATACTATAAGTTGTATCTCTGTAAATACTTACTTTGTAAATATAAATAAAAGCTTAAAAATTTCATACTTTTTACTAACCTCTTTTTTTCTGGTACGAAATTCGATGAAATCATTAATAATCTCAAACTGTAGGGCACATTGTGTTCCGCAGTTATTAACAGGGCAGCCATCTGGCAGTAATAACCGCTTCCACATAATTTTTAAGACTATGCTGCTGTATTCTGGTGCCCATGCACCTTAATACTAAACAGCCGAGCCTGGTCAATTTATAATATATGCGGATAAATATTTATTTTATAATAATTATGCATAATATGTATATACCACCTTGCAAAGATATATTATTTCGATGATATACCTACACTCATACTTGTTAGTTACTGAAGTTTATACTGAAGCCTTTACTCATAAATTAATTTTAATAAATTTAGTTAGTTATAGCAAAGTTAGCCCATAGTCATGGTATTTGCATACTAACTTTATAATAATATTGAAATTTGTGGTTCAATAGGAGTAAAAAATATGTAAGTATATAATATATACTTACATATTTTTTTAATCCTAAAATATATTATATTTAAAAATATTTAAAAATATATTATATTTTAGGCATATGTAATATATGTATATACTTATACGTATATTTTATTTATTTATTTTTCAATTATATCCTAGAAAAATATTGAAATACATAGATTACATGAAATATATCAATATGTGTAAATATATCAATATGTGTAATGTGTATCTAAATATATTCCTAAGCCGAAAACTTGAGAATGGCTGAACCAATTCGGCTTTTATTATTTTTTTCAAAGGTTGAATGAAGGGAAAAATTGTAAAAAATATTCCGTGCGAATCCAGGAGCATGTCGCTAGTCCTAAATAAATAAAGTAAACAAAGTATCATTATACCAAAATGAATTTATTTGAACAAGCCACTGTAGCTCGTTTTCACTTCGATTCGTTCAATTTATTTATATTAAGGGGAAGGTCGTTACTTTAAAAATCGACAAAAGTTTCATTTGTTTTTTTCCTTGATTTCTATACAAGTGATTTTAATATGTTTTATTGTTTGCATATAATAATTACATAATGTCATAATTATTTGTCTAATAATTTATAAAGATTTAAATTCAATTTTTCAATATAAGCGACCCGCTTCCGGTTTCGCACAGTTGAATTTTTTTTTTTTTTTTTTTTTTTCAAAACTAGAAAACAATCCATCGGCTGGTTATATGGACAAAAACATACGGAAGCTGATTTTTTTATATAACGATAATATATTACGTATAGCGGCCCAGTATTTCAGTGGTTCGTTTAAAAATGCGAGGAACTTTAATTATGTGCAAACTGCAGTAGTTAGCTGGTGCAGTACGCTTTGTATAAAAAATATCTCGCTCCTTCCACCAGAAGCGGCCTCTTTAACTGAACCTCTTTGTTAAGCGATACGTTTGTTAAACGGAACATAATATGTAGTTTTGACTATTCATTTATAATATTGAATTTGAACTAATAGTTAAATATATGTATATTAAACATATTGCATTTAATAGTTCGCTCACATTTTTTATACAAAACAAAAAAAAAATCTTAAAACTCATTTATTTTTTGTATTGGTTTCTAAAAAATACTTTACTTTATAAAACAGAAAATATCAACGACTTTTTATTATTTTCAATAAATTTATAATTTCACAAATATAATATTTTTTTTCTTAAAATTACAATAAATTTAAAAAATATATATAAATTAATAATAAGTAAAAATAAATATGGTAAAAAAAAAATTAAGAAAAGATATGTGAACATGAGAATATAATTTTGAAATTTCATTTTTCTTCATTTTACATTACAATTTATTTTATTTCAATGTAACTAAGGCGTTACAAGGTAAACAAATGGGATTAGTTTATTTATAAATAAATATAATCTTGAAAGTTATATTGAAAATCTGAAACGTTAATAAAAGCAGGAGTCAACTTTTTCACATTAATTATTAAAACATTAAGATACTCCATTGTCAAGGCTAAATTTTCCTTAAAGGCATTTCATAAAATATAAAGAAAAAATGAGATGAAAGGAAATATTATACAGGTTTAATATTCAAGATACGTCATCCTCAAATTATAAAATTTAATTTAATATTATTTAAAAAAAAAAATTTTTAATTTATTTTCGCTTTTTTAAAAAAACAAGCTTAGTATTTTCTGAAACAATGTACTTCAGAGTGGAGTTTAACTGGGATTGGAAACCTAAAACTACAAAATAGAAGTTATTATTGTTATTAAGACTATCAGTCTTAAGTCATACTTAAAGTAAAACTATAGATATTTTTTTTCCTTTATTGTTTCAGCTTTTACATAAAAAAACATATGCCGTATTGGCAGAAATGTATTGAATGTACTATCAAAGGTTTCGATCAATTTGTTATAAATTTTATTTTAAAAAAATCTAAAAGAACTTACCCTTAATGCAAGTTATTTACGTATGCATGGGTGCAGAATTGAACGGCTATCGAGTCTCCACTCATTTCATTCATCAAAATCGATATAAGTATTGTATCTATATAGATTCATTCCATGCAAACTATAACAAACTTGAGCCCTGAAAGTATATAAGTATAGGGTCCCGAGGGATAGTCTAAAAGTATAAAAACTCATATATTTTCATTTTTCAACGTATAAGAAGTCACGGGCGCCGACTAGTTTATTCAAAAAAATAATATAATTCATGTCTTTGTCCTGACATACTATCAAAACACAGCCAAAACTACTAAGTCTAGAAAAACTGAAAGTTGGGACATAGCTTTATTTTATACTAGCCGGTGCCCGCGACTTCGCCCACGTTCAAAATGTTATATAGCCTAAAGCCTTCCTCGATAAATTGACTATGCAACACAAAAATAATTTTTCAAATCTAACCAGTAGTTCCTGAGATTAACGCGTTCAACCAAACGAACTCTTCAGCTTTATAATATTAGTAAATAAAAGTAATAGATCGTAGGCATCCGCTAAGAAAGAATTTTTAAAAATTTCAACTCCGTGCGAAGCCGGGGTTGAGTCGCATGTATGTTTGTATGTAGATTTGTGTTCAAGAATTCTGTTTATTCTTTCTTCTTTGTCCAAATATTTTTTTTTCTTTGGGGCACCGGTTAATATATTTCTATATTAATCGGAATACTGGTTGTAGCAAAACGCTTATTACAAAATGTGTTACAAGACTTATTTGTACTGGAAACAAATAGGTTAGGTTCCGGAATGTTTATTACTTAATACAATATTTGGTAAACAATAAACAGTTAAATTAATATTACGCTTACTAAAAAAATCGCTACTTGAAAGTTGGCATTTTGAAAAGTGTCATTATAAAAAACAGACCAAACATACAGTTGGCAACTGTGAGGTTGGGAAATAAAACAAAATTATAAAAAAGGTTGGCAAATGATTATTCCGCGAAATAGAATTCTTCGAAACGTTAGTTGGCAAGTGATAATCGGCAGAACAATTTTCAGCGAAAAGGCAGAGAACCCATCAATGTACGTAATTATTGTTAGGGAAGAATAAGCCACAATTTTATTCTTCCCTTTTTGCTCCGGTAAATTCACTTGGGCGAATCTGTCACTAAACTCATAGTAAGTTAATCAGAAATGTGGGGCTAAGTGCACGATGTATCCCGCCGGGCTTGATTAAGGAAGGCGTTATTGAACCAATAACTATATCGGTATTACGACTATTATATTCAATTTATATACGGACGGCTTACACTAAGGCAATGATATGCTATAGTGGGATAGATCGCATGCTCAACTAATTACGGAAAATGTCTTTGAAAACGAATAAATCACGTTGTATCCTCGATGAACTCCTAAACTACTGAACAGATTTTGATAAAATTTCGTAACTATGTGTAATTTGGTCCAACTTAAATGATAGAATGGTTTTTATTTTGAACTCGAGCGAAGCCGGGAGCATGTAGCTAGTAGATATGATAAAATCGTAAACGAGCTATTATGTACATTAAATATTATTAAGAGTATTTAGTGTAACAATTTATTTTTTCTTATTTTTTTTTTTAATTTCATTCCAATCAGTTTACAAACAAAAAAGTTAAACGCAGCTATTTTAGATATCTTTTTCACCTTTAGGTTACCAAAGAAGCTCCTGTGTCGATAATATATTTTTTTTATATTAACTTCGGCAGATAGGCTGACGGTACACTTGATGGTAGGTAGCTAGCGTCGGCTATAACACAAAGCTACGCCACAGGTTCTGCAAGTGCGCTGACGACTACAGTAGGGTTAAGGATAGGGGATTTAGAAGGGATAGGGAAATGGGGTCTGGCATCTCTTACTAACTCACAGAAACACAACAGCACACGTGCTGTTATTTCACGGTGGTCTTCTGTAAGGAGGTGGTTACTGTCACCAGACTGGTTGCCCAAAATGACTGCGAAACGCAGTACCCCCTGCCACTACTCAGATCCAAACTAAAGCCAACTTTGAAAAGTTAATTTTCAAAGTTGTTCCTGTCAGGAATCGAACTCGGGGACACTAAAACAGACCCTTATGGCAAGCATTCAGCGAGCTCGTCAAATTTGTCAAGGTAATGTTAGTTGGGTAATGTCTTTAGATGTTTAATTCACAGGATTTAATAATATCGAGAAACGCATTAGAGGAACCTAACATAAAGCAATCTCAGCGCCTCCTTTTAAAACAAGTTGACCCAATTTGAAATCGATGCACCCGGCTCGCTCTAGTTATCGAGTTTACAAAACAGAGTGATAGGAACAACACTACCTGGATCCTGGAGAATCAGGGATCAATTCATATACGCGAGGGACAAGTGATGCCAGACCAATCCCTCATCGCATTTATTACGCATAAGTCCATAGAGAATTTTAGTTCTTCGTTACTACTCATCAATTTTCGTTCCAAAGTATTGTTGTGATAAAAGATTTTGTTTGTTTTATTACATTAATACTTATTAATCCGCTCAGAGCTTATAAATGTGTCGAGTGTTTTGTATATCTACGAGTAAGTACTTTTTCTCCAATATTCTGTAGTGACTTGTAATTTACGAGTAAGTATAATATGTTTTAGTAATTTAGTGGAAACATTGCTGATGTATGTTTTTCTTGTATGTATTTGTAGAATAAAATATAAAAATATACAAAAGGTACTTTTATTTTATTAAAACAATGATAAAAACAATGGTATCTTGTGTTTCTATATGAGTTTATTAGCTAGCAAAACTTCAGCTCGGTCTCAGGAGTTTGGGTTCGAATCCCGGCAGGGTGAACTTCGGAAATGAACTTTTAAAGTTGGCTCTGGCTTGGATCTGGAAAGTAGTGGCTGGGCACATTGCTCAGGCATTTGGGCAGCTGCTCAGCATTTGAAAGAGGGATAAATGGGGAAGGTTTTTATATATATAAAAATTGAACTTGTAAGAAATAAATGCGTCCTTCTCATTAAAAAATATCACTCCTTGTATTAAAATTTTTGAACAGACCTTCATTCATATATCATGCCCATTTTTTAGTCTACAATTTTTACTGCGTAAGAACATCACGACGTCTCTCTAAACTAAATTGACCGAGGGGAAGTCCCGTCGCTGTGTCGACAATCGTTTCTATTCGTTAGGAATCCCGTTGGAAATGTTTGTCTGTTTACATAGTCAAATGTTAGGACCAATGTTTGCATTCGTTCGTCCTTGGCCCTCTAATAAACGCAACTTATTGATTTGTACGAAGTAAACACTTTTTGGGACTATAGGTACTTTTCGAATTGTATCATAAGATTCCGTATTGATTATTCAATCTTCCTAAAGTAAGTTGAACTTTAGGAAGTTATCTTTAGGTGCTTAAATTGGCACATAAGAACCAAAAAAAATTGTGTGTGTCAGCTCCGACGCACGACTGGACTGGAGTACTCCCTACGAACGATAAATAAATAATTTAATAAATATAATTAAAACATATTAATATAATAAATTATATGTGTTATATTATATTAATATGTATTGAAAAGCATATAACGAATAACGTGTGACATGTGACATTTGATTTTACTCCCATAAATTTTCATACTCCGGGTTCATATATAATAGGTATATAAACTCCAAAAACTCAAACTCTATTTACTTTATAAAGTTAAACACAGCTTTAGTAAACCTTAATAATGATACCAAATAAATGCAAGTATTCTAGACAAGAAGACATCATTTGCTAGACTATTGACTTGTTAAGACATCTGAATCTACTGCAAGTAGGTCACACGTCCGGGCAACACTAAATATGTCTCTATGCTGCAATTTGGCCTGAAGCCCCGGCCGAGAGCTCAACATTCGCAACGTATGGTTGAACATGGCAACATTTACCTATGGATGTAGCAACCACAGAACACAAAACAAAGCAGAATCCGCTTTTAATATGCAAAATGTCATTGTAATCAATTATTAAATGGTTTTTGAGTCCATAGTAGATTTTAAGGCCTCTAAATATTGGTATCGAAAATAGATTGGTTTATTTCAACCAAAAAATAAGTTACAACTTTTTTAACAATTTCTGTAAAATTGTTAAAAATTTCATTGTTATTCTTATTTTCTTAAACTATTTTTTTTTTCACAGTTTTTTATTTAAATTCAAGATCTCCAAATATGAATATAGAAAATGCTATTTTAGATGATTATCAAGATTTGACCAGATTTTAAAGCACATCAACTTTTTCTTAGAACCATTAAAGGCATCGAACTACTCTAGATTTTAAAATTGTGATAAACCTTTATTAGAATCGCTTGAGTTGATAAGGCTATAACACGAAACCAATAGCTTTTGTGCATGTAACATAAAAAATAGTCTGAGTTCTTTGTTTTAAACTTAGATCAATAAGTAGGTACCTAAAATATGGCAAAAGTTATATTTTTATTCATTATCTAACGGAACATACACTTTAATAAGACAGTACTGTTTCCTACGGTATATTTATTGTACAGTATTTAAATACTACTAAAATATATATATATATATATATATATTAGTAGTGAGAGCAAAAAAAAAAGAAATTCAGGTACCTAAAGAAAAACCTACCATTCAAATTCTGGATGAAATCATGTCCTTTCTTGTATCCCTGACAACGTGTATGCAAAATTTCATGATGATCGGTTGAGTAGTTAAGGCGTGAAAAGGTCTGACGGACAGATAGACAGACATACAGACTTTAACATTTATAATATAAGTATGGAGTATGGATGTATAAAAAGAGCCCATAAGTATCAGCTATGAAATCAGATTCCAACTTGCAAAGATAATATTATTTGGATGGATTCCAATCTTTGTGTAAATATAGTTTTTCAATTGTAAATACATGATTACTGTTACAAGCATAACTGAATTTTGTACCTACTCAAGCTTCCACTGCGATCTAATAACCCTACAGCCTAATACTCTGTACTGCGGTGGGAGCTATACATTTCAAGTGTCAAAGTTTGACACGAAACTGTCATGTTTGTAATTAGATTTGCAAGCAATTTCTGGTTGAACGCCAAAATTATCTTAATTAATTTTTGAGTATTCAATTTGTTTCCATATTGAATTTTTATCCGAATCTATTGAAGACTCTTTGAATGAAAGTTGAAAGACTTTCATTATTATATTATTATAAGAATTAATAATAGAATAATTAATAAAAAATATAGAAATAAAATATAAATGAATAAACTAAGTTTTTTTTTATTGGAGTCGGTTTGCTCTTGGCCAGCAACTTGCCGAGTAGCGAAAATGAGGCCTTATGATGGAGCGAGCTCTTGCTATAGATTCACTTCAAAGAAATTAGTAACTATATAATAAATAACTTTCATAATTGAGCCTATTTTCTAAAGAGTATTTTTATATTTTATTTTAGTGGAGTCATTCACACCGAACCCTACAGGGGTTCATACTTCATACCTTATTTTTAAGCAATGTTATTGACCTTAAAACGCAGCATCGACAATGCCCACTCAAATATTTAAAAAGATACAATAAATTGGTGTTGCGTGAAGCTGTTTCAAAAGCAGTATTAAGCGAAATATACTCCGACACGCCAAGCTGACATTAACAAGCTTATCTCTGGTCACATCTTCCACCCTTAACAATCATTACTATTATCAATCAAAAGTAACGGTCATTTTTTGAATTATTAAACTACATAAACAGATTATATTTTCTTAAGGCCAGGGTACTCGTATTCGAGCCTCAAAATCTACTAGGCCAACCACAGAGCAAAGAATCGCCTCGCCGTCCACTAATAGAGACTGCATGGTGAAATTGCTCAACGCTTTCCATACAAATCCCCTACTGTTTGACCACTCGTTTGGTCTAGTGGCTAGTAACCCTAGGCTAGTAACCACAAACGGTCGCGGGTTCGAATCCCGCTAGGGGCAAATGTTTATGTGTTAACATTTTACCTTTGTACCTGAATCATGGATGTTTTATATTTATAATATGTATGTATTTACAAAAAAAAAAGTAATATATGTAGTATATCAACTGTCTAGTATCCATAATACAAGTATTAGTTGCTTACTGTGGAACTAGATGGTGCTGTGTGAAAATGTGAAAAAAAAACTGTTATTCACACCAGTATATGTGTACGTTTATCTATCGCTTTTTTAGATAATGTATTTTATTTTTCATAATTTCGCTTATTTAGATGTTATTTAATAATAATCACTAAATGTCAAATACATCATTACCAAGCAGCTACGAAAAATTACAATGATACAAACACTCTAAAACCGTTTTACAGTAAGTCAACAAAAGAAGGTTTAAATTACTCAATTTTGGCTCTATAGATTAACCTTAATTATTTATGTCACAATTACGTACTACAAACGGTTAAGAAAGAGTATAATTTAGATTTTTCTTTGAAGTTGATAAAAATAAAATACATACCTATTTAAAAGGAATCCAAGACAAGATAATATTGGAATTACTGTTCTATTCCTACAATGTTAAGTCACATTTCACTCGTGGTCGATATCTGAAACAAACTCCAAAGGGCCTTTTATGAAACGCATTAGCTGATTAAATCAGATATGAACAGATCCAGATCGCTCTTCGGAAACCTACAAAACATTACGGCCTTAATTAATAAAGTGCATAGCATTCACGGATTGTGTACGGTTTGTATCTTCTATCGTCTCACTAATATTAAGGTATGTCGCACATTAAGCGATAGCTCACTTTTGGTTGCTGTAACCATCCGCACACAACATATTACTGTATACGACATAACTCTTGTATAAGCGACTATTTCTGTCGCTAGAACGATCATTTCCCTCTTAATATCATTTGCTAAAGCGACGGTTGCGTTGCGTTGCGTCTGTACAGTTGCGAAGTTGTAGCAAATAGCTATATAGAAGACTAACGTATTCGTGTGCTATAGTAGCCATAGTATATAGCCAATATGTGGCCTCAGCACACATCCAGAAAATCAACAGTGAGTCGCGCGATAGTAGCCAATTTGCGGCCTCAGCACAAATCCGGCAAAAAAACTCAGTTAGTCGCGCGATAGTAGCCAATGTGCGGCCTCCCTAAGACTCGATTTACACGAGGAAACTACTCAAACTAGTGCGAAGGAAAATCAAGTGCGACATTAACATAATTAATAAACTATGTTAATGTTAGATTAATAAAAATCAAATTTTAATTATAAAAATAGTCCAATTTGTGAATTTATAGGTAAAAATAGATTGTGAGAATTTGTTGTTTTATAATTACATATGTATTAAGTTCACATTATTTATAAGTTTTTACCTTATTAATTGGCTTTTTTTTTGGTATTATTTTCTTTGTATTTGATATTGTTTTTGATATTTTATCATAAACAAATCCGCCATAGTAATTAACCAAAAGATTTTATTTTCGGAGAGAAAGTTTTCAAAATGTCCAATAAAACATCATTCAAATTATATAGGTACCTACTTAATTCGTTTACCTTATCAAAAGACATTTTGCGTGTCAAATAAATTGCTTCAATTAATATCGGAATAGGGCATCCGAATTTCTGGCCGAAAAACTTTCACTCCAAGTTATTAAAACTTTACATTTGAAGTAAGTAAAGGATTTACCTCACAGTAATTTATTACGAAACACCAACCCTAGCACAAAGGTCATGTGGCAAACATGTAAGAGAGAGACGGATTGATAACAATCCGCTAATGTGTGAACGGGACAGATATAGTTGGCACATCATTTACACATCAGTTGGTTAGCTTTTGCGCGGGCCTCGACGACTTTTAGAATGACATTAGAGTGCTGTAATATTTACACAGAGGTGTTGTTAATTTTTATTATATTTTATTACAAAATCTTCATAATTCTTCAAAATCTTGTTTTAACAATAAACTGCCGTCGAATAATATGCAATATCACAACGTATTAAAAATCACCGCCGTAGGTATAGTTCTTACATTTTAATGTGTCAGTCAGAATGTATAGTATAGTCAAGCCAAGAATACAACGCAAAGAATGTAAATAAACCCGACCCTCTGTCCTTTTCCTTCACACGAAGGCGCTATCTGTTTCGTGGCATAGGAAGCCATCTTGACAACCCTTGAGGGTTTGTTTACATTCTTTGCGTCGTCTCATTGGCCTTGCTTTAGTTTACTTACTAGCGAGTAGTCATATATTTTATTTAAATTGTACAATATTGTGTCATGCCGACCTTTGAAAACGGCACTGAAATTAAAATAGAATAAAATAGAAGGAATAACGCACTGAAACGTGGTCTCTAACTTTGGGCCTCGTAAGAAAGCTCAACGTCGCTCAACGAGCTGTGGAGAGGGCTACATGCTTGAGGTTACACTGCAATAAGCGGGAGGATACTGATCCTCTAGCTACTACTTCTCTACTCACTCTATTCTACTCACTGGAATAGAAGTGGCGGTGGGCAGGACACATAGTACGGAGAGCTAACTGCCGCTGCGGTCGGAAGGTTCTCGAATGGAGGCCACAGATCGGCAAACGCAGCGTAGGACGTCCACCAACAAGGTGGAGAGACAATCTGATAAGGGCCGTGGGTTGACTTTGGACCCAGGCTGCTTCTGATTAGTCCTTTAAAAAATATAGGGAAGGCCTATTATATCCAGCAGTGGACGTCCTACGGCTGAGTATTTGAAATGCGAAGGAATAAGATAAGTAGGTTTACGTTTCAGTAACATCCCATCAAACATTTATATTAAAAAATATTTTAATGTCAACTCTATGTAAGTTAGGTGTAAAAAGCGGCGGACTTAAAAGGTGGATCTGCCTATGGACTCATCTACTATTCAAGGCGTCTGTATACTCGCTAGATTAATTCACTGAAAAATTTTATTTAAATTTTGAAATAAAAAAAATATACAGTTTCCTATATTATCTTTGATAATCATGTGTGGGGTGTTTTCAGATTTCGTATGAAAGTTCGAATAATTTCTTGTGATTAAAGCTCAAATCATTTGAATAGGCCGAGAGATTTTATATTTTTATACTGTTGAACTATTATTTCACGGGATTAAATACTAAGATAAAAAGTACTACTAATATTATAAATCCTACTAAATATAATAATTGCGAAAATTTGTAAGAATGGATGGATGTTTGTTACTCTAATACGCAAAAGCGGCTCAACGGATTTGGATAAAATTTGACACACAGATAGTTTATTAAATCGATTAACATACAGGACACTTTTTATCCTAAAAAATTCTCGAAAGATCATCTAAAAATATAAAAATTGGGCATCACTGTAGCCGTGGCAGCGCGCAGCGCCACCATTTTTGGTGAGGTTAACTAAGCGAGAACCTATCGCCAATTCCTATTATCACAATTTTCCTTTACCCTCACTGAGTAGGAAAACTTACCATAAAACGAACCGTTTTAGTTTGCCTGCTATCCTTAAAATAAAAAAGGAACTAATATTTTGTATCAGACTGTACTTTTGGCCCTATTAAGCTGTGTCTCTTAAACAACTTTCAACCCTTTGAAATAGATGCCTTCGGGATTAGTTAGAGATCTAGTTGAAACACTATCTACAGAACTTGTAGTCTGAATAACGTCTGTGGTTTTTCAATTCAATTATATATAGGCACAGATATAGGTAATTAAGTATTTCTCAAGGGTAGAATAGACCAAATTTTAAATCAAACGATCTTGTGGAAGTTAGTGAAATCCCTTCGTCAACTAGGAAAGGGCTGATGATCTTAAAACGCCTGAACAGATCTTCATAAGCTATCTCTATCACATCAGCGGATCAACAAAAAAACGGATCAAACTCGGTCCATCCGTTTCCATAGACAGACATAAATACACACATACACAGAAACAGACGTCAAACTTAAACACCCCTTTCTCGCATCGGATTTTTTTTTTCTGAAAGTATATATATAAAAGGCAGTGTGTGTATGTATGTTCCAGTATGTTCCCTATGGACTCCAAAACCACTGAACCGATTTTGATGAAATTTTTAGACTCAGAAAAAGGGCGCGGACGAAGTCGCGGGCAAAACCTAGTTATATATAAAAATGCACTAAACTTGCAAATAGCGTTTAACGCTCTTTCCATAAGTTAACGGATTTTAACATATTCTACGTCTCCTGGTTAGTTGATAGTTTTTAGCCAAGCCACATTTGAATCCAAACTGCTAATACGAGTATAATCGTAAGCTGAGCACTAAAAAATATTTTTGAACCACTTCATAATAAACGACAAACTATTTTCGACTATTGACTATTATATTACATTCGTTGAAATTTAATACAAATATATATAAATTTTATGCATGAATTCCTCTACATGAAAACTGTTTCAAAATTCATTCGATAGCGCTCGTTTGTAAATTCATTGAGATCGAAACAATATATTACTGATAGTTGAATTCGTGAGCTGTATTGGCTGAGCATATCATGATTAAAATTAAATACGTACAACAGTTTGATATGTGTTGATAGTTTCATAGACACGATATCTGTTTACCTGACTCAATCAACACCATTGGATGTTTTACCTTCATAGTAATTCGCATTTTAAATTGGGTCCGTATTAAGAAGAAGACTTAAGAATTCTTTCCGACTTAAAAAGTAATTAAGAGATATTTTAACATACCAGATTTTACTTTAAAATATTATTTAATGTTCTTTCCCGGGATTTACAACTGTCTCAAACTAACCATGCCATCTGTTACAGTGATGGATAACTAATTTCTATATGAGTAGTAGCAGCTAGAGCACACTCCGTTTCGCAATCATTTGGGCAGCACGTCTGGCGGCAGTAACCACCCCCTTACAGAAGCAAGACCAACGTGAAATAACAGTACGTGTGGTATTTTGTTTCGGTGAGTTGGTAAGGGATGCCAGAGCCCATATCCTATCCCTATGGTTTTGATTATGATTATGGTAATGATGATGATGACATTCGTAAAAGTCATTCAAGCCCGTCACAAACGTAGCTATAATATAATTAATTATATTAATATACCGTGCTATAATATATATTACGGTATACGTTGGTGACGTCTAAGAAATATTATATTATAGCTGCGTGTATAGTCACTCCAATATATGTATAGAAAATAATATATCGTAATATGGCTTGCCATAATATATATATTAATATATATTTTAGCTACATGTGTGACGGGCTTTATGATTTATGAAAATAAATTAACTATAATCGTCATACCAATTTTGCTTATAACTGACTTGTGTAATATTTTCACAAATAAAATTTTTATTCGGCCGTTAGAAAATACCTCACTCGGTCTCACGTCATTACTAATTGTATGGTAAGAGCTTTGATAGCAACTTTTGACGCGTACTCGTATAAGCCAGACGCGACATTTGACTGAAATAGATGTCCAAAATAAGAACAAATTTATCTAAAAATATTCAGCAGCCCTCCAGTTTAAATGCCAAATCAATTTTTCCATTAACTTTTTCTTATATTTATATAATATACTAGCAGGCAGGGCACACTGTGTTTCGCAGCCCGTCTGGAGGCAGTAATCACTCCATTGCAGACTACCACCGTGAAATAATAGCAAGTGTTCTTGTGTTTTGGTATATGAGTAAGGGATGCCAGAGTCCATTGCCCTATACCTTCCTAATCCTACCATAGTCGGCAGTGCTTTGCAGCACCGGTGGCAATACTTGTCTTAAAGGCAACGGTAGCCACCTACCTTGAGTAGACCATCAGCCTGCCTGGTGACTTTAACATTTAAAAAAATCATAAGTATTATAGTTATGCGAAAATTCATATTTTTCATAGTTACCAACTTAAATACGTTTATTTATTTTATAAGTACCTACTCAAAATTCGATGCAAATATCTTTATATACATACAGCGAATTATTGGGAATATCTGCTTTTTAAATCTGTTCATATCGAAAAGGTTGACACTCTCAAATAGAACGGACTGGCCGGAAACATTGCATCGAACGAACGTATTTTTAAATTCACGAATTCAGAATTCCACAATTTTCCCTTGTTTTTCATCTGTCTAGTCTAGTAGGTCGAGTTGGTATCGAGTCGAAATAGTCTGAAATAAATTTAGTTTTTTTATTTAAGTATCGAAGTTTTTAGATAATATGAGGGAAATAGTGCATATACAGGCCGGACAATGCGGCAATCAAATTGGTGCAAAGGTAAATATTGAATATTTTGCAAAGATAGTCCATCCGGCTCATTACTTTTCTGAGCATATCTATTATAAAATCATTGTGAGAACAATTCTATCATTTCAATTCACGATTTAGCGAAATTAAGCTCCCTTTTTTTATTAATACGTGTTTCTGTATTCTGTATGGTTTCTGTATTTATGTACACGTGCGTTGTTTTTTGTAAAACACTAAAGATGTATGTATTTGCGACATACTTTCATGACCTTTAAGCAAATCGTTGGGCAACCACCTGATATTTAAATAGGTTACGTCACTATATTCAGTAGCTGTCGCGAAAACCCGAGGATTCGTAAATAGCCGAAGATATTCGAGATTTATAAGCGAAGAGCTCGAGGAAATCCGAGTAGAAATTGTTTAGTTGCCAAAGCAACTGTGACTGTTAATGTGAAGACATTTTTAACGTAACTAGAATAAGATTGAGCCGTGTGGACTTCATTTAATAGGTAAATATTGAAGAATACAATAAAACATTTAATTCTCCCATAATTTTTGATATCTAAAATAATATTTAATCACGTTTATAAAACGTTATAGTCAATAACTAACGTTTAGTGGGTTTTAAGTGCAAATGTGACATGATTATGATTGCAATTTTCAGTTCTGGGAAGTGATATCTGACGAGCATGGAATCGATCCAACTGGTACATACCATGGAGATTCAGACCTTCAACTAGAACGCATCAATGTATACTACAATGAAGCCACAGGCGGCAAATATGTACCTCGGGCAGTTTTGGTCGACCTTGAACCTGGAACCATGGACTCTGTACGCTCTGGACCATTTGGACAAATCTTCCGACCAGATAACTTTGTCTTTGGTCAGTCTGGTGCAGGTAACAATTGGGCAAAAGGACACTATACCGAAGGCGCTGAATTGGTAGACTCTGTTCTCGACGTGGTTAGAAAAGAAGCTGAAGGATGCGATTGCTTACAAGGTTTCCAACTGACGCACTCCCTCGGAGGTGGCACAGGTGCAGGATTAGGTACCCTACTTATATCGAAAATTCGAGAAGAATATCCAGATCGTATTATGAACACATTCAGTGTTGTACCTTCCCCGAAAGTATCTGATACGGTTGTGGAGCCTTATAATGCGACACTCTCTGTACATCAGCTAGTAGAGAACACTGACGAATCATACTGTATTGATAATGAAGCGTTATATGATATATGTTTCCGCACACTAAAGCTGACAACTCCGACCTACGGTGATTTAAATCATCTAGTTTCTGCGACTATGTCGGGAGTCACTACTTGTCTTAGATTTCCCGGCCAACTGAACGCAGATTTAAGGAAATTGGCTGTAAATATGGTACCGTTTCCTCGCCTACATTTCTTCATCCCCGGATTTGCTCCATTGACATCAAGAGGGAGCCAACAATATAGAGCCTTAACTGTACCAGAATTAACTCAGCAAATGTTTGATGCTAAGAACATGATGGCTGCATGTGATCCTCGACACGGAAGATATTTGACTGTAGCTGCAATATTTAGGGGTCGAATGTCAATGAAGGAGGTGGATGAACAAATGATGAATGTACAAAATAAAAATTCTTCCTACTTTGTCGAATGGATTCCTAATAATGTCAAAACTGCCGTATGCGACATTCCTCCTCGTGGTTTGAAAATGTCTGCAACGTTCATTGGCAATTCTACAGCTATCCAGGAGCTATTTAAACGTGTTTCTGAGCAGTTTACAGCCATGTTTAGACGGAAAGCTTTTTTACACTGGTATACTGGTGAAGGCATGGATGAAATGGAGTTTACTGAGGCTGAAAGTAACATGAATGACTTGGTATCTGAATATCAGCAATATCAAGATGCAACAGCTGAAGAAGAGGGTGAATTTGATGAAGAAGAAGAGGGTGGCGATGAAGGAGACTAGACTTGAATCTTTTTTTATAAATACTGTATTTTTTAAATGGTTGTATTATTTTTTATTATTTTACATAGCTGTGTGTATTTTTATATTTTATATTGCAATGTTTTTCTTCTTTTTTTTTTGAAGATTATTTTGAAATATACTTTTTTTTTGTTATTTTTTTTTTTCATTTGTGTTAATTGCATTTTCAACATAAGATATGATATTTCAATATAACAAGATATGAAAGTCTATTTCTCATATTAAATATAATTAAAGCTGACGTATCTTTGTTTTACAGTTCTGGGAAGTAATATCTGACGAACATGGAATCGATCCAACTGGTACATACCATGGAGATTCAGACCTTCAACTAGAACGCATCAATGTATATTACAATGAAGCCACAGGCGGCAAATATGTGCCACGCGCAGTATTGGTTGATCTTGAACCTGGCACAATGGACGCAGTGCGCTCTGGAGCATTCGGACAAATCTTCCGTCCTGATAACTTTGTGTTTGGTCAGTCTGGTGCAGGTAATAATTGGGCAAAGGGACACTACACGGAAGGCGCTGAATTAGTAGACTCAGTTTTGGACGTGGTTAGAAAAGAAGCTGAAGGATGCGATTGCTTGCAAGGTTTCCAACTGACTCATTCCCTCGGAGGTGGCACAGGCGCCGGATTGGGAACACTACTTATATCGAAAATTCGAGAAGAATATCCGGATCGTATTATGAATACATTTAGCATAGTACCTTCCCCGAAAGTGTCCGACACAGTAGTGGAACCATACAATGCAACATTATCTGTGCATCAGCTGGTAGAAAACACTGATGAATCTTATTGTATCGACAACGAAGCATTGTACGACATATGTTTCCGCACACTAAAGCTGACCACTCCAACCTACGGTGACTTAAACCATTTGGTTTCTGCCACGATGTCTGGAGTCACCACTTGTCTGAGATTTCCAGGCCAGCTGAACGCAGATTTGAGGAAATTAGCGGTAAACATGGTACCGTTTCCTCGGCTACATTTCTTCATTCCCGGATTCGCTCCATTGACATCCAGAGGAAGCCAGCAGTACAGGGCCCTGACTGTACCGGAACTGACTCAACAGATGTTTGATGCCAAAAACATGATGGCTGCTTGCGATCCACGCCACGGACGTTATTTAACTGTAGCCGCCGTATTCAGGGGTCGTATGTCAATGAAAGAAGTGGACGAACAGATGATGAACATACAAAACAAGAATTCTTCCTATTTTGTTGAATGGATTCCTAACAATGTGAAGACTGCCGTATGCGACATCCCCCCTCGTGGTTTGAAAATGTCTGCAACATTCATAGGCAACTCTACGGCTATTCAAGAATTGTTCAAGCGTATTTCGGAACAATTTACGGCTATGTTTAGGCGTAAGGCTTTCTTGCACTGGTACACTGGAGAAGGGATGGATGAAATGGAATTTACAGAGGCCGAAAGTAATATGAATGATTTAGTGTCTGAGTATCAGCAGTACCAAGATGCTACAGCAGAGGAAGAAGGCGAATTTGATGAAGAGGAAGAAGGTGGTGATGAAGGGGATTAGACATTAACTTTTATTTTGGGTTTACAAGAATGGAAACCCTTTTATTTTATTTAATATTTTGTTTTAATGTCACTGTAAGGAAATAGATTTGTTTTGGATGTTAGAAATGACATATAATTGTTTTTTTTTTCTTTTACTTTATATATGCGTATTAAACATTTGATAAAATAATTTAGCTTTTTATTTCATTCGTTGCCTGTGGTTTGTGTGGTCCTACTGGTAGTACCAAGGGCATTTTTTTTTTGTCCGTGGCAATAGAACTGTTAATAAGAAAATCATAATTTTGTATGGGCATTTTAAATCAAAATGATATTCAATATGAATATCGAAAAAGGTCACATTCCAGATGGGTACATTCCAGGTGAACAAATACAGGTTGGGTTTGTAAGTCTGACCATTGGAAACACTGACATGGGAGTCACGGTAAGTAAAGTAATTATCTTTTCACCTCTCCAGCACGAAAAGGGTACTGTTGGTGCCTAAAAACTATAATAAACGTAATATTTAAAATTGTCTTAATTGATTTTTTTTACCTAAAGATCGCTTCTGACCCACTGTACCACCGACCATACCCCCAGTGGTACGGTAGTAACGTTTTTATCGCTGTTGAGGTGAAAAGTTGTGTGTTTAACGCGAGAGCAAATATTTTTATGTCTCATGCCTTTAAATCGCTCGCTACTCGCAGCAGCAAGTTAGTCGGCACTCGCAGCAAAAAACAATTTTGCTCACTAGTAGAACAAATAACCATTGAATCCTATTGAATGACAATGGTATTGAAAGTAACGCGTTAATTAATCATAAATGTCAATAAGATCCTATGAGCATAAGAGCCAAAAGCTAACTGACTATTTGAAACTGACGTTTTGAAACTTTGACCTTATGGGACCAAACCAAAAAAAATCCTAGGATCCCATTGGATCCTACACGTGGGAGCCAAGTGGAGGGAGGGAACTCTGTCCTGAAACTCTGACGTTATGGGACCAACCTTTGAGACTACTCATAATATTTAAAAAATAAATACCAAACCGAAATTAAGGATGGACATAGGCTAAATATTCAACGCGGGCTAAGCCGCAGGCACTAGCAATCTAAAATAAAAATCCAACCTTGTGGTACACCCAGGTGAACAAAGTAGGTGGACCACGGCAATATCCGAATATGAGGAAATGTATTTCAGGCGTTATATTGCTTTATATCTTAACTGGGAATAATCCATTTTTTCGCAGGCATCAGCTTACTTCAACGCTCGTACTGACTCACAAAGTTGCACCCGAGCGAAGCCACTGTGCGGTCTAGTCTTATCATAAAAGCTACGGATTATATGTATATCCAGTCATATTCAGGATTGCTCAACATTAAAGTACCAGCTCTAAATAAGTGGTTTTTCCTCATCCCCAACTCCCTTTTGGTACAACGACGGACGCATACTGAATATTTTATCACACCCCTCGCCTCCACCTTACCCCTTTCTCTCCAAGCATCTGCAGTTGCATAACCGGCCAGTGCTGACTTGTTCGTAATGAGCTAGGTATAGCAAGCGTGTCGTTGTCCTTACATAATAACAAAGGCTAAAAATTTATTACACTTCATATTTTAACCAGTTGTTCCTCACAGAATATAATTATGAACACAACCAGTTGTCAATAAAAAATTTTGTTCTTAACATAATAAACATTACACAAGCTATAATTAAAATTATGAACTATAACCTCTGACTTTCTGATGAGCCCAAACACGCTATATCTGCTGTAAGTTGCTATGGAGTTGAGTATTCAGCAGACTACTTGATTGATCGTATCAGGTCAAGATTACTATTAATCATCCGGGTTTCAAATAAAAAAAAGGAACAAAATCGATCCATTTGTTTGGAAGCTACGATTCCACTGACAGACACACAGATACACTCATACGCAGATACACATACACACGTCAAACTTATAACGCCCTGTTTTTGCGTCGGGCGTCGAAGGTTAAAAATAGAGTCGCTCTGTCCGTTTCTCCGCTAATTTCTCCTAAACCACCCTAAATTTGATAAGGTTTTCACTAATGGAAAGAGCGATAAACAAGAAAGGTTTGTGTATATACTTAATTAGCAGAAAAAAATCTAATCCATGAAAAGCCGTCGCGGGTTGCTAGTATGCGTCACGCACATTCGTGTTGACAAACAAGAACTATGTATTTAAGTAATGGCAGGGGACACTGTGTTTTGCAGTGATTTGGGCAGCCCGTCTGGCAGCAGTAACCACCGCCTTACAAAAGACCACCATAAAATAACAGTGTGTGTGAGTGAGTGAGTAAGAGATGCCAGAATTCCTTATCCTTAATTCTACTATAGTAGGCACTACGGTCTATGGTCGCCAGCGCATGTGCAACACCTATGATGTTGCTTGTGTTATAGGCGACGGTAGCCACCTACCGTCAAGTGGGCCGTCAGCCTGTCTGTCGACCTTAATATAGAAAAAAGTCTATTGTTTACACTTAGAAACTTTTAAATAGTGTTTATACTCACCACGCAGTAATTAACATCATCTCTATCTGCGTGTAAACAAGCTTAAAGTTGCGTTTCAGTAATTTACTCAACAGAATAACTTTAAATGAAATAAGTACTGAAAATTTAATTTAACCAAGTACATATTAGTGTTAGAACCCAAACACGTTTACAAATATACTCGTATTGAATTTAAGTAATTCATTTATGTGATTTCAAAATGAAGACTTTAAAATGGATACTTTCTTAAGCCTACTCCTCGTTTATGGCTAGACCAAAAAGCTATAAAAATATATAAAAAGCTATAAAAATATATCTAATTTATATATAAAAAAATATAATATATAAATTAGAAAAAAATATATAAATTACCACCTATAAAGGTTATTAAGATCCCACTTTTATATGTACATTATAGCTAGGATGTTTTCATGCAAAAACATTTTTAGCTTTTAATCAGTACGTAATTACAAAAATTCAACCTATGAAAATGACACAAATTCTGCACTTTTTAAGAAATTAATTACACTAGATATGAAACTAATTTCAGTTTTTTATTTACATCCAAATCATCATATTATTTCTTAGAAATGTCATGTTTTTTATGTATTACTTCGACCAATAACTAATGAGTAATCATTTCGTAAGATCGAAATGTGCTCTTAAGTAATTTAACTCATATATAGTGATTACCTTATATATTCTATGTATACTATACTATTTAGGACTGCAACTTAGCAATTAGTCTTTAGACATGTATTTCACGGTTTTGATTTAATTGCAATATACTTAATCCATACTCTGTTTGCCTGTCTGTTACTTTTTCACGCCTTAACTACTCAACCGATCTTCATGAAATTTTGCATACACGTTGTCAGGGACACCGGAAAGGACATAGGGTACCTTTCAATCAGAAAAAAGTACTGTTACCGAGAGATCATCTAAAATAAAATAAAAAAAATGAACGCCTGGCCAAGTATTATAGCAACAACTTAACCCAAGCGTTATATTGCTTTTATATTTCCTAATTTTCAACGCGGACGACAGCAAATTAGTCATAATTGAGGCTTTGCTAAATAAATAGAATCTTATATCATTTTTTATGTCAGACAGGTTTAACAGACACGGCTCGTTTACGATTTTATTATATGTATAGACTAGCTATTGCACGCGACTTCGCCCGCGTAACTTTATAAAATATAGCCAAGGTTACTCGCTGATAATGTAGTTTTCTATTGGTGAAAGAGTTTTCAAAATCGGTCCAGTAGTTTTTGAGTTTATTCATTACAAACATCCAAAATGTTAGTATAAATATAGATTACGTATAGATAGATGGACATAGATTTTGATGAGTGGTTGAGTGGTTAAAGCCCGTTGGATGAGTGGTTAGAGCGCTTGCTCAAAGGTCCGCGGGTTCGATTTCCGACAGAGTCAACTTTCAATCAATCAATCATTGATTTGCCTGTACATGGGTGTAAAACCAGATAATATAAATACTATTTAATACAACGTCCCAGCATGGTCTACATTTGGTGTGCAAAATATTTATATATCACGTGTCAAACTACTGAAGTGTGTCAAACATACTTTGGAAATATCTTTTCAAGTTAGAAGTTGGCTCTAGTCTGGATGTAAATAGTAGTGGAATGGCACACTGCGTCTGGCGGAAGACCACCGTGAAATAACAGCACGTGTGCTGTTGTGTTTCAGTGAGTGAGTAATTACTCAATGCCCATTTCCCTATCCCTTGCTTTTAATCAACAATGGTCGGTTGCGCACTTGCAGTACTTGTGGCTTGCTTGTGTTATAGGCGACGGTAGCCACCTACTAGCGGAATTAGTGGAATATAGCATTTCAATTGGACTTGTGTGCTGTTATGTTTCGGTGAGTGAGTAAACGACGCCAGAGTATCCCTTATCGGTAGTAATTTCTATTCGGTATGCAGCGCACTTGCAGCACCTTAGGTGTTGCTGCTTGTATTGTTGGGCGACGGTAGCCACCTACCATCGAGTGGACCGTCAGCCTGTCTGTCAACCTTTACAATAAAAAATATTTGAATTTATCATCCAAGGATTTCGTGTATTATTGTGAACCTATTTCAAAGCGTCTAGAATATTCGAGGCTTCTCGACGTTCGTTGCATTTCGCCGATCGATACTGAATTTACAAGCCAGAAGCTATTTTCAAATCGTTCATATATTCAGGTTGGCCGCATTTATACGAATAAATTCGTATTTCACGATGAAACGCTAATTGCATTAACAAAAGAGACATGCACTAAATGGGAACCTTTATATTAATACGGACCAAAATGCGTCTGTGGTTTTTATTGTCAAAACCCACGACTACGTCCGCGTCAAAAAATAAAAAATATATTTATGAACAATATAAAGCTTGACCTCTTGTTGCTATAACACTTTGGCCAGGCGTTAGTATTTATTTTATTTTATTTAGATGATCCCTTAAGAATAGTACTTTTTTTTTCTAGATGAAATGTCCTTTCTTGTATCTCTGTATACAAAATTAATGCGTGAATTAAGAGTAGTTAATGCGTGAAAAGGTAACAGACAGACAGACAGCAGACAGAGTTACTTTCACATTTATAGGTAATATTAGTAGAGATTAGTATGGATTTAAATATAACATATACAGGCAGCCGGTATATGTATAAATAAATAATAATATATAAATATATAAATGAAAATATTACCTTCAGGCATTATACATAATACAGTATACATTTTTTATTTATTTATTTATTTATTTACATACAAAAAAACAATTGGTGGTACACAGTTTAGGTGTACTATAAACTCAATTATGTTTGTACCGTACACCTGAGTTGTCAACAATAATATAAATTTACAGAATTACAAACAAAAGAAAGAAGCTATGACTCAACTCATACTCAACATTAAACACATAAGCTACGACTCAACTCGAAAAAATCTTTTTGTGTTTGAGTCAGATCATTATTAGAGCAAGAACTTTAACCACTCGTCCAATGGTTTCGTCAAAAGTTGTATCTCGTATACGAGTACTTAATCGTAATATATTTTATTAAAAAAATATCCTGTTTTAAAATATCCACTCTCATCTTTCCAGCGCCCGGTCTAAAGGGTACGATGGCCATCTTGAACTGTTTACTGGCGAGGCAGCTGTGCTTCGAGGACTCTTCTTGCTCGGCCATCTTGGAAATCATCCCTCGCGTGTGCGGTTCGGAACTAGGTGAGTTTATGAATTTTTAGAATAATCTATTAGATAGGTAAACATTTCGCTGCTGTGGCCTCATTCATATTTTTTATAAATATATTTATAATAATGTGTATATTAAATTCTCTTTTATACTTCTAAGGGCCTCTTTCACCAACTACAAGTGAAGTGTTGATTAGTTAGTTTTAGAAATAATTTTATGTTTTATTAAATTATGCACTCGGTTTACTCGGCATCCTTCGATAGGCGAATTTTATTATTATTTTCTTTTTAATGTTTTGGAGTTTTACCGTACAAACAAAGGTATATCAGCTTCAGCATTCCCGGTGACCGGTGACTTTAAATGGCGGTTAGCCTACTTGACACTTTACTCAGAGATGGTGAAAGAAGCCCTAAACTACTTATCATAATTTGACAAATGAGATATCGTTGGAAGCGTCATGTTCGTCCAATGGTTTTTAGGCTACGTGACGTGTCGTGAAATTTAATTTAGCGCCCTCTAGAGGATATAGCTATAACTTTTTTTAATGGTGCCGTGTTGGATATTAAATGCTTTCTTAGAAAATTTCAAATATACTATTGGCCCGCTCCCGGCTTCGCTCGGGTTCAAAATAATTCCGTAATTTCTAATAAAACCTAAACAAAAAATATGTAAATTGGCTCTACAGATATAATGATAAACTATTATCATGAAATTATAAGAAATAATTTAAATAAAAAGTAAGTTAAAAAACTAAAATCAGACTACTGATTGGCTACATGAACCGCTGTATCATGTAATTTTGTAATTTACGTGAACCAAACCGTAAATAAATAATATTTTTATAGAAAAATCTATATCATATATAAACCGTTATAAGGTTAGTATACATTTTTTTATTAACGCTATATCATTATGCATTAGATAGCATACGATAGGATCTGACCGCGAAATCCTCTTATCAGTACTCAGAGTATGTCTTCATATCACACAGTTGAATATACATATACTCTGTATAATTAATTAACTTTTACATGGACCTTTACATGAGCCTTTCTCGATAAATGGACTATCCAACACAAAAAGAATTTTTCAATTCGAACCAGTAGTTCCTTAAACCAAACAAATAAACAAACTCTTCAGTTTTATAATATTAGTATAGATACATAAACCTTCCTCGTCTATCCCTCTTGCCATTAGTGAAAACCGTATCAAAATCCGTTATGTGGTTGCAAAATATTGTTTCTTTCTACTTATATTAAAAGTGGAAAAGGTTTTATTTTTAAAAAATATACATATATAGACCTTCCGTGAAAAATTATCTAAGTGATGGTGAAAACCGAATCAAAATCCTTTGCATGGTTTAGAAGGAATTAGCGGATATACAGACAGATAGACGCGCAAAGCTTCCATTTCTTTATATCTTCTTACAAATGCTTTTTGTATGAAATCTTAACTCTAAGCCGTCCACCTACACTTCTAGGAATGATTTCCTTTCTTTTGAACCCTCGTAATCTAATAAAAAACTAATTTGAGATCTATATACATTCACTCGTGTAATACGAGTATAACATTCTATTTTGAGAACTTAACACGTTCAACCTACGCTCTCTGCCTCATGTGCAACATAAATTCCATGCACTGTATTTTGACTGTAGAAAGAAAGAAAGAAAGAAATATTTATTGGCATTTAAAAATTTAAAAAACATACAAGAACACAATATATATAAAACTTATTATTATTGTGTACACACAATAGTGTTTTATATTTATACAATATATATGTAAGGGATTATTAAAAGATAGGAGAATTGGTTCTCGCATCCCTTATTTACTTACCGAAAAAAAAAACCGTGCTGTTATTTCATAATGGGCTTTTATAAGCGAGTGGTTACTGCCACCAGACGGACTGTCCAATTTATGACTTATAAGGTTTTAGGAAGAGATAGGTCCCTTCCTAATACCTTGATTTCAACCCCACTATGGTCGGCAGTGCACTTAAAGCACCTGTGGGGTTGCTTCATACGTCGGTATGTATGCGACGGTAGCCACCTACCATCAATTGGACCGACAGTATCTGTCGACCTTAACTTAACATTAAAAATGTCAGTCTTTATCATCCATACTCGTACTAATATTATAAATGTGAAAGTAACTCTGTCTGTATGTCTATCTGTTACCTTTTCACGCCTTAACTACTCAACCGATCATCATGAAATTTTGCATGCACGTTGTCAGGTATACAGGACCTTTCATCTAGAAAAACGTACTGTACCGGAGTAATCATCTAAAATGAATAAAAAGCTAACGCCTGGCCAAAATTTTACAACAACAAGTGGTTAAGCGTTATATTGCACACATTTTTTTTTTTTTTATTTTTCAACGCGGACGAGTCCCGCTCTGATATGAATAAACAGAAAATATATTCTGTTTATTCATATCAGAGCGATTTTTAATATGTATTATTTTTTAAAAATTTCGCGTCGGTGTAACAGGCGGCCCTAAACATAGAGTATTTTGACCCTTCAACGCTATCTCTCTAGAGAGATCCGGGTAGAACATCAGCTCGCTGCTTGAGTGAAACGCGATCAATTAATCAACGTCCCGTTGTATTTACCAAAAATATTATTCGATTGTCTGTACCATCTCGTCGTGGTAGGTAATTAATTTCAATATTGAAATTATAAAATTGTATGAAAAAATATTGTGCGTGGGTGAAAAAAACCTTGATTGAGTAATGCGCTCGCTGCCCATTGAATTTTAATATTAATTTTTAGCTTCTTCATCTTAACGTGCCGCTTCTCTACTAATTTTGGCGATCATCAGGGCTATCTTAAGTATGGAACTTAAAAAAACCCCTCTCTAAAATTCTTCAACCATGGTGTCCTCCTCCTGCCTCTGGTACCCTTTCCCTGTAATTTTCCTTGCATTACTAGTTACGGTATCTTTCGCCCCCTCATAACATGCCCGAAATTCTGTTACCTCTTATTTATCGTTCTTAGCACGTCTATTGCACGAAAAACTTTATTACTCCATGATATGCCGAGCATGTGCCCCTATATCCACATTTCGAATGCTTCCATTTCGATCACAATGCTGAAATTAGTGCCCAACTTTCCACTTCGTAGAACAAAACATCCTACACAGTCATAATGGCGGACAAATCTCATGCGGAGTTTTAGACTGAATCGTCTCCAACACAAGATCATTCAAACTTTCATAAAGGTATCTCTGTCCTGTTCTATGCGTAACCGAACCTCCTGTTCAATGTCCCTAATTTTTAACATTGAAATTAATATTTGGTGAAGAAAAATTATCGCTCGATGTGATAATTTTGATATCTAGTCTTTTTGCTACTAAGTCATTGTAAGATATAGGCTTTTTTCAGAGCTGGTCATATTGAGATTCAGTCTTAATGCGGATTAGGTAATTTTACATATCTAGTCATTGTGATACTAACCTCTATTTCACACATGAAAGTGTATTCTAACAGGACGCACTGATTGACCAATTATCGCACTTTAAACTTGCGATCAAACTTAAAAATCTATAAGAGTTTCCTAATTTAAGCTTACAAAAGAAAAAAAATTAATAATGATCGTACTGTCGTGAAATAATACCTACAAATTGTTTTTGCGTGTCACAATTTGTCCCACAAGCCGTGTCGTTTCGCGAGCATAGCAACGCTTGGCTCCCAAATGGTTAAAATACCTAGAAAGAGAGGCTTAAATATTAATTTAAGCCTATACATATTAATGTAACGTTCGTCATAGTCCTATACATTTTTATTAATTTACTAGTGACCGAACCTTCCTCATTTATCCGTCTTACCATAAGTGAAAACCGAATTATTATTATTATTTTATGTTAAGGTCGACAGACAGGCTGACGGTCCACTTGATGGCAGGTGGCTACCGTCGTCTATAACACAAGCAACGCCAAGTGGAAAAAAAATTCTAAAATTCGGTCAGCCTGTCTGTCGTGAAAAAAAAAATTCTAAAAGAAACTTTCAAGAGATGTTTTAAAAATAATTATACAATTCAATCTAGTTTTGTATATGAAAATGTAATAAGGCCGTAAAAGCGACTCAGGTAAATGCTAATAATTATGTAAAAAAATCCACAAAATCATCAGAAAAGTCACAACATTTTTAAATTTACTGGCGAATATAAACCTTAGTGTGTAAAGTATAAGACATTAAAACTGTACTCTGCTAACTGCTGAAAGTCGCGTTTAGGACAAAAAAATAACCTTGTTCGTACAATACGTAACGACCGGCTCTATTTGCGAAGAGCCTGCACCTCGGTTAAATGTTCGAAGAAAATCGTATAGATAGAGTCGTCTTTTTCATTTCTAAAGGTCGTTTAAGCTCATGCCTCATGTCAAGAAGTTAAATTTTCGTCTCTTTTCCTGCTTTCCTTTTAAAAAATAGAAATATCTATAGAAAATAATCATTTACACTCTTGTCATGTATTTGCTTGAAATAATATAAGCCTTCATTATAACCGAACAATATATTATCATAATTTAACTGTACCTATCAGAAATATAGCTAACAATGGGGCTTCAACAATAGTTGGTGTTAGTGTGGGGTGCGCCTTATACCATCAGTAAAACGAGTATCTTTTCCCAGTATACCTGAGTGACAGTAATCAAACTAGACTGCGATCAAATATGACTAAAATTAGTAATATTTGATCGCAGTCTATAGGCATGGCACACTGCATTTTCAAGTCATTTTTCTCACAGTTCGTCCCTTCAATATCAACATGCTATACAAATATCTTACAGTAAACAAATATTCAACCCTTAGTCCTAAGCATACATTCAATCTAATAGTTATTGTGTGAATAATTATTTTGTACTGATGTCTCTTCTACTACTCTTACACTTGAATAATAGTTACTTAAGGTCTCTAGTATGACATAATACAGTTCACCCTGAGAATGTCTGTTTGATACCCTCTTGTATCAGTAGAAATGATGTGGTCTTCTCAAGAACGAGTCATTTCGCTGCCTATTTATTCGGAGATATGGGCTTTCTACAGAGATGGTCCTTTTGAGATCTAGACCTTATGATGATTTGGTCGTTTTGACAATGTAGTCGTTATGATCCCAACCCGACTGATCTTAACGACATTGTCGCTTCAAGTACGATGATACATAAAATAGACCACTGAGCCTCTTTTTAATTATTGAAACCTTTTACGAAACCTTTTACCTTAAATAATTACGATGAATAAAACCAAAATTCGACACAATTTACATTCTGTCTTTGTTACACTGTGCCTTAATGAGCTGGAGCCGTACAATGAATATAACGAGGTCACAGACGCGATATACATACGAGCCTAAACTAAGATCGAATATTGATTTTACTAGTTTGAAAGAGCTTGTAGCTTTCTCGACTATTAAATTGCAAATACCTTGCGGGTAAGTATGTACTTGTAAATATTTAAGGCGATGACATCGTTACAAGTAGTGCTTCTGGAAAAACTAAGTTAGCACTAAGCATTGGATGAGTCGTTAAGGTGCTTGCCTTGGCGTTCTGACTCAGGGATTCCAGGTTCGATTACCTGCAGGACCAACTTTGGAAATAAACTTTTCAAAGTTGGCTCTGGTCTGGACCTGGAAATTAGTAGCAGGGTACATTGCATTTTCTTCGCAGTCATTTGAGCAGCCCGTCTGGCTGCAGTAACCACCCCCTTACAGAAGACCATCGTGAAATAACAGCTGTGTGCTGTTGTGTTTCGGTGTGTGCACAAGGAATTCCATAAGGAATGCATAAGGAAATGTTCTCTACATTACCCTATCCCTTTCCATTCCCTTATCCTTAATCCTACTGCAGTAGGCAGTGCACTTGCAGCACCTGTGGCGTCGCTTGTGTTAGTAGCTACCTACCGGACAGTCAGCCTGTCCGATATTAACCTAAAAAAATTGGTATTCCAAATGTTTTTTTTTATAATATCAATTCTGATTTTAAAAGTTAGTAAAAAAATTAATGCAAGTTCGGTTTTAACACAATATAAATTTTAATATACTCATTTGACGGAGTACCCTTGTACGTACAAGACAGTCCTCGAGACGTTGTCCTTGAATGCCTGAATCCGAATTATTCGGACCCCTGTTCGAGGTCACTTATGTACGGTGAATAACATCATGACAACGCATTAATTTAATGGTTTCACTTTAACGCTTTTATAAATTTAAAAAAAAAATCTCTTTCAAAACATAATGGGCACCAGTCTAATAATTTTAAACGAGCAATTCTTGTATATCTAATAGATAGATAGAGTCGTCTTCTTCATTGCTGAAGGTCGTGTCCGCTCTGAAATATTTTGGTAGCATCGACTACCAGCTGTTTCCATTCCATACTCTACTCAAACTTTCTCATAGCCTTCGCAACTGTAAGGCCTGTATTATCTGTACTAACATTAAAAGTTGAAATGATTTGTGTTTTTTATATTTTGTATGTTAGTTTGTTTGTTTGGTTGAACGCGTTAATCTCAGGAACTACTGGTTCGATTTGAAAAATTATTTTTGTGTTGGATAGCCCATTTATCGAGGAAGGCTTTGGGCTATATAACATCACGCTTATATATATCTATAATTTTAGTATAATTTCGATTTGTGTCAACTCTAGCGCCATCTGTCATTGAATAGTGACATTAAATAATACTGGCAGACTGCCTGCAGTGACAAAAAGTTATTTTCATCCCATCAGATGGCGCAAATAGCAACTGATATCTTATCGTATACTCATATATTTTATTTTGCAACGCGGACGAAGTCACGGGCATCAGCTTGTATTTTAAATACAAGCTGCTTTATAAAGTTACGGGGACTATTATTATAAATCGCGTGCAACATATTATTATAAAGAGATAAAGTGTGTTATATTTTCGTGTGTATCTTCGGTTTGTTTGTATGTAGGACTTGACAAACACTTGGCAAAAATTAATTTGTGATTGATTAAGTAAAAAACTTTCAAATTAAGTATCCAGTCCATTAATATGTAGCAAATATTTTACTAATAATGGACATTATATCGGGAGATAGGTCTAGTGCAGCATAACGGATGAATTCCAATTATTCTCCGCAATTGTATGATTCCTCGATATTGGCACACGATAAAAATGTTGCACGCAAAAGGGTAATTAAATTAGTTTTAAATCAACAACAAAGTATTCTATATATGTAATTTATTTATTGGAGTTGAAAGGACTTGTGGATTTGATTTGATTATTATCCTAGTTAACACACAAACCCAAACACACAAATATTCGCATTTAATATAAATCGAGGGTACTCTGGGAGAACCATATAAGTGCATGTTTGTTAGTTTTGAGAAAAAGCAATTTGAAAGTTTGACGAGTCACAATTTCACAAATAAGAAGTTTAACCACAAAGTACAAATTTTATTAGTAAGATATTTTATCAAACTATGCTTTACACACCAAATTGTAGTTAAATCGTGGACAGGAAATTTTTAAAATAAAAAACACTTGGTGGAGGTAGTGCAGTTATTTGGTTTTGCCAGAAATTTGAATTATCGCTATATTTCCAAAAAACAGTGACTTAAAGTAAATTGTGAACTTAAATAGCAATTCTCACCTATTATTTTATATGTATGTTTATCAAAAAAGATTGTAATTGATCTAAACAAACCAGAAACTTAAAAATAAAATAATGTTATTAGTTTTTACTTGTACTTTTTTTTGATTTGGTCTACATAAAAAAATAATAACAGATTAATACATAAAAAAAGGCTTTAATGTCCATAATAAGCTTCTTTATTCGTATAACTAAAAAGTAATAATCATCTAAACTCAAATAGTAACTACTAAATTCAAAGGGACAACTTGTAAAACTAATCAATCTGACATTTCCTCATCTTCATAATTCTCAGTTTCTTTATCATTTTCAGTTTCCAAGCTTTCATACCATTTCTTCAATTCATTCGGTATTACTCATTTTTTTATCAAATTAAGTAGATCTTTCTTTTTAGCTTTCGATATAGGTAACGGTCGTTGGTAGAGGTGCTTTAATTTCTTTGAAAAATCAAACATTTCGCAAAGTTTTTTCGTCTTCAAACTTGTGATCAATCGAGTAGAAGTTTCTGTGGAGACCACGTCTATGTAATTTAAGTTTTCACTCATGTCATAATTAAAGTAAATTCTCTTTTCACCTTTTACAAATTTCAATCTTTTAATTTTTAGCCACTGCACTCGCTCATTTTTATTGTCTTTGTCTCTATTCTGTATAATAGCATTAGCTGAATCTTTCAGATCATAAAACTCATGATGCTTGAATTCTTTGGTTTTGTATGGTTCTATTGACTGATTTCTATTTTGTCCTGAACATGTATTTGAGAATAGGGTAACTTCTGTTATATTACAAGGTATACATTTAGACAAGAGTGTAACAAAATAGATCCTATTTCGCAACTTCCTTTCTTACCGTGAATTTCAGACCATAGAAAACAATAAGCATTATTTGGTGAACCTGCTTCATAAACAGTTCGATTATAAACATTAAGTTTTAGAGAACAAAATATAAAAGGCTTATTTTGGACTGAGGTATCTGTAGTACTGCTTGTAAATCGAATGTAACCGAATAAAAAAAATAGGATCTCTGTTAGCTCTTTGTTTGTCGTTTTCTTTCTCTTTATTACATTTGTCTCAATGTGTTCTCTATAATCTTTTTCTAACGTTATCTTATTATCGGGTTCCGTATTTTTTATAATTATTGCACAATGCACATTGATCCTTTTTAGGTATAAAAAAACTAAGATAGTAAGATTTTCGTAAAGACTCCCCTATAGATTATTTCTGTTGCTATTTCTTGCTGTTTTTCTTGAATTTCTTCTTTATATAACATGTACATTTTTCTAATATTAAGATCTGCTCCTCAAAACTGTCTTTTTGTATCTTTTCTGGTATAATGAGTATCCATACAAGGAAAAGAATCTATGTGTCGACGGATTCCATTTAACACATCAAATTTAGTCTTATTAGCAGGCTCATGCTTGCCTCTATGGTCAGTGCTACTAAACCCACCAGTAGGATCGCGCTTTTTAATAGCGTCAATAATCACTGATGGTGCAACATCAAGTGTTTGTGTAAAAAATTTCTGGCATACCTGTACTTTTATATCATTGATTCTTAAATAACACTTCTTTGTATACGTTCTTTGAGAGTATTTCTTTCTAATAACCTTTCTTGGTTGCTCGACAGTCACGTTAGACAAAATGAAATTTTTTCGACCAGTATAATCCATTAATAGGCGGCAAATTTGGTTTCTAGATTCATTATTAAACACAGTTGCACACTTAAACTTACAGTTCCTATTTTCGCAATTCACTTTTTTGGAGCCTTAGCAGGACGTTCTTTAGAACGACTTTTGTATGGCAAACCATCAGCTCGTCTTTTCTTTGCAATATTAACAGCCCAGTTTTGGAGATTTGATGGTGAGACCTTTTTAGAGGTTTAACCATATTCCATGCCTTGTTTAAAATATCTGTTAGAATAGCATTAGCGATCTCAGCAGCTTCGTTTTGGTCTCTATTTTCTGCTGCAAAAATCGCGATATCATTTTGTAAACCAATCACATCAGCTCCATTTTGCTGTCCATTTTGCAGTGTGTCATTCAGAGGCTGAACCATTTCGCCAAGTAAATAACTTAATTGAATAAGGGATTCATATTGCGACTATCACGACCTCTGAACTATAACGTAAACAAACACACCCGTTTAAGTTATATTATAAGTTTTAGCTTGTAGAGTTTGCCATAACATCTTACTATTTGATATGGACAAAACGCGACTAATTCCTTTAAGCGGTTTTCACTGTAATGATAAGCACACATACCATAAAGCAAATGAACAGCGAAAATCAAATAAATTAATTTGTATTTAATTGCATGTAACATTATATAAATGTGCGTAAGTGAAAAAGAAATAAACTCTATTGTATGGTTGTCACTGAGCGTATTTACAAGTGGATACTAAACATCTATTAATAAGTTTATATAATTGATTCTGTTTGTAAATTTTATCCAGATTATGTAAGTTATGTGTTTATCAAATAATGTAACTCCTTTGTTATATGTTATTTCGCTTATCTGGATATATCAGTCGAAAGAGCGGAAAAAAATAGACCGCATAGGTTGGTTATCTCAATTTTTGAAATTTTGTCACTTATATGGTTCTCCCAGAGTACCCTCGAAATGCGAATATTTGTATGTTTAGGTTTTTGAATGATTTTGTTCCTAAATAACGCAAAAACTGTTGTAATAGTTTATTACCTGGAGGAATACTTTTTAAGATACTTTTTATCCTGGAAAAATGTTAGGTTCCTGTAGGATTTCAAAAAACGTAATTTAAATATTTGTATATGTTCTGTTTTTTTTTTTGTATCGTATTGTATTTATTGTAATATTTGTATATCGTAAAGACGAGGCCGTTGATGGAGCAAGCTCACCCAGAAGATGTCTATTCACTCAAACTTTAGAAATATTTGGATTAAAGCTCGGAACAAAAAGGAGGATTTTGACAACATGAGGATTGTAACCAGCCGTACGTCTGAATGTCCGTTGGAAAAATAGGGAAGGCGGCATGTACTCATGGAGCTCCTGAGCATGTCCTGAGCACACTCTCCGAAGTACTTACATCATATAGGAGACACACAAACAGGCGATTTTTCATCTATGTGCTAGGCTCCGCAAGCTTCCTCGCTGTCCCCCTTGTCGACTGTCCCTGTCGACGAGGGATAGTGCGTAAAAAAAGGTTCTGAGATAAGTCAGATTTTACCCAATTTAGTGGATGTTTTACACAAAATTTAACTCTTATTGCCTGCCTCATTGGCTAACGTTGGCCAGAGAACATTGATAATGGTTTAACTGGTGATCCTAATTAAGATTGATTCTTCCATTCTCTCTCCCACTTTTTTAAGGATGAACAAGGCAAGGGAACATTATACTGGGTGGATTTTGAAGGCATTAGTCGTGACAAAATGGCAAAGGTGTCAAGGGCCGTCCCTTGTCACCGGAGTTCATTGTTCCGGGCGTCACTGTGACATAGATGCCAGCATTTCTCGCTCCTATTTTCTATGTAAGTTTCGGTAACTTTTTTTCTTCTCTTAACAATTTTATAAGGAATAATGTCTGTGGCATTGTAAAAATTCTGTTTTATTCCTCTGGTGACAAAACCAAGGGTGGGGCTAAATGTAATCTCATTTGATTTCCAAGAATACATTGTTCAGCCTATGGTAACTGGATTTTATTATACATATTTTATTACAGACTCAATTAAATACGCATAAAGTGATACAAGCTGCAGTAAACAATACAAGATACAGCTAGTGGAGTCAGTAGGTATTTGGAAGACTTTGTTTTATCAACTTACGATAATATGAACTCGAGAAAATAATAAAATATACGCCAGTGTTTGGAACCGATCTACGAGTAATATTTCGAGCATCGGTTCGTTTGCTATGTAAATTAGTATAGGCGTTTTGAGTTTATTCGTTGACACGAATAGAAAAGTCGGTATTTTAATAATAAGTTAGTAACGTGTGAGATATACATCGGTTTGGATCTGGATCGCGCGCGACGATTCATTCAAAAATTCAACCCGCAAAAATGTTAGAAATTTTGCACATTTTCATTTTACAAATTTAATATTTGGAAAAAAGACTTTATTTATCTAACCACGACGTATGGAAGTGCCAAGCTTTGATAACATGATTAAAAAATAAATAAATAACCGAAAAAAAAAACTATTAAAAATCAACGCCAAGCTTTCTAAATAATCCGTAATGACTCAAGCATTTCCCACTATTTTCAACCTTATTTCCATTCTTAGGCCGTGTATACACTTCCACAAAGAAAGGCTCGACTCACTGTTTTGTAATGGCGAGCATTGTCTCCTTAGCTTTTGAAAATATAAAAGATGTCTACAGAATCGTTTAACTTCCCCGCTGTAAGCTTTAAGAACATGAATTTCTTAAAAATCAAAGAGGAACACCTTTTATTCATTACAATTGACAAAGATGTTAACATATCTAAGTATCTCTACACATATTATAAACTAACCGTTGCACGCGACTAGGCACGCGTAACTTTATAAAATACAGCCTATGTTACTAGCTGATAATGTAGAAAATTTGTTTACAATTTGTTAGAAAAAAGTGCATACATGCGAAGCCGGGGGCGAGCCGCTTGTATATAAAATAAAGTAGCTGTCCGCCTCTGTGTTTCTCTGCTAACTTCTTCTAATTTACAGCAAAGGTTTGTGTATAGGTATAATTAGCAGAAAAAAATGGAACCATGCCAAGCCGGAGGTTGGTCGCTAGTTTTTAAATATAAGAAAATAAGCCACGTTTCTGCAATTGTTAAACTTTAATTTACGAAATGATTTAAAGCTTCTTTTATTCTATCCCCGAGGCTATATGGAACCGCGTTTTTCCTTATTTCGTCAAAATAATGTTTGTATACGTTCGTGTGAAAGCCTGTTAGCCACGATTGTTATTTAACGTAAAAAAAGTCGGGCTGGCGCAATCACAACCTGCCTGACGCCCTTGATTAAAGAAGGGCAAAACGTCACCGTTCGTCCAAGAAAACAATTAAAATCAGGGTGATGAAAGTACACTGCAAAGCCCGATGAGGCAATGGGTAAAGATAGAGTTTGAGGAGGATTTTGATGTATTCTTGAAGCATGACGTATTTCAAGGATTTTGATCTCATTGCTTATGCAGATTTCATATATTCAATGGTAGTTCTCACGTAGAACTGCTAATAAATGTTAAAAATACCAAAGAAAAAGTATTGTTTGAAGATTTTTTTAAAAATACTTATTATGAACGGAACAAGCACAGGAAAAGTTTTTAAGTCTACGTCGAAATAAGAAAATTAAACTCAAACAATCAATTCTTCGCCTAAAGGTAAAAAGCAAATTAGGAGCTAAGAGGAAATTTTTAAGCATTGTCCTGTCGACAAAATGTCGGACGGATCGACCCTCGTCACGGCGACTTAAATTGGCTACAAATGTGGTCCCAACTTTTAGTTCAGTTACGATAAGTGTGGCTTAATTTAATAAAATTCGGACCCGACGTACCTTTTGCAGTACTCTATCATGATGTGGTTTTGTATGTAGCAATTCCTATGATATATCTTTTTTAAATCAAAGTATAAACAAGAATTTGAGCTAAAAGTTTTTTTTTACATTAAGGTCGACAGACAAGTTGACGTCAATTTGATGGTAGGTGGCTACCGCGCAGCCGCAAGATAGAATTAAAGAAGGGATTGGGCAATGGGCTCCGACATCCCTTTTCTGTTAACATGCTGTTATTTCACGGTGGTCTTCCGTATATGGATGGAGACTGCCGCCAGACGGGCTACCCAAATGACTGCAACTACTTTCCATATCCAGACCTGAACCAACTTTGAAAAGTTCATTTCCAAAGTTGGTCTGCCAGAATAGACTGATATCAAATAAGATATCAGATTTAATTATTTAATTTATATTAAGGCCTTAACTGTCTCATTGGTTTTATTTGTGTCAATTATATCAAACGGTGTCGTCAAGGCAATGAGTGCAAAAAGTAAATCAAAGTAAGTTATATGAGGATGTGTAGTTGCTATGAGAAAACACACGAATAAACCAAACCTTCGCGCTCAATTTACCCTCAGCCGTCTCGCCTGAAGGGTCGTTCACAATTGGAGTCGAGGGGAAAAAATCAAATTCGCTCACTAGGCCACTCCTTAATGGCTTGCCGACAAAAAGAATCCGTCTAATTTCTGATAATACGTACTTTTTGCGATCAAGATAGTTTTTGTTCTGCCTTGTTAGGGCGGGACACTTGACTTTAGTGACCCCTTCTGCTTGAAGGGCATTTTCCTTTTGGAGTAAAAATAGTCGTTGCGGAGAAACATTTTATTCCTAGCCTGCACTCACACCTCACAATATCACAAAATTAGACCTACGTATTTTATGAGGAATAACAACTTCCCGGTTTCCTGCTGCCGGCTTCGCATGGGTGGACTTTTTTTTTTTGATGGTAGCACTATAAATGTTGACGATTGCAGTGGTAATGACGGTGTTGGACGTTGTAATAATAATGACTAAGGCGAAGATGATAAACATTCAATAAATATTAATATATTTGTTTCAGTGGCTTGTTCTACGGTTACTGTGACGAAGTGCCAGGCTGCCCTGAGGACCCTGCAAGCTTTTCCATTCTTTCGACCGACCTGCTTGTGTAGAGAGCCGAACGTTGATCCCGAATGCAACTCTTTCCGCGATTTCTTATTCGACCATCCCTGCGTGTTTGTCATGAGGAAGGGTATGTTATTTTGTTATCTTCTTCTTTTTTAACGCCCGACGCAAAAATGGGGTGTTACACCTAAGTTGAACGTGTGTGTTTCTGTGTATCTGTGTGTCAGCGTATCTGTCTGTGGAATCGTACCTCCGTAATTTATAAAAATAAGGTGTTCGAAGATCATCAGCCATTTTCACTAACTTCCCCAGATTTTACATATTATATATGTATTCGCTTGTACCATCGGTGAAAATATAGTCTGTGTTTGATTGTAAGCATATTCGAAGTTTGAAAAGTAATATTAATTTAGAAATTCTTGCTTACAGAGAAAGACCCGTATCCAGTGGAAACCTTGCCTACTTGCACTTATGCTCTGAGCGTCTGCCATGACAGCAAGGCCTGCGCCATAGTGTTTGAACGCTTTAAGAACGCCTGCAAGACTCGTGATAGCGAATGCCGTATGGACGATAGGTAAGGTATCTGCCTACTGTTCGACTTCGTTAAATATCATGGTCTTAGGCGAAACGTAAGACATTAGATTCATATTTTGAAGAGAAGTCCCTGCACAATTTTAGCAAAATTCCCACCACTACTTGTATGAAACTAATTATAAAATAAACTTTTAACTTCTCTCCGGACTTACCTTAGTGTATGTCGTAATTTAATATTGATTCAACTCAGACAAAGTTAATTTCGGTCCGTTCCGCGGTTACCTCGTTACTATTTCCGTTAGCTGTGTTGGGAACTGGCGATGTAGGTATTTACTTCGATCTGGATTCAGAAACTTTATAGTTGCTGTGAATTTTCAGAGATTGAGAGGTATACTTTAAATCTAGTTCCACAATTGAATCACTGGAGCCATAGTTTTGTAGTTGATAATATTTTACACGGTTTCAAACAAGGAAGAAAAGTCTTCGATTGTAACTAGTTTCGAACGAAGAAGAATAATTACCTACTTCATCGAAACCGATTACGAAACTCCGGTTTCGCACACGGCCGAAGGGGCAGCTGCATATTACATAAGCCGATCTTTTGTATTGTTGTAGGTGTCTTTTGTATGGTACCTCGTTACTTATGTTTTCTGAAATATATGTTAATACATATTTAGGTGTTAATTACACCTGAATATGTATTAACATATATTAACACCGTTTGGTTGTTTTTATGTCAAGTTCGACAGACAGGTTGATGGTCCACTTAATGGTAGGTGGCTACCGTCGCCTAAGAACACAAACAACGCCACAGGTGCTGTTTGTGTGTGCCGGCGCTGTGCGCTGCCGACTTTAATGGGATTAAGGATAAGGGAATAGGAGAAATTGACTAATAGGCCCTAGCATCCCTTATTCACTCACCGAAACACAATAGCACACGTGCTGTTATTTCACGGTGGTTTTCTTTAAGTGGTGGTCACTGCCGCCAGACGAGCTGCCCAAGTGACTGCAAAACGCAGTATGCCCTGCCAGAACAGAGCCCCCTATGAAAAGTTCATTTCCAAAGTTTACCCCGCCGGGAATCGAAGCCTGAACGTTAAGGCAAGCACCCTAACCACTCATTCTAACTCACTCATTAAAACAAGATCGGTGCGCCCCAGCTTCACCTCGGTGCTATTGAGTATACTTGATTGAGTATTGAGTATTATAGTATACTTAATTTTTTCTTATTCTTATGTCTGTCTAGGATAACTTACCTTTCAAATAATGAAATTATGTTTATATCCCCCAACCGATCCTCCATCACAAAACTGTTTTTTATAATATTATATTATTGAAATAAGATAATGAAATGTTTGAAATATAATTTCCTCTATGTAAACCTAATATGATAAGAAGCTTTACCGAAGTACTTACTTAGTCAAGCTACATTGATTGAATCAAGTTTCTGAGCGTCAACTTAGCTATTAGTCTAACTAATGCGTTGTTAGACACTGCTTGTCCGTTACACATTATTATTAGTCGTCTTTAGTTTGTTTGTTAAACATGACTGCTCTGCAAACAATTTTGACTTGTCTTTGTATTAAAATGAAGAATTAAGTCACGAACATAATTTTCTAAGAATTAAAATTGATCTTATTATATCATATAATATCATACCAATACATTTAATAAAATCGTAAACGAACCATATTTCTCTTCTGTGGCAATGTTCAGGTAATATTCTATTCTATGGTAATGTTTATTCTGTGATACAAGTGAGGCGTGCCGTGAAGCGTGGGCTGGTCTGCATCTATCACCGCTCTTCGGCTGCATCTGTCCCAATACTCACATGAAGAAACGGTGCGAAAGGATCTTCGCCATTGTGAACCGTAACCCCTGCATTGGTAAGTACAAATTCCTTAAATAGGCTGCCGCTCAATGTGTTCGCGAATTTCGAGTGAGATTATTGCAAATAAAAAATTTATAAGATTCCTTTCTATAAACCTACTCTGAAATTTTAATGATGTTTCCAAATTTACATTTTATGCGTAATTTCAGCGATGTGATGCTGTACTTTGTTTATTATTATGTATTAAGCCAATTTTTTTTTTTTTTTTTTTTTTTTTTCAATATTTAAAAAGAAATATCTAGATGTGAAATTGGGTAAGTCCGATATTTTAATATCAACCCCAGATAAAACATTTTAAAATTTTTTAAACCTGTAGGAATTTTAGACCTAAAAGCCAAGTAGGTACTAATAGTGCCAAGAGAGGTTTTGAACTCAGCACACTGATATCACTAGGCAAACGTTCAACGGATTCAGCAAATCAAGACCTGGAAAATCTACTGGAATTCCACATTCCAATCGCTATTACTTCGATCAAGCTTAGTATAATTTATTTATTGGCTCTTAACATAGTAAAAATAATACATTTTTTACTTACACATCTAACTAAACGAACAAAAACTAAATAAATGTTATATTAAAGCTAAGTCGATCACGTACTAAAAAACCCTTCGATCGCTCTGAGCCAAGATTTCCGGTATTGTCTTAATAAGTATACTTTCACCAAACGGAAAACCCCGACCCAAAACTCTTCTCATTTAGCCAATCAGCGCCAATTTCGTACGAGAACAGTCGAATCAAAAATGTAGGTTAAGGTCATTCTTTAGAAGAAGACTTCTTTTTCTCTTATTTGTAAGTAAATGTAAGTAGGCAGGGAATTCCTAGGTCATAAAATGATCTTAATATGAAGTTATTCACAAAAAGTTTATTAGCATTTTAAGGATATTTATTACTTGGAAAATTATTATAATTTAAACATACTGAAAACTCATGATATACTTCGTTAAGCTTATTTGTATAAAACTAGCGACCCGCCCCCGGCTTCGCATGAAGTTGAAATTTTCAAAAATCCTTTCTTAGCGGATGCTTAAGTTATAAAATAAAGCTAGGTATGTTACAAACAGCTTTCTAGACTTAGTAATTTTGGCTGTGCGTTGATAGTAAAGATAAATTATTATATAAGTTGCTCCTAAAAAAAGGTATAGATTTACATAGCAGTCAATCTTTCGTGTTCAGCCCCTTTTTTCTAACACTTACGTGTAAATTTATTATAAACTAGCTGAGCCCAATCACGCTTTGCTGTGGTTTTCTTTGACGTTCAACAGTCAGCGGCTGCCATAACAACGGCTGACTTCCACTTTAAATGTGACAGCGGTCATCGTTGGCGTGTTAGTTCTCCTCGTTTTCGGAAGATGGCGCCGTCAAAAAAGCGATTTATTTATTTTTTCCCTTGCGATCGAGATTATATTATTACGCAAAATATAGATAAGATCAATCCTTGAAGCGGGTTGCATATTGTGTAAAAATTTCAAGTCAATCCGACGGCTAGTTTTCGAGATTTTGAGAGATACACAAACCAACACAGCATTTTTATATATAGATAGATTATAATTAGGTTAGACTTTATTTTCAAATAAAATAAATTATCAAAAATCCTTTCCTAATGAAAGCTTACGTTACACTATTTTCAGCTTCTGGACTTAGTAGATTTGGCTGTGCTTTTATAGTCAATCAAGACAAACGATTTTGCAAGTATAAATTATAATATATTTATAATAATCGTATCGTCATCATCAGCAGCAGCAGCAGCAGCAGTATCAGCTTGTGTTTCTCCACTGCTGGATATAGGCCTCTCCCAAGATTCGCCACCCACGCACGGTCTACGGTTTTTTGCAACCAGCCGTTTCCTGCGAAGGTCACCTGTTCTTGGCCTCCATTCGAGAACTTTTTTACCCCATCGATTATCCGCTCTGCGAAAGATGTTCGATTGACTATTTCGACAACCTTGGTTCTTTCAGAATTTCTGATTCTATCCACCAAAGAAACTCCGAGCATAGCTCGCTCCATAGTACGCTGAGCGACCCTAAACTCGTGTATCAGTCCTGCTGTGAGAGTTTACATTTCAGCACCATACGTCATAACTGGTAGAACGCACTGATTATATAACTGCGGCAATTGGGACGAGAATAGATGACGTATAATCTTATTATAAGAAAATAATAATGATATTATTCAACACACAGAAATTCAAGTAGCTATAGATAATAATTTAATATAGGAACGTTTGATTCCCTATAATCTCTTAAGGGTTCTTATTGCAAGAAGTCATGCCCCCTAGGGGGATCTAATCCGCGGGTAATCCCCGGATGATCCGGCAAGGGCGCGTCAACTTTCAATCTTCCCTAATCCGTTTAATTCTATAAATACGTCGTGACTTTTGCCGTTGCAAGGTGTTCCGTTTCTCATAACTTTTGTTTTGCGCCAGTTAAACAAATATTTTATGCCTACTACAGTTACAGGGCCGCCTGTTACACCGGATTTCCCCAATATTCAACGTGGCTTGATAGGTAGCTAAGTTTAACGAAAGTTCGGCTTTCAGTACGATAATACATGTTCGAAAGACTAGTAATCTATTAGCTAGATTAGCGTTATGGAAGAGTTATTAGTCAACTCGCGGGTCAGTATAGTGTACAGTTTGTTACATAAAGGTAACAAATGTACTGTATTAAAAAAAATAATATCACAACCACACACAGATAAACGTACATAATAGTTTATCTGTGATATCTACCATCACAGATAACTATACCTTTTTATTATTGTAATTCCTCCTGGGAGTATTGAATATTTCTATCTATGTTTGTTTATATATGTATATATAATATGTAATATATAATATATAATATATACATATATACATATATACATATAAATAAACGGATTTACACATTGACAGGATTTTCTAAACGATTCAAAATATTACAGCATTCTATTTTATCGAACCTAAAATTTCCGAAGTAATTTTGAGAGCTGAAATTACTCGAGCTTTCAAAGTAGTCCGGGACGTTGTCAATTGTAAGCGAGAAATGTTTGTGTAATAAAAATAGGCATTTTTAGAACTGTCAGAAAAGAGATTTTAGCCGAATGGGTTTGTGTTGTTTTGTTTGAAATGTTTATTTTTGATGTTTTTAAGTCTTAACTAGTTGATTGGATTAGTTACTATGGCTAATATAAACATATAAATAAATAATTAAGCTCTAATATCATTACTATTGTTATTTATGTTAAGGTCGGCAGACAGAGTGACGGTCGACTTGATAGACTTGATGGTAGGTGGCTACCGTCGCCTATAACACAAGCAACGCCACGGTGCTGCAAGTGCACTGCTGACCATAGAAGTATTAAGGATAAGGGATAAGGAAGGGATGGGGTAATGGACTCTGGCATACCTTACTCACTCACCGAAACACAAAACACACATGCAATTATTTCATTATGGTCTTCTGTATGGGGTGGTTACTGCCTCCAGACGGGCTGCCCAAATGACTGCGAAAAACAGTGTGCCCTGCCACTACCAAACTTTCATTTAAGTCTCAAAATTAATCTTACATTTCTTATTTCATTAGAAAAATAAATTAAGAATAAATTAATAAAATCACTTTAATAATTTTAACATAAAGTAAACCAAAAAATTACTTAACATAAGATTTTATTTTCCCTCTGACTTTGGTATTGAGATTTGAGATTTTGAAAAATGATCATTAACATTATTTATATTTATGTACATACTAGGCCGAGTACTGTATATACATACATAGTATAAAGCCTTCCAATAGTGAAAAAACTTTTTCTGCACATATCAACTGTCTACTTATATATCATTATACTGATCTATTAAACAACCTATTATTAATAATAATATTGTAAAATTTAATGTCTGCACAAAAATGTGATGTGTGCATACGAACAAGAAAAATGTAATCTCATTAGTCTTAGTAATACGACGAAGTCTGATTCGGAGCAAAAAATCTGTGTTTGAATTTTACTGAATCCGGTTGATGTTTGGTACAAAAAAAAATATGTAAAATTTATTATTCATTTTTAAATATTTTATTTCAATTGAGTTTAACAAGTCGTTTATCCTACATCTATTATTGTTAACTTAACTTAACTTTATGTTTGAGGTTAAATATAAATAACCTGTTAAGTAGTGCCAATTTATCTAATAAATGTTGCACGACTTCGCCCGCGTAAATTTATAAAATATAACCTATTACTCGCTGATAACCCGGGCGAATCCGTACTAATCCGTACTAATATTATAAATGCGAAAGTATATTTGAATGTATGGATGTATGTATGGATGTTTCTAACTCTTTAACGCAAAAACTACTGAACCGATCATCATGAAATTTTGCATACACGTTGTCTGGGACACCAGAAAGGACATAGGGTACCTTTCATCGTTCAACGCGGACGAAGTCGCGAGCATCAGCTAGTATGAAATATAACAATGCCTTTTCTCAGTATCGTATTAAGAGAAAGCACTACGTTCGTGTGTTTTAATAGCACAGACTTAACTATTATAAAGAGCCCGCTACTGCTTATGCATTAAACCAAATCTGAAGGAGTTTGGATTGTAACGTGAAACGACGGATTAGGGATTAGCGAGACTTAACAAAATCGTAATGTAAAATTGCAAACTTTTATAAGAGGGTTGAACGAAATAAAAACGGAATCCCTGGCGAGAATTAATTTTAATATTTCCTGATAGACATTTGCTATTTAATAAAATTGTGAAATGAAATTAACATTGCTTTTACAGAAATTAAATTTGACCTTTTAATGCTAAGGTGGTCATTGTTAATTTTATTTTTATTTTTATGTAAAGTAAGTATATGTAAATAGAAATACTTTATGTATTTCTATAAAAATAAATTAATAATAATAAAAATTTAAAAATAGAAATATTTAAAAAATAGATCATTTTCATTCCATTTTTCAAATAGATGTTAGGTCTATATTTCGACATTTAAAAAGTTCAAAGTTTATGTGTCACTAAACAAACATTGGAATTTTTACAAAAGTACTATTGTTAGTGTACGAGGCTTTTTGTGTATTATGTGTAGCGTGTTTTTTTTATTTATTTTTTTCTGGACAAAGCTTCGAAAAGGTCAAGTGCAAAATAAATCAGGTTTTCTATTTCTGGGACAAAAACGTCTCCGTCGGGAACGGACGAGATGGGATTATGGCAATACATCTAAGTGAATTGCAAAAAAATGTAGTAAAAAAGTACGAATACTTTCCCTAAAATATTTAATCAGCGAAAATTACTTCAGATAGACCTTAGTCACTTTTAATAATATTCAGTGAAATAGAACAACAGTTAGAATACTCCTATGAAAATTACTTTACATAAATAGTTACTATAAATAAACAGTCGTAATAACTTTCGGCTACTGACATGAAATGGCTGCTAAAAAAGGATTTTTGAAAATTTCAACTCCATTTCTTAGTCGGGGGCGGGTCGCTACTTTGTTAAGTAATTGTTATGTAATTTAAGAATATTTATATGACAAGCTTTAATTAAAATTAAAATCAAACCCCTTTCTGTTGAGCCCGCTATGTGTGCTGTAAGTTGCTGAGGATTTGGATACCCCGCAGACTGCTCGATGTTGCAGCACCAGATCAGGATTACCATGGATTGTCATGGAAATTTCACAGAAGTAACAGTATTCCAAAATTCCCATCAATCGAACCTAAAGCTATAGCTAAAACCCATCTCGATCACGTCAGCTTCCAAGCAAAAAAAAAAAAAACAGATCAAAATACGTCCATCCTTTTGGGAGCTACGATTCGATAGACAGACATACATACACAGACATACATACGTCAAACTCATAACACCCAGTTTTAGCGTCGGGCGACGGGGTTTAAAAACAACAACTACGGAGGATTTTCGCCATAGAAACAGCTTTTTGACGATCTATAAATACTCGTAAAATTTTATGTAGTTCAATAAACTACATAAAAATATTTTAATGAAATTAATTCGACTAGCTAATTTTGAAAATTAACCTCGATAGTATCCTAAACAAGCAGTACGCTTCCAAGAATTACGGTTTTCTAATACAAGTTAAACAAAATAATGTTCCGAAAATTACCACTTTTCGAAATGTTTGCATTGAAATAGAGCAGTTTGTTTAAACTTTGTATAAACAATTCTCTCGAGCGATAACTATACTTTATACATTGTGACTGTATACATATATTTTCGGATTGTATATATTATATACTGTGCAGGGGTACCGCCTTAGAGTAGTATCCCCCCATCTCAACCCGTGGGTGCCGTAAAAATCGGCTAAGGGAAAAACCACCAAAGGGTTGGCAGCAGCGCCCTTTGAGGGCAATTATATCAACCTGTGCTCGCCAACCCGCCTGCCAAGCGTCGCGAGTATTGGTAGAACCCATGCGACCAGGCTCCTAGTCCCCGGCGGCCTCGCTATTCCTGGCTACGGTAGCGGCCAAGGTAACGCCGGGGCAACGACGTCCACTGCTGGACATAGGCCTTCCCCACAAGCACAAGGACCGCAGTCAGAAGCAACCTACATCCACCGTCAACTCGCGACCCCTATCATGTCTTTTTGTCCACCTTATGGGTGGACGTCATACGTTACGCTTGCCGGTCCGTGGCCTCCACTTGAGAAAATTCCGGCCCCAGCGGCCGTCGGTAACTTTCATTCGTCTACGGATCTGGTAGAATACTCCGAGCATAGCGCTGTCCATAGCTCGTTGGGCGACATTGAGCTTTCTTACGAGGCCCATAGTTAGAGACCTTTCAGCGCCATATTAGCAACATATATATTGATCGTAAAATTTTGTTTTGAGACATTGAGAAATTTTTGTTTCCTAGATTCGACGATTATTAACCTCCTTCTTGAAGTTTGGCCTGTTTGTCCCAAGGTGTACGTACTATTGTTGAATCTATACTTATTTAAAAAAATATTATAAAATAAAGTCGCTGTCTGCCTCTGTCTGTTTCTCCACTAACGTCTCTAAAGAAACCAACGGATTTTGATACGGTTTTCTCTATTCAAAAGATCGATAAACGAAGAACTTTTTCCTAAATAATTTGCCAAAAAAAATACATCGGCGGGCAGTGAGTTTATTTTATTTATTATTGTTTTTTTTTTTAAAGATATTTTTATAATGAAATTTTAAAAGCAACTGCTGCCCTATACAAGTAAATTTCAAACTCTTGTATAATAAAACTGAAAACTAAACTAGCTAGAGAAAACCGGTAAGCAAAATAATATAGAATTGTTGATTCATAGGAATCAGTGAAGCTCGTCTGGATTGGCTGCATAATTAAGAGTTTGCTAGCTCGGATTCGCGGTTGCCAATCGAAAATCGTTGGATCTTCAAAGGGGATTCCAGCATATTCCCTATTATGCATCTTTTTGTAGCCGAGACTTTCTGATTGCGATACGCGAGCCAAATTCAAAATTTCACTTCAATCTGTTGACTGTTCGCTGGTATATTTAAACCATAAAGACTGGCCGTTTTCGGCCTTAATCCGTTGAAAATTATATTATTATCCTTACATATTATAAAATAAAGTCCTCCGCCGCGTCTGTCTGTCTGCCTGTCTGTCTGTTCGCGATAAACTCAAAAACTACTGCACCAATTTTCATGCGGTTTTCACTAATGGATAAAGGGATGATCAGGGAAGGTTTTTACGGAAAAAAATGCACCCCGGGCGAAGCCGGGAGCAAGACAGCTAGTGTAATATAAAGAAACAATGAATTCTCAAATGTACTCGAGTGGTTAAAATGTTTGCTTTAATGCTCTACCTCAAGAGTGCCAGATTAGAATCCCGGCAGGATAAATTTTAAAAATTAAATTTTCAAAGTTGGTTCTGGTCTAGTTGGTCTGGTCAGGTCTGGCCACAGTACTTCCAACTCTCAGCCGTCTGGCGGCAGTAACCACCCCCTCACACAAGACCACCGTGAAATATCACAAAAGTATATATGTGCTGATGCTGCTACTGCTGAAAAAAAACTATAGCAGCGCACTTCCTTTCCAAAGTACACCCTGCTGGGAATCGAACTCGGGTCCCCTAGAACAGAGCGTTAAGGCAAGCAATCATTCAACGGGCTCGTCAATCCTCAAACGTCACTTAAACATTCAGCTGTAAACACCTATATTTCATTTCAGTTGTAAATATCTGTAATACCTGAATTTATACTAATTGCAGACATTATTTAAAATCTCTAGAATTTAATAAACCGCAAACATTGGTTGCGTTAAAAATTTTGAATTAAACCCAATATTCATATAATATGTATAATAGATCGAATATGAATTCAAATCTTGAGAACTGTTACAATAACGAAACAAAAGGGGGCGGAAATCCATTGACCTGCGGTACGGTCGAACCCTTTGTTAGCAGCACTTTGAGGTTGGTCTACATAAGTAAACCTTTTTGAAGATTTCTTTCACTTTGATAAAGTGTTTTTTCACTTTTTTTTCCCCCGACCGAGCGATTGTATTAGTTCAGATTGGAGGTATTAAAGATTAGGAAACAACCTCCATTTGTAAAGTTCCCAAGTTGTCACCAAAATTAATCAAACCTGTGTTTCTTTGAATTTCAGTTCACAAGTCTTTAGCATTGGCGAAAGCTAATGATCTAGCACATTATCTTGAGATATATCTTATGAAGAACTTTATAGAATCTTAAAGATCTAAACGTTTACGACGCAATTCGAGAATAGCTCAATTAATTAAGACAAATATCGGGGAATTATAATTTTGAAGTATATATTCATGGTTACAATCCTCATCTTGTCAAATCCCTCTTTTTCGGATCAAATGCTTTAAATTTTTTTTTTATAATACGCACTGCAAAGGATTGGAACTTCCTTCCGGCGCCTGTGTTTCCGAGTTCATATTATACTCATATTACTCATGCTATATAGTATATTATACATATACTTTTGCTTAGTTTCTACTACTCACTTAGTTCAGCTTAGGCAATTACACTTTTTTTATATTAAAGTCGATCGACAGGCTGAGGTGGCTACCGTCGAGCAAAGCCATTGATACTACAAATGCGCTGCCGACTATACACCATAGAACCCAAATCTTTTAAAAGTTCCAGTCTACTTAGACATCTCTTGGATAAGCTCGCTTCATAGTTGGCCGCGTCTTTGCTGCAAGGCTAGACGCTGGTCAAGAGCAATCCCACCATAAATAAAAATAAATCATTAAATTATTTAGCCTCGAACAGTACCTAAACCCTCCCGGTGTCTCGCGGGCGCAAATAACTAAAGAGAAGGAAATTTAAATTTACATTTAAAATCCCAAAGTAATTAAGATTAAGGCGTATTTTAAACACGAATATTGATTACTAGATTACCAATCATTTACTTGTAATTGTATCTAATTTTTTGTCTATTAGTTATAAATAATAAGAATAAGAATAAAGAAATTTATTTCAGAATAACAACTTTAGTTTTAGCATATTTCTGTCCCCCACACTAGGCTCTGAAGTAAACGATTGCGTTATATAAATAAATTTTAAATACTATGTACATTAATAACAAACAAAAATTAATTCAATAATTATATGTACAAAACAAACAGTAGCATTACATATATGGAAAAAAAATGATAAAGTAAATTTGTTAGATGTGATTGTATGATTGCATGTAATGTACTCGTATGTATGTGAATGTGTGTGACATATAAAAATTAGAAAATATTGCAAAATCAATATCAAAATCAAAATCAATCAAAAGTTACATCATGATTTACATAGGCTTGTTACCTATCAATAACTAATCTGCACATTTGTCATGATTTATTTATTTAAAAGACTAATTTGTTACCTATAGGTACTATAGAAAGAATTTGAAAATAGCATAAGTAGTTTCAAAAATAACATCCTACATACAAAATAAACGTAAAAGCTTTGCTTCTTTATAATGTTAGTATAGATAAACAGTTTATCTAGTACTGTACGAGTAACATCGCGATTTAACTGTACGAATTTGTAACCGTTGTACTTATGTTACCGAGTCCAAAAAATGTTTTTAGAATTTTTATTTGTTTGTGTGTGCGTTTATGCACGCTATTCTGTTTTCTAGATTAGCGTGCACAAACACACAACTGACTTTAATGCTGTTTTCACTGAAGTATTGCAACAAGCTTCCCATAACATTTAGCGTTTGTTCCATTCCATGAATCCAATCGGTTTACAAACGAAAAAGTTACACACTACTCTAGAAATGCATACAAAGTCGCTGGCACAGCCAGTCGTATTATAAAAGAGATAAGATCGATCATGAAATGGAACTTTGAATTTAATGTTGTCAAAACTTTTCTATTATTGTTTCCGGAACAAGTCCCGCAACAAAATTAAGCCAACATTGTCAATGTATTAGTTTCGGAAGCGTCACAGAAAACATTCCAACTGGACAATGGGATAGAAATCGACGGTTCCCTTTCAGCTTGCTTTCTGTACGTGGGAACACATACAACTGTTGAAATTACTTTCTCCGACTACGATCGCTACGGAAAAATAGCCGTAACCAGTGAAAAATAGCTTTCGGTGTTTCGACTCGAAGTAAATCTCTCGACGAAAATATCTCGACTGAGCTAGAGCTATGTGGAAAGTAAAGGATTCTAGATTTAGACAAACTAAAAAATGGTACTCGTATCGATATAAAATTACATTACAGCGATTTGAAAGAGTAAGAAACTTTTGGCGGGAATCCGTCTTTAAATTTGCTTGCACTGCAAGCAAAAGTGATGATAACAAAATCGGAAAATACAGTTTGATGCTATAGTACATACCTATCATCTACATCCCTTGGGAAGTTCTATAACGCCTAGAATCTAACATCCCAACACTTAATTTTATTCCTATATAAATATAAAGTACCATTTTTGTCATTAACTGAATAGGTTTAAAACACAATATAATAAGTCAAGAAAACAAAGCATAAATTGGCAATTTATGGCTTGTTTTCTTGGTGACTTTTTTGGGCTTCTACTAGTTTGGTCTACCAGTTTCTATTACTACTAGTTTGTTTTAATATAAATACTTTTTTTTTATTAAATAGTTCATATAACTTTCATTCAAAATGTATCTCACTCGAAATTCGTCGTTAAACATATACAATGATATAATATATCAATAGCTTTAAGTGTTCAATGGCAAAGCAAATAGGTACACATTATATTGTTGTATTACACAAAACAATACTATATGTATAAAGATGCACACGTGACTAACTAACTAATGAAATACCAAACTATACCTTATCATGTCAGTTTGTTTATTTGATTTCATAAATTAATAATGTATGATTATATGTTTTAATGACAGACAATAAACAAAACAAAATACAAATAATTGATAATTATTAATCTAGGAAACAGTGACACTACACTATAAAAAGCTTTAAGAGTCCTAGACTCGTCTTCGAATAGCCGTTAAAGTGTTCATTAGTTATTTTTGTATTTATTTTTATTTTCTTTATAATTTTGTATTCGTGCCTATTTTCTTTATACACCGATTAGATGCCTAGGCATTTAGGATTGATTTTAGATCACTAATTTAACACAAGGCTGTTAAAATTTATGTTTCACCGGACACCGAGCTTCTTTTTAGTGAACTCCTGACCTCACACACCGTACAAATGCCCGCAGTTACCTCAAACTTGGCTTTCAGCAACCTTTCGACCCTCGGTGAGTGGTCTCCGGACTAAATAGTTTGGAGCATTACCGTTAGGGTGACCAAAACTACCTTTAGATTTCAAATCTACCTCGTCTTGTAAATATGGAATACTTTGAAGCGAAAATGTTTAAGGGGGCTTCGTCCTAATGTCCAACACTATGGAGACAGATGTTGAAAAACTGTTTATGGAACATCAAGTTGACTTGTTACAAAATAGATTCAAAAATAGTAAAAGTTATAGATAAATATTTTTTTTTAATTAGAATGTTTTTCTCTAGACCATAATTTAAAAAATCTACGTAATGTGGTAAAAATCTTACCAACAAGTAAGTATATCATTTTTCATATTTTCTTTACCAACAAAATATATGTGAAATGACGAAAAATACGAGAAAAAAATTTGGTTACAATGATTTCAGTCATGATATGACAGAAGTACTTTGATATACTTTGGTGCGTTAAAGTCTACTGTCTAAGGTAATTTTTAAAAACTTAACATAAAAACGTAACATGCTGGAAATACAAGAAATATAATAGTTTTTCTCTGTTTACTGTAGAAATAAAAATAAGTTAGTTGCTGGGTAGTAAAATACCCAATGAGAGAAACGTCTCATTAGTGGTGGACAGTTTCGACCCGTTTTATTGCCCGACACGAGTCACAATTCTCTTGAGAGTATTCCGCAAGTGCGGCCAGCGAGCAAGGGTAACGGTGGTTGGTGGGACAGCGGCGGTGTTTGGTGCTTGCCCGCCGGCAGTGCTCAGCCTGTTCGAGCCCCAGCGGCGGCTTGCCCCGCGCGAGCCGTCTTTCACGCGCTACGCGGGCCCTGACGGTACCATCCTGTACATCACCAAGAACGGCACCAGGCTGCTGACCCGTGCCGGCGCTACCAGCCTCCTCCGCGCCGCTCTCCTCTCCCCGCGACCCCCGCGGCCCCGCCACGGTGAGCCGCCGCCGCACCCTCTTCAACTTCTCTATTACCTTCTCTCTGTGTCTCTGTCGGAATCCGTCGCCTCTCGCACTGCACGCTTAGCACTACGCTTCGTAAGGTAGGAGCGGCGCTCCAACACACAATTCACACACAGGAAACAAACAAACATCTCAACAAAATTTTTTTGGGTCGCCAACATCGAGGGAAACCAATTTCCCAAGCTGGTCCAAGTCATGACATGTGGATTAATCGTGGCCTGAATGCCCTCGAGACTGTCAATTCAATAGTCTCAATGAAAGTTAAGATGAAATTGTTGATGGAACAAAAGGTAATGAAAACGTTTGAAACTTTGTTATTTGAACACCCAAAATACGTAATGCAAATTCAACTTTGACGAAGTTTTTGCTCGAAACTTGAGTGTTTTAAGTAAACGCCAATACAGCAGTTCAATTTGAACGGTAATTTCAGATACTACATCAGCAGTTCGAGTTGTAGATAGATTTGCTCTTGTTAAAGTAATGGACATTGAATCAAACATTCGCTCCTATTTTACGTTTCGCATGCTCCAACAATCCGCTACTTCCTTCTTCCAATGACTTGCTATCTTTGATTTTCTTTTCAAATGTAATTGGAAAACAGCGTTTGAAAGTCAAAGATTTGTAAGTTTGCATGTCTGCATGTGTTCTTGCATTCTCTATTTTCTACGATCTCTATGGTTACTGCGCGGCATAGATTTGCTTAAACGAATAGTTCGACCGGGACTGTCATCCGATGGCTTTGCTATATTGTGTTTTTATAATCGGGACCAATTTTTGTTTCCAAATTCCACAATTAGTCGTGGGTTTTATATTTTTTGTTTTCGGCCATTGAGTGTCGTGGAGTTTGCCGGTTATCGTTGTTTTGTTGTTTATATTTGCCGTCAGTATGATCAGTTTTAATTTTCTCTCTCGATGTTTCTCGAACCGATCCGTCATGCGCGATAGCCTCTGATTAGTCGGAGTTTCGCGCTATGGCTCGGTGTTGTGCTGCCACAGCTAAGCGATTCGATGGATGCAATTCCAGTAAAGCTGATCTCGGACGGACGAAACGCGAATCGAAATGGAACCAGTGTCGGTTGGATCGGCGGTATGTCGATAACGCAAGACGGAAATTATATTGCGCCCGACAAATTTATGACCCACATTCACCGATACGTGAGTCCGCACTACAACACACATGGTCACCATTTCCATCGCTGGAACCATGAGCCGGGGGGGAGTGAAGATCCACTCTACGCTACCAAGACCGTCTACGGACCCGGATACATTGATGAGAACCGTACGTATTTTTAACTACTACATTGATCAATCTCTTCAAAGAATACCCAATGATTTAAATGCATATGTCATATGACCTACATTTATAAATAATTAATGTGGACGAACTGGCGAAATATTTAAAAAAAAAATCATTTGAAGGGAATTCTTTCTTTTCTTTTGAAATTCTTTTGAAAGGAATTCTTTAAAAAAAATTATTTTGTATGATATGATTTCCAAAAGATTAGATTGTGCTTAAATTTATGACTACTAAAGAAAATCTGATGGTTTTTAATCAAGTGTACACAAAACTGTTAAGCGATTTTCAGATAGCTTAACCTTAATTTTGCTCTTTAGTCAAATGTATACCAAGCCAAAATACCACATAATGGATATTAGCTAAGATGGTTCTTTATTTCGTTATTTAAAAAAACCATTGGAAACGCATTTAATAATCATAACAGGCACGAAGACGAAGAAGAATAAAGCCAAAATGATGTGGACATTGGTTCTTAAATCAGTTAAAATGGTGGTATTCATAAATTTTTCAACCAGAATCTGTTAACATTTTCTTACATCCATTCGATTTATAAAAATTTCAGAAATTATCTTTTGGAATCATTTTATTATTATTGTAGTAAATTGATGTTATTGGGTCACATCAATTTGGTTTAAGCTTTTAAAGGTACAAAATGGTCGCCTAAATCCACATGCTACGATTGTTTTTATAATCTGTTATTTACAAAGAGATTGTTCATTGTGTAGCTGTATTTGTGGAGTTAACTAACACGTTGTTAAAAACTAAACTATAACCATAGGTATCGTAAGTTACACCCACTTTGTTATAGCTTTAACATACCTTATATTGTACAGTAAAACCAGTATCATGTACGAGTATTTACCGTCTCTTTATTTCACTGATGATCATTTATTTATTTATTTTTATACCCTAGCACTCTCATAATATTTATTATACTAACGGTAATACCCTACTTTTGTTTAATCCTCAGTAACTCCAAGCACTGAATAGTTGTTTAGAAGAAACTGTACTATAAATATAAATTAGAAACAAAAGGTTTGTAAGGAACAGAGAAAAGGAGTGCCTGTAAAAGGACACGGTTAAGCTTTGCGTAGAGTTGAAGGACTTAGAGTGAATTCTTAGTGAACGCTTTACAGCCCTTGAAATCCGCTTTTACCTTGTCCACAGTAAAAACTGTAGAGGATTTAGCGATAAAGGAGCGATCTAGGGAACGCTTGACAACAATCTCCGCGAAGCTTTGCAATATTCCCGCGAAATAAAAAAAGATGTCACTTATTTTAGATCCATTTATAGGACGTCTATCAAAATGTTTATTTAAGATTAAACTAATCAGCGTTTCCTCCATACAAACGTAGAATGGTTATTACTCCGCTGTTTTATGTTTAATTTACAAAAGTAAGCATGATATCGATGTATCTTGTCGTTAACTAGGTTCGTTGCTATACACACTAGTAAAAAAAGTATTAATTTAAACGACATGATCCCTGAAAAATCCATATCTCAACATAAATTTTAATGCAACTTTGAGGGTGAATAGGTCACTCTAGTGTACAAAAACTCCAAAATACTTTAGTCACGGACATTGTTTAGTTATTCAAGAGTTCAAATATCTTTACACGAAATATACTAATGCAGTAGTTTTGTCAAAAAAAGCATTTTCCCAAGGGTCTGTTTATGTTTTTTTTCTGTGCCGATTTTTGGTATGAATAATTGTGCTTTTCACTCGACTGCATAAAGCTAAAAATTACTGTTGCTTACCTCGACTGCTCTTCCCGCGCTGTGTGCTGTGTGAGACAGGCGCATTTTAGCCACACCCACCAATGAGTTCGATCCGCCTACTAGTTTAACCTTAATTGTGAAAATTCCAACACAGTTTTCTATTAAACGATTCGATATTTAAAAACCCTATTCTAAAATATCACAATATGCTTACTTTATCGATATCATGCTTACTTTTGTAAATTAAACATAAAACAGCGGAGTAATAATCATTCTACGTTTGTATGGAGGAAAAGCTGACTAGTTTAACTTTAATTGTGAAAATTCCAACACAGTTTTCCATTAAAAGATTCGATATTTAAATATCTATGAATAAAATAAGTCTTTTAAAAGCATGACAGGTTTCAATTACTGCTTGTATTTTGACTTATTATATAAGTATGTTTATTATATTGGCAAAAACACCGGTGTTTGCTCATGCACCAAGGAAAATTTTGTATTTTTTTTTTTAACTTCACACATAAATCACAACTATTATAAATCAAGTCATAGCATGTACATTTATATTATATTCTGCGATTGAGACATCACTTATATTAAAATATGATTCGTATGTAGTTTTTATTGAGTTAAAGTTTTAGTTTAAATTTTATTTTGATTTTGATTTGTGTTTTGTTTCAATTATTAAAAAACTTTTTAAAGTTTTACTACTTTTATATCAGGGACAGGTTGTAATTTTTGTAATCAGGATTGAACAGTGGCAGAATTTTATCTTTTCCAAAAAGGGAAACGACAAGGTTATTTTAATTATGTAATTCTTATTAAGGTTATAATTGTTGAGGCTTGTATAATTCACATTCAAGTAACTAATAGGTTATACTTTTAACATGTTATAATTTATTAAAACACAAACGCCGGTTTGAAAATACTTTAAAGTAATATTGTAGGGTATTATTATGAGCACCAGTCACGGCATCGTGAAATACAGGTTTTGTAATATACTTCAAATTGATTATGTTTATTAATGTTAATACGTTTTGCGTCACGACGATAACGATCTCCTTAAAAGTTATATTGATATAAAAAAGATATATTCCAAGATGCCTGCTCCAAAGAACTTCAATAATTTGATAATAAATTAAACGATATAGCTATCTAAGTGATAACTAAGATCGATGAACTTTTTTTTAAGTTTTGATCATGAACACTAAATGATAACTGGTATCACCTACCTACTACAGCTGTACAGCAATTCATCTAGATATAGCTTTAATGCGACACATTGCAATAACGAATTCATAAGCGAGATCACCAATAAAAGTATCGTGACGCAAAATTAAAAATTAAAAAAACCCTATTCTAAAATATCACAATATGCACACTCGCACGCACAAAATTAAAATTTGGACAAAAAAACAACCAACAGAGAGGATTGGAAGAGAGAATGGTAAACCCAGCGATGACAAGGTGGCCCTCCAGTCTACATGTCATAAGGCTTTGGACGCTTGTATCAAGGACACTGAGTGTGTGACCTCCTTGACACCGGTACTGCAGAAATGTCACGCAACAGACTGCAATAGGGAAGGATGCATGGCGGCATTGAGGGGATTCTACAGGAAGACAGATGTGCAATGGAACACTGAGATTGCGTTCTGTCTTTGCAAGTAAGTTTTGATTTTTTTTAAACGGCGTCTGTATTTCCGAGCTCTTATAACCCCAATCTTTTCAAAGTTCGAGTGCATAGGCATCTTCTGGGTGAGCTCGCTCCATCATAGGCCTCATCTTCACGGCTAAATGCAGGCCAAGAGCATAAAAAAAATACGATTCAATTTGTATAACTATCAGTTAGGTGGAATATTCCTTCACTTATATACCTATACAACACCACTGGGATTGCAAGAGGCACAGTCAATTATGCAAAAATTAAAAATGTCTATGAGTGAATGAAAACGGGAAAAGATTTAGGCACATGTATCCCTGGTAACAGTAAATCATGTCATTATAATAAATCCATGATATATTTACGCCTCCGATGCGGTCTGTTCAATTTGCAAGCCCAAATGTTAATGAACATGTCATTATGTAGTAATGATTTTTCGGTTTTTTTTTTTGTTATGTTCGTAATTGAAAATTTACAGTAAAAGTCAGAAATGTCAATGCTATTTTTATATGAAATTGACAGGGCAACGACTGTCGGGTCAGCTATATATCTATTTTATTTATATAAAGATCGGTAGGGAATCTGTTGGTCCACTTTTGATGTTTGGCTCTAGTCTGGGTGTGCAGGGTTTCGCCCCCTGTTCATTGCAACGTTATGCCACAACACACAAACTTAATAATGCTCACTTTGGGGGCCGTACAATTAGTATATTTAGTCTTGACAATGATGATGATTATGATGATTAATAATACTTCACAGGAAAACAGATAACAAAGAAGACTCGTGCATGAACGCGCAGGAACGTCTTCATCCCTCTTGCGCTCAGCGACCGCCCGCCAATACGCCCATACCAGCTTGCCATACTGTCGCTCACGCTTGCCGTGAAGACCCTGAATGCCGGTCAGTATATTATATAAGCAGAACTTAGAAGTTACATTTATTTAGCTAAGTTTTGTCCGTGTATTGCCCGTGGTCCACCTATTTTGTACACCTATGTTCACCTAGGTGTACTACGGGCATTTTTTATTGCCCGTGGTCCACCTATCAGTATAATATAACCTCAAGATCACTGGCTACAGGTTGCACTGTACCCGACAACCGATGTGTTTTATTATAGGTATTGTGGCGACCTCCTTTAAGTTACCTATTTGGAACTTACGTTTTAGTTTCCGTGTCATTCTTTCAAATGAAGAAGCACGGAAACGAGAGACAGTCGGCCTTCAACTCTGCTACAGAAAGCACGCGCTTTTTCGCCACTCATCACCACAAACGCCCATCGTGCGTAATGTAAAAACGCCCATTCGTGCGTTTCTCCAAATGTATAAATGTAAATAATAATGTGAAGTCATTTTCATCCCACATTAAATTGGTGACCCGCGACTATAAATGAACATTTTAAGAAAAATTTGGACAGTTTTCCATAGTTACCGTGTTGTTGACAAAGTGACATTCGAAACAAACGAAAATTTTTTTCTACGAAATTGCATTTTTCGTCGAAGACTACGTCGTCAAACGAAAACGAAATACGACGTCATCGAAGATTTCGGACAGAAGCTAGCTGGCCTGAGTAAGTCGACGCGACCGCGCGCTCCTAGTAGCGTTATCCAGGCTGGCGCACACGGATACGTTCCAGCAGCCGGTTCATCGATCCAAATAATGGACACGGCTAGTGCCATCACCCAGCAACGTGCCACCAAGTGCTGTCCACTCCTTCCAGTCTACTCTTCGTTACGACCTACGGTCTCCGGGGGGGCTGATGTGGCGACCTCCTTTAAGTTACCTATTTGGAACTTACGTTTTAGTTTCCGTGTCATTCTTTCAAATGAAGAAGCACGGAAACGAGAGACAGTCGGCCTTCAACTCTGCTACAGAAAGCACGCGCTTTTTCGCCACTCATCACCACAAACGCCCATCGTGCGTAATGTAAAAACGCCCATTCGTGCGTTTCTCCAAATGTATAAATGTATATAATAAATGTGTGTAAATATGTAAATATTTAATGTGGAGTTCCTTTTCATGCCACAGTATATATAAAAAGTTATTGTCCATAGAAAACAGCAGTTTGTATCGAGATGCGTTCTTGCATCCTAGCAGTTCGGAAAGCTGATAGAATGTAGCTGAATAAATTACAGATAAGAATAGCTGAATTCGAGCTGAATAAGTGTAGCTTAGAGTTCTCAGTTTTACTTAACTACATTGTACGGTTAGATAGTTCAGTTCGGAGAATTCTCGGCTTACGTTTCAGAGATGTCCGTTTTTGTATCCCCCTATTTTGTTATCATCAGTTTACTTAATTGCCTCCTTCTATGGAAGCAAATTTAAAGACGTACAAAAATAATACTTACACTGACATAAATGCTATTTAATCTAAGCAACATTCATTACATACTCTTGTACCGATCGGTCGAGTCTATCGGGGTAGTTGAACGGTCCCCAGGTAAAAGTAAGCCTTAGAGAAGCGATCACAAGATAGTATTGATTGAGTCTCATATAAACGTATGAAGTTTTTATTTTGTGCTTTGTATTTGAAGAGTTTTGAAATTAATAATGTGTGTACATTCACTGTGTTCTCTTTCAAATGAATCATTTGGCTGTAGTTATACTATAAACATAATTATGCAACGCATTATAGGGTACGAAACAATACAAATGCATCAAAACGTCAATTGCAAACAAACAAATGGTTCAAATCGTTCGAACGCGGACATCTGCGGTTACTTTAACAGTTCAACCGGAAAATCTGTTTTATAGCTAGCTCAACAAAGCAGACAGACAAACTAAAACGCGGGGCCATACTTGAATTGAATTTAAACCTGCAATCAGATACGACGATGACATTCGAGTTCAGTACCTAGTGCATTGATATTTTATATCTATAAATACCGATGTCACTACACCTCTCAGTACAGTACAAAAGCTTTCTGACCTTTAAAAAGTTTCTCTTACTGTAAAATCACCAAAATTACCCGATTCAAGCTGGAATTTTTATAATTGTATGCAACGTTTGCATTAGGAATTTACTTGAACATTGTATGGTGGGATATTTTAGTAGATACATTATAATGAGGAAAACTCTTATATTTTTTATAATAAAAATAAATTGTATTTAAAAATTTATTAGCAACAGTGAACTTTTTTCTTAAGATCTGAAAAAATTTAAAGTGATAAATAAGGAAGGTTTGTGTATATAATTTGCATCCGTGCGAAGCCAAGGGCAGATCGCTAGCAAACAAATAAAGTGTCGTGTGATTTTAAGGCTCGAGTTCATCAACAGACTGTTATTTTTAAACAGCTGTTTAAAATTTAAACAGCCGTTTAATAATATTTTGTTGTTCACCATCGTTAAAATGCGGGTTAAACGCCCTAAACATCTGATTAACTTAATGATTAACAGCTGTTTAAAAATAACCGTCTGTTGGTGAACTCGAGCCTAAGACGGCTAACCGCCATTTAGTCACCGGTAAAAGTCCCAAACATTAAAAAGAAAATAATAAAAAAATTCGCCTATCGAAGGATGCTTACTGCATAATTTAATAAAACATAAAATTATTTCTAAAAGTAACTAATTAACACATTACTTGTAGTTGGTGAAAGAGGCCCTAAAGCTCATAACTTACTTACATGTTACAAATACGAGACAGACGGTTTCAAATTTTATTTAGCCTTCTGTCTAACTGTTCTCTTCTTTTTTGTACTTTATCTCAACTTTAGTATGATTTGTATAGAATTTTTAAAGACGAATACAAATTCAAATTCAAATTCAAATCATTTATTTACAAGTGACATGGGTCAATGCAAAACCAGTTCTCATTAGTTAGAATATGCCACCTCATGCACTGCCCCATCTGGCGTGTAAAATTATAAAAAAAGTATCATTCCGACTAAAAGTATCATTCCGTAAAAATATTTTTTGAGTTTTTACGCAAAATTTTAAAAACTGCGAAATAAGTGGCCAATCTTATTGTTATTGATAATATTTATCAAGTTAATTATGAAATCAAGAAAATCCATTTTAAAATGTCACAAAACACTATTTAAAAGGTAAATTAATTGTCAGTCTGAAGCATAAAGGCCATTGCACACTATACCTGACCGTAATGTGACCTATTTGCAGCGTGTGTTTATTTCTGACTGAAATATTGACACGGAATGCACGGCTTGCCATATTTAAATGTACCGTTTTAATTGTAAATTTGATATCTGCTTTTAATTTAGTACCAATACTACCATAGAGCAAAGAATCGCCGCACCCGCCCGCCACTAGAGACCGCATTGTCAACTCTTTCCATACAAATCCAGCGTGTCAGGGGACGTTACCCTTTATTCACATCAATACATGCATGCACGACTTACGCATTGTCTAGTTTTGAGTTCCAAAACAATCTTGACTCGCATTTATTTTAAACTAAAATACTTTTCATTACTTGAAAAAATGTGGCGGGAATAGCAAAAACGCGTTGAAAGGCCACCCTGGAGGTCTGGCCCTTCAGGGAAAATGTTACCTTAATGGATAAGGTCAAAATGGGATAAGGGAATCGTACACACTCACCTGCTTTAGCTCCAAGCTGGCTCCAGGAGCTGATGCTGACAAATCGGCGGGTACACCCAGCAAGTTCACAACAGCACAAACCCATTTTTTACTTTATGTTAGCACACATTGTTTGCAATTATATGCGGGATTTTAAAATCTCTTTTGCGTATATGGGATTTCCAATGTGGTCGTACCATGTGGCACCTTAATCAGTTGAAAACCGATAAACATGCTCCCGACAGATTGAACTAATCAATCGCTTTGTGAGCCACGAATACTCGTGGGTCGATGTTACGATTTGCCAAACGGTTTCATTAGGACTACGATATTGCATCTCAGTACATACACATTGATATAGGTTGCATTGGTTGACTGGTTAAAAGGCGTGAAGAGACAAACAGACAGACAGACAGACCGAGTTACTTTCACATTTATAATATTAGCTCTTAAACAGCAAAATAAGAACAAAACCGCCTAATAAAGTTCAACAATAAAAACTGGTGATAAAAATCAGTGTTCAGTTTCCTCTCGATTTCCCAAATTCTGAAATAAACACGACAGAAGCGATAATCTGCGCACTCAACCGACAAAGCGACAATATAACGATGAAAAATTCGCTTCGCAAATATTAGGTCTTTGTCGAGCCGATAAACACTCGACTTCACAAACGTTTCCGATTACAGTGCCATTATTGATTTCCCTTTATTAACACGGAACGGCGTTGGAAAATTATACGCACAATTCCTAACGAGTACTTAAAGTTTACGTGGAAATATACAAGTAATATTATGGAAATTCTTCATTAATTTAAGGAAGTATCTAGACATTTTATTTTATTTAAATTATTTACTATCTGCGCCTGAGACTTCGTACGCTTTGTAAAATGATAATATTATATGCTAATTTATTTATATTTCTAGACGTTCCCTAGGGAGCATAACATTTTTCCAGGAGCCGTTTTTGAGTTATTGAGGAACAACCATCCAAACACACAAAAATACAAACTTTCATGTTTTTTATTATATTATTAGGATTGCGATTAAAAATTAAATCGAAAATTAAAACAAACTGATGACAATAACTTTCATAGTTCATAATATGTAATTACATATGCACAAATTATACAATACTGAACTAGTATACTCAATATTATAAATGTGAAAGTAACTCTATATGTCCGTATGTCTGTCTGTTACCTTTTCACGCCTTAAGTCCTTAAATACTAGCTGGTGCGTGCGACTTTGTCCGCGTTGAAAAGATAAAACATACAACTCCTGACAAAATCTATCTTCTATATATATAAAAGGCAATGTATGTATATATGTTCCATATGGACTCCAAAAGCGCTGAACCGATTTTGATGAAATTTTCAGACAATCTTCAGATTAGTCCAGCGGGTGATCCTGTGAAGTATAGGAGCTATTGGTTAAGAAAAATGGACGCGGACGAAGTCGCGGGCAAAACCTAGTCGTATAGTCGTATAATAGAATTTTTATTTTGAAATAGCTTATGATATAAGATATTTTTTTACATACAAACTGTACCTCTTTATAATACATATACTATTAGTATAGGTAAGTGAAATCTCTTTAATGGCAAAGCTTATCTCCCCTTGTTTTTTTTTTTATAAATAACAGAAGTATATTCCCTCTAAGCCACTAGTTAAATAATAAACTCTGGTTTTTTGTTAACTGAACTAGCAATTCCCGCGAATTCCCGGCGATATTTCACTTTCACGTGTTCGTTTACGTGCCGCTTGGTTTACGTAAATGGAGGCTGAAATATTCCCGCTTGAGATTTGGCGCACTCCGACCCCATATACATATTTACCCTTTGGAAATTCCGAATCGGTTCGAAATTTGGTCGGATATCTCTGAGAACGAAAAACGAGAACGTAGTTTAGCCTGACTTAACAATATTTTAATAAATAAAAATGTTTGACTGGCATTACAAGTACTATTTCATGGCAATTTTGAATTTAGAATACTATCGATTTCTACATATAATTATTACAAAGGGCGGCCAGACAGGTCGACAGTACACTTGATGGTAGGTGGTTACCGTCGCCCAAGGACAACAATGAATTAATTATTAATTCATTTAAGTCAGATATATAATTAATTGTTTCCGAAGTTGACATTTTCCAAAATCCTTTCTTAGTTTGTACTTAGTAGTTTTGGCTTTTTAGAATTAGATAGTCAGTATAGATAGACGACTTTATTAGTATAGATAGAAGATTAGAGATTTGACAATGATAATGTACTTTTCAGATATCGCCTGGAAAATTACGAGCAGTGGTGTGCAGTGGACGCGGTGACCCAAGGCTGCGCTGGTTCCCCCGCGAACTGTCGTACTGCTGTGGTGGCTGTGTTGGGCACCCAGCTGAGAGCCACCTGCGCTTGTCGTGGAACCGACTTCGCACAGCTCTACGATTGCCTGGGTTGGCAGAGGCTGTTGTGGCTAAATCCTTGCGTTGGTGAGTGACAATTCTCATAAAATTATTGGTAATCAAACAATCAATAATGGTTAAATAAACTTTTTTTCATCATCATATCAGCCCAGCCGTAGGCCCCAAGGCTATATATGGAAATGTCTAAAGTATCAAAATGTCAACTTTATCAAAAGAACTTTACGCACGTCCAGTGGGACTTGCTTGGAATGTGTAAACATATGTTTTTATCTGTCTAGTAAAGCAAGCAAGGTAAATAGGTCTTAAACCTACACTTGAAACATCATCCGTTCAATGGTTCAATGAGGTATTAAGGAATCAGGCATCATTGATAATAATGTTTTAACTCATGTCGGCAGACTATTTTGTTTTCTTAAACTAAGTAATTGTGAAAAACTAGACATTTTGGGACAATAGACAGAGACACTAGACATTCTCAAACACTGGACTCAAAACCAGTCTATCAAATTAGGAAAAGACATATTTTAAAAGACTGGTTTTCTGGGTTACCACACTAAAAAGGTTAATAAGCAATGTCTATTGTTAGTCTTAAAAATGACCGTCACCTGTCCGCCGACACTTTTGTGTACTGTAATTACTGTTCTACTCGTATACTTAAGAAAGATATTGACCAAGTTTTGACCAAGAAAAATCAGACGATGAAAGTTTGTCTACACATTCGCAGTGGAATCCCAAAGCGACTATCACGTGAAGACCTACGGCTCCCTTATGACTACTACGCCCTTCGATAATGGCATTAAGTACATAACTGTGGCACCGGAATCTCCGAATTACCATCGCACAACGACGCATCACCATCGTCATACCACCCAGCATGAAAATACGCAGATTATTCCACCAGAGGTACGTTTTTCTTCTGTGATTGTTTCAGTACTGTTTGTTTTGATCGATACTTTGTTGAAAAGATCCATGTTATATTTTCTGTACAAAATTAAGTCAATTTATTGTTAAGCGCAAAAGCATAAAAAAGTAAAAAGTTTTGAACACTTTTAATAGGTATTATAAAAAAAATCAAAATGTCAAAATTCAGGTGGCCATGTTATTCATTTTTTTTTTCTGTCATATATCAGAGATCCGTATACAATACGGATTTATTAATTTTTTGTTATTTTTTCCTTCATTTCCAATACGTGAAGAAAAAAACTTTGTTGAGCCAAGACGAACAAAAAAAATCATTGAAATCAGTCAATCCATTCTCGATATATCATTATAAAGACATTCTATGCAAATTGTATGAGAATATGAATTTTCTTCATAAATGATAAATGATGTAACTAACCCCACTTTGTTTTTTTTTTCTATAGATGTATTTATAACAAGTTTTTAAGTATGCATAAAAATCATAAGGTGTAATATAAAATTGTTTCAATTTCCATTATAATAAGTCTTAGTATCATCAAACATTGAATAAATGTTTCACAGTCTTAAAAAAGGGACGCGGACGAATACATGGACAAAAGCTATAGTTAAATTTTATCAAACTATAGGTCCCGTCACCGCAAATTCGATAATCGGCTATATGATTTGGCCTCTAACAATTTATGACCTGAACTACAGGACATTGAAGAAATGAGCCCGATCACAACGATGTCGGAGCAGACTGTCGTCCCCAACGAGATTGCTCAAATCTCTGAGCCGGTGGTCGTCGAAACAACAACCGAGAGCACAACAACAACAGTGACAACAAGTACAACAACATCAACAACTACAACGTCAACCAGTACGACCACGACCACGCCCAAGCCGACCACTACATTGGAGCCGACCAAGTATTGTGTCATGAACAAACCCGAGAGTGAAGCTGAGGTTCAATACATAAAAATGGGAGAAACTAAAAGGGTTTGTATTTATTTTTTCACTAGATATCTTTTTTATGTTAAGGTTGACTAACAGGCTGACGATCCATTTGACGGTAGGTGGCTACCGTCGCCTAAAACACAAGCAACGCCACAGGTGCTGCCAGTGCTATAATAGGATTAAGGGATTGGGAAGAGATGAGATAATGCGCTCTGGCATCCCTCACTCACTCACCGAAACACAACAGCACACGTGCTATTATTTCACGGTGGTCTTCTGTAAGGGGGTGGTTACTGCCGCCAGATGGGCTGCGAAACGGCCAGACCAGAGCCAACTTTGAGAAATTATTTCCAAACTTGACAATGCCAGGAATCGAACCTGAAACACCCTTGCCACTCATCCAACAGGTCGTCTTCAGTATGACTGACAACGTGTATGCAAAATTTCATTACGATCGGTTGAGTAGTTAAAGCGTGAAAAGGTAACAGACAGACAGACAGAGTTACTCTCACATTTTTAATATTAAAGTCGACTGAGCTGAGAGTAAAATAAGAAAAGTTTGTAACTCAACATCTCGTTTTGTTCCAGCTGTACCGTCCAGCTGAGCTGGCCGAGTGTACAGACCTGTGCGTCTGCGAGGTGTCCCTCCAGCTGACCTGCAAGGTGGCGTGTGTCCCGCGAGCTCCATGCTCTTCGCGCTTGGCTCATTATTCGCACGCCGCACCTGCTTACCAGGCCTACAGGGGGCGCTGCTACTGCTACTCGGGATCCTTCATCTGCATGAGACCGAATCCTGGTAAGCAAGTCCACCCTTTTAACAAGTTATAATTTAAAGCTAGCCCAAACCTGCTATATATTCTGTAAGTTATGTATCTCGCAAACCACTCTATGCTGAAGCATAAAGTCAAGGTAACCGTGTCACGGAAATACCACCGAAGTAACAGTATACTAAATTTCATATGAATCGAACATGTGGAAGTTAGTGAAATCCCTTCGTCAACTAATACATGGGCAGATGGTTTTTAAACGCCTGAACCATCCTGAACACATCGTCATAAATTATAAAACTAAGAACGATCCTGATACAGTCAGCTTTGTAACAAAAAAAAGGAATCAAAATCGGTCCATCCGTTTGAGTGCTACGTATCCACATAGAGAGACAGAAGATACACACATACACAGATAAAAAGTTCAAAAGAAAATTTAATAAAATTTCTTCAACTAGGCAACAATTGTTTATTTTTTTATTTATTTATTTCAAAACGCTTACCAACTAAATACATACCCAATCACAATATACAACACTCACAGAAAGGTACATTACAAGTATGAATTGAATTTATAGGAGGGCACAACATTATTAGAGATTAATTAAATTATATTATAATATATTATAATTGAATCAACAAATATTAATGACATCAAAAATACGTAGAACTTACACATTATTATAAATCACACAAAATGAAATCAGTCAACAAAACAAAAACAGCAATGAACAAAAGAGATTTTTTTTTTATTACAATACACAATGAATGAGGTCCCAACAATCGTTGACTGTACAAATAATTCTTGAATTTCAGGAGAATACAAGCTTCCGGAAGGAGTTTACCTACTGTTGGGCTTCAGTGCCGTCGACCAGGAGTTACTCAGACCTCATACGGGACTCGGGGCTGAGGATGCTGTCAGACTTCTGCAGCAGTATTTGTACAACGTACACGGAGAGGTATGAGATTTAGTTTTTGCATCTCATGAAAAAAAACAAAGAAATCTTCATAGGGTCACTTTATTGTCCGATCGTCTATCTATCCTGCTTTAAACTAGTTTACGAACTTTGTTTGAAAATTTTCAAGAAAAATGCATTAATTTGACACCATTTCTTTATTTAAATTACCCACGCTTTTTTTTTAAATGTTAAAGTCGGCAGACAGGCTGACGGTCCACTTTATGGTAGGTGGTTACCGTCACCTATAACACAAGCAAAACAAATGGTGTTACAAGTGCAATGCCGACCACAAAAGGATTAACGATAAAGGGTTTGGAAAGGGATCGTATTTTAATACGATTTTAATAAAATTGTTGTAATTTTATATTTTAAAGATGACAAAAAGAATAGTATCCTGAGTTTCTTTCGGGGTTTCTTCTCAGGATCGTCATCTTGGCTTTTTTTTTCTCCCGAAACCCTGGTAAATTTAAATTTATAATGACGATCATAAGAATTTTTTGGAGAAACCTAATTGATAAACAAATATTTTGATTTTGGTTAAATATAACATTGTTGTAACTTTGTTTTCAGACGAACTGCACTCTGACTCTGTTCAACATAAGCAATGAGAATGTTATAATATCGGCCAGCGTTCCTCCCAAAGAACAGGAGATGCTGAAGGAATCTGGAGAGGGTCTGCTCGATAAGGAAAAGGTATTTAATGTTTTTTATGTGAAGGTCGGCATGTACCTTCGGACTTATGCTAGTCTATTACAGTGTTCGCTTAGCTGCAAATCTTAGTTTATTAAAGATTACAACAGACAGACTGACGGTTCACTTGATGGTAGGTGGCTACCGTCGCCTATAACACAACAACACCACATATGCTGCAATTGCACTGCGGACTATATTAGGTAGGATTAAGGATAATGCATTGGAAAAAAATATAACAGCAGACATGCTCAGTTTTACTCAACACTATGATGATATGTTTAGTGTCAGAGAGACAAAAGTAACTCTGTCTATCTATCTGTCTGTTACCTTTTCACGCCTTTAACTACTTATCATGAAATTTTGCAATCGGGGATACAAGTAAGGACATAATCATCTTTCATCCAGAAAAAAAAGTAATGTTCCCAAGGGATCATCTTAAATAAAATGAAAATATAACGCCTGGCCAAAGTGTTATAGCAACAAGATATCAAGCGTTATATTGATTACTAGATGTAGCACGCGACTTCGCCCTCGTAACTTTATAAAATATAGCCTATGTTACTCACTGATAATGTAGCTTTCTATAGGTGAAAGAATTTTTAAAATGATCCCATAGTTTTTGAGTTTATTCATTACAAACATACAAAAATACAAATCTTCTCTCTTTATAACATTAGTGTAGATGTAATGTTTAAATTGTGCAGGAGGAATGCATAGACGTGTTGAAAGTAATCAAGACCAGAATAAACTCTCAACACGAGGACATCTCTTCGCATCTTCTGCTCTCCATCTTCAAGATTGCCGAAGTGGACGTGGTATACCCGACACCACCAAGCTCTGCCATCACATCTCACCATCCCGAGAAGTATCTTTACATTACCATCATCCTTCTCACTCTCTCTTACAACAATCTCACTATACCCGTCCTTTTCCTTGGACTCATACGCGAGGTGATCAATGTGTTGACATATTTGCTGGACACATTAAATAAGTGTTCTTTAGACGTATTACCTTTCGACGAGAGATATTTTTTAAATGATTTTGTATCTATTTTAGATGAATGTAACGAATCTATTGATAATAATGATTATTTATGTGGTGAATTAGTAGTACGCGAATTAGAAGCACTGCACAATACACTCGCTTTAGATGATGCACAAAAGGATCATATCACTGTGAACTTAGAGTTAAGGGATAGTGTTATAATTATAATGAAACTTATACATATGAAAGCTGTGAAAATTACAATATTTGATAATTTTAACGAACTTGTTGCCGATGTAATTGTATCTAAATATTTTTCTAGAAATGTGTATATTATTGTGGGTGTTAAGGAGACGCTTTCACGTGGTTTATTTATTGGTAATATCGCGTCCTCTTCTTATGGGATCGAAGGATCCGTTAGCTTAGGACTGACTCTAGTAGTAGTATGAAGACTGAGATGAAACTAAAACATATCATAGTTAAATGTATCTTGTTTTATTTTCGACTTAGAACTGGTGCTTGTAGGTCGATCTTTATAAGGCTGGAGTTTTGTAAATAAATGTTACGCCTTTTTTCAATGTTACACGTTACTGTATTTTTTTTTAATAGTACGCTATTTCTTCTGTTTTCCTGCCCTCAACATTTGTTTGATTTCCAATTTTCTTCTTAAAGTTAAATTTTTTATTGAAAATACTTTTCTCATATGACGTACAGGCCGATTAACAAATAACATGATTGACATTGATTGAATGAATATATTATTAATCGCTTGTATTTACTTTACTTAAGTTAAAATATATTTTAAACCGTAAAGTATACAGGAATGACGCAGTACTCTTCATGAGAGAAATCAGTAATTATTCAAGGTTTTTATTTGGTGACTAATGATAAAATTTATACCTTTAATTGCTATAGAAATATGCTATGGAAGGGCTAAAAAGATGGGTTGATTTAGTAATATATTGGTATTATTTTTTTTTAATCGTAATAGTACTAAGGTGACGTAATGTTGCTCTTATAACTAAAATTCCATCCAATTTATTATAGCAATTAATGCATGTATGTAGGCATTATCTATTTATTTTTAAAACATATCTTTGTAACCTTTTTAAAAAATTCAAAGGAGACATAGTGGGCGTTTGAATGACAGTGATAATAATATAATTTTACATTTTTTCAAAATGTATCGTCTTATCAACAAAATGTATCACTTTAAATTTTTTTTATTTGTCTATCTATTTCCTCTTTTGTCCAATTCATTGTCTTTTATATACAAGATAGATATACATAGTTTTTTTTTTTTTTTTCATGTACGGTAACCAGCTAGCAATTTATAATTGTACCTACCTACTAGAGAAGTAGAAACGCTCGCTATGTATATTTTGTTAGCAGGGAAACAGTTTAGTTGCTTCTCTACGTAGTATCTGTTGTAGAATCTGCCTTTCTGTTAGTTTAATAAATATATTGTGAAGTATATAAAATAATTAATTAATGTTATTGTGAATGCACGTTAGAATAAATTGCAGTTTCGAACAAAATTAAACAAGTCACTAAAGAAATCAATACAATTATTTAACTTGTGTTTATAAAAGTTATACTGCACTTTTCAAGTGCCTTAAATACTTGGTTTGTAATAAAATATTAAGTTTCAAATATGCAAATGAAATTTCTAAAGTTATCCATATACCCTTTAACCGCTTGGTTTTGTAGGAGTTGTCGTGCCCTGACTCGTGATTTTTTTTAAGAGAAAGCAACGCAATGATTTAAAAATAAACATTATACAAGTAGAGAAATTTGTCGTATATATCCGGATCTGGCGAAAATGACACGAAAATAATTGTCGAATAAATCTGGCGACTCTGGCGGCTAAATGGTTAAATAGGAATTATTCTATGAATTTTTTTTTATGCAAATACCAAGTTTATACACCACCTTAAAGCTGGCTCTTCACTGTGAAACTTAATAATATATTATATCCAAAAATATAAATTATCTTCCTTGATCGCACTTCACATAGTAAGAGATGATTTGCGCGAACGTTGTGCGGGGGAGAGGAGGCAAAATATATTTTGAAAATATCGAACGAAAAAATATTATAATTTGAGATGTAAATATATATTATATCTCAATGTAAATGTTTCCATTTAAACGTACGTTGAGCGATATTAATTTATATCTCGAAATGTAAACATAACTTATTATATCTCACAGTGTAAAGTAGCCTTAAGTATGGACAGCTAGATCCTGCAATGTTATAGCTTGTAACATTTTAACCGGAAGGAAATGCAAAGCAATAAAGATTGTTAACAGCATTTATCTATGTTAGGTGTAACGAATGTTATGTTAAGTATGGTATTCTACATATCATACTTATCAAGCATTCAATTAGTAACTCACCCAGTCTCCTCGTGACGCTTAAGAGCATTCATCCATTAGAATCACTCTGGACTCAAAATTTATGATTTGAAGTAGTTTCAGATGTTTAGTTTGGAGATAAGATGTCAACGTCATATTATTTGTGGTTTTATAATCTAGTACATGGCTGAAAAATATTTTAAAATGAATTTTAGAACAATTTTTAAACAGCATTTTTTTTTTTAACTAATGGTCGACGGTCTACGCAGATTAACATACAAGTTATTAAAAAAATATAAAACAATGTTTTAGAACATAAATGACTCCACATACTAGGTCGAAGAAAAAACAGAAATATCTCAAATTTGATCCCAAAATAACACGTTTAATATCACGAAAAATTACTAAAAGTGACACTGCTGATTATACTTTTCTTGAATGAAAATTTAGAGAAATCGTTTTTTTTTTTCAACCAAGTACTAATAAAGTTTGTCGCATATAATTTTACTAATATCTCGCTTCTACCGCTACCGCTAGTTTAAATAAAGGGCTGTTTAAAAACTGATCTAATGAGAAAATTATCCAAATATTATTCAGCCATGTACTAGATTATAAGACTACAAATATAATATGACGTTAATATCTTATTTGCAAACTAAACACATCATAAATTTTGACTCCAACGTGATGCTCTTAAGTAGATGCGGCGTCGAGGCAAAGCCACATCGATGCCGCCGCCCCTCCGCCTCGACTTTTGCGCACTATGGTTGCCCTGGCGAAGAGTAGGAAGCGCGTCGCACCCCTCTACCTCGACTCCGCCGCTCTTTCGCTTCGACTCTTGCAATGGGCGGACGGCCATATGATTAGAAAATAAGAAGCCCTCTTCTCAAATAAAATTTTTCTCCAGTAAGCGGAGTCCCTTTCTCTTAAAATGTTACAAACTATACCAAATTGGGGTGTCTTCCAAACCATCCAGCGATAATGTATTTGCGTTTTTATTTTTATGATATATGACATTGTTCGATGGCTAAACCTTGCGAAACAACTTGTTAAATTTTGTTCGACTCTTGTCACCTTAGCAAAATAAGCAAAACACTTAGATTAAATGTTTCAGAATAGCGTCGTCATAGGTTAAAAATGTTACAATGGTAAAATGAAAAGCTTTAATTTGAAGTAGACATATTGTATTCTTGTGTTCCGAAAAGTTTTAGTGACTAGTGTTGTTGTTAGAACGCTGTGTTTATGTTAGATAAATGTTGTGTTAGTTATGTATTAAAGTGTCACTAAACAGTCTTTACATTTGAGCTAACAGTACCTAATGCGACTGTAAATCATAAATAAAAACCAAATTAGTTTAGGAACTGTCCTAGTGCAAGTTTTCTCCCATTTTGATAACAGTTATAACTAAATATGGCGCATCGCCACAGCAAAAATCATTAAGTCTTAATCATACGATCATGTTACAATAACGCCTGAAAAATATGTAAAGCAACTGACATTATACTTTTGCCAAACCTAGGATCTTTATGTTTAGATAGCTGGTGCCCGCGATTTCGCCCGCGTGGAATTTTTTCCTATGCCCATCCTGAAATTCTATTCTATTACTTAGTGAAAGATTTTTTTTAAATTGGATGAGTAGTTTCGCAGATACAAACAAATAAACATACAAAGTTTACCTCTTTATAATATTACACAAAACACTTAAATCACACAAAAACACATACAACATGTAACTGAAAATCATAAAGAACCGTGTTTGACGTTTGAAAGACTTCATTAATCTAAAGCCGCCTCAATACTTTGTTAGCCATTGATATAAACTATAAATAGTTTGTATTAATCGTTGGTTTACAGTCGAATTATGGTTACGCTTGAATTGTTTTAATATCTTTAAGAAACGGTGAACTAACTCATTCAGACAAGTACTTTTTAATGTTGAGATATTCTGAATTTTAACGAATCTATCCAAAGATAACTAACCCTACCTTCCATAGATGGCAGCGCACTTGCAGCACCTGTGGCGTGCTTGTGTTATAGGCGACGGCGGCCACCTATCATCAAGTGGACCGTCAGCCTGTCTGTCAACCTTAACATAAAAAAGGATAATTAAATTAATGCATTAAAATTAAAAAATTTCACTAATCCTAAAAAAAAATATTATTCACTTGCCAGCATTAATTAGGTGCCTTTAAAAAAACTGAACACTTTTTCTGCTAACAAAACATTAATTAGTGACTGTTTCAATGATTTCAGGCGATTCCTTCTGTGCTACGAACACACGTACATGTATAATAAAATCAGAAAATCACGATTTTATAGAACATAAAACCGTGATGTCAACATAATTAATAAAATAGTGTTCAATACAATAACGATGTGATGTCGTTGATAAATGTTGGTTTTGTTCATACAGAGTACTAATAATATGGTTGCTGTAACAAGATTTAAATATTTTTTCAACCTAAACAATCAAAGAATTGCGAAATTTCGTTAATTTGTCGTCAGTGTGCTTCTGGAGGAATAAGGGACGGCGTTCACTGCAAAAGTCGAGGCGAGACGTCGTCGTCGCGGCGGAGGCGCTGAGTCTGTATATCGCTTTAAGGGAAGCGACTCACTTCCACCTCGACTCCGCTGCGCCTCCGCTGCGCCTCCGCCTCGACTCTTCCAGTGAGCGGACACCCGTATGATGATTACATATAAAAACTATAGAAGCGCGCTTGGTCGCCTCCGACACGACGCCGCCTTGACTCTTCTCCAGTGAGTCTCCGCTAATTTTAAACTTTTTATTTCGCTGGGAAATAACTTACAAAATTTGGATAAAAATGAACACACACGCTTATCTTCAAGTTTTTTTTTTTTAATTTCATATTTCAACTTCATTAATTACTTATAATAATAATTATTATTAGAAACACTATCAAAATTATCAAATATTATATAAGATGGCGATAAATGTAATTACCTACATATTATAATAGTATTTCAAAAAATAAATTTGTTTCTTACACTTGTTATTTTTATCATAAAACACTTTAGAGCACAAAATATATCAATGAAGTTTTTTGCTTCCTAATATTATATAACTAACTACGCTTGGTCGTTCGCTCATGAAGAATTTTGTTACAATCATCTGAACGACCATCTTGAACTGTGTGTAATTTTGTTAAAATTTGTGTAGATAAAAATGCGTTAACTATGAATCTTCATTTAAAATAAAACGCGAAATGCAAAATTGAATCTAAACGGATACATATCAACAAAGCTCAATTTTGTACCTATATATTTCTAGTGTTAGATGTTGCAGAGCTAAATTTATTGTGTACATCTGTAGTTTAGATATTAGAAAAAAAGTTATATATATATATACATATAATAGTCAAATATCGAAACAAATTAGAGAAAATATTTCTAAAATTAAATGAATGTTAAATGAAATTGGGTTTATTAATGTAGATTTAAAATTGGACATTTAGTCGTGACTATTTGCTAAAATTTTGTAATATATTTTCGTTATTATTTTATTTCAAATGTTTTTTATAATAATTATATTTGTTGTTTAATAAATTAGTAATATTTAATCGAAACGAAAACATATCAAGTTTGAGCACAAACGCCTCTTGCCTTCCATGTATTGTATGAATAAGGGAAAATATTTTAGGTACAATAATTAAAGTTTGAACAATTAATACAATATTATATCTACGTAATAATATATAGTTATTGCACCCAAAATAATAGTGATTAAATGGAGTCCGTACGATATTATGTGTAACATTGTTTTAAAATAAAACAACTGATGAGCGAACAGCGAATTTTACAGAAAACTGAAATGTATGCTTTAACAAACAAATGAATCAAACTGTTACTTAAAATAATTAAATATCATGTAAAACTAAAAAATCTTATAAATATAAAAAGAAATAGTAAAATTAATAGTGATAATTTATCTAATTATCACGAAAAACCATCTAAATGTTTTCTTCTCAATCATAAAGCAATAAAAAATGTTAGATGTCAAAGAATTCGAATCAGTAAAATCGATTGTACAATTTTTATAACAAATAACTAAATCATTTTTTATTTTAATCTTTTTTTTACATTTTAAGGCAATGACATGTTACTATTTGTGTTTTTTTTTTTTTTTAAATCTCAAGTTATATCATGTAATTAATTATACATATCATGTAATTATCCCACACAGAATATACAAGATAAAATTAAAAAAAATATATATATATTTTACCAACCAACAATAATGACATCAATAAACTAAGCAACTAAAAGTGATTAGCAATCAACAATAAAAAAAAACAAATAGTTATATACGTACGTATCGATTTTACTTCTCTCTTCCTACTGGATTACAAATTGAGTTTATTTTAGTCGCTTTTCGCTCGTCACTTGTACCACACATTGTAAAAACCTTAAAATTATTTTTAGTAAGAACAAATAATATCTGTAAACATATTTAAATTTATTAAAATAAACTTGTTTTATATACGTTGTATGTAATTCGTTAGACATTTTTGAATGTTTATTATTATTAATTATTAATTAATTTATTATTATTATTATTGTCATTGCCATGTCGCTTAATTGTGTGTTAGACAAACATTGTTGTGTCGGCGACATCGTAGCCTCAATGTATAGCAATATTAATATAAAAATAGTAGATAAATCTTAAGTTTAGTTTGGAATACTTAAAAAAATATTATCTTAAGTATTTTTATTTTTAAATTGTTAAGTATTGTTTCTTTGGTTATTCTGAATAAGAAGTTTAGAATGATTAAGGAGATGAAAGTTATGCATGTCATATTAACCCTTAATGCATTATAATAAAGTCTATAATAGATAATTCATTCTAAAATCGGTTCATTAAGTCATTTTGCTTGTCTATTATCAATTTTAATTAGAAATCTGACCCGAACTGTCTCTTAATAAAAAGACTATAATAATTTGAAAAAAGACAAATCGCTTAAAATTTATTTGGCGTCATCAATGTTTAAAACAATAAATCAATCTAAATGGTATTAGATTTTATTAATTAATTTTTATAATTTATTATAATTATAAAATTATATTTGTATTTGTAAGAATATATATGTCTTCTTCTTACATCTTTTTCTAATTTTAAAATTATTCTTATCTTAATTTAAGATGTTATCTACATCTTATTTTAGGTGTTGTGCTTTTTACCTAGTTAAAACTTAACTAAAACAAAATAATATAACAAAGAAAATATGGTTTTTATATATTTTTTTGTAACTATATAAAAATCTCTTAAATAATTCTAATTAAATTTTATCATTTTATATTAAAATTCTCCGTGACTAATATAGTAAATCGTGTTGATTTTTTTTTTAATTATTCCAAACTAAACGTCATTACGTAAAATAAAAAATTGTGAATATCTACACAGCACGTAGTGATATGCGTAACTTGAGCTTCTACAGATTAAAGTTGTTTTATACACATATATATGTATAATCTATAAAATACGATGCATTGATTTACCCCACTATCCCTCTCAGGTGATCTATTATTGTCGACATTTTGTTGTAGCTATTAAAGAGATTCATATATACTATTTGGTTTTATTTGTGTTACCTACGTCCTAGAGGGTCCTAGAGGTCCTAGGCCTTGTCCGCCTTGTTTATAGGCGACGGTAGTCACCTACCATAAATTGCACCGTCAGCCTGTCTATCGACCTTAACATAAATGAAAAAAATCATATCTTTAAACCTTTTATTTCTAAATACCATCTAACTATACAATCTTGCTATAATTTAAGATAAATTAATCAAAATGAGGTCACGTTATAATGATACTATTGCATTTAATTTGATTGCCCTAGTACCCTCTGATCCTGCCTTTGATCCTGCCGGGAATCGAACCCGCGAACCCAAGAACAGAGCCCTTCTAATCTAATATGTTCAATTACTTAATCACCTATCTAAATCATATTTCACCTACACACTTGTTAAATGTAAGTAAATTATAATAATTCTTAGTTAAGAATAGTTATTAGTATTATTATTTTTTTAAACAATGAAGTAGGTAGGTACATATTTTATTATGAACTCTGGGTAAACTTTAAATAAATTTATTGCGTGGGTATATTATGAAAAAATATATTATTTATTAAAATATCACCCAACCATACCCACAAAATGTAAAAGGATAAATTAGATAGGTACTCGGGAACGGGTCGTTAGTTTATATAATTTAAACCCATTCATAATAATAGTATAGAAAATTGTTAGGTCTACTTATGTTTTTGTACAGGATGACAAAAATGTAGGTTTAATTGTGAGAAAATGGTATTCTTTAAAAAATTTTAAATGTAAGAAACTAAAGGTCTTAACTATTTGGCAATACTTTTCACAAGTATATTACTGAATGAACAGGCTTCTAGAAACTCTTAGAAAACACTTCAAAAAAGCATATTTTATCACTATAAATTGTGCTAATCTATAAATAAATTAAGCATAAAAAAAAACAACATTAAAGTTTTAAGAAGAGACATTTTATTGAGAAATAAAATTAAGTAATCAGTCTTTTTACACAGTGGCACAGCCGTTCGTAAAAAAAAAATTTATTACCTTTACCTGACACATTAAAAAAAAAAGAATTTAAAAAGAAAATTTCTCTTCACTTCTCCATTCTCTCTGTATCCTCTTTTTTGTCTTTTATTTCCTTGCGAACTGGACCGGTCTGTGCAATTGGAACTTTTCTTTCACCCTTAACGGCTTCTGGAACCTTCTTTGGCATAGTAATAGACAAAACGCCGTCAGAAGACAACTTTGAAGTCACAGTGTCCGACGTAGTTCCTTCGGGCATAGCGTATTTCCTCATAAACTGACGGGAAATATAACCATGTTCATCCTGTTTTTCTTCATGTTTACCCTCCACAATGACATAACCGTCTACCGCCTTAACATTGATCTCTTCCGGCGCGAAGTGCTGGACATCCAAGTTGATCTGGTACTGGTCCTTGTCGCTTTTGATACTGGATCCCAAATCCCTGGCAGCAGCAGCCATGTGACGCCACGGCCTGTAGTATTCCCTGGTGAGCGACGGGCTGACCACCAGCAGGTCATCTGGACTGAGGCCAAGGCCAAAATGTTGTTGTTGAAGCCGCCGCTGTGGGTATCTGAACCCATCGTCGAATAAAAATGGTAACATTGGCAGCATGTTGTTCGAGAGAATAATAACTTCACTTGATGACTCGAGTAGCGCGATTATATTCAAATGATTGCGGCTCCCGCCACTGCACCGCCTTTTATACTAAGCGGCGCGCCATCTAGCACCGAGTAGAAAATACTCGAACACAATTGATAGATCAGATATTCTAAACCTCTCGAAGGGCGGGTCGCTAAACACTTGGTTTCTGATTTCAATTTATTTTCATTGTGCTATTTTCTTGTAAAATAAAATGAATTTAAAATTGGTTTTATTGACGTTATAAAATACATTTTAAAGTAAACGTAGATTTGAGGCTTGGATTAAAAAAATTAATGTAACTCTCCACTTAAGTGTTCCTACATTATTCAGTTTAAATATTTTTATTCTCAAGTAATAACTTTTTAATTTAATGTTAATAAAATTCAAGAAACTAATTCGGTGCAATTTTTCCATCGGAAATTAACATTATTCGAAACGTGTTCTTTCAATTTGTGTTTAAAACACAATTTCTCATACTAGCTTTAGACAATTCTATTTTATTTTAAATGATTAGCGAATATATATTATTTGTATAAGTATTTTTCTAAATATAAAGTATGTAGAAAATTCTATATCTTTTTAAAATTATATATTATTCTTTGATCATTTTGCAAATAGGGGCTGAGCATTACTTCGCAGTCATTTGGGCAGCCCATCTTACGGCAGTAGCTACCCCCTTCCAGAATACCAGCAGAAATAACAGCATTTGTGCTGTTGTGTTTCAGTGTTAGGAATGCCAAAGCCCACTTCCCTTTTCCTTTATCCTTATCCCTACTAAAGTCAGCAGCGCACTTCAGCACCTATAGTTTTGCTTATGTTAATCGGTGACGGTAGGGTCACCTTGTCTGATAACATAACCTTTAATAAAATAAGTGTGGACCCCAAGTTGAGAATACCTGACAATAAGTAGCGTTTCATTTAAAGTTGTACGGTACCCTCAAGGACAATTTTTGTCGATTCTTTCACGAAACTTCTGGTGGCCTTTACAGAAGATCACCATGAAATAACAGCACGTATGCTGTTGTGCTTCAGGGAGTGAGTAAGGGATGACAGAGCCAATTTCCCTGTCTTTCTAATTCCTTATATTGCATTTTTTTTTATTTTAATATAACATTTTTATTAAATATTTTTACCTAAGATAAAAAATTTATAATTTTTTTATAAAAAATGTTAAAAATACGATAGATTTGTTACTGATACATATGACCCCCTAGGCTTTGCACGGGGTATTTTTTAAAATCATTGTTTTTAAAATGCTTAGCGGATGCTTAGGTACGTTTATAAAATATAATAAACCTATTTTCCACAGCTGTCTAGAGATAACATAGTCTCTAGAGATATGCTAAAGATAAATAGTTTTTGGCTACCTAAGCGTTGATAGTAAGGACAAACGATTTTATAAGTACCTATATTTTATTTTATATAAATTTATATTTTAGAGTATTGTTTCTACTTAAACAAAATTATATACCTACAACCCATTGCTAACACTGTTCAAATATCAAACATTTCAATTTTTTTCTGCGAGGACGGACAAACCGTCCTCGCTTATCGCTCTTTCCATTAGTGAAAACTGTATCAAAATCCGTTGGGTAGTTTAGAAGAATTTAGCGGAGAAACAGACAGAGGACCGCGACTTTATTTGTGTATTGATTCTAATATTATCCATGCTATTTATGACGGTAGACTCAGCTGCTTTTGTCTTGACAGATTTGAAAGTCATGGGCGAGGTGCGTCCAGCAGTTGACATGATGATGATGAGATTCCAATATTCAGCAAACTTTCCATATTGGGTATACCTACATGTCATAATACATAATGTCATAAATTAGAGGTGACCTAGAAAAAAATAGAATAATATTGTAGGTATTTTTTTTTGTTTCTTTTTTAACTTACCTACTTTAAAAAAGAACTAAAAGTAACTTTTATGATTTTCTTTAATGTAAAAAGGGAGCATCCAATAAGTCAGATGCAGTAATAGCGTATGCATAGTCATAATCTACAAAAAAAATATTTAAAAAAATAAAAATTATGAGCGGATACTATATCTACACTGATTTTAAGGTAAACAAACAAGATAACAAGTTTTATTTCTGTAGATAGACAATTAAAAGAACTATTATTGTTTTAATGCTTTATTTGAAGTATTTTAGGGGTTTAATAAATAATTGTACCTGCTTATTTTTTTAATGTTTTATTTTAATGTTAAAGGTACAAACATACGTAATCTTATATTTTTTCTATTCTATTCTATTTTCAATTAATTACATTTGTCAAAATTGTCATCAAACAACTTAATTGTATTTTTTTTATACAGGTGAAATATTTCTTTATAAATTTCATTTTTCATTTTATTTATATCCTGGAAAATTAAAACAAATTTGCAGCATTGCAGCACCACCTATTGCAGCTAGAATATATCTTTAAATATTATAATGGCGCCAGCTGCCTTATGTTATTGAAATATTTATGTAAATAACTTTGTAAAGTATAATTACTTGAAATTAAATGTAATAATTGTTTAGTATATGTACCTTGTAATCTTTCGTTAGCTCTAAAATATTATAACCTATGTCATAAGCAAAGATTTCTATGTAAGTTCAATGGTCATAAGTTGTTCTATATTCTAAGAAAAGAAAAAACAAGTACCTACTATCAAATCAATACGAAAAATACTTTTTATCATAGCATTGGTATTGCTTACAGACATAGATACATATATACAAATAAATACATAACATTGTTTACATTTCACTTGCCGGCCGGTATTTCGACCTTCATAAAAATGTTGTCATCTTATCTTATCATACTCGAATAATCCTGAACAGTTCGAGAATGTTCTCAATTTTCCATGCGTTACTGTAGTTATTCCTACTAGACACTAGATGTCGCCGCTCTGTGACGGCGGTAACGCGCGAAGAAATGAGAAAGCTTCCGCGGCAAAATTTAAAAACAACCATACGTCGTTAAAAATAGAAATCCTTGTAAAACACATTAATTAATCGTTTAATTAAACATACCTTTTTATGTACGGTTTGATAATTTGGTAGTGACAACGGTATACAAAACAAATATTTATTGTTACCTATAATATAACTATCGAATATCTATTATCTAGTATTATCGAAACACACATCGAACATGTACAATATTTATTTTCCTTCGCTTTGTCTGCCACATTTTAAGTTTCTAGCTGTTGCATGATTAGAAACTGCATGCAACTGCAAGAACTGCAAGAAATATGTAGAATTTAATTATATTATACAAACTGAATCGGCCACGCTTCGCTCTGACTCTTTTTTATTTTATTTTATGGTATAAAGTAGGTACATAAAACACTCTTCTGTTAAATTGCAATACTGTGTAAAAATTTCAAGTCAATCTATTGGCTAGTTATCGAGTTTTGTGGACACAAACATACCGAAGCTGAATTTTTTTATATGTATAAAGTTTTAAATAGTTACATATATTTTTTAAAACAGTTTATTGCATTTAACTATAATGTTTGGTTTATTGGGACAGATGGCTCTCTTCCTTCGTATACTTACAAACTTCTTTTAACCATTTTTTTTTGACATTTGCATTATCATTGCTTTAGGCCTAATCTTATTGAATTTACATTAGTGGTAAAATAAAATGCAAAGCATTTCATTTACCACTAAGTAATGTTTCGCATTAAAATCCTCTTTTAAATAAATTTCAATGAAGTTATAAAATAAAACTGATATGTCAAATAATGCCACCCAAATGCGTTCAATCATTGTAATCAAAATCAAGCGTTTTTTTCTTCAATCAATGTAATTCATTTTTGACATATTTTTACTATGCATATTTTTTTTTATAATAAAATATATATTTACCTAAGTATTTATCAAATGCGAATCTAATATTGTAAATAAAAATCACAGATGTTATTAAATCCTATATTGAAAAGATGTCTCTGTCCGAGGGTGAACTCTTTAAAATTTATTCGCGGTGTCAGACCTACGTTGAAGATAAGCAAGGACAGGTTTCAATTGACTATAGACGTTCGTCAGTTCGACAAAGACGAGATACGTGTTAAAGCAAGGCCAGAGTATGTGGTTATAGAAGGGAAACAGGAGAGGCCAACAAATCGTGGTTACCTGCTGAGGAGGTTCGTGAGAAAATTCAAATTGCCAGACGGTTGCGATCCGGAACACATGGAAACCACGCTCTCAGAAGACGGTAAATTGACAATAACAGCAAAAAGGAAAACATGCGGCGTCAATTTACCGTGTGAAAAATTACTTAGCATAAAATATTCGGGACCGAGTAAAGGCGATGACGATACGTCATTAATAAAACCAGAAAGCAAAACTGATCCGTGTGCTCAGTATGGCGTTGACAAAAAGGGTGATAAAAAATCTTGAATAAAAGTTGGTTTTAAAAATTATTTTATCATAATTTATTAGCTTGTTTAAGGTTCCACAAGTCGAAAGAAAAATTGGAAAACTTTTGGTCATAAGACCAATTTGTTAATTCATTTGTCTTTCTGCCTGGTGAGTAATAGTTGACAATTTTCTTTATATACTACCGACCCACTCCCGGCTTCGCACGTATTTTAGAAAATTATACAAGCCTTCCTTATTATGTGGTGAAAACTGTAACAAAATCTGTTTGGTAGTTTCAGAGCGGATAGCGATTTTATTTAATAATATGTAGGTATAGACTTACAACTAAAAACTTGCCCTTTATTGTGGTATTGGTAAATATTAGAAACCCAGCTCTTACCTAAATGAGCATATATTTTATACACCTACCTATTATCTAGGTCTATCTATCAACACTAAAAGATTTGAATGTGCCATTCAAATTTTCTTTAGTCGGTTTTCTAAATGTTAATTTTTCTAAGTAGTGTTAACTAGAAATCCATGCGAAATTGGGGCAGGTTACCAGTTTAAAAAGCATAAAGAATTGAATATGATTCTTCTGGTCCTAAATATAAGCGTTTGCATACTTCGTAGAAAAAAAACGAAGTGAAGAGTCGATGTGGCCTCGACTTTGTTTAACATGACAACGTACGCATCGAAATTACTCGGCGATTGCAAAGAAATTCTCGAAAACTCTGTCTACTGGCATTATGACGCTTCTTTTATCTGTAATCAGTACATACTGCAAACACTCGTATATAATATGTTTGAAATATTGAGACGTTTTTAAATGATTTTATAGGCTCTTTTTGTATTTGCAATTAGCTAGGTATAAAATTCTCCATAATTGTATGAATTCTTATTAATTTTATTTGTAAAATTTCTGACTGAAGCCAAGCTAGGATATCATATCACGATTAATCTGAAGAAAAAAAAACATAACACTTACCCAGTTAAAGTAAAATAATTTAAAGGGCACACTTCGTTTCGCAGTCGGGTTTGAGCAACCCGTCTGGCGGTAGTAACCATCCCCTTACAGAACACTATCGTGAAATAACAGCATATTTGCTGTTGTGTTTCGGTGAGTGAGTAAGGGATACCAGAGCCCATTATCCCATCCCTTCCCAATCCCTTGTCCTTAATCCTACTGTAGTCGGCAGCGCACTTTCAGCACCTAGTGGCGTTGCTTGTGTTATAGGCGACGGTAGCCACCTACCATCAAGTGAACCGTCAGCCTGTCTTAACATTTAAAAAACCTATTATGATCTTTGTTTTGTGGAATTTGTCACCTTTCCGAATTGCAGAATAATTTTTATAACAACGAAAATATTCAAGAAATTTTTTTGTGAAATTATTCATTTTCTCATACATTTCATATGGAACAGGGCGGTACGAAGTTCACCGGGTCAACTAGTTGTAAATAAAAGTAACAATTTCATGAGTAGAAACTTTTTATTTATAATAAAAAAGCATGTTCACCTAGATATTGACATAATAATGTTAATTACCTACATAATGACTTAATACGCAATTATAATCACACCGGTGTGGTGTGGTCGTTGAACTTCCTAAATGTAAATAAAAATATAAAACTTGGCGAGAATATTCTAGGAGCGATCAAAATACGCCTCGACTCTGTTGCCAGTATATAAAAGGCACGTTACCGCGCCGCCTCCCATATTGAAATTGAACGCGAATACGTGTAGAGATGTCTCTTTTGCCGTATTTCTTCGATTACGACCTGCCTCAATGGCCGAGACGTTTACTAGACCAAAATTTCGGCCTCGCTTTGTCACCAGACGACTTATTAACCGCCGTCACATCTCCAGTGGCCCCACGTTTCAGGAATTGGTGGCCAAATGACGTCGGATCCTCCATAAAAGTAGACAAGGACAAATGGCAAGTCAACGTCGATGTACAACATTTCACACCAGACGAAATCTCAGTTAAAACTGCTGACGGATATATAGTGATTGAAGGGAAACATGAAGAGAAGAAAGATGAACACGGATACATTTCGAGACAGTTCATCAGAAGATTCAAACTTCCCGCGGATAGTAATCCTGATGCAGTCGAGTCGAGATTGTCTTCGGATGGCGTTTTGACTGTTGCTGCACCAAGAAAAGTGGATGCTGTTGAAGGCGAAAGACGAGTACCTATAACTCACACCGGACCAGTAAGAAAGGACATTAAAGATGACGCCCCAAAAATTGATTCGAAGTAAGGATTTTAAGTGAATTGTGAAGTGCAATGTGTTTTTACTTTCGTTTCCTATGTTACGTGTTTGAACCACTTGTATAGCATTTGTTAAAGTTTATACCAATTTAATTTATTTTACCTTATAATTAATGTACTACATATGTTAGACGTATTTTGTATATAGAAAAAAAAATCAATAAATGTTATGTGTACACAGTTTGTTGTGGAAATGGTATCGCAAAGTGGACGCGATATGACATCTTTTTCCAGTCAATTCCAGTCGTAATTAATAGCTGAAAAAATATTTTTATGAAATTTATTTTTGTGTTATTTATCAAACTAAAATTATTAAACTAAAAAAAATTAAGTTCTACAATTTTTTATTACTTTCTCAGTTTTTAAAAGTAATTTGTCCCAATTCTTAGTAAACTCAAAGAAAATATAATATTACAAGTAAATTTGGCGGATCAGATACAGCCTCCGCTGCGTCCAATTTCCACAACATAGTGTACATTTGTATTTATATTATATTCGTGTTAACTTATTTATCCATCTATTTTGTTTAACATACTCCACTCCACTGCCTGTTGGTCGTTTGAGCGCTACAATCGTTTCGGTTCAGGTGATTTTTGAGACAATCTAGCGAATTCTGGGAGATCCGACTCCGGCAAGAACTTTGTTTCTGTGCCTGTCGTACCAATTACCAATACATTTTTATTCAAATCTATACAACACTGATACCGCCTTAGAATATCTAAACCCAAAATCACGTCTGAAGGTTGGTCTTCGAGCACACAAAAAGACGTAGTAAAAAAGTCCTGTTCAATTCTCAACTGCACCGTGTGAATGCGCCCTATAATCTTCTGTACGCCGACTCCTTTTGCTATTCCACTCCACTTCGTGTCTACTAAGCGCATAATATTGCACCTTTTTGCACAGTCGGTAGAAATAATTGTCGTCTGAGCCCCAGAATCAACAAACGCTTTCACTGGGTACCCATTAACAAAACAATTGATGAACAACATGACAACGGTTCCGAAGGTCTCTGGACTGTATTCCATGGCTGCTCTCATATTCGCATCAATATTTTTCTGTTTTATCTCTTCAGCAATCAATCGTTGAGCTTCTGTGTCAAATGTATCGGCTTTTACCATCTTTGAGCGTTGTTGCTGACGGAAAAATATCTCTGACACTTGTTCCTGCAGTATGGATACAAAGGTATCGGCTCCGTCGAAAAGAGCATTCGCCAGCAATGGATTGTTCTTTTGCATCAATTCAAACTTTTCAGGATTTGTTAGATACATTTCATGAAATATGCGTGGATCGTCTTCCACTCGCTGTTTTATAATCATTAGAGTACTGGTCGGTGGTACTTGGATGGCGCTAAAGTCAATTGTTGCTGTATCAAAGGGGCACCCTGAAAAAAAGAAACCAAAAGTTTAAAGACTAAATTCCAATTCACTATTTCCTTGCAAATTTCATTATGCTTGCTTTTGCTAATCTTTAATTCACACCGTAATAGCCACGGACTATTATATAACTAGACGCTACAACCGATTTAATAAAAATCGCCAATAAAGTTATTTATTTATTTAATACTAGTTAGTGCCTGCGATTCCGTCTGCGTTGAAACATGATAATACCCAGAAAATATCTGCTGACATCATTCGCCAGTGGCGACCATTTTTTATATTTTTAGACTATGCCTCGAGAACCTAAAATTTATACAGGATAAAAGTTAATCCAGGTAATGAACTATCTGTGTGGCAAATTAAACTATCTGTTTAGCCGTTACAAATATCCATCCATCCTCATAAACTTTCGTATTTATAATATTAGTAGGATTATATACCTATAAAATACCTTCTACCATCAGTGTCACATTGTAACTTACATAAAATGTTGCTGTAAGATTTTTTACATCTTAAAGAATTACCCATAAACATTTATGTACATTATGGATTCTTTAGACGATATAAAATGCCTAAGAAACTAATCTACATATAACTAGTAAAACTAGTTAGAGTATAAAAAAAAATAACAAAATATTAATTGGAATTACCCCAAGGGACGTAATAAATTAGTTCACTCTTTAATATTTTTAAATATTTTGCACGAAGTAGGCAGTCCGAATTTCCGAACCAGTGGGTAAGTTTTTTATAACTAAGTACCCGCTTGCCGAGAAATGCGAAAAATTGACGTGAATCAAAAAGAGATGTTTATAAAAACGCTATGAGACTAACTCGAGCTAAAAAAAAAATGACGGTGTTACTTTCTGATTTATTTTTATTATTATATAAACTTTTCCTTGTAAAACATGTTCCCTTATTAGGCAAAATCGCCTAATATTAACTTCTATATTTATCTTTTTCATAAGATAATTTTCATTCATAATATAATTTTTAAACTCCTGGCATCAACCAAAATCGTAAATTTACCAGGGCTTTGTTTATTTTATTTGAAAAACTTGAAAAAATATTTTAAACTGCTCCATGATGCCAGAGTATCATTTTAGCTAATGATAAGACGAAGATATAAAGATTTCCGTGTTAGACAAAATGATTTCCGTATTAACTAGAACATAAATAAATACCTACTTAATATTAATGTTACCTACAATGATAGAATAATAATTATTATGATATATACATTTACCTGATCCAATGGGTTTCCTCGCCATGGTGAATGATAATCAGAAGTTTGTAATAATGGGTCGTTCTGGCTTTTCTATATAACTCCAACTTCACCATAAAACACTTAATTAATTAAAATTATGTGATGACAGCGCCTCACAGTTCGTTCGTTTTGTTTTGGTCTGAAATCTGAAATGGTCTGAAGTCTGAAATATGCAACTTTACTGTTTTTAACACAGACTATATTGACAAATTGACATAATATTGACTGTTCTTTGGTTACAACGAAATTGTTTATCAATTATCTGATCAAACTTTTTTTTAAATTAGTGTTATCAAAATATACTTTAAAAAACTGTCAGTCGTAGAACGAACTGAAAACTATGGAACATTACCGCTATATACTTTCGAATTGTTATCGTCTTAACAAACTATTGACTTAATTAAGTTTATTATAATACTAGAAGTATTATACGTATGGCAGATATGGGTAGATGGCGCTTATTTCATACAATTAAACGTCACTTAAGGTGATGGCGCCACTTCAGTTTTATTTTTTTTTAGTGCCCAACTTTCTTATAAAAGAGTGAGCCCGAATTCCTCAGTCAGAGCCGTTATAAATATGATAAATAAGGCTATAAGGTGCATTACTGGGATCACAGATAAAATACTACTACTAGGATTTAATTTCGATATTAAAAATAAGAAAATGCGATACATCCAGGTGAAAAAAATTACCTAGGTCTGGCCACCAATACCTAGATGGTGCTGGCATATAGGACAAAAATCAAAAACAACTTTTCACAGAATTATTGAAAGGGACAAATTGTGGTAGATAGGTACAGTAAAGAACAAAATTTTAATATTGCCTAGTACCTACTAGCTAGCTGAACGCGGCCGCGTATTACCGTTTCCTTGTTCAATAGGAGGAAGCGCAAACTTGAAATCAGCAAGGGTTTGTATTTGTCTGCATATTTCTAATATTTCTATCAACAAACCCTTTTTGATTTCAAGCCACTGAGACCTGAATTGAATTGAAGTGATCGCACGAGTAAAATACATATACCTATATACAAATCCTTGCTCATTTCAAGTCTTCGCTTCCTTTTATTGGACAATGAAACGGCACTACGTTTCCTCGTTCGTTTGAGAGGCACGCGTCGCTTCCTTAGTGAACTACTTATTTAGTTCACTTACTATTCGGTCAGTGATTCTTTCGGATTTTTCAGCCGTTTCTTTGAATCGCGTTCTTGCTTTCTAATTTAATCATAGAACACTAATATTTAGATTATATAAGGAAATGTTAATAGTGATTTAATCTTTTTTCTTTAAAAACTGTTTATTGCTTATAATAGTTACTTTTTTATCATATTTTCATTGTTTAAATAGTTAATTAGTTAAAAAAATTCTATGTACACCTATTACACCACTTGTTTTATTTTTTAATTAATAACCTAGCAGTTTAAATATCACTTTATTTTTATATTACTCATTTTTAAACTATTACGTCGGTTTTTGGTCAATAATGCATGTTTTTTTTTGTCTTACCGGCTAGGGTTCCTCTTGTAATGGCCTGAGCGGATTGGCTTCTTCTGTATCTTGACTAGTGGGTGGATCTTTTCCGAGAATAAACTTGATCTTTTAGCGAAATTATATTTATAAAACTTATCTTTACAACTGATACAAAATAACAAAGTAACCAACCGAATGTATCTAGGGATCTTACTGAACTGACTTAACTATTTTAACTGACTGTCGTGAACTGACTGTACTGGCTGACTCAACTGACTTAGCTGACTGTTGACATCTTTACCTCAAAGTTCTAATGAGCGGGAGAGACCCTTAGACTTAAGATAAAGAAATCAATTAACAAATTAGTGTCTAATAAATAAATGATAATAAACGATGGGATTCGTAAACATCATTTACTTATCGACTTTAAAATGTTTGAATAAGACTCGTTAACAAAATTTTGGAAAGTTACAATATTTAACTATTAGGAAGACAAAGAAATGTCAATTACACTCTGACACATGTCAGAGATCTTTATAGCTGGCAGTGTAACAGCATAATAGTGTTTTTTTAATCTACGTTTTTTTAATCTGTCTGTCTAAAATTCTATCTATTTCCATCTCAAAATCAAAACGTAATAATAAAAACCTGGGGCAGTCGAGCAGTTGATGTTCAACTGTCTCCTCCGGGTTCATATAGACAGTCCCGGTGTATCTTTTCTCTTGAAACGGTTCAGGTACTGCCCAAAACCTGCGTGGCCGATCAGAATCTGCACCATTGCAGGCGTTAATGCTGTCTTTTTAATTAGACTGTATGCCGTCACGGCATCAGGCAGAAAAAGTTTCGTTACTCCGGCTTTATCGGCCTCCATGTATCTCTTATTCCAATATAAGATAGTGTCGTTTCTGATTTTCCTTCTGATGTAAGATGACACTGCTGTAATCACTCGCTTTTTTCAGTTTTAGAGCCGCTTCTTTTGCCAAGAAATCAGCCCTCTCATTTCCCCCAATCCCCACATGGGCTTTTACCCAGAAGAAGTTAATTTTCTTGCAGTTATTTTTAAAACAAATCCTCATTCTTTTTCTTAAATTACTTTTCACGACAATAGTTCGCAGGTTCCGCCTCATTTCCTCAGCAGCCTCAATAAGCCTCAATATCGACATTGTTGATCGCCGTCATTTGGTCGTATACTAGGGTTTTCATATGATCCCACGCGTAAACATCCATCGGCGTTAAATCGGGGCTAATATGTACCGAAAATTCTATGACCCTTTACTTTTTAGCTATCGAGTAGTTTACCTAATCCAGTGATATGTTAAACATGACAGGATGCGCCCTTACCATACTACCATCAGTGACAAAAAAAACGGTCCTCCTTTATTTGCACATCTACTAAAAATAATTTCTTTTCACTGCCATCTTAATACTTTTATTTTATTTTATTTATTTATTTAGATTACATACAGCCATAAATTAAAAAAATATATATTATTGGATTATATACAAATAGGCCTAAAGAATCATAAAAATTATATTTTTACATTTATTTATTAATTAAAAAAATAATAATAATAAAAAGAAAACGGAGAGAATATTCTATATGATGTTTTTCAAAAGTAATTCGCCAATTTTCTTTTTATAAGAATTCAAATTGTTGGAAAATTTGTCAATATCATTCAGAATCTTATTGTAGTGATGTGACAGTAGGGAATATGAAATGTATCACTTGATCTTGTTCTGAGTTTTGGTACATTGAAGTGAAACTTTCTAAAAGTGAAAAAGAATCGATGTGATTATTTATTATTTTATATAAGAAGACTGCGTCAATATAAGATCGCCTATCCTTTAAAGAATGTTAACTCCGACACACGCCAAGAAATGAAGAAAGCAAACGTATCCGTGTGGATACATTGCGAAAGCGTCACATATATTGTTTAGGGGCGCATTCTGTCTTGTTTAACATATCACTGACCTAATCAAATTTTGGATGTAGTTGATAGATACACATATAGCTACAGCATCACTGAAATTTTATTATCATCAGTTTTCTGAACGGCCTCCCACTATGGAAACAAATTTAAAGGCATATTCACGTCAAAACCTCAATTGAAACACAAATTATTTTTTGAAGATCGCATCATAATTTTGAAAAGACTAACTTTGTATTCATCCTCATATTAAGTACCTAAATACCTAAATTATTATCATTTTCTTGATTGTTATTTTTTTAAAATTTATGTTGAATATTAAAGTATAGGACAGAGTTGAATAGCCTGTACAGATTTATTTTGTATTACTTTCTGATCTTCAGATGTTTATAAACTTTGCATTATTGGATTAGTCATTAATGTTCTAGAAATTGTTTTGCCATCTAGTGTCAAGTAGAAGCATTAGAATAAGATAATGAACATAAAATTACAATTACTTTTTCGTTTTACTAACAGATGTCGCTAATAGAGATAATGCTTTTTATTTTGATGTAGGTATATAATTGTTATTTTTTTCACATATCGGAGGTTATTTTTAAATTACAACTAATTATTTAAAAAAAAGAATGTATCGAATCCTACAATAGGCAACTTTGTTGGAGGATTAAGAATTATTTTTTTAATTTGACAACACTGCTACTTGCACCTCACTTGCACCCCCACGCAGCCTGAATGCGTGCCTCATTGACAGTGTGACCATATGTGGCACTTTCCGGTTTCCTACTTTTTTGGCAGGACTGTCCCCATAATTTGACTTATAGTTGACATAGATATAGTTGACGTTTAATAAAGTATCTCAGTATTGAATCAATGAAAACGAATTTTTAACAATATTTAATAAAGAAGATTTTAGGCCTAACTTTTATGCCCAAAATACTGCAGAGAAAGTAAATGGCGAAAAAAATCCTGTATTATTTTTTATAAAACTAAAATCACAGAAAATAATTTAATTTGTAGTTTTGGTACATAAAGAAAAACTTTTTTAAATGTTGCGTTTTGTATCGAGATCGTGCAATCCGTCATGCACAGAGTACGTTGTAATATGATATGTATGATACCTATGTCATGAAATGGCTAAAAAGACAGTAAACTTTCTTTAGTTTAACTAGTTAGTGTTTACAATGCAATTATAGACATAAAAAAATATATTTCAAGGCGTAATAATCTAATGAAAATATATCTAGAGTTTATGATTAGTTGTCTGAACAATATTAAAATGATAAATACAAATTATATTGTAAAAGCAATGATATTTTAAAACCCTTTTTTTTTTTTTTCAAAAAAACATAGCAAAAATCCTGTCATTTTACCTAGCAAATAAAACTAATTTGGAACTTGTAACCAAATTCTGGTCCCCGCGATGTATGAGAGATGGGCGATGTTTGGACGGTGTCCTTTATCGATGTTTTTGTTTTGCCATTTTCTTCAGTAGAGTTTGGCACTATTTGACAGTTTCCAGCCGACACTAGGCAAGATCTTCTTTTTCAAGCTGGTCACACTGCTCATTGTATGGATGAATGATGACGTACGCGTCAAGTACGCGCTTTTCTTTACGTTTTGCCAGGTTCACTTGTAGACCTTGCAGTGCAGTTGGATGTATTTATACTGTGCGCATTTTGCGTTGTCTTTACTAAAAAAAATTATATATCGTGCTGTGATTTTATATTCCTTTTCTATTTTTATATTATCATATAATTAAGTGTAAGTGAGAAGTGAACAAGAAACGATTTCTGTGTCTGTTACAATTTACAATACGGCAACTTACTATTGCGGCATTGTATATGTCGTGAACGTTGTTTTTTTTAATCTACTCGTTACATGATGGCAGATAATACAAAATTGACGGAGGAGGAGCGAACAGAAATTCGCGACCAGTTTGCCCAGGTAATATTTCAATAATTTCTCTAATAAATTATAGACCGGTGTTCCCGAGTAGATAAATCATGCATTCGATTGATTAGATAGGACCATAGTAGGATTAAGGATAGGATAAGGGATAGGGATGTAGGCTCTGGCATCCCTCAATCACTGAGACATGCGGTTATTTCATGGTGGTCTTCTGTATCAGGTTGATTACTGCCTTCAAATGGATTTCCCAAAAATCGTGAATAATAGTATGATGTGCCAATACTTAATAAGTACTTAGAAACTCATCTTTCCCTCTTAAATTAGTTCAATTATATATCTGTTTCCCAAAGTCAATACACTGTTATCCATACTATACATACTAATATAATATATACTTTATATACTAATATACTAATCCATACTAATATAAAAAATGTGAAAGTAACTCTGTCTGTCTGTTACCTTTTCACACCTTAACTACTCAACCGATCATCATGAAATTTTGCATACACATTGGGGATACAAGAAAGGACATAGTTAGGGTAACTTTCATCCAGAAAAAAGTAATGTTCCCAATAAAAGACCACCTGGGCAAAGTGTTGTAGCAACAAGAGGTCAAATGTTATATTGCTTATGTATTTTTTTTAATGTTTCAATGTGAACGAAGTTGCGGGCACCACCTACTTAGTTTAATATAAGATTTAATCTTTTAAAAAATATTTCAAACCAAACAAAATAGACCTTTTAAAATTTGTTATAGTGATAAAAAAATAATTATGTGCTATCAAAAACATTTTCCAGTGGTTTAGTAGATTAGTAAGCTCAATAAAATTGTTTCACTGCTGATAACATGTCAATTACTTTGGTATAATAATTGATTGCTTCATATTATGTACCATTATTATTACTACTTTACTAGCTTTTGTTAAAAAATTGATAGTTAATTGATAGAACAAATGTCTGAAAAATTATTAACATCAGCAAGGCAAAATAGTATGAAAATAATAATATATATTTTATTAAATAAATTTAATAGTTTTTTTTTTCTAATGTTTTATAGTTAATTAAATGCAACAATCCTTATACAATGAATGTTTTATTCCAACGTATGATTCATAATATTAACAGCTTATTTATTACATGACATGATGACTAATAAACAAGTTCTTTTTATTGTTATTATAAATAATTGTCCTTTGAGTATGATTTGTAGTTAGTCAATTCTGTTTATCTATTTTTTTTATGATAGAGAGTGACAGACAGACAGACAGATAGATTGATATTCCTCTGGATGGCAAGGGGCTAAAATTAATATTAATTATTATATAATTTATAAATTTCAGTAAATAATTTACATTTGCTTGCCTAATAATCAGTTAATTATTTATTATTTGGTATATTATTATTTATTATTTAGTTATTTATTTGGTACATTGTAAAGTATTGGTATAATTTATACCAAAATGGGCTCCGCTCAGCATGTAGTCATTATGATCTTGATCATCATGACGCTGATCTTTTGCGGATGCTGTTTTATTTACATTTCTGTTCATACTAATTTACAGTTCTGTTAGGGATGTAAGTAGGATGCGAAGCTTAAAAAAAGAATAAGCTTAAAAAAGGGATTGTGATTGTGACACAAACCTTGTGTCATCCCTTACACACAAAATACAAAGTAACTGCCCTTGCCAAGTGCATCTATTTTACACTGGTCTTCAGTTATGTTTTATACCTTAAGAACGCAATGTGTCCTGCAACTACCTATTTAATTATCACTAATCTAAAATATTATTATTTCAAATTTAATTTAATAATTTAAATCAGGGCACTTGCAGCACTCATGTAGCGTTGCATATGTTATGGACAATGGTAGCCACCAACCATCAAGTGGACCTTCAGCCTGTCTGAAGACTTTAACATAAAATAATAGAAATAAGGTTATTTAAAAAAAAAACAGTAAATTAAATCATTGCATAATTAATTTTTTACTACTTTTTATAAATCTTTTATAAACTAATATATGCCGGCGACTTTGTCCGCGTCCGATCGCTATCAAACTTCACAGGATCACCCTCTGGACTAATCTGAAGATTGTCTGAAAGGTTCATAAAAATTGGTTTAGCGGTTTTGGAGTCTATAGGGGACATACACACACACATCGCCTTTTATATATTAAGATGATATAAAATTATAAATTACTTAATGGTAATTTAAAAAAAATATTTTAGGGTTAGTCCACATAGTTCTACTATTAGTTCTACGATAGTTTTTTTTTTTTCTTTTTTAAATTATTTATAAACGAATAACAAAAAACTACTAACACAGATTTGTGACAATTCTTTCAAATGTTATAAAACCTTAGTTTAAAAGATAAAACATTTGAAATGTTGAAATAATACCATAAAAGACACACAGTCGTCGATAATGTCTAGTACAAGGCACGAAACATGTCAAGGCGACTCGTATGGTCGCGTTTTGAATACTAAAAACACGTGGCTGGCAAAACAAGTCTCTTGGGTATAGTGGCAAATTAATGACGCACTCTTCACGAATTAGAATGTGATCAGTTTGCATTATTATTTTGTTTGTTTAGGTTGGATTTAACAGGGGGCATTAAGTGCTTTAAAAAAAGAGCTTTCTTTTGATACCTGTTTGTTAAAACCTTTGAAACCTATGCAATAAATAAATAGATTTTTGAAAGTTTCAACTCCATGCTGATGATCCAGTTAATGATTCACTAACTGCCAACTATTGTGAGTAGAGAATACAATCCCGGGATCCCCAATTTCGGGATACCGTTTGGCCCCGAATATCCCGGGATTGTACTTGGCTAATCTCGGGATTTTCGGGATTGATGTCATTTTAAAAAGGATATAAAATAAACTACCTATGTGAATGCTCTGTACTAGAGATCTTAAAAGAAGTGCTTATATCTCATTTTAATATAAAATAATAAAACTTCTTTTAAACTAAAATGAAAGGTAAGCAATTTTTTGAGTTACTTGGTGGTATACTTCATTTTTTGCATTTTTAAACTGCATTTTAAACCTGAACGCGCTTTCTCAACAGCGGCATAATTATACTTATGTGCAACAAATTAAGAAGCAGGGTGATGAGACACTGGACGCATTGTTATTTCTCAGATCATATTTTCGAAATTCAAATTAGAATGTTCTTATTAGATTAATTTTCTTTATACGAATGTGACTGATTAATAATATGTTTAAATACTTTTTCCTAAGAAACTGACTTTACTACCTACTTGCTTTGCTATGCTGTTACATGAATGTTTTCTATTTAGTATTTAGTCGATGTTAAAGATATTTATATTAATTTTCTAAGTTTATGTGCATAGTTTGTTACATAAAGGTTTTATTAATTTATGTAAGTATAAAGAGATCTCACTGATTTTTAAACAAGAGTAACTTTACCATAAAGACCGAGGGATTTTAACTCTGGTTAGTCTAACTCTCAGTTTGACTGATTAAAATGATTAGATTAGCAAGGTTTTTTACACTATAAAATACGTTGATTTTTGTCTAAATTTTGATTACGTTTTTGTCTAAATTTTGATTTGTTGATTAAAGATCTGATTTTTGTAAAAAAAATATATTTTTTATTTGTACTGAATACCGAAATAATCCCGGGATTGACTATTTATAATCCCGAAATCCCTGGATTGAAAATAAGGGCCGGGATCGAAATCCCTAACTGTGAGTCTTTGATTAATTTTAAAGAAGCTAAGTTCTTTGCCATATTACGATTACTACTAACTAGTACTAAAGGACTTAATTTGTAATTAATTTGGAAACATCAATACCTATAATATTAAATGTCATTTTGCTAATTGCAAAATATTTTTGAGTAAATTTGGATATGAACACATAATACAGGATTTAACAAAAATTATAACGATTTTATAAAATCTAGTTTTGAAATTGATAATTGTTTTGAAAACACGAATAACACAGTAAAATTGAAGATCACTAAAGAAATACTTAACGTGCTATGCAATGCAATATCCGGGAGTTAAATTAAGTTATTCAGGGGACTCTAAATTAAATATCAGTAAAGTATAATTTATACCTAACATTGCTTGGCTTAAGGAAAACATGATGTGTGATCATAAATGTAGTACGTGACGAAATGCATCCGCGTAGACGTAAACATTATTAGAACGCTTGCATTGCAATTCTCAAATAACCACGTTATTGATGTCCGCAAAATACCCGAGTAAAGTTTGCTAAAGGGTCGCTAAAGATTCATACCTAAAAATAAAATCAATGCAAATATTAATTCTCGATGATTTGACATGTTTTGTCCGCCTCTGTAATGTAATTTGGTGATAGCGTTTCCTCTTATGGACACGTGTTTAGTTGTTTTATAAGATTTATCTACTACGTACCTTCAAAGCGAAATTTTTGCATGTAAAGAGGTAAAATTATTTTCTACTAGCTGGTGCCCGCTAGTAAATTATTTTCCGCGTTGAAAAATATATGAGAATATAACGCTGTGACGTCGTCGTCACAGCGGTGGCGTCGCCACGGCGACAGTGGCAAACATTTTTATATAATTTAGGCGAAGGACTTATGCCAGTTTCTAGCTTCGCTATTGTTAAAAACGTCTTAGAGATAGTGACTATAAGTAGTATTCAATCAGGGAGACAAACAGAATATGTACTAACTTAAATGAAAAGGAATGATTACACCAAACATTAAAAAATAGCAAGTTTAACGTGCTATTAGTATTTTTTTGGGTGGAGACCATGAATGTGCGGTCTCTTTGTGTCCAATTAAATATTATTCTACAGGGCATGCATTTTTTTGCTCCACCCACAATAAATAATTGTGGTAACAGTACCATTTATTAAATTTATTTGAAAATATTATACCATTCAATCTCAAATCAATCGGTTGTAGTTGAAACAGTCGGTATTGTTTTGTCGTTTTTGTATTAAAAATTGTTTTTTAATATCAATTTTTCTGCTTGGAATTCATAAATTACGAGTTTACGTAATAGAGTGCAGTTCTGGCGGGAAGTAGTAATTTAACGGTTCATTTAACATTTTGGTGTGACCAGAAAAATGCGGTCAAAACATTCACTGTGCCCTGACCTACAAAGGTCGCAGGCGTGGTCTTCCAGTGACTCAGTGTTAGTTCTTGGACTTAATGTAGTTTACGAGAAAACCTCATTGGTTTGTATAATTGATATTTCCATAATAACTCGTCATTCTGCATAATTTAGAATCTTCGGGGAATTTTTAATATATACCACAATTTACATATTCATAATTTCATTGCAGAACGGCTCGGAATTTTAAAAAGCTCATAGTAGAGCTCTATTACTATAGTGTAATTGCCAATTTCATGCAACATGTTTCATATAATATACATGCCGGATAAAACATTTAATTAGTGTCAGGACATGCTGCGTTATTAAATTTGGACTATACAATGTGAGCAGCTATCTGTATTTCAATGCGGTGTGTTAAGGGATTTTCATCTCAGCCGTAGATAATCCGCTGCTGTGTACATAGGCCTCCGCCATAATTTTCTAATAGGACCGGTCAGAGCAACATGGATACAGCGTCGACCTTAATAGATCCTAGGTCGTCAGTCCACCTTGTAATGAGACGTCTACCCAAGACGTCTTACGCTGCGCTTGCCGGTCCGTGGTCTCCACTCGAGAACTTTCCGGCCCCAGCAGCCGTCGGATCTCCGTCTTATGTGTCCTGCTCAATGCTCAACTTATTAATCCGCGTACTGATCTCATACTGATTCGATCGTGCAGAGTAACTCCGAGCATATTAGCCTCTCCATAGCTAGCATAGCTTTCTTACGTGACCTAAGTATGTAATTATAGTTAGAGACAGTTAAAAGACAACGTTTCAACGCCATACGTCATCACTGGCAACACACATTGGCCGAAAACCTTTGTTTTAAGGCACTGAGAAAGATCGCACATGAAGCTCCGAGACTTCCTGAACGTGTAAGGGATGCCATAGCTCATTTTTTTATCCTCTAGGTACTTGTTTTTCCTTACCATTTGCATTCCTGCTGGTGTTTTTTGTATTCCAAGGCAACTGTCACCACATATTATTAAGTGGACCCGTCATCCTGTCCGCCTACTTAAATAAAAAATAAAAATAACATTTAATGTTTAATGGTGCTTTATTATTGTCCACAATAAGCAAAACACTCGCATTTGATCAATGTACGTTGACCTTGAGCCAGGAATGTGGTTGCAATGTACTGAGCCTTACATAGACTTCAATCATGACGCAATATCAAGGAAGATTGTAGCGATTATGGACATTATTGGTTTGAAGTAAAGGCGATTATGATAATCATGTCTTTGTTTTGTGCTTCACACATAATTTGCTATATTTTTTTTTAAATGGAAATGCAACTCTGGATGCTCCGAGCTAGTTTAGTAATAAGTCTCACTTGACAAATAGATTAGGGAATAGGGACTATTAAATTGTTGATCTTAGTTCTAGCGAAGTTCTCATTACAACTTTAGATTATCATTCATCATTAATGTCATATTGGTATAGTGATTAATTATCATCAAAGTAGCGTTGTCTGGTTTACTATACGACCAAAATACGGAGAATAAACTAAATTAGTTAATCATCTATTTAATGGACTTTTTCCATAATGTTTCATGAAAAGATTTCCACAGGATCAGTTTTTGAGGACACATAAATGGGTCTATCTATTACAGAATATCTCACATAAATGGCACTTGAAGGATATTGTGCATTCAAAAATAAATAATTGGAATTGGAACACTACTTTCATAATAAACAAGTATATACGCGGTCATAGACAAATGAATAAATATATTTCATTCCATTTCACTATATTTTTCAACAGTTTGCAAAATAACTTTGTTTGGGTCCAATAGCCATGATAATCCATGCCGTAATATGCCTAACATTACTACATCAGAGAGGACATTATTTTGTGACATATGTCTCTTAAATAATTTCTTTTAAATTATTTTAGTATTATTCAAAAGAATAATTAGTTTTTTTTTATTATTTGATAGGATTTTGAATATTTTATACACTTTTTTTACCTCACTACTCTATAGTAAGCTGTTTGACCAAACCCCCACAGTAAATAGTTACAGTAAAAGCCAAAGTAAATAACAATTTGACATTATGTAGAAAACATCTGCTCGTGATGTCATTAGTAGGTACTTAATATAGACATATTATATGTTTGTATTACACCTTGCGGTATCCGAGCAAAGTTTATTATCATCCCAGAAGAAGTACTGTTATTGAGTTCGCCGGTTGTTTATTTTTTGTTATAACTGTGTTACGTTAATGATCACTCTATTATATTTAACTAAATAGTTATTTAAAAGGACAGCCAACTCTGTATTTGCTTTAAAGATGAATTTCAGTGACTCATTGCAGTGGCATTTTTTATTTGAACTAGCGAAATTATAATACCTTCATATCCATTAGTTGGATTCTTTACCCTGAGCGTTCACTTCCCTGTATACTTTCTACAGACAAATAATTTCGTCCCTTTCTTATGTTTGGGTCGACAGACAGGTTGACAGTCAACTCGACGGTAGTTGGCTAGCACAAGCAACGCCACAGGTTCAAATGCGTTGCAGACCATAGTAGGATAAGGGATAAGGCAATGGGCTCTGGCATCCCTTATTCACTCACGGAAACACAACAACAGCATGTTAATAATAATAATATTTCTTGACACGGCACAAATTGTCAGGAGATTCCTCACTCTGAGGCGCTAACCACCGGTAGCTTGGGCTTGGGCCTTGCCCCGCTGCCTATGGACTACTAGTTTTAAGTTTTTTTATAATATTTATTGTCTTTGTATAATTATATTGTAAAAAAAAAAATCGAATTAAGAATTAAAATAAATATATGTGAATAATTATAATAATTTTTAGTTTTAGTACACTGATTAAATAACAATTTTAGTACAAATAAATAAGATATTACTTATTTAGCTCTATTTTTGTTAACTGTTAAGTTTTGGGGACGAAACGAGAATCTAATTCTGTTATGGGAAGAAGGAGGAAATTTTTGGAATGTGGGACAAAATGTGTGGACGAATGGGGCAAAATATATATATACCTAGTATTTTTGTGGCATTAAATCATTATAGCGGATTCCCTTTACAATGAAATTATTTCACGTAGTATTATATTATAATGACATCGATAAATCGATAAATGTTCCATTAATTTAATCGATTTGTCAAGAGCACACTTGATCGATGAGTGCTGTTTCAATAAATCAACCTACATGCAAAACGCACAGTTGAAAATTCAAACAGTAAATATTATAACTGTATTGTTTTATGTAAGGTGAGGTGTCATATTAAGGTTAATGACTCAAACAATTTGACGAAGCATTTAATTGATGAATATGCTTACGAATTACCTATATTATAATGTAGTTAGCCACGTGTACGAGTAAGAACGCCTAGTTGTTTTTTTAGTAACTGCTCCTAAAATTAGAAAAGCATTTTTCCCAGGGGAGTTATATAACTTCGGGACTAGGGCGGTGGTTTTTGGGGGTGACTGCCGCCCGTCGTAAGGTCCCCCTAGATGGCTGGCGTACCTCCCCTAGATGGCTGGTCCTCTACTCATAGGATCCACCTTTATTGACATTAATGATTCATATACAGCTACTGTCGTATCATTTATTTGGGCCCCCGGCTACAGTGGCCCCGACGTGTGGAAGCAAAAATTCGTAAAATGTTATCCAAAATATAAGGGATATTTTGGATAACTTCGCACATTTCGTACGAAATAAAATCGTGCGATATGACTACTAAACCACATTTTTACAGAGTTTAGTTCAAAGATTTAAATGGATTTAGCGTAGGGCCTACGAGTTTAACATTAACATCCTACCTTTTTGTTTCTTTTGTAAAAAAAATCTTTACTTTTTAATGAATAAACTCAAAAACTACTGGACCGATTTAAAAAATTCTTTCATCTATAGAAAGCTACATTATAAGCGAATAACATAGGCTATATTTTATAAAGTGAAGTCGCGTGCAACAGCCAGTTACTTATAAAGCTATTCGTATAGATAATATAATCTAAAACCGTCGTTTGGTTTTAGTTTATTAACTGTTGCAAATTAAAAAATAAACAAAAGTTCACGCGATAAAGCAATGGAGTATTCAAAAGTCAAGACATACGTTCGCATGGATTCTAATGATCTAGTAGTAGCCAATTTTTCACACAAAAAGTACTCAAAGAACAGTGTTGAGTGTCAAAGCGTGAAGCGAGTGGGGGATTCCATTATTTCTCAATATTTGCATAAGAGAACTGTTCATAGTCAAACAATACCACTTTCTAACACCAGTTGTGGTTTAGAAAATGAATGAATCATTCGATTACTTGAATGAGCAATGCAATTTACAAATAAATCCGTAATGCGGTTATGCGTTCGGTTAATTTTAATACTTCGTGTTAACTGTTCTTAATTTATATTGCAATGACGTCATAATCTTAATATTATGGACTCCAAAACCGCTCAACTGATTACCGTGAAATTTTGCATACTGGTTGCCAGGAATTAGGGTGCCGCGTGATAATAAGTTTATATATAATACATTATTAGTACAAATAAATAAAATATTAATTAGCTTCATGTTAATAATAAGTATTTAAGTTTGGCACGTGATTTTTTTTTTTTCTTAAAGAGCGTGGTAGGCAAACTGATGACGGCACATAATTTGATAGCAGCTGGTGAAATAATGCTAGTACTCTTCCAACCTTGATAGGATAGAAGATGAGTATTAAGGTGGGGACAGGAATTTGGATCCGATCCGAATTGCCGAGATATTTCCGACGTGTTGTATTTAAGTACAGAAGAGTCGTTGTTAAAGATGTCGTTGTTATTTCTGTATTTGTGATACTGATCAGCAAGAATAGGTTTTATACATATATCATATTATTTTCATGACAAAGTTTATGCAGCTCCTCCAAGTAGATATGAGGGCAACCACGACTTTGCTTGGTGCCAATTAAATTTAATCTCTTCAATAACGCCCGTCAGTTCTCTACACATCAAGTTTATCTGCGAATCGATCCGATAGCAAAAGCAATAATGAAATAAAATCGAGCGTCGAATTTCGCGTGTACGGACAGTGTCTATTACGAGTTAAGTGTTGGCGAGACTTTATGCTTTCCAATTAATTAAAACTGCAAGTGAATAATGAAAATGTTGAGATGGATTTTAGATAATAACGCTTTAGAGTGACAGGGGAGATGAAAATGCGTGTTTTGCGTGAAATATCGCAATAATAGTTGATTGGTTGTTGGTGTGTTGTATAATAATAATACAGCAACAACCACAGTCGGCTATAGTCTTCAACCTCAGCTACACGCGAATGCAATTGATTAATTTAGTAGACCTCAACATAAAGCATTTCTTTGAATAAATGTTCGTCTGGAAAGTTTTATTAAAGCTTACTCGTTTGGTCGAATGAATTTGAACTCGCAAAGTACGTCGTTACAACCGGTTTAGGAACTGGACACGTGCAAATAGGGAATTTAATGTTCATTGGGTGATTGAAAAGGGTTGAAAGTCGATAGAACATTAGGGAGTTCAGGGGCTACGACCCCGTAGGATTGGTGTCATACTGTCATACATACCCATCGATCTCCATTGTAACGCCGCTCTGATCAGCAAAAAGAAATATACTTACTTAAAATAATTAATATTTTTATATTATTTTAATAAATAACAAAAAAACATGTAAAGTTAAAACTAAATTTCAAACACACAATTATATTAGCGGTTAACATTTGCGTGCGAGTTCGTCCGCGTCACTCTTTCTGAGTGTCACTCAACAATAACTTTTTCTGTATGTTCCTATGTTCTTTTCTATACCTTTAACAATGTGTATGAAAAATTTTATGATGATCGGTTGAGTAGTTAAGGCGTGAAAGCGTAACAACCAAACTCACTTTCGCATTTATAATATAAGTTAGCATACCCATAAAAGTGTAGACATGTAGTGCATTCAATATCGTGGGGTAATTTCAAGAAATAATAGCATGTGTGCTGTTGTGTTTCAGCGAGTCAGTAAGGGATGCCAGAGCCCATTTCCCTAATCCCTTATCTTTAATCTTAACACTTATTAACACGACTTCACACTTACTCACACTTATTAACTTATTATCACGAGTAACATGATAGGCAGCGCACTTACAGCACTAGTGAAGTTGCTAGTGATTTAGGCGACGGTAGCCATCTACCATCAAGTGGACCGGCAGTCTGTCTGTCGATTAATCCTTAATCATTTATTAAACTAAGATTTGCATCTAAGCGATCATTGTACTAGGCTCGCATAAGTCCGAAGGTACATGCAGTTCTTGACGTCGTAACTCACACACCCAACTGCCCTCCACCAATATCTCACCCACACATAAAAGCTCTTAGGTCAACACACGGTGAGTCACTTTAGCGTTTATACCAAAAGGTGAGTGGCGATGAGAGTTAAATACGACACGAGACAAAGAGATAGGTGGTGCTTCCGCATACTTGAAAACCTTGTTTTCAATTTACGCCGTAACGAGATTCTACCGCAATTGAATCATATCTTTTTATAGTGCCGCAATGCTTTTAAAATTGTCTTTGAGGGTTAGATAACAATATTTTACTATATAATATACATAGGTACAAAAATCGTTGTATACATATTATAAAAATAAAGTCGCTGTCCGCCTCTGACTGTTTATCCGCTAATTTCATAAAAATCAGCAAAAGGATGTTGATATGGTTTTCAATAATGGAACATTGTGTGATTGTAAGTAGATCTATACAAATTAGATTCGGGTCCGATGGGTACGGCATGAAGCTATGCCGTCATTGCGGAAATATGACTCGTTCTCTACCTAAGTTTGGTTTCCCAATCGACCCGATAACTGACTTATAGTAGTCCACCATAATATTTACATTGATAGTATATAGTCGTATAACGGTGAAAGTCTATTGTTGATTGGAAATGCATTCTTGCTCTTCCACTATGGGAAAGACATTGTTAGCAAACCTCGAATTTAAATGGGAGTAAATCTGATTTTGTATTCATTTTAGACAATCATCTCTTAATGAATATTCCATTGCTGTCTAAGCGAATACATTTGAAGAGCATGAATCACAGATAACTGATCATTCCTGGAGCATAAAGTTTTTATCTACACATATCCTAACTAATATCTATCTACACTAATATTTATAAAGAGATGATTTTATTTTTTGTATGTTTTTCAAAAACTACTCAACCTATTTTAGAAATTCTTTCACCTATAGAAAGCGAGTAACATGATAGGCTGTATTTTATTTTCAAAACGATTATAGATCCCAACGAGAATTACAATAATGTAGGTAATGCAAGGTATCAATAATTTGCCTCCGTGAAAAGATGGGAACGAGTCGATAGTGTAAAAATATGTAAAAAAATTATTTACAATTGCGAATTATGATTTATGTTGGACGATGTATTAAGTCAGGGCGAGAGTCTGCGACACGGACGAATAAACATGCAAGACTGATATGAAAGTTATTTACGACATGTAAATTTGCATTTACGTTTCAAATATTTCTTTTTATTTATTCTAACCAATACCTTCTTCTATGTATTTAATAAATACGCGCCGTCGCGTTGATTCCTACAAATCAAATTGACTGATAGAAATTTTGATCTACATTTTAAAAACCTTACTTAATTAAACTTTGTATCAACTTATCACATGGACTAATAATAATAATAACTTTATTTCAGACATAAATGTCCATAGCTTAATTATATATACACATTATTATACAAAAAACAAAAAGTAAAATAAAAATTAACATAAACATATTAATGCGTCAGCATTGATAATACATAATTCTGCAGATCTAGCTTACAATTACAATTAAAACTTATTGCAATTAAATTATTTTAATAGTTTAAATAAAACTAATTATTTATACTAGTACTTTAGTATTATTTTTTTATGACTACGAGAACTTTTAACAAGCTAAATTTTTTCCTATTTAATTTTGTGAAACCGTGATAAAAATTTACTTTTTAAAAATAGACTATAGGGAACAAAATAGGGTTTTGACGGCAAAACCCGTCCCGCGGGAAGAAATTTGATGCATGCGTCTTTTATAGCAAATCCTCTAGACAAAATTTCCTTTTTCGGAGGTGCTTGTGAAAAATGTTTATGAATGTGGATGAAGGGAAGTGACCGATATTTACCAATGTCTAAATGTCTACCGCATGAGCACGATATATCTTTGAACTTCATTGGGTGCTATCTGTGCGTGTGCTGGCTGATGAATCAAGGTTACCGAAAGCTTCCGTTTGCCCATTGCTATATACACTTTTATCAAGTCAAGTGACTACGTCCGTTACAAATATCCGCTGCGAGCCACATGCATTTATTGCTTTCATAAAACTAATATTATATAATCCTAAATCCTAACTAGTATTATAAATGCGAAAGGTCGATTTGTTTGTTACGCTTCCACGCCTTAACTCTATGTACTCCATCGATCATTGTGAAATTGTACATGACACGTTTTTACGGATACAGAAGAAGACACATCTTACATCTAGAAAAAAGTATTGTTCTCGAGGGATAAGAAAGACTAAAAATCAGTCTTAGGACTGCAAGTCAAAAGTGAAAACAATGAAACATTCATTACCGCTATGACCTTCGAACACTTTATCGTCATCTGTTAACATTTTAACAAACTATTGACGAATTTAAGCTTGTTATGAATTCGGATGGATGGATGGCGCTTATTTCATACAATTAAATGTCACTGAGGGTGTCGCTCACAGAGCGTGACGGAGAAACGTATAGAGATGTTCTCTTTCTATAGCGTCACGGTATTTGAGATCGGGAGTCAATATATTATGACGGAGATAGTTAATTTTTCGGACTCTTTGTACATAATTCTACATAAATTACTAGAGACCGGAAGTGATACGCATCGTATCTTATTATCGTGGTCTTTTTAATCTTCACGTCATTTTATGTTCAGTTATTCGTTTTATATTTCACTTATTTTTAACGGACTTAGTAATATATAACATAAAATCAACTAAAGATTCATTTCAAAATGACCTGATTCTGTCTGTTTACCCTTCAATTAACTTATTTGTTTTAATTCAAAAACCGTGCAGCCATTCTAAAGACCTAACGAGCATCTCTAAATGAGGCACAATTTTTATTGTATACTCTGCCCCCGTTTTCGAAGTCTGAGGCTTTGTGTTGCTAAAGAAACTATACACACTAAAAGGTAGATGAAAATTCTTATAACAAAAAATTCTCATCACGTCCCAAATCGCATATTCTTGTAAAGTGCAAATTATATATGTTTACAATAACAATTTTTTTAGTAGGGTTCATCTTCTGTCCCAAGCGGGCTTATCAAAATTTTCCCCTAGTTGCTCTAGTACCATTGAATTAATAGTACTGGATACTGCTTGGTATAGCTAGTACCTGCCACTAATGGTACTAGTGATACTTTGGTATAAACAGGTACCATTACTGTTTATTTTATTTACAGCGTGACTCAAAAAAGTTTCAATAGTTTAATAATCAATTTACTTATATTTATTTGTATTTGATGATGATGATGAGATTTTAATTAGATGTGTTTGTTATTTAAAAACTGTTGAATCAGAATCAAGTTTTTTTCTGCATATTTGCACATGCACATAGGTACGTAGGTACGTGACTTTCAAAGCAGATTCATTTGTGCAGTCGACATTCCGAGAATTTAATTATCCAGTTAAGTAATCATTAACTCTATTGCGTAAAACAAACGTTTCCAATAATTTTGAACCAGATGTAAACTTCACTGACAACGCAGTTTGAAAATGAATAGGCTGAAATTAAAAAAAATATTTTATATATATATATATATTTTCATCTTGTCGCCTAAACACCGAATTTCCAAGACTAATTGCGGTCACGTCTGCTCACATAATTAGTTAATTAATGTGTGGCTTAGAATAAATGCGATCACTTGCTCTAATGATGAAGGAAAAAAAATTGCCACGTAACCTGTATGTCCTGGAAGACTAACAATCTTCGAATAGATTTAAAGTCCTGCTAATCCGCATAGTTAAAGTGGTCACTACACCCTGCAAATGATTACACTATAATTTTTTTGGTACATTTATAATACTTAGGTGTGACCTGCGCTAAGTTTGTCTTAAAATGCATGTACTAAATTTCATAATGATTAGTCAAACTGTTCCAAGTTTATCGATCTCGTATAAACGACGTAACATCCGTGTTTATATGTGTTTTATGTGAACTTCGGGCATAAATCACCTGCCTGATTAGAGCTAGTATTTCTGATTAGTCTGACAATGGTATGGCTTCTAAATGACATTACAAACTTTGACTAAACTTTTTGTACTTAGTTTCTTTAATGTCTGTAGGTATCGAAAAAGTCGAGTTTTTCATAAAATCATTAATTTTTTACTTTTTTTTCCACAATTTCGACTTCAAAACGATATTGTCTTGAGGATCCCACACGGTAGCCGCGTGTTGAACCTATTTACTAAGCCACATACATATACAAATTTCTTGCAATCACCGAATGAACTACATGGCAAGCAAGACAGAGCCAGTTGTATAAACCAACCAATGTCACAGTGATGGCATTTATATGCTTTTCGTAAAGCAAGAACGCCTTTTATGTGATTTAGTTTTAATAATTATAATAACTATAGTATAATAAAACCATATCATGTAAAGCATGCTTAGTTAGTGCTTACATTATATTATTTCATTGGTTAACCCACTTCTATGTACCAAGCTTCTAGCAGAATAATCATAAGAGAATCAAGCTTTGTTTGTAACTAGAATTGTATTAATTAATAAATCGTAAGTGAAATGTAAGAAAATATAAGTTTCTAACTACATTCTAGAGTTGGGAGTAGTCGGGTAAAAGCCTGCACTGGAAAGAATACTTACTTGGAAAAAGTAGTGAAACTGCTTTCAGTGTTTTTACAGTACTCGTCTAATAAAAAGTCGCTGGAGAAATATACTGCATAAAAATAGCTCCAATAGAATGCTTTATGTTGGATTTCGAAGCACTGCTCGATGTTGTGGTTATGGTTTCTCTTAGACTTGGGGTGACTACGGACTCTTTTCTTCCGATTTCTACCGAATTTAAGGCTTATTCTTCATTCTAAATAAGTCAATCGTCTCATGTATAACAGCATGTGTGCTGTTCGGTGTTTCAGTGAGTGAGTAAGGGATGCCAGAGCCCCTTCCCAATCCTTAACCATATTATGGTTGGCAGCTCACTTCCAGCACCTGTGGCGTTGCAAGTGTGTTATAGGCGACGATAGCAAACTACCACCAAGCTGACCGTCAGCCTGTCATAGTCAGCCATAAATGTAAATCTTTAGAACGTGAACAAATTTTCAATATCATTTAGATCTGATATCTATCAGAATGTTTGATTACTTACTTATTAAGTACTTTATCCAATAGTAAATGTAAAGGCATGTTTTTGTACAATAGTCTATATGTATATTGAATTGTAACAATGTCGTTCAACTAGTGTAAAGTGTTACGCAAAAGTTGACGCAACCGTGCGCAAGCGCAAGTGTTCGAAAATTGAATTCAACGCACGCGTTCGGTTTAAAATTTGAAATCGAACACGGAATAATGTCTTGTACACACGAATTGTTTCGTGTAACAAGGAAAAGAGGTTTGTTTGTGGTACATGTTGTGCAATTTTAATTGATATTTTATGCGAGATGCAGTTAGCGAACGGTCCATGCAATACTGCAATCGGTTCCGTTTCCATTGTTCCCCATTATCTCGTGTGTTGCCTTGACTTTTGTGATCTTTTTGTTGCGGTTAGTCAAGGGACTATTGTTATTTTATAAACGACTTATCGCGATATGAATTGATATGAAATTATCATTATAAAATAATTAATCAAAGGAGATCGATCAGCCTTGTGTAAAGAACAAGCCATACGTTTTTATTATTATTTTCGTTTTAACGCATGAAACTAGCACGCACCATTAGGTAAGAAGAAATTATAGATTTTACTGAGAACAACCCAAAATATCGTATATTTTGGTAATAGGATTTCATAGATATTTAGTTAAATTTGAATGTAAATACTTTTACAATTTTTTATTCCCTTTTTAATTTTCTAATCTTATCTTTTACAAATTCTGAAATATTCACAGGAAATTACAGAAATTAAGAAAGACTTTTATTACCAATTTTTCCAAAGTGTAAGTTAAGGAAAACAATGGTCCGGTTTTGATTGATGTTGTTAGTGAATGTAAAAACTAAATTACCTATTATTATAATAAATTGTCAGATTTTTAACCAATTATATCAACAATAATTATACTAAAATGCACTGGAAAACGCGGGGAAATAAATAAATAAGAATTTTATTCATTCACCTCATAGTCGGTGAGGAGACAGGAAAATTTTCATTAATTATGTTAAAAATAATGACGGCCTGTTAACCAACTATAGTTTGAATGTGAACAGACTTATATTGGCTGCGACAGTGGCATTGTTTTTTCGCGCAGAAGCAGCCATTATTTTACTTTCTTTACAGCAAGTATATACCTACTTTTAATTTTTAGTTAGCTAACATGTATTGTACATATAATGATTTGAGGTTGTCAACTTTTTTTTTTCAAGTAAGTTGTTTATTTATACGACCAAGTGATTTCTGTAAATATATTCACCAATAATGTCATAACTTATAATGTCTCTCTAAGTTTGCATTTCGTGTGAATTTCACATGAGGGTGCAATCAGACAGTCCATATATTATTTACGATCATTGTTAATATATATAGTGTACCGCTAAGCTCCCATGCTCCGCTTCTCATTCTCTTATTGTTTGTTAATTAGACGACGTGACCTTTAGAACGCTCCGTTCTAGGAAGTGAGAAATATTTTTGTTGTTGTCTTTGCAAAATGTTCTGTCCTATGGCCAGTATTCACTATGCAACTTAATATCATTCAGGCATCAAGCGATAGAAGCACACTTAACTTCGAAGCTTATTATATTCTGAGTCGTATCCATTCACAGGAGAATTTGACTCACCAACACAATTCGAATAAGCCGATAAGAGTCGAAAATGACCTTACCCAACTCAAATCAGGTATATTATGTGACTTAAGAGTCTTAAGTCTCAAGAGTTGCAGGTACTAAAACCACCATAAGTAAAATATTCATTGATACACGTTTGATTTACCTTTTATACGCGATTTATTTAAAAATTATTCCGAAGGTCCATAATTAAGTACTACCTCAGAAATGTCATTGGCATTATGAGAATGACCTCTCCCTTTCTTTAATCTTTTAATACCGCCATACTTGTGTGGGTATTACAATTTAAAAGCTTTTTTGATAAGTATTATTTTAATTTCATTAAGGAACTTTTAAATCAGGATTTAAGTATAAAAAAAGTTTCAGTTCTAAAAATAATTCATAGATGGCGCCAGTAAAACTTAACAGTTTAGTCCTGAACTAGATTGTGAAACAATTAGAAGTACATACATATGAAAACCATATAAAGTCATGTTATTTCGGAATAACTTAGAAGCGCATTGACATTACTATCTAACATCGATGCTATCTATTAAAAAATTAAAACTGGTTTTAAAAACTTGACCAGTTTGCATTGACACTAATTTTTGCATCGCCCTTGTCATATATTTTACAGCACCAAAACACTTTACCTATTAAGGTTTTAAATTGTTATTCAATGTGTAGGAATTAATAATAAAGTTCTATTATTTTTTCGTTTGATGTATAATGATCTGCATTTCAAAGCCTATATATATAACCTCTGCTTCCATATACTAGCAGGAAGGTGTTGTATACGGAAGAAAAAAGATTAGGAATTATATGATGAGGATATCTCGATGAAATTTATTTCGCCCGAACTGGCGAGTTATCATGTTTGATTTTTACCCATTACTTCACTAGACAACTCGCTCGCTAGCGTAATGTACAGTCCGTTACATTAAGCTAAAACGAATTTTATAAACTAGAATAGAGATTTTCTTATTACTTACTACAGGTACTTAATTTTGTCTCCAATACGTATAATATATATACGAAGTTTTATTAAAATCGGTTCAGTAGTTGGAGTTCATCGCGGAGGAACATGTGACACGTAACAATTCCTGTCTTCATATACTCGTAAGACTCGTAGTAAGTCTCACTTCCTTCACTTATATCCATCCGGTGTCCTCAAGGGAACTACCTACTTACCGCTCTGTTTCTTGTCGATAACGCTTGTTATTCTATTTGTTGCTATATTATTTTATTGCTTCGTAAAGAGGATATATGACTATGATGTTATAGCATTAAGTGAAAAATCGCTATTCTATTTTGAAGGTGTGTTTCATTTTTATATTAAATTTAATTTCACTATTTTTGGTACATACTAGCTGTGCTCGCAACTTCGCATGCATGGTTGCTGGTGTAAACATTTGTATTTTAACAATTAATTTGTTTATTTACTCAATTGTTGTTTTTAATGAGTATATGTGTATGGCCGTGTGTTTGTTGAACTATAAGGTTTCGTACGGATGATATCAAAGTGCTAAGTAGAGACTTTTTGAATTTTTATTTTTGCTGACACTGTTATATTAACACCTTGACTGTATTTGAAAATCACACGCGAACACTTTAATTTTTTTTTTCTGGTTCTCTAATCTTACATTTCCTACAAATTTAAGAATAAGATTAATATAACAAAGACAAATTTGGATTTGTTTCAAAAGGAATATCTCTCAAAACACAATATTTTTGTGATCTTCAGGATGATTAGGAAAATAGATGTCTCCTGCATTCGTGTCACCTTTGATTAATGTTTAGTTGGACGTCGCTTCCCCGAAGTGTTAGGTAATAAAAAAGACATTTCATACAAAAAGGCGACAGACTTAAAGCCTTAGCTCTTCCACATTGAATCTCGGCTAAGCCCGTCGAGGTCGTTGGTCCCCTAATCGCATAAGCATTGGTTTGGGTTCATCGCCCCACCGTCACTTACTTACAGTACAATATGAGCGCGTACTACCGAATTTGACGAAGCCAAACACTAGTGGAATGCTAACAGTATTTTTTCCGGGATGACGAGACAACGGATTGTGTTCTAACCAGGAAACAGGAACACCAAAATAAAGCATAAAAACAGACGAATGTGATCATATCGGTACTAGGTACGTCTACATGTGCTTAAAGTGGGTAAATTTATTAATGATAATCAAAATGGCTAGTACGTAGTTATATAGTTAAACTAAGAAAAAATTTTCGACTGGAAAAGTTATATAATGCAATAATGCAATTTTTAATAATATTTAAGAAATATTACTTAAATTATCATAATCATCATAATTAAAAAGATTTGTATTTTTGTTTGTAATGAATAAATAAACTCAAAAAAACTACTGGGTTGATTTAAAAAATCTTTCACCTATATAGAAAGCTACATTATCAGGCCTATATTTTATAAAGATACGCGGACAAGGTCGCGTGCAACAGCTATTTACAATAAATTCATAATCCGAAATATTAGACTTACATATATTGAAAATTTTAAAATTTATTCATAACTTACACAATACATGACATTAATTGTTTATATAACATAAATTATTTTAATCCATTGATTTCTGAAACTATTGTGTCAATATAACTTAGGTCTTACGTCATTATTGTATTGTAATTTTTTTTTTTTAATATAATTCAAATCTTGCTTTGCATTTATTGAATCAGATTGATTTTATAAACTTAGCAATATTTTTAGTCCTGACACTAAATTCTGGTGTTTATTATAAAGCCACCTACCACCTAGTAGACGGTCAGTCTGACTGTCCACTTCGTTTATCGTAAAAAATACTTTATCGTCATGAACAATCCACATCTAAAAAGATTTCCCGGAATAATTTTCAGTGATATTAATTTATTATGCTTATATGAAAAATTATATTAACTTAATTTTTTTGATTTTTAAACGCAACAAAAATATTTAAAAATCAAATAAAAAATTTAACTAAGCCAAAGTTAACACTTATAAGGCGCGTGTTGGATAGGGGGTGCAAACGCTGCAAACCCAACTTCAACTTTGGAAAGTTGATTTCCAAAGTTGGCCCCGCCGGGAATCGAACCCGTGACCCCTGAGTCATAGTGGGTGATTGCTCGTCCAATGGGCTCCTCATAAATTTTACTTTATTGTGGTGTGGAATAGACTGTGTAAAATAAAGGGAAGGATGAAATTACGGCATTAAATATAATTATTAAAAACTACGATACACACACAATATGTCTATGCCATTTACTAGTCTTCTGGCGCGTGGCTAATGCCGATTGCTGGAATCACTTCATCGATTGGAACTATAGTAATGAGTAAAGTATCGAACAAAAATGAATTCAATGCGTTTGTATATAAAGGCAACTTTTTCTTTTGCAAACAATGAAATCGGCCCGTATTACGATTGAGTAGCTCGAGGGGAGCCCAGAGCCAACTGTACAATCTGCTGAGACAATTAGCAATCACTGTCAATTATGAAGTAACCGTCAACCACTCAAGATAATGGCGATAAACTAAATATATGTGGATTATTAAAACAGCTATAACATAGGAGTTACTGTAAAAATTAAAATGCTCGCTGTTTAGTAGTTAAGGTGATTAGTGTTAGCCTTAGCAGTAACCAGTACTGGTTGAGTAGTATTTTTTTTATGGCCTTAGTGACTCAAGTATATCGGGTACGTTACCCGGCAAGCGTAACTTTGGAGATGAACTTTTCAAAGTTGACATATATGAATGAATCCTCTTTTAGCACTGTAATAAGTAGACAACAAAACCTTTTACATGTAAATTTAGTTTAGAATTTGGAAACTAAACACGGGCCCCTTATATATTGTCGAACTTATACACATAACTCCTAGTTGTGTTATGTAAACATCGGTGTGTTGTCCGCGTATGAGTCACCGCTCGTGAGTCATAATATGCCTCATATGGCATGTCGCTTCATCATTCACTCATACATAACTTAAGTGATTTGCTTGCTCCGTGCTTATGAAGCCCTTAAACTTTAATACTTGAGGCCGGAATAAGGATATTGGATATAATATAAATGGCGTTGTTAATTTGCTTTATTGACACACTTTATCACTCTTTTTTTTTTAATCGGGGAGGTTCACGGGGCAGTAACTTTGACGAACACATAAAATGGTATTTGTTAAATAATAATGCATATTTATTTATGCACAGGCCATCACGTGTTTATTTCATAATGGTCTTCTGTGATAAGGTGGTTAGTTGTCGTCAGAAGGGCTATCCAGACTTCATGTTGGCAGAACGCAGTGCTGCCTACGACTCTCAGAAACTCATTGCGTGTTTTTGGTAACGAACATTCTGCCACAACGAGTATCTTATCTAGTCCTTGCGATATGTATCTTTTACTGTATGCATCGTCGTTAACAGTTATATATGCGATCCATTCTTTAAATATATAGTTGATTTTCAAGTCGTGCTAAATGATATATATCGATTAATATTGATTGCAGTGATTTTACATGAGTACAATGTCAAATTGACAATTTTCCTTATAAATATTTTACGCTCTCGCTAGCGAGTGCGGTCATTATGACTCATGGTAGAGGTTCAGTTGCACAAACCGATACAAACATTCAAAATTCATTAGAAATTAGAAATTTATTTATTTATTTTTACTTCGTTCATATGCCACTTCTAGGCTTTGAATATTTCAAAGTCAGGGATTTTTTAATTTATATTCTCTTATCAATAAGTTAATGGACAGATTGTTTTTTAATTAATATATTTTTCTGATTCGCGTGACCCCCGAGGTTGATTCAAGAGTCAATTAAATTTAAGATTATTAATTATCTGTTTTTTTAACTTATTGCAGTCGCGTTTAACGATGACGTAAATAAAATAGGTTAGATACACACAATATTTCCAATGCCGCGGTAATAAGTCAACAATAACATTTATCTTTCGCCAATATTATTATACATATTTTTTTAAATACGAAAGTGAGTGTTTCTTTGTTACGCTTTCAAGGAACTACTCAAGCGATCATAGTGAAATGGTGCACACATTGTCAGGGGTACAGAAATGGATAGAGGATATCCAGATAAAAGTATTCTGAGAGATCAGTAGAAAAATCTAAACATAAATTTGCAACGAATGCTTATTGTTAACCTATCTGTGATGCTAGTTGTATGTATAAATGGTTTAAAACGCATATGACTTGTTGCAGTTGATGCAGCCGATAGTTTAAAATCCATCTAATAGACCTTTCTCCCTGCACAAAGTTTACACATTGTCTTATTCGTGATCTGCGGGCTAGTTTCCAAATTTAGTCTATACGACCTTTATGCATGTTTGGTCACCAGATTATAGTTTCAATCCAGTCACCTCATATTTGCCCCACATTTTTTGGGTTTTCTGCAATCCTACAGGGTCACTAATGGAGCTAAATATAATCTTTATCCGTTGTTATACAATGTGCTTGGAAACTCCGAAACTGTCTAATAAATAAACCGGTGAATTAGTAAAATTGACGAGTAAGGAAACAGACCAGTGGTACGCTAACTCCCAAGTTCGCATGTGTTGTTATGCAGCAGAGATATATTTAATATATCTCTGTTATGCAGCCTTCACATTGTTGCAGTTAGATTGCTGCAGTTCAACTTGCAGGTTAGATTATCATCAATTGGCCATCATTAACCAGCGTTTGTCAAATTTTATAGGCAAAGTAAACTTTAGTAGACTTCTAGAAGATCTAGATCTGCAGTTTACATTTTGTGAATTCTCTTAAATCATCAGCAACATTAAACCCTTTATCAATTACTAGCTAGTGCCCGCGACTTCGTGTAATATTTATATTAATCTGGCATTTCTTACTCACGCATCGAAACACAATAGCACACACGTGTTGTTATTCTATAACGATCTTCTGTAACAGTATGCGCAGTATGCAGTTGTAATTTGAAATTAAGTTTTAATATCTAATTATTATTGCAAGCGCAATTCGAGTGACTTGAAATATTGTTTAGGAAATTGCTTACGTATCAATTTCATATCGCCCCGATAACAATGATATTGATATTGTAATAAATTCATGTAAGTAGGTTATTTATCTATCGCACAATAAAATATTTTCCTTAAACGAAATTGTTTAAAAAACTGACAATTGATTCTTGTGCAAAATTGTATATATGATATGCATCGCTTGTCCCAGTTACGAATCATACTTAAACTACTGTCTGTTTATTGGGTCGTGGGTCAGGTTTCAATTGCAGCTGGAAAAGGTTATTGGTCTATTTGCCCACAGCTATTGTTCATAATCAGTCTTATTTTAACTATTACTCGTTGCGGACTGCGGACGAGTTCATGGGTAGTTTATAGTTCCTGCCAAATCATCAACTGATAACGAATAAATACTATAACGAGGCAAAATTAAATAAATAAATCGTCATTATCTCTGTTATGTCGGTAACTTTTTTTTGCCTACAGATCTTCTCATTCTTGATCATTGATTCTTGATACACTCTCGCAAAGTAACCCCGGGCATAGCTCTTTGAGCGACGTGGAGCTTTCTTACGAGGCCCACATGTCATCACTGGCAACACACGTTGGTCGAAAACTTTAGTTTTCACTGAGGCACTGAGGTGTTAAGGTCTCGGAGCTTTTCGAATAAATAAGTATGAATTTTAATTATCATCGGAAAGCCGACGGTCGCTGTGGCCGGAAGGTTCTCGGGTGGAGGCCACGGACCGGCAAGCGCAGCGTAGGACTTCCATCCACAAGGTGGACAGACAATCTGATAAAGGCCCCGGCTCGACGGTAGATCCACAGGCTGCTTCTGACCAGTTCTTTTGGAAAATTATAGGACAGGCCTATGTCCAGCAGTGGACTTCCTACGGCTGAGATGATGATGACTCCTGTTGCCATTAAAAAAAAAGATGATAAATTAGGAGCCCTATTATAATATTTTTGTCCTATCGACACGTTGTGGACCTGAAGGCCTCTGACACAGGTCAGAGATTACTCTATTATATTAAAGTGTATACTTTCTCTCAAAAATATTTTAGTCAGTCCAACAGACCAAGTTTTATATAACTTATATTGGCTAGTAAAAATATATGATCATTGAGATTTGTACGGCGGATAATGAAATCATCAAAGGAAAAATATGTGAAAAAAAAAAAAAACAATGAGCAATACAATTAAGATTGTAATGTTTTAATGATATACTATTTATAATATCTATAAAATAGAATAGTTTTGTAATATTTTTATTACATGTATTTCGGAGAATTACACAACAGTACACCTGTCATGATAATTCCATGCGTCATGATTATTTTTGCCATTAGAAAATAAATACCTACTACCCGCCACTAGCTTCGCACGGATGCAATTTTTTCTTTAAATTATACATACAAACTTTCCTCGTTCATCGCTCTTTCCATTATTGGAAACCGTATCAACAAGTTAGCGAAGAAACAGATCCTAGGTTACCTACAAAAAACGATGGCCAACATTTTTTCGTTATACGCTGTAGCTGTATATATTATGTCAAACCTGGGTCTACCTCTGGCCTGTATATATACTAAGTGACACTAAAGGACAAGCGTTCCATATTAGGCCACGAACGCCACGACACTCGGCGGCCTTGCCTCCACATTTTGGCTGGAAACAGACCGTGTCTTTATTAAAATTTATTGTTTACCAACGCAACGTCCATAATATGATAATACGCAAAACGACCAAGTCCGTGAAACGTAGGAAGTTAATTTTACCGGTTAATTATTTTTGTTGATTTTTTTTCCTTGAAGGTTTTTTTTACAAGTAACATGCTTTTTATTAAAAACTATCTGTGTACCGCGGTTTCACATATAGTTTAATTTGAATTATTTTTTATGTAAACTCGACAGACAGACAGACAGACGGTCCACTTGATGGTAGGTGGTTACTGTCGCCTATAATATACAAGCAACGTCACTGTTGTTACAAGTGCGCTGCCGATCATAGTAGGATTAAGGATAAGAAAATGGGCACTGGTATTCCTTACCCATTCACAGCGAAACACAACAGCACACGTGCTATTATTTTACGGTGGTCTTCTGTAAGGGGGTGGTTACTGCCGCCAGCGTGTCCTGCCCTGCCACAACTTAATTTAATTGACATAATTTCAATGGAGTTGATTTAAATTGGGTGACATTTACTTAAAAATGGCTGGCTGGTTCTCAGCAGAAGGCGACCATCACCCTCTGCGATTGATTCACTACATCCCATTGTACAAGCCGCCTTCGTTTTCGCTTAGGGTTCTTTCCGATTTTCTTTTTTCTTTTTGCTTAGCTTCGACCTTACCTTATCCTTATCTATGAATCGTGATGTTATATAGCCTCAATGATATTTATAAACTTATTGATAATTATTAAGATTTTTTTTTTCACTATATCAACCAATTTAGCAACAGATTAAAATATTTTATTTATTACATTTATTACACACTGTAAACATATAACTTCCTGTCCGCTCGCTTATAAAGATAAAATTAATTTATTTTATAAATGTACATATTTGTGTTTTTATTGAATTATTTTTGGTAGGTATATAAGTAATAGTCGTAACTTTCACGAAAGTTGTATAAGGTAAAGTTGGTTAAGATTTATGGAAATAAAAACTCCATACAGTCTTGGCCTTCTGCATTCACACACTTATACATCATTGTCTGCAAAACACAACCACATGGGCAATTTTTTTTTTAACTTATTGCGAATGTAATACTGTGAATATATTTCTTTATTATTTCAACACAAGCAACGCTAAATGTGCTGCAAGTAAGCTGCCGACCATAGTAGGATTTTGGGATTAGGATGGGATAGGGAAATTGGCTCTGGCATTCCTTACTCGCTCATCGAAACACAACAGCAAACATGCTATTATTTCATGTATCTTCTGTAAGGGCGTGGTTAGTTCCGCCAGACGGGCTGCCCAAATGACTGCGAAACGCAATATAGGGTACCCTCCCTGTATTTAAGTACCTACTGTACTTTTGTAACTTAAGTGTTCCTTATCTTCTATTACAGATCGATTCAAGTGGCAACGGGTATATAGACCTAAAAGAGCTGAAGGATGCTCTCGATGGAGTCGGCTACAAAATACCGCAGTGGAAGGTTTGTAACTTCACTTTTCCCATATAAAAAACATTAACTTATTTAATTTTTATGTTAATTTAATGTTAACATTTTGTTTTAATGACAGTTTAAATTTAAGACTAAACGTTGGTGTCAAATTGCTATTAAAAACTGTTTTCTAGATCTTTTCATAATATGTAACGCAAAAGAAAAAATAGTTTTTGTCTTTGTTGTTCTTTCATTAAAAAGACCAATATGATTATAAAAAATATGTATATCCATGATATTTTTGTTTATTTAAAATACCTAATATTTTATTTGTAGCATTTAAGTTGAAGGACATCGATATCTCCTTATTCAAGTGACTGTTCCCAGTTTATAAGTTGCATGGTCAACATATTTAAATAGTGGATATTGTGAAGTAGGTAATACTGGATACTCCCCCCCAGTGTGGAAAAATAGCCAACGCGGACTTTAAGTTCTTTTTGTGGGGGACTCCCGCGTACTTATGTCTTTCTATGTCACCAAGTCCCTCATGTACATTACTCGATGCAGTTGTAAAAAAAGTTCCCCGATGACTGTCCCTCGTTTGCGCGCAGGCTCTTACACTTTAGACAGGCCTGCGCAGACGCCTAAAAGAGAACTTAGGGCCTTAGGGCCTAAGAGAACAGAGTAACTTTGCCCGTTCAGGTCCGCAGATGTATTATCCCAATTCAGATGTATTAATGAAGTTAGCGGCAAACTATTGTCGCTTTCAGGCGTCGACCACGGTCTGATTGCCAAGGAGAGTGTAAAATAATACATCTACATAATTTCACGGCCGCGTTACTTGTTTAAAAAAAAAAAACAAAAGTTATTGCGTAATTCACTTTTATTTAACTGTTTATTTATGTTAGTCGTAATAAAGAATTAGTTTACTTTGGACCTACGAGTAAATAGCCGTTGTGGTATAACTGGAAGTTTTATTGCAGCCACGCCAAGTAGATTATGCGGTGACGCGTTTAATATGTTTAACGCGTTTTTAAGATTACATTTGTTTCTCGTATCTATCCTTCGAACTACTATAGGATTATTTTTTTACGAGGGGAAAAATTTTCAGATGATACCGGTGTACGTATAACACAGCACTCTTATACAGACATATTATAGGTATGTGGGACTCTCACTAAAACCTGCCACGGTTTCCCTTTTACTTTTGGTCCTATAATCTTAATAAAGCGTCACCTGAAGGCTTTGGCTAGCGAGCGCTCAGTCCTTATTAGAGTTAACTTTACTAAGGGCAAAGCTTATTAACAAGCTTAAAAGTGTTATTATGTTAATTGCTAAATAATTCATTCAAATTTTTAATTCACTAGAAATTTACATGAATATGTACATTTTAAAGGTGGGTTTGTTGTTGTATAAAAGTTCTATATTGATTTTGCTTCTAGCAAATGAAATAACGATGTGGACTGTATGTAGGTTTATTGTAGACTGTTTTCTTGTTTCCAAAAAAATTAATAAATTTTAGTACGGATTAGGTTGGGTAGCTTCAAAATATTATTTGCTAAGTTTTGTATGGATTAGGTTAGGTAGTTTGAAAACATCATAAGTACATTTTTATTATTGAAATCATCGAACAGGTTTAAAATGTCATTTACACTTATGAAATAATAAAACTGTGATCGCTAATAGATATGATTACTATTTCCAGGTCCGATGCATGATAGAAGAATACCACGACAATAAACACGGTCGAGGCGTCAATGGCAGTGTCAACGGCGATGCTCGCAAAAATGGCATGTCACTCACAGAGTTTGAGGAGCTCTGCGCCAACCTCAAGGCACAACAGGTAATCTATATTTAACTACATATATTGTGAAGGTTGCATGTTTGAATCATGGAGAATGTCATGGTAAGGAGAACTAACTTTTATTGGTGTTAAACATAGATGAAAGCAAAGAGAAAGATTAATGACTCACTATCCGTGGACCTCATATACTGAGCCCAATAAACTCAGTGTAATTCAGTCGCTCAAAGTATCTTGCATACACGTGATACGTTAAGAATAAGGCTACAGTTTAGAAGTACGCATTAAAAATACATTAAATTAATTAAAAAAATCATTACACGCACGCACGCACGCACGCACGCACGCACGCACGCACGCACGCACGCACGCACACACACACACACACACACACACACACTGACGTTTGACACTAAATAATGTAAATATGTTCGTTTGTTTATCGTAGAATTTCGATCACTGAGTGACCTCCAATATAACTAGATGCTCAATTTTAAGTTATAAATGTCAATTTATTTGAACCCGAAGGCAATTCAACAAACCCTATTAACAATATTTTCTACACATTAAACGCATCAATAAAGCATTAAGCGGTAGTAAATTAACTCCCATATTGAGGTCAAAACGGATGACGTGTCGAAGGAAATTGTTAAATATTATCATTGGGTGTTGTTTTGCGCTTTTATCTGGTCGTTATTCGTTTTGTAATTTATGAATGTATGTATGAAATGTATTCTTAGGACATTTCGGCAATAGGAGCTTCTGTAATTATACTCACTGATACACTAATGAGCACTATGATAACGGGTGTGTCTACTAGCTGATAAAAAAAAGTAAAAATAATATTTATTCTAGATATCGCGAACATTTACAGTGATAGAAATTCAACTTCAGCTCAACCTTTCCAGTGGATTCTATATGCGGTCATATAGACAAAAACTTGTCTTTGAAACTATTATTTATTTAATACCAGTGACCCTTCCCTCCTTCCCCGTTTATCCCTCTTTCCATAAGTGAAAATCGATCTAGACTAACGCAAGGCGATTGTTTTTTATATTTTTTATACATAAAAGATACACGATATAGAATATAATTTAAAACTAACTGAGTTTTACAGAATTACAGGAGTATTTTACAGAATAAATTTAAGATGTTGAGTTGTTGTAAGAATAGAGTCTCAGAATCAAATGCGTTTAAAATGTGTCTCCCAGCACTTATGTAAATAATTCCCTAATTACAAACGATTTCTTGACTAGTAATTAACAAACCCTTAACTAATTATTTGGAGAGTAATTTATACATATAACGAATATTTTAAGTGTAGCTTTATCTAAATGATCTTAGCATGGGAAAGGTTTCAAGTGTTTGGGGTTGAGGGTTATGTCATTGAACAACATTATGTTAAGTATTTTAAAACCTAACCTAAGTATATAAACATAATTAAAATGGAATTGTCCCTTATTAAGTAAAAATGCCATTTGTATTAAAAAAAAAATTTCGCAGCCTCATTTAAGCTTAATTTAACAACTTTCACGCCGTCATAAATGGACAGTTTTAAAAGTATATAGGAAAACATTCATTTGGTCGGCATTTTCAGGAAATTCTCTAAAATTTATTCATAATCCCTTTTAACATGCTAAATAAACCAAAATTTTTCTAGGAGAATATAATGTTTAATTTAAAAATATATTTTGCATCTTTAAAAGCTACGAAATTACGTCAAGCTTTTTAAGCATTGTCCTCACACAAAATCAATTTAATCATATTTGTTGTTAATGACATTATTTTTTTTTACTTTAATTTGAATATTAAAACTGCTCCATTTATGTATTGTTAAAATAAATTCAAAAGTTTCCTCCTATATACTAACGAGAGGTTGGGTTACATTTTGCCATAAAATGGGCAAACGGGATCAGTCTTTCAAGTGTTCATAATATAATTTATCCTGTGTATATACTTACTTTTAATTAGTAAAAATTATTTAAAAAAAATAATTATGTCAAATTGAAAATCGGATTTACTTTTTGCTTTTGGATTTACTTGTGAATTTGCTATTTTCAGGTGGCGAGCACATTTAAACAAGCAGTCAGTAAAAAGGAAAATCTGGAGCATTTGGGTGGAATGAGTGAAGCGTCTAGTGATGGTAAACAAATACCTAGTACTTTAAATATCAAATTATCTTGGAACATGTGTAATGCTTGTATAACCGGACTATTTCCATAAAAAAAATTATCTTCCTAAAATTTCTAAATTTTTTTAGGAACAACCCACTCGGTACGTCTGGAGGAACAGATGGCTTTCTCCGGTTGGATTAACAGCAACCTGGAACATGACCCAGACCTGAAGCATTTACTACCGATAGACGCCGAGGGAAAACAGTTGTATGAAAAATTAAAGGACGGTCTTATTCTATGGTAAGTAAATATGTGTATACTTAAAACCCCATAAAATACGTTTGATAATTCTTTTTTAAATTAATTGAAAATACCGAGAATTCATATGTGACTAGCCTGGTGCTAAGTTAGGAATTATGAATAGACTTAAATTCAAATTTAATTCAATTCAATTGCGGTGCACAGTGGAGCCTTTTATTTTACATTTATATTATATAATAACTAGCTGGTGCCCGCGGCGTTGTCCGCGTTAAATCATTACATATTATAAAATAAAGTCCTCCGCCGCGTCTGTCTGTCTGTTCGCGATAAACTCAAAAACTAAAACTGCGCCGATTTTCATGCGGTTTTCACCAATGGATAGAGGGATAATCAGGGAAGGTTTTTACAAAAAAAAAATTGACTCCAGGCGAAGCCGGGAGCAGGGCAGCTAGATATATTTACAACCTCCCTCGTTAAACGCTCTTTCAATCATTGAAAACCGCATTAAAATCCGTTGAGTAGTGTTAACTTTATTTTATACTATTTACAGATATTGGTTTATCTTTAATATAAATTCAAAATAGTAGCAAAACAAAGTAAGTGAAGAAAGATTTAATATCATGTAACGATTATCTTAATGATAAAACAAACTCCTTCTGATTAGTTATGAATCAACATTGTTATTTTCTGTTTCTTCTTACTAATTATTAAATGATTATTAATTTTAAATGAAATTGAACATTCTATTCTAATATTGGTGAAAGATGATACTTTACATTTTTTTTTATATTTTATAATATATGTATTAAGTAATTGAGTATATTAATTCCGTCGAATAGAGAATTTTTGAAATGAATTGGGTTTTTTTTTATTTTTTATTTTTGGAAAATTTCAGCAAAGTGATAAATCACTCGTGCCCGGACACTATAGACGAACGCGCCATAAACAAGAAAAATCTCACCCTTTACACGAAACACGAGAACCTCACTTTGGCTTTGGTCTCGTCGCAAGCGATCGGATGCAACATCGTCAATATTGACGCCCACGATCTTGCCAAAGGTAACCTCCTACAAATGGGGTTTTTTTTTTTAAGGTTCACTAAGTCACGTACACACGGACAGAAGAAATTATATTGTTAATACTAGCGGTCCCAGCCCAAGCAGACATTGTTCTGCCCAAACCCGAAAAAAAAAAATATCAAATTTTCAACCCAATTACAATGGATAAGATGAATTTAATATATTAATGCAGTAAGAGATCAAACGTCTGCTGGTTTTAATAATAAATTTTGAAAATTGGTTGGAACCATAAAAATGTTATTTTTATCCTTTTTTTCTACGTAAAGACGATTATTTTATTTTTATTTATTTATAATTTTAACAATTTTAAAAGCTAATCATAATATAATATACATGTAATGATATCACTAAAAACCACTGATATCTAACCTTGTGCTATCATTTTAAAAAATATTTATAATAAAATGAATTTTATATCTAACTATATACAGTTAAATACAATTTAAAAAAAATATTTAACCTTAATTTAACTTTAATATTCTTAATTTGTTATACTGTCACACAGATCTGAACTGAAGGTAGGCTGTTTATGAAGTGTGGGAATTTTGTGTTACTATTTAATATATATATTTATATATATATAGTAATTGTGTCCTTACAGGCAAACCTCACTTGGTGCTGGGTCTTCTTTGGCAAATCATTAGGATTGGTCTCTTCAATCAAATCACACTCGAACATTGCCCCGGACTTACGGAACTTCTCAACGATCAGGTGTGTTGTCTATTTTTACCTTTGCGTATACGCAATCGAAGAAAAAAAAACCATTCGAAAAACGTAAATTTATTATTGCCAATAAAAAAAGAGTATGTTTATATACTAGCGACTCGCTCCCGGCTCTGCCCGGGGTGCAATTTTTATATATACAAATCTTTCCCATTTATCTCTCTTTCCATATGTGAAAATCAAATTAAAATCGGTCTAGAATTTTTGAAGTGTACACAAACCAACTAAAGGTTTGTGTATGTTATATAAAAATAGAAGCTATATTAAAAAAAAAAAAGAGTTAATAAGTATAATGTGCGTTAGTCATTGTTAGCTGTGCATTAATAAAAAAAGCTTTACTTTATAATAAAAGCCCACGAATATAAATTGTAATTTATTTAGTAATATTTTGAGTTGAGTATTTTTATGTGCAATCAGTAATTTTGATATGAATTCGGATTATTTTTTTATAGAAAAAGTACATTATTTTTATTTGCATTTAAATACTAGCCATAATAATATGTGTAACTCGGACAGGAACGCATCGAAGACCTGCTGGCGTTGTCCCCGGAGGCGATCCTGCTGCGCTGGGTGAACCATCAGCTGCAGAGTGCCGGAGTGACGCGTCGCTGCACCAACTTCCAGCAGGACGTGGCAGATTCCGAGATCTACTCCTACCTGCTCAAGCAGATCGCGCCAGATGACGCAGGCGTCACCCTAGATGCTCTCAGGGTATTATTTTATTTTATTTTTTTTCATGTAAGAAAAGACAGGTTGAATCTCACCAATCTCAATCATGGTGGGATAGGATGCGTACTTCTGAAACGAAAGATAGAACGCTAAGAGAAAGGTTGGTGATTGATTGTTATAATGTCAAAATAAAATTTTGACTAATCACAAAGTTTTCTCTTAGTGTAGAGTAGCGTAAACGACTGTAAAAAGCACACATGGCTACGAACCCATAGCCAAGTATGCTTTCTTCATTCGTCTACGCTACGCTAAGAGAAAGCTTGATGATTGGTTGTTGTAATGTCAAAATAAAATTTTGACCAATCACCAAGTTTTCTCTAAGCGTCAAAATAAAATTTTGTAGCCAAGTGTGCTTTCTACGGTCGTCTACGCAAGCTACGCTAAGAGAAAACTTGATGATTGGTTATTGTAACGTCAAAATAAAGCACACTTGGCTAGCGCCCCCATGTTTAGTTTCGCTTTCGTACTGCGTGCTATGTGTAATGTATGCGACATTCAAAACAGACATAGACTAAAGGCGCGTCCGCTGCGCTAAGATTCTAACAAAACATTGTTAGATTGTAAATTTTTCGTCCGCTGCGACTTCAATAATGTTTTAGTAATAAAGTTAATAAATAAATAAATATCATCACACATTCCACACAGCACCATCTAGTTCCACAGTAAGCAACTAATGCTTGTATTATTGATACCAGACAGTTGATATACTACAAAGTTTTCTAACAAATCTTAACGTTTAAATAATGAGCACCGGCGAGGAGGACGTTTCGAGAATTTTTGATCGAAAAAAAAACGTTTGTCCACCCCTATTTTATGTTTTCTAACAATGTTTTGTTAAAAAAACTGTTGCAGCGAACCCGATCTGTTGAAGATTGCTTTATATTATAGCTTAATTTATAGGTTAAATATTAATACACACAGGAAACGGATCTGTTGAGGCGCGCCGAGACGATGTTGCAACAGGCGGCCAAGCTCAGGTGTCGCGCGTTCGTATCCCCGGCGGACGTAGTCGGCGGAGTTTACAAGCTCAACTTGGCGTTCGTCGCCAACCTCTTCAACCAGCACCCCGGCCTGCAGAGGGCCAGCACCGACACGGACCTCTACCACCAGCTAGACGAGACCAGGGAGGAGAAGAGTAAGTCTACCAACGCCTCTTATACTCCCATACTCCACTTTTTTTTTACGTTATGTCTATACAAATATTATAAAGAGGATAGATTTGATTGTTCATTTGTTTGCATTGAATAGGCTCCGAAACTACTAGACCGATTTGAAAAATTCTTTCACTGTTCGGAAGCTATATTGTCAGCGAGTAACATGGGCTATATTTTATAAAGTTACGCGGGCGAAGCCGCGTGCAACACAGCTAGTATATAAAATAAAGAAGCTTCCCTCCGTCTGCCACTCTGTATGTACGCTCATATCTTTTAAACTACGCAACGGATTTTAATGCGGTGTGATGCGTAATAAGAGAAAAATTGCACCCGTGCGAAGCCGGGAACGGATTGCTAGTTGTTAATTAATATAAGATGTGTCCGTATGGTGTTTCAGCTTACCGCAATTGGATGAACTCGATGGGCGTAGCGCCTCACGTCAACTGGTTGTATTCCGACCTGACCGATGGCCTTGTCATTTTCCAACTGTACGACATCATCAAACCGGGCATCGTCAACTGGAAAAAGGTCTCAAATTCTTTGCGTTAGTCTTTGCATGGTGAAACTGTTATGCCAATTCTAACCAAATCTCAATAACAGATCACTTGAGAGATAAATTTGAGAAGAAGATGTTACAGGTTCTAAGAAAGAAATGTCACTTTTTTTATGTTAGTCGACGGACAGGCCGAAGGTTCACTTGATGGTAGGTGGCTAGCGTCGCCTAATAAATAAGATGATGATGATAATAGTGTTACAAGTTTGACGTGTGTATCTGTGGAAACATAGCTTCCAAATGGATGGAGAGATTTTGATCCGATTTTTTTTTTTGGTTTGAAATCTGACTTGATCGGGTTCGTTCTTAGCTATAAATTTATGAAGATTTGTTCAGGCGTTTGAAGACCATCAGTCCATTTCCTAGACCTCTAAGCCAAGATGCAAACACTTCGTTGCGTACTTCGGAAACGAATAGAGAACGCTAAGAGAAAGCTTGGTGATTGGTCCAAATTTTATTGGGGCGTTACAACAAACCAATCACCAAGTTTCTTTTAGCGTTCTCTATTCGTTACCGAAGTACGTAACGAAGTGTTTGCATCTAGGCTAGGGGCCCTGGTCGATGAAGGTATTTCAATAACATCCACATGTCAAATTGATTTAGATTTTTTTTTACTGTTTGTTATTTCGGTGTTATTTCTATGACATGGTTACAGCAGATATAGCTTGTTTGGGCTCAATATTAATTCGAGGATTAGTTTATAATTTTTAATAATAGCCTGTATTTATTGAATACGTCAGAAGAGTCAGAAGAGTACGGTCAGAAGAGAAATGTCTAATGAGCGATCACATTGCCCTTTCAGGTCCACCGTCAGTTCTCGAAGCTTCGCAAGTTCATGGAGCGCCTAGAGAACTGCAACTATGCCGTGGAGCTCGGAAGGCAGCTGGGCTTCTCGCTAGTAGGCATCGCAGGGGCTGACATCAATGAAGGCAACGCCACGCTCACCCTGGGTGAGTCACTATAGTCAAAAGTAACAATTTGAAACGAAGTTCGAAAACAATAAAATGTATGGGATTGACATGTGCCGTCGCTAAATCACGTGATACATCCCATACATTTTATTCTTTCGAACTTCGTTACCGTTTTTAAAATGTTACTTTGACTAGTTGATTGCAATGCTTTCATATCGAAGGGACATTTAAGTAAAACACCCTTAAGAGGAGAACGCCTTAAAAACAATACGGCCTATAAGCAGCTATTAGCAACATGACATAGTAGCAAAACTCGTCGGAAATTTCATAACACCTCGAAAGAATGCAGTACCGTTTCAGATTAGATAAGTTACTTCGTAACAGATTCATCACTCACATACAAAAGCTAAAATACCTACGTTACATTAGCCAACAAAAGACGCTGCAATAAAAAACGTACTCAACGAACGCGCGCCGATAATCGAGATTCCCGCGTACACAGCGCGATTACGTCATCAAGCGAAAACGTTAGGGTTGAATAAAGAACAATAAATTAACAAAATCGCTAAAGTTAAACTTTTATTTTATTATTATTATTAAAATTTATAATATAATGCAATAAAGTGATTGCGATAAAAACCGCTGACTTAAATGTGATTTAATTTTATAAAATGATCGATATTTTTGTTTTTCAAATTTTTCTTTGTTTTTTAACTTTGACATCCAAAAAAAAAAATATATATATACAAAAAAGGTTTATTTACATTATATCAAAAATAGTTAATGTGTGTGAGTGGATGTGTTTATTTTAGAAAAAAATTTTAAAATCGGTCCAGTAGATTTTGAGTTTATTCATTACAAACAAAAATACAAATATTTTCTCTTTATAATAATTTGATATACTCGTAGATGTGTAATGTTATACATTTACATACAAAGCAAATTCCGATGTGTTTTAAGTATTTGAATTGACAATAAATTATTTTGTCCAGTAACAATTCGATTTATTTGAGTATATATTTTTAATAATTCCATAGCGCTGATATGGCAGCTGATGCGCGCATACACTCTGTCTGTGCTGACGCGGCTGGCAAATACTGGCAACCCTATCATAGAACGCGAGATCGTCCAGTGGGTGAATAACAAACTTCACTCAGCTGGCAAGACTTCCTCCATCAGGAGCTTCCAGGTAACGTATTGTATTGTTTAAGTTAAGGGAACAGGACTGAAAATCATTGCAACAAAAGTGTGTCAATAAAGATTGAATAATTGTTTTAACAAATAAGAAAAAATAAAAAATATATTATATAACACTATTTAAGGCGCCGTCTATTGAACTGCAATAGAAATAGATGATCATCTTTGTTATAGGACGAAGTGTTAGCGGACGGCAAGGTAGTGATCGACCTGATAGATGCCATCAAACCAGGCTCCATTAACTACGATGTGGTGTTGCCGGGTGGCAACGAAGAGGTATGTACATTTTTTAAATTTTTATAAAAGACAGCATTATTGCAGCCAATAGAGCTAAACGAATAAGAATCTACAGACTCTGTCGACAGGTTAAAATATCACGTCTTTAACGTCTTTAAGGATTTAGATCTGATCTATATGTTCAAGACCTAGATTTACTATTAATCATTTCGTAATCGACGCAGATCGATGCGATGTTCGTGATTCCTACATAGGTTTAGTTTTCAGTGCTAAACTTCCACAGATGCTTCAAGTGCCCTTAAGGATATGGGCTCTGGCATCTTTTAATCACTTACCGAAACGCAACAGCACACATGGTGTTATTTCACGGTGGTCTTCTGTAAAAAGGTGGTTACTGCCGCCAGACGGTCTGCCGAAATGACTGCAAAATGCACCGTACCCTGCCACCACTAAAGCTATAAAAGGTGATAATTTGAAACTGGTCAGTGAGGGCAGCTACCTAAACCATTATAGCTAGAACAAAACGCACTTAAGAGACTATCCATCATTTCAATAGTTATTCCCATCGCCATTCAAAGATTTTGGAAAAATGGTACAGCCGGCGAGAAAAAAATTTTCCTTATTTTTTTACATTTTGTTTTTATGGCGCCAATCGATTCTGTTACTTATATGGATAAATTTATTTTGTATGTTTATTATACAATTTATACAAACAAAAAGTAATTCTTACCTTTTTGTATGTTTTCTACCAGCTCCAATATTCTTGTGTGACTTGTAATTTATAATATGTTTTAGTAATTTAGTGGAAACTTTGCTGATTTATGTTTTTCTTGTATGTATGTTTGTAGTGTGTAGCGAGATATTGTATGTTTCCCTAATATAAATAAATTAATTAATTAATTAATTAACCCTATGGGACTAGCTGAGGTAAGAGTACTAGAAACGTCAAAAAATCGCAAAAAAAAAAAAAAAAAACTACTTCCATACATTTCTTACAGAATGACATTGAAAAATAAGTTAAAAATGTTTTTAATTAAAAAAGAAGGCCCGCCTAAAATTATAACCCTGTATAAGTTTATAGAAGCAAGAGACCTTATATCTTATATCTTTAAGATGTATTTTATTTTCACCAGGAGAATCACGCGAACGCCAAATACGCAATTTCTATGGCCCGACGATGCGGTGCGCGTGTTTACGCACTGCCCGAAGACATCACCGAGAGGAAGCCCAAGATGATAATGACAGTGTTCGCTTGTCTTATGGCCCTCGACTACATACCGACCATGGACGCGCCACTCAACAATAAGTAAGACGACAAGGGGACCATTATCACGGCTCATTTGTGACCATATATTATTATTATTATTAGATCGGCTGTCCGTACGTGTGGTATCGAGGAGAAAATTCATTTGGTTATTTTTTTTTTAAATACAAGTTCTCTGTGGAAACTCTACTATGTAATTTGTTATTGCGAGTTTAACGGAATCCGAAATGACTCCGAGTTCATTTCAACTCTTTTTGCTCGCCTATTTGTTGGTGGAAACACAAGTATGCGGTTTACTCGTGCGAGTTAAACGGAGTCCTTAATTAGTCCGTTCCGCTCGCGGTGGAACCGGGCTTTAGACGAGTTTATATATAAGTGGATTTTGAAAATTTTCGGTACTCGTTTGTTAAAAAATAAAATAAACTATAGTTAAATTTCATAATAATCCTTCAAATGTGTTTGTGGAATTGGGTCTGTATGAGATTTTATGATGATTCAACTCTAAAATTATTGCAATCTAGTATGAAATTTTGTTTGATACCTCACCAACGGATAGCCGAATGCTGTTACAGTCCCTCGCCGCTTAATACATATACGTATTAATTTATATTGATTTTAAAACAAAAGTGGGAAGTGTCATCCTCATTTGTTCATCCTTTCGGGATGTGTGAACCATTCAGTCTTTAATCCAGCCGCGATGAACAAAAAATAAAGAAAGAGTAAGCTATTTTTAAAGAGAGACTCCATTGAATTAAGCCCAGCACAGAAGTGGCTATAATATCATATTAATATGTCAAAATATAAATATTATTATAGTAATTAAATTAATTTTTAGGCAACTTGGTTGCAAAATATTGTTTTTTTTTTTTTCTATTTTAATATTATTTATTATTTATATAAAACTTCCATAAAAAAATATGTAACTGGTGATGAAAATCATTAAAAATTCGTTACGTGATTTAGAAAGAGTTAGCGGTTTTACAGATAGACATACAGACAGACAAAATTCAAATTATACTATTTAAAGAATGTATATTATAGCTACATCAGTGCTTGATTTTAATGTCTGTAAAAATAGAAACGACTTTTTTTTTTTTTATTTAAAAAAGAGCCAATGTTCACCATAAAAAGGTTTTTCATATGTGTCGTTTGGAACATTTTTAAATGTTTTTTTTAAATCGTGTTTGATTTTGAATTGTCTGTTTTTCAATCATCATGGGGTCACGAAATTTGTTTTTTATATTTGTTTTTAGATGTATTTGTAAATTTTATTTTTTTATATATTATATTATGTATATTGAATTGAATATTTGTTGCAAATTTAACAAATATATAATCAATTTTTACACGAATCTTCGAATGAATTTGCAAAAAATATCTTTTGATTGTTTGAAATATACATTCTCATAAAATTAAGGTCTAAAAAACTTCATTGCAGTCGAATGTTACAGAAAACGTTACATTTTCATTACACAAGTTAATGTTGCCATGTTGTCATTAAAAAAAAGACATTATTTGTATAAAATATCGCTACAAAAAAAAAACCAGGCATTTTTTTTTTCTTTTCATTGCATGCGACTGTTTTTGAACTACCATTAATCGATAAGCCCACCTTTGGTACAAGAAGATTTTTTGAAAATAACTTTTTCAAAAAACCAATGTGAAAGAAATTAGTGTTTCACTCGTGTGTTGTAGCTAAAGTTTGACCAGACATTTTCTTGGTCGGGATTTTCCCTCGGACTTTGATAGCAACACAAAAACATTCCATTTTAAAGGGAGATCACTTATTGTGTGTATTGTTTTTTGTGAAGTCTGCTTCACACGCAACGTGCGGATATTATACATTTATATATACATACATAATTATGTATAACGTAAGCTTTTATATTATATAATAATTATATTTAATGTAAATTATATTATTATAACTTATTTGTATGAATTTGTGTAAAGATTGAACATTTTGACAGAATACAATGAAGGATTTTTAGGATTTTTTTTTTATACAAATATTTTATATTTTTCATAGGAATATGATTTATTAATATAATTCCTATGAAAGTCATCGAGTGCGAATATGCGTTTGTGTAGTGTTGAAAATATGTTGTGAGAATGAATTAAAATAATTACAATAATAGCAAAAAGTGCCAGAAAAACTAGTTTTTTTTTATTCAATTTTTAGAGAAAATTTGAAATACATACATATATAAAATATTTTGAATAATCTGGTTCATCAGATCAATATCGATATCCTTCTATTATATAAAACATTCATGTTTATTTATTTCGTCGTCGCATAAAAAGTCGTTATTTACTTCAAAAATACTAGACATATTTTGACGCTTTTTTCACTAACATTTAGTGAGTTTCTTCCGGATATTTTAATTATTATACATTCAAAAAAAAAATTCCATGTAATAAATATCCAATTGGCTCAAAGTAAGATCCCAATTTTCGTTCTATAGCTGTGAGTATTTTTTCCAGCTGATGATTTTAGTCTCTCGGTTCTGGTCAAAGACCATATTGTGACCTATAATTGTTGTGATCTGTCAAAATGTTTATAAAAATCGCCACCACAGGCCGGCTTAACTAGTACTTACGCGTAGTATTATTATTATTGATGTGTCAATGTTTTTCTATAATGTGTTTTTTTACAACGAAATAATTTTACTTGAACGACAACTCGTAATTTAGGTGGTGCGTTTAGTTTTGGAAGCGGTTGATTAAAAAAAAAAATTTTTTTTTTTTTTTCTAAATAGGAGCGAAAACGATAAAGGACATAATTCAAAAGCAGGCCATTTTCTTAAAATTAAGATAAACTTTACAGATTTAATAAATAAATATATTATGAAAATGATGGCCTACGTTTGGGAAATGCCAAGGTATTTTAATACTTTAAAAAAATAAATGTCTATGAAACCCCTTAATCAAATTACACTAAATATTCACTATACAAAATGTAAATGATTGATCTCCTTTGTAGCCTATGACATTTTTGCCTTTTTATCCTATTTCCGATTCAATCAATTGCTTTTTAAATTAAACGACCCTTTTAAATGAATGAATTGAGTCAGTCTAGTGTTTGCTAGATATTATGAACCGTTTTTTTTTTTTTATAAGAAAAATGTTAGTGTAATTATATTTTTGAAATTTTATCAAACAACGAATTGTGTAATTAATTTTTATTTTATATAAGATGTTTTAGATTCATATTTTTTATGGTTTTTTTTTTGTTTGTTTGTTTACATCCCTCTAACCGCGAGTGTAAATCGTACGAAGCGTCATCTAGTAGGTTCGGTTTGAACTAAAAGTTAGATGTTGCGATTTCTTGTTTGGAATGAAACTGTATGTTGAAATTTCAAATGAATTTTTTTTTTAGTTAATTTTAAAAATAATTCACCCCGATGCGCAGTAATTGTGTTAAAAGTCGTTGAGAAAGCTTAACTTATTTTACTTAATTTGATCGAGAAGAGAATGCGTCGTCAATATAATACAATTTCAACGATTAATATTGAAGTCCTTTGTTTTTAAATCCAAACGAAGCTCCTATAGGACTTTTTTAGAACTAAAGAATCAGTAACTACATTTATTGAGTTCAAACCAATATTATTATACATTTATTGAGTTCAGCTTTTAAACTAGTTTTGTATGAAGATGTGATCACGTGAACCTTTGATATCGATACAATACTTTTTGTTTTTCTATGGACAAAGTACTCCTCTTTATAATTTGAAAGAATTAACCCTCGCTGATAATGTTTGATTCATTACGGATTATTCAGAGTTTTGAAAAAAGTCATGTAGGAGCTTTGTTTAGAATAAATTGCGAATAACTGCGGTAGGGATTTTGAATAAAATTTAGTTTTCTTTTTGGCTTCCAAACCAATTGAATTCGGTTGAGAAGCTCTTTTGAAGAGTTTTTAGCATTTATTGTCTCGACGTTGATTTTTTTAAAAAAATTTTTGGTAGGTATATCTCGTGTTGAATGTTTTCGTGTGGAAGTTGGCAATATGTGTGTGTGATAAGATATATAACGATAGGATAACCTTTTACGAATCTAAGCCATTATCAGTTTTTATATAATAATAATAAAATTGGATAGTTTTATTAATTTTTAAGTCTCACATTCCTTCTTTTGCGGCATTCCCTATTTGGTTGGTCTCTGTTCTCGAATAACATTTCCATTGTGCATTTGTAAAATATATTTTTCCTCGTCTTTTTTTGAGTTCTTAAAATATTCCCGAATAAATGTCGTATATTTTTGTAATTACTTTTTATTTAAAAAAAAAACTGTTTAGTATTTTACGGGAACCAATTATGCTGTACTATTTTAACGTAGAATAGGCAAACGCAACGGAAATCAGTATATAAGATTTATCACGTATTGTCTGATAGCAATTAATACGCTAGCTATGAATTAATGTTTATTGACATAATTGTAAGCGAATCAATAAAGCGGAATTGGTAACATTATTTTTTATATTTTATTTTAACAACCCTATACAGTAGTAACTATATTGACTATTCCTTTTCTACACTTCCATTTTATTTTTCGTTGGACGATTTTGGGTTTTTTAAATATCTTACCAGCTAAGTGTTCCTCTGACCATAGGTCGGAGATCTTATAGCTAGTAGAGTAAAAGTATAGTAGGATTTTTTTTAAATATATACATATTCTATCGGCTAAGGGCTAATAGATGTGCTTCCTATCTCATATACGTATGTATATACGGTACAGAGTACTGATTGGCCATTTTTTTTAAACTGTAATGAAATATAACAAGAACTCGAAAGAAAAATGCATCAAAACCATCGAAATTGCAAGTTAATTTAAAAAAAAAACAATATTTTTCTATAAGTACATTATATTTATTTATGTATAGATGTCCTCTTTTAAAAACACAATATAAAATACCAGCATACTAGTGATAAAAATACTCGGCTGATAGTAGAAGAACTGTAAGTGTACATAGGTGTACTAAAATCATCTTAAAACGCGAATGGACCTGAATAACTATAGTTAGTCCCTTAAGGTAACTTTTTTTTAATAAACGAAGAGGTCTTACGTAAAAGGAAACTTTGTATGTAATAAAATTCTGTGTCAATGTGATTTTGTGTAATATACATATTTCGTATAATTAGGAAATAAGCTTCCTGACAATCAAAAAAGGTAATTTAGATTACATAATATATTTTTAAATGGCTTTGGGTGCTTTTAAATTGTTATTCATGTATTGTTTTGCTTGTGTGTAGTTTTTCATTTGGGAATAACTGTCACATTTTATAATGCAAGCCTTCTTATCACAGAAACATCATTCAATAGTCATATCGATTGCTGTATAAAGTTTTATTCACAGTGTTGAAGTTGCCATATTTATATATTATGTTTTAATTATAATACGTTATATGGCAACCCCATCAACGGGATTGGTGGTTTTAGTTTGGTGGCAACATTGAGCCGACTCAATACCATTGAGGTCAACATTCACACTTTCTTTTATTTACGCTTTTTCTACCGAAATATTTTATTTAAAAAAATAGTAGCAAATATTGTACAACAAAGTTATTTTTTTATATAAAAGTTCGGTAGTCAGGCAGACGGTCCACTTGATGGTAGGTGGCTACCGTCACCTATTAATACAAGCAACGCCTTAGACCTTAGCAGGATAAAGGATTAGGAGGTAATAGGGAATGGGTTCTGCATCTTTTAGACACCGAAACACAACAGGATATGTGCTTGTTGTAAGGAGTGTCTTCTGTATATATAACACACGGTGGTCTTCTGTATTGTTTTTTTTGTGCGTAATTATCTTGAGTTGTTTATATCTTAGAGTAAATAGAACTTTTTACTCTATGATTGTATGAGCCTTTTCCAAAGGAGGTTTCACAAAAATCAAGAGACGATACTATTGATTTATACCTTGTATAATCCGTACCAAACAACTATCAACCTGTGAAGTTGGTTCCGGCGTTAGTTCGCGCAAGTACAGTCAAAAGTGCGTTCCCGTTAATTGGCTCATACCTGTTTTTAGCTATTGCGCACGGACTCTACATTATACCATAAATGAGATATCTTTAATAAGCAATTTTTTATAAACAGGGTCAGAGCTTGTTCAGAAGAGGCGAGTGCATACGCGCGTAAGCGAAATACATAGTATAAATAAAGCTCTTAAAAATTGAAATCGAAAACTAAATGAATTTGCATTTTTTTTCTAACTTTATTGCAATACTAATAAAATTCTTTCCAGGTGAAGGTTTAAATTATTAATATTTTAAACACAGCTTATCACATATACTTATATTTTATAGCTACGAAGAAACAATATATCCAGGCGACGTAATTGATTTTCGTTCTCAAAACGGCACCGGAATTATGCGATCGCAAAGTGTGCTCGACAATCGTGCTACGGCGGAAATTCCTTTTCAGCGGTCTACGTCCATGTTTTTTCCACTCGAAGAGATGCCTTTTGAGTAAGTATCTGGGTGTCTGTCTGTGACTGTTGTGTTGATGTGATCTTCGTTCTTAGCTATAATCTAAGATCTGTTCAGGAGTTTGAAGATCATCAGCCCATTTCTTAGTTGACGAAGGGATTTCACTGACTAAATTTGGTATACTGTTACTTCGGTGGTATTTGCATGACATGATAAACTTTTGACTTGATGCTGCAACATCAAGTAGTCTGCGGGATACCCTTAGCAAATACTCCTTATCACAAGGCTCAATAGAAAGTCCGGGTTAGTTTATAATTTCTAATTAGTGCTTGTGATTTGAGTAGTTTATTACAATCTACTTTGGGAGAGTGTAACCGCTCGATATATTAACGGCTGCCTAGTATCAGTAGTCCTATTAAGTCGGATGAGACTTTTTCGTCTCAGTAGTCCGATGATTTAAAACGTCGGACTACTGAGCCTTTTAGTCCGATGATAAAACAATTTTGTTAAATCAATTATCTTTTGAATACTCGTTTTATCATCTGACTAAAAAGCTCAGACCGATCATCGACCGATTACTCAGTCCGATGATCGGTCAGTAAGACCGATCATCGGACTGAGTAATCGGACTACTGATACTAGGCCTTAACGACACTTGAATGCCTCATGTATTTTCATATTATATTCGCAGGTCGGAGATAGACGGCGTCACTCACAAACCCAGAATCGTCGCTACTAAACCTCGCATCGCTCCGAAACCTAAAATGATCACCAACAATATGAAATGGCATAACGTTGTAGATCATCTAGCACAAAAACAGACTGAATAAAGTCATCTAGATTTTTTTTTTTGAAAGTTAGGGTACGAAAACCTTCGTCAGTTTAGAAATTCATGCCTTTATCAAATCGTAGACAGTTAGTACCTTTTGAAATTAAAGCACTAAGCAAACGTCAATGTTTCGTTTGAAATGAAACGTTGCTTGGTGTGACTGATAATAATTATTATTGACTTTAATGTGACAAACCTTTTCTTACCCCGACTGTACCTAGTACTTAATTTATTGTTTTCACTATAAGAGTGTGGCACAGAGCACGAACAATTCGGCGTACAATTAGGAACTATGTTTAGTTATTATTTTTTTTAAATAAAACGCTATTGACAGCTTTTGTTTCGTTACTGTAAACATACGCAATAAAAGTTAATTAATAAATATTAGACATTTGCGATTTGTTGGTGAAAATTTTATTTCAAACATTATTATTATTTATTATATATTTTTATACATGGTATAAATAAAATTGAAAGTCCATCTGTCCGTATACTTACCCGCTAACTCCTTCTAAACCAAAAAACGGATTATGATGCGGTATTCACTAATGGAAAGAGCGATCAACGAGGAGGATTTTTGTCTATAAAAAAAATCAGTGCGAAGCGGGATGCGGAACGCTAGTTAAGTATAAAATAAAGGCGCTATGCCCTAACTCTTCATCTACGTCGTATCTAACTAGTAATATGCCGATGATGCTTCACTTTTTCTATAACGACATCGATTTTATCCGTAATTTTCGACCAGAGCGAGACATCAAAATTACTTTACTGGAAACGCTTGAACCAATTTTGCAATTTTTTTCCCTACCGCTACCACAGTTTTATAATCCAAACAGTTCGGCAACGCTTTTGATGTTGTGCAAGTATTTACTTACGCTGTCACATGCAGACACGCAAAGATCATTTATTTACATCATACATGCCTATCTACATTTCGAAGTATTCCCATTTGAACTACTATTTTCTTCTACTTGAATGATGGGATTTTAAATTCCAATATGTTCTAAAATTTCTTCTACTTACGCAAAAAGATTACTATTAGGCTCGAGTTCACCAACAGACGGTTATTTTTAAACAGCTGTTTAAAATTTAAACAGCCGTTTAATAATATTTTGTTGTTCAAAATCGCTAAAATGCGGGTTAAACGCCCTAAACATCTGATTAACTTAATGATTAAACGGCTGTTTAAATTTTAATCAGCTGTTTAAAAATAACCGTCTGTTGGTGAACTCGAGCCTTAGTCCGTTGAAATGTTAAATTTTTTGGGCTTTTCACGTTTTACTTTGATTATTGCACCAAACCACAGCACAATGCGTCATTCCAATCGCTTTTTTTGGATAATTTTTACTCTACAAGGTGCCATTACAAATATTATCATTCTTTGTTCTGTGACTTCCAGTGACTTAAAGGAACCAAATCGTCTTAAAAATGACATTGAAATAAAAACACATCAAGTGTGAACGATTTTAATTCAATCCATACCAGCAACGCAATACAAAATATTACTCAAATGTCAAATTTTTCAAATAAAATTCCATATAATTTATTAAAACTGAAAGTTCATAATGATTTTTAAAAGGACAATAATGAACACTGTGTTAGTTGACAATACTGTTTAATGTTAACTTTATTTATAAAAAAGTAAAAAAAAAAATAATGTTCCTCATATATATACACATGAGCTAACACAGTATCCGTTATATATGTTATATATACAATAATATTTTTTATGAGAAATGTAGACATTATTAACAATTTTACAACATAGGGTATAAAAATTTTTTTACACAATTTACAACTCAACAATAAAATTCATTACTAACAGCAAATATTTTATTAGTTTCTGTTTTTATTGTAATAAAATATTTTAATCAATGAGATTTTGTAAATATAAAAGCTCAATCGTTTAAATGGAAAAAAAATGTAAACTTGTATTTTTAATGCTAATTTATTTAATATAAATACCGATAAAAAGAGAAACACAAAAGAAGAGATTTTTGAAATATTTTTTTTTTTTTACATATTTAATCCAAAACATTGATCAGCAATAAACTTAATAACAACACATTCTTGTAATTAATTCTGGAATGTACTCTATGAATGTAACAATAAAAAAAAACTCTTTAGAGAGAAATAAATTCAAACGGAAAAATGTCATTACATAATTATATAATTTACATTATTATTTCTTATCATTACTACTATTACATTTGACACCGCCATTACAGCAGCAATGAATTAAAAAATAAAATAAAATTGTGCCATAAATGTCCATTCGTAATAAAAAAAATATGCGTTTTTTTTCATACATATATTAAAATAAGAAAATTATTCTAACGAAACAAACTAACAGCCTGTCCGCTCTACAAGTAATTGCATCTTAAAAAAAAAAAAAAAAAAAAAAATAAGGTAAGGCATTCTTCCGTATATATATGAAGATATCGTGGTCACGCGTTGAAACCGTAACTCGATTATAGAAAAGCTATAAAACCACAGACTTCTAATCACTAGCAGACTCAAAAAAAAAAAAAAAAAAGTGAAATTTTTTCATTTAAAAAAAAATTGTTTTTATTTAATTTGTCTATATTTTTTAATATTATAAAGACAGAAGAATTGTGTGTTTGTAATGAATAAACTAAAAAACTACTGGACCGATTTCGAAAATTCTTTCGTCTATACAAAGCTACATTATCAGCGAGTAACATAGGCTAATTTTATGAAGATACGCGGGCAAAGTAGCGTGCAAAAGCCTAGTGTTTAATAAAGAAACGATCTCATCACAAGTTAAAGTTCAGACTGTCACAATTTCACGTGTCTTGTATATTATTTTTATTTTTATCATGTATATATTTCGTCTGCTTAGATAAAAGTCTGTGCGGATACTATTTATACATCAAAAGTAACTTATTTAAAATTCGAGATTTATTTAGTTCTCTAAGATTATATACGAATACAAGCTACACTTTTATAAAAGACTTTAATCTCTAAACGGCTTCATTTTATATTATTTTTATAATAAATTTTTCTCAGTACATCTTCATATTACCGTACTAACGATAGCACTAGATGCGTTGTACGTTTTTCTATCTTTTTTATTTATTTATTTTTTAAATTCAACCACGGTTGAATATAGACAGTGACCATTTAAACTTGGACCAGCCCAGTATACATACAAAAATTATTATCATTCACAAACAACTATTGGTTTTTATGCTATCACCGTTTTGTCGAGAAACAAATTGAGCCAAAAACAAAAAAAAAAAAAAAAATCACCGCAAAATATATCATCCTAATACTATAGAGCAATTAACGGGACCCAGCCCCGTCGATTCAATATTAAATTATATTTAAAAAAATTGTTCACATTTTCATAAGCGAAAGTTTGTTAAAAAACACATTTAATATTTGCAGTGAAAATATTTAATAGATAAAAATTATATTTATTTTTCATGTAAATATCATTAGACAGGCAGATAGTACACTTGATGGGTGGCTACCGTCGCCAAGCAACGCCACAGATGCATAAACGGGATTAGAAGGGGGGATTTGGAAACTTGACATATTCAATAGTATGTCAAGTTTCATATGTAGAATATTAATCCTCTTCTAATGCATTTGAAAAGTTTCATCTCGATCAGAAATAAAAATTTTAATGTAAAATATAAATCTATACTAATATTATATTATAAAGAAAGAATATTTGTATGTTTGTAATGAATAAACTCAAAAACAACTGGATCTATTACTAACTACTATTTTAAAAATTATTTCACCTATTGAAACCTACATTAACAGCGAATAACATAAGCTTTATTCTACAAAAGTTACGCGGACGAAGTAGCGTGCAACAGCCAGTAAGTTTATATGGGAATTAAAATATTCGAATAACTTTTAAAAAACTCATTAATCCTTTTCTTCAATTACGAAACCAAAATTTCGCTTATGAAAACGCGATCCATATACAATCTTAAATTAATAATTAATTAATTAAGAATATCACTGTGTAGACCACACACACATTAGTTTTCAAATGTGTGTCTACCCGCAAAGTTTCAAAATTATAAAACATGACGCCATTTTAATACTCCTTCGTTAACTTTTATTTATAAGAATTCATTTATAAACAAATTTAAATTTAAAGAAAATTCATTTAAAAACAAATTTGTACAGCCACAGTGTATTATAAAGCCTTGATACATCACATCTCCGTGATAATTTAAAAAAAAAAAGATATTTTTTTTCAAAACTTTTTTTTTTCTTTAAAATAAAAATACTATACAAATCCGTGACTGTACCTGTTTCAATAAACTAATGCGGTAAAATTTTGCTAAACAATTTAATATTATTATTTTAACATTTCGACAACGTTGTCCGCCATTGTACAGCCGTCGTATTGCGACTTGTAAAAAGAAACAATACATTTTGGTACCTATTGATTCTATTTGTAAATTTAAAACTAACCACATAGCGACTTGCATTCGTACCTGAAGTGAAAAAATAAAATAAAACAATAATTAAAAAAAAAAAAAAAAAACAAAAACAAAATAAAAATATAAAAAATATTAAGATTAGAAATGCGAAAAAAACAAAAAAAAAAAACTAAAACCAGATCACCAAAACCATAAATTTAGTTAGAAAATCTATTTTTGTGTAAATAAGAAAATGCTTTAAAAATGGAATTTATTAAAAATATCTCAAAAAGGGCATTACATGCGCCATTACCTAAAATGTCATAAAACATTCCAACAAGAATTAATAAAATAAAAAAATCCAAAGCTTATAAGTTCGACATAAGTTTGATCTATATTATGCTATAAGAATTTTTATTCATTATTTCATATATAATGTAATTTTTATGATATGATAATATAACTGTACAAACATAAAAATATAGTACATAACGAAGCGTCACCGGTTAACATATGAAAACAATAGAAGTTAATATGTATATTGCTTTTGAAAATTTTAAAAAATTGTTCTCACAGCATAATTATTTGTACATTTACTATCAGATTTAATCAATTTAATAAATTCTATAAATTCATTGGCATCGTGTTTAGACATACTATTATATATTTTTGTGAAGAACTAAAAGTATAACTTCTTTTGAACATAAATAAGAAATATTAAAATTGTCTTAAAAAATGTGTGGTCGAAAATCTAAAAAAATTCGAAGTTTTTTTTTCTCAGCTTTCTCAAAAAATGCTAAAAAAAACGATGGTATCGTCACCGTACAATGTATTATATTAAAAATTGCTATAAACTTCGTTAAAGAGAGATAATATCGAGACATATTGAGAAATATTGAAAATAGATACCCGACGAAATGTCAATAATCAAAAATGTTATTCATTTGACATTTTTGATTATTGACATTTTTTAAAAATGTTATATCAATGATCAAAGCAAGAAAAAAAAATCACCGAGGCTTTTTCTATTTTCTCGCATAACTTGTTTTACTTGTTAAATGAACGTATGAGAACAATTTTTCATTTTTTCCATCAATTAATTAATTATGTTATAATATAAACATTCTGAATCAACATTTATTTATTTATTTATTTAATAATTGCTACATTTGTTTCACCTACTTATCCTCTTATTTTAATGTGCAGGAGTACCAATTTATTGTTATTTTAATGAATACAGCGAAACTACGTTTGCTCTTTAGGACGGTTTTATCAACAGTGAAAGTCACCAGAGGTCGCTACAAAAAATTATCTTTATTTGAATAATTATCATAGTTATTATAAGACCCAACAAAAAGTATATTCACTGGGGATACCTAGAAAGGCTTTCAAAAATCCTAAATTATTTAGATAATATAAATATTCTTTGCTGTTTAAGCCATAGGATTTTTATATTTATTGATTAAAAAATTCTTTTTTCTAAAGACAAAAAAAAAAAAAAAAAAACAAATTTCAAAAACATAATTATTGTGACAATTTAAAACATTTCAACAAATTGGCACTCCCAAAGACCATTATCGTTAACCTTTCACCCGTTTTAGCGGTAAATAGTGATGTACATTACCTGTCGTAATGTTTATCGAGTAGATACTCTTTGAGTCGCCTCACTAGGTGCTCAGAGAGTTGCATCACTTCAGGCCACTGCTTCAGCACCATTACTCCCACCATTACAGCTACGCTTGTTGTCAATACTCGCACTCTATAAGTACACATAATTTATTTAATTTCAATTAAATTGAACACGTTGTAAATGTCATTGGATATTTTCTTGTGCTTATTTTCGTAAAAAAAAAAACAAGTCATTGTCTTTAGCACGTCAACCGTTAATCTTTGACCCTTCAACAATCGAGTGGAGTAATTATTATATTGCTAAAATAGAAGGGAGATAATGATTTTTTAAAAAGAATAATTCACTAAAATCGACACTTTTTAACACAAAATACGTGAACTTAACAAAAGGGAAAAAACACAGTAAGATGACAAAATAATTAAACGAATTGGTTGCTAACTTATACGCCAGTTTCGGGTTCGGCTGACAATAATCGTAAATGTAGTGCGGTTTTTTTGGCCATTTTTCGGAAGTACTGCTGATAGTATAATAAAATTTTGGATATAGCCACAGCATCAAACTTTATCCCCCGATTCTGTTATCATCACTCTTCTGAATTGTCTTAAACTATGGAAGCAAATTTAAAGACGTATTTAAAAAGAGGACACAAATACCTAGTGCGCAGGAATGGCATCGCTATACCAGCGACCGTGGCGACCAACAACAGTACTAGTTGCAACAGAGTGAGAGCCACGTTCAACAGTTTGACGAGCAAGAGGCGAGGGGGCAAAGCGCCCGCCCCTCCCGCCTCACCGCCCGCGCCGCCCCCGGCCCCACCCCCGCCCCCGCCCGACATCCATTGCTCCATTTTACTTATCTACAAGAACAACAACCAATGTTGAGTTCAGCACTTTAAGATAGAGAAAGTACGCCTAAAACGGAATCATGGCGGAGTCTTGCCTTCGCGCGTCAATGGTAAAAGGTAGTAACGTTCCAAGTTCCACTATTGATTTTAAACTCCAATGTTCTACGCATATATATGTCACTTAAATGTTCCATAAAGTTTATAGTGTTTTGTATTGTATGGCATGCGAAATCTTTAGTTGTAGTAGATTGATGATCTAATATTACCAAAGTTACATACAAACAGTCAAAGTTTTAATATTTAACGCAGGCGGCCGACGTCACGCGTATTGAGCGCTCGCATATCGCGCGTTCACTTTGACTGTTTGAAAGTTTTAAAAGTTTTTAAGATATTAAATAAAAAAATCACTGTTGCTTATAAATTGTTAAATATAATTTATTTTGTCTAAATTAAATTTTTTTTTTTTTATTAATTCCTCAACAAGGTGTCTCCTTTCACGACGAACTATTGTCAGATAGAGCTGGGTTCTCATTACACAAATCCGGCGAATTTACCGCGTCGGTAAAACTGCCGGAAAGTCTAGTTACCACTGACTGTACAATTTATGTGAAGCTGTTCACACTATACCGGATCCGGCAGAACGTCCGGACAGGAGTAATGTGAACGTGCTCACACAGGTAAAAATGAACTATACTACAATACAGATAAGACTCACTTTGGTCTGACAGAGATCCAGTGCTTCGTGTATGTCTCTTATTCGCTCCTCACTTTGATATTGCACTTTCTCTTCAACGTCGGTGAGGGCTTGTTTTAAATTCTCCACCTGAAATCGATAACTCGGATATATATTATATTTTACACAAATAATTGCAATATTTGTTTTTTATGAATCAAATATAAATTTTGCTGCAGTACGTATTAGTTTCGTACACTTTATAACGAACTTTCCCCCTAATGAATTAATGTATGGTCATACATTTTTCATTACAGATTTTTATGCTAAATATTTTAGTAAGTGATAATAATTTATATTAGTAAGTATATATACGCTGTAATTGGTTTTTTTTGAAAATCCTACAGAAACCTGACATTTTTCCAGGATAAAAAGTCCTATGTTATTCCAAGTAATAAACTATCGGTATTCCAAATTTCATCCGTTTATACAAAAATCCGTTCATCCGTTTTTGCATGACTTAATAACAAATATAAAAAAAAATCTCATTTATAATATTAGTTAAAAGTTAAATGTGGTGCATCTAGGTACCTTCGTTTAGGAACACATATCACTATGGGCGATGAAAGATTTTTTTTTAAGGTTTAAGTCGTCAGACAGGCCAATGGTTGGTAGGTAGCTTTGGTCGCCTATAGCAAGCAACGCCACAGTTGATTTAGATTAATTAGGTAATACCTCGTTCTGATGTAGTTCTGTGAGATCATTGATTTGTTCCTCTAGCCTTTCTGTCTTGAATCGTTCCTCTTGCAACGCCGCCGATAGGAAGGACACTTCTTGTGACAGATTCTGCAGGAATGTTGACAATTTAGTTAAAAAAATAAGTCTATGTTTAAATTTTAGCTTGAAAATTCAATTTCATTAATGTTTTGGCTCCCACTTGATGGAACCAAAATGTACTAAAATCCAGCTTGATTTGACCAAAATGTCGGGGATCGTACTTGAATGTTTGATCTGATGCGATTTTTACCAATGGATGGCCAAACTGGTACTATAGATGATTTTTTAATCTTATATAAATAAAACCAATGTGTGTGGTTGACGTTCTACAATTGTACTATATTTATTGTTCTCTTTGATCTACCTCAATACATTTTTCCATATACCTTATAATTAATAATAATTTATTACTAACTTAATTGATCTGATACCTACAACGCCATCTAGACAATGAGGTCGTAAACATACCGCCCACCAAGGACATTTAGTGACGAAATGTCCTTCTACAAAAACCTTCCGCCCACCATGGCAGATTGTCTAGATGGGTTGAGTGACCTAAAATTAACAAAATGGTTTTGAACTATTTGACCTTAAAGCTTACATAATATGTGACCTTAACAACTAACCAAAACTTATGAACACTTCAAAACAAATACACTCAAAATATAAAAAAAAGTAATACCTACAAATAAAGCTAAATTTAAACAAGTTAAATATAAAAGTTACGAATTTATTGGCAAAATACATATTTTGGAAGTGGGTCTTTTAATCATAGAATTTTTAACTTTGATTGTGACCACACGGGTGATATTATCGCTACCTCCATATTTTTCTACTATTTTACCCATAACCCAACGACTGGGTGGAAGATCGTCCTCTTTAACTAAAACAATATCTCCGACGCTAGGCTCAGGTACTCGAGAGTTCCATTTATATCGATTCATAAGTGTGGAAAGATACTCTTGAGACCACCGCTTCCAAAAGGTCTGTACCATCCTTTGGATGTATTGCCATCTAGATACTAAATTGACCTTGACTTCCAAATAATTATTTCTTAATAAGCCTGGTGAGATTAGACGAACGAGGAAGTATGATGGGATGTTTGGTGTGTTCGTCCAGTTGAGAATTTTGCAATCTGCCACTTACTCTCATCGAGATATGGACATAATGATTTTAGATTATGGACATTAGATTGTATCTCACCAGTTTTCTGTAAAAGTAAGTATTCCTCAGTAAACCCTTCCAATTGTGCTTTCTTAATGCATATGGTCAACGCTTGATTTATTTCAGTGCTGCAGGTAAGAAAACCGTTGAAAAATAGTGTCCTCGTATATTTGACTAAAGTGTGATCTTATTATTTCTTCGAGATCAACCGTTAAATGTGGGTCTATGGTAAGCAATGTTTTCATCTCGCATAAATTGCGGGCCTGCAAACCAGATATCATAACTCATAGTGCTCCTGGCTGGACTCCTCTCGAACCACAGTCTGCTGGATTGTCCTTTGAAGATACATGATACCACTGCGAAGAATCCAGCTCTCAACACTCTGTTGAACTCTTGTTGTTGTTGAGCTCTCTCTGTTGAAACTCTGTTTACTACAAAGGTCTTCCATCTGCTAGGATGACTGTTAAGCCACGCAAGAACGACTGTTGAATCCGTCCATGCCTTGATGTCCTTTGGTTTCCCTTGGTGGTGTCCAACACTTCGGCCAATTCTATAAGAAGTTGAGACAGTAGAACTGCACCACACAGTTTAAGGCGAGTGATACTAATCTGCTTAATGGGTGCAACTCTTGTCCTCGCAGCCAACAAGGAGACATGCGTTTTTCCATAACTGTCAATAGTCCTTGTATAAACAACTGCTGAGAAGGCTATTTTCTCTCTCCTGGCATCTGTCGTCAAAGTGCTCAACCAACGTGGAATTTTAATTAAGGTAAGTTTGGACAACTCATTGTGGTAAGTCGCCCATTCATTCTTCAATTCTGTTGATATTGGTTCATCCCAATTTGTACTGTTAGCCAATAGTTAGCGGGTAACCATAACTTATGTATAAATATTTTTTGCCACTACTACCGTAGGTGCGATCCAACCCACTGGATCGTATAACCTTGCTATTATTGATAAAATTGATCTTTTAGTTTCAGGTGGTGCCTTCGGAAGTTGCACCGAGTAATGAAAGAAATCCCCGCTTCGATCCCAGGTAAGTCCTAATACTTTAACTGTGTTCTCTGTTTTGATCTTCATCTCCTTAGTGTCCTGTGTGTGTTCTATGTTGTACTCTTTTTTATCTATGTTGTCCTCTTTTGATCTATGTTGTCCTCCTTTTGATCTATGTTGTCCTCTTTTTGATCTATGTTGTCCTCTTTTTGATCTATGTTGTCCCTTTTTTTGTATAATTTGACCTCTATCTTCATGTTTTGTTCCAGTCTTTCATATAACTTAATTTCTGAAAGTAACTCCTCGTTGTCTCTTTTCTAATGATTTGAACTTTTTTACAGCTATTTGTCCCGATTTACAATTTACGCAGCGAGGTTGATCTTCACGAAAAGGTAACTTCACTATATATCGTCCTTCGAGTGTTCTTTTTGTTGTCCTAGCGAAAATGTATTCGCACTTTTGTTCTTCTTCCGTGTACAGATTATTCTTATTATTTGATTGTTCTTCTATTTTCCGAAATCGTTTAAACTTATCGTTTTCATTTATATGTGTATGCATCACAGATATATTGTTATTCTTCTGGCTGTCATTAAAAAACGGAACTACCCCAGACAGAATCCACCCGAAAGAGGTATCTTGAGCTATAAAGGTTCCATTAGAGCTTCTTATGCTTTTAACACCATCCTTCAAAATCTCGCTGTATATGTTTGCACCCAACAACAAGTCGATTCTGTCAGGAATGTTATACTGCGGGTCTGCAAGGCATAACTGCTGTAAATCAATCCAATTGACAGCTTCTATTCTTCTCTCTGGCAAAAATGATGTTATACTCTTGACCACATAAGCCTTAATTTGAATTTTAAAATTCTTGTTCCTACGTGAAGTAAGGTTGATGTATACCATTGCCTTTGATATCCCCACTTTGACTCCATTTAAACCGGTGGTTGTCCCTCTGACAGGAATTTTCTTTAGCCGCAGAAGTTGCACTGTTGCTTCCGTAACAAAGCAGGCCTGAGCTCCTTGATCCAATAGGGCTCTAATCACGTGATTGGTTTCAGATTTGGACTTGGCATCTACTAACGCAGTAGCTAGTAAAACCTGCCCCCTTTGTGAGACCTTCCGAGTCGACAGACATGATACTATTGGGGATTCGCTAGTCGATGGTCCAGCACTCTCATCAGTCTGATCAGACTCCTGTGGAGCCGAACTATAGCTATCCAGATGCAAAAGAGAATGATGGCGCCTTTCACAAATCCTACAAGTGGTAGACTTTTTGCACTGAGCCGCTGTGTGATTACCGCCTAAACAATTAAAACAAATATAATTTTTAGCTACAAAGTCCCTTCTTTCGGCACATCCCTTTTTAGCAAATTTCTTACAAAAGCACAATTTGTGATTCTCTGAACAGAACTCACACCGTATGATGGAAATATTGTTATTATTATTAGTAGACAATAAAGTCTTTGGTCTTGTTTTATAACTACTGTTCTGCTGTACTAACGATCTATTGGAATCAAGAAATTCCAATGCGCGGAATCGATTTTCAATAAAACTCTGAAGTTGATCCAACGTCGGTAATTGATCTGTATCGGTTGAACTAGATAAGTGTAATTCCCATTGTTTACGCGTCTCGTTATCTAATTTAAATGTAACAATATGAATAACGATAATGTCCCATGTGCTCACATCTACCTTTATATTTTTCAATGCACTCATACAATCCATGGTGGTATCTAAAATTTCCTTTAACCCACTCGCAGATTCATTATGTAATCGCCTTTGTCCTAATAAGCGCTTTAAAATGCAATTAGATAAGTATTTTTTATTATTATAACGCTTTTCCAATAATGACCAACAATGACTATAATTCGCGTCACAAATCGGTGTATGTTGTATTAATTGTGCCGCTTCACCAATTAAATGACTTTTCAAATAATGCAGTTTCTGAACATTGTCTAAACTATCATTATTGTGAACAAGAGATAAAAATAAATCCCGAAACGTTACCCATTCAGAATAATTTCCCGAAAAATTGGGAATATCAATTTTTGGGAGTCTGACTAATGCACGAGAAATACCTAAATTGTTATCAGTATTATTCACACTAATTTGCAAAGAGTCGCTTTCACTTGATATAAATTGTTTTAAAGAAAGTTTCAAAAGCGATTTGTACATTAAATAGTCTTCTTCGGTACTTTCGTATATTTCTTGGGTAACATAGACAGTATTTTCCAAACTATAACCGTCTGATATTTCATACAATTTTGCGTTATTGCATACAAACGACAACCAATCCTTTTCTAAATTATCTAATCTAGCTTCTATATACTCTTTAGATATTCTCTCTTTTGGACTTTTCTTAAAATTTAACATACCCCTTTTAATTGAACCATGTAAATTTAATTGAATTTTTATTAGACCTTCCATGCTTTATTCTTATAATTATTTATTATGTAATATTAAAATGTAAAACAAAACTTGAACTATTAACAAAACCAATTAAGTAGGTATTTAAAAATAATAATTTAAAAGGTAAAACAATATTAACCTCTTATTTATAAATACCTAACAATGTGTAATTTCTTTAAAAATATATGTGTAAATTGCAAAGTTTTGTTTACCTACTAAATCGTTGTCTAAAATATTTCTTTAAATTTTATTTTCTATTTATTTCTAGTGCAAATCGTAAAATTATTCTTAATAATATTCAATGATCTAAATAAATATAATGATTTTTTTTTTTTTTTTTTTTTAAAAAGTTGATTTACAAATACATATAAATTTTAAATGATATTAAATTACAAATTTACAAGTTCCATTACACAAAGAAATAAAGTTCAATTTTGCTTGAAAATAATTAATGTTCCGCTTACGTTTGCCGATCACACAAAATTTATTTCACTCCGATTTTAACACCAATTACACTGATACACTCGTAACACCGAATACTGTTGTTCCACTTTTGCTTGTATGCCGTTACGCTGTTGGTAACGTGATCTTTCCGCTTCGCAATGTCCTGCCGCTTGGCTCCTTCCGCCGCTGGTAACTGACGCACCTCCAAAGTGTCCTCAACCGTCGCCGGTTGCCGCTTATTCCACGTAACCTTCAAGCAGCAATCCACTACCAGTACCGTGAGGGTCCGTTTCAAAGACTCCGAAACTCCAAATATACTGGACTGACTTGCTGGCAAAATGCTGTGCTGGATCCGACTCGATAGGACCAAAATGTTTTGGCTCCCACTTGATGGAACCAAAATGTACTAAAATCCAGCTTGATTTGACCAAAATGTCGGGGATCGTACTTGAATGTTTGATCTGATGCGATTTTTACCAATGGATGGCCAAACTGGTACTATAGATGATTTTTTAATCTTATATAAATAAAACCAATGTGTGTGGTTGACGTTCTACAATTGTACTATATTTATTGTTCTCTTTGATCTACCTCAATACATTTTTCCATATACCTTATAATTAATAATAATTTATTACTAACTTAATTGATCTGATACCTACAACGCCATCTAGACAATGAGGTCGTAAACAATTAATGAGATAATTCACCAAGACTCTTTTGACATAAAAGCATTTTTATGTGTAGTTGTTAATTGTTCAAAAAATTAGCCAAAGTAAGCTTCCAACTCAGACCATGATTTATTTATCAAATCACAATTACCTACAAAATATATTAGTTAAAAATGATATTGAAAAATCAGTACAATGTTTTGAAAAATTAAGCAGATGTTTGGAGAGTAGATAAAGACAGCGCCACCATAGGACGTCCACTACTAGACATAGGCTTCTCCTATAATTTTTCAAAAGGACCAGCTGCCCTTATCAGATTGTCTGTTCTCCTCGTGGGTATAAAGATATAAGGTATACAGATATTTAGAAATTTACTCGTCAAATTATAATGTAATTAGTTTTACTTTGATCGCGTCCATTTTCTCGGCTAGTCTTTCGTAGTCTTCCCTGCGCTCGCGCAGCTCATTCAGTATTGGCTTCAGAGAAAACGTCGCTTCCGACATATTGTTAGAGCCAGCTTGCGTTGGATACCTGTTGACAATTTGTTTTATGAGTGGTAATTTATGTTTTGCAGCTTATCAGATGCATAAATGTGTAAAAATGAACTACTTGAATAATAAAACATTTCAAATAGATCTCAGTTATTTTCTCAAATGTTCTCGTCCCGAGATAAGAGTGTGTAAGAGATTTTGAGAGCCAAATGTGACCGACTTAAACAAATCAGATAAGGTATAGATAAAAGCTTCGCCTTTGAAAGAGTAAGTGACTTACGGCGCCCCCTCGCTGGTGACCGAGGAACTGGGCGAGGCGTCCGGCGAGAATTTGGGAGCCGGCGATGTGGCAGCCCTGGGCAGAGTGGATCCTCTGGGCGCCGCCGTCTCACCGGCTTCCGACGCCCGGGACCCTTCCGACGACGCGTTCGCTGGACGTTGTAGCACAACTCAATACACATTGGCATTACGCTCACGAGATTTCACTCGAGCAATTTAAAAACGCTCCTTTGTTACATTTGTATATTAACTTCACGTGTAATATACAAAAATAACATTAACATTTAAAACACTGAATGTTTAAGAGGATAATGTGACAATTTTCACCAATGATTGGACATATTTAAATCAATCATTGGATTGATTGGAATGAAACAAACACAAAACGGTTACGGGAAGCTTGCTACAATACATCAGTGAAAACCGCATTCAAATTTGTTTCTGAGATTAGCGTGCACAAGCGCGCACAGCCTATCAACGATTTTCTTATATAATATGTATTTTTCTGTTGCATATAAAAAAATATAAGAAAATAATTTCATAACCTAGACACAAATCACATTAATACATTTGAGAAATTACATCTCGATCCAAAATAACGCTTGCTAACTAAAACTCAATTATTTTTTGGATGGAAAATAAAGGTTCATAAAGGGTCCGTGAAACGATCAATTGCGATTGACAATAATTACATGATTGAAAATTTCAAATGATGGGCGATTGAAAGACCAATTGAAGGTATATCATTCGCGCATGCGTCAGTCGTTTTGAATTGTGTTGAGAAAAAGTCGCGTCGCTCAAAATCGTCCTTAACGTTAAAAACGCTCAAAAATTCGAAGGCAGAAACAAATAAAAAAAAAAAGAAATTATAACAATAATTTTATTATTATTATTATTATTATTATAAATCTATGCACCAAAAATATAATTTTAATACCATAAATATCATGTTCATACCTCAGCAATCAATATTTTGTTATAATGTGTAGATAACGTAAACGATTTACATTATAAACTGAGGCAAGTTCAGTAGATAATTCAATTGTTACATAAAAAGATTAATGTAAAATTAAATATCAAGTACGAAACATTATTCTTTATGATAAGTCAATATACATTAATTTGGCTGTCAATATACAGAGCGTCCATTGTCATCAATCAAAATTTTTCTCATTTGCAATATTGACGTAGCAATATTGACGACAATCGCTTCATTTGCATGATGTAAACGATCAATTTTTGTATCAATGAGCGCCAATCACGTTAATTATTGTCAATCGCAATTGAACGTTTCGTGGACGCTTTGGACTCTTTTAAAGAAAATCGTCCAATAAATCAGGTTTGTCTATTTACCTCTCAGTTCCGCGTGTTGTGGTGCTAGCGTGCAAGAACGAAACAACAACATAAGCGACAATACACACGCGTATAACAACAGTGAAAATATTTACACAAAGCTAAATTTGTGGACATATTGCGTTTGAATCTAGAAGCCGGTGTGAAATCAATGTGATGGGTGGGATAATATAGCAATTTTTTTTTTCTATATACAATAGTAAGCTGCAGAGTTAATTAACTGTGAATAGGATCAGAAATTCTGAAATTAGGGACCTACAAACTACTAATAATTTTAGAAGTCAATTAAAAAACTTTACATAGCACCAAAACAACAACACACTGTGCTTTCTGAATATTTTTCTAGTAGATGATATTTCTAGTTGACGACGACGACGATGATGATGATGATGATGATGATGGAAATTATATAGATTTATCTATCATCCTCAAAAACTTTCGCATTTATAATATCAGTAGGATATTATGATAAAGTGTGTCTGCTGCAGCTAACTATACTTAAATAGTAAAACTATCACAAATACTAATCATGAAAGTATTTATAGATGTATTAAATGATTCCTTAAAATTTCATACTATAAAAAGAACTGAAAAGATGATTTAATGAAAAGGTCAGGGACTTGTTTCACACGTTTTCTAAAATATCTACCAAATATGCCTTTCTTCGAAAAATCAAATTAAATTAAAGACTCTAATTCTATGCAAAATGTTATCTATCAAAACCGTATTATGAAATCGTATCAAATCTGTATTAATTATAATTGCTAAAACCTGTATTATTTTCTTGATCGCCTCATAAAAAAAATCTATTAACTGTTGTAATTACTTTAAAAATCATTATTAATTTTAATTGATAAAATAAACAAACAAAATTATGTACTTCATTATTAGATTGATATTATTAGATTTCATACTAATAATATCAACTGACATTAAGATTGCAATGCCTTGATTAAAACAAATTAAAAACATTATTTCACTTCTACTAATTTTGCCATGGCAACTTATTTTTTTATCAATTAAAGTGATTAGAAATATGAAATTAATACAAAAATCATACTATATTCATGTAAACTAAGTGAAATAAAGAAAACGATGGTACATCAACCTAAACAATATACACATCAGAACACAAAACCATAGAATGTTCGTACAAAAATAATAATAATATGTATAAATATATATTTACACTTCTTTCTGCATTTTTTACACTTTCCAAACAACATAATAATATGTCATCACTTTTGTCTCACATAAATAAACCTGTCACAAGGCAACAACTACATATTATTGTGACTCACTGTTTATGTAACACAATTGACGGCGTTTGATCGTGACATTGACATGAATCGTTTATCTCCGATGTATGTTTTTTATCGTTCACTTGCTCATCTACGCGTTTTACCATTCAAATTTCGACGCCCGACGTAAAAAAAGGAGTGTTATAAGTTTTACGTGTGTGTGTGTGTGTGTGTGTGTGTGTGACGTCATCCAAAATGGATTGACCGATTTTGATCCGTCTTTTTTTTGACAGCTGACGAGATCAGGATAATGCTTAGCTTAATAATTTATGAATATCTACGGGGCGTTTAAAGTTTGAGGTGTGTGTGTGTCTGTGTACGTGTCTTGTCTATGGAATCTTAGCTCCCAAATGGATTGATCCTATTTTGATCCTTTTTTTTTTTATAAAGCTGACGTGATCGAGATAATTCTTAGAGTTTAAGATGTGTTAAGGCGTTTAAAGACTATCGGTCCATTGCCTAGTTGACGAAAATGAACTCATCAGCAACTTACAGCAGATATAGCATGTTTGGGCTCAATAGAAAGTCGTGGGTTACACGTAGTATTATGGTATTTCGTTGTAGAGTAAGCTGTCTTAAATGAAACAATTTTAATACGTCCTATAATTTAAATAAGTTGAAAAGAAACTGCGGACATGATTTTTGATGAGAGTCGATGTGAGGTTTACGAGAAAGCGGTAAATATATTGATTAATAAGATTATTAAAAATTGTAATAAATAATGTATGTGAAGAACTTTTTGGGATTAAAATTAGAAAAAGTCATTATTAAGTATATATATAGGGTTCATGCAGTATTATTTGTTTATATCGTGAGACTCCATGCATTTAAATACTAGTTGATTCTGTAGGTACTTTTTTTAAAATAAAATGTGTTATGATAAAATTATTGTGTGTTCAATTAATGTATGATAAAAAATAATGACAGATTAAAAAAAAAAAGTTGTTATTCGTTTTCTCTGTACTTACAGGGACCCGTGTTTTCTGCGAGAAAGAATACAATACATGAAGACAATTTTTATATGAACATTAATATAGTGTTTCAAGAGTGTTTTATGTTATACACATTTCAATATAATATCATTAAATATTAAAATATTGTGCGAAAGTACATTGTAAAATTCAAACAAACACAACATATTATTAGGTATGATTGAAGAAAAATAAAATGGACAGCACACATACTCCTAAATTGGCTGGTCTGACAGTGATTTGGATTAAATATATATTTTTTTAATATAACATCTTATGCAACCTTTTTCATAATTTATTACAAGATGTGTATAAAGCACATTTAAAGAGAAATATAACTAACAGTAACTCTGAACATGTTTTTAAGCAGAAAAAGCGGTAAAATTGCTTGACCTGACATTTTAGCATCGAGTAAACATAGAATTACTCTTAATGTTTTTTTTTTTTTTTTTTTTTTTTTTTTAAATAAAATATGAAACAATTAGTAAAATACACACCGGCTAACTGTGAAATGTTGTCCGCTGAACCAAATCGATTCGATCTTGAGAATAAATGAGCAAACTCTCTAGGGGCGGCCATAACACTGCCACCCAAACCGGTGATGCCATCGCGTATGTTACCTCCCACATTTCTGCAATGTGAAAAAACATTACTATTATTATATTTTTATTTTTATTCTATATAAATTTAAACTAGATTTATTTATTTTTTCTTTTTTTTTTTACTTATAAAAAATTAAAAAAAAAAAAAAGAAATTTCTTAAAGGCTTACTTACCTAAAATCAGTAAATCTTTCAGGGTCGTATATTAAATACATAATTGAGTGAAAAAGTGATTTTTATAAAAATAAATTTATAAATTTGTTTAATTTAAATAAGTGGTGATTGGCGATGGATTTTATGGTTTGAAAAATTATTATAATTTTAAAATTATTTTTTTTTTTAAAAAAAACAACTCGTTTTTTTTTTCTTTTTGAAAACTATTTAAAAATAAATTATATTTAGAAAGTGTGTTTTGTGCTTTATTTTATCCCTAATAATACATATAAATATTTCCTATACTAACAAATATATGTCTTAATCAACTACAGAATAAAAACCCTATCATATCAAACTACAAATAGTTTACTCTTGATTGACTTTTTTTTTTTAATTCATTTCGCGTAGTGGCGAGTAAAGTTTATTGCGTACGTAGTCAAAGCCATTACTTACTTGAGTCCTTGTCCCATGTCTCGTAACACTTCCCTAGGTTGTCTGTGAGCCTGACCACTGGTGCCATGTTGCTGAAATTATCAAATTTAATTATGTATATAAAGCCAGGAATCAATGTCAATATTGTAAAATCTTACACAATAGATGGAGTATTGTATGCAGAAAATAACACATTAGAATTTTGTATTTTCCAAGAATTGAGGGACTTACATTTTAAAAAGAGACACTATCTTTTCTCTAAAACTTACAGTTAGAGTTCATTAATTACTCAGTGATTAAAAATAAACATTTTCATAACTGCCTTGCACATTTTACATACATGATGTCAATAAAACATTTAGTAGGATGGAAGACAAAAATTTCTAAATATGGATATGTATATTTGTGATCAGTATTGTCAAAAGACATGTCACCACTCCATCTTCGATATTTGTCTAATGCTAGAGCAAAACACAAATAAAAAAAACAGCACACTTCCTTTTATTTAATATTGGTGTACTGTAAGGTAAAGGACAGGTTATTGCTGAACAAAGTTTTGATTTTCCTAGTAATCTCTTGGCAGAGTTGCTTGCTTGTAATATTTTAGTAACATAGAATTATATTTAAACTCAAATTGATAAATTATGCAAAAAAACGATACAAGTGACATGTTTACACATGTTTAGGTGAACAGTCAAAGACCATTTATCGTCGACTAGCTGGTGCCAGCGACTTCGTCCGCGTTGAAAAAGAAAATATACGAGTAATAACGCTTGACATCGTTATCGCTGTGACGACGGTGGCGTCTAATTCTTTACATTTTTAGACGATCATTCGGAAATAGTAGTTTTTTTCTTAATGAAAGGTACCCTATGTCCTTTCTTGTATCAATGACAACATGTATGCAATATTTCATGATGATCGGTTGAGTAGTTAAGGCGTGAAAAGGTAGCAGACAGATAGAGAGACAGAACAGAGTTACATTCGCATTTATAATATTAGTATGGATTAGACAAGTTTTTAATATTACCTCCCAACTTTTGATCCTCTTATTGTAGCCCTCGAGTTTCTTCTGCAACTGTGCTATGCACAAAGCACTCTTCTGATTTTTCTTCTCGAAAACCGCTTTGATACGCTGCAGTTGTTGTTTATCTGCATTGGCCGCCAATTTGAGATACTCGTTCACATTGTCTATGGAGGAAAAAATAATTTCAATCCGAGCAAATTTTATTAATATTCAAATGTCAACTTTAAAACTGACAAAGAATGAAAGAAAGCACTTTAAATATTGACAGTTAGATCCTGTCTTACGACAATTACATAAAAAAGTTTTTTTTTTTTTTTTTTACCAATACACCTAGACGTTTTACAATATAAACTTTATGAATCTATTTTATTTTAATTAATATGAATAAATATTTTCTTTTGTAATGTAAATGTGATTGAAAATTGTAATTTGCTGACAATAAACGGCCTGTGGGGGTGGCGTGATCCCTGAGGAAAACATAAAAAAAAAAAAAAACCACTCTCACAACACACTGATAATTCTAACTATCAATTTATATTTATGTACTTTTGATGTAAAATTAATTATTAGTACATCTCCGATACTTCTATACCTTTTCACAATATTATATACCTAAGAAATCAAAGGCAATAATCAAATTATTTAATCAAAGTTGATATGAGTACTAAACTCACCATCCCTTATAGTCTGCTCCAGTCTTATAAGATCCTTGGTCCGTTCCACTTTGCTGTTGAGGTGTGCGATGGCCGTCAAAGCCTTCGATGAAGTCACACCTGCGCTACTGTCCACGTCATCTGTGTTATATTCATTGTAATCTTTGTAATCGAACCATCTTGGACATAATATGTCTTCGTACGCGTTTACAACTAAACCTTTGCTATCGTTGAACACGTGTATAAACATTTTTTTTTTAATTAAAATTTAAAAAAAAATGTATCACATTTTAAACTTCACTTAAAACAGAAGCAAAGTCTGTTCAATAAAAATTATATTAAATCAGTACATAAAGCAAAAACTCAAATAAATTAAAAATTCCACAGATTTAGTTTTAATATGTTTTTTTTTTTCGTTAAAAAATAAAAAAATAATACACAAAATACGTTAAATTGTTTGTCGATCAAACACAACTTGACTTGACTTGTTCGAGTAAAATGTAGTGATTAACTAATTTAAAAGGAAAATAAAGCCAATTAAAATGTTGTGGTGACAAAATAACATTTAAACAAATCATTTATTAAATTGTTTGTAGGAATTACTAATTTATTTGTACGGTAATTATGCCCGCGATATGGTCACTGGTTATAATTTACTGTGTACAAAGATTTTGTATTTAAAAAAAATAAATACTAGCCCGTTGGATGAGTGGTAAGGGTGTTTACCTAAACTTCAGGGGCCCCGGGTTAGATTCCTGGCTTTATCAACTTTGCAAATGAACTTTTCAAAGTTGATTCTGATCTGAATTTGGAAAGTAGTGGCAGGCAGTCATAAATTGGACAACCAGTGTGGCGGCAGTAACCACCCCCTATAGAAAACTAAAATCGCAAAATAATAGCACTTGTGCTTATGTGTTTCGGTGAGTGAGTAAAGGATGCCATGAGCCCATTTGCAGCACCTCCTTTTGTTAATGGGCGACGGTAGCCGCCTACCACCAACTGAACCGTCAGCCCATCTGCTAGCTTTTTATATAAAAAGTAACCAATATTATAAGGAGGAATGATTTGTTTGTTTGCATTGAATAGGCTCCGAAACTACTGGACCGATTTGAAAAATTCTTTCACTGTTGGGAAGCTATTAATATAGGCTATATTTTATAAAGCTACGCGGGCGAAGCCGCGTGCAACAGCTAGTACTTAATATTTTTATATATAAAGCAATTTTTAAAATAAATAGTTTAAATATAGCGAAGTTTGTGCATAATAAGCGGCGATATTAATTCAGGTTGCATTAATTACATTTAAAAAAAAAATCCTGTTATTGTATTGTAATTATAATTTAATAGTACTTTAAACAATACCTTGAATCGTATAGTCCCCGTCTTGACCTGTAAAACGAGAAAATATTGTTTTTAACAACATTTCACAAATGCGCAGTTTGACACTACCAGCGATAGATCTATATTAGGGCATGTAAACCGAAAATCGATATATCTGTCTATTTGGAAAAACTATAAATATAGACAGAAAAGTAAGAAGTATTACATACATTACCCCGTCTTATTTGTTGTACATGATTTAGTTAGATTATTTGCTCAGAAATATACAGAAAAATCTTTATATTTATAAAAAACTTCTTAATCTTAACTTAATCGTTGGATTTTAAAAACAATCAAGGAAATGAAACATCGATATAACTAACAAATATACTAAGTATTAAAGGAACAACATAATAAGTAATTAAAGGAAAAATGTGGTTCACAATATAAAACATGTATAAAAAAACACTAGAAATGTTATATCACAAATTGGAACACTTTTTAGAGTTTTAATATAGAAATAATTTTGTTGTTGATGTTTTAGTTTTATGAGATTGTTATGTTTCTCTTTATATTTGTACATAAATAGGTATAAAGTTTCTCTTTGTATAAAATTTGTTTACTAAGTCTACTAAAAACTATTATTTACTAAGAAAATGTTGTTGATGAAAATGCACTATTGTCTTTATTTATGTAGGTTTCTCTTTTTTTTCTAATTTACTATATATGATATAATTGTTTGTTTTCCTTAATAAAATAAAATAATTATCTTACTCCTGTACGCTGGCGAGCCATATTCATCGGCCGATGAAAGAGTGTAAGATACGTTCGGACTGTAGACGGAGCTCGCATAATCGACTGGCGCTATCAGACCGGACATCATCTTCTTCTGTGGCGAATCTTCCAAACTGTAATGAAGTTAGAGTAATGGAACATATCAATTAAGACCGCACTCTTCTATAAAAATCATTCCATTAGTTAATTTGCTTTAGTAGAGGTTTCGCACAATTTTGTTTCGTACGAATTGTGCGAAGAAGTGACTTTAAAATTAAATATATTTTTAGTCGCTGTTTCGCACAAATATTATTTTGAAAAAACAATATTTCTAATAAAATATTTTTGAAGTGAAAACTTCTTTAGGCGCGTTGTGGGCATTTTTGAGATGGGATAAAATCATTGAACTCGCGACACTGTCATGTAATGCAATGTAATGTAATGTAACCATTGATGTAGCTGATATTAATTAAAAAAAAAAAAAAAAAAAAAAAAAAAACATTTTTTGGGATTGGAAAAAACCATTGAACTCGCGACCTGTTAGGTAATGCAATGTAACGTAATGTTTTTGTGAAGCTACGTTTTCACTTCTGACGTGCAGACGACGACTGACATGTTTTTTTTTTTCTTAAAGGCCAATATTGGTCAAAATTTCCCAAATTTACTCCAATTACCATATGAAAAATATTATTTCAATAATATTAACAATATTTTTAGCGGCAACAAAGACCGAAATTTAACATATAATTATAAAACAATAATAAAAAATCATAAATTAAAAAACTAAAATAAAACCATACATTTTTGACACATATTTTGACTTTAATTACACCTACTTTGAAATAATAATAATTTCAACATAAACAAGTTGTGTAATGTCATAACCTGCAAAGGTTCAAATAAATCTCAGGTTAGTTTAGTATGGAAAACATCGGTATGTGCCCTGCTAGATATATTTTGTATGTATATGAGAAATCGCCCTAGTAAAAAACTAAGTAGACTTAATTAAAGTGTAGTGTATTTCTTCGTGTCGTCAAAAAGTGGACAAAGTTCCAGGAATATTGGAATTCAATTTCATTCGTGCTAAATTCACTTATACTAAAATATCGTTCTTAAATACATTCATATATCGACATGCATAACCATTTGCGGTATTGTCAGGTGGTCAGGTCTGTCGTCAAATCTATCGCTACGCGGATAGAATATCAAGTATAAAAGTTAATAATATATGTATGTTACATCGTATCGCAACTACTATTGATTGAAAAGGTTGAAACAAGAGTAGCATTATACTAGCTTCATTATTTATGAGTATAACCGTGACATGCTCACATTAAATCGATACGTACATTGGCATAGAACAGAAAAAGCCTATAATTATACATCGACAGCACACTGCATAAATATTTTTGAACTATTTATTGACTCTTTCCTAACAAAAAAAATATTCTTATTTTATTTTAAAGGCCTTGCCTTAAAAACTTAGCAGAAAAGCGTTATTTTCGTTGCCCAATTTGACTTCTTAGAGTAAAATTAAAACTTTAATAAAATACAATGCAAATTAAACTATATTCAAAAAAGTTTGAATCGGGCAGATTCATACAAAAAATTATATTTTCTGAAAAAAAAAAAAATGTAAAATACTTCCCAAAAAAAAACCTTTTGTGGTCAGTAATAAATTTTTTTAGCGACAACTACATTTGTTTTTAAGCTTATTAATTAAGTTCTGTACGGAAGTTTTAATCGGCTGCTTTTGTCTTTTTTTTTTCATAATTTACACAATATATAAGAAAAACCTTCCAAATTTTAGTGACAATTTTAGTGAATAGGCATGAAAAAATTTGACAACAAAATATCTGCATTATTCGCGATATTCCGTATCCGATTCAATAACAAAACACTAACAATATTTCATGCATAGTATGATACGAGTCACGATGACAAAGTAATTGCCAATCTAATGAGCGAGAACATTATACCTTTTCATAATATTTTCATGATCAAATTACTATAAATGGAAGCGTAATGGTCAATTAAAACCATTGAATTAAATAACAGCAAGAACTTAAATACATGATATGGACACTCAGTTGGATTCTGTTGGCACTAGGTTGTACTACTTTACAGAAATATACTTACTCCCTGGACGAGTTTCCAGTTGTGTTGGCTGATAGCGGACTGTTGCCAAGATCCCTAGAGTGCGACTTGACATGGTGAGGGCCACGCTCGCCGTGTCTTGACGAAGAACTTGACGAGGGTTCCTGAAATAAGTGTTATTTACACTTTAAACTCTCAGATACCTGCTTCAGTTGATTTCTTTTCTTTTATGTATTAAGTATTTAGCTGTTTATAGTGATCATGAAACTACCAAATTCCACTATTGTATTAAGTATTTAGCTGTTTATAGTGGTCATGACACATTATGTAGCCAAACGCACAATAACATTGATTGATAGATACATCGTGAACGACTACGCGAAATGACGGATGCATAGCATAATGTGCAAGTCGCAGAATGTGCAGGTAGTAAAACGTGCAGATCGCAAAATGTGCACATCGTAAAAAGTGCAGGTCGCAAAATGTGCACATCGTAAAAAGTGCATTCACAGCCCTCATCTTTCAAGGAGGTACTAATTCAAGTAGGTATAAACAATAATCAAAGGTAGCAGGTATTCTATGGAGTACACCTTTTAGCCAAAATTTTCGGAAATCGACAGAAAGTCTTGATGGACACGATTACCGTTAAACGGGTACTTTGACTTCCAGGGGAACATTGACAATGGGTTAGAACAGGTCTGTTGGTCTCTTTATAAGTTCCATTTATAAGGATAATTAGAACAGGTCGTCATTCCAACTACTCCTCGTTTATTCGTTTCAAAAATATTAATAAAAATGCGTAGGATATGTTTATAGTATTTAATACTATGCAAACTTTCCGCTGTAATAACAAAAAAAAGCACGCACTTACGCTTAACACCATATCGGCTTCAACAACAACTAAGACTTGCTTATTATTGCTTAAGTCAATAAGCGTATAAGTCAATATGCGTGATAGAAATCAGTCGTTATGCGTACCCCCAAAATTAACCCCCAAATTCAATTAAACTAAAGGTAAAATTGACATAGTTGATTCTGGTCTAGGTGGCCAACCCAGACCAGAATCGACTATGAAAAGTCTATTCAAAAGTTGGCTCTGCCGATAATGAAATCCGAGACCCCCGAGTTAGAGCCGTATAACAAGCCAATGCCAAGGCAAACCTTAAACACTCGACCAATGACCTCGTCAAATCTCCAAAACATATTTTCTTTAGTACACAAGGTTTATGCTAAGCAACATCATTTTGTTTGTCTTTATAGGCAGCTATCTAATGGACCCTAAGGGTCAGTTCACACAGCTTAGTGAGTGCGCGCGACTTGTGTAGGCGGCTTCGCGCTGCAACTTATCTTGGAATCATTGAATTGTGTACCTTTTAGTGTAGTAAATAAGTTCTATGAACTGACTTTAAACTGTTTAATTAATGATTTTAATAACAGCACGTCTGCTTTTGTGTTTCGGTGGTAAAGGATGTCAGAGCTTATCCTTAATCCAACAGTAGTCGCCAGCGCACTTGCAGCAGCACCTGTGGCGTAGCTTGTGTTATAGGCGACGGTAGCCACCTACCATCAAATGGAGCGTCAGTCTGTCTTGCGACTTTAACATATATGTTTTTATAAAAAAAAATCCAAGGTGAATACAGCCTCAGTTTACTACAAGATGTTTTCTTAGCACTGAAAAGCAAGTGATTCACACAGTATCGTTATTACTCCCGTAAAGTTATATCGTCCCTATTGAATACAAATGTTGGTGTTGTGCGAGGCAATATTTGGAGAGCGTTTATCGTCCGTGTCACATAACATCACACGGCAGCCATGGCTCAAGCGCGAAAACCATTAGGCACTTAAATTGTTCCGGACCATTCACTGGTCAAATTCGTAGGTCAAAGTCGAGAGCTCGATTCACATGTTATTATCGGAAGAGCGCGTGGGTTAAGCGGCTTATTTTAGTCTCTAGTCAAATTGAACGAGATCATATCAAAGAACCATAGATATATAGTGGAGTATTGGAAAAGTGAAAAACGAAATCTTAAAGTTTTTGAATTATTTTGAAGAAAAACATAAGAAGCCAAAATAAAATAAAAACTTTTAGACTAAAACTTGTTTTTTTTATTTATAAGATGATCGACTTAATGGTAGGTGGCTAACTGGCTACCTGAGGACACAATCAACAACAGGGAAGATGCTGAAGAACCTACAAGAATTTATACACACCAATGATTTCTAAACATATAGTTCAATGATTCACACCATGCTTCAAGAGGCCTTTATTCATATATTGTGGCTGGAATATAGCTATATTCCAATATTCATGTAATGTACCTAATAAGAGAATTGTGTATATGACCAATGAATACCTAATAAACTCTTAATGCAAACAATCGAATGTTGCTTTTCTTGTAAACTCTTCGGTAAGGTTCAAGAGCTGAAAGAATTACAGATTTTTTTCTGACGAACCCAGTAAAAGAAACGCACAGCTACCTATCGACCAAATACTCAAATTTATCGTAACGTAGGGTAAGATGACCTAATGTTGGCACCCCTCCAATTTATTGGCACCCTAAACTTTTCTCTAAAAAATAAGAAAACTATTCCATAACCCACAAAAAATAAATCTTAGGCTTATGATCTTTATGAATTGCTAACACTAAACAGTCAGATGATTTCAACACTGTCAAACTTTCAAATTTTATTTGAGTCGCAACGAATTTTCTGTTACGCGGGCAGTTTCTAAGATTTTGTTAAGCTAAGTGCTCCCTGTTTCAATTGTTTATGTGATAAATTATTGTGATTTACCGTGATTGTTTATATATTTATAGTTTTGTATGAAGCTAAGTATTTTTGTTGGCATTTTGCAGCTTAGTTTTTAATTTATTGCTATGCCAATAATTGGTTTGACAATAAAACCTGATTCTAATTTATTGGCACAGTGCCAATATTTTGGATTCTATTATTATTCATTTTTTTTTTTGCATTTTACACCTTATTTTCATACACATTATAATATTTATTACATCTATTTATAGAAATCATTGTGTTTTTGATAAGATTTCCAATTGTTGACACCATGCTAATAGTGAAAATACAACTATAGACAGTGTATGTTACTCGCTGATAATAAGCTTCCCAACAGTGAAAGAATTTTTCATATCGGTCCAGTAGTTTCGGAGCCTAATACTGCTAAAAATTCTGGAAAAATTATATTATATACGATGCTGACAATATAATAATTAAACCCGAATGCATAATCAACATTATCCAAAGGATATATAAAATTTATATGAGGTTTTTTTGTATCGTATTGTTTAAAGTGCCGATAATTTGGTAGTTTCCCCTAAATACTTGTAAACCAAATCTCGACTTAAATAGATCTTACGCTACTGTACGATCATACGATGCCATCATTCAATTCCCTTTTGATTTTAACTGTGATTGGAATCGAGGCATGCGGGGGCCGCCCACGGTAAGATATAAATTGAGAGCTCAGTACGTTCTCAGTACCATAATATGTACATACCACGCTTTGTAAAAAAACATTTCCCTGCCTCTACTTTTGTTACAAATTTTTTGTTTAAACATATACATATAGTCCTGTAGACCTTTGGGGAAGTTCGCGTATGGTGATTTTTTCCAGGAAAGCTTAGTAGGAGTCTTAGTAAGTGTTTTAGACTTAAGTAGATGGATATCCACCCCTGGTAAATTTTCCAGTTATGGCGTCATCAATTTTTTGTATGAAACATATATCTTCAGAAACCTAGCGCGTATCCGGGATATCAATCTACCTTGAGTGGACCGGCGGTAGCTTTCTGAGAGGCTTGTCTGACCACTTTTACTTAAAAAATAATGAATGTATTATAATTAAAATAAATAAAAACATGCATATTTTTCCTTAGGATAGATTATTTGGACGCAAGGAAAAAATAAAAGAAAAAAATTAAGGAAATGCAGTCACGCAAAATAAGGAAATTAACTAACACAAAACAAGGAAACCAATAAGGAAATGAACTTGACGAGCCCGTTGGACGAATGGTTAGGATGCTTGCCTTAATGCTCTTTTCCAGGAGTTCTGGTTGTGAGTTCGATTCCCGGCTGGGTCAACTTATCAAAGTTGTTTCTGGTCTGCTTAAGGAAAGTAGTGACAGGGCACATTGCGTTCCGCAGTCACTTGGGCAGACCGTCTGCTGGCAGTAACCACCCCCTTACAGAACCTATGTGTGGTGTTGTGTTTCGGTGAAAGAATGAGTGATGCCAGAGCCAACTTCCCTTTCCCAATCATTTATCTTCAATCCCAATATAGTTGGTAACACACTTGCAGCATTTGTGGCGATGCTCGTGTTATAGGCGACGGTAGCCACTTATCAAGTGGACCGTCAGCATGTCTGTTGAGCTTAATATATAAAAAAAAACTAACACAATAAGGATAAAAGAAACTAACATATAATAAGGAAATGAACTCACGCTGACAACGTGGTGCACACTCGACGGAGATTGAACCCTGGACCTGATGACAGCGTCATCGGTCACGGCCGGATCCCTAGTCAACTCCGAAGTAGACGGTGACTGACTCCGACTGGAGCCTTTACTATGACCGTGGCCGACATGTAACGTATCCATTGCCGTGCCAATATAACCTCCAAATGGGAAGCGGTTCAACGAAAGCTTACATGTATTTTATCACAATACAAAATATCACAAAAGCTATAACGTAAATGTGATCACAGACATAAAAAAGGAACTCGCTTTTTGCGCTTATTGCTTTCCGGGTGGTATGCGATTCATAATATTACATTGTTTGAGTTTGTACGATTCGCCAGCGACGCCTCCATTGCCTTTAGCGTTTATCTGAAAAGAGGAAAGACAAATGTTACTTAAAAGGTTTTTTCGTCAGGGCTGCAATGCTTGATTACCAGTACCCCATTACGCAACGTTTTTAGAACAAAAGATTTCCTTGACAGGGTTTAGTTTTAGTACGTAGTGGAATGCTAGAATAAATTTAAAGGGGCAGAGTCCCTGTGATTACAACGCGGAAAATCTATGTATACACGCTTTAGGGGAGACATATCGAGAAACTGTGTCTTTAAATACTACTAAAATCTTGTAAATTTTGATTACTGTAAAATGCTATCATGTAGACATGCTATTATTTCGCGGTCGTTCGTTACAGCCACCAAACGGGTATCCCTAATGACTGCTAAATGCCATGTACCCTACCTACCACTACTTGCAAGACCCAGACCACAGGCAACTATGACAAGTTCCTTTGCAAAAGGGGCTCAGCCGGGAATGTGGCTTTTAATTTTGATTTTGTATTTATTTTCTTTTTAATTAAATAAAAATGTACCGCCCAAAAGACTAATGTGTTCTCAAAAAATAAACATTACCTTTATAAAATGTCCGTGTGTATGTTAAACTACAAAAATCAATCACGATTTAAAAGTCATCGGATGTTTTATATAGAGGAGCCTTCACTTCAATCGGTAAAACAGCTATGTTTGTTTGCGTTTCAGTGACGTTGCTATCCAGAACAAAATGAGTGACTACGTGCCAAATGCCAGTAAGCTAGAAATTATTGACTTGAGCCAATTTTTGTTCGACCAATAGACGATTAAAAATTCACGCTTTGCTAGCGTGCAAGTATTTAATGGGTATTGAAAAATTGCTTGCCCTTATTATCCGTACTAATCAGTACCAATATTATAAATACGAAAGTATGTTTGGATATATGGATGTATGGATGTTTCACGCAAAAACTACTGAAACGATCACCATGAAATTTTGCATACACGTTGTCTGGGACACCAGAAAGGACATAGGGTAACTTTCATCATTCATCGCGAGCACCAGCTAATATTTCGATAAAATTAATAAATGAGTTAATAAAAAACAAAAAAAAAATCATTCAATGGAGCAACAAGAGAGCGTTTTCATTCAGCCATTAAGAAGAGCAAATATCAGAAATTATCTAATCCATAGATTTGTATTTTTATTTTTAACGAATAAACTCAAAAACATAAAAAAAAGTCTAAATATGTCTAGTAACATTTTAAAATATGTCTATAAGACATATTTTAAAAATTCTTTCCACTATAGAAAGCTACATTATCAGCAACTATATCAAAAGTTACGCGGACGTAATTATACCTAATGGTGAAAACCGCATTAAAATCAGTAGCGTGGTTTAGCGGATATATTATAGACAGACAGAGATTTGTCGCAGAAGCGATTTGTTTTATACTACGCAGAGACTAGACAGTTAAATAAACCAAAACATTAAAAAGTATTTATAAAAAATATATTAAAATAGCACACTTATTGAATCATTAAACGACTCGGCCATTAATTGAAGTTATCGTTGGATCTATATCATAAAACTTTTATGGGATAGTTAAACTTTATCGATGCTTTGCTACTGATTGACTAAGCTGCATTGGAATGGAAGAACGATTATATAGATCGCAAATATTGACTTTCATAAAATGAAAATGCAACAATTCAACGTCACTAAAATACCTGAAACTATACAGTTGATCAGAAGAATAAATATGACGCACAGTGACCTAATATATCTTCTTCTATATACATATATAATAAATATTTATTGACTTGAAATTTTCGTTTACACAACATTCAATTTTGGAACTTCGGAAAAAAAATGTACTTATTATTCCGAAGTTCCAGCGGAAACGAAAAAAAAAACACGAGCACAATTAGACCCGTACCAGAATATTCCTAATTTCGTTATTTAGTTAAAAATAGTACCCATATGGAAAACATCGCATTGCAATTTACGTTTGCGAGAAGACTGCCAATTTGCAGTGGACTATTAAGGGCCTCTTTCACCAACTACAGTAAAGTGTTGATTAGTTACTTTTAGAAATAATTTTATGTTTTATTCACTCTGTTTACTGCATCCTTCGACAGGCGATTTTATTTATTATTTTCTTTTTAATGTTTGGGACTTTTACCGTACAAACAAAGGTATATCAGCTCCATCATTCCCGGTGACTGGTGACTTTAAATGGCGGTTAGCCTACTTGACACTACTTAGAGATGGTGGAAGAGGCCCTAAATCTAATAACCTGAAACCTCTGAATGTTGCGACAAATTTCAGAGAATATCTCCACAGATAAAATAATAAGTTTGATGAGCATTTTACGCTTCTTCCCAACCTCTGATCAAAGATTTAAAAAAAAAAAGAAGCCAAAGATCATTTAAAAGAATTGCTAAATCTCAGGGCCCTTCTCGTGTGAACGTCCGGTTTGGGGTTGAGGAAAGTGAACTCTTTGTGCGCTCTCGAGGGCTATGCAAGTACAACGACCTTGCTGTTGACGTCACCTCCATTGTGACCCTTCCAGGCTCACAGTAATACATTATTTATATATTCATTCTTTTTAATCAGTACATACACGCATTATATTAAATTGTGATAAGCATTTTTACAATAATAATGGCAACTGTTTAGCACTGTACATATACAATACAAGAAATTGTGTGAAGAAATCTAGACATATTGTAATTTTATTTTATTCATACACATATATACTATCTATACTAGTCTATACTTCTATATTTCTATACTAGTCTATACTAATATTATAAATGCGAAAGTATATATTTGGATGTATGGATGTTTGCAACTCTTTCACGCAAAAACTACTGAACCGATCACCCTGAAATTTTGCATACACGTTGTCTGGAACACCAGAAAGGACATAGAGTATCTTTCATCCAGAAAAAAAAGGACTATTCCCGAGGTATAAATAAAAAATTAAAAATTAAAGCCTGGCCAAAGCGTTATAGCAACACGAGGTCAAGCGTTATATTGTTTTTTTTTTATTTTCCACGCGGACGAAGTCACGAGCACCAGCTAGTTACTCAAATATTAAGACACTAAAAGGCTATAGATGACGCTAAACAAATTATAGGATCATGCACATTGGTGGTGCAAGAGCAGTTTCGGTTTCAAGAAGGGATTGAAAACGAAACAACACGACCAAGATATTTAACGAGACTAAACTCTGACAAAAGTTTGCATTAAAAATATGACATTTTAAGTTAGCTTTAAAATTTAGTTAATTTTTAGTGTATCCTTGAATTGATTGCTTTAACATAATACACAATTCTTTGTTGTTATTACCTGTTGTTATATTAACTGTTGGTACTGATTTTGGTAATGGTTATGATGAAAGCGAAAAAAATAAAAATCCGTCAGCCGAAAACAAATGCTTCCGCTTAGATCTTAAATGCAAAAACTTTCACATCATGTATGTAACTCATTGTTTCATATTAATTGAAATTGAAAAAGTTGAATGATACATTTTAAAATTTTTATTGAAAATGTATTAATATTGCAGGACACCTCATCATATTACAAACACATTGAAAGCATATATAGGTACCAATCATGCTGGTTGGTTCCATTGTGGAACATAGACGTCTATCATAATTTGACCTACATTCACTTTGTCTGACCTCTGACGTCTGACGTAAAACCTTTGTCCGTGCATTATGTGTGTAACGGTATCGGCAAATTACAAGCAAGCCATGAAAGATAATCCTTGATGGCTATTATGTTACAATACTTTAATTATTACATCGATATTTTATTTATTACTAGCTATTGATTGCGGCTTTACTCGCGCCATCTTGCAGTTTATCCACCTTGCAGTTTAAAGAGAAGAGTAACTAACTGCTTTTCGCATTAAGTCGTATACCCGCACAATTTTTTAAAATAATGTTTATAATTTATAGTTTCGTTTCGACCAGTGGGTCAAAAAAATTAAAAAGATGCTTTGGCAATTACAATGCTGGCATCCATCGTATGTGTCTGATGTTGACATTAAATTGCTCGTAAGGGCGTACCTGCCACTTTCAATAATAAATTTCGTATGGAATCGCATGCTTTGTATTTTCGACCTGAGGCTATCAACCAAACGACCATACCCCGGATACGATAACAGCGCAGCGCAACGATTGGTGCCAGCCAATGCTTTGCATCTGCACCAATTTCCTTTAGATAACCGATTGGGTTGTGTTTTATGTCCGTTTACGCTATACAAAATTAAACGGACCATAATTATTAAGCAACCGTAAAACATTACTCACGATTTATTGTGTAGGTGACAATCTAAATTCTCTCGTTAGTTTCGCTCCCGGATATATTTCGAATTACGTTCGATATTTAAGACCCTTAGTCCGGTCAAAGTAGACATACAAGGTTACAAAAATTCGTATAGAGCTAAAAATTCGTATAGATCCCCATCGATGAATATTTTTTTTTTTGCAGATGTGGGATCGATGGGGACTTTTCACGTTTCATTTATAATGGTTTTCCGAACATTCGTACCAATTTTTATCTCTATGCGAATTTTTGTAACCTTACTCCTATTTTTTGGGCTAAATTGACCGGACTACCTATCTCTAACTGTTGTTATAAATCCATTATAAATCAAGTAACAACTAGAAGCAAGATTAATTTTTGAAATAGGATTGGCCAATCAATGGTCAAGTCCGAAGCATTTTTGACTTCTGTATCTGATATTTGGTAATGGCAACACTGGATGAACTAGATATGACGTTCGATACTTAATACCCTACCTCTAACTCTAGTTATAAATTAAATTAAGTAACAACTAGAAGCAAGATTAATTTTTGAGATAGTATTATATGGCCATTTGGCCAATGGCCAAGTCCGAAACTGAGAGGAGCATTTTTGCTTACGTCTTTACGTTTGCTTATCACCGACCAGGAAGTAACTGGTTGGCTGGGGCGATAATAAAAATCAGAGATATACAACGTCATGAACTGACAAAGAATTATTATCAAAGTTCCCTTGTTAGTCTATGTTCAATTCCTGGAGTGTTTGAATATGTCATACGAGACGCATATTAGATATTTTTTTAATATTTCGAAGCAGATTGATAACATAGTTAGACTTCATAAACAAATACTTTGTCATAGTCATCGATGACCATAGTAAATGTTCCATAACATTGTTCTACGTGTGTAACTGTGTGTGACTAAAGATGATGTTTATTGTAGTGCCTGTACTGAGATATCTCACAGGCTTGTGCACGCACTCAACGGACATTTATGGAACTGTTTTTTTTAATAATTTTGTAATTATAATCGATTTTTGTAAAAGAGAAATAAAATATGACGTTGCGATATAGATAAATAATAAATTAGGTACCATATTACTACAGTCCAAAGCACGAAAATTACTGACCTTGAGTACAATTAAAAATTAGATCTCAAACAATAAAAACATTGCAATGGGCTAGGTAATTGCTCAAGTTGCTATTAAATGTCAACATAATGGTCTAAAGACATGGTGTACAAAGTTCGAAAACGATGAATAGGTATATTAATAAATAATTTAATATAAAAGAATTTAAAATAATAATACTGACTTTAAAGTTAAATACTGAAGATATTTAACTTTAAACTATGTTAAATACTTATTTTTCTTTAAACTATGTTAGATGTGTAGTTTAAAGAATATAGTTTTAAGAATAGTTTAGTCCAACACGATATCCGACATCTTTATCACTGTGATGACGGTGGCGCCGCCACCGGCACAGTGGCACCCAATTTAATACTAATATTATAAAGATTTAAATTTTTGTATTTTTGTGTTTGGTTATTTGTTTGTAATGAATAAACTAAAAAACTACTGGACCGATTTTAGAAATTCTTTCACCTAGGTATATGGAACACTATACATTATCACTTATTAGCGAATAACATATGCTATATTTTATGAAAAAAGATACGCACGCGGATGAAGTCGCGTGCATCCACGTTATTTATATTTTTAGACGATCCCTCGGAAACCTAACCTTTGTCAGGATAAAAACTATCCTATATGTTAATCCAGGTAATAAACTATATGTGTGCCACATTTTTATCCAAATCCGTTCAGTAGTTTTTACGTGAAAGAGTAACAAACATACATCCATACGATACGTCCATACGATCCTTACAAAGTTTCGCGTTTAGAATATGCGTTCCTTTACATTCTTTGTCATTTAAACATGTCAGTGTCTACGTCAAACAATACAGCCATCGCCATCAACTCTAATTATCAACAATTAACACAGACATGTCATTCAAATGTGACACGGCAATAGATGGCGCGGAACAAAATTAAATGAATACAAATTTTAGTGTTATTTCGAAAAGAGCATCTACGAGGTTTCTTATATGATTCTTCCTCATTATAATCTGAACTGCTGGTAATTGTACCAAATATGACTATTACAATCAGACATATACGGCACATGTGCAAACCTTGCCGGTCTTTTGTAAGGACATTGTTACTGCCGTCAAACAGGCTGCCAAGTTTATGACTGCTGAACGCAATGTTCCTAGCAAATACTGATATCTTTCGTCCGGTTAGGAAGTAAGAAACCTCAGTGAAAATACCACAAACAATAGAAAGACCCCTTTCTCTTAGCTTTAAGATTGCTATAATATTATTAATTATTATATAGTTTAAAAAAAAATTAAAACCAACATGGCTACATATTGGATAGCCAGTCATTGGCGATAAATAGATAATCATGTTCACGAGAACTTACAAAACCACTGACTCATAACACTATGAATGATAATGTTTTAAATGTTTTCAAATGTTTTAACACTTAAGAAAAGGGGTCGCGGATAAAGTCGAGGGCAATAACTAGTAAATAAATCTATATATGGGTATATAAAACTAAAGTCGTGTTAGTTACACCATTTACAGACATCGAGAACGGTTGGATTAATTTTTATTTAAATCTTTGATTTGTTGAATTTGTCTCCGCCCGAATATTAGCAAAGTAACTATTAAAACATGGGGTATATTAACATAACAAAAATTGTGAGTAAAATTCAACGGGTTTTAATTCTAAGGCGGTGCGAAGTTCGCCGGGTCAGCTAGTAAACAAATAGTTCGAAAAAATACCTATACAACTTCGAAAAAACAATTGTTTAAACAAAACCATGAGACAGTTAAAAATCTAAAACGTGCTAATTTTGCTAAAAATGACAAAATAAAACATAATTTTAATAAACTTAACATTTACCTGAATTGTTATGTCTATTTGAACAAAATATTACATTGTTCCGTTATTAATGTGTAATCGTTTAGACGTGCATACAAAACTATTCTACATACAATAGTTGAAATCTTTAACCGTTTATTTATGAGCCATTGTTAAATATAATAAAAAAACAAATGAACCCATAGTTGATGGTCACATGAGAAATGAGATGTAGCTTCATTTGGGGCAACGACCGCATGGCTGATTAGTCATTTGGGCATCTAGTTATTTTTTTAAATGCATCTCTTAATATTTTGCCCCAACTCTGGGATTCGATGAACATAAATAAGTATGTATTTATGTTCCGATTCGATAACATAATAGGTAGAAGATATCAGAAGTTATATATATTAGATAGGTACTCATATTTTTATTAGGTGTTATATTATTTATTTACAACGTGGACGAAGTCGCAGGTACCAGTTAGTTTAGAATATTTCACTGTCGAGAAATCATTGAAGCAAAGTAATTTATATTTAAAAAAAAAGTAATGTAATTTAAGGTCATCTCTGTGTGCATCCAATACCTATAATACCAAAACCTCTGAAGTACTGTCTATTGCTTTCAAAATAATACATTTTATTTTATTGTTATAGACAGACAGTCAATTCGCGAACCCGCATTTCCGGATAATATTCAAATCCGATGTACCAAATCAAAGTGTAGCTCACTCAAACGACTAGTTGCGCAAGCGCACTATAAATTATTACAAACTTATCATTACGGTGCAACTGGCTGTATAATTGTGCTTTTCCTTTGCCGTATTCAGTTCCGGGTGCAACTATACCTAATATGAGTAATGTATGTATTTGGTCTTGCAAGCCGCGCAGAGCGTTTATATGAACTATTGCAAATGAACCTTGACTAAAGATTTGATCGCCAAATTACAGAGCGTGGTAATAATAAAAATTAGACCAAAAATAATTTAGGAGGAACGTAGTACTCTTCCCAAACAAACCTTGATTATTATTACTTTTATGGTAAATTCGACAGACAAGGCTGACGGTTCATCTGTTGGTAGGTAGGTGACTACCGTCGCCTATAACACAAGTAATGCCACAGGTGCTGATGTAAGTGCGCTGCCGACCATAGTAGCATTAAGGATAATGAGTTGGAAGTAAATGACTGCGAAACGCAGTGTGCCCAGCCACTACTTAAAATAAATACTAATATTATAAAGAGGAAAGATTTGAATTTTTGTTTGTCTATACTAATATTATAAATAGGAAAGATTTGCTTGTTTGTTTGCATTGAATAGGCTCCGAAACTACTGGACCGATTTGAAAAATTCTTTCACTGTTGGGAAACTATATTATCAGCGAGTAACATAGGCTATATTTTATAGTTACCCGGGCGAAGACGCGTGCAACAGCTAGTAATGAATAAATTCAAAACTACTAGAACGAATTTAAAGATTCTTTCACCTATAGAAAGCTATGTTATCAACGAGTAACATTACGCTATATTTTATAAAGTTACGCAAACGAAGTCGCGTGCAACAGCCAGTGTACTACTAGTACACTCCAGTAGGCGGATTAGAAGCACACTGTACTATTAAATCTAATTCTTAAAATTTCATGTAAAAATTGCTTTCACAGATGAACTGATTTTGATGAAATTTTGTATGGAAGTATATCGAACCAAGGATGTCAGTCTGGCTAATAGTACAACTTGTGGAACCATAACTAAATAATAGAAAGAAATAACAATTAATTCCCATCCAAAAACTAAATTAATTAATGCCTATTATCAGATCAATTAATGAAGCTCCAATAGAAACGATAACCTTTTATTTTTTTCATTTTTGTACTATGAACTTGGGTATGGCCTTGTGTGTCACACACACAGCGTGTGGTGGAAGTTAAATTGAAATAATTTTATTTAACACTAACGACGAATTGAAATTTTTTAAAAAAGACTTTCTTAGCGGATGCTTAAGTTACAAAGTAAACATATGTACCAAATTTCAGCTTTGCAAAGATATTTCGATGATACTCAGTCAGTACCTACAGGCGATTTTATAAGTATACTAGCTGAACAAGACCACGCTTGGCCGAAGTCGCGGACCTAAGCTAGTTAAGAATGTTACGCTTATTCCGATGAAATAATATACAATGAGTCACCTTCTACACTGCCTTCCTTAGGCGGTATAGAAGCACACTGTAAAATTACTAATTATAATAGGGTATGATTTAAGCTGTCGTCAATTTAATTGGTTTTGAGTTTGTTAAATAATACGTTTTTGTACGCAAAATAGTAGATCTATCAGCCAATTGTAGTCGCCAAACAATATGAAAACAGTTCCATAATAAATCACATATAGGTTTGTATTTATTATAATTGGTTTGTCCTGATAACTGTATAATCAAAATAATTGAAAACGATCATTAAAAAAATTAAATATGTCACCTGAAGTTCCAAAAAACCTATTATTGTATTTATTTATCACAAAATCCACAGCTCTCAACATAAAATTTACAGACAAAAACATGTTGAAAATACAATGAGAAGAAAAAAAAATGTTACATTACTTGTACAGGTTGTATGTATATTATACAGGTTGTATGTATGTAAAATATGTGGTTTTAGTAAAAGGTAGTCTGTGGTAGCTGTCTATTTACACCCGGTAAATTGCTAGAATGTATTTATTTATTTGGGGTGTTGTATTGATAAAACAAAGCCGTTTCCCGCCGTCTGTCCCTCTGTATGTACGCTTAGATCTTTTAATATACACAACGGATTTTAATGCGTTTTTCACTAATGGAAGGTTTTGAAGTATAATTTGCAGAAATAAATCATGCAAAACCGGGGGCGGTATGCTAGTATTATTATATTATAATAACGTTTCCGCTCCATTTCACCCCTTTTCTCATCTGAGCAGAATTTCCAAAAACTTTGAAATAAATTTTATCAATCAAGAAACACAAATAAGTAGTAAAATTCAAGACCATTTTCTTTTTTTTTTTTCATAATTAAGTTGCACTAAAATCTTCATTGCTATTCACATGTTTTAACAGAACCATAAAAATTTTCATAAACAAAAATAACTCCATTATTATTCAACAACCAACATATTATTAAGTAGGTTGTTAAACTACACCGTTATCAGTTATTATCCCAAATATTTTTGGATAACATTTTTCATTATCTTATCAAAACATTTTCCAATAACTAATACTGTCATCTACTTACTTAGTCCTTAGTCACGATTAGAGGAAGTGATTTCGCCTAACATAATTATGTTTCCATTAAATAGTTTGTATGTACGGATTTATATATAAATATATGTATAACGAGTATTATTGTCGCTTGGAACAAATGAGATTAAGGCATTAAAGGTACTCTACTATGTGTTCTAATGATAGATATTATACGATATTTACGATATTTGTGTATTAAAGCACATTATATAACGAGGTCAAATCCACTATGTGAGAGCCATTTTTTTTTTTGATAGTCTAGTGTGTACGAATATCTCAAAGTTCTCATCTTATCGAGATAAATTAGTGAAACAATAATGTCTATAGTTACGACGTGACACATTTGTAAAAACGATATTAGCTTTTACTCCTCGATTTTAAAGGCTATAGTAGACATTTTATAATTTTATATGGTTAGGTACCTATATGTTGTAGGTTGCATATTGTACAGTAATCAGGCGTCCTGGCCGCTAACAATTCGATATTCGAATGAAATGTCATACATGCAAAAATGTAATGTATTTAGATTGTTCATTGGAATTGTCTGTATTTTTGTAATGTGTTTGCAACAATAATAAGTTTTTCGTTTAATCCACTGCTTTCATTTATTCATCTGCTAAATCTATAAAAGGTTATGAACCAGCACTGCAGTAAAAAGTAAACGTAAACATGAATAAATTGCCAAATGGAATTATGATTGAAAAATTGAAAGGACGCGAAAATTATATAGAATGGAAATTTATTATGGAAAATGCGTTGACTTTAGAGAATTTATGGAACTGTATACGAGGATATCCGGATGATGACACGCCAAAGCCCGAGATGAAGACACGTCTGGATGAGAAAGCTAAGTCAATGATTTGTTTAAGCGTTGAAAGATGTTGTTTTTCTCATCTGATTGGTATAAATACAGCAAAACAAGCATGGGATGCTCTGGAAAGTGCATTTGATGATAAAGGACTCGGAATGAGGCTGAGAGCGCTGCGTAGGCTGTGCTCGGTTAAGCTAGAGAACTTTATTAGTATGGAAGCGTATATCGATGAAGTTTTATCATTAGCCCAACAATTGGCAAATATGAAAAAAGCTGTCGACGATGAGTTTCTTGGGGCGATCATGCTACAAGGTTTACCATCAGAATACGAACCCATGATCATGGCATTAGAACATTCAGGGGCTGTGATATCTGCAGATTTGGTTAAAACGAAATTGTTGCAAGACAAACGTTGGACTCGTGAGGATTCGAGTAAGTGCTTGTACTCCGACAAGAAAAGCACTGGTACACCGAATTCTGCAACGACGAGTAACGTGACACATGACAAGGTTGAGTCATATACGAAGAAAGCTTCTGGTCATAAGAAGCAGCCTTGGTGTTGGAATTGTAGACAAAAAGGACATTTGAAGAAAGATTGTCGCAGTCAGAAAAAAACTTCTGGGAACTGTGTTTTGTCGGCATTCACTACTGTAGAGGCGGATGATTCGTGGTACATTGACTCTGGAGCCACCAACCACATGACTGGACGGCGTGATTGGATGAATAATTTTCAAACGCTTAATAGTTCGGTAACTATAGCAAGTGGTGAAAAACTCAAATGTACAGGAAAAGGTAACATTAAGTTGTCATGTAATTTGATTCTAACTAATGTGTTATTTATACCTAAACTATCTGTAAATTTGATTTCTGTTTCTCAATTGATTAAGAATGGTTGTATAGTTAACTTTGATACTAAAGGTTGTACAATTTCTAATTTAAGTGATGAGGTAATATCTGTTAATGACTTTGGAGGTGCATATAAACTTCAGACTTGCAATCTAAGGGTGAATCTAAGCGTTAGTACGTCAATTTGGCATCAGAGACTCGGTCACTTAAGTGGCAATAATATGAAGCTTTTAAAAAATAGACTTGCTAATGACATTAGTTTTCAGGATGACCCTTGTAAGGATGTGGCATGTGATGTTTGTTTAAAAGGGAAGCATGCGCGATCTCCCTTTCCTAGCAATCCTGAAAAGCCAGTAGCAGAGAAGCGGCTAAACTTAGTTCACACTGACCTGTGTGGACCGCTACCTGTCAACTCACTTGGAGGAAAGAGGTACATATTAACATTCTTGGACGATCATACGAGAAAAGTATTCTTGTACTTTCTTAGACGGAAGAATGAGGTAATTGAATACACTAAGAATTTTATTAAGTTTGTTGAAAATCAAACTGGGGATAAAGTGAAAGCTTTGAGGTCGGATAATGGTACTGAGTATGTTAATAAAGAATTAGCTAATTTTTTGAAAAATAAGGGGATTTTGCATCAAGTGACAGTGCCGTATAGTCCACAACAAAACGGCGCAGCTGAACGATTAAATCGCACTCTTATTGAAAAAGTTAGATGTCTTTTGTATACTGCACACCTTGACCACAAATTTTGGGCAGAGGCAGCTAATACGGCAGCTTATTTAATTAACTTGTCACCTTCAAAACGGCTTTCTGGTAAGACACCGGAAGAGGCTTGGTCTGGTAATAAAGTGAGTTTAAAGCGTTTACGTGTTTTTGGCTGTGAAGCTTATGCTCATATTGATAAGTGTAAGAGACGCAAACTTGATCCAAAGAGCAAACGTTGTATATTTTTAGGATATGAGACTAATGCATATAGGTTATATGATTTTGACAAAGATGAAGTCATTCGCAGTCGTGATGTTGTCTTTAATGAATCAAAATTTCCAGGAGTCAGTAGAAGAAAGAATACTGTAGAGATTTTCTTTCCTAGCGGCACTGACGAAACTGGTGAAGAATTGTTGAAGAATGAGTTTCAGGCGGAGATACCAAACCTGCCTGGAGATGTTGTTGAAACGGAGATACCGATAATGTCTGATGAATTTGTCGACGCGGAAACATCTGACTCTTCAATACCTATTGAAGATGTGACATCAAGACAATCTAAGAATGATGCACCAGCCTATAATTTACGTCCTAGAATACCGAAGACTTGCCATTGTCTTGAACTGAATGATGAACGGAGTGAGCCGACAACTTTTAAAGAGGCTTTGCGTTCAAGTGATTGTAAGTTGTGGCAACGGGCTATGCAGGAGGAAATTGATTCGTTTAATAATCATGATGCCTGGGAGTTGGTTGATAGACCAGCGGATAAAAACATAGTCAAGAATCGGTGGTTATACAAAATTAAACGAGATGCTAATGGAAAGATAGCTACTTACAGAGCGCGATTGGTTGCGAAAGGATTTATGCAACAATTTGGTGTTGATTACAACGAGACATTCTCTCCTGTTGTAAGACACAGTTCGCTAAGGATGTTATTATCACTTGCAGTAGAACTTGATTTGAAGATTGATCACCTAGACGTGAAAACTGCTTTTCTTAATGGCGATTTGAGTGAGGAGATATTTATGTGTCAGCCTGAAGGATTTGTCAGAGGGCAATGAGCATAAAGTATACAAACTCAAGAAAGCTGTGTATGGATTAAAACAGGCGTCACGATCGTGGTATGAGAAGGTAAAAGAAGTATTACTTTCTGAAAAGTTTGTGCAGAGTCAGCATGAGAACTGTATCTTCAGTCGTCGAGTGGGTAAGAATTTTATTATTATTACTTTGTACGTCGACGATTTCTTTTGTTTCTATAATTGCGATGTGATGGCAAATGATTTAAAGAAGTCTTTGAGTTCCAATTTTACTATTAAAGATTTAGGTGAAGTAAGACATATGTTAGGCATTAAGGTAGAGCGTACTAGTAGTGAGTTGAAGCTGAGTCAGAAACAATATATCAAAAAACTTTTAGAGAAGTTTGATATGATTAACTGTAAGGTTGCTAAGACACCCTTAGATACAGGTCTGAAGTTTACTGATAGCATTCACGATAGTAAGTTACCGTACCAGGAGTTGATAGGTTGCCTAATGTATTTGTCTGTTACTACTCGGCCTGACATATCATTTGCAACAAGTTTTTTAAGTCAGTTTAATACTTGCTATATTGCTGAGCATTGGATGGCAGCTAAGCGAGTGTTACGCTATCTTAAAGGTACTATTAATTTAGGTCTTGCATACCGTAAATGTAATAATGTAGTAGATAGGTTTTTATTACAAGGATATACTGATGCAGACTGGGCTAACGGGGCTGATCGTAAATCATACACGGGTTACGTCTACAAATTAGGTATGAACGTTATTTCGTGGGGTTGCTATAAGCAAACTTGTATCGCACTTTCGTCCACCGAGGCGGAGTATATTGCATTGTCTGAAGCGACTCGTGAGGCGGTGTACGCTCGTGCTCTTCTAGCGGAGCTTACTGGTAGTTGTAAGACTGTTGTTTTGTTTAGTGATAATCAGTCGGCGGCTAAGTTGGCTACTAATGCTGTATTTCATAAACGAACAAAGCATGTAGACATTAGATACCACTAAGTGAGGGATGCTGTTGATAGGAAATTAGTTGAATTACGTTATATGTCAACTGATTCTATGCTTGCTGACGTCTTAACAAAACCGTTGACGGTGACTAAACATAAATTGTTTACAAATTGTTTGCTCGATGTTGTCCAGGACTTAGATTAAGAGGGCATGTTGTAGGTTGCATATTGTACAGTAATCAGGCGTCCTGGCCGCTAACAATTCGATATTCGAATGAAATGTCATACATGCAAAAATGTAATGTATTTAGATTGTTCATTGGAATTGTCTGTATTTTTGTAATGTGTTTGCAACAATAATAAGTTTTTCGTTTAATCCACTGCTTTCATTTATTCATCTGCTAAATCTATAAAACTATATAAATAAATATGTTTGAAAATGGTGGTTACAGCATCACTCTTCCGTTATGAAATAGGTACTAAATATAATTCTTAATTATTATAATACAATCTGAATACAACGAGGACAAGAAGGCAGCTTCTATTGTCCGTTTGTTTCTGAGAAAAGCCATGACTACAATTTGTAACGATCCAGCTATCTAAAGATAACCTACTTTATTATTGTGCATTAATGTCAACGAAATCATATTTATACGCCATTTTACAATTTTTTTTTAGTTAGTGGCCGGGCACACTGTATTTCTCAGTCATTTAGGCAGCCTATTTGATGGCAGTAACCATCCCCTTACAAAAGACCAGCGTGAAATAACAGCATGTGCGCTGTTGTGTTTCGGTGAGTGAGTAAAGTTCTCATCCTTAATCCTACTATAAACGGCAGTGAACTTGCAGCACCTGCGGCGTTGCTTGAGTTATAGGCGATGGTATAACCATCTTAATATGGTTATATAAAAATTACGTGTCACATATTCCTCCGTGATGAACTCCTAACTACTGAACCGATTTTGATCAAACTTTGTAACTATATGTAATTTGGTCCAACTTAAAAGATAGTTTTTATTTTGAACCCGGGCGAAGCCGGGAGCGAGCCACTAGTCTACCATAAAATGGACAGTCAGCCTGTCTGTCGAATTTAACATAAGAAAAAATAGCTTTCATAATAATTATTGGTACAGCCAAGAATTGAACCAGCATCTTTTAGAGATATCATTTCGGTTGCTCCACAAACTAACAGATACTTCAAGATATAAATTACTATTATTCTTTATGCACAGAGCAACAGAATACTTAATTCAGTGCAAATTCGTATTCCATTATTCTGTGTCAGTGAAAGTTAGAATTATTTAGTAGTGCAATGTAACAATACATTTATTTCACCATTTACATCAAAAGCATATCAAGCCACACTTTCTCCTGACAATGGATTTTTAAACACGCTTCAGAACCATTGTAATTTTTTTTATTGCAATACACTATGTATTATAATTATCATATTTTTAAAGTACAACTATTTCTATAAAGAGAACTGTGCTATGCTAGCTTTTCTCTACAGTTTTGTTTGTATCAGAATAGTTATTTTAATATATATTAAGATTTTCAGACAGGCTGACGATCCACTTAATGGTAGGTGGCTACCATCGCCTATAATACAAACAACGCCACAGATACTGCTGTGCTGTTACTATCAGAACAAATTAATATTATATATAACAAATTAATATATATATGTGTTAGTTTTATTCTTTTTAATATAATTATTCCTCTTTCTTTGTGTTCTATTCACAGTTTCCTTTCATTGACACTGACAAAGATTGGCCTTTAGGTATAAAGGTTATCATTCAATAGGTATTTTATCTGTTAACTCAATAATAACTTTGTAAGTTGTTGAGAATTATCTATGGCCCTAAAGCCCAAATACCAAATAATTTTATTGATTTCCTTTAAAATAACATATTATATATTACATAATTATCAGTTCTTCTAATTTGTTCAACCAGGCAAATTAAATGTCTAATATCTACTTACAAAAATAAATTCCTAAAAGTCTTGTACATTTGTTGCCTTCCTATTGGAAAGCCATTCAAGTAAGACACCCTGTTAGCAGAATGTTCTAAAAGCAAAACAGCCTATATGCAGCTCGTCCTATTAAAAACATGACCTAGTAGCTAAATGCGCCCGATATCAAAAGGTCTTTCCTTAATTATTGTCCTTCCTATATGAAGCCTTTTGTCATGTCATGTCAAGATTATAGTTATCCAGGAGAATACACTTGAAAGTAATCGTATTTGAACTTAATTAATAGGAGAATAGGATTAATAGTTGTTAAGGTCTAAAATAGATTTAAGTAACTACTGACAAATCCCAAAAAGACAACTGTAACCTCATGGTGGCTCTTAGGAAACATTAAAAAAGTTCCTCCCTGTCTAGTCAGAATCAAATAAGTAACAAACTTAAAATTTTTATTTTTGTTTTAATACTTAAATACCATAATTATCTAGCCTAGTTATGTAACATTATAGCTTTTAAAAAAATTAAAAAAAACTGTATTATATTGAAGTTCATGTTATAGTTAACTTCACTATAACAATTTTGATTTAATACTTCAGATACAGACACATATAAAACATTTGTATGCAGATTGAAACATACAATTCCCTATGATTTAAAAAAATCCCCAAGATGTGTTAAGGTAATCAACTAATCAGTATGCAAGGGGTACCACTCCTAATCAAGTCTCCTACTGCTTAATGTATAACCTAGGAGACAGATCACTGCAATTCTTAAAACAACAAAAATAATCTTCAGACATTTATATGACTTTTTCATATCAACCTGTTAATATTTAAGAAGCAAGTATTAAAACCTGTTGCAACTAATCACATAGCATTCCTTATACTAATAAACATTTACTACAAAGGTTAAGGATTGTTCTCATGACTCAGCTGATAGCTACTCACACTGGCTGGCTAATAACAGAGCTGTGACTCATTCGTTTAAAAAAAATAAACAAAGGGTGAAAATGTTACTTGTTTTCATTTCATACTACAATTTTGTTCAGTACAGTAATATTTGTGCATTTATAGTATTAGTGCACTGACTGGCCGCCAGCCAAATAACTAGAAAATCGTACACAAACCTTGTATGAGCCGTCAACAAGGAAATATATATGTAGGTACTTCCAATAAATAAGCAGTTAGGTATACCATAAGTGTCTTTGCCTTGAAACATTGTAAAGAGCAATCACACATGCAAGAATACTAATGAAATTAATAACACATAATATATAAATCTGTAATGGAATCCGTAAGATTCTTTGATAGTTGTTCAATTATAGATCATTAGATTTCAGTACGACCTTATAGTGATATCAAAGCGATTATCGGAATGAAGGAAAAATGTTTGGCAACGATTGTTTAGTATAAATACCTCGTTAATGTTTTTTTACTCTGCTTTTTAAACAGTACAAGGTGATAAATAAAACCAAAGTTTGTAGAATAAGTAAATACAGAAAATCGGCTTATTTAAAAAATATAATACTTACATTTTTATATCACTACAAACGAAGGTTCACTGATACTTGGTAATCTTACTTTTTACACACAGTTTCTGCACATTGACATTTTATTTTACTATTATAAAGTATGTAATATTTAAATCACTATATAATAGAATTACGATTTATGACAGAAAACAACGGAATACAAAAGACGTCCGGATGGTTGCATGAACAAATATCACGACTTTTTTTGACAATTATGATAGATGGCGTATGTGTAAGGCCATAGACAACGTGCTCTCCGTGGCATTATTGGAGACCTATTTTCTTTATTCTAATTTTAATATACTTTATTTTGTTGTGGATAGATTAAATAAAATTGTCATTATAATAAAAAAAAATGTGTAAATCTGTTATTCCTTTCTAAGTACATTTTTACTGAATACTTAATTACTATTAGACTGCCGACAAATCTCGCAAAAAAGGTGTTCATGATTCCTTACGAACTATAGATATTACTTATATTGGTTTATGTTAGATACCAACCTTTATCAATTTAAATGACATGGTAATAAATGGTAAGTTTATATTAAGTGGATTTATCTTGAGTATGATAGTTTTTGATTCACAATATTTTTACATTCACTATTTTTTATATCTCCTAATCATTTCCAATCATGTCATTCAATAGTCATTCGTTTTAGCTTATCTAACTCTAAAGCTTACCAAATGCATTAAGATTTTCAGTAGGTAACCAAAATTTTATTGCCAATGCTGCAGTTTTAGCCAGTTCTCAAATCTTTAACTACGTACTTTTAAGAAATAAAAAGTAAATGTTTAAAATAAATGATTTACAATTAATGTTTTACATTTATTTAGTTAAAACAGTGAACAGACAACTGCAATGTAGGAATTCTGAATAATTTCCAAGTCGATTTAAGTCTTTGTTTCCAAGTAATATTAAATTAAGTTTGCTGCATTATGTACCTACATATCGCTTATTCGCCTGGCATCATGTAGGTCATGTCGCAAACTGGTTTATAGTTAAATATCTATAATATAATCAATTTTGTATATTTTAAAGTATTTTAAAATTAATGCAAAAGGTGTCCCACTAAAATATTTCTTTTAAATGAATTTATATTATAAATTATTAAAAGATTATAACAGTACAGTAGGTAGGTATAGAAACTTTTATTGAAACAATTCTTTGAAATGTCTCTAATACGGTTATATGAATTTACTTTTTTACAATATACGACTGTGCACATTAGTATTCTTAAATAAAATAGTTTACATAATATTTTAAAACAATTGAAATAAAAAAAAATCTTTGTTCGGTCTTCAATAACGATTATTTAAAGTTAATACTTCAGAGACATCTGTTGGCGAGACATGTAATTAACTAAGCCGAACTAAGCTATGTCTATCTCGCTCGCACTCGCGTGCTTGTGCGAAAGAACGGTTCAATGACTCTGACGACCAGTTTCTATTTTCTCTCTGGTTCTGTCGTCGGGTCGGCCAGAAACGAGGCCTTTGTTTGCGTTTTGCGTTCACGTCGCGCGGTATCGTTTCGCGTTTGCTGCTCCATCGTTGCGTCTTGTCCGAGACGGAATGTGCCCGCATAAGTGGAAGCTTGGGTCTCGCTCCTCCCGGTCGATGTGAGATGTCGTGCAGCGTACCGAAGTGGCGCCTTCAACTAGTGCAAGTGCAGTGAGGTGCAGTGGTGTGTGCGAAGTAGCGTGGGTCGGCTCGGCCACGGCGAGCGAAGTGCGCGGAGTTGGCTCTGGCCGCACGGCCATGACCGGCGACATGCCTCTAGGGAGCGCGCACGCGTTCGGGCGCGCTCTACTAAGGGACGGGGCTCTGCCCCCATTGGAGCCCGGACCACCGGCGCCGCCCGCGACCAACGCGCAGCCGCCCGACAAACGTCCGCCGGCCGCAGCCGCAAGCCCCGAACAGGTCATGAAGCTCTACATGAACAAACTCACCCCTTACGAGCACAGAGAAATCTTCGACTATCCCCAAGTGTACTTCATAGGCGCTAACGCCAAAAAACGGCCCGGCCTCGTAGGGTTCCCAAACAATTGCGAATACGACAACGAGCAGGGCTCATATATACACATACCGCACGACCACATAGCCTACAGATACGAAGTTCTCAAAGTAATAGGCAAAGGTAGCTTCGGGCAGGTGGTAAAGGCGTACGACCATAAAAAACGAGAGAACGTAGCATTAAAAATGGTAAGGAACGAGAAGCGATTTCACCGCCAGGCGCAAGAGGAGATACGCATATTGGAACATCTCCGCGAGCAAGACAAGGACAACACGATGAATGTCATACATATGTTCGATTCGTTTACGTTCAGAAACCACACGTGTATCACGTTCGAGCTTCTCTCTATCAACCTGTACGAGCTGATAAGGAAGAATAAGTTCCAAGGGTTCTCTTTGCAGTTGGTACGCAAGTTTTGTCACAGTCTTTTGCAATGTCTGCACGCGCTCAACAAGAGTCGTATCATACATTGCGATATGAAGCCGGAAAATGTGCTGCTGAAGCAACAGGGAAGATCTGGCATAAAGGTTAGTTCATTAATTTTATTACTAGCATAAAAATATTTGTCCATATATGAAAACTAGTTTTTCTATAATATATAGAAAATACCATTTTTTTTCTATATATTATACAATTAATATAGAAAATATACATGCCGCGACTTTGTGGAAGCAATGGAGGGATGGTTCGTGGCGTTAGGTCCACTATATCAAAATGACCACTGTTGCAAAATGTTCACTGTATCAAAATATATTTTATAAAATCGTATGTCGACTGACTATATCAACGCTTTGATATCAACGCACAGCCAAAACTGTAGAAAGAGCGTTGAAACTTGGAACATAATATATGTTTATAAGAATTCGCTAAGAAGGGATTTATGGAAATTTCAACTCCTTTTTAAGCTGGGGGCGGGTTCGCTATTTTTTTTTATATAAAATTAGTCTTGACCGACCGACTATCATAAACATTGATGAATCAACGCACAGCAAAAACTAAGTACTGAGTGTAGAAATATTATGTTTATTTTATAACGTAATTTGAACTCCGTGCGTAGCCAGGACGAGGTCGCTAGTTTTTTTATTATAAATCTTTATTTATTTACAATGTGTTCATAGAAATGCCAGTGAGAGGGCTCACTGAAGACGGTCTAAAATCAATAATGAATAAACGTAGCGTCATTTTAGTAAATAGCTGAAAGAGACCGGGGCGTTCGAGAGATCAGCTGGGCTGGGCCACACCTACTTAGAAATTGAACTGAGTTGCTATACTATATTACTATACATACATACTTACTATGTTTAGGCGTTTGTTATACTCAATTCTGCAAAAAGGGCTGAACGGATTTAAATGAAATTTGGCACACTTAGATGTATTAACATTTAAGATACTTTTTATTTTGAAAAAAATAAATAAATGGTAAGTTCCTGTGGGATTTTCAAAAAACGAACTACACCGCGTACGAAGTCGAGGTCACAGTTAGTATCTTTATTTCTGGGCGAAGCCGAGAGCGGGTCGCTAGTATAAGTAGGTATTTATATTTTTAGGCTTATATTTTTCATAATATTAATAAATACTATAGCCACGTCTGTGCCGGGCTGTACTGTTACATACATACATACATACATCTATAGGTACATCGGTGAAGTTGTATTTTGTACGCATAAAATTTACTGTAATCATCGGCAGTTTACTTGTCGAGTTGTTCAGTTCAGTCGACTAGGTATATGTCTATTTTAAATCTCCCGATCCAATACGTTTTGTAAAAATTGTGGTACCACCATGTGATACGAACGTGGTATTTACGTCATAACCACACACCCGCGGCGTCAATACGACTTCGAATTCGAATCAAGATGAAAACCGTTAACGCATTTGCAACAATGTTTTTAATCTTGTTTATTTTTTATCAGTCTACTTAATATCTCATCACAATCTCGAATATACGATAGAGCCGTCGATTCCGTATTGGATTTTGATAATGTGCTGGCGTTTAAATAGTAATTTAATTTATTTTAAACACATCTCTACTTACTTCCATATTCATTACAGATTTTTATTAACTTTTAGCTGCATTGCAAGCGACATCGGTCCGCGCAACTACGTAAAAGTATAAGCCTATGTTACTAGCTGATAATGTAGCTTTCTATAGGTGAATGAATTTGTAAAATCGGTGTAGTAGTTTTTGAGTTTATTCATTACAAACAAAAATTTCTATTAGTATAGAAAGTAAAATTACTATTTAAAAATCTTAAAAATTATAATATAATATCCATAGATTTGTCTTTGTAACTAGTTTAAATGTCTTTTATCTGACTGTAAAAAACAGTCTTTTCTTGGTATACCAATTGTGTCTGAGTAAAATTATAGATAGAATTTACCTATATATCTAGAATCGTTAGAATTTACCTATATATCTAGAAATTTAATGTTATAAACTTATAAGGGTATAATCTACTATACTCATACTATTACTCAAAGCCTATATATACATATGTTTATTATGGTAGATATTATTCCTACTTTCATTACTTATCAGACAGTTACAAGAAAATCATTATCAGCAAAATTCCAATTGCCCAGAAAATGTACTTCCAGATAGTATCAGTTCAGAATTACGTACTTACAAAAATTTGCCTATAATTATTCTTATTATATAATGATTTAACATTTATTTTATTCTATAATTTCTAAAATTATGAACTAACTATACTTTGTTTTTCTTTTCACTTTTCTCCATAATAACACTGACCCAATTTAAGTGAAATTGATTATATTGGTACTATTTACTTCACTTTACAATAAATATTTTAGTAACACATTAGTTAATGCAGTCTAGAATACTGTGTAATAAATAATACTCTACACATAAATACTACAAATGCGAAAGTTTGTGATAACTGTCTGGTGGAACTTTACAAAGTGTCTATATGAAATTAATAATTCAGTGGTAAACTACTCCGTCAACTTGCTACCTCACTGGAATGTGAATCCTTCCATATTGTGTGATTTGAGCCCAGCAAAGTGACGTCATCAGCGTGAAGTGCTGAGTTAACTCACTTGACTGACCAGTTAGTTCAAAATCAAACTTGTCTGTACTTGTCTATAGTTCACCACGCCAGCCCGTCTACAAAGGCGATCGCACAATTATCCACGCCTAAAGCACCAAGAATCGAATTCGGTGTAAGGGCGCCTCACATTAGGTCGCAAGTAGTGCGGCAGCAGCGCGGCAACCGCGCGACTGCAGCGAATGCCTTCTTATTATAACAGCCGCGCGACTTCTTTTGATTAGGGTAGCGCACTTCATTTCAATGGATTCCAACGAGGAAACATCATTGTTACTCCTGCTTTTGTTGGTTCTCCTTCGGCGCCATCGACGTCGCGTTCATAATAAAAAAAGACAATACTGGATTGATTCTTTGTTTCGAAATCAGCATGTGAATAGTGATTATGAACCAGTAAACTAATTGTTAAAAAATTGGAATAATAAAAAAATTCTTTACGTCTTCTTGAGAAAAGTATTCAACGAGAAAAATTGTGCAAATTGTGCGAACATGCGCTTGCAACACTGGCTCGAGGCAGACTGATCGCACGCGGCTGCCGCGCTACCGTCCGCTATGACAATCACGAGTCGCGCGACTGTCGCGCCGCGTCGCTTGCGGTTTAGTGTGAAGGAGCTTTTAGGAAATTCTATAAAACCTTATTGGGCTTAACTTACACTTATCCGCACTGAATCGGACGAAACGCGGGAAGATTTCGAAATGTACCCAAATCCCAGATGAATACGCATGACGTCTTAGATTCGGCGCCTCGTCAAGTTCCATCACAATAAAATCATTGATCACAATTTATAGAGATCATGTTCCCTCTGACAACTTAGTAATAAGTTGATAACCGTATCAAAATCCGTTGGATGGTTTAGAAGATGTTAGCGGATATACTTCTACAGACAAGCGAACAGAGACTTTATTTTATAATAGATTTTACTTCATATTAAGTCAAAGTATCTTTTAAGATATGTTTTATCGCACGATATATTGGACTAATAAAACGCAATCTAGTTTAGGTATCCTAAATAATAATAACAAAGCGTTCGTTTGTATAAAAAATTTCACGTTGTATTGATTCAGGTGAGGCCTAGATAGCTGGTGTCGCTGATACCTAGTCGCCGATAAGATAATTCGGTTTGTTCCCATTGAATACTGATTTGTTTCTACGCACAATTCCAATGCATCTGAGCACTTGTGCTGTATACACTCATTTGTAATCGAATTTAAATGGCCTCAATACTGAATCTGGAATTCGATATGTAACTCACATGTCTAACCAGTTAACCATATACCTATATTTATATTATGTTTGTTGTGTCCATATACCTCAGAATACAGAATAAACCAGAATGGTAGGGGAGCCCACTATGCTAAATGTGGAGTCACTCGAGCGTCGTGGAGACCTATTGGATTTTGAAGATTGGGTGGTATATGAAATTTTACCATTATAAGATTGGGTGCTTTCTTTGTCAAGATATTGTATATGGGTATACTAGCGTAATATTACGTCAGCAAACCCGTCGTTTCTCGTAAATTAATGCAGGTACAATTTTTTTCCGGTACAAATTAGCAACAAGTTACCAACAAATTCCCATATAGTTTTCAAGTTCGGCTTGTGAAATGGGTATGCCACCGTAATATACGTCTGAGTTTGGTAGTGCAACTTGAGAGATTTTTTTCGGTATATTCCATAATTCTACCTGTAACGTTACAGTCTGTTGCAGATGTGCCAAACGCAACGGACATTCATTAATTTTAAACAACGCAACGCCTAATAAAATTTCAAAAGTGACTAACGTCTTGGTGTTGTTAAATAGCGGTGTTTTTGAATCTAGCTTCAGGTTAGCCGTTATGCGGTCATAAAACCTCTTAATTGACCATTGATTCTCAAACGCGCGAATACCATGTGCGCAAGTAACGGTAAAAATATATTTAATTTTTATATTTTTGTGTAATGTTACACGTTCATAGTTACAAACTCTCTCGCACGTTTTAAAGGCGAGTTTACATGAAATATTGAACAATTGAAGATATTAGTTTTATTGGTACAGCGAAGCCAGCCACGCTTTCAGCTCATTGAAATATAGATCAACAATTTACCCAATTCATATGCACAGATATATTAGATTAACTATCAATTATTATTCCTAATTTATTAACTAATTACCATCAAACATTTTTACGTAGATGCCTAATTAATTTAATTAAAGACTTGTAATATTAGTATAGATAATAAATACTTTTTTTTACTGCAACAGAGTGATAGGCAAAGTTTTATGTTTTCCAGTTACGATTGTTTCGCGTTTAGACACGGCAGCACTGCGTTTTTCTTTTTTGTTGGTTTAGGGAATTTGAGTCTAGATTTCGTGGTTCGTGTTGGATGGAACGAACGTACTTGCCATTTTTGTCGTACCGGATTTTGTCACTGCGCATTGCAATCCTGCGGTCTGTCTGTCACGCAATCGGAGAAATATTGTAACTTATCCTTTATGCCTACTAAGACAGTGTACAACATAATCAAAGATTTAGATACTATAAACTAGATTATTTTGGAAAATTTACCAAACGAGTTAATTGCCAACGAGATTTATCATCGTAATACATTCGCAGTGAAAAATTTACTGGAGTAACGGTACCTAAATTAACGCAGGACATATCTGAAATTAATTGTCTTGAATAATCTGTATGCATTGAATCAACAATATTAAGGCGACCAGAATTTATTGTGCGTCGTACAGTCAGTCGAAGAGTGAAAAAAATCGCCTTTTGTAACCCGAACCGGTCGGGAGTAGCCCGAGTCTTTATTGGTCGCAAACTAGCTGCAGCTAAGTGGTTTTGTATTTATAAATACCTACTACCTGGCCATGAGGAGGTGCAGGTGTTCTGTTTCCGAGGCCGTCTCGCATCCCGTTAACCGATTGCCTCAACATTTTGAACGGATGCTCGTCTTGGTTTATTCGTGACACTACTTCTTTTGTGCTAATGCAGTCGTGTGGCGTAACTTAATGGATCAACGTGCCATTTTTTCTAAAGAAATGTTTAATTATGTATCTACGTGCCACTTTTCTAAAATGTTTAATGTGGCTATAAATGTGCCGTCAAATAAGTGATTATTATTATGAAAATAATGAAACTAAATACCTTGAGAATGACATTAAAATTAATGACATTTGAGTGGATGTATTTTGGTTATTTTGAAATAAAATGGAAACTGTTCCGTAAAAGATAGAGTGCCCAAAATATTGTGTTACGTGCCATAAATGGTACGCATGCCATTGGTTCGCCAAGATTAGTTCAGATCAGATTCACTAGCTGCTAGTCTTAATGCCCTTAACTTTCAAGTGCTATAATGCCCTTCAACAAATAAAATAATAATTAATTATATCTGAAAATGAAATCTCCTGATAATACAAAAAGGATTTCTACTAATTATAAAATGAAATTTCTTTCACTGTTGCTATCTGGTATAGATTATATATTATTGTGTTTTTGCATGTTGCAAAAATTTTTTTATTAAGTTATTTATGTAGTAGGTACATATAATATTTCCTTTGTTTGAGCACATGCGTCCTTGCATACAGAATGCGTGCACAATTCAATGAGCTAATAGTTAGTATCACTTTTGTATTCTTCTAAAGACTTCTTTTGTTAAAAGAAAAAAAGGTTTTAGGACCAAATGTTTTAAAAACGATTTCATAACTACCATAAATAAAAAAAAAGGATTTTCTTACAAATATTTAGCCACTATTATTTGCGGCGCTTGCTACATACCTACTGTTATTTATTTATTGAAAAAAACACTTGGTAAATACTTGTTAGACTTTAGACTTTACGAAAGAACATATTTGGGCGGGGCTCCCTTACGGAAACCTAGGTATTTAATAACTTTGACGACACATTTGCTCTAATGGCTAGTAACCCTAGCTGTTAACAGAACGGTCGCGGGTTCGAATCCCGCTAGGGGCAAATATTTATGTGTTAACATTTTACCTTTGTACCTGACTCATGGATGTTTGTATAATATGTATGTATTTACAAAAAAAAAATGTAATCTATGTAGTACATCAACTGTCTGGTATCCATAATACAAGCATTAGTTGCTTATTGTGGAACTAGATGGTGCTGTGTGGAATGTGTGAAGGTATTTATATTTATACTAGCTGGTGCCCGCGACTTCGTCCGCGTTGAACGATGAAAGGTCCTTTCTGGTGTCCCAGACAACGTGTATGCAAAATTTCATGGTGATCGGTTCAGTAGGTTTTGCATGAAAGAGGTACAAACATCCATACATCCAAACATACTTTCGCGTTTATAATATTAGTACGGATTTACTGTGCATCTAGTTTAGTGCACAATGAAGGCTACATTAACGGAAGTCGATTAGCGTTGACTCATTAAACGGGCGTTAAATAGGCAAGCTCTTTGTCAACATAGATAGGCAAAACTTTATTATTTTCACACTGTATTACCCGATAGCTTGTAATGTAGATAAACATAACCCTTAATGCTTTATGCCGGTAATGGTCGTCGGTGATTAACGGAAATGTCGGTCTCGTGCCGGTACTGATGTATATGGATAGACCTTTAGGCGTAAATATGTTACTATTATTACATCCGTTTTCACCATAGATCGATACACTATAGCTATCCATAAAGGTATCAATAAAAATCATGACAGTTTTAAATTGTGCTAAATTATATGCAAATGCGCTGCCGATCTTAATAGTATAACGGCTGGGTAAAAATTGAGGAATGGGTTTGTTTTTTATTCCCTGTCGAAAGAGACAGTATATGAGTCGGGAGCCGAGTTTTGTCGAGGGTATTAACTGGATTAAATGCAATATTTTGGTGTATTGGAACCAGTTTAATATTAGGAGTTTTTCGCTAAACAAGCGTACCGTAACATAGCGGACACGCTACGCAAATAAAATGTGGGCGTAGGTAACAACGTTATGCAACATGATTTACGAAAGATATTCGCGTATTTCATTGTTTACGTTTAATGTTGTGTAGTGCAATGCGCAACCCAATGATCGTACATACTGTTCGGCGTTGTAAAATATTTTAGTAAAATACTCTTTACACAAAGCCCAATACGAAGACGCACGTCATGTCACTGTAACTGTCGTTGCCCCGTGCTCAATTTTCGTATGGACTTATATAAGGTCGTCGCCAGCAATAGTGTTTTCATGTTGCCCTCTAGCTTCCTCGCCATCGAACAACTCTGCGTTGATTGTTTAGGAATATTAAACAAATTTGACAATAACTTGCTTTTGTCAGGCGTTGAATTTTTCATTTTTAGTTGATCTTTCGAAAAATGTTTCTTTTCTATATTCCTGACAACGTGTGTATGTTCGGTTGAGCGTAAAAGAACAAATAAACTCGGTTTCGAATTTATTTATTATTGGGATCCCACGTCAATGCTGCCTCTGAATCGCGAAGTATAATTCCTATACCAAAGTAACTTCTATATCAAAATTATTTGATCCCTTATTGCTATACTCTTTCTTATTCTGAGTATAAATCGGTTGGACATATTATATTCAACCCGTGAGAGGTTCAACCGGGTTAGACATAATTATTATGATGATTTAGTTGTCCTCATGCACTGTCCATCCACCTATATCTTCGAGACCTATATTTTCTGAATGTCTATTTTTAGCGTAATAAACATGTTTAATTATGAACGCAATAACATAATTATGTTATTGCAATAGTGAGTTTAATTTTACTAAAAGAAAATTCGGGCTCTACCTACAAATATATATTTTGCGATTGTTAAATGCTCACTGATTATAATAATTAATAAATGCATTTTATCGAACATATCGAATGTTTTGTTATGATACTGTAAAAGTAACACAGTTTAATATTATTTGTCACACATAGTTATATTGAATCAAATGAGATTTATTTGACTCGAATTTTATTGATGTTGATACGAGAAATTGTTTTGTAGGTACGATTGTTTAACACGACTGCGTTTAACGATAACGTCTAGATTGAATTGGGTCATACGGTCGCGACGACGACGACGGTTATCGATTTTGCCATCTTATGCCAATCACTGTAATGTTTGGTTCAAATTGCGAACGGACAGCGATAAATATTCACCACAAAAATTATACAGCATTATTATTATTTTATGTTAAAAATCAACCGAAAATTTTTCAGTTATTTGATTTTTTCACCGATGCAATGTGATGATGTGATACTACTAAACTAGTCATATACAATTTGTTTTAACTCCTATTGAAATATAGTGCCTCAGTGTTTTTAAACAAAAGTAATTGGTTTATATTCTGAAACCTTACTATAAAATATCTTCATCTATTCTTGGTAATATTACAAATATGAAAGGTTTTCATGATTAATGTATTTTTTTATTGACACAGTTTGAATCATGGTGAAAACATACTGCTTTTTAACTTTTCAGAGAAAAAGTCGCAGGTATACGCTATTTTATTATAAAATCAATTATGCGGTTTCGCAGATACAGCAGCACGTCGTCATCGGACAACTTCGAACAATATGTTTAGTGAGTTTTCGCTCGTCTCTTGCACCAAACTGTCTAATGCGAGACAGTCCTATAGAAACGTAACTTACTTGAAAAGCAAGCTCCGAGTTAAAGCAACATAATAGGGTCTTTTGTTTTACTTTGAAGTTGAAATAAGTGCGTAGAATCTGAAATGAATTTATGAATCATAAGTTGTCGGAGCTTTTCTTTCTACCATTTGGTTTTAAAATGTGAAGTTTAATTTCGTCTATCATTTTTTCAAAGTTTTTCTTAGAATGACACCGTGCTTTCACACAGTTCTAAGTTTTTCTTAGAATGATCCTCGCTTGTATGTGACAATTTAAAGTGAACAATTGTTTGGTATAATTTGTGTGGTTTTATGTGATTCATTGTACTAATAAATGTAGATATTGTTATTAATATTATTATAAACAGTGGAAGTCGAAGGCCCTCTCGAAAGAAACCATCTAAAATACATTTTTTTTAACTTTCTAATTTAAAGATCATTAATATTTATTTATACACGACGACTAGTTGGCATAAAAGGTTGAAAATTACTCTAGCAGCTAATTTAGCCAACCCAACTAGCCAACTAGGGTTTCATAATCAGCTACGAGGATAATATCTGCCTATACATCGAGTTGCATGCATATACTCGTATCCATACCCAAATTTGATGAAAATCGTATTCAGTGATTCAGCTGCAAAAACATAACATACTTTCTCATTTATTTATATTGGCGTGGATGTATTTACGTTAAATTATTTATCGAAGCAATAAATTTTAACAAAACACAAATATTCGAATTTCAAACATTGGTTTCTCGTTATATCGCTCAGAAGAAAATTTGAACTGGTATTGCTTTCCTGTACTGATACTCGATATTTAGGATGTTTTACCAACCCTTATACATAATATAAGAGAGCTTATAAGTACTATTATTACTATTATTATAAGTACTATTATTTAATTAAAGTTTAGACATTTTAAATATCTTTATAAATTATTGTTTATGTGTATATATTTTTATGTCATACGTATATTATATAACTGTTCATTAAAATATTCGTTAAGTTGTTTTTGCTTAATATAGAGTAACAAGATCCATCCCCAGAAACTTTCGTATTATATATTCTGTACAAGTATGGAGTATATTATGGGCATATGTGTATATGCCTATGACAGGAAAAACCCTGTCATTCCTTGAAATGATGCCAAGAACGTCATTATTCCAGAGGAAATGGAGCAAACACATAAACTAGGTATTAATCAACGTCTAATGAAAATACTGCAATACGGAATAATTATGTTGATTACATTATGTCACAGGTCACTAGTGTAACGACAGTTCAATTTGATCGTGCCTTACACAACACGATAGCGGTAATGTATGCAAGTATTAATAATCATTGTGTTGCTGATTTGAGTACATTGTAAACCATTCAGTGGCATAGATTTCTCTAGATGGCCCATAAACTTTTGACGAGGGACCTTTTTACTTGACTGTGACGAAGCTCAAAAGGAGTTTATATTGTTTTTAAGATAATAAACAAAGAACAAAAAAGCTAACTTTAAGAAGCAATGCATTTAGACACTAAGGGCCTCTTTCACCATCTCTGAGTAAAGTGTCAAGTAGGCTAACCGCCATTTAAAGTCACCGATCACCGGGAATGATGGAGCTGTGATATATGCCTTTGTTTGTACGGTAAAAGTCCCAAACATTAAAAAGAAAATAATAAAAAAAATTAGCCTATCGAAGGATGCAGTAAGCCGAGTGCATAATAATTTAATAAAACATAAAATTATTTCTAAAAGTAACTAATCAACACTTTACTTGTTGGTGAAAGAGGCCCCTAAAACTTAAAAGCTAAACTCATAGGCCGCACGTCAAACTTTAAACTTGCTTAACGTACGGTCTAATTTTTTTTATGTATTAGCATTGTACTCGTATAAGCTTTTCATTTCATTAATTATATTTTCAGAACACTACAACATTATGTAGCAAATTGTTAAAAATCCTACATTTATTCCGAAATTATAAACTCTCGACAGTGTTTTTCGTGTGTAATTGTGGATAAAGAATTTTGCTTACACATGTCAGGGGGTTCCTTAAGCCCTTTTATAATTATTGATACGGCGGTATCTATGTCCCTGATTATTTTTTCTTTTCCTTTAAAATGACAAGAAAAGTAACAAGCATACAGGTTACACTGCGTTCCCCTTTGATAGGCATTTTGTTTTCCTAGTCGACGGTTGCCATCAACCATTGAGTGGACCGTCAATCCACCGGCCCAATTACATAATTAAAGTTCATTTTTAACAGAATTAATGTGCTATGAAATTTTTGTAGCACCTATTACAGTTTTAAATGTTTTAAATTGTCTAATTTTAGCTAAAACTCTACCTGAGACTTGAAAGTGACTTGAAGTGGTCACTTCACAGCAGCGGTCCAACCTCTCAACCGACGCAATTGTGCGCTCGCCACTAACCTGCCAGTCATTTAGTACCACTCTGTACGCTTCAAAATGTTACCATTATTTTTTTTAAATCTCATATTTATTTTGGCTTTTCTTTGCACTTGACCCTATACGGTGACTCAAAATCAAGCCAAATGTCTTATATTTTGTAAGAATGTTACCGGTATTTTAAAAACAATTTATAGATTACGTTAAATGTTCAAAAGTCAATATTGACATCATCAGACCATAAAAACGCTGAATAAAATTACTTATATCACACACGAGTATGTTAGTTATATCATGTTTTACAATTTATATCATGCCAATTTATTTATTTTGCTTTTATCAATTTATTTATACTTCTAAACTTCAATCCAGTCCATCGAAATAATAATAATATATCTTTGCAAGATCTAGTCAGGATAACTGATGCGCACCCAAAAATCAGCGAGTTTCGAAGTCGTACCTAATATTAAGAATATCTAGAATGTTTTTTTATTTGATATATTGTCAATTTTATATTTATGCTACAATTACAAATATCAAAAAAAATTTTTTAATGGAGTCTTATTGTTATAATATTACAAGTTAGATAGGTACACCAGACCAGATTCGTTGGTTGATGTTTGTATAAGCAAAGAAATTTAGATAATTCAGTAGCGTAAGTTTAGCGTAAGAAATATGAAATGAACGCAAATAATTTGCGCATACGTTGCAGGATTATTGTAAAAGCCGTGATATTATAAAAAATCACTAATGAAATATTATGTTACGGCTTTTACTCTTGATTTGAACTGATGACGACGGCGCAGTGAGGCACTTGGAATATTATGCGTGGCGCGGCGTACTTAGAGCGGTCAATTTATGCGTAAATAGGTCACAGAGACTGTCGGGACTCGGGAACGATCGATGACAGTCACGCACACATTCATATCGAATTGTTTATTTTACATCTGTTCCCTGTAATAATTGAAGTTAAATCCTATCTTGACTTGTGTAAACGAGTATAGAATATCTAATCATTTTTGACATGACATCGTATCTAAAATGGAAACATAGCTGGAATATAACTACGAAAATAGTGTATGAATTTTTAGGGAATAATTAATCATTATTTGGATTTGAGTTTTAATGATTTGATCGTTTGGATTTCAGATTACATTTTAATTATAGATATATTGCTTTAGAAACAGCTTTCCAGAGGTTAAATTCAAAATAATGTAATAGTCTGTAAAATAATCTGTTTCTGATTTAATTATAGTTAATAATTCATATTATATATATTTATTTTTTGCAAAAAAATGAGGTATTTATTAAAATAACAATAACTTGCTACTTGGTCCAGCCACCTCCATAGACAATTGGAATACAGCCAAATCGAGTTCTTCTACAACTCTATCCTCACATAAAAGAAATAATATTATAAAAAGAAATTCAACAATAGTAAATGTGTCTAATAAATAAAATAGTAAAAGCAGAGGCGTGAAAATTCTTCACGTTCTTCTGTGATGCTTTCGTTTTGTTCGTGATAATGAACTTTATAATTCAACCTTGTTATTTGCAAGGCTTAGGGTGACGAATAACAAATACAGTTTAGGGATACAGTCAGTGTTGCTACTGGGGTTGAATTTTTAGGGTGCGAAAATTGACTTCATTTTTCGCTAACGATTTTGGTGCTTTGCTGCATTTTGAATCACATAATTACTTCACCTATAGAAAACGCTATTTCTGTTGGCTATTATTTTTTTTAACGTCCGACACAATAACGGGGTGTTATAGATGTGTATAGGTGTATCTGTGTATCTGTCTATGGAATCGTAACTCCCAAACCGATGGATCGTTTTTGATCTGGTTTTTTTTTTGAAAGCTGACGTGATCGAGAAGGTACTTAGCCTATGATTTATAAGAAGCGTTTAAAGATCATCAGCCCATTTATGAAGTAGAAAATAATGAAGATTATTTGTACACTAACTTTTGCCCTAGTATTTTAATAATTATGTCCTATGTGTAAACTGTACTCATTATTCACTTACCTATGTGTAACTTATTCTCACGTATAATAGTGTACAGTTGTACATTATAATTCTGTAAGTCTCATAAAAATCTGTTTATTAAGTTTTTGCATGAAAAAGTAACAAACGTCATAAACTTTCCCATTTCAAAATTGTTAGGATTAACTTTAAAAAAAAAACACAGTTTTCGTCGAACTAAATAAAAATTGCAAAACTATAGATATTACTTCTTATTACTATTTACTTTTATTATACTCACTAAGGTTACTTGCTTCTGCATGTTGGAGTCCCACTTGCTTGGAGGCACGAAGCGCCGCGCCCCGCCGTCCGGAAACGAATGAGTTTTCTTTTAAATTACTAAAATCTCACCATTTAAAAAATATATCCTCCAACAGTATTCGTAATAACTCGAAAGCAATTTCGTATGCATTAAAGACGCAATGTATGTAGGAAACTTGAATAAATATATTATAAGTCAATATTTATCGTATTACTTTCAGCCCTTAATTCAAGAACGTCGCTAACTGTAACTCTGTCTTGTCTGTTGTTAAGTTGGATTTTTAAAGTTTTTTCAGGTCAACAAAAGCGCAGTTAGTGTCGAGTTGAATAGTTTAGAGAGCTCACTAAAATACACACTAAAAACATATTTCAAAATTATCATTAGTCAACGTTATGCCTAGACTTTCAATGCCATACTTATATTCTTAACTGTTGCGCTAACTGCGTACGCGCAATACAAACAAACAGTTGGCGGACTTTTTTTTTTAGAACGGCCTCCCACGGGCGACGGAAAGTGGGTTAATGCCAAACCCACACGACCTGTGCCCCACGGTGACTGACACATCTATTGTAGTCTTTGCACTGTTGCAGTCTCGAAGTCTTTGTCGCTTTCAACTCTCGCTAAATTCGCGATGAATTCAATTTTCTTACTAAATACTGGCTGGTGCCCGCATCTTCGTACGCGCTGTAATTAGTTTTTTTTGAAAATCCTACAGGAACCTAACATTTTTCCAGGATAAAAAGTATCAATAGATTAGTAAAAACCTCAATCAAATCGGTTAAGCAGTTTCTGAGAATAGCGTACACAAACACAGACTACCGTCGCTTATAACACAAGCAACGCCACAGGTGCTGTAAGTGCACTGCCGACCATAAGGGGTTGGGATTGGGAGGAAATGGACTCTGGCATCCCTTACTCGCTAACCGAAATACAACATGCTGTTATTTCACTGTGGTTTTTTGTAAGGGGGTGGTTACTGCCGCCAGACGCCTAAAATATTTTAGGAAATTGAAATTAGAGTAATTGAAGATAATAGAGGGTAAATAGAATTAGAATATATAAAAAACTAAATGACTGAGTAATGTTTTCTTTAGCTTATCTCTCAGAAGCTTTTTCACATACATAACAACGAAGTTTCATAGTAGATGCAGACAAAGAACGCGATGAATAAATAAGTAACTAAGTAGAGGTCGAGTTATGATAAGCATACGAGTTGGAGGTGGGGAAGATCACTGTCGAATGTAATAATGAGGTTAGGGATCGCGTGTCAGCGTTGTTACTTAAGATGAGATGTCTGACTTTGACAGTTGACACGTTTAATTTAAAAGCGCCACGTGGAAATTTCATATTAAATTGTATTATTCATACTATGTTTTGTCATTCATATCTTGGACTTGATATTCCCTGTAAAGGTTAGGTATATGTTCGAATTAAATAATTAATTCGTATAACGCTAATCAATCACGTGTAATGTTATGTATAATGTGTTTGTATATATATATAAAACCTAGTTAAGGTTTTGCCCGCGACTTCGTTTGCATCCATTTTTCTTATCCGATCGCTACCAAACTTCACAGGATCACCCGCTGTACTAATCTGAAGATTGTCTAAAAATTTCATCAAAATCGTTTCAACGGTTTTGTAGTCCATAGGGAACATAACACATTTCCATTTATAAGTATATCTATATTAACATTGTATTAAGTATATAGATATATTTAATACATTATGTCATATTAAAAGCGAAACACAATTGAATACTAGAGCCATAATCTTATGCGTTATCGTAACACCCTAGGAAGTTACATATTAAGCATTAAGATACATATTAGTACTACTTGTAGTACTACTCGTGTACTACTACTTATTCTGTGATATTAGTAGTGTTTACTGGACTTAAAAAAGCCCTACGAATATAATAGAATTGAAACTATTTTAGTAGACAAAGATCTCTACTGTAATCATATAGTTCAATGGCTTTAATAAAGTAATTGGTTACTACAGAATTTATACGTTAATTTAACAATGATGGAGTTAACATTAATCATTGTTTTGGTTTACAGCAAAATTTGAAGCATAGCGTTACCACAGTGATAAGAATGAATCTGTCATAAGTAGGTACTAGGTAGTCATAACCAATAGGTACAGCAGTTTAATCTTGCACGATGACGAATAACTTCATTAAGTGACCTCGCATTGCAAACGCACTAATAAGAATGGTGTTAATACACATAAAATTTTATTTATACGGTTTCCACGTCATTGTCAATACATAACAGTCACTGTTTCCGTGATTATATCGTTCCTGGTTCCAGTATGAATAAAATATTGACTTAATGCTGTGAAAAGTGATTCTCATTTGTGTCACTTGTGAAATCTTATGAAAACCTCGTCGATAGATAAGAAAACCTCAAATAATATTCGCTATCATTTCATCAATAACATTGCTGCTTGTTGAAAATGAATTCAATAAACTTTCTTTAGGTATTAAACTCGAAAAGTAATACCTAGACATTTGGTCATAATAAAATTTATTAAAACAATGGTAAGCAGTATACTACTGCTTGAAAATGCATCCGAGAAATTACAATGTATGTTTAATAATATTTATAAAAGTAACTACATTACCTGCCTTGTTTTTGTTAGGTTATTATCAATAATAAAGTCTCGCTCTGTTTGTTTTGTGGAACAAGTATGCTGCACACAGCACACGCTCTCTTATGTCCAATGTCTATCAATACGACTAATACTTAAATGGATTATGTAGGTCTTATTAGTTTATCAAATGCTAGTATATATGTTTCTATATTCAGCGTAAAAGTCTTATATGGGTGATTCTACGATAAGAGGTTTCAAGTCCATAGAGGATGCGGCCAAGGAGAAAAGTTGTGGTTTTTTCATGAAACCTATATATTACGATTTTTATCCCATTTATTTACCTTTTCACATAAGGGCAAGTCACTTTATACATATTTTATTACTTTTTCGAAGACCAGGGTAAATACATCGGGCAGGGGAGAGACATCAAAATCAGGGTAGATACTTATTTCACTTAGGGGAGAGAATTTGACTAAATAACATAATTAATGAAATCAATAAAATCAACTTTTATTAAACATTGTTATTAACATATAATCAGACTATCATATTTATCATAAATAATTAATACTAATTAAGTAGACTGGCGCTTCTTAAGTGATAATCAGGATATAATTTTCATATTGCCCATAACCATGCGCTTCGGTCACATTCTGTACAAGGTTCATTAAATAAACATGTTTTAATCATATTATAAAATAAAAATAATATAAATCTAAATTGAATATTTAGTCGCCTTTCTTGCCTTAAACGTTTTTGGATAAGTTATTTTGCTAGACGGATTCCCACTTTTTGTAGACAATTTGAATACTATTATCAAATTCCTTGTATTCGAGTCCTTTATTTTTACAAGTTGCATATTCTCGGAAAAGACACAGTTCGCTATATCTATTGCAACAAATTCTATGATGCAGATTTTGATGCTTTGATATAGATATAACTTTGGTTTGGAATAGAGCCGTAAGAATCAAATCCATATTAGTATGTGTAACGCACAAACAAGTGTCACGTTTGTCACAGAACGATTGTACTATCCAAAATGGCTTTAGGTGACAGAATAGGGAATATGAGTTCGTGATATTGTACTTCCTCATGAAAGATTTGTGGAGATTTCTTAGAGTATCCAAAAGAACTCTTTTTTGTTTCCGGTCTCCTTTCTTTGTCACATAATCTCTTTTGCCGGCACATAGCCTCGTATTAGAGTCATCTTCAAGAAAATGTATAATTTTTTTCTTCATTACTTCATAACTTGCTTTGACTTTCCTTTTATTTTCTATTAATCGTACTTTTCCAAATTTTCTCAGGTTTTAAATTTTTTTCGTTCTGTAGTATACCATATTTTTGCACCAGTTTCTCGCTTGTCATTCTTTTGAAAATTCTTTTTCTTTTTAGTTTGGTAGAGCACAATAATTTTCTTTTAATTGTTGATTGAGCATTTCTGCAAACAGCATTGAATTATATGTTATGCAAACAGCAAATTTCTCTTCACTGTGTCTCTGGCACTTAAAGAATTCAACACTTGTTCTACTTTGCTGTTAGGTGTAAGTTTTTCAGGCTTTCGTAATCTTTGTTACCTTTTTTTTTTCGATGTGCTAATTTAGTCTTTAGTTTATTTATACTCTCATCTTTTTTTTATTAATTAAATATCTTTGTCTTCTAGCTCGGTCTGATTTAACTTTGGCTATAACTCTACTACGGAAATTACTTTGCGGCATCTGATGATCAACATCTGAAATTGATGGTGTTGCCGGAACATTAGTTATATTTTGAAGAGCAAGTCGTTGCCTACGCTCTGTTGCTTTTTTGCCTTACCAAGCTCTCTAGGAGTTATTTGCTCGACCGTTTTGATGATTCCTTTCTCCTTCTTTTTTAAATACTTCTCCTTTTCTTTTTGCTTTTGTAAATCATACTTTTCTGGATTATTTTTAATCTTTTAATATCTTAGCCTCTGCTTCACGTTTTTTCTGTAATCTTTCTTCAAGTGTTAACTTTTTCCATGGTGCCATAATCTGTAATATGATAATAATATAATAACAATATGAACTAAGAACCTCCTTTAATTTTTTTAACATAACAATTTTCATTTGCAATAATCATTTAACTAATTTAAAACTGACGTTGATTGAAATTAGCTATATATGTGCTTTTGTACAAACATCTTATTATGGATTTTATCTTCCCTGGTCAGTGAGACTCTCCCCTGGCAGTTATTTTGACAGGGGATATACGGCAGGGGAGAGACGTTTTCATGACAAATCCAATTGTTTTAACTGACTGAATTATTTTTTGGGTTAGTTATATATCTCACTTTAATTATCACAGTATTGTTAAATTAGGGCAGCAAATGCAAATAAATTAATTGAATATTATAAATTTTATGACTTACCAGTGGAGAGACACAATCACCTTGCGAAACCACTACACCGCACGTTCGCGTCGCAATAACTAAAAAATGGCGGTGCTCAAGCGGCTTGCATGATTAGTATTGCTAACTTCACGCCGATAGATGTCCTCGAGCGCTATTTCCAATATGACCGTCCTTGAATTTATGTTTGTTTCAGCAGAACGAATTTTGGCAGGGTAGATACACAAAAAAAGCGGGACAAAAGTTAATTTTAAAAATTATTTGAAATAAACAAAATTATTTTATTTTTTATTTAATAATACTTAAGTAAATTTATTTAAGTTCCGATTAAACATACTTTAGTTTAGCATCTGATACAAAAAATATATGTATTGTCTGAAAGTTAAATTGAAACCAGCAAGAGGACAGACCAGGGTAGAGACTTTTTTAGACTTTGTAAGGAATTTCAGAAAAATGTGTTTTCATTAGGCATTCAATCGTGATGTTATTTAATAAAGTACATTAAGATGATGTGATTCATTGTAAAAAATAGCAACAAATAGAATAAAAAAACTGTTTTAAACTGATTGCCGCACAAATTACCTCTTATCGTAGAATCACCCATATAATAATATAAACCTACCTTTGTTTTTTGATTGAAAAAGATCCATAAAATGGGACTTACTATGATTTTGAATATGTTTATAGATTTGTTAATAAATAATAATAATAATTATTATTATTATTATACAAAATAAGTAAAATAAACTTTAATGTTTTGAAGACGTGCATTACTAAGTACATATTATTTGTCATAATATATGTACTATTTATTGCAACTAGCTGTTGCACGCGACTTCGTCCTCGTAACTTTATAAGCCTATGTTAATGTAGCTTTCTATAGGTGAAAGAATTTTTAAAATCGGTCCAGTAGTTTTTGAGTTAATTCATTACAAACAAAAATAAAAATCTCTCTTTATAATGTTAGTATAGAAGTATAGATTTCAGTGATTTTTTTTATAAATAATATTGTATGTTTGGATGTTTGCCTCCATGGGTTTCTGGTTTTTATATTATTTAAAAACCAATTTAAAATAACTGATTAAATCCCGTTGAGGTCACCGCCGCGCCGTCTTCAATCCGGGGACAATTAATCAGGCGCAGTGTGGAAATCACGTATTAAATCGGTGTGGTGTCAGTGTGAGCGGTTTAATAAGGATTTTGGTTTCATTAAAGTATATTGGTTTATACCACGAAAAATGTAAATAAATAATACGTTTAAAAATATTATAAATTCAAAAACAAAGGCTGGTTAAAATTTTCATCTTTTGCATCATGAATTTAAGAACAATAGGGTTTATTATTGTTAATAACAAACAACTTTGTTTACATCTAAAACAATTTGTTTTTTTTTTCTTACGTTGCTGATATTCCCGAACTGGTTTTTTTTCTAAAGATTTTAAAATTCTGTTTAGGGGTAAATCATACGATAATTGAATTGTGTGTTTTACCAATGCTTATTTCTTCCGCTATAAGCTTACACTGAAGCGGCAACCTTATCTTAACGGACCGTTAACAGAATTGCAGATTTTGCGTGGGAGTGTCACTTGTCTTGCAACTGCTATACAAGAAAAGTTAAAAGTGGTTGTTTGCACATACATTTTATTTAGCTCTTCAGTCAATTAATATTTTTGAAATGTTCAACTTTTGTTTGTTGGATTATTTATACGTACCTATGTATTAAGAAAGACACATAAATTAAAAAGTAAGTGAAGAGATTAGTAAGTGTGATTTTGTGTTTCGGTGAGTAAGGAATGACAGAGCCCATTTTCCTATCCCAATCGGCAGCGCACTTGCAACACCTATAGCGTTGCTTGTGTTATAGGCCACGGTAGTCATAAGTTACAATATTATTATTGGTGTGTAATCATTTTTTAAACAAAAAAATACTGGTACGATATTTTATTGCCTTCAGAATGCTATTTGCCTACTGTGCAATCTGTAAAGAAGTGGTGCGAATTTCTTCCTCTTCATAAATAAATAGAAACCATCATATTTGTTTGCCTCTGTGAAAATAGTCAATGGTGTTCAACAGCGCTCCGAAGATAATTGTATAGCATTTATAATATTAGGTATTAGATATATTATATGGTATTACTCAGAACGTTGGCCAGTTGTATTACCGCGAAACAAGATGACTACCGCGAAATAACAGGACTTGTCCTGTTATAAAGTTTCGTTGTTTAAGTTAAAGGAACCAACTCGAATTAATGGCTTTTTCTTAGGCTCGTATATGGTCATTTACACATTAATCAAACACATTTTTTTTAAATCGTTTATTTATAATGATACAACTCTTCGTACGAATCAGATATTCAAAATTCAAAACATTTTTATTCGAAATAAGATTTACAAAATTGCTTTTCGACATCAGAGAATGGCAGAGAATGTCATATGAAATAATTAATGAAAATATTCTTTTTATCTTTTCTTATTTTATATTTAGTTGGTGGTAGATATAGACAAATTTTAAATTATTTAAAATGGAGTGTGAACTGGGTGGGGAAAAAAAACGAGTAACAGGGAAGCTTGGTCAGGTTCAGATAATTATTCTATGATAACTTAACTCTGGTTCCTAGAGAACTATATTTTAGGGTCCATTTTCAAGCTATTCAGGTTAAGCGTGTGCAACATTTTTTTAATGTTATGTATCAGTATATGTATTCAAATTGGAAGATATTTTTATAAATGAACTTGTTTTGTGTATAAATAATCTCACGAGAAAACAAATGCAATAATTATCGTACTCGCAAAGGAGATACTATCTCTATGTGAATTTAATAAGGTCTAACAATTGATGTTTAATTTTGTAATTGCATTAAAATCGATAACAATGTTACAAAGAACAGTTATTGACACAAAAAAAAAACCACACACGAACAAATAGACACCTACAGTAGAAAAAATTAAAAGAAAGCCGTTAATTGATCTACTCTCATTTCTCTATTCATCTGAATCACATTACCTTTACAGTAACATCAAAGTGGCTTGAAGTTTAATTGACCAATCATTTATTGAGATTTCTTAATAATTTTTTCTGTTACAAAGCTGACGAGCTTAATCGTAAGAACTTCTATAATAGTTAAATTTCAATAGAAACAATATGAGAAAGTACCAGGTTGTATAAAATACTTTTGTTTTTATCTTATAGATTTGAAAGCTCTATAAATAAAGGGTTTTTCAATAAGAGCGGGTAGATGTTGAAATGGAATAAAACAAGCTGTATGTGAGGTATTAATGAAATTCTTTTTTTAATTCAAAGGCCCATGTATACCATTATGTATGGAATGTAACATCATTTAAATGTCCGCCGCGGCTACTTACGGCGGCACAGATTCGAATGGTCCAGAATTAGAGCGATAGCCTGGGTTAGGTTGACTTTAATGGCATGTATCGATTGCGGCTTATTGGCATAGACCTGCGACTTTAGGTAACCCCACAAGAAAAAATCTAGCGGGGTCAAATCGAATGATCTTGGTGACCAATTAATGTCACCTCTGCGAGAGATAACCATGACCTCAAATCGTGCATGAAGAATGTGCATCGTTGCGTCGCTGTGTTGCACATAGCGCCGTCGTGCTGGAATCACATGTCGTCTACGTCAATAACGTTCAATTTGGGAAAAAAGAAATCGGTTAGCATCTTTCTGTCAACTCAAATTTGGCCACCAAACGTTGGAGAGTCGACTTTGAAGGGTCAACGCATCAGCCGTAAAATGGACGCAACGCAATGAGTGTTAACAGTCGCATTAACACTCATTTTGTTAATAAACTTTATCATTTGGACGTGCTGCTCAATTCTAACTTAACTTAGAACTAATAACTTCCTCATGGTAATTTGGCATCAATGTCTGGTTAATAAACAACAGATTTGACAGATTACAACGAAATAACATGGCCGCCACAGGCCGCCATTGTCTACCCGTGCCAATTGGAAAACCCTTTACAATATTGGAGTAGATTTGCCTGCTATTTTGTCCGCTCCCATTTTTCTTAGGTGTTACAACACTTTTATTCATTTTTTATTGCTATATATTTTCTTGCATATATTGTATATTTTTGTCAAGCATTAGATTTTTTATATTTATTTTTGTATGATCCCTGAACAACAGTGCTTTTTCTGGATGAATGGCACTTTAATTTCATATTTATAATGTTAGTTAGAATTGCTTAAGATAAACAAATCCTTTATAATATAATACTTAAAAAAAAAATTAATTTAATTTGATCCAGGAATACCTATGATAAGTATAATACCGTCGTTTCTTCGCCGGGAGCGATTTCAATAGAACGTGCATCAAAATCAAGTTCGATTCCACTGTAATTGAAATCCTTTGACTAAACAACCGTGATGGTTATTTATTTATTCGCGTCCGTTCAGTCACGAACCAGCACCTCAAGGTCCCAATTAAATGAGAGACCATAAATGTAATTACCAGTAGTTTGGTGCAAAAACTGTTGCCAATTCGCAATGTTGTGTTTTGTTGTAAAGCTTGTGCATCGTAAATTTATACAATTGGAATAATACAATCACCTAAGTCACATATTACATAATACATAGATACACATATGTTATCACATACCTGCCACGCGCTTAGAACTGCCAAAGTGCTTACTGTTTAGAAAAAATAATAATAAAATAATAATAACAAAAAAATTACCAATGTAGTCGCTAGCCAGCAAGATTGTTCCCAATGCTATTCCTGAATGAGAACAACGACGAACAGAACAAGTCCGCCGAGGAAAATTTGTCATTGTACGACTTCTGAAGACGGCGCAAGACTGAATTTTGAGCATAATTACTATGGACGAACCTACAATTGAAAAGTCTCGAGCGTCTCGTTCCGACTCTCTATACCATCGTTCGTTCTCTCTATACCATGTATATGCGAAACATACATAGGATTCCATATATACTCCTCCTGCTTTTGGTCGTGGAACAAGGACTGGCAAGTACTCCCGAACCCATCTTGACAAAAACATATCAGCCAAAACGCTGAGACTTTCTCCAATCGCTTTTTGTTAGAAGATCACCGTCGTCCACTTCGTTTGGTGCTGGATCATATGGAGACGATGAACCATGGATAAAGTGAAAAGGTGTCAGGGCCTTGGGCGCTTCCATCTCAGTAGAGACGTCTGTTAGGGGTCTACTGTTGATTAATGCTTCTACCTCCAGTAACGCTGTGTACAGAACCTCTTCACGGGGAGCGCGATTATAAAGAATTATTTTCAATAAATAAACATAAACAAAGTTTCCTTAAAACTAAAAAATTAAACTGTACACCTGAAAGAAAAAATTAAAACATCCACTTTTAAAGTTTTTGGACACTCCGGTTTAGTTGTCCGAATTATATTTTGGCACGTATGGCAGGCGGTAAATCAGCGAGGGAGGGAAGATATCTCTATCTTTGCAGTCCTATTGTCTATAAAACAACATGTATGGCGTATGCATGCCCCGGTACATGAGTTTTTTACTATTTAAGCAACAATAAACGACCGCAGTGCGCACCCCGTTTTTGTAAAAACAAAGAATAATTCTTGTCGTCAATCTTCACGGGGTCAACAAAATCATACTGTGGATACATCCTTGTGTGATATTTTAGCACCATGAAGCAATGAGTGCAAAAACTTACAAAATATTGACTTCGCATTTCCCTTTAATAACAAAGACGCCAACTATACTCACGGTTAATAAAACATTTAAAACATCTACGACTTTTGCGTAAATACTCAACTCTTTGGTCAACTAAAATATTTTTAAAATGTATGCAATCATGTTATGTCTACCTTTTGACAGTAATCACATATGTCAGACATGTTAGTTACATGTACAAAATGTTTTCTGTCATATTTATTGTTAATTACCGATTCATGAATTTGATTGGAAACTAAGCCAAACTGAATATAATTTTTACCGAGGACGGAGTCACCATGTCACCCTGTGGCAAAGAGACCCCGGGATTTTCACCCGCACTAATTGGGTAGATACGCCTTACCTCTTCTTCTTGGCGCATATTGCTTTTGCTTCTGGTTATTATTACAATTTTATACGAATCCGGCTCAAAGGACCAAATGTTAAAGCTTAAGTAAGGGCTGAAGAAGGAAAAAAAATGATCAAGTAAGACCGAATGTATTTACACTGCCAAGTCTTAAAATCTAGTTAATAAAACTTGAAAGGATATAAAATTTGACAGTTATAAAAGAACACAGTAATTTCAAATAAAAATAGAAAACGGCCAGTGATAATTACTCCAAAAAGGTCGTTAACAATCACCTTCAAACGTAACTAAGCATTTGCAATGCGGTGTGGTTTATTGCTGAATTTAAAAAGAAAAAACAAAAGAAAACTTTTGTGGATGTGCCTCTTGCGACAATTTTTTATTTCATGGTTTATTCAACATGGTTTATTCAACATGGTTTATTCAATAATAATAAAAAACTATTTGTACACGTTATACTTACTTATGTTACCGAGGTCTGTTTGTCTGTGCGTTTATGAACGCTTATCTTAGAAACGGCTTAACTGATTCGAATGCGGTTTTCGCTTATGTATAGTAGCAAGTTTTCTGTAATATACCGAAATATCAAGCGTACGAAGTTGCGGGCACAGCTACGAGTAGTATAAAATAATTCCACAGTCACACAGTGTGCAGTTCCTTTCGCGGTATGCAAAAACCACTGGTTGCTTGTTATATGATATGATCTTGACATGTTATATCGTTTACTTCTTACATTCGGGATGTTAATACAAAAATAAATGCAGGTTTTCAATGTGCGGCTACTTGATCAACATGCATCACTATTAAGAGAAATCAAGCTAGATAAATGATTTCATTTGATATTATAAATGCGAAAGTATGTTTGGATGTATAGATGTTTGTAACTCTTTCACGCAAAAACTACTGAACCGATCACCATAAAATTTTGCATTCACCTTTCATCGTTCAACGCGGACGAAGTCGCGAGCACATAATTATTTAACATGAACTTCATAATGGCAGATCATTAAACAGGTTTGATGTTGATATGAAACTAGATTATTGGTCAGAGGTGTATACTATATTGATCCTTGTTATCATATCTAGTAAGTTTACTTTCATATGCAGTTGTCTGCTTATTGTTCTTTTTTAAGTTATTTTTATGTTAATAATTAACATGACACTGTCGCTAGTTCAATGATTTTAACCCATCTCAAATATTGCTCTTTTAAAAAAAGAAAAAAAACGGTTACATTACGTTACATTACATTACGTAACATGACACTGTCGCGAGTTAAATGATTTTATCCCATCTCAAAAATTGCTCTTTTTTTAAAAAAAGCATCGGTTACATTACGTACATTACATTAAGTAACATGACACTGTCGCGAGTTCAATGGTTGTATCCCATCTCAAAAATGTCCAACGCGCCTAAAGAAGTTTTCACTTCAAAAATTATAAAAACATTTATTATAATGAATTAATATCAGCGCCATTTCTGGTGCTATCTAGTTTTCGCAAGGATGTATTATTACGTAACATATTCTAGTTTCAGAGATATTGTGTAGATGGCGCAATATGTCTGAAACTTCAGAGATATTCTAAAATATTTAAATAGAACGTATGTTATAAAAATTCGAAAATAGAACGTAACGCCGCATACCGTGTGAAAATTTTGATTTTACTCCCATAATTTTTCATAACACGGGCTTATACATATATAAAAACCGATTCTTAATAAGTAAACTCCAAAAAAATACTTTTAGAAGAATTAGCGCTATTATTGCGTAGGATATATGTATCTGAAAACTGAATACAATTTATAATTTTAATTCCTACATGATATTTTCTATTAATCGAGTCTCGATGAATAGTGAAATATTCTGCAACCGTCAATTATAGGACATTATTAAATCAATATAACATTTTACTCGTTCAAATTCAACAGTCAAACGACTCACTCGAATCACAATGCCTCCATTTACATCTCAATTGGTTGAGTGTATGTACTTGTCTGTATCAGACAATATTCATACAAGACTCGCCAATTTCTATTTTGTCGACGAATGTACGCACAACTCTGAATGTAATGTTTACATTATTTCATTTTGCGAACTGCAAAAGTATTGTGGCGCAGTTATGAATTCATCACGTGACGAAATATTTGACCGCAATATTAAAATATCGAATCGCAAATCGAGTCTCATTCCGATGGGTGGTTCAAATCGATATTGAAGCTTTAAAAAGACGATTAATTACTTAAATTAAAGGTTACCTACTTACCTAATAAGATTAAAGTAGTTTTTAGTAATTCATGGAAAATGTTGATTGTACTATCTTTATTTATGTATGTTTCTCTTTTTTCTAACTTACTATATATATGGTGTAATTGTTTGTTTTCCCTAATAAAATAAAATAAAAATAAAATTTATTACATTGGAGAGGCAGCAGCTGCGTTAACATGATCAGTCTGGCGGTTGTATGTAACCACCCATTATATATTTCTATAAGGGTGAAAACCACAGCGATTTTAGACACGGATTTTTTTAACTAAAAAGAATCCGTGCCTTAAAACGCTTCCGTTTAACAATATAAGAAGCACCATTTTAGGCGTACTCATTGTTTAATAAATGTTTGATTTATTGCAAAGGAGTAAAATGCATAATAATCACATAAAAACCCAATAAATTAATATGCTGTTCCGTCGATTGTTTAACAGGGGACATTTATTTATATGGTATACAATTAACGGATGTCAGTCAGTGTTTCCTATAGCTTGTCAAGTTTTGTATTATTGACAGAAGTGGTCTGAAATTAAACAAATACTGAAGAGCTGTTTTTACACGTTTATTAGGATTTAGGAAAAATATCCGTACATTGGAATTTGGGAGAGTTCCTCATCCACATAAAAGTGATGGAGAAATTTGTTCCTGGACAGAAAAATGTTAACTTACCTATTTTAGAGACTAACTTTTGCACGCCACTTTGTCCGATAGCCTATGTTACTCGCCGATAATATAGTTTTCTATAACTATGTGAAAGAATTTCTAAAATCGGTTCAGTAGTTTTTGAGTTTATTAATTACAAAGAAAAATAGAACACTTTAATATTAGTACAGATTTAACCAACAACATGAATATTTCCCCGACTATTGTAGAAATAATTCTTTTTTTTTTCTTTTCAAGTAAAGTGACACTTAGTAAAATTAAATATACATATACATCTTATTCTAAATGTACATATTTAGTACTAAATATATTAAATTTTGTTTAACATAACATTTATAAAATCAACACATTCGTTTCCTATTAAATATCACGTAGCGTATAGTACAGTACAACCATATTTGGTTTGGAATTCGTCGAATACAATTGGTACACATATAGCTATGTACTTACAAGCTACATACATTACAAGATAGACATTGATGTAAGCAACACTTTTAGTTAAGGCATGATTTCCGTTTCCGTACGTATCTGGTATGTTCGTGTAAATATTGACCTTTGTGATCGAACCAATAAATTATACTTAATTTACGAGGATTATATTAAGTACTAGGTGTACTTGAAACTTGTGTGCAACATTATTTTGTTTGAGAGCATTGCTGAAGAGTATAAAACAAAATCGCTATCCGCTTATGTCTTTTGCGTAAGTGCGGAGCGGAATACGGCTTTTATTCTATCTACATTGCGGTTTTCATTAAGAATTTCTTTAGAATAGTTAAATGTTACTTTCTAATTTTTTGTTGTTAACTATTTAGAAAACTTGACGATTTGTGATTTATTAAGTTAATAAAAAATATGAACTGAAAAATTATAATCAAAATTTACTCGAACCCCGGAGATTATTGTAGTCCATTCAAGGCAGAAGAAAAAAAAAGGAGAAATGGCATATAAAAATGTCATGTAAATACTGTTAACAAATTACAACGTGATGCCTCCAATAAAATATGGACCATTGATGTAGTAAAAGCAATAAAAGTCACAGGGTGTCCACACTGACCTCACTCCAAGTAAGTAAGGGTAAGGCAAACAAGTTCTGAAATATTAACAAACAGCGCTTTTTCCGAAATTAGGTACCTTAGATCTGTAGAAAATAGTTTGGCTTTTATTATTATCGAATCTTACAAGGGTTAAGTCTCAAATCGAGCTGACAATGGTTTAAATTTAAGAAATTATTTCCGGAGTTTTGTTTATTTATTTATTGAATTTTAAATAAATAATAAAGTTATCCGTAAGCTTTAAGTGTGATTCTGATTTCAATACATCTTGTTTGTATTTTAAAAAAAATGTACTATTCCTCAGAAATATAATAGTATAAAGTGCTCAGTTCCTAATATTTTTAATTATTGACTAGTCTCGACAAGCATTTAAAATCGTCATCTCTCCATTTTACTTTTGTCGCCGCAAAGGTACAAAACCCACCTATCATCTAGATTTGTGGTTCTTTATACCACCAGTGCTACATATTGTAGACTTTCATGTATGTAATTGTTTCGTGTTACAAAGAATGAAGGTCCAATAAAATGTCAGGCTTCTGTTTTCTCCTGAACGTTTAGATGATATTCACATTTTTCATACTTGAATTTAAAGTTCTATTATGCAAACATTGTGCAGATATCTTTTGCTCTGTTTGATTGGGTATTTGGGATCTTATAAAGTTGTCGTGGTTGAATCAGCCCACCAGCAGAACGCTCTGTCCGTTCCGCTCTGCGTGGTAACCGGGCTAGCACGTAACACCGCTATTTTAGGCTCCGCGGCTATTCTATAATCGATATTGGACCGTTTTTACGTCAAAACACTACAGGGTTTTCACACCTAAAACTAACGGACGTCCCTTCAACGACAATGATGGATAAGGTCGCAGTGTGGATGGATTGATTACGAAAGTGTATGGATTTCTTAATACGTAGCCAGTCAGCTGTAAAATTGCTCACGTATATCTGAAAACTCTGCAGGAAAAGTATTCTGCATTCAGCAATTATTGAATGCCCTGTAGTATTAGACCCAGCTGGTGTTATTAATTATTATATTTGGCTCTTCGGACATAATTTTGATGTTTATTAATTAAATTATTTACATATACTCGTATAAATGTAAAAGCGGAAGAAAACTATTTTACTTTACTGCTTTAATTGTTAATCTATTTCTGAACATACTGGGCCAAATTATTTAAGTTCTATTATAAAGATAAGTATGACTCTTCACAAGATCATTTAAAAGTTTCTTGGCGTAGAGTATATTTTTTGAGAATTTTATCTTTTTTTTTTATAAATAATTTTTTTTTATAATTTTTTATATTTGCTCTTGACCAACGACCAACTGTGTAACAAGGATGAGGCCTAAGATGGAGCGAGCTCACCCAGAAGATGTCTATTCACTCGAACTTTGAAAAGATTTGGGTTATATGAGCTCGAAATTTTTTACTTTAAAATGAGTAAAAAATTTCATAATCAAAACCTAAATTCAAAATTAGGTTCATAGAAATTTTCTGCGATCACAAAACTGGGAAAATTTTCTGATGGCACTTACCCTCTTTAAATGGAACATTAGTGTACCTACTTAGTTTGATTTAAACGAAGAGAATTTATTTATTGACTCATATTATGTTAATTAAGGGGCATGCATGCATATGAATAATTCTTACACATTAATATACCAAATTGATCTTAACTAGGCCCGTCTAATTCATTTGGTATCGCTCGAGACATAGGGCGCCCAAATGGGTGTTCATTATACGCACCAATGAGGCCCTTGAACTAAATAATCAAAAAACGCTACGTTCTGTCGTATTAATTTTAACGCTGTATTTACTTTGAAAAGTTAACACGAATATTAAAAGTTTTCTGAGGGCGTGAAGAGGTCACATGTAATACGTAAATAAATACTTTCAGTACTTTAAGCTGTTTACAGATATTTTTAATACGAGGGCTGCACTAAAAGTATCGGTATTGGAATATTTCCATTATTCCTGGCTAAAGTCTTTATAATCGAAAACTATTTGGTTTTATTAATCGAGTACCATTTATTTATTTTTTAAAAAGAACGCGGTCTTGTCACAAGGTCTTGTCGAACTTGTAAAGTTAGTGTGAAAATAGAATTGACTCGAGAAATTTCAAGAACAATGATTTATTATGACTTTCGAAGTGGTTTAACACAAAAACAGTGTGTTAATCGGATGCTTTCTGAATTTGGTGATGAAGCCCCATCTAAAACCACAATTTATCGCTGGTTTGCGGAATTTCAACTTGGACGTGTCAAGCTCTGTGACGATCCCCGTAAGCTGATTGAGGAAGATCGACATGTGACATATCGCGAAATTCAGGCAACTTTAGACATTGGCATGAGTCAAATACAAATAATCTTGCATGAACAAATAAGGTATAAAAAAGTTGTTTTTTCGAGATTCCACGGAGGATCTTCAAATGCTGTATACAGCGTCGTATCAGGTGACGAATCCTGCATATACGCATACGAACCGGAAACAAAAAACCAGTCACGAGTTTGGGTGTTCGAAAATGAGTTGAAGCCAACAAAAGTTGTTCGTTCACGGAGCGTTGCAAAAAAAATGGTGGCCACGTTTGTCTCTAAAACCGGCCATGTTGCGACTATTCCTCTTGAAGGACAAAGAAAGGAGAACTGCAACCGCCGCATCATCCTCCATCACGACAATGCGAGCTCTCATACCACCCACGGAACAAAAGAGTTTTTGGAGCAAGAAAACATTCAATTATTAGACCTTGGCCTGACCTTAGCCCGAATGATTTTTATACTTTCCCCAAAATTAAGAACAAGTTGCGTGGTCAACGATTTTCGTCACCTGAAGAAGCTGTAGACGCCTACAAAACGGCCATTATGAATACCCCAACTTCAGAATGGAATGAATGCTTTAATAATTAGTTCCATCGAATGGAAAAATGTGTAAAGTTTCAAGGAGAATACTTCGAAAAACAATAAATATCTTTTCCACTAATAATGTTATATCACTTCCTTGATTCCCGAAATTTTCAGTGCTGCCCTCGTAAGTAATTCTTTTTATTATAAAGATGACAAAAAATTACTCAGACAATACTTTCAGTACTTGATTTAAATTCTTTCATCATTCATTCATTCATATTCTTATATATCTATACTAATACTCGTATTATAAATAGAAAAGATTCATAATTTTGTATGTAATTAATAAACTTAAAAACTATTGGATCGATTAAAAAATTCTAACTACATTATAATCGAGTGAATATAGGTTGTATTTTATAAGTAACGCGAACAAAGTCGCGTGAAACAACTAGTATTCTTATATATTCATATTCTTAGTAGATACTTGGTGGTCACGAGATTGACTCGTGAACACTCACTCTAGTATTGCAAGTAGCATTGAGCGTCTGTAGTCAACAAGTGACCTCTTAAGAAAAGTGAAGAAACGTTTATTCATGTTGTTCTTGATTAAACTATAGGATACTTTTTATCCTGGAAAAATTACAGCGCGTGCGAAGATGCGGTTGCGGGCATTAGCTAGTATATAAATACATTCTGTTTATAAGAGTAGAAATCAAGTTTAGGTTCTTATGAAAATGTGCCTAAGATTATTCAGTCTGATAATAGTTAGGGTAGGCCTTTGTGTTCATAAAATGCAAATTAGACATAGTGAATATCCATGCGTGCAAAGTCGTAATATCCTTTGACAAGTGTTACTGATTGCGGACTTTGTCTCACTCTCACATAATGATCATAATATCGGCAAATGTTAGATGTTATTAGATAAGTGTATAGTATAGTATAGTATAGTATAGTATATAAGTATATAAGTATATAAGTATATAATCTTTTAAAAATGTTCACTACTTTCCAACTAAGTGAAGTGAACTCAATATGAGCTCGATGTGCGATAGTTTTGCGGAATCTCCCCCCAATTTACACGGTCGCCGAACAGAGGGGAAAGTGTCTGACAATTGACAAGAACTGTGGCGAACTATGTCTGAATGTCTAAAAATACCACAAATACCCAATCAATAACGCTTTGAAGGCTTGAACGCCTTCTACGATTTTAGAAATGCACATCAAATTGGTCTATGTCTTTCAAAGAATTTAATTATGTGTTGGTTAAAATTTAGTCGGGATCTAAACGCAATTTCGAATAGAAATCGAATTGAATAAATTCTCGTATCATAATTATGTGCCATTTTAAAATATGGTTTACCATCGATCAACCTTTTTAGGAGAAAAATAAGGTTTTTATATTGTTGAAGGATTATTGAAAAAAAAAAATACTTTTTACTTTTACTTTTAAAGTATTTGATGTATCTACTACATCGTTTTACTTTCTTAAGAATGGAAATGGAGTTGCTAAAAATACTGCGATTGTTAACGGGAAATTTTTTATTTCGGGTTTATTTTAATTTTTTTTTGTTTGAATTTAACAATTTACACGACGGGATTTTTTTATTTTTTTCTTGATCACTGCATTTTTTAGGGGAAAATGTCAAAAACGTCGAATTATATCACTTACATCTAATTCTTTTTGGGTAACATTGTATTAAGCATTAAACGCTGAACATCTACTGCAACTAAGTGCAAAATAAGTTTAAGTAAGTTTAAACTTACTTGCGATATAAACTTCGCATACATTATTTGGTATACGCGATTGATCATGCCTCTTGACACAGTTCGATTGATACTCTACTGCCAAAGAGACGTTGACTAGACCCCTGTATATTTGGTTAAAGGCGACCTTTTTCTACCCTTTTTTAAGATAAACGCCGGCAGGCAAATAGACGACTCACTTGACATTGCCACAGAATAACTTGAGGGCATTCAAAATACTCTGCCGACCCTATTGGTTAAAATTCTCTAGCATACATAATTCACGCGCCGAAACTCAACAGGTCACGTGCTATTATTTTGATTTATGCCTCATTCGTCCTTATATTTTGTCCCATATTCCAAAAATTTCCTTCTTCGTCCTATAACAGTATAAGATTCCTGTTTCGTCCCAAAACCTCAGCCAGTGTAAAGTACGGTTAACAAAAAAGCTAATAAAAGCTTTCGTTTTTCAAGTACTTTATTAATTTTGGCCTTAAAAACTTTACCATTTGCAAGACTGTTTCATTAACTCGCTTATCTTTACTCTCACCAGAAAGACGGTCTGCTTATTCAAAATTGGCCTTAACTCTTCAAATATCGGCCCTTAACTGTCAAGTTGTATTGTATGTTTTATTTTGCATAGAAAACTTTAATCACGACCTGCCAGTGGACTATTATTATCGTGCGTCAATCTGGGATTAATTAGATACGTACACAACATGATCCGCGGCTGGTAGCTGACATTGCGCTTGCGCAATCATTGCGTGACATTTTGACGCACAGAAATAGTGCCACCGCGGCCTATTTCTTCAGCGGTTAACTAACTCGTTTCGCGAATAATTTATTGCTAAAAGATTTTCCCGATAATGTTCCGTAACTATTGTGTACCGCCGTTAAAATGGCAAACAGTTTGTTAAATTGCTCATACTATACTCACTATGGTTTGATCGATCGCTTTTAGCTAAAGATGCGTGCACTGGCTTTTATAATGTATAGATGTGCGATGATCTTTGTGATTTTTGGTTGCCCTGGTTATATAAAATACATTGGAGGTAGGGAAATCTTTAGAATCGTGTAGAAAGCTTTTAGGGTATTTTAAGGCTGAATTAGTTAGGAATGGATATTAGTTTTATAAAAATATAGTTTTTACGGTGAGAAAATCAATCTACAATTTTTTTACAATACAAATAAATATGTACATACCAGTAGTATATAAGGCTTATAAAGTATTTGGGAGCGAGATTATTTAGCAAATAGATGTTAGTTTTATAAAAATATTTTTTTTATAGCGAGGAAATCCATTCACAATTAATTTTATATTTTGAAACATAATCTAAAATTGTTTATATTGTAAATCAATATTTACATACAACATCCAAACTAATTTATCCTTCAAATACCCTAAAAGCTTTCTACACGATTCTAAAGCCAACCCGTTTCGACTTCTTGTATGGACTAGAGGTAATGATTCACATGTGAATATAGCTGTATTTTAACGCTGATGGAAAATATCGTGAGAAGACAAGAAGACTAAGGCTAGCAATCAGCGGTAGACTACTGTGGTAGACTTAAAACCTTTTTTTTTTAACGTTGGGAAATCCTCTTGGATACCCGGCAGTGTAGGGGACACGTGTTCCTTACTTTGAGGAGAAAGCTTCTGCTCAGCAGTGAGCTAATAAAGATAAGTTATTTTATTTGCTAATTAACTATAACTTGTTTTGTTTTTTGTTGGGGTCATGCATTTTGATTATTAATTTAGTAATTAATTAGTCAAATAAGACTAACAACAGTCTTTTTAATGAGCGATGTAAAAACAATATCTTATTCTTGGTTTGGTTAAATTTTCTAGTTTTCGTTATGTCAGATAAACAGTATTAAAGTTAAATAAAAATGTTATAAAATATTTGCTATAATATAAACACACTTACCTATTTGCGTTTTGAATGTCTCGCGATGCGCCTATAAGATTATAATGTATTTATAAGTTGGTATAACACACGTTTGTGACATTTAGCTGTGAAGATGATCTCGACCTTTGCAGGAGGATATGTTCGAAATGTCGTCATCGTTTTCTAGTTAGGGTTTCTCGAATTTATTTATAAACAGTAACTGTATACAATACGATGTATCAAATTGACGTAATTGCGATTAGTGGCATGTTTTTCTCTCTATGTTTGGTTGAACGCGTTTCTCTCAGGAACTACTGGTTCGATTCTTTTTGTTTTGGATAGTCCATTTATCGAGAAAGGCTTTAGGCTATATAACATCACACTGCGACCAATAGGAGCGGAGCGTCAATGGAAAATGTTGCTAAAACGGGAAAAATGATTCCTTTTTGAAAGCGCGCGTTGTTGCGTGCGCTGCGTAAACGGTTTAAGTTACGCAAAAATCATGTATGATTATATTGTTCCTCTTTAAAAGTTCTAAAAAAAAGTTCGCTACAGCATATTATGTCTTTTAAGATTGACTCACTATAACCTTTTTCATGGTAATCAAATTTGATCGATATTAATGCATTATTTGCTTATCCAAATAAATACGTTATCCATCACAAGTATTTAATTGTAAACAAAATTTCAATCTACATCTTCAGAGATATCATAATTTTAAAATAACTCTGCAACAAAATAGGTATGATAAGGTTCGAGTCGGTTCAATTCACGCACGCGCATCACTGACCGGCCGCCGGTAGCTCTGCGAGGTACCATGCCGCGCGGCTCAGACGCGTGTTGGCTCCCTACGAAACGGTTGTGCTCAGCGAACTGATTTTTTAAATTTGTTTTGCAATATCTCATCGTATAATAATACTTTTTAAATAAATAAAGACATAGGGTGGGTACCTTTCATCCAGAAATAAAGTACTGTTCCCGAGTGATCGATTGTCTAAAAATATAAAGAATTAGGCGCATAAGTCGCGTGGCGGCGCCCCCGTCGTCACAGCGATAACGATGTCAGGAGTTATTTTATTACTCATATATTCTTCAACGCGGAAGAAGTCGCGGGCACCAGCTAGTCATATGCTTCCTCTACACATCAAAAGATGCGTCTGCGGACTCTGGCTGATGCATCCGTAGGTGAATTTCCAGCTATTTATTTATTTAATCTAATTAATCTGAAATGATAAATATAATCATCATCATAACGTCATGTAGTTATTTTAGGTAAGTTAGATGTCCAATTAGTTTTACAGTATCCATTTACAGTAGTCTCAATGGAACAAATTAATTGAAATAGATACTTAGTTAAATAGTATATTAATTAATAGTATAATTTTATTATAACATTTTTATTTGTGTAATATTTATTTTTAGGATTCCACAGAGAGTTTTCAGCTTGATATATCTCAAAATAAACCTAAAAGTTTCCTCGATGCTCATATTGTTAGTCATTTCGAACGTATTTACAATGATGCGCCAAGTAGGTACGAGAATTAATCCACAAGAAGCACGCGTGCACTTTCAATCGCAACTCCGATCAAACTGATGCGTCGGCAGATGTGTGGATAGACGCCGGACGTTCGCGCTGAAACCCTTTGATGCATACCACAAAAACCAACAACAATCGGACGTTAAATACCTACCACAGACGCGCAAATCACCTCCTCTACATGTCGGCGGACGCATCCGCAGATAACGTCTGCAGAATGCATCTGTTGATGTGTAGAGGAGGCTTTAAATATATTGAAACTTGTATTTAAGGGGACACAATACACGCTAATACAAGTTTCGCCTCTCATTGAGCAATCCCTGATAGATCGTGACGATAAAAAATATTTATCCATATACGATAAAAATAAAAAATGGATAGATTTGAGGTGTTAAAACATTAAACTGGATCTGTAATGCCAATGTAGGCACTAAAGTTTACCCTTGATGTGTTGTGCAGTATTTTTGTTCCAGGAAAAAGGAACACGTCTTGCGCAATGGTTGACCTGTTGAAGATTGACGTGTTCAAATAACAAACAATTTATGACCAGTCCATGTATGTGATTCAACCGTAATCAGTACCTATATTATACGGAAATGATCGTAGCGTAATAGTGCACTTCGAGGGCAATCGTTTCAGCAAACAGCAACGTCCATATTATATAAGTCCTATGCAGACATTTAAAATAATAATAGCAATTTTGTATTGAAACGTACGAAGTTTAAAATTTAAGTTTATCCAACTGAAGCTCAGTTCGAATTCTCTTTTAGTATGTAGTACTAGAGTTATGTAGTAGTGTAGTAGTAGGTATATATAATATAACTACTTGCTATACATGTCATGTCCTATGTCCGACTAGAATAGTGTACCTTTCAAATAGTGTAGGAATTTTTCAAATAGATGCAGTGGTTTCAGATATTACACTGCACATATAAGTCACTTACAAAATCAGCTCTCTCTTTTTATAATACTTGTATACGACATGTACAGATATATTAGATATGTACTTGTGCAAATAGTAAAATAAAGCTCCATCTGAATACCATTGTTTAAAATCGTGGTTCTTTAAGGGTCATAGCAGACGCGTCACAATCTTATTATAGACAGAAGACCATTATGAATTATTAGATGTTTTGTTGTTGTGTTTAGATTTGTGAGTAAGAGGTGCCAAATCCTTTTTCCCAATCCCTTCCCAATCTCTTATCGCAGCGCACATGCATCACCCGTGCTTATGTGGCGTTGCTTATGTTATAGGCGACTAAAAATTGCTGTCACATGGAAATACTGACTGTATGACATCAATAAATAGTTAGTGATTAAGATTGCCGCTGAGTTGTTTCACCTGATGTGTAGCACAATAATAATAGAAATTTAATTGCCAAACTTAACTTGTTAAAAACTTGTAATTAATTGAAAAGAAGTTTTTTAAAACCTCTAAAGCGCTCTAATCTGGTTGTCTACTAACAGAGTGAGTATTCAAAACAAAATTCTGCTTTAAAATAACCCTTATCATATGCCAAAACTATAACACTAACACGTTACAGACATAATTATATCCTTAAATTCATATTGCTAAAAGTGGCCTTGTCTAGATAAGGTTATATGTATACTTTATTTTGGAAGCATTGATAAGCAGGGTTTCTAAATCGTTATTGGTCAAGCTTCCTGTAATGTATAAATAGTAATAAAGAGCATTTCATTACATTAATATAACTGGCATTATTGAGTAAGGCATTTAGAAGGTTTCCCTACCGATCCCTCTTTAAAAATCCTATCAATAATAAAATACGAACAGGTGAAATGATTGCAGCTTATAAATCACTTGATGTTATGATGGATTGACGGCTTGTTTATATTGAATGGTGATCCAAGGTCAATGGCACTCCTTAAATGACTTCAAACTTGTACTATTATCTACATTCATATGTTAAAACACTTTTAGTTTGAGTTTTTTTCTTATACATAAAATAATTTTTAATGAAGTATTTTGAAATAATACTTAGATTTTGTTACTAACATTACTAACTTTTGATTGCACTACATTATAATAATATGTATGTATTGTATGTAGTTTCATTTCGGCGGCATTTCTACAAATTTGGATATACTTATTCATTTTTACTCTACGATCAATACATTAGGAGCTGCAGGCTGTGTAAAGTAAGATGCTATTGATGGAGATGTGGATTTAGTAGTTCTTCTAATGGCTCTATCACCATCAGAAAATATTCCTTGGACAGTGGAAATGGAAACCAACATATGTTTGTCACAAGAACTCTTTCTTTTCCAACATAGTTTTAGCGGCTAAGAATGTGTAAACAAATATTTAATACATTATCTTTTCTCCAGAGATTCAGCTATTTAATTCTCTCACATAGTATACTTCTAGTGTGAAAATTATTTTTGTATATTGGCAACACTTTCTATTGTCTTTTTTCTTACATTTATGGGTTTTATATCACATATATATATACGCTGGCTAAACCTTCAATTACACTATAATTTTCTGAAATTATATTCGAAGTTATATTGAGAAAATTATTCGAAGTTTGACATAATAGTTTTCTCGATACTTTGTCAGTTGATGATTGTCAGTTTCATATCCCTTTAAACAAATGGTCTTAAATTTATCTCTAAAACATATTAACTGTTGTGTATTCGAACCGTCACTAAATGGATTATAAAATATGTAATTACGAAACTGACAAAACGAGACATGTCACCGCAAATGCGTTTTCGATTACAAATCTTCACTTTCGATATAATATATCCACGCATGTTGTTCACAAGCGAAAGTGGTGACATTGACGGAGTTGTGAAATTTCGCTTTTCTGACCTTAAAAAACATACTGTTTCCGGTCAGAGAAGCAAGGTCATGGCGGTTACAATTACGTATACGAATAGGCACGCTTTCGTTTCTTCTTAATTGTGGTATAATCTGTGACACGGATGGAGTCGTAGGTCACATTTAGATAACATTAGGAGAAAGGGACTTTACTGTGTTATGAGTGAAAATCATTGTGTAAACGCTCTCAACGATCGTTACGCGCATTGGCACTTCTGTTTTTTATTTGTTGTTTAATTTGCTTTTTAGATGTGGTATTTACTTATGCTTTGCAGCTCTAGGGTACTTCTAGGACAAGTTTGCCAAGTTTCTCAATCTCTTTTTTGACGTGTATGAAAAATTTCAAGATTATCGGTTGAATAGTAAAGGGGTGAAAAGGTAACAGACAGACAGACAGAGTTACTTTCACATTTATAATATGAGTATGGATCGAACATTCTTGAAATAAGTGTAAATCTTTGAATAAAAGTGAAGAAAATAATTTTAATTACATAAGTGTAATTTAATGGTTTAGCGCTTTGAATACATTAAATTCACGATAGTTCCACTGAAATGAATTAGTATTCAAAGTCTTCATAGAATCCTACAAGCAATTAAGTCGGTATTCACTGCGCATAGGGACGGCAGACAATCTCATTAATGTGCCAGATCCCAGTGGTTTCATTACGCGAATGAATTTATGCCACAATACGTACGAGGAACAAAATATTGTACGAGCACATCTTATTGCTTCGCTATTATCTTACTTCTTTCAATTAAAACGTTACATTTACCTCTCCCATATAACCTGTAATACTAGACTAGACTGTTCATAGCCTAACGGTAAACTGCTTTGACGGAAACGAATCCGGATCACTTGATCCTCCCTGACTCCGTTAATTTTAATTTTAGTAATAAAAGTTATATATTATATAACTAAATATTTCTATGTGAAACTATATTCTCTTGACAATATTTGTATGAAACTTTTTTTGTATAATTTGAGTTTTTTTTTTCACCCCTTCTACAGGTTGGAATAGAATCTTGCATAAGTACATCAGTATTGCATTATTTATATCAAAAATGCTCTTGAGATTATTTGATTTGTTAGTAAATTTTTCTGGACTATTATGGAAAGAGGGATAGATGGTTTGTTTATTATAAAAATTGCACCCCGGGCGAAGTCGGAAGCGGGTCACTAGTTTATCACAAGGTACAGTTAGTGAGACATGTGTTTCTTAAGGTATTTTTTTAAACAAAAAAACATTTGTTACTTGGTTTCTTATAACTACAGAAATATCTTGTTTGCTTTTTTATTAATCGTCTACTTTTTATTGCGGTGATCTCGCTGCATCTATTTTATTGGTGATGTTCTTCCGTTTGACTAATCGCTTTAAACGCACATGTGCTTATTAGTACAAGTTATGTGTCGTCCGTGAACAATGGTCGCGAAACACCTGTACGTGAGTACACCGGATGAACGATGCATTTAATGTATTCGGTACGCAGTACTTACGCACAGTGTGGCCGATCGTAGCCAATTGTTCGACGCATTCGTACTATTGTTCTTAAACTGACGCACAATTCTGTTGTATTTACAAGCTGTAATTAAAATTATAAACTAACCCCCGACTTTCTGTTGAGCCCAAACACGCTATATATGCTGTAAGTTGTTTAATCCCGCAGTACTACTAGATGCAGCAGCATCAGGTCAAGGTTACCGTGTCATTGAAATACCTCCGAAAACTGTAAAATTTTGGTACCATCAACTTGAACTAAAACAAATATTTCGTAAATAATTATTACTACACCTTGTATCTTTTGTATTACCTATATTAACAACGCGTATTACCTAAAACACAAAGCCTCATACTTACGAGCCCGGAACATTTATTTATTACCGATAATTTTTGGACGAAATTAATTTGTGGTTGCTCTTGGCGTGCACTGTCCGTAAAAGGTGAGCTCTTAAAAATTGAATTATACATTTCACGCTCTGGTGGTAATGGAATTTAATGTTAAATTTAGCATCATTATAAGTAAATTATTTTATATCGCACTAGCGAATCGCTCCCGGGTTCGCACAGGTGTCCATATTTTCAAAATTTTTCAATTTAATTCAATTCAAAGAAACTTCCTCGACTTTCAACGAATATTTGAAAAAAATAATAATAACGCCGAATTGGCCTAGCTAGCTAATCGTTCTCGAATTTTGCCCTAGTTACATTTAATGTTTAGTGTTGCTAAGGTTATTTTGCTGTAACTTCTTAAGTAATTATTTAAAGTTTTTTTTATTTGGATAAAAATCGACCTTATGCAACACTCGGGAATGTATATGACATGTCTCGTTATATATGTACTTAACAATATTTATAAACATAGTTATAACATTTTTGATTTTTACGTACTCAAAGCTTCATTTTAGGCATCTTTTATTGTAATTAATAAAATTTTAGTACCTAAATTAATCTTTCAGTTCATTCAATGCCCAACCATACGGTTTCTTTATATTATTTATATGTCTATAATACTATTTATTGTTTAATAAAAATATAGTTTACGAAGTACTGTTCTCTTCATAAATTACTTGTGTTCAGGACCGAAATAAAACTGGTTTTAAAAAGTAGTCGTCCACAGAGTATATGTATGTACATAGGTAGAACTTGCATTTTTAAACTCGCGGTGCAGTGCGAGCAAAACTTCATTTGAGAGAGCGATTTAAACGAATTGTCTCCTATCTGCTTTATGTATATCTGCCGCATCTACATTCACTGTTTTTTTCCTGTGTAATGAATTTAAAGTTGATGAAAGAGCTGCAGTAAATTTGTAGTAAAGTATCAGCCCTACGTTCTATTTAAAATTTTGATTCTGATTTTGTTGACGCCCCATTGCATGTATTGTTTAATAGATTTGATATAGATCTATTCGCCTTTCTGTTTCTCCGCTAATATCTTAACCACTTAATACTTTCATACTTTGAACAAAATATTTACAATTTAAACCACCACTGCGCTACCGATAATTGAATTACCGATAATTTCTAACGATAATTGAATAAGTCTTCTTACTAACTTAATATTTGTCGAATTTATGTCCTCTCCTCTTTCTAACTTGTAATTACTTTATCAATAGTTGTTGTAGGTACACCTCTTCAACGCATAATTATTATTACTATACTTTGGCACAGTTAGTTGAAAAATATATAGCCCAAGTACTTATGCAGATTGAACGTTTATGTGCACTTGTCCTTTACGCGTTATGAAGACATGTTATTTTAGTAATTGTGTCGTGGAACACATCTCGCGTGTCCGAGGCCGCTAGTCAGCGCGCAGGAAGTCTTAATTGTGCTCTGGGTTTAATTAAACCAGTTTTTAACGAGTTTAACGAGTGCGTGGACCTTTGTGCGAAACCTTTGAGCCTTAAAGTTCTCAAGCCTAGCTTCCGCGCTGCCTTTTCAATGTAGCAATAAAAATGTGGCCCGCTCCTTTTTTCACGAATAATTACACGCCAACTGGGGAAAATTTTATGTGAATTTTTTTAAAATTTAACAATTAATTTATCGTGGACTATATTTTGCATTTACTTACCTAAAAAGAAGTTGAGTTGTCTTTTAAAGTTATTTTGAACTAGCTTTTGCCCCATGACTAGGTAAAATATTTTTTTTATTTTAAGATGATTTTTTTTCTGGATGGAAGGTATGGATTACCTTTTGTATATCCAACACAACGACGTGTATGCAAAATTTCAAGATGATCGGTTGAGTAGTAAAAGCGTGAAAGTGTAACAAACAAATATACAAAATAACTTACTGTGGCATTTATAATATTAGTTAGGATGAATAATCTACTAACATTTTGACCAACATTCTAGACATCTAAAATTTTTGTGCTAGAACTAGGAGTCGTCGGAGTTATTATTTTGGTTTACGTTTACTAAGCATATGCATATATTTGTACATGTAAAATATATATATGCATACATATAAACAAGTGTAACTGTATTTAAGGAAATGATAAAGTAATACAATTGTTAGCAAACTAATTACATTAGGTGTTACAGCTTACAAGCCGTCGTGATTACAAGAGGGATGGTATATATTGATTTTACCTACGCTGGAGAAACGCTATGTATTTTATCTTATGAGATATGAATAGATACGGATAATTAATTGACGAAAAAGTGTACGTTTCACGGAAAAATGAAAATTAATCTGGCCTCAAGATATTGATGTGTTTTTAGAAAGAAAGAAAAATCATTTACTATCTGGTGCTCATGACTTCGTCGACGTTGAAAAAGAAAATACAGTGTAACCTTGTCATAAAAAATCTACCCGTTTATCTCTCTTTCTATGTGTACAAACCGAAATAAAATCGGTCTACCCTTTATCAAGTTTTTGAAGCGTACACAGACAACGGAACTGTAATCAACTAAACATTTTATTTATAAAAAGATTATACTTAATATTTTTTCTGCAATAAATATAACTGTGTTTCGAGGAATTAAATCAGGATTAGTATTAATTTACGTCCGTGTTTTTTTTTTTTAAAAACGTTATGTTTTCCAACGAAACACGTTATTTTTATTTTTAAAATTATAATGCTTAACTCTGTATCCGGCTTGCGCAATTCGAGATGATCAGTGAATATTGCACACTAAATGGTAGAAAGTGGGCGGACGGTATATGACAACTGGTCTCGCGCGTGTCATATATTACGATTACATCGTAAGTAATTTATAAATATTTCCGGATTTATTGTATTTGCGAGTGAAATTTATTCATTAGCGGATAAGATTTCTTATAAGACAAGGGGTCTACTACCCTGTCCTACGGGGCTACCGGCATTTAAGAAATTCTTGACAATACATGACAAAAATTTCGCACTATATTTCTTATTATTTCTGATTTTAAGGTTTTATACATTTTTAGACATTGGGTTGCCAATTGTCCCGTATTTCTAAAAACAGACGAAAAACATTTCGTTATTTAAAACCTTCGGGGGACCTCAGCAGCGCACTTGCAGCACTTGTGGCGTTGCTTGTGTTAAAGGTCACGCCACCTAGCATCAAATGGACCGTCAGCCTGTCTGATGACTTTTACATTTACAAAAATTCTTATTCTTATATACTGTAAGAAAAGGTCAGCCAGCAGCTTTCTCTTCTGGCTATGGCTTCTTATGTTTTGGCTTCTGTTTTCTGTTCTGGCTTATAATCTTACCACCTGTTTCACATCAGTCTATCTGGACCTTAATTTTTTTGTGACCCCTCAATTTAGAGTAAACAAATTAAAATAAATTAGATTGTGTACCAATTTGTGACTTATCCACATAAGGAACGGAAATTGATTAGGTACAGCAAGGCGGTGTCCTTATCGAATAGATAGAGGCTAGATTCATTCTGATAAAAATGTTGAGAGCGCGCAGCGGAGCGACGAAACACGAGTTTATTTTTTCTTTATTTCAAACTGTACAGAGATAACGTTAGGTACCGCCACCTGTCGAACAAATATCAACCTTTTTTCGAATAGAATAAAATTGATTTCAACAAACGCACGTATTCTTTAGGTGTCGATTGCTTTTCACGCTATACGGGATATGATTTCATCTGAGTGCAGGGAAAGTAGTGCGCTATTGCTTTCGCGCTGTAAAAAATAAATGCTCTCGGATGTATGTATGTAGCAGTAAGTCCGCGATGTTAGGAATAAATGAAGACTATGTTCGTTTTATTACGTAATTTTATTTTCTTTCATTCCTGTGTGTAATTTACATTTCTTACGTGGTTATTATTGCTTTACATTGTTGATGATGAAAAAATGCTCAAGATCACTACGGAAATTAGTTATGTTTATATATACGATAAGTAGCTCGAAGCTTCTGCCCGCGAGTTTGTCCGCATCCTTTTTCTGTGAGGTGTTAAAAAGTATATTTAATCTTATTGCTCATATATTTTATATGTTTGTCAGAATTTGAATTTTTTATTTTGAGATTATCCCTCGGGAACAGTATTATTTTTCTGGGTGAAAGGAGCCCAATGTCCTTTGCTGTATCCCTGACAACATGATTAATATACAAAATGATGACCTGTTGAGTAATTAAGGCATGAAATCATAACAAATAAACTCACTTTTGCATTTTTATAATTAGTATGGATAATATAACTTAATATAATTATTTTAAAGAAAACATAAATAAATTTAATTTATGCATATTTTGCAAATACTTAACTGTAAATTGAGCAAAGGTTTTTGATATTTTTTTTCGTAAACGTTAAGGGTAAAGTTTAATGAATGTCGATTTTCTACACTTATATTCAGGAGATAGTATGTACACATTACACATAAAGTATAGTGACTGAAACGTTACATTTATTATACGTAACAAAAATATATTTTAGCGATATAATAAAATGGACATACAATGTATATTTATTGTTGTTATGTTGTGGTCCTCGCGTCGGTTCTTTTTCCACAAAAATAACACAAATAGAGCAATTCGTTTGCCAAGGTCTCGCTGTTTAGTTAGGACGGGTGTTCTCGTCGCCATGGCAACGGAGATTACGGTGATATTGCACAGACACTTGCGGTCTGGTTATGTAAACGTGTCACGGACGTATATGTGCTGATTTTAAGACCTATTTTGACTTTGCGGCAACTTTTATTGTGAGTTTAGTATTTCATCTTTCGGGCTACGTAGCTTCGCGCGTCTAGTAATATATCTACAAACTAGCTGGTGGCCGCGACTTCGTCCGCGTTGAACGTTGAAAGGTACCCTATGTCCTTTCTGGTGTCCCAGACAACATGTATACAAAATTTCATGGTGATCGATTCAGTAGTTTTTGCGTGAAAGAGTTACAAACATCCATACATCAAAACATACTTTCGCATTTATAATATTAGTACGGATATCATAGAATTAGAAATTGTTACTGTTACTGCACTAATATAAATAATTAAGAGTTTGTTTATTTGTTTGGTTGAATTAAGTCGGATTAAAAAAAATTGGACTGGATTAAAATTGCATCCATGGGGAATGTTATAGGCTAAAATTAAACGGCGGCTACTATTTTTTTTATGTTAAGGTCGGCAGACAGGCTGACGATCCACTTGATGGTAGGTGGCTACCGTCGCCTATAACACAAGCAATGCCACAGGTGCTCCTGTGCTGCCAACTACTGTAGGATTAAGGGTGAGGAATTTTTTTTTCCAATTCCGCCCGGTGTTACACCACCCCCGTGGTCCATTTTTTGTCATTTTACAACATTTATTATCTAGTATAAATTAGGTAACAATCGTTATTGGTACCATGGCAAGGATGGATAGGATGATGGATAGGAAAAATGAGCTTTAGCATCCATAACTCACTCAAAGGATTACAACATCAAACGTGCTTTTATGTTAAACTTTAGAAATTAATACGGAGTGTGTGTTATTAATTATTAAAATATGTTATGTTATGTGATCGTGGCCGCGGGCTAACACAAAAGCCGGTTGAAAAAAGGAATCGCTAATGACGGCCGTATCTTCGGACTTGATAGTGTGCGCAACGAATTTCGAAACCGTAACCGCGATTGGTCCCGCACGAATCCGCGCAATTGACCGGACGTTCGGTTCAGACTGAAAGCGTAGCATGAAATAACCTTACTTTACACGCATTTAACTGCTATTCCAATAATATGAGTTTCATTGTTTTGGATTGATCCTTTTCCACGCCTTTATATATAGCGTAATTCAAAAAGTTCAAGAATTTAAATTTATATAAATCCAATTTTGTTAAACGTTTTCATATGTACTGGATGGATGGTGGTACATTGTAAACTATTTACTCTCACACAGTCTAAGTAAAGTGAATTTGTGGTGTCTTTAGCAATCTTATGATGGCTTAATTTCGAGCATTGCATACCCTATCTATACCTATATTACAACTATTTTATATTAAAAATTTTCTTAGATCATATTGCAACTCTTATTACCCGTATTATAAAACAAGTTAAGTTAGTCAGAAAGGAATTAATCAGAGTCTCATTGAAAAACCGAACGTTCTCTGGCATGGTGAGTGAGCAGCTTGCCACAAAAAATACAATGTTTTTATCTTAATTCCATAGAATTATATCTTTTTTAATGTCCACCAAACTTATATTAAATTTAATGTCTCAAATAAATTAAATACATTTAATATTTCAATTAATATAATTTGTTAAATTTGATTTCCATAAAGCGTACTTTAACATTTGGATATTTTTTATTAATATTTTGCAAACTTTAACTGTGCGCTAATGGTGTATTTTATATTAAATGGATTCGTATCTTATTTATTCAATGCAATGAAACATATCCTTGAACTTATAAGTCAAAGTCAAGTAATTGTTTCCTGTTTAATTATGAGTTGATTTCGACTACTTATCTTCGACATTGTGATGAATAATGTACGGCTACGGAAGCCTCACGAACAACACACGCAATATTATTTAAGAAGCTGCCACTATTTCTCTTATTATTGTGAATATTATCGTAAAACACGTGATGAATTTCTCAAAAGAATCTTTAGAAAGATCAAATGAAAGTTGCGTAATCTTTATATAATTGTTGAATATATGAAAAATAATCCAAGTCTTGGTTTCTCTGTCAAAAGCAACCTCATGCAAATTGTCACACCTACCCCTTGATATACAACGTAACGCAACTAACTGGGTGCCCGTTGAAAAAGAAAATATATATTATTTAAACAATCCCTCAGCAACCTGACATTTTTTCAGGATTAAAAGTAAGTATCATATATGTTAACTATTATGTGTCAAATTTCATCCAAATCCGGTCAGAAGTTTTTACGTAAAATAGTAACAAACATCCATAGATAGTACATCCATTCATCATTACAAACTTTCGCTTTTATAATATTAGTATTTATGTAAAACCTAAAAATAATTGCACTGTCGGGACTTTAAACAATATGTTTTAATGTAAAGAGCTAAATGCTTTGTATTAAACGACCTTCATTAGAAATCCTTACTTCCTAATATTCCTGCACACGGAAGCTGTATACCTATTATTATTAAACGTCCCACAAAATGCGGGTATTTGTATTGCTGCCAACGAGCTTCACTATTTAAAACAAAGCATGAATATTTAATGCCAGTATACCGAGTACAAAGGAAAAATGCTGCCGCCCATTCGTTGAACCGAAGAGGTGCGTGACACCGCTGTTGAAATCGTTAGAAGGCTATATTACTTCTGATTTATGTATTAAACCGTTTCTGTTTCTAACCAAGTTTTACTTTAGATCGATAAGCTTTTAATATTCTGCCTAATTAGTGTTTAGACGTTTATTATGGGCATCATACTGCGGTACTAATGGAGTACTGTTCGTGGGTAGTATAGAAAAGTTCGTTCCAATAGTTGACCTTGTTAGGAATCGCACCTTGGAATCAGCAACCTTGAACCTTAACTGTTCGACCTAAACGCTCGTATTGGAATTACCTTAAGATTAATTACTTGTCATGAAGTATCAAACGTATTCATTTATACAATCGTCCAAACAATATAATATTAATGTGAATAGCTGGTGCCCGCAACTTAGCACGCGTTGTTGTTAATTTTTTTTTTAAATCTTACAGGAACCTAACATTTTTCTAGGATAAAAAGTATAATATATTGTTTAAATCAGGTAATACATCAATACATGAGTGAAAACCGCATTCAAATAGGTTAAGCCGTTTCTAAGATTAGCGTGCACAAACTCAGACAAACAGAATCAAATTTTAAAAACTATATTTTTGAGCTCCATAACATAAGTACAACGTGTATAAATTGGTTTTTTGAAAAAAATAATCAATGTACATATACGACTCATTTATGATTTTATGATTATATTATTTAGGTATATTGTGTATAGCTTATATCCAGGTAAACTCTTCTTGTGAATTTTTCAAAATGATTTTTTACTTAAATCAACTCATAACTTAGCTGTAGCAATCGAAACTAACCGTAGTAAATGCAATATTTGCAATTATAACTTCATATCTCACATTATATCACGTTATCAGACTACTAGACATAGTGCCCTATTTATGTATTTATGTTTATAAAGCAGATATTAACGTATCTGATAAAAAAAATTACGCATTGCGTACATAATGTTGAACACGTTGTACGGATTTGAAGGGGAAATTAATCTTAAGGACTTTGTTTTTATTTTTTTGTATCACCAATCCTATAATTATTGTTCTATATGTTAAGTGTTCTTTGTAGTCAGTTATGCATAGTGAGTTGTCTAAATGTAAATAAGACACCATTACACCAGATCTTTTATTTAACTTATAATTATATCTTCCTTCAGTAAAATATATATAACAAACACCTATTGCAGTTTAATTGAATTGAACACACGGTCGTTATCTGAGGCCTCCTTGTCTGCATAACAATCTTTCGCATAAGTCGCTATAGGTTACCGTACCAATACTCTATATTGTTCGTGTGAGTTTTATTTTTACGTTATTGTCTTCTATATGTAATCCAATTTAATAAATAAAGCAATATTTTTTCTTAACTGTTTTACATCTATATCAGAATGGCGTGCGTGTTTCATTGTAGACTTTTTAAATGTATTTTTTTGTTATTTTGTTACAGGTAAAGTTTTTAAATGTGTAAAGAAAGCTATGAGTGCCCAACATTTTCTGCATTGCTTACAGTAAGTTTACTCGTAGATAATATAAACTATCCTGAAAGTCTATTGAACGCTTCGCTTTCGCCAAAACTCTAAAAGAAAAGTCAAAAACATGTAACAATTTTTTTTATTATAAAAACTGTATTTTATTTGGATTTATCAAATTTACTTATTGACTGGCTGTTGCACGCGACTTGGTCCGCGTAACTTTATAAAATATAGCTTATGTTACTCGCTGATAATATAGCTTTCTATAGATAGGTGAAAGAATTTTCAAAATCGGTCCAGTAGTTTTTTAGTTTTTTCATTACAAACATACAAAATCTCTCTTTATAATATTAGTATATATAGATAAGATTAAACTGGAAGCATGTAATGCTTACAGGATGCGTAAAGCGTCACGTTGTCACGTCACGATGTTATTATTTTATATTGACATAAATGGGAAATCATATGTTTCGCGTGAATTCAAGTGAGTCAATATTTACCAGTAAACTAATTGATAGTGGTCCACGAATATGCAAATTGGTATGCAAACGTTATTATGAATTGATTGTTTACACGAATCAACAAACCGTTCTAAAGGAATTCACATTGATGACAATATTTCTAACTATTCTAAAATTTGGATACTTCTGTAGCACATGGTATCTATGCATTGGAATTGGACAGACAGACAGGATAACCATTTTGTTTCATAATACTTTATAATTAACTAGTGACAAGTAACAATAAAATTACACTTAGGGCCTCTTTCACCAACTACAAGTAAAGTACATTTTATGTTTTATTAAATTATGCACTCGGTTTAATGCATCCTTCGATAGGCGAATTTTTTTATTATTATTTTCTTTTTAATGTTTGTGACTTTTACCGTACAAACAAAGGTATATCAGCTCCATCATTCTCGGTGACCGGTGACTTTAATCTTGTCTATGTTGTGGTTTGTTAATAAATGCATTAAAGTTGACTAAGAGTGTTTACAATTGCAATTACATGACGACATCAGACTTCCTTTATCGTGTATTGTGATACATTGATTATTTATTTATTTAATCTACACGTGCACATTAAAAGACTTTTAGTTAGTCACAAGCCACCCAGCCGTAACTCTTCTCATTATATTAAATAACTAGCTGGTGCTATAGTTCGTTTTTTGAAAATCCCACAGAAACCTAACATTTTTCCAGTTTTATTTTTCAGAATACTTTATATTATAGTTTAATCCAGGTAATCATCAATGCATAAGTGAAAACCGCATTCAAATATGTTAAGCCGTTTCTGAAATTAGCGTGCACAAACGCACAGACAATAATTCTATAAACTCTTGACCTGACCTGGGTAAAATACACATCGTGCACATAAAGTGCTTTTTTTGAAAAATATTTAATGTACAAACACTCAGCATTGAATGTGTACATCGAACTACGTCGTGAGAATGTTATAATAAGACTAAGCTTTTGCCCGCGACTTCGTTTGCGCCCCTTTTCTTATATAGGTGTTTCAATTTAATTGCTCATATATTTTTGTCAGGCGTTGAATTCTTTATTTTTATTTTGAAGGTACCCTATGAAAGTTACCCTGTTTGCTTTTCTATATCCTCGACAGAGTATATGTTAGTTTGTTCATGATTTCATGTTGTTCGGTTGAATAGTTAAGGCGTGGAAACGGCTCAGGTTCTGAATGTCCATTGTTCCAAAATGACCAGTCTATCAACATGACTAGTCTCAGAGTGTCCAGTATCTCAGAAACAAACAAACTCACTCACATTTATAATATGCGTTAGGCCATTATCAAATGCCATTATGTGGAACGTTATGGTTTTTCAAATATATAGTTTTTTTGCGTAATAAGTTCACATCACAGATAGTTAACGGTTCTATAAGATTAAAGCCGCAATCTAATATTTGCTTTCGCCAACGTCGACATAGATAGATAAGTGGCAATCGATAAATTTTTATTACATTTCGTGACACGATTCCTCATTGTACATCGTCTGTAAGTAATAAATCGATATAAATTCGTTCCAAAGTCAGCTTTGATGGAACTTTTCCATTATTTTATTAAGACTGATCACCAACTAAAATTTAATTATTCTATGTTTAGAAATAAAAATCTAAATTGAAGTCTAATTTTAAATTTTTAGGTTTTTACTTTTAATTCTATCTGGTAGCAGATAGCAAATCATAAACAAATATAGACAGATAGATTAGACTTTCAATGTCGTTCGCGCCAGAAGACTTCGCCAATCGCCAATATCTCTTATGTGAGTTAAGGTTAGCAGGCAAGTTGACGGTCCACTTGATGCTAATACCGCCCATTAACACAAGAAAACTCATATGTCCCCTACACTGCCGGGTATCCAAGAGGATTTCCCAACGTTAAAAAAAAAAAGAAAAAGAGGTTGCAAGTGCACTGCCGACCTTGATAAAATAAGGGTTACAGGATAAGAAAGCGACAATGAAACATAACATTACACGTGCTGATATTTCAGGGTGGTGTTGTATAAGAAAATTATTATGGCCCCCAAATGAACATTCTCGATAAGAAAATTTTATTAATAAGAAAATAAGGGTTGCGTTCCTCAACCATAAACAGAACAACCCATTTGGCGACAATTACCTATTAACCAGAACTATACCCTCGTACAGGAGGCGAATTCAAAATAACAGCACGTGTTTCGGTGACTTACAGGCACGAAAATCAATCCTCGCTCTCTGCATTTGATTGCTTTTCCTCTGTATTTTCCCTTTCATGCATGATCGACAACGACACTGCGATCCCCCTTTGCCTTGTCTCGCTATTATTTCTTTTATAAAGCGATCATTGAGCGATCGGCAACACAAGGAGGTCTTAATTAATGGATGGAGTTAAATGGAGCCTTCTTCTTTTATCTTTAATTGTTCTAAAAACTTAATCTGTCCAAACCGTGTCAGCGAACTCACAATTCGTCTTAAATGCTGTCTGCAACAAGTGGGACAAAGCAACGGTCCTTTCATCCTCATTTCTCATGATCGTCCTCTGACTCATTAACCCGAACACCCACATTTGGAATAAATTACAGTTCCCATTACAAGAACGTTGGCCCAATCAATTCGTCATTATAAAATGCGAAATAAATCAAATTAATGGACGTGACCACACGCGGTTGATTTTTTTGATTTATAGATTTCTATCTTTAGAGTGACGTTGTTTATTATTGTTTTCAAATTTATAATACCTAAATAAAAAGATGTTAACCTATTTTATAGCAGCTTTTATCCGAAGTCTCGCCAGCGTGAGAAGTTATAAAGAAGATTATATAGATGTGAAAAGACAGACCACTTTTGGATTATTTTATAATATTAATCATATCTTTAACCATGGTCTACGATTTTATTCACGCAAACTATAGACCATTTACTTCCAGATTCTAGATGTCTATTTTCTGCTTGAAATGTTGTTAAAATTATTCTCTGAAAAGTCATCTGAAAATTTCATGAAATTTCGTTCGGTACGCCCTTTTTTGAAGTTTTTAAACGCTCCTTAGAGTATAATAACTGTAGGAGGTTTAGAAAACTTTTTTAGTTAGAAATCGGAAAACTTTATTTCAAAGTTTACTTGAATTTTATTTTTATTTAACTATAATTTCTAACAAAAAGCGTCAAAAATAACTTGTATCTCGTCATAGATTCAATAACAACTATTGATGTTCGAATGATTGAGCCAAAAAGATGAGTCGGCTGAAGTGGCGGGACATATCGGTCTTGTTAGCGTATGTAGGAAACCACTGTTTTACGATACGATACGATGTTCTTAAAAGAGCTGCTGAAAGTGCGAAAGTCAGAAAATCAAGTGTAATTAGCGCTCAATTTAAAAGGTGTTAAAATTAGACATTATTAAAAATTACTGATTTTTTTTATGTTTATTGTTTCGATAAAAGAATTAAAACTAATGTTTTATAAAGGGGATCATAAGCATGAACTGTCCATGTATTTTATGTTGGTATAAAAATTGTAAACGCAATGGCGTGCAAAAAATGAACACCCACGCGCGGTCACCGAATTTGTCGGTAAAAGAACAATGGTTTACGGTAACGGGCCGCGTATTGTTGCGAGGAAAGGAGTATGTGTGTCAACAGTCAGATGTATGTGTCAAATGTTGTCAACTGTGCTCTAGAATTGGTCAGTTCGTTGACATCGCGTGTAACTACCAATTGGGGACATTTTTTTCCTTTATGAGCAACACTCATTCTGCATTTTAATGAGTAACCTCAAATGTTAAGGTTCAATATAATCCAAACTATGTTTTTGTTCTTAAGTTCTTAAGGAACATTCAAATTACTAGGTTCTTAGTTCAATCAGAATTCGTGTTGTCCATGAGTATTCGTAGAAACAAAGAATAATTTCTTAAAAAAAGTAAAATTTATCCAATATGTTCTTGGATCAATTATTGTGAACCAATTAGGTAACATAATTTATAGTATAACACAATATGATGTAAGAAGGAGATTAACTCATAACTAACGTCACTAGGGATGATCGTATTCATTATATGAATGAACTGTACGTTTTTGAAGAAAGAAATTATTTATATTAAAGTTTCGGACCAAAATCAGTATCGGTTATAAATCAGGTCCCAAACCTTACCATACCATCAAGCCTTACCATTACGTAAATTCAATACAGCGGTGAAACAAAAATTATTTAATAAAATCCTTTTTTTAATGGATTCTTGGGATTTATAACTTTAAAAAACGTTTACTATAAACTATGCATATGCATTGCCTGTATTGCGTGTTTATAAATGAAGACCATGGTTTCTTGGTGTGTTCTTCATATAATCAGCATTCCGAATTATCATCATCAAAAGTAGTTTTCCGTATTCCTGAAGTTCGTGCCCGCTTTGAAATGCCGTAGTGACATCGACCACCAGCTGTTTGCACTATATCCAGTCCTCAGCTTTCCTCATAGCCATCTAATGTGAAGCCTGTAAGGGCAACAATCTGATCCGTCCATCTGCTAGGAGACCGGTCACGAGACCTCTTGCCATCCACTCTTCCAACCGCCACCAGCTTCTCCAGGTTATCTGGTTCCCTGCGGTTTTCCGAATTGTAAATATTAAAAACTAAAATATGCATTTAGAATTTAAAAACCCTCTATCATTGGATTGTTGTTGTCTTGACATGTTAAGTAATCGATAAGGAGGTCAATATCGAGAGCTTCATAATTATACAATATTACAAAATTACGCATTGTCAACTAAAATTGCGTCTGTTTTATGGTCGATGCTGGTAACTAAAAGTGATGCCATCTCATTTCGTTTTACACTGTTAAGTTTAAACACTGAACCATGAAATATATCACCACGAGAACTTATTACCGGAATAAAAAGCATTCTAACTTTTTATCCAAAAATTGGCCCGTCTGTTTGGCTAGTTTCGTCCAAATCTATTCAACGGTTTCCGCCTGATTGATTAACAGTATTCAAACCTGTTCACAAACTTTCGCATTAATTAGGAAGACATAGAAAGCTATTTCCTTCCTTTGAATCAAACGACAAATTAAAACTGATCGTCACTTATTTTTATATTCTTCGTTGATAAGTCGGTATACAGATTGAATAAGTCGCCGAATAAAAAAAAAATAATAATGGTTGAAATTTTTATACCGCGGTCGACATCCTGTTGTACGGGATTTTTGTAACTTCAATCTACTTTGTAATTAAACGGATCGAAATCTTGTTTCCTGCTGGTGTCATTGAACCTGGGTTTAGTGTTTTTTTTTATACGGAAATAAAGTATTACACAGAATAACATCTTTTTATGAGTTCGCTAATTCTGAGAGAGCTACTAATGTTCTCTCTTTCTCTACCAGTACCTCTTCAGTCCTGAACGTTTGTCGTCAACTCCTTGAAGTTGCCTCTGTCTAGAGTGAATAGGAACAGCTATTGCTCAATTGAGGCTTGTCCAGTCCAATCCCCCTGATGTTTGCAACCACCGGCTTCGCTTGGTCTTTCGCTCAGCGCGTCTCTTTCCTTTCACCTTATCATTCCACTAATGTCCTACTTAAGAATTATTCGCTCAAATCTTTGCATAGTGGCATTGAACTTTTTTGTCATTTGCAAGGCTAAGTGATTTTAAAGTTTTAATTAATGTTTTTTTTTTGCCTTTTTAAGGTATATAACCTTAAGAAGAAGATATCCTTACATATTATAAAACAAAGTCCTCCGCCACGTCTGTCTGTCTGTTCGCGATAAACTCAAAAACTACTGCACCGATATTCATGCTGTTTTCACCAATGGATAGAGTGGTTCTCGAGGAAGGTTTTAGTATATAATTTTCACGCGCGCGAAGTCGCGGGCACCAGCTAGTTTTCTATAAAATATTATTTTAAAATTCAATTCATTCCATTTAACCTACATTATGTCGTATATGTAGTATGGAAGTTTAAATTTGACGTTACATAAAAACTTGAGCGGCGGCGACGTTTGGTTATCGACTCTACAATCTGATAGCTTTTCCTATAAAAAAGTTACCTGTCTCCCTAAACTGTCCACAACAAAAAAGTTTACCATAAAACAAGAAGACTTTTTAAGTTCATGTACCTAACGGTTTACGTGCGCTTCGGGGCACAGGCGATGCATGCGAAATAAACTGGCACGATGCAATATGAATATAGTCCGTACCGCGATATAAATAAGACTCATTATATTACTCGTTTTTGATTCGGAGTAGAGGAAACGTTCAGTCTGACGCTTTAGCATCTTTACTGCGTCCATTTGTCTCGTTGCTTCTGTGTAATTTTTGTCTAGTCACGAAGATCAAAGGACTTTTAACATAAATATCAAAGCATTAGAATTTTTATACCTAAATGACTCACTCACTTTCAAGGCTCGGGAATTTTTTATCGTTTTAGTGATCAGTTATTTATTTGAGAATTTCGTGCAGACTAGATCTAGTACTTATCAGCGTATGTATAGGTTTGTTGATAAATTTGATAGCTTTCACGCCTTAACGACTCAACCGATCATCATAACACATTCTGCATACACATTTTCAGATACCTACAGAAAAGGACATAGGGCACCTTTCGCCCAGAAAAAAAGTACTGTTCCCGTGAAATCATCTAAAAATAAAAATTTCTATTGACAAAAATATATGAGCAATAAAGATGGAATAAATGTTTTAGAAAAAGGTAAAAAAAAGAAAAAAAGCTACACATACTAATGTGTAGCTTTAAGTACATAATTTACGTGTTCTCATTCTTCATTCAAATTAGGGTAAGATGACTTAATGTTGGCACCCAATTTATTGGCACCCTAAACTTTTCTCTAAAAAATAAGAAAACTATTCCATAAACTGTGTTCTCACAAAAAATAAATAAATCTTAGGTTTATGATCTTTATGAATTGCTAACACTAAACAATGTTAGCAATGTCAACATTGTTAGAAATTTCAACATTGTCAAACTTTCAAATTTTATTTGAGTCGCAACGAATAGGCAGAATTTTCTGTTACGCGGGCAGTTTCTTAAGATTTTGTTAAGGTAAATGCTCCCTATTTCAATTGTTTATGTGATAAATTATTGTGATTTTCCTACTTTGTTGGCATTTTGCAGCTTTGACTGTTAGTTTTTAATTTATTGCTATGCCAATAAATTAAAAAATTAATAATTAAAATAATTAGGATATAAACACCTGAACGTAAAGGTGTCAGGAACACAGAAAAACACCTATTGTTCTTGCGTCGGCGGCATAGCAAGAGCTGGAAAAGAAGAAAAAAAAGTGAAAAGAATAAAAAGCTAAAGAAGATCAAAAAATCTCAAATAAAAAAGAAGGCAATAAAACCAAACAAAAAAAAATCAATAAATTCTACAGACCTACAGATTTTTTATAAAATAAAAAATTAAAAGATTAAATGTATTACTAAGATGATCCTAACTTTGTGTTTTTTTATTTTATTGAAAATAAACTTAGTTTGTTTAGTTAGCACTGGTTTTATTTAGCTGAAATTATTATCCCCAAACTATGTACTTAGGTGATTAAACGTGGGCTAAATCTTTCATATTTATCTACGTATATCTAAGTTTTTACAGCATTTAGGATTTTTAGTGGGCTCTAGAATACCTACTACCTTAACGCCAATAATTGGTTGAATGCATGCCAACATTAGTTCGAAAGGTGCCAATAAATGGTCTATAGGTCTATTGAAAGAAAAACGAGTGTAATTGCAAAATACCTACTCCTAAAAATTCTTGAAACATTATATTCTATACAATGCTGTATAGAATATAATAATTAACCCGAATGCATAATCAACATCATCTAAGGGATATAAATTTATTTATATGAGGTTTTTTTGATTCTTATTGTTTAAAGTGCCTTATTGGCACTTTAAACAATACGAATCCCCTATAATTTTAAGAATTACCCGGTTTCTTCAGATCACACACAACTGGAATTTCCCTATAATTGTCACTCGAAGCTAAAACATAAGACGATAAACGCAATCAGTTACACGACTAACGTTTTTTCCGCACAACTCAAAGCCAAAACGCACCGTAGTATCGGCCCCGGTAAAGGATTTCGCATGCGAGGAAATCTCAACGTAAAGTGTCTTTGACTCGTAATAAACAATAGGGGCGAAGTGTTCTTTAGAAAAACAAGAAACAATGCGCGCGGAAAACCATAGCGAGTTTTCAAATACTAGCGAACGAAGCCAATGAAGGAGGAGCGGGAGATGTTGATGTGTGAGTCGGATGAAAGGATTCAGCATCGACTGCTTCTAACAATCGTAAGGATACTTTTAATTGGAAAAGCCTCAACTTATCAATAGAGGTTGGGTTGAGCAGAAATTGAGAGATCCGAAGATAGTACTAGTAACTGACTTGAAAAAAAAAAGGCAAGTCTTAATTTTGATAACTGTTCTATTGGTAAAAGTAATTGCCCTCCTTGAGACCTTAAAGGTAGTTTAATTAAAAAAAATTCTAACCTAACCTTTCGGTGAATACTATTACTGAATCATATCAATGTGTCACTGATATAATAGATGAAAGTGAATAAGTAAGGTGCTTAATAAACAAAATAATCCAAATGACAGGAGTCTGTAAACAAAACTATGTTATTTCGAAATTGTTAGCTAGGCTATATAAATTATAAATTATATTAGGGGCGTTGTTGTTCTAAGGTATTAGGTGTATTATCAGTTGTGTTAGGCGTTATTGTTACAAATTATGTTAGGTCGTGGCATGGTTTGTGTGTAACATTTTTAGTAATAAATAATAAAAATAATGAAATGTTTAAATGAGTTAAGCCCAACTAAGTTCATATTGAAAAGTAAGATCAAAATTCAAGAAATGTGCATGTTGTCTATACTTTTTATTATTCAAACAAGACAACCGCGCAATTCAATTGTTGATAACTTATTAACAAAGTAACACTAAGTAACACAAATTAACTACTTGACCAAAAGACAGTGTACAGAGATTGCAGGCTATGTAGTGTGAACAAGGATAAATTACTAATATTCCATGTTAACAACCGACATTGATGTTATTGTCCTTTTGTCAATAAACAAGTTGGATGCGCAAGAGTTGCGCAACAATGCGAGTATCCGCATCGAGGGTTCAACAATTGGGGCCTATAAAATGGCGCTTTAAAATCTCTTTGTTTTGAACTTTTGGCACTGTTCCAAAGTCTTGAAAACATGTCTCAAGGAGGGCAATTAATAAAATTGTTAGCGTCAACATTCAGCAGCCGTAAAACATGCCGCCGTCAAATAGACTGAAACTTCTATTGAATTAACAATGAACTGTATCGAGTTTTAATATTAGTTTAAAAGTAAAGTGTCTTGAGGAACCAATAAATAAATGAAATATTATTTATGTTGCTTTATTTTTGTTAAAACTGTACTTTAAACTTGTTAAGTTTTGGGACGAATCGGGAATCTAATATTGTTATGGGACGTACGAGGAAATTTTTGGAATGTGGGACAAAATATCGGGACGAACGAGGCATAAATCTTTTAAATTTATTTTTTCTGTCGTTTTGCTTTCCGTACATTTATTTAATCAACCCATAATAGACTAAATTGCCTAGAAAGGTTGTAAATTGCTACCAGGAGGATAAATAAAATATTATACAATATTCACTATAGAATATTTGTTCTCAATGACAACGTAGAGTTTGGTTGATGGAGACTAGTAAAGAATACAGGAAAACAATAACACAACCTTTGAAAGCGTATTTAAATATAACCTTTTTTTAGTAATATATAAATGGACTGATAAAAGTCACTTCCTTTATTAATTACTTGCATAAAACGTTAATTTTATTCATAGTCACGTGTATTTTAATGATTAAGGCCATAGATGTGCACGCATTGTAATTAATTGACGACGATAGGGTTGTCAGCCATGGGAAAATGGCATATACTTTTTGCATTGATGAGGGTAATATGTCCGTATAAATGATTACAGACCTTAAGATAGTCTAATTAAGACATTTTGGAAAATAGAGTTGAAAAAGGTGTTATGTAAAGTTAATTTTAAAAAGAAAAAAGGCAGAGAAGTTTATTTTTGTTAAGGGAATAAGGAGTTAAGTACACTTTTTTTTAAATTATATAATAAAAAATAGTACAAGTGTTTAATTGCTATCATACTATTAATATTTTAGGTTATTTACATAACTTTGCATCATAATTTAGTACAAAAGTCAGTTCTGTGGCGACTTATCTCAAAAATTATAAGTAAAACTTTAACCTCGATTTACTCAAAATTGGAATTAAGCGACTTATCACCTTCATCCACTCACGTCTTCAATTGTCACAAATATAAGGGCGACTCCCACTTGCGCACTTTAAATGGGACTAAAGCTCACATTTTCCCAGCTTTTCGTAAAGAAGTCTCTTATTTCACTTCTTTGTAGGCGTCTTTGGTCTTCCTGACGCGTATTCTGGACATCTAAAAGTAAAAAAAAAAACAATTTTAAATTTTCAATTTTGTCGAACCTTTCACACAGACGGACTGTTATAATTGTTATAAATGAAAACAAAGAATGGTTTTTATCCCGGTAATCCTCCCGTGGAATAATATTCCGAAGTAAATGGCACTTTACATCTATTTAGTATTTAGTTTGAGATAAAGTCTCGATTCGCTGTTTTAGTTACTAAGTTCCAATGTGATAAACTGCGAAGCGTTTGTATATGTAAGAAGAGTGTAGTGTAGAAAAAAGGCCTCTTAACTTTTGTCTATTTACTGATTTATTCCTACAGAAGGCAACCCTAAATAGTGGTTAAGTTTATTCTTGATTAGTAAACTTATGTCATAATATTACTTATAAGGTAAGCAGATATCTTGTTTACGTTTTTCTATTTACAACTATTAACAATTTACTAACAACATTCATATGTCACGGTGTGTTTCCTGTTTATTTTTATTATAAAATCCTTCGAAAAGGTCGAACAAATAAGCAAGACCAAGATCGAGCATTGAGTGAAAATGATTTCATTTATAATTTCACATGCAACTTCTTCTTCTATAGAAGTACCAGAATTATCAGATTGGCGTAGGGAAATTGTTTAGATGTTTTTGTGATTTATTTGGATGAATCTTCATACACAATCACATCATGATCTGAATTAACAAGTATGCGTTGTCCAGTGTTTTAGATGGTCCACAGTCATGATGGTCATGATGATTGCTACTGTCGCCTAAGGATTTTGCAACACAAGTGGGCATGTAGTTGTGAACAATTTATTACAAGCTATAATGCAAGACAGAACACCTTAAAAGGATTTTTATTTCAAGTATTCGCAACATATTAAAAGTACTGTTCCAATTTAATAAAAGAAAACATACCTAGACTATATAAAAAAAAAAACGTATAGGGCTCTAACGTCTTTCCGCACCCGCCTGACGGACCCAAATTCCATTATGAAGCAAATTTAAATAACAATCACAAAATTTAATAACTGCCTGTCTGTACACACCACCGTCATCAAGTTCTGCTGTCAAACATTTTAGCGTCGCTGAAACACATTTTCACGGTCGGTAGTCATAGTCAGCTTTATATTAGGGCAGAGGTCAAGAGACCATGTGCACGCAAACTCGCCACTAAATTAAACTCTTTAAGTCTTATAATGATTTGCCAAGCTTTTTTTACGACTACGATATGAAGGTTGACAAAAAGACGAGAAAAATCACAGCATTTTCTAATTTGATCTGACATGTTATATTCTACTGTTGAGGGGAGGCCTCTTCTCTGAGTAAAGAGGGTTAGAGTCCACCGCGCTTGGATTTAAAGTCAAACTAGGATTTGCAGAACTTCACACGGTTTTCACGAAGATTACGAATCCTCTAAGACTATTCATTCCAGCAAGTTATTACTCTAAGGAGTCATGAAATCGAAAACACTGAAGAGGTACAAACCCGCTGCCTTATTATCTAACAGCAGACGACTTGCGACCAACTTTCGACAGTCAAAAACTTTCTATCAATTTGTGCAATATCACACTAAATAGTGTTTTTGGTATCACGTAACTCATAACAAAGTGTGGTTTGCGATAAGGCCTCTTACGGACAATAACTAAAATTAAAGTGCATCATTTCTGTATGGCAGCACACACGGTCGCAAGTCGTCTGCGGTCGTCTGCTGTTAGATAATAAGGCAGCCGACCAGTATTGTTCCTACTTAAGTGTTGTCGGCAGTCGGCTTTCTGTCTTGTCATTATATCCCACATAGGCTATTGCTGCTCTCTAACGTGACTTGGGTCGAATAAATTGTATCACAAAACAAATAAATTTCATTTTACCAAATATTGTGGGTGGACATTTTCATGCGAAAGTATTTGGGAAGATCGATTCCAGAATAAGTCGAAACTTGAAATTCAATCCCGACGGATTTTTTCCTCGTATACAACAGCATTTGAAGTATATACGAGGAAAAAAAAAATCTGTTGGGATACGTATTAATACATTGGGATTCTATTAGAATACAGAACGTTCGATACGTTGGGATTCTGTTAGAGATGCGTTGAACAAACTGGTAATACTTACATGGGAGTTTATAGAGATAATTTAAAGTAATTAGTGGAAAATAGATCACGTATTAAATATAATAAAACTATAAACGGAACGAAAAGTGTGTACACATCACAGATAACTTTGATGTTACTTGAACGATATTTACATTGTTTTCCTTCACAGGAATAAAATTAATGAAAAATCTATTGATAAATCCACGGGACAAACAGGAATTGTGGATGTCGAAAAGTTTTCTTTCTTATTTAGAACTAGCTGTTGCACGCGACTTCGTTTTAGCTTTCCGAGTTAATAATAGGTACGAGTTAGGTGAAAGAATTTTTTAAATCTTTCCAGTAGTTTTTGAGTTTATTCATTAGTATAGGTTTTAAGCATTTATTCTGTTTTTTTATTGCTACACGCGACATATTTGTTTGTATAAAAGAGAAAGCTTGACGGGAGTCTGCGCATGCGTCGGGGTTGCGTTCGAGGCCATCGACCTGTTTAATTACTATGCTAATTAAATGGTGGTTTTACATTTTTCCATAGTTGCTTATGCACTGTTAGCTTAAAAGGAACATGAAACAGATAAAGGACTACAATTTAAAGATTCTGGTCACCGAGGGATTTTATTGCTTGAATGTAGACATGTTCATTATTTTTAATAGCCAGTCATTGCTAAACAAAAAATAGACGTGGCTAATTAAAATAATTGAATTGTGACATATGGTGTACATCAACGAAGTAATGCCAGTTAATATTGCAAAACGAAAAGCTAATCATGCAAGGTTGCAGCAATTTCCTTAAATGCAAAGCGGCTGTCGGCTATTACCTGATTGCGTTGTAAAGGTGAGGATAGAACGTTTAACACACAAATTTGCAACCTTCAAACCGCTTGCTTCAAAACACCCTGGCACTTTTTCCAAGTTATTTTCAAGTGAATGATAGAAATCGATTCATACATCTCAGCCATAGGATGTCATGATCTTTCCCGTCAAAGTTTTACCCAAATGTGGCTAATGCGAGGATAAAGCGACAATCTTTTTATAAACCGAAATAGGCTTATTAAAATAATTTAATCCACTTACTGCCAGTACAATCACAAATATCCATGCTAAATCCCAAGCGATATTGAAGCCTTACCATTAAACTAATTTGAATCAGTGGTGAAACAACAGTTACGTTAAAAGGTTTACAAACACAGTGTACTGATTATAATATTACCTACTGATAAAGATGCTTGGGATTGATAACTGTTGCGTTATTGTGTAGTTATTGTGTCATATGTTAACAATTGCTTAAAGCATACATTTTTCTTGCCTGATTTTTGCTCATAGAATCAACATGACGAACCTATGGTGATAGTATTTCAACCTAGGTGATATCACACCTAGATGGTGGTGATAAAATAGTTAGTATAGGGTTATTTTTTATCTGAAATGGAAAAAATCTTACTCTAGGTACACACTAAAACTGTTACTAAAGTGCTATAAAAAGCTTTTATTTTTATTACATTATTAACATTTGTTTGACCTGTTGAAGCTATATCTCTAACTCTTCTCTACATTATACATATTTCCTGGCCACCACCACTATATTAAAATCTTGAATTATAAAACACCATAATGCGCCATAAGAAATATCCGCATAAGTTCTACTCGAGCTCTCTTTAACGAGATCGTTCAACAATGAAATAGAAAGTGGTCGTCCGTACATCATTCCGTCATCAACAGTCACTCATCAGCGTTGTGTACTTCCGGCGAACAAACGACCTGGTAGACGGCACCAATTGAGGAACCTATTATTAACATTTACCGTTCACCGTAGCTTTTAAGTCGCTACCTCGAAACAAAAACTACTCATTTCTGGGCTGTTTAAAGGCAAATCAAGCGTACGGTGTTCCTGAGGCACATTGAAGACTCTCACCTGTAGACAAGACCAAATAAAAAATAAGTAACAAGATCGCAAATGCTATTTGCACCAACCAGCAACTGCTAGAGAATAGAAATTTCATGGAAATCTAGGGTATAAGACTGAAATATTTGAAACGTGTTACCGTAGCCTATAACGCAAGTAATGTCACAGGTGCTGCAAATGCGCTGCTGACCATAGTAGGATTATGAATAAGATATTAGTGTAATGGGCTCTGGTATCCCTTACTCACCGAAACACAACACAACAGCACATAAATGCTGTTATGTCACTGGTCTTCTGTAAGGGTGTGGGTACTGCCGAAAGACGGGCTGCCCAACGGACTGTAAAACGCAGTGTGACCTGCCAGATTTGAACAGAGCCAACTATGAAACTTACAAAGTTAGCCCTGAGACACAGCGGTAAAGCAAGCACCTTAACAACTCGACCAAATGGTTTGTCTAATCCGGATCCGGGGCCTTTAATAAATTGATGATCAATCTTTCATCTTGGAGGCTCCATAAACTTGTATTTTATTTGCCAAAACCCTTCATTTTGGAATGCAAGTAATTTCTGAACGCGTATATTTTGCTGTGTCTTCAAAGTGTATCATCCACACGTTTTTAGTCTATTTAAAGTCAGTAAAACTTCCGTTCAACAAAAACTTTCACAGTTGTAATACGCTCCTCAATTTCATAGGTTCTAATGTAAGAATTTCTAATGTTTAATTAATAAAATTAAATATAAAGAAGATAAGATTTAGATATTTGATTTCTACCTGAAAGTTCTAAAGCCCTTGAAAAAGGCCTACATCCAGCAGTGGAGAGACACAGGCTAATGATGATGATGATGATGAAAATTTTAAGCTGCCTGTAACCCTATAACTATCATAATATAATAGTGTAATAACGCGATTATCAGATCATTTAACTTTTTTATGGTATTATTTATTTAAAAAACGTCCTGTGACAATAATGAAATTACTTTCATTTACTTCCAACATAAACTGTATTTATCAGTCATCCTTCATTCCGTTTAACAGACTAGCGATAGTGGGTCAATTCTATATCCATCCGAAATCTAAAACGATCTAATTGATTAGGTCACGTGTTTCAGAATCCCCATGAACTTATTAGCGGGTGAACTGAAATGATCCGCGACGGACAACGACCGCTCGTATGTAGGTCGCGTGACGCCATAACACGCCTACCGCGAATTAGGTTTTACAACATCCTGTGCACAATACATGTGGTGCGAATTTTATCTGAAAATACACTTTATAACACATAAAAAACCATCAAAACCTGCCAACGTGCTATGGAAGAGAGATTCAGAAAATAAACACCAAGGTTATTAGGAATAAAACCAATATTATAGATGCTTTTATTTTAAACAGGCTTTATGTTTTAAATGGTAGTGGAACTTAATAATTATAACTTATCCTAAACAACTCTCACGCGCCACAGGGGGCTGTTTCTGGGAGAAACGGACAGAAGTACCAGAGGCGAGGACAGAAGATCGCTCTAGAAAATCAAGTCGTTGTTGGTTAAACAAAGCTATTATATTAAGACAGACTCGTTTACACTTCAATAAGTACAGTAGCGAGTTACGTCCAAACGTAAGCGAGTCAGTAGTAATAAGTTGCCTGAACAAGAAGACGACTAGTCGCGTCAACGGTTGTTTTCTTCGATTCCAAGAGGATCTGGGCCTCCGAAATACCAATTTTAAACAAGAAAAATGGACATTGAATTACTTAACACTAACTTACGTTCTATAATAAGAGAAATGGTGTCCGGAACACATTGAACATGAAATATTAATAGAAATTAATAGACAACAACGTCTGGCCAGTAAAGTTGGCGGGGTGCAGGAGACGCTAAAGAAAGGAGCTACTTTGCACTGAACTTGCCGAAAAACTTCTATTCAACTCTTCTTAACCAACAACTTACTACTCGCTCGCTCGCTTTTTCCGTACAAACGACAAATTACAACTTAACTCACCGAGGAGACAAGTTAACACGCTACTGTACTTATAGAAATGTATACCGAACGGTACCTCATAGTGACAATACAGGAGTTAACACTAATGTCATTAATGCGTAATTGGGCAGGTCGTTGCTCGGATTGTGCCACACACTTTGTTGTTCATTGCTTCTTCAAGTTGTAATGGTTTACGTTTCGCCCACGCATCTCTGAATGCGTTAACTATTTTTACAGCAACTAAGTAATCAACAATGTTAACGCATGCCTGTGTATGTAAAACTTTCTTTTAATCTGGGGTTATGGGGGCTCCTCAAGCCAATTCAGCGGCTACATTTAGGGGTGCAAGAATAGTGCTATATTATGTTGTATATTTTGGTAGAGTAGCGCAGACCGGCGCCGTCTAGCCTTTTTTACTGTGACGCCCGATATTAATTCAATATTATCAGGAAGAACTTGTCATCGGGTTTTATTATTTATCGGTAAAAACGACAATTTTGAAATATCAAATTTCATGACTGATAAGTGGGTTGGTACGTTTCAAGCTAAAATTTCTTAACAATTTACCAACTTTGTTGTAGGTGACTTACGATTATTATTTAAAATAATATTGATAATGAATTTAAATTTACTATCTTCGCCAACGATTAGCGCACAGTAGAAAATTTTTTTCTTGACTTTATTTTTGTCTTTTCAAGACTATTTGACTATTTATTAATTGAAATGTATTTAAATTTCGGTCACTGCTCACTGAGTTCGATTCTATTCAGAATATATATTGCGATCTGTTAGTCGTATCCATATCCTAATTCTAAAGAAAAAAATTAATGAAATTCATAATTATTATCAAGCCATTTATCACAAAACAAACATATAATTAATGTATTGAGTCAATGACCGGAAGAAGCAACCAATAAATAGAGTATTCGATAGGTCGATGCCTTATCAAGTTCAAAGTATAAGATATTAGTTTGCGTGTGACTGTGTCCTAACCTGAATAAAGTTTGGCGGTGTATGAATTTATTATTTACATCAGTCGTGTAGCCTGTCAGTTATTTCGAAGACCGGTGAACTCAATCAATAAAATTTCTTTAACGTACTTACTGTACCTACTCACGCGAAAAGCACGAAGTTATACCTGATGTTTTGACCAAGATTCTGGTGATCTGATCAAAAAATGGTGTTCGGACCAAAATCTGTGCTCTCCATAAATAAAGTTAATTATAATACTGAATAGTATTGAAGTTAGCACTTAATAGCACTTTTTTGTAATGGTTTAACATTATGAATATCGTATAAACAAGGTCGTATAAAAAGGGTCGTCGCTCTTTGGACGATGTCCGCTGCCAACAATGGCCTAGTCTAGACTTAACTGGATGTCGGCTCGAGATATTGAGTATACACAGACAGGCGTACTTATTATAGTTGATGTATTTGCTTGGAAACTCAACATAAGGGGGAAGTTTAGTTTTTAACCCTATTTATGTTCTTTTTCTACTTTATTATTAGGTGTACACTTATTTAGCGCCATCGGATATCGACTGTAGTAAAAAATTGTTTTGTAAATACCTATTTAATTAATAATTCTAGCTAGAGTATTTTCAAATAATATAAAAAAACACAGATTTCAACTTAGATTTCAAAATAGCTTTTCCTCATTCACGTCGAAGTGAAATCGAGAACGGCTTAGGTATAATATTTTGATGGGCTAGACCAATTCAGTTATTATTATTTATATCTTATTTCAAATATTCATTGAAGTTTGAGTGAGGTTCTTATGATGAGAAATTTGGTAAAATTTCACATCCGTCTGAGCCGGTTCGCTAGTAACAAGTATTGAAGTTATTACATTATATTAGCAAATGCTCTGTTTTTTCTGCTGGTGAGGCTTTATAATTATCCTTATTATTAATTAGGACTCAGGAATATTTACTCATAAGAGTAACAATAACTATAGGTACTAAACTAAACAGTGTCCTAAAAATATTTACACACCAAATAAATTATTTTATTTAAGTGGACAAGCAAAGGCAATAGTGGACTCCTTTATATTTTATACATAGTTTATACATTTTTCAACGCTCAGCTCAGTAATAACAATATTTTTAATTAATATTATAAATGCGGCAGTTGGTGGGGATGGATGCATGGATATTGGTTACTCTTTATATTGATTGATATAGTTATATGCTATACATTGTTTATTCTATACTATACCTACGTGTAGTTGTCGTCGTTCCCTAAACACCGTTATTATAGTGAAATTATTATTACCAAATTGCCCCGAGGGATGCAACGCTCGCATGCAATCGCCTTCAAGTGCAAACATGCAAATTATGCGTCTAACATTTCAGTAATGGAGAGGAAACAACAGTACTTTGCATAATTCGCTTATGGCCTGCGAAGGGACGCTGATTACCTACCTACTTCTCACGAAGCAAACACGAGTACAGAATATTACCACTATCATGCGATGCATGAAATAATGAAATGAAAGATGCGCTCATTTATCATAAAGTGAATGATTGATATATTCGTTTCTCAAAGTTGGACTTTGTGTGATTTTCCTTTCCAAGCCAAACCTACATGATTTCCATATACTATTCTAGTTCAATTATTACTTGCTTCGTCAATACATATACTACAATTGGAACGATACAGCGCAAGAATGACCCGCAAAATCATGAAGTGTTTAATTGTGACAGTGTTTTTTAAACACACGAACAAAGTGCTTCCCCTTATTAAGAAAAGTTTATTTTTATAACACAGGCCCCTATACAGTCTCCTATTGACTACGAATAGTAAAGTTCCCTATACAACCTTTGCTCAATTTTAAATAATTTAATTTAATTTTAATAATTCTTTTTAAAATAGTGGTATTTTGATTTGACATTAATTATTTTTGATTTTAATTTTAACTTAAATTCTAATTGTAATTACACCTTGTTTAATTGTGTGTTAATATATCCAAACTTATATCTGAAACGATACACTGATTTTAGTGCCGATTTTAACGGGACCTTTATAGGCAGGTAGAGATTTTTCAGACTAATCTATAAACATCATTTTGTCCTGGAAATATTTAAGTTATTACCTAAATATAAGAAAACTTGCGCGATAATACACCTGTTTCCTTCGAATAAGGTGTACGTTTTTTGTTATCCAAATTGTAGCTATTTGTTAATCGTGTTATGTTTTTTGTTGCAGGTAATTGAACTGATTTTTTTACTGTTAAAAATAAATTGCCACATTTACAACAAAGAGGTATGAAGTTACGTAACATTATAGTTTTTTTTATTATGTATAATGATAGGTTATGTTAAGCATGAAATTGGCAATTTAGATGTAGCATTGTAATTTTGGTTTTTAATAAACTGTTTTTGGGTTCTTTGAAGAGGTTTGGTGAGCTGGATAGAACCAGGTAAATTCTGTTTCTGTCACTTGCTATGTCGACAGAATTTACTATTATAATGGCGAAAGGACTTCACATCAGCAGTACAGGGATCGTCACAGAGCTTGACACGTCCACGTTGAAATTCCGCAAACCAGCGATAAATTGTGGTTTTAGATGGGCTACATCACCAAATGCAGGAAGCTTTTTTGTGTTAAACCACTTCAAAAGTCATAGTAAATCATTGCTCTTGAATTTTCACGAGTCAATTCCATTTTCACACTGAGTACAAGTTCGACAAGACCTTGTGACAAAACCGTGTTCTTTTTAAAAAATAAATAAATGGTATTCGATTAATAAAACCCAGGAGTTTTCGATTATAAAGACTTTATTTTCGATTATAAAATGGAAATATTCCAATCCCGATACTTTTAGTGCAGCCCTCGTAATAAAATCCGAAATCCGACAGTTTTTTTGTATGTATAGCTGACTATTCACTAGCTGGCTACCGTCACCTAATAACTTGCAACTCCTATAAGGTATAATAAATATAAAATATTAGGAAAGCGTTCTGGTACCCCTTACGCACTGTGGTCTTCTCTTATGATTAGTGTTTAATCTCTTATAATGAAAGTTGTTCTATAACTTTTTATAGAACAATTTTTACTTTAAAATTTTTCAGTTAAAAGATCAATAAATACTCAGTTACAAGCTATCTCGGCATTATATGCGTAGTTGTGTAACCTTAAATCGCTGTCCTAATAGGCCACGATCATCTGTTGCCCATCGCACGATGGTTTCGTTTTTCGTGTTTTTTTACAATTTACATTGTCGACAAGACAAGCCGCCATTTTGTGTTGAGTAGGTAGTCATTGTATGCGTAAAACGAAATCACCATCATACGATGGGATCGTACGATCGTGGCCAATTAGGACGCCTCCTATCAAGCCACATCTCGTATATATCGCTTTGGGACTTATGTATAAAAAATGAGTGTGCCGTGTTAACTGTTTCATAAGATCCAAATTTTTTAACAAGCGTTAGAGAACTTATCATCTGCCTGTTTAGAGATTCTATGCTAACTCTCTCGTAGAGTGCTTAGCACGCTAAAGATTTTTATATGTAACACTTTTTACAACCCGGATTGGCGTCTGGTCGCTTTTCATCGAAGTACGATGCAGTACATGATACACTATCACTATAATACGACAAATATTAGACCTCATCCAGAATTCTAGTCTGTTGAATATTTTCAAGTATTAAATTACGGGTGAGAATATTTACTATAAATTTTCAAACAAAAGACGACCACGCCAAAGTAATACCGTGAGTAAATTAAAATTTCGCCATAAATGCTATGAAACAATATGAAGACATTTTTTTCTTTTTAATTGTACCTTTACTATTATTAAAACTATAAATAGTAGTAAACCAAATCCCAAAAAAAAAAAAAAAATTGTACGCTTAGGTACTCAAGCCTTGTGTTGGCTAACTAGTCAGTTGCACCCGCGCAAAGCCAAGGCGAGGTGCTGTCATGTACATGTGTACATACATTATTATAAAATAAAGTTGCTCTCGGCAACATCTGTTTGTTTCTCCCGTCGATAGTATTTCTTCACCAACTTGTCCTAAACCACTCAGCGGATTTTGAGCGATAATAGAGAAATGTTTGTGTATCACATATAATTTGCAGATAATTTACATCCGTGCGAAGCCGAAAGCGGATCGCTAGTTTTACAATAAATTGAACTAATTGTTTCCTAAATATTTCAGCATTGCATGTCTCATATATACATAAAAACTGCATAAAATTAATATACTTAATTGTGAGCTACGCATTATTAATAACAGATAGGACTTATAAATAAATTTATATCGAAATGGGTTTTCCGCAATGTGAATTTATTTTGAATTAATAGTATCGTTTATTATTGTCCGTGTTAAAAGCTCACTCGCCATATTTATTAATCACTCTGTAGGTATCAAGAGTTCATATTGGATCGAATTAATTATCTTAAAGTTAAAGTACCTATGTGTTGTGATTTAAAACTCATTTTTAAAATGGATTTATGGTATAGCACGGCATACCTATCTTCCTGTCCTAGCTATAGATAGCTACTTACAATATACCTATTATCTTTTTTTTAATCTGAAAACAATGATAAAAATAGTCAAATGTGAGTAAATGTGATTTTACTTCAGTTTATTTTATTTGGTAACAAAGGGAGTTTAAAATCTTTTGAAATTCTATGACAATTTCACTAGTATTTTTTTTTGTTACATCCACAAATACCGTAATTAAATTATTCTCCATTTCAAAAATTGTAATGCGGATAATTCTTTTACAGAAATACGTGAAATACTTTACATCTAACTTACTTACATACATTTTACTTACATACTTACCTATATAAAAAAATATTTTTAAAAATTATTTATTCCATTTTTTTTAATTCACATAATATGTTGCTATAATTTTTTGAAATTTTCTCAATGCAATATGATTAATACTGTATATTCTCTGTCGCCGCTGGTGGCAGATGACAATTGTCGTAATAAATCAGTCTTTTAGGTTTTTCATTTAATCTTGTAAATGCGAATGAGTAGGTACAGTGACCGATAAATGTTACCCTAATTATTATGCATGCCTGAACTGAACTGAACTATTCACCTTTCGAAGCTGCAGCAAAGCATGACGGAGAAACTCGGCTAAATCCGTTTCACGTTCAGTTTCAAGGGTGCAAAACCACCCTTATACAGCAACGAATAGGATTGGTTCGTCTGGTCGCTGAGCTCGATTGTGGCCGAGAATAGTTTAGTGGCAACGCCCTGCATAACGCGCCCTGCCAATTGTGTCGAGTCGATGCCTTCAGTTGACGTAACCCCCTATTACCAAATTGATATTTTCTTTTGTTTTAATTTTTATGTCTAAACAGAATCTAGACTCGTCTGAAAACATAACTCTTGACCAGTCATTCAGAGTTCAATTCTCGTCTCCTCTACCATAACTCAACCTTGAGTTTCTGTGGTGTCTTTCTAGTTTTCGGCCACTTGCAGGTCTTAATGGCTTTAAATTTGCTTCAGCCAGATGCCGCCTTACTGTATCCGTTCTCAGATTGTTTCCTCCAGCTCGTAAATGATGATTCTTTACTTCAACAGCCGTAAGAAAGCGATTTCTCAAAATTGTTGACACCATATAGCGATCTTCCCGCGCCGTCGTGCACCTTGTTTGGCCTGTTCCTGATCTTCGAGGATTGGATCCAGTTTCATGGAAACGCTAAACTGTAGAAAGAGTCACACCAACAGTTCTCGCTGTATTTCGCTGACTGTGCCCATCTTCAAGCATTGTCAGGATAATAAAATTTATAAGCAGAGACACCAAACCTTCCTCGTTCATCCCTCTTTCCATAGTGAAAACTGAAATAAAATCAGTTGTGTGGTTTAGCCCATGACGGATTTATAATGTGTAGAGATTAAAGTTTCAATGAGAGAAATGATTACTGTGAGTGAAGAGTTATCTTTAGGATTTTAGAATAACTACATTCTCCTTCACATCTTTTTTATGTATCTCTTAATGTTTAGCCTACGTAAGCCATGTAAATTTATTTTTTGGTGATTTATTACCATATTTATTAAATGAAATTTTATAAATGATAGTGAAAACTGCACCAAAATCTGTTTAGTAATATAGGAACACTAACCGCCAATAATTTACTATAAGTAAAACAGGCTAGCGCGAATATCGAAATTGTTTTTGTACTATTTAGAGAGGCAGATTATTATAGAAATAATATATGATTTCCGCAAGTATCAGCCGATTTATCTACATCGATATTGTTTTGACGTCAATGTTATATTACAACCTCAAGAATATTTTGATTGGCGCGAGCGTCCGACCGTTGCCAAATGGTATCTCCCCTCACACTGAATTCCTCGTATCAAACTGAAATTTCACTGTACAAAACGGAATATCAATTAGAATGAGCCTGCTGCAGGTGCGGTCTCGGGAAACGCTAACTGGCAACTGATTTTAATTTTAGCTCTAGAGATGGGCACATATCAATGTAAAGTTATCGATATTCATGGTTGAACTTAAACACTAAAAGAACTATCAAAGAAAACAAGCTATAATTAAAAAAATTATAAACCAACCCCGGACTTTCTATTGATCCCAAACACGCGGGCTATATCTGCTGTAAGTTGCTAATGAGTTGGGTATCCCGCAGACTACTTGATGCTGTAGGATCAGGTCAATGTTACTTAAACCATGGACAATATAATTATTCATCAAATTGTTAGGGCATATGGTCTGCTTCTTATTAGAAGCAGTTACCTTGGATTATTATCCACAGCAAAAAAAAAATCAAATCTAATGAATTTTCATCGTGATAAGTTATCGACAACGTTCCTTCACTAACCAGTTTAATCTATTTTCGCACATCACGTTAGTCCCGCTGCGCCCGCGCAGTTAGGCACTATAAATAGTAAGGCGTAAAGTCACATTATGTCGATACATTGTTGGACCAGTCTTCTCGAAGGTTTCGCCCCATGCACACGTAATTCTGAATGCCAATGAATCTTTATAACCAAATCTGTAGAGAGCTGCCTCTGTATTGACTTAAAGTTTGCGCCAGTGAGTAACTAAATGTATTACCTCAACTCAAAAAGACGTTTCTTAAAAGACAGGACCTTCTCAAACACAATCAGATGAATCAGGTCACTTATTAAATGTAAGAAAAGCTTTTCTTCTTTATGTTAATGTCGGCAGACAGGCTGACGGTACACTTGATGGTAGGTGGCTGCACAGAACAGAAGTGACACCACAGGTGCTGCAAGTGCGCTGCCGACTATAGTAGTATTAAGGATAAAGGATTGGAAAGGGATAGGGAAATGGGCTCTGGCATCCCTTACTCACTCACCGAAACAGCGCATATGCTGTTATTTCATGATGGTCTTCTGTAAGAGCGTGGAGTCTGCCGCCAGACGGGCTGCCCAAATGATTGCAAAACGCAGTGTGCCTTGTCACTACTAAAATTTCAATATTCATCTTATATTCCGGGATTGGAATAAACAAATGGCGTAAAATTGGAAAGTAATACTTGGAAAGCCAAGGTCCCACTGCAAAAGTAAGAAAACCTTGACATTAGAGTGCTTAATTGTCATTGTTTTAACTTTAACATAAAAAAATAAATAATTAATTGAGAAGAAAATGTTCATTATGATTTTGCTCCAACTGTGACGAAGAAATATCCCAACACGTCTTTAATTGAAATTCGTGCAATTGTAAGGGTATCTTGGCATGACGAAGTGATTGATGATGTAAGAGCGATCCATGGCACAGTTTGGATGCCCCTTACCATTAGCGAATGAATGGATCGAGCAATAAGGCGACATAGATATTTATACTATGTAATAATTTAACAAATAACAGTACTCTCCAAGAGCCAAGATTGTCTATTCGGCAAACTCAGCGAACTTGCAGATATATTATTTCGATGGGCAAACTTCACTAGAACAAATTCAAGATTTATCGTTTTTTTACTTCACAATTATTTTTTAATTGCTGTTTAGTTTTTTTTTTTTAATCTAAATGACGGTTCTGTGGTTATTATGGAGTCGGACCTTTATTGATCCCACAGTTCTAGTGTATATTAAAAAAAACCCATTCATTATAGGATTGCAATTTTAGCAATAACGTCCTCGACTCCGATGTCTAATGGTGTGAATTTATAACCGATATCGATCCGAAGACCCTTCGCAAATCTCCCTCGTTTTGGGGCGGGGGTCATTACACTGGTGGGGTTGCACATGTAATACCATCATATAAAGGCGTGAATCAAGTCCACTGATTTTTAATCATTCTCCGGGTTTTTGTAGAGCTTCTTGAATACGATTTTGCGATATTATTAGTCATAAGATTTTTCGTTTTTTTTTTAAATTTAGATATTTTTAATAATTTAATATTTTTGCTGTGGTATTTCACAAAAGGAAGAGATGCCAGAGATTATTTAATTAACCAACTAACCCAATTCTTTATTCTACTAAGATCGATAACGCATTTGCAGCACTCATGGCGTTGCTTGGTGTTAATCGTAATAAGCGACCTACGAATGGCGACGTAGCTTTCTCTAGATGGGCCATGTACGGCCATGGCCCATCTAGAGCAATTTTGTCCTGGACTCTTCTACCAGACTGTGACAAAGCCGAAATGGAGGGTAAAAATTATCTTACAAAAGCTCGCATGTTTTTACGGACACGCAATGCATTTAGACCATGGAAATAAGATATCTTTGCAAGCTGATTTAGACTCTTAAACTTTTGTGTATAGTGTAGGACGGCCTGTATTAGGTACGGCCTAAAAATTTAAGTGAGATTGTAAATAAAAATATTACTAATTTTTGCTTACAGCCGCTTACAGCACAATTTTATGTGCCCCCAACCTGGGGGCTTATATAATTGATACGGATGATGCGGCTGTAGCCTGTCACTTATCAAATATTAACCAAGTCGATCAGCTGTTGGTCTTTACTTAAAAATACATTTTCAAATTTTGTTTAGTGTTGATATTATTTCTACAATTAAGTAATTTTAAACATTTAAACTCCGTTTAGTGGTATTTTAGTGCGACTTATATGTTATGATTCATTGGAATAAATATAAACTTAATTTGAACTTTAACTGAAGACTTGTGTTTAAATTTTGCAATAACCTAAATTAAGTAAATGCTGCTAAAGTGACACTATACCTATGTTAACGGACTCGAGTTAATTCTAAAATATATCATAAAAATATGGTTGTTGTTTCCTACGTAAATATTTCAGTTTATCACCGCTGCGATAAATTGAAAACAAGCGATCATTAAATAGATCTTTATTAACAGATCGATCGATCGTTATACGCTTCTACAAGTTGCACTCACATCTCGGTGGAGCTCAACAGAGGAACTCCTTATTTCTATTGTTTAACATCTATCTGAAGATCTCCTTTTTTTTTCTGTTTACGCGGCAACGACCTCTCCCGTTCTAAGTTCCCCTCACACTTTTTTCCGCGTAACTCTATCTGTCAATTCAATTTGATGACGTAACATGCCACTTGACTCTTCCGTCCTATTCTATCGCGTTGGATTCCTGGCGTTCTGTGTGCGTCTGTCTGTCTATCTCTTTCATTACGAACCTGTCTTTGATTTTTCCTTTTTGTATAAAGCGGTTAGCGGAGCGGAGTGTTCCATTTTATGGGCCTAACAAGAAAGTCTTGTAAACGCGCCTTGTCAGGGTTAAAACTTGTTTATTCGGTAGTCGTAAGTCGGTAGTGTTGTGCGCACATTGTTGTACACTTGGTGGTGTGGTTTCTATGGAAAGGTTTCTTTTATGTGGTCGTTTTAACTACCTATTTATAGCCACCAGCAGTGCATACAAATTGTAAACGATGAAAGATTTAACTCTATAATTTTTATCGCTCATTAACCTATGTAACGAGACATTTCACTTTTTAATGTAAATGTAGTTTATTTTGTACTTTATGCGCTTTGTTTTAAAGCGTAGTTTCGTAATAAAATAAATGTCTCGACGTTTCTCGTATTTCCAAGATTATAACTAATTAGAGAAAGTGAAATATATATTTTTAACGTCGTGATCTTGCAGTCTTGAGCGGTGATACTTTCAAAAAGTGCATCGTTGTTGACTGACTCATAGCAAAATTTCATTTCCTACAATCATAACACATATTATATACATCCGTTATTCTAATTTCAATTCCTCTATGAATTTATTTATATCAACTGTTGAAATCTTTGAACAAGTTTTATCAATAACTAAATTTACTAGTAATTAATATGTAACGTATAACGGATGGAACTTATAATTTAACTAGAAATTTAAGATTGAATGTCGGGCATAATTTCAACTAGCAATGCATTGTAATGTAACAAATGTTTCTAGCTAGATCAACTCGATTTTATTACATGTAGCCTAGTATGTAGTAAAGTAAGGTAAAGTATATAAAAAGATAAATAGGTATGTGGGTACTTAGAATACAGAACAGCCCAGAAGACGCGTTCAATTTTAATTGCATGCTGTGCACTTTGTTCAAAAACAAGATGGATGCGTACTTGCTGGAACTTACTTGAATGAATACATAAAATGTAACTCCATCCTGTTTTTATCCTAAACACGGCTACAGTAGAATATGTTTTCACGACGAAACGACACAGAAAATTTCGTACAAAATAAAATCGTGCGAGATAACAACTAAACAGAACATCATAACGCATTTCTTGTGAGCGCACTACGCGCTAGTAAGTGAATTTGCACTTATTAAATATTTGGTGTATTCAATGTTGCATTGTTTAGGATTATACAAATAATACCGCCTTTTCTAAACTTGCTTCAATGTTTGACAGACAGATGTCGAGCGCAGTGATACTATCGATTACGTAAAAAACTTGTAAGTATTTTTTAGATAAATATAAGACAAGATTAGGAGAGATACTAATAGAGGAATGTGACTCATACACAGAAAAACAAAAGCAAATGTGTTGATTATTTTCGTGTCGGTAACGGGTCTTCTCTACTAAAGGGAGTGAAGACAGTTTGAAGACTACACATCACCAAGTAATACATACTGCAGTTTAGTCCATTTTGGAAATTGTAGTTAATAAGTTAATTAATTACACAAACAATGTGTCTTAAATATTAAAAAAAAAATGTTTCATAGAGCCAGTTCGTCGTTTCTCAAAGTACCATCTAATAACTTGTCAATTATACCAATAGACGGCGCGTTCGCTTTATTGTGCTCTGATCGCAAACTATATTTAGCTATCTTCATTGTATATCGTACCAGTTATTGTCAGGTGCTTCACAGAAATCGTTGCTACTGCGTTGCCACTCCAAATAAATACCGCAACTACCTGTGAATTATTCAGTTAAAACATACATTAGAAGAAACAACACACTGGCGTTTTTCAAGTCATAAACTTAACTTAAGGGTTAAGTTAACTCAACTTACCTACCATCAAGTGAATCAAGTAAAAAAAAAGAAAGAATTTAAAACACATATAAAATCATAGATATATATGCAGTTTTCTATTCAAACTACTAAGAATTGGCTAAAATAAATTGTTAACATGGAGTGTTACAAAAATTTTCTAAATTGTTTCCTTTATATGGTGCATACTACGAATAAATAATACCCTTTTTATTCGTAGGGTACATACGAGTAAGTTGCTACTTATTAGGAATCATTCAAAATAATTATTCTGTAATTATTCAAAATAAGTATTTTAGTTAATAGAACTTGTTAATCGTAATCTTTCTCGTGATTTTAGCTAGCGTAGGTATACTAGTAGGTAACGATCAATAATATAAGAGTAGGTGATATTTTAGATGCATTTGCTCTTGCAATATAGCCCAATTACCGGACGCGACGGGGCACTGACCTGCACACTGGGACAGTCTGTGGTCTGTGCATATGTATGTAGATACCACACTACATACAATTACATTATGCAGTTGTATAATAATTCCAAGTGGCCGTGTATCCTTTGTTCGCGTATATAGAGCGGAAAATAACGTTACATGAGACACGGCGAGTGAAGATTGTGAGTCTTAAAACTTCACTAACCTCTTTTGATGACTTTGTTCGGTTTCTCAAACACTTCTCATACGTTTTACTTTGATTAAAGTATTTCGTAGTGATGTCTAAGGGTCAAAATCATGATGCAAAATAAAGATGTCTCAATAAATTCACGATTTTCCTCTTTACTTGGTCTTTTTATCATATATTTTTCATTATTAATTTATCGAAAATATCAACAAGAAAATAACAATAGTTTTTTTCCCAAGTTGTCGTTAAACAACACCAACTGTTCCCCAAATATTTCACTGGGTTTATAGTCATGAAAAGCAGTCGTGAAAATCTTAATAGTTAACAGAAAAAAAGTAATTAAGAACACTAAGACAAGAGGTTATTCTTTTTCAATGGTGCATTCCATTTCTCGATTCCGTGAAACAATTCGAATCATTCGTTCCTGGCGTTCGTCCTTTGTTCAATTTTCCTCGACCCTCGAACAATAAAAGCATTTCGAATTGAGAACATATCATACTTTTTACAACAGACAACAAAGCGAGTTATAACGATGCTAAATTAAGGAGGCGGTTCAAGACTGTTTCATTGGTCTTGTGTTTTTAGTTTTTTTTAACAGGAAGTATTATAATTAGTGGATGACAAAGGGCTCGGATGGCGGGGCAGGCGGGCAGGACGCCCCTTATTGCTTGTGTAGACAATTCATTAGGTTTCGAGTGGCTTATATTAATTGGATTATCTATCGCATTTTCTTGTACAGTTTTTGTCACATTCTTCGCTTGAGTTTTCACATGAAAATATAATTTATTTTTATTAACTGAAGTCAAAGTGTAATATGTATTTTTGATATTGTACTAATAAAGTGTCAGTTGATACAAAACTAAAGATAAAGAATAAAAAAATACAAGAAATTAAAATCTTCTGTGATATCCTGAAAACGTTTAATATTATATATAAATTGCCAAATCACTTTAAATGGCCCCTTTTTTTCCAACCACTACAAAACGTAGTGGTACCAAGTTTGTTTTTAAAGTTTGAAGTTTAAAAACAAACTTAAGTTGGTTTTTTTAAAGTTTGAACTCCAAAATGTTTTTTATACACCACAATAATAATAATTTTTAAATTGAATGAAATAAATTATCTAAAACTCACATTTTTTATATTGTTATTAATTATCATACCTTATAATAAACTTAAAATTGACCATATAACTTATAATAGTTACAATAATGGCTGCTTTTAGTTTTCCAAATCAACACATTTATTATTACTTTGTTTCGAAATTGTGTAAGTGAATTATTCAATCAAGTAGGAATATTTATGTATTATGTATTATTTTGTTCTGTGGTGTGCCTATCGCGAATAGGTCACATTCGAAACCAATCTTTATTTCACGATGCAAAAGATATGCATTGCATTGTACTTAACATGTGATTTAGAGGAGCATTTTTGTTTGTATTACGTATATGATAAATGAGTAGCTGAGCGAAGTTACCTTAATGATTCCAGGTGTGCAAGTTACACGCGGTTTTATTTCTTTTTTCCCAATTGCTAAAAGTGCTTTAAAACTAAGTAATTTATATCAAACACTAAAACATGTTAATGCTTTAATGGTTTGCTATTAAAAAATTTTAATATAGCAAAACGTTTCAAAATGAATTTCAAAAGATACAATGCATTTAGGTTTAATGTAAATTTAAGGTAGTTAATGATGAACAAAGACGTTCTAAAATTATTTTTTGTTAGTTCAACACAGCCTTAAAACAACTCGGTTCTAATTTAACAAACCTAATACACGCAGATATTCTTTAAAGTGTTTTTCATATATCAAATACTAAAACATTAAAGTTCTAACACGCGATTATATCATTCACAGTATAAATAATTCGTACAGTAAGTTAAATATACATTATGAATGGCTAATTCTTATTTCATTTAATGGTGATTACCTACTGTATTTAATAAAATATATATTACTATTTATTTAATATTTTATGTCATCTGTTTTTCAAAGTTTTATTTTTCCTAGTTTTTCACAGTCTACACGTGCGGTTGTAATATTCTTCTATAAATCAATTCTCGATCAGAATTGGTAGCGGTTATTGTGAACTATTTTTAAAAAAATAATTAATTATTATTTATGGGGCCTGTTTTTACGGTCGAGTGACGGTCCCGGGAATGTAAAGGATTGATCAAAAACCTTGATGCTCCATCAGTTCCCAGTACTCCTAATTTTTACTCATGATCTATATTTTAAAAGTATATGTATAATCATTAACTTTGAACACAGTGAAGGACGCACGTTGTATTAATTATTATTAAAGAAAAGATCCCTGATTCATTCATTGAATCAGCTTTTACGGTCGATAAAGACCTATTAAGCTAAGATACGAGTTGTTATAATGCGCGGATCGTGATTGAACAAAACCATTAAGATGAGTCTCAGAGGAAACTTGTCCTATTTGTGCTCGTTAATAAAGATTATACAACTATTCCAATTGCCCTACACTTGTAGAGCGAAGACTTTGAGTTTAAAGAGTTTAACTACTACTAATGAACTATTTTGTGTACCGTGAAATATGTCAGACAGACACCCTACCCCACCACAGTACCGAGATTTGAGACAGTGCTCACGCGCATCGGGACCGGTTCGTCCTTCGCGGAAACATGGCACCATGCGCATCTTGTAATAAATTAACCTTATGTTGTTTAGGATTTGAGTCATAAAATAATTGCTTACATAAACTTTTAAATTTGAGAAATTTATTGTTATTATTAGATAGTGAATAGATCCGATAAATATTTCACTTTCTATCTGCTGAATTATAATGGGAGATTATGATTATACATTATTTAAAATGCGAAAAATGTTGGTAAACGTATGATAAAAATGTCTATATTCAAATATATTGTTGACAGAATTATAAGAATCTATACATGGAAATTAATAGTCAAGTTGCGTAAACAATGAGCAATAACCGGGCTTCTCTATCATGGCTTTATATGCAATTCAACATAACATGTTATTGTAATGACCCTCACGTTTAAATATAAAATAAATATTAAATGTAATAATATATCGCTTTGTTTCCTGGACGCGGTCCCCGGTCACGTGTCCCGCTTACTGCGTTTTATGAGTGCATTGTGCGTTTTGTAAGTCATGCAGGCTTTAATAATCACTTACGATTTCATTTAATAAGCGTCCGAACGTAAAAGCGGTAATTGTGATTTACTGATCATACAAAATGTAATCGTGTGACATTGTGTTCAAACAACATTTCTCCAAAAAAAATTTTCTATTTGCAAATTTTAAGTAGGTACATGTAACGCGCTTCATCTACGTTGATAATAAAATAATAAAATATAATAAAAATATATAACGTCTGACAAAATATATATCTAATATTATAAAGAGAAAAGATTTGTATTGTTGTTTGTAATGAATAAACTCAAAAACTACTGGACCGATTTTAAAAATTCTTTCACCTTTTAGAAAGCTACATTGTCAGCGAGTAACATAGGCTATATTTGTATAAAGTTACGCGGACTTAGTCGCGTGCAACAGCTAGTGAGCAATAATTTATTAAATCTTTATTGTTGTTATAGTTTTGCAAGGCTTTTGAAAAAAAGTAAGATTTTTCTGGTATTGGGAGGGAATATCGCAGATATCTTTGCGAGATTCCTTATGACTCTTGCTCTCTTTGTTTATATGTCGTCATAGGTGCCTGTCCACAATAATACTTCATTTAATTTAAATTAACATTAAGAAATCCTCTCATCCACAAATGCTGATCACAATTCGAAGGTTTATTGGCACTAGTGGTATCTGGTGTCTGCATCAGTTTTCCAATGGCACTTAACCCTCAACGATCTGATTAACATTGATGTGATATTCAACTCACACATAATGACATCAACTTAATATCTGTAATATTACTAGAATTTAACACTCAGAAATCCTGTATCTTTTAAATCGATAAATTATCATATATTTTTTCTTTACTTTACTTTCTTTATAAACGCTTTTTTTATAAAATAAAAAGTTTGCGACATGTGTTTCAGGCTTAACTGTTCTCATACGCTAGTAAAAATGTTATGTACCTCATCTTTTTTTCTCAACAATTAGAACGGAAAATTAGTTTTCTTGTAATCGGTCGTAGAGAAAGTGAAGCATGGTTGATGGGTTGCGCTCAATTAAAATCGCTCGCTTCAATAAAATTTGTCTAGTCCATATTTCAGTTAAAAATGTATATTAATGCAAAGACGCCTGACGTTCTAAAAGCAAAATAGTTACCATGGTTTTCTTATTTCTAAATCACATACAAATATTTGGCTAAAGGTGACTCCAAATGAAATGAATTTTTTTTTATCTTTACATATTATAAAACAAAGTCCACAGCCGCCTCTGTCAGTCCGTATGTCTGTATTTATGTTCGCGATGACCTCAAATACTATTGAACGGAATTTCATGCGGTTTTCGCTAATGGAAAGGGCGTTAAACGAGGAAGGTTTTATATATAATTTGCAGAAAAAAAAGCATCGGTTGGAAGCCTGGAAGCCGGGTGCGGGTCGCTAGTAATATTACTATTTTATACACCAGGAGCGATTTACCATGACGCACATTTTATTACTTATATTATAGTCGAATTTTCTAAACGCTTAAGAAATTGGAACTTTTCAAACACATGAAACCACATTGACTGCGGCTGACTGTTGTTCGTTTTGTTTCGCACTAATTTATCTAATATGAATTATTAGATCAAAATTTTTATTAGATGTACTTTCTTAGGTACAATCTTAGAAAAAATCTATAATATATAAAATAATAGGTTCACAATTAGATTTTATTCCTATAGAATTTCATTGTCGATGAAGTCGCGGTCAAGATCTAGTTTAATGCAATCGTAAACACAAATTGTATTGTTAACGTAACGCGCACGACAGCTACTCGTATACCGACTATACACTTGGCAAAGGTCCAGTGGTTTGTCCGTCCGTACCTTTGTCTGTCTGCGTCTTTGTCTACCACTTGTGACATACATCGTACAAGGACGTTGCGCTCCTTACTACTAAGCAGCCATTGTAGGTGGTCCTGTATACCTATACCTACGTCAACAGCCGTTTGTGTAAAATATATCAATATCATCATATTGATATCATATAGTACCATCGTACTCATAATGTCGATTTGAAAAAAAAAAATTAATGATGAATTTAACAAAGAGAAGCCCGGCAATCGGAATCTTTTTTCCTTATAAAATAAGTTCAATTTTCAAATTCATGTCAATAACTAAACGTGTTGAGAGACAAAAACATAAATTTGAATGGAAAATATTCTTCTGTGAAATAGAAAATTTTATTCACTATTTTAGCACGAAGCAATTTGCAAATGACAGTCCGTAACTGTCATAAAGCTGGACTAGTGTAGCTGTATAAGTTTCAATTTTATTAAAATTTCCAGGACGCGTCGCAATAAAGCGGGATTAAGCTGCGACATCGCAAAGCCAACGACTTTGCGACGTCTTTGTTATGCTAATTGCGACCAGATCAAGCTGTGTCCCTCTGATCAGCTTTGCACACCTGTTGATTAATTCAGTTTAAGCTAAGGAGTAGAGTCGCTGACAGTGTTTACTAGAGAATTTAATAAGGTTCTTAAAGAGAAAATAATTAAATGGCAAAAAGGCCTAACAAGAACATTAAACCACTATAGATAACTCTAGATAACACTATTATAGACGTTAAATTAATTAATTAATTAACACAGAAGCAGCAATAGAAAGTATAATTTTCAAAATTGCTCCTAATGCACCAAACCTAAGAAATGCATTTTTAAAATCCGACTGGTAGTTCCAAGACAGAGTTTATTGCGTTAAGCCATCCAAACAAACAACATATTTATTGAAGTCGAATAAAATAAATAAATCGCAACTTCTGTTTCCCTCAAAGTCATTAAGTATCGAACTCAACTAATTCTCTAAAAATAAAATAAAATTTTTAATTAAATTGACATTTGTAACGTAGCGTTACTTATTTTATTTATTTTATTAAGTTATATTACCTTATTTGTTTATTTATTTATTTAAGTATTTAAAACCTTATTATTTTTTTAAAAATATATAGAATTGCATTTGACGTTCAATATTCAAAATTTTCAGTCAGAGAGCGTTTTTTGTTTCTCTGTCGCTCGCAGAGAGCGGTTTAGTTTTGTGCTGATAATAGCCTGTATTTGCCAGTTAATTTTCTTTTAAAATTTTATTATTCAGTTTAAAATATTTATGTAAAAAAAAACCCCGGTTTATAAATGGGTACGTATTTCATCTTATTTCTGATGATAGATTGTTGATTAATGTTTTTTTATTATAATTTGTGTTTTAGTTCATTTTAAATTTATTGTTAATTTACTCATTTAATCAACAATCTATCATCAGAAATAAGATGAAATACGTACCCATTTATAAACCGGGGTTTTTTTTTACATAAATATTTTAAACTGAATAATAAAATTTTAAAAGAAAATTAACTGGCAAATACAGGCTATTATCAGCACAAAACTAAACCGCTCTCTGCGAGCGACAGAGAAACAAAAAACGCTCTCTGACTGAAAATTTTGAATATTGAACGTCAAATGCAATTCTATATATTTTTAAAAAAATAATAAGGTTTTAAATACTTAAATAAATAAATAAACAAATAAGGTAATATAACTTAATAAAATAAATAAAATAAGTAACGCTACGTTACACATTTGACTATTGTAATTTAATGGAATAAAAAATTGTCCTAAATAAAAAATGGTTAATCAGACAAAAGGAGAAAGATGATTCTTTCGTCATCGGTTTGTTTTAATGTGTGATATTAAAACAAACCGACGACGAAACAATCAAAGATGAAATTTCAAAAGAAATAAATTTTTGAGTACCTACGTTTTTTTTTCCAAAACTCAAAAATTTGTATGTTTTCAAAGTAAAAAATCCCCCATCTTGAAAATTTTGAATTGTATCTTAAGATCAGTTAGAGGTACTCTAGAAAAAAATTAGAGCAAAAAAGTTTGTCAGGCGTCCATTTTTACGATTTTTAGATTTTCAAAATCTTGCAAAAAAGCTATTTATTGGAAAACAAAATTCGAAATATATTTTTTTCTGTAGCCCCATCTATCCCCTTTTAATAAAGTATGAACCATTTTTGTAACTCGTATAATAGTTTCCGAAATATTTGAAAAACAAATTTGAAAATTGAGAAAAATGATGTCCGTTATTTATATGATAAAAGAAAAGTTCTGACCAAAATTCATCCAATTCAAAAAAGAGAAAAGTGGGGACGTTCCTTACAAAAACAGAAAATATCCGCCTAAAATTTATTTTAAGAGAGATTACTGGATGTGGGAAATGGAATTTCATATGGACCAATATTTCAACAGGTCGGAATCTAATAACCGGTACGAATTCAAACCCCTGATCTAGGAGCTCTTGAATGTGATATACCGTTCGATGAAAGTGCTTAACTTTTGATACGTAGGTACGAGGTAACGTTGGCTACGTTTCGATATTTTATTTGTTTCCTATTATATCGACTTCGTATTTTACGGTTCCATCAACACGTAAAAGCACTTTTAGTCCCTTTGTTGCTTCTTTTAGATGCATATGGTTTATGTTTATATATCTTATTATATTATTCTATCCTATGGAACAGACAGGCAACAACTATTTTTGCAAACTACCCGCAACTGATCAGATTTGAATGCAGCCTTCATCTGTCTTCATGTTTCTGATGAACTTTTATCTCATACATAACATGATAAAATACTTCCTTAAAAGAAGAAAGAGTTAAGTTTGATTTTATTTTTGTATTATACTAGCTAGGGTGCATTTGTTTTCGTAAAAACCTTTTTTTCGTAACCCTCTATACATTGGTGAAAACCACATGAAAATCAGTGCAGTAATTTTTGAGTATATCGCGAACAGACAGACAGACAGATGCAGCGAAGGACTTTGTTTTTTAATATATATAATATAAGGATTATTCCATTAAATTAACATTAACACCATCCCATTTCTAGGAATATCAATATTATACTTTACATTTTTTTTTAGATTTTAAAGCAGATAGGGATTTATTAGTGTGTCTCTTATTAGAATCTTAGCAGATCTTTTGCAAGTTACATAACCTTCCTCGTTTATAGCTCTTTCCATTAGTTAAAACCATTTCAGAAGGTGGTTTTTAGCAAAAGTTAGTGGAGTAACAGATAGACAATCACAGCATCTTTCTTTATGTATAGATATAGTAATACTTGACGTAGTTATTTTTTTTTTAATAATTTTGTTTCGTTAATTCTACATTCTATTTTTATTTCTTTGTTTAAAAGTTATCGTTAGGAATTAACTATTTGTTATTTCTGTCACATTTCATTTGTATTTTTCCATGCTCTTTGTTTCGTCTAGAATTTATACACTTACTTAGTTAATATTCAATATTTACGGCCAATGTAAAAAATATAAATTTATGTGGTTGTCTTTGTGAAATTATTTAAATTCACCGTTACTTACTAGTTTCTGTACTAGTACAGTTTTCTCGCATAGTAATAGGATTACTCCAGCTTTGTCTGAGATGAATAAAGAACGAAAGCTTTAGAAGGCAACAAAGAAATAGAAATGTCGTCGTTATTTGTGTTGAAAGATGGACTAAACTTAAACACTGTTATCATATTGTAGATAACTAAGTTTTGTTAAACGTGACTTCCTAAATGGTAAATATTTCTAAAAAAGTATGCACACGCCTTGAATCCAAACTCCTAAATAATAGGTAATCAAAAATGTTTCTGCAGTGAAAACGCCCTGGATCTATTTTAACGAAGCAGCTAACATTTTAAAGATATTTTTGTTGTAAAGAAAAATGTATCCATATATCCGAAATTTATAGACACGAATGTGACACGAACCTTCCATACATGTTCGTCCGACCTACTCGATACACAGGGGGTTATATTTTTGGCCGGATATTCAAACCTGTATCGATCCGTATTTTTCGTGAGCAGTAGACTTTCTAAGTATTAGTCACGCTGGCTCCAGACAGCCGGGATCCGGATATATGAGGATTCCTTTTACGTCACTCTAACGTATATTTAGTGGTCTAGACTAGACACTCGGATAGCGATTAACTCCACTTTACACGGGATTAAGATTTCGAATGCTTTTGTGGTCTTGTAAGAACGTGCAGCGTGAAATTTTTGCTTGGATTTTATTACTAGACTTTATACGACATTAGAATTTTATTTTTGAATTTTACATTTCTAAAAATCAAATGAATAAAATTGGGGAAATTAGTAAAGATTACTACACTTAATCTTGTTATAAGACAGTGGATGCAAGATCAGCAGTCGTGCCTTCTATAGGGCGGTCTATGGGGGAATTGAAACCTATGTACGGCAGTGGACGTTCATAGGCTGATTAAGATGATGATTTAGGAATGAATAAGAGTTAATATGAGATTTTTATCCCTAACCAACCCTTTAAAGTTGTAAATTATGGTGGCACATCCACAAGCAGTTATAACCTTTGCTAAGGAACCACATATGCCAATAAAGACGATAATAATGATAAACACACATTTAAAGCGGAATAAAGTGTGTAAAATGTGTTCGTATACCAGAAAACTTTTTTATATTTTTGTTTCCTATGCTCGTTTGACCTTTACATCCAAGGAATAAATTCAAAGCGAAATTACAAGAGGCAATAAAGATTCGCCTTCATTACATTCCGTATATGACTAGATTGTAGACACGATTTACCCCACAAGGCCAAGGCCATAAGTACGCGACGGCGACGACGTCGGGCGCGACAGTTTGTGTCCATGAACTTACACTTTCAACCCTATCTGCTTGAAATAGAGTTTTGTGTAATCGTGTTCACAGGGACTTTCCTATTCACAATATGTGACTTATTGCTTTTAAATTACCGGTTGTTGAAATTCAAAATTTTTTGTGGGTAGTTATTTAATGTTGAGTGTTCTATCCGGAATCATTTCGCCTATTTGAAATATTCTTTCACTATTTCTTTTAAAAATATCTTTCTTTCAACTTACACTATTCCAGGTGAAGAGTTATGTGAATAAATATGATATCCAAAGAATTGTTTCATAGAAATCCAAAGAAGATCCAAGAATGTCCAAAAAAGACATCCAAAGAATTGTTGTTTCATGTTTTAAAAAATGTTTGTGATAAATGTTATAATTTGTCATAAATATGTCTCGGTTTTTTTTTTCAATAACATGCATACTTTTTATTAAATCTAAGATAGGTAATGAATAATGATATTATTTCCACTATAGAAAATTAATATATTTAAGCCTTTATTTTATATTCAACCTTGCTATTCAAAACTTATTTGTTAAATAGTGTCTATTTTTGGGGTATAGGTATATTATTGTTCGTATGATTAGAAAAATATTATATTTTTCATGATTCATGATATTTTTGTAAATACATATTTTTACACTTGACTGAACCATAGGTCACATCATACCCTGTACCATCTCCCCTAATTGCACTCGTCAGTCTAGTAAAAATAGTCCATTAGTAAAGAGCGTTGACGTACTCGCCCACTTTCTTGTTTGGTGTACTTTTGTAGTAACTCAAATGTGTTCACTAATAATTAATTGAGCTTATTTTACGAGCGATCGCCAAATGCAAATCGATGGCACCAAATATGGACTTCGGAGTTTAAGGTCATGAATGCAACTGATACAGTTCACGGAACTGTGCGATTTTATTGCTTCTGTGACCAGTTAGGTTTTATTGTGAACGTTATTGGAATGCTCAATGATTATTTTCATTTTAAATCGAACATTGCGTTTCAGTCTAGATAATTTATGATTTGTTTTAAATAAAAACATAAACTCACATAACTCGTACTATTATAATTAGTGTTTAGTGTTTTATTAGCTCCTATGTTTTAAACTATTCGTTCTAAAGGTAGGTTTTCGAGTATTAACTTGAATGACCTTCGATTTTAAAGATGAAATGTAACATTCAATCTATACTAGTATCAGAAAAATTCAGCCTTACATTCGCTTCCTATCGTCTGTTCTTCTGTATGTACACTTAGATCTTTTAAACTACGTAACGGATTTTAATGCGGTTTTCACTAATGGAAAGAGCGTTAAAGGAGGATGGATTATATATAATTTGCAGAAAAAAATCCGTGCGAATCCGGAGGCGGCCCGCTAGTTTCTTTATAAATCTTTACCTACTGTTTTTATCTCCCGTGGCCAGTATCCTTCCAGACACATCCTCTTACACTAATTACACACTGCATATATAATAAAATATATAAAAATTATATATTTTTTCATTTGTTTGCAGGTAAATATTGCAACTCGTATTGAAAATAAAATAATTATGCCAGCTCATAATTTCAAGGTTCGGTGAGTAAGGCAGCTTGTTTTGGTAGGGCAATAAATTTGTTGATATCTCTTTATTGATACCATTGATATTGTTGTAAAATATCACCTTATTCTATTTTAACGATTGTGAAGTGCGTGTGGGTTTATATTTAAATGCTCTTTATTTCAAAGTTAACAAGTTGGATTAAGAAATTAAATTTCTATTAAATTGTATAAAATTTCTATTAAATTGTCCAGTTAGTTTTTGAATTTATTCATTCCAACCAAAATACAAATGTTTTCTTTTTATAATATTAGTATAGGCATGTAAAACCTTATAACGGCTGTAATATTTATTCTGCTAAAAGGCTCACATGTACTAACTTATGCTATAAAATGTTTTTTTACGATATATGAGATATAATATGATAGCTTCAAATGAACACCGTCACTTTCTTTTATTTTAATCACGAGTGAAATTAATGTGATGTATGTATGTATCAATAATTCTATATACTCCTATCTATACGCGAATATTTATTTGAAATGTTAATTTGGGATTTTAATTTAATAGTTGATGATTTGATTTACTGTTGCATTCGAACACGAGAAAGTTGTTCGCATATAATATTATTATTTGAGTTTTTGTTGTATCGTTCCCACAAGAGAACATTTGATTAAATATTAATTAGTTTTATACTTAATTCATTTATTAAATTTATTTAAAATTTATATTTTTTTTTACATGTTGCTGTTAATTTTAAAATATTTAGGTATTACAAGTGCTTAGGCGATTGTCTTGATGATCTATTAATTTATTTATTTATTATCTGTGGTATAAATGCCTCTAAGATGCAAAGCATGCTTCGCAATGCATAATTTGAAGAGACAAAGCGATCATTGCTAGAAATATTTAAAGTAAATTTTAAAGTAGAAATTATGAAACATAATTTAGATAAGTTTTGGTGTAAATTAAGTTTTACCAAAATTGTCTTTTAACACCATTTCTCTATTCGGCCGCGCGGAACCATTAAAGAAATTGGTACCGCTTAATTTTATGTCCAATATATTATAATATGGACCCCATTAAAAGTGTTATTTTGAGGCGTTTCCTTTTATATCTATAGAAGCTATTAATCCACACTACCATTTGAGACTGTAGGCGATTTATGTAATTTTTTTTTACATGAACAAGGCCAACGTTTGTTCGGAAATCATAATAAATTATAGTTTTTTTTTTCTACTTGATGAGGCAAGTAGGTATTTAAACTGAAATTTGGAACTGTAAAAATAATAAAGGACACACTTTTTTTTATAGTTATTTTGTAAAAATAGAACAAACCAAATTTACCTAAACTGGAATATTCACTTTTTACTTTAGTACAATTAGTACACTTAATTATAAGTGAGTGGATGAACGTTTTTGGGTCGCATTTTTGGTTTTTTTTTTTCGTTTTTTTTTTTTTTTGCGTTGATGAAGGTAATATGTCCATATAAATGATTGCAGACCTTAAGATCGTCGATTTAAGACATATTTTGGAAAATAGAGTTGAAAAAGGTGTTAGTACAGTTAATTTTAAAAAGCAAAAATGCAGAAAGTTTACTTTTGTTAAGGGAAGAAGGAGCTATGTTCACTTTTTTTTTTTGTTTAATTAAATAATAAAAAAATAATGTAAGTGTTTAATTGCTATCATACCATTAATATTTTAGGTTGTTGTTTACACAACTTTGTATCATAATTTAGTACAAAAATCAGTTCCGTGGCGACTTATCTCAAAAATTAAAAGTAAAACTTTAACCACGACTTACTCTCACCTTCATCCACACATGTCTTCAATTATTAGATCACTTTTTTAAATAAAGATCGGCAGGCAGGGTGACTTGCCTGCCTTTTTTTTTTTTCAAGATATTAAAGATAAGAATATTGTAGAAAGTATATTGAAAATTTCATCAACACCTTCTTGACATTATAATATGACGCACTCACTGATTGCACTTCTGAGCCTAAACAGGTTTTTTTTTACACAAGGTTATTGTTGAAATTGAGGTCACGTCGACCTTAATTTTAGGAACAATACATTAATAATTATTTCATGTGCTTATAAGATCATAAATGCACGAACTGTCGATACGATCTCTATTTCATTATCTGTATGTCCCAATTATTAACTGAACAGTTTTGCACAGAAATAACTATCACGTGTTCTTATAACTCTTACAATTTTATAAACAAAATCTACAGAAGACCGACAGAAATTTGCGTCAATATTAAAGAAAACCCTTATGGAAACTAAATGGAAACGAATAATATATTCTATATATTATCTAATCTCTATAATTCCATTCTTTAGTCATTACTATGTAAACTTTAACATAAATTTATTAAGGAAGTTAGTACACTTATTCGGTGTCGAAATAAGTGTACTTAAATTTAAGAAGTACTTAATTGTATCTTTAACAGAAATAAGCGGTGAATGAGTTTCTCTTCGTATGAGTTTTAAAAGTCAACGATTCCATGTAGATGATAATACCTTTGTGTATATTTTGGCGCAGTTAGAAATATTCGTTCGTTTGAAAGGAATAATTTTTCGAGTTAATGCTGCAGAGCGTGAAGAGGGTATGTTGAGAAATTTACCACAAGGCTTGCCAGTGCATAACAACAATTTTGCTACAAAACACTCGCACGAAGAGTGCTAGTAATATAGCATTGTTTATTTAAATTTCTCAGTCGCGAACCCTCGCTCGCTATGTTCCCACGGGCCGCGCGCCCGCACCAGGCACCGACTGTTTGTATTTAATTTAATACTGCAATACAGTAGGTAACTACACGAATAAATTTAATGGTCAAACATTAATTTCAAGTAATTATTCTCGATTGTCATATAAACAAGGGTTTCATTCTTTCTTACTGGGAATCGTTATGAAATACATATTACGCAAAGTGGGTGGGGATTTGCGATGTTTTTTTTTTAATATTTACACAATTAATTTCATTTATAAAACGTAAATTTGTGTATGTACATTATTATTTATTCATGTAAGTTAAAACATATTCTATATACTTTCCACAAGCTTAAACTTTTTTTTAAGATAAGTTAAGATTTATGTGTGTATATTTACTTTTATGTGAAGTTAGACAGGCTGATGGTCCACTTAATGGTAGGTGGGTACTGCCGACCTCAGTAGAAGGATAAGGAAGGGATAGGGAAAGGTTGTATATCCGAGTTCAATTACTCATATAACACTGAACTTCTAAAACATGATAATATATGCAGGAACTTTATGGTGTAATTTATATTCTCAAGTATTTGTAAATAGGTAATGCCATGGTAATCAAACAAACAGTGTAGTTATTCGTTTGAAAACTAACACTCATGACATGTGAAACAACAATCAATTTACGTAACAAGCCAATAACGGATACACATTTTAGGGATTATTCCATATCATTACCCCGAATTCCCGACGAGTCAAATACTTTATTTCACCTGTTTCTAGTGAATAGTTTCTTTTCTTATTCTCGGAGTGAAATGCCATAATTATTATGCTTTAAAAGAGGGCAGTGTATAGCCACCTATCAACTGGATCGGCAGTATGTCTGATTAAACTTTACTTTTAACTTTTAAAACAAAAGTTTATTCGTCTATTCCTTAAATTGTTGGTTTATTGAACCTTTTTCTTACTCTGCATCATAAATCATCACTGGTAATGATAACACACTGATTAAAACAAAATTCGATGTCTATAGACAGCTGAAAATATTCGGATAATAAAATGTCACGACTTATTTCAATGAACGGCGTTTTAAATTCGTTAAAACTGTTATTTAGTTAAAGCCAGGCTTTGTCGGTTTCGCTTATAATTTAATTTTGTTGACCTACTTCGGAATGGACTCCAAAGTTTAAACTGCATTTTACGAGATTATTATCGCCGTACAAACGAAAGGAATCGTGTAATAAGTTAAATTTATTTAAATTTACTTAGTTTTGTAATTTATAATATCATAATTGAGATATTTGAATATGTAATAATGCGATATGGGCAATAATCGCATATTAGTATATTAGTAATACATAGGGAAAGTTAGTTTTGTTATTATCTATTCTACGTAATATATACAAAGTGTCTGGGAAAACTGAAAGAGGAGCTAGCTAAGGTCATTAAGGACCGATTTGACCCAATACTATATTAGGCTAAATACGAGTGTAACAGTTTAAAAAAAATTGATATTGGTCGAAATTTGAAATAGTAATTTATTTTAGATATACAAAATTGTGAGTAATTTGTGATCTAGAGATTCTGGTTGTTTTATTGCATAGAATATTTTACTAATTTTCCTGTTTTCAGTAGTTGGTATCGTTATTTAAACTGTAAAGTTTAAAAAAAATTAAATTTCAATCACGATTTTCAACACCCGTAAAAAATTTTAAAAATATATACACAGGCATTCTGATTGTTTTAAAAACTATGTCATGATAGTTTTTATGAGAAACTATGACATAGGAGGCCTATGTCGTTTGACTATCTATAACTAAGTTACACTTTCATGTAAATAAAAAAATAATCAAAATCGACATACAATACATTTTGCAGTACTTAACTTCTCTGCGTATGAATATTCTCATCATTAAATTATAAGATTCCGTATGATATATTGTTTTTTTTTATCAAAAGGTCTTCACCGTCATTAGTATGACATAATATATCGTTTAAACAAAGTAATCTATCAATTGTATGCTTGATGTGTTCGGAGACAATGGTTCCGGTGAATGTTGTGTATTTTCTATGGCCCTTTTAGATAGGTGTGATTGATTATTAAAAAAAATCGTCTGCACATAGTATTGTTTCTGTTTATTATTTTTATGCTCATGTAGATGATTTTTGGAAAATATATTAAAAATAAATAGTTAAGTCAATAACTTAACTATTGACTTAACAAAAAATTAAAATATTTTTTAATATTTTCAACAAAATACCACCTAAAATATGCCTATATTTTTTTTAATCATAAGATAAAATCTTATTAAAGAACTTTTAATCATTATTAAGACTTTGTGCTCTGTTTGATTAGCAAAATCCGTGTTATAGCAACACGAGGTCAAGCGTTATATTGCTTTTTTTTAAAACGCGGACGATGTCGCGAGCACCGGGTAGTACTTCAATAAAACCGTAGACGAAAAAATTCGATCCTGGTGATTAAGTGGAAAACCAAAATGTTTTCATGAAAAAAATAACAAGTCAATTATTAGATCTTTAAATATTTATTTTTATAAAATATAATAACTAGTTATTGTTGTTTAAAGATATTTTACGTAGAATACTGTTTCAAACATAAACCTTAATACTTAATACTTTCTTAACCTTAATTAGTACACTCACTTTAAGTCCAGATGTGTTTTTATTTCCAATGTTTTTTAAATCTTTAACAATATTTCCATTTTTTTAACCAGTCAAAATATTAAAAGAAGTTTTAAATTACAAAATGTTGAATCTTAATTATCTAAACGCATAAAGTTCAAGACTTTCTAAATGAGTACCTGGATATTGCTATGTTATCCATTTGTTATGTTGGTAAACGCATAAATTATTAATATACAATATTCAAAAGAATATACAATAGTAACAAAGCCTACAATTTCAAATTAAGAGGAAGTGAAATCGAATCTGCAATTTTAATACCTTATCTGGACAACAGGTGGCGCTACTATATTATTAATAATGTGGTTAAGAGATTTCTATATTAATCTCTTACAATAAAATAATCTTAATTCAATGTATCTTACATAATTAATAGGAATGAAAACGTACAATAACTTAATAGGTACCAGTTATTCTATAAATTGCGAGTACATAAACATTATATACCTTTTTTTATATATTTTTGTATTTTAATTTAATTAATATAAAACGAGACAATATTTAAAACAGTTCTGTCCTAAAGTTGTATAAATAAAATTAATGATTAAATTGTATGAATAATTTCAAAAAAATTGCATAAAGTTTATAAATTTTAAATTAGCTATTAGGTATGTTGTGATTTTTTTAATTAAACTGCAATGTCAATTATATAATGAATTATACATTGTTTTGCAGTACACTATATACAGTAGATATTTGTGTGTAGTATATTTCATTTAGTTTAGTGTTATAGTTTACAAAAGCTGTAAATCCAGTATACGTTGCTTTGAAACTGATATATACTTAACTCAAATTATCACATCACACTTATCACAAATTAAAACCAACTTAATATATAAATAAATACATTTGGTACGGTTTTTTCATTTTTAAATATACATTTTTACATTTAAATACTTAATTGATTTTGCATATATAATATGAATTGAACAACATTTCAAAAGTTTTTATTTAAAAATATTTAAATATTCTAAATAAAAACTTGAAATTTTTGAATTGTTCCTATATTTTTTATATATTTAGAAATGCACATTTACCATTAATTAATCCAATATTTTACTCTTTTTTTTTAAATATCAATAGAAATTATCTAGCTTAAAACCACAATACCATACATCAATAAAGAATACTGGCAGTAAATGTATAGTCACTGACATACTTTTTATAATACTCACAAAGAAAATCTGGTAAAATGTTGACTAGACATACCATTTTCTAATTGGCCAATGAAAAGTACATCTTAGCACTAACTTCAAAAATAAAGCAAATGCACAAAAATTGAGCAACATATCCAATTATTAAGTCTTAACTTAAGTAACTTGTTTTAACTCTTCGATCCGAATATGTTTAGGAATTTGGATTTTATGTTCAATAGGGTCGTGATGGACCTCTTGGCTTGCTTTTTCTGCGTCCTCTCCGGGTATAAATATGGTTCGGAAAACCATTTCTGTGGCGACGACTTAACCGGCGTTTCCACGTCCTTCGGCATTTTGTATTTGTACTCTTTGACCACTTTCTCTTCGTTAGGGTCGTATCTGTAAAGTACGGAATACGTGCGCTTGACCTTCTTTGGCACACGTGGTATGTTCGCGGTTCTGTCGCTCTTGCAACGCTTCACTTTGTTCCTGCCGTAGTAGTCTTCATAATTCTCCGCGTCGACATAGACGAACTTCTTCCCGAGAGCCTGTTCGCGTTCCTTTTTCAAATTCTTCCACGAAGCGATGACCGACTCCCGACGGAAGGTCTTGTTCGGGTTGTGACGGCTGATGAAGTAAGCGTTGTCTTCTTGGATGTTGGATGTGTCCTTCAGAGGAGAGCCTCTAGGGCTCTGGCTGTAGTCGATCTCGTAGTCGTCTCTCGACACCTGAAATTGACATTGAACATTTGTAAGTGAATTGTATTTTTTGTGTATCTCGGCGAATCTTTGGAACACCAATCTCGGAGAAAAAATTAAATTGATAGAATGAGATCATCAGCGGTCGTGGCGTAATCTGTTCTATGTCAGTTTTAGAAAACATTTATCATCGTCAATATGTTTCTATTAGATATATTATACTACGCTACGTAGCGTATAATAATGTATATATACTATATTATACATTATTATACGCTACGCCTTCTCTATTATTATACGCTACAATTTTCTTCAAGTGATATACAATACGATAGGTATTGTGTCCATATTTTACAATTATATAATTTTGAAATACTTATTCAATAAGAAAGAATCTAAATGATCATAATATTTTATAACAATCTTTCTTAAATAGTTCTTCTTATGTAACTTTTAAAATTGTTTATGATTAAATTATTTTATATCACAGGTTAGTTGTAAAAGCCCATAAAAATAATTGTTTTATTTTGTGTATACGCTATGCAATTGCAGATTTTGTTTTTAATTTAATAAGTTTTAAAATTAAACTAAGAGATTTTAAGAGATAGCTCTGATTGACTATTCCATGAACAACACTATATCAAGATATCTACAGAATCGAAGTTTAAACTTCGAATGTCATAAACATGATACGTGACTACAGTGGCGGAATAGGGTTTTCGCTTGCGTCTCTTTCCCGGGCCAACGTTTTTACTGTCTCCTTCTCTGTCAGTTTCATCATTTGAGCCCTTCGCACGGAACCCATATGTCCACAACAACCACCTGTCGGGTTTGTACACACATGTTTCGTTTGGCTTTAATCCGACGGAGTGGTTCTGGCACGGTTTTGTACGACGATGATTCGATAACCGTGAACTGTCTAGGAAGTTTACATAAAGCGTTATCCATAATGGCTATTAATCATTCCAAGGTGACTTTCGATAACAAACAATAGACAGCACCATTCGAGTATAATAAGTTTAAATAGCCCGAGACGATTGCTCGGAACCGATACGAGATATGATCCGTCTAAAAAATGTTTTCGTTGACATAAACTCTCGAAGTTGATACTAAAAGCTTTCTCGTTAACAACTCGTTGGGCAACCCGTTGCAAAACTCTCGAGTGGTTTCAACTTATTTTAACAGAGAATTTTTCCCTAGTCCCGCTGTGACGTCATCGCGTTTTATTTTAAATATTATGACATTGTGCAATGTTTTTATGGGTATTTTCTCGAAATACCACCTCGGACCGAGCCGGCCTCTGGAGAAATAATGGGTCATGCGAGAATAAACGCGTTATTATTGGACTTCATTAGAACATGCCGTAGTTAATACGTTGGGAATGTAATGGAGCTACTTCTGATTTGAATTAACCTTAAAGATTATATTAACAAAACTTTAAAAAAAAGTTTCGACTTCTACTATTACTTTCTTGTACCTATTAATAAATTCGCTCGTGATTACACCAGCGAACTAATCTTTACTTATAATATAATATTGACACAGTGTGAGTCTTACTATGTCAAAAGGCCCTTTGGATAATTGGATTCGCTAACACTAAATAAAAAGTATTGAAAGATTGAACAGACTCTGTTTTGTTTGTCAAAGTTCATACCTATATTTTCATTTAGCCGCAACCTTTTCTACAGAAACCAATCAATATACATCGTCACAATAGAAAAAATAATATAACCCAGTTCTGAAAACACTGTCAACACATCAACACATCTATCACTTCACTATAATAGGTTATCTACTCAAATTGAGACCAAAACTAAGTAATTCTATACTGTAGTTTTGAATTTATATGTTGAAGTCCACGCACTGACACGACAAATCTGTTACTCCGTTTGTTTTGACAGGTCGTGTTGTGTAACTCTATTTTTTTTTAAATGTGTTTGTCTAAAAGCCGGTGCACTGTTGCGAATTTAGGTCGCAACCGTGGAAAATGGGTCGCATAAAAATAATCACCTATTATCGAACGTTAGTTTTAACACGGTCTAATTAAAAATTTGCCAAAATAAATATTTACTTACAACACGCGCCGTTTCAGTAACTTTTATCATGAAACTAAATTTTATTTATTTTTTGTTTCAGGTATATATGTAAAGCGAGACTGATAAGTGAATACTTAAGGTAGTAAGTGTAATACTATAGAATGTTCTTTTTTTAGCAATTTTTTAATTGTCTCTGTTTCTATAGAATTTCCAACGTTACGGTTCAGTTATTATAATGTGAAAAGATAACTTGAAAGGATCTAATATATTGCTATTTAATTGAAAAAGGAAACATTTTAATTTTGCCTGGCGATACTGATCATACTGCCTGATCATACTGTCAGAATAAAACAAAAGGAGATTTTTCTCTTGATTTTGTAATAAAGTAACCAAGTAATTATAAAGTTTATAAAGGACTAGCTTTTTAGCGCGAACTCCGACCGCATCCTCCGGGAAAAGTATTGTTTTTCTGGATGAAAGCTTAGATTGTCCTTTTCTATAATTCTATTGTCTATTGTCCATGACAATAGTATGTAAAATTTCAATTATTTTGTTTTGTAACAAGGTATGAAAGCGTAACAACAACTTACATACGTTTGAACCTTGGAATATTGTTAGAAGATTATTTTCATTGAATCTTATCCTCTTTATTCTTACGTTGCATATAGTTCCATGCACTCATTTTCTAATAATGTTAGAATGCGCGTTGTATTTCTGTATCTCGCATACAACTATGCTATTTTGGACACTTTATTACATTGCGAAGGTGACAACTATGAGGTAAAGTTAATTTTGTCGCGAGTTATTTTAGATAAAACCTGAGATTTCAATGCGACGACCTAGCGCATTTAACTATCGGACAGTTTTCGCGATCAGCCGTTAACACAGTAGCTAGAAATAGAGATAATTTGTTTTGCCTAATGCTCCCAAGTCGTGACCCGTTCCAATTTGTTATTCTAAATGGACACATTAAGAAATGTGAGGTCGTAGTGATTTTGCACTTAATTTGTACATTTTTAAAGTTGCTATTACATCGCAACGCACGAACACCTACATTTTCGGATACCGTTAGCTCATATGTGCGAATGCTCAATGCAAAAAACATTGCGGCACAGATCTTTTTTTCTACCGAATTTACAGCTAACAGACTCATCGCTTTGTTGTATAGGTACTCGTGTAATATAATTTTAAAAGAGGTTTAGAGTATAGAAGTATACTTTGTTGGTTTAACGTTCACCTTGACATAAAGAAGTGTTTTTCTAATTTCCAAGTTCGAATTCGGTGTGTTTAGATTGGAGACTATTTCCAGAATATTACATGCTATTTTTGTAACGTAATTGCTTATAGAGAAACATTTATCCTTCATAGAGAGCATCGATTAAATATTAAAATGTTTAGATTTTATTTAGCTTAAAATAAATATTTACTTAAAAATACTAAAAATTGATTTATAATATTATCTTTGCAATATTTTTGTTGAATATGTTAATATTTCTTAGTTTATTTATAAGTATTACATTATTGCTGTTTAGTATTAACGTTTGACATGTATTGCCTGTAAACAACTCCACCAAAATTTATGCCTTTAGAAATTTCTTGCTATAAAACCTTTGACTTCGTGTATTTTTATAAATTATAGCCCACTATCGACCCGCCTCCTTCCTCGTACAGATACATTTTTTTCTGCAAATTATATGTATACACAAATATTCTTCGTATATCGCTCTTCCCACTAGTGAAAACCGTATTAAAATCCGTTGGATGGTTCAGAAGAAGTTAGCGGAGAAACAAACAGGAGCGGACAGCTACTTTATTTTATAACATGTATAGATAGATAGATATAGAATATCTTAAAACGAGTATGATTTCCAATCACGGCCCACTTGTGTTATGAATTGTGTTTGAGAGCGAATTACGACTACAACTCGCCTTTAGAGTTCTATTTAAAGACTCGACACAAGTTTATACCGAAGGCTAATAACCGATTTTAATGAAAAAGGACAATTAAAAATAGTTCGTGACGTAGAAAATCGAAGACACACAGAACCGTTAGATTTTTCTGACTAACTGTAGCTTTCCCACGCACCTTTTTTTTTTATCACGTGTGAGTAATAGTTGATTTTTTCGTCATCATATTGCACCATAATAATGATATTTGTCATGTCAATAAAGGTAATGAACTCTTTTGGTTTAACGACATTTGACTTTAATGTTAATGGTATACACGTACTGTACATGTACTAGCTGTGTACGGCGGCTTTGGTCGCCTTGAAATTGGTCTTATACTACTTTTATGGTGATTGGTGAAATGAAGTTGGATTTTAGCGATATATTTGTAGAATATAATATTTTGCTCGTGACTTTGCCCGCGCCCTATTTTTTAATGTGTTGAAACAATTATTCAGTCTTATTCAATCGACGTGTGCCTTGCCAATATTACATACATACATTTTTCAATTTTTATTTAGGTTTACCAAAAACCAAACATATAAGGTTTTTTTAAAATAACTATTACTTACCAAGTGTTTAGTTTTTTGATTTATTTGTGAGACTATTTGCACATCGAAATTGTTCGTGCGTCGTCGATATTTTTTTGAATGTCATAATGTAATTATCGGAGATCTCACGTCGCCGGCAACTTTCGAAACCATAGACCGGAATAACTAGCTAACGAATGACAGTAAATGTGAACGTTAGAACAGAGTTGTCTATGTCAAGTTTATTTTTAACTGACGTTTAACAGCGCGCTCACGGGGGGCGCATTATTCGCCGAGACCCATGGAGAAATTGTAGCAATAGGTAAATACTAACTTATTCCAGAAAGCTAACACCACCGAAGACCTAAGATACATTGATGACGGATTGCAATATAACACTTGTTATACGAGTGAGTCATACTGTCAGATTCGTCACAAAAAAATATATAAACTCGTCACATTCTAATTTTATTTCTGAAAATTCGTCACACTCGAAGAGCTGGCTAGCAAATAAGCTCATAGGAGCTTTGATATTAATTATAAAGGTATTGCCAAATCCGTACTACATGGTCCTACCAAATTCTGGCTCGTCTAATATAAATTTTGCGCGATTTTGATATGTTAACTGATGATTAATTTTCATCGCTATTTGTCATAAATTTGTTCAACACAATCTATGCCTGCATATCAGAACTTAGGCGGCTTCAGAAGTTTTAGTACTTGTACTATTAAGTTTTTTGTGGTTGTATTGTAGTATATTGTAAATTATATGCCATAAGTGATCACCATTATTGATGGTTTCAAAGTCTTATTTACTTGTATAATAATTATGAATTTTGAAGCAAAGCAGTTCTTATATTATAAATTTTAAGTCTTAAAATTTTGTATGTAATTTACAAGATTTATATGAAAACTATGCTAGCTATTGTTGCCAATAATATATAATTAATTTTCTAAAATCACATAAAAGGGTAATTGTTTCTTGTTTGGTTGTAGGTATTTTTTAAATATTTGCATGACGATCGCGGTGAAAGTTTAGGGAAATTTTCGCCAAGTGGAGAGGTACCTATTCGTCATTGAATACAAAAACATTGAACAAGTTACAGTACCGGTTTCGAAAATCAATTTTTTTGTCACAACACTTTCTATCCTCAATTCAACGTCGATCAAAAATAAATTCAAATTCTTTATTTTTTGTCTATTATATTTGATATATTATGTCAGATAATCATCGTTCAAGGAAAAGAGCTGAGTTTAAAAATATCTTGCAAATATTATAAGTAGGTACTAAATCTTTTTCACGTTATCCTCATTTCGAATTAAAATTGATTTTGATCCAAATTGGGATAGTTTAATCATTAGGGAGCGACTCGCCTATTTTATTTAAATATATATTTATTTTATATTTAAAATAAAGTCGCTGTCCGTCTATGTCGGTTTTTTCGTTAGCCTCTTCTAAATCACTCATCACATTTTGATGCGGTTTTCACTAGCGGAAAAAGCGATAAACGAGGAAGGTTTGTGTTGTATAAATTTGTAGATAAAATTGCATCCTACGGATCGCTAGTAATAAATAAAATAATTGTTTGAATTCGATACCTTATATTCAAATATCGAATACGGCGTTAAAATGTCCGATTCTATATGTAGTAGGTTATAATGGTGACAGTTTTCCATAAACAAAAGTAGTAATTGGTCCTTTCCCGGAACGTATCGTTTCCGTTTTTGCTTTGACAGGAACTGACCATTAAATAGCAGAGGCAACGCAGAGGTTACAATTAAAAAAAAAAACTTTCGTAATAAAATTTCTGCTCAAAATGTTTCATAACAATTAATGACCGAGATAATGACCATTCAGTTTAAAGTTAATTGCGAGTTTAATGTTGGTTTAATAGGTTAATTAGGATTTAATTACATTAACAATGTCTGATTTTCAATTACAAAAAACTCAGACCTAGATTTTAAAGATCTTAAGAAAACTGTCATTTAAGTTATAGTTAAGTGGTTTTAATCGATTATACAGTGTAAGATTATTATTCGTTTTCTTCTAACTAGATTGTGTCTTCAAATGTAATAGAAAAAGATAATTTAGAATAATATTATGAACAGATAGAATTCAGGAACAATTTTCAAAGATTTTCCTAAGATAATACAGAATATTTAGCAAGTAAGTAGATTTTATATAGACCTTAAAGCGTTTTTCTGTACCACTGACAATATGTATGCAAAATTAAGTATGTATCATAATAACCATAACATCATAGAGAGGCTTCAAATATAATGAGTAAAATTAAGTAATATTAAAGGATGTTTAGTATAATTAAAATTAAATTACTGTATGCTATAATGTAATAAATCCCTGAGATTCAATAAAGCAGAATAACAAACACGGCTTTACTTGTACAGTGGAAGTCTAACGAATACTTGATATAAGTAATTAATATTGAAACTTACCACGCTCTCCCAACTAGCACCCAGTATCGACTTGTCCAACATGTTGATGCGATGAATCAATATAGAAATAGTCAACAATGACAGTGAGCACGTCACACGGCTAGAATTTTTCTCTCCTTTGATATGCAGCCAAAGTTACGAAATGCTATTGAGCAATAGAACAAGAAATGTTATGGTGTACACGCGAGTCAGATCACGTTGTCACGGGACTCGTTTAATTTTGGCACAACGTTCACACTTCGAGCTTTCCTGTACGACTGAAGTGAGAACGAATTCAGTTTCATATTTATAGTTGTCGAGAGTCGGGAGTGTGGCGGGTTTCAGGAAGCTCGCTTTTTCCACTTAGCGCGTGGTCATTCTGGGGTACATACATGTAATATATGTGTTTCGGGGAAGCCCGTCTAAATTCGTCTATCGCTTGTTCGGCCGTTGCACCCTGTGCGATGATTATTCCATAATTTTTTTTTATTTTCTATGTCATCTCGGGATGCATCCGCAGGTTCCCGGAATGTTTCGTTCGACTCTCTTAAGAGATGTTTGTTAGTCGTCAAAGTCTTGGAAATAAATTAAAGGAGATTGTACTAATGCAATTCTCGTTTTCCTTGTAAAACCTGAACACTTAATTAAGCAAGGAATTAAATCCAGTAAACCGTCAGTTTTGTTTTGTTCTCTCTTTAGTATACTTGCGACTTTCATTTCCCTGATTCGGCTCTGTGGCTTTGTAGGATTTGGATTTGATGGATTGCACAAGTGGCACATTAAATGAAGATATTTATTATAGACTCCCACAGAAAAGGATAATTATATCCTTTCGTCATATATTCTCTTTTTCTTTAAGTACTAAATTGGAGGAAAAAAATCAAAATTAACTCCTAACGAGAATTTGGGAACAATTTTACATATATTATACAATGAAAGGGTAACTAAGGCTTCTGCCTAAGTTCTTTTGACTGAATAACCTCTATTATATTTACTCTATTGAGCAGTTGTGTTCGATAATAACAAAAAACTAACTTTTAAACAAGTATAGTCTCACTTTAACTAGTATAGTAATAGTCTTTCTCCATTAAGCATATTAACAATATTTTTTACAATAGCGCTTTGTTTCATGCATGCGTGTTGTTAATTTATTTGAAATTATTTAGTTCTGACTGCACACTGCACATGCACACCCTTTGCACGACGCTCTAACGCACCTTTTCTACTAAATATAGCGATAACTAAATAATATTTTTAATAACCCAGTAATTTAGACAAATGAAACTAAATAATTATAAAATAGAATTATTATTTATTGTTAATAGAAATGAACGAGGTGCAGAAAACAGAAATGCGCTTCACCCTATAAGATAAGTTTATTATAAGCTCACAAACAGACCACATGCGGAGAAGACAATGTCACAACATTCTCCCGCACAAAGAGCCACACTGTCACAATGTAATTTAGATAAACTTAAAACAAGCCCACCTTTGTCATGTGAAACCATAAAAATATTCGCTCGCAATTGTAAGATTACGACCTCATTTACGATCACTATACCAGGTTATTATTGTTTCGTAGTTAAGTGCAAGACGGTTTTAGCTTGCACTCGAAATGCATGTACGTTTGACGTCACTCCGGGGTGCACCGAGCGGAACCTAGTTGTTGCCTTTGAGTATACCTAAGTAATTAGGTACTCCCTAAGTACATTTATTCAGGTAACTACATTTATTCAGCCCTATTCAGCTTTCTTCCACAGAAAACAGAAGTTTTGTATGGAGACTAGTTTAACTTTCCAAATATAATCAGCTTTCGCGTCAAACGGATTAGGAAGAGAAGGGCACTCACCGAAATACAACAGCACACGTGCTCTTATTTCATAGTGATCTTCTGTAACCAAATTGATATTGTTTTATTGCAATCTATGCGTTCTCTCCCGTTCTCTTAGGGATCCCGAGACGATCAATTGTGAATTTAACTTTTTTAATGTCAACATTTTTTTACGTGTAAATGATATTATAAAGTTTTTTCTTGACTATAAAATTTATCCCTCACCAACTATATAGAATGGACTGTCATATAAAACTGTGTGTAAAAAATGGAGCCAAACTGTCTCTATGCCTGGAGCTGTAATCTGAAAACATTCTACATGTGATTAACTTAGGTTTTTTTAAAATCAAGTCCATTACGCTCATTGCATGAATGCAATTTGCAAATATACTTGGTGCATTCCGCACGGCTCGCCGCTCGGTTTGTTTACAAGGCGTCATCACTAATCAGCGTGCGGGAGATTACACACGCGTAACGCACTCGTGACGTGTTCAACTATAAATAATGCACCGACCTACTTGTCTTCGCTGTTTGATCATTCTATGAAACGGCGGCCGTTAGATGCGGTGCGAAAACGTTACTCCAATTTTAAATTTGGAAGTTGACATAATATATGACAGTTTTACGCGGCGTAAAAACGTGTAAAATGTAATTTATACTAGCATCAAAAAATTTAATGTTACATATTCACGATTACGAGATCTCATCCATTTCATAATAGTATTTAAAAAAATTATCTTACATAATATTATGTTTCTGTAGTGTAGGTTTATTAGTTTATTGTAAAAAATAAATATAATTTTTTTTATCAATGAACTTCAAAAAAGGAGGTTCTTCTCATTTCGACTATGTTTTTTTTTTTTGTTTTCGCTACAACAGTTTTACTGATAGACGGATCACTATCAGTAAATATATTGTAGCACGTTGTAAATTGCACCCGTGCGAAGCCTGGAACGGGGATCGCTGGTAATTTATAATTTAATCTGGCCATATATATTTTGCGAAATGTACTATTTTCGTAAAAAATTTAAAGGAAGTGTCAATCCGATGTCATAATTATTGTGCCATTTTTTCGAGTGCCATTTTTCCGAGTAGTAGATATTAATTCTCCGTAGGCACACGGCGTCAATACAAAACGGTATGTCACCGCTGTCGGGTCATGACTCTGACTGAACGCCGAGACCTGATTCCGTTTCTAGTTGCTCACTTTTTGGCTAAACATGTCTTCATTAATATTAATCCCTTCTCGGAATTTAATTTAAATACATTAACGTGACCTACTTTAGGTTTTCAACACGAAAGGGGAACGCAAAATATAGTTTTCTTCCTCTGGAAACAATTTTAAAATATATTTACGCATGCCGAGATTTAGTATACTAAACGAGTTGCAATGATTTTCATTTACGAAAACACAAAAGTATTGCAATGAAAATAAGTACATATTTTATTAGGATTAGTGTATTATGAGGAAATATATTATTATGATGATACTCAATTTTTAGCAGTTTTTACTATAGGTACCCTACCTACATATACATCAAATAGTAAGACCTGAAATGGATACTTAAGGTGTGTTTATTTTAAGGTGTGTCTCACTCTTAAAAATGTCATCACTTAATAATAAAAAATTTATTAGTGCATTTTGTTTCCTGAAATTATGATACAATTCTAATTAATAGACAAAAAAATACATATATATATATATATATACACTTCACTATTTTAGTTGTGAGAAGTTGAAACCGATTCGGTCATTGTTCTAAGAAAGCGGCATCTGCCAAGTTTTGATACATTGCACGATTCTGGCGAGCCGCGCAGGAAAACCACGTTACAAACCGACTAATTTAAAAACCCACACAACTCTTCCTAACTTGATAATAATTCACCATTATTTTTAAATTTGTCATAGTATACTTACTTACCAAAGGAACTTTGTTCTCAACGCAACGTAGCGAGAATCTCATTCAAACGACTACATTAATTTCGTAACTGGAAGACGTTGTTTAGATTTTTTTTATGTGTTCTATTGGGTGAATCTTTCTTTTCGTCTAAACAGATAAGTTTGAATAACATCCTCTTATTTTTATTTGTTGTTCTTGACGCTGTGATTTGTTTGTCTTAATGTATAGTGGACGTCAAGGTTAACTACATAAAACATTATTTAAAAACAAATTTCACATCATAATAAGTAATAAAAGTCATTAGGGTAATTAAAAATTATATTGTTAAAGGTCGTGTTATATTTTTTTTATCTCCTAATCCATGAGAGGAAACAGCACACTGATAACCATCACCATGAGAAAGTAGTCGATCTGTACCTAACAAAAGTAACTTAACTGAAGACAATTTTTTTTTAAGTTATTTATTTATTTACAAGAACATATATATTTAGTTTATTGGCTATGAAAACACACGCTAAGCATGCAAGCCTGTATCGTGTGCTTCATAATATTAATTAAAATATTTAAAAATTCAAATAATAACAATTTATAAATTATTAAATATACACTAATTAAGTTCATATTACAAAATACGAATAAGTGACTTAATTTATATCATCCCTCATCTCATTCATAATAATTGGTGTTTTTGTTTTCAAGAAACGCTTGTATCGTGGTTAATTTAAGGGAAATTTAAAAGAATTTTTGATATTACATTTTGGTTGAAACATAATATTGGGTTATGGGAAGCAATAATTAGTCTCTTTTAGTTTAGCAGTCAAAAAGGTGTGTTCGTATTTACTAGTAAGGGGCGCAGTTAGAACAGAACTGACGCTTTAGCTCAAAGTCAAACGTGTAAGACTCTTGTATGAAACAAAGAACTATTGTAATAAACTAATTGTTTATATGTGTGAAGGAGAAAGACTCTCATTCTACTTATTAGAGTGAGACAGATTTATTTTGGTATATTCCAACACATAAAGTCTATATTAAATTGAATGATTTTTTGTTCCGTTTGATAATATAATTTTCTTAGCTAGATCTGGTGTGTAATTATAGTCTAAGCACGATCTAGTGCTTTTCGAAATTTCTTTTCATATTGGACATATACTACACAATCGAAAAAAAAAACTACCAAATCAAAAAAGTGTTTCTTATTTCAATGTTTAACCAGATTCCGTTATTCCTCTTTAGGTTAACACCAAAAGTGGCAAGGCTTCAGAACGCTTACTGTCGATTTTTTAATGTTTTTATTTGCGAATCAACCAAAGGAACGATTGCTCATATTTCTTTAAGAGTGATTTCGACTATCATTAAAGTAAGTGAAATTCAAACACAATCTTTTTGTAATAATTATATAGTCACACTCCGCAGTCTTTCCATAATGCGTGAGTGGACCGGATGATGGCGCCCGGTGTTGACACATGCATATTAATGCCCCATTACACACGAACATGTGGCATACATACTAGCGGTCACATCTGGCTTTCTATGTTAATCGGCGGGGCTTCATTCTTGTGCGAACTTTTTTGAACGTTTGCACAACATTGTAACTGTAATTTTATTTAAACACATAGTTTTTTTTTTTGTAATGGTAAGGAACACTGCGTCGCAGTCACGAATTGGGCAAGCCGTTCAGTGGTAGTAACCACCCCCTTGCAGAAGACCACCGTAAAATGACATCAGCATGTTGTATTTAGTAATTAATCCTACTGAAGTCGGCAACGCACTTGCAGCACGTGTGGTGTCGCGTCGCTTGTGTTATAACAGGAGACTGTAGCCACCTGCCATTAGATGTACATTAACATAAAAAAAATCCTTCAAATTCTAAATAACAATAATTAAAACCGCTTTAGTTAGAATTTCCAAAATACAACGCTACATGCAAGTGGCTCGTATAGTTTTGCAACAATTTGTATAACCATCTCTTTAGATCTATAAGTTTACTATAGGTAACGCTTGTAGACTTTGTGAAGGTTATGGCTACAAGGCGAATATAGAGAAAAAGGGCACTGTTAGCCATTATTATTTATTTACACACGCAAATAATAGCACTTGTGCTCCCAATTTGTGAATAATTGTTAGTGTTTAAGTAACATAGTAACTGTATAGTAATAGTTCAGTAAATTGTACATCTCATTCGTCTACATGATTTTTTTCTTATTTAATGTACCGTGCTATGCGTACGTAGAGCTATCTTTCACTCGGGGACAGTGTAATGCACATTCATACTGACTGACGTAACTAATTAACAAGGGAACCCTTCCGTGAACGCATTAAAATTGAAATAAGACTCGGTTGGCGGTTCATAAAAAGCTTTTTATGCATATATGACGCCAGTTTGAAGTGAAATATTGTGCATTTCTTAAAGATTTGTCTTTGAAATGATTGATAGCGAATATTGCATATAACATAAGTTATCTTTGCATTTACTTTTATTATTAGGTACTGCCACCATATTACAGTACCGTTTGTTATATTGTAGATAATATTTTATGGTTGTGTCTAAATTATAACAAATAAATAAGGAAACTTATTGAATCCAATTTTGATTACTCTTGACAAAATAAAAAGATTTATTGAAAAAAAAAAAATCTATACCAGACCGATGTGGCCCGGCTTCACCCACTTACAATTTGGGGAGTTAGTGTACATCATTATGTACCTTAATAATGTACCTTTTACATAGTGAAAGGTACATTATTAAAACCACTGCATATATTTTAAAAAAGATATTTTAAAATATATGCAGTGGTATCAGACATTTCCAAACTTCCATAAGCCAGTCCCTTTAAAATATGTGCATTTTTTAAAATGCAAATTACATATAAAAACCACATAAAAATCTTCCTCTTTTAACCATTAGTGAAAACTGTATGAAAATCCGTTCAGTAGTTTTTGAGATCATCGCGAACATACATACAGACAGACAGACGCGGCGGGGGACTTTGTTTAATAATATGTAAGGATTGATAATTATATCTTATTATTATTTTTTCTACACTGTGTTCGATAACATAGCTACTTTTCTCGATTCTATTTTAAAATAAGAATGTCGATAAATGTTTACAATGTCGTGTCAAAACAGTAATGTTACCTCAGCACCACAAAGTCGGCGCTCGTTTGACCTCATTCGATCAAATTAACTGTTTAAACACATAATTAAAAACATTGAAACTCTCTCAACTATTAACCCACTCAGCAACCAACTTCCATATATCTTTTAGCGACGAGATACACTAATTCTTTTAATTTTTTTTTTAAAGTAGATTGTCCACTCTGTTGCCGTTTATTTTTCAGTCATGCGGGTAAAGATAAAGATAACGCGACGAAACCTGCGTTTCCTATAGAAAGATTGTCACTTATGAAGTCCTGCCAATTCTTAGTTGAAGTGGGCTAGCGTGACCCATAGAGCTCTCAAATTTAAGACAGATTTCAAATACATTGTGTTTCGTCACATTTCAGTCACATTGTCTTTCGTGTTCGGTTCATTTTTTTTTTGTGGCGAATGAGGCAGGGTGTTGGCGTGGCCTAAAATGTGGCAGAACTAATATACTGTACTTTTTAAGTAAAGATTTTTTTAAACAAATATTTTTGATATTTCCCATCTGCCAGACGTTCCGCGACGGGAATTCATTGGTCTCATTGAAGTTTTGCATCTTGTACATTGAAGGTTGAAGATTATTTACAATCTTAACCCTAATTAACATTATTGAGTAATAAAATATTATGTACTAGCTGTTGCACTCGGCTTCGCCCGCGTAACTTTATTAAATATAGCTTATGTTACTCGCTGATAATAATAGCTTCCCAACAGTGAAAGAATTTTTCAAATTTGTCCAGTAGTTTCGGAGCCTATTCAATGCAAACCAACAAACAAACAAATCTTTCCTCTTTATAATATTAGTAATAGATGTCAAATTGTGGGCGGTTTTGGGAAACAAATTACTAGTAAAAAATGTTGGCATTTGATTGCCTCGCAGAAAACAAAAGCTGCTTATAATACAATTGTTTAAAAAACATATTACATCACTATACAAACCAAATTCAAACACTAATATATTTTGTTTTATTCGCAATAAAAAAAAAATTCTTCACGCGATCCTTTGAAACAAAATATGTCTTCTAAAAAAGTCCAAGTCTCATGTCTGTTCCGCTGACGAATCGTTAAATAGTTATTTATTTTATTGTTATTGTTCCTCTCATTATCCACAACCAGATAAGGTAATCTACACGATTATCGTAAAACTTCGAGTCGTTAACTGATTAAATTCCTAACCTTTTTCACGAGGAAGGTGGTTTATTCAATACAGATTGCAGTTTGCTTTGCAAAATAATGGTAGTTAAATAGCATACTAAAAACAGATGATGAACGAATGGCAATTGCTTGTATATTATGGATAAATTTATATTATTTAATAAATTTATTTTTTAATACATAATTATTTTTTATTTTAACACAAAAGTCTAAAGAAAAGCACATTCCTTGAAGTTGTATAGGAACAGTGCTAACGAACCTTCAGAAACGATACTTATGAAAAGAAAAAAAAAAAGTTCGTTCAAACAATACATGTGCAATTATAATTTTACGTTCAGTTAGTGTTTATTTAAATGCGGGTTTTTTTAAATATTTTATTTTTCAAGTCTTCGCGGACTCGTCTTGTAAAATCGGAAACGCGAAATGTTCCTCGCTAAGTGCTCTCTGTTTATTTATCCCTTTTTCATGTTTATTGAATCCTTTTTTGGAGATAAAGTGCTTTGAGTCATTTTTGACCATTGAACTATATGTTATTTTTGACGTGCCGTTTAACTTGAACGGATGAGTTAACAAACGTCACCCTTTAAGGGAATAACAAACGTCAGCCTGTTCGAATTCTTTCGAAGCAATAGAATTGATTTTTTTTAAATTTGATACAAAGAAAACTGTAATTATTAATATGTAATCAATTATGTTTTATCGAAATTTTTGTGGGCCTTGAGCCATGGGCCTACCACACCGCATTATTGGGTTTTGTACCATAATAATGTTATATAGCCTATAATATTCCCCAACAACTTGGCTATCAAACGCACAAAATATTTTTTTTAATCCAATTGCTAGTTGTAAGGATTAGGGGGTACAAAACAAAGCCTTCAGCTTTATTATATTAGTATAGATTAGATAGATTATTATATTAGTATAGACCCACGTGCCCCTCGGGTTTGCCGAGATGGAATTGGGTGACATCATCGGCTTTAACACATACATTATGTATAGACATAGGTCTAGTTGGAATTACATTACCTGTAAAAATATAAAAAGATTTTTTCAAATAGGCTCAATAATTCCATAGTTTACCCTTCACATTTATGAACAAACGTAGGAACTCTTTCTTAGTATTATAGCCTAATCTACGTGGAGAACTATAACTACAATGTACAATTACTATGTAAAGATGTGTTACTATGTACTATATAGGTACATAGTAACACATCTTTTTTTGTTGAAAAGTATCAAATATTCATAAATCCATCTTGAAAAACTTTCGAATTTTATAATATTAGTAGGATATGAAGCATAGGTATAGAGTACTCCCATCATATAATTTACACAGAAAATATACTAGTGAAAATTTTAATGTATCGTATACTAAGAAATTCTGTAACGTTCCGTTCTCTGTACTAAATACTTGCATTCATAAAAATTAATTGGAAACATCGGATATGGAACATCGCGGCATTAAAATTAATTAACCCTAATACAAAACCACAAATAAAATCATGCTTTTATATATATATTTTACAAGTAAAAATATTAAGGAAAAGAGACTTCTCGGAAGGTTGAAACTTTATCGATTGAGATTTGGGTCAGACATCTGTTCAGTGACCGTTAATTTTTAAACCGCATTTATAAACTGGACAACGTACACATAAAAACCTTCACAACATTCATATCGTAGTATTAACGCATCCTTTTGAGCTGTTTATGTAACATTGAGGTGTATATATAGATTTTCATTGGAGGAATTTTCAACAAAATCTTGTCCATTTTATTTTAAAATTTTTCGTATAATCTAAAGATATTTATTTATTTATCTAAAAATCCACAACTCTCAACATAAAAATTTACAGACAAAAACATAAACATACCTAAAATCCAATTACAGATTTTAAATTTATACAATGGGAATAATACAATTATACGATGGGACCTAAGTCACATATTACATAATACATATATACACATATATACGAGAGTTTATCACATACCTACCATTCACATAGAACTGCCAAAGTGCTCACTGTTTAAAAATAATAATAATAACAAAAACATAACGATACGAAGTTCACTTCACAGATCCTCTACGTCTCTTAGATCATTTTGTCTTCTGCGTAATCTTGTTTCTTAATTACTGCTTGTTGATTTACCATAGAGTCTTCGAATGTCAAAAGTGTTTAAAATAAGTATTTTTGTACATTACTAGCTGATCCCGGCAAACATTGTTTTGCCAAAAAAATAAAAAAAAAATTTTTGGGGTGGACACCCCTTATCACTTAGAGGTTTGAAAAATAGATAGTAGCCGATTTTCAGACTTACTGAATATGCATAAAAAATTTCATAAGAATCGGTCAAGCCGTTTCGGAGGAGTATGGGATCGAACATCGTGACACGAGAATTTTATATATTAGATTTAACTAACAAATCAAAATTTGAGTCCCTCGGGCATTTTTGATAAACATAAGTTTCTAGTAGGTGAAAGAAATTATTGATTCCAGCCTGTTAAAAAATTAATAAACAAAATATTAAATGATATTCCGTATCTTTAAATAGTGAAGGCATGGAAATTAATTATTCCACCACGCAAGTTGGTTTACTTATTATTGATAATAAAAGTGGCAGAATATCATCTGGCAGACATGGTTTGCAATACTGTTTGTTGCGATGATGTGCGTATAATTTTCGTGCGATAATTTCTTACCGTCGATCGTGATCTATCCGTGATATGGAGGTAAGAATTTAACATACCGTTACCATAATGAAAGTTAGTGTGAGCTAAATGGAAAATAGTTAAATTCCATCTGGCACTTGAAGGGGAATTAACTGTTAGTACTTTGACCGTTAGTGTCTGTGATTCTGTGAATAGTTGCACTTTATCTACGGACACGCCGTATTTGGACATCTCTGCTAGTTTTGCCTTGCCTCGTTCACAATACCTCTCTTTACTGTGGTAATGGTGTACATGCTTAGCTATAAATTGGAGAAAATTTGGCTGTGTTGGCTGTGACATACTGAAATGAAAACTAATTCCGGTTTCAGCTTGTGGAAGATGTTATATAAAATTGTACTTTTAACCATAAACTGTACATTTTTTGGATTTGGAATTTCGGTTTGGGTTGACCCAAATCCAGACACTTCTTCTAACAGGCGGCCGGCGGCCCTATTCTAAAATATCGAGGAGTCTAGCAGTTGAAATGATGGATTTTTACATTGGTATTTAAACATGCGCGTATCAGAAGGGAAACTTCTTTGGCAATCGAATAATATGTATAATAAGCGGTAGATGTAAAGAAACGTCACATAGTCGTTACTACACTGAAGCATCAGACAAAATTCAACCTTGAAATTCATCGCGTGCAAAGCAGTTTCACTTAATAATAGGGAAGTAAGTTGAAAAATATTAATAATGCACATTACCAATATTATGTTGATGTCAAAGCTTCACGTCACGTGCAAAAATGAGTCAATGACGCGAATCGTGACCGACAATACGGTTGCGTAAGCGCTCCCGCACGTGTTCTCTTATCGCAAGCTAAATATTATCGCGGCACACACGGCATATAATGTACATTTGTAATAAAATACGATTGCTTATTTTCATACTCGATAACACTGTTTTATGTGATGTGATGTGATGTGATGTGAATAATTACGCACCGTGAAACAGCACCACCAGACTGGCTGCGCGTAGTATATTACTAATCCTTAGCGAAGAGGAAATCTTTGCGACACAAGAAGAATCCTATATCCGGATAAAGTTAGATGCAAAGTTATACTGCTAATTTTGTTCCACAAAACTTTTTTAATTCCTATAATGTCAGTTCAAAAATCTGTACTAATTGGGAATTTTAGAATTAGGAATTATCAACGAAGTGCCAGAATATAATTGTACGATATTTGCGATCAACTTATGGCTTACATCATTTTTCACATTACCATAAAACAGAAAGCCTGCAATCATAAGACAAATGAAGCAAAAAAAAAAAACTTGGCGCGTTGGTATATTATTTTACGACACTAATTTACGAATAGTTTTATTTCTTTCTTCCCTCTTTTGAACATGTAAGTAATAATCGAAAAGATTAACATGAAATATGATTTATAAATTTTCATTCATCTAAATAAAGACTAATTTTAAAGCAACATTTGGACAAAATTTATTAATAAGGCCGTAGCAAATATATTGAGAATTTCAACTAAATTCAACCACAAACTGTTTAGACACTCGCGTTTGAATGTTTAATGTAGCTTCTCTTCGAAGGAATGTCAGTTTTTAGTTAAATTTTCAAAAAGCCACAAGCTTCCATTGTTGGTCCTCCCATCCATATTCATCCACTTTTATTCACTCGTCATCTATCCAGCGAGGCTCATCTAACTCAATGCCTATCTGCTGTACGACGATATGTGGGAAGTACTTCAGCTAACTGATTCTAGCTTTCAGCCACAATGTATCACCGACGGATCTCTGGATTATATCTTTCAGAGAAATGCGGAGCATTGCCCCCACCATTCGCATTGTTGCAGAATATCTGAAAGAAAAATTAGTCCTCAATTCTTTGTGTAACACAAACACGCTTGCAGCAGTTTCGAAGTATTGAGATAATTATGTCGTTCTGTCAAACTGTACCATGTAATCGTCTGACTGAAAGAGCGTGTAACCTAAATCCCCAGATAGAATCTCGAGAAAAGCCCCAACACGCAAACACAAGACAAATATTCCTTTTAGAAACTAGCAACGCGCCCGGGCACATGTCCAAAATTTGTTATCCGTGTCTTCGCACAAAATACTAAGTAAACAATCGCCTCGTTTTTTAATAATTCGTGACTTGACGGCAGCGTTTTAGCGGGCGTTTTCACAGAAAATTTTGTTAAAATTATTTTATGCTTGTATTTCTTAATCGTGGTTCGCTTTTTTTTAATTTCCTTATAATTTATTTTGTCGTACACTTCTCAAACAAACTCCGTCAAGCTTATCCTTAAGAGATATACATTGATATACACCGCTCCACTCAGCCTCCGGAAGTTACAATCAACTTAGACTTGTCAACTATTTTACTGAATATGGAAAAAGATGGCGCAGTACAAATCAGTTTTGAGCTAAGCATTTGTGTTTAAGTGGATGGTCAGTCTGCCGCCGCTCTTTAATGTAAAGATATATAAATAAAGAATTTTTATACATATTATATCCTCCACAAGTAGCAGTATTCTGAAAATGACCTGAAACAGACTTTGCTTAGAATGTACAAAAATGTGGTTACTTAGTTTGACTATATCTTTGAAACAACCAATGATATGTAGATTAGATATTACGTAATACAGAATATGTTTGCCTCTCAAACAACACATTTCTTGTCTCCCAAGTACTTTTCGTAATTATGATGAAGCGTTACGTTACACTAAAATTTAGGACGCACCCCACATCTGTCCGATGGCATTCTGACACGCGCCACGTAACGTTACATTTCACAATTAATGTTTACCGGTCTCCTCCACAGTTGAAGAAAAACGTTTAAAAATATTTATCAGAATAGCGCGTAGTGATGGGAGTTCTAACACAGATTTAAGTCCAGTTGTTTTGGTAGAATAAGAATATATTTCATCGGATAACCATTTTAAGCAAAAAATCCCAAAAAGTTAATTACTTCTACTCATTGAGCTGCCGGGCACGATCCTGATTGGAAAAGGATTTATCCCGTAGACGCCCAAACTTCGTGTTCTACAGTTCAACTTGTTACAACAATGGCGTCTCGATAGAGTTGTGTAATTTTTGTTGCGCGCAGCGTCATCAGCGCAGCTTCATCCTAATAATTGGAATTGCTTCTATTCTCAAATGTTCTTAACTAGACAATTTACTTCACAGGTGTTATCATTAAGAGGACCGCCAACCCCTTTTCCAATAATAACGATAAAAATGTCCCCAAAACAAGGGAAGGTGTAGGGAGAAGGTGCAGTGATAACCCAGTGAGTTGTTCGCTTGAATTTTGACACACCGTACCCAGGGACAAAATTATCACTGAGAAAATGCGGTCTAGCATTTTTTAGTCACGTACCGAAATGCACTAGTTTCTTGTCTTCACGTACTCTTGGCAATCGTAGTCACGAAGGTCGATACGGCTCGTCGCGTTGTAGTTCATCGCGTCTCTCTTACTATCGAAGCACGTATGCGGGAATTTCGCTCTCACAGTTTTGGATCAATTCAATAAGGGCGCGTCTATTAGCACGTCTCGATAGGTTTAACTGAGAAGGCAAGGGAAAGCCACTACGTTATTTTCAGGGACATTCGAGGCACTGAACACTATTGTAAAATACAATATGGTGGTTTTTTAAAGAATGAATACAGTCGCCATACGGTCTACGGAATACAGTGAAAAAGCACAAGGCGCGTCGTAGAAAGGTCAAGAACATACCACCAGCCATCACTTCACTATGATATAAAAGTGATGTTACGTGACGATACATTCGAATGTACCGTTCCTTTTAGCGAGACACCGTGAAGGTTATGCGAAATGTTTTTTCTGTTGCGGTTTTCATTTTCTTGACCTGGTTTCTTTGTTAAAATAAACTCTTGCAATAGATTAATTAGTCGCGCGGTAATGTTGTAATTTACAACCGCACTGGCAGCTGCTTCTAAAAAATACTTGTCCTCGTCAAATAGGTTTTAAGTTGAATTTTGGTCTAGATTTCAAACTAATTTTAAACTAGAACACTTTGTACGCTAAAAATTGCTATAGCATAGCTGTCGAAGGACTAAATTATGCTGTGTTAATAAAATAAAACGTTGAAAAGAAAATAAAATAGTAATTTCTTATAAAAAAAACTTGCATAGTTTTTTGTTTTGTTTGTGTTGTTCAGCCTACCGTCAATTGGCCTGCCTACTGCCATATACTGAAAAACTGAAATAATGCAAATGGTTTTATGTAATACTCAAAATCGTACGTACGTGACTGGAAACCACGTTCCGCTCTTGACTCATAGTAAACACTCGGTAACAATCAATAAGATCATTTTCATCTTCTGAAATCCATAAACTTATAATATCTTACAAAAGAAGTCAACACACGTGGAATTGAAGATTGTATTGCATTGGCTTCCCACGTCACATACTCAGCAAAACTGATCATAAGAAAACGAATGACCGTATAGCAGTCTATCTGGGGATAGGTTATCTTTACGTGACCTTTAAAGTAGATATTTTTAAGTCTTAAAAATTACATATTTTTTAAAAAGCGTTTGTCTTTATTTTAATCATTTTATTTTTATATCATGATTATTTTCAATAATGGACATCAGTTTAAGCATTGTATTAAATTCGGGAAAAAAGTCTGCATTATTTTTTTAATATTAATGTTACTCACATACTTTCTTTAATACTTTTTATAGTTCGTAAAGATCTTCTAATTCTATATAAATGAGGTAATTTTCCTTGTTTCGTTTGAATATAGCGAAAGCTTCTCCGTATTTAACATTGTGTATGTTTTACCTGACGATCTCGTCAAATATATTTTCAACACCTTTACGCCGTTCGCCACTTAATTGAAAATAGACGTACGATTTTTCGGAATAGTACTATGAGATAATTGTGGGCTCGTTCCGCGAATCCAAACATAAATATATCCACTTACGCCACTTCTGTATCATGTCTTTTTTAATTTTTTTTTTTTTTAAGTCAAAGTCGGCAGGAAGTGGAATCCTGCACACCTAGTCCAGAGTCAACTTTGGTCTGGATACAAGATATAACCTATAACCTCTATACGTTTGTTAATATATCAGACGGTTTAACTGACTGGCTTGAATTACGCTGAGTTTTAACAAGCAAAAAATTACGGAATATATACAAAGACTATATAAGTATATTGGTATTATATATTTTTGACATCAAAACACAGAAAAGTAGGTTCATAGTCGCAAAGCTATGAAAAGTTTATATCTTAAGATTAGGTATAGCTTCAAAAATGTACCACATCTTAAAAGCTTAGTTACCCGGTGAAGTCATTTAATAGCTCCTGCTACATTTCCATGAAATATCTGTGTAGTCAAATTTAAGAGCTAGCTAAAATACTCCTTTGTTTAGAGATTTAAGTGGAAATGAATTTATTTTCAGATGTAACAAATTGTGTTGTTAGCTCATAAAAGATATTTTGTAAACTGATGCTCACATTTTGTTAAACAGGATGCAATTACTATGAGCTGTGACGTAATGAACGCCATTTGTAGATTACTTTTGCGCTCCTTTCCGCGGCCTGACGTGTATTATGACGTCAAATTATTGATTAAGTTTAAACATGGTTCAATATTTACTAATTAATTATTATTTATTGTAAGAAATTATGTGAATACCAAAGACCTAGTTTTATAGCGGATTGCAACTTTTGGGTTTGAGTATGGCAAAAGTCACATATCACTTTTTTGTTTAAAAATTAAACAAAAAAAAACACTGCTTTAATATTTTTTTCTATATTTAATAAGGTAACAATAATTTAAAGGTATTAATAATTTAAAAAGGTATTTTACTAACATAGGTATGTGTTTTTAAATTCTAATGAGATGGTTAGAATCAACACACCGCAGCGTAGTGCGCCACTTTTTTTTATAAATTGTATTTTTACTGTATTTCCCAGGTTGGTATTTTTACTTTGATCTAATGGTTCCCATGTTGGGAAACATTGGTTTAGTACTGATATAAAAATCAGTCGGCCGCTAGCTTTGATGTAGTGTTTAATTATTATCGAAAACTTCGGAGCATTGGTTTCATGTTATGGCTGTGTAATTTAAGCGATTCAAGTGCTTGATCTTGTTTAACTATAATTATACAGTAATAGTACACTTGCTGTAATGCGCAATTATTATGCGAAAATCTTTAACAAAATGCAATAGAATCAGGATTGTTTGCAAACAAAATTTACCCGGAATCGAGTTGGGTAAATGTTTCTCAGAAATGTCTTTCAGTAAATAGCTCATCGTCTAATTAGTGTTTTGCGGACCCGATGCCAAAGACTGAGCAAAAACTTATGACGTAATTCGTTTAAGCGTTTTGGAAATTCAATTGCAAAAAGAATGTTTGCTAGGATGTATATAAAAAAAGCGGACGGTCTTTCAAGGTTCCGTACAAATGGTTTCAATGCTGGCAGCAACTTGCAGCAACTGACCACCGCGAATTAAAGCAACGCCAACAAGACAACGCAAAGAATGTAAACGAACTTTGAAGGGTTGTCAAGATGCCTTCCTGTACCATGAAAGCGATAGCGCCCAGCCGCTTCGTGTGCGGGAAAAGGACAGAGGGCCGGGTTTGTTTACATAGTTTGCGTTGTCTCCTTGGCTTTACTATAAATGCCTTTGTGTTGAGCTTAGTGCTGAAGAGTTGATTCAGAAAGGACTCCAGAGCCTCTTCCCCGAATCTCCCCGGTGATAGGTCCTTACTACCAAGTGAACCGTCGATTTGTCTGCCACGCTTTAACGTTTAAAAAATAGCAGAAGCAAAAGTGCTAACGCGAGTCCAAAGAGATTGTCTAACTAAAGTAAAAGTCGTATCCATTGATAGTGAGCTGTGTTGAACTGTTGGTGTAATGCCAATTTTCTCTGACGCCTCTGACGCCCGATGGCGCTTCTCAGAACTTAGAATGACATTTTAATTAATGTTAAACCTTTTTTTTTCTGATAAAATTGTAATATTTAGTCATCTGATTCAAATTTTCGTTTCGGAGTTTCAAGTTTTCGGATAGTTCGGGATTACTTTCCACCACTAATATTTCGTATACAGCATATAGTCGAACGCGCATTTTGAGTCGATCTTGCGAAATATGAGCCGATTCACAATATTGTCTGATGACGACATGATTCTCATTTAAGTTGAATCACGATTAGGCCAGAATACCACATATTAATTACTTTTTTTATATTGGAATATCCCCTACTAGTGGCGAAAGTCGGATTTCTCATAGGATCGCGCGGTATTTATCAAAGGTCCCTACAGTTGTTGGGATCACAGAGATAATAATGTTTTCCGTTATCTATGGTTGGGATTAAATAGATCTATGGTAAAACACAATCGAGCATAATATACACATAATTAACGTCCAAGAACACCACCTGCTAAAGACAATGTGCCATAACCACTACGCATTCGCATCTAACGTAACCCTTAACCAATGGAAATAACGGCCTTATTCAATTATATCACACCAACAATGCGTTTACAATGGTCTATTTGGAGATCCAATCAATATCGGACATGCGTCAATACGCACTACCTGTACGTGATACTAATAAATCTATACTAATATAGAGCCGATTTCAAAAATTCTTTCACCTATAGAAAGCTACATAAAAAGTTATGCGGACGCAGTCGCGTGCAACAGTTACTTATATATACGTATGTAGATAGGTTTTATATTTGATAATAGTAATTAAATGAAATAGTAGATAATAATTGAATAAAAAAATCTGTATTTAATAGTTTTTTTATCTTGTTTACTAAAGTTGAAAAAAATATACATATATTATTGCAGTCAGCATCGCTCTTGTATGTCAACCTGTCTGTAATTAATTTTTATATAAAAAAAATACGTTGCGTTAAATGCAGTGAATTAATCCGTAATTAGACAAACGGGTTTCAAATATTGTTATATTGAGACTGTATTAACAAAAAATGTCTGCAAAATCGAATTCTAAAAAGTTAAGAGAGAAACTAAAAGGAAACTATGGAAAAACAATTTTTATTTAAAAACTCAAAGTAAATATTATCGAAGAAAATTCAACATGAACCTTGAATTTTGTTTGTCGATTGTATGTTGTATCATTTCTTTTACACTTCATTGAACCGTAACGTTTGTTGGCTTTAAAAAAATACTTTTATTAATATCTCACCATTGAACTTTGTCTTGTAGTTAAGACGCAAAGGACGAAAGGAGAATTAAGTATTGTTAACAAAGACTATATAAGTATATTATTGGTAAATTAATCGGAAGTTTCTATTTTATGGTAGAAAATTGAAGACATTACATATTCTTGGTCACGTACAAACTAGACTTTTTATAATGCAGTAATCGCCAATGGTTTTCGTCAACATAATTATCGAAGAATCCTTATATTATAAGTACTAGCTAATCCGTTTCGAGAGAGTGTGACCATTGCAGTTAAAATTCTAAAACCTTTTTTTTACCTCTGTAACATAAGTACAACATGTATCAATATGTATAGATAAAATTTAATATTTGAATTAAAAACATTTCAGGTGATAGACTTCGGCAGCTCGTGTTACGAACACCAGCGCGTGTACACGTACATCCAGTCGAGGTTCTACAGAGCGCCCGAGGTGATGATGGGAGCGCGCTACGGCATACCCATCGATATGTGGTCGCTGGGTTGTATATTGGCGGAGCTGCTCACAGGTATATTTTCATAAAGAGAAAAGATTTGTATTTTTGTTTGTAATGAATAAACTCAAAACTAGTGGACCCATTTTAAAAATTCCTTAACCTATAGAAAGCTACGTTATCAGCCAGTAACATAAATTAACGGTTTAAATTTTTTAATTTTTAATGCAAATAAATTACTGATTTTTTTTTTTAAGTAATCAAGCTTTTAATAGAAAATTGAAACAATTTAAATTAAAAAACTTAAACAATTTCATAACTCATCCTAGAGAACTCTGTCAGATGTAGGACTAGATAGCTCCGCATCCGCATAAGATTCGCAATATTTATTGCGGATACGGATGCGATATGCGCAACAAACATAATAGATATCTCTGAACGACAATACTTAATTTACTAATGACTTATTGTTAAGAAAAAATTTGAATTTTATCATCTTAAACATTTAAAAGAACATGTAAAACATTTAAATTTGATTGTCGTACATTTTTCTCAAATCTTATCGAGCTTTAATTGAAATAACGCCTAAACATTTCCAGGCTTCCCTCTTCTCCCCGGCGAAGACGAGGCGGACCAAATGGCCTGTATTATCGAGCTACTGGGCATGCCGCCGCAGAAACTCATAGAGCAGGGCAAGCGGGCGAAGAACTTCATCAGCAGTAAGGGTCTGCCGCGATATTGTACTGCAACAACGAGACCTGACGGGACCACTGTCTTGAGCGGAGGTAGGGCGAATTCAAGTGTTTAGTATACTTTTTTTAAGGTATGCTGTGATTCGCTACAAACCATAAAGGATAAGAACAACCATAAGGGTATAAAGGATAAGAAAAAGGGTGGCCAGGGAGGGGATTGGGGTTTCTGGTTCTGGCTTCCTTACCTTACCAACATAACAAAACAAAACAGCACCAGCTGTTCTATTTATTTCATGACAGTCTTCTGTAGGTGGGTGGTTCACATCTATCTGCATGTTCAGAGTATGACAGCAAAACGCATAACTGCTACCACTACGTCATAATATTACAGATATAACAGTCACCATCAAATATTCGAACGATTTCTCTCGTCATACGTACGTCATGATTTAATTTAAGTTTTTTAAAAGCGTTGACAGTGAAAGTAAATACCGTTGACGTGTTTTTTTTTTAAATAAAAGTACTTACTATCAGCTGTTTTCCAATGACATTTTAAGATTCCAACGGATTAGTCCCACACAAAACGTCACCAAGAATGCATAATAACACGAGTGAATCATATGTAAATGCCAAACCCACCGCTACACTGTAAATGATCATTTATGAGTTTATAAATTTTCTAGTGTAAAGTAGTCATCTCTGTATCATCTTTGTTTTTTTTTTTTTTAAATCAGAGATAATTCTGTTTTTAATGTGTAGCGTTTATGGTCCATAAAATTATGTAATACTAGAAATAAGAAGTCTGAATATATTTGCAATCTATACACGTACTTCTATACAATCGTAATAAATAAACTCAAAAACTACTGGGCCGATTTTAAAAATTATTTCGCCTATAGAAAGCTACGTTATCAGCGAGTAACATAGGCTTATAAATAAATTTTATAAATTTACGCGGACGAAGTCTCGTACAACAGCTTATACATATTTATGTCAACTGAAGTTGATTAATTGCGATCTGTACATTGTCCCTCATTGAAATGGCAACCCATTATTGTTCATCATTACCGATCAAGTATAAAACGATGAAACGAACATTGAAACAGACATAACGATCGTGCATATCTAGTGAGGAGGGCAGATAAAAATATCTTATAAGGCCACTTTTAACTAAAGATAATTTAACTTATATTACATGTACATATCGATATCACAAAGCAACAGTGAGATATATCGTCAATGATAAGTTTCGAGATAATAAAATTAATTCCATACATTTAACTGGTTATGAGAAATCTAAAGTTATTGAAATAATGAATTAAAATTATTAATTAACTAATATTATATAAGAAGAATGAGCACATAACTCAGTGTTGCTCTTATAGAACACATGTTTTAAAATAGTTTTGGTGAGATAACTCAAAATCGTCAATTTAGCAAAATATCTCAGTGTTGCTTTGATGTATCGATATATGCGAGTTCTATGTAAAGGACTGTACAGTATGCTAGCGCGAGTTGTCTAGTGAAATAATAAACATGATAACTCGCAGGTTCAAGCGAGTTAAATTCCTGCGAGTAGTCTAGTAACTCTCTTTAAATGTTGACATTTTTTTTTTGTTTTAATACAACGTAATTATTAATATTCGTATTTGGCACCTTTACACATTGTCTACAACACTTGTGAACTATTGATTTCCTATTCACAGGATTATTGTTGATTTTAGATTTTTGTATGTGACTTTCAAATATGTATACAATATATAAAAAAAAGAAAAAAATTTAAATATACTTCTGTGAAACATTAATGAATTATTATTATTCTTTCCAATATTCATTTCACATTTGGATTCCCATCAGTACTGGATTAAGTCATCATTACGCAAATCCTGACTCAGGTTGTAAAGGTCTAGTCAAAATTCTGAGTAAACGTGAAAATGTAGTCATAATGAATGCGTCTTTCTAATCTTACTCATTTCTGGTTTAGTAGTGAAAAGTTGTTTTATGCGAGTTCTCTTCAGGCGCTTAAATGACGTGTTTATGAATCTTCCTTCTTAACATATATATAAAATAAGTTGATTTTTTTAATTATAATATAAAATCTACAAACATGTTAAAAATAAATATCTTTCATTTTTTATATTTATATTTATAACAATTCGTCGTAGAAGATTTTTTAAGTAAAATAAAATTAAAAAAATGCGAAATATATTTTTTTTAAATTATTATTATAACAAATTATGACCTTTAGGCATAAACAGGTTTCTTATATCAATTTTGTCTATATGACACTTATTTGAGTACATTGAATTTTGCGATTATTGATAATATATTTGGTAATTATTAAACGTTTAAAATTAAAATTAAGAGTGTGGATTATTTAAAACCCACACGTGTGTGCTATGTGGGCGACATAAAAATAAACAAATTTTTATTGCCCTTATGTTAAATTATTGAATGATTGTCACGTCAATAATATTAAACGGTCTGTCCATTTGGTTGATTCATCAGTGTTTTGACTGTGCACTTATAAATAAATACATTACTGACTGACTTGTACGTCTGTAATTTTTGGTTAACGGCCAAATGTAACGCTCGACGGTCTGTATAATCCGATGATGTTTTATCAGTAGACGGTGTTGAGTTTCGGCTTTAATTCACGAGTAATGCGATGTTAAATGCATGAGGTATAATTTTACAGTACGTATTTCAAATGTAAATAGGACACGTAGCTCTCCGCGGTTCGTCTTGACAGTACACTGACAGTATATACGAAAATGCAAATTCACAAATCTCACTGTCTAACGGTCATGAAAAATATTGGGTTAGCGTGTGGAACTCAGCCTCCTCAAAGAGAGGACTGTGTCCATTGTAGCGGTTATAATTATATTATATACAAGACGTTGCCATTAATTCATGTTTCAACGTTTATTATAAAAATTTGATAATTTCTTCTACTGTGATTGTTGAATCTTCCTCTATATTTAACACAGATTTAACCCCACATAAAACATATCCGAAAATAAGAGGAAAAGTATATAAAAATATAAATTTAAAACACCATAAAATTAAAATGATACGCAAAAATAAAACTAGCAATAGAAATTTAAAAATTAATCATTTCAATATTCAACGAAGTCAAGAATGTTTTTAACACTGTGGTTTTTTTTATTGAATTTCAGGCATGTCAAGAAGAGGAAAGCCCCGCGGACTGCCAGGTTCAAAAAGTTTCGTCACAGCACTGAAGGGTTGCCAAGATAAATTCTTCATCGATTTTATTAAGAGGTAATATTGATCGTAATCTCAAAATGACTTCAAATGTGTGGCCTCTTTCTTACATGAACTACAATCATTTGTTTTTGACGCTCGACGCTGACGCTTGTAGCGTAAAGCGAATTCGCTTCGAACGTTTGTTTTCGTATCCCCCCCCCCCCATGGTTTCTCCACGCAAGTATATCTATCAGCTGAGTGTAAGTGGGTATACTAATACCCCGTTTACATATGGCCCATTTCCACTGCCATGAACAGGGACATGGAAAATAAAATGGGTCAACGCGAGTATGTAAACAGGTCGCTTCCCTTGCCGCTGCCGTTGTCGCTCGCGTTGCCCAGCTATCCCTCAATTGGCGGTTTTTCGTACGGACATCAAAGGGCCGGCAACGCGAGAGCGAGAGCGAGAGTGTTTACATGCTGTTCTCTCGCTCACTTGCACTCCAACGCACGAACAGATTGCAACGCGAGCGGCCATGTCAATGGTCATATGTAAACACTCATTGCCCTTGACGTTGCCACAGCAGTAGTTAGGGAATAAGAGTCTGTCCTTCCGATATTGCAGATGCCTCGAGTGGGACCCCGAGAAGCGTATGTCGCCGGCGCAGGCGTTGCGTCACGCGTGGCTCCGCCGCCGCCTGCCTCGGCCTCCGCACGAGGACGAGCCGTCTCCGCCGGTCGCCAACCACGTTAGTATAGCGCACCACGTCAAGCGGCTTGCGCACATTACCTCCCCCGACAAATAGGTGCGTTCGCTTTCTCCTTTTTATTTTGCCACACACTCACCGCTTCCGCGTACTTCCATGTCACATTCACTCAACAAGTAATTACTCAAGACAGGGGACCGTTCAAGTATTGTTTGAGGGCACACCATACGTGCGAGTGAACTTACTATAAAACGAATAATAACTTAAGATGCGTACATTCGCGACTCTTATTGCAATAATACCTTTATAGATGGTAGCTATTGCTAATCTAATTTTAAATGTATGTAAGTACATTAAGTATAGCTAGGTTGTTTTCACGGAAAATCATTATTGGCTTTTAGTTAGTAAATCACATGAGTAAACCCGCAAAAATGATCAGAAATTCTGCACATTTTAGAAATTAATTGTACTAGATATGAAATTAATTTCAGTTTTTTGCTTCCATCCTAAGCAGAATTTTACTAGTTTTTTTGTCAATAATAATAATTATAATAAATTCAATAATAATTTCAACACAATATACATAAATGAAAAATTACGAAGATATATTTTATTTTTTAATCTATACAAAACTAGTCTGCAGTTGGCGTACATTCGTTAGCATTGCGCTAATTACTAACATTGTTCAGCAGTTTTGGTGCAGTATCCAAACTGCAATTTTGCAGCTAACTTGCAGTCTAGATCAGCTCATTTCAAAAGACATATTTTTTGATTATTTATTGATTTTAAACTTAAATGTCCCCGCATTACTCAGTCTATCAATGGTCATCCAAACGAAGACACTGGAAAGTCTCTAGTAGTCATAAAATCAAATTGTATGCACCGACATAGTGTTACCAGTAATCAAAACAACCTTCATTCGATTTTAAATTGCTTACACACTTTTAATTAATTTCATCTAAAACGACAACTGTATTTGTAATCAAAATTAAAAATTAATCAATCACTTTGTGTACAAGCAGTTCTCTTCATTATCAAGGACATGAAGTACGTTGAATTTTAAATTTATTAAGTCACAAGCAAAATTATTTTTATTTATTATTTTTTAATTTGCTTGTACCTTATTTTAATAGTAGTGTTTTATAAATGTCATCGCTGTTATAATTATTTATTTAATTCAGCTTTATTAGTTTAATTTAAAGTAGTCGACACGATTGATTTCTTCTGTTTTATATACATATTTTATGGATCGCATGCAAATTGGTATTTTGATGTGATGTTTTGCAAGTCTCGTATATTATCAGCAGTTCGTTTAAATTAGAAAATATTTTCTATGACTATGGTATGGTACTACTGAGATTTTTTTTATGGACTGCAATTTGCTAATGCGCGAGAAACCTGTCACGTTAACATCCACGTGACGTCATCCGCAACTAAAAGTAAAAACTCATCAAAACAGGCGCAATTTGCATGGCTTATACCTAGTTCTTTGGTCTTGTAAAAGTATTATAGATAGAGATAAAAAGTTTCAGTAGTGCCATCAAGGGAACTGACAGACGGATTGCTGAAAAAAAATGTTTTTTTTGGAAAAAATGACAAAAAGTGGTAATTTACGCTTAATTTGTCCCGAAAGTCCAGCGTTTCATGCTCTTTTGTTACCTTTATAGTAATACTTTAGAAATTGTGTGTAATATAGAATAACAATTGAAATTACAATTCTTACGTGTTATCTGTTATCGCTTTATAAATTACTATTTTCGCCGACGTCTAGAATTTCAATGTGAAATTAACATTTATTTTTCTTTTACGGTAGGTATTTAAGTGAGGGCTCGTGTCTTTCACGGAGGTCTAAAGCACAGTAAAAATAGTTAATTGAGTCAATTCAGCACAGTTTAGCTCAAAGGAGCTGCTTCCTTTTTTATGTTAAGGTCGGCAGACAGGCTGACGTTCCACTTGATGTTAGGTGGCTACCGTCGCCAAAGCTATAGCCGACTATAGTAGGATTAAGGGTAAGGGATTGGGAAGGGAGGGAAGTGGGCTCACACACATCAGTTACCTAAGACCTGGCGAGCTCTAAATATCAATTTTTAAGTCAAGTTCGCAATTGACTCAAATAGACGCAAAGCTTGCGCTATAGACGTCTTAGCGTAAGACCTTGTTCATCTTTAAAATCTTATCCATTGCTACCGACATCGTTCATAATCATTCTATGATTGATTTTTGTTTAACCCAATTGACAAAAGTCCATATATTTTTGCAGTGTAAATAAATTAAGGTGTGTTGTTAGACGGGCGGTGGCGGGGCGACGAGTGGGGGCGGGGGTGCGGCGGGGGGTAGCGGGGGAGGGGCGCGCGGGGGCTCTCTGCGGACTCCGCTCGCACGCACGCCGGTCACCTTCAACGCATCACAAGTCGCCAGTGAGTACATTGAAGCCTCAATAGCCTGCTCTCTTACAATGTGGCCTTTTAACTTGTTTTCTCACACACTCACTCACTCACCGAAGTACAACAACGCTGAATTTCAAATGATTAAAATAAATACTATCTACACACACTACCGCGCGTTTTACTACCGTGTGTGGTGAAAATGAGAAGAGATTTAAGGTAAAGGTTCCTTGACGCGTATAAACGCTGACAATATACGCAACGCGTGCCTTTTGTGTGTGTTTTTTGGTGCGTTTCGTTTTCGTTAAACGAGTAATGACCTTAACATAGTAGTAATTGAATATTTGTATTGCAGAAGCGAAACTGCAAGCGGCGCTGTCCGAGGAGAGCGGGTCGAGTGCGGGGGTGGGCTCGCGGTACTGGCCCCCAACAGCCGCCAAGCTACCGCACCTCCCAGCACCCTCCTAGCGCCCGCCTTCCGCGCGCCGTCTCGCCAAGGTACTCCTTATAACATCACCAAAAAAAGTCAGACATGAAAACAAAAATTTACTTTACTTTGACATTACAAATAAACACTTCTATTTTTATATATATATTATTATCACTCTCTACTTTGGGTACATTAATTAAAACCACTTTATGTTTACTTTAGTCCCAATAATTTTAATGTTCGACCAATTAAATATTAGAAGTATAATTCCAACTATAATATGCGCGGACATGACGACAACGACCTCTATTCGCGGACACCGCGTTCGTTACTGTCAGATTACCTAAGTAATATCATTCGACAGAGTACTTTATATTGTAACGTCACAGAGTACTTTATACAATACTTTCTGCCAACAATATGTATGGAATTTGTGTTGCAGGTGTCGTCACTAGAAGCGCCGCGGCGCGCGCATCCGGCTGGCCCAGCGAGGCTCGAGATCGAGAGGCGCTCTCTCGACCTCGACCGCGAGCTCAGGCCCGACCGCGACTCCGACGCCTCACTCGACGACCGCGACCACCTCGTCTGATCGCATCACCTCCTCACCACCACCTCAACGAGTCACGATGCCTCTTCACTCCTCTACACCCTGTGCCTCGAACATGTCGACTTTCTCACTCAAACACAACTCGATGTGATGTAAAGAGCCTAAAACAATCTAGGCGAGTCACACTCTCAAGAATTATCACTAGACCTCAGTCTTCAGATATTGCGCCAGTGGTGACGATAAGAAATGTCGTAGCTTTAACCTGGCTGGATTTGATGGCTTCTCTACAGATTTATCGGCGATTACAGACGATTGTGTAGAGGGCATACTCGGCTGAATCATTGTCTATGTCATACGTCGATTTAAAGGAAATCTTGTACGTTTACCGTTCGACAAACTACAACAGACGATAGTGTGAATGCTTGCACGATGATCGTGCCGATTATTGACGATCGCACGATCAACGATCATCGCCGATAGTGTAGAATGGCCATGAAGCAAGTAAACCTACAGTGAAGTTTTCAAGCAAGAGTGCATCATAATATGACGACCGGTTGATAAATTTTTATACGAGTGACGTGAACGTTCAGTTACAGTGCAGTGAAAGTTTGCCAAGTGATTTAAGTGTACGGTTGACACTGCCTTTTAGCGAATGTTGCCATATACTCTAAGTATATGCATTGAGTGACTTTTTTTTTTTTTTTTTTTTAATTTTAATTGGAACATTTGTACCGGTGTGTTGGTAGTAGAATGTACATTTTTTTATACACCCACGTCGGATGTGTAAATTGGGGTTTTAGCGTGTGAAATGTTAATGAATTTCATGTTCCTATATGTAGGTATTTTTATGTTTTTATGTCGCTAAAGGCAGTGGCAATGGTTAGGGCGACCCACTCAATTTAGTGCTTAATGCATGATTGATCTCAATAAATAAAATAAAGACTAATACGCGAATGTATAAACTAAACTAAATAGTGGAATTGTGCGAATAAGCTAACGTGTTTAACTGTTTTCTATGTATTATACATATAACTTGAAACGTAAGGACGTTTAAAATGTTTGGATCAAGTTGGTGTTAGTGCCTGCTAAGTCTGCTAATGTTTAGGGACCTCGACCACTGTTTAAGGGAATTTCTTTGTTCATTGTACCGAAAAAACGACTCGTGACAATTCGAGAGACGAATTTTTTTTTAAAAAAGCATTACTTGATGCGCATTCGTTTGAATTAGCGGAGTCTTGCAGGGTTTTAGGCAAGATTTTGACTCAATTTTCTTATCCCGCGCAAACTTTACATCCCAAACAGAGTACAGCTTGTCACCGATCAGAGAAGTTTCGTTGATATTATAACATTTATAATAATTTTGCCGTTAAATGTATTAAAGTTCGAAATCTCTGATGAGTATCAAACTGTAGAGGATTTGGTGTTGCTGTTTTTTTTTTTTTTTTTCTTAAAACAGCAACAAAAACAAAGCAAAAAAAAAAAATCCACTCTCGAAGCGATAGTTTTAAGCGAATATTTTGTGTGTGACTATAAAAATATCAATTTTCTACAGAAATAATTGTCATAATTTTTAATTATAGTTTTATTTGTTTGTAAGTAATGATAAAGATTAGTTTGATTTCTCTCACTCAAGTGATATAATGGAGGTGTAACGAAATGGTGACCTTATAATCAAGATGTAATAAGGGTAGATAGTTACATGGCCTTTTTAATATAGATATGAGCTAAGCTGAGCGTACGTTTCGTTTGTGGTTTTTTAGTAAGTAGATGGGTGTTGTGAAACGACTTATACAGTGAAGCTATCGATTCATACCAGTTAGTTAATAAATAATATTGTATCCTTTGCCATAGACTATATGGGAAGTCTATATTTGGGGGTTCAAAAACACACGTGTCGACATATGTTCAATGGTCCAAACGTTTCAATTGATTACATTAAAAGTCACAATATATGGCGTTAAAACTATTATGTTTTGTAACTATGATAGTTTTGATTCATATTGATAAAAGAAATGTCATAATTTGTCTATTCAAAAGGTTTCAAGAAAAAAAAAATTATAGTATTGAATTTTGAATGTAAAATAATAGTTATTGTTTGTAAAATTTTATCCCATGTGAAATAATATGATAATACTTCTAAAAAAAAAATAACATTTTTTGTGTTTAAAATTTTCATAATAAAAAGCTCAGGAAAAAATATTTTTCTAAATTTGTATTTTCTTTTCAAATGTGCAAGCATCGAGTTTTCATTTTTATTGTGTAAAAAATAAATTGAAGATATTTTTTTCATAATTTATTTAAAAAAATAAATTATTTTTTTCTATTAAGCATGAAACGAAATATAATAATGAAACGAATGTCATTATTATGGCGTGGAAATGATTTTCTTTTAAATTGTATGTCGATACGTGTATTTAGAACTCGAATTGGGAATTTGTAGTACATTTTTTGTAATCCAGAATTTCTACTATTCACATGTTCCGTTTTTTTAATAAAATACTATAATATTTCATTTCTCTATTTAATTTTTCGTCGAATGTTACTCAAGCGTACAAAAACATTTGAGAACAATGAAATGGACGAACAAAATGTTTGTGAATTATTTAGAATACATGTATTTTCTTTGTCTCTTAAGCCATTTAGAGGAGAGTGGGGTAATTGAGAACGGCGCGTATCTAACTGTTCCCAATTGCCCACTCTCCCCTACTTAATAGTTTTATGTGTTCTTTTTTTATCACTAAAGTGCAATAAGTTTGATTTGATTTTTTTTTTTAAATATAATTTTGTCTTCCTATATACGAGAGGCCTATAAATACGTGTTTAATGAAATTAAATATGCATTTTTTTTTTAGTTTTCAAAACTAGTTTTAGATATTTTCGTCGTGACACTTTTTACATCGGGCTTTGTTTATGTTGATATTAATAGTGCGCTTTTATTTGTAAAAAAAAAATATGTCAACATTCTCGTGTATACTCAAGAGCATTTTCTTTTATTATTATTATTATTATTATTATTATTATTAATATTATATAATATAATGGGTGTGTAACGAGCAATGTAACGTGTTAATCAGTATTGGAAAAATAATATTTGTTTAGGATAAAACATTTTTTCGTCGTTGTTAAACTAAAATCTGACTATATGGATTTTTTGGAGATACCAAAATTTTGACCTTAGTGAATAAGATCAATGTATTATCTGTAGTACAAAAAAATTGCTAAGTGGTTATGAGCACTTTTTTGTTGAAGTCTCTTTATAAAATATGTTATGTGCAACAGCTACAATCTGCATAATTTACTCTCAAAATTAAAAATAAACTATTGAGTTTTCACGTTTAAAAAAAATTTTTTAATAAAGCTTCAAGTAAAAAAGAAAAACTTTTTAAAACTATACTTTTAACACAGCAGATTTTGGTTTGACAATGATGTTAATAAATAAATCAATCAATAATACTAGAAAAAAGATGAAAATGAATAACTCAAACTACTTATGTGTAACTTTCTTTTTTTTTATTTTTTATTTTCGTGTTACATCCCACGTTACGTGTCCTCCCCCAAACACGACTGCCTTTTGTTTTGTATTGTGCTCAATAGCGTAATGAAATTAATCTGGATTCGTTTTAAGTAGTTGCCAATATTATAACTACAATGACATTAGTTTTATTTACCCAATAGCTGTTTAAGATATTTAGTCAATTATTATATAGCTTCTTTTTTTAAATTTTTATTTTAAACAAACGACGAATGGAAGGGCTGAGACGTAGTCATTTCATTTTTCAGCCTTAATGAATTTTGTATTGTGATAGCTTATGTGTTAACATATAAATATCACATATTATATTATTATAATATAGTTTTTATTCTTTTGACTACATACTACTATATTATTATATATGTATAACTCTCGATTTTCGTTTTAAGAAAATGAAAAAGGGACAGACCGATGAGATAGAGTATGTCGCTATCTCGCTCGTTGAGTACAGTCTGGAAAAAAATCAGAGTATTTTTTTTTTTGTGGTTGATTTCGACGATGCTCATGAAAACATTCAAATAATCATCAATAACAAATAAATCATATGGTATGAATTTATTGTTTTTATATATCTCTGTACGAAGTGAATATATAATAATAATTTTTTTGTGACGGTCTGTCCTGTATACACCGACTTGGCGATCAGTATTAATACTTTTTCTTTAATTAAACAAAAAAACTGCCAAGGTTACACGATGCTGCCAATTTTATGCAGTATTTGAGTCTCAAAGGAACCTTGAATTTGCGCATGCACAGTTTTTTTTTTTTTTTTTTTTTACTTGAGTAAAATTTAAATTGAAATCAAACGAATTATCACGAATATAATACGTGACTAACGGTGATCCGATAAAAGATATATTTAAATAAAAGTGTATAAAATGAATTAGCTATAGTGGATAAATAGAGAGAAAAAAAGAGACTCGTTTGAAGATATTTTGATTGTATCTTGCTTCCCGGTTAATAATTTAAAATATGTTTTTTTTAATAATGAATTAAAGTCGGTAATAATTTAAAAAAAGTTCAAAATAAAATTGTCAAGTGTATTTATTTTTTATTTTTTGTATAAATATAACTTGTAAATATTGAGTCCGCTATTTTGTGTCATTATCTAAAATTTCTTTTACAAAATTGATTAGAGAAAAATTAGGTCTAGGGCTTAGGGTGAATTAGGCGATGTATGTTAGAGTTTTTAAAAGTACATAGTGTTTTACCATTTCGATGAATAACAATAAAATATAATTTCGTTTCTAAATTATTTGCATACCAGTTATATACAGGGTGTGGCCTGTAATAAGAGCAATAAATTTAAACGATGATTCTATGGAGAATACACATTATAATGCTCCAAATTGCTTATACTCAGAGATATAGCAATCCAATGTTACAATACATAATCAATGAATTTCATAGTCGCTAAATTGTCGGTTATCAGTCGTTAGATGTCTTGGTACAGGGTATTTCCTTGGTACTGGGTCGATGATTCTTAATAAAAATTAAATAAGATAGTATCTCCTCAACAATTCATCAATCGAAACTAGTTCTTAACCTCACGCACTAGATAGAAACTACTAATCGCGAGAGACGTTTTCTTTTGACAACAAATTTATTTTTAAACTAAAGATTTTTACGAATCACGTTTATTTAATGTCAATGTAAAGTACTCCGACTGGACACATTATGTTTGTAGTAGTACATTTCTGGATCGATTAATTTTGTTAGAAAATAACAGTAAATTTGTTTTTCGTTTTAATTATTTGAAACCATTTGGAATTAATTACTGATTCGTTAAAGGGTCTATATTTTAATTTATTGCTCTTATTATAGGCCACACCCTGTATAATTAAATAAAATCTCATCTTCTCTTTTGTTGTGCATTCTTTTATTGCGGATTAACATGAAGTTTTTTCCTTTAATTTGGCAAGAAGATATAAACATAAGATAATAGAGAATCTAGTGCTGCGTTTCAAAATAATTCAAGATTCCTTTGCAGTACAATGAGACATTTTGTTAGCCGTCATTAAAATGCTGCATTTCTCTTATTTTTAATTTTTTTTATTGTGTTTTCATTTTGTACGAAAAGCTGGTGTTTCGCTCGCGAAACTCTTAGCAAACAATGTGAATACTATACAATTTAAATAAATAAAAAAATAATAAATGAGCCTTTTGTTTTATTGTTTTATTCATGCAAAATTTACTAAATTGTTTTTAGTACAAATTAAAAAAAAAAAATCCACTTGCTTGGAAAAGGCTAAGTACAGGATCCGAAGAGAAAGAAAATGTACCAGGTAACGGATATCCACCCAAGTCTAAAATACTCCACTACACTCCTGAAAAAAAATTCTCAATACGCGAACTTCCCCACCAGATACAGGATTATAAACTGAGTTGTGCACTATACTAATGGTATTTGTATTTAATGGATTAGTGTTTTTGAGTGGACTCGTGAATGGTTTAGATTCACAATTGGGCCCGACAGGTGGTGGTGGTATCGGGTTCGGTCTGACAGACTGTCTATAAATTTAAAATATTTATCAATGCGTTTGAAGTATATTTTTTACAATATTTTCAATATTATCAAACATTTTTAACTCTACCCTTTAATTTTATTAAACCCTTACCTTTCTCGGGTAAATGTTTTGCCATTTGTAACCAACAATCGTACAATGTAGCCTACAATCTTTTTCTAATTTTGTTTACGTTATTAGCCGTCGCAATGCTAACAACGTACAATTTTCTTGGCTCTGAGTGTTTCCCGCACTCAAACACCTTGAGTTTTATCGTCTATTGAGTTTTATTTCTTAATTTACTCTCATAAACCTAGTCAATTATTACTATGACATTTAAAGCAGTTGAATAATTTATTTCCTTTTGTTATAAGTATGTATTTTTCAAAGGAAATTGTTGCTATGGTGTGTTTTAATTAAACTAAATAAATTATATTTATATGTTAAGGTCGACAGACAAGCTGACTGTCCACTTGACTTTAGGTGGCTAACGTCACCTATAACACAAGAAAAACCACAGGTACTACAGTTGCGCTGTCGACCATAGTAGGATTATGGATCAGGGCTAGGGAAATGGGATCTGGCAGGCATCCCTTGCTGACTCACCGAAACACAACAGCACACATGCGGTTATTTCAAGGTGGTCTTCTGTAAGGGTAGCAACCACACTACTACTAGACGGGCTGCTCAAATGACTGCGAAATGCAGTGTCACAGTGTGCTCTGCTACTATTTTCCAGATCCAGATCAGAGCCAACTTTGAAAAGTTATTATGGACTGATCATTGTTTTCTTATTAATTCAAATGCCGTTAGAAGTGGGTATAGTTCAACAGTACCAGTTCGTGTCTTTGAACTGTTTTACAGTAGATGACATACTGAAGAAGTGTTAGAATCATGCGAAATTTTATATCTGACAGTGTTATATCTCTATTACGTGTGATAACCTATCGTAGGTGATAACATCTATCCAAAGAGCTAGTTTTGGTGGGACGTCAGTATTGAGATACATAATTGGTGAAGTTATCGAAACTGCCTATACAGTATTGTATAGATAAATCTTTATCTTAAATCTAACCACAATTAGAATACCTAACCCATATCTTTATTAAATTTAGGTCAAGTGACAGATTTTGAGTTTTTGAAATACAATCTGATTACTTATCTCTATCTTAAGCCAATACTGTCAACACTTAAGCTAGGTTCTAATAAATAAATAAATAGCCAAGATTGAACACCATCCAGGTCCAGACCAGAGAAAACTTTGAAAAGTTAAATTGCACAGTTAGCCCTGAAGCGAATAGAACCCGTGACTGAGGTCACGGGTTCTAACCTTAGCCACTCGACCAATGGGCTCATCACAACAAAAAATCTAGCAATAGATTCTAATTGGCTTCTAAATATAAAAGATAATCCGTTTAAAAACAAATTTGAAAAAGGATTTCTAATTTTTTGGGTTTATTAATTATTTTAATGTTCGAGAATCTTGCATGGATTGATCAAACAGTAAAGTAAATAATAACTGTAGAAAAACACTAAAACGCAGACTGGACTAGAGTTCGAACCTACGTCTACCCTGTCAAAAGTCTAACCTAGACCCACTAGCTAGCTAGAGGTACAGGTAGATATTAAGTACTTAAGTAGAACATGTTTCTTTTTAATGTAAAAGTAGTCAGACAGACTGACCAGCCATAACACAAGCAACGCCATCGGTGCTTCAAATACGCTGCCGACCGCCGTAGGGCTGAGGATTGGGAAGGAATAGAGAAATTTGCTCTGGCATCCCTTACTCACTTACCGAAACACAATAGCACACATGCTGTTATGTCACGGATAAAAGCATGTGTGCTATTATCCGTGCTAATAGCACACACTTGAATCCGTGTGCTCCTCTTGTACAATAATACAATGCATTATTGTAGTTTTCCAAGAGGAGTATTAAAATGAAAATTTAGTTGAATCTCTCCATTGTACATATATATAAATCTTTTTGATATAATAGATTTGTGTATAAGTTACCTAGTGACAGCTGATGCTACTACTTTTTTAGCCTTCCGGACCATTCGTTTAAATTTGAATTCAATGAAAGTTGGATTCCCTTATGTTGCATCCCAGATATTAGAATATCAGGAGAAGTGATGGCGCATAGAACTGAGGCAACAGAAACCAACTACTCTTATTATTTAGTTTTTTTACTACTTAGTAGGGGATAAGGTATTACAACATTTTTTAAAACTTTATAAACTTAGGTATGGCCTGATCTCCATACAAATCTGATCTTCACTGTAAAAAAAAAAAGAATATATAGGGTAAGATGACCTAATGTTGGCACCCCTCCAATGTATTCGCACCCTAAACTTTTCTCTAAAAAATAAGAAAACTATTCCATAAACTGTATTCTCACAAAAAATAAATAAATCTTAGACATAAATAAACTTTATGTTTAGTGTTAGCACTTTATGAATTGCTAACACTGTTAAACTTTCAAATTTTATTTGAGTCGCAATGAATTTTCTGTTACGCGGGCAGTTTCTTAACATTTTGTTAAGGTAAGTGCTCCCTGTTTCAATTGTTTATGTGATAAATTATTGTGATTTTCCATGATTGTTAATATATTTATAGTTTTGTTTTTTTTTTTTGGCATTTTGCAGCTTTGACTGTTAGTTTTTAATTTATTGCTATGCCAATAATTTGGCAATAAAACCTGATTCTAATTTATTGTCACAGTGCCAATATTTTGGATTCTGTTATTAATCATTTTTTTTGCATTTTGCACCTTATTTTCATACACATTATAATATTTATTACATCTATTTATAGAAATCATTGAGTTTTTGATAAGATTTCCAATTGTTGGCACCATGCTAATAGTGAAAATACAACTATAGACAGTAATGCTAATAATTAGTAATAGCATGCCATTCTGTGAGAGGGGTGCAACGAATACGGTATACCGAAGAAAACTATGTATGCCAAGTTGAACTCCTCAAATATTTCCACGAAGAGAACATGCCTAATCCAAATTAAGGCCAATGATAAGATTGAATGATTGAAGATTGAATTATTCTTATTATTGGCACTAATTATTATGCCAATAATTGGTTGAATGCATGCCAACAATAGGTCGAAAGGTGCCAATAAATGGTTTATGGGTCTATTGAAAGAAAAACGAGTGTAATTGCCTAATACTGCAAAAAATGCTGGAAAAATTAAATTATATACGATGCTGACAATATAATAATTAACTCGAATGCATATAAACATTATCTAAAGGATATATGAAATTTATATGAGGTTTTTTGTATCGTATTGCTTAAAGTGCCAATAATTGGGTAGTTTCCCCTAAATAAACAAAATATACGTTACAGGCCTTGAAATGTCTTTGAAATTCAAACAAAGAACAATAATGTTTTCTGATAAGGCAAGCCTCGCTAATATTTATAAGCACGTTTTACAATTTCAACTTGTCTATTTATATTTATCGTGTTATTACGAACTACGTTTATCCTATGTCGTATACAATCTATACATATAAGAGTAGTATCGTTAACGAGCCGTGTCTGTAGCTAGGTACATTATATATTTTTTCACAAAACAATTTCTACACATTGTATTTGTGTTGCCGAAGTTAAAAAAATAGTTTTTAGAATTTTTGTCTGTTTGTCTGTAGGTACGTTTGTGCACGCTAATCTCAGAAATGGCTTAGCCGATTTGAATGCGGTTTTCACTGTTGCATTGGTGATTAACTGAATTAAACTATAGGATACTTATTACCTTGGAAAAATATTAGGCTTGTGGTTGGGTAGTGTTGTACGTGATTGTATAAATTAAAGGAACGGATTGAGACCGATGAAAATATATTTACAAGGAAAATTTATAAAATACAATGACAAGTTGGTGACAAGCAAATATGTGACAACATACATACAACAACGAAAAAGTATAATGCAATAAGTATTTACAACATAGGATATACAACAAGAATCTACAGATTCTTGTGGGATTTTTAAAAAACGAACTATGGCGCGAACTAAATTAGTTTAATTATAATTATCTGCATTTTTTTGTCAAATTAAAATTTACTAAACAAACCACTAAATTAAGGCAATTCCTATTAACCGCATAGTTTTTCGTTTATATACTGAAACTGAGATAATCAAATAGAATTGCAGATAAGTTAAGGCCGATATGTAATATACTTGATAAGAAACCAGTTTAAACATTTATTTCTTGAAACTAAACCGTTATTCCGTAAACAGACAAATTTCGTTGGTAATAATTATTAATAGGTACTATTAATTGTATTATTATTATTACAAATACAATTTATTCGCATTAATTTTTTTGTAAAAATATTAATTAGATACCTATTTAGGTAATTTATACCTCATTAATTAATTAATTAATTAAGGATTCTTTTGACTGTTATTTGTAGGTGAGTTGTGCTCTTAAAGAGGTCTGACATACAAAACAATTTCAAAAAAATATATTATTGCTGCTTTTTTAAGACTTGTCTTCTGGAATATAACTCAACATAAAATTCTATACTGTAAAATGTTATAAGTTAAAAAATAATAATAAAAAATGCGATTTTCAGAGTTTTAAGATTGACTTTTAAAACTGCAATATGCAGAAAACAGTGAAATCTGTCAGACTATGTAATAATGTCTAACAATGTAATAGTTCAGTTAATAATAAAAGCGATATTCAGAGTTTAATCTAAAATATATTTTTAAAATAGCTATAATAATAATAATGCAGAACGCAGTGACTTCTGTACGACTACGAGTATGTAATAAGGCTTTGGAGTTAGTTCAGTATCATGAGTTCTCTCTACTCGTAGTTTAGTTACGCGCTGTACGCCATTGCTGTCACTTCTCGCGCCATTTTTTCGATTTGACGCTCGATTGCCGCCAAAAAGTTTTTAATTATTCTTACCGGCCAGTGTTTTTAAAGTGATTTCAGTGTAATTATTGTGTGCAAATAAATACCTATACCAGAGTAAAGTAAGTGCTAACAGCTATCAAGTAATATTGTAAATATAATTTTAAGACGTCAGGAAAATAATAAGTTCCTTTTTCTTCTTTTTTGTTATTAAAAGGAGTTCGAAAATTTTATTTAGTGTACGTACATTAAAAATTCTGCTTCTCGTAGATAACTTTAATATGTTCGCAATAACCTAGTAAATTTTAGTTTATTTTTGTTAAATTTTTTATAAGCTTTTATTTAAATAAAACGAATATTTAAATAAAACTAGCGACCCGATCCCGCCTTCGCATGGGTGCCTTTTTTCCTGCAAATTATATATAGAAACCTTCCTCGTTTAACGCTCTTTCCATTAGTGAAAACCGCGTGAAAATCCGTTCAGTAATTTTTAGATCATCGCGAAGCTAAATTTTTATAAAAAAAATATTACTTGGTACGTATATATGTTCGTAATACCCGATTATGTGATATATTTTTAAATATTTTACTTCATAATTTTGGAAGAAATGTAAGATGATCATTAAAAAAAATATATTATTTTTATTACAGAAATAGTTTAGTTATAATCCGTTTCTTCCGATTATACTGCGACCCCTAATATCTACTACAACACACGAGTATTTCATTTCGTTGTTCCAGTTCTTATCTATTTTCTTAATGTATTCATCAGACATTGTTGAATATTTAATACCTACATAAGTATATAGGTACTTGTTTTTTTAATACATATAAATAAAACGATAAAACTAATCTGTATAGCACATAAACCCCATTTTGAATATATGTGTCAATTGCAATAATAAACTTAGCAAATCCGATGCTGTGGTCAATGTTTGAGATACCTCAACATGTTTCGACGAATGATGAATCAAAATAAACAACAAATACAATTCTGTTGTTTGTCGAAAAAATTTACATTCGTAAACCGAGTCCATTTTTAATTTGAGCCATTGTGCGATCATATTAGTGTCACTTACAATTTTCTGTACAAAGTTGTTAAGACATCAATACATCTGCTAATTTTGGTGATCATAAATGGCTTGGGAATATTTTTGCTTGTCTACTAAAATAACACAACAAATTTAAATACTTCATTTCAGCCAAATAGTCCATAGTTCCCTCTATACCAAATTTCTAAAATACCAGATTCCTAGTAAGTATATCAGATTCCCACAATACCAAAATTATTTTCTGAATATTACCTGAGTTTGAAAGAAAATTTACTAAATTAGCTTGTTAACTAATTGATTATAGAGTAATCTCAATCCTTAAATTGTAAAATATTCAACATTACAATTATTACCTACATAATATTACGTTGTGACCATGACACAATACGTGTTCATAGATAATCTTAATCATATAACATCTTTTACCGTTTCTACTTCGAGATTACGTTAATTATGTAAGTATATTGAATTTTACTACTTCAGATGAATGAAAATTACCCATGAGCACGAAAGTAGCATTTTAAGTACAAAATGTACTTACGTGAACAGAGCGTTGACGTATTCGCCAACTCCTCTTGGCCTCTACATGATAATCTATCTATACATATAATAAAATCATAAACGAGCCTTGTCTATGTACATTAAAATATTTTATATATATAAAAAAAAACAATTTGTATACAATGTACCTACTTATGTTACCAAGGACAAAAATTTTTTTTATAATTTTTCTTTGTTCGTTTGTCGAACGGATTAACCGATTTGCATTCGGTTTTCCCTGGATTAAACTATAGGATATTTTTTATCCTTGAAAAATGTTAGGTTCCTGTAGGCTTTTCAAAATACGAACTTCGGTCTGAATTTGTTGCATTATTTTTTTATCGGTTATGTGGTACTAAAATTATAAAAATCGATTGCAGCAGATAAAAAAAGTGAATGTTTTTGTATTTGGAATATCTTTTAAGACACATTCCTAACCATTTTTCTAAGGTTAAAATAGATGGCCGAAAGTTATTTAATAGTAAAATTTAGGAAAACAGGAGTCGTTGAAAACAGAATTTCACATTAATAAAAAAATAATTTTTAATCTATTCCATTTTATTCTTACGTGAATCACAATAATGTTCAGAAATTCGTGAAAAACGACGCGCTGTTAAACCTTAACCTACGAGGTAAATCTTTAAATCCGCTAAGAAGTCTTTTGCTAACATCGCTTCTCATAGAATAGGGTGAATAGCGACAATGATCTTATATTGTTTATTGAATACACACTCGTACAGGAATGCAGTGTTATATAAATAATTAATACTTGCATTGTTAACTCATATGTGTATTCCAATCGTAGAATCCCATGGTAAAAGTGTACGTTATGAGTAATATTTTCTTTGAGTGTATTTTATGTACTTTTTTATATATATCCAACAAATTCAAATATACCATATATAATGTATTTCTCTCTGAGAGAGAAATGGAAGAGCCTGGAGGAGGCCTATGTCAAGAGACAGCCTGTCTTGAAGACTGCCGATGTAGGTAGTTAAAATTAATTCAAAAACTCACCACTCCCTTACTTAAAACGCATTAGAGTAATAATTATATATTTCGCTGCAACTATTAGCCTACGCTAATTGACATATATATTTAATGGAATACAATAGTAATGAATAATAATAAACTGCTTTTTAAAGACATTTAAAGACATAAAGACACGTCATCTGCACAAAAGGCGAATATGTTGTTATGCAAATAAGTATTTTGTGTCGTACATGCATACGAATCGCGTTGGCGCTGCGCAACGTTTTGTAATTTTTGATATTTTAAAATGCAAATTAATGCAAGGTACAAACAAAAAATCCTCTGATAACTACCAAAAGATTTTGCCCAAAAGAAATTTTGAAAAGTTTAAATAATTTTTAATTTTAATGATTTGATAGTTTGACAAATTAATGTATATTTAGGGCCTCTTTCACCAACTTTTAGAAATAATTTTATGTTTTATTAAATTATGCACTCGGTTTCCTTCGATAGGCGAATTTTTTATTATTATTTTCTTTTTAATGTTTGGGACTTTTACCGTACAAACAAAGGTATATCATCTCCATCATTCCCGGTTACCGGTGACTTTAAATGACGGTTAGCCTACTTGACACAATCATGGTGAAAGAGGCCCTTAGACTCTACAAAGATCACTTGCACATTGAACGAACTTGAACAAAAATACTGGCTGGAATAAGAATTATTTTAAAATCAATCTTTAATCACAAAAAATTGACATTTCTGGCCGTTATTTATTTTTATTTATTAAAAATTATTTAGATGATATTTTTATCACAATTCCAAATTATTATCAGTAATACAATTTTTTTTCTTATAGAAGCCATGAAGGTTCGCTTTTCGCTACTAGTATAATTTGTTGTGAAGGAAATTCTTTATAGATTTTTAATAAGTGTACCAAGGGTCCGAAAAAGTACCTATAGTACCCCAGGTGAGCTACGGGCATCGATGTTTATGGGCCTTTTCCATAGCAAATAACACTGGCAAAACAATCCGCAAAATTACACGTGTACTTGAGTACATTGGTTTCATTTTGTTCGAAAGTAGCAACCAAAAGCATTAAATTACTGTAGTAAACAACCGAGACTACTAATTTCGTTAATCTCGCCGAACAACACGACCAACCAACGAGTCCTACCTAATCAATCTGATTTTGCGAATCAGATTGATTTTGAGGGAGTGATTTTTTTGTTTGAAAAGGCCCATCCATAAACATCGATGGCTACGGGCGAGTAGTCGTTCTAAGCACTGTACCTACTATCATTCATTTTTATCATTAATTTACTAAACCGGACAAAATACACGTATAAGTAAAAATAACTTGTCTATATGACCCATGTGAACATTTAGTTGTCTAAAGTATTGTAGCGCATATATTACATTATTACAAGCCCCAAATTATTTCTTAAATCATATGTTTACACACAAAAAATAAACTACTGAGATATTGTGTTGATTATTGAATACAATGCGTGAGTATTTCAATAAAAATAGGTAGTTAATTTTTTTTTTCGCAAAAGCTACATGTCACGTCAACTGTGTTAATGGAGCAACATTAAATGTTTAAAACAACAAAACCACAAAAACAACAATCGTAATAACACATAATAATTGTAGTTATCACAGAAATTGCGAAAATTCAAATTTTTCAATTAGATAACTATGCAATTGTCAACTTCCAATGTTACCGCTTGGAAAATCGTGGGAATGCCAAGACTATATTAATATTAATTGTTCTTTACAGTAGTCGAATTGGAAATTCTATATGCTGCAGTTCAGAGAAGCTTGTCTTTAAATACATAGTTTTCCTTAAAATAATTGTTCTTAAAATTTTCAATATATTATAGTCATTTCGTTAGTTTTTCGTTTAGTTTTTTTTTTTACAAAAAATAAACAATCATTAGCACCGTTACTGTTATTTGGTAAATTAATAGTTCTGAAATTTTTTTTATAAAAAGAAACAAAAATATTCTTCTAATTTTCTTGTGTACGCGAATGAGTTAGTAGGTACCTAAACGCATTCTTGATACTCGTATGCATAACTAGAAAGCGATCCGCCCCAGGCTTCACACGGCTTAAAATATACCTATAATACTAAGTTATAAAATAAACCTATGTTCCAAATTTAATTTTTATAGCTAGACTTACCTAATAGTTTTGACTGTGCGTTGATTGTCAGTCAGGACAAACTATTTTATAAGTACCTATTTATAATGATTATGATGATTAATAATGATATTATGCCTCTCTATTAGTTTCTCTGATAATATGTTACCAATATTATTATATAAATATTTGTAATTTATATAAATTATATTCATATAATCGTATCGTTTATGAACCAATACAAAACTAGAGCTATCTACTTACGTTTCTCTGAGAGTATTGAAATAGGCTCGACGTAAAGGGAATATACCAAATAAAATATATTAAGTTATTACATTAAACCTGTTCCAGTTAATGGGATAATAAATGTATTATTATATATTATGAACAAAATTGAAACACAGAAATAAATAATAATGAAACGCAAAGACTAACTAACTAAGACTCACGCTCAGCTGCCGAAACGACAGATAAAGGTTTGTGTCATGATTGGACCTACACCTCTGAGCGTTTTTACTTTAATATGTCTGTCTATTATAAATGTCTAGCTGGTGTCCGCGACTTGTTCATGAAAAATTAAATTATAACACCTGAAAAAATAATATGAGTATTTGACGTCTTTATCGCCGTGACGACGGTGGCGTTGAAGCTGCTTATCTGTATTAGCTTATAGGTAACTTACTACCTAGATCGGATAGCACACAGATAGTTTTTTTATCTGAATTAACATATTATATGATACTTTTTATTCAGTACAAAATGTTAGGTTCTTGTGGGATTTTTAAAAAACGAACTACAGCGAGTACGAAGTCGCGTGCACAGCTAGTCTTAATATATAAAAATTACGTGTCATATGTTCCTCCGCGATGAACTCCTAAAATACTGAACCGATTTTGATCAAACTTTGTAACCATATGTAATTTGGTCTAACTTAAAAGATAGGATAGTTTTAATTTTGAAACCCAGACGAAGCCGGGAGCGGGCCACTAGTAGATAATATATTTTTCAAAAAACAATGTTCGACATAATACATAACTGTAAAATGAGGATTGCTGTCCTCTTCACTTTAAACGCGATGATCCTTCGAGCCGGACACGAAGTACCTTATATGGGTGTACCGAGTGGGCACAATCCTAAAGAAATCAATAATCATGTAACATAATTTATGAGTATGAACCGGTGAAAGTGGTGTCTTTGACCGTCAACCAAAACAGAAGTGACAATATTGCGTAACATTGACATACATAACTAAGTGTTGTTGTATGCATATATGCAACAATACTTGATTATGCATACATACCTACGTATGCAATAATAGTGAAATACAAAAGCTGAGAAAAGCTGTGTATAGTTGAGATCGTTAAGATTCTTGTTAAATTATCGTAATAAATCAAATATATTATGCAGACTGCAGCCAGATGAGTTACCTAATTTATAACTGCAAAACGCGAACGCGAAACGATGTACCATGCTGCTACTAAACACGCGGGCAAAATTATTTAAAAACAGAAAAAGATTATTGGATCAAACAATGTGTTGATCAAAAGAATGTACAGTCGGGGTAAGAAAAGGTTCGTCACCTTAAAATCGACTTTTGCTTGAACCAGGGCAATTGTCAGTCATGCCAAAACTTCATTTCAAACGTCGTGTCAGTTGTCTGCTTAGTGCTTTAGTTTCAAAAGGTACTAAAGCTTTGATAAAGCAAGGAATTCAAAAACTGACGAAGGTTTTCGTACCCCGACTTTACCTATTCACACTACACATAGATATATTCTGACATTGAACTTGACATAATTCGTGTTCCCACATAGACAACAGCAGTGACATTATTATTAGTTCAACTGGATCTATCCGGCAAATGGTTGCAATGTATGCGCTAATGCGCTATCAGTAACATATTGTGACAAATCCGTATTATAATGGAAAAGTGATTATATCCTGTTAGGGCGATATTTTTTTTCTAATGTATACTGATGTGTTACATCAGATGGTGTAATCTACGAGTATATGTTAGCTAAAAATTCTAATGGTCCCAAACCAATAGATTTTTTACTGAAGTTAAATAACAAAACTAAAATTAGCTTAGAAAGTCAGAACTCACTTTGGGGAAGTATGAGGAACGATGTGATTGAACTAAGTCGTTTGTCGTAAGGCTCTAACTAAGCGCTAATTTATTTTTAAACCAACTTAGATACATATGGTATGTGGTATCCTAGTAGCCATTATGATTCCTACCCTTCTACATACTAGCTTAGCCTAATCAAAGCAATTATTGTGCTTACGGTGGAAAGCAGACCACCAGAGCAGAAAGAGTTCCTGAATCCCGACACTCAACTCGATGGGAGGTGGCTACCGTCGCCTATAACACGATAGGCGTTTTCAGGATAAAGTATCCTACATGTTAATCCAGGTAAGAAACTATCTGTGTACCAAATTTCACCCAAATTCGTTCAACTGTTTTTTCGTGAAAGAATAAAAAACGTTATTTATAACAATTTATTAATTTTGAGGCGGAACGAAGTTCGCCGAGTCAGCTAGTAATTAATAAAGATACTACGCGACTTCGCGCACAAAGTCTCGTGCAAAAGCTAGTAGATAAGTCATAAAAATGGCGTAATGTTAGGCAAACAAGTATTGCATGGGACTTTACCTAGTATCAAAGGATGGTTAGTATGACTACGTTTACCTGCTGAGGAATATTAAAACGAATGTTGAAACTACGGAATTTTCCTTAATACACGAGGCAACTTTCTAACAGGTTTGACCAAAGTTGACTCAAATAAATTGATCACCATTAAGCCTATAAATTAATTAATGTATAATGTACAAATATGTCTTAACAATAAATTAAATAAGATTTAGCAACAATATTTACACTTCGACATAGGCGATATCGATTTGGCGATAGGTAGAAACTATGCAGCAGCCTTGACAACTGTCTAGCAGACTAACAGACTGATGACTGATACTCACATCAAAATATCCTTCTTTTTAAAACATTATTTTAGTAACATTTTTAATAACATTTAGGCTGCCCGTCTGGCGGCAGTAACCATCAGCTTGCAAAAGACCACCGTGAAACCACCAAAAATGAGTGTGCTCAGGAGCTGCATGAGCTTATACCGCCTTCCCCTTTCTTCCATCGGACATTCAGACGTAGGGCTAATTACCATTCTCATCTTGTCCAAAGCCCTCTTTTTCGGACCAAGCGCTTTAAAACATCCTTTATAATAGGCACTGCCAAGGTTTGGAATTCCTTGACGGCGTCTGTATTTCCGAGCTCATATACTTAACCCAAATCTTTTCGGAGTTCGAGTGAATAGGCATCTTCTGGGTGAGCTCGTTTTGTTACCTTCGGCCTCATCTTCGTTACACGGCTGGATGCTGGCCAAGAGCAAACCCATCTCTATTAAAAGAAAAAAGAAAAAGAAAAAGAAAATAGAACAGGACAGAACAGAACAGAATAGAAAACATTTATTTGCATACACATGAAACTCACGAATACATATAAAGGTAACAAAACAAATAAAATACATACATTACATACATTTTTTCACGTAAGAATGAGAATAGATACTTAAATAAAATACCATTGAGTGTGCGCCATGGCAGCAAAAAGGTATCTGGCTCAGCATAAGCTGATGCAAACCACAGCGCTGATTTTACGCTAGTTCTATTTACGCAGTTTTCTGATATTATTTTTTGATTTTACGCAGTTGACAGTTTCGCGCCGCGCCGGCGGAATACGCGTCGTTATAGCAGTTATGTAATCTTGTAGGAATTTACTACATTCTAAAAGCAATAGTACACCACCCCTGATTAAGTCTTCCCCAGTTATCGCTCATTACACAAAAATTAAACACTTGGCTCAAGTGTTTATTCACCTTTTTGTCTCTCAATTAGTAAAGCAATATATTTGGTTTTGAAAGCAAATTTAGTCTTGAGATCACGAAGGGGGGGAGGAATATTATTCCAACACTTAGAAGCCAAATATCGGAAGCTACCATTGAATGCTGCTGTCGGGAACATTCAATGTATTTAGCGGACGTCTGCAAACAAAGGAAGGATTACGCCAATTCAATTTATGAAACAAATACTTAGGTCTTTTTAGAAAGGTACTGACCGAGGTAATAGAATTGCCACCTTAGGGTTCGCCAGTGATGTTGACCAAGTGTTTTGCAAAATGTTGAAAAATTTGATATTGGACGGACCTAAGCGGTGCCAATTGCATCTCACACTTATGTACTAACGAATTAATTTGTTTTTATATATCTTTATTATTTATTGTTGTAATCCCATTTAATTTCTTTGCAATTTTAAGATATATTCCTTACCTTTTTTGCTAAGCTAAAACTAACATGCGTAGCACATTTATAATATTTACTTAAAAGTTATTTGATATACTATACATTTGAAAAAATGTAACACACTATTTTCCCGAGCGTATTTACCTTTTTTTAACTAAAATGCGTAGGAAATTTGTAACATTTAAAAAAAAGAAAAATTAAAGGAAAAAAAAACATTAGGAAGGAAAACAATAGGAATTTTCCACGTGTCTCATTCGCGTGAGTTCACACTCAGACAGTTTTAATGGGGGGATATCCCGAGACAGGGGCCTTGGTCCCCCCCACCATGACGATATCGGATCATTTATTTGATACCTAATCTAGATTTATTGCCACTGCCTGTTGCCATGGATTGAACGCATCTTCGGTCATGAACATTGGGACATTTGTGTGACATTTTGCGAATTTGTGTTTGTTCACCAAAAGACTGGAACATAAAACGTTCTATCATTTCTTAAAAAATAATTATTTATAATAGGGTACGCAGCGCACTAGCAACACTGATGTTGCTTGTGTCCTCAGGCGACGGTAACCATCTACCAAGGAACATATATACTCTCTAGCAAGAGTCATTCTACTATCAAGTTTACCGTCAGAAGAAGTAAGTCGTCATGTTTAGAATAAGTAAGTTGAAGCCGAAAGAAGATCGACCTAAGAATATGTCACGCAGGCCGAATTACTACATAACGTGGTATCACGGAGTGGCAATTAAATAAAGATGAACTCATTATATTTCCTGCAATAAATAGAATAGATATCTATAGTATTTCCTATTAATTTTTGTGGTCAATTGCTAATTCCAATCATAGATAAATAATCTATATGTTAAAGTATAGCTACTTTCGCAGATATCAGTTTGACATCATGCAACAAAGCCTGCAGTATCTTTAGGCTGCTCTCATGCTTTGTGGGTGTGGTTATCCACTTATAAACAAGTGGGTGTTCTTATCTGCTATTCTATTCAATTGTGTTCTAGAGTTGTGTACTCCAGAAAAGGAAGTAGCAATGTTCCTATGTATGTACAAGGATTGATTTCCACAAGGATTTAATGGGCTAGTTAGCGCAGACGGAACTGAAGTAACCTTTGATTATTTGCTTCTCGTATTTTACTGTATAAATAAAAATAATAAAAAAAAAATTTTAGGGTACATACGCATTTATATATATTTTGTGAAACACATAATGTTGTTCGGCGTTGCTTTTGTATTGTCGCATTATCTAACCGGCCGCATTATCCTTTAGCCTTCAAACTCTGTGTTAAACCAGTCCACCGTGACTGAGCTCAATACATTCGTTTTTCATCTTGTATTCAATGGCGCTTCTTCATGTCTCTGTAGACACGAATATTTAACTGAAGTTTTTGTCGGAAACTAATTGTTTTGAAGCTACACCGTTTACCTCTTGTGGCGCTGTTGGTATTATATAACACTGGATTAATCTTTCAAAGTTCTGTCTGTGTATCTAGAGATAGTGTGTGGATAGAGTTTCTAGTTATCCTTGGGAGGGACTCCTTTTCTAAGTAATGAGGATGTTAATCCGCATCTATAGGTATCCCTAGACGATCATGCAGCATGACGTACGTTACGTGCTGTCATGCATACATGACCGTTTAATTGTATTGATTGATGTGAATGACATGCAACTACGTGCTGGCAGTTGATTGATAATCCATTTATTTTTCATCCTGCAAGCTATGACTGACACGCATGATCGTGTAGCGGTCCCTATACGATCATGGGGCATGACATGCAGCATGATAATTCACGTAAACGCATGTCATGCCGCATGATCATCTAGGGACGCATTTAGGCGCACAGTAGGTACCTAGGTACCCTACTCTAATACAAATTCTATATTATGTCATTAAGAAGAACACATGGTCATCCTACTCAAATGGCTCATCCATCATTGACCAAAAGGTAAAAGAACATACAATAATTTTATTTTTGAATAGAAAGAAAACTGCATTCAAAGATTTTCGAAAATTCACTTGCCACACCCGGGAATCGAATCGACTAAAATCTGTAAAAATTACACCCTGTACGCTTTTATTGCATCGATCGTTAGGGTCAACTATAAGGATGAAATCTCTCTAACAATCTGGATAAATTAAATTAAAGGATTTTGAAGCCTCTTCATATCAAAAAAATCTTGTAGCCTTTTTATAAAGACAGCTTAAAAATTACTTAAAAAACCTTATAGGTTTATAGTTATACTCAGTAGGTAGGTAGGTACTTAATAAATCTTTATTTTAAGGCTCACTGAATTCAGAAAAAATGCTATTTTGTAATGTTTTTCTTTTTACCGATATCATTTCTTATTGACTGTGACAACTGCATTTGTGTGTAGTTATTTTGTATTTTAGAATAATTACAAACAATAAAGACACAGCGGTACCAATTTGCTCTGTGTTATAGCGATTAGCTAATATACGTATATATTAGCTGCTTCTAAGAAAATTGTTGACAATTATTTAGTATTCGTTGTGTAAGACATAATTTTAGCTACCTACAAGTTGCGTTATTCGAGTGAATACCGACAAAGTAAAGTCTTACTTTGAGACGTTTCCCAAGATGATTAGCATATGAGAATATTTAACTTACATTACATATTTATTTATTACTAGCTGTGCCGCGACTTCGTAGGTCCTGTACGCGCTGTAGTTAGTTTTTTCAAAATCCCAAAGGAACCAAAAAAAATTTTTTTTTTTTCAGGATAAAAAGTGCTATATATGTCAATCCAGGTAATAATATAGTTCCGAAAATTTACCATTATACTTACTCATTTATGGCTGACGTATTCGTGATGGTTCTTAGCTAGTTTATGAAAATCTGTTCAGGCGTTTGAAGATCATCAGCCTATTTCCTAGTTGGCGAAGTGATTTCACTAACTTCTACAGGTTCGATTTGGTATAGATACTTACTGTTACTTCGATGGTATTTCCATGATCCATAACTTGATCTGATGCTGGTACTTTGCGGAACACCCAACTCCTTAGCAACTTACAGCAGATATAGCGTTTTTTAGCCTCAATAGAAAGTCTGAGGTTAGTTTATAATTTTAATTATAACTTGTTAATCTCAAAGACTTTTATCGTATTTTTTTGCATGTTCAGCATGCGCCCTTGTAACAGTTATCGCTATGCTAAGTTAGCAAGCACGAGGAAAATAACACAATAATCTTCAAAGGCAAACAAGTAAACTGTCACTATATAATTATTCACATTTCCATTTGTCCCACCGCTTTGTAAGACAATTTCTTTTATGTTAAGGTCGACAGACAATACTATCAGAGTCGATGGGAGCTACGAATCATCTGTAGTCAGATCTTTAAAGAAACCTTCAAAACATTTGAGTTTACATAGAACTAATTAAGATCTTATTTCTAAAAGAATAAATAAATAAAAATGTTTATTCACTGAAAAACTCGTTAACAATATAAACCAGTAATTGAAGACTCCTTTTAAGCGGGAGCCTGTGCCAGGAGTCTTCGCTCTTCCATAAAAGATAGTAACCAGAATTTTATCAAAAAAGAAATTTTGTTGAAATAGAATTAAATTGTGCTCATATATGAATTAACACGAACATTTTATTTTAACAATCTCTTTTTCTATTGTACCATATAAATACATTGCATATTGCAATGATAATAAAGGAAATTCCTAGTTAAATAAAACAAATAAAAGATTAGATATATATCTCATATCTTTATTGAGAAGTGGATGTACGTTATCAGAAATTCTCTTCTACGTCACCTAATTCTCGAGTGCATAAACTTACACAAGAACCTTAATATTATTGATCTATCTTCTATATAAAATCTATACTAGATAATATTATAAAGAGAAAAGATTTGTATTTTTGTATGTTTGTAATGAAAACTCAAAAATACTGGGCTGATTTTAAAAATTCTTTCACCTATAGAAAGCTATATTATCAGCGAGAACATAGGCTGTATTTTATAAAGTTATGCGGACTAAGTCGCGTGCAACAGCTAATCTTGTATATAAAATAAAAATCAATTTAACAAGTATGTTTGTCCTCTATGGACTCCAAAACCGCTTAACCAATTTTAATTCGGTCTTCACTTATGAAAAGAGGGATAAACGAGGAAGATTTGTGTGTATAAAAAATTACATCCCGGGCGAAGCCGGGAGCTAGTCATTAGTTAGAGATAAATATCTCACCGTAAGGGAGTTTTTCGGGTTTGGGGAAAATCAGCAAAAACGACTCATCAAAGACGACCCCTAAGTAAACTAAGCCCTTAAGCAATTTGAGTGAAAACTGGCTGTGACATTTCATCTATAAGAGAGCTCTATAGAGAAAAACTTATTCTGCAATATATTTTATTAATTATCTACGTATCTATTACAAGATTCATTTGCATTTCTGTAATCTTTACTTGATTTTTAAACTATTTTATGTACCGTTTTCTTTTTAGGGAATGCTATTCGAAATCTTAAATTAGACCCATTAGAGGACAACAAAGCACACGACTAAAATTCACAATAATAGTCTTCAAAATAATAATAATAATAAGGGTTCGTTTAAGTTTGGTGTGCATAAAACATATTGTAATATTTAAATATTCTATATTAGGTAACTTCTTAATAAAAACGAGGCTAGTTAATTTACAAATTCCTTTATAAGAAATTACAATTACAAATTATATCCAAAATAAAACTTATTTATCTATGTTTAATCCTACATTAAATCTAAAATAAACTTATTTTTCTAATGGTGCATAGTTGAGTAGTTTTTCAATTAAATCCACGTGACCCAGCAACATACGGCGGCAACAATATCTCTTTAGACCGAGTGCGTCCAATGCGTCTCTGCAACATACATTATAACACGTACTATTGAAGTGTCAAAATATATTAATTGAATTAATTTTAACTAATATGGTAAGATTTAATAAGCAGTAAGCAGCAATAAGCAGCAGTAGTATTCATACCTCTGGGAGGTATGAATTATAACTCATATGTTATAAAATAAACCTATGTTGCAAATTTCAACTTTCTAGACTTATTTGTTTTGGCTGTGTGTTGATTGTCAATCAGAACAAATTACTTTAAAAGTATAGATATACAGATGTTTAAAGCTATTAGATTACAAAACCAGACCATATTAGAAGATTAAAGAGGCGGGAATTTATGAAAAAGAAATATTAAAATATAAAATTTTAAAGAAAAGAAAAGAAAATAAATGTTTAATCTAAGATAGAGTGGCCCTCGCAGGAAGGTCATTCTCTAAATGATTCCGATATTATTCAGGCATATCTGCTTATAGGTTGTAAATTGCAGATCTAAGAGGAACAAAAAAAAAGATTACAAGTGTACATTATCATAAGCCCACTTAGAAAGTAGCATCATAAAGAAGAAAATGTTCAATCTAAATTGAGCATGAGAAAACTAGCAATCTTCTAGGTCATGTAAAGTATGGCCAAACCAGAATGGAAAGTAATATCTAAGCACCTAAACCTATATTAAGGTAACATTAATGAAGACTTTACAGCGACTACAATGTGACTATATTTTCATGACATCATTAAAATATCTTTAAGGTCATGCATTATACAATCAAAGTAGTGAAAACCGCATTAAAATCCATTGCGAAGTTTAAAAGACCTAAGAGTACATACAGAGGGACAGAAGGCGGGAAGCAATCAAATCAAGTTTTGATCAAGCTTCAATCAAACTTTGAACAGATCAAGCGATTTTGTGTGAGCTTGCTCCATCATAGGCCTTATCTTTGCTACCCGACTACTTGCTGGCCAAGAACAAACCCATCTCTAATAAAGATAGATTTATAAGTACATAGTATAAAGTAAAGTCCCTCCTTTTTCTCTGTCTGATAGCCAGAAGATCAAGTCTGAACACCACTGCTCTATACCACTGCGTTAAACGAAATCAACTGGGTATGATAAATTTTTTTAAACATTAAAATACTTAGTGTAATACAACTGGTCTATAGATGTATTAGTATTCTTACCCCTCTGTATACTCAGCTTGTAGAAGTCCTAAATAGGCTTCCCATTTGTTGCCGATAACTTTGCCGCAAGTAAAACATCTCACCGGAATGATCATTTTGAATTAGTTCTGTAAAAAATAAACCTCCATTTGTATATAACTGCTAGTATAATAAAAAACTGATGTGAGCTTACTTAGCTACATGTACAGTGTAGTATATTGTAGTGGGTGTAGTGGCAGGGCATATTTGGTTTTGCAGCCATTCTGGTTGTAGTAACTAGACCCTTATAAGACCAACATGAAATAACAGCATGTCTGTTGTGTTTCGGTGAGTGGAGTAAGGGCTGCCAGAGCCCATTTGCCTATCCCATCCAAAATCCTTATCCTCAATCCTGCTATGGTCTGCAGCGCTCTTACTTCAACTACCATCATGTGAACCCTCATCTCGTCTGATGGCGTATATATTTCACGCTTTAAATATTCAAATGAATCAAGTTTATGATAGTTATTTATTACACTCTGTTTAATGTTACTAAATTCAAGACTGATTTACGAACTTACAAATGTTTCTAATTTTTGTATGCATTGATTTTGTGTGATGTAAATCATTTTCGAATATATTATATTCGAAGTTATAAAAAATTAAAGAAATATTTGTCACTGTTATATCTTATTCTAGAAAGATATTAAATGCTCAGAAATTTATAGGTTAAGTTACAAATACATGCATAATATAAGAAAAAATATAAACTTACATACTTAGAAAGCAGACGAAAATCTAAAACGTCCCAATACGTAAATTGCTATAAATACAAAACGTAAGCACAAATTACGAATTGTATTAATTGATTTGTAGGTTCAAATGAAACGAACGAAAATAAATAAATTTCACAGTTTGTTGGTTGGCAACTTGACAGTTTGCCTTTGCTTGCTCTCAATGACGTTTAACTTTTATAAAGATTTTGTGGCATGGCAGTCTATATTTTAATACTCGGAACAATTTTATAACCACAATATTACTTCATTTCAGACATCCTACCGTAACGACATGATGCTGTGTAATGAACAATATATCACAACGGAAGATAGTCAAATGGTAAGTTCATGTAATATTTATATAAGTTATTGATTGCCTTGAGTGGAGGCTATATTCATACTTTGAACTTGAACTTATATTTGCACAAATTTATTACGCTTAAGACTTATCAGAGTAAGTTAAGCAACCAAGGACTTTTTATAACATTTGATTAGATCCACGACCAGTAGGTAACTGTTTTTTATGTTGTCGGCAGACAGGCTGACGGTCCACTTGATTGTAGTAATGGACATTTTGAGGCTGTGGTCTGTAAACCCTATCGGCCGCCCACAACGTCACAACAAAGCCGCGGCAGTCAGCAGTGGCTGACGGACGCGTCCGATAGTTTATTTCTAGCTTTAAGAACAACATAGTTATTCATTACTTATTGCACTGACACAAAAAGCGGTATTACTCTGTGTCTTCCTGTTAGGATAGTATTCTGTGTTTAGCCTAGATGGCCTAACCGTGAACGCGACAGTGACACAGTGTTACCGTTTTCTACTCTACCTACGGCTTTCAGAAAAAAAAGTCAAAATCCACAGCACAAACAAACTAAATAAAATACTAATCCATAGCAGGGAAGGAACATATTGAACATATTATACTCTCCAGCTTATAGTTGCATTTTGCAACCTTGTGGCTAATTTAACAGTAATTTATTCATAAATATATCATTTCATTTATTATTCATTCACTTTAAGATTATTCGGCTTTTATAAATATATGGTTTACTTACATTAATGATTTGATTTACTGTGTATCCGAATCTGAATGACAACATTGTGTATGGAGTTATGGACGGGGATTTCTCAATAATCCTGCATCAAATATTGTACTTGCATCCCTATTTTCCTGGTAGACGAGGGAAACAAAAGATCGAGTTGTCTTGTTAATTCTTGTATGGTTGGATTGGATTGGATAGTCAGTGTATGTGATGGTTCTGCATTAGATGGCAATGGCATTACATTTACTAAATTAGTCATTAAAGATTGCAATGTACATTGAAACAAAGCATTGAAGTGAACAAAGTATGACACTTAACAAACAATGTAATTGTTGCAATGGAAAGTTTAAATATTTTTTTTTTAAATAAATGAAATATTATGTGCAACTTTTCTAAACATCAAAAGCATGGATTCCGAAGATGACATACAGCCTCTCATCGATAATGCAAATGAAGACTTAAGGGAAATAGATATATTGGAAACAATATATCAGGATTTAAATGTTGACAGTGATTTTGAACAGGTATTTGTGCCGCTTAATTTATTAAGGCTACTGTGAAAGAAGCTTATTGCCCAATTAAATAGTGAAGGTATAGGTACAATATGGAAATGTTTTATCATCTGTTCAAAGTGTATTTGTTCATGATATGAAATGGAAATGTGGGTTGGGGTGTACCCTTAGGGGCACAATGGTGGATTTCGATTATATTGAGTATATGAGTTTAGGGCACTATGAGACATAAAGAAAAAGGAAATTTTTTTTAGAAATATTGTACGTGTGAAGCAGGGGGCGGGTTGCTAGTATTAGTATAAATATGTGGTATAAATATATGTACATAATGTTGAATTATATTGATAATAGCTGGTGCCTGTGACTTCAATCATGATACATAAAATAAACATAAGCAATATAACTCCAGACATCTCTATTGCTATTACACTTTTCCCAGGTGTAAGTTTTGTTAATTTTAGATGATCCCTCGGGAATAGTACTTTTTTTTGGATGAAAGGTACCCTATGTCCTTTCCGATATCCCTGACAACATGTATGCAAAATTTCATGATGGTAAGTAACAGACAGACAGAGTTACTTTCACATTTATAATAATAAGTATGGATAGTTTGGATAATTAAGTGATAATAGAAATGACGCAACACTAGACATTATATGGTTGCAAATGAATGAATTAACTTCATTGTAATTTTATAGTTGGATTCCTGTTCAAAGCTGATAAAATTTGATAAAATAAGTAATTATAAAATACTGTACTGATAAACTGAACTCATGGTTTATTCATTATTATTCATAATTGTATTATTTGTTATATTAGTAAGTTGGGTGTATAATAACTGCCCACAATACAATATCACTGTTTAGCATAGAATTTTATTTATATTATTATATAGCTTATTCCTATTATATTTATAGATAGATAAACTGAAAAATAAAACTATTCATAGGTACTAATATCAGATCATATCAGAGATGCTGAAAATACAAAATGTTCTAGGATATTGATATGTTTGTTTTCAACATTCTTTGTCAATTTTATAAGTTTATCAACAACATTAAAAAGCTAGTCGTTCTTTGGGAAAACAATGGAACAAATGTATATTATACACTAGCTGGTTATCGCGACTTCGTTCGTAATGAAAAATAACACATATAACAGACATCTTTACCGCTGTGACAATGGTGGCACAGCCACTGCGACTGGTCTCCCAATTTTTTATATTAGGCTAGCTGTTGCACGCGACTTCGCTTGCGTAACTTTATAAAATATAGCCTATATTACTTGCTGATAATGTAGCTTTCTATAGGTGAAATGATTTTCAAAATTGGTCCAGTAGTTTTTGAATTTATTCATTACAAACATACAAATCTTCTCTCTTTATAATATTATAAAAAATAAGTATAATAATGTATATATACATAATAATACATTTTATAATGAACACTTGCTAGATCTGGATATTTTCAGTTGTCCTATAGGAGCCTATAAAAAAAGCCTTAAACAAGCTCTCGAAATATAGTTGTGAAAATATAGTTGTGTAGTCTCCTTTTTGTTGCGGCCAGTTTATTTGTTTATTTTGTATGTTATATGTTATTTGTTAACTGGTTTATTTATTTGATTTTCTCTTTTTTTTTTGTGTGATTCTTACCTTTTTGTATGTTTTCTATCAGCTCCAATATTCTGTAGTGACTTGTAATTTATAATATGTTTTAGTAATTTAGTGGAAACTTTGCTGATTTATGTTTTTCTTGTATGTATATTTTTAATGTGTAGCGAGATATTGTATGTTTCCTAATATAAATAAAATAAACGACCCCTCGGGAACATAACGTCCATTTAGCCATTTTTGCGTGATTGAGTAACAAATATGCAAACTTTCGCATTTATAATATTAGTAGGATAATAACAACTATCATTTTACATTTTTTCTGTAAGACAATTTCTTTCATCTATTTTTACATTGACTTTAAGATTGACTCTTAAGACGCGTTCCACTAACAAAACCTTTAGAATATTAGAATATTGCAACCCAGTCGGTTTTATCAAAATTGTCTTGGTCAGTCACATGATCTGAAAATCTGACCATCTGGTCATAATATAAATTAAGTGTCAAAATTTAATTTCAGGTGGTATACGGTTACCGTAAAAGCAGATGGCGAACAACACTTGTATACATGTTTTCAACGATAACATGTGGGATTCCCTTTCTGATATTCCATTGGCTGCCCGTTTGGTTTTTATATGCAACATCTGTCAAGTGTCATTTTCAAATTGCTGACCAAGTCTTGGTTGTGGTAAGTGTCACTGATTAACTTAATGGGGTATGTTAAGGTCTACAGACAGGCAGACAGTCCACTTGATGGTAGATGGCTACCGTCGCCTATAACACAAGCAAAGCCATAGGTGTTATAGGGGTAATGAGCTCTGGTATCCCTTACTCACTTACCGAAACACAAAAGCACATAAGCTATTATTTCACAGTGGTGTTCTGTTAGGGCGTGGTTACTGCCGCCAGACGGCTTAATATATGTGTTATAAAAATATGCTAATAGTCAAGGTAAACCGAAGAGTTGGCACTTTTAAATCTAATTAAATTGTAATTAACTAGGGCCCCACCTCCACCTTTGCATAGAGTTGAAATTTTAGAAAATCTTTTTTTGACTGATGCTTTTACATTATAAATGAAAGCTATATTCCAAATTTCAGCTTTCTAGACATTAGTTTTGGCTGTATGTTGGTAGTCAGTCAGAAATATTTTTTCTTATTTCAGGAAACATATCAGAAGAAATGCAAAAGTTTTTATATACACAAAATTCTGGACAAGAACATAGCTGACACCAGGTGAGAAAGTATAGGATGTCATTTTTGATTAATTAAACATTTTAACCTAATATTATAAATTCAGAAGTGAGTTTTTTTTGGTACGTGTTCACGCCTTTACTATTGAACTGATCATCATGAAATTTTGCATGCATATTGTCTGAAATATCGAGAAAAAATAGTACCTACTATTCTTGAGCGATCATCTAAAACTATAAAAATTCTACACCTGATAGATGGGCAATAAAGATTGATTGATTATATATTTTTGTCAGGCATTGATTTTTTTCAATTTTCCAATTCTTAAGAAAAGAGCGCGGACAAATAAATATAAAATCTGATATAAGATTTATTTTAGAATAAATCTGGCTAATTTTAGACAGCTTCAACAGATCGTACATTTGTTAGATTAGTTTCTTATTGAGAGCATAAAACTTCGAGAGAAATCGAATATGACGAGCCTGTTGGATGAGTGGTTAGGGTGCTTGCCTGTCTCAGGGGTCCAGGGTTGGATTCTTAGTCATTTGGTCAGCCTGTCTGGCGGCAGTAACTTTGAGTTTAACATAAAAAAATAAATAATAAAAAAACTTCATTACTAATGACAATTTATTGTAAAACAGAAATAGATAAGAACATAACAATAGCACTTTAAGCACGCAACTTAGATAAGCTATAGTTGTACCAACTATAACTAGAAGTCAGTTTTTATCACAGAATCAGTATCTACTGTTAGCGCAGTAGATTAGCGCAGTTTGACGACATTAAAGTGTAGGCAATTTTATGCTAAAAACATATATACATAGATAGGCATATAAAAGACGTTAGATATTGCTTTTTTATCAATTTAAAAAAATGACGTTATACAGGTGTCCCAGAAAACTTTCGTCAAACTGAAACTGATATTAGCTCTATCGAAGTCTCGGTTTTCGGGTTATACACATTTTTAAATTATTATTTTTGTTTAAACGCTCTACTCTATGACAGTTATTTTCCAGCCATTTCTACAAATATCAATATTTTTCAAATTTATTCTCTGATTAATGTCTAGAGAGTATAGCTAAAGTCTCTAAGTAAACTACTAGAAAAACACTTTATTTAGATCCTAGCTTTCTTGTCCACAAGACGCTTCTTGTCTCAAGGTGTTTCATTATTAGCACAGTTTGATCTGAAACAATTATGGTTCTAGATGTTATAATGTTGTGTACATTTTGTCTTTCAGCGGGTTGTTAAACGAAGCCTTCCAAGATGATCAGGCTGAAGGATTGAAAGAATCCTATGAGAAACCCGATGACCTTTACACTCCGATACACTTGGATGGCGGTTCGACATTAAGTAAGAGATTTATCAACACTATTTACTCTACTATAGATTTCTTCTAAAATGCAATTAACACTCTTGCACATTAACTATTATTTAAGTTAAAAAAAGTGTAATTGAATATTTATATGGTTGATTTTGAATTTCTACCATTCCCAGATGTGCAACACTACCGTTACTTTCGTCATAAAAAGCAGACAATAATTTGGGACGGTGGTCGTGGGCTATGGTCTCGTTTGGTCGGAATCGAAAGTGGTGCAACTTGTGCTCAACTACAGGCCTACGCTACAAAACCGCCTTCCAGCGAGAAGAGGGTCAGAATGTAAGGAATCATAGTCATTAACCGCTTTAGCCGCCAGAGTCGAATTTATCCGACAATTATTTTCGTGTCCATTTCGCCAGAGACGCATATATACGACAAATTCCTATACTTGTATAATGTTTATTTTTAAATCATTAAGTTTCTTTCTCTTAAAAAAAATACGAGTCAAGCGCTAGGGACAACTCCTACAAAACCAAGCGGTTAAAGGGTTAAGAACCCACAGACGCAAGCCCATTCTCTCTTCGGGCGGCCGCACATTAAGAGAACGTGTTAATAATATTTGATCAATTTCAACCAGAAACACGATTGCTAATGTGAAATTTGCTAATAGTTCGCGCGTTGTTTTTAGATCGCTCGGCAAAAGTAGAAGGTGGGTATGGGCAGAGGAGCGAAGAGGGCGGGAGCGCGTCTCGTCTCTCTTGGGTACTGTTGCGTACAGATTGTTTTATCGTATTAGTAATACGTCATAGTGAAAAATGGAAGGAATATCAACACTGCCGGATATTTTTTTTTTTTCATTTTATTGAACACTATATTAATAATATTAACTAAAATTTATATTTGTTTTATATTTTTCTGAATACACTAGCAAGATAAGTCACAAGGAAAAAAAATAGTGTCGTTATATTTATGTTAAGTTAGTAAGGTGAAATAAAATCCCTTAGTAATTTTGTGGGTATTGTACACTTCCCCCCTAGTTTCGCCGAGCGATCTAAAAACAACGTGCGAACTATACTTAGGTGGTATTTCCATAACATGGTTGACCTCGATCACAACTTATTAACTTATTAATGGATATTTCCTTTTCAAGGTTGAACATCTACGGTTTGAACGAGATTCAAGTGCCGGTACAGACGATAATGACCCTAATTCTTTTGGAAGTTTTCAACCCATTCTACGTGTTTCAATTGTTCACAATAGCCGTGTGGCTGGCGGAGCCATACTATTACTACTGTATCGCCGTGGTACTTATGTCGACATTTGGTGTTGCCACCTCTGTTATACAAACGAAAAAGGTTAGTGTTTTTATTTATTTAATAATTAAATAGGTCATAACAGATTCAATTTCTAAATATGATTGTAATTCATTTAAGAATAATACAAGCAAAACAAAAATGGAACAGGATTAAGTATACAATTCTATTTGTATTTTTTGTTGCAATTAAAAATTATTGTTTATATATATATTATATATATATATATATATTTTTGGTATCATATATATATATTTACATATATATATATATATATATATATATATATATATATATATTTACATATATATATATGTAAAATTCTGTTTTTAGCGACATTTGGTAATCTATTTATCTTAGAAAAATTATTAGGAATGTATTTAAAAAAATGTATCGTAATTACAAAAATATTCTCTAATTTTATTTTTTGCAATCAATTTTTACAAGTTTAATCCAAAATGAGCTAAATTGTTCTTTGTTTTTAGCTAAATTAATAAGATTTAATATGAAAGTTATTTCGATATTAATATGAATGTTGATTTCGATATTAATATGAAAGTCTACTCATATTTGTATTTATTTCATGATGCAGAACCAGCGATGATTATCCCAAAGTGATATTGATTAGTGAGTATTTTGGTCACAGAATCAAGAAAACCTCCGCGCCACAGTAGAGTCCCATGACTGGGTCGATCTGGCCGATGGACGAAGAGTGGACAGCAGGTGCGTGGCTCCTGGAGACATTGTTATACTTCCACCCAGAGGCTGCACTCTACTCTTCGATGCTGTGCTGCTCAACGGAGCAGCCATTGTCAACGAAAGCATGCTCACTGGTCAGTAAGATCCCAGTACATGAAAAAGTGCACTGGATTCCTAGCTGCTTGATTTTGTCTAGCATACTTTTCATTTTCCGGCTGATTTATTTGACTTAGTTTTTTTTTTTAATGGTAAAAGGTGGTGGATAGACGGCCAACTTGATGATATGTGATTAAACGGTCATAAATAAACATTTAAGCAACTTTAAAGTTTAAATCCTATCCTATGTTATAATAATATTTGATAGAAAGTGTATTCATTATAAAATATCTGGACAATAAAAGGTTTTTGCACGCTGTGACATCACGTGATTGGGTAATGGTCACTGCTTTTCGCGATCATTTGGTTAACAAGTCTGGCGGCAGTAACCAACTCCTTACAGAAGACAAACTGTGAAATAACAGCATGTGTACTGTTGTTTCGTTGAGTGAGTAACGGATGCTTGTGCTCACTTTCCTGTACCCTCTCAGTCTTACAAGTTGACTATATAATGGGACCATTTGTCCCAATAATTTACTAGGTCTACTAATTAGTAATAATAATGTACTAGGTGAGTCTGTGCCAGTGACGAAGACAGCTCTTCTACGAGTGGAGAAGGGTTTCAATGAGAAGGAGCACGCCTCCAGCGTATTGTTCTGTGGGACTCGCCTCATACAAACCAGATACTACAACAACGAGCCAGTCAGGTCACACTTTATTTTATTATTTTACTTTAAAAAGGCAATATTTAATGAACTATAGTAAAACTTATTAACAATAAAAATTCTGATATTAATGTATTACCATACACACACACGCGCACACACACACTCACACACACACACGCACACGCGCACACACGCGCACTCGCACCAACGCGCCGTACACACATGTACATGTGTACGTGTGTACGTGTACACAAGGCTTTAGGCTATATAACATCACGCGGACGAAGTCGCGTGCAACAGCTAGTTGATTATATAGTTTAGGTAGGTTATATATAAATGGACTATCCAACACAAAAAGAATTTTTCAATTCTCGAACCAGTATTTCCTGAGATTAACGCGTTGAACGAAACAAACAAACAAACTTTTCAGCTTTATAATATTAGTACAGATTGTCCATGAATCCACATTGAAATATTGATACGTCCATCCGTAGGGCTTTGGTCCTTCGAACCGGATACAACACGAGCAAAGGCGAATTGGTGCGCAGCATTCTGTACCCGGTGCCGGCAGACTTCAAGTTCGATCGCGACTCTTACAAGTTCATCATCATACTCGCCTGCATTGCGGCTGTTGGACTCTCCTACACTGTAGCTCTCAAGGTAGACGACATCACTTTATCTAGGCACTAGATTTGTACAATCTAAAGCCCTTTAAGGAGCTAAGTAGACAGAGCAACTTTAGTGGAAGAAACTATAAACTTTTTAATAGTATTAAAGGTGGCCAGTGTCAGCAAAAAAGGCCAAGCTTGCAGTTGTCGAGATTCTAAATAAACTTTTAAAAATCCGTCGGACGTTAGAAGTAAGAACTCAACGATACTTTGAATAAAAAAGAGAGAAAGAATTCAATAATGAATTCAAAATGACAAATAATATAAATTAATATAATATAAAGCAATTAATTATAAAAATGCAAAGCACAAGGAACGGACAAACAATACTCCGGTTAACGATTTTAAAAAGATAAATCAGACTCTGAAACTTTCCGCTAGTGTAGTGACTTCATGTTAATGTATATGTCGCAGTATAATCGGAAACACCGACATCGGATGATAGGGAACTAACAACGAATTTTGTAATTATCCGATGTACTTTCAAGATCTTTGCGAAAATCCGACCAGTTTTAGTTATGTCGCGAATAAGCGCTCAACTGTCTTAACGCTTGAGCGCTGATTGACCAACCAGAACTGACAAGCTATACATCATTGACCAATCAGCGTTTCATTTTCTAATCGTCCTAAACAAATTGGGATTTTTGCAAAGATCCTGAAAGTACCTCGGAAGATTACAAAATTCATTGTTAGTTTCTTATTATCCGGTGTTTTGAAATCTTACTAGGATTTTTGCAAAAGTCCGTTTTTTCCTATTATACTGCGACATATGTATATTTTATTTAAGGCGTACCGGTCGCTGACGGCCGGCGACATAGCCATAAAGGCGCTCGACATAATCACGATAGTGATCCCGCCGGCGCTGCCCGCCGCCATGACAGTAGGCCGGCTGTACGCGGTGTCGCGTTTGGCTCGCGCGCGTATCGCCTGCCTTAACACTCGCGCCGTCAACGTCAGCGGCTCGCTCGACGCCGTTTGCTTCGACAAGGTACTCACAATTACTTTTCAACCATCAATCAATACTACAACTATGGATTTCGCACGCCATACAAACTTTATGGAACATTTAAAAGTGACATATGCGTAGAGCATGAGCTCTGTCATCTGTCATTTAAAGAATTGGAGTCTGTCACATTGGAGTTTAAAATGAACAGTAGAACTTGGTCGTTACTACCTTTTACGATTGACGCGCGAAGGCAAAACTCCGCCATGATTCCGTTTTAGGCGTACTTTTTATGTGCCGCTTTGGCATTTATGACGCAAATTCCATACGTGTAGTACTTCGATGTTTTCAACACATTCATTGCTGATAAAACTAGATATTATAAAAAAAAATAATAAAAAAATCTGGGCCCATGTACAGGCAAATAAATGATTTGATTGATTGATTGATTGATAAAATTACAAGATTTAATCTATTATTACAGATTAGATTCTATTTAATTGGATCGCTGACTTTGAAACTATTTTTAATGTACATATAATCAGTCAGTGATGCTAGAAGGTAGATTTCGTTTGCTTTTGCAGACTGGTACCTTAACCGAGGACGGGTTGGATATGTGGGGTGTGGTCGGGGTGAGCAATGCGACCTCACCCCCTCTACTGGGTCGTCCGGAACGCAACCCGAGTCGCCTCAATCCCCTGGACGATCTCACTCTTGCCATGGCCACTTGTCACAGTCTCACTTTGCTCGATGGCCAGCTCGCTGGCGACCCCCTGGATTTAAAGGTAACTTTAGATCGTTTTACACCTCGCTTCGATGGGAGTGAAATAGTGCAAATGCAACGGAAACGTGCGCTATTCGATTTGTTGCCATAACAAATGTCAACGTATGAAAATTATGTTTTTTTTTTAATATAAAATTTTTTAATACCGATTTTAAAATCGGTATCCGTTGGAGTTTTGGAAAAAAAAAAGTTTATAAGATCATTCCTCTCTTTAAATGCAATGTTGTATAAAAATTTCAAGTCAATCCGTCGTCTGGTTTTCGAGTTTTTGAGTAATACACAAACCAATATATAGATTATAAAGAATATAATATTGTTATATATATTTTATTTTAAAAGTGACAAAAAGAATGATCCCGAGAAGAAACCCCCAAGAGAAAATTATCTTGGCTTTTTTTTTTGAAACCCTAGTAAAAGTGTTATAAATTTAATGATCATTAAGTATTTCTTTATAACCTGTTTGACGAATAAAATAATAATAATATAGATGTTTGAATCGACCGGATGGGTGCTAGAGGAGCCCGATGTACCGGAATCTTCCAACTATGAAGTCCTAACTCCGACCGTTGTCAAACCGAGAAGACCTGCCAACATCAATGTAGACGATATACACGTGAGTATGAAATCAATTTTATTCTTTTACTCTTTCACTATCCATAAATATCGTGTTTAAAACGAATAAACATAATAATTTATGAGATAATATCAATTTAGCACTTTCGCAATCAGCAACCGCTAGCAACATGCGCGCGCGCACAACTTATTGACCAAATTTTTACTTGCTGTGTTCCGAGTATCCGATTGCAGTGTTTATTGCATTATTGAAAATTGGCTTGAAAAGAAAAACGAATGTTCACCTGTTCTTCACATTCATCATACAAATTTCATAAATTCATCAAAATTTTTTCATCTTCGTTCTTTAAATACCATATCCATATATAATTTGATTTATTTATCTTCCATATATTTTTGATCATATTCTTATGTGTCGTAAGTTTAAAGTTCTGACTATTTCCTTGAGCTATCAAAATGTAATTTACAGTCCAATAAACCGTTATTTTTATCATAAAAAAGAAGTCCGTTATTTGCATTAAGATTTAAAGCATACATATGTATTTATTCCTATATTATTTTTGAATTAAGTGCTGTGTGACTTTTTTTTAAATAAAATAAAAAGGAATAAAAAATAATAATAACTCTCTTTAGTTTTCATTAAATTAACTTAGCTCTGAAAAGATAGATTTCTTCCTCTCACAAATTCGCAATTAATGCATCTGTATGTGCATTTTTTAAAAATTCTTATCGATTATAATTATATCATCAATTTAATATAGAGCAGTTCAAGATTACCATTGAATGATTCAATCAAACTTTGTTTCTCTTATTTGATCTAAAAAAGGAAGGCAATAGGGAAATTTGCTCTGGCATGCCTTACTCGCTCACCGAAACACAACAGCACACGTGCTGTTATTCCACGGTGTTGTTCTGTAAGGTGATGGTAACTGCCGCCAGACGGACCGGAGCCAACTTTGAAAAGTTCTCATGGTCTTATCGTTGTTTTTGTTGACCCAGATGCCGTTAGAAGTGGGTATAGTTCAGCAGTACCAGTTCGTGTCTTCGCTGCAGAGGAGCAGCGTTGTGGCGAGAATGCTCGGAGAAGACGTGCTGAGAGTCTACTGCAAGGGAGCTCCCGAAATGTTGAGAACGCTCTGCAGGCCGGAAACAGGTAGACTTTATAGACCGCGAGCATAAGCAACAGATTTTCATTACCAATCAGTTCTCAGTCGATAACTCGTCAGATGCTTAAGACAGTTGTATCATGAAGCCCCGTGAACGTCAGCTGCTGCTCCTTGGGTGGGTTCATCCCAAACTTGAATAAGAATGTCATCGAGATAAACCAGCTGACATTTTTATTTATTCATAATAGCAGATGAACTATCATGTGACAAAAATTAATTATAAATCTTACACAATAATCAATATCCTTCTTTTCTATTCTAAACGTCACGTTTACTGACCGGATTAAACTTTCATGCAACAAAACAGCATGCGTATTTCGGTATACGAGTGAGTGATACCAAAGCCCTATCCCCTTACATTTTATTTGGACTGAAAAACATTTGTATCCAGGAATTTCTTGTTTTCAGACAACTGTAACTAACCCACCTATCGTCAAATGGACCAACAGTCTGAATACAATAATCTGTCATGAAAAAAGGTTTCTCTTTATTGTTCAATCGAAACCAACATACATTCGATATAGTCTTAATATAGTTCCAGAAAATTTAAACGAAGTTCTGAACTCGTATGCTGAAAAAGGGTACAGAGTCATTGCAGTATCCACAAGAATCCTAGAGGCTACCATCAAGAAACTGCAAAGGATGACCAGGGATGAGGTACTATTATGTCAAAATTAATTATAGTCCAATGAGATAGATGCTCGTCTTTTAAATTTATAGTGTCGATTCGAGGTACTGAAGATTTAGTGATCTTTGAAGACATGTGAAGTGTCCTGGTAGCATTTTTATTTTTCTCTCTCAAAACTGATATCTGTAAAATAAGTTTATTTTATAAAGTAAGCATCTACTGTGGAAGGGTTTTTGAAAATTTCACGCACCTTGAAAATCCCTTGAAAAAAAATTTTGAAAACCCCCATAGTCGCGGGTTCGTCTTATATCTATATATTTATGTATATAAATAGAATAAATAAAAGTCAATATTAATCTTTCTTACGTATATTTGGAATATACATTTAAAATATTCCAAATTTTAGCTTGCTAGACTTAAGTAGTTTTGGCTGTGTGTTGATATTAAATCCAGGACAAACGATTTTTTAATACTTTAATTTGGACTTAAATTACTTAATTTACTTAAAAACATTGATTATTTTTTAAGAATCGATTTCGTAAATTACGGATTAACATAACAGGTGGAATGCGACCTGGAGTTTCTCGGTCTGGTGATTATGGAGAATCGTTTGAAAGCTGCAACGACAGGCATCATCAATGAACTGAAGGAGGCCAATATTCACGTCGTCATGATAACTGGTAAATGTTTATATCAAATGGTTGCTGTTTTGGTATTTAGATATGGTACAAGGAAAGATTTCGAACTAATTTGAATTTTCTTATTTAACTTTTGCTTTTTTTAACTACGTTATTCTTTTAAAAAATACATTTTTCGTTCATTTTCACTATATTTTCAATTATTTTCGCGTATACACTTTATTTTGGATTTAATTTCACTAGTTCATTTTGGTGATTCCCAACTCTTAGCAATTGTCGATGGTTGTTAGTACGCCATGTATGTTTACTACTTAAATTAAAACAAGTATGTTTAGACACACTATAGGTTGTTTTTTTTTTCAGGTGATAATATTCACACGGCTGTGAGCGTGGCTCGGGAATGCGGTATATTGGAGAGTGAAGAACGTGTCGTACACATGTACACAGATGCTTCCGACACTTCGCAACCAGCGGTCATATACTGCGAGAGCACGCTGCACGGGGTAAATAATATATAACTAAATATGCAACCTCACACTGGGTAAATATACAACCTTGCACGGGTAAATATACAACCCCGCATGAGGTAAATATACAACCTTGCACGGGGTAAATATACAACCCCGCATGAGGTAAATATACAACCTTGCACGGGGTAAATATACAACCCCGCATGAGGTAAATATACAACCTTGCACGGGGTAAATATACAACCCCGCATGAGGTAAATATACAACCTTGCACGGGGTAAATATACAACCCCGCATGAGGTAAATATACAACCTTGCACGGGGTAAATATACAACCCCGCATGAGGTAAATATACAACCTTGCACGGGGTAAATATACAACCCCGCATGAGGTAAATATACAACCTTGCACGGGGTAAATATACAACCCCGCATGAGGTAAATATACAACCTTGCACGGGGTAAATATACAACCCCGCATGAGGTAAATATACAACCTTGCACGGGGTAAATATACAACCCCGCATGAGGTAAATATACAACCACGCGTGAGGTAAATATACAACCTTGCACGGGGTAAATATACGACAAATGTAAAATCTTGCACGGGGTAAATATACAACCCCGCATGAGGTAAATATAAAACCTTGCACGGGGTAAATATACAACCACGCGTGAGGTAAATATACAACCTTGCACGGGGTAAATATACGACAAATGTAAAATCTTGCACGGGGTAAATATACAACCCCGCATGAGGTAAATATAAAACCTTGCACGGGGTAAATATACAACCCCGCTTGAGGTAAATAAACAACCTTGCACGTTGTAAATATACGACAAATGTAAAATCTTGCACGGGGTAAACATATAAGCCCGCACGATTAAAAAATCTTTTGTTGGTAAAAAAAATTGGTCAAGTTACAGGCCCCCAGACCGTTGGTTCTTTATTTGTCTTATATCCCAAAAGTTATAAAGTCCATTTTTGTACTTATTCTTGATCACCACCCTTTTTTACGGTCGCCGCTTGGACTAACTGGTTTGGCGCCTACATTTATAAGCTAGTCAGCACACATCGTTAGAGAAATCTAACTGGTGACACTGACGCCCAACGTGGGGACACGAACCGACGACCCTGAGATTGATAGTCTCACGCTCCATCGACTAAGCTGATTGATAATCAAAGGTTGTATTAGTGAGTATCGTCTGGCTTCGCTTTCAGTCCACTGTGGGCTCTCGCGCTCCGCTACGGGACAAGTGGCGTAGCGTCGACAGCGGTCACGGCTCGTGGCGAGGCTCGGGCTCCTCTTCGGGCCGTTTGGAGCTCGCATCGGAGCCCCGCTACAAAATCGTCATGACCGGCGACACTTGGAAGGTTCGCATAAAAACAACACCGACTGAAGACTAATTCGTGTTTAAAAGATCAAATACTATAGAAGTATTATTGAGCATTAATATAGTCAAAGAAATCATGTGATATAAAAATATATATATATATTGAAATTGATAAAACTATAGATACTATAGATGACATAATGATAAATCAACTCTGTTGTTTAGTGTTGAAACGGAAATGGTGATAAATAATAATCATTATATTCCTTTTTTTTATATATTTGAAAGTATATATAAATTTTAATCATTAAAACACTTTTTTCACAAAATCTAGAACTAATAGTACTTTGACGTGTTGTTTCACTACAAATGAAATGAACGAAACAGCATTACAAGCTTCTCTGAGACAGCAGTTTGCTAAAACAAGCAGGTAATTCGGATTATAGAGGGCTCCACTGTAGTAATTTTCTAACAGTTATTTAAATGGCGGTGCAGGTTTTAAGAGCTCACTATCCTTCGCTGGTGAGTCGCATAGTGGAGCGCGGAGCAGTTTTCGCCAGGATGACTTCTGAGCAAAAGCAGCAGCTCATTGTGGAGTATCAGGCCTTGGGATATTACGTCGGTATGTGTCTTAACAATAGCTATTCTTTATTTAATAAAAAAAAAAAAAAAAAACTAAACAATAAATGTGTGTCATTGAATCCTAAGAATTTCGCCATAAAATAGTCCCATCACGTGGTGGCCCGTAATCACCTCATACAAAATAATCATTAATGTGACATTATGTCTGTAATGCGACATGCGATAGATGGACGATTTTTTTTTTTTTAATTTCACTTTAAAAAAAAATCAGCCAAATTGACCGTGCCGTACTAAAGTGTAGCTCGGTCATACATATGGCAATTGTTTTTTTTTTTTTATCTATACTCTTTAATTATAAAGAGAGAAGATATGTATTTTTGTATGTTCGGAATGAATAAACTCAAAAAATACTGGGCCGATTTTAAAAATTCTTTCACCTATAGAAAGCTACATTATCAGTAACAGGGGATATATTTTATTGTTACGCGGACGAAGTCGCACGCAACAGCCAGCTAGTATTGTATAAATTTACGTGGACGAAGTCGCGTGTAACAGCTATCAAATACATATTAGTATTGATGTCTTAAAATTAAGTCTCAAAAGTCACGGGCATCGACTAGTATATAGATATTTGCATATTATAACTGTAAACTGTAACATAATTATGTGTGTAAACAATAAACTCTGGACTGCATTCTAAATCTTTTAGGGATGTGCGGCGATGGCGCCAACGATTGCGGCGCTCTAAGGGCTGCCCACACCGGAATCTCTTTGTCCGAGCTCGAGAGCAGTGTGGCCGCTCCCTTCACTTGTGCCACCCCTGACATAGTTTGCGTTTCCAGAGTGCTGCGCGAGGGTAGGGCCGCACTCACCACCAGTTTTGGAGTTTTCAAATTCATGATAGCCTACTCTTTGACGGAATTCCTTTCGGTGGCGTTCCTCTACTATTTCGACTCGAATCTTACGGATTTCCAGTTCCTATTCATCGATGTGGCGCTGATTGTTAATTTCGCCTTCTTCTTCGGCATGACTGAAGCGTACACGGGAAAATTGTGCAAAATACCACCCCTCACTTCACTGCTCGGTATTGTTCCTTTGACATCTCTGATAGGTCAAATGTTTCTGATAGGCGTGGCTCAATATTTGAGCTACCTAACATTGACCTATTTCCCCTGGTACGTGAGACACACGTACGAAGGCGAAGAAGAAAACGAGTGTTGGGAGAATTATTCGATATTCGCAGTTTCAATGTTCCAATATATAGTTTTGGCAATAGTTTTCAGTCACGGATCACCCTACAGGAGGTCCCTAGTGACTAACAAACAGCTAATGGTCAGCATGATAATAATGACGGCCATATGCGTTTACATAACGGTGAAGCCGGCCGAGTGGCTGGCAAGTTTCCTCCAGTTAAAAATGCCACTAGATGATCTCATGTGTTATACTGTTCTGCTGATTGCGGCTATATACTTTTTGACGGCTCTGTTCTTTGAGAGGGTAGTCGTACAATATATGATGGAAGTGAAACAGATGATACCAAAGTGTTTAAAGGAGAAAAGAGTGAGGAAAACGCCACACCTATTGATAAAACGCCAATTGACAGACAGTGATTATTTGGACAGCGAAAGTGTCATAAGGTACGACAAGGAAACAAGTGTGACAGTATCGAATACGAGCTCGGGGAAGGGTAGTTGAAAATATTATCAAAAGTTTGAACTGAACGTGAAGTTGAAGGTGTTTTAGTTTTTTTTTTTTTTTTTTTTTTGTTGACAGAAAATATGACGTATATTTGGATGCATCTCTGTAGTAATGTTTTTATTGTAATTAAAGATTTATGCTGTGCTGAAAGGAGAGTCAGTTTTGTATGGTTATCAGGCCATCAGTTTATTTTCGTTTTAGAACTTGGTGCAATTAGATAAGAAGAAATAATAGATTTAATTGTGAAAAAGTATCGTGTAATTTGATAATGATGAGGTATCATAGATAGTTCAAGTTTAAAAATATTAAAATACCGTTCATTTCCCAAATTCAAGAAATTTTCATATTTATTTATGTAATCTGTAAAATTTATAATCACAATTTTATAAATTTGAAATATTCACAGGAAATTACTGAAATTAAGAAAGACTTTTATTATCAAATTCTCCAAAGTTTAAGTTAAAAAAAAAGATGGCCTGGTTTTATTTAATGTCCTTTCCTTTGCAATCATAATTTATAAGCGATTTTTTTATTATATAATATACAAAGCATTTTGAATTTTATTTTGTACTTTAAAAATATTAAATTTTAATATTCGACTAAATCACTCTTATGATATTATTTTACTTATGAGTAATTTATTAATTTAGACTTATTTACACATTAATTAATTAATTAATATATTACTATTTATTTTTAGCAGTTTTGTTTTTGGTACAAGCTGCACAAATATTTGTACAGTTTGCAAAAAAAGTTTAGCAATAATTTTATGTTAACCTTAAAACTGAAGATAATATTATTATAATGTTTTACTATTTAAAATAGTCTGTTTAAACTTACCTGTGTTACTAGCCATAATTTAAGTATTTGACATACAGATCTCCGATATTTTTCTTATAAGTTTTCTTACGCCACGAAATTGCAATAAATGAGGATCTTTGGCCGACGGTAATTCAAATAACTGACGACCACAGAGGGCTTAGTCAAGCATTTAATCGGTCCTTCGAGCCGGATAACAAGAAATTAATTTAAAATTTTTAATTATTCAAATAATTAAATACAAACTCAACCGAGGCCAGAATTTTCTTTTATTTCTTAAATACCATATTGCAAAGACCAGATTTTAAAAGTATATAATATGTATATATATGATAGAAAAGTGATGTGATATATACATACATACGTACGTACACATATAAGTGCCTTATAGATTTAGTAAAATAGCTTTGGTGCTACGCTTACCAAATTTTCAATATTTAGCTCTATATATATATATTTAGTCAATATATGTAATAAAAAAATATGTGGTCTATTTTTATATATATACTAGCCTTATTTGAAAAAAAAAAAAAATCTTAATGCGCCTCTAACTATAGTTATAACTATAGTAAATTAACTATAGCAAACACATTTTCTGTTCAAAAATGCACAAAATAAATAATTCTATAAATAAATAAGATTACAAAATATATAGAAAATAGGACTAAAAATATAAAAAAATTACAGGTACCTATGTAGTGATACTATAAAATTTTTATTTATTTTAATCTACATACATATAAACTGCATAGCACGCAAGTGCTGGTCACTCACTTATTAAAAAAAAAATGTTTTTAATTTTTGCTAAAATACAAAAACAAATAGTAAAATCAATTCATCAGTTTGCATTTAGAATTTTTTTTTTCTATGTATAACAAATAGTTGTTTTAGGGGTTTTTTTTTTTAAATAATATTTGTTGACTGAAGCTATGGAATGGTTAACTACATGTGACTTTTTATAAAATATTTTTTTATTATTATTGTGAACAATTTTTAAACGCACACATCTAACGAAATGCACTAAGTAAGGTATCTAAATAAAAAAATTAAAAAAAAATTGCTCGAGTTCCAATAGGGAAATGTCAGCGTAAGATATAAAAGACTATATATATTTATTAAAACTTTATAATTAGCTTACTACTTATAATACTAATTATAACTCCCAAAAACTTATAAATGGTGACTCGCATTTATTTATTATTTTTTTCGATAATAAATTGTTTTTCTCGCCCCCTTTTCTTATGAGTATTTTTATTCTTGTTTTTAGATAATCCCTCGGGAACAGTATTTTTATCTGTATGCAAAATAGGTATACTTCTGGAGATTCGCGGCTTTAAAAAAAACGAACTTTATTTAAATATTTTAAGTAATTTTAAATATATATGATATCGTGTACATTCCATAGTTATGTTTTATCAAGTTTTTTTAATCGTACAGTGGCTACAATAACTAAATGGCAAGAAATAATATGGCTTATAACAACATTTATTACGAACAATTTTTGTTTTCCCTTAAAGGTCGCTATAACCGATTTTCACTGTATGTATACACTTACTTGTGCACTTGTAATTTGAACTTAACAAAGTTGCAAATCTGATACGCACAATACAACGCCTAGTTGTGACGTTTTTTTAGTGTAAAATTTGTTTGTAAGGTTTATTGAATTTATAATTGTGATAACAGAAATTAATATGAATAAATTGTGATGAGAATCATTGATTGTTTTATTTTATTGTATCCGTAATCATTATCAGCAATCTATACATATTTTATAATAAAATCGTAAACGAGGCGTGTCTGTACATTAAATATTAAAAAAAAAAAACTTGTATTCATGTTTGACGACCCGTTTGGTCTAGTGGCTAATAACCCAAGCTGTTAACCAAACGGTCGCGGGTTCGAATCCCGCTAGGGGCAAATGTTTGTATCAACATTTTACCTTTGTACCTGAGACGTGGATGTTTTTATTTATAATATGTATTTACAAAAAAAAAAGGTACTCTACGTAGTATATAAACTATGGTTATCCATAATACGAGCATTAGTTGCTTAGCGAGGAATTAAATGGTGCTATGTGGAATGTATGAAGATATTTATATTACTGAGGTCAAAAAAATAGTTTTTAAAATTTTTTCGGTTTTTAATGTGACGAGCTTCACATTAAAAAGAAAAAATACTTCCTTCGCATTGAAAAAAAAATAAATGTGTGTGTGTGTGTCAGCTCCGACGCACGACTGGAGTTTACTCATTACGAACGATTATAAAATACATTTAAATTTTCACAAATCGAACACGCCGAAAGAACACTGTTCTTTTTTTTTTAATTAATATCAACGCCATCTCTGTTCGCATTGATGTAATATTTCAATTCAATTAGTTTCCGCAATGATGTATTATTACGTAACATAATCTAGTTTCAGTGACATTGTGTAGATGGCGCAATGTCTCTGAAACTTCAGATATTCAAAAATAGAACGTCCCATAAATTTTCATACCACGGGCTTATATATATATATATTATGCAAATCGATTAAAAAATAAGCAATATAACGCTTGACTTCTAGTTGCTATAACTCTTTGGCCAGGCGTTAGTTTTTTTATTTTATTCCTTTAGTACCTTTTTTCTGGGTCTCCTGTATACCTGAGACAACGTGTACCTATGTAAAATTTCATGATGATCGGTTGAATAGTTAAGGCGTGAAAAGATAACAGACTTTCACATTTATAATTTAGTAGCTAAGTATGTAGGGTATACTAAATACCTAATTCTTGGCATAATGTTATTTTATCTAAAGCCAATAGGGGTCGGCTATTGAGGTTACTTACGTGTTTAAATAAAATAAAAAGAACACACTCGCATTAGTAATTTATTTGCTAAAAGCAATAGACTAAAGATAAACTCTATCCAATAAATTAACACAACTCTATGCAACTTTACAAATAAATCTTTTACATTTTGGCATCACAGTGAATGTTGATTTCTTTAATGATGTACTTACGTTTTTTTTTATTTTTATTTGCAATAATTTATCTGATCTTTAAAATACACTAATTTCTTCGTTAAATAATTATCTTAAAAAATTACAGACATTTATATTTGAAAACAATTTCCATTAAAGTTTACACAGAACACATGATGTTGTGAATTTCACTTATACGAAAAATTTGTAACACATTAAAATTAAACATTTCAATTACATAATCCTTAACTAACATTAAACATGGCGAAGTAATTAAACCTACTGTTTACATTACAACAAAATTTATTTAAAAAAACTCAAACGTGAATAAAGACCAAAAACTAGCCTAGTAAAGATTAAAAAACTAATCTATACTAATATTATAAAGAGAGAAGATTTGTATTTTTGTATGTAAGTAATGAATAAACTCAAAAACAATTAGGTCGATTTTAAAAGTTCAATAGAAAGCTATATTATCAGTGTGTAACAAAAAGTAACGAATACGGATTCATATCCGGATCTTCTTCTCCCTCGGATATCCGCGGATACGGATACGGATATCCGGCACATCACTAATATCGTAGGTGTACTTACTGTCCTAAGTCCATTTTTTTTAAATCACTTTATGATGCCATTGGAATAAGAATTTTAAACTCTATCAACTAGTTTAATGTATACACTCAGACGTTTTAAATCGCGCGTACTGAATAATTAGCTAAATGTGACTTAGGATAGGTTCCCTCCGATATACAGTTGTATTTTTCATTGTTTTGTAAATTATGTACCTATGTAAATTAAGAATGTATTAAAAAAAACATTAAACATTAGTTAAATAACAGAAGTCGCGCTGTTGTAATGTAAACAGTCAAACTAATATAAAATTCAATCTTATTTATCTATAATCTGTGCAATACATAGTAGATTGTGACACGATGATTTTAGTTATATTAAAATGTGAGTAAATACTATAACAATATGCGATTAGCTATAGTTTGTGGCCACCAGTAAAAAGCACCTCTATATCTATTCGATTAGGATTCAATTCGCAAAAAAAATATATGGAAAATTCGTGTGGTATTTAAAATTTCGTTTTCAGTTCATTGTATTCTGTTTTTACAAAAAATTTAAACTGAGACAAGCTATAATTGAAATTATGAAATAATCCTCGACCTTCTATTGAGCCCAAACACGCTATATATATGCTGTAAGTTGCTGGGTTTCCCGCACTTATTTCTGATATATACCTAAAGTCGTATGTCATTACACAGAGACTTACTTAATATTACCAACAAATAAATAAATAAACATTAGATTGTTGATTGAAGTGGGTTTGGTTTCATTCAATCTACTTTACAACGTGACTGTACTGTACACAGACCGTTATATGGTTATGTGACTATAGATATAGACAAACTAATTTAAATGACGTGAGCGAATAGACTCCTTTTCATAAAATAAGCCCCTTAGACGCGGCGCTGTCATCGTACGGAATGTTAACAACGTCTATAATTGGTTTTACTATCCACAAATTATACATACCTACTTAAAAATAATTTGTGTAGGTATTTTGCTCATTGAGGTATTACCTACTAATTTATTATTTAGTTCTGTTGTTCGCCGTGGGACTTCTTCCATGAAACGAACTTTACTTTATTTTTCTTCTTTTGTAATGTACTTTTAATTACACACTGAAATTATATATTAATAGTTAATAAAGACCAGCGTATTTAAATATAGAGTAAGGTTCGCGTAAAGTATCCGTATCATATAACATTTTTTTTGCTACATTTATTTATGATAACATACACTTTGCGCTAAATCAAAGCGCTGAATCAAATATATTGGTTTTTATTTGTTCATGTCATAAATTACACACATAGGAATTTTATATAACATATAATATGTAATTATAAGATAAAAGTTTTCCTTGCGACTTAATCTTTTTAGGTTATAATTTTTGGTCATAAGACCATAGCTAAACTCTATGGACATTATTTAAAACACTTCGAACACATTTAATGCGAACTTCTAAAACCACATCTTTTACAGGAATGTAATACGGTTACGATTTTTAATAATGCAAATCAATAGAATCAGATTCTCGATTACTTAGTAATAATTTGTCCTACATGTGAGACAAGAATATACTTTATCTAAATATTGTAGGTACAGTCGAGTCCACAGTTATTTTAGTTAAAAAGACATTATTTATTAAGACATGATTCTGCTGTGCAGAAAGAAACACGTTGAATTCGACTGTCCGATATATTTCAATCTTGGGTTACCTAACCTAACGTATATATTTGTTTAAATGGGGCAAAAGAAAGTCATTAAATATTACATCTAAAAATTATAATAATGTTATCTATGTATGGTTTTCTTGGTGCTTCATTTGAACATCAACGGACCACAGTTCACGGGTTGCGTCGGAGTTTGGAGAAAAAACTGAAATATCATTTTAACACAATTATAGTTACAATTTATTGAGATTTTTTCGTAAGAAATAAATATGAATTATAAAATAAATCATTTTATGCAGAAATCAATTCAAAATAACCGTTGAGAAATTTACTAAAATAGTACTTATTTAAAAAAAATATGGAATTGTTTTTCATCACCGTTCTCTTGCAAACTCTGATCGAATCATTAGACATTCATTACTTTACATAATAGCCTTCGCTGATAATAAAAACCCTTACAGAAGACCACCATGGAATAACAGCATAAGTATGTGTTGTTGTCACTGTTCTTTAATGTCTTCTACAAGTAGCTATAGATTAAAAATAGATCATGTATTTTATATGTTAAATAAAAAAAAAACTACAACAACTGAACCAAAATTCAACTGTTAATTTATTAAATCATATCACGATACGTAGTAATTTCCCAGTTTATAAGGTCGTGGTTGCTTTCTGCATAATATTACACATAGATAATTATAGCAAATTAAATTAAATTCGCAAAGTAACACAAAATAAACTTACCTAAAATGGCGGGTGCAGGAAATGCAAATGGCGGATTTCGTGCTTGGCTGTGATATTGTTACGTACATTTGGTTTGGTGTTGTGTACAGGATGCCACGCGGTATAGTAACAATGTTTCTCAATGTCTAATGTTTGTTTGTGACTGGAATGTTGTGGACTACTGTACATGAGGTAGGCACTGTGAAAGGTTTCGTGCTTTGCGAATGCAGTGAACATCGAATATGACATCAGAGTGCATTGGATTATGTTATGATTGAAGAAAATAATTGATTAGCCAAAAATACAGCAAAAATTTTAAATTATATTTTCATTTAAATAAAAAATAGATACAGTATGTAATTAGGTATTTATTTAAAAAAAAAAAACTGCTATAAGTATTTATTATTAACAAGTAGGACATTCATTTGAACGTTCGCTTTTCTGGATATGTTTCTTTAATAATAATTACAGAGACAAATATGTAGGTATTTATGGCACTCTTATCGATATTTTAATTTAAAATTGTTATACGACTAAATAGTGCTATTGCGGGGTTTAAAAAAGCCTTGTGTGGTGAGCAAATAAAATATATATATATAGCAAATAATAATTGTTTTAATATAATATTTGAAATAAAAACACAAAATTAATCGAGAAAATCCTCATATAATCTTAACAAATTATAGACATCACAAGCTACGTAAGACGCTGGCTCATATATTATTATTTTTATTTAAATTAACATCTAAATAAATACGAATAAATTTGTGACATTTAAAATTAACAATAAAATAGACATAATGTCCGTCTGTTAAAACGTATCGATGTCCCCTTATTTACAAAATCGTAAATAGAATTATCATTTATTTTTTAAAATATCAAATGAGGGTATTATCTTATTAACACTTAATAATAAGGGGTTTAAATAAACTAGCAGATCTATAGAAATTATAAATATAATATAGTGTAAAATAGTATAGTGTTTATCTCTAGTAACATCAAAAGCGTGGGTTTTAAGCTTAACATTAAAACAGTTATAACAACTCTAGACAATACGTTTAATAAAAAATAAAAATATTATTTTTATTTGCTATTACGTTAGATATCGTAACAGAAATACATGAAATGTAAATTACACAAAAATAAAAAAGGGTTTATTTTGAAAAAAAAAAAAAAGCAGATAATAGTTTGTCTAGAGAGGTTATAATACTGTCCACTATACTGTACAAAGCACCTAAACTATGTAGAAAAAAAAAACAATTTCAAATATTATATAATAAATTAAGCAACACTGATAGTCACATTTCAAATTAAAAAAATATATAAAATGCTTCTCATTGAAATTATATTTAATATATTAATTATTTATAAAAAGTTTCAAGTATTTTTAACAGTTTCAATACACAATAAAAAATAAAAAAAATTGTAAATACAAAAAAAAAATAAGCCACTAAAGTTTTGTCAATATATTAAAAAAAAGTTACAATCATTTAAAAATTACACATTGATCTTGTTCAAAAAGAAAATAACAAAAATTACAGGCAAGATTGAACATAATTTTACATTACGATTCCACAAAAAAAAAAAAAAATTACCTATAGAAGTAGCTATAGCAACTATAGGAATTCTAAAACTAGTGCTATATAATTTTTATGTAAAAATTAAACACAGAATAAGACTTTTTTTTTTGAAAAAAAAATCATAGGTAATCCCTTTTTGTTCATTTATAATTTATCAAATAGCTACTTTTATCGATAAACATTCACACAATCACACAGTGCTTTAAATCTGCAACAATTATTTAAAAAAAAATCGATTATTATCGAACAATGAGTCTAAACTGATAAATAGTATAAAATCAATATCTCTTACATTATTTAAAAAAAAAAACAATCGAGTTTGACTAAATCAATCAATAATTATAAAATCGAAAACAGATCAGGCAGACATTATGTACTTGGTCACAAGTCGACTTTTCGTTCGATAATCGATACCACTATAAATAAATAGTTATTATATAACTAAATAATATCATACATCGTTACTGGGTTTCGGCGTTCGTTCGTCATTTTATTTCTTCTTTTTCTTCAATTTTGGTATTCTGTAATTTTATTGTGCATCGAGTTAGTAAGTGTGCGTTGATACGTTAGTAGATAATATTGTGAAATTTTAAGAGCCCTAACCTTATGGCGAGGTCTTATTAAATCATTTTTAAACATTAAATTCAATGTAAATTTGTGAAACATTTACTGCCCAGCAAATAATGACGAGTTATAACAAGGGACAGCAAATAGGACTGTCCACTTGGTGGTGTCTGTACACTGTACACTGTCCACTCACCGCCTATAAACAAAAGCAACCCCAGTGAGGATAAATATATATATAAAGGAGAAAATGGGCATAATTATGTCGATGGGCTCTGAAATCTTTTACTTACGTAACGAAAAAACAATACATTGTATTATATTCCAAAAAAATGAAAAGTCATATACAAGAAGTGACCGGTTTACATTTAAAAGTAAGATTATTCAATCTAAAATAAAAGTGAAACAAGCTTTACTTCCCTAGTTTTCTTTAATATTTACATTATAGGGTACCTATTTAAATTTTATTAAGACCTCGAAAATATGCGTCATATTAAAACATAAAAGATAATAGACCACGCCTTAATTAGCATCAAAACACAAGAACATCCAAGAGGTTTCTCCTTTATAAGCCCGAAAAATATTTGATTTTAGGGTATTTTATTGATACGAACCCTTATAAAAAAAAATTAAGCTACCAAACTATTTAAAATATATTTTTATTCTAGAATTACATTGTTTTTAAGAATATTTTAATATAATTTATTAAATCACGAATTTAAAATCAAGTTTTCAAGGTAATTCAAATATTCAAGGTCAAATTCAAGGTATTTTCATAATATACAGCTGTTTCTAGAGTTTCATTCTAGAAACAAATCTAAAGGCTAAATGGATGGTTCATATTTGTATTTTACAAGAGTGCGTCACATCAAGTAATATGAAAAAGAAAAGTGCGAGCGATTTTTAATAAAGCCAAATACAAGAAATGTTACAGTGAATTCGCGTGCTTTAAATGTTTTACTGTTATTTACAATCTCTGATTATTATCATACAAAAATGTGATTGTAATGTGATGAATGCCTAAACTCTTGAGGGGATCAACTCAGATTTTTAAAGTGTATTGGCATTCTTTTTATTGGAAAAATAGGCAAAATGAACAATGAGTAATAATTTTGGAATAAAAGTGAATATAATTGCGACGAGATTCTTCAAAAACTCAATATATCGTCTTTGTCAAATTAAAATCTGCTATGAAATGCGGAAAAAGTATATGTTTAAAGTAAGTTATTTATTTTGTTTAGTTATTTATTTGAAACTTAGAGTTGTTATAAGTAAACTTATTTGTAGTTTATTTATTATTGTAATAATAGAGTAAATGTAGCACGTAACAGGATCTTCTAGCTGCTACTCTAGGCATATTTTATTATGAAGTCTTGCAAGAAAGAACTTTGCAGTTTTTATACGATAGATAAGGCCTATCTTTAACTAAGGTCAAAAATTTGCATTTTCAAAAAAGTGCTCAAAGCAGATTTTGGTATGACAATGACAATGTTTAAGCATTTGCTCAATTTTTGAACTGAAATTAGTAAATTTAAGCTCACCCTGAACTCTTTTTGTGTGGCGATGACTGCGCTTTCTCAGATTGTAATAATTTTGCACTCGAATCTTTCATAAAACCTGGAAATCAAAGGCAAAAATAAATAATAACGTTTTAAGATATTTCTTTTAATTGCATTTCCTATATCTTATCGTTATTTAACTGATCTTATTTGACTGAACGAGAAATAAAAATATTTAATCTACCTCTAAGGAAATTTTATGCACCAGTAACTCATGGAAAAACAAACGGCATTTGGTGCGATTTAGAATATATTGAAAAAATATATTTGAAACTGGTTTTTTAGACTCGATAATTAGTTTGTATTGTAATCTTTTTCAATTTCTGCTCCGAATAGCCCAATTTTTTTTTAATTTACTTTGAAAGACGAATATTCCAAGTTCACCTAGATATGAATTTATAAGTACAATGAGAATAATCTTGAAACAATCTATTTACCTTTCCCTGAAGATCCAAAGACTGAGTTGCCCAAATCATTCAGATTGCTTGTAAATTTGTCCGCTTCGTTTGAAACTGCATCTGCGACCGCAATTCCAGTCTCTTTCAATTCTTCTTTCATCTCTCCAAGCCTTTCATCTGTTTTTTCCAACCTATCTTGTGCTCCCCCCTTTATCTCCTCCAATTTATTATCAGCCGAAACCTTGAACCCTTCAAACTCGTCTCTCGCTTCACCAAACAACTCCTTTGAACTGTCTCGAACATTTTGTGTCGTATCTTGAACACCACCAAAGAATTCTCTGGTTGAATCGTCCAGCGAATCAAACGTATTGCCTGCGGAACTCTGAAAACTGTGCAGAGTGTCTTGCGCTGAGCTTTCTAGGCCGTGAACGTCGTCTTTGAAGCCAGCGAATGTATCCCCCGTGGAGCTTTGCAAACTATCCCAAGTATTCTGAGCTTCATTGACTCTATCTTTGGCAGAACTTTCGACCGAGTCGAATGCACTCAAGGCAGAGTCTTGCGCGCGATCGAACGCTTGTTTCGAAGATCTTTGAAGTTCATTCTGTATTTGCTCTAAACCTTCTCTACCAGATTGCTGAACATTTTCATATTTATCGCTAGCGACAGTTTGAATTTGATTCTTTTTCTCTGTAGCAGCGTTCAAAGTATCTTCGGCAGATCTCTGTATTTCGTCCGTAGTAGCTACAGCCTGTTGTCGTATCCTGTCTATTTCATCGTGCGCCCCCTTTTGAAATTCAACTTTTTTGTCATGAATCGCATTACCAAATTCATCAGCTTTCGTGTAAAAAGCTGATTCGAAATCATTCTTTTTGTCTTGTAGTGCTGTTAGGCCTTCCTCAGCAGTCTCTTTAGCACCATCCACTTTGTCGTGAAAAGCGGTTCCGAATTCGTGCTTTTTGTCTTGTAAAGCTTTTACATCTTCATCTATAGCCTTTTTAGCGCCATCTATATTGTCATGAATAGCAGTTTCAAAATCATGCTTTTTATCTTGCAGTGCTGTTAGGCCTTCCTCGGCAGTCTTTTTACCACCATCTACTTTGTCGTGAAAAGCGATTCCGATTTCACGCTTTTGGTCTTGTAAAGATTTTACATCTTCGTCTATAGCCTTTTTAGCGCCATCTACTTTGTCTTGAATAGCAGTTTCAAAATCATGCTTTTTATCTTGTAATGCTTTTACGCTGTCCTCGGCTGTCTTTTTAGCACCATCTACTTTGTCGTGAATAGCAGTTTCAACATCGTGCTTTTTATCTTGTAATGCTTTTACGCTGTCCTCGGCAGTCTTTTTAGCACCATCTACTTTGTCATGAATAGCAGATTCAACATCGTGCTTTTTATCTTGTAATGCTTTTAAATCTTCCTCGGCAATTTTTTTAGCGCCATCTACTTTGTCATGAATAGCAGATTCAACATCGTGCTTTTTATCTTGTAATGCTTTTAAATCTTCCTCGGCAATTTTTTTAGCGCCATCTACTTTGTCATGAATAGCAGATTCAACATCGTGCTTTTTATCTTGTAATGCTTTTACGCTGTCTTCAGTTGCCTTTTTAGCGCCATTTACTTTGTCATGAATAGCAGTTTCAAAATCATGCTTTTTATCTTCTGCAGCCTTTTTCGCTCCATCCGCTTTGTCGTGAATAGCGGTTTCGATTTCATGCTTTTTGTCTTGCAGTGCCTTTACCGCTTCGTCAGTCGTCTTCTTAGCTACGTCAACTTTTTCGTGAATCGCTGCTTCAATATCTTGCTTTTTGTCTTGTGCGAAATTAATGCTTTCATTTTTCGCAGCTTCAATAGTCTTTGTGGCATTATCCATACTATCATGCACAGCATCTTCTATTTCATTTTTTCTATTATGTAATTCGTTGGAAATTTCAGCAGATTTTTCTCGAATTGCTCTTTTAGATTCGTCTAGTTTGTCGTGAATAGCAGCATCGATTTCATTTCTTTTGTCCTGTAGAGATTTAGTGACTTCGTTTGTCTTGTCCTGGATAGCTTTCTTAGATTCATCTACTTTGTCATGAACAGCAGTTTCGATTTCGCTTTTTTTGTCTTGTATAGATTTACTTATTTCATCGGTCTTTTCCTCAACTACTTTCTTAGATTCGTCTATTTTATCATTGACGACTGTTTCGAGTGCATTCTTTTTCTCATTTGCAGTCTTTTCTAAGTCTTCCTTTTTATCATGAACGTTCTGAACCAGTTTTTCTGCATCTTCCTTTAAGCCTTTCTTTTTCTTGGAGGCGCTATCTTTGACCTTATCTTTCTTTTTGGACGCCTTTTCGATTAAATCGTTTGCTTGTGATTTTCCGTCCTCTATTTTTTCTTTAATTTCATCTTCAATTTTTTCTTTTGAACCAAATATGTTATGCACAAGTCCTGAGAAGAAATTCTTTCCCTCCTTTGTTTTATGTTTAACTTCAGACTGAACTTCGTCCTTTGCGTTACTTGATTTTGTTTTCAAATCTTTGGCAGCACCTTCGGCTTTGTCTTTAGCACTATCAATCGATTCACCCAAATCATGTATTTTTTTATTCGTAGTGTCTTTGACCTTATCCGTAGCCTCCTCAATTCCACTCTTAATATCTTGTGCTTTATTAGATAAATTATTTTGAATATTATGAACGGAATCATTAACAGTACTAGCTACTGCATGAGCTTTATTCACGAGATCCTTTTCGGAATCATGAGCTTTGTTTGATAAATTATCAGCGGCATTTGTAACAGCACCGCCAATTTGGGAAAGTTGATCGTGACCTGTCGCTTTTAATTGTTCAGCTCTTTCCATGGCAGCAAAATTGACTTCGTGTAGTTTACTTGTTAAATCTTCTTTTGCATTGTGAGCGCCTTTTCCTAACTGATCCACTTGTTGCGTGATGTTTGAATGGAAATCGCTTATCTTGGAACTCACGTCCTCTTGCGTCTTATGTGCTGAATCAGAGAATTCGTGTAGTTTATCCTTGGCATCTTCCTCGACGGCATGTACCTTATGCACAATATTTGATTCAAGGTCATGTTGTTTATCTTTCAAATCTCCTTTAATTTTACTGCATTTCGCAAATAATTCATCTGTCGCATCACGAGTCTTTTGCTTAAAGTCATCCTTTTCTTCGTCTACTTTTTTCGAAGCTTCATTAAAGTCATTTTTTATTATATCTGAAACGTCTTGCGACTTTTCATGTGCAGTGAAGTTTACTTGCTCAATTCTGTCAATTAAATTAGAGGTTTCATCGTGTCGATGTCTTTGTCCCGGTTTGAATTTACCTTCGCAACATCCCGTGTAGAAAGCGAATGGATCGGACGTTTTGCATTGTATCGGTGTATCAACTGGTTGCATATTCTCGTATTGTTCGTATATTTCTTCTTTAATGTCATGTAAAGGTCTCTCATCTTCCTCGACGATTAGTTTGGTAGAATATACTTCGTCGTTCAAATCTTCGTCTTTCAAATGCGGTTTGGAGTGTAGATCTTTAAACATATCTTCCACTTTGTCCAACAGATCCTCATTAATTATCCTAGGCGCTGGTTTTGGTGGGCTCTTTTCTTTGGAGTCTCTAGGTTTCGGCTGAGGTTTGGGCGATTGTTCTTTCGGTGTTTTGGGAGACCCCTCTTTGGAGGCCTTAGGTGATTTGGGGGAGCCTTCTTTTTCGTCATCCTTGTCATGGCTGAACACATTTTTAACTTTGTCAGCTAATCCTCCCAGGAAGGAGCCCTCGTTCTTCTTTTTCCCTTTTTCCAGAGTGTTCATTGGTGTTTTATCTTCATCAGAGTCAAATGTAGCCTTTGCCTTATTCGAATCCACATGTACAGTGTCACCGTTAGCTGAAACACAATGATAGTATGAATAAATATTCACCTAATTAATATAAATACATAATTATGGAAAAAGGCTCAAAAATGATTAGGAAAGGGTACTTCAATCGTTTACTGGTAAATAATGAAAGATGCTATAAATCTCAGTGATGAAAAAGAAGAAGAAGAAAGTTACTTACGTAGCAGTTCGTTTCACGTTTTTATAATGTATTCACAAAATATAACGCATGCGTATTAATATCAAAACGTGTGTTAGTTATAAATCCCCAAATGGAAATATAGTAGAATTATAGAGATTTAATAAGAGTTATTATGTGACTATCATTACCCTGTGGAGTTGTAGTTTTTATGTCTTCGTCTTTTGTTGGATGTTTCACGTCGCCATTGCTGATAATTTTGTCCTGAACAAAAACATGCCATTACAATTTACTATGTAAAAAAAATAACAGAAACCTCTATGATTTAGGTCTGCTCGCACAACTTTTTCAAATTAATTACAATTCGCCTTAAAATTACTATTTTTCAAAATTTTAAATGAATAAAGGGGGATCTTGTATATACGTGTTTTCTTTATCAACAACTTTAACATAAGGCTCATATTTAATTTTATATTCAATAATTTAATGCTTGGCCTCATATTTAATGCTCGGTGTCAAAAAATAATAATAAAAATTATGCGATCAAATAATTCCAAAAAATACAAAACACAAAAATTCTGATATTAAGTAAAACTAATGCGACTTAAAAAAAAATTGTTGCTAAAAAATTTCAGCATATTAAATTAAGAAAGCAAAGAAAAAATTGTATATTACATGTCCATTGAGTTGGTGTTCGTTGTCAGCGGGTATGGAGGGAGGTCCCAAGCTGTGGTTGTGGTTATTGTGGTTATTGTGGTCGCCCCAATGGAAACTCAGTTCATCGTTCAAGGCGTCGAAACCTAGACAATCATAACATAAATATCGAGCATAATTTCGAATAATTTTAATACTAGATCTGAAATCAAAGACATTTTTTTGTTACAGTCCCATCATCGATGGTTTTAACGTCTTTTAGTACACATGAGTCTGACCGTTAGATTTGAAAATTACAATAAAACACACATAACATAAGAGCTCTATGGTTAATGTGCATGTTAATCAAAATTTAGACGCCTAAAATTACGGTCGCTATTTAAGTTTTCAAGTACGCGCTAAGTAGATGACGTCACCAATCGACAGCAGCTCTCTACTAGCTACACCTTGTCAGGGCGAGATGAGCTGCTCGAGCGATGTGTGACGTCATCAACGTTCGCGAGTAACTAAAAAATTTGATTTGAACGCTTATAACTCGGTCATTTTTTAAGATATCAAAAAAATAAAAAACACCGCCGAATCCGTCTAGTGAGCTATATTATGGAGATATCATTGTACAGTACAATGCAAAAGGTGAAAAATTCATTCAAATAGGTGTTTGCGAGATTGCGGTGTATTTTTTTTTTTTTTTTTTTTTTTAGTTTGAAAGTTGCCCAAAGTTAAGAAAGTGAATTACCATCCTACACACTGGTATGAACGTTAGGAACCTTCGGACTATTGTTTGAATAGTATGAAGTGAAATAATTTCCTCCTAAACCGGTTTCGTTTGAGTGTTGTTAAGAGTGAAATGAATAAAGTAGATAATTTACCAGACTGGTCCAGGTTGAGGCAGTCGAGGTGACTCTTGGCACCTCGTGGGGCCACACGCTCCGGCAGCTGAACGTCCAATACGCAAGTGGGGGCACCGCCCTGCTCGCCCTTCGCAGCCTTCAATAAAAAATACTTTTATTATAGGTTTTATAGGTTTATATATCTTTATTCTCATTAAAGCTTAAAGCTACTTACATGAAAAAAAAATAAGAAAAGACTTAATTAAGAAACGAAACATCAAACAGGCAGACAAAAATTATACAATATTTGTTCCGGATTGTAACAAAATCACATTAAAACATTTAAACACTTAACATAATATGTTTCAAGAGCTTGGATCTAAATTCTCCAAAAGATTTTGCCTGTTTTATATGCAACGGTAATTTGTTAAAAAGTTGTGCTCCCTCAAAAGTAACCATTTTTTTACCACATGTTGTTCGTACCTTTGGTAAGACAACATGGCTTGCTCGCCTAGTTATGCAATTACCTTTTTAAATTACTATAGGTAAATTTCAAAATTGAGTAATTCACTTCACGTTACCTTCGGTTCGTTCATGAAGTAGATCCTGCCCGAAGGACCCTCTTCCTGATGTTTCACTCTCACCGGGAACTCTACGCGATTGTCCTTGAAAGCCTGCAAATGAAAACAGATTTAGGATACGATGATGGTAATAATCGTGAAGAAACCTTCGCTAATGTGAAGACTAGAGATCTTGGAAGACTGTAGTCAATGACTTTTGACACAGACGAGATATCTGATAAGTGTTTGAGCAAATTTTACCTCAAATTTAAACATGGGCTGCTCGCCGGACTTGGTGACTGGCACGAGGTTGCCAGAGAACTCTAAGTAAACCTCCTTCGTGTCCAGGAACCTCACGGCAGTCGAGTGAGCCACCTCCGTGTAGTGCTCCTGCGATATCACCATTTTGACAACATTCAAGTGTTATATATTTTATATACTCGAGGAAGATATAATTATAAGTTAAATAAAACATTTTGTGTAATGGCGTCTACATTTTATTTCCTTACTATGAGGAGACCACAGAACACTTTGTACATAGAACATTCAGTGTGGTGCTTAAATAAATGGGCTATGAAAATATTTTCTAGTTAGTTTACACAAAAAAAATGTCAGTCGTAGGAATTAACTAAAAAAAAAAAGATTAAATAGTTTAATGTTTTCCATGACAGATATCGCTGCGCTGGCAGTTTATAACACGCTATTGTTTCGTTCTTCATCGAAAACTACACTTTTCATACACTTTTCATTCCTATTTAACTGAGCGTCAATGGAAGTCATTGAGCGTCATTAACTGAGCGTGTCGCTACGAATTCCCTGTTTTACTCCATACCAAACTCCTCATAAAAACTTTACCCATAAACCGCGCCTAAAGAACTTTTAACTTCAAAAAATTAAAACAGAGTAATTTTTAATACGTTTTCTCGTGATCTATATATTTTTTTAAATGAAGAATGGCGAAAGTCAAGATAATTGATGTTACGTGAGTCGTGTAAACGATATAGTCTTTGAGTACCTGTTGAAGCAGCGTATCGTAAGCGTATCTGTCGGTGATGTACAACACTAGGAGGCGTCCTTCCAACGAGTCCAGCCTTTTCCCGAGCACCACTATTCGGACTTCGAATGGAACCAGCAACATCTCCCTGAGGACATAACACCATCGAATATTAGTGTTATGATAGAAAAAAAAAGGCAATTCGTATTTCGTAAAAAATCTCACCTGTACAATTCCGTAGCTAGTTTTGTGGAGTCCGATACGTTTTGACAATTCATCAGCCAGAATCTGCATTAGAGAAAAAGAAAATTTCATTTAGAAAGAGAATAATACATAAAAAATGATATAACCCATTGTCTTCGACATAAAATGAAGTCCATACATATAGTGAAATCAGTATGAACGAAATAAAGTCCAGTGCTAAAATCAATTACAATAAGGTTAAAAATAATATATGTTTAGAGAAAAAATCCTTTGCTGCCCGGTGCCGTGCTCTCATTGCGCGCAAAGTAGTAAAGTCAGTTAGTTAGTAAGCAAAGTTTTGGTAGTGACAGGGCACACTGAGCTTCGCCAGACAGTAACCACCTCCTTACAGAAGACTATCGTGAAATAACAGCATGTGTACTGTTGTTTCGGTGAGTGGGAAAGGGATGCCAGAGCCCATTTTCCTATTCCTACTATACTATACTTGTGTTACTCGTATAAGCGACACCTTTAATCAAGTGGACCGTAAGCCTGTCTGCTAACATTTACATAAAAATGAAGATTCACTTCAAAAATAATCTCGACAAAGTATACTTATAAATTGAGATACCTGGCGGAAACCGTTGTTGTAAACGACGCGCAGTCCTCTGTGAGCGTCAACGGAGTGGAACCCGTCACGTCTTCCCAGACCGCTTTCGCTTGCCCGCCCATTATGGAGCACAGCAGTCTCAGCGTCGTGGTCTGCTTGTCGAGTGACGGCAGTGGAGCCGTCAGCGTGATGGAGCGGTGGAATTTCCTGCGACGGGGCTCCACCGTTATCACAGGGGACACGGCCGCGTGTCTCGGCAGAAACCGGCGCGCTAGGGATGCGGGGGGAGCGTGGGCTTGAACGCCGACGCGTATGCGTTTGGTCAACGCCTGAGGGGGGAACAGGGCTTGCACTTGAGGTATGTGCGCGCTCGACACGGTCCCGCCCTCGGGGCCGACCACGTGCACCTCTTGTCGCACACGAGACACGACCGCGAGGTAGTGGGGGAAGTCGCATGTGACGACTCGCGTCACTCGAACCCCGCCTTCCCCTATCGTCTCGCCGCCGGCACCGACCCCGTCCCGCTCTCGTTCCGCTTTGAGCGCTTCCTGTGTAACAATGTTACCAACATTTAGGCAGGTGGAAACGCGGTAGCACAGACACACACGTCAAACGTATAACACCCCGTTTTTGCGTCGGGATTCGGTGGTTAAAAGAAGTGCAGTAGATAAATGTTATTTCTATTATTTATTCACTAAATTTTAGTGTGATGGGTGAATTTGTATTTTTAGTACAGATGGTATCGATTCTTGGAGAAATTTCGCTAAATTCATGAAAACCCACTCTCACATAATCAGCTAAGCTGTCGCCATTTGGTACGTAAATTTTGACGCGTACCCCCTACGATTAACTGGTAAATCTCAAGTGGTACGCGTACCCCATTTTGAGAAACTCTGTTTAGAGTGCCTGTATGGGTTGGAAGTAGAAGCAGTAGCAGTACCTGTATAACTGGATTGTCGTAGTTGTGCAAGTAATGGTCCTGCCAGGTCTCGCCGGTGTCCGATCGCAGAACAACTATCTCCCGCTCGGGAGACGAGGCCGTGTATATTGGCACCTCGATTATCACTGGCCTGTATACATTCAACTAATTTTATTATCATTTTTATACAAGACTTCTGTCTTTTTGGTCAGCGCATAAGCAAAAATTTCCGATAATTAGAAAAAATAAAATTATAGATTTATAACTTTTATATTAAAACTCTTTCAGGAAATCAATTTTACAATACTCGTAAACTTGATAGATAAAATTGAAAAAATTATAAATATGTCTATCTATCTATGTATTTATTAAATATGTTAAGTCCCACTACTGGACAGTGGACCCTCCTAGTTGTGAGGGATAGTCCACCACGCTAGTCCAATATAAGACGGTAGAACTACAAAAGACATGTAAGTTTCATCGCAAAATTTCCTTCGCCGTTAGAGCATGTGAGCCATCGAAATAATATATCTTTGCATTGAGCACATTAAGTATTTCTAATGCATACGAAAAATTAAAAAAAAAATCAGTGGTTCGAAATAAGTATGTATGTCTGTTGTGTTGGTCAAACGTTCGTCTATATATCTATTTTTCAATAAATAAAAAAAAATACCCTAAGAACTTGGCTCCCTGCGGTTGCAACTCGAGCAGTCTTGAAGCCAGGGCTTCGCCCTCCATAAGGGGCGGAGGCGCAGCTACCGGTGCTCTTCTTGTGGCAGCACTGAAAATAGTTAAATATTTAAATTTAATACCCCATTTCTATCTAAAAGCTTGTACGGACTACTTCAGTAATTTAGTATAGTGACGAGTTATTTAGTAGCTAAACCACTCGTTACTGCCCAGAAATCGTTCGCATTACACAAGGTGTTTTGCAAGATGAACGGGCTGCAACGGAACTAGCGTTTTACAGCCAACATTTTTATTTTATTTTTAACTAGCTGTTGCACGCGACTTCGTCCGTATTACTCTATAAAATATAACCTATAAACGAATTTTTAAATTAGAATTAGAATAGAATAGAATTTAAATTAGAATAGAATAATTAGAAACGAATTAGAAACAAAAATACAATAATATTAATAGGTACTAATAGATTAAATTACAAGACTTAAATAAAGCCGCAATAAAATTTAAGATGTACATGAATAATTCATTTTTGATGTACATTAAATTATTCTATTATTTCGTTTAAATATTAACAAAAAAGATCACAAGTGTGTTTATACAAGTGTAAGTGTAATAATATGACACTGATTGCACTTGACACTGATCACAGATTGCATTGTGGCCGGTAGAGCGTTTGCAATATCAATTTAATGATCATTGTCGTTCATATGCAAATTGGTTGTAACTACACGACAATGGCATTCGAATGTATGCGACTTATCTAATTTGTACCGGGGTATTCAGATATTTAAATTAAGGTCATGGCCGTAAAAATTCAGCTCAAATTGTTATTCAAACTTTGCACGTCGCTGAAACATTATTTTTAATAAATATATAAGCAATAAAGATGCTTATTGGGAGATATTATATCAGCTCTATAAATGCTTTTGCAGTAAAAAAGTAAGTTACACAGAAGACCAAATTTTTTTAGGTTCCTTCTATGCGGCAGCGCACTGTAGCACCTAAGGCGTTGTTTTTTTTTCTTGTGTTATAGGTGACAGGCGCCACCTATCATCAAGTGTACTGTCAGCATGTCAGCATAAAAAAGTGTGTATGTATTCATGTATGTAAATAAACGTTCGCATTTGGGAGCTTGCCACAACAAACTCACGTTCGGTACAAGAGTTCACATGTAAACAAAATAATTTAATTCAGGTTCGGTTCATTCCGGTCGCTCAAAATTCAAGGTCTTTTTGGCCTTTTAAGTGTAAAAGTTCCCTGAAAGCACAGGGTTTCTTGTGCGAATCGCACGTCTAGAGCTTGCTTGCGACAAATGATAAATTTCATTAGTTTGTCGCTCAACAAGAAAAATTTGTACACTCTATTTTTAATCTTTATGAAATAGCATTTTTTTAAAAATTTAAAGTTTACGTGCAAGATTTCATTAAATTTGTCTTACGACTTTGCCCTAAGATGACATTACTTTATTTTAAGACGAGGTCTTAACTGAAAAGCGTCGCCTAATTTGACTTTAAAATATAAAAATACAGTGCGTAATAAGTTTATTTTTTATGTAAAGGTCTGAAATATTTTTATATAAAGGAAGAAGCTGACGGTTCATTTGACGGTGGTCGTTTGGCTTTAGTGTGGAGAGGAAACTCACCGGCATGTGACTCTAGTGGGGGCCGCGCAAGCAGCCGGCGGCACGATGATGCGAACTCCACCGCGCCGCTTCGCCTTCATGGCACCGCCACGGGCGTCCACCACGAACGACACCAGGAACCTGTCATTTACAATATTATTTATCTTATACTAGCTGAACCCGGACATTGTTCGCTGCGGCATGCGGTAATGCACATTGTTTAGCCTAAGTTAAAATAGGTCAAGTCAAGTGCAAGTCCTGTCAAAATAGGTCCAGCCGTTTCCCATCTATTTACAGTTTGAAATGCGAAGGTTATCGTAATTGGAAAAAAAAAAATTCTGGGAAGAAATAGGAGAAATAATGTACATAAATTGATCTAGTTTTTCTTTTTCATATATCGTACAACTAGTAATGTAACAAATGCACCTTCTATTAAATCCGTATGGAAACTTGCAAAAATGAGCGACAAAGTCGTGTCGTCTACGGCGACACTGTCAGAACTACGAACCTAGGCTTAGACTAGTTTGAAATACTTATTTGTATTGCAAAATTTAGCTACAGTATCTATCTATACTAACCCGATGTCGACGGGTTGTCGGTCGATGGTGGCGACTTTCTTGTCATTGTTGCTAGGCCACAGGTGGCCATCGGTGACGGTGTCTTCGTGGGGCTTGGCCCTTTGCAGAGTACCCGCCTCGCTATTCATGTAGCGGTACTGTTGCTGCTGTTGTATTGGACACTCCACTTCGCCTGTAATGTCAAAGCGATATCACATTTTAAATTACTCTAATTTAATGAATTAATTAAATTTTATTGTAAAAATTCAAATGAGGCGATAACGTCTATAACGTTTTTCTGATAAGTCCTCACCTTAACATGAAAATAACATACCTCCTTCGTCTTCAGAATCGCTCATGAAGGTATCCTGCATGAGCTCAGGAGCTGCTACGCGATATTTGCCTTCAAGACCACCTGGAACAAATAACAAACAATCTAAAGAAGTGAAGAATGAAGCCTTTTCTTATCATACTAAAAAATTTTGTATTCGCTTTTGCTAGCACTTACTTTATTATACTTAACTTAAACAGTGTTAAGTTTAGGAGACGGGGAGAAGCTCGTCAATTTTACTGGTCATTGACGTTGAGTTGATTTTGATATGTAATCCTAACTAATATTATAAATGCGAAAGTGAGTTGTAACTAGCTGTTGCACGCGAACTGGTCCGCGTAACTTTATAAAATATAGCCTAGGTATCTCGCTAATAATGTAGCTTAATAGGTCTTCAAAATTGGTTCAGTAGTTTTTGAGTTTATTCATTACAAAAATACAAATATTCTCTGTTTATAATATTCATATAGACATATTTATCAAAATTAATATTATAGGTAAATATGAATATAGATATAGGCCTGATATAGTTTTTTTTAAAAACCTATTAAAAACTGAGGAAGATAAAGTGCCCAAATTTACACAATAACAACTTGTGCACGTGCAAAAGTTGATATTGAAAGTAGATAATTTAGGTATATACCTATACGCCTACAAAATCACGTTACTACAAACGATACTAGTACGAAGACGTTTTCACGCGTACAAACATTAGCAGGGCTCGTGAAACGCTCAATAGAAAGTTACTTTATTTAGAACTCAAATTGTAAGGAAGTCAATTACAATACGCGTTTGGTCATGCGCCTCCTTGCATACAAAATTGTAAAATAATAACTTGTGCGAGTGGAACGGAGATATTTTTCATGTATATTTTATACATATATTTGTCTCTATTCTTGCATCGTTATGCATTTTGCATAATGCACAGTTAAGTTCGTTGACATTTATTTAATTTATTTAAATAATTTATTGTTTGATAGTACATTGGTTATAGTTGTTTGTTACTGTATTTTGAATGTGATGCACAACGTTTTAAAAATAAGATTAAGAACAGTTCCTAATGTACACGAACGAAGTCGCATAAAAAAGCAAGTACAAGAAAAAAAGAGGCGAACGTTTGTCACCATCAGCAATGACGTTTTCTTGATAATAGTAACAAGAAAGTGTGTCGATTATAATGGCCCGTTGCGGTCGTGACGTCGACGCGTGGGAGTGCACGCGTTCGTCGACTAATTGACTCTCTACCATAAGCCACCTGACTTCTGACTCCTTCAAATTGACGTGTCGAAAGATTCGTTGCCAGCTCCTTAATGGTTTCTGTTGCGACATCATCGATTGATTCTAATAGCCGCTAGAGCTTCCTTTTTAAAGACACTAAGCGATATATATTTTTTAATTTTTATTTATTTATCATTTCAGTTTCGATCCAAAGATGCAGCTATATACCTAATGGCTATTAGCATTTCTACGTTTTACCTGCCGACCTTAGTTTGATTAAAGATAATGGTTCTGAAAGAGATAAGTAGGGAACGGACTCCCTACTCAACGAAACACACTAACACTTTGTGCTGTTATTTCACGATGGTCTTCTTGTAATAGGATAGTTACTGCCACCATACTGGCTGCCCAACTTATGGTTGCGAAACAGTGTGCCACTACAAAATGAGTCGAATAAATAAAATAAAACGCCAAGACTAAGGACACCAATTATTGAATGATTACTAAAGTAAGCACTATTAAAATATGTGTTATGGGATAACCATACAATAGACAGGAGGAGAAACCCTGCACACCCAGTTTAGAGACAACTTTGAAAAGTTCATTTGCAAAGTTGGTCCTGCCGGGACTCGAACATGGGATCTCTGAGCCAGAGTGCTAAAGCAAACACCTAATCCACTTGACAAATGAGATTGTCGAAATGTACTAAAAATACGTATTAATGTAGAAAATCTTTATGCAAAATGAGATACTTATGATCAGCTGTTCTATAACATTACATTTATACTTTGACGAATTGAATAAGTTATCCGGAAGACAATGAACAAATCAATAGATGACGTAAACGGAAGAAAAAAAAATCAAAATAATGGACTTTATAGTTTTTATATGAACAACAAGTTCTTACGACGCAATAGCGAATCTTCTAAGTACTCGGTACACTTTTTATGAATCATACAACGAGAATACAACACATTAGTGTACTCTAAAAATATTATCTGACACAATAACCACGTGACCTCGGATAATATTATTGTCAGATTGTACCAGCGGAAATAAAAAAGAAATAAAATCGCTTTATTTAGTTACAGGTCGAAAATACCTTTTACACCATACGGACGCACAATATTACTGTAGTAACTAAACTTTCAGTGTTTCTCTAATATTTCATTTTTCCAAAACAGTGTTTCACGGTTTACAATTATACAATTTTTACAAATGTTTTCATCATCATTTCAATAATTTAAAGATTTAGGAGCCCTATTTCCCTATTTTTTCCTAATCCTATCCTTAAATTCAGCTATGGTCGTTAGCCACCCACCATTAATTGGGCCGTCAGCCAGCCTAAGAAGAACCAAATTATGCATGCCTTTTTCATTGTAAACTAAACGCACAGCTAGTCTTGCTAGCATAGTATATTTGTTAAGTTAAATCTTAAACTGTATTCGAACTTTTAAATTAAGTTGATATTACATGTAAGTTGTATTGAGATGTTATTGTCACCATCTAATGAACAAACAAGGGTCTACTCGTACACGTGGGCAGGTTAGGTTTATTTGTCCAAGGAGCGGTGAGCTGACATCATCGCTGTATCAAACCGATCACCTTTAATGCAACTTGGACAGCTATTCTAGATGTCTTGTTTCTCTTACAGGCATGCTATGGTATGTTGTTCACACTACATTTTTATTGATATTTCATTAGCCATTAACCATTAACATCAATCTTTGTTTGTCTCAAATTGTGTCCATTAGTTGGTCTTGGGCAGGTTTGATAAATATTGACGTGACTTGAGAACATATTGCGTAACCATACAACTGTAATGATGAGTGCCTTCGAATAAAAGATTAGGTCCTTTTTTTAAATTAATAATAAAAACATTTCTTATTTTTGTTTTATGTATTCTTTATTACTTTACTAGCTTTTGCCCGCGACTTCGTCCGCGTTATTTTTTTTTTTTTTGCAGGTTCCCTACCTGTATGTCTTTTTCTATATCCTTGACATTTATGAAAAATTTCATGATGATCGATCGAGTAGTTAAGGTGTAAAAGCCTAACAAACGTACAAACACATTTGTTCCACATTGCCTTAATAATATTACGTAGAAACTAGAAATATAAATATATATTTCTTTTTATGGAAATATAAATAATATAAATATATATAGATATTTATGTGAAGGTTTTTTACTTTAGAGCCTCACGTTTCCAAAAAAATCCCTTATCCTTAAATCTAAGGTCGGCAGAGCACTTGCAGCACCTATGACATTGGCTGTGTGAATCTAGTGTATATTGCTTTAAATAATATCAAGACGCGACCTTAAGACAAAAAATTAAAATAATCCGGATTTCTAGTCACTGAACAAGCACTAAAGATATACAATGCAGTCCAAGGCCAAACAAAGATTACACAACGGGCAATGTTTTATCTTCTAATGCCATATGACATAATGAATAAACTACTATAGGTGGGTAAACTTGATACTAAACGTTTATCACAGACATTTCCTTTGCAGACGCACATTTTAAAAGAGGCTTTAGTGAAGAAGGTTAAGCTTTGTAAACGCAGTCAATGTCATAATTATTTATATTGAAAAAATTACTATCTGAACACTGATGCATTGAGCGGCGTATGAGTGTAAATAATTGACCTATTTGGGTCAGGAAATATTAATTAATTGCCCTCATGTCAACCATAGTAACTACACGCTAGATGGTTTGGTTGAGTCCGGCTCAGACTGTTTCTCCGCGTCTTCTAAACCACCCAACATATTTTGATACGGTTTTCACAAATGAAAAGAGCGACAAACTATGGTTTGTGTATATGTTTAATTTGCAGAAAAAAATTGCATCCAAGCGAAGCCGGGGCGGTTCGCTAGATTGTCTCTAATTCAGTTTAGTTTAAAAAAGTTGCACCGTTTGTATGTATCTTACGTTGCTAGCAAATTTGTATTATGAAAATAAAATAAATATTTAATTATTAATTTTAAATATTAACCGGCCTCTAACTACGCCCAACTTCGCTTAACGAGCTGTGGAGAGGTTAGTCTGGAATAAAAATAAGGAACGAGGAGATCAGTAGATAAACAAGTCATCGTCTTAGCCTGGCGTAAGATTAGTAAGTTGAAGTGCAATTGGCAGGACATATACAAAGAGACCACGTACTGGCATGAGCAACGTAGGATAGACAGACCTAATAAGTCCAGCTGACTATGTGGGAAACATCCTCCGACTGAGATAATAATGATGATGAATTAAAAAAATACAGAGTACATTATTATTAAACCATTACGTCGTGTGTAATTGGTGTTTAATTTATCAATTTCGCAGTTGGGTATATAAATTTCCGGTTTGCGTGTGAGAACACACATAAATTACTCGATTCTGGCTATTTTTGATGTTCAAATATATTTTCGGATAACATGGTCGTCAATGTCACAGTAATAAATGTTTACTTGTTAGGTGTCCGAGGCAAAAGTTAATATTTAATGTTTTGGTAGTATTACGCAGTGAATTCTCAAATGGGTCTATCTACCTCATGTTATTACATACCTAGATTACAAAGATTTTTATTTTTTTTATTTTATATATATACGGGAAAGCGAGTGACCTTAATCACACCTGATTGTAAGTGAAGATGAGGTCGAAGATGGAGTTCGCTTGCCCGTTAAAAGTCAATTCATTCTGTTCTTGAAGAGTCCCAAGTTGTAAATTACAGGGAACACTAAAGAAGGGAGAGAATTCCAGTCTTTCACTGTGCGTATGATAAAAGACCCTGAGACCGCGTGGTCCGACTTCTTCGTCCGATTGATCGGACGTCGCGGACTTTTTTTTGCCGTTGGTATGTCCTGAATAACTTTTAGCCCAACGCTAAGTCATTGTGTTTCAAATTTGTTATAATGTAGAAAAAGTATCTTTAATTTGGTAGATTTATGTCACATTCATCACAACAATAAGTAATAGTAAAGTTATGAAATTTTAATAATTGTTTATTAAAATTTGAAGTTAATTTCTGGTGAAATGGGTATAAGGCGTCGCTTTGTTCAATCAAATCTTGCGTGTCGAATGTAATATCAATTCCTATCGGCCCTGAACTATATTTATGGTCATTTATAAATCACGTAGGCACCATGGAAGCACAAAATAGTACGAATTAATTCAGCTAATCTGTTACGATTAATCATGACATTAAGGAAATTATTTTTGAAATGCTACTTCATCCAGATCGAAGGATCAATATCTTTGTGTTTTCCCATCCCAGCAACTGATATCTCTGTAACCAAGAGAATCCATCCATACTATAATATTATAAATGTGAAAGTAACTATGTGTGTCAATTTTTTTTGTAGAATTTTTTAGATTATTGATCCTCTCAAAAATTTTTGCCAAGTATGTCACAAAAAGTATTCAGACAATCATTAATGGCAAGCATACGAATGTCATTGTTTTGGTTGTAATCTTAAAATGCATCTGGTTGGTACACATTGCATCTGTTTGTCGCCAAACGATTCCATTGTGTTCATGAAATATGATGTTTTTTCAACAACCTTGAATCCGTACGACTATGTCAGTAGTAAAGTAGGTACATAAGTACATGAGATAATGTCTCAATATATCACAGCTTGGCAGAGTTGCTAAAATAATTATATTAATTAGACAATCATCCCATTTAAATGGACTAAAACGAAACATAGGTTCCGACTTTTCCACAGAATGCACTTTTCAGAAGTTATAAGCCAAAACCTGAAAGAGGTCTGAAAATTTCGAGCTTCTTCGAGCACCGTGCAGTTAGCACAGGTCTTTCGAAACTCCAAACTTGGTTTTAGACTGTTGGTATCTATCCTAACAACATTCCAAAAATCAAAACAGTGCAGTTTTTTGTAGCCTAGACCTAGTCTTCAGCGACTAGTCTACATTGAAAGTGCCGCGGCCGGCGCCCCTAGCATCGCTGCGCCCGTGTGCACTGCACACCCTGCACACTAGGTAAAGACGCCTTTGTTCAGTGTTACATAAGTCTTGGTAATCTGCAGTGAGCTAGTAGTGTGGTCCATAGCCCATACCCCCTCACATATAATGTAATAAAATGTAATATTGTTGATTATGTAAATATATAAAACAAATAACATTGAAATTGTATTAACACAACCTAACATCAGTTTAGAATCGTATGTACTAATTGATCCCTACGTGCTGTATACAGAAGCACTTCAACGTGATTGTAAAGCCAGTTATAAAGATTCTCTTGTGTTATGTGTGTGATATGATAGGTAGTTCAGTTTGCATGACCTCATCTAGCAGTTGTACCTATAGCTGTGTGCAAATTGGCGTTAAACAGTTAAACTACATATCCTGACTCGGTTTCAAACATTAAAATATTTTTGTAACACTTAAATTGACCCATTGTTCGTAATTTCAGACTGAGAGACGGACCAACCTTTCGTCTTTATAACTCGTCTTTACTTTTAAAAGATCTGCTGAGTGTCATAAAAAATTAAATAAGATATTAAATTTTTTTATTAGAAATAATAATGTAAACTTAATTTGTTGCTATAGTTCTACAACTTCATAGACATCCCTGCAATATATGTTTAGATATCCTATACATTAGTGTGTCCCAGGCTATAAGGGCAAATTTTTTTTTTGCGAATGGAGTTACGCATACCCCTTATTTTTTTTCCATTTGACCCTAATGACTTAAATAATAAATATTATGGCAATCGGATAATGATAACCCGTGCCGACTTGATGTCAAACTTTGAATGAAAAGTTAGTATGGAAGCCATAGAGAGGTTGTAGAACTTAACACGTATTTCAGTAAATGAAACACTGTTTTACCCGTATATAATATTTATTAAGTATTAATCGTTAAAAGAACATTATTTACTAAATTTTCTTTTTAAGGTTTGCTTTTTGCAATCCGGATATACCTGTCTGTGTTCTTGTACGCAACGTAATAAAAATTGCTTTTGTTCCTCTTCCACAGTAATTAAGCCATGGGAGTCTTGCATTAACTTAACCGCTCTTTCAGCCGTATCGTTAACTGCTCTCAGTGCCAGCACCTTTTTCTTAGCATGTTGAAACGAGGTATTATTCGACCATGGAGCAGGACACTCGTTGAGGAAACTGTCATCAATTTTGAGTCGATTGAATACAGCCTTACTTTTGATTGACACAAAATCTGTATCCTTTCGGGATCAACATTTTTCCAGTTTTCTCGGAACTTTTTAAACAGTGGAATGTCAGGGCTCGTAGTGACTTGGCTAATTTTGGCTTCAAACACACCTTTTAATACCAACTCGTAGACGTGATGGCGGCAAGCAAAAACGAGCATTTCTCTATTCATTTTCTGTTCGAGAAGCACACAGGCACCATTAATACGACCTGTATTGGAAGCAGTGGTATCACAACAGAGAATCTGCACTTTATCTTCAAGATTCCTATCAATCATAGCGTTCCAAACTGCCTGTGCCTGTTCGTTTCCTGAAGAGTTCTCTAATTTTGGCACAGCGATGAGTTGTTCTTTATGATCGTACGAAATAACTATCGGTAAACGTTCTTCTTTAGATTTTCGTGCATCTAAAGCTGGTAAGAGTTTGCCATCCCAGTGGACAGTTACAGTATCCGGTACCTCGTTTTGAAAATCAACTTTTATAGCTTCTGCGCGCTCTTTTCGCTTTTCTGTACGAATTCTTTGAATTGAGGACTTACTTATAGGATATTCGTCAGTGTTATGTCCAAGCGCTTCAATAGTTGCTTCATTAATAAATACAGAAATTCGCATACTTAACTGACACCTATCTAAAGCTGCCACTAATTTCGGAGTTATGAAATTTTTCCTCATAGAAGTGTTAGACTGTTTGCTCTCGGTAAAGGTGGGCAAGTTTTCTTGCAAATCCATTATTTCAGATTCAAAAGACGAATTTTCTTGTAGTGGTTTATAAGAAGGTGATGAAGGAGTTAAGGATGACAAATATTTATCACGTCGCTTTTGCTCGTCAATGTTTCTAACGTAGGCCTTTTTCTCCTTTTCGGCCAGTTTTTTATCCACTCCAGCTAAGTGACCAGGCCGACCTGGCTCCCTCCGGCGCTGCAGGAAGATTTTATCTTCATTAATCCTCATTAAATTAAGGGCATCGGCGTGTGCAAGATCAAACAAATCATTTAAGTTTGAAATAAATTCTCCCCGACGCTGCACAAACACGCCTTGAGTTTTATTTGCATTTTTTTGCAAATCTCTCCAAACTTGATACAAGTTAACTAGTTTTTTAACACAGTTTGGTAAAGACTTAGTTGGTATACGTGCCTTTTCCCAGTAAATAATGCACTCACGAATAGTAAGATTGGCGCTTTCATTGACACTTAAATTAACTTCTCGAATATTATAGAACAGAACTGCCAGTACCTATCCATTAGAGGGAAGTTTTGAACCGGTAATTTGATGTTTTACGTCCCCTATTAAAAATATCCCCTTTTTAGAACTGCGTAACTCCATTGACATGTTGACTGAATGAAAACAATGCGTTTACTAATCAAACAAACAAGCAACAACAAGCACATCAATACGTTGGCTCCCGCGCGCCTTAGTAAACAAGTACCGACAAGTTTCGATGCAAGTCGGCACGGGTTGCCGTGGTTCTAAATACGTGAAACTTTATTTATAATACCTTTGACATCATTGAAACAAAATAAGAGGGTATGCGTTGGAAAAAAAATACTTTTATTTTTTTGGGACACCCTACTATACATATTATAAAATAAAATCGCTGTCTGCCTCTATCTATTTCTCTGACAACTTCTTCTAAACCACTGATTTTGATACGGTTTTAACTAATGGAAAGAGCGATAAACGAGAAAGGTTTGTGTATATAATTTACAGAAAAAATAATGCAGTCTGGGAGCGAAGTCTGGGACGGGTCGCTGGTCTACTAGTTAATTATGGCGGATAGATCTTATTGAAAATGATTCACATTTGAACATTTATTTCTTTTAATTGTATATCTTGTTGTAAGTAAATTCTTGTTACAATATGGGGGCATCGACAAAGTAAGACGCCTCACTTCTATAATTACGATTAAGTTGACACTCTTGGATAATAAAGCAAATTATAGTTATTTTAACAAAGGTAATGTCTGTTCGAAAAATGACAATATCACAGAGTTTCACTAATAATAATTTAGGGTTCATACTGCTGATAAAAATATTTTTTATTTTTATTAAACTTAAAACTGATTGTCAAGCCATAGCAGGCTAGGCAAATCATATTATTGACTCTACCGTTAAAATCAAACAGAGGTTAGAGACTTTATTTGAAGTAGTCGTGCTATAACACGCGTACGAACGTTAATGTAAACGAAAACATAATGTCAACCTTGACGTAAAACGTTCAGAAATCCATAATAAAAGTGATGTTTTTACCCAATTGCTCCCGTGGTTTCGAAACTACTGTTGCTTGCGTTACTTCGTTCGTATGTAGGGCGTCTGGTCGGATCATCAACGAATCGAATGTGAATTTAACACAATTTGTTTACGTGTACTGTAATTTCGGCAGAAATTTGTATTGAAATCATAATATTATGACTTTTAATGTCCATCGCATATTACTTGTGTTATAATTTTCGAGTTATATTGAGACCACTCCTTGAAGAGTCCTCTATACGAGTATCATTTAAAACAAATCCTATTAGTTGAAAGACAATGACATATTAAATTTTTTTCTCTAATAATAACATCTTTTATAGATAGTCTTTTCTAAATTTTGTTACCAATTATTTTTTTTTTCAATTTCACATGAGTTTTTTCTCGTAAACAAAATGAGAATTAACGTTTAACGACGTTACAGACGATATTATTATTTTTTCTTGGATGATCTATATAATACAATTATACAATATAATGAAAATGTATAAGATAATGTATATAATGTATAATTTTCGTAATTATTTAATTAATAAACGAACGAACGAATGAATATTTTTGCTTAATTCTTGGAGAATTCAAGAAGGGAGATTGTTTTTGATACTATGAACTATTCTATGAAATAATTAGGAAGCCATAAATAGACCATAAAAATTCTCGTGTACAATAGGACTTTGTTCAGACATTTTTATATAAATTTACACACTGCTAGTGTTAACAGAACTATTGTAGCTTATCCTGAAGTATTTCCAAAACATACTATACTATATAGTTTTTTTAAATTTAAGAGAAATAGTTTGACTATTATTTCGTGTTTTATTTTAATAAGTAATCGTATGCAAACAGTAATCTCATATAATATTGTATGTAACCATATTTAAATGCTTTTTTTTCTTTATGTATCCCAGCCAATTAGATTTTTAGCAAACGAGTGCCTGGAATTACTTTGGGTTTTAAGGGTCATAAATACACAGCCTCTATATTTCGGCAAACTAACAAATAGCTCATTTTAGTTAAAGTTTGCTCTACTTTTAATGGTGTATGGATAACATTAAAAGTTTACTTTTAAATATTTATTTTTTAAACATCAGATTTCTGTATAATGGTCTCAACTCGTGAAAAATCTTGACATCTCTCTTTATCAAAATAGTAGTTAAAGAAGCAAGTTAAATACTATAATTAAAATTAATTTAGTTTGTATTAAACTATTATTTGTTATTATATGCCAAATTTATATGAAAATGAAAAATGAAAATGCAAAATAAAAAAATCTATACATTTTTGAATCAAATAATTATACAGAATGCAGTTATAATTAACAACAAATACTTTATAAATAAGACATAAATTTAAAATAAGACTAATACAAAAGAAGAATTATTTTGTAAATAAAAATTTTCTGTTAAAACAACATTGAAACCCCAAAAGTAGTAAATATTAATTCGCTATTGTAACAACAAAGACAAAATATTAGCCTACCATCTTTTTCTGGTTTGATGCACTGTAAACAAGACACTTTTTTCTTCTTTTTCACTTTCTCAACAATTTTCGGTTTCCCGTTAACGGATTCACATTTTAAATTTTTCTTTTCGACAACGTCAATTTTCGTTTTCGTTTTGGCCTTTTGATTTTTGGCGACACCCATTCTGTCGAACAGAAAGCGCGCGCTTTCCAACTTTTTCAAATTTTCGCGGGCAAAAGCGCGCGTGGCAGATACGACCGTTCGGATACTAGTGGCCGGACTAGCAACGGTAACTGCATTCGCGTGCGAGCAAGGAAATACTGGCAGCCGACAAACGAGTGAGGAGGAGGCATGAGTATACTCCGCGGTGATGAGGCGATTCGTGAGTGAGAGCCGGTGAGCTCACTCGGCCGCCAAATCGGGATGCCCGTTTGGGAATCAAGGCCATTACGGATTAATATTCCGCCAGTGGTCAAACCTCACCTAAACACGATGATAATTTTCCATACTTATATTTTATTAGGTCCGCGTTGAAAAATAAAAAATATATAACGCCTGACAAAATATGTGAGCAACAAAACAGAACTTTTTTCTTGATTAAAGAATGTCCTATGTCCTTTTCTGTATACCTTACAATGTGTATGCAAAATGTCAAAAATGCAAAAAGGTAAACATACACAGTTTTTTTTTTTTAACATTTATAATATCACTAGCTGGTGCCCGCGACTTCGTCCGCGTTGAACGATGAAAGGTACCCCATGTCCTTTCTGGTGTCCCAAACAACGAGTATGTAAGATTTCATGGTGATCGGTTCAGTAGTTTTTGCGTGAAAGAGTTACAAACATCCATACATCCAAACATACTTTCGCATTTATAATATTAGTACGAAAGTACGGATAGTATGGACAAGTATGAATTTATTTGTTGAAATATTATTTAGAAATATCCTGTAACATGGAAAAATCGTAATCTAACGAAGAAAAGGGAGTGTTCATTACATGGCTCACCGCCGGTATGTTACTAAATATTAATTAAAACTTCGAAGGACGTCAGAAAATCTGGAGCCCAACTAATCAATACTTTTAAAACATAAACTTATAAATAAACTGTTAACTCATAAGTGTCAAGGAGATGTTTGGGTAATAGAACAGACGATATTTATTATTGAACAGACATAGATACTTCTGAATCTAATCTCAAATTCTTTATTGAATAAAGCAATAATCCAAAATGATATACAATATTAAATTGTAAGTAAACAACTGTCCTGATGCAAAATTGCTGGGTGTTTACTTGACACTCATAAATATTAGTTGTTTATAAACACATACATATTATCTACTTATGTTACTTTTCCCTAAAGTATATTTCACCTTATCGATTTTCATACGAACCCGGGACCTCTGAGACAGAGCGTTAATTCATCCAACGGGTTCGTCAACTTGGCACTTCTATTTGCGTTACTTGCAGCACCTACGGCGTTGTTTGTGTTAATAGGTAGCCACCAACATAGTTACATAAAAAAATAATATTAATAATAAACCCTCCACACAATCTTTAGAGATGCAAGTCCATTTGTAATGTAATTAAATGTTACAAACGAATAATCGCATAGTGCATAAATCACCGGAGCTCGCTTAGTCCGTGACATTGAATAGCATTACGGAAGCTTGCGTCGCGCTATTGTAATCATAGAAATTCATAATCGAGTTTAATCGACCGTATGGTAAGTATATACTAGGAGACAGAGTAGGTACCACATAGCGTTTGTGTCGAGAAGGCTAAACGAACAAACACACACAAGAAAACCCAACGTTTATTGGGCTTGTAGGATTTTAACAAGGATATTTTTTACTAGATTTTCAGAATATACTGTGAAATAATTATATCCGATTGGTGTCTGTTTTTCCTCTTCTTCTCCAAAACCACCCAAAGGATTTTGATACGGTTTACACCAATATACAAGCGGGGAAGGTTTGTGTAAAAAATTTGCAGAAAACAAAAATGTTAATTAGGTAATTGTAAAAATTATGTCAATGGAACATATTTAGTGCTGATCGTTCAATTAACACATACACATAACAGGCCATTAACAATTATATTGAAAAAGGTTGTTTAAAGTTATGGAAAAGTGGGCAGATATTTGGCAGGACGTCAAAATGAAGGACTATAAGAGTTTATAGAAGTTTTCCCCTTTAAGTATTATATTATTTTAGTTCCAAAATAATATATTAATCCAAAAATAAAAATTGTTCGCATCTAATAAAAATAAGCATACAATAGAAATATATCTTCACAATATTGGAATTTTCCTGTTATATCTAGTATGGAGGCATCATAACTTTTTATGTCAACATTTACAGAATGATTTGACACAATGTTAAACATTTCGTGACGGCATTTTATATTGGTCAGTAGTCAATTTCATTCATGTATTTATTCTTTATGAATCGCTGTTTTGAATATAGAATGGTAAGCGCACGCGCTGGCTGATGTCCAGAAGACGACTGGCCGCTGAGAACACGAGATTGAAAATGCAATAACTCATCGCGTTACGTACGCGTTTCAAATTATAAGCATAGTGGAAATAAAGGTTAGGTTAGACACAACGAAGCGATTCGCACGTGTTTTTGTTCGATTGCAGACTTATTGTTTTTTTTTGTACAGTAATTTCCTGTAGCTTTCTCAGTTTTATGCATTACCAAATCCTTCCTGTGTATATAAAAAAACAATGTTAGTATATTGGAACGAAGTTTCCTTGTCGCAGGATGCTCGGCGTGCGTGATCGCTTCGCCGCCATTGAACTGATCGTGTCAACTTGGTTCCTACCGATGTCACCCATACTTTTTGTATACCAGCTGTGTCCTGCGGCTTCACACGCCGTTTAATTTAAATTATCAACGGCATGCACATGCACATTGGGCTGTCAAATGCAAAAAGAATTCGTGACTGATAGTTCCAGATATTAGAGCGATCAACCAAACAAACAAAAAAACTTGCTGTTATACATAGAATCGCTGAACTCCAAGATTTATTTCATGTTTTCAAATTGAAAGGCTATAACTAAGACACGGAAAAAACTACGAGTATCAACACAGTGACAATTTAAAGGCATGAATGTAGAATGTTGAATTTATAGAAATTAACATGAATTTTCAAAGATATTATTTAGGTTTTATAATCATCCTTAATTATTTTTTTCACCGATAGAATTTTAAATATCTGTCAATCAAGTCAAAAAAGCGCCGTTACTGTGCCCTAGAGTTACACATGCGTCTCGGAATTGTTGCCGCATTATTAACGACAGATATTATTATAGATTAAATCATTTGGTGAGTTCACCCGCTTCGCTAATCAGCTGTTTTAACTTGCAGACGCGTTTTATACGTGCGTGTGTTTAGGACATAACAGTAATTGTAAACAGTACAGTATAAGCCAAACGTTACGGTATTAATTGCAATGTAGTAAAGTTAATTATAGACATGACTGCGGCAGACTTTTAGAAAAATTTGGGTTTTCAGTATAATAATTACAATTAAACGACAATACGAGTACAATATAAAAATATTGGAATCTATAAATGTACACCAATATTATAAAGAGAAAAGATTAGATTTTTTGCATGTTTGTATATTTGTATATTTTATTGTAATAGATGAACTCAAAAACTACTTATTTTAAAAAAATTTCATCATTAGAAAACTATATTATCAAAGTATAACAAAAGCTTTATATTATAAAAAAAATAGAGATCCCTACGAAAATTACAATAATGTAACCCAAGGTATCAAAAACACCAAAATCTTTTTGAATTATATTTTTTGTATGACATTTCTACCAGCATATAAGAAGAAAAATCATACGAAAGAGGGTCATGTTACATTTTAGTACCAAGATGTACAGTAGATGTCGCGACAAACATCACAATGCCACAACTTCAATGAAAATAATCTGTATCACTTTTGCAACTACTTACTGTTTTTGTCCACCTAAAATTATGATTTAAAAAATTCGAGGCTACGATAATAATTCGTCCATAGTTTGGAATGATAATGAAACTTGTACAGAACATTTGTAATGAAAACACTGACAAAATCCGCGTGTATGAAAATTTTGTCAATCTTTGTCATCTTGTGAACGTAGTACGAATCTGAGTTCGAGTATAATTATTATGTACTTAACGTTTATAGGCTAATTCAGAAACACAGAAAACAATTAGTATGTGGCTCTGGCTAAAAATTCTAAAATCAATCAACATACCTACTCGTAAACACATGTATGTAAGCAAGCAACGGTATGTTTTTGAAAACATCGTATGGTTTATTCTAGGTAAAAATTTAAATGCTGACCTTACATTGTTTTATGATTAACAGCAATAAAAACCACTTGACCCTCACCTTTTCAGTCTATAATAAAGTCTGAGTGACTTTTTATTGAATGAAATTTGTTACACGCCGGCTACTACATGAAAAACATACACAATTATTATATACATATAAATTATTATTTACTTTTATATTCAAACAATTGAAAACAGATTTTCCAAGTTAATATTATAAATAATGAGCTGACCTGCGAACTTCGTGCCGCCTCAGGGAGAAAAAGAAAATAACATTACTTCATATATTTTTTTTTTCGTGAATTTTTTCCGAAGTTTTAATAGTTATTCTGCTATTCGGGATAGACACAAATTCAATAAAACAAAGATCATAAAAATCGGTTCAGCCGTTCTAGTTATAAATGGTGTAACTAAGACGACTTTCTTTTATATAGGTATAAAGAAGATTTGGGTTATATGTTGTAACTAGCTTGTGCCCGCGACTTCGTCCGCGTTGAACGATGAAAGGTACCCTATGTCCTTTCTGGTGTCCCAAACAACGTGTATGCAAAATTTCATGGTGATCGGTTCAGTAGTTTTTGCGTGAGAGTTACAAACATCCATACATCCATACATCCAAATATACTTTCGCATTTATAATTTAGTAAGTACGGAAGTACGGATTGAGCAGCGCTGGTTAAAAGTTGCTCTACTCTTTCGTTAGATGGCGGGATTATTTTCATTCCACTCATTTGTCACGTCATATAGATGGATAGCATGGGTCATTCGTTGTGGATCTCTCTACATTTCTACAAAGTATATAATAGTAGCTTTTGCATGCGACTTCGTCCGAGTAACTTTATAAAATATAGCCTATGTTATTCGCTGATAATGTAGCTTTCTATAGGTGAAAGAATTTTTAAAATCGGCCCAGTAGTTTTTGAGTTTATTCATTACAAACGTACAACAATACAAATCTTTTCTCTTTATAATATTAGTAAGTATAGATTGGAAGTGAGAACACAATTTTCGGAATCAGAGTTATTAAAATACGCGTCAATGATTAATTTTCATAATTAAATATAGGAAGTACATACTTATATAAAAAATATTTAAAAAAAATCAATCTTTTTTTGTCTGTTTCTAAGCCATTCAACAGATTTTGATACGGTCTGTGTAAGTATTATATAATTTGCTGAAAATACATCGAAAATACATCGAAATCGGAAGCGGGAAGTTGGCAATATACCATAATAGAAACACGATAATTAAAAAACACGTTTGTCGAGTTCAATGATTGCATTGAGGATACAATCAAATCAATTTACAGTATCTTTATTAAATTTTAACGATGATTTTTATTTATAACCGGTTGGTGACGCGTATTAGTCTTTATAAAGATTTTTACATGTACAAGAGACGTTCAATGCTCTCTGGTGTTTTTTATACGAGTAGGTACTTGTTTGGATGCATTTTTTTCGTTACAAAGATTACTCGCGGTTACACTTGCGCGGTTACACTTGCGCGGTTTCTTTTTCTGAGGCGTCAAGTCAATATAGTGTATTAAGACGAGACATCTTTTATATTTATACTAGCTTTTGGAGGCGACTTCGTCTATGGCTTTTTTTTTCTTGGGTGTTAAAAGATTTACTTTATTTCTTTATTTTTATATGATCCCTTGGGAATAGTTTTTTACTGTATCCCTGACAACGTAGTATATGCAAAATTTCGTGATGATCGGTTGAGTTGTTAAGGCGTGAAGGTGTAACAAACAAACAAATTATAATATTAGTTGGGATAGTATTTGTTTTTCAGTTTTTATGAGCAGCAGGAGGGCTTAAATTTTTTTAATGCTTTTTTCATTATAAAAATTAAAAAACCAGTACGAACTGAGTCTGGGCATTTTTACAAAACCACTGACTGAAATGTAATAGTGTGGTATATTTTTGGAATTAGTTCATGGAGCCCTTTCATTTGATAACCCACTTTATAGGTTTCTGACGAAAAAAAAAACGTCATAACCGGAAAATGTACCTACCAAGTCTAGTTACTGAGACTCCCTGAAGAAAAACTAAACTTTCCTGAAGAAAAAAAATATCCATACGCGAACTTCCCCACACCCTCAGGACTACAGACAGGTTCAAGACTATTAAGCTAGCCATTCGCGACATTCACATTCACAATCATGCATAAAGCCAGTAGTTAGGTGTTACCCAACTCTAGGTGTCTGTTGGTGAAAACGTATATACGTCATTCTTTTATATCCTAAAATATTCGTTCATTTCGTTCCGCAATCAATCAACAGACAAGTTTGTCTTTTTTACTAACACTATGTAACAAAACATTTTTTTTTTTCTATTTGACAGTAGATAAATTATGCATGCGTTTTGTTTGTGATTATGATTTATTTGTGTGGGTTGATTGCCTGCCACAGTTTTTACATACACTGAAGTAATATGACGTAATCGTCCATCACGGCGCGGCGCTACTAATAGGTATAAGCACTACGTTGTTCTCAATTCTCATTACATACTCGTGGGTATTATAATGGATCAAATTTCAACAAGTATTCGTTGCTACACACGTTTCGGTCAAGTAAATGAACAATCATGAATCACTTCATATTATAGTTTATGGAATTTACTCCTTAAGAATCGATTTTCATATATAAGCCCAGGGTGTGAAAATTTATGGGAGTAAAATCAAAATTGTCACACGGTATGCGTTACGTTCGATTTTAGAATATTTTAGATTAAGTCTGAAGTTTCAGAGATATTGCGCCATCTACACAATATCTCTGAAACTAGAATATGTTACGTAATAATACATCCTTGCGAAAACTAGATGGCACCGGTAATCATTCGAACAGAGATGGCGCTGATATTAGTTAGTTATGATATATGTTTTTATAATTTTTATTATGTATTTTATAATCGTTCTAAGGAGTAAACTCCAGTCGCGTGACGGAGCTGACACATACACTTTTTTTTTCACTTGATGGTAGGTATGTGTGTCATTTAATGCGAGCTAATTCCACTGGTACTGCAAGTCGGCAGTAAGGTTCGGGGTTGATGGGGATGATGGGAAAATGAGATTCCTAAACTACGGTTACTAAATTATAAAAAAGATAGTCAAATATTTCATAATATATTAGTAAAATATGATTTATCTTTACATATAATAAAATAGTAAACGAGCCGAGTCTATCTATACATAAAATAGTTTTTCAATAAACAATTTTATTTGTACCTACACATTGTACTTTGTTACCGAGGTAAAAAAAATAGTTTTTAGAATTTTTGTCTGTTTATCTGCGCGTTTGTGCACGCTAATCTCAAAAATAGCTTAATAGATTTGGATGATATTTATTTTATATATATAGAATCATTTTTATCCTGGAAAAGTGATGTTCCTGTGGGATTTTCAAAAAACGAACAGCGCGTATTATGAAGTCGCGTGCATAGCTAATTTTCTAATATTCAATGAAATTAGTAATGTATATGGCTTACATGATATGGCTTTATTCTATAGCATATGCAATATATATTTCTTCGTATTGAAAGATCTCTAAAGTCCAAATATTGTAGAGGTATTTTTTGAAGCCTGACTAATGAGATTAAATATTTCTCTAAGAAACTCTTTCTGTGTCGAATCCTTAGACAGTATATAGGTAAGTATTATATTTATATCTCATATGATAAAGATAATATATAAAAAACGTGTAAAAAACGTAAGCCTTTGCAGCCTTTTTAACTTTTTCATCTTCGTTTGACCAAAACTTCGGCATTCAGCTTATTCGGAGCTTATGAGTCAATCAATAGAGATACTTAAATACAACCAAATTATGACATATTTTACACTGATTGTGCTCACCATTAATTTTAGTCTCGATTACTAGGTATGAGCAACAGCCTACACATTATAACCAAAAAACAGGTTCCCGCAGCAGATAACTCGCATACATATGTTTGGAGCTGAGGTCAAACTGGCCACATTACGTCATTATAGAGCACTATAATCATAGCCGACAAAATAATATAAAAAGAGTACGAAGGTCGCTCAGTCAACAGCAACACCGCTTAATATCGCTCGCCTCCGCCGATGCCCGCTTTTTTGAACGCATTCGGCAAAGGTCAATTGCACGATGGCCGCTCTGTTTACTTGTTAGTATTTTTGTATCATTGCCAGCAGATTATTTAGACTTTTATTTGGCCCGTAATGGCGCGTTTCAACATTAGCTGAATTATTTATTAAATTAGCGTTTCACTTTCCCATATTTATTTATGTATGACATTTAGAAGTTGTTAGACGCGACGACGACGTGGGAGAAAGTTTGTGTTTTGATGCCGGATCGCGTGCGTAACCTGTACACATCTAATGGCTACACATCGTATTACAAGGTGGTAAAAACACCAAGAGCACTATGTCCAGCAATGGAAATTGGAAGTACAAAAATCTTTTTTCCATCCTATACCTATTTTAACTTTCACGCTTTAACCGATCATCATGAAATTTTGGATATGTAGGTAGGTCAGGAGGGAAAAGAAAATTTGAAATACTGACAAAAATAATTAAGAAAAAGGGGTTCAAACGAAATCGCGGGCAAAAGCTATTTAATTACAAATGATAAAACTTGAATCATACGAAGTCTCTTTGAAATTGCCACTCAAATAGATCATTGCTTAGATTACTATTAAAACCAAGTAAAACACATATTTTTTTGTGAAAATACATTAGCACACAAGGAAGACCAAAAGTACGCGGATAAAAAGTCTGCCAGACATCAGCTGTCAGACATCAGCAGACATGGACGGATCATCAATTCGAATTCTCTATGCCGTGTTATTTACTACATAAACGTTATTTTTCTAAAACCACAAGTAAAGTTGGACATTTCTGTCTAGCGGACAAAAAGTCTATCGTCTGCATGGCGCCTTAGATCAACTTCGAAATAAACAATAAAGAGCAGAAAACAGAAATATTCATTCCCTTCGGTGTTGAATCTATAGGTCCGTGAGATCCCAACGCGCTTAAATTTTTTAACATCTTGTCGAAACGTTTGGTCAACATAACCAGCGATTATAAACCTGGCAACAGATTAACATTGCCATACAACGAGGTAAGAAATGCAGCCAGCATGCTTGTACCGAAGCTTTATACTGTATAATATGTAAATATATATCTTAGAATAAAATTACAAGAAGTAATTAAATGGAAAATTAAAAATTTTATAACAGATTATTACGGTTATCTAAACATTATGCTACATTAAAAAAAGTAAGTAATACAATGTTATCTCTTGAGACAAATAAATTCCTACTCTGCATTTTTTGAATAGAATTGATACTGCATAGCATTGACGAACAAAACTTCATGTGCAAGCGATATGAAACACACAGCGACACCATTATCGAGTTGTCCAAATATGGCCATATGCAGGTCTGAATATGGCCTACCAACATGCAAGGCCATATTTAGACCTACATAATATGCAGTAAATATTGACAATATATTATGGGTTACTGTTTTGTGAGTTTAAAAAAAAATTGTATTATAATTAAACAAAATTATCAGGGTAATTAATTGTCGATTTCTAGAGACGATTCAATCACTTTTTTTTACCGCCTAAGCTTCTAGTTCATAACGTTCCACAATTAATTTTTTTACTAGCACTGTATATAATTATATATATTTTTTCTATTTCATAGTAGACAAATTACTCGTGTGTGCATCATATTATTTGATGACAGGAAAGCGAAAAACTGGCAGGTCTAACCATTGTACCATTAAATTTAAGATGCGAACCCGAAAATAACTTCGCCGCGTACCTACCACCTACCTACTGCCGTGAACAAAACTAAAATTCCCGTTAGAAGTTTAATAATAAATTTTGGCGAAACGCCACAGACGTATAAACCATATGTGCATACGAAGAAAACATAAACCAACATTCCGAAAGTAAACACGGACTTTCCGGCGAACACTCAATACTCTATTATACTACGGTTTCAAGGCGCCCTTTCCATATATGCGAGCGTGAATTACCTGTTTGAGAAGCAGCTGTAGATATTCATCAAGAATGCTTATGTACCGGCTTGTTAATTTTTTACTAGCGACCCGCTTCCGATTATTTTTTTCGGCAAATTACATACACAAACATTCCTCGTTTATCGCTATTTCCACTGGTGAAAACCGTATCAAAATCCGTTGGGTGTTTTAAAAGAAGTTAGCTGAGAAACAGATAGAGCCCATTTACCTTCCTTCCATTATCACTTGCGATTGCAGTACCTGTGACGTTGCTTGTTTTAATGGCGACGGTAGCCACCTACCATCAAGTGGGCCGCCTGTCTGCCGGTCTTAACACAAAAAAATATATATATAAAACTGCAGCGAACAGCGACTTTATTTTACAATTATGTATAAATAAAAGTATATGTAGATTAAGTCCTAATGAGACACAGGTCTTGTCTTCATTATGAGAAGTTATGGCTAGATATGGAGAAGACTTATAATTTCTTCTAACTCTAAGACTCGACGGGAAATTCAAACTGCCGTGTCAATAGCCAAGCTATGACTGCTTAATCAATGTAAAACCGGACAGTATACAAAACATGCGCACCGTGCGACGCGCGTATCTAAATTTTTCATACAAATATTATTATTAGCACATAAAGAAATCTTCTCTTCCACTTTCAAACTAATGAAAATGTAACAAAAGTTGTTATCGTGGTACTGAAATATTTCTACTAAAACTTATTAGCTTCTTTATGAGAGATAGTCACTTTAGGTTCATTCAAATGTTATTTGTTCTCTTGTTCAGTGAAATAAAATAATTTATTAATTTAATAGGTTTCAAAGAAACACGTTTTTTTAATCGTCAGTCTATTTTATATGAGGATTCTGGAAAAAATAAATAGCTAAGATGATGGCGATATTGAGAAGAAACCCCGAAAGAAAGTCAGGATAAGATTCTTTTCATCATCTTTGAAATAAAATAAATAACAATTACATTCCACACAACAATTTTACACAAATCATAATAGAATAATAATAATATAAAACTAAACATAGCATGAGCCGTGAGCTCAGAATAGTTTAAATCCAGGTTTCATTATCGCAAAGCGAATTTAATAGAATTGCAATCCGTGTAATATGCTATTAAATTAATATAGCTATAATTTTAAGTTACTTTTAGAAAATATATTAAAAACGTGTACGTAAATAATTAGTTATAGTGCATAAACTATTGTATTACGTTAACTGTGACATATATGTAAGAGGAAATATAAATAAATAAATAAGTCTAATGTTACTTTTTATAATATGTTTCGCAAGAGATTGTCATTCTGTGTCAAATAATCAGTCACGAATCAAGTATATTACTGAAAATAGACTTCATTTTATTTGTCTATACATTTTCAAACAACTATGTTAAACAATGTCATTATACCCTTAACACTTAAGAAGTAAGCAAATTGTTACACAAAAAAAAACTCGCTTATCGCCACAAAGTCAGTGGATAAGGTTAACCGCAAGATTACCTTAATATTCAAGTGACATTGTAGATTTAAAAATACAGAATTAAACATGAGCAATAATTGTCTATTGAGATAAAAAACTTTTCAAAAACTCTGGTAAATTGCAGGTCCAGGTAAAGTTTGAAGTAAATTTCGACTAGGTAAACTCGTTAAGTACTAAAACATACCTAGTAAACAGTCCTTTGTAGTTTAATGCCACTTAAACACTCCTTTTCTGAGCACTATACACAAAACTGACGCGTACTATTGATACTATACAAAGGTTACATCACCAAAACATATACGCAAAATTAACACTTGTACGCAAAAACCGGTGAAATTTTGTCTTTTTTTTTTTAAATTCCTTAAACGATTCCGATTGTTTAATTTTTCGATTAACCAATGAATTGTTTCGATTGTATTAATCGGAATATTAAAGCGTGCGATAAATTGGAGAGAGGTCGCGCTGTGCGGCCTGAGAGACGACTGTTTCGCTCCTACAAGTATCATTGACGCCGACTCACGTGCGTTTGCATGCAAAAAACTTTTACGTAGACTTAATACTCTATCAGAATAACAAGCGATTACTCATTGTCAAAGTATTTTAACAACTATTGGAATAAATAAAGTATTAACAGTCACTTCGCGATACGAACTAACTGAGGTCCGTCCAACGAATGACTAATGGCTTAATCAAAATATACTTAAATTTAGTAGAGTTTGAAATTTAATAACAATTATTATTATTGTATTTTAAAAGTGTAAGAATGCAGTAGTGGCAATTGAAAAAATATATTTTTTTAGGTTAATTAATTTATAGTGAACGTGTTTAACTAACATTTTATTCATGGTATAGAAAATAAACAAAATATACATCCTTAAAGCCTTGGTTGGAGAATGGGCAGGACTGCATGGTTCATGTAATGAACCAATTCAAATTATGATAAGGTGATGTGTGTAAGGTTTTACTAATATGGGATACTAGCGATCCGCTCGGCTTTAAATATCCTTTATTTAGCGGATGGTTATCTATATTCCAAATTTCAGCTTTCTAGACTTTGGATGGCTGTGTTTTGGTTGTGCGTTGATATAGTCAGTCAGGACAAACAGTTTATATAAGTGTAAAAAGGTTGAAACTACTAACCATAAATGTTATTATTATTATTATAACCCCGATGGTAGATGCGAATTAAATTAAATTAAATTATTGTTACTTAAATATTAAACAATAAGATATAAGTATATATAAAAAACTAGCGACTCGCCCCCATCTTCGCCCGGGGTACAATTTTTATACATAAAAATCTTTGCCGTTTATCGCTCTATCCATATGTGAAAACCGAATTAAAATCGGTCTACCCATTCTCGAGTTTTGAAGCGTACACAAACCAACAACATTTTTATAAATATAAAAAGACTGACGTTTTAATTATCGTTTCTATGTGAAATATCGTAGGCAGGGTCTGTTTCTATCTAATTCTTCGATCTATGACTTCTAAAGAGATATTGTAAACAAGAGAGAGAATATTACGAATAATTCATATATAAGTGATGTCATGTTGACGTAAATCTGAATTAACATTGTAAATATGAGTATTCATTGATAATAATATAACAAGTTTTGTTTAATTTTAAAAATGACAGAATATTTATTTATATAAACGTGATATAATCTGAATAACTATGTCCGGTTTTTTTTTTTTTTACTTTAATATTTATCAATGTAACTCAGGATGGCTTAAGCCTTATGATACTTAACTTATACAAAATCGATGCAAATACAGATTAAATATGTATCTATAGCAATCACAAAATTAATAACTCAATGCCTAGTTGTGCTCCGCGGCTTCGCCTGTCCTAAGTTTGGATGCGTTTGTGAGTTCAGCTCACTAAAAGATAATTTTATGGCGCCTACTAAATGCCTGCTCTGTAAAAATTAACAAAAATCCAAGCAAGCAAGCAAGTTGCAAGCGGCCCAGCTTACGAGGCTTTCTTTATTCCGACTTCATTTACATATATTCAAATAGCAATCGGAAACCATATATTTTCACAATAATATTATGGCCCGCGTTACTCATAGATATCGTAGCTTATTATTTAAAATCGGTTCAGTAGTTCCAGTAGATTACCACAAAAACAAAAATATAAATGTTATAGGTATGTCTTTATAAATGTTATAGGTATGTCTTTATAATTTTAGTGTATATTAACAAAGCAACAGCATCTAGGTACGCGGGTTTCAAAAACGAATGGCACATCGCCAAATGGCCGAGGTTGATGTCATCAACTTGTAAACTATTCTTTTGTTAGTTTTATTAGAGGTAATAAGTATCTTTATAGGATACTAGCGACCATCGAAATAATATATCTTTGCATTCAAGTTCGCTGCTATCCCATACCCGACTCCAAACGGATGCAATTTATTCTGCTAATTATACCTACTTACATATACAAACGTTTCTTGTTTATCGCTCTTTTCATTAGTGAAAACTATAATAAAACCCTTTGGGTGGTTTAGAAATTAGCGGAGAAAGCGGAGCGAGATTAGCGGAGTTTATTAGTATTTTAGAAGAACTACAATTCTCTAGTACATCATTATTATGTATCTCTTGAGGCTTAGCCATGTAAATGTATTTTTAGGCGACTTGATTGCAAAATAATGTTTTTTTCTACTTACATAAAAACCTAATTAGGTTTTATTATACATATAAAAAACCAATGAAAAGTTATCTAACTTATGGTGAAAACCGCAACCAAATCAGTTGCGTGGTTTTGAAAAGATTATAATGTTTATTTGTTTGATAAACTGCTGGAGATTAATATTATAAGGTTTATTCATTGGTATATTTCTTGTTTGTATTACAAAGATCATCTATGAGGCTTCTTGCCAGATTCTGTATGCTCAACACCTTTTTCTAGGTGATTAATACATTCTTTCGTCATTCAAATTCGTCATTTGTGAACATTCTTATGATATTACCACATCTGTTATAATATTGAGCTTAAAATACGAAAAGGTAAGACAGGTGTTTTCGTTTCCAATGCACATTTAAAAACATCTGTGTAAAGTTTGTTACTATATTTCTAAGAAATTTATTAGCGGTGAATCACGTCAAATGAGGTTGAATCCAATTTAGTTAAAAACTAAACTTTTCATTAAATATAAAAAAAATAACATATACTTTTTACATTGTATTGTATAACGCTAAAAACTTCTGTAAAATTTACAGATCTTCGGATCTTCGACAGAAAATAAGTCTCTTATTATATCATGTATTATTGGCGTTATCCAATATGCGACATTATCATTAATATCAATCTATACTAATATTATAATAAGAGACTTATATTATAATAAAAAATTACTGTACCGAATTTAAGAATTCTTTCACCTATCGAAAGCTACATTATCAGCGAGTAACATAGGCTATATTTTATAAAGATACGCGGACAAAGCCGCGTGCAACAACTAGTTTATTTAAATACTATTTTATTTCGATAAATTAAAATATTTATTTATTAATTTTCCAAAAGGTACAACAACAGCACAAACAAAAAACTTACAATAGGTATAGGTAACATAAGGCATATATATTGGCGATGCTATGAAAACAAATAATTATACAACACTAAATATCTATGACACGGTGACTTATGACATGCTTTGTGCATAGAGTATAGATTAGATAACAAATGTTCCATGGATGCGCAAGAGCACAATGACGGTACTTAATTTGTACGAGTAATCCGATACTAAATTTTCAATTAAGGGGTTTACATACGCCAAAAACTTTAACGTCTTATCTCAAGTTTCTATGAAATATACGGTAAATCTCACAAAAATTACCGGCGCTATTACTATATTGGTCTTTGTGAAATTTTGTTTATAAAAAATAAATATTATCAAAAATATTTTATAGCATTAATGTAGTAGCGCTCACATCAAAATTTAAAATATATATTTTAAAAAATCATCTCATATTTTTTCTGTACCCATGACAACGTGTAAGTAAAATTTCATGGTAATCAGTTGAACAGTTAAGGCGTGAAAGCGTCACAAACAAACAAACTCATCAGTATTACATATTATATTAGTATAGACGAGGCAATGGTTCTAAATATTCTCATTAGGTGGGCTGTCTGCCTTAAAATGACCGCGTACTGGATGTTGTGCATGACACAATAAAAATAGAATAATGAGCACTATCAAAGCAACATTTCTGGGCGTATAATAACAACACACACAAAATCAAACAGATAATGAATAATGCATCGAGCAAAGTTGTGCTCATCGCATTGTGGGCTAATATTGATTGATTTGCTTACAATGGACCATCCAATATACCTAACTGGAAACTATTTGATAGTTGTTTGATGACTGGCTTCTTGGATTATATCAAGTCTTATTAACTTAAGGCTATCTAATAGGAAAAGTAATAGGGAACATAATGTGATGTACAAAAGAAGAATTTTTAAAATCACTATTGAAATTGTGATTCCATTTTAATGCGAAACTCACTATTGGAAAGAGCCTTAAACGAGGAAGGTTTTTAGGGTATTAGTATATGATATATCATCCTCATGGCTCATGGTACATGCGTATATGGTTATAACAACTTGGTTACATAAAGGTTATTAATTATAATAACTTTATTGACCACCTAAGAAAAGGTACCCACTACATTACTCTGAATCTAAATGTATGAAATAACATATTGTGGTGTTTTGTTCGAGTCTTATTGCACGTTTTCTTAGAAGTAGAGTAGAATGAACAAAGCAATAAAGTCGTTCCAATCCAATGAAATGGATATGTGAAACTGAATGTGTTGGTTTGTGTGCGACTTGCGTTATGTATGCGGTTATTTAAACATTAAGTGATCTTTAAGTTGAATGTAGATTTTGCAAATAAGAGTTGCCTTTTTTTTACCTTTGAAAAAAAAATTAAAAGCATCGATTTTATTGGATTATCTTATTATAATATCATGCATAAGCACAATTTTTTACATTTATTTTTTAAATATAGTCCATTATGTACTTTTTTAACTAAGTTTTAATTTAACTCTAAGAAGTCAAATTAGTCCTCGTCAAACCATGAGGCTTGTATTTGAAGCCTATAATAATCAGTGAATTAAACTGTTTAAAAAAACTAATGTTTAGCTTATTTTAATAGAATTCTTGGTCTTCAATACAATATTTCGTTTGGCGAATGTCCAGTTGCAATTTATACGTGTTAAAACGGATATCATTAAATTTAGATTTGAACTAAATTAGATCAAAGAGTGAACTCGTGCTATAACTTACCTATTGTATTTATGCTTTTTCGCGCTCAAACAGTTTATATTAAAATAAATTAATTAAAATAATTGGCTTGCCGCGATTGTCATAACAGTTGATCTAACTACGGGGGACTTACGAGTATACTTCCAAATATAAATGAAGTAGCGACATGCCCTTCGCATGGATGCAATTTTATTTTTGTCTGCAACCTTCTTCGTTTATCGCTGGTTCTATTTGTGAAAACCTCTATAAATAAATAAATAAATATCTACAAACATTCCACACAGCACCATCTAGTTGATATACTACATAGATTATTTTTTTTTTTGTAAATACATGCATATTGTAAATACAAACGTCCATGACTCAGGTACAGAGGTAAATGTTAACGCATAAACATTTTACTCCTAGCGGGATTCGAACTCGCGTCCGTTTGGTTAACAGCTAGGGTTACTAGCCACTAGACCAAACGTGTCGTCAAATGTTATGTTTATGTATGCATATACATAAAAATGAAACGCTAAAATGTGTTGCTAAGCTCAAAACTTGAGAACAGCAATTCGACTACAATGCCAAGTCGATTCTTTTTTCAAATTTTCGTTGAAGTTCGAGGAAGCGTTCTTATGAAGCGAAACATTACCCGGAAAAACTCAAACGTAATGTCGGCCGATTCTCAACAATCGTCATATGGATTCTACATATGCAAGCATTACCTACATATAGCTACAACATGATAATCGACATGTTTACTACCTACATCAGTATGTGTAAACATTGATTTATTTTGTTTTAAATCACTATGTGATAAGACATTATCAAAATCGTCAGCACAATCATTTTCACTATACAATTTGAACATTTGACGAAAAAAAGATTTTAAGAATTCTCGCTGAAAATGAATATCATTTGGTTCCCTGCAGTTCCCGCCAGCTTATTATGGCGTATTATGTTGAATTTTTATGTCGAATCATCAGCAAGTAAGTATATAAAATTCATCGAAACCCGACTCTTTCTTCAAATCATCATACAACTGAAAATTATTTGTAGTAAAATTCTCTCGTAGAAAACACAGTTCGCGTTTACCCTAGATGTTCGAGTGCGCATACTAAGCGAGTTCGTGGACCGCAACCGCAATTTAAAAGAGATGCAATTGAGCAATAAAATAACTTACCAGTATCACCGACGGCCTGACTGAGAGTATTTTCAGTGACTGGCCGAAGCGCTTCCACCGCACTTATGTATCCGAGTCTATCGGCGATCGCACAGGCTGTCTGTCCGTTCTGTGCGACAAATACTTTGTTTTAGAATAACACAATTTCAATTGGTCTTGAAAACTTAAAGCCTTTTAGAACAAAAAAAATCCTTTATGTTTATAGAGCACTCGGGCTAAGTATTACGTTCTCTTAAGCACAGCGTGATTGGTGCCAGTAATGTTCAAATGTATATTTAGGTATTTTGATAGGCGGCAGTTTTCGCTAAGTCCAGAAAACAAGTTTATTTTTTGAATTTATATGTGAATGTATATCAGAATAGGATAATTGATATACATTTGATGGTCTTCTGTAAGGGGGTGGTTACTACCACCAGACTGCGAAATGCAGCGTGTCCTGCCACTACTTTCCAAATCCAAATCAGAGCCAAGAGAAAAGTTCCTTTCCCAAGTTGACCCTGCCGGGAATCGAAAACGGAACCCCTGAGACAGACTTTAAGGCAAGCACCCTAACATTGATCCAATGTCAAAATAATCTTGTTACGTCTGCCATTAGTTGTAAGTCAGTTTTCTTTAAACAAACGCAGTTAAGTTATGCGACTTACCGTTGACAGAGCATTTGGGTCAGCATTGTTCTTCAATAGCAACTGAATGATTAGAGTGTGACCTTGTTGGGCGGCTTGGTGCAGTGGCGTAAATCTGTATAAAGTGAGAAAAAATCCTTTAGGTACTAATAAATTAATAATAATGAGATGATGTATTGAATGCGTTCAGTCTAATTCTCGATACCACGTTCTAGTTTGGTGTCTTATAAAGAATTACTTAAGCTTGATGGATATCATTGGAAGATATCCACCAATTGCCAATTGGTGTAAAAGTATGTATGGCTTGTACTGAGTTCGTTTAAATACTAATCCGAAAAAAATTATATAATTTTTTTTTTTTTTCTAAAAGTTACACCAACAGCACAAATAAAAAACTTACAATAAGTATAGGTAACATAAGGCATACACTGATAAATCTTTATCTTTTACAAATCCAACTGCTAGAGCGTTTGGGGTTCTTGATAGTGACAAATGTAAAAAAAATATAAAAATGTTTACCCGTGAGCGGCGCGGGCGTGCATGTCGGCGCCGGCGTCGAGGAGCGCACGCGCAGCGGCGTGGTGGCCGTGATGCGCGGCGGCGTGCAGCGGCGTGTAGCCGTCGCGAGTGCGCGCGCCGCACGCCGCTCCGGCCGCCACAAGCGAGCGCACCACCGCCGTGCGCCCCTCCGACGCCGCCAGGTGCACCGCGGTCAGACCTAAACCACAAACATCCCACATTGCATTTCTCACTCATAAACTGTAGTTGATTCATTCGACGCATCACTCACTCAAAACTATTTTAATCGATTTAAATACGTAATATCTACATATTATATAGCCTCAATTTATAATCAAAATTTATTGTGTCTTTTACTTACTTTTATATATATCTATACTTATTATTAATTTAATTTCTATTTAATAATTTTTAAATTGTTATTTGAATTTTTAATTATTTTAATTAATATAATGAAGCACACGATACAGGCTTGCATGCCTAGTGTGTGTCTTCATAGCCAATAAACTAAATATATATGTTCCTGTAAATAAATAAATAAAATAAATAAATAAAAATAAATATCATCACCATAATCTCAGCTGCAGGACAACCACTGCTGGACATAGGTCTTTTTTATAATTTTTCCAATAGGACTAATTTGATAAGCCCGTTGTACGAGTGATTAGGGCGCTTGCCATAAAGCTCTAACTGAACGGTCGCGGGTTCGATTCCCGGCAGGGCCAACTTTGGAAATGAGCTTTTTAATCAAAGTTGCCTCTGGTCTGAATCTAGCTAAGTGGATACATTTCGCAGTCATTTGGGCAGCACGTCTGGCGAGACTAACAATGCCCTTATAGAAAGCCGCGTGGCCGTCATCAAATCTTCTGTGTGGTAGACATTTAATTTTTTTAGAATTTTTTAACTTCGCGCAAAACAGGAGGCGGGTAGCTAGCGTTTAATATTTTGAAAGAAATATCACTTGCCATTGTTAGCGGGTACATTGACGTCAGCGCCTCGTTCAATGAGCATCTCGACGCAGTCTTCGTGTCCCTCCTGCGCGGCCATGTGCAGAGGTGTGAATCCAGCCTTAGACTTCACCTTTGGATCCGCATCTATTTCAATTACATTCCTCATCATTTTCTTGCATAGTTACTAGTAATCATGTACTAAAGAAGCTTACTTCTAATCTATACTGATATTATAAAGAGGAAAGATTTGTTTGTTTGTTTGCTTGCATTGAATAGGCTCCGAAACTACTGGACCAATTTGAAAAATTCTTTCACTGTTGGGAAGCTACATTGTCAGCGAGTAACATAGGCTATATTTTATAAAGTTACGCGGACGAAGCCGCGTGCAACAACTAGTTTAGAATAAGCGTGTACACTAGGCGGCCAAGATTGTATGCTGGCCGGTCGTATAGTGCATGCTATTTTAAAACCACTAACTAAAGCAAGATTTCATTGGCCGCCTGGCCGCCTAGCGCGCATATACGCTTATTGTTCTAAACTTCCTAAAGTAATTAAATAATATCTTCATTGAGGGAAATTAATACACAGAATAGCTATCAGAAATCATGTTTTTGGACACATTGTCCAAATTAAGTTGGTTTACTTGGTAAGCCAATTTCGTTGCTGAACTGCAGTGCAATTGGCACATTTATAGTATAAAAAAAAACATTCATTTTGCTCATTGGCTAGCTAATGCGTTGCTTCGTCAGTGAAGTCATATCTTTATAGAGCAATAAATTTAACTTGCTATTGATTATCCGGCTCGAAGGATCTTTGCAAATAATATTTCGCTGCTGATTCCAAGCAGTGCAAACAGTTGCAATTTACACAATGTCTACATGAAGTAATAGAATTGTTACTAAGTTTAATGAAGTAATAGAGCACTTTGAGCTTCATGTCAATGGGTTCAAGCATAGAGTAATTAGTATAAATAAGTACTATTTACTCTATGGTTCAAGTAAACTTACCGTGTTCTAATAGTGCAAACGCGATGTCTGGATGGTTGTGGCGACAAGCGATGTGTAGAGCTGAGTGACCATTTTTGGCGAGCGAATGGGGGGACGCACCTACACACAATCATCCCCCCTTTTATCATACTAGTACTAGTACAGTTAAATTAAGCCGAATTGGGCAATCCGGGTAAATAGTTAGTGTATAGTTTTGTAAATTGGTACAGTTATTTTTATATAAACAATAGTAGAAGTATGCAGCGGCTATACGAAATATAAGAATTCTAATAAATATAAATGTTTACATCATTAAACACCACAAACTACAATAAAGCTTACAAATTTTCTTATTTTTACTATGACGACATATTATTTTATTATGTACGAATATCAATTATATTTGCTATAAAACTTTCTGATTATTTTATATAATAATTTCATAATTAATTAGGAAAAATATACTGTTCGAAATTGTTTTATTTTAGACATCCTAAAGGCCGGCGCTGACGTTATGGCATAACACGGCGCAACAAAGGATTTTTTCCTAAACATATTATTTTAAACCTTATTGCAATTATCTTAGCACTCAGACTCCTTTATTTCAATAACAACGGCACGTCGTGGCATGCAAAGTTAAAAATAATATGTTTAGGAAAAAATCCTTTGCTGTACCGTGCAATGCCATACCCTCTGTAAGCGCCGTCAATCCTAAAGATAATTTCTAAGATAATAATTATAAAATATATAATAATCTAAGCAACTACAAAGAGAACTTTACATAAATTTTCTTGACATAAAGCAAAATAGATGCAAAAAATAAAAAACTAAAATTAAGATAAAGAAAAGATAAAGTGTAGACGAAATAGTTTTTAAATCTTCTTTAAGAGCCTCTCTTTTTAATAGTTCATAGACTTTTCTTTTCATAATTTTTTGATTTTACTTAACTTAAAAATAGTAATATTTTTTATATAAAAGAAAGTAGCTTTTCGCATCTATTAACCCCTTGTTAGTTATTCTAAATTACCCAAAAAAATGGCGGTTTCTAAATAATTACTATTTTAAAATTAATATGTACGGTTTGAGAATGGATTTTACAGGTCAGCTTTTAGGTGTTTGTCGTCCAATATATTTTGAACTGTAGATTTTTAAACGTTCCCTTTCCTTCACAGACCAAGGTACAATAGTCAACAGTAAAGTTAAGAAGAATCTATTAGGTCTTCAAATGGCAATTGCATGACCTAAAAGTATACATAAAAACCAACAAAATCTTTACCTACTTTGCTGTAAAGATTTTGTTGATTTTATTTCGATGAGTAGGCCTCTTAAAAACGACATAGAAACAATATGGAAATAAAAAAATTACCCCCAATAGTACAAATTGACAAATACCTTTGTCCAGAAGCAAAAGAGCGATATCGGGATGTCCATAATACGTAGCCATGTGCAGGGGTGTAATGTGGCTCTTTCCGGGCGCGTCTGGCTGCGCTCCTCTGGCCAACAGTAGCCTGGCTACGCCTATATCTCCATACTTGGCCGCTAGATGCAACGGGGTGAAGCCTTTACGTGTCTCTGCTTCTATTGGCGCATTGTTGTCCAATAGAATAGAGGCAACCTCTTCTTTACCTGAAATTCCATACTCACTGTAACATGTAATTTGGACGAGATCGAAATAAAAACTATCCTATCCTTTTAAGTTGGACCAAATTACAGATAGTTACGAAATTTGATCAAAATCGGTCACGCATACATCGTGACACGAGACACAAGCCGGCAGCGGATCGCCAGTAGTCATATAAATAAAGGGTGCGGATGACATTTGTGCTTACCCTCCTTGGCGGCGATGTGCAAAGGCGTGTAATGGTCCTTAGTGTTGGCGGCAACGTCGGCTCCGTGCTGAAGAAGAAGCGCTGCGATGTCCGCGTGGCCGAGACGAGCGGCCACGTGGAGAGGAGTTTGTTCTTCGCGCGCTCGCGCTTCCACCTGGAACCATTGCATCGTAGCACTTGTATTATCCATACTAATATTATAAATGCAAAAGTAACTCTGTCTCTCTGTCCATCTGTCTGCTACCTTTTCACGCCTTAACTACTGAACCGATCATCATGAATACAAGAAAGGACACAGGGTACCTTTCATCCAGAAAAAAGTACTGTTCCCGAGTGATCGTCTTCTAAAAATATAAAGTCACAGCGATAACGATGTCAGGCGCTATTACTCATATATTTTCTTTTTAAACGCAAACGAAGTCGCGGGCACCAGCTAGTGTTGATATAAATACAACACTGAAGCAACTATTGCTACCTAACAAGTATAATCCACCTGTAAACTTTAGATCATAACAGGATGGGTGATGGAGCTAGTTCATCCAGAAGATGTCTATTCACTCCAACTTTGAAAATATTTGGGTTACATGAGCTCGGAAACAGAGACGGCGGAGGGAATTGCAAACCTTGGCAATTTAAACTAAGGCCTACGCTACACTTGGCGGAAATTCTATCGCAGCGGAACGCCAATACATTTTATATAAATGACTAATAACGGGCACACTATTTTGCACATAACATAGCAACATTAAGAGGTCGTAGATCGACAAAAAAGAGGTCATAAGAACTTAGCAGTTTTTTTTTTATAACAGATTTTTTCACATAGCAGATTTTTGTTTGACAACGATCCGTAAGACATTCGATCCAACAACAGCTTTGATTGAAGCCGGTCTACTATATGTATATGTATTTGTTTACTACTAGCGAATACAATACCTTGGCGTTGTTTCGTAAGAGCACTCGAACGAGATCGGTCTGATGCGCACGCGCAGCGAGATGCAAGGGCGTCTCTCCGCGCGCCGTGGCAGCGTCCGGTGCGGCGCCAGCGCCCAGTAGCACTAGTGCGATATTCATGCATCCCATGAACGAGGCTACGTGCAACGGCGTCAGGCCCGACTCGGTAGTCGCCGACTTACCTGCAGGTTAAACACATCACTCACTCAAACAATTTGCAATAACTAGGCTTTACATAACAAATTTATTAATTTAATTTGTTTACAACTTCCAATTTTAATAGCGTCCATAAACTGACGTCAGTAACCACACCCTTACAAGTGCATCCTGAAATAACCGGGTTAGTAATAACTAGTTCTACTATTGAACAAAAAAAGTGTTTTTACTGTATGACAGATTTAAGTTAAATAATTTTAAAGGAGTAAGTTCATATCGGCAGTTGTGCTGTTTTTCATCAAAATTTTGGAAAAAAATGTTTAACGAACCGAATCACCTTCCACTCGCCAACATCGTAAATAATGCCTTCTAGAAAAATGTGCATGTGCAAATAAACAAAATTAATGATTTAAAAAAAGGATAAATAAAGCGCTGTGACATCAATTGAGTGACATTACGTTATTTCGTATACATTATTGGCACAGACAACCGATTTATTCATATGATGAAATACAATTTTAAGCAATAAAAGGACAAAAGAAAGTTATAGTAAAAAATAGGGTGACTTACTAGCGCCATATTTGAGAAGCAACTCGACGACTTTCAGTCTGTTCTTTTTGCAAGCAATATGCAGAGGCGTGAATCCGTTCAGAGCTCGAGCGTTTGCGTCCGCGTTTCGATCTAGCAACAGTTTAGCCACCTGAAAAAAGACAATGAGAAGTCACTGTAATTAATTGCTGATAATGTAGCTTTCTATAGGTGAAAGAATTTTAAAAATCGGTCCAATAGTTTTTGAGTTTATTAATTACAAACATACAAATCTTCTCTCTTTATAATATTAGTATAGATATCTTATCTTTCAATCTTCAAGCTACCAACCATACACATAGTAGATTGTCTGAAGTGTAATTGTCAGCTAGAAACTTTGGATGGGAAAAAGAAAAATTTGCTATTTAAGTTTTTCCGAGCGATTTCTCTATTTTTTCTCTTCATAAGAACCTTACTTGGACTTCAACGCATATTTGCATATTTCAAAACACATTTAGCAATTCATTTTTCATTATATAAAAGATAGATTCAACACTACTCAATAATCACAAAAGTGATTTCTGGTTTCTTTCCATATTTGTGTCGTATTGTAATCTTGTCTTTATAATATACCTTGACGTGTCCGCAGTGGGCTGCGACGTGCAACGCGGTGAGATAGTCGACGGTGACGTCATCGATGGGAGCTCCCTCCGAGAGAAGTCCTTTGGCCGTCTCCACGTGTTCGCCTTGCACAGACATGTGGAGAGGGGTCAGACCGTTCTTGGTTTTGCTTGTGATAGGTGCACCGTGTTGCAACAGCCTAGAGACCACATTGCTGTGGCCAGAACGAGCGGCGCAGTGGAGTGGGGTCAAGCCATCTCGGGTTATAGCTGCTATATTTGCACCTGAAATATGTAAGTTTTTTTCACTGTTAAATTAGACAATTTAACAATTATTTAATAATGCGTGATATCGCCTTAACTTCGTTCACACCGGGTGTACTAAGACACTCATTTTACTATTTTTAATCATATATATGGATTTCTAGCTAATGTCAGCGACTTCGTCGGCGTTAAAAAGAGGTTATACGAGTAATATTAACGCCCGATATCTTTATCGATGTGAGGACATTTTATTTTTTATTTTTAGACGATCCCTCGGGAACCAAAATTTTTTTCAAGTATAAAAAGTATTCTATAATATGTTAATCCAGGTAATAAATTATTATTTGTTTGCCAAATTTTTTATTCAAATATTCGTTAAAGTCCGTGGAAAATTCTCCGTAGAAATTTGGAAGAACTGACCGATTTTTTTTTAAATTACACATTAGCTGCTACAGTTCAATAGCTTTTGACATAAGACGTCTTTTGGGTCAGGTGGTTTATAATATTAGTAGGGTATTATCATTTTCAACAAAAAAAAATCCAACAAATACATATAGCAACGTACAATGTTAGAACCCTATCGTCTTAAAGCCATCCGAAACGAGATGGGTCGGCACCAAGATAGAAGAACACGAAAGCTTCATATTAATAGCGCAGGACAGAGAGAAGTGGTCATCTTTGGAGGAGGCCTTTACCCAACCTGGGGACTTAGCTTAATGCACTTTAATCAATATTACTAGAAATAATCCATTTAGTATTAAATGAAAGAAAAATTTATTTTTGTTTACCTAGCAATTATTAATTAATCTAGAAACTAAGATGTAAATATAGCTTGTGGTTTTTAATTTTTTATTTTATTTTATTACCATTTTCAACGAGTAAATCGACCATGGCCAACTGTCCCCACTTGCTGGCGACATGCAGCGGGGTGATGTTGTGTTTGGCCGCTCGGCCCGAGTCGGCGCCGGCGGAGAGTAGCGCTTTCGCCACTCCCACGTTGCCGTAGTGCGCCGCGATGTGGAGCGGCGTGAAGCCCGACTTCGAGCACGCGTCAGGGTTGTGTTCGTTCTAAAATATACAACATACATACATGTTTCAATTTTTTTTTTATGTCGTTAAGGAACATTATATTATCTTGTTCACAGTATGAAAGAATCAATCACCTCTAATAACAACGTTGCCGCCTTAACGTCATTCTTCTTTGCAGCGATATGGAGCGCTGGCAATCTCACTTTACCTCTCGTGTCAGATTCTAGAAGCTCTGCGACAACTCGGTCGTGGCCTTGTTGCATAGCAACAGCCAGCGGTGTGAAGCCATCCTGAATGTTAAAAATATATTATGTACTAATTATATGGTGGTAAATAATTGCACACCCTTAAACTATCAATACTCCTAACTAATATTTGCATAATCTATTAACAGTATATATTTGCACAAGTATTTTTTGACTTGGTAATTTTTGGCGAAACCTTCAAGTTTGACTTCTGTATACTTTTCTTTTCAAGTAGATGAAAAAATTCTTGTAATTTTGAATTTTGATATATTTTTCTAACTTCCACAGATTCGATTGATGTGAAATTTGGTATTTCCATTACGTGTTAACCTTGACCTGAGGCTGCAGCATCAAGTAGTCTGCGGGACACCCAACTCCTTAGCAACTTACAGCAGATATAGTATATTTGGGTTCAATAGAAGTCGAGGGTTAGTTTATATTATAATTTTAGCTTGCTTTTAAATACGCTAGCATACCTCTGTTGCAAGGGACTGGCTGGCACCAGCGGCTAACAACATTTTGACGCAACCTGCGTGATTCTCTTGCGCCGCCATGTACAAAGGTGTGAATCCTGCTGCCGATTGGGCGTCTGCCTTCGCTCCGGCGGCGAGCAGAGCCCTGGCGACCGACTCCTGGCCGGCTAGACATGCTATATGAAGCGCTGTATTGCCTGGAAACCATTAAACATTGAATCATAGAAAATATATTCTCAAAAGGGCAATATTTTCTTTTTTTTTGTATAGTTATTATTGACGACTTTTTGTGTTAGAGGGAATTAGCAATTGACTAGTTTTAATTATTTGGAAACAGTTTTTTATGTTCAAAATGGTTTAAATTCAATCACTAAGATCGAATTTCAATCAGTAAGCAAAACACTATATATTATAATTTATAATAAATAATTGTGTGTCAAAACGTGTTAAAAACTAAACAAAAACCATAATAAATAAATAGCTGATAGCATATGCCTTATTTTGGACCGCCCTTTTACTATAATATTACTGGTAATTTTGTTGAGATATAGCAATGTAAGTAGACAAATTTTCTAACAGTTAATATGCCTACCTTTCTTTGTGGCGGCATCGACAACGGCGTTGCGTTTAAGTAATTCTTCGACGACGGTGATGTGGCCATCTTTGGCGGCCAGGTGCAATGCGTTCAGGCCATTCTATAATAAACAAAATATTCACTTTAAATTAATATATTCACATAATTTTACATTTTAATGGGTTTTATATACTTATGCGAAAAGCGCCATATAATTTAAATAAAAACGAAATCTGTTTTTACCACTAAACCTTACCAGCCGGTCGCACAATTGTGGCTGGTCGTCTCTACTTAGTTTCGATTGAAATAAAAAACTAAAAGTTTATTCGTTATTCGTTTATATTTATATCCCCCAAGTCCCGTGACGACGTGACGCTTTACGTTTCTATCAGTTGTTCCATAAAGTACTTCATTTCTCAATTGAATTGATAGCAAGACAACTGCTGCACATAGCTTTGAATAAACTTTAAATATTGTTATGTAATTGATTTGTTATAAAGTATATAATAAAATGTTGTCGGCCTTCAGACTCATACGTTCCGCTCTGCTAAACATCAGTATCGTTTTACGTTTTATCAGACACTGCCTACAATACATAGTAAATTTCTGAATAAGAAATATCTTTGAAAGTGCCTTAACGTTTAATATTGAAAACAGAAGTATTCACTGCGTTTCGCAATCATTTTAGGAAACCCGCCTGGCGGCAGTATCCACCCCCTTACAGAAGACCACCGTGAAATAACAGCATGTGTGCTGTTGTGTTTCGGTGAGTGAGTAAGAGATGCCAGAGCCCATTTCCCTATCACTTCCTAATCCCTTAATTGGACTATGATCGCACTTGCAGCGCCTATGGCTTGAGTGGTTTAAAAGAAGATAGCGGAGAAAAAGACAGAGGCGGACAGCGACTTTATTTTATAATATGTACAGCAATAGATATTAATTTATTAAACAGGAACAACGATTAAATTATATTGCCAATATAAAAAAAAACACTTTAAACTTTCTTAATAATTTGTTTAATATAATAGTAATAAATGTAAGATATGGAAAATGTGAATTTTCATATAGTAGCATAATGAAAGATATCATAGAGAACTCATTCCTTAAAAGCCCTCGGCCGCCTGTGAAACCACTTCGTAAAAAATAACATTTTTTATTAAAAAAACAACACCTCGAACTTGGTTTGTTTGCAAAGGCTTTCTCAACGATATCATGTTTCAAAAGAACAAATATTTTACATATCTACATGTGTAGTTAAGTTACATTTCGTAGTTAAGTTAAGTAGTTTAACAGTATTGTCGCGTGCAAGATTTGATAATATGGTCGTAATTCCGTTACAGTCACAATGTATTCCAGTTTTAACTGCGTGAAACCATTTCTTGCGAACTACGTATAAATGCCATAATAACTGTAACAAGCCATTCGAAGAAAGTTTTTGAAAAATTACAATTGCAAAGACGGTTTTGACTTTTCGTTATTGTTAAATAAAGGGTATGATTTAAGCTGTCGTCAATTTAATTGGTTTTCAATTTGTTAAATAATAGGTTTTGTCCGCAAAATAGTAGATCTGTCGCCAAACAATATGAAAACAATTCCATAATAAATCGCATATAATCATCGGGATATATTATCAATCGACTGATCCTACGACGCGGACTTTTTTCCCGTTGGTTCGATTGATAGGACAATGCGCACTTCCGATAGGCTGTTGAAATTATTAATTTTTATTTTAAATAACAAACAAAAATTATCTTGTTTTAAAACAACAAAGCTGTTTATTTGATTACAACGCCACATTGTTGTGTTTTATCATCATCAACAAAATCAATTTAAATCTTTGATCATCATTTTTCATTTCAGCAGCAGGACAGGACGTCCACTGCTGGACATATGGGGAGGCCCATAATTTTCCAATAGGACCTGTCAAAAGCAGTCTGGATCCATAGTCTACCCGCGGCCTAGTCGTTTGTCCATCTTGTGAGTAGACGTCCAACGCAGCGCTTGCAGTTTCGTGGCCTACTCGTGAAACTTCCGGCTCGAGCGGCCGTCAGCTCTCCATGCTATATGTTCCGAACAGTTACTCAACAGAACTCTAAACTTTAGAGCTTAGCAAACGGCCTAATAATTGTAGTAAGACTGTGGCACGAATTGTAACATTTTACGCGAATTTTTGCTTACACAACGAACTAGAGCGCGTACGTAGTTGAGGGCATCAGCTAGTAAATAATAGAAACAAAGTGGCTGTAGGCATATCCTGATGTTTTTCATTCATAAAGTTGATAAAAATGCACCTGCCAGGATGCGCTTACGACTATTAGCGAGGATGTATCACTTATCTGACGAATCGCATCAGATATACATTCGCATGGAAAACCGTACCCTTCACTATTGTATAATCATACTATAGTTATAATGACGCGCTCCGGCTTCGCCCGGGTTGAATAGGAGACTTATTTTACACAAAATATAGGTTATATACATCTGAAATACTTAGTTAAAGAATGTTTGTACAGTACGTCTAATACACAGGATGTCCATTATTAGAAACCGATCAATGTGGGAAAGGTTCTGAAACGCTTTACTAGAGTGCTTGGTGGGGAACCCTAGACCTCTAGAATGAATAGATTATTCCCAGTAGTTCCGTGGCGGAATTAGTGATACTGCTTTTTCGTTGATATTTGTTCTCTCCCTCCGTAATATTAATGTAAGTATATAAAATAATGTTCTAAAACAATATTTATATGGGTTTTAATTCCATGTCGCTGCGCCCTAAAAATGAAACCGAATACACTTTATTCTGTTTGGTGTGGTTATTTGTTTAATAAATTTAAATCTAGAACATTTTTTGATATTCTGTGTGAATCATTCTTAAATCATAATTTCGTTATGAAAAATAATCTGAATCAGCGTTATCCGAACAAGTAAATTCTAAAGTCTCATGTTGTGTAGGTATGTACTTGCTGATACGGCAGAAATAACCTTACGCTACGTAATTTTGTAACAATAAAGCAATGAGCAAGCGCATTAATTACAAATACATTGATGTTTCGACGGGTTGATATGATATATCATTGAAAATGGTTCAAAATTTAGTCTATATTCCGTGATGCGACTTCGAAAGTAAATACTCGAGTAGTTATTAAATAATAATAATAAATAAACTCTTTATTTCGACCTTGTCTGATCATTTATTGTTAATTAAATTTAACTTAGTCTATGTTATTACAGATATTTTAAATATCTTTGTTTCGCTTGTAAATATATATTATAATTCAGTCTACATGGATGTCAAATATTATTTTTATTTTGTTAATAGGGAATATGGTTGTTATATATGAAATAAATGATGATGATGATGATTATTATTATTATTATTAGTCTATAACTGTGAACAATACAACAACGGTCAGGTACCGACTGTCAAGCCTTTCGGTAAATGTATTGAGGATGCTATTAGTGCTGACCCGCACCCTGCGCATGCTCACCAGAGATGCACACCGTTTCCTCATAGTTGCATAGAAGCAGTCTACTCTGAATTCAGCTATGATTAATGAAACAACTAGATTATGAATTAACTATGATGGAGAAACATTTAATAAAATAGAAACTTGAAATAGGTGCTGCGCATATATGCATGAGGATATAATTAAATATTGATGACCGCCTTCACCATTTCATTGGGGATCGTTGTGTTTAAAGAACACAAAACCCCAGAGACCACGCATAGTCATAACACGGTTTCTCCATTTGGCATTACCGTTAATCATTAATCTGATGAAAGTTAATAACACTCGGTAGTGTACGGTAGTGGTTCTGTATAGAAACAATACAACAAAATCACTCGAATAATTAAAATCCGTTAATTATTTGGCTATCATACGTTTTTGTACTTAAAATTGAAGTAACCGGTGCGCTTAGTTAGAAATTTCTAACATTGTGTTGTTCTAGCAATATTCCAATGTCGTGAATAATCAATCGAAACTGTCAATATCCATAGTAGATCCAGGCTGCTTCAGAGAATTTTGTGGGTAGGCCTATATATACAGCAGTAGACGTCCTTCGGTTGAGAAGATGATGATGTTACATCTTTCAGTTTTAAAGTAAATTAATAAGCAAAAGTAAATTTTAATATATCAATAGTTTTTATTCAACACTGTTGCTTTTTGTTCAAACATTAAAAATGGGTTTGAAATGCATTCTTGGATGCATTGCTCACAGTACAAAGTTAAAAGAAGAATATTGTAATATCTAAAACTCAAAAACCAGAGCTGTTCAAATAATTCTACTTATTATATTTGAACTTAGACTGCAAACTTGTGTAATATTGCAGGTTATTAATTCTTACCGAATTACAAGTATTAATATCTTTAACTGCGCCGGAGTCTAGTAGGTCTACGACTGTATCCAACTGGCCGGCTCGAGCTGCTCTCAGAAATGCTGTGTTCGGATCTATCTGTAAAGACAAAATAAACACTTAATTATTTACTTGTTTAAAAGAAATTGTATGATTTTAAAAGGTACTCTTTAGCAAGTAAAGGTGTAGGAAATCCTTTTGAATAATTAGAATGCCTCAATTAAACGCTTTTAAAAACTCAAGCCTTTTAAAAACATATGTGCGCGGTGATGTTGCGTTTAGTCTTATATAAGAGGTTGGTTACTGTTGCCAGACGAGCTTTTGCCAGATGCGTTTCATCCGATATTAAATTAAACTTCCTTGTTTTGTAAAAAAGTAACAATACAAATGAGCCCTAGTAACTTTAACTCAGCTTGTAACGGTCGTGCCCAGCGATTCAGCATGCTTGACCGCAAATCGAAGGTTAATCCAATAAATTGACGTTACCTTATTAACTTTATTCAATGCAGGGCGTAGTTATTTTTACAATAAATCCGATCTCGTAACAATAACTATCTGTTTATTTCTATAAAATGTAACTACGATATATATGATGTATATTTGTTAGGGAAAGAAAATCAGAAATCACCTTTGTGATTATTGAATAGCGTTATTGAATCTATCTTTTATATAAATAAAAATTAATGTGTTTTTAATACGCAAATATACGCTGAAGTCCAAGTGAGATTGTTATGAAGAGAAAAATTAGAAAAATTACAATGTGTATGGTTGGTAGCTTGAAGATTGAAGATATTAAACTCAAAAACTGCTGTTCCGATTTTGAATATTCTTTCACCTATAGAAAGCCATATTATCAGCGAGTAACATAGGCCATATTTTATAAAGTTACGTGGGTGAAGTCGCGTGCAACAGTTAGTAATCTATAAAGACACATGGACAAAGTCGCGAACAAAAACTAGTTTTACATCAAATACAATAATACACTACCTACTTAATATTCATTACGGGTTAGATATATAATTTACTAGCTAATGCCCGCGACTTCATCCTTGTTGAACGATGAAACCCTATGTCCTTTCTGGTGTCCCAGACAACGTGTATGCAAAATTTCATGGTGATCGGTTCAGTAGTTTTTGCGTGAAAGAGTTACAAACATCCATACATCCAAATATACATTCGCATTTATAATATTAGTACGGATATTTAAAAAAAAACATGATAGTAATATCTCAGTATCAAATATGTAGGTTATCGAATCCATCTGATGATCAATAATGAAAAAAAAATTGATCACGACCAAGATAGAAACTGCCGATATGGATCCGTTCGTCTTTAAGTATGATCTAACACAGTTTTGTATGACACTTTTACAGATAAATAAAACAATAAAAAATCAGAGGGTATCCTAGGCTATATTTTATAAAGTTACGCGGACGAAGTCGCGTACAACAGCTAGTATGTTATAGAACATAGTCGCTGTCCGCCTCTGTATATTTCTCTAACCTCACCGATCAAATTTTTATACGGTTTTCACTAGTGAAAAGAACTATAAACGAGAAAGGTTTGTAGTATATAATTTGCAGAAAAAATCGCATCTGTGCGAAGCCTGGGTCGAGTTGCTAGTTAACCATATAAATAAAATCGAGTGATTCTCAGCACTACATCTTTGTACAAGTTTTTAAGATTATGGTATCTGTCGCTAGATTATTAAGCGTTTTCTAAGATCAGAGGATTTACCAAATAGAGTCAATGTGTCATGTCAGAGCGTTTTTTATGGAAATGTTCATATACGAACATGCAACTACTGATGGTACCCTATCAAGACTTAATAAGGTAAAGAGAGATGCATTTCTTTTTCGAAAAGGAAGCTAGTAAGATGTTTTCTTCAAATGTAGTAAGTAGGCGTTACAAATCACATTTTATAAAACAATATTATGAATTAAAATTAAACACATATTACAAAATAACTTACTCAAATATATCTCAACTAAGCGATATTCTCAAAGTTTAGATAAAATATGGGTAATTTATAACAATTCTATTGCCAATTGAAATAATCAAATTTAAATAATTTCGAAGACCACCATGAAATAATAGCATGATTGCTGTTGTGTTTCGGTGAGAGAGTAAGGATTGATGTTAGAACCGAATAATTATTCCCCGTGGTCCCTCTCATAGTCCCTGTATTAATTAGTAGAAAGGTCTCTTGGCTTTATAGCCGGCTTTATTTTTATTTGGCATTAACCGGCTTAGCTGTAGCGCCATTGACAGTTAAGTAGCGCTAGAAATGTTGAAGACTACCCGGGCAGTTTTGCTGATCGAGTAAGCCGAATGAAAGTCGAACCGAACACTTACGTAGAAGAAGGATTAGCGGGTCGGCTTGTGTGCCGTAGGTAGATGTGTGAAGGCTTGTGAAATGTGCCGGCCCGACTATGTGAATAGCAACCCTAAAAGGGATACCAGGCCCATTTCCCTATCTCTTCCTAATTCCACTAAAGTCGGCAGTGCATTTGCAGCACCTGTGGCGTTGCTACTGTTAATAGGCCACGGTAACCACCTATCAAATGAAGCGTCACCCTGTCTGTGGACTTTCACATTTAAAAAATAATAATATAAAAATGCATGAGTCCTCTTAACGTTGTTAAACTAAACGAAAATATGAAGAAACGTAATTTTGCTGAACTGTCATATAATATGTACATTTCGCGTCGGAAAAAACGAAGTCATATAAAACATTATGATGTACTTAGCACAATTTTTAAAATTCACAGAACACTTGCTCAGGTTTGCGTTAATATTAATACAAACAAGCAAACGTTGACCCCATTGTTGAATCCTCACATATATGCATACACTTGCTAATAAATTAAATTATTATAATTATAAAATTAAAAAAAAAAAATATGTTTGAACACACCACTAAAGTGATAGAGTAAACGCGTCGTTCTAGCGGCAGTATACGGGCACCGCACCAGACCGCCATGGCGGTACTGTTGAGTTGCATTGCGCGTGAGTCGTTCCGTTCCACATCACTGACAATCTACGTAACAACAGGTATGGGATCGGAGGAAACTAGAGCTAATCGGGAAGACGGGAAGGTAACCTTTCATAATTACTTTGAATCTAAAAATACATAGAATAGAAGGCAATGAATTGAAGACATGAAACGACCATTTTTCAGTGATTAGGTTTCTATTGTGGGGCTGCAGCGACATAAATTGAGGCGGCAACACTAGTAAGAGAGAAACTAAATTTTTTTCAGCTCAATTTAGCTTTTGTCAATAGAAAACAGCAGTTTGTGGTTAGGAGATGCGTATGGAGATCTCTATGGACAAAAGCTAAATTGAGCTGAATAAAATATAGTTGCTCCCTGATACTTCTACTGCCTAATATTTTTTTTGGCTGTCCTAAAAAATATTGTAAAGTTATTGTAAGGTTACATGGCTAAATTTCCGTAGAAAATCTGCATTGACATTGTAATTTTTATTTAATTAATATCAATAATATATTAATCCAACTTACTATAGAAAAATTTAACACTAAATTGCACAAAGGGCTCTTAGATATAAATTACACATTAGATGAATATTTTAAATTAAGAAACATTTACATATTATACTAATGTAAAATATAATTTAATTTTAATAAATAAATAGTATTATTTGTACACTATATTATTTACTTATGGCAGAATGAGTAGGTATAGGACATTTATTTAATTAATGACGTAATTGTACTCATAAATATTTTCTTTCTTTCCTTAATATTATCGACTCATTTTCCTCATTGGCAGCTTTTTCAGGCTCCTAATACAGCAGAACACAGAGTTCTTTAAAAGGACAGTTTAGAGGACTTTAGAGGAGCAGGTACCAAACCAACTCAAATCGCAAAATGTTTTGCTAAGCGCAAAACTCTAGAACGGCTGGACTAATTCAGGTATTTTATTTTTCCAAATATTCGTTGCGGACGTCAACGAATATTTGGAAAGCCTCTTATAAAGAGAAAAATTGTAAAATCTGTCCGTGCGAAGCCGGGGTCAGATCATTAGTATTAGATAAACAAGCATCGTCATGCCTTGTTCCGTTCAACATCATCCATTGAAATAATGATGATCTATATCAATTTCACTGACGCTTGATAGCGGATGGTGTGTGGTCACAGCACACGCCAGTTTTTCTATTGTAATTATTCACACTGGCGACCGTCATTAGGTTTTATAAGCAGCAGTGTCAGTTCGAAATCGTTGGACCGAATTGAAAATATATATTTTTTATAGAATGAAATGTGTGGTTGATTTTATTTGACAGTGTCATAATGTTACGTAAATCTATTTGTATACAATACCTCTCATACAAATTGATTTCAGTTATTACACGCACAATCGTAATTGCACCTAAGCAGTAATTTGTCGAAATTGATGTCGATGTTGCTATCTATCGATAGAGGATAGTTTGATTCCGTTAGAAAGTAATCAAGGAAACATCAATCAACAATGTTGCGACTTGCATCGCATAGGTTCCGCTTTCTTTGATATAAAATATTATTATTGACATCATTACATATTTTCAAGGAAATAGCTATTTGATCAAAAATAAGAAAATAGAGGTAAGGGAAAAAATAGGCGCAATTGATTGACTTAATATGCATATTTAAAAAATATATTTACAGCCATGTGAATAACAGCATTTGCGCTGTTGTTTTACAGTGAATGAGGGTTGCCAGAGCCTTACTTCTGTTTGAAATTGCTTATTTTTTGCCTGGCTGACGACCCTATATAGAAAATTAAATTGGGTTGTCAATTTAAAATCATCCATACTAATATTATAAAATGAAGGTAACTCTGTCTGACTGTCTGTCTGTTACCTTTTCACGCCTTAACTACTCTACCCATCATGTTGTCAAGCATATAGGAAAGGACATAGGTTACCTTTCAACTAAAAAAAGTACTGTTCCTGAGGGATCATCTAAAATAAAATAAAAAACTAACGCCTGGTCAATGTGTTATAGCAATAAGATGTCAAGCGTTATATTGCTTACATATTTTTCTTTATTTTTCAACGCGGACGATGTCGCGGACACCAGCTAGTTATATAAATAAACAAAGTCGCAGTCTGTTTCTCCGGTAATTACTATTAAACCACCCAATTCCCACTACTGTAAAGGGCGATAAACAAGGAAGTTTTGTGTCATATAATTTACATAAAAAATGATCAGCGAAGCCGTGGGCGGGTCGCTAGTAGGATAACAATAAAGCCTCTACCGATTATTAGGAAAGTAAACAATTGAGTCAAAGAAAGTATAGTGCGGTATGATAACGCAGTAGAGCTGCACTTTCCACGTTACTGCTCTAACTATCGATTTATGAGAGCGAAACGAGCCTTTGTACTTACAGGAAGCTTCAGTTTTATTGATTTATTTGTAAGAGAATAGTAAGCCATTCGTTCACCGGTAGACAATAATATTGTGTTCTCATTAATCACGGTGAATTCTTTAAAGGTCTTGTCAAAACAAACAAAATACTTAGGTAGGTATAGCATTATGTTTTATCGCCTAAAAGATCATTAAAATGAAAGGTATTCGTAGTTTCGAAACGAAAAATAGTTTCGTGTAGCATATTAAGACAAATACTAATCTCAGACTGAACACAATTTTTACTAAAATGAGCGAAACCTAAGAATAAGAAGAATAACCTATGAATTAAGGTGCAATATTGCAGAATAAATTGTAGCTTCTAAGAGATCGTAGATAACAGAACAGATTTAAAAATTGAAAGGTATTTCTTAAATGTTGTGTAAAATATGAAAAAAGAAATAAAAAAAGCCTATTAAAACTTTAATACAGAACTAAAGTTAAATAAGTTTAAAAGAAATGTAGTTGTTACTGAATTTTTTTATTACTATGACATGAAAGGTTTTTTGGGCAGTAATTTACCATTTTCTTCTTAGAAAATATATATTTTTTATAACTGCCATATCACTGTATATCTATGGATGTTTTAATTTTACTCTAAAAAGTAAATTGGTCTACGAAAATAACTCTTTACTGCTAAGTCCTCGCCTTAAGCAATTTCTTTATTGTTTTAGCAAAATCACGACTTCTTCAATGATTAGGAGGATAGTAAGAGCTTCTGAGCTTTCCGCTGAAATATGCATTTTTTTTAAATCAAAATTTACTACTGGTGACATGAACTTTTATTTGTTATATGGTTATATAACTAGATTTTTTTTTACTTTTGGATCAATATTATTTGGAATATTTTATAAATTTTAAATGTACCTCTACTGAAAGAAATCACCAACACAAAAACTGTGAACAATCTTTCTGAATTATATAACTAGATTTTTTTTAACTTTTGGATCAATATTATTTGGAATATTTTATAAATTTTAAATGTACCTCTACTGAAAGAAATCACCAACACAAAAACTGTGAACAATCTTTCTGAACAGATTCTAAGTTATCGAGCGTTATCAAATATCAAAATGCTACACGAAGTCTTTTGATTGGTTACACTCAAGTCACGATACCTAAACACGCCGAAATTACAAAAAAAAAAAATGGAGGCCAATGACTTGTGGCTTTGTCAATAAAAACATTGAGAGAAAAAGAGAACAGTTTGGGATCAACTGAGGAGTTGCTTCTTACAAGTCTTACGTACCTACTAGTAGCGCTGGGGATTGTCACAGAATAGATAATAGTACAAGTAGTATTGTGTAGAGTTGTGGCTTTTATTGCAGGCTATGTAATGTTAACTATACCTATATCTATATCGATGCTATAATCTCTATACATACGAGTATATATAAAAATTTCGTGTCACGTTGTTTGTCGCCGATGAACTCCTAAACAACTGAACCGATTTTAATAAAATTTTGCACACTGTGTGCAGTTTGATTCAACTTAAGAGGTAGGATATATTTTATAAAATTACGCAAACGAAATCGCGTGCAACAACTAGTATATTATAAAATAAAATCGCTCTCCGCTTTTGTCTGTTTCTCCGCTAACTTCTTCCAAATCACCCATCGAATTTTAATACGGTTTTCACAACTGGATATTGACATAGATATCTATTTTAATTTCGGTTTTTTTTTTTCAAGTGAACCCCATTTGGTAACACTATATTTTAAATAACGACATATACTAGCTAGAACATTGACCACGTTGTCAATGTTCTATAGCTGTCAATGTCAAAATACCTAATATTAATTAGATTTAATAAAAAACGTTTTATCAAGAGACGTTAGATAAAATATAAAAATATATACTTAGAGAGAACTAAAAAGGTCAAATCGACTACAGGTGACCAAATTGAACACCTACACACCAATCAGCGCATCCCCAATAAATTTTGCAAGTAAATGGAGCTGTGTTGGAAACCAGGAGACAATTAGATAAGTGTTCTAGTGTCAATTGGCTAGTTAGAACAAATTAACAAAATCTGTGTCAAGTTACTCGGAATAGCTGCCGATTGGTGATGAATTGCGATAATTTTATAATAGAATTGTGAATTAGCAGTAATCTTGTAATAAAATTTCTTTTAATAAGAAAGATCTTACTAATAAATTACTATGAAGATACACAAATTTTTAGTAAGTAAAGTTTGATGAACAAAGACCTAAAATAAATATTTATTTTTAATTACATTAAATATATACATAAATAAATACAAGTTACTTCATATGATACCTGATTAATTTAATCCATAGTGTAAATTGAAGTCACTTTTCGCGTCTGTCTGTATAGACTATAACTTATTCTAAGCCACGCAACGGAGTTTGATGCGGTTTTCATCATCAGTTAGATAATTTTTCACGGAATTTTGAGGAGGCCATTGATAAAGTTTTTTTTTTTAATTCCCCGGGGCTTACACCACCCTCGTGGGCTATTTACTTTAAAACAAATATTAACACCTTAATATATTGTATTATTATTGCTAAAATATAATTATGTACATTTATCTGTGCATTGTATTACTTAGGTTAGGGTGCATTAAAAAAGGGGTCTTAATTAATCAGGGTCTTTTATTTACCATTTTTTTTAAATTATTACTAGCTTGTTTTATTTACTTTTCTCTCTATCAAGTGGTTAAAGTGGTTGCCTTGGCGCTCTAACTCAGGGTTCGATTCCTGGAAGGGTCAACTTTGGAAATGTAAATAAGTAGGTATATGTGTGTTAAAATACAAATGAAATTAATGAAATATGTCAGTAGAACAGTTTTGCAGAACATCTAACAGTATCTAAGCCCTTCAATTACGTATACGTCTCTGCGTCTGACATTTAATTGACAAAGGCTTATTTTTCACTGGGTTATTTAGTACAATATGTGGTTATCTGTTCCACAACAGATAACTATGTTATCTTACTTTTTCTTTTTTATCGTGAACCTTTTTATTGAGGAAAGAGAATAAAAATTCGCTTCTTCGTCCTCCCCATCTAATACTTGCTGAGGGAATAATAATCTCGCATAACAGTAAAACCGAAGGTGGTTGCTACTTTTCGTGTATAGACTTCAGTAATTACTAGCAATTCCCAGATTTCTCCGAGGCATTGTATCCTCTTAAATAGTAAGTAAAATAATATTGGCATTTCTCGTTTTATTTCCCCAGATCACGTGCGACTTGCTAAGTAGCTACGGGCTGCTAGCCGAGCTTGGCTTGCCTTGGTTGCTGCGCCGCATCGGGTTACCTCCCAAGAGTATCGATTGACGATCGCCACCTGTCTATATCCGGTGATATTGATGAATTACATTTTCTATTCATTGTGTGCTATATTATTCCTAATATACAACATGATTATAATTTTTATGGCAGACCACAGAGAGTTGGAAAGATTACGCCTCACTCATACTAAGAAATCGCCACCTTCTTAGTATAATTTTAATACAGCCTTGCCCGTGACTTCGTGCGTTGAAATGCTAGCTTTTGTCTGCGACGTCGTCCGCCTATCCTTATAATTTTATTATAGCCTCTGTATTTTTAAAGTATAAACTGAAACTGTAAATGATACTGTAATATAATGTGAATACTTGTAGAGTAACAAACGTTCAATAATTCATCGTCTCATTCGATTTGTAGTAATTTAAGTAAGAAATCTCTCTTCATTTCTTCTCGTCTCACAGACTGTTATAATCCGGATGTAACGTAATTAACTTTCATGGTATATAATTCTAATAAAATGCGTTCGACAAGACTTGTGCATTTCTTTGAAATAGTAGACATTACTTGTTATAAAAGAGGAATTTAATAGTTTCATTTTACTAGAAAACTGATAATTTCAACCAATAAGCCAACTTGGAATATTTTGCTATACGCATTGTGCAATTATTGAAATCATTTATGACAAATAATTCTTAGTGTTATACCGGTTATGATAGCTATGTACTAATCTTAAGTGGGTACTTATTAAATATAAGCAAGTTCTTATACTATAGTTTTCTAAATTAGATTTGAGATCTGTGATCCCAAAGCACAATAGATCCTTAATGAAGTTACACAGATTTCCTTGAAAAAAATTTCCAACTTTTCGAATAAATTTATCAATGAAACCAGAATTTAATAAAGAAAAAACAGTTAAGTATATTCTAATTTTTTTCTTCGGTATTTTCTCTTTTGAGTTCGAATTAGTATCCTAAAGTGCTTATCAACGATACTGCCACCGCAACCGGCAGAACTGTGAGTAGAGGTCTGAGTTGTTTTAGCAAGCTTGTACATTTGCTCATTAATGTGTCATTAATATTAATTGCTCTGCATTACGGCATAGACTGCATTAACATATTCTGTAACCTTTTGTACCAATAATGTACAAAATGTGGCAATTAAAATAAAAAAAATTAATCAGTTTTGATTTTCACTTTTTAAATTTTTAATGAGTCGCCGGGATTCACATTTTCATATCTGCCTTTATACAGATACTCTATAGTTAAATAACGGTGTTCGTACTTCAGTAAAAGGTAACAGGAAAATGATAGTGTTTAAATTAAAAGCGAATAAAAGTATGTAGATTAAAAAATTCTTATTAATTTTAAAGAAAACATTGCGTTGCCTTTTGTCCTCTCTCCTCAACATTCCTACCCTTTCGTCATAGCATTTTAGAACCGACTCTCATTTTTAATAACTGGCTATTGGATCCCCCAATGTCCTTCGACGATAAGAGGGAGCGGCTGAGTTCATGTTATGAAGGTGATATTGATTAAGACTGCCAAACCCCTTTAAACTCTACGCGTGCAACCAACCTCTAGGTTTGCTGAGCAAGCAAGGAACATACAGTATTCAGTCTCCAGTACAACTACAGACGTGTATGTATACGCCTTTTAATCCCAGTGTGGATTTAAAGCCAGTTGATGGTCTTCAAACGCCTGAATCAATGTTCATAAATTATAGCTAAGAACCATCCCGATCACGTCAGCTTTCAAACAAAAAAAAAACGGATCAAAATCGGTCTATACACAGACACACACGCAAACTTATAACAAACCGTTTTTGCGTCAGGCGTAGGGGTAATAAACACAAGGAAGGGAGAAAATTAAAAAGACACCGATACCGATTTAAACTTGACAGCTTCACTACAAAATAATACAATACAAGTAATTTGCTATTTGTTCTGTTCTTTCCGGACAGAGCAATGATATTATACCTAACATTACCCCTATAAACTAGGACAGATCGTTTGGTCAACCAAAAAGTACATACATATTAATACAAATCACGTAGAAGCTGTGAAAACGTGTGGTGTTAAAAATCTAAATATCACTTCTAAGTTCCTTATTAGATAATAATAGCAATATGGATCATGAAAAAAATTTATTGCTAGTAGTATTTCATCAGGTTCATAAGAAATTTTATAAATACATTTTTGGAAACGGATTTAAAGGACATAATATTAAGCAATAAATAACAAAGTAAGAACTCTTTTAAGGAGGTCGCATTGTATTGCAATTTGAACTGGTTTTTTTTTTTCATTCGAGATCACTACCGAGTCTCTTAAAATTCGACGACTCATTTATCATTCTGATGGCCCGATGTTCCCTCTTTGCATCGACCATCAGCTGATGATGTAATAGCGTGTTATAAGACGATATTCTTAGTTGGAGTTGTGGTATTTATTCTTGTATAGGTAAACTGTAGTTAGTTATAACAACAAGTACAGTTTAATAATGAAGAGGCGGCTCAACCGGTCTGTAGTGCGGTCGATGCATTATGAAACTTTCATTAGGGACGCCATTGTGGCGAATATCGTGAGTATCAGCGCAGTGGAATGGTGTGGGTGTTTGTGGTGCCTAGTTTTTTAGTTAGTTAAAAAATTATTAAGACAGTCTGACGATCCCTTTGATGGTGGGTGGCTACCGTCGCCTATAACACAAGCAACGCCACCGGTGCTGCAATTGCGTTGCCGAAATAGTAGGATAAGGAAGGGATAGAGAAAATATGCTGTATTAATTTCACGCTTCTGTAAGGGTGTGGTTACTGCCGTTTATTCCACTTGGTCCCCACGAGATTGTCCCCGGCATGGACCAGGTCGCCTAATGTGGCATTTTCGGGGCAAATTCGGGGGGACCACGGCGACTGCAATAAATAAATTTGCCGCCAAACGGGAGCCAACCATGACTATAACATAGATCCTAAATTTACCGAGAAAAAATAGAAAGAGCTATTTGAAGTTTCATTTTAGTCACCTCAAAAGAGGATGTGAATTGGACAAGATTGCAAATGTCTTGTTATGTGTGAGTAGTACTTTAGCTTGGATGAAAGCTCATATAATTGGGTCAGGGCAGTCGCTGAGTTTATTGCGTTTGTACCAGCGTTTTAAGTTAGTTTATAAGTTTATAAGTTAGCATATATATATTAAGTCGGAGAAATTGAGCGGATGACGTTATGAATCATAAACTTGAAGTTAGCTCATGAGTTCGATTGTACGATTATATTTACGGGATTCTACTGTAAACAACGTTGAGACTTCAAGACTTTTCAAGACACCACAAAGTAAATAATTTTCTTCACAAAATATTTTTAAAAATATATGTAATGGATTAGATGGGGTGGGGACACAAAAGTGGGTTGCAAAAGGGGCAATTTATTAATCAAATCAAAGGTCAAAAGGATTAATAAAAACTACCTTTTTTATAATAAACGCCAGCAGACAGACTGATGGCCCACTTTGATGGTAGATGACTACTGTCGCCTAGAAACACAACCAACATCAGAAAAGATGAAAGTGCGTTACCGATCCTCAATAATCTATCTATCATTACATATTATAAATTAAAAGAAGTTCGCGATTCGATTTTAGATAATTTTTAGAAACTTATACTTAAAAATGTCGCTCTATTCGACACTGAGACTTTTGGAGGATATTTATTACCCTCCTAAAATCTCGGGACGATGTCTACAGTAACTGATACCTTCAATAAATTTATTTAAAAATCGAACCAAAAACTAGCATGTAATGAATGTTTCTTTATATACATTTGTATAGATTTTTCTGTTTCTTGTAAACAGAATTGAAAAAATACACAAAATCAAATCAATTCACATTGTTACCTATACGTAACAATGACGTCACGTATTATAGAAAAGTGGGGTGCAACCACTAAGTTTCCCATAAAAAAAAAACTCGTACTCTTTAGGTAACTACAGTACACCCATAAAACAAACCACATCGTAAAGTGCACGTGAAAGGAAATAAGAACAATAAACTGTTTCTATTATACAAAGTAGAGTCGTCTATTTATGATAAAATATTTTATAGTGAATGATACATAATAATACAGATCTTCGTTTTTGGAGATTTTTTTCTTAAGTGCGAGAGGTGAATATTGATGAAATTTCTCGTTCACAAATTACAGGTCGCTCAACAAGCTGTAAGGAGGGCTATGTTTGGCATTTCACTAAGGCACATGATCCAAAATATGGAGAACAAAAGTGGTCGACACAGCCCAAAGGATGAGTCAGTAGAAGTAAAAATGGATGGGACATGTCTGTCGTATAGTGGATGGGCGTCGGGATAGAGCAGTCAGGTCGGATGACTTCAAGAGAGTGCCTGGCAGTGGTATAGATGCGGAGGAATGAGTATCGAGTGTGTGGGTGGGGCACAATTAAAAAGGTTTATTCCCAAACCCAATAATCAGCAAACAAGATAATGATAATAATGATGAATTATGAGTACATTTCTCGTTTTAGTTAAAACTGGCAAAAAAACAGTTTAAGAAAATCCATCTGTGTATTTATCCCACTTTTATTAGTGACGATCAAAATAACACAATCACAATGTGTAAAATGTATTTAAGATATGATAAACATATAATATGTTACTTCAGTTGATTGTGAAAGGCTAAGGTAGAAAGGCTAAGGTAGAAAGGCTAAGGTAGAAAGGCTAAGGTAGATGGGAATTGTGCTGCGAAACATCCGGAAATAAACCCGGTATTGCTAACGCGGAACAATAGTTTCGTATTGCTATTGTCAGAGAAGAATTTAAGAAGCTCTTGATTCTGGAAGACTGAAAAGCAGTTGAAGAAGAACAATTTTGCCACTTTATTTCCTCGGCTATATTTTAGGTATAGTATGAGCACTCGCTTACTCTTTCTTGCAGCAACTTTTAAGGTTAAGATAACCATGATGGTCGCCAATCTTCGTAGAGAAGCGGCGATATAAGATGAAAATTAGATTTAAAGTACTTAGGGAAGGTACTCATATCTCTCTTTCTCTCTTAATCCACATTAAATAATTATTGTTTTTGTGTTTTGGCCTTGTTCTAACAGATAGGTTTTGTTAAGATTTGTCGAACCTACTGGTTTGTGTCTGTTAACACCTACCGCTGGAAAGCTGAGGACGTTTGCTCATGTGGTATTTAATTATAGACCACTTCACCTCTCACTAAATGGAGTGACGAAAACGTAAGCGTACGTAAGCCCATTTTAATATTAATCCACAAAAGTCTGAGCTTTGCATGGACCTTTAAGCGCACTCGATTTTCATTAAATAAAAATCTACGAAATAACATGTCATTGTCAAGGACTATGTCATGGTCAACCGACCGCGATTACAATACGCAATTAACATCGATTTGCATACAGAAAATAAATTAACGTTAATATGACAAGTCATTTTAAAAATAATTAAGAGTTGAATTAGTGTAATGCCAGAATTTAAATTATCCGAGTTATTGTTAGCACAGACTTGTTAAAGCCTTTTTTATAGCATGTGTCCTGTCCATCGCCATTTCAATTGTTTGATTTCTTAAATATATCTTCCACCTTTGTTATAGCTCTCATTTCTTCTTATTGTAGCTCGATCAGCACTGACTTACTAATAATAAAAACCCAAAGCGAAAGTGAAAAAATAGGTAAAAGCAATTTGTGTAAATTAATATCAGATATTGTTTAAGCCTTGTAATAAATGAGAGAGCGAATGAAATTTGATTATGAAATTTTGTGTATAGTGTTCCTATCTCTATTTCATAGTACTGCTTTCCTTGACATTGCTTCCTGTAGATAACTCTTACATACCCACTATCTATATGATAATAGGTATAACAGGACTAATCCTAATTCGACGTATCAGTTACCAGTCGAAGTACATAATTTAAATTATTTACAATACACAAATCAATTTGACAAATTATAAAAATTACAAAAAATATAAAAACCTGCACAAGAAATTATAAGAATACTTAATAATAAACCAAAACTATCTTCTATAAGATATCACAAACATCGATATGTTTTATATAAAACTATGCGGCATGTTCTGCACGAATTGTGAGCACTTGAAATCTATTTATGGCGGCCATTGAATCGCAAGGAATTCGTCTGTTTATATTTACAATACCTCCTTATGAATTAACGCATGTGCGCACTGAAAACTGAAACCATTAACTGCCAAGCTATTTTTGGTTTGATGCATTTTCATAGTGCCCTTGTTGATCTCGTATACCTCTCTATATATATAAAATTCTCGTGTCACAGTGTTTGTAGCCAAACTCCTCTGAAACGGCTTGACCGATTTTTATGAATTTTTTTGTGTATATTCGGTAAGTCCTTTCTCCTATTCTAACTTTTATTTAATAAAAGTTATTTATTTACACAATATAATCAATATTATAAAGCGAAGATAATAGGCTACAAGGTAAATTGAATCATGCTGTACATCGCTATACTACAATTTACTAATGATTAGGTTTTTTCTAAGATGGTAATTAATGCTAACAGACCAAGATATTCTCAATAGACTGAAACGTAGCGTAGTGCCCTTTCGCTTACAGTTCAAAACAATATTACTATTTCAAATTACGATTACTATCAGAGTACTTTGTTAGATCTGACAACCCATTTCAAACAGAGTCGGGTCTAAGTTTCCACTGAAATTGTTCTATGTAGTATGAAGTTAGAAACTTGCGCTTGTCCGATTGGTATATAAGATAAGTGCTACAATGTACAGAGGAAAAGAGGACAGACGTGTATTACGTCATCGTGTGACGACTTTGCACACATTATTTGCTAGCTTGAAAAGGTTGAAAACAGTATTTACATTTAATAAAACGAGTCCTTTCTCCTATTCTAAACCAACAAACCCGTAACCATAACCACTTTACCTCTTAACCTATGGCAACACACCCATTAGAGTTCTATGTGTAAGGAGGAATGGCCTCTATGTTCATCCGTCATAAAAGTATTGGTTAATTTAATATTTCTTCTATGGGCTGACGTAGATACGATTTTGCCCTTCTGGGATTTGAAACTGCGTCTGTCATTTTTGAAGGCGAGAGTTCAAAACATTAGGTTATAACGGCTGCAAGGATTTTAAATAACAAAAATCCTTTATGTTAACTCATAACTAAATAGCAATATGGTTTTAACGGGTTGCCCTACATTTCCCAACCAGCAGAAGAAATAAAAAAAAGAGTGAAAAATATTACGGTTTTATGCTCTTGTAGAGAATCTCGTAAAACGTTAAATGAAACTACGTAACTATGAGGCAAATTCAAGAGAATACTAGCTTTTACCCGCAACTTAGTCTGCGTTCCTAATTTTTTATTAGAAAAAAATTAAGAGCAGTAAAAATTTATTGCTCATTTATTTTTCCTTATGTATGGAATTGATTTTTACTTTATTTTTAGGTAATCCCTTGGAAACATTACTTTTTCTAGATGAAAGGTATCCTATGTCATTTTCTGTATCCCTGACAACGTGTATATAAAGTTTCACGACGATCGGTTGAGAATTTATGGCGTGAAATCGAAATAAACAAACTTCCCGAGGGATCATTTTTAAACAAAAGTAAAAAAAAACTCAATATCTGACCCGCGGGCGAAGACGCGGGCAAAAGTCAGTAGGTATAATATATAATAAAGACAGTTGGCATCAGGCGACTATTATCCCATTGCTCTTCGATTAGTAATTTTCACACCTAAATTAAATATCTATAATAGATCCCGCTATTCTACAAGAATGTGTGACCGTATACAGGACAGATCTTTATTAATTTAGTTCTTAAATGAGATCTACATTTTAATGAATGGACACTATATAGTGCCTTATTTAGACATGTATGCTATTTAGGGCTAAACGATATTCAATTAATACAACCGCGTATCGATTGTGGATTGTACCAGAGTTAATTATGCTACTTCACATTTAAGTATATATTATCACGTGTACCAGAATACCCCGGGTATTGCCCGTGGTCCGCCTAACCCTATGATTCTTTATGGTACAAAGTCAATAATGCGAATAATGCATGCAAATAAATGTGTTGCATGAAAACTATATAATTAGATCGTCAATAAGTTTCTTAATTAATATAATAGTGAGATAAATCATTTGTTTCTTTATTTATAATGTAACTAGTTGCTGCTCGCGACTTCGTCTGTGCTGTAGATAGAATTACATTTCTTACATACTTTTTGCTCTTTTTACAGTACTTTTTTTTTGTCGAATATGTAGTTAAGGCGTGAAACAAACTCACTTTCGCATTTATAAAATTAGTAGGGATGTGTAATCTCTTATAGATTCATTCTTTCTCTTATAAGTACCAATTATGTGTGAGTAAAAAAGTTATAATATTAATTAAAAATTCAGTGCGAAAAATAAAGACTGTAATTTGTTCGAAAAATGAATCAAACATGGAAATTCATAGTGAATAGGTGAACACGAAAGATGTAAGAAAATAAATAAAAACACAATTACTCACCAATGTTTTTGCATAAAAACAAAGACAAAAGCGATAACACGCAATGATATGTTATTCGTACAAAATACTTCAGACAACTTTTGACATTGTCGTTGAAAACGTAACACTTTGTTAATATAAATTTAACCATTCCGTACAGTTTTCGTGAATTCCTTTCATATGTTACTTTGAAACAAAAATGTTAACTAACAGAAAGATTTGTATGCTGTTCTATTATATACGAATATCTATATCTATATCCATATCCATATCTATATCTATACTTATTCTACGATTTATAATCGCACAGCGAAGGTTTGGAACTCTCTGTTGGCGTCTGTGTTTCCGAGCTCATATAACCCAAATCTTTTCAAAGTTGGAGTGAATAGACATATTCTGGGTGAACTCGCTCCATCATAGGCCTCATCTTTGCTACACGGCTGGATGAAAAAAGATTTTGAGTTTGAGGATTTCGATACGATTTTTACAAATGGAAAGAGCTATAAACGAAGAAGATTTTTTCGGATAATACTATCAGAAAAAATTGCATCTGTGTTGTGGTATCAGAAGCTGATGTAAGAGTTTTATTGTCTTTAAACTAATTTATGAAACTTAACAAAACAACCCCTAAATACAACTGGTATTTATTATTAACTACAATATTTACCCAATTAAAACTGTGCCGCAGCCTCTGTCACAACATCCACGTATGTAGGTTAAAGATTATTAAAAAAAAAACCTTCAACAAAGGTTGAATTCATTTCGGTACCCTTTATTATACATATAGAAATGCTTCAACCAGTTTTAAACGCACAATGCTTCTTCATTCTTTTTTATTTTTTAATAAAACAATAGATTTTAATGAATAGCGGCGTGCGAGAAATTGAATTAAAGTCACTTGGAAATACGAACACTCCGTAGAGAATTATTTTTTCTACCTACGTATTCTTTTATAGAAATTTATCTTTTATTCTCACTTAAAAGTCTAAATAAAAGCAATAATTAATGACTGTCCTATTTTTTATCTTTCATTATCTATTTAACACAATATGTTTAGTTAGTTTAATTAGTTTAGTGGGTTTTATTGTGACGAAATAATGATGAGTTTCACTTGAAAAATATATTATATATAGTTAAGTATTTTTTATTAGTTACTGTACATAAATTCAAGTAAAAAATGTTTTTGTTTTATAATAAAATTTTGATAATTATACTAACCATTATTTTTATCATATTAAATACAAAGAGAAATGCAGACAATAAAATTTTCAACCTGAAAGATTTCTAAGAAAAAAAATCATACAATATATTTTTTTTTTCTTAACCTGATTTTTGGGCTTTAACGATAAATTTTAACACTGTGTTCCACAGTCATAAACTCAACAAATGTAAGTATAGCAGCCCATCACAAAAGTACTATGTAATATAATTATAAAATACTATATACCTACTAGAGAAGATAGGACTTTTTCTCCTATTCTTATCTTGTCGCTTATCCCTTTAACATAACAATTAGAATTTAATTATTAATTGTTTGTAACATCGTAAAGCGAACGCTAGAAAATTATCCTGCATCATTTATATTGAGTGGGCTACATTGTATCAAAAGATATTTTTAAGCCGCTTAGTGTAGGCGGACGGGGCAAGGGGAGAAATGCGCTTACAACCGGTTTCTTGTTGGACAGGACTACACATTATATCCGCTGCTCGCGGCCCGATCCTGTTATATCACGTGAGATTTGTCTGTGGAACTTAAAGATGATTTAGCACAGAAAACCAGACAGTATTCATAGACACAAGTGATGCCATAGGGGTTGCAAGTGCGATAGCGATCTTGATAAATAAAGGATAAGTTGTAGGAATAATCGGCTCTTGATGGTTAGGTTAGTGTCCACTTGAAGGTAAGTAGCTACAGTCGCCTATTAACCCATGCCACTGTAGGTTCTGTAAGTGCGCTGTCTACATTAGCAGATCAAAGAGGATCAGGTTTAGGAGTGGATAGCAAATTGGGCTCCGACACCTCTGAACTTGAAACACAACAGCACACATGTTGTTATTTAACGGTGGTCTTATGTAAAGCGAGTGGTTACTGCCACCAGACGAGCTGTACTTACAGTTTAAGACAGCTATGGGCAATGTGTACGTTTTCGGAAATTGATAATACTTAAGCAGTGCCGGGAACGTGCTCAGCTTTCAACAGAGCAAACGAAGGTTTCAATTCAATTACTCTACCGCCCGCTTCATCCTGAGGCACGTCGCACTTTGGCAAGTGTCCGGTTGCGGACCCCCGCGGCGGAGTTGCGGAAGAGTGTTCGTCCGAGCTTGCAACTTCGCCTATAGCGGACGCGGAAGACGCCAAGAGGTCTAGTCGGTAGCTCGGTGGGTCTACCCATCTCGGGGCGGGAGTCCGACATAACCCACCGGTCTGTCCCCAGGTCGGTAAGTATTCATGATGGATTCTTATTGTAAAAAAGAAGAGGTTTCAATTCAAACCTACATATAATATTATGTTGTAACCGTGACCACCGCAAAGCTTTTGGTTGTACCTTTCGATTTCAAGTGTGAATTTAATAAAACATATATATATATATATATACAGATTACATATATAAGAAACTACACAATCAAACTAGTTTTCCTAAGTGTCTGTCACACCTCTATTGGATACTCGTAGTTGTTAGGTCCAGTTCAGTACTCCTATAGGCCAAATTAGCAATTCAAATAAGTGCCCGTGAGGCTAGTTATTTTGTTTATGGTTTAAACAACATGTTTGCATATTAGGCGGCATTTATTTGTAGGTATTTAGTGATGGTCTGAGTCATTGCTTCGCTTGGCTTTGCATGTAAGTCTGGTCTGGCAGACTCGTCTGCCCACGTACGTTTGAAACGATTTATAATAAGAGGTTAAAACGATTAGTGTTTGATATTATATGAGACAAAAGCTTTGCCAATCAAAGTTATGCTTTTGAAGAAAGATCAGTTTGAATATTGATGCTCATACCTTTTACAGTTATTCTTTTTTATGAAACGACGATAAAAATGTCTTTAATTTTATAGAATCAAAGCTTCTATTAAATATATGTTATGATCCATCTTTCAATAGTAATCCAACAAATTATTTTATTTATTCGCAATACCTGCAATAATTTCCAATCCAGTTAATTTATAGTGGGAATCTATTTTTATTCACTTTTAGATTACATACAAATTATACATTTCTTTGTAAGTTTTTTTTTTTGTAGTGGCCATAACAAAGCGTTCGGCAGTCATAAATTGGACGACAGTCCGCCTGGTGGCAGAAACCACTCCCTTACTTGTAGATTCAGAAATATATGAGCACTTGAAAGTCTCTATTGTGACAAAAGAAATATCGCATATAAAACACAACGGTGAGCAAATAAGAAATGAAAAATCATCTTTATCCTATGAAATAAAGAGCCTTATCCTTACCTATACCTTTAATCCCTTTATTACCTTGTTCTTCGGTCATATGGAATCAATAGGGTGTATTCGGATTATTTTGAAACTAAAAACACGGAATCTCTTACCATATCCCACAAAAGGTGTTTACATGGTTCACAGTATATGCTCTGATCCACTCGGGTTGCTCTGTCGAAAAATGCGTCCGAGCATAAACACTAAGGAAATTTGGATATTTTTACAACGTAATATTAATAGATACGTTTCATTATACTCTCGCTATCTCGGTGGGGATATTTTTTTTTCATTGTGGAAAACCCATTCGGACTTCAGAGGCAATCTAATTGGAGTAGGGAGCACCAGATGCTTCCATTTTCTGTAATCACAATGAATACAAAGAGGAGTTAAAAGATAGAAACACTCTTTACAAGACTAGGTACACGCATTAAGCATCAGTAGAACTTATAAATATTTTTTTTTTTTTTCAGATTTTTATAAGGATCAATGTGTGTACTTGGGTTAATTTTTTATCGAAAGTTCTTTTGTTTTTCATTTTTAAAAGGCTTTGTCTTTTAAAAGCTGACGTAGTGACACTCGTTAAGTTTTTATGTGATACGTTAACCTCGAATTCAAATACACTTCAAATGAAAGAGCGACATGGGTCACGCTAATAAAATTTATTGGTTGTGACCAAAGCCATAAATTAGGTTTTATTGTTTACAAGCTGGATGTTTACAAGCTGGATGAAAGGTACCCAGATACCTTCTCTGTGCCCCTGACAATGTGTATGCTAAATTTCACGACGATCGTTTGAGCAGTTAATGCGTAGTTAAATAATTGCACCTATACAATGTGTCGGCATTAGAATAATGTAGTTTTAGTACATCAATTATAAGAGCAATCATAGTCTACAATTTTCCCGTGATAAAAAAATATTTCGAGATTATTTGAGGCGTTCTAATAATAATAAACAATATTGAGACATAATTACAAAATAACTTATTTATCAAATATATTTATGTAGTCATCAAAGAACACAAAATATATGAACTTTTCTACTGAAGACTTTTCCTGCTTCCCCGCTTTCCTCAAGCAAGGAAAATGTGTCGAATCGGGTTTCATCGATATAACTATAAATTCATATACGTATGTATAACTCAGTGAACAACTATTTACGATGGGAATCAGTATAAAGCCCGAAGGACTCGAGGAAGTACACAGTAAACCCATTCTATGGAAGCCTTGACCTACTTTATACCATTAATTTTTTACCGTTGTTATTGTTGGTCACGAACACTACTAGTAATTAACACTTCACGTGTTAAAATAGAAGCCACTGTCGTGTTTTTAATTTTATAGTAAATATTTTAAATTCCATATTTTAATTAAATATTTTTAAAATGATGAATTACTGCAATTTTAATATAAAATATACATACCTCCCCCACAAAAGTACAGCGATTAAACTATTTTTAGTTTTCCTAACAATGGCCATCACATTCACCTTTCACCACACAGTCATGTTTACAAACAACACTGTCAAACTTAATAATAAGCAATATAAAAATTTAAGTAAGTATATTATTGTTTTTATTGTGCTTGGTAAATTTGTAACGTTAGGCTGTTAAGTTTTGCTAAAAATAAATAAATGTTTTGGCGGTTAGATTCAGGAGGTTTCCATATTACGCACCGTGTTAAGAAGTACCGCGTTATGTAATTCTTGACCTTCCACCGTGTGAGAGCCTCTCAAGATTATATTCTTGGTATGAGACCGTTGGTTAAATGTATTTACTATAGGATTAATAATTCTTTATTGTATAAACTCATCTCGTTTGCCAGTGCAAAAGCCCTTGAGTTGGATTTTAGGGCAACAAGGATAATTTAATACTCGTATTAATCGTAAATTTGTAGATACAATAACACATATAGATAAGGGATATCGTTAGAGCGAATTGTTTATGACTGGGAGAACTTACTATTTTTTATCACATATCACATACCTGCAACAAAAAACAAATTAAATCAGTCATCAATTTCAATATATAATCAAATAAAGATATAGATTGAAAGCGAAGATCCTATGATGCAGTGGAGCGAACTTGACGGCTGCTCAACTCGATCAGTCGACTCATACTATACATATCGACTCATCTTTTCAGTTTCATTTGCGATTTATATAATGGTAATTTGATCCAACGATGATTAAACCCGCAAGTCTGGGAGGAACTCAATTAAAACACTGCAAATAGTATGCTCTAAATTTTAAGACTAATTTCGAAATTCGTCCTCAAAAAGAAAGCCCGAAGTTTTTTTAAAAAATTCTAGTTAATCGTGGCGTGAAATTCTTGAAAGATTTGAGTCATACCAAAAAGTCTTTAGGCACTCCTATAATTATGTAAGTAAATGTAGTACTGGAAGAGTACATTTTAGTGTTGCTAGTAACACACTTGGCAACAGTAGTAATTATTCTGGCCGTTCACCTCGTGAAACTCTCGTTAACTGAAACCATACTTCTTTAGATGTATTGATCTGATTTTCACTTCCGTGTGGTCTGCCCCAAATTTTTTTATGTATCAGTTGTATTATTAAACGCTTAAATAATTTGCTATGCTATAAAATACAAACATTAGAGCTTTATGTGTACACCATAATATGCCTTGTGCCACCATCCCAAGTGGTCAGTTTGCATTTGAGTCGGCGGCAACACACGTCAATCAAATAAATTTAAATTTGGATTTTTCTACTGTAGGTAGAATTAAATGAAAAATATACTAAATATACTAAATAATATAGTAGGTAAATGGATATAATGAATATGAAGAAAATTAATACTAAGAACCGCTCGTTCACCTTTGAAGAAAAAAGAAATATTACCAAGAGAATTTACCAATATGGAAGTACTAAATTATTCTCGAAACGTTGTCGTATGAAATTTGCTACAAAGCAACAACCCTATAAAGGAGACGTTGTCAATAGAACGGTGAACAATTTACGGGAACGTTCAACCGGTGCTGTCATCGGCTGTCACTCCAGCACGTAACTGTACTTGAAACACAACATCGACCTAATTTGCCAGAGTATATTTCGCCTTGGTGTAAGTACTTATATTGATGGACGCTATGTCTAGATTCATGTTAATGGCGAATTAATGTCATTTAATTTCATTTAATGTCCAATTAAATGAGGATAGAGTAAGCATAGGAAGCTAAGCTATTGTTATAATTATATGAGTATATTATTTGTAAGCTTCTGTTTAGTTTTACTCGTAGTGCCAGTGATAAAGAGAGATGTCGCGTATTACCTACGCGATAAGATTCAAACTCGTGAGTGTGGGTTGAGGACGGGTAGGTTGCAATGTATTGAAAATTATTAAAAGCCTCCGCAACTATTCCAAACGTATCACGTATTACCTACGCGATAAGAGTCAAATTCGTAAGTGTCGATCGAATTACGGGTAGGTTATAATGTATTATTAAAATGTGAGAAGAGCCGCGGCAATTTATTTGGGCTTGACTTCACTTCGCTGGCGCGGCCGAAGCAGACAGACGTATATTTATACAGTGAGTGTTTGACTAAATTTGGTAAGTGATTTACATAATTTAACTTTAGTTTTTTGTCTATTTATTTGTGTACTTTGTTAACAGTGTTTTTTCAATACTATAAAGCCAGATGTAATGATCGCTGCGGTGGTCTAAAACCAGAACTTTGGAGAAAAATCTATAGAATAGCGAGCAGTCGTTATTGTTGCTTATCAGAATCAGAATCAGGCTCAGGCTGGCTCAGGCTGGCTCAGGCTCAGGCTCAGATATCAGTATCATATCAGTATCAGTTCAGTATTAGTTCAGTGTCAGTTCAGTATCAGTATCAGTTCAGTATCAGTATCAGTACCAATATCCGTACCAGAAATCAGACCTAGTTGAGAGGACAGGGAAGGCTGTAAGGGGAGGTTGGAGGCCTTTTTCCAGGGTCAGCGGACCCGCCAATCAGATATCAGTTGGGCTTGTCTGAGGACTCGCATATTCAGACATCAGTGGAGCTTGTCTATGGACTTGCTTATTCAGACACCAGTTGATTAGTGGATCAACTGAAATCAGATATCAACAGATGGTTCGCTTGTGTAAAGCGGTACTAACAGTAAATCAGTGAGGCAATATGGCAATATTTTACCTGTGCGTGCAATATGGGTGTTGCACATGTCGTGATATGTGCAATACCTATAATAGTACTTCGCTACTGCTTGATTAAACTATTCCGTGAAAATAGCAGTTCGCGACAAGAGATGGAGAAAACTCGCAGAGACCGAGACTATAACTTGTCAGATTCAGACATTTCATAATCAAGACAGCTCCGTCAGGAGTGTACGATTGAAGAAGATAATTTGTCGTTAAAAATTCTTTAAATTAAACATTATTTAAAAACTTGTATATTACATTACCAATGTGTATTATAAGAAATGAGAACTATCATTGTTGCGGGATGTTTTGCAAATTACTGACATTGATTTATGTATGGAATATGTTTATTACTACTTTTAATTCTTGATAAAGGAAATATTCTGTAACTTTAAACCTTTCATTATATCTATGTAGGTGTGTCTTTCATTCGTTAAAAAACAAATATCCCACAAATCACACCTCATTCCGAGTTATTTTCCTTTTAAGTCGTCATATGGAGAGTTCGAATGTGGATGTCAAGTCGCGATTGCTGTCTGCTAAATACATAATGTATGAACTTCTGCGTATTTTATGAAAGAACATGGCCATAATTCCCTTTTGCGAAATCTCTACATCGCCTATACAGTTATTGTTTCAATGAAACGACGTGCCTAGGAACTTTAAATGCGATGATAAATTCTTGGCGTATGACAAGGTTTAGTTAAGAGTAGGCACCTATATGAGTTCAGTATTTAGTAGTTTAACATTTATCCTTATTTTTAAGGAATCATTCGTATAATATGAAAATTAATAAAAAAAATGTCGCCCAAATACACCCACTAACATAAACGCTTTTCTATATTTATACTATTTTGCATTTTTATGTCTCTGTACCTCAATTAGTCAATAAAACAAGAATGAAAAAAAAAAAATACTAACAAAATATTAAGGCTAAAAGTTGCTAAAAGCAAACTACAAAACATATTACATAAACAACAATCGTATATATAAAGAAAAGCAATTTAATTGATTAATCTTAATTCAAACATTGCTCAAATACATATCTTTTCAACAGAATCACCACTATGAAGTTTCTGTTGCCTGTTTTATGCGCGATGGTCCTTTCTGTTTTATTTGATATTCTGAATTTATTACAAGTTTAAATATGTAGACTGCAAGTGATTGAAATTTGCTTGTTTGTAGACAATTTAGTTTTTTCTTAGATACATTATAATCCAATTATTTCAAATAGGTGATAAGAATCGCAATGCTATCAGCTGTGCTATCAGCAAGCTTTCTAGAGGCGTCACATGCGATGACCATCCATTAAACGTTGACCTCTGCATAACAAAAAACAAAGGTGTAATTCCGTTCAACTGTTTAACCGAAAAAAAAAAAATACCACTGTACTCTGGTCAAGTAACTCGAAGTTCGGCCTGTTACAGTCGAAGGCGAAAGTGCTCAGAAAGCGAAAGCACTTGTCCATTTCCAACTATGTACTTGCGTTGCGGTGAAGCTTGTGGCTTTAACGAGTATTAGTAGCGCGTCAATTTTGAAAAGGTCAAAATTTCTCTGACACGTATTTTATTTTCTTGAGTAATTGCTTTGTATTAAGAGTTGGCCTTTTCGACAAATTGCGGTATATTTCAACTCATTACTGCCTGGCCTTCACTTCAACTAACAAGCAAACCAAATAACAAAAAAAAATGGTAGTCATTGTTTCGCTGTAACATCAAAATGAAGGATGTATTTTCACAAAGAAATAAATGAGAACATTACAAAGGCTTTTAATAAGAAAGTTATAGGTATACAAATTACAAAAGGTATTGTTTTGTTCAGTTCCCAATTTTCACTGTACAATAATATCCAAACAATTTACGAATTATTGATTCCATTTGTTTTAATTAGACTAAAAAGGAAATAAACTTTAGGAAGTGAGGAACTTTGAGAAGTGTGGCTTAGTTTTTTTTATATTAAGGTCGACAGACAAGGGAGATGATCCTCTTGATGGTAGGTGGCTACCGACGCCTATAACACAAGCAACGCCACAAGTATGCTGCCGTTAATAATAAATTGCTATCGAATCAGAGACAGTTTTATTGCTGAATTACATTTGGAAAAGGAAAATGTGGCAGCACTAACGGTTTTTAAGTACATAATCAATATCGACACAAAACGCCTGTAATGATAAGGCAAAGAAATTGACGGTAATTAGAAAGTAGCCTATGGGCTAGATTCACTGTGTAGCAATAGTGGGTGCAAGTAAGTAATAGCTTCGAATTACAATAATTTCATGTATGTATTTTCAATAGCTTTCTAGTAGCAAAGGGTGCAGAAAAAACTGTAATAATACTTAAACTGGTGTTTCTTGACGCTCTGATTATAATAATATATAATAATAATACGTTTATTTCATGTTAAATGTTTAATACAAAAATATTTGTATAGTTTTATATCTTTCTAAACATATTTTAAAATAAAGTCTGTTTCCACCTCTGTCTGTTTCCCATCTAACTTCTAAATTACTCAAGGGATTTTGATACGGTTTTCACTATTGAAAGGAACACCAAATGAGGAAGGTTTGTGTTATAATTAGCAGAAAAAAATTGCATCCGTGCGAAGACGCCGCGCCGGTGAGTCGCTAGTATATTATAACGGCCTATCTAAATAAACTGCATTTTAATAAAAAAAAATAGTTTAAATAAAATAAATATATTAAGGCATTGTACCGGCAATGTTGACAATATTTCTTCATGAATAGCTAAGCATCAGACCGATATCTTTTACTTGACAAGCATTTTGAGAACAATTTATATTAATATATCTTAAGATTTAATTTGTATAAAGCCATTATACTAATAACATGAGACCAGAACCGTAAGATTAAAATGGGCACCCTATCTCCTTAATACATATTTAGTAGGATGAATTCGGTTTCTCCTTCATTAAAACAGAATAATTTCACTTCTCACGCAATAATAAAACATTCGTGCCACAGTTATCATCATACATGTGACGGTGCGTGACGTGACGTCATTTGTAAACACACGCACGCACATTCCCCCCATGTGATGCAAGGGTGTAACATGTGTTATGACAACCCATAGTTATAGGTATTAATTAATTTTACATTTATTTCAATTTTAATGTTTCTCGATTCTGATAATAAAACCACTTTTTTATATATTTATAAAAGGCGACAGACAGGCCGACGAAGGTCCACTTGATTCTAGGTGGCTACCGTCACCTAAGTACGCAAGCAGCTAGGATCAACTTTGGAAATGAACTTTTCAATGGATTTTTGAAATTAACTTTGGAAATGAGCTCTGGTCTGTACCACTGTTAAAGAAATTAAGGAAATGTAAAGTTTACAAAAGGCCTGAAACTAAATTATTGATTTTAGATGTAAAACTTTAAACTAATAGTATATATGCCATTCTTTGACTGCAGATGGCAACCATTACAAAGCAAGGTTATTTATTGTGCGACCACAATCTATTCATCAATGCATGCACGTAAACTTGTACAAGTTCGTCATCTCACAAGGGGATTACCCACGGCTTCATTTAAATGCAAGATATTTTAACATATTGCACCAGTGTTCATTGCGGCGTAATCTCTGGCAAGGTCAAAGAGAACATGTACGCGAAAGTATAAAAATAAAAGTGAGCTGGAACTTTTGCGAACATTAGGCTAGAGCAATATGAGCTTGCAACATCTGGAACCTTGTAGAACTTTCGACTAAACGAGAGTTTCTTCGCGGTCGGTCAGTGCTATTTGATCGTAGGAGTTTTACTTAAATACTAATATCATAAAGAGAAAAGATTTGTATTTTTGTTTGTAATGAATAAACTCAAAAAGTACTGGACCGATTTTAAAAAAAAATTCTTTCATCTATATAGAAAGTTATAGTATTAAGGAGTAATATACCTAGGCTATATTTTATAAAGTTACACGGACAAATAAAATTTAAATATAGAATATTTTAATCATTTATAAACACTATAAAATAAAAAGTTAATAAAAAGAAAATACGAGTAGCTTCAGTGAATAATATTTACTTATTATTTGATGATAAAATTCTTACATACGACTTTGGGTTTAATGGATCGGGAAACTCTTTGCGCATCAACATAATTTCCCATATTCTTGAAATTGGTTTTATGAAGAATAAATCTAATCACCTATACAGCTTAACAGCTACGCGCTATTGTTATTCGCAATGCTAATTTTCTCACAATTTTTACGATTTTCTCATCCATTAACACGTAAACATGTCCGTAGTAAAATTCTACATATTAATACAGGTAATAAACTATGCCCCCTCCCCCCCCCCCAGGTGGCTCATGACCGTGTAGTGGTGGGGGGGAGGGCTTAACCCTCGGCAGTCCGGGCGGTCGCAGGGGCTGGAGGGCCCACCGGCACCTGCTTGACTAATCGGACTGTAGCTGGGGAACTAAGAAGACCCACATGCGTGTACTCTGAACGGTTTCCGATCATCGGAGCTCGTGGTGGAGCGTCGGTTGGAGACTCTAACTGTCCATTGGTGCTTCGCCGGTCACCGCTCGCTGGGCCGACGATCCGTACCCAGCCCATGCCGGTGTTAACCGGCGAGATACGACACCCCCGGTCATTGTGTGTCGGACTGAGACATGGGTCTCGGTTCTGCGCACAAGGACCGGCGCGGGTCGCAGCGGGCGAATTTTTTAGGTGGAAGCGACCTCCGACTCTGCGGTAGGTTGTGCCACGGAGTCGGAGGTCCCCCATCATAGGCAGTGCGTAGGAACCACAAGGAGGTTTTAGTCGGTTAGAGTCCGACATAACCCACCGGTCGCCCCAGGCCCGTGGGTAACCATGATGGATTTCCTCTTGCAAAAAAAAATGCGTGTAAATGTAGACGCATTATTTATTTATTTATTTATCTCAAAATCCACAGCTCTCAACATACAATTTACAGACAAAAACAAAAACATACCTACCTAACAGCCAATTAAGACATTTATTGTACAATGGGAATAATAAAAATTAATAATAAGAAAAAAAAATAAACAAATATATTATTATAAGTTATTAGACAATTATTACATTTGGGACAGTGTTGAACTTTTTAAACAATTAAATTGTTTATAAACACAGATTTTTTACATTGATTTCTTCGACCACGAAGCAACAAATACACTGAGCCGTTTCGTCCACTGTGACCAATCTTAGTGACAGTACAGACACAAATATAAATCCACAAATAAAATTTTAGATTTACACATTTTAATAACTCGCATGTACGCGATGCAGTAGAGGGTGCATTAGATGCATTCTGCTTTTGTTAACGGTTGGATAGCTTTTTTGTAATATGCCAAGAGCTCTGCGACTGCGAGTATTTAGCGAGGGGAACTCTTGGTACATTTCCGACATTTCTCACAACACTGTTGTAACAAAAGTTCTCTTTAAAAGCTAAAGTCTAGACTAGACCCTTGTCTAAAAGTTTTAGTTTCACGTCTCTTTGATATATAGTTGCATTTTTTACTTTTCAACTATATCCTACAAATTGAAACAGAATATTTACTTTTTAACTAAATTCAATATAGACAATGAAATGACCATTTCGTATAATACAAGTTACTACATTATGTTCTGTTAAGCTTTCTGTAAAACTTATACCAATGATTTATTAAAAAAATTTGGAAATTTTCTAAGCAATATCAAGGGAAGTAATAATAATGGTTTTATTGTTAACATAATCCTCAAGAAAGGACAGGTCGTTAAAACGTATCTTACTAGAGTTATCAGCTACCCAAGACAAAAGTTGCTTTCTTTAGAGTGGATATAGTAGAAACCGTAGGCTTCGGCTAATAATTATTTAAGTAATATAAAATTAAAAATAATAGCTAGATTTACAATACATACTCTACTCAATTAGGTAGTTAGTAAAATTAAGTTGAATTATATTTAATTTAAAAGTCACTTCTTCGCACAATTCGTACGAAACAAAATTGTGCGAAACCTCTACTAAACCTAAATTTGATTATACAAAATTACAAATAATTACAATTCACATTTCTTTAATATTATTGTTTTAATTTGTTAATTTAAACAACAGTTTTCTTTTGTTTTGAGCCTATAAAACAAATTCAAACTTAGGTATATAATACAATATTAAAAAGTTGAGATAGAGAGACGGCTAAATGAGCAGTAGGCACCATTAAATGTATATTTTGCTATTATAAAGAGAATAGAACAATAAATCGAGTAATTCCCACGGCCGCGCCGCACCGCCATGTAATAAATAAACGCTTCTACACCACCGTCTGTCGGTCTGACCTAAGCATGCTGTGAAGGCAAATTAATTTAGTACAAATTATAACTATTGAAAAATTGAAAAACTAGAAAATGGGCTTGATGATTTTCAAACACCTGAACAGATCTTCATAAATTATAACTAAGAAATTTCCCGATTACGTCAGCTTTCAAACAAATAAAAAAACCAATCAAAATCGGTCCATCGGATTGGGAGCTATGATTTCACAGACAGATACACAGACACAAACGTCAAATTTTATAAAACCGTTTTTGCATCGGGCATTGGAGGTTAAAAACCCATTGAACCACTAATAAGTTACGAACTAATAAGAGCAGTGTCCCGAGATGACGCTGGATCCAGGCTGCTTTGTAGTGGACGTCTAATGGCTCTAAGATGATGATATTAGATAATTATACATTTGAAATTAATGGAATCATATATATATGTGCTTTCAATAAATTCTACATCGATGTTAAAAGTAGGGCATGTTCCCATGTCACCGCGGCGCCACATCTCCCATACCTGTTAAGTGCATGTTCAAGATTATCTAGATTTGTAGCCTGCTACACGAGTAGTTCCGTGAAAAAATGCCTATGCATTTCTGGAATCGTGGAAATGAAAGTCAATTACGACTCTATTCTCGTTCACTATAGGGCTGAAAGTTTAATGGTAGGTGAAAGTACGGTTGAGCCGCATTTGTCTCCACCGCTAATTAATTGCTCACGAGAAAACACTCCAGATTAGCTCAAGTATAATTGATGTTGCGTTGTCTCTCGATTTCGTTTTGTCAGTCTTGGATAATATCCATTGTAGAAATAATATATATATATATAAATATTTATTTAACATACAAACAAATTATATTGAACTGTCTGTAATGTCAAAATAACACTACTTTTTACCAAATGTATATCAAAGTATAGTACTCGTATACGGTACTTATAACAAAAAATAAATTTTAATATTTTTGTCTATTTTTTATTGTCTCCTAAACGGCTTGACCTATTTTGACAGGGCTTTCACTGGCAGTTAGCTGATGTTATATGGAGTAACACAGGCCGCTTTTATTTTAGAAAAATAAAAAATAATATTATAATAAGCAGTCCAGTACCGCGCGCGCCCCACGCACATCGCAGCGAAGCGTTCATTTAGTTTATTATAATAAGGGGCAGAAAACTTAATTCACCTGGATAATGGGTTATTGATTAAACATGCACATAATATTTCATTTATATAAGAGTTCCGATAATTAATAACAAATTGTACCCAGAAATTTTAGAGCCGATCTCCTCCTCGTACAAATATCGCTCTACTCCTGTTAATTCTCTTTGACCCACTTTAATCTGTGATAAATGATCCACCAATAAAATGCCTGCATTAGACTGTGACAACATAAATTCGATATTAAGTTCTTTTGTATCCAAAGTAACAATAGAGGGAATCTATGCATTGCATTGCAGCTGTTATATTTCGCTTTATTATTATCTAAGTATTCGTGGATAGATTTCAATAAAGTTGTTGCAAAAAAGCAAATGGGTTTTTGTTAATAAGAAAAAACGAATAAACGTTCTCACCTGTGAACATTTATTATTTAATTATTTTATAAAATAGTTACTAAAACCTAAAAAGCAATTTAAAATGACTGCGAAACGCAGTGTGCTCTACAATACTTTCCTTCCAGATCAGAACCAACTTTGTAAACTTCATTTCCAAAGTTTACCCAATCAAACCCGGGTCCCCGGAACAGAGTGTTAAAGCATGCACCCTAACCACTCAGCCAACGAGCTCGTAAACCTCTAAAAAATATTATCAGAATGTAATCTTTTTTAAATTCAAACGTATAACATAGACATAGACACTATGAAAATATCTTCGTAATACAGAAGCAAGAAAATAAAAATGATGGTTTGCGGTTTAATTGACTGTGTCATAACGTGTTATGTTTAGAACACAAGGTTTTAGTGCTTAATCTCCTTGTGTTTAAAACTGCGGAAACTACTGGTTATGTTAATAGATAACCGGATTTACCTACATCATCCACTCAAAATAGAAGAACTTCTCTGATATTATTCAATCTACTTTAATCTATACATCTATTTCTATACGTATTATAAAATGAAGTCGCTGTCCGCTTCTATTTATTTGTCCGTTAACTTCTTCTAAACCACCCAACGGATTTTGATACGGTTTTCACTAATGGAAAGAGCGATAAACGGAGCGCGAAGCCGGGGCATGTATTGTGTCATCTATTATTGTGCGCTTGCAAAAATAACATACAATAATGATGCCATCTTTTTAACCCCCGACGCAAAAACGGGGTGTTATAAGTTTGACATGTCTGTGTCTGTACATTAAATTTGTTTTCAAAAAAACAAATTGTAAATTGCAAATTGTAAACAAATTGTACTTATGTTACCGAAATGTTTTTGGAAATTTTGTCTGTGGGTTTGTGCACGCTAATCTCTGAAACGGCTTAACCGATTTGAATGCAGTTTTCATTGATGTATTGATGATTACCTGGATTACACGATCTATCTATATGATACTATTTATCCTGAAAAAAAAATGTTCCTTTGGGATTTTCAAAAATAAAACTACAGTGAGTACAAAGTTGCGGGCACCAGCCAGTAAGAAATCTTACTAATATTATAAATGCCAAAGTATGTTTGGATGTATGGATGTTTGTAACTCTTTCACGCTAAAACTACTGAACCGATCACCATGAAATTTTGCATATTGTCTGGGACACCAGAAAGGACATAGGGTACCTTTCATCCAGAAAAAAAGGACTATTCCCGAGGATCAATAAAAAATAAAAAACTAACGCCTGGCCAAAGTGTTATAGCAACACGAGGTCAAGCGTTATATTGCTTTTTTTATTTAATTTTCAACGCGGACGAAGTCGCGAGCACTAGCTAGTACATATATATACTCGTATTTACACATCTTTTTTATGTGAATTCCTTTCCTAAGTAGGTAAATATACATTTTTATCTGAATGTTCCCTCCAATCTAAAATCAATTACGAATAATTCTCGATTCTCGATTTGCAACACTTGTTGTTAAAGTGAGGACCTGGGTGACCTTGGCACTTATCATAATTTATTCTGCATGGCGAACTGAATGTCTAACACAGTCATGTGCGACAGAGGGGCTTACTCGATTTGATACCTAATCATTTAACGTTAGAAATGCTTTTATACATCCACAAAGTGCAAGATAACGCCGCTGTGTTATGTAACGCATTTTTTTCGCTATGTAGCAAACCGAGCAAAACTGAGTCTTTTTAATATGGAGTTGATAACTCGGAACGTAGGGCAATATTCAATAAATAATATCCCGTAAGAAATCTGTCAATGTCAACGATCAACATTGCAAAGAATTAAGCCATAATTATAAACACGTAAGACCCAGCCAATTTAAAAAAAAAGCTATTAAAAATGCCGCCTTGTTAATTATTTTTTATTACTAAGTGTACCTTATGTGCAATTTTGAACTTTTAGTTTAGTACATAAATGTACATATTAAAATTACTTTTTATGTTTAATAAATCTATATCTATTTTGAACTACATATAACTCAATTAGATCGTTTAAAATGCGCTTTTTTATTGCGGTTTTCACTACTAGAAAGAGCGTTAAACGAGAAAGGTTTCTATATATAATTCAACGCGGGCGAAGTCGCGGGCACCAAGAAAGAAAGAAAGAAAGAAAGAAAGAAAGAAAGAAAGAAAGAAAGAAAGAAAAGAAAAGAAAAGAAAAGAAGGAAAAAGCAACACAAAGACACAAACATCCCTTTCTTTAATTGATCGGGTCATCGGTCACGTTCCCATGGGAATCGACTATTGAATAGACCTGTCTATGCTGTTAAAGGGCTGTGTACAAAAAAGAGCACCTTCGATTTAATGGCTAACGATTACACTATTTAAGACATCCATGTAACATAGCAATCTATTTACGTAGCATGATCTTTAAACAGTAAACTATTCACTGATCCAGATCCAGATATAGTACGTATTAGTATCAAAACAAGGATTACGTCACAGTTTATTTGGAGACTTGACATGACCGAAATGTTGTAGGTATAACTAGTTGTAACTTTTTAAAATCTTAACAGCGTATAGGAGAAATAACATAAGAAGCAATGTATAAAAAAAATTCTCAAAAAAATACCTTTCACTTTTAGAACAAAGGGTCTTCAAAAAATAGATAAATATCTCAAAATTTCAATTGCCTAGGTTGCTTGTGTTATAGGCGACGTCAGTCTGTCTGACGAGCTTATCACAAAAAAACTTTGAGATATTGTTTTATTTTATTTTATTTAATCGAGATACCAACAGCACATCAAAATCTACCAAGTCACATACATTAGTTATACAAATACGTTTACATTTGCGTACCAATTACTGGTATCTACAGCTATAATAATATGTTACATGTTGTCTCTGTTAAAAATTTAGAAAAAAATAATAATGAATAATACATGTAATTATACCTACTCGAAACATAAGCATTAAAATAAAAAATAAAAACAAAAATCCAGAGTAGGTACAATAACATACAAAGATAAGAAGCAAAATTCACTCAAGTCAATTCAATTAATTACATTATAGGTACAAGTCAAAGCAATATCCAACAATACTATTTAATCCTATCAACAACAAACAATTGTTAACAATTTTTCATATTTTATGCCTATGGGCGTAACTTTTTACTTATTAAAATAAGTAAAAAGTTACGCAAGATTTAAAAATGTTTAAAATTCCACATTTAAAAATCCAGAGGGTAGGGAGAAAAGTCAACGAACTCTGATTTGAACGTAGCGAGCCACTCGCACCACATAGCATACCATAATATCCGCTCTTTAATTGAAGTGCAGCTCTGACGTCTGTATTGCAATTTACAACGATTTATTCAGATTTAATGCATATTTAACTAGCGACCCGTTCGCGGTTTCGCACGGTTTTATCTTCAAATTATATACACAAATCTTCCTCTTTTATCGCTCTTTCCATTAGTGAAATCCATTGGATAGTTTAGAATAAGTTCGCAGAGAAACAGACAAGCAGACAGCGGATTACAGATAGATATAGATGAATGCAAGTGCTTGCAGATCCAGAAAAAGTTGATGGGACACATGAGAGAGAATTAATTGTGGCATCGCAACACAACCTCCTAGTGTTATATTTCAATTGGTCTTCTGCAAGGGGATGGTTACGGCCCCCATATTTTAACTATACCTACTTTACTGCAGACTTAAAAATGCAGCATTACATAAATTGCGAGGACTTGCAGATAATACACTGTGCACTTCCTCGTAACTTTATGAAAGACGTTTAATTTTTTTTTTTTTCTAAAAAATTCTTTATAATTCAAATGCAATTTCATAAATAATACATTTTATACAGGATGCCATTAATTCTTCTTATGATCAATCGCATGCATGCAGGGGTCAATCCTTTGTCCTCCCACTCGCGTGGTTTTCGTTAATATCCGGACCAAATCTAGAGCAATTTATCTGTCGCGTTCCCACTGCGATACACCCCTCGCTTGTTTTAATGGTTTCATTGTTAAAATGAATCCGGCGAGTGAGGTGCTCGGATTATTGGGTATGAAAATTTATAGGAGTAAAATCAAAATTTTCACATGTCACCCGTTAGTTTTAATTTTAGCGCCATCTACACAATATATCTGAAACTAGAATATGTTATGTAATAATATATCCTTGCGAAAACTAGATGGCACCGGTAACCATGTGTCATAATTCGAACAGAGATGGTGTTGATATTAATTAGTTATGATAAATGTTTTTATAATTCTTATGATGTATTTTATAATCGTTCGTAAGGAGTAAATTCCAGTCGTGCGTCGGAGCTGACACACACAATTTTTTTAATAATTGAAATTGCACCGCTGCGTATTTCAAAAGCGTTTCGATCCTCCGCAGAAGTCAAATCACTCCTGCAACGTGTCCCCGCATAATGACCGTGTATTTATATTTGTTCACTAAATATTATTATCACCAAAACGCCACAAGCCCGCAACCCTTTCACACTTTAAAATCAGTAGCGCATGTAAAGTCACGTACGAGTCACGATAATTCAACTTGATCGACTCTGCTTACTAAACAATATTCTAAATATAGCTCTGAAACGCAAATCTATACCAAGTAAAGTTCCAGGTGTCTAAAATCTATATTGCATTATTATGCTCTGTTGACAAAGTAGTTTCATAGATCATAGTGCATGTTTTAACATTGTCATTGGCACGTAATTTTTTTACCAGATATAAAATATAAATACTAGATATAAAAAATACATCTAGATATAACTATGAGATGCAAGTAAAAATTTTTGTAAATATTTATTACATTTTAAATGATTTTAAAAACATATAAATACGTGAAAAATCTATTGAACATACCTAACCTAAAATAAAGTGCTATAAATATGCCTCGAAAAAAAAAAAAATGACTCCGTTAAAAATAAAAAATAAAATAATTACCTTGTACAGAAATGGGTCAAAGTAACAACCTTTCTCAAGAATTGGACTATCAAATGCAAAAAGAATTTAAAATTCTACTATAGTGCAGTGCTCTAAGCGCTTGAAAAAATCTCGGAATCCAATTACTTCGATTGAATATTCCTTTTAATTTGTGGTTGGTTTGTGCTGTACGTGATTGTATAAATTAAAGATACGGATTACGACGGATTAAGAATTATATTTTACAAAGAAAGTTATTATAAGAAGATGACAAATTGGTGACAAATTAATATATGTGACATAAAAATATATATAAAAAGTATTAAAAGTAAAACCAAAAAGTATGTATAACGCAAAAGAGTATTTACAACAAGTCCCTACATCAGCCCCCCCGGAGACCTTTAGGTCGATAAACGTTTGGGAAAACAAACACGACGACCCGATCTTGTTCTGCGTTCCGGAGCGGGCTGTTGAGGTGTAACAACAGCACGTTCGCTAGAAGTTGTAGGTGCCAGACTGGGCTCCTCTAGTATATATGCTGGTTTCAAACGGTCAATGGAAACATTATTCGATTTCCCTTTGATATCGAGCTTAAAAAATTTATCTGCACGGTTTATTACACGATAGGGTCCGGAAAATGTCGGTTGCAACGGTTTTCGAACAGAATCATCCCTTATGAAAACGTGAGAAGCTGTTTTCAAGTCTTTATGAACGAAAACTTTTGGCATTCCGTGACGAACCGTTATCGTAGGCTGCAGTTTTCGCATTTGCAATTGCAGTCGGGACAGGAAATCCGTATAATCGATTACATTTTTACTTGAGCTCTCGAAGAAATCTCCAGGTAAACGCAATTGTTCACCATACACCAGATCTGCGGTGGAAGCTGAAATGTCCTCTTTATAGGCCGTTCTTATACCTAAAAGTACAAAAGGCAAGGCTTCCAACCAATCTTCACTTTCATGTTAGTTTTCTTGAAAAGAATCCTAACGGTTCCCATACATCGTCTACACGCTGTTGGATAACTGCACCAATTGCTAAGTCTGATGCATCAGTAACCAGCGCGACTTTCGAGTTAGGATGAGGATGAGCAAGAAGTGTGGCGTCTGCTAGACTTGTTTTACAGATCAAAAATGCTCTATCTAAATTTTCGTTCCAAACTATTTTTGTCGAATTTTTTAAATTTGGACCTGCTAACAAAGCATTCAGTGGTTTTTGCTTAAGCGCTGCTTGTGGCAGAAAACGTCGATAAAAGTTAATCATGCCCAAAAAACGACGAAGTTCTTTAATTGTCTTGGGGCGTGCAAAATTCTGTATGGCAGTTACCTTCTCTGGTAAAGGTTTTGTGCCATTGCTAGAAATGTTGTGTCCGAGAAAAGCTACCTCTGCCTTTCCAAAATTACATTTTGCTGTGTTGATTAAAACACCATGTTGCCGTAGTCGTTCAAAAACTTGTCTCAGATGACTTTCGTGCTCTGTCACATTTACTGACGCTATCAAAATGTCATCTAAATATGGAAAACAGAATTCTAGTTCGCAAAGAATTTCATCAATGAAACGTTGAAACGTCTGTGCAGCATTTTTAAAACCGAAACCCATAAAGTTAAATTCAAAAAGACCAAAAGGCGTCGTTATTGCTGTTTTCGGAATATCATCCGCAAATACTGGAATTTGGTTATAAGCACGTACCAAATCCAGAGTGCTAAATACTGTACAGCCATAGAGATTGTAGGAAAAATCTGCTAAGTGTCTGACTGGATATCGGTCTGGTATAGTACGAGCATTAAGGGCACGGTAATCACCACACGGCCTCCAACCTTGGTTCTTTTTGGGGACCAAATGTAAAGGTGAGGACCATGAGCTGTCAGATCGATGTGCGATACCTGTATGTACAAGTTGTTCAAACTCACGCTTAGCAATCTTGAGTCGTTCTGCATCTAATCTCCTTGGGCGGCAATACACCGGTGGACCAGGAGTAGTGCGAATATAGTGAACTGTATTATGTTTCACCTTTGGTGCCGAAGTATCACCGGCTGGACGGGTAATCTCTGGGTACTCTTGTAGTATGTGATGAAAAATAGATGTACCTGTAACTGTTTTAACATGGCACACAGAACAAGATTTTGCGGATATACCACTAATAGAAAGCGTTGTAATATTGTCAACCAAACGTTTATGCCTAATGTCTACCAATAACCCATAAAATTTTAAAAAATCTGCGCCTAAGATAGGTTTTGTTACATCTGCTACAACAAATCGCCATGAAAAATCACGACGTAAGCCTAGGTCAAGCTTTAAAGAAATTGTACCATAAGTAAAAATTGTCGATCCGTTTGCGGCGCATAATACGTATTTGTCCTTTTTAGGGCGTAAACTACGTATAAAACTAACAGGATAAACACATAAGTCTGAACCACTATCCACTAAAAACTTCACCTGTGTCTTTTTGTCGGTCACGAATAAACGGGCTGAAACATTTTGACAATCGCTGGCCGTCATCAACGACTGTCGTCGGCATTTCCCTCATTGAAACTGCAAGGCGCGTGACACTTACTCGCGCGTGGGCCAAACTTGCTGTGATACCAGCACATACCACCACGTTGTCTTCGATTGCTGCTCCGAGAACGTGAACGGCGCCGGTCTGGGTAGCGCCCTCTACTTGAAGCATGTGGCCGCGCTGTCATCTTTAATTCCGCAATCTCGCGACTAAGACCGTCGACACACCGCCGGAGTTCGATCATCTCGCTTGACGTCGACGGCGTGGACACTTGGTGTATCTGCGGTTGAACTATATCTATCACTGTATCAGCGAGCTTAGCTAGGTCTTCTAAACAGCTTTTAGACTGCGAGGCAATTATTAACTGGACATGCGATGGCAGACGATTTGACCACAAAGATTTTATAAAGTCATCAGGAACGTCTGGTCCAGCAAGGTTCAACAAATGACGCAGGAATTGCGAAGGCTTGCGATCGCCAATGTCCTCATTGCTAATGAGCTGCCGAACTCGCTGCTCATTGGACGACGATAAACGCGAAATTAGCTCATCTCTTACCTTATCGTATTTTCCTGTATGGGGTGGGTTTTTTACAATGTCTTTGATTTCAGCGATAATTCTACAATCCAAATTTGCTATTACATAGTTGTATTTTGTCGAATCCGTAGTTATACCAGCTAAGGCGAATTGACCTTCTAATTGGGCAAACCACAGTGCCGGATCTTCTGGCCAAAACGGTGGTACTTTAACACTCACACTATTTAAAATGTTCGGACGGCTATTTTGTTCCATCGTTATATTTATTCGTATGTAGTGTGCAAATTATATTAAAATCACGTCAGATTATCACGTCGGGGTCACCAAATTTGTGGTTGGTTTGTGCTGTACGTGATTGTATAAATTAAAGATACGGATTACGACGGATTAAGAATTATATTTTACAAAGAAAGTTATTATAAGAAGATGACAAATTGGTGACAAATTAATATATGTGACATAAAAATATATATAAAAAGTATTAAAAGTAAAACCAAAAAGTATGTATAACGCAAAAGAGTATTTACAACAAGTCCCTACAGGTTGTATTATTGATAAGGTACACTGGTAGTTCCAGAGTATACCGAGTTCAAACAAATAAACAAATTTTTCGGCTTTATTATATTAGTATAGATATTTCTAAGATAAATAAATAAATAGATCTTAAAACAGATAAATAAATAAATAAATATAGCCCTTATTCACTGATATTAATATACACTTTTTGAATTAATTTTAATTACCGACATCGGCAATTTACAAGGCCTTTGACGTAGGCCTGTTCCAGGCTCTTCCATTTCTCTGTATCCAGAGCTGCTCTTCTCCAATCTTTGGGTAGATCGTCTTTTCAGCGATTTACTGGTCTGCCCTTGCGACGTTTTCTTTCTCTGGGATACCACCGAGTGGTATCCCAGAAGAAATATTGTAACACATATTAAATGCCAAGTACAGAACTTCTCGTATTATAAATTAAAAAAAAACAAATATTGGGCATACATACGATAATGTATATCTATAGATATCTATTAAAAGTTTATCATTATAAAATAGTAAACAGGTCTTGCGGGAAAAAAACTAAACAGATGTGACCATTTATACAGAAACGTGCAACCTTGGCCTGACGCTGACTCAACGAGAGTAAATGGTTGATGATATAATACTCGTATCTGCCGTCACTGTTATTGCGACAATCACTGTTTTGTTACCACAAATTACTGTCACAGTAAAAAAAACTCGTTACTAATACTTCTTTTAATATAGTCGCAGGGCACATTGTATTTTTTTTAATAATTGCGTTAATTAAATTAAACTAATGCATAGTAAATACTATTTGCTATATTACCCGCAAAGTAAACTAAGGAAAGTGTGTAAACAAAGAAACTACGTTTAGATATAGGGCTCGGCAGGTTGGCTACTTTAGAAACCGCTGCACGAAACTCTCTCAAATTATTCAACCAGGATATCTTTCTTCTGCCTCTGCTACGTTTTTCCTGTATTTTTCCTTAAAGATACGAGATAAGTATCTTACCGTAAAGATACCGTATCTTTCGCTTCTAATCACGTGCCCGAAATATTACAGCTTCCTCTCCTTTATCGTTCTCAGCACTCCATTCCCTTTCTCACTCGACAAAAATTCAACATTAACACTGGTCAAAATTTGGCGGAACTAATATGTATTTTTTAGATAAAGTTTAAACTAAATATTTTCAATTTTTCACATCTGCCAGGCGTTCATTTCTTTAACTCTCTGCACCCATGATATGCCCATAAATTCTAACAAAATCAAATATGTAAAATGGGATTAATTAAAAATAAGAATAAAGTGTTTTCCAAAATAAGACGTCACATGCAAACGAAGTACTATATATACACATATAAGTGCCTACGTAACTAAATGCTCATTGATACTAGGTTAATTACACAAACATTCACGGCTCTGCAGAATGACAACAAATCTAATTCTCGCACGCGAAGGGTGTGGTGTCGGGCCAACTAATTTACTCGTCAATTAGTATGATTAAACGTGACAAAATTCGTTCTGAGCGACACAGACAATTTTTAAATTGTTCAAAACCACTTCTACGCAGTAATTTTTGGTCAAAATTTGCAATGCACACATGTATGACGTTATTTTAAACTTACGGTGACGCATATGTTGAATAATTTTTCTATTTTAAAATTGGAGTCAAGTATAACGACGTCTACTTGTACTTGCTATATTAGCTTGTTGCTATATCCAGCATTGTTGACGCTGACTCCGCTGAAAATAATAATTCGTGTTGGATACAGCTGGATTGAAAATGTCGCTAGATTACAATCCCTGTTACTTAGAAAAAATGAAATAACTTAGGCAACACTAGTTATTTATAATTAAATAATATTTATTACTCGTATTATGGATTTTTCTTACCTATTGGGTATTTTCTGGTTAAATTTCTGTAATCACTATTTTAACAGTTTTGACATACAACATGCGTGAAATGTAATTAACCTAATGTTACCTTAGGCACGCTGTGTCAAAAACAGAATATTAATATGTGTCCGTTTTGCTTTATTAAGGTAAATGGTGTGGTGAGTCGCCAATGGCCACAAATCAGTTTAGTATGTATTGAACTATTGCGAGTGTAAATCTCTTACAAGAACATTAATATGTTGAAATTCTATTCTAAGTTCTACAGTAAACACTAACTTAAGACTTTTCATGTAAGACTCTAGGCATATAATAAACAGCAGATGACAAAAGATATCTTAGGAAAAGTTCTACTTTGTATTTATATTACAAGAACTTTAAATACTTATTCTTGTTTTCATAGCTCATGTACGTATATTTCTAAAAGCACGTAGAAAGTTGAAGAAACTTATTCGATTCAAAAAGATAATAAAACACAAATGATGGTAGGTATTTCGACATTCTAACGAATCTGTCGCCCATCTTAACTATGTAAAATAAAAAGTAAAACTAGTCAAAAAGTAAAGATAAAGTTAAGTTAAGTTATATTAAATAAAGAGTATGTCAGAGCCCATTTCCCTATCCCTTACCCTTAACCTAATATGGTCGTCAACACACTTGCAGCAACTGTGGAGTTGCGTTGATTGTGTAATAGGCGACGGTAGTCAACACCAAGTGGACCGTCAGCCTGTCTGACGATCTTTACATTTAAAAATAATTGTTTATAGACTAGCTGAACCCGGCCGGCCAAACTTCGCTATGGCTTGCGCACGGAGCACCCTCCGTACTGGACACTGCCTATATGTAATATTTTTTTTAATAAAAGTAGCTCGTTACTCCTTATCTTATAATATTACCTACCTGCCAGTGAAATTCCCGTCCAAATCGGACCAGCCGTAAACAGGGGGATTAGATGGGACAAACAAACAGACAAAATTTTTAAAAATAGTTTTTTTTTATGTACCGTATATTCGTTGATATACATTTAGTAAAAGTCTAACTGCTTTTTACTAAATGGCATTACAAACAGACTCTTCAATTTTATTTATTTGTATATAAGTACAGATAAGTAAGTTCAGAAATAACATGAAGGTAATTAAGTATAGATGATCCATTATTACTGTGCATTTTAAACAAAACAACTAATCCAATGAAGGTTCATATTAGTGGGCGTTATATCTGTTGAGGTAGGTCACATAGGTATATATATATATGCTATAAGAACAGTAAAGTTCTATTAGCCAGCAGCAACGGAGCAGCCGGAAGGCATTACACGACCGGTAACTGGTTGCGCTGGGAGGTTTACGTGCACTATTTGTCTTCTCGCGAGAGTCGACTAATGCAGGAAGCCACGTTGATAACACGCTCATGGATCATCCTGCGCTTGCACAACTCTATTGACACGACTTCCTTTTACCACGAACATGAGTTTACCATAAAAATAACTTATTTTCATTCACCAAATTTGTGGTCATCGTTAAAAAGTTAATTACATATAATAAAAACTTTTCAATGGGCGGATTGGATAGAATCATAGGCTTGAAAACCAGGTATCATATAATTTTGACTAATGGAAAGAGTGGCTTGTGAATACAATTTGATGAAAAAAATTGCATCCGTGCGAAGCCAGTCCGAGATGGCCGGCGTACCTCCACTTTCTTGTACGCCGAGGTTCCGAAAGGGAGCGTAGCTCTCCTCGCGTTGGATAGCCGTGGCGGGGCACCTATGTTGTGTCATAATGACCCCGCGACCTCGCCGTTGGGAGTCGTTGGATGTTTAGCCGGTAGGAGTCCGACATAAACCCGCAGCGTCCCCTATCACTGCCGGGTATCCGTGAGGATTTCCCAACGTTAAAAAAAGGGCTGGTCGCCATAGTTTTTTCTGTGAAGTATGACTATTACGGAATGTATCAAAATTTTAATCAGTCTTTCCATTCCAACCAACTAAACTGGGCAACTATTTGTGCAGAACAGAACTCGACATTTAATTTTATTCTTCTCCAATCAACTGGTTGATAAGATTTGAATGTTAAATTCGCGATAATCAACATCTTGTCTCAAGATACAAGGTTACCTGCTATGATAGCCTAATCGTGATTGGGATTCTCACTCTGCAGAGCAGGGACGAGCACTGCTTGTATGCAAGCATCATTGAGATATTGTAGTAAAAAAACAGTCCACTCAATGTTCAAATTTATATTATAATTGTACCAAAAAACAATTTTCTTTATTTTTTTTTCAAGTATTCGGGTAACATGCACATCGCGAGAGGTGTACTCGCCATTGTTTCGTTTCCAGTTGGCTGCGCAATCACGCACCGCAACCCGTCCATGGTCCGACAAGTGGAAAAAGAGTTGTCTGCAAAGGGCATGACTATTAGTATGGAGTAATAGAGAAATCCAGATACCAACTGGGCTTTAATAACTACTATTTGGTTAGATGCGTATTAACTGATAGATAAACAGAACCCGTCAATACAGGGATTAAAAATGGCGGCGTTTTATTTATCTCTTTGCTTACAAAATATTGCTGTAAATACAAGGTGGAAATTTTTAACACCACCTTTAACAATTACCTAAACTAGCATTCCTTTGTTTTTAAAAAGAACCAAAACTGCATCTAAAGATTTTTGAAAATAAGCTTGCTACACCGGTTTCTTCAATTAAACATTTTCTTTAATTTACATAATGGATTGCTTTTATTATAGGTACTAATGTTTATGAAGGGTATTAGTATAGTTTTGTATTTTATTTTATTTTCACTCAATGGGCTGTGCGTCTAGCCCAAGCCAAGCCAACGCCCTCATTTCACCAAACATTGCGTGCGAGAGGTGACTAACACTACAAAATACGAGTCTTTGTGTCTTGTTCACGCTTTGCTGTATTACAAGATCGATGTACAGTTCACACGTAAAAGATCGATGAAGGCTTTGTAAACTTCACTAATAACTGTTAACTAAGAAACATATTTAATCTGACGTTTGAAATAAAAAGCTAAATGTAGACTTGGTTTAGATGTAATTAGTGCAAAAACAGACAAAATAAGCGGTTTTATTTTATAATTTTAATATATTATTATGTGTATTATGGATAGATATTTTATATTTTCCATATGAAATTATGAATTTCACTATAACAAATTTTTTTTATGGTAAACTCGACAGACAGGCTGAGGGTCCCCTTGATGGCTACCGTCGCCTACAACACAAACAACGCCATGGGTACAGCAAGTGCGCTGCCGACGATTGAATGATAATGTAGGGATGGGGTAATGGGCTCTGGCATCCGTTACTCACTTCGCCGAAACACAACAGCAAATAATATGCTGTTATTTCACGGTGGTCTTCTGTGAAGGGGTGGTTACTGCCGCCAGGCGGACCCGCCTAATGTTATTGATCTAAATTTATTTACGATAGATAATCTTCCATCAATAAGAGAATCCGATAATACCTAATTACTGACACTAAGTATGTATGTGCTTTATTCAGTAATTCTTTCTATTTATACGTAATAATACATGTAAGTATATTATCCAGAAGTTTTATCAGGTTGATAACAGATAACATTGTAAATATGAGTTTGCGAATATTTTCGTTTTTATTTTACTTTATCACGCATATATACCTACTGTTGAACGATTATAGATAAAACTTATAGACATTATATATCACATAGTTGAATTAAATTTAATTTACCTCCAAAGTTATTCACGTGAGTGAAACCGCGAGGAATAGCTAGTATTAATGACATAAGAATTTTTATTATTCAAAATAAAAGAGAAATAACAAGAAACTAGAATCCCAAACGAGACAATATAATAAATTCTAAAGAACACGCCTTTTACAGTTCCAATTAATTCTACCAAAATGAAAGAGATTAGTTGTGAAAAATACCTCGTTTCAACTATTTCTGGTCGGATGAGATTTTGTTTCGTTAATTTATTGGGACTTGGGATTTGAATAAGTTTTAGAGAATTAAATACCTACTATTCAATAATTTTGCAATCATGAATTGGGCAGCCCGTCTGGCACCAGTAACTGCCCCCTTACAGAAGACCATAGTGAAATAACAGTATGAATGCTTTTGTATTTCAGTGAGTGAGTAAGGGATGCCAGAACCCATTTTTTTATCCTTATTTCGTCAATCGTCTACTTAGCACCTATAAAAGTAAAGAAGGATTTGAAATAGACGAGCAACATGTTACCTTTCTACTAGGCGATATATCTATATCTTCTATACATAAATCTATACTAATATTATAAAGAGAGAAGATTGTATGTTTGTAATGAAAAAACTTAAAAACTACTGGACCGATTTTTTAATATTATTTCACCTATAGAAAGCTACATTATCAGCGAGTAATATAGGCTATATTTTATAAAGTTACGCGGGCAAAGTCGCGTGCAACAGCTAGTAAATTTATAAAATAAAGTCGCCGTCCGCTTCTGTCTGTTTTCTCACTAACTTATAAATCACTAAACGGATTTTGATATAGTTTTCACTAATGGAAAAAGCGATAAGCGAGGAAGACTTTTGTTGTATGATTTACAGAAAAAAAATGCACCGGTACGCAACCGGGGGCGGGTCATAATGCAAACTTAAATGCCAAAAGGTTGGCTATATTTTTAGGTGCGTTGCAAGTTGATATCTTCATCTGATACAACCACTGCACACTGGGGCATTTTACTTTCATTAACCATAAATAAAGCTCTGTTCATTCAACAATGGCGAAATGTCAGAACTACTTTCACTTCAATCCGTTCAAATAAAACACGCTCTAATAATAGAACAAAAACAACACAAAGTAACAATATGTAGGTACTTGTTTGTTTGAGACTTTTACTCAGTTTTATGACTGTTGCGTACGTTTTGGATGTTTGTTTTAAGAGTAGCGACCAGCTACTGGCTTCGCCTGCGATTTTTTTCTGCAAATCTTTATATAGTATAAAATAAAGTCGCTTCACGCCGTCTGTCCCTTTGTATGTACGCTTAGATTTTTTAAACTAAGCATTTTAAAGGAGGAAGGTATTTGTATATATATAATTTTCAGAAAAAAATCCGTGCGAAGCCGGGGGCGGCCTGCTAGTTACATATAAAAACCTTCCTCTAATGCTCTGTTGCATTAAAATCCGTTGCGTAGTTTAAAACAAAAGGATTTTGTTTTGAATACTACAACAAAACTTACCTACACTATACACCGACAACGGACAGTACGACATAATATTTAAACGATCTTATTTTGAACGCAACAACTTGTATCTCATGAATATTGATAGCGCGAAGGTTGCGCGTGCGACAAATGTTGAGAAAATTGTCAACAAATAGCTGTACTTTTGATTAACGTGTACATTGTTTTGTAGTTTCAATATGAATGAGCCATTTCACATGCATAACTGCTACCCTTGACAAATTTTAAACAATTTTAAGTGCCCAGTGAACAGCCAAGTGTGGGAATATAGAAAGGAATAGAGCGGTGGTCTAGTGTTGGTTTATTTGTTTAGTGAGAAAATTAGAGATCCAAAATCCTTTTAATCTGTTTAATATAATCAATTTATATTCTATATTTTTTTCTCTTTTAGCTGCAGGTATAATGTATTTGATGTCTAACACAAATGCAGGCTGTGCCTTCTGTAATTGCGACGGCATCCGTCAAGTGTTACTCGATTTAGATGATGATGGTTTTATTTGATGCCTACCTCGTTGGAGGCTTCAATATCATAATCATCTCTAAATCAAGTAATAAATATATAAATCTTTAATAAATAAATAAATCTGTGCTTTTCTGTGTGTGGGCCCTTAAAAAGATATGACACCTATAAAAGTCTTAAGAAATATTTTTAAGAAACTAAGTATTCACAAATTTACGCGCACAACTGGTATCTCTAACTAAACTACCGTGTATAGACAAGTTAAGGGAGTTAGTGAATCAATTTTCACCCTACACGACTCGTGCACTTATCATTCACGAGGGTGTAACTTTTGAAATACCTAAGTTACCTTTCGCTACACGCTTTTATGTCATTTTAATAAAATTTTCCAAATTGACAAAGACAACCAAGCACAACCATTAAGTATAAGGTTGAGAGCTCAATTAAATATAACTTTCTCACCTAAAAGATACCCTATGTCTTGTGTTGTTGTTGTTGTTTTTAAGCAAAGATTGTTGTTTTTCGTAAGTAAGGAATGCCAGGGCCTACTTATCCTAGACTAAAGCTGGCATGTACTATGTGCGCACATGCAGCACATATTTGCGGGCGACAGTAGTCATCTACCATGAATTTCACCGTCAGCTTGCCTGCCGACCTTTACACGAAAGAGAAGGAAAAGAAAGAATGTCTTTATTTTTTACATTACACACCAAAACGAGATAGGCACGAGGTGAAATTAATTGCAGTCAACACTTCACGGAAGCTAAAACCGTTTCGAGTGCGCTCGACTTTTTAATCAAAAGTTTTTTGGCTTCGCAGTCATTAGTGCTATCAAGTTTTCTGTCACTTGATAGGCCTTTCAGCCCGCTTTAATATCCTCCTACATTTCCTTCAATTAAGTCTATACTTGTAAAGTCAATTATTGTAATTTATTACGAAAAGAGCAGCTTTTTTTATGGCAAATCGTCGCAGGATGGCGAAAGTAGGTGAGCATTGTTTCAATTATGGAGATGCAATACCACAATTATAGGATAAGGGATATTATTGAAAAACCCATTGATGCTCGGCAAGAGCTCAAACAGAGATTAACATTATAGTTATCTATATCTACAAATACGAGTAACTTCTTTATATAGTACTGGCCGTTGCACGCGACTTCGCTCGCGTAACATCCGTACTAATATTATAAATGCGAAAGTATGTTTGGATGTATGGATGTTTGTAACTCTTTCACGCAAAAACTACTGAACCGAACACCATGAAATTTTGCATACACTTTGTCTGGGACACCAGAAAGGACATATGATACCTTTTATCGTTCAACGCGGACGAAGTCGCGGACACCAGCTAGTTATGAAATATAGCCTACTAGCTGGTGCTGATACTAGCTGGCAAAATTAAGTCGCTGTCCGCTTACGTCTCTGTTTCTCCGCTAACTAAAATCGTTCTAGAATTCGTTTCATTATTTTTATACGGTTTTCACTTATAGAAAGAGCGATATAAAAGAGGAAGGCTGGTTATTACTTATCATTGTGTATCATCATTGCAATTGCAAAAAAATGCATCCGTGCGAAGCCGAGTGCGGGTTTATGATATGTATAAATTTAAATATTGTTTTTTTTTTTTGTTTTGGGGAACCCTGTTTTACCAAACTAAGTAAGAATTTTCAATAAAACATCATTCAAATTTGTAGTTTTTAGAAGTAACCATTCCTCTTTACAATAGGTACTTGATCTTGGTTTGAGTAAGACGGAACTTAATAGGTTGCTCAGACTCTAACTAATGCCTCTCACCCCTAAAAGCTTACGTCATGTTTGAGGGGAGAGCCAGCTAAATTCAAGGCCAAGGGAATTCTTCGAACATAACAACTTTGTACTTACCTATATTGGAAAATGTATTTACTGGCTTAGTTACCTATTCTGTGGTAATATAAAAATATAGTAAACTAACTGGTGCCCGCGGCTTCGTCCGCACCTTTTACTTTGGTGCTAAAATCATTATTTTTTAAATGTCTTAATTTTAAATGAAATTTTTGGAAAAAACATGATTACAAAGTAGAATCTATTTAGTAGATAATTAATTCTTTGATCACCAAGCAATTCACTAGGTAATGAATATATTTTGTTCTAGAGAATAAATCAACTATGTTATAGGTATCGTTCATAGCAAACAGAGACGCCTACGGCCTAATACTACCATGAACGACGCGACGACCTTGATTTTAGTACACGTACAGTCAACTACTTTACTACCTAATACCATTTTAGGATCTTTTGGGATATACGTGATATTCCCTTATTCCCATTCGATTTCAAGAAAGATTCTAATATAGACTACTGAGCGAAGTGAGTCGATCGAAGTGAAAATCAATTTTCCTGCGAGTTTTTAGGCACCAAGAGCACCTTTTTCGTGTTGGAGAGGTGAAAACACGTTTTCCTTTCGTATTTCCATTCTTAATTTAATTTGAAAATAGAGCCACTAATCCATACATCTATTACTAGATGTATGGAATATGGTAATTATATTATGGTTAATATTATAGCTTTACTGGCATTTATAATGTAAATACACATATACAATAACACTGAGACACTTATCTCATAAGTGCACATATCGTGACGAGCCATATTAAATAGAGGATGCCCAAATAAAAAGTGACAGGAAGACAACAAGGTCACTTCTGCCTTGTCTATGACTGACAATGTTTTTTTATGGAACGAGCACCACAATAGAGCAAAATTTGTGCTGTTGATCAACAGATGTTTCCAATAAACATCATAATATTTTCCAACTAAATGCGAAAGTTTGTGATTATGGATGAATGTATGTTACTCTTTCATGTAAAAATTACTGAACAGATTTGTATGAAATTTAACACACATATAGTTTTATACCTGGATTAACATATAGAATATTTTGTATGCTGAAAAAATGTTCCCGAGAGATCTTATAAAACTATTAAAAATTGCACAGAAGTTAGTGGAGGAAAAGACAAATGCGGACAGCAACTTCAATTTATAATAGTTATGTAGAGATAGTTAAATACAGTTAGCTGCAATTCATATACATAGTCACTACTTAACTTAAATTCCTTTTATTTTAATATTAATTTGTTATAATATTTTCCATTATCTTATGTGTTATAACATATAGAACATATTCTCAGCCATAGAACACCCACTGCTGGACATAGGTCCCATCCATAATTTTCCTACAGGACTATGTAGTCTGAAGAAGACCACCATAGTTAAAATAAATATGCACAAAATAGCGCATGTTATGATTCAATTGTAAATTATTTTACTTCTAATCAGGTCACTAGATTAGGTCAATTAAATCAGCCTTATAAACGCCTGCCTCAAACACAACTCTATATGACAGTTAAGTAATTGAACAAACAAATGACATAATACCTACTATTTTAATATCTGTAATTTTAGACTTGCAACAGTGATGTAAAAAAAACACTATACATTCATTAGTTACTGATGTTCTTTGAATAAAATTTTTGTTGCTTTTTCTATGTATATTATGCGACAGTCAGTGTTTTTTTACATAAAGACACTAATTCTAGACTAGAATTATATAAAAGAAATGTATATGTTTACTAATAATGATGTCCTTTCATTATTAGTAAGTTTTTAATTTCTATACTCAAAATCAAATATTTGAATCTTTGCTCAAAATATCTAAATTCAATTTATATAAAACTGTAAATTTAAAATTAGTCGTGATAATATGAAATAATATAAGACTTTACATTATTATTAATTATTTAAAAAAAAAGAGGGCCCCAAAGTAGGTAAGAAAAGTTATACATATACTTCATTAAAAAAATTTGATTTGAAATGTCTGTATGTAGAAATCAGATAAAATTGATCTGTATATCAATTTTATCAACATAACAGATAAGAAAACATATGACAACTGAAAAGTATATAAACAAACAATATCAATACGAAATTGACCACTTAATAAAATTGCTACGCGACATAGCGCATTCATAAATCAATTTAAAGAAGCCAATAAAAACGTATCAGAGAGGAAATCAAGGAGCAATCTTTTAAAAATTATATCTATCAGCATTAATCATTGGTATTGGCACAAATATAATAATATACACGAGATAATATGTTGCATCGTATTCGCTTACCCAAAATAGGTCATATCCCTGTTTTAGAATGACACCCATTCTAACTCAGCTGCTGCGCGAAATCCCCGCATAAGCTCGATGCAGTATTTCGACGAATTAAAATTAAATGTATGAATTCTAAATGTATTAAGTGAATTTTTTAAACGTGTCAGCATTTTTAGATTAGCAAATAAAATAAAAAAACTGGGGAAACTCGTGAAAATATAGAAAATTGATAAGACGTATTCTGTACCTGTTTACTTTTGTTGTCGATTCCATTCGCCTTGCCTTCCGTTTCGTTGCCGTTGTTTTCCTCACTTTTTTCACTTTTAACACCTTCTAGAGCCATATTTGAATTGTTATTTTATTCACTGTCATATGAAAAAATATATGTTTTCACTGGTCATTGGATATTTTCGAATTCACACACAATCAATTCAATACGGTACGTACGACGAACGAACGAAACGATGTATGCCTCCCATAGACAACCGTAATAAACCGCAGCGCGTCGCAGTCGCAAAGCAAAAGCAAACCAACTCGCTGTCCTGTCGCTGCGCTCAACAGTGTGGCCAACTTGATATTGAAGATACCGCCGAGCTTTGTTGAAAAAAATTTGCACGAGTTGACATTTTCAATAATCCTTACTTAGCGGAAGCTTACGTTATATAATAAACTCATGTTTCAACTTTCACCTTTTTAGACTGTAATTGATCGGTAATAACTGATTTGTGTGTTAATTGTCGGTTAGCACAAACGATTTTATAATTACCTACAGATAATACTATTAGACTAAAAATATTATTGGTTTTTATTTTATACCATTATTTTTATTAGGTAACAAATTAAACACAGAATTAAAAATATTTTGATTGCATGCCTTGGTCATTTTTATCAACATTAGTTAATAGTTGATTTATACATGAACTACATAACTTACCTGCATTAAATATATTAAGTACTTTATTTTATATGTTAACTATATTGAACGGTTTAATATTCAAAAATGGCGGTCTGTACTATCCTTTTAATAGCTGTACTTATTGAGCTGTGCTGTGAACTTTAAGTAATAGAAGAATTTATAGGAGAAATTCCCTGAACATTGTCGCGTTTTGCGGCGAACATACATTTTTTGTATGGCATTAAAATATCTCTCTGCTAATAGGGAAAATTATTATAATTAGTGCAATACTGCCAGACTATAGCAAATGTCAACTGTATCTGCCATAGCTTAAATTTTGGGCTTAATCTTCCCAAAAAATGAGGAAACTGCCACACATGGTCACACTGCCGCTCAACGAAATTCACCAACCCGCCGCTGCCGCCGTTCGACACACCGCCCTCGCTCGCTAGACAAGTAGACACTACACTAGCGCACTCTATACCCGGTTAGCCGGCCCGAATTATACTTCGGTCCGCCAAGCGAGTAGAATAAAAATATTAGGAGTAAACTCTCGAAGTGAATTTGAAATAAATTCAAAATATAGGTAAGTACATGTTCATTAAGCCATAATTTAAAATGTAACTAATTAAATTAAATTAATCCATTCACGTAAAAAATAATGTCAGGGTTCTTATAATTTTACATTTAATATTAAACTGTATTAGTATATAACACAGAAGTTTATTAAAGAAAGTAAATTTTTAGGCCTCGGTGTCGTAATAAGAAATGACATTAATATTATGTTCATATTTGGCGCCAAAATTGACACCACAGGTTAAAGCAATGAGTTAAAGCTGGTAAAGTCATTATAAATATTGTTGTCTTTAGTACTTAAAATTTAAAATAGACTAAGAAAGCAGTGAATCTTGAAAAGAAGTGAATTACAACTAAACCAATATTCTTGTTATAAACAATTTTATTTTATAATTAAAACAAATTACAAAATTTTACTGTGACTAAATTTTTAGGTCTTTAATAATGAACAGTGCATAGTTCCTGAAGCGAGATTCAGATGGCGCGAAAATTGGTGTAAAATTGTAAATTATATCAAGTGAGAAAATAATCATCGAAATAACTATTCAAGTTCGCTGGAAATATTTTTTATTAATATTTTATCTTTATAATTTATTATTAATGTATTATTAATTTCTATATTTTCAATTCATTGTTATTTAACTGAAGTCAAAATTGAAGGAAACAAGTGGCAAATCACAAACGACAAAGAACTTAATATTGATAAAAAGGGAAACATTCTGTGTCATTGTTATAAAACTAAATATTTTGACAATAGTAAATTTTAATTTCACTTATCTCTCAGTCCCTATTCGAGACATCTTCTCGTCCAAAATTCCTCAGTGTCTCAAGACAAAAGCTTGTGACCAATGAGTGTTGCCAGTGATGACAAATGGTCTCGTGGTCTCTAACAATGGACCTCGTAAGGAAGCTCAATGTCGCTCAACGATCTATGGAAAGGGCCGGTGAAGAGACGTACCAGAAACATACAGCACGTCTCCCCTCTTTGCCTGGTATGACGGCGGACGACCCCATGTCCGCCGCCCCCCGGGCGAAGCGGCACAGGCCGCCTATTCTCCACCTCTCGCAGCGGGCACTCAGCGAGGTGTTTCACTCATGAAGCACTCCACTCCATAACCTCAACTCTGCGGTACTATTTACCGCAGAGTCGGAGACCGCTACCACCTGACACTCTAGAATAACCGCTGCTCGTGTGGCCGCTCATCTCCACGGCATTAAGGGTGAACGGCCCAAAGGGGGTATCCGCCTGACATTTCCACATCAATCGTGGCAGCCCGAGAGACAGGCTCCACCTCGTGTTGTCGTCGGAAGAGTTACTAGGCCGGCTAGGTACTACCGGGACTTCACCACCCCCCACAAAGCCGCGATTGCAGTATTCTGCCAGACGGTCTTTCCCTGCCGTAGAGCTCCGTCTTCGCGTGCGTTGTCCAACTACCACTAAGCGACAGAGCTATCCGAGAGAATCCGCCCGCTGCGTCCCGCACCGTTTTTTTTTTGCTCAGAATCGAGACCCATACCTCGGTTCAACGCACAAGAACCGGAGGTGCTGTCTTTAAGAAAAGAGGGATGAACGAGGAAAGTTTGTGTATATAAAAATTGCATCCCGTGCAAAGCTGGGTGCGGGTCGCTACTCGCTAGTTTACTTTTATAGGTTATTTATTTACTCATCGTTAATTTTATTTGACCGAATGTTTATTAACCCGTAGAGATATCTAATTTCCAACTTTGGGCGAAGTTCACATTTTGACGGCCATATGCTATTAGTGCCGCAGATAACAATTTTTATCGGCGACAAATAGGTACCTACTCTCACTAAGTAGGTACTATAAGGGAAAATGACGGTGTTATGTAATATTATAATTGTTTTAAAAGTTTTTTCATTAAACGTATTAAGAAAAAAAACATTTCTAAAATGTCAAAAGATAAAAACAAGCTATATTATGAGACTATCCTGGGGCCCTAGCCAAAGTTTTAACAATTTAAAACGATAATGAAGTTCGAAAACAATAAAATGTATGGGATTGGCATATGCCGTCGCTAAATCACGTGATACATCCCATACATTTTATTCTTTCGAACTTTTTTCCAATGTTTCTATGATTTTGACGATTTAACAATTTCTGTTCAAATTCCTCACAAATTATTGCTGTTGAAAATTCTTGTTTTGATTCGAGTAAAATTCTCCCGATATTTGCTGGCAACTTACCGATTTTTAATATTTCCTTATTGCAACACTGTGGTGTCGTCCGCACGCGCTCATTTTTGAAATCAAATAGCACGCGTTCTGTAAATTTCGGCTTCCTGTAACACATTGCATTGCACGATTCCCACAATAACAAATTGAAATAACAGCATGTGTTCTGTTAATGTTTCGTTAAGTGAGTAAGGTATGCCAGAGCTCATTGCCCAATTCTTTTCTAATCCCACATCTTTAACGCTACTATAGTTTCGCACTTGCAGCACCTGCTGTGTTATAGGCGAAGGAAGCTGAAGCCATCTTTTTTTAACGTTGGGAAATCATCATGGATGTTTTCTTTGGCAGCGTAGGGGACCTTGCTGGGTTATGCCGGACTCCTATATGGACTAAAACCCAACTACGGATTTCATAGCGCGGCGTGGCGCGGCCGTAGTTGGTCGGGGTCGCGGGTTCGTTGTGGCACGACATCCCCGAGAAGGTAGCCACTTACCATAAAGTGGACCGTCAGCCTGTCTGTCGACCTTAACATAAAATAAATTGGTATTGTAGGTTATACTAACTGGTGCCGCAACTTCGTACGCGCTGTAAGTAGTTACTTTTTGAAAAACCAAACATTACTCCAGGATAAAAAGTATCCTATACCTAGTTTAATACAGGTAAATCAACAATACATCTGTGAAAACCGCATTCAAATCTGTTGAACCGTTTCTGAGATTAGCGTGCACAAACGCACAGACAAAAAGTGTAAAAACTATTTTTTTTTTACCTCGTTAACATAAGTACCTACAACGTGCACAAATTGTATTTTTATTAAAAAAAAAATGTACAGTACAGACAATGCTCGTTTACGATTTTATTATATGTAGGTATAGATATAGACAGATTATGAGCGAGAAGCTTCGTATGGGACAATTATAATTCATTAACATAAATTGTATCGTACGCAAGTATTAATTTCCTTACTCGTACCAAAGGTATGTCCAACCGCAATGTCTGACGGGACGTTTGTTTAAATAGATACCTATTATGTGCATACGCATTACAGTCGATACACGTATTCTAACATTAGTTTTTAATATATTATAATAATATTAATATTTTTTTTTTTAATTATTATTACTTATAGTTTTTTTTTTATGTGAAAAGTGAAAGTGACTTAAATACAAATGACTTAAGTGTTAGTGTCTCGAAGTGAATAAAAGTTTTATTTTATAATAATTATTATATAATATTATTTCGTTTATCGGCAGACAAGACTATAAAGTTGTATAGAAATGATTAAACGTAAGTTTTTAACAATTATATTATATTTATTTATTTATTTTAATTTTATAATATTTGATTAGCCCCGCTCATCGCGACCGCGATTATGCTTATAGCATTTTAAGCTATGCTTTAGAGACCCAAGCTTGATATGAATATACAATTTGTAAATAATTTATATAATTAATTAACTAAAGTTTATTTCTGAAGTACAACAATAATTCAATGTTAAAACGTAAACGAAAAAGAAATTACAGAAAAAATAAATTATATTTTAATTTTATAAAATGCCATACCGTAACATTTTTATACTACTAGCTGCCGGTTACAGAATTATTGGTCCAACAGTCCAAAACTACTTTTATTTAATAACTAGTATCAAATAAATTAAATTTTCCTAAAATGCTGTAAGATCTTTATTAATATTCTTGTAAACAAAGCTACTACTTACAGTTATGCTAACTCAAGTAAAATCCATTTCAAACACAGTCAAACTTTTATCAGAATGGTACCGCAGAGTTTGTTTACCCTTGCCGCCTATCGCACTGATAATATTAGGTGAGAAAGGAGTTTCACTAAATAAATATTACGACGTAACACATTATTACCACTATATTTGGTGTTTTATGTCACTGAAAAATAATAAGTGCTTAAGTACCTTAAAATGATGCAGACATCTTTGAAATATAGTAGGATTTTTTTTTCTGCATGTTTCCTTGGTTATAGCTCTTTCCATTAGTGAAAACCATATAAAAATCCGTTGGGTGATTTACAACATAGCTTCTCAATCTGGGGGTCGCGACCCCTAAGGGGAGGGGGGCTATTTTTAATATTTTTAATTCACAAACAAGTGTTTTAAAGCATATGACATTGTGAACACGCTCGTAAAAATATAAAAAAATTATAATCATTATACTAAAAAAAAAAAATACGAATTATCGCCATTGATTAATAATCAATGATAGATAAATTATATTATGAAAAGTTGAATTCAAAGCCGTTAAGTGATTTTTAAGTGAAAGATCCACAGAAAACTTTCCCAAAATCAGAAACTTTCGCATTTATGTATAAATTACTACTTAGTTATTTCTCGCGACTTCGTCCATGTATCTTTATAAATTATTATATTAGTTATAATACAATACAGAAACTATATTAGGAAAAGTTTCATCCGAAACCGGTCAATGGTTTTTAAGTGAAAGAGTAACAAACGCCCAATAAATAGGTATAAAACTTATCCTTACCTACTCACAAGCATTTGTAATTATAGTAAGACATTAAACATTTACATTAAAAAACTGTATTTATTTAAAATATAAACCATTAATTTATAATTTAACCTATGATCAACATTACTTTGAGTCTGAATCGTCATTACGCTGCCATTTACATAATCTATTGCAATAAGATACGTATTATGTGCATAAGTACAAATGTTATACTTACATAGTTACCTAAGTATTTATAAACACTAGTTAAACTCGTGGACCTCGGACTTTGCTATCCATATACAAGCCTATGGTTGCTTAGTGTGGAACTAGATGGTATCACACCATCTAGTTATACTGTGTGGAACGTGTGAAGGTATTTTTTTGTGAAGATAATATTATTATCAGCTAAAAAGCTGTTATAAGTAAGCACTTGTTAATGCATTAAATTCTTATAGGCTTACACATAGCTTTATAAATAATCTCACAATATTACTTTATTGATTCGATACGAGTAATAAGAAATGATTGAAGTATCGTCGATGTGTCACCATAAGTCATTGAAGTAATAATGTATAATAACTGTTCATGCACGTGCAATATACAGACGGACTGTTGTTTTATTAGCATTTATTAACTAGCAAATTGTCCACAAGGTTCTTTTTATGGATCCACATTAGACTTATAAATGAATAAAATGTAACTAACGTAGACGCAGGACGCTAATATTTTGACATCTGGACAGTTTTAAAAACATTTATCAATGCGACTGTATAATATTTTTTAAATTTTCGAACATTGGGGATGTATGGAAAAGTATCCTAGGTAGTAATAGGGGCTAAGTGGAAAAAAAAATCCACTTATCCGGCGCGGCAGGCGGGGGACGGAGGGAAGCGACTTTCTTTGTAAATAATACTAGCAACCCGACCTATGCGGATGCAATAAACGACATGTAATTTTTGAAGTGAAAACTTCTTTAGGCGCGTTGGGCACTTTTGAGATAGGAAAAAACCATAGAACTCGCGACCTGTAACCGATTTTCATGATATTGCGCCATCTACACAATACTAGAATATGTTATATATATAATAATACATACTTGCGAAAACCAATTGAATTGAAATAATAAATCAATGTGAACAAAGATGGCGCTGAAAGTTTAAAAAAGATCAATTTTTGAGATGGGGAAAAACCATTGAACTCGCGACCTGTAACCGTCTAACAGACACTTCTGTATATAAGTATGTACTTTCCTGACGATTCAAAAAATACACACGTAATTGTTCAAGTTTTCTTTTCTGTCGGCACTCCCGGAGTGCCACAATTTTTTTTTTTGGAAATTATATATAAGTACAAATCTTTATCATTTATCACTTTTTCCAATACGGCAAATCGTATTATTTATTAGGTGGTTTAGAAAAAGTTGGGAAGAAACAGACAGAGGCGGACAGCTACTTTTTTTTTGTAATAAGCATAGGTATATATAAATATAAATAAAAACGTATAATGATGAATGACGTAGTTAAAGAGATAAGCCTATTTAATTAAAATAACGTCGAATGTAATGTATTTAACATAAAAGCAAATATTATTGGCAACGTTTCCTTATCAAATAAGACACAAGATAAATACAAGATCAAGGACGAATAAATAAGGGGCAAGGGCGGACAGTGTTTCTCGTTTAAAGGGCGACAGTTACCGCGAATTAAAACACTATACTTATCCAACATTGGTTTATTTCCTTTGCCACACCGCGGAATATTCGTTCGAATTACTGGTCCAGGCTGTTTCTTTCTAGTCCTCTTGGAAAATTATGGGGAAGCCCTATGTCCAGCAGTGACAGGAAGCCCTATGACATCCTGCTGCTAAAATGACGATGAATATGAAGATGAAGATGAATGTTGTCTAATTGCCCTTCCATCTATCAACTATATCCGCAGTCTTCTCTCAGAGAAAAGTTCAAAGAAATAAATATTTTAACTATTACATGTCAGTATATTTATGAAAATTTAATTTATGCGCATAAAAATATTAGTCAATTTATTAAAAATGTGATGTACACAATATAAATACTAGGTTTAAAAATGATTTAGATTTACATATAACGCGACTCCACAAGATAAGTAATTCTTTTATGGGTCAATGTATACGGTTTTATAATAAACTGCCTGTGATGATCAGAGCCTTAACTATAAATAAATTTAAAGGTGTCATTAAAACAAAACTCCTCTCGAAAGGCTATTATAAGGTCACGGATTATTTAAGCGACAATGAAGCCTGGATTTAAAGCCTGGATTCGGAGCTCATACTATGTTTAGTATTGTATATGTACCTACTTTCATTTTGTTTGTATTCTTGGCTTGTTGTCATCTTGGCTTTTTTCAAAACCCAAAATTAAACTGGTAAATTTAAATTTATAATGACGATCATAAGAGTTTCTTGGAGAAACCTAATTAATAAATAAATATTTAGATTTTATTTGATTTTGATTAAATTTAAGATAAATCAGTAATAATCATTGGCAACTTCATGGATTGGGTTGGACTTATTACAATAATATAAATTATACAACAACGCCTAATATTTTAAATATTAAAGCAGTGCTATAAAGTTAAGTTTGTATCAAGTTTAAATCTTAAACCTGTAAAGTGAAAATTTTAAATTTTAAAAGTTTTGAAAAATATGATAATGAACTTATTTGAATTAAAATTTTAGTAGTTAACTTCAATTTATCGTCAATTAAGATACAGCCATTTTATCACATAATGGTTGGGTTAAAGATTGCAACACCATTAAGCGGTCAAAATAAAAATAATTCTTAGGTATAAATGTTCTAGTGTGATTCAGATTCAAAGATTTATTAAATTGCAATAAAATAAAAAAGTATATTGTTTGTTCGTTGCCTCTAAAGTGGGTTGAAGTGAATCAATCCAATTCTAAATCGATTTAAGTATAAGTTACATATTATTATGTTGCTCTGTTATTAACTACTTAAGCAATTTGATAAATACACAATCTATTGTTCTTAAGTTTTAATGATAACATGACTGTAGCCTTGCTCATACGCAAATTATAGTTAGTACGAATCTGTATTTTGAATAAGATAAACGTCAAATTGTTAAAATTCTTGATAAAATTCATTATTTCGTTTAGGTAAGTCTACTACTGAAACACGTGAGTTCCTAACATATGTACTTATTATATTAATATTTCATGTATTATGTGAGCATTTTATTATACAAATAAGTGCGTGAAAATTTACAAGTTAATTGTGTAAATTGTGTAGTTAATATATTAATTAATGGTTAGGTATATAAAAGGATATATAACAAGAGATTTTTATATAAAAATCTCTAATAATTAATATCGGCCTCAGATATTATTATTGTATAAATAACATTTGTCATTATTATGAGTCAAAATCAAATTTCAAGATATAATATAAATAATGTAAAACTAAGTAGGTTACGTACTCAAACGACCTATAAGTAAATAATGTATAGACCTTATAAAGTGATAAAACAATGCTTATTTTTTACGGTATATTTGTCTAATATATTTTTTGTTTTTCTAAAATATATTTGTAGCCAACGCTATGAAACATAGTCTAATTTGAAAAGTTCGTAATTCCCGCCCAATATATGTGACCGTCATGGCATTGCCACAGAATAATTACTATTTCCTAAAGCGCATGTATGACAAGTTGTAAGATTTGAAGAGATACCATCGTAGACCATTTTATTAAAAGAACAAATTCACATTTAATTAATCAGATATCAAAACGAAATACAATAAAAGCTCTATTTTTAAGCCAAATTAATTGTATGAAAGCAAATAAGGAAAACATGTAAAATTGTAAATGAACAACAATCAGCCCCAGAACAATACAGTACAGAATATCAAACTTCAAAATGTATAAAATCGTTTGACAAGTGACATAGACACAGAACACTAAATTTGATCAATTAATTAGCAATTTTTGATTTGATTTTGATTCGTTCGATTCGTATTTCGTAATCGTAACGCAATTAAAAGGAGCGCGTAAGTTTACACCTATACAAAAGTAAAAATATTTGTCTGTGTTTATTTTCATCTTTTGATCGTGTTTGTTTAGTTTATTACGACACAATTAGTGTTATTTAATCATGTTAATCTTTACTAAAGACAATCAATAGAAAAAGTGCATTACCACTCGCATTAAACTATTTGCATATTTTGTTTACCAGTTTTGTTTTAATTTAATTATCGGCGTTTTTTATTGTTGTTGGTTATTTATTTATTTTTAAAATTTGGTTAAAAACTTTCTGAAACAATATTTACCGACTATTATTGAGAAAAACTTTTTAAAATGTTTCAGTATCATTAACGGAAGCAATGAAGATCGGATTTATCGGTGGCGGTAGGCTAGCCTTCGCTCTAGCCAATGGATTCATATCAGCAGGTAAGCAAAATTTTCCATTAAATTCTTATTATCCTTCCTTGTCCGGGATTAGAGTAAGAAAACAATATAACCTGTAAAATAGGTCCAATCAGAAGCAGCCTGGATCGACCGGCGGCCCTTATTGCACTATTGGCTATTAACTTATTATGGATTATTAATATTATGGACTATTAGCTTATTGGACTATCGTCTAATTGGCTCTATCTTATTGGACTATTTGTCCAATAAGGTATAATTAGTTTAGGTGAACACACTGCCTACCTATGTATAAAATATTTTATTATGTTCCAGGTTTAGCGAAGCCGGAAGAAATCACAGCCAGTTGCCATCCATCAGATGTGGCCAGTGCTGATGCATTTAAGGTAAATACTTTTTAATTCTTATGAGGACTAATAATATCATAATGCACTGTTGTAATTTTTTTCAGTCAACTTTCCTCCTTTTATTACTCTTATCATTAGTGAAAACCATATTTAAATCCATTTCATCCATTCCATTTAGAAGGAAGTTAACGCAGAAACTAACAGTGGCGGATAGTGACTTTATTTTATTACATACTAGCTGTTGTACGCGACTTCGCCCGCGTAACTTTATAAAATATAGCCTATGTCGTGCACTGATAATGTAGCTCTCTATAGAGTTTTCAGTCGGTCCAGTAGTTTTTGAGTTTATTCATTACAAACATACAAATCTTCTCACTTTATAATATTAGTATAGATGTCTAAATCCATGCGGTAGTTCCACATTTGCAGATATGGATGCCAATATTTGCAACAAACCTTGTATAAACATAGATGTGTATAGGAAGGTTTTACAAAATTTAATAATAATAATAAAAATTTAATATATATTCCACAGATTAGAAGTTTTTGTACTTTGATGTGGTCATAAATGTTTGAAAATCCACACTTTGATGTTATAAATTTGTTTACATAAAAACTCTTGTTCAAATGAATAAAGTATAGGTAGTTTGATAATAATTGCATGTCTATTTTTGGTATTAAATATTTGTTAAAGATAATTATTTTATTGTTTTAATGACATATTGAGATAAGAAAATTGTATCTTATTATCCTTAGACTTGAATATGTTGTCTGATCTTGTTGTTTGAGTTGATATCTCGATAATCATTGATTGACGTTTTTTAATTAATGAATTTACATGAAGAATTGTGGAAAAAGTAAACAAAAAAAAATAGTAATTTGTAATTTTTAATAATTTGTTAACTCCAGGCTTTAGGAAGATTAACGCAATAACTTGCATCTATAAATCATTTAATTATGTTTCTTTTAAAATTATCTTGATTATATACCTAATTATATTTATTTATTTCTCTATTGTGACACAATTTTAATAAGAAATGACCATAAAAACAATTTTTTTTTATTTCTATTCCTAAAATAATATGAAATTTTGTCACACTTTTTCCAGGGTCTTGGAGCAACAGCATTGTTTGAAAACAAATCGGTAGTGGAACGGTCAGAAGTAGTCATAGTGTCGGTTAAGCCGGACGTAGTGGGACCGGCTCTTCGCGAGGTCAAAGATCTGCCGGCTTCAAGAGATAAACTCTTTATTTCTGTTGCTATGGGTGTTTCTACTGCGACTGTTGAAAAGGTATCATTTTAATGTTTAGTTAGTTATATTAAGTTAGCCATATTTTTAACCAAATATGGTTGGACAGCATTATGTATTTATTCACATAATGATTATTTGACTGAACTTCAACATTTATGTTATAGTTATTTTGTATCAAATAAATGATTGAGTAACTATCTCTATTTTTTAAGATTAATAATGAATGCAAATTAAAAAGAATAATCCAACATTGGTAGATTTTTTTAATGTCTTCAGTTATAATTAGACTGTTGCCAATCACTTTAGTTGGGACGTCGGTTTCCAACCGTGTGGCAGTCGCTTAAATTTCAATGAAGAAGTTTCAATTTTTTTTAAGTTAAATAAAATTATAAAAATTTAAGTAAAATGAAACAAAAATGTGGATGAATTATTAAAATATCTCTAGAAATGTAAAAGTTATGGGACTTTAAAGTTGCGCTTGCAAGAATAATTTCGTTACACGGAACTATGAGGCTTGTGACGTCACTTGACCTAGACGACGAATTAATAAGTGATCTCGGATAAGTCAAATGACGTCACAGGCGAGTCATTCCGCACTATAATACGTAAACTTAAATAATATATTTCTCAATCATTTATTGATGGATTTCAAAAAATTTTCAGCGATTTATTAGTTTTGATCTATATTTTAATTGCATTACGTTAAATATACTATTAACATAAAATAGGTTAATAGTAATATCAATTAATATAATTATTTAATTAATTTAGATGTTTACATAATTTGATCGCGTAGACAAAATGCTTTCCAGTTTATAAGATTACTTTTTATGTATCCATACTAATATAATAAATGTGAAAATAACACTTGAAGTTTTTACTATTTTTTGGCCTCTGTTTGGCAACAGAACTTGCCGCCGGAAGCCCGCGTGCTGCGAGTGATGCCGAACACTCCGGCCCTGGTGAAGGAGGGCGCGGCGGCCGTAGCGCGGGGCAGTCGAGCGACGGACGCGGACGCGAAGCTGGCGGCCAAGCTGTTTCGCGCCGTCGGCTCCTGCGACGAGGTGCCCGAGTACCAGATGGACGCCATCACTGCTCTCAGCGGCAGCGGACCCGCCTATGTAACTATTTTACTAGTAGCAAGGCACATTGCGTTTCGCACTCATTCGGACGTAACGTTTGGAGGAAGTAACTCCCCACCCTTTTTTTTTATATCCAATACCTTCGTAAGGCGCATTAATTAATTACGTGAAGCGTTTAGATTGGGTGAGATTTTAAAATTCGGTTCATTCAAATAGCAATTAAAATATTTTCTTTGAACAACCACCTATGTTAGACAATGTTTATTTACTTTATTAATTTATTAATCAATATAATTTATATTTACATTTATTTACAATAATAATAAAAAAGTGTCACAGTATTTTATTATGATTTTATGTTACTGATTTAAGTTACCATAATTTGTCTATTGTGAAGCAATTGAGCAGTAGAATCCTTTTTTAATAATTGGCAACACCGGTATCTAACTTGTCTATGGTGTGTAAAATTACTTGTCGGCTATTATTGAGGTGCTGCATCAGTTAGTTTGGCCCGAATCGTGCTTTCGTTCGCTGGAAAAAAGTGTTATTTGATTTTAAGGTAAGTTTGTATCCTTTTGCTTCAATTGACAGATTATTTAGTAAATATAATGTTTAAATTAGAGCTCTAAGCTATAAAAGTTGATAATTACTCATTATAGAGCTGTAAATTAAGCGTTTTTTGAAAAGAGGTTAGGTTTTATGTTACTTATGTTTCGTTTTAAATTTCGTAACATAAAATTGATGTAAAGCCTAATGCACATTGGGAAATGTAAAATAAAGCGTTAATTAAGTTGCAGTGCATAAGCAGATTATTTCTTATATGAAACCTAATTATGATTACTGATATAAAAACTGAATTAATTTCCTTACTCGTGGATTTAATTTACTCGTACCCGGTAACATAAACTTTTAAGTTACCTTTATTTTATATGAGGCCTTGCCCAAATAGGGATACAATGGATAAAGAATGAGGAATGATGGTAGGTGTAACCTACCATCAAGTGGATCATCAGGCTGTCTGCCGACCTTAACATAAAAAAAGTACATAATAGTTATGAATAAATTGCAAAATATGTTCCAGGTGTACATGATGATAGAATCCCTAGCGGACGGTGGGGTCAGATGCGGACTGCCCAGGGACCTGGCGCTCAGACTGGCGGCGCAAACCACTCTGGGAGCGGCGGCGATGGTAAGGAACGGTGGCCATCCGGCTGTCTTGAAGGATAACGTCACCAGCCCCGCAGGCTCCACCGCTGAAGGGACATACCACTTGGAACAGAACGGTAAGTGTACAATTGTCACTAGTCTGTATTTTTTTATAAAATACTAGCTGTCAATACTATACTATACTACAAGTCAATACTGCCCAATCGGGCAATAGATGTTTCACATAAAAAGTAATTTATCTATGCTGATCTATATTAATATTAGAAAAAAAAAAAAAAAATGTCTTTTTGTTTGTAATGAATAAACACAAAAACTAAATGGACCGATTTTAAAAATCTTTCCCCTTCAGAAAGCTACATTATCAGCGAGTAAAATGAAGTCGTGGGCAACTGCTAGTAGTTACTAAATATAATTTATTTAACACTAGCTGGTGCCGGCGACTTCATCCGCGTTGAAAGTTAAAAAAAAACATAAGCAATATAACGCCTGACATCTTTATTGCTATCACACTTTTGACAGTAGTTAGTTTAGATAATCCCTCGGGAACAGTAGTACTTTTTTTCTGGATGAAAGGCATCCTATATCCTTTCCTGTATCCCTGACAAAGTGTATGCAAAATTTCATGATGTTCGGTCGAGTAGTAAAGGCGTGAAAATGTAACAGACAGACAGACAGAGTTCCTTTCACATTTATAATGTTATAAGTATATGGATTTTATTAATTTATATAATTTGTTTTCTATTAGGATTCAGATCAGCAGTCATTGGTGCTGTGAAGGCAGCTGCAGATAGATGTAAAGTAGTAAATCAACAACTAAACAATTAATATTTAGTACAAATTTCCACGTATTCTTTCTACATAAAGAGATTACTCTGGTTATATCTGGTTTAGAAATATATTTACTGCAAAGGACAAACTGTACAATGATCTGAAATGTATGCAATTACAATAAATCATTATAAATATTATAAAGTATGTGATGAATAAATTAAATTGTTATATATTTTTGTTTTATTATAATCTTTATAGAAAATTTTGTATAAATGAATATTTTTTGCCAGTCATTTGAACTCCAAAAATTCAAATTTGATACAGTGGTTAAGAGAACGAGGAAATAGTTGTTCCAACTTTTTTACGTTAAGGTCGTCAGACAGTTTTTCTTAGTTCAATCTTTCTTATTGCTACTAAATAAAAAGCCGCTAGCTCACTAAGTATTTTAACTTGAATTTTCAATAGCAATAAGATTGCATCCCTAATTTTCACGTCAAATAGCTCATGACGTGAATATTTAAGTAACCGCCATCTTGTGTTTCTCGTATAAATTACTCGGCTTTTAAATTTATTAGGTCATTGATAATGCCATTTAAGTCTGTGATACACCCGAACAAATGTCAATATTGCGAACACAGTACACTTTATATTCAGGAGACGTTTGTCCTTGTATACGTATCTACTATTTAGTTTGTGGTCCTTGTGTTGTGAGGTTGTGAGTGTTCTGTGCGACGAGTAATGTCTTTGGGCGAGACGAGAACACAAAAATAATTTGACAAAACGAGTTTCCAACGGCTCCGGTGATAAAACGTCACCTATATAATGGAGAGGAAATAAATTGCATTCAAGCCAAGCGCTGCGATGTGAATCCGCGACCTTGCGTCGTTACGGTGTATTGTTATCTGTTGTTACGGCCGGTTTTTGTCTTGTTTACATTCAGCCAGTAAGTATATGCGGATGATACGATAATCCCGTGGTTAATCCGCGCCGATAGTTTCGAAGGCCTAGAAACTGTTAATCATTACTCACATTTAGATCAAGTGGCGCGGAGGCTTCGCGGATTCGATACGAGATGATCTGACCTTACATTTGAGTAGAAAATCGGCCCACGCCATCTAATAAAAGCACTCCTACGCGACATCATTGATACAATCTGCGACATTTGTTCTTCAAAACGATATGAGATCGAGACTGGACAAAACCGCTGCAATTGTTAGTTTTCTTCTCTATCTGTATAAATACAAATAAGTTCAGTTTACTATAAAATTGCTGCTTAAAGTGTTGATGTTAACGAGTTGTGATTTCGTTTACAAGGTCGCAATTGCGGAAGCCCAGTCAAACAATTTACTGTTAATAAATCGTAAGTTTTTTTTCAAAGTTTTCAAAAAGAAACTTCAAAGCTAGCCACACTGAGTCAAAAGACTTAATAATTTAATAATTAATAATATCTAGAATTAAAACACTATAATTACTATATACATTGTATTATTATTGTATACTTATATAGTAAGTAATTCTTATTTTGAATAATAGTCTTAAAATAATAAGTAAATGTATCGTGTTTGCAACCAGTAGTTATTTTTTGTGCAGTGCATTAGAAAGTAGTTCTCTTTTCTTATGAGAAACTTATAGAACAATTTCATCACTTATACTTTCTTATAAGTATATAAATATTTAAAAGTGATTATTGTCGACTATATTTTTTTTTATATATTAAGGTTGACAGACAGGCTGATGGTCCACTTGATGGTAGGTGGCTACCGTCTATTGGCCTACAAGCGAACCATACAAGCGACACCATAGCCTGTGGTGCTACAAGTGTGCTTCCGACTTAGGTAAGTATAGTTAAACAATGGGCTCTGACATCCCTTGCCCACTCGCTGAAACACAACAGCACACATGCTTTTATTTCACTGTGGTAAGGTAAGTTCTGTAAGGAGGTGGTTACTGTTGCTTCACTAACTGCCCAAATGATACATGTTATGACAATCTATGTATAATATTTATTTTTTTGTAGGACCTTAGGTTATCAACTTCAAACATAGAATTTAAGTCTTGTTTATTAATTCTTAAAAAAAATATTATCTTATTTTCCAATAGAATCTTGTTATGTTTCCAATTAGCAATTTGAAATTACACTGAAAACCAGTTAGATGGTCTGCACCATGCTGTTTAATATTCAATTTGATGATAACATATTGTGTTTTGTTACAGGTACATATCTCTAATAAATTGACATATTATTATGAAATCTAATCTAAGATTAATAGAAGACATGATATATTAAGACGTAAACACGAAAACCGTCAAAATAAAGTCAACAGCATTGCTGTGTTACAAAGTGAGAATGGATGAAAGTGATGTCATCATATCATCCACTGAAATAATTAAAGGTAACACATTTTTTTTAAATATTATCCTTTACCTGGTTTACTGGATACTAAGAATTGCACAAATATCTCAAAATGCCTAATGTAAGAGAGGAAATAAAAAAGATTCAACAAGGTACCTACCGCCAAAGACTGAGTGATCATCGAAATGTTCTAGGTAGTAAATGTTGTGCATTTACTAGTTACAACCTGGAGTCTCCCGAGAGGCTACAAAGTAAAATAGTTTCGAATATATCTCTTTTTTAAGAATGATATTTTTATTTTCTTGTTTTAGCTAAATAAATAGCATTGCTGTTAATTGTTATCGTTACTTATTTCAAATAAAACTGGAAAATATGTGGTTTTAATTCAAAAATAAAATTTAGTTCATTTTTTTCTTAAAATAAAACAGAAAAAAAAACACTTAATCTGTGGTGATCAACTATAGCAAATAAGTCTCATTTAAGGAAACATTTCACATTTCTTCCAGAAAAAGCAAACTAAGAGAATATTTCTTATTTTGACATCAAGAAATATAGAAAATTTTTAAATTGCTGAAATTATATGTAAATTCAGTATTTTTAGTTATCCAAATGTTGTTTAACATTGCCAAAGTATATTTGGGGCTAACACCTTCTTTTGTAAGGAATTTAATCACACATCGATATTCCAATTTGAACATAATAAAAATATTGCGGCTTAGTATATTCTTCAAAAGGTCGTAAAAGCTAGTTTAACGACAGTTAAGTATATTTTAAAAATTATATTTGTTTAAGCAAGAAATTATGACAGATAAAAATATAATATTGTTTTTTTTTAAACATCAACATATATTTCTGTCCAGAAACATTTAGACCCTCCTAGGTATAGGTACTACGTATACCTACATACATATAAATTTACCATTTCTCTCGGCCTCAACCCAAATGTTATCGTACTGCAATATTTTCCAACTAGTATTAGAGTTATCGGAATTCTTGATGGAAAATAAATTTTGTTACGTACATGATCCTTGCCTAGACGAATGTAAATATATATGAGTTTAGAGATCGCGATCGCCGCAAAATTCTGCCTTTTGACAAGAGAAGTATCATATTTGCTTATCCGAGTTAACAAAGGCAATTTCTATTTGGACCAAAACCTAAAGGGTTTATAGTATGTTTTATTCACGGTTCACATTAATTTAAATTAAAAATTAGGTACTTTTCATTTAGAACTTTCGTGTATTATTTATATAACAATATAATCGAATAACATTTATAGTTTGTTACATTTTAAAAGTAACGAAAATGGTTGAGATTTCATATATAACAATGCAAGTCAATGAATATTGTAAACAATTATGTTTGTTTGGCACTACAAGTGATTTTAATATTATACTTTTTAATATACTTATTCTTAGATTTCACACATCTAAATTAAAAATTCTATTCACTGCCATCACAACCCGAGTTGACTAATAACTCATTGGAATTAATATCTGAAGAAGATTAATTAATTTTCAGCTGTAATAATTGTGATGTGTTTTGCGTTTCGTTTGACTAAAATTTATTTTCTTCTGACGACCTAATTAATGCGGCTTTGAACAAAACGCGTTTAAGCGTCGTAGATAACACGGCGTTTACAACCTTTTCATCGCGAGAAAATGATATCTTAGGAGCGATCTAGCGTAGCATGTTCTATCGTTTGATTAGATTTTATATATTTTTAGCGCTGCTCTTCTCTAATACCTCAATGCATTTATTGAAGAAATTTCGTAACTCAATATTGAGGTATAAGTTAGCGTGGTCTGGTTTCTTATTGGTGTTTTGGCAATATGGCTATGGCACGCTATGGCAGCGTCATATGGTTGTCTTTGCATATCTTCTGCCAAGGTGGTCTTATAAGTTGACCTTTTGCATATTATGGTTGGTCAATTTCTTAGCACTTTCCTTACTAGACTTTGCAAAAGACAGCCCCACTGTTTATATAAGATAAAATAGTTTGTATGTATGTATATTATACCTACCTACATACATTGCGTAAGAGGGTATAATGTCAAGCACACGTAACAGACCACCCCTCGCGTTACAAAAACGTTGTATCCGCTTACCGGCAACTACCTACATACATATACATTACCGTAATGTATGCAGAAAACGCAATGTAACTATATATATCTACATATAGTTTCGCATTACACGCTTCAATTATCTAATACGTAACTCAGGGAATTATAGTATTTTTAGAGGCAATTTAAGTTCTTGTATGTTTACTAACTTGTATTCCCATATATTTCATTTTGAGTATACATTGTACCTACCTGGAATTTTATAGCCAACTAGCGATCTCCCACGGCTTTGCAGGGTTGCATTATTTTTTTGCAAATTAAATATATATACAAACTTTCCTCGTTTATCGTTCTTTACATTAGGGGGCGTTCAAGTATTAGATACGTAACGCAATTTTTGAAGATTTTTGAAAAACGTTCGGCGCGTTACGCCGAACGTTTTCCCCTCTCTAATTGTTACTTAGGAGAAGAAAATAAAAATGACGTACAATACACTCAAGGGATTCTCCTGTAAAGCATCGTCCCCTTAGTGAAAACTGTATCAAAATCGGTTTGGTGGTTTTAGAAAAGTCAGTACAGGAACAGACAGAAGCGGAAAGCGACTATTTATTTTATAATATGTATTGATATACGAGTATAATAGATAGATCATTTTCTACGTAAATAATAACATCAATCTTGTGTGAAATAAGTTCAGACGTGAATATCAACGGATTTAGTGGAAAATATTTTCATATGCGGAATTTTTTCAAAGGGTACCATCAATATTCGGGCCGATAAATCCGAGCGTCTGAGCTCGAGCGGTAATAATAATCGAATAAACCGGTACTGTAAGTTTAATATGACTTAATAATAGATTTGTCTGTCCTATAGGACTTATTTGTCTGTCCTATAGGACTTATTATCCTATAGGACAGCTATAGGACTTATTAATTTAAAATAACATGCTCCTTTACCATGAGTTTATAAAGCCCGCATTCGCTAGCGATTCTTCATAAACCTATCGAGTAGGGTACCAAATTAAAGGACTCCATAAGCTGATTCTACAAATGTAACACGCCATTACATTACAGCCAGTTGTTTCGTATAAAATAAAAAATATTTTCAGAACGCACTTGAGTTTGAGGCTACTTCTGACAGGAAACGGCTGAATGATTTTTCTAAAATATACGCCGAATGACTCGTTATATTCACATATCTTAAATTAATACATTTTCAGAAAATATTAATGCTTTCTATTTATTTTTACTTCTTTTATAAAAATAAAATTGTGTATTGTGGGCGTTTTTGTCTAATAGGGAAGTATTGTGCTATATGTATTGCATTAGGTATATCGAACAGAATTCAATTTCGTCTTGTCAGTTAAACTTTGGCCTTTAAAGTGAAGAGCTGAAACCTAATTTCCACTTGTACATGCAATAAAGGTGCGATATAAGTGTTGGCGCGACCTTGACGGCGCCGTTACGTAAGCCATGCAAATAGAAGGGTGTGGCCCAAGGACAAGCGGGGCGTGAAAGACAAAACCATCATCATTAATTTGTCGTACAATAAATGGTATAGGCGTGGAATAGTGATGTTACAAGTTTGAATTTAAGTGGCTATTGATCCCTTTTGGAGACCGTTCATTGCTATAGTAAACATTGAAGCGCTTTCTCAACTGTTTTTTTAAATATTTTGTATGTATCTCTCTACCTTTTGCCCGCGCCTTCGTTCGCGTCCCTTTTTCTTTGGTGTTAAAACATTTCTTCGATTTTTATCCTACTAATATTATATATGCGAAAGTTTGTGAGGATGGATGGATGTTTGTTACTCTTTCACGCAAAAACCATTCAACTTATTTCGCCATATCTTATAACATGGCCCACGAGCAAATCCGTACAAGTAATTATTGCTACTTGAAATAGAATTGCAGTCTTCGGGGGAGGGTTGATTTGAGTTGGCGTTAAATCTAACGCTTTTTATTTATGCTTTAACTTGCAAATGAAGGATGGAATTTTATTTTTGTAAACTGCAACGCTTCTAATAAAGGTCCAAATATAAGGCCTGTGCTTATACGAATGATAACATCTTTTAATGAACATAATAAAATAACCTTTCTCGAACTTCAACGAATATTTGAAAAATAAATAAATAAATAAAATAGTCAGGTTGGTCGATTGGTCCAGCCTTTCTAGAGTCTTGTTGTTAGCAAATATTTAATGACTCATTTTTATTTCATACAAGCAATCCGCCCCGGCTTTGCATGGTTTTTTCAATTTTAAGAACCTTCCTCTGACTTCAACGAAAATTTGAAAAGAACTCTCTGTCCTTTCACGCCTTAACTACACAAATGCTCATCATAAAATTTTGCATACACGTTTTCAAGGATACAAGAAAGGACATAGGCTACCTTTTATACAGAAAAAAAGTACTGTTCCGAAGGGGTCATCATTATATACATATTATAAAACAAAGTCCTCCGCCGCGTCTGTATGTCTGTTCGCGATAAACTCAAAAACTACTGCACCGATTTTCATGCGGCTTTCACCAATGGATAGAGGGATAACCAGGGGAGGGTTTTTACGAAAAAAAAAAAATGCACCCGCTCGATGCCGGGAGCGGGACAGCTAGTCTAAAATAAAATAAAAAACTAACGCCTGACCAAAGTGTTATAGTAGCAATAAAAGGTGAGCGTTATATTGCTTATATATATTTTTATTTTTAAAAGCGGGCGAAGTTGCTGGCACCAGTTATTATAGATATAAATAATATGTTAATAGTTAATTTTCTTTTTGTTTACATTATGAAGTCTTATTATTTTATATTAATTTAAGTTTAAGTTGAAAATAGTTAAAGTTTTCCTTGAATTGACAAATAGAATGATAATGAAGATGAAATGCTCAAATGCGAACCGAACGATTATTCATGCAAAGTGCCCTTGATGAATTGTTTAACCAATTATCTACTTCAAACAGAAGGAATATATTTATTTGCTACACGTGATCTCTTATAAAGTTAAATTGAGACATAAATTGTTATTAAAAACAATGACCTACAGACCAACTCGCAGATCAACTAGTTGGTCCAAATACATACCCAATGATGTTATGTTTTATGTTCTTTGATGCAGTAGTATGAGTTAAGTGTAATGCAATCAATTTTAAGGTAAGTATTACTTTAAATATTATCTATCTATATCAACTGGTTAAATGTGTCTGGTGATATTATTTAAAATTTCAATTTGCCGTTAAATAAAAATTATTATTAACTAGCGACCCGCTTCCAGCTTCGTCTGGGGTGTAATTTTTACATATAAAAATCTTCTCCGTTTATCCATTCTTTCGAATGGAAAATCGAATTAAAATCGGTCCACCTATTCTCGAGTTTTTGAAGCGTATACACAAACCAACTTAATATTTTTATTATAAAGATTGAATACTAGAAGATAATTTTACTAAATTTTAAGAAAGTGTAGTTTCAACAGAGAAAGAGAGAGAGAGAAAAATTAAGGTGTCCCTCTTCTTCACATAAAAAACACTCAACGTAAACTTCCCAAAGGAATTTCTTAATAAATTTGTAACAGTAATAACAAATATCAGTAAATTGAAATGAAATATAGTATAATAAATTTTAAATTTAATGTTTTCCATAAGAATAACCGCAATAATTGCCGCATTACATTTCATAATCCAAATAAAACTAAATGAATTGCCAAGTAACATGCAAATGATAGAATCATTTAAACACTGCAAGTAGTTTTGATAGTAAATTATACTTTTTTGGAGAGTTTTGTGTTCATTTGACTAAATAGTGTTCCGTGTTTATATAAATATGAATAAATTTTATCTTCACTCACGACCTTGAACCTTCGTAGTTACAGTATATTTGCTGGAGTTAATGGGTTTGTTTTTAAAACATTTTAGGGTTATGAAAGTAAGATTCTGTTGAATTAATTATTGCGTTTAATATGAACACGTTCTTTATTACAAAGTTCCTGTCTGGACTGATATAATTATAAAGTCCTGAAACATTTAATTCATTTTCAAAGAATAAACGCTAGTCGAATGCTTATCAAGATACGAATACATAGAAAACGCCATGGTTAGTTCCTTCGACCACTCATATAATCTGAATCTATCCCTCATAATTTTCTCAGTTTACATTTTCTAAACGGATTTTGATATGGTTTTCACTAATGGACATTTTTGCTGTGTGTTAAAAAGTGGGGCTTTTTATGTGTTTCCATCGTATTTTTTAATCGTGTACAGGGTGTAACTGAGCAGGTATACTGGATTAGCAATTCTTTATGAAATTATATGGTTTGGTATGGTGCTTGGGTGTTTGGGTTGCAGTGAGACGTTAAAGAAATAATTAACCTTCGTTTTTGGGACCTTTACTTATGATCGTGTGGAATTTTTTATGAATTTGATAAAAAAAAATTAATAAAAATTAAACTATTACTTTATAAAATTTTTGAACTAATTTAATATTATAGTTACAGAGAATTTGTATTTTGTTGAGAATGGTCTCAGAAAGGAAATATAGAAGTACTAGTTTTTAATAATTTTATATTTGTCTTTTTTTTCAGACAGACTGTATTTCGCAACACTTAAAACGGGATATAAACCTAAATCTACTAGAAACAGTAAATATTTTCATATCGAAGATGAAATCGTATACGAGAATTTCTATTTCGACTTTGGACCCTATCACCTGTGCCATTTGTATCAATTTTGCAACAAACTCAATGATGAACTGGAGAAGAATCCGAAGAAAAAAATTGTCTTTTACACGAGCAACAACGAAACACTTCGACTCAATGCCGCCTATCTTATTGGGAGTTATCAGGTAAATACATACATAGATTTATTATTCGTCGATTTTATTTGAAAATTTGATTAGGAATGTCTCGTGTTAATGGCTCCGTAAAGATTAGTCCCTAATTGGTTTAGTATAGAGCTCTTTTAACGTGTTGATCCTTATTATCCTTACTAATATATTTACATAGTAAAAAAAAGTCGCTTTCAGCCATCTGTATGTACGCTTAGATCTTTTAAACTACGCAGCAGACTTTATTGCGGTTTTCACTAATGGAAAGAAAGTTAAACGAGGCTTTTTATAATATATACTAATATTATAAAGAGAGAAGATTTGTATCTTTGTAAAAAATAAACTCAAAAACTAATTTGAAAATTCTTTCACCTATAGAAAGCTACATTATCTGCGAGTAGCATAGGCTATATTTTATTAAGTTACGCGGGCGAGGACGCGTGCAAAACCTAGTGTATATTATAAATGTATAAGTGAGTTTGTTTGTATGTCTCGCTTTCACGTCATCCAAAATCGTTGGGAGTAGTTAAACCGACTAATTACCTACTTCGCAAGTTTTAACTCTTAGCTCCATGAATCAAGAATTTGATGATATTCCTTTATTTTGATACTATAATATATAGATATATTTTTATTTTGGAGTCCTACGAAGCTGACTACTTGCTATATTTAATACTTTAAGCGTGGGTTGTTAAAGAGTCTCCAGATGGCTTATCCTTGTTTGATCGAACCACATATTCATTTCACATGGCCCATTTTATTGTTATAGTATAATAGTATTGTGTGGGATCCATTGTCGGTCTTGGACACCAATTACGTTCACAGGCGCGCCGAAGCGATTCAAAGACTTGAACACAATACTATAAATTGCATGTTTTAGCATTTTCTTTCAGACTTAATTCTAATACAGGCTAGAATGCGGTTAATAATACTGTTATTTTTCATTCTGATTTCGTATGCTTAAGCGATTTTGTGTGACCGCAAAGATTGAAATAGAATTTTGGTGTTTTCTCTTATAGACTAGCTGCTTTTCACAACTGACTTTTGCCCATAAAAAAAAGTTTAAAAGTAGCCTACCTATGTTTTTCTCTCGTGCTAAAGCTATCTGCATGCAAAATTTAGTTTTTATTGGTTCAGTGATATATATGTAACAGTTACTTTTGCATTTATAAGATTAGTACGGATTTACTTAAATTAATTATGCGTTGGAAATGTTTTCTTGTTTATTTTTTATGTAAACATTATCGTTATTTTGGTGAAGGAATAAATGGGTTTTTTATTTTTATTTTATATTATATTATACTATATTATTATAAACATTATCATTATCAATAAAAAAGGGACGCCGATGAAGTCATGATCAATTTTATATAGTAAAACTACTTATGTACTTAGCCCTACATAAAGGTATATTTTATTTGGATATTTGTAATTAAAATAATAAATGCATCAAAACGTATTTTAATTACATATTTATGTTCTGTTTGATAGTATAAAGAATAATGGATTTTTCTTAATAAAGATGGAGTTCGCGATATGGTTTCATGTCGTTATACGATGCAGAATGATCGCTTGCAGCTGGCTGCCAAGTTTCTAATTGGTGTATGCTCGAGACAACACAATATAGCTATCAGAATACACATAAATATCTCTTATACAAAAATATAAAAAACTGTTAATAGTGTTCTCTAACTGTTAAAAACTGTTCTCTTATACACAACTAGCTGGTGCTCGCGACTCGGTCCGCGTTGAAAAATAAAAAAAAATACAAGCAATAACTCATGATATCTGCATTATTTTTAATTTTAGATGATCCCACGGGAAAAGTACTTTTTTCTGGATGAAAGGTACCCTATGTCATAATGATCGGTTGAGATAGTTAAGGCGTAAAAAGGTAACGAGACAGACAGTGTTGAAAAATAAAAAATATAACACTTGATAGCGTCATCTATCTATTTTAATTTAAAATAGAATCAAGTGAAGCGATAGAGAGGGTCACGCGACATCTATCTGATTTGAGTAGAACTGCTTGTTGATATTTTTTTAGCGACCCGCTCCCGGTTTCGCATGGGTGCAATTTTTTTCTGCAAATTTGATTAATTTGATTATACTCGAATATAAAAACCTTCCCCGTTTAACGCTCTGCCTATATGTGAAAACCGCATTAAAATCCGTTCCGTTTAAAATATTTAAACGTACATACAGAGACAGAAGGGAGCTACTAGTACCTTGTTTTAAAATATGTAAAGAAGTATTATTCTACTGACCAAAACTCGAACGTGTATATTTCACCAGTGGTGCCTACTCAGGTTCTGGTCCTTCGTGCCACTCGATGAATCACGTGCGCCCACAACGTTTCAGATAATATATTTGAACGCTTCGCCAGTGGCCTTGTACAAGCAATTGACCGATGGCTCCGAATGGTCTCTGTTGAATTTCCGCGATGCGTCCGGTGGTCCGCCCCTGTTCGAGATATCTCTGCTGGACGTGTTGCAAGGCATCAAGGTGGCTCACGACGCACACTTCTTCGACTTTGACCACTTCGACGAGGACCAGTATTTATTTTATGAGGTCTGTATATTAAAATTTTGTGAGAATGTTAAATATTTGATTGTGTCTCTCGTATTTGTTTATTTTTTTTTTATTTTTTTTTATTTACTCAAACACACACACACACACACAAACATTGGATAACACTTTGTCTATCTTGATTTTGATACAGTGTTGATTTTGTGTAAGCAACCAAAGCACTGATCAAAAAATATCTTTGATGCGCGTCTTGCTCAGGGGAGTGGACTGCAAAAGGGTTGAAATGCACTCAGCCCTCCAACTATGCATTTAATTATAACAATAATTCATATAATTCATAGTGCCCTCAATGAATGTTCCAGAAAGTTGAAAACGGCGATTTGAACTGGATAGTTCCGGACAAGATGTTGGCGTTTTCGGGACCCCATCATCGTTCGAGATTGGACAGCGGCTACCCGTTGCACAGTCCGGAGCACTATCACGATTACTTCCGCAAGTATCACGTGACGACTGTCGTCCGACTGAACAAGAAGTCGTACGACGCGCGCCAGTTCACGCTGCACGGCTTCGAGCACAGGGAGCTGTTCTTCGTGGACGGCTCGGTGCCGTCTGACATGATAGTGAACAGGTTCATAAGGATCTCCGAAGCGGCCAAAGGCGCTGTCGCGGTGCATTGTAAAGGTGAATATTAAAAAAAAAATCCTGTTTGCGCGAATGTGTTTATCTGATTGGCTTATTAGAATGCATGTGCACTGTCGGCCAATCAGCGCACTTATTGACGGCCAAAATTGTAGTGATGGCGTAAGATTGGCCGTTAGGAAGTGCGCTGATTGGCCGACAGTGTTCATGCATAATTCGCTTCGAGCGTTGGTTTCGTCGCCCTTACGGTTCTTATTCTGATTAATATTCTTTTTAATAAATAAGTTACGATCATTTAAATTTAAAGGTTAAAAACTCCATTTTCTTTTGCAATATTACAAAATATTGTTTGCCAGCCGGCTTGGGCCGCACGGGCACACTGATCGCGTGCTACATGATGAAGCACTACGGGTTCTCGGCGCGAGAGGCCATCGCCTGGCTACGCGTCTGCCGGCCTGGCTCCGTCATTGGTCACCAGCAGTGGTTTCTCGAGAAGTAACTTCATCCTATTTATCATTTTAGCACACTTTATTATTTTAACTTTACGGGACTTATGCCCGTTTTCACCAACGATAGAATTCACTACAAGCACACACCCAATTTTTGTTTAAAAAAAGGGTGACAGGTAGTCTAGGACAGCCTATGTCCTAGCATACCTTTTCTTTTTCTGCCACCCTTTTTTTCTGCCTAGCCGCAAATCAAATCAATTCAAATAATTTATTTGCCTGTACATGTATGGGTGTATAACCAGACCTTACAAATAATATAATAGCGTCCCAGAACAAAAAATATATATTAAAAGTCAATCATAAAACTAAACTAATTATCAATAATTATAAAAAAAAGTCACTCAGAATGTGTGAATATAAAAGTTATTTAAAATTAAAGTAGGCATTCACACTATAAAAAACATCAAGCAAAAATTGCAAAAGCGAACAAAAATTTCAAAAAAGCAAAATTGTAACTGTTTGGTGAAACTCGCACTCTATGCACACTGTGTTTGTGAACAGTATCGAAACGCGTATGCACTTGGAGGGAGCCGCGTACCGGCGACGTCACAACGTGACCTCACCGGCCGTGTGCGCTCGCGGGATCTACTGTGACCTGCCCCCTCCCGCGCACCCCCCAGCCTACACAGCCCACCCAGGCCACGCGGACAACAAACACCCCCCGGTCTCGCTGCACACCATACTCAACCATAAGAACAATAACGCCAACAAGGTATAACGCTCAAACTGAAATTTATTTTCTCAGAAATTACGCATTTAGCTATTGGTAATTTTTCGTAACTCATTTGCAAGCGAGCTAAGAAAGGAAGTGAAGAACGCGTAAACATCGTTTTTTTCCATGGCGCTTTTGACCTTTTGGTCGCAAACTGTAGCGTAAACTCTTCGTATTTGATAAACAGTTTTATTCCAGTCGCCAAGTCTAGTAGAATACTTGCTACAAATCATCTTGTGCTGCTTATAAATATTTACATAATTGACAAGTAAAGCATATAAGCACTCAACGCTAAGCATAACTGGTGCCCGCGACTTCGTCCGCGTTGAAAAAATAAAAGATATAACGCCTGACAAAATATGTAAAGCGCCCGACTTTATACTTGGGCCAAGCGTTATATCTTTATTTTTAATAGCTGGTGGAATACCTATTGGAGTATTTAATCTATGTCAATTCTAATTATTGGTGAAAACATAAAATAAAAAACAATTAAATCCAAATATTTGCATAATATGTTCGCGCTAATAAAGATTTTTTTTTTAAATTTAGTATTTTTCATTTTACAGCTGGACAACGCGAACGCGTTGAACGCCAACGAGCCAGACTCTGAAAACAACGTAACAACAGTCATTGGTAAATACAAGACCACGCCCACTGCTATGATGCCAAAGACTATTTTCACCCCAAAAATGAACTACATGATGCCAACGAACAACATACGAAACGCCAACAATACAAATCTGAAACAGCAAACTAGACTGATGAATGCGAATCTGAAATCGTACGCGGCCAAAACTTCTACATTTCCGCCGACCAGATGTGCCAACTCCCAAGCTAAATTGACCAGTGTAAAAGCCCAGTTCTCATCCAAAAGTAGCTTCCACGGCCAAAGAGCGAATCTTGCTAGGCCAGCAGTTGGCTATACACACGGTGCCAGTCCGTTGAAAACCTTCATAAGAAAATCTACAATCGCAGTGACAAAAATTTCATCGCAGGACTCGAACGGAGTCACAAATGTGACATCAACCCTTTCGGCGTTGACTGAAAATTGTCATTTGAATGGTAAAAATAGGTTGTCTTCAGAGCCCAATTTGAAAACTGCTACGCCAGCAAAACCAGCGGTGAGTCAGACTAGAAAGAAATTGATTGTCCGTTCGAATTCCAGTTCGAGAAAAAAGCTTCCAAAATCCAATGTATCCAAAACTGGTTTGGATTCAAATCAAGATCTGTCTTCCAGTGATACGAACGTTACAAATATATCTGCGGACTCTTTGGAGACACCGTTCAGATTCAGAAGGAAAAGGGACAAATCGAATAGTCCGGAACCGATGGACTGTCTAATGAACTCTGTGATCACAGCGGACGTGACTCCGGACAATTTGGACGAGACAAATAATTCCCAGGGGAATAAATTGTACAAGATAAAGGCTCTGAGGAAAAAGTGTCCAACTTTCGGTGTGAGTTTGTTAAAGAAAGATGGTATTCAAACTCGCTCCAGTACTTGCGCCAGCAGCTCGACGGTTAAGAAAAAATGATGCCAGTGAACTTGGTCGGTTAGTGTAGCGAATGTTTTTTATTAGTATTTTTTTTACATAGGTTTTTATAGATGCGTTTAGCGCATCGTATTTGAGGGCGAGTCGATCGATTTGTGTGTTTGTTTCACAGACTTAAAAAAGAATTTTTTTCGACTAGCTTTCGTCCCCGACTTCGTCCGCCTGACTAATAATTTATTCAATTTTTATTGTTATAGCTTTGCATTGGATTTTTTACTTTTATGATTCTGTGGGAACAGTAGGGTTACAACGTTTCTTATTTTTATGACCCTATCGAGAACAGTACTTTTTTTGTCTAGATGAAAGATACCCTATGTCCTTTTCTACCCTATCCCTGACAGTGTGCATGAAAAATTTCATAGTGATCGGTTGAGTAGTTAGGCGTGAAAAGCAACAGACAGACAGAGTTACTTTCATAATATTAGTAGGGATTTGTTGTTGAAAACTAGGGTTTTGTTTGTTGTGGATTTTATGATTTTTTATTTATTTATTTTAAATAGCAATCTATATACAGTCTTTACAGTAAATTCCTATGAAACAATAGGCAAATCGATCGACGTGTAGTTGTGTGTAGTTTGTGTGTGCGTTATTAAACCCCGTGAATAGAGTTGAGCCTAAATGTTATAAATAATTTTTATTCTAGAAGAAAAAGCACAGTTGTAATATTCAAATTAGATATTTGTCAATAAATTTTCGAGAAATATTACAAATTGTTTGTAAGAAAGTATAAAACTGCACTTTGTACAATTTTCGCTTGAGGTGATGCGTTTTCTGTATGAAAATTTCAATGACTAATAAAAAAAAAGTCGGTTTTTATTGTCTGTACAAATAATAAATTTTACTTTTTTATTATTAGTTATTATTTCATATAGTTGTATGCGTGTATGAAAATGATTTATGTATGAAAAACACATCATCTTACCTCATTTTATGTTAATATAAAATTATATATGGATATGTTGCAATTTCTTCTAAGGATTACTTATTGAAGGTTACAAAATAGTATTTTGTTTTCTTTGATGGTATATATAGGAAAATATTATGAAATTTAATATATTCGAAAAAAAAAATGATGATTTTTGCCCACCAATTGTGATTAAAATTTACATTGGTTTATTTAAAGATTGAATAGGACATAACATTCATTTGTCTATATCGATATATACAGTTATCAAAGTGATAGTCTAACTAAAGCAAGGCCATGAAGTGAAAAACTGAAAAGAAAATAAACAAACTTTCAGAGGTTCATAACATTTTTTTAATAAACCAAATATTTACACATATTTTTTACGACTAGTATGTATTTTATTTAGTATCGCAACCGTTCATAAAAAAGATCATAAAATTCATAAAAAGATGACCAAGTGTTGTCAAGGTATCACGAAACAGATTAGCGTCGGCCGCTTTTTTTAATGTTAAAGTTTACAGACAGGCTGACTGTCCGCTTGATGGTAGGTTAGGTGGCTACCGTCGCCTATAAATTACAAGCAACGCCGCATATAGGTGCTGCAAGTCCGCTTCTGACATTTTTACTTGGGAGGGAAAAGGACAGAGATATATAATAACTTTATGTTATAATTTTTGTTTCAAGTTTTGATTCATGTATGTCCATCGGTTCCGGACATATTTTGATTTGTCCGGAATTTGATAATAAATGCCGGATTAGCTAAAGTGTATGATACTACTAGTATTTTAAAATCCTTATCTATTGGTTTTTTATTAACTATTGTTGTTGAATGTGGGCCCAAAGTCTTTTTTTTTTTTGGATATATTAAGAGTAAAGTCGGAGTACGAAAACATTCATCCGATTTCAAATTCATTCCTTTTTCAAGTCAAAGACTCTTAAACTGACAGACGTTTGAAATGAATTTTTAGTGGTAAATGCTCTGATGCAAGCAAATGTCGACTTTAAAATGACGAACTTTTTCTTACTCCGACTGTACATGTTTAGAAATGTTTAGCGAACGAATAGTGGTGAGTTTTCAGGGAATAAAGTTATATTAACATAGTGCAATATGTTGGATGTTATAAGTATTTTTTTTTATGGAGAAGCCTTGAAGGAGTTCCATCTTTTTATAATACGAAATAAAATATATTGATGCAATATTTTTTTTAAAATATAATTATTTTAATAGATGTATTAATTTTTTTTATAAATATAATTGTGTAACAATAACTAAGTCAAATTGTGAATAAATGCTAAACTAATAAGTTTGCTAATTATATTATCTTGAATTAAATCATATTATCTTTGAATGAAATACACTGAGGTTCTCAATGGGAGTTGCTAGATTAAAAAAAAAGCACTTAATAGTATATGTAAGTGATAGATAAATTTTATAAGCATTTTCATGGATTTTAAGTTTTAATATGTTTTGCATAATGTTGTTAAAAATATGTATAATTGTTATATAATATTTGTATACAGTTTCAGTTGTATATTTTTTTAAATGTATATTTTAATATATGACAGGTTGAATGCAAAGTTAGCGAGAATATGTTAGCGCTATTTTGAATAAAACGTGTATTTTTGTGAACTTATAATAGTTTGTTCATTTAGATACTTTACTATACAAACAAAATGACTTAAATGAAATTTCAGCAAATACCTCTCGATGAAAAATGTATAATACAACAGTTGACATGCATTAATCACATACCAATAGCACTGGTGCTTTTTATAAGTGTCTGTTATCACACCCATAGACACAGAGAGAATAGGCTGAGCGTACCCTATCCAACTTTAAAGTAAACTGGCTGTTCATTTAAATAACAATGTATACATTTCTATAACAAAAAAACCCTGAAGAAATACGTGAATTACAATTAAAACATTTGTAAAACGCAAACTTGTTAAAAAAGCGTATTATAACAATTAGATAAATTAAAAGAGCGATTGGCTATAGAGTTTCTTTCGCCGTTTCTTTTCTTCCAGAACGCCTTTTTGTTTTTGAAACCTTTCTGAAACTGTATGAGTTTTTACTTTTGACTTCATAGAAGTGACAGTGTTGTACTATTTTTGAGAATATAAATGATCTGATTTGATCTGATAAGCCCGCGGTTTAGTAAGTTTTTGTGGCAGTGGGCAGGATACATAGTACAGAGAGCCTTGGGCCACTGGGGCCGGAAGGTTCTCGAGTGGAGGTCCTTTTGGAAAATTATGGGGGAGACCTATGTCCAGCAGTATACGTCCTATGGCTGAGTTGATAATGTTTACTCAGTCTAATCTCTCCATGTCTATGATCACACCCAACTATATATTGTATATTATTATGCTGTTATATTCATGGGTTGTTGATATTAAGTTGAAATGCAAATGCACGCAATTTTTATAAATACATATATAAATGAAACGTAGAAATTGCATTAAGAGATAATATTTTTCTAGTATATAAAGTAATATGTGATATATACATATATGAACGCCATTTTGTTTAGTTTCCAATGAGCCAGTTTAATGTAACGTTGGGTTTTGTTGTAATTTTGTTATTAACGCGAGAACTAGTCTCGAAAGTTAACAAATACTCAGCAGTGGGGAATTTTTTTTAAAAATTTACTTGAGAAAAGGATAATAATATTGAAGGATCAATTGGTCGAAAACTAATTTTATAGTTTTTTTAATTTTGAAACTAATTTCGAAAACATATTTGTAAAATCAAGATCTATACGCTTTGAAATTTTAACAATGCACATAAGCTAAATTTCTTATAAAGTTAAAAAAAATATCACAAATGAACCAAAAACCGAATTCCCACAGTATATATACGAATTTATTGTAACATATCGTGTTTTTAAATATACATTTCCTACACACCGTTCTCCCGCGTGACGAGTACCACGTGAAAGCTGAAAAAGAAAAAAAAAAACAAACTAATAAATTCAATATGACGCATAATATTTAAATTAGTTATTTGTTCAACAAGTGAACAAAATTGTTTTTTGCTGCGAGTGCCGACTTTAAAACACTCACTTCTCTCAGTAGTATATATTAGAATCACTTGCTACGAAGTGACCGTCCGATAGTCGTCTAGGCGAACGGTCTTAAGAGCCTCTTCAGACTCTCGTTAGATGGCTGTCAAGTGTATAGAAGTTGGTACTTCTTGACACGCCACATATTGTCTGGAGGTTCCTCACTCTGGAGTCCTAACCTTGTTAAAGTCCTAGCTTGGGCCTTGCCCTGCTACCTGCGGATTACTAGTTTTAAGTTTTTCTATAATAATTATTGTTTTTATAAAATCAAATTGTAAAAAAAATTAAAATATTGATGAATAAATGAATAATAATAAAGGCACGGGCAAAGTAGGGTAAGCCTCGTTAGCTATTTCCTCTACTCCTCAAGCGAGCGTACTAATCTACACTGGCTCTTATTTTAAAGACAAAGACCGCATGCGTTCATAACTAAAAACAGTGAAATGCCAGTGAAAAATTTTTTCCACAGTCATATGCGTTTTTATGTTTATTCTCCTTATTAAGTATGTCAGACTTTGTTACATAGCAGCGAGATATATCGAATTTATCAATGAAAGTAATGAGGTGTCTTACTCAAGAAAAATTATATAAACTGATCACAGTTTATTGATACAATTGATTGATTGCAATTTTATTGACATTGAACATAGTTGATTGAATTGATTGCATTGTTGTACGTGCCATTTTTGTTTAGCGCGTAGTAGACATGAAAATGTGACTTCCAGATTTTAAAATTTTAATTAGTTTTTATTTTACTTGTTTCTCTAATTTATAGCCTTAATTGGCTTGCAATTTTTTAAATATGATTGATTTAATATGTGCCTAAGAAAATAGGCGCTTTAATATTATATGAAATTTATTATAAAATTATATTATTATAATGAATAAAATTTAAAATTTCATTTGTTATTTATTATATGTAAATTAATTTTAATATGATGTACATACACATACATATATGTTAAATATGAACTTTTTTTTTAATAGTCATAAACGGACATTTGTGAAATATATAGTTTTAAACATGTTTGCTATTATATTTTGCCTAATTTTATATAATTTTTTTTAATATGTGACATTTTAGAAATTCCTTGTTTTTTTTTTATATGAAAGGATTGAGAATGGAAGGGACCAGTGTGTTTTTAGATGGTTAAATGTTTTTTTTGTGTATAGTATATGTAAAAGTATATTCCAACTATAGATAAACTATTGTAACTTGACGACTGTTTTAAGTAGGTAGATAAAAAAAACCCAGAGGGTATAACCATAGAGTAAATAGTACTTTATTTACTCTATAGTATAACTTAATTTGAAGTAAATGTTGTTCGTTCGGTTGTTGTAATTTACTTTACTTGTCACTGTCAAACCAAAATCTGCTCTGTGCACTTTTTTGAGATTCCGTCATTTTGACCTTAGTGAATGCCTAATCTATAGTATAAAAAAAAAACTGTTAAGTGCTTATGAGAACTTATCTTTACGACTTCTTAATAAAATATGTCACGAGCAGCAGCTAGAATCTGTTTTATGGAACATTTACTATTAACTATTAAATTTTCATGTTTAAAAGTCAAATAAACAATCCCAAGTTTCAAATAATGTTTTTTTTTTTTTTTAAAAAGCCTTCATGTAAAAATTTTCAGGGAATCTTTTTTTGTCAATATCTCAAAAGTATAGCAGATAGCAAGATTTTGGTTAGACGACGACTATACCTATCTATAGTTATATAATTATGATTATTTTAAATTGACAGCTATGTTGTGATCCTTAAGATATAAAATTGTATTATGCTCACTCTGTGTAAATAAAAGTAATCCAGTTAACAAAAGTCATCGGAATGACGTTAATATTGCTTGTGCTTAATAAAAATATATTTAAATTTTATTTATTAGTATTTTCTTTGCTGTTCTCCATTTATAGGTGAGAGTGTTTTGGCTTGGTCGAATTAATATAAAACTTAAGTAAGTAAGTAGCGACATGGCCCTTTTTTCTGAAAACCTTCATCGTTTATCGTTCATTCAATAGTTTAAAAATTCAAAAATAAAACTTGAAAAAAAGAGGCGGACAGTGACTTTATAATAGTGGAACGGGACACTGTCAACACCTGACAAAAATATTCAATCAGCCATAAATATTGAATAAAAGTTTCAACCCTTAAGAAAAAGAGGCGCTGACGAAGTCGCGGACAAAAGCTAACAATGGCCGTAGTTATATAATTTAATCAAAATTGGTTCGGCAGTTTGGCGTGAAAACTTAACAAACCGATAGACCATATATAATATTAGAATGGAATATGAATCCATACTTATTCCATACTTTTAATATTATAAATGTGAAAGTAACTCTGTCTGTCTGTCTGTTAAATTTTCACGCCTTAACTACTCAACCGATCATCATGAAATTTTGCATATAGGTACCTATGTTGTCAGGGATTCTGGTTAGGACATGTTACCTTTCATCATTCAACGCAGATGTAGTCGCACTCACCAGCTAGTACTTACTCTTTATAATAAATAATATTATGTCAGATAATTTAAATTGAAATAGAAAATGCTTTTTATTTTAAATGAATGCAACGGCATTACTAAGATTACTAGACAATCTCACGGCAGGGGCGAGTCTCTTTTGGGGTAATTTAATTTGGAATGGTTTTTAGGAAGTGCCCGCGGGACTAGAATAACGATGAGATGAGCTTCAATTTGTTTAAAACGGCTGGAATGAACTGCGGACCCTCCCGCCACAATGCTGCCCCCCAATGTTCCCTATGAATTTGGGTTAATGTCTCCCTTAAATCTTTGTCACATTCTTGCAAGTCGACACTTGAGTGTTTTACTGTGTGTTCCGCAGTTTCGTACTTCAACAATATGTTCTTTATGTATACTTATTATTAGCTTTTGCACGCGACTTCGTACGCGTAATTTTATAGCCCACTTTTCTTCGCTGATAATGCTATAGGTGACATCGGTCCAGTAGTTTTTATTCATTGCAAAAAAATATATATATACAAAAATACAAATCTTTTCTCTTTATAGTATCAGTAAGACTATATAGACTTCTAGCTTTGGCACGCAGCTAGTCCCTAGAGAGCAGTAGTTTTTCTGTATTAAGGCGCATCCAAATAAATAAAAAAAAACATGTTATTAACTGTTGTGTAACACGTCCACATTATCTAACATTTCAACGTTAAACAAGACTGTTATATAGCAGGGGTGGCCAAACTTTTGACCTGTGAAGTCTACTTGTGATCAAAAATATTTCTTGCAGTCGCGACAAGGTAGAGTTTACAAAAGAGAAATAAAACATTTTTGTGATATTTTGCAAGTATTAATTAAATGTTAAATAACATAAACCTTACGTTTTTGGGTGGATATTTGACGATGCATATTTTCTCCACAAGTTTATCATATTGGGGTGTGTAAGTAGTAACTGCGATGCGCAAACAGAATGTTATTGGACGTCTGTTAAGCGGTAACGATGTTGGTTTTATTGCATTCATAGTAGAAAATGTTGATTTGCAAAGATAGGTAGTACCGAAAAACGAAGTCTAATATAAAGCTATCTTTCTTAGACATAAAAACATTTGTTTGCAAATCAGTTTCCAAAAATCAGTACTACATTCTCTAGCTTTCAAAAATATGTCGCATCTCATTTTAATTATTTCTCGCGCGTGAGTGGTTAGTCCTCGGCGCGAATACATTTTCAAAAATGTTATTTTTTCATATGTTTCTATTCAGTTTATTTAATTCGCGGGCTACGTAATTGCCTTCGCGGTAGACCTCTTGGCCATCTCTGCAATATAGCAATGTTATACTACTACGTGTAGTAGGTACTATTACTTGTTCTGTGGTTATACTAACGTATTCTACAATTATTGTCTCAGTCGCACCATGTCACGTGATGACGTGATTTAAATGTTATATGTTAAAGAGGTTGAATTTTAAATATGTATTTAAATAGATAAAATAGAACAATTTAAAAACTAATGAAGTGATATTTTATTTTAGATTTTGATGTCATAGGATGAGCATTGTATTTTTAGACACGTATAGGGAAAGTTGTATTTTTTAAAGGAAATTTAAGATGTGCTCAATAAAATAAGACTAATTTAATTATCAACATGGGCCCAGAAAATTGAAAAAGTGATAAATTTCTAATAACATTATATAACTTTGTTTTATTAACAGATATCGGCCACAATATTTAGAACAGTTCTTTTATATTCAGTAGTGGTAGGGCACACTCCGTTTCTAGAACATATTTTGTTAAATAGGCTAGACTCACCTTTAGAATATGGCTCTGTGAGTTCAAATCTTGCCCCTGAATTTACTTTATAAGTGTATTAAAAGAATCTAGTAGATATTTGTTCATATAATGCTTGTTATCCACTAGAATTTTACAGTTAAATAATTCTTCTAGATCAATAATAAATCTAATTAATATAGGTATTATAAATGCGAAAGTGAGTGTGATACGAATGTTATAGTTGGATTCTTCCTGAAAACTGGGCTCACTCAAGTGTCTAAAGTTGTTAACGCGGATTGCTTACAAGCTCCGCATCTTCAAGCAGAATTGTCTGAACCTCGCTGAAAAATTTAATGGTGTATGAAAATAATATGAGGTTTCTCCTATCAGTTCCTCTTGCAACGCTAAAGTTTCAACCAACTTTTTATTACCAAAGTTTTACGGGAAGGCGTCTGTCCGTCGGAAAAACTAAAAAGAGATGCGTTGATGAACTTTTTTAATCAACGACACTGCGAAAATGAAACTAGGCGGAACGAGATAACACCGGATTTAGATCCGGACACTGCTCGGTGAATAGATAAAGCCTTCAATTGATATATCCCCGCGACTAACCAGCTGTGACCTTCATTGAGATTCAAAAGTATTATTCTTCTTAAAACACTTCTGTTAGTATTGAAGTCAAAATAACTGCATTGATTTATTGGTGACAATATATAATGATTTCAAATATTAAAAAAAAACTATCACTACTGACTGCAGTCCTGTGAGAAAACCATTGAATTCGCGACACTGTTACCGTAACCGACACTTCTGTATTATAAGTATGTACATATATTGTAAAATATTTCCTGACGATTCAAAAAATACACACATAATTGTTTAAGTTTTCACTTATCCCGTTTTTTTTCAGGAAAGATTAGTAAGGGTCTTAGTACTTGTTTTAAATTTTGGTAGAAAACGTAAAAAAAAGTAGGAAAGATTTTATATGGAAACAGTACTACAGTATATTATATACATTACTAGCGATTCGACCCTAGTTAATGAAGTTTAAATTAAAAAACATATCTTAGCGGATGCTTACGTTATAAAATAAGATAATTAGTTCTAAATTTCTGAGTTCTACACTTTCTGATTACGCACGGTCCGTAGCGACCCACCACCGGCTGCGCATGGAGTATAGATGTAAAAATATTTTTATAATAGAATAACTTTAGATTTTTATAACTCCAACGTAGTGTCCCGACAGTTTAATAGGTTTCACCTTCTGAATACGAATTTATCTCATTAGGCCATTGTCGGCCCCTGCATAGGCCCCAACTAGAGTAAATATTCGTTCAGCAAAGAAAGGACTTCTTTTGTTTACCTTTATAAACGCTAAAGGACTCTGAAAAAGATTCTCAGAATAAGGGTAAAGTAAAATGGACACTGTGATAAGTGAAGCGGACTATTGAAATGATTTTGTCACATGTATTGTGTATGAAAACCCTCCAAAACTTATCACACTAAAATTAAACTCGTTTACACTAACATGCCAGTTTCAGGTATCTACAGCTATAAAGTAGAACCTGAAGCCGTAGGGCGTCCACTGCTGGGCATAGACTTTCCCCATAATTTTTCAATAGGACCGGTCAGAATCATCGTCGACCCGCTGCCCTTATCAGATCGTCTGTTCACCTTGTGAGTAGACGTCCTACGATGCATTTGTCGGTCCGTAGCCTCCACTCGAGAACCTTCCGATGTGTCCTGCCCACTGCCACTTCAACTATGTATATGTATTTTAAAGCCTATGTTACTGCCTAGCTATGTTCCTGTTAAAATGTAAATATATGTACACAATACTTACTGGCTTAAGAAATAAAGTATATTATTATTAAATATTATTAACTTATCTAATCCGCCGGGCTATGTCTTATCATGGCATTTATATATGTATCAGAATCTTCTAGATATCGTAACAATTTAAGGAATTGGCGTGGTTTTCAAGTAAGGAATCGCCAAGTGGTGTTAGAGAATTAGGGCTCTTATTCGATCTTCAAGTGTAACTCCGAGCATAGCCTTCTCTATAGCTCGTAGAGCGACGTTGAGTTTTCTTACGAGGCCCATAGTTAGAGACCACGTTTCAGCGCCATATTTCTTCACTGGCAACATCTGCTTCCAGAGGTATCTGTAACGATGCCCGCTATTATCCCGGTGTAAATCCGCACCCAAAACCTAACGGTACCGCTTGTTTTTCCACAACTTTTTCGCGAGCGCGTTCGTTACGGGAATATTTCCCAGGAAATTGCCTCCGCCCTCCTTGATTCCACTTTGCACAATACAACTGAAGATCAGTAGGCACTATTTGGAGGTGCTATTAAAGAAAAGTACGAAGTTATGGTACCACAGTACTGTTTTTTTTATTCAACACATATAACGGGAGCACCCAATGCTATTTAGTAGTTCCCTAATAAAATAAATATAATTTCTGTTTAATTTTATAAGACATCAGCAATTCTGTGCGAACGGTGGTTCGCACAGAATTGAAATATCCAAAAACGTTATAAAACAAACCTTTGTTCCAAATTTAAGTTTTCTAAACTTAGTATTTTTGGCTTGTGGATATTTGGATTATTTCGATTTCGATGGTTGATAGTCAGTCAGGACAAACGATTTTAACAACAAACGAATTGATTCATTATGACGAAAGTTTGGTTTAGCTGTCATCTTACACACATATTATGTGTATATAATTTTAAGAAAAAAATCGCATCTGTGCAAAGTCGTTGGCAGGTCGCTAGTATGATATACCTAATACTATTACACACAGATATAGTACTGTTCAACTACTGCTCTTTTGTCTCACCAATTCAGGTTTCGTATCTTGAATAATTTCGTTCAAGTCGCGATTTTTAAAGCCTTAATTATGAAAGGATTTCGCTTCCTTCGAATGTAGCAGCCGGAGACGCTCTGTCTATTCATCGAATATGGGGTCTCCGGTCTTAAACTATTAAGCTTGAATAATTTAAATTTTAATGGGACTCTTTACACAAACAATTGAGAAGTGAACATTCATTAATTACATTGGATTTCTAGACGTTTCTTAAGGTGCGTCCAAATTAAATAACAGGTTGTTTTATAAAACGTTCACATTATTGAACATTGTTGTTTAACATTGCAACATAAAACAAGAACATACACATTGAAATAATCATAATTTCAGCCATAGCAAGGGGGGCCTATTTTTATAATCTTCCAATAAGACCGGTCAGAAGTAGCCAAGATTCATTGTCGACCCGCGGCCCTTATCAGGTCGTCTGTCCACCTTGTGGACTGGACCTTGTGGGTGGACGTTCTGCGCTGCGCTTGTCGGTCGGTGTCCTCCACCGAGAACCTTTCGGCCCCAGCGGCCCAAGGCTTTCGGTACTATGTGTCCTACCACCTGCCACTTCAACTTACTTACTTATCTTTTCCATATTCATCTTAATTCTCCATATTACCCTTGGGAATCTCGGTTGAGGACATCGAGCACCGCGTTTAAAGGTTATATCGTCGAAACTTTTTATTAATTTTAATATTATATTTAAATAGTGATAATAATACATTTTAATATTAGGTACTTAGTGATTGTTTCCTGACATTGGTTTTAACTAAAGAAGTACATTTAGTGAAAAATACGATTTTTCAACAAAATGCCACTTAATAAGTTTTATCTTTAAGAGCATTCATCCATTAGAATAACGCTGGAGTCAAAATTTATGATTTCAGTAGTTTCAGAATGTTTAGTTTACAGATAAGATGTTAACGTCATATTATTTGTAGTGTTATAATCTAGTAAATGGCTGAAAAATATTTTAAAATGAATTCTCATTAGAACAGGTTTTAAACAGCTCTTTTTTTAAACTAGCGGTCGACGGCCTACGTAGATAAATATACAAGTTATTAAAAAAAATATAAAACAATGTTTTAGAACATAAATGACTTCCCATACTAGGTCGAAGGAAAAACAGAAATATCTCAAATTTGATCCTAAAATAACACGTTTAATATCACGAAATATTACTAAAAGTGACACTTTTGATTATACTTTTCTTGAATGAAAATTTAAAAAATCGTATTTTTTTTTCAGCCATGTACTAATAAATTATATGAATTTTTGAAAATCAATATTTCTATAAGTTTGTCGCATATAATTTTACTAATATCTCGTTTCTGCGTAGTCAGTCGACCGCTAGTCGTTTAAAAAAGTGGTTTAAATACTGATTTATAATGAGAAAAATATCGAAATATTAATTAATTGAATAGAAAAGATAAAAGAGAGGTGGCTCATTTTTGGCATGCGGAAGAAAGCATTGAAGTACTGCCCCCATTCAACCAAAAATAGTCCCCCAAAATAGAAAATATTTTAAAAGGATAACACATCCCGAAAATACTTGTACAAAGAAATTTTAATATAGTGCGCGCCAATACATCAAAAAATTTCACAATTTGTATCAAATCTCCCCACTTTGACATGCGCTTGGAAAAATCTAGATTAATGCTTTCACTCGTCTATATTAATACCGGCTCTATTGTCAAGAACTTAAAAGCTATATTTCACAAAATGAAATATTTTCAGAGCTTGAATATTGTGTTCGAACTCGAAAACTGTCCTTTAGTGAGTGTATTCTTTGATAGAGATGTCTGATGTCGAATCGTTGACATATCGATGATATTTAAAAATATTAATTTGGTATTTCGTTTTATAATAATTATTCATAGAATACAATCATTACTTATTTCAAGGGAGATATTTAGTTTACTTAAAAAATAATATCAAGTAATTAGTTTATATTGTGTTTATTAATAGAAATTAATGTTTATATCTTCGTCCTTATATGATTAATAATATGATTAAACGTCATTATATGAACTAATATGATTAACCCTCAGTGGATTATTCTGTACAATCATGGGTAGGATCTTGAAAATAAAAAAAAAAAACAAAAGAAAATACACAGCACCTTTAATGTAGACGTCATTTAGAAAATTTTGAAATCTGAAGAAAATAATTCAAGAACGTATTTATAAATAATATTACTGCCTTACTCATAGTATTATAATAATTCCTCTTGTCTTCATTTTTTATGTTAAGAACGGTGGCATGTGAATGAAATCCTCATCTATGGTGCGCAAAACTCAGAGTAACCATTAATTGAAAACATACCGAAGATCATTCTTCGTAGTAAGGACATTCGAAGAGATATTGCAGTAATTATATCTATTAATAAATTATTAATAATTAATAATTAATAATAATATTAATATAATGATTAAATATTAATTAATTATTATACTTAATTATATCTTTATATTATATTTATATCGACACAACGTTCCACAACACTATAAAATATTCACATTGAAAAATGTGACGCATTCAATGATAATAAGGTTTTGTTTGTATTGCATATAACATTGGCGCCAGACATTATTTAGGCGGATGACTCTTGTAAATTTACTATGGCAAAGTTGGTACGGTTGCATTGTTTATGGTGGATTAAACGGTGTCGTATCTGTCTCCCCCATATACTGAAGTACGAACAATACTTTTCTATGAAATATAGACGACATGTTTTGGTGAAATTTCATCTTGGATATATTTGTTACTCGAATGTATTATAGGTACTTTTTTGTATGTTAAGTTCGACAGACGGGCTGACGATCCACTTTATGGTTACCGTCGCCTAATATAACATAAGCAACGCCACAGGTGCTGCAAGTACGATGTCGACCATAGTAGGATAAGGATAGAAATTAGGAAGGAATAAGGAAATGGGCTCTTATATCCCTTATTCCTTAATGCATCAGCACATACGTTATTATTTCACGGTGGGCTTCTATAAGAGGGTGGTTAAGGAGCAGTTAGAGGCCATACAGGCAGACGTATGGAAAGCGACTTCAAATAATATATTACTACTAGCTGTTGCACGCGACTTCGTCCGCATAACTTTATAAAATATAGCCTATGTTGCTAGCTGATAATATAGCTTTCTATAGGTGATTTTTTTTTTTAAATCGGTTCATCACGGACAAACAACGTGACACGAAATTTATATATATATATATATATATATATATATATAGAGATGTAAAAATAACTGTACTTCTAAAGGAAGTGTATTTCAAGGTAATTTTAGAAGTTAGGTATACGATTTTGTACTCAATATAAGTCAATAAACAACAACTTTCGTGATAGAAATAATATTTCTGTAAGAAGTTTCACGAAAACACGTCGTCAATATTTTATAGAAAATTATTGTTTCGGTTTATGTTTTTCGGTCATCCCCGACATGACACAGTTTCTATTCTACATGTACAAAGCCTGTAAAAAAAGGTTAACATGAAAAGAAACAGGAATCTACACCTCCTATTAATTAGAACTACGAGAGACAATATAGAGAGTAGTTTATATATCTGCTCTAAGTTCAGAAATTATTTTGATTAAGCTAACTAAATCCACAAATAGTCCATTTCATTCCCTTCGGTGTCGAATCTCGTGGGGTCCCAACGCGCTTAATTTTTTTAACATTTTATCAAAACGTTTGGTCTACATTACCGGCGATACCAGAGCTGGCTATTACTTACCTTGACCAACAAATTAGCCTACAACGAGGTAATGCAGCCAGCATGCTTGGGACCAAACTGTTTGCTTTTTTTTTTAAACAAAAAAAAAAAAACTGGATCAAAATCATTCCATCCGGGGGAACATAGAAACACATGTCAACCTTATAACATCTAGTTTTTGCGTCGCGCGTTAAAAATACGAAGCGTTATCCTTCACGATCAAGATTCAAGCAAATAAAACGTTAAACTTGATTAATAAACAATCATTTCAGATTTTTATAGGCAAATTAAAATACCTCTTAATAGACTAATGTGGACTTTATTGCAAAAGATATAAGGTATGTTATTATTTAAAATATCACGCGAAAAACGGTAACACGATACGTGACTCCGCGATCATTCGTTTCACACATTTGGGGATTTACTACTTCAAATGACGTTAAAAAGTCGTAAAAATATTTATGAGTAAGAAATCGGTACCTACGTACATGTCGAAATTTTTTTAAGTAGTTTAAGAATTATTCTTAAGAGAGACATTATGATACCTAGCCGTGTCCTCAATTTATGCTTAAGATGTGATGGTATTCTATGGTGATGCTCAATGACTGTAAGTCTATACTTACTAATATTGTAAAGAGAAAACATGACTGTGTATTTTTGTTTATAATGAATAATCTCAAAAATTACTAGACCGATTTTAAAAACTTTTCACATATAGAAAGCTACATTATCAGCGAGTAACATAGACTGTATATTTTATAAAGTTACGCAGACGAAGTTTTTTTAAATTAAAAATAATCTAATTTAAATATTTGACATCTTTATCGCTGTGACAACGGTAATGCCGTCGCGGCGACAGTGGCACCCAATTTTTTATATGTTTAGACGATCGCTCAGGAACCTAACATTTTTTCGATATAAAATAATAAACTATCTGTGTGATTAATGTCATCCAAATCAGTTAAGCCGTATTGGTGTGAAAGGGTAACAAACATCTATACATCCATCCTCACAAACTTTCGTATTCATAATATTTTAATATTAGCAGGATAGATAGTTTAACACGCCCCCCTGCAATCACAAAACTGATTTATCACACAATTGGGAGCTAAGAAAGATCGTTACCAAGTCGTTTTGCTTAAGCTGTGAAGAGCAAAAACATTACACTGCATTTGATTTAATTTACACCCAAATGTACTGTCGGCAAATAAGATATGTTATTTGGAATAAATTCTTTATAGTTTATTACATTAGTAAAATTATAAATTGCAATTGCAAATTTAATTTAAATTTAAAAAAGACCAAAATTTTAATGAATTTAACAATGATCCGTAAGGCTTTCGAGGTGGAAAATTTGGATTTGTCATTACCATTTCATCAGTACCAACATTAAAAAAATCAGAACTACCTTATTTGATGTAAGGTAAATAATACCGATTTCATGTGCTATAACAAGACGGTAATAAAAATGTTTATTTAATGAATTATACAGCAGTGATAGTGAACGAACACTATCACTGCTGTCACTCACCGAAACACAACAGCACATTTTCTGTCATTTCACTGTGATCTCCAGTAAGGGGGTGGTTACTGCCGCCAGACGGGCTGTCCCCAAATGACTGTAAAACACAGCGTTCCCTGTCAATACTAAGTTTTAAGAAGCTTGAATAGGAATTCTATAACTGTCAGCATACGATTAATATATCCTTTCAGCAATATAATTATGACTAAGTTCTGGGGTCACTTCTTTGAAGTACTAACTTAGTCAACAGTAACATTTGATTAAATTTATATGTTGACGGTACTTTGTAGTAAATGGCAAATTCAAATAGTCTGCTTAACAGCGAATCTAGGTTAATAATAGTATTTAATGTAACATGTTTGTAAGCATAAAATTAGTTGAATTATAATAATATGTATTTATAGAGTGATTATATATAATAAAACCTAATTGAAGTTGTTATGAAAATAGAAAAAAAAAACTATATTATACAACCAAGTCATCGAAAAATAAATTTACATGGCTTATGTAAGCTAAACCTTAAGACCTTAATACATAAAAATTACGTACAAGAGAATTGTAGTTCTTCTAAAACCTTTAAGAAAAAATCGCGATGGCATATCTCTTTTCGGTTACGGATCTTTTACGGTTGACTCACAGTAACCATTTCTTTCATTAAAACTTTAATCTCTTCATAGTACGAGTATAAATCCGTCTTCTAAACCAACCAACGTATTTAAAATCTTTTTTCTCTTATGGAAAGACGGATAAATGGCGAGGGTTTGTGTTTATGAAAAAATAACACTCTGGGTGAAGCCGGGAGCGTGTCGCTAGTTAGTTATAAAGTTTCATTACTGGAGTAATTATAATCATTAAGATTATAAGTAACCAAGCACGTTAAAAAGATTCTGAAAGGTTAATTTTAACACAGTAAAAATTTTTAGTAACAGCCATCCCAAATGATGTTAAAGCACTTAATCCTGGACTATGTCTGAACTTCAATGACCCTTTTTATGCCCTCAACATTGTAAACGCTATTTCTCAAGAATGCACTTAGTATTAAAGAGGTAAATAAAAACTTATTAAGAATTTACTTACCTAATGATGTTTTATGTTAAAATGTTATATGTGTTATGTTTTATGTTAAAATGTTATATGTTATGTTATATAACATATGTTATGTGAGAATTTTCTTTTCGGTAAAAGCGTAAGTAAGTCTAAAATTGCTTCATAAAATTAATAAGACAAGATCGACGAGCTTGATGGATGAGTGATTAGGGTGCTTGCCTTAACGCTCAATATCACGGGTTCCGGGTTCAATTCTAGGCTGGATCAACTTTGCTTGCTTTGGTATGGATTTGGAAAGTAGTTGCAGGGCAGGCTGCATTTCGCAGTCATTTGGGGAGCCCGTCTGGTTGTACGAGTAACCATGCCCTTACAGAAGACCGTCGTGAAAAAATCGAGAATAAAATTTATTGAGACCTCTTACTTTCTCTACACGTATCCCTGATATACGCGATACTAGCTGTTGCACGCGACTTCGTCCGCGTAACTCTATAAAATAATTACTCGCTTATAATGTAGTTTACTATAGGTGAAAGTTTTTTAAAATCGGTCCAGTAATTTATTCATTACAAACAAAAATACAAAATTCTATTAGTACAGATATACTTGTAGATTAAATAATCTAGTAACGATATAGAGCACAACATTAAATACTGAAACATGCATTTAAAAAAAAAAACTAAAGTGTGGAAATGTACTGGTGGACAACAAAATGTTCGGTTAGAAAAGTGATCGTAGCCAGTGAAGATGTGTCAGCGAATGTAGAGCGATGTCTCTTAAAGATATGTAAATACGGGCGCGACGCTGATTGGGCACAAACACGCCCGCATGAAACAGTTTTGTATTAGATTACATTTCAATTCAATGTAGCTAATTCGAAGACGACTGGCAGCACTTTTGAAATGTTGAGGGGGTTACCCTAGTAACAGTAATAACGGATGAATTTCTTTAGCTAACTAGTAGCTAAAGCTAAAACTAAGACTAGCCCCGAATAAGTGGTAATCCATTTTCAAAATTTAAGCTACTATCTGTAGCACGCGACTTCGTCCGCTTAACTTCATAAAATATAGCCTGTTACTAGCTGATAACGCAGCTTTCTATATGTGAAGGAATTTTTAAAATCGGTCTTGTAATTTTTGATTTTATTAATTACAAACATACAAATCTTCTCTCTTTTTAATATATTAGTATCATGTTGTAGCAAATTTAGTCGGCTTTAAAACTATTCCTTTAGGGTTGAAATCGCCAAAATTTAAAGTAAAGTCGAAATTTTTTCGTTCCTTGTGTTTTAGGCGACGGTAGCCATTAAGTGGACCGTTAGCTGACCTTAACACAAAAAAATCGTAGATATTATTTCTGTTTTATATTTATGCAAGTGTGATGAATCCCTCTACAGTTACTGTATATTTACAACACAATATTCAAAGTTAATGTAAGCATGAAATCCCCTCAAATATTCCCAAAGAAAGTATCCCGAATGAGATGTAACCAGGGAACGGGTTTGGGGAGACCAGCCAAGGTGGGAGAGCGGGAGAGGGGCAGGCAATTAGCACCGATGAGATAAAACGTGCAAAGTCCGCGAATGATTCAAGTTTTACAATTAAAACTTACTGTGAATCTCGAATGTACGAAATAATTAATATATTATTTGGAGGTCCCGTCTTTCAGAAACCTGGTGGAAGTTATGGCCCACGGGAAGTGTTTGGCAGTACTGAATATTATGTTGTAATAATTTTATATAATATTACACACTCACACACACACACACTCACACTCACCCACACTCACCCACAAACACACGCACACATACACACGCACCCACCCTGACGCGTACATACAAACACACACATACTCGCTCATACCCAATAACACCACACACGAACACATCATATACATATACAAGAGCACAATTTAATTCTATTTAAACAAATTTCTTGTTTAATAAATTTTGGTTAAGTAGGTACACTAGCCTTTATGGAAGAGCGAAGGCTCATGGCACAGGCTTTCGCTTAAAAGGAGTCTTCAATCACAGGTTTATATCGTAAATGATTTTTCTGTCAATAAATAAACATTTTTATCTATTTTTTTTTATTCTATAAAACAAATATAAAATCAACCTTCAGAAAATAAGTGAAGTTAGCTCAAATTTTTTACTTACATTTCTCACATGATAGCTCTAATACGAACTATACATACAAAGTACATAGGAACACTACTCGATTTTGTCCTTTAGAAAATAAGTTATGTCTGGCAACCTTGGGATCTCGAGCCAGCTCGTCTGGTGTCAGTAACCATCAGAATAGGAGACGCCAGATGATATTTTCCTGTATTCCCTATCATTGCAAGGTCAGCAGCGCTCTTCCAATCCCCGTAACTTTGATTGTGTTATAGGCGATGGTAGTAATTATCAAGTAGACCGTCAGCCAGTCTGTCGATTTTAACAAAAAAGAGTCCACATTTTGGTATTTCAAATAAATTATATTGCCTAGTTATTTTGGACCCTATTATTGACAAGGTATTTTGGATATTTGGACGATTTTACTCTAACGAAATCGCTAAGCAGAGTGATATTATTACATCCGTCGCAGAAGTGGTTGCGCATCAGCCGACACGTCACATTTTATTATCTCTCGCAAAAAGTTGGTCGTCGTTTTGAATTATAATTCCGATCGTAAAAGATAAAGTGTTGAAGTGACAAACGTCCCCTGAAGACGCAATTAAAACCGGCAATTCTATGAGACCCCATTTACCGAACGTCATGGGAGTCGGAACATATATTTGCATATATTGAAATGCAAAATTAAAAAGTATCCACGAACGACTTAAGGAAAATAGCTTCATAAATCGCTTAAGGAACATTTACATAGAGTTGTAATAGGAATTTCATTAGTGCTTTCATAACTTTCACTGAGTTTTATTTTTTTTAATAAAATGATTCAGGGCTGTGTTCTAGCAGTCCTTTGGACTAATAATGCAAGAGCTAAATTTGTTTCGAAGGTGCTGGGACGAATAGCTACTGTCAGAATTTGAGTTTGACAGCAGTATTGTTTTGGCAGTAAAATTAATTTACTATCGAAAGACGCATCATTTGACACAATATCTGTCACGCAGAGCATAATTAGTTTTGACAGGTCACCCGGCACGGCGGTTTTAGCAAAAATAGCCTTGGCCGAAGGAGTTATTTTATCCAACCTTACGAGTGTTTTATTAATTTTACAATATTATTGTACTTCTAATCTCAGATCAAATAAGAACTATAGACAGAATTTTGCGGACAACACAGTGAAGACGGTTTTATAAATATGTGTGCGTAGGACGTTTACTGTATTGAGCTTTCTTGTTTCGAGCTATGTATAACTTCAAGTTTTGTTTATTTTTATTGAAGATACTGGTTCTGGCATCCAAGTGTGAAATGTGGTTCCATCCTGCTTTTTATTTTTTGAAGACTGGTTTTCACCCTTTCACTAAGCAATTCGGCATTTTCACTAGTAAATAAGTTAATTATACGATATTTTTAGTTGGATTGCATTTGTGTGCGCGTAACCGTGTATGTACACAGTTTTACCGGCTTCGTTCTGCCGTCCACAGGACTCTATCTTTAGTTCTTATTTTATCTGAGGTTCTTATTATTCTTATTATAACGTTACATTTATATTATAATACATTGATATTTACCAACCAATCATTAAACATTAAATAGAGGGTGGGGGAGAGACGCTCACTTCGTGCAGCATAAATTTTATACTATACGGCTTAATATTTTTCCGTATTTTCAACGTACATTTTAGCATGCTTTGATTTTTTGTAATCTGAGGAATTTAATATGAAAAAATGTTATCAGTTCTAAAAGGAAGAAACTGATTGATTGATCTACGTACAGTCGGTGAACATGGCGAAACGAAATTTGGAGGAGGTATCTTTCGAGTAACCTAAATGAATTAATGTTTTACTGGAATCACGTCCAAAAAAGACTCAAAAATACAACTTTTATTAAAGTCTTAAGGGATGGAACGTTTAAAAGCCAAGCCTTAACCCAAATTTTAATGCAGTTGCTGTGAGTGTTGCCTGCCTGCTTTGACCGCCGGAAAAAAATGGGTTTATTATTTAAAAAAAGAATACCTACCTATGTCAAAAGGCTTTTTTTGTATGTACACCGGTAATGTCCAAGAGAACAATAATAGAAATTTCTGGACAGTTTTACTGAGGCGCGACAAACTAAACCGAATGAAAATGATCGCCATTTTTTTTATTCATGCTATCAATTAACGAATTTACGAAATATTTTCAACATTTAGAAGTTTTTCCCCTTTCTTAGTCGTTTTTTTTGCAGCATAGGTTTCTTTTTATTTATTAACGTAAAGTATTTTCGAAATACTGTTACTATGACCATTTGTAATTCTGACCATTTGAAAAACTGACCATCTAAAAGGCTGACCTTTTGAAAATCTGACCTTTTGAAAGTAAAGGATAATTTATTATTACAGTAATCGGCATTTAATTTGGCACTTCGGGAACAAGAGTGAGATATTCGGCTCATTTCGGTTTTGTATAGCGTTATTTTTGTCTATCGCTGTAATTCAATAATACGTCATCGTCTTCAGTCGCATTATTGCATTACTGTACATTGTGCGACAGAGAGAACGCTCTACAAAACCGAATATATCCGATCTTAGCCGTACGTTTTGTTCTTGTTCCTGACGAGCCACATTAAATGTCGCCTACTGTACAATGTGATAATATTGTACAGTAGACAATGCTTCGTCAAATACGCACTATAGAAAAACATAAAAACAATGATCGTTATGAAACTACCTAATCAGGTCACGAAAAAAAAATCATGATGTCTTAACGTCGCCTGTCGAATAGATCCTAATTAATTGCTTTGTAAGCTTGTGGGTGGAGTACCCAGCTCACGGACATCCCAACGACACCTTAAGGAACACACCAAAATTACTGCGTTAAGCCAATCACTGTCACTTATCGTAAGTAGTGAATTTATTACTTTCTTATTTTTTACTACTTTCTCATTAGAGTTTTTTTATGTAGTGTCTCAGACCAAATAAGAACATAAACAGAATTTTGCGGACGACATAGTGAAGCTGATTTTATAAACATGTGTGCGTAAGCCTTTTCCTGTATTGAGATTTTCTGATCCAAGCTATAACCTCAACTTTTGTTAATTTTTATTGAAAATATTGGTGTTCAAGTTTACTTAAGCGTGAAATTTGTGTTTCCAACCTGCCTTTAATTTTTTGAAACCTGGTTTTTACATCCTTCCATTACACAATTTGGCATTTTCACATGTAAATATTTCAATAAGGCGAGGCGTAGTTCATTTTATATACAATCCTTGTGATAATTAAATTGAGAATTAATCATATAAGTGACTGTATTAATTTAAAATTAATCTATTTCCCAAATATCTGAGACGGCCTGGCTCAGTGTTTGTAATGAAATCAGTTCAATTCAGTGCGTCGAGCCCAGCTCGGCTCACTCATCGGAAATATCGTAAACTTTACACTCGAATACATACGATAATTATTCTCGTGTTATTGGAATAAACTGTAGCCGAGTGTCGACCAATATTAAAATGAATGAGGACCTTTATCAAATCGATCAACGTCAGCTTGAACCCCAATCTAGCTTGCACGTATGAGTACCTACATCTATATACTTATATAAATAAAACGAATCGCTAAGTGTGTTGCTAATCGTAAAAACTCGAAACCAGCTGAACCGATTCGGCTATTTTTTTTTTCAAATATTTGTTGAGGTCAAAGAAGGTTTCTTATGAAGAGAAAAATGAATTACCACAGTGAAATATCGGCGACTATGTTATTGTGTTTCGGTGAGTTAGTTAGTAAGTAATTAAACGGTCGCACTTAGGTAGAGCCAACTTCGAGAACGAGGCCAATCTTCGAGTTCAGAAAGCTCAGAGACATCTCTCGTCCAAAAGTCCACATTGCGATAAAATAAAAGTTTTCGACCCATATGTGTTACCAGTGATAATATATGGAGTTGAAACGTGAGGTCTCGTAAGAAAGCTCAACGTTGCTCAATCAGGACTGAGTAGATTAGAAGGCGCCCATGGATCGGCAATTGCAGCGTAGGACATCCGCCCAGAAGGAGGACATTCAATGTGATAAAAGGCTGCTTCTGATCGGTCCTGTGATGGTAAGTAAAGATGCTAGAGATAATTTCTGTATAGGCACATTCTAAAGTAATTAAGTAAAGTAAGTAAGTAAGTAAGAGATGCGACCAGTCCTCTCATTTCGTGGTGAATCAAAGATAGCACGGCGGACGATTTAACGAACACTGCGGTAATACGTTCGCGTTTACGTCCTGTTGACTTCAATACTTGTGTAAGTAATCCGCTTTAAAGCGGGATTTTATTTTAATTTTTAAAGCGACTATTACACAGCACGTTTATCTAGGAGAGTGATTACAGCCGATGTAAAATACACTCGAATACGCTTTGAATTTATCGCTACAATATATTTCGTTTGTGCCAACAACGCAATTTGTTGCCATTAGTTACTCGAATCTTGTATTACTTTAGCGAGAAGATTCATTAAAATCGAAAGAAGATCTATACATAGATGAATTTAAATAATAACATTATAGATTAATACCTATCGTTTTCTGTTATTATTATTCTAGTGATCTACAGTATTATCCGAACTAATATTAATGCTCTCCTTAGAGAGTTTGTTTGTTTATTACGCTTAGAGGCACAGACCGCTCATCCATACCAACTTATATTATAAAAGTGAAAGTAACTCTGTGTAGCTTAACTCCATTGCAGTTCTGTTGTCTTCAAGGAAATATTGTTGAAAATTAGAATGCCATTGTTTACATTCAATTAGTGGTTTATTTTTGAGATTTTGACAAAATTGGCTTGTATAAACGGAGTGAGGCTATATAAAGAAAAATGTATGCGTTGAAGCTTGCTTGATTTGAATGATGAGTGATGGATGATTGTTGATTCTCTCTTTTTTTTTTTTTTTTTTTTTTTTTTTTTTTTAGTTTTGTTTTTTCTTATTATTGTGGCTTGGTTTCTTAACATGCCCCCCGGCGTTGGAATGTCCGATTCCAACATCAACATGATCTACTGCATTGGTTTCGGTAGAGGGCAAAGCCTTGGAAAGCTGCGACGAATGATGCCCCTTTGTGTGTAGACATCAGCGACTCTGGCTTCACCATCGACACCAGGATATACTTTGATAATTCTTCCGAGACACCACTTCATAGGTGGAACACCATCTTCTTTGATGAGAACCAGTGAATCAATCTCCAACTGACCCTTGGACGAGTGCCATTTAGTTTTGACTTGGAGTTCGGCGATGTATTCTTTGTGCCACCGCTGCCAGAAGTGTTGACGAAGTTGTTCGACCCGTCTCCATCGGTCGAGATTGTTTAAATTGATGTTCAGAAATTGCTCTGGGGTTGGCAATGCGGTCAAAGCTCGTCCGACCAAGAAATGTCCGGGTGTCAATGGAGTTAAGTCGTTTGGATCAGTAGATAAAGAGGTTAAAGGACGGGAGTTCAATACCGATTCGATCTGTACTAGCGTGGTATATAGCTCTTCGAAAGTCAGGTGACAGTCACGTAATATTCTGTTAAGGTGGCGTTTAACTGATTTTACTCCAGCCTCCCAAAGTCCGCCAAAGTGCGGTGAGTATACAGGTATGAACCTAAAATCGATACCGATGCTTGCCATGTCCTCTGACAACTGTGAATGATTTTGCCTAATAAAATTTTTAATCTCGTTTTTCGCCCCAACAAATTGGGTTCCGTTGTCAGAGAACATGCAAGCCGGCTTCGATCTTCGCGCGATAAAACGACGAAGTGCTGCAATGTATGCGTCCTTTGTTAGCTCTGTGACTAACTCTAGATGCATGGCTTTAGTTGTGAAACAAACAAAAAGAGCAACATAAACTTTCATGAGTCTACATCCACGGCCCTTCCTATCTGCTGCGGTCAGTGGACCAGCATAGTCCACTCCAGTTGTTTGGAATGGATAACCTGGAATCAAACGCTGCTCAGGCAATTGACCCATGATGGGTGTTACTGTTTTGGAATTTTGTCTGAAACATGTTAGACATTTATGCACGACAAGCCTTGCAAGATTGCGACCGCCTAACGGCCAATACTGCTCTCTTAGGGATGACAGCAAAAGTTGAGGGCCCGCATGCAACAATCGTTTGTGTTCATGTGTGAAAAGGAGTTTTGTAAGTGTATGAGAAGATGACAGTAATATTGGGTGTTTTTTGTTAAAGTCGAAGTTTGAGTTCATTAGTCTACCACCCACTCTGATCAAACCTGACTTGTCCAAGAATGGGCTGAGTTTTGTTAATTGATTTTTATTGGACAAGCTTTTGTTATTTGTTAGAATATCATACTCTGCGAAAGTTTCCATTTGTGACCATTTCAATAATTGTGTCAAAGAATTGTTCAATTCTTCCACCGTTAAGATGCCGGTTATTTTAATGCTATTCTTTTTGATATTATTTATAAATCGCAACGCATAAGCTAGCGTGCGTTTCAATCTTGAAAAACTTGAAAAGCGACTATAATCAAAGAAGCAAAGTTGACTAACTGCTGTGACGTTTGCAATCATTTCAGGGATATTTTCTTTGCACATTTGCTCCCTTGACTCAGGCCATTGAGAGTCCAAGTCGCTCAAGAATGATGGACCACGCCACCAAAGGCTTAGGTTATTTATATCGGTTAGATTGACACCTCTGGTGAGTAAGTCTGCTGGATTTTGAGATGAGGATACGTGACGCCATTCATAGTCCTGAGTCAATTCTTGTATCTCGGCTACGCGATTCCTTACGAAAGTTTTAAGCTTGTTCGGAGCGGTTCTCAGCCATCCAAGGACAATTGTTGAATCCGTCCACAGAACACATTTATTTAGTGGCAGTCGAAAGGCCTGTTTTATTTTATTCAGTAATCTAGCACCAATCAAGGCTCCACACAGTTCCAGACGTGGTATGGTTAATGGTTTCAATGGCGACACTCTTGATTTAGCAGTCAATAAATGTACCTGTATTAAATCATTTGTAAGTGTTCTGACGTAAGAACAGGCACCGTAAGCATCCTGAGACGCATCACAAAACATATGAATTTCAATATTTTCAAAATTTGGACAAATGACACAGCGAGGAATTTTTATGTTATTTATTTTAGGTAATTCGGTTATAAAGTCGTTCCATGTCTCGCTAATATCTTCTGGAAGGGTTTGATCCCAATTAATTTTTAACAGCCAAAGTTTTTGTAATAAGATTTTTCCTTTAATAATGAAAATGCTTAATAGACCTAGAGGATCAAATATTTGTCCAATTGCGCTTAAAACAGACCGTTTTGTGTGGTCTGTGGTTGTAGAGGGCGGCTTGATTATGTAATGCAAGTTATCGCCCTTAGGCGACCAGCCCAAACCTAATGTGCTGGATTGTTGAGGATCACCTAAATTTAACTTAAGACATGTGTCAAAGTCAGATTGTGAAATTGTGTCGAAGTTCGATTTGATTTTTCGCAAATTAAAGCAACCCTTAGATAAAGTTTGTTTGACGTTATGTTTGATTTTAAACAATTCTTCGACAGTTTGACAACCAGTGACCAAATCGTCGACATAGAAATCTTCATTTATTATTGTTGCTGTTGTTTCGTCGCATTCTTGTGTCAGTTGCTTAAGACATCTAATAGCTAAAAATGGTGCCGAAGCCATACCGTATGTGACTGTGTTTAGTTCATATGTCTCAAGTGATTCGTTAGGATTGTCTCTCCAAATGATTCGCTGTAGAGGTCTTTGATCCGCATGAATTAAAACTTGACGATACATTTTCTCGATGTCGCCTGTCATGACGTAGATATGGTGTCTGAAACGTAACAAGATGGAGAACAGATCACTTTGTATAGTTGGGCCGACCATTTGTAAGTCATTTAGAGAAACTCCAGTGGTAGTTTTTGAGCTAGCATTGAATACTACTCTGAGTTTAGTTGTGGTGCTGCTCTCACGCATCACACCATGATGTGGCAAGTAATAGGTTGATTTAGAATTAACTAACATTTCTGAAGTTACCTTTGACATGTGTCCCAACTGCAAATATTCAGAAACAAATTCAGAATACATTGATTTAAATTTGGGTTGCTTGTTCAACTTACGTTCCAGAGATAGGAAACATTGTTTGGCTCTTTCGTATGAATTTCCCAGCTCATTTAGTGATCGTTTGAAAGGAATAGCCACAGAGAAGCGCCCATCAGGCATCCTCTTGACATTTTGTGTGTAATTTTGCTCACATTGTTTTTCTTCGATTGAATATTTAAAATTAGTTTCGATTTCCTCCAAAGACCAGAACTTGGTTAATAATTCTTGTATATTTTTTGTATCATCGTTGTTAGTATTTTGTATAAAATTGCATGTATATTGTTTGTTTTTTGAAAGACCATTGGTAGGTCCAGATACTATGTATCCTAATTTTGTTTGTTGTAACACTGGGCAGTTGGGACCAAAGCGTATTTGACCTTGATCGAGAAGATCCCAAAAGATATCTGCACCCAGCAATATGTCAATGTCTGAAGAGACATGGTAGTTAGGATCCGCCAGTGTTACATTGTTTGGAATGTTTAGTGTGGAAATGTTTAGTTTGTAATTGTTTTGTATTTTTGTTATATTTGGCATTACTAAAAATGATAATTTTGTATTGTATGATGAGATAGTGGACTGTATAATCGTTGTGCAAATTTTCATAGTTTTAGAAATTGAATTATTGATTCCCAATATTAAAGAGTTTGTCCGTTGGTATTTTAAATTGAGATTAGACATCAATGCCTCTGTCATGAAGGACGCTTGGCTTCCGCAGTCAAGAACAGCCCTTGCCTTTTGAAATTTGTTATTGTGGTCCATTACATATATAATAGCTGTAGATAGAAGTACTTGTTTCATTCCTTGAACTGACAAAGAAGTGGTTGTGTTAGCTTGTGTGCTTGTCGGTGTTTGTGTAATTAAACTATTTGTTTGGGGTGTGGCAGGAGTGTTTTGTGAGGATGTATTATGTAACATAGTATTGTGTCTTTTGTGACACTTCTTGCATGAGCTCAACTTGCAGTTGTTTGTTGTATGGCCAGGTCTGAGACAATTTATACATAATTTGAGTTGTTTCACTGTCTCAATCCTTTCATTATTAGATTGACTTAAAAATTGTTTACAAAAATAAATTGGATGCCTTTGCTTACAAACAGGACAAGTGAACGGATAAGTGACAATTGAAGATTGTGTATTCTGTGTGTCGGTTATAGTTGCTAATCCTCTTATATGCTCAATGTGTCTCTGTCGATCGGTTTTGGTACCAATGCTAATGGTTTCTAACAAGTCAGCTCGATTTTTCAAAAATGTTGTGAAATGACTTAAAGTAATATGTGTTATAGTACCCCTTTTTTCCTCCCATTCACGTAATGTCTTAGAATCCAATTTGTTACTCATTATATAAATTACTAGTGTATCCCAATTCTCAGTAGGTTCACCAAGAATTTGGAGTGCTCGCAAATTTTTGGAAAATGTGTCTAAAAGTTTGCGTATATTTTGTGGAGACTCCCTTTTCATAGACTCTAAAGAAAACAAGGCTTGTACGTGATTTTGTATTAAAATTCTAGTGTTGTTGTATCGTTCGCACAATAAATCCCATGCTACGGTATAATTGTTTGTAGAAAATTCCAAAGACTGTATTACCTGAACAGCGCTTCCCTCCAAGGACGCTCTCAAATAATGAAACTTTTGAATATCTGTGATGGATGAGTTTTCATGAATTAAAGACGTGAAAGTGTCACGGAACTCCAGCCAATCTTGATACTGACCGCAGAATTTAGGAATTTCTATGACAGGCAATCTCACGCTGCAGCCCATTGCTTGCTTCACAACCGATTTGCTAGTATCCTGTTTTGCAGTACCGCCTGAAACGTTTGATGAGCCATCATCATTTAACTGATTCCGATATTTGTCATGAATTGTTTGAGCTTTTGCTATGATGCGATAATATTTTTTCTCAAATTCAGACCGCTCGGCGGCCTGGATTGCAAAATCTTTATCTTCTACGGAGGTCTCAATTTGAGTCTGCACCTCATCGAACTGTGTAAATAGTAAATCAGTCTTTGTCAAACGTAAATGCAATTCTACAACCTGTTCCTCATCTAGATCGGATGTTAAGTTGTTGATGTAGTCGGCAAACATTGTCAAGCGACCCTTGTACGCAGCTCGCCTCTTACAAAGGTCCTTTAGTTCTGTCATGGTGAAACAATGGGGGCTGGAGCAGTAACAAATGAAATTATTTTATTAATAATATTTCGAATATTTAAATATGGAAATTTTGTTTTGTAATAATTATTGTAACTTTTGTGATTTAGAAGTAAATTCGCAGGTAATTATGTAAATTATTATTTATTACAAATTGCAATTTTAGTATAAATTGGTAGGTAGGTTTTCCCTTTTTTGAATTCACTGTAAAAGTTCATCAAATTGTTAATACACCCGCAACAGACACAAATCAGTATCAAGGAATATTTGAGGATTATTTGGATAATGACACCCGAAATTTGATTGGAACGGACTTACTTTGCGTTGATTTCAGCCGATTTTCGTAGTAAATTGATTGTAGATCGCTGATTGATCCGGCTCGAAGGACCAAAAATGTAGCTTAACTCCATTGCAGTTCTGTTGTCTTCAAGGAAATATTGTTGAAAATTAGAATGCCATTGTTTACATTCAATTAGTGGTTTATTTTTGAGATTTTGACAAAATTGGCTTGTATAAACGGAGTGAGGCTATATAAAGAAAAATGTATGCGTTGAAGCTTGCTTGATTTGAATGATGAGTGATGGATGATTGTTGATTCTCTCTCTTTTTTTTTTTTTTTTTTTTTTTTTTTTTTTTTTTTTTTTTTAGTTTTGTTTTTTCTTATTATTGTGGCTTGGTTTCTTAACACTCTGTCTGTCACTCTGTTACCTTTTCACGCCTTAAATACTCAACCGAATACCACGAAATTTTACATGTTACACATTATCAGGAAAAAGACAAAGGGTAACCATTCAAAAATGAGTAGGGAAAGTAATTTATTGCAAAGACCAAAATGTGGACTAGAACTTGTGATAGAACTATTTAATAGAACAGGGTCGTTTGAATATCTGCCGCTCAGAAATTCACAATTGTTAAGGTTTATCACTGTCTTAGCATCTATCATAAAAAATGTAATCAAAACAAACTAAAAGTCATTTAACTCATTAATTATATCTTCCTGAAAATTGAACACAAGCAAAGCCGTAAAGTATTGCTAGATTCTAATATAATATTGCTAAAATCTGCTCTGAGAGGAAGTTCAGCACATTATACAATAACGGAACCTCGGTTACTGTCGTGTCAGCATCCATTGTTCGAGGTGTTATATTAAGTATATTAGACATTGAAGGAGGGGGGGCCTCCACTCCATTTGGCACATGACTCCGCGTCTTGGATGGGGGAAATGGGGAGGTGGTTGATACAATACCAAATATGTTTCAGCCAAAAATGTTTTTATCGCTCTTTACATTAATATCTCACTCTATATTCGTACTCATTCTCATTGGAGTATCTGTTTCAAACAATTAACAAAAATCGAGACATTCTTAAGTTTCTTTCTATGTTATAGTCGTCAGACAGGCTGACGGTCCACTGACGTCTATATATAACACAAGCAACGACAGAGGTGCTGCTAGTGCACTGCCTACCATAGTAGATAAGGATTAGGAAGGCATAGGAAACTGGGCTCTGGCACCTTTTATTCACTCTTTATTCGGACTCATTCTCATTGTAGTATCTGTTTCACACAATTAACAAAAATCGAGACATTCTCTATGTATAAATTTCTTATTATGTAAATTTAAATGTTAAATAGTTAGAACTATTAGAACTGAAAGAATTTTTTTTTAACGAATCCTTAAAAAAATTGATAGAACATCCTATATGCACCAGAGCAATTTCAAAAAAACGGTTACGTACACAACGCTCCAATAATACGTACGGCGAAAGAACTACCGCTTACATTGTCCCACATCTTATCAATAGTCTACCTTCAGATCTATGTAACAATATAACAATTAAAAATATTAAATTCAAGTTAAAGCAATATTTTTTAAACTGTAATTAATAGTATATAATTAGATTTTATTAATAATTACAAATGATAACACGAGATTAAACCTCAGTGGTTTTTAGTGTTATCATTTTACATGTTATTTTATATATTAGTCTTAAAATTGTTAAATATTATAAATAAAAAAATAAAAAAGTTGTTAAATATTGAATTTCCACGTATGCATTTTGTGCTTTGCAAGCGAAACAGAAAACGCCTAATACGAGTAATAATAAATACAAAACGTAAAAATCTACCGAAAAGAAACGTATTATTAAAGTAGATTGGCTGAATTGGAGACTCCAATACCTGGGAATTGGATGTACGAGCCGTGGCAGCTCATAATCAAGTGGGTGCCGTACCTCGTTACACGCGACTGTCTCAAATGAAAACGAACGCCATCTACACCACATAAGGTTAATTAAACGATAGTTAATTTAAAGCTTAGTTTAGTACTTCTTTTATTTTATTTACATACTAATTGCTAATACAAAAATCACATTTCAAACAACTAGAAATGCCCGCGGTTTTACCTATCGTCAACTTTAAAGAAGTTTTATTCTTATTTGGCTTGGTAATGTCCGATTACATAGATCTCCAAGCTGCTTTAATACTTCGTTTTCGCTTAGCATTCATTCTGACTTTTGTTTGCTTGGCTCCTAAATGTCATAATGTGTTAGTAATCTTCCTCAAGAATTGAGCTATTATTCTTTAGAAAAAGCTAAACAAGGTACGTTTGTACCTATCTGAATCCATAGAATAGAATATCCGGAGAACAGACCTTCACGTTAATTTTATTTGACGGAGGTATTTCTTAAGTGCACCTCGCCAACCCACGCATTCCGCGATAGGCCATAATTCATTACCTACAGATCAGTGGCAGTGTCGACTGTATCTTTCGCGGTAGGGCTGATAGGAATGTATGTGGTGATGGCTGATGCAGTAACATCCGCCACGGTACGGCTACTGCAACAATTTGCGGCATCCAGCACTACACAACAAGTGTTTCATACAAGACAACAACTTATCACTGTGCAAGTGTAACGATCCTTGTGTGTGGTGCGGTCGCATATAAAAATTATAAAAGTCCCACGTTCGTTAGCTCGAGTTGCAACTAAAATGTATATGGATACTCTCATACTCGTATTCGTGAGCGCGGCTTGCAAACAATGTGTATACAATTGATGTTGATAGCGAACTTATTTCTTGTGCGGAGGAGTGATGTAACTTTCTCGAGTTGCGTACAGGCAAGAGCAGCAGCAGGAAGAGAGATAGGACTGGATGATGGTAATCAGTAGTAACTAAGTATAGAAACCAATAGTAATTGCTCTCAATTATAATTATGCTCTTTAATTTTAAAGCAAGCGAAACTGCACCTTTTTTTGCTTTTAAATTAAAGAGCATAAAAACCTTGGATCTGCCAAGATTCATAGTGATTCTTTAAATGAATTAAGAGCATATTGATTTATATATTTTTTTGTACTTCATGACATTCTAATATAATTGCAATTATGTTTAAACGTAATATTAATCCTTAACTTATTGTTAATATTCATAATCAATTAAACATTGATTAAGATGCAGTTCCATTAGCCCTCTCGTAGGATGTTCGCCTCAGCTCCCAGCAGGGTTGGTTTGTAGATAATGACACACGTGCTTGTGTCGTTACGATTATTGCACAAGTCTGAACGTCAGTTTAAAATAGCCATAGAATTTAAAATCATTATTGCTATAAAGTAAACATCGTTTCAGTAACCAACTAAGAACCAACTAGAAATATGTAATATACAAATATCGTGTCTATTTAAACTTAAAATATTTAGATTACGTTTATAATACACATAACTTACAAGCTTATATAATATCAACTGTTACACATTCTCCATGTCATTTTCATGCATCACTGACCTGCTCCCACGTTAGCTTATAAGTTGTTACATTATAGTAAGATTCTGTTACAATTTTTCAACTAGTAGTAGGTACCTATACAGAAAATCCTACCAATCCGTATCAAAATCTTGTGAGTAGTCTAGCTAGAAGTTAGCGGTGAAACGGACAGAAGCAGACAGCGAATTTATTTTATAATCTGTATAGATGTATAGAATATAGATGGATAGATATAGATTATTTTGTTACTTCATACAATATCCTATAATATTACTATAGTCAGCAGCGCACTTGCAGCGCCTGTAATGTTGCTTGTGTTAAGTATAGGTGGTGGTAGCTATGATCAAGTGGATCAAATCATAAAAATAAATATTTTCTACAATTATTTGTTTAAGATTAAAAGGAGTCTACCCCACTCTGTGTTTCTTGTTATCAGATCTTACTTGAGGCACCGACTTTTTCAGGTTAAGCAGGGTGAAGCTCGTTCTTCCCTACACAAAATTGAGGCTGGTGTACCGCAAGGTTCCGTGATTGGGCCAGTTGTTTATAATATATTTACATTAGATCTACCAAATACCAAAGACATAACTATTGCAACATATGCGGATGTGGCTTTCTTGGCAAGTTATAAGAGCCATAAAGCTGCTAGTGACAAATTGCAGAGATGCCACTTACCTATGGCTTAAGAAGTGGCGGATTCGTGCTAGCCCCCATAAATCACATCATATTACTTCTACACTCAGAAAAGTTGATTGTCCCCCGGTGCAGCTGGGCAGTGAAGTCTTGCCTCACAGTAACAACGTGAAGTACTTGGGATTTCATCTGGACCGCAGACTTACTTGGAAAGTACATATCAAAAGTAAAAGAGATCAGATGATGGCCAAATTCAAAAGGATGCTTTGGCTTATGGGACGGAACTCAACATTATCGGTTGACAATAAACTCCTGATATATGTGGCGGTGTTGAGGCCCATCTGGACATATGGCCTACAGATATGGGGAGTCGCTAGTAAAAACAATCTCCTCAGTCTACAACGAGCTCAAAACTGCATTTTGCGTACTATCACTGATGCTCCGTGGTTTTCCAAGAACGATGAAATCCATCAATACATTAACATTCCTACTGTCTCAGATGAACTTGTAAGATATAGAAAGCGGCACGTTGAGCGCCTGCGCAGGCATCCCAATAGTCTTGCCACTAAGCTGCTGGACACCATAAATCAAATAAACAGGCTGAAGAGACAGAAAGTAATATGATGGAGATGATTGGGCGCTGGCCCACTCTCTCTGAAAGGAAAGATCTATCCATCTCCCACAACAGATCCGCTTATAGTCCTGAGGACTGATTGCGGATTTAAAGCAGAAAAAAAAATTAGTGGTAGAACATTTAAATTTGAAATTAATGAAATCTTTAAACGACATAAAAACATTAATAAACTGTCACTAACAGTTTCTGACTTCCATTTATCTACTGACACATTTTAATGAAGACTTTCACAGTACACGCCACTTGACCCAGGCATAGTCTAAATTTAATTAAAACGTAGAACGAATCGATGCGAGCTCCCGCGTGGTGTCGCATACAAATGCTGAATTAACGACTCCCGGAAAAAAGGCGACAAATGCTAATGTATGAGTTGGGTGGCCTCGTTTTACCAGAAACAGCTTACAAGGCACGACACCCAACGATTGGGCCTTTTAACTAAAAACTGTCACAATATATACTACGATTAAACATACTTCCAGGGGCCTAGCCAAGTGTACAAAGCAATGCTTTCTACAGGCGTTTATGCTAAGAGAAAGCTTGGTGATTGGTTGTTGTAATGTTAAAGTAAACGTTTGACGTTACAATAACCGGGTTTTCTCTTATCGTTCTCTCTTTCGTTTCGGAAGTACGTAACGAAGCGTTTGCATTTTGCCTAGGCCTGGGGCTAGGCCCCCTGATAAACGTAATATGATTTTGTCGAGCCCCTTAGACGAGTGGTTAAGGGCACCCCGTACGAGCGAGTCAGTACTATTACTATACCTATGTACCTGTAGAGAGAAAGCAGTAATAGCTTTCTCTCTACATTTGGGAAATTCTACACATTTTAAAAATTAATTATACTAAATAGGAAATTAATTTCAGTTTTTTGTTTCCCTCCAAACCTATATAATAACGATCCTCATAATATAACTACGAACATTCATAATACAATTGACCATACTCTAGAAAGAGAAAAAGCGATTATATGCGGTCAATACCTATCTCTTTCCTCTCTTTCCTGTAGGTCTATATCATAGACATATAGAAATGGACTGAGCATTACCCGCATGAATTTGAGCACTCTATAGAAAGAGAGAAAGCGATCGTGGGGTTAATACCTATCTCTTTCCTGTAGGTTTGGTCGCACGATAGCTTCGTCTCTCTCACACTTTTCTGTCCGTATTAAGAAATATAAAGCCTTTACTTTAGAGGAACACTCAGTTCATCTCTCTATGTCTATAGAGAAAGACAACAATTGGCCGCACCATCTCTTCGTCTCTCTCACATTTTTCTGCCCGTACTTATTTTTCAGCTGGGCCCTAGGATAGGAAACGCTCAGTCTATTCTCTCTTTGTCTATGGTTTAGATCTATTGATTATAATAAGTATGATAGGGGTCGGAAATGAAGGGATCAAGTGAATGAGAGATATTGTTCATGAAAACCTTGGGTAACTCGATAAGTATATATAATTGGAGGTAGCTCCAACGAAACACCGGGTGAACAATTAAAAGTTAGGTGCTTCTATCGTTCATACCGAAGTTCGCTAACGTTTAATTAAAATATTAAATGTAAATTTAATTTCTTTAAATTTATGCAGATTTGCATTAGAAGAGCTTTGGTTGTTTAAATATATATACATAGATACTATATTTTTATCAGGTCTATAGGTATATTTATTATTGCTATTATCTATTATTGTATCCATAACTTTACGAGCCCCTCGTCTGTCTACAATTATCTATCTTTACCTATATTACTATCTTTGTTTATCTTATCTTTATCTATCTTTACATACTATAGTTTGGCTACTGAAAGATAAGACTTCAAAAATTTATACATAAGTACATCTATACTAATATAAACTCAAAAACTACTGGACCGATTTTGGCTATGTTTTATAAAGTTATGCGGACGAAATTGTGTGCAACAGCTAGTATTGTGTATAAATATATGAGTATCTCGCTATTCCACGGTATTTTTAAAAATTGTTTTAATATTATTTAAAAATAATTACAATTTAAAAAAATCTATTTGTCAATTTCATATTAAATGTAGTATGTTTGACGTTTGTAGGGGTATTTATTAAATACGAATAATAAAAATAAATTTATGTAAGTATATTAATATCTATAAGGTTGTGTTTTTCAAAGTGTAATGTAATGATGTTTGATAAATATCACCTGCTTTAATCCCACGATGAATTTATGGATACCATCTGCCGTCATAATTTGCAAATTTTTGATCATTCAGCATCTGTTAATTCGTTACTGAGATTAAAAGCAAATTCTCATATCGGTGACTGATTAGAACGAACGCGAATAACGGTCGCAGTATATACAAATTTACAGTAGGTATTGTGTCCTCTTGATTGTTGTAAAAACCTTGTAAAAATGTAAGTATTATATTATCTTTTTTTCTAAAGTAATTCTTAGTCTTTCGGCATATTCAAATCTATATCACAGGTTTAGTAGGTAAGTAAGCGTTAGATGTCTATGAAGAATTCCAATCCAATAGTATATTGGATAGTATATATGGTAGTATGTATAGTATATTATAGTATTATTAGCTGACCCGGCAAACGTTGTTTTGCCATATAAAAAAAATTGGGATAGGCCACGCTAATCACGTAGGGGTATAAAAAATAGTTTACGACCTATTCTTAGACTTACCGAATATACAAAAAAAAAGTTCATAAAAATCGGTCAAGCCGTTTCGTAGGAGTTTGGTTACAAACACTGTGACACGAGAATTGTATATATATATATATAGAATATTAGTATAGATTTAGCAAGATACTTCGTACTGACCGCATACTGATTAAAAAATATTACAGATATGTAATGGGGCTTATTAATTTCGATGATTACTTACTGTGCTTGAATTTGTATACTGTGACTGAACCATACGTCGCTAACGAGCTGCGGTGGCTGCCCCACTCTTGTGAACAATTAACACACTCATTGTCCAATCACAAATCAATCATCGAATGCTAATTCTGGCGTCTGTTCCGATTGGTTATTTGCCAATTTAAATTGTAAATAAGTTCCGGGCTAATGGCACTTGAAAATTTTCTCACTCGGCACTTGGTCCATTCAGTTCCGAATTTAGAATTCGTTTTGTGATGAACGAACGCGTATGGAAATTGTACAAATGTTTGTACACAATTAGCAGTGCTCGAAAGAAGCGAAGTTTATGACTACATTACAAAGAGCCACGCTTAGTGCTAAGAGCCAAGCTACTCGCTTAATATCTACTTCAGTACCTAGGTATTGGATAAATAGGTACCTAGGTTTCTAGTGAGTAGTCGTATTGCATTGCAAGCGACATGCCAAAATAGGTGCCTAGTCTAGTCAGTAACCAAGCGACTCGCATAGTGATCGAACGTGCACCCTTTATAATATAAAAAAGTTAAGTTTATTTGGTTGTAGTATAGACAATGTATGTACCTATCTGTGATGAATTTTAATACAATCCTCAGATTAGCCCAGCTAATGATCCTGTGAAGTTTAGTAGCGATTGAAAAAAAAAATTGTTTAAAGAAAAGTAAAAATATATGAATTTTGGTAGTCGCGTAGTCACGTGACTAGGTTTTCATAATTGTACAATTTTTTCAGCTCGCTTTCAACATACATGTTCATGTCATGTCAAACAGGAAATATTTTAAAAAATAATGTGCCTCTTAAATTTTTTATATAAATACATATAAATATGTATTTTTTTTTTGCTTGTATGATAATTTTATCATTCGAGTTACAATAAAAGGTATTTCTATATACGTTTTAATGTAACTTATATTTTATTTATTTACAATTGTGTATTACAATAGAGTCCTCGGTCAATAAATGTCATATTTTACTTATGAAGAAATACTTCTTTTGTTACAAAGGATACAGTTACTGGAACACAATAAGAAGACAAAAGGCACACGGTTCAAAAGAGAAAAGTGTAGTTAAAACTTTCCGCAGTTCGCGCAGCGATGAAGCCTTCACGATAGATTGCAAAATGTAGGTTTCCATTGCGCAAATCGACTTTTAAAATTTCAGAAAGAGAAGAAATGTGAAACCTTTTAAAACACGCGTTATAACTTCAAACATTTTTGTTTCGGTACCGTTAGCAAAAAAAAAAATTTTTTTTTTCAATCAATTTTAATACAATTAATAATTTATCAAATTGGTTACTATGGCTACATTTTTATTAGAAAAACTCTATTGAAAGCGATTTTTATTAGAAAATTTGACCGATGGATTTAGTTAATGAATCAATGAAATAATGCAATAGGTTAAATAGGGCACTTTGCGATTCCCAATTATAAACTATCCGCCAGATATCCTATCCTATCTGGCGACAAAGATGATAAAAAGAACGGTATCCTGACTTTCTTTCGGGGTTACTTTTTAGGAACGTCTTTATCTAGACTATACCCAAAACCCTAGTAAAAATAGACTGAGATTTAAAACTGTTTCTTTGAAACCTATTTAATGTATAAATAATCTTTTCACTGTTTCTGATTGTAATAACACCTTTATATAATACCATAGTGAATTTAGGCTTTTATCTATAGAACTACAAACAGATTTTTGCGTACTTTATCTATTCAGCAATAGAGAACGATCTTACCAACTAGGTAAATGTTTTTAGGAATGTTTATAGTACCTTTAGAGCTACACTACACACTGCGTTTCGCAGTCATTTGGGTAGCCCGTCTGGCGGCAGTAACCACCCCCTTACAGAAACCACAGTGAAATGACAGAATATGTGCTTTTGTGTTTCGGTGAGTGAGTAAGGGATGCCAGAGCTCATTACCAAATCCCTTCCTTATCCCATATCCTTAATCCTTCTATGTTTGGTAACGCACTTGCAGCACCTATATAAGCGACGGTAGCCACCTACCGTCAGGCGGACCGTTAGTCTGTCTATCAACCTTAACAAAAAAAGTGATGAACATTGAAAAAGTACCAAACAATATGCCTTATACATTTGGTAGAAAAATTATGTATTTAGATAGGTTTTATACACGGTCGACACTCGACGTCACGCCGTTGGAGTAGGCACGAAGCGAAATTTGGGTCGCATTTTAATATTTAAAGAAATTGACTTATTAATAAGTGTAAAGGTAATTATGGATGTTAATTTTATGATGAATAATAATGTTATTACTGTTACTTAATACAAGCCTCAATAGAATAATTATTGAAAGAATATTTTTGTGCTAAAATCGTTATTAGAAATTTTTAAAAATATACCTTGAGTTAGTTTGATATACCTAACACTCAAACCAAATAAGAACTACAGACAGACAACATAACAACATAGTCGCGGACAACATAGTGAAGCCGGTTTTATAAACAAGTATATATATGTAAATATGTGATTTTAGGTACTTGTACAAGCGGCTCAATCGCATTAAATACCAAAATACCAGACTATAGGTAACCTCAATTATTGTTTATTTTATTGAAAATATTGATTTCCAAATTAATATTGGCTTTGGTTGAAATGTGATCCCATCCTGCTTTTTTTTTGGAAACCTGGTTTTTACACCCTTTCACGTCACAATTCGACATTTTCACTAATAATTAAGATTCTGACGAATTAGGAATCTGTCCAATAAAGAATCTGTCGAATACGGAAACAACCAAATATTTTAATAAGGCGAGGCGTAGTTTGATTGCATTTGTGTGCGTGTAACCATGCATGTACACGGCGAAGTCATATTTTTACCATCGGCTTCACTCTGCCCTCCACACAGGGCTCCATCTTTAGTTTTATTTTATCTGAGGTAGAGTGTACCATAGGTGTACCTAACATTTTGTCTATGAAAGATAGCATATATGTCTTTTTCTATTATACATTTTTGATAATGTGTACGCAAATTTTTTAAATGATCGGTTGAGTAATTAAGGCGTGAAAGCGTAACAAAGGATTAAATAAACCCAACATTTTAGATATAATAAATGATAAAGAAACTACTATCGATTTTTCACATAACAGTACATGTTACTATACACTCTGTCTAGACTCCAAAGAGAGACAAGTCATACCTAGATCTTATTATATGGCACTGATTAATGGTCGCTATTCGATAAATCGTTTTCCTTAAAGGGTGTAGTTACTGTCGCCAGACGGACCATTCACTTTATGACTGTGAAACGCAATGTGCCCCACTATTATCCTTATCCTTACATAGTATATTTTTTATTATAAAATATCCATAAGACTAAAAAAAGGTTTAGGGTTTTTTAAAGACTAAAGAAAAACTAAAGAAGATTTAGTAAAAGAATTAAAAAAAAAAAAAAAACAATGGCACTCCGGGAGAGCAGACAAAAAGGAAAACTTGAACAATTACGTGTTTATTTACAATTATTGATCGCAAGAAATACAAGAGAAAATATATGACACTGATACACAATGACAATTAAATAGAATATAATAATTATTTAACATGAACTTCATAATGACAGACCATTAAAAAGGTTTGATTTGATATTGATATGAAACTAGATTATTGGTCAGAGGTGTATACCATATTGATCCTTGTTATTATATCTAGTAAGTTTACTTTCATATGCAGTTGTCTGCTTATTGTCCTTTTTATAAATTATTTTAAATTAATATCAGCTACATCAATGGTTACATTACATTACATGACACTGATTTTATTCAATGATTCAATGATTTTATCCCATCTCAAAAATTGTTGTTTTGTTTAAATTATTTTAAATTAATATCAGCTACATCAATGGTAGCTGGGATTTTATCCCATCTCAAAAATGCCCAACGCGCCTAAAGAAGTGTTCACTTCAAAAATTAAAAAGTGTAGGTTTAACCTAAACTTCTAAATGTAATTTATTTTATTAATCTTTGGGACACAAACAGAAAAAAAAACAAAAATATAGTAAAAAGACAAAAAAAATCAACATATATTCCACAAGCGTGTTCACAGATAGATATTACATTTAAGAGAGAACAGAACATAACATTAATAAGAAATATAACATTACAAAAATTATATCTAAGAATAGTATCCAAAGACTTTTCTTAATAGATTAAGGGGAAGCACTTTTTTCGTATGTTTTAGTATAAGTTGAAGTCTGTCTGTCTGTCTGTATGTATTATCCGCTAACACCCCTAAACTACGCAACGTATTTTGATGCGATTTCATCATAAGTTAGATAATTTTTCTAAATATGATGTCCATGTATTTTTTAGCACAATTGAATATAAACGAGAAGTAAAGTCAGATATTTTTCCTTTATTGTCTATCCACAAATTCCGCCCATCCATCGTTCAGTATTGACGTAGCGGACAAAAAACACAATACGAGATCGCGATATTTTTATCGGTGCAATCTTACGGTTGCTGGTGAAAGAAATTCTATAGGAACCGTATCCATAAAGACTCAAGGTTCAGAATTGATTGACACGTGGACTAACTGATGTTTGGTACCTTTGAATTTTTCAACAAATACAGGTGAAGTCGTTATTTCTTAACAGACGCGACGTTCAGAATTTATTGGCTAATTTGTCGGACTACCAGCTGCTCTATTGAAAAGAATGATCGATTCGGTAATTTCTTTTCAAATATTCAAGCCGATTAGAATCTGTTTGACGCCTTAAGAAATTTCTAGTCTCATATATATTGCTAGCTGGTGCCCGGGACTTCGTCCGCATTGAAAGATAAAAAATATAACAGACAAAATACATAAAATATATGAGAAATATAACGCCTGACATATTCACTGCTGTCATACTTATTCCAGCCAGGATTTTGATTTTTATATTTAGATGTTCCTTCGGAACCAGTATCTTTTTTCTGGATGAAAAGTACATTAAATTACAATGCGTTTGCATAGAATAGTAATAACATATTACATTACAATATAAAATTATAATACAATATAATAAGTTTTATTTGTAGCAAAGGACATAATATAAAAACATACATAGGTAATATAATTATAGAAAGACAAACACAAATGCGTCCCCTGCCACAAACCGACTCCAACTCACTATAATACAGTGAGGAGATCACGCCCTTACTACAAAAAAAAAAAATACATAAAAGCTCCAAAAAGAAAATTTTACAAAATAAAATACTAATTTAAATAAAATATACAACAAACTATATTTATAAAAAAAAAAGAAAATAAATCGTCTACAAATCAGCGTAAAATATTCGTATTTACAATATTAGTTTAGGACTCTGCTAACAATCAATGTTGAATTTGTAAAAATAATAAAAAAAAAAAAAAATAATTTTCAGCTTCAAGTGTTTATTGTGCTTCGTGAAAAGGGTCCTCGTTAATGTATAGCCGGAAGAAAAACCATTTCAACAATTCAATATTACTGAGAATTATTCTGTTCATGTGCCAATATTGTATTGTTAGTACATTTCTGTGTATTAAGCTCAGTGCCGAAGAATAATAGAATGGTTTTGTGTGGGAATCGTTGGCTTAGCTGAAATATCTTAGCGGAGTTTCGTCGTGTACTTGTTTGCTGAATATTGATTAACTTTGATATACCTACTCTCAAGTATATGAATGTATTTCTAATACAAGGAGTTTGTGTTTATTTATAACAGAAATTTTTATGTTAATAACTAAATAAGTGAAATAATATGAAAGTCATTTATTTCAAAAATAGATAACCGTTTGGGGTTTAATACGTATTTATTTAATTTTTCTGAATAACTTTAAATTAAATTTCATTCTTTCAACTCCTATTTCACCCCTTAGGCTACGTTCACACTGCATTGTCCTACACGTTTTTTTGCAGTATACGTCTTGACGAATAAATAGTGGCACATACATTGTATATAGAACCATTCACACGACGTTTGCACTGCAAAAAAAACGTACACCGTTTATATGTAGAACTTTTCAAATGTTATAGTACGCACTGATTCTTGATTTATAGGATCACAGAATTAGGATCACTCCTTACGAACGATTATAAAATTTAAATTTTCAAAATTCGAACACGCCGAAAGAACAACATTGTTCTTTTTTTAAATAATATTGTGTAAATACTTATTCAAAAAATAGAACGTAACTATAACGCATTTTAACATAACGCATTCGTGCTCGCATTCGTGTGACAATTTTGATTTTACTCCTATATATATACTACTTTATATACGAGTATACCTTATCCAAAAAATATGTAAATCTTATGAGCTATATATCTAGCTAATTAGACTATATATATATATATATATATATATATATATATATATATATATATATATATATATATATATATATATATATATATATATATATATATAGACTCAACCTTAATTGCCACCTATACGAGAATTCTATACATAGCCTCTACTTGTTAAATCCTGCATCAGAAGGTGTGGGAGTTCGAATAGCCCCAAAAGTCTTTTGAATTTTAGCTGGAGCATAAAAGTATCATTGTGTTCACACAGTACCTCCCCTCCTTCCCGTCACCCCCCACACCCCGGGTTGGCTTACAAAGCCGTCTAACGCCTTTTATTATATTTGTCATCCATCTTTTTAACAGTGACGTCGTATTAAAGCCTAAATAAAAATGTGTCACCGCGAAATAATGTATCTCAATCTTCATACCGTTTCATTGCTCACCATTCCGTTGCGTAAATGACGCGGAAAGCTTGCACGTACTTTCTTTCTGTCAGCTCGAATACACTTGTGGAAGGATGAAATTGTAGATGGGTAGAACCCTTCGTTTTTTGACTGATACTTTGTGCTAATAATTGAGACCAGCTTTTGCCTAAGGCCTAGTCCACGCGTCTTTTGTTAAATCTTAATTAGTGGTGTATCTTTGAGTAGTGGCAAGGCATATACTGTGTTGCTCCCCTTAGGTGCTCCAGGACCTTGTAGGACTCTCGGAAATGCGGGTGGTTAAAGAAAGCACACGAGCGTGTGCTCCGATCATCGGAGCTAATGGCGGAGCATCAGCTGGGAGGCTCCAACTGTCGGTTGGAGCTTCATGCAACTCAGCGATATAAGCCTCCGCCCATATATAGATACTTCCCATGTACCCCACCGATCTCCTGATGGACGGTGGAAATCTGATTTGCAGATTTTCCTACGCAAAAAAGGACATACTGCGTTGGATCGAGGACATAATAAGTAACACCAGGAGGGGTATAAGTTGGGTGAAGAAAGAAGTCGTGGCTGAAGAACATCAGGGAGTAGACCGGGATAGCCAACGCAGCAAGTTGTTTCGACGAGCAAAATACAAGGACTATTCCAGGATGATCACCAACCTTCACTAGTTGGAGAGGCACCGCAAGAAGAAGAGCTAGTGGTTATTATAAAAGTCTACGAGTGAAACTAGGACTAAGAACTAAAGGAGCAGATTGAAATTAGGAATAAGGATCGACAGGAATTTGAACTTATATTATTGATATTAATTGACAGGAATTTTAACTTGGCATTCAATTCCACTGGTATATGCCATGTAACTTGCGTTCTTTTTTATATATACTCATAGAGTCTCTGCAAGAGCAATCACTCGGTGACGTCACCCTTTTAGAGAAGTACGGTCACCATATAAAATCAGAAATAGTTTTTTTATAATTTAGTTATGAAAAACTTTAAATAATATTACTAAGTTAATGAAATATACGAAATTTAAGAAACGAGGTGTCAACAAGACGAAGTGTCAAAGTTGGCTGAAAAAAGATTTTTAACTATGACTCAATTCAACTTAATTACTTTTACAAAACTTACAGAATCAATTATTGAATGTATGACTGCAATCAAGAGCATAAGTTATTTAGGATTACAAAAAAAAACTGCATGGATTTGAAAATTTATGTCTTATTTTCAAATATATCTCTTAACCAAGTGACTTGGATTTTTTTCTCATTTTTTTCAGAGCTGATATAACCCAGCCTATCGCCTAAAATAACCTATTGTACACACACACGCACACACACACTCACACACACATCTATATAAGTATAAATATCAAATCAAAGCATGTCGGCCCCGCGAGTTCAGTGTTTTTTCCTCATATAAATAGTGCCCAAGGCGCCTATAGAAGTTTTCAATTTAAATTTTTTTTATCATTTTCTGAGATTAATTTTCCAACCGTACACAAATGTTGAACATAAAAATTAAATTTCGTCAACCAGCGGAGTGTACCCCTAACATCATTTGCACGCGGTCAGTTTGCACGAGAATATTTCTCTGACCACAACACTCGTACAGAGGGTAGTACAGAAGATTTCTTTGTTAAACAATAAGTCAACTTATCTCATTCTCGATTAGGTTCAAAATAGAATGATTTGTGTAAAACTGAGTGGTCATGTAAGTTATTTACATTTTTTGTTTCATTTCTAAGCAAACAGTTTCTGTAAATATATATAACGAGAGTACAGTCGCAGTCGCACACATAATATAAAAGGGTATTTTTAATTAAAAAAAAAATACGTTTCATAGAAATTATTATTATTATTATTTTTAATTGAGTCAAGGCAGCGCTGGGCCGCGATCTCACTTGATGTAAGTAATGCTCTAACTAAGTGAGAGACAGAAATTACATTGTTTCTTAAAAGTCTTCCTTTTATGTTTACTAAATTTTAGACAGTTACAAATATTCAAAAATCAAACTTTCAGACTTCACACAATAGCCAACAATTTCCACCGTCTTTAAAAAACATTATATATCTCTTACTTGTTAATACCGAACCAAGCAAACCCCAAGAGTATATAAATTTGTGCCGTTGTATGTCGGTGCCAAATATGTAAGTAAAGAAAGCCAGAGCCTATTTTCCCTATCAATTAGGAACCAATCCTTTATCCTTAAAAAAAAAAAATGCGACCGACAGGCGGCGCACTTGCAGCACCTGTGGCGTTGTTTGTTTTGTAGGCGAAGATTGCCGCTTACCTTTAAGTGGGTCGTCAGCCTGTCTGTCTGTTGACCTTAATATAAAAGAAAAATGCCTATAGATTTTTTGCCAATAATTCTTAATCCAAACCTATAAAAGGTTAAAATGTTATATTACTATGTGAAAGTGTATAAAATACTCGAAATTGCCCTCCAACAAAATAAATATGAAGTGACGCGGTCGACCGGAATTTTTATCAGGAAAATACAGCATTCGGGACAAATTTCGTAACAAATGCGGTGCCAATGTTCCCACGACGTTGATAAATATGACACGTTCTTCTCATTTCTCCACCGCACATACGTTAGAGAAAAAGCGCTCTTTTAAATTGAACTACTCTCATATTGACTGTTGATTGATGAGCCGGAATTACTCTGGCACTCGAAATGCAATCAGATGCGAAACCACAGGGCACGTGTGTTGTCCTCTACGTCATCGCATGTACTGCGAGTTCGTGTGTAGAAATTCCCGACGAACGGTTGCTCTGTGGCTTTTAGTTTGGTTTTAAAATGAACTCGTAGCTTCCATTGAGGCTACAACGTTAACATGCAATTAAATAGTTTTCGCGTTTTCGAATTTATTTATGGATTCATTTGGTATATAAAATATATTATGGCGTCTAATAATAAAAAATACAGTGGGTAATTAGCAATATAATTTCAAGTTAATAATGCCATAACTTAAGACGGGCTACTTTTGACGTGCAGTCCTACGATTGACATTTTTAAAAAAATAATAATAATAAGAATAATTTAAAAAATATAATTATTTGATTATTTACAAATGAGAATAAAACACTATTAATAACTATTAAAAAAAACCAACAAGTAAATAATAAATTGTGACATATTCGTATGGAGTCGAATAGAATCTAAAACGAAATCGGTCACTGTAAGCCCACCAAATAAAAAATGCTATGTGAATGTATCGTTTCAAATACAAACATATATCTACCAATATTTACAAAGCACTTTACCTACTGGGAACTGTTACGTGAGTGTTTTTTTTAGTTTCAATTAACGAGAATTTTTATTAACGAGCCCGTTGGATAGATAGTAAGCTAGAGGCTTGCCTTAACGCTCTGTCTTAGGGGTCCCGGGTTCGAATTCCGGCAATATCAACTTTGGAAATGAACTTCTCCCTATCCCTTATTATCTCTATCCTTAATCTTACTATGGTCGGGAACGCACTTGCAGCACCAGTGGCGTTGCTTCATCATCTTCAATTATGCTTCATTATCTTCAAGTGACAGTTAACCTGTCCAAAATAAAAACATGTATCTAATCATCTTTGGTATTCAAGAATTTTTACTTCCAACATATAAAATTACTAGCTATCAGCTTCCGAATTCGTACGGACACCATTATTTCTGCTAATTATAATATATGTACACAAAATTTCCTCCTTTAAAGCTCTTTCTAGTAGTGAAAACCGTTTAAAATCTATTGGATGTTAGATGGTTTACAAGAACTTAACGGAGAAACAGACAGAGATGGACAACGACTTTATTTTATAACTAGCTGTTGCACGCGACTTCGTCCGCGTAACTTTACTTTTTTTTCTTTTTAAAATATAGCCTATGTTACTCGCTGGTAATATGGCTTTCTATAGGTGAAAGAATTTTTAAAATTGGTCCAGTAGTCTTTGAATTTATTTAGTGCTGTTGTGTTTCGGTGAGTGAGTAAGGGATGACTTTAGTAATCTCATAACTTTAATACTACTATGGTTGGCATTGTACCTACTTGCACCACCTGTGGCGTTGCTTGTGTTATAGGCAACTGTAGCCACTTACCATCCAATGGACTTTCAGCCTTTCTGTCGACCTTAACATAAAGAAATATGGACTCTAAAATGAAGTCGTCCACCTTGCTAGTTGACCTTACTGTGATCTAGACATCTATTTTCGATCATTTCACCTTTGTCTGAATTATATTAATATCTTAACCGCTAGATTGTGTCACAGTAATCAAGATAATTGGTAGTTAATCAGTTAACTGATCCGCTCGGGACTGAATTATTATTTTTATTTATTGAATAGTTTTTACGGATTTTCGAACTATTACTTAACTATACTAATATATTATCTGTATAGTATAGTATGGTGTATGATACTAGTATCTGGTGGCCGCGACTTCGCGCTGTTCACTTTTGTTTCACTTTTAAGTATTCGTTATACTATGATAACTTCACTACTTAATACCATTCCATTAACTGAAGTATTTTAATCTTTGATTAGAGCTCCAATTAAGTTGTAAGTGAGTTCTGATCAGATTTCTTTATTGACTAACAAAGAATCTTTAGCAATTTAAATAGATTTAAGTATTGCAATTTTAAGTTGTTCAGTAATTCTAATCTATACCTACATCTATACAAATATTATTTTAATATTTATATAGATCTGAGGAGTTGAGTCATGGAAATACGACCGAAGTAATAGTACATTCAAATTTCAAATCATTCGAACATGTGGAAATTAATGAGATCCATTCGTCAACTAAGAAATGAGTTGACTATCTTCAAACGCCTGAACAAATCTTCATAAGTTATAACTAAGAACCATTTCCATCACGTCAGCTTTCAAAGAAAAAAATCTAATCAAAATTGGTTTAGCCTTTTGGCAGCTATGATGCCACAGACACTTTACGATTTTCAACTTTAACTGTCAATTATAAATTTTAAAATGATATTAAATGGCGAATCTCATTATTTAATAATTCTATTAGAATTTTATTCTTCGCTATTACCAAAAGCATTAGTCCTCAGACTGATGGGTGCAGGATCAGAACGGTAATTGATCCACTCGGATTATTTCTGGGTCGCATTTAATTTGATGAGCTACCGACATCGAGGACCAATCTGATAAAATGAAATACTAGAATAGACATCTGAAGACATTTTTGAAGTAAGAAGAATGAAATTCTCAGCAAAATTAAAACTTCTCAGCAAAAATTAATACATGATACGTATGTATATCGTCGTTTTTTTTAAAAAAAATAAACATCCTAAAACGGAAGAAATGAGGTAAAAACATTCTTTTACATAGTATACCTAAATGAAGTGGCTTTCCTTCCGAGTCTGTCTATAATAATATGGCTCCTAACCTCCTAAACAACCAAACAGATTTTGATGCGGTTTACACCATTAGTTAGATAACTTTTCACTGATTTTTTATCCGTACTAATATTATGAATGCGAAAGTATGTTTGGATGTATGGATGTATTGATGTATGGATGTTTGTAACTCTTTTACGCAAAAACTACTGAACCGATCACCATGAAATATTGCATACACGTTTTCTGGGACACCAGAAAGGACATAGGGTACCTTTCATCGTTCAACGCAGACGAAGTCGCGGGCACCAGCTAGTATATTATAACTCAGTTTTTTCCTGGGCGACGGTAGCGGGTCACTATAGTAATGTATAAGCAGTGTCCAGTAACGCGTGCACACTATGCGCACGCCCCAGCGAAGCGTTTTCAGGTAGATTGTCAGAGAAGAAACTACCTGAACTCGCTTCTCTGACAAATTATATGAAGAGAAGCGTCTTCATATAATTTGTTAGAGAAGAACAATCTCATCCAGCAATGCTTAAAATAAATCATCGTCCACGAAGCCTTTTTAGAGCCGCGGCTGGCCCTTTGTTTTCAATTTGATTGAACATTTTTGAGTCGCTGGAGCTTTCGGATTTTAATAAAAGCTCTAACGCAATAGAGCTTTTGCCAATCGCTTTGTTATTTTAATTGAAACCTATTGTATACATTCTTTATTTATTTATCAATCGATCAATATGCTTGTTTTGGTACGGAGTATTGAAATAGGAGATGACAATATGTTTTATAGAAATCTCTAAGCAATATTGTCATCTCCTTCTTAAGTCAAACTTACATGACTGTGTAAATGTACCGTTTGATCAATAGTCATGTCAATAGGCACGTTAGATACCTGTAATCTATAATCTAAAATAATACGTATAAAAATAAGGGCATATAATATAACGTTTACACATTACAATAGTACTTAAAGTACTTATTTATTTATGATATAACGTATTATTATATATCTTATATATTTTGTTTGTGGAAAAGGATGATAGAGAAAATAAACACTTGTTTTGATATCCTTGATAGGACAAACGCTTAGTCCTTTATGCTTTCGCGAACATGTGGGCAAGATCTGAATATGAAAAAAAGTACATTATCTACACCTATAAAATAAAATTGTAAACGAGCCATATTATTACATTAAATATTTAAACAAAAAAAAAAAATTCACACTTTGTACTTATGTTACTGAGATAAAAAAACAGTTTTAGAATATCTGTTCATTTGTGCACGCTGATCTCAGAAACGGCTTAACCGATTTGAATGTGATCTTCACTGATGTATTGATGATTACCTGGAACAAAACGATACGATACTTTATATCCTGGAAATATGTTGAGTTCTTGTGGGATTTTCAAAAAACGAACTATATCGTACGAAGTTGCGAGCACCAGCTAGTCTTTGAATATAATATGAAAAAGTGTTATTAACCTATGACATTGTGGCATTCGTGAAATTTTACAAACTAAATCTTTAAGCTGACGAAAGATATCATTGAATCGAAATCACACATGAGAAGTTTAAGAAAGCCCGCAGTCAAAACAATTACGTTTTAGTGTTTTGTTTGTTCGTTGCCGGTGTGCGATTGGTACGCCACCGATTTTAGAAAATATACGGGTCGAAATTGTGGATGGTTCAGTGGCGTTTTATGATAAAAAAGTAACAAGCAAAGAGGTCTGAAGATCACAATATTTTTTTGGCGAATTATTTTCGAAAAAACCAAGATCTAGATAATAGATTCCAACGGAGTTGGAATCAATTATGTATAGGATCAATTATGTATGTATTATGTATGTATTATGTATCAATGTATGTATTGTAATTATGTATCAATTATGTCATAGGACTTTTATCGACTTATCATTTAATTGGTTACTTTTTTTAAATAAAGAACAAATCGGGCAAAAGATTAGCATTGTTATACAACGAGGTAATGCAGTCAGTATGCTTGGGACCCTGTTTAGGGGAGCGAAGCTTTATATGGTGTAATAATATGTAAATATACATATATAAAATACAATTTACAAAAATAAATAAATAATATGTAAGAGTATATACATGTTTTTAATCCTTGCACTTTCTAAAGCCGATGAGATATTTGTTTAAAATGTATAATATAAAATAAGTTATGTATAGACCAGTATGCCTCAATACATTCGGGCGTTGTAAACTTGATGTTGAAGGTTGAGTTAATGGAGTTAATCAAAGTTTAAACTCACATACGTCTAAATAATGTTTATTAGTTGAAGTTATGATTAAATTAATTAAAGTTTAGTTAAATTATAGTTAGTTTTCGTAAGCGTATACGCGTTGAGCTGCCATACCTCTTTCTTCACAGAAGACCCTTGAAATTACTGAAGAATTAAGCCTACAAGAATACATAGAAGTTAACTAAATATATTTAAATTAATTTAAAATTGAAATGGGACATGTAACTGGATATGAATATAATATGTCTTCGAATTCATATGTGTACCCGAAATAATTGTCATTGCTCAAACATTGACTCGTTCAATGTTAAACACACTTGTTAATTGGCTAAGAACGATATTCAAGAAGTCTAAGAAACACACATGATGTTTTAATTATAAATGTATACGTTTCAATATCTCAAAAGAAATTTCTGAGAAATCATTGGGTAAAAAAGTTTCTGCTGCGTTACTGCATGTAATATTTAGCCGTGTGCTTTATTAAAACTGTGGCGACGCGACTTTTGACGGGAAAACGATAAATTACCTAAAAGTTTACGTGGCGGACCAGTATTTTTCCCAAGAGTTTTGCTGGAATCGCGTCGAACGTATCTTCTTGTGCACAATATATTCGAACACTCGCAAAATATGCACAATATATTAGCGAATATTTACTGAATTTATGTCACCAGTATACACATTTTCGGATGCTGTGGAATTATAATTACCAACTAGAACATGAACAGGATCTACAGATTCCTTGTTTTTTTTTATATAACAAATAAATAAGTATTCACGTTGTTCAGTTCGAAGATCAAATAAAATAAACAATACGTAGATTAATAATAGATTAAAATTAAAGTAACTAGGGAAAATGATGCAAAAAAAATTGAGCACGCCTAAAAATATTACAAATTTTACTAAATATAAAAATATATCCATGTAATCAGTGATCTTTTACATCCAAAAAAAGTACTGTTGCCGAGGGATCGTCTAAAAATATAAATAATCGCCGTATAAATGTTTAAAATATAACACATATTTTAAATATAATATTAAATTAGAGTTTGATAAGTACTTATAATACCTAATGCTAACAATATTATTTTGTTCAAAGAGAAAACATATAAAACTCTCACTAATATAAAATGAACTCTACCGTTTACCAAACATTTTTTAAGCAAAAAGCCTCATTCAATGAAATTCATTTTACGATATGTCTTCCTAAGTAAATATATTTGAAATCGAAGTTATTTCGCTCCCACTTACTATTTGAGAAAGTCACCCGTGTCTTTATCTGTATTGACAACATCCAATGATTGTCGACTATGAGGGATTTGAATTTGATCCTGTATGTAAGCATCAATGGATGAGTAGGTGTACACAAATTCATTTCATTTTAGTATACGTTGCAAGTAAATTCTTCAGGTAAACGCCTGGTAGCTCGTAATATATTTTTTCATGCCGGTCATTTGTCTGACGCACGTGGGTTTTTGTAGACATTAAGCCCTTACGAAGTGCCTTAAAAAGGGTATTTACCTTTACCGGTTACTGCAAAAAAAGTCCCAATTGTTTCCGTTTAGCGTGCGGAAAATATCTTTGTACGGAGTTTATCATTTAGCTTCGGGCCAAAGTTTTTATGGCACATGAATTATGGAGTATTCTAATGAAGTTTTTTTGTTTTCTCCTGTACATAGGGTGTAAAGGAAGAGAATCTTTTTTAAGAGTGTGATAAATATAAAGCCTTAAATTTTGTGTATTTTTTTACTTCAAAATAATTTAAGAGGTTTTTATTTTGTGTTAAGGTAGTCAGGGCGAATATTCTAGGCGTAGGTAGGCTAGCTTTGTTGTTAATAAACAGAAAAAAAAACTATAATTTTCGTTACTTTTAAAATGTTACAAACTGTGTATACAGCCTTATTTTCCACTGTTTGCCTTTTTGACTATGTCGACAATATACTTACAGATAAAAAAGACCAATCTACGTATTGTTGCAGGCAGGCAAACTCGTGGACGAGTCCTACTTAAAATGTGTCTATTGAGTTTTTAGGTATGGAAACACTTGTAGCGTGGCGCATTAACAAAGACATAAATTGGAGTCTCGAACAAAGCGAACAAAAGATACGAGTGGTAATTCGCGGTTATAAATTATTGCCAGGATTTGCGGCTCGTTATTACTTCAAAACTGGTAACGGGGAAATCGTAATTTTTCACCGCTCCTTATAAATTATGCGAGGAGAGAATGTTATTAATTTTCAAATAAACAGGGCTACACTCTAGAGACGGCGGACTTAAGGCTTCGTTTTGTTGAAGACTCGACCTCTGGTCCATATTTTATTTTATTTTTACTTTCACTTTTCAATTTTAATGTTCATAAAATGAAATACTTTTAGGTGTGATGTATATTAAAAATATTTACTTCCGCTATCCCTATAACCAACATCATCATTATCATGATCTTTGCAGAGACCGCGTCTCCCCACTGCTGGATGAATTTTTAATTAGATTGGCCATAGGGTCCATCATAAAAACAATATTTAATTGCGTATAGCAAAGGGTGTAAAAAGCAATCTTAAAAAAATTAAAAGCAGGATGGAATCACATTTCACACGTAAGTAAACATGGAAACCAATATCTATACTAAATTTTAAAGAGAGAAGATTTGTATTTTTGTGCGTTTGTAATGAATAACCTCAAAAACTACTGGACACATTTTGAAAATTCTTTCACCTATAAAAAGCTACACAATCAGCGAGTAATATAGGTTACATTTTATAAAGTTACACAGGCGAAGTCGCGTGCAACAGCTAGTTTTAAAGTAAAGTAAACAAAAATTGAGGTTATAGCTTGGAACACAAAATTTCAATACAGTAAACGGCTTACGCACACACTTTTATAAAACAGTGGCTTCACTATGTATGTTCTCCACAAAATTTTGTTTATAGTTCTTATTTGGATACAATACACATATTATTTTCTAAAATGTATTATCAAATGAAAATATTATTTAAAGAAATCTTTATAGGATATTGTAAAAGGTATTTGATAGGAATACGCCCGGTTGGGTTTAGATGTCGGAGTTACCCAGGACCACTCCGGGGATTATTATGATACATGGCAACTCTCTCTTGAGCCGTCCCTACCGGTTTTTCCGTTTCACGCACGATCGACTCAAAATGTCCTTGTAATAATTATTTAAGAAGAAAACATGGCTAATATTTTAACTAAAGCTTGCTTTCGAGGTGACTGTAACGTTTTAATAATTATAAAATAATAATATTTAAATATTATTTGGCATTTTCTGGGTGAGCTCGCTCTATCATAGGCCTATCAGAACTACCCTATTTGATGGAAGGCAACGCCGCTTGTTTAATACGATTTCCATGTATGTACTATAAACCCTGCACAAGTACCTAACTTATGTATGTTATCTATATGTATATATAAAAATGTTGTGTTGGTTTGTGTATTACTCAAAAACTCGAAAATTAGCCGACGGACTTACGAAATTTTTACACAATATGCAATCGGCTTCAAGGATTGATCATATCTATTTATCGCGTTATAATATAATCTCGATCGCTTTTTTACGGCGCCATCTGCCGAAAGCGAGGAGAACTCACTCGCCAACGAGAACCGCTCACATTTAAAGTGGAAATTAGCCGTTGAATGTCAAAGAAAACCACAGCGAAGCGTGGTCGGGTACAGCTAGTATAATATAAAATGCTAATAATCTCGTAAATGCATTTTTTATTTCCACACGAACGTATTATTAGTGTTTTATCTTCCAATTTATATCTACGTCTTATTTGTACAAAATGTGCAAACAATGAAATTCAATTAAATCACGGCGAACAGGGTGATAGCACAGTACAGAGGTGATACAGTAATTAATCTGCAAAACATTATAACTTGTTTAAAAAGTTTACTAAAAATAACTGCTAGACATCGTTCTGTCACGACTACTATAGCATACTAATACTATGTATGTACTAAAAGTGTACTAGACTATGACAGCTTATGTGTAATTTAACCCAAATTTAAATTATAAGTAATTAACTAAATAACTAAATAAAATTTAAAAAAAAAATTGGTCTAGCCGTTCTCGAGCTTAGCAACTTATTTACCGATTTATTTCTATTTACATATGAGAGTATTTTATTTTTAATACAATTGAATTTTATTATTTTTTTATTTAATTTTTACTTTAAATTTTCTGATTATTACCGATACCATTACTGATTAATAATATTAATTAGTCGTTTTTACTTTGAAAATATTTTAATTAATAATAATAATATACATAGATTTATAAATATTGTGTTGAGGAATTTTTGACTAATTTTGACATTGCTTATATATAGTATAATTATTAATTATGCTTATTATTTATATGCCGAATTTATACTATATGTCATGTTATTACTTTTATTTTTATATTTACTTAATTCTTACGTAATGCTTTGTTTCTTTTGTAATGCTAATTGATTAGTTATGTATTAAGTAAGTATATTTTTTAAATGCGTTTTAAGTGAATTTTATCTCGCAATAAACAAGATAAAATGTAATTGTTGAAGATACCACCAGTAACTGAAAATATCAGCAAATTGAATTTTTTTTTTAAATTTATTTCTGTTAGTGTGTCTTGTATGCTGTTTTTGTATTTTTTTATATGCTGTTGGTATTTCAGTTGAACAAATAAAAACAGTTTACTGTTAAAACGAAACATGTATAATTAAATATATATATATTGACTATGTTAATATAATTTCTTGAAAAATGTATAGTCTCTACTGAATTTCCTTACACTGTGCTCTGACTACACAAATATAAAAAAAAAATCCTTCGTCGGTCGGTCCGGCGTAATGAATAGAGACTTTCGAAAAGGTTTCATTTTTTCGTTGAAAAAATACTTTGAATAACTCCATTTGAAACTAGCTTTCAGTCAATGACTGAAGTTAAAGATGCAGCGTAGAAAGCGCATCTTTATTAAATATGCCGTGAGAAGCAGAGGGAAATGTTTCAGAGAAAATACTTGTAAAATATTGCACCGGCTGAACAATACGTTTTTTTTTAATAATTATTGTAATTATTTTACTAGAAAAACATTATTATAGTTAAGAGCCAACATTATTTATTTATTTTAATTACTCTTTACATATAAAACGAAGTCACTTCCCGCAGTCTGTCCCTCTGTATGTACGCTTAGATCTTTTAAATTATTTAAGGGATTTTAATGCGGTTTTCAGTAATGGAAAGTGAGTTAAGCGAGAAAAATATTGGACATGGGAGAAGCCGCGCACCAGCTATTTAAAAATAACGATTCAACGCTTGGAACAAGTATAATGTCAGGCGTCAATGTATGTCAGGCGTTTTGTCTTCTATTTTACAATGCGGATGAAGTCGCAAGCACCAGCTAGTTCCTTATATTTTTGGGAATATTTTATTATGTAAGTGCGGTGCCATATAAATAATTATAATAAATATAAAAATATATAATATAAAATGATAAAAAAAAATTACAAACATCTAAAATTAAAAAAAATGTCTAAAACTGCATAAAAATATGACTAAGTCCCGTAAAACTCAGCAGAGCCGAAAGCGCAATAACAGAATTTTTTTCTCGAATATATTATGGTGTGTTCGAAAAAGGCAGAAGTTAGTTCGTCACGAGTCGGCTGTTTCTGTGAACGGGGGGGACATTGTTATGAAAATTCAGCGAATAATTCCGACTACATTATAACTTTGCGGAGCGCTACGAGTTAGCGACGAATTAAATTAGTTGACGTTCCTAAAATCACCGAAAAAATATTGGTTAAATTATGTCTTGGGTATATAATAAGTAAATAATTTTTTATTTTCACAAACACATGTCTACTACCATCTCAAGGGCGTGCAAATGATGTATTTAATTGTTTAATTGTAAATTTCTATAGTTGTATCTCTTCGTCGCAATGACAGCGTTTTTTGGGGGAATCCTCCCAAAAAAAAAATCGTTGGGTCACGGGGAGGTTATGACACGACTTCCTCGCCACGCGTAGTGACAGCCTGCTTTCAGTGGATAATTCAAAATCACAATTTAGTACACTGCGTTTCGCAGTCTTAAACCGGGTACCTTATCTGGCAGCAGTAACCATCCTCTTACAGAAGACCACCGTAATTTAACAACGCATTTGCTGTTGTTATGTAGGAGTTTTAATGAATGCCAGCAGAGCCATTTCACCCATAACGTACTAATTTTATATGCTATATTCTAAAATAGGAACGAACTTAAAGCTCCTATGGTGTTCTTTGTGTTATAAGGCGACGGTAGCCATCTATACCTTCATGCCTTAACTACTCAATGTTACGATCATCATAAAATTTTGCATACAATGTGCATTTCATCTAGAAAAAAATCCTGTAGTGAACAAAAGCTAATTTAATATCCTAACTAATATTATAAAAACATCTACGAAAAAGAGGTGCGGACGAAGTCTCGGACAAAAGCTAGTCAGAGCAATTTGCAACATCGGTATGTCTATTCATTTTGTACTAGTGTACAGTTCAAAGCTGAAGTTGGCGCTAAGTGTAATGTTCCTTATACAGTTGTCTTTATCGTTTTCTTATTACTTTATAGTGTTGGCGTGAAATAAATGTTGCGTTTCTTTTAAATTATTTTGCACACTGTACAAAAAGGCATTGCTTTCAACCCGATCTTACATAGTTTATTATTAATTTTATTTAATTTGTTCATTGTAAATTCTACCCTTGTGTAACGTTAATGTAAATACTCATTAAATGTAACAGTATTTTAAGTTACTAGTTGATCCTGTAATTTATTACATAACAATAAAAATATTGATTTAAATCATGAGGTTAGGTACTTAAGATTTTTTAAAATTTTATTATTAATAAAATTATTATCGTGAATAATTTACTAGCTAGTGCCCGTAACTTCGTCCGCATTGAATTATATAGAAATATTCCTCGTTTAAAGCTCCGTCCATTAGTGAAAACCACATTAAAATCGGTTGCGTAGTTTAAAAGATCTAAGTGTACATACAGAGGGACAGACGGCGAGAAGGGACTTTATTTTATACTATTACAAGCTGGTACCCGCGACTTCGTCCGCGATGAAAAAGAAAATATATGAATAATTATTATATACTATGTAAAGATTATTACAAAAATATAACAGTAGCTAATATGAAAGCCATGAAGGTCTCGCCAATATAAAAATCAAAATTATATTGGAGTAATTGTTATATCATCATACACAATTACACATAACTTTATTTTCTATTATATTTTAAACTAGCGACCCGCCCGCGGCTTAGGATGGTAAAAGAAAAATGGGGTTTTAACATTGTTCCGAGCAATTTTCACAATTTTCTTCTTCAATTAATATTTTTTTTCAATATTAGTGTTTGAAAAAATAAATTAACCGAATTGGTTAGTAACACATTTAACGATTCATTTTCTATATTAATATTATAGATTTTTATTTTTGTTTGTCTATTTTATATTAATAAAAGATTTGATTGATTGCTTGATTGATTGATTGATGGATCGATCGATCGATTCGTTCGTTCGTTCGTTCAGTTACGCGGACGAAATTACGTGCAACAGCTAGTTATTTATAAAGATTTCTTTTGATTTTATTATTAAATGAATAATCATATTTTACTATTATATGTAAGTAAGTAGGTACTGTGATTGTGTAATAACTGAGTACACTGTTTACCACATTCATAAAGAGATTAGCCGTTAAATAAAAGCACTAGTGCTGTTGTGTTTTGGTTAGAGCAGAGATGCAGATCGGCAGCGTACAATGCTAAAGGCGTGGCGTGTGTATAAAAACAACGGTGTGTATAATGTATATGTGGACTTGGCCTGCTAAATCGCTTTTACATAAAAAAATGGATACAAAATAAAATATATTACAAATTCAAATACACAGATTTATTTTTTCAACAATCGTCTAACTAAGCAGTTCATTGTGTATACGGTTTAATTTATTTATAAGATTTTAAACGAGAGTAGTAAACATCTTTAAAGTATCGCATCCTACGAACCACAGATACTGAATAGTTATAGATATGTACAATGTACTGATAGCAATATTATACTGATGGCAATAGTGCTAAATCTCTTAAGATTAAGTACCATCATCTGTTATTTAATGATGACAAATACTATCTGTTGGTTAATACTTACATTGATAAATTAGTAGCTGTTACACGCGACTTCGTCTATGTTACTCGCTGATAATGTAGCTTTCTATGGGTGAAAGAATTTTAACAATTACAAGAAAAATCAATCGCTATAATACTTTTATTATTTTACCTTACAATTTTGACATTTGAAACTACTTACAGAATGGATAATTGCTCATTTTTCTTATCGTTAATAAATATATCCGATATATCGAATATCGGATAATCTAGCCGTTTTTACAAATTAGGTAGTTATTTTATTTAATTCTAAGTTATATTATATATTTACATTTTACATATTATACAAAATAAAGCTGATTATCGGATATCGGATATTTGATATCAAATATCAAACCCTTACTGCTTTAAATATACATTACTTAAAACTACTTTAAATATACAGAAATCAACTCGATGATGTTAGATAAAGCTGGAAATAATCGGTGGTATAAATATTGAATATTTAAGTTAAGAATTTCTATTAGATTTGTTGGTCTATGGTTCAATCGTTGCCACCGGATAAAAGTTGGCAAGCGGATTTAATACATTTATTTAATTTATTGCATCTACTTCTACAAGGCAACTCGTGATTTATACAATGCATTTTGGAAATAAATGCAATCATTCCATTTGTTTTTAATTCCATTTTTAAACCGCAGCCGCGGTCGGTTTACGTGCTGAACAATCATGGCGTCTATTTTTCATATACCTAATGAACGAGAACAAATTCAATGTTTTTAATTTCTCATTTATCTATACAAATATTATAAAGATTTGTATTTTTGTTTGTAATGAATAAATTCAAAAACTACTAGACCGATTTTAAAAATTCTTTTACCCATAGAAAGCTACATAGCAAGAAAAATTGGCATTTAAAAAATAAAATAATAAAGGTTCCAACAAAAACTCCAATAATGTAACCTAAATTTGCCTGTATTGATGACAAAACTATTGATGATACATAAAATGATGTAACTACAAATAATATAAACTCAAAATAAATCAAACTTTTAGTAATCAAAATAAATCCAAGATCGCGTACATTACGTTTAACACTCGTATTATAAATAAATTATATACCTACTTACTAGTTTTTTTTACAAAAATACATCATTGGTTTCATGTCAACGTCAACGACCTCTGACAATAATCCGTATATTCTTGTTCCGGATTAAGCCACAGCAAACTTAAGTAGAGCTATGTACCATTAAATGTGATATTATTGTCGAGGCGTGATCTGCGGCGTTACTCTAAACGACTAGTTTTCTCAAAACTGCTACATTTAGATGACAAACGTGCTATTGCGCCGCTAAATGGTTTATTTAGTTTTAGCGCCACTAAAGCCGAATTTAGACGGAAATTTCTATTTCAAGTGTCCTCTAGTTACCATAAAAACTAATGGTAATATTTTTTTTTGTAAAATATAGTTCAATTATAACCAGATAATAAAAAAATAATTAAAACAGACAGGTTGATGGTAGGTTGTCGACTATAACACAAGCAACGCCATAGGTGCTGCAAGTGCGCTGACGACCATAGAAGGATTAAGGATAGGGGATAAGGATGGGATGGGGTAATGGCATTCTGGCATTCTTACTCACTCACCGAAACACAACAGCACATATGCTGGTATCCCTCGGGAACAGTTTTTTTTTTGGATGAAAGGTACCCTAGTCCTTCTCTGTATCTCTGACAACGTGTATACAAAATTTCATAAGACCGGTTGAGCAGTTAAGGCGGGAAATGGTAACAGACAGATAGAAAGACAGCGAGTTACTTTAACATTTATAAGACCATAAGCATAACATATAAGCTTCTTGACATGAAACAGATAGCGCTGTTCGTGTGAGAGAAAAGGACGAGGCCAACGGGTTTGTTTAAATTTTTTGCGTTGTCTCCTTGGCTTTACTATATGTAAATTGAAATCAAACTGCGGTTGATACCGCGGAGTACAGCCAGTATCATAATAAAGACTGATTCAGACTGTACATGTAGGTAAGTGTGTGGAAGATATAATTATTTGAGAAATAATATTGACATTATAAGCGCCCAGTGTGTTGCCACCTTAACAACCCCCTCTCCCATACCCCAGCAAGTTTCCCAAGTGATGTTTACGTCTCTAGGATACCAAATGCGACCATCAATTGTGTTCATCAGATATGACAAAGTTATGATACTGTTTCCTTGTTCTAGTGTCTTGTTTTTTTATTCTCCAACGTGCGACAGAAAACGTATAATCTTTTTCAAAGAGATGTCCCAAAGTCAAGTCCGTAAGATATAGATAAGAAAATAGCTTAAAATTCAGTTAAAAATATGGAAGAATATATTTTTTATAATATTCAAAATTGGAATTTACATTATTAGTGGCCAGCACGCGTAATTAAACATAGAACAAAACAACTTTCAAAACAAACAATGCATAATTATTAAATATTATATCGATGTCCATACTAATAATAATATAAATGTGAAAGTAACTCTGTCTGTCTGTCTGACAGTCTGTCTACTCTCTGACAGATAACAGTCTGTCTACTGTTTCCGTTCTAAAATAAAATGAAAAACTAACGCCTGGCAAAAGTGTTATAGCAACATGGGGTCAAGAGTTATATTGCTTTTATATTTTTTTTATTAGCGTAGACGAAGTCGCGGGAACCAGCTAGTTATACAATATGTCTTAAGTATTCTCTTTTGCAACAGAGTTTATCGTCATCATCATCACAGCCGTTACCGGAGAAACAGACAGAAGCGGACAGCAACTGTATTTTATAATGATACACGAAATCAAAGAAACCACAAAAAGAAAACTGTACTAGATAATTGAATTAAACAAAATATCAAGTTGTTTATAAAACAACAGATAAACACGCAATATATTTTATTGAAGTCATTCGAGATTTGAAATCTTCATGTGACGTTTTGTAGCTGGCCATAAAAACGGTCATACACAGAAAGTTTGTTCAGAAAATTCAATTGAAGAAATGTTTCTGTATTTCTTTGAGAGTTAACTTGTAAATTTCTTAACTTTTTTTTATGTTAAGGTCACCAGACAAGGTGACGGTCCATTTGATGGTAGCTGGCTACCGTCGTCCATAACACTAGCAACGCCACAGATGCTGCAAGTGCGCTGCCGACTACAGTAGAATTTAGGATAAGGGATTGGGAAGGGTTAGGAAAATGAGCTCTGGCTTCCTTTACTCATTCATCGGAACATAACAGCACATGTGCTGTTATTTCGCGCGCGGTCTTTTGCAGACGGGCTGCCCAAATGACTGCGAAACGCAGTGTGCCCTGGCACTACTATTAATTAATTATAAATAAGTAATTATAATATTTGAATATGTAATTAATATATTAGACTTATATTTAATTTATAAACACAATTAATATAAAAAATTTAAAATATGTAAGCAAGTAAGTTGAATCATATTTTTAGCTGTTATTATAAATAACACATGGGCTGAATAGTCCCGGGCCTAACAAAGAAAAAACGGTTTTTTTTGTTCAAAATTAGCTTTATTCATCGACGTAATCTCCATCAAGAGCAACGCAATCATTCCAGCGCCGCTCTAACATTTCAATACCACTTTTATAGAACGATTTATCTTTTGCATCAAATAGGCCTCAGTTTCAGCGATAACCTCTTCATTCGTGCGAAATTTCTTACCGGTGAGCATTTTTTTGAGGTCTGCGAACAGCCAGTAGTCGCTGGGAGCCCAATCTGGCGAATACGGTAAATTCGAAGTTCAATTCATGTAGTTTTGCTATTGTTTTGATTGACTTGTGATTTTTTTTTAAATATTTTATTTATTTATGTCATTTATTTATATGTAAATGTAATTGTACAAAATTTATATTTATATAAAACTGTAATTATGCAATTAAACATTTACAGTAAAAACAATTGATTAAATTTCCATATAATTTATATGGGCGGTTGAGTTATTACTGAGAGGCTTGAAGGCAAAATTGTCAGTGTATTATGACAGTATACCCACAATAGATTAAGTTAAAGCCTTGTCATGCAACTTGAATATTAATAACTTGTATTTTCGTTATGTATCTGACTGAAGGTCAATCTTTACCTAGTACGAAATAAAGTCGCTTCCCGCCGTTTGTCTCTCTGTACGCTTAGATATTTTAAACAACGCCACTGATTTTAATGCGGTTGTCACTAATGGAAAGAGCGTTAAACGAGAAATGCACCCAAGAGAAGCCGAGAGCGGATCGCTAGTTTAGTTATAAAATATAAAATGTATAAAAGAATATTTGGAATAATGTAGGATTCCCGCTGCGAGATGTCGCGACGCGCGCCGACGCGTGTCGCAGCGGCATGCTGAGTGCGGACACTATGACTGAATTTCTATTTTGAATTTTGAATAAAATACTGTTTTGAAAATTGTAGAATACAGAATAATTGAGGGATTTAAATTTATCAATTTATCAACGTAAATTAACAAATTTTGGTATTATTTATTGTCGACTTATTATCGATTTTCTCCACATTGACAATGTAGAATATAAATGCGATAAAATCTTGGAAATGGTGGTCGCCCTGTAATGGAGTATTATAAGCTAGATTTGTATGCACCTTCTCTGTCTACTGACTGATGGTGATGTTAAAGAAATTGTTGTTGAAGAAATTAAATACAAGTGTTCGATATTTGAATTGTAGTTGTTGTGATTATTATGTATTTATAAATTTAGTTTTATATTAGGTTTTACGTTACATTTGCATTTTTAGCCATGACAAATTAATAATGTTACAAGGTAGCATAATTGACAGGAATATAGGCAATGTCTGGAAATGAAAGGGAATTGATCAAAAGGGAATGGTTTTAATTAATAATTTTTCAAAATACAAGCAAACTTCGCTTGTATTTTGGAATTGAGCTTGCTATTGGAAACAGTTTTTGAGCTAATTATAACATATTCCCGAATGTTCAGTGGGAGTGATTCCTTTGAAGCCCTCATGAAGGTCGTTTCAATCCCTCGATCAACTAAATGTTAAATTTGTCTGCATTCTTTTGGCTTCATAGGGCCCTTTTACTATTAACATACTATTAATTAATGGAGAAATGTTCAATTCAAAATTCAATATAATAGGGAAATTAATATTAAAAACGCTGTTTCCAATTTGTTACTTATTAGCATATTTTAGGTTGAAATGAATTTTTTTAGTTTCAATACTTAAGTAGTAATAATTAATCCAATTTTAGTAAAATATAAAAGGTAAAAAAAAAAACTGTCAGTCGTAGGACTACACGTCAGAAGTGAAAACTACGCCATCTGTTAGCATATTAACTAACTATTGACGAAGTTAAGCTTATTATGAAACAAGAAGTACCTCTGTCTGTTTAGCGCCTAAGTCTGATATCTAGAAAAATTTTATGCTTTTTGCAATGAAAATACATGTCAGCACCTTGAGTAGGTATTTTAATTTTTTTAATAAACTAGCTCACCATGTCAAGGCTTAGATTACATTCTCTTGGTCAGCTTTTTTCTTAATTTCTGGAATAAAGTATTTTCGGTAGATTCCATTAAAAAAGTTAAAACGGGTGCTGAAATTCATATGAAACTTTTTAAGTAATGAACGCATTAGTGAAATTAATCAGAAATACACTATACAGGAAACATTTTGAAAAAATAATAAAAATGTAATAAAATGACATACTGTATCTTGAAATAACAAAGTTAGTCTCTTGTCAGCTGCAAACAATAAAAATTATTTTGAGGTGTGGCGCTGTTGGCAGGGTGCCACACAGTTGTCACTGGGACCATACCCCGAAATGTAATTTAGCTATCTCTACGGAAACGGGTGACGTCATCTTGAAATTTATGGCTTTGACTGAAATAAAAAGAAAATGTTTGACTCCTGAATATGTTTGAATGTTTCAAACAAAAAACAATTGAGCAAAAAAATTTCAACCCTAAATTTTCTATCAATCGAATTAAGTTTTTTTTTTATGTTATGTTAGGGTCGCCAGACCGGCTGAGTCCACTTGACGGTAGATGAGATAAAAGAAAACTAAATATATTTATTTCTATACTAATATTATAAAGAGAGAAGATTTGTATTTTTGTAATGAATAAACTCAAAAACTACTGGACCGATTTCAAGAATTCCTTCACCTATAGAAAGCTACGTTATCAGAGAGTAACATAGGCTATATTTTATAAAGTTACGCGTGCGTGCAACAGCTAGTAGTTTATAATATAATTACTTATTTCATAAAGACGCGTTTTACGTGTAACAATATTATTTTTAAATCTAGTATTGTGAATATAAAGTCGGTGACGTATTATGTTAGATCTTGTTCAAATTATTCTTACAATGTATCGTTTGTCGCAAAGTCGGATATCTTTCGCACACTTGCAAAACAAACCGATACAGCTATACATTACACACATATACATACATCATCGAGCTTGATACAATTTGCTGTAGAAAGTCGCCACTTTGATGTATTACCGGAAAAATAACAGCGTCAGATTAAACGGTTGGGCACAACTCACTCGAGAGCGTACAGTCTGAAATAGACCTTAAATCGTACGCACTATGAGTCAATACGACGTAAATACTCATTCAAGATGCTATCGGATTTCTTCAAATACGTCAATTGATTTTGAGGTTTGTTTGCGATATTGTAAGGCTCTGTTTTCTATGTTGTCGGCGGTTGATCAGAGAATTCAGCCATTACTTTCGCGGATGACTTTTCGCGAAATTTACTATTGCGAGGTTTTGTAAGTTGCGATTGTTTATGGCAGATTAAGGCGGGAGCCGATACGGTTTGGTCCCTTTTTCTTCTCCGTAGAGCCTTTACGTAACTCTGTTTACAGATTTCGCTTTGGTTAAGAGGATAAAAAAAATATGGCGGGTGTGCAAAAACAATATTAGAATCCCTTAAACCCGATTTCATGGAGGGAAATTAAGTTCTTTGTGGAGTAAAAAGTGTACAGAGGCGATGCTCGCTCGTGCGTAGTATGACGAGGCAATGTAATGTAAGGAAGGAAGGACATTCTAAAAATATTTTCCATTCATAAGTGGGTATTGAGCTGTGTATTATTATTATTTTTTAAACTTTTGTTAGGCAATTGCGAATTGAAAAAGACGCTAAATCAATAACCACTTTAAGAAGACCTCCCTAAATTAAAAGAACGCGTGATGTTATGTTTCAATGGTTAGCCCTGTATATTTTTTTAAAAAAAGTGGATGGCGTGCTATCGGCAACGGTGTTCCAAGGAAGAGTAGAGAAGACCGCTGCCACCGTAGACTCAAAAAATTTTAGCCAAATGCAAGTAATCAAAGTCTTTAGTCCACTCACTCAACTTGCACTTACTCAACTTGCTGACAGATCATTCTGGACTAAATTATTTGAGGCAATTTAGCCTCAACTTTGTTTACTTCTCTCCTTTCCTCTCCTTTGGCTATTATTTTGCCTGGATATTTAGTACCCTATTACGCTATTTTTAACTAAATAATTTGGATATTTTCTAACGAATACATACAATATCTACCTTAAGCATTGTGTATATTTGTCACAAATAGCATGTTAAATCAAGTAACGGTACACAACACAACTCTTCATAAAATAAACGTAACATATTGCTCTGGTCTCATATTATATTCTTCATTTTGTTTAGACCCTAAAAAGTATTATTTGATATAAACTCATGTTACAATGAAACTAGATTCAGCTCAAAATTCATATCAGTCACATATATATAGCAAACATAAATATTATACTTACGTGGTTAAAACAAAACACCACCATCAGAAAAAATATTTTTTGTCTTCACTCAATAAATAGCTTTGAGAGTGCTCAAACCTTTTGAAGTTGCTCGGTAAAAAGGCAACAATAAATCTGCAACTTTCTTTTAACGTAGAAGTCTCGGATAAGCCCTATTACTTAAGATCACATAATAATGATATAAAAGAGGAAATATCGTCTTATTTCAGTACATATTTTTATGTTAAAGTCGGCAGGCTGACTGAAGGTCCACTTAAACTTAATGGTTGATGGCTACCGTCGCCAATGAGACAAACAGGTGCTTCAAGTGCGCTGGCGACTAGGAATTGGGAAGGGAAAGGAAAATGGGCCTACTTTATTACTTTTTTAGATAGTTTATTATCTGGATTGACATATAGGATGCTTTTTACCAATTTTCAAAAAGCGTGTAAGATGTCATAGGCTTTTATAGTTTTGATAAAATAATTATTTCACATCATAGTTTTCAATAAAAAATTTAAGCTAAAATAAATTAAAAAAAAATGTTAGATAGAGTACACAGGCATATGCATTCTTTAAAAGATATTCGCTCCCTTATTTCGCGGTATACTAGGGGTTGCATAATACATTAATAAGTTGAAACTTTTTGTTAGGGAATACAGAAGGTGGCTCGCTCTGTCCACCCTCTTGCTTATTCCACCCCCTTGGCACTCAAGTCTGCAGCTTATTGGCTGATTTAAATTCGCTCACCAGAATGTAAATTTCATTTACATACATTTATATGTTATGAACTGTTCTATCTCGTTCACTAGACGACTGGCTAGAGGGTTCTTAATTTAAATCGTGTGGAAGTGAATATAAGGAGGTTCTATAAGATGTTTAGATTCATATATCTATACTTATAAAATCGCGTGCCCTAACTAACTTTAACGCACAGTAGTTTTGGATCTGACTGCAGTCGTGTGGGGATGTTCGTGTATGTAGCATTTTTATGGGAAAATTTTATAATTTAATTATATATTATACTAGCTGGTGCCCGCGACTTCGTCCGCGTTGAACGATGAAAGGGGTACCTTCTGATGTCTCAGACAACGTGTATGCAAAATTTCATGGTACATTCATACATCTATACATCTAAACATACTTTCGCATTTATAATATTAAAAATAATAAAAACAATATAAAAATTATATATATATTATTTTATAGTGTTGGATTTGTCAAACATAAATCCATACTTTTTTTAAGCAATCAGCTATTTAGCTTTAATCAGATATGTTCCCAGGATTCGTAATTGTAGGAAGCATTCCTGTGAATGAGACCCTAGTAATATGAAACTAACTTCAAATTTATAATCCATGCTAATATTATAAATTTGATAGTAATCCTGTCTGTCTGTCTGTACGCCTGTTACCTTTTCACGCCTTAACTACTCAACCGATCATCGAGAAATTTTGCATATACGTTGTCAGGGATGCAAGAAAGGACATAGGGGATCACCTAAGATAATATAAAAAAAACTAACACTTGGCCAAAGTGTTATAGCAAGTACAGATTAGTACGGATTGTTGGCGTCTCAAAAGTAAATAAATAAATAAAATAATAAACCTCATATTTTCAATCTAACTGAAATTTCAGGAAGGTCTATAAATATGTTATATTTAACTTACATTTACTTAATATTACTCTACAGAGTTACTTACATATAGTTGAAGAAATATGAATGTACTGTAGAAGTTTGTCATAGGAAAGCATGCAAGCAACCCAGAGCCAAGAGGGTGAGTATAGTAAAGTATGAAGATGAGCTTTGTATTCGCTATTCGTGTTGTGAGTGTGGTATTTGCATGAGGCCACGATCGACTCCTGACATGCGGCGTCATGTTGTCAACTGTAGGGTGACAATGTTGTGTGAATTTTTAATTCCATTTTCATCTAGCACCTCTAATTAATTTCGATCTAATGTCTAGAATATTTATGTTAAAAAGTACACTTAGTAAGGAAGAAAGAAAGAAAGCAACTATTTATTAAGTAATTAGTCTTGACAAAGATATAAATATTTATAATGGGTCCCATATTAAGTTTATATGTATATGTATCTTAAAGGCAATTTTTTATCTATTTATTTGTAAAAAATAAATTAATAATTAAGTAAGGATAAGGGAGTGCACTTTCTGTATTCTGACCATCAAGTGTAAGAGCGACGAGTGAGGAGCTTACAAGTTACGTTATAAAATGTGTCGCATTTTCGACTATACATTGTCACCCTACCTTCAGCCGCGCGACGCTCCGTCTCAGAGCCGGAAGAATTTACAATACCATGCAATTACTAGGCGCGTGCGCTACCCGCCCCAAGCACACCGCCACATATTAAAATTCTCACATTATTTGTATATTATATTCACCCTACTGTACAATATAGTCCGCAATATTATTTGCTCGGATTTTTATGAACTCACTGATATTAAATAGAACAGATAATATATTATATTGCGTGGGTTGCCTACACAAAAGTGGTATTTCTACGCAAAAAGGTATCCTCTTCTATAGTGAATGAGGAATTATTGCTTTCAAATTTTTATTCTCTTGATCTATTATATCTAAGAAAGAAGCGCAAGGAGAACAAGAAGTGGCACAGTTTAGTAGTGACAGGCCACACTGCGTTTTCTCTGACATTTGGGGAGCCTGTCTGGCGGCAGTAACCATCCCCTTACACCGAGAAATAAAAGTATGGGTGCTGTTGTGTTTCGACAAGTGAGTAAGGGAATCCAGAGCCCATTTACTTATCCCTTGAAAATCCCTTATCATTAATCCTACCCAATCGAGAGCGCACTTGCACTCTGTGGCGTTGCATGTGTTATAGGCGACGGTAGCCACCTACCATCAAATAGACCGTCTCGTTGTCTGATGGCCTTAAGATACTGATTTTAAATGTGATGTCTTTTTATGTAAATAAATAATTAAGTATTTATATTTTTTTTTACTAAAACTAGTTAGTATTATAATGAAAGGCATAATTTTTTCCATGAGGAATCTGTTTACAGACTCGTGCACAGTTCTGTCGTTTCACGTTCGGTACACACGTAGGAAAAGCCAAGTGCAGGTGTCGAGGTAGCGCCTTAATACATTTTCCACAATTACTTTGAATTTGATGCGAGTCGTAAAAGTTTCGTTTCCGCAGATGATCTCATCTAAGACAGAACGTGCACACATTAATAATAAAACCTCCTGAAATGAAATCTCTGAAAACCTTAAGTGGGAATTTAAAAAGCAATCCGAGGAGGTTTTGCCGCATTTCGTTTGGGCGAATAAACATTTGACGAAAGCGATTTAAGCAAAAAATTACCGCAAAATCCGTTCGAAGCATGAAAATCAATAGACAGGCTTTTTTAGAACTAATGAAAATGTTGAAAAAATACACCATGAATTTCTGTATTGAATATATTTTATTAAGACATCAACGTCTAAGTTTTGATAAATTTCATTATAACGATACACTATGCACACAGTTTAGAACACATGTCCTTAAATCGGTACTCATCCTAATAATACATTCCCGCAAGAAATATGACGGTTTATAATTAATTAATTAACAATAATAAATAATATTTTCAATAAATTCACAAAATGTTGGTATTAGACTAATTTAATAAGTAATACCTATACAAACTACAATACAAGTGATACACTGATTCCTATTGGAAGTTTAAAAGAAAAACCTCAACGTTATAAGGCTATGCTAGATCGGTTGGCTGCCACTTTGGTGACGCAATCTAGGGAAATACGTTCACTAGCCGGCGATTTTGAGTTTGTAGAGTAGAAAATAGTGGCAGGATACACGTCTGGTGGTTGAAACCACTCCCTTATTTACCATGCAATGCATGTTTGTAGTTGTGTTTCGGGTAGTAAGTAACAGATGCCAGAGATACCACCAAGTAGTCTCACGACGTTTATGAAAAAAAAATTGTGATTCATTTATCAAACACGTACAAATATATTAATTAGAGAAATGTATCTGTTGAGTTTGTTTTCCTTTGACAATCCTTGGTCCTTGGTGATTAGTGCGTTAGGAACATATTTTGTCAATTCCTGAATACTGACTTAAAACTGACTTATTTACGTATACCGTTAGATGGGCATGTCCATTAATTACATATGGCTCGCATTAAGCAAATCCATTCCATTTCGGTCGATATAAATAATACATTCGTTGGCAAATCTTATGCTTTACACTGATGGACGCTCTAATAAATTAGAGGATACTCCACATTCGTCTCTGACATGCGGAAAGCGAGAGTTGAAGATAGTACTCATGAGGCAAACAAATGTACTCAAAATTTACAATTTTTATTATTACAGTTTTATTTATTTATTTTTATTTGTCGTATATTGTATAAAATAAAGTAGCTGTCTGTTTCTCCGTGTTCTTAAATCAACCTCCGATTCTTATACCTTTGCCAATAATAAAAAAAATCTGAGGTTGAACCTCTGATTTTTCAGAAAGAACATAAGTTTTGGTCCCATAACGTCAAAGTTTCAAATCGTCAAAGTTTCATAATGTCATAGTTTCAAAGACTTTCAAACCGCAAGGTACACTTGGTGAGAAATTTTTTATTAATATGTGAACTTCGGATCCCTTTTTCCAATTTGTATGGAACTAATTTTATTATTATTTATTGCTATAAATATGTTATTGAGTATCTTTTTTTTGGGATTTACAATGTTATCAATGAAATTTATTTAAATATCTTCTAAAATATATTCTAGAGCATAAGTATATATTATTTTTATAGTGAAAACGTAGGACAATCCACTGTTGGACGAAGCTCATAGTTAGAGAACACATTTCAGCGCAATAATATGTCATCACATTATTTATTCAATTATTATAATTTTTATAACAGACAAAACGATTCATATAAAAAATAATAACGCAACTTGGGAAGCAAAAATCGCTTCGGTTTGAAGAGCCCTCCAATGAAACCGACAATTGGCGCCTTAAATTATTATTCATTTCTTCTTTACTATGCTAATAATGGATGCCTCTTAAAATTTTATCTTTGAATATTTCTTACATTTCCTTCTAGGTGAAGTGGTATAATTTTATCCCTAAAATTTTAAAATTTGTTTTAAATAGTTTTTCACTGAAATCTACCATTAAGTATGTTTCAAATCCATTATACCCATATTATACCATACCTAAAATAGGCAAGTTAATGTCTGGTAACTAATTTTAATGTTCTATACTTCATAACGAAACTAAGTATTGTATGGTAGGTATAAGTACCTTACTTCAATTACTTAAGCAAAATTAAATTGAAGTGTCTGTAATGTCAAAATAACAGTTTTTTTACTATTTGTTCAAATATATCTCTATTATCTTTTAATAATAATAATATATTAATAAGCTTGACGAAGTTAAGCTTATTATGAACCAATAAGTAAGTACTAATTTGGGTAAATGGCGCTTATTAATTTTATACAGTGTGTACTGAGAGTGTCGCTCACAAAGTGTGATGGCGCGAGTTCACTGTTTTTTCCCTATACTAAAAGTGGCCAACGTCCCAAAAAAAAATTTCACATCAAAAAACCCCAACAAAATTACTTATTTATTATTATTTAATTTCCTTAATCCGATATCCCTATTCCCTTTCATATTTCCTTAACTATTGAAATGATCCTCGATTAATGAAATGATTAAAACTTCTACGTAATAACTGTCGGAAAGGGTTAACTAAAAGGGCCCAGTTAAACTAACTGTCCAACTGTCAGAATGGAGGATAAGCATTTTGGGATGCTTTTACATGTTTTAGTGGATGTTTGTTATCTGACTAATAATTTTCAATCGTTAATAAATAAGATATGGCAATCACATTGGTTATTTGAATTTTAAGACAGTGAGTACAGTTTAATATTTTTTTAAAATAATATATATTAATACATATATTGGATTGGGAAATAAAGTAATTTCTTACTTCTACTGGGCAAGAAATAAGAAAGTAATTGAAATAAAACTTTTTTTTATCTAATATAAATATATATAAAATTCTCGTGTCCCAGTGTTTGTAACTACAATTTTAATTGTTTGTAACAGAGACAACATGTAACATATTATTATAGCTGTAGATACCAGTAATTGGTACGCAAATGTAAACGTGTTTTTATAACTAATGTGTGACTTGGTAAATTTTGATGTGCTATTGGTATCTCGATTAAATAAAATAAAAATAAAATAAAATAACCAAACTCCTCCGAAACGGCTTGACCGATTCTTATGATTTTTTTTTGTGTATGAATCGGTAGGTCTGAGAATAGGTCGTAAACTTTTTTTATACCCCCAAGTGATAAGGGTGGCAAACCGCAAAATTAGAAAGCAAGTAATTTTTAAAAAATCTTTGAAAGCAGTATTACTAACTTTTAAAAATAACATAAAGTCTTCTTTCAGAAAAATATCCTATCTACGATATTTAAGGTACTTTCCCTTCATGTCGCATAGTCTTAGGACGCCTTATATGTATGTAGGTATATATATATATATATATATAAAATGTTTTTATTTTATATTATATTACTTATACGTTTTAATACAGAACTGTCTAGATAGAATAATTAATGTATAATAATAAATGAATAATAATTTAATTTCATAGTTAAATTGAAGCTAATATACGATTTATAGTAATAAATAGAACCTTTTTTTATTCGATTCGCATGAGTAAAAGCGTATCGTCTGCCACCTGTGCCAGGCTTATGTTATTATAGAGTGAATAACCTAACATCATTTCACAAACTCTATTTAAATAAAATTTCAAAGCTTATCCTTTAGAAATGCATATTTTTATATTTTTGATAAAAAGCTTTAGGAAACTAATCTATTTCAATATTATAAAGAGGTAAGTAAAGTTTGTTTGTTTCTATGTAGCAGGTAACTTCTTAAGGACATAGGGTACCCATCATCCAGATAAAATACTGTTCCCGAGGGATCAGTAAAAAAATCTGTCCGCGCCATCATCGTCACAGCAATAAAGAATCATATTTACTCAAGTGTTATATTTTTATTTTTCAAAGCAGACGAAATCGCGGGCACCAGCTAGTAATATCATAACGAGAAAATATTTGTATTTTTGTTTGTTATGATTAAACTCAAAAACTAACTGGATCGATTTAATAAATTTTTTCACCTATACAAAGCTAAATTATCAGCTAGTAAAATAGGCTATAGTTTATAAACTCACTCGGACGAAGTCGCGTCCAACAGCTAGTAGAGAATAAAAGCTCAAATTAATATTGAGCTTATTTAAAAAATACCATCGCTGTCAACGCTTTCAAAGCTTCCAGATATCATCGAGGCCATCAAGTACACGCCCAGTGGAACACACAAAGGGCGGTCGAAAAAAGAACATTTATTCATAATGTGTTCTCGATTTCAAGTTGATATTCTTCAAGCCATCAATATTACCATCCGGGGATTTTACAAATCCTTGCCCATTGAAAACAGACCCCACCTCATGAACTGAAAGTATTTACATGAACAGTAAGGTATCTTGGTGGATTTTAAAATATGGGCAATTATTATTATTATTTATAGATCTAAATAATACAATAAATAAATAAATTAAGACTTTATTGCTGTATAATTTACAATATATGGGTATTATTATCAACGATCGGTTTTTACAACAGCTTGTTTTTCAAAAAGGCCTCCTCCAAAGACTTCCACCTATTTCTGTCTCTTGCAATCAAAGGTTTAGCGGTTTTGTCTTAAAGTACATTCTTACTTAGTTAATATTGACACGTACCTAAATTACCTTAGGTAAAGTCCATACTTACTTAGGTAATAACATTTCGGTTGAGTAGAAACTATATCCCGCGGATGCGACATTTTTGGAACAATCTTCTTTCTGAGGTGTTTCCATTATGATATTCTTCAAGCGTACGGTTCAACAATTTCCTGCGGATTCGCCTGCGAACTTGTAGCGCCTGTGTCCTTAGGCGACGCTAGCCACCTACCATGAAGTGGACCGTCATCCTGCTTGCCACCCTTAAAAATATATTTATAAAAATACTAAATCCATATCAATTAATGTTTTTTAAGCAAGAGATATTAAGTTTAACTACTGGTTTTCATATTTCAGCGTACGACAGTTTCCTATCCTATCTCAGAACGCGCAGGTCCTCAGCTTCAATCGAGTAGACAGATATTCAATATCGGATTCTTAAATATGTGTAGGATAGATGTATGCGGAACTTTATGTTAAATACTTAAAACATTCTGTGTAGTTATTTATAAATAGAGCTATTAACTTGCTTAATTTAATTTATTAAAATAATTTATTTGCTGAATATGGTTATACACATTAAGTTGTTGTAGATTTTTATAGTTTTTACATATTCAACCGATAAGTGGTGCGCTAACAGTAATTCTTCAAATATAATTAAATAATGATTGTATTTATTTTTATGCTATTTAGTGCAAGCTTGCATTGCTTGCACTAAATAATAATAGTTATGACTAATAAAAATTAATAATTGAAATAAAAAAATACATCATTTATTTACTAGCGATGATGATGATGATCTGGGAATTAGAAATAATTGTCACTTTCTTTAACGAAAAACGTCTTGAGGACATAAGCGTCTCCTACAAAACTGGCAAAGAGCGAGGCAAGTAGCACCTTACACAGTACGTCATAAATTTTCCTATGAAATATGGATGATGATAGAAAAATAAGGAACAATTAAACAAAAATATGTTGTTTATTTACTCTTTTTTTTATATACGGAACGAACATGCATGAATGTGTCTTATTTAGACAAGGAATGAAGAAGTACTTAACAGAACATTTACTCTATTAGATAGTTATTGCTATATGTATTGCGGAACGCAGTGTGTTTACTAAAATTGCTTAAACCTGATTTTTTTTATCTAAAATCCACTTAAGGGTAGGCGGCTATCGTAGCCTATAACATAAGCATTGCCACAGGTTTTACAAGTGCGATGCTGGCTATAGTAGGATTAACAATAAGGGACTAGGAAGGGATAGGGAAATGGTCCCTTGCTCACCGAAACACAACAGCAGATACCTACTATACTTATACTACAATTTTTTTGTACAACTAGCTGGTGCCCGCGACTTCGTCCGCGTTGAACGATGAATGGTACCCTATGTCCTTTCTAGTGTCCCAGACAACGTGTATGCAAAATTTCATGGTGATCGGTTCAGTAGTTTTTGCTGGAAAGAGTTACAAACATCCATACATACAAACATACTTTCGTATTTATATTAATTAGTACGGACGGATGTTTAACTCATATAATTTTGCCTTCGCATTAAAAAATGATTTTTCGTAGGAATACTTAGCTAGTTTAGCGACCAGTGCGGATAAAACAGAGCTGGTATAATCTAGACAAACACACTCATCTGTATATTTATATAAAAGCATGACGGTGACGCAAGTTCTGCGCTTTTTCCCCATATCAAAAGTGCTCAACACATTTCAAAAACAAAACTTTAAAAAATATCAGTGAATATGTTAAATTATTTCCGATACTAAAATTTGTAATGAAGCAAAATAACCCCATAATTATCTGTTAATTATTTTAATATTGCCAGGGAGCTGGTATCGCGTCCCGCTCAAACATACAGGATGGCGGCGAGCAAACAAAAATCCGAGATTAATCAAAGCATCGGCACGCGCAGCGACCGACTGCGATCATCGTTGTTTACTTGCGTTTTTAGAGTTCCTTCGCAAATTCAACAATTGTTTTACATACTCGTATTTTTGTACTGTTCATTTTATTAACTAACTAGGCTTTAACTAACTTTAACTAGGCTAAAAGAAAAGTTTTCGACCAATGTGTGTTGCTATTGGTCACATTGGTCGGACGGTTCTCCAAGGGCCGGCAAGCGTAGCGCAGAACGTCCACTCACAAGGTGGATAGACAACCTGATAAGGGCCGCGGGTCGATGGTGCATTCAGGCTGCTTCTGACCTGTTTTATTGGAAAATTATGGAAGAGGCCTATATCAGCCTATGTCAAGGGGGTCTCCCTTCAGAGAACACAGTACAAAATTGGTCCTGAATCTCTAATCTTATACTTTTTTTTATATAAAGGTGTCACTGAATTATGTGGAGAATAAAGAGAGCTAAGTCGGAGCATTTATTGATATGTTTATGATTCTGAGATTTCTTTTTCCAAATTTTTGTTCTGATTTGCTTCTGAGATTTGTTCACGCTAATCTCAGAAACGATCCAGTGGGATTTTGAAAACACGAACTACAGCGCGTACGAAGTTGCGGGCACAAGCTTGTGTATAATACGTACTAAATGATTTTTGTAATATAAGCAACTATTGTTTTTGATTAACAATTTTGGTTAAAATATACTTAAAATAAATAATAAATAAATGCGGAACCCACACTCTCTACTGAATCTCACTTGACGCAGTTTTATATATATTTTTAGCATGTAATCCGTTTTGCAATCACTACAACAAACACGGTTTTATGACTATCGAAAACGGATTTTTTAAAATTCACAAAAAAAAAATGCAATTCAACTTTAAATAATGCAGTATAGTTTGCAGTATTTGCAGGCGCTGACACTGACAATATAGAGCTACTATAGCTAACTAGCTAGTGCCCGCGACTTCCTCCGCATTGAAAAATAAAGGTATAACGTCTGAAGAAATATGTATAAAGCAATATAAAGCTTATTTACATTGACGCCTGACATTAAACTTTTGCCAATGTTGACTTTTTTTAAATAGCTGGTGTTTGAAATTAATTTTCCGTGTAAAACTCGTAGTGTTTTATTTTATTTTAAGGCATAACAGCCTACCTACCACATTGGTTTTTTATTTCTTTCATCGTCGAAACAATCTTTAAATTTAGCACATTATACAAACGCCTTTGATTAGGAAAAAAAATATTATATACCTACCCGCTAGTTATCTTAAGAATTATTTAAAAAAAGAAAAACATTTTTTATTTCTTTAAATTTGTTCTAGCCACTTTTCCGTCACTTCAATTATTTATAAGTATTTTTTGAAAATAATTAGTTTTTAAGTTTTTATATTATTAAAATTGTATTTAAAATTAAAAAATATATAACTTAAAAAAAATTACTTTTAATAAAATAATGTAGGTACTAATAATAATGCTTTTTTTAAAGTCTTCTTAAATAGCGATAATTTTACAATGAGAAGTAAACTCAGATGAGAAAATATTTTCTTAAACATTTTACAGAGGCAAAACGACATAGTTGCTTTAGGAAATTGACATACTTGCGATTTTTAGTGGTTTCTCCTAGATAATTTTTAATTCTTGTGTAACAGACAGGTAGATAACTCAGGATGTTAAATAATAATATGTCGAGATTGAGACTAAACCTATTTCGAGCTTTCTCATGAACCCTCATGAATATACTCGTATATGACGAGGCTGATATTAAACCTAGTCCTCAGGTCAAGATTTTTCATGAACCTTCAAGAACCTATATGTCGAAATACAGATTAAACTCAGGAGCTCTACTTAGAAGATTTCTTATGAACCCTCATGAACCTCTATATCGAGATGGAGAATAAACCTTTGTGTGCGTTTTTAATGCATGCTGAGCAATATTATAAAATTTTGTTTAAATGTGAATAAGTGTATGGATTTTTGTTGTGTTGGCTTTCTAATAAATAAAATAAAGTAAAATAATATAAAATAAAATAAAACAAACTTCCTTCTGAACCCACATAAGACTCTAAATCGAGTATGATATAAAATTATCTTTATCGTGTCTTCATCAGCTTTGAACGTAAAGGAAATAACTTTGCGAAGAACTTAATATGTATAATCACTACTGATAAAAGCTGCAGACAAACGTAAGTGTGCGCTGTCACTAAACGGAATAGTGCGCGTTAAAAAATATCTCTCCCATGGCAGAATAGGGCACGCGTGCCAAATGTGGCCGTTGTCGCGAACACACAGCTTGTTGTCGCCAAGCGAGACATTCGGGACATTTTACACTGCATACTTGAAACACGCCACCCTATAACATTTTATGCAATAATTTTCTTAAACATTTCTCTTGCATTAGCGGCGGGGCCTTTATAGAAAATTTTGGTCTTATTAAGTATTTTATGGAAGATATATTTTATTTAGATTTTTACGATAATATTTGCTGATGCCATCAAACCGGGTGGCTACTACCATAGCTTGTAAATATAAATAATGTCATGTGGAATGCATGTGCACTGTCGATCCCGATGAGTTTCCAGTTGTAGTTTCCTATTCTTTACTGATGTACGGAAACAAGTGCTATTATTTCAAGATATTTTTTGTGAAAGGGTGCTTAATGAAGCCAGTTGAACTGCACAGTTTTTAAAAGCGAAGCGCAAAGTGTACTAGTAAAATTGGTAAAGTACCTGGTAAGGCTATAATGTCAGAAATATTTTACTTCTACACGTGAATTGCCTTTGAACAACCTCTTTCGTTGAATCACGCCACCCTGATGCCAGCATCATTGTTCAATCGCCTCTTTATTCCCTTATTACAGTTTAGAATTATAATTAGAAAATTCTCTATCTTTAAAATACACTTAAGATTAAGAAACACATGTGTATGTGTATGGGTCAAAATCAGAGAGGTGAGCATTTTACGATTTCAAATATCTGAAAAATTAAGTTCTTTTCTGAATAAATTTAACAAAAGATTGAACTATCCCCAGAAGAGCCACGCAGGAAAATTCATATTTTCAAAGTTCCGGCGAAAAGTCATCGTGAAAAGGCTGTACTGTCTTGGTTTATCCTGTTTTTAGAGTTTTTTCCTCTTTACTGCTGTCACCTTCCATGTTACTTCTGTTATATTGATTACCTATAAACAAATTTGAACTTGAATAAGCTATTGATATGCAAAATAAATTATTTATTTCCGAAAACACATCAAACACCGTTTAGTTTGACTTGCGGGCTTCACACTGTTTCCACTAACGCCATCTGCCATTAATATTAACTGCGTTCACGAAATGATGTGAAAAATGTTAGACAACCTATGAGTAGCTAAAATATGAAAAATTTAAATTATTTGAATATAATTTACTGTCATTTTCTTATTTTAATGATATTTAAAGCTAATATTAAAGACATGCGATTTATATTTTATCTTCGTTTACTTTTTTGACATATTATTATCTGAATTACGAAACATGGTTTAAGGACACGTTCCCGAAATGATTATTTGGGTATATTTTTGTTTAAAAATCAATGAAAACATTATTTCTAAAAATTAATACGCAAAGTGCGAATACATGTGTACGGTAGCTATCTATTTAAATGCGTATGTAGTATTAAAATTTTATTTTTTACACAAAAACTTTGTCCAAAGCAAAATGTTCACCTCTATGATTTTGACCCATATAGAATTGAATTTGTTACAGTAATAAATAAAGGCAACATACCTCTTAATCTAGAACGAACGTTGAACAAATTGCAGTAAAGAAACATTTAGAATAGTAGTTCGGTGGTCGGTGTCGACCAATCAGCACTCTCGACGTCATGTCGCGTTGATTGCAACCGACATGTAACGAACTCGATACTGACAGGAGTGTGTAGTGATGGGACACGTTTGGTTCATTTACAAAGAGGAGTAAAAGGAAAATGGTGATGTGCACACTTGGTCTAGTGGCTAGGACGAGTAAACCTAGCTGTTAACCAAACGGTCGCGGTTTCGAATCCCGCTAGGGGCAAATGTTTATGTGTTAACATTTACTTTTGTACCTGAGTCATGGATGTTTGCATTTATAATATCAACTGTGGTATCCATAATACAAGCTTAGTTGCTTAGTTTGGAACTAGATGGTGTTGTGTGGAATGTCTGAAGATATTTATTTATTTATTTATTTACACTATCACAGAACAATACACACTATTTGTCGACTTTAAGGTGATGAACTTCTTACCCCGACTGTACATTTACACCTATAGCCAGTAGCTATTTTGTGGTTATGATCGACCCATGGGGCGCTTTTCGGAATTATAAATACCTTATAAGTCTATTCTAGTTGTTCTTAGATTAGATAAACTTAAGAAAGTAGAAATCGTCTACGACATTTGATATCCTGTAATCCCTAGTGGGACAAGTGAAGCCCTAATGGTGAAGACAATCTTACCTGCCTACTAAAAGAATGAGTGAAATTGTGGATAACATTTTACGATGTTTCGAAATTTTGAATTACGAAACGAAATTCGGTGGCCCTGTAACCCGAGGGCCCCATTTAATTGATAAGAATGACACAGCGGTAACTATGTCCATATGTACAATAACAAAAATAAAATAAGACAAATGTGTATAAAAACAAACTCATTCACTGCACTATACGCCACACGTTCCGAACGTTACCAATGAGTGGCAACACTTTCGCACGGTGCATTGTAATTAACTACCATCTTGTTTGAAATGTTGACAGACTGTCATGGCAACACCGTGTGCTAATTATTACGGACAGTTTTAGGTCGACTATTAAATTGTAGTGTTCATTTTGTATAGATGTAGATACGCTGTATTATTTACACAAGTTTATGGCTATAAACTGGGCAGTCCGTCTGGGGCAGAAACTATTCTTTAAGTACAGAAGATCACCGTGACGTAACAGTATATTGTGTTGTGTGTTTGTTTGTGTTGTTCTATTTTGGTGAGTGAGTTAGGGATGACAGAGACCATTACCTTATTAGATAAGGTAATGGGCTCTATCATGGTCGGCAGCGTATCAACAACTAAGCGGGTTGTTTATGTTAATACTATAGTTTGACCAGAACTGCTGTACGCCTTGGGTATGTGCGAGGCGAGGCGAGCATACCCAAGGCAGACTGCTCCATTGTGTGAGTAAAATTTGTATCACAAGAGATAAATTTTTCGTGCGATTCTTAAATTAATTGAATTAAAAATTGGTTTTAATATATTTTAATAAAATAATAAACATATTAATTTGTTTTTATCTAGCATTACAAGCAACCTCGCATCCCAGGCTCGCCTATAGTTGTTCAAACGTATAGTTAAACGTTTGGACATGCGGACACGTCAGACCTCGCGTGACCCACATCCAGTGACCCAGAGCCCCCCCATCAATTGTACATTCAATAACAGAATTGTAAATGTCTTTTTATATCCTAATAAAATATTATAAGTGACTTTAGCATTGAAAATAAAGATTTAATTCAGCATACTTTACGTTATTCCAATATTTTTTTTTATACATATAAAGGTTGGCAGACAGATTGACCTTTAAAGTCAAAAGAGATTGTAACTAGCTTTTGCCTGCGACTTCGTCGGCGCCTCTTTTTCTTAAGTGCGCCTACCAAAATTATATGAGCATTAATTTATTCAATTCTTATTGCACATATGTTTATGAATTTTTATTTTTGATGATCCCTCGGAAGCAATAACTTTATTCTGGATGAAAGGTATCCCTGGCAATGTGTATGCAAAATTTCATGACGATCGGTTGAGTAGTTAAGCCGTGAAAGCGTAACAAATGAACAAACGAACTCACTTTCGGATTTTATAGGATGCGAAATGCCGTGTGCCCTCCCACTACTTTCCAAATCCAGATTAGAACCGACTTTGAAAAGTAAATTGCCAAAGTTGTTCCTGTCGGGAATCGAACCCGGACAGATAGAGCTCTAAGGCAAGCACCTCAACCACTCGACTAATACGCTCATCAAATATTCATAAAATATTTCACTAGGAATAAAACACCTCCGCCCAAAATACAAAACAGAGATTTCAATGTTTTTATTGGAAAATGTCAATATTGAAAAATATTGACATTTTATCTTTTGTTATCGACTGTACATCATCCATAGTAAAACAAGCGAATGAGTTTCTGAAAGATTTATTGGTGAAAAACGTTGACCTGAGGGCCAATTACCTCGGCGTTTGAAATACCCAACCGCTATTATTCACCATCTGGTTTTAAATGAATAATTTTTATCACAATATCATCATCATCATCATCATCGTCGCCCAAAGCCTGCATTATCAACACTTCTCTGGACTTTCGTCATCAAAGAAAATCTGTTCTTGGAGGCAGCGAAAGATATAGGCGCAATTGACGTAAAAATGATTTTCTCGAAATATTATAAAGAAACTAGCGACCAACCCTGGGTTTACACGGATGCATTTTTTTTTGGAAATTATATAGAAACTTTCCTCGTATATCACTGTTTCGCTATAATGTTGTTTATATCGGTTTTTAATGTTAAGCTCGACAGAGACTGACGGACCACTTGATGGTAGATGGCTACCGTCGCCTATAACACAAGCACCGCCACCGGTACTGCAAGTGCACTGCCGACCCTAATAGGATTAAGGATAGGGAGGAAGGAATAGGGAGCGATCGAAAGCTTTAGATAAAGCCAAATAATTTAATATGTAAGTCTAACCATTGTAATCGCGTGTCGGGTAAACTACTTAATAATAGACAGACCTGCACAATAACTGACGGATATTGGTACCAGGGTAAATCAATGTTCCCACACAATCGTCGATTGTGTAACCACAAAATGCATACAAATGAATCTACCTTTCACGCGTCCCCTACCGCACTGAGCCTTTGTAACTGCTAATCAATATACAATTACTGGCCGGGCTTTTATACTTTTAGTATATATTTTCATATCAAATATGTTATTAAATAATATTGGTTAGACAAGGTTGGTTAAATAATTAAATAATATCCATCGGCTCGCTGAACCGATGGCTCAAAAAGTATTTATTTAAACTTAAGAGCATTTTTTGTAAAGGCCTATATGATGGTAGGCGGTTGCCGTCGCCTATTAACTAGTGCTGTGGATTAATCACTGTGGTCTTCTGTGAGATGGTGATTACTGCCATCAGACAGCCTGCCATACTCTTTTTTTAATGTAACGATAAAAGGAAAAAGAGATACATACTTATATGACTTACATATTTTGAAAATAGGAGTTTTTGAGTATCGGTCTTTATATATGACATTACATAAATATAATTAAATGTTATACTACTGAGCACTGGTCTCACCAGAGTATGAATATGTGCTTGTCGACCTTTCTAGCCGAGTGCGGTTTGACAGGACTTCACAAGAGTTCAAAGATTCTCGGTCTTCTCATCCACGAAGATGTTCTTTGTGTTTTGCTTTATACCGAAAGAGTAAAAGTGTACATTGATTAAGAAAAAACATTTATTAAGATTTTCATACAATTAAAATTAATGTTTGGAGGTATGTCCATTTGTTTTATGTTGTTTAAACTTCCCCTTCATATTGATGGGACTCGACGGAGTTCCGAGATAGAATTCATTAATGTTGATTGATAGTGAAGTTATGACCTGTGCAAAAAGGTTTTTTTAACAAAAAAAAAGAGTGAGACTATCCTAAGTTTATCTTGCAAACCAGTATGATAAATTTCCTTTTTATTTAGAACTAAGCGATGCCCGTGACTCCACTCGCGTTGTCTTAATCTATGGATATAGAATTTTCTGAACAATTAATATTATAAAGTGAAGTAAAATAAAATGTTTGGGTAACTAACAGACTAAGCAGAGGGCTGTTCGCTCACACCACGACATTTTTTTTAACTTTTAGTTAGTGTTTTTATATCCGTCGTAACTTTTAAACGAAAGGTCTGATTCCGATAATTTAAGCAGGAATTTACATGATCAGCCTTGATTATGAAACTATTTAGTTAAACAAAGATTAATATGATGATACGAATTTCATCATCATTCAATTCTACCTATGTTTTGTTTGGCTAATTTGAACAAAAACGGTTCTTGTGGCTTAACTATAAATAGTTAGACATATAGCCTCCCGAATTTTTTTTTGTGGATAATGATGATTACTAAACATGTAATACACAATTTCACGTATCATCAATAGTTTTCGCAGAGTACGCCAAACAAAGACTATTATAGGTGTTATAGGAAAATTTTTGACAGTTTTTGTTACCTACATTATTGTAATTTTCGTAAGGATATACAATTAAAAAATAAAATAAAATACAGCCCATCTTACTAGCTGATAATGTAAGTATTTATAAGGTTAGGTAAAATAATTTTTTAAATCAGGTTAGTTTTTGAGTTTTTTCCATTCCAAACCGACATACAAAAATCAAGCCTTACTTTTTTATAATAATATTAGTGTAGTATCAAACTTTTTATAATATTAAACTCTTTTGATGGGACGATCAGTTTATCCACACATCCTAGTGATACTGATATGTTGCTATACAATCCCGCTGCGTACATATGTATGTATACTAAATAATAACGTTTCCAAGCACTATAGACGTTATTGATAAATTTACAGGAAATAAAGCACGTCAGTAACAAACTTCTACATCTAGTCTCAGAGGCTATCCTGTAAAGTTTAATAAATGTTCACCATTATTCTACGACTATGTCGAAGTGTTTCCAAATTATTATTAACAAGCGACCTGCCCACAGCTTCGCACGTATGCATTTTTTTTTGTAAATTACATACTCAAAGCTTGCTCGTTTATTGTTCTTTCCATTAGAGAGAACCATATCAAAATCCGTTGGGCGGTTTAGAAGAAAATAGCGGAGAAACAGACACAGGCAGAAAGCGACTTTATAATATGACTTTATTTTATAATGTGTATTAGCGATCCGCTCCCGACTTCGCACGTATGCAATATTTTTTCGGGAATTATTTTAAAAAATCTTCATCGTTTATGACGGATAGAGGCAGACAGCAATTTTGTATTATAATATTGATAATATATATAAATAGAAATAGTAGATATAGATATGGCTATTATTTTTGCAAATTATTTACAGACAATTTCCTCATTTATATCTCTTTCCATTAATAAAAACCATATCAAAATTCATTGGTTAATTTAAAAGAATTTATCGGAAAAACAGATATGGCAGACATCGATTTTATCTTATAATACCTATTGTGTAAATAAATAATCTAATTCACATGTCTAGGAGAAATATAACTGCGAAAATCGTCAATGTCAGATTGGATACACTTTATACAGAATTCATTAAGTAAATAAAATTGTAGAAAAAAAGCAAATACACGATTTCATCTTACGTAAGGTCGTTTCCAATACAACACACTCAGGCTCGATAATCGTTATTTACTGAATGTTGATTGTAGATTGTATAATATAATTTTAATACGTTTTATTCCGAAAATAAAACCCAAGAGAGAAATTAAAAGCGTGGAGAGTTCGCGGGCCGTTTGTTGATTCTGTTAAATTGTGTTTGTTTATTAACTTATTTTTTTCTTCATTTATGCTAATAACATCCCGTTTGTATAAGAAAATTAGTTAATAATAAAATACTCTTGAATTATTTTTTTGTAATTTTAATCATAATTTACTGATTCCACGAGAACAACTAATAAGTAATATATTTATTTTAAGTAACTAAACTAGAGATATCTAACTATGGGTCTAGAGGTCTATAACTTAACGTCGCTCAACGAGCTTTGGAGACTGCTATGATCGGAGTTAACTGATTTGATAAGAGCTGCTTCTGCTGGTCCTATTGAAACATTATGGGAAAGGCTTAGTACAGCAGTGAACGTCCTGCGGCTGAGATGACTAAGTTCTCAACACATTAAATAATGACAATGCACATTACATTTCGCAGACAAATAACTGGTGCCTCTCTTCAGATGGCTGGCGTACTCCCACTTTCGGGTACGCCGATGATCCGACAGGGAGCGTAGCCCTCCCCGCGCTGGATAGCCGTGGCTGGGCACTGATGACATGTCATAACGCCCCGGGACTCCACCCATCTACGGCAGCGTTAGAAAGTCGTTGGATTTTAGCCGATACGAGTCCTGCATAACCCCGCAGTGTCCCCTATCACTGCCCTATCCATGAGGATTTCCCAACGTTAAAAAAAAGGCCGGTTGGTAGCAGAAACTACACTCTTACAGGAGACTACCGTGAAATCCTGTTTTAAGAAATATTCTGAAGTCCACGCAAACATATTGTCTAACGGTATGTAAATTTCTTTCACAGATTTTTATTTCAAAAGTTTTGAACGGTTTATATTTTACATTATCCTCTGAGATCGATTGGTCCGACTGCTTCGTCCGATTGATAGGACGACGCGGATTTTTGTTCCCGGTGGTCCGATTGATAGGACAAGGCGGACTTTTTTCTCTTTGGTCCGATTGATAAGACAACTTTCTAGAATTAGTAGTTTTGGCTGTGCGTTGATAGTCAGTCAGGACAAACGATTTTATAAATATAGGTTATGACTTGTAGTCTCCATATAAGTTACATACAGCAAATTTTATGCACACACTGAATGTACAAATACAGGTCTTGAAGTTAGAAAGGGCGATTATCGCGAGCAATTAAGCGGCTCCTCAAACGAACGGCTCTTAAGAATTCGCAAACTCATCAAAGTAAAACAACCCGTGTAACATTCCGACTCGTTTCTGCAAAACACTTCCTTTGAGCGACACGTCTGATTGGTTAACATACTTAAGTGTTGGGTAACATTAGTACTGTTCTACATACAAATGTAATTGGACTAAATTTCAATAAATATATATGCATAACTTTACATTTCTGTACTAATATTATAAAGAGATTTGTATTTTTGTTTGTAATGAATAAACTCAAAAACTACTGAACCGATTTTAAAAATTCTTTCACCTATATAAAGCTACATTATCAGCGAGTAACATGGGCTATCTATATTAATATTATAGAGAGAGATTTGTATTTTTGTTTAGGAATCAACTTTCTAGAATTAGATAAGGAAGGGATGAGGTAATGGAATCTGGCATCCCTTACTCATTCACCGAAACACTACAGTACAAATGCTTTTATTTCACGGCGGTCTTCTGTAAGGGAGTGGCTACTGCTGCCAGACAGGCTGGCCAAATGACTGCGAATCGCAGTTTGCCCCGCCACTACTTTCCAAATCCAGAGCTAACTTTGAAAAGTTCATTTCTAAAGTTGACTTCGCCAAGAATCGAACCATGGACCCCTGAGACGTTAGGCACCCTTATCACTCATTCAACGGGACGTCAAATAGATTCTTGTATACTCACATACTGAATGAGAATAACACTTGTATCTAATGTTAACAGGCTGTACAGTTCATGACTGCTGTAATTTAAGTACAAATACATAAATACATATGTACCAACACTTCAAGTGTTGCCTGATAAAATTTAAATCAAAAATTTCCTTAACAAAATCTAATCAAATTCTTATTTACGGTTTTCACGTATCCAATATCAAACCGAACATAAATGTTTGCCCATTTGAATGTCACGCTTCGAAAGCGGGCGTTTATCAGTAATGAACTGTTATCAGTAAATAATTTATTGCGTATCGAACAGACTGTACCAAATACATCTCTGCGTTAGTATATAATTTACAGTACACGATTAATCTAAAACCAGCAATGGATTACGTTTATCGAGTTATGTCATGCGTCGCTGCGTATTTTAGTAGCGGATCGAAAATGAAACTTAGTTATGTATGAGCACGTCGACTGTGTAAAAAATACGTTTGAGGACACGAAGTGTATACTGTGTTGTAAACAAATAAAAATGTTTGTTCGTTCATAGGATGTTTAAGAAGATCTCTATCTATTTATATACATACTAGCTTATACCTGCGACTTTGCCCGCACTCTTTTTCTTAGGCGTTATTCAATCTTTATTGCTCATATTTTTTTTGTAGCCAGTGATCCAACACACAATCAAAATGTGAATTGACGGGATTTGATCATTCAGTCTTTTCGAAAAATTCTATATCCTGTTAAAACAACTGTTAGTTAAAAATTTTGTAATTTCTTACATTTAAAAATAAACCAATACACTAAGCGTATCCATAGTAACCGTGTTTCATTTATTTACATATAAATATACTCAAATAATTTTATTTTTTGGAATTTTAAAACGCTTTTTGGAAAACAAATAACTCGCCAAAGTAAAGTTGTTCAGTTTGCTTTAAAATTGCAAAACCAGCTTCCCTTCAAAAGCCTCGCGATTCGCCTAATACTTTCCGTCAACATACGCTTTTAATAATGTATGTGTGTCAAAGTAGGCAGCGTTGAGAGCCTCTAAAATTCCATATGTAAACGCATCTGCATATACCGGGTAGAAACTTTATTAAACGAAATAATGTAGTGAATATTTACAGTGATCATAATCAGTTGCCTCTACGAGCGTAGCCCCGCTACGCCAGTTGGCGGCGAGAAAGCGCGTAGCACACACCTATGTGTCCGCAACGATGTTCTGACGCTACGTAGCCGTTTCGCGTATTTTAATATTAAATTAATTTGTGCTCAAGTGTTTATTATTAAAAATTAAGAATACAATTTAATTAAAAGTTAACGTTTAATTTTAAAAGTGAATTCGTTTGTGGTTTTTAAACGCAATTAATTAAGTGTAACTTAAATGTCCATAAGTAAATTAATATAGAATTAATTGAAGTGTTTGAAAAAGAAATCTAAATGAACAAGATGAAAAGGATTTGTCATCTCATTTTTAGACTGTTGTTTCTTCTCGATGGTAAGTTTTTGTATAGTAAAATTAAGCTGAGATATGTAGTTTTTATTGATAATATTTTTATTGTATTGTGAAATTGTGTTAATATAAATACAAAATAAAACAGGTAAATAATAATATTATATTAAACCTAATACCAATAAACCTTTTCATATACAAAAGGACAAACGTTATAATACTTATTCACATTTTAATTATATTTAAACACGATATTCTCAGATAAAACCACTTATTTATAAATAAATTTTAATATTAAATTTAATGCGCTCAAATATATAAAATTTAATAAAAAATATATAGTAAACACTAAAAAAAAATAGCTAAAATTTTCTTATAATTTTTTTTATGTAACCAGTAGAATATTATGGGTAATTTGTGTATAGTAGATTAATAGGAATGCACTTAAATGGTTTTTAAAAAATAATGATCAATTTTTAGACTTCTGTTTCTTCACGATGGTAAGTTTTTGCATTCAGAAATAAAATTAGGTTCAGATATTTTTATAATTATAATTCTCTATAAAAAATAATATATACATATAAAATTACTATAACATTATTTTTTTGTCAATTATTTATAGATAAAAACTGAGATAACTATTAAATTAAAAGTAAATATTTTTTCTTGTAAAAGTGAATTGAATTTTGGTCAATTCAATCGGTAATGTAGTAAGTCATTAAAATATCTGCCAGTCCGAAATTATTATATAAAAAAACTGGTTTAAAAAACAATCTAAACTATGAGGTTGAAAAGAATTGTAATCCCATTTTACCCCTGGGAAGTTACACTTATTAAAATGTTTGCATTGTGGCTTGAAATTAAACTAAAACTATTATTTTTTAAAAATTTTTTGTTTTCTAAAATTGTTTTTAATTACCAAATAATGTAGATGGATAAAATATTTTTTATATGTGTATGAAAAATTATTTTCTCTAACCATCTCTAAAAAAGATTGTCATAATTTTTAATTGTTTTTAATGCAATAATTTTTAATTGTAAATTTATAGATAGATCTGCAGAATTATGTATTATTATTGCGTTAGTTTATGTTAATTAACATAAAGTAAAATATATATATTTTTTTGTATAATATGTGTGTATATTTAAGCTATGGACATTTATGTCTGAAATAATGTTTTTATTATTTTTATTATTATATAATTTTCTTGTTTGTTAACGAATCCTTTTATTTTACATATTAAGTTCTACTAATTCTAATACTAAATTTTATATATGACTATGCACTATTCAGAGTTGATAATCAAAGTTTACAGCTTTGGTTATCAACCTTGATAGTTTAAATCTATAAAGTTGTTTTGCTTTTCGTTACTTCACCTTTTTCTTGTCTCCTCGTCTTTTAATTTTAATTACTCTAAAGAAATCTGCATAACTTAAAAGAAACTATTTCATTCTGAACTAAAAGACTCTCAGAAAATTACTTTAAGAGTAAAGGTGCGGAAGTAAATATTCATTTACTCTAAGTAAAAATAATTACTCAACACATGCAAGGAAGGTAAGCTTCATTCTTTTTGTAAAGTAATTAGAACATTTCTGTATTAAGTAACTTATTTATTGTTATAAAAAATATATGTTACAATCCTAACAAATACTTACTATAATTACGAAATAGAGTTTGTTTGTTTGTTATGATTTCACACCTTAATTACTTCACCGATCATTATGAAATCTTGCATACACGTTGTCAGGGATACAAAAGAGGACATAGGTACATTCTATCTTGACAATTAGTACTGTTCCTGAGGATTCATTAAAAAAATTAGTTACTATATTATTTTCATACATTTTAAAAGTAAAAATTACCAGACTTACAGTCCTCTTGATGGCAGGTGGTAGCCGTCGCCTAATAATATAAGCAACTTCATTAGGTGCTACCGATTTAGAACGATTAATTAATTAATTAATTTATTTATTTATTTGAAAAGGCTTACCAACTAAAGACATACATAATCACAATATACTAGTGGTGTTCAATAAAAAGTGAGAATGAAATAGATACTCCAAGGAGTAACAAAAAAAATTGATACTGGCAGGCAAAGCTTAGACATTTGTTATAATAATAATTAAAAAAGTTTTCGATTTTCATTTCTATTTTAAAAATTGTAGTCATTTGTTTTCTACATTTCGGAACGTGTTTTCGAAAATGGAAAAAATTGAAATTCGCTCGGTAATTAAATACCTATCTCTGCTTAAATTTTTTTACTACGGAGCAGGTAAATCAAGACTTGCAAGGAACATTAGGGGTTCATGCTCCTCCATACTCTACAGTTGCTCGTTGATGTGCTGAGTTTAAGCGAGGAAGATCTTCCACCAACGATGACTCACGCTCTCGGCGCCCTGCGACGGCAGTAACCGAACTAATTATAAAAAAAGTTGAAAAAATTGTTTTAGCGGATCGTCGTTTTATAGCTGAAGAATTGAAGATTTCGTGACCGGTTGGACACTGAGTGAGTGAGACGCAGTTTACACATGTACATTTTACTGGCGACGTCATCGGCTCGCCAGTCTCCAGACTCCACACAGAGAGCCGACAGTCGTGGTTGCGCTTCCAAATTAGCGACGCTTCCAAACCGTCGCCATGTGCGTTATCTGCCATACATTTCAATATTAATTGTTTGCCACGTCGCCGGCCACGTGGCCATGGCGTCCCGGTGAGAACCACCTCCGTACAAAAGACCACAGTGAAATAACAACATGATTGTGTTTTGTGTTTCGTTGAGTGAGTAAAGGATGTCAGAGCTTATTTCCCTACTCAATCCTAATCTGTGGCGTTGCTTGTGTTATAGGCGACGGTAGTCACCTATCATCACTTGATGGTCTGTCAGTCTGTCTGATGACATTAATATAAAAGAAAAATAAAAAAAAAAAAGATAAAGTTATCTAAACATCAAAAACAACAAGTAAATATTTATATAAACTAAGTTAAATGATGGGTATCAAACTCGTATCGTATAGCCGATCTCCCAAGTTTATTTCTATTACAGAAATAACAAGGCGAAATTGTATTTTCCTCGGCGAGATAACGGAATTTGTACAAAAAAATGTTGGTATTGGAATTTCAAATACAAGCCCAATGAAAACCTTCAACACAAACACGTCCCTGGACGATCTATTTGTAACGAAAATATTATTTTTTCGTTAAATTTTTTTAGCAATTCCCACCCAATTCGACTAAGCGTTCTGGATTACTGGATTCCCGTTTTCCGGAAGTTCGGTTATGAGGCTTGAATAATTTTAAGATTATCTCTTGATTTTTTTTAAACGCTAGATCTGCTTATCAGATTAAATCTTTAAAAAAATACTTTTCTCTTTATTGTTATGCAAACAATAACAAAATTCTCGGTAAAAGCGAAATCTTCCTTAAGATGATTTATACAGTTAAAACCCCCATTAAATTCTTCCATGAATTCCATGAAGATTATTATATAAAAAACTATCTGTTGGACGCAAGTTTGTACGCGTAAATCTCTGATAATCTCTGATAATCTCTGATAATCTCTGATAATGTAGCTTTCTATGGGTGAAAGATTTTTTATAATTGGTCCAGTATAGTTTTTGAGTTTATTCAAAAACTATACTGGACACAGTGGATAATTATAATTATCCAATATATGGACTTCGTGTAAGTTATAATCAGTATTATTTGCTTAATAATTTATAATAATCATAAATCATAAAAAATATTTATTCTTAACAAAAACTATTCTTAACAAAAAGTAGTAGTATTTCTGTAAATACTATAGTTTTTAATATAGCATATTATCCTACATCCTATTTTTAAAACACTCCATTTCTCTCATTTCTTGGTAAATTCTCCAGTCAATATACGTTTTTCACTACAATAAAACTGGGAGCTCCATAAAGAGACCTTTTCTAATGTAAACTAAATAGCCATGTATATAAATAAAATCAGTATGTAAACTCAAATGAAATATATAAATACATACTTTTTGTTACAATTTGTTACACTTGTCCAAAAGTTGCTAAAATGTTTTATAACAAGCGACGTGCCCCGGCATCGCATGTATATATATATATACAATTATATACACCTTTTGTTCGTGTAACTATATAAAATATATGTTACTCGCTGATAATGTAGCTGTCTATAGGTGAATAAATATTTAAAATCGGTCCAGTAGTTTTTGAGTATATTCATTACAAACAAACATACAAAAATAGGGTCCATCGGATAATATATCTACTACGTAAAAAACCTATGTCGTAAAAAATATAATTCTCATATTCACTACTTCGTAATAAGACAAAATCGCATAACGATACTTTCTTACTTTTTAAAAGGTACACTCTGTTAGAAAAAGAAAAAAAAAACACTGACACAAAACACTAACCGAAAATTTTATTTATACCTATAATATACTTGACACTTACTTGACACATGGTGAAAGAGGACCTAATACTAACTATTAACAATACAATATTACAAATACCAACAAATACAAAAATACAAGTCTTCTCTCTTTATAATATTACTATAGATTATAAACCCAACTAAATCCAAACTATTTTGCTTAGATTAGGATTAATATTACTTTTTAATTAATAATGTTTACTTTTGATTCGCCATTAGGTATATTTTCAATTTTAATAGCACCACTATTCAAATGAAATAAAATAATAACAAGGCTAATTAGTAATTCATTATCTTCATAACAGTTAAAAATGTTTACAGAAAAGGTCATCCAAATTTGTTATCAATGAACTATGAGTTACGTACATGTATTTTTCCATCATATGACCTATGTAACATTGATCCCTATTATCGGACCTTATTATCGAATTAAAGTTAACTATTTCTAGTTATTTATTTCTAAAGTTAACTGGATGATTTTTTTCTGCAAGTTATATACAAAACCTTTTCTCGTTATCGCTTTTCCTGATCCTGATGAGATGATGGTGATGATGATTCTCCATTCGAGAACTCTTCTATCCCATCAGTTATCTTATTAAAGACCGAATCTTTATTAAAGACTTTAACTTAACTATATTAAACTAGGTTTTGCCCGCGACTTCGTACGCGTCCATTATTCTTATCCGATCGCTACCAAACTTTACAGTTTCACCCGCTGGACTAATCTGAAGGTTGTCGGAAAATTTCATCAAAATCGGTTATGGAACATACATAACCGATTTTGATGAAATTGCTTTTTATACATATATTAAGAAGAAGATCTAATTAGTATACACTTTATCTTAAAAAGATAATAATACATACTCGCATATTACACATACACATTCACACACTCATCCAGTTATACATTTTTCTTCTGCAGATAGTTTAACAATAATTGTAGTTCTAATTTAATTTAGCTTAAGTATGGAATGCGGTGATGAGAGAGCGGGTCTCCTGATACAAGTCCGTACTAATCCGTATCGGTATTAAAACACTATATTAATATTATAAATGCGAAAGTATGTTTGGATGTATGGATGTTTGTAACTCTTTCACGCAAAAACTACTGAACCGATCACCATTAAATTTTGCATACACGTTGTCTGGGACACCAGAAAGGACATAGGGTACCTTTCATCGTTAAACGCGGACGAAGTCGCGGGCACCAGCTAGTATTAATAGGAGTGCCCCTACACCTAATGTGTACATAAAAAAATTAACATATATAAAATGGTATTTTATATATCTATTAAAAAATAAAACAAAATTACTTTCGGTCCCCATTTTTTACACTGTGGTTTTACCCTACTGTATATTATCGCTGAGTGCTCTATACAATAGGTGAGATTTCTGGCTGTATCTGTTCCGGGCAGACCCTTCACAGCTATATTATAATCTTATGGCCATCCTTTTGGGTGAGGGCTTTGTAATGGTGTTCTATTGTTGCAAAAAATCATGACTTGGACTCAAGACTCGGGACTATGATATAGTATTTTAGGACAAAGAATATACTGCCTCTGACAAATACAATATATTACTTATAAATTCCGATTACTTTAATATGTTATTTGATCTTTATTATTATGTGTGAATGTGTGAAAAGACGTAAATTCGTACAGAATTTGAAATCTTATATTTATAATAGTTTTTGACTGAGACTTCGTTCGCGCTGAAAGATAAAAAATATAACAGTCTACAAAATAAAGCCAGGCGTTGGGAAACTTTCGTAATTTTTTTATCTTTATTTTTTGCTTCAACTTGTTATATTCAACTTTTTCTTCCAATAATATTTACATTCAAAAACAATTATTGAATTCAATACAAATTTGTTTGGTTCGTTTCTTTTCCTTAAATGATTCTTCTAATGGATTAGCAGAAAAGTGTTCATCAAAGAAATTTGATGAGATATCAGCGATTCCGCTTCGCTTATCACAGAGGTAACATCACAAGCGAGAAAAGGGCGGAGAAAATTGAATGCAAAGTGATACGTTAGAGAAGTGTAAGGAAGCGCCGGTCGGTGGCAAGCCATTTGTAGCACTGAAGTGATATCGTTAGGTTCTTACGAAGAATGAGTACACCTTCAAGGATTATTAGGATCTACTTATAGGAGATCATATCGGATAACTTTTTGTAGGGATAACTTCATCCTTTAGTTGTATGTATGGTATTAAAAAAAATTTCAAAGTTAGTGGAGAATTGTAATTTAAGTACTTTAGCTTACATACTTACCTACTATGTTAAATTAGTGGAAACTTGAAATTAAATCACCGTGAAATAACAGCATATGTGCTTTTATGTTTTCGTGAGTGAGCAATGGAGACTAGAGCCCATTTGCCTATCTATACGTACCTACTATTGGAGGTGTTCCTTGTGTTATAGGCGACTAAGTCACCTACCATCAAGTGGACCGTCAGCCTGACTGACGACCTTAACACAAAAAAACTCAATATTTTTATATACTTATACTTACAATAGCATTTAAAAATAATGGCGAAACATACATAACTATATAATACTAGCTGTAACAAGCGACTTCCTCGCGTAACTTTTCGATTCCTGTTCCTAGTTCGATTCCTGGCGAAGTTAACTGTAGAAATGAACTTTTCAAACTTAGTTCTGGTCTGGATTTGGAAAGTAGTGGCACGGCAACTTGGACAGCCCGTCTGGCAGCAGTAACCACCTCCTTACAGAAGACCAACGTGAAATAAAAGCATTTGTACTGTTGTGCTTCGGTGAGTGAGTAAGGGATGCCAGAGCCCATTACTCCATCCCTTCCTTATCTATTTCAAGAAACTACTAATTCCAGAAAGTTGATACCTAAACAAAAATACAAAAATACAAATATTCTCTCTTTATAATATTAGTATGGATAGCCTATGTTACTCGCTGATAATGTAGCTTTCTATAGATGAAAGAATTTTCAAAATCGGTCCAGTAGTTTTTGAGTTTATTCATTACAAACATACAAATCATCTCTCTTTATAATATTAGTATAGATATAGATAAAACTTTTAATTTTACATTATCTTAATATAAGTAACAACCAACTTCGAAGTTTTGAATCACCTTAATATTGGATATCTAACTACTTGACGACGCTTATTCGCTTGGATATAGTTGCTTGAAACTCCAAAAGGGTTACATTACAATCTGGTTAACCGAATGCGACCTCATTTATGGCCCTTATAGCTCAAAGTCACGATGTGACTATCTATAAGATGGTGTACATGAAATTTTATGATATATGTATTATAAAAATAAATAAGAAATTCTAAAATATTAGAATTTTTATTTATTTTATACAAAACATTCAAGCTGAGTAGACAACATTGACAATGTTGTGGCATCTTGAACTTGTATTGCATAATATGTAACTTTTACATATAATGCAATTTAAGTTATATATATGTTTTTGTATTATATTATTGTATTATAATATGTTTTTGTTACAGTTCTTGTGTAATTGTTGTTGCCTGTAATTGGTACACAGCCGAAACACGCTATATATCACTATATTATAAATAATTAACACGTGTACCTGTTGGTGTATCTTAAAATATATTAAAAAAATAATAATAATAAGAAATATCTGGTTTTTTATTATTCTATTAGAAATCTTATTAGATTTTTAATAGAATAATAAAAAGCCAGATAAAATAATTCTAAGATATTTTATTTCCTTAAACAGTTTTTTTTTTATTTCTATTATTACAAACTAAACTAGCGACCAGCACCCGGCTTCGCAAAAATGCAAATTATACAAACAAACCTTCCTCGTTTATCGCTATTTTAATTAGTGAAAACCGTATTAAAATCATTGGGTAATTGAGAAATGGGGATGTTGACATAGTTCCAAAATGTTTAATACTAGCAGTTGCACGCGATTTCGTATTCGTAACTTTAAAATTAAAAAAAATATATTGTTGGCAGTGTGAAAGTTGGTAGCAATTTTTTTTAACTACGATTCCATAAACTTTATTTTTATTTAATATACAAAACTTACAGAATCAACTATTGAATTTATGACAGCATTCAATAGCACATTTATTTAGGGTTAAGTAAAAAAAAAAGTGCAAAGTTGGAAAATGTTAGCTGACGTGTAGGACTCGCACTAGATCCTCTTTATATGTATATCTACACATGACATTGACAAATCTGTATTTCTCAATACAATACTTGTGATAATATGAAATTAGTCTATTGCGCTCTTAAGATCGCTAGAATAGAATGTTTTTTCTTTAGGTTATTGTGGTCTGTAATAAATATTTTTAATCAAGAAACTAGATAATAAATCCTCTTGGCAGACATACAACCAATGAAGCGTGGAGCATAGTAAGAAACCGAATACAATGGAAAGTTTAGTTGAGGCGGGCGAAACAAGTCCAAAGTTAGAAGTCAACTTGATTGCCTCGTATTCAGTTATATTTTGTCTTTATTCAGTGACGTAATATCTTGGAAAAAGAAAAGACTTAGATTTTATTTTATTGTTTTTTGACTAGCTGTCGCACGCGACTTCGTCCGCGTAACTTTATATGGTATAGCCTATGTTACTCGCTGATAATGTAGCTTTCTATAGGTTAAAGATTTTTTTAAATCGGTTCTGTAGTTTTCGAGTTTTTGCAACCAAGTCGCCGAAACTGTCCGCGTCTGACTGTTTCTCCGATAACTACTTCTAAACTAACTTACTGATTTGATACGGTGTTCACTAATGATACGAGGAAATTTTGTGTTTATAAAAAATTGCATCCTTTGCGAATCCGGAAGCGGGTCGATGGTTACTTATAAGAAAATATTAACCTAATATAATCAAATCAACAATGTCAAGATGTCAAATGTAAGACGATGACCCATTCGACGACCTCGATAGATAAAGTACTTGCTCAGTCTCTGTCTCAGGAGGCCCGGTTTTGATTCCCGGCAGGGTCAATTTTGAAAATAAACTTTTCAAAGTCGGCTCTCGTCTGATTCTGGAAAATTGCACACTGCGTTTCGCAGTCATTGGGCAGCCCGTCTGGTGGCAGTAACCACCCCCTTATAGAAGACCATATTGAAATAACAGCACCACATTTGCTGTTGTGTTTTATCCTTAATCATAATATAGACGCCAACGCACTTGCAGGTACTGAATTAATGATTAACGGACTCGAGGAAAGTCAACGGAAGTTAACCAGTGCATTAACATTTTTTTTATATAAACCTAAAAGTTAATGCGTTCGTCTAAATGTTAACTTCTTTAATTAACGATTAACGGATTAACGGTCTTGTTTTCCATCTATGCTTAAAGGACATATTAAGAGCACTTTATAAACAGAACAGGTAAACAATTGGATTCTAAAACGTCTTAAATCAAACGAACAAATCTGTTTCCTTAAACGAGTTCCGTGTCCACCACTTGAGGGGCTAACAAACAATTCCACTGAGCCCTCGTCTTAGAGGGCACTTAGCGACTTGCCGACTGGCACTCAACGATACGTCGACGGAGCCGACACGGTGTTTACTCAGAGGGCTTTGGCCAGAAGAGGTTTTTACATTGTGACCCTCCTCTTTCTTCATTATTTACTATTTTATTAATTTTATTTTATATATTTTTTTACTACATCTTTCTTTTAAATTTCAAGTTTAAAAAGTTTAAAGACTTCGATTGAAACTTTCAAATGGTAACACCATTTGGTAAAAATGTCTTAAAGAAATTATAGTTTGCTTTATTTTTTTTTATTTTGAGGTCGACAGACAGGCTGAAGGTCCACTTGATGGTAGGTTACCGTCGCCTATAACACAAGCAACGTCATAGGTGCTGCAAGTGCGCTGCCTACCATATAAGGATTGGATAATGGATAAGCAAGGGATTGGGTAATTGGCTTTAATATCCATTACTCACTCACTGAAACACTACAGCACATATGCTGTTATTTCACAGTGGTATTCTGTAAGGGGCCAACCCATTACTGGCGCTAAACGGGCTGCTTAAATGATTGCGAAATAAAGTGTGCCCTGACGCTTCTTTCCGAATCCAGATCAGAGCTTAATTTGAAAAGTTCACTTCCTAAGTTGACCCTACCAGGAATCAAACCCGGGAACCCTAGGACAGAGCATCCCAACCAATTAAATTATTTATTTTACAACGGGATCGTCAAATAAATACTTTATTTTTAAATATTTATGATCTGTAGAGATGTATGCGAAGCAAAGAGTGACGAGACATTGGTATAAGAACGCCTATAATTATGTACCTTTATCTAACAATAATAAAAATCAATTTCAGTCGAATAAAAGCCCCGAGTGAGGAAGACAATTTCAAAAGGTTCGCTGTTGACATAGTGATAGTATTGTCAAAAGGCCTATTTACTCTGAACGAGGTTGTTTGTCGAGACAGCCTTATTTGCCAGACTCCCAAGGTTTTTCATTAACAAATTAATTCCGTTAGCACAAGTACTTGACGATATTCAGAGTTCAAATCAAATGTTTACAACATACTTGTGCCTGTTGGATTGTATAAATAAAATAATTTGTTTTAGATATATATAATTACTTACTTATTTTGTAAAATGTTATATTTTATTTTCTCCCTCCCGGCTACACAGTGGTGCAATTATTTCCGCCAATTATATACACAAATCATCCTCTTTTAATATTTTTTCCATGAGTGAAAACCGCATTAAAATCCGTTGTGTAGTTTAAAAGATCTAAAGATACATACAGAGGGACAGACAGCGGGAAGCGACTTTGTTTTTATTTTATATGACGACATTTTTGGTCTAGTGGTTAGTAACCCTAGCTGTTAACCAAACGGTCGCGGGTTCGAATCCCGCTAGGGGCTAATGTTTATGTGTTAAGATTTACCTTTGTACCTGAGTCATGGATGTTTGTATTTATAATATGTATGTATTTAAAAAAAAAAATAATCTAAGTAAGTAAAAAAAGTATATAAACTGTCTGGTATCCATAATACAAGCCTATAGTTGCTTAGCTTTGTTTTATACTATCTAAATCATAAGTCTGCCTACTGAATTTTATAATAGAACGTAATATAAACTTTCTCGTCTAAAAGAGACCTTTGAACATTTGTAAGTCAAGCTAATATTTTGCAACAGAAGTATTTGTACCCCAATTCCAAAAGTTGCTAACTTTCCAACCCTTGTTTGCGACCAAACAATTAATTAGGCAAAAACATTTCTTCCGGAATAGTTTAACCCAGCATGAATTCCAAGGGGCAGCCTTGAAAAAAAAAATGTTTTTTTTTTCGACAAGCAAACCTAACTTAGAATTTGAAACAATAAATAACAATATACTGAAAATATTATTTTTAATTTTATTTGACAAACTCGTTGGATGAGTGGTTAATGATTGGTTTAACACTGTTTAAGGGTTCCTTGGTTTGACTCCCAGCAAGGTGCTGGCTGAAAATAAGCGCTGTAAGTGCCTGCTTAGCACCTCGGCACAATGCTGAGCCAGTATCCGATTCACTGCCGCGAGGACACACACATCTTACCTGTCTGTTTTTTATTAATTTTCTTGTACCTATCATTTTATTTTTGTTATTTCTGTTTCTTATTTAATGTTAATGTCCTTCATGCAGCGAATAAATGTCTTTCTTTCTTTCTTTCTTCTTTCTTTCAGGGTCAAATTTGGGAATGAACTTTTCAAAGTTGGCTCTGGTCTGGATCTGTAAAGTAGTATAAGGACACTTAGGCCGTTCGCCGTACATATAGCATTATTATATGCTATTATATTAGCATTACAATACAAAAATTTCATGAAATGTAGGTATCTGTTCCGCGCTTGAGTGCTGTGTGATAAAAAAAATAATTTTTCAATATAGCGAGTAAATTTTACGAGGGCTGTGAAATACTCATAAAATTTGCTGTAAACCCAACTTATGAGTGACATTCAATTTTGTGAAAGGTGGTAATTTAGTGGACAGCTCGTAATTTCACCTTATTCCGTAATAGCCGCTATTAAACTTTAATAGCAATTGTTTAATGACATTGATCGATTGAAAAATACGTTTTTTTAGTAACCAATTCAGCCAGCATGTTTGATGACATAAATATCAAAAACCCATCTCTATTGCATTTATAACCGTTTAACGCTCGTTTAACGCTCTTTCAATTAGTGAAAACCGCATTAAAATCTGTTAAAAAATCTGAGCGTACATACAGAGGGACAAATGGCGGGAAGCGACCTTATTTTATACTATGTAAAAACTAGTGATCTGCTCCCGGCTTCGCCCGGGGTGTAATTCGTAAATATATAAACTTTCACTGCTTATACATGTTTCCATAAGTGAAGTCTTAAATTTTTGATTTTTATAAGTATATAAAAGAGGAGAAGCTTTTTAATGATTTTTTTGGGATTAGTAGGGGAAACTCGAAATCCCTTTTCTTTTGCCGTCTAGTCTAATTTTTTAAGTTTTTTAATGATTACAAAATAATTACGAAATACGTAAGATGCGAGTTTTAACAAAAATGCTAAAACCTATAAATAAATACAATAAATAAAGATATATCTATTAGGGCCTTTTCACCGAGTGCATAATTTAATAAAACATAAACTTAACCTACTAAACCCACTTATTAACTAGGCCACAGAAAAAGCTAAATTTCTACTAGCGACTTGCTTCCGGCTTCGTCTGAAGTGCAATTTTTATACATATAAACCTTCCCCGTTAATCCCTCTATCAATAAAAAAAAAAAAAACACAAACCAACTTAATATTTTTATATATATAAAGATAGACATATAATATGCCACTATTTCTTATCAAGGTGAGAGGGTATTAGTTGTTAACAACTTTGAAGCCGACTACGCCATGACTTGCCTTTGAAGTATTTACCCGTTCCAATACGATTTTGTTCATTGACGTTCTGATCTTCGTGACTTTGAAAGCCTTCAAAGACGCGTCTTCGACTTCAGAAGATACTAACTGACGCTTCCACCAGAAATATCTTCTTGTACCAATCTATTAACTGTCAGAGTGAAATAGAACATTGATAGTGCTATGAATTTGTAGTTATTATTATTACTAGAGGTAGCTTAGTTCAGTTGTTTCACGTCAAGAAGGGCCCAAACTTTGTGTGTTTTGAAAATGTTTTCAATTTTTTACGAAACTACTGGCTAAAATGTAAAGGTGTATTATATTTTTGGAACCTTTTCATTTGATATCCCACTCGATATGTGTCTGAAGAAAAAAAATTTTTATACAAAAATCGATGACGTGATAGCTAAAGGAATAAGTGGTGAATATCCATCCAAGTCTAAAATACTTACTAAGACTCCTACTAAACTTACCTAAAAAAAAATCTCCATACGCGAACTTCCCCACTGGAGTACAGCCAGGTCCAGGACTAGAAGGCTTTCTCAAAATACAAAACTTTACAAATTAAAAACTGAACCTATGTTTATTTTTCTAGAATAAACTTCTAATGTTTATAATATTACAATTAAATGATATAATATAGGTAGGTTTAGAAATATATTTATTCTCACAAAGAATTACAAATTCACTTACGTGAGAAACTTAAAACTAATAGGTAAAAAACATAATTCACATTGCAAGCATACCAATAGTAAACACATAAACAACAAAAACACGAAAAACGCCTAGCACCTACAACTTACCAATAATACATAATTTAAAAAGTGGGTAGAATTTACAGAGAACAAATGCATGACAAATAAACGAAACATTGATATACAACACTGGAAGGGACATCATATCGTGTATTAGAAAATTATGTTATTTGTTTTAATATATAATGATATTATTTTAGAAGGTTTCTTTTAACAAGTTTTTTGAAAGTATTAGTTGATTTAGCATCTTTTATATTTTTAGGAAGTTTGTTGTACAGCTGCGCCCCCCCATATAGTATACATTTTTTTCCATAATTAGTTCTAGGTATTCGCAATGTCAGTTTATCCGCATTCCTCAGTTTAATTTTTTGTACACTTCCTTTTTTTGTAAAACTAATATGTGTAAATATTTCTTTATTAAGTATTTTCCGAATTAATAGACAAATAAAATATATATATGTATGATTGACATTCATTATTTTAGTCTCTTTGTAGATTTTACTAGTAGGTACCAAGAAGTCATAGTGAAATAGTGATTTAATTAATTTGTTCTGTGCAATTTGGATTAAATTTAAATTAGTTTTAGCAGCTGAACCCCAGATTTCGATTAGGTAGTCTATATGAGGCTTAATGAGCGTGTTATAAACAATATATCGCACCTGCTCAGGCAGACATCCTGCGATACGTCGTATTGCTCCTGTTAAGGAAGATAATTTTGATCTAATTTTCTCGATATGCGGCTTCCAAGTAAGATTTTTATCCAAAATAAGGCCAAGGTATTTTTCTTTAACTACTTGATTTATAAATTTTGCATTTATTTGTAGGGGATCAAAAGGTGGAACTTTTTTGTTTTTGGCCGCAAATATTAAATAATTAGTTTTTTCGATATTTATAGTCAATAAGTTGGTCTCAAACCACTCATTGAGCAAATTGAGATCATATTGTGCGTCTGCTACAATCTTAGTAATAGAATTATCAAAGTAGAATAGGCTAGTGTCGTCTGCATACAAAGTGATGTCCCCCTTTAAACCAATTTCATTTATATTATTTATATATATTAGGAACAATAACGGCCCCAGGATCGATCCTTGAGGGACACCGCATGTGACAGATTTGGGACTACTTGTATGATTTCCTATTTTTACAACCTGATAGCGATGTTGCAAGTAAGATTTAAAAATATCATAAGCTCTTCCCGTTATATTTATATTACTCAACTTATTCAGCAACAACTGGTGGCTGACAGTGTCAAAGGCCTTTTTTAAATCTTTAAAAACTCCCAGTACAATTTTCTTTTGGTCAATATTTACTTTTATTTTGCTTACCAGATCAATTGTTGCTGATAAAGTATTAGACTTACATCTAAAACCGTACTGCCTTTCATTTAGAAAATTTATTGAGGTAAGGAAATTTATCAGACGATTATACAATATTTTTTCAAAGATCTTAGACATGATCGGAAGCACTGAAATAGCACTGTAATATATCAAAGTAATACTAATACAATAATCCGTACTTCCGTACTAATACTATAAATGCGAAATAATGTTTGGATGTATGGATGTTTATAACTCTTTCGAGCAAACACTACTGAACCGATCACCATGAAATTTTGCATACACGCTGTCTGGGACACCAGAAAGGTTCATCGTTCAACGCGGACGAAGTCGCGGGCACCAGCTAGTCTATTATATTTGCAGCTTATCCATTACATTAGAGTGATATAATAAGGTTAAATTTTTTTTTTTACTTGTGAAATTAATCTTGTTATAAATTGTTATAAGTTGTTATAATTGTTATCATTCAGAATAAAAATACAGACCAGAGCCAATTTTGAAAAGTTCATTTCCAAAGTTGACCCTGTCGGGAATAGAACTAGGGGACCCTAGAAAAGAGCTCTAATGCGTTAATAATAATAGAAAGTAATAATAATAGAAATTCATTGAAACATACAACAATTAATAATATATACAATCAATCAATCATAATTCCTTTGAAACATTTTCAATTATTCCCCAACTAAGTATGAGCTAAGTGGCGGAATTGTAATCCTCTGATTTGTGGGTGGTTGGGGGTGAAGTTCTAGGGGTATGAGGATAGGACGGAAGGGGTGAGAGGGGGGTACGGCTAAATTTCCACCACTTTACCCTAAGTGGATAAGGATTATGGAGTCACATATTTTTATGTGAATGACTTTTATACTTTCTCTAGGTTATATAATATTTGAATGTAGAAAAATATTAAGGGTGATGCCGGGCAATTGGGTGTAATAACTTTCTTTAGAAATTGTTGCGAATTTTTTTTTATGATAAAAGGGTGATGGGTCAACCTTGAGAGTAGGCTTGCACATACGCATATTAATCATAGACAAACAATAACAGTACTCTGATACTTGATAGGATATAGGATTTTGACGAACAAGTTGGATGAGTGGTTAGGGTACTTGCCTTAAAGTTTAGACTCAGGAGTTCCGGGTTCTATCCCCGGCAGGGGCAACTATGGAATTGAACTTTTCGAAATTGGCTCTGGTCTCGATCTCTAAAGTAGTGGCAGGGGCACATTGCATTTCGCAATTAGGTACTTAGGCAGCTTGTCTGGCAGCAGAAACCATCTCCTTACAAAAGACCACAGTGAAATAACAGCATGTGTGCTGTTGTATTTCGATGAGTGTGTAAGGGATGCCGGAGTCCATTTCCCTATCTCTCCCCAATCCCCTATAATTAACTGTACTATAGTAGGCAGCGCACTTGCAGCACCTGTGGCTTTGCTTGTATTTAAGGCGACGGTAGCGGATCCTGATAGCACTAGTTCTGTTGTGTTTTAGTGCATAAAAGGAATAAAGTATATATTTATTTTATTTTACTAGCCGATTTATTACTTAATCTTAAGATATTAATATATCATTTTGTAAACAAAAACTAATAAACTAAACAAAAAAAAAATGTGTAGGTAACTGAAACTTAACGATAGTAGCCACCTACCATCAAGTAAACCTATCATTATTCCAGAATAAAAAGAATCCTATATTATGTTAATCCAGGTAATAAATTGTCTGTTTCATCGATACATCCATCCTCACTTTCGCATTTAATAATTTTAGTTGGATTAGGTTAATTTAATTACTGTAGGTCTTTATTACTGAAGGTTAGTATTTCTTGCGAATATTCGTAGTCCAGTGCAGAATTCATTGCCGCATAAATCTAAGCCACTTAATTTAGTTAACAACTAGCCTAAGAGCGGAAGAATTGTTCTGATATTAGTGCCATAACTCTGAAACAAACTACATTATCCTTTGTTGGTACATGTAGGTCACAGGGTCGTATCCCGACCGTTATAGCTTTTACGGACTCTCTATTATCTTAATAATAGCACGTTATAATAACAGATATCGTTATCTCTGAGAGGCGATTTTGGAGGGTATTTGTTAGTATAATTAGATGGGTAGTTGAAAAAATCACATATGATTTTGATGTAAGTATATCATATGTTATATTTAGTTGATATAAGTATTTAGTATTTATATTTAGTGGTAATAATTAGCTGATGTAGGTGTCCTTATATTTACTTAACTTTATTTTGAAGGCAATACTTGCTAATGAAGCGAATTCAAGATTATGAGGCACTGATAATTATATTAAACAAAAATAATTCCATATAGTCATAAACTATAGTGGAGATAACTAAACTATATAACTATACAAACTATATAAATTATATAACTATATATAATATAAACCATAGAGATTTTTTAAGAAAAAAAGACAGTAGATATAGTCGCATCATTATCATCATTATCTCAGCCGTAGGACGTCCACTGATGGACACAGTCCTCCCTAATAATTTTCCAATAGGACCGGTAACAGAAAGCAGCCTGGATGGTATTGGTCAGTAGAGATAGCCCACCAGTGATGACGTCACGTAAATATTTAGTGACAGTTGTTAGGCCTTCTGATTATAGTACTTAGCTATTTCCTGGATCCACCGTCGTCCCGCGCTATACACAACATACTTGATGGTATACACAATAGAAGTACACCGTTAAATAAAAGCACATATAATATTATGTACATGTGAGCGAGTGAGGGATTCCAGAGCCCCTTTGTATGTAGCCAGGGAAGTATCCAGAAAACAGGAAACTTTTCTTGCTAGGTACAGTCGGGGTAAGAAAATGTTCGTTACTTTAAAGTCTACTCTTGCGTGCACCAGGGCAGCTATCAGTCATGCCAAAATTTCATTTCAAACGTCTGTCAGATGTCTGCTTAGTGCTTCAGTTTCAAAAGACACTAAGAGTCTACGACTTGATAAAGGAATGAATCCGAAAAATGACGAAGGTTTTCGTACCCCGACAGTATATTGATATTTCGCGGCACGGTTAAGGGTTAAAAAAGCATGGATTTTTCAATAATTACTTTAGCCTAGTCAAATTAGAAAAATCCTGGGAAATAATTCGTGTAAGAGAATATGGCCGACAAGTTTTAACAATGTTTAAAATATGTAACGAAATAACTTGAACATTTCTCGAGTCCAAATATCATTAATCATAGTTGTATGGAACGAATACTTCATATATATAAAAGTTCTGAATGAACTTTCTTGTATCAAAACTTCTATTAAAGCTTTGATCAATTTATACCAAAGTTGATCGTGTGCTTACAAAGAAATTTACTTACTAATATTACCGTCGCGTGCTTTAGTATAGTCTATAATTAGAGAAGTCTAAGGGCCTCTTTCACCAACCAATAATTTTATGTTTTATCAAACTATGCACTCGGTTTACTGCATCCTTCGATAGGCGTTTTTTGTTATTGTTTTCTTTTTAATGTTTGGAACTTTTACCGTACAAACAAAGGTATATCAGCTCCATCATTCCCGGTTACCGGTGACTTTAAATGGCGGTTAGGTTAGGTTAGAAAAAGGCCCTTAGTCTAGTAGTGGGCGTTTGTCGGTTTTTTATATAATTTTAACTAATTGCGTCGTTGAGCTGAGTAATATCATCTCATTATCTTTGTCTATCGGTCTGTATGCTTATACGACATAAAATAACTATGTAACTTGAAGCCGTAATCCTACTAATATTATAAATGCGAAAGTTTGTGAGGGTATGGATGAATGTTGTTAAAACTGCTTAACGGATTTGCATGAAATTTGGTACACATATTATAGTTAAGATACCTGATATTAAGTTAGTTAATAGTCATATACCTGGATTAATATATAGGATACTTTTTATAATAAAAATTTTTTAAGTTCCCTAGGTATTGTGTAAAAATAAAAAAAATTGGGCGCCACTGTCGCCGTGGCGTCGCCACCGTCGTTAAGGCGATAAAGTTATATCAAATATTTTCTCAGGTGTTATATTTTACTTTTTTCAACAGGGAAGAAGTCGCAGGCCCCATCTAGTACTATATAAAATATGACTTGGAAACCGTAATAATAAACAAAAGTAACAAATTATTAATTTGTCCCTAGCAAAAGCTATGCTGCTTTAAACCTTTTATTCTTTACATAAATATAATTAAAAAAATTATTTAAGCACAGAATCAGCGTTCAACAGCAACAACGACCAGCACGCTGCGGCATTCCGCCGTACCATATTACAATGAAGTTTGAATTACATTCAAAGTGCTCTAAATTATGTCGACTCTTACCGGCTAAAACCCAACAACTTAATAGCTTAGCCGTAAGTGGGTGAGGTCGCGGGGACGTTATGACACGACATCGGTGCCCCGCCACGAAGGCAAGCACCCTTTTTTTCACGTTGGGAAATCCTCTTAGATGTGTAGGGTACACTGCGGGTTATGCCGGATTTGTACCGGCTAAAACCCAACGACTTTCTAGCGCGGCCGTTGATCGTCAAAGAAATGAAAGAAAATCAAAGATTGAAGGAAAAGAAAAGAAAATAATTTATGGAGATAAAAGATAAAAGTTATTGTCTCGTACGTAGTATGTGAGAGTTTGCTAATACCAATAAAAATAAGAAACAAACGAATGTAAAATATTCATACGGAGTTTGTTACAATATGTCCACTAGGTTGGCGTTGGCCCGAGGCGGGGCCCCTGTCAGACCGTCGTCAAACGTTCCATTATCGTATGGGCCGCCACTCACACCGAACATACGTTTAATATCAGATATGGCCTTGTAATGGATGATTCCTCGGTCGATTAAAATGTACACGGGACGAACTCTGTTCGATGCTAGAAGCTTTTTTTAAAAACATTTCTTTTCTTTATTTATCATTCAACTATAAGGATTAAGTTATAACATTTAGTCTTAAGGATCAAAATCGATCAAGAGGAGAGAGATAGGAGGGTGATATTGGCCTAAACGCAACCTAAGTCATATTCTTAGACATGAGCTAATAACAATAATGTTAGACATTCTTAGACATGGTTAGGTTACTTTTATGGGTTATATTTAAAGATTATAAACTAACTACCGACATTATATAGATCCTAAAACACGCTATATGTGCTGTAATTTACTGAAGAGTTGGGTATCTCGCAGACTACATACTTGATGCTGCAGCATCAAGTCAAGGTTACCGTGTCATGAAAAAGTACACAAAATTTGAAATCAATCGAACCTGTGGTAGTTAGTGAGATTCTTTCGTCAACTAGGAAAGGAGCTGATGATTTTCAAACGTCCTAAGAGATCTTCATAAATTACAGCTAAGAACTTAGTTTTTTTTTTTAAATAAAAAAAATACGTTTCATCCGTTTCGGAGCTACGATGCCACAGACAGACACACATATAAAACTTATAACACCCTTCTTTTGCCTCGGGCATCGGGGGTTAAAAATAAAAGGAACTTAATCATTTTTCTTTAATAAAAATAATACAAATATCATATTATGTATGTACTATTATTTATATATAAATAACTCAAGCAGCCTCAATACAGATAAAGTACATAAAAGCATAAATAGTCACAGCTCTAAGCATACAGTGAAACATTGGGAAGGTACATTTCCTTCCTAATCCCATATAACTTATCACGCAATAGACTGCGGCCTATTATTGTGGTACGGAGCTAAGACTCGAGAATATAATCTCTTATTAATACCGGCGTATATGGAGTTAAGTATAGGTTGCTTTCTAAGACATACTAAACATTATTTGAACTAATAAGATTATTTTATTGATGAAAAGATCCGTCAGACAGACATCATTGAGGTCGCAAATGCTATACTAACATTATAAAGAGAGAAGATTTGTATTTTTGTATTTTTGTAATGAATAAACGATTGATAACGTCATAACTGGAAAATGTACCAGATGACGGATATTCACGTACGTCTAAAATACTTTAAAATATTTCAATAAAATAGTCTAGACTAAGATGTGTGTATATTTATTTTGGAACTTAAAACGTTTCACTTTAAAGACCTCGGTATAGAGTGGGTTAAATTTATATCGAGTTAATTTATTTTATTTGGTACGCTTAATCTTAGGGTCTAAAAAAAATATTTTAGTGAGCCTTTAAATTGTACCCTTTCTGTACCCCTGACAACGTTTATGCAAAATACAACACTTTCGGAGATTTGCGGTTTTGAACAAATGTATTTTTTTTTATATAGGTGTGTAGGTATTTAAGCAAGATTTAAATGTAAATTTCGATTATTTTGTATTCTCTTACTAATGAAACTCAATTTTACAATGAAAAACCATATTATATATCGCTCAATAAATCAGTTTTGGGACTAAATGCGACACTCAACTAGTCATGTTTATAATATGGACCGATACTAATATAGTTCACGTGGAATATTCCGAATTAAGTTCTGTCAATTGATACAGTCTGTATCACGTGCAAAATGTTTTCATAATAATAAGTGTTTACATCATCATCATCATCATCTCAGCTGCAGGACGTTCACTGCTGGACATAACTTTCCAAAAGGACCGATCAGAAACAGTCTAGATCCACCATCGACCCTGTGGGTCGTCTGTGTACCTTGTGGGTGGGTCCTGCGCTGCGCTTGCCGGTCCGTGGCCTCCACTAGAGAACTTTCCGGCCCTAGCAGCCGTTGGTCCTCAGTACTAATGTGTCTTTTTATTTTTTTTATTAAAGATGGGTTTGCTCTTGACCAACAACCAAATGTGTAGCAAGGATGAGGCCTAAGATGGAGCGAGCTCACCCAGAAGATGCCTATTCACTCGAACTTTGAAAATATTTGGGTTATATGAGCTCGGAAATACAGACGCCAGCAGGGAGTTCCAAACCTTGTTAGTGCATATTATAAAAGATATTTTAAAAGTGTTTTGCCCATTGCCACTTCAACTTCCTGATCCACTGGCTTATGTCGGTAGCTTTCATACACAGATCTCCTCCGTAGACCGTTAAATGTTAATACCTAATGTTACTACAAAATGTTCACAAAACGTTTACAATGTTAGGTATAACAATCAACTGTCCCACGAATGTCGGCAGCGCACTTGCAACCCTTGGCAGTGTACACTATACACTGCGTTTCGCAGTCATTAGGGTATCACGTCTGGCGGCAGTAACTAACTCCACACAGAAGACCACCATGCAATAACAGCATGTTTGCTCCGTGAATGTTTCGTGAGTGAGTAAGTTATGTCAGAACGCGTTGCCCTATCCCCGCCTGATGCCTTACTATTAATCCTACTTAATCCGTAGCGCATTTGCAACACCTGTGGCGTTGCTTGTGTTATAGGCGACGGTAGCCACATACCATCAAGTTAACCGTCAGCATGTATGACGACTTTCATAAAAGAAGGTTATAATGAATAAGTATACTTAATAGAAAAACGCAGCTATTTTTATATTGCCCTTAAAGAAACAATTTTTACATTAATCTTAATAAAACGAGATGAAAGAGAATTTCTCAAACGATGTAAGGGAAAAAATAAAGTAAGAAGCTTAGGTCTGGTTATATAAAAACGGTAGATATATGAAAGAGTAGGTATACAATGTTAGTGGTCGAGGTTGTTTGAGACATAATTTAAGAGGGCACATACATTCCACAGTTTATTGGAATTTAAGTTGAGATTTTTATGATATTTTTATGTACTAGCAAATGTTCTCGACTTAGTTCGCGTGGACTTCATTTTAAGATATGAATATATCATTTTACTAGCGACCAGCTCCCGGCTTCGCCCAGGAAAAAAAAACTAAATAAGGTTTTAAACTTAAAAGAATTTTCCAATCAATTAAGCCGTTTTTATTAGTTACTAGCTTTTGCACGCTATTTAGTCCGCGTAACTTTATAAATACCTACTCGTTACCTATTCGCTTCGCTGATAATGTAGCTTTCTATAGGTGAAAGAATTTTTAAAATTTAGTTTTTGAGTATATACATTACAAACATACAAACATTAGTATAGATAAGTCTAGTATGAATAAAGCCTACTTTATGCAATAATGAATGCTTTATAATAGAAAAACCAATTAGATTTCTACTAGAACTCCCTCTTAAACAGTTATCAATTAATTTTTGTTCACAGTAAAGGAATTTACAGAATTCCGCCACACTGTGAGAAAATAAAAAAGCGATCACAAATATCTGGTACGCAGTTCTCATTTAAACAGAAATTTAAAACACGCAGCAAACTCTAAAACATGGTTTTAATTTTACAGCGAATACGAATTCTAAACGCACTAGGGATAGACACTAGAATGGCTCGACCGGTTTCCCTCGACGTGATCACGATTGTACATCACAACGAGCAAATATCCCACAACCCGTCCGTCGCTTTCGGACCAAGTTGAATCACCATTTTTATCAAAAATCCAATTTTCTAGTCGCCCCGTACCCGACACGAGCTAACCCGCGGCAAACCCTTTGCGGCTATTAAAAAAAATCGACAATATATTACTTCCTTTATCTGTGTGTTGTCATCGCGGTACTATTCTACCCTCGCCTCGTCGGCATACCACACTTGAAGTGTTCTGTGCAACTAAATTCTTAATTTATCGTATCTAATAATAGAGTTTCTTCATTTAACTTATCGTTATCTATAATAACTTATCGTATCTGATAATATACTCACTTAATTGGACTTTGTTATCTAATAATCTTTTGTAATGTTCGACTTTTATCCATAAATATAAGGGTTGGACGCATGTGTGTTGAATATTAACATTTGATATATAGAAATTACTTATTTCAGAAAATTGTAAGAGTGAAAACCTTAACAAAAACCGTTAGAAGAAGTTAACTTTTAAATAGACAGAGGCGGAGAGAGAAATTTATTTTATAATATACTAGTAACCCGCTCCCGGCTGCTCCATATTTTTTTATTTACACAAACCTTACACAAACCTTCTTCGTTTATCACTATTTCCAATAGTGAAAACTGTATCAAAATCCGTTGGGTTGTTTAGAAGTAGTAAACAGAGAAACAGGCGGAGGCGGACATCGACTTTATTGTGTACTAGCAGTTGCATGCGTCTTCGTTCGCATAACTTTATACAAATATTGCCTATGTTACTCGCTGATAATGTACGTTTCTATAGGTGAAAGAATTTTTAAAATATGTCCCTTAATTTTTGAGTTTATTCATCACAAACAAAAAGACAAATCTTCTCTCTTTACATATAATATTAGTATAGAGATAGATATAATATAGCATATAACATATACATAGTAAAAATAGTGTAGTATAGTATGTAGACATATTTATATAGTAGGTATTGAATAGGAAAGCAGAGGAAAAGCATTCAGCAGCTGCCGCTTGAAACGTGTTTTCTTGAAGTGTCAGTGATTCCTAGTATTCTACGAGCAGGTCGAAATTCAAATATTGTCACATCCCGCACGTGTGCGTGTTCAGTGAGCGAAATGGTTATATTAAATATTCAAGATGACTTCTTGTATTAAAAGCCTTTTCATATTTTTGTCACAAAAAAAAAACACCATTTCTGGGGTGTAACGCTAAGTAAAAAAAAATATGCGAGTTATTAAAAAAATGTTTCTTTGTAATGTTGATACAAAAATGTTCCCAACATTTTATGTTGACTGACATGATTAGCCATTTTGCATTTGTTTTATTCTTGACAGGTTGGACGTGTTTCCTTGTGTTGATAATTTTTTCGCAATCAAAGAAAACGGATTCAAGAATTTGTATTAAATTTTGTGTGAAAAAATAATATTAAGTGCATTTTATATATTAGTTTGTGAAGCAAACAAAATGTTTTACTTATTATTTCACAAGTTTCTCATATAAGCGAACTTTGTAATTCTTTTTGAAAGAAAAAAAAAATACAAAAAAGTGCTGCAACGCATTGAACACGTTGCATTTGGCGAGTCTGCTTTAAGCAAAAATAATAAAGGACATATTGTATGAAGATTGTTCTAATGTCACACCAAAAAAACTTAAATATTTTCAATTCAAAATAAAAAAAAAAATATTTATTTATTTGAAAGGGCTTACCAACTAAAGACATACTTCATCATAATATATATAACCCTCACAGAAAGAAACATTACATGTATGAGTTTAAATTATAGGAAAGCATAGCATTATTAGAAATTAGTTAAATAAATGAATCAACAAATGTCAAGGAGATCAAAAATACAAAATAAATAAATTATAATAATAAAATGAAAAACAATTTAAATTTTATCAATAAGTACGAACACTTATTCGTTGTTAAAAAAGGTCCTCACTGCTTTCATTGCTTCATTTTAATACAAATTGTCGTCGAATCATCTCCATTTTAATATTCGCTAAAAGCGAAATGAAAACCGGGAACATTTTCATGACAAAGCTCAATGTCTTTTTTAATTAACATCGATTTGAACGAGGTTTTGAGAGATGATTGATTGTGTCCGTGCTAATGGAAGTGATAAAAGTTAGATGTATTTTTTTAAAGAAGTAGTTCCCGCTCCCGGCTTCGCTCGGGTGCAATTTTTTTATATATACATACATTCTCCTAGTTCTCCGTTTATCCCTCTCACCATAAGCAAAAACTTAATTAAAACACTAGCCATTCTTGAGTTTTTGCGAGACTAACGCAAGGTGATTAATTTTTATATATACTCGTAACTAGCTTTTGCATGCGACTTATGTCGTGCATGCGACTTACGTCGTGTCGTTTATAAAATATAGCCTATGTTACTCGCTGATAATGTAGCTTTCTATATTTCAAAGAATTTTTATAATCGATCCATAGTTTTTGAATTATTTCATTACAAACCAAAATACAAATCTTTTCTCTTCATAATTATTATATTAGTATAGATACGTAATTTTTCCACATAAAGTTCTATGGGGAATACCATTTAAGTTAACAACAAGGCTTCCGATGTGAAGATAAGTTTAGTGTTATCCTTATTACACAACTCCAGAAAACCAATTCAATCGCTGGGCATTAGATTTGAATAGCACTAAACTTTGTCCTGTTCATGGTTATGACTGAAGTTTGTTTTGCAGTTATTATTTTCAGTGTACAGTTTGTATAATAATACTACATTGCGTAGTAGGTATTTTGAACGTAAATGATAGATATGTAGTTACAGCATCAAACTGTATTCCCTGATTTTGTTATCAGATTTCTAAATTGCCTTCCACTGTGAAAGCAAAAAAGAAGAAATCGACAAAAAGAATTTTTAAAAATATCCAAAATAATATAGACAATTGAGGCGTACGAGTATGCTCGAATAACGGTGTATTATTTTAACTTTTTTAAGGAAGTACAACATACGAAGTTATAAATCATGGTGTATGGTTGGTTTGTGGTTATAAAAAACCATACAAAGACCTTTAATAATTGGTTCTCAATGATATTAACTTTGTAAGATCTAAGCAATTAGTCCCTCTTACAGCAAACTTTTAAAGTTTTTTTTACTTCCTCAAAAATGTGAAAATCCACATACAGCGTTGTTAGAGTACCCGCCCCAATTACCTACCCCCAATTGGAGTCCTTTTGTGTCCTTTTAAATGGTATGTTTATCCACTTTGAAAAGTTCCTTATCGTCTAAATTTGATATAATTGATACAATTATAGTCTTATACATTGATATAATCATCTATACTAGTAATATTATAAGTAAAGAGAGAAGATTTATATTTTTGTATGTTTGTAATGAATAATCTCAAAAGCTACTGTACCGATTTTTGAAATTCTTTCACCTATAGAAAGCTAACAATTCGTATCAGCGAGTAACAAAGGCTTTGTTTTTTAAAGTTACGCGGACGAAGTCGCGTGCAAAAGCGAGTAGTTATTAAGATAATAATATAGCCAAGGATAAGAAGTTTTATATTAAAATTATGAAAACATTTTACCAAACCTATTACTATAGTTATAACTCCAGTTAAGGCTAGAGTTCCAGGACGAATAATGTTCTGTCTGTCTGTATGTATGTATGCGATGATCTCAAAAAATTCTAAACGGATTTTCATGCGGTTTTCACTAATGGAAAGAGTGTTAAACGAGTAAGGTTTCTATATATAATTTACAGAAAAAATTACACTCGTGCGAAGCTAGGAGCGAGTCGCTACTGTATATATAAATTAAGAAAACTATAGACTATTGAGGATTGTTATTACGTGAAATATAGCATTTAAAATAGTAAATTCTATATTTAACTTAATTACAACTAGGTTCATATTACAGATATTTATTTAATGAGTCCGTTCGGTTAAATTATTAATTAAAATTTCAGTGAAACAAAAATATATTATTGAATAAGGTCACAGATAATCACTTTTAATTGTGAGTCTTTTTGTACCAGGATTTCGGAAATATTGAGTCAAGAGGGCAAGACAACAAGCTACATAATTTTAGCCTTAGCCCTAGTTTTGTCGACTAAGCTCTTGAAGATATATTTAACTAGCTTTTGCCTGCAACTTAGGTGTTAACATTTATTCAATACTAGCTGTTGCACGCGACTTCGTCCGCGTAACTTTATAAAATATAGCCTTTATTACTCGCTGATAATGTAGCTTTCTATGGGTGAAAGAATTTTTAAAATGGATCCAGTAGTTTTTGAGTTTCATTAAAAACATACAAAAATACAAATCTTTTCTTTATAATAATACTAGCTGGTGCCCGCGACTTCGTCCTCATTGAAATATAAAAAAATATAGGTAGGTAAATAAGCAAATTGACCTCTCACTTTGGCCAGGCGTTAGTTTATTATTTCATTTTAGATGATCCCTCGGGAACAGACCTTTTTTTCTGGATGAAAGGTACCCTATCGGTTGAGTCGTTAAGGCGCGAAAAGGTAACAGACAGACATACACAGTTACTGTTACATTTATAAAAAATTATTAGTATGGATTTATTGCTCATTCATACATTTTTGTCACCCGTTGAATTTTTGTTTTTATTTTTAGAAAAATCTTTGGGAACAGTACTTTTTGTCTGGTTGGTACTCTATGTCCTTTTCTGTATCCCTGACTACATATTGAATGCGAAATTTCATGCTGATGATTTGAGTGAAAGCGTCACAAATGCTTGCAAAGATATATTATTTCGATGGTCTCAAATAAACTTACATTCGCATTTATAATAGCTACTCGTATTTGGTCCTAAACCTTTATTGATTGAAAATAGTATTCCAATTGCGGTGTAATACAATTACTGGCGTATGGTTTCAGGGACATAAGATTGTGGGCGAGTCCTAATTTATATGAGTAAAGAGGACGTTCCTTGACCCACAATTGTTTTATTGCCAGTAACTTAACTCCATCGGCAAGTACATAAAAGTCTATCTGTATCAGTTAGGAGAAGTGCCAGCTATACTCGTATTAGGAAGCGTAAATAAAGAGAACGGAAGCTGGTGGGAATACTTAATAATAAATTCTGCACTTGCGTTGTGGTCCAAGCGACTAGAATGGGGCGGTTAAAAACCCTGTCATGTGGTTTAAGTTTCTAGGCAAGGTTTCCATATACCGTCAAGTGGCTCGCAATCTCCAAAACTACATACTTGAACAAAACTACTGTGAAATAAAAGCCTGCTGTTCTTGTTTTTCCCCTCCTCCCCTCTCTCTCTCTCCCCTCCTAATCATTTTTCTATTAAGGTCTGCAGCTCACTTGTAATCCTTATAATGTTGTTTGCGTTAAAAGGCGACTCTAGTCAGTCTACAGACTGACAGGTATGTTCAGAATTCTGAAGACAGTCATACACCGTCTTCAGAAATCGTACTATGATAAATTTTTAAGAGCATATTTGTTCAATGCGTCATTGTTTTCCAGCTATGACCAATCGTATTCTATTATTGTAATAAAATAGTTATCTTAATTACTCTTAAGGCAATAATCATACTGGCAGTTGTGTGTGGTATGTGTATATAATTCAATTGTAAATTTTGGTCGCTATTATTATTTTCTGATTATTCCATTGTTTCTTATATTAGCTATTTTTTTTAATTCTATTTTGTACAAAATATGTGTAATCCGGAATTTTCTGTATGTTGTTTTTTTTTTCAATAAATTGAAACTTTGCGAGCTATTGACTTGGAATAAATAAATAAATTTATAAATACTTCTGTTTTTTTTTATCAATTTAATTCCAGAAAAATAAATCACATCACTTACATACATAACTTATAATGGCTAATTGATTTGATTTTGTTTTTTGCGTAGAAGGAGAGCACCAACATAAAAATGTAAATTTATTAAAAAACATTACGTTTAGAATAGAATAGAATAGAATTAATTTCACCCTATTTTGGTGAATCTTTTAAATTTTATGTAATTTTCTCAATTTAAGAAAATTTAATTGGTGGTCATTTATTATCTCGCTGTCCGCTTCTCCCTTACGCCATACAGTGACAGAGACGGAAGCGAATTTGGTGCGATGCCAAACTCTCCGTGTGAACCGACTTTGTATCTTTATTCGCAAAGAAAACTCGATTTGTGTCGCGAATAATGACCGAGATGAATTGTTACGCTTTTTTGTTGATGTTATTTTTCGTTATAATATATTACTACAATCTTGGACTGTTCTGTTTAAATAACGATTGTGTCATAAGAATTAACTACAATTTTTTTTAGTATAAACAGGTTTTTGTGCTGTTGGCATTATTATTTTATTTTCACTTATTTCATAACAACAGAAACACTTCGTTTAATTTCATTATTACAATTTATTGTAGATTAAATTTCAACTCAGAGAGAATATTATGCTTGTAGCGTATTACTTCGGTGGTATTTTCATGACACGTCATCCTTGACTTCATGCTGCAGCATAAAGAAGTCTGCGGGATACCCAACTTCTCGGCAAATTACAGCAGATATAGCATGTTTGGCCTCAATAGAAATAGAAAAGCAAATAGAAATTAGACAATAAAAATATAGATAGAAAAGAAAGTTAACTAGGAAATGGGCTGATAGTCTTCAAACGCCTGAATAGATCTTCATAAATTATAGCTGAGATTAACACTAACGATCACGTGCCTTTTAAACAAAAAGAACGATTTTTGGAAGCTACGATTCCACAGACAGATACACGGATACACATACACACGCGTCTAACTTATAACACCCCGTTTTTGCGTCAGGCACCAGCGGTTAAAAATATATAGTCTCGTATCAATTTTCAGTCAACAATTAGCGCGAATTTAAATTATGAATTGGTATTTGTACAACGATTTCGTTCCTCTGTTATTGAATTTCACTTGTTTTATGGCTTGTAAAATGATTTATTTTATGTAAAATATTGGTTAAAACGTAACAGGGATTGGAACGTAACGAGGTTGTTACACGAAATGAAAGGTTTTACACGACTTTTGGGATTTTATTTCATTAAAACTATGTAGGGAACTGCTTCTGCCTTGGGGAGGTCTATTTCTCTAAAGAGAAGTTTAATTTTAAATTATTGTAAAAAGGATTCAGCCAGTATTAACATTTCAAGCACCCTAAAATATTATTATACCCTAAAATTGGCCTGGTTGACCCTAATATATATTGATATTGACGCTGAGAGAGACATTATATATTAAACATATGGTAGAAATTTCGTCAGTTGATACCAGGGATAGCAGAAGTACTGTGAATCAATTTGGAACTGTATTAGTTAAGGGCAAACAACTTGAGTTTCAAATTTCACATGTTACATTGTTTGCTAGCGAACGACGTACGACCCAGACAAAGATCAGACAATATGATGTTCGTACGTAGCGAACTTATTCTTATGTACTTAAACATTTGTATAGACTGTGAAATTTATAAGACAATGTATACAAATGAAGCCAGTTATAGCCTTCTTTATACATCACTGTAGTGTATGTAGTTTATATTTAGAAATATTTCAATGAGAACTTCTTGATGGTCTTCCTAGAATTAATAATCTTTAATGAAATTTTGTAGTGACAGAGTACTACTATACTGTATCCTGGGTCAGTCTAATGCAGTAGAATATAGATTTACCTAATAAATGTCTACTATAACATTTTCTATCAACCCGGAAGTTATTATTGCGATTGAGTTTACTAAAAAAATAGTAATAATAATAATAATTTTGCATTTATTATCTCCACATAATTACAAAACCACACAATATACAGACAATGTTAACCTAATTGTTACATACACAAGCAATGGTTGTACTCGTATCTGTATGAGTGGTGCATGTGGTAGGTATTGAAAAATACCTGTGTTACAGTTACAGGTCACCAGGTCCCACTCCGCAGATTCCACAACGCATAATACCCACAAATAGTAAGAAAAATAAAATAAATAAATAAATATAATTTTAAGACTAAATACTAAATTTTACAAAAGATAAAACAAAAACTAAATTATGGTTTTACATAGAGCCTCGCAAACATTTTTGTTTGTAATGATGAGTACTTTACTTACGAGTATAAACTTGAAGTAAGTACAAAATAAATAGACATTTTCTCGGTACATTATCAGTGCATATCTATGATAATAAAGTAAATTCTCCCCTTAATTTCATGAAAATCCAATAAGTTTACTTTTATTGTAGATATTGTTTATTCCCTGTGGTCGTGTCCCACATACCTACTTCTCATTAAGTTTATGGAATATATGCAGAGTAGGATTTCCTTTGGGATCGCACTCCGTTTGCTATCACGATCGTTGACACGCTTTGCAAGCAAAATATACAAACACATATTATTACTTTCAAAAGTAGAACACGTTGTCTTCAAACAATGTGATGGGTAGTGTGAAATGTGTTTTCTTGTTCATACTCTCGTATGTGGGGGTAATCTAAAACTTCTAGACACTGTACGAATCCTACGGTAACTTCTGTACTAATATTATAAGAAGAGAAGATTTGTATGTTTGTAATGAATAAATTCAAAAATTACTGGAGTGATTTTGAAAATTCTTTCACCTATAGAAAGCAACATTATAATGTTAATTAATTTACATATTATGCTATGATGTGTTGAAAGTAAAACAGATTCTTTATTTTTTAGCGTACTTGCTAAAAAACTTAATATTGAAGTTTTAGTGATACGAAAAAAATATGCACAAAATTTTGTCTAACTAAAACTACTAAAAAAGGATTTTCAAAAAAATTTACATACACTTTGGTCAGGGATACAGAAAAGGACATAGGGTATCTTTCATTTAGAAAAAAGTACTGTTTCTAAGGGATCATCTAAAAATAAAAATTTAACGTCTAATTTAATCACATAAGAAAAAGGTTTGCGGAAGAAAGTTATAAAAAAAAACTTGATAAATCGAAGGGGTTTCTTTTTATCTTTCTCTACCACGATAATCTTTCTTACAATGTTTCCTCAATTATCGCCACAATACATGAAATTAATCCACAATAAGATATAATACCTTCAAATATATCTTGAAAGGAAGTGACTCACCCTTTTGAGCGAAACAAATTTTCGAGATTCCCTCTTCACAATCCGCAACTTTACTTCATTACAATATAAACCCCAAGTTTTAGAAGCCACAGTAGAAATTAGCATAAAAGAGGTTTCCATAGCAATCATATATTAATATTAACAATTTGAATAAGTTGTTTAAAAAGTTTTATTATTAATTTATACATTAATGATGTATTTAAAATTATATTTGCTGTTTATTCATTTATTTCAATTTATATTTTTTTATAGACTGCTATATATATTGGTATATTTTATTTATCTGTACTATAATTATAAATGCGAAAGTATGTTGTATGGATGTATGGATGTTTGTAACTCTTTCACGCAGAAACTACTGAACCGATCACCATGAAATTTTGCATATACGTTGTCTGGGACACCAGAAAGGACATAGGGTACCTTTCATCGTTCAACGCGGACGAAGTCGCGGGCATCAGCTAGTTGGTAATATTATGGACTTGGGCGGGCGTCCGTGAAGTCAACAATGAGGTCCCCAACGGAAGATCCGCGGAAGATGTGGGCCAGTACGATATTAGGACTATTCTCATTAAACTGTTATTGTATGTACTATTTGTGATTCAAACTCAATTTTTTTTTTTTCTTATTAGATACAAAAATTACTATTAACTTTTGTTCAATACTTATTTATCATTACATATTTTTATTACATTACATAGTATTAAATAAAAGTCCAGTCCGCGTTTATCTGTCTGTCTAGATATCTGCTAACTTTTAAACGGATTTTGATGCGGTTTTCACCATCAATTAGATAATTTTTCACGGATAGTTCACATGTGTAATAAAATCTAATAAGTTTTTATGTAAATAGAAAAAAAACCGTATAATAAATTAATATGGCTTACGTCAGCGAACTTGAACACAAATATTATTTCGATGGCTTACGTAGGCTAAACTTTAAGAGATACATAAAAATGATGATGTTTCCGTGAATAAGTAATGCAACTTACCTGTACTAAGGATAGTGAAAAAAAAAAAAATTCCTCAATATCTTCATTAATTTAGATTCATAATGGAGATAGATTTACAGAAATTAAAATTATTTTCCCTATTAAAAATTTGCAAATAATATCTGAAGGTTTGTTCAAATCAAAGGAATACGTGTTATTTTATAATTGAAATTCGGAATAGAACATTCAAAGCAAAGTTTCAAACTAGAATAATACGAGTAACATCACAAAGCAAACTTTGTTTAAAAACAAATCTCAATTTCATTATACTCACCTTTGGGTTTCAATTAGAGGATACCGTCAAAATTGCCATAGTTTCACTTAATTCCGAATTACTTGGTCAAATGTTTTTACCCTTGGGCGGCTGGGGACTGTATTAAACTACAAGTCAACTATTTGGTCCTTCGAGCCGGACGTGCGGTACCGTGTGACCCAGTGATGTCGATGTTTATTTCGATGAGAAACATATTGTTTTTTTTTTTATATAAAATTTAATAACTAAACCTGAAATGTGTAAAACAATTTTAAATTTATTAAAATACTAACTATGCATATATATAAAATAGTTCCTACGCGTGGTTTAACCACACTTGGTATTTCGGTATTCCGTGTAACTTTTTTATTTGTAAACTGATTGGAATAAAACAAACACTAAATGTTACGCGAACATTGCTATCAGTGAAAATTGCATAGAAATTGGTTTAACCGATTCTGAGATTAGCGTGTACAGCAGATAGATAGATAGATTAGATGCACAGTGCATAGTTTTTGTAAGTATAATAGATTGGATTATATCCTAACTACACTTTAATATTACTATACAAAAAATATTAATTAATATTAATCCATTTTTTTTTATCAAGTTTGTATCAACGGAAATGTATAACTATGGGAAAATCTTGACTTTGTTTTAATAATGTGGCAAAAGAATTTAAAAACATTCTCTCTAATATATAGATTACGTTTCAATGTTTACAAAAACCACAAATAATATCGAATTTATCGACATAGAGAAGTTCCTTAAGACTCTTTCAACCAAGCCGGACATCCCCAGCGGACTAAAGTTAGTGACCAAACTCTACATAGTTGCAACTGGGCACAAAGTGGTACATCAGTGAGTTAGGAAAGGTTGCGACACAAAACACATAGGTTTCTAACTGTATTAGTTAAATTCTGAAATTCTATAAATATAAGTTTGTATAATATAAAAAAAAATGTATCATTATTGTTAATCTTTTAAGTAGACCTTATATTGGACATAGGGTCTCATATTCATGGCGTGTCATCATCACCTCGTTTATGTTAAGCCCGTCAGACAGGTTGATGGTCGATTTGATTTTACCATTAAGCTTCCTGCCTGTGGCTAATATTAAATCATAGATAATCATTAAACCATTAATAAATAACCCATTAAATCATAGTATCAAAATAATAATAATATCAACTATTCAGCAATGACACAGGTGATGCTAGTTTGATGTCGATCTTATTTGGATTAAGGAAGGGATAGGGAAATGGGCTCTGGCATCCCTTACTTACTCATTCAACGACAAAAATTCACACGAAAAGCACACATGCTGCTATTTCACGGTGGTCTTCTGTAAGGGGTGGTTACTGCCGCCAGACGGGCTGAACAATTTGTGCAAAATAAAAACTGTACTCATTTAATTTTATTTTGGATGAGTGGAGAACATAAAATAGAAGATAGGTCTTAATGGGGAATTTTGTGTAGGTAAACTTAAATTAAATATATTTACCCGGGACAGTGGGTCCGTAATCGTATTCTCTAAATGAAATAGCTAAAATAATTCAGGGTATATTTTATTATGAAATAAAAGCTGAAGAGTTTTTGTTGTTTATTTTCATTTTGTTATGTAAAGATCGTCAGACAGGCTGACGGCCCCTCGCTTATAACATAAATGAGATAGAGAGATGGTCTCCGGCATCCCTTACTCACTTATTGAAACAAAACAGCATATATGCTGTTATTTCACGGTGGTCTTCTGTAAAGGGGTGGTTACTTCCGCCAGTCGGCCCCAATCTGCGAAACGTGCTTCGCACAAAGAACGTGCGATTAGCATCTTTGAAACTGTCATTAGGGTTTAAAAAGTTACTTTTGATATATTTACTTTTAATATATTTAATTCCTGAGAAAAGTTACAAATTATTTATCATCTTAGGTCATAGATAAAAGGATACACGTAATACGTTAAAAATAAGGACATAGTTTTTGTAAAAAAAAAAATTTAAAACACTCGTCTACTCTCTTTATTATTACATTGTGGTTTATCGATTTATCGATTACGGAATGTAAGAAGTTCCGTATCTTTTTTTGCTTCCATCCACGTCATAGGTACTAAACATTTAGGAGTCGATTAAAAAATAGTCAGAAAGAACGCAAAGCCCCACGAAAAGCATTACAGCTGAAATTGTGCAAATATATCAATTGAAACTAAACGGTGAGTGAAACAGTGGATCGCAGCTAGTTTAGTTTTTTAAAACTTTACGGATAGCGTTCGTAGTTTCGCTAAATTAGATACTTTGGTCAGTGTACACAAACCTTTACCTATATAGAACAGGTTGATCCTCCCTAACTTGTAGGTGAGTCGATAAACCTGACATTCGGACCGTAGTTTTAAAACTAGATCCAGCAATATTTCACACTTTATCTCGATAATTTTCTCAGGGATTTCTAGGAAATTTATTTTCACATTTTCAGATTCTCTTCCTTATAATAGCATTAGCTTGTTACTTCATCCATATTTATTTTTTATAAATTTCCTTCATGTTCGCTTTCACTCAATTTCATTCATGTTTGAATTTGTACTTACTGAACATACGAGTACCGACAGACCAGTGAGGTAGGAAACTTTGTTTTATAATATGTAAGGATATTATCGTACATTTTATTGTTCATATTTATGCATGTGTCTCTTTGGGTGTATGATTTTCTTCTTGAAACTATTTTGACAGAACTTTCACTAGAGTTTAAACATATGTATAGGCTATTTCTCAATATTTATAGATATATTTTAAGGTTGCCTTGAAAAGTCTAAAAAAAATGCCTTGAAAAGCTTAAAATCGGGAAATTAAAAGGATCTAAGTTTTTATGTTAGTACCTGTATAATTTATATGTTAGTAACCTAACATAAATTCACAATAACCACTATCAGACACTGCCTATACGCCACTGATACTTGAATTAAATATTAAACCCCCCGTTGAACGTGTTTTAACACGTTTTAAAAACCTTAAGATAATTTAAATACACGTTCGCGCTCCTTAAAATAAATACAGTCTAATATCCAAATTTCCCATTTGAATTATCCCTTTGTGAGAGAAAGAATTAAAGTGTGCCCACGTTCAAGGCTCAGTGGTCGTGCAAAGGCTTCGCGGGTACGGTTAAACGGTGGAACGATTGTGTGGGAGCGTCAGGCATGCGGCCTCTCGAAAGATCCACAACAAATTTTTCCACCAGAACGAAGCTACTCACTAAAACTTGGCACAGTATGGAACGCTCCATATTTTTGGAATACACTTTCACAAGACAATATAAAACCAATGTGCCCATTGTGATATGCAGTAAAAGAAAGTTTTCCAGACAACATTAATGTTAAAAAAATCACTACTTGATGTCATTATTATATTATGCAGACTATATTATATTATTATATTACTATATTTTCGAGAAAACCAAGAGGTATTATAGAAGACTATATTTTAGTAGGAATTTGAATTTTTCAGTAGGATTTGCATGCAGAATATTTTTCTTAATTTTGCTTCTATTTTTACAAAGAAGTTTCGTACTGTTTTTAAACTTTACCCTTATTGAGATTGAACAAGCCGCTGGAACGAAAAAACCTCTGTCAAAATGGGTTCTATGTAAGAAAATCTAGCACCAAAGACGTCTGAGTTCAATATACCAAAACAAATCCTGTTCGCATTCTAAATGTATCTTGGCTTCAGCCATTAGAAACATACTGTTTCAAATAGAGGTAAATTTAAAATATTAAGGAAATTACTATTTTTGAACATTAATTAAGGAAACCTTTATCAATACTAAGAAAGAAATTTAAAATTAAATTTAAAAGATTTTTTGTTTAGAATTGTTTAGAAAATTTAGAAGATTTAAAAGATAAAAGAGAATGCCAGTTTTGTGTTTTGCGCTCAGCAACACTAACAACGCTAGCAACATTTTACTATTATAATAATTTTTATTTGTATAGATAATTATTTTTAAGAGATAAACCGTTTGGTGAATATATTTTATAATTTTTAAATTCCGATATTTTTAATTATAACGTTCATTCACATAAAATACTCAAATTACACAATTAAAATTATTAAAGTAATGAAGTAATGAGGGATGATAAAATAATGGCCCGTTTTAAAAAAAATCTAACATAGATTACGAAAAGGTGAAAAAGATTTACCTACTGTTTTATTTTAGAGATACCTCACACCTGGACAGCTCCTCCCTTATATAAGGCGCAAGTCCTATCTTGCATGGAGTATTGCTCCCACTTTTGGGATGGCTCATTGGCAGCAGTACGTTTATAAGAACTAAGCACATAGACGCAAAATCGCCAGTCTGTGTGTCTTCTATAAGATGTACCTCAGAGAGTGAGCTCAGGAACTGCATGAGCTCATGCCACCTTCCGCTTTCTTCAGCGACATTCAGACGAATGTCCGATAGAAGAAAGCGGAAGGCGGTTTCCATCCTCGTCTTATGATTTTTTTCTGTTTCAGACCAAACGCTAAAATCTTTTGTAATACGCAATGCCAAGGATTGGATATAAGGCGCGTGCGGTACCCAACACAAATTACGTAAAAATATATTATAATATAATTTTTTATTTTTCTAAAGTAAAAGTAGCTAAGTAACCTAAGTTACTCCTTATAATATTAGCTATCTGCCAGTGTAAGTAGTGTCAAAATCGGTCAAAATAGACATTACATAAATTAGTTTATGTAGAAATAGAAAGTAATAACTAGAAATTATATCTACCTCTTGATTGTGTAAAATACCGTTTTACCCCATTGTCGTGATGTGAGTTTGTATAGCAAAGGCGAGGCATATTGCTAACCTAACTTTACTGAAGCGTACGGCGTCTATCAATATTGCAAACATGGCAGGCTATATGAAATTATTATTCAATATGGCGTTGATGCAAATTGATTTATTGCTAGGTGATCTTATTATAGTCTTTCAATAAGTTTCAGTGTGTACATACTTACTCTATGAAAATCTCTGGAGTAGAATTTTCTAGTGGTGAAGAAATCAAAGGCTTCGATTGGGGTGTCCTGAGATCAGTAAAGGTCCGTCCAAATTAAATAATAATATATTGTATAATTTTATTGTATAATATGTCCACATCACTTAACTTTGTTGTATAACATTACAACATAAAACAAGACTTTAGATGTTAAAATAACAGTGAAATATAACATGTTTACAATTATCGCGATTGCATCATGTAACCTGATGACATGAGTTACCCGCAAATGTTATTTAATTTTGTTTTATCGTATGTTATTTAATTTGACACGTATCGTCCACACATATAAGACATGCTAAATAACTATGTTATATAACATATTTTATTATATAACCTGTACTCACCTTTTGGCATAAGCAAGTTTGGCCATAATGTATATTGAAAGATATTTATGTTCTCTACTATTTTACTATAGAACTACTTTTAATATATTATACTAGCGGTGTTCTGTTGTTTTATTTGAATTGACAACGGCATTACATTTCGGTCCTTCTCTTACTCAATCACCAAAACACAACAGCACAAATGCTGCCATTTTATTGTGGTCTTCTGTAAGGGGGTGGTTACTGCCGCCAGTCGGGCTGCTCAAATGACAGCGAAACGCAGTGTGCCCTGACAATACCGAATGGTTATACAAATTGAATTACTCTATAAAAGCGTAAGGTGAAATACAATGTACCTACGTTTCTCGTGGAGTAGACAGATAAGTTCCATTACTGTTAATGTTAGAGAAAGGCAATTTAAATTGCTTAGTCCAGTCTCAATGTACGGCGTATCCCTTTTAACATTCATGAGTTTTATAAGATTTAGTACTTTAACGTAGTGATGAATACTTAAATGAAAAAGAAATACGCTAAGTTGCAAAAGAAATTTAATGTGGATTTTAATACAATTTTCCTAGAAAGTTGAACCGTTTAGCCTAGATATTATTCGTTCGTGACCTTAATATTTTTCTATGGAGTTAACAGTAGCAAATAATTTATCATAGCATTGTTTTTTAATTAATAATTGAGCTATAACCAATTGAAAATTTGAATTATATAAGCTAAATTACTACTAGGTCTTATGATAACAAAAGCTTTTAAGTTTTTCATTTAACAAGTAGGTATTATTTTTTCATTCCACGGTTAACTCAGTTAACACAGTTCCACGGTTGTCATACCAACGTTCAACATATGAAAATGGCGTTTTTTATATAAAATAAATCGGTTTCCGTTGGAATTTTAGGAAAAAAAGAATATAAGATTATTCCTCTGTTTAAATACATTGTTTAAAAACTTCATTCAATCCGTCGGCTAGGTTTAGAGTTTTTGAAGCATACACAAATCAAAAATTTTATTAGAGATGGGTTTGCTCTTGACCAACAACCAACTGTGTAGCAAGGATGAGGCCTAAGATGGAGCGAGCTCACCCAGATGATGCCTATTCACTCGAACTTTGAAAAGATTTGGGTTATATGAGCTCGGAATTACAGACGCTGGCAGAGAGTTCCAAACCTTGGCAGTGTGCATTATAAAGAATGTTTTAAAGCATATTATCACACAATTATATCATAAAATTTATCACACACATACTTAACACCAGAATTAACGTATAGGATACTTTTTATAAGGAACATACAGGAAAAATGTTGGGTTTTTGTGGGATTTTCAAAAAAACGATTTACAACGCAGCGCGTACGAAGTCGCGTGCAACAGCTAGTAAGTAAATAATAAAGTTCAAAAATGAGAGTTTGAAAATAGTTTCTGTAACATCTGTGTAGGTATGTGCGTGTTGAAACCTAGATTATGTTCAGATGCCTTAGAGAAATTCAATAATGTTGTGGCTTAGTGTTCAATACACGAGATTACCTCGTCTGTCAGTGTTTTAGATCGCTTGTCAATATGTGCACAAGATGGTGGTGTTTGTTGGATTTACTAAACAAATCAAAGTGTTCTAGCCTTCGAAATACACTTACTAAATACGTATGGAGCTTATTATTAACTAGCGATTTACTCCCGGCTTCGCTCGGGTATATTTTTTTTACTAATTATATATACATAACTAGTGACCCTCTCCCGGCTTTGCTTTGGGTGCTAATTTTATATATACAAGCCTTCCCTGTATATCCCTGTTTCCATAAGTGAAAACCGAATTTGCATAAGTGACTTATGTTTCGTAGTCATTTGGGCAGATCGTCTGGCAGCAGTAACCACCCCTTACTAATTTTTTATCCTTAAACCTACTATGATCGGCAGCGTACCTGTGGCGTTGCTTGTGTTATAGGTGACGGTAACCACCAACTTCAAGTGTATTGCCAGCCTGTTTGTCGACCTTAACATAAATAAATGTAAGAATATTAGTAGGATTACAGTAAGCAAGTTCTAAGTTTTAACATCAGAAGGGCTATTGACTGTTTCATTTTTGACGGCGTTGTTAAATGGGCTTACAAAAAGCTCTGGCTGCAAAATTACTTTAATGCACAAAAAACAAAGCTAATAAAAATAATATAAAAGCGTGCTTCACTGCTTTATGGGGTGTGCACAACGATAAAAATTTAATTTACACCCGCTAACAACTCGCTGTTAGACTGGTTGGTAGCCGGCTGAAACGGAAACTCGCATTAACTCAAGAATTATACATTAAAGTAACCTAAAAGCGCCTATATTTATTTACTAGCTGTTACACACGACTTAGACCGCGTAGCTTTATAAAATATCGCCTATCGCCTACTCACTGATAATGTAGCTTTCTATATGTGAAAAATTTTTTAAAATCGGTCCAGTAGGTAGTTTTTGAGTTTATTCATTACAAACAAAAATACAAATCTTCTCTCTGTAATTGATTTATTAATAGGTCACACTAAAAAGATTTCATACTTAGTATACAAATATAGGTCAATGTGCATCTCAATTATAGGCGCTTTGACCACATTTCTATGATAAGTAAAGAGGAAATATAACACAAAAAACAATAATATGGTTCAAAAATCTTAATTAATATTAAAAAATAGAAAGATTATCTTCACCATAGTTACGTGGAATAGTATTTCAAGAGGGGCGGCATAGGCGAAGCCGCGAGTACTAGCTATTTAAAATTAAGATCAACTCTTGGGAAATGTACAATGTCATGCGTCAATGTATGTCAGACATTATATAGCTTTACATATTTTGTCAAGCGTTATATCGTTATAAGTTGCGGGGCCTTCGTATCGAAAAGACATTTAAGTAAAACACCTTATGAGCAGAACGTCCTAAAAGCAATACGGCCAAAATTACATAATAGCAAATGGTCCTAATATCAAAAGACCTTGTTATCAGAACGTTCTTATGGCACGAGATAGTATTGTATAAATATATAATTATACTACTCTATAATTTCAGCATGAATAATAAGTATATTTTCAACTATCGCAGATGACAGTAGTCAAAGTAAAACAAAAACAAGGAACTTTTAAGCCGAAGACAATGCATAACAAACGGAGAAATAAACAAACCACTCAACTCGAAGAAACTTTTTAACAGGCTCGTCAGCTCTCTGATAAGGATAACTTGCTCTATTTGAACTAGCACAATATAGGCTTAATGAAGTAAGTGAACTGGAATTTGTGGTTTCCAAATATTCTCATAACTAAGGGTCAGATCACACCGAAATACGACGCTTCACGCGTGCGCGTTTTAGCATAGCAATAAAAATATATATATTCTGGCGACGAGAGGAAGCGCGCCGCGTGCTTCTTAGGCCCTTCGCACATTACGATACTCAAAAGCGACTAGTAGGATACGTTTGTATGGTGAATCGTACACTGCCCTACCGGTATCCTACGCATTCGCAACTACTCTTGCGATACCGGTAGTCCAACGAGTATTGATAAGATAGCGTCGGTTGCTTCGACGCTATCTTTCGTTCGTTTTTCGTGTTTTTTACAATTTACATTGTCGACAAGTTCTAAAAAAATATAGTATACGCATTCACTCGGCTTGCTCCTCGCGGTCCGTCGCCATTTTGTGTTGAGTAGTCATTGTATGCGTAAAACGAAATCCCCATCGCACGATTGCAATAAAAACTTCTTTAGGTACGTTGGGCACTTTTGTTATGGGGGAAAAGCACTGAACTCGCGCGACTGTTAGGCTCAGTGAGCGTCACGCTCAGTGGCGCACAGTTTTTTATATAAACGTAAGCACTCAGATGACGGTCCCATACGATAATTTTATTTACCTTATAAGTTTCAAAAATATTTTACAATACCTACTACGTATTCGTTATACCGTGGAGCTGTTTTCCGACTTTATAATAAGTATTTATTTTACATAGTCACATAGAAGCTAGTTTGTGTTTTGGGAGTTTACGGTACACTAACAATTTTCTCTTTGTGTTTTATTCAACTGTTAATTATATGACAACGAGAAAATATAGACATTGACATAAGTTTGGTTTTGCTTTATAAAATCACTAACTGTTGCACGCGACTTTGTTCGCGTAACTTTATATTAATATAATCTATATTACTCACTAATAATGTAACTTTCTACTTATAGGTGAAAGAACTTTTAAAGTCGGTCCAGTAGTTTTTATTTTTTTACCACATCTACTAGATTTTTAAATGAAAAGACGGTCACAAGTTTCATCAGACAGATAACCAATCGAAACTCATTCTGGGTACGTACATTCGTAGAATAGGCGGCGTCGCTGAACTATGTCTTTGCCAAAAAAAAAAACAACTGCGGCACAAAGAAAACTTACAAAAGAGAACAAAAGGAACAATAGCTTCTTTTGTTTTCGTAAACAATCCAATTAGTGTAGCGAAAAGACGGTCGATGGGCTGAGAGGGGAGGGTCGGGAGAGGTTGACAATTAAAAAAAATCTTTGACGAAATAAAATGGGTCGGTCGCCTTAAGATCAAAAGATTGGAAAGTGAAAGAAAGGGCTAATGAGTGGCATCGATTTTATTCAAGATTTTTTTTTTATTTTGTTCGTATTTGGTGATTCTTAAGTACTTTTCCTTAAGTTTCATAATACCAAATCCTAAGTAATTTTTGTTTGTGTGTAACTTAGCTATGACTCGCAGCTTCTCCTTCTATTTAAAAGGAAGTTTCTATGCTATCGAAGACATCTGTCATCGGAAAAATAAACTTTTTTTAAAACTAAGTTTTCGTTCTAACGTGCAGTCCAATGACTGGTGTGTTTATTTTTAAATTTTTATTTATAAATAAGAAAATAATGATACAACAATCCGTACTTAATATTATAAATGCGAATGTATGTTTGGATGTATGGATGTTTGTAACTCATTCACGCAAAAACTACTGAACCGATCACGATGAAATTTTGCATACACGTTGTCTGGGACACCAGAAAGGACATAGGGTACCATTCATCGTTCAACGCGGACGAAGTCGCGGGCACCAGCTAGTAAGTAATAAAAAGGCTTTGTTTTACAGTAATTAATAAAAAAAGACGTTTTACAAAAACATTTCACTCGGGGGCGCCCTTCAATCTTAGCTAAACGTATTATTCGGACTTTTGAATCCTTCAACAGTCATTAGAGCTTTAATGGAAGCTCGCCTATGGTCTTTGTTTTCGAGACTCTCTCACGGGAGAGATAAGAACTTCTCTCAATGTACAACGTCACTATTGGTATCAAAATTATACGACAAATGGATTTAAATTGAATAATATCATTGGCGAATTCATCAAGTGCAAAATTGACTCCATATTACAATTTTTTTAGTAATTATAAAAAGTAATATATGTAGTATATCAACTGTCTGGTATCCATAATGCAAGCATTAGTTCCTTAATGTGGAACTAGTTAATCTAGATGGTGCTGTGTGGAATGCGTGAAGATATATATTTATATTTTTAAATGGGTCTTCAAATTTGTTTCTATAGTGGCAGGCAATTCAGTAAAGTGATGATAACAAAATCGGGGGATACAGTTTTGATGCTGTACTTACATAACTATCATCTACATTCAAAATTTAATTACAGAGATTGATAGATGAATTGATAGATAAAATATGTACTTAAAGCAAAATAACACCTGGCATACATTGACGCCTGACATACTTTGAGTATACTAAGTATGCCCGCGGCTTCGCCAGCATGGAATATGTCCAAATCTTAAAGTGAAATTCTATTCCAGCTATTGGTGAAATTTTTTTTTAAATCTAATGAGTAGTCAAAGATTACCTCCTACATACAAATAAACGTACGAACTTTACCTCTTTGTGATATTAGTATAAATAGTGGTGTTAGCATAGTTATATTTATACTTTTTTTTTTTTAATAATATAAAGCTGAAGAGTTGGTTTGGTTGAACGCGTTAAACTCAGGAACTACTGGTTCGAATTGAAAAATTATTCATTTATCCATTTATCGAAAAAGGCTTTAGGCTATATAACATTTTGAACGCGGACGAAGTTGCGGGCACCAGCTAGTATTAGTATAGTTGTGGCCAAGCAGAGTGCAGAAAAACCACATAACAATTTCCAAATGAATTCGAACTGCAACAAACAAAGTACAAACATCACGTCCAACTGTTTTCCTTTGTTCTTTGAATGAGTACTTCTGTTAATTATCCTAACGGTGTATGTTCGGATGGATTTATTTTTCGTATTAAGAAGAAATAATTTAAAAATTTTATAAATAGTTTAAGCTAACGAATTATAATTCTAAGAATTGAAGGATTTTTTGAAGTGAAAACTTCTTTAGGCGCGTTGGGCATTTTTGAGATGGGATTAAATCATTAACTCGCGACACTGTCATGTAATGTAATGTAACCATTGATGTAGCTGATATTAATTTAAAAAAAGAACAGTTTTTGAGATGGGAACAAACCATTGAAACCGTTTTCGCAGATTCTCCCACGGAAAAAAAAGGTAATATAATGTAACGCAATGTTTTTGTGAAGCTACGTTTTCACTTCTGACGTGCAGTCCTACGACTGACATGTTTTTATTTATGTTAAGGTCGACAGATATCCTGACGGTCGACTTGTTGGTAGGTGGCTACCGTCGCCTATAACACAAGCAACACCACACATACTGCTAGTACGCTGACGACTAATTAGGATTAAAGATAAGGAATTGGAAAGGTATAGGGAAATGGGCTCTGGCATTCCTTACTTACTTACCGAAACACAGCAACACACCAGCTGATATTCACGGTGGTATTCTAATAAATATCAAAATTAATTGTCAAAGTATTCCCTATACTTATACGATACGAGAAACATTAGTCCAATCGCCTTTTTAGTCTTTTCTATATATTTTTATATGTTCTAGCTGTATCACGCGACTTCGTCCCCGTTATTTTATAAAATGTAGCCCATGTCATACACTGATAATGTAGCTTATAATAGGTGAATGAATTTTTAAAATCGGTCCAGTAATTTTTGAGTTCGTTTATTACAAACAAAGATACAATAAGTCTTCTGTCTTTATAATTTTAGTGTAGATAATAAGCACTGTCAAAATTATAATAAGAAAATGTATTTTAATAATGTAGAGTAAAAATGTGCTTTAAATTATCCAACTTGAATTTAAAATTTAAATATTAGGGTTAAGTAAGCCAAAGCTTGTTAACAAAACTTAAAGCTTCATTTAAAATCCACTCCGTGTCTAGACTGCAAACAAATTGCAAAATTCTTTGCGAACTTCTCAAAAAACTAAGCTAATTAAACAAGAACTCATATAATTTAAGTACGCCTAGAAAACCCGTTAAGATGTATCCACTTTTGGGGTGTGGCGATGTTAACAGCGTAATGAATAATATTGTACTAGCAATCACATAATATTGTGATAAAACCAAGTACCTACACAATGTAGTTTGTTTCGTCCCTTTATTCATACTATCCATATTAATCCATACTATATAATATATACTATATATGCTATAATATTATAAATGTGAAAGTAACTCTGTCTGTCTGTCTATCTGTAAATCTGTTTGTCTTTTACCTTTTCACGCCTTAAATACTCAACAGATTATTATGAAATTTTGCATACACGTTGCCAGGGATACAAGAAAGGAAATAGGGTACCTTTCATCCAGAAAAAAAGTACTGTTCCCAAGAGATCACCTAAAATAAAATAAAAAACTAACGCCTGGTCAAAGTGTTATAGCAAAAAGAGTTCAGGATATATATTGCTTACTGGCTGGTGCCTGCGACTTCGTATGCGTTAAACGATGAAAGGTACCCTATGTCCTTTCTGGTGTCCCAGACAACGTGTATGCAAAAATTCATGGTGATCGGTTCAGTAGTTTTTGCGTGAAAGAGTTACAAACTTCCATACATCCATACATCCAAACATACTTTCGCATTTATAATATTAGTACTGATATATATATAGTACGGATACTTTTATTTTTAAACGCGATGAAGTCGCGGGCAAAGCTAGTTACAAATATATTAAATAATCATAACAGAACATTGAAAACATTATGATTATCCATTTTTTAATAATGTAAGGATAAAGTTAAATTATGCTGACTTTCCGAATTAAAGACATACCTATCAAGAGAGTATAGCATTATTCCATACAGTTATCCATACTGTATAGGCATAAAGTGCCACATCTTCATAGTCATCTACATGAGGAAGGATATCAGTAAAATACTAATTTAATTTTATAGGAACTTGAGTAATGATACCATGAATGTACATGACGACTTTAATACACTCTGAGGACTTCTTATAAGCGCGTTATTTAGCAACTTTTACTTGTTTTAAACCCTCTCAAACTGAGACCCAACCTTCTGTTAAAGATACGTTACAACTATAGTTCTCTCGTACACCGATAAATCAGATTTCTTGCACAACTTTAATTACGAGCAGTAAATTTATTGTCTTATTGTTTATTGGGGAGCGTGATCAGCCTCCAAAGACTTAGTTCTACTTAACGATGACGCATTGCCGCCTTCTCCCTTTTGATTAATGATGGTATCTCAATGGTTTCCTATAATTACCTTATTGTATAATTGATTGAGTGTACGTAGCTGTTCTCCCTATTCACTTACCTGTTACTCCCTTTTATGTATTATGTCTTTGTTTCTTAATATATAAACATATTTGCTAACTTTTGCTAGTGAATTCCCTATAAAATTGTATCCTACCTATCAAATTAGAACCAATGGTAAGCATTCAGAAAATTTCATTGAAATCTATTGGACGATTACGTTGAAATATTCTGTGTAAGTATATAAATATAAATGAGACGCTAAATGTGTTATTAAGAACAAAACTCGAGAATGGCTGGACCAAATCATATTTTTTTTTTTCAAATATTCGTTGAAATCCGAGTAATTGGTAGGTTCTTGTGAAGAGAAAAATTAGAAAAAATGACCGGAAATCATTGCATCCGTGCGTAGCCTGAACGGGTCGCGAGTACATAACAAATTTTGATAATTGGGGATAATTTTTCAAATTGATAATTTTCAAATTATAATACGCTATTTCCATTCATGGTTATAGAAATGACAATTATAGGTATTTCTAATATTTTTAACGCCCCATGCATATTTTGTTTCGGTTTCAATTCGTCATCTGAAATTTAAAAGAAAAAGTTCAAAAATATATTAGCAATAAATATTGTATAAACGTTTTAACACCTAAGCAAAAGGGGCGCAGATGAAGTCGCATGTGAAAGCTAGTTTTATATAAAGTCCCAGGTGTCAACTTTAGATATCTTATGGACATTACGATTCGTTGGAGGAACTTCCATCTAAAAGCTCGGCTAAATTTCAGCACCTAATACTGGATGGAGCAAATACATAAGTTCAAAGTCTTTGGAGCGTTTCCTACCAGCTGTCGCCGGATAATTGAGACGCGGATATATCCGGTTCGATATTGTACGAGTCTGTAGGTATTACGGCGTCATCTCTTTGAAGAGCCGTTTGGATGGCACGAATCCGAAGTTCAATATCTCAATGAGATAGCGAAATTTTATAATTTAGGTCATGTTGTGTTTGCTTTGTACAAAGGAATGTTATATAATATTATAGAATTTAGTAAATTGATGTTTGTTGACTAAATATACCTTGAATTATATTTAGTGACTAGACTAGATGCTGTCCCATGGATGAGTGGTTAGGGTGCTCGTCTTAACGTTCTGTTCAGAATACACGGGTTCTATTAAGGCTATGGTCAACTTTGGAAGTGAACTTTTCAAATTTGGCTCTGGTTTGGATTTGGAAAGTAGTAGAAGGGCACACCGCGTTTCGCAGTCATTTTGGCAACCAATTTGGCGGCAGTAACCAGCCCCTTACAGAAGGCCATCGTGAAATAACAGCACATGTGCTGTTGTGTTTCGTTGAGTGAGTAATGGTAGCTAGAGCACATTTTCCTATTTCTTCCCAATCTCATAATGTAATCAGCTGCACACTTGCAGCACGTGTGGCGTTGCTCGTGTTTTAGGTGACGGTAGCCACCTACGATCAAGTGGGCCGTCAGTCTGTCTGCCGACTTTAACATAAAAAATATATATTTCAGTTGGCGTACACAACGCGTAGTTTATAATAATCATTAAAAAGAGAATTAATATTAGAGAGGTGTCTTTGTACCTATTCGATCAATAAAGAAAAAGGAAAAAATGGAAGGAAAATATACATAATGGGTAAAGATTTCTATTGTTAACGATCAAAAGGGAACAAGCCAGGTCTACGGTAAAATAACCGCAATGAAAACCATTCAGAACAAGACGAAAAAGAGCGAATGATCACAATAAAAATAGAATAAAAAGTATAAGAAACGAATGAACCGCGAATATCTTCGGTAATTGTTAAACAGAAAAGAGAGCGCTAACGAGGGGAGTAAGTAAAATAAAAACGAGTCAATAGAACAGGAGTCGAGGAGCCAGTTCAATGACTTATTATTACTTACCATGATACCGTCAAATTTATAATGTTAGGTATCGCTACATAACATACTTAGTTTATATAATACTAGCTGTTGCACGCGGCTTCGCCCGCGTAACTTAATAAAATATAGCCTATGTCACTGGCTGATAATATACGAGTAGCTTCCCAACAGTGAAAGAATTTTTCAAATCGGTCCAGTAGATTCGGAGCCTATTCAATGAAAACAAAAAAAACAATCAAATTTTTCCTCTTTATAATATTAGTATGACAAACATACAAATCTTTTCTCTTTATAATATTAGTATAGACAAGCGAACCGCTCCCGGCTTCGCACGGGTGTTATTTTTTTCTGCAAGTTATATATAAAAATCTTCCTGGTTAATATCCCTTGCGTAGTTTAAAAGATCTAAGCGTACATATAGAGGGACAGAGGGCGGGAAGCGATTTTATTTTATAGACTATGTAAAGATAGTCGTTTATTTATACTACATATATAAAACTAAAACCCTTTTCAGACGTGCAAAAAGTATACTTTTGCGATTTTGACACTTGCAGCACTTGTGGCGTTGTTTGTGTTATAAATAGGCGAAGTTAACCACCTTAACATAACAACCACCTTCCCTTGACACAAAAAAGCTTAAATTAAATTAAATTATATCTTTAATTAAATGAAAATGTGTAAACTAAAATTCAATTTTACATTCTACCTGCAGAGATTTATAATAATTGTGGCTACGAAATCAGCGAGAAAACCCTCGGGAGTTAACCGGCGCAAAATCAACGATTGAGTTAAAGCAAGATTCATATTGGATTCCCTTAATTACATCTGAAATAGTTTTGCGAAACGAAACGGAATATTCAGTTGCAATTCTTAATGGAAAATTTTAAAGCTACACCTTAATTTTTAGAAGTGTTTTCAAATGTATTAATTAAGGAAAAAAGAAGGAAAATTTCATTTGCTGGACCAACTTAAAGCATATACAAAACAATTTAACAGTTCTATATATAACTAGCTGGTGTCCGCGACTTCGTTCACGTTGAATTATATATAGAAACTTTCCTCGTTTAACGCTCTTTACATGAGTGAAAATCGCATTAAAATCGCAACGTGAGTATGAAACAGGTCGTTTCCCTTGCCGCTGTCGTGTCCGCTCGCGTTTCCCGGCTATCCCTCAATTGGCGGTTTTTCGTACGGACATCAAAGGGCCGGCAACGCGAGAGCGAGAGCGAGTGTTTACAATTTTACATGCTGCTCTCTTGCTCACTTGCTCTCGAACGCGCGAACGGAATGCAACGCGAGCGGCCATGTTAATGGCCATAATGTAAACACTCATTGCCCTTGACGTTGCTACAGCAGTATTTAGGGAAATAAATACGTCAACGCGAGCGGCGATGGCAATGGCCATATGTAAACGGGGAATATGCGTGCATGTAGATAGAGGGACAGACGGCGGGAAGCGACTTTATTTTATACTATGTAAAGAAGATTGAAGTCGCTCTCCGCGTCTGTCTATTTCTCCGCTAAATTCTTCTATATCAGCTAACGAAATTTGATATGGTTTTCACTAATGGAAAAAGCGATCAACGAGAAAGCATTGTGCACACAATTTGCAGAAAAATTTGGATCCTTGCAATAATACTGTAATGTTACTAAACCGGTCCTATTGGAAAATTTGGTGGCCATATCCAGCAGTGAATGTCCTAAGACTAATATGATGATAATGACGATGAACAGAGCATGCACCAGTTATGCACCCAAACTGAACCCAACAGGGCTTCAAATGGTGTTATTTCACACTGGTCTTCTGTAAGGAGTTGGTTGCTGCTATCATGACGTAATGATTGCAGTTCATTGTGTGCCCTGCTACTATAAATAAGTCTATACTATGTCAAGAAAAGATTTATTTTTTGTTCCTTTCAGGTAAGTTTTCCTGTAAGAGGAACGGTGTCAAGGATAAGAGAAAAATACGTTTCAATACTCAAACAATGTCTTTGTAAGTTTGTAAGTGCTAAGCTATCAGCGGGTTTCTGTATAATATATATGGCAAGTCAACATTTATCTCTAACTTATTTAAAAATTATTGCGAATGTCTGCTGATTTTGAATGGAATGAAATTTGATACTACATTTACCCAAGGCTTTTTCAACTTTCTCTCAAATTCTTTTGAGTTTATTATTACTGTCGTCTAACTTCGTAAAGACCAATTAAAGGTGACGTTGATGACTTAATAGGCATCTTGATACATATTTTAAAGAAATTTGTTGACAAAATTAATTTCTTTGGTGAACGTAAGAGTGGTTTAATTGTATTAAGCGCTAAACATCTCCGCTGTCCCCAAAATTTTAATGCAATACGAAAGTGAGAACAGTATGAAATCTTTTGATGTCATACTACATTTTTTTAGGGTTGCCAAATTTTTTTCTTTCCTTTATTATTTATTATTATTCAAGTATATATTTTCTTTCTTATCTTATTATTATTATTATTATTTTATCCCGAATCCCTTCGGCAACATTCCGTAGCCTATATCTGCTCTCTCCACTTACATACCAATCCTATTAGATAAACAAAATTTTCAAAATTTAAATTAATATCTTAAACCCATTATCTATAAAATAAAATCGTATACGAAAACATTAATTATTAAAAAAAAAAGGAACAAACAATTTGTACATGTATGTTGTACGAGTACTTACGAGTATGTTACCGAGGTCTCGTCTCAAAAACGGCTTGACCGATTTGAATGCGGCTTTCACTGATATATTGACGATTACCTGGATTAAACTAATACTGATCTAATACTAATACTAATACTGGATTAAACTGATCGTCTAATAATGGCAAATGAATTCTTCATTTTTCAACGCGGGCGAAGTTGCTAGTCAAGATATATTTCTTGTTAACTGTACTAAATTTTTTTATAAAAATTACGACATACACTACCACCTTTTCTCGATACTTATGCTCCTATTCTAGCTGTCTCAAACAATTTAGGAAGCTTTTAAGGTCCCCACATGAGTTAGAAAGCAATTACCTTGCGGACAAGCATGTCGGTACTAACGCTCCTTAGTGATGTAACTCAAGAGATAATGGTGAAAGCCTTAGCCACGGCCACGGTAGCCGTATACGAGTGTAAATTGAAATGAAAATCTTATGGTGCCTTCACAAGTTGTTCTACTCTTGTAGCCTTGTACTGTTATATTCTACGCACTAAATAAAAATGTTTTAACAGAGATAGAGATATGAGGCCAATTTAATTATGCAGGGAAAGTCAGTCTAATTTTTTTATTAATTTATTTTTTATTTTTTTACATTAAAAAAATATTTATTCATTGAAGTGTCCTACCTCTACACATATAAAAACATTTTGAAACAGCTTTAGTAACTGAGTGTGCAGTATTATACAAACGTATAAATAGGGTTATTACTCGTATTGTAAATGTCTGTGTTATAGTGAAAAAAAAAAAAAAAAAAAAAAAAAAAAAAAAAAAAAAAAAAAAAAACAAACAATAAATAACGAGTCAAATCATTTGCTATAACGCTTTGGCCAGGCGTTAGTTTTTTTTTAATTTTAAATGATTCCTCGGGAACAGTCTTTTTTTTCTGATTACTATCACATTTATACTATTACATATGGATGAATGTGTATAACCTAGAATACAAGTGACTTATAATATAAATGAAATGAGTTAATCTAATACTGAGTTTTATTCAAAGCAACTACCCTTCTGACCTCTTTTATATAGTACTATCTAATATCCGCGACTTCGTCCGCGCTCTCTTGTTGCTATAACACTTTGACCACGTGCTAGTTTTTTAATTTTATTTGGGAACAAAGGTACCCTATGTCCTTTCTTGTATCGCTGACAACGTGTATGCAAAAATTCATGATGATCGATTGAGTAGTTAAGGCGTGACAAGGTAACAGACAGACAAACAGACAGACTGACAGAGTTACTTTCACATTTATAATATTAGTATGGATAGTATATATTCTTGCCCTAGCACTATCACTCTGCACATTAACCATTTCCAAAACTTTAAATAGAAAGTCAAATTGAATAGTAGCAAGGCTACTGGCAAGGAATATTGAATTATCGACGATGTCGTATAAATAAAAAGTTTGTCGACACACAATGTTACAAGAAAGCATTTGTGAAATTACCTCAAAACAACTTCGCTTTTAGTGTCTGCATTTGACAGTACGTATATAAAACTATTTCTCCCCACTGGCTCAAGTTGAACCGGGTGGAAATAAAAATGTCAATTTTCACCCATTTCTTGTCCGTTCACGACTCGCTGTGCAATAAAGTGGTATAATCGAATCTAAACTCCGTGAAGTCGGCAGCAAAAGTTGATTATTCCTTCATATGGATTGGCGATTTTTTTAATTCGTCTATACACTATGAAGATTTCATTTGACGCCATTGTCTACAAAGATTTACAAGATACAGTGGTTGTAGTCAAACCAAAATCTGCTATGTGCACTTTTTTGTGATCCCAACATTTTGACCTTTTGAATAGTCCACTGCCTTATCTATCGTATAAAAAAATGCTCATAAGCACTTAACAATCACGCTTATCAGCACCATTTGTCGAACTGTGACCTCTTAATAAAATATTCTATATGTAGCAGCTAGAATTTGTTATGTGAAAAATTTATTCTACTCGTATTATCAAAATAATAAATAATTTATTAAATTTTCATGTTTATAAGACAAATAAGTTTAAGTATGAACCCTACGTTTCAAATAAAATATTTTTTTTAAGCCAAGAAACTGTCAATGTCAAAATATCAAAACATATGCAAACATCTTGTGTAATTTGTGGTTTCGGAAATAAAATCTAAATTGTGTTAAGAAAAATAATTTTACTGTTTATATTGTACAAATCTTGACCAAAAATACTTGAAAAAATCTTAACTGAAAAGAGAAACTATATTTAAGCTGTTATTTCACAAATTTATTAACTCGTTTTAAATATTTAGTGATTATCTATTAAAAATTATCTTTATTTACACGGGCTCGTTTAACATTCCTTTGTACGGATCACGTGACGACGCGTTGCCACGTGACGACCGCGTCGCTCGCTCCCTTGATCGCCTCATGTGTAGGCAAATCGTAAACATAATTAGAGGCGATCTAGGGAGCGATCTAGGGGGCTCCCCACTACTGCCCAGATATTAACACCGATTTTAGGGCCGTGTGTAGGCGCTTTTACGTTTGTACGTTTTCTTCCTAATGTAAGTACCCAATTTTACTGTTATTGATAACTACCTACATACTTAAAATTAAAAGGCGGCAAATTTAAATAAAGTAAAACATAATAATACATTTACATATTTTCATACAATACTTCAAGGTTCTCAAGGCTGTCTCCTGTAAGAATTTTTAATTTCGTGCCTCATTTATAAGAACCGTCTGTGTAGGTACATATTTACGTAAACTTCGGATGAGACGATTGTTACAAAATGTTCGTAAGAAATTTACAGGAAAACGAATTGTAAGGAAAGCGTCCGAGACACTTGAACGTTCTAGATGTCATCACGCCCGTCCCACGGTCGGCGACGTTAAGAAAATGAGAACTCTCAGTTATAAATTCAAAGTGATTTATGTTCATTGCAACTGCAAAGGAACTTGTGAGACTATGAAAAATATCAAGCGGACGCACTAAGAACAAGCTTAACTCGTTTGTAGTTGGCTCTAAATTCCTCACTAGCAGCCGTGAACGCAGTATAAGGTAGTATGCAGTACGTCAACTAGTAAAAAAAGTGAAAAACACTAAAAAGTTTATAACATCTAATATGACCACACTATTGGTTATGTTATTAGTCTTAAGACAATATAAAATGTGGCAGTAGTATTTGAGTGATGACTAACGTGTAAAACTTATATGTGTATTATATGTGTGTGGGTGTGTTATGTATGTAGGTATGTATTTATGTAAGCATATACATGTTGTGTATATAAGTGTATATAACTTAATTTAAAATTTTGCTTGTTTTATATTTTTAATTATTCGAATTTTACAAATGTAAAATCCTTAATTGGTTTTGTTTTGTTTCCTTATATTTTCTGTAAATTAAGTATAAAGATCTGTGGAATTTGAATAAATCAATAAATAAAATAAATGATCTCATTTAGAAATACTGCACAGATTGTATTGCGACCAGGAGACAGCCATGATTTTCGTCAGACATGCTGACGGTTTACTTGATGGTAGACGGCTACCGTCGCTTATAAAACAAGCAGCACAACCGGTTCTAAAACCCAACCTTAATAGGATTAAGTAAAAGGAATCCAAAATTCACGTATTAATACAATAGAATATCGCAAGTTGCCTAAACTATGCTGTAAAGTTTTTCTTCCATCCAATTTTTCTTCGAGTTTCGTTAACTACTGCATTCTTTACACTTTGTTGTTGGTCTTGGCTCAAAACTCTCCCCACTACTGGTTGCCAGCATAACTTTGTTATTTCCCCTTGCGTTCCTCCACCATCTTACATTTCGTTCATTAGCTTCTGTTTAAGGATACATTTTAAAAGGAAATATTGTTAGTTTTATTTAAAATGAAACAAAGACTTCTGAAATGCATTTGAAACAACATTTAGTGAGGAATGTTTCTTTTGTTCAACATTTTAGTTTTAATGAATATAATAGAATAATAGAAATGTTATATATATATATATATATATAATAGTATGATATAAGAATATAATTAATTTACCTACATACTCTTCATTGAATTTTTTACATTTGTTTGTTTATTCGTACATGACAAGGTATTTATATAATATTCTAGCCACCCGACAGACGTCATTCTGTCAAATGTTTGAATTGTCAGTTTGTATGGATGGAAATAAAAATGGATTTTTATGTTTTTCCTGGCAATTTTTGCAATTTTCGTTTTTGCAAAAGAAATAGCGGAATCGGTCCGCCTTACCAAACAGACCGTTTGGTCAACAACAACAAATCATCTATTGTGAGCGAGTTGTCTAGTTAAATAATAGGTAATAAACAAACATGATAACTCGCCGAGTGAGTTATCTAGTGAGTAGTCTACTAGACTCGTTTGTCGAATTTCACATACCTAACAATAAAAAAAACTTTTCGAAGCGAATCAAATTAAGTTATAATTAAGTTATCTCGAATGTGCCACCAAATTGTAGTTAGTGAAGCCACTTAGCAATTACGAAATCTGCAAAACTCGAAACTTCCAAAAAGTTGCTGCAAAATTTTCGAGTAATATTTACGAGACCTTGAAAACATCACTCAAATAATTAGCGATATACTTACAGGGTCGGAACTCTCTTACATTATTTAGGGAAAAAATCCTCCCGCTCGGTGGTACGCAAATCTTACGTCATGTGGGGGATTTAAAATTCATTTCCTAGCGTGCCGCGCTGGTTTCAGTTCGCACCTGTACAAATGGCTTTCGTTTTACCTTTATGAAGCAGGGTTACCAATTTTACTGCGGTTCCGCATTTATCGGTATAAATCATCAATGTACTACAACTATGGATTTCGCACACCATCTAAAACATTACGAACTTTATCGAACATTTAAGTGACATATTATGCGTAGAGTATGAACTCTGTCATCTGTCATTTAAAACCAACCAACCATCTGTAATTTAAAGAAAATGTGACTTTACGTCAACACATTGGAGTTTAAAATCAATAGTAGAACTTGGTCGTTATTGCTTTTTACCATTGACGCACGAAGGCAAGACACCGCCAGGATTCCATTTTAGGCGTACTTTTTATGTGCCGCTTTGGCATTTGTGATGCAAATTCCATAGTTTTAGTACTTCGATGGTTTAAATGTTTACCATTTAGTATTGGCAGGGCATTCGCAGCCATTTAAGTAGCCATAAGCACTGTTAGGGTTGCTATACATATAGTCGGATGAACAATTTGCAATACTTATAGCCGTGTCGGCAAAGCCGGGCGGTGGACACGAATATTTATATATAGATGAACGTTCGGCAGAAAGGCCCCTTGGCCTACCCGCGCAGTGTATATACTAAAGAAAACTAGGATGACTTTGCCGATTGGGTAAGCCGATTGAAAGTCGAACATATGTAGAAGGTACTTCGGGTCGGCTTTGTTGTTCAACAAAAGTTGCCGAATGAAATGTGCCGGCCCGAATATATGTATAGCAACCCTAATGTTTCGGTAAGTGACTAAGGGATGGTCGACAAGCCTGTTGGATGAGTGGTTAGGATTTAACGCTCTAGTCAACTGAATTATATTTAGATTTATTCGAGTCAACAAAATATGAGTCAAACAAAGATGAATTCATATACGCGAATAAATTGAAGCAAAAACAAAGATTTGCATTTTTTTTAAATCAATGTTTAATGACAACCCTATGAAAAATTGTACTTCGTGAGCCATAGTTGCAAATGAAATTCAACTGTTTTTTTTTAATGTCAAGCTAGGTGTAGAATTAATATCCTTGAAAGGATTTGTTTCTTTGTAACTTTAGAAAGCTTCGTTTTCATAAACTTAACGCAAATACATATCTTTGAAAAATAAAAATAAAACATTGTTTAAAAGGGGATTTTACACTTTAATCTATCATTCTATGGCTAGGCACAACTTTTAGGCGCAATATTGAAGTGACAGTCGATTTTTGCAGACTGTTTTGTTATTTTAAACTAGCTGCACCCCGTGGGTTTTTAGTGGGTAGAAGTCCCACCTACCCCACCGATCATGAGAAGATCTGGTTCGCAGACTTCCCCACGTACAAAAAAGGGTGCATACCTAAACGCTCTGTCTCAGGGTCTCTAACCGCTCTCTCTAACTCGGGGCGGGTTCGATTCCCAGCATCATTAACTATGGAAATGAAATTTTCAAAGTTGGCTCTGGTCTGAAAAGTAGTCTGTAGCCTAAAAAGAAAGTAATCTGAAGCCTGTCTGGCGGCGGCAACCACACCCTTACCGAAGATCACCGTGAAATAACAGCATGTGTGCTATTGTGTTTTGGTGAGTGAGTGGGATGCCAGAGCGCACTTGCAGCACCTTTTTTTAATAAACTAACATAGTTTCACAAGTGCTCTAGTTTCTCTACAATTTCTATTTACTATACTTTTTTTATTGTTATTAAAGATAGGTTACCCAGCATCTAGCCGTGTAGCAAAGATAAGGCCTACGATGGAGCGAACTCACCTAGAAGATGCCTATACTTGTGCACCTATTGCACCTAGCTGTGGCATTTCTTTTCTTGTTTTATAGGCGACGTTTGCTACCTACCATCAAATGAACCGTCAACCTGTCTGTCGACTTTAACATAGAAAAATAATGAACTCTTTTGTTCTGACGAGAAAATAGAAAATATGAAAAGAAAATGCTGAGCCTTAGACAGCAAGTAAGTAGAAGATGAAATTGTTCCAACTTAATTTGTATTCCTTAAGCACTCTCTCACAAATCTCAAGTAAGAAGTCTAGACAGGTCATAGATAAAGATTCTGTTAACACGATGTATTGATTAACCAAACCTTTTCGCGTAATTGGATTAAAAGTGTTCAGCTATTTGCAAATTGTTTCCAACATTTTTTTCTTCGCGTTTCGCTCGTTCTTAGGAATTAATCCCAAAGGTTGTATTTGCTTAGTGCGGCCACTAAATTGGAAATTACCGCAGTTTACGAAAAGTTGCTTCATTAATAGTTTCGTAAGTAAGAAAATGTAAACTTCCAATTAGAATATTTACTTTACATAACTTATGTATTACATAACTTTGTAATGGGTTTTCTATTGACAGTATGACAGATATTTTTTTTTGTGCCATAAAAAAACGCCTATTCATATGATATGGCACACTCAGCTTTCTCCCTACAATCAAGTGCAGGCGGCCAGTTGCCTTTGACAGAGTTTAACAGTTGCCACATCAGCTCTTAACGGAAAAAGTATACAGGTATTACGTGTTGCTTTCCATTTGTTAATCCGCTCATTTTGATCTCTGCTATGTGAGTATATTCAAAAAGCGCCTTTTACTGTCTCTTGAGTTGTTGTGTCGCGTGTGTCCATCAAAAAGCAGATCTAAAAATCTAGATTCCATAAAAAGGCGCTTTCCAAGGTCCAGGTTTTGATTAAAAAGGTGCTCTCCACCAGCTCCCTTATCCTATTTTTGATCGGCTATCTTTAATCCTTATCCAGTCGGCAGCGCACTAGCACCTGTGGCGTCGCTTTTGTAGGCGACAGAAGCCACACCATCAAGTGGACCGTCAGCCTGTCTGCCGACCTAAACATAAAAAAAGTAATTGAAATTATTAAAAGAACGCTCGCTTGTTTAGTGGGCACACACTAAAAGGACAGGTATTTTTTAACGTCTCCCGGGACAGCCGGGCTGTAACGCCAGTACTTTGTTTTATATATCGCCGCTTACACGTGCTATTTATGTCTGTTTACGTGTATATAAAAGCGTTTAAAAATTTCACTTTGTCTAGCTAATATAATATTCATAACTGAGTACTTGGAGTGGTTGTTTTTATATGTTCTTTAAGGAGTAATAATGTCATAATATTGTTGCGTACAAAATTGGCATAATAAATAATTTTAAAGTTTACTTTGTAAAATAGAAGGGGCTGTTATCTGTTCCAGTCTGAAACAATAAAAATATTTGCATTCCATTCTTTATTGTTCATTTTTTCTTCAGGCGAACTGTCAGGGAACAGTACTCTTTTTTCTGCATAAAATGTACCCTATATCCTTTTCTATATCCCTGACTTCATGTATGAATTATTATTGGTTCATGATAATTGGTTGAGTAGTTAAGGCGTCAAAGCGTAATAAACAAACGTCGCATTTTGTTAGGATGATCTTTATGATTTGAATTCATGGAATTGTTACTCGATTGGAGCGAGACACAAGGAAATTTACATGTCAGGCAAGACTATAATGTGACGCAAATATGAAGTTTGATAATTCGCAATGGTTTAATGCGATAAATCATATGGTAGAGATGAAGCAAATGCGCTTATGTATATGTCCTCACAAATTAAGAGACCATAGCCAGTGGGTTTAATAATAATTTGAACTAGTTGCCATGTAGCCCATTGCAAATTGGCAGGACTTTAATTGCCTTCGAAGATTGCTGGTTTTTTAGGACAAGGAGGCTTACTCGCGATTTTTGTCCTTTTTCTTGGAAGTAGTTTAAGCATTGTAATTTTTTGATAATGAAACATTATGTCGACACTTTATTCTAACATTAAAAAAATTCACCACTTACGGATAGGTATACTTATGTAATGTTTAAATATACCTTTTTATTATATGAATGAATTTGTATAATGAATTGTCAGAAACATTGCGTCACAGCAACTCTCGCTTGGCTTGAGCTTTATAACCCTGATAAGTCTTAAAACTCTTAAAACAATACTTGAGTATTGATATACGATTAGGCCTTACTGCCTTTTGAAGAATCGTAACTCGATAATCTTTCGCATCTGTACTCAAATTTGTTTGATGGAATGTCATCAGAGCGTAATGTCGTGACACTTTCCATATCGCTAAAGCATATGGTTGGATGCCTTATACCGAAGGCTATTTTCGATTAACTACGAATCGAAGTATTCCTTCAATAGTGTTTTCCGATTTTCCCTCCGTTAAACAATAGATAGCATAGATGTGCTTAATCTATCACAAGCCAAAAACATTTGTCCAACTACATCAATCCCTTCCATTGGTTTACATCATATTTCCCAGTGTAACAAGAAGTACTTCCGAGGTGAGATCCCGGTAATCCCCGGCAATACATCACCGGGAACGAGCCGAATCCCCGGCTGATTGTGATTGATCGCGACCGGGACATCGGCCAATCAATTGGTTATTAGTAAACAGCTATCTAGTATCGGCATAATTACTGTAAGACACAAACGGAGTGGTGATTTATTGAGATCCTTACGAACTTTTAACCCGTATTGAAACTGCTGGTTTGCATACATACGCAGGTACATCTTTTCAAATAACACAAAAAACAAAAAAGCTTTCTTTATGCATAACGGTGCTCCATGTCATAAAGCCAAAACAGTAACAAAACACTTAGAACAAAAAATAGTTCAGGTGCTTGATTGACTTGGCAATATGAATCCAATAGAAAACGGGTGGGATGTAGTCGTAGCATAAACTACAACGCTGATTTTCCGCGGATGCTGTAATTGTTGGAAACATAACCAACACCTTCAGGAAACCATTCAGTCATGCATAGAAAGTATGCTATGTCGTGTACAGGCTCTACTTTTTTATGTTAAGGTCGACAAACAGGCTGACGGTAGATGGTAGGTGGCTACCGTCGCCTATAACACAAGCAATGCCATAGGTGCTGCAAGTGCGCTGCCGACCATAGAAGGATTAAGGATAAGGGATAAGGAAGGGATAGGGTAATGGGTAAGTAAACGTATTTCGCAAACATGTTTAGAATACGGGTTTCACTATGTCTATATTCTTATTTGGTCTGAGTGCTAAATAATCAAATTGTTCGAATTTTGTCTCGAAGAATAATTAGGGAATTGCAGATAAGTAAAGGAACGTTCCTTAGCAAGCGAACTTTAATAGTGACTAATGTTTGCGAGGCTCAGCTCTACTTAATTGTGATTTATATACAAAGCTTAATTGAAAGGATACACTTCGCCGAGCCGGTCACTACCCAATACTGATAATGCTTTAGAGAGCTTTGAGAAGTAGCTGTATTATTATAGATAAAAGCTCAGACCAAATAAAAACTATAGACAGAATTCTACAGATAACATAAATGAAGTCGGTTTTATAAACATGTGTGCGTAGGCTGCTTACTGTATTGAGATTTAATGTTCCAAGCTATAACCTTAATTTTTGTTTATTTTTATTGAAAATATGGGTTTCCAAGTTTAATTATGTGTGAAATGTGATTCCATCCTGCTTTTTTTTGAAACCTAATTTTTCACAACGCAATTCGGTATTTTCACTAGTAAATATTTTAAAAAGTTGAGGCGTAGTTTGATTACATTTGTGTGCACAAGCACACAAATGTAATCAAACTACCGTGCATGAATATGGCGAAGGTGTTGTTTTACCGGTTCACTCTGCCGTCAACAACTTAGTTAGCCATCTATAATTCTTAATAATGTCTAGTCCACAAATATAAAACATGTTATTTAATTATGATTTATCAAATAATTTCTTATATAGTCTAGCTAGACTCACCTTTAGGCACAATATTTGATTAAATTCAGTTCCACGAAGTTCTTAATAAAGATACAAGTATTCTGTACACTAGGTTATTAAATTCTGTAACTACATATTTTTGGTATTTACACAAAATAAGATATTAAATAAAATAAAAATACATAATCTACCTACAAAACCTTTATTAAAATGGTTATAAAGTATGTATATAGAAGGTTCATGGCATATGTAGAAGGTTTCATGGCGTTTCACTGACGATAAGTTCCGGCCGTAATATAAAACACGTGCCTACAACATGTTCCTCATCTTAGCAATGTAACACGCGCTGTTTGGTACGCAAGCACTTATTACTACCTAGCGGAACGGGCCGTCTACACGAAGGCCTTACATTTGACTAATAAAATCATTTATGAACATTATCATTATTAAATAAAAACCATGCTTCCATACTATTCCATACATGTCTGTTACCTTTTCACGCCTTAACTACTCAACCGATCATCATGAAATTTTGCATATGCACGTTTTCAGGGATACAAGAAAGGACATAGGGTACCATTCCTCCAGAAAAAGGTACTGTTCCCAAGGGATAATCTAAAATAAAATAAAACACTAACGCCTGGCCAAAGTGTTATAGCAACAAGACTTGCAGCACCTTTGTGGTTGCTTAGAAGAAAGGCTGTCTGTTTATCTAAAACGCTGCTATTAACTGCTCGTCTACTCGCCCCTCCTGTTCATTAAGCTGAACGAACGAGTTGCGATGTGAATTTGAAACGGTTTGTTTGCGCTACGCACGCCTCTACGACGCGTGCACAAGCGTCAATGGGCTACGAGCCATTGACTACTTTCACCAGTCGACAATGAAAGTTACCAATCAATTATCCACCTTATTGCCCTTGCAATGTGGTTCACTAACTTTTACATTGTAGCATGTCTGATGACTTCATACGAGTATAAACAATAAGCCTTATGGCGACTTCTCTGAGAGCCTCTCCATTATTGAAAGTTGGCAGTCAAACTCAAATCTATCTTTGTGGAATTGCATAATAAAAAAGATTAGAGTAAATTTAATTAGAAATAAAGGAGAATTTGATTATACTCTTGTTGTTATTTGAGTACCTATACTGTTGAGTACATTTGACGATACCAGAAAATACACCGAAATACACAGAGAAACACAAAAAATATTTCGTAACACATACACAGTATGCAACAGTCAAAAATCCAAACTTAACAACATAATTATGCTAAACATAATATAATTGAATCAAATTATAGTTTGGAATGCTCTACTTCGAAGAGATTTAAGTATAGAAAACATTTTACGAAAACAAAGCAATTTAGAAAAAATATAATCTAGTTTTGTTTTCAAACCACTAAAAGCATTTTTATGAGTACAATCACATGCATATACATCAAAAATATCCGGGCACACAAGCTTAACTTCTCGTCATGACTGTACGTTGGACGGTAACATTTTTATTGCTCAAGTTTCGTAAGCTTGCATACAATGTTGGTGTGTAGAATAAAATATTACCCATTTATAACTTTTACTCCCCTTGTATACCGCAACTTAAGATTTTTCAACTACCTACTTTTATATTTAAAAATTATGACATAAGTCTTGAAAAGTTACGAATTCATTTCCTTCAAGTGTAACGTAAGATTTTCATTCTATTAAATCATACATTTTCAAAGTATTGTCTTCGAGGTAAGCAGACGAAGTTGTATACAAAAGGTAGTGTTATTGTGTAGTGTAGCCAGCTGGAACTTTAGAATCGGTTCAGTGGTTTTACAGACTGCGCTGTAGCCCTGTACTCTGTAAACAAGCCAATCGAATTTTAATTATTTGTAGCTAGAGACTCGCCGCCGGCTTTTCACGGATGTAATTTTTTTTGTACAAATACACAAATTTTCCTTATTTATCGTTCTTTCCGAATCATTAAAATCCGTTGGGTTCTTTAGGAGCAGTTAACGGTGAAACAGATAGACACGGGTAGCTTCGGCGATTTGCTTGCAATTTTTTTGTATTTACTCCAAAGATATTACTTTAAATTGCGTGGTGTAATAGGCTCACTAGCTGGTTATATGCGACTTCGCCCGCGTAACTTTATAAAATATAGCATATACTCATACTACTCGCTGATAATGTAGCTATCTATATGTGAAATAATTTTCAAAATCGATCCAGTATAGTTTTTGAGTTTATTCATTACAAAAATACAAAAATACAAATCTTCTATGTTTATAATATAAGTATATTAATTTAGATATAGATGAAAGGCATAAGGTAACTAAAGTATTTAATTTAATTATAGTCCAGTAACTTTATACATCACAGTATGCGTCAAATCCGGTAGTTCTGATTTTTTGCAGACTTGTTTATGATGTTGGCCTAATGAATAATCCAAGTTTGTGACCTCGAGCGCCGAACGCAACTTTGTCAAAAATCGAAAAAACCGCGAAAAAATCGTTGTTTTTTCAAATTTTGGCGATTATAACCCTAAAGGACTAGTTTTTGAAAAAACTTTCTTAGGACGTTTTTAAAGTAGACTAAATTTGCTACAATATGATACTAGAACTGTCTCTGTAGACCCAATAGTTTCCGAGATTAAGCCTTTCAAAATTTATCATTTTTTTCGAACTTCGCAATTTTTGCAATATTTTAGACGTCACTCAAATAACTCTAGCGGGATGAAGTTCCAATTACCTCCGACTGAGTGTGTGCTAGTCTTTGGCTTAGGGAAGATGCAAATGATGTCCATAGTCGAAAAAATCCGGACATTGAAAAGCAAGCTGCGATTTTTCTCGTCATCAACTCTACACCAATCTCTCTCTCTCTCGCACGAAGTGTTACAGTTCCACCTTCTTTGTCCGAACCCCTAGGGAGTGAGCACTTACTAGGTAAGCGTCGTTCACCTTCGGCCACATCAAGTGAGATCGCGGCTAAGCGCTACCTTGATTCAATTAAAAAAAAAAAAAAAAAATACATCTGACGAGATAGCAGCAGCAGAAGAGCGAGTCATAATTGCTCTATACGGAGGCAACCCCAAACATCCATAACCTTGACGAGCTGCGGTGCCAACTATTCGCCAGGGCTGCAACGAAAACCACCTTCAATCTAGCCAGGTTACCTCCTACACGAGACTCTGCTCGATTTCACTCCTTGCGGACATAACATCAGGTAAAAATTCGTCCTTGCTTCAATTACATATCATTCATCATTTTCCATTCTCATGTACAATTTTCTTACAGGTACAGGCGTGGTTGGGAGTCACACTGAACCCTCTCTCCTGGGGGTGGCTATCCACGCCACAAGGCCTCAACCCCAAAATGATGACCAGAGATGCAGCCCCACAACACCTCTTGCGGATGATTTCTTATCCTATCATCCCGCTAGAGTTATTTGAGTGACGTCTAAAATATTGCAAAAATTGCGAAGTTCGAAAAAAATGATAAACTTTGAAAGGCTTAATCTCGGAAACTATTGGGTCTACAGAGACAGTTCTAGTATCATATTGTAGCAAATTTAGTCTACTTTAAAAAGTCCTAAAAAAGTTTTTTCAAAAACTAGTCCTTTAGGGTTATAATCTCCAAAATTTGAAAAAATAACGATTTTTTCGCGGTTTTTTCGATTTTTGACAAAGTTGCGTTCGGCGCTCGAGGTCACAAACTTGGATTATTCATTAGGCCAACATCATAAACAAGTCTGCAAAAAATCAGAACTACCGGATTTGACGCATACTACCCCATACATTCAGACGACAAAGTTACTGGACTATTAGGACAAGTATCGTATCTCTCTAAAAGCCTTCCAAACTCCACATAATTTGTGTAAATTTTTTTAATCATTTAAATGGTTATAGAAAGCTATCCTTAAATAAAAATATAATTATGCCATTGCAGACTTTTTTGTAGACCTACAATGTTATGTTATGTTATGTTATGTTTACTTTTTTTTAATTAAATAATAAAAATAATAAGTGTTTAATTGCTATCATTGCTATCATACAATTAATATTTTAGGTTGTTTACACAACATTAAATCATAATTTAGTAAAAAAATCAGTTCCGCGGCGACTTATCTCAAAAATTAAAAGTAAAACTGTAACCTCCAATTACTCAAAATTGGAATTAAAGTCGCTTAATTCCAATTTTGAGTAACCTTCATCCACTCACGTCTTCAATTCACAAAAATATTTTACCCATTTCGATATTACTACGTACCGAATCCAATAATTGTCCAATTACGGTTTGGTAGTGAATTTCTTAGTCATGCGGTTAGACCGCAAATTATCGGATGCGAATCGATTGGTAACAAGGTTCAATTTTGGTGTAATTTTTGTATGCATAAGAGTTCGCTTGTAAACTTTGGTTCAGCTCAACAAAAAGATTAACTTAGAAAATGGAGAAAGTTATAAAAAAACGCAATAGATACACTAATTTAGTAGTGGCAGGGCACACTGCGTTTCGCAGTTATTTAGGCAGCCCGTCTGGCGGAGGTAACCACCCCCTTACAGAAGACGACCGTGAAATAACAGCACGTGTGCTGTTGTGTTTCAATGAGTGAGTAAGGACAGCACAGCATACACTCTATGCTGGTGGTATGCAGCGCGCCCTGACACTACTTTCCAAATCCAGACCAGAGCCAAATTTGAAAAGTTCATTTCAGTTCTGGGAATCGAACCCAGGACCCCTAAGAGAGACTCTAATCATCCATCCAATGGGCTCAAAAATTCAAAATCCTAGCTGGGTTTAATTTGGTTGCTGCGGCCATACTTATATACCCTAAAAAATACCAGTAATAATTAACATACGAATGTCATTAGACTATTATAACTCCTTTATATGAAACTAATATAATTTCGCCCATTTAATGCTAAAGAAAACAAAACACATTAATACTCCCGTAAGCACTTTAGTCTATGCAATGCATCAAATGCTGTGTACCGTCCAAGTCTCTACAATTGCACGAATTATTACGAAATTAGCCGAACTCGTTTGCGCAACAATTCATGTTGGACGGGCCTGTATTCATAGTTTACTTAGTATATCGAATAAAAGCTTCATAGAGTCGTGTCACAACGTTCCTGGACCGGTTTTTACCGGTTATTAAAAAATATATAAATACATATTGCAATTAAAATACATTATAATATTTGCGCTATTTTAGACATGTAAACAACCATTCCTAGAAAACACAGACAGGTTTCCTTCTAGGCAGACATATCATGGCCAATAAATACCTACCAGAAGAGACCCAGTGGCGCAGTTGAAAACAAAACATGGCTTACTCTCGCACCAAAACTTAACACAACTATCCTCGTATCAAGATAGAAATACCTCAAAAGAGAACTATGAATACCGGCCTAAACGTTTCGCACGCATTTTAGACAATGCATGTCTCGACAACCACAGAATGGCAAGCGTGCTTTACATATGTTAACATATTACACCCTATTTTCATGAGAATAAAGACTACAATTAATTTGTCTCGCAGCATTATAACGGACGATGCCTTATAAAGGCAATTTGGCAAAGAGAACTGTGACAAGAGGCACGTTGTTATATTTATCGTTCCCGTAATAACGTGTCTTATTTCGACGATTAAGAGCTTGTGTTGTTGAAAATTATGTTGGATATTATTTACGAGGGAAGCGTTGAAGCAATCTTGTATATTTCTTATACGTTTTTATGTTTGTTTAAATTGTATTAATGTTGAGGAAGACATATTGTACATATGCTAAGAATAGACATAAAGGCGACACATGATCCAAGTAATTCAAGTAGCCACTTATGAACGAAACATTTATGTTGTTCGTAAAAAATATAAAGGATATAAGTTATTACGTATTAGGTAGAGCCAACTTCGACAAAGGTTAACTCGGATGGGTTTGCTCTTGGTCAGAAACTAGTCGTGTAGCAAAGATGAGGCCGATGATAGAGCGTGCACAACCAGAAAATGCCTATTCGAACTCTAACTTTGAAAAGATTTTGTGTACATACTGGTCGTTCTTCTTAAAGTGCCATGAAGGTTGGTGACCATTGTGGCTACCTTAAACTTGGAATGAAAGAGGGAGCGAGTACTCATACCAAACCTCTCTCTTCAATCCTTCAACCATGATATCTCTCTCCATGCTTTAGCAACGTTTGCCCTATATTTTACCTTACATCACTAGTGTATTTCTCGTCCCTCATTATGTGCCAGAAATATTGCAGATTCCTCTCTTTTAAAGCCTCATTCTATTTCTCATTCAATGCAAAACTTAAACAATAGTTAATTAATATTAAAATATTAAACACATATATTTTCGTGGGTTAATTATTAATTAACATTATAGGATATACTTACTTATGTGGATTTGCGACAACAGTGGAGATGTAATTGATTAACTAACACTGATGACAGCTGTCTGTTACCATCCGCTACAACAGACAGTTACATATGTCGTGGTAAAAGTTAGAAGAAATATTTACCGTTTATTAAGTGTTTATTTTCCCTGAATAATATTAGACTTATATGGGAAAGCATTGGCAACTATAGACTATTGCAAGAGTGTAGCTCACAGTGACAACTGTATTTATTATTTATGAGCAATTTTCTATTTTAAGCGTTAACAGGAAAATTATTATTTGAGAAAAATACAACAAATCATAATCGATGTTATTGTCGCTCATGAAAGTCGAAGGAAAAGGAAATTGAACAGACACGTAAATTGGACGTTTTTATAAATTGACATAATATTTTGATTTCTGAATTTCCCAATTGGAACATTCGAGAGATTCGTAGCAATAATATTTTTTACGCATTGTTAATTTGTTCCGATTCACCCTTATTTATAAATTCTCCGAAAATTAATTATTGCCTAGTAAAGGTGTTTACACTCGTATCGGTAAGTTTTCATATTAAACATATTTTATAACATATTTTGTGTTACTTTATAAAGCAGTAATTGAAAAAACCAATGATTATATGTAGTTTCAAATATCTATCATTAAATCATAGTAAAATGCTATGATTTAATGATGAAAGGATATACCGTTAAATAGCTATTTTTAAGCTGAACAAAAGTTATTATGGCGCCTAGTTACAAATGTTTGTCCGTTCAGAGTTCAAAATTGGTATCCTTAGAATGAATTTTTAAATTGAATTTCTAGGAGGTACCACATATTTTAGGTAGGTATCCTAAAGAAAAATGATACTAAAAATTCATTTTACTTATTATTTTGTAATCACCCAAAATCGCAATTTTACTACAACATGTCACACGAGTTGTAAAGGAAATTGACATGTAGTAGCACACTATTCAATGTACCTGTCCTAGTTGTATTCAATTTATTGAGGTCTTGAAGAGTACGAGTAAAATGTGCATATTAATATGAATTGTGACCTACACCGGCTTTGAACGCATGACATTTCACTGGTAAAATAACCACGCATTAATTATTTTTCTTCAAATCATTTACATAAATCTGCCTCGTTGATAACACTTTTCTGTAGTGAAAATGTTATCAAAATCCATTCAGTAGTTTAGAAGAAATAAGTGCATAAACAGACAGCAGCGGACAGCGACTATATTATTTTATTTATTTTATTAGTTTTTGGGACAAAAGCAGAAATAAAAACAAAAATAAAGAAAAAAAAGACAAAAAAAAAATTAAACAATATTATACAAGCGTGTCCACAGATAGATAACTTAAGAGTACATATAAGAGAGTTAAAACTTTTTTATTAAAAGGATTAATAAAAAAAAACCTATAAAAGTTAAGTTTTTTAATATGTTTTTTATATTTTTGGATGTACCCTCATTTTTAAATTTTCTAACTTAAATGGATTCCTATACGTTAATTCTAATAGAACTATTTGTATGCCTAATCATCCAAATCTGTTCAGCCGTTTTTGAGTTATTGAGTAACAGACATCCAAACATACAAACTTTCGCTTTTAGAACTAAAACAAACATTCCTACGCAAATAACGACTTGGCTTTGTACTATATAAACATAGGAGTAAATTCTTAACTTCACTTCGCGGCGAAAATAGTCCACAATTTCTCTCTGACGGAGTGAAAATTTTAGTAGGTTTGTTTCGTTGATAGAATCGACATCTAATGCCATTTGAAATGTTTATTTTTAAATCGGCCCACTACGTTTCTCGTGGATGAATCAGTAATACTCTTGAAGTGGCTTATTTTTACCCTCGACGCCCGACGCAAAAGAGGGGTGTTATCTATACTAATATTGTAAAATAAAGAAATGATTTGTATTTTTGTGTTTTTGTTTGTAATGAATTAATTCAAAATCTACTGGACCGATTTTAAGAATTCGGATCTACAGAAAGCTACATTGCAGCGAATCACATAGACTATATCTATCCTATACTAATATAAAGAGAGAAGATTTGTATGTATGGAGAGAACTACTGGACCGATTTTTAAAAAGCTACATTATCAGCGAGTAACATAGGCTATATTTTATAAAATTATGCGGGCGAAGTTGCGTGCAACAGCTTGTTATATATAAAGTTACTGATCACCGGTGGTATCACCGGGAACACCCACTAAAGCCCCCCGGATTCCACCATCAGCGGTAATGTGTGGGTCCGAGGTCACAGCGAGCCGCAAATTAGACCTGGCTCCGACTTGGCACGAATGCAATTTTTTTCACAAACCTTCCTCGTTTAGTGCTCTTTCCTTTAGTGAAAAATTGGTCCATTAGTTCATACATTTCCTGGCATCTTTCTTTATTAAATACTAGCTGGTGCCCGTGACTTCGTCCGCGTTGAAAAAGAAAATATATGAGTAATTATTATACGATGAGATATCGCAAAAATAAATTTAAAAATTCAAATGTTTTGTCCCTACGGATCGTACTACGCGCCATCTGTAAGTTTACGTATAAATATGTTGTAATTTGCGCCATCTCATGGGATGAATATAAGACTTTTTATCACTGCAGTCTGCCAGTATTATATTTAATGTCACTATTCACTGACAGATGGCGCTAGAGTTGACGCAAATCAAAATTAAACTAAAATTATAGATATTAAGCGTGATGTTATATAGCCTAAAGCCTTCCTCGATAAATGGACTATCCAACACAAAAATAATTTTTTAATTCGTACCAGCAGTTCATGAGATTAACGCGTTCAACCAAACAAACAAACTCTTCAGCTTTATATATTAGTAAAAGTATAGATTATTTTTCAACACTTTAAAATAGGCATCGATAATGTTTGTAACATTATATAAGTATAATACATCTTGGATATAGCATTAAAAATAAATATTTACCTTACAATCGTCGATAGAAACCATAAGTCATATTACATATTTGTACATCGGAGTGCGCCGTTATTGTAGCGCTCGAAATTGGCTGCTTTTGTCGGCTTCTGCGGCGAATACTCTGAAAATGTCGGTAAAATGTGCTGTTTCTCAAGTCTCTAAACCAAAAGCTGTGTAACGTTGACAATAAATAAGTAGATGATCTCTTTCGTAGTTTTTGTGATTGACATTAAAAATTAGCCTATTATTGGTCAATATATAAAAGGCAATGTGTGTATATATGTATGTTACCTATGGACTACAAAATCGCTTGACCGATTTTGATGAAATTTTCAGAAAATCTTCAGATTAGTCCAGCGGGTGATCCTGTGAAGTTTGGCAGCGACCGGATAAGAAATATGGACGCGGATGAAGTCGCGGGCAAAACCTAATTGGTCAAAACAAGTTCCGTCGTCCACCCAGGTGAACTTGTCAGGTGGACGCCGGGTAGGAAAGGTATATAAAATACAAGCTATACATATCATAGGTATATCATAGGTACTGGTATATAGCCTATTATTATAATATACTAATTGAAGCCAGCCACGCTTCGCTGAGGTCTGCGCGCGGGATACTGCTATATTTATATTTCTTAAATAAATTACTCCTTATAACATCAGGTATCAGTCAGTGAAAGTCACGTCAAAATCGGCTTAGCCGTTTCGGACATTAGCTAGAATAATTTAGCTTTGGCAGACGGCATGTCTGGGGGCAGTAACCCACCCCCATACAGAAGATCACCGTGAATTAACAGCGCGTGTGCTGTTGTGTTTAGGTGAGTGAGAGATGCCAGAGCCCATTACTTGCAGTGTTACTTGTGTTATAGGCGACACAGCCACCTAGCATCAAGTGGACCGTTAGCCTGTCCGCCGACCTTCATATAAAAAAAGACAATAATCTGGACGTCCTCTAATTTAATACGTTCACTGGGTGTTCCGGAGAGCGAAATGCATTTAAAGCGGTTTTCCCCTTTATTTTCTCGTCTGTCGGTTGTCTTACCATTGTGTGGACAATAGACTTGTCGCCGATTGTTTCCCGTGGTTCGACGGCTGAGGGCGCTACGCGAACGGTACAATGCCCATCACTATTTTTATCAGCTCCACTGCGCAGGAAACTGCAGGAAACTTAAATTTTAAATCTATGTTAGTTTAATAGGGATTTCTTGTTATAATTCCAAACTGATCAAAGTATAACATATATTTATGCGAGAATGATTTAGTGTATTTGTAATAATATCAATGACTTTTCTAGATTGACGGCTACTGTCGCCAATAACACAAGCAACGCTGCAGGTGCTGCAAGTGCACTGCCGACCATAGAATGATTAAGTATAAGGGATAGGACAATGGGCTCTGGCATCCCGTATTCACTCACTGAAACAAAAAAGCACACATGCTGTTATCCGCTCACTTTTTTTAAAGCTCCCAACGGATTTTGATACGGTTTTCACTAATGAAAAATTCGTTCAACGAGAAGGAAGCCGGGAGAGAGCAAAACGTTTAATTTGTTACGAATATCAAAACAAATTGAACGTTTCAACAAGTTCATTTAAATTTGAACACCAATTAAAATGTGCGAAATGAAATGACATCGCCACAGTCAGTTTAGAGTCAAGCCGTTCACAAAGCTATGGAAAACATTCGAGGTACCACAGCGACCTTCTTGCGTACACAGTATAGATGAAACAAAGTAATACAGGTATTATTAAATAACAAATTAATATGTTTAATACGTACGTCACAGATAAGATTGTTCATATAATGGAGAAAAATCATCATCAAATATCAATTTCTTATCTAATCTTTTTCTGGTCTTGTCTTATATCACCTTTATGTTCTCTTTATCATTTTTTTTATCTTAACTTTATTTTGGCTTCACTTTATAGCAGTACAATTATTTGAAAAATTAAAATAAGGTACTTTAAAATAAAAATAAAAAAATAAATAAATATTAATGTCGATTTAGGATCATAAGTACATATACAGCCATTATATTTGTACCATATTATCGTATTCTGTTATAACAACCAAATATACCTACATAAAATCTTTTAAAAAGCAAATATATGACAAGATAAGAATTGTAAGAGTGTAGGTAGAGAAAAAAATTAAGTGCATTTAAATATAAGTAAATATAAGTTTAAATATAGACTTGGCTAAATATTTTATTTATATATTAGTTACCTTAGATACTTTACTGTATTATTGGTATACTGTGGGCGAGCGATCTTCATTAATTGCCGTGTTAATTACACCGTCGACCTAATCGTAAGCCTTTTTATTGAATCCGGGTAGTAGGACGAACCTAAAGGGCTCTTAATGTGACAAGGTTACGTAATAAACGCGAGCCTAACGGCGGTTGCAACTTTATCGCAATTAACTCAATATTATTTTGGGCCTTTCAAATTGTAATTGCGAACAGACAGCGCCCTTTAATTTGTTCCGTTTGTGTGCTGAGAAGATGTCTATTATTTTGTATAATAAAATTTTTCGTTTAATTTATTTTTTCTGAACTTTTACTATAAAACTTTTTATAGTAAAATTAACAGTTATTTATGTATATATATTTAATCCATTAAAGGGCTGCCATAATTTGAGTAGAATAAAAATGTAATAGGCTTGGAGATGAGATTTTTAACTGTGATTGTCTTTAATTTGTCAGTAGGTGGCTACCGATAAGGATTAGGATGATAAATATGAGGGATTAGAAATGGAAAGAGGAATGGGCTCCGGAATTCTTTACTAACTCACCGAAATACAACAGCACACGTGCTGTTATAACACGAGGCTGCCGTGCTATAGTTCGGTATTTTAAACTTGGTTTTGACATAGTGCAAATATTTTTAAATATAATGTAGAGTTCAACCGCTATTACCTTAAACTATTTGTTATATTAGACAGGACACTTTAAAAATTCAAAAAACATCTAGGTTTAAGCGCTTTCAAAAAACGCTTTAAATAAAACTATAAATGTGTAAATCGGCCTTTTCCTTTCTCCCAGTATTTGTAAAAGGTTTCTTTTTTGAGAGAGCTCTTAAAATCCAACTGAGTTATTCCCTCATCATTGTACGTAAACATTCCAGAACAAACACACCCGAAATAATATGTGTTCCGGATAAGTACCGAAGTACTATAAGGGGGTTGAATTAAAGTACCCCTAAGCGTCGCGAACAACGAAAACATTTAACAATAATACATGAGTTTAAAGACGAGGAGGGAATTATGAGGAACACTCAAAAGGCTCGACAATTGTATTGTTCGCACGGTAAAATTAAGACTCAGTAATTAAACTAGTTTTTATTTTTTATTTATTTACATACAAAAAAACAATGGTTATACACAGTTTATGTGTACTATAAACTTAATTAAATTGGTACCGTACACGTGAGTTGTCTACAATAACAGAAATTTACAGAATTACAAACATATTAACAGAAACTATAGTATTTATAGTACAGTAGTTAACAGAAATAGAACAGAAATTTATAGTACTAATGCTTTATCACTTTTTTAATTTGTGAAAATCGAATCAAAAACCGTTGGGTGGTATAGAAGAAGTTAACAGAAAAACAGACAGCGACTCGACCTTATAATATGTAAGATGAAATAGAATTCAAATACAAAACCAAGCAATCAACGAATATTGCTGACTTTACCTACGATCGTTCGACATTATTGTGTAACAACTTCAAGAAAGAATCCCCCTGCCTCCTTCTTACAACTTCGCCATCCTAATATTCTGTACAGCATTTCTACTTCAAAAACAGACGTAGCGATAATTGTCATAACAGATCAAAGGTAAGAAGTCAAAATATTTGAGCGAAATGTGAACAATAGGATTCATCTTTTGTTTTATCTGACGTCTCACCTCATAGTAATTACAAGTTTCTTGGACATATCTAACTTCTTCTAAGATTATTCTTACGAAGTTTTATTTTCAATTAATGGCTACCCCAAGTTTTTACCATATGGATGCGTAGTTTATCTCTGCATTATTTGTGGCAAGGCACACTGCATTTCGCAGTCATTTGGGTAGCTCGCCTGGCGGCAGTAACCACCCCCTTACACAAGATAATCGTGAAATAACTGCATGTATACTGTTCGATGAGTGAGTAAAGGATGCCAGAGCGCATTATCCCATCCCTTCCGTATCCCTTATCCTTAATCCTTCTATAGTCGACATCACACTTTTAGTCAGTAAGAGGGTGATTAAGTGATTACTATCGGTATCGGTAGACAGGCTCCCAGAGAAGTGTTTTAAAAATATCTCTAAATTCTACTACAAGTAATATTATAAATGCGAAAATTTGTAAGTTTTGTTACTCTTTTACGCAAAAACGGCTGAACTGATTTCAATGAAATTTGGCACACAGATAGTTTATTATTATTAGTTTTAAGATTTTTTAAGTGTAAATTTCTATATTTATTAAGTAAGGATGGTTACTTTTTAATTGAAAAGTATTTTAATATAAAAATCCTGTGTGCTTTTAATTAAGAGTATACTAAAACTAGCTCTCGAAGTGGATCGAGACTTCAGTTTTGTGTGTAAATTAACAAAGTACCTTTTATATGAAATGTAGTATATGATTCGCAGTTAGCTTTTACAATGTAGAAGTGCTTTCAAAGATGTGGCGCAAGTTAGAATTATTTTTAACTTCAAATTTTAAAATATGTATGTTTGAACAATTTAGTGCTGGACCATCCAATCAATTAATTTATTAAATACGGAATTAATCTTCTCTTATAACCATTATAGCTGTAAGATAGCAGATAAAATAAGATATAGATAAAACATAGCAAATAAAAAAAAGATAAATTAGTTTTTTCAATTTTAAGTGGGAAATAAGTGGATTTTTATTAATGTTTATTCCAGGTTTATTCATAGTTGGCGGAATAATCGCCTAACAAATATACAAAATTCTGGTTTTTTATAATTTGAAAAAAAAAAAAAAAAAAGGTCTCAATAAATTTCAGCGTAAAATATGTAAAATTTATATGGGACGACCTCTGCAGTATGACTTACCAAACAAAAATGAATCATCATAATCAATTCATAATTAGCGAAGTAACAAATATACAAATAAAAATAACATACAGTCGAATTGAGAGCCTCCTCCTTTTTTGAAGTCTGTTGAAAATAAATAAATAAAAACTTTGCGTTTTATCAAAACTAAAATTGTTCCTACCTACCACTGAGACCATACCCTAATAACTCTTCGTAATATTGACACAGTCGAGAGCTGAGAGTATTTACAATTCCCTAAATAAAGAACAGACACTTCATTTCCTTGAAATAACTCTTGTATATTACTTGGAGTTTCATTTATATAAAAAATCTATGTTTTTATATCAAAGAAAAAAACAATATGTAAAAAGAATTCTAATAAAAATCTTACTTATGTAATAAATGCGAAAGTTTGTGAAGATGGATCATACATCAAACCGTCCTCGCAAACTTTGTTACTATTTCACCCAAAAATTACTAAACGGATTTCGATGAAACTTTACACTTTATCGAAAAGGATTTCGATGAAACTTTACAGTTAAATATTTAAAGTAGCGAGAAGGAGAAGTATTAGTTTAAAATAAATTTAAATTAAGATTTATAAAAAGAAACTTCTAGAGTAATTTCATTTCGTTCAAAGTGGTCAGTCAGAATTTCTAAAATATTTTTTTTTAAAATATTATTAAGACTAATCCTTTATTAATCCTCTATCTATTGTCTGCCAAATTTCATCATCCAAATACATTAAGCCATTTTTGCCAGAATAACAAACATCCAGCCATCCTCACTAACTTTCTCATTTATAATATTAACACTATGGTAGTTGTCAACAATATTGCTATTCGTTTATATTACCGCAACCAACCCACATAAATGTATCCAATTTGCTACAGTAACTGGAGTGTTACAAACTCTCCCTCTTATAATTTGCACCTAGACTGCATCCTGCGCGTTATGGTTAATATTTCACAACGTATATTTCCTTGTTACTGGACACCCAACTTTTTAGTATACCAACACAGCAGAAGGTAAAGTATAATAGGTTGTAATTCCTTAATAAGTTTTTATTTACCTCTTTTATATTAAGTGCACTCTAAGTATTATACATTAAACCAATTGGTACCTAAAATAAAATCTAATTCTAATAGTTATACATATTTACACATTATGTAATATAAAGGATTGGTCTCTTTGGCAGGGTCCCAAGCATGCTGGCTGAATTAACTCTTTGTATGGCAATACTAATCTGTTGACCGAGGCAATACAGCTTTAGAATCGCTGGTTATGTCGACCAAACGTTTTGATAAGATGTTAAAAAAATTAAGAGCGTTGATCGTGGGTGTCCACGGACCCAGAGATTCGACACCGAAGGGAATGAATATGTAGCCGGTGCCGATATCTCTGTATTTGTGGATTTTCCGCTTTTAGGCCGCCTCCGCAGTAGCAAACGCTGTGGAAAGTGTTCCATGAAGATTCCATTTTTTATTTTATTTTGCAAATGCATTTATTGGTTTTGTTAAATAAAATATTCCTGCCAACGAAGATAAGGCGTGAAAGCCTAACAAACAGACAAACTCATTTCCCATTTATAATATTAGTTATGATGACGGTAGCCACTGACAATTCAATATTGTAAATCTCAGGTACAAGTTCATGTACTGGTTGCATTTTGTACTGACTTATTCCTACTAAGTTTACGGCCTTACGACCTGATTCCCGGCTAACACGAGGCTACTAACTTGTGTTTTTCGCGTAAACTTCCCGATTTACTGGGTATTCAGTCGAAAGCGATATTTCTAAGAAACGAAATAGGTGGGATGCCATAAAAATGCTGTATCGAATAACACGCGACCAGTTCACAAGCTCGAGTTTCTTTCAAGTTATTAAGCTAAAGGATAAATTATGTGTCGTGATAACTTTTAGTTGCAGTTAAAAAGTATACAGTTAATTAAATAGATTACTCCAGAAAATTATTTAAAATCATTAGCACACTGGCAACGCTTGTGGCGTTTCTTGTGTTATAGGCGACGGTAACCATTTACCACAAAAGGGATCGTCAGGTCAGGATTTCCACAAGTAAACTCAAGGTTGAGTCTGTGACGGCCTCATGTCTTAACTGTAACGAATGTTTGCTGTAATAATATATCTTAGGTTCCCGAGAGATAATTTAAAAATATAAAAATTGGGTGCCACTGTCACCTTGGCGGCGCCACCATCGTCACAGCGATAAAGATGTCAAATATTTTCTCAGGTGTTATATTTTCCATTTTTCAACGCGGACGAAGTTGCAGGCATCTACTAGTATTTAACATGGGTCGACAAATGAGTTTTTACACCATTTTATTTGACATTTTATTTTATTTTATTACCTATCTATACTATACTAATATTAAAAAATATGTTTGTATGTAATAGGTAAACTTCGAAACTACTCATCCGATTTAAGAAAATATTTCACCATTAGTTAGAATAGAAGTTCAGGATGAATACAGGCTTACATATTCTAATAAGGCGCCAGCTATCTAAAAATAAAGATCCAACGCTTGGCAAAAGTATAATGTATTGTATTTTATTGCTATATACATATTTTGTCAGGTGTCATATCATTTATTTTTCAACGCGGACGAAACCGCAGGCGCCAACTAGTAAAACAAAATATGCATTCAGTATTGTCCAAGTGAAAATATAAATGAATCTGACTGCAAAAATAGCTTCAGATCCCTTAGTAACCTTACTTGCAAATGCAAAATAGGATAAGCCGTTTTATTTCCCACTATTGAAGGGAATTTAACAAAACGACATAACTTGAAAATCTTTCCCACGAGAAAAACTTTATCTCCACGTTCAAACACTTTTTCAAGGCGCAATAGTTAGTCTAGCGTTCACTAAAACTGGTTTTTATGAATAATTCATAAAAATCCCGCAAAAGTTTTTCGCGAAGTGTATACTCCTAACTTCGGAATCGGCTTCAGTCAACTTCGGTGAAGGCTCAAACATCGCTATGCATTAAAATATTCATGAACATAGTGAGAAGTAATCTTCCTTGGCATTAACTGGAGCTTATGAAAGTTAAGATGATTTGTATGGAATCTGAGTTTATTTTACAAATGTTAAGTCTGCAATTCAGAAACTACTTCGGACCGTTCTTGAACCTTAGACCAAATAAGAACTATAGACAGAAATTTGCGAACAACACAGTGAAGCCGATTTTATGAACATGTGTGCGTAGGCCGTTTACTGTATTGAGATTTTGTGTTTTAAGTTATAACCTCAATTTTTGGTTATTTTTATTGTAAATATTTGTTTCCAATCTTATTTACTTGTGAAATATGATTCCATCCTGCGTTTTGTTTTTTAGGACTGGTTTTTACAGCCAGTCTGGTTTTTGGTTTTTAGTAAAATAAAATCATATTAATAATAATACAGCCTTTCACTACCAATTCGTAATTTTTCACTAGTAAATATTTTAATAAGGCGATGCGTAGTTTAATTGCATTTGTGTGCGTGTAACCGTGTATGTACACAACGAAGGCGCAGTTTTACCGGGTTCACTCAGCCATTCACAGGTGTCTATCTTTAGTTCTAATTTTGTCTGAGAAAGTAGGGTTTATTTTTACATAATATTTTTATTCTATTAAAAATTTTTATAAAATATTTTTTTTTAAATAAAGTATATTTTTATATGTATAAACTTTCACTATGCAATTCGGCATTTTCACTTCTAAATATTTTAATATGGCGAGGCGTAGTTTGATTGCATTCGAGTGCGTGTGACCGTGTATGTACACAGAGAAGGCATAGTTTTACCGGCTTCACTCTGCCGTCCAGAGGACTCCTAAATCTGAGTCTCATTGTGTGTAGTTTTAACCTCCACTCTTTTACATTTAAAACTCCGAGCAAATGAATATTAAAAGTAAAAAGTACTAAAAGTTAAACTTAACTAAACAACAAAGCCGAGGAATGCAGCGGGCTGTTTAAAGTAAATTCATTTTCAAATAATACTTCTTCTTTGTTATAATTGAATTAGTATTTCATGTTTTATTTTATAAATGTTGCGAAGACATACGAGAACGTATTAAAAGCTTGAAATTAATTAAATCTCTTTGTAGCTAGTTACTGCTTTTAATTCACTATGTTATTGTGAATAATAAATGTAATTAGTGACTTGGAAATTTTATTGAATTAATATTTTATTGTTTTCAAAATTTAATTACCTGAAACGTAAAGATTAGTTTAAAAGCAGTAAAGTCTTATTCAGAAGTGTAATTAATGAATTGAATACATATGTAATATATCTAGCTACCCAAACCTGCTTTGCATGGATGCAATTATAATACACTTCTTATGTAATATAGCTGTTGCACGCGACTTCGTCCCCATAACTTTATAAAATTAATATAACCTATGTTACTCCCTGACAATGTAGCTTCCTATAGATGAAAGATTTTTTAAAAATCGGCTTAGTAGTTTTTGAGTTCATTCATTACAAACAAACAATAATACAAATATTCTCTCTTTATAATATAAGTATAGGTGTATAGATATAGAAGATAGCCCACGTCCAATAGAATATGGCAGAGAAAAGGAATAAAGTATATGTATACTTATTATATGTTTATTATGTGGATCGTTATCTCCGGAAGCAGTTATTCCATATGGAATAAGATCTATATTATGTGTAATAACTCTCTTATATGCACGCAAGCGAATCGGAAGCGCATCGCACTATTTAATAAGAAAAATTAATGAAAAATTGTTAAAGTACAAAAAAAAATTAAAAATCTTTTAAGAAGTGTGGTTTGTAATTAGACGCCTTTTTATAAAAATATTTTTCAGGTATCATTCTTAACTTTGTTTTTACCTACAGTAATTTATTTTAATTTTTACTTCACAAGGTGTATTTTTTTTAAATCATATTACACAAACCTTCCTCGTTTATAGATTTTCCATTAGTGAAAACCGTATCAAAATACGTTAGTTGCTTTAGATGAAGTTAGCAGAAAAACAGATGGAAATCTTTTATTCAACACTAGCAACTCGGGGTGCTACCATTCCCCGTTTATCCCTCTTTCCACATTTGAAAATCGAATTAAAATCGGTCTATCCAATCTCGAGTTTTTCAACCATACACAAACCAACATAACATTTTTGTATAAAAAAATATTTAACTACGAGGTGTAACTAGTAGGTTAATCTATTGGGATAAAATCAAACAAGTTTAAGATTAATTGTTTATTTATTACCATTATAAAATGCCATTATAAAATGGTAATAAATAAACAATTAATCTTAAACTTGTTTGATTTTATCCCAATAGAAATTCGTATCAATGTAATTGTACGGCGTTAACGTATCTGCTGATCTACAGTACTGCTGATCTATCTAATTATTAGACCAGATAGTTCTATCGGGAGCAGTCATGTCACTCAACGTAGGCGGTGCGTGAACATGTAATCTTTTCCGGATGCTCCCGGGTAATACTGGAATGAACCGGTTCACGCCGGTCATGATCGAACTCTAAACGGAATTAGTGTTGGGACGCCATACATTAACCAGACGAATTGCTTTTTAATAAGAGAATAAGCGTATATATACCTACTTAACTATATTTTCTTTATTAAATTTAAAACTCAGATTTTTTCATGTAGATAAAGTCGTCTACTTCATTGCTGAAGGTCGTGCGAGCTCTAAAATGTCTTGGTGGCATCGATCACCAGCTGTTTCCATTCCACCCTGTCCTCAGCCTTTCTGATGATTATTTCGCATTCGCTATGATTATTTCATTTTTCATGTAATTGTAATTTAATATTTTATTGTCATAATCATTAATCGTTTTTAAAATTCTTATTGAAGACACTGCACATTCAATAAAGAGGAGTTAGTCGAAGAGCTGTTCTTTATAAAATGAGCTCGGACGATGTCGCGGGCACCAGCTAGTATTTAATAAGCACTAGCTTCTAATACAACCCTTGCATATTTTATTAACATTAATAAAACAATAAATAAGAACAAAGAAATCATAATACAAAAATAAAACAGTGGAATTCATTAAAGTGATTGCACAAAGTCCAATACAAACAAACGCCACCCGACATTTCCGACCGGAAAGTGGAAAAGTCATTACTGACTCCGACGAAAGGCTGATTGTAATTTATGGCGCTGGACCTTTTTTAATAAAACCAAACGATGTATTCTCGAATTGATCGGCACTTATTAATTTCCATTCCACTTTATTACTATTTCATTTTCGTAGTACTTAATGCCACAGCTCAATAAATAGTTTTGGCTTTTGGTATTCAAATGTACCTACTCGAAAAAACTTTTTCCCTGAACTATTATTACGAAATGATAATTATATTCTCTAAGATACTGACACCAGACGAGTTTCCTAATTAAGGAATACGGAACGCAATGTACCGAAGCTCTCAAGAAGCCCTAAGAACTTCGCCATTTTTGGGTCAAGATGTACCTTTAGTTACGATGAGCCTGAGTTAACATGAGTGAGCTCCTGAGTGGTTGTCAATGAGTAGGTTAAGAGGCGATACAAGTCAGCTTGTTTACCGATAACTTCTTGTGTAGACCTAAGCTTTGTTTTTCGCTCATTTTTCAATAAAAAATTTAACTTTTAAACTGATTGCCTAGCAGTGCTTTTAAAACTCTTATCTGTTTCATATCTGTTTGTTTATCGCTTTTTTTTATCCTCATTTAGTTGATTAGATTAGATTAGATTAGATTTAGGTTTAGTACATTGGATGTTGCTTAGAGATTTTACTGGTGCAGGTTGTTCTTCCTATAATTGCGGTGGCATCAACCAAGTGTTACTTAATTTTAACATTGCGATATTGTTTGAAGCCTGCTTTCTTGGAGGCCTTAAATAAAATAAAATAAAATAAAAAACAACATTATATCCCACCACTATTTTGTAAAATATTTTATTTTAAAGATTTGAAAATACTTTGAAAATGAAATATTCTGAAGATTCGAACTCTGCGAGATCGAATTTAATCAGTAAAAATTCGACGTGCAAATTATTAAATACAATTTATAGCAGTTAGATAGATCTGAAATCATTGTTTGTACGGTTCAATTTCGTATTCTATTTTTTTTTAACAAATACATATTGCTAAATCTTTTAAATCGTCCTTATCTTATTATCTCAAATCTGAACCCATCTAAAACCGCTTCACATTTTCATCGGAATTATTTTGGCGCAATGGGCCAAGCAATCTAATTATAGACCGCATAGTAGCCCCACTAGAACACAGTGTCAGGGTTGTTTATCAGCAATATTCCCAGCCGTATGTCCCGCACATGTATATTTATGACTCCCCATTGCCCATCCTCCCCGCTGTCCAGTTAAAGGTGGAGTAACATTGTCAGGGGAGCGTTAAAAATAACTCATTTGCTACTCTTCAATTTTATTTATTAGTATATAGTAAACTGGCAAATCGCCCCCGGCTTCGCACGGTGTGAAGACGGGATAATATTAAAACCTAGTATATTAAGTTGTGTGTTTTTTATGGCTTAAAGATTTTCAATTATAGTAATTAGTTAACTGAAGTTGATGAAATAATATTGTCAAAGTATTTAGGTTATCGTTGTCATTGTGGCCATACCTTTCGCGGCAGTTCGTTACGAAGCAAATTGGCTTGTCTCCAGTTCTTGAAGAATAAAAATTTTCGTAATACGACAGCGAGCGTTGGGAGATGTATTTCGGATTTGAATAGCATCGCTGATTAGGTGATCTGTCTTTATCTGTGGATCGACCTTTACTATTTTTTTTATTTCACATTTTAATGTATTTCTCATAGTATTGCTATACGAAAATATTAAACGTGTAACTATGGAATGAAATTATTAGTTATGTTAATAAAACTATTAGTGACTAGTTTTTGCATGAGCATATTTTTATAAACTAGGTATGGCCTGTGTTATCTTGATGTATAGGTAAACTATACTATTGTAAAGTTTCATCATAATCCATTTAATAGTTATTGCGTGAAAGAAAAACAAGTATGATTAAAAATATTGCTAGGCCAATCACGGTCTTTTCTTCCTATTTTTTCACTTTTTCATATAGTTTTTAATTTTTTTTAATTTTTTTACAATAACATTTTGTATGGAATGGTTTCACACATTCCACACACAGCACCATCTAGTTCCACATTAAGCATCTATAGGCTTGTATTATGGATACCAGACAGTTGATATACTACATATATTACTTTTTTTTGTATATACATATATAATTATAGATACAAACATTCATGACTCAGGTACAAAGATAAATGTTAACACATAAACATTTGCCCCTAGCGGGATTCGAACCCGCGACCGTTTGGTTAACAGCTAGGTTTACTAACCACTAGACCAAACGTCCACTTGATGGTAAGTGGCCTATAAAACGAGCAACGCCACAGGTGCAGCAAGACCGCTGCTGACCTCAGTAGGATTAAGGATAAGGGATATGAAAGGGAAAACTAAAGAGAATGGTTACTGCCGCCAAACGGGCTGCCGAAAAGACTGCGAAACCCAGTGTGCCCTGCCACTACTATCCTCTATCATTATTTTTAATTGACATTATATTTGAGTTTCTAAGATTATGGTCCGATTGGGACAAGAATTTATGATAGCTGGGATGCAGACAAGCAAAAAAATTGCTGGATTGTATCTTCACGAATATTACAAGGTAAAATACGTTACAATGTACACTACAAGTAGTGTTTTTAATGAACTATTTTATTTGTTTCAGGTAAGAAGCGTTCGCAATAAGAGTTAAAGATGGGTAATAATTTAACAGTTTCTCTATGATGTTGTGTTTCTTGTAAATTTAACTTTATATTTTCAATTTCTCTGTAAAAGTAATATTTAAGTACTTAAATACTTTTAGTCTAAATTATAGAAATGTATTATATTAACAGGAGACATAATTTTTAACACTCCTATGCTTTTTTTATGTGGCAATTGTTTGCCACTTAACTTATAAACGCGCACTTGTAGTAGCTGTGTTTTAAACCTACCATCAATTAGACAGACAGCCTGTCTGACGATCTTTACATAAAAAATAACTATTCATACTTGTCCAATTTGGTATTAAAATCAACGACAGTCCTTCACAACAGATCGTGTTAATATATTGAAAATTCACAAAGCTGAATATGATGGCGTCTAATTAAATAATTAATCTTTCAAAGAGAACGTGAAGCCTTGTGTAATATTGGATGCAACCCGAAAGCATGTTAAGAGGAGGTTCTCCATAGGTCGAGTGGGATTTGAATCTACTCTAGTTGTGAATATCAAATATAAGCCGTTGACGCGTATGAAAACTGCATTTTATAAAAAAGTTTTTCTATTTTAGTATTTGTTTAATAAAATTTTCCTGTTTTAACATTTTTTCTGAACGCATTTCTTTAGTAAATGGTAAGGGAATGTTCTTTAACTAGTGCGTTTGAGGGCAGTTACTACCTACCTTATAGAAAATTAGAATGAAATAAAAGCACATATGCTTTTATGTTGATATTAGTGACCTTACTGCTTATTAAAGCTTATTAATAAGCTACTAATAATAATAAAGCTTTATTTATTTCCACAAACAATTAACAAAAATAAAAAAGACATCAATTTAATCAATTAAATAAGCTGGTTGTGGGTTTGTGGATCCTTTATTTTGGTAAAAGCCTCGCCCATTTTTTTCATTGTTTTCTGTCACTGCCAATGTTCAACCAATCTTTCATTGCTACTTTGATAATGTCATCTGACCATACTCATATAATATTATATCTTCTCAGGTGGATTTATCTTCTAACCGATCTTACATAAGTGAGTATTGATTCGTTGACAATAGGACCAGCTCTTGTTTCAAGTAAATATGGGAATCTGTCCAGTTGAGAAACTGTCCACTTGAGAATCTGTCCAGTTGCTATCCTCATAATCTAATTATCAAACATTTAGCAATGTGTGAAGACAGACCAGAGGTAGAAGCAGCATATAGTGCTGATCTGCGTATCATGCAGAATTAAATACTGCACCAAATTTAAATACCTGTTAGTCCTGTTAGACGCATGTTTTTTTGAAGATCCACTTAACTCCAAAATTCCAAATATCTACACCCAAAAAGATTTTCAAAAGACCTTTAAAAGGTAGAGCCCTAAAATCTATACGTCACCACAAATGTATGCACAATAAACATATTTGCATGAAGTCAGTTTGTTTAGAGCATAGCCTTAATGTATAATCCAGAACTAGTAGATTAATTGCCAGCAATTAATATAGATTAAACTGTCCACTGGTGAACTAATCAGCACACAGGAACCAGGTACAGTTGACAATATATTCCGGACGTATTATCACAATCCCTATTTGAAACCAAGGATATCTTAATATATAAAAATTACGTGTCACATGTTCCTCCGCGATTTACTACTTAATCGATTTTGATCAAACTTTGTAACTATATATAATTTGGTCCAACTTAAAAGATAGGATAGTTTTTATTTTGAACCCGAGCGAAGCCGGGAGCCGGGTCACTAGTATTTTTATAAGAATGGATTTCAATGTTTTTGAAGTGAAAACTTCTTTAGGCGCGTTGGGCATTTTTGAGATGGGAAAAAACCATTGAACTCGCGACCTGTTACCGTAACGTAACCGTGTAACTGCGTAAGCGACACCTCTGTATATTTTCAGATATTGCGCCATCTACACGATACCACTGAAACTAGAATACGAGTATGTTACGTAATAATACATCCTTGCGAAAACTAATTAAATTGAAATAATTTTTGGCTGATATTAATTTAAAAAAAAAATGAACAATTGGGGAACAACAAACAATATGGGAAAAACTCGCGACACTGTGACCGTAACCGTAATCGACACCTCTGTATATAAGTATGTACTTTCCTGACAATTCAAAAAATACACACATAAAATTGTTCAAGTTTTCACTTCTGTCGGCACTCCCGGAGTGCCACAGTTTTTTTTTTAATCTTTTCAGACTTACATCTTAATGTTATGATTCCCTTATTTATATGGTGTTTTAATATATAATAGCGATATTATTTCAAATTCGTTTAAAATTTACTAAAAGTTAAACTGTCTTAACCTAAAATCGTTTCATTAAAGTCTTCTTTGTTATTTATAAATAAAATCGGAATTTATTAAACAGATAAACGGATCTGAAATGGCTCTTCTAGTAATTTTCTGTCATCTACGTCTGACGCATCTGTAACTAGATTCGTAGCTCATCATATATTGGACACTCAAATCTACAGCAAACAAACTAGGTACACAAACCGCGATCAATTCTATATTCAATTTGGCTTGTTGAAAGTGTAAATTATTAGATTTCGATGAGAATTAATTAATTCTACAAATTTGTTAAAACTAAGGTGATCGAAATAGCCCAAAGAATAAATCAGCTAATGTGAAAATGGGAGGTACATATCTCTCATGCAGCGGATGGGCGTTAGCGTATATGTTTCTTGGAGTGGAGACTACCAACCATCTGCTCACTGTACCGATTACTTTAAGAGAGCTCAATTAATTTTTTTTATTTTCTACAGTAGACAGTATCAAATTAGTAGCGGTAACCATAACCATGCGTTCGAGTCCATGTTCTATAATATAATGAATAGGTTTTACGTAGCTACATAAAAAATACATAAAGGTAGCACTTTTTAAAATCAAACCATTACTCAGAAAAACGTTCTAATTTTTAAAATATACAGCGAATTCTCTAATTAACGGTTGGTGAACGGAATTCGAAATATCCCATAATTACTTACTCAATTTATTTCTACGAAATTTTTCATGACAACAAACGAATTCGAGAATTCCTAATTGTAATTAACTCCTAAAATGTAAGTGAACGATAAAGGTTTCTAATTAAGGGTCCAACATAATTGATCTTGCTATAAATTTCGTTAAATCGATGTAATTTCTCTCTTCATTCTGATAGCGTGCGGCCAGATTTATTTGATCCTTTGCAAACTCATCAAAATAAATGAAAGATTATAATTTTCTCACAAGTCCTCTTTTTTTATCTGTTTTTGTGTGTTGGTAACATTAATAATAATAAATAATAAAACCCTTTATTTCCTTAACAACAACTATATTGTACATAACGTCTATTACTTTCCCTCCTTAACTACTCAAGCAAACATCATGAAATTTTGCACACACTTTTTCGGGGATACAGAAAAGGACATAGGGTACCTTTCATCCACATAAAAAGCAATGAAAAATAAATATTCAACGCCTGGTAAAACCGGTAGAAATAAAGATTAAATAAATTATTGCTCATATATATTTTAATTTTTCAATTTTAAAGCACCAGCTAGTGTTCCAGTTTAGTAATCAAGTCAATAAAAAATTACTTATTTTTTAGCAGTAAATGTTCAACACAGTTAGATGAAATGTCATAAAAATCTTTTAAAAAAAAAAACAATGACAACCGCTAGTAAACTTTAGAAAATGAAAGGAGAATCTATTTAACGTAGCAGAGTTCAAGGGAAATTGGTCGAGAAACGTTGAATGATGCAAATTTGACGATCTGTCGGAGTAAAACATTCAAGTTGACATCCAATTGTAGTTGACAGCTATTGTCCTCCTCGGTTATTTAAGGTCTTCTCATTGTTGATGGCAGGAAGGCTTTATATCGAGTTTGCGAATCGAAAACTCAATGTAATTAAACATTTATAATTACATGACATTGAGGGAGCTTAAAAACGCGCGATATGGATATTGCGAGTAATTACTCTAGAAGTCTTCTTCAATGACAATAACTCTCAGCTGAAATCATTAGATCAAATTCTAATGATACTTTCAATATTGTTTATACTTTTTTAACTTCTCCCAATACTTTTTACATATTTTTAAAGATAACGTAGTCAAATTAAGAAAAATGTGCGTAAAATCTGCATAAAATGTGAGTACTATTAAGATCTTAATTAGTTAAATAAAATCGAATTTGGACTTTCTTAAAGCTTTGTTTATTTTTAAATTACAATAAGTTATTTAATATTATCCCTAAATAATTTATTTATTTATTTAAGGACATCCATATCCACATTTTTTTTTCTTTCTAGTGAATACATGAGTTCTATGTATCTTGTTGTGGATGCTAATAACCTGACATTAAATGTACCAATGTGTAACGGTTTTTGAGTTAGTGTTTTGTTTTTTACTGGAGGGTTTTGGTCGTTTGGCTGGAGGAGGCTTATACCCAAATAGGAGTTGCTATCCAAGAAAATCATGATGTACATAAACATATAAATGAACAAACAATAGATATAAATATATAAATAATGTAAATAGTGTAAATACGTAGTAAAAATCATGTATGAAACTATGTAAAAAATGCATGTAATACTCAAGTGAATAATAACTCAAGTATATATTTTCTTTCTTAGATTAAATTTTTTTACAGTATAAATAAAAACAATAAATATTATATGAAACTTAAACCTAGAGTGCCGCAGGTAGCGGGGCAAGGCCCAAGCTACTGGTGGTTATGGCTGCAGAGTGAGGAACCTCCTGACAATTCGTGCCGTGTCAAGAAGTACCACCTTCTGTATCTGTCCCTTGACCCAGCCATCTAGTGAGAGCCTCTTGAGGTGTTGATCGATCGAGGCTCTTCGCTATAAGACCGTTCGCCGATACGACTATAAGGACGATGATGGTCGAATCGACATCCCACATGGCGGTCACCTCGTGAGCCAAGTCTATATATTTACTTAGCTTATCTTTTTCAGCTTTCACGAGGTTTTCATCATGTGGGACAGTGATGTCAACAAGCATTGTCCGGCGCTGAGATCGATCGATAACCACGATGTCAGGCTTATTGGCTACAATAGTCCTGTCCGTGAATATAGAGCGGTCTCAGTAGATCGTAGCACGACTATTTTCGAGAACGGGCGTAGGCACGTGCTTGTAGTACGCCACCTCAGATTCGATAAGATCATATCGAAGGGCAAGTTGCTGATGTATGATCCTGGCTACTTGGTTATGTCTGTGTTATTATTATTATTATATCCACATATAGACCAATATATATTACGTTTTGAAATAATTTGGCGCAGTGAAATTTTTTTATCCTTAATGCCTAGATTTAGATTCAAACTATTTTTTCTTCCAACTAATCTTCAAAGTTGGCCATGTAAGTTCAAGAGCGTGTTGAAAAGACCAAAATTCATCCAGACATTATCCCCGCAAATGTGGCAAAGAGCAAATGAATCCTGTACTAATATTGCACACAGTGTAAGATGATTACTGACGTGAAAAGGGGTATTTGCATTTGAACAGACCGTGACTGAATATTTAGCTGCACTCGGGGGAAATTACGGGATTACCCCGGCACGAAGTGTAGTTGTACCGAATTAGCTTAAATAGTTGACATCAAATGGAAAACTAGATTACAATTTTTAGAAGGCTTAAATGTTGTTTTCACCATTGAAGCGTTATATTCTTTTTTCATGTTAATAAGGCTAAGGTCACATGATCGCGCGATCAACTAGATCAACTAAACTAAATCAAGTAAAGATCAACTTGTAAGATAGAAGATCAAACTAAACAGTATACCTTGTAATTACCGCGCGTTACAAGTTCTACAAACATGTATCGACCTGTTCAGTTTGAACCGCGCGATCATGTGAACTTAGCCTTATGGGTACTTTCCAATACTCGCCACGCAGGCGGGTTTGCGAGCGCAGCTTAATACAATTGTACGCAGAGGGTGCTGCTGTCCACTTTCTCGTACTTTTAGCCGATTCCTACGGCACTAACGGGTTGAGATGGGATGGAGTGGATCTAATACACATATATTCTAAACTGGAACCCTACGGCTACCTATTGCTATTGGAAAATTTTGATGGAGACCTGTGTCCAGCTGTAGACTTACACTTGAAAGATAATAGATAAATACTTACACTTGAAAGCCTGTCTTCTATATGGAGTGCTGTTTACCTTAATAGGATCAGGAGTAAAATCCTTTGAAGAGACCTAAATTAAAGTATAAGTTCAGAATAGGTGAACACTAACGCCTGAAACACAACAGCACTACTGATTTTTAGGGTGGTTTGATTATAATTGATTGATGTAACTTTAAAGATATTATCTTATGCCTTTATCTTATGATAGAGGGATTTCTCTTAAGATAGTGAGAATTTTAACAGGTTTGGGGTACAAAAACATTTCAATAAGTGAGTATTTCAATGCTGAGCTCATTTTGCAATCCCATCCTTTCCCTGATCAGGGAAAGGATGGGATTGCAAAATGATAGGTGCTTATAGGCAATGGTCAACCTCTATGGCATAACTTCTAATAGAAGATATTTTCTAAGCTTCTAATACTGGTAATTTTTAGTAGCCACCTACCATTGATGGATTGACAGCCTGCCTGCGGACCTTCACTTCAAAAAAAATAGGTACCCAGCTTAACAGAATGCTCGGTTAGATAGAATCTCTTCAATAATTGTGTCGTATTCACAAACTATACTTATGTGGATGATATTATGATAGGAACAGGTATATATAGATTTACAATTTAATCTGCAGTAGAGGAAATTGCTTGATCAGTCAGTGCCTTTGGCGAAAACCCTGCAAGCTACAGTACATTATATAAATCATACCTATATATAGATATATATTACGTCGCAAATAGCGTGGCATATCTACAATAGAACGGTAACAGTATAAAAACAATACAGTAAACGAACTTTTAACTACATTAATTAAGCAGTAGGTACATTAGTAGCAGTATGGTGAGGGCTGTCAGGACCTTTTATTCTTTTCTCATCATATTCCTGATCCTATTATGATCAGCAACACATCTTCATAACAGTAGCATTGGTGTTTCTTAGCTACATGAGCCACCTACCATCAAGTGAACCATCAAGCTGCTTTCCATTTGGATTAAATAACCAGAACATCGTAAAACCAATGGACACATATAATGTCTACTTCGCTTGTGTATCATCATCAGGACGTCCATTGTTGGACATAGGCCCTATAATTTTCCAATAAGATATATCTCATTTAAAATATTACATCCCATTTAAAATATCGAATTTAAAATACCGTAACTTATAAGTATACGGAGTTAAGACCATATTAACATATGGTCTTAACTCCGTATACTTATAAGTTTATACGCTTAGAGACATTTTCTTAGTGTTTCTTAAGCGCATTGTCGCGAATGCGCTGAAGACTCACTCTCTCTCGCTCTATATCTCTCTCTCTCTCAACACATACACACACATAAACATTCTAACTCCTTACTAAGTTCTTTTCCCCCATAGTTTAGAATTAATTTTATTTTATAATCGACACTATTTAGGTCGGTTATAAAATATGCTGTTTTGCTGTAGGGTTTTCGTTTAAAACAAAATAAATAAATAAAATACTTGAGTCACTTGGAGTTCGTCGGTTTTGGTTAGTATCAACCACATTATCTATTGTAAATCGAACTCACTGTTACAACCAAACGCGTCCATCGTCGTCGGCTAAATAGGAAACTGAAATTGCTTCGTACTTGCATATATCCCGGACATCGCCTGTCTGTCAAGGGCGTTGCGAATTCGCTATCTCATATATATATACGAGGAATCAAGCAAAATTTATATATAGGTAGGTACTTAAGACATTTTTATGTTAATCTTTATTGTTCGTTGAATTTATTGGATGTGTTCGTGAATAATTTAAGTATATAATAAAGTAGCCCTTGCACACGACATCGACCACGTAAGTTTATAAAATATAGCCTATATAACTCGCTGATACTGAAATTTGCTATAGGTGAAAGAATTTTCAAAATAGATCCAGTAGTTTTTGAGTTCACACGGCGAAGGCGTAGTTTTACCGGCTTCACTCTGCCGTACACAGGGCTTTAGTTTACTATCTTTAGTTCTTATTTTATCTAAATACTTTCCTAGACTTCAAAAGTTGATCAATCTTCAGTCATATACAGATTACTTTATTAGTTTCAGGGGTATTTGTACTTACTAACTCAACTAAAACTAGTACTACTTACATAAGTATTTATAAGTACACATGGCTTAATCCCCACAACACACAAAGTCTTCTTAAATCACCTCATTCAACATTCCCAGGGCGTGTTCCCGCGGGACAAAAAATGAACTGTGGAACTTTATTTCACGAACCTTACCAAACTAGTTGGAGATGCGGTCCCAGATTTACAATAGAGTTGTGAGGCGGAAATACCAAAATGCTTCGTCGCATAATGGGCAACACCACTTTTGAATGTTTCTTTTATGCTTTACATTTTCTATTTAAATTAAACTGGTTGGTGTTCACGACTTCGTCCGCGTTGAAAAATAAAAATAAATATTATATAAGCAAAATATAACACTTGACCTCTTATTGCTATAGCACTTTAGACAGGTATTAGATTTTTATTTTATTTTAGATGAGCCCTTAGCTAAAAAAGAGGTGAAAAATCTGTTCATTATTGTTGTTGCTATCATTTTATTATATCTAGTCTTTGAAATTTGAGAATCGGAGCAAGTAAAGATGTTTTTTATATGATCGGCGACAGACAGGCTGACTGTCTACTTAATGGTAGTTAGCTACCGTCGCCTATAACATAATCAACGAGTGCGCTGGAGACTACAGTAGGATTAACGTTACAAGATTGGGAAGGGATAATGAAACTGTATCTGGGATCACTTATTTACTCACCAAAACCCAACAGCACACGTGCTGATGTTTTACTATGTGCGACAGTACACTCTAATTTTTTTAATTTTAAGTTAAAAGAAAATCTATATCTATACTTCTATACTTTACTAATATTATAAATGCGAAAGTATGTTTGGATGTATGGATGCTTGTAACTCTTTCACGCAAAAACTACTGAACCGATCACCATGAAATTTTGCATACACGTTGTCTGGGACACGAGAAAGAACATAGGGTACCTTTCATCCAAAAAAAAAAAGGAATATTCCGAGGGATAAATAAAAAAATAAAACCAACGCCTTGCCCAAGATTTATAGCAACACGAGGTCAAGCGTTATATTGCTTTTTTTTTTTATTTTTCACGCGGACGAAGTCGCGAGCACCAGCTAGTATAAAATAATATTATAACAAGATGCAGATGTGGTTTATGCAAGCTTAGCGCGTCGCTACCTCGAATAGGAGCTTATCGGCGTTAATCTTGCACTTTCACGGTGTTTGTCTACTTATCTATAAAAGAATATACTTAGTTTTTATATTCTTGTCCTATATAAAAAACGACTTCGTCCGCATAACTTTATAAAATGTAGCCTATTCTAATCGCTGATAAGCTTTTATAAGTGAAAGAATTTTCAAAATCATTCAAGTAGTTTTTGAGTTTATTCATTACAAACAAAAATACAAATCTCCTCTCTTTATAATTAATAGGTATAGATTAGAACAGCTCATAAAAATTTCAAAAGCACAACTGCTACATTAAAATCTATATTTATATACATTAAAATGTGTAAATATTATTTAGAAAATTTTACCTTAATGGCACTATATTGTTTTTAATTGTTATACCAACTGTTTCACAGATCTGATTGTCATACCGGCTGTTGATGAGGTTGATATGATCTGAACACTATACTTCATAATGTTTTTAAAATCGCCTGGCCGCAACAAAAATCGAATCTGTCTTTCGAATTTACATACTGTAATGAGTTTTAGTAAAATAATGTAAAATTCGGTATAGAAGGAGTGATTGGCTATTAGATTTTTGATATTTTATAAAAATTTTGATATATTACATAAAAGATTATGCAATAAAAAACATGATTTTTTTTCTATAATTTAAAAATATATAGAAAATTGTGTGATTGTGGATTAATACTATATCCGTCTACTAAATAGATTTTTCCCTGTTACCACATTATATGTGATCTTTTTTTAGAAGTTAGAATAAGTAGGTATAGTAAGCTATCCTTAAAAGATACAAATATTTTTTGACCTATAAAAGAGTAACAATCCCAAGATACATTGTTTTGTTATATCTCAAATGGATTTTCGATGAAAGCTCCCACACGGCTTGATTTTTTTCCAACATTTTCAATAATCATCCGTCATCATTTTCAATATGCTGAGTTGGAGCCGGTTTGTGTCTTTTAAGTTTGTATATATATCTGTCCTTTGTTGCAAATAAAATTTTATTCTATTCTATTTTATTCTATTCATATTATAACCATTTTACACAAAAGACTTAAAGACTTAACCTATACCTTTCTCAGAAATCACTGTTTATAGATACAAGCAGACAGACGCGGCAGGGGACTTTGTTTTATAATAATTATATACGTATAAGGATTATATCAATAACATAAAAATTCAAGGTTAATAGGCATATTTCAATACGGGTTAAGGTGTTTGCTTTGAGTCAAAACACGTCAAAGCCTCAAAAGCTTCAACTTCCCTATTTTACCCCCGCTCCGACTGAGTATATTGGATTTCGACGGCAGTCTGACGTCTAGTTTTGAAAATACAGTTTTGGAGTTTGAGGTGGTAATTTTGTTTGGTAGGTTGTTTCGAGATGAAAAATTGAAAAAAAATAAAAAATCCACAGGAACTTGTAAATAAGAAACGTTACTTTAGAACAGGGACCGATATGGACATCCGCAACGGCATTCGAATCCGCAATAATATGTGGATGCGGATATGGAGCTAGTCTTAAGTCTGGCAGATTTCTCCAGGATGAGTTTTGAAATTTTTTAAGTTTTTTTTTTAAATTTAAATTGTATCAATTTTCTACTAAAAGCTTCGTTACTACTCAATCAATCATTGTCAGGGATACAGGAAAGGTCATAGGGTAATTTTCAACCAGAAATAAAGATCCAACGCCTGGCAAAAGTATAACAGCAATAAAGATGTCAGGCGTTATATCTTTTATTTTTCAACGCGGATGAAGTCGCGGGCACCAGCTAGCCACTTATAAATCATAACTTTATTTAAATTTATATATATCTATTTATATATAGCCTTATATTGATCATACATGGTGATTAGAAAAAGGTACAGAAGTACCTTTTAAAAACACATCCAAATTCAATTTAATCTCTTCTTAAATAGGGTCGTATTTATATCGCTTAACGACTACCTAACCGTCGGTTAGCAAATAATAAAATTAATAAGGGATCATGTGAAATTATTTGGATTGGTCGTAATTGCTTTTAATACCGGCACAAATTATTACTTAATTGGACGCAAACACGTAATGCGGGGTTAAATCTGATAGTAAAATAAATATTAAAGGATTATATAAGAAATAATTACTTCGGGCTGAACGCCAAAGTTATTTAGAAATCTCATTGGCAAAAATTGCGTTTTGTAGCCCACATGGTGATTAGGCCCTTATATTTACAACCTATAATTATAATTATAAACTAACCCACGACTTTCTGGTGAGCCAAAACTTACCTTATCTGCTGTAGCTTGCTGAGTTAAGTAACCCACAGACTACTTGATGCTGCAGCACCAGGTCAATGTTACCATGTCATGGAAATATATACCACTGAAGTATTAGTGTAACAAATTTCACATCAATCGAACTTATGGGAAGCTAGTGAAATCCATTTGTCAACTATAAAAAGGGCTGATTATCTTGAAAAGTTTAAAATCTTTAAAAGTTACAGCCTAATCTATTTCGATTACGTCCGATTTCAAACAACAATAAAAAACCGGATCAACAAAACAATGTCTTTACTCGTTTGTACTCGTACAAGCAAGGTAAGGGAAGTATATTTAAGTTTGTAGTATATCTTAAGTAGCAGTATACCGCTTGTACCTACTTCTGCTAAAATATACTATGTTTAAACACTTTAACCGCTTGGTTTTGTAGGTGTTGTCGTGCCTCTAGAGTTTGACTCGTAATTTTTTTAAAGAGAAAGCAACGCAATAATTTAAAAATAAACATTATACAAGTAGAGGAATTTTTCGTATAGACACGAAAATAATTGTCTTATAAATCCGACTCTGGCGGCTAAGGGATAATATATCTCATAGATAATGCTAACATTGAAAATTTTATCAGAAATGATACAAACCCTTCAGACCCGTACTAAGTCATTTATCATTGATGATCAAGGATTCCTCAAATGATCGCTGTTCATGGTACAATGCTCGCCCGATCTCGATTGCTCTCTATGATCGGGCGCTGTCTATTCGCTTTGTGACAAAACACAGTCAAATTGATAAGCAGTGATGATTCTCAGTCGGATATAAACTAGATTTTATAAATAATTGTTTCAATGGTGACATTAAGTATGACATTATGGTTCACAATGTTTCTTGTAATTTTGTATCTATGAAAAAATTCTACAATTTTTTACATCAGCTTGATACAAGTTTAGTTAAGGCGCTTAGTGCTGTCGAAGCCTACTTCTCGTTTGTGGTTAGACTATTTTTTTTGACTTGAATTTCCTACTGCTCCTACGCAGGGTACGGCAATTGGAAATATTTAAACGCTAACAATTAAGATTCTGTTGTACTTTAAACACACACAGACATTTTCGCAATATAAGTTTTATTTTTTATTTAATATTTTCAGACTATTGATATTGCTAAAATTTATCATAGAAAACGAAAAAGAAAGAATCTTTATTTTAAAATAAAATATATAAGTGCCTTTAACTCCAGCTGACTCCAGGAAGTGATGCTGACAATCGGGAGTAAATCTCACACCCGGCAAATTCACAACAGCACAATCCCACTCATTCACAGTGCGCACTTCGATAGCACAGGTGCGGTTTATGATAGTAGAAAACTTAATGAGATATTGCGATTCATCTTGCTTATTAATAGCGGGTTTATTAATTAAATAAAATTAAAATAAAATGCGATCGACGAACCACTTAAGATAGTTTGCGAAACAGTGGCGACATCTGTCGCACATACTTGAGTGTACACGAGGAGAGAGGAAAGGTGGGGAACTGATTCATTAACAAAACCCACCACGCGATTAAAATTTTAGATAATAAATAATACATTGCATCTTCGTTCACTGTGTAAACACAATACTGTGTCCTGGTTAAAGGGAGGAAAGGTAGATACTTCGTACTAATGGGCCCTTGAGGCCATTGTCCCGGGGATTAAGCCCTGTTCAGGTGTAATTGAGCCTTGTCTCTCGTTTCAGCATACTTGTTTGTTTGTTCAAGTATGACTTGAAAAAAATTCAACGAAGGCAACTAATTTTCAAACTGAGATAAAAAAAAGGAATGTAAAGGATTAAAGGAACGACCATTTTTATTACTGAATTGTTGAATACTAGCTATTCCCCGCGGTTTCGTCCGTTGTTTAATTTAAATTGACAGGTTTTTATCGACAGTCGTATTTGGTAAACGGCCCACGGTAATAATTAAACCTTAATTATTTTTTATTTGATTTTTTATTAATAATAAGTTTACTCTTGACCAGAACCTAGCCGTGCAGGAGAGATGAGGCCGAAAATATAAAATGTATCTAAAAGTTATATATACCAAAACCTTCTTAACCGCTCTTATCATTGTGTGGATTCTTAACCACATCAAAATCCGTTGTGTGATTTAGGTGGAGTTAGCTTGAGAATGAGAAGACCTATTTTAATTAGGTTTACACATTATGGAAAGAGGGATACACGTTAAAGAAAATTGCACACCGGGCGAAGCCGGGAGCGGGTCGCTAATAAGGATATATCTAACTGGTATTTCCAGAGATTGGCGCCTTCCTATAAAAAATCATATATAATTTATATAATATATAGCTTTCATATTTTTATTCATATTTTTAATAATATAAATGTATATGTATTAAGCCTTTTTCAAGTAACATGTACATATTATGTCGCAATACCTTTTTCTAAACGAAGAAGTTAATCACCCCGACCTTCTGTTGATTGACAAGATATACCTAAGAGTATATCTTCGATTACCAGTTTTTTCATACTCTTATTACAAACCTTACGGGATCAAAAGCGCACAGGATTATTAGGATTATCTCCATCTCCATTAGCGACGCGATAGCCATCAATCCATCAATTTGACCTTTAGGTTGTCTGTAGTTATTGAATATATAAAAAAAATCAGTATTGAGTACACAAATGGCTTGTTACATTATATTTACATTTCTAAACTAGTATTTTTAGACGATCCCTCGAGAACCTAACTTTTTCTATGATAAAAATCCTATACGTTAATCCAAGTTAAGCCGTTTATAAGATTAGCGCGCATAAACCCACAGACATTTAGACAAAAGTTCTAAAAAGTATTTTTTTTTGACTTCTGTAACATAAATACGTGTACAAATATTGTTTTGTTGAAAGAATATTTAATGTACAGACAAGACTCGTTTACAATTTTATTACTATTATTATCACTCTCTACTTTGGGTAAATTAATTAAAACCACTTTATATTTAATCCCAAAATTTTTTTTGATATATATATATCAGAAATACAATTCAAATTATAAGATGCGCGGACATAGTTTACCTATACAACAACGACCTCCCTTCGCGGGCGCGTTCGTTAAACTGTCAGATTACCTTTTTAATATTATGCCACAGAGTAATTTTTATTGTAACACCAAAGAGTACTATATATTGTAACGTCACAAAGTACTTTATACTATACTTTCTGCCTTTCACGCTTCGTTTCATACTCGCTTTGGTTAGAAGTAATCAATAATATTCAATGAGGTACAATAAACAGATCGATTAATTCAATTAATTCACATTAATTAATTCAGTCGACAAAAATAGCATACGCTAACACTATGTATGAATAGATTAGCTTGCTTGATTACTCGGCCTTTACAGTTTCAAAAGACGAACATTTGGTCCACTCAGTCGATTAATGATTGATAGACGATATTATTGATGAAAAACCAACTTTAAAATATTAACGTAAACACGGATAGCCTATTAAAAATCTCCCAACTTCGCTGTTTACCACTCGAAACCTAAAATTAACTTCGCAGTCAAGGGGCAGGTGTACTCAACCGTGAAAAGGTATTATACTCCAGCAACAACGGACGATACTCTCATTAAAACAATGCGGAACCTCTGATTATTTCATCCTCACAAAATCTGTTTATGAAACTCCCTCTCACAACGTTGGGTCGTCGATTATTTGAAATTTCTATAGTGTTTGTTTATGGCTATGACTGCTTTTGTTTATTGGTTTTTGTTAATTTATGACAAAAGAAAATAATTAGTACGAGTGACGTTTGATAAAACTAGGTAAATATTTATATTTATTTATTTAAATTAATTAATATTAACACCATAGCAATAAATTAATTAAGTCATACAAACAAATAAAAAAACATTTGCATGCCAGTTACAGGTATCTACAGATTTTTCATCTCAGTTAGATTATTTTATATACTTAATATACTTAATACAACATAATAATTATAATCAATGATAGAAAGTACAGATAAGGACAAACAAAGTATTACTTGAGATTTAAAAAAAGTAGTTTTTTGGCACCTCTTTCTTTATGTATAAGTAAAAAGGTAAGCTAACGGTCCCATTGTTGCTCAGTTAGCCTACCTGCCGACGTTTTGATAGGATAAAGGTATACATTTTGAGGATAGGATAGGAATACAAGAGCATACGTGGTTGCCTACCTGTTACAGTTCCAAAGTCCCAATCACCAATCCCATGTCGAGTAGGTTAATGTTTAGTTAGTAAGAAAGAAGTACATATGCTTTCGTATGCTGCATATCTGCTTAAAAAATAACAATAAAAATTCATTTATTAAAAAAAAATAACAACGTGATAAGGAGCTTTCATTTTTAAATATTTATTGCAACGTATTGTTAGGTTTATTCAAATTAACAGCCAAATAGTGCACATAAAATTGCATGTCTCCTTTCTTAAACAGTTTGCGGGGATAATATTAATGTAATATATGTTTATACCATATAATAGTATATCTGCGACTACTAAAAACTTGTGAGTTGTTAAACTTGTAAGAATTCGTGCGTGAACACTTGACGCGTTTAGGGTTTGAACGAGGTATAAGATGCGGCGTTTTTAATTAACTATTTTTTATTTTATTTTATGGCCATGAACTAGTGCAGTCTCAGAACATTAATAAGAAGCGATTAATTGTTATAATAATACTAAAGTTTCGTTGTAAAAACAAGCTAATGAAAGAGTAAAAAAATAATAATAATAAGAATCAATAGAAATCAAAGAAATAGAAATTTTCAATACATATAATATAATCATTATTTGTCTGTGCGTTTGTGCACGATAATCTCAGAAACGGCGGAACCGATTTGAATGCGGTTTTCACTTATGTATTTGTAATAAGCTTCCCGCAACATTTAGTGTTTGTTTCATTTTAATCGGTTTAAAAACCAAAAGCTGTTCTGAATACCATGCGTATGAAGTAGCGAACACAGCTAGTATATAGTATAGTATATAATTATCTAGGTTTTGTACTTTGAGTTTGTACTCAAAAATGCTTAAATTTCCCCACTATGAATAAATTGATCTTTTGAGATTTCTTTATGAAAATCTTTTAATATATTTAAATAAAATAAAATAAAATTATGGAACAATATATTCGACACAACAGCTTATGTCTTAGACGGTAGTTGAAAACTTGTAAGTTCGCTTGACGAAGTGGCGTTTACTGGAAGTTTCTGTCTCCTCTAAATTATAAGGGGAGAGAGAAGAGAAGGCTTCCCGCGACAACTACTCCAAGCAATAAAAACGAGAGGACTTCAAACTTCGTTACAATGTTGAAGAGTGTTGTGTAAAGACAGTACAAGGATCTTTTCATTCTTTTTTCTTTTGATTTAGGAGCATTTTAACACATGGCTTTTAAATTTCACTTAATTTCGTTTAAGGATAAGCCTGCTAAGGGATTAATACAAGTTAGAGTTAACTTCAGTTGAAGTAGATAGTAAAAAATTTTAGGTTACAGCGCGTACGAAATAGCGGTCACAGTTAGATTCCCATATGTATTTTTATCAGATGATGTTTTTTTTTTGTTTTTATATGATCCTTCGGGAACAGTACTTTTTTCTGGATGAAAGGTACCCTATGTCCTTTTCTGTATCGCTAACAAAGAATATGCACAATTTCATGATGATCGGTTGAGTAGTTAAAGCGTGAAAATGTAATAGACAGACAGAGTTACTTTCACATTAATAATATTAGTAAATTATGGATTTAATGTACAGATATTTTTTTTACGATTTTTTTTATATGTATAGGCATTTGAGATGCAGAGAGCTAATAGTTTCCGACATAGATTGGTGCTCACATCCCATATGGGTTAGTGAACATTGAAAAAGCCTTCAGCGCCAGAGATAATTGGAGCTCAAATTTTTTTGCTAGCGAATATTCCCTTTTGTGCTCGGCTCAAAAGTTACGTAATATGGAGAACATGTTGAATCGTTAATTTAATTCAGTTTCTCGTTAATTGAAGTGGAAAAGTTAATAAAGGCAATCACGGATAACGGATTCAAATCATTGTGGGATTCACCACAACAAAGCTAATGTGGTCGAAGCGTAGCAGAACATTCACTGTGAGGTTAGAGTTATATTACTTTGATAAATTTAGATTGAACGGTATTGTAACTTTTAATTTTAAAAAAAAAAAAACACACAAGGGCAATGTCTTCGGGGAAATTTGTAGTAGGTACCTATTAGTCATAATTATTATGGTGACAGAACTAAGTATAAAGAAGCGGTTGCCATACATTCTTAAAAGCTTGCCCGAAGACACTGTTAAAGCCTTTACGAGTCTATATTAAAAAATTAATTAAGATATTTTATTTACTTACATTCATTAATTTAATTAAATATTATTTAATATAGATGTATTTATGTATCTTTTAAACTACGAAAAAGATTTTAATGCGGTTTTAACTAACTAAAAGATGGTTACACAAGGAAAGTTTTTACAGAAACTTAAAAAAATATATATTAAAATAATTCACCCGTGCGAAGCCGGGAACGGACCGCTAATATAATATAATCGCTAATATAATATAATCGCTAATATAAAGAAATATATGTAAATGGAATGTTAAAAAATAAACATTTTGTCTGTTACATTCAACACTAATTAAAAATATAAACCGAAATATTTTTCATACAAATCCACACTACCTTTATGATACCAAATTCAAACAGTCATATCGAGTAACTTTTTAATCAATAAACAAGACGGATACCGCTTCGGAATGACCGGGTGTCGAACGGAATTTAATCTTGCCTTTGAACACAGAAAAACCGACAAAACGTTACCCGCGGGTGCCTTGGAAAAATAAAATTAAAACATCTGTTAGACGGGTGGGGATAACTTTCTTTGGCTACTTTAATTTAATAGATAGGAAAGTGAAGGTAAAGTTTCTCGGCGGACATCGTTAAAGAATGCACCGATACTTTTATTGAAATAGCAAAAGTTTTGATGTTGTATCGAACAATATATTTCGTTATAAAAAATCTTTAGTTTATCTATATGTCGGAGGAAGCTATGAGTAGTTGATTGTTATTTGTACCTATGCGTAACGCAAAATATTAATTGTTTACAATGTGATTTATTTTTAAAAATCTTAATTTTATTTTATTTCATTTGTTACATCTTTCTTATGTTTAAAAACCTTACTAATTTAATAAAAGTAATGAATATTGTTAACTTAACGCGACCAATCAGAGCAAAGCACATGCTTCGAGCGGGGTCGTGGCGCTACACGTGATGTGATGCGGTAGTTGTGTTTTTTTCTTTGGAGATGAATAAGTGAAAAAGATCGATCGAGTTGGATCATTGTCGTTTTGATATTAGCGTTCTTTTTTTTATTAGTTTTGTTTAAGTAGGGTAGGCGCCTTGAACCCGCTGCTCGGTCTAATTATTATAAAGTGATAAAATACTGTTTATTCCTTAATTAAAATTGTATAAATCAGTGTTTATTGTGTTTTGTGCTTGCATTTAACCCTAATGACGCCCACTAAATCTGCAACCACTAATGACGATGTCGAGGAAAACTATGTTTCTCCGACATCAGAAGTGGGATCGGTGCGGGCACAAAACGAGAGCGAACGGACATCGGCAAATGACGGAGGATGGCGCGCGTTATTCGAAGCACAACAGAACAGCATGAAGCTACTCGTGGAGGCGCTGGCCAAGCCACCGAATATCGAGGATAAGAACATCACGCTGCCTAAATTTCAACCGGAAGATGCAGACACTGACGCCCGGGCCTGGCTGGCAACGGCGGATATCTGCTTATCTGATCGTGATATACAGGGAAGTAAATTAATTCTTATACTTAGTGAGGCTATGAGAGGCTCAGCTGCAACATGGTTTTCCCAGATAGCTTTTCCTAATATGAAATGGGTAGAATTTAAGGAAATTTTTCTTTCTCGTTTTGATACATTAGAAACATGTTCAGCGACAGTATTAAAAATGTTTTCTGGTAAACCACGAGAAGGTGAATGTCTCGCTGCATACGCAAGCCGTCTATTTACCTTACTCATGTCACGATGGGGTAATTTAGGCAAGGAAGAAATGGTCGTTACCATGATACTTGCACACATGGGGCAAATCGAGCCACGATTACAACGCAACATTTTTTCCGAAGAAATAACTACCCGCTGTAAAATGCAACGTGAACTAATGGCGTTTTCTTATCGCAAGCGGAGTTATCCAGAGATAACAAAGAGTGTTGCAAGCACTACACAAGATAATAAACGTCCTAGGTTATCTTCTGCTGGTACAAAATGTTACGCTTGCGGAAAGTTTGGTCATAAATCTTTTGAATGTTTCAGCCGATCGCATGACAGGCAGCAAGCAACTCCGATTTCTGAGCGCCCCAACACGGCCGTTTCTACGCGGGCCCCTGTGACTTGCTACAAATGTGGTGTTGAAGGTCACGTAGCATCGCGCTGCTCAAAAACGTGGCCAGTTGCGAGCGGCAGCGTACAGCCCGCCATCACACCCAGCATTGTGAAGCGAGTGGACGTGTGTGGTGTGAAACCTGTCACCGGGATAATTACGCAATTTGGTGAGCGGTTCTCATTTTGTTTCGATTCCGGTGCTGATTGTTCCTTAATTAAAAAGAGCGTCTCTCGTAAGCTTGTTGGTACAATGCAAAGTACAATTGTTACTCTGACTGGTGTAGGAAAATCTAGCGTATTATGTGACTCACAAATTTTATCTAGGGTTATTCTTAGTGGTCATGACGTACAAATTTTATTTCACATTATATCTGATGATTACCTAAATAACGATATTTTGATTGGACGCGATTTGTTAGCCCTAGGGTTGTCAGTACACATATCGAGTGATAAACTTACTATAGTTGAGAAGCCCTCTTTAGTTAATATTTGCAACATAGATAATAACGCAGTGGCCGACTTTCATAATGTGGATACCGACATACCAGATAACTTTAAGCCTCAATTGATAGAACTTCTTAGCTGCTTTAAGAACTCATTTGTTGAAGGCACACCTACTAGTAGGGTAACAACAGGTGAATTAGAAATAAAATTAGTAGATCCTAACAAAATTGTGCAACGGCGGCCTTATCACTTAAGCCCTGAAGAGCGATTGGTAGTACGCAATAAATGTTGTGAACTATTGTCTGCTGGAGTTATTAGACCAAGTAAATCGCCCTTCTCTAGTCCAATACTCTTAGTAAAGAAGCGCGATGGCACTGATCGAATGTGCATAGACTACAGAGAATTGAACGCTAATACAGTTCCCGACCGGTACCCCTTACCTCTAATCGGCGACCAAGTACAAAGGTTAGCAGGCGCGCAATTTTATTCATGTCTCGATATGGCTAGCGGGTTTTACCAAATTTCTATAAATGTAGAGTCAAATTCGATAGAGAAAACCGCATTTATTACCCCTGAGGCTCATTACGAATTTACTGCCATGCCGTTTGGTCTACGAAATGCTCCCTCGGTGTATCAGAGAGCTATTAATACAGCTCTAGGTGACCTAGCGCACTCTTACGCAATTGTCTACATGGATGATCTAGTTATACCCGCGATTAATGTAGAGCAAGGGTTGGAACGTTTATATGTGGTACTGAAAACTCTTAGTGATGCTGGTTTTTCGTTCAATATGAAAAAATGCGCGTTTCTAAAGAAGCAGGTAGAGTTTTTAGGGTATGAAATATCAGAGGGTAAAATCAGGCCGAACCCCCGTAAAATAATTGCGTTGACTAGCTCACGACCACCACAGACTGTCTCCCAGCTTAGACAATTTTTAGGTCTAGCGTCCTACTTTAGGCAGTTTGTTAATAATTTTTCCCTTAAAATGGCGCCGCTGTACCGTCTGTTAGCTAACAATAATTCAAAAATAATTTGGACCACAGATTGCGAAACAATTAGACAAGATATAATATCGGTATTAACTTCATCCCCGGTTTTGATGCTTTTTGACCCAGAATTACCTATAGAGTTACATTCGGACGCGAGTAGTGGAGGTTACGGCGCGATCCTCTTCCAAAGAGCTGATAGAAAACTGCACCCGGTAGAGTACTACAGTAAACGTACTACGCCTGCGGAGTCTCGATACCACTCTTATGAGTTGGAAACACTAGCTGTTGTTAACTCGGTTAAGCATTTTCGCCATTATTTGTATGGAAGGACTTTCACAGTTGTCACTGACTGCAATTCACTGAAAGCTTCTAGAACTAAAATTGACCTAACACCTAGAGTACACCGGTGGTGGGCCTTTCTTCAAGCTTTCGATTTCGACATACAGTACAGGGAAGGTAGAAGAATGGCCCACGTTGACTTTTTCTCGAGAAATCACTTACCTGAGATGAACAATACGGCCGTTAGCGATACTCCTAGTTTAGGTAGAGCAAATTATGTAGAGGAAAGACGAATCAATATAGCTGAGTTATCTTCGAATTGGTTACAAGCGGAACAACGACGAGACCCCGAATACAATGAAATTATTAGTAAACTCGAAAGCGATGATCTTGACTTGGAGAGTTGTAGTATCTATGAATTGCGATCTAATGTGCTCTATAGGAAAATTCAAAGGAACAATCGCAATATTTGGTTACCAATTGTACCTAAGTCTTTTCGTTGGTCGGTTATAAACCACATTCATGAGTCAATTCTCCACTTGGGATGGGATAAAACTTTAGAAAAGGCATATCAACATTATTGGTTTCCCAATATGTCGAAATATGTCAGAAAGTTTGTTGAAAATTGCATAACATGCAGAGTTGCTAAGTCGCGAAGTGGTAAGCAACAGATAGAATTACACCCTATACCGAAAGCTATTATTCCTTGGCATACAATCCATTTAGACGCCACAGGTAAACTCAGCGGCAAAAATAATCAAAAGGAATATGTTTTTGTTCTTGTTGATGCTTTTACCAAATATGTGTTACTCAGGCATTCCACAAGGATTGATACCTATAGTGCGATTAGCGCTCTAAAAGCATCTATATCTCTTTTCGGGACCCCTGTGCGTGTTATTGCAGATCAAGGTAGGTGTTTCGCGAATAAAGATTTTAAGGATTTTTGCGCCAGTCACAATATTCAACTACATTTAATAGCAACCGGCTCTTGTCGTGCTAATGGCCAAGTGGAGCGGATAATGAGTACACTCAAAAACATGTTAACTGTCGTAGAAACAAGCCCAAATAGGTCATGGCAAGATGCACTAGATGATGTTCAACTCTCTATAAATAGCACAATTCACAGAGTAACCAAAGCAAGCCCCCTAGAGTTGCTAATAGGTAGAGTAGCTAGACCCTTAAATTTACTAACGGTTGACGATCAAGAGGTTGAGGTAGATTTAGAAGAGATTAGAGAACAAGCTAATAGGTTAATTAAATTAAGCGGATGTCTTGATAAAGCACGGGTCGATAAAAGTAAGGCAAAAGTCACTTCATTTTCGGTAGGGGATTACGTTTTAATCGAAAATCACGAACGAAATCAAACAAAATTAGATCCTAAATATAAAGGACCTTACGAGGTTATTGAAATATTAGACGGTGACAGGTATCATCTCAAGAGTCTAAATTGTAATCGTACTTATAAGTACGCAAGAGACCGCTTACGTCCACTCCCCCAATCCTATGTCCCGACTGAACTAGATCCATGCCTGTCGGATGACAATGATGGTAAGATCTTCGTACTAAAGCCATTTTGTTTAAAATAATTTGCTATCGGTGCGTATGTATGTGAGTGTGGTGAATACTCAAGTCTCTTTATAAAATATTCTAACAACGTGGGGGTTGTTCAGGTTTAGTTAAGCTTTGTGGCGAGGTGGCCATTGAGAGGCGAGGTGGCCATTAAGAGGCGAGGTGGCCATTAAGAGGCGAGGTGGCCATTGAGAGGCGAGGTAGCCATTAAGAGGCGAGGTGGCCATTGAGAGGCGAGGTGGCCAAGTGAATTCCTTTAAGTAAAAGGCGATGCGTCCACTTGGATATTGTTATTAAGCTAAAATCTGTAGTGAATACTAAAACGATAAACCGCGAGGTGGCTGTACTAGGACTTAATTTAGTAAAGTTTATTATTATTGTGAGGGACATAATATTTTTGAGAATTTAAGAAAATGTCGTGAATTAAGTTGTTGCTCAGAAGATGATAATTAGGTAAACAATTTTCTTGGTCAGGAGAGACTAAACTATTTAAAAAAAAAAAAAAAAAATCTTTTTTTTCGCAGATAACGATGATGCGCGGCCTTCAACATCACACGAGGGCGTGTAATATGTCAGGACGGCCGTGTCGGAGGAAGCTATGAGTAGTTGATTGTTATTTGTACCTATGCGTAACGCAAAATATTAATTGTTTACAATGTGATTTATTTTTAAAAATCTTAATTTTATTTTATTTCATTTGTTACATCTTTCTTATGTTTAAAAACCTTACTAATTTAATAAAAGTAATGAATATTGTTAACTTAACGCGACCAATCAGAGCAAAGCACATGCTTCGAGCGGGGTCGTGGCGCTACACGTGATGTGATGCGGTAGTTGTGTTTTTTTCTTTGGAGATGAATAAGTGAAAAAGATCGATCGAGTTGGATCATTGTCGTTTTGATATTAGCGTTCTTTTTTTTATTAGTTTTGTTTAAGTAGGGTAGGCGCCTTGAACCCGCTGCTCGGTCTAATTATTATAAAGTGATAAAATACTGTTTATTCCTTAATTAAAATTGTATAAATCAGTGTTTATTGTGTTTTGTGCTTGCATTTAACCCTAATGACGCCCACTAAATCTGCAACCACTAATGACGATGTCGAGGAAAACTATGTTTCTCCGACATATATATATAAAATAATTCTCGTGTCACAGTGTTTGTAACCAAACTCCTCCAAAAAGGCTTGACCGATTTTTATAAAAAAAAATTGTGTATATTCGGTAGGTCTGAGAATAGGTCGTAAACTATTTTTTTTTATACAAAAAAGTGATAAGGGTGGCTCACCCCAAAAAAAAATGATATGGCAAAACAACGTTTGCCGGATCAGCTAGTATACATATAAATAGCGTACCGTCTCCGGCTTCACATAGATGCAATTTTTTCTGCAAATTATATTTACAAAATTTTTCGGCTTAATGCTCTATCCTTTGGTGAAAACTCTATTAAAAATTGTTAGACATCAAAATAGACTTTTTTGTGTAGGCTTTCTTTGTGGGTTTGTTATCATTATTTTTTATGTTAAGGTCTGACGGCAACGCCATAGGTGCTGCAAGTGAGCTGCCGACCATAGAAGAGTAATGAACTGTGATTTTCTAACTAGATAAACAACGGCTGTCAATACGAAAGGGGCTGGTTCAAATCTCAGGAGGCCGAAAATCAACTGTAGTCTAGAACCAAAGAAATAAGAGAACATAGAACAGAAGAGCATATAACACACATAATAGGTACATGATGTAATTTATATGATAGTAGTGTGTGTGTGTATGCGTGTGTCAAAATGAGGTTTGTCACGAATTTAATATAATCCGTTCTAGTTGACTCTCGTGAGAGCGTGTTGCCAAATTAACAATAAATTTATGTACTCCCACTGAAGACTGAATTAACATAGTTGAACCGTTCTTAGTGACTTTCCGAGCCATAACCCTCGTTATTGGAGTGAAAAACAATCTGGATTTGACTATGCAAACGGCCGTATTTTATGAACGGTAATATGGTATTGAATAAATCGCTCTTTCGCTTGACCATTTAAGTTGAAATAGATTTTGTCTTAGAATAGCCGATGTCCGCGACTTCATCCGCGTGGACTTCATCTTAAGATATGAATATACATTTTCTAAAAAATATATAATATAAAGTAAGCTAAAAATAAAATACTTTGTAGCTAACTAATATAAAACACTAATTTTTTTTTCCTTAAGCTTTTTTATATCCGATTTTTTTTTACTTTAAGAGGATTACATGTCTTATCTTAATTATGAAGCTACTTAAAGTATTTTGTTTTAAATATGGATAAACAGAGAAGATGTTTTATATATAAAAATTGCACCACGGACGAAGCCGAGAGCGATGAACAGGCAAATGCAAGAAAGAATTTCCACAGATTAAAATATGACTAGAAACAAACGTTTGTGAGGACAAATGGCGCTCATTAATATCGTCTGTGTACATACGTGTGAGCGTGTGCCAACTGCTCTGCTTAACTGCTAATTACATGGGTTAAATGTTGGCAGAGTAAATTGCACTGCGCGGTCCTTCAATTAGGGCATTAGGTGAACATATTTAGGGCATGATGCATACGTAAACGCAGGCTTAGCAACTTTGAAAGTAGACGAAATAATTCTAGACTGTCCTTGCTTGTTTATCGCATTCTTCATTAGTGGAAACCGTATCGAAATCCTTTGCGTATTTTAGAAGAAGTTAGCGGAGAAACATATATTATGGTATATACTTAGATTTAGAGATATAGATTTATAGATGAGAACGATAATGTAATACCTACAATGCAAAAGTAACTCGTCAATTATTCGAAACTACGTTTCTATGTGAACCCGTACCGTAATATTAACAAATGGGCAATGCTTACGAAAATGATCTAAAACGAAGGACCACCCCACACCTTCATTTCAAGCGGAACTTCATAAATTAAGCAGTACTTACGCTTCAACTTAATCCTTCGCATTTCAATAACCTACGGGTCCCACCTAAGGGTCCCACTTAGGTATGGGTTTGCTTAATGGCCCGGTAAATCAACTCCTGACCTCGGACGACACTTCACCAACTAATTATAGTTGCGTGGCCCCACTTTCAAAATTATGTTGTTTATTAAATAGACAACTGCATTGACTAGCAAACTAAGAAAGCAAACACATTGAGAAATAAATTATCTTTGTTATAATTTATTGATATTATTGATCCTGCTCCTGGCTTCGCCCGGGGTGCAATTTATGTATATACAACAAACCTTCCCCTATTGACCCTCTTTCCATATGTGAAAACCGAATTAAAATCGGTCTATCCATTCTCGAGTTTTTGAAGCGTACACAAACCAACAACATTTTTATATTATACACTTAAGGATTATCTATTTATTAACTGTACCTATATATAAGTTAAATAAAAAATCATATAATCATTTTATATATATTTTTAATTCAATTTGAAATAACAAAAAGAATAATTTTTATATTAGTTTCATATGGGGTAAAGTGGGGGTTGAAATTTAAGAACAATTATAAAAAAACAATGCAAATCTTGTTAAAAAAACCGAATGTCAAACAATATGTTTAAACTGTTGAACAGAACAAAGCAAAAAATGTTTGAACAATTCGCCGCAATTACGCGACGCTATTATTAATAGCAGTTTGCAGGACTATCACAATAATGTTGGATTCTATGAAACTCCTATATTACCTATCAGGTATCGTACACTAATTAACATCACCACTAATTGTGCGAGCGACAAACAATGATAATAACATCAAACATCATTAACCATTGGGTTATTGTTTGTAGGAACGCCTCCTTGTTAGTTTCACAGTACAGAGAAAGATCAGCGAAGTAGCTTCGATGCGAAATAATCAGAACTGCACAGCCTTATAACCTATAAGTCTCGCGAATTTGTAATGGCGTCGGACCGCCATTTTGGTGACGTAATCTAGTAGCACATGCAGTACCATCAGTTTTGTTTGCTGTTGTCGATGACGTCATGTGGATGTTAATGAAATATGACAAGGCCCATGACTTTTTTTGGATACTTTTTTTGGATGAAATGTACTTTGTGTCCTTTTCTGACATTGTGTATGCACAATTTCAAGATGATCGGTTGAGAAGTCAAAGCATGAATCCTCAACATAATAGTATTAAAAAAAAATCTAAGTAAATGTGAAAACTTGAGCGGTCTGATTACAACCGTCCTGTTGTTTATTTATGCTTTCTAGCATTATTTATGCATATTATGTAAGTTGTTTCGGGGATTTATTTTTTGAAACATTACTCACACAACTGCTGTTAGTATATAAAAACCCTTTTTTACTTATTTATTATTAATTCCAAAATGAGTTAGCCTGTTTGTTACTCTTTCGCGCCTTAACTACTCGACCGATCATCATGAAATTTTGTTATCACGTTGTCAGGGATACTGTAAAGTACATAGAGTACCATTCATTGGAAAAAAGTTCTGGTTATCACTTGCCATTGCTAACTAACGTTTCGAAGAATTCTATTTCGCGGAATAATCATTTGCCAACCTTTTCTATAATTTTGTTTTGTTCCTCACAGTTGCCAACTGTATGTTTGGTCTGCTTTTTATAATGACACTTTTCAAAACGCCAACTTTCAAGTAGCGAATGTTTTAATTAGCCTAATATTCTTTTAATTGTTTATTGTTTACCAAATGTTGTATTAAATAGTAAACATTCCGGAACACAACTTATTTGTTTCCAGTACAAATAAGTCTTGTAACACATTTTGTAATAAGCGCACAGTCGTTTTGCTACAACCAGTATTCCGGTTAATATATTAACCGGTGCCCCACCAGAACCAAAGAAATAAAAAATACTTGGACAATGAAGAAAGAATCAACAGAATTCTTGAACACAAATCTACATACCCAGAGGAAAAATTATTAATGTGCATTGCTGCCAATTTAAAAGTTTAAGGTTATTTTTGAGATTCTTAAATAAAAAATGCACGTAAAAATTAGTTTATTTTTTTATCATTATATCAACGTACGAAAAGGGCACTGTTACACTGCCGAAACGTTATTCGTCTAATAGTTGTTTGGCTTAGTGAAAGATTTGACAAATGATAAATGCCCCAAACGTTTTGTGTCATTATAATAATCAGCTTAACAATAATTCTACCAAATGAAACGTTGTCATACAAAAATTTGATAAATAATCGTTAGTTGTCAAAGTGAAAAATAGGCGAAAAGTTTGGTTGGCAAGTGAAAATCGGACAAACAATTTTCGGCGAAAAAGCAGGATCCCCTATAGATTACTTACTATTGTATACTTACTGTCTATAAATTGTTTGCATCTTGATAGCCACAATCATTGAAGTTTATAGTTAACTAGCTTTTGCTCGTGACTTCGTCCGTGACCCTTTTTCTTGGATGTTTATTTAATCTTTATTGCTCACATATATTTTTCAGGCGTTACTTTATTCATACCTATTTTGTAAGGTTTTCTGTATCCCTATCAACGTGTATGCAAAATTTCATGATGATCGTTTGAGTAGTTGAATGTGGAACAATCAATCAAACAAACTCACTTTCTCATTTATAATATTAGTTAGTATTTATAATTAAAAAATAATTTTCACTAATTAACATAAATAAATTAGTCCCCGGGAAAAGACCCTCGTCAGTCTACCTACTCCAGTTGACATTGTAATAGAACAAAAACGTACCGTTAACTTGTACTTAGTTGTTTTATTCAAGCTAGAATGAGGTCTTGTTAACAAAGGAATACCTGTAAACACAAATATTATACCAGCAAGATAAATTTATATGAAAACGGTAAACGTATACGAAGCTCTAATTATAATAATTCGATACGACGACCCGAGATATATCGAAATTTAAGCCTTTGTTATACTCGTAAATATATTGTATATCCCATTATTGAGCTAAACACAAATTGTAAATTTTGGAAGTGTTTTCAAATATTGTTAGCAAATAATTGTACTCGTAACATTAACTTGATGGCAAGAGAAGAATTGGCTGTAAATAGAGATGTAGGTTATTACAGTACTATCAGTTTTATGATAATTTGAAAATCTTAATATTATTCATTAGGTAACTTAAAGAAAACATTAATAAAGGTAAAATATTTGTTCATATTAAAATTACAAAAGGATTTTAATCAATACATATATATCCTTACATGGTAGGTATAAATTGAAGTCGCTTTCCGCGTCTGTCTGTCTGTAAATCCTCCTAAACCATGCAACAGATTTTTCTAAAATATCCATAATTACATACTAGTCCATACTAGTCCATACTAATATTATAAATGTGAAAGTAACTCTGTCTGTTACCTTTTCACGCCTCAACTACTCAATAGATCATCATGGAAGTTTGCATAAACGTTATCAGTGGTACTGGAAAGGCCATAAAATTTATATATATTGAAGCTTTATTTCATATAACTACGAACATTTAACATTTCTCTATAGACTGGTCTACTAAATTTAAATTGAATATTTGATAATGACACATTTGTATTTGAATTATTTGCAACCGGTTCATTCCAAATCGGCAGCAATGAGTGTACTGGGCACGAACGGAATGAAATGGTTTTAAACCTTTGTCGCGTAGGCTTGTGAAATTTACAAAGTATTAGCAATACAGTGAGTAAGCTTAAATAAACAGTAGGGAGGCCGCACATTGTTGCTATCAGCGATACTATATATATCAACTATCAGCGATAGTTGCTGAAGCGACCATCCGCACACACACTTTTATCATACATGAAAAAACTATATGAGAAGTATATATGAAAACTATATGAAAAAACTGTGATGAAAAACTAAAAAAAATAATACATGAAAACAGCGCTCAAATTGCCTCATAAAATTAGTTGCTGAAAAATTATTAAATTTACAAAAAAATGAATTTTTTTCTAGTTTAATATACTATTGTCATAGTAAAATGATTTAAAAAGGAGATATTGTCAAAAGCTACAAAGATAAGTAGAAATGTAGAAATGCGGAAATAGAACATCGAAATCTATAATATCACTAATTTTCAAAACTACCAAATGACTGGCCTTTATTAAGAGTTTAAAAAAAAAATCTATTAAACAATGCTTACCTCAAAAAACATGTAGCTTATACACTGTCGATTTAGAAATACTATGTTCTATTTGCTCTAATCTCTTTGTGCTCTGTTGTACGGCGTTGGGCTGCTAATTGAGAACGATCGTTGTAGTTGGAAAACGTTTGTGCTATAAAATTATGCTAAAATTCGTTGAAACAATAATTCCTTTTGGTAGCAGTTTTAACAAATTATTTGATAACGGTATAATAATATAACGCATAGCTGGGCGGGCACATAGGGCCTCTTTCACCAAATAAAAGTAAAGTGTTGATTAGTTACTTTTAGAAATAATTTTATGTTTTATTATTATTTTCTTTTTAATGTTTGGGACATTTATCGTACAAACAAAGGTATATCAGCCCCATCATTCCCGGTGACCGGTGACTTTAAATAGCGGTTAGCCTACTTGACTCTTTACACAGAGATGGTAAAAGGGGCCTGTAATGAAATGGTTAACTTCGTTAATCGCTAACCCGTTACTAAAAGAGTTAACTTCGTTAAACGTTAAGCCGTTTCATTTCGGAACATTTAACGAAAGTTAAATCAAAATCAAATCAAAATCTAAATATTTATTTATCAATTGGATTTCTCCAAGAATCTCTTATGATCGATAATATAACTCTTATGATGTTAATCAATCAACGATATCAGTTTATTTTGATATCATTTACAATGATATCAGTTTACATTAATTTCATTTACAATGATATCAGTTTAATGATTGGTCAATAAATATTGTGACTTATAAGTTAAGAGAATGCGTGCTTTATTCTTGTGTAAACAACTTTGAGCTCATCTGTTGCAGAATAAAACAAATATGGGAAGATAATACATTGATTTCTTATATAATGCGTCATCTAAATATATAATCTATGTCTAGGTAGGAATAAAATGCACTAGAAATCTTAGGAAACGAAAGAAGTACTTCTAAAACAGATGGCGCTTTACACTGTTTGTATTTAGACATTGAGTACGTATAAAAATTACGAATAATCATCATCTCATCCGCAGGACGTCCTCTGCTGGATTATGTTCCCTCATAATTTTCCAAAAGGGCCGGTCAGTAGCAGCCTCGATTTACCGTTGACTGATCTGAGCCCTTATCTGATCGTCTGTCTACCTTGTAGATGGACGTTCTACACTGCGCTTGTCGGTTCGTATAACCTCCACTCGAGAACCTTCTACTGGCACTTCAACTTACTGATCCGCCGGGTAATGTCGGTAACTTTCGTACGTCTATGGATCTCCTCATTCCTGATTCGATCTCGCAATGTGATCCCGGACATAGCGTTCTCCATAGGTCTTTGAACGACGTTGAGCATTCTTACTGGCAAAATACTATATAGAAAAAAAATGCGTCATAAAAGCTATATATTTACATAAGTTATACAAGTATTGAAAGTTAGTCAAACACAAGAAAAACTAAAATTATTAAAATTCATTTATTTGCAGGCAACTGGACCCATATTTTACATTTTTATACATTAGTTATTATATCTAAATTAAATTAATTAAACAATCAACTTTGTCAAATAAATTTTGGATAAAATTCAAGCAATTCTACTCCAAATATGTACTTCCCATGGCCGCCCCTTACGGCGGGTTAATTCCATGCGAGCTTCATTTCCTCTCTTCTGATTGTTAGCTGGTTTCCAGTTAACAGGCGCTCCGTCATGACGTCATGAGTTATGTCGTTTGTTTCCCAGTTGTCAACGAGTTTCCCTGTCGTGCGCGGAATTTTTCAAAAGGCGCCCTTTGTTTCAACCTTGTTTGTTTTGTTTTTGATCGGTCATTTTTAGAATGGGTTAATTTTTTCTTTCGCTTTGACCGTCATTTATAAAAGCGGCATACTATGCCTATCTACTATCTGGCTTTATTAATGTTAAGGTCAGCAGACAGGCTGACGGTCCGCTTGGTGGTAAATAGCTACCTTCGCCTATAAGGGTTACTATACATATACATTTCATTCGGCAATTTTTGTTGAACAACAAAGCCGACCCGAAGTACCTTCTACATTATGTTCGACTTTCATTCGGCTTACCCGATCGGCAAAATCACCCGGGTTTTGTTTAGTATATATACACTGCGTTTTTGCCGAACGATCATCTACATATGTCTACCGCCCGGCTTTGTCGACATGGCTATAAGTATAGTGATTTGTCGAACGTTCATCTACACATTCGATTCTACCGCCCGGCTATGCCGGCCCTACTATATGTATAACAACCCTTACACAAGCAATGTCACATGTGCTGCAATGCAAGTGCGCTGCCGACTTTAGTATAGTGCAGACTATAGTATAGAGTCAATACTATAGACTGATGATAAGGAATAGGGAAAGTATAGGGAAATGGGTTCTGGCATCCCTTACTCACTCACTGAAACACAACAGCATACATGCTGTTATTTCATTGTGGAGGTACTCCCTAAGGAGATAAAACTATACATTGGAATTGAAGAGTAATGAAAACAAATGATACTTCGAATAAAAAAAAAACACTATAGAAACAGCGTTATATGAAATCGCTGAAAGTGAAGTGTTGTGTTAACATGGAAAGTTATGTTATTCAAATCGGTCAAATATTATACTGACCTTAATGGGAATGAAATAGAGACTAAGTTACAGCTGAAGTGTCAAAGTTTAATTATGGCGGATGACATCGAAGGCAGCAATGACACATGGGACGCGAAATTCCATTATCTAGATCCTGTGACGAGGATAAGGCTCGGGATACGTTAATTACATTTCGATTTAAGTGCCTTACGGTTTAAGTTTTGATTTGATTTCAATAGTTATGTATGTCATTTATTACTTAGGTACATGAAACTTAAATATTTTATAATATCTAGGTGAGACAGTATTTTAATGTTTTTGAAGTTAAAAAATTGTGCAAAATAATAACTTTCTATTTATTTATTTTATGTTAAGGTCGACAGACAGGCTGACGGTCCACTTGATGGTAGTTGGCTAATAACACAAACAACGCCCATAGCACCATAGAAGGATTAAATATAAGGGATAAGGAAGGGATGGGCTTTGGTATTGCTAACTCACTCACTGGAACACAACAGCACATAATGTGCTGTTATTTCACGATGGTCTTCTGTAAGGGAGTGGTTACTGCCGCCAGACGGGCTGCCCAAATGACTGCCGAAACGCAGTGTGTACTTTTTTAACGTTGGGAAATTCTCTTGGATACCCGGCAGTGTAGGGTACACTGCGGGGTTATGCCGGATTCGTACTGGCTAAAACACAACGACTTTCTATCGCGGCCGTTGATGGGCGGGGTCGCGGGAACGTTATGACACGACTTCGGTGCCCAGCATCGGCTATTCAGCGCAAACGCAGTGTGCCCTTGCCACTACTGATATTTTTAAGATATTTTATCTGCTAGATACTGTTATTTCGACAATGGAACCATATAAAAGTGTAATGTCTAAATTTTCAAGAGTTCAAGTTACCTACCAGTTTTCACTCAAATGAATATAAATCCCTGGGACGCTCAGCTAAGCCAATATGTTGTTCCTCTCCAGTAAACACTTGCAACACTAAAAACGGGATTCATGTTGGTAATGACCGTAATAAATGTCGCCGAGGGTTGGAACGTATAGTCACAATTGAGGTAATGGCTCACACTGCCTTGTATCAAGTGGCTGCCAGGACTGCACAGATAACGACCATTGTTTGTTAAACCCTGAACGATACTGTCGACAAATTAAATGAACAGGTACATCGGGATACAATTAAGGCTAATCACATTTTTTATCTTTTCTATTTTTGGGTATTTTGTCTTTTAAAGACTAACCATTTCATCATTCTCTGAACTATATATTATTAATAATATAATAAAGTATTGGTTAGTAATTGTTGGTATAATTGGTTGGTTTTTTTTTAAATGATTTCTCGGAAACAGTACATATATAGTGTATGCAAAATTTCATGGTAATCGGTTGCACAGAAGAAGTGAAAGCGTAACAAACAAAAACACTCTTAAGCTTTATTATATACTAGCTGATACACGCGACTTCACCCGCGTTTATAAAATATAGCCTATCTTACTCGCTGATAATGTTGCTTTCTATTGGTGAAAGAATTTTTAAAATCGGCCCAGTAGAAACATACAAATCAAATCTCTTTATATTTTAATTATATTATATTAGTATATAGCAGATATAATTATGGATTAGCTTCAGTTAATTATAATTTCCATAGATTCTATTACTTGTTTTATGTATGAACGAACAATCAATTAAAGGATGAATTTAACCCGTTATATGGCTGTGTACGAATAGAACAAACAGAGAACTTGAAGGTTGTTCAAACGTTATTACTGAGTACAGGAAGCCGGAACCACAGCCGCAATCAATTTATGTGTGTGTGCGCTTATTGTTTTCTATTTGATTTTAAATTCAATTATTTTGCCAATCTCAAATTATAGATCTAATCTAAGCACGATAGATGTCTGCTCCAATTAATTATGATGCGTAAGGTGGAAGGGAAAAGACGCGCTGGGCGAAGGAGAAAGTCGTAGCTCAGAAATATCCGAGAGTGGACTGGATTTGCCTCTGCTGAGCAGATATTCTAGTAGACTCTTGACAGAGACCGGTTCAGGAAGTTGACGGCTAACCTTCAGGACTGAAGAGGCACACCGAGAGAGAACTTTTAGCAAAATGAATGACAGCAGGCTAACGATAAACTTGATGGTATGTAGCTACCGTCGCCTAGAAACACAGCCTGCACTCTTAGGAAAGGGCAAAGGCGAAATTGGCCGAAACAAAAACCGAAATACAATATCACACAAAATTACTATAAAAAATACATGAAAAGAAAGAAAGAAAGACTGCACAATAGACACAAACAAGATATAAAAACAATAGACAGAAATTATTTAAAGTACATATAAAAAAATGTGTGTGTACTCGCGGCAGTGAATCGGATAATGGCTCAGCATTCAATTGTGCTGAGATACTAGACAAGCACCTGCAACCTTGACTTTCAGCCAGAACCTTCTGTGACACACTGAACGCCATACAAACATACTTTATAAATTACTTAGATATAATAATTAAATATTAAATAATTACGTATACGTAAATAATACGTAAATAATAAAATAAAAACCTTTTTCTGAAACAAATGAGCCATAATTTAAGTATAGGCCAGACATTTCACACGCCCTAGTAAGGGTACTTTGAAAGGTGACAGACATCGGGTCACAGGTGCGTACGGTGATTAGGGGCCCGCGGCCTGCCCCTTAGCCTCTGACAAAAGGGAACGAATAAACCTGGCTTGAAAATACACGAGGCAATGTCATAGAAATATTGTTTCGGACTTAATCCCCAAAGGGCCCTGAAACTTTGCTAACATTTTTTCCCTTGATTTGAAAAAAGAACTTGATTTTAGAGAAAGGAAACGTGATTTGTGTAATTTTATTCGTATCATAAACTCTGTTATTTATTTTAATTTAACTTTTAAATTAAGTTGCTGAAGGCGCGTTTGATGTTATAGTTTGTGCACAAAGTATTTAGCTGCAGCATGCAAGGTACCTTCCCAGAGGGAGCTAATCATAATTATTAAAAAAAAAAAAATTAAACTGCTACACCGATTTGAATGCAAATTTTCACTGATGTATTGGGTAACTCGTCTTGCGGCAGTAACAACCTCCTTGCAGAAGACGACAGTTAAATAATAGCATATAGTGTTTCGGTGAGTGAGTAATACCCCTTTTACATATGGCCCATTTCCACGGCCATGAGCAGGGACATGGAAAATAAAATGGGCAACGCGAGCATGTAAACAGGTCGCTTCCCTTGCCACTGCCGTGTCCGCTCGCGTTGCCCGGCTATCCCTCAATTGGCTGTTTTTCGTAGGGACACCAAAGGGCCATTAACGCAAGAGCGAGAACGAGATTGTTTACATATGGTTTACATGCTGCTCTCTCGCTCACTTACTCTCGAAAGCGCGAACCCCTATCCCTTCCTAATCCCTATCCTTAATTCTTCTATAATCCGCAGCGAACTTGCAGCACAACGTTGCTTAGGTTGAGGTCCATGGTACCTATCATCAAGTGGACTGTCAGCCTGTCTGTCGAGCTTAATATAAAAACAAATTGAGACAGTTTATTTTGATTTGGACCTTCCTGATCTATTTTCTCATACATAAAAATCAATCTCCGTGCGTTAGTCTATAGCTAGACAGATTTTAATTCTGATTTCACTTATAAAAAGAGGGATAAACAGGGAAGGTTTGTATATATAAAAATTGCACCCCGGGCAAAGCTGGGAGCAGTGATAAATATATTATCATAACTGAGTTTCTTATTTACAGGAGGCGTTTGGTCCCTTCGAAACCTTTCCATTTCAATGCCACGAGCGGTACTATCCGGTGAGGGCCAGGCAGCTGTCTTCAGATGCTCATACGACCTGGAAGGAGCCGCGCTGTACTCGATTAGGTGGTACCGAGCAGAAACAGAATTCTATAGATACGTGCCAAGAGAAATGCCCCCAACTATGGTCTTTCCTTTGCCCGGCGCTTCGGTTGATGTGAGTATACTTTTGAATAGGACCTCTATTCGTATCACGATCACACTTTATAATTGGTACCTAGACATGCGTCTAGACGATGCATGTTACTCAGGTCAAAACAACAGTTTTTAGAATTTTTGTCTGTTTGTCTCTGGTTTGTGCACACTAATCTCGGAAACGGATTAACAGATTTGAATTCGGTTTTCGTTAATGTATTGATGATTACCTGAATTAACTATAGGATACTTTTTATCTTGGAAAAATATTAGGTTCCTGTGGGATTTTCATAAAATGAAATACAGTGCAGACACCAGCTAGAGTCGATTTTAATATTAGAGTCGATTTTAATATTATCAGTGCTGTTATTTATTTTCACCCTTTTTTAACTTGACATATTCTTTTTCAGTTAACGCAATCAGATCACCAACAAGTGCGGATAGTGAATTTAAATCGTCGATTAAGTGGAGACTACCAATGTGAAGTATCTGCAGACGCTCCTCTGTTTCATACTGACATCAGATCAGCTCCGCTTACGGTTGTTGGTGAGTATGGAGTGGCACTATCTTCTTCTTAGCGTGCCACTTCTCTACGAAGGTTGGCGACCATCATGGCTATCTTGACCTTGGAAGCTGCTGCTCGAATGAGCGAGCACATAATCCGAACCACTCTCTTAAATTCTTCACCCTTCTTCTTCTTACAATCTATACAATCCAAAATTAATGTTCCTATATGCAATTTTTAAATTGCAATTATAGGTAGATATAGTAATTTATTCATTTTGATGATATAAAAGTTCATTTATTTATAGTGGTGGAATAAGTGGGAAAAAATCACTTATAAAAGAAAAAATTATAAAGGACAAAATAAAAGAAAAACATTAAAAAATTTCAAAGGTGTATAATAAAATTTTCAACAGATCCACCATTTCGTGCTCCCCGTCTATCAATCAACCGTGGAAGCTACGCTCGAGGTGATGTAATAAGAGCCAATTGTTCTGTAGACGAAGCGTATCCAGCACCCAACATAACTTGGATTATTGATGAACATAAGGTACAGTTTATATTTCGACATCGCTTCCTTCAATTCTTCTAATGTTGTTGAGGTGGACTACTTGCAAGAAAAATAATTGCCCGTGGTCCACTCAGGTGGACAAAGTAGGTGGACCACGACCAATACCCGTTTTAATAATACAATACAAATACAAATAGTTTATTTCTTTATCTTAAACCAAGGTACAAGTTAACATTGTAGAAGCACTTCTAATGTATGTGTGTGTGTGTGTGTGTGTGTGTGTGTGTGTGTGTTTGAATGTGTATATGTATATGTGGAATAACCTTCGAGTATTCTTGTATTGAATTTCGCTGACAAGCTGTTGGCTGTTAATAAATTACTTATTTAAAAAAATATATCGTGAAATAAATCCATATATATCGCAAGATATAAATATTCTATGTACTAACCAACGATACAAAGTTCTACGTACTAGATTTAACGTTCCGAACACTTGCTGTGTTCCATAGAACTTGTATTGTACTCAGTACAGTTCTCTAGAAGTACGACTTTGAACAAATAAGCGTCGTAGAAATCACAGAACTTACTCGTATGTACAAACTATCATTTTTATTTTAACCTTAATTTATCACTCGTTATTTTTATCACTTCATATTATCAATATCACTAGGTATTGCGTGAAAAAGTAACAATCATTATCACAAACTTTCGCAATTACAATCATAGTAGGATTTTTTATTATATTATATTTCATATTTGCGTCGATCGACTATGTATATTATATATAGTACTAGAATACACAATCAGCTACAAAAAATACCTCGAGATAGAAGTTTTTTCAAAAGCTTATGATAGTTGTTTATTATTTTTTATTATTTTTTATATCAAAAGCTTACGTAGTTCTTTTTTTAACTCCCGACGCAATATTGGGGTGTTATATAATTCAATGTTTCATTCCCTAAAGAAAAGAAATACAAACTTAAGATTATGGGTTTTACACAGGTGGCTGAATCCGTGTCATGGAGGACTTCAGAGATGGACTTCAAAGAGCGCGGAGCGTTCAGTCAAATCGAAATATCTATTCTCGAAGCTGAGCATTATAAAGTAGGTCTGACCTACACCAGTGCAAATTTAAACAGAGTGTACCAAGATCACTTCATATATGGGAGGGAAGAGAAAGATGACCAGGTTTTGAGGTAAGTTTCAATGAAATAAGTATGTGGACATACAATTTTGTTTTCAATGTTAAACATTGATTCATATTGTTCATTCAGCAATTCTTGCTGATTAACAAGAACATTGTTAAAAAAAAATTAATACATAATGTATAATAAAATCGTAAACGAGCCGTTTCTGTACATTTCATATTTTTTCGAATTCGAACAATTTCGCAAACCAAGCGTACGAAGTCGCGGGTAAAGCTAATCTAAAATAAATCTGTATCTGTGTGTCTGTGAAATCATAGCTCGCAAACGGATTGACCGACTTTTATCCGTCTTTTTTTTTTTTTTTGAAAGCTAACGGGATCGGACTTAGCTTATGAAGATTTGTTCAGTGTTTGAAAACTATCAGCCCATTTCCTAGTTGATGGAAAGGATTTCACTAACTTCCACATGTTTGATTGATGTGAAATTCTGTACTTCGGTACCAATCTTGGTCTGATGCTGCAGCATTAAGTAGTTCGCGAGTTATCCAACTCCTCAGCAACTTACACCAGATATAGCGTGTTTGGGCTCAATAGAAAGTCAAGAGTTTGTTTATAATTTTTAAATATAACTTGTAAATTGAACTGATATGAAAATTGTATTAATGTAACAGGTACACAATGGTGCCACCCCCTAACGGTCAATTCGCCCTAAGCTGTGTTGCGACAATATACGACATTTACGCGAGGAAAAGCGAGCCAGTCTACATTAAGGAAGATGCGCCTCACCCGGCCTCAGTCACCGGAGAGGACTCGTCAGGTGATTTAATAATTTGTTTGTAATGTCTGCTACTGCCACACTCGAAATTAGAGCGTGGCTCTAATTTCGAGTGGGGCTTAAGAGGCGTTAACATGGAGCTACAAATTGTATTGAAATTTTTGCCGCTCGACCTTGACGTTTGTACTCGTAGCGCAAAGCAAATTCGATTCAAATATTGTTTTCGTGGCCCAGGGGTCATAGGGTCAGTTCAGACCGGAAATCGGCGCGCAATGGAATTTTCATACTCTGACATAAAAATTACTGAACGGATTTAGATGAAATTTGGCATACAGATAGTTTATTACCTGGATTAACATAATAATATCGGATACTTTTTATCCTAGAAAAATGTTAGTTTAAAAAAGTCACTGTCGCTGTGGTGGCGCCACCGTCTTCACAGCGATAAAGTTGTCAGGCATTACATAACCATATATTTGCTTTTTAAATGCGAACGAAGTCGAGGGCTCCAGCTAGTAGATAATATAAAAGAGGCTTAGGGCCTAAGCCAATGCCTCCTAAGAAGGAAAATAGATAGAACTAAGCTTATACTTTTTTTCACCAGGTACCGTCCCTGCAAGCAGCTCCGTAGTAACCTGCGCTTGCGCATTAGCAGTGCTCATCAATCTGTTATGATCGCGCGCGCCAATAATTCGCCTCAATTAACACCTATTTAAGGAAACTGAATGTTGTGATAGACATTTAACTAGTCGGGATTTGTACTAGAATAAGATATATTATTTAAATGTTACGTAATAATATAATAAATAATACCTAATATATATTATGTGAATATGTAAATAAATTCATTAGTTACCAATTGGGTTTTGTTTTATTTCATTGACAATATGACTAGTTAAATAAATATTTTCTTATATCTTGCATAGTTCTCAAAGGAAGATTGTTAACTTCAATTAACTACCTTATAATATTAATAGAATTGCCTGATCTTATAAAGAAATTTGACTGAATCTTCTGAATTTTTTTTCTGCAAATTGTATTCACCAACCCTCTTCATTTATGAAATATGAAAGTATAATAATCTATTCCCCAAATTAATAAAGTACAAATTATACTATCTGTGCCTTGAACAATGGCTAAAGTCACATTGATAAATTCATAAAGTTACAAATAGTTCGATGAAAATAAACCTAACAGAAACGTTAGACGAACAAAGAAAAATAAACCATCAAAAAGAAACTTCGTAGTACAATGAACGCGCAACAAATTGAAATCCAATAACGCTTTAAATAAAACTGCAATCGAGACTTCACACCCAATTTGTTACAAAATGTAAAATAGTTGCAGTGTAAAAAAAAAACATCACTTAATACAATCCGCGATAACTCAAGTAAGATTCAATTCTCCCATTCAATTTCAACGTACATGAAAACTACTTTATATTTACAGTCAATATCAACTTTAAGACGAGGATATAAAGTTCTAAACTCGTTACTCCAACTGCACAAGACAGTTTGGCAGAGAATGTAGAAATTGCACTTGACAACATTGCAATTGCGCTTGATGTAGCCTTTATTTCCAGTGGCGCAGTAGAGGTTTCTCGTTAGTTAGGTGATTGTACGTATTGGTAGATGTGTCAGGTTGAGAGGTCGTTATTTCTGGACTGTGAGCTGGAGAGTCCTACAATAAACCATCCAAGTTGGAGCGCGGCCAGAGAACGAACTACGTAAGAACGTCAGCGATACTTCTTTGCTGAGAAGGGTAATTTTATAAGGTAAAGTTTTTCAAGGTCTTGCTTTCTCAAACTGTTATTGTATCCGAATCGTGTGCTATGAAAGTGACCAGTTTCTATTTTTATTAAATAGTTGAGCTTATATTTCTACTAGCGACCTGCTCAAGATTTCGCACGGGTGCGGTTTTTTTTTAAATTTAAATTATATATAACCTTTCTCGTTTAACGTTCTTTCCATTGCGTATCAAAATCCTTTGCGTGGTTTAGGAGGTTTAGAGAACATACAGTCACACATACAGACAGACAGACGCGACTTTAATTTATACTTTACATTAAACATTAAAAAAATACTTTGTACTGACTGTTGTATATAAATTGAGACCCTGTAGACAATATGTGTTTGTGCAGATGATTTATTTATAATATTTATTTTTAAGAATTATATCAAAATATTTTACTTGAAATGTACAAATTTTTAAACCTGTCAAAACCACAATAAACCATAGACACATAATTTATAAAGTCTCTAGTTAAATTCAGAGCCACCCTTCCTCTGCCACTTCATAATTTATTCATAGAAAAAGATATTGATATTTCTTCTGTATTGTAGTGTAACGTTTTTCTATTTATGTACTTTTTGACTTTAATATATGTATTAAATGATTACCGTCAAACGGGGTTAATTTGACAAGGTTTTGACAAATACTATATAAGTAAGGGTTTTTTTTTGTTCCTACGACGTATTTCTGCGATATTTGATTTTTTTTATCTCTATAGTACAATTAGTCCTTTGGCTATACAGTCCAGTGCTCAAATTGGGTAAAAAATGAACGCGTCCATTTTTTTTTAAAAAAATTTGTAGGTGTCAAAGTGACCCAGAGTGAGGGGCTATTTTAACATAGCATTGCAAGTCAAAGTAATCGCTTAAAAGCTTACATTGAAAGCTTTCTACAAAAGTAAGAAGCATGATTCATCATTTTGAGTGAATATTTTATGAAAATTGAATAAAAAAGGCCAAGGAATTAGGAACCACCTTATTAGGAATCATCTTTTTTTGTAACAATAGGAATCTTAAGAAATTAACTTAGGAATAGAGATTCTTACACTAATAAGAAACAATTAAAGGCACAGTTACTTACATTGAAGTACTGAGTACTTGCTTAAACATTTTTTTACTTGTTCTAACCCATTGTCAATTTAGCCCCAAAATCTGTCAATGTTCCCCTGGAAGTCAAAGTAACCCCGTTTGACAGTGATAAAATAAAAATTTTAATATCAAAAATTTTAAAACTAATGTTATTTTCAACTTTTCTACGAAAAATAATTTTTGTATTGCTCTTTTACAATTCGCAGAACACGGCCACACACGCAGAAACGTGAAAAATTGGTTAGTACTAGTTTGTAAACTCAATAGTATTTTGTTGAGTTTATTATTGACGAACCCATTGATCGAGTTGTTACATAAGGCTTGCCTTGGCGCTCAGTCTCAGAGGTCCTAGAATAGATTCCAGGCAGGGCCAACTTTGATACTGAACTTTACAAAGTTGACTGTGGTATGGAGTTGGCAAGTAATTGCAGGTCACACTGCGTTTCGCAGTCATTTGGGCAGCCTGTCTGGCGGCATTGAAGATGACCCGGTAAAATAATAGCACGTTTGCTTGTTGTGTTTTGATGAATGAGTAAGGCATACCAGAACCCATTTCCCCATCCATTCTCAGCTGCCGCGCCTTGATAATATATTTTTCACTTGTAATTATAGGGTATGCACACACTCTGGCGTCACGCGGCAAGCGCCGTATCAATGTAGGCGAATATGAGCCAAATTCTTATTATTTTTACTTTCTGTTTGATAAAAAATAATTTAAAAGCATATTTATGAATTACTATGTGAAAACTAGAGGGGGAGGGGGGCATGGGTCACGTGGTATGGGTACGTTCCCTAAGAGCTTGGTTACAAATACCCTATAAACTTCCTCAAGAATTCAGCCATCGAGTGCAAAAATATTTTTTAAATCGGATTTTATAATTCCATAGATTACCGCGTTCAACCAACCAAACAATCTTATTAACTTTATTATAACGAAGTACAGATTTATTGATATTTTCATATATGTAAATGCAAATTTAAATTAGTTACTTAGAAATGAAGACTGATATCACGACACCCATTAGGTCGTGAATCGAATAGTTTTCATGTTGGCAAGCGCCCAAAAGACAAACCGACACTTTGAGCCGGATTGCAACCAACCGATACTCGGTTATCTACATAAGAGGCTTGTTTGGGTGAAAAATGTTTTACTTAGTTGTCAACTATTCAATTTTCTTTTCTAGGTTCTCTTATTTGTTGAAAATTCAAAAGTCTATCTAAGTCTCTATTGTGTACAGATATTACTCATTGTTCACTCATGTTAATCATCATCATTTCAGCCGCAGGTCATCCACTGCTGGACATAGGCCTCCATGATAATTTTCCAATAGAATCGGTCAGAGCTTGGATCCACTGTCGACCTGAGGCCCTTTTCAGGTCGTCTGTCCCTTGTGGGTAGACCGCCTACGCTACTCTTGTCGAGCGTATTCCGCTCGAGAACCTTTCGGCCCTAACTGTCTCCTTTTTATAACTGAGTACTCATCTGATTAAAAAGAAAAAACTTCATTTGATTCAAAACCTTGATATTGAAAACTTATTGTCTATTAGTCTGTTTTTGGTACATATTATTTAGTAAATATATTTACTTTTACGCTTGCCTGTACTTATACTGAAGAAAAACATAAAAGAAAAAAGCAAACAAGAAAAGCTGATTAATAACGTGACTGTAATATTAAAATGTATGTTTGTTTATGTGGAGCTTTAAGCGCCATGTTTCGGACCTTAATTATTAAAATGTCCTGTAATCGGATTACATTCATATTCGAATTTAATCGTATTACTTTGCTTTTAAATTTTGCTTTTAACGCAAATACTTGTAAGTACACTTCTGTGTAGAGAAACGGTCGGAATAAAAGTTGAATCCAGACTCTATAACAAAATCCTTACAATTATTATTAAACAAAGTCCCCCGCCGCGTCTGCCTGTATATCTGGTCAATAACTACTGAACAGATTTTTATGCGGTTTACGTGTATATCAACAGAGTGATTCTTGAGGAAGGTACAGGTGTATAATTCGTTAAGTTTTTGTGTAAATTTGGTATTAATACTCGTATGATTGTTGAAGATGTCGGAAAAATTTAAAAAGGCTGGGAGCTTTCATCTAAAGCGCTGCCTAATCCGTTTGAGATATAACAAAACAATGTATGGTGGGATTGTTTCTCTTTTATCGATATACAAAAAAGTACGCGATGGCCGGCAATATACGTCGAAAAATTATTACATACTTTGTACTATACCTACACAAAAGACAAAAGACAAAAGATACTTGATGGTAGGTGGCTACCTTCGCCTATAACACAAGCAACGCCATGATTGCTGCAAGTGCGTTATCAGTTATAGTAGGATTAAGGATAAGGAATTGGAAAAGGATAGTGGAATGAGCTTTGGTATACTCAATGAGTAAGGTATACTCACTCACTGAAACACAACTGTACACGTACTGTTATTTCTCGGTGTTCTTCTGTTCGGTTTTCGGTGGTTACTGCCGCAAGACTGACTGCCCTGACTGCGAAACGCAGTATTAACAATTAGGCGCTGCATTAGAATAATTGGATATAATAATGAATTTATATTCATTATAACTAACGGCATGGCTATGTTACCTAATCAGGTAATCGGTAAAAAGGAATTACGGTTTTCTATATTATAAACTAGAAAATTTAAATATTATAATCACCCAAAAACCTTAATTAATTAATTATTAATTAATTGGTAATTAGCTGAAGTTAATGCTTCACCAAGCTAATGCTTCGCCAGTTCTCTGGTAAGACCTTTAATATCCATTCATCTCATTACCACCTTCCTTAGTTACTAGTTCATCATAAAATAAAAACGCGTTGAACCACTCTGTAAATTTACAAAAGGAATTTCTCAAACTACCCACAAAGAAGCAAGCAAAAATAAACGAGAATTTTCGGCGTGCCCCCACATTGTGTTCATATTATTTCAACACAACTCCTCACATTTCCTTCAAGAAAAAAGACTTCACCGAGACTCAGACAAACGGAAAGATCTCCTTCTCTATTTGTGTTACAATACCATAAAAACGGCTTTGTCAGTGATGACATGGGACCTTACGTTGCTCGCTAAATTAATACAACCCTCTTTCTGGTGAGGCGATGCAAATTTACTTCGGTTCTCAGATGCCATAAATCCCAACTTTCGGAACTAGGAAATAAAGGTTACGTAGTACGAATTCGTTATTGTCAGAGGTTGTATAACTCGAAATAAATCCGAGCGGCATTTGAATAACAAAAGGCTCAGCTCCGATTCTGCTGGAGTAATGTTAATAGTTCCTTTATGCTGGCTCGTATATAAATTGTGGTCGCTTTGTTTGTATGTACGTAGCTTATGAGAAAATTAAAACAAGTGGCGCCACGACTGTGTTGTTGGTGATAACGCATTATAGTTTGTTCGGACTCACCAGACCAAGTGTGATTGTGTATAATACACAAATATTAGTTATTTGTCAAAAACATATCCATGAAAGTAACATCAATTTTATAATCCATACTAATATTATAAATTTCAAAGTAACCCTGTCTGTCTGTACGTCTGTTAGCTTTTCACGCCTTAACTACTCAACCGATCATCAAGAAATTTTGCATATACGTTGTCAGGGATGCAAGAAAGGACATAGGGTACCTTTCATGTAGAAAAAAGTACTGTTCCCAAGGGATCACCTAAGATAATATAAAAAAAATAACGCTTGACCAAACGTTTGATCTCTTGTTGTATAGCAACAAGAAGCGACGAAGTCGCTGGCACTAGATAGTAACTTAAGTAGTCGCGGGGCATGCTGTATTTCGCAGTTACTTGAGCAGTCTGTCTGGCGGTAGTAACCACCCTTTTACAGAAGACCACCGCGAAACCAGCACGTTTGCTCATTTCCATATCCCTTTCTAATCCCTATACTTAATTCAACTGTGGCGTTGCTTGTGTTATAGGCGACGGTAGCCGGTGGTATTTGGTATATCACTTTAAGGTACCACTGGCGTACCATTTGATACGCCAGTGACCTTAACATAACATAAATATCTGCACAGACTTAATCTTTTATATTTGAAAATATACGTGGAAAAAAAAAAAAAAAAGTTAAAATTATGCCACCTCCTTACAATGAATAATGTAAGGCAAAGCGCGAAATGCAACGGAGCGTGACTCGTAAAATCGCATTTTGGACGTTAACTACATCGTTTGGCTAACTCGACTATCGCCTTCTACATGATACATGATTCGCATCAAAATTCACACAACACGTCATATATATACATAACGCGATATTTTATTCCATCTATCTAAGCAATAAACAGCGCAGTACCAGGACCAAACAGTAAGTCAAAATGCTGAAGTTAAATATTTCTGTCTTTATTTTTTTATGTAAGGTATTGGACACTGACTAAATATCTCACCCACAAAGGATCATTCAAAAGCGGACCATATATGAATTAATTAACAACTGAAATTAACAAACATAACCACCCCTTTATAAACATCCCTTTTCCTGCATTTCACTATAACTTGCTAATCTCCAGCGCACTTGCACTTGCTTGTGTTTAGGCGACGGTAGCCACCACAGACGTGGTAGCCACCTATAATACAATCAAGTGGATCGTGAGCCTGTCTGACGATCTTTACGTAAAAGATATGTCCATAATCTACTAAAATTATCGAATGTTTATTGTCAATGTACATCTACTGGACATTGACTTAGCAATTCGGATACGGTGAACTCAGGATGACACACATCAAAATTCAATGGGATCGTAAAAAGATAAAATGTGACGATATGTGTCGTATCGCACCGCGATCGCATACAATATCGACAATCTTATTCTAACTACCAACATACTTCATTAGTGTCATTATATTTCAAAATTATTCGAACGATAGCGCTTTTTTTTTGGATATTTTTTCAGTGCAAACTTCCGTTGGCAATGACTTTTTAGCCATATTCTGTACACGATCGCAAGCAGGCTCGGCTGTCTATGTGTGAACCACTTCTGCTAGCTTTTTACGATTCTGAGAATTCAGAGAAAGTGGTTTACATAAGACTCTTTTGCTATTCTTAGAATTTAAACAAACTAACATAGATTTAATTTTCATTTTACTAACAAAACATGGGCTGTATAATAGCTTTATTATTATTACTATAAGACAACGTTTCGTAAGGGATGCCAAAACCTATTCCCCTATTACCCTATTATTACTAGTCCTTTGTTGTCTTATTAAAGTCGGCAACTTGCGACTCCTATGGCGTCGCGTGTGTAAAAGGCGATGGTTGCCATCTGCCACCAAGTATACTTTCGTCCTGTATGCTGTCTTTTACTTAAAAATCAGGGTTGCCATTGATGATTAGGGTATGACTAAGGTATTATACTAATCTTGTCCTTCCATCTTCATCAAATTCCTCGTTACCTACATTACATCTTTTTCTTGGTCAATACAACAATTGTAGCCAACTTGGATTCCATTTAAAAACCTGTCTGCCTGTCGGCTATTTATTCCTTTAAATGTAACATGTTTGTGTCGAACGCCTTACACGCGGCCCTTACATGAGGATATTTATCTGTCTTTATGGTAATAACAGTTGGAAGGGGGAGGGTGGGGGAAATAGGGCATAAAGTAAAGTCAGCCCCGGCCATATCGCATTACGTAAATTGGTCGGAAATGTGGAACTATTTCATTGTGTTTTCCTTCTTTTAGTTTGGACAAATCGATGTTTTTCTGTTGGCAACATTCGACAGACAAAATTCATCATAATAGCTAAGCTGTTTCACTAAATATACTTGGGAATTTTTTTCTTACATTTCGAACTTTATCATGTTTTATTCTGTAATTCTGATTCGTAATCTATTGTCGTTTTGAGGGGTATTTTTTTTTTTTTTTCATTTGTAAAGTCATTATAATAAACATAATCCTCATACTTCATAAGCGCGTATAAGCTAAGTTATAAGCTAAAATCTAAATGTTTTCTGACGTAAATATTTAATATTTACGTCATAATATAAAGTTTCATGAAAATCCTTTTAGTAGTTTTTTAGTGAAAGAGTAACAAATATCCTCTCACAAGTCTATAATTTGTCATAGATTTTAATTATATAAATAACTAGCTGTTGCACGCGACTTCGACCGCGTAACTTTATAAAATATAGGCTATGTTACTCGCTGATAATGTAACTTTCTATAGGTGAAGGAATTTTCAAAATCTGTAAAGTAGTTTTTGAGTTTATTCATTACAAACGTACAAAAATACAAATCTCGCTCAACCAACATACACAGAATGATTTAAATGCTAATATATTACGTAGACCATTATTTTGCACACACTGTTATCTACTGAGAAATTTAAAAAAGTAATAAAAAAAATTATTTTTTTAAAAAAGTAATAAAATATTTTTATAAATATTTATTAAATCACTAATCAGAGCCTATTTACCTATCCCTTATCCTTAATCCTACTATTGTAGTCAGAACACTTGCAACACCTGTGGCGTTGCTTATATTATAAGCGACGGTATCCACCTAAGCTCAAGAAGATCTACCATAAAGTGAAACGTTGGCCTTTCTGTTAGACTTTAACACAAAATAATATAATTATTTATTGTTATAAATTTATTTAAATTGCACATAGTGTTATAATTTAAATAGATTTTCAACAAGGCAGACGCAGCAATGTCTTTCAAGGTAGAGCGGGCATAAATGACACCCTATCTTCGTTGCGACACCCCCCTCTTTCCACCCCTATGCACTCATTATGCAACTTGCAACAGACTTGCACCCGATGCTTCTCAAAACTATAAAAGAGGAACGTGATTTTGTTCTGCTTCGATTGACGAATATATTACCTTTATTTTTGGATTGGTACGTATTTGCTAACTTCCTCTTTTGGAACAAAATCATGCTAAGAAATGTTTGACTTAATATGTACTTTAACTAAGTTTCCGCTTTAATATTTTATTAAGTTTTTATGTTCATCTGTACAGAATCACCAAACAAACGACTGTAAAAACCAAACGATAACTCGTCCATTCGGGCGAGATAAATTCGCGCGAGTTTATAATGCAACAAAATAAAAAAAATTGATCTAAAGGTTGCGAAACCCATAATGTGCGTTTACAAACTTTATAGCTTCTCGTGACGGACTTTTGATAATTCTTTTTATATAATACAAAGATAGATGAAGAGCTACGCGTCACGTGACTCTACGACGTGTTGCCACGCGACGACTGCGTCGTTATAGTATATTATAGTCCCGGAGAAGCTATAAAGATTATATAAGCATCATATATATATAAAATGAAAAAGAATTATCAAAATCGGACTACTCCTTAAAAAGTTATGCGTGATTATACATTTAAAAAAAAGTACCCGTAAAATTGAGAACCTCCCCCTTTTTTTTTCGTTTTCGTCGGTTGAAAATTGCACCCCGGACGAAGCCGGGAGAACTACAGCTAGTATCTGTATACATAAGAATCGTCTGTAAAAATAAAAAAAAATGGAATCGACATTTTTTTTTTCAAATATTCGATTCTTAATAAGAGAAAAATTGAAAAAATTTACGGAAAATTTCATCCGTGAGAAACCGGGTTCGGATCACTAGTAAATAATAAGCCTAAGTTTTTTAACTACATAAAAAAATTCAATATAATTCTTCTATGTGTAACTATTAAACATAATCTTATTAAAACAGGAAGGTCTTTCAAAACATTTATCAATTCAACTGTATATTATTTTTTGAATTTTCGAACAGTGGAGATAAGTAGAAAAGTATCCGTAAGTATCCCTGGTACTAGGAATACTTTGTAGAAATAAGTGGAACGGGCGGGAATATATTGTACATGTACCAGTAAATATCTAGATTTTATAAGAGTATATATGAAAATTTGTGCTTTCCTCGTAGTCCTCTGTGATCGAACCAACAGGAAAAAAAGTCATCTTTGCCCTATCAATCGGAGCAACAAGAAAAAAAGTGCGCGTCGTCCGATCAGTCGGACGAAGCAGTCGGACCACGCGGTCTCAGGGGGTTATTTACTATTTATTCATTAAATTATTACTACTTATAAATTTATTTAAGTTTTAAGTTATGTAAGTCCAAAGTTAAAGTTCAAAGTTTAAAGTTAATTTAAGTTTTGAAGTTGATTACAGAAAAAAATTGTTTAATAATACACATACACAATTAAAATAAGTTACAACTCTAAGTAGACAATCTGACCTAACCGCAACTCGCCCTTATCGGGAATCGTTTCGTCCGAAAGTAAGTAAACTATTCAGACAACATTACGGGAAACGAGTCGTCGGCAAATCGACAATAAACCAGTTAGGGAATGTTCTGGATGTGCTCTTTAACATAAGCAGTTGGCATTCATTGTGCGGAACCCTCCAAACCCTCTCTCCCTACTTCTCATCCGAGGTCACCCTATAACACGATTGAGAAGTTCGAAGGTAAACTTCATTGGTGGAATGTTGATTTGTGTTGGTAATTTGGAAGAAAACATTATAGGCTTTGGATAGTAGATCTATAACCTTTTTTATTTGTCTTACATTTCATAAGTATGCAATAAATACGTCGTAGCCACGTGTTCTTTAGGTTAAATTATAGGTTAGGCAGTGTACATTTGTACAGTTTTAGTTGAAGCAAGGTAAAAAATCACCACGTCTTATTATTTATTAATTAAATAAAAACATGTTACCTAGTGATGACAAATGGCGCTGAAACGCCTACTATGAGCCTTGTAAGAAAGCTCAACGTAGTTCAACGAGCGACGTTTCTATGCTTGGGGTTGCACTTCGTGATCGAATCAGACATGAGGAGATCCGTATACGTACGAAAGTGACCGACATAAGCAATCGGATCAATAAGTTGAAGTGGCAGTGAGCAGGACACATAGTATGCAGAGTTGACCGATGCTGGGGCCGGAAGGTTCTCGAGTGAAGACCACGGACCGGCAAGCACAGCGCAGAACGTCCACCCACAAGGTGGACAGACGACCTGATAAGGGTTACGGGTCGACGGTGGATCCAGGCTGCTTGTTCTATCGTAGAACTAATAGTAGAACTGTTTAAAACAACCCGCTTCTGACCGGTCATATTGGAAAATTATGGGGGAGGCCTATGGCTAGCAGTTGAGATTATGATGATGATCATACTATTTGGTATAACAATCGTCAATTGAGCTTTGGCAGAACATAACTTGGTTGGACGTTGTCGAATACGTTTGCGTTCTGACCACAACCGACAATACCTCTGACCACTGTTAATAACAATAAAGTCGAGCTTGACACGATCTGTTTTAGTTGTGGTCGCCTCTCTGACCGTGGTAGGTTTCTAGAAATTGAAAATACAAAATTCACTTCGTAGTAAACCGCTAAATTAAAATTAGTTTATTTAATTGCTATGAGACTGCTGTTTGCAGACAGCTGTGGTTACGAATAGTTGCAAATTGGAGCTTAGAAATTACAATAAAGTAATTTGAACACTTCAAACAGAAACATATATTCTCAAATTGTCATTCGACCCCTAAACAAATATTGCACAATTAACACAAATTAATTGTTAGCAAATGAAACAAGTCCATTGCAAACAATCCGGAAAGATCCACTTCACCAGAACAAGAGTATAATATTGCTTTTGTAGATTACGCCGAACCAACAAGACTTACCCCTTTTCGGTCGCTAACGAGGTATATTTATCATTCCCACATACGTACACACATTTCACTGTTTGTCTTTTACTTAGGGCCATGAAACGAACGGATTTGTTTAAACGAATTGATTGCTAGGACTTAAAAGACACTGTGTTGTTAAAGGACATCATTTAAAACCAGGCTTTTTTTGACTTACATTTTGTAGAATTTGGTAAGAAAAGTCTTTTTTAATCTCAGTGATTTCCTGTGAATATTTCATATTTATAAAATTAACATTATAAATTTAACAGATTTCATAAATAAATGCGAAAATGATGACTTGTATTTGGGAAATGCAAGGTATTTTAATATTTTCAAACTTAAATATTTAGAACTTCTAAATAAATTCCTAAATTATGAGACTATTTAGTGCAAGCGATGCAAGCTATGTCTTACATATAACATAAATAAAGCATAACATAAATAAAAATATTATTAAATTATCTTGGAAGAATTATTGTTAACTTTTACATGCTTTTAGATTTGCACACCGCTTGTCGGTTGAATGTGTGGACAATATCTAATACAATTTACAACAACTTATATATAATTATATTCAGCAAATAATTTATTTTGAATTTGAATTTGAAATATATGTATATGAAACCCCATTACCAAATTTCACGATATTTTTTAACAAAAATCTATCATTTCTTCTTACCAAATGTTACACGCAACGAGAAGCATTTGCATCTTGGCTAGGCCGACAGATCTCCATACAAAACTGTTTGATCTCTTAGAGATAAACTCCTCTTGTATGTACAATCTAATAAAAGTTACCGATCGTTATTGTAAAAATAGAATATAGTAATTTTCTCAATAAAGTGACCTCTAGTAACAACTTCAAATAAGTCCTAGCTAACACATCTACACAAACTTTCGTATGTATACTAGTACGACGATTTGTGGAGGTATAAACACTGGTCGCTCCGTGTATGCCTCCGCTGATTTCAGAGCCACACCAACACTTGAGACAGAAGTTAGTGGATAATTTAATTGTACGTAATCTTACGCGGCTCTAGTTCGACATGTTTCTGTAATACAGTGAGTTCGCGTTCAATTTGTGGACTTTGATTATTGAATTATACAAATTTCACACTTATGTGTTACATGATATAAAGTTTTATTTACAAATATACGTTTCTACGAGTTACTCATGTTCACTCAGTTTCTTAAGAGAACTTAGCAAAAAAGTATTATTTTCTGATGGAATCCGTACTAATATTATAAATGCGAAAGTATGTTTAGATGTATGGATGTTTGTAACTCTTTCACGCAAAAACTACTGAAATGATCACCATGAAATTTTGCATACACGTTGTCTGGGACACCAGAAAGGACATAGGGTATCTTTCATCGTTCAACGCGGACGAAGTCGCGGGCACCAGCTAGTATTTAATATTTGAGGTACAATATTCTAATCCATCCAAGGGCGATACGAGTATCTGTTCCGAGATTTCCCATCCAATCATTACGGATTTCAAAGTTTCACTCGTTAAAACATTCCACAAACTTTGTAAAGCGGTCAGCTTACAAATTAAACGCTTACAAAGATTATTATTAATGAGAAATGGAATACTTCGTTAGAAGGAAGATCATGTTTCAGAAGATACTTGAAATAACATTGAACTAAGAGGTCACTAAGATATTTTAATTTCTTTTTAATATCTTATCTTGATAGAAATCAGCAAAGGAGTGTTAGCCCGATGAAACAAACGGCATACCTAGGTTCAAATCCTGGTACAGGCAAAGCATCTGTGACTTTTCAATCTTTTAATTTAATTAGATGTTGATCTCTTCGTCAAATGATCAATGAAAGAAAATATAGTTAGGAAACCGGATGTGACTGTGAAGACTAGTATAGACATTGAAGACACATCAAATCATTAAAGTCCAATTATGTAATAGAATAATTTGAAAAGTTATAATAAATTATAACATTTAAATACAAATATTTGCACGCCCTTGTCACATAGAACATAATTATGTAGAACGTGTATTTGTGGTAATAATATACTTATATATTTATATTTTAATACTAAAATCGATTAATTAGCAAGTTATTCCGAAACATCTGCTTTCTCTGTAAAGCTCGTCAATAAGCTATTCCTTAAAAGGTTTCCCTCATATTTCATCCAACATAATCGTGCTGTCCTAGTTTTGCCCATTATTTATTACAACAGATATAAGGCCGTCGCCGCATATTGCCCAATTACATTAGCGGAACACTGCCACAAGTGTAAGGCCATCGCATACGAAGAATACGAGGGTTAGCTAGATTTATGTCTTCGTTTGATACCTTAAAACATAGGTATGTAAATCATTATATATTTTTTATGTTGAGGTCGACAGACAGGCTGACGGTCCACTTGATGGTGGGTGGCTACCGTCGCCTGTAACACAAGTAACGCCAGCAAGTGCGCTGCCGACCATAGAAGACCAACCATAGATGAGGAAGGGATGGGATGACAGAGACTGTCCCTTACTCACTCACCGAAACACAACTGAATATATTTCACTGTGGTATTTTGTAAGGGGGTGGTTACTGCCGCCAGACGGGTCTCTTTTAATAAATAAATAAACAGCAAGCGCCGCAAATAATAGTGGCGAAATATTTGTAAGAAACGAGAATAAAAATAATATGGAGACATAATAATTATTATTATCAAGTACGGCTTGCGAATCGTGAAGACTCAAAGATAACTAAAATGGAGTATCTTAAAATCAGTTATATTAGAAATAATAGTTGAAAAATAAGATCACCTTAAGAATTAATAGTTAATGAAATCACAACTAATATGTTATAAGCAAATAAATATTGAATGAGCCAGCAGTTCTAGAAACGAAATGTATGCACCGTAGTGATGCGCCTACATATTTATGATATCGATGTCTGTATAATGACGACATTGATTGATGAGATACCAACTCGACGGATGATTTATTCGAAAGCCAATTGTGATACTCCGATACTTTTGTGGTTTTATTAAACCGATTCGCCGCTGAAATCATTTCGATAAGTAAATACGTATATAACTTTTAACCATGGATAGAAGCAAAAACGAGAAAGATAACGCCACATTCTTACAATGCGTAATCGACTAATGAGCTACATACAAATAAATACTCGTATAGCAAAAATTCCAATATCTAACACGTGTAATAATAGAGAGAGATAGTCAAATGAATTCAAACGATAGCTTGAATGAGATAACCATATTATAATGTCGCTGCAAAGCATCCACATTCAAACGAAAGCTGCTATTTCGTGTTTATTTGTCACAAATACTCTGATGTAAATGAGTAGTCCCAATTAGGTTGAGCCAACTTCGAGAAGGAGGTCAATCGTCGAGTCCAGCTCGGATGGGCAGCATTCTGGAAATTTCAAGATATCTTCTAGGTGTCTCAAAACAAAAGATATCCACCAATGTGTGTTTCAAACAACAGTGATGACATATGGCGCTGAAGCGATGTCTCTAACTATGAGCCTCGTAAGAAAGCTCAAAGTCGCTCAATAAGCTATGAAGAAGACTATGCTTGGGGTTACATTGCGAGATCGAACCAGGAATTCTTACGTAGACGTAAGAAAGTTACTGACATAAGCCGATGGATCAGTAAGTTGAAGTGGCTGTGGGCAGGACACATACATAGTATGGAGAGCTGAAGGTTCTCAAGTGGAAGCCTCCAGCCTCCGGTCGAGGGTGGATCCAGGCTGCTTCTGACCTGTCTTATTGGAAAATTTTAAGGGAGGCCTATGTTCAGCAGTGAACGTCTTGCGGCTGAGTTAATGGTGATGATGATGATTAATATTATAAATATGAAAGTAAGTTTCTCTGTCTGTCTGTCTGTTAGCTTTTACGCCTTAACTACTCAACCGATCATCATGAAATTTTGCATCATGAAAAAGGGCATAGAGACCCCCTAAGGTACTTCTGGCAGTGTGTAGGGGTGTGAAGCTGTAAAAGGGCCCGCATTGTTTATGCGCTCACAACTTTATTTCTTTTAAAAGAAATATGCAATTGGTAAACAAAGAGGAACTCATCAGCTTTCGTATCGTTCTTTGTGTCGTAACCGTAAAAGCGCGTTTCTGTAAGCTCACCCCGCGGTTTCAGCATCGCATTTACATCTATTTGTTAATTCAGAAACCTGAACATAATATCGGGAAACACAGTAGTTATCTAAACTATGGTTTCATGGTTCTACTCTATTAATATTTTCTTAAATTCCTTATAAACTTGTGAACTAATCCAAAGTTAATGTTTAATTTTAATTGCGTTTTTTAAATTTTTTATTAAGTCTGTGCAGATGCGGCCGAAGGTGGATCACGCTTACCTAGTAAATGCCCATTAACCTTAGATTGATTAACCCTAGTTAGGTTTCAAACTAGTTTACCTTTTTCATATATATATGAACATGTTAATGGTGCTTTAATTAATTAGTTATTTAAGGATTAAAAAAAATAAAAAATAAATTAACATGAAATGCTTAAAACGCTAAATGATATTTTTCAATGCAGAATTCACTTTGATCTATTTAATGGAGTCTTTAATTGCAACTTAGATAATGTTAAATGACTTCGCAGGACCTAAGCGGCTGGATGCGAAAAACGGAAGACGTGGTTAACTTATAATAATGATTTTACTATGATAGGATATCCAACCTGTTATATTGTAATGTATTCCAGTAAGGATGTTGGTTGCCCTTTCAAGCATAAACTAATGAATTTATTTTGATATAATTTTAATACTGTGTTTAGACACTGTATTATTATATTGTTACATACTTACTGTGATCCGTTTCCCCTTCTTGGGTTATTGGCGATTTGTTTCACTCTGATTGCGATCGATTGCTTTTCCTTTGCCTTCTTTAGTTGATGGGTTTATTTCGCGGACTCCCTGAATTTGTATTACGTGGGAGTAGCGTGAAATGTGTTATGGATCAAGGGTTATTATCCGTGGTTATATGGTAATAATATTCGATTATGATATAGAAAAATATGTAAAAAATTAATCTATTTATTTGTGTTATAATACTGAAATACCTATAGACAGAATTTTGCGGGCAACATAGTGAAGCAGCTTATATATATAAACATGTGTGCATAAGCCGTTTACTGTTTTGAGGTTTTGTGTTCCAACATTTTTGTTTATTTTTATTTGAAAATATTGGTTTACAAATTTACTTTGATGTTAAATGTGATTCCATCCATTTTTTATAAATACCTATTATACATACATATCTATTATAAAATTTGATATCGTTACACTTCATATACCTACCATACCTAAATGTTTCATTATATAAAAAAAATACAATAAATATAGAAAAATATGATAAAAATTCAAGTAGCAATTTTCAAAATATTAGCCACTTATTAGCCTGCTACTACTGACCAGAGCCAAATAATAAAAGCCGAAAATCAACGAAAATTTTTTTTTTTTTTTTTACAAGAGGAATCATCATAGATACCCACCGGCCTGGGGACAGACCGGTGGGTTATGTCGGACTCCTGCCCCGAGATGGTAGTGGGGTAGACCTACCGACTAAACCTCTTGGCGTCCTCCGCGTCCGCTATAGGCGAAGTTGCGAGGTCGGACGAACACTCTTCCGCAACTCCGCCGCGGGGGTCCGTAACCGGACACTGCTCATTAGGACGGCGCACCCGAACTGCCAAAGTGCGCCGTGCCTCTCAGGATGAAGCGGGCGGTAGAGTCCCCATCTACCGCCCTAGTCCTGTCATGGATCCAGGTGGCGAGCGTACGCCAGCCGCCTGCGTCCAGTTCGTCGGCGACGGAGGGGATGAGATAGGACGTTGTCCTCTCGTTCTCTCTCCGCCGCCTCCTTCTGCGAGATGACATCTTCGCAGAAGGATTGAGTCGCTCGCCAAGCGGCTCTGCTGCCGACCATAGCTTTAACTACGGCCGGCAGAGAGAAGTCAAATCCAATGGTCGCAGCGAGCTCAGTTCGCTGCGCCAACCATCTAGGGCACTCCGCAAGAGTGTGCTGTGCGCTGTCCTCAGCGCATGCACACGAGTGACACTCTGCAGTTGGCTCCCGACGAGCCACCCGGTGGAGATAGCTCCCGAAACAGCCGTGTCCCGAGAGCACCTGCACCAGGCGGAACGTGAGAGCCCCGTGTCTTCTCTGGAGCCATTCGCCCAAGACTGGGCGAATAGCTTCTATGGTGCGATGACCGGCACTTGGCTCGGCCAATCTCTCGCTCCATTTCAGGAGGAGGTTATCGCGTGCACGCGAACGGATTCGCGAAACAGCCTCTTGCGGAGGCTGAGCTCCCCGAGATCGTACATCTGCAATGGCCAGATATACGGTCGCCTGCACCTCGGCCTCGAGGTCCCATGGTGGCGTGCCCGCCATGACACATGCAGCCTCGAAGGACACTGTCCGATAACCCCGGACGATCCTGAGCGCTAACGCGCGTTGCGCGCGTCGCAGATGAGCTCTGCATTTCTGTCTCAGGCCGTCCGCCCAGATTGGGGCTCCGTATAGAGCCATCGACCGCACTGCCCCCGCATACAAACGGCGACAGGCGGTATTTGGCCCACCCAGGTTTGGGAGCAACCTGCCCAAAGCGGCAGCGGCTCCCACCAACTTCGGTTCCAAGAGCCGAAAGTGTCCCGCAAAACTCCAGCGACTGTCCAGGACGAGGCCGAGGTATTTCATCGTGGGCTTCACGTCCACGGAGACCCCCCCGATGATAATCTCTGAACCCGGCGGTGGTGCCTTCCGAGGCCCGTGAAAGCACATGGCTTCGGTCTTGTTTAAGGCTACGGTGAGCCCTAACCGCCGGATTCGTTCGACGACGTGAGCCACTCCAGTGGTAGCCAGAATAGCCGCCCATCTGTAATCTGGTGCTCGTGCGGTTACCAGAGTGTCGTCGGCGTAACACGTCACGCCGACGCCTGGCAGGTTAGCGCCTCTGAGAACCGAGTCATAGCCAATGTTCCACAGGAGCGGCCCGAGGACCGACCCCTGTGGAACTCCACACGTAATATGGCGGTGTCTCAATCCCGTCTGCGTCGGATAGCTCACTGATCGTTCAGTAAGGTACGCAGCGATAATCCGGCGCAGGTATGCTGGTACTCTGTGGTACTCTAATCCGGTCATGATACAGCGCCACGGTAGGCTGTTGAAGGCGTTGGCAATGTCCAACGACACCGCCATCACAACCTGACCATGGGCTACTGCATCATGCGAAAGGTCTCGCACGCTTGCTATCGCGTCTATTGTGGACCGACCACGACGGAATCCAAACTGGCTGGTGCTAATGTTCGGCCCAGTTCCCTCGATGTGCCGAACGAGGCGAGTGGCGATGACTCGCTCGAACAGCTTGTTCACCTCGTTCAGCAGGACGATGGGTCGGTAAGCCGACGGGGAGTCCGCCGGTCTTCCTTCCTTCTTGATTAGCACCAGCCGGCCTTCCTTCCACTTGCGCGGATAGCAGCCGTTCCGGAGACAGAGGTCCATCAACTCTCTGAGACGGCACCCGAGTGGCCCCGCGGCTAGAGCTAATACCCGGCCAGGCACGCCATCGGGCCCCGGGGCAGTTGCCGCCTTCCTGCGTAGACGTAGTAGGGCGGCATCCAGCTCAGCCTCGGTCACCTCCAGTGGGAGAGTCTCGTCCTCCCTTCCCTCGACCGCAGCTTCCAGCAGTGGAACCGGTCCCAGTGGATGTTCGACCCGGTCGGGGAAGAGGTTATCCACTACTCTCTCCAGGAGCTGTGGCTCCAGACTACTCGTTAGCGGGGGTGCCCATGGGCGCATTTTCTCCCTCACAAGCCTGTAAGGCCTGCCCCACGGGTCGCCGTCTATGCTGTCCAGCAGCTCCGTCCATGAGCGAGACTTCGCTTCGGCGATAGCCGCCTTCAACCGTAGGGAGCGCTCCCTGTACTCGGAGTACAGTAGGGACTCCTGCGCCTCGTCCCTGTTCCGTCGCCTACGGCTTCGGGTAAATCGGCGTCTCGCCTTCACGCAATCCCTACGGAGCTGTGCTATTTCCTCTGTCCACCAGTAGACCTGTCGCCTTTGGGGAACTCGCCAACTACGGCGAGGCATCGCCGCGTCGCACACCTTCTTCAAGGCTTCTGCGAACCAGTGTGCAGTCGTGTCAGCGTTCACTGGACCCACAGGACCGGATATCCACGCTTGCACGATCGCTGCCTCCTCGATGAGATCCTTGTTGAGGCCCTTTATTGACCACCGTGGGCCGTTCCATCCCGCTACCGAGCGAGAGTCATTCGGCGAAACCCGAGACGCAGAAATATCGAACCATATGTAGCGATGGTCCGACAACGTCTCGATGTCTTCGAGGACCCTCCAACCTCGGACACGGCGTGCCAGGTCAGGACTTGCAAAGGAGAGGTCCACAATGGACCCGCCCTGCCTGCGGACGCATGTCTGTGTCGACCCCCTATTCAGTAACGAGAGGCCAATGGTAACGGCCCACCTTTCGAGACGCCGCCCACGGTTATTCGAAGCCGGACAGCCCCAAGCCAAGGACTTGGCATTGAAGTCCCCGGCGACGAGGACCGGGTGCGGACTGCTCCGAAGGACAACCTCGCCCAGATCCAACAAGGATCTTTCGAATTCGGCGATACTCCTGTTGGGGGAGAAATACACTCCCACAACTACAGTTCCGCCAACTAATGCAGCGACGTACCCCTTTCCCCGGACTATGTTCCTGAAGGTGGGGGAGCCAGTAGCAGGTTGCGACGCAAGCGCTACCACCCCGTCTCTGTCTCCGACCCAGTTTGTCGGGATCAGATATGGCTCAGCCACTATTGCAACGTGTGTCGACCACTGCGCCAGGCTCTGGCACAAAAGATCCTGTGCCCTGGCGCAGTGGTTGAGATTCGCCTGTAAGACGCGAAGGGCCATTATTTGGCAACGGTCTCTACGTCCATCACCTCAGCCGCCGGCGTGGCAGGCTTGGTGGCGGGCTGCGGATTCTCGAGACCCTTGCCAGCCTTCTTCGTCTTCTTTCTTTTCTTATTGCGGGGGGCAGCACACGCTCTGCTGCCCAAGCTGTGCCCCGCTGGTTTTTCATGTTCGATGCATAAGGGGCACTCAGGCTCCGATGTGCACTCGCGCGCCTTGTGACCGGGCTTTCCGCAGCGGAAGCACAGCGCGCTGCGGTCAGTCCCGGTACATTTGTGACGGGGATGCCCTGTCTCGAGGCACCTAAAACACCTAGCTGGCCTAGGTGTCAGCAGTTTGACCTGCGCCGACACCCATCCGACTAGCAGGCGACCGCTACGTGCCACCTTATCCGCAGCGGTGACCGGGCACCGTATCCAAACGGAGGCGGGACCCCCGTTTGACATGCGTATGTCACCCGATTTGACTGCATCGGGTGAGCAATCGCCCACCCGAGAAATCGCTTCGGCGACCTCCTCTTTGGTGACCGAGTCATCGAGGCCAGTGATCCGCAGGTCTGCGGTTTTCACAGGCCTCGTCACTACTGCTCTGTCTCCGAGAATCCCTCTGATTCTGGCGGCTAAGGCGTCGGCCCTAGCGCCAGCAGTCGTTCCCGGCAGCTCCAGAATACGCGCGTCCGTCTGCTTCGCAGGTCTGAAGTGGACAGACGGGATCCCGAGCTCCTGAAGGTCAGTTTGGGTCCTCAGTTCCCTAATTGATTCCTTATAAGTGGCGCCCCTCTCAATCGCTTCGGGAAGCAATGTGATAACCACGGCCGCCGAGCGTGGGGGGCGCAACTTCGGCGGGGTCCCCTGCGAGCGAGCACCGGCTGGCGAGGGCCTGTTAGGTGCCGCCTTACCCTTCTTCTTGAGACCCCGCTTAACCACTGTGGTCCAGCCCTCGTCAATGGACTTAGGCGCTGGGGGAAGCGGGCGGGGCTCCGTTTTCTTCTGGGCCGTTGTTTTTCCGGTACCCTTGCCCTTAGGAGGGCGCGCAGGTGCCGCCTCGCGCACAGTGCCTCGGCGTAGAGGCGGCTTTGCAGGCGGGGCCTTGAACGGATCTGGTGGAGGCAATTCAGCTGCCGGCACCGTCTGTCTCCTAGCGGCCAGCATTAGCCGCCCTGTCTCATCCGGTGTTAGACGGGTCTCTAGGGCCTCAAACCTATTATTGATCATGGCCCCGACACTTACCATGATCCTATCCAGAAGACCCTCTGATTCAGTCGCAGACAATTGTCCGGTCTGGGTTAACTCCTGGCGAGGCTTGTAGGTCTCTAACATATCCCGCCTCATGCTAGTCATTTCCTCGCGGAGAGTGTCCAGCTCAGTCCGCAGACGAGCGTTGTCTTCCTGGACCTTCTGCATCTCTTCGGATGCTGAGAAGGTCTCTACGTCGGATGCCGCCTGGGAAATTGTGGCAAATACCCCATCAAGGGCCTTTTGAAGGTTCCCATTAAGGCCCGTTTCTGAGGACACGGCCTTTACAACTGCGGCCGCGCACTTCAGACGCTCCCTCATAGTAATGGCGTCGCCGAGCTTACTGGCCAACGATACGGGGTCGCCAGCAGTGGAGCCCCTCGAGCCTTGGGACGAGTCGCGGGCGCTGTGCTGTTTGGCCTTGGCCATACCGGCGTACTCGCCCGTCGTGGGCGGACGACCCCTGCCCCTCTTTTCCTCGTTCTTGTTTGCTTTAGTGGCAGGTTTGCCACTAGAGCTCCCAGATCCCCCGGAGTCGTGGCTCTTGGCGACACTCTTGGTTTTGAGGAAGGTCCTCTTGCGGATTTGCCGGCCTCGAGATCCTGGAGAGGCCGTGTCTACGGAGAAGTAAGAGCCGGAGTCAGATCCGGTCTTGCCACTCGCAGGACTTACATCTCGTGATGACGCCGAAGGCGTCATTACGCGGTTGAGCATAGCTACAGGGCTGGTTGCCCCGCTGCTCACACCCTTGACAGGGTCGCGCGTCGACCCTGTTTTAATCCGCGCACGCGTGCGCACTCCCCCAATCGCCTCGGTAACATATTTCTCACCAAGGGACCCGGTCATCCCTTGGCGCCGTTGGCCAGACGGAGCGCATTGGCCGCTCGTAGTAAATTTCACACTTGGAGCCCGAGCTAGCTCCGAGCGCCCGGCGTCAGCGGGATCGCAAGACATATCCGTTTCCTTTTCTGACATTTCCATATAGTTTGGGAAGGAACGCCTGCGGCCTTTTCCCAAAGGGCCGCAGGTGCGCTTGGGACTGGGTCCCCCCCAGCCATTCAACCCCTCGGCACGCCGACCTTGGGTTTGGGGTGATTTTTTATAGTGGTTTTCTTCCACGCGGTTTGACGCTCAGTGCGCCAGACCCCCGGCCGCGCAGAGTGCGAGGTTACGGGTTGCCCGACGGTGACCTAGGCCACACGCCGCGCCCGCGGACCTAGAAGGTCCGCCGCCTGCGAGCCGGAGCTCCACTGCCCCATTTCGGGGCCACCATGATAGCGCCGAGCGCATTGGCGCAAGTCGCACATCCGCGCCTCTGGTATGCCAGAGACGCCCACGACCCACGTGGGTTCACCTGGCAACAGCATCTGGCTTCTTGGACAAGAAGCCATCGCTTCACCCTCGAGGTTATTTTTTAGAGAGGTTTTCTTCCTCGCAGTCCAATGCGTGATGCACTGGACCCCCGACCCCACACAGTGTGGGGCTACGGGTTCAAACCAGGTACCCCTGAACCAGAACGTTAAAGCAAACACCTTTAACCACTGGACCACTGGGGCTAGTCAATATACAACTTAATAACAATGGTAACAAGGTTGTGTTTACATATTTTGCAGTATTATGTTAATTAATACGTGGCTGCTTAAACTTAAATATAAGTACTACCCTTCAATGTTTTGAACTTGTCTGAGTGAAGCATCTCAATGTCTAATATCCACTTGCCTACTGTCAACTTGTTTAGGAAATCACTAACGAGCTGTAATATCTGAACGGATATTAAATATACCGCTACCGTTTTCACTACGACTTTATAACAACTTTAACATTCACCGCGTAGTTTGTTGGTGACGTGAAACACCAGCGCTATTGAGGGAAAGTATTGAATATGCAACGTAAAGATAGAAACGGAGATGGAAAAGCCTTTCACGAAAACATACGCTTCTGTATTGTGTTTTCAAACGCTGTGGTTATATTTTGACACACTCATCATCAACATCTCAGCCGCAGGATGTACACTGCTGGACATAGGCCTCCAACATAATTTTCAATAGGACCGGTCAGAAGCATCTTGGATCCACCGACGCTCCGCGGCCTTTATCACCTTTTGGGTGGACATTATACGATGCGCTTGCTGGTCCATGGCCTCCACTCAAGAACCTTCCGGCCCTCATCCTCCCTACTATGTGTTCTGCCCTATGCCACTTCAACTTACTGATCCGCCGGAATATGTCGCTAAATTTCGTACGTCTACGGATCTCCTCATTTCTGATTCGATCTCGCAATGTAACTCTGAGCATAGACTCCCCCCGGTGTAACCCGTGGCATGGTTAAAATACATCTCTCTCTCCGTGTGCCTCAAGACTGTCAGACATCTATCGTGCCTAAGCACGTAGCCAAGATATTCATTCTTGCGTTTTTTGAAGGTTTTCATCATCTTAAAAATCGGTTAAAATACATGGTTTCGTTATTTATTATTTTTATAATGAAACATTAGTCTACCATGTTTGCTTTATATTGAACATGTTGAAAACAAATAACATATCTTTTTTAAACAATTATGACGATATATTATTATGAAAAGGCGAATGTAGTAACAGTTATACCCATTGTTAGTCAGCTCTTCACATTCACACCATAAATTTTGAAAAGTTATTAAGGCATCCGTTGAAAAATAAAACCAATTCAATAACTATAGGTATATATATATCGACTCATTAAACATTAGTCGGTACAGAGTGCAAAGAACACCCGTATACACCCGTCAAGCATTATAAATCGGCGAGCCACTCGCGTCACGCTCAACTTAATGGTTCGTAACATCTGGGAGGAATGATTGCAAATTTTTATTTACTCCGTGGAGGAGCGTGGGGAATGGAATACTAATGATTATCATTAACCAACCGCCTTCTGGATGTCGGGGGGACAAATGAACAACAGTTTCGCACAGGTGGGAGGGACGCTTTAGATATATTACTATTTCACGACAAATACTTTACGTCATCAGCTATTCTGTGAAGCCACATATTTATTTTTATTTATTTCTGAGTCAGTGTGCATTTAACTCTCTGCCTGCGTTGTATGAGGTTCAAGCTTTCGGGACAATTGTTGGTGTGTTTAATCTTGGCAAAAAACGTTGGTTGTGTTAATAGGTAACCACCTATAATCAAATATTCCGTCAGCTTGCCCGCCGATCTTTACATGAAAAAATCAACATGCATTTTTTTATAGTATAAGATATTATTTATATTATTTTATGTGATCAGAGCTAGCGTGTCTATTTAAAAGTTAACATGAATCAAACGTGTGCATCAAAGTACCATTGATTGCAAAAAAAAAAAAACATATTTCTCCAATATCATTGAAATTCTCTACAAAAAATTCAAAAGATCAACAGTCAAAGGTAAGCGTTGAAAAGCTGGTTTTAACGCGTTTTTTCCTCTTCTAAAACCTTTAATCTCGGCTAAATGTGATGTCAGTCTAGCTGAGTTGTTAATTTACCTAAAACACAACAAACCGCGCCATTACAACGCACATTAAAAACATTGGAATGAATAATCTCATACAATTTTACTTTGTCGCTGAAACATGGTGGATTTTTATTCTCTCATACTAAAGATGAACGACAAGCGTACTGCTAATAATATTGATATAATAATAAATAATATATAATTTTTAAATGTGGTAAGAATATAGATGATATACGATGCTGTGTGTCTCGTGGAATGACAAGGTCTAAAAATCCTTCCAAGAGCGCATTCTAACAGAGTAAATACTGGTACTTTTGGTTCAAGATATTCCAGTGTCGAACACTGGAATATCTTCCAATTGTATCAGCTTCTTATGTGTGTTGCTAGTGATGATATATGGCGCTGAAATGTGTTATCTGCCTATGGGCCTCGTGAGAAAACTCAACGCCGATCAACGAGCTATAAAGAGGACTGTGTTATTCTGCGAGAACGAATCAGGAATGAGGTGATCCAATTCAAACGAAAGTTAAAGACATAAACATGCATATTACCATAGTTTATTTATATTTGATTATGTCAATAATTCCATTGCTGTAGAAATTTTGGACTTTGTTTCAATAAAGAATCGCTATATCGTTATATCGTGTAATCAATAGTATAATTAGGCGAATCCCCCTTTATGAATAGTAGCTTATGAGAAAAATAATAAGTAGAACTACTTGGAGGGTCACAGTAGAACTCATTGGATGTTTTTGTTTATTTTGTTCTATTATGAAAATAGTAGAACAATTTGGATATGTTCCATTAAAAGTATTCGAGTCCAATCTGTCATACTCTATAGTAGAACTACTTGGATTTTTTTTGTCCAAACTGTTCTATCGTAGAATTATAGTAGAACTGTTTGGACTAACCCACACAGCGAATCAGCATATGGAGAGTCGACGGCCTCCGTACAGGGCCTGAAAATTCTTGAATTTAAGCCAGAGCCACACAAAAACGCAGTGAAAGACCTCCACCAACAACGTGGACAGGCGAATAAAGGTCGCAGGTTGACGGTGGATTCAAGATGCTTCTGACCGGTCATACATCTAATAATCTATTTGCTTGCCCTGCACACATTACTATAGTTGTGATATTTATCAACAAATGTTATCTCTTCTAACTTGCACCCTTGTAAGCAGTTAAAAAGCTTTCGCTATAATCGTCTCGTTATTTACGGACTATAATATTTTAATAACGCCAGCCTATATCCGTTAATCTCGGTGTAATCGGCCGTTTATTATTGACCGTATGAACGAGTTGTGTTCGGTTAAAGCGCTCATAATAACTTTGTATGTGGTAGCCCATTGGTTAGAAGACTCCAGTCGGGATTCCAAAGATTGCAACTATCGGCCGATAAAAAGTCTGTAGTCTGCGGGGACTCTTATAGGCAATGGTAGCCACCTACCATCAAGTGGACCTTCAAGTTGTCTGCAGAGTTAAAAAAAAAACTTAAAAAAACCCGATGCTTAACATTTTCAGTTCGCTTTCACTAAAATTAATTACATATGTCAAAATTAACTTATCCTTTATATTACATTTAAAGAATATATGTCAACTTACACAAACCAGTATTTAAACGTTGGATGTAACAATGTATACGCATTCATCATAACTCCATTTTACCTGGGGCTTAAAATTTTCAAGTTACGCCTTCAGTAAAATTCATTATATACTCGTATGTCAGAATTAACTTATTATATAATTCTAAGTGAAATGGTTTTCACATTCGCTAAAATACTTGAACTCGGAAACGTTTTAAGGGTTCCGAGGTTCAAAATGTAGTTGCGATGGTCGGTAGCATCAAAGTGCTTTATAATTCCACATTAGGTTTACCACACACGAATAACATAAATGCACAGACCAACCAAGTTTGGACTCTTCCTGACAGGAAACGGCTGAATGACTTTTTTCTACAATATACGCCGAACGACTCATTTCTAACGTATTGAAAGAAATTTGAAAAATATTAATGTTTACTTTTTTATATAAAAAAAAAGAAAAAAAATCAAATAATTGATGACATCATAACTGGAAAATGTAAAAGGTGCCGATTATCCACCCACGTTTAAAATCGGCTTAGCGGTTTTGGAGTCCATTTCCTTCTATATATAGATAGAGATAGCTCTATCTATATATAGAAGGAAATGGACTCCAAACCCAATTGGGGAGGGTTCGTACAAATTTCTTATCTTAGAAAAATTGCTATAATTCGTTAACCTTTTAACTTAATAGCTTTAAACTTTTTTGTAAATATCTACAAGATTATTATTTACATTTAGGTACATAAACAAGATAAATTATTGAGTTAATCATAAACTTAGTAACAAAAATGTAAAAAGTTTACGTGGGGTAACCACTTTCCCTAAGCAGTGTCCGGTAAGGAAGCTAACTAGCTAGCTAGTCTAATATAAAAATACTGAAGTGTTCTAACGTCTGTAACCTGCCTTATGTGAATTCCTCTAAAACTAACATGTATTTTGTACATTTATTCACTAAACTCAGTAATGTAAATCATATGAATGGGTTTTATTAAGGAACAAAATACAACAAAATTACCATCATCGTCGTCAAAAGGACCAGTCAGAAACAGCCTGGTTCCACCGTCGACCCACGTTCCTTATCAGATTCGTGACCTTCACTCGAAAACCTTCCGGCCCCAGCGGCCGTTGGCTCTCCGTACTATGTGTCCTGCCCATTGCCACTTCAACTTACTGATCCATCGGGTAATGTCGGTATTTTTCGTTTGTTTACGGATCTTCTCTGATCGGATCTGATTCGATCTCGCAGTGTAACCCCGAGCATAGATCGTTGAGCGAAATTGAGTTGACGACACGTTTGGTCTAGTGGCTAGTAACCCTAGCTGTTAACCAAACGGTCGCGGGTTCGAATCCCGCTAGGGGCAAATGTTTATATGTTAACATTTTACCTTTATACCTGAGTCATGGATGTTTTGTATTTATAATAAGTATGTATATACAAAAAAAGTAATCTATATAGTATATCAACTGTCTGGTAACCATAATACAAGCATTAGTTGCTTACTGTGGAACTAAATGGTGCTGTGTGGAATGTGTGAAGATATTTATTTATTTATTTATTTACTTATTTATGGGGCCCACAGTTAGAGAACACGTTTCAGCGCCATATGTCATCATTGGCAACACACATTGGTCGAAACTATTTTTTTAAGGCATTGAGGAATTTCGGACGAGAATATATCTCGAAACTTCCCTAATGCTGCCCATCCGTTCTGCATTCGGATAGTATAGTAGTAACCAATAAATTGTATAATTTGTGTGCATTAAAAGAATTAAAAGAAATCGTTTTGTGCACAATGAAAGTTAGAAAGGCTTGTTGTTATGGCAACGCGATCGGTCCCAGATGCTGGCAAATGGGTCCGGAAATTGTGGACTTTTTCACAAAGCGCGCGTTCGCCGCTTGCCAGACTTATGTTCCGAAATGCCTTCGTGTGTAGAAAAACGATTTAGGATTTTTTTAAAGAGAGTAATAATATAATGTCGTCTTACTACCTATTACTAGTTCTTTAATTTTAATATATTTTCAACCTTCTCACGACCAATAAACTGTTCTTTTTACTAATTGCATAGGCAACATTTCGTAAATTTACCAGAATTTCAACCAACATCGACAGTGACACCATTTTTTATATTATTAGACGGTTCCTAGCAGGGACCTAACATTTTTTCAGGATAATAAGTATCCTATATATTAATCCAGGTAATAAATTATTTGTGTACCAAATTTCAGCCGTTTTTGCGTGATTGAGTAACAAACATTCAAACTTATTTACCATCCTCACAAAACTTTCGCATTTATAATATTAGTAAGAATAGACATTTCCATAATGTTTTATCAATATTTATGAATGTCATACATCTATGAATGCAATATTGAAGAAGAAAAACTTAAGTCAGATTAATTAAAAATATGCAATTATCCGTCCACTTTGTCCCAAGTTAACACCCATTCAGTGCCCTAAGTTAGCCTCAATTAAAAATTTTCACTTGGTGAAAAGAGTGTTTTACAAAATGTAGAAAAAAATTACAACCAAAGAGCAGTAGCAAGTGCATTAAATATTCCCTTTCCATTGTTAAATGCATTAAGTTCCGCTGAGATTTAATTAAACGGTAAAAAGCAGGCACTCAACTTGTGGTAAGATTAAAATCACTGTAACTGCACGTAGGAAAGAATCGTGTTAAGGTGTACGCGAATTAGATCGACAACATTATGGTCACTTTATTTAAACTTTATTAGTAACTTAGTGAACCGCTCCCAGCTTCAACCGGGATGAATTTTTTATATACATAAACCTTCTTCGCTTATCCATCTGTCCATAAAGGTACTTTTATTTACATAAATTTATATAAATCTTACATTTATTTTATTTATTTATTTATTATACATACGTAAATATGGTGTCAAACATAGTCTTCGACTTCTAGAATCTATAGATACTTTATAATAAAATCCTAAACGAGCCGTGTCTGTATTATACATTAAAATTAAAAAAAAAAGTATATTGTGTAGACTATTTTTACTGAGGTGAAAAAAATATTTTTGGTATTTTGTCTGTTTGTTCTTACAGAAGAAAGGTATTATTGTTTCTACAATAAGGTTCTACAATAAGGCTTGGTTTGTACAAACAAACCAAGTTTTCTTCAATGGTCCGGTGCCACGCAACCATTAACTTTATCAAATATTAAACTGAGCTATTCAAGTATTCTTTGTTCGGAAAGAATGTGGCATTGTTTTACTCTACATACATTATGAATTTTTAAATTTACCTTGCTAAGGCTCTTTGTTCCGGAAGATATCTCTTTGGTGGTTGTGCGTAACAGCAGATGAATTTCTAAGCATTGTAATGCTATAATCGTACTACTATATAAATTGAAGGCGCCGCCTGTGTCTGTATGTACAGATGATCTCAAAAACTACTCAACGGATTTTCATGCGGCTTTCACTAATAGAAAGAGCAATCAACGAGGAAGGTTTCTTTATATATTTTTAGAAAAAAAAAATAATCGCTAAATGTTTTTCTAAACTTAAAACCCGAGAAATGAACCAATTCAGCTATTCTTATATAAAAAAAGAAGCATATATGTGAAAGTTTAGACATTTGCGTAAAGCCAGGTGATACACAGAACAGGTGAACAGGTCACAGTGTGCCCTGCCAATACCTACAGACAAGGGCCAACGATGAAGAATTCATTTCCAAAGTCGACCCAACCAGGAATCGAACCCGGGACTCCGAAGAGCATTAAAGCAAGCACCTTAACCACTTAACCAAGGGGCTCACCATTATATTGTATAAAAGCAGCACTAAATTGCCCCTTGAAATGCTATTTCTGAATTATAACCTTGTATAATAATTTTAATAGACTATTTAAAATAATAAGTAAATTTCGTGCTACGAGGAGCTACGGATGCTACGTTAGCAGCGTAGGCCCGCTACGGAGCGTAGAGCTAACGGGGATTAACTAAGCTCGGTTGTGCTTTTGAGACATAGAGCCCCTTGTAAGTGTTTGACTAGTGATTACGATGAACAAATAAATGCCTTGTTAATAACTTGTTAACAACTTTGTTTCATTACAAGGGGACTGTTAACCTATCTTAAAATAAATATAATTAACAAAGTTACCGAAGATGTTCGACTAGCTTTGATCGGTATTCTATGTGATATTTACTTTGACCTTTATAGATTGCCTATCAAAAGTTTTAAGATAATTAAAGTTTATAACCGACATACTAATGCTAATAACCGATAGTTTATACTCGATGGCCTCAACCGAGTTTCCCAAAGGGACCTTAAGGTGAATATGGACTAGAAGAAAGTTTTGTCCAACGTTGTTTCCACTCCAGTAAAAGTTGGAATTTCAACTCTCGAAGTTGTTGATGAGTATATATACTTGGACAAACAGTCCATTTAGGTAGAGCCAACTTCAAGAAGGAGACCAGTCATTGAATCCAGCTAGGCTGGGTAGCTTTCAGGAAACTCTGAGACATCTTCTTGCCCATTATTCCTCAGATTCTCAAAACAAAAGTTTTTGACTAATGTTTGTTGTCAGTGATGACATATGGCACTGAAACGTGGTCTCTAACTCTGGGTCTAGTAAGAAACCTTAATGTCGCTCAACGAGCTATGGAGATAACTAAGCTGGTTACACTGCGAGATCGAATCAGAAATGAGGAGATCCGTAGACGTACGAAAGTTACCGACATAAGCCGGCGAGTCAGTAAGTTGAAGTGGTAGTGGGCAGGACACATAGTACAGAGAACTGACCACCGCCGCCGGGGCCGAAGAAAGAAAGGTGATAAGGGCCGCGGGTCGACTGTGGATCCAGCTGCTTCTGACCGGTCCTATTGGAAAATTTTGGGGGAGGCCTATTATGTCCAGCACTGGAAGTCCTGCAGCTGAGTTGATAATGAAACCATATTATGTACCCATGAGGTCGACGGCTATGCTTGACAATCATATGTGCCTTAACTATTGCCTATAATTATTCTTTTCATATACTTATACATTAATTTTTTGGATTTCCTAAGGAAAATATTACAATATTTCCTTTACGTTATGTTTATTCGTCCTTCTATATCATCTAAATTATTTGTAATTTTGGTAAACAAATTTTAGTATCTCTCATCACAAGTAAATTAGATTTAATAATGAGATATAAATTGTCATTGAATAAATGTTTACAGAGTTTGCCTTCTACATGTTGACTATATAATCGATACAAATAATAATATATATAATGTAATTATGCCTACAAGTCTCATAAGTCGAAACACACACGGGCTTTACACAAACTTTTTTATCCGCCTCCAAATCCCCTTTACGAAGTCACTCGGCCATGGTAAAACTTTTTTCATTTACAACAAGAACGCAAATGATTTATTTTTGTTAATATAAGATTATTTTATTGCAGTGCACAATTGTAACAAACAGTGTGAATGAAGTGTTATTTTCTTATACGTAATTTAATATTATGACAGTTTCGTTACTCCAGTCACTAATATTATTGGTCACTTCAAATTAAGGAATATTACCTACTCTTACCACAATTTTTTAAATTTTCAATTAAACACTGTTGTGATTTAAATTTATTTAAACAACGTTTGTTTAAAGAATGTTCAAAATTCTTTGCAACAGTTTCATTTTACTTTACTGTTAAAGGAGAAGTCATTATAACTGCAATTCCCTGGGCGCAAAAATTAAAAAAAAAAAACCTGCTACGCAAGAAAAGAATAATTCTGAGTTACGAAGTGAGGACCAGGTTTGTGTAATAATTATTGTGGGTCCTCGGAGACAAGACTCGCGGACACAGTACGTATAAAGAGCGAAATTTCGTAGTTGTTAGAGTTAGATCATGTTGTTGTTCATACAGTTTTTACAATTAGGACTGCTATAAGGAAATCTGCTGAGGTTAGAAACAGCGGGTGGTCAATGTCACCAAGGCATTTTAGAACGGGCACGAATAAAGAAGCTTTGATTTGAATGACTTACACATTGATTGTCCAATGACTTACATTGATATACTGATGAAGCCTGTCAACTGGGCGACCCCTTCGGTGACAGTAACCACCCCTTTACCATAGAATATCATAGAGAATCAATAGCGATTGTGCTGCTTTTATTCAGTGAGGGACCAAGAAATATCAAAGCCCATTTCTATATCCTTACCTTGTTTCTTATCCATTATCCTGTCAGAGTCGGTAGTAAATTCGTATCAATTCAGATATTGCTTTACAGTTGTTGACAGATTTACAGTTTACCAAGTAACTGCCAGTTGATATTTTTACAAAAAATATATCTGCTTTACTTAAGTAACGCATTGAAAAGCCCATTTTCCTGTGCTCAGCTTATCCCTGTGATGTCGACAAGAATTTGCATCCACCTAGTGTTGCTTGTGCTTACAGACGATGGTGACCATCAAGTAGTTCGTTAGCATATTTAGGGCGCTACTACGCTAATTGATCGATTGTAGAATGGCCTCAGTAGAAGTCAATCAGTGGGTATAACCACTGATTACCTACAGATTGATGTAGAATGATCTATAGCCCAGTTTACTAGCTTTAAATTTTTTAGTTATATACTAATATTGATTATTTTATCATTCTACACTGTTTCAAGATACTGTGTAAACATAAAGAAACGAGCTTTGTAACCTCCAACACTAAAGGAAATATGTACAAAGTGAGAAATATAAATACAAACCATTTTATTCATTTAGAGCGGGGTTTTATAATTATGATTCCTAGCTTAATTTTGTAATTATGTTCTAGGAACAAGAAAAAAAAAATACATATCAGTTGTTGGACTCACGTACGAAGTGAAAAAGTAGCTTCACAAAAATAATTGTATGATATTTAAATTCCTTGGCATTATCGAATTATAATTGTCGCAATTATTGATTGTAAGAAATACAAGAGAAAAAATATATATGACACTGACACACAACACGTGTGTGTATGTGTGTGTTTGTGTGTGTTGCATTAAATAAGAAATCTCCAAACAATGATTTTTTAATACAAAATGTTTTCCTTAATAAACTTACCAACGTTCGGTTTTCACAGTACAGTTTTTACAGTCGGTTAAAAATCTGTACAAGAAATTATCGTCAGTAACAATTTGTGCAGTTGATATTTTAAAATGATTTTAACTACATAAAACACTTGTCGTAACACTGTTTAAAATATATCTGGTGTTGTTAAAATATATCACTGACAAGTGTTGAGAGTACGGGGTCTCTGAGACTGACGTTGCTGTCCATTGTAATAACGCTATCATTAAAACTTTCATTCCATACTTTTCTCTCGCAAGTTGAACCTTCACAGAAATCGCCATAGACAGTAAACAATATATTATTATGTAATACTGTATGCCGTATAACTGTTTATACTGTATAGCTATATCGTATACTATACAATATACTATGCATAACTATATATTATAGTATACTAGACTATAGTATTGTATAGCTCTGTAGTTTATTTTTTGAAAATTCCACAAGAACCTAAAATTTTTCCAGTATAAAAAGTATCCTACATTTTAATACAGGTAATCATCAATACATCAGTGAAACCGCATTGAAATCGGTTAAGCCGTTTCTTAGATTAGCTTGCACAAACGCACAGACAAACAGAAAAAATCTAAAAACTTTTTTTTATCTCTGACAAAAGTAATAAATTTCCATACTTACGCCCATTTATTACGCCGTTTTATTTATACATTGTAAAGTTATTTCATATTATACTATGTAAAAAAGGAAGTATGAATATCTCTTGTATTCACTGAGAATATAAGTAAAAATATCAATTTGATCAGCTACTAGAACATGTTAAGTACACTGTTTAGGAATGCAATTTATCCATACACATGTAATTTATAGTTTTCAAGTATTTAATTGCAATCTGTTTGTGTACTGTATCAAATATAAAGCTATCAGCTACTAGCATGAGGGTTCTGCGAACGCGAGTGGGCGAATTTAGTTCGGGAATCACGAACCTTCAAAAACAACCCACTTAGGGGGCGTATTGAAATAAAACTATCATGGTTTCGTAGCTTATTACTACTTTTTTTTCTGTTTTAGTAGCCGGTTATCAAACGAGAATAAAAATTAATGTTCGTCTCTGGTTATGAAAGAGTAGTGGAAATTATAAACAAAATTAATGAAATAAAAATTCGATACATACAATATAAAATTATGACCGTTACTTATCGTTATCGTTGTGTGTACATTCGCTTTAAAAATAACAATGTTCATCGCAAATGAACACATCATTAACAACAGCAAACATGGCTTATGGTTCATTCACATATCTGTTTAGTACTTGCCTGTCCAACACACGATTTGATCCAGTCGCTCGTCTGTTTTATTACGGTTAATAAGCATACTTTTAATACTGTAAATAGTTCAGTTACTGTATTAACAGATTAACTGATCGAAACACAAGACTTCGGAGTCTTGGACTGTTATCACTGGAAGATCGACGAAAGAGATATGACATCGTTTGTCTTCATAAAATATTGCACTCATCCTGGGATTGTCCGAATCTTCTCTCCGCAATTAAAATCAAAATTAAATACAGATCACGTTCTCCTCACTCTGGTCCCTTTTCCATCGAAGCACATAAAAACAACACATCCTATTACAATCCCTTGGTTAGGATGTGTCGAAGTTATAATGATATGGTTATCGGGTGTGAGGTCGGTTTTGATATATTTGAAGGCAGGTTTTCTAAATTCAAAAATAGTTTAAGACTAATATTTAAGTAGAAATTAAGAAAATATTATATTTTAAGAATTAATTAAGTATTTAAGACCATTAGTAGCTAAGTTAAAATTAAACAAATTAAGTACACTGTTTAGGAGTGCAATTTAGATAATTATCCATACACATGTATTTTATAGTTTTCATGTATTTAATTGCAATCTGTTTGTGTACTGTATCAAATATAAAAAAAAAGAGCACACATGCTGATGGCGATCTTATGTAAGGGCCTTACTGTGAAAAGCAGTATGGACTGCTGTAAATTCCTTCGATGTAAAACTAATTTAAGTAAGGTGTCTGAAAGAGCTATGTTTTATATAAATAACTTGATTGATTTTGCCCCCAAATTTCAGCTTTCTAGACTTAGTAGTTTTGCCTGTGCGTTGATAGTCAGTAAGGTGTCTCGCGGTGCAGCGCGGCATCCTGTCACAGTGCGGACGCTACTTCATATATCCTTACGATGCTCCTCCCGGCGTCATGATGTTCAGTGCAAAACCACTATCCTCTTTAAGCATCCGCACATCGCGTCGCATATCGGTGACCCTGAATGTGAAAAATCCATTTGTGTAATTCTGTTTAGCATGCTGTTTAGTGCTTAATAGCTTAGTAGTTGTCAACGAAGCATAAACATGGCGGTGCGTCTCTCGCAATTACGAGCGTGTACCGGAAAATGAATCCGCGCCTTACTACGCCGTACTAACTAAGAATTTAATGCTATTCTGCCTTTACAGCTGATTTGAACGTTTTCTATTTATTCTTAGTAATGAAACGTTTCGGGTACTCAAGTAGAAGAAATTTATCGTGAATAATGGCACTAAAATTTTTTATGAGTAGATAACTTTTATAAAAATCCATAATGTACTGAAATTATAATTATTGTTGTCGAAAACATTAACTCATCGAAAACATTATTGTGTTTTGATAAATGAGTAAGAGATGGCAGAGTCTATTTCCCTATCACTTCCTAGTCCCTCTTCTTAAGGCCCGGCGCCCATTATCGGCATCGGCAAGGAAAAGGAATCTTCGGCATCCCTACATGCAAGAGCACACTGTCGGAAAGTATGCCTCGACATGCTGCAGCGTCCTTAGGGATGCCGAGGCGTCCTTGAGCAACCGTAGTTGTAGCTCGTGTCTCTGCGCGTTCTCCTATCCCCGAGTGCCGAAGGATGCCGAAGCATCCCGAAGCATCCTCAAGTCTGCCGACGCGACAGCCTCAAGCAACCGCTCGTCGGATCTTAGACCATTTAAATTCCATTTATTTGTTTAATTTACCATTTAATTTACCATGTTTGTTACAGAGATTTGATCCTTACGGCTTAACCTATCGATTGATAGCACAAAAGTATCTTATTATCATCTAATAATCGTTATCTATACTAGTATAAACTAGTATTATAAATGTGAAAGTAACTACTCACGCCTTGATCATCATGAAATTTTGCATATACGTTGTCAGGGATACCGGAAAGGACATAGGGTACCTCTCATCCAGAAAAAAGGATCGCTACCGAGGTATCATTTAAAATAAAATAAAAATACTAAGGCTTGGCCAAAGCGTTTTAGCAACAAGAAGTCAAGAGTTATATTGCTTATATATTTTTTATTTTTCAATGCGGACGAAGTCACGGGCACCAGCTTGTACCCAATATATCATCAATCATCAAATCTCGGAAGTGTCAACATAAGTCATCTGAGGAATGTTATGTAAAAATCTGTGAAAAATTTTAATAAAAGACTCAACAATTGGAGAAGCATAATAAAGAAAATATTTTTTGCGCATTGCGACCTAGTTTACTTCCACTTAATAATATAGTACCGCATTATAACCGTGTCGGAACATATTGTCCTATTTCTGAAGCCCAGATTTTTGTGTCTTCATAATTGGTTGACTCGAGAATCTCTATTTGGATTACCGAATTAATTGCCTACTATCTGAATAATTTATCAATGTGTCGTCTATGATTTTGCTACATATAAAATTAAGTTTCAAAAGTTATGATTTCATTCAAATAGAAAATCATATTTTTAAATTTTTGCTTTAATTCAATTTTAAAGTTGATTTTAAATGTTAAAGTTGAAAGTTGACTCTAGTCTGGATCTGAAAAGTCAGGGCACACTGTTTCGCAGTAATTTGGGCAGCCCATCTGGCGGCAGTAACCACTCCTTTACATAGGATAGACGTGAAACAACAGCATGTATGCTGTTGTGTTTCGGTGAGCGAGTAAGAGATGCCAGAGTCCATTTCCTTATCCTTAATCCTACTATGGTCGGATAAAGTTTCTAATCATCGAACTTGCAACACCTTTTTTTTAAAAAAAAAATTATTAAAAGGTAAATGGGCACCTACTAGGTAAGCGTGGTCCACCTTCGGCCGCATCTGCACCTTACATCAAGTGAGATCGCGGCCAAGCGCTACCTTGACTACGTAAAAAAAAAAAAAAAAAAAAAAAAAACACCTGCCATGTTGTTTGTGTTATAGGCGACGGTGGTCACCTACCATCAATCGCTGAACGTCAGACAGGTTGAACGTCAGCCTAACGTTTACCTGACGTTAGCCTGATCGGTTGACGTTCAGCCTATCTAACATTAAAAATCTACGCATGCAGAGTGTTTAAAAAAAAAAGTGAATAGGACCCAACCTTTAAAATGACCTTGCATGTTAGCTCTAGAAATCTAGTTATTAAAAGTTTCGTCAGACCCTTCATAGCGCCACATACATAAAATTCCTGTTTTACCAGAAAACGGGACGTTTGTCTCAAAGAAGAGCCTCTTTTGCCTGCGGCTATATTTAACACCAAAGGGACGGACGATATATCCTCACTCCAAAAAGGAAAGCGCCTTTATCGATTCCTAACTCCACACACAATAATACGGAATTGCGGAAATTACTTGTTAATTAGTTCGCTAAAATAGGTGATCAGCATGACTCTATAGACTTTATATATTATAAAACAAAGTCTGCCTGTACGTATGTTCGCTATGAACTTAGAAACTCCATGCTACTTTCATGGAGTGAACGTTCATGGAGTCATTCTTTGGTGGATAAGATCAGAAATTCTGAAATTCGCCAAAGAATCAAAGTTGACGCCCTGCCACCAGGTGGACAGATGACCTGAAAGGTTTCGCGGGAAGCTGCTGGATGCGAAACGCAGGGGACCGTACGTGGGTGACGAGTCTTGGGAGAAGCCTATATCCAGCAGTGGAGAGACATGGGCTGATGATGATAATGAGGATGATTGGACATAAAAAAGTGTACATTTTTCTATAATAATGTTATAAACTGGTGGTGCGGATGCGAAAGATGCGTTGAAGGACCACCCTGGAGGTTTGGTTCCTCCAGGGAAATGTTACCTTAATGGATAAGGTCAAAAACTGTAAATGGAGTAAGGGAATCTTGCACACTCACATGCCTTTAGTTCCCGCTGTCTCCCGAAGCTGATGATGACAATCGGGGGGTAGGTTTCACACGCGGCAAGTTCACAATAGCACAATCTCATTCATTAAAAGTGCGGACTTCGATTAACAATTCTTCTTGGGTATTAAAAGCGGGTTAATTAATTAAACTAAGTAAATGCGGTCGACGACCCACACGCGTGCCGTAAGCAGTTTTCGAACAGTGGCGACATTTGTCGCATATACATTAGTGTACATAAGGAAAGTGGAAAAAGGTGGGGGACGGATTCATTAAAAAAAAACCACCATAAGCTATACCTACATTAACCTTAAACTGGGAAGCATTTATGCCGACAGTCACCGCCTAGTAACCGCCAATAAGAATATGTTTAAAACCACTTTATATACCAATACGAAGTATAATAACAAACCCTTCACGTTTAAATTAGAATATAATAACCGAAATTACAATTCCATTGTCCTCTTACAGATGTGTCCGTAAACACAATAGCAGTAAATAGCGAGCAATGTACGACACCAGTTGACATACGCTCAATATTTATTGTTGTAAGGTATGGCCCGAATTCTGTTCAATTTTGTTTTGTGTATTTGTTTATTTAAGAAATAGGACATCAACAGTAGATGCATTAAACATAAAGGAACATTACACATTCTGTGGATTATCCTTTTTATTGGAAAGAAGCAATTTTCTCACACCTAGCAACTGTTAAAACATCATTTGCTCGACGTTTTGCTCCTACGAGTATGTCCATCCCAAGCTCTACAATCACGCATCAAAAAGATTGTCAAATACATATAGCCAAAGAAAAGACTATCTGTATGGTTAACTATCCTCGACTTTAATAAAACTGAGCAGATTCTCAAACCGACTTACTCCGCTTCGTAATTTTCTTATTACAGGTCCAAATTGAACCCTACAGACACACACACATATATTATTTACAGTGTGTCCTGTCAAACACTAGCGATAATCTTATAGGTTCATAAATTATGATTATATAATATTATATTAATATGTATACATATACTATTTATACACAAATGTAATTTTAATTGTCGATTTATATTTTAGAATTGAACTAGCGCCGTCACGCTCTGTGAACGACACCTTCAGTTACGTTAATTGTACGAAATAAACGCCATCTACCCGAATTAGTACGTACTTCTTGGATCATAAACGTCTTACAGATTTTTATTCACTGTTTTATGTTTATCTGTACTGCAATTGATTTTTCTTCTTTTAATAATTAAAAAAATCGACACCTGACTAAAATATATGAGCTACAAGATTAAATAAATATTTTAACACCTACCATTAACCTGTGATTATAGACACTGGATATTTATTAGACTTTTTGTAACTGTAATATAAATAAAAGCGCTTAAAGAGCTTTCTGCAACCCGTGCGATATTTCACTCGAGCGTCAAAGGCTGCATGAATTGCTCGCGTTATTAACGGTGCCGGCTTACGGATGATATTTTGACATTTAAAAAGCTCACCTTGTTATGTAAGCTGAGAAACATTAGTTCTTAAAGTGTTACGGTTACATATTTTTACTAACTTTTGCCCGCGACTTCGTCTGTGCTCCTTTTCCTTGGGTGTTAAAACATTTATTCAATCTTTATTGCTCACACATTTTATCATTTTACGTCAGTCGTTAATTTTTTATTTTTATCTTTACATAACCTTTTTTGCATCATTGACAACGTGTATGAAATATTTCAAGATAATCGGTTTAGTAGTACTTTCATACTTATAATATAGTAAGGATGACAAAACGCAGCAGGGAGGCTGAAAAAAAAGAGTACCCTAACATAAGAGTACCCTTTTTTAACGTTGGGTAACTCTCTTGGATAGCCGACAGCCAGACACTTCGGGGTTATGCCGAATTCGTACCGGCTAAAACCCAACGACTTTCTAGCGCGGCTGTAGATGGGCGGAGTCTCTGGGACGTTATGACACGACTTCGATGCCCCGCCACGGCTATCCAGCGCGGGGAAGCCTACGCTCCCTGTCAGAACCTCGGCGTACCCGAAAGTATGAGAAAAAAAATCAAGTAAGCGTACCTTAACCCTACAACTTAGTAAAGATGCAAGTCTTCTGATGACACTGTTAGGATACATTGTAAGGGATACAGTCAGTTCCTTTATTTTTTCATAGTACTATTCGGCACACGATCCTTTCTAATAAAATATAAAATACCTGCATTTTATATAGTAGATTTGTAGAAGATAAAGTTTTCACTGTATCATTGCTATGCTAATGCGAAGTTCGATGAGAGAACGATATCAGATAAACACAACAAACTGATAGACATTCCGTTGATAAATTATTATGTTTTCATATTACATTAGTTTAGAGAGAAATAATAGTTTAGAAAGAACCAAGGGGGTCGCCTTGGTCGATACATTTACTGACAACCCTCTTGGTCGAATGGTTAAGGTGCTTGCATTAACGCTCTGCCTCAGTGGTCCCGGGTTGGTTTCCATTAATAAAGAACGTAATTGAAGCATTCGTTTTTTTACATAACAGTTTTCTATACTTAATATTATAAAGAGAGAAGAATTGTATGTTGTAATTAAAACCAAACTCCTCTCAAAAGGCTATTATAAAATCACTGATTATTTAAGCGACAATGAAGCCTGGATTTAAGCGATTCGGAGCTCATACTATGTTTCAATATTGTATATATATTTTGATTTCGTTTATAATTAAGTGTAATTGTTGTAATTTTATTTTTTTATAGACGACAAAAAGATTAGTATCCCGAGTTTCTTTCGGGGTTTCTTCTCAGGATCGTCATCTTGGCTTTTTTTCCGAAACACTGGTAAATTTAAATTTATAATGATAATAATCATAAGAGTTCCTTAGAGAAACCTAATTGATAAATAAATATTTTAATTTTGATTTTGAATAAACTCAAAAACCACTGGACTGATTTTAAAAATTCTTTCACCTATAAAAAGCTACTTTATCAGCGAGTAACATAGGCTATATTTTATTATAATTAAAAAAATATCCTGGCGAAGTTGCAAGCAACAACTAGTTTTTTATATATTGAGGTCGGCAGACAGGCTGATAGTCCACTTAATGGTTATCGCTGCTTATAACCCAAGCAATGCCACAAGTGCTGAATGTGCGCTGCCGACTACAGTAGGATTAAGGATAAGGAATTCGTAAGGTATAGGGGCTCTGATGAATGATGTTAATTCAACAGTTATGATTAAATGTGCCTTCCTTTTTTCTGTATTCTGCGGTGTAACCAATAATGTGATTCTAGACAGACTCGTGTCTAGTATCGATATTCAACTCAGTGCCAAAGTAACAACTATTAATGAAGTTATACAAACTTGGCAGAGTTGACACAATAGTACCGCAAGCCAGGAACGTGTAAACTTGTACGAGTACACCTATGTAAGCAAACTATGCGTAGGTTATGCAAGGTCGTATATTAAATTGAGTCGGCTTTGCGTATCCCATTATTACTAAACAAAGCCTGTGTATATAGCTAAGATAAGAGAAAGATAAGAATTCCTTGTTTAATATATTTAGTCATTAAGAACCAAGTTCGTTGAGTTATGATAAAAATCTGAGACATCTTTTACTAAACAAAGGTGCAACAAGTCTTTCAACTATTTTAATAGATACACAAATATACTACATACTGAGGTCCAATCCAATTCCCCTCTATGACCCTTTTTATTTATTTTTTCTAGATCTTAATCCACTCACGTCTTCTATTATAAAAGAACACAGTAATTTCAAATAAATATAGAAAACGGCTAGTGATATTCCAAAAAGGTCGTCAACATTTTCACGTGTAATGGTCACAATGAAAAATAAAATATACAATAAAATATTTACTGACTATTCAAAAAATAAACACATAAGTAATTGTTCAAGTTTTCACTTCTGTCGGCACTCTCGGAGTGACACTGTTTTTTTTTCTGATAAAAATAACAATAATAAAATTATAATAAACAAAAAATATATTTTCTTGACTATATTACACATAACATTTTTCTTTTTCAGATTATTTGAACTACTCGTTTAGGAGATTTATGTATTCATCGATACTTCAAGGATAAGTTAGTCTGTACGTGTGTAAGGTTTTGGTTTCACCGGACACGTGCCTGGGGACATGCACGTCATCAGGATGGTCGAGTGTATGGTTTTTATTGTTTTTGGAATAAAATATAATTTAAAAAGTAGCTGCACTGGCCATTATGGTGACGTCATGGACCGCGATAGTTTACATGGAACAAATAAAACGACGACATTCTCGGTCGGTCTGCGATATCGAACGGTCGTTATTAAAATATATGTCAAAGTAACAGACAAATATATGTTTATAAAAATTGAAAGTATTCTTTATTCTTCTGGGGTTTCCTACACGTTCAAAGATTCAATGATACGTCAAGATTCAAACATTAATTATGTAATTAATTCGCCTTAATTATAAGTGTCTAATATATTCTTAACTCTGCGTTAGATTTTTCCGCTTGCGTTACGTAGCGACTAGCGACTCGCTGATACAGAATTAGATTTCGTTTGCAACTGATACGCGAACCGTTTCTACATCTCTTTACACGATATGTGCGTCTATTTGTACACAACATAACTTCATTTGAAATGCTTTCAGCGCGATTTTAAGTGAATTCATATAATATATTCTGTTTCAACACATACATACGTGTGAATCAACACGTTGAGTTTTTATTCAAAAAGCATTCAAAAAGCAGATCTTTAAAAAGTATTTTAACATAGCAAAATAGATAAAATAATTTATCCTTCTTAACTTGTTTTATCCAGGTTAGTTATATAGTAATGAATTTCATTTCATGAATAAAAATAGAATATTCTATATAAATAAAAACAGTCGTATTTTTTAAAATATTTTTTTAAAATAAGCGGAAGATTCTTATGAAGTGTTTTTCATTTGCTTGCTTGCTAGTTAAAAATCAAATTACAAACTATAACGACACTAAAAACATTTTAAATAATTTAAAGTGAAAATAATAATAACAATAGACTGATAATTGAAAATAAATTTAATTTGTCTTATTTTCATGAAATAAAAATAAAATAAAATATAATATCAATATGTCAATAACCGTTTATTTATAAATAAAATAAATTAATAAATTAAATAGATATCACTTTACAACCAATTTATTTACACACATTTCGTGTACTAATAAAATATTAAAATGTCCAAAATAATTTAAAAAAATGAACATTTTCTAAAATGAATGCTGAAAAGGTAATTGAATATGTCAGTGGGAACAGGTTTACTGGCGTTGTAATGTAATTTGTTGCGGCTGGCGGCGAGTGAAGACACGCTGCGTACTAATGGCGACAAAAACCAGCCAGTCTGACTGACGGGAACAAACTGCTCGCATTACACCTTGCGAAACAGTATTTGTCTAACTACTTACTTACATTAAATACTGTCTTATTTATGTATACAATGGCAGTGGCCGCGAATTCGTATGCACTGTAGTAAGTGTTTTTAAAAATTCCATGGGAATCTAACATTTTTCAAAAATATGTTGAGTCAACTATCTGTGTGCCAAATTTTATCCAACATTTTTCAAAGATATGTTGAGTCAACTATCTGTGTGCCAAATTTTATCCAACATTTTTCAAAGATATGTTGAGTCAACTATCAGTGTGCCAAATTTCATCCAAATCCGATTAGCCGTTTTGCCGTGATTGAGTAACAAACATACAAACCTCCAAATATCCAAACTTTTGCATTTATGATATTGTTAGGATTAGAATTTGGATTAAAGCAGCCATAAAATAATTTAAAAAAATGGACGTGATGTTGAAGTTCGAATTAAACGAAGTTAAAACTAGTGGGCAACCACTAGTTATCTAGTTTTGATATAAAACAAAGTGGTGTATTGTTAAAAACAAACTGCGGGATGACGACAAATAACTAGATAAAAGCTGGTTCACAAAACAACACATGAAATTAGCGAAGTTTTAAAATATCTTTTGTCCTTACAATATACAATAATTATTTGAATTAAACTCGTTGCAAGAAATGTAATGGAACTTCCAGAATAAATAAAGGAACAACTTAATCCAGCCTCGCATTTCCCTGTTTTCTAATACGACCTGTCTACGCCACAAAATAACCAGATCAGCACAAAATTACGAAAATCCCGCCAAAATGTACATGTAATCTAGCTGAGAACGAAACACTGCGTATAATGCAATATTTCTAAATCCCATGAATACGGTATGACAGTACGGCAGCGAGTTCGAGAGATGTGGGAAAAAGGTATGGTCGCAATGACAGCGACGAAAATTTTAATATGTCATATAGACTTAATAAAAATTAAGGTTATATAAAAAGATATTAAAAAGGTCTATAAAAAGCATATTTAATGTTATGGGTGTCCCGTGGCAGATTTAGATTTTGAAATTTCAATATTTTTGTAAGTATTATACAGAGAAGCGGGGAGGAGATATAGTTTATAGCGGCGTTCGTGCGGATTGTTTAGTCACGATGTCGCAGTCTAGTGAACAACGCGCGTTCACAGTTGAGGTTTATTTCAAAGCTAACGATTCGTCTATTATTTACACTAGCTCCTTGGTCGAGTGGTTTAGATGCTTGCTTTAGCGGTCTGTCTCAGGGGTCCTGGGTTCGACTCCCGTCAGAGACAACTTTGGAAAAGCACTTTTCATAGTTGGTTCTGGCCTGGATATGACAAGTGACAAGTAGTGGCAGGGCACACTTCGTTTCACATTAATTTTGGGTAGCCCGTCTGGCGACGGTCACCACCCCTTTACAGAAGACCACTGATAAATAACAGCATGTGTTTCGGTGAGCTAGTAAGGGAGCTAGTAAAGCCCATTTCCTTTTTTTATCCATTGTTTTCAAACTATTGTCGGCACTAGGCAGTGCACTTGCAACAACTATGGCGTCGCTTGGCATTATAGCCACCTACCAATCCAGTGGACATATTTTATTATGTAATGTTTTATATAACAAAATAAATAAATACATTAAATTTATCCAGCTTCCACTGTGACCACACCCGACTCCGAGCTGTAAAGTACCGCGTCGTGATTTGCGGGAACAGGGAATCAGTCATAAACTAGTCGATATGTGTGTCTGTTCGTAAAATATATGTATTGTGTTCGCATAACGCTAAGTAGTTACCAACGCGATTGAACTTTTCCAAGTTATTGTTCGGTTTGTGAAGTGCATAAAATTTTTATAGTCGCAAATCCACTGGGAACTTTAACAAAAGCACATAGCTCTCGGATACGAGTATGGTTTAAATTACTATATTTTATGATAACATCATTAACTGCTATTGGCTTGGATACTTTTTATACTTACGTTTTTTTAATTTATTTATTGGGTTTAAAAAAATAGGACAGACACCACGATGTTCGTTTCATTCCAATCGGTTTAAAAACAAAAAATATAAATACCAAGCGTACGAAAACCGCGCATAGAAATACGAGTAGGTATTATCTTAAAAGATAGACATATGCCATCCCGGACTTTTTTGTAGATCTATAAAAGATAAACAATTATATTCATTGTTTTGTTATATTATAATATTATCTCATATTATTATACATTTATATTAGATCAGATATAATATATCATATGTTATATTATCATCAAATCATAAGCGTTTTCGATGAAAGCTTCCAGATGACTTGATTTTTTCCGACATCATCGTCATATTTTAACCAATTTACGCAAAACCTTAACGAATAATACGTGGTTGCGCCGTGTTCGAATAGTTGGCTGTCAAGTCCTTTCTTTCCTTCACGTATTACCCACCTTCCTAATAAATGTGGCCCTCACAATTTTCCTCTTTACCCACTTACCAGATAAAATAATGCATTTGCTACCGATGACCGCCGCACAAGAAGAAGTTGAACGCGCCCGCGCTTGAGCTGTGGTTTTCGTGCCTATAGTGAGTTTATCCGCGTCTTAACTCGATCTCGGAAGTGAAGTGAAATCATTCGCGCTTTACCGCTGAACTTTGAAATACATGTGAACAGTGTCTGCCAGTTGGACACTTAGAGGTTCCTGCAGGAGAGCGCACCAGAGCACCGGTATAAGGTGCCTTCCTCATGATTTACTCGTTGACAGATCATCGCGAATATACATACGGACAGGCGCGGCGGGGGATTTTGTTTTATATTAATACTAGCAGTGTCCGCGCCTTCGTTCGCGTTGAATTATATAACGTTAACACTCTTTCCATTAGTGAAAACTTCCATTAGTGATCTAAGCATACAGATTGACAGAGACGGCCGGAAGCGACTTTAAGACGTAAGGATACATTATGTAGTTCATATATATTAAAAAGTCTTATTTTTCAGAAGTTTATTATATTAAAAAAAATACTGCTTTATTTTCTCACCGTAACATTTATTATAATATCTACAAGATAATTGCTAAAAACGGAGTTGAAAATAAAAATAGCATTTCAGACAATCACGGAACCGTCTGTATGAAATATTAACGAAGTGAGTCGAGACTGAGGTCACGGAGCACCGCTACCCAGCCAACCCCGGCACCAAGGAATAATTGATGCAACCGCTATAACAAAGAAATATTCCTGAATATTTCACGTCCCGTTTTAACAGGCCGCTACAGTAGCTTTTTATTTGGCGAACCAACGCCAAGTGCTTTGTGTGCTGCAAATATTTCTTTTCCAACTATCCATCTGTTTCTTTTTTCATTCCTCTGAATATTTCGGAAACTTTTGGACAGAAGCACGACTTGAGCACATATTTTACACGCGTACAAGTTCATTGTTGTTTTTTTTTCTCCGTAAGAGGAGAAAATCCATCATAGATACTGATGTTCCGAGCTTTGCACTGTAACTCCAGTGACCTACGGAGTAAAACCTCCCCCTATTCCGATGGCAACCGTTTCGCTAGGCTTAGAGGCATTTCTTCGAAAATTCATAGTTGCGACTATGTATAACATATACATATATATATATATATATATATATATATATATATATATATATATATATATATATATATATATATATATATATTGTTATGTCTTTTTATATCTTTTTTTTGGTCGAAGCTAATTTATTTAACAAGATATATGTAGTGATCTGTATATTTAAGAAGTTCGCTGTCACTCGCTGGCAGGGACAAGTCGAGGCGGTGGAACAAGCCCTGCCCCAGACCGTCGGGGTCGCCCTCTTTTGGGAGAGCGCTTCTCGAAGCACTCGTCCTTCTATGGTGCGCTCCGCCACGAGCTCCGCTGACGGAGCCTGCTCGGAGCACACGGGTGTGGGCCTTGTTGGACCCCAACAAACCAATCCGATTGGACGAGCAAAGGCCGGTGGAGGGAACAGAACCACCAACCCCTGCGACCCCTCATATTGTCGAGGGTAAGCCCCATCACCACGACAAGGTCATGGTCCACCTAGGGAGGGAATGTATCTTTAATTATACTAATTGTTTGTAAGACAGTTTTAAGGTTTAATATTGATATTAAAATTTAATAGATGTTACAATTCCTTGAATAAATTATAAAAAATATTTTTTAAATTGACAAACACAAAAGTGTTGCCAGTTCTATTGCATTTCTTGCTCTACTCTCAGTATTTCAGAAGCGGAAACAACTATTCAAATAGTGCATTATAATTCACAAACACTGGTCCACACTTGCTCACAAATGCCGATATTTACCTACAACCGCTAAGTGATTGTAATATTAAGTCTCCTCACATCGGCGAGCACTCGGCAAAACTATTCTAACAGTAAAAATATACCGTCATGCATAATGCAACGAACGCGTGCGCGGTATGCCACGGATAAAAATGGCGTCGTTTACACCGTAACATCTTTTTTTTGGTCCGACTTTTTTGGTCTATTTGCGAAATAACTGTCTCGACAACGAATTTGGAACGTGGAAGCAGCCACGTGTGGTAGAAAAGATTTTGAATATAAAAATTACTAGCTGATGCACGCGACTTCGTTCGAGTAACTTTATAAAATACAGCCTCTGTTACTCTCTGATAATGTAGCTGTAAAATCGAATAAGTAGTTTTTGAGTTTATTCATTGCAAACAAAAATACAAATCTCTTTTCTCTTTATAATATTAGTACCTAAAGACTAGGTTGTCAGACCAGAACTTAAAAAAAGGATAGATGGAAAGATCTTTGGTAAGAGAACCAAAGGAAAATGAACTATAAAATAACAGACTGGTACTTACCTCAGGGGCGACATAAGATATATTGTGATATATCTACACGGCTAGATGCTGGAAAAGAGCAAACTCATCTCTAATTTAAAAAAAATTTTAAACTTTGGGAAGATGAAATAAGACAAGTGGCAGGTCCCTTGTGAACCAGGTTAGCCAAAGGTCGAAGAACATGGAAATCTTTAGAAGAGGCCTTTGTCGTAGGACAAGCTGTTACCGTTGAATAATATTGCCGATATTATGTAGTTTTGTTTTATATTCTATTTAAATTATAATTGTATAGGCTTATTTTATTTTATTTATTTATTTATCATGTTGGTCTTCTGTAAGGGGGTGGTTAATGTCGCTAGACGGACTGCTCAGATAACTGCAAAACTTGTCATTTTCCAGATCCAAACCAGAGCCAATTATGAAAATTTTATTCCCAAAGTTGGCAAGAGTATTTCTCCGTTCAGTGATATGCTTAAGTGTACATTAACGGTGTAAGAGACGTCTTCGACTGGAGTCCTCTAATGAAATTGTCCATAAATCTTGAATATTGGAGCGGCGACATGCCTAACTACGGCATTTTCCGCCCCTTGTTACTCCAGACTTCATTGGAACTCTTTGGGTTATACATGAAAATATGGTTGCATGACAGAGGATAACAACCGTGAACTAAAATGTGAGTTTGTTAGTAATATCTCAGCTGCCAACGTCCTTATATTGTAAAGTTATCTTTCAAGATGAAAAACAGACGGAATTTAAAAAGTACATTTTTTTATTTTATTTTATTTTATTTTATTATGGAAAATACATAATAAAATAACACCATGTATAGTAAATTAGAAAAAAAGATAAACAAACATGAATATAAATAATAGTGCAATCAACAACATTTTCTACGAATTAGATTTTTTTTTTTTAATTAAAACATAATCAAACAGCTTTTAATATACAACAATAATATACAAGAAAATAAAAATGAATTTTAAATAATGGACTTCTTTTTTAAATAAGAAATAGATATGAACACGAACATAAATAAATAATTAAATACATCATATAATGAGGGTTAAAAACTTGAAATTTTGGCAGTAGATTCAATTTATGATGTAGTTAAAAGTGCAGTAAGGAAGGCTTTTCGGAAATTCCATCCCTAAAGGGGTAAAATAGTCCCGGCATTTTCAAAGTTTCATATACATTTAGTATACATTTCATAAATTTCAGATACAAGCTTCTGGTTACAAATAAATATATAAATACATATTTCAGCATTTTGGCAGCTCTCTCCCCTAAGAGGGTGAAATGGGGATTAAAAGTTTGTAAGGGAGTTCGCCATTTGTGAAGTAAGAAGAATGATATTTCTCAGCATCAATACTAGATTTACAATAATTTATAATATTATAAATGTGAAAGTAACTCTGCTTGTCTGTCTGTCTGTTACCTCTTCACCGATCATCATGACATTTTGCATACCTACACGTTATCAGGGATACTTTTAAACGATAAAATATAAATGAAAATGTGTAGCATAGATAAATAATGTTATAGAGCAAAACGACATGTCGACGAAAAGTTTAAATTATAACTCAGGTTTGCGACATGTTCGGCCATGTCACATCCAACTTTCCACTTTACCCGGAACAAAGCATACAAATCGTAAAGACAAGTCAAAACAAGTCAAATCGTAAAAGCGGGCAAAATCTAGTATTTTATATAAAATCTACAAAAATCATGTATTTGTCATCATTTCTTCATGAACTGTATGATAAAAACAGAATTATTGGACAGAGAGGGATGTCATCACATTCATAACAGCTGTTACCTAAAAAAATTATTGAAATATTGGAAATATTGATGAACTTTTATTAAATATTATAATATTTATAATTACTTAGTACATCATTGAAGCTTAGTTATTGTTTACTTTACGAAAATGCTGTTTCGTAATCTAACAAATAAAGTTATTTGTTTAAAAGCATTCAAATTTAAATTAATACAAAAAAAACATGTCAGTCGTAGAACTGTATAAATATTTTGAGGTAATATTGTTATGCTTTTGCAACGCCATCTAACGATTCACTCCTAGAACATTAACCACGGCGCCATCTAACGTCAAAGGGTTGTATTTCTTGGGTGACGCTGACATCATGTTGTGAGTTTAGAAATTTATCCCCATACGAAATTCTTCATATCCGCATTTCTCGTGGGACATAAAGAGAATAGACGACCTAAAGTACACAACGTGCCTAAAAAGTATTCACTTCAAAAATATTTTAAATGACACCTCTAATAATTTTTATATCTATGTCACTGACAGTCCACTCTACTGAGTTGTCAATGTATCCTGCGTTGACACCCACCGCCCGCCTTACTACACTTCAATATGTCCGCTACCTGGTCCTTCGTTACTTGACTTTAGGATCATTTTCCTCTGACAAGTCAACTTTATCATCTGTGCTGAAAATACATTGAACACCTTAACTTAAGAATAATTATTTTTACGTTAGCACTTATAGGTGAAGATTTTTAAAAGTAAATAAGTACAAATCTTTTTTGTGTACAAGCTGTCCCAAAACTCAATGATAAGCTGCGTACAGAGTGTAGGCCAGTTTATGACAGTTTAGAAAAACTTGGACTACATTTTTAGGTGCGGGGACTACAAATTTAATCCAAATCCGTTTAGTGCGTAAAATACAGTAGTTTTAATGTGAAATTTGTTTGTGGACTAAAATTTGCACCCCGTTACCGGCCAAATGCACAAATTCATTTATAACAAAATCACAGAATACATTTAGTTTTTAATAACAAAAAATATTCAATTTCAATCAGTTGCTTTGTAGGTGGAAAAAGCTTTAAACACGCTCGAAAACTTGCTTTTATTTTACACTAGTCTCTTATTTACATAACTCTAAAAATACCATAATATTTTCCCCAATTAGATGTCTCGTTGTGACATAAAAAAGATGTCTTCTAGCGTGACGCGAATCGCTGTCTGCGAATTCCCTGGGGGGTGGGCCGGTGAGGGGCAAATGGCAAAACGGGCTGCTTGTGGGTAGGAATTTGTAAATAATTCATGAGTATCCTGATTGGAAAACAACCTGCTAGACACCAGGAATGTCTTAATACAAGGCCCTGATGTGAATAGAAACACATCGGATATTGCTTTGTTTCGTCGCGTGTTAATTAGTCATTTTATTGCAATTTCTTTCAAAACTTAAGAGTTTACGATGAATATATATTATTTGTATTTAACATTAGCAAGTGATTTGCTAGTGATGACATAATGACGCTGAAAATCTCAATGTCGCTCAATGAGCTATGGAGAGGGCTATCCTCGAGGTTACACTGTGAGATCGTTTATTAGGAATGAAGAGATCCGTAGGAACATAGTACGAAGAGCCAAACGGCCGGTGAGTCACAAGGTTCTCGGGAGCAGGCCACGGCCGGTCCGTAGGAAAACCACCCACAAGGTAGACAGACGATCTGCTAACGGCCGCGGGTCGACGGTGGATCCAGGCTGCTTCTGACCAGTCCTATTAGAAAATTATGTCCGGCAGTGGGTTGATGAATTTTATACTTGGAAAGAACGATTCAAGAAAGAGAGAGGAAAGAAAAGATATTTGTTTATTTGGCACAATCATAATACGAAAAAAATAAATTTTTAGAGAGAAAAAAATAAATTTTTAGAGAGAAAAATAAAAACCTTGAAGTAGGTATACCAAAAAGGTCTCCGCTCAGCATGTTGTCGTAGAATGATGCTCATCTTCCCCGAAGGCCTTATATTACAATTTAATACATTTATTTACCTACTAATTTACAAATTCAAATTTCATATAATAGCTGGTGGCCGCGACTTTGTCCGCTTTGAATAATTAAAAATATAACGTTTCTCAGAAGAAAGGAAGGTGGCGCCCGCCACTATAAATGAAAGTGACGTCGAATTAATAATATTTTTAGACGAACCCTCAGGGACATAACATTTTGTTTAGGATAAAAAGTATCATATATGGCTAGAGTACAAAATTGTGTTTACGTTATTTAACATTTTGCTGTGTTTCTTTTTCTCTTATATCAGATAGCCTTTTAAAACCATGTCAAATTTAATAAGGGCGCTATGAGCACACGTTTCTGCACAGAATGGAGTATAAATATTTTTGTATAAAATACATTTTAAAAGAAATTAATTTGCAGTAGAGCAATGTGTGTGTTGTCGTAGAGGCTTCATGTCCACGAGTTGGCGATCTTCCAAGTTGTTCACGGGTGTCACTCCTAGAGCCACTCCAACGAGATGTACGCTCCACTGGCGAGCCAGAAACTAATTTGTGTTAATACCAATACTGTAGAAGAGTTCAGCTTTGTAACTCAGCTGTTGTAGACAAAAATGTTATAATACTAATACTGGAAACAAGGAGTAATAAAGAGAGGATTTCCCTAATTTTATTTGTCAGGAAAAATAAAAACAGATTTCGCCGATTCCCCGATGTTTAATTTATTTCTAAAACTATTTAACTATCTTCTGTCCGTAATTTTCAGGCCCACAAATTTTTCCCGAAGCGTTGAATTTTTTATTTTTACACAATGAAATAATTTTACAAAAGAGAGATTTTCCAACTATTTTTAATTTTTCTCTAAAACTATTCAACTAGGTTTTGCTCGTGATTTCGTTGGCGCCCCTTTTCATTAGGTGTAAAAACATTTATAATTAAATATTTGTTAAATATGTATACAGTCTTTATGGCTCGTATATTGTGGTCAGTCGTATTTTTTTATACATATAACACTCATTTTGAAAATAAGAAGAATGATTTGTCTCTAGTTGTTATACTGAATTAGTTTTTGCCCTTGATTTCGTTGGCGCTGTCCGCGATTTTCCTTAGGCGTAAAAACATTTATTCAATCTTTATTGCTCGTATATTTTAATCAGGGATTGATATTTTTATTTTACAAACAAGTAAAATAAATAATAATTTAAAAAAAAATAATATAAATATTGAAAATTACGAGAATAATATAAAGTATTCCTCATATTTTTAATTGGTCTTTGTTTATTTCTGATATATTTTTGTCAGCGTTGAATTTTTTTATTATTTTTATTTTACATGATCCTTCGGGAACAGTACTTTTGGATGAAAGATACCCTATGTCCTTTCCTGTATCCCTGACAACGTGTATGCAAAATGTAGTGGCGTATCCCTGGCGTAGTAGTAAGTGTGACAACAGAGGCGCCGATTTTCTTATATTTTTAGACGATCCCTCGGGAACCTAACATTTTTTCAGGATAAAGGCTATCCCATATGTTAATCCAGGTAATAAACTAAAATAAAAAGCAATGACTTTAACAAGTATCTATTAATTATGTAAGTTATTTATCTTATTTATTTTAGCTTAAATATTAGTCGCATTTGTTACACTTTATAGCGACAACATTTACTTCCAATTCCTCGAAAATTGACTGGAAGAAATTCCTTTTAAGCAAAAGTGAAATTTACTTGCGATTTTTGTGAATATTTTTATTTTTATACTAAATTTTTGTGAAACAATTTTTTTAAATACCTACCTACCTAATATTAAAAACATTATAAGAATATAGAACTTTCTTTTATTTGACCAATGTGTGTTGTCAGTGATGACATATAGCGTTGAGATATGGTATCTAACTATGGTCTTCGTAAGAAAGCGCAACGTCGTCGCTCAACGAGCTATGGAGAGGGCTAAGCTCGGGGTTACACTTCGTGATCGAATCAGAAATGAGGAGATCCATAGACGATCGAAAGTTACCGATATAAGCCGGCGGATTAGTAAGTTGAAGTGGCAGTGGGTAGGACACATAGTACAGAGAGCCGACAGCCGCTGGGGCTGAAGGTTCTCGCTGGAAGTCATGGACTGGAAAGAGCAGAGTAGGAAGTCCACCCACAAGGTGAACAGACGATCTGATAAGGGCCGCGGGCCGACGGAGGATCCAGGCTTCTTCTGATCGGTCATTTTGGATAATTATAGGGGAGGCCTAGTCCAACAGTAGACGTCTTAGACCAGCCATACACTGGCAGCTTGAAGCAGTCAGGACTGCTTTAAGTCGCGACTCCATAGTGAACTACAGTCTCATACGTACACACATGCACGGAACCGCAGGCTTGCCATATATGATATGGCTAGTCTTACGGCTGTGATGATGATGATGATACAAAAACCGGTATTTTGTTTAGCAGGAATATTAACTAACATACGATTAGAACCCTTATGTGGGTATCAACATACAACATTTTTACAAGGCCCTGTTTGTCATCCGTTTGGCATCACGCCAGAAACTTAGAAAGCAGGCTCACTTGACAAATTTCATTAAACTACCACGAAAAATCGCTGTTCTTCGCCAACTAACCTGCCTTAAAACATAGTAGTGATATGTCTTACTACATAGTACTAGGCGACCCAAACTCGGCTTCGCTCGAATGCAATATTTTTCTGTAAATTATATACAAATACCGCCTTTGTTTATCGTTCTTTCCATTAGTGATAACTGTATCAGAATTCGTTTGATGATTTAGAAGAAGTTAACAGAGTGCGTGTTCTGTTTACACAAGGACGCGTGGCGGCTCACGGCATTCCAGTGGGCCGCCACATTTAAGGTGAGGCGAAGCCATCGACCTAAGCTGGGTTCGAAGAGAACGTAGCGATGTGTGGGAATGCGAGGATAAGGCCTCGCTGTGATCTCGGACCCACACATCACCGCTAGTGTGTATTCCCGGTGATAAGTCACTTCATCGGGCGAGTCCCACACTATGCCTTATAGACTGTTCCCGTCGACGAGGGATAGTGCGTAAACGTCATTTCCCCTCCTAAAAAAGTGCGTGTTCTGTTATGTTTTGGTTAAGGGACGCCAGAGTCCATTTTCAATTCCCCTCCTAATTATTTATCTTGTATACTTGGATAATGTTCTCAGTTAAAAATATATCATAAAATCAAATCAAAATATATATATTTATCAATTCGGTTTCTCCAATAAATGATTATGATCGTCATTATAAATTTAAATTTACCAGGGTTTCGGGAAAAAAAGTCAAGAGGATGACGATCCTGAGAAGAAACCCCGAAAGAAACTCAGGATACAATTTTTTTTGTCATAAAAATTTTTGTCAATAAAAACAATTACAATAATTTCAATTAATTATAAACAAAATTAAAGTATATACAATACTATAAACATAGTATGAGCTCTGAAACGCTTAAATCCAGGCTTCATTGTCGCTTAGATAATCAGTGATTTATAATAGCCTTTCGAAATAAGTTTAGTTTTGATTATACTAAATATGTCGTATAATAATAACATAGGTTATTTTTATATGATTATTTTCCTTTATTAAAACACAATCTAAAGCATTTAACTTTACCTAAACTACAAAAACAGTTTTATTGCTGTTAAAAAAACCTAACGAAACACACTGAAAAAAAAAAGTTAAAAATGCAACGTAAACGCGTCGAGAATAAAAAAGATATTTACAACCAAAATCGGCGCCGCATAGTTTTTAAGCGATGGTCCATCGAGTGCAAAAAATACGAAAATAAAGCCTACACGACTATTTGGGTGGGCGGTTGATCGAAATGTAAAAACTGCTATTTATTTACATAACTTTAAGCGCCACTGGGGAGCTTTCTGTTTTAAAGCCTATTTTAAGATCAACTTTACACCGGAGGTAGGCACTTAACCCAAAAATCGAAATAATTTCTGTTGTCAGAATCGAATAAACCCAGAAATAATCGAATAATCGAAATAATACTCAACCCAGAAATAGAAACTCAATGGTACTTAGATGCTTAAGTGCCTACCTACAGTGTTTCGACAATATTTTTAAGTTGATTATCAGGAATGAAACGGTTTTTTTAACCCCGACGCGACGCCTATGCAAAAACGGTGTTATAATTTTGACATAATATGTGTCTGTGTTTCTGCGTGTATTTGTCTCTGGAATCGTAACTCGTAGAATCGTAGCTCCAAAACGGATGGATCCAATTTTGATCCGACTTTTTTATTTGAAAGCTGACGTGATCGCTGGATGGTTCTTAACTATTTAATTTATAAAGATCTGTTCAGGCGTTTGAAAACCATCAGCCTATTTCATAGTTGACGAACGGATTTCACTAACTTCCACAGATTCTATTGGTGCGAAATTCGGTATACTGTTACTTCGGTGGTATTTCCATGACTTGATAACCTTGACCTGATACTAGTAAACTGCAGGATAACCAACTCCTCAGCAATTTACGGCAGATATAGCGTGTTTGAGCTCAATAGAAAGTCGGGGGTTAGTTTATAATTTTAACAATAGCTTGTTGTTGCCTTGAATAGTGAGGTTGCATTTAAAATTATATTGTAAGCTTAAAAAACATGTCGCGAAGCGAACATCTCCTTTATTTCATGCAATAATGTCTCTACTAAATTAATTATGGGGGTAAAACTTCGCGTAGAGTTTTCAATCAACACGGCTTTCAAATTGAAACTTGCAGAATTGATGAATTCTGAATTCATTAGGGGATTTCCAATCGTTTCCGTTCGACTGAACAAACTCAATCCAATATAATTAGTTGTAGTCTGGTAGGTACATCATGCTCATTATCAGCTTTTCTGTAGGCACGTTGGCTTACTTTAATCATGTTTTTTATTGATAATCAGCTGGTTTATGACATCAGTCACAAGGCCGCGGGTGGAGCCAGGCTTCTTCTGATCGGATATGGCAATAATGCGCATATAACGCAGGTACAGCAGTGGATGTCCTTTTTTTAACTTTGGGAATTCTGTAACGGACGAAAGGCACCTTAGGTCGACGGCTGGATCGGAATAATTGAAACCACCTTTTGATAAATATACTATATATTATTAAAATGTTAGTAGCACAGAAGCAGAACGAAGAATATATATACCAATTACAATGCAGAGCTTAAATTATGATTATCGAAACAAAGGAACAATTTGGAAATATACCGAATATATCATTATCAACCTCATTAGTTAATTACACGTGTCCTAACAAGAGTAAACATTTGAGAGTGATCATGAAATCTAACGATGTTGTTAATTTTGGATCAAATATTTGAATAAGATGCGCTAATAGCTTTTAATGCAAAATTTGAGGAAAGTCACATTACATTGGATACCCCGGCTAAAACACAACGACTTTCGCTAAGATGATGACCATGAATGTACAATATAATTTCTGATTGATCAAAGTAAGTTGGTTGCTTCAGCGCCTTCGCTGAAGTTCAAATAAAAGTTCAAAAGTTCACCCAAAGGGCTATTTATTTGATTTATAATAAACCCTCGGAGCTTTTTTAAAAGTACAACCATTAGAACTTTCAACATAGCTTTGGATATATTACTCTCACCTGGCGTTGAAATTTGCTTATTTATTTTTATTTTTAACGGATAAACCTATTACGTTTTTGTTTGATAGCAAAACAGCTATTTTATAAGCAAGATAAATATTCAATGAATAAAAAGCCAATATTTGTATCAGATTAAGTAAACTTTGGTGGCAATTTTTTTACTAATTAAATTTTCTGCATTACATTTAAATTTAAATTAAAGATGTGTATTACGACGGATGAAAGTATATTTTACAAGGAAAGTTTTTATAAGATAACATGACAAATTGGTGACAAGCAAATATATGATAACATACATATGACATAAAAATATATTAAAAAGTAAACGAAAAAGTATGTAAAATGCAATAAGTATTTACAACAAGTCCCTACAAATACTTACATACTTCACAAAATATTTGAATTTTTTTTTCATTAACAAACAAGAGAGCAAACGAAGATTCTTTTTACCACCCCCTTACAGAAGACCACAGTGAAATAACAGCACGTTTGCTGTTTTGTAAGTGATGCCAGAGCCCATTTCTCTGTCCCATCCTAATCCCTGGGATCCTTAATATTATGGTCGGCAGCACACTTGCAGCGCCTGTCGGTGCTTGTGTTAGGCGACGGTAGCCACCTACCATCAAGTGGACCGTCAGCCTGTCTTTCAAGCTTAACATTTAAAAAAAATCCAAATGGGCCATGACGTCACAATAAGCTATACGCTGCTTTTCAAAATATTGTCATTAAATCATTTGCGTATCTGTGCTAGTATTACTTTGAATCCAAGTGATCAGCTGTATATCTACTAACTAAAACGCTTTGGTTGTTGTCTTAGAGAGTTTAACTTTGATAAAACTTCCCTCCGTCGTCTAAGTTGCCGAGCACTTTGGCACGGGGATTAAAACTAATATCTCAACTGTTCCTATATAATAGAATATTAAGGAGAGAGACCGATATAGTATTAGTATGGTAACCAATTGCACAGCTGTATCCAGTGTCGAAACTTGCCCCTTTTTTTATTAACGTAGAGAAATTCTCATGGATACGCAGATTGGAGAGATCGCAGGAACGTTATGACACGACATGACGTTCTGTCCAGCGCGGGGAGGACTACGCTCCCTGTTGGAAATTCGGCCTAAGGCCATAAGGCTACTGCCCAGTAGGTCTAGTATGAGTTTATAATGACCGCATTCGCTAGCGAGAGCGTAAAACATATATGGAAAATTGTCAACTGTCAATGTCAAATTGATAATTTTCCACATATTAATTTTACGCTTTCGCTAGCGAGTGTGGTCATTGACAAATCGGTTTCTGTAGTCAAAATTTGCCCAATATATTATTCACTGAAACGAACTTATAGGGAGATAAAGCGTTCGGCTGTGATTGGTGGAGATAACAGACAATGTGAGTGTACACAGTATATGTACTTTTTAGTATAATAACAGTGAGAGCGTCTGAACAGTGAGAGTTCTACTGTTCAGACGCTCTCACTGTTATTATACTGCGTTTTTCGTATTATTGTTATTTTAAGGTTTGAATTTCATTTAACTAACGTTTACCGTATATTAACTAACTTATATTTTTCATTTTATGATTATATCAGGAACCAAAATAATATGAAAGGTAATATTATATGATGATCGGTTGAGTAGTTAAGGCGTTAAAACGTAACAAACAAACAATCAAAAAAACTCACTTTCGCATTTATAATATTAGGACCTGTTCAGATTTCGTACCAGCCAATGTGTTATTTTATGTAAAACACGAAATTAGTTTATCCAACAAAAAGTGATGTGACGAACTTGTCACTTGAGTTAATCACAGTTATGTCACAAACACTCCGCTCGTGACAGAGGACGGACAACGGTCAACGGGATCAAACGCTTTTAAAAAACGATAACTCGCACAGAACAATTAGTCACAATGCGTGTGCCCATTAATTTATAACTGTCACTCTTGACACCTGACAAGCGTGCAATTAAATAATAACTTTAAATAAATATTTATTAAAGTCCCTGTCAAAAGTGGAAGGGGTTAATTTTTACTACTGAAATCTGGGAAATAAATAATTTTCGAAACAAATTCGTTACCCAAGTTAAATTTAAACTGTACTTAAAATCCTCAGAAAGCGATATTCAGGAATTTTAAATGTTTGTATAACGTGAACAAGACAGAAAAGAATATGAACTTTTTTATGATTGGGTTTGCTCTTGGCCAGCCTCTAACTGTGCAGCAAAGACGAGGCCGAGGATGGAGCGAGCTCACCCAGAAGATGCCTTTTCCCTTGATCTTTAAAAAGATTTAGGTATTATGAGCTCAGAAACACAGCCGCCGGGTTTTTGCCTTAACGCTCTATCTTGGGGTCCCGGGGCTGATTCTCGGCAGTCAACTTTGGAAATGAACTTTTAAAAGTTGGTCTGATCTTCTGGTCTCAATTTGGAAAGGAGTGGCACAAAAATTTGTTCAACCCGTCTGGCGGCAATAAGCACCCCCCTTAGACATCCTAGAAATAACAGCATATTATGTGCTGTTGTGTTTCGGTGAGTGAGTAAGGGATGCCAGAGTCCATTACCTATCCTTTCCTTGTCAATTATCCTTAAACCTAATGTGGTCAGCAAGGCCATCAACCATCAAGTCGACAGCCTGTCTGTCGACCATAACACCAACATACGAGTACTATATAGAAAAGACGGTCTTAGACATTTCAATGAAGGTTAGTGCTAGCTCGAGTTAATTTAAGCTCAACATACAATTTCCTACGAAGCAAAGCTGCAAAATGCTCGTCATAAAATTGCAAAATTCCAAAGAAAACATAAACTAACACGTTCGATATTGTTTCCGTGTCTCTGATTCCATATTTCCCACAGGAGCCGACCTGCCTCGGGAAAAAATTAAAATCTGCCTGATTAACATCACTGTAAAAGAAATAACAGATATGAAACTTTTATTTATTTTATTTTTAATCCTTATTATATTTTCTATGTCTCAGAATAGACGTCATAAGGAATTATATTTTACTAGCTTGCGCCCGCGACAGCGTTCGCGTTGAAAAATAAAAAATATTACTGACATAACTATGAGCAATATAACGCCTGCCATATTCATTGCTATTGTCCAGCATTGGATTTCTATTTTTAAACTACCCCTTGGGAACATTACTTTTTTTCTAAATGAAAGGTACCCTATGTTCTTTTGTACCCTATGTACGTATGGACTAACTGACTCAGCAGAAGTCGTTCTGTCAAAAGCTATTAAACTGTGGCAGCTGATGTGTAATTTAAACAAAAAATAGTTACGGTCAATTTTTCCCTTCATGAAATTCTTCCTAGTACTTCAAAGAATATTTTTTTAAAAATTGCCGATTTGGTTCAGCCGTTCTAGATTTTGAGCTTAGCAACACATCTAGGTATTCATTTTTATTTGTACCTCTCGATTTTCTATGTTCTTATGTTCGTATAGCATAAATTTGTAGTCTTTTCTTTTGCTAGCTGCAAATTAGAAATTTGCGGGGAGTATCGGCGAGATGCAACCCTGATGGAATGTTCTCCTATTTAATAAGTCACCTCACTTACTGCTTCATTGTGCTGTGATGTTATTATATCAAAAATGCGAGTGCCCCTTTTTGCACTTCATTAGTTTATTGACTGCTACTTTATATAGCTATTTTAACAGAATTTCTATATGTTATCTTTTCCGAGTAAAAAATAATTAATCAATAACTTAGGTACACAAAACACTTCAGTGCCTTTTTCTTTATTATTTTTTGGAACGATATTCTCAAAAACTACTCACTAGATTTTCATGCGATTTTCACTAGTGGAAAGAACATTAAACGAGGGAGGTTTTTTATATATAATTTGCGGAAAAAATTGCACCCGTGCGAAAACAAAAGCGAATCGCTAGTCTATACTAAAATTTATAAAAGAAAAGATTTGTATTTTGTAGGTATGTTTGTAATGAATAAACTCATTACAATTTTAAAAATTCTTTCACCTATAGAAAGCTACACTATCAGCGAGTAATATAGGCTATATTTTATAAAGTAACGCGAGCGAAGTCGCGTACAACAGCTAGTATTTTATATAAAAAATGTGTGTTAAACAATTAATTCAGTATGTAAAACATTAAATACAGTATGTACCACAAAACAACATAATATTACGCTAACAACTTCTCACCTTATTGTAGAATCGCGACAGATTCGTTACATAAACAAAAATTGGAAGGACACCCACCCCCTAACCCCCTATCACAGTGTAAATAAATCATGGGACATGTCCCCGCGCATACGAACGTGTTAGTTCTCGTTTTGGGCGGTGCAAACGTTTGGAAAACACTCGTGGAAACTTGGCTTGAATGCAGATGGACTGTCTTCGTAAACACACGGCGCGGCGTCACGTTGAGTCATCAAACGCCTATTGTGAAATACGTCAGAGAATAATATTTTTGCAATTATAATGAGTGCTGCCTTCTCTAAAATCTTTACTACTTATACGTTATTTGGCAGCTAAAGTGCTAAATCTAGACTATATCTAGACTGGCAGGTTATCACGTACTATAGTTTCATTCCTTATCGCGAACAACACGTTTTTCTTGCAAGATCTATTGTCGCTTTTATAAGCCCACAAAACCCTCTGGTAACCGTGACACCGTGACGGTACGAATACCCTCTAATCCTGGCTAAAGAAGTTTTCACTTCAAAAATTCATATTTTCATAATTCAAAAAAAGAAATTTTCTAGTTATTGAAAGAAAAATATATTAGTATTCAATTTAAGTCTTTAATAAATTAATCACTGAATTATATTATTGTATACTGTAACGTAACAACTCGCGTTCACGTTCGCAATTCACACTCGTACATTTCGTTGCCATCCCCTCATACACCCCGAAGGACGAGAGAAGGCCTGAATATTTAAATGGATGATGTAATACGAAAAATCAACTTTTGATCGTCAGTTCAGTTAGCGAGTGTGAGGAATAAAAAATTACTATTGGCGCGCTAGAAAACAACTTGCCAATAGACATACTCGTAATAATATAGGTACTCTGTTTCATATCAAATTGTCATATTATTCACAAATGTTGGTCATTGTATATATGTCATTTTTGTTTTTCTGCCTATTTAAATTGTGTTGTATACAATTATGTATTCTGTTATATTTGTGCTTTCTTATGTAGAGAACTTTTCTGCATTGTCTATTAGGGTTAATCCAACTAGTTCTACTATTAGTTTTACGATAGATTGTGTAAGAATTTAATTGCGGACTTCTCCTAATACAGGTATAAACTTAAAAAGAGAGTCCAAACTCTTGTATTTTGTATATTATTAATAATAAATAAATCTATTTGCTTATTGTATGTTTATACATACAACGACGAGCCCATTATTCAATCGGTTAAGGTGCTTGCCTTGGCGCTCTGACTCATGGGTCCCGAATTCCATTCCGAACTTTTTAATTTTAAATTAAGGATATCCACGACCGTATTTTAATATGCAACACAATCGCGATTTATTTTCTCATGTATAATAATTGTTAAATACACTTTTTGTCAGGTAAATAGATAATAAAACATATTATGTCTTCGTTGAACTGTCATGACTAACTGTTGTAACTACATGAACTAGTCACAGGCATGAGATTGTGACTAGTTCATATAGTTAAGGTTCTTAATTAATTAAATCTAAATGTAATTAGAAATATTTAATAAATAATAACATTCAAATTTATTATAAAATATCCTTTATTAAACTCATAAAAAAGTAAATGATATACAATAATAAAATACTAACAATTATCATATATATAATTATATTTAAAATTGACGTTAATTACAGTAAATTCAAACGTAAAGTTATAATTTACATACAACAATAATAAGTAAATAACAAATACCTAATGAACTAATAAATATACAATTATATTAGACTATAATTCAAACCTGGTTTTCCTCGTGGACCAACTGTTATACATAACTAGTTATGTATTTCCAAATAATTAGTTTAATAACCACAAATAAAAAACTATGCTACGCTCCACTAAGTAACTGTCTTAAAACAATTCCTTGCGCAGAAACTCTTCATATGACATAATATGTTGCTGGCTATATTTTTCGTTATTTTTAGTACAATTAGGTAGAATCGATGTTTCGTTCCTGTCATAAGTTCGCGATAATCTCGAAAACTACTTAATGGATTTTTATGCGCTTTTCACTATTGGAAAGAGTGAAAGTCAAATGAGGAAGCTTATTGTAAATAATTTGCAAAAAAATGCAACCGTGTATATTATTTGCAAGAATATAATACTTTGGATAGTACCTTAAAAGTTCTAAAATATTACATTTTGAAACAGAAAACGCCAAAATTATACTTTTTACGTTTATAATCAATTTACTAAATATTTTCAAGTTACAAATTTACAATTTACATATTAAAATTATATTTATATGTTTTACGTAATGTTTAAATAATCAAAATTCACTTCTTGCAATAATGTAATGAAGTTGTGCCTAAATAAAATATGTATTTTTTTTACATTTTGTGCAGTATGGTTTTCCCTCAAAAAAAAATTATATAAAATATTTATTTATACCAATTGCATTACATTTTCTTTTCAGTATTACAGAGGCAACCCAGTTATGGCCCGAATCCAATCTCTGGCAAGTGGTATGTTAGTATAAACGCCTGGTAAGTTCGGCAAGCCGCATCCAATACCAAAAGACACCAGCGCAACAAGCTTATTATTCACTACGAGTGGACCTCCCGAATCACCCTGTAACATTTTTTTTTTTAATATATATTTAATATATTGCTACATTTGTATCTGTCGTTATAATTTGTTCTCTGGTTGCGGCGCAACATGTGAACTATCGTCGCATGTAACGGAACATCTGTCGGTGGTGCCTCAGTTTTTAGTTGATGACTGATTGCGAATAAAATACGTAACAAAAAAAAAATTTTTTTTTTAGTTGTAGTTTATTGTTATTTGATTGTAATAGCGATTAAAACTGTCGAATTGCCTCTGCCCAGTAGTTCGTACGGTTTTTTCGCTTTTCACAACGTCTAAACGAAGCTCCCACGCAAGCCATCGGACGGCGTATTTCCGTTTCCTTGTTCAATAAGAGGAAGCGCAAGCTTGAAATCAGCAAGGGTTTGTATTCACATTTCTATCAACAAAAACTTGTTGATTTCAAGCCACTGAGACCCGAATTGAACAAGGAAATGTAGTCATGGAACGAGTACAATATGTTTACAAACCCTTGTTGATTTCAAGTCTTCACTTCCTTTTATTGGACAATGAAACGGCACTAAGTATTAGTTAACTTTAATAGTTCTATTAGTACATAATATGTAGGCGACTAGCCCTCGGCTTCGCAAGGAATTGAAAGTCAGGACAAACGATTTTATAAGTATACTAGCTGTTGCATGCGACCTCGTCCGCGTAACAATAAAATATAGCCTATGTTACTCCCTGATAATGTAACTTTCTAAAGGTGAAAGAATTTTTAAAATCGGTACAGTAGTTTTTGAGTTTATTCATTACAAACATACAAAAATACAAATATTTTCTCTTTATAATATTAGTGGATAGATATAGATATAGATATAGATATAGATATAGATATAGATATAGATATAGATATAGATATAGATATAGATATAGATATAGATATAGATATAGATATAGATATAGATATAGATATAGATATAGATATAGATATAGATATAGATATAGATATAGATATAGATATAGATATAGATATAGATATAGATATAGATATAGATATAGATATAGATATAGATTTATTTATTTATTTATTTATTTATTTATTTATTTATTTACAGGAACATATATATTTAGTTTATTGGCTATGAAGACACACACTAGGAATGCAAGCCTGTATCGTGTGCTTCATTATATTAATTAAAATAATTAAAAATTCAAATAACAATTTAAAAATTATTAAATAGAAATTAAATTAATAATAAGTAGATATATATAAAAGTAAGTAAAAGACACAATAAATTTTGATTATAAATTGAGGCTATATAATATGATATTACGTATTTAAATCGATTTAGATAGTTTTTCTACATAGTCGTATTTACGACTGAACAACCATTTTTTAATCTTAACCTTAACTTTACGTATGATATAATGCTTAATTTCACAATGTTTAGTAATTTTGTTGTAAATGCTTAATTGTACATACGGATTAAAACGTTTCGCAATTTGTGTTCGTACTAGTGGCAGAGGAACTGTAAAAACACGCTTTTTTACCAGGTCTGAGTATTCACGAGAATTGATAACTTGTTTATGAGCAAATAAAGTCATTTTCAGTAAAAAAAGTTTTCTAACGCTAAGTACATTGCTGTCTTTATATAATTCTGTAGTGATATATCTAAAGTTTTTCTTCAGCATTGCTTTAAGGACTGATCTCTGAGCTCTTTCGATTTCTATCATGATTGTTTTAGAGGATCCTCCCCAACAGGAATTACAATACATTAAGATCGATTGACAGAGGGCAAAATATACGTTTTTTAGAATACTAGTTGAGGCTATATATATATATAGATATTTAGATATAGATATATAAATATAGATATAGATATAGATATATAAATATAGATATAGATATAGATATAGATATAGATATAGATATAGATATAGATATAGATATAGATATAGATATAGATATAGATATAGATATAGATATAGATATAGATATAGATATAGATATAGATATAGATATAGATATAGATATAGATATAGATATAGATATAGATATAGATATAGATATAGATATAGATATAGATATAGATAGAAAATGCATTATAGAAAAAAACTTATCAACAACTCAGATAAATATTGCTTTTTTTTTTTTTTTTGAGAACAGAAAAATTACTTTTGAAAAATGTTTCAAGACAACAGACCCAAATGGAGGGTACGATGTTTTGGAGAGACCGGACCTGCGTTATAGTGACAGTTACACCTCGAGGGAGCTCGTTGCGAAGCCTTTTGGGATCGCGGACTGAATACTGATTACTTTTATTCATTGACCCGAATTGCGCTTTTGCCTATAGACTCTTGGAAACGTCGATATTAGTTTCCGCTTCTCTCTTCACTACTTATTGTGTGCGACTTCGCACGTTTCAATAACTGTCCGATTGCATTTTTCTATATCTCTGAATAGTATATTAAAGGTGGATTTTGTAGTCAGCATAGCTTTCACAATCAGCGCCAAAACCACAGCCGTACACTGTTGAACATGGCTCTCTCGCATAATTCTCAGCCACCAGACACACTTAAGGCTAGTACACACTAGGTTAGTAATTTAGTAGAGTAGCAAGTAATTTAGTAACTAAACGTGTCTGTACACCAAAAAAATAGTCTAGATAGTAGATTAGTAAGTAATTTAATCAAGTCGATCCATTTTGATCCATTTTTTCGGGAAAGTACACCGTTGTTTTAGTCGAGTTCATGAGCAGCCGTAAAAACGTTAGAATGTTAAATCTCCACAATATACAATAAGCAAATGAAGCATTTCTTCATCCACCTCTTCTAAAATAGCCATTACTTTAAGCTCTATTAACTCATTCACTTTATTGCATTGCAGCACATTCATCTTGCAAAACACCACTCACTTGTGTACTATACTTGACCGTAATGCGAATAATTTCTGGGCAGTAGCGAGTAGTTTAGCTACTAAATTTCTCGTCACTATACTAAATTATTAAAGTTTTCCGAACAAGGCTTTGCGCTGTGTGTGGATGCATGCTGAACTCTCAGTAGGTTGTTGTGACGCTTCACGTAAAAAGGTTCACTTAATCACAGATGTTAGTTTATCTGGGTAACTCTACGAATAAATAAGGGTACTATTTTCAAATAACCCTTTAATGTCCGAAAAAGTTTTGTGACCTTTTAATACGTCATTATGTTTGTTATTGAAAGCGGTTTTTAATAAATATACGAAAAAATTCTAACCTGACAAGAGTCTTTAGTCCCGTTATGGTATCCCACGCAGAACATCCTGGGACTTAAGTCTTTGTAGTTCTTATGTGGCAACGCTATACATTCTTCTTTAGACCATATTGGTACGTAAACACGACGCAAAATATCCTCCATTTTGCCAGTCTGGAGAAATAGAGTTTTTAAATTTATATATGGTACTAAATTAATTAAATTTATTCAATCCTGAATAAGATGGATCGCTTCGAAAGCACTCATTAACAAAAGACCGTTATGAAAATGTATGCTTCGATGTGAGTTAAAAAGTCACACATTTATTTATTTATTATAAACAAACGGTTTCATTATTATGAAATAAACCCTCAATAGAAATTTCTAGACAATCTGTCGATTTTCTGTAACATACAGTGAAAGGTATCCCCCGAATGCTGCCTATCCCCAAATAATACTTACTTTAAACTTCAAGAAACCCCAACCACTGACAACTGCCAAGGCTCCTGGTTGAATGTCATCAGTGGAGCCTATCATAATTGGCCTGGAATTCACTGTAACTGGAACAGGCTTCTCCAACAAAACAAGTTGATAATCAAAATCGTAAGAGTGCAGGGCGTATGATGAATTCCAATAGGGATGCAAGAAATGTGCACAAATCGGGTATTGAGTTGCCCGACTTCGTCGTGTTGATCCGGCGTAGACAAATTTTTCTTTGGTCCTATAAAAGTTAAATGTCAGAAGTTATCATTATGCCCCAATAAACTGTTAGACTTAATGAAAATCTATAACAAAAAACTAGATACTTACTTACAATGTGCTGCGGTGATGACCCATTCTGGAGCAATCAATGTTCCTCCGCAATAAAGCCCGTACAGCACTTGATATGGCGCTTCCCTTATAGAGATCTGGTTGCCACCCATGATCCGATACGAATGCTTTGCTTGCTTAGAATAAAAACAGATTAGTACAAAATTTTCAAGATGAATAATATAATACTTATAGGTTTAAACGCTAAAGGTAAGCTATCGTCTTCATTTGAATGTACAAGTTTTTGTCAACGACTTTATGCGCGTATTTGATAAATTATAGCCACTTTGGTATTCTGTTTAATTAACTATTTATAATTGCAAATTTTCAGCAAAATCAGTTCAATAGTATTTGAGTGGAAAAACAGCAAATTACAAACATCCATAGATTAATCCTCGCAAACCTTTTTGCTACTGTACTTGATACCGATAGACAGTTAAGTAAATCATTAATATGATATCATATTCCCGCTTTATTTTTATACTCAAATTTATTTTTGTATGTAAAATAATGTAAGAACGTATTATAACAAGTGTCGTTTAATTAATCGAAGAAAAATGATCACAAGAAACGCCATCTAGTTCCGTCAAAACAAAGTAAAATTACCGTTACCTACATAGTATAATTTGAAGTCGCTTTCCGCGTCTGTCTGTATGGCCACTAACACCTCCTTAATCACGTAACGGATTTTGATGCGGTTTTCACTATCAGATAGAGACTTTTTCAACGTAATACGTGGATTAAACCAATACTTCAAGCCATGCTAAATTCAAAACGGTGAGCTCGCTCACATTGCTTCGGTCCGGGCGTTCTGCCGGTGTTCCTCAGTGGCAAAACGCGCTACAAAAATGCTAAGCTCGGCGTTTTTGCCGCATCCGGTATAGTGTGAACGCAGTACGACCTACCCCTATTTTATGTTTCCATACAATTCAATACTCACAACCCAGGTCCTATGTTTGAATGACCTTTTCATAATAAGTACTACTTACTTGTTCAATGTCACTTCTATCTGATCTAGCGTTGTATTGAGGTAACGCACGGCGAGAGTTGATAAATTCATGGAAGTACTTATATGTCCTTGGTGGCACTTCCTTTATCGCTAACATCTCATAATAATTCTTCATACATTCGTTTGTTAGGTCTCCAATAAATTTAGCTGAAAGTTTATCATAAATATTAATATAACTAAGTACAGAATATACTATAAAATAAATAAATAAAAAATATTTTCGAGGATTTTTAGTCGGCAGCGCACTTGCAGCACCCTTTTTTTTCTTTTGCATGGGAAAATCTGCGATCTAGATCCCCACCGACCATGGGGAGATAGGTGGGGTATGTCGGACTTCTACCCATTAAAAACCCATGGTGTTTCCTCGCGTCGTCTATTGGCGGGGATTAAATAACGTTAAGACACGCTACCTTCTCCCCCCGCCAGACGAGGACCGCACATTGCGGGCTTCACCTCGATTAGGCGCGGAGTGTGACCTCCGCGCCGTGAAGAGACGTGCCGGAAACACACAGCACGTCTCCCTTCATTGCCCGGTGTTGTGATGGCGGCGAACGACCCCATGTCCACCGACCCCGGAGTGAAGCGGCACAAACCGCCTATTCTCCCCTCTCGCAGCAGGCAGTCAGCGAGGGGCTTCACAGATGAAGCACCCCATAGCACTTGCAGCAACCAACATCAAATAGACCGTCAGCATGTATGCCAACCTTAATATAAAATAAAATTACAATACATTACTTGGTAAAACTGGAAGACTGCGTCTAGACACCATTCGTCCTTCTCCCTGAACATTATCTGTGTAAATTAAATTATAATTAAAATTTATAAACTAACCAATGACTAACTTGAGCCTAAATTACCACTGAAGTAACAGCTATACAAAAAAACATCAATCCAATCTGTGTCAGTTAGTGAGATCCTTTCATCAACTAGGAAATGAGCTGATGATCTTACAACGCCTGAACAAAACGCGTGAAGGAATATTATGGGGAGGCTATGTCTAGCATTGAATGTCCTATGACGACTGAGATGAATATTATAAATGGGAAAGTGAGTCTGTTTGTTACGTTTTCACACCTTAACTACTAAACATCATGAAATATTACATATACGTTGCCAGGGATACATAAAAGGACATAGGGTACTTTTCATCCAGAAAAAAGTACTGCACCCGAAGGATCATCTAAAAGTTTTAATAAAAAATTCAACGCCTTAAAAATATATATGAACAATATATACTGATAACTATATGTCTTAACACATAAGAAAATGGGGCGCAGTTGAAGTCGCAGGCAAAAGCTATTGAAAAATAATTGTTTAACTCCATCTATTGACGATTGTTAGTAAAACATTATATTTGATTTGCATAAAAACAAGTTTTGAGAATCGAAAATAAAATCTAATTTTTGAAAATTCATTTAACTATAAACACTTACATAAGTTGAAAAATCTATCTATCCAGAATTCCAAACTTTCTAATTGGAAATAATATTCCACTTATTACAACTCTTAATTTTTCATGAATGTTGTAATAAATGGAATATACAATTTTCCAATTAGTTCAACTCAAATAAATCTACTAATGAAAGGTTTAATACAATATGCAATGTGCACTATGTTAATTAGATTTTATAATTATAGCATTTTATAATAGTTAAAAACATTTTCATTGAATTTTTTTTATGTATACTAATATTATAAAGAGGTAAAGTTTGTATGTTTGTATGTAGGCGGTAATCTTTGAAATTACTAATCCGATTTAAAAAATTCTTTCACCAATTCTTAGAATAGAATTTCAGTATAGTTTTTTATGAAACTTTAGAATAATATTGTTTATTATATCACAGTGACTAATAATAATAATTAATATAAAGATGCAGACGAAATCGGTTACTAACTTTATATAATATCATTTACATAAATATTAAGATGAACGATAGATTTTCTAATCGGTGGCAGAATTATATACCTCGTTGAATATTTAATTTACAACTTTATTATATAAATCTCAGATAATATAAGAACTAAAGATATAACCCTGTGAACAGCAGAGTGAAGTCGGTAAAATCCTTCGCCGTATACATACATCGTTACACGCACACAAATGCAATCAAACTACGCCACGCCTTAAAAGATATTTTCTAAAGAAAATTCTGAATTGCGTAGTGAAAGGGTTTAAAAACAAGTCTTTAAAAATAAAAAGCATGATAGAATCACATTTCACACGTAAGTAATCTTAGAAAACAATATTTTCAATAAAAATTAACAACAATTGTGTTTATAGCTTGGAACACAAAATCTAAATACATACAGTAAACGTCTTACGCACACATATTTATAAAAACGCCTTCACTGTGTTGTCTGCAAAATTCTGTCTATAGGATTTGGTCTGAGATATTTAAAATGTAAAACAAAATCGCTATTATTATGCATTTAAGAGGCTAGTGGGAAAAAATATCATAAATATCAAAAATAAATAACAATAAATGCCCAGTATTTCCTCTCGTTTACACGTTAAATTACTCACCAGAATCTGCACTGCAGAAATTATGCCAAATATTAAAAACTATGTACAAAAGCTGAACATATGGAATTGTCATGCTTGCTGTAAGCCACTTACACCAATGACCACAACCAACAAAGTCAAGTAAGTCAAGTAACAAGGCGAATCTGTGACTAATTGCGAATTTACGCCTAAGTAGATGTAATAATCTGATGCTGATTAAAAGGCGTAGCGCGTTAGCAGCAACATTAATTCCTAATAATTACTAAGTGGGATATTTAGACTGCAAAATGTATTCAACTGTATCGATATAGTCCAGGAAAATTTACTAACAAATCCAAATTTAAGTCCCTTAGGGACATTTTTTATATAAGTTTCTAGAATATATGAAATATCGATGGGTGAAAGACATTTTCGATACCAACCTGTAGAAGGCTACAGGTTACGGGGAATTAATTTATATTATAGCAAAAAAAAAAGTTATATTTAAGCATTTTTATGTAAAACTACATTCTCTACAATATTTGTCTCAATTTTTTTTATGTGACTTACCATTTTTGTATAAGACATGATTTTTAAAAAAAATTCCATCCCTTCAAATGGAATAGATAATTTCTTTCACTCCTAAAAACTTTGTGTATAAGGCTTTCTCTCATCAGCATTTATCTTATTCTCTCATCTTATATCCACTTAAAATTTTATTTAATTATCTCATTAAAATCTCATTAATGATAACAATAACAAAAACAATAGTGCTATTGTTAATTGGTGAGTATATTTTATTATCAATCTATTGACTTCTTATCTACATTTTTTTTCTTATACGCTAAATGCAAGGACGTGGTCAATTTAATGTACCAGCGAAAATAATCATGTTCATGCACATCTAATATAATAACATTTATATTTAACTGGCTCCTTTAAGGTTCAAGTTTGTGTAATTTAAAATTCTAAATAAAAATGGCATTAATTAGGAAGGAATAGGAAAACTCTAAGATCTCTTACTCACTCATTTATTGACTATTGGCTGATCTATCAATGCAATTACTAAGTTAAGACAGTGAATCAATAATAATAATGAATAAATTATAATATTAATATTAATATTTGAAGATAGAACCATATATTTTACTAACTGGTGCCCGCGACTTCGTCCGCGTTCAAAATGTTATATAGCCTAAAGCGTTTCTCGATAAATGGACTATCCAACACAAAAAGAAATTTTTCAAATCAATAAGTAGTTCCTGAGATTAACCAAACAAACTCTTCAGCTTTATAATATTAGCAAAGTAAAGTATAGATATGTAATAGTGACATAATGGTTAAAGCAAAAAAAAAAACTTGAAATTCAAAATCCATACTAATCCATATCCATACTAATAAAAAAGTGTGTATGTCAGCTCCGACGCACGACTGAAGTTTACTCATTACGAACGATAAATAAATATCTACAAGAGAAAATATATGACACTGACACACAATGACAATTAAATAGAACATAATTATTTAACATGAACGTCATGATAGATCATTACGAACGATTATAAAATACATAATTATGAAACTTCAGAGATATTCTGAGATTTGTCTTTCTCGCCTTTCACGATATTTTCGTCATTATTATTCGGCGGATTATTATTTATTGTTATTATAAATTCACACAGAATACCAAAAAATGAAGATGGTTCATTTGCCCTCAATGTATATTACAAACATGTTACATGTTAATTATTATATCTCAATAACAAACACCAAAATATATGTAGGTACTAATCTCGGAATCAATTTCCCTTTTTCTCAACAACTACATGAATCGGTCGTAAATCGGTCCCCCGACTCTTAAAGTGGTGGGGCGGTTGCTATCTCAGCTATGCACAGATAAGCGCCATTTTGTCGGACCCCCCCATAAACTGAGAACGACACTTCAATGGAGAGGGACAAAACGACGAAAAACTATAATATGCTAATTTGATTTTGTTTCCGTTTTTAAATGCGTCAAGTCACGTCTCGCGTGTAAGAAAAAAAGCAAAAAAAGTGCCTCTTCAGTCTTACCGTTCCCAAGGGATCATCTAAAAATGAATTAAAAAACTAACAACTGGCCAAAGTGTTATAGCAACATGAGGTTAAGCGTTATATTGCTTACTTATATTCCTTTTATTTTTTAATGCGGACGAATTCGCTAATAATAAAATAAAAATAGACTGTGTTAATAGATAATACTTAAAATAAACAAGGTCCCTTGTTACGCAAGGGGATAGACTCTCTTGATAACTTGTGACCTTTCCTCGTTGTCCTGTGATCGAACCAATAGGGGAAAAAGTCGGCGTTGTCCTATCAATCGGACCAACGGGAAAAAAGTCCGCGTTGTCCTATCAATCGGACCAACGGGAAAAAAGTCCGCGTCGTCCTATCAATCGGACGAAGCAGTCTGACCAAGCGGGCTCAGGGAAATGATCCCCCTACCAATGCCTGATTAAGATGCGCGGGGCCCATAGCAAATTCTATCAAGAGGCCCTTGGTTTGTATTACGATCTTTAGTTTATGATGTTAATGGATTACTTGAATTTTAAATGTTAAAATATCATTTTTTTATTTAAACTTTTAATAAGTACCTACATAAAAGAATAACATATTTCAGCATATATAACAATGCATTGCTGAAATGTTCATTTCAAAATATTGAAAATTTAGCTGTTACGATCTGTTTTTCGGAGAGAAATCGTGTCCATCTACTTCAAAAATAGAATTTTTAAAGAAAAAAGCTATTTTACGCTTAAGCAGGCATAGATACGCGGATCCTTTTGCTATGTAACTAATCCGGCACTGGCCCATACACCCTCTACAACCCCCACCAAAACAAAAATGGAATATTAGGTTAATCTGGAACAATACATAAAGAAATATGGAAATTCCATTTGTTTTTCCTTTTGTACAATGGACACGCGCACAAACTCCAGTTATATAGTGCGACCAGCAGGTTTCTATTAAAATAGCGGTCCAATTCACTTTTGAATAAACATTAAACAACACCGTACTATCAGTATATAGTTTTACTTAGTCATATTCTATACTGGTTCCACATTTAATTACTTTTGTTAAAGGGTTCAAATGGATTTTACGGTTCGCATTAAATATGCCTCGGTTCTGCGAGGCATATTTAATGTAAAAAAAAAAAAACAGATTATTACTAAAGATTACTTGGGAAATAATATGTTTTTTTACACTTTTAATGCAGCGATTTTTCACTGACCTTCTATTGAATTGCGGCATAAAGTGTGAAAAATAAAATAACTTGTTAGACAAAGTTCATGACGTTCATGAAGATAATTAATTTACGATATAAGTACACAGTGGAAGGGTATAATGCGTTTCGCAGTCATTTGATAAGCCAGTCTGGCGGCAGTAACTTAACTACCCTCTTACAGAATACCACCGTGAAATAACAGCATTTGTGCTGTTATGTTTCGGTGAACAAGTAATGGATGCCAGAGTCCATTACCCCTTATCCTTAATCCTTCTATGATCGGCAGCGCACTTGCAGCAACTATGGTATTTCTTGTGTTATAGGCGACGGTCAGCCGTCGGCCTGTCTGTCAACCTTAACATTAAATAAATAATAATTTATAATGACGAAATCGTAAGAATTTTTCTTAACTTCTTAACGTTTCACTGAAAAACGATTTTATAAATCAATCGTACGTTACTCTCGCAAAAACTCGAGAATGGTAAGACCGATTTTAATTCGATTTTCACTTATGGAAAGAGAGATAAACGTGGAATGTTCGTAATATAAATATTAGTTTTTATTATTATAATATGTGTATAATAATAAAAATTGCACCCCGGGCAAAGCCGGGACCGGGTCACTAGTAAATAAAAATCAACGTAAGTATGTTTCTTCTCTATTGATGGAAAGAGAGATAAACGAGGAGGGTTTGTGTAGGTATATAAAAATAAAATAGTTAGAATTATTAAAACAATCATGCTCAAGGGGAATATCAGAAACAAAAGCCGCATTTAAATTTCCTGAAAGATTCCACTAATTAAACGTTCTTAACGAAGTTAGAATAGCGTTTCGTCTGAATTCAGTAATAAAGACTCAATGCTGAAATTGTTTCACCGGAGATAAGGAGACATTTTTCAATTTTACCCAGGACCCAAATCCCCTCGTTTATTTAAAAAAAATCGTTTGTTTTAAATAAAATAAAAAGTCTTTCGTTGTGATGTTCACGGTGGTGTGAAGTATATTTTTTTTTTTAAATATTTCTTTGCAACACACTACATAGCTTTTGCACGCGCCTTCGTCCGCTCAACTTTATAAAATATTAGCCTAATGTTACTCGCTGATATTTTATGAAAGAATTTTTAAAATCGGTCCAGCAGTTTTTGAGTTTATTTATTACAAACAAAAAATACAAACATATAGAAACACAAATCCTCTCTTTTCATTATATTAGTACCTATAGAATGATATTTTATGTCTTTTAGCCTATATTTATGCTAAATATCAAGTTATCAACAACAACTTTTATCAAAATTAGACGTACACAAAAATACAAAAATACGAACATACAAAAATATAAGTCTTCTTCTCTTTATATTAGTGTAGGGGAGATTTATAACATCATTGTGTACCTATTATTATTATTCAAGTTGGATCACGGATTGAACTGTATCAAGTTGTAACAAAAATGTGAATTTGTTGACTTATAATTAAAAAAGGTGACAGCCAATGTCGTTCTGGGCCTATTGTGTTAGCAAACAAAGACAAATTCGTTAGAGTTAATCCTTAGGACGCCTATCTCTTCGCCCAAATCAACTTTGCTAACTTCGTTTTAAAAGCGTACATAGAGAATTGCTTTTGCTAGAACAATGGCAGGTGTATTTAGATAAAAAACATTTAAGGCACGACTCTGCACTTTTTGTATCATTAGAGACGACATACGTTTTGGATGCTTTATTGCATTTTATCTCTTCAATAAAAATTTTATGAAAATTTCAAAATAAATGTGTTTGTCCATTTATTTTCACAATGAATGAATTTAAATGTTGATTTTTTTTTTCATATAAAACTACCGCTCCCAGCTACGCCCTGGGTTCAATTTTTATATATAAAAATCTTCCCCGTTTATTCTTATTCCATATGCGAAAATCGGTTTCAAAAACCAACTTAACATTTTTTGATAGGAATAAAAAGATGGCTGCGCCAGTGGCTTCGCCACCGTCGTCAGAGTGATAAAAAATTTTAACGCAGACGAAATCGCGGCAACCCGTTCCTAGTCATCGGTACAGATGAAAATTATTTCTAAAGTCTTAAAAGAGAAAGAAGTCCCTCGTCTGAGCAGGGTCTTGGCATGTTTGTTTGTTGTTTGCGTACGGCAGCAGCAAGTGTTACTCGTACCTCGTGTGTCGACCGCCTAATCGAATATAGTGTGCGACACCCAGGGCTCGATGATTGCTGATGCGATTAACTTCGCTTTTGATTCATAGTACCGGAGCTAATAACAATTTCATATTATTATTTAAAATTTTGTCTTACATTTGATTATAATATATCTATACTAATATTATAAAGAGGAAAGATTTGATTGTTTGTTTGTTTGTTTGCATTGAATAGGCTCTGAAACTACTGGACTGATTTGAAAAATTTTTTCACTGTTGGGAAGCTATATTATGAGCGAATACCATAGGCTATACTTTATAAAGTTATGCGGGCGTAGCCGCTTGCAACAGTTAGTTTTATATATAGTGGTCACGCCATTCGCACGCCCACATAGAAGCTTGCGTTTGTATACAACACTGAACACAATTTGTAAGAAACCGGCCCGACACCACTGGAAGATATCAATTAAATACAAATTTTAATACAAATACAAATTTTAGTAGTGGCAGAGCACAATGCGTTTCGAAATAATTTGTGAAGCCCGACTGGAGGCAGTGACCACCCGCTTACAGAAGACCACCGTGAAATAACAGCAAATGTGCTGTTGTGTTTTGGGTAAGAGGGTAAGGGATGCTAAAGCCCATTACCCTATCCCTCCCTAATCCCTTATCCTTAATCCTACTGTAGTCGGCAGCGCACTTGCAGCTTCTGTGGCGTTGCTTGTGTTATAGGCGACGGTGGCCACCTACCATCAAAGGGGACGTTCAAGTATTACGTAACGCAATTAGGGGGGTCTTATAAAACGTTACGATGCTTTACAGGAGTGGGAGGGGAATCCCTCGAGTGTATTGTGCGTCATTTTTATTTTGTTCTCCCAAGTTGGCAACCCTTTTCGTTGGTAAAAATGGTCACTTGGTAAACTTGTTCCTTAACGTAACGTTTAGAGAGGGTACAGAAAAACATTACGGCGCGTTACTGTGGGGGGAGGGGGGGTTTCAAAAATCTTCAAAAATTGCGTTATATACGTAATATTTGAATGCTCCCAAATGGACGGTCAGCCTGTCAGAAAAAATATTAAAAAACCAAAAAATTATGTAACACAAAGTGTAGTTAAACTCTTGGTCTATACTCTTGGAGCGTTTTACCCAATCAAGTTGCCCAACGACCTTAACTACTCCATTGTATTGAGCAAATGTGCTCATATTTGCAGAGGAGTACGCTGAAACCGCGTTTAATGATTTCAAGTGATTACGACGGTTCGCTAATATTTGATTTATGTAATGTACCTCTATGCCTTGATTAATTATTACTCCGGTATTTGAATTATTTATAACTGCTTACGTGTTAACTTGCTAACTTTAAATTAATTCCCTTTAACACTTGGCAGTTTGTAGTTGTAGTTATATAACATGGTTATTTCCATGTCGAGAGATTTGCAACTTGTCAAGTTTTAAGTCGTGATTTATTAATAGTCACCTGTCGCCTGAAAGAGGAAGTACCTTTTGTCAAATCCGATTTTTTTCTGATTTGTTTATGATGCTGCCCAATGAATAATCCAAATTTGAGACTTCGACCGCCGAAAGCATTCCTTCTCATAAATCAAAATATCTGCGAAATTTTCGACTTTACTGTCTAGGGACTAAGGCCAGACGCCAGACGGGCTGCACAATTTATGACTGCGAAAAGCACAGTGCGCTGCCACTACACAAGTAAATTTCCAAGATGACCTTGCAGGCAATTGATCTATGGAACAGTGAATCAGAGCGTTAAGTCTGTATGACAAAATATAGAGAATAGAAAAGAGCAAAATTATTAGTGCAAATGTTAACATTCTGAGCAAAGACGAAAAAAAAATATAAAAGGTGTTTACATAAAAATTTTGTACGATACTATTTATAATACTATTTCAGTTGTTATTATTTTGCCGCCATAGAGTAATATTATTCTAACATAAGACAGAATATTAAAAAAATCAATCAAAAAACTAAACACCTAATATCATCATGATCTCAACCGTAGGACGTCCACTGCTGGACATAGGCCTCCCCTTTATTTATTTAAATCGGCAACAACCTAGCACACTAATTCCAAACCCTATCGCTTAACATCTAGATCCAGTGTTGAAGCCAATTAGAACCGAACACATTATTCAATTTGGTACACAAATTCTTACAAATAAATTTTTAAAAAATCAATAATAAAAAAATCCAAACAAAATTAACTACAAACAAAAACATGTCAAACAATTAAAATACAATGTCAAATGTTAAAAAATGTCAAAATTAAAAAGTTAAAAACAATTAATGTTATTGCTTCTAATAATGCCAGTTGGCGCATCTGCGAAATCCTGTCGTCAGCTTATCTATGGCGGAACTAAAATAGGACCCTCTAACGAGGGGTCTTGTAGTGTTAGAGGCAATAGAGTTTTGTTTACACAAGCCTTTTTATAGCCGATATTAGACAGCTTGTTTTCTACTACAAACACAACAATGTTAAGTTTTTTTATGTCAAGATCGGCAGACAGGCTGACGGTCCACTTGTTGGTAGTTCATTTTGTAATAGTTTTATTCGTTTAAACATTCGTGTGTATGTTGAAAATCGATGTTTATGAATGTTGCAACATAATAAAATCGTAAGCAAACATTTTTTTTTTCTAAAAGTCCATTTGTACATATTTAACATTTAACATAACCAAGGTCAAAAAAAATTTTTTAGATCTTTTGTCTGTGTCAGTGCACGCTAATCTCAGTATACCAATTATGGTTTATTTGGCTACGTTTCCACAGACAGGACACAATGTCAAAACATCCCGTTTTTGAGTCGAGCGTCAGGGATTAAAACAAATAATGCGATAACACAAAAACGCAAGAATCGAAATTCAATACTTTTACAGTAATTCAGCGATTCCATGAGAGCGAGCTACACTCTTTACACAAAGCACACTTTGAGGATAAAGGTTATGTGTATTACGAAGAGTCGCAGCGCGAAAGAAGGGACTCCGATTTACATAATATTCTATTTTGAAAGACCGCCCTAAGCTCACATCATATACGCAATCATAAAATTATATAGTACGCGAGTACTGTCGCCATAAAAATCTGTTGAAATATAGGACGCAAAATGTTTGTAACCAGACTCAATAAGTCTGTGGTGACTGATGACTGACAACTGTCATTGTCTCTTCTATCTATATTCGCCCTTTGTCTAATGTTCATGTAAGTATATTTTTCTATTAATATTATAATAAAAAAAATGCTCAAAATATTCACGTTGTATTATTTTATCAGGTTAGGGGCCCAGAAAATACTCGTTTCTAAACAGATTTTGTTATAAACTTGTTTTAAAATTTGTTTAAACTTAGTTTAAATAGAAAATGAAATAGAATATTAATCGAAAACCTAGTTTTTTTTTTTTTAAGTAAAAGTCGGCAGGCTAGCTATAGGGTTGGAAAATCGATGCTAGATACCCATCCACCTGATATTAGATTCCCTACTACCATTGCAAGTATGCTGCACATATTTGTAGGATAAAGTATACCTATAACGATATGATGGATGAAAGGCAAATAGGCTCCGGCAGTAGGTACCTACTTACTCATTAATCCGCCTTAGTTATAAATAAATTTATCATTAAAACCAAACTCGTCTCGAAAGGCTAATTTAAAATCACTGATTAAGTATTTAAGAGACAATGAACCTGGATTTAAGCAATTCGTTGTATCCTGAGTTTCTTTCGAGGTTTCTTCTCAGGATCGTCACCTTGGCTTTTTTTTCCGAAACCCTGGTAGGTAACTGTAAATTTAAAATGACGATCATAAGAGTTCCTTGTAGAAACCTAATTGATAAATAAAAATTTTGATTTTAATAGCACACATGCTGTTATTATTTACATAGGTATTTACAAAAAATATTATCCAAAAAATAGTAGGTAAGGCCTACTTAACTAAATACCAATTTTTTTTGTAAGCCGTACCTAAATTATATTTAAAAATGCATAGTAGGTACACTATACAGTACACATTCGTGCATATAAGAAAATATTGGCTGCCTACTTAATGAAGGCATTTTTGTGTAAGAAATATGTTAAGTAATATATATAATTATATTAGGAATAAAACCAAGACATTTCTATCTAGGCAATGGGTATTAATTAACTTTATTAATTTAAAATTTATTGTTAATGAAATTTTGATTATAATTAATAACTCTTAAACATGTAGGTACCTACTTATCTACTAATTTAAAAAATAGCTGGGCCGTACGACTTCCTACGCGCTGTAGTTCGCTTTATGAAAATCCCACAGGACTGACATTTTTCCAGGATAAAAAGTATCCTATATGTTAATCCAGGTAACATCAATACATCAATGAAAACCATATTTCAAGCCGTTTCTGACATTAGCGTGCACGTATTAAGTACAACGTGTGGGTGTACATAGTTTTTTTTTTTTTTTAATATTTAATGGACAGATACGGCTTGTTTACGATTTTATAATTATTTATAGATGTGACCAATCTTGACGTAGGTGTGAAATTTTAACTATGGGACTTATCGTCACTAAAGCATTGGTCTAAGACCCATCAATTGACGTAATGACCATAAATTATCAATTGAATAATTTATTTTAATATAGTTAAAATAATGTAATTTAATAAATTTCATCTAGGCCATTTTAAGATGCTTTAAAGAAATGATATTTATTTTTAATTAATTTTGACAGTTAAAGAGGAGTTAAAAATTAACTTTTTATCCATGCCAAAAATTTATATCTATATGGCGATGAGCAAAAACAATTATTAATAGGTAAAATTGTCATGAGTGGATAAAATATCACACGTAAAAGCCACGGCTCCTCAGTGTCATATGCAAGAGAAATGTATTTGTATCCACAAAAGTCATGTTTTTACTTGGACAAGCCCTCAAGGGCTTCACTTTAAAGATAGCTAAATTTAAACTATTCTGAACTTTAAAAACAAACAGCATTAAACCACTTTTTGAATGTACATCTTTCAGTGGTCGTTTGCATAATTTTCATTTAATTAGATAGTTGACGAGAGATGTTTTTGTAAATGATTATTTAATCCGTTAAGAGAGAATTTGCATAATGTGTTTATAAATTTCGCTGGAAAATTGTTGAGACTCTGAGAAATTACACAGGACTAACGAATAACTAAAGGACAGAATTACTTTAGTATTATAACTTGAGTGTTCACGAGGGCTAATACATTTGTATTCAATTCTTTGAAGGTACCTATTTGTTAAGGATTTTAAGACGAAATAGAGTTAAAAAATGTATAATCGTAATGTTATATGTTCTTATTATGCCGGATGGGGTGGTCGTTTTTTAAATTTTTCATTATTTTTACTCATAATACAATATAGACGAGCCCTACAAAAGTATTCAAAACAGGAACGTTGGCGGGTACGTCAACGCTCGTTGGATTAGTGGTAAGGGTACTTGCCTAATATCTCAGAGGACCCGGGTTCAATACCAGGCGAGGAAAACTTTGGCCTGGATTTGGAAAGTAGTGGCAAGGCACACTCCGTTTTCGCAGTCATTTCGGGCACCCCGTCTGGTGGCAGTAACCACCCGCTTACAGAAGACCACCGTGAAATAATAGCATATGTACTGTTGTGTTCCGGTAAGTAATGGATAGCAAAGCACCTGTTGCAGCAACTGTGGAGTTGCTTGTGTTATAGGCGACGGTAGCCACTTTCCATCAAGTGGACAGTCAGCCTTTCTGACGACCATAAGATAAAAAAAAACCATTTCATTTTCTAAATGGTGAAATGGGGAAATAAATTATAGTTAAGTATTTATTACAAAATTATCTTTTATTTTCCCAATTAAACTCTAGGTACATGATTGGTACAAGCCAATTATAAATACATCTCAGTTAGGTATTAAGCTATATTTCAATTAAATAATCTAACCATCTGTTATATCGTGAACATGCATTTAAAAAATATATTGGGTGCAATTTTATTAACCTTAAAGTATACAAAATTTGTTTAATATGTTTTCTATTGCAAGGCAAATATAAGGCATATCTACCTAAATATTTAGAAAAGCTTTATCCACAAAAAATATCATAGGAACTGTTCAAAAATAAAGAACAATATGTAAGTATATTATTTAACATTTGTTTTTGAGCCTTATATACAACAAAAAATTATTTTCGAGTTGAGATACCAAAGTTTTTGCATTCTATTTTTATTGTCCTTAATAATACTGCTGAAATTATTATTTTTTATATAAAAAACTTAATATTAAACAACAAACGTCTTAAATAAGTCTTTCGATTTTATTAAAATAACGCTTGGAAATAACAGTTTAAAAAAAAACATCGTTTTGTTTTCGAAAATGAACACAGAATTCGTGGTAATCCAGCACAGCATAGCATAGCATAGCGTAGCGTAAAGGCCTGGTTTCACCAAAGCGGAGTGAAAATGCTTTACAGGCTAGAACGTATTGGCAACGCCTCTAGCACTCTAGAGACGAAAGCGAAACGACCGCGGTAATATCTTTCGCTATTGAATGACAATGGTATTGAAAGTAACACGATAATCTATACTAATATAAAGAGGAAAGGGAGATTTGTATGTTTGTAGCGAATAAACTCAAAAACTACTGGACCGATTTTAAAAATTCTTTCACCTATAGAAAGCTACGTTATCATCGAGTAACATAGACTATATTTTATAAAGTTACGCGGGCCAAGTCGCGTGCAACAGCTAGTACGAAATAAAGGCTTAATAATAATAATAAATATACAAATATGTGAACTCCTCCTGCTGAAACGTATTCACTGAAGCTAAGCGGAAATGAGATGAATAAATAACGAAATCCTAATGGTTATTTCTTATTTCAAACATATTCTCTCTCTTCTCGTATCTCCGCTTCGGTGGAGTCAGGGCCTTAGAGCGTCGCGTTGTACTGTTTTGAGAAGTACGGTGTCCATGCGTTATTCAGTTGACGGACAATTGCTTTTCGATTTATTAATAATTATTAACAACACAAAGACTTCACAGAACTATTAATTAATTAATTAACCACTTTCAAGCTGACATTCTCGATTACTTATAAATGTATGTGAGTTCTAAAACAATGTAATAATTGTTACAACAATTTATTTTAATTTACTTCACAAACGCTTAGGGCTTTCTTTACAAAAATCATTTGATATGCCAAGAATTGGAAGAATAATTAATTAATTTTTAGGCACATATATACTTTTTTATTAGTTAACAAATTCATTTAAGATGTATTTGCAAAAGAGAATTTTTATTGCCGATAACATTTAATTTAATTTTTGGACACAAACAACGTCATGAAATTATAATTTAACGAGAATTCTGATTCTTTCTATATTCTAAGATTTATATCGATAGCTTCGCGATATATTTTCGCAAATAAATGCCCAGAAAAATCAATATTTTCAATAAAAAATAGTTAAAATAGTGAAAATCTTTAAGCATGTTTCGAGCGCACAAGATTTTCGTACCGAAAGAGGGCGCCATTGAAACAAATACAATTTACATAACAATAATAATAATTTTTTCAATCATTCCATTTAACTTGTTCTTCAATAACTTAACTTAACTTGCATAGTTCTTATATAGTTTCTTCCCATATTTGTTCATTAACTGATATCACTATATCAATAAATCTCCATTTTATAAAATAACCGATGCTTACGCCAAGTATCTTTTCCAAACTCCCTACGCTAACAAGATTTTTAAAAATAAATATTAAATTATTGTAATATTACCACAACTTATTACTTTAGGGAGATTTTATTCTACAAAAATTCAAAGACTTAGGAAAATTCATGCAGTCAGAGAGAAAAAAACAATTTCTTACATGATTCTTCTAAAAATGTTTCATTCTACCTCTTAACCGTTTATTATGTCGAAAAAATTAATCATATATTACTAACAAAAAAAAAATACAATGAATTCCAAATCTTTAAAAAAGAATGCAATCACAGTATAATAAAAGCAGCGCCATATAGTGGACCATATAATATATTATACCTAAATATTATATATACTACACTAAAATAATATAAATTTAAATATAAATACTATAATTTACAATATAATAATAATATACATATATTAATAATATCATGTCATAATAATAATCAAATTGTTATACAATTTTTAATCTTGACGTTTGATACCAAATCAATATCACATTTAGATCGTTATCACATAATAATAATGAAAGCTTTCAAAATTAAAAGAAAAAAAAAATGCAAAAGTCCTTCGAGCACTTTGTGTAAACTATGTTCACAAAACAGTTTATATAACTAGAAATGTATATTGATGACAGGACGTCTTAGGGCCGGCGCTGACTGACGGTATGGCACTGTAAGGGACGGCAAGGGACGGAAAGATACGGCAAGGTACGGCAAGGTACGGCAAGGTACGGCAAGGCACCCTTCGGAATCCCACGGCAACCACTAATAAGGTTAGCTTTGTGCAAAGAGTATTATAATATATGCTTTGTGTTACTCCGAAGACGGTTGTGTTGTGTACGCACTATCCCTCGTCGACGTGGACGTGGAGTGTGGGACTCGCCCGGTGAAGTGACCTATCACCGGGAATACCCACTAAAACCCCCCCGCAATGTGGTTCAGAGATCACAGCGAGGCCTTATACTCCGATACTTACGTGAGGATACATTGTAGAGTAAATTAGACGATAGATATATAGAAGATATACTACACTAGCGCCATTCTGGCTTTTTTAACTCTTATTTTATTGTTGACCATTTTTTTCAGTTTGATTGTCAAATGCGTGGCCTATAAATACGCCACGCATCATTTATAGGTATTTCAAGACGCCAGATGTCCCCGTCTGACGCCCAGAAGTTGTTCACGCAACGTACGCCTGTACCCGTCGGCCGACTCTTCGGCCTGGGATGCTGTAGCATGCCCTGGCATCTCATGGCATGACGCGAAACGCTATGTCCTCTTGGTATTGAAATAAAGGAGTATACCGTACAGGAAAAAAATAATTTGCCATGCCATGCCGTGCCATATCGTCAGTCAGCGTCGCCCCTTAATTTTTGACATTATTATAAACTATACTTACATTAACCATGGACAATAGAAGTAAGGGGGACTAACTTATATGGGTGTTGAACTGAAAAACTGACAACTGGTTATAAGTTAGTCAGAATGGGGCTTTTGTAGCATTGGTGAATTGGTTATGATTGGTTGATAGCGTGGTTCATGAAATCACCGTAAATAAAACGCTACCACAGCGCCACACCCCAATGCTACTTTAACAAAAATGGTGTCAAATATTAAAAAAAAACATTCAGTCAAATAGTTGTTGAACATTGAAGTTTAATAACAAATATTTTGTAGGACCTATGTATACCGGAAGTATACTATCCTAAGTCCATTTTTTGAAAAAATCAGTTTACGATGCCATTGTAATAAGTATTTTACGCTCTATTTACTGGTATACTTTTTCAACGAAACATAAAAGTTTCGCTTTTGATTATATGTCATAAGTCCAAGTCGTTACATGCTTACACTCAGACTTTTATCGTGCGTACTGAATAATTTTCTAAATGTGACTTAGGATAGTTTGCTTCCTATATACAGATATATGCTTGACATATTTTCTGTGTATCCTGATATCCTTACTTTTATCTTGTGGCTCATACATCAAATACATGTCGCATTTAGAGTTTAAATACAATCCGCAAACTCATTAAAGTCGACACTATCGATGTCCGTGTGTTCGTTGGTGCTGGAGTTATCCCTGTTGTCGACGTGTTCCCGCTTCATAGCCTGTTCCAAGATCCTCTCGAGAGTGGGCTGAATGTCCCCCAAGTGGGCCCTCTGGGATGGTTCCGAGGCCCAGCAAGATTCCATTACCGACCAGCATTCATCCGTAAAGTATGGCAAGCGTTCGGGGCGAAGTCCTAAACATTTATTGAAACATTTGAAAAAAAAAATACCTTTTTTTGATATGGTAATACAGCATAGCATAGCTACTTAGGCTACCACCGTGTCAACAATTAATTATTTCCAAAATAAAATTTGAAGTAATTTTAAATGACTTTAAAATGATAGTTAAGGCTGTATGAAATAATACCTTTTCTGACTCTGCTCCACAGTTGTTCCTTGTTTTTTTGGCACGCCTCGAAAGCTGACGGTAATCTAATGTTACCGGCGCAAACGAACCTACAACAAAAGACATTACTGTCTACTAAGAATTGGTGGCCAAATTAATAAAGCCAGTATAGAGCGTGATGGCATGAGTTCATTTTCTATTTCTGTTCTATAGAATAATGTTTTATTTGCTATAAAGGACATTTAAGAGCATACATAAGTACATATATAAAGACAAACACAAACATGCCCCGCCACAAACCTGCTCCAACTCAGCATAATAATGCAGGTTGTATAAAAACTACTATTACTAAACGTACGAAATGTGCCCAAACACATGTCTTTGCCAGGGACATAACTCACTTGAAATAAACACAATAGAAAACATAATGGGATCTTTATGTGCGGGCCAAGTCATAATAGTCAGTACCACCAACAGAATTATTTAAACAAATTCGGTAGACGAGTATCGTCAAGATGGCGGCGAAGCAAGAAGTAAATATTAAATTTTTGCAGAAAATTTTAAAAAAATTCATGTTTATGCAGCTTACAGCTTACAAGCTTACAGAGACTACATGAGATTATATTCTGTTTCTAGAAACACCGCAAGTGTTTCTTCATCACTAAAGTCCCTCGACATGATTGAATGATAAAATTAGGTTAATTTTCAGTCGCGTCGAGTACGCAACTGGTGTACTATTGGAGTATCGCATCTAATGATTGTCGTAATGTGTGAAGGGTCCACAACCGTGTTAGGAGAGTTACCAGAATAGTATCCCAAAGGCGTAGACGTCGACGGCCGCGTCGTACTCGCCGGCGAAGAGTTCCGGCGCCATGTGGACGGGCGTGCCCACTATGGAGCCGGACATGAGTGCCTCGGCCGTGCAGAAGCCGAGGTCAGAGAGCGCGGCGCGATCGTTCGCGTCCAGGAGGACATTCTTCATTGTTATGTCGCGATGGACCAGACCCAGCGAGTGCAGGTAGCGGATACCTGACATTTTTTTTTTTTTAAATCTTTAGTCTGACTACCTGACTACAGTGAGATAGATGGGGAAATGGAGTATTGTAATGATTTCAATTTAAGATAATTCATACCATGAAAACATTAATGTACGTAATTTAATTTAAATTTATACAACTACACTAATTTCTTATTAATTTCAAATATTTTTTTAAACAATTGTTTTTTACTTTTGAACATGTGAATCTTATACAGCACATAATTTGAACTGAGACTTTACTTACTTACTTACTTACTTACTTACTTACTTTACTTTGAGACAACGAGAATTATCAAAGAGGATGTTGTGTCCACGTGTAGTTGATGATGCGGTTACCTTCGACAATGTCGCAGCTTATCCTCATCCTTGTGGCGAAGGTTAGTCCCGTCCTGACGGCGGAATGCAAGTCGCGAGAGTACCGACCCGACACCAGGAGAACGGAGGGCCCACCGCCGTGTCTTTGCACTATCGAACCGTAAAGACGGACTATGCGAGGATGGGCCGGAATGCTCCTGTGTACACAAAGAGACAGACCATTTAACTAGAAGCGGGGGATGTAAACTTAATTTACAGCCCTAGGGATGTAAAGCGATACTAAATTAAAAAAAAGTGTGTCTGTCACCTCCGGACGCACGACTGGAGTTTATTACTCCTTACGAACGATTATAAAATACACAATAAAAATTATAAAAACATTTATCATAACGAATTAATATCAGCGCCATCTCTGTTCGAAATATGATACACGATTATCGGTGCCATCTAGTTTTCGCAAGGATATATTATTACATAACATATTCTAGTTTCAGAGATGTTGTGTAGATGGCGCTAAAATTGAAACTAACGCGTAACGCGTGACATGTGACAATTTTCATTTTACTCCCATAAATTTTCATACCCCGGGTTTATATATGAAAATCGATTCTTAAGGAGTAGACTCCAATTTTGAAGTGAAAACTTCTTTATGCGGGCTTGCGGGCAGTTGTTTGTATGGATTAGAGAATTTGGTTGAGGGTAAAACAGTAAATTCGGACCGAAGACTGACAGTTTTTTTTTTTTTTTTTTTAATTAAGGGGGTGGTTACTGCAGCCAATGACTGCGAAACGCAGTGTGCCCTGCCACTACTACATATGTACATACATACCTCGTGTAAAAAAACTCCATTGCCAATTCGTGGTAGTGCCTTTCGTCTGCTGGCAACACCGATTTCACTGCTGCCGGAGAATGTCCCGCCCAACTGCCGCGCACCGAGTAAACCACTCCATATTGACCACGGCCTGGAAATTTTCAACATTATCACTTGCAGTGAAAAGGATATAACCTTATAAAGGTTCGCACTCTATGGTGGTGATGGTTGGTTCAAAAATGACGAAATATAATCCGGCTCGAAGAACCGTGTAACGGTTTTCACTATATGTATGGTGGTGATGGTTTCCATTTGGTTCAAAGATGACGAAATATAATCCGGCACGAAGGACCGTGTAACGGTTTTCACTATATGGTGATGGTGGTTTCTTTTTGGTTGCAAGAGGCCAAAATATAATCTGGCTCGAAGGACCATGTAACGATTTGCACTCTATGGTGGTGATAGTTTCCGTTTGGTTGAAAGAAATCAAAATATAATACGACTCGAAAGACCATGTAACGTTTTCACTCAATGGTGATCGTGGTTTCCGTTTGGTTGTAAGAGGCCAAAATATAGTCCGGCTCGAAGGACCATGTAACGATTTGCACTCTATGGTGGTGTGCTGGTTTCCGTTTGGTTGAAAGATGACAATGTGTGTTGCAATATGGCTCTAAAACTCCAAAATCTTCCAGCTATACGCGAATGGAGTTCAATAAGGTTACCTTAGGATTAATTACCTTAGGATGATTCCTTAAGTTTTAATAATACTCCATTGAGTTAGTTTAATGAATATTTAAAAAAACTTACCAATTTCAGGTCCCAAATCCGGTGTGCCGTACATAAGCAAATCGCATATCGATGTGCTTTCGAGGCAAAGTCTAGCGAACGAGGGTGCATACCTACAGTAGTGAAAGATTAAGTTAATTATTTCATTAAGGCTCTCGATTCATCTTTACTTTACTAATATTATAAAGAGGTAATGTTTGATTTTTTTTTTTGTTTTTATATAAGAGCTGTTGTATGTAACTATGGACATGGGCTTTATTAAATATTTCACCGGGCACCAGCTATCTAAAAAGTTTGGCAAAAATAATGTCAGGCTTTACATATTTTGTCAGTCGTTATATCTTTTATTTTTCAACGCGGACGAAGTCGCGAGCACCAGATAGTGAAAAATACTTACAACCACCGTTTCTCTACGCGAGTACGTTCATTTCACAACTGTCTTAATTGTAAAACTGTTACCACACTGTTGGGAAAGTTACTTTCAAGAGAATGCACATCAAAAATAATTACAAAACATACTCACTTCTTCCTTATAGCTAGTTTGACATCTTCCGTGTGATGTAAGCGGTTGGCTAGAGCTACTTCTAGCGACGAAAGCGCTGACTGATATCGCTCATGGGCCACGCTGAGCCTTTCCAATATCTGAAATGCCATTTTCAATCACTTATGCCATCACTATACTGCGAGTTATATTTAGCTATAATATATACTAAAGATAACAGAGTATCTATCTATAGAAATAGATTTACTTCGCACACTTATTAAGGCGCTTCGAGCTACATCCGCGCCGTTAATTTTTTTAATTGTTTATCCGCTAAGGAATTCAATTTAAAAAAAAAAGTTTTATATTTTCATATACTCGTATATCATATTTTCAAAATTTTTGGTATAGTCAAAATGGAGGAGTAGGCTTAAGGAAGTGCCTTAATAAGTACATACCCACCTGAGCAGATATAACCCTAGCCAGCCTTTGAGGGCTGAGTGAATGTATGGTGTTATTGGCTATCTTTCTTCTCCAAACTGGACTCAAGTAGCAGCAAGCGCCGGCCGCTTCGCCGCCCACAATGCGAAGCCTGAAAATTTACAGCCAAACTAAGGGCCAGCCTATAACCACAAACACAAGCCTGTTTGCATGTTAGATTCCTTGAGTCACAAAACTCAAAGAAGCATAGAATACTTACGTATAAAGTAGTCTGCGCAGCGAGTCGAGAAGAGTGCGCAGAAGAGAGAAAGACGCATCAGGGCGAACCTGCACACAGCGCGCGCAAGATAGCAGCCTTCTCACGGCTTCACTCGCCGGTCGACCCCCGAGTTCGGACCGGCAACACCACTCCAGAGACTCAATGCATCTGGATACAAAAAGATTCAAAATTTAGTATTCGACTATAGTCATCGTTTCGAAGGTGTAAAAAATAAATAGAAATTTTTCCCCATTATGAATCTCCATTAATGGAGATTGTGAGAAGTTTTTTTTCGTCATTTTGCAGAATTTCGCAGTTGTAAATAATACGAAATAGAATATTTATTGCAAATTTTTATCATCAAACATGTCGATAACATTTCCCAGTGCACTTTTCACAATAACCATCAAACTATTACATCATGGAATCATGGAAGGGGCGCGGACGAAGTCACGATCAAAAGCTAGTTCAAAATAGTTACTCCTTTATATTTTAAAAAGGCATACGCGTATTTACCTCTGCAACGTTCCAAAATACGTGTCGCGCAGGCAATCCACAAATTTCACCAATTTCAAACTAATCTTTCTACTGAGTTTAGAGAGAACTGGAAAAAAGAAATAACATACTCATAGACTTCCTATATCACATAATCACACTAAATAAACATTGCAATTTTATAATTACAATTCATAATATAATAGATGTGTCCAGCGGGTTTTTCAATGTAAAGATCGTCAGACAGTAGACAGTCGTTTTTAATGTAAGATAATTTTATATGTTATCTACAAGGTTGGCATGAAAAGTTCGTAGGCTAACACACAGATACTAGTTTTAAATTCATATGATTTTTGGTTTAACCTTAACCTTCAAAAGACACGTGTACAAATTTCACAGCTGTCGAACTATTAGTTTGTGGGATAGAGCATTTTGAATGAAGCAACTTTTGTTAGTTTTGAAGAAAATGGATAAAAAGAAATTTAGTGAATACGATGGCACAATTGCATGAATTGGGCTTCGAATTCCGCATCCACCGTATCTCCAGATATCTGGCCCCAGCGACTTTTTCCTGTTCTCAGACCTCAAAAGAATGCTCGCTGGAAAGAAATTTAGCACCGATGGAGAGGTAATCGCCGAAACTGAGGCCTATTTTGAGGCTAGACAAATTGTACTATAAAAATAGTATCGAAAAATTGTGTGAAAACGAAAAATCTATAATAATCGTTGTATCGCTTTCGAAGGCAACTATATTGAATAATAAAATCAAATTTTATCATAAAAAAATCTATTTTAGCCTACGAACTTTTCAGTCCAACTGTTACACATACAATAAAATCGTAAGAGAGCTGTGTCTGTATACTATTATTTTTTTTTTTTGTACACGTTGTACCTACGGGCACAGCTAGTTATATGTGAACATCCACACTAATATTATAAATGTGAAAGTAATTCTGTCTGTCTGTTAGCTTTTCACGACTCATCTACTCGACCGATCATAATGAAAGTTTTACATATACATAAATAGTGTTTATATAAATTACCTGTTTGCTGCACATCCAAGGAGGCCTGTTTGGCGGACATGTTTATGGTATTTGTGCATGTTGTCACAGACACGTTGTCTGGATTTCGTCTTGTGCTTGAAGACAGAGAGAACATTTCGTTTTCATTCTCAATGTGTATCAAACCGATTTGAGACGACAACGACAGCGCATCGTCATCTTTCACCTGCGATAAAAAAAAACTTTGCCATTTATACACAGCTATTTCCAGTATTTTTTATATAAGCTATTTTCTATTTGTCGATAGTTGATACAATAAAATTTATAAGCTAATGGTACACCTTTAGAGAAATCTAAAGACTCTGTGATCTTAATCCTACTGTAGTCGGGCAGCACACTTGCAGCACCTGTGGCGTTGCTTGTGTTACAGGCGACGGTAACCACTTACCATCAAGTGGACCGTCAGCTTCTGTACTGACCTTAACATACACAAAACCCGGTCGCAAAATTACGGTTTCAAGGCAACTTTGCCTGGTTTAAACTAAATTGTAGTAAATCCTTGTATGTAATATGCAAAAATCACATATATGGATTGGCATACATTAGCGCTGGTCTTCGGCCCTAACAGAAACCCAACACAGATTTTTTTTTTGGACCCTGTCGGGCATGCAACTTAAGGTACTAGGAGAGAGGAAGTGTAAACTAAATATATATTGAGATTTTTATTTTATTTAAATTAAATAATATTTATTTATACTTAATTTTCAACCGGTTTGTGATTTTTGTCTTTTTATATGTTTTTATACCTTTGTTGCAAATACAATTTATTCTTATTCTAAATTCTAAAAGTGAAAAATGTTAATAAATTTTACTCACCACATTGGAGACTTTGTTTGTCAAACACTCGCTCGGCGCTAAGCTCTCATCGTTTGAGTGTATAATATCATAATCATCGAAATTGTAACCGTCGTACGATTCGGCCTCTTCTACCTCCGACTGGTCGGCCGACTCGTCGACTGACCGATCGACGGACTCGAGTGGCCGGATCGACACAGGACTGCTACGACACGAAGAATAGAACACCGAATTCGATACTGTGAAACGCGGGTCTTGATGCCATGGCAAGTCTAGAAACAATATTATTATTGTAGATATTATTATGTAATTTTTTTTTTTATGTTAGGTCCAGTTGGTAGTAAGTGGCTACCGTCTCCAAAAGCACAAGCAACGCTACAGGTGCTGTCTGCCAGCCATAGTACGATTAAGGATAGGGGAATGGGCTCTGGCATCCCTTACTCACTCTGACTATAGGCATATAAAAAAATAATCAACAGAAAAGATTATATCAATGACCACATACCATCCACGCTCCAATCCATATTATTAATTTCAGTCTTCATCTCTTGCAGGACTTCTTGCATTATTTGGACCAATTCCTGCTTTTTATCACCCTCGGAAAATTTCTCGTTTATCGTCTGAATTAGAGAAAAAAATATTGTTAAGCTGCTTTTTCTTTTGAATCAAAGATTATATACAAGAAATTTCCGAGTAATCCTAATCGAAATACAACGATATTCACCCGCCGCTTAATTTAAAAGAAATCGGATTCTGTTCGCGCTCTGATTCCTCGTGATTCTGTATGGTGTGGTTACTGCCGCCAGACGAGCTGCATGATTTTGTAATGATCTCACTTCTGATATGTTTCTACCTAGGTTATTCAAGCGTGTCGCAAAGAAATTCCTGCAGAGTTGAAGGCACACCTGTTTCAAAATGTTCACCTATTGTTCAAACGCGCGATATGACATTTCAAAAATCAACCCTATACCATATAGATTACGGTACACTTTACCTCGTACAACTGATGCTCCTGTTTGGCGACATATTGTATCTTCTTCGGCACAACTTGCAATTCCCTCGCCAAATCGAAAGAGGCCAATATGAATTGTTGTAGAAGTTTTACATGAATCTATAAATATGGATAGTACGTATGTGATTTTCGTGTAAAAAAAAAATTGGATACACTCAAGCGGGATTCGGAGTTTGAGAGTTCTGTTGTATCAACTTAAGAGGGCACTTTCCAATTCGATCAGCTTACCAATTTCATACTACGTAATTCCATGTGATTACTAATTAGTTATTGGTCGTAGCAATACATAAAAACATGACATTTCTGAGATATAATACATTCTGTCTGTTACCTTTTTACGCTTTACTACTACTCAACCGATCATCGTGAAATCTTGCATACACGTTGCCAGAGACACAGAAATGGACATAGGGTACCTTTTATCCAGAAAATAAACGTACTGTTCCAGAGAAATCATCTAATAAATAAAAATCCAACGCCTGCCAAGAGTTTGACAGCAATAAATATGTCAGGCGTTATATTGCTCATACATTTTGTCAGGCGTTATATTTTTTATTTAATTTTTTTGAAGCGAACACAGTCGCAGGCACGAGCTGGTAACTTGAATATGTATGTATATTCAAATTACCAACAACTTGTACAAGCACTCACCTCGCTTAACTTGGTGCAATACTCCAACATGTAACTCTGCATATATTCCGTAGCAAATTTCACCACTTTAGTTAATAACGACGATCTGCTTTTAACTGTCTTCTCGTTGTCCGTTTCCTTCTTACATCCCTTAGAAAATGTTTCGCTCTGCGCGTTAGGGGCGAAGGCCAAACCTTTTTGATCGATTGTAGCCAAGGTCTGGAAATCGTCTAGGATTATCCATTGGCTTTTCACGTAGTGTTTTGGTGGTGGATTGGCTGAAATAATTATAATCTATCTATACTAATATTATAAAGAGAGAAGATTTGTATTTTCTACTGGACCGATTTTAAAAATTCTTTCACCTATAGAAAGCTACGTTATCAGCGTGTAACATAGGCTATATTTTATCAAGTTACGCGGGCGGAGTCGCCTGTAACAGCCTGGTAATACATATAATATAATCGTAAGCGAGCCGCGTCTGTACTTTAAAAATTGTGAGCGCAGGCAGCACTCTTTGATTTGTGTTCTTACTTTAGGCATTATTTCGGTAGAAAGGTTGTTTTGGAAAATCGCCCCACAGGAATGTGACAATTTTGTACACATTTATGCATTTTTCTCCAAAAAGATATTTTCTGACCTCGCTAAATTTCAGTGCCCTTATAGAAGCCAATTAGTTCTTCATTCCAGACTTAAAATACATATGAAAAATTAAAAAACTAAGGAGCTATGAGTTGAGCGCACCAAAACTCCTTCACTGTAAGAACTAACCTTATATTTATTTTTCAACGCGGACGAAGTCGCGGGCACTAGCTAGTAATCATATAAAATATTACATGATGTAAGACAAAGTATAAAATAAGTAACTCACACATAAACTCCCATTGTTCGAGCAATTCATTCATAAAAACAACTTGTTCTTCGAACAACCTTCTGTTGTCTTTACCTTTTTTACTGTGCTCTGGTGAATCTCGAGTGTGTCTGTAAATAATATTGAATATTAAATAATCCTATAAATTTGTTATATTCAGAGATGTTTTTGAATGTATCGAAAAAAGATTTAGCTTCAATAATTTCCTATAGGAATGATTACAGACACTAGAGTTTACTCTGTTAATTTTAATTTTAGCAAAAAAAGTTATATAAACGTTTTTATGTGAAATTAAATTCTCTACAATATTTGTCTGAAACTTTTTTTTTGGTATCTCTTATCATTTCTTTATGATTTTTTTAATTTTTTTTTCCATCCTGTCTACGGGTTGAAATATAAAAAAATTTTCACTCATCGATTTTACATTATATGTTAAACTTAAATCAAAAATTCCCCTAAGGGACTAAAATTTTAATTTATCAGTAAATGTTCCTGCACTATGTAAGTACTGGAATGTTCAAGTGAATCTTCTATATGGAGCCTTGACGGAGTCGTGATTATTCGAAATTTAGGGCGCCTTGCTTCTACTAAAACTTAGGAACCTTCGAAATCTTAAAAAGTATACCTCAACACACCATCCTGCATCAAATCCCGATCAGACTCTGGCAAATCCTCAGCATCGTAAACGGGATCCTCAGTAGACTCAGTTGCTTCGCCGCAAAACTGTAAACTGTCCTCCACCTCTGACTTCCTTCTGTACTCTTCTGAACTCACATCGACACTGTTAGAGAACAGTATGAAGAACAGTTGTGAGTTTGGACTTATCTCCTTTATTTGATGGAGATCTAGACAATTCTGAAAGGAAATAGGAACATATTTTGTTAATAGCAAATTGACATTTAAGAACACTACTATATAAACGGATGTTCATGGAACAATTGTAGAGTCGACTGGGTGAGAAAAATAAAGTTATCTTTTAGCAAAAATAGGCTCAATCTATATCTATTATATAAAGCTGAATAGTTTGTTTGTTTGGTTGAATTAGTATCGAAATTTTACATGTCAATAAAAGTAGCATTAATTAGAACAAAATAACTAAACAACGTAAAAACATACACACCTCTGCATTAAACACGTACGGGGCATCTCCTCCTTGCTTCGAGACTTCACTGTTCACAATTTCATCACTTTTTATCACTTTTTCACTTACACTATTATCACTACTTGTCATGCGATACAAATCGAATGTAGTCCAAAAGTCATCGTCACTCTTCGACGATGACATGCTAACACAGTACGGTTCACTGAATATATTCTTTCCTAGCCTATCTAATGCGTAGAGGTAAACGGGATTCGAGTTCCTCAATATAGCATCGCGTTTTGTGTACAATTCTGAATGAGTTTGCTTCAAAATGCTATAATTCATCGAGTCCACAACTGACTCAACGTCCGGCGGAAACAGTATTGTGAGGCCATTTTTTAAGAATGGAATGTTCAGTTCGACCTCCAGTACTGTGGCTAAATCCGTTTGTTCTTGACGAAGAAGATCCTGAAAATAGAAAGTATGAAAAACACTTTATTTCACATAGTCATAAACTAGTCATGTACTCCGAAAGTGAGCTCCGAGGAATCTTTAGGAATGTTGACTTACGAAGGTATAACAGAATTTGTGAACTCGATTGTGATTCACGTAAGAATAATACAAACAAAATAAAAATAGAACAGGATAGTAGAATTATTTTTCTATTTTTTGCTGCAATTAAAAGTTAAAAATTATTGTTTATATGTAATATATGTCAAATTCTGTTTTTAGCTACTCGTATCTTCCTAAATTTTACTATGACTATCACCTATTTACCTTAGAAAACTACAAAAATATTCTCTACTTTTATTTGATGCAATTAATTTTTATAAGATTAATCCAACTTAACGTTAAAAAAATAATGTAATGTTGCATTTTGTGCTCAATATTTTGCGCTATTTCTAATTTCAATACTTAATTATGTAAGAAAATAAATAAATATTATTATATTATTTTTTCAAAATACAATATTTAATGACTGGGACAAAAGTAATTCACAGATGGCGCGAGTGGCCACGTAGCCTAGGAACGAAGCCACCAATATATTATGGTATTCTGTGCCAGTATGGGTTTAAATATGGCAGCATACTAACAAAGATAAATAAAAATTCGAATTTCATTACTACTTAAAAATTTTAAAGAAAACATGTAAGATAAGTGAGACTCGCCTGTATTGCAATAAAGTTTCAAATAGTTAACCTTACCTCGATTGGAAGTGTATCCCACGTTCTTTTATTGCTCTGCAGTTCCTCCACCATTTCAAACTCTGAATTTCCAAGAGACACGTGAACTTGAGTCGTGCTACCGTATTGAATTCGTAGCTGCAAATGAAATTAAAATTAATTACTTCCAAATCTATCTGCCCGTCTGGCAGCAGTAACCAGTGAAATAACTGAATGTGTGTTATAGGCGACGATAGCCACCTACCATAAAGTGGCCTGAACCAGAAACTTACCCAACGACATCCTCTGGGCATGGGGTCCGGTAACAGCTTTCTGCCCAAAAGACAGTGCAGCAAACGGACCCTTGCTGATGCACTGGTGCCGAGGATCACTAACGCTGTCGCTCTGGTGGTCAGGTTGCCGATATCTTGAACCTTTATTTGTATTTCTGGATCTGTAATGTGAGTTTTTATTTGTGGAATAATGAACCCTAATGCAACAGGCACAGAGTTTAATTTGTTAGGTCAGGTTAGATTCCTGGTAGAGCTAACTTTGAAAATGTGCGAAAATGAATTAACTTTGAGTGAAAATTAAAAATAGGGAAAACTGCGTTTCGGTCGTGTGGGCAGCCCATCTGGCAGCAGTAAGAGTAACCACCCCCTTACAGGGACAACTATGGCATAACAGCACTTGTGCTGTTGTGTTTAGGTGAGTAATGGATGCCAGAATAATTCAACCGTCGCCTATAACACAAGTAACGTAAAAAAAACTTCATTTTTATGATGACCCTGCCGGGAATCGGGAATCCTGAGACAGACTAACCACTCATCCAACGGGCTCTTCAACACCTATGGTACTGGCTTGTATTGATAGGCGACGGTAGCCACCAACCATTAAGTGGCCCGTCAGTCTGTCTACCGACCTTAACTTATAAAAGATGTTACATACCGAAATTAAGTATATCAGACACGTCGTTAAGCGCTCGCTGTGTATCGCGTACGAGGCTGCGCAAAGTGCGCATACGCGCAGCGAGCTTCCTAGACCAACCATACCCACCACAGCCAGCCATATTTCATCCAGGTAACATTTGACTGCACTGAAAGAAGAGATTTAAAGCAGGTTTAAAGACGGTATGCACTAACTATTAATTAACAATCCCACTTATATTTTAAGCCTGATAGCCAGGCTGTATGCTGTATTACTCTTTAATGCGAAAACGGCTAACGAATTTAGATAAAATATGGCACAGTTATTACATGGATTGACTTTTTACTTTTTATCCTGGAATGCCTGGCCAAAGTGTGTAGCAACAAGAGGTCAAGCATTATATTGCTTAAATATATTTTTTATTTTAAACCCACACCATAATTTTTTTTATAAATGTTATAATAAAGTTAATAATAACAATTATGTGCGTATGTAACTATCTTGATTTTCATTTTAACATAAAGCTTAATACAAATACAAATTCCATTAAGCCATCTGCCTGTCGCCATCACAAGCCATTCCCATTGTCAAATTCTGTTTGTTGACAGAAGGCCGAATTTACAGTTAATTAGAGAGCAGTTATGTGACGCATCTGAGCTACAATACTGTCATGTCACTGTACACGGTCATGTAAATAGGATAACATGAGGTAAACCTTTTAAAAATAATGAATAGAAATTAAATAAGTGATCACTTCCCGTTTACACCCAAATAAACATACTCCAATAAAACACATCAAGGTCATATTACGATGGCGTTATTTTAACTACACTAAAGGACTCGTATTACATTAATACTAACTAAGGAAAAAAAGTCTGCATCGTCCGATCAATTGGATGAAGCAGATGGAACACGCGGTCTCAGGGAATTTATGCTACAAAAAGTAAAAAGGCCCTTTACAATTTCGAGATAAGAGCATCCATGATTCGATTCAGTCATTTGACTCATGCAAGGACGATAAGTAAAAGCCCCATGACTAGGAAATATTGCAGTGTGGTAAATTGGTTTTACCACAAAGAAGTGTAACACTATCCTATCCTTAATCCTACTGTATTTGGCAGTGCACTTGCAGCATCCGCAGCTTTCCTTTTTTTATATGTGACGGTACCATTAAGTGGACCGTCAACCTGTCTACTGACATTGTTCAAGTTTAAAATACATATAAATTACAGGATTGCTTTGGTCGGCTTAACTTATTTATTATTGCATATTACACACCAAGTATGTAGAAGATATTTTAATTTAACCTATGTGTTTGAAGAATCATACTCAGATGTGGAGTACTTAAACAATTGAACATGTTCTAGGCGTCTAAGATTAGACAGTATACATTAATTTGATTGACGTATTTCATGTTTACTACACCAGCCAAGGTAATTGTCCTCAGGGTTATCTGTTCTCACCCACTGAGTCACCACCCTATGTCAAGGAATAATTTTCTCCGCAACAAATAAATTATGTTCATCTTAAATTATGTTATAAACAATTCTGATATTTATTTCAATAAAAATAATGTCGAGAATAATACAATTTATTTTATAGTAAGTATGCTCAGTTCAGATATTATTTATTTATTTTAAAATGGGGTCACAAGTGCTGACTGCTGACAATAAATAAATAATAATAAGTAATGAATAAAGCCTTTATTGCCGACATTTTACTTCATTTTTTTTTGTACAATATTTAATTCTTTTCTATATTATTGTTAATAAGTTACATTTTTTTCTATTTTTCTTTTTAAGAAGTATATATCTATTGGTTTTCCTTTTCTGTGTCAGCTTGCCTTTTGGCAACTAGTCACTATAGCCTACCTGAAATTGTCGTACATCGGAAGTCGCTATAACCAATTATTAATTTTCCACAAAAGATATAATTTTAATTCAAGGCACTTAGTGTTACATCACTATAACCAATAAGTGGTTACAACCAATGTCGTTATTTAATTAATGAAATCCACTGTAATAGGTATAATACAAGATACTTACCATACATACAAATAGTTAGACATAACATACTCATTGTATTACATTATGATGACATGTCCTGGGAAAGAACCTGTTTAGATCGGTTTATTTATACACATTACAAAAGTACCTATTTATTATTTTAAATTATATACTTTATGAGCTTTGAAATAAGGTTCAAAGTAGAATCAAACACAATCTATGCATGTGGTTTGACTAGCTAGATCCATACTATCTGTTATCAATAAAATATACTAATATAAATAAACTAGCGACCCGCTCACGGTTTCGCCCGGGATGCATTTTTTTTAAATAAAAATCTTCCTCGTTTGTCTCTTCCCATAAGTTAAAACCAAAATTAAAATAGGTCTACCCATTGTCGTGTTTTTTAAACGTACACAAACGCACTATAATAAAAGTACTATTGTGATCCCAAATGTAATGTTTTATTAAGAATCTTACATCATTAGAGCACAAATACAAATTATATTGAGTTTGTGAATACATTCTAACAGGAAAATCAAAATAGATATTATAAATCTAAATTTGCACTCTTATATAAAATCGGAGGGTAACCGTACAGTCAGTTTAGCGATTGCAACATTTTTTTTTTTTTTAATTTAATTCCAAATTTAAAACAATTAAGTACCTACGAAATAATAAGATAATTTCACTTAAGTAAATAAATGTTTAATATACTTACAATATTAACCAAATCCAATTTGTTCGGCTCCACTGACACGTCAAATTAAACACAATTGAATTGTGATGTCTTGTGAATGCATGTAGCAATTATTTATTAAGCACAGTAAAATTCACGATATAATTCAATTATTCAACAAAATAAGTTTTTACACACAAGATCCTGTGGCAGGTGCCAGTGCCACAAATACCACAATAAGCATAAACACAAAACAATTTATAGTAAATAGAAAAGTAAAAAGTAAATAAACGATACGACCACAGAACGAAATAAATTATAAACGCACGCAAAGTGAAAGAAAATAAAATAAATATGCGCAAATATTGCGAACCGAGCGTGACACAAGGACAAAGACCATAGAGTAAAGTAATATGCGATTGATATGCGATCATCTGTCTGACAGTGACATACCAAAATAGAAAAGAATTTAGCGACATCGACAGTGGAGGTCACAGAGCACTATATACACACAAGTAGTGAATGGCATTAGAAGAGAAGTGAGCGTATCGTATGATAAAGTAATCAGCTAAAAAAAAAATCGCGTTTTGTTGGGAAGTGAACGTAAGGGAACCGTCACGCTCGGGGCGTGACATCAAACGCGCTCGGATTGGTGATGCATTGAATCGTATTAACTCGACTCTAGTCGTCATCAGCCACTTTATTTTCACTTCCATCATGTGGCTATAATCACACGCTTAGTAATGCAAAGAATCAGTCGAGTGTTTCAATACTACTTAAACCGCATCACAAAATTTAATAACATTTATGTAGGTACCTACTAGAAAATCTTCACAATAAGAGGTAATTATATGGATAATGGTATAGTTAGTTAAATTGAGCCCATTTGCCTATTTCTTCCTAATAACTTATCCTTAATCATGGTAAGGTCGGCAGTACCCTTGCACCGCGTCTGGCATTTTATAAAAAAGTACCCCTCACCTATTGTTATTCATATGATATATATATTTGCTAATATTTTAATCGTTATTTCACTTCCTTATAATATATAATTGGTCATAATAATTTATGAAGTCTGTCCTTTATTGATTCTTATGAACAATTATAAAATAATTAATCTTATATTATTATCATAGGGTGGCACATCTCTAGCAAAATCTGTCAAAGTATCAGCTGACAAGTGACGGATTCATAACAACAGGAAAGTAAATGTTGCTATTTAAAAAAAAAATACTTTGTTTTTTTATAGGTATGTGTCAACATTAATGTTAATTTAAAAAGTAGATAAGGGAGCGAATATAAAGGCATAGGCACTATTTGATAATAATAAAAAATGAATACTATCTTCTAATAGATCAATGAAGGATTGATAAAAGAAATTTCATAGAATTTAAGTAGGTAAATTGTATTAGGTTTGTAGAAGCAGCAGATGACAATATTAACTAGGTAGGTACTGCCGAAAAAACACGATTGTCTTACGATCATATTCATTTTAATTCGAAAAGAACTTTGACTAAAGCCTAAATGTCTAACTGTTAGCGATTAGCCGTGTCAACCGGTGACCTAGTTCCCTCGACCAGTAAAAATAGCGAGCGACAATAGCTCAAATACTATTTTTAGTTCGTATCTTCAAAATCTCAGTCTACACGCTTCTTATCTCGTAAATTATTTTTTACTATCACAAAGTTTTCGTCAAAGTAAGGAGCGCTACAGCGCAACTCGTAAAGTCTACCTATTAAACGAGTGCTTTCAAAATCGATATTACCGTGCTTTCGGCCAGTTCACATTGTTTTTCCGTCTGAACATTTAGTACCCGTTTAGTTGTCATTAGCGTTTTTAGTTTAGTAAACAAGGGAACATGTTTTAAGTAAAGAAATAAAGGAAATAAAAACATGGAGGGTGGTCCGAAACGGTACATTCGCAGTGATTCCGCCAGCTGTGCACATATGGTCGAGGAAAGTACAGCGAATAATAGAAAGAGTGTTGATCCTCACGAGAAACTGAAGGCTTTGTTGAATTCTCCCGAAGAAGATACGGACGACACCCTGCCACCTTCGGATGCACCGAAATTCGGTACAGTCATTCACAATAGGATCTTCGTCGGTGGATTCTCACTGACGACCACTGACGAGGATTTGTGGAAGTTTTTCTCTGGTTTTGCGACAGTGACTGCTGCAAGAGTGATTTACGATAGAGCTGGTGTTTCAAAGTGCTACGGTTTCGTGACATTCGCCAGTCCCAGGGTGGCAAGACTGATTGTTAAACAGGTCAGATACATATTTTACCTTTCTGCTATGAGGCTGCATGAAATACAGTTTCCTTTGCCTACTTTACAATGGCGGCATACGTATGTACCTACCTATATAAAATAAAGATAAAGATGCCTGTCATTATTTTACGAAAATAATCTTGAGTTTATTTATCTTTGCTGAGATAAGATTAAATTTAACGGTTAGAGTGTAATATAAGATAGGTTCAATATTAAGAGCAAACACATTTTTATTATGAAGGATATTTTATAATAATCCAATTTATTTAAAAAAATATTTTTGGGTAGACATTAGATTTTTTTACGTAGGTATCGATTTAAATGTTACGAAGATATTTTCCGTTTATTATATTTTCATAAATTGCGAATTTCGGACAAACTATAAAAATTATATGTAACATCAATTCTTTATATTATTCCAAAACAGTCATAAAACTAAGAGACAAAAACTAGTCTAATAGTCTAGTCTAACAAAAGACTGATATAGAAACAACTAATACTTATTACAAAATAGATAAAGATTGATTCGTAGCACTCTTATTTTTAAGGTTTATTTATAATACACATTATTTTTACAAAGTTGTCCCTAGCCCTTATCTTCTGCGTAATTATAATAGCCATTAAAAAGTCCGAGGGCCTTTTTATTTTTATCGTCGTTCCCTTGTTCCTTGTCATAATTAATTAAATTTCGCAGGAATGGTAGGTACATGAGAACTGCAAACAAAAGAGGCATAATAAAAATATTTTTGAAATCACTTAGATAACGTACGTTGCGTTGAAATGTTAAGTTTTATTTTTATTTTATTTGAGACTAGCTGGTGCCCGCGACTCCGTCCGCGTTGAAAAATATAAAAAAAAAGCAATATAACGATGACATGTTTATTGCTATTAAATTTTTGCCAGCGTTATCTATATTTATAAAATCGTTTGTCCTAACTAACTATCAACGCACAGCCAAAACTACTAAGCCTAGAAAGCTGAAATTTGGAACATATATTAATTTTATAACATAAGCATCCGCTAAGAAAGGATTTTTGAAAATTTCAACTCCATACTCCAACTCCATTTGAAGTTGGGGGCGGGTCGCTAGTATGATATATTTATATACGTTTTATCGTAAATGGCCAATTTACATAAACAATACGTGTTTGTAATACCATAGAGTAAATAATACTTTACTGGTTACTTAAGTACTATTTAAGATCCAAACAAACTATCGGACGCGTCAGTCATGCCGCGGCCAGTGTTGCCAAATGTGTACCTATTATATAAATTTCGTACGTGTACATATTGTATTGTAAGAAAAATAGCAATTGCAAAAAAAAAAACCGTTGTCATAGGCTTCATTTATTAAAAATTAAATTGACAATGTATGATTTTAAATAATTTTAATAAATGAATTTGTTTTTGTATTGATTTTTTCAATAATTGATAAATAAATATAACATAAATTAACACTAGAATATAACATAAATTAACGCTGGGTTCAAAGTCGTCAAAATTTCTGCCACGGGCATACTACGGGAGTATCAGTACACCAAATTTCAAATCAATAGAACTCGTGGAAGCTAATGAGATACCTTAGTTAACTAGAAATGAGCTGATGATCTTTAAAACGCCTGAATAGATCTTCATAAGTAATAGCTGAGAACTATCTCGAAGATATCAGATTCCACAGACAGACATACAGACACACAGGTCAAACTTATAACACCCTTCTTTTGCGTCGGGCGAAGGGGGTTAAAAATGTATGCAATATGTAAGAGTAAGTCTAGAAAACGGCCTGTGTGCCAAGTTTCTTTCAAGTCAATTCCAAGACGTGACTGAGCAACCACTTAGTCATGCAAACATAGTCACAAAATTTCACATTTATAATATTTTGCCTGCGACATCGTCCGTGCCCATTTTTCTTATTTGTTAAAATATTTATTCAGTCTTTATTGCTCGACATAAAATATATTTTGTCAGTTGTTGAATTTCTATTTTTAGATGAATTTCCCTCATTTCCCTAGAGACAAGTACTTTTTTCAGGAAGAAATGTACTTACTCTATGTCCTTTTCTGTACCCCTGACAAGGTTTATGCAAAATTTCATGACGATCAGTTCAGTAGTAAAAGCGTGAAAGCGTAACATATAGAAGCGTAATATAGTTAGAATCACTTCAGTACTTTTACTTCAGCAAATAAATTCACTTCGGCACTTCGGCAATCATTTGCCAAATAATTCAAATTACCCATTGGTACGCCAACCCATTGGTTAATTAATTTTAGCCAATAGGCTATACTATTGTTAGCCATACTAATATACTAATAAGAGAGAAGATTTGTATGTTTTTAATGAATAAACTCAAAAATGACTAGACCGATTTTAAAAATTCTTTCACCTATAGAAAGCTACGTTACCAGCGAGTAACATAGACTACCTATATTTTATAAAGTTACACAGACGAAGTCACGTGTAACAACTAGTCTTATAATTCATAAGATAAAGCGTTGTATTATAATAGATATTAATCAAACTTAGCAGCCAATAACGGTAAATGTCATAACAATAAAGAGAAATAAGAAAAATCTTGGCGTCTAGGGGTTTTACAAGGGTATACCTAAAGTGGGGTAGGGTATTACAAGGGTCCTGGGGTGTATTAAGATATCCCGAACCCAGAGTGTTTCCGGCCATTCAATTTCTAGCGAGAATTTAACAGTGGTTTTCTAAAAATGATCATCTATTTTGAGAATAGTATTGACAATATTTCCCTATTTTCGGAGTCAGATCGAAGGACGCAGCAGAAAAATATCCCCTATATTTACATACCAGCTAGTGCTCGCGATTACGTCGGCATTGAAAGATTAACGCAATATAACGCTTCACCTCTTGTTGCACTTTGACCAGGAGTTAGTTTTTTTAAAATTTATTTTAGATCATCCCTCGGGAACAGTCTTCTTTTTCTGGATGAAAGTTACTTTATGTCCTTTCCTGTATTTCTGACAACGTGTAAGCAAAATTTCATGATGATTTGTTATGTACTTAAGGCGTGAATAGGTAACAGGCAGACATAGTTACTTTCACATCTATACTTCTATACTAGTCTAAATTTATATCTATATCTATATCTATCTATACTATAATATTATATATGCGAAAGTATGTTTGATGTATGGATGTATGGATGTATGGATGTTTGTAACTCTTTCACGCAAAAACTACTAAACCGATCACCATAAAATTTTGCATACACGTTGTCTGGGACACCAGATGGGAAATAGGGTAACTTTCATCCAGAAAAAAATGACTATTTCCGAGGGATAAATAAAAAATAAAAAACTAACGCCTGTCCAAAGTGTTATAGCAATACGAGGTCAAGCGTTATATTACTTTTTTTTTTTTATTTACAACGCGGACGATGTCGCGAGCACCAGCTAGTTTATAATATTAGTAAGGATTTGTTAATGTGAAACTGTTTTCGCGACTATCCTGTATGTTCATCACGTATCCCTACAATGTATTCCTAGTAGGGATAGGTGGAACTGGAGAGAGTATCGATTCGTTCCCACTAAACACCACTTGGTTTCATTTATTGTGATAAAATAATTCTCTACATAAAACCATATGTCGGCTTGGTTTTTTAATAAAACTTTTTTAGGGCGGCACTCACCCATTTCCTCGTTGTATTAAAGGAGATTTCTCCGATATTATTTTCTATAAGCACGCGACCCCATAACAAATGGGTTCCATTTCGTGTCGCTGGTTATATCGTAATCACAGATCTGCTCGGGTTCCGGTTAGGAAACTAGAGTTTTTTTTGTATTTATTTTTGGTTTCTTCTAATTAAGGTTAAAGGGTTAAAACGTAAACAGTAATAAATCAGTGGTAATTCTAGTTTCGAATTTATCGTTTCACTTTTTAACTTAATTATCCTTACTAGTCCCTACTAATATTATTAACTTTGTGGAAGAAACTCTGTCTATCTGTTTCATTTTTACGCCTTAACTACTCATGCTAGGTAACTATAGCTGGTGCCCGTGACTTTATCCGGGTGACAAAAAAAAAACGCCTCACAAAATATATGAGCAATATATAACGCCTGCATAACATCATTATTGATGTTATAGTTATTCCAGGCATTGAAAGGTAACCCTATGTCCTTTTCAGTCCTTGAGTTGTTAAGGGGTGAAAAGATGACACAAACAGACAGGGCTCATTTACTTTAACATTTATAACATTAGTTCGTATAAGCAACGTTATTTTACTTATACGGAACTGTCTAGATAGAATAATTTAATGAATAATTGACTGAAAATTAATGAATCTTAATTTAATTTTTTTAATTTAATTGTCATTTTGCTATAAATATTCGAATTCATAAAAATACAAAGTCATTTTTGTATTTGTATACTGAAGTAATATTACAAATGCGAAAGTGAGTTTGTTTGTTATGCTTTCAGGCCTTAATTACTCAAAGGATTATCATGAAATTTTGCATATGTATGAAATTCGTGAAATGCGTTGTCAGGGGTACAAAAATGGATATAGGGTACATGGATACCTTTCATCCAAAAAATGTACTGTTTTCAAGGAACGCGGACGAAGTCTCGAGTAAGAGCCAATTAGGTACCTATATTTAGTTTCTTTGAAATACTTTTTAGTTTGAGATAGGTACTTTGAGTGCCATAGCTATTATTTTACCATACTACGTTTGCCTTTTAGAAACGTCCTTCCTTTGTACCTACTATTCAAAAATTTCTGCTCGTTAAAGTAGTACATTTCCTTATGTGAGTTTCACTACCTACTTATGATTGAATTCAGCAGATTTCTAAATAAAACTTAATGTTAAAACGTTAAGAGTGAAAAAAATATTCGGAAATTACTTGAAAGACCTTCACTGGCGGTTGTGCTTTGAATGTACAGTCAAAGAGGAAAGTTCTCGGATTTTTTTTCCCGGTAGCAAAGTTGAGTCTATATAATATCATTCTCTATTTGATATGAAATAAAGTCGCTAATCGTTCTGTTTACCCTCTCGTATACCTTCTGAACTAAGTTTCTGGTTACAATATTCTTTTATGGCATTTTATTATGGGCGCTCTAAATGGATACATTAAATGGTTTATGAATTTTGGCGTTGAGTTTGTTTGCAAGCCTATTTACATTATACGCAATTTCAAATTGAATTTTATTATTGTAATTCAGCCGCAGGACGTCGACTGCTGGACATAGGCCTTCTTCATAATTTTCCAATAGGACCAGTCAGAAGAAGCCTGGATCCAGTCTTTTTTTTATTAAGTCGTCAGTCCAATTATCCAAATTGAATCTATGTTTTAAAATAAAGTCTTAAGGAAAAGTACTTAATATATATACATTCGTTTAAGCTTTAGTATGTAATGTAGATTTAGATTGTCTACTAGTTAATATCTTTTGTTAAATTGTAATATTAGATTAGAACTACGAGTATAATCAAAAAGTTTAATAGTGACCTTTTTCATAATAACCCATGCAGATAAAATTAGACATATAAAAAAGGGTGTACTTACTATAGAAGTTGTGTTCTCGACTGTACCAAAGGTCACGCTCGTTCTATGCGCCTCACGTAGGTTGACCTTTTAATGTCAGTAGACATTAAATATCTGCGGTGAAATGGCATAATATTTATTATACAACCGAAAAACAAAAGACATTTACTGAAATGTGTTTATGACATTTTTAGCCTCAATCTCTACAGATTTAGATTGAGCTTTAAGTTTCTACAGACTTAAAACAGACTGCCTCCCGGTCTAGGCATCCCATTTGGCGACAGCAATCGCTCCCTTACATAAATCCAATGAGAAATAACAGCACCTTAGCTGTTTTCTTTTATGTTAAGGTCGGCAGACAGGCTGAAGGTCCACTTGATGGTAAGTAGCTACCGTCGCCTATAACATAAACAATGCCACAGATGCTGCATATGCGCTGCCGACCATAGTAGGATTAACGATTAGGGATTGGTAAGGAATAAGTAAATAGGGTTTGGCATCCCTTACTCACTCACCGAAACACAACAGCACACGTGCTGTTATTTCACCGTGGTCTTAAGTAAAGGGGTAGTTACTGCCGCCAGACGGGCTGCCCAAATGACTGCGGAACGCAATGTGCCCTTGTGTTTCGGTGAGTGAATTAAGGATATTAGAGCGAATATAATGGTAAAATGTAAAAAATTATCGAGGCGCCACCGTCGTTATAGCGAAAAAGATGTCAGATGTTTTCTTAATTTTTCAACGCGGACAAAGTTGTAGGCACCAGCTAGATTAAATACGTATTTTAATAAATATATGCAAAAATTATCACTTCCTTGAAAATAATCCTTACATTTTATAAAACATAGTCTGTCTATCTGTCTGTATGTTGGCCATAATCTCAAAAACTACTGAACGGATTTTCATGCTGTCTTCACCAATGGAAAGAGCGTTAAGCGAGAAAGGTTTCTAGATATTATATAATTTGCAGAAAAAATATGCACCCGTCCGAAGTCGAGAATAACTTAAATAAATTTCATAACAAAACACTAGTTTTATTCACTGTTACCCTCTTCATTTCATTCAAAAAAGTACATAGATCAACGAGCTTTTCATACGCAAGTTTTACTAATTCTAAGTAATCTTCTATTCTGGCATATACTTACGTCTTTTTCGAAATCCTAGTTGCCAACACTGAAATACACGCCTTAGGTAAAGTCTGCCTACGCATACGAAGCAGCTCAAGGTCGGTGAACAATACCTTTAAATACAGCCCATTAATTTCCCGCAGGAGCTCTGAACTAAGTAGGCATGTATTGTTTTTTGATTGGCGCCACCACAAACATAATGAATGTTAAAGTTATTTTTTATTAAACAAAAAAGCGCTGAAGTCTCTCCGAAAATGGAAAACGAGTTACAACTCGTTACTGAGTACACTCAGTTACTGAGTTATTAGCAATAAACTAGTTGTAGAAAACAACCAAGTTCGTCCGAAACAAGGAACAAGTCTTGTTGATTTACGACTTGATCGTTACTTATATTTCTCATTTTATTATAACTTTGTTTTGCTTCCCTTTTATAAGGGCTACTAAAGCTGCCGAACAATTGACTCTAGTTGAAGATGATTTCTGTTATTGTTATCTGAGTTTCGGAGTAAGTTTTATAGAAATTACCAAGTATGAAAAAGATAGTAGGTATCGACAATGCTTAATTAGGAAAACATTGTTCGGCTTAAAAATAAGTTTCAATTTTTTGTTTGCAAAAAAACTTAATTGCTTATAACTTTTGCAATTGTTTATCTACGGGTATGAGATTTTTCTACAAGTTATCACGAATCATATGAGCCGTTGCACGTATTTTTTCTAGAAATAGGTACCTAACTACATAATAAAAAGTTTTTCAACTTGTGTAATAGCTTATATATAACTATTATTAAAATTATCAACTTAGGGTATCTTCTCTATTTTATAATTAAGTATACATAATTGCGAACAACAGATAACAACCAACTCAATCATTTTACATCGCTACAAAAAAACATCACAAAATTACATTTGCTACATACTGATATGAAAATTATTAAAAAAACAAAAACAGTCGGGAGTGCCGACAGAAGTGAAAACTTGAACAATTACGTGTAAATTTTTTGAATCTAAGGAAATACTTCATTGTGCAGCATTTAAAATGAAGTGTTTTTTTATTCATTATTATAAACTACATTGGACCGCAAAGAAAAAGGCCGGTTAGAAAACCTTCAATATCTTCAAAAGTACCTGACCTAGCTATAAATGAAATAAAGAATAATTTAAAGAATATTTTAATGTGCTTAAATAAAAATAAAATTAATTTAGTTTAGCTTTAATTTAGTCTTTATTTCATAAAGCTATGTCAGGTACTTTTGAAGATATTGAAGATTTTCTAACCGAGCCTTTTTCTTTGCGGTCCAGTGTACTACTACAAAAATTATACTACCCACTACTAGTAAAAAGAGTAAGCTCTCAGTAGCTCCTCTATACTGAAAATATTGACGACATTTTTGGAATATCACTGGCTGTTTTCCATTTTATTTATTTTTTTAAATTACTGTGTTCTTTTATAATTATCAACAGAGGTGTCGGTTACGGTTACGAGTTCAATGGTTTTTTCCATCACAAAAATGCCCAACGCGCCTAAAGTTTTCACTTTAAAAATTTCTCCATCGTTAAAATTTCTTTCAATTTTAAAACTAAAACTATATTTTTTAGAATAATGATTAGAGTGATTTTCTTTTGAGGTACGCTTAAAAGCCAGACTAAAACCTGAAGAAGCCGGCTCAAAGTACTTTGAAGACTAAAGCAAAGAATTAGCGGCTGGGATATGGGAGAGTGCTCTCGCCTAAAGGGGGCTTAAGACCGGCTTTTTCCGCCATTCTGTCGACGTTACTCGAGTACTACATACTGCCGGGGCTATACATTGAATGCAACATAATGTATACCGATTTATGTATATAAGTAGCATCGTTTTATGGGGTCAAGCTTACTTCTATGTTACCTACTGAGGTCAAAAAGTAGATAAAGGTTTGCCACCCCTGATCTAAATGGAGCAATACTTGTATATACTTACTTAGGTACGTAGCCACATTATTTCTAAATCGGCGGTACGATATATATGCGGAAAGAGGTCTTTCAGCTGTCGATTATAGACGAAGATTCACTGGCATTGTCTTGCCCATTCTTAAAAGTTTCCGCTACAAAAATAGCAAAATATAAGCTAAAGTATTGTAAAAATATTGTAATGGAAAACTTATACACCTAGTAATCAAAATCAATCAATTTTATGATGCAGACGATTAACAAGACTCCGTATAACTAGAAATGTCACTAGGAAGTTTTTTACAATAACCCTGCGCCATAAATTTGATTTCAATTTTAATATTACAAATTGAGACAAACCTTAACTTAGTTAAATTATAGCAAGAGAAGTGTTCGATTGTTTTTGAGGTCAGTTCGAAGCTGAACATTGAAATTGGACTAATTTTTTGAATTCGTGCCGTGTCCCGACGTGACTTACAGCACGTAGGTAAGTCGCTAACATCATTTCTTCAAGTAATGAGCGTTGATTTTGTTTTAAGTTTGTTGGGCTATTAATCTTTATAATCAGACTTCTCAGCCTATAAACTAGCTTCAACTGCGGTTAGGTAATGTAGGATTATAGGTCGCATTAAAAAAGAACAAACCCGGTGATTTTTGAAATATCGCAATTTTTTTGTTATAACTAAACGAATTGTTTTAGGTAGGATTATTTATTAAAATTAAATAATTAAATATTACACTAAATAAATAAACTCAAACATTGCTATTTTTAGAGCCAGCTTGATTTTTACATTTTTTTTATTATTTTTAAGCCTGAGTAAGCAGGTTTTTTCAAAATGCGGGCATTCCTCGACACGGCAACTCGCAGTGGAAGTTTGAGGAAAAAGCAGTTATGGTGCTAAAAGTAATTATGTATTTCTTAATATGGAAGAGGAGTGCACCGCATAGATAATGTGTAATGGTGTAATTAAAATTGGCTGATTTGCTGGCAAATTAATTAGTATGGAATAAAGTAGTGCGCCCTCTCAGTTGTAGTTACGAACATAAAAAGATATTTGCAAAAATATAGCCATAAAAATGAATAATAACTAAGAAAATTGTTTTATCAAGTTCCCACAATTATTATTGGGGAAAGAGTACAAAGAATCGCATGTTAGGGATGTCAATAATAATATTACACATAAAAGCACTTAAGGGAGTAAATACACTTATTAAGCTCAATTCGCGTTTCGCTAGACGATTTTGGTTACACTTAATACGGTTCCGCTTCTAACAGTCGCGTACTTTTATTATATAATATAAATATAATAACACATGTAGTATGGGTACGTTTAGCTTTCCAAAAATGATAAAAAAATAGGAATTTTCCGAAAATATTCGTTACATCTTTTATTAAAGTGAAACTTTTATTCCATCGCCTAAAATTTTTTTGTCAATCTATTGCATGTCGCATTACAGCCGGCCGCGGAGTAAGGGGTAAAGTGAAAGGCGCTCGGCAGAGCAGCCAAGGCTAATATGGCGGCGCCCATGACTCGCAACAGCTGACCGTGTAGAAAAAAAGTTTCACTTGAATCGTGCTTTCATAAAACCACACAATTTTAATCCAGCCAACCAGCCACATTATAAACACCAGCCAGTTGTTTATAATGTTCACAGTTGAAATTTTAGAAAACCACAATAATAATATTTATTTTAGTGATGACTTAAAATCAATACTGAAATTGTTCCACTTCGGTGAAAGCCTGATTCATTATTCATAATATTTACGTCGGGAGTTGTAGGTCAATCATCTCTAGTATTACGAGTAGGTATAGCTTTACTTAAATCTATTTATTAAGTACTAACTATATATGAATTAAGATCTCTTAGACGTAGAATTGTTTGTAACATTAATAATATTACTAGCTGACCCTACAGCCGTTGCCGGGGTCAATTTCATATAATAAAAACATTAAAATTTCATGGTGGTGGAATTTGGTGAGCTGGTGCTTGCGATTTCGTCCGCATTGCAAAATAAAAGATATATAACGCCTGACAAAATATGTAAAGCAATATAACGCTTAGGTGTCTGATATATACATATACATTGACATACATTGACATTGACATTGTCTTATACATTGACGTCTGACGTTATACTTTTGCTAAGCGTTGGGATCTTTATTTCTAGATAGCTAATGTTGGAATATTTAGCCTATGTCCCTGAAATATATATTTTTTAAATCGGATGAGTAGTTTCAAAGATTACAGCCTACATACAAACAAACATGCAAACTATACTTCTTTATAATATTAGTATAGATGTGATATAATTTTTCGACATAAATTAAACCATAAATCACTTTTTTTTTTCAGAGTGGCGGCGTGATGTTTTCGCCGCTGGGACGACTAAGAGTGGCTCAAGCTGTCAGGAAGCAGGTACACATTTTTACATATTAATTAATTACCAGCGACTTGCAATGCTGATTTCGACGACCCTTATTAAGACAAGGACTAACCTCAGACCGAACACAATTTTACCAAAATTATCATTTATTTATTTCTTTCAATTTTTACAACAAATTTTTGTAGCTTCTAGGAGATAACCGAACCGATTTAAAAATAGAAGGTTTTTCTTAAATGAAAAATTTGAAAAAAGAAACAAAAGTAGCCTATTAAAACTTTATAACAGAACTTAAGTTAATTAATAAGCTTAAAAACAAATGTACTTGTTGTTGGAGATTTTTATTACTGTGACACGAAAGGTTTTTTTAAGAAACTTTTTTAAACAATGTAGTCTATAATGCACTGTATTTTTTATCTAAATTTTATTTTCACTCTAAGAAGTCAAATTAGGCGATTAAAATAACCCTTTTCCGCTAAGCCTCGCCTTAAGAAGTTCTCTAATTATGGACCTTGTAAGAATGCTCAACGTCGCTTCACTTATTAATAAGTTTTTATTACCATCAAGTAATGCCTTGATCAAGTGATGGTAAATACCTACCATTAAGTGGGCCGTCAGCCTGTCTAACAACTTTTACACAAAGAAAACGTTTCTTATAAGTTTGTTGAATATTTTCAGATGAGCCAATTGCCAGTATTAAGTGCAGAGGCCGCACCGCTTCAAGCGCCACTATGTTACCAACTGTTATGCGCTCCGCCGATCGCCCCACTGCCTGCGTGTGCGCCGTGCGAGCTGCCACCACAGCCATATGCTGTATACCCATTGCCATTTGATAGTAAGTTTTCATCTATCTTCTATATCTATATTCTTACATGGTGTCGCGGCAGGTTTTGGAAGGGTCAAGACAGACTTACCGATAGTTAAACGGAGGTTCGCCTGCTCTTCCAGCGCTGGTTCGGTTCCACCACAACACAGAGAGTTTTTTATTGATTTAAGCGTTTGATTCTTAAGATATCACATACCACACACACGCGTAAAGAGTTAAATTTAGCGGAGCGATATGCGAGCGCGGCGACAACTAGTGAGCGTCTGTCTTGTTTTTAAGGGTAGGAAAGGGAATAAAAAAATAGATAAATATGTAGGTAGGTATGCGTATGATGCGTTTGTTTGCATGTGTGAGGTGTGTAGCAAAAACGGCGTCAACATTATCCCCCGGCCTGAAGGTATCCTTCAGAACAAGCGGCATTAATGCGAAAGTATAAAAATATTAGCGAAAAGAGATTAAATAAAAACAAGCAATAATAGCGAAACAGAAAAATAAATAAATAAAAATTAATTAATTAATATAATTTATTGAGTTGGTAGCGGGTAAAGTTTAACCACTGGCCGCACATAACTGCCAGTTTTAGTTTTCACTTTGACTGTACGAGTGACTCCATCCTTGCCGGGATAAAGTTCCTCTACTACGGCCAAAGGCCAAGTAAGCGGTGGCGATTTATCGTCCCGTACTATTACAATGCAACCCCTTTCAATTGGATTGGTAGGCGTATTCCACTTTTGTCTGTTTTGAAGTGAAGTTAGGTATTCTAAACTCCACCTATCCCAATAGGATTGTACGAGTTTACTTAATAATTGATAGCGATTGAGTCTATTTTCCGAAATATCACTTAAATCCTCTGCGGGCAAGTATTTTAATGGCGTTATATTTAAAAAATGAGCGGGAGTCAATGCTGTAGGGTCAGATGGATCAGAACTGAGTACACACAGAGGGCGAGTATTTAAAATTCCTTCTATTTGAATTAAAACAGTGTTAAATTCCTCGTATGTTAAGACCTGAGTACCTATCACCCTATATAAGTGCGTTTTAACTGATTTAATATTGCTTTCCCATATGCCACCAAAGTGGGGAGCTAAAGGAGGATTTCTCTTAAATTGAATGCGTAAATCGGACAACCTTTGATCTAAATATTTATTATGCGTTTCTGAATGCAAAAGAGAAAAGAGTTCATCGAGTTTGCGTTTCGCGCCAACGAAGTTAGTGCCACCGTCACTAACTATCATGGAAACAGGTCCCCGTCTACTAATAAAGCGTTTAAACGCGGCTAGGAATAATTCAGAACTTAAGTCTGAGACTAGTTCCAGGTGAAGCGCCTTAGTTGTGAGACAGATGAACAGGCAGACATATGCCTTTACACTTTTGGCTCCACGTCGCCTGTATGGCGTTACAAAGAACGGACCTGCGTAATCAACGCCAGTGTACACAAAACTTTTTACTTTGCTCACCCTAAAGTACGGCAAATCTCCCATTATTGGAACCATATTCCTAGGTTTTAATTTAAAACAAATGTTACACATTTGTATGCGTTTGCGAACCATGCCTCTTGCCGCGAGAATCCAATATTTTTGACGTAATAATGGTAATAATAGGCTAGGGCCAGCGTGAAGATTAGATAAATGATAAAAATCTACAATTAAATGCACAATGGGATCTTTAGCGGGTAAAACAATAGAGTGTTTGCGTGAAAATTCAAGTTGAGCGTTATTAAGGCGACCACCTACTCTAATTATATTATATTCGTCAATAAAAGGATTTAACCTCTGCAAACCAGTACTACATAGTTTGCCTTGTTTTAAGTTATGAAATTCAGACAAAAAATGATTTTGTTGAATTGTGCGTATTATAACTTCTTCAGCGTATTCTAAATCCAGAAGTGTTATAGACCCTTTAGACTTCAAGACTTTTGTAAAGCGTAAAATATATACACAACAATGCAAATATTTATTCCACTTTGACATGCGAGTGGCTAAGTCATAGAAAATACTTTCGGATTTTTCTTCTACGTGTGACAGAAGAATGGTGGGTTTAGATTCAGGAAGCGTATCTAACGACTTATTTATAAATTCCTGTATTGGCCATTTTGCGATTGGTAGCGTTGCCCAAAATGGACCGTGAAACCATAATTTATTATTAGCCAATTTACTAGGCAGTACAGGACGAGAAATTATATCCGCAGGATTTTCTTTTCCCGGGATATGATACCAATGTTCAGCGGAGAGATTTTCATTAATTTTTGATATTCTGTTGGCTATAAAAGTGTGAAATTTGTATGGTTGTGCGTGAATCCAAGAGAGTGACACCGTAGAATCTGAGAAAGCGAAAATATTATCGATTTGAACGCGTTCACTTATAGCATCCTTCACCGAAACAATTAAATTCGATAACAAAAGCGCAGCGCACAGTTCGAGTCGCGCTAATGTTACGTTTTTCAGCGGAGCAACCCTTGACTTAGAACACAGAAGTGTCACGTGACCTATGTCACTATCACCCTGACTAACTCTTATATAGACAACGGCACCATAACAAACTTCACTAGCGTCTGCGAAACCCAACAGATGAATATTTTTAGAGTTGGATAAAATACCTACATGACGTGGTATTTTTATTTGTTCTAATAGCGGTAATTCATTTTGAAATTGAGACCATTTAATTTTAATAAAATTAGGAACTTCGTCGTCCCAATCTAAGTTTTGTTTCCAACATTCTTGGATTAGCAATTTTAGAAAAGCGGTAACAGGACCAATCAGAGATAAGGGGTCAAATAAGCGTGCGGTAACAGAGAGAATAGAGCGTTTAGTATATTTAAAATTTTCAGCGTTTATTTTGAAAGAGAAAAAGTCTTCAGTAGGTAGCCACCGTAAGCCTATAATTTTTGTATGCGTGTTTTCGTCAAAAGTTACGACCTCAGAAACGTGTTGATCTCCAAGTATGCGTTGCCTAAATTCAGAACTATTAGAAACCCATTTACTAAGTTTAAACCCCCCGGCCATGAACATCTGTACCAGCTCATGGTATAACCTTTCAGCTTCGTCAACAGAAGAAACGGAAGATACGTAATCATCCATGTAGAAATGTCTCTTAGCCGTCCAAGCGGCTAGAGGCCAGCGTTTGTTCTCATCATCGGTCAACTGTTTGACTACTCGCATAGCTAGAAAGGGGGAGCTAGATAATCCAAAGGACACGCGGTTAAATTCATAAGTGGAAATAGGGTCCTTGGAATTAAACCTGAAAAGGATTCTTTGAAATCGGTTATGTTCTGGAATCACTTTTACTTGGAAATACATTTTTTTAATGTCAGCGGTCAAAGCAATAGAATAAAGTCTGAGGTTGAGAAGTAAATCGAATATATTGGCCTGTAGATTAGGGCCTGTATATAAAATATCATTAAGAGAATTATTATTTGAGGATTTACTACTAGCGTCGAGTACTATTCTAATTTTTGAAGTACTTTTTTCAGGTCGGTAAATAGCGTGATGGGGAATATAATAGCACGGACCTTTAGCGGGAGTAGAAATTAAGTTAAGGTAGCCGCTGTCTATATATTCCTTAATAGTTGCGTTATATCCTTCGCGTAGTATAGGATTCGAATCGAGGCGTTTTTCTAATTTTTCTAAGCGTATTCTAGCGTTTCTTTCAGAGTTCCCTAAGACAGTAGGTGAAAATTTAAATGGTAATGCTACAGAGTAACGCCCGGTGTCATCGCGAGTGTAATTCTGAACAAAGTCGCGTTCACAAAGGACGTCGTCAGGGCTCATGTGTTTTTTGACTGGCACATTTTCCAATTCCCAAAACCGCTGCGTTAAATTTTCTAATATAGAATTATCAATAGAGTGAAAGGATTTATTATTGGCTTGGAATGTTGGATATTGACAGTCACCTGACCCCATAACGACGTAGCCTAAGGATGTTTGGACACCCGTCACGGAAGAGTTAGATGCCGTAACCCTATTTGTACCTAAGAGGATTGGAAACAAATCAATACCTATTAGGCAATCAATATCTCCTGGCGTATGGAAATCCTCGTCGGCTAAAGGCAGGCCGCGTAAATGCTGTAAATCATTTGTATTTACAAACGTTTCAGGTAATTTGTCCGATATTACATCTATGACACGTGCGTTAAGCGTATACTTGGAACGGGAGTCCAAGCGCGAAAATATTGTAAATTGCGTGTGTCCTAGAACAGACCTTTCTGTCAGCCCTATACCCTTTACGGTAGCGGGAGCGGAGCAAATTTTTAAATTTAAGCGGTCGCAACACGAATTCGTTATAAAGTTCGACATCGCACCACAGTCGAGAAGAACCCGTATTTGAAAGCGTTCCCCACTATCATTAACAACGTAAACAATAGCAGTAGGCAATATCTTAACTGAATTCGTTAAATAATTTTTATTCGAAGCGGCGAGCGAAACATTATTCAGTGCGTGAGTGGGCGCAGGCGATGACTCATCGTTGTGAGCGCAGCGCGCCGAATGGTTCAGCGGTTGAGTTGACGAAGACGGCCGCGCAGCGGGTTCGATGCCTCGTTGCGTCTGAGCTCTTTGCGTAAAATCAATGTGTAACTTTGTGTGATGCGGACGATTGCAAATAAAACATTTATTTGTTGATTTGCAATTTTTGAAATTGTGAAATCCCAAGCAATTTACACAATAATTATTTAAGCGGACGAATTTATTTCTCTCGCTGGGATCTAATCTCAAAAAAGATTGACATTTATATAGCGGATGAATATTATCTATTTTACACAAAGAACATTTAGGTACATTGTTACTATTGACTATAAAAGATTGCGTATTAAATTTATTTTTTATTTTAGCGTAATTATTAGATTGCGGTTTATTACTTGAGAATTTAACTGAAATAGCGTTATCCGAGCGTAGCATTAATATTTTGCTTTGTTCCTTAATAAATTTTAATAAAGAATCAAAAGTGGGTATTTTCTGATTTCTATTTGCTTGCTCGAACAAATTAACTGTTTCCTTATCTAATTTAGTTATTGCTATGTGGGTAAGAATAAAATCACTCAAGTCGTCTATACCTAACTGTTTTAAAGCGGCTTGAGATGAGCAAAAATGTTCTAGAAAATTGTCTAATGACTGCGATGTATGACATTGACTACCCTTGAAATTTAATAATTTATCCAGGTACATAACCGCCAGCGAGCGTTTGTCCTGGTATTTATCTATTAATGCGTTCCATAATATATTGTAATTACTAGCGATTGGAGGGATACCCGCACATACGGCAAGCGCCTTATGAGACAATCTACCTATTAAATATTGTACTTTTTCTGCATCTGACAGACTAGGGTTATTATGAATTAATGCACAAAAATTTTCATAAAATAGCGTCCAGTCGTTCGGTGAGCCATTAAACGACATTAATTCCAAAGCGGGCAATTTCTTGTTAATAATTTCAAAATTTAAACAAGATTCTACTTTGTTAGCGGAAGTATTAGTACTCGTAGGTAGCCTAGATTGCGATAATACGGGACAGATGTCACCTTCCACGGCCTTAATGCGGCAATATAACTCGTCAAATGCAAGTATGGATGCAAAGTTACATTTGTACGAAGGGTCACTATTTAACAATGCAATATTTAATTGTTCAGTAACCTCCGTAAATTCTGTCCGTAATTTTTCTAAAGAGTGTAATCGCGTAAGGAAGTTTTGTTTAACTTTTTTATCGGACACTTTTTTGCTTAGATCGTAAATGTTTTGAAGTAGTTCGAACATACTTTTCTGTTTGGCTTCCAACATAGCTATTGTATGTTCTAATTTAACGGACTTAGCAGATTCAGATTCCTTAGACATTTTGAAAAACAATTAAATAAATTAATATTGCGTTTAAAATTAATCAAAATGGTAGGTAAACGAATAATGTTAACAACCGTTATGCGTTGAGTAAATGTTTGTGTATTATGTTAATAAATAGATAAGGAATTTATAATAAATATGCGTATAAGGAGTGTGTTAGCGTTTTAAGCGTGTATTTTGTATGAAATATAAGCGTTAGCGGTTTTTTTTTTTTTTTTTTTTTTTTATTGAGTAGGTAATGTGTAGGTATGTGACTGCGTTGCGTGAGTTTTATAAATATTATAGGATAGGGAATACGACTACGAAGGACCAGGAATCCGGCTCGAAGAGACCAAAATGTCGCGGCAGGTTTTGGAAGGGTCAAGACAGACTTACCGATAGTTAAACGGAGGTTCGCCTGCTCTTCCAGCGCTGGTTCGGTTCCACCACAACACAGAGAGTTTTTTATTGATTTAAGCGTTTGATTCTTAAGATATCACATACCACACACACGCGTAAAGAGTTAAATTTAGCGGAGCGATATGCGAGCGCGGCGACAACTAGTGAGCGTCTGTCTTGTTTTTAAGGGTAGGAAAGGGAATAAAAAAATAGATAAATATGTAGGTAGGTATGCGTATGATGCGTTTGTTTGCATGTGTGAGGTGTGTAGCAAAAACGGCGTCAACACATGGTATAAATTGAAGGGGCTTTCTGCATCTGTCTGTCAGTGTATCCGCTAATTCCTGCTAAACCACGCAAAGGATTTTGATGCGGTTTACACCATCAGTTAGATAATTTTACACGGAAAGTTTGTATGTATAATTAAATCTAAATGTATATATCTAAGTGTATAAGTGTATATGAAGACCTTTGTGTTTGTCTTTATATATGTTACCTATGTATCTTCTTAAATGTTCTTTACTACAAATAAAATATTATTCTATTCTATTCCATTCTATTCTATTCTATTCTATGAAAAAATTTATAATTTATATTGATAATTGTAAAGCTATAATATAGCAGTAAAGTTGCATTATTTAAGTATTTCTTTTGAACTTACAGCAACTCCAGCGATTTATGGGCCACCAGCTCAATACGCTTTGGTCCCAGCACCATACAGCACCCCATGCTGTGAAGCTGCCTGCTGTACTCCGCTAGACAAGCAGCCGCGAGTGGCTGCGCCTCCATTGCATCCAGCCTATATCTATTAACTATACCGCCTGGGTCTTTAATTAGCTGTGTCCACCGAAATATAATGTACTAGAAGTGACATCTTTAAATAAAGGTGTGCATGCGTGCTATGCGTTGTAAACGTCGACAATATGGCGGCAATATCTTTTCTGTTTAGCTTCGCCACAGTCAAGCAGAAGTCACCGATAAAATTTGATACATGTTCCATCTAGCTAGAGCAAGCTACGCAATTGTATTCTGATATTTCTATAGTCATTTTGAAGAAAAAACATTTTGAAGTATATTAAAGATTTTTTTATATTCTTTATAGATCCTACGCCTCAACTTTTATTTAATTTTGTCGAGTGATTGGATTGAAACAGCATTCATTGTATAGAGAGGAAGGCACTTATTAATAATTGAAAAATATTATGCATAATGCAAGAATTTAGTCAACTGTGTCGTTTCCAGTACATTATACCTCTATGGCTTTCTCTATTGTTTCGAATCTTTGTAATTTCGACTTTATCTAAACTAGAATTAAAGTAGATTTTCATTTCACGATCCTTCACTAGCAACTTTTATGATTATATTATTTTTGAATCATTCCTTTCGCTCAAGTCTTCCAATCACTCAGCTCAAATCACTTTTTCCTATACATTGCTCCTTCATTGTTATCTTGTTATCATAGTTGTCTGTGGCCAGTCAATGGACATTAGATTTTGGAACGTTTAAGGTCTAGGAAGGTCTAAAGAAAGAAGTGTTCAAGAATAATAGACTCTTTTCGGGTGTGTTTTTAGACGATTTTGTCTTTGAATGTCTGGTACTTACTTCTTTGTAATAATAAATTAAGATACATTTAGGCTTCGAATAGACGTGTGTAATGGAACGGTGAATTCAATGTGCTATCATTATAATAAAAAATATATTTGTTTATTATTATAGGACAAAACTTAGATGGATCGTGTTTAAGAAGAAATATTGTTGTGCTGAAGTATTATAGAGCGCTAAACAAAGCGTTTGACTTAAAATTGAAAATCAATGCAAGAAAACTAGTCTTAATAGCTATAAATCTTATTTTCGTAAAGACCCAACGCAGACAAATGACACGAGTCATTTTTTTTCGTTAAACAGCTGACTTCGTTAAATTAAATTGGGTCCAATGATACTTTGAATATATCATCGGATAAAATCTTTATGTTATTTATCTTTACATAGTATCTGAACCGCCGTCTGTTACTCTGTATGTACGGTTAAATCTTTTAAACTACGCAAATGATTTTAATACAGTTTTCATCAATAGATAGAGTGATTCAAGAGAAAGGTTTATACGTATAATTTAATATTGTTTTGTGTTAATTTGTTGAAATATGATCATAATTATTGAAGATGTCGGAAAAATCAAGCCGTCTGGGAGCTTTTATCGAAAACGCTGCCTAATCCGTTTGAGATGTATAACAAAAAAAAATGTATTTTCTCTTTTATAGGTCTACAAAAAAGTCCGTAATGGCATAAGTCTATGTTTACTTTTAGAGCTTGTTACATTGTTACATTGCATTGTTATACAACAATGCTCAATAATGTTGATGTATGTATATAACTTTGTTATATAACATATTATATAACTTGTTATTTTAATCTGGATGCAGCTTTATATTAATTAATTAAATGTATCTTCTGTTTTTTTTTTTTGAAATTTATTAAAAATACACAAAATACCGTCTGCGTTGGGTCTTATTTCAGAATCAAAATAAGATGAAAAATCTGTAATAACTTTCATAAAGTGCGCTTGAAGCACAACGACATAGCACAATATAATAACTATTATATAGTTTATAAAATGATACCTCCTATAAAAGACAAATTTGTTATTATCGCTTGTTATCCTTATAAAGGACTTACGTTTCATAGTGTAAGAATTGTTTTGACACCCTCATACACAGAAGAATATAGAGATATTTTTTAAAATTTAGTTTTTAAATGTTATTGTTGAGTCTTGGGTCCAAGATGTTATGGAAAGAGCTGATTGAAAATTTTGCAAACACTAAACTTCTTTTCAAATTTAATTATATCAAAAACAATAAATCAATAGTGTTTGTGAAATCCTCAAATCACCATGTTCCACTCTTTATATAATTTGGTTTAGAGAAGCAAAATGATAAAAATAATAATAATTTGTATTAACACGGTGGATGGAAGCAAAAGGGAAGATTAGTGACTCACTAACCGCGCATGGACCTCATATACTGAGTCCAATGAACTCACTATCATTCAGTCATTCAAACTTCATTCAAAGGATACGTTAAAAATACGGACAGAGTGGGGATAGGTAACACGGACGGATTCAGGTATAAAGTTTATGAGATGAGGCTCATTTGTCGACTAATAAATGTAAGAATGTATTGTATCTTTCTTTTTGCTATCATCTACGACTAACGCCAATTCAACATAATCAAATCAAAATCTTCCATTGAAAAGAAATTGATATGCTTTGTGTAATAAAAAAACCTTCATCACTGTTTAAAATGTTATAATAAATTGATTGTTAGAATATAAAATTTAAATTTAATGTCTTATTTTATAACCAGGTCCCTTATAAACATCAAGATAGATCTATGTTTAAAATTTCAAACACTTTATAGAAAAATCTCTTGCAATCTTCAAACAATGTATGATGATAGAAACATAATATAATTCAAAAACCACCCAACGAAGCCACATTAAAGTCATGACTGCAAAAAATATAAAGAAATTAATATTTTTAGTTTAATGTAAAATTCTATTTTATTAATTAGTGAAATATTGTTATATGTAATATATACCTATGCATGTTATATAAGAGTATATGCAACAAGGGGGACAGACGACCTGATAGCCTGATACCGTGGGTCTACCTCTCCTATTGAAAAATTATGGGGGAAGCCTATGTCCAGCAGTTTACGTTACGACTGATAATGATGATGATGATTATTATTATTATTACCTATATACATATACAACCAACCATTAAGGATAATTTCAGCATATATTTAAATTATTGTATATATATTTTTTTGATTTTAAGTAAATAGGGATTATGTTGAAATATATATACATACTAGCTACACCCTCCCGGCTTCGCCCGGGTTCAAAATAAAAACTATCTTATCTTTTATGTTAGACCAAATTACACATACGAGTAGTTACGAAATTTTATCAAAATCGGTTCAGTACTTTAGGAGTTCATCGAGGACCCACAACGTGACACGTAATTTTTATATATTTAAAGACTAGCTGATCCCGGAAAGGTTATTTTGCCAAAAAAAATTTTTTTTTTTTTTTTTGGGTATTCAGACCTACCGAATATACACAATAAAATTCATAAAAATCGGTCAAGCCGTTTCGGATGAGTTTTGTTACAAACACTGTGATACGAGAATTTTATATCTAAGATAAAGCTACTAACTTATTACTTATAAGCTAACTAGCTTATTAGCTAACAAGGATTCGTTAAATAAAGAATTGATATTTTGATATTTCAAAAAATATCTTTATTTAGAGATATGGATTTAGACAAAACTTTAGACGTCTCCACGTTGATAGAATCTAAAAACTAGGTCTTGTAAGGGTCCTGGCTATAAATTAAAGTTATTGTTTATTTACTAGATTAATTGATAAAGCAAATGAATTCGTCAACAATGTGATACGAGATCTTCGATGTTGTAGCAATAGATAATAATTGAATAGTTCTACTATATTATTATATAGATTATTATATTTCTTTATTTCATTAGCGGACTTCTAGATGAAACTATAGCAGTATCGGGTGTAATAATACATTTAAGTAGGACCAAAAAAGTCAAATGTGTATTGAAAATGCGTCTGATTAAAGAAAAAAAAGTAATAAAAAATACTTATATACGTATTTGTTGTTTGTGAGTATTAAATATATCGATGTTGTATTCTTGGCTCTTTCGGGTGTGTGTACACATGAGCAGATAATTCCTTTTTTAAGGTGAAAACGAACGCTGAATACTAAAAATATGCATCGCATGCATCGTTTAATGAAGAATTTACAAGAAATAGAATTATTTAGACAATGCAATTGCTTAAAAATATATATATTATACTTACTTAAAATGTGTAAGACAAATTGTATTGCTTAGTATTTTCGTTAAAGTAATAGAAAGTCCACAAAAAAATTTAGAATACAATTTGACTTTTATTGAAAAATATTTCGAAAGGGGCTTATTGCACCTCAGTCATAACGAGCAGTTGGTCTTGGAAAATATTACCATGGAATAACAGCACGCCTGTTTCGATATGGAGTTTGTTGTGTTCATAAATGATAGTAACCTGCCGTCAAATGAACTGTCAGCGTGATTGCCACTTAAAAAAAGTGGTATTAAAATGCATAGAAAGCACCACAAGTTAAACTCAACTCATTCAGATGATTTCATTTTTAAGAAGTACATAAGTGCCATTATATAGTAACGAATTACCGTGATTAAAACGAATACCATTAAAAACAAACTCCAAACAATACAGTGCTACACTGACATAGAGTCAGTGTAGCACGTAGAGTCAGTGCTACACTGACGTAGAGTCAGTGTAGCACTGTATTGTTTGGAGTTGTAACAAAGTAAGCATACGTTGTTACGCACTGCGTACAAGTACCGTCATCGAGAGCGTCAGTCCTGCGTACGTCGGTCTACTGACGCGCTATACAATTACTTAGTATATGAGAGCGTTCAGTGCTGCACTGACCGATCGTACTCGATGGCGTGTACGAGTATATTCGCCATTAAGTCAAGATCAAGAAAGTACTGAAAACTACTAACCGATGGTCGGTCAGTGCGTGTCATAAGGACCGAAGCTACGCACCGACTGTCAGTTGAGCACTGTAATTCTTAAAGGAGTTATCTGTTCGTGTGTGTTTCGGTAACTTCGCCTCTGTCTAGTTCGTAAGGCTTTGTCTCAATTATCTATCATAAATATACGATTAGTGTTATTGGAAATGCTGTCAATTTGTCGTCTTTTTACAACTATTTATTGTTAATTAAATAATAGATGTTAAATCTGTGGATGCTTCCTTGCTCAATGTGTCGTTTTCAGTAATTAAAAAAATAATAATATCCTGTTAACATTTTTATATTTGTTTAATTTATATTCAAAATTTATTATATTTAATTATTACTGCGCCAATAATAAGAAACGAATCCGCAAAATTTTTTGTCAATACATTTTGAAATGAGAGTATATGTTAAAATCTTAAAAAAAGATATATATATAAAAATACTAACATAATGTTTTCTTGTGTTATATATCAATGGTTATTATATTAGCTGATTTTTTTAAAATTCATACCGTGCGTATGAGGACCATTGAAAATTTATATTATAAATAAATATATATTTGGTTATTTATTTTTAAATACATTTGACTATAAATACATACAAAAAATTCTAGCTAATATCTTCTTATATCATGTATTAACGCTTGTACCAACTTTTAGTGGCCTAACGACTTACTGCGTGACATATCGGATGTTATCGATCATTAATATTGTATTGACATGTATAATGTAACAATTTTATTTTTTGTATTGACATTATGTATATATTTAAATCTCGCTAGATGGTCTAGTAACTATATCTAAATTAGACAATACAATAATCGGAGTTAGGACACATATTATAAATTAATTAATTATAATTAATTAATTAGTTATTATTATTATTGTATAAGTAATATAAAAGACAATCACTTCTATTTAAGTATTATTAAAAACTGCTTAGAGAATGTTGTGATTTTTTTTAAAAAAGTTTCACGACATATTTATTGCCTAAACGAAAGCCGTGGATATGTTGGTAATTATTTAGAATTAAAAAAAATGTACTTATAGAATGCTAGCTGTAAAATTAGGGCGAGAAACTCTGCTAATTCGCGACGCATGAATTGATTCAATCTTCATTTTCGGGCCCAGCTTAAAGGAAGCGATCAATAATAATTACGAATTCTTCCCAATTTTTCAAAATACGTGTAATGTTAATTAAGTACACGATTAACAAAATTGCGGCAATTTTATTTATTAAGCATATAAAGGTTTAACAGGAGTTAGTTTAACAAAAATTGAAGCAGTTTGAAGTGTTAGCAAAGTGTTAATATTACAACTTGGCATAGAATATAATTTGTCATGCGAATAAAATGGCGATCGATTGACTTTTTACTTTTATGAACTTTATCACTTACGTTGCTGCGACAGGAATTGTTTGACGATATTATGTCAGTCGTATCATTCGTTGGTCGTACGAGTATATCATGTTTTTTTATAAACTCGTACTATCAATCATAGAGAAAGTAAATATGTCGTAATTAACTTGTGTCATTTTAAAATTCCGACGTTATTGCATCAAATCGTAATCATATATAGTTATAATACTGTCTTAGTTTTCAATCCGCTTTTAAATATAGACTTAGAGTCAGTTCACACCGAAACGAAACGTGACGTGACGCGACTCGATCCGAATGTGCGAAGATGAAGTCAGGTGTATCGCAACGCATCGTGAAGTCGCCGACATCACTCTCGCGTACTCACTGAATTTGTGTACATTTTTGTGTATTAAATAAGTTCCATATTGTATTGCTACCTTAAAACGTGACCCAATTTTTTCGTATCTCTTTTCCACAATTTTTTCGTATACAATCATGTAATACAGAGTTTAAAGCTAAAATAAAAAAAAGTCCATTAGAATCCGTCTCCATTCATTCATACTTACAGGGACGCGTGACAATATGTTTCAATGATAGTGCGTATAGACGATGACTTTATAATGAAGTCATTTACCGCTGGTACTTGGTGTAGATGAAAAATATATTGATGTTGATTTTTGAGTGGGTGAGAAACTTGTTAAAATCTGATTTTGATAGCGAAAAGTAATATGAGGTTGAAAAATGTTATTTTTAATCATTTAAAACTTTGGCTACGGTGCATAAAAACTACGAATTATCACTATGTGAAATCGTATAAACTGTAGCACCTTCGTATTCTTTAATTGTAAATTTCGTCTGTACTTCGACACGTGCTAATCTTTCAGTATTAATTGTAAATAAAAGTAACCTCAAAAAATCAAAATACAATGCTTCTATTTATATATTAGTATATTCCGTATTTTAATACGGAATATACTAATGAAGTAAAAATGTCACAAACACAGACGTGTTACCACGATTACTATCGTTAAAAATTATTACTACACACAAAATAATTATCGTGTATGATAATATAATAAGTATTAATGAAAAATCTGAATATATATAGGTGTATTACAAATAAACTAATCAATATAACTTTTATACAAAGTATATACCACCGTTTTCGAAATATTGGCAACTATTTCTTTTTTAAATATTGGCTAATTTCTTTTTAAATTTGATTAAGATTTTTACAGAAACGCTAGACAATACCATCCGTTCTCAGTAGGTTTTAATAACTATCATTATCTATATATCAACTACCAAGAGTTGGTGGTATTGTAGGGCTCTCCTGAAATCAGCACCAAAATGGTGTATTATAAAAATGTCCAGCGAAACATCAAACATCCCTACCGAAAAAAAACGAACATTTCCGAACGCAACCAATCATTTCAGAGCACATAATTATATTGGTATTGAAATGTTATTTTTAAATTAATCAATAAACAACCTTAACCACATGGGCTAAGGTTGCTCATAACATTATCTCTAAAACACTTTTTAGTTCCATCTCCCAAGCACGTGTCCTATTAAACAAAAAGCAAGAATATTCTTATACTTTAATTTTCAAAAAATACTATTTAACAATTAACAATAAATTGTGTCACAGCGGTCGTAAAATCAAAACAGCTTAAGTACTATCTGGGCGATTTATACGCGCGTTATACGCCTTTTATGTAGCTAGGCCTTTATGCGATAAACTATGCTCGCACTTAAATTAATGTTTCGTTGCTATATGAAAAATGCTTTACAATTTTTAATTTAAATTAAACAAGTTTTAGAATGGTATTGTTGTCGACAGTCAGATTATAAGTTACCATAAGAATTTATTGAAAAAAAAAAATTAAAATAATTACCAAAATTAATTTTTCACAAAAACTACAAACATCACGAAGCATGCAGAATGGAATGGAACTTATCTATTAATCTAACTGTTGATGAACATTTTTTGATAAACCTTTTACAATTTTGTAGTCCAACTTTTTGTTGTGATAGTTTTACCTTTTTTATAGATACATACATATAAATTATACTTATAGCAATGAATATTATATGTTGGTGAAAGTTTCATAGCAATATTTTATTGTTGACTACTCTTAAGGTCTTGTTTAAGTCCACCTACTTAAGGGTGATTTTCCCTTGTGAATTTTAATTGTAGTTCTTGGATCTTTAGACTGCTATGCTGTCGAGGCTTTTAGGCTGTCGACTGCTGTCACATAAGGCATTAGAGGCAAACCTAATACACCTAACGTATCATAAACAGTTCATTTATAATCAAATCTCAAAATTTTTAATATTTATCATTTAAGCAGGTAAGCATAATATGTAGTCTATTTTTTGTTATTTATGACCTAATGTAGTACTTACGTTGTAATTAATTTAAAATGGATTGCATAATTACAGAAATTTGATAATTAATTTTTAGGAAATTATAAAACCTTTGAGATTTGTCCTGTTAAGTTTGTATAAAAAATCTTTACTATGAAAAATCAACCCATAATATAATTTAAAAAAAGACAATGTATCTCTCTATATGTATTTTTCCAATTTTATTATTTAATTTTACATTCAAAACGAGATGGTGATTCTCAAAATTCCTACTCTCCATCGTGTCCCACGATTATGAATTAATTAATTAGTTGTAAAATTATTAAATAATAATCAGTGTGTATTTACTTACAAAAAAACGTGATGAAATCAATAATTGAAAATAATAAAAAAAATATAAATATTATCTTATTAGCATTAATTGTAATTAATTATATTTAATAAGCGCTTATTCGTGATTTCACTCATTGCGCACACAAATAATAATAATATACGAATTAATATTAAGTTTAATATTAGATACTATATTATTAATTACACTATTGTATCATCGAATGTATGTAATTGTTGATTGTTATAAATTAAATATTAAAATATTACTGTCTAGTTATTGTATGTGATATTGTTATTGGAATGATGGATATTTTAAAAGCTAATTTAATATTTAATAACTTATATCCTTCTTGTTGACTCGTGTGTGTAATAGTAATAAATTCTCTAAATATTATTATAATAAACGTAAGAGAAACATTTTAAAAAATCATCCATAAAATAAATAAAATAATAGTTATTAAGATTATAAAAAATCAATTTTATTTCAATCATCTCTAATCTGTCTGTCTGTATTTCTAACAAGAAATATTGTAAACAAAATTCATTGTTAAATAAGTGTTAGAAATAATTGCACTGTTGAAAAGTATTTAAAATGTATTTTTTAATTTTAACATAATATGTAGCTATCTGGTTTTGACGATAATATTATAAATAAACTGCAAAATTATATACAAAAAATAGCTACTCAATGTTTGTCAATTTCTAATTGATTAAAAAGACGAATAAAATGCAACGATTTTCAAGTCTACACTTAAGTAATATTTAAATTTCTAAAGCAAAAAAGAAACCTTCAAAATCTTCTATTTTACTCGTGGTTTAAGAAGTTTAATCTTAAACCTGGAGAACATGTATAATGTGCATAGTTTTATCTTTCTTAAGGGATTCCAAGACTGCTTGAAGGTTGCGTTGCATCAAGTTGAGCAAATAAATCATAATTTCGAAAATCAACATTGCGAAAAATAAAGCAAGAAATTAGAATATAGAAAATATATTTAGTTTGGAAAATTAAGAATATGGAACCTTTGACTAGCATCGATCAAGCTTTTCTTGTCAAATATATTAGCTTTTCTTGTCTTTTCTTGTCAAATATATTAGCTTTGTTTGAATTGATGAGAAAAGCAATACAAGCACAATTATTGTGTTTACAGACCGTCTGGAGATCCCTTTACAGATTGTCATCCTAAATTTGTTGCTATAAGTGGAAATTTGTTATTAGGTCTATTATGTTTCTATTTAAGATATAGACTATTGTAATAGTTCTGTAAATTTTCCTAATAAAATTGAAAAATAAAATAAAACTAATTAGATAATGCTGGTTAGCTTTACTCAGACGAATGGAAATGTACGTATACGAAAAATGTAGTTGTTTAATTTATTCTTTTGAATAGTTTATACAATGGCTTAAACAATGGTTTTGAATAGCTCAACTTATTAAAATCAAATTATTATATATCGAAGTTAGTGTTGTCCCTGTTGTCCTTTTTTTTACATACTTATGTTATGGTTTTAGGAGGTAAATACGTTATTAAAACGATACCTTTGATTGGCAATGGCAAGCCTTTGAATTATTGAAGCTAAAGTAACATACTCGTACTCGTATTTAAAGTAATAGTTCTAACCTCACACTGAATAAAACAAACAAAATATATCTAAGTAATTCCTGTAGATCGCCCATACTGCTCAAGAGAGTCGAGCGATACCTACATAATTCAGTCGAGAGTATTTCGAAAGCTACAAGTAATAGGTTTGCTAATCAGCCTAGTTTTAACGTACCACAAACAAATCGCTATAACGTATCTATCTCATTTTATAACCATCATTGTGTGGACTAAAATGTTTTTTAAATTAATTATACTTTATCAACAGTGCATTTATTTGATTGTCCAGATACTTTAACTTCACATTACAGCACTAAGTGCAATAAATAGTAAAAAAGCAATAACGAATAAATTTATGGTAAGTAATTTTAGTTTTAAGGTATATTAATAAATAATAATATAATTAATGGAAATAAGGTTTTTTATTTATGCTCTCGTGTTAGTTAAGGCCCTCGGAACAGATAAATAAAGATGAAACGGTAATGTGGATGGGTTACGCGTGGTAGACAGGATGTTTTCGATAGTGTTCACGACCTTTATTTATAAAGTAGTGCTTACTGTCGCCAGAAAGGCTTCTCAGTTTATAACAATCGAATGCATAGCGCAATTCCACTACAATGTCACAACTTCATGAGTTAAAAAATCAAAATTAGAAAACAAAAGATGAAGATACAAAATTGACCATACTCATACACGCTCCAAGAATGTCATAGAATGTCAACTCTTTTTAAAAATGATTTTTAATTTTTTGAAATGAAAAATTCTTGAGGGAACTTTATACTCGCGAGATGATGTAAGCGTCATCCAAGAAATACAATTCTTTGACGTTAGATGGCGCTGTGGTTAAAGTTTAAAGACTAAATCGTTAGAGAACACTGTATTGTAATCTATTTTTTTTAGTACGGCTTATTTCGTAAAACTCGTAAGCGGCGCTTACAACCTTTTCATCGAGAGAACATTATATCCTAGCAGCGATTTAGCGTAGCATTTTGTATCGTTTGATTAGCGGTGCAGCGTATTTCGAACCAAAATGGAGAAAAACTTTTACTTTGAATAGCTTCTCTAGTACGTTAGTACGAGTATACATTATACCTATATGGCTACTATTAGCTAACTATTTAACTCTACGATTGACTTATATATCTCAAAAATATTATAAATTCGAAAGTTTGTGTATTTGAATGTTTGTTACGCAATCACGCAAAAACGGCTGAGCGGTTTTGCATGAAATTTGGCTCACAGATAGTTTATTACCTAGTTTAACATATAGGATACTTTTTATCCTAAAAATTTTTAAGTTCCAGTGAAATTTTTAAAAAACAATCTACAGCGCATACTAAGTCGCGGGCACTGCTAGTTAAACTCTAAATAAAAGTCATTTCACAGGTGTTTGTCCAATACGTTAAACCATGATCTGGTTATACGTATTTGAGCTCGTATTCTCATTGTAGGAGGCTTGGTGGGTCGCTGTGACTTATCACTAGTTATCGTGGTAGCCTTACTTCGTTACTCGTTGGCCGCTATCCAGACTTCCGTGGAGTTATGAAGTCAGTATATTTTTTTATTCTTTTAAAACATAAAATGTATGTTTTATTTAAAATTCTCCATTAGTTTCCTATTAGAGTATTCAGTTTGTAAGGGCGTGGATAATACAATATGCGAAAATTACCATTACTTAATTACCAATAACATATTATACATAGCTATTAAGGAAAAAATAAATTGAAACATTCAATCATAGAATTCCTGAAAGTAGGTATTTACTATGCTAAAGTTACATGCTAAAGATACAGCAAGTAGACTTCGAAGATAAATGTCTGATTCTTAAGACATACTCTATGAATATTTGACATTCATTCTATGAAGTCTCAGGCTCGAACGTAAAATTAAAGAAAAATATGTATAGTTTTATGAAACCACGATGCAAGTGAAACTTTTTTTTACACGGTTAGCTGATGCGAGCCATCTGTCGAGCGCCTTTCACTTTACCGTTACACCGCTGCCGACTGTAATGCGACATGCGATAGATGGATGAAAAAATTTGATGCAATGGAAAAAAGTTTCACTTTAAAAACATAATGCTGTTTTTTTTTTTTCAACACTGACATTTCTACATACTAAAAATTGAAGTCGCTGTCCGCATTCGTTGACTATATTGCACATAACTTTTATCTACTCGTTTAAAAGATCTATGTCTTTATTGATACGTCTCATTTGCAGTTTAGCATAACTATGCGCCTTAATTGCCGCATCCATTTCATACGAGATCACCGCCTCCTCAATCCGGACTCAGAAATTATTAGAGCAAACCCGGGTGTATACTTACATTGTAAATAGTCAAAAATAATACTTATTTTTAATTTATGGACAAAACGCTGACGTATACTACTCGAATTTAAATTCTTCTCCGTTATGAATGGGTGCAGTTTGCATCTTTTTAGTCTAAAAATTTAGATGGTTGTATGTTATATTTTATTGAGAATATTCCCTGCTGAGTAAGGTTCCGTAAAACCCAGCTGATATATTACATGGTAGGGTAAAATGTATTGCAGGACCGGGTACATTTAAGGCCATGTCTAGTCTTGAAACTACCTTAAATATATTATCATTTTAGGTTTGACATTGAATTTTGGATGAAATCAATAATTAATCAACTATTTCGAAGTAGCTACCATATTACAAAGATATTTTATAAAATATTGCAATTAAAATATTTATCGATATAATTTTATATATTTACTAGTAGCCCACTCCCGGCTTCGCCCGGGTTCAAAATAAAAACTATCTTTTAAATAGGACCAAATTACATGTATTTGTAACATGTAATTTGGTTTGTTGATGATCAAAATCGGTTCAGTTTTTGATGTATTAAGACACGTAATTTTTATATATTAAAAAATCCTCCCTAAAGGCACTAGGCCAGTGATTTAGCCGAGTAACAATTAATTTAGTAACTAAACATGTCTGAACTCCACAAAATTAGTCTAGTATAATAATAAGTATTTATTATTTAGTCGAGTCAATCCATTTTGTTCTAACTATAATAGTTTTTAGTCAAGCGCAAAAACTCTAAAACTTGTAAATATGTACAACACTTAAGTCTCCACAGTCTCCACAATAGAAAAATATTTTCTTAGTTATCCAACAAATTTCTACATCCATCTCTTCAAAAATAACTTAATTAGCTTATCCACTATACTAAATTACTAAAGTAGCCTATAGGCCGTACTAATTACTTAGCCTAAAAGTTACTATTTGAGATATTACAGAAAGAGTACAGAAGACCACAGACCACAATGAAATAACAGCACGTCTGCTGTTGTGTTTCAGTGAGTAGGTAAGGGATGCCGGAGACAATTTCCCTATCTCTTCCCAATCCCTTATCCTTAATCATATTGTAGTCGGCAGCGCATTTGCAGCCCCTGTGGCCACCTACCATCAACTCGACTGTCAGCCTGTATGCCGACCATAACATAAAAAGAATGTCAGATATTGTTTAAGAATATTGGGTCTAGGAATAGTTATATAACATTTAACATAAAACTATTCACATTGGGAACAATTTAGTTTTTATCCATGACCTATAGTGCTTTATACTGCAAAACTTGAAATATTTGATTCATATATTATATCATATTCAGGTCATGGTTATTTGGCTACGAAGCCACGAAAACATTTTTTATTATCTCTAGAAACTGCCTCGTCGTCTGACTTTGTGAGGTAACAATATCTATTACTTTCAAATTGTATTTTTTTCTTTTATTAAAGACTAGCTGTTGCACGCGACTTCGCCTGCGTAACTTTGTAAAATATAGCCTAATATTTTACTCTCTGATAATGTAGCTTTCTATATGTGAAAAAAAAATTTTAAAATCAAGAGTTTTGAGTTTATTCATTACGAACATATAAATATTCTCTCTTTGTAATATTAGTATAAATAGGTTTATATATCTAGCCGTGTAGCAAAGATGAGGCCTATGATGGAGCGAGCTCACCCAGAAGATGCCTATTCACTTGAAATTTGAAAAGATTTGGGTTACGAGTATAAGGTTCGGAAACGCAGGAAGTTCCAAACTTTGGCAGTGCGCTAAATAAAGGATGTTTTAAAACGCTTGGTGGTTATGAATTATATATTTTTAATTGGTAATTGAAATTTGATATTGATTCAACATTAAATACTGTGTGCACTATTATGTACCTACCTAATTTGAATTTGAGTAGTCTATGTTTAATGTTATATAGGTATAATTTGTCTCTATAATACAACAAACTGGCAGTGATTTGGCTGTGACGACGGTAGGCGTCGCAGACTTTTTTGAGTCTTTCATTAATATAACGTTACAGCAGTTGTATAATATCTTCACATTTTAATTAAATCAGTCTTATAATGAAAAAAATGCCAATAAAATATTGTACCTTCGTATAAATTTATATTGAAAGTGAACAATACCTTTGGCAGTCAGCTTGTAAACACTGGACCGGTTACATGATGCCCCATTTGGCTTACAGACGTATAATCTCCAACCATAAGGTTACAGATTCTTTTAAATTCAACCAAACTATTTGAAAGAGATTTAGATGATTATAACAATCGAGCCGCTTTCGATTTCTCATTTTTTCTGCAAGTTCTGTATACACAAACCTTCTTAGTTTATCGCTCTTTGTGATAGTGAAAACCGTATCAAAATTTGTTTTATGGTTTGTAAGGAGTTAGTGAAGAAACAGTCAAAAACGGAAATCAATTTTATTTTTTACCTACTTTTGCTCGCTACTTCGTCCGCTTACTTCGCAACTTTATAAAATATAGCCTATGTTACTCGCTGATAATGTAGCTTTCTAAAGGTGAAAGAATTTTTATAATCGGTCCAGTAGTTTTTGAGTTTGTTCATAACAAACAAAAATACAAATCACTCTCTTTATAATATATTTATAAAATATAAGATTTATATTCTATAAATATTATTATTTTGTTTGATGACTTTTAGAAAAAGTTATAATTGCTCAAAACTTACACTATACGTACCTATTACTACCTAATTTCTTAAAATTGTTTCGACCTAACAAAATTAGACGACATCTATCGGAGTAGGAATGCAGTAACAGAAGTTCCCCCCTCCCTCCACTTTGGACACTCCCACCTCCCCACTATCAATCAGTACTGTACTGTAGCACAAATGTGGATGATCGAAAAAACCGCCACGAAACCAATTTGTGAACTGTTTTAGAGGGGATAGAAAGATGGTATTTAGGTAAACGAATCCAAGTGTGATGAAATAATATTTAGCCTAAATTATTATAATACTAGCGACCAGCCCACGGCTTCGCACGGTTGCAGTTTTTTTTTGTGCAAATTATATACAGAAACCGTTGGGTGGTTTAGAAGTAATTAGCAGAAAATGATTGACACGATTGTTAGGTCGTATTTTTTAATATTAAGCGATTCGCCCAATACTTACTAATATGCATTATGGATATTTTTTGTAAATTTTATTAAGCTGGTACATCTAAAAAAAAAATAAACTCAAAATTCAATTTCAATGTTCAAATATACGAGTAAATAAATCACAATATTAAAAGAATATTGAAAGAAAAGAAAGAAGTTTCTACATTGAGAATTGCCTTTATTATTATTATATTTATTAAGGAAATCTATTAATGGTACAGAAATATTCCTCAGGGAATCCGGCTTGAGGCTGTAGGATTTTAGCTTTTAAGCACTTTTTTGTAATGCGGCAAATAACTTAATATGATTAATATTATGTTTATGTTTCAATGGAATTTTTGATAATTTATCTGTTTCTAACTTAGCTCAAGGGTTGATGAAGCTGACGTGTCTTTACAAGGCATACTCATATGTTCCTATAATTGCAAGGTTTAAGTAGTCGGTCTGTCCAAAATCGTTCCATCCGGATACACACTTCAAACATATAACACCCCGTTTTTGCGTTGTGCGTCGGGGGTTAATAAAAAAAATAAAAAAAATTCTAAGTAAAAATTATTAACTGTTATTAATTCTATTGGTATGTTTTCCAATAATAAAAACTTAGCTTGTTGAAATATTTCAAAGCTTTTTAAACGATTACAATAAAATCAATTGAAATTAAAATGATTATACAATTGGAACTCGTCCGAAGTCGGGTGCGAAAGAAAGTTTGCCTATAAAACTGTAGCCTCAGTATACACTATAGCCTAAAAGTTTCGCTAAAGCTCTCACCGTCAAATTTAAAACACCGCACAAGCTTTTACTTGCCAAAAAAATTCCTTCCATTTTCATGTTGATTTTTTTTGTGCTAAATGGAGGCAGGCAGGTTGTCGGTTCAGTTGATGGTTGTCAGCTACCGTCGCCAAGAAACATCAGTAAGGTCAGGAGGGTTGGAAGCGTGCTGCCTAATCTAACATGATAATACTAGAAAAGAACTCACAACAGAGCAGTGAGCAACTTTAGTCATAGCGGGATAATACAATCACCCACTTACATAAACTCCACTGTGAAATAACAGCTGTTGGAGTAAGGGATATCAGAGACCATTTCTCTATCCCTTCTCCCTATCCAAGCAATGCAATTGCAATCAATATGGAGTCACTTCTATTAAAAGGCAACGGTAGCCACCTACTATCAAGTAAACTGTCAGCCTGTCTGCTGAATTTCAAATAGAAATAAAATTGTATTTTTATTTCATGGTGGTCTTCTGTAGTAAGAAATTCTGTAATTGCACCTTTTTCTATTTCTGTTTCTTTTCTTTTAACATTATCATCATCTCAACCGTAGGATATCCACTGCAGGACATAGGCCTACCCCATGATTTTCCAAAAGGACCGGTCAGCAGCAGCGGCCTTCCGCGCTGAGCTTTCCGGTCCGTGGCCTCCACTAGAGAACCTTCCGGAATTCCGGCCCAACGGCCGTCGGCTCTCCGTACTATATCTCCTGCCCACTGTTATTTCAACTTGCTTAAGTCGCTTAAGTCGCTAACTTTCGTACGTCTACTGATTTTCTCATATCTGATTCGAACTCGTAGTGTAACCCCGAGCATAGCCCTATCCACAGCTCGTTGAGATTGGTCGAACATTTTTGTTTTAAAGCATTAATCAATTTTTGGCGAGAACTTCTTATAACTTTAAAGACACGGTGGTGAAGGCCCGATCAGGATACGAAACCTAGTATGTCTAGTTGTAGTAGTAGTATGATAGATTGGCTATATATTTCTAATTGGCTATAACTGCTTTCTCCTGGGCTGCACAAAGATTTTGGATGTTGCGATTTTGACTTATACCTACTCCACCACCATTTCTCGTGTGTTTACCACGTGACTGGCGAGGTGACATAACATGACGGGTCCCTGTTGACCTTGAACACTCTTCCACCCTCCACCCCTCGCTTCACCCCTAAGAAATCGGCCAGTGTATTTTAACCCTATGAAGCGTAGTTAGGTTTTCTTCAAACGCGCCGTCGAGTCTCGGCGATCTAGCGCCCGTACCGAAAAGTCTAAGTCTCAATTGTTGACAAGCAAATTTATGCTATACCCCTAAGAGATAGGGTCGAAAGTTCAATGTGTTTGGCGAAACATTTGCAGGGGTGTGTTGTGGGCTTGCACTTGCCGTCCTCTGAGAAAACGGAGACTACATGATTATAGCGCCACAGTATGTTACACTTTTCGAATTCACTAATCATGGTTCTTATTATAATTAATCCTTACGTAGGTAGTATAATTTGAAGTCGCTTTCAATCTTTATCTCCGCTAAATTCTCCTAAATCAACGTTTGCAACGGATTTTTATGCAGTTTTCACTAACAGTTAGATAATTTTAAGCCGGGAGCTATTTATGTTTAAAACCGACACGTAATATTCACTCAACAGATATATTTATACTTCACATATAGTTTATACTTTAGAATAACATATATGGTACTCCCGGCTTCGCTTGAGATGCAATTTTTATAAACACAAACCTTCATTTATCTCTACTTCCAATATTGAAAACCGTAACTACAAACCGTAGTTTATTCTACTTAATAAATAAACCTTTCGTCAAAAAATTATCTAACTGATGGTGAAAACCGCATCAAAATCCGTTGCGCGGTTTAGGAAAAGTAAGCGGATATACAGACAGAAAGCTGCGGAAAGCAATATCAAATAAGGCTAACATATTATTATTTTGTTATATGTATATAGTCTGGACTCACCTTAATGACCGCAGCTGATTGTTCTTTCCACTGTCATTTAAGTAATATTAGTACCTACACTTAATACAAAACATAATATATGGTAATAAGAACCGTACTTACAGTAATAAAATATTTACTAACAAGGAAAATGAAAACAATTTATATCGTGACGAGTTACCGTATAAAAAGTTCTACGGCGGTCTACGAATGACAACTTGCTACGAAAGTTCGTAGCAGCGCTTCTATATTTCGTAGCACTCGTATTTCCTATTATTTTGTCACTTACTTCCGAGGTTTAATTTATTTATGAATATGTATAAGAGAAGTGACTTAAGCGACCCGAATAACTTTTAAATTTCAGCCCAGGTTTTGTTTTTTTTTTATTTGGTATTTTTTATTTCTGTTATTGTTTCTTTAATGAACGAGTATGAGATTAAGTTTAAAGTGGAAGATTTGTTTAAGATATTATGATCTGACGTTTTTAAAGACAACGTTTATAATTTTATTTGTTGGGGACCTATAAATAAAAAAATCGAAAATAAATAAAATTAACAAAAATGTACTTATAAATCAAAAACTTGTTTTTTTTTATTCGCAACCCCTGTGTAAGGTTTCGCAACCTTCATAGAGGTCGCAGTTTTAAAAACAGAGGTACCTATAATAAAGTAAGTCTCAGGAAAACGTGCTTGATAAATTAATATCTAATATATTATATACAATTATTTTATCCTTGTAAGTGCTATATCGCATAGTTAAGTACTATATCACATAGATAAGAAAAAAAAACCACAATATGTTACACCAGCCCAAAGTGTCACATAAGTTAAACTAAATTTAACGCAATTAAATGTTATAAGAGCTCAACTCGGATTTTGGCTAGTGAAGTAGGCGAAGATTTTCTCTGCAGTCGCGTTACATATATTATAATGTTTAGTGCCAGGCCAGTACGATGCCCACATTTTATTGCGCGAAAGAATCTCACACAGTTCCAGTGCGGCGATATTTTCTTCCTGCGAAAATTCATGGGAATTATTCAGTCGGAATTTGCATTGTAACTATATCGATCGTAGTTAGCATTGAGTACATGAATTATTTAAGTGAATGAAGAAAATGAAGAGAGTAAATTAAGTAAAAAAAGATAGGGGACCATTAGTTTCGCTCGAACAGTCAGTGGAAAGATATTGTCAGTTAATTTATTGTCAGATGTCGAACCGTTCAGACGACTATGATCAGAGGTCAAACGGAACACGCTTCTTTACTCTTGACAATATTTGCGCATGAAAACGTTGCCGTCTGAAAATGAAACATCTAAATTCATAGACTTTTATCTTCTAAAATACGAGACTATAACGCTCTGTAACGCCTCCGAAAAAACAAGAAAATGCAAAGAAAAAAAATAATACAAAACGCGAACTCTGATTAAAGAAATCCTTTAGAGCGGGAATTTCTCGGGGACAAAATTGTATTCGGCGAATGAAATAGCCTGGCGGCGGCGAGTTCAAGAAACTGGCCAATGAGGGCTGATGCAATTACCGCCTGACTCATGGCCAAAAAAGAGTATGCGGCGCTCCAATTGCAACTGTATGTTGTATTTTCTCCCGATTATCAGGGAGCGTTTGAAGGATGCAGCGGGGTTGGGGGGATGAACGGCGGCCAGTGCGGGGGTGAGGCCGTTCGGCGCCTCAGTCGAGCCGTGGCTTCCGCGAGAGACGCACGTGTAATGGCGCACTAGAGTTAACCAAATGAGGACTCCGCGGATCCTGAACTCGCGACCTTCGTATCCTAACACTAAAAGAGGACCTATCAGTTATTGTTGACCGTGTTATTGTTTTTTTTTTTACATTATAGTATAAGACTTCCTTGGACTGTTCCTGTTTGTGGCTAATGTGAGTTGAGATTTTGTGACTGCGTGTGTTTGCAGATCACGTGCCCTAGATTTGGGGTGTCGTCGTTGGACCGCTTCAATGCTACATTTTTGCATTTATTCACAACCAGTCAATGCTTCCGTAGTAACCGATTAGACCTCGAGCTTAATAAATGGCTGTCGTTATCTATTTCACGTATTATAACCGCATCATGTTATCACCAGTAATATCTTCTCGAATTCCATTACCGCATGCAATTCGATGAGGCAATGTGATTTATAAATTTATTTATCTATATAATAGACATTGCATTTAGTGATTTACATATAGATAATCGTTGCTGCACAGACATTGAACCATATGGAAAGTTGTAACCATTTGCTTGAAACCATATACAATCTTATTGCCGTCTAACATACAATCTCATACTATCCTTTCGTATACGCTATTGCAACGCATTCTAGCCTTTATCGCTGCAACGTAGAGTTCAAATTTAAACCGTCGCTCTCAGTGGAAACATTAAACCCGAATGTCTGTAAATTCACAATCTTATTTCTTCATTTTTAGTTAGCTCCTCCACAATGCTTTGCCAGTAGTTGTATGTAGCATTTTAGTAGACATTTAGATGTGAATAAAGTATGTGTTTTAAGTGTATATAAAAGTATGTATTTTACAATTGAAACTGTGGTCGATACTGTGTTTTCATATGTTGTAAATTGTGTAAGGCAACTATACCCACGTGGTTCACCTGAGGTAAATAATTGTTGCCACGTGGCTCCCTGTTCAATTAACCGCCCCTGCGTGGGGTCGAAACGCGCGGTTCACACAATCGGAAATCCTTTTCAACCCCTCAGAACAATATTTAACATTTGCACGGTTACAGTTAGCGGCAACTGATTTTTTCATTACTGACATGATTAAATATCGAACGTCTATTTAGATCTGTCAAAGTGATACCACCATGTGGAGATCAATATTGAAGAATTGTAGTTGCGTTGATGATGTAGTAAATTGTTGTTCTATATAAAAATATCGGATGCGTTTGATGAAAAAATAAAAAAAACCGCTAATGGGGTGACCCGTTCCCACGGAATTTTTGTTTAAATGACTGCGCATTTTTGGACGACTTAATATTCGGGACGGATCATTTGGCAGAACACATTAGATCAAGCGTGGCAAGTGTGCGTGTCTTTGCGTCTTTGCGTGCGGGTGTGTGTGTCTGGCGGGGAGGAGGCAAAGTCGGGAGGGTCGACATCGTTCCCCCACCCAAGGGGGGGTAAACGGGCGGGTTGCGGCCCGGCACATGGCCGATCGATGCGGCGCGCGTCGCTCGCGTATCATTTGCGTGCGACGGGCTGTCGGTACCCCGCGCCCCGGATGCCGCGGATAGCCTCGTGTCCTCCGCAGACAGTTGCCTAAATAGTCTGACAGACTTCATAACAGTCTCCCAATTACTAGGACGGAGGCAACGCCTACATTTCATACTGAATTGAAACTATTACTCTTACAAGTATATATTCTTCTTAGAAAATTGAAACGGAAAAAAATTATATAACTTAAGTTAGCCTTGTTATTATGGATTCATTAATTTATGGAAAATATAATAATATACTAAATTTCGCACTGAATTGAAACAGTTAAATTACAACAAGTATATTCTTCTTAGAAAATTGAAACTGAAAAAATTGTTTTTATTAATTATTTTTAATGATATTTTCAATAATGGACAGAGCGATATAAGGAGGAAGGTTTTTTTATAATATTACTTGTTGTTAGCTGTTGCACGCGACTTCGCCCGCGTAACTTTATAAAATATAGCCTTTGTTACTCGCCGTTAATGTAGCATTCTACGTGTATATGTGAAAGAATTTTTAAAATCGGTCAAGTAATTTTTCAGTTTATTCATTACAAACATACAAAAATACAAATCTTACCTCTTTTTAATATTAGTGATACTATTTAGTATAGATGTGTAGAATAAATATAGATTGATATAGATAGATGTGTCAACAAGATTAAGCGACTGGTGAGAATATCTACAATCTATCTGCAAATTAAAGTCAATGACAATTAAGTTTTAAACTATGTTTATACATTGAAAAAATAGAAAAGTTTTCACATAAATCGGGCTTAAGTTCTAATTGATTGTTGATGGCTACCATCCCCTATTAACACCATATGACCTTGATGAAAAGTGACTAGAACAATAACTGAGCTTTTCCTTATTCACTTACTTAAAATAGCTGAACTATTATTTAATAGCTCAGTTATTTTATTCATTTTAATTGTAAATGAATCCTTATTCATATTAGGATCTTCCTTAACCTTGCTTAGAGTCTTAAAATTATAAATTTTCACATAGACTTCTAAGCAATAAAATTCGATCTAAAAAAGCGGTCACATTCCTCTATATATTTTGTTGCTACGTGTCTCAATTAATATGAAATTTTATAAAAGGTAATAGAAAGTTCTAGAAACTCTTACCGAGGGTCCTGATTGATCCGTTATTCATAATTCCTTCTTAGTCACGAAATAATATTTTTTTTAAAGAGTGGCGCTAGTGTACCGTAGTACTCGCTCTTAAGCGCCAATTTATAACCGTTGCGCCCCTTACACCACCAAATACGTTAGTTTCTTAAAGGATAACAAATTTAACCCATGTAATATTACAGTAATAGCTACTATTACATAAATAAGGCAAACTTAGGGCGAAACATTTGCGAACACTCTCACAATTCGCTAATACATTGGAAGCTGTGTCGGCGTTTCCTCGTACCCTTATTTTCCTCAATTTATTAAATCCGGCAACTAATGTTATCTTGTCTCGACACCCTATTGACCTTCTCTAATAGTTTCTTATTCGCTTCTTCATTTTACTTTTAAATTTTAGGGTTTTCTTTTCATTATATCCCCTTTCGGAACATTTATCTTTGCATTTAAAATGAAAAACTTCTGTCTTAATAATAGATAATAATATGTAATACATTTCTAGTTTAGTATTTCCGTTCATACCTAATCCATATAATATATATTAAAAATTATACTCTTATTGTAATTAACTATTTGATGATGATAATTATTTAGTATAGATTAATTATTCTGGCTAGACAGTTCCGTATTAAAAAAAACCAAATATATAAGTAAAATAAAAGCATTTTTTAATTATATATATACTAACAGTAATAAAAATAAAATAAAATACGTACATTTATTATAACAGGAATTATTTATTACGAGTATTGTTTAATAATCAAACTGAAACGGTGTTTATTCTTGTCACAGATAGTAAAAATACTAGCGATATCTCATTTGAATCTAAAATGACGTCTAGATTTATGTGCAATAGTATCCAACCAATCCAGCTGATAAACAATTGCAAAAGTTATAAACAATTAAAGTTTAAAAAAGGGGTTAAGCGTTTTTGCAAATAAGTCAATTTTAGAGAAATTTCTAAAAAAGATTCTTAAAGCTGAAAAAATTTGCTAATAAAATGTCGATTCCCGGAAATCTTGTTTTTCAAGGGAGCTTTCTTCAAACCAGCCACATCACGACTTTACAATATGGTAATGACCCGTTCTGGAAAATTCGCTCATGGCTTTCATTATGTTCAACCACAACGCGTGTTGTGACAATAAATAAAAGCCATTTTTTGCTCAATGAGCGTTTACCGTCTGTGAGTCTAAAATATCTATAGATAGATAGATAGAGTCGGCTTCTTCAACAACCAGCTGATTCCACTCCACCCTGTCCTCAGCTCTTCTCATAGCCTTCGCAACTGTAAGGCCTGTAAGATGCACAGATATCTATAATAATATTATATAAATTATATGAAATTTATGTAATTTTTATATATATTTTGCATGACTATTTAAAAATACGCAAATATAATTTTAAAAGGTAAATGAGCCTTACCTTGGTAATAAGTCGTTGTTATGGCCACTCTATGTTCCAATTTCTATGATTTTAAAAATTTAAAATTTCCTATTCAAATTTCTCACAAATTATTGCTGTTAAAACATAAATGTTGTTCTATTTTTTTTATTGTTAGAGATGGATATACTATTGGGCAGCATCTATCCGTGTAGCGACTCGAACTTTGAAAAGATTTTTTTTATTTATATTTTTATTATCTTTTTGTATTTTAGGGCTTTCACTTTACAAAGTTATGTCAGCCCCATCATACCCTAAACTAATTAACATAATTACATAACATAACATATTAAAAGCTTCATATTAAGTCTCCGCTAGCACAGCACTAAGTGCGCCTATGTTTTGTCTATAAATGTTATATTTATGCATCTTTCCTTTTTGAATCAGGCTCACTCCATGAGTAAGTGATGGACATCTTTTGTGCTCCCGCAAACATTCGCACTCAGGAGAGTCCACTTTTCTCATAAGATGTCCAAACTTTGTACACGGATAGTGCCCGGATCTTAACCTAAAAGCTATTCTGAGTTTAGTCCTGTTTATCTTCTTGACTACAAACTATGGGTTCGGAGGAGGCTGACTTTGGATGGTCCTGTATCAAATGCTCTTCTCTTTACTTCTTTCATCGAAGTACTCTTTAAATTTATTGTACCAGTGATAACGAAACTTTGAAAAGATATTTCTAATAATATTCTTAAGATTTTTTTCTGGTAAGCTTTGGCTCCCGATTTTCCTCCCACGAACCGAGTAAGATGTTATACAAAAAAAAACTCAAGTTTTTTTCAGTTCATATAGAATTCACAGAACAACCTCGATTGTCTATCCAAAATGACGATTGACGGTAAAGTCATGTAAAATACATGACTTTACCGTAGCCTTTTTAATATCTAATGTAAATCAATTGAATAAATTGTTAGAAAATTGTGCAAAGATTAACATTTCAATTAGTTTCATGTTTCGACGTGGACGAAGTCGCGTGCACCAGTTAGTTAATTTATTTAGTTTTAATATAACATATTATTATATATACACCGATACAATGCAACTTAGTCGTTACAAGTATTAATACAGATATTGAAATCTATAGCGATCATTGTGATTATTGCAAATTACCTTGTAAATTTCTTCCACACACATTTTTTACATATTAATTTTATTGTAAATATAGTATATGTTACTAGCTGATAATGTAGCTTTCTATAGGCAAAAGAATTTTCAAAATCGGTACAGTCGTTTTTGAGTTTTTCATTACAAACATATAAATCTTCTCTCTTTATAATCTCTATATACGAGTATATATAAACATTTCATGTTACTTTGTTTGTCCGCGATGAACTCCTAAACTACTGAACCGATTTTGAAAATTCTTTTACCTATAGAAAGCTATATTATCAGCTAGCAACATGGACTGTATTTTATAAAGTTACGAGGACGAAGTCGCGTGCAACAGCTAGTATTAGTATAGATTACAATTAAAATAATATTTGTAGGATCTTTACAACTTTTACACTTGAAAAAAAAAAATGTTGAGTGTAAGAATATAAAGAAATAGAATATTTTTGTCCTTAACATAGTGATGATGCCCGAAGGTTCTCGTTTGGCAAGCGCTGGATTCGCGTTACCCGGGGAATAGCCAAAAAGGAAGTCACAAGTGATAATATATTTGAAAGTTAACTTTATTAATTTACATAATTATGATGTAACTAAAATTCGTCCCTTGCTCGAGATTTCGGTTCGCAATTTCCGTACAATGAATTCGTACTGATATAATTGAAATGTACAACAATGTTGTACATTTCAATTATAATAAAACCCCACTCCTTATTTGTATACCCAACCCTTTTGTACAAACTAAGCAAGCTTTTTTTAATGCTAAAGTCGATAGAAAGGCTGACTGTCCATTTGAGAGAAGGTGGCTATTATCGTCTATAACACAAGCAACGCCACTGTCGACAATAGTGGGATTTAAGATAACGGATTGGTATAGGAAAATGGGCTCTGGAATACTTTATAATAACTCACTGAAACACAAACATAACACATACTACGGCAATATTCTATAAGGGGGAATTCTATAATATTATAATATTATTTATAATAAACTAATTAACGTTGGTAAATGATGAGATGGTCATTTGATGAAGTAGAAAAAATTATAAAAATTATTAAATGAGGTTAATTTTGCAATATTTTCTAATTTTTAGATGTAACACAAATTCACATTCACCACACACACATTCACATATATACATTACATGCAATCATACAATCACATCTCACAAATTTAAATTTACTGTATCATTTTTATTTATTTTTTCCAAATAATGCTACTGTTTATTTGGTACATATAATTATTTTCTTAATTTTTGTTTGTTATTAATGTACATACTCGTAGTATTTAAAATTTATTTATTTAACGCAATCGTTTACTTCCCCCATAGAACAAGCAGAGGCTAGTGTGGGGGACAATGTTGTTATGTTAAAACTAAAGTTGTTATTCTGAAATTAATTTCTTTCTTTATAAAGTACAAGCTATAACCCACGACTTCGTCCGCGTTGTAAAAGAAAGTTGATTCAGCCGGGAATCGAACCGCGGACTGCGGGACTCTGGAACAGAGCGTTGAGGATAACGACAAGCACCCTAAGCACTCATCCAACGGGTCCGTCAGAAATTATCATAATTTCTTCATGGATTTTTAATGTTTTATTAAAAACTAGCTTTTTGCCCGCAACTTCACTTCCCTCAGGAAAAGTAGTTTTTTTGGATGAAATGTACCCTATGTACTTTTCTGTGTCTCTGACAACGCCTATAAAAATGTCAATATAAACATTTGAGTAGTTAAGGCGTGAAAGCTTCTTTTTATTTATAAACAAACTATAATTCAAAATTATAAACTAACCCCCGACTTTCTATTGAGCCTAAAAACGCTATGTCAACTGTAAGTTGCTAAGAGGTTGGGTATTTCGCAGACTACTTGATGCTGCAGCATCAGTTCAAGGTTACCATATCATGGAAATACCACTGACTAAAACTATAACTATGTTTTATAACCTATATATATATATATATATATATATATATATATATATATATATATATATATATATATATATATATATATATATATATATAAATTGGACTCACTTTTAAATATATTTTTCTGTTATCTTTAATCAAACAGGTTAGGTTATTAGGTTAAATTTGAAAGGTTCTAAGGCCTTGACGAATAGTAATAAAATATTGAATAAATGATGAAAGATTAAGTGTGAACATACCGAAATAAATTACACATTAACAATCGAATTCACTTTAAATTGATAGTCATTACTTTTTTATGTTGAAGGACAGCCTACCGCTGTCAATTAATTGGTGCGCCGTCGACCCAGGTAAGATAAAGAATACCTTCTCTATTCTTTGGACGTTCTGTATCCTGGGACCTGAGAACGCTAAGAGAAAGCTTGGTCTTAGCGTTCTCTCTTCGTTTCCGAAGCGTTTGCATCTTGGCTAGAGGCCCAGAGCTCTAGTCAAAGTAACAACTTAAAACGATAACGATGTTTGAAAACAATAAAATATATGGGATTGACATATGCCGTCGCTAAGTCACGTGATACATCCCATACATTTTATTCTTTCGAACTTCGTTATCGTTTTTAAAATGTTCTTTTGCGGTTTATACTTTTTGAGGGATGCCTAACTTATGACAGCAGGACGCAGTATAACCTGATGCTATTCATTTTTACTTCTTTATCCCCATCATATGGCTCTACCATCATTACACAAGAAACGTGATAACATAAAGTAAGGATCGGGTAATAGGCTCTGGAATACATTTTTTTTACAAGCCACCTACCATTATGTGGACCGTCAGCCTGTCTGCCGACTTTAACCTAATGGTACAAGTTTCAACCGTTAAAACGAAAATAAACCGATGGCTTGATCTCAATAGAAAACTAAATTTCAAATTACTGTTAACAAAATTATAAGTTAGAAATCGTTTTCTCTTTAATAAAATCAAGCGCTCTTCATAAAAGTGGTTGCCTATTATAAGTTTGACTTAACCCGCCCTAAGCGACGAGTTGTGGAATCTTTTCATATGTTAAACCGTGAGTTCATTCAACTCCAAATATTATACAATGCCTTAAGGGTTTCGATAAAATGATTTATTATGTCTAGTTGCGTCTGGTACTGTGTGGAACGAGATTTTTTTATAGGAATCTACATAGTCAATACTAATATTATAAAGACATAAGATGTATGTTTGTATTAATGAATAAACTCAAAAACTACTGGACCGATTTTAAAAATTCTTTCACCAATAGAAAGCTAAGTTCATGGTTAGTAACATAGGCTATATTTTATAAAGTCACGCGGGCGGAGTCGCGTGCAACAGCTAGTATAAAATAAAGTCGCTTTCCGTCGCTGTCCCTCTGTATGTATGCTTAGATATTTTTAAACGACGCAACTCAAATAAACGAATACAAATCTCAATAAAGTACACATGTTTATAAAACCAACTTCACTGTGTTGTCCGCAAAATTCTGATAGTTATTATTTCATCTGAGTTGCCACTCAGTAATAAAATTTTGGTTCATTTTTTCCAAAAATTAAAAAGTACTCAAATCAAATCAAGACGCTAATTTTTTTTAAAAAGGACAAGAACACTTTTTGAAGTCAAAAATAAAAACTACTACCGTTTCTGTAACAAAAACGCGTTCTGGAAGAAACGGCCAAAGAAACTCTCCAGCGATCGCTCTTTTAATCACATACATTTTTATCTGCTAAATTATATTTTATTATATAATACGCCTTTTAAACAAGTTTCTTTTTTACAAATGTTTTAACTGATGTAATGTAACTGTGTGATGTAACTGAAATCTTTAGCTCCTATACTTACGGTATTATAACGTAACCTATTATACTTCTTTTGATATCCCCTCTGGCACGTTTTTAGTGCCTAATTGATGTCTGCAGTGTCACACAAGTAACACCAAACGGAGCTACAAGTATCAGGGCCGGTGATAAAAAACAACTTGGGAATAGAGAAATGCGCTCTGATATCTCTTACACACGCACAGAAACACAGCAAACAGCACATGTGCTGTTATTTGACGTCGTTCTTCTGTAAGAGTGTGTAGTTAGACAGGCTGATTGCACAGCGCAGTGTGGCCTGCCACTACTAAAACATAACGAGGCGAAGGCGTTTATTTATTCAAGCGATAATTGCATTCATTCATTTATTTTAGGAGACATCGATAAGTGGGTTTTATAAGGAGGTCATCAATGTGTACCTGTTTCGTGTTGGCGACTCGGTTTTTCAAGTGAAAATTTCTTTAGGCGCGCCTAAAACTTTTTATACGGGAAAAAGCGTTACGCTTATTCATAAATATATAGACGCGCGTGTTTGTTTTTGTGTGTGTGTTCGTGTGTGGTGTTCGTGTGTGTGTGTGTGTGTGTGTGTGTGTGTGTGTGTGTGTGTGTGTGTGTGTGTGTGTGTGTGTGTGTGTGTGTGTGTGTGTCAGTGTGTGTGTATGTCTCTAGATCTAGAGCCTGGATTCAGGCTGCTTCTAACCAGTCTTATTTATTTAAAAAATGTTTATTTATGCTTAGCATACGACTGTATTTTGTTGTTCTGATGAAATTCAGTTATTTGGTTGTAATATTTACACAGTGGTAGACCAGTAATACTACGTGCTCAGTAATACTTTTAATGGCCGGAAGTTACGACGATTCGCACACAAACTATATTGCACTACAAAACATATTTTTCGATTGTTGATTTGATCTTTTTATTTTCTGACAATGTTATGTTCTGTGCACATATCTGTTTTAATGAAACTAAAGTTTATGTTGTGAATTATTATATTATATGTTATGAAATTCTAATCGAATTTAGCTATTGGAATACTCCATTGAAAATAATCTCGTATTTACACTAATTCAATTAAAGAATTAACAAAAAATTTCATATTTTATTTTGGGAACTTAAAATGCAAAATTTAAGAGCGAATGCAAAATAAAATAAATGAGAGTGTATGCAAAATTTCATAATGGTTGTTGAGTAGTTAAGGCGTGAAAAATATTCCAAATAGATGCAGTTCCGGAGCTATTGTAAGCCAACTCACAGACTCCTCCGTTCTCTCTCTATCGCTCTCTCTCTCTATTTCTCTCTTAATAATAAAAACTACAGATAAATTAATACCTAGGCTCTTGTGAAAAAAAAGCACTATAACAAAGAATTTAAAAAAAGGGAAAATAACTTTCTCTTAAAAGTGTCATTCAACACTTTAGAACCTTTTTCTTATAAAATAATATTTTCAAACATAATTTTCCTACAATGCACAAAACGTTATTTCATAAGCTATATCTCATTTGTTATTTTATCTTAGCAAAAAAAATTATCCATCTCCATAAACAACTTGATTTAGCAAAACTTTTACCGTGGAAGCGCAAATAGTAAATTTGATGAGACATTTTTCGACGAACTGTTTGTTAAAGTTATCGTTGGGTATTATGAAAAAAAAAAACATGCTCAGCATAAGTTTATATGACTCTATTTTTTGTTTCTTATTATTAGGAGACAGATTTCCAAAAATGCTGAAAGACTTGTTTATTTATTTCTAACCAAGAAGCTTGTACATCTTTATATATATATAAAAATTACGTGTCACGTTGTGAGTCCTCGATGAACTCCTAAATTACTGAACCGATTTTGATAAAATTTCATAACTATGTGTAATTTGGTCCAACTTAAAAGATAGGATAGTTTTTATTTTGAACCCGGGCGAAGCCGAGAGCGTGTAGCTAGTACATATATATAATTTCATGAATCTAACTTTGAAAATTACATTCAACCGTTCATCCCTCATAGGCATCTGTCCCCAGACCGGTGGGTAGGTGGTATTGGGTAGACCTACCGACAAACAAACCTCTGACAACGCTGTTGGCGAAGTTGCGAAGTCGGATGAACACTCTTTTTTTTAAGGGGGGGAAATGACGCTTACTCACTATCCCTTGTCGTCGACGAGGAGGGGGAGTGTGGGACTCGCCCGGTGAAGTGACATCACTTATACCCACTAAATCTCTCTGATCTCTGAACCACATTCCGGAGACCTCCCCGGATCACAGCGAGGACTTATCCTCGGATTCCCACACACCGCTACGTTCTCTTCGAACACAGCTCAGGGCGATAACTTCGCCTCACTTTATATATGGCGGCCCACTGGAAAGCTGTGAGCCGCCACACGTCCTTGTTGGGTATTTTGGGACGTCAGATGTCGAACGAACACTCTTCCGCAACCCCTGTGGGGTTTGTAACGCCTTTCTGGGTTTAGGCTCTACGTTGATGAATCAGGACAATAGAAGTTTAATAAGAATAATCTTAATCGTATTGGCAATAGTACCATACTTGCCAGTGCATGCACTAGTGTCTCGACCCAAATAGGCACCCAACTCAGCATATGCTTGTGTGTGCTACAAGTCACATACAGCGCTGATCTTCCGCTGGGACCTCATAGTGCAATTAATAGATAATAGATATGTAGTAGTGACCCGCCCCCGACTTCGTACTAATGTAATTTTCCTGCAAATTATATACACAAACATCTCTATTTATCGCTTTTTTCATTAGCGAAAACCGTATTAAAATCCGTTATGTGGTTTAAAAAAAAGTTAGAGGAGAAACTACAGAGTCAGACAGCGACAAAGTAATATAAGAAATGGTGAAAACATAGAATTTATTAGGAGCAGACGACATATAAATTCCCTTGCAATTTTCAACCACAATAATTCAACCATTAATAAACCATTACTCAACGAAAGGAAACAACCATAAAAGCCTCCCCTTTAAGTTAAACAAGCGAGTAAATTGTCTAATATCTCATATTATAATTTTAAAAGATAACTTACCCTTTAGTTCTGTGGTTAATAACTAAGCTATAGGGTTGATGTATGTAATCAACCTAATCTTATCTTATCTATACTAATATTATAAAGAGAAAATATTTGTATTTTTGTTTGTATTGAATAAACTCAAAACTACTGGACCGATTTTAAAAATTCTTACACCTCAACAAAGCTACATTATCAACGAGAAACATAGGCTATATTTTATGATAACATATTATAACATAGGGTCATTAACGGACTAGTAAACTAAAAATTTAAATTTTTACTTCGTTGATGTCACAATTTTAGATGACGGAACAATATAGCAAAGAAACTCAGCTTTCTATAAATTGCTGGGTTAAATACTCTGACCAAATCGTTGCTATGTTGAAAGTAGTGTCACTTGTTTTGGAATAATTATATTATAAATATTATAAACTAACCCCAACATTCTATTGAGACCATTCTAATGAGCTCAAATACGCTATTTTGCTGTAAGTCTTGAGAATCGCCCGCAGCCTACTTGTGCCTTTTTTGAGTCGGGCTCAAAACACACTGGTCAAACTTATAACAACCTCTTTTGAGTCGGGCTACCATGTTTTAATTAATTATTCTTGCAATGATAAAATGATTATCAAGTTTATGTAATTTTTATTTTTACTTGTTTTTCAAGTTCACGGCCTATGGTCCTTCTATTATGTACAAGTATATTGTTATTTAATACAGTTTACGAGTATCAAATAAAAAGTGTATTTTTTGAGAAACAACTTTTCTCATGACTGCTATTTTTTTAAGCTATATTTTTTTCGGGAACATTATTTTACTGACTTAATAGGATCATCTGGCAACATCCTAATTCGTATTTCACACTGTATCTGAATTCGGATAAGATTTTGCGGTCACGCGATTTATTACGGCCTAAACGAGTACAGTCTAGACTAAGAAACATTTGACTAGTAATGTCTAGACACGGAGTAGCCTATATATTTTGGGTTCCCTTAAACATACGGAACCATTATTTTAGAGACTGTTAACAATTAATAGACCAGAGTATATAGTACTCGATACTCAGGCGTATATACTCTATACTCAGAGTATAGAGAGATAGATGGAGAAGGATTGGAGAAAGCTAATTTTTTTTTTTAATATATATATATAATATGCATTGGAAATACATAAAATAAACATTACAACTACTACCGCGTGTTACATATTCGTATTAACGTATTTAATTTTTAATTTTTAATAACATAAAGTGACATTCAAGTGTCCATTTTGATTTTACCAAATAGAAATTGGTAACAGTTATAAAGAATATAGGTAGACAATATTTAGTCTCGTCATAAACACTGTTACAAAAAAGGCAACATTATATTTGAATTTGGGACCTGTCTTTCTCGTAAATGAATATTCATTAAGTTTTCTCATTTTCGTGCCAATCTTTGTTAAAAATTCTCGTGATATTAAAATGGAGTAGGGCGATAAAGAAAACCGAATTGCTATGATAATATTACACAAAGTAGGTGAGGAGCCAAATGCAATTTTAAAAACTTTCCATCCGCTGTCTGGTATTAGTCACAGCATTAGTCGAAAGACTTAGTATCGACTTATATTCTTATTATTTTTATGTTAAGGTCGGCAGACAGGCTGACGGTCCACTTGAAGGTAGGTGGCTACCGTCGCCTATAACACAAGCTGACGATCATAGAAGGATTGAGGATAAGGGATAAGGGATACACTTCCTCGTTTATCGTTATTTTCATTATTGAAAACTTATAATAATCCGTTGGATGGTTTAGAAGAGTTAGCGGATAAACAGACAGAAGCGGACAGCGACTTTGTTTTATTTATTTCAGCGACCCGCCCCTGGCTTCGCATGGTTGCAATTTTATTTTGCAAGTTATATACACAAGCCTTTCTTGTTCATCGTTCTTTTTATTAGTGATTTTTTATTTCTTTATTTATTTTTCGACTCTGTGGAATGCAGAGCTAGGAGACTCATTGGCGACAGTACGCTTTTAAAAACTAATGCTTAGGACGACGCTGACACTCGACACAAATGTCGACACTAGTGTCGACATTTGTGTCGAGTGTCGAGTGACTATGCGTCTTTTATAAGTTGTACTTCGGAGAGTGTGCTCAGGAGCTGCATGAGCTCATACCGTTATCTCTTTTCTTCCATCGGACATACAGTCGTACCATCCTAATCTTGTCGAAATCGCTTTTTTCGGACCAAGCGCTTTAAAATATCCCTTATAATGCGTACTGTCAATGTTTGGAACTCCCTGCCGGCGTCTGTGTTTCCGAGCTGATATAACCCAAATGTTTTCAAAGTTCGAGTAAATAGGCATCTTCTGGGTAATCCGCTCCATCATAGGCCTCATCTTCGCTACACCGCTGGATGCTGATTGCTGGTCAAGAGCAAACCCATCTCTAATAATAAAAAAAACCGTATCAAAATCCGTTGGATGGTTTAAAAGAAGTTAGCGGAGAAACAGACAGAAGCGGACAGCTACCTTATTTTATAATATGAATTTTATAATATGAATAGATTGTACATACCATTGTCGGCAGTAAATTTACATTTCCTGCTGATGCTGATAGCATAATGACCATTATTCTTAGGCAACAGTAGCAGCTTACTATACGGTAGATTGTCAGCCTGCTTGCCACTCTATAACTTGAATGAAAAAGGTCATCTAGAGACTAAACCATTATAAGTGTACAAATTTTGAGAACTTCTAACATTTTATTTGGCCTATTTCCCTCGACAAAGCTCATAAACGAAAACCTTTCCAAAACTGGTGCAATAATCTCAAATTAGATTCAAATTTCATATTACATACATGGAATTGGGGACATAAAACCTGCAATATTTTTTTTAAAGTATCCGAACGATAATATTTCTATATGTAGAGCTCCTTTTATCCCTTATCTACTTGGCAGAAAAAGTAGATCAGGATATCAGAAATATACATTATTTTGTTATTAAAATTATAAAAAATATAAGTAGTTAATATAAATAAAAGTATATTAGAATTATAAGTAATGGCAAGGCAAGGTAACCACCCTCTTACAGAAGACCAACGTGAAATAATAGTTAGTGCTTGCTGTTATCTTTAGGTATGTGGATAAGGAATGCTGGAACCCATTTCCTTATCATGATCCTAATCCCTTATTTTTAATAATTACTGAAGTCAGCAGCGCACTTGCAGCATCTTTTCTTGCTTTTCTTAATAGGCCACGGTAGCCATCTACCATTAAGTGGACTATCAGCTTGTCTGATGACCTTGATTACATACTAAACTTACTACATTTTGCAATACTAAACTTAAAATACTTCCACAAATATACTGTTAATTTACTCCCATCTTGCTCCAAGTTACAAAATTTCGAAAAGCAGTTTAGCCTTAAAATTAAAATAAAATTCGGGATTCGAAAGTAAAATTTCGGAAGTGACAATACAATGATCATAACCAAGAATGGTAATTTTAGGATTTCACAATTTAATATTTAGATTATATTTTATTGTGTTTTGTAGACGGCATGGCATGGCTTAAATGCCATTATAATGTTAATTTACCAAAGAACATAATACCTTTCAACCAGAAATAAGTAAAAACGAAAATAAAAAATTCAACGCCCGACAAAAATATATAAGAAATAAAGATTTAATAAATGCTTTAACACTTAAGAAAACCCTGGACGAAGTGTTGAGCAAAAGATAGCAATCAATAATTGAACCTTCAGCCCGTCCGCCACTCAATAACATTTTAAAACAAGAAATAAAACTAAAATTGGATGTGGGTGTGTCGCGGACACGGCCGAACACGTAAAACACGTGAATAATACGTCAGCGTATTATATGTATAATTCCATTGAATTCAAATACACTATAATTTATATACTTAAAATCTTGGTGTTGCTACACCATCAAACTGTATCCACCGATTTTGTTATCATCACTTTTCTGAATTGCCTCCAACGTTAAAGTACCGCCGCCATTTAAAGACGCTTTAGAGACATATTATTCACGTCAAATTCTCATTTGAATTTTTAGGCCTCACGACCAACGGCTACGAGTCAGCGAGCTCCGTAACGGCTAAGAGTTAGCGAGCTACGTAACGGCTACGAGTTACGACTTATGTTTAGCGTCTATGAGTTTAGACTCATACGCTAAACCTAACTCATAATTAGTAGCCGTTAGTTTGACTCTAGTCTAAATGCATCTAATCACATGCGAGCTTTTTTTTTTTAATTAAAAATTTTACTTTTTATTTGCCCTATACTACAGTCAGGTAAAAGGTCTTCACTTACACGTGTATTTGTCACGTGGTATCAACAGTATGTATATTCACGTGACGACATCCACCCGTCTCTCAGTAACTAAACTGAGAATTGAGTCCAAAGAGCGTGTTAAAATTTATTCCGGAGCACGCGATAAATTCTCAAAACAATGTTGCATTGGGTAGGACAATCAAATTGATGTAAAATAGTGGTTCGGGCCCTAGAGTTTGTCCTTACGATTTATTCTTTGGGTGCGCTTAGTGGTACCCCCTGTAACCCCTCTCACACCCCCGTACCACCCCGTTTGGCAAGCTCTCAACTATACATAGAGCCAGATATATACATACATCTGTATTGGGGTGAGTCCCGGTCATTTCGCTTCCACTGAAAACTTAAAACATTACAGCCTGACCGATTTGGCGTAATGCAAAACTGTACTTAGATTCTGAAAAATATTTTTCAAGAAAATAAATATATTTTCGCTATAATTTTTCAGTGTACGTAAGTTGTGTTGCACTCAAAATTAATTATAGTCAACACTATTCTATATAGACGTTAAACGTATCTTTTGCACCGTTGAAATAGACTGAAATACGTCTATTTGCATTATGTAAAATGCCTACCTTATTTAGAAAGTATATTATCTTTATTACATAGTTACTCGTTGTAAGTATAAATTGAATTCGCTGTACTCGTCGGTCTATCTGTCACCTAAACCACACAACGGTTTTGATGCGGTATTCACTAATGGAAAGGGCGATTTGATTCGATTTCTGTCGTTTGAAGGCTGATGTGATCGAGATGGTTCCTAACTATAGTTTATAAGGATCTGTTTAGGCGTTTGAAGAAGTTGGAAGAGATATATTGCAAAAAATATAGGTTACATTAGATTTATACATTAGACTATATTAGACATAACATATATTTTTTTGGGATTATTTTAACTAATCTATGCCTTCAACGTCCCTTTTGCAGCAGTTTTGTATAACTCTGCGCCTAAGAAGAAGAAATTACTGATACTATGTATTAGTATAAAAATAAAATGTCAACTATAAATTAAACTAATTACGTGAAAGGTTTTATCTGGTGTCTTTAATTGTACTTCGCGTTTTGTTATTGAGGATAGCGTTTCAGCGGATGCATTGGCACTAAAATGGATATTGACAAGAGTCATTCCGGGAACCACAGTGGCTCGAATAATGGCTATCCATCGCCATAAACGCAAAAATTTCAGCCAAATGGGGTTGCAATAGTTCTGCTGAGATATTCTCTACGCTAAAAAGTATCGAGAAATTTATATGTAAGTATATACTAGTGACCAGCTCCCGTCTTCGCCCAGGATGTATTTTTTTATTTACATAAACCTACACAAATCGTAATAAAATACTTTGGGTGGTTGAGAAGTAAGTAATTAGCGAGAAACAGACATGACGAATTTATAATATGTAGAGTTTAAAGATTTAATAAAGAAATGGTTACTGCGAGTCAACCGTAACAGATAGATATACCTATGCCATCGCATAGGAGTTTTCCTTAGGATTTTATAAGAACTACAATTATCTAGTACATCATTTTTATGTATCACTTAAGGTTAAAGCCATGTAAATTTATATGTCGAAGATTTGGTCGTACATATATATGCCTCCCCTGAAAATTTATCTAGCTTAATGTTGAAAACCGCATCAAAATCTTGCGTGGTTTAGGAGGAATAAGGAAGGTTTGTCTATGTAACTTTCTGAAGAAAAATGCATCTGTGCCGCCAAGAAAAATGCCGGGGGCGGGTCGTTAGATACTTATTTAAGGAATAATTTTATTCACATTACAATCAATGTATTTTGTTTAAAAAAATATGATTATTTGAAAACATCCCTAGGTAACCTTCAGATAAATTTATTATTATCTATAAATCTTTAGAAAGAAATGCAAAAGGGGTTCTTTAACACAATTTAAAGTGAAAATTTACCCCGTAACTACCCCACACACGTCCCGATGCGTGAAAAGTTCTGAGCAGCACTCCAACAACTTTCATACAATAACTCGTGTTCGCCATCTCCCTACGTTTTTACATAACACTATCGCAACTCTCCTGACAAAAGAGCTTCTTCTTTATATAGAATCTCTTATATTCACACGTCCAACTCGATTGCTCTTATATTATAAATAATTCAAAAGTTTTATATCAAGTTTAGTCCCGGTCACCGAGACTTTAGGAGACGAATTTATAAAGTTGTAGTCTAGAAATAGGGTACGTTTCATACAAAAAAAAGTACTATATCCGAGGGATCATCGTCAATATACACATATTTGTAATGACGATCAAAAGAGTTTCTTGTAGACACCTAATTGATAAATAAATATTTTGATTTTGATTTGATTTTGTACATTGTATCAGTAATTTAAATATTTTTTCAAAAAAAAAAATTTACTTCTACACGTTGTACTTATGTTACCGAGGTTTTTTATTTAATAAATAGTTAAATAAAATAAATTAGTCTGTTTATATGTGCGTTTGTGCAAGCGCAGATTCTAAGATATGGTTTAACAGATTTGAATGCGGTTTTCACTGATGTATTGTAGCAAGCTTCCAGTAACATTTAATGTTTGTTTTATTCCAATCGATGTACAAACAAAAAGTTATACCCAATACCGCGTACGAAAATCGCGCGTACGAAGTTGCGGGCGCAGCTAATTTATAAATAAAAAATTCAACGCCTGACAAAAATATACATGAGCAATAAAAAGATTGCATAAATATTTTAACGCCTAAGAAAAAGGGAGCAAAAGCTAGTACTATATTACTAAACTGTTTATCTTATATACTTAATACTAGCTGGCGTCTGCGACTTTATCCGCGTTGATAAAATAAAAACAACCAGCAATATACCGCCTGACAACTTTATTGCTATTATATTTTTGACAGGCGTTAGTTTACTTATTTTCAGATGATCTCTCGGAAACAGTAGGTACTTTTTATCTCGATGAAAGGTAGGTACCCTATCTCTTTACCTCTATCCCTGACAACGTGTATGTTTATAAAAATATATTTAATGCATGACAAAAATATAAAAGATAACAGACAGACAGACAGTTACTTTCACTTTTTATAATATTTGTATGAAATATTAAAAATTCGAAAAATCCCGGTCATTAAGGTTCAAATTCTGATATATAAGGTCGGTTGTAGCAAAATGTTGTTCCGCCAACAATCAGATAAGGGCAGTCAATCATTACTGCATACGATCTCTGTCATGTAATATTGGCGAAATATCGAACAAACTGCCTATATGTGCCCCACTTTCCCATTGCTTTTTGTAATAAATTTTGTTCGTAATTGAGTCACGTTAGGATATATCCATACTAACATTTTAAATGTAACTTTGTTGATCTGTCTGTCTGTTACCTTTTCACACTTCACAACCGACCGTCACGAAATTTTGTATACACGTTGTCAGGGATACAGAAAATGACGTATAGAGTACCAAAAAAAAGTAATATTCCTAACGGATGATATAAAAAATATAAAACCAGCCTAGCAAAAGTATAACAGTAACGAATATGTCAGGCGTTATATTGCTTATATATTTTGTCAATTATATATTTTTTCTTCGCCCGGGATTTTTTAAATTAGGTTTTATTATATATCTAAAAATTACGTGACAAATTATCCAACTAATGGTGAAAACCGAATCAAGACAGATGCGGAAAGCGACTTCAAATTATACTATAAATAAAAAAATTAATTAAGCTCAATTTGATCAATAAAAATGCCTTAATTAACATTTTTTTAAATATATTTTTAATATACTCTATTTTAAAGGGTGACAGACAGTCTGACGGTCCTATGACAATAGTTTTTGAGTTTATTCATTACAAACAAAAATACAAATCTTTTCTATAATAAACACAATTGTATCATGTATAAGAACTTTCAAATAGCCTTTTGTGAGGACAAATTATGAGAAATCTTCGAAAACACGTCCAGTGTTATCTAAGTACAAAATAGGCTAGCAGGATTGACGATAAATTACCTAGATATAGATATCGAGACTGCCACGGCGAAGTTCGTTGCCCTATGTAATAAGGGTACACGTGCTAAGATAGGATCTGTAAAGATAACGCCTACGTAGGCTTACATTGCGTAGGACGTAACCTTCTTTTAGTCACCATCCTGTAAAGATTTTATTATCTCTGCAGAGGATCGGAGACAAAAAATATATTATTTTTAACATTATTTTTAAGAATATATTGAAAAAAAAAAAGGATCTATAATTCAAAAACAAATCAAAATCAAAATATTTATTTATCAATTAGGTTTCTACAAGAAACTCTTATGATCGTCATTATAAATTTAAATTTACCAGGGTTTCGGAAAAAAAAGCCAAGATGACGATCCTGAGAAGAAACCCCGAAAGAAACTCAGGAAACTATTAACGTTTATTAGTGTTAGCTTTTACCAGCGACTTCGTCTGTGTATTTTATAAATTATAGAACAGATGTTTTTAAGATTTATAACTATACATATAGTTATACATCGGAATAACATGTGGCCTGTAATTTACAAAAATACATATTGATTTTGATAAAACATTGATTAAACTTTAATAAAATTTTAATAAATTTTAATTTAAAACGAGTTTTTGTATAACAGAGTTACAAAAATCCATACATCTATCTATCTTCTCAAACTTCTGTATTAATAATACTAGTCTTTAACCGTGTCTTCGTCCGCGTATCTTTATGAATCATAGTTTAAATATGTGTTATTCTGATGAATAAATGTTATTTTATTATATAAAATTACATCAATATTAAGTAATTTTTGAGTGAAAGTGTAACAAATATCTATCCATAGATCCATATGCGTTAATGATACTAGATTTTACATATATTAACGATTCTAGTAGTGGTAGAGAACACTGCATTTTAGGCGGCTTGTGCCGCTTCGCCCGGGGGCGGTCATCACAACACCGGGCACGACAATAGACGTGCTTTGTGTTACCGGCACGTCTTTTCACGGCGCGGTGGTCATACTCCGCGCCTAATCGAGGTGGAGCTCGCAAGTCTTAGGCTCGAGTTCACCAACAGACGGTTAGTTTTTAAACAGCTGTTTTAAATTTAAATTAAGTTAATCAGATGTTTAGGGCGTTTAAACCGCATTTTAGCGATGGTGAACAACAAAATATTATTAAACGGCTGTTTAAATTTTAAACAGCTGTTTAAAAACTAACCGTTTGTTGGTGAACTCGAGCCTTAGTGTGTGGGCCTCGTCTGGGGGCGAAGAGAGCGTGTCTTAACGTTCCCTAACCCCCGCCCAAGACGGCGCGGGGAAACACCGTGGGTTTTTTAGTGGATAAAAGTCCCACATACCTCACCGATCTCCCCAATGGTTGGTGGGGATCTGGTTCGCAGATTTTCCCACGCAAAAAAAGGGCACACTGCATTTTGCAGTCTTTAGGGCAGCCCGTCAGTAACCACCCCTTTACAGAAGACCACCATGAAATAACAGCACATGTGTTGTTGTTCCGGTGAGTGAGTAAGGGATGCAGAGCCCATAACCCTATCCCTTCCCAGTACCCTACAAAATTCGGCAGCGCACTTGAAGCACCTGTGGCGTTGCTTCTGTTGTAGGCAACGGTAGACATCTAATTACCTTCAGGTGGACCATCAGCCTGTCTGTCGATCTTATCATAAAAAAACTCCAGCATAAAAAAACACATTTTGTTTTATAGTCTGGACTTACCTTAACCAACATCCCCACAATCTTTCGCGTCTATAATATTACATAGTAAGGATTTTGGACGCTGTTTACTTGTCCATAAAGTGACATCTGACAATAATTTGTACAACACCCACATGTCCGTCTTAAAAGGGACATAAAAAATACAGTAATAAAAGCGGCCGTAACTTTGTATACTGTATCGGCAAAACGATAAGACGTAATATTGTCAGTGGGGAACATCTCTTTTCGATGTGTTTGTCCTACTGTAACACGTGGCTATCACATGATATTGTAACTCATCTACGAGTAATTTGTAAGGTTGTATTGATTTATTTGTTATATTATGTACTTTTTTGTCACTTAAGCGTGCGTGTCCCCAGATTTGCGAATTTTGTCTCGGAGCTTCCCGAACGTTGCCCATCCGAGCTGGAATTAATCATGTCGAAATAATTTCTTTAAAATATAATTTCATCTTGAACAAAAAGAATTGTCTAGATATTCGGCAAAATTACTAGAGTGCTATGGCGATATGACCGAATTTAACGGCGTTCAATAATTTACTTTAATGCAGCGCTGGGTAATGAAAAATCGGCGTTAAAATTCAACAAATTTTACGAGCATGACGCTCTCAAATGCACACAAACGGCGGAACCCGGTAAGAATATTTCCTGTTTGTGTTTTAAACGCACACACATTATTTCTTCCCTTAACTGTACTCGGTTTAAGGTGTATCTGATAACAAGTTATCATTCAAATTATTAGCATTGGCTAAAGGGCCGTAGCTACCGCCGTTTCATTTTTATGTGGCCCCAAAGCAACAAAGTCCCAGACCACTGTAAGCAAAAATACGCCATATGCTAAACTCGTTTAGCATGTAAAAGTTTAGAGTCTAAATGCATTGCGTGCAGATCTTCAAGTGTATAAAGGATTTGCTTATATTCTAGCAAATAAAGAGGACTACACAAGTACTCACTTCACAAAAGAAGTCATGTTTACTTTTTGCCTCTATATCTAATATCTACAGAGAATTGCATGCAAAAAGAAATAGAAAGAAGAATAGCTAATACGTGGAAACGATTTTGGTCACTTACTAACGTAATGAAGAATAATGAGACAGGTACTATAGGCATTAAAAAAGTGGTCGTTAGTACATGTAATAAAATAAAATAACTCTCTGCCCCTGTCTAGCTTGTAAGTAATATTATGTAGTTCTTTTCCGCATACAAAATAAAAAGGCAAAAGCATGGCCTCAAATTAAAGAGTGCGGTTGTTTGCAAATCACATTAAGGATTTGGCCGCAACTTAGATCATAGACGACAGCCAAGTCTGTAAAAAAACATTACTAATACGGCCAGTATTGCCCCAAACCGCATTGGAAACAATACTCAAAGTGGCATTCTAGTTCTACAAATAAGTAGTGGGAAGGCACATTGCATTTCAACGAGTAGCGTGGCCGAGCGATCTAAGGCGCTGGTTTAAGGCGCCAGTCTCTTTGGAGGCGTGGGTTCGAATCCTACTGCTGCCAACGAGGTTTAAGGCACACTGCGTTTCGGCACACATACCATCAAGTGAACCGTCAATCTATCTACCCGCCTTAACATAAAAAAATACATGATAATAACAAAGTATAAAGTGACTCGCGTTTTAACTAGGTACTCTTTGAGACAAAAACTAATATACATAACATATTTTGATGAAACTTTACAGTAATATCTAAATATCTTTATATACGAGTATTAAAAAAAGTCGTGTTAGTTACACCCTTTATAAATCGAAAACGGCAGGACCGATTTTTACTATCTTTGATTTGTTGAATTTGTCTCCTCCCCGAATAACGGAATAACTATTAAAACGATGGAAATACTAGTATTCACAACAAAAAATATATATATAAAGAAATTCATTTTCTCATCATTTTTGTGCGAGTTTTTATTATGAGGCGGTACGAAGTTCGCAGAGTCAGCTAGTAACTTTTATATATCAGAACAAAAAATTATGAATTAATTTATAAATTAAGCAGACGGAGCCGCGGTCGAACGCTAGTTATAATTGTAACTGAAAAAAATTGGCTTTTTTACATCCATCACCCAACTGTCCACACCCAAACACGCAGCGCGGCCTACTTCTAAGATAAGAGAGACGTCTGCCCCCTCCCCTGTTTCTATCCCCCTCCCCTGTCCCGCGCTCCTCCTGTGCCCCTCCCGCCGAGACCGGCCGGCGCCAGACAAGGCTGTCTGATGTTACCGAAGGTTAAGGACTGATTATCTTGGAACCGTCTTGTGCAAAGGGTTTAAAAAAATACCAGAGAATTTTTCCAGTCCTTAGGTTTAAAATATGCTCAAGGTACTCTGAGAATAAGTGGAGCAGAGTATACCTGTATTTGTAATAACCGTCTCCATTTGTTCTTCGCAGTGGCGTCGCTGGACTGTAGATTTGTCTGTAACAAATTTTGTAGGTGGCAACTTACAAAATTGGTAGGTTCCACTTGATGGTAGGTGGCAACCGTCGCCTATAACACAAGCAGGATTAAGGATAAGGGATTGGGAAAGGATAGGGAAATGGGCTCTTGAATCCCTATACTCACTTACGGAAACACAACAGCACACATGCTGTTATTTCACGGTGGTCTTCTGTAATGGGGTGGTTACTGCCACCAGACGGGCTGCCTAAATGACTGCGAAACGCAATGTACCCTGCCACTATTTTCCGGATCCAGACCAAAGCCAACTTTGAAAAGTTCATTTAAAAAATTGACCCTGCTGCAAATACTAATCACTCAACCAACGACCTTGTAAAAACGTTACCTACTCTGAGAATAAGTGGAGCAGAGCACATCTGTATTCATAATTGTGGACTCCATTAGTTCTTCGCTGTGGCGTTACTTGACCTTAGATGGGCCTTGTACTCGTATATTATCAAATAGAGGTCCTTCTACCTGATTGTAACATAGCGTAAATTGAAAGAAAAATTTTTGTATAAAAGAAAAAAGCTCAAAAGTTTTTAGACACAAAGAATTTAGACTTTAAACTCATAGACGATGAACCTAACTCGTAAGTCGTAGCCGTTACGTTAGCTCGCCAACTCGTAGCCGTTGGTCGTAAGGCCTAAAAACTCAAACGATATTTTGACGTGAATACGTCTCTAAATTTGCTTCTGTGGTGGGAGGCAATTCAAAAGACTAGTGATAACAAAATCGGGGGATACAGTTTGATGCTGTAGCTACTACATATCTATCATCCACATCCAAAATTTAATAACGCCCGTCAATAGCTAAATGATCAAAGATTTTTTTTTGTATATATGATATATTCCAATTTGTTAGATATCGAATATATACGCTCAAAGAAAATATTACTCGTAACGTGAATTCACGTGAAACATACGGGCTTGTCCACTATACAGCCACACCCAATTTTTTGCTTACATTTCACGCACTCATTTCTATTAGAGTTAAATTAGTACGACAATTGGATTTGTTTGACTTAGAATACTCATTTTTATAAGGTTATTATGCCACAAAGAACTACCGCTTAACGCGCTCCTTCTTACCATAGTTTTATCTATCCCTACTAAGTATCCCCACTGGGATATGTGGATTAGTTTTCCACTTATTCCTACCTGGATCTGATGCCACGACCACGGGTACGACTAAAAATTGAAGTTTCATCGTTTTCGAATAAGTCCAATGACTCCCACAACATATGTAACATCAGTAGACAAACTCGATAAAGTTCTTAATATTTTTAGTTTGATTTTACCAGTTACAACTTTCCAATTATTGTTTACTTCTTGTACATATTATCTACTATAAAAAAAATTCTCAAATTATTATAAAGTTTATCTTGGTAACGGTCATCTAATACATACAGTACGACAATTGCCACCCTAGATTTACCACCGTAAACCTTCCCCTATAAATGCAATCAACGCAAAGTAATTGCAAGTGCATTACCCCCAGAATAGAGACTAGAATTGATAAAATATACATTAAATGCATAAAAAAGTGCTCTAGCGTACTTTTACACGCACGTACTTTAATTACACGATAATCAGTAAGAAGATGCATGGTTACCGCCGTCAGATGTGCTGTCCGTTCTATGATTGCCTAAATCAGTGTGCAGTGTAATTGCCATTACAAAAACATTTTTCTGCTATTATCTAGAAAAGAAATAATGAATTAATCAAACTTCCATTAATCATTAATCCATTAATCAAACCGCTCTTGAAAACATTGTACTGTCGGTGGAACTTACTTGCTGTTATTTGCTTATACTGGTTAATATTTAGGACATCAGATGTTGAGGTTGTGATTTAGCATTTATTTTCAAGTTTCTAGGTTACACGTGGATCAAGTTCAGTTACATCGTGCTTTTATAAATTAATACTATGAAATACTATGAATGTTCGTGACTGGGCATTTGCGTTTCGGACCGTTTAAATGTACGAGGGCTGATATTGTTTATGGATATTTGAATTTAGAATTTAAGTATGTCTTTTAAAGCCCATTTTAATATTAGGTGTTTATTATTATGTCAACTTTCAGCCATTTTGTATGTTTTGAGTTTATTGATTGAATTAGTTAGTAATATTTCGCAACTTCGTACGCACGGTTTTTGTACGCTTGGTATTCGGTATAATTTTTTTGTTTGAAAACCGATTGGAATGAAACTACATTACATTAAATTTAAATATTACATTACATTAGTGAGAACCGCATTCAAATCGGTTAAGCCGTTTCTGAGATTACCGTGTACAGAAAAAGAGACAAAAATTCTATAAACTATTTTTTAGAACGTATTTAATATAAGTACAGTCAGGGTAAGAAAAGGTTCGTCACCTTAAGGTCGACAGTTGCTTGCACCAGGACAATTATCAGTCATGTCAAAATTTCATTTCAAACGTCTGTCTTTTGCCTGCCTAGTGTTTTAGTTTCAAAAGATACTAAGAGTCTACAACTTGATAAAGGGAACAATTTAAAATATAAATGTGGTTTCTAGAAGCGCTTCTAAAGTTGGAGAAATGTATTAAAGCAGACGGTTTATTGATTGATTGAAGTATACAATGGCACTCTTTATTTCATAAACTCATTTAATCGAAACTGGAATACGATTCATGAACATTCCTAGTATTTTTTGTATGAACTTGATCCACGTGTAACCTAGAAATTTGAAAAGAATTGCTAAATCATAGACTCGACATCTGATGTCCTAAATATTAACCATGTACACAGTATAATAAAACACTAGTTACTGTTCAATCTACCATGCTTGACAAGATCTGCCTCTATCTCCGGCATACTATTGGGGCTTTTTTTCTGCTTACACACTTTTATAATAATAGCCAGACTTAGATTTTTCCCTCGAGAAGAGTACTTTTTTCTAAGTAAAACTTATTTAAGTACTACTTGTATGTTAAGTAAGTACTACTTCTAAGTAATTAGTAAAGGTATGTCCTTATGCCCTTTTCTGTATGCCTGACAACGTGTATGTAAAATTTCATGATGATCGGTTGAGTAACAAATAAACTCACTTCCACATTTATATGTGAAATTTTTTAATAGAGGAATCTCATATTTGTAGGGTATGATAATAATGTTTAATGGTTAAATATTGAGATACATATTTTTTTCTGATACTATTTTTTATCTTCTCAAATTAAACATCCATAATATTAGTCTTAATACAAGCAATTTGCCAAGTGCCAGGTTCGTAAGGTCAAGGTCGGAGGCGTCTAGCGCGTAATATTTACATCATACCCCCCACACGTGTAAACACGTAACTTGTACTATGAAACGTGTTTACATGATTGGGTGTTACACGAGCGCGAATAGGGTGACAACAATTTACTTTAATTATGTAAATTGTACATAATTATAGTACTGGATTTTGATTCGGACTTTTTTGTTTGTATTCCGAATTGATCGGGATTTTTTTACGTATATTTTATGAACATCTGTTCACGCGTTTGGAGACCATCAGCCCATTCCCTAGTCAACAAAGGGATTTCAATAACTACCACATGTTCGATAGATGTGAAATTTGGTTTACTGTTACTTCAGTCGTATTTTTATGACATTGTAAGAAACTCAGGATACTATTCTTTTTGTCGTCTTTAAAATATAAAATAACAACAATTACACTTAATTTAAAAAAAAAAATCAAAGCACATACAATACTAAACATAGTATGAGCTCCTAATCGCTTAAATCCAGGCTTCATTGTCGCTTAAATAATCAGTAATTTTATAATAGCCTTTCGAGAGGAGTTTGGTTTTAATGACACTTTTAAATTTATTTATAGATAAGGCTCTGATTATCTCAGGAGGTTTATTATAAAATCGTATACATTATTGACCCATAAAAGAATTACTTATTTTGTGGAGTCGCGTTTTATGTACGAGTAAATCTAGATCATTTTTAAACCTATTATTGATATTGTGTACATCACACTTTTTATTAAATTTTCATAAATAAAATAATATATCCTAATGTTTTTGCTAGTTACTGAAATTGGATCCAAAGACGATGTTATCAGATATTTTAATAGCTCTTGCTCGCGACTTAGTCTGCGAAGTTAAAAAGTATTTATTTAATCTGTTGCGATTTAGCTTTTTAGCTTTGGGAAATCCTTATGGACGCTGTCCGCTTATGCCTATGCTACTACCGGTTCAGCAAACGACTTTCTAACGCAGCCGTAGATGGGCGGAGTCGCCGGGATGTTATGACAAGACATCGGCGCCCCGCCACGGCTATCAAGCGTGGGGATACGTGGTCACCCTACCACAATCAAAATCGATGTTTTAAATATAGAATCATCATTGATTGGAGCTTAAACCGATTACAGAGACCAATGAGAGACTGATACAGGTTTAACGTCTGAATTATGTAAGAAATTTTTCTAGAGACAAAATATGAATGAAACTAAATTTTATACAAGAGCAATATTTACGATTTGACAAGCTCATTGGTCGAGAGGTTAATAGCCTTAGCGCTCTGTCACAGGGGTCCCGGGTTCGATTCTCGATAGGGCCAACTTTGGTAATGAATTTCTCAAAGTTCGCCCTTTACTGGGGCGTATTAGTAGTGCGTTTCGGCAGTCACTTGGGCAGCCCGTCTGGCGGCAGTAACCACCCCCTTACAGGGAGTGAGACCGTGGCGTTGCTTGTGTTAATAGCGACAAGCCTCCTACCATTAAATACGATTATGAAGGTTTGATGGTAAGTGGCTACAAAATGCGCTATCAACTTTGATAGGATAAGGATAACGGACAATATCGTGTATATACTCGAATAAAGGTATAAAGGTATGCGGATAAAGGTCCTTTATCCGGAATATATTACTTTATAATATATAAACTATATTAATATATAACTTATTTATAATATATAACTTAATAATATAGCTTCGCTGTGGCTCAGTCAGCTACGTTTCGATTTTGCCATAACAAAGGTCAACGTATGAAAATTATGCTTTTTTTTAAATAAAAAAATCGGTTTCCGTTGGAATTTTGGAAAAAAAAGATATAAGATTATTCCTCTGTTTAAATACAATGTTGTGTAAAAATTTCAAGTCAATCCGTCGGCGAGCTTTCGAGTTTTGGAAGCATACACAAACCAACATAACATTTTTATATACATATATATATATATAGATATATGTAAATATTGTTACAAGTTACAAATTTCACAAAACATTTCAAATCCAAGGTGGTAGTCAGACGTCATATTATATATAGTCAGATATCATATAATATAGTCAAATGTTATATTATATTGAGTGCACAAGCAAAATTCAAACAACATTCAACGATACTTCTAATGTCCACATGTCGCCGTAAAAACGAATCAAACTTGCGAGCTTGCGAATTGGTTACTCTACAAAGCTCGAGAAATTTCTCGTACACTCAACACTCGTCATAAAACTGTTACTAGGTACTGACAATTTCTTGTATTTCGCGACACTGCTAATGCGAACTGAGTTTTCATTGAAATATTAAATAAATTTATTGGTTATAAAACGAGCACGTTTCAATAGAATGAAATTTTGTTGTATTATTTTTACTTTACTAAGAACTTAAATTAATTAACATTAGTAGTGGCCGGTGGCTGGCGTAGACCAGCACCGTGAAATAACAGCATATGTGCTGTTATGTTTCGGTGAGTGAATAAGGGATGCCAGAACCCATTACGCCATCCCTTTCTGATCAGCGCTCTCGCAGCACCTATGGCGTTGCTTGTGTTATTGGTGACGGTAGCCACTACCATCAAGTGGACCGTCAGCCTGTCTGTCGAACTTAACATAAATAAAAATATTAAATTAATCATCAATTAATGTGGGTGTAACTTATAAACATGCTTTATCAAGACTTTTATTACTATTTGGTTTTATAAAAAATAATGACACAAAACGCGCTTTGCGTTTTGTGTTTTGATTTATTAAAATCATCTAATTAGAAGATTCTTATTATCTCTAATAAGAAATAATTTATTGGAAGCTTAAAACGAACTGTTTTATTGTTATAACGCGCTATCGTTTCGTTCCTCAAAGTGAACCACACTTTTCATACAAGATTTCTATCTGTCTGAGCGAGACACTTATCGAGCGTGTCGCGTGTCGAATTGGCGTATTTTGAATTGCCGCATGTCGGTCCGAAATTCCTTTACCCCCAACCATATTCTCAATACAAACTGCCCGAGCCCGTCTAAAGTAGTTTTAATTTCAAAAATATTACGTAAATTTTTTAACATCTAAGAAAAAGGAACGCGTACGAAGTCGCGTCAAAATCTATTGCTTGTTATATAGTTAGATTATGTCTGGAAAAGTAATACAACTGTCCTCAATCAAAGTTTCAAAGTTACGCCGTGAAATACAACCCGTCAAATATTTGTACCATTAAAATGGAAAAGCATAACAGAAACTCTATACTTAAAAACAAAGTTGGTTACGAAGCGATCGGTACTGTGTAACTAACGAATAAATTAACTTAGTGCAAATACAAAGAAATCGCGAGATTTTATTTTTTGACGTGAATTATGTCTTTAAATTTGCTTATAGTGGAAGCCAATCCAGAAAACTGATGATAACAAAATCGGGGGATTGTTATTAATATTATTATTATCATGTGTTTATTTCTTTTCTTAATTTTATATTTTTTTTTCAATATCTATTTACAAATGTTATAAAGAGGAAAGATTTGTATGTTTGTAATGAATACACTAGACTACTGGACCGATTTTAAAAATTCTTTTACCTATAGAAAGCTACATTATCAGCGAGTATCATAGGCTATATTTTATAAAGTTACGCGGACGAAGTCGCGTGCAGCAGCTAGTAATTATATAAAAACAATAAGTATTTATAAAAAAAAACTTAAAACTAGTAATCCGTAGGTAGAGGGGCAAGGCCAAAGGTACCTGTGGTTAAGGCTGCAGAGTGAGGAACCTCCTGACAATTCGTGCCGTGTCAAGAAGCACCGCCTTCTGTATCTGTCCCTTAACCCAACCATCTAGTTAGAGCCTCTTGAGATGTTGGCCGAAGCTAAGTAATAACTGCGGCTCACTCAAGCACAATATTTGCAGTTCTGTATGAAGAACAAATAATTATGTCTTTCATGTCGTTATAATATATGTGATACATTATACCTATAATAATTATTTGCAGGGTTAATCAAAAGGTATCAAACCTCTTCAATTACGCCTACGGAAAATTCTATTTGCGACTAACATTGATATAATTGAGACTAGATATGGCACAGAAATATACACCTCATTCGCATAAAAAATAAAAATATTTATTTTATCTTTTATTTAAGTACTGAAAATTTATTATCTTATTTGAAAATATATTATTATTTTTAACTTTGCCTTAGGTCCATACGAGTTTAATAATTGCATTATACAGCAGTAAATTTTTTTCTATCCAATTTTTGGGGAACGCTGGTAACAACAATATTCTCGTAATAATTATGCGTTCAAAGAGCGCAAAACGCAATCTTGCGGACTATTGTAAATGCTCGCAGTGACGATATACATGGTTACCTAGAGGACCAAATCAAGGAACACACTAGACGCTACGCTGAGCGCTTAGCCATGCACCCAAATCCCGTGGTTATTAAATTGCTTGACTCCTCTCAAGCCGCGAGAAGACTAAAACGAACACAAATATCGTTAATATAAGAGTTAGTTGAGGCGATGGCTTCCAAAATCCACATTCCCTATGAAATACATTCGATCTGATTATAGTTACTAATGGCTGATGGCAGTTTTAATGAAGAGAAGAAGAAAATATTCTATTTCAATAATAAAAATTATTTTAGACTAACTTTAAGACTACTTGACTGATAAAGCTTGTACTCGTAATATCGATAAGACTATATGCGCTGCTATTTTCGAAATAAAAGACAATTGAACATAATATTTTTTAAATCCTCCGCTTTTGAAAATCTCCGATTTGAAAATTATTCATAAGCTTAGGGCTTAGTGAAACAAACCACGCTTATCCAAAAAATTGTCGCTTCCATAATCTTTGTAGCTGAGTCTTCCAAGCTTTTACTTATACGGAGATGCGTATGGACCAATATGTGGGCTCAATGCCGGGTATATATTTCGGGGTTGAACTTTCACTTATCAGTATTTTCAGAACATTCAAGCACCTGTGCTATTCATATAGGTGTAAATATTTTAAATGTTATTTAAGAAACTTTTAAAGTCTCTTTTTTCTTTTTGAGGTAGGTATAATGTAATGTACAAACTATAAACCATAAACCACCTGTAAGTAAATAAACACAATAATACTCAATGTGAGTTAGTTTAATACGGTATCTTCTTTTATATAACAAGTTGGTTATATTTAGTTTACATTTTATAACTATAATTTTTTTTAATTTAATTCGAAAAACCAGATAGACAAGACTTACAGACAAAAACTTTTTTTTGTTAAAAGCAGTTATTTGACATTACCATACATTACAAACAGACACTTAGATTTTATTTATTAGTATAGATAATATTTTTCTAAAATAAAATACTCCTTATAACATCAACTATCTGCCAGTGAAATTCTCGTCAAACTAGATCCAGCCGACAAATAGACAGACAGACAGACAAACAAACAGACAGACAAAATTTGATTTTTTTAAAATTGTTTTAAGCAGTTATTTTGACACTACAAACGGACAATTAATTTATTATTTTATTTACTTGTATAGAATGCTAAGAAACGTCCAGATCTCTGGCGCCTAAATCTTTGTCAAGCCTAAATAAAACCTTGGGCAAAATACAAAAAAAAAATGAAATTTTCGCGAAAACGTTAGCCAGCGAACAGAGTATCTCCCCGATTACTCCACGCCCATAGATCAAGTCTTAAAAGTGTAGTTTTACGTGTTTAAGTACATGACGGGGAGCAAAATGGACTCGTAGACAAGTCAGTATAGAGTCGAGGTCATTGTCTTCAGACGAAAAACAACGAATTACGAATAATAACATAGTTAGTTTTATATATTGATCGAATCATAAGATAAACCAGAGGTATAGAAGTTAACTAAGTAAGTTAGGAATTAAGTATAATAAGTTAAGTAAGAATTATTAACATTAACGATTTTGTTATCATAGGTACACAACATCTTAAAACATTTTATCAATACGACTGTAAAATATTTTTTGAATTTTCTAACAGTTGGGATATGTGGAAAAGTAACCCTACTGGTTATGGTAAGAAGTTAAACGAGAAAGGTTTGTGTATATAAAACTAAATTGCATCCCGGACGAAGCCGCAAGCGGATCGCTAGTATTATTAAAATATGTAAAAACACTTAAAACACTTTATGAATGAACATTTAAAAAAAAAAACCATCACTCATAGAAGTAATAATTCTAAAATAGTTGGCCAAGGTTGTGAGTATAACTACTACAGAGCAATCATCTGTTGTACCGGAAAAAGTCTGGCCCCTTCAAAGTCGCCCCCTAAATTGTAGTTTAAGAGGATCATTGAAGGTTAAAGTTTACCTGAAACGAGTAAATAAAGTACCCTTTTAACTGTGGTCCAAGTCACAAACTTATATCAAAAAAAGGTTCAAGTGCTAAGAAATAATACTAAGAAAACAAGGAATTCTTTGTGAGACAAGATTAATTAACCTCTCGTATATGTATGCCGATACTTAGTCACAATAAGTATTTACAAAAGTCACCGATAAGTTAAGTCACAAAACATTAGATGAAATCATGTTGAAATGCTTCCTTTATTAATTAATTTTGACATTTCATACATTTGTTCAAAATAATGCCCGACGAGGCTCGAACACAGATCTATGTTCCGGTATTCAAGAGGTTAACATATTTAAATACTAGCTTATGCCTGCGACTTCGTCCGGCCCATTTTTCTTAGTTTAGACTTTTTTTGCTCATTATATTTGCATGCGTTGAATTATTAATTTTAATTTTTAAATATTCTATGGCCTTTTCTGAATCGCTGACAACGTGCATACAAAATTTCACTATGGTCCGTTGAGTATTTATGCGTGAAATCATAACAAAAAAACTGCACATATTTAAAAACATTATCACCTTCTAACTAATTTAAATGGATCGACGATTGAATCAATCGTTTGTTTGTGGTGCAGAAAATGCAGTTAAAAATGAACTTTTTAATTGCCCTAATGAAGTCCATTATAGCTTTGACCCAGTTTGCGCTGATATCCCCCATTCCCCTGCGTTCCTTTCCTTTTGTGCTTAGCTCGTTTTTAAAGCTGCTAGCTTGTAAAAATCTCCTCTATCTATTTGTTATAAAACTTTTAGTTGCAACACATTTGTATTGCCAATTCTAAAATTCACATTACTGTAAAAAGTTATATTATAACTAGCTGGTGCCTGCGACTTCGTCCGCGTTGGAAAGCAATAACGACTGACATCTTTATTGCTATTACACTTTTGCTAGGCGTTAGTTTTTTTATTTTTTTATTTTAGTGCATGTTGCATACACGTTTGTAAGGGATGATGATGATCGATTGAGACAGACAGACAGAGTTACTTTCGCATTTATAATATTAGTAAGTAAATAAGGATTAGTATGGAAAGTATGGAATGGACTAGTATGGATAAGAGATAGTGACAATTTTTGGGAAAGTGTTTAAATTCATGTATTAGTATACTTACCTAATATAGCCCAAAATATTTAATACGAGCTACAAAATATTCAATTCGTACCGCCTCATGGAGAATAAAAACCCGTTTCATACAAAATGTATGAGAAAACGAATTTTCTTCATATATTTTTTTTTTTTTAATATTTTTCTGAAGTTCCAATAGTTATTCTGCTATTCGGGATGAAGACAAATTCAATAAAACAAAGATCATAAAAATCGGTTCAACCGTTCTCGAGTTATAAATGTTGTAACTAACACGACTTTCTTCACGAATATAGAAATTAACACTTCAATGAAGCTCTCTATTTCTCGAACCATAAGCAAGTATACTTGTGCAAACATTTCAGTCTGGAGATGTACCTACATGTTTGGATTTGGTTGTTGCAGGCGCGGAGATGTCGCGCTGGCGGTCGGTAGATGGCGGCGGTTGAGACCGCAGCTCGGCTAGGCGCCCATGCGCGCCTGGCTCCTAGTGTGTGCGGCGCTCGCGCTAGCGCCGTGGCAGCCGCCCGCCGCAGCGATCGCCGCGCACCGCCCAGCGAACTACTCCACCAGATTAGAACACATCAAATCACACATATTAGCCAAAGTAATTATTCACCATATAATACAATACAATATTATCATCATTATCATAATCTCAGCCATAGGACGTCCATTGCTGGACCTGGATCAGATCCTTATCAGATCATCTGCTACAATTCTTCCGCGTTAGATGGCGCTGTGATTAATATTCTCGGACTAAATCCTTAGATGGCGCTGCGAAAGCATAATAAAATTTCCTCAAAATACTTTATATCGTTGAAATGCAATTGTTCGACTTTAGCGCGTGATTAATAAATAAATAAAAAATACTTCTTAATAATGTTTATAAGTTTGGGAAGTTAAGAAGTTTTGACTTTTGACATGCAGTTTTACAACTGATATGTTTCTTTTTTACCAGCTGGGTCTCCCAAAGAGACCGACGCCGCTCCGCGCGCCACCTCGCGACGTGGTGCGGCAAATATTAGCGCGTGCTGCCGACCCGCAGCCAGAGCGCCATCACGAACCGGAACAGAGCATGAGAGAAGTCATCGCAATAGCTCATAGAGGTATGATAACCAATACAAACTTTGTTGAAATTATTCTTAAGATGTATGTCTCGAATTACATTTTTCTTTAGTCAGAAATTTCTATGTCACAAAACATACCAACGTCACAGAAACACAGAACACCAGAACGTAGAAAGCAAAAAAATAGTATACAAAAAAAGACTATATTTCAGTGGTTTGTCTGTTAACTATATCAGTAAAATTCATTGAAAGTGATAAAACACTAATGGCGTATCCACACATGCCCGACGGCAGGATTGGTTGCATTGGTGACAACCGCAACTCTCGCGAATGTTGTACGTATTATCAATCTTAATAACAAAATATTAAAATTTTTTATTCAGTATGTTAATCGTCTATTATTAATCGTCAAACATATTTAACTCCTACTTACATTATTAATTTGGACGACAAAACTTCGGCAGGCCGGCGGTAAAGAGGGAGTGTGTGGATACGTCATTACAATTGAAGTTTTAATATCTTACAAAATACATTGTAAGTGCGAAAATCCTTTAACATGTTTTAAAGATAGAAATAAAACACATTTTATTCGAAATATACACAAAAAAAAATACCCTTTAAAACTAATATTAGTATTTGCAAGTGCATTCCCCAATGCACAGTATGATTCTTTAATTAATCGAACCAAAAGGAAAAAGTCCGCGTCGTCCGATCAATCGGAAAAAGCACTCGGACCACGCGGTCTGGGGGGGTCTAAAATAGGTTTTCTAATAAGTTTGTATATTGTCCAGCTTATTTCTGTTAGTTACTCAATTATGAGTAATACAACTAAACGGATTTGGATGAAGCTTGATATACATAGGGTCAATAATCTAGATTAAAACATTGGATAATTTTAATCCTATTGTAAGTTCCCTTGGAAAAATATTTCAAAGTCATTTTCCAAGTGTTCCCGAATTCCCGAGAATAAATTTAAGACAGGCTAAGCTTCGCAAGGATGCAATTTTTTTTTGCAAATTATACACACAAACCTTCGTCGTTAATCGTTGTCTCCATTACTTAAAACTGTAACAGAATCCGTTGGTTAGTTTAGAAGAAGGATAGCCACTTTATTTTATAATATGTTGTACCTACGAGTATAAATCTATCATGCACGATATTCAAAACTGAGGTTTCTCACACTAGGTGTCTTGTTTATAATATTCGCGAACATTCTTTGGCTCCGTTTAAATTGTTTCAACACTTCGAAAGTAATGAAACGCACAGTGACACTGTGACGACAAATAAAAACTGTCAACCGAGAAAATATTACACCAGGAATGCATTCTGGAAACATTATATTATGCAATAAATGAGATACTCGCGTTTTGGCTGAGTCTTGTGTACGTAATTGCGACGGCTATAAGGTTTTGGCCCATTGTGCAAAAGAAATAGGAATATTTACATATGAAAGCGATTAATCACCGGCGAGGTTCGATCGAACGACTACAATATTGTGTATCGGCTAAGACCAAATAAGAAATATAGACAGACTTTCGTGGACAACATAGTGAAGTCGGTTTAATAAACATGTGTGCGGAGGCCGTTTACTCTATACAGATTTTGTGTTCAAAGCTAATACCTCAATTTTTGTTTATTTTTATTGAAAAAATATTAGTTTCCAAGTCAATTACGTGTAAAATGAAAGTCCATCCTCCTTTTTTTTTGAAGACTGGTTTTTACAGCCTTTCACTATTTATTTCGGCATTTTCACTTGTAAACATTTTAATAAGGCGGGGCGTTGTTCTATTGCGTTTGTGTGCGTGTAACCGTGTATGTACATGGCGAAGGCATAGTTTTACCGGCTTCACTCTGCCGTCTACGGGGCTCTATCTTTAATTCTTATTTTTTCTGAGTGTATCGGTATATCTTTTTGTTTGCTAGCCGTCTGGACTGGGCCAGTGAACGCTATTACAATATTCATAAACATTTCGTTTGGTCATCGTCTGGAGTGTTGCTATGGAGGATATGTGAAACAGCTTTACCGCTGAACGACAGACAGACAGGTTACGATATCTGACCCTTTGGTTACGTAATTTCGTTACCACTTACGATAGAATTTCCACGAATGGCCTATGAAGGAATTTTCTTTTAAAATATTAAATCAATAAACTATACACAAAATGATGTGGTTTTTTTGGAAATAAATGCTTAATTAAAGTATTACACAGTTACTTACTCAGATTTATTAGGATTCTCATTCATGGTCTACCTGTACGCCAAAAGTTTCACACAAATCTGTTTAATTTGCCCTTGATTAAGTAACAGACAAAAAAGCAAAACTGCCCAATTATTTTTCATCGGTAAATTTAAACTTTTACCACCGTTTAAACTTTAAATTGAAACGGTAAATTTAAAATTACTTCGTTTACCAAAATAGAAATTTCTTATATTTTATACCTGCGCCTCCTTTCCGCTTAATAAATCTTTATATTTTCTAAATTTTCATTAATATTTGGTTTTAAGATACCCTTGAATTATTGGCTGATAATTCATTGGGTATCAAAACTCTTTTTTTTTTTACTTTTTTCATTTATTTCTAAATTAGGTTCATTTAATTCTAAATGCCTAGGTTAGACGTGGCATCAAAATAACTCTATGTCAGTATCAGTAAGGTGATAATTGGATACAATAATAAGATAAAACTGTCAGCTTTCTAAATATGTCAAAATAATAGAAAAAAAGTCCACGCGGTCTCAGGGAAAATATAGAGATGTTATCAAAGTAAAGTTTAATTTAATAAATAACTTATTGTTTAAATTTTGTTCATTATTTTTTATAGTTTTGTTTAGAATTTCTATTTAAAATAATTTAAATAATTAAAATAAATTTCCAAAATCAGATATTTTACATTAAAATTATAGAAATTTGATTTAACAAGTGATAATATTGAAAACTAATTTAAGTATTCATAAGTATCTTATCAAACCACTGAAATTCGTCTAATAAAAAGATTTTAGAATAATTTTGTGTTGCTTCTAATTGAGCTAACTAAATTACTTGGTTTCTTAGAACTTGCTTTATCTATAAGTTGGTTCTGAGAAGTGGCAATAAGAATTTGACTCATTAAAAATAATTGTAACTTATTTTATTACGATTTTAATATCTAATTATAGCGGATATTTTATTGAGATGAATTTTCAATTATTTCCACAATTTTGCGATAATTAATGAAGTGATCCATCGTTTAATAGTGTATTTGTTGAATTGTATGTTAAACAAATTTGTTTAAAACACCATAGACTTCTTAAACAAAAAAGCATAGCACATTGATTCTTATGTAGCCATTCCGACCATGTCTTTGGCATCCTCACCGAAACTCACCGAAAAACAATAACACATACTCTAATTGCCGTTATTTTACGGTGGTTACTGCCGCCAGACGGCCTGCCCAAATGACTGCGAAACACAGTATGTCCTGCCACTACTTTCCAAATCCAGACCAGAGTCAACTTTGAAAAGTTCATTTCCTAAGTTTACCCTTGAGTCAGAGCGTTAAAGCATCCTAACCACTCATCCAATGGGCTCGGCTTATTGTTTATGAATTCTGTGGTGAAATGTATCTAATAATTTAACTAGTAGACAATAATATTCTATGCTTAATGTTTTATTTAGTCGACGAATTACATCTGCAATGAAAAATCATCAGTCAAATGAATCTGGAGAACAAATTGTACCGGTGCTCTATCGCTTCGGAAAGACAGGTATCAGAAGCGAATGTTCAGAATTAAGTTATCAACATAACTAAAATTAAACTTTAAAATGGCAATGGGAAGAGTTTCTTGGCGAAACCTATTTGTTAAATAATATTTTTATTTTATTTTTTCATTTTTTAATTTATCGTCCCAAAATTACAAGTTGTGTTGTCCGCATACGATCAGAATTCTGACGTGTCTTATGGCCCTAGAGATGGTAAACATTTCTGGGTAGGTATTTAAGGCAAGCTGAAAACTTGTCCTATAACACTTCTATAATACGCTAACACAAAATTACAGACCTAGCTGGGGAGTAGCTTCTAATGAGCCACGTATGCACGCCGAACAATGTTAGAAATTTGTCTGATCACAACGTCATAGGACGCGCTCTCTATACGTTATGTACTAGACTCCGCACACCATCAGGTCTGAAAAAAAAAACTAGTCTAAAAATTATTTTCCAAATGTGTTAATTCGAAACCATATAATCGTTAACATTGTTGCCTTGAGTTGTTTTCAGATACTCTCGCATTGACGCAAGCTGTAAACCCAGGACTCCACGAGTAAGTGTTACTTAAAATATTATTGTTCCTACTAATATTAAATATTTCTTCAAACTTTTTATTAGTTCAACCGAGGATTTTTTATTGATATTTCGTGATAAGTCCATACTAATATTATAAAGAGGTAATGTTTGTTTGTATGTCCTACATAAACGTATTTACTCCACGTGATATGGAATGAATTTTTTTAGTCAAAGCGCATGTTTGAGTAAACTTTGTGGCGTTCGAACGTAAAATTATTAATTTTACAAAAATAATTTATTACAGAAATTATAGGAAATTTTATCTAGTTCAATTTATTGTTTCATTGTTTTTATGTAAAACGAGTCGAAATGGAGATATTGCTAAAAAACTATGTTTTGGTGCCATTTTTCCAATATGGCGGCGCAAGCGACATATTGGAAAAATCGATAAAAAAATCAACGCCTGTCAAAAATATATTAGCAACAAAGATTAAAAGAATGTTTTCAATCTTTAATGCTAGAATAAATACCCATAAGAAAAGCGGCTGCCTTATTATCTAACAGCAGACGACTTGCGACCAACTTGCGTCAGGCGAAAACTTTCTATCAATTTGTACAATATCACACTAAACGTGTTTTTGGTATCACGTAACTCCTAACAAAAGTGTGGTTTGCGATAAGGCCTCTTACGGAAAATAACTAAAATTAAAGTGCATCATTTCTGTATGGCAGCACACGCGATCGCAAGTCGTCTGCTCTCGTCTGCTGTTAGGCAGATAATAAGGCAGCGGGCTAGGATGAAGTCGCGAGTGAAAGCTAGTTATAAAATAATTTTTAAACGAATATTTTCCTCGCGTTGTATCCTATACATGAAAGTATATACTTTCCTGTATCCGTGACAATGTGTATGCAAAATTTCAAGACGATCTATTGAGTACCTAGTTAAGGCGTGAAAACAGACACGCAGACATTTACATTTACAATATCCATACTGGGATTAAAGGTTTTAGATAAAATTACACACTGTGTAGCCTTTGCACTAAACATAAATATGTTTAGTGTATCGCAGAACCTAGAATTTAAACAGTAAAAAGTTAAATATTTTGTTTATTTTATTATATAAATAAAATTTATATTTTAATATTATTAAACAAAAAAAATAAACAATATTTTAGTAACTAATAGACTCTCAGACGGACAGTTACTTTCATATTTACAATATTAGTTAGAATTAGTTATCGTTGCTCTACAGTACAGCCAGTATAACATTTTATTTGCTCACATGTTCAGTAATAACACAATTTGTCTATGGGCCTGTCATAACCTTACATAAGGCACCTATTTCGTTGTTACCCGGTCGTAAAGTATTTATATGATTTGAGGGGCCCACATGAAGATATGTTTTTTTTTACTACTACAATTTAATACACATATAACTATGTCAAGGGGAAATTATGTTGTGATTAAATGCTAGAATTGATTCTTTTACGAGAGACATAAAGTATTTTATTGCCTTGGTAGTTTTCTTACAATATTTTTTGCCTAGTTACATCTCGAGGCAGACGGAAGAAAATTGTTCAACTTCCTTGTAGTTATTAAATGAACTGGTTATATTATATATTAGCTGTTGCACGCGACTTCGTCCATGTAAATTAATAAAATGTGGCCTATGTTACTCGCTGATAATGTAGCCTTCTATAGGTGAAAGATTTTTCAAAATCAGTCCAGTAGTTTTTGAGTTTATTCATTACAAACATATAAGTACAAATCTTCTCTCTTTATAATATTAATATAGATAAAATGATGATATTTATTTATTTATTGTATTACAAGGCACACTGCATTTCTCAGTCATTTGGAGAGCCCGTCTGGCGGCAGTAACCACCACCTTACAGAAGACCACCGTGAAATAACAGTAGGTGTACGGTTGTGTTTCGGTGAATGAGTAAGGTATGCCAGAGCCTATTTCCCTATCCCTTCCAATCCCTTATACTTAATCCTACTACGGTCGGCAGCCCACTTGCAGCACCTGTCCTGTTGCTTGTTTTATGGGCGACGGTTGCCACCTACTATCAAAGTAAACCGTCAACCTATCTGACGACCTTAATATAAAAAAAACTAATATTTTTAATAATTCATATAATAATAATAAAGCCTTTATTAATATAGAGATGTTTAAATATTATTTCTATTTGTAACGGAAACATAACACGTCCTTCTTCCAGGTTAATGAGACCACAAAAATGCCATCACAGTCCCAGAAAAATGCTGACTTAGGAAATGGTAAGTGTTAATATTTTGTTTTGGACAAATTAACTGTTACCATTTTTGACTCACTTTATATTTTTATATTTTTTTATCCTTTTTTAAGATTCAATTTATGCCAGATTTAACTTTACATATCTACATATATTAATAAAAATGTTTCGTTGGTTAGTTTGTTGTGTTTGTTAGTGCAAAATTAGAGAACGGTTCTATCAATTCTGCAATAATTTTTCTCAAATACTCGTATTCGTTAAAGTCCGATCTCATCTCCCCAAAGTAGTGTCCATCTGATATTTACACAGCAATACTGCACGCACCCTAACCACTCAACCAACGGGCTCGTCAAATAATATTATATTATTTTATATACCTATTATATTAGTCAAATACATTTGACTAAAATCCGACATCAAATGTGTCTATTTGATGTCATACGTCATGCATTTAAAAAGCTTTCTACCATTTATATCTCAGCGACTATTTATATTATATTATATATATTTATATTTATATGTTATTTTATTTATACCATTTATATGTTAAGACATGGTAGTATATTGAATTTTTATTTTGTATTTCTTAATACTGCAGTTGTTTTTTCTCCTTAAATAAATAAATAAATAAATAAAATTAACATATTCCCAATAGTGTGACCGCGCCCTTACAACGCATTCGTTGGACGGCTGCATTCTCACAACAACATAGGCTAATAATTACGGCAGTTCTTCCAGACTGAGGCCGTATATCAAAATAATGCCTTGAGCCGAACAATAAAATTTTTAAATCGTACTTCTTTCAACTCTTTTAATATCTTGGAAATGTTACTCGTATATTATTTATATGGCGACACTTTTCTCAAGTGCACAATCTTTGCTATTTACTGTTTATTTGCTAAAATAATGCGAATTGTTTGAGAAAATATGATAAATCAACTCTAAAACGAGACCGTTGGATGAGCGGTAAGCGTGCTTGCCTAACGTCTCATGGGCCCCGGGTTCGATTCCCAGCGAGTTCAACTTAAAAATGAACTTTTCAAAGTTAGCTCTGGTCTGGATTTGGAAAGTAGTGGCAGGGCACACTGCGTTTTGCTGGGTAGCCCGTCTGGCGGCAGTAACCACCTCCTTACAGAATACCACCGTGAAAGTCGGCAGTGCACTTGCATACTTGCACTAACATAAAGAAAGTCTCCAATTATGTTTATAAGGCTTTTGCTCCCGATAACAGTTCTACTTTTCTTGATAAAAGGTACCCTATGTCCTTTCTTGTATCAGTGACAACGTGTTGCAAAATCGATTGACTAGTTAAGGGATTAGTTAGTTAAAGGGGTTAGTTAGTTAGTTAGTTAGTTAACGTAACAAACAAACAAACTCACATTACCATTATAAAACTGAGTTTTGGCCGCGATTTCGTCTGCGTCCCATTTTCTTCGGTCATGTGTTAAAACATTTATTTAATCTTATTGCTCACACATATTATAGGCTTCGTATTTTTGTAACGATTTTTTATTTTTTATTTTTAGATGATCCCTCGGAAACAGTACCTTTGTTCTGAGTGAAAGGTACCCTATGTCCTTTTCTGTATCCCTTAAAATTTACTAGCGGCCCGCGCCCGGCTCCGCGCGAATAATTTTTTTGTGCAAATTATATATAAAAACCTTCCTCGTTTAACGCTCTCTCCAATAGTGAAAACTGAATCAAAATCCGTTGCGTAGTTTAAAAGATCTAAGCGCACATGCAGACAGACAAACGCGGCCAGCGACTTTATACTGTAAAGTAAATAACGAAATTTGACGCTGGTCGCATTTCTCTCCTAACTTAAATTCGATTTAAGTGAAACTAACTAACTAAAATATCGGGGTGTGTTGGTGTGTGTGTGTGTCCGCGTTACTAATGGGCGTATTGACTTTGCTAGCTATTGTCGAGCGCGGGGTTTGACCTCCGATAGCTGACGACTTCTATATTGTAAGCGACTGGTACATTTAGAATACAATCTTCGGTTTGTATTGAGAAACTGAATTCGCATTGAAGAATTTCTCGCGATTCGTTCACTTCATTGTAATTTTGATGCAATTTTGTTGGTTCTATCTATACCAATATTATAAAGAGATTTGTATTTTTGTTTGTAATGAATAAACTCAAAAACTACTGGTCCGATTTTAAAAAATCTCACACCTATAAAAAGCTACGTTATCAACGAGTAATATAAAGCTATATTTTATAATGTTACACGGATGAACTCGCGTACAAAAGCTAGTCTATACTAACATTATAATTTGTAAAGATTAAACTCAAAACTACTTGACCGATTGAAAAAATTCTTACACCTATACAAAGCTATATTATCAGCGAGTAACATAATTATATCTGGGATATATGCAATGTAGGATATATGCAGCAAATAATATACCCAATTACATATATTTTTTTGTTATTTCAGAAGCGGACCTTGTGATGATATAGGATGCGAAAGACCGCTGCTACAGTTCTAACTCACCTTAGCAATATGATTGCAGTCTTTTGAAAATGTAAGTCTTTGAGCCTTTTTTTTATGAATTTAGCAATAAGTAATAAACAACGAAGAGCTTTCTGTAGTTTGTTTATTTATTACAAAAATAGCGAGTCGCTATTTAACGGACTAACATACTTGCCTTAGGAATTAGGAATAATTAGCAACAATAATTTTGTTTCCTAATTAAGTGAAAATTGAAGTACTGTAGTAATGTTTAAGACATTAAAATGAAACATAAAAGGACTTGTTTAATTTTTATATTTTTTGAAAATTATACAAGTCAAATTCAAAATATAATACTATTATGTTCAATTGTTCAACACATATTCAATAGTGTGTGAGTGGTTCTGCTCAGTAGAAAGGCTGAGGTTTAAGGTCACAGGTTCTGCAAGTGCCCTACGGACCATTAAGGATACGATTTAGAATAAAGGATAAGATAAAGGATTAATTAATTGGTGGGAAAATAGGCTCTATCACATTTTCTATGTTACGAGGTATGGAGGACATAGAAGACATAGCAGTCTCATTTTATTATTATTTAGAGTACCTACACTCCTAATAAATAACTTACGACTTAAGAAAATATCATCCAATATGTATCAATACATATATAATAATAAAGTCGTAAACGAGCCGTATCTGTCTATTAAATATTATTCAAAAAAACAATTTGTACTTATGTTAGACTCAAAATTCAACTGAATGTTGAACTTTCTAAAAAGGTCACTATTTCAGAAAATTCAACTCAATTTTCAACCAGTTGAACTAATTAGAAAAATTATTTCACTTATTTTAACTTTTTTTAAAAAGTTTAAGTTAAGTTTAAGTCCAATTAGTTCAAATTAAAAAAAGAATCTAATTGTTTTTGGAATTTTTGTTCATTTGTCTATGTGTACCTATGTGCACTATAATCTCAGAAACGGCTTGACCGACTTGAATGCGGTTTTCACTTATGTATTGTAGGGCAAGCTTAGCGTGCGTAACGTTTAGTGTTTTTTTTTTTTCATTCCAATCAGTTTACAAACAAAAAAGTTATACCGAATACAGGAATACCAAGCGTACGAAGTTGCGGGCACAGCTTGTATTTGTATAAGTGCAAGTATACAAATGTTTACGAGCTAACTGCATTGCATCTACTCAAATACAAGAGTGCATTTATTGCATCGATGAATTCGCTGAGTGCATGCCACGAAGCGTTCAATGATATATTTGTACTTTTAGAAACAGAGGCGAATATTTTAAAACTCTAGAGTTCAATATTTGTGTCAACCTTATTTACTTACTAGCAGTTGCACGCGATTTCGTCCGTGTAACTTTATAAAAATTGAAGCCTATGTTACTCGCTGATAACATAGCTTTCTATAGGTGAAAGAATTTTTAAAATCGGTCCAGTAGGTTTTGAGTTTATTCATTAGAAACAAAAATACAGTTCTTTTTTTTTTTCTTTATAATCTTTATCTTCTTTACTTAGTATACTACAAAGTCGCTTAACGCCGTTTGTACTTCCGCATGTACGCAAATCTTTTAAAACTAAGAAACAGATTTAAATATGATTAAATATTATATAATTACCAATTATATAGGCATTTAATTCTAAGTTATATATATTTACATATTTTTAATAAAACTTTTATTTATCACTAACAATCTAAATAATATTTCATTTAATTCAGAGTTATATATATTTACATATTATATAATACTAGCAAAAGTTGTTTTGCCATACAAATATACACAAAAAATTTCATAAAAATCGGTCAAGCCGTTTCAGAGGAGTTTGGTTACAAACATATATATGTATGAATAAAACTAATAGTAGAAAATAATTAAAATTAAAATTAAACCAAATTAGAAAAAAAACTTAAAATAAAAAAATACTTAAATATTGACGCTGCTACAAAGAGTCATTTCTGAGCTGAACTTTCAAAGAGACCAAAGAACCTTAAAGGTATTTATTTATTTCATAATAAAATATTAGATATATGATCTATATATATAAAAGGCGATGTTTGTATGTATGTATGTATGATTGTATTTTCCCTATGGACTCCGAAACCGCTGAACCGATTTAGATGAAATTTTCAGACAATCTTCAGATTAGTCCTTCGGTTGATCGTGTGAAGTTTGGTAGCGATCGGATAAGAAAAATGGACGCGGACGAAGTCGCGGGCAAAACCTAGTATTATATATTTACCAAATTACACGATATTTTCCCAGTAAAATCTATAATTCCTTCTTACCTAATTGAAAAACTGATTGATCCCCTTTAGTAAAGTGAACAACAGGTTGCTCTACCAAATGCTATGATATGATAAATGTACATAATATTGACACATGTGCATACGCATAATTAATTAGATAATTAATTAGATAACGAGTTAGAGTAATATAAACAAGGATGTTGTCGTGAACTCATACTTAACTATTATCATTTGTCACAAATCTGTATGTACAAAAACTAATTGTGTCCCGCGATTTCATCTGCCGTTTAAATTAAATTGCCAAAGGCATGCACATGTCGGGTCTTCTCGGTAAATAGTCCAAGAAAATTTACTACCAAATAAAAATTTTGACATGTTTTTTTTTAACTTAAGCTTAACTTCGTCAATAGTTTCTTAACAACGGACATCTTTTTTCTATTCAATATATTCCAAGAGTGGTACTATTGTATATCCATTGATTTAAAAAAGTCATTGTATTTATCTAATAATTTTTATAAATTTCTCAAAAATTAAAATAATTTCTTCAGCACGAATTCCTTTAATATTTGGTGTAAAAATTGCTCTATTTTTTGCTATAACTTTTGATATTAATCTTATAATTTGAACAAGAACTATATATATAATATTTCCATCCTATTATATTATGAATGAAATTAAAATAAATTAAACTGAACTCAATAAAAAAAAAGTTGTCATTAAATTTATCTTAATGTGTTTATTTTTAATTTTTATTTTAAATAAAATAAGCGATAAACCTTCCTCATTTGTACATACATATGTATCATTTCCAGAAATAAATTGTATACGTGCGAAGCCGGGAGCAAGTCGCTAGTAAAAAATAGCACTCAATAACTATCTATCTGCATTTCAATAAGAGCAGTCGGAGTCTATAAATGCGCAGAAACTCAATTTGATGTGATATCAATTTTGAAACACCTGGTTCTGTATATTGTATATACATAGGCATATATACCTATAAATACTAACATATTTTATTTATCTTTATTTTCCAGAAACCACCATTAACTATTACGGCGGTATTGTGAAGGCAATTGAATCAGAGTATAAGAAGATTCCCTCAGTTGGTATAAAATATCTTTTTCGTCCCTTATTACAGCCGAAGTAGTATAAAATGGATTACAAACTTTCAAAACCATACTAATATTATAAATGGTCAATGTGACTGTCTGTCTGTTATTTCACGCCTCAACTACTCAACCGATCGTCATGAAATTTTGCATACACTTTGTCATGAATACAAGAAAGAACATAGGGTACCTTTCATTCTAAAAAAACTACTGTACCCAAGGGAACATCTAAAATAAAATAAAAAATATCGCCTGGCCAAAGCGTTATAGTATCAAAAGGTCAAGCGTTATATTGCTTATTTTGCTTTATTATTCAACGCGGACGAAGTCGCGAGCACCAGCTAGTATTATATATTATGTCAAAGTGGGTCTGTCTGTTACTTCACGCCTTAACTACTCAACCGGTCATCATGAAATTTAGTATACGCGTTTTCAGAAAACATTAAATATACTCGTATAGGGTACCTTTTGTATAGAAAAAAAAAATTATATTCCCAAGGGATTTTTTAAGAATAGAAATCCAACGCCTTACAAAAGTATAACAGCAATTCTAGCGTCATATTGCTCGTATGTTTTGTCATTTATATAGGTTTTTTACTGGCTGGTGCCCGCGTCTTCGTCCGCGTTGAAAAATAAATAAATATAACACCTGACAAGCTATAATTGCAATAAATACACATTTAATATGTAAGCAAACATGTTGATCGGTTAGATAATTAAGGCGTGACATCGACCGATAATTATGAAATTTTTGCAGTCAAGACAGAGTTACATTTGTATGGATTTTATACACATTAGTAGTATGGATATCATTTTGTCAAAATAATATATACTATTGACACGACTGTGCTGAGCTTTCAGCAGATTTTATACAGGATTGTATTAAATTGTTATTAAATAAATATTATTAAAAAACGATGTTAATTACGTATATGTGTTTCAAATAAAAGAAAATAAATATATATATTTTTATCTAAGTACATAAATACTTTGTGTTTTATTGTAGCTTTTATGCTCGAAATTCTAACGCTGTCCTTAAAGAATATCCGTAGTTAAAATTTTTAGTTTTTTTAATAGTCAACCCGGCCAAACGCAATATATAATCACGTAATGAAGTATTTAATTAAAAATTATTTTTTATTAAATTGTTGATGAACGTAGCATCTTTGCAGCCGGATCTCGCACTAAAATAATACAAAAAGAGTATTTTTTTTTTTTTTGATTTGACAAAAGGAGCGCAAACTGATTTTCGCACTCCGGTGCTGTGCCCAGTATGATTAAGACGCCCCCTTTTTTTTATGGATCCCTACCGACCTGGGGGCAGACCAGTGGGTTATGTCGATCTCCCGCCCCGAGAAGGTAGTGGGATAGACCTACCGACTAAACCTCTTGGCGTCCTCCGCGTCCGCTATAGGCGTAGTTGCGATGTCTGACGAACACTCTTCCGCAACTCCGCCGCGGGGGTCCGTAACCGGACACTACTCATTGGGACAGCGCACCCGAACTGCCAAAGTGCGCTCCAACAATTATAATGAATGAATTATATTAACATCCGTCTCATGTAGGTATATTTATAGATTTATCTTCATTTATTTTGTATCAAATAGGCATAAATGGAGATTTATATACATTTGTGAACCGCAGCTAGTGACCGTTTAAATAAACAATGATATAATTTTATTAAAACTTAATTTTTTTTATCAGCTGACTGGCTGACGGTCCGCTTGATGGCTACCGTCGCCTTTAACACAAGCAACGCCACAGGTGCGCTGCCGATCATAGTAGGTATAGGTAAGGATAAGGGCATCCCTTACTCACTGTTTGGTTGAACTGTTTCTTTGGTTGAACGCGTTAATCTCAGGAACTACTGGATCGAATTGAATTTTTTTTGTGTTGGGTAGCCCATTTATCGAGAAAGGCTAGGCTATATAACATTTTGAACGCGGACGAAGTCGGCGGCACCAGCTAGTACTTATTAATTTAATTAGATTAGTGTGAAATAATCGAACGGTTGTTATGCGACATTGAACCCTACGCTCTGTATGTAAAACTTATCACAAATTATTATATATATTATTTGTGTTTACATAAATTGTATGAGTTCACAGTGTGGGTTCATCGTATCATGACTTCATTTCTTTGATAAAAACCTATCATTGTAGTGCGTACATATAGAATTGCCGATGATTGCTTTGTTTTTGCGTTCGGGAAGCTCGGGACATCATCTTGTCCAAAATACCTCAGTGTCACAGTGCATTACGAAGACCACTGTGAAATAACAGCATATATGCTGTTGTATATCGGTGAGTGAGCAAGCGATGCAAGAGCCCATGGCCTCTGTAGTTTTTAATCATATAAACAGTGAAATGTCTGACGTAAAAGGTTATATCGAATTAATAATTTATTATTATTATTTATTAATATATTATTATGGAAGCAAATTTAAAAGCGTATTCACTTCAAAATAAACAACCAATACTGTATAAGTGTACTGTATAGGTATATATATAATAAATATATACCTAAAAATATATATGTAACATACAAAGGCATAAAGAACTTTTAGATACATTTCTAAAGTTGACCCTGCCGAGACTCGAACCCTGAGAGAGAGCACCAAGTAAGCACATTAACCCAACAATGGGGTTGTTAATTTATTTTGTCCTCTTTTAAGCGTTTAAGCATTGAACCCTAAGTCTCACACAAGTTATGCAAACACAAAAGTACACAAAAGTTATCTTGTGATTCATAGGAAACAAAAAAACAATTACGAAATTCCAATATTTCCTATGTTTATGATATCCATTAACAAATAAATAGGTAGGTACATATACTGTTTATTGCTTAAGTTCAAAGAATAATATTACAAGGCCTTTTATCGGAGAGTTTGTTTACTTCATGGATATTTGCAGTTTATATTTTGTTGTTTGAAAGAAAATTCAATTTGTTCTGGACCGTCTGGCGGCAGTAACCACCATCTTACGGAAGAAACTGCACGAATGCTTTTCTATTATCCAGGTCAAACTTTTATCCTATTCAGTACAATATGTACTAGCAACGCCATAGGGACTGCAGTCACTTGCAGTCTCTATGGCGTTGCTAGTCTCAAAAAATTTAAGAGGGACAGTGAAGAAAAAATTCTATACAATAACAGAAGACCGTCTAAGTATAACAGTATTTGTGACGATGATTTTATGCCTAAATTATTGGTTTTATGCCTAAATTATTTGTTTGTTTGCATAAGGACATATTTGCAAAAAGACAGAATCGCTAAAAGACAGATTCTCAAAAAGACATCAACAAGTAATCATGAAAATAATAAAAACAAGAACTGCTTTATTTATATGTCGCCGTGTTTTTAATAAAGTAATAATGATCGATCACAGTGCCTCATTTTGGGGTGCTTGCCTTAACACTCTGTTCTAGGGTTGCCGGGTTCGATTCCCGGCAGGGTCAACTTTAGAAATGAATTTTTCAAAAGTTGGCTCTGGTCTGGATCTAAAAAGTAGTGGCAGGACTTACTGCGTTTCGCATTCATTAGGGCAACCCGTCTGGCGGCGGTAACCACCCCCTTACTGAACACAGCAAACATGCTGTTGTGTTTCGGTGAGTGACTAAAGGATAGCAGAGCCCTTTCCCTTCCCAATCCCTTATCCTTGATCCTACTGTAGTCGGCAACGCATTTCCACCATTTGCTTGTGTTATAGGTACCTACCATCAATTAGATCGTCTGCCTGTCTGCAGACCTCATCTTTAAAAAAAGACACTTTTTTCTAAGAGTTCCACTGTGACCTTAGAAACAACATTATAATCAAATATTAATTATGATATAACTAACACGAGTAGATATAATAAGTAGGTATGTCAATAAAATGATAAAATATAAGTAATACTTAAGCCACATTGTTCTAATTACTTATATTATACATTGTTACTTAATGATATTCCTTGGCCTATTCGAAGAAATTAATATGTTAATGCTTAATTTTATGTGTTAGGTACGCATATAATGCGCAAGTTATCTGTATCAATTTGTGTAATACTAGCTGGTACCCGCGAATTCGTCTGCGTTAAAATTTAAAAATACATGTAACGCCTGACATACGCTTAGTGTCGTCACATGTCACATTTTTAAGCCTACTCCTAGTTTATGGCTATACCAATACATAAATTATCAAAGTTTAGACAATATCCTTACATATTATAAAACAAAGTTCTCCGCCGCCTCTGTCTGTCTGTCTGTCTGTCTGTTCGCGATAAACTCAAAAACTACTGCACCGATTTTCATGCTGTTTTCACCAATGGATAGAGTAGTTCTCGAGGAAGGTTTTAGTATATAATTTTCACGCGGACGAAGTCGCAGGCACCAGCTAGTTTGGTATAAAACAAATAATACAAAAAACAACAAATTAATACATCAACCAAGCAGGTGTGCTTCCTCAAGCTCAGACATAAAGAACCCTCAACTGCTCTCTAAGACAAAAAAATTTTGTATTTCTTAAATTGTGTTATTTTAATTGTTTTTATGTTGTGATATAAATAAAACATAACGACTAGGTAAAAGAAAGAAATTCACACTATCTCCACATGTACTATGTCGTACTCCACGTGTATATGTAGTGTCATGAAGATGAGGTCATGTCATATACCTACTTAGCATTTTGTTGATGCCCTAAATTATTTCTAATCAATAAAGTTAACGTCACATACAATGGAAATAAACATCAAATATTTCAACAATACTATGTAAATAATTAAATTGTTGTTTACATAAACTGAACCTAACCTAACCTTTAATCGTTCAGCGGGTAATGCCCACTAATCGGACTAACGCTGTGGTCTAGTTAATATTTTAGGTTACCTATGTAGATTTTTAATTTTTATTATTTATTTTGGTGAGTCACAGATTGTAACGTTTAATAGATTTGAGTAAATATATAGCTGAAGATTTTTTCCCGTCTTCTAGACAATTAGTATCAATCAAGTGAACCGTCAGCCTGTCAGCCGATATTTACGTAAAAAAAAAGATTATAACTTTTCCAAGCAGCTACGTCTAACGAATCGTTATTAGGTGACCCATTCGCATTTCCTCACCCCTAAGGTGTGCAGCGCATTTACAATCTATCTTGATTTTTTTTTTAACCTCCGACGCCCGACGCAAAAACGGGGTGTTATAAGTTTAACGTGTGTGTCTGTGGATCTATCTGTGTGACTCTCTGTACAATCGTAGCTCCCAAAAGATCCTGTTTCGAAGCTGACGTGACTGGGATCTTCAGACGTTTGAAGACCATCAGCCCATTGCCTAATTGACGAAGAGATTTCACTAACTTCAACATGTTCGATTGATATAAAATTAGGTATAACTGATACTTCAGTTGTACATCCATGACATGGTAACCTTTACCTGATGCTGCAGCATCAAGAAGTCTGCTAGACACCTGCTTTTCATTTCCAAAGTTGACCCTGTCGGAAACCGAACCCGGGCCCCTGAGACAGAGCGTAAAGACAAGCACCCTAACCACTCATCCAATGAATTAGTCAATAAACCTTTCGGTGGTTTAGGGCCACATTGTTTCCACATTGTCTATAAGGACGAATGGGTAATAAATGCTCCTTCATATCTTTGAAGCACACATTGTCCAAGCTCCAAGATAAACTATGACCTTTGTATTGGCATATCATAAATGCATGCCCATATTTATGTAGTCACAGATGCAGTAGGAAATGTAAGTGTACGCCGCACAATTAGTCTTATCGTTTGTTTACACTATGAATAATTAACTCATTAGTAAAAGTCCAGTAAATCGAAGGGACGAATTAGGGACGAGTAGACTGCGCTTCGCAGCCCAAACAACCCCCCTTAAACGGAGATATTGATGGATGTCCCTTTGTTTTTAGAAAAATTAAGATATTTTAGAAAGATTGTTTTATATATATTATTATTATTTTGTAAGAATATTTAGTACTTGTTATTTTTATTTTTCTGTGGCTACTTTTTTTTTTATTTGTTGTTCAGCAAGTAATGTATGGTTATTTTAACTAGCTTCCTTTTAAAGGTAGTATCACTAGTACTATTAACAGTCCAATGGTACTAGAGCAACTACATAGGTTGTGTTTCGATGAGTGAGTAAGAGATGCCAGAGCCCAATTTCCTTATCCCTTGCTAAACCTATCCTTAATCCCACTATACGCTCGGCAGCGCACTTGCAGCACCTGTGGCGTTGCTCGTATTATAGGCGGCGGTAGCCACCTTACCATCAAGTGGACCGCAGCTTGTTTGTCGACCTTAACTTAAAAAAATATATTAAAAATTAAAAACAACCTAATAAATATTTTTTTTTATTTAATTTCCTACTTTAAAAATAAAGACCAATAATGGATGCACTCCTTTTTAGCATGATGACATGGAAATCGTCTACACCTTGATAAGACAAAGAGAAAGGGTAAGACAGAAGAATGACCTCTGACAGCACAGCATGTGTCAGAGCTATCAAAATTATAGTGGCCTGCCACTACTATCTAAATCCCGACCAAAGTCAATTTTAAAAAGTTCTTTTCCAAAGTTGACCCCGCCGGGAATCAAACCCGGGGCCTCTGAGACGTTAGGCAAGCAGTTCTGTCTCTCAGTATGTACGCTTAGTTTTTTTAAACTGCACAACTGATTACATTAATGGAAAGAACGTTAAACGAGGAAGGTTTCAATATAAAATTTAACGCGGACGAAGTCGCGGGCATCAGCTAGTTAAGGATAAGGGCTAGGAAGAGACAGGGAAATGGGCTCTGGTATCCCTTTACATTCTCATTGAAACACCACAGCATACTTTCTGTTATTTCAAAGTGATATTCTGTGAGGGAGGTGGTTACTGTAGCCATAATTATGAAAATATCCGCCTAATTTATGAAACGTGTTTTGAAATTAGTCCAATATAAATTCTTCAAATTAATTTTATTGTAAGTTTTATATTTATAAAAAATATATACCTAATTACAATAAATTACGTAAGCCTATAAACAATAGTTTTCTTAAATAGTATATAAGTATCTAGATAAGATTTTTTATACGAATCATTCAACATTCGCTTAGCACGTGTCTATAAACGGTCATTGTACTTTCCTTGTAAACAATGTAATATACTTGAACTCAAAATACAAATTAATATTATTATCTATAATTATAAATGTACCAAATTACTTGGTCTTACTTGTTATATAAGTCCAAATAATTTAGTTTGTTTTAAAATGTGATTTAATAAAATTTAAGTTGGTATCACTTTAATGTTTAGGTGATGGTACACAACCTGACGTAATACCCTTTCAAGTGAATTAATAAAGAGAAAAGGCGCACAGACTAAGTCGCGGGCGAAAGCTAGTTGGCTATAATTTAAAAAGTTACCAAGTCATGGCGAAAAGCTTGTAATATTTTAAATGTGATATTTTTTATGTTATGCTCGACAGACAGGCTGACGGTCCACTTGATGGTAGGTGGCTACCGTCGTCTATGACACAAGCAACGCCGCAGGTGCTGCCGACCATAGTAGACCATAGGGGTTAGGATGGGATAGGGAAATGGGCTCGTGAGTACGGATATGTAGGTGTTTGTTACTATTTTACGCTAAAACTACTGAACGGATTTTGATGAAACCATACGTTAGAATAACATATAAGCTTATAATTAAATTACAATTTGTATTATTCAATTATTGCTGAATTTTAAATTATTTTTTTAAAGATTTTTATCGAAAAATTTAAGTAATTCATTAAAACAATGTCCATAGATACTTACAATTTGCCAATATTTATAAGAGTATGAAGCTAACATTTATAAAGATACGTAGACGAAGCCGTGGGTGGAACAATCATATGTAAGTAGTGTAAGTAATGTGACACAGTGTAAGTAATGTGACAGAATCGTGTTACAAAATTCCAGTGTATTTACACTGGAACTTTATCTGTCATTGTCATTGTATTACCTACGACGTTAAAAGATGAGTGTTATAAGTTGGGGCTTGGCCTGACTGCTTTGGACTTGACGGTGGAACAGTAGAGTCCTCGGCTCGGAAGCTCCGAGACATCTTCTCGATGATTGAACTGCCTCTGCTGACTTATTTTTATAATCTCTATCTATACTATATTAATATTAAGTATAATATACTATATTAATATCTATATCTATACTCTATACTTCTATACTATACTAATATTATAAATGCGAAAGTATGTTTGGATGTATGGATGTTTGTAACTTTTTCACGCAAAAACTACTGAACCGATCGCCATGAAATTTGCATACATGTTATCTGGGACACCAGAAAGGACATAGGGTCACCTTTCATCCAGAAAAAAAGGACTAATCCTGAGGGATAAATAAAAAATAAAAAACTAACGCTCGGCCAAACTGTTATAGCAACACGAGGTCAAGCGTTATATTGCTTTTTTTTAATTTTCAACGAAGTCGCGAGCACCAGCTAGTTAAGTATAAAGAGAGAAGATTTGTATGTTTGTAATGAATAAACTCAAAAACTACTGGACCGATTTTGTGAAAATTCTTTCACCTATAGAAAGCTACATTATCAGCGAGTAACATGAGCTATATTTTACAAAGTTACGAGGGCGAAGTCGGGTACAAAAGCTAGTATTTAATAAATAAAGCTAACTACATATTTATAATAAGTAGGTAATAGTTTTATTTCATTAATTTAATAATACAAAATTTTCGTTACGATATTTACAATATCGATACAAAAGCATAGCATACAAGATGTAGGTATATCGTGTATCGATACAATCGGTTGGCGATACATATAACGATACAATATATCGATACAAAGCGACATACATCGGGCATCGCTACCGCGTGCCACTAAACCACGTCGTAATTTGTTCGTCGTAATCGTAAAGTTGTAAAATTATATAATTTCGTCTTCATCGACTCTAAAGATATCCCGGACGAGCCCCCAAAAATATGTGGGATAAATGTTTAGAGTAAAAGTTAGACAATTTCAGCAAGTCTTTGTATTTTAATTTAGAAACAACACATCGTAAAACGTCTCACATAAGGCTTCCTCCATTTTATTTTATTTTATACTAGCTGTTGCACGCGACTTCGCCCGCGTAACTTTATAAAATATAGCCTATGTTACTCGATGATAACGTAGCTTTTTATAGGTGAAAGAATTTTTAAAACCGGTCCAGTAATTTTTGAGTTTTTTGATTACAAACATACAAATCTTCTGTTTTTATAATATTAGTATGGATCTTTCGTTCCTATCCAATGCACTCGTCCTTCTCAATCATAATTACGTTCCGTTTCCTAAATTCAAAATAATTTATTTGCTGAACATAGTTATTATACCTACACTAAATTGTTGTAAATTTTAATAGATAATGTCCACATATTCAACCGACAGCGGTGTTCAAATCTATATTTAAATAAAAAATATTACTCAACTTCTAAAAGCTGTTAAAAATGTTGTGTTGGATTGTGTATTACTCAAAAACTCGAAAACTAGCTGACGGATTGACTTGAAATTTATACACAACATTGCATTTAAACAGAAGAATGATCTTATATAGTTTTTTTTTTTTTTTTTTTTTTTTTTTTCAAAATTTCATTGGATAGCGATTTTTTTTATAAAAATAAAAACTTAATTTTCATACGTTGACCGTTGTTATGGCAACCATGGAACGTGGCTGCCTAAGCCACAGCGAAGCGTTACCGGGTTCAACTAGTTCTTTATGATTTACTTGCCTAAACAGTTATTGATCTAATCTAACCGTTTAAAGAGTTACTGAATTGAAATGCTACCCTTGTTTGCCAGTACAACAATCATATCAATTTAAATTCTCGTCTCCTATTGGCCGATCGTCCGAACCGCATCTATAAAAAGGGGGGGGGAGACACTGGCGGCATGCATTTACCTTCCGGCCGGGGTGTTAACTGCACGTAACATAAGTATTGCTAGCTTAAGTTAAAATTCCGACTGATTTACATTTAGTGCAACTGTATCCCCTGTAAAAATGGGGACCAGTAGGTTAAGTTTGAACATTTTATGTGTTCTATACGTACTTTCCGTTTTATGGAATCCCGTTTTAAGTGAGGGTGAGTATTTTTTTTTTAATTAATTAATTAATAAGTAATTTTTTATTACAAGTTACACTTTTAACTAATATTTACTCGTAGATGAGATTTTTAAGTTTTTTTTTTTTATACTTATGTATTATATTTTTAAATTGATAAATAAATAAATATTTTAATTTGTTAAGTAATTTAAACTATTAAAGCCTGTTATAAGTATATTGTTTTAAGTAATAAGTGTATATTCCATCCTTATAGTATGCTTTATATCATATCATAATCATAGTATAATTTGAAGTCGCTTTCCTCATCTGTACATCTGTATATCTTTTGAAGCGGTTTTCATTAATGGAAAAAGTGATGAACGAGGAAGATTATTGTATATAAGTTGTAGAAAAAAATCCATACGAAGCCGCGACCGCTATATAGTACATAGTATAAAATTAAGTCGCCAACTTCTCCTCTTTCTGTTTCTCTGCTAACTTCTTTTGAAGCACCCAACGGATTTGGATACTGTAATCACTAATAGAAAGAGCGATAAAAGAGGAAGATTTGCATCCGTGCGAAGACTGTGGAGGGTCGCTAGTTTTATATATTATAATATAAATTGAAATGTTCTGTGAATCGGAATAAACATAATTAGAAAAATATTTTCATTTTCAGCTATTCCAATTTGCACGAAAACAAAAAATAAATTACCTATGTGTCTATGTTTGTTCTGGGCTAAACTAAAAAAGGTCCAAGGAATACACTAACTGTTGCACGCGACTTCGCCCGTGTAATTTTTTTGATAAAATATAGCCTATGTTACTCGCTGATAATGTAGCTTTCTATAGGTGAAAGAATTTTTAAAATAGGTCCAGCAGTTTTTGAGTTTATTCATTACAAACATACAGATCTTCTCTCTTTATAATATTAGTATAGATAAGTAAAAATGTTAAGTTGGTTTGTGTACATACCTACGCTTAAAATAGACATTGTGGAAGATTTTTATACATAAAAATTGCACCCCGGGCGAAGCCGGGAGCGGGTCGTTAGTTTTTGATATATTTTTACTGACAATTCGGACCAAGAAATAAAAGGTCTTTTACGTTCAGATAAGAAAGTTTCAAGATATACTTTGTAGATAAAGAGCCTTACCAAAACTAAATATTTTAGGATAATATTTAAACGGCATCTTTAGGTAATAATACCTTTACGTAATCTTTAGGTAATATACTTATCTAAGTTCGGTTAAATTGGTTCAAATAGTGGTCTGACTACAAAATAAATAAATAGATATTAAATAGGAAAAATCTTCCTCTTTTGTTAATGAAGAATCATCATTTAAAAAATATATTAATACGTTACAGAAAATGAATAAATATATTTTAAAACTGTTTGAAGCTACTAATCGCTTTACGACTTTGGAAAAACACTGTTTTAAATTGTCAATTAATACATGATAAAGTCTTTCAATGTCTGTAGACATCGTATAAAACGCCGTCTGTCCGTCTGTATGTACAGTCGGGGTACGAAAACCTTCGTTAGTTTTCAAATTCATTCCCTTATCAAGTCAAGACCCTTAGTACCTTTTCAAACTAAATCACTTAGCATACAACTGACAGAAATTTGAAATGAAGTCGACAAGTAAAAGTCGACTTTAAGATGACGAACCTTTTCTTACCCCGACTGTACGCTTAGATCTTTCTAACTATGCAGCATCAAGTAATCTGCGGGACACTAAACTCCTTAATCATACAGCAGATATATAATGTTTGAGCTCAATAGAAAGTTTAGTTTATAATTTAAATTATTCCTTGATAAGAATAAATTCTCAATTCTTTATTTTCTTTAAGTAATAAATTTTTATTATTAAGAATATTAATAATAAGATGCTAGCATGATTGGGACCCTGTCTAGGGGATTGAAGCTTAATATTATATAATACAATTTGTAAATACATATAACTCAGTTTTAGATATAGATTAGTTGTTAATTTATTAGTTAATAATAATTTATAACAATTTTTTTATACAAACCGCTTAAAAAAAAAAAATTTTTTTGAATACTTATTTTCTTTTGTAAAACGAAAGAGCCACTTCAATTCCCTAAAATAATTTATCTAAGGGCCTCTTTCACCATCTCTGAATAAAGTGTCAAGTAAGTTAAAACCGCCATTTAAAGTCACCGGTCATCGGGAATGATGGAGCTGAGATACCTTTGTTTGTACGGTAAAATTCCCAAACATTAAAAAGAAAATAATAAAAAAATTCGCCTATCGAAGGATGCAGTAAACCGAGTGCATAATTTAATAAAACACAAAATTATTTCTAATCAAGTAATTTATCAACACTTTACTTGTAGTTGGTGAAAGAGGCCCTAACTCTAAATTGACCTTGAATAAGCAAACTAAGATAACACAACAAAGATACTTTATATTGTTAATAAACAAATGTCAAAATAAATTTTATCTAAGCGAAAGGTCAAAAGGCGAAAGACGAACAAAGGATGTTATCATATGACCATTTTCGTTACAGATAATATTACAATATGGTCATTACTGGTCATTGTCAAGGTAATTTTAGACATATTTAACTATGAAAATATATTTACACAATTAGCTAACGCTCTATAGCAACCTATCAATATATTTATAATTATGATGGTTGTTTACTTAATACATAATCAATAGAATCTAGCATTAGAGTATAAAGATCTAGCGGTATCCTAACTTATAAGTTATTATATTAAAACACTATAAATTATATATTATAAATGCGAAAGTGAGTTGTTTTTTTGTCAAGGTTTCACGTCTTAACTACTCATCATGACACTTTGAATAATACACTTTGTCAGGGATATAGAAAAAATCTATTATCCAAAAAATGTATACTGTTCCTAATATCTATACTAAATACTATCTATAGGTACTAATATTAATAAAGAGAGAAGGTTTGTATTTTTGTTTGTAATGAATAAACTCAAAAAACTTCTGAACCGATTTTAAAAATTCTTTCACCTATAGAAAGCTACGTTATCAGCGAGTAACATAGGCTATATTTTATAAAGTTACACGGACGAAGTCGCGTGCATCAGCTAGTTTAGGAATAAACTTACATTACTTATTTACTCTCAATGTAAATACTTTGTGATAACGCTTCAGTTTTTTGGTCTTGAATTGAATTGAATTAAATACAATGACTAATAACACTCAATATCGGCAATTATGCAATTCATTTAATAAATAAATTTTTAATATATTATGTGCATTTAATAAATGAAAATGTAATATGGGAACAGAAAAAGAAGAACAGGAAAAGAGTCATAAACATAGGTAATATAAAAAAAAAATTGTGTATGTCAGCTCCGACACACGACTGGAGTTTACTTCTTACGAACGATTATAAAATTTAAATTTTCACAATTCGAACATGCCGAAAGAGAACAACATTGTTCTTTTTTAAAATAATACTAGCTGTCCCGCTCCCGTCTTCGCGCGGGGTGCATTTTTTTTTCCTTAAAAACCTTCCCTGATTATCCCTCTATCCATTGGTGAAAACCGCATGAAAAACTGTGCAGTAATTTTGGAGTTTATCGCGAACAGACAGGCAGACAGACGCGGCGGAGTAAGGATTGTGTAGATGGCGCCATATCTCTGAAACTTCAGATATTATAAAATATTCAAAAAAATATAACGTAACTATAACGCATAACATAACGCATTCGTGTAACAATTTTGATTTATTTTGATATATGTAAATCGATTCTTAAGGAGTAAACTCCAAATAGGCCTCCAGAGTAATTTTCCTCGATCAATTAGTTGTCGCTAAGTGACATCTCGGTGGTGACAATTTGCAATAAACGTCTTCTGATAAGCACGATAAACTTTACCTTTGACCTAAGATTGTGATATCTCTTATGCTTGACATTTCACGTACCGTAACAAAAGTATACCTATTACCTACACGAGACCATTAGGTGTTAGCTTCATATTATACTAGCTGTTGCACGCGACTTTGCCCACGTAACTTTATAAAAAATAGCCTATGTTACTCGCTGATAGTGTCTGACCGAAGCTTCGGCATCGGTCAAGCTTTGGCCAAAAAAACCACCTTCGGTGGAAGGTTTTTAGGCCGGGTTTTGGGCCGAAGCCGAAGGTTTCGCTGAACATTCAATATTAAAATTTTAAAATCATTTATATTATTAATTGTAGCTTGCAGCCAATCTTGAACAAAATTTCTTTGAGCTTTTAAGCCTTCGGCTTCGGCTTCGGCCAGAAATTGACCATTGGTCGGACACTACTCGCTGATAACGTAGCTTTTTGTAGATGAAAGAATGTTTAAAATAGGTCCAGTAGTTTTTGAGTTTATTGATTACAAATTATTCTCTCTTTGTAATATTAGTATAGATAACTAGCGTTTGCATGCTACTTCGTAACCCTTTTTTCTAAACCTTTAAAGGATTTATTGAAATTTTTCTAAGGCAATGTATTTTAATATTTATATGATCCTGATTTTAATATTTATATGATGATTTATACTATACTTTGGTACGATACTTTGTAATGTGTCCTTTTCTGTATCCCTGACAACGTGTATGCAAAGTTTCCTTATGCTCTGAAAATAAAGGCCGCTTCTGTCTTACAGAAATCATAATTTACAGAAAAATATTACCCACGCGCGAAACCCATTAACGCACGAATTCAAATTTTTCGGCATTATATAAAATTTTATACATAACTTGCTGGTGTCCGTGACTTCGTTCGCGTTAAATTATATATGAAAGTTTTCTTCGTTTAACGCTCTTTACATTAGTGAAAACCGCATGAAAATCTGTTCAGTAGTTTTTGAGATAATAGCGAACATATACATACAGACATAGAGACCGACAGATGCGGCGAGGGACTGTTTTTTTACAATATGCAAGAATAATATTGAATGTATCGGTAACATTTTTTTACATGGCTGCATCGCTAATTACAATCCATTTAACTGAACCTTATGAATATTTTATAGCATATCTTGTTCGTTTATTTTAATGTGTACCTGATATTACCTATAATAGATAAGCGTTTTAATAGGTACTTATTATCTTCTAAAGAGTCTCGAAGAATTGGGTTGGTATCAATGTCTTAATTGATTTTACAATTAAGTATAAACAGTTCAAATTGTTTACATCTCTTGTTAATAATCTTAATAACCTTTGACGAGCCCGTTGAATGAGTGGTAAGGGTGCTTGCCTAACGTCTCAGGGTCCCCGGGTTTGATTCCCGGCGGGGTCAACTTTGGGAATGAACTTTTCAAAGTTGCCTCTGGTCTGGATTTTGAAAGTAGTGGCAGGGAGCACTGCGTTTCGCAGTCATTTGGGCAGGACGTCTGGCTTGTGTTATAGGCGACGGTAGTCACCTACCATCTAGTGGACCGTTAGCCTGTCTGTCGACCATAACATAATAAAAATGTAAATTTTTAAATCGGTCCATTAGTTTTTGAGTTTATTCATTACAAAAAAATTAGGCATAGATCAAGCTGGTATAGATCAAAAGACTTGATTGTTTAAAATATTTACTTAAGTACTTAGAAAACAATAGTCTTTAAAATTGAAACATAAAATTTGAAAACCATATACTAACTGTCAACTTATGGTGTACTACATACTAATTTAAACAAGCGTTGGTTAGACAGGGGGGCTTTAGAACATTTGGGGCCCCTACTCGGTGCAGTGATCTCTAACAAATTGAGTAATTGCTTGACGGACTCACGGAGACCAGTTACGATACGACAGACAGACAAACAAAACTCGCTGTTATTATGAAATAAGTTGTTTGTACCAAATAGACATATTGTCATCTGGTCTGGAGAGTTCCATTTATTTATAAAATAGATATCGCACATGCTAACTGAGTGTATGGCAGGTGTATTAGAATTGATGATTTTGAAATTTGACACTTAAATAAAACCTTTTTATGTAAAAAAAAAATCAGTTTTGGCAACTTTGTTGCAATTTTTGCAACCAGGTTGTTGCAAAAAACGTCTGTATGTTTCTCTGCTATCTACTTCTAAACTACCTAATGGATTTTGATATGGTTTTCTCTAATGGAAAGAGGGCTAAACGAGGAAGATTTGTGTATATAAAAAAATTCATCCCGAACGAAGCCGGGAGCGCTAGTCTATACTAATATTATAAAAATAGAAGATTTGCGTTTTGTATTTTTAGTTGTAATGAATAAACTCAAAAACTATTGGGCCGAGTGACATAGGCCATATTTTCTGTCAAGTTACGCGGACGAAGTCGCGTGCAACAGCCAGTACGTAATAAAACTAAAAGTTTAGGTACCCAATAAATTTAGACAATGATCGAATAAAATATTACAATGCCATATATCAACATTAGACAATTATTCCAACAAACAGAGGAATATGCCAGCATTTGTACAAACAAACGATTTATTTGCGCCCGCGCATCCTTATTGATAACGGTTAACATTTGACCCGGTATCAGCCGGATACAAAACAATTTCTTAACACAGATCGATCGAGTCTTATCCTTTGACCTTATTATTTCATTGTTGGTTAAGTATACTTAAATGAGTCAGATGTTATCATTTTACATTTATCCCACATATATTTGTATACAAGATTTTTTTAAATGTTAAGCTCGACTGACAGGCTGATGATCCACTTGATCCGTCGCCTATAATACAAGCAACGCCATAGGGTGGGGTAATGGGCTCTGGCATTCCTTAAAATAAATAAAATATGTACAGTTTGACGCCATTCGTCTACTTCGCTTTTTACCACATTCGCTGTTCATCTATATAGCTATTACTTAGTCATCTCTAACGTACAGTTGATTAGAAAAGGTTTTAAGTTATATTTAGCCAAAATTTCAGTCGCTGGGTCGCTGTTTGGTTACAGTTTGGTACAGTTAGACAGTACAGTTGACATGGATCAGATCAGAAAAAATAACAGTCGTCCAGTTTCATTAGTAATGATATAAACTCATAATAATTACATTTAATTAAAATTTATAATATCATTACCTACTACTATTATCAGGAGCTGCGTGTGGCTGTTCCTTGTGTCATGATAAATAATGTGATTAATGAACAGTTCATTGGTTTGTTTGTTGCAGATAAGTGTTCGAGAGGGTGTACAGGAGGTACGTATATCTTTTGCTTGACCTTTCATTTATTTTTAAAACTATATTAAGATAAATAAGCACTGAGAAGTCTTTGTACGTTTGTAGTTTTACTTACAATGTATTACTCTGCTATTTCTTCATATTAAAGTACCGCTCCTTTACGAAGATTGGCGACCATTATGGCTATCTTAATCTTGGAAGCTGCTGAATGAAAAAATGAGCTAGAAATCATAGCTCTCAAATTCTTTAACCAGAATCGTCTTTCTTCTGTCTCTGCTACGTTTTCCCTGTATTTTTCCTGGCATCACTGGTTTAAAAATATAGTATCTTTTGTCTCTCTTTACGTGCCTGAATTACTGCAGCTTCCTCTCTTCTATTGTTTTTTATTAATACTATCATACCAGTTGAAGTAAAACTGCAGCAACTTCCATACAGTAAAAAAAGAATATATATTATACAATGTTTGTATTATAATTCATGGTAAGTATGTATATAGAATCTGTCATTTTTCATTTGCAGGAGCATCAGGCGCGACCTTCTTAAAGGGACACAAGTACAACTATGGCGTTGAAGGGACCGTTTCTATTTACCTGACTGCTGCTGATCACAAGGAAACCAGCGTTAAACTTCTTGGTCAAGTAACCGTTTCGGCTTTAGGGAATTGCGCACATGTCCTTAAAGTGCAGAATCTGGTCATATCTGGACCTGATGGCAAGGTAAAACATACACTTTTCTTTTAAAGTAAATGGATTTTGATGAAATTTGGTACGCAGATAGTTTATTACCTAGATGTAAGAACATGTATAGAATACTTATTATCCTCGAAAAATATTAGGTTCCCGAGCGATCATATAAAAATATAAACAAAGAGGGCGCCATTGCCGCCGTGTCTTTATCTCGTCTTTGTCTTTGTGATGTCGGGCGTTACAATACTCATATATTTTCTCAGGTGTTATATTTTTCTTTTTCCAACGCGGACGAAGTCGCGGGCGCCAGCTAATTTTAACATAAAATAATTGCCATAACTTTTAAGACTTAGAATTGAAATTAAACTGGCAAAAGACAAAGATAAGTATATTACAAATATTGTATTTATAACATTGTCCTCTGATTCGTTTCAGAAATACAACAAACCACCAGGCCTTGAGAAGCCAGTTCGTTTCACTTTGCAAGACGGTCGCGTGGGTCCCGAAATATGCTCCGAAGAGGGCGATACTCGCCGTTCCCTCAATATCAAGAGAGCCATTATCTCTCTACTGCAAACAGAACAGAAGCCTTCGACTCAGGTATTATTCAGGATTCCTATTTTTTTATGTTAAGGTTTATGCCACTTGATGGTAGGCGGCTCCCTTCGCCTATAACACAAGTAACACCACAGGTACTGCAAGTGCCCATTTATTGTAGGATTGAGGATAAAGAAAGAAAGAAATTTTCGATACCAACCTGTAGAAGGAAAAATAACTTCCACCGCTTCTACAGCTTGGAATCGAAAATTTCTTTCACCCACCTATATTACACATATTCTAGAAACTCATATCAAAAATGCCCTTGAGGGACTCAAATTTTGATTTGTTAATAAATTTTTCTGGACTTATAATGACATTCATAACAATATCTCCCAAAACATGCTCTAAAGGTTAATGAGAAAGTATATTTTGCACCAGATCGATATTTTCGGAGCTTGTCCCACTGAAGCGTCTTCGTCACAAGAAGGAGGCGCGGTTCTCGTACATCGGACTCGCGATCTGTCTCGTTGTGCTCACCGTGAACAAGGAAAGAACGATCTCATCACAGCCGTCGTCAATCCAACTGCTGTAAGTTTTTTTTTTTTTCATGACATTATTATTTATTTATTTTTTATTTTATTTTTTTAGTTTACTGCAGGAAAATGAGTTTCAATACATACCTTTAATTTTGTTTTTCGAGTATAATTGGAACGTCAAAAACGTCGAAGACTGACTGATGCGATAATGCTTAGCGAAACAAATTGCTTTGAGGTGTATACTGAGTACGTAGTACATTATGCCTCAATGGGCAAGAGGCGTGATTTCAGCGTACAATTTGAACTAATTTAAAAAATTATTCAAATGAGCTTATATAAATAATTTTTTTAAAAGATCTGAAAAGAACTCAAATGTATAGATGTAGATGCACCGGCGCAAGCTGCTAGTCTATCTAGGGAATAAATTAAATAAAAAAACCAAATGTCACGTATTCAATACTTATTAATTTACTAAAATAGCAACTCACTATGGTTTCAGGAGATAAAAGACAGTCAGGTGCTTCAATCAATCTTGAATGTGGAGTCCAAGGTTAACAATGGTGTACCAGAGAAGATATCGGCCACTGAGGAGTACCTTTACAAGCCTTTTTCGTTGGGAGAGAACGGTGCTCGGGCTAAGGTCCACACAAAATTGACCCTCACTGGAAAGGCTGCCGGTGCTGACGAAGGTAGGATATTGAGAATTTTATCCGAGATAATATAGGTATAGTTCTTTATAGCGTATGTGAAATGAGTGAATGAATATTTTATTTAATTGAGAACAAAAAGAATGGTATCCTGAGTTTCTTTCTGGGTTTCATCTCAGGGTCGTCATCATCTTGCCTTTTTTTCCGAAACCGTGGTAAATGTAAATTTATAATGACGATCATTCTTGGAGAAACCTCATTGATAAATATAGGTTTATTTTGATAAATTTTTGCATGGAATATTACTTATAGCTTGATCTAACTATGTATTAATGAATTTTGGATATTTTAAAGGTGCCTTCAAGGAGACGCATACGATAATTTTCGAGAACCCTCATGGAGCCACTTCTGATACCAGCAACGCGCAATCGGCTCTTAAAATCGTCAAGGAAACCGCCAATACTCTCACTAATGAGGCCAGCTCAAAATCCGCTGGCAAATTCGCTCAAGTTGTCAGGGTATGTACCTTCTTTTTTTTATCTGACCTATATCTGACCTATATTTGACCTAACGCAATAAATGATTGCGTTAGGTTAGGTCAAATATTTTCTCAGGTGTTATATTTCTCATTTTTCTACACCAACAAAGTCGCGGCATATAGTATTTTATGAGAACTTAATATGGTATTGACTAATAACTTCAACAGATCTTTCGCACTGTCAGCAAAGAAGATTTGATGAATGTCTACAATCAATGCAAGGCAAGCGATTTGGAAAAGTAAGTTCATTATCAGTATAATCTAAATATAATTACTAATAAAAATAAAATTGATATTTCTGTTTGTAATATCAAAATAACCGATGTCTATTAAAGAATATACGGTACTTTTTTCTTTTGCATTTGTGACTGTCTCTCTGTCTGGTTGTTCCGGCTAATCTCCGTATTTTGACGGGACTTTCACTGGCAGATAGCTGATGTTGTAAGGAATGATTGGCCGGATGAAGCTAGTTAAAAATAAAATGTTTTCTTCTAATAATTGAGTCAAGAAATAAATATAAAGTTTTTTACCCTTTCACCAGACGAGTTTTTCTCGACGGTCTTCTCCGCGCTGGAACCGGCGCAAGCATTGAAGCTTCCATCCAGATCCTGAAGAGTTCATCCTTATCTCCCCTCGAACAAGAGCTCGTATTCCTGTCTCTTGGGAACGCCAGACATGTTAACAACGATGCTCTCAAGGCTGCCTCTGTAAGTAGTTATTTTTAACCTCCGACACCCGACGCAAAAACGTTATAAGTTTCACGTATGTCTCTGTGTATATATGAGTATGTGTGTGTCTATCTATATAATCTTAACTCCCAAACGGATAAACCTATTTTGATCCGTTTTTTTTTTTTTGTTTGAAAGCAGACGTGATCGAGATTGCTCTTACTAACTATAAATTATGAAGATCTGTTCAGCCGTTTGAAGACCATCAGCCCATTTCATAGTCGACGAAAAGATTTCACTAACTTCCTCGTGTTCGATTGATGTACTGTAAATTTGATATACTGTTACATAAGTGGTATTTTCATGACATAGTAACCTTGTCCTGATACTCCAGCATCAAGTAGTCTGCGGGTTACCCAACTCCCTTGCAACTTACAGCAGATATAACGTGTTTGGGTCCAATAGAAAGTCGGGGGTAAATTTTAATTATAGCTTGTGGTATAATTTTCCTGAAATTTGGTTTTTGTTGAGCCCAACATACTCACTATTTTTTTTTTAATTGTAAAACAGGGTCTTTTGGATTTGCCGAATCTGCCTAAAGAGATTTACCTAGGCGTTGGTGCACTGGCAGGAATCTACTGTCGCGAGCACAACTGCCACTCAGCCAAGTCCGAAGGAATCGTGGCTTTGAGCAATAAACTCGGTGCTAAGTTACAAAATTGCAAGCCCAAGTCAAAGGTCGAGGAAGATTATGTAAGTATTTTCTTCCTAACTATTAGGTACTTATAGTGATGTGCCTGATCGTTAAAAAATCAATATTCTTTTTCATGATTGAAAATTAGGTACTAAAAATTTCTTAAAAAAAATCGTGTAGCTTTTCCTACTTTTAACAGTGTTTTCATATTGGTATATCTTGTTGCATTTTAGGTTGTAGCTGTCTTGAAGGGAATCCGTAATATTCGTCACTTAGAAGACAGTCTCATAGACAAGGTAGTTCACTGCGCGGTAGACAACTCTGTGAAGAACAGGGTTAGGGCTGCGGCTCTTGAAGCGTTCCAAGCTGACCCTTGCGCTTCCAAGGTTAGACATTTTTATGTTTTTTTCTTGTAACGTTTGTTAATTGTTAATTCGATTTTATTCTAAATTCTAACTTTATCCAACAGATTAAGAAGACCGGCTTAGATCTCTTGAAGAATCGCCAACTAGATTCTGAAATTCGCATCAAAGCTTACCTCGCCGTCATTGCTTGTCCTTGTGGCCAGTCAGCCAATCAAATCAAAAATCTTTTAGATTCCGAGCCAGTACACCAGGGTATGTTGATGAACTTGATTAAATCATTAATTGATTAATTATTGAATTTGAATTTGAAGTTTACCTAATCTATTTTTTCTTGTAATTAGATTCCTCGAATTCACGAATATTATTTATCAAAATAAATTCTTAGAGCCTCTTTCACCATGTGTCAAGAAGGCTAACCGCCATTTAAAGTCACCGGTAACCGTGAATAATGGAGATGATATACCTTTGTTTGTACGGTAAAAGTCCCAAATATTAAAATGAAAATAATAATAAAAATTCGCCTATCGAAAGATGCATAAAACCGAGTGCATAATTTAATAAAACATAAAATTATTTACAAAAGTAACTAATCAACACTTTACTTGTAGTTGGTGAAAGAGGCCCTTAGTGTATCATTATAAAAAAAAAATAGAAATCTTAATAATACTGATCATAAATACGATTTTCTGTACATTGATTCTAGGAACAACAAAATGAGTACCATAGAAAATATTACAAAAATATAGCCGAGCCTATGTTACTCGCTGATAATGCGGCTTTTTATATGTGAATTTTTTTTTTAAATCGGTTCAATAGTTTTTGAGTTTATTTATTACAAACAAAAATACAAATCTTCTCTCTTTATATTATGTGTACATAATGTGTATATAATGTGTACATAATGTGTATGTGTCTTACAGTCGGACGATTCATTACAACTTCACTGCGCCACATTCGCTCGTCTTCCAACCCTGACAAACGACTTGCTCGTCAGCACTACGGTCAGATTAGAACACCGAACAAGTTCAATGTTGATGACAGGTACTTACAAATATTTTTTTTATAATGACAGTCGGCAAGCAGGCTGACGGTCCACTTGATGGTAGCTTTGGTATATATATATACCAAAGCTACCAAAGTATCTAATCTAAGTTGATAAGACAATTTTAGTACTTTAAGCTGCGTTATTAGTTTCTTATTCTAAATTCTAATACTATGTTTTCAAATAGACACTATAAGAAGTAAAGAGAAAGACCTGCTTGCTTAAACTTATAAAAAATAATAATTACTAATACTAATGTTACTATTCCGTCCATACCATAAGTAAAAGTAATCAATTTTGTATTAAACCAGTGATTTTGAGACTTTGAGTGAGACTGATTATTGTGATTATTGTTGATTTGCTAGTTTGAAATAAATATTAATTCGTAACCTTGAATCATTATCTTTTTCCATTCATATATAGCAAATTTTCATAAAAGGTTTCATCGCTAACACATCAACCCGGTCGGGCCCGGCGGACCTGGCCGGGTTGGCGACGAATGCTATCGGGCCCGGCCGCGTTGAGAAACATACCGGGTTGCAATCTCTAATCCACTTATCGACTCTTTTCAGAAAATACTCATTCTACCGGGAGGCGTCTTACAATGTAGATGCTCTTGGCGTCGGTGGTTCCATCGAAGAAACCGTCATCTATTCGCAAGATTCTTTCCTGCCCCGCTCTGCGACTTTGAACCTTACTGCTGAGCTTTTTGGACACAGTTTGAACGTGCTTGAGGTATATCACATTTACCTACTGCTACTAATTTTTTTTTTCCTGATTTAAAGTCGTTGCCTGCTTCTATTTATTTTTATGTTCTTCTTCTAACCAACGGTTTTTTTTTTGTATTTTGATACCGTTTTCTCTTTTGGAAAGAACGATAAACAAGGTACATTATTTGTGTAAGCTGTCGGCTAGTCACTACTTACAAAAACAACATAGGTACACATTCATTCAAACCTTTAAATATTGCTTACGTCTTGAATTATTCCATGAATGTTTTCTATCAAACAAAATAAAAAAAATTGTAAATGTAAAATTGTCATTTACAGATTGGAGGTCGTCAAGGCAATTTAGACCGTGTAGTCGAACATTTCCTTGGACCAAAGGGCTTGCTCAACCCCAAGAATCCGCAGGCGCTATACGATGAGCTTGTCAAACGGTTCCAAGAAGCCGAGCAAAGAGTTGAAAAGGGTTTACAAAGAGGGCGTCGTTCGGTTAAGGCCGAAATTGATAACTTTGACAAACACGTAAGCTTTTTTCTCCAATTTGGTCAAAAATGGTATGATAATTTGATGATAAACTACAGAACCTAATACAATACTCTTATATTTGCAGGTTAAAGCCGAATCGGCCCCGTACAACAACGAGTTAGATCTTGATCTATATTTGAAATTGTTCGGAACCGACGCTGTGTTCCTCTCCCTTGGAGACGATAAGGGCTTTGATTTAAATAAATTCATTGATCAAATCTTGAAGTCTGCTAACGAAGGCATTAACAAAGCCAAACATTTCCAGGTAATAAAATGCATTTATGCTAGTATGCTTTATTAGACTAATTTGAAAAGCCATCAAAAACAAAGTGCTTTATAATATTTCAAGCACAATTTTTGAAGTGCAAACTTCATTAGGCGCGTTGGGCATTTTTGAGATGGGAAAACTATTTAACTCGCGACCTGTTACCGTAATCGTGTAACCGTATTATTTAAAAAAAGAACAATTTGAGATGGGAAAAACCATTGAACTCGCGATTTGTTACCGTGTAACCGTGTAATGGACAAATCTATATATAAATACTAAGCAGAAACTGAATATGAAAGTAAACTTACTAGATATGATAACAAGGATCAATATGGTATACACCTCTGACCATTGACCACATATAGTGGTATATATTACAGGTCAGTGCCTCTGACCAATAATCTAGTTTCATATCAACATCAAACTTTTTTAATGGTCTGTCATTATGAAGTTCATGTTAAATAATTATGTTTTTTAATTGTCATTGTGTGTCAGTGTAATATATTTTCTCTTGTATTTCTTATAATCAATAATTGTAAATAAAAACGTAATAGTTCAAGTTTTCACTTCTGTCGGCACTCCCGGAGTGCCACTGATTTTTTTATGTAAAAGATGGTAGGAAGGTTGATGATCTTTTGATGGTTGGTGGCTACAGTCGTCTATTAACATAAGCAACGCCACAAAGGTGGCTTTCAAGTGCATTGCCGACTTTGATTAGAGTAACCGTTAATCGAATTTAAATATTCATGATTTTCACACACATCAACTCTTACAAAAAGTTTAACTTTTTATTATGTTAAAGGTTGGTCAGCTGGCTGATTTGATGGTCATATACTTGATACGCTTGTCAATAACACAAGCAACGCAATAAATGCGTAAGATCGCTGCCGACCTTATTAGGTAACGGATAGATAAATGGGTTCTGGTACCCCTTATTTACTCATCAAAACATATGCTGTTATTAAAACATATGCATCAGTCATATAGTCTGCCCGATTTATAATCTCATATAAATTTTCTTATTACAGCAAGAAATTCGCGCTCATATGTTGTTCTTGGACGCCGAACTTGCCTACCCAACATCCACTGGTCTTCCAATAAAATTGGACCTCGTTGGTTCCGCCACCGCTCGTGTAGATGTTGCCACCAATGTTGACATCCGCCAATGTATTCGCAGCCCACAAAATGCTAAACTGGACATCAAGCTAGTTCCGAGCACAGACATTGAAGTCTCTGGCTATTTCGTAGTTGACGCTGATGCTGTAACGACTGGCCTTAAGGTTGTGACTAACCTTCATTCGTCTACTGGTGGACATCTTATCGCAAAGGTTTTAGAGAACGGACACGGCATAGATTTGCAATTCGCTCTTCCGGTTGAAAAGCAAGAAATTATAACAGCCTCCAATGATCTTGTGTACATCACAGCCGAGAAGGGACAGGTGGAGACGGAATTGCCTTTGAAGATAGACTCCGATACGAAACAATATGCTGGCTGCTTCGATCAGCTCTCCGGTGTTCTGGGACTCACACTTTGCGGAGAAATATCCGCACCATTTGTAGTTTCAAACCGTAAGAAAATGTTCTACTAAGTGTTAAGTGTGTTTTTTTAAGTGTTTAGTTCTAGTCATTTTTTTTTTAATTTCAGAACCTGAGGATCAAGCCTCTATTTCCAAATTTTTGGCACGCTACCCTCTAACAGGAGCCTCTAAAGTGAAACTAGCCCTGGAAAAGAATGACCTCAAAGGTTACCGCATTAAAGGTGTTCTTCATACTGACAATCCGCAAAGGAAGACATTTGATTTGTTATTCGAAGCCGAGGGCTCCAAGAACCGTCGCACACATTTCACTGGTGAACTTGCCAACACGGCCGAAGAAAAAACTTTAAAAATAAATTTGGAATCACCCATCAAAACTGTAGGAGGACAAGTGTCGATTTACACAAAGCCTAACGAGTATGTGGCTTTAATTAAGGCTAAACTGGATGCAGCCGAATATTACGGCAGAGTTGGATTCAACGTGCAAGGTAATCAACAACGCAGTGTGTTTAAGCCTGTGGTTGAATATCAACTTCCCGATGAACACGGCAAAAAATCTCTTAAAGTTGATGGGCAATTGATCAGAGAAATCAACGGCCCTACAACCAAATACACATTTGAAGGCATAAAAGTCAATTTACCAAACACTAATGATATTGTCGATATCAATGGACACATAAAGCTGGAGCCGAAGAGTGGTGATTTGGAGTTGAAGGCTAAAAAGGGAGAGCATCATTTGATATTGAGTGGATCATTGAAGGGACAAGATTTGAAGTTGGAATTGCAAAATACTCTTAATCCCTACGTGAACTTTAGGGCTACCGGACACAGCGAGTTTGGCGAAACCGTAAGTTTTTCGTAATATTTTTAATTTCTTTTTTTTTTTTTTAAAAGATATGACTATTAATTTTGGAACATACATCATGTTTTCATTTTTACAGATCCACAACAAATTAGATGTCACCTATGGCGATGATCTTCGCAGCAGTCAAAACCGTGTCACATTTAATCAATTCTTAAAATACAATAAGAAATCAGTGAATGATTATGGTGTAATCACTAAAAACGAATGTAAGTAAATAATTTTCTTTAAAGATTGTTGTGTTTATCGTCAGTTCTTAGGCTCAGCATACACAGCGCAAAGCAATTGTGGCGAAACCTGGTCTAGATACTAGTTTGAAATCAGACAGAAAATCTTACATTTACAAAAGTATATTTAAACATATATTATGAATGTTATAATTATTTATATAAAACGTCGTGTTTGTGGCTGCATAGTAAAGTTGTATTGTACAGACATTCATGTTTTTCAACCTCTTTAATTCTTTTGATATCTGGTTTCATGTGTACTTACCCTAAACACGTATCAATGATAGTGCGTCTCATTATCGTTTTATAATGTGTAGTTTCATATAAGAGAGTATAGGCATTAAACTAAAAAGTATCGTCGTTTGCAGTTTCATTTTTGACTTGCATCGTGTGTTTAGGCACTAAAACTAACCCGTACTGTTCTGTTTTAGTGACAATTCACGCCATACCTCTGAAAGCCAAGCTGGATGCAGACGTAGACCCTAAGAAGCTGGACATCGAAGTGGAAGGCCAATACATAGACAAGAAAGCTAAATTTGACCTCGAAGCTAGGACTCAGATTAAAAAGCAGGGCGATTATAGTGTTAAATTGATAACCGACATAGACAAGAGAGGATTTGAAGTGGTCGCAAAGAGAGATATTGTCTCCCCGGAGAAATCCAACTTGGAGAATTATATAGTTGTCAAGGGAGTTGGCAGATACGAGCTTTCGGGCGTTGTTTTGCATAAGAACAAACCCAATGACATTAATGTTGGCGCTGTTGGACATTTGAAGATTTCTGGTGGTGGAAAGAACGAAGATATCAAGTGAGTATACGATTTACTTATCTATTATTTTTTCTTAATTGTAATGAAAAATATTACAAGACTAATAATTTACATACCAATCAAAAGTAACTACAGGGAAAAAGCACTATTATATTGTAGTAATTGCTAAGATCGAAAATTACTTAATACTAGTTACTAGCGAATATACTACCAATTTACTAGCGACCCTTTACCGGCTTTGAATGAATGCAATTTTTTGCATTCATTCAAATGAAAACCGTATCAAAATCCATTAGGTGGCTTATAAGAATTTAATGAATAAACAGCAAACAGCCGCTGTATTTTTAAAATGTATACCTAGATGATTTATTTATTGAATTAATAACCTACAATTATGTTCATTATTAGTATAATTTTAATATTTTCCCACTATTATAGGTTCGATGTAGGAGTAATCGATACACCAAAGCTGTACTCTTCGCACGCGAAGATCTCTGGATCCCAGGGTGATCTTCTTGACTACCTCCTCAAGTTGACTAAGGGAGCGAATGCTGATGGTCAGTTAAAACTTGTCCTAAAGGATACCATCGCGGCCAACGGACACTTCAAAGTAACCGACAATGATGGCAAAGGCAATGGCGTGGTTATCGTTGACTTTAAAAAGGTTTGAAATCCATATTACTAATATTATAAATGCGAAAGTATGTTTGGATGTATGGATGTATGGATGTTTGTATCTCTTTCACGCAAAAACTACCAAACCGATCACCATGAAATCTATCATACACGTTGTCTGGGACACCAGAAAGGACATAGGGTACCTTTCATTGCGGACGAAGTCGCGGGCACCAGCTAGTTTATAATAATTCTTTCTTGCAAAAAAAAAGCTTAAAAATGAACCCTGAATGCATGTTAAATTATTTTATTCAGATTAATTTAAGAAAAAGAAAATAATAGAAATTTAATTAGTATAATCTCCGCAAATTGCTAATGCGCAGGAACTTTGTCATATTAACGTCTAAGTGACGTCATCTGCAACTAAAACTCGAAGGCCAGTGTTGCTAACGGTACTGAGTGACTCACGAGATTACGTCACCAAAATGGCGTCCAGACGCATTAGCAATTTTTAAAAAATAATTAAAATTACTTATGCAATTTCTGTGACTATTTTTTATCGATTTGTGTGTGTGTGTGACGACTGAGTTTATGTCGTGTTGAAACATCGTTACCTCGTCCATTTACAGATTCAACGTAAGATCAAAGGAGAGGTGAAGTTCGTTGTTAAGGATCCAGTTTACAATGCGGACATTGATTTGTATCTTAATTTCGAGAAGGATAACAACGACAAAGTCTGCATCACCACCAATACGAGAAAAACTGACAAGCTGATCGATTCTAAGTGAGTATTAAGGGATCCTTTTTTTGTCAGTCAGATTGACGGTCCACTTAATGATTGCAAAAAATGGAGCGGTTCTCGTTACCATTAACAAAAGGCCTAACAGAAGACCAATGTTAAATAACAGCATATGTAGGTGTACAGTGAGTGAGTAAGTTAAAAAAGTAACAATTTTTCTATATCTGATCCTTTATTATACTGAGGTCGGCAGCGCACTTGCAGCATTTGTGGCTTTGCTTGTGTTGTAGGCGACTGTAGCCACCTACATAACAAATAGCAGATTTTGGTTTGACAACAACGATATACTATCATACAAACAATTGAACCAAAGTTTAAAACGGAATCAGAACACAAAAACAGATGTAAACATATTTTAAGTAAATGAATGTCACTTCTTAAGCTTGTTTAAAATTTATCCACTTCTTTGTATAGAAACAAAATAGAATATGGTGGCAAGAAAACCGAGCTGAATGTGCACGAGGAAGGCATCTTCGAACTTCAAGGTAAAGGGCAGAGCTTTATCGAAGTTGTCTTGCCCACTGAAAGGTGCATTAGTTTGAAGTACAACCGTGAAGCCTCCACGCAAAACGATGTAAGTTATTTGAGTATATTTTTCAATGAATTTGTAGCTTTTTCACTATGTTAGTGTAGACTGGTAGACGGCTTAACTGCTACACTTAACTGAAGCAGGCCAAAACACTGCTTGCATCAATATTGAGAAATAACACAAAAATGTCTAGCATATAAAAATACAGTACCTCGTATCTAATATCTCTAGGGAATAGATAACTAATATATAAAATCTAAAAGGCTACAAATTTACATACCCAAGGGAGCATCCCTGTTTTGAAAGTATATTTCCTTAATTTAAATTTAAAATTCACTTAATCTTTTTCTTTTATTCCAGCTCTACAACAGCGTAAATGAAGTCGTATTCTCGGACGCAGCAAAGCGTGGCGGTGATGCTTCCACCATTGTTTACAAGGATAAAGTTACCAACAGCAACTTTGAAAAGGACACCGTCAACTATGACGGCCAAGTAGAACTTAAGTTGAAGGGCGGCAAGAACTTACAGTACGTGTTCAGTCTGAAGAACACCCCTGGGGAGAAATCCAAGTTTGAATTTAAGGTAAGGTTTTAATTATATTTTTTAAAGTTACTGTTCACCATTTTTTTTTTAAAGGTGTGGAGTCTCAAATCAAAGTTGTTTTATTGAAAAAAATTCAACAGACTGGACTATTATACGTCTGTTCAATCAATCAAAAACAAAAGCACCGACCCAGAATAGTGTAAATTAATCAAGTTGAATAATTCCATTTCAGTCTGACATCAATGGGAATCTGATCCCAAAACCAGCGTCCCTTTTCGCTACATTGGAATACACAGGCATCGATGAGATAGATGGCACCGAGGACTACAGAGTGAAGGGATCGTACGGGAATAATTTTGCCTTTGAGATTGTTGGCAAAGGAGAGACCAAGCTTTTTGAGAAGGGTGATAAGAAGTAAGTATTTATTAGTAACTAGCTGGTGCACGCGACTTCGTCCGCATTTAAAAATAAAAAATTCTGACATTGCATTGCTATTACACTTTTGTCAGGCGTTAGTTTCTTTTTTTTTTTTTTATTTTAGACCATCCAACGGGAACAGTACTTTCTGGATAAAAGGTACCCTATGTCTTTTCCTGTATCCCTGACAACGTGTATGCAAAATTTCATGATGATTGGTTGGGTAGTTAAGGCGTGATAACGTAACAGACAGACAGAGTTACTTTCACATTTATAATATTATTATGGATATGTTGACCTTCAAAATCATCACGTAAACTTAACGATTGTTATCATATCATATCGTCCTCAAACTCACTTAGTGGAAGTACTCGTACCTAAAGTTATGGTACTTTTCTAATTAACGAATCACAACATTTTAACATTAAGCAATAATTTTAAAGGTTATCGTTATTTATTTATTTTTAATTTTTATATTTTAATTGTGTGCGATTTAACTTAGTGACTATTTTCTGACATTGGTTTTTAACAAAAAAAGTACCTACATTTAGTGAAAAATATAATTTTTAAACAAAATGTCACAATTTTTAAAAGTTATTTTATTTTATTTTATTTTATTTTATTTTTATTTTTAAATGTCTCAGTAGTCCGATGTTCTATATTATTGGACTACTGAGAAGAAAAAGTGTCATCAGTCCGATCATCGGCCTAATTAATCGAACTACCGATACTAGGCTGTATTCGCTGTAAGGCTCGTTGCTTATTTTTATTTTTTTATTATTTTTATTTTTTCATTTCTTTTCGCAGAATACTCGATGACTCAACCCTTACAATCCGACTCCCATTCGAGAAGGCTCACGATCTTAAATTCGTATCGACATATGTCTTCCTTCAGAGCAAGGATGTGTTTGAGGTAAATATTTAGGATTATTTTGTGTCCATTTTTTGAATTCTTTTTGTTATTTTTGAACCAAATTTTGTTATCTCTTTGTAATTTCTGTTTAAATAATATCATGCTAATTGTCACTGAGCCCATTTCCCTATCCCTTCCTTTCCCTTATCCCCTCCTTAATCCTTCGGCAGCGCACTTGAAGCACATGTGTGTTATAGGCGACGGTAGCCACGTACCATTAGGTGGACCGTCAGCCTGTCTTGCCGACCTTAACATAAAAATAAATAAACTTCATGTTTATTTCAGTACACGATCGTCGAATCCGCCCAAATTAACGCAGACCTGTACAAGATTGATGCGAGCGGTAAGCTTGGACTGAAGAACGGCTACAATAAGATAAAAGTGTTGGTGCCTCATGTGGATCCAGTCACTTTGGATGTTAACTACAAGGGCAACCTTGACGGTAAGTTGTCATCTCCGTGGCGTATTAACCAAAATTTTAATCATTAAGTAGATAGACATTAATTACCATTTGCGAAACCACACTAAACTTGATATTGGAGCAAAGAATATTGTCTAAACTAAGAGTTACATTTTATTTAGTATAATTTCGCAGTCATAAATTGGATCACCCAAATGGAGGCAGTAACCAACACCAGTTAAAAAAGACCACTATGAAATAACATCGTGTGTGCTGTTGTGTTTCGGTGAGCTAATAAGGAATGCCAGATCTAAAAAGCCTATGTCTTCTGTAAAGGAACGGTTATTGCCCAAATGACTGCGACATTTGCAGTGTGCCCTGCCACTACTTGCCACATCCATACCAGAGCCAACTATGAAAAATTCGTTTTCAAAGTTGGCCCGGCCCTAAATAATACCCGAGACCTCTAGACAGATCGTCAAAGCAAGCACTTTAACCACTCGACCATGTCTCAATCTTTGGCGTGGTGCGTGACTTAGGTTGATGTGGTTGCATTTTCATAGAATTTTATTTTGCTGCAGGCAAATATCTTTCTATGTCTATTGACGAAACAACATTTACAAGTTTGTGTAGATAAAATATACATACTTTATTATCTTTATAAATTTTAATCTTGTCAAAGTAATTTCTGTAATTATTCTTACAGGCGAAAGAAAGAATGCCAATGTGGAAGTGAAAGCTCTATACGGCAAAGGCAAAAGCGCTGCAATCAGCGCCGAAGCTGTGTCCGCTCCTCAGGACTATAGCCTGGCCATTAGGGCTAACGCACCCGAAAACGAAAAATTTAAGAAGCTAGAAGTCAAGATTAATTCCAAGGTAGGCGCTTTAAATTATTAAAAAACTAGCGGACCAGACAGACATCCTGTCAAAAGTTACACCTTAACTCGATTATCACTCTTGTCTTAAGTATGCTAATTGTAATTTACGAAAACACCATAATGATGTAATTATTGTTATTTGTCAATAGAAACCTACCGCCGATACTGTGAACACACAAATCATTGTCGACGCTGATGGTAGAGTTTACAAATCGGAATCGGTCGTGGTCAGCTCGAGTACTCACCCACTGGTTGACATAAAGTACAGTAGCCCCAGCGACCCCAAAGGGAGCAGGTATGTATACAAATCGCCAGAATTTTCTTGCTTTTGATTAAAAATTTTAATAATAATAAAGATCTTTGATCAAGCAACTATACCACTCAGAAATTTGTTCTTAACAGTGAAATTTAAAATTTGTCTGTGTCATTAAATATTTTATGAGTTGTTTCAAATACCAATGCCTATCAAAGATCATCCGCGTTACTTCAATATAATGTCGTCACATACACTATGTACTTAGGAATAAAACCTCATTTGTGAGATGTTTTTACCTAGCTACAATAAGTTAAGGTGCTTGCCTAAGCGCTCTGACTCAGGGGTCCCCGGTTCGACTCCCGGCTACTCTAGAAATGAATATTTAAATATAACAGGCCAAAGCCTGCACATGTAGAACGATGTGAGGGTATATCGTCTATTAATGCGAATGAAATCTTTCTTCGTCAAAGTAATATATAGTAAATATACGACTTCTGTTCATAGGATCTACCTGAAAGCGAATCGTGGCGGAGCCGGCGTTTCCAGCGGCGAAGTGAAAATTGAGAACATTCGAGGCCTGTCTTACGACAGCTTCGCAGAGGCGAACATTCAAAGAGACAACTTCGCCATCAAGGGCACGGTCAATTGCGAAGCACTCAAACTAAAGAACTACGCTATCAAGATTGAAACTAAAGATGCCGCCAACGGAAAACGATTGGAATTCCACGCAACGAATGACAACAAAAATATTCTCAGTGGAAGGTGAGTTTTTCATGTAGTTTAGTAAATGAAAATTATTTGGTTATGGTCAAATCTATTAAAATTATATATGCGCCGTGTACTAGTTTATTTACACGGTACTCGGTGTGAATGGTGTTTTTCAAATGAAAACTTCGCGTTGGGGACGATATCATGTATCACCCTCTGTGACGTTTAATTGTATTAAATAAGCGCCATCTACCCCATTTAGTACGTACTTAGTGGTCGTTCATAACGCAAGTTCATAATAAGATGTTAACAGATGGCGTAGTTTTTACTTCCGACGTGCAGTCCTACGACTGACAATTTTTTTACAATTGTACATTTTTATATTAGAATTAGTTTATAGACAGTCAAAGTAACATTTAAATTAGTCCCAATGATTCATTTAAAAATAATGAAGTCATTCAATAAATATTAAAATATTTTGTAAGTTTGAATTAAACTCATTACATACTTATGAGTTTCTTAAAAGTTAATTTGATTTAGGAGACAGATATTGTAATATACTTATCTCTTTTTGGGCCACAAAACTAGCATTCATTAATCTAAAATTTTGAATTCATTAGAATCGATAGTAAACCAAAACATGGATTACAGTGAAAAGTTCATGAGAAATGCCATATTTGCCGGTTGGTTATATTTTGAAGAATTCAATCCAGTTTCCTTTTCCGCAGCACCTCGTATATCAGCAAGCAAGAAGGCCCCAAGACGATCGTCGAAGGCTCGGGTACTCTGAAGGTTAACGAGGAACAGAAGTCAGCCAACTTCAAGTACATCCGCACCTTACTCACTGAGGGCAACGAACAAGGCGTTGAGGTAAGATCAACTGTTAAACTACTATTACATAAATTTATTATACTTCTAAATTGGAGATCACTCACTAATTATTTATTACTGGAATCAGAAATCACTATTTAAAAAAAAAATGTTAAGATCGTCAGACATTCTTCCGCGTTAAAAAAGAAAATATATGTCCGCGATGAACTCCTAAACTACTGAACTGATTTTGAAAATTCTTTCACCTATAGAAAGCAATATTATCAGCTAGCAACATAGGCTCTATTTCGCGTCTAGCAACATAGGACTAAGTCGCGTGCAACAGCTAGTATGATATGTATGATAATAATATTTACGTTTTATTCTGAAAGAATAAATAATAATAAAAAAAAGGCAGGTCAATAGTATAAATTTATTTCCCGTAGACTTTCCTGAACACGGCCATCGGCGAACGCAGCTACGTTGCTGAGTCGAGGATCACCAATCTAGAATACAAGACCTCGTACGTCTACTGCGAAGAGAAGAAGCAATGTGCTCATGTTGACTTCCTTTCTAAACTCAACATTAAAAGTAAGTTAATTATAATATTAATTTTTTAAGAGAACCTCTTTTATTTATATATACCCTCAGTTTCATACGGATTCAATTTTTTAGCAATTCATATACACATACCTTTCTCGTTGATCGCTCTTTTTATTAGTGAATAGTTTAGAAGAAGTTAGCGGAGTTACAGAAAGATGCGGACAGCGACGTAGTACATGTCCTTCCTGTACCCGAAAAAAAAATTGTAACTTGATTGCCGCGTCACCTTCTTACTTACCCAAACTTACCAAGTTACTTACCAAAACACTGAAGTGTTGTCAATAAACAAACTTGGAACTTTTTGTCCCATAAATAAATTTTATCTCTGACATCTCTTACGAATACAACATCACATAACTCAATTAGCTCTTCTGAAAAGTAGGAGTAACTTGTAATATTTTATGGTTTTGCAAATAATTTATTTTACAGAAATTTTTCTATGGATTTATTATCACTGGCGAGTTACTACAATATAACATTTCCAAGGAAACCCTCTAATTTGGATTTGTGTTTTTGTTTCAAAATTATATCATGTTTTTTTTTTTTCTAGAACCTGGCAGCATCCAGCACTTGATCAACATTGGTTTGGATTTACGCAAACTAGGATTTGCTCCTGAATTCGGTCTTGATGTATCAAACGAAGTATCCGAAAATAAATTGCCTCAGTTCAGTCTTGACTTGCACATCAATAAGGACGAGAGGAAATACCATCTTCACATTTACGAACAGCCTGAGGCCGGCAGTAAGTATTATATCCCTGCATATTTTTTCTAGCAATCCTTTTTGATAATTTCCCAAAACAATATATATACAATTTTTCCTTATTTTTACTTCCTTATACAAATTTAAATTAAATATTTTATTAACAATCGGAATTCGTATTGAAATATTAACCTTTTCCCAGAATTCCCAGCTGGTTTAACTATCACCTTGCTCCATATTTTTGATTATTTTTATTAATAATCGAAATTTTAAGCTATTCCCAGAATTTCCACCTGACATTTTAACTATACTGATTTTTTATAATTTTAACCTCTTCCCAGAATTCCCTGCTGGCATCACAATCACCTTGCCTCACAGAGTTTTGGCCTTGGAATCTATAGTCACATATCCAACAGACAAAGCCCTTCCGTTCCCAATTAAGGGTGAACTGGCACTCCACCTGGACAAGAATAAGCCACAACAGAAGGCCGCTGCTAGATTCCTTATTGACGTTAATGGAAATGACAAACAGCATAATGCTGTAGCCGAACTTGGCTTTAGCCACCCCAAAATGGGCAAGGAAGCGTGCATCAAGGTCAGGGGACAAATTCAGCATCCTAATGATAACACGCTCAAGATCGAGTCTGCAGCCTCCGTTACACATCCTACCCTTGGTGTAAGTAAATACATTAATGATCAATTATATTTTTAAGGGAGTAATAAGCGAATGGCACTTAATAAGCGCGTCGCCTTCAATATTTCACAAAATACTATTATTTCAGGATCGTCAGAGCAAAGTGTTGATCGAAGTCAGCCCTGCCCACATCAAAGTTCTGGTGAGATATTCAAATTTGAATTTTTCCAATACTCTAACTATAATTGTGTAATTTTCTTCTTTTTTTGTTTGCTGAAGAAATAAACACGTATTTATCAACTACTAGCGATCTGCTCCGGCTTCGCACGCGTATAATTTTATATACTTACATAAACCTTCCTTGTTTATTAGTTAATATCGTATTAAAATTCGATAAGTGACTTAGAAGAAGTTAACGGAGAAACAGTCACGCGGAACCTATATATATTGTAATTTTTTTGTTTGTGCTGTTGGTGTGCCTTTTGAAAAATAAATAAATAAATGTTTTTGTTTCGATATTAATACTTAGATAATTCAAAAACTAATCTTAAAAAATAATTAAAAATGCAAATAAATATAAATTTAAAAATATAAGAAAATTAATACTGTTATATGCCATTAAAATATATTCATAGAAATGTGAATGTTACAGGATGTGACTTACACTAAAAAAAAAGTTGTGACTAGTTTACTTGTAGCGGGACATGGTCCAACGCTACTAGCCAATTGTGATTATATAATAAATTTAATTAAGGAGACGTTATAATCTACGACAATTTAATTAATCAAATAGTCTGGCTATGTGTACCTATACTTATTATTATATAGTCGATACTTGAAGAAAAAGAAGAAATATCACAATGTGAACATTTGAATAGTGATTCAAATGTTGAAAATTCACACTTATTTTTATTATACTCAGGTTGATACGCCCTTAGTGAAAGTCATAGATCTCGAAGGTACCTCTGTTGCCAAAGAGAATCTTCTCCAAGGGGACATTAAGGTGAGCGTTCTTCAAAGCAAACCGGTCCAAGTGCGAGCTGTTGTTAAGGAGTTCAAGTACTACGAATTCACCACCGGCTACAGTGGTAAGTGTTCAGATACCACCTTTGTACCATAAAATATGATTTTAGTTAACTAATGGCAAAGAGGAATCTCCTGGCACAAATATTATTTTATGCTTAACTAGCATTTGATCGCGACTTCGTGCTCGCCCCTTTTTCTTATCCGAATGTTACTAAAATAGGTACATAGGATCATCTGCCGCTGGGCTAATCTGAAGATTGCCTGAAAATATCATCAAAGACGGTCGAGCGGTTTTAGTGTCCATAGGGAACATAATATACAAATCTGATTTTATATATAGAGAAAGAAAAAAATAGAATTTAGGAGGTCCCATGAATAAATACTAAATTGTTAAGAAATGAATATTTTCATATTTTCACTTTTAATCTATTTTATTTGGTTACTTATTTCATACTTACTTTATATTTAAATAAACTAAATATTTATTTAAAAAGAGTAACTATAGGGGTTTCTTTTGCCTTTTTCTCTCATAGAAATAGTTCTCCAGTTCACTTATATTGTGTTTGATGATCTAAAATTATATATATATATACTTGTAAGAATTTATATAAAAAGAATTTATATTAAAATAAAAAATGTAACTAATTGTTACCTGATTGTTATATCTCGAACAGAAGATAACGAACGCAAGATATCTATCATCGGTCGCATCGAACCAGAGAAACGCATAGAGCTCACAGCTGACATAGTTCTTCCCAATGTGAAGAAAAATATCGCTCACGGCGCTCTTTTCCTTCAAGACGGTTACGTGAAAAGCGATTACGGCGTATCACAGGACAATGTCAAATACTTCCTGGTAAGTATACCTACTGATTGGTTTAATTATTTTTTATATTGCATTAAATATGTAAAGTCTTCAGGCTGTTACTTAACCTGTTATAAATAGCCTTGGATGACACCAGTGAAATACTGCCATGTGTAGACATAATACATGTGTGCCATGGTTTTCTTATGCTGCTAACTAAATTGCATCTTTTATGCAGATAGCCAGGCAATACTGTAATGTTGTCATCGCGTGAAATAAAATGTCTAGACAAACCTAATAAATGTTTACAGATATTGTTATCATCTTGTTTAGAAATACGTGATAGAAAATAAATAAATAAATAAATAAATAAATACGGACCAGAAGTATATTTTGGATGTGCCAATATATAATAATGCTAGTCCGAATAATATGACGAATAAAATCTTTCTACACGTTCGATAAAATCCCTACGCATATGACATTTAAAAAAATCCTATTTTTTAGGACGCTCTTAAGAAGGATTTGGTATCGATGGAGAAACGTATGAAAGATTTAGGAGAGAAAGCTGGTAACGACTTGAAGGATACATTGAAACGTATCGAGCCAACTATTAAACAGCTGGAAGCTTCATACAAGGAGGAGTTGGAAAAACTTTACAAGGAAATTTCTGATGACAAGGTCCTGAAGGAAATCTCTCATGCTCTGTAAGTCAATAATGTTTTTTTAAATCGTCTTTATATTATAGTTTTGATTATTTATGTTCGACAGACAGGCTGACGGTCCACTCGGCAGCTGAGTAACGCCGCATGTGCTGCAAGTGCGCTGCCGACCAGAATAGGATTAGGAAGGGCTATGGCTTCCCTTACTCACTCACCGAAACACAAAAGCACAAATGCATTTATTTAATGATAGATATTAAATGCTGTTTAAGAGAGTAGTTACTGCCGCCAGACGGGTTGCCCAAAAGACTGCGAAATTCAGTCTGGCCTGATAGTGTCAGGGCCAACTTAAACCGAATCTGAAAAGTTCATTTCCAAAGTAATGAGCTGTAGAAAGCCTCAACAGTTTCTAAGATTTTTAAAACAGTTTTATTTTGTACTTTTAGCCACGACATCGTACAGTTTGTGGCGAAGATTGTCAGCGAAGTTATTGATGTCACGAAACCAGTTGTCGATAAAGTTAGCGCGACTATCACCGAGACCTACAAAAAGATAGAAGAGCTATATGAGAAGCAGGTTAGCATGTTTTAAGTCATATTTTTTAAGTTTACGTGACGATGATAATTACACAAAAACACTCTATGGATATCTTCTATTAAATCTCGTTCAAACATATGTCATTCTTGTCTTTTTTTTAAAAAATGATTTCTATAATGCCCAGTCATAATTAAACGCAGAAAAAAAAAGAATAATATCATTTATAGAATTATTTTAATATTAAAAGTATCAAAAATCATAACCGCCCTCGGATCCTATTAAACGAAAACCAAAAATTATTTTCTCTGATTTTTTTTTTTTTGAAGGCAATGATTATAAGTGATATATTTTCCCAGATCGAACCTCAGTTGAAACAATTATACGCAAGTATAGCGGCCGTGATTAAAGAATTCTTCGATGGTCTGATCGATATCGTTGCACACTTCGTGGCGCTTGTCACAGACTTCTTTGAGAAACACAAGGCCGAGCTTAAGGAACTAACCAACACCATCGCCGAAATATTCAAAGGTAAGAGGATTTATTTAGTTTTGAAATATATATAAAAAAAACTTGTTTTTGCCCGCACCCTTTTTGAAGTGAAAAAAACGACGTGTCGACAGAAGTGAAAATATATGTACATACTTATATACAGAGGCGTCGGTTACGGTAACAGTGTCGAGAGTTCAATGGTTTTTTTCCCATCTCAAAAAATGCCAACATGCATGTGTATCTATATACGTACATACACAATATATGTACATACTTATATATAGAGGTGTCGGTTACACGGTAACAGTGTCACGAGTTCAATGGTTTTTTCCCATCTCAAAAATGCCCGACGCGCCTAAAGAAGTTTTCACTTCAAAAGATTCACTTTTGCCTGACTTTTTTTTAAATCTTATATATATTTACGATGAATAACGAAGTTAAAATATAAAAGTGGTCTTTTACATCTTTCATTAAGTTTTAATTTTAATATTTAAATTGCAGACTTAACTCGTCTTTTCGTTGCACAACTGAAAGAATTCCGCGTGAAGGCTACGAAGATTTTCGAAGAAGTCACTCAACAAATTAAGGATTTGCCTATTGTTAACGCTCTCAAGGAAAAGGTATGTTACTTGTTAATATTTGTTTTATATAAAAAAATGTTATGAACCCCTGAAAGTTTGTATACATACTTTGCGTTGTTGGTTTAAATAATTTTATTTAAATACTAGCTGTTTCAAGCGACTTCGCTGAATCTTACTCGCTAATAAGGTATACGCTTTATATAGGTGAAACATTTTTAATATCGGTTCAGTAGTTTTTTTTTTTATTCATTACAAACAAAAATACATATATTTTCTCTCTATAATACTAATATAGATTTCTATCAAGAATACTTAATTTTAAAAAGCTATAGCTGATTATGATTGGCGGAAAAGCTTGACTCTTTCGATGTTCATTCATGAAAGATTTCACAAAACCATTACTGTTTCTTGTGTCCTCCAGGTCCAAGAACTTGTGGTACCGGAAAATGTGATTGATATTCTTCTGAAGATCCACAACACTATCCGTCAATTCCTACCCACCGAGGAGACTAAGAAGTTCACAGATGCACTCTACAGCTACACCGTTAAGGTTGGTTTTTGCTTGTCACTAACAGTATCTGGTCTGACAGAGAGCGGAAAGCTAATAAAGTTTGCTGTGTATGATGTGTCTCAAGTCTCTACCCTAAAGTCTCTGGACAACAAAATTTTCCAAAAATTGCTGGGCTTCGAGAAACGAGATGTCCCGGGACCCATAATAGACATGGGACTTATTATAGTGCTTAAGGCGCTTGGTGCCATCAAATGGGTACATTCTTAAGCCTCGTTCTCGTTTATGGGTAGACCAAAAAGCTTAAAAAAAGTATATGAATTTTATCAATTTAGACTACATTTTTTATCACCAAAACTTCTATATTTAAAAAAAATTAACAGTGTTTTTGGCTTGAATTCCCTACTGCTCCTAAGCGGGTACGGCAATTGGAAATATTTACATAAGAAATAAAGAATCTGTTGTCATTTTTAAACACAACATAGCATATGTAAATCAACAATATTTTAGCGGGCTACACCCCGCCCAGACGGTCAACGCCATTGACCACTCAAACCAAGCTCCTTAATAATCTATTACTAAAAAAGAAAAATAGTCTGAAATTAACGTGTATTATTATGTTTTTCCATATAGAAACTGCGACAAGAGAAATGCGACGACGCGAAGGAGCTGCGCGCATTGTACGAGAAGTTCGCTGTGGCCCTCACTTCGTTGGTGCAGTTCGTGCGAACACAACTCAACCAGCTCGGAATCCCTGCCCTGGTCTTCAACATCAACTCTGTTAGTAGCCATCATTCACTGCTCTGTTGTTTCACTAATTTATTTGTGTTGATTATAAATGGAAACTGTCCTAGAATGGCCGTAATGTAATATTTCTCAGAATAAATAACGGGATGAATGTATATTTTGTAGCCCTACCTGATCGCTGGACCCAGCCAGACTTCACTGCCTTCGTTCGGTGGATCGGCATCGTTCAGTCTGCTCAACCAGATCTTGAAGGGAGACGTACCGGATCCTCTGTCTCTCATTCGCGCTTACAGACCTCGCAGTTTCAATCCTCTTGATGAAGTTCCTGCCAAACGTAAGTTTTTTATTTTACTTTATTAATAATGAGTTTGCTCTTGACCAACATCTAGCCGTGCAGCAAAGATGAAGCCACAACGGAGCGAGCTCACCCAGAAGATGCTTATTCACTCGAACTTTAAAAAGATTTGGGTTATATGAGCTCGAAAACACAGACGCAGGCAGGGAGTTCCAAACCTTGGCATTGCGAGAAAAATGTTTTAAACCGCTTTGTGCGAACAAGAGGGATTAAAAACTATTAAAAACAGTTTTACGAAGTATTGATTTAAATTCTTTTTCATAGTTCGCGCTGTGGTTGTTAATGGCCAGCACATCTTCACGTTTGACGGACGCCACCTGACATTCCCTGGCAACTGTCGCTACGTCCTGGTGCACGACCACGTCGATAGAAACTTCACCCTGGCGCTGGCTCTTCAGAACGGTGCTCCCAAGACCCTCATCCTTGAAGACAAGAGTGGAACCACTGTCGAACTCAAAGAGAATGGACAAGTGAGAATTTCACAGCATATAACTCTCAACTCCATTTGTATCCGATCTTTGTATTAGTAATGCCGATAGTATGAATGCAGCTCTACAATAGGCAAAAAAGATTACAATCACAAACGAAATTAATCAAAAACCTTACTCTTAACTTAATATCGTTTCACCTGATGGTAGGTGGCGACCGACCAGGTGCTGCAAGTGCACTGCCGACCACAGCTAAAGTTGGTCCTGCTGGGAATCGAACCCGGGACAGCGTTAAAGCAAGCACCTTGACCATTCGACTTATGTTATGTTAAACTTATATAAAAGTTATGTTTAGAACTTTGGTATATATAAGATACGCATAAGGTACATATAAGGTATCGCACTAGAAGTAATGCGTCCAATGAAGCTCCTATCCCTGCATACTATCACCGCATTCTGCAACTGATTGTATTGTTATGATGATTATATATATTATTTATTTGAATTTCTAGGTCGCTGTGAATGGTGCCAACCACGGTTTCCCAGTCGACCATGGAGATGTGTTCGCGTTTAGACAAGCCAGCGGTCGCATCGGCGTCGGCTCCAAATACGGCCTCCTGGCTCTCTGTACTTCGAAACTGGAAGTTTGTTACATCGAAGTGAACGGTTTCTATCTTGGCAAACTGCGTGGTCTTCTCGGAGACGGCAACAACGAACCTTACGATGACTTTAGGCTACCTAATGGCAAGGTGAACTATCATTTATTTCAATCTCAATGTAACAGTGTCCAAAATGTGCTAGATATAGCAACAATTATCTGTTGCAATTACATTATTATGGCAAAAGTAAAGAAAATTGCTGTTTTTCCGCCAGTAAACACTATGTTACTCCAAAAAAATCATAAATCGTTTAAATTTCCAGATCAGTAACTCTGAAGCCGAATTCGGTAATTCGTACCGTCTCGCAGGCAGTTGTCCTCAAGTGAAGACTCCTGAACATTCGCATCACCAACATCACTCTCCGCTTCCTGCAGCCTGTGAAACTGTCTTCGGTGGAACTTCTCCCCTGAGGCCTTTGGGACTTGTATTGGACGTTTCTCCGTTCAGGTCAGTTTAGCGATAATTCTCATGAGTCGGTTAAACTTGGACACATGGGGTCTACTCTGAACGTCAATCAGTCGACGTTTCGGCCAAGTATTCGGACATTTCGTACTCTACAATCATTCTTTTTTTGTATATTATATACAAAATACAAAATCATGATAAAATACAAAATCGCTTTTTATAAATCATATTATACAAAACGTTAATTTAATTTTGGTCAGTCTGACCGTAGGATTGAACCTCGAACGAAGGATTTGAGAGTACAAAATGCCCGAATATTCTGCCAAAACGTCGGCCAATTGATTCTTAGATTAGACCCCGGTATCAATTATAAGGGGTCCTCGGGTTACAGGGGCCTCGACGTGTTTAAGCAATAATACGCGGCGCGCACGCACTCACTGAAATGCGTACCTGTTTATGTAGTAATTAATTTCTTTATTGTATTGATACCTTAAAACGTGTACGCCTAGTTTCCTTTCAGTATGAAATGTATAACGCATTGTTATCCTTAACAGACAAGCCTGTATCCACGCTGTTCACGGCTTGGACGGTGAGAAAGCTCTGCATGAAGCCTGCGATCTGGCAAGAGGTTACGCAGCGCTAGCCGTGACCGGGCTTTTGCCAGCCGTTCTGCCGCCGGCCTGCGTACACTGTACGGACATCTCACAGCCCAAGAGCGTCGGAGACACGTATCAAGTGAAGGTCGCCAAGGAAGCCGATATTATCGTTGGATTTGAAACGACCAAGGTGAGATCTTTAGCCTTTATATTTTTATCAACGATAAACAAAAAGCTATTAGCACCTGCGATTTGATCGCTTTTCAGGAGTTAATAAAATAAAACTCATAAAAAGCTTTTTTTATATTATATTCGGCAGACAGGCTGACGGTCCACTTGTTGGTAGGTGGCTACCGTCGCCTATAACACAAGCAACGCAACATGCAAATGTGCTGCCGACTACATTAGAATTAACAAATAAGCTTTAGCATCTCTTACTCACTCACCGAAACACAACAGCACACGTGCTGGGTGTCAGGGGGACGGTGCTTATATCACGGTGACCAGGGGGGGATTACTGCCGCCAGACAGGCATTCACAGGATTACTGTGAAATGTAGTGCACCCCCGGGAATCGAACTCGGGACCACTGGAACTGAGCTTTAAGGCAAGCACCCTAACCACTCATCCAACGGGCTCGTCAAAAAAAACTTTTGAGACATTAATAATTAATCATTGATCGTAATCAAGAAATTGTTATAAAAACATGAACTTTTCATGTCCAGCCTACCGAAAAAAGCTACAAGGAGTTGGTGGTGCCACTGGTCTCTCAGTTGGTAGACAACTTGAAGAGTCATCATATCGAAGACATCAAAGTATACTTGGTCGGCATCACACACAAAATGCCATACCCGATAGTCTACGACACTGACTGTAAGTATTTATTCACTTTCATAAAAAATCCTTACTATAATATTATTATATAATAAATTTGAAAGTAACTGTGTCTGTTACCTTTTCACGCCTTAACTACTCAACCGATCATCATAAAATTGCATACACGTTGTCAGGAATACAAGAAGGACATAGGGTACATACTTTCATCCAGAAAAAAGTAACAAGCGTTATATTACTTATATATAATATATATTTTTATTTTTCAACACGTACGAAGTCGCGGGCGCCAGCTAGTAACCCATATTTTTATAAATAAATAATTTCATTAAAATTTTTATTAATAATTTTTGATGAAATGAAAATGTAACAAAATATTTGTTTTGTATTTCTTTTCTTGGCATTTAATGGCACAAATTGTTATTTATCAGTGCCTCTTGAGTCTTGAAAGTTAGCTGTCAACAGCCAACAGGCAAAGTTACTCCATCATCGTCCGTGTGCTCATACAATATTGTACCAGTTATTTATTGATCGCAATTAAGAATGTAGTAATTAAAATTGCACCATATTTCTATTGCAGTAAAACTCAAAACGGCCAAGGTTCAATTCGACGATGAAAGCCGCGTAGAACGCATCCGCCCCATTATCACCGGAAATGAGTCTGTCGACAAATACGACAAGGAGTTTGTTGAATTGTTGCAATTCTTGAAGGAGAAACTGAGTAAGTCAATCTTTTTTTTTATTAAGATGGGTTGCAATGATGAAGCCTAAGATGGAGCGAGATTTGTGTTATATGAGCTCGGAAATACAGACGCAGGGAGGGAGTTCTAAACCTTGGCAGTGCGCATTATAAAAGATGTTTTAAAACGCTTGGTCCGAAATACGAGTAGAGGGATATCGACAAGATGAGGATGGTAACCATTTGTACGTTTGTATGTCCGATGGAAGAATCTCACGTTGTTTATCAATTAACGACAATTACATTCACTTTAAAGGCGCTATTCTAATGGCTCTTGTTTATAATAAATGGTATACTTAGATATAAATCTTAATTTGCTTTATTAGTCGGAAAATCATTACTTGTTTAACTTTCAACTTTGACATAACTTTTTTTTTAACAATTGTTTCGAATTATAATTGCGAAAGTTTGTTGATGTTTGTTACTCTTACTAAACAGATTTTATTAATATATAGTTCACACATCACATTCATTCATTATAAATGCGAAAGTTTATGAGCTCGGGATGTATGTTAATATTTCACTGAAAAACTACTGAATTGATCTCGACGAAACTTCACAGTAATGTAGTTTGTGGATATATAATATGAAACATAAGCTTTTTTTTTAATTTATAAAGATATACGCAGAAAGGTGCTGGCAAAATCCGTAATGTCATAATCCGTCTTGGAATTAATTTCGCAAAGAACGTCTGTGGAGTTTATAAATTGCTGGATGACCGTGTTCTGAAATTCTAAATTCTATTTTTTTAGTAGTAGATAACAGTACTTAAGTATTTAAGTTTTGTTTTAGCATTCAGCAACGTATTGATCACATACCATTCAATATTCGATCTGCCATTGCGTCCCGCCGCTGTCAAACAGGCCATCTTTGTCGTCGGAGAGAAGTGCGAATCGCGTTTTGCTCTGGTAATTATAATATTTTTATATATTTCTTGAGTATTTTTTACACGACAAGTATTCTTTCTGAGTTTCTTACATGAACAAAAAAATTAGCACCTATATTCTTATTTTGATTTTTTTTTTTAAATTTTTATATTAGCGGCAGTTTATTTGTAAACATTTATATCACGGTTTAAGAAAACATAATAATTAACTAAAATAGAAAAATACTCCAATAACTTATAGATGCGTGCGACTAGCACTTGATTACATATTTTTTCTATATTAAATTGACATATTCGTCGTCACTATTGTCAGGTGTGAAAATGGCTATCATAACGTGCCGCTAGTAGAGATTATTTAGCAAAGATACCTAGTGTATAATAAAATTATTGATAAATAATATTTAACATTGAATTGTTATGAAAATATTGAATTATGAATTTTAATTAATAATATTCATAATTTAATAACTGTATTTACGATTTATGAACTTATGATTTATGGCGTCTCATATGGCGTTATCATCCCAGTATTTTATCCCAGTATTTTATCCGGGAAGAAATTTTCCAGCTTAAAACGTAGCGTATTTAAGAAATTCCATTGCGTAGTTAAGTAAATTTATTTGACAAATTGCTCTTAAATTTTTTTTTCTTTAGTCATACATGGTCATACATAGTCTGGTGTTATTAGCTTTGTACCCAGCTGATTGGGATGGTTTTTAAGCCTGTTTCTGTGAGAGGTAGCCAAAGCTACGATTTCTTCTTTGACTGTAGTAGTCAAAAAATGCTCTTCAAAAATAAAATGATAATAAAATAATAAAATAAAATCCAGATCGAAGCGTTCCGTGGAGTAATCTACAAGGAATTGTTGGAAGACGCAGCAATCAACATTGCGCTCGTCGCCAACACGCCCGGCATTAAAATTGGAGGCGGAAAGAATCCGGACCAAATCATCGGTAAGTTCTATGAAATACACTTGATAAATAGTATAATGAAACTGATGGAATTACTTAACTAATTTACTTTAACTAGACTACTTAACTAACTCACATTAACTAGTTTACTTTAACTACTTACATACTTTAACTATAGGTGATCAATCGGTTTTTTATGAAGATCAGGCCTTCAGTTTAATTTTCGTTTTAACGATTGAAACTTGAAATCTACCTTTTAGAAGAAATTATAGATTTTACTGGGAAAATATATTTTAATTTGCTTATAGATTTTCAAAGTATTCCGCAAATACAAGTCATCAGTTTCAAATTTATTTATGAAATCTGTAAGACTGATAATCTGAACCCTCTAATTTTCACGTAGTAATTCATAAATATGGTTTTAAATCATGTTTTTTGCAAACAGAAAACAAAAATAATAATAATTTGGCTTACATTTGTCTTTATAATACGGCACTTTGTCGCGTGACGCCAAGAGTACGTGCATACCCTATAATTACAAGTGACAAATATATTGTCAAGAAGAAAAAAGTTATGTAAAAACAGACTACGTTACGATAAAAACCTAAGGACCCCTCCCCCCCCTCTCGCCCCTGTGACCAAGGGTGGTATTTTGATTAGCCCCCTCCCCCTCTTGAACGGGTCACATAGTCACACGTTCCCTATAGTATAATTAACATAATTGATATTCTTTAGGATACGCTGAGGACGCTGTTCTGCTTTTGGGCGACAAGAAACCGTCAGAGTCGCTGAGGTCTACCCTTGAAATTGAGCCTGATTCTTGCGCTGACTTCGCTGAGGCGGTAAGTGTTTTGCATATAATATATTATGCTGATAATGAAATGGAAAACCACATAATAACAGTTAAGACTCAGAACTAACCTCAGACCATTGTTAAAACTTTAGTAGTCGTATAGTACTGGAATTAATTAATAAGTTTAAAAACAAAATGTAGTTGTCGCTGAAAATTTTTATTACTTACTGTGGCATCAAAGATTTTATTGGACAGTAATTTACTATTATCTTTCTCAGAAAATAGAATTTTTTCTATAAATGTGCCTGATTGGATTTTTTTTTTAATATAATTTATTATGCACTGTATTTTTATCTAAATTTTAAGTTTACACTAAGAAGTCAATAATTTACGCCTAATGGCGACGAAAATTACGCTATTCTGCTAATACTTCGCCTGAATAACTAATTACCTAAATAATAAACTAAACACTGTGTGATCACTTCAAAAAGATATGATATCAATGTGAATATTTTTTTTTGTAACGCAGGTTGGTGGAGTGGTAATTTCTGCAAGCAACTACGTCAGCTGCAACCCTGGCCAACAGAAGCAGTTCATCCAATCAGCGGCTGGTGTCCTCTCCGGCGAACTACTCAGCAAACAAATCACCAAAGAATGCACATGCACATACGTGGACTCCTTCAGGGTTCGCTCAGTCTGTGTCAACACTGCTGTTAAGGCTGCTGTAAGTGTTATTTCTTCTTTTGCTTACATAACTTCACCAGTACAGGCAGGGCACACTGCGTTTCGCGGTCTGTCTGGAGGCAGTAACCATCCCCTTACAGAAAACCACCGTGAAATAACAGCAAATGTGTTGTTGTGTTTCGGTGAATGAGTAAGGGATGCCAGAGCCCATTCTCTACCTTTTTCCAAACCCTTATCCTTAATCCTACTATGGTCGGAAGCGCACTTGCAGCAATTGAGGGGTAGCTTATGTACTTAATATAAAAGAACCACTTTAACCAGAAAGAAAGAATTTTTAGTCCAAATTCTCTATGTCACTCGTTTCGTCTTTCAAAGGGAATTCCCCCATCAATTCACTCGCTACCACTGTTATTAGTTATGCAATATTTTCATTACGACACATAAGTAGTCTTGTGTTATTGACGACGGTAGCCACCTACCATCAAGTGAACTGTCAGCCTGTCTACCGATCTTAGCATAAAAAAATGTCAAACATTGGAATAGACTCGGCCTAGCTTACAGCAGAGACATATATGACGTTTGTATTTGTCTTTCTACACATTACCTATGTATGTTTTTATATTATGTCCTTTGCTACAAATAAAATTTATGGTATTCTATTCTATTATATATGTGTCCATTATACCTTGTTGGTATATACTTTATAGGTTTTTATTTATTTATATACAGTTATAATTATAACTCCGCTAATGATAACCAAACTTCTATCCCACAGTAATATTAACAAATGGTATTTTCTTTGTTTGCAGTCCCGCAGACGCAAGTGAGACCCTGACACACAAGAAGCCATCGTATCTGTGATTTGAGTGCCAATAATAATTCCAAATAAATTATCTAGTTTTTAATAAAGGACTCAAGTCAGAAGAGAGACTCGATTTCCGGATTAAACAAACTGTCTTTGTCATCATTTCCATAGATAATGAAACTTGTCACATTCCGTATTACTTTATAGTTTATAATTAAGTTTTCAATTTTATTAACTATTTATATTATGTGCCAAAGGTATTGTGAAGTAATCAACACAATTTGTATTAAAGAAAAATATTAATAAATACGGTATTTTTATTTTCTCCTAATTTATTATTTCGTATAATTTATTTTATTTCATTTGGGCCACAAGGTTACGCTCTAGGCGTCAGTTCCAGCTCAAAATGTCATTTTGATGGCACCTTTTGATAGGCACAGGGTCAGTGTTGCCCTACATGCATTTTAGAAATCCTTAGAATGTTTATTGGATTTTCAAGTGGTGTGATCCCCAGCAGATGACTGCAAAAATATCAAAATCTTGATATTTTTGCCATAGTGACTATTTCGCTTATAATTAATATAGAGATATTCGGTTAGCTTATTCCAAATTTTCCCTTAAATAAAACAAAAGAAAACATTATATAAAATCTTTATTTATGAATTTCAATATAAATGGCACTTTATAATGATTTATTTTGGATATGCAAGTATATTAATAAAATATATTTCTGCGCACCCATCGCATTCTAGGCCCACCGCGTTGAGCGTTGATTTTGACAGAAGCACTGGCCGCCGCTTTGACAACTTCTTGTACCTGAAAGTTTTCTAACTTTCAGTAAGGCTTGGCTTACTGTTCAACCCTCGACTAACACATTGGAAGTATAATTAAGGGCCTCTTTTCACTTTTATGTAGAAATAATTTTATGTTTTATTAAATTATGCACTCGGTTTACTGCATCCTTCGATAGGCGAATTTTTTTATTATTTTCTTTTTAATGTTTAGGACTTTTACCGTAAAAACAAAGGTATATCAGCTCCATTGTTCCCGGTGACCGGTGATTTAAATGGCGGTTAGCCTACTTGACACTTTACTCAGAGATGGTGAAAGTGAAAGCTAAGTATTGGAAATACATTTTAGCTCATAATTTAAAATATTATAATGCTAATGATTAAAGTCTATACATAACTCTTTTATCATTCTATGAATATTTTGCACGTGGTATCATTCATGTATAGCCTATCCATTCGTTGATTAAATCTATACTAATATTATAAAAAGAGAAGATTTGTATTTTTGTATTTTTGTTTGTAATTAATAAATTCAAAAACCACTGGACCGATTTTGAACATTCTTTCTATAGAAAGCTACATTAGCAGCGAGTAATATAAAAGCTATATTTTATACAGTTACGCGGGCGATGTCGCGTGCAACAGCTAGTAAAAAATAAAAGCACACACTTACACTCATCATTAAGTTTTGTGCGTTGCCAATAAGAGTGTTCATCGCTTCTTTGTCCTCTTCTGTACCTGTAAACGAATCAAAATATTTTATCCGGCTCGAAGGACCTCAACACTACATACAACACTTTAATCATCGGAGGGGGTATAAAAGAACGTAAAACAGTCTTAGCATCCGGCTCGAAGGACTAACTTCACCGGACCGTCAGACTGCCTACAAAGTCTTACTTTTGGACAGTTTTTGCTATAATTTAGGATTTCAAGTCCATTCATACCTCAGTGCATTCTTCTACACTTTTCGTCAGATTGGTACCAAGTTTCGCAAGTTATTATTGTATCAAAGTAGCTGTAGCACTAGTGTAAAACGACGGTTTTCGCTAAATAATGTAATATTTAAAAATACTAAATTAACATGTTCAAGGCTCACCTTGATGTCCAAGGAAAGAACTCTTCACAGTTGTCAACATCTTCAATTGTCCGCTGATGGTTGGAATCCTTTCACACACTTGCAGGAGGTTCTGGAAAAAAAATATAACAGAATATAGTTATATCTAAAACAAGTTGTACAAGTTTCTGTTTATCTGTGCATGCTAATCTCAGAAACAGTCTATTACCTGGATTAACATATAAGATAGGTAGTATTTGGATAAATAGACTATTTGGATACTAATATTATTTGGATAATATTTGGATCTAGAATTGCAAAAAAAAATAGTTTTTGTAAGAACGAACTAAGCGCGCACGAAGCTACGCACAGCTAGTGAATAAATAAATAAATAAATAAAATAATAAAAATGCACATAATAAAATAAATAAAATAATAGAACTCACAGTTCTAATTCTGATGTCGGTGCACTCCAATGCAAGCTTCTTCGCCAGATGTGCCACCTCGTGTGACTCCTCCACTATTGATTTCGAAGTAAAGATCACTTCTCTCTTCTTGTCTGTGAATAAAAAGACACTATATTGCAACCATCAAACGATTGTGTTACAGAAATCATTTATACAGCATACGGAATGTGCTTTGTATAATGTAAACGGATCACAGAGTAGAGAGTCGAAGAGTTACAAAGTGTTGGCTAAAGTTTGCCCAAATGTTGGCGTCGCCACTCCAACAATCGGTCTCATCCGCCACAAGAGATGTTTCACATCAAAAAACTTTCGATTTACACTTAATTAATCATAAATACTTACTGTTGTTCATATATTCAGATAGCTTCGCCATAAGCACTGCCATGCGTTTGGCCACAGCCACTATTTCGTTGTCACGTGCCGACCATTCTCGAATAGCAGCGTGTAGATCCAATGCCGCGTTCTATAATGATTAATTTTATTTACACACAAAAAGATTACAATTGGTGGTACTCAGTTTAGGTGTACTATAAACTGAGTTGTCTATAATAACAGAAAGAAGTACATATTTGTAGGTAAATAGATACAATTTTTCTCCTTCAGTTACCATTGTGCAACGCTTTAATACAACGAACCTGCTTGTCCCACTCTTACATGCAGCTATCTCCTTGTTGACAACAAGAATCCACACTTTCTAACATCCACACTGTTTTAATTTTGTTAATCTTTATTTTAATAAATTTATAAATAATGTATAAATTAGGTATTATATTTTTAATATACGAGTATAACAATACATATAATTTTAATATAATAATATGTATAGTCATATTTAGTATGTATAGTAATAATATTTAACTAATAATAATAAAATCATACATCAATGTAATAGACATAGATGTGTATGCGCGTCGAAGGTGACCGAACCTAAATCCATGGTACATGGACATTTTTTTATGGTAAGAAGGTAGACATTTTTTTATGTTAAGGTCGACAGACAGCCTGACGATCCACTTGATGGTATAACGTCGCCTAGAACACAAGCAACTCGACAGTCGCTGTGCCAGTAGACCAGAGCCAATTTGAAAAGTTAATTTCCAAAGTTGACCCGATCGCACCCGGGAACTCTTTGTAGTCGAAGTAACAAGTAAAAAAATAGGCTTACGTAAATAGGCTGATCAGGCTCCGGTTGTTTCTTGAATATAATTTCACCGCCCAACACTGATTCCACTTCGCCTGTTGTACGTAGAATCTGAAATTAAAAAATGTTTAAAAAATATTTATTTACTATGTTTTGCCGACGCTCCGACGCACGACTGGAGTTTACTCCTTACGAACGATTAATAAATAATTTAATAAATATAATTAAAACATATTAATATAATACATGATTTAATACATATCATATATTATATTAATATGTATTGAAGCATATTGTAACGCGTAACATGTGACATGTGACATTTGATTTTACTCCCATAAATTTTCATACCCCGGGCTTATATATGAAAATCGATTCTTATAAGGAGTAAACTCCAAAAAGTAATGAAAAGTAAGTAAAGTGATTTTTTTTTTAACACCTTTATTCCCGCAATCTGTCCATAGGACATTTAGCTGGATGTTAAGTATTTACAAAAGACGTGTTTGGAGCAAAATCCAGTGATTTGCGCACGAGCCTCCTTAGTCTCTTAAAAGTTTCACCCGATTGCTTATCCTTCAGGTTTCTTGCCAGTGGGTTTGGGTGATTTTAGATACGCTTGTGGTAGGATTGCAATGATTCTGCCACGACACTCTTCACAGTTTTAACCCTCAGTTCCCGATGCAGACGATCGTTTTGAATATACCATGGAGCATTGGTAAACATACGAAGCATTTTGGACTGGAACCGTTGCAATATTTCAAAGTGCAAATGCAAAAAAAAGTATTATTTTACCTCAGCGGTTGTGAGTTTCCAGTCGGGCATCTTACTAGGGCGCGTGTCGGGCGCTGGTCTGATTTGCGCAAGACGCTCGCGTGCTGAAGACAGAGCCGTTTGGAGTTCGGGGTCACTGCGCGCATTGTGCATTCCCACGTCGAATACACGATTCACTAACCTATAAAACACATATCAACATCCACTCAATCTCAAAGCCAGGATCTTTAAGAGCCTGTTAGATCATAATTAAGTTGAGTGCTTAAAACTTACTTGTCGATAGCATTTGAAACTTTGAACGCTTTAACGGGACAGTTGTCTTCGGTGGACTCGTCTCTCATTCTCTGCATTGTATCTCCTGGATTATTATAGTTTATTTAGTAACAAGATATATATTTTTTATTATTTTAATAAATTTATGATCACGTGTGATGCTAGGTTTCGGTATGAAAACAAGGCATGTAGTGAGCTCGCTCCATCATAGGCCTCATTACAGGGCTAGATGCAGGCCAGGAGCAAACCCATCTTTAGAAAAAAAGAGAGATTTAAAATATATTTTGTAAATCGTTGAATTATATTCATGTATTTTATATATTTATTTCTTTTAACAATAGAGCAAGTGTTATAATAATTTATTTCTAATCCATTCGTGACATTGTAAAACAGTCAGGTGTGTGGCCTGACCATCGACCAAGAAACGAACCTATTTCGTTGCAACTAGCAGAGGAATGTACCGGTTCGTGCATTGTTCGCTTAGTTTAAATCAAATTTAACTCAAAATATTTTTACCAGCAGTCTGAACAAAGTCCAATGGATCTACGGACATGTCGCACAAGTCTCGAACCTTGGACATCGCCCTTGCATATTCGTCCAACAACGACTTGTAGTGGTCTATCGCCGCCTACGGAACACAAAGTAATATAGCTTAGTAGTATAAGTATAAGTGTAAGTGTAAGTGTAAGTGTAAGTGTAGTGTAAGTGTAAGTGTAAGTGTAAGTGTAAGTGTAAGTAGATAAATAAAATATAGTATAAGAAAAAATACAGTCCTCGCAAACCTTGTGGAACATGTTTCTCATACTATGTATGTTCAATAACAGATACTTAGTATTCCAGCAAGACTCTACGTCTGCTCATAGAGCAAAAAGCACGCGAACAAACAATATTAGATACAGGGGCCCATCTAAGGCAAACTTCGCCCCTAGTAAGTGGCTAGCAAATAGTATACAGGTTGGATAAGACAAGATTAGAGAAGAATAAGGGAGAACTGATACTTCAAACGTTTTTTGTAGTAAGAAAAAATATTTATTAGAAAATAAGAAATATAAATACCTGATTATTTGGAGAATTGACCCTCTCCTGGGCAGCTTTCACCAGCATCGGTGCTAACAGTTCAGCCTGTAAACAATTACCATAAAAAAGAAGCTGTTTTAAACGGATAATTGCTATTATTTATTATGTGTTAGCTTTCGCCTTCGTAGGCGCACCTTTTTTTAGGTTTTGAAACATTTATTTAATATTTATTGCTTATATATTTTCACAAATATTCCTGTTATCCCTATTTACTTTCACAAACCTTCCTGTTTATCCCTATTTACATTGATGAAAATCGAATTAAAATTGAGCGGTTTAGGAGTTCATAAAGGACAAACACACTTGCATTGATTTTTATTTATATAGACTAGTGACTCGCTCCATCTTCGCCTGGGGTACAATTTTTACATACACAAACCTTCCTCGTTTATTCCTCTTTCCGTAAGTAAAAACCGAATAAAAAACGCTTGAGCGGTTTAGAAGTCTACAGAGAACAAACCGCACCTTCGGCAAGACAAAGGCATAACTGAACTTTTTGTAATTTAACAGGAGAGCCATTTAAAGTTTATTTTTTTGCATTCAATATTGTATTTTTCTGCTTATACTCGTATTGCTTTGAAACAATTCTTGTTTTTGCATCAAATAACTCTTATGAATATTTTTTTAACTTAATAATGTTTTTCAGACACTTGTAAGTTATGCCCTAGTCTTACACTTTGATTTATATACATTGATTAAATATAAATATAGATTAGTATCAATAACTAACAAAAATAAACTATATCTTCATCTACCTGATTACTGCAAGTCTTCAACTCTTGGCTGACAGCGTGATTGGCGCTGCCTGTGTCTGCCACAAATCTTGCAGTCTTGGTCACTTTACTCAGTTGAGCGAGTAATTCTGTGATCTTCCTCTCCAGTATTAATTTCCTTTTGGTTTCATCTGTTAATAAACATTCAATGTGAAATTGCCCTATGACCTACATTAATGGATACGAAGTGATTAGATTTTTTTAATGGTAAGGTCGACAGACAGGCTGACGGTCCACTTGATGGTAGATGGCTACCGTCACCGTTAACATAAGCTACGCCTTAGGACCATAGAAGGATTAAAGATAAGGGATAAGGATGCGCTCTAGCATCCCTTACTCACTAACCGAGACACAACAGCACATATGCTGTTATTTCACGGTGGTGATGATGATGATGATGATGATGATGGTGATGATGATGATGATGGGGGTGACTTCACAAATACGTTTGTGAAGTCTCAGCTAAAAGGCTTTCAGACTGTCTGTCACCCATTAGCTCTAAAAAATACAAACCTCTTTCAGCGTCGGTGAGAATCTCTAGGTCTTCCAGAGGCGTTTCCTCCTCGATAAAGTCTTCCACTACTCTCGTGACTACTAAACGTTCCAATGCCTTCCTCAGTTCTTTTAATTTATCCATTAGGAGGCTGTAATTAAAAAGAAATACAATTTTTGAGACGAGAATTTTTTTGTAACAAGCTTTAATTAAAGTTATAAACTAACCCTAGACTTTTTATTGAGCCCAAACACGCTATATTTATACTAATATTATAAAGAGGAAAGATTTGTTTGTTTGCATTGAATATTCCCCGAAATTACTGGACCGATTTGAAAAATTCTTTCACTGTTGGGAAGCTATATTCTCAACGAGTAACATAAGCTACATTTTATAAAGTCACGCGGGCGAAGCCGCGTGCAACAGCTAGTCTGCTATAAGTTGCTAAGAAGTTGGGCATTTCGCAGACTACTTAATGCTGTAGCATCAGGTCAAGGTTACCATGTCATGGAAATACCACAGAAGTAATAGTAAACCAAATTTCACATCAATCGAATTAGCGTAATACCTTTTAGGAAATGGTCTTCAAACGACTAAACACCCGGTTTTGGCGTCGGTCGTTAAAAAAGTTTGTGTTTGTAATTAACGTGTTTTGCTGCTAGTTGAATTATCAATATTACCTGGCCTTTTCACTGTCGTAGTTCTTGGAACACTCTCCTAGAAGGTGATCGGTCTCTGAGATCAGATGGCTGATCTCTTCTTTCTCGGTGCCCTGTAAGTCTTCTGCCATCTGAAAATAAAAAATGTTTAAATTTAAAATATCCCTAAATATTTTTGAGACAAATTTTGAAAAAAAAAAAGTTTACCTTTTCAGCTATGTCTATAACTTCTTTTGCTGCTTTTTGGCCTGCAACTTTTACGTCTGACTTTGGTATCGGTCGCTGCAGCCATTTGTTTGCCAAATCCACCCTGAAAATTATATAATAGCCGGTACGTTAAATTAAAACAACATTTATATGTGTGTGTTGTTGTTGTTGTTGTTTTTGTGATTATCAAATAATAATATTTTTTTAGGAATATATTTTTGAATAAGATTTTTGTTGGCGCTTTTAACACTACTTTTTAAGAGAACTATTTGATATAATAAACTTACTGTGATTGAATGTAGCTCTTTTTCGGAGTTACGTCCTGGAAATTAAAATTAAATTCAGGATGTTACACAAATTGTCATTTAATATAACTAAATAGATTGGAATATATTATAAATCATGTCTACCTCGCCAATATCGTCCGCATGAAGTGTCACCATCACTCCAGACAATTTACCGTTTTCTCTGAAAAAAAAATGAAAAAAAATCACAATTTAAATTTTTAAATATATTATACACAAGGGATTTCTCGGTTTCACAAGTTCTGTTATTAAACGTTGTTCTACTGTAATACGGTGGTTAAGCTACATAATTTTTTACTTTAAATTTGAAAATTAAATCAAAATTAAAATTCATAATTTAATTTCATCCATTTTATTTTTATTTTCAAGATATATTTAAAATTTTTAAAAAACAAAACTTTTATTCAATTTTCCCCTTTTAGTAGCAAAGTTAATAATAAATTTTAAGTTTCTAGTACATACCTTTTAAAAAAAAATTACCTGATTTTGTTGATGAGAGCTTCGAAAGTGTCCAACACACACTTTCTGCGATCATTAAACATGACCCAAGTCATTGTGTCATCTTCGTCGTTGGCTTTATACTTTTTATCCTTTACATCCTTCAGTAAAGCCAATAAATGGCTCGCGAAATCCCTTAAAGTATAGATCATTCTATTAAGTCACGGATAAAAATATTTTAGTATTAGGTAATTGTGTATTTTAATAACTGTTTTATTTATAATATAATAAAATGGTATAAATCGAATAAGCAATCAAATAAGTTTTTTTTATTTTTATTTCGTCTAGTAATTCTATTTATCAATGTAACAATTCCACATCAAACAAATTAATAATATTTTAAAATTTATGTGATATGATACCCCTGAGTATGTTGTTTAAAGGTCAAGACTCATGCTTTGTAACTAGACTTTGCTTTGTAAATATTAATATTTAACTTCTGTATTACATACCTAGAACTTTGTATTACATCGCCGCTCCTCTGCGTTTCGACAGGTGTTGTACCTGATATAGGAACTACAGATGGATGTTCTATTACAGAATTAACTTCGGCCAATGCGTCTATCATGTTGATCGTTACTGGGGCAAGATCCACCTTAAACAAAAACAAAAAGTTAAATAAAACATTTGAAAAAAACCAATATTTTTACAGCATAGAGCATATTATTATTATTTTTTTAGAATAAAAACAATTTTTGAAAACACAAGGGGTTCATAATTCTGAGATTAAGTTAGGTTATGTTCTGAGATTCTCAAGTTCTATGCATCGACTCGGTAAAATGTCTCAGTGACGATATGTATCTTATCTTATGGCTCAACTAGAAAGTATACAACATACAACTAGTGAGCCGAGCTATTGACGTACAAGTATTCATGCTAGCTCTCTAAATAAAAGCCAATCTACATTTTGCAAGACACCCAAATTAAAGACATCCATAAACAGAACAACACAATATGGTCAGAAAGTAAAAACACAATTAAAGCTTTGTTTTATGGGGAGTACCTATTTACTATAAGAACTGAACCCATTGGACCCTTCCTAATCACTTAACTATGGGCGGCAGAGCACTTGCAGCGCCTGTGGCGTTGCTTGTGTCAGCCTGTCTATCGCACTTAACATAAAAAGAGCATTTTAACCAGCAAGAAAGCATTTTTAGTCCAAATTCTCTGTCAGTCGTTTCGTCTTTCAGAGGGGATTCCTCGATATCATTGTTATTAGTTATGCAATATTTTCATTGTTATAAATAAGTAGTGATTGTCAAGAATACGGATATATCTTCGATCAATTTTACCGAAAACTTAAAAATAATGTAAACAATGTGTATATTATGTGCTTACATAGAATCAGAATTAATAGTTACCTCCTTAGGATTGCTTCCATTAAACACCGATTGTAGTTCATTAAAGCTTGATATGACTCTCTGTCCAGCTTCTACGAGCTGATCCTTGACTTCTCCGACCAATGGCTTTACAGATGCTTCTGTTATAGCCTGATGCAGCTCTTGCACTTCTCTGCTTAAATTTCTCTCTTCAGCCTTAGCCTAGTAAAAGAATGGTCATGCCGCTTGTTACTTGACAAATACATTAAAATTATGACCATTACAACTAGATCGCTTTATACGCACGATAAGAGCCTTGTTGGAGCTCATTAAATTTTAATGACCATGTTCAATTGTTCCAGTATAACTTTGGAACTCTATCGGAGTTTTAATAATATTGAACCTTGCGACTCCAGTATTTTTGTAGCAAAATGTGTAACTATTATGATACACGTCTCTTGGTGTATTTCTCGATTTAAAGCTTTGTCTTATATATTCTCTTAATTTATAAGTTTTATTAATATCTGCAAACAATAATTACAACAGTGATACTTACATCTTCAATAAACGCACTTCTCATGATTCGGAAACAAATTTGCTGCATGGTTCCAGTAATCTTTTGAATTCTTCCAACATCAACCAGACCAGACTTGGCTACCTCTTTGTGTTGCTCTGATATTGATAACTGAAAATATATAAAGCCATTTCTTTAGTTAAGCGTCCACTGTTGGACATTGGACTTTTTAATTGACCATTACAATACTCGTTTCTTAGCCCTCCGCTTCTATTCATATATTATATGAGCTGGTGCCCGCGTTTTCGTACGCATTAAAAAAGAAAGTACATATATGTATATCGCTAACTATCCTAATATAACGCCTGACATCTTAATCGCTGTGACGAAAGTGGCGCCATTTTTTATATTTCTAAGCGAATCAGTGGGAACCCAATATTTTACCGTGATAAAAAGTATCCTATATGTTAATTCAGGTAATAAACTATGTGTATGACAAATTTCATCCAAATCCGTTCAGTATTTCTCACAAACTTTCGCATTTATAACTCTATATATATATTGCTATAACAAAAGTGGATTGTAGCTGCTGCACGAGCATATTTTCTTAAGAAATCGTAGTTTGACAAATGGTGCTCATAAGCATTTAGCAGTTTTTTTATACGATAGATAAGGTAGTGAACTATTCACTAAGATCAAAATGTTAGAATTTCAAAAAAGTGCACAGCAGATTTTGGTTTGACAACGACGATATTATGTTAAGGGAACATACCAAATAAGCACATTGTGTTGCATATTCCATACTATTGCAAGTCGCCGATGACACATAAGCAAGACTTTGACCAAATTCTTCACGCGACATTGGTTTGTTGTCCTTCAATTTATCTGAAAACAATATTATTGTTAAGATTAATCCAAGTATAAGAGGTTTTAGTTTATATAATAATGTTCTAGCGACCTAAGCTTGCTTATGTAGAATCTAAGGGAAAACCGTATCTAAAACCGTTGAGTACAGAGGCAAGTAACTAATTTGATTTATTGTATAATATATATTAGCGGACCGGCCCCGGCTTCACACGCATATAATTTTTTTCCTACAAATTAGAATACAAACTTTCCTTGTCTATCGCTGTTTGCATTAGTGAAAACCATATTAAAATCCATTGAGTTTTTGACCCAACCCAAAACAAAAAAATGTTAGAAATCACATAATAAAACTGTGTTCTCAGGTTTTTTTTTTTTTTTTTTTCATTGCTAGATACTTACGTATAACGTCGATTTGCTGCTGAATAGCCTCAAATGATTCGTCATACGAGAGAGCGCAAGTTGGATGAGACGGTTGCAAGAAAGCCTGATGCAGCTGAACTGTCCGGGATAGCTCGTTGCATTCCGTCTGCCATTTGTCCGGACTTGTTGTGCTTGAAGTGCGAACCTGAATTTAATAATATTTCAATTGGATATAAGCTATAATTAAAAATTATAAAACCTCCGTCTCCCTTTTGCGCCCAAACATGCTACATCTGCTGTAAATTGCTAAGGAGTTGGGTATCTCGCAGACTATTTGATGCTGCAGCATCAGGTCAAGGTTTCCATGTCATGGAAATACCACCGAAGTAACAGTATACTTTCTTCCCTTCCCTTCAGCCCGACATCTTTTCAGCAACAAGTGCTATTATCACTAAATCCCAATCAATCACTAACAAAATTATATATCCACAACCGATTTCGGGGTAACACAATCCTAATGGAGGCCCTAGACTCTAGTCTTGCAGTGCCATACCGTTAGTCAGCGGCTCTGAACTAAGACGTTACAATTTCAACAATCGCATACTCACCAATTTATTGATTGCATCATTCAAAGCTCGGCAAGCGTCTAGAAGACGTCTTCTGTATAGTGCATTGTTTGGATCCTGATAATGAAAAATTAGTTTATTGAATTTTGGCTTTTACAATTAATAGTTTAGTGTTTTTATCATCATCATCATCATCATCATCATCATCATCATCATCATCATCATCATCATCATCATCATCATCATCATCATCAACAACAACATCATCATCAGCCCTCCAGCTTCCAAGTTGGATATGGGCCTTTTTTTATAGAGAGCCACTAGGTATACTCAGTTTTGACCCATTCGCATCCATACTAGTAGAAAATCATTACCTTATTATAAATATTCGTATCAATGAGACTTACGTGACTAACTGATTCCCCGACTTTGAGAAGATTATATGTAGTGAAGCACATTTCTTGAGTCGAATCCTCAATTTTCTTGCTTTGGACTGCATTCTGCGAAAAACAAATTTAATTGTCATTTTTTATATAAATGATAACTGACTATGAAGTCCATTCAGAATTGCTTCATGAACTTTTTAAAATATTGCGGCTTGGAGACTTAGCACAACACTAGCTTTAAGACTTTAATTGTTTGTTCTGTTGTAACTGTCTAGTACGATTTTATGTATGTTATGTTTGTATGTAGTGTTCACATGTAGTAGGTTACATTCCGAATTATTTGCTGTATTTGTATGTTCTTGTTTTTTCTTATTTGCTTGTACATGGAATTGTATACTAGTTTTGTGAACCATAAAAAAAAAAAAAAAAAAAAAAAAAAAAAAAAAAAAAAGACCGAGGTCGCACTGCTAAGGCGACTGCGACGCAACGGCGACATGACAAAACAAGTGACCACACTGCAGAGGCGATGACCCAGCGAACCGCGCATACGCATGTGCGTTACTTTTGTATACAACCTTTAACGGGTTTCCATAAGCTGGTTTATGTTTTATTGTAAGTTTATCGCTTCTCTACAACAACTTTCGTTATACCGTGAGACATATTTATACAGAATCAATTATAGAGTTGTATTTTGAATCAAAGAGCACGCTTTTGGGGTAGTTGGGGGTGAGATTATATAGGGGTGGATGTTAGCTTTCTAAAAATGTGGTTTTATGGTGAGGAAATGCATATCTTTTTTCGACAACAGATAAAGCCAAAAGTGTGCTCAACTACCCCTAAAGCGTGCTAAATTACCTCAAAAGTGTGACCAGCTACCCTAAAAGCCTGCTGAATGTTTCAAAATATTTTTCCAACTACAAACAGCTTAATACTCACATCGCCATCTTTCAACCCTCGAGCAGTGGAAGCCAGCTGAAGAGCAGCGTCCACTGTGGCGTTGGCGCTTCTTGCTAGAGACTCCGGTTTGTGGACACTGAGCATTATTGTTCCCGTCATAGAGTTCAATTTCGTTGCTAACCGCTGCACTTGTTCTTCGAGTTGTCTGAACAAATAAAAGTAATTGTACATATAGTCCAGCTAAAATTAAAATAACATCAGTAAACATTATCCAATAAGTTAGTAGTTGCATAGTTAGTTAGTTAGTAGTTAATGAGTCCATTTACTTGCAATTACTTTTTATTGCAACTTACTTTTTATCTCCGGACACTTGGGCGTTGTTAGGTACCAAAAGTTTGTTGACATCTACAGCCTTCAACGCTTTAAGATCCGATTTAGTTCCAGATTTTCCGAATAAGTTATCAGCATCATCGAATTCCTGTGGAATACAAAGGGTACAGGTGTAGAGCGAATTTCATAACATTTAGATTCTTCTGACAGCCTCTTGGTTAACTGCGAATATTGATAATAGTATAATGTTTAGCGATTACTAAACAACCAAAAATAAAGTACCTACCCACTATGAATTCTAAAACGTTATATCACTAATTGCTTATGGAGTTTTCGGACTTAGCTAAGCCAATTTGAAAATAAATAAAATTAAAGATGTACCTGAGAAATCTGTTTAGTTACAGTTGATATTTGGTCCTCGTCAATTCTTTGCCAAGTTGCCACTCGTCTGCTGGTCGTCACAGCGTAACACTTCAATGTTTGAACCAGTTTCGACAAATGTTCCGATAGTCTGAAATATAAAAAAAAATTGTTACTGTGGCATTAATTTCATATTATATTTACTTGCAAGTTGCTAATGCGCTGGAACCTTGTCATCCACGTGACGTCTATCAGCAACTAAAACTAGCCGAGCAGGGGCCCCAGCCAAGATGCAAACGCTTCGTTGGCCAAAATTTTATTGGGGCGTTACAACAACTAATCACCAAGCTTTCTTTTAGCGTTCTCTCTTCGTTTCCGAAGTACGCAACGAAGCGTTTGCATCTTGGCTGAGCCCATAGCCACGTGTGCTTTCTACTGTCGTTTACGCTACGCTACACTAAGAGAAAACTTGGTGATTGGTTATTGTAACGTCAAAATAAAATTTGGATCAATCACAGCTTTCTCTTAGCGTAGCTTAGCGTGGCGTAAATGACTGGAGAAAGCACACTTGGCTAGGCCCCCTGATAAGAAATATACCATTAACATGGACACAAAATCTTGGAATGAATGGTTTTTTTTTTTTTTTTTTTTTCAAATTAATAATACTTTTCTAAAGAAATAAATAAAAGGTATTTTAATTGTCTCTGAAGAATATGTACTAAATTTCCGTTATTTATAAGAACTTTTTTGTACTGAGTGTCGCTTTTTTTTCCGCACACACACACTGTGTTCCGCAAAAAGCAGCCTGTCTGTCGTCAATAACAATATGATATCATGTTAGCTGTTGAGCTTCGTTGCTTAAGTAAAAGATGCCAAATTCCGTTCCGTATTCCCGATCTTAATACCTAATTTAGTAACGAATTCTTACAGCTTCTTGTTGTTGGGATCTGCAGCGTCCGTGGTTCGCATTTGAGCGATGTATTTATTCAGCGAAGGCACGAGGTTCTGCGGTTCTCCGCTTCCAGCGCGTCCCACCGCTGCACTGACTTCAGCGCGCGTTAGCAACACCGGGGCAGACTCACTATTGTACTGTCACATAAAATACGAACATATGATAAGACTCATAAGATATTATATCATCAATACCTATCCACATCCGTACACGTATCCACTTTGGGCCCATAGATACCCAAAGTGGTCTATATCAACCCCAAGGGGTCGACAATAGCATACATAGGGTCCACGTTAATAAAAAAAAAGAGAATTTGTTGTCCACGAGATATAAACGGGAGTCCACATAGTGAATTCATTTAAGCAGACTTTAATTTTGACTTTCCATTACTGAAATAATACAGATTACCTCTTGAATGAATTTAAAAATCAATTTATTTTAAAATAAATTTATTTCATTTCATTATTTTGAATTTCATTAATACGTAGATACCTACCTGAATTTGCAAAAATGCAATATAGCTAAGCGGGAGGGTCTACCCAAGACGAAGAAGTTTGGGGATCACTGGGCTACGGATTGTCAACTCAAAGAATAAGTTAATATTTTAAGACTGTTTCAATTCCGCTAATGCTAACGTTTCCAAGGATCCAAGGTACTAAAAAAGTTCATATATTTATGTTTTTCGCTTTCGTCCGCCCCCCTCTCGTCGCTTGTTTAGTAATCGCAGTCCGCTTCAAGGAATTTGAGTAAAGAGAGGTTAAGTAAAGTAATGTTACCTTTCTTATTTTATGGTTTCCTTTCTGTCCATTTAAAAGCATTTTGTCTATTTTCGCCTCCAAATCATTGAGATCGTTGATCGTTTCCTCCAATGCTGCACTCTTAGCGGTTGCCAGAGCGCTCTTTGTGGCAAATCTTTACAAACGAATTAATTTATCAATTGTTTCGATATTAAACAACAACATACACTAATCACAACAATATGACATTTACCTTAAAAGATTACATCTTTCTGTCAACAATGTTTCATCTTCTCTTAGTGCATCTTGAAGTTTGTTATTGCTCTTCTTGTCTAATAAAGCCTTTATATTCTGCACTCTTAATTCACAGTCCTGTAATATAAAAATATTATATACATAGGGCACACTATATGTTTCTAGAACTTGCCACTAAAATTAAATGCAACCTTTTCACGCCTTAACTACTCAACCGATCATCATGAAATTTTGCATACACGTTGTCAGGGATACAAGAAAGGACATAGAAAAAAAGTACTGTTCCCGAGTGATCGTCTAAAAATATAATGGATTGGACGCCAATGTCGCGTGGCGGCGCCACCGTCGTCACAGCGATAACGATGTCAGGCTTTATTACTCAAATATTTTCTTTTTCAACGACGAAGTCACGGACACCAGCTAGTAAACAATAGTTAAAAAGAAAGCCTGTCTGTCAGCAGAACACACTGCGTTTCGCAGTCATTTGGGCAGAGTCTGCCGGCAGTAACCACCCCCTTACAGAAGACCACCCGTGAAATAACAGCATGTGTGCTGTTGTGTTTCGGTGAGTGAGTAAGGAATGCCAGAGCCCCTTTCCCTAACCCTCTCTAATCCCTTATCCCTAATTTTACTACAGTCCGCAGAGCAATTACAGCACCTGTGGCATTGCTTGTGTTTTACCATCAAGTGGACTGTCAGCCTGTCTGCCGAATTTAACTTAAAAAAATAAAAAAACAATAAAGCGGTCCCTAGACGATAATGACGCATGACATGCGCTTACGTGAATTATCATGCTGCATGTCATGCCGCATGATCGTATAGGGACCGCTATACGATCATGCATGTATGTCAGTCATAGCTTGCAGGATGAAAAATAAAAGGAACTATCAATCAACTGTTAGCATGTAGTTGCATGTCATTCACATTAATCAATACAATTAAACGGTCATGCATGCATGACAGCACGTAACGCATGTCATGCTGAATGATCGTCTAGGGACCGCTTTACAGCTTCGAGTAATAAATCGTCAAAAGAACAAGCTGATTGTCGACTTGTATGTCAACTTATTGATGAGAAAACACAGATAAAAACATTTAGCATTCAAAAACTTCTTACCTGACCGAATTGGTCAACTTGCAATATATCGTCTTCTGTAGTTCCCTCTAAATTACTCTGTGACGGACTGAGCAACCGGAATGCGTTCAATGTTATCTTATGGCATTCAGTCTTTATGTCCTGTAATACAAAAAAAAACTAAAGGCGTTGTCGAATGAATCACTTTATAATGTGAACTTGGGAGCAGTATGCATGAAGATTACCAGCTCTTCATTATATTGGGGCTGGCAGGCCATATGAATTACCCTGATAATATTGTGTTTATGTCACAAAAGTCAACTATCATTCGGTCGGATGTAAGCCTGCAGTTCTTTGTTATCATAAAAATAATATAATAACTAATGTTAGACTGCACCCACCTCGACTTCTGAATTTTTACCCGCTGTGCTAACAAAACTATTTGCAGTTTCTATCAAACCTTCGGCTGCAGATGACACCTCTTTCACGTAATCCTGAAAAATAAACCATATTTCATTTAATAATTGGTCTTGATCTGGCAGGTGAGTGGCAGGGCAGACATTTTGGCAGCCCTAGGGGCAGTAACAACCTCCTTACAGAAGACCACCGTGAAATAACATCATATGTGCTGTTATGTTTCGATGTGAGAGTAAGGGACGCCGGAGCCCATTTCCTAATCCCCTTCCTAGTCCCTTATCTTTAATACTACTACAGTAGATAGCGCATAGCAGCACCTGTGGTGTTGCTTGTGTTATAGGCTACGGTTTGACGACACGTTTGGTCTAATGGCTAGTAACCCTAGCTGTTAACCGAGTTAAATATAGTTGAATATTGTGTTATGTATATTGCTAAGTATTGTTACGTGTCATGTTGTAAACTGATTTATCAAAAGAGCAACTAGGAGGTTTCTTGCCGAGTTCTTCCCCCTAGAAGCAGGAAACGAACCGGTGGTAGTTTGTAATTATAAAATAATGTTGACGAAGATAAATGTTTTGTGAAAAACTTACATCTAATAAATGATTTATTATTATTATTATTATAACCAAACGGTCGCGGGTTCGAATCCCGCTAGGGGCAAAAGTTTATGTGTTAACATTTACCTTTGTACCTGAGTCATAGACGTTTTTATTTACATGATGTACGTATGTATTTACAAAAAAAAAACTATATAGTATATCAACTGTCTGGTATCCATAATATGGGACATTAATAAAACAATGAATGAAATAATGTCTGACTGAAATCCTATAGTACTCACCGTCAGATCAACAATATTAGATTGGGGCGCATCGCCACTCCTTGAACGCAGCTGCAGCAATATATGCTGAATATTCTGCACAGAATCCTCCAACTCCTCACGTTTCTTTAAGTCCTGAAAAGAAAAATTATTTTCTATAATATTTATTAAGATTAACTACGGGAAATTATATGTTACTTATATATGTTTTAAAAGTTTCTTTGTTACAAATAAAATCTTATCTATTCTATTCTAAAATATATAGGACATCACTTAATTATGATTAGTTGAACTGGTAAAATTTTGATATCCAATATTCATTATATTGGGTATCAATTCAAAGAGCATAGACCATCTAAAATCCATCTAAAATTATACTAAATCTAGCCTTTGGCCGTGACTTCGTCCGCGTCCCTTTTTGACTCGATGTTAAGAATAATAAAACAACGCCTTACAAAAATATATGAGTAATAAAATTTATTCCATCTTTTTATATGGACCAGTTATTTTTTTCTTGGTGAAAACCACCTATTTCCTTTTCTGTATCCTGACAAGTTGTATTCAAAATTACACGATGATTGGTTGAGTAATTAAGACATTAAAAGTAAAATCGTAACAAACAAACATACAAATTCGCATTCGCATTTATATTATAAAAAAATATATAATTAATTTAGTGCTGCAACTAATATACATGACATTGGATAATTGATACTGACAAATATTATAACTTGATATACTTAGATAAATTAGATTTAAGAAAAAGACTTTGTATGCCAGTAATGGTAGGTCATATAGATCAAATATTAATTAAAATACCTATTATGTACATATGATCAACAAATAAATTATTATTATTATTATTATTATTATAAAAAAACCAACACCTGACCAAAGTGTTATAGCAAAAAGAGGTCAAGCGTTATAGTGCTTATTAATTTTTTAATTTTGAACGCAGACAAAGTCGCGGCACCAGCTAGTATTATTTAAAAAAGCTGCCTTCTTTATGACTGCGATATAAGTTTACAGTGAGTCCGCTTAGTTGTGGAGACTTACGTGTGGTGACTGACGACACTTAGCATTGGCAATATCCATCAAGTGCACGGCGTCAGCGAGCTCATTTGAATATTTTGCGAAGTGGCGTCTCTCCGTTTCTGGTAAATCAATGGATTCAGCTCTTTTCTGTAAATATGATTTAAGTTATAATCAAATATTTTCCATAGAAAGACTGGATGACATCACGCGTATGTTAATGTGGCAAGGTCATGTTAATGGAGCATTAGCAATTTGCGGGGATTAATATAATAATTAATAATAAAATAAAATGAGCTATATTTACAGTAGTCGCTTATATTGACATCTGACACATCACCTATTAGCAACATTAATATTATAATCAACATTAATTAACTGTACAAGACCTATATACGAATATTAAAATAAATAATTGAATTTCATTTAAATTATTACTATACAATACAGTAAAATATATTTTATTTTTCGTAGTAAATAAAGAGTTTGTTGGAGTCGATGTCGTATTTAGTTTTATTATTTTGCCAATAATCACTGAGTCAAAATTATTGTCTATGGCCTTATTAAACTTTCTTTAGAAATAATGTCACGTTGACCCATGAAGGTTCGCCACCCCTGACCTAATTAGAAATAGTGTAGAATAATTGCTAACCTTAGCATCTTCAAGAATCTTCGTAGCTAACTGCCTAAATGGAGTATCTTCTATAACCAACTTTGGTTCTCTCTTCTTAACCAGTACTCCTTCTTTCAACTCCTGCTTAAGTTTCTGGAGTAAAGCTGCTAAATCTGAACTTTCGGACTCCAAGTCTTGAAGGCACTTCGCGTATTTAGGATCGGGATTCAAAGAGTTCCATGTGTCGGAGAATTCATTGAGACGCGTCGTGAGGTGTTCTGATGCTTTAGTTAGCGTTTCTTGGCACTCAGGATGCTGAATCGAAGGAGCTACCAACTGTTGACAGAAATGTGTTATAAATATTTTATATCATTTTCTTATAATAACTAGTATGAAGAACTTTTAAATCATTAAGTAACCAGGCTGTATTGAGCTATTGTGTATATATATATATATAACAGCTTTCACTTTGTGTCAAACTAAAGGCATGAATATCATAAACCAGATCTCGCCTATATAGAGAATAAATAAAAACTCGTTCCATCCAAAATGTATAAAAAATAATTTGTTTACAATTTTTTTTCGTGATAGTTTACCTAATAGTTATTCTTATTAGTAATTAGTAATAGTTAGTAAAATCACTTTAGAAGTTCAGTTACGTACACAAATTCTCCAAAGTGTAAGTTAAAAAAATACAATGACCTGGTTTTGAATGATCTCCTTAATTTGGCTTATACATATGTACATATATCTATGAACAGTGTTACTTAATAACTTGAGTAACAGTGCTAACTTAACTTAATAACTTAGTTACTTAACCAGTGTTATTATATTCAGTTACTTTACCTTAGCCGTGTAGACCAATGAACCTGCAGCATCAGCACAGCGTCCACCAGCTTCACAGATGATGTTGGACAGCTTATCATCCTCTTCGCCAACTAACTTAGCTGCGGTGACACCATTCAAAGACACCCTAGATGCGTTGTCACCTATTAACTTAGCCCTCTCTATTACCTGTGAATTACAATGCATACAGTCGATCAAGTTATTCTTTAGTTTAAAACTACATAAACATCAGTCGCTTACAAAAGTCATTTATTAATTTATTATAATTTTTTTATTAAAACTATCATTAATCAATAATACTAGCCGATGCCTGCGACTTCGTCGACGCTCCTATTAAAAATATAAGGCCTGACTATAATATGTCAATTTTTTTTCTGGATAAAAGGTACCCATATCCTTTTCTGTATCGGTTGAGTAGTTAAAAGTTAACAGACAAATAGAGTTACTTTCACATTAATTATGATATTAGTTAAGGACCAGTAGGAATTAAGTCGGTATTTAGCTTAAGGGGGTTAACATTGAGACCTTTTATTTTGAAAATGATCTTACCGCTTTTTCTTGACTGGGATCAAATTCAGTACTGACAGCATACAGAAGTTTTGCGGACGTGTTGCCAAATTCCACTGAATTGTCGTTTATAGACTGAAATGGTAAAGTTAAAATATTGTTTATAAAATTGTTATACACGGTGGTCTCTGAGAAAGGTTTGATTTGAACCGGATAGCTGCTAATAAACGCCTCAGGTCTGTTACTTCATCAAAACAATCTTCGTAATTAAATCTTGTAACCCTTATGCGTGCATATTGCTTGGTTAATAGTTTTATAGCCAATTGCATATACAGCGTTCATGCTGCATATTGCATGCGAATTTTCGTCAATTTTCAATTAAAATAAAGTCTACTTGTTTGAGTATTTATGCATAAAATAAAAAAGAGCCATCACAGGACGCCTGGCAAAAGTGAAACATCGAAAATATTTTGTTTACAAAAAATTCTGTTATAGTTCCGCCAAAGTTTTGGCCAAAAAACATTTAAATGCTTTAGTTTTCAGGGTTTAATTAAGTTGATTTAGACCGTATGTATATCTAAATAGATGTCACCGCATCCAGTATCAGATACCAGTGAAAAAAAAGGTGAACTGTACTTACTCCTGGGTTATCTTTAGCTGAATGGCAAAGTTTCTGCGAGCTCTTGCACAAAGACAGTACATTATCCAAGAAAGGTTTCCTCGATTTATCTTCCAGACTTCCGCTTATTAAAATTGCATCTGAGGAGATGAATGAAACAAGTTGAAACTCTGACGACTCTGACGATGGATCAATTCTATCTAATAATAAATATTTTTTCTAAGATAACAGTCGGTAGGCAGGCTGACAAATAACTTCATTATAGTTAGATAAATACAAGCAATTATTGATGAGTAATAAGTTGTGGTATCCCATACTATAACGCACCTAAACACAACAGCAAATATGCCGTTACTTCACTATGGTCTAATTGCAAAACCTAATTATGTTTTTTCCTGGGCGAAGCCGGGAGCGGGTTCGTAGCTAGTAATTTATAAATAGTTAGTTAGTTTTTTAATTTTTATATTAATATATTAATGTTTATAATTAGTTTTAGATTAATTACAAATTTAATATTATAAGTTATCATTTATTTTTTGACTGGTTTTTTCTTATTTCTAATATTATGTGTATAGCAATAATTAACTAATTAACTTATATAAAATACCTTCAACAATCAGAGGTAGAAGTTCAGACAACTTATATGTCGATTTCGAAGCTCCCGTGTAATCTATTTGTTTTGGGTCTGTAATAAAAAATAAAAAATTGAACCGAAAAAATTTACATTAATAAAAAAAATTATGAATAAATTATAATGAAACTTTATACATAAAAACAGTATTTATCATGGACCATGATATACCATGATATAAAATACATTTTTTATTTATTACGCGGACGAAGTCGCATGCAACAGCTAGTCTTCTATATACTTACTTAATGATAATACTTTTAACTTACGATTAGATGCAACTAAAGATGAGACTGCAACAGAAGCTAATGCTAGATTCCTCTCCATTCTCTTCTGTGCCTCTAATAACTCTGCTGGAGATTTCGTGCCTTCTTCACTTTTTGGGGAGTTGCATTTCTGAAAAAGTGTCACATACATTTTATATTTTGAATCATTACTTTAACGTGCACATGCACACACATACACGCATAATTTTAAAACTTTTTTTTTTCATGTTGTCAAGGTAGCGTTTGGCCACGATCTCACTTGATGTAAGGTGCAGATGCGGCCGAAGGTGGACCACGCTTACCTAGTAAGTGCCCATTTACCCTTGACTTGAAGACCCCGAGGTTGTAATTTTGTGGGAACATAGACGCAGGCAGTGAGTTCCACTCCCTAGCGGTTCGGACAAGAAAGGTACGCTTAACGCTTCGTGCGTGTCCGAAGAACATCAACCACGAAGGGATGAAACCCCTGTCCGCGCCTCGTGGTCCGCAAGTGGAACGGTTCCGGTTGGATGAGGTCGTATAGACTGGACGCACTTTATACACACACTTTCCTCGTTTATTAGAGGAAAAACTGTAGAAGTTATTGGAGAAACAGATAAAAATTAACAGAGACTTTATATTATACTAGCTGGTGCCCGTGACTTCGTCGGCGATGATAAATAAAAAAATATATAAGCAATATAACGCCTGACATACGCATTGCTATTATACATTTGTCAGACGTTAGTTTTTTTTTTATTTTAGATGATCCCTCGGGAACTGTACTTTTTCTGGATGAATGAAACCCGTGTATGAAAATTTCATGATGATCGGTTGAGTAGTTAAGGCGAGAAAAGGTAACAGACAGACAGAGTTACTTTTACATTTATAATATTATCGTGGATGTTTAGATATAGAAATGTAGATAGATATACCTAGATATAGAATAGATAGACATCGACATTATTAGTTATTGCTTTTAAACCTACCTTTTTGAGACTCTTCTCAATTTTCTCTATACTTTCAGCAGCTTCATCCATCTCACGTACAAACTTTTCCTGAGCTTTTCTCTGATCCTCCCTTACTTTCCTTTCTTGTTCACGCTTAGCAGAATCTTCAGATGACGCCACGATATCTACGAATTGAATTTGTAAAAATTACGAGCAAAGTGTTTTTACTTTACACAAATTTGTGTTAGCAAAAATCTTACCATGACTTGCCTCGTGACGAAGTTGATGCAAAAATTCCTTAGTGAGGTCCATATTTTTAACAGACTCATAAAGTACTTCGCCACTTTTCTTGCCTTTCAATGATCCCTTTCTTACGGGAACAGCTGGCTTGATTTTCGCATCTAAATTAAAATATCATATTCTGAAGGGTCGATTATATTGAGCGAGTTTACTAGCTACTAGCCGGCGAATTCACTTTCTGCTAGTACACAAGCCCAGTGTAATCATATTCACGCGCATGATCCACAAGTGTGTACTAGGCTTTAGTAATAAACCATTCTTAAAGAGTTTTTGATAAAAAATCTTCTTTTCTTAAAATTTTCAGATTAGGAGGCAGTGTACTTGATTTGACATTATTTTCTAGATTTGTGAAATCACGACTAAGTTTTATGGTACACGTATACCCTGTAATATTATATTCTGTGCATATTTCCTTTATCGTTAATCCAGGTTGATTAATGATAAACGAATTAATCAACCTGTCGAACCCAAACTAGAGCAAATAAAAAACAGATATTTTAAGACTGTTTTAAAAACTACAAAAATAAAATTATAAACACAACTAACTTGTAGTAGTATCTTTACAACTGGTTTTCAGCTTTTCAATATGTTTTTCCAAATTCCGCTGCGCATGATTTAACTCCTTGTCAAGAGGTTTTAGTTCAGGTCTTTGCACCAGTGGCGTCCACTCTGCTGCTAAATGATGTGCCGACTCTGCTAACCCATCAGCAGCCGATAGCAGTGCAGTACGACAATGCGGCTCGTGCAAACTTGGGGCTGTAATCTATGGACCGTATTAATGTAGATTTCAGTACGCACCTTAAGATGGAAACAAAGGTTAAAAGCTAAAATAATGCATTGTTTAAGAATAGACAACACAATTGCTTTGAAAAAAATCGTTAGTGTTATTTGTCCAAGGAAATCTCTTAGAGCGATATTTTTTAGACTTTACCTGTGCAGTAACGAGCAACGCCTGCGCATTGTCTGCAACCCTCGCCCCTCGCGCGTCAACCCTCGCCCCTTGCTCGCCCCCCACTGACTCTGCAACGCAGTAAGCGCGCGCTAGTAACTCGGATGCTGCCTCGCAAGTCGCCTTCGATACGTCTATTATCTGTATATACAACAAAATAATGTTATTTGCTTTTACTTTGATCAAAATTATTATGAATAATCCAGAGGTACCGTTAAGTTTTAGTTTTATTTATTATTTATCACATTCAAAAAATTCAATTTATTTTATCGAACACCCTGTATAAGTTTTAACCTGATGCTCCTTCTGCTGGTCCAAAAGCGGGCTGATAGTGTAGAATAAACGTCCTGATACGTTAGCATAATTCGTGGCATAACTTTTCAAGTCCTGAAACAAGTCATTCATTTAAAACAAATTGTGTACTTTATCCAAAAAAAAAACCAAATTGTTTTTGTATTAAAAAGCCTTACTTCTTCGCCGCGTTGTCCATCGCTAGCACATATGCCTCTAGTTGCATCGCATAATGCCCTTATATCATCCAACATAACTTGGCGCTCTTTGTCACTTTTGCCAGCACTTAGAGTTTTTGCCTCTGTTTAAAACAATAATAATAAAATGTAATATTCTTCTTATTTTCCTCCTTGTTTTGGTCGGTAATGTGTGATAAGTGAAGATTCGTCTACCATAGATAGATAAATAGTAGTCCAATTCGTGCAGATCCAAATAGACTAACGGGTTAAATCATTCACTTAAAAGTATATTAGTTTTGACGGTTAAATTCATTTATTAAAGAATGATCATTAAGAAGAATTTGATTAAATCAAGAAATACTAAATACCAACCTGTAGTACATTCATAGTCATCATCATCAACATTTTATCTACATTATAACAAAGCCTACCTTTCACAACAGTAGGCAGCAATTGTGACATAGAATTAAACGCATTTTCTGCAGCTTCGTAGTCAACATTCTCGTGGTCTGAAAATAAAATCAAAAATATGCCCAGTTTAAAAAAAATACATTTTTTAAAACAGATATTAGCCAAAAGTTTATCTGTAGATGTTATTAACCTGAAGTGGCCTTTATGAGCGAAGCGATAGCTGCATTCAGTTCCGCTAACTTCTTGGCCAAAGAACGCCGTAAATCCTCATGTGATGGACCAGAAGTCTTAATACCAATAACTGGCTGTAAGAAAATAATTTTTATGTAATGCAACCACACTATCTTGAATTTACCATACTTTTGTGTTATCGATCAAATCAAAGACAATTCACAACCTTGTCTAATTCTTTTTCCGCATTCCGTACAGCGTCATGTGCAGCAGATTTTGTGGCGATGAACGTGATACGTCGTCTTTCTTGGTCATGTGTTAATGTTGGCTCGTTGGCTGAAAATTATAACTTCCATTATTAACAGATAAAAAAGGAACCGCATTTATAGTATGTAACATTGAAAAAGTAACCACTTAAGACCTTACTTCGAATATAACACAAGTCAATAAAGTTTGTAAACTACAATTGTATAATTATGATAGGCACTAACAGAGATGATAAGTTTAGTGATCTTGATACTCTTTAATACTGATACTAACATAGATGATAGTTCTACTAGATTTCTCACGTCTAAATCAAAATACCAATCCATTATTATTATTGGATTAAGCAAATATTTATTATAAAATTACACCCCGGACGAAGCCAGGACCGGGACAGCTAGTATTAATATAAATGGTAAGAAGTATGAAAACCGTTCCTAAGTATCTATATATTTTTTATACTTATAACAGACACTCACTATCTCCAGCAGCCTCGCATGCTTTTTTCAAGTCTTCAACACGTTGCTCCAAAATCAGCTTTGCATGATCCAACTCCTTGCCAAGAAGTTTCAGTTCGGGCTTCTGTACAAGTGGCGTCCATTCCTCTGCTAAGTGACGTGCTGACTCTTCTAGCCCTTCAACAGCCGATAGCAGTGCTGTACGACAATGCTGCTCGTGCAAACTTGGGGCTGTAATCTACAGATGGTGTTAATCTAGACTGGACCTTAAGCCATTCATCCTAAAAGCGCTATTCGGAGGACATTACCTGTGAAGTTGTAAGCAAGGCTTGCGCCTTATCCGCGACTGTTGCGCCCCGAGCATCAACTCGTGCTCCTTCCTCGCCTCCCACAGTCTCAGCAATGCGATATGCGCGCGCCAATAACTCCGATGCTGCCTCGCAAGTCGCCTTAGATATGTCTATTATCTGTATTGTTAATTGGCATACATTTTTATATGTAACAAATATCGAAATTAATTAATTTATGGCAAATTTTACTTATTCTATATTATTGATTTTATTTATTCATTTATTTATTATACTTACATAAAAAGTTATGTTAATAATATTTACATTGGGATCAAACAAATGACATAAGCTTAGTAAATATAAAGTAATTTAATTTTTAGTAATTTAATTTATATTATTCAATATTATATTAATGAATTTATAAAAGTTTCATTAATTTATTTTTTAACTTACTTATTTTCCTCTTTTAGAACATATAGATTGGAACTATATAATATAATTATTTACCTTACTTATATATATATTTTTCATAATAAATCAAATTTAATTAATTAAGGACCATGTTCACCAACTGCAAGTAAAGGGTGGATTAGTTACTTTGAGAAATAATTTTATGTTTTATTAAATTATGTATTCGGTTTACTGCATCCTTCGACAGGCGATTTTTTTTTTATTATTTTCTTTTTAATGTTTGGGACTTTTACCGTACAAACAAAGGTATATCATCTCCATCATTCCCGGTTACTGGTGACTTTAAATGGCGGTTAGCCTACTTGACACATGGTGAAAGAGGCCCTAAATGTAACATTATATTGTAATAATGAATAAATTTTAAAAAATAAAATTATATATTTCAAATATATGGTTTTCAGGTATTTTTTAGGTAGTACGTACTTTTTACTGGTATATGAATTAAGATCCTCTAGTAGAAATGGGATTGTGCAAATAAACTTTTATTTCACTTTCAATTTGACCAAAACTATTCAGCGCAGTTTTACAATCCATATGGATTAATATGATTTTAGGAGATGGAATCATATGGATTCCAAATAGATTACTATGCAAAACAGTGTTCGCCAATTATTTAAACCAAGACTTAGCTCACCTGATGCTCCTTCTGCTGGTTCAAGTGTGGGCTGAACGTGTAAAACAATCGTCCAGATGAGTTTGCAAACTTATTGGCAGCATTGTTGAGATCCTAAAACATAGTTACTTAATTTACAACTACACTACACTACATTGAAAAATGAAAATTTGGTGGCGCCACAGTGGTTTTTTTTTTATTTTAGACGATCCCTCGGGAACATAACATTTTTTTTAAGATAGAAAGTCATAGATTAATCCAGGTAATAAACTATCTGTGTGCTAAACTTCATCCAAAAAACATACAAGCATACAAACTTTCGCATTTATAATAGTATTAGTATTTAGGATAACATACTTAATATCTAAGTAAATATTAATTTGAACTTTTAATTATTTAATTATATTAACATCCGTTAACATTGTAAAACTTTTCAATGTAAAATCAAACTTACTCCATCGCCGGGTTGTCCATCGCTAGCACATATGCCTCTAGTTGCATCGCATAATGCCCTTATATCATCCAACATAGCTTGGCGCTCTTTGTCACTTTTGCCAGCACTTAGAGTTTTTGTATCTATTTGAACAAAATAATATTTTATGTATAAACTACAATTATGATGGTGAACTTCAATTAATAATAGTCAATAATGCCTCCATTTCAATGCAGATATTTGTTTCAACAAAATTATCTCACACTCATGCTTAAAATGAATGCTTAAAATTATGATCGACATTTATTTCGGAATTATTGGTAGTTAATATAAAAAAAAATAAAAAAAAAATTATTGAGGGCTCACGCTACTGCTGACTGATATGGTGAGTGTGCAATGAAACCTAAGAATATGTCCAATAATAAATGAAGACAGTAGATGTGTTGAGGTAATTGCGATCATGTTCAAAGGTTATCAAAAGAAGTATTTGATTTTCCTACCTTTTACAACAGCAGGCATCAATTGTGATATTGTATTAAGAGCATTTTCTGCGGCTTCGTAGTTGGGATTCCTACGATCTGAATACAACAAAACACGAGAAAAGTGAGTCATTTTTTTCTAAGAAAATATGTTACCAAACAACATGTAGGTATAGTACGCGCACGATCTGAGTGCAGATCTGAAGAATGCGCTAGTGCTGCGATCGAACTAGTATTAGGTTAGGTATTATCGCGGTCTGTAAATATTAACCGTTTTAAGTTTATAATTGCATGCACATTTCAGTTTCTAGACATTAGGAGGATGCTTACATTATAAAATAAAACTTTATTCCACATTTCAGTTTTCTATACTAAGTAGCATTGGCTGTGTGCTGAGTCAGTCAGGACAAACTATTTTTCGCAAGATAGATGACTTTTACCTGATGTGGCTGTTATAAGTGAGGCAATCGCGGCATTCAGTTGTGCCAACTTTTTGGCCAGAGAGCGTTGCAACTCATCGGCTACTTGTCCAGACACTTTAGTATCAGTTATAGGCTGTAATATATAAATAATTTATTAACTCCAGCAAACACTACAGTATTTTATGACACTACAGTATTATCTAGAAAAAAAGATATGATATTTACCTTATCCAATTCATTTTCTGCAATCTGCATTGCGTTCTGTGCAGCAGATTTTTGAGCGATAAATTTAATTCGTCTTCTCTCTTGATCAGGTGACAATAGCGCCGTTACACCTAAAACGTAACAAGCAGGTCATAAAAACATATTAGTTTTTTTGTTAGGATATGTCACACAGGGACATCTATCCCCAAACAAAACAGGACTTGTACTGTACACAGGTGATAAATTTAAGTAATATCTACTTTATATTCGTTTCAATACATTGAAAACACCCAGAAATGACAGACATAAGCAGATAGCGGTCGGCAGCGCACTTGCAAAACCTGTGACGTTTTTTGTGTTATAAGTGGGGGTAGCCATCTACCGTCAAGTGGATCGTCAGCCTGTCTGTCGACCTTGACATCAAAAAAGCTGCTACCACTGAGCAAGTATGTAGTTGTATTTTACGTCCTAAACTATACTCACTATGATGAGAAATATCACATGCTTTTCTCAAGTTATCAAGTTTCCGATCTACATTCTGCCGTGCGTGATCTAGCTCCTCGCCAAGAGGTCTTAGTTCGGGCCTCTGCACCAACGGCTTCCATTCTGCTGCTAATTGATGTACAGATTCCGATAGCCCATCAGCAGCCGTTAGCAGTGCAGTACGACTGTGCGGTTCGTGCACACTCGGCGCGGTTATCTGCGGACATTGTTAATGTTAATCGGACCTTAAGCAGTTTATCCTTAAACCCTTCACATATTACGATACTCAAAAGCGCGTCTCGAGTAATTTACGCAAGTCACGAATACCCGCCGTGTCAGTCGCCCGTGCGTATCGTCTCCAAAGAGTATTGTCAAGATGGAGGAGGAGCTGGAGCTAAATATTAAAGTGCATGAAATTGAAAGTTTTCCGTGCCTATACAATTCCAATCTTCTATCGATACATTTTCTTTTCTAATCGAATTCGTCTTTTGTTTCATTAAAATAGAAAGATCTCAAGTGCTTCTTCATCGCTAGAGACACTTGACATAATTCAAAAGATGAAAAACGTCAAAATATTGATAATAGAAATGATAAAATAATAGGTTAACTTTCAGTAGCGTAATGTATGAACTTCGAGTAGCAAATGAGTACGCAACTGGTATCCTATTGGAGTTTCGTATGTAATGTGTGAAGGGCTTAAGAGTTATATTCGTCCAAGATTACCTGTGCAGTGGTGAGCAAAGTCTGTGCGTTGTCCGCGACTCGTGCTCCCCGCACATCAACCCGCCCCCCTTCTTCGCCTGCCACTGACTCCGCAAGACGGTATGCGCGCGCCAATAATTCTGATGCTGCCTCACAGGTCTCTTTCGACAGTTCTACTATCTATATAATCAATTGATTGATGTATATTTTAACTAGCTTTCACTTTAACTGAAATTTTTTTTTTTTTTTTTGTTTTTGTTAAAAGTAACAACAATAAATAAAATTAATAATGATTTTCTCGTGACTAAAATTCAATTGGGAGAAGAAAATCTTAAAAGATACGACTATTGCAGTTTAGCGTAACCAATCAACTTAAGTTAAGAAAGTATAAACATTATCAAAATTGTAAAAATCTATTAAAAATTCAAAGTGCAAAAATATTGCAGTTTATAGTCTCTTCACAAAGCACAGGTTATTTTCGATCGAGAAATCGGGTATAGCACTACTGAATAACTAAAGCAAATTTCTTTTTTCATTTTAAATTGATGTTTTAAAATGCAATGTTAATACTTTAGATAACACACACACCTCATTCTCTTTCTGTTGGTTCAAGTGAGGACTGAATTTGTAAAACAGCCGTCCTGATGATTGGGCAAATTTAACAGCGGCGTCGTTGAGACCCTAAGACACAATTTACTTACATTAAATTCTAACATATAATAATATATAAAATTAGTACACTACTACTAGTTTTCTGTTGAATTTTTAATTTTAATTTTTAAATGATCCATTGGGAACATTTTCCTCCAAAAGTTACCTTTGTACTTTCATGTAACTATCCCTGACAACGTGTATCTAAAATTTCATGATGTTCGGTTGAGTAGTTAAGGCGTTAAAACGTAATAAACATTCACTTTCGCATTTATAATATTACATTAGTTAAGATACTTTAAAGACCACTGACAATGCAACTTTACTCAATACAAAAAAAATTTTTTGACTTACTTCGTTACTGAGTTGTCCATCGCTTGCACATATGCCTCGGGTCGCATCACACAATGCTCTTATTTCATCCAAAATAATTTGGCGCTCCTTGTCACTTTTGCCAGCAGTTAGGGTTTTTGTATCTATTTAAAATAAAATTTAGGTATAAGCATTTTTTCCCAATTTGATAGACAAATAGTCATAGTCATGCATTTTCTTCTATGTAGCTTATTTATTATTAAAATAAAACGATTCTTTCATCGAAATGGATTCTTTAGATGAAGTAATTACTTTTATCTTACTAGGCTATAAGGGTAATGACAGTTTCACAACTTTATACCTTTTACAATAGTAGGCATCAATTGCGCAATAGTATTGACTGCGTTCTCTGCAGCTTCATAGTCGGGATTTTCGCGATCTGAAAATAATATAATACGAGAATTATAATATAAAACTATCCAAGAAAATAGATTTCTACAGCAATGACATGCTTCTAATTAGGTCTTTATGACAACATTCCTAAAGATTCTTCAGAGTTCTTGCGCGGACTATAGGAGCGGATATAGGAAAGCCAACGACGCAACGCAAAGAATGTAAACAAATCTGACCCATACTAAGTTTTACAACGTCGAGTGATTATGTATTTTTGTCATTTTACAACCAACGCTATCTGTTTCACAGTACAGGAAAGCAATCTTGCCAACACTTGATCAACTTTCTATGAACTTTTATGATCATTTTAATGTATGGTTGCGCTAATAGAGATAAAATAGAATAACGGTTTTAAGACAAATAAATCATGTGAACCCTAGAAAGTTTGTTTACGTTCTTTGCTTCGTTTCGCTGGCCTTGCTTTAGGTGACATTAACCTGATGTGGCTGATATAAGTGAGGCTATGGCGGCGTTCAAATGTGCCAACTTTTTAGCTAAAGCACTCTGAATCTCGTCAGATGTTGGACCAGTAGCTTTTGTACCGACGACGGGCTGTAAAATTTAATAAATATGTTAATAACTTCTTAATACAGATTTAAACATAGAAACTTAAGTTTTTTAATATTATGAAATATATTTAACCTTGTCTAATTCCTTTTCCGCATTCTGTACTGCATTATGAGCAGCAGATTTTGTGGCAATGAACTTAATACGCTGTTTCTCTTTATCCGGTGTTAATGTTGCCTTTTTAACTGAAAATATTAAATAAGTTAATATAACGTTTCTTTGGCTATTATATTGGAGTTGGCAAGAATGTAATATCGGTTTTTTTTGTGTGAAATAAAACTAGGAAAAAAAATAACTTTAATAACTTATATGTGATCTTGCAGTGAAATATCTTCAGATGATAAGCTTCAGCCGCTTTCTTGCCTTTATAAAAATAAAATAGTTAATGTGTCGAAAATGCTTACTTTATGGTCATGAACCATAAAATAAGCTATCCGTAAACTGAGAGTTGTGAACTAAATTATACGGAATTCATTTCTACAGCAACCTAGGTATCGACTACCAAATCTGAAAGATCTACTAGTGCAAATCGAAGGAATTTCCTTGCCAACCCAATAGTTTTAATAGATACTCACTGTCATCGTTAGTTTCGCATGCTTTTTTCAATTTTTCAATCCGCTCCTCCAAAGATCGCAGCGCGTGATCTAACTTTTTGCTGACAAGTTGTAGCTCAGGCGTTTGCACCAGCGGCGTCCACTCCGTTGCTAAGTGATGTGCCGAATGAGCTAACTCGTCAGCAGCCGATAGCAGCGCAGTACAAGAATTCACCTCGTGCATACTCGGCGCTGTTATCTACAAATTGTATTGATGTAGATCGAACCTTATACCTTTCATCCTAAGCCTTAGTTACAAAAGTACAATTCAAAAATTACGCTCGTTGGGCCCCAGCCCTGCTTTTGTATGAAACGGAATGCATCGTTAATTCAGCGACTCATTTTAAGCGAGTCAAAATTTGCGTTTTACGATGCGTTTTACGACGCCATGATTCGTCTCGTGGCGCAGCGCCGCGTCCCGAGATGCAGCTGACTTCTATAAGCATTGCCGCATCGCGTTTCGGTGTGCACTGACCCTAAGAGCGTTACTCAAGCGGCATTACCTGTGCAGTGGTGAGCAAGGTCTGCGCGTTATCTGCGACCCTCGCCCCCCGCGCGTCCACCCGCGCCCCTTCCTCACCCCCCACCGACTCTGCTACGTTGTATGCATGCGCCAACAATTCCGATGCCGCCTCACAAGTCGCCTTCGACAAGTCTATTATCTGTAAATTCATACCACGATATATATTTTATTATATTATTCTATTACACATAGAAGTTTAATAGAAGCACTTAACTAGGGGCAAACTTGAGTCCAATTCAATATTTTTACTACCATTTCTAATGATTTTTAATGCACTGCTAATCTTAATTTCTATATCTAAAAAACTCACCTGATGTTCTTTGTGTTGGGTTAAGTTAGGAGAGAACGTGTAGAGCAACCGCCCCGATGAGTTGGCAAACTTTATAGCGGCATCACGTGATCCTTCGCCCTAAAAATTAATTATTTATATACTAATGAATCGTCTTACCTGTGATACTCGTATAGGTGAACTTATTTTTGACATCATGGATATTGTCATTGTTTCGCAATAGTTTTAAAAATAGTTTTAGAACTATTTGTGTTATATTACTCGTATATATATATATTATAATGAACATGCATTATATATTTTTTATTAGTTTTCACAGAGTGGTACGTACTATTTAACGGTATTAAATATTTTTCAAAAACTTCAATAAATTTCTCGAGTTAAAGACCACGTTTCAGCGCCATAATTATATCATCACTGATAACATTTATTAGTTTACAGCAATTTAAAAAAGTTCATTATTTTACTACTTCAATAATAATCTATGTATTTATTTTTAATTGAAAATTCATTTAATTTTTAAAACCCTTACCTGGTCCTCTGACTCTACACCAGCACATATAGCGCTAGTAGCATCGCACAAAGATCTGATGCTGTCCAACATAGCTTGGCGTTCTTTGTCTTCCTTGGTCTCGCTTAAAGTCTTAGTACCTGTTAATACAACAATCAATCAATCAATTTTTATTTGATGTTTAAAAAATACAATTAAAATCAAATAAAACAGTAACAACAGAACAAAACTTACAAAAAGGTCCCCAATCAACATTTTGTTGGCATAAAGCAAAACTGATCTTCCGAAAGAAACCCTTAGAATTCCGTAAGAACAATAATTGAACTCTTTGCCGATAGCTAATAGATACTACATAAGATTGTATATTACATATTATGGTCATAAATATGGTCACAAGCCTCTCCTATGAGAAAGTAGGAAGTTTTCGAGCTTTGGATTGTCAAGAATTCTTATATTTTTCAAATTTGATATTTCTCTCACCGTAAAAGCAAGTTCTTGTTATTATTTCTAATCAGCGAAAGATAGAGAAAGGACTGAGAAGTGCACACCTAACCAAGATTCGAAGCTGTATCTGCCGTAGCAGTGGTGTTTGTTCTAGCCAATGGTCTATTGCTGCTTAGTGAATTTTGCCGTCTTTAAAAATCGTAATCATCATCATGAGCCCGAGTCGCAAATGCTGGATATAGGCAGCTCCCAAGGCTTGCCACCACGTACGGTCCTTTGCACTTCGCATCCAGCAACTTCCCGAGAAGCCTTAATGTCGTCTGTCCACTTGGAAGCAAGGCGTTCTATATTGCCAAATCAAATTCGTGACCTCTATTCGAAAACTTTTCTACCCCATCGATTATCCGCTCTGCGACAGATGTGACCAGCCCATTGCCAATTCAGCTTGCTGATTTTTTCAGCAATATTTTACCTCAATCATATTATGTAGATCTTACCTTTAATAACTTCAGGCATTAATTTTGAAATTGTGCTGATTGCTGTCTCTGCCTTGTCATAATCTGGATTTTCTTTGTCTGAAATTAAAAACGATTATACTTATTGATTTATAACGAATCATCTAATAATGTTTTCAAAATAAATAAATAAATATTTGTACTAATATAGAAAATTTTGAAATTTGTTTAATAATATTTTAAAAATACACAAAAAAAAAAAAACAAATATTAATATATCTTTTAAATAAATATTATTGATCTGTTAAAACTCACCGGACGTCGCTGCGATGAGAGAAGCTATCGCAGCATTCAGTTCTCCAAGTCTTTTAGCTAAGGATCTCTCCAATGCGTCAACTGTGGATCCAGGTTTCAAAGCTTCAATGGGCTGTAATTATAAAATGTAATCATAATTAACTTATGCAGAAGGACTTCTGTATCACGACCAAGACCAACAGAAAATATGCTGTTCTCTGCTCCTGTCCATGTGTAGGGTATAGCATAATCCATTCCCCTACACAACCCTACCTTATACTTTACTGAAACAGTGAAACTTTTTCAAAACATTTTGGCTTGTTATTTTTTTTTTTTATTTTTTTTTACACATTCCAAACAGCACCATCTACATAGTTCCACACTAAGCAACTATATGCTTGTATTATGGATACCAGACAGTTGATATACTACATTAGATTACTTTTTATGTAAATACATACATATTATTATAGATACAAACATCAATAACTCAGGTACAAAGGTTAACACATAAACATTTTCCCCTAGTGGGATTTGAACCCGCGACCGTTTGGTTAACAGCTAGGATTACTAACCACTAGACCAAACGTGTCGTCATTAGCTTGGCTGTGGGTATTAAAAAAGAGTTTTTAAAACGATTGGTCCGAAAAAGAGAAATTTTGACAAGATGAGAAGGTAACCTGCCGTTCGTCTGAATGTCCGATGGAAGAAAAGAGAAGGATACCCGACCGTATCGCAAACTAACTACAGCAGAGGACATATACCTTGTCTAATTCTTTTTGGGCATTCTGCAGATTATTTTGCGCCATCTTTTTGGTCATAAGAAATTGCATTCTTTGTCTTTTCTTTAGTGCTGACTCCTCGTCATCGGGAACTGTATAAGCTTCCTTCAGTCTATCCAAAGCCTTAGCCAAGTCCATAGCACGAGATCTCAAGTCTTCAGCAATCTGGTGACGATTGGGATCCTTGAGAAGAGGCTTCCACGTAGACGCTAAATGCTGTGCCGACGATGACACGTTTTCTGCTGCAGCTGTCAAAGCACTTTGACAGTGTGGTTCATGAATTGAAGGTGCCGTTAACTGGAACAAGAAAAAAAGGTACAAGATAATCACTTTCCTATAATCCATAATGTCTTTCTTAGATTTCTAAGTTGCATTTGTGAGCGCGGTTTTCGTACGCTTAGTAATTCGGGATCCGGTATAACTTTTTTGTTTGCAAGCCGTTTGGAATGAAAAAAAACACTAGATAAATGTTACGAAAAGCTTGTTACAATAATATACATAAGTGAAAACCACATTCAAATCGGTTAAGCCATTTCCGAGATTAGCGTACACAATGCACAAAACCAAACAGCCAAACTGACAAAATTTCTAAAAACTATTTTTTTGTATTTATTTGTAACTTAAGTACAACGTGTACAAATTGGTTTTTTTTATATTTAATGTACGACACGGCTCGTTTACGATTTTATTATATTGGACCATTAACTAAGGGATTTTATTAACTTCGATTGATGTAACATTGATGTATACCAACTGTTAAATCGTGGTGTTTCCATGACATTGGTAACCTTGACCTGATGTTTCAGCGCCAAGTAGTCTGCCGGACACCTAACTCCTCGGCATCTTTTTCTTTTTTTATTTATATATATATATATATATAATATGGATAGCCAACGTAACAATGTGCATATAAGATTCAAAACAAATTGCACAATACAGTTCAGCTTGCACAAGTCACACTTACAGGCTACCACAGCATGCATATTCATTGACTCTTAGGCACATATTCATAATTTAATTAATCTCACACCAGATATAGCGGATTTAGGCTCAATAGAAAGTCGGGGGTTAATTTATAATTTTTAACTATAACTAGTTTACTCTCAGTAAGCACATCAACACGAAGCAATGGAAAGACTGAAAAAAATCTATGATGACTGAGAACTGCACCAACCTGTGCACAAGTTAGAAGGTTCCTGGCGGAATCAGCGCAGGCGGCTCCAGCATTATCCACTTCATGAGCTTCTGGATCGTTCGGAGACAGAGATGTTAGCTCCTTCGTCTTCGCTAACAGGACTGATGTCTTATCTGCTGCTTCTTTCGCCAGCTCCATGATCTATTAAAACCAATGTACAAGATATTATTTTAGCAAACACATATGTAGGTTTATCTTTGCGTATAGTAAATATATTACAATTCCAAATGAGATGAGGTAATCTGCTTTTATGAAGAAAAGGAGAAAGTGATCATAACTTGCGGCCTTACAGAAGACCACCGTGAAATGACAGCATATGTGCTGTTGTGTTTTGGTAAGTAAGTTAAGGATGCCAGAGCCCATTACCCCATCCCTTTCTTATCCCTTATCCTTAACCCTTCTATGGTCGGCAGCGCACTTGCAGCACCTAATGGCGTTGCTTTGTGTTAAAGGCGACGGTAGCCACTTATCATCAAGTGGACCGACAGCCTGTTTGTCAACCTTAACCTTTGTTTACGGCTCGCTTGTAGAAGCCCTTATTTTATAGCTAAATAGAAATCCCTGAGAAGGTTACCTCCTCTGAATAAAAATTGTTAAAAAGTGAAAATCGCTTTAGCTAGTAGACGCTTTATATTTTAGAAAAGTCAGACCAAGATTAGTGTTACAAAAAGATATCGGTACCCAATGGAATACCAACCTCGTTTTCTTTATCCGGATTTCTGCACCCACCAGGCGAATAAATATAGGAGAGCAGATGTCTAGATTTGTCGCCATAATTTTTGGCAGCATCTAGAATATTCTGGAAATCAAAGAAGAATTTTATATTCTGTGTACATTACTTTTCTTAGTAAATATTTTTTCAAAATACTATCTCAGCACAACAGCACTTGTGCTTTAATGTTTCACTATGTGGTGAGAGTAATTCATAATTCAAAATATTTTTTCAAAATACTATCTCAGCACAACAGCACTTGTGCTTTAATGTTTCACTGTGTGGTGAGAGTAATTCATAACGACATTTTTACCAATACTAACACTTCTCAATACTATTCCTTTAGATTATTAGTAATATCTAGTCATCGCTATTTTATCCGTGACAAACAGCAAGCAAGTTTCTCGCTTCGCCAGACAATCTATTCGTCTGTATGTTTGTCTAGCACCAAAATCTTTAAAAAAAATCTACTTACGTCTCGATCGCCAGCATTTGTACACATGCAGAGTTTACGTAAAGCGTCACACAAAGCTCTCGACTTATCCAAAAGTTCTTTTCCATGCTTATCATCGCCTTTGCTCAACGTATTCAAATCTAGAAGGAATCATTAGGCTAAAATATTCATATTAATGGAATATAAATTAATTCAGTGAATATACATTATACGTTGGTCATAACAGTTGAAAAGGAACTACACTAATCGAACAATCGTCACACGTTTTAAAAGACATTTTAACACAAAATTGTCATTAAATAAAAATAAACAAAATTTCATTTTCTCTAAATAAAAAAACAAATAAAATTACATAGTCGTTGATTAAATAATAAGTATGTAAAATTAGACCGACGTTTAATAAAAAAATAAGTAAAAATTATAATGAAAAGTGTAATGAAAAAATTAATTTAATTAAATTGTCCTTAAATCACATACCATCAAGTGAATTAAAAACTAAAAAATGGCTCTCGTAAGGAGTGCCTTGTTGTATGAACATAATAAAATATTATGATATAATAATATCCAATTGGAAGAAATCAAGTAAATATTACCTTTAGCTAATTCGGGTAATTCCAACTGGACAGTCTGCATGGACTGCGTCATCTTTGGATAATCAATGTGGTTTGGGTCTGAAATTTTAAATAATTAATATTAATCTATACTAATATTATTATTACTATTATTATTATTTTCTCTCTTGGTATAACTGCACCATAGCGATCTGTATTTTCCTACAATGAGCTATTTCTTTGGCTGAATTCTTTCTGATATTATATAGAGAGAAGATTTATATGTTTGTGATGAATAAATTCAAAAACAACTGGGCCGATTTTAAAAATTCTTTCACATATAGAAAGCTACGATATTAGCGAGTAACATAGGCTAGCTAGTAATAAATAAAAATTAAATTAGCACGTATTTACACAACAGCATATCAGTAATGACCCCAATGGGTAAAATCATGGAACAGATAAACAGATAAATAAACCATTTAACATTTGTATATCACAGGAATATAATAAAATATAAATTTCATAATCCAAAAACTGGCACAATAGGTAATAAGAAAAATCTCACCTTCATGTGCAGTGAGGTACATAGACACAGCAGCATTTAGTTTATCCAATCTTTTTGCGGCAGATTTATCAATATCTGCACCTTCCAACACAGCAGCGCCATAGTTTTCCTGTAGCGGACATTACATTTATTTAAAAAAAAATATATAAGACAAGATCATTTTTTTTATATACGAGTGAGAGTGAGAACACATCAATGTATCTTTTTGAATCGTCCAATTCGCGATAAAAAAAGCTAGTAAGAAAATGTAATAAACATATTTTTATGAATTCCTCTATTTGTCGAATAAACTTGATAAGAGTGTACATACGTTACTTAACGATTCGTCTGCTGAGTCGACAGCTCGCAGAGCGTTTGAAGCCGCAGTGATGCAAGCCGCTTGGTTTATAGAATCGCGCGTCTTTTCGTCTTCAATAAAACTCTGTCTAGAATGCTGAAATATTAAAGAAAATAACGGAAATATATTGTCATGGACGGTAAGGTAAAAAATAAAGATTTGCCGAACAGCTTGGAAATGTGTGTTACCGGCTAAACCCAAATTTAGAATAAAACTTGTTTATAGTAGGCCAATCCGGTCATCCTAAGCGCGTTATGATGTACTAGTTTGGCCCAGGACAAACTAATTATGCCTAAATACTTTAGGCTTAACTAGTTAGGCCTAGGTCAAATTGATTTTGAATTATTATTTAAGTAAATTATAATTAAAATTTAATTATAAGCAATAAATTAGACGAGCAATATTTACTTAGACATAGGTTTTATAACGTGAATCTGTATCAAAAACTATGCTACAAATATTTCAGCCGGACTAATATAAAATCGGTTTTGGCCTGTAAATTACAAAGTCAAAAATCACAACATAATAAATAGTTATGACAAATACCGTAGAAAATAGTTCGCTTCTTCGTTTCGTTCTTGGATCTAAAGAGCAGTACATTTCTGTCGTCAAATTGGCTATCTTCTTTGCTGAGTCTTCGGCTTCGACTGGGTTCTGTAACATCAATAATTTAATTAATACTGATAGCTGATAGCGAAGAGCCTCTATCAACACCTGAAGAGGCTCTCACTAGATGGCTGGGTCAAGGGACAAATACAGAAGGCGGTACTTCTTGACACGGCATGAATTGTCAGGAGGTACTTCACCCTGCAACCCTAACCTCCGGTAGCTTGGGCCTTGCCCCGTTACTTGCGGATTACTAGTTTTATATATAATTACTAGCTAGTGCCCGCGACTTCGTCCGATTTGATAAAAAAATATATAAGCAATATAACGCTTGACCTCTTGTTGCTATAACACTTTGGGCAGGCGTTAGTTTTTTATTTTCTTTTAGATGATCCCTTAGGAACAGTACTTTTTCTGGATGAAAGGTACCCTATGTCCTTTCTTGTATTCGGTTGAGTAGTTAAGGCGTGAAAGGTAACAAACAGACAGAGTTTCTTTCACGTTTATAATATTAGTATAGAAGTATGAATATTGTAAAAAAACCTGTTGTCTGTTTGTGCGCAAACAAAGTGTAATAAAATAAGGCATGTACTCACAAACGACTCGGGGTTCACGGCATTAACCATTGCACACATACTATCAGACAGCTCTTGAAGCTCGTCTAATAGCTTCTTTCTAGCTTGCTCGTCTAGTTTTGAAGCTGCTTGTCCCACACCTGTTATCATACACATTGCACAATAAATTTAAAACTCTTATATCTCTATTTAAAGGACATCATTCAATATTTTAGAAAAACCTTTGTAGATTACCTTTGTACCTTTGGCTATTGAATTGACATCCCAATTTTAAATGTAGGTACATTACGAGTATATCTCCGATGTTTTCGTAGAAAAAAAATTGGCTTTTAGTTTTTTGTTTCTATCCAACCAAATGTCTCAGAAATATAATGTGTTTTTATGTATTGCTACGATCAGTAACTAATAAGTAATCAAGGAATTACGTAGTATGGAATTGGTAAGCAACTCGAGTTGGAAAGTAGCTCTTAATGTAGCAATATAAATACAAAATTACTACACACTTTAGTGAATACGCGAAAATGGTGTCGGTGGCTTCATGCTGCATTTCGCGAGGTGCGCATGCGCACACACATACTATTACTTACACAAACAAGCACAACCTTTCTTTTATTCTGTATGCTCTTGATTGACTTTTATCGTGCTTTTTGGTTTGCTTGAAATAAATTAATAATAGGTATACTTATTATTTATTTATTTATCCTTCAGACGAATATAATTCACAACTCACCATTTTCAATATCTGGCATGTTCTCTTTCATAGTATTTACAATATCTTGGACTTCAGCTTTTTTTGCATAGTTTTCGTCAGAATCTAAAAGTTGAGAAAAAATTTCAGGGGTAAAGTTAATTAAGAAGTTATAACAAACTGTTGGTGTATTTTAAATAAATAAATCTCTGATTAAAAACTATGCTTACCACTCAAAAGCGTTACTATCTTGACTGAACTGGAATTCATACGGTTAAGTTTTCTGACAAAGTCACTGCGCATCGGCACTTCCCCAGACTGAAATCAACAAATTTATGTGAAAAGAAACCTTAGAAAAATAGTGTTTCTTTAATTTTGAATTTTATCACATTTCGGATTTCGTTAACACAAGTATGTGGGTAGTTAAACATTCGTGAACTCGTCTATTATCTGCTCTGCGACAGATGTGACCAGCCCATTACCACTTCAGCCTGCTAATTCTTTCTTTAGTTCTTCGGCGAATTTCAGAATTTCTGATCTTATCCACGAAAGCTTTATTGTAAAGGAAGCTTTACAATGGCCAAAAATATCGACAAACAAGAAATTCTTGTCTAAGCACTTGAATGTAATTTAATCATTTATAGAACTAAATACAAAAAATAATTCAGTTCGATCGATGACTAAATTCAATTAATTGATCCGACGATTCGTGGGTTACATTAAGTTGCAAAAATTTGAAATTTCCTGTCCACTAGTAACAGTGAAATGTTATTACAAATTCCATAATAAAAAATAAACAAAAAAAATATCATACCACCCCTTGCTGTTGACTCTTCAGCTTGTCACTTATGATAATTTGCTGAACCGTTGTGATTTGAGTGCCTTGAGATACTGTGGTTCCTGTAATGTTTTTGTAAACAACTTTAGTACGAGAATGAATGTTTATCCGGGACACCGATGTCATGTCATAACGTCCCCGCAGCCCCGCCCAACGTTAAAAGGGTTGAGCTTATATCCCTCAACTAAACCTTCCTTGTACCCTTATGAACGTTGAACGGTTATTCATATCAGTTAGCTATGTTACAAAAATTCGCCAGAACTAAACACATCAATCACGTATGAGCTTCCAAAATAAGCACTTATTTGCTTGTGTTGTGCATATAGAGGGTGAAACCCTATCTGACCCAGACCCGATCCAGACCCGAGTCAACTTTATAATGTCAAAGAATGTTGTAAATTCATAATGTTTATAAAAACAAATACCTTGTTCAACAGATATGATCCTGCTGGGTCCAACAAAGCTCTCTTCGATTAGCTTTCCTGGTTGATTTGATACAATTTCCATTATGTTTGCTCTGTAAGAATAATATTAGAGTTTAAAAAGCTTTAAGGGCGCGTTCACTATACACAATTTTGTTCGCGCCTATACAATGCAGGGATCTGTAGCGTTATGCTTGTGGTGTTTAACGGTAGCCACCTACCATTAAGTGGACCACCATCAAGATCCACTGACCTTGACATAATAAATAAAAAATCTCAGAGCTAAACTTTTTTAAGCTGAAAACCCTTACAATATACGAAGAATAAATAAATCAATAATGACCTGGATGACTCAACCGAGTCCTGATATATTATGCCACCCTCAACTTGTGTTGGGTTGAATGGGCCTGCCATTCGCTTCCGAATCAGATCTATGTAGCCTTGCAAGATATCTCTAATTCGATGTGCATCATTTGTCTTCACACTGTATTCCTTGTCACTGAAAAATATCAAATGTAGTTAATATTTCTATGTATAAACTCTTATTAGGACAAGTAGCTGGTGCCTGTGACTTCGTCCGGGTCAGTTAGTAATATAATAAACATAATATAACAAATTTTAAGCCCTCACCATTATCAAGTCATAGCTTACCTATAATCTCCGAAGTTCAAAGTGAAACTGTTCGTTTTGCCCGCGTGGAATGTTTTTACTTGAGTCAGCGGCCATACTTGTAGAATGTCTTTGGTAACTTCGTCCAGTCTCAGGATCGATGAGGCGTTTATGCCGAGTAGGCGAGGCACCAATTTCTTCTTATTCTTTTGTTGCTCCTAAAAATGTCCTCAATTTTTACAGTCAAAGTAATCTTTTCATAAATACATATGTTTTTAAAAACGTTTACTTTAAATGTGCACATATAATATTTATTTTTAACGCACGACGCAAAAACGGGGTGTTATAACTTTGACGTGTGTGTGTGTGTGTGTGTGTGTGTGTGTGTGTGTGTGTGTGTGTGTGTGTGTGTGTGTGTGTATCTGGGTATTTGTCTGTGGAATCGTAGCTCCCAGACGGATGGACAGATTTTGATGTATATTTTTTTGTTTGAAAGTTGACTTGATCGGCATGTTCATAGCTATATGGAAATCTGTTCAGGCGTTGAAAGACCATTAGCCTATTTCCTAGTTGACGAACGGATTTCACTGAATTCCACGTGTACGATTGATGTGAAATTTTGTATACTGTTACTTCAGCGATATGTTCATGACATGGTAACCTTGACCTGATGCTGCAGCATCTAGTAGTCTACGGGATAACCAACTCTTCTGCAACTTACAGCAGAGAGAGCGCGTTTGGACTCAATAAAATGTCTGACCTGAGGAGCTTTTTGATATTTTACCTTGACTAAGAAAAAAGTGACGCCATAAGTCGGCAGCTCTCTAGCCGTACGCGTATACGAATATTTGGCATCCAATTGGCTACTCCCGACATGTTTCTTGTACGCTTTCAAAATCTTCTTTTCCACTCCCCACGATGTCGCGTACTCTTCTGGGAGGAACTCTCTCAAGCTGGGATAAAAAGAACAGAGAGTTGTCTTACTTTTAAAAAAAGAATATCTCCTATTGCAGTTAGTTTTAAATTAAACGTTGCTCTTTTTTTTTGTTAAACTACCAGTAAAACCGTAGATTACATCTACTTAAACAGTAATTACTCACTTCTCTATGAATCCAGGCTTATGTTTCTCCTCTTGAAAATCTCCATAATGAATCTGACACTGTATTCCGGCAAATTCGACCGCTGAAAAAATCGTATTTGGCAAGTAAAAAAAAAATTATGGATGTAGTAAATGTCTGGCTTTATAATATCTTTCGTTTCGCCAGTATAATTTTTCATGATTTTGAACGTCATGATTTTGAAATTAAAGAAATAATAATTAGCTGTACTGAGTGTCTCAATGCATTACAGCCATAAAATATTATATATTTATATTTAAGTATTTTATGTATACAACTCACAAGCATTTTAAAGACAATTAGTTTTATAAAAAAAAAGGTTAAAAACAATACGAAAGTAAGACAGTAAATATATCCAAAATATAATTTTTAAAAATGCATATTCTGTTTCAGAATATAATAAAAAATATTTTTATATTCATTGAAGTTTTTTTTATGCAACGCAACAACGCAAAATGTGGTCCAAGAGCGCTGCCGAGCATAGAAGGGGTTAAGGATAAAGGTATAGGGAAGGAATAAATAATTACACACAACTTTTTTTTACTTCAACTTTATTAAGTTTCCAAATCATCCAAGCAGAATGATTTCTTTAATATCACTTTACATAATCCATAGTCCAATTTTTTTTAATCCAATGTTATACACGTAATACTTTAATACGTTCAAGTATTACGTACATAAAGCAAACATTACGTATTTTGTTGTAAAACGTTACGATGCTTTACAGGGGCGGGAGGGGAATTCCTCGAGTGTTTGGTAACCCTTTGCGTTGGTAAAAATGGTCAATTAGTAAACTTGGTCCTAAACGTAACGTTAGAAAAACGTTACGGCGCTTTACATGTAGGGGAGGGGGTTCAAAAATCTTCAAAAATTACGTTACGTAATATTTGAACGCACCCGTAGGCTGTTACTGATCAGTACTAATACACAGAAGTTGAATTCCTCGCTACGCTCAGGATTCTAGCTTAGAATCCTTCGCTTAGCTCTGAATTTAAAATAACGTTCTCGAAGAACAAAATATTACTTTGTTCCCTTGTAACACAAATACCTATTTTAGTAGTACTTAATGCTAAAATAAAAATTTATTGCAAAACAAAATTTTCTTCAAAATTTCAAGATTCGAAATTCGAAATTACAAAACAAATTCGTCCTTTATACTTAAAAAAAACACACCGCGGACGAAAGAACGCCGCCGCCGCTATTGTCGTAGGTACTCCACTCCACTCCACGTCCACTCCAGAAATTCTTTATTTTATTATATTTATTTTTTAATAAATAGTTAATTTCACGTGATCTCAGCCTTATGTTCCCATTTACAGTAACGACAAATAGTCATAATTTCTAATCCACATGTTAAATTATTGAAGACTTGTAGAGACAAGCGAGATTAGAAACTGCTGCTACGTTATAGCGGGGCTATAACTTTCCTAATCATACAATAGACAAAATTCGCTTTCGCTAGCTCTGCGCATTGCTGCTGCTCGGTTGATCTTTATCGACGATTTGCTGCAACTCGTAATCCTGGACTATCTGGAATATTTTACTCTTCGCTTGGTTCAGAAAATACGGACTAAACTTCCTTAGCGTTGAGCCTATTGTTATCAAAAATGTATCTAGCGGATCCGTTGGATTCAGCACTTGGAAATCATTTGATTCTTTCGATCTCATTTGGGCGATATTTGGCTTATAATCCTTGTCTTGTTTCTCGAAATCCATCGCTTCTTCGACGAATATTTCATTGGACATCTCCATCTCACAGGAAGAGACGTTGTCATCTAAGAACTCAGAGTAATCGACGGCCGAATTCCCGATTGGTTCCTTGAAAAACGGGAACATGAACGACAGTTCCTGTTCGTACTTGTAATTGTACACACGCTGTGTGGGATTCCTGTGTCTCTCCCTTATCTTCCTTCTCATCATGTCCCTGATGTTTATCCATCTTGATTTGCAGACCAGTGCTGAAAACGAAACACTCATTAATCATAGGAATAGGTTTTTCTTTATATAATCTCTATAGTATACGCAGACCTATATCTACTTTATTTATTTGAGCAAGAGATTTTGTGTAAGCAAATTTATAACCTTAAAGTTCATTACTAAAAGCCGCCGTCATCGTATTACACATGCCACTATGTCTTATTAAAAATTTTAAAAAAATAGGCTACAAAAATAAGCTAAAATTACCGATAATTATCGATAGTTACCGAGAAGACTGACATATGCATGACTTTGGTAGTTTAAATTAAATGGCGGGTAAAACTGCAGTACACAACCAGTAATTAATATTAGAAATGTAAACTACATACCTACTTAGTTAATTTAAAGAAAAGCTACCACTATCTAGTTAACTTATTTATCTTTGTCATTAGTTGACAAAGAAGAGATAAACTTATTTTATCTACTTAGAAATACCTAATTCTTTTATTTTATAAACCTTTATTATAAAAGATAGTAAAATTATTAAGAACTTGTCAAAATCATAAATAAAATGAAATCTTGTCATTTCCTTCAATAAGTATCTGTCAAAAATACAATTTGAAACACATACGAATAAAGCATTCTTTAATATGAATATTAATTCATTTGTTTTCTTAACAACCGTTTGTATGCAGATTGCACTGCGTACAAAAATAGAAAATGATAAAACTATTTACAATGACAAAGTTCTATCTGAGACACAGTCGACACAGTGTAACACTGGACGCTTAGTTGGAAAACGAAAGTAAACTTACCGGGTCTATTTAGCGCGTCACCAATTTTCTGCCAAACGACTTCTCTTGAATCAAAGTCTAGATATTTCGGGTCCTTCGTGTTGTAGAGTATGGAGTTGTCCTTGACTAAATGTATTAATTTTAGGTCGAGAGATTTATTAAAAGGCAACGGCATCGTCCCGTTCGCGAGTCGGAAGCGTCACGTAACAATGGCGGATGGCGGTCGACTAGTGCACGGAGCGGCAACGTCGCGTTGGGTGAGCAATGTCGAGTCGAGTTTTGTTGTGGAGGTCGCGTCGTACGATACGAGTCACGTGTCCCGTCACGTTTGCAATGCGGGAGACTATTATGGAATCGTTGAAGGTCAATTACTAACTTAGTTCGAACGAAAGTAAAAATATAAACATAGGTAAAATGTTGTTCTCCAAAAAGCGAGTAAGTACTTTTTGGAAGAAAAGTATGTAGATGAGTAGGTATAATAAGTAATTTGATATTTTTAATTTTTCAAATTACGACCAGACCAGATAGAGGGTCCTCTAGGAGAATACTCGCCAATCAATACAATTGGATGCTACGAGTATAACTGCAAACGCATTAATTTGGCATAAACAAAGAGACAATATTCTTACCTTGATCAACGGTTACAGGGTGCCTTCCCTCTAAAATGGCGTCTCTCGTTTGAACGTACAGTAAGTTGAGTTGGACAGGATCTCTGGCGTCAATCCTTCGATCTGAATAGAAAAGTCTCCTCTTGAGGAGCAGGGTTTCCTTCTGGTCTACTGCCATTTCACGTAGAGTACGATGTTGGTCTAACCACTCCACTGTAAATGAGATTTGCTTTTTATTTTTCTAAGTAAAAGAGAAGACTCCCGACGCCCGGCTCAAAAACGGGGCGTTATAAGTTTAATGTATGTGTCCTGTGTAAGTGTGTTGGTCAGTGGAATCGTAGCTCCCAAACGGAGAGACCGATTTTACTCCGGTTTTTTTTTTTTGTTTGAAAGCTATAGGGATTGTTCTTAGCTTTGCGTTTGTGCAAGCTAATATCAGAAACAGCTTAACCTAATTAAATTCGGTTTTCAGTGATGTATTGTAGCAAGCTTTCTGTAACATTTAGTGTTTCTTTCATTATTGGAATGAAAGAAACACTAAATGTTACACAAACAACAAAAAAGTTATGCTGAATACCGAAATACCAATGCGAAAACCGTGCGTACGAAGTTGCGGGCACAGCTAAATAGTATTGAATAATCTGCAATATATTTTTAACAATTTGACAGTTCCATACCGTTATCATCAGTCTTCAGTTTCTTGCTCAACTGTTCCATATATGCATCTCTTTCTTCTTTGTGAGCTTTCCTCTTCAGCGTGAGAGTGCCAGTATTTTGTTTCTGTTCTTCGGCCTCTATAACTTGCTCTTCGCGGCACTATTAATGAAAAAAAAGTCAGTCGCAGGGTTGTACGTCGGAAAAGAAAACATGGCTTCAAAAAAAGTTTAAATAGTTTATTTTTTCAACAACATGTCGCTGCGCCGGCAGTTATTTATGCGCTACCTTTTCATTCCTCAACTGAACTACTTACATTTTTCATATGAAACTCATATTTTTCGAAAGTTTTCCCCTTTAAACGTCCTCTGTTGTTGCTTGTGTTTAATTTGTATACAAAACCAGCGTGACGGTGTCAGCGGTGTTGAATTTACTGTTTTAGTTTTACCCCTCAGCCGAATTCTCCTTACAAACTGCCAAAGCCCGCCCAAAGAATAAAGAAGTTTTTACTTCGGTTTATAAAGGGATAATTATTAAAATAAACCTCAAGGATACAAAACCAAAATAATTATCCCGGAAACATAATTCAAATTAATAAAATAATATGAAAATAATTAGTCGTTTTAAACAAATTCGTCTCAAAACTTTGCCTGTATTACGAGTAAGTCAACAACATTGCTTCTTATCATGTTTACTCTCTATATATAGGATTAACTGCCAGTCCATCACACAACAAATAAAACTGTTAAATTAAAAAAAAAATAACAGTACAAAATAACAGCACATGTGCTGTTTTCTTTCCACTATTAATAATTGTCGACAGACGCTAGTATCACAATTTGTCCTTCATTTTCTATCCAATTAGGTTATACAGCGGTGTAGACCAATCGGGATTCTATTCTGATTCTATCGATATTTCTATCCAAACAGGATATAAGCCGCTTATCGACAAATGGAATTTCAAGCAAGCTACTTTCTAATATTAAAATAAAAATTAAAAAACTCACGAGGCCATATTCATCGTGATTTGTGATTCCAATCTTGCTGCAAATGAAAAGCATTAAATCTTCCACAGGTTTACTCTCGTCCACTTGCATGGTCTTCACGGAACCTAGACGTGAAAGGGATACTTAAAATGCATGGACTATTAAAATTAGTAATTTGAGGGCGCTTAACACCAAAATTAGTGTTTTTGGCATTGAAATTAGCACGCTTAGCACTGAAATTAATGCACTTAGCCCCTTAGCTATAAAAATAGTTGGCCGTCGGCTAATTTTCGAGTTTTTGAAGCATACACAAATTTACGGCGCATTCAAATCCATTTTTTTTAATATATCCACAAATATTTGGATATAGAGTTACAGAGGAAGTGATTTCCGTCACTCGTCGACTTACCATCCAACATCCTAATTCTCATGGTCCTGGTCCTTGGAAGGTATTGGAGGGAGTCTCCGTCTCTTAGCATGTAGTAGTCTACGTTGCGGTGTCCCTCCAACCAAATGCCAGATTTGTCATCATCCGCAGAATTTAGAAATAAACCGTAATCTGAACAAAATCAATATTAGGAATTAGAAATAATGGTGCGCATTATATTTGCTATTATAAATAAAATAAATCCTAATCTTTATATATAAAAGAAAGTCGTGTTAGTTACACCATTTATAACTCGAGAACGGCTGAACCGATTTTTATGATCTTTGTTTTATTGAATTTGTCTCCATCCCGAATAGCAGAACAACTATTAAAACTTCGGAAAAATATTCAAGAAAAAAAAATTAAGTAAATTCATTTTCTCATACATTTTGTATGAAACAGGTTTTTATTCTCCCTGAGTTAACAGTTCGCGGGTCAGCTCGTAATATTATAAATGCAAAAGTGTGTAGTTATTTGAATTTGGATGTTTTGGTATATGATACTATTTATCCTGGAACAAAAATACTTTTTATATGGTACTTATAACAAAAAAAGGATTTTTTTATATTTTTGTTTATCTATCTGTCTGTCTGTTTATTCCGCCTTTTGACTGAACTGATTTTGACGGGACTTTCACTGGCTGATAGTAGATGTTATAAGGAGTAACTTAGGTTACCTTTATTATAGAAAAAAAAAATTAAGTAACGCGCGCACGTCGCAGTGAAGCTTGGCGTTCAGCTAGTGTATAAAAAGAAAAGTCAAGTATTTTTAAAGTGCAAAATCAACATAGATATAGTTCCATTTTTTATACCTTTTCCACTCGCCCCGTTGAGCATCTTCTCTTCCACAACAGGAATGACGTCGCTAACTCTTTGGCTGCTGTCAATTTTAATTGTCCTTGTCACGGCTCCATTGTCCATAACAATTTTGACAGAAATCGGCGCCATCTTGGATTTTGGATCTACATAAATAACAAAAATAAGATAACTTTATAAAGAACCTCATACTTATCCTACTAATATTATAAATGCGAAAGCTTATGAAGATTGAAGGATGGATGTTTGTTACCCTTTCATGCAAAACGGTTGAACGGATTTGGATGTTTGGCAAACTGATAGTTTAATTACCTGGATAAACTATCAGTTATCTGAAATATCTGATAACTGGATAGGTAACATTACTTTTTTCACTACTTAACCGATTATCATGAAATTTTAAATGAAAAAAGACGTAGAGTACATTTCATCCAGAAATACAATACCTACTGGTCTTGAAGGACCCAATGTGAGTGAGACTCACATTGAAGAGAAAGAACACATTGAATTTTCCAAGGAAGAGAATCGATTGGCATCTTTTTTTTATGAATTGCTCATTTTCTTGCTGACTGTACTTTTTTTTTCGAAATCAGAGCATGCGAACAAATATGTCCATAAAAGTTTGAGAAACTCTATATTAGAAGATCCATTATAAATCTTTTTTTTTGTAGTAAATTAAATTCCTTTTAATCTACGTGTGCATTGCGTCATCGTCTCAAAAGATCTAAACTACTATAATGTGTAAACAATGATCGCAAACTGATTCATTATATGATTGGGCCGATGACTTTACGTCTCAAGGAATTTACGTGACTTTGGTGAGGTCAGGGATTGTTACTCATCGATCGAGTACCTACCTAGTCATTGGCTTGATGATGTCCCTTTTAAGGGCAAATTGATAACACTTTTTTATTGACATTAAGAACAAAGCTTCCGTTACAAACTCTGGAAGCCTGTCTGGCGGCAGTTACCAAACCTTTAAATATTAAGAATTCTAGCTTAATATTTAAATTCTACCAACTGGAAAGCTTTGGGATCAAATTATGAAAACTGAAGTCTAAATAGCCTAAATTTAAACTGTCTATGTTACATCTATGCAAAATTTAATTCAATTAATGAAATTAATAAAATTTCATTAATAATTGTTTTAAATATAGATTAATGTAGTAACCGCGTCTTTATAGTTAACAGCTTGTGCCGGCGACTTCGTCCGTTTTGAAAAAAAAAAAATATATAAGCAATATATAACGCTTGACCTCTTGTTGTTATAACACTTTGACCAGGCGTTAGTTTTTTTATTTTATTTTAATTTGCTTTTATTTTATGTCCTTTTCTGTATCCGTGACAACGTGTATGCAAAATTTCATGATAGGTTGAGTAGTTAAGGCGTGAAAAGGTAACAGACAGAGTTGCTTTCACATTTATAATAGTATGGACTAGCTGGTAATACCGAAATACCAGAACGTACGAAAACCGCGCGTAGGTACGAAGTTGCGGGCATAGCTAGTCTACAATAGAACAATAGATAGATATGTAATTATACAATAAATTGGTCTACCTGACTGGCGGCAGTAACCATCCCCAACCTTCTCACAGAATACCACTTTTATATAGCACTATGCTATGGCAACCACCTACCATCAAGCCTATTGTAAAAATATTTTATCTTAAAAAGCAGATTTAATTACCATGAAATTCTTAATTTTATTTTTAAAAGTATTATGTTAACCTATAACATATATTATAATAAAATCGTAAACGAGCCGTGTTTGTTTGCATTATGTATTAAAAAAAATTTATACACATTGTACTTTAGTCAAAAAATAGTTTTTGGAATTTGTATTCTTAATGGGATTATCAAAAGAACTTTCCTACTATATATCATATATATAAGCTTACTATACATATACAATGTTAATTTAGATTTTTTCTAAAAACTAATATAGATAATTATTCTTAGAATAATTCTTCAAATAGAATGAGTTACTTACTATTTTTTTAGAATAATAAACTACTCACAACAAAACAAAAAATAATAACTAAAACTACAACTAAGTATAAGTGCTTTATTTAACTAAGCTAAAAATATACTTTCGTTTTATTTCAACAAAAAAAGTCACATTAATTCTCATAAATGTTTAAACTGTAAATACAAAAACTCACCTTACAAAAAAAACAATCCAATGGAATATTCACTATCAAACGAACACTGCACAAAACACAATTAACAAACGAACACTAATATATTATTGAAACATTATTATCCTTGTTTTAAATAATCAGTGACTTCATTCTGCGGTCGAACTCGACACACTGACATCCACTTTTCCTGTTTTATAATACGACAAAATAAATTGTCGGCAGATACGGTGAATCATAAGCTAACTGTACAAGTATTGCACATCAATGCCTTGATACCTCTGAGCTGAGAATGCGTCTCTGTGGCTACTTAGGAGTTGTTAAGACAAGTTAGCTCGCCCACAGATTGGGTCTATCTTGCGGTCAATGATATTATAATAAATTATTTTTATTTTTTATTTGATTTATAGATAAACACAAATATTTATATGAGTTTTAATATGTTGTAAATTAATTTAGGTACTAGAGATATTATACCTCATTAAATATTATTCCTCAAAGCTACACAACGGATTTTGACGTGGTTTTCGCCATAAGTTAGATTTTTTTTTCTCTTCTACCATTCGAGGTGATTCATGAGCCAGGAAGTTCGTCGTCTGCCCGGCTCATCATTTTTTCATTTTAATCTTCATGTTTTCATGGAAAAACAACAAAATTTTGCAATCAAGTTGTAGAAAATAAGTATACTTACGTGTACATGGTTTATGTATGCTAAACCCTATAAGAGATACATAAAAATGATGTTCTAGAGAATTGTAGTGCCTCTAAAGCCACGTTCTCAAGTGGAAGCCATGGACCGGCAAACACAGCAAAGGACGTCCACCCACAACGAACTGATAAGGGCCGCGGTTCGACTTCTGACCGGTCCTAATGGAAAATTATGGGGGAAGCCTACGTAGAGCAGTTGTACGTAGCCTACGTAGGGACGTGGACGTCCTGCGGTTGTAATGATCATGATGATGATCATTATCAACATGGAGCAAAACTTGAAGTGAGTATTGAATTTCTAGTACTAAACATTATACTTCAATGAACGGCTCAGATACTATTGTGCATTGATTTCTTATTGTGTCTCACTCAGTAAAATTACAAACATTACGTAGGACCCAAAGATATCATCAATTATTTTGTGTCTGAGAATCAATTAATATTGTTTTCTGTTTGTCTTAGAAATTGTAAAAAAAGAAAGAACTGTTTATAAATGAAAAACAATGCTTATGTTTAAATTTGTAAAATTTATATTCAAATAGACCTAGTTAAGAAGAAGGAGCTCAAGTTCGTGCTCATGTTATTGTGGCAGAAATATTTTTTTTTATGTTAAACTCGATAGACAGGTTGACTTTTCACTAGCTAGATGGTAGGTGGCTGCAGTCGCCTATAACACAAGAAAAGCCACTGGTGTGGTGTTGCAAGTGTACTGGCGACTGTAGTAGGATTAAGGATAGGTATTACAAAGGGATAGGGAAATCGGTTCTGGCATCCCTGATTCACTCAACGAAACACAACGTGCTATTATTTCACGGTGGTCTTCTGTAAGCGGGTTGTTATTGCCGCCAGCCGAGCCGCCCAAATGCAACATGCCCTGCCACTGCTTTCTAAATCCAAACTAGAGCCAACATTGAAAAGTTCATTTCCATAGTTGACCCAGCTCCAAAATGAATCCAGGACCCCTGAAACAGAGCGTTAAACCAACCACTCATCCAGCGGGCTCGTCGGCTCGTTAAAAGAGATTATGCATTCAATAGACATAAACTGTGAGAGAAGAGAGGAACTGTTTATAGAAGAAGTTAGCAAATATAAGATGTATACTTGAGACATATATATATATCTACACACTAGCTGTTGCACGCGATTTCGTCCGTGTAACTTTGTAAAATATAGCCTATGTTACTCGCTGATAATGTAGCTTTCTATAGGTGAAAAAATTTTCAAAATCGGTCCAGTAGTTTTTGAGTTTATTCATTACAAACACACAAATCCTCTCTCTTTATAATATTAGTATAGATGTATCATTACCTACAAGACTTAATGTAACAATTGAACAATGGATAATTTATAATAGATTTTACGGACACTTGCATTTGTTTATGATGATCTACTATTGGTATGCAAAACATCCAATTAGATTGAACGCAAATGTTTAAACGAATTTTTTATGTAAAACATCTTTTGCGGCGAGTGAGACGTCTGTTGGCGTGTCCGACTTTGTTAAGACATAGGATAGGGTTTAATAACTGATAAGGCAATTAGCCTTGGCATTATCACACGGTGTTATTCCATAATTATCTGCTGGTTACTGCCGCCAAACGTACTGGTCAATTTATGTTGCCACTTCTAAATTCGTCATCGTCTTATTGGAAAATAGGCCTCACCCATTATTTTCCAATAAGACTAATGGTCAGATTAATTTTATATCTTTCATTAATTATTGATATACTAATATTATAAATGCGAAAGTAACTCTGTCTGTCAGCTACTTCCTTTACTACTCAACCGATCATCATGAAATTATGCACGTTGTCAGGGATACATAGGGTACCTTTCATCCAGAAAAAAAGTACTGTTCCCGAGTGATCGTCTAAAAATATAAAGAATTGGGCGCTACTTTTTTTTTTAATAAAAAAAAGTGTGTTGTAAAATGTTTGTGTGGCTATAAATAGCTTTTAAAATTGTACTTAGTTATTATTTATAATTCATAGATTTTCCTCTTTTTATCATTATTATTAAGGAAAATGACATTAACAATTATTGTGTGAATATAAATTTAATTTAATTTACATCAAACATAGATGGTTATAATAATAATAAAATAAAATGACGGTTAGTAACTTAGTAGTGTCATTTTCCTTACATAGTAATAAATAAATTATTGAAGTCGCTGCTCGCGTCAGTATATCCGCTAACTCCTCCTAAACCGAGCAACATATTTTGATGCGGTTTTTATCAACTAATTCATTTTCCACTGAAGGTTTGATTCGTAAAAAAACCTGATTAAGTTCTTATTTAAGTAGAAAAAAACAATAGTTCTAAACGGCTTAACAGATTTTGATACGGTTTTCACCAATGGAAAGAGAGATAAACGAGGAAGCTAGGTTTGTGTATAAAAAAAATTGCATACCGGACGAAGCCGGGAGCGGTCTAGTGTTTAATAAAATTTGTAGATTAAAATATTCTATCTCTTTTATTTTCCTCTTCTTTTTTGCTAAGATGTATCCTCAACTAGGTGACATAGTAAAGAAGGAAAAAACATTTTTTTAAAGAAAATATATTTATTAAACCCTTTTTATTGATACATTAAAAATAACTTAAAATTAGAAAAAATAATATCTACAGCTTGATAAGAAAGAATTAAACAAATCCTTAACTTTATATATACTTATCGAAAACAGAAAAAAAATATGGAAGTATTCAGATTAAACATTTTCAAGTTTTACAAATAGCTAATAACTCCTAAAACGAATATTCAGTCATTATTTAATGTGGCTTCTTTATTATTAATGGTGTTACCATTAAGGGAAAATAATTTTTATCATAAGTGAACTAAGAACGCTTTTATTGTGAATTTCAAAACAAAATAATATAACAGAATTTTAAAATAATCTATGGAAACACAATGCAAAATTATTTTGAAAAATTATCTATACTAATATTATAAATTTGTTTGTAATGAATAAACTCAAAAACTACTGAACCGTTTTTAAAAATTCTTTCACCTATTGAAAACTACATTATCAGCCAGTATGGGCTATATTTATAAAGTTACACAGACGAAGTCGCGTGCAACAGCTAGTATTGAAAAAAAGGAAAAAAAAATAAAAGAAATAAGTTGAATAAAGTTTAAGTTTAAACCTTAAAATAATAATATGTAAGTAAAAACTTATTTATTTTAGAAAATTGCAAGTTTACATCTTTGGACTACATTATTCTTATCTATGTATATATAATATAATACAAAAAAAAAACATTAAAATTTATTAAGGCAAGACAGCGTTCATAGTAAAGGCACAATAATTATTGCAATGTTTATGTATATTTTTTAAATATCATATAGTATAACAATTTTTTTATTAAGTAACATTTTTTTATGAAATATTTTATTTTTACGTACCTAAATAAATAAGGCAATCGATAGATAATTAGTAATAAAAAATATGCATTTTCCCTAGTGGATTTATTTAAAAACAAATTGGAATGGACATAGAAAGAAAAAGAAAATGGACATAGAAAAATCATATTTTAATTTCTAAAAAACGTTCAGAATCGAGATTTTTTCAACCTATAAAAATGATAATATAACGGGGAAAAAATCAAAAAATAAAAAGATTGTTGATGATTGTATGGCAATTTTTAAAAATCTTGAGACAAAATTTTTTAAAAATTTTTCGAAAGTGCTTTTAAAAAATGATAAACCAACGGATTTTAATGAGACACTAAATAAAAAGATAATAGTTGGGACACCCTATTATTGTTATTATTGCCCTATGTCGTTTAATATAAATATTATTGCATTCAAGGTATTGGAATTCATACTACACCTAAAGAACTACAAAATATAATTAATTTTTATTATACTTAATTTAAACTTATAAACGACTCATCTCCCAAAGTCGGTGGTCAAATTTTATCTTAAGGCTTACAAATACAGTAAAAATACAAAATCTAATAATTCATATTAAAAATACATGAGGGTACATTCATTTGTATATATGTAGATATAGCAAACAATTTTATTTAGTACAGAACAATGATGTTTTAGTAAAAAGAGGTAGATAGGTCTTACGTCTGAAGCAAAGCCACGGAGCAGGGGTTCATAACATTTTTATTAATAAAATAAATAATTTACAATTTTTTTATTAAAAGTACGTATTTTATCTAGTAGCTCAACCTTACCATATCAAATACATATAGTCATTCATGTAGATATATTGTAATGTTATAATAATGCTGTCACAATTATTACTGTAATGTTGTCATGACATGAAATAAAATGTCTAAACCAACCTAATAAAGGTTTACACACATTTTTCATCGTCTTGTTTAGAAATAAGTATTAGATAATAAATAAATATATTAAATAAACAATCATAATAAAGTCACCAAATGTTTACAAGATCGCTTTCCTGTACCATGGAAACAGTTAGCGCCGGCGGTTTCTGTAATTTTTAGGCTAGAGTTCACCAACAGACGGTTAATCATTAAGTTAATCAGATGTTTAGGGCGTTTAACCCGCAGTTTAGCGATGGTGATCAACAAAATATTATTAAACAGCTGTTTAAATTTTAAATAGCTGTTTAAAAATAACCGTCTGTTGGTGAACTCAAGCCTTAGTTGTGAGGGAAAAGGACGGAGATAGATATAAGCAAGCTGTCGTGAAATTTGGCTGTGAATTGCATTTTTTTTATGCTAATTCGTCAAGACAGGCTGACGGTCGACTTGATGGCAGGTGGCTACCGTCGCCTATAACACAAAGCAACTCCACATGTACTCCAAGTGTGCTGTAAGGATAAGAAATAAGGGTATTGGGAAGAAAGGGCATTTATTTATTTCGGCATAATCGAGTTAAATCTGAGCACGAGTGTTAAAAAATATTTTTTTTTTTAAATAACATATCTACCTCTTCATACAAAAAAAAATCCTTGGCACAGAAAATTCTATGTAACTCGAAAGCTACCATTAACTACCTAGATAAGTTAGTCAGTCATTAACATTTATAATTCAGTACTTTCAATTTCAATAAAAAATAGTCAAAGAATACAAATTAATACTTATGTGTCTCTAAATACATTTTTTTTAAACATTCATCTGTTATTATTTGTATAAAATATTATTATGTATTGAGCAATTAGTTAACACTGAAAATAAATTCATTAAATTATGTCAGAATATCACCATGAATCGATTTACAAAGATTTACATGCAAACTTGAGATTATATAATCACGCAGTTAGAGAGATTGGTAAATCTTCAAAATTTTGTGATTACTAATTTGAAGATTTGAGTCAACATTGAGATTATTTTGAGATAACGTGACGACTTAAAGAAATGGCACATGGCATATTAAAATATTTATCTTAAATAGAATAAGAATTTTAAATCACATAATAATATATAGTCCGACGAGAAGTTTTGATTATTTTTTTTTTATTAATAATAGGTTTGCTCTTGGCCAGCATTTAGCTATGCAGAAAAGACGAGGCCAAGGATGGAGCGAGCTAACCCAGAAAATGCCAATTCACTCGAACTTTAAAATGATTTGGGTTGTAATGATTGGCTGTACGTCTGAAGAGGAATTTTGACAAGATGAGAATACGTCTGAATGTCCTATGGAAGATTACGGTAAAGTTCGCGACCAAAAGGTCGAAAGCGTCATGGAAAAAAACGGCGCTTACACGTTCTACGCTTCATTCCTTCGCTCGCTTGCAAATGAGTTACGGAGAATTACGTGTAACTAAATGCACAATTTCTACGTTCCGCTCAGCAGAGTCTAGTCTAGAATATAAGTCATTGTGCCCTGCCTAGATCATTTTAGTCAGATGGATTGGAAAAAAAAAATCATAGATATCGTCAGGATTGGGATTATTCTAATGTGATATCGACTTATTATTTTCAGCAGACGTTGGCAACACTAGATTTTTTTTTTTGGTTGCCCCAAAAAAATTTCATTAATTTACATATTGTATTATACTTTGAGTTAATTACAAAAAATGATGTCTCAGACCAAATAAGAATTTTGCTGACAATATAACATACAGTAACCTAGGCCGGTGTTGCCATAATAATTAATTTTTATTGAAAACTAGCTGACGGCCTTCGCTGGGGCTCAGTCAGCAATTCATGGTTGCCATAACAACAGTCAACGTATGAAAATTATGGTTTTTTTTTTTTTAGAAAAAAGGTACATATATATGATCATTCCTCTGTTTAAATGCAATGTTGTGTAAAAATTTCAAGTCAATCCGTCGGCTAGTTTTCGAGTTTTTGAAGCATACACAAACCAACATAACATTTATATATATACATTATTATCCCTCGAAGTTATCTTACGTGTGAAATGTGCCTCCATTTTGCTTTTTACTTTTTGCATTTTCAATAGAAAATATTTTTAACACTGCGACGGCGTAGTTTCACCGGCTTCACTATCCCGAGACTCTAATATATTTAATTCTCAATTTATCTGAAATGCCAATGTGATGGCAGCCCTTAACACTTACAGTTCGTACACAAACTAATGACGGTCAGTCGATCCTAGAGTCTGGAAGGTGTGTGGGCTGGAGTACGGTAAGTGTGACCGTTGTGCCGGATCGCTTGATGAGGGCTACCACCTCAGGGTGTGGAAGGTTCCTGATGGGCAGCCCGTTGATGGCAAGGATGGTATCTCCCACGTGCAAGGCACCGCATCTGGCTGCTGGCGAATGCTGTATCAGTTGACCTGGAGTTCAACAGAATTAAGCAATTTATAACATTTTTTTCGATAAACTTAACATACAATTGCGACATCTTTATTATATATAAAAAAATTACGTGTCACATTGTTTGTCCTCGATGAACTCCTAAACTGCTGAACCGATTTTGATAAAATTTCGTATAACTACGTGTAATTTGGTGCCACTTAAAAGATAGGATAGTTTTTATCTCAATTTATAGTATTTTTTTATTGCAAATTATTTGTTTATTATATGAGAAAGAGTTATAAATTACCTTACACCGCCATCTGTGAGAATTTTATGGAACGCACAGATAACTTTTAAAATAAGTTTTAAAACAACTGTGAGTTCCGTGAGATTATCACAGATGGTGGTGTAAGGTAATTTATCGGCTGGATTAAGTAAATATTTATTATAAAAATTGCACTCCGGGCGAGGCCGGGAGCGGGACAGCTAGTTTCATATAGAAAAACAAGATTTTTAACTCACCGATAGTGCTGGTCGCCTTATTAGTGGAGGAAATGACGACAAATCCAAAACCTTCGCCCTCCGAGCGGGTGACGGTCACGTCGTAAGGTGCCATGTCAAGCTGTCCACCCCCACAATATCTGAAATTAGTGCCGAATTGCAAAAGTTTCTCCTAAAAGCATCTCTGGACAGTCAAAATTTGTCGATAAGACCTGCGTTGCTTGTCCTTGTCGATCAAAGAGAATTGCTTAATGCGTTTGACCACCATTTTGGTGACGTAATCTCGTGACACACTCAGTATGTTTAGCAATATTGGCCAGTGAGTTTTTAGTGTCGGATGACGTCACATGATTTATGCTGCGAATTATCGGATTATCGGAATCGAATTTATTATTCTATATATTTCTATATATTTCTATAGCATTTATTATTGACCATTTGAATTGCTTAACTAAGCCGGTGAAATGGTATCTTTAGATATAATTATGCTGGTCACACTGGCTCAAGACGTCCAATGTAGGCCTCTTGACTTGATCATATTAGATTCTTTACTTTACTTACATAGGTCCAGGGGGATAGACCGGCGCGGGGTGTAGGATGTTGTATGACGCTTGAGGCAAGTGTGGCATCGGACCTTCGGACCTGTAAACGAGGGTGAACTTCTTCATGTGAAAACTTCTTTATGGTTAAGTAAATAGAGTTGAGAATGGTGTGCTCACGTGAGAAGTGGGTGCGGTGCGGGCATAGCAGCTGGCAACCCTGCGGGCGCACCCGCTTGCAAGCCCACGCCCATCTGTTGGATGTCAGCGCGGTTATGTCGCACTCCCAGGGTCACCTGAATACACGATATACCTCGTATTTAGTATATTTTTTTTTTTTTTTTTTTTTTTTAAAAAAGTACATAGTACAATAGGTATCAATACTATTACATAAAGCTGAAGAGTTTGTTTGGTTGAACGCGCTAATCTCAGGAACTACTGGTACTGAATTGAAAAATTCTTTTTGTGTTGGATAATCCATTTATCGGTGGAAGAGTTTAGGATATATAACATTTTGAACGCGGACGAAGTCGCTGGCACCAGCTAGTAGGTGATACTACTTACAAGGCAATAGATAAACTACAAACTAGAAATTGGGACGTCCGATAACACACGCGTATCAACTAAAAACAATAAATAACTGAAAGCAAATAAAGATCAAAATCAATATTTAGACATATTTGAGGCCTCGGATGAAATAAGTACAAAATATAGACCACCGTGGACTGAATGACAGCTTTGTTCCAAAACTGTAGCCTCATTTTTTATTTTTATTTATTTTATAATAAACTAGTATATGCGCGCGACTTCGTCCGCGTCCGTTCGCTATCAAACTTCACTGGAACACCCGCTGGACTAATCTGAAGATTGTCTGAAAGTTTCATCAAAATCGGTTCACCGGTTTTAGTCTATAGGCGACACATACAATATACATACACACATCGCCTTTTATATACATATTAAGATAATAACATTAAGTAAGAAAATGAATATGTGAATAATAATAATTACATACTAAATTTATTAAATAATAAAATAAAATAAAATTGAAGTTTAAATAAAATAATTAATAAAATTAATTTTTGAACACACAATCTCAATAGAGTAAATAAACGACCTACGCACACATCTTTACAAAACCGGCTTCACTGTGTTGTAAGCAAAATTGTGTCTATAGTTCTTATTTGGTCTGAGAGTTTGAGGCACAAAAATTCAGGTGTATCTGTGGAAGCAAGAGAGGAGGAGGAGAAGAAGACTTACGTGTCCCCTGGCTGCGGCCTGACAGACGGCGTGGACGGCTCGCGCGTGGGTAGCCCCCGCCAGAGGAGCTCCGTCCACCGACGTCAGAAGGTCACCAGCACGGAGTAGACCTTCGGCGGGACCACCTATCGCGAATTATCATTAGGTTATTGGGCCAATTTAAAAACACATCACAGTAAGTACATATTATCTATTGTATACAAGCTGTTGAACGCGACTTTGTCCGAGTAACATAATAAAATATGGCCTATGTTGCTCGGTGATAATGTAGCCTTCTATGGGTGAAGGAATTTTTAAAATCGGTCCAGTAGTTTTTTAGTTTATTCATTACAAACAAAAATACAAATCTTTTCCTTTTATAGACAAGTGAACAGTTCTACTCGTTATGCTTGTCGCAGTTTTTTGACCAAAAGTCCTACGAAATGGCAAACAAGTTATTGAACAAAATGGCACATAATATACAATATAATCAAATGTAAATAAACTATGACAAAAAAAAACTTGAATTTATATATGCAACACGAAAAACTTTTTCCCCGACCTAATATAACGACCGATGATACTATTTTCAGAATTGCCACTTGAAATCAGAAAGATGCATCGCTGTGAAAAGAACTTTTAAAAAAAAATGTGACATACCTGGCACTACATAGCCCACGGCGACCCTGCTTCCGTCCTCCGTGCCGCCCACTATGCGGAAACCGAAGCCGGCCGCTCCCCTGGCCAGCCTCACTAGCACGTCGGCCTCCGGATCCGCGCCGCCCCCGGCCTCCACTTGGGGGTAGTTGGGCACGTACACGGCGCCGTCGCTCTCGTAGAGGGCGGGCGAGTGGGGGGCGAGAGGGTGGGGGGCGAGCGGCGGGTGGGGCGAGTGCACGTGGCGAGAGCGTGACGGCGACATCGACCGAACTCTACATTGGACAAACAATATTATGGTCACGAATATCGTTTAGGCGGAGTAAGTCAGATTCGTAAGAGATTAGATTCTGAGTAGGTCAGATACACCATATTTTTTATTATTGGATTTACTGCTTTTTCTTTCAAATAATGTTAACATAATATACTTAGAATTAGAATTTATTTCATATTAAATAAATAACGAGAATATCCTTCAAAAAGTATTCATTTTTATTATTATAATTCATTTAATTAAGTGGTCAGTACTTAAAAGAATAATACGTTATAAAGTAATTTTCTAAACGAATGTACAGAGAAACGTGCTTAACCTTCTCTTGACATGGTTTGATACTAGTGAAGGAAACGAAATTATACATTTACTAGCGGGAAGCGACTGTTTTATATTTACTATGTAAATATAATACCTTAGGGGAGATCCCTTGAGTCTTCCGTTTGAGGAGTTGTTCGATGGTGAGTGGCTCTGCAGGTGTTCTGTGGCGCTTGTGTTCGATGGCGAATTGCTTCGGAGACGACCTTCAAAATACATTTTATAAAAACGTTAAAAAGGTTTAAGTAGTGGGCAGGGCAAACTGCGTTTCGCAGTCATTTGGGCAGCCCATCTGGCGGCAGTAACCATCTCCTTACAGAAGACCACCGAGAAATAACAGCACGTGTGCTGTTGTGTTTCGGTGAGTGAGTAAGGGATGACAGAGCCCATTTCCCCTATCCCTTCCCAATCACTTATCCTTAATCCTACTGTGGCGTTGCTCGTGTTATAGGCGATGGTAGCCATCTACCATAAGGTGGACTCTCCGACATTAAAAAAAAAATTAAAAGAACTTAAATAAGTAACTAATAAATTTTATTACCTGTAGAATTAGAAGGGGAATGTTGTCGTAATCTGTTGGTGGCTGGGGATTGTCTATGATTGTTTAACCCACTGATTGCTGCCGTGGTTGGTGAGTGTAACATTCCATCCTCAGGGAACCCTGCAATGGTTAGGTCCAAGTTCCATCCTTACTCGAGTTCATTCTTCAAATTTATATATTTTTTTATTAATTATCACAAATACATACATACTTGTACATTCTGAGGCGGTACTTTGGATCGCCTTAGAACGCCTCAGAACTATGATAAGAAAATGTCTTGGATCAACTTGTATTCTATTTAAAAAAAAACCTTTTTTTTTCGACCTAATTTTCCCTGCTATTAAGGTGTACCAAATAATTTTTTTTTTTTTTAATTTCGTATCTTATGTATTCATCATTTGTTTTAGGAGGCCCCTCAAAAAATCAGCTCTAAAAAATTTTTTTAGTCGTTCAAAATTCAGCTAGTTTCTCTAAAATAATAATAATAACATGACTCAACTTACCACCATTATCACTGCTATCCGCTACGCTAGCATTCCCCCTCCAATATGCCGCATTCATATCTACATGAACTGTCGGTGTGGGCACTTCACCCCAATTCCCATTCCATCTCTCCCCGTTTCCGTCCCAATTCCCGTTGGCCCCATCGTCCCACTTCTGTCCGTTGCCCGTTTGGTCCCACTTCTGCGTGTTGGCGTTGTCGTCCCACTTTTGAGCGTGTTCGGCCCAGTTCCTTATGTTGTTCGAGTTGTCGATCCATGTCTCCGGTTGGGCCCACTGGTCCTCATTGTGCGGCTCGGCCCACGGGGCCACCGCTGGGAGCGTGAGTCGTCCCCCCGGAGTGCTACTGCGTCGACGTCTGTCTATGAGGCTTTCGCGAGTTTTGTGTTCAGGCACTGCGTACGTTGCCTCTGTAAGTGATTTCGTCAATTTATAACACAAACTGAGACGCCCCGGAATCGCCCGAGTACGATTGGAGGTGTCAGTATATTATATAATACTAGCTGGTATAAGAGACTGCTTCCGCGTTGAAAAGTAAAAAAAATATTAACTCTATTGATGGCGTCATCTATTAAACTACAATAGAATTAGGGATTTGGAATTATGCTCCAATTTGCAAACCCTGGGGAACCTAAAATTTTTCCAGTATAAAACCTTTATTAAAACCTTCCTCAGGAATCACTCCTCAAGCTCAGGCTTGGGCAGTTTGTAAGGAGAATTTGGTTAGAGGTAAAAGAGTAAATTCGACACATAATAAATATACAAAATAAAGGAGAAAAATATGATTCTTATATGAAAAGGTAGTTCGTATTGAGGAACGAAACGATAGCGCGTTATATATATATATATATATATTTAACACTCGTTAAAATCCGTGAAACGTTCTTATGAAGAGAAAACTTGCAAGAATTAAACATCCCTGCGAAGCCGGAACCTGTTGAAGAAATGGCCTATATACTTATTGAATAGCTTTTTGAAAGTGTATACCTGAATTCATCCCATTAATCCTGTCTCGGAGCGTGTCTTGCGTGTTGAGTGTCGGTGAACGGAGCTGTTCAGCGGTTGGAGTTTTGCTTCTACCCAATTGAGTATTGGCTGGACCTGGAGAATATATAATATGATATTCATCTCAATTTGTTCACGACATATCGCGATGCCTAGATGTCGCTAGTGAAACCTGTCCGCATTTGTTTCTATTGGCGACAATACATTAAAGGGTAGGTCCATCAATGTACTACAACTATGGATTTCTCACGCCATACAAAACACTACGAACTTTATGGAACACTAGCTGTCGCGCTCCCGGCTTCGCCCGGGGTGCATTTTTTTTTTCGTAAAAACCTTCCCTGATTATCCTTCTATCCATTGGTGAAAACCGCATGAAAATCGGTGCAGTAGTTTTTGAGTTTATCGCGAACAGACAGACAGACAGACGCGACGGAGGACTTTGTTTTATAATATGTAAGGATTTATTTAAGTGACATATGCGAAGGATTTATTTAAAAGTGCATATGCAATAAAAACAATAAAATTGTGCATTTTTTGTCTTATATTTTGTGCTATTTCTACAAATTCAGACCGTTCTTTGAAAAAAAAACAATATGTGTAAGTAAATTAAATTTCAATTCTTAACATGTAAGAAAATTAATAAATAAATACTATAATAAAATACTAATGTATATTATTTTATGTGTTTTTTTTTAATACACTATTAAATGCTCGGGGCAAATACTGTTAAAGGCAGCGTTAACTGGACGTTACCGGTGTGATTGGGTCGCGTGGCGGAACGCGAGCGGGCTGCGCGCGCGCATCCTCGCCTCCAGACTCGAACTCGCGTCTCGTGCAGCGCGGGACACTCTTTGAGCACTTGGACCACGTGTTGGTGGGGGGCGTGTCTGACGTCACTGTCACCTATCTGCAGTAGCAGGTCACCTTCGCGGAGCCCCGCGCATCGACTGCGATCCAACACCTGGGAACAAATTAATGTTGCCACTGCAATCTTCTTTTTTCATACAATTTATTTATTTTGAATTTAAAATCCATATGCAACTAAACTATTATTAAAAACTAGCTGTTGCACGTGACTTCGTATGTGTAACTTTATAAAATATAATCTACTAGCTACACGCTCCCAGCTTAGCCCGGGTTCAAAATAAAAACGTAGTTTTATCAAAATCGGTTCAATAGTTTAGGAGTTCATCGAGGACACACAACCTGACATGTAATTTTTATATATACATAAAGATGTTACACGCTGATTATGTAGCTTTCTATAGACGAAAGAATTTTTATAAATCCGCCCAGTGGTTTTTGAGTTTATTCATTACAAAAAAAAAAATACAAATCTTTTCTCTTTATAATATTAGTATAGATAAACATTGTACACAAATAATAACCTTTTTGACTTTCTGACCGTGTACACTGTCAGCGATTGTAAATCCGAAGCCGGCGGCTCCGCGTCGTAGCGTCAGCACAAACTCTCGTCCCGGCTCGTTGCCGGACATGTCACCGTTTCCGTCATTGTTATGCTGATCATCTGTACGCAAATTTAATAATAATCTATAGGCGTATTCCATGCAGTGCCGGATTAGCTACGAGTATGTAGCAAAAGTAGCAATTGCTACGGGCCCCGCGTACCCATGCCTGCTTGAGTGTAAAATAATTTTTTCAGCAAAAATATTTTTATGCTCCTATCTTAATTAAATGATAAAAATTTGTTCAACCTTAAGGAAAAATAACCTTTCGAAACCCAATCTAAACAGCTAAATTTTCAATATGTTGATATGAACATTACAGAAAATATTGTTCAGTTCAAATGTTACTCTTTTATGTAGTACTTAAATCCAGTCAATAAATATATTTTCAGTATAAAGTCTAGTTAACGAGCTAAAGGGGTTTGGAAATTTTACTAACCGGCAGGTATAGGACTTCGAATACCATTATCCAGTTTTAAAAAGTTACAATAAAATAAATAAAGCAGCAGCATATTTATATGTGTTTAACGATTATAATTTCTATAAGCTCACCAGTGGCAAGAGTGAGGAGATGATCGGCTGAAGGGCATCTGGGTGGAACGTTGTTGGCTTCGGTGGACGTGCCCAGTTCGTCCAGGTCAAAGGACCTGGACATCATCCGTCTTTGCTCCGGACTGTGAGGTGTTACTGGAGATGTGTCGGTCTCGTCTCGTCCTGGACTTTGATCGACATTACTCGGCGAGTCAAGATTGAATCTGAACAAAACATAATAATGTTACTCAAGGAATCATTTCAATAAAATTATAAAGTCACTAACAGTATACCAAATTTCACATCAATCGAACATGTGGAAGTTAGTGAAATCCTATCGTCAACTAGGAAATGTGCTGATGGTCTTCAAACGCCTGAACAGATTTTCATAAATTATAGCTAAGAAGAATCCCGTTCACGTTGGCTTTCAAAAAAAAAACTGATCAAAAACGGTCCATCCGTGTGGGAGCTACAAAATTCAATTGATAGATATATAACACTCCGTTTTTGCGTCGGGCTGCGGGGGTCAAAAAAAGTTTTAATATACTTGGCGCATTAGTATCACATATAAATGTTATATTACTAATTTTCTAGGAGAGTATAGCTTTTTTTTTATTGCGAAAGAGAATGTAAAGTGTGTTAACATTAAACAAAAAGATACAGTACACTAATTTAAATGTGTTTTTATTCAAAATTAAAATGAAATAACCAGCATTCTTGACCTCATCAGCTGCAGCGTCAAGTAGTCTGCGGGACACCCAACTCCTCAGCGACTTACAGCAGATATGGTATGTTTTGGCTCAATAGACAGTCGGGGGTTAGTTTATAATTTTTAATTATAACTTATAGGCATACCTAGTCCTGAGTGCTCTGGTGAGTTGCTGCATAGCAACAGCGTCTGCTGCTGGGGTGGTTGTGGCATCCACTGCCAAAGTACTCAGCACTCGGGTGTTGGGATCTTCGGAGTCAAACGACAAGGGGTAACCTGTTTACATAAAGTGTAGTATATGAACATAAAGTACATTAGTCCCATTGAATAATGAAACAATAATGTAATAGTAAATAATGTAACAGTATATATGTATAGTATTAATTGAAATAGAAATAAGACAAGGTTGTAGATCTGACATATATGGAAAGCAGGGGTGGTGTAAAAAAAAAATAACTGGATCGCTAGCCTGTCAGTTGAGCTTAACTTAAAAAAAAATGGTTAGTAGTTAGTACGCGTAAACAGTTCGATAACCTATATAAGTAGAAAAATATTATACCAGCAGTAAATTACAGAGGGATAATAGTAAAAATTATTTAAAAAAAACGAATGTAGCCATTACCTCTAACTAGATGCAGGGTAACATTGGTGCCCGGAGTGATTGACTGGAATATTTGGGCCACCTGCGCATGAGACAACCCTCGCACAGCTCTCTGGCCCACACCCACAACAACGTCTCCGGGCCGGAGGGCACCTTAACAAAGACCAATTCGAATTATGTTTCAAGTCAAACATTAAATATTAAATTCATCAATGTATGTACTACAACTATGGATTTCGCACGCAATACAAAACACTACGTACTTTATATAACATTTGCGTGGAGCATGAGCCAAACGTCTGTCATTTAAAAAAAATGTGACTTTACGTCAACACATTGGAGTTTAAAATCAATGGAAGACCTTGGTCGTTACTACCTTTTACCACTGACGCGCGTAGGCAAGACTCTGCCATTATTCCGTTTTAGGCGTACTTTTTATGTGCTGTTTTGGCATTTGTCACGCAAAATCCATAGTTGTAGTACTTCGATGATTACATTGCATAAAAAAAACTGTACTAGCGGCCCGCGTCCGGCTACTATACTATACTAGCTGTTACACGCGATTTCGCACGCGTAATTTTGTTATACTAAAGCCTGTGTTATAGCTGATAGTATAACTTTTTATCTATAGGTGAAAGTATTTTTAAAATTGGTTAGATTATTTGTAATTTATAATATTAAGTATAGATTTAACAGTGTAAAGTCAGTTAAGGCTAAAACTAAAACGATGGTTGATAAAAAATCACATGCATTGCTGAAATAAATAAAACATAGAAGAAAGCATCAACTCACCATCGATCCAAGCGGGGCTGTGTGGTACTATGCTTCTGATTTGGAGGTAGCCTTCAGTCTCAGGGGATCCCTCCGCGCCGATCAACGTAAAACCCAAGCCCTGATGATAAATTGTTTGTTTATTCATACTAATCTATACTAATGTTATAAAGAGGAAAGATTTGTTTGTTTGAATTGAATAGGCTCCGAAACTAGTGGACTGATTCTTTCACTGTTGGGAAGCTATATTATCAGCATGTAACATAGGCCATATTTTATAAAGTTACGCGATAAGATTACGTCAGCTTTTAAGCAAAAAAACCTCATCAAAATCGGTCCATTCATTTGGGAGCTACGATACCACGGACAGATACACAGACACACACGTCAACATATAACCCGTTTTTGCGTCGAACGTTAAAAAGGGATCCAAAGTTACACATTGATACATCCAATCACATTGAAAAATACCTAGTTTCCATGATCACCTCCTGTATGTATACAAACATACAAACTTTACCTCTTTTTAGTACATATTAGTATGCCCAAGTACATATTACAAAAACACAAACCTGAGTTCCTTTCGTAAGAGTCATAGTGAACCGTTCTCCTCTCAGCTCTCCGGTAGGAGTTGGGCTGTTTGGTTGGTTACTGCCATTTTTTTCAGCTGGAATATTGACAAGTGCAAATAATTAAGCATTTACGCATCAAGGCCCTTTGTACATTTCAATACTCAGATACGATACTCCAGTCGAATACTTAACATTCTGTCTATGTGGTCTCGGGTTTGATTCCCGGCACGGTCTCGATTTGGAAAGTAAAGTCAGAGCATGCTGCATTTCAATCATTTAAGCAGTCTGCCTGGTGGCAGTATCCACCTCCTTACAGAATACCATATATGTGCTTTTTTGTTTCGGTGAGTGAGTAAGGGATGCTAGAGCCAATTTCCCTATCTTTCCTAATCCCTATCCTTAATCCTACTAAGTGGCAGCAAACTTGCAGCACCTATGGCATTGCTTAGGTACCATCATGTGGACCCTCAGCCTATCTGTCGAGTTTAACATATAAAGAAAAGTATTTATTAGCACATGCCGGTGAAGCAGTAATAATTAGCATTCGGTCATGGCTCATCAAGTCGGTTAAGCATTTCTGTTTAACTAACAGTAACAGCACATTTTTCATAATCAACTCTCGCAAGGTAATTATTTTGTCCACTATTTTACATACATTGTAATTAAAATTAAAATGGGTACACATTCTTTGCATTAGAATAACTTGTAAATTGGATATGAAATATTTTGGAAAAAAGTTGTGAATAATAAACTCATGCTAGACCCACAGGAGCCGCTTATTGATTTCATACAAGTGTAATTCCATGATATCTTTGGATATTGATCCATGATTACCCATTGAAATATCCTATTTTATTTGTGCTTGGAATGGTTGGCTATAACGAACTGAGAGTGAGACGTGATCATGCGCTCGTATCATACATTTTTAAATTGCTGACAATTGTGAGTTATTAAATAAAATAGGACTGTATGTTCCCGAAAGATATGTATGGAGGAGACGGAAACCACAACTCTTCGCCATACCGCGCGCAAGAACGGATTTGCTTGGCAAGACTCCTCTGACTCCTCTGACCGGTTCCATTGCACACTGAACGAATTCAGTAGGGTGTTTGTGATGTCTTATAGTAGGTAATTTTGGTGTATTATTAAGTATTCTTATAATTTCTTATGCATGTTTTTTGTAAATTTTGTAATTTTTATAATTTGTGTAATTGATTTGTGTAATGTACTTCGATTGGGAACTGATACATCAAATTAGGATTACTCCTGTTATGAATTACCATGTGTGTTGTTGTATATAATAAAAAATTATATTGGTTGTAGCAATACATAATAAAGAACATGACATTTCTGAGATATCAAATGAAGGAAAGTATTTATGACATTTTGCCTACAAAAACATCCAAGCTATAATTTAAAATTGGGTCATTAATAATTACCATACATAAAGATTGTTCTACAATATTAGAAGACTTCATTTGCCTTTCCTTTTTTTATTAATAGTGGTAGGGCACACTAATACTTATGGTTTTTCAGTTTTTAATTGGGCAGCCCATCTGGCGGCAGTAGCCACCTTCTGATAGAAGCAATTTTTATATATATAAATATGCATGAGAGTAACAAATATCCATACATACATACATACATCTATAGTGTGACAAACTTTCGCATTTATAATATTAGTAAGTACCAAACAGGTGGACAGCGTGGTTTGTCGGTTGGTAATAGATGGAATTCTTGAGTTATTTTTTAAATATTATCACAAATACATTATGAATATAAAAATTATTAATCTTCTTAGTAATCTAACCTCTTAATCTTCTGGCTTGTAGAACAGGATTCTCATACTGAGTTCTCCTATTGATATGGTCTACATAATATGATCCATAGCGCTCATCGGTGACTCTCTCCCATCCATATGGAAGCTCATCTTCCCTACACTCCCCAAGAGAGTGTTTCCTAACTCTAGCAAGCCGGGGGTCAAGCCAATGGGATGTCCCAGTGTTGTGGCTGAAAACAGAATAAGTCTTTGACTCATTGAAGATAAAATATATATTTTAAAAATATTATTTTAAATTAGTTAATTTGAAATGGCAAATTTTGTATGTCTTAATATCACAAATTTGGTATGTCTTATTCTTAATTTCAGTAATTTATAAAATTCAAATTATAAATTTTACAGATTTCATAAATAAATATGGCAATGATGACTTGTATTTAAAAAATGCATGGTATTGTAATACTTTCAAACTTAAATATGTATAAAACCCCGTCACCAAATTTATTTTATTTATAAATAATCACAAACAGATTGCAATTATATACTTGAAAACTATAAATTACATGACATTTTCCCAGTGGTGAAAAATTTATAATATGTAAAGCAATATAATGCCTCACATACATTGACACCTGACATTATACTTTTGCCAAGCGTTTGATCTTTATTTTTAGATAGCTAGAGCCCATGGCTTGACTCATGGAATTCTATACTATTGGTAAAATATTTTTTTAAATCAGCTGAGTAGTTTCGAAGATTACCTCTTACATACAAACAAATAAACATACAAAATTCACCTATTTATAATATTTGTATATTGTATATTTGTAAAAATTCCAATTTAAGAAGTTTACAATTAGGTACAATTTTTGAAATTTCAAGTGCTACTCACTCAATAAAATATGCTTCTCCCCCAGCTGTGAAGGCTTTCTCCCACATAGGAGGCAACGGTCCCAAGTTATAATCCTCTTCATCGGGCCTCTTGAGGCCTGCTTCTCCTACCCTCACTCCTACCACTGAACCACCAACTGTGCCCGCCGTACCTGAACTATGTGTCGATATACCCGCCGAAGACAACCTATCAGAGTCTACTGAGCTCTGGGCCATGGCAGACATAAATCAACCACAGTTAACGCACATTTCAAAAAAACACTTCAAACTAATAATGTATTTTATTCGATTCCTTTGCATTTTTACACATCTCATGTATCTCTACATAAACTACCTAGGTACTTATAAGAATTGTCGAAGTCACGTATGAGTCATTTTGGGACCCCGATGACTCCTCACTCAGACTTGTTACTTCTTGTTTTCTACCTGCTACGTAATAATATACAGTTTTAAAAAGAAACACGGCGTTAAATTGTACACAAAACAATTATTCTCACTCAAATGTGGTCGTTTATAGCGTATCACTAAGACACTAACATTCAACGCAATGAAAGTAAGGCAATACTCATTATCTGCACTGCAGGTGCATCGTATGTAACGAACTTTTGACGATAATGAAAACGACAAGTTTATTTTCACGTTTTCGTGTTAAAATGTTAACGGTAAATCACTTAACACTCACTGTGTACATTTAGTGGCATGTCAATAATATAACAACTCAACTTTCTCACATAAACAGGTACAAAAATTGTTCACAAACTTTTTAAAAGTAGATGCAACAAGTGCATGCAAGAGACAGGAATTTACAGCTGTTATGTTAGTTATAGGTCATCCGTTTTCGTTGACACTACCTAATCGAATTCGTAACGTCTAAATAATTTCTTTACGTAATTACGTAAAGAAATTATTTAGACGATGTATTTTGTAATAATAATGTTTTTACAATAATGTATTGTAATAATATGTTTTCACTTTGAATATTAAAATTAATTAGTTTTTTAACAATTAATTGAATTAATAATGTTTTTTTTTATTTGTACAGAAAATAAAATACATTACAAACACCAACACTCGTTCTCAGAATACTCAACTCAGCATAACATCAAATAAATAATTTATGCATCAAATACACAATGCTGCCAGGCCAGATCAACAAAATAAAACCCGTTGAGCGCTAACAACACTGGAGAAACGCTAGATTAGCGTCGATAAAATACTACTTAACTACCTATTTGTTATTTAATTAGCTACATTGTAACTTATTATTTATGTTGATGTTAATTTAACCTAATTTTCATTAGCGCGTGAGGATGGACAAACAGAAATTGTATCTTGTGGAAGGTGCCTGAGCCATTTTAATCCAACCTGAGTATTTTAGGCTCGAGTTCACCAACAGACGGTTATTTTTAAACAGTTGTTTAAAATTTAAACAGCCTTTTAATAATAATTTGTTGTTCAAAATCGCTAAAATGCGGGTTAAACGCCCTAAGCATCAGATTAATCATTAAGTTAACAGCTTAAAAATAACCGTCTGTTGGTGAACTCGAGCCTTAATAACATGATAAAGCGTTTTTCCCAAAAAGAGAAACGATGCTTTATTACTTAAAAAACTTTAGTGTTCCAAGTTTACAAGATTTTTCCAAGTGAAAATCTTATTGTAAAATCTAATGCGGCCTCGACACTACTCGCAAAGTTCCTCGACGAAGTATTCGGGATATTTGACCGAAGTACCAAGTGTTGACGAAGTTCGTCGCTACACACTTGTTCGAAGTAAGGCGAAGTGCCCGTCCACACTCTAGTATTCGCTTCGCCTCGGTTAACTTCGCGAGTAGTGTGGAGCCGCAGTAAGGTGGTAACAAAGAAAAATCGCTAGATAGATAGACAATATTTGGACAATACAATATACATAGGTATTTTATAGCCTGTGGTTATACCAACAAGATAGAATATAGAACATTTGATGACATTTGACCTCCCCTCTCAGCAGTAAAGTTGAATCTAGTTGAAGTTGAATCCATGAACCTCTATTTAAGTCCGTGGTTGAATCCCATTCCCCTCCACTCCAGCGATCTAACTAATGTCAAATTGTCAATGTCAAGTGTCAACAATTTCAACAAGTCATATTTTGGCATTTAGGGTCATTTTTATTTATTTATTATATTCCAGTAGTATCTTCTATGTAGTCTGTGTTATATTCGTACATATTGGTCAAAATAAATAAGTATTAAGTAATTTATTTCGTTTTGTAAAGGTACATATTGTGTTGTTTATATTGTTGCGTTGATTTATTTCCGCATTTTTATTATCCTTTTTCTTGTTCAAAAGAACAAGAAAATTATTACCACATTTACACACATGTATTAAAAACTACATGACTGTGTGTAAATGTTTATATTTAATAGGGAGTTACGGAAAGGGCTATGCTCGGGGTTACACTGCGAGATCGAAAATGAGGAGATCCGTAGACGTACGAAAGTTGCCGACATAAGTCAGCGGATTAGTAAGTTGAACTGGCAGTGGGCAGGGCATATAGTACGGAGAGCCGATGGCCGCTGGGGCCGGAAGGTTCTCGAGTGGAGGCCACGGACCAGCAAGCGCAGCGCAGGACGTCCACCCACAAGGTGGACAGACAACCTAATTAAGGCCGCAGGTGAATGGTGGATCCAGGCTGCTTTTGACCAGTCCTATTGGAAAATATGAGAGGGCCTATGTCCAGCAATGGATGTCCTGCGGCTGAGATGATGATGATGATGAATATGTTTTAACTATACTAATGTTATAAGAGGTAAAAGGGGTTTTTGTAAAGTTGATATAATTTTCAACCTTTGCGACCATTTATAGAAGTAGCATAATAGGAACTATATTGCTAAATAGTTTATTTAAAAAAAAAATACTACACATTTGTTTTATACTAATTGCTCATTATATATACTAATATATAAGTATTTAATTATTTTCTCTTATAGAAGATGGTTTACAAAAATCAAATTGATGACAAACTGAAACGAAAAAGGGAATTGACTAATGAGCGTGTTAAGAAACATCGTAAAAAGAAGCTCTCTCAGCAACTGAATTCTTTAATACAACATTCTGCATCGAAGAATTCAGTTTACCCTACAAAGGAAATGCAAAACAAGCAAGTTATAGAAAATAATGCTGAACGAATTAGAGCAATGGCAAAGGAACGTATGAGACGGTTTCGTGAGAGGAAACGTCTTAATGTCTTAAAATCTGTTCATCATATGGTTCATGATTCACAAATTCCTGGAGTTTCGCATAGAAATCGAAGAACCACGAGTCATGGTTGTCAAATAGCTGGGACATCCACAAAAATGAGTATGCCTCTTGTTGTGCGAGATGATTTGGGAAATTTAAATCACATGGGATTTAATCTATTGTCACCACTAAAGGAAGAAAACGAAGCAGTGCATGTTGATGATAAATTAGTACCATTAGAAAATCAAGTGGGTGCATCAACTACTCTCAATGTACAACCCAACAGATCATCGGCGTCTTACATTATTCAAAATGAATTTGGCAATGCTTGCAAAATTTGCAATAGATTATGGTTTAAAAAAGACTTGAAGAATTTAAATGATGATAGTCTGGAGTTCGTACGAACATTTCTTCAAAATGTTGACGAACATTCCATTGCAGTTTGTGCCACTTGTCGAACTAGTATCCAGAAAAAATCTATACCCAAGACTGCTGTATACAATAGTTTTGAGTATCCCAAAATTCCTGACAATTTGCAAAATTTAATGCAAATCAGCAGACTTGGTCATGTTGATGGCCAATACGGAAAAGTTATTAATGTTCCCGTGGAAGTCGATATGATGGTCAATAAGTTACAGAGAAATAACAATGATGATCAGTTTTTAGTAAACAATGAAGCTTCTGACCTAAACATATATTGCAAAGCACCAGTTTTTGTATCGCCAATAGAGCTTTTAAACACAGGTAAAAATGTCGTTTATACCTAATCAAATATTGTTCAGAAATAAGATTCTCTTTTAGAGTTCTCCTATTTTATATATATTGTGTCTACTATTTCGTTAGTCAAATATTATAAATACTCGATTGAGAGACTCCTGTCACCTCAGCAGCTTTTTTGGCACAAATCTGTGGCACTCTAATATTTTGTTTGATTCAGGGCTACAAATATATAAAAAATATACAAATATATTATAAATTTGAAAGTTTTTGAGGTTGAATGTATGTTACTCTTTCACGCAAAATAGGCTCGATGGATTTGGATGAAATTTGGCACAGATAGTTTATTACCTACATTACATATTGGATATGTCTGTATACCGAAGGTCATTTTTTTAAAAATCACGTATTTTACGCTCTATTTACTGATATTACTTTTTAAGTCCTATCTAAGAAAACAAAAAAGTTTCTTGTGATTGGAGGACTTAAGATAGTTTGCTTCCGATATACAGATATATTAATATATTATTTTTATAATATTTTAATATTAATTCCAGGTGAAGATGCTCAGAGAGACCGAGAGGGTGTACAAAACACGAATATCCTGTGCAAAAATTGTCAAAATGTCATCGTTGGATTCAGATACAAATGCATCACTTGTGAAGACTATGATTTGTGTAAAAATTGTGAAATGATGAAGACGCACAGTGAGCATTACGTACTGAGGATACCGAAGCCTTTGAAATGCGTAAGTGTATATATATATTTTACTCTAGCTGGTGCTCGCGACTTTGTCCGCGTTGAAAAATAAAAAATATAACACCTGAGAAAATATATGAGGTTGACATCCATTATAGCTGTGGCTCAGGTGGCCCCGCTACATTTTTTAATATTATGTGATGATCCTTTGGAAACAGTATTTTTTCTAGACGAAAGATCTTTCCTTTGATTTATTTGATAAATAAATAAAACATTGTTGTTAAATTTTACAGAAAGAAGCGGCGGAAATTGCACAAAAGTTGCAGAAAATGTTCAAACCTTACAAAGACATGCCACCGATAAAGATTAAGAAAGAGGATCCAATCGGAGTCACCATCGGGGAATGTGGAAACGATGAAACGATACAAGATGACAACGTTGATGAAGACATCCATTCAACGGAGCAATTCAAAAATATCACTCACAGTGAAGTGAGTCGCGTTATTGACAAAAGCAAAGACTTCGGGGAACCGACTGTAATCGTTCGAAGTAAGAAAAAGAGAACGGCGAAGAGAGAGACGGTTGGTTATGGTAAAAGAATGTGTGATGGCGATGGCAAAGTGAACTCTGCAACGGAAATAGCGTTTGCTGATGCCAATTCTGATTCCGAAGATTCTTATATAGAAATAGAAATAAAACAGGAAATTTGTGAAGGTGTGTATGACATTTTTTTGTTTGGTATTATAAATGACTGCAAACAGGCTGACGCTCCATACGATTGTAGACGGCTACCGTCGCCACTAAACGCAAGCAAGCAACTTATTTTTTCAGCAACTTTATTTTCCAAAAATAATTGTACCTAACACAAATTAATTTGAAATTTTATTCTTTTGCAGAATCCGAAATGATATCAAGACTGGATGTGGGTGAAACTGTAAATCCATATGTGAAAGAAAATCAGTTATGAAACATTCCAGAATGCTCTTACAACAAATGAGAGCATTCTGCACCGTTAACCTTATATTCTATACTAGCTGGTGCCCGCGACTTCGCCCGCTCGAAAATTATATACCAAAACCTTCCTCGAGAACCATTCTATCCATTGGTGAAAACAGCATGAAAATCGGTGTAGTAGTTTTTGAGTTTATCACGAACAGACAGACGCGGCGGAGGACTTTGTTTTATAATATGTAAGGAAGTGTTATTTAATTTTTAAGTGAGATTTCGAACTCAAATATTGTGTGACGTTTCAGTGTAACGATCAAGTGACGCTTTTTGAAACATTTTCTGCAAGATATCTACCGCTCACTATAATATACTTGATCGCCAACGCCAAAGATGTTTTTTTTTTTCATTGATATTTAGTTGGGTAGAGTCGAGTGCAACCACATTTATATATTATGTGCATAAATAAACTATGTCATAAATATGTTTCTCAAGACGTTTAAAATAATAAATATGCACATATATAAACCGTCATGAATATGTTTCTAAAAACGATTATTTATGTATAATAAATGTGCACATATAAATTGTAGTAAATATGTTTATAAAAAAAGATTAATGTGTACATAATAAAATGCCATAAGTATGTTCATTTAGATTTGTCCTCAGTAGGAAAGTTTAGTCTTTGTTCAGACATGGCTTGAACCACGCGGGTCTTATTTATTGTGTTATCCTGAATAGATTATAATCACATACTGTTGAATGAAGGTTGCATATGTTGTAAACAATAAAAAAAATAATTAAGAAACTATCTTTTATTTATAATACAAATAAATAACAATAAAATAAAGTTTATTCACTAATCAGTCTTAATTAAAAAAAAAAATTGTAGGAATGGTGACTAGCTTCTTTGTGTTACATTAATCTACTTCTTCAACTGTGGGTCCGCCGTAACCGTTGTTCTGTTGGTATTGTTGATATCCAGGCATCCCACCGGGCATTCCTCCAGACATCCCACCGGGCATTCCTCCAGGCATCCCACCGGGCATTCCTCCAGACATCCCACTGGGCATTCCTCCAGGCATCCCACCGGGCATTCCTCCAGCATTAGCAGCCCCACCGCCGTGCATTTTAGTCATGATGGGAGAGCATATCCGCTGCACCTCCTCCAATTTGTGCTGGAACTCGTCCTTGTCGGCGAGCGTATTGTTGTCGAGCCAACGCAACGAGTCGTCGCACAGCTGGCGCGCGGTTTGCTTGTCCTGCTCACTGAGCTTGTCGCCGGCGTCGTCCAGCGCCTGCTTCACGCTGAACAAATAGGCCTCCAGTTGGTTGCGCGCCGCCACTCGCTCGCGCTGCCTCTCGTCCTCCTCCTTATAGCGCTCGGCCTCCGCCAACATGCGCTCGATCTCCGCCTGCGACAGCCGCCCTCTGTCGTTCTTTATCACTATGTTCTTGCTGCGGCCCGTGCTGCTCTCCTTGGCCGACACGTTCATAATTCCGTTCGCGTCCATGTCGAACGTCACCTCTATCTTAGGGACGCCGCGCGGGGCGGGCGGAATACCCGTCAGGTCAAAGGTGCCCAGCAAGTTGTTGTCCTTGGTCATCACTCGCTCGCCCTCGTACACTTGGATGGTGACCGCCGGCTGGTTGTCCGAGTACGTGGTGAACGTCTGACTCTGTTTGCACGGGATTTTCGAGTTGCGCTCGATGATCTTTGTCATGACGCCGCCGGCGGTCTCGATGCCGAGCGACAGTGGCGCCACGTCGACCAACAGCACGTCTTGAATGCGAGTGTCCGACGACCCACTCAATATGGCAGCCTGCACGGCGGCACCGTATGCCACTGCCTCGTCGGGGTTGATAGACAGGTTCAGTTTCTTTCCGTTGAAGAAGTTTTGCAACAGGCTCTGAACCTTCGGGATTCGCGTTGAGCCGCCGACGAGCACCACGTCATGTATTTGGCTTTTGTCTAACTTCGCGTCCCTTAAAGCCTTCTCCACCGGCTCTAAAGTGCCACGGAACAGGTCCGCGTTCAGCTCCTCGAATCGCGCCCGCGACAGCCGAGTGTAGAAGTCGATTCCTTCGTACAGCGCGTCTATTTCCACCGTCGCTTCCGTGCTTGACGAAAGAGTTCTCTTGGCGCGCTCCGCCGCAGTTCGCAGACGACGCAATGCGCGCGGGTTCGCTCGCATATCTTTCTTGTATTTGCGCTTGAACTCGTCCGCCAGGAAGTTTACCAATCTGTTGTCGAAGTCTTCCCCGCCCAGATGAGTATCTCCCGCGGTTGCCTTAACCTCGAACAAAGACCCTTCGTCGATGCTCAGGATGGATACGTCGAAGGTTCCTCCGCCCAAGTCGAATATGAGTACGTTTCGCTCTCCTTTGAGGTTCTTGTCTAGGCCGTAAGCGAGTGCGGCCGCCGTGGGCTCGTTGATAATGCGAAGCACGTTCAGGCCAGCGATGGCGCCCGCGTCCTTCGTCGCCTGTCGCTGAGAGTCGTTGAAGTAAGCCGGCACCGTTATCACTGCGTCGCGGACTGAGCTCCCCAAGTACGCTTCGGCCGTCTCCTTCATCTTGGTCAGCACCATACTGCTGATCTCTTCGGGTGCGAACCGTTTCCTCTCGCCTTTGAACTCCACTTCGATCTTAGGTTTGCCGCAGTCGTTGACCACTTTAAACGGCCAGTGTTTCATGTCCTGCTGCGTCTTCGGGTCATCGTATTTGCGACCGATCAAACGTTTCGCGTCGAACACGGTGTTGTTGGGGTTGAGAGCCACTTGGTTCTTCGCAGCGTCGCCGATGAGGCGTTCCGTGTCGGTGAACGCGACGTACGATGGCGTGGTTCTATTTCCCTGGTCGTTGGCGATGATTTCCACATTCCCGTGTTGCCAAACTCCAACACAGGAATAAGTAGTTCCGAGATCTATTCCAACAGCTGGCATTGTAGCAAGTTAATTATCGATTCGATAAAAATATGTATCTCCTTCAGTAACAGTAAGTAAACGTATTTATAATATTACGATGTGTAGGTAAACACCGATAATCCACTCAACTCACACGTCTTTTCACTTTGATTGCTCAAAATAATATGGCTTCCCGCCGAAAAGCGGGGGCTTATATACCCAACCAAACGGACCAATCACGAAACAGTATTTGCCCGAATATTCCAGAAAGCCAATCGAGAAGCGTCTTAACTAGGTTATCCGTATATTCCTACTCATTAAAGATTACGCGCCATCTAGTGTCGAGTAGCTATTGCTGATGCAAAATGTTGCTATGTAGCTTTTTGTGTCGCTAGATGTAAAAAATATTTTTCAATGCTTTTTTTTCAAATGCCAAAGAATTTATCACTCATAAAAATATTGAATTTAAGTAAATTTTATAGGTAGGTACCTACTCAAATTTGAGTCTCAAAGTACGTAATTCTATTCAGCTACTTAAATTATGTGTACCAGAGTACGGAACAAGCCAGGAGCGATAGACCATTAAAACTACAGCAAAACAAACTTCTTATTTTTGATATTTTTTTTTTATAGAGGATGGCTATATACTTTCTTCAAATTAATCTGTATTCGTTTTTTATGTTAAATTGAATGTAGCAGACAGGCTGATTCTATACAGTGAAACCCATGCAACACCTTACATAGGGGTCACAAGTGAGCTACCAAAGAGGTTGAATATAGTTATCTATTTTCTATAATTATATAAAAAATTCTCGTGTCACAGTGATTGTAACCAAACTCCTCCAAAATTTGACCGATTTTTATGAAATTTTTGTGTATACTTATTCGGTAGGTCTAAGAATAGTTCGTAAACTATTTTTTATACCCCTAAAAGTTATAAGGGTGGTTTTTTTAGTATTTTGCGAAAACTTTAATAGATACAAAAAAGTGTCAAAGGCGAAAATTATCCTCATTAAATTCTAAACAAAATGTGTACTATGGATTATTTTGATTAGCTTGATGGTTTTTAAGTTAAACATATTTTGTTTAGAATTTGATGGGAATAATTTTTGCCTTTAAAACTTTTTTGTATCTTTGAAACTTATTAAACTTTAAGTTGGTTCGAAAACTTGCCATAGCTTGAAAACCGTCAAGCTAGGTAATCAAAATAATGTATAGAACATATTTTGTTTAGAATTTAATGAGTTTTCAAGTTATAGCTTGACATTGACGGTTTTCAATCTATAGCTAATTTTTAATCTGAAAGTTAGTTGGAAAACTAGCTATAGCTTGAAAACCGTCAAGCTAATCAAAATAATACATAGAACATATTTTATTTAGAATTTAATGAACTTAATTTTTGCCTTTGACACTTTTTTGTATCTATTAAAGTTTTCGCAAAATACCGCAAAAACCGTTAACGGGGACAAATTTCACGATGTGGGGGGGTGAAGCGGCAAGTGGAAAGGGGGGGGGGGGAAGAGGGGTTTTGATCAGCAGACCCAAAGGTATAACCCACACAACTTTCAAAACTTTATTAATTTGTTTGTCTCCTCCATACATTGCTAACATAGAATGACTGTATTATTAGTTTATTTACACTTTCTTAGTAGCTATCTAACTAAATATTTAAATAATACAATTAACAAATCAGAAAACGTTGCAAGAAGCATCACGTGATCGTTACACCGAAGCGTCACACAATATTTGAGTTCGAAATCTCACTTAAAAATTAAATAACACTTATAGAATACAAGATTAACGGTGCAGAATGCTCTCATTAGTCGTAAGAGCATTGTGGAATGTTTCATAACTGATTTTCTTTCACATATGGATTTACAGTTTCACCCACATCCAGTCTTGATATCATTTCGGATTCTGCAAAAGAATAAAATTTCAAATTAATTTGTGTTAGGTACAATTATTTTTGGAAAATAAAGTACATACTAATATCCCGATTACTTATTTTATTATTTATACTAATAAATAAAGTTAAAATGTTTGCAATGTCAAAATAACTAGAGATGTAACAGATAATTGTTTGGCCGGATACTGAATACCGGATATCTGGCGAGCTTTAAGGCCGGATGGCCGGAGTTGCTTACTTGTGTTTAGTGGTGACGTTAGCCGTCTACAATAGAGCAGAACGGCATCTTGTTTGCCATCATTTGTAATAATCAAAAATGTCATACACACCTTCATCCGTTTCCTGTTTTATTTCTACTTCTATATAAGAATGAGAATCAGAATTGGCATCAGTGAACGCTATTTCCGGTGCAGCATTCACTTTCGCATCGGCATCACGCATTTTCTTACCATCACCAACCATTTCTCTCTCCGCCGTTCTCTTTTTCTTCCTTCGAACGGTCACAGTCGGTTCCCCGACGTCTTTGCTTTCGTCAATAACGCAACTCACTTCACTGTGAGTGATATTTTTGAATTGCTCCGACGAATGGATGTTGTCATCAACTTTGTCGTCTTGTATCGGTTCATCGTCTCCACATTCCTCGATGCTGACTGCGATAGGATCCTCTTCCTTAACCTTTATCGGTGGAATGTCTTCGTCAGGTTTGAAGATTTTCTGTAACTTTTGTGCAATTTCTGCTGATTCTTTCTGTAAAATTTAACAATATAGTCATTTAGTTTTGGACAGGACACACCGCGTTAGAAGGCGTACCTCTTCTTTTGGGTTACGCCAAGGCTCTGACCGATAGGTAGCGAAGTCGTCCCCGCGCTCTACAGCCGCGACCCCGCTTACCTACGGCCACGCTATAAAGTCGTTGGGTTTTAGGCAATAGGAGTCCGGCACAACCCATAAGTTATTGTCTCGAGTGTTATATTTTAATTTATCAAGGCGGACGAATTCGCGAGCACCAGCTAGATAAACACACTTACGCATTTCAAAGGCTTTGGTATCCTCAGTACATAATGTTCACTGTGCCTCTCCATCATTTCACAATTTTTACACAAATAATAATCTTCACAAGTGATACATTTATATCTGAATCCGATGACGACATTTTGACAATTTTTGCACAGGATAGCTGTGTGTTGAACGTCCTCTTCTTTCTCTGCATCTATATCTGAAATTAATATTAAAATATTAAATACTTGCAAAAATTATCTGATAGTGAAACCGCATTAAATCCGTTGCAAGGTTTAGGGGAGGGGGGAGTTAGCGTCATTTTATACAGACATTGACATCGATACGCAGAAATTGACTTCATATTATACTTACTATACAATATACATGTAATAAAGAAGATAGTTTGGTATAGTTACATACAACTCATTGGGTAAACATCTTAAATTATGGAAACAACTCGAGCATTTCTGATTATTGTGATATGTTTAAATATACAGATTGTGGTGATTGTAGGTACCTGTTGTATTATGTTGTGTTCTGGCACGTGGAATGCTAGAATTACCTGGATCTTGAAAGCTGCTAGGATACGTATAATTGTTTTGACTGAAGAGTTCAGTTTGTAAATGATTAGGTTGATATCTGTCTATTGTTTGCATTAACTCGATCTTCGCTCTCATATTTGCTGCGGCCGGGATATTTTTAAAGCTATCTTGCAAAGACATAAGAAACATTTGATCAGAATCCATTTCTTTTCGCGCTTCTATAGCATTTATATTATCTTTTAAAATTGCGATTAGAGTCTGCACTCCATCGTCATCGCACTTTGGACCACTTTTTATTTTTGATCTTACTGATTGAGGTTCTTCTTGTGTTGCAAAAATATATACATCGCTGTCATTAGGTTCAGACTGAGGCTCGTCCGTTATACTAGAATTTGTGGCGTTGTTTTCCATCATAGGTATCAGAAACATAAGTTGATTAAAATACATATAAGCTGATTTGCGCTGTGCAGCCGAACTACTGACACCTTTTATCCGCCGTAATTCTCTTTGAAATGAATCTCTAATGTTTTTCCATTTTTTTTGAAGCGTCACTCCTGTAAAAATGTTATTTAAATATTACATTATTTGACGACGGAATCCTCCTTTGCACTTTTATGTTGTGGTGTAAGAATCGGGACAGCAGCCAACTATGGATGAAATCTGGATGAAATATTATAGGATATTTGTCATGCTCAAGCAATATTGAAAACTATGAAACCTTTTGATTGACTATAGATAAATATAATGAAGTAGCGGTTTTTAATACAAGTTTTTAATACAACTAATTAATATACATAAAAATGCCAACACTCATACATACCATTGTGACGTGACCATTGTGACTCAACAAAATTGTTATTTAAGTAGTTTATATGTATTAAAAAATATTTGTGTATCTGCATATAGATACATAGCAAAACAATTTGTACACGTTGTACTTATTGTTTTGCCATGTATATAAAAAAATAGTTTTTAGATTTTTGTCCGTTTGTGCGCGCTAATCTCAGAAACGACTTTACCGATTTGAATGCGGTTTTAATTGATGTATTGTAGCAATCTACCTCTAACATTTAGTGTTTGTTCCATTCCAATCGGATTACAAACAAAAAAGTTAAACCGAATACAAAAGAGTTATACTGAATACAAAAAAGTTATACCGAATTACCAAGTGTACAAAAACCGCGTATAGTAGGTACATACGTACGCGCTATACCTATATATATATAACACGTAGCAAAGACATCAACACAACAAGCCAGCTCACGTGCAGTCTCGAAAGGCAAAGTCAAGGACTATAGGTACATATATACTATAGGGACTATCTATAGGTATATGTTTACACCTGGCTGAGAAGAGGTTGCGGCCAAGACTTTTATATTATTTACATACCTAGCGACCCGCTTCCGGCTTTGCTTGGAATGCATTTTTACATTATAAAATACAGAATTTTTTTATATAATTTTATATTTTTTTTTATAGTTTCCCCGTTTATTCGTATTTCTATTAGTGAAAATCATCGATAGTGAAAACCGTATCAAAATCTGTTGGGTGGTTTAGAAGTAGATAGTGGAGAAACAAACAGAAGCGAACAGTTTCGACGACTCGGTGCAAAATATTGTTTTTTTTTCCACTTACATTAAAAAAATGGTTATAATGTATTAAAACCTTCCGTGAAAAATAAAAATAAATTTTGCAATACTAGCAAGTACAGTAAACGGCATTTAATGTTGCACGTCGGGAACAAGAGCTAGATGTAAGTACGGGTAAGATCGGCTATATTCGGTTTTGTTGAGCTTTCTCTGTCTTGTATCTTGTATCTCTATCTTGTAAATGGCGTATTATTTACCAACCCTTTTTTAAAAAAAGAACTTGCTTTTACAGCTATAAAGTCTGTTTTCATTGTGCATAATTTTGTGCAATGAGATGGATAATTGGATATAGATAGATTTAAATCTATAAGAAATACTGCAACTGCATATTCTTCTTCTAGAGGAAATATGTTTGCATATTATAATTATTTTTTCGTGCCAATAAATAAATAAATAATTACTTACGCAATTCTGTTCTTTTTTTATTTCCTAAGTTTTCGCCGCCAAATATATTTGTCATTTCAATCCACTGTTGTCGCTTAACCTCTTTATTCGAATATTCAATAGAAGATATATCCCATATTCCTCTCCTTAGTTCAATTTCTGCAATAAATCTTTCGACATCTAAACGATTGTGGCGAGACATGATGAGACGTAGTCTGTTTGCCCCCTTGTGAATAGTACTGGGCACTGGCTAGTGGCTTTGGCTGGCCGCCGCGACTAAAGCGCTCGGCCGCTGCGCAATTTGCGCAACAATATTTTTGTCGACGTGTGTGTCACGCTTGATTCCGTTGGCCGCGGCGGCAAATCTAGGCCGCCTTGCGCTGGCCTCTTGTCGTTAAGGGGGCGCTGTACGAGCTTGAAAACTCAATAATAGGTAATATTTGTGAGAAATTGTTGTCTCAATTTACGATAATGCGAATAACCGAAGACAGAATGCGACGCAACACATTTGAACTTGCAAAAGTAATAAAACCTACGCCAATATTTTAGAAAAACCTTATTAATATTATATTATATATTTTTATAAGCAGTACATTGAACAGACATCTTTATATTATACTAGGTTTTGCCCGCGACTTCGTCTGCGTCCATTTTACTAATCCGATCGTTACCAAACTTGACAGGATCACCCGCTGGACTAATCTGAAGATTGTCTGAAAATTTCATCAAAATCGGTTAAGCGGTTTTAGAGTTCATGGGGAACATGCTGGGACATACATACACACGTTGTCTTTTTTTATATACCTATATAGATAGATAGATTGATTGACAAAATAATTTATTTTTTATAAAAAGCAATAGACAAGTTCTTATTTCGAACTTTGAACTGCAAAATAGATCACGCATAACATGTATTTTGGAATTAGTAAGCTGCTCGCGTTAAAAAGTGCCCTCTTAAGAGCTCATTCGCCAACGGGAGCCAATTCCATGTTACTCCTCGGTTACTTATTGGTCGTAGCAATCTATACATATAATAAAATCGTAAACGAACTATGTTCCTTAAATATTTTTTAAAAAAACAATTTATATATACCTAAGTACGTTCTACTATCTACCTACTTAAGTTACCGAAGTAAAAAAAATGTCACAAGTGTGATACTGACATGTGGCATGCATTCAAATTTGAAAAAAAAAGTACTTCATTTATTAATTTCATATCATGTTGTAAGTAGGTACCTACCTAATTCTTAAATTATACTTACATATAATATATAAGTATAAATTTATTTATTTACGAATCATTTTTTTTTGCAGCAGAATAGATTTTTTATTGAATGTCCCTTCTAGATTTTCCTTCATTCTAAAGAAGTATTAATTAAGAAAGTTCTATAACAAAATTCTAGACACCTAATCGAGAAGCTTCTCCAATAGTCAATATAATTTGGTATATTAGCGCCATCTGTTGTCTAGTAGCTACGTTCTTTCTAACTGCTATCGTAGTAAGGCGCGAAGTTTGCTGAAAAGGAGATAGGATACCTTTCATCAAGAAATAAATGAATGAATGTTCTAGCTAGCTAGAATACTACTAGCAATGAAATATTCGATCAAAAAAAAATTGATCGAAGTTTATACAACTAACGCCGTAGCCGTAGCCTTGAGGCATTCAAAATATAACGGGAATTTTAAACAACATGCATGGCGGGAGTCTTGAATAGCGGCATTATAAAATTGTCTTTTATTTTCAAATAAATCAATAAGTACTTTAAACGTTATTGAGTTAAACACAATAACGTTTAAAGTATTCATTGATTTATTTGAAAAATAAGACTATATTTTTAATATTTTTTGGCGATTATGGGTTTAATGAAACTCCGTATGTAGTATAAGAATGCGTACCATGTATCATGTACAGGAATGCGTTTAATTATCAAATTGTCCTATTTGTTTACCATGGAATCTAGTTCGGTATACGAAGGGATGCTTGATAGTTGAGAAAGCAAAACCGTTATTTCACATCACTGTCACATGGACCGGCGCGCGCACACTATTGTGCAGTAGCTTAAATATATTGTAATTACTATCCCATGATAGGTGGTGTCACGGCTAGAAAGATAAATGTTTTTCTAAGAATATTTTCGCAATGTTTCCTCTATATAGAGGTACTTTAAACTCTTTGTTATTAGTGGTATAATATTAAGTGCCAAGCGTGTGCCATGCCAAAAAAAAAACGGATGTAGTTATGCCATCTATGGTAAATGTCATGACTTTCTAAGTATTAGCTTGTTATACGATTGATAGATACCCCAACAGACTTTTCTACTCATTAACAGATGGCGCTTAATTTTTTTTAAAGATTAGTAAACAGTTCTCTAGATATTTCTCGATTGGCTCTCTGGAACATTCTGGCAAATACTGCTTCGTGATTGGTCCGTTTGGTTGGATATATAAGCCCCCGCTTTTCGGCGGGAAGCCATATTATTTTGAGCAATCAAAGTGAAAAGACGTGTGAGTTGAGTGGATTATCGGTGTTTACCTACACATCGAAATATTAAAAATACGTTTACTTACTGTTACTGAAGGAGATATATATATATTTTTATCGATAATTAACTTGCTACAATGCCAGCTGTTGGAATAGATCTCGGAACTACTTATTCCTGTGTTGGAGTTTGGCAACATGGGAATGTGGAAATCATCGCCAACGACCAGGGAAATAGAACCACGCCATCGTACGTCGCGTTCACTGACACGGAACGCCTCATCGGCGACGCTGCGAAGAACCAAGTGGCTCTCAACCCCAACAACACCGTGTTCGACGCGAAACGTTTGATCGGTCGCAAATACGATGACCCGAAGACGCAGCAAGACATGAAGCACTGGCCGTTTAAAGTGGTCAACGACTGCGGCAAACCTAAGATCGAAGTGGAGTTCAAAGGCGAGAGGAAACGGTTCGCACCCGAAGAGATCAGCAGTATGGTGCTGACCAAGATGAAGGAGACGGCCGAAGCGTACTTGGGGAGCTCAGTCCGCGACGCAGTGATAACGGTGCCGGCTTACTTCAACGACTCTCAGCGACAGGCGACGAAGGACGCGGGCGCCATCGCTGGTCTGAACGTGCTTCGCATCATCAACGAGCCCACGGCGGCCGCACTCGCTTACGGCCTAGACAAGAACCTCAAAGGAGAGCGAAACGTACTCATATTCGACTTGGGCGGAGGAACCTTCGACGTATCCATCCTGAGCATCGACGAAGGGTCTTTGTTTGAGGTAAAGGCAACCGCGGGAGATACTCATCTGGGCGGGGAAGACTTCGACAACAGATTGGTAAACTTCCTGGCGGACGAGTTCAAGCGCAAATACAAGAAAGATATGCGAGCGAACCCGCGCGCATTGCGTCGTCTGCGAACCGCGGCAGAGCGCGCTAAGAGAACTCTTTCGTCGAGCACGGAAGCGACGGTGGAAATAGACGCGCTGTACGAAGGAATCGACTTCTACACTCGGCTGTCGCGAGCGCGGTTCGAGGAGCTGAACGCGGACCTGTTCCGTGGCACTTTAGAGCCGGTGGAAAAGGCTTTAAGGGATGCGAAGTTAGACAAAAGCCAAATACATGACGTGGTGCTCGTCGGCGGCTCAACGCGGATCCCGAAGGTTCAGAGCCTGTTGCAGAACTTCTTCAACGGAAAGAAACTGAACCTGTCTATCAACCCCGACGAGGCGGTGGCGTACGGTGCCGCCGTGCAGGCCGCCATATTGAGTGGGTCGTCGGACACTCGCATCCAAGACGTGCTGTTGGTCGATGTGGCGCCACTGTCGCTCGGCATCGAGACCGCAGGTGGCGTCATGACAAAGATCATCGAGCGCAACTCGAAGATCCCGTGCAAACAGAGTCAGACGTTCACCACGTACTCGGACAACCAGCCGGCGGTCACCATCCAAGTGTACGAGGGCGAGCGAGTGATGACCAAGGACAACAACTTGCTGGGCACCTTTGACCTGACGGGTATTCCGCCCGCTCCGCGCGGCGTCCCTAAGATAGAGGTGACGTTCGACATGGACGCGAACGGGATTATGAACGTGTCGGCCAAGGAGAGCAGCACGGGCCGCAGCAAGAACATAGTGATAAAGAACGACAGAGGGCGGCTGTCGCAGGCGGAGATCGAGCGCATGTTGGCGGAGGCCGAGCGCTATAAGGAGGAGGACGAGAGGCAGCGCGAGCGAGTGGCGGCGCGCAACCAACTGGAGGCCTATTTGTTCAGCGTGAAGCAGGCGCTGGACGACGCCGGCGACAAGCTCAGTGAGCAGGACAAGCAAACCGCGCGCCAGCTGTGCGACGACTCGTTGCGTTGGCTCGACAACAATACGCTCGCCGACAAGGACGAGTTCCAGCACAAATTGGAGGAGGTGCAGCGGATATGCTCTCCCATCATGACTAAAATGCACGGCGGTGGGGCTGCTAATGCTGGAGGAATGCCCAGTGGGATGTCTGGAGGAATGCCCGGTGGGATGCCCGGAGGAATGCCCGGTGGGATGTCTGGAGGAATGCCCGGTGGGATGCCTGGATATCAACAATACCAACAGAACAACGGTTACGGCGGACCCACAGTTGAAGAAGTAGATTAATGTAACACAAAGAAGCTAGTCACCATTCCTACAATTTTTGTTTTAATTAAGACTGATTAGTGAATAAACTTTATTTTATTGTTATTTATTTGTACTATAAATAAATAAAAGATAGTTTCTTAATTTATTTTTTTATTGTTTACAACATATGCAACCTTCATTCAACAGTATCTGATTATAATCTATTCAGGTAACACAAATAAGACCCGCGTGGTTCAAGCCAACTTAATGCATTCGCGCTCTACCCAACTAACTAAGATCAATAAAAAAAAAACATCTTTGGCGTTGGCGATCAACTATATTATAGTGAGCGGTAGATATCTTGGAGAAAATGTTTCAAAAAGCGTCACTTGATCGTTACATTGAAACGTCACACAATATTTGAGTTCGAAACCTCACTTAAAAATTAAATAACACTTCCTTACATATTATAAAACAAAGTCCTCCGCCGCGTCTGTCTGTTCGTGATAAACTCAAAAACTACTACACCGATTTTCATGCTGTTTTCACCAATGAATAGAATGGTTCTCGAGGAAGGTTTTGGTATATAATTTTCGAGCGGGCGAAGTCGCGGGCACCAGCTAGTATAGAATATAAGGTTAACGGTGCAGAATGCTCTCATTAGTCGTAAGAGCATTGTGGAATGTTTCATAACTGATTTTCTTTCACATATGGATTTACAGTTTCACTCACATCCAGTCTTGATATCATTTCGGATTCTGCAAAAGAATAAAATTTCAAATTAATTTGAGTTAGGTACAATTAAAGTGCAGACTAATATTAGTCCAGGAAAATTTACTAACAAATCAAAATTTTATATCCTTACGGAAATTTTTGATATGTTTCTATAATATATATTTCATCGATGGATGAAAGAAATTTTCGAATTCAACTTATAAAAGGCGTGGAAAAAAAAAACATTTTTAATCCTCAAATTATACAAAACTGGTTAGTTACAAAAAAAAAGTTTCAGACGAATATTGCAGAGAATTTAGTTTTACATAAAAAAAAATTACATAACTTTTTTGCTAAAATTAAAACGAGAACAGATGCAATTTATTGATGCAAATTTTACAAATAATTTGCATCCGTGCGAAGACGGAAACGGTTCGTTAGTCAGTCATAAAAACATACGTATTGACGTTTAAAAGATTTGCTGATTTCATGCAATTGATTTTAATTTCAATTTGATATTTAATCTTGTTCCTATCAGAGTCTGCAGCGCAATTGCATTTCTCTTAATTGTTGCTTGCTTGCGTTTAGTGGCGACGGTAGCCGTCTAAAATCGTATGGAGTGTCAGCCTGTTTACAGTCATTTATAATACCTAACAAAAAATGTCATACACACCTTCACAAATTTCCTCTTTTATTTCTATTTCTATATAAGAATCTTCCGAATCAGAATTGGCATCAGCAAACGCTATTTCCGTTGCAGAGTTCACTTTCGCATCGCCATCACACATTCTTTTACCATAACAAACCGTCTCTCTCTCCGCCCTTCTCTTTTTCTTACTTTGAACGGTCACAATTGGTTCCCCGACGTCTTTGCTTTCGTTAATAACGCGACTCACTTCACTGTGAGTGATATTTTTGAATTGCTCCGTTGAATGGATGTCTTCATCAACGTTTTCGTCTTGTATCGGTTCATCGTCTCCAAATTCCCGGATGCTGAATCCGATTGGATCCTCTTCCTTTATCTCTATCGGTGGAATGCCTTCGTTAGGTTTGAACACTTGCTGCAACTTTTGTGCAATTTCTGCCACTTCTTTCTGTAAAATATAACAATGATGCGATTTAGTAGTGGACAGGGCATACCGCGTTAGAAGGCGTACCTCTTCTATTCCTCCACGCCATAATTAAAGTTTTTTTATATATAATTTAAACATACAATAAATTAACTTCAGACTTTCTATTGTGCCGAACACGCTATATCTGCTGTAAGTTGCTGAGGAGTTGGGTGTACCGCAGACTCTTTGATGCTGCAACATCAGGTCAAGGCTACTATGTCATGGAAATACCACCTACTAAAAAGTGCCCAGTGCGCCTAAAAAAGTTTAATTTTAAAAAATATTGGCGGCACCACATGCGCTCACAGCAATAATCTTTATTATTGCTCGATATATTACTCGATAATATATTTTCACTCACAGACGAAGTCGCGAGCACCAGCTAGAGTAATATTATAACCATACTTACCGATTTCAAAGGCTTCGGTATCCTCAGTACATAATGTTCACTGTGCGTTTCCATCATTTCACACTTTTTACACAAATCATAATCTTCACAAGTGATGCATTTGTATCTGAATCCGACGATGACATTTTGACAATTTTTGCACAGGACATCAGTGTGTCGAACGCCCGTGATTTTCTCTGCATTTGGATCTGAAATTAATATCAAAATATTAAGTAAATAATACTTGTCGCACCGCCGCTGGATATCTCGCTGACATACACTGGAAACTGACGGCCAAATGCGCCTTGAAATGAGCTCAGCGCAATTGCGCGGCACGGATATTATTATTATAGCAGCAATAGGTACACGCTCGGGACCGGACTCTAAAATTATGGTGGTAGCGACAACACTAGCAGCAACGTATTTAACAGAATGGGCGAGTGTATTTAAGAGAACGCGACGAATTTAGTCACATGAATTATTAATTAATGATTAATTAATTAATTAATTATTATGCACTTATTTATTTACTTTCTCAATTTTACTTTTTTTACAATATAAATTTATATTAAAAAAAAAAACAATATACTTACCTACATACATCATAAAAAACTTAAAACTAGATATCCGCTAGTAGTGGGGCCCATGCTACCGGTGGTTAGGGCTGCAGAGTGAGGAACCTGACAATCGTCCACACGTTCGGATTTGGTACGGAGCAAACCAAATCCGATGTGCAAACTAGCGGACTGAGGCGGACTCGATTGATAATAATTATGTTCGCCGGACATAATTATTATCAATACTCTACACTGATTTGGTTCAGCAGGAGCGTACCAAATCCGCAGTCCGGTCGAACCTAATCCAAACGTGTGTTAATACTATTACCACAGTACCTATTACAATGTTAAACTGTGCTATTACTACTGGCAATATTATTATTAATGCCCAATTAGCCGGCGACGCAGCGATTTCTTTCTACGGTTTATATGAAGACGAAGCCGCGGGCACCTGCTTGTTATAAAATTATTAGACGCAGTCTACAAGTAGGTATAGGTAAGTATTACAGCGTTGAAGGATATAATTAGCTTCATTAAGAGTATATATAAGTATACTTATTGGTAATTAAGTTGTGATTCGCTATAGTTTGCTATTATGTGGTAGTTGTTTATGTGATATTTAAATACCTAACTAACAAGGGAAAACAATGCACATTTCTCGAGATTATGTCCAAGGCATGTTGCAAAAGAACAATATCTCATGTCTCATGTAAATTGAGCGCAAAACATGTTTTATTTCGTCAATTTTTGAAACCAACGAAAATATTTACTGTAATTATACCTATCTATTAACTATTTGAAACTAAAAAAACGTAGGTGAATAAATAAATACTTATCATTAAAAAATTTAAGTATGGAATTGACGCTACATACGAAACTGAAACTACGAATAAAAGCGCGTCAGTCGCCAGAGTAGGTACTTCGCTTTTTAATTTTATTTTGTTCAATACACTATTCTATGTACCCCTGTCTCCCTCTATTGATCGTGCAGCGTACCTACCTACAATTCATTCTAGTTTCTAGTCATTCTAGAAAATACTCGAATGTACAATGTACATCTGTGTGTGTAACTCGGGCGGGGCATCAACTCTAAGCCGGCCACAGATTACAATTACATTGCATTGATTATAAACAGAAGGTACACTCCTTTGATATTGAAATTGATAATAATTAATGTATAATATAAATAATGAAGTAATTAATTTACAAAAAAGATACATTTTTCATAATGTATCATTTATCGCTCTTTTAATTATGGAAAACCGTATCAAAATCCATTGGGTAGTTTAAAAAGTAGTTAGCGGAGAAACAAACAGAAGCGGACATCGATTTTATTTTATATAATTTTTTAAAATATCATATAATAATATAATTCTTTATTAAAATAATAACAGTGTTATGATGCTATCTGCTATACATCGGACCGCAACGTGTAGGTATAATTCTGTCGCGGCATCAAGTGCTATATGTCTGCGGGCATGCGCAGATAACGCACACATTCTAGAATATCGCTCGGGTACAAACGCCACACTACCATCTTTCTTGAACATTCTACTTGACGCTAGATGTCACTAGGAGTCGTATTGGCAACATATAAATATTATGCCGGCCGGCGAACCGACATCAGTTGTTTTTCAGATGCTCACAAGCTCACTGACGTTTCAAATCAACATTTCGCTGGTGATTTCAATCGATTTGCGCTTTAGTTATTGTGACCAAAGAAAAAGAAAGACATTGTGAACGTTCTCAGAAGCAATTTTATTTTAGTGTGTGCCAGTTTTGTTATTAATAACAAGAAACCTCTACCAACAAATATGTCTATGTTACCATTTTTCTTCGGCTTGGAACACCCGCACCGGCTGCGAGATCAAGAATTCGGAATAACTTTGACGCCAGACGATTTACTAACGGCCGCCGTAGCACCTATCCTGTCTAGGGATTATTACAGACCTTGGCGTCAGCTGGCAGCTGCCGCGAGAGACGTCGGCTCCACAATAAAATGCGACAAAGACAAATTCCAAGTTAGTCTGGACGTACAACACTTCGCACCCGAAGACATATCTGTAAAGACCCTGGACGGGTATATTATCGTTGAAGGCAAGCATGAGGAGAGACAAGACGAACATGGCTACGTCACGCGTCAGTTCACTAGACGCTACGCGATTCCGGAGGGCTGTAATCCAGAAACTGTCGAGTCTAGACTTTCATCGGATGGAGTTTTGTCCATCATTGCACCGAGAACGTCACCTCAAGTGAAAAATGAACGCTCGGTACCTATTTCGCAAACTGGACCCGTCAGAAAGGAAATTAAAGATCAAATTTCTCAGCCTGCCGCCAATGGTGCGGAAAACTAAAAAAAATTTCAAGTACCCTAGCGCTTTCATGTTTAAACGAGTTATGTTATTGATACTTCTTTTCATCGTTGTCGTAATTCCAAATGTATTAACTAAAATTGTATTTTATTGCATTTAAATAAGACTGATAGATACCTACTTACTTCATGTCCTATGTTATGGTTCTATATAATAAATGCTTTTTTTCTGATACTCGCATGTTTCATTTCGTATTGTCTTGTAATATAAAGTAAACTGAATAATTTAAACATACATAAGGGCCTCTTTCACTAACTACAAGTAAAGTGTTGATTGCTTAGTTACTTTTAGAAATAATTTTGTTTTATTAAATTATGCACTCTGTTTATACTGCATCCTTCGATAGACGAATGTTTTTTATTTTATTTTTAATGTTTGGGACTTTTACCCCCCGTTTACCGGTGACTTTAAATGGCGGTTAGCCTACTTGACACATGGTGAAAGAGGCCCTAACTAGCAGTGCCCGCGAGTTCGTACGCGTTGAAAGATGAAAATATATCAGATCGCATTTTTATTGCTATAGTGTAATTTTTTTTAAATATTTTTAGACGATCCCTCTGGGACCTTACATTTTTCCAGGATAAAAAGTAGGTATCCTATATGTTAATCCGGGTAATAAAACTATGATTTATGTTTTTCTTGTATGTATATTTATAATTTGTAGCGAGATATTGTATGTTTTCCTAATATAAATAAAATAAAATAAATCTGTGAGCCAATTTCATCTAAATCTGTTCTTGCGTAAAAGAGTTGCAAATGTCCATTAATTTTTTTCTCACATAAGTAGGTACTGGATCTATTCCCACTAATTCTATTGATTGAACTATTAAGACTTCGTTGTCCACATCCGCAAATGCGGATATGATCCTCTAAAATAAAACTCCGCATAACCCGTAACAACTCTGGACAACTACACAACTTTTCAAGGAATGTTTGTTTTTGTTTAGGAATAAGGACTATGAATTGAAAGACCAGTCTTCTAAATAGTGGTATATTTTCAAAAATATTGTATTACATGACCTGAATCATCTATTTACAAAAATAATAAAAACAATAAAAATATTTAACGGTCACTTAAAACCGTCACTTGTAAGTTTAGGTACAAAAAATTACCACAGCTAGAATCGAACGTAATCATTTTTTTTGCGCGATATATTACAATTATATTTACAAATAAGCAATAAAACGTTTATCTAATATTTTACGCCGAAACTATCACTTTTTGAAAATATGTCGAGTTTTAACAAAATATTCAAGTAGTAGAGTGCATTTAATTTTCTTACTTTTCAAAACACTATGTCCATAGATATATATGTTTATATTTTTAAATTGATTAATATTGTTAAACTTTTGAATCAATAATTTAATAATAAAATAAACCATAAATCACGATAATAATGTCAAAATCACGTAAAATAATATTTTCCAATTTGCACTATAGAGAAAATTATTGAAATAACTTTTAAATAACTCAACCAGAGAAGTATTTATATTGATATATATTTTTTAACGAATTGAAACTCTTCGGTCACATAATTTGAAAATTTATAATTAAAACGGACTTAATAATAAAATTAAAAAAAAATTCGAGCAATTTCAATTGATGCAAATATTTTGTATTATTTTTTATAATTATAAGCCAGCAATACACATAATTATTTTACCAAAAGAAAATGAAATCTGGCATCCTCTCAGACAGGTAACACTCAAAACCCTCGATAAAAATCAATCAAAAAATCATTACAAATGCAGGTTAAAAAACAAAGTGAAACTCTCATACAAATTGTAAAATTATTTTTTTGATTGTTGAACAGATTAGTCATCGTTTTATTTCTAATAGGACGTTTCAATTTCGAGGTCTGAAGGTATCAAAATATTAAATATAATATAAAAATCTGTGATCTGTGACCTGGTTTGCATAGGAAAATCTGTGACCCGTTGAGTTTCCGCCTGAAATGTCTCTGGTTGAGGTACTTTCCTTCTAGAAGCGGCACTACAAGAAAGCGATTCCAACTCCAATACATAATCGTGCACCTGTTGGTTTGTTCGCGTCGACAAAAACGAGACGGACCATTCAAAATTCAATCTTGTTTGTTAAATACGGTAAGCCATGAGTGCTTTCTATTTAAAACAAATAAATTTTGTAACCTGTCTCGTTTTAAAACCGACTAAGCGATATAATCACCCGTTAAACGTCACCATCATCGACTCTTCCTAAAAAATCTAACTTACAATCTAGTTTTTTTTTTTTCTTTATAAAAAAGATTCGTAACATACCTACATTTCCTTTTATATATATTGAAATACAAAAAGCTTAGTGTAAACACATTATTCAGTCGTACCAAGGGCCCGCACTCACAGCAGCCTAGGATTTGGTGAGCATTGAACACATACAGAGATCGACATCGCAATTTTTGTTAATACCTACAATACTTTTTTAACTGTTCTCGCATAGATAGTTAGACCAATTGAAAAAAGAAAATGGTTTTTATTTAAATATTTTACCAATTAAAAAAAAACAACAACAAACATCATTTTAGTTAATAAAAAATCTTTAGCGTATTTTAATGATAACTACCCTATTTAATTAGGCAATCGTTTCAGATGTTTGCACAAAAAAAAAAAAAAATAAACAGATGAAGCCAGTTTTTTGAATTAGTGGGTTACAGTTTGCATGTTTTGAGAAATAAAAATATTTGAACTGTATTTTTTTTTCTTCACCAATTGTGATACAAACTTAGTATTGTACCTAATTTATTTTAATTGATATATTAAATACAATAAAGAGTTGCCATATAGTAAAACGCATAAAAAGTGTGCGGATGCGGACCCTTTGCAAATGGGACGTTAAAGCATCACTTCGTTTTCCACATACATTCTGGCTGCGGTGTCCAAATCTCTTATTTCATACTAGCTAATTCCGTTGGAATTTTGGAATATAAAATAAGTATACAAAAAACACTTTTCTGTTAAAATTTCAAGTGAAATCAATAAAAAAAAAATTGCAAATTTTCACAAGAGATAGAACACCGCAGTCTTCAACAATAATATTAATACACATTCATTTTATTTTATTTTTGGTAAAAATATCAACATATTGTATATTTTGTTTAGCTCATACAAAATCTAATTACATAGCTTAAACACTAGTTACGGCTAATTTACGGTCGACAGTCATACGTAGTCCACAAGACTGATTTCTTTTTGGTCTTGCAATCTAAAATATTAAATACAAAGTCCAAAAACCGTTACGATATTAGAATAGAGAACACGATGCCGCTTCATGCAGGGTGCAAATAGTTTCAGATTTGTTTCTAGAAGATTTTTTGCGCATAAAAATTTAAAAGTAACATACATTTCTTACCGAATGAGATGGAAAAATAAAAGTTCAAATTATTTTTTTTTTATTAAAAAGGAGGCAAAACTTGTGCATTTTCTCAATGACCGTACAATTTTCCCAAAATCTTTAAATGCTTTAAATGTGTTTTGTTTTAGCTATAATAGCTTAGCTGCCCTTACTGACCCGTTTCAAATTACCACCTGTATATACAGGTGCTTATGATGATATATGTTTTTTAATGTAGAGATCGTCAGACAGGCGATCTCTAATAATTATAATTATTAAAAAGTTTTAACAGCAGAGTAGTTTACAAGAAGAAATAAATAAAAATCTAAATTCTTATTAAACCCCTTCATGTAACGGCAACATATCAGTTTAATTTATCTACATTTATATATTCGACATCAGTATGGCGTGCGTTTTCTTATTCGCATTTGTGCTTCTTATTTTTTATATGGGGTATGTTCCATCGTTGGCCTTAAATTAAATATATTATGTATGTTAAAAAAAAGATGTTTTTAAAAAACACCATCTTCTTACACAACAGTACAAGTTACGTGAATGACAATTTTCGATTTTTCTGTCCTACTCCTTTATATTTGGCGTTTTCTTTTTTTTTTTTTTTTATATATAATAAATATTTTATCATAGAGAGCACTGAAATTATTTTTATTAGTATTAAAATGGCAAAAAAAAATAAAACATATACAGGGAAGTTTCCTGTAAAACCCGTGGAAACTCAACATATAAATAACCAACATACATTATTGATGGAACTATCAGAGTCGAATGGCCTTAAATACTGTGTCCAATGAACACGCTCTCATTCTATGTAAAACGTTACGATGCTTTACAGGGGTGGGAGAAGAATCCCTCATTTATATTTTGTTCTCCCAAGTTGGCAACCCTTTTCGTTGGTAAAAACGGTCACTTGGTAAACTTGGTCCTAGACGTAACGTTTAGGAGGATATAGAAAAACGTTCGGCGCATTACAGGGGATCAAAAATCTTCAAAAATTGCGTTACATAATACTTGGAATTTTAGTTGTAAGATCATGTCGTATGTGTCTATGTATTTGTTCCATCAACGCCAACATATGTGTTAATAATGGACATTCGGACATAACTCTTCAATTTTATAATTGATTTTTTTTTTAGAAATATCTTTATTCTTTTACCAGGTTCCAGCCTGAGTAATTATTCAATAAATACGCCACTTGAACAAATAATGAAAAACGTCAAAAAAATGCATAATAATATGGCCTCATTCGTTACCCAAGTAACATAATGTTTTGTATTTAAAAAAAAAAATCTTTGGTAGTCTCGGTATTTTCACTACCAAAAAAAAAGAAAGAAATTATCGAGTATACACATTGATAGGTATCTAAAATATCTAGACAGATCTATAACTATAATAATCGTTTGAATGTAAGTTTGTTATATAAAAATTATACTTGTGACCTTTGCGAATACGTTTTCATTTATCGTAAATGAAAGCAAAAAGTAAAACTAGTGACTCACTATGCTCGAATGGATCTTTATACTGAGTCCAATGAACTCAGTATCATTCATTCGCTCAAAGGGCACTGTTTTTTTTTTTTTTGAAAAATGTTAATACATTTGTCGACTTTTTCTATTATTACACGTGCTCGATATTAGAATTGTAGTTGTGGGAATGAGTATTTAGGTATATAGTTTTATGAGGCCCATTTGTCGATTAGATAAAAGAACGTACCGTATCTTTCTTTTTGCTTCCATCTATGCCATTTCTGTGTTTTGGCGTTTATTTACTTCATTTTTTTCACTTGCCTTGGGATTTTATAAAACTAAATCAGACGAAAAAGGCATTTTAATTTGCGCCACGTTTAGAATTCTAACTCCTTTAGTAATACAAATGTATTTTTTTTTAAATACTTTTTTAACATAATAATAACAAACTTACACAAGCGCGAGGGTAGTCTTAAAAAATTACGGCGGATTAGGTATCAAAAGCTATAGCGTTTTCGTGTATATATACCTACATAGTATTATCTAAATGCTACTACGATATAAAAAATAACTTATACAAAATTGAGATACAAGAAAACACGTCGACGAAATAAACCTGTCATTTTCGGACTAGTAGCAAGCCTGGCTTCGCTCGAGATTAATCGTTAAAAAATTCTGACAGTACCCACTTAAATTTTCAATGCAACTCTGACACTACCGACAGGTTTAAACCTAAGATTTTATTGTCGACCTTGTGTATAATATAATATAGAAAAAGGAAAGTTTACAAAGTTTGAAAAATATTGATATAACTTAGTTTGAAACGATAAAAAGTAAATTCGTGTGAGCAAGGCATTTTGAAAATTAGATTTTTATAAAAAACATATGTCAATATAAAAGATATAAAGTTAACAATTACACGAGTCAAAAAAAAATCACAAAAGCCGCGAACAATAAACAATCAAAACAATATTTGGGTAATTCTTTTTTATCTTTCACTATTGAATTTTAGCTTCTTATCAGACATTTTTGATTTTGAAAAAAAAAAAAAAGAAAAATATTAAAAATTAAATAAAACTATAAAATTACTATTCACACAATTATTGAGCTTTAGGAAATATAATATTTTTAAAACAAAATTTCTTTTCGAAAAGACGCAAAAAAATTAATACCCTAGTCAAAATTTGCAATTTTTTGTTGCATCTTTTCGTCGAAAATCTTCATCTAAATTATTTATTATTATTATTATTATTATTATTACGTATCTTATAATAAATGGCAGCCTCATATTTGATAGACAAAACGGTACTGATATAAATGTTTATCTGGTAGAAAAAAGTTCAATTGTAGGCTTTACAAATGGTTACTTTAAGGAAACTACCCGTTTAGCTTTCTTCTAGAAGATTGTGGAGCTCTGCGTAGTTGAGTATGGCACGATGAAGGAATTCATATTGCAACTGAAAATAATAAAAAAAATTTACATATTTATTGAATAATCAAAGTTACATGGAAATAATTATATATTTATCTATATATATTACTAATATTATAAAGAGAGAAGATTTGTATTTTTGTAAAAACTACCTATTTTAAAAATTCTTTAACCTGTAGTAAGCTACATTATCACCGAGTAACATAGGCTATATTGTTATTCGAATTAAATTAAGTATCCTTAATAACACCAATAATGTAAAAAATCTATACTAATTATAAAGGAGACTTTATAATATAATACTAGTATAGACTTTATAATAATCTAGATCTAGACAATGTTGACCGAAAGGATCAACATTCGTGATAACTACACCATTCGTGATTTCTTTAATGACAAAATTTAGTGCTGGCTTATTTTATACTTAACATTAGATAAAAATAAAAATAAAAAAAATAGAAACTGTAATTTTTGTTTGTAATGAAAAAATTCAAAAATTACTGGACCTACATATTTTAAAAATCCTTCCACCTATAGAAAGAAAGCTACATTATCGGGGAGGATTTTACCAGGATATTTATATTTGTAATAATTATGTATGTATTTACAAAAAAAAAAAAAGTAATCTTTGTAGTATAACAACTGTCTGGTATCCATAATACAACTATTATGGATGGTGCTGTGTGGAATGTGTGAAGATATTTATTTTTATTTATATATACTTACGAAGGTTTCGATGGTGCGAGCCCTCTGCGAGCGCACCTTGCGCGCTACGGTGCAGACGTCCACGCGACGTTCTGTACGCAGCTGACATATGAGCACGCACAAAGCGACGAACAGAGAGGAGCGCTCCGTGCCGTACTGACAGTGCACCAGCATAGGCCCCGAACCCGGCTCCGCTTCGGGTCGCGCCGCGTCCGCCAAGTCCGCTAGACCTCGGGTCACCTCGGGCACGTGACCGGGCGCCGTAGGCCAACCCTGATACTGCAGCTGCCTCACCGATATCACCTCCCCATTCTACAATAACAACAATAACTTTATTTGCAACAAACGACACATAAAAACAAACATATATTAGATAATATCGCGTCTTCGGTAAGACAAGGGCATAATTTACAAAAATTACAAGGATAAGGAAGTTTTTAACAAATTTGGAAAAACTAAATATTAATATTTTTTTATAAAAGTGTACTTTAAAGTTGAACTTTGAAAATTATTTTAGTACAATGCAAAAGAAAGTTACGTCATATTTTTTTTAATTGCTATTCAAATATCTAGTTATTGTTTTTTATTACAAGTACATACATTTAAGTCAGAAATAAAGCATGATTTAGACTGATATCTTAATTAGCAAAAAAGTTATTAATTCTTAATAGTCAATTTTTGGGGAGAAATAAAAAATATAGAAAAATTTAAATATTTCAAAAACCGTTAGATTTTTATTTGGTCATAATGGTTGTAAATTACCTCAGCTATGGCCTATGACTTGTATAGAAAGACAAACACAAACGCAGGTTGTAAAAACCTGCACTGGTCTGCACTGTCCGTAACGATACATTTTTTTAATGTTAAGATTGACAGACAGGCTGACGGCCTACTTGACGGTGGGTGGCTATCCTCGCCTATAGTACTAGCAACACTTAAGGTGCTTAAAGTGAGCTAAGGATGGGATGGGATAATGGCTCTGGCATCCCTTATTCGCTCACCGAAACACAACAGCACATAATTATGCTGTTATTTGAAGGCGGTATTCTGTAAGGGGGTGGTTAGTGCACCACATTAAGAATTATTTCTTCACTTTGTTACCCTTAGCTTATTGCTTGGTGTAAAAATGTTGAGTACAGCACTTTTTCAATTATAATCCTTTGGAAATGTGTTACCGCTTGGCAACAATACTGTCGACAAACAGAAGTTTGCCCACCGTATCGTGCGGTAAAATTCATTTCTGAAGATGACCCGGCCAGGAATCGAAACCGGGAACACTGGAACAGAACTACTCATCCAACGGGCTCATAAAAACCTAGTCAATTATGAAGGAGAACCGTTACAAACGTTGGTGTACCTTGTTGTTGGTGACTCGGAACTGTCTCCTTGTGTAGTAGGGACAGGACTCGCTCTCCTCATACTGCACCGAGATGTGTTCATATTGAGCCGTGCCGTCGTCCCAGTACCTTGGACACTTGCCTTCACCGATCTGGTCGGACAATGGAGACATGTTCAATTTATATAAACATTAACATTAAGACATTAAGAACAAATAAAAAAACGGATCAAAATCTACTAATCTGTTTGGGAGCATACACAGATACACACGTCAAACTTATAACACCCCGTTTTCGGGTCGGACGTTAAAAATACGGCAGTCAATGGGTTAAGTTGCACCAACTTACCTCACTCAACATGACAATGGTGGAGACATTGTGCTCGGAGACCATTCGCCAGAAATCCATTATGGTGTTCGGCAATGGGTCTTGCGTTATGATGAATCCCTCCGAATTGTCGTAGGCTGAAATATATTCGTAATTTTAACTTCAAATTCTTTACAATAATATTGTTGTTACAAGATGAAACTTTTAAAGATTTTAGATTACAATGATGGAGCCGTAATTCGTTTTAGAGAACACTGAATGCAATAACGGTGTCAATGTGAATAAGATTCTGTGCACATGCATTCATCTACCTCAGTAATAATAGACGCACTTTTTCACACAACACGACACTTTTTCATGTACAAAGATGCATTAGGACGAAGCGTAGTGAATATTCAAGTAATATGATTGTCTTTGACCACCTTCTATGAACGAGGCGTTGATGTAGGTGCTGTAGTCTCGCTGCGGCACCGGCGCGAGTATGACGCGATTGCGGTCGTAGGGCAGACACTCGTTGCTTCGGTTGCGCGAGCGCACCTCCTCCCCACCACCCGCCGCGCACGACTTCAGTCCCTCCGATATTGGACACTTGAGGATCTTCTGAAATTCGACATTAGTTTAGTCACTCTCAACGCCTGTTGCAGTATACTTTACGGTGCTCTTTTATGCAAATTGCAATGCACTTCAGAAAAAGGATGCTTGAGTGAGGTGTGATGTGATATGATACCTCAAACTCGTGCTCCATGAGGCACTTGTCGGCTCCCTCGGGAGTGTTCCGCAGTCGGTCGATGGCGGACTTGAGGCGTCGCGCGGGGATCTCCGTGTCGCCGAAATGCGCATATTCCACCAGAGCGCGGTACACGAACACGTATTGTTTCTGTTCAATAATACAACAACGACCACGTTAATGTATGATTGTCTGGCCTGTGTATTGTGTTAAAAGTTCATTTTTAAAGTTTCCAACTTGTGTTTCGCAATCATATGGGCAGCCCGACTGGCAGCAGTAACCACCCCCCTACAGAAGACCACTGTGAAATAACAGCACGTTCGCTGTGTTTCGCTGAGTTAGTAAGGGAGCCCAATTCCATATCTCTTATCCTTGCAACACCTGTGGTGTTACTTTTGTTACAGGCGACGGTAGCCACCCATCATCAAGTGAACAGTCAGCTTGTCTGTCGACATTAACATGAAACAAAAAAAGTTTCCACAACCTTAAAAGCCAAATGCACATAAACATGTTACCTTTCATTTCCTCTTTTTTATTTAGTTTGTTTATTATACATGTAATAAGTAATCTAATATTTACATTCTCCCATAAAACTGGAAAGCAGTTTGACTATGGGACATCGATTTTGCAAAATTGTAACGCCCGAGTCCATACTTGAAATTAGTATCTGAGTTTTTTGCTCTCACTTAAACATGCAAGAAAGTAATACGACATCTCACCAGCGATTGTACGAGGAAGTTCCTCTGGGTGCGTAGCTCGGCGACTGTGTTGAAGACAGCCACGTGACCAGTGGCACGGAGCTGTTCCAGTAGACAGTCCAACGCTACCAGGGTACCGGTTCTGCCCACACCAGCACTGCAGTGGACGACCGCCGGACGGCCGAGCAGATTCGACCACGCCTCGTTCACGCGCTAACCATAGGGACATTACTTCTTATACCCGTTTACATATGGCCCATTTCCACGGCCATAAGCAGGGACATGGGAAATAAAATGGGCAACGCGAGTATGTAAACAGGTCGCATCCCTTGTCGCTGCCATTTTTTTTTGTACGGATATCAAAGGGCCGGCAACGCGAGAGCGAGAGTGTTTACATGCTGCTCTCTCGCTCACTTGCTCTCGAACGCGCGAACGGATTTCAACGCGAGCGGCCATGTCAATGGCCATATGTAAACACCCATTGCCCTTGAAGTTGCCACAGCAGTATTTAGGGATATAAATACGACAACGCGAGCGGCAATGTCAATGGTCATATGTAAACGGGGAATTAGTTTACACACAGCCCGAGAGACTATTTTATTAAAGTGAATGAAATTTTTTTGTGACCCGACACAGACGTCGCGGGCCATGTTTTAAATCGATGCTCTGCGAGCGTCTGCAATTTACGTATGTAACGCGGTGCCCCGCCCAGTTCGTTCGGAATAGTCGTCGCGTACTTCGTCTCCCGCCGTTACGTTATGTTACGTTACTCTCCGCTCCGTTACGTGCATGCACGTGCGATCGTCACCACGCAGCAGGGGTGCCGGCGCCATTTTAAGCAAGCGAGTCGGATTCTAGCAGCCGCGAGCACGCGCTCGTGAGTTAAATTGTTAGGGCTCCACAGCGAAGATACCGATGCCCGCTCGGGACCCCTCTCGCGGGAAAGTGATCGTCATATGTATAGGGCTTCGCTGATGCCCCTCTTTGTATTCGCGCCTGCCCTAAGTGTTTAGTGTAAGACAATTTGTACCTATTGCTAGCCAAATGTTTAAAGAAAGGGATAAACAGTTCTCGTGTTCTTTACAGCCCTTGACAGAGGCGCCCATTATCTTTGGCTCTCTTTCTCTCACTTACACGTATAAATTTCGGCTTTCTAGACTTAGTACTTTTGGCTGTGCGTTGATAGGACAAACGATTTTATAAGATAGACATGGCAAAGTAGTATTTATTAAAATTGCCCATATTCTCTCTCTGCCCATAAACATAGATTTATGTTATAATGTAATATTTTTGGAAATTACAACTCTGTGTGAAATGTAAAGAGACAGGCACTAAATAATTTCCTTGTTTTTTTTTTAATAAATAAATAATTTATTTTAATAATAATGTTTATTGACATGGATGTGATTTATTAATTAAAAAATTTCATGAATTTTATTGCCTAATAAAATTCATGTAATTTAAAACTAATTACTTTATGTACAAGATAATGTTTGTTTTGCATACCTTGATAAACCTGAGTATGGAGTAGGGATATTCCGGAGCTGCGAAATCCTTCCACATGAGGAAGTGGTATTGTCGGACGATTCGAGCGTTTGACTCTTTTCCCTCGCGAGGCGAAGTTGGAGCGCTCGAGCTTTCCACGTCTTTGCAATCTGTAAAATGAGTTACTCACTTTTTAGAATGACAACGATTCAGATACACAATCTGTTTGATAGCTCATTTTACACTGGGTAAGAACTCCACTGATCTAAGGGGATACTGATATTGGAAAACGAATTGCCATATTATTAGAACGTATTTTGATCTATTTCATATAAAAAGACCTTTGACAAAACAAGACCCTGACAAGACAATAACCCTGTGATGTGTAACATCTGATATCTCACCTTGGTAATAACTCGTTTTTATTGCCTCTCTACTCTATATGTTCTATTATTTTGACAATTTAAAAATTCTTCACAAATTATTTATTGCTGTTGAAAACATAAATCTTATTTTACTTCGAATAAAATTAAATCGCATCTTCCTGTAACACGTTTCCGTTGCATTTGCACGATTTTACTTCTACGAAACCGAGTGGTAAGATGTTATACATCAAATGCCCTCGACAAAGACAAAAATCTCATGACTATGTCAAAAATATTCAATGCAATAAAAAATCATTTTGACCTTTGTTAATTGCCCTTACATCTATCGTAGAAAAAAATTGCCAAGTGCTCATCAACACTATTCGTCGAACTACGACCACTAAATAAAATATGCTATGTGTAGCAGCTACTCTATTATCGAAATAATAAATAAACTTATTAAATTTCCACGTTAGTTAACGTTAACGTCCAAATAAGTTAACGTTAAACAACTCCAAGTTTCAAATAAAATGGGTTTTATTTCATGTCAAATTTTCCAGAAAAACTTTTTTGTCGATATCTGAAAAGTATAACTTTTTTCTGATTTTGGTTTAACATCGACGATAATATGTAATAATTAAAAAAAAAACAATATAAATATGTAGAATAGTATATTTACCCCCATTTCTCTTGGCGATGCCGTTATTTTCAACTATCGGCTGTCCTTCGGCATTTGTTACTTGCTTCGTTATTTTCAATTCTCTGACAATGTAGTCGGAATACCTTTAGAAAAAAAAAAATCAAATTATATTGTTAATTAAAACATTAAGAGGCTTGTAAAAGTCAGAACAGCATTTTGATGTGCTTGCATTAAAAGGGCACTTTCCAACTCGAACAGCTTACCAATTCCATGATTACTCATTAGTTATTGGTCGTATTGCTACATAAAAAAAAACATGATTATTACTGAGAAACAATATGAAGGTTTTCATGGAAACAAAAAAACTGAAATCAATTTTATATCTAGTATAAATAATTTCTAAATTGTTCATTTTCGCGGGTTAAATTCTTGTAATTAGTGACTAAAAGCTAAAAAAAATTTTCCATGAAAACATCCCAGTTAAAATTGAGATACAAATTGAGTTAACGTACACTTAAAATTGAGATGTCAATAGTCACCATCTATAAAGATTTTCTTTTATATGTTTTTATTTATTTATAATATTTATAAATTTAGTCCTTACTTTTTTATAAAGAGTGTTTTTATGAAGAGTGGTGTTTACATTACAACAAGAGATAAAATAAATGAGCTTAACTATTCAAATGACTTAGACATACCTCTTCTCGGAGACATGGTGTACGGTGATATTGCCAAAAGCCTTGAACCCTCGCACCTCATCGGGCCAGTACTTGGAGCACTTCACCTTAGAATACTCCTCGAGATTCGTCAACATCACGATCAACTCCAAATCGTGCTCCCAAATCATTCGCCAGAAATCGTTCACTGTTGTCTCAGTTGGTCCCTGGGCGCATATGAACTTCTTCGGTTCCTGGAAGAAATGGCGTGGAGAAATTTTAGCAACACCAACTTTAAAATTCCGCCAATGGCAGTCAACGCCGTCATGTATGTCATATCTATGTGATATGGAATGAACAACATTTAAACAATAAAATCATATATTCTCTTGGTGGTGTACGGTGTAGTAGTCGTTCTGAAAATAAGTGTAGAAATAAGCAGAACTATATCATTGCAGAAATAAATAATAGCAGAATTTATATATATTTTTTATACTTCTATACTATTATTTAAGCTGAAGAGTTTGTTTGGTTGAACGAGTTAATCTTAGGAACTACTGGTTCGAATTGAAAAATTCTTTTTGTGTTGGATAGTCCATTTATCCGCATCCGCATTAAGATTTGCATTGAATTTATTACAGACGCGGATACGGTTGTCGAAGTCGATGTGAAAGTTCCGCATTTGCGGATGCAGATATAAAGAGACTGCCTTGCTTAAGAGCTACTACTATTTAAAAAAAAAAAAAAACTTATAGCACATCAAACACGAACAAACATGCGTGCAAATACCTTATTGGGTTCCATAGGGTCCTTAGTAAGCACACAGAAAACAAACAAACAATTAGATGGGATGGTACAAAAAACAACAAAACTGGTAAACTTAAATGGGGTCCGCTGCGCCACTTTTTTTTAACAAAACATTGTTAGAAAAACATAAAATAGGGGCGTGGCTAAAATGTTTTGTCTATGAAAAACACTCGAAACGTCTTCCTCGTCGGAGTTTCATTATTTAAATGTCAAGATTTGTTTGCAATTTGCAATTAAAACAGCTAATGAAAAATTTGCAATCTAACAATGTTTTGTTAGAATTTTAGCGCAGTGCACTAAACGTTCACGTCAATCTTATAACACCCTGTTTTTGAGTCGGACGTTAAAATGATTATAAACATATACCAGAGTAAGCTTGGAAACAAGATACTTCACTAACCTTGTAGCCCCTGACGTAATTGGCATTGATGTAGTCCGAGCCAGTAACGCTGTCGATCTGGGCCAACTTGACCCTGGTCTGATCGTAGGCCTTGATGTCGGGATACCTGTTCTTGGGCTGATTCTCTCGAGCCTCGGAGGCGTGAGTGGTCCGATCGGTGAAGCACTCCGGCAAGATCTGCAACAACTTTCAACCGTTTCGGTTCAATTGGTTGTCAGCTATATATTTTTTATGTTATGGTCGGCAGACAGGCTGACGGTCCAATTTATTTAGTTTAGCTTTAATTAGTCTTTATTTCATAAAGCTAGGTCAAGTACTTTTGAAGATATTGAAGATTTTCTAATAGACCCTTTTTCTTTGCGGTCCAGTGTATTCTGTAAACTTTTTAAATATCAAAAATTCCCCTGAGGATCTAAAATTTTGATCTATTAGTAAATTTTCCTGGACCTGGAGTACCTACTTGGCAAATGTGTTTTAAATTACTGGGTGACCTATTGTCTTCAGTTTAGAGTTATTCATTGCAATGATACCTCAAACTCCTTTTGGAATCCATAGTCGGAATCGGCTTGTCTTTCGGCGTAGGCGGCGGCGAGATCTTCCTTGGCTATGGGAGGTAGATCCGGCGGAACAGTCGTCACCAGTTGTTGTCTACCTCCAAGGCCAACGAATATTCTGCAACAGATATTTATGCTAATTTCACTTATGAGGTCACTTTCCAACTCGAGCAGCTTACCAATTTCATGATTACTCGTTAGTTTTTGGTGTCGTAGCAACATAGAAAAACATGACATTTCTAAGACATGATATGAAGATTTGTTTGGAAATAAAAACTGAAATTAATTTCATATCTGAAAAGATGTGTATTTTTGTTTGTAATGAAACTAACAAATTTAAAAACTACTGGATCGATTTCAAGAATTCTTTCACCTATTATAAGTTTAATATTACCAATTTCTTCATTATTTTTAATCTATTTACATATTGTCAAAACAATTAGATTGACACATAAGTCAAAACAGAAATTAAAATAGTATACACAAACAAGTATTTTACCTACGAGATAAAATATTAAATTAATACATTATATTCACATTATATTTACACAAATTTATATTATTACCTTTACACCTATATATAGCTACATTATCAGCGAGTAATATAGGATATATTTTATAAAGTTACGCGGACAAAGTCGCGTGCGACAGCTAGTTCTATTATGAGGAGAGCGTTGTCTAGTTCCACTGGCATACCTGAAGACCTTCCTGATGGGATCGAGTTCGAGGTTAGCCCCCGGGGGTAGTTTGCGAGAGCGTCGCGTTTGCAAAACACAGAACACTATCATCGCTAGCAGCACTAGTGCGGCGCACGCGCATGTCGCCTGGAATAAAATAAAGATGGGTATATATATTTTTATTTGATTGAACAAATAGGTAAACAAATATGGCGTCGCCAGGGTCACTGACCTGTTTTAGAGATGGTATTTGTACAATAGGCATATCAAAGAGAGTTGACTCAGTGAGTAACTCATTTAGAACTTGTTCGTATTGTTTAATGTCATGAATTTCTTGTCTTTTTACTAGTGGTGCATTTTACACCTCCGTAAAAACCAAAACCGAATAAAATATTATTAAAATTTAATCATTGTTTTCGTCTACGGTTATAAATAATGATAAACTACAACTTTAAAAATGTATGTATAATTGTGAACTTGATAATTTATACAATTTTAGTATAATTTCGATTTGCGTCAACCCTAGCGCCATCTGTCAGTGAATAGTGACATTAAATATAATACTGGCAGACTGCAGTGACAAAGTCTTATTTTCATCCCACCAGATGGCGCAAATAGCAACTTTTTTTTAAATTTGTTTTTACGATACCTTATCGTATAATAATGACTCATATTTTTTCTTTTTCAACGCGGACGAAGTCGCAGGCACCAGCTTGTATAATATATTCTGTAGTGAGAATTAGTGCGCGATGAATCGCGAAACGTTCAACAATATTGACATATAAAAGTCCTTAACCAAATGCATTTAAAACGGTATAAAGAAATACATGCCCTTTAAGAAAATTCAAATTTCTATGACAATATACTGACCTGCAAAGCGATTTCAAGTGTGGTCGAAGATCTAGCAGCAGTCGGGGAGGGCGCTGGCATAAGAACGTTCACAAACTCGCTGTACAACGCCGCACTGTCGGGAAGGTCGGCTGGAAAATATAGTTAAAAATTTTTCACTCACTACCATCGAAGTACTACAACTATGGAGTTTGCGTGACAAATGCCAAAGCGGCACATAAAAAGTACGCCTAAAACGTAATCATGGCTAGGCCCTCGTCATTCGCGCAATGCAGCATTTTAAGTACCTACCGCTAAGTAGTTCGTAGCCAGCGGGCCGCCGCACGCAAAAGCGAGACTGAGTGCACACACTGTACATTTCCCGCGCAAAATGCAGCGATACTTACGTATTAATATTGTAAAATTATTGAATAACGATACTATAGTTAATTATTGTGAAGTTTTTGGATGTCAAAGTCAAAAAACAAATAAAAATTTGAAGAAAAAAATATCGATCATTGTATAAAATTAAAGCACATTTAAGTCAGCGGCTTTTATCGCAATAACTTTAATAACTTTAATATTATGGATAATAAAATAAAAATTTAACTTCAGCCATTTTGTTAATTTATTGTTCTTTGTTCAACCCTAACGTTTTCGCTTGATGACGCAATCGCGCTGTGTACGCGGGAATCTCGATTCTCGGCGCGCGTTCGTAGAGAACGTTTTTTCTTGCAGCGTCTTTTGTAGGATAATATAACATAGGTATTTTAGCTTTTGTGTGGGAGCGATGAATCTGTTACAAAGTAACTATTATCTAATCTGTGTCATGGCGGAGTCAATGGTAAAAGGTAGTAACGTAGGTTGTCGATAATGTAAACGATAGTAAATGTTGATATTGCGCTGCCGACCAAATTTGATTGAATAATTGAAATTTGATTAAAAATAACGATTATAATTTAACAAGTTGTAATAATCTGGAAACGGTGATTATACTCACGTATAAGTTCAACGAACAAAGTGTAGTTAGCGGTGGAATCCAGAGGACCATCTTGTATGTAAGAAGTAATATTCTCAACTGGCTCTTCCTCTTCGGCAATGGACTCCATCATTATGACCCGATCGCTTGAGGGAAGAATTATTGCAAGTGAAGTAAATCGCTTTTAGTCAAGAGTCTAAACATGAAAATACATTTTAAAGTCAAAGTCTATTTATTTCATTCAATTCAGTTCTTAAACATCTAAATGAAAACATTTTCAAGTGCAACCACAAAACTTGTATTTAATGTGATCGACTCTTGCCGAAAATTAAGAGAATCAGCTTGTCCGTGGTTTTCACACTTGACATTTTACTTATTTATTGCTGACATTTTAATTTGACATTATTCTATAGACTTTTGTTATAGACTTGTGTTTGTTTACTATAATCAATTTACATTCTATTTTTTTTCTCTTTTAACTGTATAATGTATTTGATGTTACTTATGACTTTCATTGGTGCAGGCTATGCCTTTTGCTTTCTTTGATAAATAAATAAATAAATAAGTAATAATAAATTTAGCATTGTTATTTTTTTATTTTTTTTCAATTGTGAACCACTGTGCCAGTAGTCCATGACAAGTCTGTTAGGTGCCAATAAGTCCTCTATGGTCTGTAAAATATGTGTAAAAGAAAAAATATCACTTTTCTTTACCTTTTATCTACAATTTCAGCGACCTCCTCGATTTCTGGATTGTCCGTTGTTCCATCGTCTTCTACCTCTTGCTTACTGGTTGTTATTGTTGTTGTTGTAACTGTTGTTTTAGGAGTGACAATCTCGTGGTACGGCCTCTTTGGTTTCTTCAAGCAACGTTGGCAAGACGGTTTTATTATATTGCTTATCTTTGGAACACCATCGCCCATGACCAATTCAGATTCCGTGGGAAAATCTTCACTGAAAACATGTATGAATTTTATTAGTTTCTTTGTTAAAATAATCAAAACTTTGTTAAAACAAAAGGATCTGTGATTAGGCATGCATTCAACAATAAATGAGTCCGGCTACTGGTAGGTGAGTAATAATAATACTGTGTTACAATGGAACCTTCTCTAAACTGACGTAATAAATGTTGTATGCAATAGAAAAAAAAAAGTTATCTTTGTAACAATTAGTGATGTGCCGGATCGTTAAAAATGTATATCCGCGGATACGGATCTTAACTTTCTCACTCAATCGGTGTCTGTGTGCGTGACGTGACCTTGAAACGATAGTTGACACTTGACGCTTGCATTATAAATGTGCCAAATGTTTGATTTTAAGAAATAAAAAATTATCTAATTGGAATTAAATAGTTTTTCATTGCTACCTAATCAATAGCTATATAGAATTTCATTTATGGATTAAAAATTAATAATGTAAAAGATCCATAAAAAGATCCGCCAAAAAGTAACGGATACGGATACGGATCTTTCTTCTCCCTCGGATATCCGGCACATCACTCGTAACAATGCACATACTTTGTGAAAAGATCAGTGATGTAAGCCGTCAGCGTTGGCTGGACCGAATGCGCTTCGGCGTATCTCACTATGTTTATGTCTTGAGGTGAACGAAGGTTGTTCCAATTGTAGGCGGGCGGCAGTCGTACCATGTATATTCTAAAAAAAAAAACAAATAAGCTGCATCAATGTACTAAAACTATGGATTTCGCACGCCATACAAAACACTACGAACTTTATGGAACATTTAAAAGTGACATATGCGTAGGGCATGAACTCTGTCATCTGTCATTTAAAACCAACCAAACATCTGTCATTTAAAGAAAATGTGACTTTACGTCCAATATATTGGAGTTTAAAATCAATAGTAGAACTTGGTCGTTACTACCTTTTACCATTGACGCACGTAGGCAAGAAAGACTCCGCCATGATTCCGTATTAGGCGTACTTTTTATGTGCCGCTTTGGCATTTTTATGAACGATAATATGTTCCAAATTACCTGTAACAACATATTGGTCCATTCCTCTCCGACACTCTTGGTAGATACAACTTGAACAAGTATTTAGTTCCTTCCATGATCTGTAAAAAGAATATCTTGTCAAAAAATCAAAAAAAGTGTTAAATGACAGTTTACTATGGTCTGTGGCCCACAAAAATGTTTAAAACAAATTTACTCACTAAAATTGCGCTTGTGGACACCTAAACGACTCTTAACGGCCTCTAAGTTGAAGCTACTAGAAGCAGCGTTTGCGTGCAGGGGAGGAAAGTAACTTATAATTATTACTTTTGCTGGGCCTGAGCGGTCCCCACATCACCGGTTAAAGGTTAATGAGGTTGTTTTGATTTTTATTTGTTTTTGTTTTTTGGTATATTTTTGTATAAAATTCCTCTATGTATAAAGTTTTTTTTTTAATAATTTTTGGAAAATGTTGTTGATTGCAACATTATCTATCTTCATTTATGTATGTTTCTCTTTTTTTCAAATTTAATATACACGGCGAAATTGTTTGTTTTCCCTAATAATTATAAAGTTGGACTGAATAGGCATTTTCTGGGTTAGCTCGCTCCGTCGTCGGCCTCGTCTTTCCTGCACGTGGCCGAGAGTAAACCTATTTATACTAATATTATAAAGAGAGAAGATTGGTATGTTTGTAATGAATACACTCAAAAACTACTCGACAGATTTTAAAAATGTATGGTACATTATCAGCGAGTAACATAGGATACGCGGGCGAAGTCGCGTGCAATAGATTACCTTCCTCCACCGCGGTTTAGGCGGGACGTCGGGAGAGGCGGGCGGTACGCGACAAGCGCGCATTTCGTCGTCGCCGCGACGTCGCGTACGAGTCATCGCACTCACGCGGACCGTGTAGTTTGTATTCGGCTTTATGTCGTCGTATCTACAAATGGAAAAGATATTTTCTAATTATTTATATTGCACACAAACTTGTCTACTGTTTTTACAGTACGACATGACTAAGTTTTGTAGATCTTAGTAAGTGATTTAGACTTAGGTGGATACCGCCACCTGGTACACTTTCAAGTTATGACGTCATCAATTTTATGTATGAAAAAATAATTTTCTTATCTAGTGGGGTGTGAGATAATTAGGAAATCATTACCTGAAACTTCTAGCTTCATTAGACATAAACTTCAACTTGGATCCGGACATGTCGTGCTTCACTAGTCCATATCGGTCTATATATGTAGCGTTGCTCGTTAGCTCCACCTGAAAATGTTATTCAAATATAAACATCCATTTAATTATATCATATGAATGAATCCCTCTGTAGGAGTTAGACGTTAGACGTACGAAAGTTGAAGTGGCTGTGAGCAGGACACATAGGTACGGAGAGCCTTGGACCGTTGGGGCTGGAAGGTTCTCGAGTGGACATCACGGACTGGCAAGAGCAGGGTAGCATGTCCACCATAAGGTAGAAGGTCTCATTGAAAAATTATGGGGAAGGCCTATGTTCAGCAGAGGACGTCCTGCGACTGAAACGATGATGAATCCCTGTGGTGTCTTAAAAAGAAAGACAAGAGAAGAGCGGTTGATCTGAGAAAAATTACAAAACGAAGCAATGTGGATCACGACATTGAAGTGGAGATGGACAGGGCACACAGCCCGTCCAATATATGTCATCTTAATCCTATGAATATCCTATGACAATCCTATGATGTGATATGAGCCGTTAGTACCGTCATCATCGAAAAACACTAGCGCAGACGCACGTCTAAAGAATTTGTAGGGCGCATGCCTTAATTCTCTGTTCCAGGGTTCTTGGGTTCGGTACCAGGCAATAGGGTGCTTACGTTAATTCCCAGTGATTCCGGTTTCGATTCCTGAATGAACTTTTCAAAGTTGACTCTGGTCTATGTCTGGAATGTAGTCAAGGGCACACTGCGTTTCACAGTCGTTTGGGCAGTCGTGAATCACCGTGAAATAACAGCATGTGTGCTGTTGTGTTTCGTTGAGTGAGTTCCTTACCAATTCCTTGTTCTTAATCCTACTAAGGGCGGCAGCGCACTTGCAGCACCTGTGGCGTTGCTTGTATTATAGGCGACGGTAGCCACCTACTAACAAGACAGTGGACCGTCAGCCTGACTGAAAACATTTACATTAAAAAAATGAATACTTACAGAATAACCCTTAATTTCTGCATTGGGTTTCAGTGGTGGTTGCCAAGTCAGATTGATGTAGTTGTTCTCCTCGTTGGGACAATGTATCACTACGTTGTTGGGTTTGCCCGGAATGCCGTCTAAGGTGATCGCGTCCATTTCCTTGGACCAATTGCCACATTTGTTCGTATATTCTGAACAGGCGCATACCTGGAAAAGATGTTTCCCATTGAACCGGATGCATTCTTTTTTTCGCAGTCATTTGAGGAGTCCGTCTGGCGGCAGTAACCACGCTCTTACAGAAGACCACCGTGAAATAACAACGGTTACGGTGAGTGAGTTCCTTCTCAATTCCTTATTGTTAATCTTACTATAGCCGGCAGCGCACTTGCAGCACCTGTGCTATTGGTTGTTTTATAGGCTACAGTAGCCTTTAACATTTGTCACTACCATCAAATTATCTGTAATTAAAAAAAAAACTTACCCTGAAAACATATGTGCTATGCGGTTCCAAATCATCAAACATGTACGGATTCCTGCTATCTTTCGAGTGGTAAGCCCTCTTTGGTTCACTCTCATTCTTCTTTCTCGCTTCTAGCAGATAATAATGTATATATTCTGCTATTTCTGGCGGAGGTGACGCCCAACCTATAGTCACCGATGTCGCCGAGAATCCGTTTATTGTTATGTTCGGTATAAAACTCGGATCGCTCTCTAGAGTCTTATTCTTTTGCATGTATTTCTTGCTTTTGCCGAACGTCGTAGCCACTTCTAGGCCCAATTCGTACTCAGTGGACTTCTGTAGGCCCTCCATAACGAAAGAGGTCTGATTGACGTTGATTTTCTCTTTATTGTACTGACGGAAATCGCTTCCGTTCTTGTACCATAGAGTATAATCTATTATGGGCGAGTTGAAAGCTCGCACTGTCCAATTGAGATACAGTTGGGACGAACTTATCGCTATCACTTTCTCTATGGTCACAACCGGTGCGGCATAGACTAAAATTTTGACTTCGCCAGAAATATAATCCGATGTGACCGGATCCCATACTGTGCATGTATAAGTGCCATCGTCGTCCGTATGTCTAACGGTCAAATCGTACGTTGCGTTAATGTGTTTTGCGTCTACTTTTAAAACCCTCGATTTCTCATTGAGATCAGATATATCGTCTCCGTTCTTCTTCCACACAACTTCTGTACTGTTGAATACTGAAAATGAATGCATGAAGTTCATTTTAGTAAATGAGCCACCTACCATCAAGTGTCTGTCGATCTTACCATAAAACCAGCTATAATATCATTAGAAAATTATGAATTTAGCAACGTCACACGAATTTTAATGTGACAAGGTTCCTGCGCAATAAAATTTGCAGGTTTTGGAACATAATTTTACCTTTAAAATGACACCACAGAGTTACGTCTGCTGGATCGGTGGCGTTTCGTCTTATCGTCTCGGACACCTTGACCAATTCGCCGGGAAAGGTCAAGTTAAGATTGACAGTGCTGTCCAATACTTTGTCGCCCAATTTACAGCGACACGTGTAATTATTATGATCTGTCACTGTCGCATTCGCTATGGTCAATGTGGAGATTTTGTACATCTTCTTACCGCCATCTTCATCCCTCTGTTCGAGTTCTTTGGTTTCATTTTTCAATTTTATACTGAAAAAAAGATAATATTTCTTTAGTTATTATTTTTTTTTTTTATAGTAGAAACAGGCCGACAGTCCACTTGATGGTAGACGGTCACCGACACCCTATTAACACAAGCAACGTCACAGATGCGCTGTCGAAATTTGTTATGCAAAACGCAGTGTGCCTCGCCACTATTAAAACATCCCAAACCAGAGCCAATCCTGGCGGGAATCTAACTTGGGTCCGCTGAGTCAGAGCTAAAGCAGTACCTTAACCATTAGACCAATAAATGCTATATGCTATAGGTTCGTCAAATAAATGCTATATGTGACGAATATGTGAAGAAGAATAATCACATAGGCCATATTATTATTATATTGACCATATTGCAATTTTTATCATTGCGCTACTAACCTCTCTGACTGAACTTAACTTCTGATTTACGACAGGTTAAGCTCGCGACGAAAAAATGTCAATAAGTTTGGACTAAAATATACCACGTAATATGTCGTTATAACCCTTTTTCAAATGAAAATACATAAATTTAATATGTGTTGTTACCTTATAGTTTGTAACATTTTCAAAGTAACGAAAATAATTTTATTGAGATTCCTTTAAAGTTATAGTTATTCAATTGTACGAAATAATTTTATCTATTTTAGGCATTACAACTGATCTTGATACTTTATTCCTAGATTTCAGATCATTGTAATCAGTACCTGAAGAAGATTAATTTTCCACTTTATTAATTATTATGTGATTTTGAGCTTCGTTTGATTTAAACTTATTATCTTTTAACTGACTAAACCAAATATTTCGTTATTTGTAATTAGTGAGAAGTATCAAATCAATTCCTAGAATCTCCACAAACGTTATGATGGTACTCAACAATACAATAGCATTCATGTAGGAAATCACCAACCTTTTGTTTGTTTATAGGGCCTCATTAAAATGTTACAAACAAACTGTACTAACATGTGATAATTTGATTACATTTTTTTATTTTATCAGGTTTACCTTACCGTCAGTCTTATTACTTTATCAAAAAGAAGTTTATTTTTAATATAATAATTATAATACCTATTAAAAAATAGTGTGTTACCAGTGATGATATGGCGCTGAAAAGTGGTCTCTATGGGCCTCGTAAGAAAGCTCAACGTCGCTCAATGAGGTATGCTTAAGGCTATGCTCGGGGTTATACTGCGAGATCGAATCATAAATGAGGAGATCCGTAGATGTACGAAAGTTACCGACATAAGTCGGCGGATCAGTAAGTTGATGTGGCAGTGGACAGGACACGTAGTACGGAGAGCTGACGGCCGGTGGGGCCGAAAGGTTCTCGAGTGGAGATCACAGATGACCTGATTAGAGCCGTGGGTCGACAGTGGACCCAGGCTGCTTCTAACCGGTCTTATTGGAAAATTCAATGATCCAATACAATACAGGATGTGTCGACAATACAATGATCTCCTGCTTAAGCATAGCGGTAAAGTTGACATATTCGAAAATAGTTTAACTAAATTCAAAAAATATATCACGGTCATTGTGACTGTGAGCATCATTAAATAAAATCTCAATAGATAATATTTTACTGCACTTATATATTAATATTATTACAATATTTGTTTTGTTGTGGCTTTGTGGAGACATGCTTTCATCTCAAATTGACTTCTTTTGGAATATGGCTAAGCTTGCTTTTGGATGAAAGTGCGTCTCTTTTCTGTTTTGTTCTGTAAAGTGTAAGCAACATTATTTTGTTTGGACATTCTGTGTACACCGTGTTTTGGGCCTCTGTCTAGTTCACTTCAATGTAATTATATCTATTCAATGTATTTAATGTCAGTGCCCTGTTTTGTGTACCTTATTAAATAATAATAAAAAAAAATATGGGGAAGGCCTATTTTCAACACTAGACGTCCTGCGGCTGATATGATGATGATGAATAAAAAATATAAATTATTATAGTTATTAATGAAAAAATACGTCAATGATTGAAATAATTACCGAGTTTAAATTTAAAATACACAAGATGTAACATTTACAAGTCTTAACCCTCCGACGACGGGGTGTGATAAGTTTGACGCGACTGTCGTATTTCGTCTGAGTCATCTTTATTCCCAATCGGAACAACTGAATAGTGGTGAGGAAAGTTTAGATTAATGGGTGATGTTCTTAACTAGGTTTTACAAAGACCAGGTCATCCGATTCTAAGACCACAAACACATTTTTCGTCTTTGATAAAGAATCAGTATGTCTGTAGAGAAATTCTGAACAGACTCAGTTCCTCAAAACCATTTTTTCGGACATGAATCCATTAAAAATAAAACTGGTAAGTATACTTTTTAAATTCTTGAAAATCAAAACAAATGTTAAGGACGGTTTTCTATACCGACACTGTATTAAGAGGATTCATTATCATCGATCTATACATATAATTATTATAAATATTACAATAATAAAATCGTAAACGAGCCGTAACCGAATTGAATGGTTAAAACCGAACTGATGTATTGAACCTGGATTACACTATAGGATACTTTATTATATCGGAAAAATGTTTTTGTTGGATTTTTTATGAAAAATGAACTACAGCGAGCACGACGTTGCATTGTTTGTATGTATGTGCGTTTGTGTCAGAAACGGCTTAAACGATTTGAATGCACTTTTCACTAATGTATTGTAGCAAGCTTTCCGTAACATTTAGTGCGTACGAAGTCGCGGGTACAGCTAGTCACGATGCTCAACATTTAAATGAAGATTCTTATCAGAGTGTGTGATTATCATAGCCATATAATTTGTATATCCGGTGAGCAATAATATCGTCATTAGATAGATAAATATATTAATGTAACTTCCACAGTGATAAAAAAAAAACTAATATTTTTGCAATATGTTCAAGACCTTAACATCCATAACGTTTTGAGTTGCATTTAAGTGTCTTACCGGTCATTAGGTGTTAATGCAGCGCCGTTGGTTTGCCATTCGATATCAACGGTATCCGGTGAGAAGCTACATCTGAGTACAGCTTCCTTCCCCAACTCTCCAGTCCTCGATGAATTCAGGAACGTGGGTGCAATGTCCTTCGCTGGAACTGAATGAATAGTTTTATTTTATAAAAGCGTCAATTACTTCATAAAATTAGCTAATTAACAGTAGTAACTATAGCTCTGAAGTAAAAAAGATTTTCTAGCGAAACTACATACACAGGTTCAATTCTTAGTTGGTTATGCACTAGGGCTGATTATATGTTCCCCACAATAGATAGCTGTGGCGGGGCACCAATGTCGTGTCATAACGTCCCCGCGACCCCGCCCATCAACGGCCCCGCTAGTAAGTCGTTGGGTTTTACGCCGCGACCGAGACCAGTCATAGACAAGATTATATGTACTTTCATATGGCCTTCGGTTCGCGAGAGAGACAAGCACATGACCGCGGAGACCGTCTTCCTTTTTCCACCTCTGACGGGTGGTGTCTCGAGACACACGTGCAAAATATTGCATAAAATGTAAAATTAACAGTTTTTTTTAACAATTTTCTCGTATCTAAATATGACGTCATTTACTGACGAAAACACTTATCAATTAATAGAAATTATACATCCTGAATTACTTAATTGCCCACTCCAATTGGACGAATATAGAGATGAAAATTTAAAAAGCAATATTTGGAAAAGCATCGATTTTAAAAAAATATTGTCTTATTAATGTTTTACAATAATGAGAGGTGTCGTTCATTGTACGGTCTTGCGTCTCTCGTCTCGATGTGCAGTAGGCCACCAGAGACCGAGACATGTGTCGTTGTCTCAAATCTCTGTCGCCGGCGCGCACCGCTCTACATCTTGGGGAAATGTCTCTTTGGGGCGACGGAGGTGTCTGGCGACAACTGTCTCCGTCGCCCGTCTCATGTCGTCTGTAGATGTCGCTGAACGTGAAAGGCTACATTAAAATGATGATAAACATTCTGAAGAAATTGGTGTGTGCAGGAAGATAAGTCATTATAATGAATAAAATAAAGAAGTTTTGCAAACCAAAATTAGGATTAGGATAATGTGGTGATCGTATTTGAAACATTACAAAAGATAATAGTCTTTATAATGCCTCGAGGAAATACTTATATTGAGTTTGGGTATAATAAAATAAGAAACTTGAGAGAAAATAGAGTTGTCAAAACAATTAAACTTTCAATACAAGTTCTTCTTAGACTAGACCTAGATTTAAAGAACACTAAAATATTAATTATTATATTAATATCTTTATATTATACTAAAATATTAATTATTATAGTATTATTATATTATTGTAGTTTTTATTTTGCAGTTTCCATGCAAAACGAAAAGTGTAGCATATATAATTTTTAGTAAATAATTTGAAGAAAATACATAATTATTGAAGGATTTGGTTTACAAAGTCCTTTAAAAATCATTGATCTTTTGTTTTTGTTTAACAATTATCAATAAATATTTAAGTTTCTCTAAAAGGACTATAAAGTAGGGGAGCAAGTGGTATTTCAATCATGTAGTATGTGTGCCTATTGAGAGGAACAATGGTTTTATCAGGGATAAAACAATGAGTGTATGATGGGGGATACACATTTGGGGTTGGCGGTTAATTTTTGAAGTCACATGAGAAATGTGAAGAATACATAGGGTAGGTAAGTATATTATTTTTTGTAAAGAATATTTATATGAATTGCACTTTTTTAATATAAATACTTAGGCAGACTGCCTCTCGCGATTCACATAGTATTGAGTACAAGGAACAAGGTGGGAATTTTCATCATTTATACAATCTCCCAGACACAACATAAGTGACATCTGCCATTAGAATTTACACGAGACAAGTTTAGTACCTAACAGAAAATTATAGTTGAATGTTAATTTTTAATAGAACAGATCCTGTTATGATAATGATGTTAATACTGTTGTGAAATAAAATACTTTCTGTGGACTATGACTTTAAAAACTGTACTAATAAGCTTAATGTTTTTTTTAGATATTGTAGCTAAAGATTTGTTGTTATTAGATAAACTATTCATGTTAATTGTTTCTTACTAAAATAATAATTAGATAAAAAAATATTAGGTAAAAAAAAAATCACAAAAAACCAATAATGGCTATTATTCCTTGCAAAAGCTGGTTAATTTCAACATATAAATAATCTTTTTATTATGAACAAGCGGGTTGTTTTATGTTAAGGTCAACAGACAGACTAACAGTCCACTTGATGGTAGGTGGCTACCATAGCCTTTAATATGCGACACAGATGCTGGAAGTGACCTGCCAACCATAATAGTATTAAGGGTAAGGGATAGGGAAATGGGCTCTGGCATCCCTCTGGCTTTCCAAAGTGGGAATCAAACCTGAGATCCCTGAGATACTGTTAAGTCAAGTACCCTGACTACTCATCTAATGGGCTATTCAAAATAGTCATGTCTGTACATAGAATATATTGATTGAACAGTAATAAAAAGTAGTCCAGTGAGTATATCAGATTCTATACCATTACTCTTTGTATAAAAGTTAAAATAAATTTCATTTTCATGTCTTTATGTGAAGTCCATACAGTCATAAGCACTAGCTAATATTATAATTTATTATCTATCTATCTTCAAGAGAGAAATTGTCTATTTACTGAACTGCTGATTCAAAGGAAATTTAAAAGGAAATGGGTATTAATACAGTGGCTAATAAATGTTCATTTATACAGAGAATTCTGTATAATAATGACAGTAGAAATAAACAGAAAAATTAAAATGACTTTGTAATATCATCCTTATGTCCTAGTGTATATGTACAGTAATATATTTTACAAGTGTTTGCAGCGATTATGTCGACATTTTCATTGATAAAATACAATTTATTTACTTACTTGTATTGTCTCTCATTTTATTTATTGTCATGTTTAAGATATTCTTGCCACAATATTCTGGCCGGGTCTGTTATTCTAAATAGACATCCAGTTAGAGAAGTCAGTTCCATATTTTGTTGGAAATAAAGAAGTAAAATTAAAGTACATATCGTTATTTACAAGTGTTAACCCATGGATGTTTGTTACTATTTAACGCAAAAATGGCTCATCATATTTGGATGAAATTTGGCACTCAGATAGTTTATTACCTGGATTAATATATAGGATACTTTTTATCCTGAAAAAATGTTAGGTTCCAGAAGGATTATCTAAAAATATTTAAAAAACGGGCACAACTGTCCACCATCACAGCGATAAAGTTGTCAGATATTTTTTCAAGTATATTTTTTATTTTTCAATGTTGATAAAGTTGCAGGCACCAGCTGGTAAAAAATAAATTATAAGATTTGGACATTTTTGGTGACTTGCTTAAACATTATAAGAGTAAATTGCTGAAACTCGCTGATCAGTTGACTGTTGCAAAGTAAAGCAATAGTGAAACTTTCTGTATATGACTGTAATTATGGTTCTGTCCTAATTTTGACATTATATATTTTTTTTTATACCCCTTGGGACATAAACAAAAGTGATTGTTGGCCTGGGGCCAATCACAGTGTTGGCCCCAGGCTGTATGTCCTCCACTTTGTGTCTGGAAAACACAAGAACGACATTGTCTGCAAACGCCTGACTGCCTTTATTGCATTCCTTGTGGTTGACCGACCCGCATAGGTCACATTCTCTGACCTGCCCGTGAGGTAATGTCATACCAATCTTTGCAGGTTCTGTGGGCATCCTCATTCGGCCAGCCTGCACATTATAGCCGGCCACCATGTATTGTCGAAAGCGCCTCTATATCCAGGAAGACCATAACATTTATCTTCTTCTTGTTCCAGATTCCTTTTAATATGTTTCACTAGATCATAGAGGGCGTCCACCATTCAAAGCTGTAGGACTAAGCCAAACTGCCCAAGATTAGCCTCAGGCAGAATGTGCCAGCTGATCCTCCTCACGAGCAGTTTTTCCAAAATTTTTCCCAGGACCGGCAGGAGTCCAATCGGTCTAACCGGAATCCCTGGCCGGCTTCCAGAGGACAACTATTGCAGCGGTTTATATATTTATATTTCATTTAAATTGTTTGGAAATTTAGTAATAAAGTCATAACTATAAGAATTGCTGTTAGGTCTGTTAGAGGTTTGAATTTTATACTGGTGGAAAGTCAAAAATTTCAACAATAAAGTCAAGCTGTTAAATAAATAAATAAATGATTTGAATAGAACTAATGAGTAGTTAAAAAACACTATCCTCATAACACTTGAGCCAAAAAAGCAATAATAAAATATTGTTGTTTGTAATATAATTGAAAACTACTGTAAGTGTATCCTTTATCTTTTGTTTGCAAACTTGACAACAGTTTATTTACTTACTATGTAAACTAAACAATACCATGTCATTAAACATTTACTTACTTTTTATTGCTAGGCGGCTTGTATGATCCCGTCGAAAGGATATCCTCAATTTTAGAAATATGCACAAACTGTATTAAGCTAGACATGTCATGTAAAATAATTATGAAGATCACTATTTCACAATTAATTTAATAAAGTTTACGAATTTAGGATGATTAAAATACATATTTAGGGATAATTGACTAAAAGACTGTTTAATTGAAAAATGCGCGTAAGTCTTGTTTGTTATACGATATAGTCACTGACTTAAATATATGTAATTTCCTCTAGCAGCCACCTCAAAAAAGTAAAGTTGTTTTGATAATTTTAAATGAGTTAAGTACATATTAAAATTCATACAATACTCACCTAAATCGGCATCACATAATGTAATATAAGCAAAATATAGAGCGAGCACCAAGAGATACTTCCTGACGGTGTGACCCATTGTCATGGCGGAAGCAAAGTTTTTCACATACAGTACACGCAACTCTTTAATAATAAAATCATCGCAAGATCGTTAGACCATTTTTAGTTTATATTGACCGTGAGAACACTTATTTTCTTGATATTTTTTACATAAAATCACAAAACGGCTGACACCCAAAGCCGAACAAACAATCCGACTGGTTTCTTTTTAATAGAATAGTTACCCTGGAAGGAAGTTCAAATGATTTCAGAACTCAGTTTCAAGTTTTTTTAAGTATATTTTAATATAATATATTTTAATGTTATTATTACTACATACTAGATAACTTACTAAAATTATCTACGATACTATAAATATTTTTCCACTTTATGTCAAACAATTCAATAACAAAAATTAAGTCCGTGTATTGCCCGTGATCCACCTACTTTGTACACCTGGGTGGATCACGGGCAATAAAAATTGCCCGTGGTCCACCTATCAGTATAATATGACCTCAAGATCACTGGCTACGGGTTGCACTGTACTCGATGATCCGATAACCGATGTGTTTTATTATAGGTATATATAAAAAGTTATTGTTTAACATTATTTTTTGATATGGCATCATTAATTGTTTATTGACAAGACGTTTGACAGACGGCGCGGGGAAGAGTTCGATGGCAGCTTGCGAGGATTTACACGAATTTAATGACTAGTTAACGCGATTAAATCCATTTTTATCTAATACCGAATTGAAAATGTGGTCTACAAATACGTTATAATTTGTTTACGCACAATTCTTTTGTGCGTAGAACGGTTTAAAATGTATATTAAATGCAGCTTAGTAGCCATTTTTATTATATTTATTTTGTGCGTTCATTGTGATAATGCAGCCAATTACAACGAATTTGTGGAGATTTATGGTGAGTTACACTTTTTTTATATATTAGACATACGTTTTCTCACCATACATACACACGTGCAAGATGTTTTCCTCAATTTGTACATTGATTTGTCCCAATACGTTCTTGGTTTTTATTTTACAGCTATTTAATAGCATGGTCATTTCATAATATCTAGATTACCTTTTATTGTTACTCCTATTTGTTGTAATTGTTCAGTTGAACTCACTATTTCAATATTTTTTAGTAATTAACTATTTCTTCTACTAGCTGACCTGACACTTAATTTCATAAAAAAATATCCAAATTTCTCACTGGTTCTGTGGATGGATTTCCAAAAATATTCTTTCATACAAACATTGTCTTGACACTACAAACATTACAAACACACGAAAAAAAATCATCAAAATCAATTGTGCTGTTCTCTCCATCATACATGTGGCAATTTTTTTTAATTTATATTAGCTCCTAAATTGAAATTTGTAACATATTGTTTTTAAGTAGAATAAGTATCTACTTACTTATTTCATAAAATTTACTCTGATATTTTATCTACAGTAAAGCTGTGTGTGTGTGTGTGTGTGTAGGATAATATTATTTAAACAATTAAATATCTGTTATTATGTTCAGCCTAATAGTTGTGATTGTAGTTTTACCAAAGTAGTCTTTTGTAGCCCTAAGTAAGTATATATATAAAAAAAACAATTGTATAATGCACTTCACAATTATTGTTTGTTATATATATATATTTTTTATTATGGTAATTTACAGGTTTATATAGAAGAACATATATCAAATATAAAAAATCCATTTAGTTATAGCTTATCATTTAAGGATTACAATAAATCAGCATGTATGGTGAAGAAAGTATGAAAACACATTACTATAAATATTATATAAATAAATAAATAAATAAATAAATAAATAAATAAATAAATAAATAAATAAATAAATATCTTCACACATTCTACACAGCACCATCTAGTTCCATACTAAGCAACTAAATGCTTGTATTATGGATACCAGACAGTTGGTATACTACATAGATTACTTTTTTTTTGTAAATACATACATATTATAAATAGAAAACATCCATGACTCAGGTACAAAGGTAAAATGTTAACACATAAACATTTGCCCCTAGCGGGATTCGAACCCGCGACCGTTTGGTTAACAGCTAGGATTACTAGCCACTAGACCAAACGTGACGTGATATATAACAATACTAGCTGGTCCCCATGTGTTCAATATAAAAAATAAATAAGTAATATCACACCTGACATCCTTATTGCAATTACACTTTTTCCAGGTGTTAGTTTTCTTAACTTTAGATGATCCTTCTGGAACAGTACTTTTTTCTGGATGAAAGGTACCCTATGTTCTTTTTAGTATACCTGACAATGTGTATGCGAAATTTCATGATGATCGGTTGAGTAGTTAAGGCATGAAAAGATAACAGACAGACAGAGTTATATTCATATTTATAATATTAGTATGGATAATGAATCAGTTCTGAGTTTGAGAAAGCTATTGAAATAATTTTTTGGTTATAACATTTCTAGCTTTAACTATAGAACTGGGGAACAGGTCAATATCTGTATTTTTCGATAACATTTCATTAAAAAGTTTACATGAATGAGGTGTGAATGAATCTTATATATATATATATTAGGGTGTCCCAAAAAAATAAAAGTATTTTTTTTCCAACGCATACCCTCTTATTTTGTTTCAATGATGTCAAAGGTATTATAAATAAAGTTTCACGTATTTAGAACCACGGCAACCCGTGCCGACTTGCATCGAAACATGTCGGTACTTGTTTACTAAGGCGCGCGGGAGCCAACGTATTGATGTGCTTGTTGTTGCTTGTTTGTTGATTAGTAAACGCATTGTTTTCATTCTGTCAACATGTCAATGGAGTTACGCAGTTCTAAAAAGGGGATATTTTTAATAGGGGACGTAAAACATCAAATTACTGGTTCAAAACTTCCCTCTAATGGACAGGTAATTTAAGTGTCAATGAAAGCGCCAATCTTACTATTCGTGAGTGCATTATTTACTGGGAAAAGGCACGTATACCAACTAAGTCTATACCAAACTGTGTTAAAAAACTAGTTAGCTTGTACCAAGTTTGGAGAGATTTGCAAAAAAATGCAAATAAAACTCAAGGCGTGTTTGTGCAGCGTCGGCGAGAATTTATTTCAAACTTAAATGATTTGTTTGATCTTGCACACGCCGATGCCCTTAATTTAATGAGGATTAATGAAGATAAGATCTTCCTGCAGCGCCAGAGGGAGCCAGGTCGGCCTGGTCACTTAGCTGGAGTGGATAAAAAACTGGCCGAAAAGGAGGAAAAAGCCTACGTTAGAAACATTGACGAGCAAAAGCGACGTGATAAATATCTGTCATCCTTAACTCCTTCATCACCTTCTTATGAACCACTACAAGAAAATTCGTCTTTTGAATCTGAAATAATGGATTTGCAAGAAAACTTGCCCACCTTTACCGAGAGCACACAGTCTAACACTTATATAAGGAAAAATTTCATAACTCCGAAATTAGTGGCAGCTTTAGATAGGTGTCAGTTAAGTATGCGAAATTCTGTATTTATTATTGAAGCAACTATTGAAGCGCTTGGACATAACACTGACGAATATCCTATAAGTAAGTCCTCAATTCAAAGAATTCGTACAGAAAAGCGAAAAGAGCGCGCAGAAGCTATAAAAGTTGATTTTCAAAACGAGGTACCGGATACTGTAACTGTCCACTGGGATGGCAAACTCTTACCAGCTTTAGATGCACGAAAATCTAAAGAAGAACGTTTACCGATAGTTATTTCGTACGATCATAAAGAACAACTCATCGCTGTGCCAAAATTAGAGAACTCTTCAGGAAACGAACAGGCACAGGCAGTTTGGAACGCTATGATTGATTGGAATCTTGAAGATAAAGTGCAGATTCTCTGTTGTGATACCACTGCTTCCAATACAGGTCGTATTAATGGTGCCTGTGTGCTTCTCGAACAGAAAATGAATAGAGAAATGCTCGTTTTTGCTTGCCGCCATCACGTCTACGAGTTGGTATTAAAAGGTGTGTTTGAAGCCAAAATTAGCCAAGTCACTACGAGCCCTGACATTCCACTGTTTAAAAAGTTCCGAGAAAACTGGAAAAATGTTGATCCCGAAAGGATACAGAGTTATTCAGAAAAGCTAGCATGCCTAAATGTTTCAGAAATTAACGAACTGCTAGACTTTTACCAATCTGAATTAACTAAAAAAATTGCTAGAGATGACTATCGTGAATTAATAGAGCTATCAATAATATTTCTCGGCGGAGATAGAGAGAAGAGATTTAAGATTCGGCCTCCAGGTGCCATGCACCAAGCTCGATGGATGGCGAGAGCGATTTATTCACTGAAAATAACTTTACTTAGCTCTCAATTTAAAATTTCGAACAAGGACAAGGTAGCTCTATTAGACGTGTGCCTGTTCATCGTGACATCCTACGTGAAGCCTTGGTTGCAATGCACTTTAGCGGTACAGGCACCATACCAAGATTTATGCTTTTTGAAGACCATGAAGGCTTACGAAAGAATCGACAAAAGCATCTCAAAAGCAGCTTTACAGAAGTTCTGCCAGCATTTATGGTATTTAGTAGATGAAGTATCTGTCTTGTCTATATTTGATGATAATGTAGACCAGGAAACAAAAGTAAAAATTGTTGCTAACTTAGCCAAAGAAAACTCATCAGCCTACGGTAAACGCTACATCCCATCGAAGGAAGAACTATGTGGCCCACTTTTCGGTTAGTAGAACTAGTAAAAATATTTGTTTTCTTTTATCACTTTGCTTAGATAACTTATTTCTATCTTTTTCAATTTCAGAGAAAAGCATTGATGATTTTGTGTCAATCAAAAGTAAGGCTGTATTCAATCGACTCAAAATTGATGACAGTTTCCTCAACGAGTGTCCTGCTTCATGGTCGAATAATACCTCGTTTCAACATGCTAAGAAAAAGGTGCTGGCACTGAGAGCAGTTAACAATACGGCTGAAAGAGCGGTTAAGTTAATGCAAGACTTCCATGGCTTAATTACTGTGGAAGAGGAACAAAAGCAATTTTTATTACGTTGCGTACAAGAACACAGACAGGTATATCCGGATTGCAAAAAGCAAACCTTAAAAAGAAAATTTAGTAAATAATGTTCTTTTAACGATTAATACTTAATAAATATTATATACGGGTAAAACAGTGTTTCATTTACTGAAATACGTATTAAGTTCTACAACCTCTCTATGGCTTCCATACTAACTTTTCATTCAAAGTTTGACATCAAGTCGGCACGGGTTATCATTATCCGATCGCCATAATATTTATTATTTAAGTCATTAGGGTCAAATGGAAAAAAAATAAGGGGTATGCGTAACTCCATTCGCAAAAAAAAAATTTGCCCTTATAGCCTGGGACACACTAATATATATATATATATATATATATATATATATATATATATATATATTCACTAGACTAAACATTTAATTAATTAATTATTAATTATCAACAATCAATTATTTTTGGTACTTAATGGAACTTAAAGGAATTGAATTTATCTATTACAATAAAGCTGTAATGTTTGTTTGTTTATTTGGTTAAATGTGTTAAACTCTTTAGTTTTATGTTAATTAAACTTAAGAATATTCGTAAATTAAATGTAATGGATTTGATTTTCTTTTTTTTGCATTTGATAACTCGATTCTTGAGGCTATTTATCATCACATATGACTTAGAAGCTGAGATGTGTAAAACCGCGGGGTGCAGCTAATATAATATATATATTAGTATATAGTGCAGCTAGTATATATATATAGTCTTGCACTTTACAATTAATCTTAATTGCTGTTAATCATTTACAATAGAAAGTATTATTATTAATAAAAAACACAAGTGTCTATAGAGCTTAAATGATAATGTGTAAAATGCCTAATCCTACCTGTTTGAACTGAACTAGTTTGTGACTCATCCTCATGAATTTGGAGCATCTTAAATTGTTTCTAAAGTGCAAGGCACATTAGTTTATCTGTTTCGTGTTAATGCTGTCAACTTGACAATTATTTTTAACGCTGATGCAGTTGAACATTGAAAATGTATTATGTAAATATATATAATTACAATTCCCTGAAAATAATGCATACAATTTCTTTTATGATAAGGTCGTCAGATAGGCTAACAGTAACAAGATCAACATAAAGGATGATAGTTTAAAAATAGAAAAATCGGGCGCCACTTTCGCCGTGGCGGCGCCACCGTCGCCACAGCGAAATAAAGATGTCAAAGATTATCTCAAATAAATGTGAATAATATAGAGACATAAAACAGCCCATGTTATATATAGCCTGAATGTACTCATGCCAATGTAGATAGGGTCAAAGTGACTCATGCAGTCGCTAAATAGTTTTGACCTTCCACAAACGTTCATACCCACATGGTTTGTATTATACATGCACTCAACAAAACACTACATACCTGTTTAGGATTATTTCCCAAGAAAATGAGCAGTATTCTTATAATTAAATTTGAATTCATTATAATGCAATGATAAAATAAGTAACAAATTTATCAAATATCACAAATTTATCAAATACTAGCTGATGCCCGCGATTCGTCTGCGTTGAACGATGAAAGGTACCCTATGTCCTTTCTGGTGTCCCAGACTATGTGTATGCAAAATTTCATGGTGATCGGCTCAGTAGTTTTTGTGTGAAAGAGTTACAAACATCCATACATCCAAACAAACTTTCACATTTATAATATTGGTAAGAAGTAGGATATAAATTGATATAGTGGTCGAAAATAAAACAATATATTTCATAACCTCACAAGTACTTAAATTTGTATATGGTTCAGCACCATTACCTTATGTTAGCTAAATAATCTTATCTTATGTTTATCTTTTTCTTTATTTATTTAAAACTGAGTTCTTCAGAGCCTCGAAACAGATTTTGATGCATTTTTTTTACATTCGTTTAGAAATAATTTATTTGTGAACCTTCAATATTCCTCAATGATTGGTACATAAATTATAAGTGAGATTTTGCATATATTATGTAGTTTTGCTGACAGTAAAATGAACAGAGTAGAATATCACTATTTTGACCCCTAATTGCACCAGCATTCTTACTAGTCTGCAGATTAAAATAAGTGTCAGTTGGTCTTAAGGTTAAGGGTAATACTTGAGAAATCTAGACCAGAGTGTATCACAGAAGATAAGTATTCAGGTAGGTGCAAAATCTTTTGAATTCTTTCCAGCCAGTCATATATAATTAACCTCAAACAAAGCTATTTTAACAAATGTATTTTATAGAATTATAAAATATTTATATAAATTAGTAAATTATTGTTAAATATAAAATTTTCTCGCCAGCGCAATGATGATGTTACCTACATTGTTTTTTCATGTTTCATAAGGAGTTACTAGTTATTCTCTTTATTAGAAAATAACTTGTTATAATTCAGGACCTGACTGCTGTACTGTAGGAAAGCTAACATATGGATATTTTTTTTTTTCAGGATAGTTTAGTTAAGTGTTTTAGACTTGGGTGGATATCTGCCACCCTGGTACATTATCCAGTTATGACATCAATTTTTTCTATGAAAAAAAAAAAAAAAAATTGAAACCTATCAAGTGGGATATTAAATGATGTGATGATTCCAAAGAATATACCATACCATTATATTTCAGCCAGTTGTTTCATAAAAAATTAAAAATATTTTCAAAACACACTTTGTTTCGGGCTCTTGTAGACAGGAAACGGCTGAATGATTTTTCTTAAAATATACGCCGAATGTCTCGTTATAAACTCATATCTACTGTAATAAAAGGAATTGGGAAAATATTAACGACTAGTTGTTGCACGCGACTTCGCCCGCGTAACTTTATAAAACATAGCCCATATTATTCGCCAATAAGGTAGTTTCATGAAATTGCAAGCGATGTCATTTCAAAAGACCGGCTGGGTCATTCAAAATGAACTTTTCAAAGTTGTCTCTGGTCTGGATTTGGAAAGTAGTGGCAGGGCATACTGCATTATGCAGTCCGTCTGGCGGCAGTAACCGCCCCCTTACAGAAGAACACCGTGAAACAACAGCATATGTGCTGTTGTGTTCCAGTGAGTGAATAAGGGATGCCAGAGCCCATTACCATCTATTCCTTATCCCTTATATTTAATTATTCTATGGTCGGCAGTGCACTTGCAGCTCGTTGATACATGATGATACAACCAACTTGGCGTTGCTTGTATCATCATGTATCATATATCAACTCACAGTTCATCATCATAATCAGCTGGTGTCTCTCCACTACTGGATATAGGCTCTCCCAAGGCTCGCCACCACGCACTGTTTTCTGTAGGTACTTCGCATTCGAGCCGATCTCATACAAAACTGATTGATCTTAAAGAAGTATTCACGTGAAAATTCTCCAATCACGCATTTATAATCTAAGGTTGTTTATATTTTTCGCTTCCACAATCTTACTTATCGTTTGAAATTATATCTGAGCCATTGTATCCGATTGGTCGTTACGTTAGCTCGTTAGCTACCGTTCGGTGCGATTGTTTCATTCTCTGCAGGAAGTGTGATGACGGATAACTACGCATTACTAATTTTATCAATGATAATAATAATAAGTTGTTTATATCATCTTGATATATATTTTTTTAAATTTATTTTTATTGTAGGTATACATTCTATTTTAGAAATCAAATTGAATTTAGATTAAATTTTTTTATGATTTATATTAAATTTGTTTATAAGTATAGAACCCTATAATTAAATTTCGTGTATATTTAATTGCTTTTCGTGCGATAACGGACGGATCGAGTGTGAGTCACTCAATCTTAAGGGATTATTCTGAGGCAAATGACATTGACATTTGACCTTCAACATTTATATGAAATGCTTTATACAAGAGCGCTGGCGGCGGCGCTCGCTAGCGCTCGCAGGCCTTGGAATTATGGCTTTTTGTTTTTACCATTATAAAAGCATACAAAAAAATAAAATAAAAATAAACAATACAATTTTTTAAACTGAGATTAACTTATTAATCGGTGCAGAATTCATATGCGCGTAATAAGCCGTTTTCGAAATATTTTTCAATAAAAGTCATATTCTTGCATCCCGCTACTTCGTCCGCGTTGAAAAAAAATAAAAATAAATTATAAGCTGACAAGATTGCTATTGACACTTTGGCCAGGCGTTAGTTTTTTATTTTATTTTAGTTGATCCCCCGGGAACAGTACTGAAGAGGTAATGATAACGAGTGGACTGTATTAAATTAATTTATTGAAAATATTTACATAATGAAAACATAAAATGACGAGTTCTATTATGTATGATGATATCGATCGAATGTGCTTAAATTTCGTTAACAGTCAAAAAGCGAAATTCTTCTTAAATTATTTAAAAAAAATACAAAATGAACTAATAAAAAAGGAGGTCATTATAAGGAGTTCGCAACAAGTATTTTTTTTGGATGAAAGAAAGGTATCCTGTCCTTTCCTGTATCCCTGACGTGTATGCAAAATTTCATGATGATCGGTTGAGTAGTCAAAGCGTGAAAAGGTAACAGACAGATAGAGTTACTTTCGCATTTATAATATTTGTAGGATTGTAGAAATTGTAAGAGAAAATCGTCAGTCAGTCCGACTCATTGGACGTGACGATTTTAATTTTCGTTGAGGGACGCTGACCTCTCGATTGCATCACTATTGTTTGTAAACTGTGCCAAAACCTTGATTGCCATTACTCTAACTACACTTTGTCTGCGCTGCATTGTATTGTAGCACGTCCCGCATCTACTTCTCTTGTGCCACACATACTCGATTGCTCCGCAAAGCTAGCTTATTTCTGATTGATGGGCACATTCTTTTACTAGCTTTTCCTCGTTACTTCGACTACTGGATATCGAGGAGTGACTTATGTTTTCTCCGGGGTTTCCCAGAATTGTCCCACAAGTTTAGAACTAAGTTTCAAATAAACGCAAGCATTGTGCTATGGGAAATTTTTATCGGGAAAATAGTATCCCATCATAAACATAAAATGCAAAAAATGACAAGTCTCGCAATGCAGTAATTCCATTACACAGTTGTGAGATGCTAATTGTACCTTAGAATTTTGATGGACTATGAGTGATGGACCAAATTAAAGAACTTTGACTAGCGACAATTCGTTACTATTAGATATTTGGTAATATAGTCAGTTTTTGGTCCTCTTGATCACTAAAAATTAAATCAAACTTCTTGCTTTATCCACAACGAAGTTACAGGGGCCTCAAAAGTGCCGCGTGAGTCGCTTCGAGAAATGGATGACACGGGGCGTGGCATTTGGCGGTTTGTTTGTTTGGCTCTTTTTGGCATTGGGTGCTCAATCGTGCCCCCATTTCATGTGTTTTAATTCACAGACAGAACTGTCTAAGTTTATCCAAATCCGTTAGCGGTTTAGCAACAAACTTCACAAACGATGTTCACAAACTTTTGAACTCTCCCGGAGTTGCTAAACGTAATCAATCTACAACAAATAGTACTTAAATGCAAGTGCGACGCTGAATGGGATAAAATATAAGGGTATCTGACTGATATGGATAGGAAAATGAGCTCTTACACATTCTTACAATGGCGTCGTAACAATCAATTTGTTTTAAATACCTACTGTAGTTTAGGTAAATCATAGTACATTACTTTATTGACCATGAATTTGCATCCCATTTTTATTGTAGGTACATATTACTGTTATATAACTTTCAACCTTTTTTTTTATCCTTGCCAAGTTGGTTTTACTATAATCTACAACTACATATCGCAACCCCTGACAATAATATGTGGCGCGAGGTGTTGGTCACTGTCGCCACTATACGGGCTGCCCAGTGTACGACTGCGTAACGCAGTGTTCAGCCCTCTCACAACTAAAATTATCAGCAAAATGGCTGTAATGTTTAATTTGATGGTTGTATCTTCATTAATTTATGTTTAGCGTTTACTGAATAGTGTAATCTGACATGTTTTACTAATAAACACAGTAAGACTTATGTAGTCTCGATGTAAGGAAATTACATTGTCCAGTGGAGTTTAAGTTATAAAGGCGTTACACCGTTTACATAGTGAGAGATCGTCACGTATGTATTTATGCGCACGTCAAAATCTATACCAACTGTGTTATAAAGGTTTCTCAAACTGCATAAATTAACATGTCAATTGCCTATAAATATTTATAAATTTCCTTATTTATATTAAGTACCTACTCGGGTAAAATTACAATTCATTGATATTCTGAGCATGTGAGTTATTTCTGTCTTGTCTTAATAGCTCACTGCTTCCTGTGTTTAGGTCAAATGGCACATATCTACGAGGCTCGATTAAAATATGTAACACATTGACAAACCGTTAATTAGACGATATAATAATTGAATATAAATTAATTATTTCATTTGTTATAATTTAATACTGGTCTCTCTCCGGTCTGTCCCTCATTACTGAGGATCGTAGTTACTTAGGTAATTCCAGTTTCGACTGCAATAACCGCCTCTCTCGCTCCTGTCCATTTTAACGTAGAAAAATACTAGCGACTCTCCCCGTCTTTCCATGGACTCAATTATATGCACAAACCTTCCTCGTTTATCGCTTATCTTTCTATTAGTTACTGAAAATAGTATCAAAAATCTGCTGGGTGTTTTAGAAGTTAGTGGAGAAACAGACAGAGGCGGAAGGAAAGCAATCTTATTTTAAAATAGGTACCTATAGATAAATGTTAACTTTAGTAAGTGTTTAATAAATGACACTTTTTGAACGAGAAAAATACCTTCAATAAAAAATGCATGACAATGGAAGTATTTTGTAGTGATAAGGAAAAGCCTTTTTACCTTATCATTGTAAAATAATTTACTGATATTTTTTAATATGCATTAAATTAAATCGATAATAAAATAATGAAAGTAATGTTTCATTGTTTATTTATTATATCTAAAAAACTCTTTAACAGTCAAGTTTAATTTAATAAATTGACCACGTTTACATAAAGAAAGGGAATTACATAATAACATACTTAATTATAATGAATGTATCTATAGTTATTACGAGCCGTGTATTAAAAGTGCATACTATGCCTTTTTAATACAAAACATATGAGTTAAGGCCAGCGCAGAAGAGGGATTTTTGTTCGCGAAAGACAAAAATCCCAAGTGTTTAAAATACAAACAATCGATTTCAAGCGTCATCGTGCTTAAGTACGTCATTCTTGAACACTAATTGCAGATTAATATCCGACGTGTGCGTTAGTTACTATTTTTCGGGGACTCCCCTACGTACTTTTATGTGAGACGCTCACACGATGTTCTCGGTTACTCGGGGAGAACCGAATAACATACAAGAGTCCCTCTCGTATGTTATTCGACGTAGTGTTTGCGGTCTATGTTTCCGAATTTCCTTGTCGGCGCAGGTCCTTAGTCTTTTTTTTTTATATTACCACAATATTTAATATTGTGTCTCTTTTTACAGTTCCGTCCGCACCGCAAAACCTTACAGCGAATAGAGTAACATCCCAAGAGATCCATCTATCGTGGGTACCACCGACAACATTTACGGTAACAACACTCCCCGTCGCCGTACAAGACCGAAAAAGCCAAACAACTCAATCGGAAGTGGATAAGAAAAATGCGGAACCACAATCGGACGCCCCGGACAACGACGTCATACAACCTCCAGACATTATATCGAACGATCCACTGTCGCCGGAGAAACTGAAAGACTCGTACACGTTTAGAGATTGGTACAAGAGTGACAGACAGAAATATGGCGATGAATATTCAATATCGGACATCTTAACTGACGACAGACGCAAGAGAGACGTCAGGATTCACAGGCACAGAAAGAGGCGGCAGGAAAACGCCACAGATACTAAGAGCTTGCATATGGAGAGGGTTCCCGAACAAACTGATATTGAACAGGGGTTTGACACGCGTATCGAAGTGGTGAAGAAGAATGTGGCGCCGGCTCATAAAGATGCGACACAAATTGCCTACGTGTTGTATTACGAACAGGGAGTGACTCGATCCGATGCAATACCTGTAATTGGAGTACCGAGTTCGGGCGATGTTAAGAAGACAACCGTGTTTCCAAGCAATTTGGGTATAGATGACTATATTAACACCAAGAATCTGACGTTGCTGAATACGGCCGGTGTATTGACTAAGGTGGTTGGATTCAGTTTGAGGAATTTAAGTAAGTGTTAATTATATGTTTTTGATTTTTTTAAATATTTACAAAAATTCACAAACAAATAAAAATTTCAGTCCTTCAGGGGTATTTTCGATATAAGTTTCTAGTAAATATGTAATGTCGATGAGTATCTGTGCGATGAGTGAAAGAAATTTTTCATTTTACCCTGTAGAAGGGGTGAAAAAGCAGATGTTTTTTCCAAATTATACAAAAATGGTACTCTACTTCTAATGGTTCGAAAGGGTAAGAGTTAGAAAAAAGTTAAAATAAATATTGTAGATAATTTAATTTTACATAAAAATGTTTATATGTATAATTTTTTTGCTAAAATTTAAATTAACAAAGTAAGGGAGGTTAGAAGATCAGAACCATTCTGTCAAAGTTCTTGAAAATTTAAGATCCGCCAATTGGGTTCTTTACTTTATATTATTGAGCAATTTTTTTGTATGCTTTAAACGCCATTACATTTTTTAATTTACAGAGCCATTCACTCCATACAAGATTTGGGTTCGTGCGTTCTACAATTTCTCTCTCGAAGGTGTGAAGTCGTCTGACCTCCTCAAGAGACTCGGACCCACTTCGGAGCCACTTTACGTGTTGACAGATGTCAGGCCTCCGTCGGCACCGATCATATTGAATTTGACATGCGACCAGCCCAATGGTAAGTTTAAATTTTAAGGCTAGATTGAGTTCTGACTGGAATACTGGTCTGACTACCTTCGAGAGATCTGGTCTGCTTTTAGAGTTTATACTATATTTCGAAGTATATAATCCTTTTAAATGTCTTGTATCTCGTATACATACATGTCACATCGAAATTTTTCTTAGTTAACAGTGTGAAGAATTGTAAAAAATATTATTTAATTCATAAAATTGTTTGCAATATAAACACATAACACACATTTTCTTCATTTCGGATTCAAACGGTGTTCTTCGACTAAAATGTTCATTATATTTTCTTAAATGACCGAGAAGCACATCTAATCGCGTAAAATAGACAATGGATTTGTAAATGAGCTCAAAAAACAATGCAACACACATCTTAACAGACCGTGGTCAATGGTCATACTAAAGGACATTTATCAATCGTAGGTCTGTTTGCTATCGTGAATTTTAATAGATTTATTTATTTATTTTTGATGATAAAACTTCTCGTTGGGCTCTTTTTGTATGGATAAAAATCATGGAGCTCGCACCGTCACGCTCCTTGAGCGACACCCTCAGTGACGTTTGTATTGTATGAAATAAACACCATCTACCCAAATGAGTACGTACTTCTTGTACTTCTTGATTCATAAAGAGCTTAAAATCGTCAACAGTTTGTTAATTAAGATTTTAACAGATGGCGTAGTTTTCACTTCTAACGTGCAGGTCCTACAACTGATTTATTCATGACAAGGCCGTCAAATGGGCTGACGGTCCACTTGATGTTTTTTTAAAGTACCATCTTTATTAATTGTTTTTGGACTTATTGCCTAATCAGAACTTTATTCCTTAACTTTCTTGTCACTAAAATGATAGTCGATAGGCTAGTTATCTTTAAATAAGACTTATTAGATAAAGGATAATGTGTCTTTCTTATATCTAGATTGATTATAATTCATTTCGTAGAAGATAATTATGTTATTTTCTATGAAACCCAAACACAATTACGGCCAAGCATTTGTAACTTATTTTCATTATAATGTTTTATCATTTCAATAAACATGTTTTCTACAGGTATCCTATATCTGCAATGGCGTCAGCCGTTGGAGTACAACAACTCGCTGGATCAATATGTGGTCACCCTAAGGAAACTTCCAGAACAACAGCCTAGGACTCGTCTCACGTTACCAACGAACAAAATCGACATCGAAACAACCATAAGTGTGGTGAGTTTATAGCATTGTTTATGGTGATGATTTTGGTATTTATTTTTTGCCAATAAAATCAAGTAGTAGACTTGTGAAAGAATATTTATGATTTTGTCTACAGGGTTACCAAAAGTGTATTTCTTTAAGCGTGTTGAACTCGTCTCCTCGCGTTTAAAATGTTTAAAATAGTTATAAATAGATATAAAATACATACATTAATATAATATATCTATTTCAGACGGTGGAGTTGTTTAATGTGACCAGATACGAAGTGAAAATATACGCTGTGACCATGTCAGTCGCCAAACCGAACACGCTAATCAACGGTTCGGAGTCACCAGCTGAGGTAATACAATCCTTTACTATGATAATGTTTGATTACTGGTATCTTATGCTGGTTTTTTTAATACTTTTTATTACCCCCATTGGTTACGCCATCCCCAAACGCTGTATATTGTCAGTATTATTACATTTGTAACACTTTATTCTATACACTATCAATTCATAATTATAAAATTATTAAATAAAACATATTTGGGGGTTTAAAGTCTCATTCCCTCAGGGTGCCGACGACAACTTCCTAAAATGAAAAATTGTCTTTTTCGGAAGTTGTCGTTTTCGGAAATTGTCTATTTTGGAATAGACGTTTTAGGAAGTTGTTATTTTCAGAAGTTGTCATTTTAGGAAGTTGTCGTTGTCACCCTGAGGGATATCATTAACATAGAGCCCATTACCCCATCATCCCTTCTTCTTAATGATTCTACGGTCGCCAGCGCATTTGCAACACCTGTGGCGTTGCTTATGTTATAGGCGACGGTAGCCACCTAGCATCAAGTGGACCATAAAGGAAATATTGACGTAGTGTTTGTCTTCAGGAAGTGTCGAGTGAGTGGTGTTACGCCCACTCGGAGGCGCGTTCTCCGGCGGAGTCCCACAATCGAGTGAGCACCGCCGCCCTCCTGGCCATAGCGCCCATAGCTCTGCTCGCCGCTATTGGCGCCGCATTGCTCTACTGGAGGTAATTCTATTAAAGCGAGTCACACACTATGCAATATTTTTAAGAATCTATCTAAATAGCGCAAGTATGTGATGTTGCAGATGCAGGTCACGCCTTAGCAAATGTATCAGTGCGGCGTACAATTACTTAGAAGAAGGTGGCGAAAGAGCGGCGAGAGCTCCGCTTAACAAAAAACCAGGTAAGGTTCCATCTTTTGCTCTTTTTGTGAAGGAAATAAAGATTGACAATACGCGAAAGACAGTCTTAAATATTAGTTTAGTCCATTTTTATTGGAATGAATCGTTCGGGTTAGTGGTAGTGATTGTGAGTGTGTGACTGTGAATGCGTTACAGTGGTGAACCAGTCGCCGCTACGCGAGTGCGTGGGTCGCAGCGGGTCGCCGGAGGCGGAGGGCTCGGAGCCGCCGTCGAAGCCGCCGCGTATGTCCGCGCCCCAGCACCCGGCGGTGGCGGCCACTCTCTTCCCTCGGCACGTGGCCGCTCTGCACCAAGACGGAGACATTGGATTCAGGTAGCTTTTGCAGCGAAGTGTCCTTGTTGCATGCTGTAAGGTCCGACTCAGACACATGTCCGCGCTCCAGCACCCGGCGGTGGCGGCCACACTCTTCCCGCGGCACGTGACCGCTCTGCACCAAGACGGTGACATTGGATTCAGGTAGCTTTTGCAGCGAAGTGTCCTTGTTGCATGCTGTAAGGTCCGACTCAGACACATGTCCGCGCTCCAGCACCCGGCGGTGGCGGCCACACTCTTCCCGCGGCACGTGACCGCTCTGCACCAAGACGGTGACATTGGATTCAGGTAGCTTTTGCAGCGAAGTGTCCTTGTTGCATGCTGTAAGGTCCGACTCAGACACATGTCCGCGCTCCAGCACCCGGCGGTGGCGGCCACACTCTTCCCGCGGCACGTGACCGCTCTGCACCAAGACGGTGACATTGGATTCAGGTAGCTTTTGCAGCGAAGTGTCCTTGTTGCATGCTGTAAGGTCCGACTCAGACACATGTCCGCGCTCCAGCACCCGGCGGTGGCGGCCACACTCTTCCCGCGGCACGTGACCGCTCTGCACCAAGACGGTGACATTGGATTCAGGTAGCTTTTGCAGCGAAGTGTCCTTGTTGCATGCTGTAAGGTCCGACTCAGACACATGTCCGCGCTCCAGCACCCGGCGGTGGCGGCCACACTCTTCCCGCGGCACGTGACCGCTCTGCACCAAGACGGTGACATTGGATTCAGGTAGCTTTTGCAGCGAAGTGTCCTTGTTGCATGCTGTAAGGTCCGACTCAGACACATGTCCGCGCTCCAGCACCCGGCGGTGGCGGCCACACTCTTCCCGCGGCACGTGACCGCTCTGCACCAAGACGGTGACATTGGATTCAGGTAGCTTTTGCAGCGAAGTGTCCTTGTTGCATGCTGTAAGGTCCGACTCAGACACATGTCCGCGCTCCAGCACCCGGCGGTGGCGGCCACACTCTTCCCGCGGCACGTGACCGCTCTGCACCAAGACGGTGACATTGGATTCAGGTAGCTTTTGCAGCGAAGTGTCCTTGTTGCATGCTGTAAGGTCCGACTCAGACACATGTCCGCGCTCCAGCACCCGGCGGTGGCGGCCACACTCTTCCCGCGGCACGTGACCGCTCTGCACCAAGACGGAGACATTGGATTCAGGTAGCTTTTGCAGCGAAGTGTCCTTGTCGAGTACGTTGTGGGGCCCGGGGCTTGAAACAAAATGACCGCACTCGGTAGTAGCGAGAGCGGTCATTTATATTGTTGATAATTTTATTATCAAATGAAATAACTAATTCATAATTTAATTTTACTTACAGTAAAGAATATGAAATTGTGGTGTCGAAATCGGCGGCCCTCGGTCATACGAGTCATCACAGCAATCGTCCGGAGAACAGACTCAAGAATCGATATATGAACATAACTGCATGTAAGTGAATTTAATTTTTAGAAATAATGTGTAACTGGCCGATATGTGAAATGGCGAGTTTACAGTACAGTACATATGTGCAAAAACACCGTCCGCGGCGGACACGTGTTGTTTTTGTTAGTGTGAAAATGAAGTGGTCTGATAAAATTACTTTTGTATTGATACAAATATTCTTCAAACATGAGTGTTTGTTTAACATCTCTGAGTGCGGCTGTTACAGTAGTACCCAACTGATATGGCTTACCGACGTAACTGCGCAGAAGACGAATTTTTAAAGCATGGGAAATGCTATCGACTAATCCACACACTTGGCGGCTTTTTCCAGTACCACTATTGGTCGTCAGCTGCCGCCATGTTAGCGTGCGCCGCTTGGCATGTTACGCGAGTGCGCATTGTATTATGAACCTTATAGATATTGTATCTAAGGTTAATTGTCAGTTTTAAGCTTTCTTTCTTATCTGCCTGAACGAAGATTCACGACGCGCCTTATCAAGTGTGTACTACTGTAGTGTTTTCTATATGAATTTTGAAACAGACGATCACTCGCGCGTGTGCGTGTCGGCCGGAGGGAGATGCGGGGCGGCCGGGTGTATGGGCGCGGGGAGCGCGGGCGGTCCCACGGGGGTGGCGGGGGGGAAAATGTCATCGTGCGATTACGTCAATGCCAACTTCATAGACGGCATGCTGCCTGCACTCGACGACGAAGCGATTAAGCGTATCAAGAGGAAACTGGAAAGGAGGAATCGACCTCAGAGGTAAATATACGCTCAGTATATACTTATACTAGCTGGGCACCAGCTTCGACCGGTGACTTCGTCTGCGTTGAAAAATAAAAATATATATATATAAGCAAAATAACACTTGACATATTTATTGCTATTACACTTTTGCTAGGCGTTAGTTTTTTTTTTTTAAATTTTAGTTGATCCCTCGGGAACAATGGGTACTTTCTTGTATCATTGACAACGTGTATTTATACAAAATTTCATGATGATCTGTTGAGTAGTTAGGGAGTGAAAAGGTAACAGATAGATAGTCAGACAGAGATAGATAGACATTTATAATATTAGTATGGATGTAGTACATCTACTGTGTGATGGTGTTGCAACAGACAAACGGTGACGAAGCCAGCGAAGCCTCCGCCGCCGGCTCTGGCCGCGGGAATCGAATCCGCGTTCCTCAACATCGAGTTCTCTGGGATTGTCGAGTCGGACGAGCAGACCGATTCCGACACTGAGCCTAGTGACGAGGAGGACGATTTAGACGACGTATATGTCGACATTGGCAAGTATCTTTTTTAACCCCCGACGAAAAAACGGTGTGTTTTACCTCTGTGTGTGTGTGTGTGTGTGTATATATATCTGTGGAATGGATGGACAAATATTTTTTGTTCGAAAGCCGACAAGATTGAGATAAATCTTAGCTATATATTTTAATGTTAAGCTAGACAGACAGGCTGACGATTTGAGGGTAAATTGACGGCTGCCCAAATGATTGCGAAACGCAGTTTGTCCTGCCACTACTTTTCCAAAGTTGACCCTACTGGGAATCGAACCCGGGATCCCTGATTCAGAGCGTTAAGGCATACACCTTAACCGCTCTTCCAACGGGCTTATCAATTATGGTTATTATCACGAACAAGTATCAATTCCATGAAGACCAGCTTTAACAAAGATCTTAACTTCAATCTTTTATTTGTTTATTTATTAATTTATTAATAGAGAAATAACAAATTCAGTACAAGTAAACATAAAAATAAATCAACTTTAAAAAATTACAAACTGAAAAATACAGCACAGTCTTAACATTTCTCTCTGAGATATAAATGGTAGAAAATGGTAGAATAGTCTTTTGTTAATGAAATGGTTTTTCGTATACAGATGGTGTATCGACACGTGTGAAGTTGGAGTGGCTGGTCTGGCGGAGGCGGTATATAGCAACACAGGGACCCACTCCGGCCACTCTAGACGCCTTTTGGCGTATGATCTGGCAACACAGAGTGCACACGCTCGTCATGATAACAAATCTCGTCGAAAGGGGCAGGGTAAGTAGCGATTGGAAACAGTTTAAATCAGAAATTGGTAGAAAAATAAATGATATCTCATATATATTAATCCCATTTAATCCAAATAGGAACTCCGTATCCAACAGTATACGAATAGACGTCATCCTTCACTCGTTTGTTTACCAGACGAAAAAATTTTTATAAATTTTTTGCTATCCATGAGAAAAAAAATCCAGAAAATAATTTTATAATTACAAATTATTGTTTACTAATTGTCGGTTTAAATTAAATGCCTGTAAGTAAAGTGAATTTTATGAGGGAGTTCATCGCTCTAAAACTTTAATACAAACCGCCAATGGCAGTGATCTCATTCACTACTATTTGAATATATTTGACAATATTTGTCGATTCTCTCTATTCTCTAACACGTGTTAGATATTGAAATTTTAGTTGTTTGGTCGAGTATTTACGCATTTGCGTAGAGTTTTATGAGGTCCATTTTTCGATTACGTAATGTAAGAACATACGGTATGTTCTGTTGTATTTGTTCCATCAACGGACGTGTGGTTGTAGCGTAAATGCGACATGTACTGGCCGAGCGGCGGTCGAGGCAGTTCGGCGACATGGGGCGGAGTCCACGTGACTCTGCTGCACGAGGACGTGCGCGCCGCTTACACGGTGCGACATCTGCGCGCGCGCGATCAACGCGACCAACGCGATCAGCGCGATCAACGCGATCAAGAGCAGCGCGACCTCGTGCAGTACCACTACACGGTGTGGCCCGACCACGGCACGCCGCGGCACTCGCTCGCCGTGCTGCCCTTCGTCAAAGCCGCCGCCAAAGACCCGGGCACAGTGCTCGTCCATTGCAGGTAACATACATAAATATTTATGTGCTAATATTATAAAGAGGTAATGATTGTATGTAAGAAGTAATCTTCGAATATTTTTTGAAGTGAAAACTTTAGCCGCGTTGGGTAAGTTGCTCTGTGAGCGACCCAACACCTTCAGTTTAATTGTATGAAATAAGCGTCATCTACCCTAATTAGTACGTACTTCATGGTACGTTAGTTCCCTAGTAGTTTAGTTTTCACTTCTGAAATGCAGTCCTATGAATGACAGTTTCTTTAAATGTTAAACTCGGCAGACAGGCTGTGGGTCCACTTGATGCTATGCTATATATATATATATATACTCATTGAATTTATAAGTCCAGATTTCATGGTTTGTTAGAGAGATTTCATTTTTACAACTAACTCTAACGATCGATGCAATAAAAGTACAGATGTAATTTTTACAGATTTTAGTCGGTTCAATTCCCGGGTGTGGCAAACTAATTTTCGAAAATGTTTGAATGCAGTTTTCTTTCTATTCAAAAATAAAGGAATGTTTTCTTTGAGTAAAATTTTCTATCTACTGTAGTACTTTCCCTTCAGGTGACATTACAAAATTCCACCCCCTGTATACCTTCGCCTATTACACAAACAACGCCACTGGAGTAGCAAGAGCGCTGCTGCCGACAATAGTAGGGTTACAGATAAGGGATGAGGAAGGGATAGGGAAATAGCACACATGCTGTTATTTCACGACGCTTTTATATAAGGGGTCACATTTCATTCTGTAAGTTTACAATTTTTTAATTTACAATTTACATTTCTGTTATTGTAATTTACATTTCTGCAAATGGTCATATTTCAGCGCTGGCGTTGGCAGAACGGGAACTTACATAGTGTTGGACGCTCAGTTGAACCAATTGAAACTGACCGGCACCCTGTCGCCTCTGGGATTTCTATGTCGCGCCAGAACTCAGAGGAATCACCTCGTACAAACCGAGGAGCAGTACGTTTTCGTGCACGACGCTCTGTTGGAACACGTGCGGTCTGGCAACACTCAAGTGGAGTTCGCCAAGGCTAGAGAGTATCTGGTGAAACTACTCGAACCTATATCCGAAGAGGAACTGGTAGTTCTAGATTTGAACTCGAAGAAGAGTGTCGCAGATCTTCCAAACGGCGTAGATACGGAGAATGGGGAGACATCAAGTATGAAGAGTCAAAGCGAGTCGAGTCGCAGGGAGGAGAATGGGAGTCAAGTGTCTCTGAAGACCGATATGAATAGTGAAGTGAGCAAGAGTCAATCCTCGATGAGGGAAGCGGAGAGTCAGAGCGAGAGAGATTTGGTTAATGGCGGCGAGGAAGCGGAGGGAGTTTACGATCTGGCGCCTAGGTCTACGGACACGTACAGCAAGAAGATGGCGGCTTATAATAATTTGAATGAAGAGGAGAAAGAAGAGATAAAGAGGTAATGGTTTTGATTTTTCGAATTGTTTAGACGCTTTTCGCACTTTTAGTATGGGGAAAAGATGGTAAAGGATTTAAAATAATAACTTATGACGTTACTGTAAGTTGCTGAAAAATCAAGAGAAAATGTAGTTTATAATGTTGATTGTTTTTAGGGCGAATCGTGCTGAGAATTACGCTTTACTGGAACGGATGCGTTCTCTGGCGAACCGTCACAACACTTATCAGGGACCACCTCCGGTTAATTTGTTGGAAAAACAATTTTTGGTGAGTAATCTATACATATATAATAATTTTAATATTATTTTATATAAAATAATATTGTAAACGAGCCGACGTGTCTGTTCATTAATATTTTTTAACATAGCGTATTTGGGCTCAATAGAAAGTTGGAGGTTAGTTTATACTTTTAATTATAGCTTGCTCTAATGTTTTTTTTTTTTCATATAATTATTACAGTTAATAACTCGTTCGTGCACCGAGTCGAGTTTGTGCGCACGCGCGCCCCACAACGCCGAAAAGAATCGTCCCAATGGCATTTTGCCATCCGACTCGTCTAGGGTCATGTTAGTACCGAAACCAGGAGTCGAAGGTGAGTAACCCATTACATATTGAGACTCTTGTCTTATAGTTATGTTGAAAATTATGGGTCAAGCCTATGTCCAGCAATATACTTATAAATGCAAGCCACAAAGACTAGATACATACGTCGTTCGGTTAACATTGTTTGATTTGGGAACAAAAGACGTCACGTCACGCGTGTTGCAACGGTCACGTTTTGGTATAATAGTGTTGGAGCGAAATTTGAAAAGGAATTTAAAACTTACGGGACTTTTAAAATATTAGTTTTATAATAAAGATAACATTAAATTATACATGATTCTATACCATTTCCCAAAAATAGTCAACATCCCTATAAGAAAAGCGCCGATACGGCATTAACCCTTTAGCCGCCAGAGTCGGATTTATCCGACAATTATTTTTGTGTCCATTTCGCCAGAGCCGGATATATACGACAAATTTCTCTACTTGTATAATGTTTATTTTTAAATCATTGAGTTGCTTTCTCTTACAAAAAAATTAATTACGAGTCAGGTGCTAGGGGCACGACAACTCCTACAAAAGCAAGCGGTTAAAGGGTCGTATATGTACGGCTCTGGCGAAATAGACACGAAAATAATTGTCGGATAAATCCGACTCTGGCGGCTAAAGGATTAATTAAACATTGCGCGGGGGAATCCCCCGTATTAAAATGCGGAACGTTATCGCAGGCAGCGAATACGTGAACGCGTCTTGGGTGTGGGGCAGACGGCGACTGCGAGAATACGCAGTGGCGCAGCACCCGCCCGCAGCGGCCGCACCGGACCTGTGGCGGTTACTTTGGGACCACACTGCGCAGCTCGTCTTGCTGCTGACAGACGACAACGAACAGGTTTCTTTGGCTGTAAACTTATTTTATTACATAGCTTTGCTTTTAAATATAATTGAATTTCGAAAAGGGACGAAAATTTGGTGGCAGGGCCATGCGTTTCGGAGTCATTTGGGCAGCCCGTCTGGTGGCAGCAATGGTGAAATAATAATATGTCATGTGTGTTTCAATGAGTGAGTTTGTTAAAAACCTAAAAGCTTCCTTTAATATTTACAGGACAGCGAAGTGTTCTGGCCTACTGAAGACGAGAAGGAACTATTTGTGGCCAACTTCAGAGCGAGTTTCGTATCGAAAGACACATATATAGCTCATCGGAAGGCCGATAGGAAAACGCCTGTGGAATCTCCCATAGAACCGGAGACAAACGGTTACAGGAGACAGGAGAACAACGATTGCTCCGATGACGAGAGACTGATACCGGAGAACGGTTCACCAATCGCAGAAACCGAACCGGGCTACAGATTCGATAGAACTGAATTGAGGCTAGAAAGGTTGAGCAGCCACAGAGACTTGTCTGCGAGAAAATCGATAGCCAACGGAGATCTATTCTCGTCTTTGACCGAAGTGAAGAAAGGTCCGAAATCACCGAAGAGTCCTTCGAAGATGTCGCTGAAGAATTTCAAGTTGAGCTCTCCGACCAAGTTCAAGTTTCCAGATTGGGGGTCTAGAACGGCTGGTTCTCCGCCTGACACGGCCCCCCCACCGCCCCCGGTAGCCCCGGCTCTGTCTGTTGAAGAAGAGGCAGAGTTGCGTAGACCATGTTATTTCTTTGAAAAAGTGACAAAAGTGCCGGAAAATGTGCCCTCCGATAGGGTCATTGAAGTGTTGAACGTCAGTGTGCATTCGTTGCAAGACGACTATCAGTTGAGTGTTAAGTTCATCAAGTGTTGTAATTGGTTAGAGGGCGACACCGTCGAGTATACGGCGGGGAAGCCCGATGATAATGCGTTCGTGAGAGCGGTGAGGCAAGCCGAAAGTGAGAGTGAGAGGGAAGAGGCAATAGACAGACTCGTCGAGCCGTACAAGGACTCGTTCGGTCTGATTGAGTTTGTTGCCGGGTGTCAGATGGAGTATAAAAATGGACCGGTGGTTGTCGTTGACAAGTGAGTATTCTACTAATATGTATTATAAATGCCATAATAAACATTATTGAATGCATTAACATTAATTACCTGGATTAACATATAGGATACTTGTTATCCTGGAAAAATGTTAGGTTCCCGAAGGAGATCGTCTAAGCTAAGGTATAAATAATTGGGCGCCACTGTCGCCGTAGCGGCGCCACCGTCGTCACAGCGATAAAGATGTCAGACATTATAATACTATTTTCTGTGAGGTGTTATATTTTTCTTTTTTCCGCGCGGATCAAGTCGCAGACACTAGCTAGTAATGGTATAATTTGATTTTTTTTAAAAATCATATCTAAAAACATTGTATGGAGTGTCAAATTTCAAAGATTTCCTAAAAAATAACTAAAGCTTATAGAAATAGTTTGATTTTTAAAAATTACTTTGCCCCAAATAGTTTATAACTTGTCCACTCCCTGGTTGGGAGTTAATAAGCAGTTAATTTCAGACCTTTTCAAATAATATTACAAACATCAAATTAAAATTATATATATATATTAATTTTATTTTACTTATTGCTCCAACATCTGTCTTGATATTCTGGACAGATCTAATTTTTATGAAACAAGTTAATTTCCAAGTTACAATTCATAGATGAAGTGGTTGTTGTCAGGGGAGTGCGACTGTGTTATTTATCTTGTCTGATATCGTGTCCTTCAAAAGTAACCGATTTAAGAGATAGCGAATGTGAATTCAGGTACGGAGGGTGGAAAGCGATGAGCTTCTGCACTCTGAGCGCGGCCTGCGGAGGCGCGCGGAATCCCGACGTTGCGGATCCTAACGCGGCGTTCCGATCGGCGGAAGATAGCACGGCTTCGCCCTACAGTTGGGCGGCGCTCGCCGCTTCCGCTCGTTGCGCCGCTTCCGCCTCCGCCTCCGCCTCCGCTGACAACTCGCCTCACCGCCTACAAGCTCTGCTAGCCGTGTACAGCGCTCTAGCCGCTTACGGGCCACAGTTGCACAGGTGAACCAGGTATATTCATTTTTATTTCATTTTTGAAGTGAAATTCCTTGTGTAATTTAAAATGTAAAGTCAAATATTGTGTGATGCTTCAGTGTAACGATCACGTGATACTTCACGTAACGTTTCTTGTAACGGTTCATGTAACGTTACTGCAAAAAAGTAAATACTATTAATCATTGGAAATATTTATTTTATTTTAGTTCTCTTTCTCTCCCTTTCACTCTCTTTCGCCAAAGAAAAAGTTGCATTTTCATTATTTTTGTTTGTTTATTAGTCATCATGTGCTTTGATTGCCCAAGTATATTGTATTGATACCTAATATTCCTGAGCGTAACTAGGTTTTTTTTTCTTAACAGGTCCCAGAGGAATAAACACTACGGGAGATAAATATAATAATACTCAGTGCGTTGTGTGGTCGTTGTCCCAAGCTACATATTTATTTGTGTAAATGTGTTACTAAGGTCGCAGTCTTATCGGCAGCTATCGTATAATGTAATCGAGACGAAGGTTTTTTTCGTATAGCATTTATTATTTTTAGTAAGACTTTTCTCTGTTCCAACGTGTGATCGTCATCCAGTGAGGTAATGCTCAAGGGCGTGGGCGTTAATTTGTTGATTTCTTATTGTAAATAAGAAAAGGTTGTGTTCAGTATATAAATACGTGACTGAAGAAATTGGAATTTTTATAGCATTTTTTTATTTCCAAATCGGCCAGTGCTGTTTTAGGGTTACCGAGAAATCTGTACATTGTTTTTAAGGAGAGAAAGTGCATTTTCGTCTTATAGAAAACTAGAAAACAATTTGAAATAAATCAAATAATGAGCACCGTTCAAGCGTTTTGATAATATGTTGAAAGTAAAAATGTTTTATACCCCTTCCTTCACACAGTCTTGAAACACAGGAGTTCTTTGATTGGTTTACTTTTTAAACTTGTTTTCTTATTTGGTTTCACGATCTTTAAGGGAGTAACTACTTTTATACAGCTCATTTCAGTTGGTTTTCTATAGACAAAAGTCAATTGCAACTGATTTTATATTGAACTGCATACGCGTCCGTTTAGCTAAGAGTTTAGCTGGACGATTTTGGGTACACTTATTCAGTTCCGTATCTATCGGCCGCATAAAGCGCTGAACTTATAAAAAGGAATGGGAATGTTGATGGGAATGAATGATGGGAAAGCCATTATCTATCCCATCCCTTCCTTATCCCTTATCCTTAATCTTTCTATGGTTGGCAGCGTCCTTGTTGAATGGATCTGAATAAATGTAATTACCCCCCCCCCCCCACCCAAGCCACCGTAATATCTTGTAAATTTTAATAGTATTAATCTTTGTGTATGTAAATAAAAAAGACAAATATGTAGAGAAAAAGATAACACTGGCCGATAGTTACCCATAACAGAAGCCATGATGATCTTTTAAAGTAGTTAAACACAGTGAGTGCAATAGTAGGGAACTTGAAGAGTTATTTGTGACATATATTTTTAATATTTCATTGTAGTCGAGAAAGTTTCTAGTGAATGACGTGTTAACTGTTTTAGCTTGTGTGAGCTGGTTCTTTACACCTTAAAAAAACATAACGTATACTCCATTCAATCTGTACTAGGTTTGAGTGACTATAACTCGTCGGAAATTTGTTGGCATCCCAAAAGAATGCAGTACGGTCGGCAAAAAAAAAGAATATAATAACTTTTTTTTATTATTATTTAATATGTGTGTCATACGTTTACGTATTTTAACTAATTAAACTAAAGAAAGTAAACTATTCAATATTGATATTAGTTTAATATTTAGTTTAAAAGCTTAATATTTAAAATTCTTGCTAAAACTGATTTAATTAATTACTGAACAAATTGAAAAACAGTCAGCTTCAAAAATTTAACGTTAAAAATAATAAAATATCTATATGTAATAATAAAACAAGGAGGATTAAGTAAGCGTATGTTTGTGATAGCTTTGGCGTTGGCGACAGTATGGGTAACTTAACTAAAGTTGGCGCGTTCACAGAACTCGTGCAAAAAAATTTGGTAGTGACTTCATCCTATTTTTCATACCCTGAGCAACAATACGTACAAAGCAACAGTAGTCTCTGTCACACTCTTAAATGAGGGTACGTACGGAAAAGAGACAGACGTATGGAAACCCATACGCAGTGTGACATGCGCCTATTCACGGATACAATGGGGTAAATGTGTTGTACGCGCCAGCTTCAGTTAACTTAAGTATACTAACGGGGTGAGGGTGCGACGCGAGACGGAGTGGAACCGCATTGTTGCGAAGTGCCGACATATTTCTGACGGATTGTATTTTATGCAATCGAGTCATAAATCATGAAAATATTAAAAAAAAAATAGTGACTGAAATTATACAATAGCATCATCTAATCAATAGTTCAAATTATATATATAACTTATTTATATACGATAAATTTACGGGCAGAATACCGCATACATGAAAAAGATTCACAACAAATTAAAACGGTTAAGACGTTGAAGTGTGTACTTTTTATTAAAAACACTTAGCGCCTCCTTTTCTATATATTATGATAAATTAAATGTAATTCCTATTAAAAAAAAAAAAAAAACAATTTATGGTCCAGTATTTTTTATTATTAATAATATTAATAGCGTAACTGTATTATTAAATTGTGAAGACTGCTTGTTAGTGGTTCGTCAATTAAGAGTATAATCGGATTCCGTTTTTTTGGTACAGCGAGAGGTTTTGTTTTACTGAAGAATTGTTGGCTAGAATACAACTTACAATCATATTCGTTTATTTATACGTGGATGGATTTTTATTTATCAAAGTTCTAAGTAACATCGAATATATTATACGTGTACAGCTCTAAATGAGAGAAAAAAAATAGAAAATAAATTGATTACATTTAACGAACACAAGTCTATGGAGTTTTACAATATTACTGTTTTATGTTTATGAACTGCGAAGGCCAATAATTCTTTAGTAAAATTCATAAGAAATAACATATTTTGATAGAGAAAACAAACATTGAAGTATGTTGACACTATCGTTATACAATGAAGTGAAATTGTAAATGAGTTATTTAGTGGGTTTGGGACTTGTTAGGGTTCATTTTTCTTTGCCATCAGATTTGAAATATAATAATAATATTGGACATTGGGAAGCGATTAAATTGATTCGATAAAAAAAAGAATAACCAATAATATCTAAATTTTACATGTTTCAAATAGTAATTTATTTATATTTCGATTTATTTACTTTACCTATTTCACTGTCGTAAACGACAGTACTTACATTTTTTTTTCTTCTATAAAAACCAAAGTGTGCGAGACAACGACTAAAAATATATTTAATTTTAAAGTCACTTCTTCGCACAATTCGTACGAAACAAAATTGTGTGAAACCACTATTTAGACACAAAATCGGCGACAAATATTGAAAACTTGAAAATATCTTAGTTAAAGTTAAATTTGATTCCGAAGTGATAAGCTATGCAGCTTGACTGGATGTACGAAAGACTTACATGAAATAATAGCATAATATGTGCTTGTGTGTCGATCGCGTTAGTAAAGAATGTCAATTTCTCCACAATGCAACAATGGAATGGTTCAGTACGCTTATAATGATTTCTTTATTTAGTTGCTAGATGACCCGGTGAACTATTTAAAGAATTTTCTCAGAACTGCAGTTGTAGTGAGCCATTGGTTTGTAGGTAATATAACCATCGACGTGTTAAACCTTTAAATCCAAGCGAAGTGGTATATCGATGCAAAGGAAAATGAACTCTAACAACGTAAGCGGTCCCAAAGGCGGGAAGTGTTTGCGGTAATAGGTCCAAGTGTGCCATTTTATTATTAGCTAAATATATAAATACTATACAGCGTAGTTAGCTTAATTGTACCTTGTACAGCTTGTCAAAAGAGTGTAGAAATTAAAAATTGGCAACACTGCAGTGTCGTCCATTTTTTATCAACTACATGGTTAGAACGGGACAACACTAGAGTATTGCCACTTTTTAATTTCTACACTTTTTTTGAGAAGCTATACTTTATTGTTAGCTTGTCTTTTTCAGCCACAACACAAACCATTGACAATACACAATTTGTAGGATACTCTGTTTTTTATGGTTTTTTTAGATTCTTCTTCCTCTTATGGTTTTTTTGCGCTAGATGTTCGCAAATATTCAGATATTCACTTTTCTAGCACACTAGTAAGATACTTTTCTAGTAAGATTGAATAATATTGCTGTGACGAGTTTGATTTGAGATTAGGCGCTACACTTAAAAAGGCGACAGATGTTTACATAAAGATTGAATAACATATGTTTTTTGGGTTAAATGGGGCACTTTAAAAAAAGTTAAGATTTTTATTTTAAAACAGAAATGAATATTTTTTTTCTTTTTCTGCTGAAATACTTTTTCGAACATGCAAACACTTAATAAAAATAAAATTTATTGTTTTTTTTTTAATTCGCGGTCAATTGTTTTATGAAAAAATGAGTACTATTGTGCTCCGGGATTTTGCGTTATTAATCTTTAATTCGTCAGTTTCCTCTTTAAGTGAACATTCAATTCGCCACATTGAAAAGAGACTGATATAGAGAAATAAATAATGTTGCTCGATACTAGGACGATCTGTAGTCGAAATTTTCTTTCAGTTATATAATCTATATATATATATTTTAGCTACGGTTTTTCAAATAAACAAAGCTTATTACGTTTAGAGAAATCTACAGTACTGCAGACAGGAGCTTTATAGAGGATCGCGATTCAAACAAAAATATGCGGTTTACGTGACCGTCCATTGCGCGCAAACATCCCGCCAACAAAAATGTTTAACCAAAGAAGCGCGTTAATGTATTTGTATAGTGTATTGTATGGTTAGGAATGTATGCAATGAGTGTCGCCGCTATATAGAATGTATAGATTTAAGATAATCCTGTGTAATTTTACCATGTATTATTTATTGAAAATGATCAATGTTTTGTCAGCCATTTGAATGCATGATTTTCAATACAATGATAGTGAGGAGTTATGCGACATTTATGTCCTTATGACTTGAGAAATGCGGTTTTAAATTATGCCAACAACTAATAAGGTGCAGATTTGAATACACTATGGTGGTATCTAATCTCTATAAATGGCTTGTGACGTCATATTTTGAATGGTCTAGTGTTTTATTTTATTCACAAGTCATACTTTCACTGGTGAAATATTTTGTTTTATGGTTTTTATCACGTTATAAGCTACGTTTTTGCTTTTTGCTTCCAATGACAAATTAAAAAAAAGCACCTCATACGTACGACGTCACCGATAAGGACAATTTATAAGCTACATTTTTGATTTCAACATAAATCGAAAAAAATATCTTATAATTTGTGACGTCACTGATAAAGAAACTAATGAAAAAGAGTTACATAGTAGATATACTCTTTTTCGTGAACGTGAGCATTATGAATTAATTTTTGTTTCTATTTAGGTAGCAAACTATAATAGTTTCTTTTTTCTTTGTCATACTATCTTTAGATGAAAGCAACTCGAAAATGTGTAATTCTAATGTTTGTCAATGGTGTATTCAAATGGTTAATATGTACAAAAAATATCCTAAAAACAAATAAAATTAAAAACTCAACTAACTAGTACTACATAGATAAGGACAGGCTCAAAAATACAATTAGTAGTTTCATATTTTTTTTAATTGTTAACATGCGTAAAACTGTTCATTGTTAAATCAGGGTATATTCCTATACAATCATGTATCAACAAGGAGCCAATGGAAAGCGAAACGTGGTGTTGTGCACAAAAACCGTATCTTCTTCCATTTTGACACTGGTGTTGCCATGTATAATTTGACAAGTTATTTATTGACATATTGATATATATATATTAAATCCGAGTGAAAATATACTTTTTTCGTAATGAATATTTTGCTAAATTGCTTCCGATATATTATATTTATATACAGATATAAAAATAGTTTTAAACTCTTAAATTTGTATGAATAAGTACTATTGTTGCGTGCAATTTGATGTTTTTTGTGCGTCATCCACGCTTGCGTCATTCATTCGGTCCTCTGATATAATTTTTTAACAATGTTCAAGGCTCTGGATACAAGATTATTGAGCCACTCGTGCTCCATGTTGTAGATATGCGCGCCCGAATGTTGCTAGTGTAAGTTTAAGTGTTTCCCGGTTTTTTGTAAAGTTAAACCTTACCTGTGCCGCCTCTGTCGAACTGTTATTGTGCCAATGTTTCTAAAATACTTCTCCAACCGTTGTCGCATTCCATGAGTATATTTTTGTCCAAGCCTCTTTTCTATTTAGAACTTTTACCTACATTAAGGTGATTTTTATATATAAATATAAATGTATTATTGTCATAAATGTTGGATGAAAATACTCGGTTAGATGTAAAAAAAAAAACACTGTTCTAGTAATAATTCTTAAGATGTTACTGAAAAAGTACTAATGCATTTAATAGCTCTTATTCTCACACTACCGATGATGTAATAAGTCAGCCGTCATTTGACATATTATGTTTATAACTAAAGTCCTTGAAATTATGTCCAGAACAAGAGGAAGAGATTATTTATTTTAAAACCTGATAATAGCAGTTGAAGTCTTATTTTAAACCTTATCTTATCTTGAGACCTAAAACGCACTGCGTCCTATAGTCCTTCTGTTTTCGCGAGTGCATGAATAATGCCAAACCCTGTTCAAGGCTCATAATAGTTTGTCAAATGACATTTGTCCAAAGGAACTTGTTAAGGACCCATCAATTAAACGATCAAACCTGTTTGTTATACTTTCGTTTTTTTTTTTTAAAAAAAGCGTACACCAAAAATACTTGACAAAAACTTAGCCACAGTTCTTATTCTGACGACAAGCGCGTTCATGACCCAAGCATGAAAAATTTGCTTTTGTGGCGTCATACGAATGATTAAAACAATCAAACGTGTTTGCCCCAACACCATCAAACATAGCGTAAATCAAAATCAAAATTCGAACACGTTTGAAAACACTTTGTTTGACAAGACGTTTGATCGTTTTCAAGCGGGCTTTTCACCGTGTCGAGAGTTTATTGTGATAAAATATGTAACGTTTACCTTGATTCATCAAACTCACTAAACGCATGTCATAATGTCTGGTGGTCTAAACTAATCGATGGTTAATTCGTATGACAACTTTTGATACATTTTTTACTCTATATTAAAGTTATATGTAAGTACACGTGTGTAGTCACACAACACTATAACTAACGTTTGCATGACGAGGTACCATTTTCACATCGGTTTTTTTTAACGCCAGTCAACGGTTGCTTCTAGGTTTGCTAGATGTTAAATCTATCAAACCTATGTAGTTGATTATCAAAAGAAAAAAAAATACAATGAATAACCCGGCGTCATTTGTAATCCGAAATGTGAAGTCAGGTGTCGCAGTATCGACGTACTTATTCATAACTAGCTGTTGCACGCGACTTCGCCCGCGTAACTTTATAACATATATGTTACTCGCTGATAACGTAGTTTTCTATAGGTGAAAGAATTTTTAAAATCGGTCCAGTAGTTTTTGAGTTTATTAATTAAAAAAACCATTTACAAACATACAAATCTTCTCTCTTTATAATATTAGTACAGATAATTATTTTATGCATTTTCAAAAAAGTTACTGGAATCCAGATCACTCTATAGTCCGATAGATTCAATAATCCGAAACCACCTTACAAAACAATGGTCGATAAACCGCGGCTCAATATCCAGCGGTCTCCATTGATTTCGCATTTGTGCTATTGTCCACTGACCTGTGAGCGCCACAAGAGGTTTTTTATAAGATTTAATTGAAAAACTTCGAGTCCTCTACTATTTGTTTCAATATAATTAGAATTTTTCATATAAGTATAGGTACATTTGAAGTTTACGAAAGAAAGATAGCTCAACTTGAAAAAACACTTTAATTTAAACATTTGAGTTTGATGAATTTAAAAGAAAAAATATGCTGTTGCCAAAATAATGATATATTGTAATTTTTATTTTATATCACTATTTCGGCTATTAAATATAATTTTAACTTTATATTTAACAGGTGCATATATTTTAATTTAATTCTTACTATACTTTTCTAGGATAATGGGTGATGATGAAAATAGTACCTCGTCATTTCAATGGCCTTTCCACACAATATAGCATAAAATTATGTGTCAGTTGTATTCGTTCATTATTTATATAAACTAAGTATTATAATTTAAATTTGATTCTTTTGTGTTTTTATTTTGTATGCACACTTTAATTTTCATCTAAGTCTAATAAGCGAACTGTCCTCAAACAATACTTTTTTTGACTTTTTTGACAAATATGCGTCAATTTACAACTTTTATTAATTAGGAAAGTCAATCACACAAACTAGCTACAGGCTGGTTGCAACTGAGCGAAGGTCCTTCAATTTGACGATATCAATAGTTTTATTGAATTCGTGGGCTGATGGCGCTAAATATAATATTTTATCGTTTATATTTAATTTATTTTATTTTAATTTCAACAAAAACAATGCAGCATTACAGAAAACATTGCCACATATGAGGTTGCATTATATAAAAATATATATTTAATTTAAAGTATCAAATCAAATTGTAAATGAAATTGGGAGAACTTTTTTTTTTGCATATTTTTCTGTTAATTGTCTTATCTCTCTGAAACGCCATCTGTTCCAGCGAGTCAGTATTACAATTGTTTCGTTTCAGTTGAAGAAGTTTTCGATAAGATTTGATATTTATTCCATAGAAGTTTTGTATGAGGACAATCGTTACTGTTGTCTATTGTGCATTGGAATTTGTTGTGAGCTCGTAAAATAGGCAAAAAGGAGCACAAAATGTTTGTAACTAATCACAGTTTAATTTCTAATTTTTTTCTTATTGAAACACCTAACGTTAATAATAATAGTTGTAAAAAAAGTAGATAATTGCGACATCTGTAATGATGTGAGTGTTTTGTTTTGAAATGTTTTTGTGTACAGTCAACCACGTATTATTTAGCCTATATTATTTTAGTTAGTAGTATTATACAACACAATAAATTGTAAATCATATTGAAGATTTTATTTATTTTTTATGTAACCGCCTGTATTATTTTAAATGTAAAAATATATAAGAAACTATAAAATTCGATGTTTTATTTTGATGTTTTTATAGTTTACTAGCGACCCGCTCCCGTCTTCCAAGAAAAAACTTAATTAGGTTTTATTATGTATATAAAAATTTTAGTTAAAAATTGATGGCGAAAACTGCATCATCAATCACGAATACAATGAACAATTATAATATATTTAATTTATGCAGGATAAATTTGTAGTTATAAATCAACACTTACTTAAGAGGCATTTAGTATTCTATAAAGAATAATACATAGTCAGGTCTTAAGTTCTATCACATAATCAATTTTTTTTAAATTAGAATGCTGGTCATAAAAGTTGAATTCGATTTTTAAATGTGCACTGTTTCAAGCAGCGAACGCTCAAAATTATTGCTGAACTCTTTGGCAACCGAGCAAAGTTACTATCAAAATGTTGTAACATTCTACACAAGATTCAGTAAAAAAATAGGTTTCGAATGGGATAAATATAAATAAACAACAAAAATGGCAAATATTCAATTATTAAAATCTGATAAAAAATTAATTTCAATTCGCTGTATAGAATTAGAACACAAGAAGAATTTGACTTTTATTGAAAAATATTTCTAAAACGGTTTATTGCGCGCATATGAATTCTGCATCAATTAATCCTTTAGCCGCCAGAGTCGGATTTATCCGACAATCATTCTCGTGTCCATTTCGTCAGAGCCGTATTCGATATACAATATACGACAAATTCTTCTACTTGTATATATTGTATGAAACATTTCATATAAACGTTAAAGGTCAAACGTCAATGTTTTTTGCCCAAGTGAATCCCTTAAGTAATCGCATGTATGTATTCTGTACCTTTTTATTTCTTATTGTTTCAAAAAAATACAATATCGGTCACTGAATATGATATTTATTGCTAGTCACGGCTGTTTATTTATTCTTCTGAAACTTTCACTAGACAATGTTATAAGGAGACCTAGTCACGTATAGAAAACGTGATGCCTTCAAAGGCCCTACAAACTTTTTTTCATGTTATTACGTTGTCCGTTTTTGGGTGCTGCAAAAAATACTTTCGCCCATTTTGTTTCAAGGTCGTTCGTGTTTTTATTTAATCTTTTCTTAAAGGCACATTCATTTATTTTATACTATTATAGCTTTAGCCCGCGACTGCGACCGTGCCCCTTTTTCTTAAACGTTAAAAGATTGCCTGTATGTGCAATAATTTATGCAATCTTTATTATTCACTAGCTGTTACAAGTGATTTCGTCCGCGTAACTTTAATTAATATAGCCTATGTTACTCGCTGATAATGTAGCCCCTTATATAGGTGAAAGAATTTTTAAAATCGGTACAGTAGTTTTGAGTTTATTCATTACAAACAAAAATACACATCTTTTCTCTTCATAATATTAGTAGTAGATACTTAGTTACATATTTCTGTCAGGATATTTTTTTTTATAATTTTAGATGATCCTCTAGAACAGTATTTAAGTAGCATTCAAACTTTGTTAAAATCACCCCAAGTTTGTTTGAAACTTCAACCGATAAGGAGAAAGCGAAATATTGTCTGTTGTATTCGAAATTTCCATTTAAAAGTTTAGCATAAAGTTGGGTATAGAATTACAGATGGTATATTATTAGATGTTCCAAGTTTCAAACTCAAATTTATTATTATCTATATTAATTTATGATTAATAATTTTACCTATTTATATTAGGTATCTAATTATAACCCACAGTCTGCAGAGGCATATCACACCCTGCTAATCTTAATTATAAAAGGCGATGTGTGTATGTATGTCCCCTATAGACTCCAAAACCGCTGAACCGATTTTGATGAAACTTTCAGACAATCTTCAGTTATTCAGACAGATTAGTCCAGCGGGTGTTCCTGTGAAGTTTGGTAGCGATCGGATGCGGACGAAGTCGCAGGCATATACTAGTTAATACTATGATTGCGACCAGCGGAACGACAATGCTTCGTACTATAATATCCAAACGGAAAGATGAGATGAAGTGTCGAAGCCTCAAGATTTAAATGATAGCACCCTCTTGAAGAAATGACTCTAAAGCCTACGGGAAGGGTTGCCATCGGAATAGGGGGAGGTTTTAGTCCGTAAGTCACTGGATATTCAGTGGAGTCGCGCATGCTGATGCAAAGCTCGAAACATCAGTAGGTATCTAGATACGAGTATGATGGATTTTCTACTCCTATGGAAAAAAAATATAACCACAGAGAGCGATCTTTGTAAGTTTTTTTAGGTAAGTATATGTGGACGCTAATCTGCGGAGCCTATTTAATATTGTCTGCCTATTTCAAATACTTACACTTAAAAAAATTGTATCTAGGTATGATAAATTATAGCAGGTTTAGCTTAGTAGGTATCAATAATAAGAATATTCTGCTCGGGAGTATCTATCTTTATTTTCCAAAAAAAATAATATAACACCAATTAAATATACAATTTAAAAACATTAATTAGTTTGGGAAATTGACCCACATTGTTGTATAAACGCTGTCTGACGAAAATTACAATTTTAGTTTGCATCAGAAATGCTTATTTATATCTAAGATTTTTCAAAGTGTATAACATGTTATTATCGATCAGTTATTGTCCATTTAGACCACGATGAGAGCTTAATCATTTAGCTAATTATATATATCTTGAAACATTTCTACTTTATTATTATAGACAGATTGATTGTGTGATAAAATAGTTTCCAATGTACGATCGCAGAAATAAATGTTATAGTGCGAGATTCGGCATTAAAGACAAAATTATATACCCTCCATGTGTTAGACAGGGATGCCGAGAGTTAATTATAATTTATGTTATTTAACAGCATCAGTATGCTATTTAGCAAACAATTTATCAATGTTAGTATCATCTACCAGATAATCTTTGTCATAAATAAATAACAGATGCGGGTATATTTCTAATGACGTATCTTACACCATAAGCGTTTAATTGTTTAAAGTCCACTAGGTATACCTAGTGATATACATGAACCGCAAACAGATAAACATTCCTTTTCCGTGATAGTACTTCTTTGAGGAATTCTTTGATTGGTTTACAATTGCTCTTATTATTTTAAAACATGGTTTGGGGTTCAAACAACTAATTACATGTCTCTTAATTCATTGGTGTTACTGATTATAATTGAAACGAATTCTCATTTTGATTGAATTCGTGCCAACAAGGAGCGGTCAACTTTAGTGTTGCCAGAGTTGAATGATTCTACTATTATGGTAACATAGTGGACATTTATCACACTTTCGACGGCTTTACAGTATAATGTCATTTATATCTAAGATAATAATACTGATATGGTTATTTCATGATTTCCATATATGTATATATAGTATTTAATCGGGTAACACGATCGCAAAGATATGCAACTGCGAAAATTCTACACTCATTAAACATTAAACACCTAATTTTAATTGCAATATTAGTCTCAATAGACAACTACTCATTGTATCACTAACTACTTAATGAGTTTAAAAAGGACAATAAAATAATTTTGTAAAATACTACGGAATATTGTTAAAAAATTATAATACAAAATATATTATGTAGTTTTGCTAAATCGTAATATTATGTAGGTTGAGAACTGCTATGACAGCTCATTACGTAAAATAGGAGTTTAATGAATTCATTGACTCATTTAAAGCCATTATAAATATGAGTAATTTTAAAGCCAAATTTCATAGTCTGTGAGGTTATGTCGACCTTTGTCGATACTTATCAAGTCAATAGATAGATATATTTAGATATATATAATAAGAAATATACACACATATTTAACAATACTCTTTAAGTACAGCCTTTGACCTTCAGTGCGACTTTTAAACTGGACAATGAAGAATTTTTATGTTTTCGTAGTTTTTATATTTATTTATTGCGAATTTAAATGGAGATTTAACTGGTAACCCTAAATATTCGGTTCTTTCCCCGGTAAATCACTCCTGGCCGCTATCCGAGGGCAAATCACGTGGAGAGGCATGAGGAAGCGACGGGTGTGAGCGATGTTCCAAACAAGATTACGATTCAGATTCAGTACGATACGCGCCTCCGTCGAGAGAGCAAGTCTCGAAATCGACAATACTTTAGTCTCACCAGCCTTTTTTGAGAATTCCAAGACTTACTTTTCAATGAAGCTTCAAAAGATATTTTTTTGGTATTTTTTTTGTTTATTGTCAGCAAGATCTACTTACTTCCGAGTCGCCATTTCACCTTTAAGCTGACTCCGACCCTACATCTATTTATTCAATAATTCACAAATACTAAACAAGCCGCGTAAACGCGAATGCTAATTTACAATATTAACTATTACAATAAACATGGAACATTAAAATGTAGTTAAAGCATTTTTTTGTCGGACCTCGGCGGTGAACATATTATTTTTATTACGGATTGCCCCTTGACCGAAGCCGACTAGCCGTCTTGAAGGCTTTTAATTATAACACAGTATTATTACACTTAGCGTCTAATCACAACAATAATTATGTATAATTAATTTATTCATAATAATGGTAATAATAGTAACATCAAATGAGATCGTAGAAATGACTTAATCAGTCATTCCCTCAGATAAAACAATAATTCATGATCGAGCCCTGTGGATGGCAGAGTGAAGCCGGTAAAACTACGCCTTTGCCGTGTACATACACGGTTACACGCACACAAATGCAATCAAACTACGCCTCGCCTTATTAAAATATTTACTAATGAAAATGCCAAATTTAGTAATGAAAGGTTGTTAAAACTATTCTTCAAAAAATAAAAAGCAGGATAGAATTTGGAAACTAATATTTTCAACAAAAATAAACAAAAATTTGAGGTTATAGCTTGGAACACAAAATTTTAATCCACAGTAAACGGCCTACGCACACATGTTTGTAAAACTGGCTTCACTATTTTGACCGCAAAATTCTGTCTATACTCGTAGTTCTTATTTGGTCTGAGGTTATTCCATTGTCAAAACGGTCATTGGATAGTTATGTAGTGGCTTTTATTTCACGCTTTGCAGAAGTGATTTTATTTAGAAATAATTAACTTAAAGAACACATGAATAGTATCTAATACAAATCTGATATAAGTTATACTTACTGAAAATCATATGATTTCCATAATGTGTATCAACCCAACTAAAAAATATTTCAATTTATAAGTGTCGTATGACTGCTGTTTTTATTTTGAACCAGTATTCGGGTGCGGTAAAAAATAAAATTAAATGAAAATAAGAAATGCATTTTCAATCTACATATAATATGTCAAATTATTAAACATTTAAAACATTTAATTGAAGCTAATACTACACATACGGCAGTCTGCGTTAAGTATATCAATGAATAGGTACACGATATTAACATTACAGTATTTAATATCTTTTTATATTTTATAAACAAATTTTTATTGTCTTTTTGCGTATTTACTCTAATGGAAAAATTATTAATAATAATACTTTAAAAAAATGATCAGAAGAATACATTTTAATTATTAAGAGGCTGTCGGGCTCAGACAACGCCTTGTTTTTAATTGAAAACTTTAAGGCTCTAAGCAGATAGAGCAACTTTAGTTGAAGAAACGATCAACTTTCTAAAAGTTTTTGTTACAAGTTGCCAATTGCAACAACAAAAAGGCCAAGTTTATGGTTACCGAGATTCTAAATAAACTTTTCAAATCCGTCAGACGTGTGAATTGAACGATACCTTGAGCAAGACTGGCACTGCGAATACGTGAAGTGAGTAAAATTGCTCCGATTGCCAATTGGTTGACTTGACACAACTAGGCACAACTTTGAAAGTTGCTAATTGTGTAAATTTAAAACTGATTCTCGAGTACAGCAACTGAAAACTCGCAACTAGAGTTGTTATGTCTGCGCAGTTTCTTAGTTATATGCACAGCTAGTTTTGAGTTGGCTTTTGGCCCAAGGAGATCAAAGTTGCTCAATCTGTTTTGCGCCTAAATCTCAATTTAAAAGTGCTACAAATAAAATCGAGTCCAGCAATAGCCGAGTTCGACTCTCGTAAACAAATACCCTTAAATGTTTTAGTAATAAACACATATAATTTTGATAACAAACAATTTGCCACACCTATTTTCTATAGTAGTAAACATTCATACACAAATTTATTGTCGTACATTAGTTTTTTATTGTCAAAAATTTTTAAATTATTGGGAATTGACTAAAAATTTTCAATTGCACATCTTATAAAATACAAAGTGCGGTTTATTGTCCGAATTTGGAAGTACTATATTTATTTTAGGACAATATAAGATATCCTAATAATAATTAATTTCAACAATACATTTTTCAATTAATATCTTAACATCTATCGAAAAATACAATGCGATCATTCAAAAAGTCGAGTATAATTTTTATACTCTAACATCGAGTAAATCTCAGTTATTTTTAAGTATAGGTAAAATTACTATTGCACAATATAATAAATGCGATGGAAGCTCGCATTCATAGAAGCAAAAAGCGTTAAGATATGATTATCGATATGGATATAAGGTTGTAACAGATTTAAAGCCTGATAGATTTTTTGTACATCGTGGGAGCTTGTCCCGGGAGATAGAGATTCCTCGAAGTTTCTTAACACTCGGATCCGAAGTTGTTGGTGTTCAGTATGCGTAGGGTGCGATCTCGGGGGCTACGTAGTCAAAATAGGGTTGGAAGGTGTGGTAGTAATTGCGTCGGGCTGGTGGCAACATTACGTCGGAGTAGCGTGAGAATTGAGACACCTGGCGGCTTCCCGTAGGAGGTTTCCTGTCGACAATCACCATTTACTTACTTAGGTCAGGATTAAGATATCTACTAAAAGAGAAACTAGCTGGTGTTCGCGACTTCGTTCGCGTTGAAAAAAAAAAAATGTATAAGCAATGTATCGCTCGACCTCTTGTTGTTATAATACTTTGGCCAGGTGATAGTTATTTTAGACGATCCCACCGAAACAGTACTTTTATTCTGTATGAAAGGTATCCTATGTCCTTTCTTGTATCCTTGACAGTGTGTATGGAAAATTTCATGATGATCGGTTGAGTAGTTAATGCGTGAAAAGGTAACAGACAGACAAACAGAGTTACTTTTACATTTATAATATAAACTATGGAATGGAAGTAGGTATGGATATATTGTATTTGTTTGTTATTTTATTTAATTCTAAGTTATATATTTAATTCTAAGTATAGATATATACTAGAACAGCTTGGAGGAGGCCTATGTCAAGGAACAACCTGACTTACATACAGCTTGCCGATGCTACTATTTAAAATTAATTTTAAAAGTGTATATAGTATGTATGTCAGTGAATAAAGGCTATTTTTATTTTTATTTTTTTATAGATATATACTTATAATATTTTGTTTTGATTTTCCTTATTTTTTTACTAAGAAATTTCCTTACTTGTGCTGCCTGGCGTTGGGTTCGTCTGCCGCATATTCAAGGTGAATTGGCTGTAGACCGCGAGGCTCTTGTTCCCCGTAGTTAGCGTAAACGTAATCGTCACCGCTAAAAAATTAACAAATAATTTACTATGATTTCACAGTTCAACTTTTCAAACTTGTAATAGACATATTTCATTTTTTAATGATCGTTTTCAATTATTTTGATTATACAGTTATCAGGTTAAACAAATAATAAATACCTATTTATTTGATACTTGATAATATATCCCGATGATAATAAAATGTGTGATTTATCATGGAATTGTGTTTATATTGTTTGGCAACACATTTTTCACAATTACATTTTGGCAACTTTAGCGGACAAAACCTATTATTTAAGAAATTTAAAAACAATTAAATTGATGATAGCTTAAATCATACCCGTTTATAATTGCAAGCACACATCTATGTCACAAGGTCGATGATATTGTATGTGATTTGATTAGATATAGAGAATAAATATTTTTGTTAATTCACACAATTTTAATGTTACTTAGTTTTTTTAATTAACACGAATTTATACTTGACGACGAATAAAACTAAATTGTTTTAAAATTTTAATACCAACAGGTTGATGATATTGGTTAATGTTGAAAATATTGGTGTAAATTGCGCTCTATGAGTAGAGGTACTCGTACGTCAATCGAAGCGACGACGCAAAATGTGTGGGTAGTTGTAACATTGAACAAGGAGTGGGCGTAAACAATTTTGTATGAAAAACGTAGCGAGAAATTCCTTGAATAAATTCGATGTATTGTGAGAAGAAATTTATTGAAGAACCGTACTTAGATCGTAGTCTATTTATGGACGACCCATTTTAACTTTGGGCCCATTCGTCGTAGTTACGAGTAGAAGGCAATGGCCGATATTTTGCTGCCGATGAATTGACAAATTATCTACTGTTCGTATCGTCCTTTAAAGGTGGTTAGAAAATATAAGTTAGTAATTTTCCTTTTTAAGGATTTTATTCAGGAAAATCTATTTTCTTTTATCGTCAGGGCGACACAGGCTGACGGTCCACTAAGGCTGATGGTAAGTGGCTACCGTCGCTTATAATAGAAGCAACGGTATTGCTGTTGCAAGTGTGCTGCCGATTTGATTTTTGATTAGGGATTAGTAAGCATAAGTAATGGGCTCTGCCATCACTTACTCACTCACGGTAACACAATAGCACATATGCTGTTATTTGATGATGGTCTTCTGTATGGGGGTGGTGACTGCCGCCAGACGAGTTGCCCAAACTACACACTGCGTTTGGTTTAAAAGGGGTTAATGGGTTCGTGTGTGGTTTAAAAGCAGACAACTGCTTCTGGGTCCGCTAATACAATATATATATTTATGGTGTATCGTATATATATTAATGTAGTAGTGGGCATGAATATGGCATACTATTATCGCAGTTATCAACTGAGTAGCCCTTCTGACGGCAGTAACCACCACCTTATAAAATATCGCATCTTTTATTTACATTGCACATTGGGTTCTAAACAATATATAAATATACGAATATACTTCATATTCGTAAATATATACAAAGGATATAATTTTATAAATAAAAAACACCTATACCAAAGCAAACATTTCATACATACAATTTTTTGTCTTAAGCGAGGATCGAACTCGCGACATTTGGCACAGCAGGCGGAGCTACTGCCGCTGAGCCAATCGAGACGTCAAACAATCATCATAACATATTTCCAAAACTACATAATTTATTAATAGAGATTATATTAAAAACTAACTGGTGCCCGCGACTTCGTCCGCGTTGAAAAAGAAAATATATGAGTTTATTATACGATGAGATATCGCAAAAACAAATTTAAAAAATCAGTTGCTATTTGCGCCATCTAATGGGATGAAAATAAGACTTTTTGTCACTGCAGTCTACCAGTATTATATTTAATGTCACTATTCACTGACAGATGGCACTGGAGTTGACGCAAATCGAAATTATACTAAAATAATTATAGATATATATAAGCGTGATGTTATTAAGCCTACAGCCTTCCACGATAAATGGACTATCCAACACAAAAAGAATTTTTCAATTCGAACCAGTAGTTCCTAAGATTAACTCGTTCAACCAAACTCTTCAGCTTTATATATTAGTATATATAAGTATATATGTATATGTAGATATTCACCCTCGTCCAGCCGCTAACTCCTTTATTTCTTGCTTCTGTTCGGTTTCGTATTTCCTTTGCAGCTCACGAACGTGCTCCTGACGAATCAGTTTCTTCAGGGCTTCGAATCTGCGGAAATATATTCGATTTTAAATAAATAAGTAAATAATTAGTCCCTCTGTATATACGCTTAGATATTTTAAACTACACATTTAATTTTAATGCGCTTTTTTATGGAAAGAGAATGCAACACTTACCTGTCTCTTTGAGGTGGAATCATGAAAGATTGGGCTGCACCTCGAGATCGCGACGGGCCAGGGTAACGCAAGATCTTCCCGGATGTGTGCGGTACGTTCAACATTCCAAACATCTGAAACAATTTCATTCCCTTTGAGGCTATAGTTTGACCAGAACCGCTGTAGCTTTAGATGTGTAAGTTCCACTTTAAATTATTCGAATCGTACTTTCTTTTTGAAGTTAAGACGCGTATAAAAATACTAAGAGAAAATAATGTCTAATAAAAAAGTTCGTAACACTACAACCGTAGAAACATCTTTGTTCAATATTATTGAAGTGTTTGGTTAACTGAATTCACAGAGCGATTAACTCACCGAGGAAGTGGAATGAATACACCAAAGAACGAACAATCCAATTAGCACACTTCAAAGAGGCTAACACAACGGACGCTGACGAGGAAAAAGGCAAAACAGCTAAATCATTTCATAATAAATGAGAGGCAAAAGCTTTGTAGTTTAAAAAAGTGTTTTTAAAAGCTTTGTTCGTGTCTTGAATTGCTTTTTTTTTAATAAACAATCCCGTTAAGTGGAACATTGTTGGTTTTTGTAAATAGAATTACTGACACTTCGATTGTGAGGCAAAAGATGAGTTTTATAAATTTGACCTGTGTATCTGTGTGTCTGTCTGTGGCATTATATCTCCTAAATGAATGTACCGATATTGATCTCGTTTATTTTTTTTAAGAGAGAATATAATCAAGATCTGTTCAGGCGTTTGAAGATCATCATCTTATTTCCTATTTGACGAAGGAATCTCACTAACTTCCACCGGTTCGATTGATTTGAAACTTGTGTACTTCGGTAGTATTTTGATCTGATGCTTCAGCATCAAGTAGTATGCAGGATATTGAACTCCTCAGCAACTTACAGTAGATATAGCGTGTTTGGGCTTATTATAATGGTCTCAATAGAATGTCGGGGGGTTAGTTAAAATATAATTTTTAATTAAAGCTTGTCAGCATGACATGGTGGTATAAATTTATAAAACCATAAAACCATACCATAAAGCGGCACGTCGTGAAGTAATAATTTGTCTTTAATAAGTAGTAATATAATTTTCTTACATCATCATAGTCTGGTGTGCGAACAACATTCGGAGGCGCCTTAGTGACCACGCGACCGTAAGCTTCGCGGGCTACCGGAGGATATTGGTATCTGAATCTGAAACAAAATAATTGACCGTCAGCCTGTCTGTCGACTTTAATATATGAATAATGGAATTGTATTAAATTGAAGGATTGAGTTTCAATCAACACTAATTTCTTAGAGAGTAACGTATTTGTTCTGTTCACACCAAAAAAAAAGCTAAGCGCTATGAATGTGACCCTTTGTATCTTGTACACAAGCGTAGCTCCTAGATTTAGCTCTAAGATTTTTATGTTTAGTGTGGCCTTAGCCTTGGGTTATGTGTCTGCTGAACCATTAAAAAAAAAATCTCTTACCTCGGCGCTGCTCGCGGCACAGCTGTATATACAGGCCATTCGTTGTACATGAGTGGGTCCCGGTACGAATTCACTTCGTTCATGATTTCAGGGGCTCGCGCTTGCCGTTTGGAGAACCTGTTTACAATTAACAACAATTTGGTAATATACATTTTTTAAATAAGAATGGATGAAAGTACTTAATGATTAGTGATGTGTCGAATCGTTAATTAAAAATTTATATCCGCGGATACGAATCTTAACTTTCTTACTCAATCGGTGTCGGTGCGCGTGACCTTGAAACGATAGTTGACGCCCGCCACTTGAGGCTTTATAATAAAGGTGACAAATGTTTGATTTTAAGAAATAAAAAAATAATCTGAATGGAATTTAATAGCATTTCATTGCTACCTAATCAACTAATATATAGAATTTCATTTACGAGTTAAAATTTAATAAGGTAAAAGATCCGTAAAAAGATCCGTAAAAAAATCCGCCAAAAAGTAACGGATATGGATACGGATCTTTCTTTTCCCTCGCATATCCGCGGATACGGATACGGATATCAGGCACATCACTATTAATGATGTCCATACATCTTTACCTAGTATAAAACAAAGTCGCTTTCAGACTTCTGTCCATCAGTATGTACATTTAGATCTTTTAAACTACGCAACAGATTTTAATACGGTTTTATACATATATATATAATTTGCAGAAAAAAAAAATACCGAAGCCGGTAATTTTTCATAGCATTGACGACAGGGATACAGATATGTCTCATAAAGGGCAGTCAAGCTCCACAGACTACAATATTTTTTAATTGTCACTTAGTAGTTTTGTGTTTTTTTTTTTAACGTTGGGAAATCCTCTTATATACCCGGCAGTGTAGTGGACACTGCCGGGTTATGCCGGATTCCTACCGGCTAAAACCCAACGACTTTCTAACAGCGCGGCCGCTCATGAGCGGGGTCGCGGGGACGTTATACACGACTTCGGTGCCCCGCCACGGCCTGTGCTTCCTGTCAGAACCTCGGCGTACCCGAAAGTGAAGGTACGCCGGCCAAGGTACACGGCCGGAGGACCATACGACGGGCGGCAGTCTCCTCCAAGCCTTCCCGCTGCCTTTCCGCCGCTTCCTTGCGCGACATAACGTGCTCACAGAACGTGAGCATGGCCTGCCACGCAAGGTCACTGCCAACCATCCAGAACGGGCCTAGGCTTCAAATGAGTATAAGGTTTTCTCGTAGTCCATAATGGCTTCGCACAGAGCCATGTGTGTACGTAATGTAATAACATATTATACGAATACATTATTAAGGTTATTACAATAGAACGTGTATAGCAATTTTAATTAAGCAGCGATATTTTACACGGGCAAGACCGTTTGAAGGTTTCTCTGAAGAGTACCTCCCTATATTACGCATTGGATTAGTAAATTCCGACGGAATATCTATATTTAGAAGTCTTTATAAGTCATAGTAGTTAAGTTAAGTTAAACATGTTAAGTACACTGTTTAGGAGTGCAATTTAGATAATTATCCATACACACGTAATTTATAGTTTTCACAAGTATAAAATTGCAATCTAGTTTGTGTACTATATCAAATAAATAAATAAATAAATTATTAAATAATTAAATAATTATTTAGTCATCGAAAAGTAAATTTATATATTTATAATAAGGAAGTTTTATATTTATAATAAAACCTATTATAATTATTTTTTTTATGTAAATAAAAGAAACAAAAAAAAAACAATATTTTGCAACTAAGTCACAGAAAAATAAATTTACATGGCTTAGTTACTTGGTGTACTAGAGAATTGTAGTTTTTCTAAAATCCCAAAGAAAACTCAGCGACTGCATATATAGATAAGTAATCATATCTATATATGCATGCGTTATGAGTCAATCATAACAGATAGCTGTTATGATTGACTCACAGTAATCATTTCCTTCATTAAAACTTTAATCTACATACTCAAATTATCTATTTTACTAATCTGAGTTTATATATTACAAATCGGTCATGTCTGTTTCTCCTCTAACTACTTCTAAACCATCTTAGGATTTTAATTCGGTTTTCACTAATGGAAAGAGTGATAAGCGAGGGTGGTTTGTGTATATAAAAAAATTGCATCCTGTGCGAAACCGGGAGTGGGTCGCTAGTCTATACTAATATTATAAAGAGAGAAGATTTGTATTTTTGTATGTTTATAATAAATAAACTCAAAAAGTACTTGACCGATTTTAAAAATCTTTTCACCAAACATTATCAGCGAGTAACATAGGCTATATTTTATATAGTTACGCGGGCGAAGTCGCGTGCAACAGCTAGTAGGTTGCAAAAAGTAGAAGAGTCAACTTTGTATATAATTATTATTCCAAATAACTTTATGAAAATTGAACATTGTCAGTCTTGTGTAGAAGTTATGTCTCGAACGAGGAAGGAAATTATTACGTACATTGAATAGTTTATCATGTCTTCACTCCTGACAACCTCTTTGTGCCCGAGACACAAAACAGTCCCATTCCACTCGCGTTGTGTGTCTGAGAAATTGTTTCGCTTAATAACAACGTGTTATATATTATTTTTATGAATCATATAACATTTTTTGTATTTTTTGTATTTTATAACATTGTATGTAGGTATGTGTGAGGCTTATTCTATCACGCTAAGTGCGCCCGTTCCACTTTTTTTTAACGTTGATGGACGGGGTAGTGGGGACGTTATGACACAACATCGGTGCCCCGCCACGGCTATCCAGCGCAGGGAGGGATATGCTCCCTGTCAGAACTCAGAGAGCGCCCGTTCCACTTATCCCTACTAAGTTTCCTATATAAAACACTATCTAGGGGGGATCCCCTGGATAGTGTACTACGAATTTGGCAAGACTGTAATGTCTTTAAAGATCAGTTAAAATAAGCAGTAGGCCTGTGGACTGCAGAATGGAGCCGGTAAAACTACACCTCCATAGTGTAGACCTGTGGTTACACGCACACAAATGCATTCAAATTACTTGCATCAAAGAATTTAAAAAAAATGGAATTAATATTCGTGGCAAAGGAATAACAAATTTCAAAGCTTGTATTATCTGACTATTTAATATACAATATTACCTTATTTAAGTTAACTTAATCAAATTCTTATATTTGTAGACGCTCTTAAAGTGAAATAAAATTCATACTATGTATCTAAGGAAGTGCTCGGGGCTTAAACCTTACCTCCACATTGCTTTCAGTTGATCGCAGGTGGGCTCGTCAGGTTTACCAGCATCGCGGTCCCGAACTCTGGCCGGCCGAGGGGACAACAGTGGCTCTTGATCTATTCGCTGTGCTAGCACTGCGCAGGCGCACATCACCACACCCCACGCGCGGTATAACCACCCCATCCTGTGGACAAAACCATTATTTTATTACTTGCTATTCTTTTTTTATGTTAAGATCGATAAACAGGGTGACGGATCACTTGATGGTAAGTGGCTACCGTCGCCTTTAACACAAGCAATGGAAGGTGCTGCTGACCTTTGTAGGTTTAAGGATAGGGTTTAGGAATGGATAGGGAAATAGGCTCTGGCATCCCTATCTCATTGCATTCACCGAAACACAACAGCACATAATATGCTGTTATTTCACGGTGGTTACAGCCGCCAGACGGGCTGCCCAAATGACTGCGAATCGCAGTGTGCCGAAATGCCAGGTGCCACTGATAAAGATTTTTATTTATTTAATTATAATGTAGAAAAAATAGGCGCCTCTTAAACTAAAGTAAATATTATAATAATATTAAATTAAAATGTTGAGGAAGCTCCGAGAAATCTGCTCGTCCAAAATTCCTCAGTGCCTTAAAATAAAAGTTTTCGACAAATGTATGTTGCCAGTGGAAACGTGATCTCTAACTATGGGCCTTGTAGGAAAGCTCAATGACGTTCAACAAGTTATAGAGAGGGCTATGCTCAGGAATCAGGAATGAAGAAATACGTAGACGTACGCAAGTTACCGACATAAGCAGACAGATCAGATAAGCAGGCAGGACACATAGTACGGAGAGTCGACGGCCGCTGGGTTCGGAAGGTGGAGGCTACGGCCCGCCAAGTGCAGCGTAGCCACCAACACTAACAAGGTGGACAGACAATATGATAAAGGGCGCGTATCTACGGTGGATCCAGGCTGCTTCTAACCGGTCTTATTGGAAAATAATGGCGAAGGCCTATGTCCAGCAGTGGACGTCCTGTGGCTGCAATGATGATGAATTAAAAATTCCGCTGAAGCCCCTAACCATATAATACTTTTAGTAGTCGCCCACAATTACTATACAAAGAAAATAACGTTTTTAATAATTATACCAGACCGTACAATTTAAACTCGTGTATTGACTAGCTGGGATTATGATCGCATAATACACCCACAGAATTTTATTAAAAGCTGTGGCGTCCCGCGTAAAGGTCAATCTTTTTATAAAAGCTTTAAAAGGCTTAACCTATTCAACCAGAACAATACATTATCCTATCAGACAACTCAATCGTACCTATGTAGAAAATGCTGAAAGCCCACGCCTAATGTCGCATCCAGATGTCAGGATTTTGTTCTAATGCGACCACAGAGCATAGAATCGCCGCGCCGCTCACTGCTAGAGACGGCATGGTCAACGCTTTCCATACAAATCCAAAGTTCCAGGGGGCGTCACCTTTTATTCACATCAGTATATTTATAATGACCGCACTCGCTAGTGAGAGCGTAAAATATTTATATAGAAAATTGTCAATTTGACATTGACAATTGACAATTATCCGTATAAATGTTTTACGCTCTCGCTAGCGAGTGCGGTCATTATAAACTCATGGTAGAAGTATATGCAGGGATTAAGCATTATTTAGGTTTAGGGTTCCAAGAAGATGTTATTTCATTTAATTACTTGTGATATGATATGATGCTTACACCAGAATTTTGATTATTCACGCTCTTACTTTATAATATTTAAAAGATTATGTTTACTTCACAATGCGCTAGTTTTCTTTCAAAACTGGCGGCCAATTGCGCCCTGAGTTGCGCTTAACGAAATTGCGCTGCACGAATATTATTATTACTGCCGTCTCTAGTTGGGGGCAGCGTGGCGATTCTGTGTTCTGTGAATGCGACGATACGCCTCGTATAATCTCGGATGTGCATATATCCGGACGTTTATGTGCAGATATATCCATCGAACAACTGTGCTACTACAATGCGTTATAAAGTTGTGACGTCCACACAGATGGTCGAACATTGTTAACTTGACAATCCTTTATTATATAAAGTTATTGACGTTATTAGTATTAGTACTTGATGTTTATTGACGAGATATCCATTGTACCTTAGTTAAACTAATGTAAGACATAAGACTGTTTTTAATGAGATCAAGTCATGAACCTTTTGAATTTAATTTTGTATATTCCGGGTAATCTACGGAAGTACACCTATTTGGAAAATTCTTGCATTATTATAAAGGTCATATCTTTATATATATATATAAATTTTGTGTCAAATTTTAAAAACTCTTTCACTTATAGAAAGCTACGTTATAAGCGAATATTATTCGGGATTAGGGAGTATAATAATAATTAGACGAGAGTATAATTTTATAAAGTTACGCGGACGATGTCGAGTAGTATAATATATTATGGCGTATATGGCAATTTGTTGTTTCCATGCGAATTTTCATATGATGTCTCATAAATGTCAAGTCTTCTTATGTATTGCTACGACCAATAACTGAGTAATCAAGAAATTACGTAGTATGGAATTGGTCCTTAAAAGTGCCCTCTTAAAGGCACTAAACATATATATAAGTATATGTACAGACACACAACAAGAATCAATTGGACGTACCAAGAAAACTAATAAAAGTCTTTCACACACTCGACTCCCTGTGCAAATACGGCATCCGATCAAACGAGGTTCTCACACAGACAAGACAAGTGAAATCACCACGTAGCATCTCTTTGATGTACACTCGCGCACAAAACACATTAAGCTCCGCCAACAGGTGTTCAATGGATGTTTACACTCACTTTAATGAAATAACTTTGCGATATTACTTTAACTATTATTACTATTGAAAAGAAAAATAAGAAACTTCACAGGTTAGAATAACCTTTAGAACTCACTGTCCAACTCGTAAGCATAGGAGTCCTTATCATATGTCTGCATTGTATATGGATAGTTCAGAATAATTTCAATGCAATTTGAAACGGAAATGTATTCTATACATAATATATAATACTTACATACATTAAATTATGACTCTGATAATACATTAAAAATAGTTTCAGTCAGGGATTCAATTAATATGAATAGAATCTAATCTGTAAATAGATTAAATGTTGTAATTTTCTAAGAATTTTTTTATTATTATTTTTTCTTTGTTTTTATATTTTTGTCTTGTGTTGCTTATCGGATTAGAGGTAAAATGATGAATAAAGTTTATTATTACAAAAAATCAATATTTTTCATTAAATTCATTATTTTCTATTAATATTTACAGTAAATGGAAACGTTGTCTGATTTATATTGTGTTTAAAGCATAACAGATTCTTAATTTTTTAGTCTAAATATTTCCATATCCGTTTTAGGAACAGTAGGAAATTACACTGTATGGTTTATATTTTTTTAGATATAGAAGTTTTAGTGAAACAAATAAGAAATATGTACCAAAAGTTTTTTGGTTTAGCCATAAACGAGGAGTAGGCAAGAACCCATTTGAAGGCACTAAGTACCTTAACCATGTGGTCATAATTAACATAGTACTAAATGACTAACTAATATACCTAATTAATGAGAATACAGTTAGATAATTCAAGAATTTCTTTAATAAAATAATAAATATAAAAACAGTTATAATTTACGAGCCTTATTCTTATTTTGAACTACCTTAATATATCTCACAATAAATGAATTTTTGTACCTGACTGTACACAAATTAAGCATGGGACATTTTGGGAATAGTAAATAAATTCAATATTTATTGAAAGTTCTTTTCAAAGTTCGAGTGATTAGGCGTCTTCTGGGTGACCTCGTTCCACCATAGGCCTCATTTTCGCTACACGGCTGGATGCTGGGCAACAGCAAACCCATCTCTAATAAAAAACAAAGATAATTCAAGTGAGACATTTTGTGGGAATACCGGAGTAATAAAAATATTTATTTTCAAAATGTTCGATACGTTTCTTGTGGGACGTAATGGGAGTAGACGTCTTAAATAAGAGTAAAATATTGTAGTCTGTCCGTGGGTACGTACGTGTTCAGAGTAGTAAAGATACATACTAGGGTTTGCAATCCCGCATTCCACATTATCGCATTCCAGCGATTTTCCGCTGGAATCGCTGGTCGTCATTATGAATTTAAATTTACCAGGGTTTCGGAAAAAACAGCCAAGATGACGATTCTGAGAAAAAACCCCGAAAGAAACTCAGGATACTATTCTTTTTGTCATCTTTAAAATATAAAATTACAACAATAACAGTATATGAGCTCCGAATCGCTTAAATCCAAGCTTCATTGTCGCTTAAATAATCAGTGATTTTATAATTGCCTTTGGAGAGAAGTTTGGTTTTAATGACACTTTTAAATTTATAGATAAGGCTCTGATTATCTCAGGTAGTTTATTATAAAACCGTGTACATTGATTGACCCATGAAAGAATTACTTATCTTGTGGAGTCGCATTTTATGTAAATCTAAGTCATTTTTAAACCTAGTATTTATATTGTGTAGGATCACATTTTTTTTATTAAATTGACTAATATTTTTATGCGCATAAATTATATTTTCTTATTTTAATATAATAAATAATATTTTTAATTCATTAACTACCAGAGCAAAAAGTTTTGATACTTATTCGTATTATAGTTTTTATATAATTTTTATGTTTATTTATATACTTACCAACTAGTTTAAGAATAATTCAAAAACATTAATAAGAGATACTTTTTCGAAGTCAAAAATAAAAATTGTAAGATAGTAAAAAATGTTTTTAATAGTTAAATCTCTTGAGGCAATTACAGCGGGATTCCGCTGTAAAGGCGAATTTACCGCATATTTCCAGTTGGAAAAAAAGAATACGGGATTGCAAACCCTAATACATACATAATATTTAGGGCTTAGGATAATTCGCCGCCGCCAATTCGCCGCCGCCATTTCGACGCCGGCCATTTCATCGCCGTTCAAAAAACACAATGGTTATACTTTCTATCTTAAGAATTACCTACACATGTTTTTTAAAGCTTTGAGCATTTTGCTTTACGATACCATTTTATGACGAGAATTTAAACAATAGACCGGGATTAAACAACTTAATCCCGGCCGGCGTCGAATCGGCCGGCACTGAAACGGTTTGGCGCTGAATCGGCCGTGGCGAGTCGGCGGCGGCGAATCGGCGGCGACGAATCGGCGGCGACGAATCGTCCCATCCCGTAATATTGGTTTCCAATTACGTGGAACGGTGGAGTACTGAAATTTCAAAAGCAATTCATATTGACAACCCACGCTCCTCTCTATTACAATCCCTGCGTACGACAGAGATGGATGTTATATGGGTATTAATTTTAACAAGAAATTCTGTATGCTTTCACGTGTAATTTCGTGTAAATACGCTTCGAACGCCATTTATTATTTGCTCTAAGTAGCTATTAAGGATAGTGATTTTATATTATTTTGACAAATTAAATTTATTATACCAATTCTCTTCATAAGAAACTTCCTCGAAATTCAAAGAATATCAATACAAGCTATAATTAGCCCTTGATGCCCGACGCTAAAAACGGGGTGTTATAAGTTTGACGTGTGTGTCTGTGTATTTGTGTATGGGTGTATCTGTATATGGAATCGTAGCTCCCAAACGGATGATGCGATTTTAATACGGTTTGTTTTTGTTTGAAAGCAGACGTGATCGGGATTTTTCTTAGCCATAATTTATGAACTTCTGTTCAGGCGTTGAAAGATCATCAGCCAATTTCATCAAGCATTAAGTAAGAGTCTGCGGGACACCCAATTCTTCAGCAACTTGTTTGGGCTCAATAAGTCGGAGGTTAGTTTATAATTATAATTTTTGCTTGTTATATAAGATAGATTACACATTTTGATCTAAAATAGTAAAATATTTAAAAAATCACTAGATTTATAAATCTACATATTAGGATTATTCCATTATACCTACAGGTAGAGATTTTGACAGGATTTTATAGATTAATTACTATTATTAAAACAGAAATAAATTAATTTTGAGTTCCCTTTTTTGTCACGAACTCACTGCTTGCGTTTCCATACATTAAACTCACCGTTCATAATTAATGGACTGCGAAGGGTGAGGGGTAAGTAAAGGGGATGAGGTGTCTGCCTCGTTTATGTAAATAGAGACCGCAACAAGTGGCAGTGGATGTTAATCAGTACAGTATAATTATACGAAACCGAGGACGTCACGGGAGAGAAAAATATCGCTTTTCCACTTGGATTATTTCACGTATAAAGACTCTTTTCTATCGAAGTACTCTGTGGCAATCACTGAAGATGTTAGATCATCTATTCAAGCGTTAAGGACATGAGTATACATATAGATTGTAAATATTACTGTATGTTACTTAGATCAAACAGGAATCTAATTAAAGTCTGTAACAGTCTGTAAACATTATATATACAACATCATATTGCGGCGGCCAAACTTAGCCATGGTAGAAGTTATAATTAAATAAAATACTGGAAAACGATAATACTTTTCGGAATATTTAAATTTCATAATAATATGCTCTAATTTCGAAATTAGGGCATGTTAAAAGTGAAGGTTAAAAAAATACAAGTACGGTAGCGTATAATTTAATTAATTTAACCTTGTAATATAAAAAAATATTTTTTTTATGTATTTGTGAACTGTTACTTGCTGTTAAATAAATAAATAGACAAAAGATAATATTTTTATTTACTTAAAGGTCGTCAGACAGGTTGGCTACCATCGTAGGACCAAAATCTGTTTGTCGTAGGACTGCATTTTAAAAGTAAAAATTTCTTACCTTCACAGACTAAGAAGCTAGTATTTTACCATTTTGAAATCTTGTTTAAATGGTGTCATTTTTTTAAATACTTGCCAAGGGGGGTTAGTGCTTTTTTTTTTAAAGTCAAAATGTCAAATATGGCTGAAAAAAGATTAATTAACTAAAAAAAAATTTTTTTTTGTATAAAAAATTTACAGAATCAATTATTGCATTTATGACTGCAATCAAGTACATAGTTATTTGGGATTACACAAAAAAATAAATAACTTCTGAATTGGAAAATATGTGATCACAATACCTACCCAAAAATGTCGTCCATGTATGATTTACAAACTGCATTTTTCTATCCGAGAAAAGTAAATAAATCAATATAAAAATTATATTTAAGTTCAAAAAGTTTAAAGTTTTAAGATACGACATTACCGTCCACAGAATTTCCTATTCTCTTACAACAATATCCGGAATCCGGAAATAAACGGAAATGGATTTAGGCTCTAACAATAGCAATATCGATAACAAATTATCCCAATATTCCCCGTGGAATAAAGATATATTAGACTTACATAAGAATACAGATATAAATTTGAAGTACAATACGCTAACGAATGAAGTTAATATTTACGATAGTACTCTGTGATTTTTCACAGACACTACGGAACAGACCAAATTAAAGAAAAAGAACATTTTTTTTCTTTGTATTTTTCAATTGTATCGAAGATTTAAATTGTACTTTGTTGGAAATAAAATTTATTAGTCATATTATATTATTTTAGCTTCCACTATTGTAATTAATTTTTTGATATACCTATATGATAAGACTAGCTGTTGCAGGCGACTTCGTTCGCGTAACTTCTAAAAATAAATATGTTACTCGCTGATAATGTAACTTTCTATAAGTGAATTTTTTTAAAATCGGTTTAGTAATTTTTAAGTTTATTCATTACAAACAAAAATACAAATATTCTCTCTTCATAATCATCCAACTGTATATCCCGATTTTGTTACCTTCATTTTTTTAAATTCCCTCCAACTGGGGAAGTAAACTTAAAGACGTATTCACGCCAAAACAAGTTCGCGTTTTCCTATCAATCGTACTAACGGGAAAAAATAGTCCGCACTGTCCTATCACTCGGACTAACGGGAAAAAATTCCGCGACGTCCGATCAATCGGACGAAGCAGTTGCACCACGCGGTCTCGGGGAAATAAAGGAACTAAACTAAACTAAACTAAACTAAATAGCTCATCTAGTATTATCTGAATCTTCGACGTACCCTCTGTGCCGCGACCCCGTAATCTAATTTTAGATCAGCTAGCTACCCGAAAAGGCTTATGTAGGCGAACCACACAATATTTGAACCACGACGCATTGATATTAGATCAATAATAATATATTACGGTGGGCTTTCTTGGTACCTACTTAATTCTAATGGGTTGTTTTATATTCTTTTATTGTTATATGTTATGTACTAGCTGGTGCACGCGTCTACGTCCGCGTTGTAAAAGAAAATGTATGAGTATCTTTTTTTAACGCATTTGCTAATCTTTATCGCTGTGAAGAAGGTGGCGCTGCTAACCTTCTTCACAGCGACTTACAGGTGATGTAGCGTGTTTGGTTTCTATAGAAAGTCGAGGGTTAGTATATAATATATTATTTTAATTATAACTTGTCCTAAAGTTTGGTCTATAAATACAATAAATAACGAGGGAAATACATATGCGCCAGATAATAAGGCAAAAAGCGCGGGATTAAAAAAAGTAGGCAATTTTGTGATACAATAAGTTGTGAAGGCAAATATTTCAATCAAATACAATGGTATTATTCCCTATAAAAGCATTTATGTGATAGACATAACAATACAAAGAAAGTTATGAACGGGGCCTAGGTATTTATATATAATAATACTATTTCTAAGAGTTAATGGAATGACGTATGTATTCTATTGTTTTGATGAGAGTATTCTATTGTTAAACTAATACAAAGTCTATTTAATTTAAGCTTAATATAGGCGATAAAACTTATTTATAAAGTAACAAGTAATAATAATCTCGCTCTGATCCAAGGCTAAAGAAAATAGATAACGAAAATAGAAAAGGACAATGTGTACGTTTCTATAATAAAATCCCTGAAGAAATAAGTGAATTAACATTAAAACAGTTTAAAAGATTTTAACATTAACATTTGTAAAATGGAGACTTGTTAAAAAAGAGTATTATAACAATTAAATATTGTGGTTCAAATGTCGCATCACACAAAATCAGTTCCAGGTGGTTCTCGATCAGTTACATTGTTTAGCTTTAGAGTATATGCAATTATGATCCATTATGATCCGATAATGGAGAGTAATCTCTTCAAACATCCACGATTTCTTTAATCTCCCTTACAACAACACCAATAGAGTCATCTATTGCCATGTTTTGGGTTTGGGTTCAGATTTGCGTGTATCGTTATGTCATGTTTAAAAAAGTTATCGTGTAGGTTTTTGGTTTCGAGTCTTTTAGTGTACATTAATGTTCATTAAAGTATGTTTTTTTTATTACATTAAAGAAAATTTTAACTTTAAATTCGAAATGGTATTGGAAAATCCACATTTCAAACAACAATACAATCTTTACGGTTTATTGCTTCGAAAGCAATCTGCTAGCGGGCAGTTTTGACCGGCAGAGACCGGTTATAGCCGGCGGGCGATCCGGATCAAACCGGATATTACGTCAAGAACCAGAGGTTGCAATCACATCTCATAAACGAAGAGGCGACACCGTTTATTTCCAATTCCAATATAAACTTCACATTTATTGTTAAGTCGAAATGATTTCATTTCATTTCTTTCAGGAATATGTGCTGTTGTGTTTCGGTGAGTGAGTAAAGGATGCCAAAGGCCATTATCCCATCCCTTCATTATCCCTTATCCTTTTATGGTCTGCAGCGCACTTGCAGCACCTATGGAGTTGCTTGTGTTATAGGCGACGGTAGCCACCTGCCATCAAGTGGACCGTCACCTCTCGTACTACAGTATTCACAGTTACCTATGTGGATTGTTATTTCAGGCCCTGTTATGACTAGGGCGGTAGATGGGGACTCTACCGGCCGCTTCATCCTGAGAGGCTCGGCGCACTTGTAATGAGTAGTGTCCGGTTACGGACCCCCGCGGCGGAGTTGCGGAAGAGTGTTCGTCAGACATCGCAACTACGCCTATAGCGGACGCGGAGGACGCCAAGAGGTTTAGTCGGTAGGTCTACCCCAATATCATCTCGGGGCGGGAGTCCGACATAACCCACCGGTCTGTCCCCAGGCCGGTGGGTATCCATGATGGATTCCTCTTGTAAAAAAAGGTCCTGTTATGACGCATTAATGTATCAACTATAAGACTTTTGAAAAGAAAAGAGAACAGGTTAAAAGTTAATTTTTTACAACAAAAGTTAGATATATTTGTTTTTGTACATAACGAACGGTCCGTGTGCCAGCACAAAAAGGGATTGTTAATCTATTATTCAAAGTAAGTAATTAAAAAGCGGCTGTTTAATTTGCCTAACAAAATACACAATTTGAACGCAAATTAACTGCTCAAGTGAACGAAGTTCTACACAATTTGTATTTCGAACATTGATTAAGGACTTACTGGCCACAGACGGTGCTCTCACTAACTGGCTGTAAAGAAATTTGAAACGACTTTTGTTAAGTTCAGAAAGAACTTGTTACAATACAATGCAAGATTTATAGTAAACAACTCTTACGCGCTGTAGTTCGTTCGCTTTAAAAACCCACTAACATTTTTCTAGAATAAAAAGTTACCTATATGTTAATACAGGTAATAAACTATCTGTGTGCCAAAATTTCATCCAAGCTTGCATAAACGTACAGACAAATAGACAAAAATTCTAACATAAGTACAACTTGCACATATTGTTTTTTTGAAAAAATATTTAATGTACAGACACGTCTAGTTCTTGATTTTATTATATGTATCGATACGCATTTAACTTTTTGTCTCCGTAAGAACGTTCAAAGTCAACGAAGAGTAATGCGTATGTTATACTTAATAGATAAAAGTTACAAGAACTTATAAATAATAAGAATGGTCTATTGGAAGATTAGTTTAGATTAGTTTTATCTACGAAGTCATACAAGACAAAATAAAAATAATATTAAATGAATATCTTCTGCATATATCTTCATGTCCACTGTTATATGGGTCTCCCCATCATTTACTAATAGGATCAGTCACAAGCAGCCAGCCTGGTTGCAACATCGACCCGTTATCAGAAGAAATTGAATTTTTGCGAAGCCGGGGGCTGATCGCTAATTCTTTTTAAAATCATTTGTCTTTTGCAATAAAAATCCCATGTTTTAAATAATTACAGGGCTTTTAAAATTAGGAATGTACCTATTGAGACAATCTTGAAGATGGGTAGAACGGCAACGATCCGCAAAACTGACGGGGCGGCGAGCACTTCACGTAACGAGGCCCGAGTTAAAAACATTTTTACCACAGTATATTAGAGAGAGACAGTGATGAATCTTCCAATGAAAAAATTGTTGAAGAAAATATAAGATGACCTTTTACGATCTTCCTGTACAAGAAGTCACAAAATTGTCCTTTATTCTGACAGCTTGCAGCGTACTTGCGTGACTCTTGTGGTCTGTGTTTATAGGCGACGGTAACCATTTGCCTCCAAATGGGCCGTCTCAGCTTAACTGCGGGCCTTTATATTAAAAATTGTGCGGTAATAATTAAATTTTTAATTATTAGCGTTCTTAAACTTGAAACGAACGAATTGAAACGTTCATATTGTTGAGTATAGAGTACTCTAAAATCTGACTAATATTAATAATGCGAAAGTTTGCAAAGATTTTTGTTTTTTTTTTTATAACGTCTAAATATTGGATTAACACAATAGTAAGTTCTCAATTACACATTAGTTTTCCAAAATGATTTTGCTTCACCCTTTAATTACAGAAATACCGTAAATGCCCTTTAAACCGATCACCATGTTGTGGACAAGAGCTAGTGGATATATTTACCTGCAGAGTAATAATTACTATGTTGCTGTTATAAGCTCCGCAAATTGCCAAAGCTTGGCCGCCATTTTGATGACGTAATCTCGTGACACACTCAGTACCGTCAGCAATACTGGCCAGCGAGGTTGAGTTGCGGGTGACGTCACGCGGATGATGATGACAAGGTTTCTGCGCATTAGAAATTGGCGGGGATTATATAAGTAGGTACCTTACCTACATAATTATATAAAACCTGTGAAGAGGTTGTCTACTGTTTTTAATACAACCTATTCATCACTGCTTGATATGGGTGAACACATGCTCACTTTAGTGGAAAACATATGCAAATCACCACCGAAAAAAACTTTGCCTTAAAATTATTTACCTAGATATGTTTTAGGAAAAATAATATGAATAGTCAGACCTAATATCATATCTATATATGCATTATATTAATTGCAGTTTTTTTTTGGATGTAAAAGTCTGCAGACAGGCTGACAACTTGATAATAGATAGCGATCGCCACTTATAAACACAACAGAACACGTGCTATTATTTTACACTTGCTATTAGTCTATAGTTATAAGCAGGTGGTTACTGTCAAACCGTTCCGTATCAAAATCTGTAGGGTATTTTAGAAGTAGTTAACGGAGAAACAGAGATACGCGGACAGTTTCAGTGATTTGTTACAGCAAAATATTGTTTTTTTTTTTTCTACTTAGATCATCGAAGTACTACAACTATGGAATTAACGTCACAAATGGCAAAGCAGCACATAAAAAATACGCCTAAAACGGAATCATGGCGGAATCTTGCTTTCGCGTGTCGATGATAAAAGGTAGTAACGACCAAAATCTAGTTTAAAATCTATTGATTTTAAACTTCAGTGTGTTGACGTAATGTTTGATTGGTTTTAAATGACAGATGACAGAGTTCATGCTCTACGCATATGTTATTTTTAAATGTTCCATAGTGTGTTTTATGGCATGCGAAATCCATAGTTGTAGTAGATTGATCAAAATCAGTTCAATTCAAAACAGATAATAATACAGATTATATATATATATATACACGGAAAATTATTATAATTGTAGACAAATTTGCTGCCGTGTCAGCGAAAAAGAATTAAATGAATTTATTTAATAAAACGTCAGCAAGGCAAAGATTAAGGTGGTTTAAGAATTTCGTTTCATTACACAATTCAAGTGTTGTCAACATCGTCCTTAATATTGCTGAATAAACCGTTAATTGCTTTTTGTTAAATCCACTAAATTGCTCTGAAGACTTACAGCTTCCTTTTAGAATATAATTTTAAATGTGGGAATATTTTTATTACAATAACTTTTTATACCTTTACTGGTAGAATTTCTGATTACTTGCAAACGTTCCTATCGCGTCCTATCCTATTTCCTCCCTATCCTATTTAGATTCGGATCGCATTCTTTCCTCCCTTGGGTATAGTTTTTTTTATGTCACTTGATGGTATGTGGTTAATACAACTGAGGTTCACTTTCTCCAAACTAAGGAGGAAAAACCCTATTTGAATAACAGGACACAAGCAACTTGTGTCCTGTTATTACAGCAGATATAGTATGTTAGGGCTCAATGGAAAGTCAGGGGTTAGTTTATATTCATAATTTTAATAATCACATATTTCATGTTAGTAATTATCACAGGGCAAGGCAAGGAAAGGCAATGAAAGAAAATTATGGAAAATCCAAGGGGAAAATTAGAATATTTGGATAGTATTTTTATATAAAATGGACAGAACGACTGTTCAGTTTGTATGTAATGAATTAAATACTTTTTATGTAAATTTTTAAAATGATAAAAAGTCGTAAGTTTAAAACAAACGTAGGCGTTTATGAAGCAGTCCTACTCTGCTTGTGATACCGGCTATGCCGCCCACCATCCAAGTAATTATGTAAATTTAAAACGGGTTTAATACTATATAATGACTGGCTCGTTAGAGAAAATTTTCGAAAAATCTGGGGTTTTTTTAATGACTTAGTGATTGTGTGTGTGACTTAGTGATCTGTGATTTTTTATAAATTGAAATAGCAGAGCTCACTTCGTTTCCCCGTCATGAGGTACCTCGAAATGGCTGGCGTACCTGCATTCGCGGGTACGCCGAGGGAATAGCCGTGGTGGGGCACTGATGTCGTGTCACAACGTACCCGCTACCTCTACGGCCGCGCTAGGAAGTGTTTGGGTTTTTAACCGGTAAGACTGGCATAACCCCGCAGCTTCCTCCACTAGCACCGCCGGATATCCATGAAGATTTCCCAACGTTAAAGAAAAAAGGGCTCACTTCGACTGCCAGTCAAAAATTGGGCACCCCGTATGGCGGTAGTAGCCACCATAATATAGAAGACCATTGTGAAATAACAGTACATGTAAGTGAGTATGGCTTATAAGAGCCCATTCCCGGGATATCAAGGTCTGGAAAAATGTGTGATTTGCCTAGAGAGCGCCTAAAATGGAAAGAGCGTTAAAGGAAGAAGGTTTTCATATATAATTTGCGGAAAAAATTGCACCCATTCGAAGCCGGGAGCGGGTCGCTATGTATGGATATAGATTAAGCTCCCTTACTAGTATATTCTTTAGTCAAGTCTCAGACAGGGTAAAACATTTTGCCCTCACAATACCTATATTATAATTACTTATGTTTCTCATATAACTCCGACAAAAGACCTCTCAAACTTTCCGAAACTCTTTCGGCAGGTGACGGCATGTGTACAAGTTATCGGATATTATATACTTACATATAAATATTCTTATGTACTCATCAAGTTAGTATATAGACAAAAGTTTTCCCACGAAACTTCTCGAGACTTAAACGAATACTGGCTGTTAAGAAAAAAGTTACCAATGATATTCCAAGTATTTTGCGTACAGTGGGGGTACGAATACCTACTTCAGTTTTCATTAAAGTGGGTCCAACGTGCCCTCTTTCTAGTTTTTTATTCAGTTGGTAAAATTGGTGTCGGACCCTTTGGATCCACAAGTTTTGACCCTAACTACGAAAAAGTGCTCGTTTGACCCTATGTTGTAAAAGGTACAGTCTTACTAGCATTTTAGTCGATATGAAATATAGTAGTCGGAATAAAATTCATCTTATACAGATGGAGCTCATACAGTACACAGAGATACGACAGCCTAATTTTTCCCGAATTAGTTTCAAAGCGTAAAGCATTTATTGCTATTATGAAGCTCCTCTGCTCATCATTCTCAGCACAACTCAGTTGATTCGATTATCGCCGACCTCCTCTCTAATGGCTTGCATAATGTAGTTTGACGACACATGTCGATATTGTACAGTTAATTCAATGTAGAGTAACACCATTACTTAACACCTTTCTTGAAGTTGGTCTAGAATATCTAATTAATATTAGAAATTCTAGACCAGCTTCAAGAAATTCTAGACATTTTCAATTTCATTTTGTAAATCATTTTATTGGAAGTTTTAAGAATAATTGAATGAATTCAGGAAAACCTCTTGAAGTGGTTTTTATACTTTTTTTGTGCTTATATTTTTTTTAACTTAGGATACTAAGACTCATTTCCATAATGTATACCTACTCTTAATGACAAGCGAAATATTATAAGACAATTAGAAAATACTCTATTTCTGAAATTTTACCTTTATCATGTCTACAATTAAGAATAGACATCGCCTTAAATCATAGGAAATATAGCAAAGGGTTAAAAACTCCTTATCACTCCTGATTGTTTAATTTTTAAATTGTTGATTAATATTGTATGTGTCGTGTTTTATAGAACACAAGCGCCCCAACTCGGCTTCGCACGGATGCAATTTTTTCTGCAAATTATATACACAAACCTTCCTCGTTGATCGCTCTTTTCATTAGTGAAAACCGTATTAAAATACGTGGTTTAGAAAAAGCTAGCGAAGAAACAGACAAACGCAACTTCAATTTGTAACATGTAGAGAAGAGGAAGTGTATCATTTATGTGCCTAATTTGTGTTTTTATGTAACTACCATATAAAAAACGAGTATATTAAAAAATGCATGGAAATGAAGCAGTATAACACAAAGTAATAAATTCTTGGTCGGTTTTCTGTAATAAAACTTAACTACCAAAGAGGTTGTTTACAGTGACTCGACAGTTTAAAATTAATAGACGGGCTTTGCGCACAGCCGGAAAATTATAACAAACTCGACCTAGGCTTTTGTTTCCTGAGAACATTCAAGTTTCTTTGTTGAGCAAATTGAGTCCTATGCTACCTATAGATTTCTTTCTAATATTTATGATATTTTTGTTTACAAATCATTTTTTTTTTCAATAATCAAAGGATTTTTCGGGCGCTCATTTTGGAATGAACTTCAATTCCTTCAGCGATTCGATCGTTACTTCGTCTATGACTTTGTTCACACATCGCAAGGACCGGCGAAAAAGGTTTCAATGCCGTTTGATTTTTTATTAATAAAGTTCAAAAAAAAACAAGAGAAGATTTAATTAATTTTGTTTTTATATTAGAAATGGCCAAGGAAGAAGAAAAATAATAGTTTCAATTAATTTAACGTCATGTCCATTGATTTCATATTGCTGGCATTTTCTTTACCGAGCCAACAAAAAATGTTTGATGGTGTAAATATTTTCATTACTTTCGTTTGGCCCACTTTCTTATATACTTAATTAACAATTCTGTGGTGGCCATTACATTTTATTATAACAATATTTACTTTAGTTTAAGAGGTTAGATTATTTTATAAATTGACATTGAATTAATCTTAAGAGTTCCAGTATTAAATTATATATATCCAGTCCACCGACCATGGGCACTCATTAAGATATTCACATTAACTGCAGTGATATCTTACATGACATCTTCTATATTGTTTTACGTGTACATAAAGTTTAGTATTGCATGTGATATTATTAAGTAAATAAAGCAATAGCAAATTTTTTTTTGGCAAACAAAAAAAAAGTCATTCCAAAATAAATTTTTGAAGTTACATCGGAAAATTTAAGTGGGCGGTTAATTGTGCCTTTGAGTATATTATGATTGACGAATCTACGTTGGTATGAAATGATAGTTAAAGTTTTGTACAATTTTGTCAAAATTCCTATTTGACATATATTTTAAATCTCTCGTGTTTTACAAAAACTCGCCGAGTGCAGTTGACGATGGCTAACAGACAATCTGACAGTTTACTTCCTATACTTGGTTGCCTGTGGTTCACCTACCATAGATGGCAACCATCGCTTATAGTACGAGAAACCCCACAGGTGTTCCAACTACATATTGCGCAACGAATGTTTAAAGCACGTTTAGACGATGCCATTTTCTTGTCTGTTGATTATCATAAAATTTAAGCAGTAAATGACTTTTAACATCCAAACGACACATACAGACTCTTACAGACTCTTTTAAACAACGCAGCGGATTTTAATACGGATTCATTAACGGAAAGAGCGTTAAAAGAGGAAGGTTATTATATATAATATGTAGAAAAAAATCCTGTCTAGTCTAAAAATAAAAATATATGAACAATAAATATTGAATAAATATTTTAACTCCTAAGAAAAAGGGGGAGGTCGAAATCACAAGCAAAAACTAGTTGTTTATATTTTACTATAGCCATAAAAGAAATGACATAGAGTCAAGGCAAGCATGGACCTCACTTGACAAAGGCGTATCCTCGCCTCTCGCATAAAGTGGCTTATCACTGCACATTGTAAACGCTTATTGTACTTTGAACAATGGTTTAACAGGGCTACTAAGGTGATTCAGGTCCTTTTTAAACATTGTTTGCACAGAATATTAAGGCGTTGATAAAGTACATTTTTCATCATACTTTCATGTGTCAAGCTTTATAATATGACTGAAAACACTGCCTTTAAAGTACATAAGCGCCTAGCTAGGAGCTTGGATTCTAGGTTGGAATTTCTAGCTTCCATTTAGGAACTTCTAGCTTCCAGCTATGAGCTTCTGGAGTCTAGCTAGAAACTTATAGTTAGGTAAGAACTTCCAGCTTCTTTTTTTAATGTTAAGTTCCTCAGACAGGCTGACGGCTCAATTGATTGTAGGTGGCTACCGTAAACTAGTAACACAAAAAACGTAACAAGTGTGCAGGTCGCTGCCAACTTTAGTAGGATTAAGGATAAGAGATTATTAAGGGACAGTGAAGTGGGCTCTGGAATCCCTTACTCACACACCAAAACACAATAGCACACATGCTGTTATTTTACGGTGGTCTTCTGCCGCTAGACGAGTTGAATTTTTGACAGAGAAACGCGTGCCCTGCCACTACTTACCAGTATTTGGTTTGCTAGTAATGCTAGTATGTTGTAAGAGTAAGAATAAATGGACGTGTATGATGTTTTTAATCTCAAAAAACAATTTCTAAAATTTTTGTTTGTTCTGGCCAATCTACGAAACGGTTGAACTGATTTTGACGGGACTTTCCCTGGCAGATAGCTGAAGGCTATTTTTATATTGAAAAAATATATACCTAAGCAGTGTTAAGTATTATACATACTGCGCACGGCGCAGTGAAACTTGGTCGAGTTCAGCTAGTTATGTATAAAATGTTACAAAAAGGATTATAGGGGAGTGCCCTAAGCTTTATACCTCGGAACCCGGATCCACTGAATGGATTCTTATAAAATCTTTTGAAATGTGTTTTTACTACTAAATACCCATTAATTTTTGCCCCATATTTTTGTTATCTTAAGATCGACAGACAGGCTGACGGTTCATTTGAGGTAGGTGGCTACCGTCGCCTATACACAAGCAACGCCACAGGTGCTGCAAGTGCGCTGGCGACCCATAGAAGGATTAAGGATAAGGTCCCTGGATAGGGTAATGGATTATTTGAAGAAATCTTACTATATATTACTAACTTACTTTCCTATACTATCACTATATTTTACCTATATACTAATATTATAAAGAGGAAAGATTTGATTGTTTGTTTGAATTAAATAGGCTCCGAAACTACTGGACCGATTTGAAAAATTCTTTCACTGTTGGGAAGCTATGTTATCAGCGAGTAACATAGGTTATATTTTATAAAGTTACGCGGACGAAGTCGCGTGCAACAGCTAGTAATATTAGAAAAGGTTTCACGAAAATCCATTTTATATTTATATATTTTTATATTTTTTTATGTTTTACGATCCTTTATTATACTATACTATAATATCTTTTGCCCGCAATTTTGTTTAATTTTTATTGTTCTTATTTAATCTTTATTATCTTATAAATAAATAAAAAATGGATTAAAGTGTTGGCAAGCTGAAAACTCGATAACGTCTGGACCAAAATAAGTAATTTTCTTTTTCTTTACACTACTGCCACAATCCAATAGGGTTTCACAGAACAACGTGTGTCGGGTCAACTAGTTTATTATGTTAGGATTCTATTAGGACCCTTTCAGAATAAATTACTAGAGGATTTCTTCGAGAAAATATCGAGTTGTAACAGTAACGCAATTTGAAAGGGACCGGACAAGAAGGTCGCATGAATGGATGGCCATCGGTGTATGAATATTACACCCACGCGCGGGTATTCCGCGCGTCAAACTACACATTACTTTCAGCCCTTCAATTTTCCTTCGAGGGCTTGTAGCGTACGTAAAATATGTATTGGCAAACATTATCGAGTCTCTAGTACAAATAGGGTTTTTTTTTATATTATGTCAGCAAACCACCCCCTTACAGAACATGGATGGCCCCACGTTGTAGCCACCCCAGTAAAAGTTGGGAATTGAACTCTCGAAGTTGTCGTCGAGTATATACATATATACTAGGGACAACCAGTCCAATTAAGTAGAGCCAATTTCGGCAAGAGGTCAATATTTGAATCCAACTCGGATGGGCAGCGTTCAAGAAGCTACAAGACATCTTTTCGTCCAAAATTCCTCAGTGTCTTAAAACAAAAGTTTATGTGTGTTGACAGTCCTGATATATTACGTTGAAACGTCTCTAACTATATCTATATCTCTGCATTATTTTTGAACCCATTATTCGTTTGATTAAGGTTACCTTAGCGCTCCTAACCTTTGTCCGATTCCCAGCAGGCCCAACCTTCGTTCTGATGATATGCAAGTATTGGCAAGGCGCACTGCGTTTCACAGGTATTTGGGCAGCTAGTCTGGCGGTAGTGATCACCGCCTAAAACCACTGTGAAATAACAGCGGGTGCTCTGTTGTGTTTTGATGAGTGAGTATGTGATGCCAAAGCCCATTTCCCTATTCCTTCCTAATCACTTATCCATTGTAACACATGTGGCGTGCTGTGTTATAAACGAAAGTAGTTACCTACCAACAAATGACCATCAAATGCCTACATTTGTCTACGGGTCTCCTCATTCCTTATTCGATTCCGCAGAGTAACCCTGAGCACGTGCAACGCTTGTATAGGGTGCTAGGATAACCAGATATCCTTGCAAAGATATATTATTTCGATGCCGATATCACATTATCTTTTGTCCTCGACTTCGTTCGCACGATGTTCGTACGATATGAGTATATTTTTGTCAAGCATTGAGTTTTTATTTATACCTTTTATAAAATTTGGATGAAAGATTATACCCTTCATCCATTTTCGTACTCCTGACAATGTGTACGCAAAATTTCCTGACGATCAATGAAGTACTTTCGGAGATTTTCGTTTTTTAACAAACGAACATTAAACTTTTATTATTTAGAAATGATACAAAACACATTTTAACAAAAACATTCAACTATAGACCGGACGTGCTTTTGAAAGTTGTTGCGAAATTAACCCTCTAACCGCCGACAATTTTATGTCATGTGTTTATTAAAATCACAAACACGTTCACAACTTTGTTAAATGCCATTGTACATAATTTAGCAGGAAATAAACTAGTTCCCGCATGCAATTTAGTTTAGATTGTTAATATTTTAGGAATACTAGCTTTTCCTCGTAGTTTTACCCACGTTTTATTTAAAAATAAAATTTTGCGTCTAAGTATTCCTCAAGGATTTCCATAATTATGTTCTAGATTAGTTATGTAATTCCTTGATAGATAACTAAGTTCAAAATATTAAATATTAAAATTAAATCCATTAGAAATTATTATGGTCATTAAACTACATACTTATGTGTTTTAATCGAGTGAATGTACTATATGTAAGTATGACAAGTTTCATCCAAACTCGATAAGAAGTTTAATTTGGTTGATGTTTTTTTTAAAATATGATAACATCATTTTGAATCCGCTCCAGTTCCCAATAGCATTCAAGAATATGCTGCGAGACGAAAACTTCACGAAAACTAAGAAAGAAAACTTAGTAAGTACCTTAACTTTGTTCACAAGATGGCTCGTCAAACTACATATTATTACTTCCTACGCTTCAATTTCCTTTCTATAGATTTTCAACCCACATCCATATCTATACTAATGTTATAAATGTTCTATGTTCTATGTGGATCGTCTAAAAATATTAAAAAATGGACGCCACCATCATCACAGAGATAAAGCAAAGGAAGTCGGAGGCAACAGCTAGTGTTATATAAATTCAGAATTTCAGATACAAAATATACGGAAATAATCACACGATCAAAGTCGTTTATAATAAAGAAACATTCATCTAAAAATATCGTGATGTTTCCTTGAAAGATAACTAGATTCGGTAGGTGTCCCTTACACTGCCGGGTATCCAAGAGGATTTTCCAACGTTAAAAAAAAGGTAGCACGTGGGCGAATTCAACAATTCGTCTCCAAGCCTGGAATAGACATAGTTACTAAGAAATTCCTATTATCAGTAGCGGGAATAAATAGGTCATAGTCAAACGATTTCTTATAGTGAATATTGCTACAAATCATATATTTTATATTTTACTAGCTTTGTCTGCAACTTCGTATGCGCTTTTTTTTGTTCGTTTTTTGAATATCTCACAGGAACAACATTTTTTTCGGATGACGAAAAATATCGTATATGTTTATATACGATATTTTTCATCATCCGAAAAAAATGTTAGATTCGAAAAAAACTTAGATAGTTTTATCTAAGTGAATAAGTGAAGTAATAAACTATCTGACTGAGTATGGGATGCCAGAGCCCCCATTACCACTTCCTTATCCCTTATCCTTAATCCTTCTATCGTCGGCAGCGCACTTGCAGCACGTATGGCGTTGCTTAAGACGACGGTAGCCATCAAGGTGGACCGTCAGCCTTACTGTCGACCTTAACATAAAAAAAAAAACTGCTAGGTGCTGGTGCTATATAAATAAAAACCCTACGTACTTAGCTATGATAGTGTGGAACTTAGAAACAAGTCATGATCTACAGAATCTATAGTTAAATATACTTTAGTTGAACAAATTCTTGAAAGTTCAGAACATCTGTGAGGAAGTTGCGGTGGGTAACTTCAAGCAGCCGAAACACCCTTTGATCTAGAGTTCGTGATTTAAAGTACATTGTTTTATATATTACTAGCTGGTGCTCGCGACTTCGTCCGCGTTGAAAATAAAAAAAAAGCAATATAACGCTTGACCTCGTGTTGCTATAACACTTTGGCCAGGCGTTAGTTTTTTATTTTTTATTTATTTCACCTTTTTTTCCCCATGTCCTTTCTGGTGTCCCAGACAATGTGTATGAAAAATTTCATAGTGATCGGTTCAGTAGTTTTTGCGTGAAAGAGTTACAAACATCCATACATCCAAACATACTTTCGCATTTATAATATTAGTATTAGAACGGAAGTATGGACTAGTTGGTGACCGCGATTTTAATTCGGTTCTCAGAATTAAAATCTTTCTCTTTCTCTTTATAGAAAGAGGGATATACGAGGAAAGTTTGTGTGTATAAAAAATAGCATCCCAGGCGAAGCTGGGAGCGGTCGCTAGTAATAATTGCGTAATTGTAGCAGTAATTGCGAAAATTTGTAAGTTTGTTACTCAATTACACAAAAACTCCCGAACGGATTTGGATCAAATTTGGCACACAGTTTATTATAGGATAGGATACTTTTTATCCTGAAAATGTTAGGTACTTTAGGTCTATATAATTGAGCGCCACTGTCGCCGCGGCGGTGACACCGTTGTTATAGCGAAAAAGATGTCAAATATTTTTTAGGTGTCATATTTCTCAAGCGGACGAAATCGCGAGCACCAGCTAGTGCAAAATGAAATTCTTTGCACTGGAAAGGGATATCTGCTTCAAATTGTAAATTCAAGTCGGCCATTCTGTCGAGGCAAATAAAGGGAAAATGGTCTTAAGTTTAGTTAGGATACGGCGTAAGGGAATCTCTATCTGGTCGGTAATAGCTCCGCAAACTTACGCAATGCGTCACATAGACGGTAGGTACTTCTCTAAGGGCCTCTTTCACCAAGTACAAGTAAAGTGTTGATTAGTTACTTTTAGAAATAATTTTATATTTTATTAAATTATGCATTCGCTTTACTGTAGCCTTCGATAAGCGAATTTTTTTTTAATTTTCTTTTTAATGTTTGGGACTTTTACCGTACAAACAAAGTTATATCAGCTCCATCATTCCCGGTGATCGGTGACTTTAAATGGCGGTTAGCCATTAAAAGTCTTTACTCAGACTTTACTCAGTGATTACTTGACACTTTACTCAGAGATGGTGAAAGAGGCCCTAATTATACAAACGGAATATGAAATAGTTATATAGTTCCGTAGGCATAAACTAAAGCGTACGAATCACAGAATGTTAGCACTAAAAGGGCTCAGTAGTCCGATGTTCTATATCATTGGATTACCTACTGAGACGAAAAAGTCACATTAGTTCGATCATCGGACTAAGTAATCGGACTACTGATACAAGGCCAAAAAATGAGTGTGGCTGTGTGCGTGGGCACGGCCGTGTTTTACGTAAATACATGTACGTTACGAGTAATACATAATTATATTTTCTTTGAGCGTATTGTATGTATGTATATGTCCAACGTATTCGAATATACCATATATATCAAAAAAATCTTTGATCCTTTAGCTGTCAAGTTGTGTAATTAAATTTTGGATGCAGATGATAGCTATAGCATGAATTTGTATTCTCCGATTTGCTATCATCACTTGGAAGCAAATTTTTAAAACGTATTGTCAAAAATAAAATATCAACGAAAAGTGGGTCCAGCCAGATACTGACTACAAAATTATATTATTGCCAAATGGACCCATAGGTCCAGTCGGCTGTGGGTCCAACTGCTAATCCGAATAATAATATATTTTATCTGCTATTGTTATTTTCACAAACATAAGATATTTTTTTATATTATAAAGGCTAAAGCGGGCGGCCGTTTTGTACATATAAAAGTGGTCCATTATTTCCCGCGTGGGTTTTGGCACAAGTGCAAACACATTTTATCATAATATATATCATGAAATATATGCAAATAATATCTATTTATTGTAATATATGCTACTAAACCTTTTAGACGGACTTATGATTTAAATATTTATTTATCTGGCTCAGTAGGTAAATGTTTTCTAGTTTTATAAGAACCTTTAGTCTTGTGTTGCTCAAATTTGAAATGCAGGCGATCAATCTCAAAACACCGAGATTGATATTTAACTTCAGAAATTCTTATAATTAATTAGATTATTTTTTTATCTATACTAATATTATAAAGAGAGAACATTTGTATTTTTGTATTTTTTTGTAATGTAATCATTAACTCCAAAACTACTGGATCGATTTTAAAATTTCTTTCATCTATAGAAAGCTATATTATCAGCGAGTAACATAAGCTATATTTTATAAAATTACGCGGACGAAGTCGCATGCACCAGCTAGTTTTTTATGAGAGTAAAAGATATATCATTAAGTTAATCAATTAGTTACGGTTAACTTTTCGGAGCTTGCGGACACCAATACAGAAAACATTTGTAGTATAAAAATAACGTGGATGTTTCTTTTCATACTACAATGGATATATTTGAGCTATAGTTAAATGGGTAGATAGGCAACATTATAACATTCTTTTATGGAAAAACAATATGAACATATAAACGTATCATGTGTGAACATACGAATGTTAACAATAGCTTTATATTAAGGGTTCAAACGGGTTCAACCCACGCTACAAAATGTCAAATGACTTGTAGTAGGCGTAAGATTTTTTTATGTCCAAGCCTTGTGATTTCTGTTAAATCTAAGGGTAATGTTCCCAAATAAAAGCTAGCGTGTAGTACTGCTAATGGCTGAGAGACGTAACACAGAGAATATTCTATCTGTCTCTAAGTGAGATGTGTATGAAAGTTATTTATAATTGTCTCATTATAATTAGTATGTATATGTATTTATTTTCTGTAAATGATATACACATTAACTCGTTTATCACTCTCTCCACTGATAAAAACCGATATCCATTTGGAATACCTTGAGGCAGATTATCTTCTATTCATAAAAAATCCCTTTCAAAATCGCTATTAAGTTTTTTGATTATTTGGTTTGTATCTGGGAGGCAATCTTCTAAACTATTCATCCGATTTAAAAAATCTTTCACCAAGAGTTAGAGTAGAATTTCAGGATGGACACAGTCCAAATATTTCATGCGGGTGAAGCCGCGGGCATCAGCTATCTAAAAATAAAGATACGATTCTCGGCAAAAGTCGTGACCATCAGCTAATATATAGTATAAATAAATAGAGATGTGTTCATAAGTCGGTGTAGCTTTCATAACTAAAGAATTTTCGGAGAAAGTTATTTATAATTAATTCCAAATACTTTGAAAGTATACGCTGTAGAAAGGAAGTGAAGGCACCTGAAGCGAACAACCGAATATAATAAGCAGTAAATAAGAACAGATAAATTGAAAAGGTATGGTCGCATTGATAGCGGGACTGTTCACGAAAATTAAAACGCCTTACAAGAAAACCGATTTTTTAAAAGTGAAAACTACTCACTGAACTCGCGCCGACAAGGTCTGTGATCGACACCCTCAGTGACGTCTAATTCTATTAAATAAGCGCCATCTACTCGAATTATTAAGTACTTCTTGGTTTATAATATGTTTAATTCCGTCAATAGTTTGTTAATAGATGGTGTTTTCAGTTAGTTTTCACTTTGACGTGCAGTCCTACGATTGACAATTTTTTTTTGTCACAAGTATGTTAATATTTTTTTTATCGAATCTCGCACTTAATACTAATTTTATTCTCCAAAAAGAAAACCGTATTGAGCCCATACTACATAATTTTCCTCCCTTATCACGTAACACACAAGATGTACAGAAAATAAATTAACAAGTTATTCTGTATTTATAGCTAAAAGCTCCTATTTTAATCTAATAAGAAAAACCTTTACAAATAAATTCCACTTATCCCTACCAGGGGGAAGTGGAACGGGCGATCCGATCTTTAGTTTAGTCGTGAAAACATTATTATAACAAAGTTACCTTCGCATTTATTGTAATATAATATTTACTAGGATTCGTCCGGATGCCATTTTTTTCTTGTAAATTTTATACACAAACTTTTCTAGTTTATTGCTCTTTATGCTTTGTTTTATTTATAGATATAGATATAGATATAGATATAGATATAGATATAGATATAGATATAGATATAGATATAGATATAGATATAGATATAGATACCGTCAACTGCCGCAACTTTGCCTTTATAGCGTAACATTGCCTAAAATGAAAAAGTGCTTATAATTTTTTTATTTATTTGTATAGAAATTTCGGAACATTGCAGTTATTTAAAATTTTTATATGGTAATCCAAAAAGTGAGCCGTCATTTTGTAAAATGTCACGGCATTCACGTCATTAGTTGTCAAACATCACCGCACGTGGCCAGGTTTTTTACACTGCGAAAAACTTTTGATATAAATTGGAATATTTTGCTTATTGATTATTGTTTTTACGATATTCTTGAAGCTGAGGGTTTCTGTTTTAAGACTGAGTAAGTAATGTTTACATTATTCTTATAGATTTTCGATAAACTCCAATTAGGCAAAGATAAGACATGTAATTTAAATTATAGTACCAATCTTTGCCTACCGTAGGGTTGTCACAAATAGGTGTCTGATTGATTAGTTATAATTCTAGTGTTATAATTTAAAAAAAACTTTTGTCTTGTTTTCTCTAGGAAATAATAATGAACAACCGAAGAAAGCCCGGTGTTCGAAAATATAAAGATTATGTACGTACCAGAAGTACAAGACAAAGCTTCTTCTTTTTCGTCTAAAGAGAACATTGCACCTAATACTCTAATAAATGTCGATAAGAATGTGCGTATCTCAAAACGTGGTTGTTTGTTCAAACAGGATTCTTTATGTGTTTCCACAAACAACACCGCAAGTAATATTCTCTCTAATGTGTTAGTGAAAGCTGCGGACATAGATACAGAAGAAGACATTTCTTTTTCCAATAATGTTGAAAGAAAGAAAAGACCATGCGATGAAGATTCTAATACCTCATTTTCAATTTCTTTACGGGATTCCGAAGATTCTGTTGATGGACCATTTCTAGAAACTAATAGTGATACGGAGACATACATGGACTCCAGTATCGACAGCCCTGATGAGCATGTTAACACAGAAGATGAACCTGATGTGGGAAAATATGTTATTGTGAAATTTGAGACAGGTAAAACTCACAAATATTACATTGGATTGATAATCAGCTACAAAGTAGACGAACGTTGTTACACCATAAAATATTTACGAAAAACCTTAAGAGGAGCTTTTTCATGGCCCATGGTGGATGACATATCCGATGTTACACTACTAGATATCCAGAATGTTTTACCGAAACCTCAAGTAGGGCGTAGAGGCGAACTGAAATTCCGTCTCGAACATTTGAATTTGCCAATAAGAAATATCAACTAATTTGTAGTAACTACCTAATAAGGGTGCAATGTCCTGTTTTTATGTTATAACTAGCTAGTGCCCGCGACTTCGTCCGCGTTGAACGATGAAACCTATGTACCTTCTACATAGGTAATTTAAGTTAAGTGATTACCTATGTACCTACTATAATACCAAAGGTTTGATTGAATATTTAACTACTAAGTGGCGATATTCATAATTATAATAAGGTCCTTACCAGAGTTGATTAAGTGTGCCAACACTTAAAAAAATAGGTGTCTTTTTGCCGACTCGTAACTAAATTTTACATAATCTTTTATTGTACGTACTTGAATTAAACATATACAGTAATTTGATTTGTATTGTAATAATAATAATCAATATTGAAAAATGTTGATTTATCTTTGATTTTTGTAATTATTTTCTTACGGAAAATATTTGTTGGTTTTTCATTTTTCTTAAATTATAAGTGAAAATGTTGATTTCTGTTACTTTTCTTTTTAATTTTTAGTCGGATGCGGTAGCTATTAAATAAATTTCCTTATTAAATATGGTGTTTGTGTCAACCCTGTGCATCGATGAACGGTTGTATGAAATCTTTAAAAAATCCTTTCCCAACATTGCCTCGTCATATACTGAGATAAATAACTCTTCTAGAGCGATACATTAACAGTGACGTCATGGTCCAAGTTTTAAGGATCATATTTGAGGGAACTCGTTCTGAAAATATGACATTTTAAATGGTCTTAGTGAGTCAGGCAATGTTAGGACTAATGGTCCCATCTTTGCCTATTGACAAAAATGCTAATATCATACAATTCTTTAATATTAATGCACAAATATGTGAACAATTTTCAAAATAATAGTTTAAACTTTGCTAGGCTGTCTTTAAGAGTTAACATTTATTGTACCAATTGTATGATATACAACAAAATGTTCAAATTGCAGGCAATGTTGCGGCAGTTGACCGGTATAGATATAGATATAGATATAGATATAGATATAGATATAGATATAGATATAGATATAGATATAGATATAGATATAGATATAGATATAGATATAGATATAGATATAGATATAGATATAGATATAGATATAGATATAGATATAGATATAGATATGGATATTATAGTAATGAAAAAGTCAACTATGTATTTGTAAGAAAAAAAACGGTTGGATAAGAAAATTAAAAAGAAAATCATTATCTTGACAGCATATTATACAGGGTGGTGATTTCAGAGGGGTCAGTAAGAGCAACTGCCTCAACCATTATAGCTAGAACAAAACACCCTTAAGAAAAATATACATTTTTTTATTCAAATGTCTGTTTGCACAAGGAACTCGTTTTTATTTTGCTGTTTGATCCTCAAATTTTAAGATATTATCGCATTAGGCTTAAGGGATAATGTGGCCATTAAAGAAGGCTAATCCTTTACTTTAAAGAAACCCAGTGCTCTTTTTTTTCTCATAACAACTTACTCGAATACAGCTGCGGAAAATTCAACTTTTAAAGAACATTCCTACAAATCTTACATAACATCTGTTCAGAATCACTAAATTGTCAAGACTTCACATTGTGTGATGCCAGCCAGTGATAATAAATGGAAGTTGAACAAGTATTTATAGTATAATGTTTTATGGAAAAATCATAGCCGAAATCATAAAAAAATATGATTGATTAACATTTTTTTAAAGTTACTAACTAATAGACGCCCACTGCTGAACATAGGCCACCCTACATCAAGTATACAGTCAAAGTCAAAGTGTAATCGTACTATACAGTCAAAGTGTAATCGTATCAGTGTCATTCAGTAGGTACATCTCAGAATTATGGTTAAACTCAAGATTACAGAATCTTGGCTAAAAATATGATTTAATTTGGATTTAATGCGTAAATCGTGATAAAAATCAAGGCTACTTTTAAACACTTTACTAGAGAGCGAAGCTACTTTATAATTAAAATGATGAAAACAGTACCTAAATAATAAGCAAACTATAACAATTTGACAAAATAATTTAGTAGTTTTGACATCAATTAACTTTGAACCGCTAAAAGTTTTATAATGTTACTCCGTAAATACAAGTTATCGGTTTTCGACTGACCCAGTTTAGTGAGTTTTCATTAGTTATTTATGTTTAAACTAATCACTTGCCTTCGGAGTCGCTCGAATGTTTTTTATTTCTATAAATTATATACACAAACCTTCCTTGTTTATCACTCTTTCCTTTACTGAAAGCAGTATCAAAATCGGTTGAATGGTTTTGAAAATGTTAGCAGAGAAACAGACAGAGCCCGAACTAGCTGAACCCGGCCCCACTTTGTTGCGGCGTACGCTTGTAACTCATGCGATACTGGACACTGTTTATAGGTAGATATATGTATAAACTAAAAGTAGCCCAAGTAAGTAACTCTTATTAACATGCTGATGTTAATAAGAGTCTGCCAGTCAGCTGTCAGCCAGTGAAAGCCCCGTCAAAATTGATCCAGCCGTTTCGGAGATTAGCCGAAACAAACAGACAGACAAAAATTTAAAAATATGTTATTTTATTATAAATACAGTATATACTTTGATGTAAATTTTGACATTAAAATACACTTCAATTAATTTATTAGTATTAGGTATGTAAAGATAGATTCAGATATAGATTATGTTTACTTCTAATTTGCAACAACAAACTCTATAAGAATGTGTACCTACTCTACCTAAATCCAATATTGTAACTCGAGGAGGTTGTAGAGTAGTCGTCGGAGCTATTTTTAAAGACTACTTTAGAAAACCGGGTCAATTGCTTATCGCGCCTGGTTACGGTTGGTGTAGTTTATAAAATGGTGGAAATGATTCTTAAAGACTTCTTTATTTCTCTTCTAAGAAAGTAATTTGATTGTCTGACTTTGTTTTCTTCTACAATTTTCACGGTGGTACATAAATGAAAATTATTCTCGCTGAGAGCTTAAAGCCTCAAGTATTCTTCGTTGGAATATTATTTATATTATCTATATAAGGAGGTAAAGTTTGAATGTTTGTTTGTAAGTGTATGTGGATTATTCGCTTAAGGGACATTGAATTGTACTAACCCTTTACCTTGCAACATAGCTATAAATGCCACTAAAGATTAAGCCAGTGTTTACGAGTAATAAACACGTCAACACAAACGCGTGCGTGTAGCGATAAAACGTTGACAGCGTTTCAATGTAACCGGATTACGTAAAGTGTCGTCTTTACAAACTCCTTGGGAAACATGCGGACCTAAACTACAGATGGGACCGCCGCGTTTTGCAGATAAATGTTAAACTTCACCGCAACTCACACATGTAATCTAATGGAGATTAGAAACGCAATATATTATACATAGATATGTAGGTACATAGATTAAAAACACTTTGCATATCATATATATACTAGCTGAACAAGGCCACGCATCTCTGTGGCTCGGAATAAAAATGATATAAAAAACTCTTCTGTTAAAATGCAATGTTGTGTAAAAATTTCGGTTTTTATATAAAAAACTTATTGGTTTAATTTTGTTTTTAAAAACTCGGTTGAATTTTTAAACACCACTTTGTAGTGTATCTTCAAGAATTGCCACAAAGTGTATATATGATAAATTACAACTAAAATAAAAAAATAATTAAAATGACACCTTTAGACAAAAGTAAATGTTATTTAGTACCATAAAAAGAATTTCTATGACGCTTGTGTGATTTAGATACCTGTCCAAAATTTATTTAACATCCATAATTTATTAATTGCTTCATACTTAACTAGAAGGTGTCGCTTAAAAAATTATTTTGGTTTCGATTATTTATTTACTGCTTAGATTTCTGGCGAGCAATCAATAAGGCACATCCAGTCTATGAGGATGATTAATGCAGAGCTTCCCATTATCTGTGACTTTAGTAAATGGTTTGTTAAATTTTGAATTATGTTGTTTATAGAGAAAAAAATAATTTAAGAATGCATTTTTAGAAATAAACAACAATAAAAGCAGTTTTTTTTGTGCCAAAACACAACATAGTTGACCAATGGTTTAGATTTATTTATTTAACTGTATATTTATTGGGCTGTTCTTGTACTTATGTACATTATGCCTATTGTAGCTTATATGACCTTTTGTCACAAAATCAACCCCATTACGCTTTCGTTTGTAAAATATTTGGACTGAACTTGCATGACTTATTAAGATACGTTTTTTAAATATTTTTTTCTTGAATATTACATTTTGTCTAGTTCACAAACGCCCGGGCCTGAACGTGATGCCGCATGTTTACAAATGAAACAGTCATCTGAAGTTCTTGTTCTGAATAGATTAATGTTATTATAATCAAGTTAAGACCGTATTAATTGGTACGTTCGAGTACTAAATCGGCATAAAATAATTATGACAGTCTACGCCAGGGTACAATTTTGATAGTAATTTAATTTTTTAAACAGAGCGCGATTGGCAAGCTAGTTGACAACTTAATGCTAGGTGGCTCTGTTCCCTAATACAAGCAACGCAGAGATATGCGAGTTTGCTGCCGGGCATTATACGACAACGTAGTTAGTGGAATGGGGTCTGACTTGTTTTTTTTTTTTAATTTCTATTACTGGGATCTATTACCACGAATTACTGCTTGTAGACAATATAACTATGCCAAAAACGCTGTCATTTATGGAATCGTACGAGCATAAGTCAATACATTTCCTGGGCCCCTAGCCAAGATGCAAACACTTCGTTGCGTACTTCGGAAACGAATAGAGAACGCTAAGAGAAAGCTTGGTGATTGGTCAAAATTTTATTTTTTATCCGATTCGAAGTTTGTTTATGTTGAGAAGTAATTCAGATCCCTCCATTGATAAGAAATACAAGCGCACAAACACACACACACACACACACACACACACGCACAAACACACACACGCACACACACACACACACACACACACACACACACACTGACGCACACGCACGCACGCACCAACACGCACGCATGCAAACACGCACACACATTTATTTTCTTCATTTGTATTTTGTATGTATGTTCATGACAAATCAATAAATATAAGACTAAGTATTGTAAAAAAATATATATTGTTTTTTAATGTGCTTGTAGAATATTATATGCTGACTCGTAATAATGTAATTAAATATTGTGAGAATAAAAGAAATTTTAGAAATTGACATTGTTGAAAGGGGATGAAAAATATAATCCTAATAAACGGAAAGGAAAGTGTCCGCTTTATAAATGAATTCACTTCCAACATTCCGTTTCTTAATGGATTTTATAAAAATGTTCACTCTGTTTTCCGGATTAAGTTATTAAGGATTAAGATTTCGCAAGGTTACTCGTTATTTAAGGTCTGACCTGCTACCTTCGGAAGTTTGCCATTTCCAGATAAAAGTTTTCCACTTATTCTGGAGCTTATACTGAAATCTATATTCAAAATTTACATTTTATTTCTACACATTACATTAACTTAAGGGTCATTTTCAACGCCTATTTGGTTTTCTTAGAACTTAAATTTAAGTAATACCCAATAAAATCTTCTCATACACGATATAAATTTCCAACTAGGGATCGGTCCCAGCTTATATACATAGACATAGACATGGACATAGCCATAGCCATAGACATAGACATATATATATATATATATATATATATATATATATATATATATATATATATATATATATATATATGGACATGGAGATGGACATAGATATAGATATAGATATAGATATAGATATAGATATAGATATAGATATAGATATAGATATAGATATAGATATAGATATAGATATAGATATAGATATAGATATAGATATAGATATAGATATAGATATAGATATAGATATACCTAGGTTTTCTGAAAAGTTTCCGACCTCAACTTGAAGATGGCAGCACTTCGTCGATAAAGGCTAATGAATGTAGTTGTGCATCTTTTGACAGTTACTAACCAAAGTTTCAACCATTTTGGACGCGCAGTTATTATTTGGCAGTCGTTTGAGTGAGTCGATGTGAGTGTTTTTGTGAAAATGGAAAAAATTGAGTAACGAGCTGTCAATATTTTTTTTGTTTTTGAAAGGCAATACGCCTACGCAAATGCAAAGATGAGTTGGGCTCAGTGTGCGGGGACTCTACACCATCATTCACCACAGTGAAATTTTGGGCAGCTGAATTTAAACGTGGCCGTGAGAGCTTGGGAGACGATGAACGTTCTGGACGTCTAAAAACTGCAACTACTGATGAACATCGCTAAAGTTCACCAAATGGATCTAGACGATCGCCGAAGTAAAGTGAGAGAGATAGCAGAGGCTATGAAAATGTCCAAAGAACGTGTTTGTCACATATTAAATCAAGATGAGAAAGCTGTCGCTGGGAGAAGTGTGTAGAAAATTCTACAAAGAGATTATGTAGAAAAATAAAAATAAATTTGAAGAAAAAATGTCTTGTATCTTTGTTAGGTCGGAAACTTTTCAGACTACCAACGTACGAGTATACTCACATTCACGAAGTTGAACCAACCAAAAGTCGTTAAAGGATTTCAAATAAAACTTTCATTACTCAATTCAGGTTTTTCAATAACTCAGTTCGGATACTACTCGTAAGTATATCGTAATATACGTAGTAGGTACGTCAACCAGAAAATCGTCTTCAGATAAAAGCTATTTCCTTCTATGTCATGTCTATTTTTGGCATCGCTTATTCGGTATATTTGATCGGTGTATTCTGGGAACCGCTACTCAATAAGATAATTGATGTAGAAATTCTCCACAAATCTACCACACGTAGAATAAGTTAAATTTAACATATCCTACTTACAACGACGATAAGTACTCTTAACACTGGATATCAATCAATTTTGTATAGGCCAGCAGTTTCTTTTCGTTTTAAGGGTTGACACTAGATTTGTACCATTAAGTAAGAAGAAATTATAGATTTTACTGTAAAATATCGTGTAATTTGGCAATGGGGTTGTATAAATATTTAAATTTGAATGTATTAAGATACTGTTCATTTTATGTCGAAAGACAGGCTGACATTTCATTTGATGGTATAACACACGCAACGCCATAGATTCTGCAAGTGTACTGCCGACCATGGAAGGATTAAGGATAAGGGATTAGGATGGAATGGGATAATGGCATTTGGCATTATTTAAATATGCTTTTATTTTTATTAAAAAAAAATATTTAAATAAATAAATATAAATAAAATAAAAATAAAATAAATAAATACATCACATAAATACTACAATAAATATATTAATGACAATTTTAAAAATATAAAAAAGATATATCAAATTGTAAATCAAATGCTAGGAAGAATTACACTGTCAGTCGATATGACCATACTCAGAGCATTTGATGCACAAGGAATCTCTACAAAATACATTGCTGATAACTTTGCAAATTGTTTTGATAAAACAGTAAAGGATATAATACCCAACTGCAATATCAAATTAACAGATTCAAATATTACACGTAAACCACTGGACTTAAGTATTTTGTTTAAAAAAGCCACTGCTAGCAGTGTTCATAAAATCATTAAAGAACTCGACTCTAAAAAAGCTCCAGGTTTGGATAATATTAGAATTTCCGATATTAAAATGATAGGTGACATTATATCTAACCCACTGGCCGATTTAATTAATCAGGCCGTTGAAAGTGGTCACTACCCGGATGAACTAAGAAAAGGATGCGTAAGACCAGTCTATAAAAAAGGTAAAAAGAACGATTATTCAAATTATCGTCCAATAACATTACTTTCATCTATAAACAAAATAGTAGAAAAATATATATGCCATCAAATATCTACATTTTTTAAAAAGCACGATATAATAAACCGAAATCAATTTGGTTTTCAGTCTGGTAAAGGAACTTCAATTCTTTTATCAGAGTTCACTAATGAAGTTAATAAACAATTAAACGAAAAAAAATATGTTTTTACTCTCTTTATTGACTTCTCACGAGCATTTGACACATTAGTGCATAACCAGCTAGTTGAAAAATTGGATGATTGCGGAATACGTGGCCCATTACTAACTTGGTGTACGAACTATCTAAAAAATCGAACATTTACGGTAAAAATCGATAACACATATAGTGAACTCATGTCTGTAACTGAAGGTACAGCTCAAGGATCCGTGATAGGCCCACTTCACTTTTTATCCTATGTTAATGACATGAGCAACTGCATCAAATATAGCGCATGCTTCCAATTCGCAGACGACACGTGTCTTGTAATTTCTGATAGAAATCCTAATACAGCATGTGAACGCTTACAATCCGATCTAAATGCCTTAACAAGATGGTGCCATGATTCCGGCCTTGTACTTAACGCAAATAAAACAAAATTGTTAATTATAAAATCACCGTACATTAGAGAATCCCATATACAGAAATTAGTAGCTCATGGACATGATTGTTTACACACTGTCAGTATGAAAAACTGCAACTGTCAATCTATAGATATTGTCAAAACCCAAAAATACCTCGGATTAACTATAGACGACAAATTTAACTGGAACCCTCATATCGAACTAATCTGCGATAAATTAAGGATCTTCCTTGCAAATATTACAATATTAAAAAATCGCATACCATTCAAGGTGAAACTTATGCTTTATTATGCACTGGCAGAATCCTATATACAGTATGGACTTAGTAGTTATGGTCGAACCTACAAAACATATCTAAACAAAATCTACAAACTACAAGTAAAAATTCTAAAAACATTAGTCTCACCTAAAATTAAAAATAAATACTACAACGATGAGAACGGTCTTTTTAAACACTGTAAGATTTTACCAATAAACCATCAGTTTTCGTTTTCACTACTGAAAGAAAATTTTTTTAACGAATCCTTAAAAAAATTGATAGAACATCCTATATGCACCAGAGCAATTTCAAAAAAACGGTTACGTACACAACGCTCCAATAATACGTACGGCGAAAGAACTACCGCTTACATTGTCCCACACCTTATCAATAGTCTACCTTCAGATCTATGTAACAATATAACAATTAAAAATATTAAATTTAAGTTAAAGCAATATTTTTTAAACTGTAATTAATAGTATATAGTTAGATTTTATTAATAATTACAAATGATAACACGAGATTAAACCTCAGTGGTTTTTAGTGTTATCATTTTACATGTTATTTTATATATTAGTCTTAAAATTGTTAAATATTATAAATAAAAAAAAAAAAAAAAAAAACATAATATGCTGTTATTATGGACGACACGTTTGGTCTAGTGGTTAGTAACCCGTTAACCAAACGATCGCGGGTTCGAATCCCGCTAGTGGCAAATGTTTATGTGTTAACATTTGCCTTTGTATCTGAGTCATGGATGTTTGTATCTATAATAATATGTATCTATTTACAAAAAAAGCAATCTAATGTAGTATATCAAATGTCTGGTATCCACAATACAAGCATTAGTTGCTTTGTGTGGAACTAGATTGTGCTGTGTGGAATGTGTGAAGATATTTATTTATTATTTATTGTTTATTTATTTATTTTACGGTGGTCTTCGGTAAAAGGGAGTAGTTACTGCCCAAATGACTGCAAAACGACTGTCGTCAACAGTGGCGCTGACACCGTTGTCACATCGATAAAGATGTCAGACGTTAATATTATTTTCTCAGGTTTTATATTTAAAACTGAACGTTGAAACTGAAGATGAGGCAGAAATACTTTTTATCGACTATTTACCTAAAGTGTAAAACGATTACGGGTGCCTATTACACCGAATCGATCCCAAAAGCGCGAAAATTGTCTTTGGATATACTCTTCCACCATGACAACGCTCCTGCTCATTGAACTTAATTGGCCCTCACAGTAATCCGCCCTCACAGCCAAACTAATCACCCTCACAGCCCTCACAGCCAAGCTGGTCTAGAGATTCCTGGAAAGAAAGGACTATCCTTTACTTTCCAGGCTGATTTGGTAGTGATTTCCACTTATTTCCAAAATTGAAATAACACACCCATGGAACCAAATTTGACGATGATAACGTAGTCATGGCTGCCGTAAAGGAGTTTTTCGATACTTAAGAAAAAAGCTTCTTTTATGAAGGAATAAAAAAAAAAAGTCACCTTGAATAAAAAAAAAATAAACCGATCTTTTATTTTTTATTCTAAGAATCTTTTGACGTACTCGTATAACCCAAGTACGTATATTTTTATTTGTCAGACTATTGACCAAAAACGCGAATCTTTAAACACATAATTACTTTGCCCTTTATAGAATAAGCTCGTAGAGTAGGTACAACAAGGCAAAATGTAATTGTACTCAATAAATATGGTTAAGATTTTATCTCAACAATTTACTTTGTTGAATTAGGTTTGGTTTTCTATTTATATACTTTTACTTGTCGTTTTTTTAAATCTTTTGTAATAAAAATGATGTTTTTTTTATTGAAGTGAATTTTTTTTTAGACACGTTTGGCAATTTTGGTATCTGAAAAAAGCACTGAGCTCGCATGTGACCGTCACTCAGCTTTGCACTAAAACATTAACAGATGAGGCCAGGTTTTTTTAATTATTGGGTTATGAAGCTAATATATAAGAAGCAGTTATCAGTAAATTGAATTATCGGTATATATTCCATTTTTAATTAAGTTATTATACTTGATTTATTAGTGTAAATGTGTTTTTATTTTTAAAAAATCTTAAAAAATATTTTGTGTTTTTTGGTTTTATATAATTCAGATACGCCTAAAACGATTTTTAGAATAAATTTCTGCTATACCTATGCAGGGGTATAAATGCTATGCTAAGGGATGCCAGAGCCCATTTCCCTATCCCTTCCCAATCCCATATCCTTAATCCTACTGTAGTCGGTAGCGCACTTGCAGCACCTTTGCCGTTGCTTGTGTTATAGGCGACGGTTGCCACCGTCGCTAGGCCGAGTGGACCGTCATCAGCCTATAAATATTTTTTTTATACAATTTCAACTTATCTAAAACTAATTGTATTGGTACATGGTTTAAATTGTTTATGAGTATCGATGGTTTACGTTATTGTAGAGAGTGGCCGTTATGATAGATGAATGTATACTGGTTTAAAAGTGCAAGAAAACCATGAAAATGGTAACGCATCGCTGTGCGATTGCGTAGCTACGAGCAATATACTCGTAATTAACATAAAAAATACCATATTTACGTAATTACGTGAATTTAAGACTGGATATTAATACACATTCTCACACGCACACGCACACGCACCCACACACACACACACTTTATTTAGCGACTAGCTGGTGCCCGCGACATGGTACGCGTTAAAAATGAAAAATATAACACCTGTACCTTTACCATGAGTTTATAATGACCGCACTCGTTAGCGAGAACGTAAAGCATTTATGTGGAAATCTGTGAATTTGACATTAACAATTGACAATTTTCCATATAAATATTTTACACTCTCGCTAGCGAGTGCGGTCATTGTAAACTCATGGTAAGGGTATTGATATAACGCGTGACATCTTTATCGCTGTGACGACGGTGGCGCCGCCACCGTTGAATACAGTGGTGCTCAATTTTTATATTGTTGGACGATCCGAAACCTAACATATTTCCAGGGTGAAAAGTGTATCCTACATTTTAATCTAGGTAAAAAACTATATGAGTCCCAAACTTAATCCAAATACGTTAAGCTGTTTTTGCTTGAAAGAGTAACAAACAACATACATTATAATATTTGTATTATTTGTAGGATTTATAATTTCACGACGTACGCATTTATAATATTTGTAGGATTGAGTAATTTATGGCTACTATATGATATCAAAAGGAAAAATTACATAATATTATAATGATAAAGTTAATTCTTATCCAACCCTGCATTTTTTTAGAATTTTAACCCATCCGTATACACAAAAGAAAAAATATATACAAATCGTTAAAGTAATTTTGAAAAAAATATATATTTATAACATATTAAACTCACCTGTTGTTCTTACACGCCCCAGCTGATGCCACAAGAACCGCTTGAAAACCGAACAATTTTTTTTGGAAAAAAAGTCTAAAAGTCGAAAAATCGTCAATTTAGGCAGATTAAGTTATTATTGTCGAATCCGCGCCGGGTTTTTTTTTTACACTAAATTTATTGTCAAAAATTCATCGCAGACGTGTTACGAACTCAAAAACTGCCCGAGTCTACGAGTTATAGACACTCGTTTGAATTTTTGTTCTAGAATAGCGGAGTGAGTTTGTGGCAAGCGTATACCTAGACGGCGGGGGTGGAACTGATGTGCGGGCTGAAAACAGGGCCTGTAACAAACGTAGGTGTAGCTGTGAGTGGGTGTCTTTTGAGTGAAACAGACATATACATTTAACAGCGAGTGGGAAAGAGACAGAAAGCTAAGCCCAAGGGGCGCTCCGCTCACGTACTTCAGGCTCTTGATGTCAGAAGGAATTTGTAGGCGGCCGTAATTGTACCTTTGATTGGGGTTTTCCGAATTTAATGAGTACTTGTATTTGGCGAAAGGTACTTGTCTATGGGATTAGATGTCGCCTATGGGTTCATCGAAATGGCAGCGCTATTATTGGGAAAATTTCTTGATTGGGTTTATATTTATAACTAGGTGACCCTATAGAAATCGTTTTGTCAAAAGCTATTGGTCTGAGGCAGCTCATGTGTAATTTAAAGAAAAAATCAGGGATTTTTTCCAACTTTTCTCTTAATATTCTCTTATTTCTCTTATATTTTTTTCAATGAATATTAAAAAAATAATAATTGCCAAATTGGTCCAGCCGTTTTTAAGTTTACGCTTAGCAACACATTTTATAAAGATAGAAATCAAAAACACAATTAAATATTGTAATTTTTTTGAATTAAAGAAATAAATAAACATAAAATACTAAAGTAATCAAGGGTTTAATGGATCAATAAATTAATGTAAATATCTAAAAAAATATTTTCTTTGATTAAGAATTAAATAAATAAATAAATAAAAATTTGCTTACTATTCGACTGCGTTGAAAAATATGACTGCAGAAAGAAAGAAGAAAGAGTTTTATACACTGCACGCAACACAGACACAACATAATACAAAAACAACAATACAGAAATTACATATTCATTGCTGTTATACTTTTGTTAGGCGTTGGATTTTCATTTTTAGATGATCCCAGCACATTTATCCAATTTTAAAAATTCTTTCACCTATAGATCAGCGAGAAACATAGGCTGTAGGTATTTTATTTTAAAAATAATTTCAGATCAATCCAAAATTAAAATAATGTAGGTAACACAAGGCGTCAAAACTGTTTTTTATACATAAAAACATAATAGGACCTTTCGATTAGAAGCTCCTAGTCACGTGACGACATGACACTTTACGATTAGAAATAACGACGGATATAAAAATGCTAAAAGAAATAAAAAAAATTACGGTGGCGGCTTTTGGCCCTGTGCTTATAGTCTCTAATAATAAGTATATTATAGAGATACACAGAAGAAGTCGCGTGAAACAGCTAGTTTTTGTATATATTTACAAAGAAGCAATGGGACCAGATGGCGCTGTGAGACATATTACAACATAAAAAACTTATTTTTTTTTTTTTTATATAAATAAGAAGTTTGGGTAATATATTGTCTTCGAGCAAAAGCAGTTTTTACAATTTTTGCTGCATGCTATGGTAATCCGATTAAAACTAAATACTGTTTGGTAAAAGTCTAAAAACGATAGCACGCCCTTAACCAACTCTGGTTTAAAATAAAAGAATCAGTATTTTTACTCACCTTCAGTTTACTTTAAAATAAAATTTAATATTTTTTTACAATTATATTTACAATTAAATGCAACTCATATACAGGATGATATGAAGTTGGTAGAAGGACGTAACATTTTTAAGGGGCTGAGAGCTTAAACCTAGTTTGTCTTTTTTTTATTAAAATTTTTGAGATTAATTTGAGATACCTCAAAATTAGACAATTTAAATTTAATAAAATCCAATTTAGTAGTTAATCAAATTTAACTCAATCGGTTAACAAGCCTATCTAACAAGATAACACTCAGACATCTGTGTTCCTTTATATTCGTTATGGCATTTAAAATATAAATACATGGCATTTAGCTGTTTAATTTAATTTTTTTTTTAATATACATATCTAAACTATTATTAAAGGTAGAATTTGTTAACCGCACTAGGTAATTTAAATGTTTAAAAAGACAAATAATACAATAACTTAAGTTTCCCCTCATAATTTTTAGAAAACATAATCCGTCATCCTGATTACATAACAGTGTAAAACAGTAAAATTTGCTAAAAGGTTATTGTACAATATTGTATTGTACAAGTGCAAAATAGAAAATAGAATCTACCTGTATCTATCGATGGACTCTCACTTCATCCCATCTCCTCTGACGAAAGCCTTGCGCAACCTTAATAATATGGCGCAATTGATTGACCTGTTCCATTGCACATTGAATGAATTCAGTAGGTTGGGATTATTTATGATATCTTATAGTAGATAGTTTTGATTTATTATTAAGTATTCATATAATTTCTTGTGAATGTTTTTGTAAATTTTGTAATTTTTTTTTAATTTCTCAAATTGATTTGTGTAATGTAAATAATTTAAATAATGTACTTAGATTGGTAACTGATACTTCGAATTAGGATTAGTATTATTATGATGTATCATGTGTGTTGTTGTAAATAAATAAATAAATTAATTAAATTAATATAAATTAAAAAAAAAAAAAACGAATGAGATCCATCTAAAGAAATTCATAATGAAAATTTATTAGTTATAACCAACTGTTTGCAAGGCAAGCAAAATTTATTTCATAGAATTTTTTACTTAAAGAATTAAATGAAATTATTAGAAAAATCCCAAGCAAAGAGAAAAAGTATTAGGCAAATATTCGTAAGGCCATAAAGTATAAATTCGGGTGACGCCCACGCGAAAACTCCCAATGTAATGGGAAAGTTGAGTTCAACTTTTTATTGAGCAAATGTTTACCGCTAAATTAAGGTAGTTTGTTGAGCATTGACTTCCTCAAGTCGTGAAGGACTAATAAGAAAAAAAAAAAAAAAAAAAAAAGCTGTAACCTTTGGTCTGAAACTTTCAATTCAGAGATGTTTTATAAAAACTACCTGTTGCACGCGACTTCATCCGCGTTACTTTATAAAATATAGCCTAAATTATTAAAATATAGAACTGTAACGCTATTAATGAATAAGTGTTGTAACACCTAAGAAAATGGAGCACGGTCGAAGCCGGGGGCTAAAGTTCTTTTTCTATAAGCTACTGTCATTTGTGTACAGCAATTGTAATACTGTGGTACAGCGGTTGTTAATTTTCTACTGAATTCCTTATCCTTAGTAACTAAAGGTAGGCAGCACACTTGCAGCATTATATAGCATATATTATAGCATATTGCAGGCGACTGTTACCACCTACCATAGTGAACCGTCAGCATGTCTATCTATATACTAATATTATAAAGAGGCAATATTTGTTTGTTTGTTTGTTTGTTTATATGTTTGTATGTTTGTATGTTTGTATGTTTGTATGTTTAGATGGTTTAGATGGTTTAGATTCTCAATTGAAACCTATCGGTGGTGCTACAATCCGGTTACAGATATTTTTTCGGGTTCAAAAGGGACAGCGTCTGCTGATACTGTTAGTACAATTATCATATTTTAAATTGTTATTGTTTATTGTACAATGTTTTTACAAATTTAAATTTAGAATTTGCGTGCCGAAACCATCAGTTCAGAAACTTGCAATAAGCGTCTACTTATTCGCAGAAATAAATAACGGCCGTCTCTAGTGTTGGGCTTGCTAATCGATAATGAGGCACGATTGAGTCATTGTATAGTTAAATTAACACTGGGGAGTAGTGGCGTTCTACGAACTAACAAGAATTATTGTATTACTAGCTTATGTACGCGACTTTGTTAATCCATATGTAGTCCTTATGTTAATCCAGGTAATAAACTATCTGTGTGCTAAGTTTTGCCAATTTGGTATCCCATTCACCGTTGGATTTCTATCCGTGTTAAGATTTAATACGAGGTGAATCAAAAAGTTTTTAAAAAAGCAATTTTTAGAAGTTTTTAGTGGTATAGGTTTTTTGTCGCAGTTTTTCTTTTAATTTAATCTGTCATTTTGACACTTTTAAAACTGAATTGCAATTGTTTTCATCTTTTTAGTTTCGATGTTTTTGATGCATGTGTAAAAAGTTTTGGTAAAAGCGTTTAACTATAAAAAAAAAAAAATGAGATACGTGTTGTCATCATGTCACCATCATCATTATCTCAACCGCTGGACGTCCACTGCTAGACATAGGTCTCCTCCATAATTTTCCAAAAGGACCGGTTTCTGACCGGTTTCAGCATTGATCCACCCTCGATCAGCGGCCATTATCAGGTCCATCTTGTCGGCTCTCTGAATTATGTGTCTTGGCCACTTAACTGCCACTTCTACTTACTGATCGGCCGGCTTATGTCGCTATCTTTCGTACGTCTACGGATCTCGGATTACGATCCGAGATCGCGGATCGTTATCCAGAGCTATTCGTAATTTCCTTTATACATTTCTTTCTTAACTCAAATTATAAAGTGTGTTCCTTTTTAAAGATGCAACAGTATAACTCATCTAATAATGTTACCTCCCTAACAATAGCTTCATTCATTTTATCTCCGTCACACCCACACTTCTGTTCCGAAACGATAAGGAAATGCTTTATATAAATACTAGCTGGTAAACGCAACTTCAACCGCGTTAAAAATAAAAAATATATAGCACCTGAGAAAGTATATAAGTAATAATTATAGCGCCTGCCTAAAGTTTTATTTAAGAATGATCCCTCGGGAACAGTACTTTTTTCTGGATGAAAGGTACCCTATGTCCTTTCCTGTATCCCTGACAAAGTGTATGCAACATTTCATGATGATTAGTTGAGTAGTAAAGGCGTAAAAGGTAACAGACAGACAAATACGTATTCATTTATTTCAAGTGGGCTTGTTTGTAATTTTCATCCTAATTGAGGTAACAAATATCATGTCATTTCGTATGGAACTTATCTTAATGAAAGTCGTATTTAGATTTACACTTTCATTGTAAATATCCGAATAAGGATGACATACAAATTGGTGAAGTTAAATATCTTTTTCCTGAAACCAAAACGGAACGATATTTTTCTTATTTTGAAATTTTTATAAAAGATTCAGACCACCGTGAAATAACAGCCTTTTTTTACAAGAGGAATCCATCATGGATACCCACTGGCCTGGGGACAGACCGGTGGGTTATGTCGGTCTACCGCCCCGAGATGGTAGTGGTGTAGACCTAAACCTCTTGGCGTCCTCCGCGTCCGCTATAGGCGAAGTTGCGAGGTCGGACGAACACTCTTTCGCAACTCCGCCCCGGGGGTCTGTAACCGGACACTACTCACACGGCACAGTCGAACTGCCAAAGTGCGCCGTGCCTCTCAGGATGATGCGGGCGGTAGGGATCCAGGTGGTGTGCGTACGCCAGCCGCCTGCATCCAGTTCGTCAGCGACGGAGGGGATGAGACAGGACCTCGCCTCCTTCTGCGAGATGACATCTTCGCAGAAGGATTGAGTCGCTCGCTAAGGGGCTCTGTTGCCGACCATAGCTTTTACTACGGCCGGCAGAGAGAAGTCCAGTCCAATGGTCTAGGGACCATCTAGGGAACTCCGCGAGAGTGTGCTGTGCGCTGTCACACCGCATGCACTCGAGTGACACTGTAGTTGGCTCCCTACGAACCACCCGGTGGAGATAGCTCCCGAAACAGGCATGTCCCGAGAGCACCTGCACCAGGCGGAACTTGAGAGCCCCGTGTCTTCTCTGTGAAATTACAGCCTGTGTGCTATTGTGTTTCGGTGAGTGAGTAAAGGATGCCAGAGCCCATTTCCCTATCCCTTTCCAATCCCTTTACTTAATCCCATATATATATTTCCTATATAGTCGCCAGCGAACTTGCAGCACCTGTGCCGTTGCTGGTACTATGGGCGACGGTAGTCACTAGCCAACTGCCATCATTAAAAATTAAAAATAAAATAAGTTTTTTGACTAGATGGTTCAATGAAGAATATGATTATTATTATACCACACATTATCGCTACCCTGTACCGGGTACATCAAGGCACCATAACCCAATTCTCTCATTATTAAAGTTTGATTCATATAAAATTAGAAATACTAGGAACACTAATATAGTACACAGTACCATTGAAAAGTAATTATGATCAGAGTAGCACGAAGTTCAAGTTACATAAAGTGGTTTCACAGAAGAAGCGATTAAAGAAAACGCCCGTTGTAAAATTTTCCATTTAGCCGCGCAATCAATCAACCGAGCGAATTATGGGTGTGATTGATCAATCTCATTTTTGGCAACAAATTTTATAAATGTCAGACAACATTGACACAAAAAGTAATTATTTTTCGCTTTTAACCCATAACTAGGTTCAACTGGTGAATTGGTCTGGAGTTAAATTTAAAAATAATTAATTAAAATCTAATTAAGGCCTTAAGACCAGTTATAATTTAATCTAATATTTTTTAGTTTATATTTTTATCTATCTTAAACTTAGAAGATGGAATTTTATAAAAATGGCTCAAAACAGTTCAGGTGCAAAAAGTAATTTTTTCGGGTGCAAACCAGTGCTGGGTGTATTTTGATAGGTAGGTATCCTGGATGCATACCTACGTAGCAAAAGAAGCAAATGCCTGCTTGTGCGTAAAGTAATTTTTTCAGCAAAAATATTTTTACGCTCCTATCTTAAATGAAAAAATTTTGTTCAACCTTAAGGAAACATAACTTTACAATTAATAATTTATAAAATATTTTCCGATTTGCTCAGAGAAATCGATGTGTATTATCTCTAAATTTGCTAATCAATCTAGAAAAGTTTACTTGTAACAGTTCTATTTTATTTAAGGGGTTATGTATTTAAAAGTTTCAATAAAATTATCATTATATTAAAGAAAAAATAGAGAAAACAAGGTTTATTATAAATCCACGTAATCAATTAACACCTTAAACTGAAGTTCCTAATACAAACCAAGGGCCTCTTGATAGTGTGACGTAACAATTCGGGCCACGCGCATCCCTCTGTCACACCAGTGTGGAACAGAAGAATGTTTTTCCTCACACTATCTGGTTTCTCTTATTGATTTAATACTTTTGAATAATGTACTGGCATAAACATTAAATTTAAATTATTTAAAATTAGTTTTATATCTATGCAAAATTTCGTAGTAAAAACAAACTTACTTTCACATTATAAATAAAGTTATGCTTAGAATCAGACATATGTAACGATGATTATATACTTATCTAGGCATATGATATTATCAGAACCAAAGAAATTGACTTTTCAATAAGAACTTTAGATAATATTTTAGGGGTCGCATCAATGATATTGCTGCCGACGTTTCTATCAAACTTTGAATATCCAATACCTACTAATATTAACCTCAGAAGTCCTTTTTATGATATTGGAAGTATTTCCTCTGAGCTGGAGGAGCTCTAAAATGTCGCTTTTAAGTTTTTTTTTTATTTTCACCACTAGGCAAACTAATCCAGCTGTCATTTGTCTCTGGAGGAGTCGCCGAAGTAAAACCCAATTAGGTATTCGGTACAATTCATAATCCTTCTATGGTAGGCAGCGCACTTGCAGCACCTATGGCGTTGCTTGTGTTATAGGCGACGGTAGTCACCTACTATCAAGTAGATAGACAACCTGTCTGTCGACCTTAACATGTAAAAAAAATCTGTGCTATTCCGTAAATGTGTGGTTACTGCGACAGACAGTATAGGTTACAGTTTGTGACTGCGGAACGCGGGCACACTGCACACTACCACTTAATACCAATTATAATAATTTACCTATTAATTTATGTTATCCAAAATTATGTTTATAAGCGTTCTTAGTAAACTTAAAAGTAACGCTTCCCATCCCCAATTTATATGTTGTCCATAAGACTAAAAATTTATTATTGCAAAACACACCAGGGCTCACATACACAGCAGTATATCAAAGTAGCATCGTCTGAGTACCTTAATTTTTGGTACAAACCAACAAAATCAATAATTTAAATTATAAGGTAAACGTAAACGCACTTACAGATCAAAAAGTGTAACGCAACGAATTTTTGTAATTGGGCTCCCTTAACTTAATTTTAAAACGTTGCCTCAACAGCAAGCAGCATTTTAACACCACGATTCTATACATATTTCATGAATAATGAAATGAGGAATCCAAAATAATTTCTTTCAAATTGCTGTCGAAGGAATATTTACCAAGAGTACTTCTAAATAAAAACTTTTTAACAAAAAATTAAACCGCCGAAAAAGCTGAAAAGCAAAAAATAATAAACCTATTTTATTTAACATTAATAACTAAGTTCTTAAACTAATGTAAATTGTAACTAATGTAACGACTCAAAATTACTTGGGTATACTTACATTAGTTTAAGAACTTAGCTATTAAGGTTAATTAAAAAAGGTTTATTATTTTTTGCTTTTCAGTTTTTTGGGCGGTTTAATTTTTTGTTAAAAAGTTTTTATTTTATATTTTTGTGTGGCTACAATCTACTAATTACTACATGCTTAATTTTTGATTACTTTTTTAAATTGTAATACACAACTCAGCATTAAAATCTGTTAGTGAACAATAAATCACCCCTATTTCCCCACCCTTAGAGTAGGATTTTTTTTAAAAATTTATATGGGACCAACTTCGAGGTATAATCCAATAAAAAAATTGGTCTTGGTCATACATTACAATCAGTGAGTTAACAATCAATCATCCCCTGTTTTCCTACCCTTGGCGTTGGAATTTTCTATCCAAATTTATATGGAACCACCTTCGGGGTATACCCTTTCCAATAAAAAAAGAATTATCAAAATCGGACTGCTCTGTAAAAAGTTATACGTAAATACGCAAAAAAAAAGTGTAAAAAATTTTTTCGTTTTCGTCAGTTGAAAAAATAAACACCTACAGATGAATTAAACTTTTACTTTTATGAAATAGAATTGAAATCTGTTAATTTTTTAATTAAGAAAAAAAAAAAAGGTTTTTAATTAAGAAGTTCTTGAGAGAGAAGGCTAAATACAAATATGCTTAGCGAACTTCACTTAATGTGATCTAATGATAAAATATTATAATGATAACTTTTAGATTATACAGTAATTATTTGGTTATTTATAATTATCGTAACGGTTACTTTTATTTTTAATTTTCTAAAAATTTAAAAACTGTGCATTTAATTGACCAATATTTATTAAGAATGTGAGGGTTTGTTTATTTGTTTGTCTAGTTTCGCACTAGTCGAGAAAAACAAAGACTGATTGATCGATCTGATTGTGATTGATAAATCAATAAATAAATGTTAGATATAGTTCACATTATTTCGAAATGTTATTTTTGACAAATAAATTGCAAGGTATTTTTTTATCATATCTAGATCAACTTCTAGACATGATTAATTACCTTTCTATATTATACAATCTATATAAACATTCAATATTAAAGTTTTAAAATCATTTATCTTATTAATTGTAGCTTATAGCCATCTTGGACAAAATTTCTTAGAGCTTTTAAACCTTCGGCTTCGGCTTCGGCTTCGGCTAGAAATAGACCTTTAGTTGGACACTAATATCTATAGGTACAATTTTATGTTATAAAATAAAGTCGCTGTCCGTTTCTATCTATTTTGCCTCTAACTTCTTCTAGGCCATCCGAAGGATTTTGATATGGTTTTCACTAATGGAAAGAGCGATAAACGAGGAAGGTTTGTGTAAATTGTATAACTTGCGAATAAAACTCTGCGAAGCCGAGCGCGGGTTGTCAGTTTGAATAATAAATAACAAGTTAAATCTATGCCAAACACTTGTAATACTCGGCTTTATAATGTTTGAAAAATTATATTTAAATTTAAAAAAAAAATGTAAATACAAGAAAAATATTCGCATCTGAATTGTTAAACAAAATTTGTAGTGATTTTTTATATATAAAAAAATTATTTCGGAGTACGCGTTGGCACACAGTGTCAAGGGTAAATAAGGTCGACCTTTTTACCCCCTCCATTATTCCCATAGCAGGCCAAAGTGAAGATAAGAGCGATGTCACATCACACAGAGCGGGAGCAATTAACAACAGGCGTGCCTGAATATGGTATGGTCGCATTGATAGCGTCGCTTTATAATTAAATTTTATTTTTCAGTAATTTTACATAATATTTCATTATTAAGCTGAAACCCCAATGGGCGGTCACATCTGTTGTAGTTCGCATAACCGATGGGATAGACGAGTTCGCGAGTGGAGGCCACGAATTGGAAAGCGCAGTGTAGGACGCCCTGCGGCCATGTAGACAGACCTTCTGAAAGGCATAATATCGCAGGGAGCGGCTGGATGCGAAGGGCCTATATTCAACAGTGATGAGACTCAGGCTGATGAGGATACAACAAGCGTAATATTTTTGTGCTAACGTCAATTATTTAGTACCAAATCATCATCTTAGTTAATATCATAGTGGCCCAAACTATACATTTGTCTTCCTCACAGTTTTCATGAAACTTATAGGTTTGGAGGGTCAACAAAATAACTAAGCCTTAGCATATACTACGAGTATCATCAACTCATATTGGCGCGCGGCGCTAAATACGGAACTTTAATTTGTGTTTGCGGCAATGAAGCTATAGGCCACGTGTGAGCAAGACGTGTTCTTATCACTTTGTTGTAAGTGTATAGTCAGAAATAAAAATCTTTAATTCTTCACGGAGAAAATGTTTAAAAATTCAGATAAATCTTGTCAGAGAATCAATAAGTCAGAGGGAACAATCTGACTTTAGTGATACAATAGTAGACTCAAAGGTGTCCCAAAAGAGTAGTATTGTAATAATTTAATTTTCTTATTATTTTCTGTTATAGAAACATAAGAAGTAAATACATAATTAAATATAATTAAATAAAAAATAATATTATATATGTATATGCCTTTTATAATAAAAGGAAAAAAAATCAGACAAATATAAATTTTTGCTTAGAATGCTCAATTTTTGCTCTCCCGCTCACATTGTGGACATACCAAAGTCAACCCAACATTTTTCATCTTAAAGCTTAATTGCTTTTTAATTAACGTCTAAATGTGGAATAAGAGAATGATTTTAATCATATCAAATTAGAATTTCGAAATAAAAAACTTATTATATTAGATGAATTTCACGAGTAATAACAGCTTACAAAGATACGAGTATGAAGATTGAAAAGAAATGTATACAGGTGTCCCAAAACTCAACGCCAAGCGGGCATGACAGCTATGACTAGACAGAGTTATGAGAGCTCTGGAAAAAATAAGAAAAAAAATTCAGGTCACTAGGTAAGTAATACGTCACCCTGGACAATGTTTTTGGAAACTGTGCTCACAATTTTTCCAATTCCAATAGCTGTGCTATTATTGAATGCAATCATAAATTCAATAGTTTATTCTATAAGTTTTAATTTTGAACTACGATTCAATTGAACTGAAGTTAAAAATCTTTTTGCAGCTAACTTTGACACATCGCCTATTTAAAAAAAACTGATACCACCAAAATGTTATTATCAGACTTCAATCTAAAAAGCTACAATATACAATCAACAGACTTCAAACCCGCTCAACCAACTTTGATACGGTTTTCTCTTATAAAAAGAGGGAAGAACGAGGAAGGTTTATGTATGTGAAAAATTGCATCACGGGCGAAGCCTCAGCGGGGTATTACACTAAGTAGGTAATAATTTTTTAAAATCATTTTAAATTTATTAGTTCTCTGTTTTCATTGTCCTCTGCCTTGTATGCTGACCAAACAAATTTAATACGGTGACTGTTTGGGCCTGTTTCGTAGCAGCCAGAGACGTAGTTGGGTAACAGAGTTCTAAACCAAGTATTCAGTCTCGAGTTCAAAAATGAGCTCTATTGCTCTACGTTTAAAGAACATTCTTGTGCGAAGCACCTTGATAGAATTCCGCCCGCGTCTTTACACAATGGATTCAAGTCAACAAGCATTTCCAATAGCCGCTCTCTGTTCCGTGGGACTTTGATAAACGAGTCTGTTTTATTTTGTTTTAATTTGTGAACGGTGCCCTGTAGCGGTTGGCAATTCCAACTCTCTATTTATCTAGGCGCATTGAGAGCACTCTTTTATAAACTTTGTCTTTAGTGCTGTCCTCGGAGCGACGCCGACGCCTTTAGTATTTTTCATTTCCTTACTAAAAATACATCCATTACGTTTGAACACTGCAAGATTTGAGGTTTTAGAGTGGCAGGATGCGATTTGCTGTCAAAAATTGGGCTGCAGAAACCATCCCCTTACAGAAGACGGATTATTCCACTTCGTCCCCGAGAGATTGGCCCCGGCGGGGACGAAGTATCCTAATTTTGCATTTAATGTGTCCGTGGTCACCAAATTTGTGGGGCCGACGGCGACTGCAATTAATAATTTACTTTTTATTCCGCTTCGTCCCTATATTAATTTTACTAACGAAATATGAATTAGTCACAAAGAAATCAATGAGTTCGTTTTACCGTGAAATAACAGGATCAAGTGATGCTAGAGCCCATTTCCCTATCCATTTCCTAAATTGAAGCCATATTTACTTATAATGACAACTTATTACTGAGATCATTGGTAGAAAAATTTACAAATGTTATACTCGTATATTTATGTCATACTCATATTTATGTTATACGTTATACACTTTTTTTTTATAAATTATATTATAAAATACCAATACTTTACAATGTACAATGTACCAAATATTTTTTTCTTTTAATGTTAATTAACTTTTCAAAACCCGGTACAAAAGTGAAGAACACGATTCACGACCTCCAATCCTTCGGATAAATAAAGCCGTCTATCGATCATTTGAACACTTCTGGGATGCTAATTATCATTTATGAAATAAAATCAATTCTTTCAAATTTCAAATGCATGAAATATTGGATGCGGGTTAAGGCGGTTTTATCCATTGAAACCTTAGATTAACCCATAAAGAGCTTTTCCTCAATCACGTTGAGGTGGGTGAACTTCAGATTCACCCACGTCATTGATATTTAGTCTACCACATCCATCGATGATCATAGCAAAAAGGCAAGAAAAGGGAATAGAGCATCAAAAATACAAAAAAAAAAAAAACGGAAATCTACCATATCCCAAACAAACTTAGTTTAATATTTATAATATGATAGCTGGAGCCCGCAACTTCGTCCACATTGAAAAATATATATATAGGCAATATATCTGCAATGCTGTTACACTTTTGCCAGGCGTTATCTTTTTATTTTATTTTAGATGATCTCTAGGGAACAGTACTTTCTGCATGAAAGGTATCCTGTCTCCTTTTTTGTATCGCTGACAACGTGTATCTAAAATTCATTATGATCGGTTGAGTATCTAGTTAAAGCGTGAAAAGGGAACAGACAGACAGACAGAGTTACTTTCACATTTATAATATGTATTAATATATAGTAATAGTAATTTAGTATAATAGTATTAATAGTATGGATATATTTTTTATTAATAAAGTACACAAGTTACAATGTTTTACAAACTAAAGATGGAACCCTAAAATCTGGATCCAATTTTTCTGGTAGCTTGATTCCGATATTCGTATGTCATTGGGGCCTTGAAGAGGATATATCCGGACACTGATATATGACGTAGGTTCTAAATAAAGATAAGGTAACAACACCTCGAACGAACTTCTGAAACAAACAATTTGTGTTAGCAATTTTCAAACATTTCATTATATTTACATGTATAAAAATAGGTTAACAAGTTCTTTTTTCCCTTTTCACAAAGATCATGTCTTTGTGAAAAGATCATTCACAAAGGTTGACAAGTTCTTTTTTCCTTTTTCACAAAGATCATGTCTTTGTGAAAAGATCATTCACAAAGGTTAACAAGTTCTTTTTTCCTTTTTCACAAAGATCATGTCGCTATAAAAGTAAAAGCAAGTTTACATCATAATTTCACAATTCATAAGACTTCATCATTAGCCTGTGGATGTTTACCCGATCTAATATATTCTACACGGGCAAAGCCGCGACCAAAAGGTATCTAAAAAGTAAAGATCTTACTTCTGACAAATGTATAACAGCAATAAAGATGTCACGCGTTATATTGCTTACACATTTCGTCAGGCGCTACATCTAATCGGTTCGTCTGACGGCAGAACCACACCACTATAGTTTATTACAAATAGTTTTATACAACAGCTTAAGCCCAATTTCTCGACTGTTTTATTCTATCAGAAGACTTACTTAAGTTCTTCGTTACTTTTTGACTATACCCTGGATTTTTTAGAAGTAAGTACTCTGAAAAAGATGAAAAAAGTACCCGGCGTTTCATGAGAAAATTTTAGACTTGTCCGTCTGACTTGTGAAAATTTTTAGAATTTTAGAACGTTTTTGTTAAGTATAGGTAAATGTTATCAAAATTCTCCCATTATACATTATTCTCCTCATATACATTAAAATGTTTCACAAAAATAGGGAGAGATTGATAAATCGTACATTCTGTATTAAATTCTTAAACGAGACCCAATTAAAAATAAAATTGATCTTAAAAGGCTGAACAGACTAAGTGCCTTTGTCCGGGAAATTAAAAAGCTTTGACCGGCCACTCGAACAAATTTCGAATTTCGGCTGGCCACGATGCCATAGTATGTCCGATATACGTATATACAAGTATAGCTTTACACTTCATTCTAAAGGCACCAGTTGCTCCATGAATGGGCCCATTCAATACTCTGGCGAGTAGTACGCTTGCGCGCCATCGATCCGTCGCGGAGGTATGCGGGGCGGGATGGTCGTATTCCATTTGATAGCAACGTCGTTTTGTCATTGAACTACTTAATTTTTTTTTACCTCAAGAATGAAGTTAAAAAAGAATAATTATTCATTAATTTTTTTTTTATACGTGTTTAATAATAAACGCTTAAAAAATTCCTTAAACAACTGCTGGCTACACTAAAGATTGTAGGTAGATACCTGCTCGTGAAGACCAGAACATAATAAAAATCTAAAGTATATGATGAGAGAAAAAAAGTGAGTAATCTATCTGTAAATCCGATTCAATGTCGCCGTCCAGAGCGTGACGATTCACTTACGTTCATTTCTCAGCAAAAAAAAAAAAATGCGTCTAAAGGAGTGTTCACTTCCAAAGTAATTTTAAATTAATGTAATAGTTTAAGAAACCTAATGATTTACAACTTCTTTTTTAAAGTATAAACTATAATACTTTTTTATTTAGTTACTGATTTTGAAATTTTTTTTCATACTATCAATTTACTATTCTTGCCTATATCTTTAATATAGGAATTAGCAGGGATTTTTTCTCTTATATAGAATTTCATACAGGGATTTTATCTGACAATCTGTAAATGATAAGTCTCTTTTTATATTATAAAAAAGGTTTGCAGGGAAGCTAAAATCTACAAGATGGTAGGTGGTTACTATCACCGCAAGGACACAAGCAACACCAGGGGAAATGCAGATACGTTGCCGACTCTGCAGGAATACAAATAATATAAATAAACTGTATATAAAATAAATAAAATGACGAACTGATAAGGGCCATGGTACTGATTAGATAATAGTTACTTCGTTACAGATTCATCACTCCCATACAATAGCTAAAATACCTACGTTATATTAGCCTACAAAAGACGTTGCAAGAAAAAACGTACTCTACGAACGCGCGCTGAGAATCGAGATTCCCGCATAAACAGCGCGAGTGCGTCATCGAGCGAAAACATTAGGGTTGAACAAAGAACAATAAATTAACAAAATGGCTGAAGGTAAACTTTTATTTTGTTATTTATAATATAATGCAATGAAGTGATTGCGATAAAAGCCGTTGACTTAAATGTGCTTTAATTTTATAAAATGATCGACTTTTTTTTTTTTTTCAAATTTTTATTTGTTTTTGATTCGACATCCAAAAACTTCACAATAATTAACCATCGTATTGTTATCTAAGAATTTTATGCAGTGATACGTAACATGTACGTACGTATTAACACTTTAGCCGACACCAGTGGAAAAGCGCCTGAACTGTTACGTTTCTGCCAAATAGTGTAGGTATGTCTCTATGTTCGTATAATATTAAATTTATGGAATGAAGAATTAATGGACCGTTTTTAGATTGTGCGAACGAAAATAGATCTTGTACAAAATTGAATTGTATTAATTAGAATTTTAATTTGATTTTAGGGAGACTTCTTTTAATACTAATATTCATTTATTATAGGGTGACTGGTATTTCAAGATAAAGAGTGGCATCAGGCTAAGTGTCACCAGGCATAGGATGAAAGAATGAGATGCAGACCTTTTTTTTTTATTAATAATGGGTTTGTTCTTAGCCAAAGATTTCTATGTACCGTAATGTTAGAATAACATATAGTTCAATGTTCTTAGCCACTATCTAGCCGCGCAGCAAAGTAGTGTGTGTCTTAGTAGTAGTAGTCTTAGCATTTTGGGCAGCCCGTCTGGCAGCAGTAACCACCTCCTTACTGATTTTCCTTTGCCTTTTTGTTTACCTGATGATTTAAAATTTGGACGTTTTGCACAAAGTTACCCTTCCAGACATGGTTAAGGTTTTAACATGTTGACATTATGTAAACAACGTAATTTTCTATAAATAGCCTTTATGATACAGATACCTTGTAACCTCTATATGCCCTATGGCGTTGCTTATGTCAGCCTCTCTCCCGACTTTACTTAAAAACAAAAACGTTTACGATTTTTTTGGTCATCGTTAAATCATATTATAAAAATATTAAGTTGGTTTGTGTAAGCTTCAAAAACTCGATGGATAGACCGACTTTATTTCGGTTTTCACATTAGTAAAGAGGGATATACACGGGAAAATATTTTTATATAAAAAATTGCAAAGACTGGGCGAAGCCGGGGCGAGTCGCTAGACTGCAATAAAATATTTTAGGTCATTAATCGAGATAAAACTATCTTATCTCTCAAGTTGGACCAAGTTACACACAGTGTGCGAAATTTCATTAAGTTCGGTTTAAGCAAGTAGTTTTAGAGCTTAGCGCGGATAAACCATTGGTATCGAATTCCAGTATCAAAGTTTTGCATGGGCCGCAAAAGATTTCTTTTAACTCTTCATACAGTTTAGGCCTTGATCAGATGCTGAAGCTGAGAAAAACTGTAAAATTCTTTACAAAAAAACCTGTGTGCTATAATCTGTATGCTGTGTGCGTTGTGTTGGTGGATAAAATAAATTCCATGGCCTCATTACCTTATCATAGAGTAGACAGAACACTGCACCCCATTTTATATTGTTTTCGCTGAGTCACTGTATTAGTCACCGTCAACCTATCTGCCACTCATTAATATAAGCATTTATGCTTTTTTGTTTTGATTCGTAAAAAAGAGAGTTCATGTCAATTGGCTCCCTGGCTTTGCAAGTGTTTATAGGAGATTGTATCCATCTACTGTCAACACAGATAGTTTATTGTCTAGATAAATATAAAGGATATTTTTTATCCTGGAAAAATGTTAGGTTCCTTAGGGTTTGTTTAAAATTATAAAAAAATGGGGCATTGTCAACAGTAGTGGCGCCACCGTCGTCACAGCGATAAAGATGTTAGAAATTATATTTTTCAATCTTTTCAACACGGACGAAGTCACGGGCACCTAAAAATATTAGCTTTCTCCAGTCCTTCGCCATATAAACTTTAAAGTGTACCAAATTTTACTCTTCCGCCGGCGCAACTTTTAAGGCGTCACATTAGGTCGCAAGCACCGCGACAGCAGCGGATGAGCGGATGCCTTTATTACAACTACAGCGCGACGCTTGCAATATTTCGAAGCCAACTAATCGCACGCGGTTGCTGCACTGCCATCCGCTACGTCACGTGCGACAATCACGTGTCGCACGGCTGTCGCGCTGCACTTTTTAGTATGGAAGTCGGCCATTTCTGAGCAGCGCGACAGTCGCGTTGCTGCTGCCGCTACGCTGCTGATACGGTGCTTGCGAGCTAATGTGAAGGCGCCCTTATTATCGCTATAATATACATACATACGAGTATAAAGATTACAAAAAGGTTGGGGTTTGAAATAAAATAGTTCAATAATATAGTATTTTCGTTTATTCTCTAGAACTCATGAGGTAAACAATACTAGACTAATTTTATACCAATCATAATCTCGAACAAACGGCTAGAAAAATTTAACATACAAATACATAAAAAACTAACTATTCAGGACTTTGTACGACTCAAGAAAATCGGTATCAAACACTCCGTTTAGTTATAAACAAATACTGTTTGCAGAGAACTAGTTTAAGTAAACTAAAATTTAAAGCTAGGTACATACTAGTACATAAATAAGGGGTTTTATTAATTAATTTAAACATAAGGTAGGTAGGTAGGTACACAATATGGAAAGGTTTAGGAAAGTTACGAAAATAATCATGAACATACTATTGCGTTTAGCTGAATACTCAGAAATTAAGTGTGCTCAAAAATTTGAGTTTAATTTTGGGTAATATACCTAAATTATTGAATAAGACATTATTTATTAGTAATTAATTTATTAAAGATGTGTAGAAATTTTAATAAGACATTATTAATTAAATTAATTATGTCAATAAGACGTTAATTAGTTATTAATTAACTTATTAGAAATGTGTAAAGATTTATTAAAATTTTCTATTATAAAGTCTCGCTCACGGCTTCGCACGGTTGAAAAGTTTACCGCCAATCATATACACAAACATCCCTCGTTTATCGCTCTTTCGATTAGTGAAAACCGTATCAAAATACGTTAGGTGGTTTAGTAGAAGATAACGGAGAAATAGACAAAGGCGGCAAGTTATTTTTTTTTAAATATGTATATATAGATTTTATATAAAACTTTATATTAACCGCATTTAGGTGACGTTAGAGATATTAAAATGCGTAAGTAAGCAGTAATTGAAATTAGTAAAAGATACTTTTTTATTTCTGCATACCAACAGATGTTGTGTCTTCAAATGAATGAAATCGCTTCGAAAACAATTGTTAATTATCTTTTGGCTTACACTGTCGAGCTTAATTTGAATTAAAAACAATTTTGATTGTTTTCATTATGGGATTGTATCGCTGTGAGTTCCACGCTTAATTCAATCTTGACATTGACACATTTCTATCATTTATAAATTTTGAATTGATTACTTGAAACAAAACGGTATTTTTTAATAAAAAAAACCCTAAAGACAGTGTTCTTTAGTGGTATTTTGAACCTTGCATATAATATTGAACATGCTGTTATATTTTTAAAATTAAACAATTACTTGCTAGGTTAGTTACAAACCTAGCAAGGAATGTCGCACATCTGCTGGTTGAATAATTACTCAATTAAATCGTGAGTTACTCATTCATTGTGAATTACTTATCTAATAATTGAGTCACTCATCTAATGAGTGAGTTATCGTTTCCATAATGAGTATCTGTCATCGAAAGGGTGAGTGGGAAAGTTCAGATGGCAGATATTAGATAGGTATATATACTAACTAAATCTTGTTTTCAAATGAGTTTTGCCTCCTAGTTATAAGAAGTTTTTGATAATCTTTATATATCTATAAAGAAAAATTACGTTCGTTTGTTCCAAACAGCCTTAGAATATAGTTTGTTCTATATTCTAAGCAAACAGCAAATCTCCGAGAGTATTTTATATCTATCACCCCGATATTTTGCATACACATACGTGCTCTCGTGTTAAACATACAACTTTTCACCTCAACAGCGAGAAAAGCGTTACTAAGTCATCTTTCGGTAAGAAAATCAATTAAGACAATTAATATAATTTTATTATAGCTAACATTCACATAGCCAGTCACTTAAATTATAACTAAATTAACAAAAATATTAAAATTACTGCAATTTGTAAGATTAAAGGTAACAGTTTTGTTCGGAACTGTGATGGTCGTATTTTTTACTTGCGTGTTGGGTAAGGATCCTGTCTCTATGTTTGTATGAATGAAGATATTTTTCACGGGACTCTTCTGGAAGAAAGCTACGAGTAAGTTCGGCATTTGAAACTTGTTCTCTTAATTCTTCTGGAGTTAGACCATCTCCACTGGACGTACACATTTTTTTATATGCTAATGATCAACCAGTTTCTGAACGGCTGGGAAAATATCTTCACAGCTGGGCCAACTCTAGTCGGCTATGGCCGGTCGACTCTAGTAGGCTATGGCTGGACACACTAATAAAATCAAAATTTTATTCCTGTGAGTTAAATAGCGTGTTCGAATTTCGAATCATGCTTGCATTAAGAATTGATTTTTCTGCGAGTTTTTAGGCACCAACAGCACCCTTTTCGTGGTGGAGAAGTGAAAAATATATGAGTTTAATAAATATTGGATAAATGTTTAACGCGTAAGAAAAGGGAGCGCGGACGTAGTCGCGGGCAATCGCTAGTGAAATATTAAAATATGGTGATTCAAGAATATAAAAAATATTACAACAGCTAAACGCCTAAGTTTGTTCATATCATTTGAAATTAACATAAAAATATAATTAGATAACAAAACAAACTAACAACCAATAACGAAAGAAATAAATCGGAAGAAAACAAAATTAAAATAATCGATAAAGGTTATTGCCAAATTGTTTGTTCCATTTTTACAAGTTGTTAATGAAAAGATCTGTATTATTCTTCAGTTCCAGTCACTATATTCAAAATATTAGTGTTTCATTTTATATATATTATATATATTTCACATATATATTTACTTTCTTATATACAGTATAAATATTCGAGATTCCTGATCATATACTTACTAGATCTATAAATTAAATTTATAGATCTTTAAATTAACATGGCACCGTCCATTTTTTTTAAATATAATAAACTCACTATGAAGTTTTCGTATAATATCAATAAATATTTTAAATATGATAAGTAAGAAAGGTAGCATTGATTTTATTAATAATAAGTCATATAAATAATTTGGTTAAAATAAAATGTATTTAAAAAAAAGTATTTGTCTAATGAAATAATACTTAAATTGTAAATAGAAAATGATTCTTAATAATTAAGTTTACACATGATTTCAATTAAGTAGAAAAACAATTTTTAAATTTTTAACTTGTTTGAACTAATTGAAAAAAAAAAAAAAAAACAAAACAATTAAATGATTGTTTTAATTGCATATGAGTATTTAAATGAAGTTGTAATTGATTTAAAAAAAAAAAAAAAAAACTGCCTGTCGTAGTGCACGTCAGAACTAGTAAGAAGTGAACACTTAGCTTCATAAGTACATATATAATATTTATATACACACTGAGCGTCACTGAGCGTGACGGTCACGCGATTGCAGTGCTCTTTCTCCATCCCAAAATTTCCCAAACGTCCTAAAAACATTTTACTTCAACATTAAACATCACTTAGCCGGAGATATATTAAACAAGAAAGGATGCGCCCTTACCATACTACCAGTGACTAAAAAACGGTCCTCCTTTATTTGCACATCTACTAAAAATATATTTTTTTCATTGCCAATCTTAATACGTATTTTTAATTCTTATTGCCGTATTCTGGTTGGTTGGTTTCACAGAGTCCGACTAACACGTCAAGAAAGCAAACTTATCCGTGCGGATACATTGCGAAGGCGTCATTTACATTGGTTGGGGGCGCATCTTCTTGTTTAATATATCACTGCACTTAGCGTGTGTAACGCTAAGTGCAGTGATGCTGTGTGTGTAACGCTAAGAATGAGCGTGATGGTCACGCGATTTCAGTACTTTTCCTCATCCCTCAATTGCCCAACCATCCTAAAAAAATTGTTCATTTCAACATTAAACATCACTTAGCGTGCGTGACGCTCACTGAGAGTGCTTTTTCTCCACACCAAAAGTGCCCAACGTGCCTAAAGAAATTTTCACTTCAAAAATGATAAACATAGAATGAATTAAACATAAATTAGGAACAACGGGTTGTATTCTTAATTATGTGCTTATACTAAGAAATACTGTCAGGTGATAGGAAGATAATTAGCAAAAAATCTAATGTTAAACTATAAAAAGACTTTAATTGTAGGTCACTTTAAGTATGATTAGATATAGCTAAAATGATTCACACTCGTTTAACACAAGAACAATTTTGCGTTCATAAATGCGGGAGTCATGTAAAACTATTAACAGTGTGTGCGACCCATATTCAATATTATTCAATAATTATGAATAATAATTCACTAGTTATGATTAATGATTCAATAGTTATGAATAATAATTCAATAGTAATGAATAATATGAATTTATATTAATATAAAACAAAAAAAAAATACTAAAACTTACATAAAAATGGGAGTATTGGGGTAGAGAAATAGGATTAGGACGATAAATTAATATTAAAGCAAAAAACCATTACAAAGAGTACATATACCTGAATATTTCTCAAATTAAGCGTAATAGAAAATTATTGAATACAATAAAAAAATTATAATGTTATCCTTTTATTGATACAAATATAGTGTGAATATTTTTTATAAATTAAATATTAATTTTTAAATTTTAATTACAAAAAATGTAATGACATGGAAATAGTAATATTTTTAGCGCCATTTTATTGTTTCAAAAATATTTTTAAAATTGAGAAAGCACTATCGGGATTATGTTACTAAATAATGTAATATTAATTAATTTTACTGTGTAAACTGTTAAATTCATATGGAGATAGGTATAGGTTGTTCTAAGACTAAACGGGAATGGACGTCGGGGAATCTCAATGGGAATGCAAAAGGTAAGACGTACAGTTTCGTAAGTTGTTTTTCACTTTATCAAGTTATTTATATGTCTTTCAGAATATTCTGCATTGATTTTTAAAAAAAATATAATAAATATAGTAGGTAGTAAGAAACTGAAACATAATTTTTTTTTACAAATATTCGGACTTATTATGTCTAACCTTAACGGAGAGCCTATTTTTTTAAAATTCCATGTGGTTTTCATTAAAAAAACAGTACTTTAATTATACGCTACCCCGTCGATTTTGACAAATACACTATAAATTCGCCTGCAGATATATTCAGTCACTCTTCTAGATTATTCCCAGTAGTTCCGTTTCAGTAGGTCCGTGGCGGAACTAGTGAGACTTTTTTTCCCATAGGTGAATATAATCAAGACCATGTCAAGATAAGACCATATCAAACAAGCCATTTAATGATTTTGTAAAATGGAGACAATTCTAAAATTGTTTATAACTGAATTCATGTTTTTTTTTTTTTACAAAATATTATGCCAATTATTATATATTTGATTATATGTTGCAATTAGGATTATTTTTCATTTTAAAAATAAATGTGCTTAATTTTTTTTTACAGCTCTTCACCTGCCATTATCGCAGGAGCTTAAAGCCTGTCTGTCAAGTGAAGTGAAAATAAAACCGATATTTATCTGTTGAAGGAGTTGAGTTTATTTAAAAATAATACTTAAATTACGAATGAATATATGGCATTTTATGGCTACCTCATGATTCACTTAGCACTCAATACTTTTTTAACTATACATTGTTCAATCTTTAATTTATACATTGTTTTCCAATTTCTGATAACAAATTACATATTAACATATTTTTTTTTTATTTATATATAATATACTAATCTTATTTACACGTTTTTTTGTTTTATAAAATTGACACATTTTTTTAAATTAAATATCTTTTTTTTTGTTAAATATTATATAATTTTTAATAGGTAAGTGAATGGTTGTTGCAATTTCTCAGAAATATGTAAAGGGTTTTAATGTTAACCAAGGGTTAGATACATACTTTATACAGAAGTATAAAGTCACTTTTTAGATATTCTACTCGTAACATAACATCCCTATATCTATTAGAAAAATTTAAATTTAATTTCGTCGCTGAAACAAGGTTATCATAGGATTTAACGATAATAAAATAATCAGGCGGCATTATTGTGGCTTATTTTTATATATTAGTTAATATAGGTAACCTGATTTTTAATATTTAAGTTAAATAAAATTCAATAAATGAAACATAATTGATATAACAAATATAGCGCCATTTTTGAGTAATCAGGTACCGGTAAACGTCAATCTATTTTTTTTAAGACTATAATGTTAGCACCTTCTACTTCGGGTACATTAATTAAACCACTTTATGTTTAGTCCAAATACTTTTATCGTCCGACCGATATTTCAGAACTGCAATTTCAACTATAAGATGTGCGGATATACGACGACGACCTATCTTCGCGAATGCGTCAGTTCAACTGACTGATACTCTTTCAATATCGTACCACCGAATGAATCTGAATGAATGAACAACTTTTTTTGAAACGTCACAGAGCACTTTTCAATCAACTTCAGTCGACATAAATAGTAGACGCTAACAATAAGTTAAAATATCGCTATTTTTAAGCGATTGTATTTCAATTTATCAGAATTTCTGCCATTATTTGCTTGTTAGTGATTGTAAATGATTTTATATACTAGACTCGATTAGCGGGTCGCAGAAATTACGCATTTAGTTAAGGGTAATTCCACTGACCTGTAGTATTTGACAACAATTTTGTTCCAATCACCAAGTCTAGTAGAATACATATAAGTCAATGGTGACTGTACCACATTTTTCTATCATACTCGTATATTAATATTTTCGATTTAACTCTGAGCACATATTTCCCTAATATTTTTGAGAAATTGTAACAGCGATAAATATTGTCAAAATTTTTAAATACTCCAGGCACAAAATGGCGTTCTTAACCCAAATATTATTGCCTTATAATTTTATAATCATTACGAACACTAATTTAATAATACTATTCGTAAAAATGTCTTTTAATTGGGATCGTAATAAATATTTTTTTAATATAAAACTAACGTCTAATATTGGTCAGGTTTTAGGTAAATACACACTCTATAATTAACATGCAAAATTCGCAGCCTATTTCTGTGGAAAATTATACACTTCCCTACAAAACTATAATACACGTGTCCCAAGCACATACATAGTCATACACTTAAATATTGTCTCATTTTCAATCATTATAGTAACATTAATTTTGGCACTAAGTTTTCTTTTTTTTTCATCCATTCAGGTTGCATCTAAGGCACTATTTTTCATTTCAGTTATTTAATTTAATTACCAAATTAATTTTCACTTTTAAATGATTTAATTTTTAGACTCATAAAAATCGAATGAAAATGTAATGTTAAATTTAAGTTAAGACATTTATATATTTAAATATTTGCATTATTAAGTTGTTCTCTTGTATAGTTTTAATTGTCATTAAAAAAAAAATTACATTTTAATATAATTTCTTCACAATCCATTTAAAAAAAAAAAAAAAAAAACTTTAATTTTTCAATTCCTTATTATTACTATAAAATTTTTTAGCTCCCAAACGTGTAGTTAAATATACTTAATGCACTATAAAATATATTTTCAATTGTGAAGTCTCCATTTATGAATATTTTACGTAATTTGACGTTCACTAATTTAGGTCATTAAGGGACCTAAATGTCGAAATTAATAACTTAGGTCATAATCACTTAACAGTTGGCGCTGGTCGAAGGTCCAAGATTGGCTTCTTGGTGTTTGTACTTGTGTGAAGTCATCTGCGACAGACCGAGTACTGCGAATCCGCACTGCAGGCAATGGTAGTGAGTTTGCTTCTTGCTGTGAATGCATTGGGGTTCGTAACCACAGCCTGCAACAAATAAGTTTATTTATTTATTTATTTAAAAAAGACATACTTAAACACAGTATACAACACTCACAGAGAGGAACATCACAAGTATGCATTTCAATTATAGGAAAGCACAACATTCATTTTGATTAATTAAATTATAAATGTCAGAGATCAAAAATACAAATACCTAAATCAAGTTATTTCTAAGATAAAATAATACTTAGATTAGAACAGTTCACTCCATATAAGATGTGGTTAATATTCAGTCGTTCAATGCTATTTATTGAATATATCGTCCTTGTCAAACCAGATAAAATATCAGTTATGGCAAAAAGTATATTTTTGAGATATTGACAAAAAAGTTTCCTTGAAGATTTTTACATTAAGGTTTATTTAAAAAAAAGTATTTTGTTTAAAACTTGTTATACGTAAACGTAATAGTGTATTTATTATTTTGATAACTTTGCACATACTCGTAACAGATTCTAGCTGCTGCATTTTTAAATTTTATTATAAAAAAAATAAAGAATCATTTACATTCTTTAAATACATTTGACAGCGTACAAAATAAACTGTTTTCTTACACATATGGAGTTAACTATGACGTCATAATCAAGGTACCGCAAGTTTGTACACGAGTCATTACGCTCCAATATCAACCCAGTGAACGATTACTTTCCTATTTCTGTTATTGGGTATCATTACAATAAATATATATATATTGACTTAATTTTTTTACCTTTGCTCGGTGGGAATTTCTCGAATCCAGCCGCCTGTATGGAGTCCATTTTCTGGTGTTGTCGACGATGGGCGACCACCTTGTTAGTGTCGGTGCAGACGAACTCGCACTTAAGGCAGTGGAAGTGCGACGCTTTGTTCTGACCTGTACCTGACGCATAAAAAACTCGTTATAGAGGAAATCACCTAACCTATACACTGATACACTGACCTATGAGATATATCTAAAAATGATAAAACAAAAATCTTACCAAAAGTGGAGGCGTGTGGACAATCAGGTCTCTGACAGTACACATTAGCGCGATACTGTTGGAAGTCACCGCCCATCAATGTGTCCAATCTGAAAATATCATTATCTATTTAACAACATATTAATTATTTCATTATCATTATTTAATAGTGACAGAACCGCGAAATAACAGCAAGTGTGCAGCCGTGTAACGGTAAGTAAGAATTGATAGCGCCTGTCCCTCGTTAACCCTTGTCATTAATCCTATTAGGGTCGGATGCGCACTTGCTTATCCTTATTGCGTTACTTGTGTTAATAGGTTACGATAGCCATCCACCATCAAGTGATCTGTCATTGATTTTCCTGGTTCCCTCACATTCCTGCCGACCATTACATCGGCAAATAGAAAAATACATTACAAGTAAGATTCCCACTTTATATATCGAAAAGAAAGTTTTATAAGTTCTATTTATCGTAAGCAATGATATTGACTCCTGGAAGTATAAATATAATCAATTTTATCATCGTCTTAACATCGTCTTACCTTTCGTGTCTGGCTGTGTGTTGGACGAATCTGGTTTTATCACAGAATGAATATCCGCAGTCTTTACGTGTGCAGTGGAAATGGGTTTGATGTTCTCTGAAAAAATTAAATAATTTAATAATCCAGTCAGCAGTGATCAAATTAAAATGAGTATTGGGATATGGGATATGTACGCTATACGACCACGACGTTTTGCGTCTGTGAATTTATTTTACAATGAGAGAGGGAGACGTATTTATGGTTGAGAGAAAGAGAAGGATGATTGAGCTCATTTATAAGGACAACAGCTCACTGTCGGTGTATTTGCGGAAGTAAATCAGATCGTTTCTCTATATCGACCTATATGTTTCATAGTAGAATATGACTTATCACTTTGTGATCGGAACAAAATTATTTGTCAAATACAGTAAGAGCGTTAAAGTTTGAGACCAAAAGGTCGAAAGCGCCATGGAAAATAAAGAGCTTACGCGTTCTTCTTTCGCTCGCTTGCAAATGAGTTACGGAGAATCACCCGTAACTAAATGCTCAATTTCTGCATTCCGCTCAACGAGTCTCTACTATATAAAAGTCATTGTTTCTCTACGTCAAATGCATTATTTCTGTTCCTTGTGGCACCAAGGACCACAACAAAATAGGATTACTTAGAACAAATAAGCAAACTATATCGCACTCACCTATAGCCACAGTGTTGATACGCGCAATCCTCGTTGAATCTAAATCGCAGATAACCTTCAGGAATCGGTTCGTCTTTGAGCACCCTCATGTGAGGACCACGCGCAGTGTGCGTCCGTCTACTGAAAATATATATAATTTAACTAGCTACACACTCTCGGCTTCGCCAGGGTTAAGTTGGACCAAATTACACATAGTTACGAAGTTTTATCAAAATCGGTTCAGTAGTTTAGGAGTTCATCGGTGACAAACGTAACGCAAAATTTTTCTACTCGTATAATATATAGAGATATGAAAAAAAAAAAATTCGAGTGTCATCGAATTAAAGGTACTTTAAAAATGGAAGAATATTGAGAATACAAGGAAATCTAACGTCTAACTTTAAACAAAGTGGATATTATAGTAAATTATTAACATCATAATAACCCACACATAGAATAGAAGTAAAGTTAGTCTGTCGCAAAAGTCAACCGACGCGGCCTAAACGTGAAACTACCTTTTACCTTTTTCAAGATGTGAAAGTCAATTATTTAAATTAAACTCAGTTCTTAAGCATGTCGATGCAAAGAAAAAGGTTGTTTAGTGTAACCAGAAAACTTGTATTTATATTATATACTTTAGCTTCAGTTTGCTTTATTTTGCTTCAGTTTGCTTTATGTGAAAAGCACTACACTACAGCGCCCTCGCACTCTATGTCAGTTAACGTTTACGACAGACACTAAATATGACAATAACTTTGACATGGATTTTATTAAGATAATAATCGATGACCAATAATAGCGTTATTAAATATTTATACGTAATTATACATAAAAAACTTGGCTAAATAATATAGAATCTTAATGTACACTCACGTTTTAGCAATCATTTCGGCTTCCTTGTCGATACCTGGTGGTATACCGTGAGACTGGAGAAGACCTTGCTCCAAAAGAAGCTCCGGTGGGTACATCATTGGATAGAGAGGAAAGGGAGAGCCACTGTAACGAAAAGAAATATAAACAATTAATCAACAATTTGATATAAGCATTAGTTTTTAAAGCACAAAGTGGACGAAACTATATAAAGTGACGAACCTTTGAGAGAAGAGCGCAACTTGCGCCAGTCCTGGTAAACCAGCCAAAGTAGAATATTGCTGTTGCATCTTCAACTGATCTTGGAGTGTTGCCTTCCTTCCTCCCGCAAGATATTGTTGTAGAAGAAGACTTTGGACGGCCTGTACCTAAAATAAAAAAAAGGTAGTTTTGAAACTTGATAATTACAATGGCAAATTTTAATGTCAGTGTTAATGGTAACATGGGTAAAACTGTGAGAGGGACGTTACAATGATAATTATAAAACTAGCTGATAATAGTGATATGATGATGACCTGTTCTGCAGGGTTTGGAGGCCTTTGTCCAGGCGAAGGTGCTTGACTTGTGGACGCTGAAGTCGCAGTCGATGGAAGAATTGAAATCTCAGGGTATTCCCTTTCCAATGTTTCCTAAAAAATTTAAAATAATCGTGACGCTTTTTTTAATTAATAATAGGTTTGCTCTTGGCCAGCATCTAGCCGTGCAGCAAAGACAAGGCCGACGATGGATCGAGCTAACCCAGAAAATGCGTCTTCACTCGAACTTTGAAAGATTTGGAAAATAGGTCGGAAAGAAAAGAAGTCTGAAACACAGACGCTTATACAAAAATCAAAAAGGCTATGATATAATAGACCCTACTAAAATAAGACTCGGTAATTTAAAAAAAGAGTTAAAAAATCTAATCCTCACCTTAGTAGCTGCCAATCCAACCGGTCCGGAATCCATAGTGTTGCTATGTTTCTTCACCATGTGACTGAACAGCAACTTTAAGTCCACATAAGCCTGGCTGCAATGAGGACAATGGTAATGCAGGTTCATTCCTCCAGCATTCTTATTCAGAGGACAGTTTTGATCATGGCATGATGGGGGAATTGTTGGTCCGGATGGTTTTGGTGGTTCGTAAGGTTTTTTCTGATCAAATTCCATTCGCTTTAAATCCTTCGACGGAGAGGCGTCGTAAATACTACGAGGTGATGAGGTATTGCTCCTGAGGTGAGATGATGGATAAAACGTTCCCGTAGCTTTTACTACTGAAAAAAAGATTTACATTGCAGATTTTTAAAATTTTAAAGAATTATTAGTTTAATCGAAAATATGAGCAGTAAGTAAAGAAGTACGATACCTAAGCGCTCTTTAAGCAAAAGCATGCAATTTATAAGAAGCCACTAAAAGTGACAGTCGTTTGAAATCTAAGAATCTTAAGTAATCTATAATGTAACTAATATCATAAAGAGAGGACTTTGTTAAATATTTCATATGTGGAGAATAACTAATCTCCGTAACCATTATTTGAAATAAATAATATTTATGTTAAGCCGAAGCCAGCTAGGGTGGTAGTTTATAATAAAACAAATATGTAGTTTATTTTACAATGAAATAGTGTAAACCGTTCACTACTTTAAAAATTTCACCAATTTTACGAAGTATTGCAAATATGAAAAGGCAATTGAGTAGAAAGAAGAACACTTACCGGACACGTTGTCTTGGTCTCTATCAAACTCACTTTTAATAGAGAAGTTTGTTGGCGTAAAACTTTCGGACGGTTCTTTAGTGGAGCAAACGCTGTCCACCGACGCCCTCTCTTTCAAAGAATAGTCTTTGGCTTCTTCATAAGATTTTTCTTCTTCGCTTTTTATGACTGGAGTTCCCCTGCCGTGTTTGTGAGTGGCTATAGCCGAATATTGGGTTAAAATCGCCGGGCAAATGTTCCCTTGAGCACAATGAAAGTGAGATCTGAGTTGATTTTTGAAACAACTCTTTCCACCACATTGGTCGAAGGATGAAAAATAGTCGAATCCTTCGAGGAGTGGGGTGATTCCGTGAGACTCTCTCATGTGTGTCTCCATAATGGTGTGACTTTCTCCGGCGAAACTGCAGTTGAAGCAATGCAGATGTAACCTAGTCATTCTCAGGTGACAGTTTGAATACGATTGAATACATGTGTCAGGGCTTGTAAACACTTCAAATTGTTGGAATTTGATACGCTGAAATTAAAGTTGATTGATTAGTCACTATTTCCTAGTAACACTAAACATTTATTTTAAAAATTCCAATCCTTTTACCGGAAATTCCTCGATCGTAGCAATAACTGGAGATTGAGGCACTGATGGAAGTTGATTGCTTTTTGGCAATTTGAATGATGTGAAAATCGCCTGAGGTGTTACCTAAAAAGAAATAATATAATTTTTTATGAAAACCATACAAATTTGATATTAAAATATTATTGTTATGATTAATTGTCATGAACAGGCATATAGTCTGATGGATAGTCGTTTTTAGATCCTTGTTAAATTTATTATTATATTTTCGAGTTTTTGAAACAAAATTACAAATTTTTTGATGTTTTAAGATATTTATTGGCAATACTAATCTTTGCAATGTCAAGGTACGCAAAATATATGATATGAAGAATGCCATGTCAGATTAATCTACTCCTTAGGAAAAATTTAGTGAAATTCGAAGTGATGAATCCTAACTAAAGGTCTAAGAAAGATATCATTTCTGTGGTACTTACATTATCAGTCCAAACTTCGACAACTCTATTCTTTGGTGGTCTCCCTCTCTTTCTACTGAACATTTCATCCAATGAATTAGAAGGATTAATCTGCTGTGGTACTACACCGGGATTAGGTCCAAGATTTAACTGAGCTTGAAGATTTGGCGTCAGAGAAGTGGACAGACTTGGCGCCATTTGAGCAAGTTGGGCCAAATTTGGAGGAAGATTCGGCAAATTGGGAACTTGTCCTAGTTGCGCAGCCATATTTGGATGTAATTGGGCGGATAATTGCGGTGTAAAGTTAGGTGCGAATCTAGCAGCTAGATTTGGGGACATAGGACTTAAAATTGCGTGTTGACGATGATGTTCCAGACGACGGAATGGATGCTCTTCTGATGACAGTATCACGGCTCCACAATTTTCCTGAAAACGGTTTAGTATTTTAAATATTTTTTTTTTATTTTAATGTCTGAATTATTTATATTGATCAATATTGAGGCAACATTTACTTACCCAAGTGCAATGATAGTGCGTGATATCTCTAATATGCTGACACGCTGAATTTCCGCAGGGATTATTGCGAGAATATGTCATGAAATACGCTTCAGTCACTTGATTTTGTTGTTCGTGTTCCATAGCATGTTTTGTCATTGTGCTCTGACAACTGTTAAATAGAGGATAAACGTATTAGTCATCATATATATAGGATTGAATGATGATGAAGTCTTTTTTTATGAACCACTGCGTATTTTTTTCCTGACTGTTCTCATAGGATCTACTTTAAAGTCCCTATGATGGTCGTCTTTACGAATATAACAGAGTGCATTTACAATGCCTCTTAGCACTTTATAGCTAACATGAGTTCAGAAAATGATGGAGTTGGTAGGTTGTTAGAAAAAAAGTCTCTGTAATAAAAAACAAACATATTTAAAAAAACTAACCTGTGAGCCATTTTGCAGCCTTCAGCCAAGCAGTGATAGTGCTTATTGAAGGCGCTGCATTTGCTACATTTATCTTCAGCTTCTTTGCCACCGTTAAATATTTCTATATACTTCCTTGTCACTTCCTCGCTTAAGGCTGGAGTCTGAAACGAATTATGGCAAACTTGATTATCTATACTAATAATAAATTTTAACTTGGACCAAATTACATATAGTTACAAAGTTTGATCAAAATCGGTTCAGTAGTTTAGGAGTTCATCGCGGAGGAACATGTGACACGTAATTTTTATATATTAAGATTATAAAGAGAAAAGATTTGTATTTTTGTATATTTGTTTGTAATGAGAACTCATAAACTAGGACGGATTTTGAAAATTCTTTCACCCATAGAAAGCTACATTATCAGCAAGTAACATCTGCTATATTTTATAAAGTTACGCGGAAAAAGTCGCTTACAACAGCTAGTTATACAAACTATTTTCAATCATCAAATACAATGATGAATTTCACGCCTTACTTGTGGAATTAAGATCTAAAATCTATGAATTAAGTACATAGATAAGTTGAAGATTTAGTTAGTGGCATAAGACTTGAATAAAATGTTTCATGAACGAATTGAACTGGTACAAATTACAATACTGATCAGGCTAATAAAATCAGTACTTACGAAAGTGTTCGAATAATCACATTCCAACATAGAGTTGGACATTTCTTCGTCTCCTTGAAGATTTCCAGGAGAATACATGCTGAGGTCTGCTGTGCCTTGTTGAAGAAGAGCATTTTGTATGACTGAGGTCGGCAAACTGAAATCGATTTGTTAGAATTAGTTTTGTTTGTTGATGTTAAGACTGTTGACTTATTGACTGCTTGATGACTTGGTGGTTGTGAATCTAACAATATAAAATTGAAATGTCTGTAATGTCAAAATAACTGTTTTTTAAATCAAAACAAATGAAATCATTTATTTACAAGTAACATAGGTCAATGTAAACCAGTTCTCATTAGTTCGAATATGCAACTTATGAGCACTGCCACGACTGGTGTGTGAAATCGTAATTTACATAAGAATTATATAAAACGAAAATAATAATAATAAAACAAAAATATCGTAGTCAATTGTAAAATTTAATTAAATGTCAAAATATTCCCTAATATTATAAAAACATTGGTCTAATAGCCACTTGGTCAGTTTTATTCTAAATAAATTTCCCGGTAATTGTCCGAGTGCAGTGGATAACTTATTGTATATATTGTATATTTTACTAAATGTATATCAAACTATATATACGCTACCTACTTTTTTGCCAATATTTCAAAAGTGTACTTTTTGCACATAGCATATTTTGGTTTGACAATTATACGATGTACAAATACGAGTATAATCGCGATACTTACCCAAAACTCATCTCCTGCTCTTTCCTCTCGTGTTTTCTCTTATGAGTGAAGATTTGGCTGCTCGAGTGAAGGACATAGTTGCAGTGAGGTCTAATGCAGTGAATGTGATTGCAGGTTCTGCTAAACCTGCAATCGCGGTACGGACAAGCTTCGTTCTTCATGTACTTCTTGAAACCGTCTTTGGAGAGAGCTTCGTCTTTAATGTGGTAGGTCTTGTGTTTTTCTGCAAAAAAGAACATCATATTTAGTGAAACTTCGGCTAGATAAAAACTATTTAGTGAACTAATTTCCGTCAGATAAATATATATAATTTTTAGTGAACGTTCGAATTTTGATAATTAATTACCAGTCTGATTCTGATAAACATGATAGTAGTCTACGTTACCTCATTTTGGAATGGCTGAAATTTCAATTATGAATGCTGTTTTACCTACATATTGAAATTTCAGCCATTCCAAAATGAGGTAAGTCTGGGGCCACGTAGCTCTTAGTATATAGTATTTTATGTACACTAACTCGTATCAGGTTCAGGTTAATTGTGGTTGCAAAGAAATTTACCCATATCAGCCTTATTCTTGAAGGTGTAAGTGCAGCCAGGTCGCCTGCAGTGGAAATGTGTGGTCCGCTGGCCAGCGAACACGCAATGTGGAGCGGAACAGCTCTCCGTGGCTCTGAACCTCTGGAATCCCTCTTGGAGAATTGCCGAGTCCTTACGATGATAGTTTGCGTGCATTTGCACATCCGATGTTGAAATGTACACCTGGAATGACGTTATCGTAACATTAATATTCCTTGTTCTTAAATCCATTTAGACAAATCTATATTTATTAATAAAAAATTAGATAAAAATTTTTTTGCAGTCTTTCCTGGTACTATTAGAATGCCTAGACGACATCACCTGTGATGATGATGGGAGCCACTTCCCATCAAGTAAAAATTAAGCCTGTCATTTTTTTAGGGATAAGGCACAATGGGCTTTGGCATCCCTTACACACACATCGAAACACAACAGCCACATGCTGTCATTTCTCTGTGATCTTCTGTGTAATGGCGTGGTTTCTGCACCAAAACGGGTTGCTTAAATGACTGCGAAATGCAACTATTTACTAGATCCAGACTAAATTCAACTTTAAAAAGTTCATTTCGAAAGCCAAGCCAGGCCCAAGACCAGGTCAGAGCGTTAATGACATTCGTCATTCGTCCAATGAGTTTGTCAAAAGTCCAATGAGCTGCCTACCACCTTTGCCACAAAACTGCTAAGCCTTAAGAAAGAGTCACCCATTTGTCTCTGCATTAACACTATATTGAAAAATCCAAACTTGTTCTTATTAAGAATTAGAAAGAAATAGTGTACCTTATCACAACCATCCTGAATGCAATGGTAATGTGTCTGACTTCTGTTGTGTGGACAATCGTTGAACCTTTCAGAGCAATCATCCAAAGGGGAATACCGCATGAAGCCATGCGCTAATGATTCGTCACGTTTCTTGTGCCACTGTCAAATTGATAAAAAAATTAATATAATGATAGAAAACGCGTTAAAATCTATAGTAAATAATGCTAGGTTTAACGATTTTATGCAAGTAAATTTTGTAATTCCCTTCGTCTAAAGTACCTTAGTAACCTTAGTTTGTCAGATGAAGAATCGATGTTAAATTTTTAAAGCTTCGTATGCTTGGCCCTTCCTAACACCTTATTCTTTATACTGTTGAAATCGATATCGCACTTGCAGGATCTTATATGGCGCTAATATGCCATGATAGTCACCCCATCAAGTGGATGTCCTTTAAGATTTTTTTTTCTTCAACGACGTCATAAACGCGTTTAATCCATTATCTATACTAATATTATAAATGTGAAAGTAACTCTGTCTGTCTGTTACCTTCTCGCGCCTAACTATTCAACCGATCATCATGAAATTTTGCATACACGTTGTCAAGGATACAGGAAAGGACATAGGGTAGGTACCTTTCAATCAGAAAAAAGTACTGTTACCGAGGGATCATTTAAAAAAAAAAAAAAATTGTGGCGGCGCCACCGTCGTCACAGCAATAAAAATGTCGGGCTTTATATTACTCATAATATATTTTCTGAGGTGGTTTGTTTCTATTTATTTTTCAACGCGGACGAAGTCGCGAGCACCAGCTAGTCCTCAACAAATGCAACACTATCTCATTCGTGTGAGGGAACATAATTAAATATTTTAACGCCACTTGTACAATTTATAAAAGATAATAGATACGATACAGTTGGTAATTAATAGGTCAAGAAGCGTGAAATGTTTTAACTAGTATCTCGTTATTTTTCTATAGTAAGTAATTATGTTATTATTTTTTTATTCTTTTATTGAACGTTTTCTTTGTTAATATAAAACAAATATTTGTTGTGTTATTACACATATTTTTAGTAATTATAATAAAGCTAAAGTTTTTTTTTTTTGGTTGAATGAGTTAAACTCTTTAATTACCAGACAGATTTTAAAATATCGTTTTGCATTTGATGGCCCAATCCTTGAAGAATATTAGATATTAAGTATTTATCATGACGCAATGACCCTTAAAACCAAGGCGGACGAAAACGCGGAACACAGATAGTTTAAATATATTGTTATATAGCGGACCCATCCCCATTTATCAGTCTTTCCATAAGTTGAAACCTAATTAAAATTGGTCTGGCCACTTTTGAGTTTTGCGCGATTGATTGTTATAATATATATAAGAGAAAAAAAAAGAGGATAAAGAAATTTTTAAGTATATAAAAAAAAGTTTAATGAAAAAGGGTACCTTGAAGTGTCTGATCATTTCCTCCTTCTTGCAGAATACCCTTGCAGTACAGTCCATGCAATGAAAATGCTCCCGGTAACCGAGGTCTTTGCAGTAAGACGAGCCACATTCTAGCGTTGAACTGTATCTGTAATATATTATAATAATATAACCGAGTCAATGTCATAATATAACTGAGTCAGAAAGTAAATATTAGACTTAAAACACAATCTAAGTATAGTATAATGTGCATCATAAATAAGTGAAGAAACAAACTTTAAGTACAAAAATCAATTAATTAATATTTTCGCGTAAAATTGCTAAAATGCAGGAGTCGAAAAGAGTCGAAATGTGCAATGTGCATGTCTTAGCCGCGTTCCACCTATCTCTACTAAGGAATCCATACTGTAGAGGATAAGTGGAGCTTTTTTCCACCTATCCACTTTTTTTTAAATGTTAAGGTCGACAGATAGGCTGACGGTCAACTTGATGGTAGGTGGCTACCGCCGCCTATAACACATCCAACGCCACAGGTGTTGCAAGTGCACTGCCGACCGTAGTAAGATTAGAAGGAAGGAATAGGGTAATATTCCCACTGTTCGAAAATTCAAAAAATATTATACAGTCGTATTGATAAATGATTTAAGAACTGAATGTACGAATTAGAAAAATAAAACAAAATCAACATCAGTTGACAACTGTCTTGTTTAAATTCAAAGTAATTTCCCATTACTATAGTATCAATGACCTCATATTCCATAAAATATCAGTATTGTTGTGACTTCCGCTCATGTACATTGGACATGATAAAATTCATAATAAATCTTTGATTAAATATTCAATACCGTTCATACCTTTTGACGTATCTAGAATAGTCAACCGTTGTCTGCAGAGAGTTCTTTCGAGCCTGGTCGAGGTGATTTAAAGCTGACAGCAGTCCTGTAACAAACATGTTAAGTGTAAGCTTACCAAAAACAAAAAGCTCTAAGCTTGGACGGGAGTGAGAGATAGAATGAGAAGGAAAACATATTACGTTACAAAAAAATAATCAAGAAAAAGCAAATAAATTAATAGGTACACCTAAAGTTACTTAAAACAGTAAATTATCGTACTTCTCGTTGGAGTTAACTTTGTCATTCCTTTTAATTTTTTCCATAAAATTCGTAGTTAAAAAGGGCAAAACACTAAACAGGCCAGATTATGTTTAAATAATTTTATAGGCAACTTTCATAGGGAAGTAAAGGAGACCGTGTGTGCAGTTATTAAAAAATACTTAAAGACTCATCAACAAAGACTTCACCATGTGAATGTTGAAGCTATTCAGGTTCTCTTTATACAAATAAGTATAGTTAGACGATCGAAAAGGACACATTTTTTGAATGGGTGTGGTGTCAAACCAAAATTTTGTGACTATAGATAAGAACAAATCTGCTATAACTTTAATTGTTAATTATACATTTTGTTTATTACGCGAGATGTCGCCGCGGACATGTTACGACTACGTTCATGGTCCAATACTTCGTCTTGTTAATCTATCTCACAACATTACACTTGGCATCACAACTACGCAGCCCGAGCCAAATAGGCCATCAAGATTCCCGAAAAAAAAAAATAAAAAAAAATACCCCATATCTGTTAAATAAATAAAAAAACTATATTATGCTAATATCGTCGAAAACAACAATCGTTACTAACTATACATTCAGACATTCCTTTTCCGTCAAACTTATTCTTTTGTTTGGTACAGCCAAATCACCACCATGCATCATACACAAAAGAACAATGTACTATTTTCATCGTATTTAAATCTCGCTAGTCTGTTGTATCATTATCTTGTGCGTTTACGTTACCGACTCGTTCGTGAATCGTTTTACCCGACATAGGAACTTAAACGTGATTGTGTAACTTGCCCCTCCCCATATCAAGTTTTGGAGTATCAAATAAATTATTATGGTAATTAATCAATGTTTTCTCCTAGTCACTCTGGAGCGCTCGCCATTGTGAGTGATCGTTGACTCTACACCACTACGTACATTATATTATACACAACTGTTTTTGTCGATCAACTCTTTTTTTGTGTCGAATAACACACTTGGAAACTAGTTTGGTACTCGACATTCTAAGAAATCTGGCCACATTTTACACAGTTACATTCAAATTCAAAATTATATTTATTATATGTACATGGGATCAAATCTTTGACAATTCAATCTTACCGACAGTTTATAATGCCAAGGCGATTAGGAATAAAATGGGTTGTGGCTGTGTCGTGGACACGGCCTATGTGTTATTACTTTAAAGTTAAAATAAACTATTCTTTCAGTAGATTTCGTGTTAAAGCGTATCAATCCTTAAAAAAATTCGCATTTATAATGTTAGTGTATGAAAAGGATTTTGAATTTATATTGTTAAAATCTTGTAATGAAGTCATATAAAAAACTATTTTTCCAGTGCTAAACCTCAGCTACTTTGAACTTTTAATAGAAGTTCAAATAAGTAACCCTTTAATCAATCGTACACGTGCGAAGCCATGACAGATGCATAGTATTAAAATACAATAAAATGCCTTTAGAAACTAATACCATCGTGTACCAACAAAACATTGTATTGTATTTGGAATTGTGATTGCACGAGCTGTCCTCAAGAGAAACTCGTATATGCTTGTTGGCGATGTTGAAATATCCACCTCTGCATTTTTTTACAAAATCACTTTTGAAAGAAGAATTAATACCTATACTTATGTAGATTAACGTGGCCGACACAATGGATACGAAGGAACAGCTTGATAATTTGACGACTTACATAATCTCTGTGCATGAACTCACGTGGACTTAATAATAGTTAACATTTTTAGAGAGCAAGTTGTTATTAATGAAGTGGGGATCCATCTACTGGATACTTTAACGTTGGTTAGAATTACGGCTAGAAGCTATAATCGCTCACGATTCTTCGCGAAATTAAACCAAAAAACACGCGTTGTCAGTTATCAATAAGCGTTAGGAAACTCTTGTCTCTAATTTATGGAGATTAAAGATAAAGAGACGAGATAAAGAGGTTTTGAATGTTGTGAAAGTGTGTCTTTAGAAGTTTTAAATCAACAAATGAGTTTGTATGCGAGCAAACGCTTAGAGGTCCGGTTATGAGTAAATTCGATGAAACCAAAAAAAACAATGGGCGGAGAGACCGCATCAGATAATATTCGTTCAACATAATAAACATTCATAATACTAAGGTGGTTTTTTAGGAAATTTCGTAAGATATTGTGCCGGTTCATTCATCCGAAACAATGGGGTCCTCATAATGTTCTACATAATGGGTTTTTGAATTCAACGAGTGGAACCACGCGTTCTGATCGACGAAAGTTCTTGTAACAGGATTTATGAATCAAAGAAAAATGGGTGTGTGGACTTCCTTTAGTGTCCTATATTAAGCCCATAATTCATGTTGATCTTTAATCTAAATTCGTAATCTAAAACACAAAGTACATTACTGCCCAGGACAGAATAAAGCAATTGTATAGTATCCAATACCGCCGAGTAATATTGGAAGTACGAGGCGAAGCTGTAAGTTGCTATTTCGGCCAAGAATTCTATAGTAGGTGCTTACTTTTCTCTAACTTTCCAGACATATAAGAAAATTAAAAAATCTACGTCTTCTGAATATAATAATTCTTTATACAACATCTTTTAATAAAAATGTTAAAAAAATTCACAATAGAATTGACAATATTGCTCAAATATTAAAAAGTATGATAGCAATATTATTCATATATTTTGTCAGTTATGTTTTTATTTTTGAACGCAGACGAAGTCGCTGGCAAAAGCTAGTAATTATTCTCAAATAATATACAAAACCTAATATGTATCACAATACATTATTAAAATAAGTTCACACGTTTTTAGTTTAGCAGAGTGGTACTGTCGATCAACAAGTACGCCTTGAGAGTTAATCCTATTGGCATTTGAGTGGAAATTGGGTAAATGTCATTTTGTTATTTTTTTTGTTACCACAGTTCTTTAACACTAATTGAACAGAAATGTCAATGAAGATGTAGATAAGTTCCGTAAAGTATTACTTACCGTACTATTTTTCTTTGGTATTTGAAGTTTACTTACCTACAGTTAGTTTGATATTATAAATTACTAGAGACGTAGAGGCATAGGGACCGTCAACATGCTTGCAGATTATAACATAAAATTCTTTGTTAGATTTAATGAGTGTAAGAATTTATTTTATTACATATCCAAACTAATATTATAAATGTAAAAGCAACTCTGTCTGTCTGACTGTTACCTTTTCGCGGTCACCAGCTAGAGCTAAACAGAGAAAATTTGTATTTTTGTACGTTTGTAATGAATAAACTCAAAAACTACTGGACCGATATTAAAAATTCTTTAACCTATAGAAAGCTACATTATCACTGAGTAACATAGACTATATTTTTGCTGTATTATATATAAAGATATAAATGAAATTTTATAAAGTGTGAATTCGAAATCAAATGATCGAAGTATGTATGTTTTAGTAAAACTGATACAATGTCATAAAAATATGACTCAGTTACTCCACATACTAAGTGCAGTGTCAACGATGAAACCATCATCAAGCATCTACAGCTACACCATCCTTCCAACCGTCTCCAATCTCAATTGACATTTATTCTCTTCAAGTGACTCTAAAATGTAAATGCGGTTACACCAACTCACATCCACGATCACCGCTAACGCATTTGACAATCGATTTTGAATCTTATCCAGTTGGGTTAACATATTTTTTAACTGTACAATTACATTTGTCCACACGCTTATCATCCATTTAATGTTGATCTGCGCTCGTTCGTTGAATTTATTGGTATTTTTATTGAATGAATAGATCTCGTTAGCCTGGTGTGCAACCTCAATATGTGGACGTAATATTTATAAGGTTGTTTGTATCGTAGATGAGGTAATGAGGCGGGGCGATGGGTGTATGAACGAAGAGGTTCAGTATTGACATAATATAGATGGATATGCAAAAGGAACTAGATAGGTATACAATATTTCAAATCTGTCAATAAATAGAGATAGTTTAGTAAAACTATGTTTGTAAAGTCATTTGATTTACTGCTAGGTTAAGTTAGAAAGAGCAAAGTATATTAGGAAGTATTGAAACGTAGCAAATTTGCGGTGATTTTATAACATCTCCATCACAAAGAAAATTTTAAGTAACATGAGAAAGGGATATTTATTATAAGTTCCCAAGTGACACATGACGTTAAGTGTGGACCGTCAGCTTGATACTTGATAAAAAAGTTTACCAAACAAATAAAATATAACTTATTTAGCTGAATTAAATACTAGCCGATGCCTGTGACTTCGTCCGCGTTGAAAAGTGCTTGACATTATATTTTTGTTAGCGTTGGATCTTAATTATTAGATAGCTGGTGCTCACGGTTTCGCCCACGTGGAATATTTTAGCCTATATGCATCCTGGAATTCTTTTCTAACTATTGGTGAAAGTTTTTTTTAAAATCGGATGAGTACTTAGATTCGAAGTATGAGTACTTACAAATAAACAAACAAACATACAAACTTTACCTCTTTATAATATTTGTAAGCATAGATTAATATTAGTACCAGTATTAGTATAGACGTAAAGGCCCACTCTTGCCTATTTAAGTAGGTACCTAATGTACTTTTCAATTATAAAAAAAATATTAGCAGAAAAAACATTGTATCCGCTCGAAGCCGGGGGCTGGTCGCTAGTTCAACAATACCTAAATGAATTCGAAAACGCTGTTAACAAAAACATTATTTGATACATAACTTATATGGAAGTTCCTGCATATCTAATTGAACTAAAATTGAATCTTGTATCCAGATTTGTACTGACTACGAAGCGAGATGAATCATATTCCATATAACATTACGTCAAAGTATTACAAGTTTAACTTTGCGACTGACACATTATTATCAACTTTATTTCGGAGTATTTAGATTGAAAATCACATGCTAGGATCCAGCGAGAGGCAAATGTAGATTTGCAAAAATGTACGTACTTTTTATTGTAATATTTCGTTTGGAGATACACCCGATAAGGTGGTACGCGTCTAGTTTTTATTTTTCCATCGATCGATTAGGTATTGTTAACCGAGATTTGGAATATGTTTTAAACGTTTTCCTGTATAGATAAAAATGTATCTTATTGTTAAAGTCGTTTTGGTATCGTGGGATCTTTTTGTAGTTTTTCTGTTTTTTTTTTTTTATTTTTTATTTTGTACCAAATTTTAATTTTGTGTTTACCTTGGTTCCGAGAAATCATTCGTTGCTTTGATTGCTGTCTGGTTTTCATTATTGTTGAAAACCAGACGTTCTATAGATATGTATTATATAATTAGATAAAATATATTTTTGGTGTTATTAAATTGTGTATTTAAAATAGAAGCTTAAAGTAGAACTTCAAACTAAGTGGTTTCTATATATAAAAACAGTGTTAAAAGTCACCACAAAAATTAGCTTATGTCTTTCTCCTAGGTCACATATTATATCTCTATACCGTATGCGTAAAACGTAACAGAGAGACAGGTTATTTCGGCATTTATAATATTAGTTCGGATAGATGTCATTATTTCTGGAAGGTTTTTATGCTGTACGAGTACAATTTCGAGGCGGGCAAAGCCGCTGGGCACAGCTAGTAAGCATATAAAAAAATGTATCAACTTATCATTTTCTCTGATACTGTTGTAATAATAAGTTTACGCAAAATAACGAAATATGATGTGTTATGTATGTAAACGCAACCCACGAATGCAATGACTAACATTATTTTCCGGTTTTTTTATAAAACGTAGACAACACCTGGTCGAACAAAAAACAGCTATTATGTCGCGTTAATTAGAATCACGATTATTTTTTGTATTTTTTTTATATAATTCACGTTTTGAACTTATAAAAAAAAATACTTTTTGGTTTTTTTTAAATTTCTTATAACATTTGATCGTTGTTTGTTGTTATGTTTTTTTTTTACTATTATTGTAAGAATCAAATTTATATTTTCTGAAATAATATTTATTTATTCATCTCTACTAGTGTTTGTCTAGTCGTCGAAATTTGGACCGTAATTCAATTTTTAACTAGGGATTCATTCAAACGAGGAAGAAACCGCCTCTTTTCTATAATCTGCAATATCTGCAGTAACAGTTTAATAATTAAAATAAATTTATTGTTTAAGTTCATTCCTTAAGTTTTTCTTTAAGTTTATTACAATGATTATAAATGTATTTTTGTATTTATTTTTTGCCTTTTGTCATCACTACATTTTCGAAATTTCGGTCAACAAGATAGTTTTATGTATATCTACTATATACGCTATAGTAGGTCTTAGTACAAAATTTTCTTTTGATAAATGATCCAAATAAATCATTATGGTGATTTTTTTCTCTTTTATTATACGATCGCTTATTAAACATTTTTCATTCGCACCGTTGACTTCTCTAACGTCTAACAAACCTCTAACTGTAAGCCATACAATATCATCGAACTGTTCATTTAACAATAATTGCTGCTCTTTGTGTTTTGCTTCTTAATTATCTGTATCAAAGTAACATTAATTACTCGTCGATATGATTTGAGACGTTTACACAGTCGGGTCGGTCATAAACTTCAGTCGGCGAATGAAAGAGGGCAGGTAATTATTGAGGTACATATGCGTAGATCAAATCATGCCCATCGATCGATAAAGGATCTAGATACGGTGTTGGCGAGTCCGCATTATGTATGGTGATAGCAATATATTATTGCATTGGCGTTCGTTGGAGGCTGTTTAAAAGAGCAAGAGGCTATGTGAGAATTCTTGTTATTGTATTTGATTCTTAATTATCTATGAACGATATGAAAACTGAAAAGTGCCCTATATAAACTTTTCTCTGGATATGCAGTATTTGTGTGGTAAATTTTATCCAAATTCGTAAAGTAGTTTACTCGTGATTGAGTTACAAACATATTCATAGATTTCATATTTATATAAAAAGCAATACCAACAGAGATTAATAGCCAGTCTTCATTTGAATGCAATTTACTGAAAAACAATTCTAATTTACTTTAAATGCTCATAACAATTACATATTTTAATATTTTTTAAATACTTATTTATGAAACATATTGTACTATTTAGTATTTTCTCTATTATTAAGTACCTACTTTTAGTAAAATCCTTACTTTAGCAGTAACTACTTTAGATATACGACCTAATAGATTTCGTAACCGAAGTAATATTACATTGCGTAACTATTGCATAAGGGATGAGGCATACTATAATATTTCCTTACTACTGTAACAAGACAATGACTGGCTGCAGTGTTATTGCAGAATGCAATATCTACAATGTACTACACTAAGAAGGGATAATAAGAGTATATTCAAATCCATTATCATGAGAACCTATAGAAATTAAAACGCTATCATCACACGTAATTAATCGATGGCGTTCGGCTTTGTTCGGCCATCTCCGTCGCCCGTCGCGCACTGCGCACGGGCTGATTGCAGTAAATGATTCCGCATGATCTTGTTTGATTTTTGTTCTGTTTACGACTGTCACTCGCTGTATGTACAGTTCTTAATCCTTTTTTTACTGTCTTACGATCGCTCGTCAATTAGTGATAACTCTCTGTTAATCTTTAGAAAGTTTCTAACTTAACCGTCTATGTTCTGCCTTGAATGTTATCAAATCGCTGAAAGAGATAAATTCAATGAGGCTTTGTTTTTTAATTCTCTTGTATCCTTTGAAAAATAAAGGTCGGTGCACAATGATGGATAGACGCAGCGAGTATCGGACGTCGATATCGGCGGAGCGATTATTGCGGCGATAATCGACGTTTTTTGATTGTCTCACAACCGATTATTTTTGTTTATCGTATGTATGCACCTGATATAAGAGTTTTCTTTGAATAACTCGTATGTAATTGTTAATTAAGTCAAACTTTGTACGAAAATTGTCACAAGCAGGGCTTATTAGATTTCGCAGTCGTAAACTAGGCGGATCGGCTGGCGGCAGTGACCACCATGAAAGCGAAGGCAGTCAATTGCCAATAACGTTTCCGGGAGCATTTTTGCTAAAATTTACATTAAAAATACTTTTTTCATAAAAAGCTTTGGAAAGAAAGATCAATTGTAAAGATTATTACACAAGAATAAGCTGAACAGATTTGGATGAAGTTTGATGTTCATGTATACATTTTCTTAGATTAAGGATATACAGTTAGATTTGTAGATATAGCCACTGTAAGGGCTAATTAAACTAAAATAAGATTAATTTAAATTAAGATTGGAATAATTAATGACGTGGTGTTAAGTCCAAAATTATTTTATTCGTTTATTTTTTAACTTATGCCAATGCCTCTTATGCCAAAGGTTCGTTAGATTATTGCTAAATAATTTGTTGCCGTCAACAAAGACTATATAAGTATATTTTGGCCGTCAAGTGAGGCCGGTTTAGAATCAAGTTGTAGATATGTATTATGTACCATAAAACAAGCATGCAAACACGTGTAAAATATAAAGTTTGCATAATGAAGTGTTACCATTCAGTCGTGTTTAATCTATGGAAACTGTAGTTGGGAGGGAATTCCATTACATGGTCTGTCTGTAATAACCTAACCGATGTAATGTGTTTGTTTGTAATTTACACCTGTCTAATAACATGAACGTTGGGCGTTTGTTTGTTTGTAAATGGCACATTTGTTTTCTCTCTAAAGATGAATTTACAGATATACCTAATAATATCTAAATTACTATATTGCAATATATGAAAATCTGACCTCTTGGTTTGAGAGATGCAGACTGTAGATTTACAATCTTCTTCTTATATCAATTCGATAGCGCACGAATTTTACTTAAGTAACTAAATATTTCTTTTATTATAGCTCTACTTAATAATTATATCCATTTACTAATAGCGAAATATGTACACTGTACAGGATATTTATTTTCCATTTTTATTGCTACAAATTTACTAACGAAGACATCATGCCCAGACAGGTAAAATATACATGACTACAGCGAGCAAAGCCAGTGGCGAGAGTCAGTTGCTATATTGAGAAGCAAAAACGAGTACGATGGTGCGTCGGGGTCACATAATGCATTATAATTTTATACAAAGATACAAAATGCACAACTCGAATGAATATGCAAAAGCTATGCGCGCTCGCTTGTAGTAAGATTGAGTTATTGTGGATGGACGGCAGTGTGCGTGCCGCTCTGCGTGCTGACAGCGTATCGGCGGCGTTTGTGTGAGTGCCCCCTTATCGATGTGTGAATCAGCGCACACGCATCTAAAGAAATGCATATTTTATGACGTCTGTTCACATTTTGCGCGGTGCCACAAAGAAATTATACGCACATTAAATCCGTGGAGGTGTGATCTTTTTTTAATTTCTTTTTCAAGGCTTCATAAATGCGCGGAGATTCGACGTTGCATTGTTTACGAGTTTTATTGTGTTTTGTTTAGCTCATGGCAAATCTGTGTATCATTTTCGTTTGTGATTCGCGGTGGAAAGTTTCACTTTATTGACTAACAAAAAATTGTTGGCACAAAGTCTACTGCATTCGCTTCGCTGTTCCGTCGGGAGGATACTGAGGGTTCGGGCTCTAAGTTAATTAACAAAAGAGTGAGTTGATGCAAGCAACATATGCGCAGACAACGATGTATGAACGAGATGTATCGCGGCTTTATTCAGCTTTCGATCCCCGAATGACTTGTTAAAATAAGTATATACATAAATACTAGAGCGACACTACGGCTTTGCTCGGGTGCAGATCAAGAAATTGTACATATAGTGTACAAAACATAGGTACTAGCTTTTGCCTGCGACTTCGCCTGCGAATCTTTGTAAATTATAAATATGTGTCAGTGTTATGTAAAAAATATATTACCTAGTGTAAAGTTTCATAAAATTCGTTCAGTACGTATAGTTTTTATGTGGAAAAGTTAGTATTGTTATAAAAAACTTAATTATGCACGAATCTTGTAGAATAAAATTTACGCCAATATGACTCAGGTATAAGTATTCTTGGAGTGAAATAAAAAAAAAACTTCGAGTTAAAACAAAAACTGTTCTTTTATTACATCTAAATCCATATAGGATTAAGTCATAAACATAAAAAGATCATTCGTAATCGGAATCTAATTAAAAGTACAACAACCTAATCGATTAATTAATCGATTGAACACCGGAACCGAACAATCTCGAATTAGAGCTTCTCACATTAATAAATAACGAATAATCGATAATAACCGATCCTATTCGATGTTGTGTTGATAAATATTCAAAAACACGCCATAAACATAGAAACATGGAAGAAGCCGTGCATTTTTAATTGCTATAATTAACAAATTTTAAATAAATTACAACTTTATCGCCTCGGGACGTGAGCTTCAATAAAATTTCTTCATATAGAGCGAGATGAAAATATATTCGAACTGTTGCACGAAAGAGACAGATTGTCTAAATGATAGGTTAGGTTTAGTATTTATAAGATTTTCGTAAATGTCATTCTTTCAAGTTTTTAAACATGAAATTTTATGATGCAACCTTCAATATACAACCTTAATATAACCATACCTTAATTAGAACCTTAACCTTAAGTAAATTTTATCCTTATCCTTCAGTGGTAGGGCCATAGAACACATAATAAGTAGTATAAAAGATAATGCAGGAGGACTCATTGCATTTCGAAGCAATAAATTGGGCAGCCAATGTCGTCAGTAATTACGCCTTAAATTAGAACTATAGAAGAATTACCGTGAAATAACAGCATGTGCTGTTGTGTTTTGATGAGTAAGTTAAGGGATGACAGCCTGTTTGCCTACATTTATATTTTAAAAAATTCAAAATCTCCAACCTAATCATAATCATTATTATTCATCTATATAAAAAAAATTAATTGCTATATGTGTTGCTAAGCGTAAAACTCAAGAACGACTGGACCAATACGGCTTTAAGTATTTCTTTTTTTACAAATATTCCTCGTTGTCCAAGGAAGAGAGAATTGGAAAAATTTCTCAGGATAAATTTAAAAACTCCATTTTTATTTTCCATTTTGACAGAACGGACGTCTGTCGGATTAGCTAGTGGAAATTATTTGTTTTTAGGATGGATGGCGACACATTTATATTTTTAAATGTGAACAATCGTTGAAGAGAGGTCGATCGAATGATGCGCGTCCCGGCGCGTCGCACGCCAATCAAACAAATCGGTGAGTACCGGACGCATCAGTGAAACTTGGTAACTAGACCATTACACAGTAAATGGGAAACGCTATTTGCCTATTTGCCGAGCAAACTGGGGCCCCTCTGGACGAGGGTACTGAGGGATACTCGTTTTTAATGGTTACATACGCGGGATCACGCCATACATAGACCACGCCAGACATAATAGAAGTATGTTGCCGACATTAAAGAATAACCTAGCACACAATAAAGATACACATTTTTTTCTCTTGTCCCTTGACTATGAATCGAATAAAAGCAGCACATGTGCTACAGCAATCTGTAGCTGTGCTATTTTCGCGAAGAATACATTGAACCCTGTCCAACCTTTTAATAAATACTGTGTCAATAATGGTCCAGTAAAAATTACTGAAAAGTAGAAAGACTCAATATTACAAGATTCAAACGTTTTTTTCTAAACGTTCTAAAACTTAAACATTATATGTACTATGATTCGCAGAAAAAAAATTTTTTTTTGTAAAAGATCTAAATTTAAAGTAAATCTAGGGTAACTTAAATTTTATTCAGCATTCAACAATAGTTTTATTATTCTGTGACGTTCTAAGTTCATTTATACATAGCTTTTTTTTTTAAATAAAGAAAACTCTTTTTTCGTTATTACATCAATGTTAAGTTTCTCATACGAGTTGGTGTGTTTATTGTGAGTTGTGTTCACGGTCCCCGATCCCGGCCAATTGAGTAAATATGCGTTCTATTGAAGAAGATTAGAGCCGCTGAGGTTTCTACAATTACCAACTGGGGCCACTGGGGAAACCGGGACGAATCGTTGCCTAAAAACTACAACAATCAATTTATTATTCAGACTCTTGCTATAGCACATTTTGTGTACAGGTCTTATAGGATGATAAAAAAAATTATTGGCGTATTATAATTGATACACAATCTAATTATTAAGACAAAACGACAAAATCGACTATCAAAACCGATCGATTTCAATCGACAAATTGCAAAGAATTATTTTAGTTTAATCCAGGTGTCATGTTTGCTACTAAATTTTGAGTTTTTATGAAAAACAAAAATGTTGTAAATAATAAAAATTGCTTTTTTTATTGTGTCAAAAAGAACAAGTTGATATTTTGAATTATTAGGCAACTCGCGTGTAATTAACTCGTGTACGCTCCAGAGTTATCCTGTTTGTATTTTATATATTATTTTAGTTTTTTTAACCACTTTTATAAGTCTTTCAGAAAAAAGCCACACAACGGAGAGCATTGTACACTTTCTCACACCTGTATTTGAACTTAGTTCAATGTCCAACTAAATATTTGTAAAAGAATCAATAATTAAGGCATAAAATGAACCGGAGACACAGAATAAATTAGTTACGTGCGAGTTTTCGCGGGCGCGTGCAAGTGATTTACAATTTTGTGGAGAAATATTTTGAGCTGTGGACAGCTATGTATTGAAATTATGTTTGTTTTAGAATATCATTATTACAGCGGCCAACGGTCACTGTGTGCTTTGGTGACAGAATATTATTGTGAACATGTCGCTTTTATGCAGTTCATTACACTTGATGCAATTAAGGAGCCAGTAGTCTTAACAAAATATTATCCACATACAAAGTGTATGTGGACTCCATGCGATTTTCATGACCCAATTGTAAATGGTTAGTTACTTATATAAATTAATATTCACCCGTTGGTCGAGATTAGACCATAACTATTATTATTATAACATATCGCTGTCCGCCTCTGTTTATTTCTCCACTAACTTCTTTTAAAGCACGCAATGGACTTTACTTAAAGGACGATAAACAAGGAAGGTTTCTGCATAAAAAAAAAAAACATGTCAATCGTAGGACTGCACGTCAGAAGTGAAAACGTAGCTTCACATAAACATTACGTTACATTACATTACATGACAGTGTCGCGAGTTCAATGGTTTCAAGAACAATTTTTGAACAATGTTCTTTTTTTTAAATTATTTTAAATTAATATCAGCTACATCAATGGTTACATTACATGACAGTGTCGCGAGTTCAATGACTTTATCCCATCTCAAAAATGCCTAACGCGCCTAAAGGGCGGATCGCTATATAGTTAGATTATAATTGAACAAACAAAACTATCATTTAACAGAAGAATAAGTACTTAAAAAGAGTATTTTTTGTTTATTACTGCTTCTGGCTTCGCACGGGTGCAATTTTTTACACAAATACAAATATATATATATGTTATATTGGTTTGTGTATGTTTCAAAAACTCGAAAACTGACCTATAAATTGAGTTGAAATTTTTACACAACATTGCATTTAAACAGAAGACTAATCTTATATACTTATTTTCCCCAAAATTCCAACGAAAACCGATTAAAAAAATATAATTTTCATACATCGACCGTTGTTATGGCAACCGTGGAACGTTGCTGACTAAGCCACAGCGAAGCGTGGCCGGGTTCAGAGCTATAGTTATAATATAAAAACTTTCCTCGTTTAACGCTCTTTCTATTAGTGAAAAGCGTTTCTATGAAATTACTCGTAACTTAGTCCGGAGATACACTGGTGACATAAAAACATTGTTTTGTTAAGTGAAACTAATGGAAATGAAAACAAGATGTACTAATTGTTTGCTTCTAAATGGTTTACCGTACGTTCCACATCTCCTTTTAGCGAATTAGGAAATCCACTGACTAATGAACTAAATATGTAATATGAACATGCTTATTTGTTATTAAAATTTGAATGGACGAAAAATATTTAATCGTAGTATGAAATACAAAATAATATTGAGAAAATATATTTGGCTACTTACCGCTTGCTTGAAGTTTTCTCTCTTGGGAATCGTCTGCGTCCATCATAGATGATTGTTTTTGTAAAAAACCCTGAAAATATTTTAAATTAACTTAGAAAATTTTGTTATAGAGTATGGATTGTTAAGTAAATAATTTTAGAAGTATTTTTTATATGAAAATTGAACGCTAAATTATTATTTTTTAATTTTTTATCTACCATTAAAAGCTTGTATTAAATCAGAGTTTATGTTATATTATTGAATTTATTTTAAATACCTTGCCACTAATATGCAAGTAATCTCTTAATACAAGTAAACACAAATCGTTAAATATGTTGCTAACTGTAAAACTCGAAAGCGGCTGAACGAACGAACGAACTTTAATATTAAAAGAGAAAATTTGGAAAATATGTCAGTATAGTTAATAAATACTCACCTGCATTTGTAAATTAGCTAAATCTTCTAAGTTCTTTCGCATTAGTAAGCTTTGTTGTTCAAACTCTGATACACTGTTTCCGGCACTCGAGGTAGTTGATTGTTCCTAAAAGTATAAACACTAAATATAATCTGAATACGTCTAAATATAATTTTTGTTTATAATTATTATATTATAAACAAATTGACGTACACATTTGTCGAGTGGTTAGGAGAGTATAAAGCCCTGACTCTAGACTCTAGGCGAAGGTAAAATAGAAAAGAGTATGCACATTTTATATATAAAAAAAAGAGTTATTAAGAATATAATATAATCCAGGAAAATTTATTAACAAATTAAAATTTGAATCTCTCAGCGGCATTTTTGATATAAGTTTCTAGAATATATATGTAATATCGATGGGTGCAAGAAATTTTTGATTCCAACCTGTAGAGGTGCTGGGATTTTTTTTCTCAGATTCTACAAAAATGTTAAGGAGGTTAAAAATCCCAGAGAGCCAAAAAGTACAAATAAACCCTTTTATCTTCTAACCTTCCATAGTAGAATTTCTATTGTAGGAACCGAAAGAAACAACCGAAGATCTATGGAATGTGTACCTACTTGTAGATATTATGTATAATATACCCAATAAAAAATTAGTAAATTTAAATTAAAGCAATGTTTGATAGTTATACTTCTTTTTTCGGGTTAGTTATAGTTAGTTACAAAGTTGCGCACGCCGATGTAACACACCATGAAGTTAGTTTATTATTTAAAGGACTGATATTTTACACAGGAAGGTCAAATAAAAAATATGTGGAAATAAATATATATAATTTTTGCACAAATAAAATAACAGAGGTGTCGGCTTGATTTAATTTATTAAATGCGCACTGGTTTAGTACAATAAGTAGGTACTCAAAGCGATAGAAAAAACCTTTTACCTGTCCATCGTCTCTGGACACACTGAGATCAAGGGTTTGCTCTCCATCATCAGAACTGCCATCTTCCTCTTGTGCTTGAGATCTGAACAGTCTCATCGACTGCTGATTAATTATTTGCAATGCTCTTTGCCTGTGTACAAATATCATAATTCATTTTAGTATATTGAACAGCAAAAACATATTTATTAACAATAATTTAACAAAATCAATTTAGAATTATAATATTATAATAAAATGTTATTGAAAATTATTTCATTGGGTAACAAAGAAAATTTGTAAATGTGGTAAAAATGAGTTTTGATCACAAATTACCTTTGAGCTTCCAGATCATTGTCTGGTGTTTTCGGAGGTGTTATGTTTGTAGAACCTTCGTCTTCGGTAGCTGATGACGACCTTCTGAAGCTTCTTTCGGTTCCATCGCCTGAATCGTGTCGTCTTTTCAGACTGAGAGGTAAATGTGTGAATGGTTTCCCTGTTAATGAAAAACATATTTAGGCACCATAAAACAAACATTTTTATTTATACGCAGCATACCTACAGTAAACACAAAAAAACATCGCCTGCACAGAGTACGCCTGTGAGAATTGAAACTCCTTTTGCGAACAATTTTTATTCAGAACAAGTTTTAAAGTAAAAATCAGTTTTTACAGCTTTCAAGAAAATAATTCTCTATGTCTGTCTGTAAAGTTTTCATGGCTGAACTACCGAACCTACATATTTTACGTTAAAAGACTAAATAAAACAAATGTTTTGGTTTGTTTTCTTACCTTGAAGAGCTTCTAAAGCCCTGATTTGTCCATTTATAGCATCAGCAACTTCGTTCGAAGACAAACCATATATTCCTAGTAATTCTTTCATTGTGTTCATTGCATAGTCCCTCAAAATTTTATTTGTTGCATTGGACGCATCACCATTTTGTTGCGTCTCACCGGAATCCATAGGTTCCTGACCTTCTCCAACTCTTTCGTTGGCATTTATATCCTGACCTTTATCCTCGTCAGAATCAGAAGGCCTTCTTCTCGGTGGAGAATTTGTTTTTATTAATTGTGATATAGCAAAGGGATTTTTGGCACAAAAGTTTTTGTTTTGCAAATTAAAATTGATCACGCGGTCCCTGTCCGCTTCCTGACTAATTTGCAAACTATCTATATACGATCGCTGAAACGACTCGATCTTTTTGTCATCGGGCAATCTATTTTGATAATTTGTATCTATATTTTCATTCGAATCAGTACTAAGTCTCCTACTTAGATCTACTGCGCCACCTTTAAGCAGAGAAAAGTTTTTAACGCCTATTTTTGCATAAGCTTCATCTTTTTCTTCTTCCTCTGCTTGATCAGAAGTTGTTCTCTCGTTACCATTAACAGGACTAGTTGCACCATCGCCTTCGATTCCATTAGACTCATCAGAGTAGGTGGCATTTGGGGCACACCGAGGTTTAAAATTCTTTCGTTTGTTCCTCTTCGGCATGTTATAGTAAGGTGGTGCGTCAGTGCTAAGCTCCTCTTGATGGTCAGCTGGCTCTGAAGGCCAGGGCGCCGTTGCATGGTGAAGATATAGAGGTTCTTCGGGTGCTGGCTGTAGTCTCTCATGTATTGATTCTTGATGTGCTGCCATTGCAGTAGTCATTGCAGTATTGGGGCCCTTTCTACTTCAGTTTGAAACGAGCCCTCGCTGGAAACAAGAGAATATTGTTAGATTATAGTTTTAGAATTTTTTTTATATTATAGCTTAGTTGATATTACAACTAGAGAAATGTATAAAAGTTGCAGACTAAGTAAGTCACGCTATATTATGTCCATGTCATAGCATAACCAAAACCATTGACAATATTAATGCCTAAAGACATAATGTAAGAGTTGTTATTGTAGAGCTATATCTGTTATTTAACAAAACTGTACATTTTTTATTAGACCGATGCCCAAAGTTATGGATTTTTTAAAAATGAGATAAGCCAAAAAAAGTCACAACCTAGTTTTTTTTTTAAATTGCCACTTCTAAGAGTTTAGAGACTACCATGGCTATTTTAACCTCGGAAGTTGCTGCACGAAAGAAGGTGCGAGTGATCATACCAAACCATTCTCTTAAACTCTTCAACCAGGATGTCTTTATCCTGCGTCTGTTACATTTATCCTGTATTTTTCCTTGCATCACTAAGTAGTTGAAGAATACGGTTAGTATCTTACGCCTCTACTTTCGTGCCCGGAATATTTAAACTTTCTCTCCTTTATTGTTCTTAGCTCAATTCTATTTCTCATTTGACGCATAATATACCGTATAAATTTAAAGAAAATTATGTACACACTATTAATTACATCTGTCTGTATGGAAGCAGGAAACTTCAATAATTGCTTCAGGATGCGGTTGAAGGTCGAAGAACTTAAGTTAACAATGCGTCCGCGATGAGAAAACGAAGAGATGACGGTTCCATCGACCCGACGTTTTCTTATAAACAATCAAATTTTTAAAGAATACAATTTTTGTGTCGAATCATAACAATGATTCATTCGTTTCGATATAAATTGAAACAATGTATCGAGAAGAGACAATAGGTCTTTTGTTGACAAGATTAGCTGAATACTGTACAATGTTTTGAATTCGAAATTAAATTTTCGCTCCATTGTTTGGAAGCAATATTATATTAATTGTTATAATGTAATTGGGGTGGTTAATCTCGTTAGCATTTTTAATTATAAGTGATTTTATAAGTTTAATGACATTGTCTTCAAAACCAAAAGTTTTTATAGTGCAAAAACTAATTCTGGTGCCTAATTTTTCACTTTCCTTATTTCTTCAATTAAAAAAAGTCAAGATTGTAACAAAAAGTATGTGCAGTGGCAAAAAAAATAGAATATACTTACCCAGAAGAACACTTCATGGATCTATCATTTCTACTTAGTTACATAAATGTGGTAATCAGTCTTTAAAATCAGCCAACGATCGCTAACATCTGAAACAAACAAAAAAAACAGACGTTTAAAACAGGTTCGCGTTCCAAATTCAAGTAAATTACTTTTTTAAATTACACAGCAAGGAGTCTAGGTTCATTATCATTAAATTAAAATTACTTAAGAAAATAATATGCAAAATTGTGTTCCGAACAAAAAAACACGCCGTTTGGCGTAAACCAATTTCGAGAAAAAAACCGTTCCGTTTCCTAGCCGAATTGACGTAATAGAGTGTAATTTAAAAATAATGACGGTATTAAAAAAAATGGAAGTAACACGCATCGATCAACCGGCTCTGTATGAAATTAATTATATTCAACATATTAGACGGTAACTGGGTAAATTGACGTATCTCGAAAAAAACATTTATTGTTTATACTATAGTTATGTACTCCGTTATAATGGATATGAAATTTTTAAGAATCCTTTCTTATCGGATTCTTAGCGAAATCTATTTTCCAAATCTAGACTTCTATAAACTTAGTAATTTTGGCTGTGAGCCCCACCCCCGGCTTATAAAGAGTTGAAACTTTTAAAAATATTTACATTATAAAATAAACACGTAATAAATAAATGTTCCAAATGTCTTCTGACTTAGTTGTTTTGGCTTTGCGTTGATAGTTGGAACAAAAGATTTCATAAGTATAAATCAAACTAATTGCCTATTAGATGAGTGGTTAAGGTTAGCGAGCTTTAGATCCCTTTGTCTTAGGTTCGATTTCCAGCAGGGCTAAATTTAGAAATGAACTTTTCAAAGTTGGTTCTGGTCTTGGTCTAGCAATTAGTGGTAGGGCACGTTGCGTTTCGCAGTCATTTGGGCAGGCTGTCTGGTGACTGTAACCACCACCTTAGAGAAGACCATAGTGAAATAACAGCATGTATGCTGTTGCATTTCGATTAGTGAGCACATTCCTCTATCCCTTCCAAATACCTTATTCTTAAACCTACTAAGGTTTGCAGTGCACTATGGTACTTATAGCATTGCTTGGGTTAATAGGCGAGGGATACTAAATCAAGTGTCGTCATATAATGAAGTCTATCTGACGACCTTTTTTTTAAGTTTTAATTATTTTTAAGTAACACGTAAACTTAAGTTTTTTTTTTTTTTTTTCAAGATACTGCATTTTACGCGTTCACCATCGTTGTTAGATCTATTTTTGAGAAAACGAGATTGCTTTGAGCGAGACGTGATGAAAAAACTAACGTGGCATTCATGACTGATTTGGTAACGTGTTGTACAATTACTTATTGAAATTAATATAGAAATTCCACGTTCAGCAGGTAATAGAAGCCTGTGCGGAACTTTATGTATTTCGATACATAAATTTCCAATCACTTTACGTATTGCCTCATATTCACAACGGAATGGCAAATCAAAGAAATGAATCATAGTTATTTTGACAATTTGACATTGAAAATTTATTTTATAAACAAAAAGTAGATTTTTTTATGTGTGCTTGTTTTCTGTAAAAAAATATATTTAAAAACTATGGATAAATAATACTCTAATTATTTAAAAATAACTATACTACTATATACTACTAATATATTTTATTTCGAAATAGTTTGTAAAGATCTGTATTGTATGGATTTTTACCCAAAACTACCGAATAGATTTTGATGAAATTTTGAATTTTGAAGTTTATATATAAAAATAACACATAGGTCATAATTTATTAAGATAAGCATACGAAGTCGGGGGAAAAAGTTAGTATAGAGTATTTTTTGAATTTCTCCGACCATTGGATCTTTTTCGCAATGTTAAAAAAAATTCTGATCCAACCTCAGATGTATTATCATTGCAATGTCGTGAGTGTTATTATATTTGGTTTATATTAAGAACATCTAATTGCTTTGAATATCGATGGCTTTGAGACTTAAGGTTGTCAGATGATACAAGTCTTTGTTTTAAACGAGACAAACAGTTGCCTTTTATAGGTATTTTTTTTATGTATCGTGCCAGGTTCAAATTTCATGATAATATGTTGAGTAGTTAAGGCGTGAAAAGTTAACAGACAGACAGAGTTGCTTTCACATTTATATTATTAGTATGGAGTATGGAAGTACGAATGTAATCAATTGTTAAATATCACATGACAGAACGTCCAAATTGTTCGAATGTGTAGTTGTGTGGTAATAAGTTAGTCTTTTATAAGAATTGTAATAAAAATAAGGGGACCAAAGCTTTATAAATATATTATATGTAAATATATAATAAAACTTAGAATTAAATAAAACATTATATTGTATTAAAATAATTTCAATAAATTAACATACCTAATTTTTTAAATTAGGTAATTTAAAATGTTTCCTATTTGAAATTCGAACTGTAATACTATTCATAGTATAAGTAGAAATAAGTGCAATAAATTTTAATTAGGACAATAAAAAATATACCAATTTTTTTTTTATATCCATAAAAAAGTCTGACGTATCTATCATTTTTTTTTCATCATCATTATCATTAAAAAGTTACCAACCCTATTGAAAGGTGTAAAAGTCACGGTGGTCCTGAGTAACATTAGAACATGTTATCACAAAGCTACGCACGAATCCACGAATTAAACTCGGTAAAATGCAATTGTAACTTAACACCCAGACGTAACTTATTAGTAATCTGTGCCCAGACATAAACAGATCGCGAAATATTATTGTTATAAGTAAGTAGGCACAGGATGTTTTAAAATGGCAAAGATAAGATACGGTCGAAAATATGATTCATTTTTAGATCGTTGTATGGAATATTTATGAATAACTAGCTGGTGCACTCGACTTCGTCCGCGTTCAAAATTAAAATATAAATAAGTAATATAAAGCATGCCATCTTTATTACTATTACACTTTAGCCATACTTTACTTTACACTTTAGGTTTGTGTATATAATTTGCAGATAAAATATGTCGCTTGTTTAATATAAAATTACTAAAAAAATGTACCTAAGTCTAAAAACTACTTCGAATTTAAATAATTCAATTAAATTTTAAAAATATAATTGCACAATTATTTAACTGTCATAATAAAATTTATGTAACATTTCTCTATAGCCATTATTGACACTATTTTCTACATTTAACTTTTTTTGGTAAATTTTCAAGAAAACAATGTAAGTAGAATGGTCACAATATACAGGATACAAAAGGCAATGATTTCAATATAACGCATGATGTGTAAAATTTAATTAAAAAAACATACGCCATTAACGTAATCATCCTGTAAATATAAAAGTTTCGTATAGCAATCAGAACTTTAAAATGGTTATGAATTTCTGAGAAATAATCTTCGTCAAATTCAAGTTCACAGGAAATGTTCACTTGAAATAAGACGTTAAGAGAGTAATAACACGGTTCATATTCAGTTGTAAATTAATTTATTAATTGTTAATAGCAAAGTCTTGTTAGTAAGAAACACTTGAAACGATGACAACGTTTGTTGAAAATTCTTTTAAGTGTATCGTAAAGAAAATATTTCATCGAACTAATAATCATTTATATCTTATGTAGGTACGTATTTTATTATTCTTTGCAAGAAAACTTAATGCAAATAAAAATTAGGAAGCGGTAAAGGGTAGCAGACAAACCGACAATCCTATTAATATTATAAAATACGAAAGTTTGTATGTTTGGTTTTTTTTTATGATTGTTACTTACTCAATAACGCAAAAATGGCTAAACGAATTTGGATAAAATGTGGGCACACAGATAGTTTATTACCTGGATTAAAATATAGGATACTTTTTATCATGGAAAAATGTTAGGTTCTCGTGGGATCGTTTAAAAATATAAAAAGTTGAGCGCCACTGTCGTCACAGGGATAAAGATGTCAGATATTTTCTCAGGTGTTAAATTTTTTATTTTTAAACGGGGACGAAGTCGCGGACACCAGCTAGTTAAAAATAAAGCCTTTAGTGCGCTACTGATCCTCGTAAAAGGTAAAACCCTGGTAAAATGTGATAGTATAACATGTGATCACAGGGTAAGTAATTAGTTTAGTATTCCCCGCCCAACAGGAAAAGCACCGCAACAGCACATGTGCTGCTATTTTGTGGTGTTTTGCTTGACGTTACTGTCGCCAGACGGGCTGTCCATTTAATTTGTAACTGAATTAGTGTCAAATGCTTTCATAACACTGTGGCATAAAGAAGGACATGATTTTAATATTAAAATGCAAATTTTCCGTCTAATCGATTGCCATTTTCCTGCCATCGAAGGACAGACTGACAGACGTTTAAAATGCGTTCAGCCGTTCCGAACTGTGTATGGAATATGTAATGGGAAGCCATCATAATTTACTGCAATAATAGTATAAATTTAATGTGCCTACACTCTAAAACAGTCGCGACATTAAATACTCCGGTTGGTGTAATTACCCCCTAATGTGGCGGGTCAATCCTTCGATTTATTACAAATATCGATTAATTCTTGTATTAAATGTTTGTTTGGTTTTATTAGAATTTGAAGAATTGAACTAGTACAAATCAGTCGAGTTGACGAATAGCAAAATAATGTTATCGTCTTATCGTAGAAGTAGAAACACCAGATTCGACAAGATTTTAATAGATGTAGACTAGATTCCTTCAGTCGTGTTGATTAACAAACAAAAAAAAAAACAAAGAGTTGTTTTTATGAGAAAAGTCAAATGATTTGTTCTTCTTTCATTATTCTATGTATTATTATATATAAAAATGTGTTTATTTACTATATACCAACCAACCTGTCCATTGAACCAGTCATTTTTTAAGTATTCTTAAAAAAAATCCGATTTAAGTTTATTTATTTAAATTATTCCGAACATTACCACTGAAACTACACAAAATTAATTATCTTATAAGTTTCGAGTGACAAGCCTTGATCGATAACTTGGACGAATATGAGTATAAAAATTTAAAAACAATATTAAAAAATTGTGTAGGTACGATAACTAATTGAATATTTTAATGTATACGGTATTAAATAGAATTAATGAATTCCGATGTTGTCGGCTTTAGTACGATACACAACGTCCATCTAAAACAGTAGGCAATCTTGCTTTATCTAACAAAAATTGATCGTATTTTAAAAACTTATTATGTCCTCTATATAAGAGACAAAATAAATGTTAGTAGAACTATAATTATTTTTAATTATTACCTGATAGGTATCGCAATTTTCTAGAAATATTCAAGATAAATCTAGGGTCATTATACCTTTTTAGATAGGTTTTCCTAGAAATATTTAGGAAAATAGTCCCGCCAGACTGTTTTACTAGAAATTTCTTTAATAACTAGCTGGTGCTCGCATCCACGTAGAATTATACTCGTATATAGAAGGCTTCCTCGTTCAACGCTCTTTCCATGAGTGAAAATCGTATTAAAATCCATTGCGAAGTTTAAAAGAACTAAACGTACATGTGGAAGGACAGACGGCGGGAAGCGACTTTGTTTAAGTGCTTGTTCACGTAGAACGCGCGGTCGCGGTGGCGGACGCGGTCGCGGTGGATGTGGCGAGCTCACATTAGCCGCCAGGCGTTTGCGCGAGTAGAGTAAAACGTGTTGTCAGAGGTTGGAAAGATGGACGACGATCTTTTATTTTTAATGATTCACTGATATACTCCTCTGTATTGAACAACATAATGAAAACGTGCTATCATTTCTAGCGACAAGTTCAAACTGTTTGAACTTACTTGACGTCGCGAGTGAATCGCGCGCTCCGCCGCTAGTTCGACGTGAACATACACAAACAACATCAAGTTTGTGATTTCCGCGAGCGCGCCGCACACGGCTGTCTCTAGCTTGACCGCTAATTTCGCCGTGTACGTGAACACTTGCATATTATGCTGTGTGTTTGATATTTCGTGACCGCGCCCGCTATCGCGCCCGCGAGTCTATGGAATGAATACTTATACTATGTAAAGAAGTATTCTAAAAGATTTTAATTTCAGTAACAATTGAAAACAATACAGAAAGCTATAATTTTTTTCTTAAATTTGGTACTGTGTATTTAAAACGAGGACAATCGCAACGTTTAATAGTAAAGTTAACTCACTGCCAATATATGTTACTGTGTACGATTTAAAAAAGGGTACGGGCGGAGTCAGTACAGATTTTTTTTAGTTCGAACATGTTCACGGACGCCAACCATGTGCTCAGATGGTGCGGTAATAGATCATTGACATACAGATATGTCAAATTTGGATTAAAAAACACACGCATATACACAATTCATATTATATAATCTTTTAGACACTAAATAGCGTCAAAAATAATGATAAACACATATACTACTTGATCATACTTATCAAGAAATGCAAGTGTGTTGTTGACTCTGTAAAAGCGCCTACGCATTCCTAAAATCGGTGGCAATATCGGGGCAGTGGTGGGAGCCTCCTAGATCGCCACCGATTTCAGGATCGCGCTTTAAAGGCGTTAAATTAGAAGGATCCACAGTCAGAATACCTACTTTGGAATTCACCCGTAAAGTACTTAAAGTATTACGCGTCTTACAAACCGCTATAAAAGTAGGTACGTAGGCGGATATAAAAGAATAGACGAAATTGATTAAGTATTTGATTGAATGATTCAGTAAGTTGTGAAATCATTGAAACTGTTACAATTAAAACAAATTCTACAATGTTTTAAGTAGTTCTTTGTAAAATGACTCATTTCTATTCACAAATGACACATGTTTAATCTATCCCAAAGGAGAGAACTCCGATAGTTTATATTATGAACTTCGTAGATTTTCATGTTAAAAGTACTAGTCTAAATTTGAATTTACTATGTTTTCATAATAGCATACTTTTGAGGAACATATGGTACCTATAATTGTGAATCGAAGTGTTCCCAGCCCAGTCTTAATAAGTATAATAAGTATATACCTACTATAATATGCATAATATAATAAAGTTGTATAGTATGTTCGTTTGATTGAACCGTTAAACTTAAAAATTACCAGTTGGATTAAAAAAAGTTTTGTATTTGATGGTGTAATCCTTAAAAAAGGTTATGGCTATTCATCATCACGCTGCGACATTTATTAAAAGCCCGTAAACAGTCAGAAAGGTAGCTATGTGAAAACGAAGTAATAGCGTCTGCGGGCGATGAAATTCGACGCGTTGGGTAAAGGCCAAAGAGAATAGAACATCACCGAGAAGAGCCGGCATGTGTATGCCTTTGGACCTGTCGGGCTTCGAACCCGGGGGCCCTGAGACAGAGCACTTATACCACTCGACCAATGAGAGTCCATTGATCAAGCGATACTCACTTTCGGTTGCTGAAACGACCATCCGCACACACTCTGACCTAACGTACACACGATAGAGCTTTTGCATAAGCGACTATTCGGTCGCTAGGGCGATCATTTCCCTCATAAAATTGGTTACTAAAGCGACAAGAACAATCGCGTTGCATTTTGTCGCAAACAACAATATGTAAGCCGAACCTAGACGAATGTGTGGCCTCCCTTTAGAATGTACTGGTACCTTGCTAGTTGTAGCCAGTGATTATTATTTCTAGCCTACAAATAAAATCGACTAACATTTAGTCTCGAAGGTCCAGGATTTGAACCTGCATCTGTTTGGTCAACCAAATTTCGACCCTCAAGCTGTCAATGCGTAGTAAAAAACTACAAAATTTATAAATTGTTTATCTTAAATGTATTTATTAAAAAAAATGTCCGTTTGTTTATAAATGTCTCGGCAAATTTTAATAATGTTTGTGTGTAACTTGACGCGACACCTTTATGTTATCAGCGCTCAACGGAATGCGAAGAAATGTTTATAAGAATTATATTTACAATGTCACGAGTATTGAGGAATGACGGCGTAAGCGTCTGAACTTCGGATAAACAGTACTTCGCCTATCTTTATTTTAATGTCTTTTAATAATGAAGAACCTTACGTGGCAAAATCAGTTCATGGTTATTTAGAACATATTTAAACAATGATTGTTCCATTATCGAGAAGCTCTTTAAATAACCTTTTTAAATACCTTCAATATTTATATTTATATTGACTCATTGGTCGTGTGGTTAAGGTGCTTTTCTTAGCGATCTGTCTCTGTCACGGATTCGATTCCTGGCAGGGCAAACTTTGGAAATAAACTTTTCAAATTGGGCGCTTATCTGGATTTTGCAAGTTGCTGCGTTTCGCTTGCATTTGAGCAACTCGTCTGGCGGCAATAACCTAACCTCACAGAAGACCACCGTGAAATAACATTTGTGCTGTTGTGTTTCGTTGAGTAAGTAAGGGATCCTAGAACCTATTTCCCTGTCCATTGTTTTACCATTTATTTTACCATTGCTTACTACAAGGAACAAATATAAGATAAACTTCTTTAACTTCTTTACAAAACTCTGCCTGCCGCAAGGCTTGTGGAAACGGAATATTTCGGTTCTTAATCGCATAACTACTTAAATCACTTTTTTTAATATTTATAACTCAAAATAATGACTAAAAAGTAACCAAGCCAGTAGTCGAAAAAGATGTTAAAAATTCAAATAAAAGAACGTATTAAAAAGATAATGCTTGTTCATTCCACATTTAAAATCAAATTTTCAAGTCGAGTCGGTCGATTGGGCGTGCTAGAGCGGGACGTATGTATAACGATAAATGTAAATCAGACGAAGATAGATAGCTTATTATGATTGACAGCTGAGAACGGTTAGCCTTGAAATATTTGAAACATTATATTATTATAAAGTACACTATCTTTGTTCAACATAAGAGCTAAACGGTCATTTAATAGGTGTTTTTAATTATTCGTATTCAGTTTCATTCCTTTGTGTATTTTAATTTCAAGTGAAAACGTAGTGTGAAATGTGAAAATTTACATTGGTATTTTAAAAACCTTTTCATTAAGATTAAAGGTAAAAAACAAAAAATAAAATAAAGCGTAAAAAATATTATTTAAAATATAGTATATATTCGATTTAATTGGTTTTTATTATAATAGATAAATAACGAATTATGATTTATATTAAGTTTTTTGTATAAGTACTAATTATGGCTCTAGATTTGAAAATAACACGTTTTTCTTTAAAAAAATTTCACAATTTTGATCCTCACTGATATTATAAATGCGAGATGAGATGGTTCGTTTGTTACTGTTTCACGCCTTAACAACTCAACCGATCACCAATCAACACCTTAATAAATGGAGCACGCACGAATTCGCGGGCAAAAGCTAATTATTCATACAATTCAACTACAAAGTTTAAACCTGTATACCTGTGTATTTAAATTAATTAAGTGTTAATTTATTCAAAAATTAGTATAAGTAAAGCTTAACTAATTAAATCAAAATAGTACTAGAAAAAGTAGATTACAATCAATATAATTTTAAATGTCCGGTCGGCTCTTGTGTACTCTACTCATTACCCGTATGTATAATGACTGCGGCGGTAGACGCTAGATGTACGTTTTTAGAAACGTCGAGTTTCTCCGGAACACGTTTTAAATCATAATTCGAACGCCGTTTTTAAATTGGAACGTTGACTTTTTGAGCCTTTTTTGTAGCGACGCATGTTTGAGTAACTTTTTTTCAATGTTTTTAGAGTTTAGTGGCCAGTATTTTATATGTAGATGTCGTTACATTACCTATAATTATGCGAACACGTGGCGTGGTTAGTTTTTCTTCTATAATATAAAACATTATTATGTACCTTACTATAAAATTATAAAATCGCTGACTGCGTCTGTCTATTTCTCCGCTAAATTCTTCTAAACCACTCTACCGATTTTAATACGGTTTTCGCTAATAGTAAGAGCAAAACGAGGAAAGTTTGTGTATATACATAAATCTTCTTCTTTTATCGCTCGCATTAGATATTTGCAGAAGAAATTGCATCCATGCGAAGCCGGGGGTGAATCGCTTGTAAGTAAGGGTTTATAGTTATGACATAATTTTGTCTAGAATTTAATAATTGTATTAATAACACTTTAAAAGCGAAGATTATTATTAGATACGACATATTATTGCTTCATAATATGACTAATAAAATTTAGTTTCGGAACTCATAGTAAGTACCTACTTGTTTTCCTGCTCGTGAGAAACCAAATAAATTCATGTCCGTGCAGATTATTAGCGAGGATTAATTAAAAAAATGCAAATATTATTTAGAAATGTAGTTATTTTCTGTAACTACTTTCTAATTGAGAATGCGAAGCGTTTACTTTTGAGTGGTATTGCTATAATAACTACCTAGGTACCGGTTTTCAATCTACATATATACCTAGATGAGAGTACATTAACAAAAAAATATTTACTAGTCTAACTATAATTAATTAGTTAAATATCTACACTTTATTTTAAAATGAGGAAGGTTTTGTGTGTAAGTATATAATTTTATTGTGTATAAAAAATTAGATACGTGCGAAGCCGGAGGCGGGTCGCTAGTTCACAATATAATATGAAAATTGTAATAAGTATAATAATTAAAAATATTAAGAGTGTAGTATTAAATGGATCTTTTTTTACTGTATAGCTGAATTTTTTTTTTAATATTAATTTTTTAATTAATTTCAAAATAAAATACAAGGGAAATTATAACATAACTGATAGACACATTTCAGTAGTAAAGTAACTAATTTTTGTTTTAGTTCCTTACGAGGTGTTTACCACATAATCACAATCGTGTAGTTCCGCTTTTTACGTAACTGAAGAGCTACGAAACTCGTAGACCTGCTACGAAATGCTACACCAAATAATTATAAATATAATTCATGAAACTTGAAAAAAAAAAAAATGCAAGTATTCGTTTCTAGTTATTGTGCAGCAATTTGTTCTCGTGTCCCCATACAAGCATCTTACATTAATTTTAGGTAGGTACTGAGCTCAAAACCGTATTTAATTGTACTGGGAGCGTATTGATAATCTCATAATTCTGTTATTTAAAAAAAAAAAAAATTAAAACAAAGTCGTTTTAGTTACACCATTTAATAACTCGAAAACGGTTGGACTGATTTTTATGATATTTGATTTGTGGAATTTGCAGAATAACTATTAACATCTAACTAAAACATTGTAAATAAAATTCATTTTCGTATGGAACGGGTTTTTATTACGAAGTTCGCCGGGTCAGCTAGTACAAAAATATATTTTATAGATATCTTATTAAATAAAATAAAGGTAGTCCCTTCTGTTTCTCTGTAGCTCATTCATTCACGTTTAAAAAGCGTTCGGCATTCGATATTTGAATATTCAAATCTGGCGCTAATCGTTTTTATTGGTGGGTTTACGGCCTATAATGAACACTTGTGGAATACATACGAGCGCTTTGAATTTATTTCCGAAACTTTCAAGAGCAAAGACGATGAGATGACATTACATTTTATTACTTTTTTAACTAGTGACCCACCGCCGGTTTCGCATTGATGCATTTTAAATGCAAATTATTATAGTCTTTACGTTAGAGAAAACCGTATCAAAATCTGTTTGATTCTTCGGAAGATGTTAGCGGAGACAAAGACAGAGGCGGACAGCGACTCTATTTCATAATATGCCTGGCTTTGCACTGATGCATTTTCTAAAGTTATATATACATAAATCGTCCTGTTTACCGCTCTATTCACTACTGAAAACCATAATCTGTTCGGTGATTTAAAAGAACTGAGCTGAGAAATAGGCAGAGGCGAACAGAGACTTTTTTGTAATGAAATATAATATTACTAGCTGTTGCACGCGGCTTCGCATGCGTAACTTTATAAAATATAGCCTATCTTACTAGCTGATAATATAGCTTCACACCAGTGAAAGAATTTTTCATATCAGTCCAGTAGTTTTGGAACCTATTCAATTCAAACAAACAAACAAATCTTTTCTCTTTATAATATTAGTATAGATTATATCATTGGATATCGTTGGATATAGATAAAGATATTTTTATTTTTATATTGATCCGTATATCCCAATCCTAATAATATTATAAATTCGAATTTATAATAATAACTCAATCACGCATAAATGGCTGAACGGTTTTGGAAGAAATTAGACACACAGATAGTTTATCTAATTAGCATAGGTATAGGATACTTTTTATCCTGGATAAATGTTAGATGTGGATTTCTAAAAAACGAACAGAGAAGGTAAGACGTACAAAATCTTATGCCTGCCTTTAACTGTACATGTATTGATTTGCTAGCCTTTCACATAAAAGATACTATTTAATAGTTTTCGATGTAAATAAATTTACCTAAAACTTGTTTAAAAAAAACCTTTTGATTAATTGGTTTACTTAAAGTCTACTCCATCGATTCACTATCAACGCATAATTAAATTAGATCGAGTTATAAATTAACGTGGGTGTGTACAATGTTTAATAGTTGAAACCAATTTCAAAACGGCGACTTTTCAATAATTTATTAGTTGCCTTCGGCAAGTTTTTGTTTTTAATTTCTGTGTTTTATCACTAACTGTATCCGCATATTATGATCTTACAATACAATTATGTACTTATATATTTTTTTTGCTATGATTATATATTTTATGTTTTAATGTCTTTTTTTATTTACATAAAGAGAACGTACTATATTATATAAATACACCTATAAACAAAATGTATTACTTTACTATCAGTAATACGAGTATTTTAACAAAAATTGCATAGAAATTCGTATTTGTTTCTTAATTTAAATAAGATATACAAGCAGATCCGACTTGTGTGATTGAAAAAAAAAATTGCCGGGCATTTTTCCTACATTTTCTCTTAATAAGAACGTTCCTCGGAACTCAAGAAAAATTTTAAAAACAAATAGCCGAATTGATACAGCCGTTCTCGAGTTTTGTTCTTAGCGACGATTAATTTTTATTTTTATAGACATATAGATTATTTCTGTGTTTTCTAGACTTTTTTAGTGAAAAGTTTGCAACTGAAAAATGACTCAACGTTTTTCAACGAAATGTTTCTGTTTTTGATGTGAAAACTTCTTTAGGCGCGTTGGGAATTTTTGAGATGGGATTAAAATCATTGAACTCGCGACAGTGTCATGTTACGTAATGTAATGTAATGTAATGTAACGTAATGTAACCGAAATAAAAGGATGGGATCAGGATATATATGCTTTACTCCTGACCGAAACCGGCCACACATGTTGGTATTTCACAGTGGATTTTGTAAGAAAACCTCTTACAATACAGTAGACATACGTAATAAAATATGAATATCACATTCTACACAACTTCTTAGTACAATCTAAATCTAAAAAAGCCTTGAAAGCCGACAATAATAAAAGAATGCGGTCCAATGAAAACTGACCTATTGTTGTTTGGACACAAATAAAAAAAAACAGTTATTAACAAACCCATTGTTTAGTGATTAGACAGTTAATTGAACTATTAGAATTCGTTCAGAATGTTAAGAGGTCACAAATAACTTAGAAAAACTAATTAAGATTGAGCTTTAAACATTTTGTGGACATACAAATTTATAATTACAAAAGATTTTGTAATCATTACAGAAAGCAATTTGTAATGATGTGTTTCGGTTTTGCGCAATGATAGAACGGGAATGACTGTCCAGTTTGGAGTTACGTTTGATGATTTTTCATATTAACCACTAATCTATATTATATCCACCATTTTATGTTAAGGTCGCCAGACAGGCTGATGGTCCACTTACTCGATGGTAAGTCGCGGGCACCAGCTAGTAAGATATACATTCCGTATGAACAAAAGAAATGCATATATTAATAGTTGATCGCTGACTGTTTACACTCGAGGACTCGCTCTACTAGTTCGTCGCTGAGCGACAAGAATTGTTAAAGACAGGGTACTCGCTCAGCGATGCTCGCTTGGCGTTCAGGACTCGCGAGATACCAACCAACGCAGCGGTTATATCCTCCAAGCTGCGTCTTTCACGTTTAATTGTTTATAGGAAGGTAGTTTAATAAAAAAACTCATCCATTGGAACAAAACACCCCTCTTTATTTCGTCGAGAACACGTACGTTGCTTGCGCAGAACTAACCAGCTAGCCGCTCTGAGCGAGTGGTGCGAGTAATAGCCCGTCACACAAGAACACTCGCTTATAGCCAAGCGACAAAACTATCAAAACTACACACTCGCTTCTCGCTGCTCGCCAACTCGTTTCTAGTTTCTAGCTTTAATCGCTACTCGTTCATCGTCGGCGGTGGGACCACTGCCTAAGTCGCAGACAGAGCTAGTTAAAAAATAAAGTCGCTGTGAACGTCTGTCTGCTTCTCCATTCATTTTTTCTAAACCACCCAAAGGATTTTGATAAGGTTTTCACTAATAGAAAGAGCGACAAATGAGGAAGGTTTATGTATACTTATAGCTTAAAATTGTATGACTGCGAAGCCGTGATCGAGTTGCTAGTGTAGACTAAATTAAATATTTCTTTTAAAATAACATTCAGAATTCAGATCAACGTTCAAATGTAACTAAATGATGAAACTAAAAATCTATTTAGAAAACTTAACACGCGTGACATGACTAAGTTAAATCCATAATGTAATCGTATATTGTTTCCATTAACGTCAAACATTACCATTTTCGGTACAGCCTTGATCAACACAATATCCAATAATAATAATAAAACCATGACAATTACACGCTCAATCGTATTATTTTTATCGACAGTGAATCAACGTGGCCGCACAAAATGGTGGTTGTGTCAAGTAGGGATACGTGGATGAAAAATTTCCATCAATCCCTACTGAAGGATAAGTGAAAAAAAATATCCAGGGATAAGTGGAATTATCCAGTCATTATTGACATTATTGCCGGCATTAGTGGAAAAAAAATATGAGAGCCAAAATTTCCGACGCAAATTTATTTAAAAAAATATGTTTTCTTCTTTATTTAGTGCGCAACAGAAAAACAAGACCGCCTCTCTGACGCTACTGGTCACGCGACACGGTGACAGTTGTTGTCGATGTCTACATCTAAATTCTTAGTGATGTGACATCTACGGACGGCAATTTATCGATATGTCGATCGGTATTAATTTCTATTAGGCTCGATCCGGAATTTTGACACACGATTGCTCAATTGTTCTTTTGTAACCGAATGTAATTGTTCGATGTGTATTTAGGGCGAATCACGGTAACCATTTTTTAAGGAAAATATCTGTTGTAAAGGCTGGAAATACCGTCACGGGACAAAGCTGAATACAAGATTTGATGATACCCGTTCCGGGCGACCTGTCAGAGCTAATTATCTGCCAGGCCATAATTTTTCTACCTTTTGAATCGGCCAAATCTTGACCAGCTGTCAAATGTGACAGATTTTATGTCAAATGATGCGTCTTTCGATAATAAATTAATTTTACCAGCTAAAAAATACTGCTTTCAAACTCAAATACTGACAGTAGCTATTATAGGTCGTCCCAGCACTGTCGAACAAATTAAGCTCGTTCAACATTTTTTCAAAGGACTGCTGGTACACAGCCCAGGACAAACGATTTTATAAGTATAGATAAGTTTTCATTAATCACCAAGTAATTTTCTGTACTATAGTTTTTTTGTATTTTCTTTTTTTTTTAAATCAGCCAAAATTTAAAATATTATTTTAAGTCTTACAAGCGATAATAAGATTTTATCGGCGCGTGCAAGTTACGCGTGTGTAGATATCAACCACGGTTTCGAATAAATTACTGTGTCACCAAATCAAAAAGAATTATACACGCATAACAATGAAAGTTCGTATTAGATCCATTTACTTCTCATAAGTTGCTCTTGCGCACGCTGCCTGTCAAACAACAGTCGGCTTATATCACAAAGCAACTTTATAAAAAATACCACCATGACAATGTACAAGGCTGGATAGATAAGTATGTATTAAAAATTTGGAGCAAAACATTCACATAGGTACACTTATTGGAGGAAAGACAATTAGATAGATTTAGGTATCTCTGAATTACTTTGTTGTACAAAACATTTGTGTGAAATATCCTTACATAGTATAAACTAGTCGCTGCCCACGTGTGTCTGTCTGTATGTTTGTTCTTTTACTCCTCCTAAACCGCGCAACAGATTTCGATACGGTTTTCAATAATGAAAAGAAGGTTTTTATAAATAATTTGCAGAAAATATCCACCCGTGCGAAGCCGAGACCGGGAGCGGGTTGCTAGTGTATGTATACCCCCTTCCAGCTTTGCACGGATGCAATTTTTTTCTGGAAATTATATACACCTTAGAATATATAACAAACTTTTCTATATTCTAACATATACACATAACTTTTCTGTTCATCGCCCTTTATATTACTTAAAAACGTCGTTTAGAAGAAAAATATACACAAATGGACAGCGAATTTACTTTGTATACGAGTAAGTAATATACTCATACATATAGACATAATATGTCTATATTTACATGAAATATACAATAGTAGAGAAAGATAGTGTTTTTCCAACAAATATGCATTTAATCGTGAAAAAATAAAATAAAGATTTAGTTTTTAGGTATATGTAAAATTTAAAATAACAAATTAATTATGTATCAGAATTTAAACAACTCAGACGAATTAACGTCGGGTCGAATGAGCTTAAAAAATGTATAAAAAACCCAAACAAAAAAATACAACAAGAAACTAATTTTAGTAGAGGCTAATCAAAAACTCTTCAAATATTAACATTCCTCCAAATAAAAGTTTCCAAAGTTTCATCCGATTAAAGACCCGTGTCACAGTTTGATTTTAAATTCGACTTGAAAAATTAAATTTAGAACGGCACGATTTTGTTTTTAAAAAAGGAATCTTTTACTTATCGTCCTCTTTGAGTGGACGTACTTCGATCTTTCAAAATGTTTAATGATAATATTATTTTATATGTGATAATATTATAATATAATCGACATGTGTCGCATTTTTCCCTTTTTTGTAATGAAACTTCAAAATCTATCGATTATTTTTTTCGTTAGATTCACTCATTTTGGCGGAAAGAAAAACAATAGAAAAATGACAGGAAACCATACAAATACAAAAACTTTTTCCCAGACCTACTATTTTAAACTTCGAACGCGTATTCAAAGCCGAAACATAGAGTTCATAATGCTTACTTTTTTTTTTTTCAATCAATTAATAAGGCAAAGATAAACGATCTTTATAGAGCCACAATACTTTTTGTTTGTCTAGCATAAAGCTCATCGGAAAGTAACAATGTTGGCAACAATGCTTTAAACAAGAGATGAAGAAATTCCAAGCAAGTTTTAAGATTACAATTTCGAGTGGCTAGATATAATTCCCCATTAGCATACAAAGGAGAATTACTGCTTTGCGTCCGTATGTCACAGTACTTATATATAAGAGGCCACGCCTTGTAGCTGTCATATACAACCTAATTAGGTATGTAAGTACGTTGAGTAACTTTACAATTTGTTGTAATATAGCTTTTTTTTTTAAATTTCTTCTTTTTTCAGTAAATAAGCAAATGCGTTGTCTATATATAGTTATTTTCAATGATAAATGACGACAAGCGGTCTGATGGCCAATTTGTGGCCTGTGGCTTGCTTAGAAGAGAATATGCAATGTATGCATGTTTATATTAGCAAGATAAGAGACAATGTGAGGATAGTCCATACTAATATTATAAATGCGAAAGTATGTTTGGATGTATGGATGTTTGTAACTCTTTCACGCAAAAACTACTGAACCGATCACCGTGAAATTTTGCATACACGTTGTCTGGGACACCAGAAAGGACATAGTTATACATACAATGCAATAATGTAATAATAAAAATATCTAATAATATTTTTAACAATTATCTATCAATTAACAATGCGTTTTTCAGTCTTGAATTGGGCACTTGTGTTAAAGAGAGCGAAATGGCACAACCAATTTCCATAACCCCTCTTACTGCAGTACTAGGCAACGGTAGCCACCAACCATCAAGTGAACCCTGAGCTTGCCTGTCAAACATGACATGAGAAAACTGTGTAAATCTAAAAAGTGTTTCTAAAAACACCTAAAAAAATACCTAGCTTATTAACGGAACTCATTTGTTTTCAAGATCGAATGTCTACCAAGTTTTCAAATTAAAAAAAGAAAGCAATCTAGAATATTAAAATTGAATGTCGAATTATGTTTTACAAATTGGAACGTGTTCTCGTTTACGAGTTCATCAATTGGTTTTCGATATTTAAACTGAATGCAAGTAGAATGTTTAAAATCGATACCACTCACTCACTGGCCGAATGACTGATCAATCAAAAAAGCTTAAAAACTAATAACTCTATAAGAGCCTGATGAGAAAAAATTCTGGTCAATTTAAATTTCAAAAGGGGAAGGAGGTTTAGGGTTTGAAGGTTGTATGAATTTTACAAAATTAGGGAAATAGTGATTTTTTTTATAATACTAGCGGCCTACCCCTGGTTTTGCACGCTCCTCGTCTATCACTCTTTCCATTGATAAAAAACCGTATGAAAATTCGTTAGGAGCTTTAAAAAGTTAAAGGAGAAACAGACAAAACGGATAGCGCATTTGTTTTATAACATTATGTATAGATATAAATTTATAAATAGTTTTATAACATTATTTTGTAATAGTAAAACTTTGGCTACATTAGCCACCTAATCATCATTAAAAATAAAAAAAAAAAACAAATACAGCTAGGTACTTAACATTTAAAATTATTGCATCGAAATATTGAAACATAATAAAATAGATATACTTAACTACACTTAACATAATATTCAAGTAACAGTGAATCAGGAAGACAAAGCACGATTTACTTAGAACTGTTTGTCATTAAATTCCTAACACTTTCTCATTTAAATTCATAAATTTCCGGTGTAAATTGTCCGTTTGTTACACGCATCACGTATTCGTATGGCCTATTGCACACACACACATTCCTAGAGACACACATTTCTTACTTTTATTTATAAGTACGAGGTAATGATTTATGTAGCGATTGATAGTACTTACTCTTTTCTTATAGAAAAACTTTAAAATTAGTACTAAAATTGAAGGTATTGAAATTGAAGGTATTAGTATATAATTGTTTATGGGTTTTAAATTGTCATAGAGACCACTGAATAAATTTTATTGAAGAATCATTAATATTTTTATGAAATCAATTTCGAAATAATAAAAGTTCACAACGCGTATATTGACTACAAAACAATCTTGAAACCTAAAAAAACCTTGAACCTATCTTCCCTATAAGAGAAGATACAAAGTGACTGTTTTGCAGTCATTAGAGCAACTCGTCTGGCGGCAGTAACCACTGTGAAACAACATCATATTGTGTGCTGTTGTGTTTCGGTGAGTGTCCTAATCTCTTATCCATAATCCTACTTGGTTAGCAGCGTACATGCATCACCTGTGGCGATGCTTGTGTTATAGGCGACGGTAGCCTCCTACCATCAGCTGTCAGCCGTGGACTGTGTGGACCGTCAGCCTCTCTGTCGACTTTATCATAAGAAAAGAAATTTTTAAGCACAATTGTCTAAAGGTTCAAGCGTATTCGATTCCTAGCTTGATGTCGACTCTCAATAATAACAGTTTTCCCGTTTAGAGTTGAGTAACAAATTTACTTCTATACAAAATTACACAAGAAACGTATATCAAACAAAAATGTTATCTACAAAGATCTCTATTCAATATTTTGCAAAAGTAACTTATCTTTTGCGTCAGAGGCGTGCCATGAACTAGGCAAATGTAATTAGACCCCTCCCTGGTTAAGAATTTAAGAACGAATGAGGTTTTATTGTTACTGGTCTTTTATAGTACAAAGTACGTAACGTATATTACAAAGAATTCCATTTGCTACACAATAGAGCACACACGATGCCGAATTCAAATTTCAAATTTAAAATAAAATTGGTTAGGAGTGGGTCGCGTAATTGATGAGGGTTCCGCATCTGTCCTCGTTGAATTAGTATGTTAGTTCCGTACACCGATTAAATACACAGAACAAAATATTTCATTAGGTATATGTACTTTTTCAGGAACCTAATTTGTTATTATACATTATTTTATTAATACGTGTTTAAGAATAATAATTACAAATGATTATAAAAATAAAAATAGCATTGTAATATAATTAATAAATAAGAAATCATTAATTAAGAGGAATTATTGAAGCCACAAAAGAATATTAGAGTAACTTGTTTTACAAGAATGTTTGATTCTAACAATTGGATTCTCTCTTACTGCGGAAATAAATACCAGAACCATTACTTTTTATTATCAAAGATAAGAATGAGGATGAACTTTTAATGTTTAAGCATAAAAGAAAACAGTCACAATAATTAATTTTACGTGTAATCCTCGACTGAACCCTAAAACAACGCGCGTAGGAACGTTGCCGCGCGAATTTCAAATATGGAACGCATTATATTCTGATTTCGAATTCTTAATACGAATTCAATTATTATTTTCAATTACCGTGGGTTGCGAGGTTGGTACTATTGTCCTACTTTTTACTTTTTTTTACTAACAATGTAATATAGTCTTCAAACAGTCTTGTTATTCAGAAACAACTTCTTAATAATTACTAGAATAAAATATAGGTATGTATATTATTTAATGACTAATTCTATTTTTCAATATTATTTGTTTTTATATATAGATATTGCGGAATTATGAATTATTTAACTCTGTGAAGTCGTTAAAAGTACCATGAACATTAAGCTTATTTTTTGTTAGTTAACTAATTTTATTTTTGTATTTTAATTTTGTAAAATGAAGATGGCGCTGTTTTGAACAAGTATTTTTGAAATGTTCAAAACAGCGACATCTAGCCACAAACTAAGCAGAGCTAGACGGGTGCTAGACGACTGATAAGTATACTTAAATATAATTTATTAATAAATACAGATTTTTATAAGACATACAGATGTATTCATAAATATTGTCTTCAGTGGGGATCGAAACCGCGACCTTCTGCACAGCAGACAGAGTTACTAACGCTAAGACAATCAAGTCATCAAATGGTATCAATCTTAAAAGGTCCCATAGCCTAAAAGGTATGCGACAAATTGAAAATAAGGAAAGGAAATTCTTCATCCATTCTCATCATTAGCACACGAGACGTACGAAATATATAAAATGTTAGATAGATATTTATATAAGAAATGTGTATTTGTTTGAATATTATACATTAATTTGTTTTGTTTCGTTTACTACTTTCAACAACTTTTAAATGGAGCATAATTGATCCGGTTCTCAACAAATACAGTCAAACACAAAATGTTAAGAGGTGTCATCATCATACATACAAACTATGGTGGGATTAAAAAAAGTTCAATATTTTAATCAAAATTTTTAAATATTTTATTTAATTAAAATATTTTTATATTATATTAAAAGAAACAACAGCTTTATGATTAATGATTATTATGCAACCTATTGTACGATAAATAAATAGTGAAAGAACAGTGTAAATCCTACTACCTAATATTATAAATGCGAAAGTTCTGGAGAATGGTTGTATGAATATTTGTTACTCTTTCAAGCAAAAACGGCTCAACAGATTTGAATGAAATTTGTCACACAGATAGTTTATTATATGTAGACGGGTTTACGTGTACGATTAGTGTTGAGCTCGTATCCGTACACACTATTCACCTTAAATTACATTACAACACGTTGTACGCGTCTTAACCCACTTTACTGAGTCTGAGTGTACATTTTGTTTCTTTCTAATAAACAGACACTTTTGGATCAGCTGTAGATTAATGACCCCAATAACTGTTCCAAGACAAATTTTGCAATATCAACACAACCGCTACCGGTTGAGCGTTCAATCCGTAATAAACAATTTGTCTTTTTTTATCTTATTCACTAAAAAAAATTGTTGGTAGCAGGAAAAAGTTACTTATTATTATATCACTGTTGCGAACTGGTTTTTCTTATAAATTATCTCTAGTAATTAATCTCAATAGAAAAGCTTTTAGTTTCTATTAAATATATAGGTTTATATTGTAACAATAGTTGTAATATAGGTATTATAAGTAGTAGCAGGGAAACTGCGTTTCGCAGTAATTTGGGCAGCCCGTTTGGTGACAGTAACCACTTTCTTGCAAAAGTCCACCGTGAAATGACAGCACCTGTGCTGTTGGAGTAAGGGATGCCAGAGCCCATTATCCTATCCCTTCCTGTTCCCTTACCCTTAATTTTAATATTGTCGGGCGGCGCGAGCACTTGCAACACCTGTGGCGTTGTTATAGGCAACGGTAAACACCTACCATCAAGTAGACCGTCAGCCTGTCTGTCTACTTTGACATTAAAAGTAAGTAGAAATTTCTAAGGGCACACTGTGTTTCGTGTTAGATATAGATATAGATATAGATATAGATATAGATATAGATATAGATATAGATATAGATATAGATATAGATATAGATATAGATATAGATATAGATATAGATATAGATATAGATATAGATATAGATATAGATATAGATATAGATATAGATATAGATATAGATATAGATATAGATATAGATATAGATATAGATATAGATATAGATATAGATATAGATATAGATATAGATATAGATATAGATAGAGAAGTCTAACATTGAGAAGACTCCTCTGCCTTAAAATAAGACCTTAAATATAGATTACTGACTGAAACATTACGTCATACAGTATTTATTCCATCAATGGTTAGATACAGTATTTAAAAAAGTAAAAACTCCAGTACAAATACAATCAAGCAATGAATATTAAAGTCTCACTCGTACACCAATAACAGACGCGTTAGTAAACTGTGCTGTTATTATATCTGAAGGTGGTTAAAAAATCGGGGTCATCGTACCAAAAGTGTTCCCAGCCACTCGACTGTTTTATAGAGAAAACACTTCAAAACTTATATTACTATTTCCATACTTTAATTACATACTTTACGCACCCACACTAAGGTTTCGTACACAACAAGCGAGTGAGTTTGAGAATCGCTGTGGTGAGTGATTAGTTGCTGTGCAAGTTATACTTCGAAATATTAACTTTTGGAGAATCAACATTAAATAAAAAAAGTTACATTACTATACACAGATCTACTATTTTGTACTATTTAAAAATACCTAAGTATTTACTTAGCCAAATAACTTGATCAAAGCAATTATGAGACATGAGGGAAATTAGAAAAGTACTCAGAGGATTTTATTGGTTAATCAATGACACATGACCCTCGTTAGACTTACTAAGCGTCAATGTGTGTTTTTGGGCTTCTCGTTCCTATATGCAAGCTGTTTAACTAATTTAAACAAGATTTTGCTATTCAATATATATTTTATACAAGTCCTTTGATAAAAAAAAAAAACAAATAATAAAGTAAATAATTACATACAAAAACAGTGGCACTCCGGGAGTGCCGAAAGAAGTGAAAACTTGAACAATTACGTATGTATTTTTTGAATCGTCAGGAAAGTACATACATTACAGAGGTGTCGGTTACGGTGACAGTGTCGCGAGTTCAAAAAATAATCACTTCAATAAATAATACAAAAATATAATAAAAAATAATGTCTTAAGTAATAACTAACACGTTTAATATTTTATAATTAAGTTTAATTTGAATTAAAGTAATATGAACACTTATTCAATGAATTGTTACTTGATCAAGTACTACACGCTTAGTGTGCAAGGGTCGTTAGTTCGTGCACACACACAGCCAGCAATTATAAGATAAACATGTGGTTTAAAGCGTACTAACAGTTGTTTAAGTTGTCTTGTATCGGTATATTAGATTACTTTCCTGCACTCAGCCGAATACAAAAGGCCAACTGATTAAAAACTTTTTTTTTAATTCGAAAAAAAAAAGAACATTGTTCGTTGTTTTTAGACATGTGAACGGTTTTTAGATTTACGAATTGTTCTTGTAAATATGTCATTCATAATTTTGAATTTTGAAAATCGAATACCTATTTAGATAATGAAGTTAAACACTGCCGTGGTCTTTTCGCAACGTATTTATTAATAATATTTATTTAAAAAAATAAAATAAAAGATACCTGATCCAACTAAACCGTTTTTTGTGCGTCAAACTTGTATTACCTGAAAACAAATAAAAATTTAATAAATATTGTAACTATTTTATTCACAATAAATTCAAAATCACAAGTAGTCTGCGGGATATCCAACTCCTCAACAACTTACCGCAGATATAGCGTGTTTGGGCTCAATAGAGTGTAGGGAATTAGTTTATTAAATTTTAATTATAACTAGTTATATCATGCATAAAATTGAAAGGTTTCAGATGTGCAAGCATGACTGAGATTTGAACTCGCGCCTGTACTGTCGGCTGCAATTATAGCTACTGTGATTCTTTATCCAGTTGTCATTAATTACTTACAACAAACATGTCATCGATAATATAATTAATTAAATAAAAACAATATACAAAATAATATTATAATTGGTTATTGTTATACAACATATGAAAATGTTACCAACAGCAACAAAAGCGATTCAACAGGAAAAAGAACTCGTTTCACATTCAAATCGGAATAGGAATTTGAATACGCGATTGTCATTGGTTGACAATCAATCATTATAGTTTTTGAATTTCGAATTCCTCTACGTGAGATTTGATTCAATCAGTATAACTGGTTAGCTTTTTTAATGTATGTCACAATATTATTTGAAAGAAAGTTGACTTCTTATCAAATAATATTAATATTACGAAGATAGGAATTAAAAATTGTTTAAATTTTTATGTCTTTCAAAGAAGTCAGATGTCTTAAACGCCGTCTTACTTCACGATGCTATTCATAGGTTTCTGTATTATACTAGTATGTGCCTGCGACTTCGTCCGCATCCGATCGCTACCAAACTTCACAGGATTACCCGCTGGACTAATCTGAAGGATGGAATTCCTACTTTTTTCTCGATAAAATGTAACCTATGTTTATACCCCTGAAGATGTGTAGTTATGCAAAATTTCACGGTGATCGCTTGAGTAATTAACGCGTGAAATCGTAACTAACAAACAAACTGTCTTTTGCATTTTATGTATTATTAGTTAGGATTCATAAAACCAGGTACCAAATGTACTATAATTTTTATATTGACATTTCGTAATGACACTTATCTGAACGCAAACAGCTACTTTTTCGAGAGCCATTACGAACGGGCCGATACTCGTAAAAATATCCAATATTTATCTACATTCTCGAGACCCGCCGCGTGAAATAGACAAACACTCGGAAAAATTTACATTTTCATATTATTATATTGACATAACATTTGAATGACTACAAAATCTTTTAATCTGTTACTTGAAAAAAATGTTCAATCATCTTTATCATACAGTATACTTTATTAGACAATGGGTAGTTTCGAGAACCGTATCAGAATGTATGGCCAATAACGGATAGTGATGGAGAGTGTCTTAAATGTATCGATAAAAAATATTTAACATTATTTTTCAGTGTCGAATTATTATGTTTTTTTATTATCTTAAACTTATTAATGTGCACTTAAATCTGCATTTATTAATATTTAATAAAAAATAAATAACATATGAATAACTATTAGTGCCCGAGTTTCGCACGAATGCAGTTTCATACCTACCTACTTACACAAAAATTTCTCGATCTCTCTTTCCATTAGTGAAAACCTTATCAAAAACTTGATCTCAGTGAAAATCTTATACGTGAATCATAAGTGAAGAAGTAAGCAGAGAAACAGGCAGCGACTTTCTTTTATAATATTTAGATATAAAAACGCTATAATAATAATAATAATTAGTGTATTAAACGCTATTAAGATACATTATCAACAAAGCTTGCAAAGAAAACAGATTACTTATTACAATTTATTCTTCCTTTTCGGTTTATTTTAGAATCCTCACACATCCAATTTATTCAAGTTTGCAAACTTAAAAAAGTTGCATACCTTGAAAAAATTAAAAACAAAATTAGAAATTGAGCGCTAAAAATATTTTGGTGTCGATTATTTTTTTTTATAACAAGTCATTCGATACAGCTAACGTACATCCCTAATAATGGATAGTCAGTAACTGTTTTCCATCAACGCCGAATTTCTAATCGGCGGCTGACAGCCAAATATGTGGAGCACTGAGAAATAAGTACCGTAATTGCCCGAAGCAACTTTAACTTAGTAGATATTGTAATAAACTTATATATACATATGTTAGTAACTTGTTACAAAAACGAGTCTATACTTAAAACTCTCATTCTTAAAACGTTTTCGTTCGAACGGAAAAGAAAACGGTAATTTAAATTTAGTTTTTCATGCGAATAACTTAATATCTATATCTATACGTTTTTAAGAAGGTCACTGTCCGCCTTTGTCTGTTTTTCAGATAACTTCTTACAAATCACCCAACGGATTTGAATATAGCTCTACAATTGTCATTAGTGGAATGAGCAACAAACGAAGAAGGTTTGTGTATACATATAATTTGCAGAAAAAAATTAGCATAAATATTTGCGAAGGCGGGGCCGGGTCGCTAGTATTAAAATAATGTTTAATGTGTATTGTGTTATTTTTAATTAATAAAAATTAAAATAAAAATTGAAATTTCAAAATTTGAAAAAGTAATGAAAAGTTTAATTTACTCCACAATTTATTTTACTATTTATTGATTTTTTTTATTACTCAATCTTACTGCACATCTGTAAAGTCTAAAATGAGAAGAAGCAAGTTCTTAGGTAAATTTTAGTTAAAGTTTAATTTAAGTTTAGTTTAAGTTTAAAATGTAATATTTGTTAAATAATGTAATTAATACAATATAGAATGTATTATATATTCTTGAATTTCAATTCATAAATTTACAATTAAAAAAATATGTATCACAGAGCAATATACAGAGCGCATTCGATTCGAAATTGTTTTAAAACACTGCAATGAAAGGTCACGGCGACAGACTACGTATGCATATTATTTCTTATGCAAATTCTCTTCAGGTACATACTTACTAGAGATTATATCGCTGGCTTGAGATGTTGTTTGGTAGTAATTATGGAATACCTATTTTTGATTTGATTCCACCTTAGGTTCTTCAATGATTGCTCTAACATGTTTAGACAAACTGTCAGTTGGATATAATTCTTCTGTGTACAAAGACACAAAACACTTTTGGTTGGCAACTAAATTTTGATAACACATCAATTAAGTTGCATTTATTCAAAGGCGCAGAATAAGAATATCATGCTTACTTTTTAGTACAACGAATACCTACTTCATAGACATTATTGTGAAAAAAAAATTAAAAAAAAATTACCTGAAGATATTATGCATTTCCCTACGTTAAAATAATTCAATTATGTAGAATAATATTGAAAAATGCTATTTTAAAATTACATCAATAATATAGATTCGAATAATTCATTTATTTTAAAAGTTTTCAATCAGGTCCTCAGGTTGCCAGAATTATTTCTAATCCAATTCATAGAGCTCTTACTTACCTCTTACTGGATAAATTGTTCGGTTATTTAAGATTATACACACAGTAAGCACAGAGTAATTACATCCGACCGGTTGTTTGTAATATTTCTAATATTAAAACACATTATCTGTTCTGATTACGAAACACTGTATCGGGTGGTTGACAAAAATCTTAATATTTGTAATGGCTATAGGCAATAGTGTTCGTGAACACGTGGCAATTGAGTACCGTTAGCATATCAAAATAACTTTAATAGTAAATTATATAAGTACGAAGTATAGAAAATAGCGAAAATCACATAATTGCCAAAGAAATTATTAATAAAATAAAATTTATATTAAAATTGCTCATAATAAAGAATTTCAGTATATTTTCAATTAATTTTCTGTACAGAAAATCAATTATATCATATTTCATCTTCATAATTCTTAAAATAATCAAAAAGATATCTTTACGAGTTTTACAAAAGTTTTGTAAAACTCCTAAAGATTTTTTAGGACAGCTAAAAATAATTAACCTTTACCAATATTAAAACTATACTCATTAATTGACTAAATTGATTGTACAATGTTGTATTGTTCGCCCTTTTAGCTAATGTCGCCGTAAAACGCAAAACGTAGCTACTTAAAAATGAAGACAATAAAATGTTTAATTCACCATAGGTAAAGTCGACCAGCAAAGTTCTTTATCACCAAGATTGAAAATTCTTTGTATGTTGCAGAAGGATAGTGGTCTGTTTTCCTTTAAAAGTTCAAAGTGACAATTTCTATTGCTATCTTTGTCATTTCGTGCCTTCCTTGCCTTCTCGTGTAATCCAGAAACGTACGGTATACCGCGATATATTTAAGTTTCTCGAAACTTGGCTTACGTTTTGACCCAAACGGTGGAAACAAATAATTTCTGCCCTTTTGGCAATAGTTAAATTTCATGACACGTTTACTTGACAAATTGATATGACTTTTGCTTATCGTCTAAATTTCAAAAAAGAAAATAATCTTTCAAAACTAAAGACGTTATATACCACTCTTGTTACAAAGTCTTCAAGAGACAGATTTACTGGTAGAACATAATAATACCTATGTGATATATAACAAAGATTAAAATGTCATGCATATTTAACCTATGTATGATTGGCTTAGCAATGACCAGTTATGTCAATCAGTAAAACAATACCTACTTCAAACCTAAGCCTTAGCAGAATTTGAAATGAGTGGAATTTGTTATCGAAACTGATGAAGCACTTTCCTGGTCGGCTTTACATTACATGCTAATTCTTGACAGTATTTGATATCATTAATCAAAATATCTCCGGCGTAACATGTCAGCCGATGTTACGTCATCAGTGCCCGATGTCACGTCAACAGAGATCCGTTTGATCTATAACTATAACCGACAAATCCCATGTGATCGATCCAAACATACCGTGAAATTAATTAAGTGATGCAATGTTTTTACACAATATTAAAATACAGAGTAACGTTAGAAGCGTTAGGGCAATGTAGCTCAAATTGAAGACCAAAAAGGCTATAGCTATCAGATTCATAAACTATTGTACCATAACTAATGAATTATAGTTTCTAGTATCTATTTTCTTATTATTATTATTATTTTATTTGTAAAAAAATAAATAGTACATTTCTAAAAAGTAGCAAGGCACACTAGTATACCTATTACGAAGTCTATTGATTGAATGGTCTATTTCGATTGCTCCGTGATATTTCATGTGTCTCGATGAGAGAGTTAGGGAATCCAGAACTCAATTCCTTATCCATTCCTAATCTCTTAGAATCCTGTCATCAAGTAGACCGTCGGCCTCTCGTCTTCTTTACATAGTATAAAATAAAGTCGCTTCCCGCCGTCCCTCTGAATGTACGCTTAGATCTTTTAAACTACGGAAGAGATTTTAATGCGATTTTCACTAATGGAAAGAACGTTAAGCGATAAAGGTATTTATATATAATTTGTGGAAAAAATTGCACCCGTGCGAAGCCGGGAGCGTGTCGCTAGTATTTTATATTCTACAAAACACAGATATAATATCTACAAGCTAATAAACAAATCCGAAATTCTACGCGTATATGGCCAATAAAAAAATGGTTAGGTTATTTGCATTGCTGACCGTACCGCAGTATTATCGGAGTCGTGCATCAAAGTTAGTATTATTTTGAGAAGTAATTATTAATGTTAGTTACCGAATTTCAGGTCGGCCCAGCACAGTCGTCCGGCCACGCAACAATGGCTAATGAATAATAGAAAACTGGACTCTCCAAGTAGCCCGATATCAGCTTTAGATAAATGATGAATGCGTTTTCGGTAGAGATTTTTTTTTCAACTAATAATTGACGGAATGTATACTCAGCTACTTTCTTTTTGTTCGACTTTTAAAAGATTATCTTGGATATTCAATTTTAACGTGAGAACATTTTTCGTGTATTTTTTTAATGTAATAGTCGGCAGGCAGGCTGACTATTCGCTTGATCAGACCTACTAAGTTAATTTTTTATTTTTAATATAAATAAATATAAATAGAGAGAAATAAAAAACGTCAAGCTGTTGACATAAGAAACATTTCGTAATTTTTACATTTTAATAAGAGATTATATAAAATTTATTATAATAATTACAATTTGGCAGTGAAATAAAAGTATGAATTTTTGGGCTTATACAGCATAATTATTTTTTCCGTGAAGGTTGCAAACAGTAGGCCTAATCCCAGAGAAGTTCCATGGCGTGACGGCGTTTTAAATCAGTAAGGGCGGTTAATATTCATTTCACCAAATCTCACCTTCAAACTGCAGCTATAATACCCCTCCGCCTGCACCTGCACTTACCAACGATCCAGTCATTCCATTCCATCTTCATATTAGCAACTTAAAGCATAGTATACCATTGGTTAAAAGAATTCCTCGTGGTGCTAGAACTCATCTATCCAACTTAATTGAAAAACGCTTAGAACATAATGACATTCATGACTGGCATAACCTCCTCCTTTTTCCTTCCACACGCTTCACGTTGATAACGACAATTCATCCATCTCTCTTACACAGAACATTAAAAATTAAAAATTAAAAATTAATTAAAAATAACTGCTCTAATCAAACATGTCCTTTTTCCACAGCTACTAAACGAAATAGTAAATCTTATAATCGTGGCAAATACATAGAAGCCAAAATTAGCGATGGGGACCTAAAAAGCGCTGCCCGCCTCCTTTTTACAAGCGAAATGATGTCACCAGATACCCCTGAAACTCTTTCGTCCCTGCAGTCTAAACATCCCCCAGCTCCTTCAACTCCGTATTTCCTGGATCCACCAACGGCTACACACGTATGCTTAACGATCAACAATAAAGACACCCCTGACGCGATTGTTTCATTTAAAACCGGCTCCGCGGCTGGCCTGGACTGTATCTCACCCCAACATCTTAAGGGCCCAACATACTTTTCGGCGCCAATCTTATCGCCTTAACTAAAAAAGATGGTGGGGTACGACCTGTAGCCGTTGGTACAACACTTCGGCGTCTTGCATCTAAAATAGCTGTCCAACACATCAAAACAAAACTACAATCTCAGTTTGAACTAATACAATTAGGCTTTGGCACCAAAAGGGGTTGCGAAGCAGCCGTACACTCCCTGCGCACCTTCCTCACCAATACAACGTCCGAAGTGTTGATCAAAATTGACGTGAAAAACGCCTTCAATTCGGTAAACAGAGTTTATTCTCAATCTGCAACTGCATCGCCTTACTGTGCAATCTGCATGACATTGAAAAGGACTTATTCTTGAACCTATTATTTTCAACCTTATATTCCAATGATTTTTTTACACTCACACTCCTTTATTTCTTTTTTTTATATTTATAATTTTAACTATTTTAAGACTAATATATAAAATAACATGCAAAATGATAACACTAAAAACCACTGAGGTTTAATCTCGTGTTATCATTTGTAATTATTAATAAAATGTAATTATTACGAGTAATTACAATTTAAAAAATATTGCTTTAACTTAAATTTAATATTTTTAATTGTTATATTATTACATAGATCTGAAAGTAGCCTGTTGATAAGTTGATTTCAATACTAAGAGTTCGTAGCGTTCAGCGTGATGCCACGGGATGCAGCAGCATGCAATGGGATGCCACAGCATGCCGCGGGATGCCATTGCGCGGTGCTGCGTGCCACAGGATCCTTCGGGCTGCCGAAGCGTGCTTTGCCATACCATACCGTCAGTCAGCCTCGGCCCTTATTGCAAGAGATTAATAAGTTTAACCTCCCATATCGCAGGCGTTTTGCAAGTTGGAGATAGCGTATACATAAATGTTGCAAACACGTCCGCAAAAACATAGACAAATTTGTCACCCTTAGACGGTATAAGTGCTCATTTTTCTTATGTAAGTACGTCCTTCGATCGAAATATTTTCTTAGTATTTCGTGTTCGGACATAATAACCGACAGAAAAACCGAACGCGCTGATTTCGGTAAAGAATCCACAGTTTACCGAGTCGCAGCCAGTTTATTTGGAACTCCGACGTAAATTTGACAAAAGAATTTTATGAACGTATAAATTTGAGACGTCGGGCTCTCTCAACTGATCGGTACACTTTTAATACTTGAGCATGGGAGCTTACTTTGAATTCACAGATCGAAAATTCGACTCGACAATAGTTTTGCACTACAAGAGTGTACCCCAGTCAAAATCGGCACTAGATGGCGTTAAACAAAATTTAAGTTTAAAAGATTTTTTGTATCTTTGACAAATTTTATAGTAGGTGACTGACTAACGTCGCCTATTAACACATATAAAGCAATAGAGGTTGCAAGTGTGCTGCAAGCCTTCAAAAATGACGAATAAGAAATGTACTTTGGCATCCCTTACTTACTCACTGAAGCACAACAGCACACTCATGGGCTCCTGCCACTAAATAGCAATAAGCTGGAATTTTTTTCCAGCAATTTTCAAGCAATAACCCTTTTTTTATTAGAACCCGATTTTACTATACATATAATTAATGGAAAATTTGGAAATTTCATATTTATTTTTTAAAAACCCACGTTTAAATCGAAAAGATTTTATCATCGATTTTGTCGTTCAATTTTTAAAATTCGTAAACTGTTTGATAGTACCTACAATAACAATAAAAACAGTTAGTGAATCTTATAGGAATTGGCAAAGACGATAATTCGCTTCGCTTTTAGCGCGCGTAAAGTCGAAGTAAGCCCTTGCTTCTTCGAAACATCGGCTTTTTGTCAACAACATATCGCAACTCGTTCAATTACAGACGAAATTAATGATTGAACACATTCATCTGTATGAGTATTCATACAAAACACACATACAAAACTGTATGTAGGGGCAGGATCTCACAATAGGATTACATCGCCATAAATGGATCCAAATAACCAGTTATGACCGCTTATGATTCTCCTATAGTTGCTGCTTAACATTTTTGTAGCTTTTGTTCTCAATGGAAATGTGTGTATGCATTTTAATTTAGACTTAGGACCGCTCAAGTTCAAATGTGACTCATATTTATTACAACACTAGCTTAACCGAGCGGCTTCGCCCACCTTACTTTCGATTTCCTACATGTGGAACTCTGCTTCCAATCGCCCGTGTCAATTTCAAAGCCGCCATCATTAAAGTTTAACTTAACTTCAATAATAATTTATCTTTAAACATTACACATTTTAATGTAAGTATATAGATATATTTTTTAAATCTTTTAGTAATAATTTAAAAAATATATTTTAAAAGTGTGGCATGATAGCACAACATTAAACCTCTGTGGTTATTAGATAAATAATAATAAAAAATCTTAATATTAGGATTCTTAGGTCGTGTGTATATTAAATTTTAGTACCTAACTTTTTTATGTTAAGGTCGACAGACAGGCTGACGGTCTACTTGATGGTAGGTGGATATACCGCCAACAAAAGCAACGTCACAGGTCCTGCAAGTGCATCGATAGGGATTGGGAGGGAATATTGAAAATGGGCTCACTAGTTACATATTATAATGATTATTTTCTTATTCCGTTACTTAGTTCTACTTGGATACCAAGTAAGAATATTATTTTTATTGTTATATCTCTCTACCGCAGTTAGAACTTTCTAAGTATTTTAATACTTCCTGCGTAACTAAGTTATATGAGCAATATTAGAGTAGTTATTTTGATTTTCTTCATTATAATGTTAGCTCATTTTAAAAAGACCCACTTATTATTATTATTTTTAGTTAATTGAAAACTGTCGGGGGAACACAATGATCATACACGAGATAAACACAGTCATGTACAAGTACCTTTCAGAGATGTCTTGTATTCTGTAATAAAGAGGGTTATTTCCACCGCTAGTGTAAACCACCTCAGTCCCCGAGTGAATGATAAAATTTTCTCTGAGTGATGAGAAATTAATCCCGAGTGATGAGAAAACGTTTAAAGATTTTATACCACTATATGTAATACTATAAAAAAACACTACATTTGTCTATAATAAATTAAATAAGTTTACAAATGTGAAATAATACTTCTAAAAAAAAAATGTTTATTAAAAATTCTTGATAAAAATAAAAATTCCCACTGTATAGCGGTTCGCATTGGACTTGATTGCTTGGTATCGATCATTATAAGAACCGTGAAAGCTATTATGAACATCAAACGGAAGCTAGACTAAAATTTATAATCAGTTGAAACAAATTTCACTAAATACAGTAAAAAGGAACGCAAGACTAGCATGTTGCGTTGTTTGGAACGTACGAGTCAATATATCAAATTAGGAACAATTCAAATCAAATTTCGAATTCTCGTTAGAGCAGGATGGCCGAAGGGTTGATGACCCGTTGAAATGTCAGCGTATGTCTATCTCGCTCGCACTCGTGCCGCACGCATATGTTTGTTTCGTTCTATCTATGAGATGTTGATCTTGATACGTCACATTTTTAATAAACGGACTCCGTATGACATGGAGCACGGAAATTCGTTCGAATGATTAATATGGCCGCCGCGTTCGTATACGAAACTAATTATGCTTTGTTTTTAAATGTTATTAGAAATATTGATAGTTTCATGTCATTGGTCGTGTTTGTGATCTTCCGATAAACGATTCGTTAGGTAGAAAGTGGAGAACAGAGTGTCTATCTATCAATATCTACACATATTTCAAAACAAAGTCATTGTCCGCTTCTGTCTGTTTCTCCGCTTACTTCTTCTAAATCACCCAATGGATTTTGATATGGTTTTCACTAATGGAAAATGCGATAAACGTGGAAGAGTTATGTTACCTACTAATATATGCTAATATGCAGATAAAAATTGCAAGCCCATGCGAAACCGGGGCAATTCGCTAGTGCTATTATAGAAATTTTGTGTAGGTAGCGAACTCGTAATGAGAGCTTGCATTATATAAACTTATATTGGTTATACTTTTACAATTTATTTAGATGAATAAGAATCAATGTTTTCATATTATTATTTCTTATATATAATAGGTATAGCTATATTTTTTTAATTTTATGGCCCGGTTACTAGATCTTTAAGCCGGTTAAGGTTCAAATTATGTTAAGGGTGGGTGGCCAAATTAACCCCATAGAAGTTGCCTTCCAAAGAAGACATTAGTCAACAACACAGAGATTAGTATGATTGATGTAATGTGTCAATATACCTATTCTTAGACTCGAATACTGTAGGATTTTGAATATTTTATATAATTATGTAATATTATTTTACGAGAGCCACAGAAGAATTCGCGAGCAAAATTGTGAGAAAACTCTGCTTAGGGTTGCCAAATATAACAGTTGTAAAAAGTATGTATAGTATTAGGCCACATTGCTTTATAGCCATCTAGAAATAAGAGAGCGTTTAAGATGTCCGAGTCTATATCTTTAAGATTTAAGATTTAAGATGTCTGAGTCTGAGTCGTACTTATTACAGATTCCAATTTATGAATCACCCCATTATATAAGACTTGAACATTTTAAAACATTAATAATGTTAAGTAAGATGGAGACTAGCTAGCGTTGCAATAACCATTTTAAGACAATTATTTAAACGGATTCTTATTTCAAATTTTGACACTAATAAGTATACAGACGGCATGGAAGAAACAAATGAAAAGAATGACGTGATCCTACAAAAACTGACGTATACTAGAAACTACATTCGAACTAGTGTTGTTAAGAAAGAGCCAAGAGTCACTCACTCTGTGATTTATTACTTGCTGAATCAATTAGAATTTCCTTTCATATTTTAAAAATTGAGCAGCACCAAAAATGTATTTGTTTTAAGGCAAATAAATGCAAAAATTATGTCCACCATAAGATCATAGTTTTAATTCATCATAATTAATATGAGCACTTTACAAAGGAGCTGGTACCAATTTAAAAATTTCTACAAAATAATATGTTACAGTTTAGATTAATTTAGTAATAGGTATAAATATTATTTAAAAATAGCTTATTTACCTACCTCAGTTTGAGGGAGTTTTATTATGATAAAAATTGACAGACAGGCTGACCGTCCATTAATGTGTGGCTGATGCCGCATTATCATAGTTGGTAATGCTATTATTATGATCATGTGGTTTTTCTGACGATTTTGACTGTATAAAGTATAAGGAATATACAACAGCATACCTGCTGTTATTTCAACTCAGTTATGACCATTCGATTCAGTTTATTACTGTGCTAAAAGTGCTAAGAATATTTTTTAGATTTTTTTCTTCAATGAACTAAATTGAGTTCCTCGTTTTAATAAAACACACGACACTATTAAGACATGACGCCGAGCGTGTTTCATTACACAAAATAAAAAACATCATATTTGACGTTTAACAAATTGTTCCTTTTTCAAATCGACCAATGAGACCCATTGTGTTCGCTCCTAATGGCGTGTTCCATTTTCAAATCTCATTCTCTTTTCAAATCTCGCTCGCCTTTTAGATTCATTCGAATTTGGTCGAATATGTTTTCCCACACGGCTTTTTTCTCGCTGTTTGTCTTCTAAATGAGTTGATTAATAGGGATGTAACTTGGAGAGTTGATTGTTTGAACGTTCTATATGTCGGTGTTGAAACGTGTCTACATAGCTAGTGATGTACCGCGCGGCACATACATGAGTCGGCATCTAAGAGTTAATCTTTAATAATTATTTAGATCACAGTCTTGATAGAGTGGTTCGGTTAACAAAAGTGAAACACAGCTATGATTTATGGTCCTCGAATAAATTCGCAGAGGCTTATTGTCGCATGGGTGGGCAACGAGTGTGTGTCCATTAAACTTTTTTTTAATCTAAAATATGCATCAGAGAAATCCTCGAAATGGCCAAATGTCGCGTATCTAGCCGACCGAGAGATATTGCCGAAATGCATAAACATCAAAGGGGTTTTTTTATTGAAAAAAAAAGATTTAAAATCGAAGGGCGAGTCCCCTGCAGTAGGCAAAATGGCGTCCGAGATTATAATAACGATTTTAAAAGTCCCCTCCTGTTTTTTTTTAATTTTAGTTTTTTTTGGAAGGGTTGCCTAAGTGGACGCGGGGTCCATCTATGGAAAATTTGACACTAAAACAGTTTTAGAATGAGGGGAAAGTTGCGTAGTAGTGTTAAATTAAGATAAGTTTATAAGCACACATACATAACATGCGCCATCAACCGGATCGATATTACAATTTATTATGAATTCATCTCGGTGTCAATTGTACTGAGAGATAGAAGTAGGTATTCTGTGCATTTATGTTTTTCATATTTAAAAAAGGTGCCTAAAGTAAGTATATTTCAATAAATTTTACATTTTGTAATAAAAAAAACGATAAAAAGAAATTAATTAATGTGTAATTTTGTCCAAAAGGTTATCAATAAGTAATCTGTCTAATAAGAAAATTGCTTTTAAGAATTTAAAGTGTTCTGTGTTCATATTATGTTTAGTATTATATATACTATATTATATTGTGTTATATTATATATAACTACCTACTAATAGTGCGCGCGACTTTGTCCGTACCTATGTACTTTTCTGTATCCCTGGCATGTTTATGCAAAATTTTACAATGATCGGTTGAATATTAAGGCGTGAAAAAGAATCGTCATCTTGCCTATTTTTTTTTTCGAAATCCTGATAATATTGATTAACGATTACAATTTTCTCTCATACCCTTCTTCTTTGAACTTGTTACGGGCTGACATTGGCCATTGGACAACGATTTGATCCAACATTGTTATGAATGAGTGTTATTGGCTCAAATATTGGTTTAACTCATTATGTAGGCGCGACATTAGACTTTCAAGTCGAAATCGCTGACAAATTTAAAAAAAATTGTCACAGACATACATTGGACTGTATAGAAGAAATTAACTCTTCACGCAGAGGAAGCTGCAAGCAAAAGCTAGTATAGGTAAGTAAGTAAATGAAAAAATGGGTATAATAAAAACCAAATATGCATTTATTGTCCAACAACGATGAAGGCCGTACAGTAATTCGACCAATTCAGTATCAAATCCGTACCAATTGCTGTCGAGAGACGCTTTTATCAATAAAAATAAAAATCTCCGAGGAAGTCACCAATTTGCTGACAACGCGAAGAACTGCATTCAATTAAGGGCTTTAACACTACGGTACAAGAGTTAGTTTCGTACGAACGCGTTGCAGTAGTTGTGAAATCAATTATATTGGTCCTTCTGTTAGACGTTTATGGGAGACTGTTAATTTCTTTGTGATTTCTATTGCGTGATTAGTGTTTTATATGATAGAGTAAAATCGTTTAATTGAAACGACATTTTGTATGCATAGTTTCTGTTTTCTGTAAATTTTTATTTATAGTAGATATGTAATAGAGAATGACGTCACCATACTATTTTGCATATTGAACTATCAGATTGTAAATAATTTAATTTTAATTCAAACAGCATATACCTACTTTATTTTAATATTACATTAAAATTTAAGATTATACATATATATAACTAAAATTATAATGGCGGCTGTAACCACACCCTTATTGAAGATCACCGTGAAAAAAGAGTATATTATATTAATACAATTAGGCTAATTCTTTCCAATTACCTATATCATGTTTATCAAACTAATTGCGGACTTGAAGTCAGCCTACTTGAAGTAATTGCGGACTTCAATCGATTTAAAATAAATTCCCAAACGAAACGATGAATTCACAGAAGCGAGTTACGGAATTGTTAAACTAGCGTACATCAGTATGCAGGTCCCAAGTTCAATTCCTGCGCGCGTATCGGCGAAATATTCGGTACGCTTTTAAATAATGTTATTACCTACCCACTTTCTACGCCCGTTTTGGTTGACGAATGTCATTTTTTTGTATTTGGAAGCCATTTCGATGTACCGTTTTAGTATCAAATTATTATTTTAGCTATTAGACGGACAAGTGAAACGGAAACGAATAATTTTGCATGGAAGTTTGACGTTTTGTTTTAAATTTTCTTTGTGGCCAGTAACTGTGCAATAAAATTAATGGCTCCAAGGCGTAACGAGTAAAATGAATTCCAATTTGAAAAGTCAATGAATATAAATATTAAAAAGTGACGATCAGTTTTGATTGTTTTTAACTGTAGATAAGTTACCACTTTTTAATTTATATTTAAACACTAACTATTGCACGCAACTTCGTACGCCTAGTTTTATAAAATATAGGCTACTAGTGGCCCGCTCCCGGCTTCGCCCGGGTTCAAAATAAAAACTATCCTATCTTTTAAGTTGGACCAAATTACATATAGTTACGAATATTTATCAAAATCGGTTCAGTAGTTTAGGAGTTTATCGCGGAGGAACATGTGACACGTAATTTTTATACCTATTTTACTTTCAATTTTTTCTTTATAATATTAGTTTAGACAAGCAATGTTAAAAGGATGCAAATGCGCTATACCGTCTCTGATAGGATGGAGGGAAGAGCTGTGGCTCTTTTTTATGTTAAGTTCGTCAGACTGGCTGGCGATCCATTTGATGAGGCTACTGTTGCTTAATTTGGATCATATCCTTCAGAGGAAAGATAATTATAACCTCCAAAGCACACTGAAGATTATAGATCTTCATTTTTAGATTTTAAATATTTTAGATTTCTAGAAAACTGTGATTACAGGTTACAGCCGCCAGACGAGCTGTCCACTTTGTGGCGGCTGAACGTAAATCAAAATCCAAAATAGGTAGATACTATCTCAACATCACATCTTTATTTTGTTCGGTTACATTCGACTTCTAAAAATGCAATTGTTAATAACGCTGCTAAATAAGGGCATCATAGAAATCCAATACCTAATTTACTGGTTAAAAAGGAAAACATGACCGATACGGTCCGTGGTTCAATCCGCCGTATTGCCACTCGGATCCATTGTGAAATTTCAATAACGCGTATGCACACCAGCATATTAAAAACTAAACTATACTAATAAATTTAAAAACAGTATGGACATTCGCACCGTGTCGAGAAATACGGATACACTGGCAATATCTGTATTTCTTCACAATACAATACTTTGAAATATTCAAAATCCTTTGCTCTATTATGAACATTTTTAGGTTTTAATAAATAAACTTATGTTAACATAACTTTATGTTTATATTTATTATGGTTAAAGTTAACATAACTATAGGCAGTACTTGTATTTCTCTACAAGTAGTAGAAATATTCAAAATTCTTCACCATACGGATATTTATGTTTTCATAAATAAACTTACCTATGTTAACTAAATGTTAATGTTAATGTTTGCATACTTTATGTTCAGTCTTTTTTCCGACCTTTTTCGTTCAAATTTATAACAATTGGTACATCTAAGTATATATACATAATTTGATTTCTTGTTTTCCCTATATGAGTGACAGTTTTAAGTGTTGTCAGTGAAAAAAATCATATTAAAAAAGATCGCCCCGCTAAAGCCCGCTACGCTACATAAACGGCGCGTCTGTGTGCGTTACTTGGATAATGATCTTATCCACTGCTAATATTCTATAACGACTAGTACAAGCGAAAACGGGAAACAAACGAGTCCCATATATGAAAAATCGAATCGGTACAACTATTTAAAATTTCGAATCCGTTGCGTTATCGCTGCGACGTGCCGGCCTTTTTCGATTGTTCTTCTAACTATATTTCTGAATTAGGACGTATTGTAATATCCGTCCTTTAAGGGGCCTCTAACGGTTAAGCTTCGTTTAAATTATACGCCAAAACCTTCAAGCTGCTATAAATTCATATCAAGCATTCGTCCTATTATAATTATGGTGAGCTTACTTTATCTATCAGTTAGAGGAACTATATTTTATCCCATTAAAACAATTTGTTAAAATTAATTATAATGAGTGAAAGTTTTAAAAAAGTGTGATTTTTGTTTTATTAAAAACATCTAAGTATATTTATTGCAATTTCGATGATAATACAAAATAAAAAAGTAGGTATAAGGAATAAGAAAAAAATAAGAAAGACAGTCGACTTAATTTAAAAAATATATAATTATTGCTCAAAATTTACTGTTATTATTGGTATTTATCAAAAAATATAATGAACGAATCCTCGACGTCCGCTCGTCTGATACGGATGAAATCACATTGTTACAAAATATCTCACGCGCCAATCATTCGACGATTTTGGGCACTTCGCGACAGTTTTAGCCTTTTGTTTTTTCTTAAACTAAATATGGTATTCATAAAATCCAACTTTTTCTTAGAACCCTACAAACCTGAATCGCGAATTCGCCTCCAAAATTTCCGTTCGAAAGTTATAAAAATTTTATTAACAAATTTGGAACGCATTCCCGAATGTGGCCGCTTTTGCTCTTTCCAAGGACGTCCCTTTATACTATATAATGCAAAGCCTAGATACTCTTTACAATTAAGTTATTAATTTAAATAGGTATTAAGTTCAATTAAGTTATTGTCAAAAATCTTATTGGAGAGCTAAGTGTTGGACAGCCCGTCGTGCAGTAGTAAATCACCCCGTTTCTCTACCCCTTCCTAATCCCTTATCTTTAATCCCACTAAGGTCGGCAACGCACTTGCGGCTGACCGTCCACTTAATGGTAGCCACCCACCATTAAGTGGACGGTCAGCCTGTCAAATTACCTTTACATAAAAATATTACTAAAGACTTGATCAAAAGAAGTATGAAGCGGTAAAATGGTAATAATATAGCCATAATCATTGTAAAAAGTATATTAACATAATTAAATTATGTTAATATACTTTTAAAATAATTTAATTATTTTCTTTTTATTATTATTATATTACATTTTGGCGATTATTTGTGCGAATCCGCACAGAAAAATTAATGTATTTCGTCTTATTATAATGTCTTATTAAATAAGTAGCTAATATAACATTTACAATATATTAATTAAGAATTGACAAAATTAATCAAGTAAGTGGACCGTCAGCCTGTCTGACGACCTTAATTTTTATATATATATGTATATTAAAAAAAAAACATTGATGAGCTGTTAAAAAGCTATTAAATGTGTATTTCTTAACGTAAGTATCTGATATAAAAATTGTATATTAAAACATTTCCTTATAAATCGAGATACCAAAGAGACAATCGATTCACTCACTCGAATAAGGATTCGAACAGTCGGTCGATACTTGAACCGAATTCAACATAAATAATGTTAATGCCTGTATAAATGGCGTTTTTCGATGAATTATTTCCAAAAATGTGCCCCGTTTGTTGCGAAACGTTGCCCGGGAAGTATAAAGTTGTTCATGAATTATTCATGATCGCATGAGACTCCTGGAACTTGTATCGGAAAATCCATATTGTGGAACTTTGAATAATATTATTAACCATCATGTCATCATTATAGTAATAATTTTCACAAAACAAAGAGTTCAAATGTGTGAAGCTTATCTAGTACTTAACACTATGTGGTTTTAGCAGAATCAGGCGATGAATAAATCAGCGAGATTAGATCTTGCATCTTTAAATTTTATTGGAAACCGACTCTTCATTTGTATTATTAAAATTACCCCAAGTAAATCAGTGTGAAAATGACAACATTTCTACATATACATACAACTCTATAGACTTTTAAATTTTCATTAGTAGGTAACCTTATACGGCGATCATTAGGATGTATCAAAACCGAACAGCCGCGTTTCATCTGTCTTGTGTGTGTTGCCACACGAAAAATTGTTTTTAAATTAAACGTCTACAACATATTGTTGCCCAATCGACATTCGATCTCGACGAATACAATTATTAAAGAAAATTATCTTAGGAAACGGTGTGGAAGAAAAAAAAATTAAATACATCGTTTTGTGAATGCAGATGGACTCACAAAGACGCCGAGTATTAAACGCAAGTCACTACACACGTATTACCGCCTCTTTGTTTCAATGTTCGAAAGACAAAAACACAAATTTTTAACTCGATATTAAATCTGTATAATCGATATAACCATAGTAACAATACATGTCTGATTTTAATTGTGTACGGAGAACTAATTGTTGGTTCCTATAGCTTTGTTGGTTAACGTTGCTGAACCAATGGTGTTACTCTATAAGTATTTGAAAAAAGAAACTTTTTTTTATTATAAATATTTTATTTTAAATTTCAGAAGTTTCACAAAGAAATTTATAAAATAAAATTTTAATAATCAAAGGAAAGAATATGGACAAACTAAAAGGATGATTTTAAAAATTAGAATAAAATATTTAGATATTTGAGCCGGAATAGAAGTTTCACAAAGGAGTTTATAAAGGAAGGAAATATTGCAAAACTGAAAGGAAGGATTTGACAAGAACGTTTCAATGGAATTTGGTTATTTGGATAAGAATACCTCTTACTAAGAATTTACTGGGCTTTGTTAGTTAAATAAATGAAATAAAAAGTAAATAGAAGTACTATTTACATGTACATATCATATAGACAGATAAATAAATCTTAAATACTATAAATATGTTATGACATATTGTCTTTACCCTTCACCCTTTATCATATAGGGATCTTTAGCATATCGTCGTTGTTAAACCAAATTCAGCTATGAGCAAAAAATATACTTTTGAAATATCGACAAAAAGTTTTCCTTAAAAATTTTCCTGTATCAAGTTACATACTTTTTAAAAAAGTTTATTTTAAAAAAGACTTCATACTTAGGGTTGGTATACGTAAACTTTTAATAGTTTATTTATTATTTTGATAATAGAGCAAATTTTGCATATAACAGATTCAAGCTCCTGAACATTATTTCATTTAGTGGTCGTATTTTTACAAATAGTGCTCATAAGCACTTAGCAGTTTTTTTATACGATAGGTAAGGTAGTTCACTAAGGTCTAAATGGTGGATCTCAAAAACAAATGCACATAGCAGGTTTTGGTTTGACAACGACGATATTTCACTTACTTCCACCGTAGTGTTACGGTAGCCAAGTGGACTGTTAGTCTCACTGTCGCCTCTCATAAGAGAAACGAACGAATAAGTTCTAATAAGATTCCTTTTGGATCTTTTGAGTAAAAAAACTAGACAATTTTAAATTTTATTCAATTAAAAAAAAGAATTTTTTTATAAAATAGCAATGTCAGCAAATTAACTCCATTTATATTCGAACTGGCTGTTAAGAATCTATATTTAAACACGATCTAAACCTATAGATTTCCCTTCAACAAAAAAATCTTATTTCATATCGCTGAATAGAATTCTAAACTTCTATTTCTAATTTGATTTCTATGAATTTATTTCTAACTTAATTCAACTGTTTACTAATAGATAATTGTTTTTTTGAATAATTTTACCAACACACGCTTATCCCATGTCCTTGCATCTGTAGCAACAAGATTAAAAAAGGGGTTGAGTCCTTTTCCATCGTTAATTATTTTTGAGCGCGCTCAGCTTTTTTTTAAAATAAACTAATTTTCGAGGGTAGTAGAGGGGCTTATAATAAAATTACGCAAGGGCGCGCATTACAAATATCGAACGAGAACAGTGACAATTTTGTTTCATACAATATTGTGAGTTCTCATTTTAAAAGAAGCTTAAAGCTTTGGTGTGAATTTGTTTCCGTATAAATATAAATTTTGTATCCTACTTTAGTAGTATGTCAATACAACACATACATACATACATGTTGGTACATTATGTATATGTCATTATATGTGTATGTCAGTAATCTATATCAATAATAATGAATCGGCAAATGTGTTTTTATGGAATGTTCTAAACTTAAATTATTAAATCTCACATAACACTCACATTTTTCTTAGAAGACGTGGTAACGGTTTTAGATTACAAATTTTAGTTTCCATTTTCGGTGTGCCTATATTAAGTTCTGTGTTACCTGAAAGAGAAAGACAATATTATTATTACATACACGTAATTAATCATTAAAGATAAAATAGATTGTTTGTATTGTATAAAAAGTTGTATTGTAGTTAGATTAAAAAATCGTGTAGGTAAGTCTATTGTGAAATAAATTGTATAATATTTATTAGTTTAAATTGAAAACCATTTGGAAAGTTATGGGAGAGACCCAAGAGAGGTCTATGTCCAGCAGTGGACACCATTTGTATAATATTTTGGTAATATCATTTAGTTCAACACCCTCTTTCGCCATTTGTCAGCGAAATTGTGCATAGTGCCACAGTCTTATTACCAAATAAAGTGTCTTATCACACCTACAGGGATGTCTTGTCACACTCCCCCGTATGTGTGTAGTAATACTGTGACAGTGCTTAAGATATCTGATATATCGTCGGTAATAACTGATTCTCAACAACTAGACTATGTAGTAGACATGTTTGAGTAAAAAAAAGTACAATGAAATGCAGATTTCTCAAGGCACAGTCAAATGAAATTTGTACGAGAACAGTTTTGACCGCGCGCCGTTTCAAAGTTAATTTAATATACTCTGCGAGTGAGAACAGATAATTTTAAAAATCGAATTCAACCAGTAAAGAATCTGGAGATCGATCTTTGAGAATCAGATAGGTGTTCGAGTGCCGCCGTATTGGACAGTACAAAGGAATAGAGCGAGCATGACATTACAAATATTTTTGAAAATGGAATATTAAGTGGAGCTATTATACGGACGAATGATTATTATTGGTTCGTAACGAAGACGTGTTTTAAATCCGGACATTCTGTATTTGAAAAATTGTTTTGAAACCTCGATTGAATTTAGAACTTCATGTACTGGCGAAATAATAAATAGATACTAAGTAATATATTATTGTTTCTTTTTTAATATTTTTTTTTAATAAATACCTTAGTGTTATTTTTATATTAAAAAAATAAGATTTATTTGTTTTATCATTATTCATTATTAATAAAATTGTATTTTTATTTTATTTTATATATAAAGGTTGGCAAACATGCTCATTCATTTTATTCAAGCACCAGCACATATGCTGTTATTAAACATAATATAATCTACACATATTATAAAATAAAAGCCACCACACGCTTCTGTCTGTTTATCCGCTAACTTCTTCTAAAACCGCCCAACGTATTATTAAAGTGATAAACGGAGAAAGACTGTATAAGTACCTACCAATATAATTTGCAGAATAAAAATGTATCAGTGCGAAGTCGATTAACTAGTAACAAAATAAAAAATAATTTATTATTTGACTTGAGTGTTAATTTTTTTATCTTTTTTGGATTTCAAGAAACAATTTCTGTTTTATTTTTTTTTAAACCTTTTAAAACATATTGTTTTACGTGATGCGGTAAAAATTAAAATGTACACTCACTAAGTCCCCATTCGCGTATTGGGGTCAACGCCTTTAGTATGCTGAATGCATCCAATGCATCGCGACAACTGACCCCTTAATACGACTTATTGGTTACTCATTTAAAGTGCATGAACTGACACAGACCAACGGAACACATATTAAACAATTCTATAAACTGCATATCTCTTTGAGAACGCATTATAGAATCTTGTTGTTCTGTGAAAGACTTATTTGATTCTTACAAGTGCATGAATTATTGACACAGACCAACGGAACACATATGAAACAATTATGTATACTGAATCGCTCTTTGAGAACGCGTTATATCTTATTATCATCTTCTTGTTCTGTGCAAGTCTTATTTGATACTTATAAGGGCATATTGTTACTGCAATTGGTACAATGATAGGAATTGATTTGATCAACGCGTGTATAATATTCTTTCTTGGTGATTCAGGACTGATGGTGACCACCCTGATGGTGGTGTGATGATATTTGCGTAAGGGATACCAGAGCCTCTCCTATTCTTAGGTCGGCTAGAACTATAGTCTACACCTGTCTTACTTTGCAGTGATTTTATAGGTGACGAGCTCGGTGGTTAGGGTGTTTGCTTTAACGCTCTTTTCTACCCGGGTACCCGGGTTTGATTACCGGCAGGATAAACTTTGGAAATTATGTTTCAAATTTAGTTCTGTCTGGTCTGGATCTATAATATTGAAATGGGCACGCTCACTGAAACACAACAACACACATGATGTTATTTCACTGTGGTCTTCTAAAAGGTTTGTGTGATATATACATATGAATATTACATCATCCACGTAACCGACTTACCATACGTATATTGCTAAAACCAATTGCTAAAGAAAACCAAACACCAATAACCAAATGCCTTTAGAAAATACCGTGATTTCTAAATTATCGACAGACAGATGGTTCTATTTTTTTGAAAACTATAAAATGTAATAATCATTCATACTGTCTATCGAGACTGGATGACGTGTTTAGATCGATAAAATAATGAAATAAACATATCATATGCATAGATGTGGAAAGTTCGAAGCCCACCTCTATACAATTCCGCCTACGCGATTCAAAAACAGATCACCGACGAGTTCCACAAAACATCATTAAATTCAATATTTTCGTTTAAAAAGCACTCCACATATCTCGGCCATTAATCACGAAAACTACCGACCTTCGCGGAGAACATCGGAATAAAATCGGCAATCGAAATAAAGCACTTAAAGCGAAACGTCATTATCGCACAACATAAATAAAATAAAAAAAACTGAAATCGAACGCAAAAATTGAATATCGAACTCGATTTAAAAGAATACGAATCTTTAAAAATACGAGCGCGGTGGAGCGGCATTAATTAAAAATTCTCGGTAGAAACATATACATGCTTATAAAAATAGTACCTATCCGCTTCGGAGTCCTTGTACGGTGCTCGAATTTGAATTTGGAAGGTACACAGAACAAAAGAGAGGCGAGCGCGGGAGCAACCCTTTTAGCACTGATCATCTGTTCCACGACCGTGTTCTGTGGCTTTTTTTATTTATTGTCACTTTTTTGTCCCGAATCGAGATTGTACGCAGCATTCTTTACTTCGAAACGGAGCTTTTTAAGCTTAAAGATTTATTTCTTTTTTTTATCTTTTATTATGAATTTTAACGAGTCCGCCTCCCGTCTAATTGACGTATGGTCACGATACAGAGGTCAGCATTGAATTTGACGTTTTATTTGTTAGCGATCATAGACTAAATTTTAGCGTAATTAACTTTCAACTTATTACAAAGAGACTAATAATGTGACCTTCGACTTATTACAGATACAATTCGATACTCCAATAAAATAACTACTAATTTATAATTAAGTAATTTTTTTAAATAACTTATTTTAATATACTTACATAGGCACTAGCATCTAGTCATATCCGCTTGTGCCATATGGATACACTTAAAATTATAATGTTACAGAAAAGAATTTGTCTAGGTATTTTAAGTTTTATTTCCGGATAACATGATCTTTAGCCAAGGCCCAAGGCTAATATTCAAATTCAAATTTGACATGCTATAGGCAACTATTGTAGCAATGAACAAATTTTATTTATTTATAAAAATATTTCTATAAACTCAACCTAATATTTATTATTTTAAGTTAAGATCGACAGGCAGGATGACGATCCACTTAATGGTAGATGGCGGCTACAGTAGTCTATAATACAAGAAGAATCACCGATACAGGCTATAGAAAGATAACTCCGCTATTGTATATATATAAAAACTCCTCCGAAACGGCTTGACCGATTTTTATGTAATTTTTTGTGTACTAATCGGTAGATCTGAGAATAGGTTGCAAACTAACTATTTGTTATAGCCAAAAAAAAAAAATTTTTGGCAAAATAAACGTTTGCGGAGTCAGCTAGTATATTTATATATATATCTGTTACGGTACCTATCTGTACAGTAACCATTTCTTTAATATGATCTTAATCTTTACATTTTATAAATCCGCGCTAACTACTTCTAAACCATCCAACGGATTTTACTACGGTTTTTACTTGTGGAAAGAGGGATAAATGAGGAAGGTTTGTGTATATAAAAAAAATTACATCCTCGGCTAAGTCGAGAGCGAGTCTACAAATTAAATACGTTCCAAATTTGAGCTTTCTAGACTTATTAAGTTTGGGCTAGTACAGTCAGTTGGGACAAACGATTTTATAAGTATAGATTATGACAATATTAATATTTCATAGAACAGTTTGGGATCGAAATGAAATTACGAATCGTCAGTACGTACTTACACACTCAAATGATGCTCTTTTCAAATTTTATCGAACGTTTTTTAATTCCAAAAGCAGAAGCAACGGCATACATAACATTAACACACAGCCAGAGTTCATTAGAGAACGCGTTAAGAAAACCGGTGTGTACAACATTAGTACAATTGATTTGAAAAAAATATAAAAATCTTATAAATAGAACGCAATCCTTCCGCCCTCGGTCTCCGGTTAGTGCTTTACATGAAATATTATTTTATGGTATCAACATCTGCGGCATTTTCGATGTATGTGTGTGTGTGTGTGTGTGTGTGTGTAAATGTGTATCGCCACATGAAAGGTTTATGCAACGTTAACAATTTTAAAAAGTATAACCGCTTACGATGAAAACTTTTTTTAATGAGATATTGTGGCAGGCAGGCAGACAACTAGCAACATTAACCAGATTCAAAAGTGCTGCCGTGCCTTATAGGTTATATGATGAAAGAGAAAGAGAGCATAGAATATAATACACTAAAGTAAAAGAACTGACATTTCACGACATCCTGATATTATAAATGCAAAGTGAATTTATTTGTTTTTTTTTTTTTTTTATTACGCTTTTACGCCTTAAATACTTAAGCAATCATCATGGAATTTCTCTTACACGTTTTCAGGGGCGCAGAAAAGGACATAGGGTACTTACTGTATGCATGCGGGCGAAGTCGCGGACAAAAGATAGTAAGTAGTAGATATAAGGTTAAAGCTATGTCGGCTACACAGGCTACTTAACTAAGTTATGGCATACAAGAAGGCTTGCTTTTAGTTTTTTAGTTAGCACGTATTATTAAACCTTCAATTCCTTTAAAATACATATTAAAATAATTAACGTAATTTAATTTTTTTATTCGTAATACGAATAAAAAAATGAAGATATCTCTTATAATATGTCCTATTTTTACAATCCTTTCAAGTCGTCAAATCACTCGTCGCTGGTTCATTTTTTAAAATTGGAACGAAAAGCGAAACCCTACCATTTTTAAATTGCTTTCGTCATGGCGTTCCCTTTGCCACTATAATACGTTTTATGAAACAACAAAAAGGTCCGATTTTAAATTTACATTTTTTAACAAAAGGGGTTCGGAATCGTTAAATTATTGTTGATCTGCTTTCAAGTTTGGAAGCAGATTATCATCATAGTTTTTATTTTGCATGTTTCTTTTTACCTAATTGTAACTTTAAATCATCCAAAATGAAAAATACAGTCATAAAGTGGGATAGCGGCAGTAACCATCATCTTATAGTGAAAAGAAATGGCAGACAATTGTAAGTATATCATAATTTTAAACATAGAACATGTTTTTATGTTGAATATAAAATAATTTGAATTTCTTATTACATAATGCTTCTGGCCTATAACCTCTAGTATAAAAAATATATAAAAATATAAAAAATATATCGTTATTCCTAAAGCAGCTTAAAATTTGAGTATTATCCTAAATGTCATACTTTAAGTATGACACTCGTGTGACATCTATAGTAGGTATCTGTTGACCTTACCTTATTTGTGAATATCACCTACTCTATGTAGATTTCACCTATAGGTAAAATCTGTAAATTTTTCCTTATTAAATATGTATGTCGCTTTCATAAATTAGCAGTTGCAAAAATTACGACAAGAATTTGACGCCAGTATTCCTATTGAAACTGGAATCAGATTAACCGGTCCGATTTTCATTGTGACTCCCAACTCGGTCTCAGCTGTGTTAGTTTTGGGATAACTCCTTTTTTGTTGTTACCCTCCATTTTAAATTTAACTCTTTACTATTTTTAATATTTCGGGAACAATTTTTAGCTAGGGGCGAGGGTCGTAGGTGTTTTTTGATGCGATCGCGTACAATGCACCGCGTTAGGAATGTACATCTCAATGATAAATGGATCTTAAGGTTAATGCAGTAGCGTATAAAATGCTTTGATATACCATGTCTTTTTGTGTAGTCAACTTTTCGTTATGCGGGCGGTTTTATAATTGATTGAAAGCTTGAATTAAATAAAGGCTTATCGTTTTGTTATGGATTTAGAGACATCTTTATGTCTTTTAAACTAAGATTCCATAGGAAAATATTACGCATTCGATATAAGTAGGTAGGTACATAATTATAACAAAATTTTATTTTGCTTCTGCTTCCGTCTTAGAATATATACTTAAATGTTCTATATTCTAAGATCTAAGTATACTTTATTACATCAAAATTTCTGGACTTATTTCTATAAAGTTGGGTATGAACATCGTTTGCGTCGTTTTTTTTTTTTTTCAACAAAATCTTTCGGTATACTGATTGTTGTTAGTGTAAAAAAAAATTGTAATTAATGCTGTGAGATGATAGACAGAAATATGGACTGTTTAAAAGTGAAAGCCATTTCCAATCGGTTATAGGTACCTAAAAAAATATATCTAATTACATTAGAATCCAAAAATTTGTCTTAAGGGTTAAGACTCATTTCACGACTTTCATCGGAATGTAGTACCTATTTATACATATATATTTTTTATTACACAATAATCAATAATCAATTATCAAAAAGCAACCAAACGTCCCATGGTTCTAAATGTAAAACTCAGAAAGAATTTAAAACTAACCCCGCACAATTAAAATCATATAAAAATCATGTCGGCCACAAAAACTTTGGAGGAAGCGATCGGTTTCTCGGAAAAAAATGAGGTGAATGTCCTTGTAAAAGGGATACAACACATCTGTTCCTTTGAGAATTGTCTCTAACACCGTTATGAAAATGCATCCACTGCTGATTACAACAATTTAGTTTTATATAAACGGTTTATAAAACAACAATACGAAATTTTTTTTTAGGTCAAAATAATATAGCATTTTTTTCATTAACGTGTACTTCTAATACAGTTTAGTATTGTTGTTAATTTATTTAATTTATACTATTATAGGAAAAGTTAGAGTTTGTATGTGGACATTGTGAAAATTGAAATATATATATATAGGTAGTACTAGCATGCTGATGCAGCGGAAACCGAAGTCCAAATGGTGAAAGGTCAGGCTGCTCAGCTCAGCGCAACACATGGAGACGCACTTTCAGTATTACCTCTAGAGCTACACCTCTTTTTTTAGCTGTTGCACGCGACTTCGTCTGCCTAATTTTATAAAATTTATAGCCTATGTTAATCGCTGATAAGTGAAGAATTTTTAAAATCGGTCTAATAGTTTTTGAGTTTATTCAATACAAATAAAAATATTTTCTCTTTGTAATATTTATAATAATTTTCTATAATAATATAATTATTTCTCTTTATAAAATGTATATGTAATAGAATACCTATGTAATAAGAATGAGTAAGTATATTTCATGCAAATATCATTAGTTACTTCCTGCCAAGAGAAATTTTGAAGAGTTTGTCTATTTCAAATGCAATAATAGTGACGTCTTGTTAGATTTGTAACATTTATTATGGATATTGTCGTAAAACTGAGATATATGTTTTACGAGTTCCGTCATAAATTGTCGACTGTCCAGAACGTACTTACCGACGGTCATAACAAAATGGTTAGTGTAAATGTAATTAAATTTATGAGCCCTAAATAACTTTGTGGTGATTGATCTATTATTTAAATTTAATTTAGAATTTTAAACTCTTTATTATGTGTGCATTGGCCCGCCATCTTGAAATATGATTTTCGCATGTCGAGCATTTTATATTGATAATATTTTATATCTAACACTAAAATTTATTATTCTGAAATAAATGTCTTTATTCTGTTAAATTAATTTAAATTATACTAATTGATTATTCATAGTAAAATTTTAAAGGAATATGTAGGTCAAACATGTTTTATGAATATAATGGACTCCGAAACCGTTCAACTAATTTTAATGAAATTTTCAAGCAATCTTCAGATTAGCCCAACGAATGACACTGTGAAACAGAAATATAATTTTTGTTTTTTCTTTTAATAATTTTGTGCCTTGTTTTCCCTACAAATTAAAACAAAATTAGTTTTTTTTTTAATTTAAAAATAAAAATGAAACATTTAATGCCTTATAAAAATATATAAACAGAAAAAGGGGCGTGGTCGAAGTCGGGGACAAAAACTTGTAGAAAATAATTTAAAAAGTTTGAATTTGGAAATATGTTTCGAAATAGTTAACAATGACGTATAGTTGGACTAGGTGCGCGTTCGGTTTCAAATGTTAGAACGCAGACGTCTGGCTATTTGTGGCCAGATACGTTTTGTTTTTACTTGTTCCATAGACAATTCGCAAATGTTATATTACGTGGCACGTGCGGTGGACATTTAATAATAAAATTGGGTAAAGACAACAGCGAGAACATGATATTTTAAAATTTTCAATTGGATTCAATTCAATTTTAAAGTTTCAATTCCATGAAACATGTAAGTACTTATAGTCTTTTGAAAATGTAGGGAAACATTTTTCAATAGAAACTTCATAATAATACCAAATATATTGAACTAATCGATCACTTAATAAAAAAAATCGTATTAAAAATGTTCAAGCAGAGTGGTAATACAGTCTGTATTACCATTCTGCTTTAAAAGAACTTTAAAATTAAAGAATGAAAAATGCTAATTTTCAGAAAAATAACTTTTGTTTTTCTTATCGCTTTCTTCCTCTTTAGGGCATTACGTATTTTTTTTTATCAGAAAAACTAATATCGATTTTATTAACTTGAATTTGAATTTAATTATATCGCTATATTATATGTCGACAGATATTCTAGCATAAATAATATGTAAGGGGAAATGGATAACGCAGTTTTTAAATTGCTTTTTCTCCTATTACTTACCATTACCTATGGTACTATGCTAATACTTACCCACTTTTTCCTAGATGCCACCTTGTGAGACAAAAGCTTTATTGTCTATTATATGTAGGTAACGTAAAATAAGCCATAAAGACGTAGACGCATAAATAACGTCAATATTTCGCCGCCACTGAAATAGAGTATAATATTAATTAGCATGCGTACGTCCGCGTATTTCATTTTAATCGGCGTTTCTCGTTTTCGCACAACGCGAAACTATGCGCCCGCGCACCTGTCCCGCACTCTGTTATTGCACATTTATAACAAGGTGAAGCAGTATGGAAACTCGGTAAAACTTTTTTTTTTACACTGTCGTATCCTATCAAAATTTTTATGTAAGTATATTTATGTAACGTTTTTATTGTTATTTTTATTTGTAAGTTCATTAAAATTATTAATTAATATTACATAGGTAGATACTAAATGTTTTCATCGATAAAAGAATTAGTGTTTTATTATGGCAATAATTTTCACAGGATAAAAATATTACAACAATTTTATACCACCAATCACTGACAAGGGTTGCATAATGAGAATCTACTTTGAAAACACAACTAAAAAGCAGCAATAGGTACCTACTGCAATTCACTTGTACTGTGTTGTTTAATGATGCACTTTGTGCGCGTGCATAATACTGATCTAACTGCATTTGTGTGAGTGACAATGTTTGATGGAATTTAACAAATGTAGAATTACGTAGGTATATTAACTACGCTTACTGTCTGGGAAATAGTTTTCTAAGAAACAACTAGCGACCCACCCCAAATTCGCATGGATGCAATTTTTTCTGCAAATTATAGATAGGTATACATAAACATACCTAATTTTTCGCTCTTTACTAAATAAAATTAACACCTGCACTCCCCTGATGTTGTTTGTGTCCATAGGCGACGACAACACTTACCGTCAACTGGACTGTCAGCATGCTTGTAACTCTTTATAATAACTACTTAAAAAAAAGTCCACGATAATTTTTACTGGGAAAGTTCTTCTAGTAAAAAGTGAGTGTCTATTAGATACCATAATTAAAAGACTCAAACTCAATATTACTAAATTATCAATTTAAAATTCTATAAATTATTTTGCAGAAAAAAAGAGTAAAATCAGAAAAAAAAAATCTAAAGATTAGTAGGTACTTATCTATGAGAAGCCGGGAGCAGGTCGCTAAAACAAAATTAGGTTTAGTTCTTAATTAGTTATGTAAGCTTTCATTTTATGTTAAGGAGTACCTGTGCTGTGTTTTTTTTAAACAGAGATTAAAAACTCAAAGATTAAGTTAGATTAGAGATTAACAGATTAAGTTAGATAACAGATTTTTAACTTTTCGAAAACGAATGTAATAAAAACAGTTTTATTCCTAACTTGAATCAGTCATGTTAAGAATTGGTGTAAATAGGAATTGAAATTACCAATTATTTTTGGCTTATAATACTCGCAGTATAATTATTTTCACTTCATCAATGAAGCTCATATTTTATTTATGTATTTTTTACAAATTAAGTTAAATGAGATCAAACTATTAAAGTAAAAATATATATAATATTAACAAATTAGTGAAATTTCTTTTATTTTTAGTATGTGCATTTAATTTCTAGTCTAATTTCTATTCTCATTCTCCTAAGTGTTAGTTTACATTTTTGTCTGAAATGCCATTTTTATTCAATTAAATCTTGTAGATAAGTTACCACTTGATGGTAAGTAAGCATCTGCGCGTGCTTACTGTGTTAGATTCTATGCTAGATTTTTTAGTAACAAGAATAAATGCAGCAAACAATTTTATTTAGGCTTTTGCGATAGAAAATATTCTCTTATTTATTCTTACGTTTAATATTTTATGAAAACAATACAAAATAATGTTTTATTGACATTCTAGCACTGCAATAAAGCTTAAGTAATAAATAAATTTCCACATATTCAACACATCAACGCTCATTTTATACGTTCATTCGGCGAGCTTACAATAAACATCGAGAACATTGAATACACGATAATAGACTACGCGGAAAGCGAAACGATAAATCCGCGCGCATTTTTCACAAACGCATAAAATCTGAACGCACTTTATTGAATCGTAAGTAAGCTAACGAATGTATGTCCGTCCTGCTCCCACGCCATACGCCGGTCTCGCTCTGGCTGCGCGCGCGCCGCTATTGTGTCTGCTGCGATTCCGCGAGCGCTATCCGTTGCTTTCACTCGCGCTATCGCTGTCTCGCTCTAGCGCATGTCAATGCAGTTTATTGTAGACGTTAATAGCTCTGATTACAAATGTAAATTTTCAGCGCGCGACCGCGTTGGTTGAGCTTTTTTCTGTTCGATTTATCTTTTATGGTATTAAATTGTAGCAGAATTAATCGTACGCCTCCACGGGGCCGAACTCTTCTTAAGGCTCTATTATTAAAACCCTCCACAAAACCAGCACTGAGTTGTTTTAATTTATTTACAGATCTCTATTTTGCATGCGTTTAGGGGTAAAATTTGTAAACCTCTATATACTCTTTGTTACGTTTACGTATTGACTGACGAACTAACCTATTATTCGCATATCGAGTACTTTATTTAGCGCGTCCACTCACACCTGACCCCTCCCTTTTGACTTGAACAGTAGAAGCTGTATCGGGTTGAAGGTGCATCGTGAGTCTTTGTTTAATGGTTGCATAGTACGACTGTTTCCCAACCGAATACCGCACGCAAAAGATTCAAACGGCTGCCAATTTTCAGAAAGACAGTGCTAAAATAATTGCTGCAAACGTGCCCTATTTCGAGTCTCGCCACTCTTTAGATACATTTAATTCTAGATCTAGAACATTATTATACGAATGTCTCATGCGACGTGTTGTATTACACACAGAATAAATTTATACGCTTATCTATTATATTTGTAAAGGATTTCAAGATTTTATTAGTGGAGGATCTTATGCATTGGATGTTTTCAAATCGACTCGAAAGACATAAATTATTGAAGCATTAGCTTCTTTGAGGTTATTAACATTATAATTTTTTTATGGTAAATTCGATAGACGGGCTGATGGTAGGTGGCTGCCGTCGTCTATAACACAAGCAACGCCACTGCACTGCGCTGATGACCACCACGTAGGATTAAGGATAGGGATTAGGAAGAGATATGGACATGGGCTGTGGCATCCCTTACTCTTGAAAATGATTAGAAAATGCAGCGTGCCCTGCCACTACTTTCTAAATCCAGACCAGAGCCAACTTTGAACATTATTATCACTAATTAAGTAAATAAGGCAAACATTAAACCTGCCATAAGCCATAAAGCAACACATTTACTTCAACCATAGATAGACCATGTGAATCCACGAAGACGATGTGAAATTTGGCAGGACGTAACTTGGCAATAGTGCAATTTATTTGGCGGAATGGATTTTCTGTTTACTTGCATTTCCCAATGCATTTCAACTAGGGTTGTCAAATACGTCATAAGAAAAAATTTCTTTTACATATTGATAAGTTAAGTTGTTTAAACTTAAGTTGGTTTTTAAACTTAGCCTAAGCAACTTCCACTAGGCACTTATTTGTAGTAGATAGGTACATAGAACAAAAACGGTCCCAAAGTGAAGACTTTACTGGAAGAATCGTTAATTCTTAAATTAATACAACTAATATTATAACTGCAATTGTTTTATCTGTGTGCTGTAATTACGAGATCTATCACCACCTGGTCTTTCTTAAGAAACAATGGTGTGACCAGGATCATAGGAGAAAAGTTAAGATAAAGGTAGTCCTAAGAACCTTAACCTTTATCCTAAGGTTATGTTCCTAAAATGTTGTGCTACGATAACCGTCTGATGTAGGTGGTTACCGTCGCTGATCTAATTGGATCGTTAGTTTGCCTATCACCGTATAGGTAAAAATAAAAAAATAAAAAAATAATAAAAATAACAGAATTTTCTTTCGAAAAATAAATAATACTACAATAATACTACTAAAAATACCATCATATTATGTAGAGCATAATAATATTGCAATAAACAGTCATATCAAAAAAAAAGTTTAGATATATGTTCTTTTAGACCATCAGCATTCCATTTTTGAATTAAAATCTGGCAACCCGGGCTCCAACTTAAATTTGACGAGACGAGCAATAATATTGTTGTGTTGAACACATGAGACAAACATTAAACAACGCCTACACTTTATTAGCGATAAAATGAGAAAAATAAATTTATAACCTCCCATATAAACATCAATCATTATCATTAAGCTCGAGCAACTTTTACATTGTTGTTTTATAGATGTTGAATACGAAACACGGGCCATCATATTTGCAGCAATAACGCAACACAACAATTACATTTGCACACAATAACTCTCAACGGTACGCAAAGAAAGCAAAATAATCCTCTTTTCTAAATTCGTATACAAAGCGAACGTTCGAAATACGAAAAGGTATCGGCCAATAGCGCTAGAGCGAGCCGAAATGCCAACGGACGACACAAACAATTAGGAATGCGTTCGATTACAAATAACAACATATTAGAATTTCGAATAAATTTCATTAAAAAAAAAAACATATTTTCTTAATTCGTATATATATGCAGAGGGTACGTTCGGAAATGAAATTTTTCTATAAGAATAAATTTTATCATTTGAAATAGTTATTTGTTCAACTAGAGAGCAAAATTTTTTTTTGCTGCGAGTGTAGACTTTAAATCATAAAGTAACGAAGTAGTCTAGAATTGAATCACGAGCGTAGCGAGTGATTCTAATACAGACTATTGAGCGAAGTGAGTGATTTAAAGGCACGAGACATAAAAAAATTTGCTCTCGTGTTAAACATACAACTTTTCACCTCAATAGCGAGAAAAGCGTTCACCAATTCGTGGAAAATGTCGATGATTGCACTGTTACCTTTATTTATGTATGTTTCCCTTTTTCAAATTTACTATGTATGGTCAAATTGTTTGTTTTCCCAAATAAAAAAAAAGCGTTATAGGTCATCTTTAGGTAAGAAAATCAATTAAGAAGGTAACAGTTTTGTTCGGAACTGTGATGGTCGTATTATTTACTTGTGTGTTAGGTAAGGGTCCTGTCTCTATGTTTGTATGAATGAAATAATTCGTACGAATGAAGATATTTTTCACGGTACTTTTCTGGATGAAAGCTAAGGTCGGCATTTGAAACTAGTTATCTTAATTCTTCTGGAGTTAGACCATCTCCACTGGACGTACACATTTTTTTATATGCTAATGATCAACCAGTTTCTGAACGGCTGGGAAAATATCTTCACAGCTGGGCCAACTCTAGTCGGCTATGGTCGGCCGAATCTAGTAGGCTATGGCTGGACACACTAATAAAATACAAATTTTATTCCTGTGAGTTAAATCGCGTGTTCGAATTTCGAATCACGCTCGCATCAAGAATCGATTTTTCTGCCAGTTTTTAGGCACCAACAGCACCCTTTTCGTGCTGGAGAGGTGAAAAATTAATTTTCTCTACATTCGTATACACAACGAACGTTCGAAATAGGAAAAGGCATCGGCCAATAGCGCTAGAGCCGAAATGCCAACAAGCGACAAATACAATAATTAAGAATGCATTCGATTACAAACTTATTACAAATCGCGACCTATTTGAATTTCGAATAAATTCCATTATTTGAACAATTAATCGTCTTCTAAATTCGTATACAAACGAACGTTCGAAATACGAAAAGGTATCAGCCAATAGCGTCAGAGCGATGCCAAAATGCCAACGAGCGACACAAACAATTAGGAATGCGTTCGATTGCAAATAGCAACATATTTAAATTTCGAATAAATTGTATTAATTCGAAAATAGAAGCCGACTAGCGTTTCTACGAAACGTGACATGTTGCAGTTTCGAATTTGACAATCGCTTGAGTTGATATTAATTATTTTAATTTATAAATAGGTGAGTGAATTTATTCCGGCGCGTATTTATAAGTTCGTCTAAATGTCACGGGAACAATGGAGTGGCCGTGTCTATTTAAGATTGATGAGTAACAAAATAATCCGCGCTGTTGTCGGAAGGCGGAAAGTCGGTTGCGCAATGTTCCAAAGAGAGTACGCCGTATGAGAATGTCAGGTTACGGACAGTAGGTATTATTTTCGGTAAACGATACGTATCTTGTCTGTTTGGAGTCGACGTAGCGTTTAATAGTTTAAGCATAGTTAAGTAGGCAAGTATTCGTTCGGTTGTCTTGCTGATCTCCGGCGATTTCACTGGAGAGATATTGACTTGAATGCGTCTTTAAATTTGCTTCCATAGTGGGAGGCATACCAGAAAGTGATGCTAACAAAATCGGGAGATACATTTTGATTCTGTAGCTACATATATTTCCTTCATCCAAAATTTAATTACACCACTGGATAGGATCAGAAATTCAGAAATTCTTAGCCATGTCAAAGTTGTCGAAACAGCCAAGAGAATTAGCAAGTTGAAGTAGCAAGGGGCTGGTCACATCGGTCACAGAGCCGATAACCGATAAGGTAGGAAGATTCTCATTAATGTATAGGAAAGATTTAATTAGTATGTTTTTTATTTATTTATTTATTATATTTCTGCTTGAATCCCTTGAATCCTTTTTATAAACAGCACAAACAGTTCGCTTCGACCATTAAGTATAGACATTGCACAAAAGATATGTTTTTTCTCCTAGCTTTTGAAATGCTCGATTCATTTTCAAAATACCAAATAACACAAATCCAATCTTAATCGGCAATAAAAGACGTTTTAAAAATTCAACGGGGGCATTTATTGCAAAAATAAGAAACATAATTAATACTCAGTCCGGTGGTTGGGAAACTGAGGCGTTTAGAAGAGAAACAATAAAACAATACGGGGCCCGCAAAGCGTAACAAAACACAGAAAAATATGAATTCCGATCGGAACGGCCCGGGAAACAAAAGATGGCGGATTTAATGAAATGAAATAAAATATAAATACCTTTGGCGAGCGAGAATTCTTACATTTTTAATTTGCTGCCGCCGCGGAATGGGGCTAAAAACGTACGGATTCCAGATACATACATAAGTGTGCCGAGATTGTGACGTTCAGAAGTGTGTACGGGGTCTGGATTGAATATTCATTTTTATTGAAAATTAATTCGGTCCAATAACGGTTGAGTGTTGAAGAAAACCGTCGGTCAAGAGGGATGTTGAAGATTCAATGCAATGCGGTTGACAACGAGTAGGATCCGCGACCCGTCTCGTCGACAATAATTCGCGCGTGCACAGAATAATTTGCGAAATTGACGAATTTCAATTTCAAACAGCGTTTATTTGAATTATTTTTATATGACGTTTGTACATTGTTATAGTTACTTCTCTTCATATGATTCATTGCTTGTATAATATCTAGCTAGTTTTAGCCAGCGATTTCGCACATTCTATGTGCACCCTGAATGTTCGATTCTGATGTTGGTCTAAAAATTTCACTTAAAACTTAAAACTTTTAATCCATTGCTTAAAATTTACGTACACCGCGTAACGTAACCTCAGTACACACAAAATAACATAATTCATTAACAATCAAAATAACATTTATTAACATTAACTTAAGAACGCGTTTTGAACGACATTGTTTACTAATATACTGAAACAAATAAAGTAGAGAATTACTCATCTCATTGGAACTCATTGATGTCTGTTTATTTTCATTATTAAGAATACATCTGTTTCGTATTCCCGTTTTAAATCTATATTGAAAGTAAATTTATGTTATCTTTCCTTTTTTATGTATGAAGCAATAATAACTCCGTTAATGGACGATATAAGTCTTCTTTTTAGCGTGCCACTTCTCTATGAAGGTTGGCGACCATCATGACTACCATGACCTTGGAAGCTGCTGCGCGAAAGAGGGAGCTAGTGCTTAATCCGAACCACTCACTTAAATTCTTCAGCCAGGATGTCCTTCTTCTGCCTCTGCTCCGCTTTCCCTGTATATTTCCTTGCATAAGTAGCTGAAGAATACGGTATCTTTCGCCCCTCATCACGTGCCCGAAATACTGCAGCTTCCTCTCCTTTTACATTTGATGGCTACCATCGTCTATAACACAAACAATGCCATAGGTGCTGCAAGTGCGTTGCCGATTATAGTAAAAGAGACAGTGGTTGGGAGCCCCCTAGATCGCTCCCTAGATCGCCTCTAATTATGTTTACGATTTGCCTACATATGGGGCGATCAAGGGAGCGATCTAGAGGTCTCCCCACTAGTGCCCCGATATTGTCAGCGATTTTATGGCCGTGTCTAGGTGCTTTTAGATTAAGGATTGGGATTAGGAAGGGATAGGGAAATGGGCTCTGGCATCCCTTACTCAGTACTCACTCATTGAAACACAACAGCACAAATGCTATAAATTTCGTGTCATATGTTGTCTCCGATGAACTCCTAAACTACTAAACCGATTTTGATAAAACTTCGTAACCATGTGTACTTTGGTCCAACTTAAATGACAATGATAGGATTGTTTTTATTTTGAACCCGGGCGCAGCCGGTGCGTGTAGCTAGTTATATATAAAAACGTTCCTCATTTAAAGCTCTTTCCATTAGTGAAAACCGCATTAAAATCTGTTGAAGCGACTTTGTTTTATACTATGTAAAGAAGAATACTAATCTTCACAATTATTTCTCTTAACACGAATCGAGTGTTTAATGGAAATCAAAAATATATCATTTAAAATTTATTAACATAAATTAGTGTTGTAATTTATTATATTAGTTTTATAATATTATTGTTCACCATAAGTTTATGGTCGAGACCCATTACAATTTGTCAGCTAATACTGTTTTGATGATAAATTCGTCATTAGTTTTAATGTCGTCGGAAGCTTTAAGAGTCGCGTGTAGTCGTTAACAGCGTTAAGAGTTGCTGACTCAATTAATTCAAGTTCATTGACATGAAATGCATGTTGTATCTTAATTGATTAAAGAAAATGGTCAATATAATTTTTATTAAAGGCTACTCGGCACTACTTCACACGAGTGCTAAAGTTACTGACTAGATGCACTATCTAGTCTAAGTTTTTATTTTGTTCCACTTTTTCGACTTATTCGACTCATAAGACTTACAAGAGAAAATTATTAGGTATAATCATACTAGCGACCCGCATCTTTCTTCGCCCGTGATGCAATTATTTATACACACAAACCTTCCTCGTTTCATCCTCTTTCCATAAGTGAAAACTGTATCACAATTCGTTGGGTGGTTTAGAATAGAAGTAATTAGCGGAGAAACAGACAGACACGCGATCAAATACACAAAAAGCGCCATCTAGTTCTGTGAGGGGGGACTAAAGTCTATGTAATTTGAAGTTGTTACAGCGATAAAAAGCATCTGAATTAAAACCTCGTGCTTAATTTAATTCAAGCAATACTTTCACAACAATAAATAACAGACAATCAAACACCTTCACAAACTTAACAGTGACTATCACACTTCATAAGTGAAGTCAAAAGCGTCCCGCTAGTTTAAAAAAACAATCATGGAAAAACAAACATATTTATACAAAGACACGGTTCAAAAGACCAAGATACTAAACAGATTAATTCATAATGGATATTCCAAACATCAATATAGAAACTAGAAGATAAAATCAATCATATTCCATAATAACAACGTTCGTAACAGATATGAAAATTTTTAGATCGGAATACATGGTTTGGAACTAAAAATAGTTTTGAGTGGAGAGATAAGTGCAGGCGGGCGTTTTGAAACGAATTACTTATACTTTCTTTCTGTATCTTAAAATACACTTGGGAGTAACTTTTAAAAGTTTTCTTTTAAAAGCCCTACCAAGTCGAGTACCAAACGTGTACCTACTAGGTTTTATGTTGTGTCATTGAATTATAAAGCGATAAAATCTTACACAGTCTCCTTTCCACTCAAAGAGCTTAATGTAAATGTACATTTAGCATAAAAACATTAGTCCACTAACATCTTAACTATAAAATAACAAACAGTAAGAGAGCCAACATCTTGCATTATCTTATCGCTTATTTTTTACCCATATCCTCCCTATCATAACCTTCTAAAGGCTGCATGGGTATAGGTCTGCATACCGCTGCTTAAATTCAAAAGTACCACAAATCAAAATTATACTTTTTTACATGAGAGCTATTCGAAAAAAAATTAATTATGTTTTTAACTATTTTTTCTTATTAGATATATCAAATATATTCATATTATACATCGTTAGAAGCGTATTTTTAAGTAGCATTAAATGTTTTTAAGTACTTTTATAATAAACTGAATACTAGAGGAGATATAAGCATATAAGTTACATTTGAATATAAAAAATTATAAAAATATACTAAATATGGAATAAAACAACCATAAGTCTTTTTGCATCATAGAATATGAAGTATAGTGATTTTTTGATTTGTGGTACTTTTGAATTTAAGCAGCGATAGGTCATAGCGATATCCTATCTAAATATGGGGTGAGGCTGTGTCGTCGACAAGGCCGTGTGTTTTATATGTACGTTACGAGTAATATTTTCTTTGATCATGTTATATTTATATATCCAATGAATTCGATATAATATACCACTAGCTGTAATTGCACGCGACTTCGTCCGTGTAACTTTATAAAATATAACCTATGTTACTACCTGATAATGTAGGTTTCTATGGGTAACAGAATTTTTTAAATCGGTACAATAGTTTTTGAGTTTATTCATTACTCACAAAAATACAAATACTCTCTTTATTAGTATAGATACCAAAAAATTCTTTGATAATTTTGCTACGGAGTGGTTTAATTTAATTTTGAATAGAGACGATAGGTACATTATGTAGAGCTACAGCATTAAACTTTATCCCCCGATTTTGTTATCAACATCAAAATTTTGTGGTTCTAACACCTGACATTTTATTTGTTTGTTTATTGATCTTTGAAATGTGACAGTATCTCTTTGCTTTGCTTGTGTTTGATTTTGATTGTTTGATTTTTTTTTTCTCATTTGGCTGTAGGGGTAATACTTTAGATGTTACTTAGAACTTTCACTGATGCATTCTGTGCCTCCATTAATCCGCCAAATGTTGCCTATGCCAACGATGACGATTTTATTTGATGCCCGCCTCGTTTGAGGCCTTGTGTGATAAATAAATAAATCGACAGTTTTCTGAACTGCCTCCCACTATAGAAGGTATTCACGTCAAAAGATACGTAACCAGACGATAAGTGGAATTTAATTTTCAACAAATCGCTATCCGTCTCGCTTCGTGTTAACAATTTTCTTCGAACCGAACACTCTCTCAGAGACAACTATAAAAGCCTTATATTTAGTGTTACAATGGCGGGCGTGGTTCACGGGCTAGAGGCACGAATAATTATACCCCCCTCCACATCCACCTAAGTACCCCCCCTCCCCCCGTAACGCGTGCCTTCATTGAGCATTGTCTTCACGAGATGTGACCTCTTGACGTCGCCGTTAACGTGTTTAACATAACACAACTGTTGCTATTAAATTGGATATTTAAAACGCAAGGAATTAAATTTTAAACGGTGACAGATTTTGTCAAGTTATAAGTATTTATCTTAGTTACTAATATTATAAAGAGAAAAGATTTGTAATTTAATATTTTTGTTTGTAATGATCCAAAAACTATTGGACCGATTTTAAAAATTCTTTCACCTATAGAAAGCTACATTATCAGCCAGTTACATAGGCTATATTTTATAAAAAGTTACACGGACGAAGTCGCGTGCAATATCTACATGTATATATTATAATGTGAAGCGTACGTTGACTCTTGTTTATGGTAGAATTTCGAGTACCTACTTGGCGAAAACTAGTAATTATAAGTACTCTCTTTTTTCGAATTGTATTATATGTAGATAACATGTTTTATAAAGTATATTGTTGTTTTAGACATTTTTAATAATGGCAATAATCGCGAAACATTTTGCCAGTGTCAAATATTTAAATTTCAATGCTTGTGACACGGTCCAATCGTTGCACTGATTTTGACACGGCAAACATTCGTCAGTATTGTTTTCGACAAAATAGCTTTCATGCAGATAGCTCGATTTGATTTTTTTTTATTTTTATTTTTCAATGTCTCGCGAAAGAATGTGAGGGCCACCCCGCGTGCGTTATTGCGAATACGTGAATGTGGCGCGTGCCGATAGCAACACACAATACGACATCTTACGTAACTCACAAACGCGAGTTGAATTACTGAATTACGATTTCTCTATTACAATTTTCGAATAGTGTTGTAGCCGTAAACATATGAAGTACATACTCTGTGTAAATGAGGTTACACAGAGTATATTTACTTCATATTTTACTAGCAAGACTTTGTTTTTTTAATTTAAACTAGCGTTGTAAGTATAACTACTTGGTCATTAAATCATAATTTGTTCAAAAAATAATAATTTAATAAATAAGTTTTTAAAAATGTATTAATTTTATACAAAATTCATGTTTATGCACATATCATAAACTTATTACATAATAATTATCACATATTAGTTGAACTTTGTATTGTACCTATTTGTTACTGAGTGAATATACAAAATTCAAGTAATACAGCTAATAATTTAATCAATGTGACGCAAAATGATTACGTGATGCAAAATGATGCACTTCTAATCATTTTATACTTAAGTGTCCATCACTACGTTTTTATGATAAGTGTATATCCACGACAATACCAAAGGCTAGACAATTTATCGACACTTAAATTTGTCTAGACAAAAACCATGGGAAATTAACTGTTCAAATTAACTCTTTTCTCGTGTAATATTAAAATAAATTATCTATGTAAGAATAGTAAAGTTATATTTAGAATAACTATTGTATTGTATGACTTATTAATGAAGTGCCTTTAATAATAAATTATTATTTACTAACTGGGTAAAGATTACAGTAAATTAATTATATTTTCTCCTAATATAAGGGTCTCGACAAACGCCTCGCCCTTTTAAGGCGAGGACTTCTTAGAGTAAAATTTAAACTTAAAAATACAGTGCATAATATAGAATAAGTATATTTCAAAAAGTTTAGGTAAATCGGGCAGATTTATATAATAAAAAAAAACGTAGGTAAATTACTGCCAAAAAAACACTTTTTCATATTTTACACAATATTTAAGGAAATCCTACAAATTTTCAATGTTCGGTTATCTCCGAAAAGCTATTATTATACAAAAATTTGATGTGCAATATTGCACCTTAATTCATATGATATTAGGTTGCGCTCATTTTGGTAAAAATTGTGTTCGGTCTGAGGTTAATCCTTGTCTCTTCCAAACACTCAGCCGACAATTGCGTTATTTCCGGTCTGAGCAGTAATGTGCTGTTTGGAGCCTAAATACTTTATAAATATTATACTTAAAAAAAGAATTTAGGGCATAGGTACCCTATGCATAGGTAGCTATGCTTCAAGTGACGTCACTTATAAAATCGTTATTTAAAATTATGAATGAACCTAACTGTTTTTTAATCAACTTTAAATAAAGTCTTTTAATGGGTTAGTCCAAACAGTTCTACTATTAGTTCTATGATAGAACAGTTTTATTTTCTTTTAATTCTTTAAATAAAAGAATTTTATATTCTTAAATTAATTAATTTAAAATTCTTTTAATTTATGTATATAACACTAGATTTTGCTCGCGTCTTTGTCTGCGCTATTAGGGAACAGTACTTTTTTCTGAATGAAAAGTATCTTATGTCCATTTCTGTATTTGTTAAATGTGTATGATAAATTTCACAATGATGGTTGCATCGGGTATAAAACCCGTAATAAACAAACAAACAAACAAACAAACAAACAAACAAACAAACAAACAAACAAACAAACAAACAAACAAACAAACAAACAAACAAACAAACAAACAAACTCGCTATCGCATTTATAATATTAGTTAGGATAAAATTAAAAAATAATGTTACTATCCTCCAGATTATCAATACATAAAACATTCAATATTGTATATAAGCCAATAATCCGTATGTCTTATTTGTTTTTAAAATACGTGTCCGAACGTCGACAGAGTTAGAAAATAAAAACAAAATTGGATTCTTATCTCGGAACGCGTCGTTTCAAAATATGAGTGAAGCAATTGAAAAACGAAACGAACTTAGTTCGAATTACGAGAGCGCGTTCCAAATCCGAATATTCAAATATCGAGATGGATTATGACGGCCGTGTGAGACGTTCGAACTTCGAATAGGTACGTCTTGATGCGATACATTCTTTATTTTTTATTTACTCGTTTATGTTTTAGAACTTGGAATAGAAATTTAAAGCGGCCAGTCATATCTAATTGTTTTGCTCGACTGAATCTGAATACTGTTTTATTGTATTTTTTCCATCCGTATCCGTACTAATCTATATCTATACTTCTATACTTCTATTCTTCTTAATATTATAAATGCGAAAGTATGTTTGGATGTATGGATGTTTGTAACTCTTTCACGCAAAAACTACTGAACCGATCACCATGAAATTTTGCATACACGTTGTCTGGGACGCCAGATAGGAAAGGACTGTTCCCGAGGGATAAATAAAAAATAAAAAACTAACGCCTGGCCAAAGTGTTATAGCAACACGAGGTCATGCGTTATATTGCTTTTTTTTAATTTTCAACGCGGACGAATTCGCGAGCACCAGCTAGTTATTAGATAAATCTGTTACAACTAGCCGGTCTTATATGAATGTGATATACCTACATGTTTTGGTAGATTTTGTTACGGAGATATCTTGAACAATGGAAAGGACAAAATTGGTATATGTATTTTATATTACGTACCTACTTATAAATTTTAGTCGCTCTGACACAGGGGTTTTGGGTTCAATTCCCTGCAGGTCCAACTTTGGTAAAGAACTTTTTTAAATTTACTCTGGTCAGAGTGACTAGGGATTCCCTCAAATATGTTATATCCCATAACACAAGCTTATACTTTTTTAAATGTGTATTATGTAAAATAAATTAAATATGAATATTAGAAATCAATAATGAAATTATTTATTACGAACAAGCTAAAACAGAAAAACCACTACAGATGCGTTCAATCAAGTAAATTTGAATAAAATATTACTAAACATAAAATAATTTTTGAACGCATCCATTTCTTTGGACACGATATGATACCATTGATTGATAGGTGGGCATGCTGTGAAACCTCCAATATAAGTTGCACTCTATCGTCGTTTGCTCTTGTAACAAAAATGGCTCTAGAACAATTGGCCTTTTTTTATTTAAAGTTTGTTGACCTAACCACTAGACATGCTTAAGATGAAAAGGGTCGAGAATCTTGTTTGAAATCATGAACGCCCCCATATATTTTACTTACTTAAACTAATTTTAATTGTCAATAAAATTACAATTAATAAATGTTCATGGTTTTTTCAATAACTACTGTGCACTAGATAGGTGTTAGATATTGAAGTACCAAACTTTTTCTTTCAGGGAAATAACTCTAGGGAATATTCTATATCTCTTATTTATTTCTCTTTGACTGTTTCTCTGATTAAGTAGTAAGCATAAACTTTAAATAATTATATAAACATAATTATTTTAAATAAATACTTATAGGTACTTATACAAAAAATTAAAAACTAACCATTAAAATATCGCAGATTCTTACGACAGTGAAAAAAAATGTTCCCTCTAACTGAACACGTCTTTCAAACTAATAAGAAACAATTTTTTTGGTATTCGTCTAATTTCCTGTGAGTGTCAAATAATCATGACACAACAGGGCGTCAAAAGATCGTCTGATTCATCAAGGTGTCCTTTCCAAATAGAGTTTCATGCGATTCTTTTAAATTGTTATTTTCATCCAAGTTACTGAAGATTCTTAAACATATTTCCCTGTAAAAAGTACGGATGACAATAGTTCATGTGGTAACTTTTTAGAAGGCACCCTTATTTAAATAAGTTATTATTATTTTATGTAGGTTATAAATAAGTTATAACCTTCACATAAGTGAAGGTCGTTAGACAGACTTGATTTTAGATGGCTACCGTCGCCTATAATAGCAAAGCCACAGGTACTGCAAGTGCGCTGCCGACCATTGTAAGTTTAAAGATAGGGATTAGGAAGGGACAGGGGGAGGGATCCCTTCCTAATCCATATCCTTTGACATCCCTTACTCACTCACCTAAACACAAAAACACACATGCTGCTATTTCACGATAGTTTTAAACTATTGCGAACGTGACTACGAAACGCAGTGAGCCATCTCTGTAAAGTTCTTTTCCAAAGTTGATCCTGGCAGACTATGAAATTGAACCCGAATTTCATGGTTAACGCGCAAGCGTAATTTTTGTCTGCGCACTGTGTATATTTGCGACTGTTAAAAAAACATTAATTTTTTTTATGTATTTAGGTATATCTATTGCCATAATGCCTAATAAATTTGTATATTGACTACAAATTAATCCAATATTTGTTTACGTTAGTATTATTGTCAATAAGACTATAATGCTAACGTAAGATAAATTATCTTATTATTGTTAATATCTTAAACAATATCATCTTAACAAATTTACAACGTAGTTAATCTTCCAGCTCTCAGCTGGTACGATAGTGGCAAATAGATTAAACTAAATATGTCACACGCTTCCAGAAAGCTGAATAGTGCGTTACGAGTCATTTAAATAGAGCGATCTCTCAATTGGGGTTAATTCTCGTGTTTGAGGAATACGGAGACGTTAATTATGAGGAACAATGATGTGGCAACCCGTAATGGGAGACATTGGATATTTATTGATTCAAAAAACAACATGATATCGCTGTTTTAACGTGAACACGTCTTTATATTTGCTTCTATAGTGGGAAGCAATTTATAAATGTAATACGCAAATTAAAAAGTAAGCTTATACGTATGTTTTACACACATATTGTCTTACGCCCCAATAGATAGGTAGATTACTTAGGTACCTATAGCAAATATCACGCTAGCCCACGGATTTGCACGACTTTACATGAGTTAAAAAACTATATCACAATTACTAAAACATCAAATCACAACATATCAAATCGAAAATGCTCCTGACCGGGATTTGAACCTGCATCTTTCTATTAAGCAGCCAAGACTTCCTTAGTAAGACTTAACTAAAACAATAACTCAAAAAATACAAAAAGTGTAAAGTAGATAATAATCCGAACTGGCAACTTTCGTTAGCCATTTACGTACAAAAATCGTATTGCGTTCGAAATTTAAAAAGTCTGTGCAGCCAATCCGGAAACATCAAATTCGAATATAAAGAGCACGTTTGATATCTTACATTACATCAGACCCGTTTTACAGAATCGTGATCGAACTTTTTTTTTTTAAGAAGCACATATTCAAATGTGTAATGACCAATCTCCGGGCGTCGAAATAAAAAAAAAACCAGATCATTCGAAGTATTAATGCATCAGTTAGTTACTTACTAAACCGTCGGACTCATGCCCTTGCACTGCACATCCTCGACGCATTCAAAATAAGAACAAAACGGCCATTTTCAACGGACGCGTAACAGAAGCGTCACAATTCATATTTAAATTTTCTACTATTTATTGCAAGCACTTCATTCATTCAATTTTCTCTTTTAATGAACACTGTCATAACAGACGCAAGTTTGAATCCTGATTCCTATAAGAACTGTCTCTTTGAACACCTGAGAATTTTTAGTTCAATACCTATGTGGAATTTTAAGTTTAAGCTATACTTACTTAATTCGCAGACATAGTCTAGTGTGGTGGACATATTGACAGCCCATAACTCGTAACCCAGAGAGAAGGTCAGTTTCTAGCATTGACGCGTAATTTGTGAACTTTTTGTTATAATAAAAAATACACACGATACGAGGAAAGGCCTATAAATTAAACTTATAATTATAATTTTAAATTATATTTTTTTTTTATTGCATAAACATTATAAATTGTATTTTTGTTCCTTTAAAATTTCGTGCGCGCCAAGTTTTGGGTAAAACCTTTTTTGGAGTCAAACTCTATTCAAAATATTATTTTTGACTGTTCCCTATTCGAGAATCCTTTTTAAAAAGGAATACTTTTTTGAAGTTTATAACCGGAATTGAAATTAAAATGAAAACATTGGAATTATTACGATAACGCATCAAAAATATAAAAGTGTACATTGTACGGTGCAGAGCTATAAAATTATCATAAGATTCATAAGCCAGACATTTAATAAACTCATATTTGCGCGCCCCATCCGCCATCTTTAAAAACAATGAGCGTTATTGTCTCTTCTTAATTCCATTTTTGAAAAAATAATCCATTTCGCATTTCATCGCTGCTCTTAGAGGCCTTCAAGTGAAAATCAACTCTATGACCATAGGCGCAAAGTGTACATTTAATTAAATTTAAACAGCAGCTGGCTAATAGTTATTGCTTGGGCGAAATGAATCCTTATGGCAAGTAGATTTAAAGTTCAAATACGCTTGCTAATTGGTATACGACAATTACATGTGTGATAATATGAAAAGGACGATACGGTAGAAAGAGATGTGTTCACGATTTTTTAATGTATCCCTTTCATTATGTTGATTAAGTATTAACAATTGACAATATGTATTAAATTTAATATTTTATCTAAAAGGGAATTAATAAATGAATTATGAATTTTATTTTTTGTTGACTGGTCTAAGTATTTCCTATTCCTATTATATTACCCACTTGATGGTAGGTGGCTACCGTCGCCTATAACACAAGCAAAGCCACATGTGCTGCAAGTGCTCTGCGACTACAATAAAAAATAATAATAATAAAAAATATATATATAAATATCTTTACACATTCCACACAGCACTATCTAGTTCCACACTAAGCAACTAATGCTTGTATTATGGATACCAGACAGTTGATATACTACATAGATTACTTTTTTTTTGTAAATACATACATAATATTATAAATACAAACATCCATGACTCAGGTACAAAGGTAAATGTTTACACATAAACATTTGCCCCTAGCGGGATTCGAACCCGCGACCGTTTGGTTAACAGCTAGGGTTACTAGCCACTAGACCAAACGGTTGAGGATTATTAATTAACGATATGGGATTGGGAAGTCTTAGGCAAATGGGCACTTTTTCCTATCACTGTCATCACTTTCTTGGGACACTGGCTGGAAAAAAGTAGATAGAATGCTCGACTGAGCAAAAGAAAGATGTTGGATTGAATCCGGATGGGGCTTGCATGTATATTGCGTTAAATAAACGTAAACTATCTGTTAGAATGTAATATTAACATAATAAACTATTTAAAATAATATACACTAAACATCATATTTGTATTTATATATTTTTGTTTGTAGTGAATAAACTTAAAAACAGATTTTAAAAATTCCTGTAGAAAGCTACATTATCAGCGAGTAACAAAGGCTATACTTTATAAAGATACGCTGACGAAGTTACGTGCAACAGCTAGTATTATCTGAAAAGCAAACAAGAAATTTCTCGAAATTCGATATTCTCAAGATTCTGCAATGTGAATCTAAATATCAGAACTAATATTATAATAGAAATATTAATAATGGCCTTATAAGGCCGCGTCCCAGTTGACAGACAGACAGACCGTCGTCTGATTTTATATATGATCGGCCGTTTATGGAACGATTCTACTGCGCCGGAGACCAGTTTCGTTGCTATTATGTCGCATGCGATCATTTTAAAAAAACATGATATACTATTTAATTATACAACACAGGTTTATATGTCAGACAAATTAAAAAGAACGTGAATTTGTATGTAAAATGTACTTTAAGGATATTACTAACTGCTTAGTATAAAATCAGGACCTGAATACATGTTTATAACATTAAATATGTCTAATTTGCGATTCTATTTTCTACAGAGCAAAAATCATTCAAGCGAATATCTTGCGTCACAAATACTCGTATCTTCAATTGAGTAACATATTTTAAGTAACATCAAAGAATCAGATGAAGATTTAATCATGAACATTTAATAATGAAAGAGATCAAAAATTATAATCTTATTGATTACAACTAATACATAATAATAATATAGCAACTATAAAATTATACATTAATTAAACAGTCCAAAGAAGTTAACTGTTTTCTATCTATACTAGTCTATGACTATACTATCGATGTATCTAAGTATACTAATATTATAAAGAGAAAAAATTTGTACGTTTGTTAATGAATAAACCCCAAAACTACTGGATCGATTTTAAATATTCGTTCATCTATAGAAAGCTACATTACATCGAGTAACATATAGGCTAATTTTATATAAAAAATTACGCTGACGAAGTCGCATGCAACAGCTAAAGTGTGTATATAAAGTTATAATAAAAAATTGTCAGGCATTTTTCTATTACAACTTTATATATGTTATACTTTTATATGTATAAAAAGTTAAGTGTGTATATAAAGTTGTAATAGAAAATTGTCAGGCAAACTCTGAAAAATGTTGGGGTCTCTGAGGGATCGTTTAAAAGTGTAAAAAAATTGGGCACCACTGTCGCCGTGGCGGCGCTACCGTCGTCACAGCGATAAAGATGTCGGATATTTCCTTAGGTGTTATATTTTTAATTTTTCAATGCGGTCGAAGTCGCGGGCACCATCTAGTATAATAAACAGCTGCGACTTAGGTATACTTTAAATGCCAATGTTGGGTATAAAGTCGGCATTTGATAACATTACGTTTCACGTGACTCAATTGGTAAAATTGCTTTTTGAGGTGGTATAATTTGTGTTATTTCCATTATTTCCGTAATCGAGTAGGATTAGTTTTACAGTCTATTGAATTTTGCAATTACATTATTACGACGTGTTGGGTTTCTTAATAGCCAATTAGATTTTCAATTTGAACCAATGTCAACAAGCAACAAGTAAAATGTGGCAGTAATTGTTGAATTCAACTCGTATTGCATTATTACTCGACTAGTTTGTTACAATAAGCTTTGTTTGTTTCAAATATTAACATAACATTTTTATCGCCCGTAACTTGCCCGTAGTACACCTAGGTGAACAGGTGGACCACGGGCAATACATACATTTTATAAATAAAAATACATTTTTTGGCTAAAATATCTGTTTAAAAGTGACAGCAAGTAATGTCAATTGTAGTGACTTTGTAATCTTTCTTAGGGCCTCTTTCAAGATGTGTCAAGTAGGCTAAACGCCATTTAAAGTCACCGGTAAACGGGAATTATTTTTAAATGTAACTAATCAACACTTTACTTGTAGTTGGTGAAATGTAATGAGTAGTAAAAATTGTTATTTATAAAATTTAAACAACAATATAAAATTTTGTAAAAATGGCGTGAATACATGTAGGTAGGTTACGAGTAATATTTTCTTTGAACGTATTATATGCATACATCCAAAGAAATCAAATATAAAAAGTTCCTTGAACCTTTCATCTATCGAGTGGTGTAATTAAATTTTGGATGTATATTACAGATATGTAGCAACAGCATCAAACTATATCCCCCGATTTATTTATCATCACTTTTCTTATTGCCTCCTACTATGAAAGAAAATTTGAAGACGTAGGTATCTATTCCAAAAATACAGCCACAGAAAACATAAGAGTACATAGCATTTAACTGTATCCCCCGATTTTGTTATCGCCAGTTTTCTGAATTCAAATTGCCTCCCAATGTGGAAGACAGTAGAATTTCTTTAAATTTACTTTACAGTGTTGATTCTTTACAGTATTTACAGTATTGTCAGTCTTTACTGTATTAATGTCAAAAGATAATCCCGTATACACCGCCATGATTCAACACACTAACATCTATACGCATTATTTGCTTTATGAATTCAAAATTGAAATTAAAAGAGGCTTCGATTGTTTTTATAGTTGCGTTAACGCATTCGATAAATTTGAATGAATCACATGAAGTCAAGACCATTGTGTTGTAAGTACAATACTTCGTAGTTACCGCCGCGGCCGAAGTAAATTAGGAAATGTATATTTTTTTTATTGAAAAGGCATATGGAATTACAATTGGAAAAAAATATATATGACACACGTATTCGTTTCCAGTTAGAGTCGTGAGAATATTTTGAATATTGTTCGTCGTTTTAATGGCGGCCCGTATACATATCTACATCTTTTATGCATTTTTATTGTTTTTTAATTTATTCAATGGACCTACTTAAAATGAAAGTACAGATCAATTTGGAACACTACCTAAACTCAACTGAACTAAATACTGAACTCTATACTGACTATCTAAATGTTAATATCTTAACATATCTTTACATAGTATCATTGAAGACACTTTCCGCATATATCCTGTATAACTCCTCCTAAACCATTTCATCAAAATCCGTCATTGAGATAATTTACAGAAAAAATCCATAGATATAGAAATAGATATACCTAGTTGTTAATTATACCAATTATTTTTGAATAGTGTACTTTAATTATATTCTATTAACTTCCATCAATGTTAACTTCTCTACATTAACAGTTACAATACAATAGTCAATAATATAATAATTATATATAACAATTATATTATAATAATTATAAGGAATTTTTTTTCTGCAAATAAATTTTGCAGAAAAAAATTGCATCGGTGCGAAGCCGGGGGCGGGTCGCTAGTATTAGATTATTTTTGTAATTTCTCTTTGAAACAAAACTACATAGCCACGCGTCTAAAGAGTTTAATAATAAACATCCACATACCTGCGTCTTTCGTATAAAATAACATTACCGCAATCAATAACAAAGCTAACATTATATTGATTTTGTATTTTGTTTATTTAACGTAAACTCAACATTTCCCGCGTTGCATTGTTTTAAGTGTTGCCAGTTGTGGAAAAAAAATAATTTTGTATTTATATAATAATCACGTTCGTTTTTGTTCGGGTGACGTCACCTCCGGCCGCCTGATAAGGGCCGCTTCCGGCACAAATCCCGCCGAATGAATGAAATGAGTGACCGATTGAACGGACGACCTTATCCGCTTTAAGGGCGAATTTTTTAACGGTTTCTTTTAATATGCGAATACATTTTCAATTTCTTGCTTTAATTACAATTTTATTTTTTAACTAGACTTGTCTCTTATTAAGGTTTTGTAAAACTTTCCCTGATAACGTGTATGCAAAATTTCATGATGATCGGTTGATCAGTTAATGCGCGAAAAGGTAACAGACAGTCAGACAGACAGGGTTACTTTAGAGAAGTAGCACTTTCGTGCTTTCAAAGATTTATTATCCGACGACCCTAACCGTTCGTTCAGCGTAACAAAGTAAGATTCCATTTAAAACAATTTTTAATTATATAACATTTAAAACAAATCAATAAAAAACACTGTTTAAACTTAGAGCGACTAGATAGTGTAAACAGTTTAACTATTTAACAATAAATGTTAACTAATCAAGATATCATTTAATTTCGGTTTTTCCTTAACTTCATTAGAACAATATTCTGAGAATATAAATAAAAAAAGAAAACCACAGAATTACAGCAAAAACTTAACCAACAAACGCTATTATTTATAAGTTTCATTCGCTTATAATAATTGCTTCACATGTGTTTGATTTATATGTAATTCTAAATTAAAACTACGATCTGTCATAATATATCAATGTCTCCTTATTTAATAATTTAAATTTTGACATATTATAATATAACTACTCATTAAATGTTGAAACTCTCTGCTGTATCTACGGTTGTGTCAATTATTTTTGTATAAACATATATACGAGTATCTGTACATATTTTATAAAAAATTCGCTATCCGCTTTTGTCTGTTTCTCCGCTAACTTCTTGTAAACAGATCAATGGATTTTGATACGGTTTTCACTAATTAAAAGAGCGATAAACTCTCTTTCAGTCTTAGCGCTAATCGAGAACGTATCTTCTTCTATTCATATCATATATGTCATTGTAATATCACATTGTAAAATTACTTTTTTTATGTTAAACTCGACAGACAGGCTGATGCAAATGCGCTGTCGACCCATAGTAGGATTAAAAATAGGAATGATTAAGGAATAGGGATTTGGGCTCTGTCATCCCTTATACACACTCACCGAAACACAACAGCACACATGCTATTATTTCACTATGGTATTCTGTAAGGGGTTGGGCTTCCCAAATGGCTGTGAAATGCAGCGTGCTCTGTCACTACTTTAAAAAAAATTACAAATAGTGAAAATGAGTAGGTATTTCTTAGTAAAAAAGAATATTGGTTGCACGTTTTCGAATTGAATAATAGATTTCAGAAAGCCGTGATCTCTCCAACCGACCTATGACCCGAAATTCTAGGATGTGCCTCCCGTCCGATCATACCGATGCAATGTGATAAAGACGAAGTTATTTTAGGCATTTTGGAAAAAATTTATACATCTTCAAATGTACTAGACATTTACATTTACATACAGTCGTCACACTAGCGGTTACGCTCGCGTTTTCATGACTTTAAATAATTTATTGATATTATAAATAGTTACGTACACCTAAGGTACTTAATTAATAATTGCTGATTTATGCTAAAATATCTAATTTAATTTACGAAACAGAACTGCTAATAATCTATATCATTGAATTTACAAAATGCTTTAAACAAAATTTATTTAATAAATCTTTATTTATTTAATAATAGTTATTTAATAACTAGCGACCCGTTTTGTATTGATATCTACAATTTATTTTGCCCAAATTATATGCACAAATTTTCCTAGTTTATCGCTCTTTCATTAGTGAAAATAGTATCAAAGTCATATGTTAGATAGTTTAAAAGAACTTCCTTACCCTTATCGTTAATCCTTCAATGGTCGGCAGCGCACTTTTAGCACCTAGCGTTGCTTGTTTTAAGGCAACGGTAGCCACCTACCATCAAGTGGACCGTCAGCCTGTCTGTCGACCTTAATATTAAAAAAAAAGATAGACAGAAACCTAATTTGCTGAACGAGGTATTGGCCAGCTCTATTGGGGTCGCTAGTGATGTTGAAAAATTTAAGCAGACACATGCACGGATACAGAGGTTTGACACCGAAGGTAATAAAAAATAGTAAAAGTACCTCAATATTTGTAAGTATATTGTGCCCTTTTCAGCAACGTCTGCAGCTACACCTGGTTATGACAAATATTCCATTCAGATAAGACCGTTCTTGATTTGATATTGAAACTTGAAGTAGGTAGATTACCTACGTTTTTAGTAAACTTTTTAATTCTCTCGTCGTGTGATCTTTCTTTATAACGAGGATATTATATTATAATTTTTTTTTATAGATAGACGCGCCCTTAGTTACTCGTATAGTAAGTATGTTTCTATCAGGGATGTAGGTACCCTTTAAATTGTGAAATTATTTTTGAAATAGCTGTAGATACTTAGTTACTCTTAACATATTTATTAACAAACACAATATCATATTAGATTGTCACAACACAAATATCATTATCACCATCTCAGTCGTAGGAAGTCCACTGTCGTAGAAGCCTCTACAAAACTTTCAAATAAGACCAAGTATACTTAATAATATTAGTAATACCTTAAGTAGGTATAGATTTCAAAACTAAGCAATGGAGTTGTTTTTAAGTATTTAATCAAAATTACGATTTCCTATTGTTATAAGATCATTTAACATTATTTTCGAGTATTTTAAGTAGTTTGGAACTCATTACATTATGTCCATATGTTATAAACACTAATTAAAATATATTCGTATCTATAATAATTATTATATTTTTCTTAATATAAATAAGTAAATAATTAGAAGTGTCTGTGATTTAATAATTGAAGTTAAAATAATTAAACTATTGAGCTTACCTAACTAAGTAATTAAAGCTTATTCTGAAACTTAATTTGATATTAACACTAGAAAGAAACAATAAGAGCACATTAATTTTTATATTTATGAATTAGGTACAGCCTATTCTCTGAATAGGCTAGGTATACCTATTTTGACGTAACATTCTTAATATGAGAGGAAAGTTCTTCAATAAATTGGATGCACTATTTATCACTTAAATATTTAAAGTACCGAGTTAAAGAAAATAAAAATAAGTTACAAAATTACTAATTTTTAAGTCTTAATTTTGGTTTTGTGTATTGTTTAAAAAATTTAACTTTAATGTAAATTACAAAGCACAATGCAGTGCCCACCTAAATGAAACGAATTTCATTTACAAACTTAATGCCAACAGAATATATTTATTAAAACTTTATTTATTTAAAAGTAATCCCCATTGAATATAAATGAACTAAAGTAATTGTCTTGTAACTTACCTGTTTGTGATTCCCATAAGAAATCCTGTCACAAATTCCACACAATAAAACCTTCCAACGCCGCACTTGATTTAATTATTTAAAAAATGCACTAATTATCATTTAATGAACAAAGACATCGTTGGAGAGTATTTAAGTACTTATTTAAATAACTAGCTTGTGCCCGCAACTTCGTGCGCGCTGTTGTTCGTTTTTTGAAAACTCCACAGAACCGACCATTTTTCCAGGATTAAAAGTATCCTATAGTTTAATCCAGGTGCTCATCAAAAAATATTTAATTTACGGACATTGTTACGGCTCGTTTACTATTTTATTACTTATATTTATAGATGTAAATGGTGATTATAATTTATAATTGACATCTAATCTTACCTTAGTGTAAAACATCCAAAGTAATTGTAGTTTTTACAGAAAACATGTAACAGTCACACAATGTCACTTAGAATATTAGTTTTTTTTTTTCACAACTAAATCCAATGTCACTACACAACACACAGCTTCAAATAAAGCGCAGTCTAGAAAGTTTTTTTAATGAAAAATAATAATGATAAAAAACTATTTACAAACTAACAAACGCGCTGAAAACAAAAGTTTATGTCAGCTAATACGGAAGAAAGAGTTTTGAAGGAACGCGGGAACATTCGAAAATCAAAAACAGACCCCGACCAGCGAGATGCGAGACGGACAGCCGCGCGCGACTTAAACACGCGACTGAAAAAAAAATCGCCACATCTGCGTAAGACTTGGAAACTAAATCAAAATACTCGCTAGGAGAGGGCCGAGTTAACTGAGGCCCCACCCAGTGCCCCCACCATCGGCCGATACGCAAAAACATTCATAAAAACCGCACGCGACTCGTCTGCTAAATTAACGATTTTTATTGTAATTGTATAAATGAGAAATTACAATGAAAATTTACAAAACGCCAAAAACTCTTTTGAGACAATTAAATTTTTAACACTATACGAATCCGATAAATATTTAATGTAAACACGTGGTTTTATTTATTAAATTAACAATTGAAACACGCTTAAATAAAAAAAATGTGTTGCCACAGAATCGATTGCTAGCGAGTGTTCTTAATTTGAATATTAATAATGGCCGTTCAAGCGTATTTTGAATTTAGAATTCGATGTTCCCGCGCTCCTGTTTATCGGGACGTGGTCTGACCGTGCTCGTAGCGCGACCGTCTAACACGGTCGCTCCGCAACGAATAAGGTAAGGAGGAATCGGCTGAAGCAAACCGTGATCTTACGTTCCTTTTTTTTTACTAAACCGCGATAAAGGCAAAGATTAGTTTGGGATTAACTGCAGAGATTGAACAATTCGCGACCTTTATAAATTAACAAATTTAATTTTATGAAGATTAATTTTACTATTTCAAATCATTCAATTTATTAATTTAAATAATTTAATTTAATTAATTTACTATTCAATTATTTTATTTTATTTAAGTAAGTAATTTAATTTAAGTAATTTATCTAATTTAAATAGTGGCAGACTGCGTTTCGCAATGATATTTTGGGCAGCCCGTATGGCGGCAGTAACCACCACCTTACAGAAGTTCAACTTGAAATGAAAGCATTTGTGCTGTAAGGGATGCGAGAGTCCAATTTCCTTTTCCATATCTTTAATTCTGTTACTGGTAGGTGGCTACCGTCGCCTATAACACTAGCAACGCCATAGGTGCTGCAAGTGCGCTGTCGCCTACATTAGGATTAAGGATAAAAGAAGAAAACGATTTTAATTTTATTTTAAATTTCAAATAAATTGGAAATATAAATAAAACAATTGAAAACATATTATATCACAGCTATCGGCTAAATCGATAATGTGCTTGCAAACGCGTTCTGAACTAAAATGTCATTGGTTTATTCTTGTACTACAACATAATATGTGTCTGTCTGACCGTGTAAAAGCTGAGATGCGATGGAATCTAGCTAGTCTAGCTAGGAAAATGCTTAGTTCGGGAGTCAGAAGTTACGAAGGAGCCAGAATTTCGGTCAGTACCTAACGACTGTCTCGTAAACAGTTTTTTATTTGCTTTCGTTTCTTTATCATCGATATATAATATAGTCTTTATCTTTCTGTAGCTATCCATTCCTTGAAAAGTCTTAAAATTCTCCGTAAGTATTAGGTTGCTACAATGCATACAATTCAGGTTACTTTTGTATCATCTACATAGTTGATAGATGTCCACTGTTAGACAAAGGCCTCACCTGTAGACCTGTAAATTTCAACCTCATCGTCGATAGCGGCAACCCACATCAACTGTTTTTCTTTTTTCATCCTTTACGTAATATGTATGTTACTTAATAGTTCGATAAATAAAATATTTTTTAAATGTTAAGGTTGACAACAGGCTGACGGTCCATTTGATGGTGTGGGCTACCTTCGCCTCTAACACAAGCAACACCACAGGTGCAAGTGCGCTGTGGACTATAGTAGAATAAAAGGTAACGGATAAGAAGGGAAGAAAGAGAGAAATGTTGGCCAGGAATCAAACACGGGATCCCAGAGATTCTTAACAAAGTTGTTCGCGAAAAGCATATATAGTGATCATTGGAAGAAGATTGTCCTTCTTAAAACGGAATGAGGATCACGACTGTTCTGTCAAGAAGCATTGAGCTACTGTATCATAAATCTAGTGTTGCCATTTGACAATATTTTCGCTCTCATTTAAACTTGATACATTAACAGTAACAGTATAACTGGCAATACCATAAACTAAATTGCTATAGATAAATTCTCAAGCGCGGAACTAAACGTGAAGTTTATGCGTTCAACAAACTAAAGGGTCTTATTTATCGATGCGTTTCGCATTATGCTATATTAAAGGCATTTAAGATCAATAAAAAATATACTTAATATTACCAAATTAAATTAAATTAAAAATGACATTTAGATAGCTTCTAAATGACTTGTTATTATTGTTGTACTTATGTACATTTTGAGGCAATGTTTTAAAAGGTTCAAATTGCCAAACAAAGTTAATAGACAAGAAGGTAAACTTGGAAAATAGGTCTTCTTCTTATAGTGCCACTTCTCTATAAAGGTTGGCGACCATCATAGCTATCTTAACCTTAAAAGATACCGCAATAATGAGGGAGCCAATGCTCATAATTAAGTAAACCATTCTCTTATGTAAATTCTTCAACCAGGATGTCTTTCTCTTGCCTCTGCTATGTTTGCCCCGTAGTTTTCCTTGCATCACTAGTTGGAGGATACAATATATTTAGACCCTCATTACGTGCCCGAAATCCAGGCTGCTTCTGATCGGTAATATTGGAAAATTATTAGGGAGGCCTATGTTCAGCAGTGGACGTCCTGCGGCTGAGATGATGATGGGCCCGAAATATTGCAGCTTCCTCATCTTTATCATTCTTTGCATGTAAATAGAAAATTCATTTAATGTAGAAAATACTTCTTTGCATATAGGCCTTTCAGGTACCATAAATATATCATAATAGGTATTTTATCTTAGAAACCATTTCATACTACACCTAAATTCGGTATACAACAACTGCAGAAGCTATTAAGGATAATATAACACTTGAAATTTGTCCTTTAGCATAAAAAAACAGGGACATAACGTTTTTATATTAGTGACATGATGACGTGCAAAAGTTACGTACTCAATTTTATTTTATTCTTTGTTTTAGAAATTTTAAACGAACTCCTTTAGATTAGATATTGTAAACTCACGTATTTTTTACAAACGAATTTTTTGAGCGTTTGTATTTTCACAAACGAATTTTTTAAGCGTGAGTTTGTATTTTTAATTTACTTTCAAAAGGACAGACTTTCAGATGGTCAGTTTTTCAATTCGTCAGAATTACAAATAGTCAAAATACAATCAAAAGTAAAAAGTCAAATTTACCTAACTTTTCGTGCGTCATCTCGCATGCATTCTCTAGAAGGGAATTTTGTGACGAATAATTAGGTAGGAAGCATTTACCATGATGCACTGTTTTGCTTTCACCTTCTGGAATGTCTGACTGTATTATTCAGTACCGAAGCTGATTGTACGTATTGTCTCAAAGTCCCAAAATGAGTTACTAGCTGGTGCCCGCGACTTATAAGTAAAAATTTACGATGATCGTTTAGTAGGTAAGGTGTGAAAGTTTATAACCAACAAACAAACTCACGCATTTATAATATTAGGATAACAGCAATTATCTCTACAAAAGGCTAATTAATATTTAGAGAAACCAACACAACTTCTTAAAATAACTTATTTTCTGTTAAGTTTAATAATAATTTTAGCGTAAGTAGATATTAAGTATACGCAGATTGGTTACTATGATACGACAAAAATATAGTTATGATTTCTATAGTATTGCGAATCAGCAACACGTTCGCATAATAATCCGCCAATGCGCCTGTGTAGCCTTGCTTGTGTGTGTGAAAGAGAATGATACTTTCCACACATGAGTTGTAACTCGTGTTAACAATAAATCATATGAATGTATTTGTGATCGAACTGTTGATTAGTGTTGTGCTCGGTATGGCCAATCGATATCGACATTATTAATTACCAATCTTCTTATATATAAAAGGCGATGTGTGTATGTATGTGTCTCCTATAGACTCCAAAACCGCTGAACCCATTTTGATGAAACTTTCGCTACGATTTTCAGTAATGAAAGTTGGTGTATATAATTGCAGAAAAAAATTGCATTTGTACTAAGCCGGTAGCGGATCTTTAGTTAGGATTAATATTGTCAATACATAATTTTTCGGTAATATTTACCACATAATGTACCAGACAATATAGGTAGGTCACATGTCACATACCTATTTCCCTACTATAATTTTATTAATGCGAAAGTGTCTTTATTTGTTACGCTTTCATGCCTTAACAATTCAACCATCGTGAAATTTTTTATACAATAAAGAAATCAGAATTCAGAAAAAAATACTGTTCCGAGGGATCATCTCAAAATTGTCACCGAGGAGTCATTAAATTAATTCCCGCGAATGGAGTGGATATTGTATTTTTTGCACCTCTGTTCTGTGGGTGCAAATATTTAAGCCTATTTCCAAAGATTTTTTAATTTATTATTCTTTAATGATATTTTCTTTAATGTATAACAGATGGATCGAATAAATGGTCTGTCGTCTATAGAGTTTATGCACGTCAGTATAATCGCAGTAATAGTAGGTCGCTGAAATGTCGCTGAAATTATAAGTTAAACCTGAAAATTTAATGGGACTTTCGACTCTTGACTTTCTTTTATTAATTCACGATTGTCTTCAGTAAGAGTAGTTATGCAGCCAGGTAGGATTCTGTCTATGCCCCAACCCACTAATTTAAAGTGTAATATAAAATTAACGATAAACCCCGGGACGTCCCTATGGTCGGCGTGTGCTTTCGTGTCTCCATACAGTTCTTGCGTTAGTGTGTGTATCTTGTAGTATTTCTTTATACTCGTATTGTAATTTATTGGTCTGTAACCAAGTTAATTATTGCGATTTTTGTATTAAACGTTGAAAATTATTTTTAGCCTTGCAGATGCTGGAGCCTGGCTCTTTTTACCAAGAAATGGCTCTTTGCTGATGCATATTTGTATCAATATTTATTATTGATGAACACAATAAGTTTGTGTGTGTGTATTTTTAAAGACAAAGATAAGAATTGTTTTTTTTTTTTTTATTAAATTGCATTATTGCATTCAATCTGAAGAATGCCTGCTTGCTCAATAGATGTTAATCATTAATGATTTCAAATAATGGAGCTTTGCATTATTATTAGAATCAATTTTAAAAGAAACTAGGGACCCGTCCCCGGCTTCACACGGATGCAATTTTTTTCTGCAAAGTTTATACAAAAATCTTCCTCGTTTAAAGAGCTCTTTTCATTAGTGAAAATCGTATCAAAATTCGGTGGGTGGTTTAAAAAAGTTAGGTATTGGAGAGCAACTTTATTATTTTTTATGTTAAGACAGGCGGACGGACCACATGATGGTAGGCTACTGTCGCCAATAACACAAGTAACAATAGTATAGAATTTAGGATAAGGATTAAAGGGAGATGGGTTCTGGCATCCCATACTCACTCACCGAAAAACAACAGCATACATGTTGTTATTTCAAGGTGGTCTTCTGTAAGAGGATGGTTATTGCCGTCAGACGAGCTGCCCAAATGACTGCGAAATGCTACTGTACTGCAACATACAACTTACTGAAACACCACAACTATTATATTTGCTGTTAACTAACGACGATAGTCTTCTGTTAGGGGGTGGTTACTATGCTCAATATAGTAACGCAGTGTGCCCGGCTACTACTTACTAAATTTAAAACGTCATTAATTATTATTATTATTATGATTATATTAATTTCTTTCCTATTTTTTTTACAATATAATTATATAAAAACAATAAATATAAAAAAAACTTAAAACTAGTACTCCGCAGGTAGCGAGGCAAGACCCGTGCTACCGCTAGTTAGGGCTGCAGAGTGAGGAATCTCCTGACAAAATTAGTGTCAAGAAGTACTGCCTTCTGTATCTGTCCCTTGACCCAGGCGTCTAATGAGAGCCTCTTTAAGAGTTGGTCGAGACTCTTCGCTATCAGACCGTTCGCCGCGACGACTATCGAAAAGACGGACGGAAAGAAATTCAATTAATATTATTAATATCTACATTGTATGAAATAAAGTCGCTTCCCGCAGTCTGTGTCTCTGTAATAGTATGTACGCTTTAGATATTTTAAACTACGCAACGGATTTTAATGCGGTTTTCACTAATGGAAAAAGCGTTAAACGAAAAAGGTTTTTACATATAATTTTCAGAAAAAAATATACGTAAAAAAAGCGTTTTTTTTTTTTCATTGTGGTACACGATACAGTCGTTTCAGTTTCTTCTTCCATAAAACCCAATGTGTGCGAGATGATTACTAAAAACAGTATAGTTTAAATGTAATGTAGGCTTTTCGCACGTTTTGTGCGAAATAAAAACGTGCGAGATGACAACTAAACCGTTAAATATAAATTTATTATTTAAAAAAAGGCAAAGCCATAAACCATACGTTAGTCTGTTTCGCAATCGATACGTAATTAGTCGAACTTGAATGTGGCCGATTCGTCTTTTTTTAAAGAATTTCTCAATTGTTCTTATAAGAAAATGTCATGTTATTGAATAGTTTTTGCACGGCGTGTTTGTCTGTCCTGTTTTTGTATACGCATTTATGTATTTATTAAGATCTGTTTAATTGTACTCTGTTTAATATGGACGCAACATTGATCAGGTGTTTCAACTTAAATTCATTGGCGTAAAGTTTTTATTTTTGCATATTTTTTTCTACTTTCAAGAATTCATTAATGCTAAATTTGTAAGGGTGAAGTATAAGCTTCGAAGGAATACAATTTTTTTATATGTTTTAATATGGAGATGTTATATAGAATTAAAACAAGCATCTATGATGTCGATGAATGTATCTGATACTCTCTCACGTAAAAACTTCATAATGGATTTTGATAAAACTTTAAAAGTAATATAGTTTATATATATCAGAATAACACATGGTGCGCTCATAAAATGTATAAACACACACGGATGAAGTTGCACATTCAATATAAATCGAGTAACAAGTACCTCATACTCGTATTTACTTTTGCCTTCGTTTTAATTATTTTAATTATAACGCACCATGGTATATTGTAACTCGTTTTAATTGAAAAAAAATAATAATATTATTGAAAAAATTTTTAGTGGTAAAACTCTAATTTGCATTAAAAAGATTTAAAAGATTTTATTTAAAGAAAAAGTAGGTACATAAAAAACTATAACAAAATCTATATTTTTAAAATCTGTAATCATTATAAAAATCAACAACTAAACATTTTAGTTTCACATAAGAAAATTTAATACAAAAATCTGCTGAGCTTTTTTTTTTTTAATAAAAAAATATCGATCAACCGGATCGAATTTCAAAGCACACAGGGTTAAAGCTCGGTTCACGATGTCGCAACCTCATCATGAAATGGGGTCAAAACAGTATTTTTTTTCCTTAAAAAATAAACGCTCATAAAGAGACACTACAGCTAAAAATGATCTACTTTTTTGAATTTCTCGACGCGTAAAGAGATATAACCCTAAAATTGGGGTGAATCGTGGGAATGAACAGAATAGCGTGCTGGGGTCGGAGAGACCGCGAAACTGCAAAGATATATTTCCAAGGTTAATCTACATTAATTTATGTTTTTTTAAAGCGAGATTTATAACCATAATTTAAACTTGTTTCTGTACAACGATCTCGAATAAAGATCATATTCCGTAGGTACGCCTTTAAATATTTCTTTAAGGGCGATTATAACGAAGTATTCGATTTATGTATCCTATATAAATATAATTATGGTTTTTAATATATATTATTTTTAACTTAAATTAATATTTTATCCTCTATTAATTATTTTATTTTTATCATTAAAATACTTGACCTTTACAGCTAGCATCAGTGATTCTGATAATAGTTTCAGAGTCAGGAATCCAACCAAATATAAATAATCTAATCTGTAAATAGCTTAAACATTGTAATTTTCTCAGAATTTCTTATTATTTTTATTTCTCTGTGATTTTATATTTCTATCTATTTTGCGTTGCTTGTCGGATTAGAGGTAAAAAATTATGAATAAAGTTATTATTATTATAAGGAGGTGGTCACTGTCACCAGACGGGCTGCCTAAATGACTGCGAAAAGCAGTGTGCAACCTGCCATTACTTGTGAACAAGACCAACTTTGTGAACTAGAGCCAACTTTGCAAAGTTCACTTCCAAAGTTGGCGGGAAGCGAACACGAGACCCCTTAAACAGAGGGCTAAGGTTTAACCACTTGACTAATGGGCTTAATTTATAAATTTTTATTTAATATTCTTACTTTTTACGCTCTTTCCTTTACTGAAACCGCTTTGAAATCCGTTGCGTAGGTTAAAAGATATAAGCGTACATACATAGGGACAAGGAAGCGGGAAGAGGATTTGTTTTATACTATATAAAGATGTAAAGATATAAAATATAATATAAATTATAAGATAAAAATAAAATCAAATAAACAACTCTCGTACACACGCGAAATATTATACATTTAAAAAATATATATATTACAAAGGAGTAGTCGAGAACATTGCCTTTAAAGAAATTTCGCCTGGACAATGACTAGATTGACTACAAAGAAAATCATTTAATATTGATTCTTTCAACCCTTTCTCCGCTCGTTCCTTTTCCGGCGACAATAAGAACGGGAACTTATTGACCTTAGGTCACACACGTCTCGGGTTTCTTAAAGAAACACAAATATATGGAATTCAACACGTAAAATTCGCGATTGCATTGTATTCGAGTGACCTCCTTCGGGGTAAAATAGATCCGAGAATGGCGGTGACCCCGAAGAATAGCCCACAATAGTCATTGAGCTCACGACTTATGGCCCCTGTGCCCTTTGGCAATTTTTTTTCTTCAGCCATGGTCAAAAGGGGCAACTCGGCCACATTGTGTCACGGTGGACAATAGCTTCTGATTGGAACTAAACTCAAAAAATATCAAATAAAAAGTGTACTTATATATATTTTTTTCTAATGAACCATACACCATGCGCGATGTCAAATTGATTTCTTGATATTTCATTGAAACTAGTCTTGATAGTAAATGTACAGTTTTCATTTAGAATAAGAATTAATGTACATAGTTGTCCATTTAAAAAGTTAACAGGCAAGGCAAAAAGTTACGAGGTAGACACGTGGAAACGCATCGTTATGGTCACGTGACGACCGCGTTGCTTTTTTGTTAGAGTGATCAACTTTTGAGAGTGGTCCCTTTAATTCAGTATACTTTATTGTAGAGCCTATTTCCCTATCCTTTCCTTATCCTTATCCTTAGTCCTACCATGGTCAGCAGCACCTGTGTCTAGACTAGACTAGACTAGACTAGACCACTAGACTAGACTAGACTCGAACGCTCGGTTTGCGCCGATACTATACAAAATGTATGAAAAGACTCGACCGCAGCTTGTGGTCGCGTTTAGTGGCCGCGTCTAGTGGTCCAATATGCGGGCGGCCTTATAAGCGACGGCAGCCACCTACCATCAAATGGACCGACAGCCTGTGTCGACCTTGACTAAAAAAAATCTTTAATGTATTTTGACACTAACATTGATTGAGCTTATTATTAAGTCTCTGGAAGACAAAAAGTCATTTCAGCCGTAGAAAGTCCACTGCTGGACATAGGCCTCCGGTCAGAAGCAGTTTGGAATAATTCGGGAATTTTTTGTTTTTTGTATATTTTGAAATGGAAAACACCTAAAGAAAATGTTGAAAAAAAAAAGACAATTAAAACTTAATATAAATTATTAATTAAATGAGTTTGTTTGTTAGGATTTCACGCCTTAACCAATCAACCAATCTTCGTGAAATTTTGTATACACGTTGTCAGGGATCTACAAAAAAGGGTATTGCGTAACTCACATTCTTAAAAAAAATGGTTATCAAAATTATTAATTCTGTCTGGTTCTGGTTATTCTGGTCGATTAGTGATCTTCTAAAAATAAAATTAAAAAAAATTCAACTCCTGGAAAAAATATATGAGCAATAGAAATTAAATAAATGCTTTAACATCTAAGTCAGTAATGTATTTTTCTTGTTTTAATTATTTATTTTTTTTAATTAATTCATGCCGATTTTACCATCAGGTTTGACCAGTCTAAGAGACAGACTGTAAGATCAAAGTAAAACAACATATTAATAATATCCAATATACCAAAGTTCATTACTCTGGTAATTCAAATTTGGTGCAACTTTTACGTCATATGAAAGATATAACGGAATACAAAAATCCCAGCAAAAACCGTTATTAAACGCATCTAAAAATCACCCACAACTGCACAATGCTTATAAACGTCTCAAATTGCTGCAAACAGTTATAAATCAATGTGTTAAAAAAAAGTATCTCACGCGACTCCAACATCATCTGTTCCTTCCTAAAAGGGGTGAACATACTACGATGATTTGTTGAAAAAACTGCACAAAGTTTAAAACGGTACCTTCGCTAAACATTTGGCAAAAAAACCGCGGAAGATGTATCGGGAAAAGGGAGTCGAATACCATATCTAACTCTTTCCCATGGGTCTTAACCTTGCTTAGGTTTTTTTTTGATAAAAATTGAGACACCTTTGCGATCTTTCCTATTTTTTGTAATTGTCTGGCATTTTTTATTGATCGAGCGTCGAGCAAAAGGCGAAGGGTCGGGCCCTTTCATTGTACGTGCCCTTCGTTTTAATATCTGCGCTCGATTTTAACAGGTGGGTCAGATGTTACCTCGATCTCAACTTTGTATTAGAAATCTTTAAATTTAAGTAAAAACAAAAAGGAGAAATATATTTTATCAAACTAAACTCATGAAAATTGACAGTTTTACAGTTTCAGTTTATTGAAGGTATGGGCCAAAAATAATAGAAGATAATTTGTTAGATTTACAGGAATAAAGGTTTAGACCGTGACATATTCTATGATAGAATTTTTGGTTACAACTGGCCAGTACTTAAAAAGAGAATTTTTATTGGTTTATTTAAGGAGTTTATATGGAAAACATATATTAATAAAAGTACAAATCTTTGTGGTAATTATTATAAATAAAATGCTTTCAGAGGTGGTGTAACCTCTGGCGGAAATAATAAAAAGAAAAACACCTACCATTGAGAAGACCGTCAGCCTGCCTGCCGACTTATACAGGTTTAATGATTGACTCTTAATAGAAATCAGTGGATTTATTTTTTCATTTATTTTTAAATAAAACATACAGTGATTTGATACTAATTACTAATAACTAACTAACAATTTAACTAATTAATTTACACCGTTTCCATGTTTTCGCATATAAAATCTACATGAAAACAAAACCGTTTTTAAACAAAAGAGGAAAAAAAAACTAAATTGAAAAAGATCTGAAAAAAAAATTAAAATAATAAATGATCTACAGTGCAGAGTGAGAACAATCATTCATAAAATTATTTTTCTATAATATAACTTGTTAGTTATATTTCACAAAAAGCAAATCTTTCTATTTAATTCAAGTATTTCTTATTATGATGTTGCCTCGAGTCCTTAATAATTTGGAGTCGACTAAAGTGGGCTTCTTGTCAAAAAAGTTGACGATCGAAATAGGTATAATTACAGACGGTGGTACACCGCCATTTCGAGGATGGCAGTTTGGGAGATCGAGACGCGCGCGCGACAGAATTTTCCAAAAATTACAAGACAACAAAAAGCGGGCGCATTTTTGGAAATACACCGCGTCCCGCGCCAAGGGACCTCCTCGGTCCATTGGTAGATCGAGAGAACAGTCTAAATGGAATTAATAATTATTTGTAAGTAACTAGCGACCGCCCCCGGCATCGCATGCAATATTTTTTCTTTTTTTTTTTGTGTGTGTTATGGTCGACAGATATGCTGACGGTCCACTCGATACAAGTGCGCTACCTACCATAGTAGGATTAAGGATAAGGGATTTGGATGAGATTGAGCAAAAGGCTTTGGCATCCCTTACTCACTCACCGAAACACAACAAAGCATCCCTTACTCACGCACATACACACACATACTGTTATTTCACGGTGGTCTTCTTTAATTGGTTACTGCCCAAATGGCTGATGTGTACTTCCAGATCAGAGCCAACTATGAAAAGTTAATTTCTAAAATACATCCTGATTTGAATCGAACCCAGGACCTTGACACAGAGCGTTAAGGCAAGCACCCCAACCACTCATCCAATGAAACCATTGGATTATATAAACAAAACTTCATCATTTGTCGTTCCTTCTACCGCTGAAAACTGTTATACATTGAGTGGTTTAAAAGAAGTTAGCGGAGGAACAGATAGAAACGGACAGCTATAGGTACATCCTTACTTATACAGATTATAAAACAAAGTCCTCCGCCGCGTCTGTCTGTCTGTTCGCGATAAACTCAAAAATTACTGCACCGATTTTCATGCGGTTTTCACTAATGGATGAGGGATAATCAGGGAAGGTTTTTATGAAAAAAAAAATACACCCCGGGCGAAGCCGGGAGCGGGACAGCTAGATTATAATTTTATAATATTATATACATATAGACAGATAGATTAAATATAATTTATATAGGTACTAGCTACACGCTTCGTCCGGGTTCAAAATAAAAACTATCCTATATTTTAAGTTGGACCAAATTACACATAGTTACGAAGTTTTATTAAATTCGGTTCAGTAGTTTAGGAGTTCATCGAGGACTCCTAAACTAACACTGTAATAAAATGGAAAAATTAATTTCCACATGATACTTACCTTAGAAATCTTCGACATGTTAAAGCAAATAGCTTTTAAAAAGTACTTTAATCGCATATTGTAAAATGTGTTCGGCCGATAATATTATATCTATCTCGTTCTAATAAAAGGCAATTCGTAGCGCGTCCCTCTCACAACCGATGCGTTCCAAAATGGAACAGAAAAATATTCGCCGCGCAAAATGTCTCGCATAGTTGTCGAACTGAGAAATGTCAGTTTTGTTTAAATTTTTAAAAAATTAATAACGCTCGCTCTCCGCTCGCATTTTTTTGTTGTGTCCACCTTTCATCCTTAATTAGAAATATTTTCGTATTTTGTTATGTTACAACCGACGCGAACGGCACGAAAGCTATTCTTTAATTATATTCGGTACAAAATCAATGTTTTCGGATTCAATAAACAAGTTATAGTCATATTGAGGCAACATATAAAAAAGGATGAGGCGGTGTTGTTAAAATAATAAAATGTCGTATTCAGAGTAAATCGATGCACTGTATCTACGTTTACATCTATATCTATATCTATATCTATATCTATATCTATATCTATATCTATATCTATATCTATATCTATATCTATATCTATATCTATATCTATATCTATATCTATATCTATATCTATATCTATATCTATATCTATATCTATATCTATATCTATATCTATATCTATATCTATATCTATATCTATATCTATATCTATATCTATATCTATATCTATATCTATATCTATATCTATATCTATATCTATATCTATATCTATATCTATATCTATATCTATATCTATACCTATACCTATACCTATATCTATATCTATATCTATATCTATATCTATATCTATATCTATATCTATATCTATATCTATATCTATATCTATATCTATATCTATATCTATATCTATATCTATACCTATACCTATACCTATACCTATATCTATATCTATATCTATATCTATATCTATATCTATATCTATATCTATATCTATATCTATATCTATATCTATATCTATATCTATATCTATATCTATATCTATATCTATATCTATATCTATATCTATATCTATATCTATATCTATATCTGTGAGAAGTCGATGTACCTGTACATATGATGTATTTTGACGACATTGGTCTAGTAGTTAATGTTCTTGCTCTAAAGTTTTTTTATACAAAGGGCTAACGGCAGGCTAAAGATCCATTTGACGGTTTGTGATTTCCGTTAATATAATTAATTTGCGTTTCCTGACCTATCTATTTTTTTTTTTATTTACAGGTAGTCAGACAACTGACGTCGTATCCTAGGTTTAGTACCTAGATACGAAATTTCAATTTATCGAATTCAAAAAGTATTAAAAAATAGTACAAAGTTATTGTGCCCTTAAAATATCGAATGCATTTCACTTCCGACATCTTGCTTCTTAAAGATTTTTTTTTAGTTTTCAACACACGGCTGTAACATGACTCCTCAGTTTTGTCAAAATATTACACAGTGACAATTTCCGTTTTTTGCCAAAATAACCCTTTTCTTATCAGACTTGAAGGGTTGAGGGTTCTTTGTTGGAGTTCGTTTGGCGTTTCTTGCGATTTAAGATAGGCATCTGCTAATAATACCTCATTGAGCAGAGCATGAAAAATTTTATTTATTATTATTAATTATTATTACGGTCTACTTGATGGCATGTGGCTACCGTCGCCTTAACACAAGCAAAGTCACTGGTGCTGCAAGTGTGCATAAAAAGGGCACACTGAATTTCGCAGTTATTTGGGCAGCCCGTCTGGCGGCAGTAACCACCGCCTTAAAGAAGACCACCGTAAAATAACAGCAGGTGTGCGGTTGTGTTTCGTTGAATGAGTAAGGTATGCCAGAGCCCATTTCCTGATCCCTTCCCAATCCCTATCCTTAATCCTACTATGGTCGGCAGCGCACTTGTGTTAAGGCGACGGTAACCACCTACCATCAAGTGGACCGTCAGCCTGTCTGTCAAACGTAACATAAAAAAAGTTGAAGCTGCGGGAAGTTCCTAGTCAATTTTAGTATAAATAGTAGTTTATTCGGTAGCATTATAATTATTAGCATATATCAGAAATTATATTACCTATTAATTTTTAATATACCTTTTTTTTATTCACAAAAATCCTTTAAATATAAAAATAAAAATAAAAAAAATGAAAAAACCCCGTTACTTTTACTTTAATCTATATTTCCATATTAGAAACATTCGTCTTCCATTTTTGTACAATTTGAAATTCAAAAGAACCGAATTCTCATTCGAGTCGCGTCGCGTTCTAAATATAAAAACTCTTTTTTTGTCAAATATGGAAGGGTTAAGTTAAAAACATTCTATTTTCGAATTGTTAAAAAGTCCACATTGTATAGAATACGTCAAAACCTCATGCGTTAGAGAAACGTAACTAAGCGTATAGTATACGCACAATATTCACATAAAACAAAAATTTTATACTCGTTTAATCACTTTTGCGCAGTCATTTTAGCAGCCCATTTGGCGGCAGTAACCACCCCCTTACAGAAGGTCACTGTGAAATAAGAACATGTGTCCTGTTTTGGTAAGTGAATAAAGGATGTCAGAATTCAATTCCTAACCCTAATAAATAAATAAATAAATAAATCCTAATTAATTCCTAATCCCTTGTCCTTAATGGTTGCCAGCGCATTTGTAGCACTTGTGACGGTATTTGTGTTGATTATAAGTGACCATCAAGTAGACCGTCAGCCTATCCTTTATATATATTCTCTGCCATTCTCTGACGTCGAAAAGCGATTTGGTAAATCTTATTTCGAATAAAAATGTTTTGAATTTGAATTTGAATTTGAATATTAAAAAAAAAACATAAATATAATTAATGCGATTATATATATTTCTATATTAATTATTGCGTTTATCGAAGAGCTATTTTCTATAAGGATGCTATATAATCAGTTATGAAACTGAAAAAGAATAGGGTTATTGTTTATTTTTTTTTTCTCAAAGTAGTACTTAAAACAGTTCATGCAAATGTGTTCAAATAGGTAATATTATAATGAAAAGTTTGTGAGAATATTTTTTACTCTTACGCACAAAATTTCTCGGAACTAAATTACAACTAAATTGTTAATTATGTAACAATGCAATGCCATCGGCACCAAAGTAGACCCAATTCTAATAAGTTTGTGTTCACAATTAAGACTGAAAATAAATAAACATTAATTTTTTCTGAAATCGCAACATATACTACATAAATGTACTCCTTTTTCAAATGATACGAAAGACACAGGAAGCTCGGGTTTTTTGTCACTTCCACATCTCGTCTGAAGCCGAAGCGATACCGTTATCTCTCTCTTTGCCGAAGAATTCTTCTTACGTCGGAAAGGATCAGCAACACCTTCTTAGTTCTCAGGTGTGTTGACAATAACAGATGTTCAGAAGATGGCGACGCGAGCGCATATTACACAATTACAATTATATTTAATTATTTTTTTCTCGCGTCGCTTGTTGTTTAGGATTTTCTTGTGTAGGCGTTCAGATAGAGACGCCATGCGTTTGGAAAACATTGGACATTGTTATACTAATCGTAGTTGCCGGATTAATCTATCCAAAGTTATAAAAATATCTACAAGGAATTTCGAAGTTTGTTTACACAAATTAATTTTGCATCTATTTGGGAAAATCTTTCGCTGTGGAAATATTGGCATGGGCTATATATATGTTATATATATAGCATTTATAGGCATAGGCTATATATAGGCTATAAATTATGTTTAATAACTGCCCTCGTACAGTTTAAAGATAAATCCTACGAATTTTACTAAATTAAAAAAAAAAGAAAAGGTCACACTGCGGATTATACCTCGTTTACATTCAGACCATTTCTATACTAATATTATAAAGAAAGATGATTTGTATGTTTTTGTAGTAGTTTTTGTGGACTGGACTACTGGACCGATTTTGAAAATTCTTATACCCTTAGAAAGCTACGTTATCGCAAGTAACATAGTGTATATTTTATAAAGTTACGCGGGCGAAGTCGTATTCAACAGCTAGTGGGCAATAAAAGATCACTGTGATCAGTCGGCTGTGACGTGTGCTGTTTTGGTAATAAATTGTGGTCACACGAGTTTCGACAACGCAACAATGATATAAGTTGTATTATAATGCAGTAAGTAAATGTTTTAAATGTCATATTCACTATTACCGTTAGACAGTTTCCCAAATTCGAAATTTGATTTGAATTGTTAATTCTTAGTAATTGTAGGTGTTTTGTTGTGTAGTGATGACTATAGATTTTGGGGTTCCGCATTAGTTATGTGAATCATCTATAATATCTATGCCTACCTACATTTTCTATACTTATATAAAAAGAAATATAAAGAATATTTATAAAGAGAATAGATTTGTATTTTTGTATGTTTCCAATGATTAAACTCAAAAACTACTAGACCGATTTTAAACATTCTTTCACCTATACAAAGCTACAATAAGTAACATAGGCTTTATTTTATAAAGTTACGCGGATGAAGTCGCATGCATCAGCTAGTATAAAATAAAGATGCTGTCCACCTCTATCTGTTTCTGCGCTAACTTCTTCTAAAGCACCCAACGGATTTTGATACGATTTTCACTAAAGGAAAGATCTATAAACGAGAAAGGTTCTATTAAATATCTGTATATTATAAAAATGTGTTATTTTGTTTGTTTTAAATGTATGATAATTGTAAAGCAAAACAAAGATCCTAACTAAGTCCTTAATATTATAAATGCGACAGTGAGTATGTACTTTGTTTGTTAATCTTTCACGCCTTAACTACTCAACTGATCATCATAAAATTTTGCATACATCTTGTCAGTGGTATAAAAAAGGACGTAGGCTACCTTTATCCAGGAAAAAGTAATTTTCCTGAGGGACGCGGACGAATATTATATATATAAAAAAATGCATCCTGGGCGAAGACGGAAGCGCGTCGCTAGTGTATATAATTTAATTTAATTTTAACATAACAATGTTGCGTGACGCACCTAATTCAATTAACATTATTTGACACAATTTTTTTTACGAAAAACCAAAAAAATTGAACCATTTTTCGTAAACAAACAAAATTGAAATGTATTTCTAAAATCCGTTCCGAACTATGAACTTTAAAACCCCAACACAGGCCGTAACACAATATCTCATTTGAAGAGAAAAAAATCAATGAGAAAAGACGAGATTTGACCCAAAAAAACTCCCTTTTAAAGGGTTATAGAGCGAGACAAAACGATACCGGTATCGGGTTAGAAAGAGACAGCAACAGCATTTAACCCTTTCCTAGCACCTGGTCGCTTTTTGTCCTCGTGTTTTTGTGACATAATTTTAAAAAGTGCAAAATTTTGTATTGTTTGGGGTCAATATTGATTTTTTTTTTTCAGTTCAAACGGTAGCGAGTAACAATGTGGATTCGTTAGCTAACATTAGTTTGGAATGAGGCCATAACTTATATCTTACAACAGTTTTTAGCTAATATACCATTATTATCGATATTTAGTTATTTATGATGTATTTTTTTTTATATTACAAGGTTGAAATAGAAAAGATTTTGGAATTATGATTTCGGAATGATACTGATTGCAGTCAGAACCTAATGGTAAGGTGATCATGGCGACAGTCGCCTATAGGAATATATACAACACCGGTGGAAAGTCGACGTCGACTTGAATCGTGAAATCGTGGGCACCAGCTAGTTTCCCATAAAAAATCTTATAAAATAGAAAAAAATTATAATCTTATATAAAATAAATTCATTACGGCGTTTTCTGGCTCTATAATGGCTATATATTGGCTGTATAGTGTCTATTTAACTTGAAGTTTTTATAGAACTGCTAAAAAGACAAATTCAATTACTTAAATCCCACCACGAAGCAATACCTAAGCGAAATAAACCCTAAGTTTTAACCAAAAAGATTCACAAAGGTTATGAAAGTTTTCATAGATAAGAAATCTCGCAAAATTATTACCAATTGAACGTTTATAAAACAAAGGTCAGATTGTGCGTGTGCGCATGTTAGTGTGTGTGTGAGCACGAGTCTCCAACACGTCCCTTGCCCGTAAACGATAAAAGTATAAATTAAAACATCTCCATGCTTGTACAAAGCGAGACGAACGACAGACTAATGTAAAAAATTGCGAACGCTTTAAGGAACACAGTGAAAAAAGGGCAAAAGCAAGACAATCAAATGAGAGGCAGACAAAAACGGGATAAAACGAGAGACAAAAAGCATTATTGCGGATTGTTTTTAATTATCGAGTATCGGCATAAATCGATGCACGTCGCCGCGGGCCCGCCGGCGGTCGGGACAGCTACATACTTAGAGTAGCCATTAATATAACTCTTAAATGACTTTTTAAATTATAATTTCAATATTTTTTATAATCCCTAACATATTCTAAATATCATCAATATGTTAATAATAACATTTTAACATTGATTACATTCATATTAAGCCTCTGGAAAAATAAAATTAATATTAAAAATCATCATTTCATGTTACCGAGGTTAAAAAAAATTGTTTTTTAGAATTTTTGTCTGTTTGTCCGTTTGTACCGTTTGTACGATTGTACGCTAATCTCAGAAATGGATTAACCGATTTGAATGCGGTTTTTCACACATGTATTGATATGCTACTTTTTTCCTTGAAAAGTGTTTGAAAATACTGTGGGATTTTCTCTGTCCACCTCTGTCCGCTCCTCCGCTTACTTCTTATAAACGGCTTTTAATACGGTTTTCACTAACGAAAATGAGCGACAAACGAATAGGGTTGGGTTATATAATTTGTAGAAAAAAAATTTTGAAGCCGGAGTGTAGTGTGACTATAGTGTGAACACTACTCCACGCCATCATTAGTCACGATTCATAAAATTCATATGTATGGGTGAAGGCAGCGCGATCGCGCGGATGTTCGATATATTTTACTTATAAATAAGCGGGAACATTGTAGCATAGAAGGTGCGTCGGTTTGTTCGTTTGTGCTGCTTTGTCATTGCGCCGCACTACGGAGTATTTTATAGAAACTAAATCACGATTATTAACGCTAAATCGAGATGCGCAAATTTAAATGATAAATTTACCTTTTTTACATGAAGTATATCAGACAGGCTGACTGCACGCTTGATGGTTGGTGATTACCGTCGCTATAACACAAGCCACGCCATAGATGCTGCAAGTGCGCTGTCGACCTTAGTAGGAATGTCTTTATGTTAAGGTCGATAGACAGGCTGAGGGTCCACTTGATGATAGGTGGCTACAGTTGCCTATAACACATGCACAGCCACAGATGCTGCTAGTGCTGCTTAGTAGAATTAAGGAATAGGAAGAGATAGGGAAATGGGCTCTGGCATTCCTTACTCACTCACCGAAACACAACAATGCTGTTATTTCATGGAGGCATTTATGTAAGGCTTAATGACCTTAATGCCGCCATACCTATTGGCTGCCCAGTAGCGACCCGCTCCCGGCTACGCACGGGTGATATTTTTCTGCAAATTATATATTAAAACCTTCCTCGTATATCCTTTTTAAAGGTACTGGCGATACCATGTAGTGTCACTAGTACTATTAATAGTACAGTCCAATGGTACTAGAGCAACTAAATCGTTTAACGCTCTTTCCATTAGTGAAAATCGCATTAAAATCCGTTGCGATCTATGAGTTTATACTGATAGTCGGGGTTATACTGATATTATAAAGAGAAAATATTTTTGTATTTTTGTATATGTAATGAATAAACTCAAAGACTACTGGACCATTTAAAAAAAAAAAATCACCTGTAGAGAAAGTTAGATTATCACCTGTAGAGAAAGTTAGATCAGGCTATATTTTATACAGTTACGCGGACGAAGTCAAGTGCAACAGTTAAGTCCGTTTGTGTACGCTTCAGAAACTTGAAAATTTCTGCACCGATTTTTATTCGGTTATCATAAATGGAAAGAGGAATAAACGAGGTAGGTTTGTGTAGGTATATAAAAAATTTAATCCCAGGCGAAGCCGGGAGTGGGTCGCTATTTTAATATAAAAATTATTTAATTCGTTAATTACTGGTTATTATCTTTTAATGTGTAATCCTATCTATTCAAATCATATAACTCACCCGATATACTCAAATTTCAATCCAAGGCTGTTGACCTCTCTGACTATTGTTTTCCAACACAAAAGGGCATTAAAAAAGCGTTGAAAAAAGGTTCTATATTCCATCATTGTAAGGCTGTCATTGATCATTTTTCAAAAAACCTCCAAAATTCCGGGCTCAAATTGAATTTTGGTTGAAAAGGGTATAAAATGTTGAGATGCAGACAGATTTTTTTCTTTTCTTATAACGACTTTTTGTTGGGATTTGTAAGGGGTTCGGACGAGTTGTGTAGGAAGTATTAAGGAGTTTTATTTTTGACGTGAATGCGTATTTAAATTTGCTTCCATAGTGAGAGGCAATTCAGAAAAATGATGATAACAAAATCGGGGGATACATACATATCTATCATTTACATCCAAAATTTAATTACACCTCTCGATAGCTAAAGAATCAAAAACCTATATAGTATATTCGAATTCGTTGAATATATACACAATACGCTCAAAGAAAACTTTACTCGTATTAACCTACGCGTAGGTATTTATGTAAAACACAGCCACACCTATTTTTTTTTTCGACAATAAGGTGATTAAGATGTTATAAAAAAGGAGTACTATTTTTACAAATAAAAACAATTGGTACTTACTCATTACTGTTCGCAGTTATTTATTGGGCAGATGGGGCATGTAGTTGCAAAAGTACTGATGCGGAACGTTAGAAAAAACAATTGATATAATGAGTAATCTATGTGTTTGTTGACTCAAATGGTTGGAGTAGTTAGAGGCTGTTAAATACATAAAGGTGAGATTTTTGAAATGTTTAACTCACACATCAAAAGGTGGTTCAACTCCCAAACGTATAAAACAAGGATGCCTCGTTTATGACTGGAATAAAGCTGAAAAATTGTAATATGAAGTTACTCTAACAGTAGAAGAGTGTTCATCCGACCTCGCAACTTATTCGCCTATAACGGACGCGGAGGACATCGAAGGTTTAGTCGGTATGTCTACCCCACTACCATCTCGGGGTGTAGTTCGACATAAACCATGATGGATTCCTCTTGTTAAAAAAGGTATGTATGTAGCTATGTAGACTGAAACATGTACATAAATTGATCAGAATTAGATCATTCGTGAAGCAAGCGTTTTCGCAGCTTTCCAGTCCGCAGAAGAGTTGTATGTAATATTAGATTGGTATGTAGAATGTAAGCGGCCCGGGAATCGAATTGAAGACACATGCGTTTTAAATCAGTACGAACCGATCGCGCAAATAAACGACGCCGTAGGAAGATATAATAAAGTATTGTTGGTGTAGGAACACTCCAATGAATTGAGTCGCAATGTAATTAAAATTGGCGAATATTTTTTTTAATGAAAAAATATTTTATATGAAATACATTACTATATTTTGTGCTCCATACCAGGGTTGTTGTGGATATACAATTTTTAACATTTCAAGTTTTATTTTAATAGCTTTAATTCATAATGCAGAAATAAATGATTAAATTCGATCATTTTAATACTTTGTTTTATTAAGTAATCAAGTTTTTTAAATTTAAGAATATGTTGTACTTTAAACTCAACATAGCATAATGTAAATCAATCAACATGTTCGTTCAAAACATCGAGATTCCGGTATTATGTCCGCCCAGACAGCCAATGTCATTGACGACTCAGCGCCTTAAGTAGATTATGCTTTAGTTTTAAGTATTCTTGGTGATTTTTCATAGCACCAGAGATCTTCCACAGATTTTAGTTTCGCTAAAAATACCTATTGAAAAAAATATATATATTTGAATCTTCAAAACTTTTCTGTTCTTACTCCAAGAATCGAATAAGATATGGAAAAATTAACCAAGTCGTGCAAAACGATCATTGCTCTTAGGGATTCCGTACAAAAACAAAATACTAACTTTAGCCAGTGGCTTCGGCCTTGTAAAAAGTTTAAAAATCACCTATATTAGTCAACCATATCTAACTTCTTTTAAATATTCTATCTTTTTGTTTACGGAAAAGCGATTGACCTCAATCTCACCTGCTGATAAGTGAAAAATTCTAAAATGGAGTTAGCTTGCCCGTTAGTAGCTTATTTACTCTGTTCTTGAAAAATCTCAAGTTGTAAATTTTAGGGAACACTGAAGAATAGATATATATTGTTAGATACTTTTCGAAGACATATACGCACCACAATCTCCAATTTGGCATTCCTTTTGACGAAGACTCACTCACTCCCTTATAGAAGACCATGTGTTGTTTTTAGATGCAAGAGTAAGAAATGCTGAAACCCATTTTTCTAGTCCACTGATTTCTTTTTAAACAATTTTATCTATTAAAAAAAAACCGAAAAAATATATACTATCTATATATAATCATACAGCTGAACACGAGTTTATCTGTGTGTTGGGTTGAAGTCGGCTTTAAAAATCCTTTTTCTTGAGGAAGGTTATAGTCTACCAATAACTACGGGGGTTACCGAGAAGAACCGACATGTGCAATTGTGCATGCCTGTGGCCATTTAAATTAAATGGCGCGTGAAACCGCAGGACACAGCTAGTAATACATATTTTTTATCCAAGAAAGTTTAAGTAAAAGTTATATTGAACCCCAAGAAATCGAGAAATGATTTGACGTAACAAAACAAGGTTAGTACACAGCTTACACAGTACACTTCATAAAAGCAGATATAACGAAATTTTTAATAAAATATTTTTACAAAACAATAAATGTATCTCTATTATGTACATAATACAATACTATTGGTATTTTATGTATATAATATATACAATTATATACATAAAATACCAATTATAATATTAAATTTATATATTAAATTTGTAAAAATAAGTGCTCATATAACATATGACATCGATTGACATCTGACAGATATTGATTTTTTTTTTCAATATTACACAAATTTAAATATAATTTAATATATATTTTATCATTTTATAATATATATTACAAGAAAATTGTGCAAAAATAATACTTAAATTGTGGCAGTAACATAAGTTTCTTCATGACCAAGGAATAAATCGAATAAATGTAATTTTTCTCACAACGAGTGGCCGCGACTGAAAACTGCGAAGAATTTGATTTTAAAATAAAATAAATCCATCAGTACTACTGAACAATTACCATTTAAAGAGATCAGCTATTATTCCTGCCACAAATTGTACCGAAGCCGCTATGACACCAAGCAGAGGAAAGGTTTTGTTCAAAATATAAATTTTGAATGTTTTCGACAGCTGATGATTTCGACAGCCACAAATGAAGATAAATTTCTTACCCCTCCGGATTCGACACAACTGCCGCCTCCGCTGCCTGATCAACGACAGTGTTGTAGGCGGCAGCTTTTTCAAGAAATACATAATCCTACATTAATAAATACTTCTTTACTTTTAGAGGATGCTGCCGACCAAAATATAAGTCAAAATTCCAATTTGAAAGGCAATAATGTATCTATAGAAAACCTTATCAAGTGCGACCTGTGCTCCCAACCTCGATATTTCAAAGGTAATCGTGGTCTAAAAATTCATTTAAGTAAAGCACATCCTTCAGTACCAAATTTAAGTGAACCAGCAAATAAACAATTGCCAACAATTTTTTGGGAAACACTATCTAAATTGAAAAGTAACTTGTCGATAGTGAAAAGGATTCCACGTGGGGCTCGCATCAGCGTAGCAAAATGCCTTACGCGAGATATTAAAAATGTTTTAAATTCGAAAACAAATCAGGCTTGGGAAAATCTACTTACTTTCCCATACAGAATTCTTCATGTTTCTGAAAAACTTTCAGAAATAGAATCGTTAACAAACAAAATAAAACAAAATTGTGTTCAAAATTGTAATTTAAACTATGATTTCTCCTTTGTGCCACATCGTCACACATTTAGGCCGTCAAACGAAGTCTCATACAAGATTGTCGAGGATAAAATGGCTGAAGGAGATATCAGAGGTTCAGCAAAGATACTTTTTTCCAATGATACAATGGCGCCGAATAATACGGAGACCTTGTTGGCTTTAAAGAACAAACATCCACCATCATCAAAACAAAATAAATTGTTTTCTACCTTGCCCCCAGGCATCAATGAGGAATTTGTAACGGCAACTCCTCAAGATGTGAGAGCAGCCATAACATCTTTCCCAAGTGGCTCTGCAGGTGGCCTTGACTCCCTAACGCCACAGCATTTGAAAGATCTAATAAGTGCGGGTTGTGGTGAAGTCGGGGAAGCTCTGCTTAAGGAGTTTACATCACTCATAAATTTGATGCTTGAAGGCAAGGTTAATGAACAGATTGTTGACATCCTGTATGGAGCAAACTTGTGCGCCTTACTTAAAAAAGACGGAGGTATACGACCTATTGCCGTTGGAACTGTATACCGCCGTCTCGCAGCCAAAATTTGTTGTAAAAGCATCGAAGAAACCCTGTGTAAGGAATTCCAACCCTTACAGTTGGGTTTCGGTTCACGTGGTGGATGCGAGGCAGCAGTACACGCTTTAAGAACTTTCCTAACTCAACAAGGAGGTGAAGTTTTGGTGAAAGTAGATGTGAAGAACGCTTTTAACTCTGTGGACAGAAACTTTCTTCTTCATCAAGTTAAACTCAAAATTCCCCATTTATATAGCTTTATTTGGCAATGCTATGGAAAACCTACAAAATTAACCTACAAAAACAACCTTATTTGGTCTGAAGTTGGATGCCAGCAAGGGGATCCCCTCGGACCGGCTCTTTTTAGCTTAGCAATTCACCCAACCATCCAAAAGTTGAAGTCAAAATTTAATGTGTGGTACCTAGATGACGGAACGCTGGGAGGTGATATTAACACCACATACAGCGACTTACAGCTTATCATTTCAGAATTCGATAAGATAGGACTCACACTAAATTTTTCAAAATGTGAAATTTTTGTACCCAATATTTCACAACAGAATATCGTACAAAATATTTTTGAACAAATTGCTCCTAATATTAAATTGCTAGACAAAAGATCACTTCGCCTCCTGGGATCCCCAATTCTAGATGATTCAATACAAGATTTTGTAGACGAGAAAATTCTAAATTTCCTTTCTGTTTCTGAGCGATTAGAAAAAATAAACATACATGTAGCCTATACTATAATAAAACATTGCCTTTTTGTCCCAAAATTTATGTATACTCTTAGATGTTGTCAGCTTTGGAATCATCCCTTTCTTACACAAAAACTGGACAACATTATAAGAGATACACTCATCTCCATACTAAACACACCTTTTGATGACCGTACTTGGCGCCAGGCCTCTTTGCCTATAAAATTAGGTGGCCTCGGCATTCGCAAAATTTCTAGTGTTTCATTACCAGCTTTCTGTTGTTCTGTATACAGCACTTCTAAATTGGTACACTCTATTTTAGCTCAATCATTTCCTAATTGCCAAATATGCCATTTTACAGAAGCTACAGAAAGTTGGAAAAGAGTCTGTTCGACAAATTCTCTGCCCAAATCCCCTATTCGTCAAAGGCAATGGGACGATCCTCTCTGTATTTTGGAATTTAACAACCTAATAAATTCATCAAGTTCCAATACAGAGCGTGCTCGTCTACTTGCCGTAGCGCGATGGGAATCAGGCCTCTGGCTACATGCTTTACCGTCACGTAACATTGGCAATCTTTTAGACAATAATACTTTTAGATTGGCAGCATCCCTACGAGTTGGCGCTCCTTGTACAGTTTCTCACCACTGTAATTGTGGAGAATCAGTAGATCGGTTCGGCCACCACGGATTATCCTGTATCAAGAGCGCAGGACGCATACCGCGACACGCCAGTCTGAACGATATCATCCGTCGGGCGTTTGTTAGTGCCGCCGTCCCATCAGTTTTAGAACCCAACGGACTAATGAGAGACGACGGCAAGAGACCCGACGGCATGACCCTTATTCCCTGGAAGCTGGGAAGACCCCTGGTATGGGATGCCACATGTGTAGACACCCTGGCCCCTTCTCATCTTCCAGGAACCACGTCACAGGCTGGTGCTGCCGCTTATAAAGCCGAAAATCTCAAGCGGCGCAAATATGTAAACTTAGATAATGGTTACATGTTTGTGCCGCTTGCGGTAGAAACCATGGGTCCGTGGGGGCCAGCCGCTCATGAACTCTACAAGGACCTGGCTAAACGGTTGGTAGAGGCGTCAGGTGACCAGAATGCTGGCTCTTACTTTGCCCAAAAGATAAGCATATGCATCCAACGGGGCAATGCCGCCAGCATTCTGGCCACTTTTCCGTCTACCAAAGGCTTAATAGATCTAAATTATTTATAAGTATTTTTTGAAAATAATTAGTTAGTTTTTAAGTTTTGTATATATTAATTTGTATATAATTTATATTTATAACTTATGAGTACATGTAATTTATATTTTTTGATAATAATTAGTTAGTTTTTAAGTTTTGTATAAATCATTTCTGTTTAGAACAAATACCAATAGTTTTCAATGTACAATGTATCAAATAAACATTTTTTTCTTTCTTTCTTGTGTCGTATGAATATAATATAATATAATATAATATAATATTATATTATATTATATTATATTATATTATATTATATTATATTATATTATATTACATTATATTATATTATATTATATTATATTATATTATATTATATTATATTATATTATATTATATTATATTATATTATATTATATTATATTATATTATATTATATTATATTATATTATATTATATTATATTATATTATATTATATTATATTATATTATATTATATTATATTATATTATATTATATTATATTATATTATATTATATTATATTATATTATATTATATTATATTATATTATATTATATTATATTATATTATATTATATTATATTATATTATATTATATTATATTATATTATATTATATTATATTATATTATATTATATTATATTATATTATATTATATTATATTAATGTAAAATGTAAACTGCATTAATTTTTTCTCCCCTTATAGTATACCCAACAATTATTGAACAATAAACAAACAGTGTACTATGTAAATCAAGAAGATGCATCAGGCGAGTGCGAGAGAGACAGCAACATCGATGCAACAAGGACACGAAATGCGCCCGAGCACATCATTAGCTGTTTGTAATTATATTTTCGATGGATAGGACAGGAATAGTATAGGTGCGGCGACGATATTGCTACACTATAGCTAGTACTGGTACTGGTATTTCAGAGGGTAAAAGTACAAAATGCTCTTCTATTATCATTATCATTATCATTATCACCAACCCACAAGCGTCATCATTGGACGTGTTAGCATTATAATATAGAAACTTTAGATATAATTGTTGTTGTTGTTGTTTATTTTTTAATAAATTCAAATTAAATAAAATTAGTATGTTGTATTAAAAAGACATTAATTGCCTTACATGCCAGGGATTTTTTTGATGAATGTAAGGGGTAATTGTTTTTGATGTACATGATCACCATACTAAAAGAGTCAACACTTGACTCAGTTTAGTTAGTTTAGTTTAGTTGATTTAGTTTAGTCACCTAGTTCAAATTGTGATATGCAGTTTTCAAATATACAAATAACTGGCAGTTCATACCTAAAAGAACATAACAAACTTGGTATCTTACACAGGCATCTCGAGTACAGAACATAATGTATATTCCGTCTGGCCCAGAAACAAATTTTCAGAACTGACGGCTAACTTCAGAAATAGAGGCACTATAAGAAGAAGAAGAACTTTGTTGACTTTTAAGTTTACACTGCGTTTCGCAGTATAATTTATCTTGTGTCAATAAGCGACATGCGATATTAAGCGAGTTTTTTACATTAAAAAAATACATGTCCTATCCACACTAATGTAAACGTGAACCCTTCCGTCGGAGAATCATGTAAGAAATTCAAAAACGGAATGATTTTTAAAAAAATGTATTCGACCAACCTCGCTCGTTTATAATAAGAGAAACGGAACAAATAAAAAGAACTCGCGGGCATACCCTTTTCGGATTTTGTTCGAAAACGAACGATCTTGTGATAAATATTGAAATATGGAATGGAGATATGATACTTTTTGTTCTCATTGGCTTTTATCTTTTTTTTTATTGTTTCTCTCTCGGCCCTAATGGCGTTTTGAACACGTTTGCGTCTGGATTTCGGACCGAATGCTACCGTTTTATGGACTATTAATTTAACGGCGCCCAAACTATTATGTGTTCGGAAGTTGGTCGGGTGTCCTCTTAATATTCTTTATGGACGATCTTCTGTCGTAACGACGCATCTTTAATTGGCGCGTTATTGGTGTTTATAGTTTTAAATTTGTTATGTCTACTAGATACTTCTAAAGATATTTTTATGTAGTTTTTTATTAATATAGTTTGCATCTATTAAATTATGTAAATTCTGAATCTCTTGGCTATGTTACTTTCAAAGTAGAATAAATATTTAATTCAGAAATATTAACTACATTTCCTCAAGTGGTTAAGGTTTTTCTTCTAACGGTCCACTTGATGGTAGGTGGCTACCGTCGCCTATATCCACAGGTGTTGCAAAGGATTACGGATAAGGGATTAGGAAGGGATAGGGCATTGGCTCTCATAATAGCTTTCTTGACACAAGGGTCAAGGTTCTGTTTCCTGGTGAGTCTACTGCCAATAAGTTTCAGTACCCTCTTTTTATATTAAATTGATGAGCCTATAGATAGTATGGTTACTTTAGCACTCTATTACTGGACTTTGCGACTACGCACAGTGAGTATTGTAATATGGTAAAGATGACAATACATTATTATGGGAGTACCTCTTGCGATGTAGTGAAGTTTCGTAATATTAAAAATAAAGGCTTTAATTTCTCAAGAAATTTTAAACTTTCTTAATTCTTATAAGACATAACAAGTAAGTAAATAGTCCTACATACTCTATTATAGGATGAAAAGTCCAAATTATCACTTTGATTTCCAGTATCATATTTCCCGGTTAGATAGGACTATCTAAATTCCAATTTAAAAACATCTCAATATAAAAAAGCTATCAAACAAATCAACATAAATAAAAACCCCTTAAAAGTACCTACGCCATTAATTAGCTAGGTAGGTACGCAAAACAAGTAAAAAGAAGTCATGTTAGAATATTCTAGAACCTAAACGGTCACTCAATAAATAGTTCGATACAATATTTTTTACTTAACATCTTCACATCAATCGATAACTGACTTGCATGTGTCAGACTAGCCATCATTAGGAGAGCCTCTGCATCATAATTACTTCTTTATTCGAATACAAGTGATTTTTTTGTATTCCATTGGTATCGATCTAATGATATGCGCCGATATGTGAACCTATATGTAATAAGTATGTAGATTTGTGTGATAAAATATAATTTCATTACAATTCTCTGAAAGTACCTATAAGTCTTATTTAACTCTGATGTTGGGTTTGCAAGTAATAAATAATAATCTAATTTTATCTGTGATAATACAATTCATACATATATATATATATATATATATATATATATATATGAAGTAATTATGATGCAGAATAAGTATGGAAGACGTGAATAGTTTTAAAAGTCATTAAAGTAATTATAAAAAGTTAATGAAAGTTAAGTCATGTTGTTATGGTCACAAATCTTTTGTTCAAATAATTTAACTACATATTACACTTATGTGAGTACGCTGCTGGGGTGATGTTATTTTTTTATTATAAAATTCTATAACAAAATGGTTTTTATGATGGTGTATTGTCGTAGGAGTATTTGAGGAGTAGAACAAAATGAATAGACAGCAACGTAAAGATAGGCTTATCCTGGACCAAAGAATAAGTATAACTAATCTCTAGCGAGATCTTGGCCCCTCCACCAAAAGGTGGAAAAATATACTTAATTATATTTTTCTAAAATCAACACCTGATTAAAATAACTAAGCAATAATTTATTCAACCCTTATTGCTCATAATCTGTCAGGCGTTGAATTTTTTATTGATCCCTCGGGACCAGTACTTTTTTCTGTATGCAAAATTTATAGATGATAGGTTGAATAAACAAATTAATTTTCGATTTTATAAAATGCCTACACTAGAACACTAGAATAGTAGGTAGGTACTAGTTAAAACAAGAGAACTCTGCTTTACATAACAAACCATCCAAGATGCCAAGTCACGTCACTCATCGTCCGCTTCGAATTAAAAAAGAGATTCAAAAAAATATATTATAACTCGTTCTTGAGGATTTCAAATTTCTTTGGTTTGAATAAAAGGAATGGTCGATGCTGCGTCATCGCACGTATTGGGTGATGTGTTTATAATATTAGGAGTTCCATTTGGTTTGTTTTTAGAGAGATGAAGTTTGTAAAGGATTTGAATCTAAACTAAAAGTATAACTATAACTATGACTATGTGAGCCTTGGTGTAACAATAGACAGTCAAAATGCCGCGACCAGAGGCTATCGACCTGGGAGTACCTGACCTTTTGACAATTACTTATTTTTATAAATTTAATACAAAATAGAATTTGTTTTCAATTAATTCAACGTTAAAGGAAGGAAGCTGCAATAATTCGGGAACGTAACGTGGGGCGAAAGATACCGTATTCCTCAACTAGTGATGCAAGGTAAATCTAAAAATTAAAGAATGATTGATATCTTGGTTAAAGATTTGAGAAAGTGGTATGAGAATTTGCTCCCTAATTCGCGCTACTGCAATGTCTGCAATGCGTAGCGAAGTGTTTAGAGCGAATCAAAACAAACAAAAATAAAAGTCTCTATCAATAAGAATATTAAATCTATAGGTAATTCAATTACCGTGTTAGTGTCAGAAAAACTAAAAAAATGGTTCTTCCAATTAATTTGAATATTGCTTTTTATGTTGCTTGCCTCAAAACTGGGGTGATTTATGAAAAAACAAAATCAGAGAAACCCAAGTAAAGCCAAAAAACTCAAACTGCTAATTTTGTATGGGAATTTCCATCTCGGATTAATTTTAACAGGTGGCGTTCGTGTCATTGAATTTATTGTATTTTTATTAATTATTGTACTAAAATGTCATTTAATTGCTATTTAGATGGTTACCCCGGGTTCTGTAGTTTTAACCCCCGACGCGTGGCTTTCTGTGGCGTCGTAGCTCCTAAATGGATGGACCGAATTAATATAATGAAAATATTATTGCTGTGAGTTAAATAGTTAGGCCGAACCATTTCTTTTTTCTGCGCCGAATAATTCCAACAGGTTGTGTTCGAATTTCGAATCAAGCTCGCAGCAAAAATCGATTTCTCTGCGAGTTTTCAGGCACCAAAAGCACCGTTTTCGTGCTGGAGAGGTGAAAATGTACTTTGATCACAAAACAAACCAAGCTATAAAGGAATTTCGAATCCAGGAATCGTTTGTGTAAAAATAAAACACACACGATTAATTTTTAAGGTATACATATTTATTTTATAAATTACGCGGTCACATGATATAAATAATTTTATTTACAATTAAAATAATACAGTTAACTTTATATAAAAATAGTATTAGACATTTGGTCGGTTCGTTGGAGACCGTCGCGAAGACACTTTTTGGTGGCGCCAAAAGTGTCAACGAGAGGGTCACTATATCAAAATATTGACCGGACCTATTATAAGTGGCAACATTGATTAAGTTGAAGCTTAAATTTTAAAAGCCGTAAATCTGTTAGGAGAGGACCAATAATAAATAAAATTAAATAATAAAAAAAAAACCAAAAATATAACAACGGACAATGTCATCAATAAATAAACATCAACAGTGACTAGAGAATGTAGGATTCGATCGTCCGAGCGACATCTCATAGGCATTCGACAGGGTGTAACACTTAACTTAAACAATAAATTAATAAATAATTTAAACGTAAAAAAAACTCCATTACACGCTAAGACTCCGAATCGTGTAAAAAATCGAATCCGTTTAGCAGAGCGTTTTTCTTGTTCCAGTTTCGTTTGTTAAATTGTGGGTGTAGCCCAAGGCAGTGCGCTGGGGCCACTGCCGTCAGTCCTTGTGCGGGGCAGTTTAAACATCGACGACGTTAAGGTAGAAGGCGGCCAGCGAGTCTCCCTTGGAGCCCACCGCCTTGGCCTGATACTGACCGCTGTCGTCTGAGGTGCTCTTGCTGATCTCGATGCGATACCGCGAAGTGCCTTCCATAGTGAATCTGTATCGGGTCGACGTCTCATCTATGGGCTTGCCGTCCTTCAACCACTGAAGTTGGAGTGGTGGCTGCGAAAACATCAAAATAAACTCATTATTTCTATCATTAATCGTATGATTGTATAACATCCTAAAATTGAAACTTGTTTGTTTTTAAAACATTGATAATGTAATAGTTACAATAGAGGTAAGAGGGACTTATATAGGTGGTTTAAACTGGAAAAACTGGCAAGCTACGACCTCTATAAGTGGTTCATAAATTAACCAGAATGGCGCTTATGTAGTATTGGTATTTGGTATAAAAGTAAGATTTTGCGTAGTTCATGAAACCATCGTAAAAAAAAAATAACAATATTAACAATTAATATTATTTTTGGCAGCGTTCTAGTACTTAGTCATGACATGTGTACAGATTTTATTATTCTTTCTTTAGCCTTTATTATACTAACACAAGCCTCCTTTATAAAGAATAAATTATTAGAAATTTAATAACATTACAAAGTATAGCAATTAAAAATTCTAGGTAAACTTTATAGTTAAATTAGCTGACACATTAGAGTTCAAGTTAACTGACTTCTTCAGTTTTTTACATCGATAAATATACATAGATTGGGTTGACATAATAATGAAATATCTTTGAACAAGATTACTGTGTTGTCACATCTTGTTGACATCTATCTTTAAGAGAGGGAAAAGATCAATCGTCTATTACGATTTTGTGTACCTTATCCAATTCAGCGGTGAATACGGCTGGTTCAGCATTGGTGACGGTGGCCGAGGCCGGGAAAGCGACGTACTGCGGCGTGACTGGAGCGTCGCCAGGCACGTTCACGACCAACGAACACGACGAGAACGACTCGCCGGCGTCGTTGAAGGCCTCGCATGTGTACACACCTTAATACACACAAAATATATATTTATTTATTACGTACAATCAAGGTCATAAATGTGTATTTAAGAAATAGTTTTATGTTCTAAAAACTTTGAAATTATCCCGTCGATCATTTTATTTTTTACTAGCTGGTGCCCGCGACTTCGTCCCCGTACAAAATGTTATATAGCCTTAAAGCCTTTCTCGAGAAATGGACTATCCAATACAAAAATAATTTTTCAATTCGAACCAGTAGCTCCTGAGATTAACGCGTTCGACCAAACAAACAAACTCTTCAGCTTTATAATATTAGTAAAATAGATTCAGGATTTTTTTTTTTTATTGTTGTTGAGTTTTCCGAAGTTTTTCGCTTCGCACGCATTTTAAAGATATTAAAAAAAAAAAAAAAACTTAAACCTCAATATTTTTATATAACACAAATATTCCAGAATTGTGTTAAATTTTATTTTCACTAAGAATTAATAAATTTATATTTTTGTTAATATTAAAAATAAGGTTTAAAATAAGGTTGCCATTATTACGTGATGTATCCAAAATTAGTAAAGTAACATACCAGCATCCTCTGGGAATATCTCGGCGATGTGTAGCTTGTGAATGTTCGCCTCGCTCGAGTACTGGAAGTCCTTTGACGGCTTTATTTCCTTGTTATTGTGTAACCAGACTACGTCGAAACGCTCCGCACCGGTGATCCTGTAAATTCGTTAATTTTAATGTTAATGACTCTTAGTAATCTTTCATTTAGGAGGGCAATGGTCCTAGACACACTAGACATGGAATCTATCTGTAGTGGGCTTGTATTTGGAAATATAAGACCAAATTGATAACATTGCGTACATATAGATACTTATTTTTAATTTATCTATTACGTCTTACTCTATCTTAATTCATTTCCTTTTCATGGTTTTATGATATCATAACCTTTTAATGGCAACGGTTTTATTTTTTCTTTTTTATTTATTTCAGTTGTGATAGAACCCAAATAAGGCGATACAACATAATTCAATTGAAGACGCGAGTGGATGAAGGTGATAAGTCGCTTAATTCCAATTTTGAGTAAATCGAGGTTAAGGTTTTACTTTTAATTTTTGATACAAGTCGCCACGGAACTTATGTTATGTAAACAACCTAAAATATTAATGTTATTATAGCAATTGAACACTTGTATTATTTTTTAAAATAAAAAGTGAACATAAGCCCATTCTTCCATTTATGCTTTTTAAAATTGACTGTACATAACACCTTTTTCAACTTTCTATTTTCCAAAATATGTCCTAAATCGACTATCTTAAGGTCTGTAATCATTTATATGGACATATTACCTTCATCAATGCAATAAAAAAAAAAAAAAAAAAACGAAAAAACCCAAAAATGTGACGTCTTCAATTGTTTGTATCACTTTTATTTAACATTATACATATTTTGGTGTAAATAAATGTGAATATATATGAAGAATACCTGCAGGACAAGGTGACAGCGTCGCCATCGTTGACGATCTGCGAGAGAGCGTGGTCGACGATTCTGGGTGGTTTGTCGCCCATTTTGTGAGTTCCAGTGGTTGGGGCGCCCTCCATTGCTGTTGTCATAAAATTTATTAATATTCTTACGCCTACGTACAAAAAAGGGTGTAGGGGGCCTCTTATTATTGAGTATAAAAATACTTGTATCGACACCGCACTTAAATCTTAGGCTAATTTAGAACAAAAAAAAAACTATCGAATAGAAAATAAAATGTGCAAGTGTATGTGTGTGTGAATGTGTATGTGTATGTGTATGTGAAGTAGCATTATCTTTATAAGTTAAGTGTAACCTTTACATTAGTCCCATTTTATAATCAAATTACCATACATATTAAAATATTTCACAAAGACATCATTGATTGATTATTATTATATGGGCAACTTATTGGGCAGTCAACAATAATTAATATTTAGAGAAAAAAATAACATGTGTTGTGTACCGAGTACCACGCGTTTCCGAAGTTAAACTTCTTTGGCGATCAAATTGCTTAGATTATATGTGACTAGAAAATAATACTACACATATGATAATTATATCTATGGCTAGAGAAAATGGTAATAATATATTTTTGTTTATTTACAAATACAAGAGACAATAACTGTCAATATGTTAGGATTAAAATATAGACATCTTGAATGATTTCTGCTTAGATATCTTCTATGTGCTCTATGATATATTATGCCCTACATTTTATGCCCTAGTATTGATGGTTCAATGAAATTAAAACTTGGCTGCAAATAAAGCAGACGAGAGCTTGAATTTAGACAGCGATCGCCGGTCATCAATTAAATGAGTAAATTAGAAAAGAAAAATATGATTAGCTCTTAAAACTAGTTGTGCTGACCTTTAACGGTGACCTTGCACTTGGTGTCGACCTCGCCTTGACTGTTGATGGCCTTGCAAGAGTATTCGCCCTCGTCTTCAGGGAATATCTCGTTGATGGCAAGTGAGGCTACACCGTTCTTGTATTTCAAATCCACAACCTTAAAAACAAACCAAAAATCAAACATCTGCAGCAAAAAGCGACAAATATGAAGTTTCATATGATTTGGCCATAATTTCTTAGTGGAGACCTTCTTTAGTGGATCTTTACTTCATAAAATGCATCAACTTCAAAAATTTCAAGTTTTTTGTGTTGATAATCACTCGGGACAAACAATTATATATATAAAATGTTATGTTGGTTTGTGTATGCTTCAAAAACTCGAAAATTAGCCGACCGATTGACTTGAAAATTTTACACAACATTGCATTTAAACAGTGCCATAATCTTGTGCTTTTTTTTTTCCAAAATTCCAATGGAAACAGATTAAAAAAAAAAAAACATAATTTTCAATGTTAATCGTTGTTACGGCAACCGTGGAACGTTGCTTACTGAGCCACAGCGAAGCGTGGTCGGGTTCAGCTAGTTAAGTATAGATTATGACGAGTCTCACCTCGGAGGAGTGAAGGGGTTTTCCGTCCTTGAACCACTGCACGCGAGGGTCCGGGTCTCCTCGGACTGCGCACGACAGCAGCAAAGGAGCGCCGTCGCGTGCGCACAACACGTCCGGAAGCGCGCGGGCGAAAGATGGCGCGCACATCGTCGAGTCAGAAGCAGGCACTGAAATGTCCCACATAATAACATCAATCATCAAAGAAACAAAGTTTTAGCGTCTGCTATTTATGTCGACTGAAGTTTATTGAAAAGAGGTGTTCATTCGTTCAGATTCATTCGGTGGTATGATTATAAAAGGGTATCAGTCAGTTGAACGAACGCGTCCGCAAAGAGAGATCGTCGTCTTATGTCCGCACATCTTATAATTGGAATTGTGGTTCTGATGATATGTCGGTCGGACGATAAAAGTATTGGGAGTAAACATAAAGTGGTTTCATTAATTTACCCAAAATAGAGAGTGCTAACAAAAGATAAAAAAAAAATTACAGTGTTTTAATTTTATTCCTATCACACACTAATAAGGACAACTGTGTAATCATCTTCTCTATAGTTATATAAGAACGGTGTTAAGTTTGAACTTTGAAGTGAGTAGTTCGGATTGAGTATAAAATCCATCGAAGTACTACAACTATGGATTTTGCCATACAAAACACTACTAACTTTATGGAACATTTAAAAGTGACATATGCGTAGAGCATGAACTCTGTCATTTAAAACAAACCAAACACCTGTCATTTAAAGTAAGTGTGACTTTACGTCAACACGTTGGAGTTTAAATACAATAGTGGAACTTGGTCGTTACTACCTTTTACCATTGACGCGTGAAGGCAAGACTCCGCCATAATTCCGTTTTAGGCGTACTTTTTATGTGCCGCTTTGGCATTTGTGACGCAAATTCCATTGTTGTAGTACTTCGTATAAAGTTAAAATTGCAATAATGATTGCCAATCAAAAGAACCTGACGATAGAATACTTAACTTATTAGCTTTCTGACACGATTCTTGGCGGGATCAAGGGTGAACAAACTACTCAAAGCCGGCTTATATAACCGCAATCTTTTTTACGGTACCCATAACATGCAGTTCCAATATAAAGACCTAAAATAGGTCCCATACGATTGATTGCCTAGTATTATACTATAAATTCATCTCGTGTCCCTCAACAAAAGACTTAAATATTGACCCACAAGATGACAAGATCTTGGTACTCACAAACTAATTCCTTAGTGGCACTCCTGGACCTCGATGAGGCATCAGAGTCGAGTTTGGCTCCGTACTTCTTCTGGGTGTTGACTGAAGTCTGCGGTGAGTACTTCGGTCGAGGGGCGGCGTGAGCCTTTGGTGGGGGGTCGATGGTCACCTTAAACGATTGGAAAATAAATTATATTTATTAAAAATTATATATTTTTTAATAAAATAATATTTGTTAATAATTTAAAAAAAAAAAAATATCAAATATAAAATTATTCTAACAAAATAGTCTAGTCGAGTTGCAAACGTTGTCAAATTTGAGTGGTTTCTAGAAATTATATGAAATTATTTACGCCCACACATCATTTGTTTATTTAGGGCACAAAATGAGTTTTTTTTTTTTTTTTAATCGGATTAAATGCGGACTGTGTGAAATAAATTTTCACACAGTAAGCGAGAATATTGTTTTCGTTGAGACAAAACATATTTTCAAAAGGATCAATGCACAAAAAAAAAACCCAGTAAAAATAAAATTTTTTGATAACCAAATTACTTTTAAAACTACAAGTATAAACAAATAATTTTATCCATACCTTTGTCTTTGTAATAATTGGCGGCGGCGCAGGTTTGATAGGCTTTTCAATGTAACGCCTGTCTCCCGAATGTAGGAATTTATGCGCCAACTGTTCTTGTTCAGGTGAGATCACTTCGCCTGAAAAAAATAATATTTATTTAAAAAAAATATATATGCCATAGATTTTATAAAAAAAAAAATTAAGAATTTTTGGCAATTAAAAAAAAAATTGTAGCTGTCATGTGTGGTTGTTTTTAATTTTAAATAAGCAAATATTTCAATTAGTTATGAGTACAAGAAAATTACCTAGAAAAGTGAAGAACAAAAAAAAATAACATCAACTCATAATATACAAAACTGTTTTGTATATTATGAGATTAAGGAATGTAACATTTATGATTTGAAATATAATATTTATTTAATTGGTAATATTGATTTAGATGTCAAGCATTTTGTTTAGAATGAGCCAAACGAAATTTAACTAAGTACATGTGAACAGTAATGGGTTTACCTTCAACGATGACGACGCACGAGGTCTCGTCGGTGCCGTGTTTGTTGGTGGCGATGCAGGTGTACTTGCCGCTGTCTTCGGGCCGACAGTCGATGATCTCCATAGTGACAACACCGTCCGAGTTGGTCATAGAGTAATCGAACTTAGACAACTCCTTTCTGTCTTTGTACCTGGGAAAATGGGTTGAAAGTTTCATTAAAATAACACTCAAATTTGAAGTGAGGCGACGTGACAACCTAGAGACAGTCTCAGAGTGGCAGGAGGACCCGAAATCTACTAGATTAGTATCTAGTAGTCTAGCATATTAGATCTAGTAAATTAGGACCTAGCGATGTGGACAGACAATCTGATAAGGGTCGCAGGTTGACAATGTATCTAGGTTGCCTCTTCTTCTTCTTCTTCTTAGGTTTAAATGGCAATGCGGCTCATTTTAAAATGGCCATTGTCTGCCAGTGTCAAGTTAATGTCGATTGTCGCGTTATGATTTTGCCAGTGTCATTTGTAAAAATATCAATTTGTAATAGCTTTTTTTTTTAAAAGAAAAGGCAAAATTGAAATTAAAATCAAAAGTAGCAGATCCAGACACTAGTTAGTCAAGTCAAGTCAAGTCAAGTCTATAATTTTTCTTAGTTTTCCAAAACAGGTCCGTCAAGTCTAAAGCAGTCCTAGGTTGCCTCTGACCGGTATCATTGGACACTAGCTGGTGCCCGCGACTTCGTCCGCGTTAAAAAGAAAATATATGAGTAATAACGCCTGACATCGTTATCGCTGTGACGATGGTGGCGCCGCCACGCGACAGTGGCGCCCGATTCTTTATATTCTTAGACGATCACTCGGGAACAGTACATATTTTCTGGATGAAAGGTACCCTATGTCCCTGACAACGTGTATGCAAAATTTCATGATGATCGATTGAGTAGTTAAGGCGTGAAAAGGTAACAGACAGACTGATAGACAGAGTTACTTTCGCATTTATAATATTAGTATGGATTGGAGACGATGATGATGGTGAGTCTAGCGTATCACACGTCGATCGACTATTATACTAGAGATAAATATCTATATGCAGGTTCAAGCGTTATGCCATTTTTGGGTTTTGTTTCGAATGAGACTGTTTATCTAGTATTATAATCGATCGACGGTATCACAGTAGAGTGCTTACCACTTGACGGTGGGCGTGGGCTCTCCGCTGAGGCAGCAGAGCAGTTTGCAGGTGTCGCGCGCCTGCATGACACGTGGCCGCAGTTGGAACGTGAACATGGGCGCTGTCTCGCTGCGCTCTTGCCAGAACGTGTACGGAAGAGCCTCTCTTCTGCGAGGTGCTTCGGGCGCGTGCGTCCGTTGCACCTTCGGGATGGCTGCACGACAAAACAAACGCCATTGTACACGATTTCTCACTCATTTCACTATAGCACCGGAGCGAGGATAAGAAAATAGACTGACACACCTTTTTTCTAACGCCTTAGAACACTTGGTGTTCTGTGAAGGAATGATTATTGCGACCAGATCGCCTGGCTTAAGTAGCATTGGCATGTGAGTTACATTGGCCTTAAAGGTTACCTTTGAGACTACAAAACGCCAACTAAGGAAGATACTGCTAGTTTACTTATATTAATTTTAAAAAAAAATAGCTTTTTTTCCCCTACACGGAAATCCCTGTCGAACCGATTTAAAAAAGCACATAACGATGCGTGCGGCCTTTTTTTATCACAAGACAAACGTTTATTAACTATGAAATTTGATAATACTGTTCGGAAAACGCGATCAAAACAAAATAAGGAAAATAATATACTTAATCGTAATAATAGAGTATCACACATCGATGAGTACCACATATAATGGTTCAAAAACAAAAAATATATATATAGAAACCTACCTTTACTAACCAAAAAAGAGTTTGTCTTTCAAATAGATTACACAGGAACAAAAAGATAATTAAATATTAGTTAAATTATCATATGTAAATGCTACAATACTATAGGTAAATCGCATTTAGACTGAGAAGGCATTGAACCAAGATCGAGGTGCAATAATAGAACGTGTGTGACCTATTTGCTATCAACTAAAGTATTGCTCGCCTTTGATCGTTGGCATTTCAATGGCGACCGCTATTAAATCTAATTAGTCCATTCTGAAATATTTATTGAAGACTTTAATGTTTTAAGTGCTATAATAAACTGTACTTGCGTTCCATTTAGATTACGTCTTACGCTAATTTCTAACAATGTAAGATGATTATTTTTGCAGATCAGTATGCGAGTCTAAATATTGTAAAAAAAAAAAATTTTTTTTTAAAACTCTCGGTCTCCAAGTCGACTTATAGATTTAAATCAGTTTATCAATGTGGAGTAGAGAAATTTATTTAATTGTTGTTTTTCTATTATATTGATTGATTGTTTTTTTTTTCTTCTTAAATATCTGTTTTAATTTTTAATTTTTCTTGTAATATTTTTTGTTCTTTTTTTGTCTTCGTGTTCAGTTTCCGTTCTAACTCTCTTATATGTAATACTAGCTGTCCCGCTCTCGGCTTCGCCCGGAGTGTATTTTTTCCGTAAAAACCCTGATTATCCCTCTATCCATTGATGAAAACCACATGAAAATCGGCGGAGGACTTTGTTTTATAATATGTAAGGATCTATCTGTGGACACGCTTGTGGAATATGTGTTATTTTTTTTTTCTTTTTTAAAATATTTTTGTTTTTATTTCTGTTTGTGTCCCAAAAATTAATAAAATAAAAAAAACAAAATAAATACATCCTAGTGTGTGTGTTAATATTTAATATTTTTGTTAAGACTAATAATTTTAACAATAATATACTAATATGTTAACTACTTAATTGTTTTATTCATTCTTTCTTTCTTTCTTAATTTCTTTCATTATAATCAGTCAATATCAGGTACTTATTTTAGATATAATAATTACACAAAATATACAACTATGTAAGTTGAAAAGAAATAATAACTCACGTTGTACGTTTAAGAAGACGACTTCTTCCCTGAATCCGTAGTGGTTCTCTGCTCTGATGATATATTCGCCCCTGTCTTCTAACTTGGCACGATTTATTATGAAGTAGTAGTCATCACCGGCGTACCTGTACGTATATATGTTTTTATTTACATATGTTTATGAGAGATTGTTAAATTGTCACTTGATGGTAAGTGGTTATCGTCGCCTAAGGCTGTCTGACAAACTTCACATAAAAGACATGTACATAAATATTGTAGCCGCTGTGCAAACTAAATATAAGTTTAATTTAATTTATTTTATTTATTTTTGATGCTTCATCCAGATTGAACTGAGACTTATGTTTAGGTGGAATGAAATGTCTCCATGAATCCTATTCATCGTAGAACCAACACAAAAGTACAGTTTACACCAAAGTAAACGCTAAAAGGCATGTTGATAATTTGTAATATCATAATTATTACTGTAATGTTGTCATGGTTTACAGACATTGTTATCATATTATGTAAAAATGTGGTGTTAGATACTAAATAAATAAATATATAAACACTAGTTCGAGTGACTCACCTCTTCATAAACTTAACGGACTGTCTCAGTTCGATGTTGTTCCTTGACCAAGTGACGGTAGGAGCCGCGACGGCTATGACGCGGCAGTACAGCTTCACCGATTGGCCTTCGTAGCAGAAAGCCGATTGGGGCTTGATCACGAACCGCGGGGCCGCTTGTCGCCGGTCTACACGGAAAAGTTACCAAATTCAACATACATTTGTCTAAAGTAAGGCCAACGAGATAACGCAAAGAATATAAACAAACTTTCAAGGGTTGTCTTCTTCTTCTTCTTCTTCTTCTCTTTTAATGTCTTGGCTCCATCTGATCTTTTCCGATAGTTTTGCCAGTGTCATTTATAAAAATAGCAATTAAAAATAGCCTTTTTTTTAAAAATAAGAATGACAAAATTCAAATTAATATCAAAAGTTGCATCCCGTGACTAGTCAGTCAAGTCAAGTCCACAATTTTGTTTGAGTTTTCTAAAACAGGTCCGTCAAGTCCAAAGCAGTCAGGTCAAGTCTTCAAGGGTTGTCAAGTTGGCTTCCTATACCATGAAACAGATAGCGCTGGCTGCATCGTTTGAGGGAAAAGGACAGACGGTTTGTTTACATTGTTTGCGTTGTTTCCTTGGCTTTACATGAATTAAATGAACAATTTCTATATATTTCGCGTATCTCGGAAACGCCTCTAACTATTTGGATTTAATTTTGTATTTATTTGTCTACTTTAGTTTTGATACTTGTATTGTTCATGATTCATACCAAAAATGAGCACAGAAAAAATCATAAACAGTCCCTTGGGCATATACTTTTTTTGACAAAACTACTGCATATATCTATTTCGTGTAACTCTTGAATAACTAATCAATGTTTATATATAAATTATTTTTGAGTTTTTGTACACTAGAGTAACCTATCCACCCTCAAAGTTGCATTAAAACTTGTGTTTATGGATTTTTCAAGTATCATATCTTTTAAATTAATACTTTTTTTTATTAGTTTGTATAGAAACGAACCTAGTTCATGACAACATAAATCGATATCATGCTTACTTTTGTAAATTAAACGTAAAACAGCGGAGTAATAACCCTTATACGTTTGTATGGAGGAAAGCTAACTAGTGTCACCTTAAGTCCAGGTAAAAAAATAACGAACGCACTCGTTAGCGAGAGCGGTCATCATAAACCCATGCTAGACCCACTGAGCTATTGCAGTTTCAAAATAAACTCTATAAACATTTAGAATTATATTTATTATGAAGTCAATAGTGAACTCACCGAACTGTCCGTCGTAAATCTTCCATTTCTCGATGAGTAATTTCCTCAATGAGCTGTACTCGCTCAGCCTGCCGATAGGCAGCGCGAACGAAGACCAATTCTGTTAAGTATAACATTTTTATTGTGTATTTCTGGTTTATGTCTACGAGTTCATGTCTATTAGTATAGATAAAAAAACTACTTTAACCAGTAAGTACTTGTTAAGTAACATACTATTTTATCATGCTATTAGATAGCTAGGATAGCTGCGCTGATTGAATAAATTTTTGTTTTGGATATCAATTTTTTCAATTCCATTTCACAGAATGCGTATTGGAGGCGAAGTTTAGTTGTTAAGTTTAATTTAAAAGATATTTAATGCACTTTTAAAGTAGAAATCGAGAGATAATATTTTCAGGAAATTAAATGTAAATTTGAAAACTATCGAGATTATTAAACTCAATAATGATCATATTAATAAATTTGACAATCTTTCAATTTATTATAAACTTTTTCAAAATAGGTCACTTTTTTAAGGTCTTTTCTTAGGTAAAACAGGTCGAAACCGCACACTTACGTCGTATTTGTGGCGTAGACGATCTCGCATGGCGAGGTACCGACGCGAATCGATGACTGCTGTGCGTGCGGCGGCCGAATCTCCGGCCAACCACGGGTGGAGTAAGCACTCGTGCGCTGTCAATCGCTTCCTAAAAACAAATATACAGCTCGTGAGACAATGAGTCACGCCAATGTTTTTTGTTATAAGCATATCTAAAAAATTCCTATCTTCAAAAATTACTAAGTTATTATACGTTAAAGTACGGCCTCAGACTAAGCGACCGCGATAACGTGTGACGTCACGCCGCAAGTCGGCGCTTGCGTACCCACACACTTTGGTTCGTTGCGCTCGCGGACATGACACTCGCGTAGTGACGTCATCGCAGTAGCGCCCTAATGAACGCAAATTTTAAAAAGCGATGAAACTTTACAACGCTGTAACTTTGGAAATCCAGGCCCGATTCCGATGAAACAAAACCTATTATTATTTGCACGAGGACGCGCATTAAATGTAGTAACATTTACAGTAATATTTTGGTGTTGGTGTGGCTCATTTAAATGTTTTATGCCTTCACATATGACATTATATTAAGTAGGTACCCGGCTGGTGGCAATATTTTTTCTGCAAATTTTATATATATGCAATTGCAATGACTTGAAATTTTTATACAACATGCAGTTAGCTTCATGGATTGATCTTATCTATTTTTCGCGTAATAATATAATCTTGATCACGAAAATGTCGCTTTTTTTTTACGGCGCCATCTGCCCAAAGCGAGGAGAACTCACTCGCCAAAAAGAACAACGGTAAACGTTGTTATGGCAGCCGTTGCCCATTGAACGTCAAAGAAAACCACAGCGCAGCGTGGTCGGGTTCAATTAGTTATATATAAAAAGTTCCACCAGTGAAAACAGCTTTAAAATCCATTGCAGAGTTTAAAAGATCAAAGTGTATATGTATACAGAAGCGAGTTTATTTTATACTATGTAAAGACTACTGTAAAGACTGTGTATGTAAAGACAGGCATATTCATTTTTCAGTTTAAAACCCATGTTAATTGGTCCTTTTTACATATTGGCTCAACATTAGTTGGATTGGTAGGACTTCAAATGTCTTCGATGGTCAGACTTGGAGGTATCTAATTTTTACTTTTTACTAATTTTAGCAAGTCCCGGTTATAAACATATTATGATTATAGATAACAAAGTCATACTCACTCCTTGTTCTTGACAAGTAGTCTGCGAATAAAGTCCTTGGCATCATCGGAAACGTGCTGGAAGGCTTCCTCGTCGAACTCCCAGTCGCAAGCCTTCACATTCTTCAGCGTTTCGATGTCGTTGTTTCCGGCGAATGGCGATAGTCCAGACAGACTATTCACAGCAAAATAAATACGTTTAAATAAATTGGCTTTTCAGTTTTTTTAAAGGATTAACAAGAATAAATGTCGAGTTAATGAACATATATAATAAACATATGTATAATAACCGACGAAGACGAATATATGAGTAATATGACATATTTATCACTGTGACGACGGTGGCGCCACCACAGAGACATTAACGTCATTCTTCATATTTTGAGAACCTAATCCAGGTAATAAACTATCTGTTTGCCAATTTTCATCTAAATCAGTTCAGTAGTTTTTACGTGAAACAGTATCGAACATCCATCCATTCTCACAAACTTTTGTATTTATATGCGACGAAGTCGCGTGCAATAGCTAGTAATGCATAAACTGATTTTAAAATTCATTTCACCTATAGAAATCTATATTTTATAAGGTTACGCGGACAAAGATTTATATCTATATAGATAGGCAACTTACATGACATAGGCGAGTACACCGACTGCCCACATGTCCGTATAGAAGCCGACCGGTTCGCGTTCGACAATTTCTGGTGCGGCGAATTCGGCTGTGCCGGTCGATATCTTCACCACTTCGTTGGGATTCAATTTCGTGGCCAGACCGAAATCGATTATCTAGACAATCGATAACATCCAATCTTAATAAACAAGTGAGATATCGTTTTACCTACATCTTGCAATAATGCAATGGAAGGGGCTCTTTATCCAAATCCTTCCAATTAGGACAAACAACTTTATATACTTACTGCTCAAAACAATTAGAGAAACAAAACTTTAATGTCTACTTTTAAGTGTGAGGAGTATATATTATTATCAATGGTTATTTTTAAACGAGTAAAAGTTTATAGACGCTTATGAATCAACATACCTTAACCTCAGTGCCGGTTCTAGTCTGACACATGACATTCTCTGGCTTAAGGTCCAAATGGATGATGTTCTGCTCGTGCATATGCCTCACTCCTTCGCATATTTGCCTCATGTAATGAGCTGCCTCCGCCTCACTCATACTGTAGCCTGGCTCAGTGATGCGTTCAAACAGTTCACCGCCAGACAGGCTGCAAGAGGAACATTTTGTTTTCAGTCGTTTCGGGTTTATTTAGTATTCGAACGAGGATTGGCTCAAATGTTTGTACAGAATCAAATCAAAAATAGAAACTATTTCAAAGTAAATATTTTGAATCAATTCTGTATTTGCCAAGTTGATGTTATTGGCTAATTTTATAATATAATGCTCCCGTTCTGTCCCATTTGCACGAAATTACTCTCACAGATTGCAGGAAAACTAGATGAAATATGTTACACATGAAAAGAATTAAATCAGCGTCTCGATACAAAACAATAGAGGCCATTAGTTAATGTGGTGACACTTACAATTCGAATATGAGGACCATTTCGTCGTCGTCCTCAAAGGCGTCGTGCAGGTTGATCAGCTTCCTGTGATGCAGTTGGTTCATAATGTCGATTTCCTTCTTGATCAACTCCTTCTCCATTGCACCGCCGACCGGTATGAATTTCGCGGCGAAAATGTTGCCAGTCGCACGTTCGCGGCATCTGTGCACCACTCCGAAAGCGCCTGTGCCTACAAAAGTTGCCATTTTATTGCTATTATATTTTATTTCCGATTTCGTATATTCAAGTTTACATGAAAACTTTTATAAAGATTGTCACAATGGGGCGGATTCACATAAAAAAAAAACTTCAATATCATCCGTCGCAACTTCTTTGAAACGTTGATAACAAGAAAACCATGGAGAATAGAGGTAAGGAAGACAGAGATATCGCTGTCGTATCTCTGGGTCCGTGGGGTCCCAACGCGTTTAATTTTTTTAATATCTTATCAAAACGTTTGTTCGACATAACCGGCGATTCTAAAGCTGGCTATTACCTCAGTCAACAGATTAGCTTGGAACCCTGCCAAAGGGACCGAAGCTTTATTTTAATATATATAACTTAGGATTAGTTTTTATTTTAAATAAGATCTATAAACATTAAAAAATAAAAAAGGAAGACTAACTTATATGGACGTTAAACTGAAAAACAGTCAAGCTATAAACATTAAATAGTGGTTCATAAATTGTTCAGAATGGCGCTTGTGTAAGCATTAGGGTTTAGTAGGAAGTTCAGGAATCCACTATAAATAAAATGTATTTAAAACCCCAATGCTAGTACGAGTATAAGCCGACCGACATTCTCTCGTGTAATGATTTGGCCCTCCTTACCTCTATTCACCATGAGTAAAACGAAATAAAACTTCAAGTCCTAATATATGCACCTCGAATGACATAGTAAAACTTAAATGCGATATTAAAGGCTTTGAAGTTTTGTATTAATATACTATAAATTTCAATATGCACGTTATGTATAAATATATGTTAAAAAAGTATAGACAAGTGTGTGACATTATTTAAGAATAAACCTAAATAAATACTTATATTGAAATATAAATAAATAAGTGTATTTCATAATTTTAATATGCTATATCTATTTAAATATTTTAATATATTATATTTTAATATAAATTTTAATGAAAGTAAAAAAAAAACCGTGCAACCTTCTACTTGAAAAAGAAATTTAATTAATGTAAAAATATAATATGTATGTGTAAATGTATTCAAAAATCTCTGGACAATGTAACATATAATTTTATATAAAGTAGCTTCAAAATCAGATTGAATTTATCGATAGATTTTGTTTCATATTTTATACATTCCCCAAAGATTTCATAATTTATATTTCTTTTTTTTTGTTAAAATTAATAAATATTTTTTTTTTGCTAATATAATAAATTCTAATCAGGCATGCCATTTTTTAATAAACTTTTAAGGGGATCCGTTTGATTATTAATACATTTAATTCATAATAATCACCTACCGTAATAATAAATAAACGTCCGTTTCAGACATATTATGTTATTTAAATATTATATATTAGGAGATAGTATTATTAGGTCAACCATTTATGGGTATTTTTAAATAATTCTCGCATCCAATGCCTAAATAAAACCGCGTCATCTATCGACGGATCCTCTTAACTCGTCACAGAGATAAGAATAAACATAAATATATAGATTAATAATAATATTATTAAAGAGTGTGCGTGTGAGACAGAGAGATGCAGAGAGAGATAGCACTACATCGACCTAGTCGCACACAGACCTCCGGCGTGTTTCCTTTTAGACGAACCACTCACGAAGTCACCTGTGAAATTTCACACTAAATATAGGCTTCTGTTGACACCTTTTGAACCCTATAGGTTTTGAAATACGTTTCAATACGATCTTATTTTATATCTGTTACAATTACTGTCTATTTAGTTATGATTATTGCTTATATACTATAGATTCGACCCACTTTTGGGGCCATTATGACTTTGTGTAAGAAAACAAGCCTGTAACTTTGTGAAGTGTGGAACTTAAAACACTTGAAAGTACTTTTTTTCTAGTAATTTTAAGCAATTATAATTGAATGTAGTTTTATAATTACATTAATAAAATGTCTATACAATAGAAAAAAATTCTCTTAAAACTTCACAAAGACATAAAATAAGATCTTACGTTCGCTAAACTGTTAGTAATTACAGTTAAATTAAATAAGAAAAAAAAAAAATCTATAAAAAAATATCTCAAGCAACTTCGTGAGTGGGTTTTTAGTTTCTACATTTTACACATGCCATTTGTGCTCTTAATTTCATTACTGTTCATTATTATATCCAGATTATGAGGATGGGATAATATATTCGAGTACAGAATAGTTACATAAAATAATACCTTTATTACGAAAAAGTTATGTTTGTACGTCTTTTACATTTTCACACCAAATTCCATAAAAATAATATATCATGTCGTTCGTCACATATAATAATATGTTTTTATTATTGTTATAACACATAACTTCTAAATTGCAGTTCTTCTTCTAATTAAATTTGGAATGGACTTAGCATAAAGCCAAAGAATGGAAGATGTATTTTTTTAATGTCAACACTTTCAAACAAGACTAAGTTTGTACAGAAGTGTATTTTGTGGTTCTCTAAGAGGCCTCAGCCTCAGAAAAAAAAAAAAAAAACTATCATATTAAACATGAAAATAATAAAATGTTTTTAGTAAGGTTCTGATTTTATTTATTAATTGCATTTAATTGTTCGAACAAAACATGCCACTATCAAAAGATTTATAGAATGAAATAACTTAAATGTTAAAAATCCGTACTAATATTATAAATGCGAAAGTATGTTTGGATGTATGGATCACCATGAAATTTTGTATACGTGTTTTCTGGGACACTAGACATAGTTCAACGCGGACGAAGTCGCGGGCACCAGCTAGTGCTATATAAAACTTTATTTTAAAACTACAATAGAACATGCAAAAAGTGCTAAACTACTATTTACTATAAAACATTTTTCATTTTGAGATATGTTATTTTTCTGAGCGCACCAAAAGTTATTTTAAATTTATCAAAATGAATAATTTCAATTGAATAAACAGTTCATTTAAAAAAAAAAAAACATACTGAATCACTATTTTAAAAATTACAACACTCTTTTCGAGAGCGATTGCTAAATAATAAAGTAATCGTGGAATTAGTTATCATCAATTGACTTCTAAATAAATAGACGACTTCATTTGGTCTAGTGGCTAGTAACCCTAGCCATTAACCAAACGGTCGCGGGTTCGAATCCTACTAGCGGCAAATGTTTATGTGTAAACATTTACCTTTGTACCTGAGTCATGGATGTTTTGTATTTATAATATGTATGTATTTAAAAAAAGTCATCTATATAGTATATCAAATCAACTGTCTGGTATTCATAATACTAGCATTAGTTGCTTTGTGTGGAACTAGATGGTGCTGTGTGGAATGTGTGAAGATATTTATTTATTATTGTTATTTATTATAAAGTTTAAAAAAAACTCAAAGAAAATTTTAACCAAAATTTACACGATCAAAAATGCATTTTAAAAGAATCTCTATTTGAAAATATGCATAATATTTTAAGTATAAACTCACCAATCTCCTCGAGAATGTCATATTTGTCGTAGACCGAGCAGGTATTGATGTCGACAGGTTGTGGCACGTATTTGCTGTATATGTCGAACACATAGCTGTCGTAGTCTTTGACTGGACCGTGATCGGCATTTGTGCGTATACGTTTGCCGTTTTCGTCCACTGTAAAATTTATACGAAAACTTACGACAAAATTTCGGAGGGTATAAATGAAAATGTTTCTTATGTCGATAGGTATAAGGGTCGTGGTTTGACATTAAATCCAGAAATCCAGGCTGCGTTTGAACGGTCCTATTGGATAATTAAAGGGGAGCTTATGTCTAGCGGTGACGTCCCGAGAGTGAGCCTGAGATGATGAAACATAATCTAGAAGAGTTGAGCTAAAATAAATTTTATAGACTCAGCTAATGTTTTTTTTATAAACAACACTAGGTACATGGGTAAGTTAACTAACGTTGGCGGGTACAACGCCTGCCAAAAATATATAAAAGATTGTATTAAAATATAGTATTACAAACCTGGGTATTCTTGCTTCTTGAATTCCTTCTTGACGACGGCCTTGGTCTGCACGAGAGTTGTGGGTTCGCTGGGCTCAGAGCGTCCGTAGATATTCTCAGCGTACACTCTGAACTCGTACTGTTTGCCAGGCACCAGTCCAGTTATAGCCATCGTAGTAAACCTGAAAAAATATAAATATATATATATGTGAATATAAATATATGTGAATACAACAATTCACATGGCTTTCAGGATTGTAATATAGTTTAAATTTTTGGTTTGATTAGCTCAAGTCTCAAGTTGTGCTCAAGGACAACATTTGAAATTAAATTTTCAACGTTGTCTCTGGTCTGTATTTGGAAAGTATTGGCAGGTCACACACTGCGTTTAGCAGTTATATGAGCAGCCCGTCTGGTGTCAGTAATTACCCCTTTACAAAAGACCATCGTAAAATACAGCATGTGGGCTGTTGTGTTACGGTGAATAAGATATTCCCTGCTATAAATTACACTCAGCCTTTGAATAATTGATAGAAAGTTTGCGAGTGTGAGCATTCTGCTGTGACCAACTATATTAACTAACCTGGTATTGCCAACTCTGATCCAGCTGGACATTGGGTGTTCTCGCTTCTCCACCAAGTAGTTGGTGATATCTGAGCCACCGTCCCACACTGGCGCCTTCCATCCGAGAGCCAGCGAGTCCACGCCGATATTGTCCACCGCTGGGAAGCGAGGCGGGTCCGGACGATCTGACAACATTATTAATTTATTTGCCATTTAAAAAAAATATCCTACAAAGTGGACATAAATACTACATATATGGACTTATGTGGGATATATGAGTATCTAGAACTGACTAGACAGTTCTAGAACAGACTGATGTACTTATATTTAAAGCTCCTCACAAACATAGCTATATAACATATTAATTATATTATATATTTTGCCTTCATTTCATTTGGTCGTTGTCTTGTATGTATACATTCATTCATTCATTGTCGTTTGTATGTATACGTTGGTGACGAGAATAGAAATATATATTTGTATATATTGAGGTCACCAATATTTGTATTGAAAATATATCGTAATATGCCTTGCTATAATTTATATTAATATATATTATAGCTACGTGTGTGACGGGCTTAAGACAAAAATAGTTATAATTTTTTTTTATCTCATACGAGTATAAACAGTTTAGTCAATAGATTTTTTTATTTTTTATTTTATTTTTTTAAATCCTGTCCAATTTTGGATTGATTTTCAATCCACAAAAATAGTTCCATAAAAAGAGTAATAATTTTTAGTAATACTCTCTTTTTATGGGACACTATAAAGACACAGTGCAGTACAATTTTTTCCATGTTTCCTATAAAGTTTATCGCTCTTTAGTAACACGTATTATTATACAATTTAACATAACAACTTACCGCTGATTTCAATGTTGATAATGGCCGAGTCTTGACCGAGTTCGTTTTCGGCTGTAATCCTGTAAGGTCCAGAGTCCAGTTTGCTAGCGTCGCGGATGGTTAGAATGGCGTGTCGTTCTGAAAATACATAACACATATTAACATTATTCGCAAAAATTTATAGTCAAAAAGATATTATGTATTCAATCAATATTTTACATTAATTAATTTTAGATTCTTTTATATAGAACTAGCTGTTTCACGCGACTTCGCCCGCGTAACTTTATAAAATATTGCCTATATATAAGCTTACTATAATATGTGAAAGAATTTTCAAAATGTGTCCAGTAGTTTTCGAGTTTATTCAATACAAATATACAAATCTTCTCTCTTTGTATTATTAGTATAGATATTAGTCGTCTTCAGACCTTTTTATCTGACATTTTGGTTTTAAATCCTTACATATTATAAAACAAAGTCCTCCGCCGCGTCTGTCTGTCTGTCTGTTCGCGATGAACTCAAAAACTACTGCACCGATTTTCATGCGGTTTTCACCAATGGATAGAGGGATAATTAGGGAAGGTTTCTACGGAAAAAAATGCAACCCGGGCGAAGCCGAGAGCGGGACAGCTACTAGTTAATAAAATAAAATTTAAGTCAACAGAAACATTTATTTTCTGTTGAAAAATAAAAATCGAATTTTATCTCCGTCCTTGAATACCAACATAGCGATAATCAACTGACCTTTCCTCTCGACATGATAATGGAGACCAGACTCGATGGTCTCTCCCTCCCTGACCCAAGTGATCTTGGGCACCGGGTGACCTGTGAACGGTATCTTGACGACAACGTTCTCGCCCTTGTCGAAGTATGCCGTCACGCGGAAACGAGGCGGCACGTTCAGTTTTGGTGCGGCTGTTGACGAAATGACAATTTATTTTTAGGAAAAAAAAAAAACAAGGCAACTTTTTGGAAAATATAATATTTAAATTTAATTTGATTTTTATTTTTTATTTTTGAAATTTGAGTTTCTATTTAATTTCAAGTTTCTATTCAATTTTGTCACAGATACGACGGATAATTTCGATCATAAAAATACTAATAAAAAATGTTTCATTAACATAATAGCCTCGAGAAAGATTTAAGAATAAAAATTTATAAAAAAAAATCATATTTTTAAAGCATCAAAAAAAAAAAAAAAAAAGAAACGGTTGGGTCCGCCCAACATTAAGTAAAATTTCACGTTATATACTTATACGTTATATATATGTTACTTAATGTTATGTAGCTGCAGTCATAATTTTTTCATGAAATATTTCTTGGAATTTGATTTTTTTGTTATTAATGTAAATATAGAATACATAGAAAATTTGTTGTCAAGGTAACAAAAATTCTTATATATAACAAAAAATATATATATATGACATTAATTTTGTCTTATAAATGACATGTAGGTATCATGAATATTTTATTCATGATAAACATTTGATGTGATCTTCAAACTAAATCATATAAATGATGTTGAAAAATATAGACTTTAAGCAAGTGTTGTTTCCGGCATGAACGAGGGAGTGAGGGTCGAGGGCATACGTACTCATGATGAGGAGTTCAGCACGAGTGCTTTTAACGCCTGCTCTGTTGACGGCACGACACACGTACTCGTCTGCGTCCTCGCCGAACACGTCCACAACTGTCAAGAAGTGATTGTCTCCTTCGCTCCAGATGCGATGGCGCGGACCGTTGGTTATCTCGCGGGCGCCTGAAATTAAATAAAACGGCATTAATATATAAAAATCTGTTTTAAAAATACCAAATTCTTTAAGATCCAGCGGAAAGGCTCTAACGGAAGACCAGCCTTAGAGCTTTTACAACCTGCTTTACGCTGAATTAGAGCCGGTTTGTGGCGGGGGACGTTTGTGTTTGGTCTTTCTATACATATATTATCTTACAATAGATAACATATAGAGCATAATAATATGTTCTTAATATCTTTCGCTACAAATAAAATTTATTCTTATTCTTATTGTTAAGATCCATTTCTCAAATCCCATGAATTTAATCGGCATCTATTCTTTTTATTATCAACTGCCTGCGGCACGCGACTTCGCCCGCATAACTTTATAAAATATAGCCCATCTTACTCGCTGATAATGTAGCTTTTTCTATGGGTGAAAAAATTTTCCAAATCGGTCCAGTACTTCTTGAGTTTATTCGTTAAAAACATACAAATATTCTCCCTTTATAATATTAGTATAGATTGTGCCCATTTCTTTATACCTTCTAATGACTTTTTTTAATCTTACGGTGGCGTTGTTTGTGGTATTAAAAAAAATGACGGCTATAAAAATTGTTAGATCAATACTCTGTGAATAATGTGAAACGAATACTTGCACATAATTAGCGACAGTTTGTATGACATGCGTATGCAATGGATATCTAAAAGAACTTGTATAGAATTGTACAAGTTATTTTCAATTGTACAAGTACAGTTTTTTTTTTAAATCAAGATTAAGTATTTCTAGTAGATAGCTGACTTACCCTTATACCAGGTGATGTTGGGTTTTGGTTCACCGGTAATTGTGCATTGGAACTTAGCATTGTGGTACTGAATGCAGTTGGCGTTCTTGAGTGGCTTCACTATCTCCGGCGGGGTGGCGGCTGAAATTCGATATTAAAATATTGTTATAAAATTGACTGCAGTTTTTTTTTAAATTTAATTTAGGGTCCGCTACCAATGCATAATTATGTACTCAAATACTTGGTCATTATATTTTGACCAGTTGTAGTTACTGAGAGAACATTGCAAATTAATCAATTGTAGTTACTGAGATAGCATTGCAAATTGATCAGTTATTATAGCTACTGAGAGAAAATTGCAAATTAATCAGTTGTAGTCACTCAGACAGAAATTTACAAAGGTGAATTGATCAAATCATATAATGACCAGAGCATTGTATAATCAAAATGATCAATTGGAGGTCGCTTATGAAAGAGGTCGCCAAGACGTAATTATATATATTGTTCCAGAGTGTGCCAGGAAGCAGCTATGTGTAAATCGAAAGTGATGGCAACGATCGCTCTGCAAATATTGAATCGGCCAAGAAGAAAAATAATTTCCTGACCTTTAGGATCGACGACTTTGACTTGTTGGCTGTTGGTGCTGGGCGGCGAAAGGCCGGCCTCGTTCTGAGCGGTGACGCGGAATTCGTACTGGCGACCTTCGATCAGGTTCGCGCAGTTGAGCTGCGTCGGCAGACATGGCGTTGCGTTCACTCTCTGCCACGTGGACGCGCCCACTTCGCGTTTGTCCACCCAGTAACCTGTGCAAACGATTATTTAGTTTTTTGGAGTTTACTTCTTAACAATCGATTCTCATATATAAGCCCGGGGTATGAAAAATTATGGGAGTAAAATCAAATGTCACATGTCACATGTTACGCGTCACAGGCTACAATATGCTTCAATGCATATTAATATAATATAATATATTTATATCCATTGATATTTATTTGTTAATTGAGGAAATTAACAAACTAATAAAGTTAACAAAATGCATTCATTTACTAATCTATGTATTTTATAATCGTTCGTAAGGAGTAAACTCCAATCATCTTGGGCTCTGGCGATATCGCGTGTCAAATATGCGTAGTAACCGATTTTGGGACTGTTTGTATGAGATGCATAGAGGAGTCACGCAACGAGCGAGAGTCAATGATAACACTTGTACAAGAGGGAAAGAGAGAAAGCAGATGCGCCGTATTATTCGCAATAGTACAAGCGCAAAAGGAAGACGACTGCTCAAGGTCGGAGCAAAAGATTATAATATAATACTAAGAGCTTAAACATATTCTATTAATATATTTCGAAAATTGGCTGGAATAAATTATAACATCCAAATGTAGCGAAATAATAAAACCGCTAACTACAATATAAAGACACAATGAATCAATGCAGTAGTTTCTGTTTATATTTCTATATTTATATTTAGAAAAAATTCTCTTTATATTAGTTAAAAAACCATGAGTTAGTTAAAACCGTAATTTCTTAGTCTTTTGATAGAAAAAAATTTAACGTTCTCAGAAATAAGAAACAGTCAAGGGCAACTCATATTTCAATTCATATTTCAGCTGATCCTAAAACAGGACAATTCTCGACACTTTATAAATTTAAAAATGTTTATCATCTTGAAATATAAGCTTTACCTTGTATCCTGGCTCCTCCGTCGCTTTCTGGTTTCTCCCATTCGAGATGGACGAAGTGTCCTCCGACTTCCAGGATCTTCGGTACACCAGGAGCAGATGGGGGATCGAATGGTGCTTTAGCCTGTAATCATACACGTTCCCATATATGTATTGCAGACAAGTGTAATTTTCGATGTGAAAACTCATTTAGACGCATTGGGCACTATGGGCATAGGCAAAAAAAAAAACACTGAATCTGACCGTCACGATTTATGAGTGACTCTCTCAGTGACGTTTAATTGTATCAAATAAGCGCCATCTACCCGAATCAGGACACACTTTTTGGTTCATAATAAGCTTAACTTTGTCAATATTTAGATAAGATCATAGCGGTAACGTTCCATTGTTTACACTTCTGACTTGCAGTCCTACGACTGACAGTTTTTTTTTTTGCAATTTCAAATTGGTGACCGCCCGAAAATGACAGATCAGCGCGTAAGGGATATCGGAGCTCATTTCTCTGTCATCCTATATCTCTGATCTCGCTTTTGTTCCCGGCCTATAGTCGTCTAACCATCAAGTTGAACATATTACCAAAAATATAACACAAAAACTCTTAAAAATTACCTTGATCGGATTGGCTCCTTCCAACGCAGGCCCTATACCGTTATCGTTGGCTGCGTGTATTCTAAAGTTGTACTCCTGTCCCTCGGCGAGACCTTGAACAGTGAATTTGGTGTCGCGGACCGAAGAAGCGATTGTGATCCAAGCGGTTCCTGCCGTGTCGTTCCTCTCGACCACGTAGTGGGTCACCGGAAGACCACCGTCGTACGACGGTGGTTTCCACGCCAGTTGGCAAGAGTGCTTGGTGATATCCGTCGTCTCCAGTGGTCCTTGAGGCGGTCCGGGTAGACCGGTGACGGTCACCGAGAACGAGTCCGATGTCTCGCCAGAGTTGTTTTTCAGGTTCAACTTGTAGATACCTGGATTTTGATTATGGAAGAAAAAAGAAAATTAACTAATGAACATCTTATAAACTAATATTTAGACTTTTACAATAAAATATATTTTAAATATCTATATATTAAACAGAACAATATGTTAAATCTTCTTTATATGATTGATAACTTTAAGACAAATTTGAGTATGCAGATTGATCTAAAATCCGAAGACCCATCTGTTTACCAGACGAAAAGTATATTTCATCAATTATTGCTATCCATGAGAAAATAATACGCGATTGTGTCGCCTATAAAAATATGCTCATGGATATCCTTAATAAAAAAATAAAATAAAATAAATAAATCACTACAATACAATATTTAATGGCCTTTGGCGACTAAGGACTATCAGGAAAAATTACCAAGTATAAAAATGTCGAATTTATAAAATTAAATTGTCGAGGTCTATTTATGCAGAGATATAAAAATGCTTCTCTGTCGCACATATTTGGCTTGCTCCGATTTTCAAATTATAAAATTATAACTTCGGCCTTGAACATCAGAGCTAGCAAACATGTCAAAGTCAAACAGCCCGTTTTTGTGTCTGGCGTTATAAAGTTGGGGTCTCACCCATGTCATCCTTGGTGATGTCCTTGATGAAGATGAGGATGTAGTCGTCGAAGACGGTGTACTTGAGGTGAGGCGACTCCTTGACGCCGTGGCCGTCCTTGCTGAGGGTGACGTCGACGGGCTGGTCTCCGGTGTACAGGATCTTGATCTTGGTGTTGTCGTGTTCGGGCAGATGGAGGTCGCCCGGCATTCTGGTGATGCGCGGTGGGTCTGAAAATAAACATTATATTATTCTTTAGGTTGACGAGCCCGTTGGATGAGTGGTGCCTAGGGTAAGTGCCTAACAGTCAAGGTTAAGGGTTCGATTCCCGACAGGGCCAACAAATTCAATAAAAATTCATTTTAAGTTTAAAAGTTTCAAAAAATCTGTAGAATCTCCAGTAGATACTTTGAACATTAGAACTTTAGAAGCGTTGCTGTAATACTCTGATGCAGATACCTTTATAATATGTGATTTATAATAAGTTATATAACATGTCTACCGAAGGACATGCTAAGCTGCAAACAGTAACACCATTAAAATGTAACTCATTTGAATGACAAAAACTTACTTCCAATCTTGAGATGTGCAGTGCAATAGATGAAACCTATATTATTGACAGCCTCACAAGTGTAATCGCCTTCGTCGGCGTCAGTAGCTTCGAGAATGTTCAATTTCAGCGTTCCCTCACGCGACTCTGCGATAAATCTATACACAAATTGAGAATTAGTAAAGAGTATTGGAATTTGCAATATATCAAAACACCACAAAGGTGGCCACGTGTGCTTTTTAACAGCGTACAAAATTTTATACATAGATCGAATCAAATCGAATCAAAATCTAAAATTTTATACATAGATTGACTCAAATTGAGTATGGTCTGGATATTAGAAACATGATTGACCCCCGACTTTCTATTGAGCCCAAACACGCTATGTCTGCTGTATGTTGCGCAGGAGCTGGGTATCCCGCAGCTTGATGCTGCAGCATCAGGTCATGGTTACCATTTCATGGAAATACCACCCAAGTAAGTAATAGTACAACAACTTTAAAATCAATCGATCCTGTGGAAGTTAGTGAAATCCCTTCGCCAACTTGGAAAATAGGCTGATGTTCTTCAAACGCGTGAATAGATTTTCATAAACTATAGCTAAGAACCGTCTCGATCGCGTCAGCTTTCAAACAAACAAAAAAAACGGATTGAAATTGGTCCACCCGTTTGGGTGTTACAATTCCATAGACACAACAGATACACACATACACATACGTCAAACTTATAACACCCCGTTTCTGCGTTGGGCCTCGGGAGTTAATTAATTTTACCAGTACCAGTAAACTGGTAGATGGTTTACTAAAGTACACAGACAAATTCCAATTGAAACTTTGAACGGTTTACCTGGTGCCAAGGACGATCTCTCTGCCGTTCTTGAGCCAGCGTCCAGTGGGCACGGGGTTGCCAGTGGCGACGCACTCCAATGTGAAGGGTTTGCCCAAGGGTGCGCACATATGGGGCGGCATTTGCTTGACCCATTCCGGTTTAGTGCCGCCGATCTCTTCGCCTGTACGCACTGGGGTGGTGCAACTGGACGGCTCCGATTTACCTTAGAATTTATATACGAGCATACAACATTCATTCATTAACATGTCTTTATGTCTTTATATTATAAGACACTCCAAATTTCCCAGCAACTTTCAAATCACTTTCCAAAATTCTTTCACAAAACATCGCTATAGCAATTATTTTATGTAAATAATCAGAAATTTTACCAGCAGAATTGACAGCGATAATCCTAAACTCGTAGTCCGCCTTCTCGATAAGGTTGAGAGCTGTGAATGTCGTGTCTTGTACATTGTAGTCGTTGCATTTCACCCAAACTGAGCTGCCGACGTCACGACGCTCGATTATGTAACCGGTTACGCGAGAACCTGAGGGAAAACCGGGATAAGGTTGGTAGGAGCTTCAAAGATTGTTAATTGGAAATCCCATATCCTTATCCATAAACCTTCTATGATCGACAGCGCACTTGCAGCACTTATAGCGTTGCTTGTGTTTTAGGCGACGGTAGACACCTACCATTAAGTAGACCGTCAGCCTGTCAGTCGACCTGTCGACCTTAACATAAAAATAATCCAATACATAGACAATTGAAATGTACTTTAATATATATATATATATATATATATATATATATAAAAATAAATAATATCTATATGTATGTACTTTGGACTCCTATTGGACACAGTAGTCTCCATATTACAAACACTGATATGAGTTCAGTGCGGTGAAGGGGGGGATCGAGTTCCACTAAAGTGTTGGCCAAAGTTTGACAAAGCCGGTATCACCGGCAGCAAAAGATCATTCACATCGAAGACAGTTATTGTACCTACATAAAAAACTACCCTAGAGGAAATTACCTCCGTCATGCGCAGGCGGATCCCACGAGAGGTCCACGTAGTTGCGTCCCACTCGTACTACACGCGGAGCGTGCGGAGGTCCGGGAGGTCCGCATCGCGGCTTCACCTTGAACCGCTGCGACGTGCCCGAATACTTGCTGAAACCTGCGGCATTCTTCGCCCGAACTCTGAACTCGTACTCGTGTCCCGGCTCCAGATTGTACGCCTGTAGTATATACGTGTGTATATTACGTTAAACGCTGAGAACTCAAGCGATATATTGATATTACCTTTTAGAAAATAAATAAATAGTGTATTAGTGTTGTAATATTATGTTTGTGTAGCGTCGATGTGCATGTCTAGCGTCTCAGCACAATGCTGAGCCAGTATACGATTCACTGCCGCGAGGACACACACATCTTTCACCTGCATATTAATTTATGTTTTGTGGTTTTTTTATTATGTCTGTGTCTTTGTGTTGCGTGAATAAAATTCTTTCTTACTGAATAAATAAATAGCGTTCGAGTTCAAACGTGCACTGCGGCATAAAATGCCAAACGCTTATCGACCCCGCCAACACGTTTCTTGCCCATTTCGATACTAATATCTCTAAAACGATTCATTTTGACCACATTCTATAGATTCCTCAAAACTATTTAAATTTGTACTCTGAAAAGCTATCGAACGCTTCTCCAGCAGTGTCATATGATGGTCATACGATCGCATATTGTTTATAAAGTTTTTTGCATCTACTTATGTCCTAATGGATTCACATTTATTCAGAGCTTCAAGTCTCTATGTCCCTTTGGATACGCATAAAAAAAAAACAACACAAAAACATATATGCATTGCTGAAAATAATAATAAACGCAATAATACATTACAAAAAAAAAACTAATTATATCGAAGGGAACTTGAGAAGCAAATGCCCTTTGTATAGGGGACAAGGGAACGTGTTAATACTAAAGTCGCTAGTAAAGTAGTTGCTTTGTTTTTAATAAAACATATTCAGTATAAAATTTTCATTTTCAGTACTTCCATATTTTTGTGGGAGTTCCTAATTCGTCAGAAATGAATAGTTACCTATAGTTTAGTAGTAGCATTATGCCTATATATACATTTGAATGAAAAAATTAGACAGTTGACATTTTGATACAGTGGACCTAACGCCACTGAACCATTATTGTGATAACCTCTGATTGAATTTCGTGGGGATATACATATGTGTATACCTGATAGTTGCAGTCCTTAACCAGGTAATCGGCTGCGGACCACACTCCGTCTTGCACGTCCCGGAATTCGATCTTGTATCCCTGGATGCGGGCACCACCGTCCGAACGTGGCCTATCCCACACCACGGTGGCCGTGGAGCCATCCCATTCCGTAACTCGGGGTGTTCCCGGTGGATCCGGAATTGTGAAAGGGAACTGCGGAAAAAACATCACCACATTAATGGTCTTCTCACAAAAAGTCACACTGAAGAAATCGGGTTTTTTTATAAATTCGCATCCCTAAGATACATTTTCAAAGGTCCCTAACATAGTTTTCTAGTACTGCTACAAAATTTAACCATACTTATTATTATATTTGTGGTAGTTTAATTTTACTATATTCATTTATCTTAAACTAGCTGTGCCCGCGATTTCACTCGTCTTTAAATTTAATAGAAATCGGATCTAAGCCGCGCATGATGGTATTTAGTAGAGAGGCATGCACATTTTCTTCACTTTCACGTAAGGAAAATATCACATTTTCTTTACGATTGTTTTTAGAATAGAATAGGTAGAGTCAACTGAAAATTATTAAATTTAGATATATGAAATGGGTAACTACATAACTGGTCGTTCTATATAATATTATATTATGTGCAAGGCAGTTTAGTTGATCCAATCCTTTAAAGATGTCAATCATTCTACAGACATAACTATAGATTATATAATGTTATATATAATCATTATAATAATAGTGATTCAATGATTGTTTACCTTGGCTGTGATGGGATCTTCCATAGTTAACGGTTCAGAGACGCCATATTGATTTTCGGCGCGAACTCTGAACGTATATTTGTGATTCGGTTCCAGACCCATCACGTTGTAGTGACAGTTGCGAACGAATGAAGAAATCTTCACCCAGACCTAAATTAAAAAAAAAAACACTATAAATTAACATAGTCATAGCGTCTGCTATTTATGTCGACGGAAGTTGATTGATTAAGACAGATAGTATAGTATAAAGTGCTCTGTGACGTTACAATATAGAGTACTCTGTGGCATGATATTGGATTGGAAAGGAAAGTTGTGACAGTTGAGCGAACGCATCCGCGGAGGGAGGTCGTTGTCGTATGTACACACAAATTGAAGTTGGAATTGTAGTTCTGATATATCGGGCGGACGACAAAAGTATTGGGATTAAACATAAAGTGGTTTAATTAATGTACCCGAAGTAGAGAGTACTAATCTAAATTTATCAAGACATTGAACTTAAAAATTGTTTATTTGACTTAAAAAATGATTTACGCGTTGATGCATTTTTTAATCCCCGACTGACGCCAGACACAAAAAGAGGCGTGTTATAAAAACAATCTTTGTATCTGTATATGTGTGTATCTGTCTGTGGATACATAGCTCCCAAACGGGTGGACCTGTTTTTATGCGTTTTTTTTTTTAAGCTGACCGTGATCGAGATGTTTCTTAGATATAATTTATGAAGATTTTTTCATGCGTCTCAGATCATCAGCTCATTTTCTAGTCGACGAAGGAATGTCACTAACTTCCACAGGTTCGATTTTTTTGCAATTTGGTGTACTGTTACTTTGGCGATTGTTCCATGACGTGGTAACCTTGAAAGTAGTCTGCGTGACACCAAACTCATCAGCAACTTTCAGCAGATATAGCATGTTTGGACTCAATAGAATGTCGGGGGTTATTTTATAATTTTCAATTATAGCTTTTTGCATAGAAATGTTCATAAACATTACTTACTCCATTATTATCCGCCTTTTCAACGACGTAATTGGTGATCGGTGATCCGCCATCGTCTAACGGTGGTTTCCATGACAACGTACAAGTGTCCGGGGTGATGTCGTAAGCCTCCAATGGACCAACTGGTGGGGAGGGCTTGTCAACAACTAATACCTGTGAAAGAAGTTTTTACTTTGTGACGTGACTTTATTTCACGGACCAACATATACAATATACATACAATAGAGAATATGCGCATTTTTTAAAAATATTCTTATACGATAGGTTATATAACCGTAAAAAATATCCACCGCACAAAAAAAAAAATTAGTAACAAATAAAAATCTGATAATTAAGCGTTGCGTTTCAAGTATTTTCAAATTTCCACAATTTTTTTTTTTTGCTTTTTTAATAATTATTTTCTTAACTAAAAGAAATAGTAAAAAATAAAGTAAAAAGAAAAGTATATTCACATAGACATAATTTTAAAGTAATAATGTTCATAAAAAAATATTTAACCCTTTTTTGAATTAGACGCATATTATTCACTATTAATTTGATTTGCTAGACAAATCCTAGCATATTGGTGGTAAAATGTTTGACTTAGGAAACTGTTAGAATCATAGACACAAGAAAAGACTTAAGGGGAGAAAACATAAAGTTCCACTTACCCTGCAAGTTGCGCTATCCGAGCCCTCGCTGTTGACCAACTGTATTGTGTAAGAGCCTGTGTCCGATCGTTTGGCGGACGAGTTATAGAACGCAGTATCGATGTCGGTAGTGACGAAACGAATGCGATGATCGGGGAACACTTCCTCGTTGTTTATGACCCATGATACCTGAGGAAAAAAAAAATAGGAATTATTATTATCTCTTTAAAAGTGCTGAGACCTTTTCTCTCAAAAGCGTCATAAAACAAATGTGAAGCGAAAAATTAGAAATCGCAAAAGAAGTCCTAGAGTTTAATTTTGGAAATAGATTGCATAAAAATATATTCCAACGCACATTTCTTATTTTATAACGTGGGCTTCACCCAGAGAGGTCGTATTTCAACCATCTGTTTACCAGACGAAAAGTGTAATAGACGCAACTAGATTTTTTTAATTAGGAATATCCATGAGCACATATTAATAGGTAACACAATTTCAATTTATTATAATTTTTGTCTAGTAAACAGATCGGTAAAGGACGACCTCTTTTCGGCTCCTGTACTGTGTTACGGTGCGTTAGTCAGGGATGACAAAGCCTATTCCCATATTATTATATTATCTTCATTTAATGAACTTTGTGATCGATAGCGTTTCTGGTGTTGCCCGAGTTACATCTTGTCGAATGCCATCACATACAAAAGCTAGGAAAAAATATAGTTAATGCAATAAATGCAATAGCTCACCTTCGGTCTTGGGTTTCCAGTGAAAGGCACAGTGATTTTGATCTCCTCTCCCGCAATGACTGTGATGTCACGCAAACTAAGGTCGCTGGTAATGCGCGGCGAGTTTGGTGGTGCGCAAGCGCGTATCGCATCGGAACTCTGCGAATAAGGACCTTGACCGGCCGCATTTATTGCAGCAACTCTGAACTCGTATTCGTGATTCTCAATAAGGCCGGTGACTTTGTAAGTCGTGTCTGGAATGTGTGCGTGCGATGCTTTGGTCCATTTGTCCTCAGTGATCAAACGCTTTTCCACCACGTAACCTGTGATCGGTGAGCCGCCATCGTGACGCGGTTTAGTCCAGGTTATAGTGATAGAACTCTCCGTTGTTTCAACGGATTTAGGCACTCCGGGTGCCGCGGGCGGGTCGAATGGATGTCTAGCTTTAATTGGCTCCGTAGTTTGGGCGGGATCGGACTGGCCGTATTGATTCTCAGCCATAACTCTGAACTCGTAATCGCGGCCGACATTTAGATTCTTCACCCGCAAGAACGGTGTGGTGACATAACCGGAAACCTTAGTCCAGTTGGGAGTGCGCGCTTCGCGTTTCTCAACAACGTAGTTGGTGATTTCACCGCCTCCATTGTCTTTCGGAGGGTTCCAGTATAATGTGAGAGCTTCGCCTTCAAATTCATCCGCGCGAAGGTTCTCTGGCTTTCCAGGCCTGTCCAGTACGCGTACATTAATTGTAGCTGTGTCGTAACCAGACGGATTGCGCAGTTGCAATCTGTATTGTCCACCGTCTGACCGTTTTGCATTCTTGACGACGAGTGAAGCAGACTCTGGCGTGATCTTTTGGAATATTCTTGGATCACCGTCCACATCCAGCAAGTTATCTTCAGCAAACCACGAAGCCGTCGGTTGCGGGAATCCAGTGTAAGGAACGTGAATGGAGAAATCTTCACCAGCTCTGACTGTAATGTCGCGAACTCCACCGAGATCCATGCACGGTTTGTTAGGTTGTTCGGCAATAGTAATATCACTGGTTGGCTTGCTAGGATCAGATCTGCCGACATCGTTGACAGCGATGACTCTGAATTGATACTCCTCGCCTTCTTTAAGATTCGGTACAGTGTGCACCAAGCTTGGGATTGGAACATCGTTGACATCCTTCCAGTCTTTGTCACCCTTGCCCTTTTGTTGGATAATGTATCCCTTAATTTTAGCTCCGCCGTCACTCTTAGGTGGTCTCCAAGATAAAGTAACAGAGTCTTTCGTGATTCTGTCCGGTTTTGGTGCCTCGGGTGTGCTGGGTTTAAGTCTTTGCGTTTCAGCTGTGATCGGTTCGGTCGGTTTACTTGGTTTACCTGGACCTGCTTCATTAACTGCAATAACTCTGAATTCGTAACGGTTTCCTTCTCTTAAGTCTTGAACAGTGTAGCATGTATTTGGTGTGGGGTAGTTATTGACCTTTATCCATTCACCACCGCGTTCTCTCTTCTCCACGTAATATCCAGTGATTGGTTTTCCACCGCAATTCGCTGGTGGCTCCCATTCGAGAGAACAACTGTTTGCACTGTAGCCAGTGATCTTCGGTGTATCCGGTGCATCCGGAGGGTCAAATGGTGATTTCGCAATTGTCGGTTTGCTTTCTAGAGGTTCAGAAATACCGTACAAGTTTTCTGCGCGCACTCTGAACACATACTTCTTGCCCTCGGTCAAGTTCTTCACGTTGAATGAACATTTAGGACAGAATCCAGCAACTGTACGCCAATCATTGACGCCAAATTCAGCCACTTCAACGACGTAGCCGGTAATTTCGCTGCCGCCGTCATCGGTAGGAGGATGCCATGTGAGGCTGATAGTGTCATGTGTAACGGGAGTACATATAAGAGGTCCTTTCGGCACTCCAGGCTTGTCTACAACAATGACTTCAATGTCGGCTGAATCTTTGCCATGTTGATTAGTCGCCGTGATAGTGTATTTTCCAGCATCATCCCTTGTGGATTTCTCGATGCTGAATTTGGTTTCGTCGTTCTTTGTTTCTGTAGATAGTCTGAGTGAAGGTATGAGTGGTATGGAGCCCTTAGTCCAAGTTATCTCAGGCGTAGGTGCACCGGTAATTGGAATGTTAATATTGATTGGTTCGCCAGCACGGACTTTGACTTTACGTCCAATGAGATGATCGAGCCAGAGTTTTGGTTTCTCCTTCATTGCCTTGGCAATGAATACGTTGGACTCGTCGGAAGGCTGTCCAGGTCCCGCTGCATTTACAGCGGCGACTCTGTATTCGTACTGATGGCCTTCCATTACTCTGTCGTCTTCGAATTCGTTACCCCTAACAGGATCTTTGTTAACCTTAATCCATCTGCCGGTAGCCTTATCTCTCCTTTCGACATCGTAACCGATGATATTAGATCCACCGTTGGAAATCGGCGGAGACCATCTGATTTTAATATGATCTTTGTCAGCCGATACCAATTCTGGCTTTCCAGGCTTTCCGGGTACAGTGTATTGATTTTTGGCTACAATCGCCCTGTCCGTTACAAGAGGCTCGGAACGACCTTGCAGATTCTCTGCGAATACTCTGAATTCGTACTTAGTACCTTCAGTCAAACGAGGTACAGTAGCGTGATTGTACTTCGGATTGATGTAGGTGACAGCTGGAACCCAACCGCCTCCATGGGTGAGATCACGTTTTTCAATAACGTAAGCAGTAAGTTCACTACCGCCATTGTCTTTAGGCGGTTTCCATGACATCGTGACTGATTGTGCGGTGATTTCTTCGTATTCGAATGGTGGCTGTGGCGCTCCAGGCACGTCCAAAACAATCAATTCGAAGCTTCCCTCATCGGAACCAGAATCATTCTTCAACGAAAGATGATACTGGCCTGCATCAGATCGTTTACAATTCACTGTATGAATTATTGTATGATGTCCGACAGATGTTACTGTAGTCCTCTCGTTTGTGAGCACTGGCTTGTTGTTACAGGTCCATGTAACCTCAGGAGTTGGCTCACCAATAAAGTCAACATCGAGATGGAAGATAAGACCAGCCTTGATACGAACTTCCTTGAGCGGTGTTATAATCTTGGGAGCGACGAATCTGTCCTTGGCCGTGATTATGTCTGATGGCTCGCTAGGCTCTGATTGGCCTGCTTGGTTTACGGCGATTACTCTAAATTCATAATCTTGGCCTTCTGTCAAGTCTGGCACTGTTGCCTTGTTCTTACCAGGTGGGACATGTACAGCGTTCACCCAGTATGGACTGCCCTTCTCTTTTTTCTGTATAATGTAACCAGTAATTGGGGATCCGCCGTCGGATTTGGGCGTGGTCCACTGTAAGTCGACATGATCCTTGCTCCAGTCAGTAGCTTCTGGCTTTCCAGGTGGTGATGGTTCATCGAATTCGTTTTTGGCAATAATCGATCTGTCTAATTCGAGAGGTTCAGATTGGCCGATAGCATTAACAGCACTCACTCTAAAGAGATACTCCTTCATGTGAATAAGTCGTGTCACTTGATGTGATAAGAATGTGCTCATGCCCGCATCGGACCAGGTACCTCTTGATAAGTCCATCTTTTCAATGACGTAGTGTAATATCGGCGAACCACCATCGTCGAGCGGTATCTTCCATGAAAGCGAACAAGAATCTTTTGTTACATCAGACACAACCAAAGGCTTTTCTGGTCGCGATGGTTTATCTAATACGGTCACTTGTGCTGCAGCCGAACACACTCCCAAGTCGTTCTTCAGGGTCAATTTGTAAACGCCTCCGTCTGAACGTACGGAGAATGGAATGTCTAGGATGACCCTGTTGTGCAGTAATTGAACATCGATTCTGTCTGTAGAATGAACAGTTTTTCCATTGATCTGCCACTCGACTGTAGGTTTCGGTGACGCCTCAATCGGGATTTCGTATTGGATCCTCTGTCCAGCCTTGACAGTCTTGTCAGCCAGGAGCATCTTGTCAAAGTGTGGAGCGCAGAATCTGGCTTTGGCCACTTGTGGTGTAGAGGCATCGCTAGGCTCGCCGTTGCCGGCCTTATTAACAGCGATAACTCTAAACTCGTATTCCTCTCCCTCCTGTAATCCAGGCACTGTGGCGGTCGTTTGATTTCCTGGTACAGTGGCTGCCATTTCCCAAGGTCCGTATTTCTTCTTGGCCTCGATAATGTAACCGGTGATTGGCGATCCGCCGTCCTTCTTTGGCGGAACCCACTCCAAGTCCATGTGATCCTTGTCCCAATCTTTGACGACCGGTGTTCCCGGTTTGTCCGGTGTTCCGTAGGGATCCTTTGCCGTGATCGGTTCGTGGCCAACAAGAGGCTGCGATTCGCCTTGTTTGTTGACGGCGCGAACACGGAAATTATAATCGTGACCTTCGATAAGGTGATCAATGCGTATATTACAACTCTGCACTTCACCAGCTGGGATCCACCGAAGATTTTCCTGGTCCATTTTCTCAACGACATAGTGCGAAATCTCGCTTCCACCGTCGTCTTTTGGCGGACGCCATTTCAGAGTACAACCAGACTTAGTGATGTCTGAGGCCTTGAGAGGTCCTTCCGGTGGCAATGGCACATCCAAAACGAGAACTTTAATAGTGGCCGAGTCCGTTCCGTTAATATTCTTGGCTTTGAGCGTGTACTGTCCAGAATCTTGTCTCTTGGCGTCAATGACGCGGAACTTAGTGGAGTGAGCGTCGTGAACGACTTTGACCCTGTCTGCATTGATGACAAGGTTGTCAGCGTGGTACCATTCCTTGGTAGGCGTCGGCTCTCCGGCAACGGGGACGTCGAGCTCAAAGTTATTTCCGGCTTTGACCTTGATGTCAAACATGAAGTTCCTGTCAATCTTCGGTGCGAGGTTTTTGGGTCTGGCGAGATGGGGAGCTGTACCGTCACTGGGTTCACCTTTGCCGGCCTTATTGACAGCGCGGACACGGAATTCGTAGGTGTTACCTTCGATCAGATCTGGAACTTTTCCTGTTGTGACATCGCCCTCGATCTGAAAGGACAATAAAAGCGGTTAATTTTGTAACGTGATTCCTATAAAAACACAAACACTAGAATGAGTGTGTCGGTGATGTCCCAAGTGACTTCCCATTTGAAAACGACTATAGTTAGAAACCATAGTATAACTAAAGTTGGCACGTTCACAGTACTCACACCATTTTCATATACAGTATGTTGCAAAAATGGTTATATTTTAACCAATTTCGCAATTCTTATGAAATCTGTAGGATGGAGGGATCTGAAATCTCTGTAAAAATGAAAAGAAGAGGTATATGCGCAATGTGTTGCACGTGCCTACTCTTGTTAACTTGCCTATAATTCTATATTACTAGAGTATCTAATAACACAAATTTCTCGTGTCAATGATTGTAACAAAATCATTTATTACCTGAGCGCATTCTTCCCAATCTGGTGAGAATCTATCCTTCTTCTCAACGACGTATCCTGTGATAGGCGCTCCTCCATCCGCTTCGGGCCTTGTCCATTCTAGTTCGACAAAATCTTTGTCAAAGTCTTTGATCTTTGGTGTTCCGGGCTTGCCGGCGACATCAAACGGATTCTTAGCTTCAGTCGAATGCGGGGTGGTCAGAGGTTCCGATTTGCCTTGCCTGTAAAAAAATACAATTAATGTTTCCAATTAATTCTATTTACTTCTGCCAAATAACTAGCTTAATTTTTAGAGTTTAATTAAAAAAATTTAAAACTCACTGTCGTAGATATCTTCACGAAAGCTCTCAAGTGTTGCTTTTGTATCGCGTAATATCGCACAATTGTTTACCCGTTTCTATAATCGCGCATAGTCTCGATGGTCTTATATTGTATTCGATAATGAAGAAGTACTTAAACATGCTATTTTGCTATTTTGGTTAATGAAATATGAACACTATGTCGTAATAGTAAGGACCAATTTTCTTTGCCACCTGTTCAAAGGGGCGTGACCACCTTCTGTCTGAACTTTCCATGGGCCCAGAGCGCACTAGCTTTCTTTCGAGAAGATTCTATGTCCAGTCGCAGCAATATATAATAGATAGATTCGCCTCTTCAGACAGAGAGACGTCACCGAAGTCACCGCACGTACCTGTTTACGGCGCGGACGCGGAACTTGTACTTGTGTCCCGGAGTGAGTCCGTCGACCGCCAACGATGTCTGCGGGCCGTCAGTCTCACCGGCGGTCACCCATCGTCCGGTGGCCTCGTCCATGCGTTCCACAACATATTTCTCCACGGGCTGACCGCCGTCGTCGGCGGGCGGGTTCCACGACAACTTGGCGCCGTGAGCGTGCACATCAGACACCTGAACGGTAAATGGGCCCATGTCACGTCACGTCAACGTCACAAGTAACAGAACGACAATTTCGAGCACCACTACAGCTTAGCGCCGTGAGCGTGCACGTCAGACACCTGAACGGTAAATGGGCCCACGTCACGTCAACGTCACAAGTAACAGAACGACAATTTCGAACACCACTACAGCTTAGCGCCGTGAGCGTGCACGTCAGACACCTAAACGGTAAATGGGCCCACGTCACGTCACGTCAACGTCACAAGTAACAGAACGACAATTTCGAGCACCACTACAGCTTAGCGCCGTGAGCGTGCACGTCAGACACCTAAACGGTAAATGGGCCCACGTCACGTCACGTCAACGTCACAAGTAACAGAACGACAATTCCGAGCACCACTACAGCTTAGCGCCGTGAGCGTGCACGTCAGACACCTAAACGGTAAATGGGCCCACGTCACGTCACGTCAACGTCACAAGTAACAGAACGACAATTCCGAGCACCACTACAGCTTAGCGCCGTGAGCGTGCACGTCAGACACCTAAACGGTAAATGGGCCCACGTCACGTCACGTCAACGTCACAAGTAACAGAACGACAATTTCGAGCACCACTACAGCTTAGCGCCGTGAGCGTGCACGTCAGACACCTAAACGGTAAATGGGCCACGTCACGACACGTCAACATCACAAGTCACAACACATGACACACGTTTGACGACACGTTTGGTCTAGTAACCCTAGCTGTTAACCAAACGGTCGCGGGTTCGAATCCCGCTAGGGGAAAATGTTTTTATGTGTTAACATTTACCTTTGTACCTGAATCATGGATGTTTGTATTTATAATATATATGTCTACTGTCAAGTATATCAACTGTCCGGTATCCATAATACAAGCATTAGTTGCTTAGTGTGGAACTAGATGGTGCTGTGTGGAATGTGTGAAGATATTTATTTATTTATTTATTATTTATGACGATTTCGAGTGGCTTAGTACAAGCTGTAATTTAAAAAAATAACTTCGACGAACACGCTATATCTGGTAGATAAGTTGCTGAGGAGTTGGTCACCCCGTAGACTACTAGATGCTGCAGCATCAAGTCAAGGTTACCATGTCACGGAAATGCCACTGAATATACCAAATTTCACATTAATTTAAGTAAGCAGTAACCACACCCTTACAGAGGACCACATTGATATAACAGCATTTGTGCTGTTGTGTTTCGGTGAGTGAGTAAGGGACGCCAGAGCCCATTTCCTTATCCCTACTCACAATCCTTCTCGATCCTACTGTAGTCGGCAGCTAACTTGCATCACCTGTGGGGTTGCTTGTGTTAAAGGCGACGGTAGCCATCCACCATCAAGTAGAACGTCAGCCTGTTTGCCGACTTTAACATTAAAAAATAAACGAGCATGTGGAAGTTAGTAAGATCCCTTCATCGACTAGTAAATGGGTTGATGGTCTTCAAAAGGCCTGATCAGTTCATATTATAAATTATAACTAAGAACGATCTCGATCACGTCCGCTTTCAAACAAAACAAATAAACTGATCAAAATCGGTTTGGGAGCTGTACACACACGTCAGACTTATAACGCCCCGTTTATGCGTCGGTCGTTAAAAAGCTTGTGATGACTCACCTTGAGAGGTCCTCCGGGTGGGCTGGGCACACTTAGCACGATAACTTCGACTTCGGCGACATCTTTGCCGTTGCAGTTCTCAGCGGTGATGGTGTAGCGACCGCTGTCGGCTCTGGTCGCCGCCTTGCAGTTCAGCTTCGTGTTGTAATCGGAATGCTGCACTTTCATATCGCCACCAGACTTCACCTCCTTCTTGGCGAGGAACCATTTCGTCTCCGGCATCGGTTCGCCGCTCACCTGAAATCATTTACATTTGTCATCCATGAAACCAGTCATAAATTGAATTTATTTTGTATACATAAACGACACATAAAAACCCTTTTAATTTAAGGGACATTTCGTATTTATTATCTTACACAACAGAATAATCCATAATGAAAGTAACTCTGTCTGTGTGTGTTTTTTTTTTTTACCTTTTCACGCCTTAACTAGTCAAAGGATCATCAGGAAATTTTGCCATACACATTGTCAGAGATTTAGAAAAGGATCTTTCATTCAGAAAAAAAGTACAGGGATAATATATAAAAATAAAAATCCAATGCCTAACAAAAGTATATAACAATAATAAAGATTGTTGTATTTTTTATTTTTCAAGGCGGACGAAGTCACGGACACCTGCTAGTAAAAATAAATGTTTCTTAATAATTTAAGAATCGTGTGCGGCCAATTAATCTTTGACATTTTAAGGGTCGACATTAGTCTTCATTTGATTGAAACATTAAAGTCTATAATAGAGAGACGAATACTGAATTTGAATTCAACTTGACTGTAACACCTTAATAAAAGTAACATTTTTCTCTTATTTCTAGTAAACACAAAGGTCACATACCTTAACGTCGAATCCAAATTTGGAGCCAACCTTGAGCTTGATATCAATGAGGTTAGTTCGGTCGATCTTTGGCGCCAAGTTCCTTGGTTTGGCGACGATCGGATGCGTGCTGTCACTGGGCACACCTGGTCCGGCCTTATTCACTGCACGGACCCTGAATTCAATCGTGTTTGTTTAATAAAGGTTAGCAGGTAAGCTGACCGTCAACTCGATTGTCACCGTCGCCTATGAACACAAATAATGGCATAGGTTGTGTTATAGGCGACGGTAGCCACCTGCCATCAAGTGCCATCACTTATTTTAAAAATAAAATAAAAAAAGTCCGCTTCGTATCATGATATGACAATACATTCGCTTTTCTTTCACATGCTTTTCTTAATTTGTTACAATGAGGTTTGATATGTATAGAGGTTAGGTTGGTCGTAGATTCGTAGATTTTAACAAGGCAAGAAAATTTTTTCATTAACTTCAACATTACTTACTATTCCATTTACTCTGTTGTAGCTAATGAATTTTGTGAATATTTTTAAAAATAACTTCATCCCCTTTGTTACCTGAACTCATAAGTCTGTCCCTCGATGAGGTCGGGCACAGTGCACGCGGTCTTATCCGCGGGCACTTCGAGTGCCTTCTCCCAGTTGCCGAACTTGTCCTTCTTCTCGACTATGTATCCTTCGATGGGGGCGCCACCGTCTTCGCGGGGCGGAGTCCACTTCAGGTCCACGTGGTCTTTGTCCCAGTCGGTTACGCTCGGTGTGCCGGGCGCACCTGAAATTCATTTTCAAATTAAATATTATTTCACCATTAGTTACGAAAAAATGTGTTTTTTTTTTTTAAAGTGAAAACTTCTTTAGGCGCGTTAGGCATTTTTGAGAAGGGAAAAAACCATTGAACTCGCGACACTGTTGCGACAAGCTCCTTTATTATCGGCCAATTATTGAGATTTTAACAGCAAAAAATAAGTAGATTTTAACATCTTTTATATTACATTAATAATAACTTTTATATTTTGTTGAATTGAAACAAAACATTTTTAATCTATATATATTTTTATCTATATATATATATATACACAAAAAAAAACAGTAACTAAAGTATTCTTATATAGGGTCATCCTAAGAATATTTGACTCATAAACCCTATAAATGACTTCATTTACGAGTACAAGTTCAACTGTTTTTCGTAAAAATATATTGTTGCATTTAAATCCATAACTCACCGGGTTCGTCGAACGGATTCTTGGCAACGATTGTCTCCTCTGAGGTGAGCGGTTCGCTTTCGCCTTCAGAGTTCACAGCAGCCACGCGGAACCTGTACTCCTTGCCAGGAGTCAGTCCGGTTACGTCACATTCTGAAAAGTATCGGTTTACAATTAATTTAAGGAAAAGACCGAGACAGGTTTGAGAGCTTAGTTCAGTTTCCACCTAGCTACAATATGGGCTTCTTCAAATTGCTGCAGGGTTGGCAGAGCGCACAAGCAATGGTGTTTGGTTGTGTCCTTAGGCGACGGTAACCATCTACCATCAAGTGGACAGTCAGCCTATCTGCCATCCTTTATAATAATATTTTTTTTAAAAAAACATTGTGACCATTTACGATACACGGATATTATAATGCCAAAAAACTTTTCAACTGTTTACTCAATGCAACGTAACTTAACGACGAGGAGTCATCTTTAGCACGCGAGTGATAAAATACACTTCTCCTCATTTTCGTCTGTTTGACGCTAAAGTTGAATAAACTTGGAAATCTGCTGTTTTTTATGGACAAAAGGTGAATTGACCTGAATAAATGTGAACACTCTCTAATTAATAGATTTTCGCTTGGGCCTGCAAGCGGTTTTATATGTGTTGTAGAAATAATCATCATTCGTTTCTACGGTACTTGATCATTAAATTGATTGATTTATTTATTTATAATCTACTTATACACAACATGATATTATAACAATGTCTGTAAACCTTTATTAGGTTTGTCTAGACATTTTATATCACACCATGACAACGTTACAGTAATAATTATGACAATATTATGACAACATTACAATTTATCAACATGCTTGGCTTTCTTGCATACAATATGCAATTCAGTTAGCAGCATAAAAAAACCGGCCGAGCGAGGTCTCTTTTCATATTTATTGAAAAGATGTGAGAAAAAGTGTCTGAATTTAACGAATGACTCCTAAATTGGTGTAAGTAGACGAAGTGGCAAGACTTACTGGGTTCGTTGGAACGAGCACACGGCACCCAACATCCTGTCTCCGTGTCGAGTTTGTCCACTTGGTAATAATCGATGGGTGCACCGCCATCGTCCTTCGGTCGCTTCCACTTGAGGGTCGCACCATCTTTGTGCACATCAGAAATCTACGAACATACAACATAGTGGATCACACCAATTCTCTCGTGTAATTTGTGGTCACTTTTATAGATCCAGATAGAATAGACTGAACTTTCTCTATCCACCTGTAAAGTAAAAATACGTCCAGAAAAGTGTCAGAGAGACGAAGCGATCGTGCGGCCATTAGTTGTCTTTTTCTAGATTTTTTATTGGTCCTCGTAGTCACTGCAGACTTACAGGAAATAAAGGAACAAGGTATTGGCCGCACGATCGATTTCTCTCTTTCTAGAGAGTGGACAATTTCATGAGAGTATTGCTCTGTTCATTCTCTATGTATATGGTTAATTCAAACTCCATAACCACTTATTTTCATTGGTCGATATACAAGGCTGCATACCTTTGGACAAATATTTTACGAGCTACATTTGTTCGATGGTGCTGCGACGACGTAATAATAGCTACTGTCAGAATTTGAGTTTGACATTAGTATTTTTAGGCGGAAAAATTAATTTATTTGACATAAAAATTTTCACATTTGACAGCTGTCCAAGATTTGGCCGATTCATAAAGTAGAAAAATTATTGCCAGGCAGAACATAATTAGCTTTGACAGGTCGCCCGGAACGGGTATGATCAAATCTTGTCCGAAAGAATGCAGGAACTCAGTGTAGTGTTTGAATCACAACTGTTAAAATCTCTCTACACTACATCATTTGTTGATCCATGGTAGGCATGTACGCTTATTACCATTATTTCAAAGCGAATTGCAAAATATTCACTATCGACAAATCAAAATCCTTTAGATCCTTTAGATTATGGAGGGTAGAGGTAAGGAGGACCGACGCTATGTATTAAAAAATGGTCCTAGAATACAAGTAAATTAAGATGACGCTAGTGTTGCATTTTCGAGTAAATTAGACAAGGATAGATAGATCGAAGGAATATAAAATAAAATATAAAATACCTGTAAGGGTCCCTCGGGCTTGGAGGGTTTGTCGGTGACAGTGACGTTGATGGTGACGCTGTCCTTTCCGCTGGAGTTGACAGCCGTCACGGTGTACTCTCCGGAGTCGTCGCGTCTCACCGGACGCACAGTGAGCTTAGTGAAGTAATCGGGACTGTCGATTGTGACCGCTTTGGACGGGCGCAATGGCATGTTCTGGTATCTGTTGTTAGCGAAATTATATTAATACTACTTGTTACACGCGACTTCGCTCGTGTAACTTTATAAAATATAGCCTACTAGTTGAACCCGGCCACGCTTCGCTGTTTTTTTAGGTATCCGTTGGAATTTTAGAAAAAAACGTATATAAGATCATTCCTCTGTTTAAATGCAATGTTGTGTAAAAATTTCAAGTCAATCCGTCGGCTAGTTTTTGAGTTTTTAAGTAATACACAATCCAAAACAACATATATGTAACGAATTAATATCAGCGCCATCTCTGGTGCTCAGGTGCCATCTAGTTTTCTCAAGGATGTATTAATTATTACGTGAAATATTCTATTTTTTACACAATATCTCTGAAACATCAGAGATATTCTAAAATATTTTCGAAACATATGTTGTAAAAATTCGAAAATAGAACGTAACGCATACCGTGTGACAATTCTGATTTTACTCCAATAAATTTCCCTACCACGGGCTTATTACATATATGAATGAAAATGGATTCTTAAGGAGTAAACTCCAAAAAGTCATCATTTTAATGTCACCACGAAGGAAACTGACCTCCATTCAACAGCCGGCGGAGGTTCTCCTATGATGGCGGCCTCCAATTTCAGGGTAGATCCTGCCGAGATGGTGACGTCTCTGAGGTGGCGTCTGTCGATCTTGGGCGCCAGGAATCTTGGTTTCGCCACGAAATTCTTGGAAGACTCGGACGGTTTGCTCTGACCGGCCTTGTTGATGGCTATCACTCGGAACTGGTATTCGTTGCCTTCGATTAACCTTTAAACAAGAGAGTAGGCGTATTAAAAATAACCAGGTTAGGAAAACACAGTAGGACCTAGATAGGAATTAAGGATCGATAAAGATATTTGGGCTGTTTAAGCAGCTCAAACTGATGTGAAAATATAATTTTTTAATTAGTTTATTAAAATTTATAGCGATCCGTCCTGGCTTCGCACGGAGTTGTATATTTCAAAAATCCTTAGAGGATGCTTACGTTATAAAACAAACCATGTATTTTCCAAAAATATGTCTAAGAAACTTTTAGAACCTAGTTAAGACACACTTACCCATTAACAGTGGCAGTGGGCGTTGGTGTGTGAGTTTCCACAGCCTTTTCCCAGAGCGGACTGTACTTGTCCTTCTTTTCAATGATGTACCCGATAATGGGGGAGCCACCGTCTGACAAGGGAGGTTCCCATTTGAGGTCCACGTGATTTGCGGACCAGTCATCGGGCACAGGCGCCGACGGAGCTTCCGGTACGGCTGCATTTATAAAATAAATGATATATGCATTTATTTTAATTAGTCAGTAACAGTAAACCAACAGTCAGACCAAATACTGGGTGGTCAATAGTCATATTCAGTCCAAATGGATTGACGTGTCACTCATTTATATAAGAAAAAAAAAATCTTGTAAAACCTACATACGCAAATAACTAAAAAATACAATAAAAGTTTAAAAAATCACAAAGTCCTAAGTACGTAAAAATCATAATAAGTACGAGTAAACATACGAATTCTTCTGAATTTGAAATGAGCTTTAAAATTTCACTTTTTAGCTTTTTCTTTTACTAAACACAATTTTCGCCAATGCCTTATGACATAAAATATTCTTAATATTATTTCCATTTAAGTTAAATAACGAATTCTTACTGAACGGATCCTTGGCGATGATTGATCCAAATGTCTCCAGCGGTTCGGATTCACCTTCCTTGTTGAGTGCCTTAACACGGAACTTGTACTCGTGGCCAGGAATGAGTCCGTCCACCTGAAAATTTGTTTGAGGTTTCATTGAGTTTCTTTTTAAAATATCTTAGAGGCTCTAGGGATCATCTAAAATTATTTAGATTAAAGCACAGTTAGTAAAAGTTTACAGTACCTCCATTTCAGGCACGTTTCCGAGCGTCTTGCCAACGGGCAGCCAAGTTCCAGTCTCCGGGTCGAATTTCTCGACGAGGAAAGCCTCGATTGGCTCGCCGCCGTCGTCCTTGGGCCGCTTCCATTTGAGCGTACATCCGTCCTTGTGAATGTCCGACACTTCCAGAGGACCCTCGGGTTTGTCCGGTTTTGCTGGTTTAAAACAAAACAGAAAACGTTAGAGAAGATCGCTCGGAAAGTTTGCGAACACGCAGAAGCACATAATATTAGAAGAATCTGAACTCCAAAATTGAAGAAGTTGTTCTATAGTACAATTCGCTGGCACCTTTGAAGCGTAGCTTCATTACTGTGAAAATATGCCGTGCAATGATATCTACATTAAAAATAGTTTCACAGTCAGGTATTCAATTAAATAGAATCTAATCTGTAAATAGTTTAAATGTTGTAGTTTTCACAGATTTTTTATTATTTTTATTTCTTTTAGATTTTATATTTCTGTCTTGTATTGTTTGTTAGATTAGAGGTAAAATTATGAATAAAGTATTATTTTTTATTAATGATTTATCTGAAAGTGTACATTTTCTTTATTTGGATATTAATATACATTTAATCTAGCTGTTGCACGCGACTTCGTCCGCGTAACTTTATAAAATATAGCCTATGTTACTCGCTGATAATATAGCTTCTCAACAGTGAATGAATGTTTCAAATCGGTCCCAGTAATTTTGGAGCCTATTCAATGCAAACAAACAAACAATCAACTCTTTCCTCTTTATAATATTAGTATAGATATAATTTATATATTGTTCTTTATATCAGAATCTGATACCTGATGATTATAATAATCCATGTACAGACCTTAAACATGTCAAAAACTAACATAAAATGGAAGGATAAAAATGGTTTGTAGTCATTACGTCAATATTTTACTTAAATTATCGTTGTAATAAATTTTAAAAATTATCCTACTTACAAGTAACAATTATCTCCAATTCGGCAGTATCTTGACCATATTTGTTGACAGCAGTGATCTTATAGGTTCCAGAGTCCTTGCGGCGAGGACTCGAATGTTGGTACTTGCTCATATACGGCACATTCACCACTAGAACAAAATAGTTACTTTTAACTTTGCTAAACTCTAAAAATTTAAGGGTTTGTACCCTCGTGGGTCTCTATATATTATGTTGTAATAAATAAGAACGGAGATTCCACTTATACTGATTATAATATATTGATAAGGGTTTTATTTTTATTTAAGGCAATTAAGTTAATTTTTATCCAAATATATTATAATATGTTTCAAAATATAATATGTTCACAGTGTTTAACTCCACTGTGAACACACCTTTACTCTACCGTTGCACCTGCGTTGGTTCTGTTTATGGGGGGTAGAGGTAAGATTGATAGATTTATCTATCAATCTTTGTCTAATTTACTCGACAATGCTACAATAGCGCCATCTTAATTTACTGGTATTCTGGGATCACTTTTTAATACATTGAGTCGGTCCTCCTTACCTCTACCCTAGATAGTTCTATTATAGACGACGGTAGACACCTGTCAGGCTGTCGACCTTGACATATAAAAAAAACTCCCTATTGTGTTTTAACCATTTTCATTCCTATTGCTTAATGAATTAAAATAATCGTCAGTATATTTATAGTTGGCACTTACACTTGAGTCCATCGCCGCTGTTTACGGACTTTCCGTTGAGGGTCCAGGTGACGTCTGGCGGAGGCTCACCGGACACTTTCACGTCAAGAGCTATCGGCTCACCAGCGCGCACCTTGATCGTGCGCAGGTTGCGACGATCAATCTTCGGCGCCACTACAATTTAATGAAAATATTAAATGAAGGATAGAAATGGAGTTTGAACACTATGTTGATCTCAGCAAAAAAAAAAAAAAAAAAAAAATCAAAATTCAAAAACAATTTACAAGTGTTTTCCATCTTACTAATATTATAGATGCTAAAGTTTGTGGCAATGGATGGGTGGTTGTTATTTTTCACGCCAATATTGACTGGATTTCGATGTAACTTTACAGTATTAATAGTGTTATCATCTCTACCGTAGAATGTCCACTGTTGGACATAATCCTCCCCCATAATTGTCCAATAGGACAGGTCGACCCTTGACTCTTATCAGGTCGTCTTTAGAGAACTTTCCGGCCCCAAGGCTCTCTGTACTGTGTCCTGCCCACTGCCACTTTAACTTACTGATCCGACGGGCAATGTCGGTAACTTTCGTTTGTTTACGGATCTCCTCATATCTGATTCGATCTCATAGTGTAACTTTGAGCAATAGCCATCCATAGCTCATTGAGCGACGTTGAGCTCTCTTGTGAGTAAACTAGATTCCGTCCTGCCTTCGAATGCCTGTAATTTCCTTCTACATTAAATGCAAATCTTGTTATTGTTATCTCTATCGCTTCTTGTAGTTAAATACGAAATCCAGGCAAGTTTTCGGGTCTCGTACCGTGTTCAATTTAGCCTCATTATAATCCGCGGTAGGAGTAATTTAAGTGTCCTTGAACGATTACGATTAATTCAGCAGGTCCTTAGGCTAATACAAAGATAAATAAGCTACTCACGTCTCCTGGGTTTGGTGACAACAGACTTGCTGGCGTCACTGGGCTCTCCCGGTCCAGCTTCGTTAATGGCCTTCACTCGGAACTCGTATTCCACACCTTCATCTAGATTAGGAACAGTTGCCTTTTCGTTGTCGTTGGGCCCAACCTGACAATTCGATAATGAACTATTAATATTGATTCTATATAAAAAAACCTTTATGACACACTTTTAATTTAGGTAGCAGAACATAATTAAATTAAATTAAAAAGAAAGTTTACTATTATGAATATTTTGTAGTATTTAAGGAGAACGTTTAATTGCACACCAAAAAAAAAAAAACAAACTGGACATTTATTGTACTAGCTGTTGCACGCGACTTCGCTCGCGTAACTTTATAAAATATAGCCTATTTTACTCGTTGATAATGTAACTTTGTATAGGTGAAAGAAGAGGAAGACTCAAACTTTAATTAGCTTTAAAAAAAATATTTTACTTAAAAGATATTTAAACTAAAGGATATTAAAACTTACCTCGCAAGCCTTCACCCATTTCGGCGATCCGACTTCTCTCTTCTCGATAACGTAGCCGGTGATGGGTGCGCCTCCATCTTTGATGGGCTTCTCCCATTTGAGATCGACATGGTCCTTGTCCCAATCGACCACTTCCGGCGTTCCAGGTTTTCCGGGCTCGTCTGAAGAATATCAGAAAATAAATATTCATGTCTCTTAAGGTACATTTACATCTTTAAAAAAATGGGTAACCATCTGAATGGTTTAGAATTGGACCCGATAGGTAGCGCTGAAAGAAGTCTGCTGAGACTGCTAGTATTATATAAGAAAGGAACATCAGTCGTACGTGACATTGACAAAATTTACCCATTAGACCTAATAGGTTTCTTCAAATTCTGGCTGAAAATTAAATATAAATAAAACAATCAAAATCTTACCGAATGGATTCTTCGCTATGATGGAGTGGTCGGCGTCTAGAGGCTCCGATTGACCCTCGTTGTTGACGGCTGATACTCTGAACTTGTATTCGTGTCCGGGCACTAGGTTATCGATTTCAGCCTTCGGATCCTTGGTCTTGAGAGCCGGAAGCCACCTTCCGGTTTCCGTGTCCAGTTTCTCCACAAGATAGTGGTCGATGGGGGCGCCACCGTCGTCTAGCGGTGGGTTCCACTTCAATGTGCAACCTTCTTTGTGCACATCAGAGATCTAAACAAACAATAGGGACGTCCATTAAGGCTATTTTGGCGATTTTTCGAACCTGGTTTTCTGGTAGATGTCGTGACATTTTGAGACTTTTCAAAATAAGTTAGTATGTGCTTAATAGCGTTGGATTTATAAAAATAATAATAATTTGCTTAAATATTTTTGTTTAAAACTAGTTAAGACTACAAAGAACGCTATCAAGTTTGACAGCGCACTTGCAATTTTGATTTTGCTTGTGATAATTACGATGGTTGCCGCTTTACATATATTAAGTGGCCTGTCTGACTGCCTTACCTCATAATTACATTTTTTTTTTTTAAAAAAAAACGTGTCAGTCATTTGCCTGCACGTTAGAAGTGAAAACTTATAATAAAAGTTTTATTACGCGCTATCGTTTCGTTCCTCAAAGCGAACTACACTTTTCATACAAGGTGTCGAGCGTGTTGCGTCTCGGATGTCGATTCGATTTCACTATTTCACCCCCAACCAAATTCTCCACACAAACAAACGAGTTATCCTACCTTAAGTGGTCCCTCAGGTTTGGCGGGTACATCGAGCACGATGACTTGAATAGTTGCTTCGTCCTTTCCGCTACTGTTTTCGGCTTTCAGTACGTAAGTGCCGCTGTGTTTGCGAGACGCGATTGTCACAGACAACTTAGTCTTGTAGTCTTCGGCGTCTACGGTCAGGTCGTCGCGGGTGGACAGACGCTCCTTGTTGTGGAACCTTTGATTGATTGAATATAAATTAATGTATATACATGCTGTGGTAGCCTTTTATAACATACGAGCTGGTGCCCGCGACTTCGTACGCGTTGAAAAAGAAAATATATGAGTAATTATTATATGTTGAGATATCGCAAAAACAAATTTAAAAACACAGTTGCTATTTGCGCCATCTGATAGGCAAATAAGATTTTTTTTTCTGCAGTCTACCAGTATTATATTTAGTGTCACTTTTCACTGATAGATGGCGCTAGAATTGACGCACATCGAAATTATACTAAAATTATAGATATATACAAACGTAATGTTATATAGCCTAAAGCCTTCCTCGATAAATGGACTATCCAACACAAAAAGATTTTTTCAATTCGAACCAGTAGTTCCTGATATAGATATAATCTGTACACTATTACGCTGGCTGTCCTTAATATAAAAAAATAAAATAAAAATAAAAACCAAATTTTAGGCATATTTCTCTTTTATCTCTTTCATTTAATTCTTATTTGAGATAATTTTCATATAATTTGGTAGTCTGGTGTCACGAATGTAATAGGTACTCTCAATGGCCGTTGAAAAATAGCCTATGTTAGTAATATCTAAGATTTATGTGCTATCAACCAACCGCTTACAATGTGTTTGAATTTTTTCTTTTTTAATTTAATTCAACGTATACTTAAGATCCACTAATTTTCACTAAACTCATTGTAGGCTTTATGAACATTCAAAAGTAATTGAATGTACATTAACTTAATAATAATCTTACCAAGTCTTGGTTGGTGGAGGTTCACCAGACACCTTAACATCAAGTCGGATGTGTTGTCCGGCCTTAATTGTGATGTCACGCATGTTTGTGCGATCAATCTTCGGAGGAGCTGTGAAAATAATAATAATTATTATTATAATAAGTAATAAAGTAACCTGTAAAGACGATGAAAACGAATGAATTCTATGAACAAAAAAATCCAATAATACTAAATGAGTAATTAAAATCAAACATACTATTACAGGGCATTCTGCAGTCATAAGCTGGCTGTTTGGTAGCAGGAAAAAAAACCTGACAGAAGTGATCTTCTGTCAGGTTTCTTGTGTTTCCTAGCAATACCAGAGCCAATTCTCCAATCCCATATGTTTTATCCTATAAAATTCGGCAGTAAAATTGCAACCTCTGTGGCGATGCTTGTATTAATAAACGATGATAGACACATACCATCAAGTGAGTCGTTAGCATGCCTGTTGACCAGCTGATGATATGGTAGGGCTTAAAAAAAACTTTTAGACTTTACTCAAAATATGAATAGTCAGAAAATATCAATTTTCACTCTTGTAACATTTGAGACAAAAGGTAAATAAAATTGCTAGAGTTTGTTATAAATGAACGTGTGTAGTTTTTAATATAAAATTAAGAAAACTTGATTGCTATAAAGTATAGCTCTCCTTGAGGGAACCTTTAAGTTTCCAATTCCATCCAAACATTATTACATCTTCATTTACATGTAATACTATGGATCGAAATGAAACTTTACTCTCAAAAAATGATCTCTAGTTTTACTTACCAAATCTATCCTTTGCCAGAAGGTTCTCCGATGCAGCCGAAGGTTTTCCAGGGCCTGCCTTGTTAACTGCCTTCACGCGGAACTGATATGTCTTGCCTTCAATCAGATCGGGCACGCGAGCCTCCGTCTTATTACCAGGGACCTAAGGCACAATTTCAATAACACGCTATTTAAAGAGCTTCTTATCATTTCGTGTTACCTTTTAAATTAATTAAGAAAGTAAAAACCAATGTGACCATGTTATCAGATAATGCAGTCGAGTCGGTAAATCCGATTGGATTTCTCTTATAATTCAGACGAATGTTACAAGTATACATATATATTTTTTTTTGTTAAAGTCGACAGATGTATTTATTTATGTTCTAATGGATTATTTACCTCAGCAGCCTTAACCCATTTTCCGGTGTCTCGGTCCTTCTTCTCCACGATGTAACCAGTGATGGGGGCGCCACCGTCGTTGGCAGGCTTCTCCCATTTGAGATCGACGTGATCTTTGCTCCAGTCTTTGAACTCCGGCTTGCCGGGTGGATCTGGCTCGCCTGAAATAAATATAAGAAAGAAATTTTAAAAAATATATTTGACCAATAAGGGATAGGAAAACAACAAATTAGAGCAAAACAGGAAAAAGGGATTTTCAAGTAAGTTCAAAGCTAACGCTGTCAATGCTTTTATATATCCCTATATGAAAATTATAGTGTTTTAATAAAAATCATTACAGCTGTTTTTTTTTTATCCAAAGGTTGCGAACCCCTGAATGTGTGTTTACAAACTATATAGCTTCTCGTGACGGGGCCTATAGATAACATAAACTTATCCTATATATCAAAATATACATATGTTGGTAATTTTCAGCCAAAACTATGAACACTAACCGTAGGGATTCTTCGCAGTGGTAGCCGTGTCCGTGACCAGCGGCTCACTTTCTCCCTCGGGATTGACGGCTTTCACTCTGAACATGTAGTCTTTGCCTTCGTTCAGCCCCGTCACATCTGCCTCCGGGGTCTTCGTTGTGCACACTGGAACCCATCTACCCGACTCGGTGTCCATACGTTCGACCACATAGTTTTCTACTGGTTCGCCGCCGTCGTCTTCTGGTGGCTCCCATTTCAGCTTGCAGCCGTCGGCTTTCACGTCTGATACCTAGAAAAAAAAAATGCGGTTTTCACCATCAGTTAGATAGTTTTTCACGAAAGATTTACCTAAGAATATAATAAAGTTTTTATGTAAGTAGAAAAATATAACAATATTTTGCAACCAAGTCGCGGAAAACCTCCGCGTCTGTCTGTTTCTCCGCTAACTACTTCTAAGCCACTAAGCGGATTTCGATACGGTTTTTACTACTAGAAAGAAGGGATTAACGAAGAAGGTTGGGTATATAAAAAAAATTGCACCCCGGGCAAAGCAGAGAGCGGTTATATAAAATATATTTATTAGAAGACCTAAATATGGTCATGAAACAATACAAAATGGTGAGCCAAAATAAAATATCAATTTTATGGTGTGGTAAATCAATTATTATAAACTTCATAAATAAAGTATATTGTAATAAGAAATCGATTCGGTAACGCATGAGGACTTCACTAACTTGTCACTAAATTGTATGTAAAATAATTGTATGGATGAAGTATAATTGTTTAAAACGAATATTTATAGGATAATTGCTTATGTAATAGAGAAAAATTGGACAAAAAAAAAACAGGGGCACTCCGGGAGTGCCGACAGAAGTGAAAGTGAATCGTCAGGAAAGTACATACTTATATACAAAGGTGTCGGTTACGGTAACAGTGTCGCGAGTTCAATGGTTTTTTCCCATCTCAAAAATGCGCAATACGCCTAAAGAAGTTTTCACTTCAAAAACTCTAATAAGAGACATAACTTAAAAAAATATTATAGAAAAATTACCTTCAATGGACCCTTGGGTTTGGAAGGTTTGCTGACCACGTCAACCTCAATCTCCACCTCATCAATGCCGGAATCATTCTTGGCTGTGACAACATATTTGCCGGTGTCCGCTCTGGTCATCTTCAGGAGAGCAAACGACGTGTGGTAGTCCTTATTTTCAATCTTCAACCTCTCTTCAGTCTTGAGTGGTTGACCCTTGAACGTCCAAGTGATCTTCGGTTCAGGTTCACCCTTGACGTCCGCCTCCATCTTGAGGGGTTGTCCGACCTTAATCTTCTTCTTGCCGAGATCCTTGCGGTCGATCTTGGGTGCCACTATAAAATTAGGTAAATCATTATAGATGGATAATAATTTACGACAAAATATTAAAAACAGAACATTTTCACCATCATTGTCTACAATGATTTTGAGGCATCCACTAAATGTTACGGGAAGTTTGCTACAATACTTCCGCCAAAATCGCGTACAAGTCGCTCACTGAGATAAGCGTGCGCAAACGCAAAGATAGACAGACAAAAATTAAAAAAAAACTATTTTTTCCACATCCGTAACATAGGTACAATAAAAAATAAGCGATACTCACAGAATCTTGGCTTGGCGATGACAGATTTGCTCGGGTCCGATGGCTCACCGGGCCCGGCCTTGTTCACGGCGAGAACTCTGAACTCGTATTCGTGCCCTTCTTCGACATCGGTCACGCGACCGGTCGGTCTGTCGCCGCTGGTTTTGAGGCAATCTTGCCATGACCTTACATGACAAGTGTAAAATGTTAATTTATATACCTCGTTTACGAATGTGAAAGTCACTTGTAACTCACTCAAGCGATCATCGTGAAATTTAGCATAAAATATGTCAGGGACACAGAAAAGGACATTATTACATTTCATCAAAAAAAAAAACACTGTTCCCGAGGGATCATATAAAAATTAAAATCCAACGTCTGGCGAATTTATAACACCAATAAAGATTGAATTATAAATCATTGCTAATATATTTTGTCAGGCATTTTTTACTAGCCGTTGCGCGCGACATCGTCCACGTAACTTTGTAAAATATAGCTTTTGTTACTCGCTGATAATGTAGCTTTGTATAGGTGAAAGAATTTTTAAAATCGGTCCAGTAGTTTCAGAATTTATTCATTACAAACAAAAATACAAATCTTCTCTCTTTATACTCGTAATATTGTGATAGATTTTTCAACGGCACCAGGTAATACTAGATAAATTATGCAAATACAAGTATTTTGTTTTTGTTTAAAATAAAAAATAAAAACACAAACCTGCCACCCTTCTCCCTCTTCTGGACTATGTAACCAGTAATGGGGGCGCCACCGTCGCTCTTTGGCGGTGACCATTCCAACTCCACAAAGTCTTTGTCCCAGTTACGAGGCTCTGGACGACCAGGCTTACCAGGTTCGTCTGAAATACATATATTCCTGAGTCAACATTCACGCTAGACAGTCGGTCAACAAATAAATAAAATTGTATAATCTTGTCTGTCTGTTTGACCTAAAGGTCAATTTCTATTAGTGAAAAAAAAAAAATGAAAAATATATATATTGATTTCGCTTATTATACATTAGTAAGAGGTGTTTATTTACTATGTTTTTGATTTCTGTTTTTAGTATTGTATAAGTTAGTAAAAGTGGAACTTTTATTTTGAATTATAACAATATAGATATTGAAATAATATCCTCTCACCGAATGGATTCTTAGCGATGATCGGTTTCTCGGTCTCCAGTTCTTCGGATTCGCCTTCTTTGTTCACAGCCTTCACGCGGAACTTGTACGGTTTGCCTTCTTGTAGACCAGTTATGTTCGCCTTGCAATCTTTCGCAGTGCCGCAAGGGATCCATTGTCCTGTGACAAACACATTTGCTATAAATACAGTCTGCGGTTTAAAAAGTAGCGCGATAGTAGCCAATGTGCGGCCTCACTAGAATATCCGGCAAAGCAACTAGTTGCTTTGATGAGTTTGACCGCTCTAGCGACAAAATAGTCGTTCAGATAACAATTCTATCGTGTACGACAGGATCAATTAAGTGCGCGTTCTCCTTAAGTATTAAAAACACAATAATAATCCATTATTTCTTCTGTTCAACATATCGATTCATAAAAGCACTTCATTTACTTTATATTTTCTAATCTCAAAGAGCAAAAAATTCACAATTAATTAATTAATTTCTATAATTTTATTTCTTTAATATAATATATTATACCACTTACCAGTAAGCGGATCCAGTTTCTCAATTTCATAATATTCGACAGGTGAGCCACCGTCGTCTTCTGGTTTCTGCCACGAAAGAGTGCAGCCATTCTTGGTGACGTCTGCCACTTCCAACGGGCCCTTTGGCTTGGATGGTTTACCTTCAAACATAAAAAAAATACATATTAAATAAAAAATAAATTTATGAAAATCTTTTACTAGTCCCTATCTATATTAATATTATAAAAATAAAAAAAAAATGTATTTTTGTTTGTAATGAATTAACTCAAAAACTATTGGATCAATTTAAAAAATTCTTTTACATATAGAAAGCTAAACTATCAGCGAGTAACATGAGCTATATTTTATAAAAGTTACGGCGAAGTCGCGTGCGACACCTTGTCTATAGGATACCTATATATAAATACAATATCTTAATAATTACCGAGTATTGTAATTTCCACATCGGCTTCATCTTCTCCCACCTCGTTCTTCGCCTTGATCACATACTTTCCAGAGTTGATTCTCTTGCTCTTCGTGAGCAGGAATTTAGTGTTGTACTCTATATTGACAATCTCCAAGTTTTCAGGGGTGCCGGTCTTCACTTCCTCGCCCTTGAAGTACCAAGTGACGGTCGCCGGAGGTTCGCCGAACACCTTCACGTCCAGGGAAACAGGGAGACCGGCTTTCACCGATATCGGGTTCAGATTTGTGCGGTCGATTCTTGGTTTCACTGGAACCACACATTTTTAAATGTCTCAATTATAAATCGAATTATTGTTATTATTATTATGACCTCTTTCACCAACTACAAGTAAAGTGTTAATTAATTATTAAATTATGCACTCGGTTTACTGCATCCTTCGATAGGCGATTTTTTTTTATTATTTTCTTTTTAATGTTAGGGACTTTTACCGTACAAACAAAGGTATATATATCAGCTCCATCATTCCCGGTGACCGGTGACTTTAAATGGCGGTTAGCCTACTTGACACTTTACTCAGAGATGGTGAAAGAGAATAATTTATAAATAGAACGTTACAAAATAAACATAAACTTAAACATTACAGAAGGTTTTTTAGTGAAATCTTGTATTCCAAAGTGAGCTACAAAAATTACATAGATGACCACATAATAGATGACAGTTTTAAAGTAAAACACTTAGTTAAAGTAATAACTATTTAGTTGTTGTCGTAGATAGAAGCAAAAAAGGAAGATACGCTCATACATAGATTAATCGATAAATCACGGTTACAAATTCAATATCGAATATAACCACAATAAAATAGATACTGATAGGTTAATGTATATATGTGACATTGAAATGTGTGACCCAATGAAAGTGAGACCACTGGACTCAGTTTATAAGGACCACGCGCCGATAGCGAGTAACGTATCTTCCTTTTTCTATTTCTTTTTACGGTTGTTGTTTAGAAATTTTATCTTATGGGATGGAATTACCGAAAAAAAAAATTTTTAATCCCTAATATGCGTGCTAAGTGTTGCAGCATGTTAAAAGAATAGAATATTTTTAAAATATTATATTATATAGAGTCACATTGACAGAACTAATAGTTACCATCTGTTAAACAAAATGACGTTTACATAAAAAAAAAACATAACTTACAGAATCGTGGTTTAGCTGTGTGCCAATTGGTGTTTTCTGAAGGTTCAGATTGTCCGGCCTTGTTGAGGGCTCTCACACGGAACTGATACTGATTACCCTCTTCCAGTTTAGGGACAACGCCTTGGCATATGTTTCCTTGAATTTCGGCCGCCTGTTTGTGATCAAAATTGTACAATTTTAGTTTACTATACGTTAATATACAATTTGTAGTCATAAATCATAATAATTTTCATCATATCGGCCGTAGGACGTCCACTGCTGGGGACATAGGACGTTAAATAAGGGTGGCGCTGGTATAGCAAGAGTGTTGTAAATTTAAAAGAAAGCGCCAAAAAAAAATAATTATCATTTCACAGCAGTTCTTTGTAGGTTATATTTACTAAACTATTTAAGACTACGTAAATAGTTGACGTTTTAAATACTGTGGTTTCATTAACTACTGTAGACAGCAAAAATAATACATACACACTCTTGCTACACTAGCGCCATTCTGGTCAATTTATGAACCACTATTTAATGACTTAAATACTCGACTCACTTTGACGAACTCGCCGCGATCCCTGTCCATGACTTCGATGACGTATCCCGTGATCGGCGCACCGTTATCCCTGATGGGGGGCTCCCACTTGAGCTTGGCGGACTTCTCATCCCAATCAACGATGTCCGGTAGACCGGGAGGTGCCGGCACGTCGTAAGGGTTCTTCGCGAGGGTCGCGTGATCTGTTTCCAGTGGTTCCGATTCGCCCTCCTCGTTCAGCGCTTTAACGCGGAACTGGTACGTGTGACCCTGTTCCAAGCCTGAACAAAATGGAATAAACACTTAATAAATAAGCAATAACATAATGTGAAAGTCTGCTTCAATATGATTTCTCTCATTTTTTTACATTTAGCATATTGCTGCTAGTGCTAACATATTGAGTACAGTACTTTTTTTATTTTTTCAAAATACCTCATATTGGCGAAGTTATAAACAGTCAAAGTTTGAATATTTCATTTGTAACTCTTTAGTTTTTTGAGATATTCAAATAAATTGTCAATTACAAAGTTACAAAGTTGAGTCTGGTCTGGATTAGGAAAACACTGACAGGGCACGCAGCATTTCGCAACCATTTGGGTAGCCCGTCTGGCGGCAGTAGCCACCCCCTTACAGAAGACCACCGTAAAATAACAGCACGTGAGCTTTTGTGTTTCGATGAGTGAGTAAGGGATGCCAGAGCCCATTTCCTTATCCCTACTCAATCCTACCCGTAACGATGCTTGTGTTATAGGCGACGGTATCCACTCTCCATCAAGTGGACCTGTCTGCCTGTCTGCCGACCTTAACATAAATAAAAAATTATTAACTCACCGGAAACTGTAGCTTCCGTTTTATCCGGATCGACGGTACCGGCCGGCATCCATTTTCCGGTTAGGGTGTCCATCTTTTCTAAGACGTAGGCACTGAGAGGCAAGCCTCCCGTGTGTTTTGGCTTGTTCCATTTCAGCTTCGCGTGGTCGGCGTGCACGTCCGACACCTCAAGCGGACCTTCAGGTTTGCCTGGTTTGTCTGAAAGTGGAAAAAATTTGAATAAAAATTAATTCGCAAAAAAAAATATCTTCATTTAATCAATATTTTTTTTAATACCTAACCCTACAGCGTGTAACATTTTACAAATACATTTAAAAAAATTAAATCTTTATATATAGCCTATTACATAGGTTAGACATATTAAAATTTATAAGTATAAAAAAAATATATTCAAAAACATTAATAAAACATAAAAAAAAAAGAATAAATAAAGTGCGCGAATAGAGCTCTTATTTAGAGAATAGTAGGTACTTGCTAGAGTCCACTTTGTGTACCTCCCCTTTTACTTTGTACGTTCTAAATACATACATTATATTGGTATATAAAATAATATATAATAATTTACAATTCCGAATTTTAAAAAAATCACACTCAAAGCTTCTCTGTGTGTGTCTAGAAATAGCACAGCAATAAACATACCTAGGACAGTAATTTCGACCGTGGCCTCGTCAACGCCAGATTCGTTTTCGGCCTTCAGAGTGTAGACACCAGAGTTCTTCCACGACGACTCGAATATTTGCATCTTCGTGTTGTAATCTTCGTTTTCTATCTTGATGCCGGGACCAGTTTCGACTGTCTGAATGGGACGAAATTGAACCCATAAAACAGATTGTCCAAAACTACATAAACATTTCTAAAAGAAAAAAAGTAAGCCAACGTAGGTGACCACATTTATAGTTACTAAGCGAGTCGCGTAGCGAAACGTAGGTATGTGTTGGTAAAGTCGCCTAGTGACTTTACAATTTACAATGGAAAAATTTCTAATTGCTACTACTATTTTGATAATAATCTACTTTAAATTGTATTAAATTTAAGCATGGAGTTTTCAATCAGTAATAATTTCTTAGACATATTTGTTCTGTTCTGACAGCTGTCTATTACCAAGCTAAGCGCCTTGTGTGTGACCGTTTGTATCTTGTACACAAGCGTAGCTCCTAGCTTCTAGCTTGACACGTATAGTGTGATTTTACCATCACAAAACTCCTGTAGTGACGACTGAAAATACAAAAACTGTCACAATAACGCTCAGTGTATTAGTACCTTGTTGGCGAATGTCCAAGTCTTGGTTGGTGGAGGTTCACCCTTAATGTCAACGTCCAACTTGATCGTTGTTCCGGCGCGGACACGAACGGCGACCATCTTGTCGCGGTTGATGTGAGGTTTCACTGAAACGCCATATTTATTAAATTATCATCAAACACGTACTCATTTTCTATCATTAAATTAAAAATAGTGTAGGGGCGTGTAGACCCGAACTGCGTGTAGCTGTAGCCGAGCACAGGTAGTTTTTAACTCCCGACGTCAGATGCAAAAACGGGCAGTTATAAGTTTGACGTGTGTGTTTGTGGAATAATCGTAGCCACCCAACGATTTTGATTCGTTTTTTTTTTAAAGCTGACGTGATCGGGATCGTTCTTAGCTATAATTTATGAAGATCTGTTTAGGCGTATGAAGACCATCAGCCAATTTTCTAGTTGATGAAGGGATTTCACTAGCTTCCACGTGTTCGATTTTTGTGAAATTTGGTATACTATTAATTCAGCGGTATTCCCACGATATGGCAACTTTGATTTGATGCTGCTTGATGCTAAGGACTTACAGCAGATATAGCGTTTTTGGGCTCAATAACAAGTCGGAGTCGGTTTATAAATTATAAAGTTAGCTTACATTTATATTCCAATTATGAATTTGTGCCGCGTTGTTGGGTATAGGGTTGTCAACTTACAGAATCTGGCTTTGGCGACGTGCGGCTGCGTGGGTTCGCCAGGCTCGCCGGGGCCTGCCTTGTTGACAGCCCTCACGCGGAATTGGTATGTGTTTCCTTCCTTCAGATCAGGCACTCGGGCCGCACACTCGGGAGTCTGAAATTTTTTTTTATACATAATAATATATTTAATCCTAATAAGATTATTACTAGCAAAAGTTTTTATGTTTAGACGTTTGCTACTCAATCACGCAAAAACGGCCGAACGGATTTGGATGTGACTTTGGCACATAGATAGTCTATCATCTGGATGTATGATACTTTTTATTAAGTTACCGAGGGATCGTAAACGCGAACAAAGTGACGTCCAACAGTTAGTTTAGTACAAATAGAACTGTCTGCAAGGAGACGATTAGGGTTGTCAGAGGTTGTTTGGATTTTAAAAGTTTCTAAAAAGGGCCAAGAGGCGAGGATATAGGGTCATTAAATAAATGTTTAAGTTCTATTACCGAAGTGGTGAGGGCCTCGGTCCACTGTCCGAATTTCTCCTTCTTCTCAATGACGTATCCAGTGATTGGTGCGCCGCCGTTGTTCTTGGGCGCTTCCCATTTAAGGTCCACTCTGTCCACGTCCCAATCGTCGATTGTGGGCACTCCGGGCTTGCCGGGCACATCTGCGTACACAAATTGTATGTTTCACTTAAGGCCTACTTACAAACGAAGCATAGTATAAAATTTAATAATAAACAAAAGTAATTGCGTATTTTAAGCCCAGACTAATTTAAATTCCACAGTTCCATTCATTTTGTTGAGTGTTGCACTCATATCTTCGACAAAATGTTAAGATGTTAAATACTTTTTTAGCCGAATCATGTCCCCACCCTTCTTTATAAGCCTTTCATTAAATCCAGCCTTCATTGTCGCTTAAATAATCAGCGATTTTATAATAACCTTTCAAACAGGGTGGAAAAAATAATCACCGTAAGGATTCTTGGCGATGATGGAGTGATCGGTCTTGAGAGGCTCCGATTCTCCCTCTTCGTTGACAGCCTTCACTCTGAACTCATACTCCTCTCCTTCCTGAAGACCCTTAATCTCCATCTCTGTGTCGTCAGTTTTGCCGACGGGCACCCATCGGCCTGTTGCTTTGTTGAGTTTCTCCACCACGTAACCGGTGACGGGTTTACCTGAAGTTTTAAAAGATTAAATTTCTTAAATCCACACATACATTTATGTGAAAAATGTCAGGAATGACTCTTTTAGTAGTAATTTATAAAAACACAAAGTCTATTAAGGGGGTATTATTTATTTAATTTTTTAAATATCTTTTTAAAAATTGTTAGGTATCTTAATTTCTTTTTGGTGTCCCAAATTTAAATAAATAAAAATTTTAAAAAATCATCCCAGAGAAATCTGCCAGATTTAGGATTGGCTTCATATATCCTCATCCGTAAAAGATTGGCATTGATTATATTACAGACGCGAATACAGTTGCGGATGTCTAAATATTGAGCAATACACATATGAAATTGTCCACTCTCTAGAAAGGGAAAGCGATCGCGCGGCCAATATGTATCACTTTCCTCAATTTCCTGCCATCTCTCTATGTCTAATGGTATAAATCAATGCGGAAATTCCGCATTTGCGGATGCGAATGCGAAAATCCGCAACAACACTGCTGCGAAGTACCGATTAAGCTTTGTACATACCGCCATCGTCCTCTGGCTTCTTCCACGACAGTTTGCAACCCGACTTTGTGACGTCGGCGACCTTGAGCGGACCTCCGGGTTTGCTCGGAGACGACAGCACTGTGATTTCCACGTCCGCCTCATCGGAGCCGTGCTCGTTCGTGGCCAATATGCGGTAAGTGCCCGTCATCGCCCTCACTGACTCCTTTATGTCCAACTTCGTGTTGTAATCCACATTGATTACGTTCTCTGTTACCTGTGAAACGGAAATAAGGGCTCATTTTCATTGGTCGATAACTCGGTCGACATAGAGCATGTGGGGTGCGGGAAGGAATCAAAAACATTTTTACAATCCATTTATTAAATTTATAGACTTTTTCTAAGTCTAGGACTAACCTCTTTCTCCTCTCCCTTCCATTTGCGGAACCATTGCACTTTGGGCGCTGGTTCACCTTTCACGTTCACATCGAAGAATATAGGTTTTCCGGCGCGAACCGCCACAGCCTTCAGGTTGGTGCGGTCGATGCGTGGCTTCACTGGTTACAAAAAGCACAACATTTATTCATACAATCGAATGCAATTCTACAAGAAACTTTAGCATTCTATGATATCAAAATATTATAAAGAAAATTTAAAAAAATCCAATGTTACTTTCAAAAGACGCAAGAGAGAGTTAAAACACTTACAAGCCTTGTGTCTGATGGTGGTCATCTTGGTTGGGTCTGAAGGTTCAGACTGTCCGGCTTTGTTAACTGCGATCACGCGGAACTGGTATTCACTGCCCTCAGGCAGACCGTCCACTTTGGCTGTATTTTGAGAGCCGGGCACCTGGTGAAAGGACACATTCAACTTTAACTTGATTTACTGTTAAGGGAGAAAATTACAGTTTCTCGCTACGGCGTCAGGTTATAACGCGCTATCGTTTCGTTCCTCAACGCGAGCTACACTTTTCATACAAGATTTCTATTTTCCCTTTTAAACCTCTGCGGCATCTGCTCTGGTGACCGTCACGATTCGAATTCTCCATACAAACTGGCCAAAAAAGTTTCCACGAACCCTTAATGTGAGTTCACATTCTTTGCGTTATATCTTTGGTTTTGCTTTAGTGTAAAATCAACACATCTGTTTATCGTTGAGATCTATTAGAAAACCCATTAAGGGTTGCAAACATACCTCCCCAGCATTTTCCCAATCGCCGCCCTTCGGCTTCTTCTGGACGATGTATTTGAGCACAGGTGCTCCACCGTCCGATTTGGGCGGGTCCCATTTGATTTCCGCACTCTGGTTGTCGTGATCTGCCACTTCCACATTTCCTGGCTTGTCTGACACGTCTGTTAATTGAAACAACAATTTTAAACTTTCGTATAATTATATTAGCTACCGGTATATGTGAATGATTCTTAACACTTTCCCTGTTCTTGTCTTCTATATTCAAATCTCCCTAACACTGTTAATTTTTATTTTAGCAAAAAAGTTATAATATTTTTATGTAAAACTAAATTCTTTACAATATTTGTCTGAATTCTTTTTTTGTAAATCTTTCCATTTTTGTTAAGTTTAAGAATCGATCGATATTATAGATATTTTAGACACATATAAATTCAAATCTGACATGACCCACGCTCTGAGATATAATTGCTTATTTATGGTTTATATTTACGATATAATAATAATAATAAATATCTAAAAAAACATATATTTTTATTTATTTACAACAGGATCTTAACTACACGTCCTTATATTTATATATAACTAGTTGAATCAGGTCACCGTTCGCTGTGGCTCAGTCAGCAACGTTCCATGGTTGCCATAACAACGGTCAATGTATGAAAATTATGTATTTTTTTTTATAATAAAAATCGGTATCCGTTGGAATTTTGGGAAAAAAGTATATAAGCTCATTCCTCTGTTTAAATGCAATGTTGTGTAAAAATTTCAAGTTAATCTGTCGACTAGTTTACGAGTTTTTGAATATAATACACAAACCAACACAACATCTTTATATAATTATATAGATTTTTACACTACGTTCAATAAAAAAATAATAGATATACGAATCTGACTCTAACGTGACTCACATATGATCCATGAGTGTACAACACTTATACTTAGTGATTGATCACATGTGTGTTAAAACTGTCAAAACGAAATAAGAGTGCATAAATATAATACTGCAAAGTGTGGAACTGTCCGCTCTAAAAACTCACCGAAGGGATTCTTGGCGAGAGTAGCCCTCTCGGTCTCGAGAGGTTCCGAATCGCCTTCGTCGTTGACAGCTGTCACTCTAAACTTGTACTGGTGGCCAGGTTCCAGACCTGTCACCTCCATTTCCAGAGGTTTCTTGTCGCCGGCGACTCTGAATACAATAATAAACTATTTATAACAAAAAGTAACAGATAGTTGTATGCCCTATTAAAAAAAAAAAAAAAACAGTGGCACTCCGGGAGTGCCGACAGAAGTGAAAACTTGAACAATTACGTATGTATTTTTTGAATCTGCAGGAAAGTACATACTTATACTATACAGAGGTGTCGGTTACGGTAACAGTGTCGCGTGAGTTCAATGATTTTTTCCCATCTCAAAAATGCCCAACGCGCCAAAACAAGTTTTCACTTTTAAAAAAAACATAAAATACTAACACTTCCTTCACATTTTATATATGAGGTTGTTGTTTATGTAAAAACGAACCCTAACTTATTTAGACGAGTTTAAAAAACAGTAAAAGAGCTCAGCCCTTGTGGATAAAGGTGTTTTCTGTATAGCACCGGTTATATATAACAAGATTCCCAACAACATTGAGCAGCTTAATATTAACTGAATAGAGTAGTGATAGTTAAAATTCGTTACCTGCCAACTCTGACCCATTTTCCAGTGGCCACATCCATCTTCTCAACTTCGTACTCCTTGACAGGAGAACCGCCGTCGTCTTCTGGCTTCTCCCACTTCACCTTGCAGCCTTGGGCGTGAACGTCGGATACTTCCAGAGGACCTGATATCAAAATCATACTATAATAGATATGTCGATTGTATTCAAATAAAATAAAATCTTGCCGCGAAACGGTAATTCCCATTATAGAAAACCTAAAAAAACACAATTTTCATCAAAATATGTAGTTAAATCACTCTCAAGTCACGTGACAACGAACACCAATCAAGTGCGTGACGTCACTTGTTCGCAAACATCACCGCTGTCAAACACTACGTTGTTCAGTGAACATTATTTTAAATGGGAACAAGTGACGTCACGTGATAGTGCGTTTTAGAACAAAATTTGAAACGGAATTTAAAATACTAACACGAAAAAATAATATTAAATATTTTGGGCTATGTTAAGTACTAAGTACATGATTTTAAACACTCCCAAAAATAGTCAACATAACTATATTGACTCCATTCAAGATCATCACCGTAGGCACAGCCGTAGGACGTCCACTGCTGGACATAGACCTTCCCCATAATTTTCCAAAAGGACCGGTCAGAAGCATCCTGGTTCCAACGTTTTAAAAAAAAATTAATTAAAAAAACTCAAAGTCTAGCTTTCCTACGAGGCCCTTAGTTAGAGATCACGTTTCAATGTCATCACTGGCAACACACACCATTCAAGATAATACATAAATATTGAAATATATTGAAGCATTAGGATATATATATATATATAAGTACCTTTAGGAGCAGACGGTTTGCTCAGTACAGTCAACTCGACCGTTTCTTCATCGAAACCGTTGCAATTCTCAGCTCTCAATTTGTACTGGCCAGTATCACGACGGACAGCATTGACGATTGTGAAGTCTGTGTGATAATCCTTATTTTCAATCTTGATTCTTTCTGTGTTAACCAGCTTGACATTGTCGCGCCAAGACCTGAAAAATGAAGTATGAAAATTATTCAAAAAAATAAATAAATACTTACCTTGTGAATTTTGAAGTGAACATTCTTTAGGCGCATTGGGCACTTTTACTATGAGGAAAAAACTCTTACCAGGTCGTCTCCGGTGGAGGTTCACCAATGACGTCAACCGACCATTTGTGTGTGCGACCGGCCTTAATAATCACAGACTTGAAGGTGCTACGTTCTATGCGTGGTTTCACTGTAAAGCAATACACATAAAATTGTTAATAATATATAAGTGAAATCATAATATACCTAACTCAGTGATAACAGTAATGGCTTAGTGGAATGAAACAACAAATGTTCGAAACTCGGTTAGGCCTTCATTTGTCGATTAGAAATTATGGTTGTGAACCTGTGTGTACTCGAAGACTAGAAAATTTTGAAGATTATGAAATTCTTTTAATTCTCAGAGGACTAATTCTATAGCACAAGCCTCCTAGTACTCCTAGCTGGAGGATGTGAGAGAACGCTAGCGCCCAGCAGTGGGAAGTAAATAACAGAAAATAACCAAAAAGTCGTTACAACAGAGGTCGTTATAAGTGAAATCCACTGTATTTATTTCCTATTTTTACCCTACCACAAATCAAGTAGGGCAATAAACCACTCAATCTGACCTCTGAGTTTGAGTATCATATGACTACTCACAGTTCCTATGCTTGCAGAGATGGTTGTCTGTGGGCTGAGAGGCTTCTCCCACTCCTGCCTTGTTGTGTGCCTTCACCCTGAACTGGTATACCATATTCTCCTTCAGACCTTCCACCTTGTATTCTGTATTCGTGTTTTCTGTTTTGACCACCTGAAAAGAGTTTCATTATTTTATTTATAGACATGAAATAATGTAATAAAGTTATCTTAATCCTAAAGTTATTCACTTACTTATAGTGATAAAATCTACACTCTCATATTAATTACAGGATTATATGTTGCAATTTAGACTTTTGAAAAATATTAACGACTATCTCTTGCACGTGACATGTGCAATTTTTTTATAAAATATAGCTTATGTTACTTGCTGATAACGTAGCTTTCTATAGGTGAAAGATTTTTTTAAATCGGTCCAGTAGTTTTTGAGTTTATTCATTACAAACAAACAAATCTTTTCTCTTTATATTATTAGTATAGATTGTGCCCATTTCTCTATACCTTCTAGCTTCTTTTTTTAGATAGTATAGTATAGACTAGCCCTCAACTTGCTATAGTTGCTATGGGACGAGACGCTTGCTATAGTTGCTATATCAGTGAAAACCGCATACAAATCGGTTAAGCCATTTTTGAGATTAGCCGAACATTCTAGATACAGACAAAAATTCTAAAAACTATTTTTTTGACCTCTATAACATAAGTACAACATGTAGAAATATTTAATGTGCAGACACGGCTCGCTTACGATTTTATTACGAGTATATGTATAGATTTACCTCAATCCAATCAGCAGAGAACTTGTCCTTCCTCTCCACAACATAACCGAGAATTGGTCGGCCACCATCGTCAACTGGAGGCTCCCATTTGAGGGTGACTGACATATTATCATAGTCAATAATGACTGGTTTGCTAGGTGCTTTAGGTGGATCTGGGAGCAAAAATAAGGCATGTTTATGATATTGATTGATTGCATGTATTTAAAAAAAAGAGGTGCAGCTGTGTCATGGACAGTAACATTTTCATTGAAGGTATTATATGTATATATCCAATGAATTTGAATATACCATATATATCAAAATATTCTTTGATCCTTTAGCTATCTAGTGGTGTAATTAAATTTTATATATATATGATCTACAGCTACATATAAACTATAGTTAATTAATATCATACTGTAGTCCAACCACAATTTTCTTTTTGTATTACTTACCTAGGTTTTTTGTTTTTTAACTAAATATCTTAAGTTTCTTATTAAGTAGGTATTAGGATTATAAGATAAGTTAGTAGTAAGTATGTAGAGAATCAATCGGATTAGCTAGATCATAGGATCTAGGTAAAAGATTCTTTTAATTTAGGTAGCTGTGGATAGGGTCTAAGGGATGGGCTTTCAAGCTATACTGTGCATGTAATACAATACATCCCTGCTCTTGTATATGCTCATTTTTTTAAAATAAATTCTGTAGGTAGGGCCTAAGCGAGGGGCATTTATGGTACATTTTCAAGGTAAGATATGCTTGTCATATGTCATAAATCTGTTATTTGCATAAACATTTTAAGTGATATATATAAGTAATTTATCACTTACAGTTTCAAGTAAAATCTACGTGACGGTTGTAAAAGTATAACAGTATAATATAGCAAAATATAGAAAAAACACGTTTATCAACTATGCACTTAAGCATATAAATATTTTTTTGCACATCCATTGTTAATTTTCAAATAATTTTCTGTTACGAATATTAAATTTTAATGCCAAAACTAATTATAAATAGACAAACGGCAATGGCGCAACTTTTGAAATAATTTGAATATTTTTGTTATTACTTCAATGTTATCAATGTCAATGTCAAAAAGATTGACATTGCCATTGGCAATAAACTTATGACAATCTTCAAATTACGTTTCATTTTTGTTTGTTTTTAAACATTTTTAACTGTCGAGTTTAATTTTAGTAACTTTACTTTTCATGATATGCAAAATGGGCGTTTTGATATAGAAGAATTTATATTTAAATTACTTTCAAATAAATACCACTAAAACGAGAGGACTGGATTTAACTACACCAACAAAGTAAGAAATATCGTGTTTAAATAAAAAACTTCTTACCATAAGGATTCTTAGCGACAATGAAACCATCAGTTTCCAATGGTTCGGATTCACCCTCCTTGTTGACGGCGCGAACTCTGAATTTGTATTTATGATTTGGCGTGAGACCCTTAACTACGCATTCAGTGGGCTCAGGTCCAGTTTCACCGCAAGGTACCCAATTTCCAGTATCCTGAAATGATTAAGGATAAACATTAATGTCAGACAGACGTAATAATTTTATTTGAGTATTTTAATCGCATTGCTATTAATAAAATTGCAACTCACCATATCCATCTTTTCCAGAGTGTATCCGGTGATATCGGAACCTTGCCAATCGTCCGGTTTCTTCCATTTAACTGTTGCCTTTTCGGCGCGTACGTCTGCGACCTCGATGGGGCCATTTGGACGATTCGGTTTGTCTGTGGGTAATTAATTAATGAAAATGATAAATGGATAACATAAAATAATAATATAGATAAGTTTTATTATAATAAATCTAAACGAAATTCACATCTCAAAAAATATATCTATAGATAGGTACCTAACTGTTTTATTTTTGTTACAAAAAAAAAAACTGTACAAGTTCTTAAAAAAGCCTACTCTAAAAGGCCTACTTAAATTTGAACATTCAATAGGAGTAGGTGCCTACTAAATCGTGAATAGCTAATTAGGTTTAATAAAAAAAAATGCAAACTGAATAAAAAAAACGAGCAATCTCCTAAATCTTAGTTTTTAAACCACTCAAACTAATGAAAGTCTACTTACCCAGTACAACAACATCGGCAATACTCTCGCATGTGCCGGACGAGTTAGTCAAGATTAGCTTGTATTTGCCGCTGTCGGGTCTGGTGGTCTTCCTCACCGTGAGTACAGTGTTCTTTTCGTACCTATCGATGGTGATGCGATCACCGTCGTCTTTGATTTCCTAAATGAAGATTATGTAATGAGTATTACAGAATTTGAACTGAGCGTATTGCGTCCTTTAAATCTACTAGTAGACTAATTGCACTAATTTCGAGTGTGAATTAAAGAAGATAGATAACAGTATTGTTTGAAAAAAATGTTTTGTTTTCATGACTTCTATAGTTTGACCAGAACCGCTGTGCCACGCCTTAGGTATGTGCGCGGCGAGGCGGGGGTGCAGAGCAAGAGATAAAACATCCAGGACATGGGTCGTGCAATATTCGTGACTAAAAACTGTTATTTTATTTTGATTAAAAAAATAGTTTGGATGTAATATAAACCACTTTGATAATTAAAATTCACGGTCGACAGAAAAATTTATGTCGACCATTTAAAATAAAAACATAAAACATTTATGTGAAAAACTAAAAACTGTCAATGTCAAATTGTCAATTTTCCATATACATTTTTGACGCTCTCGCTAGCGAGTGCGGTCATTATAACTCATGGTAAAGGCCTCACTACGCATTCCTAAGGACTGGCACAGCGGTTTCGGCCAAAATATAATGCAGGTATTGAGATTAATTCTCTCGTGAGTGATGTGAGTGATGTGAATTTTGAAGAAAATAACAATATTGGTAACATTAACCAAAATTACTATGTAATTAAAAAGTTTACAGGGACGCAATACTTTGAAATAGGGTTATGACATCGAGTTAGTGTTAAAATTTTATATAGATACACATTGCTTTATGTGCGAGTTAGACAGTTTTGTTTGTACATTGAGTGTTTGTTATCACATTGTGTAAATGTTTTCTGGTCGAAATTGTCATGGTGATGACCAGAGAGCGATAGTATGTCAAAATTGAGCATGTCAATGGCACTTTCGAATGTACCCTCTGTTACCTCGTTTTGATTTCGTTGGATTATTTCTATATTTTCAGTCTATTTTGATCGATATCATTCCAGAAGCAATTAATCATGTGTACATAAGTATATTCCAACCAGAACCGTCAAAACTATATTGTAAGCTATTATAGTATAGTAAATGTGGTATCTTCAAACTTAAATACTTCAAAAATATTCGCAAGCAGAAAGCTCCAACGAAATCAACTAATCAAGGAAACTGTATAAGATTCCGTAATGCGGATAATATTCAGTGCAGCTGTGAAAGCACTTCCGTTTTCAAATAAATGCTTAAAGTTCTAATTCACAACTGCAAAGAGTAATGCATTAGCATTAAGTACTGTAAGTTATATTTTTTTCATATATTTTTTCTCATTTATCACAACATCTAAAGCCAAAAATACAACATTAAAAGCCGGCGTCAATTTAAGTTTCAATTTTAGAAGTTCATAACACGTCGGGTAAATCGACATTTGTTTCATGTGTGTTTATGTGAGTTATAATATTAGGTTATTTGTTCAATCTTGTTATTTATAACATTAACATTGTAAATCTTTAAATTCCGGTTAAAATTGATCAAATAATCCAATAAATTAGATATTACTACTTTTAAATAATCATCAGCTGCAAAATTCGTGTATTTAAATTTTGTTAGGCACATAGTATGTGTGAAATAAACAGTGTAAATTTTGAATGAGTATTAAAAACATAAAATATCAACAACATAGAGTATCACCCATCTAACCTTCTCCGTGTACGGCTTGCCACGTTTCTTTATTGGAAAAAAAATAATAATTTGTCATTAAGATGAATGCTCAAGAAGACAAATGAATTTTAGGGCATTAAATATAATAATAAATTCTTGATTCTGAAATCGATTCCGATATCCATGTTGAATGTGTTTCTTTAATAATTAGACCTTACCTGAGAGTGACTAATACCTATACTTACTAAGCATCGGTCATCGTACAAGAAAAGTTTTCAGAGACGGTATTTTTGTTTCCCTTTGAGAATATTCTGATTCTCAAGTGGCATGATTTTATTATTATTATCTTACAAAACCCAATTTTATATCTGTGTTGTCCAATTTAAAAAAAAAACCAACAATAATTTCTAATTTTAATTAAATTACTTTTCTGAGTGTGAAAAGTTTCTACTTATGTCACTTGTCGAATCAATTTGATTGGAATTGAATAATCGAATTTGTCGATTAGAAACAGAGATAATAATAATTTATTAGAGTGATTAAACTTACCTCTTCACCCTTCATCCATTTAACTTCAGGTTCAGGTTCACCACCGTATTTAATATCATACGTGATTACCTGGCCCTTTTTGATGATGATACTCTGAAGACCATCACCCTTAATGTATGGTTTCACTGCGAAATGAAAAACAAATTATTAATTATCATTGAAAGTAAAATAATTTCAATTCTCATAAGTTTCAATAAATACGCACCAAATCTACACTTGGCGACAATAGGTTTAGTGGTATCGCTTGGTTCACCAGGTCCAGCTTTGTTAATGGCACGGACTCTGAACTCGTAAGTGCAGCCTTCCTTTAGACCGTCTTGAGTCGCGGACAATGCATCACCGGGCACTTCCTTGCCTTTCACCCAGTCTTTGCCAAACTTCTCCTAAAATTGAAACATTTTCAGCCTTTTAGTATTCTACACTTGTTTGGTTTACCGACATTAATATAATTGACAGAATTTGATATTTATCAGGATTTTTAAGATGATTTTTTGCAACAGTTACCCAGATAAGATTGGAAATAATAATAAATATATGATTAAACGAAAGCATAAGAATAACAAATCAACATGAAACGTCAACATTAACAGAAATATAGAATTGGTTTTAATCACTTTATATTCGATGACGTAGCCAGTAATTGGTGCACCGCCATCGTTATCAGGTTTCTGCCATTTGAGGTCAGCATGATCTGCGTCCCAGTCCGTGAGCTCAACATTCTTAGGTTTGGATGGTTCGTCTGTAAAGATTATACAATTTTATAAATAAGCAGTGAACAATAGAGACGAAGCAATGTTACAAATACTAAGTAAATCTCCGTACCCCAAGGATCTTTAGCCAAGACGGGCTTAGCGAATAGTCCAGGCTCACTGGAGCCGATTTTGTTAACAGCACGGATTCTGAATTTATATGTCTTTTTGGCAACAAGATCTTCCACCTTATATTTAGTAGGTTGTCCGTATGGTACTTCACCCACATTATCCCAACCGGCTTTAAGGGATAGATCCTGAAATGAATAGAAGATAACATTATTTATTGCTCTGTACAAGAAATAACTACTTTATGGAAATGTTAATAATTTCTTACTTGTCTCTCAATAACATATTTAGAGATCGGAGAACCACCATCATCCTGTGGAGATTTCCAGGAGACCACACACGATGTTTGGAATACTTCATCAACTTCAACATCCCGAGGAGGAGTAGGAACGCTCTGCATAGTGATCGTAACATCTTTGGAATCCTCGCCCTGGGCGTTTGACAATTTAATTTGATATTTGCCAGATCCTTCTCTGGTCGGTTTCTTGATTTTGAAAAGGATTTTTTCTTGTTCAACCACTGCTTCGACTTCTTTGACCGGAAGGGCTTTTCCGTCTTTGAACAGTTTGGCCTCAATTGGTGATTGGCGGGTGCCAGAAACTATAAAACAAAATAATACAATTATGAGGTGACACATTTATGAAACACTTATAGTGTTTATTTATTCAATTATGAATAAACATAGGTATAGATTCGGATATGAGCAATTTTCAGATACTTACTTTTATAAGGCACCTCAATGACAAATGGCTGACCAGCTGGTCCATAGAATTCTCCAGGACACTCGATCGAAGGTTTTGACTCTCCTTTCTTGACAGTGAGTTTGCAAGATGAGCTCAATTTGCCGGATTCACAGAGAATCTCGCCATCATCCTCCATTTCCAACTTGTTGAAAATAAGTTGATGTTTTCCACCTCCAAGATTTTTGATCTCGACCCTAGCATAAACTTTATCGTTAGCATATTATTTAAAAAAAAGTTTTGTGGTTTTATTTTATGAAAAAAAAATTATAACCAGATTTGATTGATTAGATAAAGATGTTGTAATACGTAATTTTGGCGTCTTAGGTCACTCGCAATACTCCCAGAAGTAGACAGAGAAGCTATTACCATTTTGTCTTTTTACTACAAAACACAGTACATTAAAAGATTTATTAAAAAACGAGCTGACCCGCGAACTTCATACCGCCTCAGGGAGAATAAAAACCCGTTTCATACAAACTGCATGAGAAAATGAATTTTCTTCATATTTTTTTTCGTGAATATTTTCCGAAGTTTTAATAGTTATTCTGCTATTCGGGATGGAGACAAATTCAGTAAAACAAAGATCATAAAATCGGTTCTCGAGTTATAAATGGTGTAACTAACACGACTTTCTTTTCTTTTTATATATAAAGATTAGTTACCTCTCACTAGGTACAATAGGTTCACCGTTGAAAGACCACACTGCTTCAGCAGTCTGGTCCTGTAATTCAACTTCAAGCACAACCTTTTCCCTCTCAATTGCTTCGGTATCTTTCAACTTCTTGTTGAAACGATTCGAGTCTGTTATTAAAAAAAAAAACATTAATTAAATACATAATATATTACCAAATTTATATCCCAATGTGTTTCTCCTAAAATATCAGTTTCTAGCAATAATATAAGTATGTTACACAAAATTGTCATTAACCAACGCTTTATTAAGGACCACTTCTCTAACATGAATTTGCATTTATTCTACAAACATTTACTTACAATTGACAATCAACTCGCAAGCAGTTTCGTCAGCGTTGCTCACGCACTTGAAATTACCGGCATCTGTGACTTTAGCATCCTTGATAACAATTTTTCGTTTACGGCCTTCCTTTACAATAGAGATGCGTTTATCTGCCTTTACTGGTTCGTCATTCTTAAACCTAAAAGCATTGGAAACCAATATTAATATTTGATAACGCATTTTGATGACACGTTAAATAGTATTTCTTAATATCACATTTGAACCTTATAAATAATTGATTTTGTTTTGTTTATTATATGACTTTTGTTTACTTAACGAAATTAGAAGGGTTAACCATCTTTTATAACGCTACATGAACATACTTACAAAGTACACCAATTTAGATTAAATTTCATCAATCTGTGACTTACCATTTCACGTCACCACCAGCATCGTCAAGCTCACAAAGTAGTGTGATGGTATCTTTTTCAATAGCTTGTTGTGATTTAAGTACCTTTGTAAATTTATATGGGTATTCTAAAACAAATCATACAATTAATACACTTCCAATCGCAAAAGTTACATATCTTTATTTTGTCATTGATTAAAATATTTTACTCACCGACAATCTTAACATCAGTCTCTGTTTTGTCTGGTTGTTTTTCAATTCTGCAAGAATATTTACCGGCATCTTCCAATTTCGAACTCTTAATTACGAGTCTGCAGACACCAGAAAGATCTTTAGAGATCTGGAAGTCATCTCCCTCCTCTAGTTTCGTTTCTTCTTTCCACCAGGATACAATGGCGAGACTGTTAGAGACGGCGCATTCAAGTACTGTCTCGTGCTTAGTATAACCACTAATAGTTTTCTTGAGGTGTTTAGTGAAGGTGTAAGTTGGATCTGGTTCTTCAACTTGTAAGAAAGCAGTGCAGCTAATGCCGCTAATATCGACGCTAATCTTGCCGGTGTCCTCTACTTTGGGGTTCATGATGATGAGTTTGTAAGAATCTTGTTCGTTTGTCATCTTGTATTTAGAGCCGGCGAATAGTTCCTGTATTTTAAAAATATTATTATAAGAGATAATAATTTTAAAGAAACTAATGAAATGGAAATATAGAAAAAAAAAACAGTAGGTATAATCCCAGCAAATTACCAATGCGCAGGAACCTTGTCACATTAACATCTACATTAACAAACGTCATCCGAAACTAAAAAAATAAAGCTAATAAAACTGACAGTACTGACTGTGTCAAGAGATTACGTCACCAAAATGGAATAATTTGTGGGGCTTATAAATATTATGTAACTTACATCTTTGCGGAAGAACCACTTGGGCTTGGCATTAGTTTTTGTGAAGATAGCTTCGAATACCACCTTCTTATCTTTGCCTTCCTTCGCGAATTGATCTACGAGGGGTTTCAAGAACGACTCTTGTTTCTGAAATCAAAGTTTCCTAATTAACTTGCATTCTGTGACTTTACTGAACAAGGTGCAGTAAAAAGTGCTTCAAAATGCTTAAAGTGCTGCCCACTAAACTCATTGAGTTCATTTCTTCTTCAATGCATGAATAGTGAAATAAAACAATCTTTGGAATAACAGAGGCGTTAGAATTGTCAGCCATGTATTGAGATGGTCAACATCATTCCAATAAATAACTCCATGCTTTTGTACAATTTTCGATATAAAATACTTTGATGTGCATAAGTGGCCATCGTTTCCTTGATTGCATAAGTGAATATAACACTAGAAAAAACGATGAATTTACTGTACTCAATGTATGCAACTACATCATCAATGACATTTTTTTAATTCATCATTTTTTTTTAGAAGTACTTACACAAAACCTAAACATCGATATCACTGTGCATATAATTGAACATCTTGGTGCTTTGTGCTTCTAACAATATTGACGAAAGAGTGCACAGAAGAGTAATTGTACAGAAGAGAGACAGGACGGTGTCCCATAGCGGTGCTACTCATGGATAGTGATACTGGCGCTGCGTTCTTGATTTTCTATGAACCAGTAGTAATAAAGTTGTTTCTTTGCAATAATATAACTTCAGATGACCCAGGTGAAGATATTGATAAAAGAAAACTTGTTCGATACAATTTGATGTATACTTATGTGAATTGAGAGTAAACAGTCAAGCTACTGAATGAGAATTTACAATTGGAATCTTTATATTAGTGCAAAGATGTTACTGGTAATACGAAAAAGTGTGGATGATACATTTTTTGTGCGACACATTTGACTTGGTGTAACAATACAAGATGCGTTGTGTCGATTTATCGATAGTTTCGACTTCAAACCTCGTTTCTTTTGAACGAGTGCAGCACGGGCCAATCTGGGATCAGTTCTGCCAGTGACGGTCTTCGATTTTGAATTCTCTATAAAATATCCATCCATCCTTAGTGAACTCTCCAATATTTACTTTCTAACAGACACTCCACTCGTTTATAAGTTTGTATGGCTATCGTCGTCCATAACATATAAATATTAGATTTAAATTAAGAATTTTAGTTGAAATATAATACCATTTTATATTTCAAATTCAATTGTTTCAAATACGTAGAAAATTCCAAACGTAAAAACCTTATGCTAAAAACCTAACAGAATATCTGTATCTGCAAATTCTCTGTAAGTTCTGATTTACATTGATCCAGTATTTCAATCTAGTATCGCAATCCAGCAGCGCTGGATTATTGTTCGACGAACTAAGGCGTTTGAGAAAAAAATCGAAGAAAGAAAAGCAAATTTGGGTGAGAAAATTGATTATATAAAGAACAACTAAGGTCAGAAGACATCAAGGAGGGCAAATCAGCTTTAAGAATGAACCTAAAAAAAAATTGACGAACTACAGCTATCCTTGATCGCAAACTCCATTCAATGTCAAGATACGTTTATGAGAGATGCTTTTACCAGCTAAATTAAATTGTAGTTGCACGAACTTTATTGTTTTCCTCATCAAACTACTTTTTGGACGACATTTTCAATGAGCCGACTTGATTGCAAGCTCCATTCAACGCCAGGATTTATTATGAGAGATGCTTTTACCAGCTAAGTTAAATTGTCTATATAATTGTACGATCAATATTGTTTTTTCACGTCAGGCTACTTTTTGGATAACATTTTCACTGAACATATCGACGCGTGGTCACTATACAATAAACGCAGCTGGGACTGGCGTGTGACGTGTATACGGTTCCAGCGCCACTGGAACGGCATGAGCGGGACACGAGGGGTGGTTGCTGGATTGAAAAACAGGAATGTGCTTTATTCCAATCCAGCACTGGATACTGGAAACTCTTCTGAATTGAAACACATATTATTCCAGTGCCATTCCAGCTCTGGAAACTAGTACCGCAGGATTAATTTACTGGATCAATGTAATATTACAGCTCTGTAATAAGAGAAGTTCCAAGCACGTGTCGATCTGCTTTCTATTAAATAATCACATTTTTTAATTGATTAATTTGAAGATTATTATGACTGCTTTCGCATTTCAAGTTACCGTAGGTACCGAAGGAATTGGTTATTTTTTTTTTTTAAGTTGTCTAGGTTAAAAAATTCAAATTTCAAGTTTTTTTTTACTTTAAGACACTTTAGATTAAGACGATTAATTTTAATCATGGCTAAATGTAAGTAAAATTTGGATAGCATTTTATTCATTACACAGAGACTTAAAATTAAATCTGTACCTACAACAAAATAGTAGAAAATGCCACATATCCACACATTTATTTTTGATTTATTCCAATCAAGTCTTGGTTACGTAAATTGAAAAAATGTTAGAACAAGCACTAGTTGCGTGAGACTTGGCTTGTGTACGTAATATTATCAGTAATTTAGTTCAAAATTAAAGTAATGAATTATACTGTTTAGAAGTTAAGCATGATACCTTAACAACTATAGAGATATTTCATAAAAGTATAATATACCTTAAAACTTTTTAATCATTGTAAAAATGCTAACATTATTAGGGTTGGCAAACGCGTAACCAAGCCTTGAATTCTTAAAAAAAAAAGAAATAACCGTTAAACTACCTCTGAAAAAAGGTCTGCAAACACCGGATGCATCAGCTGTAATTAATAATGATGATGTTCGTGAGAGAGAAAACAGAAATGACGTGCCAGAAGCCCTCATTCTGTCGTCAAAATCGAAACCTACATTTGACTAAGTAATATCATTCATTCCATTTTCATTCCTGGAATTTTGAGTAACAAAAACGTGAAGTGGTGATACCAAACTTTGTGCCAGTTATTTTAAATAGGGGATTTTATGCCATACTTTTAAATCGCTCTTAAGTTAACTTCATCAACTGAACCGAACTGAAAATATTTTAAAAGAGTTTCAAAATTTTTAACAAGTAGGTAATTAGTTATAATACAAGATATTATAATGTTTAATCAATAATATACATAAATATTTTACTGATTATATTTTCTTGATACAGTTAACTTTAGAGGACTAGTTTATTTGTTTTTATAACATGATTTAGTATATTTATATGAACAAATTCTATCCTTTTGGAGGTTCCATGAGCATTAAATTTGAATGCGTCTACGTATACCTACAATCTTTGTAGGACTATCAAATATCTTGATAAAGCTATCATTAATATCAAAATTATAATTAATACATAACTACCTATTATAAAAACGCAGTTTATACAGTCATACCATTATAATATTTTAAATTTCTAGATAATTTATTAGTATCCACAATTTTTATAATCGTTTCAACTGATATTTCTTTTCTAAACTAGTTTAAAATTTATTTGACAGTTTTAGTTTAAAATTAAGCTCCACAAAATGCTAATGCTCAGAAACGTTGTCACATTAACATACATGTGACGTCACCCCCAACTAAAAACCAGCAGTCAGTGTTGCTCCGTTAGTCACACGATTACGTCACCAACATGGCGGCCAGGAGCATTAGCGATTCGCGGGGCTTGTATTAGTTATTTCAATGAAATTAAGACGATTTTTACATTCGTCACTGATACTTCTTTGAGTATTCAATGTAGACGGTATCGTAAAATTCCAAAAGAATAAAAATGTTTCACGTTTTATGTGTTTTTTATTTCTTCTTCTTTATCAAACCTTTATTTTGACAGCCTCCATCAAAGTGGGCCAATCAGGTATCATTTCACGTAGAGACATACGTCTCCTTATTTCGAAAATATCCTAGAACCCACAACAAATGTTACTAAATAATGTTACCTTTGCGGTAATCATTTTGGATTGTGATATGATGGTCCAAAGCCAAGTGTTAGAAAGCGGATTGATTCTAACTCTAAACTAGGAAGTTTAAACCTCAATATGGAGCTAATCAAAGTTAGCAAGAATTCAGGTCGTATTATTTATCGTAAGTGGTGATAAATCCCCCTTATAATTCTTAGAGAAAGCAATGAATTTTGACTTTAGAGAGAGAACTTTAGACTTTAGAATTTTAGAGTAGAGTAATAATAAGATTAATTGAATCAATAGTAAAAACGCAAGCATCATACTGAATGCTGTTGTTCCTTAAGATAGGGTTTCTTCTCTATATAAGTTGTTACATTTGAGAACTAATTGAAAGAACAAAAAAATAAGCACTTATATTAAATAAAATTCCAAGTAAGTTAAACAAGGCTATATTGGCTGGATTATACATTGATTGCTTTGGCTGGAATTGATTCGGGCGAGAATTATCAGAAAATATGTTTAGGAAAGAATTTTTAATTACAGATCTTCAATAATAATAATGATTATTGAAGATTTATTGATTTATTGAAAATTTGCAGTTTACAAAGAAATTAATTAATTGCTATATTCAAAATATAGCAATTAAATGGAAATTTTATTATAGAATCATTTAAGAAAACCCAAAAAATATGGCAATATTTTAAATAATATGAAAAGAACTTGGTGCAGTGTTCTTAGTAGTGGCTTTTATATTTAAATTTAATAAAGTTTCAGAATAACAGACATTAATATTACGTACCAACTTTGATTAGGTCGAAACTGTGCCGACGTGGTATTGTGATTTGTTAATGAATATACTAATTAAATGAAAAAGTGTGAATACTTATGGCGTATCTAACTTCATACTTAAGTACTTAAAAGTTTAATTGCTTATTTATAACTTGACATCAATGTAAAACTTAAAGAAAACTAACATTGAAAAAACTACGCAGTTTTTTGTACCATTCCATAATGGCTTATTATTCTTATGTTGATTCTTTCTCCTAGATTTCACTGATTTGCCCTTCGTATACTTTATTTCCGTAATATTACTTATGATCAACAATTGATTAGGAAATTATGTAATATTTATTATAGGCATTCCTTTTATTGCTGGATTTGAATAAATAATTATTTATTACGATATTTACAACTCTCAAAGTTATGTTTGACAAAAAATTGACAGAATTTGACATTCAATTATCAAACGAAATCTATGCACCTATGCATATAGTAATTATTTTTTAGATTTACCTACACGGTGCCTAAAAATATGCATACTCTATCTATATGAATTAGGCTTTAGTCGAATTGCTATAGACTGCAATCTTTTCCAAGGAACCTTAGTATGCAAAACTCTTCTTTAAAACAAGGCTTTCTTACCGCTTAAAGTCACAAAACTTTCACAAGTTAATTACAGAGAGACATTTTAAAATACTTAAATATTTAAAAAAAAATTGAGTGTTTTCGGTATAATTGCTTTACTCATTCGAAAAAAAATTTTAACAATAAAACCATTCTTTAAATTTAATATACCTAAAATAGTATCTAAATCTGCTGAAATTACTAATGAAACGAATGTAGATGTGTAATTGGTACAATTGGAATGGAATGAAAATGCGAACTATTTAAATAACTGAAGACCTTAAACCAGGACCAGTTTGAGGAGTTTCTGCGGTTCTCGGCTGGAAATCTAACTATTTCAACCCCTTCAGACACAACCACAATGAAGCCGTCTTCTTCGAAATAGCCGGTCTCTAACCCCTAAAGATCAAATGAGAGGATGCATACGATGTTTGACAGAAGTTACAGAAGAACCTATGGCTCAATTTAAAAAAAGTGTGTGTGTCAGCTCCGACGCACGACTGGAGTTTACTCATTACGAACGATTATAAAATACATTTAAATTTTCACAAATCGAACACGCCGAAAGTAACACTTTGTACTTTTTTAAAAAATATTGAGTAGATGGCGCAATATCTCTGAGACTTCACAGATATTCTAAAATATTAAAAAATAGAACATAACGCACACCGTGTGACAGTTTTGATTTTACTCCCATAAATTTTCATACCACGGGCTTATATATGAAAATCGATTCTTAAGGAGTAAACTCCAAAAAGTACTGTTTTCGTTACGAAATCAAATGAAAGGATTCATCATAGAGGTGGTAGGAATCTTATTCAACCCTTTAACCGCTTGGTTTTGTAGGAGTCGTCGTATCCCCTAGCGGTTGACTCGTAATTTTTTTTTAGAGAAAGCAATACAATGATTTAAAAATAAACATTATACAAGTAGAAGAGTTATTTGTCGTAGGTATATATACGGCTCTGGCGAAATGGACACGAAAATAATTGTCGGATAAATCCGACTCTGGCGGCTAAAGGGTTAAGACAAGAGTGATAAAGATGCAATCCTAATATGGCCGCGTTAGGTCCTCTGAAAACACATGTCCACGAACGTCATTAACAAAAGACTCCCTTATCTAGTGTTAGTAACGTTTGTGTCCATACACGATGGACAACACATTTACTCAGTTATTGGTAATTTATTACTTTTTTAGACTATATATTGCGACTAAATAATAATTAAATGATTAAATTAATTACATTTATACAACATTTTAATAGGTTGTGCTCATTTTGCACATTTGATTCTCTTGTCTTTTATACCATTATGATTTTCAAACAATATTTGAAAGTAGAGTCTTTATTTATCTATTATAAACCTAATATCGAATAAAAACTAAAAATACCATTTTTTTTAATCGAACGCCTAAAGAGCTGTTTTAGAAACGCTAATATGTATTATATTATTTTAATAATAATATGAAGTAGTCCCGTTAGTCAGCTAGTTTGTTTGTCAGTAGACTGTTAGTAATATACTGAAATACTAAGTACTCATATATCAAATGTTTTAGCAATCCTTTACTTACATGTTTGTTTAATAAAAATATATAATACAAACCAATATCTAAATAAGTATCTTAAACTTTATTAAGTTAATCCTTTTCGACGTTATATTTTTTATTTATTAAATGTGCGTAATTTTAATAGGTTCTACATATAAGTAACAATAGTTAGCAAGTATAGGTTTCACTATAAAAAAAATAAAAAACATTATTCTTTTACATTAAGTATAGTCCTTTAAGTTGTATCGATATCGTCTAATAAATTTTATTTTGAACTAAGTACCTAATACCTATTACGGCGTAAGTAGAATTTTTCACATCGAACGTATTCTAATATCAATTATTCTTCTTCTTTTTTTTTGATAAACTATAACACATGTAGTTTCTATGAAATTATCTAACCAGTCATAAATATACTACAACTATGGATTTCGCAAGCTATACAAAACACTACGAACTTTATGGAACATTTAGAAATGACAGTAGAGCATAAATTCTGTCATCTGTCATTTAAAACCAACCAATCATCTGTCATTTAAAGAAAATGTGACTTTAAGTCAACACATTGGAGTTTAAAATCAATAATAAAACTTGTTCGTTATACTACCTTTTAACATGCGCGCGAAGGCAAGATTCCGCCATTTAGGCGTATTTTTTATGTGCCGCTTTGGCATTTGTGACGCAAAATCCACAGCTGTAGTAGATTGATGTAACCAGTACGTAATTAATAAAATAATAATTCATTAACCATATTACGTAAGGAGTGGTAGCCGTAAAAGGAATAGGTGATCTGACCTTGATAGAGCTCTAACGGCTTACGAATATCTCGGCCTATATTATTACCAATTAAATAAATGATGATCGACATTACCTTTTCGACCTTCTTGAGAGGTGGTATAGGCTTTTCGGTTTCCTTCAGGTCACCCCAGTCGGGATCACCCTTATTTTCACCCCATTTGGCGTATTTCCTCTTCTTGAGCATAGCTCGGAAGTCCATTCCACTGGAGTCTGTCGATTAAAACATTTGGGTTATTTAGCATTTACCCTTAACTAGGTTTTGCTTGTGACTGATAATTTTTATAAATAATTACATTTATATCTCTATTTTTTTTTTTCTATTTTTTCATAATACTATTTCAGTAAATATGAATAGTACAGAAAATTAAAAAATATTTAAATGCCTATTATTCTTAGAACTTCCATACTTTTTGTTTTCTAGTTTTCCATACTAGCACAATAATTTTGCAATATAAACTTATGCAACAAAAATTGTAAATTTTCAAACTGTTGCCTCAGCAATCTATTTTTCCTATCTATATATAGCTATCTATTTGATTGATAAGCCCTTTCGTTTAAATATTCCCGACTTATAAGTCAAGCCTGGTCTTAACTCACTTTAGAGTAACTAAATTTATACATTTATATTCAAGCAATTCTAATAATATTTTTGCTATTTAAAAAATATGTACATATTTATATGAATTATTATGAATAACAGAATCGTTCTAATTAATAGTAAACTAAGTAGCTGGTGCCCGCGACTTCATCCGCGTTGAAAAATAAAAGAAATAACGCGTGAAGGCCTAGTACGAATTTTACTTGATCAAACGCGTCGAACGCGTAAACGTCAAATTGTATGGGAATGAAGGAGCGCTACACGTTAACCACTAGGCCCTCTTTTTACTTTGGCCAAGCGTTGGATCTTTACTTTTAGATAGCTGGTGTCCGCGTCTTCGCCAGCTTAGAATATTTAGCCTATGTCCATCCTGAAATTTTTATCTAATTAATTTCTATCTTCTAACTAACCTACATACATATAAACTTCACCTCTTTATAATATTATAGTATAGATTGAATTCACTCACCGGACACATAGAGTTGCATTTCTGCTGAGTCCTCTCCGTGTATATTACTGACCACAACTTTGTATTTGCCCTCATCATTGGGCTTAACTTTCTTCATGCAGAGCGTGATGAAGCCAGTGTTGCCATCTGTGATAAACTTGAAGCGGCCTCCTTCAATGATCTCCGTAACTCCCTTGTAGAACTTGAATGTTGGTGCTGGATTGCCCTCCACTTGGACCGTGAGGTAGGCGGTTGAATCTGTGGAAAAATAGGCCAAATAGTTTTAAAACGAGAAAAGAAATACATTAGAAAAGTCTGCGTATCCTCTCCTTAATAGTCTCCATTTTTTTTTTTCACATTAAACAATATTTTGCAACCAAGTAGCCGAAACTGTCCGCATCTGTCAATTTCTCCGCTAACTCCGGTTTTCACTCTTATCGAAAGAGGGATAAACGCGGAAGGTATAAGAATTATATCCCGGACGAAGCCGACTCTAGTAATTTGATCTTAACTGACCAACATTTTATTTCCCAAAACTAAACAATTTTCAATACAATTACAAGTACATACTAAACCGCCACCATTGCTAGACTTTATCCGTTACTTAGATACCGAATTACTTAAAATCAGTTGCATTAGGTTTTCCCTTATGGAAAGATGTATAAACGAGGAAGCCGGGAGCGGGTCGCTAGTTAATATATAAATACATACCTACAGTTAAATAAATTCCTTATGTCCATAATTATTATCAGTCATTGTCTACGAGCACACTGTCTTGTTTAAGCAAGCACCCAACCACTCATCCAAAGGGCTCGTCAATGTCTCAGGGGTATCGGGTTTGATTCCCGATCGGGTCAACTTTGGAAATGAACTTTTCAAAGTCGATTCTGGTCTGGATTTGGAAAGTAGTAAGCAAAGCAGACTGCGTTTAGCAGTCATTTGGGCTGCTCGTCTGGTGGCAGTAATCACCCCCTTACAGAAGACAACCGTGAAATAACAGCATATGTGCTGTTGTGTTTCGATGAATGAATAAGGGATGCCAGAGCTCATTACCCCATCCCTTCCTAATCCCTTATCCTTAATCCTTCTATGGACGGCAACGCATTTGCACCACCTATGGTTTTGCTTGTGTCATAGGCGACGGTAGCCACCTACCATAAGTGTCAGCCATAAAAATAAAATAAAAAAAACGCATGCAAACCACGTCTACTGTAAATGTAAGTGTATATAATTAGTTAGAACTAAATCAATTTGGCAAGGTGTACAATATAATAATGTGACCGTTAACAATGTTGACGAACGAGGCGTGAATCATCGGCTGGTGTGAACTTCAGCACTCATAATAGAAAATGATTCCAAAAATGCGACATCGAGTATGTACTCATTATATGTACTAAGTAGTAGACATAAAGTAAAGTAGATATGCAAAGATCAGATCATAGTAAAAAAATCTCACCTTCAACTGCTGAGTAGCTTTCTTGGACGTCCACAATAACCGGCGGTCCATCATTGCCGAACGGTTTCAGAGGAATGGATGGTTTGTTGATGAGATCCTCCAAATCTTGGATGGAAGGTCTTCTAGCATCACCAGATTTCCTTCGCTACATTACAAAGGATTATGTCAGAACAACACACGAGAAAAAACTTGAAAAATTAAGTTCTTTTTAAAAGTTTTCAACGTTAAGCAAATTAATTAATATTCATTTGGAACATAAAAGTTAGAAATCAAAATTAAATAAGTATTTTTTAAAGTTAAAAGGTTACATTTAATATATATAAAATTTAAAAAAAAATTAACACTTTTTTTATTACTAAAGTTATTACTATTTGAGCAGTGCTTCCTAACCATTAACATGTAAAAAAAAAAACAAAGAAAAAAATTCTAAATAATATAAAAAAAACTTGCTAACTATCAATGTCTGTGTGTTTATATATTATTATATTCGTATTTTTTTTTAATTACACAACTGATTTTGATGCAGTTTTTATTATTATGGCGTTTTGTAATTATGTCCCAAATAAACGCTATTTTAGGGCGTTTTCATGTCTTACGCTTACCTAACCTTAACTTATTATCTTATTTAATAAAATAAAATTAGGTACTAAATTCGTGTGAAGCCAGGGCGAGTCGCTAGATCTGTATTGAGGAAATTTAGTCTCTTTTAAGAAAATTTATTTTCTGTAAGTGATTTTTTAAATTTAATAACAATTTTATTTTTTATTCAAAATTTCATGAGATAATTTGGAAACCAGGCCTACGATCCATTTCTACCTATCCATTCACGGTCCAATCTACCATAGATTGCTCCATGTTATTTGACACCGACAGATGTGGCCTTGTGTGTAATTTACAAAAAAAAAAAAAACAAAACCAATTAATCAACTCGAATTTTTTATTCGTTTTAATATGTGACTTATTTACATGCTTTTATTTTTTAAATCATCAGCGTTATTGTACCGAAGTGAAGTAATTAAGGAAAAAAATTACCCTATGTCTTTTACATACCTTCTTATATAGAGATTGATCATAAAGATAAGATAACTAAATTTTTCATTAGCCAACTACAATTGAGAATCACCTTATCAATATACTTAATCGATGTTATTATTTAATAAAAATATGCATTCTCTGACAGTTTATCTATTTTTAAAGTTTATCCTAGGTTAGGAAACACTGCAGACGACGAAAAAAAATTATATTAATTCAAATTATACGTTGAATAATTTAGAACTGTTCAAGCTCTATACAATTTAAAATATATGAATGACATTTGAAAAATACACTCATAAATGTCTAAGTATCGAACCTTAAGAATCCTCAAACTAAGGGTAATCAAGGTAAGAATGAACTCCAAAATCTGTAATCAATGTGAAAAGTTGGAATATCTAATTATTTTTCAAATGTCACACACTATTGGTGGTTCATTTAAATGAAAAAATAAATCAAAGACAATAGATGCAATAATATTCTTTAAGCAATAATAGCTTACATGCACGTGTTTTTGTCTTAAGTTGATCAATTTATACAAAGTATACCTAAATTTTCTATGCTAATTTTACAATTAAAGAAAAAAAAATTTTCGGAGCGAAACTGTGATGTCAAATGGTTATTCGTTACTTGAAAATTCTAATAGTAAAATATTAAAAACTTATCACATTAAGAATGTATAAAAAGTAAACGGATAAATATAATTAAATAACAACTGACGCAATCAATGTAAGTCACCTAGGCAATAACGGCTGTAATGTTTGAATCTAGGCATAACAAGAGTAAATTTATAATACCTAAATTTTCACTCTCTTTGAAATACGCTGGTTTTAGATCTAAACTCTTAGTACTATTGAAGTATTAGTACTCTGTAGCACTAATAATACTTGTATTAGTACTATTTAGTAACTAATGAATTGAAAATATAAGGAATTTTTTTTTATTTGATATGAATTTTTTGAATATAATTTTGTGAATAAGTTTTTGCCAGTATTCCTTAAATTATTTACATATTCATCAGCAAATCAATGGAGCATCAGTACCTAACTACGCTTGAAATGTCCACAGTTCGCAGAACAATTTTATAACAAATTTAAATAAATTTTCTTAAAAATCAACTTGAAATACGAACATATGCACGGAACCTATTACATACAAAGATGCGTTGCATTCACAATTTTAATACGTCAAAGGCGATCCGCAGCAACAAATAAATTCAAGTACAAATATATATAATAAACAGTTAAAATATATTTAAATGCATTTGTGTTATGACAGATGCCGTACATCAGAGAAGCTAGCCAAATGGCCTGACAATGAAGATCTGGACTTTCTGATAAATATGTGGCGCAACTAGATATAAGAGATAACTGCCGCGCTCATTTAGTTATCAAAAGTTATTTTAAGGTTTCATAGTATTTGTTTATTAAAAAACTGTCTTAAAACAAAAAATATAGTCATTAAGCAGAAAATATTATGGGAAGATTTCTCGCTTGAAGACATAGGAAAAATGTCCAATCACCTTGTCAAAAATGGTAGCAAGTCATAAGAACTATAAAACTTTTATTATATTTATTTTATTTATAATTTTTTATTCTTAAAAATTAAACATCATTATGTTGAATTTAATGAATAATAAATAAATAAATAAATAAATATCTTCACACATTCCACAGCAACTAATGCTTGTATTATGGTTACCAGACAGTTGAATAAAATTCTGATTTACTTTAACTTTAACTTTTAGGATCAGATCCCTATCACTACTTTTTAATAACTATTGCTGCCTTAATTGAGTGATAATATTTTGCATATATTTCTGTAGAGATACATGTAAAAAATTAATTATTATACAAAATAATTAATAATTTTCCACGAAAAAAAGGACGTTTTTAGGGCACTTGTCTTTTGTGGAACAGATTTGTCGTAAGAAAACGAGATTCCAGTGGCGCCTTACGATTTCTTTAAATCTCAATGTTTATTCCTTTGATGTTCTATGAAATATAATCTTGGTTGTCAAAATATCAATTTGGATAAATTCGAATATTGAAAATTTCAGCAAGTCGTGTTAATTGAAACGAAATGCTAGCAAGTGCATTTTCTGGGTCACACTGGTCAAGACGTCTAGCGTGGTAATTGATTCCGCAAATTTGCAATTAATACGTAAAACCATCTATCCAATTAGTTAATGTGCAATAATTTTATTGAGTGCGATTTGGACCAGCTTCAACAGGTGCGACTGTGAATTATTAGCAACCTGTTTTCATTTGAAATATCATTTTATATAATTCATTAATTTATTTTTAAAATAGGTTACATTAATTAAAATAGGTTAAGTTAATTAAATTTGGATTTTTAATAAAAATCTTAACTACTGGATGGCTTTGAACAATTATATCATTAAATATAACATTGTGTAGGTGTATATAATTATTAATAAACGTAATTTTGGTCGATTATATGACTTCATCTAAACATATAAATAATATAGTTACTTAATAATAATAATTTATTAATATTATTGAGGCTAATTTAAAATTAATTTATTTTCAGTGATTTTTCATTTCCATGATAATTTCATTTATTTTTCACTTATTATTTTAAATAATTACTTTAATTATTTATGAAATAATAATGAAATATTTTCAATTTCAGTTCTCGTATTAAATATATATTTTTGGATATTTATTTTTAACAGTTCATTGATATATTCAAAAACATCTGTCTTACACTATATATTGTGGTAAATAATTTCATTGACGCGATCGCCTTGACGAATAATGAAAATTGAATAAAATTAAAACCTTAAACTAAAATATCATAAGTTTTAAAATTAGTTGTACTTACCCCGGAATCAGTTTTGGGTACGGAGAGCGATTTTTTCGCCACCGCAGCCATTGTTAGCACAAAAATCTAAGTTGCCACAATACTAGTAAAAACTCGTTTGAAGTTTATAAAATTAATTAATATCACAGGTACATTTCTTTTTTTTACACAATAAAATCTATATAGTGGACCGCACTTGTTAAATTTTTAATCAGTCTCTTAACATTCTTCCTTGGACTTTCTGGTACATCCATTTTATTAGTCTTATGTTTTAAACTTAAATACTATATTTGTGTTTAGGTGTTACACCCGAGTTTAAAAAAAATAGGGTTGGTCGTTAGTAAAATTTCGTTTGGGGCAGTTCGTTCAGGTATCGTGTCATGTAAAAATGGGCGCGTATGTCAAAAGACTGAATCAAGGGGTCGCGCAGAGATTGTTGCGTTGCCGCAGAGTGGGGTAGGGGGGCGCGGGCATCTATTTTGTGCTGCTACACAAATCAACAGACCATATTAATTAATTATCAGATTAAGGTGAGCATTGCCGTGTTCTTGACTGTCATTGTTAATTTATACGTTAACTTGTTGTCGCCACTATATGTCCAGGAAGCCTTACCGCACGGAGTCCAGCTGTAACGATCTATCAATGCCTCCACACCTGTAACCACATCGAAATACGTAACCCCGATTTCTCTATCGGTACCAATGGGCTGAAGTGTATCCTTGGCTACGGCTAAATCGTCACGCCTCATATACAGTTAAACATTATTGACATCAAGAGCGATCATTGCGCGGTGGCGGCCAATTATTACGCATCTTAAAAAAGACAAACTTGAAACCGGTGCAGTTGTCTCGATTCATAAATTAAATAAGATTGAGGGTTGCGCAACATCAAGTGATTGATTGGCAGTATTATATTTATGTACATAGTTAGAATGTTCGTCATAGCTGGCAGTGGATTGTGTGGTTTTGATACCGACATTGTTTTCGGGGCGACAAATTTTAAACTCAATCACTGACAGATTTGTGTATCTTCTCGATACGGAATCGCTAATTTATTACCATCCAATTTTATCTTCTGGAGTTACAGATAGGTGTTCTCTTGGCAAGTGTTCAATTGCACTATGATTATTCATAATAATAATTCACTGGAGGTTGTAAGTGTAACCTCGTTTTGGGAGGATAAATTACTTCCGCAATCAAATTATATTGTCCGATTTAGGGTCAAAATGATCCCGGGAAAGTTTTCCTTCGTGTGTAAAACCGACGGGTTTTTAGCGATGCTGTCAACTAAACACCTGTTGACGTTTGATTAAATGCCAATAATATTATTTATGTACTAATGCCAACAGCTACATATTGTGCATTGTGTTTAACCACTTGTAAGATAGCCGCGTGCCGGCCCACGCGTGTAATATGCGGTAAGATCTGTCAATCAATTAAACATATTTGTACCTATATCTTAGACTTTGAATTAATTTTTCTGTTATACAGTTATTTTCTGGCTTGAAATTTCGCCTAAAATTAAACCACTGTCTAGGTTTCTGAATGTTATCCTTAATATACTCGTTAACTTTAGTCTTACAAACACATGAAACACACAAAGGTTTGAAGCCTTTGGGTTGTAAGTTTTGTAAGTTGTAACAAAACACAGCATCTCTAATATGTCTCAGATTTGACGTCATTATGATTATTATCTGTACTAAAAAAGACTGCTTGTCTACACTTGCTTGTCAAAATATTAATCTGTTCTTTAATAAATCTGATATTTTATAAATACAACTCTTGTAGCCACTCTTTATAAATTCTTTTTGGCTCGACTTTCAAGCTTTCTAATTATCATATTTATATTTACATGTTTTATCGTACAGATCAACATCCTAACAGCCGTCACAACGTTAATCTTCTTAACAATATCGTCTAGAAGCAATAATTCAAGCGGGCTGGCAACAACGCGCAAATAAGGGTGAGAACATTTCAAGATCAAACTTAGTTCTTGGCCTAATTCCTACAGTCATATTTATAAGAATAACAATCAATCATAAGAGTGCATCACTATGCTGGCTCAGTCACGTACAGTTAGTTTGAATAATTAAATTTACTAACGTCATAAGCAAATACTTTCACATAACAGGTGCGTCTACTGAATATATGTAGGTGATCTTCAATATCAAGTTACTTCGATTTAATTAATAACACAAGCGTTTGCAACATAGTCTTTTGAAAATAAATCACTTATTATCAAAGTTGAAACAGTAGAAGAGCCTTTCATTGACTAAACAGTTGCAATTAACGTACTCAAATGCTTAATCGAATTTGACTTTTCCTAATTTCTTTTGGATTTTCTTTCTCTGATAAAACTTAACAATTTTTGAAATAATTCATCAGTTTTTTTTATTTTGTATATATAGTTGATTCCTTGGAAGGTGGGTAGGCCTTGTCGGACATCCCATACGTAAAGACACTACTTCCTTCTAATCTTCTCAGTACCATAGCTAAAGCTGGTGCCGTGGCAGATAACGCACAGGGACGAAAGATTAATTAATAAATATAAAACCACAAACACTTCTTACTCTTTCGTTACTTTTAATTTTGAAACGCTGGGACCGTGGGGTCCCAACATGCTTGGTCTTATCAATGATTGGTCTAATCAATGAAGTTCTAAGCGTTTGGTCGACATAACTGACTATGACGGGGCTGGGAGTTACCTCTCTCATTTTTATCGTACTTTATACCCTACTTTATATAAATATTATAATTTAATTTATTTATTTCTGTTTCTTGAACAAATTATTTTACTTCGTTCTTCTGTTGTCAGTCACATAACAACATGCTTTATGAGACACTGGGATGTTGGCGTCATTCGCTTAACTTTGGCTCCCAAACTGAATTCAATGCTAGATAATTTTAGAATCTTTGTTTAGCTCTTTCTATATTCGGTCCACTTGATTTGTATCTCGGTCATAAGTGCATAATTAGACACGGCATCGTCTAACAATTCTAATTATTTTCACGCATTCTACTAGTTTTGTGGCATCTTCACGCTTCAACTTCACACTATTATTTACAACATTTTCATGAATTCGAAAAACGTTATTATCAATCACAGTTATTAGTACACTTAAGGAATGTTTGAAAATGCATCGTACTTTGGAATGAAGATCACAAATTTCAAAATCACCCAGCATTTCTAAATCCTTAGTTAGGATAACTTTAGTCATGTTAAAACGTGAAGACCATTATATTTGATTAGGAACATATCGATTAAAACATTTTATCTGTTTCGCTTTTAAAACATGCATTTTCAAAGTATTAAGATATATATTTTTTTAATTTATTCTAAAAGGGTTTAGTAGTGATATAGTGTTAGTTGCATTTTAATAATAAAGAATATTGAAGATTTTCTTCTTTTTCACTTCTCCCAAAAGAATACAGATTTAATAGAAGAAAAATAATACACGAAGCCAATCATAATATTCTATTTGATTCGTTAAAGTCCAAAAAGTCCCAACATGAGGACGTATTGATTATTTACGAAAAAAAAAAACATTTAAAATTAATCACGTATAAAAGATCTAATGTTAGCCACGTATCTAAAGATATTTTTCTCTATGACATATAGTATCTAAACATATATTTTTCCACACATATAATACCTCGTCCGCAAGTTCACCCGGCCTGCCTCGTTTCTTTTTTTGAGGGAAAAAATAAAAGGTTTAGTTAGACATTCTCTGTTAATATTTGTGCATAAAATAAAAAAAAGTTTCGAAAAGTGTGTCATGTTCATTTTTAGAGCATTAAAATAATTAATGTAGTTTTTTTTTCATTGCACAATCGAAATACAAAATTTCCGTGTAAATAGTGTTATTAAATAAAAATGTTAAACACATTTGAATATATGTATGACAAAATTTAAATCAATTTATATATATTTTAATATATATTTTAAAATAAGTTTAACAGTTTCTATATGAGTATTTAACATTTTCATACTACTTAGATGAAATATAATTTGATATAAGTTATCAAATTTAGTGTAGTGTATGATAGTGGAACAAATGTGTAAAAATAAAATAATTATTAAAAATAGGTCAGTTAGTGGAAAATTAAAACTAAAATTCAATGTTAATTCTAAAGAGTTAGTTATTAAGCTTTTTAAATTTGATAAAGGAAACTTATAAGCCATTCTAAAACTATTAAGAGTTGTCAATGAGATATTAATTTTAGTATTAAATAAATAATCAAAATATTAACTTTTAAAACATTTTTAGTTTTAAGTATTTGCCAATGTCAGTATAAAAACTAGCAAAAAGTTAATGCACCAGCAGCGCTTTAGTATATCCCCGCTGGTCGGCGAAGCGGCTAAACCTCTAAGGGAACTCTAAAATTGCGATAGATTTTTGGAAAAATAATTTGTTCTATAATATTTTCCATAGATTTCAAATTTATGCAGAAGTAAAGGTACTAGAGGGAAGGGTTTTTTCCATAAAACTTGATTATATTGTGTCTGGAGGTAATGAATGAAGTGTATAAAACCTATTAGGGTGTTTAATAGTGTGTTTAGGTATTTTTTCGACAAAATTATACACACATTATGGATAATATTATACATGTATACAATGGTCATATAAGTTGTTGTCAGTACGTCATGTGGAATATTTTTAAACGGTAACATTATGAGAGAAAAATAAATCAAAAATGCTTTGCAAAAGCGAGCAGCGTCACCTAAAACCAGATCCGATTGATCTCACCTTTTTGTCGTCTAAAACTTCTCCAGGACGTAATTTGGTGACCTGCAGTTGTTAAAAAACACTGATCATATCCCCTAGACAAATTCAATGCCACCTAAAATCTCCGCTGCCGAACCTGGGGCGCCTAATACAGCCTACAAGTAATTATATGGTGCATATCCCTACAATACATCATGTGCAACAAAATTATTTCATGTTAATAGTCGTTAGTCTCCGTTCTGATCTTTCATATTTAAGCTCAAACACGCAATGTGCTCGAGTTAATAACTGTTGTAAACCTGTGCTCAGAAACAAAAGAACCAAGGTGTCCGTTACTATGTGCGAATCGTGCTAACAAGCGGTGAATTTTATCTGGTGCTCGCGTACTTCACATATAATGTGCATTATAGCTGGTGCGCCTTTAACCGCATATTAATTTCCGAGCGCCGAATAATCACAAAGAAAATCTTTTGTAGTTTCACCCACAAACAAACTTTCAATTCTACGTGATTACGCAGCGTCTTTGTTTTTATCGTTACAGTTAAATTTTTCATCACGGCAATATAACGGACAGCATTCACGAAATATTCTGAACGTGTTTTTTCTTTTACCTTCTTCTCTTCGATCACTTCACCGGGTCTTAGCTTTCTATTCTCCTGTGGATTATGGTTTTGAAGGTCTTAATATCGACTAAAACTGTACCCAGTGCCTGTATCGATTACTTTATCGTACTAAAAGTTTCCAAAGAAATACAAAAGCGGGGGATATGGGAAAACTAATCTATGAAACCAATTGAAATAAGTCCTCAATTAAACTACATAAAGCACGAGGTTGAATAGCAGATTCATCTTTGTATAGATGATTGTATGTTTTTTTACATAGGGTATCTGTAGGGGCATGTGATGTTATGGGTTCGGCTTGAGAGAATAGGTTATCTAATCTACATAGAAGGGCTAAAAATTCTCATAAAATATTCTAAACTACGTTTGGACGTCACAATTAAACAAATACATCTACAGATCGAATCATACCTTTTTCGCAAATTGATGAAAAGAAAAAACTAAATTGATGATATATCAAAATAATTAACCTTACTGTGATTGAGTTAAGATGTGGATAACATACCTCGTCGCTGATTATAAGAGAGGGTCGTCTTCCCATTTCCTCGGGAGGGGGTATGAGAGAACCTCGTCTTGCCGTTGGAGCACCAGGTGCTAGAGAAGGTTTCCTTGGGAATTCAGGTTTAGGCGATTTCTCGCGAATGACCTCTATTTTTGGTGCTGCAAGCTTTTCGTCCGGTGCCTTGATCTCAGGAACCTTAGGCTTATCGGCAGGCTGCACAAATACATTTAGCTATGATTATTTACAAAATCAACTATTATAAAATATTAGATTAGAAACAGCAAATACATTAGAACTTTAAATAAAATGTTTCCGCAGAAGATTTAGCGGATCAACCAGAAACAAGTGGGCGTTTAAGAAATGTGTTTGAATAAACCTTGTCTTTCTCGGGCTTTTCTCTGGTTGAGGGTGTGAAGTCCATTTTTTCGTATTTTTCAAGGTCGGGTCTATCGTAGTCTGCAATTTCTGGTAGATCTTCAGCCTTCTTTTTGACCGATGTAGTTTTGGCTTTCTTTACTTCTTCTTCAACCTTCTTTTCTTCTACTGCGACTTTCTGTAATATTATAACTGTGTTATATCTGTACACATTTTTCACCTAGGGCATCTTTACAAAAATACCAAAATTGGTTAATTTTTTACTTAAAAAATATTTTACAAATACTCTGTCTTCGTTGCACATTATATTAAATAATAATTTTACCTCAGAGAGGTTTGAATGACTCAATGAATATTGAATATGGATATTGAATTGAATTTGTAACCCCCTTACATTTAATCACAAGAGTTACCATTTAGCCATAACTCATTGCCACAAGAGTAATAAATAGTTGTATGGGTGAATTTCTTTAAGGAAAAATAAGTGAATTTATATTATGTGTAGTTGAAAAAACTATCATTCCTTTGAGTGTTCTGTTCTTTTAAGTTTATCTTCGTTTGTTTTGTAATATTAGTAAGCGTAAGCGTTGAGGTAATTTTAATACACTGCACAGCTAAAAGTTTAACAAACAATGATTTAGGTTTAAGTTAATTAAGATAATTAATAACTTAATTAAGATAATTCACTTAAACCTAAATTAACTTAGTTAAGATGATTTAAGTTTAGCAACAATGATTACATTACAAGATACATATGGGATGTATATTTTTTCTATATACATGCCATATTTATTTGTAGCTTCATTCTCAGTGTGTGACTAATATAGATTTTCTATTTATAATAATAATGTAGAAAATCTACACGTGAAGCGATACGTGAAGCGACAACTCATAGTGTGAATTTTAGTCCACTTAAAGTTTTTATGAAGAAAAGGACCGGAGAAAGCTAATATTTTTATATAATACTAGCTTAACCCGGCCACACTTTGCTATGGCTCGTTTTTTTCGTTTCCGTTGTAATTTCGGAATAAAACTTTCTTCTGTTAAAATGAAATGTTGTCTAAAAATTTCAACTCAAAATGAATGTTCCGCGGTGACAACATGGTGAATTATTTTTTTATATAAAATTTTAGCAAAAGTGCCACTTTTGTTTCAAATTAGGAATAGCAAGGTGCTTGTAATGTACGCCAATCAAATAGTGCATAAATTTCAATGGTCAATGTATGGTGCGTGAATTTTAATGCTCAATTTATTGTGCATAAATTCCAATGTTTCATGTAGGTATGGTGCGTATAATTTTGATACTCAATTTACGGTGCATTTTCAATGCTCAATGTGTGTTGCGTATATTTTGATGCTCAATTTATGGTGCATAAATTTCAATGCTCAATATATGGTGCATAAATTTTGGTGCTCAATTTATGGTGCATAAATTTCAATGCTCAATATATGGTGCATAAATTTTGGTGCTCAATTTATGGTGCATAAATTTCAATGCTCAATTGGTGCAATTTACAATTCAGTGCCAATTCTATACCTCCTCTAATATTTGAGGTGAGCTGCTATAAGCGGGTTGTGGTATCTGTAGTGTCGGTATTGCAGGTATAATCTCATCTTTTTCTGCTGTCGGTACTACCTACAGAGTAAATATCGTTAATGGCGACCTTCAAAAGTATTTATGTAAGTGTGTATGTCTTTGTCTATGTGTTTGATATGAAATTACTAGAAGTTTCCTTGATAAGACAATGAGTGTTGTATAAATTTTGTAGTGTTTGTATTTTGATGCAATTGTTCAATATTGTGGCCTATATGGATATAATTATTCTATTACTGATAGGACAGACGACATTGTAACTGACAATATTCTACACTTGTTTATTTATATTAGCGTAAGTGCAAAATCCACAATTGCGTTAGGTCGTTGAATAAAAATATCGTGATTCTTAAAATATATCTTTAATAATAAGATATCTTAAAATACGCTCCATCGTGCTCTGTTAGATAAGAATCGTATTAAACGCAATGCTATTTGTATAAATTTTAAAACTGTCTTCTAAAAATTTGAAAAGATTTATAATTCAATGAGAAAAAGAATAATATTGTGAAAAATGAAATAAAATATCTAAAAGTGAAGTGTTGTCTTTGTATTTTTGAACGCACTGCGAATATATTTAATAATACGTGTACAAATTTATCAGCAGATTTTATGAAATATTTAATTAATTTAAATTAAAATGTTGTTTAATAAATATTTAAATTATAATTAAAATATATAATAATGAATATATACAACTTAATAAAATAAATATTCCCATTGCGATTAAATAAAACATATTGATTAATTAAATTAAATGAAGAAACTTTAATATTTTTATCAATTCTCAGTGAAGAAAGATCCGCTTTTGGACACGGCGAAACAGCAAGTGGGGAAAGAAGTGTACAAAAACATACCTATACTATTTAAACGTCGTTCTCCCCTTCCATTGGTATGTAAAAATTGTCATGACGTGTTTTGGTGGCTGCGACTCAGCAGCGACCAAAATCTTGTACAGTCAGTCGATAGTTGCGCAGATATATCGCGGTGCGTTCACAAGTTATGAATTAATTATGTTAATTATACCTGGTGTACTTTTTTCCTCCAAGGTGCCGATATATCAGGAGGTTCGTACTCAACCAGTGTCGGTTTAAATTTGTCCTCTACGTCTGGTATTTGTTCGGCCTGGTTATTTTAAAAGATTCATATTACAACGCGATTTCGTTTTATTTTTATGTGACAAAATATTTTTAGCAGCAGTTTATACCTGTGGAACTTCAGGAATGCTCTGCCAAGAGAATTGAACTTCATTCTTTGCGTTATCGGGTTCAGTTGGCATCTAACATAATAACATACATTTATTTTTAAATTTTCAACACTGCGAACATATGCTTTCAAACTAACGCCTATCATTTGATTCTTGAACGAAATTGTGAGCTGTTCTCAGGATTTTTTTTTTAAATTTTATTAATCTATCATAATTTTTACAGTTATACATTTTAATTAATTTTATATGAGTGCTAAATTGGAATTTTTACACGTGAATTTTTTAGGAAAAGTTTGAATTCTTTGATTTATCATCTGATTCTTGAACGAAACTGTAAGAACTCTTCTCTTTTATTTTTTTCTAAATTATAAATCCATCATAATTTTACAATTATATATTTATATTAATTTTACTAATGTGTCACATATAAGTGCTAAATTTGAATTTTTAGACAAAAGTTTTATGAAAACATTTGTTTGAATTTTTTACATTAAACTAATAGTGGCTAATATAACTTCGTATACCTCGTCAGTTTTCGTTCGTTGCTTATTATTAGAAATATATATAGCAAGCTCATATGTAGGACAAAGCAAGAAATAAAAAAGATAGTTCCAATTATGATACTTTTACTAGTTCAATCTCGCTTCTAACTAATTCATTTACGAAAAGATTAAAAAGACCTATTTTATTAAACGCTTTGTGTATGTGTATGTATGTATGTATGTATGTGTAATGTACCTGTGTGTCCGTTTTCGAAGGTCGCCATGGATAATTTTTATCTGAAGGCTTATCGATATTCTCTATCAATACCTCTCCAGTGTCATTTTTCTCATCCTATTTACATAAAAATAAAATAACACGAATATTTACAAATGTTTTAAATGGTAAATTAGTCACTTTGATAAAAAAAAAGTATTTAAAGATGTGGGAAGAGAGCAGTCGCTTATTCTTAATTACATTTTATACAGTTACCATAAATTATAGGCGTCATATCTTTATACTAATATAACTTAATTAAATTAATTAAGTATAAATTGGTACCATAAATGTAATATCGTAAGTGTAATCATAACATAAATATTTTTTGTTTTCTGTATCACCATAATTTTTTATCATGTAATTACGATATACATATTATACTGAAGTTAAAAATATGATTCCATTTGTTTAAACGAATGCAATCTTCCTAAAAGTACAAAGAATTAAAAACTATTTTCAGAAATATTGAAATAAAAAATCAAAGTAAGTATATAAAAATGAAATTGAGACAAATCCAAAGTTTCAGAGTCAAGAATATTAATCATATTTGAAATTCTAAAACAAATGGGCTGTCATCAATATCCCACGTTCTTTTAAGAAATACATAGAGTAGCAGAAAAATTCATGCACGAAGCTTCCTGGTGTTCTTACCTTCAGTTTGATTTGGTTTATTTCGCTGGATTCTGGTTCCTTAATCGTTGGCTAAAATCATAAGTTAATAGGATTTTATGTAAGCGTAATTTAAGGGTCAGCGTTTTCTACTGGAGGTCTATTGAAGTTCTACTGGAGGTCTATTGAAGTTCTACTGGAGGTCTATTAAAGGTCTACTGTAATATTTCATGGAAGACAGTCTGCAATGCAGTGAAGTGTGGATTTCAATTCAAAATTATTAGATCTCATTAGTTTTTAGCAGATACAAACATATTAGAAAAATATATTTATTTAAAAAAATAATAATAGAAAAATAATTTGAGATTATAAAGAAATAATTTCTCAAAATTATTGTCAAGTACTTAAAGTGCAATGAACTAATTTAATACGATAAGTGATTACTTAAAATTACTTGAATACTTTAAGCTTAAAATGCAACAAACAATAAATTTCATCCTTTGATTGATGGCGTTACATTGAACAATATCAACAAACTTGTTTTTAAAGACAATAAAAAAGTCATACATTTTTACAACTAGTCATTGAAGACAATTCAAATCTATATCTCTATTGTCCGCTTCTGTCTGTTTCTCCGCTAACATCTTTTAAACCATCCAATGGATTTTGATACGGTTTTCACTAATGGAAAGAGCTAATTCTAATTAGATTCTAATTATCTAAATGAATGTCCTATACACATCCTATCTTTTAGTAAAGGTGTTAGTAGAATGTTAACTGAACTTGCATATTATTTAATTTTTTCTGCAAATTATTGGAATAGAAATGAAAGAGCGACAACTGTCCTCGTTTATCGCTCTTTCCATTAGTGAAAACCGCATCAAATTCCTTTGCGCGGTTTACATACAGACAGACAGTAGCAGTGACTTCAATTTATATCTAAGGATCTTCGAGTACACATCGGCATATATACTTTTTCTGAGACAGAAAACCAGAGACTTAAAGTAATAGAAATAACTTAGAAATAGCTTAGAAAATTATCATTGCACCTTAAGCCACAAGATCAATATTGTTTGATAACTGCTGCCATGGAACCGCTAACATAAATAGGTTGTATGCATGTAATTTTTTTTTTAATTTGCATTGAAATCTGGATTGATTTTGATGAAACTTGACAGTAATGTAGTCGCGACCAAAAGTTAATATTATTGCACGCTGTCAGATCTGAATCGTAAATAGGTACATGCGATTATTATTATAGCCTCAGTTCTATGTTTAAAGTTTATATCACACGCATAAAACATATTTATGTTAAATTATTGAATATAGATTATTATAATTATACTATTATATATAATTATTCTTTACTAAAAACTGCTGGGAACAAAAACGCATCAATCTACTATTTGTGCAAAAAACTGACTACCATATCTTGGCGGTGAATCTTTCTAAAATGAAATGATATTTCAGGGATATATATAATTAACTGCAAGAAAATCTAAAGATAACTTTTCAAAAAATAGGTACTCAAAAGTAGGAATGAACTAATAAGCCTTCAAAATGCAATTACAATGCAATCTTAAGAACAATATCTAATTTAGTTGGTGGAAGTAATAATCTTACCTTTTGTGTCGTCTTTTTCAGAGTAGAGACTTGTTGCTGTTCGGCTTCCATAGAAACTGATGATTTTCTGCTCTCAGCTGTCTCCTTGGTTAGCTGAACAGATTAAAAAAGATACGATATTATCCCACTGACTTCTTTTCTAGAAAATAAGGATTCATTTATTTTAAAACATTTTTATATTATAATTATTGTATGTGGTTACCGTTGGGATGTGAGCTGCCGACAGGATAAGGGATAAAGGATATCACGATTGTCACAATTAGTCCAGCGCAATTAAACTTTTTAAGAGAAAATGACGGAATCCAGTTATAATGCATGATTATGAAAGGTTTTTTTGGAATTTACTCATATATAAGCCCGGGGTATGAAAATTTATGGGAGTAAAATCAAATGTCACATGTCACACGTTACGCTTTACAGGCTACAATATGCTTCATTACATATATTATATATGTTTTCATTATATTTATTAATTAATTAATTTATTTATTTATTACGTAAATTTACTAATTATTTAAATTATCTATGTATTTTATAATCGTACGTAAGGAGTAAACTCCAGGCGTGCGTCGGAGCTGACACACACACTTTTTTTAATTGGTTTGTAAGGGCCTAAAATAAAACGTTTACACATTTAAAATTTTCCCATTTTTTTCTATCTTTGATGGGTAAACTAATAAATAAAATCATTCAAATCCGTACATTATAACTGAAATCCCAGGTAAAAGCCTAATAATTGCACTCGACTAAATAGAAATATGTGCACTAAATCACAGTAAATATATAGTAAAGTTGTGAAGATATGGGTTAATAAGCCATGTAAACTTTTAGGTTGATGGTTTTCGACTGAGGCTTACGTATATTAATTATAGCCAATATTTTAAAAAATCCAAAGACTTACCTTAACAGCTTTGTTCTCAATGACGGAGCTCCTGCGGCTCTCTGTCTTCTCTTCTTTAACCTTTAACGAAATAAAGTATGTATCGCTAGCTGTATATATATTGCGCTTCTTCCGCGTTGAAATTTAAAAAAAAAAAGCAATATGACGCTTGACCTCGTGTTGCTATAACACTTTGGCCAGGCGTTAGTTATTTATTTTTTATTTGTCCTTCTGGAATAGTCCTTTTTTTCTGGATGAAAGGTACCCTATGTTCTTTCTGGTGTCCCAGACAACGTGTATGCAAAATTTCATGGTGATCGGTTCAGTAGTTTTTGCGTGAAAGAGTTACTAACATCCATACATCCAAAGTACCACAATACTTTCGCATTTATAATATTAGTATAGAAGTATAGATATAGATACAGAAGTATGGATTAGTATAGATAAGCATTATTACGTGTATATATTATTTCCTATTTAGAAGAAGTAGGTACTTATTACTTCTGTATCAATGCTGATATGCAGAATTTCGCTAGACGAACTCCCATTAAAAAAAGTCGAGGAAACAGAAAGACTATAACAGAACTTTCCCCATGGAAGAACCCCATGCAAAAATTAAAGATTTTTTTAAAAGACATTATGTTAGAGGTATTTCGTTAAATACAAAAAAATGCATGTTTTTGTGTGCAATTAAATACTATTTTATTAAAATATTTGTAATTTTATTTAAATAAACTAAAGTACCTACACCCTAGCGAATCGAATTACGGAATAGAATTTAAAAAATAATAATAATGCAGTGATTACAAACCTCGCTTTGAACTGATGTCCTTCTGCTGTCGACCTGATGGTAGAATTATAGACAAAAAAAATTATTAGCACAATCTGATATACATGCATATATTGGAATAGTTAAAAAGTCTGTGCAGTTTATCCAAACTTAAATGAAAATCATTGAAAAAAAAAAAACCTTTTTCATAATGTTCCAACTAAATATTAAATTTAAATCTTTTAAAATGTTCTTTAAAAATTCGCGTTAGAATATACTTTCAAAGAGACTATAAACAATAAACTTTTTGTTCATTTAAAGCATGTACACGAATAACAAGAGAAAACGCACAGATTTTTTTAGAGTTCAGGTGCATTCAAGTGCATGTAGGTACATCAATATTTTATAAACTCATCAGACTTTACAAACAAATACAATATGATTAAAAAATTACTTATGTACACACAAGTATCTATATATACTTCAGAAATCTAAATGTCAGAATCTATATGTCTATCTATTTATATATCTATATGGAGGTCCAGAAATCTATATATCGGTTATAAAGTCTCTAAAGTATATGTCGAAATCTACAGAGGATTGTTTGAACTGACCAAACCAACAATAAGTAGTATTTCTTCACTCTTAAAACACGGACAATTTGTGGCCCCGTTACATCTTGGTAACAGGTGTTTATTTGAATGGATTTAGGTTTTAGGATATCATTCGGGGTTTATAATATCATTTGTGTCTACCTTTACTTCTAAATGATGCTTTTCAACAACTGTTTCAACCTGGACATAGTTAAAAATGGTTAAAAGTTAACTGCCATAGCTAAGTTGTAATTTATAGTACTCATAACCCTTATTCACATTACGTTCAAGATTGCTTAATTATTTTTAGGACAAGATAAATTTCGTATGCAGTCACAAACTTTTCATATACTTGATTGTTGAATGGTTCGCTTGTGTGAATTGCTCTTAAGGTGATATGACATTTTACTTTTACAAATTTTATTTTTACAAGTTACTTTTAAATTTTATAAGTTACTTTTCAATATTCTAATAAAATTTAAAATTTATATAATTTCAGCTGATGCCTAACACAACTTTTAAGTTCAATTTGGGTGGTGCTTATAAACATAATTGAAATTAATATAATTGAAAATTTTAAAAAATATAAAAATAGTTCAACACCTACCTTTGCTTCTTTCTCCTTCTTCTCTTTTACTGTAGGAGTGGGAGTTATCTTTTCATATTTCTCCAAAACTGGTCTTTCGTAGTCATCGACAAAGTCCAATTCCATCTGTCAACATTAAGATAGAGTTAAAGAGACACAAGAATATTCCTGTTAATTTCTAAGTTATGTTAATTAAAAGAATTGTATAATTTTTAAGATATTTGTAAAATCTATCTACAATTGCTACAACTAGCAAATAATGAAAATCTATCAAATATTATGGTTATCATAAATACCACAATACTAAACCATAAATTTATTTACCAACTAAATTCCTCACAACATTCCTATTGTACAGATATTAGTTTTTAGATCATGTAATAATGTAATAATGTGATAATTTTGAAATTCGATTTTACGATTAAGTATTGAAGTACTATAAAAAATACATTGCTTATATGAAACAAGTTACAATTTTTGTATAATTTAATTTAGGGTTTCATAAAACTTAGCATAATTAGAAAGTGTACTTACCAAACAAAACTAGAAAACACAGAAAAAGTAACATTTACTTAACATGAATAAAGCAAGCCAAGCATGCGACAGTGTTCAGCCTTTTTACCTTTGTAACAACGACGAAGATAATCCTGGATAAGTACGGACAACCTTAAAATTAGTAAAGTTTCGTGTAGACATATATTTACAACTAGAAAGTAAGTAGATACCCTCCACAATGGGCATTTGAAAAATTAGTGGTGTGAACAGGTGTGCGTTGAAACTGGACAATAATTGTGTTTAATATTGTAATAAGGAGATTGACGTCACTAAAGAAGTAGTACAAGTTTGCAAAGGATTTTTTACCCCGTCGACTTCTCCGTCTGTTTCTTTTGGCTTTTTCTTGTCTTTTGTATCTTTTTTTGATTGAGTAGGCTTTAAAGCGACTCCCTGCTGAAGCTCTTCAGTGGGAACAGTCTTCTTAACTGTTTTCTTGAGTTGTGGTATTTCGAATTTACCATCTTGCGCTGTCAGAGGCTCCTAAAGACGCAATCAAAGCTTTAATGGACAATGCTAATAATAAAGCTGTTTTTTTTAATAGTGCAGGTTTTTCTAATTAGTGTGGTGGTGCCTTCAAAAGAAAACTTGTGATGTTAAAAGTTAAATGTTAATCTAGTCTACAAAAAAAAGTTATGTTAGTGACTTCTTTTAATTGTCTCAGCATTTTTATATCTTTTGATACCTCTTCTTCGTCTTCGTCGCCTTTTTTGACGACTGCTGGTTTTTTAACTTTGAGTTCAGCTGCTTCAGCACCCTCCTATCGAATATATTTCATTGTTTGTATAATCTTTATATAATCGTTCATTAATTTTTTAATCAAAATATAAATCAAATATTCATTTAAGCTAAGACAATTAAAGAAGATCAATAATATCAGTACCGTTGGTTTTTTCTTAGCAGGTGTCTTTTGAGTGAGTGATGCCTCTTCAGGGGCAGTTGTACTGGTCTTAGTACGGGGCTTGGTGAGACTGACAGACTCCTCTGTGTCCTCTCCCTGGCCCCGCAATTAAATACACACATGTTATAGTGCCATTCATTCAACAGACAATAAAGTAAATAAAAGAAACTGTGAAGTGACAGTAGAGTCCTTTGAGCAAGTAAAAATGTTATATCAGTAAAAAGATAAAAAGTAATAAACGTGTCACAGAGTAGAAAATAATGCAGTTTGTTAAGTTTTTAATAATTAAAATTAACAATTATGTATATACGTGTACTGTACAATGTTAATCAATTCATTGATTTTAAAACTTAGTATTTCATATACATGTTTTATAATATGTTGTAAAATACTTAGTTTTTCAATTATATTAGTGTAGGATAAAGTGTATAATCAAACGGTGTTTATTTGTATTTATATTAAGTCGTATATTGTGTTGTCTCATCAACTTTCAACTAAGTGCTAAAAATTCGGTGCATGAATCCTCGTGTGGTTACATTACAAGATTACCTTTTAAATTAGGTAATACCTTAACCAGAACTGTAATCCTCTTAATAATACGTGGTACATTTAATGACTCATTTTCACTAGTCATCATTTCTGTCTGTGAATCATTAGCATTTACTTTAATAAATATTATAGCGGCATTGGAATTTTCTATTTTTAAGTCATCCTGGCAATACAAACTAATATTTTTTATATTTTAATAAATTTATTCAGAAAAACCAATAATACCTTTTTGAGTTTCGCTGAAGGTCTTTTAACTGTTTTGTCTTCAACGATTTCGGGTTTCTTAACCTTGAGCTGAGCTGCAGCCGAATCCTCCTATTAATATATGTTAAAATTAACTTTTTTCTATATGTATTACCAATTTTAAAAGTAAATGTGAACCACGCAGCAATCAATGTATCATTGGATATAGTATAAGTGGTGTACGAACCGTGGGTTTGATTTCAGCCGGTGTTTTGTGTGTGAGAGAAACATCTTCAGGCTCCTGTCCAGGCTTTGCTGGTGTCTTAGGTTTGGATAGGCTGACACTTTCATCGACATCCATTGGCTAGAGATATTTGGATTATGTAAAAAATATTTTATTTTTAAACTAAAATTTTAAAACGAATTAATTTTTTTTTATAAACTATATTATTATTAAAATCTTTGCATCATTCACTAAATTGTTGAATTCTAGATGCACCGAATGTACAAGATTCCACTTCTTTAACATTTTAAAATTAAAATTTAATAATATAATAAAATTTAATATTATTTTGTACAAGATTTCATAATCTTATTTCTTACACTCGACTTAAAAGAATAGTTCTTATCAGGTGATTGAGTTTGCAATGAATGTGTAGTCTTATTGGCGTCATACCTCGGGTTTGTCTTTGTCTTTGGGTGATGGTCGCTTAGCAGTAGCTGTGGCTGAAGGTGTCTCTTCTTCAGGTGTGGGTTCCTCCTAGTAATGTTCGTTTGATGTAATAAAATTGTCAATGTGAATTTGTTTAGCAAATATAGCAATTATATTTGTTATAAGCGAATGCTGTATAATTTGTTAATATTTCAGTGTATACCTTCTTCTTTTTCTCAAGTGGTGTTGGTGATATTTTTTTGTATTTCTCGAGAACTGGCCTTTCGTAGTCGTCGACGAATTCTTCCACGACAGCCTTTAAAATTGTTAACAATGTAAGTGTCGCGTTATCAGTATAGTAAATTATGGTCAAATATAATTCAAAATAATTTTGGTGCTTAATATGAAAACTTATACAAACCATTTCATTTAACTGCTGAAAATCCAATTTAAATTTTACAATAGGAAAATAGACATAGATAATTGTAAGCTTACAAAGCATTTTACAGCGTAGGCCATGCAGACATTAACAAGCATTTACTTACTTAAATTTTGTATGAAAATTTCGAGATTTTTTTTCTATATTATTTATAATATTAAATTTTACTGCGCCAGTAGCCTATTTGAGAGTTTCAGTAGTACATTAAAGTTGGAAGCCCAGTGTAATTCTTGTTATGTCGAATAAGATGTTATGTAAACAGTTAGAAGTTATAAAGTGAGTTACTCTGTTCATCAAACTGTGTTAAGATGTAGAGTACATATGTATGTGTGTATAAGTGTTTTAAAAGTGTATACCTCTTTTTCTTTAAGAGAAGGTCGTTTCTTAGCATCTGGCTTATCTTTTCCTATAGGTTTTTTCTTTGGTTTCTCGTCTGGTTGTTTCTCTTCCTCCTAAATAATAATTTTATGATAAGCTATTATTCTTTTAAGTTTAAATAATTACAAAATTTTCACTGAGTTAATACCTTATCTTTGGTAACGGATCGTTTGCGAAGAGTTGGAATTTCCGGTTCCTCTTCTTTCTCTTTAGGTCTGATCTTTCCTTTCATTATGTCAGTATCATCCTAACAAATATTTTTATTGTTAATTATTGTAATATTAATTAATTTATTGTTTTATAAACTATAATCATTTAAGTTTTTTGAAATTTTAGTATGATGTTACCTGTGTATCACTAGGACGACGTTTATCCTTTGGCGAAGGAGTAATTTTTTCGTATTTTTCGAGTTCAGGTTTTTCGTAATCATCAATAAATTCAGGAGCTTGCTACAATGTACGATATAATGCATTAAATTAATTTGAAATTAATTTAAATTTCATTTATTTTTAAATACATTAACTACATTTAAATTGTAAAGAGAATCGATATGTGATATTATAAATATAATGCGTGTTTGAACTATACCTCAGCGACTCCATTTTGTTTTTTAGACCTATCGGAAGGTGTAGGTGTGACCTTGTCATATTTCTCTAGATCTGGCCTTTCGTAATCATCGACGTATTCTTTTTGTTCCTCAGGCTTTAAAATTAATACGAGAATTAATAAAATAAGTAATTTCAGAATTTAAGTCTCGTTTTATTTGATAATTTACCTTTTTACTAGATTTTCTCGCTTTGGCAACTTGAGGTTCTTCCGGTTGTTCTTCCGTTGGTTTCGATGGTACTTTAGCCAATTTAACCTGAGAGATTTCATCAACAGGTTCCTCTGGTTTCGGAACACCTTTTTTGATGCTGGGCCGTTTTGGCTCAACTTTTTCCTCATCAACCTAAATTTTCGAATTGAATTTTAATCCTATCATTTTTGTTATTTTATTTTAATAGACCGCAAAACAATAGTTTAATTAAAAATCTTCTAATTGGCTTTATTCTCTAAATTCTAATCATGCAAATATTACACGGTAATACAAGCGTCTATGGACAAAGTATTTTTTACTAATTAAAATAGATATCATACACTAATGTTTACTAAATAAGATCTATCTAATGTATAATAATGGGTAGGTATCTACTTCAGTATTTGATAAGTTTTAATAAATTTTAGCAAATATATACCTTCTTCTGTTCAACTTTAGGTTTCTTTTCTGGTGCTGGAGCAGCAATCGAAGGCTCTTCCTCGCTTTCATACTCACTTTTAACGCTTTCAGATACTGACGCGCGTTTTGTCTAAATGATATACATAGAGTTTTATAATACACGTTTCTACCAATCTATCAATAACGCCTAGTAATTTGAATAAACTGTGATGTTTACAAAGAAACATAACCGATTTGAATAAGTGTAATTTGTGCAGTGTAAGTCAGTTTACCTGAGGTGTGTCGTCTTCTTTTGGTTTTTTAGCGAGTGGTGTCGGTGTTATCTTTTCGTATTTCTCCAATACCGGTCTCTCGTAATCGTCAACGAACTCGATTTCGTCCTATTTAAAAAACAGTTTAGCAGTTCCATTGGTTAACACAACACTCACAACAAAAATATTAGTAACCAGCTTAAATTTGACAGCGATTTTACAAATTCTATAATTTATTGAATCTAAATACAAGATCCCTGTAGCTCTACCATGAGTTATTATTATAAGTGCCTGTAACATGTATACAAATAATTATAACGCTTTAGGTTTTAAAAACGGAAGCTAATTGACTTATCGAAATAATATACTCTTCAAGCTGAATTAACTGTATTCAATACTCATGATAGAGAGGAATACCGAGATAGTGTATAAAACAAAAATCAATTACAACATCAATAGATACAACATGAAGATTTTGAGCTATATATTCACGTACTTTCGTATACGTCATTGTCATTTATATACATTTCTATATTTATGACCCCAAATAATAAGCATTTTATAAAACAGCTCCGCCAAACATTAAAATTTTTACTTACATCTTCCTTCTTTGAGACGACCTTCTTTTTAACGACTCTCTTCTTTGTTTCTGTTTCTTTCTTGGCAGTTTCTTTCTTCTCTTCAACTGGTTCTTCTTTGGGCTTAACCGGCTTTAGTTTTGGAATGCCCTCAATCTTAGCCTCTGGTTCTGGCTCAGGTTTCTTCTTTTCCAATTTCTCGAGAAGAGCTTTCTTTTCTTCTTCCGTTTTAGCTGTTTTCTTTTCAATAATTTTCTTTGCTTCAGCAATTTCTTCTTCAGCTTTCTTTGTTTCTTCAATAGACATCTTCTTTGTGACTTTAGCTTCTGATTTTTTGGCTTCTACTTGTATCTCCTCTTTATGTTCTTCAATTTTAACTTCTTCCTTCTTTGTTACCTTTTTACCCGAGACCTTCTTTTCCGCGACCTTTTTCTTTTCTTCTTCTACTTTTTTAACCTCTTCTTCCTATAAGATATAAACTTTTAATGTGATGTGGTTAAAATATTATCATAATTAATATAATTTATTATAAAGGGCGGCATTCAGGTAGTGTAACTATAAACAAAAGTAGCATCAGAGATACGCCATAGTTAAGTAAAAGTTAAATATAAGTTTAAAATGTGAGGAATTAGATTTTCACCCCATCCTTTACGGACGCAACGAGAAACATCAGCAAAGCCGCTAGTATTTCACTATTATTATTCTCTAAGGGGATAGTTACTGTCATTTAATGGGCCCCTATTTTATGAGTTTAGGACACAGAGAATGCCAGGTCACTAATAAAATAATTTCATTTAACAGATTAAAAAATATATATTTAAATTGGCATTTTTACATCACCTTTTTACGTTCTTCAATGTGATTTTCTTCGATTATAGATTTCTCTTCTACAATTGACATTTCCTCTTCCGATTCTTCTATTACAGTTGTTTCTTCTTCCTCCTCTTCCTGTTTCTTCTTTTTCTGTAATATCGAATATACAAAAGTTATTAGCGAACAGTGAATCGGAGAACAACAGTTTATTATCGAACTTAATTGTATACTATTAAAAATCTCTCATATTATTTTGTATTTTTCATTATAAGTAAACGTCTAACCTTATGGAGCAGATTTTTCTCTATAAAGCTTTTATGTTTCAAAATTCGATGCGTTTGCAACATAATTACGAGTATTTTTTATTTATAACAAACAAAACAGATTTACAAGCAATTTACGTTCCAAGGATAATATCATTCATTTCATACCTTTTCCTCTACAAGGGTTAAATCGGCACTAGATTCGTCTTCGCCAAATTCATTCTTTATTACAACTCTGTAGTTGGCCACGTATTTTGAAGAGACCTTCCTAATGATGAGTCGTGCATTGGTGCCGTCGAAGGAGGTATTTACTTCTGATGAGTCTCTAATGACAGTGGTATTTTTGTACCAAGTACACCTGCATGATTGATCTGATGTTTTTAGAACCGCCACAAACTCAGCCTCTTCACCTTCTTTCTTCGCCTGTAAATACAAGTGCTGCTTATTAGAAACTCAATCATAATCATCTGTATCATAACGTCTGTATCATAAACATTAAACAATGCAAAAGAAAATGACATTTTGTTAGAAAAATATTCACATTTAAATAAATTTACATGTGAAGATAGCATAATACGACGAGTAACGGCTCTACGTGGTGTAATTCTCAAGTTATAAATCTTTGAGTAAAAAGTAAATGAGTTATTAATTTTTCCAGGTTCAATTTTCAATCCTAGCACATTATGGATCTTATATCGTACTGAAAACTTACCAAACTCCTAAAGTGTTTTATTATCTGAGGCTTGTCGCCCTTCTCTTCTGGTATGTCTGTAATTTCCACCACTTGCGAAGACGCTTCACCTTTTTCATTCTTAGCGACAAGTTTGTATGAGCCTTTGTCTGTTTGTGAAACGTTTGAAATTTCCAATTTAACTGCAAACTCGCCCTAAAATTTTTAAAAGAAAATAGTTAATTTCTATAAAATCTTAGATATTAGAGTAACCACGTCTATACATTTATCTTATAACTAACCTCTCTTATAGGCTCAATAAGTACGGTATGCCTCGAGTCCTCTCTGACGGCATCCGCTTCCTTGAACCAAGTACACGACGGTGCGAATTTACTTAATACTTTACATTCAACAATAACAGTCTTCTTTTTAATTATTTTAATGATCTTCGGTTTTTCTTTGATAACTGGAATGACTGTAATCAAAATAAACATTTCATTTATAAAATGTACATACGTCTACTGAATAATTTTATGTAGATAAATTTTCAGAAGAATATAAACTTACTTTCAATATTGAGCGTAAGATTTGCATTGAGCTCTCCAAGTTCATTTTTAATGTTGCATTTATATAGTCCGGAGTCTTCAATACCAGGATCGATGAGTTCCAAAATGATAGTGTAAACGTCTTCCTTAACTTCGACCCTGGTTTTAATTTTCGACGAGTCCCTGATTTCTTTTCCCTCGTGGAACCACACGATCGTCGGCTTAGGGCTAGCTTTAACTTTGCATCCCATTATAACCAATTTTCCATTATCCTTTGATTGAATTGTGGGTTTCTCGACAAACGTCGGACCCTCACCTTCTGGCTCTGGTTCAGCTTCGATATTGAGATTAAGGTTAGCATTACTTTCGCCATAATCATTTTTAACGTGACAGCGGTAGGCGCCACCATCCGCTGCCGTCGGGTTGGACAAAAGCAATATTAACTCATAAACATCTTCTCCCATTTCTGATGATTTGATTTCTATCTTACTGCTAGCCGTAATGACGGTCGTGCCTCTGTACCACGTAACTTCAGCCGCCGGCTTCGCTTTGCAGACACATCGCATAGTGATGAGCGTTCCATCTTCGTTGGGAATGATTCGAGGTTTCTCGATGAATGATGGAGCGAAACCATTTTCATCATCCCCACCTTTAGAAATTTTTAAACATAATTTACCTACATTAACATTTTAACACAATAGGCTACATGCAGCTTAAGCATAAAGCTCAACATGCTGATGCTACTGTATGCGTACGTACATTATTTGTAATATATATCATCTTATAATAAAAATATCATTTTACCTTGGAAATTAAGAGCAATATTAGCATTACTCTCGCCAAACAAGTTGAAGGCGTTACACCTATAATTTCCACCATCTTCCCTAGTTGGACCATTTATTTCTAGCGTTAAATTAAATGTATCTTTTCCTATAGCCTTTCTTGACATCTTCATTTTGTTACCGTCTTTAATTTCTTTATCACCATGAAACCATGTGATGTCTGGTAAGGGGTACGCTTCTAATACACATTCCATGATTAACACGTCCCCTTCTTGTCTAATAGTTGGTTTTTTGGGAAATCTTGGTGGTTTACCATCGGGGATTCTGTTTGGAAAACAAAACGTTAAAGTAAACATTTTTTAAATATTTTATAACAAAACCTATCGTTAAACTACTGTCTTACTTCGGTTTATCTCCACTTTCGAAATTAAGGTTAATTTTCGCTACTCCTTCACCATGTTTGTTTTTTGCTATTGCTCTATATTCTCCTTTGTCCGCATTCTCAACGCCCATGATTTCTAGTCGCGCCATATGATATAATGTTTGATCTTCCTCTAACGTAATTTTATATCTACTGCTTTCTTTAACGAGCTTCTTTCCATGATACCTGTTATCAATTTTATTTCACATTACTCTTGTGTTATTCAATGTAATACAACTATCTTTTGATTCATTTTCTTACCATGAGACGGTTGGTTTCGGTTTGCCAACACATCTACATTCGAATGTGATTTTGGTGCCATCATCCGATTGTCGGATGACCGGTCTTTCGGTAAACGTTGGTTTGATAGAATCTTCTGGTACGGGCGCTTCGTCGCCTATGTCATTAATTCACATTAGTAAATTAGGTTAAAAGTTATCTTCCTCCATTAATCAATGTCAACACGAAGATTTGCAGCTTCCTTACCAATGCATTTAAGATGTTTTCTTTGACTAGCATGTGTTTTAATCGCTTTGCATACAGTTCAGTTAATCGAGGTATGTTTTAGAGAAAAATGTATATAAATGTGATAAACTTCGAATAGATACATAAATATAGGTGCATAATATATAAAATTTTGAAGATTATAAATATATATTCGGTCTACTTCATCCCCAACTAACGGTACGCATGACAGTTGCTAAAGTTAATTTACACGTTAATGTTTGTGCGTTTGCTAAAGCTTTGTCTTTGCATAGTTATTATTAACTAACTACTTAATGCATAGGGTGTTAGGTGTTAATAAGCTACTGTGATGAAATAACTAAAAAGGTGGGTTACATTGATAATAACATAATAAGTTTTATAATGAAATAATAAGGGTTAATTTAGTTAATGAATGCTATGCAGTGTAGATGTATAGGTAATGTGTTTGTAACTGTAGACTCGCTTATGTTCCGATTAAGAAAACATCTTAAATTTAAAAATACATTGTTAACATCGATAGACGCTACAAAGGCTTACATAAATCGAGTGTATTATGTTGAGTATTGAAATATTGAAAGGAATTAGTTGATGATATCATAAGCTATGCTGCAAAACTACGTTCAAAAAGAAGTCATCTATGACGATAAAGGGATTAGGTACACACAGTAACAAAATCTTTTTTAAATTAAGAGATGGTTGGATAACATATTTTTTATTAGTATGTATATATATTATTTTTAAATACACTAGAAAAAGCTTCAAAGTCCAACCAACTATTAATCTAAAACAGATAAATTAAAAATCCTAAAAGCGATATTTTGGTTATCACTGTACATGTCTAAAAGTATTGCTTTGTAAGCAATCTAATATCATGTATTTTTTATATATTGAAAAGGGTAGTAGAACGTCCATTTGATAGTAGATGAAAAAAACTTAAAAAGACAATAATGTCGCCTAAAGACACAAGTTATGATTTATATGGTTATCGTGGCCTATTGGTGTGTTGTGTAGAATTAAAAAATTACAAATATTAATTTGAAAAATCTATTTATGTGTTGAAATCATTGTAGCCTTAACTGCTAGTCATGAGAAGATAGAATTTATGCAAACTTTTTGTAATAATTCTGATAGTTGATTCACATATACTATCTTCTCAAGACTTGAAATCTGCTTCTTTAAAAAGTTAAAATTTTATAAGTTCAGTATTTTAATCGGGCACTAACTCTTTATAAGATCCTGCTAAGTAGATATTGCTAGCACGATATATTAATTTTAATATTGTACTTAAACGTGTTCATGACAGTGGACGCTAAAAGACAATCTTTTTGGATATGCCATCGAAATATTTTCTATAATGTTCTAGTAATAAAGTATATTCAAAGAAGCGCTTTTATTCGGTATTCAAAAAGAATTTGTACAGTGCACAAAATTTAGGCCCAAAATCTACTTACTGTCGAAGTTTAAGCTGATCGTGGCGTTACTTTCGCCAAGTTCGTTCTTGGCCGTAACCCGATACTTGCCGGCGTCCTCCACCGTCACGTTGCTGATCTCGAGAGAGGCATAATAGGATTTTCCATCCTTGCTAACGGTCAACTGTGAAAACAATTAAAAATTTCTTCAGTTCTTCTGTTATCCATATGAAAATATGTCAAGAACTTATGGTTTACTTTGCTCTTCTTCATTGCAAAAGTAAGAAATACAGGAAGACCACCGAGAAATAACAACATGTTTGTGAGTCAGCTTGCATATCGGATCTTTAAATAAAACAAAAAAAATAAAATATTCCTGAACATTCCTCCGCTGAAGTGAACTAGTTTCAACAGTGTTTTTTTCTGGGACCAATACAGAAGACCGTACTAAATTAAACCAGCACGTGTAGTAAGCCTTACTATATTCTATATTAAAAATAAATTACATTTGTAACCAAGTTTCCCGACATGACAATACAATATTTATTCAGGAATTAAATACCTGAATAAATATTGTAAAGTCGCAACAAGTATTTAATCCTTCTACCTTGCAAGTGCTTTCGTCTGACGTTTATAACAATTAATATTCTGTAAGTTTGCCAAAGTTTTGAATGCATTCGAAAATACAATCCAGGATTTCACTGTGAAAAATATTGTTACTCCGTTTACACATTAATGCGGCTAACGAAAATAGAATCGATTAAGAAACAACTGAACGGAACAGTTTTGACAGTGAAACTTGCAACTTTTCGATTGTTGATCTCAAAGAGATCGAAATAAAGGTAATAAAAGCGAAAATAATCGTTTAGACACTAAGTAACTAAACAAAACTAAACGAACTAAATTCATGAGTCAGAGTGTTAAGGCATTGTATATATCAAATATTTTTTTAAGAGAAATGGCCATTCGTGCCACCTACAATCAAGTTAGATAGAATTTAAACAGATGTGAAAAGCAGAGATTAGGTAAATCGGCAATAATTTTGGGTACATCGTTTCAACATATTTTTGGCTGACAGGAGCAATGTTCAACTAACTAAATTACATCAGGCTATCATTTAAAATAGAATTGACAATCGTCATTACGTATGACGACATGTAGGACATAATTGTGGTTGATAATAATAGAAAGATTTGAGTGGAAAGTTCGACACGCGACGGTCACCACCTGGTGCCGATCCTTCGCCAAGTAGATCGGGGTCAAGGTCATCTCTGAGTACTTTTAAAACTGGGTCATTTTCAACTGTCACTCTTATTTATACTTTCGTGTCTGCAAGGTGTCATTGAATACTCAAAATTAGTTTTTTCTTTCTGAGTGACATCTTCATTGCCGCTTACGCAATCTGCGCAGATTTTCTTCTGTGTCACATTTATGTTATGTTTCACATCACAGTTTTTTAAAATCTTACTAATATTATAAATCCGTAAATTTATTTGGATGAGAACTTATATGGACATTTGTTAGCCTTTCACGCAAAAAATATACATACCGAATGAAACTTTACGGTTATACATATAGTTCACTATATCTCTTGAATAGACATCTGAATAATTTATAAAGTTACTTGAAAGAAGTCTCGGGCAAAAGCTAGTAATATTATAAATATGAAAGTTTATGACGATTTATTTGTTACACGACAACAATATACACAACGAAGACACACACAATTTCTCACCTTATGCCTTGCTCCGGGTTTGACTTCTACTGTATTATGGAACCACGTGACGCCAGGAACGGGTTCAGCCTCGATGCGGCACTCGAATATCAACCGCTTGCCATCATCCTCCTGTCTGATGGCCGGCTTGCGCGCGAACGTGGGCGCTTTGCCGTCCACTTGTCTGTAAAGTAAAGGGCTTTTTAGTAAATGTACAAAAATACTGCTAGCGTTTTAGCGGCACCTGACCGACCACCTAACCGAATACCGAAACAGTGTGAAATAGCAGTTTATATACTGTTGTGCTTCAGAGAGCGAGTATGGGGCCAGAGCCTTTTTCCCTATACCCAGCTTGACCATTTTACTTTATTATATTAAAGTTCAGTATATTTACATCCTAAGAGTTGCTTGTGTTTATAATAACTCTAGAAAAAGCTGTTTACATTGTTTCTCTAGAGAGTATCTTTATAAGCATATATACTCGTAGCTGCTTAATTTGACTGTAATTCCTTTATACATGTTGTTTTCCCTCAAATCATTAAAAAAATTATAAATATCTAAATAAATATCGTATCATCATTTCCATCGTAGGTATCTCCCATAATTCCCCATAAGTAAGCTAGATCCAGTGTCGACGTACAGACCTTATTAGGTCATGTGTCCAGCTTGTGTGTGGACATCCTACACTGCGATTGTTAATGCTCAAAATAATTTGCCTCAAACGTTAAAAGCGAATTATAAAAATTACTTACTTCTGTTTATCTTCGTCTGCGGCTGAAAATATAAAATAAATCATATTAGTATAATTCAAAATTTACGTGCACGTAGGCTTTAGGTATCATTAAAACGCGTCCTTCGAACAGATATCAGCAGAGTGTTATTTTTATCAATTCTTATATAAACATCCAAATAGTTTGGATCAACATCAGAATCTTAACAGATCATTTAACTGTGAATGTTTACAATTGAAGCAACATCGGCCAGACATAAACATTTAGAATCGTTTGACGATAATCTGTGGAATAAACTGAGGCGTATTAATTTTACATTTAATTTCAGGTTGCTTCAGCACTAAGAAAAATTAATTTTTTATTGGCTATGTAATTACTCAGTGCCTATTTTCTCATATAACATACTAGCTTTGCTTCGTGGTTTCATTCTCTGTTTAACATAAATTGACAGGAATGCATATTTTGGCTGTACTCGTATTCAGTACTGGTCGGATTACGGCTTATCTACGGCATTGCATGGCTCATCTATGCTATGTTATTTTTATTATTTTAATGTTATATTTATAGCTTTTTCCAGAGAGTTCACGAATAAGTTGAGGCATTATCAGACATTTTAATAGTGGCAGGGAACACTGCACTTTGTTGGCATAGTGCAGTGTTCCCTAATTTTCATAATAATGAATGTTTCACAGTTATTTGCGTGTGGCAGCAGTAACCAGTGCCTTATAGAAAGACCACCGTAAAAATACAGCACGTATACTGTTGTGTTTCGGTGAGGGAGTAAGGGATGTCAATGGCGAAAGCCCATTTCGCTATCGCTTTCCAATCCCTTATACTTAATCCTACTGTAGTTGGCAGTGCACTTGCAGAATCTGTGGCGTTGCTTGTGTTATAGATGACAGTAGCCACCTAGCATCAAGTGGACCGTCAGCCTGTCAAAAACATAAAACATTTTAACAGAAAAATTAGTCAAATTTGTATAGAGATACAGATTTATATAGATATTGAGTAATTAGTACCATTTGACTCAGTGTTTACTCAGTCTTGACTTTCATCTCTCAATTGTCATTGTCGCCACGTAATATTTTGTAAGGCGCCTTTTAGTTAATATAAATATTTTCTCGTGTGAACGTTCGCGTTTCTCTTGGCTCAACAACCGAAGCGTGGGTTACATGTTCAACCGTGCAATTTTTGTAGACATTTATTTCTGTCTGTGACTAATACAAAGTTATTCTTGAATTTATTTTTATTGGCTCAGTATTGGATTACGGACGTATACTGACACGTATGTTAGGTTTCATAACTGACAAACATTTTGTTACAGGTGAGATGTGAATTAGTTGGCAATGTTAAGACAATAGTTAAGGGCGCTGTTAACATAATTGTTTTTGTTATCGTTACAGCGATCAGTATATTTAGCTTCGACAATTAGTGAACGTCACATATGTGACGATAATTTGAACTAAGTTAAGGCGCTTAGGCTTAGTGCCTTCAAATGGGTACCTATACCTACTTTCTTAAGCCTTCTCCTGGCTAGATAAAAAAGCTTAAAAAACATGAATGCAGTTTTTTCCATATACTCGTATCACCAAAACTTCTATAGGTATTTATAAAAATGTTAACTAAACAATAATTTTGGCTTGAATTCCCCACTGCTCCTAAGCGGCGATTTGAAAAATTTACCGACTAAAAAATTAACAATCTGTTGTAAATACTAATCAAAAAAAAATTAGGAGTGTTTTAAAAAAATATCCCAATTACAAAAATGTTATAAGATTTTTATAAGTTTAATCAAACATAAGCTTTAAAAAATAATGAAATGTTGCATTTTGTGCTATTTCTACAAACTCAGACAGCTCGTTGAAAAAAACAATACGTCTACATTTAAATGCTTTATATGTAAGAAAATAAATAAAATATTATTATAAAAAACGAATGTCTATTTTTTATGTTTTTTTTTAAATACACTATTTAATGCTCCGGACACAAACTGCTCTACGGTCATTACGAGCTCAGCGTTACACTGTTAAGCGCTCTTAATACCTGAGAGAAATAATGGCGTAGGCGTGGATGTTTATTTAAGTTTTCCATAGTGACCTTCGTACCCTACGTAAATGCAAGCTATTGCAGCTTCCTTTTAACAGTGTGTGTTTATTTAAAGCTTTCTATCAAACAAGTACCTGTATTTTATCAATTCAACGACAACAAAGAGGAAAACTGTACCTAATCTTCAAATCTATAAATTAACGCTCGCGAGAAAAGCTAGAGCCTATTAAATGAACCGGTAAAATGATTGCTTAGGACATCAATCTACTATAACTATGGATTTTGCATCACAAATGTCAAAGCGGCACATAAAAAATACGCCTAAAACGGAATCATGGCGGAATCTTGCCTTCGCGCGTCGATGGTAAAAGGTTAGTAACGACGAAGTTCTACTATTGATTTTAAACTCCAATATGTTAATGTAAAGTCACTTTTTCTTTAAATAACAGGTGTTTGGTTGGTTTTAAATGACAGATGACAGAGTTCATGTTCTACGCATATGTAATTTTTAAATGTTTCATAAAGTTCGTAGTGTTTTGTATGGCATGCGAAATGTCTTATACTTACGGCTAAAGTTAAGATTGATGGAGGCGGCCACCTCGCCCATCTTGTTCTTAGCTTTAACTTTGTAAAGACCCGCATCGGTCTCGATCACGTCGTCTAACTCAAGCACCACCAGGAATTTGTTGTTGGCGATGCTTTGGATCCTGTATGTAATCAAGGAGAAAATCATTTACTAATTGTCATAAACTCTCAAACTCCATTATATGAAAAACTAGCAGAACCCGGCCCCGCTTTGCTGTGGCGTACGTACTTGAGGCACTGCTTATATATATATACTACTAGGTTTTGTTCGCGACTTCGTCCGCGTCCATGTTATTATCCGATCGCTACCAAACTTCACAGGATCACCCGCTGGACTAATCTGAAGATTGTCTGAAAATTTTATCAAAATCGGTTCGGCGGTTTTGGAGTCCACAGGGAACATACATACACACATTGCATTTTATATATTAAGTTAAATTAAGTTAATACTACTTGTAGTTATACTGTGTATATACTAACTTTACCACCCCATGAAGTTGAATTTTCAAAAACGACGAAAATCTTATGCATTTATTTTTGCTGAGAAGCTTTAATATTAAATTTAATTATTTTTATAAATTCGTAAAAATGACGAACTCTCCAGATTTTCAACCTCTATTTCACCATATTAGGGGTCAGATTTTCAAAAACGCTACAATTTGTATCTGTTTATTTCTAACAAGATGCTCTCGTATGGAATTTCATGCTTCTAACTTTGAAAATGACGGGTTTTCATACAACCGTTTACATTTATTTAACCCTTTTAGGGGTGTAACTTTCAAAAATACATCCTTAGTGAATGTGTACATAATAAAATGCATCAACTGCCAAAATTCAAATTTTTTTACCCCTGTGGTTTACGCTCCGTGTTGATGAATCACTCAAAACAAACGATTATATAATGTAATAGCTGGTGCCCGCGACTTCGTCCACTTTGAGTATAACGTCTGACATCTATTACACATCATCTATCACATTTTTGTCAGGGGTCATTTTTCTTAAACTTAGATGATCCCTCGGGAACAGTATGTAACCTAAAAAGGATACTTTTTATCCAGAAAAATGTTCTTTCTTGTATCCCTGACAACGTGTATGCAAAATTACATGATGATCGGTTGAGTAGTTATGGCGTGAAAAGGTAACAGACAGACAGTTACTTTCAAATTTATAATATATATTAATAGAAGATAATATAAGATGCATGATTTTTTTTTCCAACCAAATATTGTTATAAAAATGTTCTTATAAAACCTTAATTTTCTTAAAATTGTGAATAGATATTGAGATGAAAAAATTATAAGCAACTTGCCGAGCGACGACCTATTTTCAAAACTAAAGCATTTTATTTTATTTATTTTAGGATACTTTCTCAGCTTTAGAAATCTTTTTATCCCATATCTTTAACATTAATAGTTAGTTTCACAGGTTTTTTTTTCAAAAAAATAAAATAAAATAAAAATATTTTAGTTGTTTATGAAGTTTTCAATACTTTTGTTAATATTTTAATATATTAACATTTTCCTCTATTAATATTTCGAGATGAATATTTTTTTCTAATATATTATATTATTGTCAGACAAAATTTATGAATGGCTTATTAAAATACAATAAAATTATTTTTTTCCCAATCAAATTTATTATCTAATTTTTTTAAATTTCTTATCTTTGAGAGGATTAACTCATTTTAGGATATTTTCCAAAATGTATCGTCAATACCTTTTTATTTTTTCTTTTTTTAATTTCAAATCAAATTATTTAATTTCATACTTAAATTTCATTTAAATTATTTTCTAATAAGATTTTTTCTTATATTTCTTTAGGGGAAAGCATTTTATTTAACCCTCAGTGGTTTTTAGTGTTATCATTTTACATGTATAGCCTTAAAATTAACCTTAAAATTGTTAAAATTATAAATAAATAAAATATAAATTTATAAGATTTTAAGTTGTTTAAAAAATTAATTTTCAAATTTCACTACAAATTTTATCCAAGCAATATCTATTCAACATGATTATTATCCACATTTTGTTTACAAAATTTGTCAAATATTTCTTTCTATGACAAATTTAATATTTCTGACGTTGTATTTATTTATTATAACGAAAAACTATATATATCAAGCTAAATATTTTAAAAACTGCAATGTTGTCGTCATTTTTTTTAACATTAGAGAAGTGATCAAGATATTGATATATCTCTGGAGTTGAACTAGAGATAACATGCATTTTAAAAGTTTTCTCAAATTTAAAATAAACTATCGTTGTATTTTAATATAATTGCTAATTTGCGACTCCCAACTATTGAATCCTATTTTCAATCGTGTAATAATCAATAGGTCCCATCACTACTAGAATCATACAGTTTTCATATCAGTTATGAGAATTGCAATTTTTAATTTATCAAATTTAATATTATGAAGGTTATTTTACAAAAATATAATTCTGTAGCCTTGTAGACCACAACACTGATTTAAATTATTGATTTACAAAATAATTTTGTTTATTGCACACAAATATTTCAAATTAATTTACGATGTTTTAACTATAAAACTTAAATTTTATGGTAGTTTCAAAATAGGATTCACGAAAAACATAAGACAGAGATGCAATGTTATGGTATGTTATTTTGATTTATAACTTGAAGCCTCAGTATACTATAGATCAAGGCAGAAGGTGCATTTTATCTTAATTTTATAACGTTAATTGCATTCTAAAACAATATATACAACGTAATATACGTTAATGTTTTGTTATATTAGCTATGAATACATAACTGGCGATTCCAGAGCTGGCTATTACTTTGGCCACCAATTAGCCTTGCCATACAACGAGGTATTGCATCCAGCATGTTTAGGACCCTGCCTAGGGGACCGATGCTTAATATTATATACAATTTTTAAATATATTTTCTAAATAATAGAAAATATTTGGGTTATATGAGCTCGGAAACACAGACAGGGAGTTCAAATCTTTACCCTAATAACTTCCGCAAAAAGCAAAATGCTTGGTAATGAAAAAAAAAACTTACTTAAATTTAGTTCTGTTGTCCTCTTTGAGCAGTTCATCGCTGCGGTACCAGCATATCTCCGGCTTCGGAGAAGCCAGGAGTTGGCACTCGAAGATGAGTTTGTTGCCATCATCTTCCTGACGCAGCTGGGGCTTCTGAGTGAAGCTCGGGGCTAAGTCGTCTGATACCCCCATATTGCTAGCTGTGTATCATTACTGGTGATGAAGTTCTTTGGCGCGTGTCGACGAAGAGACACGCTCTTCAACCTGTGTACAAAAAAGCTGTTTTAAAATCAATATTCTCAATCGCATATCTTAAAGCCGGGATTCCATTGGGCAGGTATTGAAAATAATCTGCACAATCGAAACATGTTAAGCATGTTACGGTAAACCTGCGCGTAAGTCCGTACTAATATTATAAATGCGAAAGTATGTTTGTATGTATGGATGTTTGTAACTCTTTCACGCAAAAACTACTGAACCGATCACCATGAAATTTTGCATACTCGTTGTCTGGGACACCAGAAAGGACCTTTCATCGTTCAACGCGGACGAAGTCGCGGGCACCAGCTAGTAAACAATAAAATAGTGCATGACACTGTTCGCGCTAGTTGCGTGCGCGCCGGATTTTTTCAATTTCATTCATTCTTAGAAGAGGAGATCTTCTTTAAATCCATTCTCTGGCACATTTCTTGTACTTCTTTGCGACGATGCTTTTTCGCTTCATTTAAAGCGTAGATAATCATTGCGATCACTACTCTGTATGGAGCTAGCACCACTTCAGGCCTTGACACCAATGGCAATGCACTTTGTAACCCCTGTGGTGTTGCTTGTGTCGACAGTGGTGACTGTGGTGACGGTAGCCACATATCATCAAGTGAACTGTGAACCAGCTATAAATAAAAAGTGAGATAGGTTTCCACATAGCAAAATTAGACGTCAAACTTACACGTAAGCTACCGGCCCAATGGAACCCCTGCTTAAATGTAAGTTAGTATCATTAAAGAAGCAATATGACAATAAAATAAAGTAATGTGAATAAAATAAATAATGAATAAAAGTCGCAGGAAAAAGTTAGTATTTTATATACTTAGGGATATTTCTACCAAAATGATCGCAACGAATAGATTTAACATGATAAGGGTTTTCTTAAATATTGTTTAAAATAAGAAAAAAGAAACAAAGTAGCCGATTAAAACTGTTGTACAGAACTCAAGATAATTAATAAACTTAAAAACAAATGTACTTGTTTTTTATTATTGTGACTTTGTTTGGGCAGTAATTCACTATTTTTTTTCTCAGAAAATATAATTTGTATAAACCTACCCGATTCAAACTTTTTTTAAAGATAATCTATGAACTTTATTTTTAACGAAGTATTAATTTTATTCTAAGAAATCAAATTAGGCGACGAAAATAAGGCTTTTCTGCTAAGTCCTTGCCTTAATAAATATGTATAAAAACGCCTTAATACATAGATATGAATTGTGGTTGATTATTAACAAAAAAAAAACATACCAAAATAGACCATTTTGGTACACTTTTTTATAAATTATGCCAATACTTTACAATCTACCAAATATTATAAACATCAAAGTAACGCTGGGTAAATTTTGCAACGGTATGTTATAGAAGCCTTAGACTTTATAGTTTAATTTGTGTTTTTTTTTTTTTTTTAATTTTATGTTACTTTAACGCATGCCAGAAAGTCTGACTTAGTTGATAAGGCCTGCATTTCAAAGTGTGGGAGATAAGTCATTTTGCATCCGTGCTATGTCAATCCATGTCTAGCACTCTTAATGTAAGTTGTATCCGTTTTAACATATCAGATCATAATTACGCTATAATCATGACCAATGAATTTTAGTCATAATCGTAATATTTTCAGTTACCAACAAAAGAAAATGTGTCGATATGACATTGTCAAATGTCCAATAATTTTTTTTTTTTCATTTATTATTTATTTGTTATTAAATAAAAATAATATAGCACAGTTTGATTCTTTAATCGAACCAGCAGGAAAAAAAGTCCGCGTCGTCCGATCTAGTCGTCGTACTAGTAGTAGTATTAGTAGTATATATTATATTGTATATTATAATAGTACCTACTAGTACTAGTACGGCATTTTGTGAAACTTTTTGCCACAGGGTCTTTTTAGACTAATTCGACCCTGCTGAAGACGATTCTGCCCGGTGTCAACCCTTCCCCCGCTCCCTACTCCCACTTTCACTTAATTTAATTTATCGATTGTTTTTTGATAAAATAAGTGCAAATACAAAAATGTTGAAAAAAATAAATATTTATATAGTTTGGACAGGCATTATTTTTTAAGTTATTATGCTTGTTAAATGATTTATATACGAATATTGTAGAGAATTTAATGCAGATTGTTTTTGTCATGGACAGTTTTTTTATCTCTAATAGATTCCGAAAAAAATTTTAAAAACCGCAGATCGGGACTCGTTTGGGGGGAAGGGGTGGAAGCGGGCGAGGGAGAGGTTGACGACGGGCAGAATCGTGTTCAGCAGGGTCGAATTACTACAAAGACTCTGTGTCAAAAAGTTTCACTAAATGCCGTTAACCGTGGTTTTTAAAAAAAATTCCACCAGACTATCTGGTCATTGCAAATAAATATTATTACTACTATTATTTCGATCTATGCTATATGTAGGTATACATATCTATACTATATTAAATATTATAAAAAGAAAAGATTTGTATGTTTGTAATGAATAAACTCAAAAACTACTGAACCGATTTTAAAAATTCTATAGAAAGCTACGTTATCAGCAAGTAACATAGGCTAATATATTTTATAAAGTTACGCGGGCGAAGTCGCGTGAGTCATAAAATAAAGTCATTGTCCGCCTCTGTTTGTCTCTCCCAAAGGATTTTGACACGGTTTTGATTAAAGATAAAAGCGATAAAAGGTGAATATTTGTATGTGTAATTTGCAAAAAAAAAATCCCATGATATCTAATGGTCATTATACATATATTTTATCAGGGTTTTGGAAAAAAAGTAGCCGTGACTATGACGATCCTGAGAAGAAACCCCGAAAGAAATAAAATCCCCGAAGCTACTCTTTGTTACTATTGTAAATAAAATTCGCAGCACAGTTCATCTTAATTACTCAATGGAAAACTGATGATGGGTTTTGTAAAATAATATTTTAAATTTGTACAAACTTTTTAAATTCTTTTAACATGTACAAACTTACAAAGGTTTTATATATATATATATTATAAAAGAAATATTTTTAAATAAAAAAAATCACTTATCAGTATGACCTATTATGATACATAGTCGCTTGGGAGTAAAATTATAGAAGTAGTAGTCGAGTAAATTAGTAGTGACAGAGCATAAATTGCGATTTCTGGCGGCAGTAACCACTATCTAACTGAAGACCACCGTGAAATAGCAGCATTTGTGCTGTTGTGTTTCGTGAGTAGATGCTAGAACTCATTTCCCTCTCTTATTCCTAATCCCTTATAGTACACATTGCATTTTGCAATACTTGTGACATTGTTTATGTAAATGGTCGATGGTAGTTACATACAATAAAGTGAACTGTCAGCCTGTCTGGCGACCGTTACCTACATAAAAAATAAAATGCCCTCGCGTTGACCCGCTACGCGAACAGACTCGTAGCAGTGTGTCACTGCTACGAGTCTGCTACGTTATATGACCACATACATTATTGTTTATAATATATCTTTATGTACTTTTCTTTAAAGACGTTAACGGTCTCTTAATAATCTCTCTTTATCAACGGTCGTTACATTATTATATTTAAGACTATCTGATGACCGCGACTTCGTTCGCGTTGAAAAATGAAAAATATAACACCTGACAAAGTATCTAACATCTTTGTCGTTGTGACGACGGTGATTCCCGATTTTTTTTTATACTTTTAGGCCATCCCTCGGGAACGTAACACTTTTTCAGGATGAAAATTATCTTGAATGTTAGTCCAGGTAATAAACTATCTGTGTGCCAAATCTCATCCAAATCCATTGAGCTCTTTTTGCGTGAAAGAGTAACAAACATCCACCCTTACAAACTTTCGCATTTATAATATTAGTGGGATTTTACTACCGTATAAATTAAAAAAAAATTATAACAAAATTATTTTTTGTTTACATCTTAACCTTCATATTATAAATATCTCAGAAATGTCATGATTTTATGTATAGCTACGAGCAATAACTAACGAGTAATCGTTGAATTACGTAGTATGGAATTGTAAGCTACTCGACATGGAAGATTTCATAACATCTTGAGTCAGAAATCGATAAGGTCAATTATTGTTTATCTGAAAGGTCATGATCTGCCCTACTCATAATTCCAATATCGATCACTATTTTTATCTAGACACGTCTAGACATTTTATTTCACCCCAACTTGTATAATACGATAAAATGGACTTTGACACGGTTTACAACATCGAAATAATATATCTTTGCTTCTGGTTTACAATAATTAAAAAAACGATAAACGAGGAAGTTTTATGAATACAATTTGTAGAAAAAAAAATATCTCTAAAAAAGAATTTTTTGAAAATTTTATTCCACGCGAAGCCGGGGGCGGGTCGCTTGTGTATCATAAGCGTATGTTAATTAGGAAAGTTATTATAAATGACATAGCTCTTGTGAATGCACTGAGAGTACAAGTGAAAATATCAATTTGATCAAGTACTAGATTGAATTTTCACCTAAGTACTAGATTTAAAGTAAAAAAAAAAAAACACTCTTCGTCAATAAATTTAAGTGTAGGTACATTCTTAATGGATCATATGTATAAATGTTATTTGCATTGTGCAATAATAGACACTAGAAATCATCCATCAATCAAATTGAAAGCGATCACTTCACTCTTTTGGCGCTATTCGCTCATGAGTCAGAGTCAGCGAGCGCCATCTAGGCAAGGTGAATTAACAAGTGGGTGTTTAGTTCAGTGTTAATATTTTCAGCAAGTGTAAGTAGCAGAATGTGTTGATCTATTTCGGTTGCCACTGAAGGCCTCACACGCTCTGCAAACTAGAAACGCGGAGCTTTCAAAGTTTGCAACCACTTCCGACGGTCACCCGATAGATTTACATATTTCATGTCGATATTTTATGTCATCTAAATTTTACTTCATAATTATAATATTTTTAAATATATTTCTTTGTACTGATTTCAAAGCTGTATAGAGTGTCACAAATGAATGTCTAAAATATTTATGAAAAACCTAAATATCGAATTTCATATTACAATTGATGTAAGAGTATATTTTATGCAAATATTTTCACAAAAAATTCAATTCAAAAGTTAAAGATATTGAAATAAATGAGGAAACAGCTAAATTTGAAATAATAACCGAAAGAAGAGATGATATTGAAATAACTATTAAAGGTTTCATCAGAAAAGAAGTAATTTTTGACATACCTAAAGTGATAGCGATAGTTAATCCAATAGATTCACCAATATTCACAACAATAAATCCTAATAACACAAACACTAATTAGAGTCTCGGTGACGTTAGTCGAGAAGACGAAGCTACAAATACTGGAGTGGAGAATTTCGGGCGGTTGTCGCCGGCGGCGGGACGCGTCGGGTCGTTTTCGAAATCGTAACTAAACTATGAAAGTGTTGGCTGGGAGCCGAGGCGGGCGGGATGTTATGCATGTGGGCGGTTGCAACCATTGGACAACTGAAACACTCGTCACACTATGACGTAGCCGCTGCAGAGGTGTTTTCCGCTGAAGATAGATGGTGATCTAATGGGTATTGAAAACACAAGTGCTAGGACGAAAAGTGTCTGCGGACTATTAACGCTGAAGTTGAGATCGATTGACATAAACATCGCAGAACCCATGTAGACGCGATTAAATGGATCTTACGATTTATTGCAAATTAACACATTCAAAAGGAATTTCGTATACGATTTTTTTGAACGAATTGCAATTCTCACCGAGATAGGATGCATATAGATCACAGATGTGAAATTGAAATTTACCTTTTAAAGTTTACGTATTCGACAGATTATTCTCTGTCTACGAGATCTCATTCTTAGAATCTCATTCTCTGATTACAACTTTAAGTAAATCTCAAGAGATTTTGGGTATAGAATTGACTAACCGTAACGAACTAGCTGAAGCCCTTTTTTCAAAAAGAAAACGCTGACACAAAGTTATCAAAGTATATAATGTAATCTATAACATGGACTACATAATGTGTAATCTCTCAAGATTTCTACACTTTAAGATTCTATAAACACACCAGGAGGTTACGAATTCGCTGCTGACCTTGCAAAATTTTTTGAATTACAAATCGTTACTCTTAAAGAAATACGATAAAAGAAACACATTTTTGAATTACTCTTAAAGAAATACAAATCGTTAGCTGGCGAAAAACCCCCAGAAGGCAACTTCTTTATGTTCAAATTCAATTAAAATATTCAAATTGTTTCAAATTCAATATTTAGATTCAAACTTATTGGTATGTTCAAGAGATTCAACAATAAATTATTCAATTTGAAAATCAAAAATCTACACACGATAACGAAACATCTCAGACGTTCATGCCTGAGTCTTCCATATCGCTACATTAGAATAAAGGTTCTTTAGTTGGCCAATATATCCAAAGTAAATCTCGTAACATTAGGCTAGGAGACAAAACCCTGTAAATAGGTTTTTTGTCAAATGACAAACAGCTGTACAATATTTTGCACTTCGTCGCGTTCGGTGACAAGTTGCTCCAGTTTTATTAGTTGTAATAAATCAAAATGGCGTTGTAAATGTGAACATTGGTTGGCAACAGGGCATGTCTGTTTTGCCTGTTATGTCATGGAGAAAAATGTTTTAAAGCCACTACAAATTCAACTTTAAAATTTTAATTAAATTCTTTAAAATAATTTTCAGATATCTATACATATTTCAAAATAAAACCGCGGGAATACGTAATCTTTTTTCATGATATACCGATGCAGCCTTGACTATTAAGTTTATTTAATTAAACGTCACACCATCTAACTAAAATTTATTACTTTCACCTATAGACCAGAGGCATAAACGAAAAATATTGCTTTTAATTTAAAAAAACTGTATATATTGTCGCTCTCCGTCTCTGTTTTGCTGGGATTTTGCTATGATTTTCACCACAGGAAAGAGCATAAGCGATAAAAGAGGAAGGTTTGTGTATAGAATTTGCAGAAAAAAATTGCATCCATGCCAAGCCAGAGGCGCCCAGAACGCTAGAACTTAATAATTAATATTAACACACAAACGACATCTATTGGAACTGATTCTTTTAAAACCCTTCTATTTTTTTTATTAATTAGCTGTTTCACGCGACTTCGTCCGCGTAACTTTATAAAATATTTACAAAGTTTGCTTTTGGCCAGCATCTAGCCGTGTAGCGAGGAGGCCTATGATGGAGCGAGCTCACCCAGAAGATGCCTATTCACTAGAATTTAAAAAATATTTGGGTTATATGGCAGTGCGTATTATGAGAGTTTTTTAAACGTTTGGTCCGAAAAAGAGGGAATTTTTATATAATAAGATGAGAATAGTCACTTGCAGTACGTCTGTATGTCCGATGCATATATCGAACATTGAACATTGCAAATTTTCTGACGATAGAACAGGCTTTTGTGTCGATGCAGAAAAATCTAAATACCCTTTTCACCTTTCCAGCACGAAAAGGGTGCTGTTAGTGCCTAAAATCTGGCAGAAAAATCGATTCTTGATGCGAGCGTGATTCGAAATTCGAACACGCGATTTAACTCACATGAATAAAATTTTGATTTTATTAGTGTGTCCAGCCATAGCCTACTAGAGTCGGCCGGCCATAGCCGACTAGATTAGCCCAGCTGTGAAGATAGTTACACAGCCGTTCAGAAACTGGTTCAGCATTAGGTCTTAGTGCTTTTGTACTGTTTTGGTAAATATTAAAAAAAAATGAGTACGTCCAGTGGTGATGGTCTAACTCTAGAAGAATTAAGAGAACCAGTTTCAAATGCCGAACTTCCAGAAAAGTCTCGTGAAAAATATCTTTACTCGTACGAATTATTGCATTCGTACAAATATAGAGACAGGACCCTTACCTACCTTACACGCAAGTAAATAATACGACCATTACAGTCCCGAACAAGACTGTTACCTCTAATCTTACAAATTGCATTAATTTTACTTTCAACTTATAATATTTTTGTTAATTTACTTATAATTTATGTAACTTTGGTTACATATGTGAATGTTAGCTTCTTAATTGATTTTCTTACCTAAAGATGATCTATAACGCTTTTCTCGCTGTTGAGGTGAAAAATTGTATGTTTAACACGAGAGCAAATTTTTTTATATCTCATGCCTTTAAATCACTCAATTCTAGACTACTTCATTAAGTATTATTTTCGTTTTATATGATTTTTATTTGAATAGAAGATATATAAATTATAAATTAACACGCCAGACGGGGCAGTGCATGAGGTGGCATATTCTAACTAATGAGAACTGGTTTACATTGACCCATGTCACTTGTAAATAAATAATTTGAATTTGAATTTGAATTTGAATTCGCTAGTTCGTGATTTAAAGTCGGCACTCGCAGCAAAAAACAATTTTGCTCTCTAATTTAACAAATAATTATTTTGTTGATGTTGATTCTATAATAATATTCTACATATAGTATTTTTTATTTGCAATTTATGGATGAATAATTAATTAATTAATAATTTTCCATAAGCAATTAATACAATAAAAAAAAACATTAATGATGAGAACTACCACACTAATCCGTAAATATTTACTGCAGACCACGAGGAAAGAAATATTAATTGAAGACAACATTAGAATGAATCCGTATCACATGCGCAACGCATCCGATCCACCCATACAAGTTTTATTTTTAAATCTTTTAAAAACATCCGTCTGAATATAAAACGGAAACTTTATACACGGGACTGTTGCGGTTTCGTAAAACGAATGAGATTGAAATAATGCAAAATTGAGTTTTATCTAACCACCATCAAATGGTAGACTTGTGACCACTAAACCTTTTTTTTTAACATTGGGAAATCCTCTTGAATACCCGGCAGTGTAGGGGACACTGCGGGGTTATGTCGGATTCGTGCCGGCTAAAACCCAACGACTTTCTAGCGCGGCCGTTATGATACGACTTTCGGTGCCTATCCAGCGCGGGGGAGGCCACTGAACCTAACAGTTAGCAGCTTGAATTTTTACTTTTAAATACTAACCAATTATTATAAATGAGATTTTTTTTAATTGTTACGCTTTCAGCCTCAACTGCTCGTCATAAAATTTTGTAGACACTCCCTAAGGGATACATAAAAGACATAGGATACCCCTTTATTTCAGAAAAAAGTACAGTCCCTGAGGATACGGATGAACGCGAGCACCATCCTTTGATTGATGGCGTTGTACAACAATCTTGTTTTAAATAGGTACAATAAAATGTAGGCATACATTTTTACTACTAATACCTAACTAAGGGCCTCTTTCACCAACTGCAAGTAATGTGTTCATTAGTTACTTTTAGAAATAATTTTATGTTTTATTAAATTATGCACTCGGTTTACTGCATCCTTCGATTGGCGAATTTTTTTATTATTTTCTTTTTAATGTTTGGGACTTTTACCGTACAAACAAAGGTATATCATCTCCTTCATTCCCGGTTACCGGTGACTTTAAATGGCGGTTAGCCTACTTGACACATGGTGAATGAGGCCCTCGAAGGATGGAATAAACCGAGTGCATAATTTAATAAAACATAACATTATTTCTAAAAGTAACTAATCAATACTTTACTTATAGTTAGTGGAAGAGGCCCTAATACTAATATGGATTGTATAATTTAAATCTATATATTTATAGATATAATAAAATCACTGTTCTTTTTGTAAACCATTAAACTGATTTTGATACGGTTTTTATTAATGGTACGAAGTCGGGGGCGGGTCGCTATTATGTAAATAAAATTGTTTACAAAAAATCTCAAAAATAAATTAAAGTATAACAAGAATTACCTAGAAAAGCTAAAATGTGCATGGCTTTGTCACTTTAAATTAAACGGCGGATAAAACCGTAGAACAAAGCTAATATTTCATAAAAAAAAGTGTGTGTGTCAGCTCCGACGCCCGACTGGAGTTTACTCCTTACGAACGATAAATAAATAATTTAATAAATATTAATATAAGATATTATATGTATTATACTATATTAATATGTATTGAAGCATGTTGTAGCCTGTAACGCGTAACATGTGACATTTGATTTTACTCCCATAAAATTTCATATCCCGGGCTTATATATGAAAATCGATTCTTAAGGGGTAAACTCTTGAGGAAATTTCTTAATTTGCAATTCTTCTCTTCGTGATCTTCTATTTCATGGGTCTCTGTGTGTATAATATAAAAAAAAAAACTTTTCCATTTATTCAACTTATTTCAACTTTCTATATTAACACCAATATATTAAAACATAAAAATAGCTTATAAAATCAAAACAATATTCAATGTTTCCTTTTTAAAATTTCTCTGTAAACTCAATCAAAAATCTTCCACTGACATGGAAGATTCTTTATACATTTTCCTAATTTAAAATCTCTATTTCTAATATACTTTTAAATATCAGCCAGTGCTATTTAAAATTCAATTTCTCAACATAAACTCCAATAATTCTATTTTCTATTTAGAAGACGAATGTTTTGTTATAGATTAGTGTGTGATTACAATCACTTTCATCGCCTACGAGTATCGAAACAATTCCAAATGTTTGGCAAACTCAATATGAAAACAACTAATCAGTTACTCAGACACCCCGTGATTTGGCAAGGATGTGGTTCATGCGCTCGTGTTTTAGGTCAGATATGTGGTATGTGTTCTGAACGAGTAAACGTTGTGTTAAAATATTTTAACTGGATCACTTCAAAGATAACATGTGTGTCTATGTATTTGTGTAGTATGGCAGTGATTTCATCGTCTATTCTTCTCTTAGCGTCACTAATATAATTCTGGTTTAAATATTTTAGTTTTGTTACAATTTTATACTTCTTTCGCGTGGACTTCATCTTAAGATAATATGTTTATATACTAATATTATAAAGTAGCCCGTCTGGAGGCAGTAACCACCCCCTTACACAATACCACCGTGAAATAACAGCATAATGTGCTGTTGTAGGGGATTCCAGAGCCCATTACCCCATCCCTTCCTTATCCCTTATTTATATGGGACGACCTCTAAAGTATGACATACCGAAAAAAAAAGAATCATCAAAATCAATTCATAATTGGCGGAATAATCGCGTAAAAAATTTACAAAAAAACACACAGGCGAATTGAGCACCTTCTTTTTTAAAGTCTGTTGAAAAAAACGTTTATAAGATATAAATATAGCTTTGCTGATTATAATCGTGACTTAACAAATACAAAACTAATTGATCTCCTTTCTATTCTAAGTTCTTTTTGTTCGTGATTCACGCATTAAAAAGTGTGCCTCATAATTAGTCAAATTATTAATTGTTTAAACAGAGTTGGACGTCATTTCTGTTCTTTGAATGTATAAACATTACGCGTACTCCTGAAATAAGTGGGTAAGTGGGCAGCAGAAGATTTAAGTGGGCGAAACTGTTTGAAAAAAAAAAAAAAAAAAAAAAAAAATCAATGAATTCTTAAATTTATTTTTTTCAAGGCGCATATTTTTTCACTTTTTTTTATATCAACAAATAGAATGGTATAGGATTAAAGTGTCAGAGTAATAATATATAGGATTACTATACATACAGGTGTCCGGTAATTAATGGATAACAAAATAGTTATAGGGATGACCTCTATCCATCTATAGTCAGATTTTCGCTTTAGGCTTTAGGCTTTAAAAAGGCACGGTTTTTGAGAATCCATTGCAACTTAACTAAAATAACACCGTAAAGAAACTTATTATAGATAGGTCATATAACATTACTAAACATATTTTGGATTCCAAGGTTATATTGGACATCCTGTATAATTACGGTAACTATTTGAAATTTTGGATACTTCTCATCAACCATCAAACCAAAATCAAATAAGTGGCAGTCTTTTTTGTTTTTTTGTCTACATTAGTGTACCCACAGTTGCCGTCAAAACCGTAGCGAAAAGAAAACTTCATTGTGCAAACTTTATTACCCCCCATTTCTTCTCTTAATAATTTATAAGGTTTATAGTTAACTATAAACGTATTTTGCACTAAGAAAATACGCTTTTCCAACTGTTTTTATCTTCCCATGTAATTATTTCTAATTTAACGAACATACAACAAAAAAGGATAATGTGCATATCCATCGTTCGAATTAGTCTGTAGTTCAAAATGAAATCCCAGACACATTTTTTTTTAATTTTCAGTAACTGTCTTTACGTGCATTTAAAGGTACCAAATCGGTTCAGACATCGGTAAGGGCATCAACGAAAAGCTTTGTTCTTTTGATATCTTTACCATGTCAGCTAACTCACGCAACTTCACTTTTCGATCATTCAAAACGATTTTGATGATTTTTTTGATGTTTTCTGGTGTTACCGCCTCATTTGGACATCCATTGCGTTCTGCATCATCGGTGTCTCTACGAACACGTTTGAAGTCAGCAAACCAACGTTTTATTGTTGTTTCTGATGGAGCGGAATCCCCATAAAACTTTTTAAGCCATTGCTTCGCTTGAACGGTATTTTTTCCCATCAAGAAGCAGTGTAAAATTAAAACTCGAAATTGTTTTTGATCCATTATTTTGAAAATAACAAAAGTAGCGTCACCCTTAGCAGAATAACTTACAAACTAATGAATAGAATATCATGAAATTTTAACAGCTGTCTTTTGAAGGTTAGTACTAACTGAAAAAGAGGCGAATGCAATAAAACTAGCGCCATCTATGTGTTAGGCCCGGGACTTTTCAGCCCATGTAATACATGACGACCGATTTTTACCTACAAAAATCAATCAATCAGATTGATTTTGAGGGAGTGATTTTTTTGTTTGAAAAGGCCCATCCATAAACATCGATGACAATATGCAATCCGCTTCAAGGATTGATCTTATCTATTTTTCGTGTAATAATATAACCTCGATCGCGAGAAAACGGCGAGAGCTTTTATTACGGCGCCATCTGCCGAAAGCGAAGAGAACTCACTAGCTAACGAGAACCGCTGTCACATTTAAAGTCGATGTTAGCCGTTGTTATGGCAGCTGCTGACCATTGAACGTCAAAGAAACCCACAGCGAAGTGTGGTCGGGTTCAGCTAGTAGTATTATAAAAGAGTGGAGTTTAAAGTTGTGTGTAGTGTATTACTTTTATTGTTTTATGAAAGTGTGCAATCGGAAGGCGTCTATTCTATTTTGGGCCAGGACAAATGTGTTTTGTGGTCGGCATCTTTTATTTCTAGTTTCATTGCCTCATGTATTTTCAGATCAGACTTTATTATACAGTTTCGTGTAATTCTAGATTTGATTGCGAACAATTCTTTTCATTTACTTCCTATATTCATTTGCTAAGAATATAGGATATAGAAAGAAATATTGCACCAATCTGACGCAGTTAACTTGGAAAACTTTCGTTGAACCTAATTTTTAGGGCTTTTTACTTTACCTTTCTGTCTACATAGTCTTTCCAATATATGGTCTTTGTACCATAAATGATTGGCCATATAGCAGTTTTAGTCATGTTTTACTAACTCTTGAAATATTTTTTGTTGAATTTTTTTTTTCTTTGATTAAAAAAGAAATATTATAAAAATCTAATTCACTCTAAAAACCTTTCTTATCTCTACTTATTTCAATAAAAGATACTTCACGAAGGCTTCGCACGCATTTTTTAAATTACATGTACAATATTTTTTCTCGTTTATCGCTCTTTCCATTAGTGAAAACCGTATCAAAATACATTGGATAGTTTAGAAGAAATTAGCGGAGAAACAGAGAGAGACATACAGAGATTTTATTTCATATTATTTCATAATATGCATATATTTGTTGATATTATAAAATAATATATGAGGTTTCAACAATCTCATTCAAGAAGTTACTCGAATGTTTGTATGAAACACAACCGGATGCATTTCACGTGCAGTCACCGATCAGTTATGTTTCATATTGAATGAATGTGCGTAGGAGTGATGCATTGTTCATGTCTATACAGTTATTCTCAACTAATGTTAAGGGTAGATGCACAAAGGCGCAATGATCACACAGTTGACGATATATATTTTTTGTGACACGTTTGATCTAGTGGCTAGTAACCCTAGCTGTTAAACAAACGGTCGCGGGGTCGAATCCCGCTAGGGGCAAATATTTATGTGTTAACATTTTACCTTTGTATTTATAATATGTATGTATTTACAAAAAAAAAAATATGTAGTATATCAACTGTCTACTCGTAGTATCCATAATACAAACATTAGTGTGGAACTAGATGGTGCTTTGTGGAATGTGCTGTGTGGATGTTTATTTATTTATTTATTTATTTTATTTTAGTTAAGGCGACTGGATGACTGTCCACTTGATGGTAGGTGGCTACCGTCACTCATAACACAAGCGACGCCACAGGTGCTGCAAGTGCGCTACCGACTACATTAGGATTCAGGATAAGGGATAAGGAAATGGGCTCTGGCATCCTTGTTATTATGAATAAATAAATTCGTCAGCTGGTTTATTTCGATGACATTCTTTTTCAAGTTTGGGAGGGTACCGTTGCTGAACCCACCCACGGAGCGGCAGCTGACGTTCACAGGGCATCATGATACAACTCTTTCAAGCATCTGACGAGTTATCGACCGAGAACTGATTGCTCATGAAAATCTGTTGCTGGGCTCGCGGTCCATTACGGTGGATTGATTAATGGATAACTTATCTTAATAGTAAAACTTTTTAAAACAGAATATTCGCAATTTCAAATAGGAAAATTCGCGTGGGAAGTTTCGTTTGTGTGTTTTCGCCTATATAATGAACTACTATGCATTAGAAACACTTCCTATAAATAGTTTTTAAAGGTGTAGGTAGGTTTGCTTGTATTGATTCAATATCGTTTGGCATTCGTCATACAGAGAATGTCTTGGGTGTGATGTAATAATTTCTATGTGCAACGCACGTGGCTTATTCACGTTTCAATGAATTGATTAATGAATCGCTTTTTAACCCCCGACACCCTCCGTATTTTTTCTGCAAATTATAAAACTTTCATTAATGAAAATCGTATTAAAATCCTTTCAATGGTTTAGAAGTAGATAATGTGTAAAAATGTCCTTTATTCTTACCGAAATATAGAGTAAAGACAAGTAAGGACTAATAAATTTGAAGAGTCCATAAAAAAGCAAGATTTCCCATGAAACAAACAGACCACAATCCTGAGTCACATAACTAAACAGTCGTAAGTCGTAAAAATTTTATATGCAATGCTCAATATACACAGGTTTTATTATGTTTAGCAACTAGGTGTTAATCTGACTGCTATTTTGATTAATATTATCTTCTTCTCAAACAACCTGCAGTCCTCAACAACGGACGCGAGCTAGTATATGGAGATGTACTGGGAAACCGTCGAAATAATATATCTTTTTGGGAAACTCTTTTTTGGAAAATTTATTTAGTAGGTATTATTATGGCAAGTGTAAATTTATCTAAATAAAAATGCTAAAAGTATGCTGGACTAATTGCTATATTATTATTATTTTCAAATATTCATCGAAGACCGCGGAAGGTTTTTGAGTTTTGGAGATATTGACGAGAAAATTTAATCTAAAGCTCTTATGCTAAAGCTCATTTTTTTATTATTGCTATTCGATTCAATTTTAATATCTAGATTTTAATTTAGCACAAGAAAAAATCCGAATAACTAGTAAAAAATAAATTGTATTTTACACTATTTGGTACTTACTTAATATATACATTTTTTTCATATATTATATCTGTTCTTATTTATATATTAATAATTTTTAATATATAACATATAATATAAATAATAAATAATTAACATAAATATGTTAATTATTTATATATTAATCGTAATATGTTTAAAATAAAATCGCTGTTCTCCTCTGTCTATCTGCTAACTTAACGGTTTTTGATACAATTTTCACCAATGGAAAGCGCGATATTTGTGTCTCAAAATAAAGTCGTTGATGGGGGCAAAATATTAATTTTTCTCTTATAATATATCAAAAGTTATAATAATTTAGATCTTAAGATAAAATATATCTTAAAGCCCGTCACACACGTAGCTATAATATATATATGTTTCTATGACGTCACCAACGTATACCAAATATATATTATAGCTACGTTTGTGATGGGCTTAAGAGAGAGCGTCTAACTAACAGCTTACATAAAACGTAAATACTTAAATTTTAAACTACATAGGCAAAGTCGTGTACAGAAGCTTGTATGCAAATTAGAATTAGACGGGAGAGTGTTTATCAAAAGTACAAAATGCAACTTTTATTAATAAAGGCATTCATAATTAGATTTCATATTTCGTAACAGTTGGTGACGGCGATTTGGCCGTCGGCCATCGCGAAAGAGACAGTGACAGAGTTATGGATATGTTGGAGAGGGACAGGTGATAATCTTGTGTGAAAAATATTTATGCTAAGGCCTTCTGTTGCCATGAATCCGTCTATGAATAGTCACAGTTTCGGTTAGTGGTTGGTTATTTTTGCATCTCCGTTTGAAGGTTATGCGAAGCATTGGTTCGCGTTGCGGTAACATTTTCACTCTAGTGAAAAGTGTATGAGTTAATAAAATTCGTTTATAATACCACTAGCGACTAGTTCCCGGTTTTGCACGGATGCAATTTTTTTCTGACAATTTTATTCACAAACGTCCCCAGTTTAACGCTCTTTACATTAGTAATCCGTTGGCTACTTTAGAAGTAATTAGCGGATAAATAGACAGAAAAAATATATCATATGTATAATATAATAGAAATATAAATAAAAGTGGCGGTGCCACTGTCATCAACTGAGGCGGCGTCATATTTTTTATATGTCAAAGCGGACGAAGTCGCGGGCACCAGGTAGTTATAAAATAAAGTCGCGCCGTCTGTTTCTTCAACCCACCCAATGAATTTTGGTACGGTTTTCATATAATTATAGATAATAGTTTTTTTTTTTTCAATCCAGGTATAAAATTTAAAAAAAAAAGATGGGTAACACCTATAGGTACCTAATTTGGCAAATATTAATTAGTGTTTATAGATATAGATACAGATATAGATATAGATATAGATATAGATATAGATATAGATATAGATATAGATATAGATATAGATATAGATATAGATATAGATATAGATATAGATATAGATATAGATATAGATATAGATATAGATATAGATATAGATATAGATATAGATACAAATACAGATAGATTAGATATATTATCAGGTCTACAACACTTGCGTTCCCTTAGTTTTGCTTCATGAGCTAATGTGTCCAGTCTGAAAATTGATGAGAAAGTTTAAGTGGCTTTGTAACTAGAATTTGGTGTCCTGCCAACATTGATAAGGACTATTATAAAATTGTGCAACTATTCATTAGAAGTAATCTTCACAGATCACATCTGAGCAATGCAATAGCGTCAGTACGCCAACTATCATGTCACGGCTCAGTTTAATTGGACAAATGTGTGGGACACATCAGGTTTATTTTCTTTTAGAATTTGTATCATCAGTGATCAATATTTTCAAAAACGGTTCAGTTTCATTGCGTTTCATTACATTGCAAATGAGCACACGATTCATTAGGTTTCTTTCAGTGAGCTCGTGTGGCATTCAAATGTCGAGCTTTTTTGTATATCCAGACTGTTTTCAAATAAAAAATTCGTTTTCAATTATAAACGAAAAGTATATATAAAACGAGACTTAAGTGCCAAAGACACCACTGACCACTTAATGGTGAGTGGTTGAAACGTTGAAAATAATTGAAGTAAGATAACGTTATCGGCTTTGAAATTAACTAAAAAAATTGGGCGCCAGCTAACTAAAAAATGAAAAAAATCATATGTTAGCACTTAAAATATATTTAAACAAAACAAAAAAAATACACAGGGGGTGGTCCTTAAGCCCGTACGTTATTATATATATATATATATATATGTGTGAAATTTAAAATTTGATTCAATGAATCCGGCTAATAAAAATTAAAAACTTAGCTGGATATGAATAATAGCTGGATGTAATAATATAGTTTTCCTTCTCGGCAAAATGAAACACGCTGCTCATCAGTGTAACCAAAGAAAAATGAAGAAGGCTCATCAGAATGTAAAATGCGGATAAAACCCAGGATTCATTATATATTAATTATATATCTCTAATAAAATCCATGAATGACAAAAAACCAAAACAAAAAACCATAACAAAAAACCCTGAAATGAAAAAGAAATAATTAAACACAAATCTAAAAGAAAAAATATGTGTGCCTGACCGTGGGAATCTAAAATTTAGATATAAGATCCCTAAATGTTAATAATTTATTCAATAAATGGTCAGGCAAAAATAAACAAGAGAAAAATAAAAAAATACAATTGCATAAGGATTAAAAAAAACTGCAAAAGATAATAGAATTAAATGAGTAAATTAACAATAAATTTAAAATGAACTAAAACACAAATTATAATAAAAAAACATTAATCAACAATCTATCATCAGAAATAAGATGAAATACGTACCCATTTATAAACCGGGGTTTTTTTTACATAAATATTTTAAACTGAATAATAAAATTTTAAAAGAAAATGAACTGGCAAATACAGGCTATTATCAGCACAAAAACTAAACCGCTCTCTGCGAGCGACAGAGAAACAAAAAACGCTTTCTGACTGAAAATTTTGAATATTGAACGTCAAATGCAATTCTATATATTTAAAAAAAATAATAAGGTTTTAAATACTTAAATAAATAAATAAACAAATAAGGTAATATAACTAATAAAATAAATAAAATAAGTAACGCTACGTTACAGGTTATCGTCATCTGGACAAACATATAACAGCAGAAAGTTCGCCAGTCAAAATCAAACCAAAAACTCAAAGTACGCTGCCGTTTTTTTATAAAAGTTAACGTTACCAGGTAGAGATTGAAAAATTGGCTCTGATATCACTTATATAAAAATGGATGCGCTTTTATTAATGTGATCTAGTGTAATTTATTCTCAATCATCAGCTATATGTCTGTGATAATCCCGTAAAAATCGTTTCAGTCGTTTCTAAGATTACTTAGCCAGAACAAATAGACAGACAGATATTTTGGTGAAAGTACCGTATATATACTTTGATTATACATTTATAAAAAGCAGTTATTTTGGCATTACAAACAGACACTTCGATTCTATTTTGTATAGATAAAGATTAAGATATAGCAGACAAGTCGCGTGCGATAATTTTCCGAACGATAATATAAACATAACACGGGACAATATTTCGGCACCTCCATTAAATGAAGTTGAGCCAAAGTACAACTATGCTATTGGTGAAATTAATGGCTCATATTATTTTATAAAATATACTTAATAAATAGGACACATTGTAACCAGTTTAACACTTAATAAATTAGTAATGGTCATGATAAATATTTAATGATATAGGCGACAAGTGTTATTGTAAATTTCAATTATGACAACAGCTCTTGCTTTCGTCTGGCCAAATGTATGACAGTATATTAATGTACACAACACTAATAATAGGTATTCAAGGCCTTCTGCCTAATTGTATTTGTTATTAAAGAACATAAGAAAGAAAATAAGATAAGATAGATTCGAAAGAAACAATAAAAAAGATAGACAGTATTTGTTACTAAAGAAGATATTAAGACTTGGAGCACACTGTGTTACGTTGTCATAAATTTTAGAAACCTATCTGGAGGTGGGTTCAAGTATTCGTGAAAAAAATGGGGTGTGGCTATGTCGTGGACACACAACCGTTTGTTTTACGTGAATCGGCCGTTGCGAGTAATATTTTTTTGAGCATATTATATGTTAGGCCATGAATTGGAAAGCGCAGCGTGAGACGCCCTGCGGCCAGATGGACAGATGACCTAAAAGGCTTTGCAGGAAGCGGCTGGATGCGAAAAATAGAAGACTGTGCGTCGTGGCGAGCCTTGGGAGAAGCCTACCCTTTTTCTAACCGACCCTTTTTCTTTGCGGTCCAGTGTATAACCATATATACAAAAAAATCTTTGATCCTTTTGGTATCGAGTGGTGTAATTAAATTTTGAATATAGATACTGTATACTACTGTAGTCAGCAGCGCACTTGCAGAACTTATGGCGTTAGTTGTGTATTAGGCGAGGATAGCCACCTACCATCAAGCAGACCGTCAGCCTCTCTGCCGACTTTAACTAAATTCAAGGTGTTAGAGCAAACAAAAGCAAAAATGATTTCAAAAATTAGATGGCAGATTCAGTAGATTAATCCACTTGGGTGTAGTGTTTTGACAAACCAGCAATGGAGTCTTGTATATTTATTTACGGAAGGGACTAGGAACATGTTACGGATATCTTTAATTAGCCCAGTTCTGTACGCAGCATAGTGACATGTATATACTATGGTGAGTTCGATGCTCGGCTAGTATATCAATCAACGTCGAATCCGATACGCGAGCCAAACCCGTCCGTCATGTGAATTTGTTCTAGTTAAAGCTCAGAGTTCCACGTACCCATCAAGAGAGAAACCGAGTGAATAATAGTATGTATTATTAGGTATTAACCTATGAAATTGTCGTACTGCAATATTGGCAATTTCAAATATTCGTCACGGTTTGTGGCGGGGGACGTTTATGTTTGTCTTTCTATATGTTACCTATGTATGTTTTTATATGTCCTTTGGTGCAAATAATTTTTTTTTATTCTATTCTATTTTAAATAAAAATTATTTTGTTTTTCCGTGAATTGGTTGGCGAAGTTGCATCGATTGTATGGGTAGTTACTTTGATTAGTAGAAATAAAAAATGCAGTTTAATTATTTCGTATAAAAGGGTAATTTCACAGACAAGGGGGCGCTGCCGACTATAGTTTGATTAAAGATAAGAAAGTTAAAGAAGGGATAGGGAAATGTGCTCGGGCTACCCTTACTCACTTATCGAAACACAACAGCACTCTTGCTCTTATTTCACGGTAGTCTTCTGTAATAGGACTGGTTACTGTCGTTAGATGGGCTACCCAATTGGTGACTTCAAACGTTTCATAAAAAATTCCATATACTACTGAAGTTTCATACGAAATTCCACCCCTAATTTCCAGAAATTCCTAAGCAGCAGGCACCAACTGATATCTGATTTAGTTCCAAACTTAAAAATTCATGTAGTTTTTGAGATTATTTTGTTTGTATTTAATTAATAAATCAATAAGTTAGCTCGTGAGGGTAAATTGTAATTTGTAAATAATGTGTAAATGAATAAATATGAAAATTCTTCATTGCATGGATCCAACTTTCAGTCATTTCACGCCTCTGTCTGTCTAAAGTGAAACAATTTTTCAAATAGGTGCAGTGGTTCCAGAGATTACGTTCTACATATAAACAAACATAAAAGATGCGCCCTCTCTCATATATTAGTATAGATTTAACAATTCATACTAGGAAAGCTCTGAACTAGTTTACATTTTCAAAGAAAATTACTCCTAATGAATATTATAACAGAAAATCTAGTAATTATTTGTGTTTTTATTAATTAAAAAAAAAAACCGAAACAAAATTAAATCAGTAAAGAAGCACAAGTCAAATTTGACTGTGTATTATGAGGGGTTCCCCAAGGCTCACGATTATTAGAGCCAAGTCTTTTCTTAACTTCATAACAGACTAGCTGTTGCACGCGACTTCGCCCTCGAAAATTTATAAAATATAGCCTATTGTTACTCGTTGATAACGTAGCTTTCTATAGATGAAAGAATTTTTAAAATCGGTCCAGTAGTTTTTGAGTTTATTCATCACATAAAACATACAAATCTTCTCTCTTTATATACTAACAGTAATATAGTATAGATAAATGATTACATATATAAAAAGTAATTGCATTCGAAAAAATTTTAAATAAATATGTTAATAATCTGTTAACCTAATTTATACTTCTATATCTATTACGTATCACTTGACCGAGGCGTCTCTGCTTCTTATGGGTGCAATTAATTGGGAAAGTTAGTATAACATAATAGGCTATGCTCATCGGGAATAATAAATCTTTCAGTCTTTGAAGAAAAAGTACGAGTAGGTGCTTTTTCTTTAAAGTCAGTAGAATGTTTAAATAATGTCAGAACTCTGCACAAATAAACATACAACATCCGCTCTCTCTAGATCGTTCATTGCGTACCTACTGCCAAAACGGTAGAACCATCTTTAAATGCCTATATCATTAAAGCTATCAAAGTTTTCCAAAATGTCATTGGGAAAACCAAGAAATCTTCGCCCATTAGTCAACAGCTCACCATAAAAATACTCGTTATTTTAAAAAAATCCCAACATTTTAATATTTTTCGTGGATTCTGTATGTATTAACATATAGTGACAGACTTCTTTTAAGACTAATAATATAAAGTGAGCACTACACCCCCTTTTCAATTTAAATTGCCAAAGGAAGGGCCAGCCGATCTCGGTAATTCTAGGTAGCTTTATAACCTTTCATAAGAATTAGGCTATCAAAATGCAAATCAATTTCTATCGATAAATTGGATTGAAATGTTTTAATTGTTAGCTTGCATTTTCGGATGGGGAAAAGAAAATTGGTGTTTGTACGATTTTTCCGGAAACTTTTCTTAACTTTGACTTCAACGAATATCTAAGAGTATCTATCTATATATATAAAAGGAAATGTGTGTATGTATGGACTCCAAAACCGCTGAACCGATTTAGATGAAATTTTCAGACAATCTTCAGATTAGTCCAGCGGGTGATCCTGTGAAGTTTGGTAGCGATCGGATACGAAAAAAGGACGAGGAAGAAGTAGCAGGCAAAACCAAGTTTAAAACTTAATTGTTCCAGCCACTCTGGAATTTTGGACTTAGCAACAAATTTTATTTAGTTTTTACCTTTTTAGATAGTATTAAGGTTTTGTAGCATTTTTGACGATTTAACGTCAAACTTTGACATCGTTATTATCTATTGAATCTAAACTTGATATTCTAAATTGTTTATGTACCATACCTTATTTTAATATTTCGTTTATTCAGTTAATAACATTTTCAAGCTGACAAAAAATATACATGCAAAGCTATGCTTTTAAAAATTTCGACCCTGAAAACATGGTGGACATAATGATGGAACGCTGGTTCTCCATTTTCTCTATAATTTTGTTCATAAAACACGACCGTCCTACTGTGACTCTGCTCGGTATATAATCTCAACTCAAACATATCAGTACGCCGGCCGCTGTGAACGCGTACAAAAATAGTATCTCACAAGAGTACGCGCTGACCAACCGCTGCGTACAAATGTGGACTGAACGTGAAACGAACCGGCGCCTTATCAAATTTCCTTGCCCACACCCAACCTACGCACTAAGCGATTTCCCCATTCCGACTTCAACCCTCGGCGACGGCGGTCATGCATTAGTACGAGTATGTTAGCACAGCGTGGCCTTGTTAGCATCATTACACCACTTAATCCATCGGCGCACAGAAGCACTGAGCAAAAAGCACTTCCTAACTTACACCGAAAGACACAGCACGTATACACTGCTCTCACTTCGCGATACGAACGTGTTCGGATGCGCTTGCGTTCGCCACGCCTGCCTCTACTACACTGGTCGGCTAGGACCCTATACCCGCCGGCAAGCGCTCCCAAAATACCTCTTATTGTGTGTGCATCCGCACAGCACAAGTTTTAGTATAAATCACGGAGAACTTATAAATAGACCGATATTATATGGCATATAGATTAAAACTATAAATATATACATTGCGGTACCCAATTAACCAAAATCGAATATAAATTAATCAACCTAAATGGTCAGTTACACTTTGGTAGTGGTATAATTGCGTTTCGAAGTCATAATTTGGGCAGCCCGTCTGGTAGAATTCTCTTAAAGAAAATCATCGTGAAATAATAGCCGATGAAATGAATTGACGAGCCCGTTAGATGAGTGGTTAGGGTGCTTGCCGTAACGCTCTGTTCTAGGGTTCCCGGGTTCGATTGTAGGTGGCTACCATGGCCTATGATGCTGCAGGTGTAGTTAATCACACAATATAATAATAATGAAATAATAGCATGTATGTGTGTTGTTTCAATGAGTGAGTTAGGGATGCCAGAGCCCATTTCCCTATGCTAAATATATTATCCTACTAAGATAGGCAACACATTAGTAGTCCTTAACGACTATTAAAATCCTATCTGCAGACAATATCAGCGACCTGGTTACAGTGTGTGCGCGAGCGCACGTTTTAAAAGCGACCCAGTAGCACAAACGTTCCGAGAAATGCAATTCTTTCACAATTTCCAATAATAAATTGGAATTTTAATGCGGTTGGTTTTTATTTGAGACTTGTATGTGTGTGTGGCATGATTCTTTAATTAGTTTAATTTTTTTTAATTTGTATACGGGATAGCGAATGACTACAATCTCACCTGATGATAACTGATGGTGAGGTCGAAGATGGAGTTCTGTATACAATTTCTATATACAATTTCTGTACTTCAGAAATTGTATATTCCAGGAAACACTGAAGAATAGCATAAAAACCATTTGCAACCCTTTTTACAAGATGGCGGCGCGGCCTACATTTTTTAGTGTCGGAGATGTCACTCTTCGAATATTTGCCAAAACTGATCATTTCCCTTTTTTTTTTTTTTTTTTCTTAACAATGAAGCCTCTTTCATGCGCTTATTCTTGAAGATGCAACCACTGAGATCAAGCACACCTACACAAATCATCTCATGGGACCACTCTACATTCTCAATTCTCAATTTAAATTTACATCATTCTCAATTTTCTTGTCACCTCTTAGACTAAAATCAAACGATACAATATGCTATGCTAGATCGCTGCTAGGATATAATTTTCTCGCAATGAAAACGTCGTAAGCGCCGTGTTTTCTATGGCACTTGCGCATGTTGTTCAAAGCCGCACTAAATAAGGTGTACACAGTACAAGTATGGTTCGCTAAAACATATTTTTTATCGTTTGAATTAGGTTAGTGCTGGCAATGATTCTTACAGTACTAATTTTCGGAGCTTCCAAATGACTCATAATAAGACTTACGTGTCTCGCCTTGAATATTTTAAGGGTTATTTCAGGAATTGAACATTGAAGCAGACTTGCTATTATTTCATGCTGGCAGAACGCATTGTAATCTATATCGATACTAATATTATTAAGAGTTGTATGTTTGTATAATGAATAAACTCAAAAACTACTGGAACGATTTTGAAAATTCTTTCAGTTATAAAAAGTTACATTATCAGCGAGTAAAATAGGCTATATTTTATAAAGTTACGCGTGCGAAGTCGCGTGCAACTACTAACATATAACCGTCAGGAACCTGCACAGATTGTACTAGACTCAAAACAAATAAAATTTACATCACTACTATCCTATAAATGTGAAAGGAAGCTTGTTTGTTACGCTAGTTGAAGTTTTGCATAAATGTTGTCAGGGAACATACAAGGATATAGGGTACATTTCATTCAGAAAAAAATTACTGCTTCTTAGGGATCATCTAAAAATAAAAAATCAACCCGTGACGAAAATATATGAGCAATCAAGGCTGTTAACACCAAAGAAAAAGGAGCGCTGACGAAGTCGTCGACAAAAGCTAGTAACACACAAAACAAATTAAATTTATCTAAAGTAGCATGACAATTAGAATCATAGTGTAGTGCAAGGTAATTGAACATAATAAAGATCATTAATTATGCCAGGTGTGAATATTAATGAAAGAAATATTGTGAATGAAGATGGATTTAAAACAGTTGCATTAATAATAAATAATATATTCATAGAGGACAAAACGCCAATAACAAAGGTGCATGATTGTTTACTGAAAATTATATCTGTAATAAAACCTATTTAGATTCAGTATTTGTTTGTTCATACGTCAATTATAATTGTAACAAATAGTGCAGCATAATGACGAAATGTTGCAGACGAAGGTCTATATTAATATAGAAAGAATTGGTTACTGTGAGTCAACCGGAACAGATAGAGATATACTATCACAAGTGTTTTTTTTTTTTGGATTTTAGAATAACTATAGTTCTTTTCTAGTACCACATTTTTATGCGTTTCTTAGGGTTTACTCTATGTATCTAAGCCATGTATTGATTTTTCGGCAACTTATTTGCAAAATACTTTTTCTTTCCATATACATATAAACTTAATTTGGTTTTATTATATATGTATAACTTCCGTGAAAGATTATCTAACCGATGGAGAAAACCGCATCAAAATCTGTTGCGTGGTATAGGAGGAGTTAGAGGTTATACAGACAGACAGACAGACGCGACTAAATTATATCTACTATGTAAAGAAGAATAAATGAAGTAGCTTATAGGAACTACTGAAGGAATTAAAATAATATCCTCCACGAGAATGAAGTATATGAAACATGATGAAATACTTGAAACAACGTTGTCATATTCTGACAGAAGAGAATCAAAACTATTCGTTACCCATCAACTCTCAATCAATGTCAAAGTAACAGATATTTAAGAAATATAAAGTGAAAAATAATATGAAACGTAATCTAAACACGAAATATTAAAAAATAAAAATAGCAAAACAGGAAACAATGTAAGCGTTTAACAATACCTAAATATATCAAAAAGTGTCAGAGGTAGACTATTGGTGATGTTGAGGACCGCTTTCGTCGTGGCCTATTTCACCATTACCAATCCGATAGTCGCAATAAATGGCATCAACTGGTCACGTAAGACTCTCTGCAACCGAGTTGACCTCTGCACACAAGCTTGCTACAGCCAGATCGTCCCAGGATTATACCTCAGCAACGCGAGGGCCGCTTGCGACAAAAATGTTCTTCGATACCTTAACATCACCCATGTCCTCACAATTGAGGCGAACCGCCTTCCGCGGTCCACTTTCGAGAATACCAACATCAGCACTCTCTTCATTAGGGCCTTTGACACTCCTCAAACCAATTTGCTCCCATACTTTCCAATGGCCAACGCCTTTATCGAAGAAGGTTTGCAGGAAGGGAGCGTTCTGGTCCACTGTCATTTCGGGGTTTCGCGTTCAGCGACCCTCGTCATAGCATACTTGATGGAAAAATATAAAATGTCTTTCGAGCAAGCATTTTCGTATGTGAAAAAACGAAGGTTATTCATAAACCCGAATCAGGGGTTCATCTCTCAGTTGAAGGAATACGAGAGATTGAATTACGATGTCAGCGGATTACAAAGACTTGGAGCCTACATGGATGTTGCCGCGCGAAGGCACAAATACAAAATCGCATCATTTGCAGCTGTCATGGTGGGTATAGTGATACCGATAGTTTTTTTTATGGGTTGAATTGCTGTTTAATTATAAATGTGCAGTGCGTTCTTGCTAATTGCAGTCATGTTTTTATCTTTAGAGAATTTTACATAATAAACAGGCATAATTGAAACAATAAGGTTTTTTAATCACTAAATTTTTCCCCGATACTTTGTAGGCTACTAAAAGGGGTTCCGGCGATGGCTTACTGAAAGCTCTTGGCAATTGAGGAAAAGGAAAATGGTAGTTCCGAGGTTTCGGAAAGAATAGTGCTATATGAAGCTATAATTAAAAATGTAAACTAACCCCCGACTTTCTATTGAGTTCAATTTCTATTCTGTCCACAGAAGATTTAGCATTAGACTTTAGTTCTTATTTAATTTTTATCTGAGTCTAAAACGAAATCAACGTTAAGTATATCTTTGGCAACTCTTGCGCACAGGAAATGCATGATTAATAGAATACGGAGAGATCTTTTGAAATCGAGCATGAAATCATAATACCCGAACGTAGGTAGGTATAAATACTTTTCCGTTGAACTAAATTACAATTTAAGACGATAATATCTTTGCAGACAACAATGAGAATTATTTGTACCAGGGCGTTAGAAATATTGTATATGTAACTTTTGGATACAGGTAGTCCCATTTTTATGTTAAGATCGACAGACAGGCTAATTTATATTTTTAGGCTATATCCAATTGATGGTAGGCTAGCTACCGCATTGCATTTGTATAAGACAAGCAACGCCACAGGTTCTGCAAGTGCTCTGCAACTTAGTGGGATTGAGATAAGGAAACACAACAGTTCACATACTGTTGTTTTGCGGTGGTCATCTGTAAGGGGGTGGTTACTGCCGCCACAAGGGCTGTTCAAGTGCCTGCGAAACGCAGTGTGCCCTGCTAAAGTCAAAAAGGATCTTGATAGGATGAAAAATAAAATGGGCCCTTACTTACTCAACGAAACGCTACAACAAACTCATTGGGGCTTCTTGCTGTGGGCTGACGGAGTATTGGTACTCGTAATGCACTCCTCCGCACAAAGTTTGGGGTGCCCTAAACGCAATGTGCCCTAAATGTGTGCTTCGCGTTACCAGTGACCGTTGCTTTTGTATGTTTCTCCGCTAACTTCGTAACCAGCACACATTGGATTTTGACACGGCTTTCACTAATAAAATATCAGTATATGTATATTATGTCGCAGTATAATCGGACAAAAAGGATTTTTGAATAAATCCGAAACAAATCGGGATTTTTGCAAAGATCCTGAAAGACCTCGGTTGATTTCAAAATTCAGTTTGGGTTATTAGTTTCCTATTATCCGGTCCTTTGCAATCGTACTAGGATTTTTGCAAAAATCCGCTTTTTTCGTTTATACTGCGACATATATATTATATGTACAATTTTGCTTAAAAAAATGCATCCGTGCGAAGCCAGAGGCGTATCGCTAGTAGTATATAAAAAGAGTTTTCCCAATAAAATTGGAAATGATACTCTTATTGTTTAAAGTAATAAAGTCATGCATTTCGCTGGCAACATATCCAATATAAGAATGTCTATTTTTATGTTAACTTGTGACGTAACTGAGAGGAATGTAAACGACAAGTGGCCGTTATTTTTGGCCAGCCATATAGAATTTTTGTACGAAATATGTTTCGTGTAGGTTTTTAATTATTCACAAGAAGACAGGGGGACGCGAGAAGAAATGGCTTGGCATCAAATTGTTTATAAAAACCCTATTGAGAATAATTACATAAAGAGGTCATCGCATTCTTAATACATATTATATCGCATCTAGTTTGAGCTTATTTGCTGATCATAGTTAGGAATTGATCAAATTGAAAAAAAAAAATTCAAACGATATTTTTGAAGTGAAAACTTCTTTAGGCGCCTTTGGCATTTTTGAGATGGGAAAAAACCATTGAACTCCAGACATTGTTATCTTAACCGACACCTCTGTATAGTATAAGTATGTACTTTCCTGACGATTCAAAAAATACACACGTAAATGTTCAAGTTTTCGCTTCTGTCGGCACTCCCGGAGTGTCACTGTTTTTTTTTAATAAATAACCTTTCAAATCAATGTTTCAGACGTTTTCTTAACACACTAATGGAAAGAATAATAAAGGAGGAAGGTTTTTATTGCAGGAAAAAATTCGTGCGAAGCCGAGGGTAAAATTGCACTGCCCGCTAGTTGGAATAAAACTGCAACAGTGTTTCTTTGAAATACTTAGTATCAGTTTGTTTTGCCAATCTGATACAATCTTTAAAAATTAGTTTGAAGATTTTATCTTATTGGCAAAAGTATTGCTTGATGACCAATAACCAAAAAGTGATAGTAACTAATAACTTTAATAAAATTTAAAATGGAAAGTTTGGCGCCATCTAGTAGTCAGCAATAGAAATAATTAATTAGCGCCATCTTTAGGATAGAGTACAGCAATATGTAAAATGCTTTTACAAAAGTAATATTTTGACGCCTAAGGAAAAATTAAAAATCGACTATAAGGGGAGCGGGTCACTAGTTATAATTATATAAAAATCAATGTAAGTAAGTATGTATGTTTATCCTCTATGGTCCAAAACCGCTCAATTGATTTTAATTCGGTTTTCACTTATGAAAAGAGGGATAAATGGGGAAGGTTTGTATGTATAAAGCACGCTCTTCACTTATAAAAAGAATATTCAACTTTTATTAAAAAAAAAAAAAAAAAAAAAAAACAGCCCGAGGATCACGGCGCGCTTTGCGCTCCCTTTGACGCGGAACAAAAACCGACAAAAATCGGGAACAAAGTGCGAAACCGCGAATTATATGCGAAACGGCTCCACACTTAGCGTTCGATCTCTTTCGCGGCTTTTGCGCGCGAATCGCGGGATAGTGAAGAGCGGGCATAAAAATTGCTCCCCGGCGAAGCCGAGAGTAGGTCATTAGTATTAAAAATTTTCACATGGATTAAATTTGTTTTAAAATTGATGCTGTTTTATTTCTTTAATACTTCGTCAATTCATATCAACACGGCTCAACGTGGCTAATAAAGATATTTGAAGTAAATTATATAGCTAAAGCTACCAAACAAATTTCGCGGCTTAAAAATGAATTATACTATACTATAATTATATATCACTAATTCACTAGGTATGTACTAAAATTGTCCAAAAAACAATATTTTCCAAAGCCATGTCAGCGCCACGCCTGCGGCTCTTGTTTGCTGTCTCGTGAACTTCGGACTGATATTTTCATCTATACATTTACTCTATGCCTATACTCACTCAGTCCCACGCCTTGCACATAGATGACGCCACCTTAAAGATGGCTTTTTACTGGGGTTTTTACTATTATATTTATATAATAGACCTATATATATTTTATGTTAATTTCGGCAGACAGGCTAACGGTCCATTTGATGATAGGTAGCTACCGCTACCGTCGCCTATAAGACAAGCAATGCGACAGGTGCTGCAAGTGCGCTGCCGACCATAAGGACCATACCAACCTTATTAAGGATAAGGAATTAAGAAGGGACAGGGCAATGGGTTCTGGCATCTCTTGATCACCGTAACACAAAAGCACACAATAGGTACTTATGCTGTTAGGTATTTCAGGTGGTCTTCAGTAAAGGGGTTGGTGTCTGCCGCCAGATGGGCTGCCCAAATGATGGTGCGTTTCATAACAAAACAAAAAATGAAAAACTATTTACGAAAATAGATCACAAATAGAATTTATGTGATACTTATATTATATTTATCTGTGACTGTCGTTACATTCTGTTGAAAAGGTAATTTAAAATATATTTTATAAAATATATTTATGCCTTTATTTTAATATATATATAAAAAAAGCCTTCATAATCCAAGCTAACTGCCAACCTAGGCCCCGACGCGTCTGACATTTCCTAACAATCAGTGTGTCTGCATTATCGATTGAATTTGCGAATACACCGGCTAATAAAACTTGACCTGCGAGACATCTGAAATTTCTTCTCAAAGCTCCAACAAATTAAAGTATTCAGAGGGGCTGGGGAGTTAAACTTTAACTGGTGCATGCACGCACAGCACATAATACAGAGAGAGCTATCGCGCAAGCGCTCTACATACACCCCACCCGCCCATATCAGCCAGACACTTGTCCGGTTGTCCGTAGCCGGCGAATTTCTACACAGTGTATGCGTCCTATACGGTACGGGTACGCAATAATATATCTCGACAATTTTAAAAAAAGAATTAGTGATATCTCGTGTTTAGAATATAATTTATTAGCATTTAAAAGCGCGCGGACGCATCTACATATTGCTTCAGCTTTTACGCTTAACAATGGAATTAGTTTTAGAATAAAATTTATTTTACCAAATATACTTAGTGCGTTATCGAGTACGCGGAAGAAAATGGCGGACATTACCCTTTTAACATTTTAAATAGAGTTAGTCTTAATTTCGAATAAAACCTAGTTTTTCTGGACAATAGTTATTTAGGATGATTACTATAGCGAGAACTTTCTGTACGTAGATTTTTGTAGTTTAATTCTCGTGTGAAGGACAAACAAAATCAATATTCGGTCGGCGATGTCGTCGGGCGTTTAGTTACGAGTTGCCGGTTCGTTTTAAGCTGTACTCTTTGCGGAATTGTTGTTCATGTCAGAGGAAAAAGAAGACTTGGAAATCTGCTTCCGTTGAAGACATGACTACTGAAACGGCTACGCCTAATCAGGTAAGGGTTCGTTGTTTGTGCGAATATTTGCAGCAAGAAAACCGTCAGGCGTCGATTTTTTATCACCGTGTCAAGGACACTGCCCTTTCCCGATTTAGACATGTTATATAACTTAGGTATTCAATATTCTGTACATATAGGTATTATATATGATTGTTCTTTAAGTAGTTTAAAACAGTAATAGTACATAGAAAATCGTTAAATATTAGGTACTATTATATTTTCATTAAAATTTTAAAACCTAACAGTTGAGCCTGTTAAGTGTCTTTTATAAGATGTTACTTCGGAGAGTGTGCTCAGGATCTGCATAAGCTCACATCGCCTTCCGCTTTATTCTATCGGATAGCCAGACGTACGACTGGTTACAATCCTCATCTAGTCAAAATCCCTCTTTTTCTGACCAAGCGCTTTCGGCTTTAAAACATCATTTAAAATGCGCACTGTCAAGGATTGGATCTGTGTTTCTTAGATCATATAACCAAATCTCTTTAAAGTTCGAGTGAATATTGCCTTTGTGTCGCCTTGTGCCGTAAAAATTGCCGCACCATTACACATAGGCATTCTACAAAAAATTGACGAGGGTTCAGAATACTTTATGACTTTCCGCTATAAAAAATTTTCAAAATTGGGAAGTTATTGATTTTAGGCCGATTTTTGAAATTCGAGTTAGTATTCGTGTCTGAAAACGTCAATCTCCAAAAACTGCACCGAATGCTTTTATAATCTTGTATTTTTTAAAGAATTAATATTAATAATGTTTTGTATTTATTTTTATTTGTAAATGCACACTTTTTGAGGAGTTTTTGATAACGCAATTTTTTTTCTTCAGCAGCGAATTTTACGGCTTCTGGGCATTCTTAATCCACTTGTAACATCTGTGGCGTTTCTTGAGTCATAGGTGACGGTGGCCACAGCTACCGAAAGCCTTGCCGTCGAACTTAATTCATAAAAAAAAGTGTACCTATATTATTATTATATCTTGCGTCGTGCGCAGTCCATTCTCATTGAGGGAATCACAAAGTCCATTTCTCTATCCCACCTTATTTCTTCATATTATTCTTTAGCGTTTCACCAAGCTCATTTCACCAATCCCAACCTAACCCTTTATCCTTAATCCTTTAGATCGGCAGCGCACTTGTAGCATCTGTGATTTAATAACGACCTTTACATAAATAAACTTCACATAGGTAAATACATAAACTAATAGAATAACTTAAAAATTTAAGTTTAACTTTACTTTTTTTTATTAGAGATGGGTTAGCTGTTGGCCAACAACCAGCTGTGTAGTAAGGATGAGGCCTATGATGGAGCGAGCTCACCCAGAAGATGCCTATTCACTCAAACTTTGAAATATTTGGGTTAGTATATGAGCTCGGAAATACAGACGTCGGCAGGGAGTTTCCAAACCTTGGCAGTGCGCATTATAAAGGATGTTTTAAAGCGCTTGGTCCGAAAAAGTATCTTAATCTTAAGAAAAAAAAAACTTAAGTAACTTAAACTCTATAAATAGAAATAAATAGAAATATAACTGTAAATAGAACGCGACTTCGCTTGCGTAACTTTATAAAATATAGCCTGTTACTCGCTGATAACATAGCTTGTTTTATGGGTGAAAGAATTTTTAAAATCGGTCCAGTAGTTTTTGAGTTTTTTCACTACAAACACACAAATCTTCTCTCTTTATAATATTAGTATAGATTTATATACTACCTACCTAATATATAATTAGTTATATAAAATTATATTCGAAAAAACAATTGTCTATTTCTATAACAAGTTAACAGATAAATATATGAGAAATGTAGGTAAGCATGTTTGTGATAGGATGAAACCCCACAGTTACTGTATACAGTAATCTGATACGGCATCGAGTCAAGGACGTTAAGCAAGTAGATATTTTTACTCATATGAGCAATTCTAATTTGTAGTGTTTATTCATTACAAACACACATACAAAAAATTTAATATTTTCTCTTTATAATAATATTAGTGTAGATCATTGCCGACAGACTGTAAGTCTAGTTGATGACTGCGGTAAGCAGCGTGCCCTGCCAGTATGTCAAACATTAAGTAATTATCTATAATTTTATTACGGATATTGCATTGTATACACGCACTTCCCAAAGATTAAAATAACATAATATTGTCTCCAAAATTGTCTTTGAAGTTCTGAAAAAACATCGAAAAGGAAAAGAATATTTTCTAATTTCAAATTTGGAAACAATTCGTGGAGACAATAACATTGTCGCTAGCGTTCGCTTCCGCTCGGCGTGGTTCCAATAATGAAATCAATTCATAATGAAAGCAATATGAATATTACTCGTCGGAAATTTCTTGACAATTCGAAAGAATGCGCCCCGTCTGTACCGTCGCCAACAATAGCGCAATCGCACGTGTAATGTTCCGAATTCTTTCCCTAGATTCTGTTATTACTTAGATATTTAATTTTTGTTGACTGTTTTGTTTGAATTTAGATTAGACATTTTACAATAAAACAATTATTTTTATTAAAAAATAAAAATATTTCAATAAAAAATTTAGTAAATTTTTTAAACACTTTTGTTGCCGATTGTAGCGTGTAGTGTAGCATTCTTTCGAATTGTCAAGATATTTCCGACGAATATATTATGTCAGACCGCAATTTAATTTTGTGAATTAAATCAATTATTTTTTATGACCTTTCTTCCTCGTATCTTCTATGACACAATAGTCATTTTAATAATTAAGATTCATTTCGGTAAGTAAATAATAACTTATCCTTGGGCTATAATAATCGCAACTAATACTATAAGTGCGAAAGTGAATTTGTTTGTTATGATTTCACGCCTTAACTACTCGATCATCGTGTTTTGCACACACTTTGTCAAAGGTACTGAAAAGGACGTATCTTTCATCCAGAAAAAACAAACAGTTCGCGAGGGATAATCTAAAAATTTTAAAAAATCAATAAAGATTCAACAAATAAGATGACTGCAGTGTGTCCTGTCACTACTAAAACACTCAGATCAGAGCCAACTTTGAAATATTTCGCAATATACGGATGCGAATATCCGCGATAATCCTGATACTTACATATTATCTAAATATTATGAGAAATAATGTGGCTAATATTTCATGCGACTCGGTAATAAAAGCCAATGACCGTGACACGGACCGCTCCCCAGTCTACAATAGTGACCTGATTATGACTTCACACTCATATTAATTTAATTAATAAAGAAATAAATTTCTATAAATTGACTCTCGTCTATGAACATGCTATGATATAATTTTTAAAAAAATACAATATTTTAAAATTATTATTTATAATTAGTTTTTATATTCAATTGTTTATTTTTCGTAAATTGACTTAAAGATGGCGTATATTAACGCTCTGGTGTATATTGAAATGCAACGTAATACTTATAAGTATAAATACACGAGATTAACTTCGACTTATTGTGGAAATACATAATATATATTATTATAAAACTACTTATATTGAAACTTTTTTTCAATTTTTTTTTTAATTTTGATTCTTGTTTTAATTAATAAACTTATAACTAAGGCTTTATAAAGTTACCAAGCTAACTGTATAGAATACTAATTAATCATAGCATGAAAATGTCGATTCACGCTAAAGATTCTACCATAATGACTTAGGTATATAAATTATTATTTTAGCAACAAAACATAAGGGTAATTTCTATCAAATCACGTTAAGGGCGTGGTTACATAGACGGCGGAACTCTATGGATTACCTATACCTAATGAAATCTGATCTTTTGAAAAAAAAGTTTGATTTCCGCCATTTTGTTTTATAAGTTTATATTTCTTTAGATGTTGCATTCGGAAACCAAAAATGATATTTTTAAGGAATTTATAATATTAATATTTACTAATTTTTATTTTAAATATTACGATTTAAAAATAACAATACAATTTACAAATTTAAATTTCAATAAATAAAATCCAAATTTTATTCCTGTGAGTTAAATCGCTAGGCCATAATGAGGTTCTGAATGAACCATTTCTTTTTTCTTCGCCTAATAATTCCAAAAGGTGTTTGAATTTCGAATCACGATCGCAGCAAAAATCGATTTTTCTGCGAGTTTTTAAGCACCAAAGTACCCTTTACCTGCTGGAGAGGTGAAAATAACATTATTTATTTGTTCCGTTTTTGAATCTGATAGTAATGCGATTAAGGGTGTCTTATTAGTCTTTCACTAACTACAAGTAAAGTGTTGATTAGTTACTTTTAGAAATAATTTTAAATTATGCACTCGGTTTACCGCATCCTTCGATAGGCGAATTTTTTTATTATTTTCTTTTTAATTTTTACTTTTACCGTACAAACAAAGGTATATCAGCTCCATCATTCCCGGTTACCGGTGACTTTAAATGGCGGTTAGCCTACTTGACACTTTGCTCAGAGATAGTGAAAGAGGCCCTAAGTGTACAAGTATAAGTACATGTAGAGTTATGATAGCGTTTTCAAGTAAAGAAAGGATTCGATAGTTTTAGCCATCGAAATAATATATCTTTTTTTTAGCACACTTAATATTTGTGAAGTGAAATTTTCTAAGTATTTCTAGTAAGTTTTAAAATAGTTAACTAAGACAGTATATTATGTAGGTTCATTTTTATGTCACCGCGCCCCACACTTTTAATAAGGGTAGTTACTTACTAGTTAGACCAGTTTTAGCGGCCCATAAGTCAATGCTCAGCAGTAGGAAAACCTCCATCGACTAAGCATGCTGATGATGTTTACTTACTCTCCACAAAAGCCTATCTCACACAATAATAGAATGCTTCTCGTGGCATAGTCACAATAGTTCTTTAGCTGCACAGACAAGAGCCTCATTTGCGAAGCGTCAACTTCGCACAAAGGATACGTCTGGCGGATGTACAGTCAGCACAAATATAAGTATGGCAGGTTTCTTCGCACAAGTATGTTTAACAAAAAAAATTATAATGATAAAAAACAATAAATTTCGCGTCGAAATTAAAATTGCAAAAGCTAACTTAGTAAAATCGAAGCTTATCCAATGCTGTTCAGTTTTTCGTCATCTTGGTAACATTAATTTTGGTAGTCGAGTAGTAAAGGCTTAAGCGCTCTGACCTGCTTAGAACTCGGAACCCCTGACTGAGGTCCTGAATTCGATTCGCGGCAGGGCCAAATAAGATGAAATCTTCAAAGTTGATTCAGGTCTCGAGTTGATAAAGACGTCTGTACTGTAGTCTGGTTCGGTCGTCGACTCGTTTCTGTTGAAAGTTGAGTAGTTACTAGTTTGAATCTTTTATTCAGTGGCCATTATCATGCCTTTGATTGTACTATTATCATGCCATTGGAAAATTCTAGAGGCAATTATTCTGAGAGCAGTCTTTACAACTCAATTAATTCCAATTTTAAAATTTGCTTTCGAAATTTTAAATGAATTTTCAATGGTCTCAAAAATATCATTTAGTTTTGGCTTTAATTTGAGGTGGAGTATTGCTGCACCTCAGATTAAAGTTGGGAAGGTTCAGCCAAATACATACTAACTTGCCGCATTCGACTCGGTGGATCGCAGAGCTAGGAGGCTAATTGGCCGCAGTACGCTTTTAGGAACTAAGTTGCAGAGCCTGGCATATAAACGCAAAATAACATGTCTATGTGTCTTTTATAAGATGTACTTCGAAGAGTGTGCTCAGGAGCTGCAAGAGCTCACACCGCCTTCCCCTTTCTTTCATCGGACATTCAGTCAGACGCATGGCCAAAATATCTGTTTTTCTGACCAAACGTTTTTAAAATACTCACTACCAAGGATTGGAACTGCCTTCCGACGTCTGTGTTTGCGAGCTCATATAACCCAAATCGTTTTAAAGTTCGAGTGATAAGGCATCTTCTGGGTGAGCTCGCTCCATCGTCAGCCTCGTCTTTTTAATTCTTGCGCGTTATAAATTAAATTAATACCGCGTGCTTGCTGGATTTGCTTGGCAAGGCTCCTCTGACAAGAGTCTTGCGCAATCTTAATAAAATGGCAAAATTGATTGACCTGTTCCATTGCACACTGAATGAATTCAGTAGGGTAGGACTATTTGTGATATCTTATAGTAGATAATTTTGGTTTTATTATTTTAAGTATTCTTGTAATGTCTTGTGCATGTTTTTGTAAATTTTGTAATTTTTATAATTTGTGGAATTGATTTGTGTAATGTAAATAATTTAAATAATGTAGTTCGATTGGGAACTGTTACCTCGAATTAGGATTAGTCCTGTTATGATGTACCATGTGTGTTGTTGTAAATAAATAAATAAATTCTTTACTTATTATCTATTATTAGTTTACTTTTATGTTAGTGTTGTCATTGTAGATTTTTCCCAATTAACTGATATTATTTTTTTATGTTCGATTATGTGCAGTTTTGCAAACAGAATAAAGAAAAAAATATAGTGGCATAAAGTATAAAAAAAATATAGTAATAAAGTGGTAAAAATTTCGCCCGGTTATTTAGAGTCAGAAATTTTTACCAATACATTTTATTCTAATAAACTCCTACATGACCACTAAAATATGCGATTCATTGGACTAGGGGAAGAAGGGAGAAAACCACCCCAATAAGAGGGGTGACATTTTACCGATAAAATCGCTCGATATAGATGACGATCGCAAACAATAAAATTGGGGTAGATATTTCTATAGAGATTTACGACTAGTGCCTACATATACTACTGAAGTTTCTAAAATAAATTGGGGAGATTATTCGACGACAGGAATATAATAAGGTAGAAGCATCGAAGTACTACAACTATGGAATTTGCGTCACAAATGCCAAAGCGGCACATAAAAAGTACGCCTAAAACGGAATCATGGCGGAGTCTTGCCTACGCGCGTCAATGGTAAAAGGTAGTAACGACCAAGTTTTACTATTGATTTTAAACTCCAATGTATGGACGTAAAGTCCATTTTCTTTAAATGACAGATGACAGAGTTCATGCTCTATGCATATGTCACTTTTAAATGTTCCTTAAAGTTCGTAGTGTCTTGTATGGCGTGCGAAATCCATAGTTGTAGTACATTGATGGGTAGAAGCTTCAAATTTGGCAAATATGAAATGCAAAAAGCGCTATCACCCAATCGTCGTCTTCTGTGACTTTATTTACATTCAGGTAGTTATTTACAAATTAAGTGTTCACATGAAATTTAAAGAAACAAATAAATATAAAATCAAAAAAGTAACTAATAATAAAATTAGCCTAATAAAAGTAATAAAATTAGCCTAATTAAAAAAATACAAATTAAAAAAAATACTAAAAATAAAGGAAAAATTGACGAGATATTTAAATACCAAATATAATTTAAAATTAAAAATCCTGACAACTTACAAATAATTTACAAATAATTTTCATAATTAGGAAAATTCAAAAGAAAAAAATATCTAAAAGAAAAACCTAAAGAAGTTACAAACAAAAGTAAATTGACAGTTTGCATTGTTCTATTTATCATAGAAAATCATTAGATAATAGAACTAACATTACTAACACGGTTTGCTAGTCTCCTTTCGTTTCTATTAGATATAGAACAGGGACATATTACGGTGACGTAACTTGCCCGAGAATGACGTCAATCGATACGGTAGAATTGTTGTGGATACAATAAAAGCATTTTTATTTGCATAGAGTGTTTATTATTGAGCTACGAGCTAAATAAACCGACACCATTTCTAGAATAATGACAGCTTGGAATAATATTTGGACTCGGTAAATACGAGTAGGGTAGTCCTATCAATAGGACCAACAGGAAAAAAAGTCCGCGTCATTTGATCAATTCGAAGCAGCAAAAAAATTTTATACTATCATTTCTTGAATCCTTAAAACTAACTTCATTAAAACTTATGACCGAAGAAATTATGAGATTGGCTACGGTATGAGGAAAGTATCTACATAACTGTTTTCTAAAAATTATTTAAAAGATTAGTGGGCATTGATTTTCAATATATATATATTAATATTCTTCAAATATACTCTGCACAAATAGGATAAAGCAAGAAAAACAAAATTCATAAAACAAAGTCAATGCAAAGTGTACTGACAAATCGGCGGGGCTCCCCCGAACAAATATAATAGGGGGACATTACCCCCAGCGGGTGGGGTGTGAAATAATTGGTCGCGTGCACTGCTTCTAATTTAGATGCAATATTTTTATAAGTATGAACTAAAACTTCGGTAAATTACCAATCTTTAAGTTTATTGTAAATTTAATTTTTACATAAATTTGTTAGTAAACTAGCCGATCCCCGCGACTTCGTCCACGTTGAATTATATATAGATACTTAACCCCATTTAACGCTCTTTCCACTCGCATTCATTATCAGTGTGATAAGTCACATTTTTGTTAATACGATGACTGTGATTGATGTCTGTCAAATTAGTCTTCATAATAAATAAATAAAATAAATAATGGCACAGTCTGTCAGTACAGCATCACTCTGGCTGCAGTTAGACGCGAAAAATTTCTTGCTAGCCGCTTACTTGTGTTCATTCTCAGCAAATTTAAACTCTACTGACTAGGCAACAACGTTTAAATTACCTAACCAAGCGGCGGCAGCTTTTAACACTCAATGCCCGACCCAATAACGGGGTGTTATAAGTTTGACTTTTGTGTCTGTGTTTATCTGGTTACCAAACGGATGGACCGATTTTAACCCGTTTTTCTTTTGCTTGAAAGCCGACGTGATTGGGATCATTCTTAGCTATAATTTATGAAGATTTTGACTATTTGACGAAACGATTTCACTAACTTTTATATGTTCGATTGATATGAAATTTGGTATACTGTTACTTCGGCGCTATTTACATGATTTGGTAACCTTGACTTGATGTTGCAACATCAAGTAATCTGCGGGATACCCAACTCCTTAGCAACTTACAGCAGATATAGCGTGTTTGGGCTCAATAGAAAGTCAGGGGTTTATTATTGCTTGTTTAATTAAGTTAAAAAATAAACTAATGAAATTTTATTTAAATTCATTAATTTAATTAAATATGTATATAAATTACGAAAATTTAATTACTTTATATTTACTAAGCTTAAGTCATTTAGACTTAAGTAATTTATCCCGTAGACAAATTGCTTTCCAGTTTTATGGGACAATGTAAATATGGTTAAGATATCTTTTTATTAAGATAAATAAATAAAATAAGAAAGAGCGTAGAGCTTTAATGCGCGGGTAAGATGTCTACCACTATATTTTTTCAAAGCTCTGGTCGGGAATAATTAAAAAATAATAATTAAAAAAACATAACGACATGTAATATGAAGGGTGTAGAGTACCTACTGGCGCGTGTCTAATAGCGGCATCATAATGTATTACACATACCTAACCCTTCCCGCTTTCCCACTTTCCCACTTCTTACTTCCGAGTCACTGAATCGTTTTCCCTTAGTTCCTCGTTAAAATGAGTCTAGAATCTAAATTTATACACTAGCTGTTGCACGCGACTTCGCCCGCGTAACTTTATAAAATAGAGCCTTATTACTTGCTGATAACGTAGCTTTCTATAGGTGAAAGAATTTTAAAAATCGGTCCAGTAGTTTTTGAGTTTATTCATTAAAAACATACAAATCTTCTCTCTTTATAATATTAGTATTATAAAGATTTTATATAATAAAATCGTAAACGAGCCATGTCCGTACATTAAAATTATTTTTTCAACAAACAATTTGTACACGCTGTACTTATTACATTACTGAGGTAAAAAAATAGTTTTTAGAATTTTCGTCTGTGCGTTTGTACACGTTAATCTCAGAAGCGGCTTAACCGATTTGAATGCGGTTTTCACTGATATATTGATGATTACCTGGCTCAAACTATAGGTTACTTTTTATCCTAAGAAAATGTTAAGTTCGTGTGGGATTTTCAAAAAACGAACTACAGCGCGTATGAAATTGCGGGAACCAGCTAGTTTAGAATGGAATTGTTAGATTTAAACATACTCGTATAATAAAAATCATATTGTCAGAATATTGTATGTGAAGGTATTGCATTCTCACTAAAATGAGAGTTTTTCTGATAAAATAGGTAAAGTTATTTGACAATAGATAAGTAGCATAAAAAAAGCCCTACTGGTCATAGAGTACCAACCGCAGAACACAGCATACTCTTGCGTCAATCAGTTGGGTTTGCTTATCTGATGGGTATCTCTATATTAACGTTAAGCGGACACGGGGTGATAGCCTATGATATGTCAATTCAGAAAAAATTATAAGAAAAAAATGAGGCGACAATGTATGTCAGTTATTTTGCTTTAAATAATTATTTAGTCTAGCATTCAACATAGACACATTCGCTAGTTACGAGTACCAGCTATTTTATTTATAATATTTGAGAATAACAATTTTAAAAAATCCATTGAATACTAAACAAAATGGCAACGTTTTTCACAAAGAACGCAAAAGCAAGCAGTTAACAAATAATTGGTGTGCATTGTTTTCGCCCCCACACAGTCGACTCGTATCAAAGGGTTTTAGTATTTCACTCGACAATCGTTTCACGCGAACGAATAATGAAGTGTGCGACTCCGTTTCAAAGAAACATTTTTTATCGAATCAAATTTTAATTTTGGAATGCTTTAAAATCGATTATGATCTTACTTTCTTTTGCTTCTAGAATTATTGGAAATTCCACTTTCTTCTAGGGATTGAATTTTGAAAAATTCCAAACTAATGCCCGTTTTCACCAACAATTATTATGAATGGTGTGAACACCGTGAATGGCTGGCTTAAGTAACTTGTGTTGGCTTAAGTCCTACAATACGAGTACCTATATAATTAGTCGAGGGTCTTCGTTTTAGACCATTCGCAGAGAACTATCGGACATTAATTTTATTGTTGAATCGACATGCAATATTGTTATTATTATTTTAAGACAATATTGAATCTAATGATTATATTTGTATACTATATAGAACAAGGATTTTAAAATATATGTTTTAAGATATAACAAGCGTGCACAAACGCGCAGGCAAAAATTTTAAAAAATATTATTTAAGTTTAATAAGTAGAAAGTTACATTTTTAAAACAATAGTAAAAGTACAAATAGTTTAAAAAAATTGATTCAAATTTTGTTATATTACGAGTATGTACCTACTGATATTACATGTATTGATTCAGACACGTGGTGATAATATAAAACTAGTTTAGACATGTGATGATGCCCTCAGTAAAAGATAATCTGTCCCTTATTATCGTATAGTGTCTGACTGTCTGAAACCGATTTGAATGCGGTTTTCACTGATATATTGATGATTACCTGGCTCAAACTATAGGTTACTTTTTATCCTAAGAAAATGTTAAGTTCGTGTGGGATTTTCAAAAAACGAACTACAGCGCGTATGAAATTGCGGGAACCAGCTAGTTTAGAATGGAATTGTTAGATTTAAACATACTCGTATAATAAAAATCATATTGTCAGAATATTGTATGTGAAGGTATTGCATTCTCACTAAAATGAGAGTTTTTCTGATAAAATAGGTAAAGTTATTTGACAATAGATAAGTAGCATAAAAAAAGCCCTACTGGTCATAGAGTACCAACCGCAGAACACAGCATACTCTTGCGTCAATCAGTTGGGTTTGCTTATCTGATGGGTATCTCTATATTAACGTTAAGCGGACACGGGGTGATAGCCTATGATATGTCAATTCAGAAAAAATTATAAGAAAAAAATGAGGCGACAATGTATGTCAGTTATTTTGCATTAAATAATTATTTAGTCTAGCATTCAACATAGACACATTCGCTAGTTACGAGTACCAGCTATTTTATTTATAATATTTGAGAATAACAATTTTAAAAAATCCATTGAATACTAAACAAAATGGCAACGTTTTTCACAAAGAACGCAAAAGCAAGCAGTTAACAAATAATTGGTGTGCATTGTTTTCGCCCCCACACAGTCGACTCGTATCAAAGGGTTTTAGTATTTCACTCGACAATCGTTTCACGCGAACGAATAATGAAGTGTGCGACTCCGTTTCAAGGAAACATTTTTTATCGAATCAAATTTTAATTTTAGAATGCTTTAAAATCGATTATGATGTTACTTTCTTTTGCCTCTAGAATTATTGGAAATTCCACTTTCTTCTAGGGATTGAATTTTGAAAAATTCCAAACTAATGCCCGTTTTCACCAACAATTATTATGAATGGTGTGAACACCGTGAATGGCTGGCTTAAGTAGCAGTTATGTGTTCCCTAACTCTAGGTGACTGTTGGTGAAAACGGGCATAAACAAGTCTTTCGTGATCTCTGTCGACATAAAATTGATTTTACAAATATTTTGTTTTATGTTAAAAAAATATATCTATTATATAAGTCTCTAAACTCGGAAATAATAAAAATGGTTTTCAAGAAGTAAACCATCCTTTTTTTTTTTTTTTTTTTTACAAGAGGAATCATCATAGATACCCACCGGCCGTGGGGACAGACCGGTGGGTTATGTCGGACTCCTGCCCCGAGATGGTAGTGGGGTAGACCTACCGACTAAACCTCTTGGCGTCCTTCACGTCCGCTATAGGCGAAGTTGCGAGGTCGGACGAACACTCTTCCGCAACTCCGCCGCGGGGGTCCGTAACCGGACACTGCTCATTAGGACGGCGCACCCGAACTGCCAAAGTGCGCCGTGCCTCTCAGGATGAAGCGGGCGGTAGAGTCCCCATCTACCGCCCTAGTCCTGTCAGGGATCCAGGTGGCGAGCGTACGCCAGCCGCCTGCGTCCAGTTCGTCGGCGACGGAGGGGATGAGATAAGACGTCGTCCTCTCGTTCTCTCTCCGCCGCCTCCTTCTGCGAGATGACATCTTCGCAGAAGGATTGCGTCGCTCGCCAAGCGGCTCTGCTGCCGACCATAGCTTTAACTACGGCCGACAGAGAAAAGTCAAGTCCAATGGTCGCAGCGAGCTCAGTTCGCTGCGCCAACCATCTAGGGCACTCCGCAAGAGTGTGCTGTGCGCTGTCCTCAGCGCATGCACACGAGTGACATTCTGCAGTTGGCTCCCGACGAGCCACCCGGTGGAGATAGCTCCCGAAACAGCCGTGTCCCGAGAGCACCTGCACCAAGCGGAACGTGAGAGCTCCGTGTCTCCTCTGAAGCCATTCGCCCAGGACTGGGCGAATAGCCTCTACGGTGCGATGGCCGGCACTTGGTTCGGCCAATCTCTCGCTCCATTTCAGGAGGAGGTTTTGACGTGCACGCGAACGGATTCTCGAAACAACCTCTTGCGGAGGCTGAGCTCCCCGAGACCGTACATCTGCAATGGCCAGATATACGGTCGCCTGCACCTCGGCCTCAAGGTCCCATGGTGGCGTGCCCGCCATGACACATGCAGCCTCGAAGGACACTGTCCGATAACCCCGGACGATCCTGAGCGCTAACGCGCGTTGCGCGCGTCGCAGATGCGCCCTGCATTTCTCTCTCAGGCCGTCCGCCCAGATTGGGGCTCCGTATAGAGCCATCGACCGCACTGCCCCCGCATACAAACGACGACAGGCGGTATTTGGCCCACCCAGGTTTGGGAGCAACCTGCCCAAAGCGGCAGCGGCTCCCACCAACTTCGGTTCCAAGAGCCGAAAGTGTCCTACAAAACTCCAGCGACTGTCCAGGACGAGGCCGAGGTATTTCATCGTGGGCTTCACGTCCACGGAGACCCCCCCGATGATAATCTCTGAACCCGGCGGCGGTGCCTTCCGAGGCCCGTGAAAGCACATGGCTTCGGTCTTGTTTAAGGCTACGGTGAGCCCTAACCGCCGGATTCGTTCGACGACGTGAGCCACGCCAGTGGTAGCCAGAATAGCCGCCCATCTATAATCTGGTGCTCGGGCGGTTACCAGGGTGTCGTCAGCGTAACAGGTCACGCCGACGCCCGGCAGGTTAGCGCCTCTGAGAACCGAGTCATAGCCAATGTTCCACAGGAGCGGCCCGAGGACCGACCCCTGTGGAACTCCGCATGTAATATGGCGGTGTCTCAGTCCCCTCTGCGTCGGATAGCTCACTGATCGTTCAGTGAGGTACGCTGCGATCATCCGGCGCAGGTATGTTGGTACCCTGTGGTACTCTAGTCCGGTCATGATACAGCGCCACGGTAGGCTGTTGAAGGCGTTGGCAATGTCCAACGACACCGCCATAACAACCTGACCATGGGCTACTGCATCGTGCGACAGGTCTCGCACGCTTGCTATCGCGTCTATTGTGGATCGACCACGACGGAATCCAAACTGGCTGGTGCTAATGTTCGGCCCAGTTCCCTCGATGTGCCGAACGAGGCGAGTGGCGATGACTCGCTCGAACAGCTTGTTCACCTCGTCCAGCAGGACGATGGGCCGGTAAGCCGACGGGGAGTCCGCCGGTCTTCCTTCCTTCTTGATTAGCACCAGCCGGCCTTCCTTCCACTTACGCGGATAGCAGCCATACCGGAGACAGAGGTCCATCAACTCTCTGAGACGGCACCCGAGTGGCCCCGCGGCCAGAGCTAGTACTCGGCCAGGCACGCCATCAGGCCCCGGGGCAGTTGCCGCCTTCCTGCGTAGACGTAGTAGGGCGGCGTCCAGCTCAGCCTCGGTCACCTCCGGTGGGAGAGCCTCGTCCTCCCTTCCCTCGACCGCAGCTTCCAGCAGCGGAACCGGTCCCAGTGAATGTTCGACCCGGTCGGGGAAGAGGTTATCCACTACTCTCTCCAGGAGCTGTGGCTCCAAACTACTCGTCAGCGGAGGTGCCCATGGGCGCATTTTCTGCCTCACAAGCCTGTAAGGCCTACCCCACGGGTCGCCGTCTATGCTGTCCAGCAGCTCCTTCCATGAGCGAGACTTCGCTTCAGCGATAGCCGCCTTCAACCGTAGGGAGCGCTCCCTGTACTCGGAGTACAGTAGGGACTCCTGCGCCTCGTCCCTGTTCCGCCGCCTACGGCTTCGGGTAAATCGGCGTCTCGCCCTCACGCAATCCCGGCGGAGCTGTGCTATTTCCTCTGTCCACCAGTAGACCTGTCGCCTTTGGGGTACTCGCCAACTACGGCGAGGCATCGCCGCGTCGCACACCTGCTTCAAGGCTTCTGCGAACCAGTGTGCAGTCGTGTCGGCGTTCGCTGGACCCACTGCACCGGGTACCCACGCTTGCACGATCGCTGCCTCCTCGATGAGATCCTTGTTGAGGCCCTTTATTGACCACCGTGGACCGTTCCATCCCGCTGCCGAACGAGAGTCATTCGGTGAAACCCGAGACGCGGAAATATCGAACCATATGTAGCGATGGTCCGACAAAGTTTCGATGTCTTCGAGGACCCTCCAGCCTTGGACACGGCGTGCCAGGTCAGGACTTGCAAAGGAGAGGTCTACAATGGACCCGCCCTGCCTGCGGACGCATGTCTGTATCGACCCCCTATTCAGTAACGAAAGGCCAATGGTAACGGCCCACCTTTCAAGCCGCCGCCCACGGTTATTCGTAGCCGGACAGCCCCAAGCCAAGGACTTGGCATTGAAGTCCCCGGCAACGAGGACCGGGTGCGGACTGCTCCGAAGGACAACCTCGCCCAGATCCAACAAGGATCTTTCGAATTCGGCGATACTTCTGTTGGGGGAGAAATACACTCCCACAACTACAGTTCCACCTACTAATGCAGCGACGTACCCCTTTCCCCGGACTATGTTCCCGAAGGTGGGGGAGCCAGTAGCAGGTTGCGACGCAATCGCTACCACCCCGTCTCTGTCTCCGACCCAGTTTGCCGGGATCAGATATGGCTCAGCCACTATTGCAACGTGTATCGACCACTGCGCCAGGCTCTGGCACAAAAGATCCTGTGCCCTGGCGCAGTGGTTGAGATTCGCCTGTAAGACGCGAAGGGACATTATTTGGCAACGGTCTCTACGTCCATCACCCCAGCTGCCGGCGTGGCAGACTTGGTTGCGGGCTGTGGGTTCTCAAGACCCTTGCCAGCCTTCTTCGTCTTCTTTCTTTTCTTGTTGCGGGGGGCAACACACGCTCTGCTGCCCAAGCTGTGCCCCGCAGGTTTTTCATGTTCCATGCACACGGGGCACTCAGGCTCCGATGTGCACTCGCGCGCCTTGTGACCGGGCTTTCCGCAGCGGAAGCACAGCGTGCTGCGGTCAGTCCCGGTACATTTGTGACGGGGATGCCCTGTCTCGAGGCACCTAAAACACCTAGCTGGCCTAGGTGTCAGCAGTTTGACCTGCGCCGACACCCATCCGACTAGCAGGCGACCGCTACGTGCCACCTTATCCGCAGCGGTGACAGGGCACCGTATCCAAACGGAGGAGGAACCCCCGTTTGACAAGCGTATGTCACCCGATTTGACTGCATCGGGTAAGCAATCGCCCACCCGAGCAATCGCTTCGGCGACCTCCTCTTTGGTGACCGAGTCATCAAGACCAGTGATCCGCAGGTCTGTGGATTTCACAGGCCTCGTCACTACCGCTCTGTCTCCGAGAATTCCTCTGATTCTGGCGGCTAAGGCGTCGGCCTTAGCGCCAGCAGTCGTTCCCGGTAGCTCCAGAATACGCGCGTCCGTCTGCTTCGCAGGTCTGAAGCGAACAGACGGGATCCCGAGCTCCTGAAGGTCAATTTGGGTCCTCAGTTCCCTAATTGATTCCTTATAGGTGGCGCCCCTCTCAATCGCTTCGGGAAGCAGTGTGATAACCACGGCCGCCGAGCGTGGGGGGCGCAACTTCGGCGGGGTCCCCTGCGAGCGAGCGCCGGCTAGCGTGGGCCTATTAGGTGCCGCCTTACCCTTTTTCTTGAGACCCCGCTTAACCACTGTGGTCCAGCCCTCTTCCATGAACTTAGGCGCTGGGGGAAGCGGGCGGGGCTCCGTTTTCTTCTGGGCCGTTGTTTTTCCGGTACCCTTGCCCTTAGGAGGGCGCGCAGGTGCCGCCTCGCGCACGGCGCCTCGGCGTAGAGGCGGCTTTGCAGGCGGGGCCTTGAACAGATCTGGTGGAGGCAAGTCAGCTGCCGGCACCGACTGTCTCCTAGCGGCCAGCATTAGCCGCCCTGTCTCATCCGGTGTTAGACGGGTCTCCAGGGCCTCAAACCTATTATTGATCATGGCCCCGACACTTACCATGATCCTATCCAGAAGACCCTCTGATTCAGGCGCAGACAATTGTCCGGCCTGAGTTAACTCCTGGCGAGGCTTGTAGGCCTCTAACATTTCCCGCCTCATGTTGGTCATTTCCTCGCGGAGAGTGTCCAGCTCAGTCCGCAGACGAGCGTTGTCTTCCTGGACCTTCCGCATCTCTTCAGATGGTGAGAAGGTCTCCACGTCGGATGCCGCCTGGGAAATTGTGGCAAATACCCCATCAAGGGCCTTTTGTAGGTTCCCATTAAGGCCCGTTTCTGAGGACACGGCCTTTACAACTGCAGCCGCGCACTTCAGACGCTCCCTCAGAGTAATGGCGTCGCCGAGCTTATTGGCCAACGATACGGGGTCGTCAGCAATGGAGCTCCTTGAGCCTTTGGACGAGTCGCGGGCGCTGTGCTGTTTGGCCTTGGCCATACCAGCGTACTCGCCCGTCGTGGGCGGACGACCCCTGCCCCTCTTTTCCTCGTTCTTGTTTGCTTTAGTGGCAGGTTTGCCACTAGAGCTCCCAGATCCCCCGGAGTCGTGGCTTTTGGCGACGCTCTTGGTTTTGAGGAAGGTCCTCTTGCGGATTTGTCGGCCTCGAGATCCTGGAGAGGCCGTGTCTATGGAGAAGTAAGAGCCGGAGTCAGATCCGGTCTTGCCACTCGCAGGACTAACATCTCGTGATGACGCCGAAGGCGTCATCACGCGGTTGAGCATATCTACAGGGCTGGTTGCCCCGCTGCTCACACCCTTGACAGGGTCGCGCGTCGACCCTGTTTTAATCCGCGCACGCGTGCGCACTCCCCCAATCGCCTCGGTAACATATTTCTCACCAAGGGACCCGGTCATCCCTTGGCGCCGTTGGCCAGACGGAGCGCATTGGCCGCTCGTAGTACATTTCACACTTGGAGCCCGAGCTAGCTCCGAGCGCCCGGCGTCAGCGGGATCGCAAGACATATCCGTTTCCTTTTCTGACATTTCCATATTGTTTGGGAAGGAACGCCTGCGGCCTTTTCCCAAGGGGCCGCAGGTGCGCTTGGGACTGGGTCCCCCCCAGCCATTCAACCCCTCGGCACGCCGACCTTGGGTTTGGGGTGATTTTTTATAGTGGTTTTCTTCCACGTGGTTTGACGCTCAGTGCGCCAAACCCCCGGCCGCGCAGAGTGCGAGGTTACGGGTTGCCCGACGATGACCTAGGCCACACGCCGCGCCCGCGGACCTAGAAGGTCCGCCGCCTGCGAGCCGGAGCTCCACTGCCCCATTTCGGGGCCACCATAACAGCGCCGAGCGCATTGGCACAAGTCGCGCATCCGCGCCTCTGGTATGCCAGAGACGCCCACGACCCACATTGGGTCACCTGGCAACAGCATCTGGCTTCTTGGACAAGAAGCCATAGCTTCACCCTCGAGGTTATTTTTTAGAGAGGTTTTCTTCCTCGCAGTCCAATGCGTGGTGCACTGGACCCCCGACCCCACACAGTGTGGGGCTACGGGTTCATATGGCTGTGCAATGCCCGCCCTTAAAAGACCAGGCAGCCACATGCCAGTTTTTGTCCGCGCCGGCCGCAGCCGGTACCCCCCATATCTGGGGGGCATTCCCCTATCCGCAACCTGGGGACGCGTCCGATGGCGGGACTGGAAACCGCACACGGAAAGTAAACCATCCTACAATTCGAATACCTATATAATTAGTCGAGGGTCTTCATTTTAGACCATTCGCAGAGAACTATCGGACATTAATTTTATTGTCGAATCGACAATAAAACTTTAAGACAATATTGAATCTAATGAGTACATTTCTATATTATATAGAACAAGGATTTAAAAATATATGTTTTACGTGCACAAACGCGCAGGCAAAAATTTAATTTTTTTTATTTAAGTTTAATACGTAGAAAGTTACATTTTTAAAACAATAGTAAAAGTACAAATAGTTTAAAAAAATAATGTCAAACACGGTTTTTACAAGTTTATTATATGTAGGTATTGATTCAAATTTTGTTATATTACGAGTATGTACCTACTGATATTACATGTATTGATTGACACGTGGTGATAATATAAAACTAGTTTAGACATGTGATGATGCCCTCAGTAAAAGATAATCTGTCCCTTATTATCGTATAGTGTCTGACTGTCTGAAATCTCAATATGTAAAAAAATTATTTTTATATTTTTTTTTAGGCGGACGCCAGCACTGCTTTTCTCCGGGCAGCACGCGCGGGCCAAATAGAAAAAATCATCACCCTTCTGGAACAAGGCGTGGACATCAATATAAGCAATGCTGTAAGTAAACCGATATATTCTGAATCTTGTTTTATTGATTTTTTTAATGTATGGGTCGACAGACAGGCTGACGGTCCACTTGATGGTAGATGGCTACATTCACCTATTAACACAAGCAACGCCACAGCTGCTGAAGTGCGCTGCTGACCTTAGTAGGATAGGCATTAGGACAAGGCATTAGATAGGCATAGGGAAATGGGCTCTGGCATCCCTTACTCACTTATTGACACAACAGCATATATGCTATTTCACGGTAAGGGTGTGGTTACTGCCGCCAGACGGGCTGAAGAGCCAACTTTGAAAAGTTCATTTAAAAAGTTGACCCTGCCGGGAATCGAACCCTAGACCCCTGAGACAGAGCGTTAAGGCAAGCACCCTAACCACTCATCCAACATTCATTGCAAGCCCGAGCGTATTCGAATCACGTCAGCCTTTTCAACAGCCGTTCGTTCAAGTCAATAGACAATTACTTCTTTCAATAATTACACTAATAAAATCACAATAAATGTCACTTGAAGGGCAATTTGTTAATAGAGTTTTCTTTATATTTTTTCCTTAGAAATTGGTACGGAAATTCGCGAAACTTATTTCCACACGAACCAAGGTTAGACGGCTTCGACGGAAATTGAGTTGTATTGTTCTCTACGAAGAGTCTATTTTGGTTAAATGCTGCAAAAGGGTTTTTTTTTTGTATACGGGCCGGACGGGGTATGAACACGCGATCAAGTCACGAATAAAGATAATAACACACCACAAGTTAATTTTTATAAATTTAAAAAATCTCAGAATTTAACAAAAGGTAGTATTTTAATTAGATTTTCTTCGTGAATGTTTCAGTTCAAAAGTGGTGTCTATTGGGTCATAAGAGCAAAATTATTTAGTTTAGTCATAGTTTTAACACTGCGTTTCGCTACCATAAATTAGATAGCCTGTCTGGCGGCAGTAACCACCCCCTTACAGAAGACCACCGTGAAACAACAGCATGTGTGTGTGCTTCGTTGTAACCGTCTATTCCTGGTCTAATCTTATTATGTTTCACCGAAGTCGTTATATCCGGTTTCTACTGTATACCTATTTTAAAAATAAAAAATTAAAATATATGAGCAACTAGCTGGTGCCCGTGACTTCGTCCGCGTTGAAAAATTAAAAAAATGGAAGCAATATAACGCTTGACATGTGCATTGCTAGTACACTTTCGCCAGGCGTTAGTTTTTAATTTTTTAATTTTAGTTGATCCCACGGGAACAGTACTTTTTTCTAGACGAAAGGAACTCTATATTCTTACCTGTAAAACTGAAAACGTTTATGCAAAATTTCATGATGATCGGTTAAGCAGTTAAGGAGTGAAAAGGTAACAGACAGACAGACAGACAGAGTTACTTTGACATTTATATTATAAATATTAGTATGGAGTATAACATGGAGTACTAGCTGGTGCCCGCGACTTCGTCCGCGTTGAACTATGTCTAGTGTCCCAGAAAACACGTATACAAAATTTCATGGTGATCGATTCAGTAGTTTTTGCGTGAAAGAGTTACAAACATTCATACATCCAAACATACTTTCGCATTTATAATATTAATACGGAAGTACGGATTAGTATGGATGATAAAGATTAAATAAATGTTCCAATAAAGCTTATAAACTAAGAAAATGGTAAATGTTAAAAGAAAATAAGTTTCTTTATTTAATTCCTAATTTACATATTGAACTGTATAGTAATATCTAAATATATAAGCCCTTTGTATAGATATATTTATAGATTTAACACAATATAACAGGATTGAAATTGAAAAAAAAAAAAGAAAAAAAAATCTAAGTACCTACTAAGTAATTGTTTAATAACGTTTTAAAACATGAAAGCATTTTCGAAATAATATAATCTTCAGAAAGCATAGTGTGAGGGCCACGTTTTGTACGTTACGTAAATATGACAAATTCAAGCAATGTATCCAGAGCTGTGTGAACCTGGAACCCGAGATGAAGTAATCAATTTTTTTTTAAATGTATACGTTTGTACTCCGTATGTACTGGTTTGTACCAACTTTTTTTTCGTTTGTACCTCAATGGGTTCGGAGATACAAAATTTTCAAAATACCCAGAACCCGACTTGAAGGAATCGATTTTTTTTTAAATGCATACGTTTGTACTCGGTATGTACTTGTTTGTACCAATTTTCTTTTCGTTTGTACCTCAAGGGGTTCGAAAGTACCGGCATTACAAAAAGTGCGAAAATGGTAAATCTGTCATTTTTCGAGATATTCAAAATCTGCAAGCGGGGATAGATTCCTAGTCGTTTGTACCCATCGAAACCACTGAAAGTTTCGTTTGTACCTCAAGGGGTTCGGAGAAACTAAATTTTCGTGATATACAGAAACCCAATTGGAGGAATCGATTTTTTTTAATTGCATACGTTTGTACTCGTTGTGTACTTGTTTGTACCAATTTTCTTTTCGTTTGTACCTCAAGGGGTTCGAAAGTACCGGCATTACAAAAAGTGCGAAAATGGTAAATCTGTCATTTTTCGAGATATTCAAAATCTGCAAGCGGGGATAGATTCCTAGTCGTTTGTACCCATCGAAACCACTGAAAGTTTCGTTTGTACCTCAAGGGGTTCGGAGAAACTAAATTTTCGTGATATACAGAAACCCAATTGGAGGAATCGATTTTTTTTAATTGCATACGTTTGTACTCGTTGTGTACTTGTTTGTACCAATTTTCTTTTCGTTTGTACCTCAAGGGGTTCGAAAGTACTGGCATTACAAAAAGTGCGAAAATGGTAAATCTGTCATTTTTCGAGATATTCAAAATCTGCAAGCGGGGATAGATTCCTAGTCGTTTGTACCCATCGAAACCACTGAAAGTTTCGTTTGTACCTCAAGGGGTTCGGAGAAACTAAATTTTCGTGATATACAGAAACCCAATTGGAGGAATCGATTTTTTTTAATTGCATACGTTTGTACTCGTTGTGTACTTGTTTGTACCAATTTTCTTTTCGTTTGTACCTCAAGGGGTTCGAAAGTACCGGCATTACAAAAAGTGCGAAAATGGTAAATCTGTCATTTTTCGAGATATTCAAAATCTGCAAGCGGGGATAGATTCCTAGTCGTTTGTACCCATCGAAACCACTGAAAGTTTCGTTTGTACCTCAAGGGGTTCGGAGAAACTAAATTTTCGTGATATACAGAAACCCAATTGGAGGAATCGATTTTTTTTAATTGTATACGTTTGTACTCGTTGTGTACTTGTTTGTACCAATTTTCTTTTCGTTTGTACCTCAAGGGGTTCGAAAGTACCGGCATTACAAAAAGTGCGAAAATGGTAAATCTGTCATTTTTCGAGATATTCAAAATCTGCAAGCGGGGATAGATTCCTAGTCGTTTGTACCCATCGAAACCACTGAAAGTTTCGTTTGTACCTCAAGGGGTTCGGAGAAACTAAATTTTCGTGATATACAGAAACCCAATTGGAGGAATCGATTTTTTTTAATTGTATACGTTTGTACTCGTTGTGTACTTGTTTGTACCAATTTTCTTTTCGTTTGTACCTCAAGGGGTTCGAAAGTACCGCCATTACAAAAAGTGCGAAAATGGTAAATCTGTCATTTTTCGAGATATTCAAAATCTGCAAGCGGGGATAGATTCCTAGTCGTTTGTACCCATCGAAACCACTGAAAGTTTCGTTTGTACCTCAAGGGGTTCGGAGAAACTAAATTTTCGTGATATACAGAAACCCAATTGGAGGAATCGATTTTTTTTAATTGCATACGTTTGTACTCGTTGTGTACTTGTTTGTACCAATTTTCTTTTCGTTTGTACCTCAAGGGGTTCGAAAGTACCGCCATTACAAAAAGTGCGAAAATGGTAAATCTGTCATTTTTTGAGATATTCAAAATCTGCAAGCGGGGATAGATTCCTAGTCGTTTGTACCCATCGAAACCACTGAAAGTTTCGTTTGTACCTCAAGGGGTTCGGAGAAACTAAATTTTCGTGATATACAGAAACCTAATTAGAGTAATCGATTGAGGAATCGATCGAATCGAAGTACACAACGAGTACAAACGTATGAATTTAAAAAAAATCGATTCCTCCAATTAGGTTTCTGTATATCACGAAAATTTAGTTTCTCCGAACCCTTTGAGGTACAAACGAAACTTTCAGTGGTTTCGATGGGTACAAACGACTAGGAATCTATCCCTGTTTGCAGATTTTGAATATCTCGAAAAATGACAGATTTACCATTTTTGCACTTTTTGTAATGCCGTTACTTTTGAACCCCTTGAGGTAGAAACGAAAAGAAAATTGGTACAAACAAGTACACAACGAGTACAAACGTATGCAATTAAAAAAAATCGATTCCTCCAATTGGGTTTCTGTATATCACGAAAATTTAGTTTCTCCGAACCCCTTGAGGTACAAACGAAACTTTCAGTGGTTTCGATGGGTACAAACGACTAGGAATCTATCCCCGCTTGCAGATTTTGAATATCTCGAAAAATGACAGATTTACCATTTTCGCACTTTTTGTAATGGCGGTACTTTCGAACCCCTTGAGGTACAAACGAAAAGAAAATTGGTACAAACAAGTACACAACGAGTACAAACGTATACAATTAAAAAAAATCGATTCCTCCAATTGGGTTTCTGTATATCACGAAAATTTAGTTTCTCCGAACCCCTTGAGGTACAAACGAAACTTTCAGTGGTTTCGATGGGTACAAACGACTAGGAATCTATCCCCGCTTGCAGATTTTGAATATCTCGAAAAATGACAGATTTACCATTTTCGCACTTTTTGTAATGCCGGTACTTTCGAACCCCTTGAGGTACAAACGAAAAGAAAATTGGTACAAACAAGTACACAACGAGTACAAACGTATGCAATTAAAAAAAATCGATTCCTCCAATTGGGTTTCTGTATATCACGAAAATTTAGTTTCTCCGAACCCCTTGAGGTACAAACGAAACTTTCAGTGGTTTCGATGGGTACAAACGACTAGGAATCTATCCCCGCTTGCAGATTTTGAATATCTCGAAAAATGACAGATTTACCATTTTCGCACTTTTTGTAATGGCGGTACTTTCGAACCCCTTGAGGTACAAACGAAAAGAAAATTGGTACAAACAAGTACACAACGAGTACAAACGTATGCAATTAAAAAAAATCGATTCCTCCAATTGGGTTTCTGTATATCACGAAAATTTAGTTTCTCCGAACCCCTTGAGGTACAAACGAAACTTTCAGTGGTTTCGATGGGTACAAACGACTAGGAATCTATCCCCGCTTGCAGATTTTGAATATCTCGAAAAATGACAGATTTACCATTTTCGCACTTTTTGTAATGCCGGTACTTTCGAACCCCTTGAGGTACAAACGAAAAGAAAATTGGTACAAACAAGTACACAACGAGTACAAACGTATGCAATTAAAAAAAATCGATTCCTCCAATTGGGTTTCTGTATATCACGAAAATTTAGTTTCTCCGAACCCCTTGAGGTACAAACGAAACTTTCAGTGGTTTCGATGGGTACAAACGACTAGGAATCTATCCCCGCTTGCAGATTTTGAATATCTCGAAAAATGACAGATTTACCATTTTCGCACTTTTTGTAATGGCGGTACTTTCGAACCCCTTGAGGTACAAACGAAAAGAAAATTGGTACAAACAAGTACACAACGAGTACAAACGTATGCAATTAAAAAAAATCGATTCCTCCAATTGGGTTTCTGTATATCACGAAAATTTAGTTTCTCCGAACCCCTTGAGGTACAAACGAAACTTTCAGTGGTTTCGATGGGTACAAACGACTAGGAATCTATCCCCGCTTGCAGATTTTGAATATCTCGAAAAATGACAGATTTACCATTTTCGCACTTTTTGTAATGCCGGTACTTTCGAACCCCTTGAGGTACAAACGAAAAGAAAATTGGTACAAACAAGTACATACCGAGTACAAACGTATGCATTTAAAAAAAAATCGATTCCTTCAAGTCGGGTTCTGGGTATTTTGAAAATTTTGTATCTCCGAACCCATTGAGGTACAAACGAAAAAAAAGTTGGTACAAACCAGTACATACGGAGTACAAACGTATACATTTAAAAAAAAATTGATTACTTCATGTCGGGTTCCAGGTTCACACAGCTTGTATCCAGCCATTTGTAGTAAACAGTTAAAATATTTACCCAGTCCTTGTTGGCATCAGTGGTTACGAAATATCAAGTTACGAACACAAACTAGGGTTAACGTCGTCAATATTGTTTATTGTATCAGTAAAGTATCGTCTTACTTGGCTTTATGCCAATCCTTTGCGATCCATTAACCTTGCACCCTCGTTGCATTGTTGAGGTTCCTTTTATTCCGCTATTTGGCTTCTTTCGATCTTGGCATGAACATTTCATGGAGCAACATGAACATAATGCGTATTTTGGGATGACATTGTTGACCGAATGGTTTAATTTTATTTGTATTTATGGTAAATTTTTGTGTTGGATAAATTTTTTCTTGTTTTTTATATCTTTATAAGTATATAAAAATTAGGGTTCCGTATATTTGTGTACATAAAACTCTAATACTAACGAATGGATTGACTTTAAAATTTATACACAACATTTAATTTTAACAGAAGAGTGTTTTTATACACTCATTAGTCCCTTTTATCAAGAAAAAAGGGACTGTTCCTAAGGGATCATCTAAAATAAAATAAAAAAGTAACGCTGGCCAAAGTATTATAGCAACAAGAGGTCATTGAAGCGGTTCCTCATTATAGGACCAAGCGTTTTAAAACATCCTTTATAAAGCGCATTGCCAAGGTTTGAAACTCCCCTGCCAGCGTCTATATTTCCAAGCTCATATAACCCAAATCTTTTTAAAGTTCGAGTGAATAGACTTCGCCTCATCTTCGCTACACGGCTAGATACTGGCCAAGAGCAAATCCATCTCTAATAAAATAATTCAAAAATGCTTAAGTATAAATTTTTTATTTTTCATCGCGGACGAAGTCGCAGGTACCAGCTAGTTATTAATAAGTATTCGTCTTTTTATTCATTTTCCAGAACGGCCTCAATGCAATACACCTTGCCTCAAAAGATGGACACGTGGAAGTGGTCAGGGAGCTTTTGCAGCGTGGTGCAGCGATCGATGCCGCCACCAAGAAAGGCAATACGGCGTTGCACATCGCTTCGTTGGCTGGTCAAGAGGCTGTCGTGAAATTACTTGTACAAAAAGGCGCACAGGTTAGTAAATAGAAAATAGAAAATATTTTTATTTATAAAATAGAAAATATTTAGAAATACAAAATATACTTAATAATTTATTTACATTTTTTTCGCATTGTATTGATTAATTTTTACACTATAAATAAATCTGCAAAAAAACTTAGGCAATTGTTTTGTTAATAAACAAGTTATAAAAGAAAATTTGAAACTTTTTATTTCTCCATGAAACGTAAAATCTATATATATATTTAGTTAATAACATGCAATGTCTTTTTCTTCTTTGTTTAGGTCAACATTCAGTCCCAAAATGGCTTCACTCCACTTTACATGGCTGCTCAAGAAAATCACGATGCTGTGGTCAAATTTCTTCTCGCTAATGGGGCCAATCAAAGTTTGGCTACTGAGGTAAGTTTTGGTCTCGAAAAAGCATGCAGAAACGGTAACTACAACAATTTCGCAGAGATTCGGTGTTGTTTTTGTGAAGTTATCGTCTCAAATAATAATAACAACGTCAATTCAGACATAAGTCTGTAATATATAGTTTTAGTAATACAAAAACATAAAACTATGTTAGTAAAGGTATTTACAGCATGAGTGTCCACATCTTATTTAATTTTCAATATACACATATCGTTATTGTGTTCAGCTCCTAAGTCTAGATATAGATCTACTTGGCTAAAGTGTGCGGCATCTCCGTTAAATCAAGCTCAGAGGTCGTTGGTATAGGTTTAAGCGGAGGGTTTATCTTAAAACGATCTCCGGTCTATTCCACTCGCCTCCTCCATACTCACAGGTAGGCCCGATAAACCTTAGTCTCTATTATTGAACTATATGTTATAGCAGCTATACTAAACCTTTTTATATTCTGGGCCACATAATTGCTACTGTTTCATCTTGCGGGCCGCAGGCGCAAACTGAGTTAGCCGATTCGGGCCGCATACAAAAGGCAAGCGGGCCGCACGTTGAGTATGACGGTGTTATAGACTACAATAGCAAATAAGAACAATGTGTCAGTATCAATGTTTTTAAATCAAATCTTTATCTTCCTTCATCTTTCCTTGTTTTCCTTAGGACGGCTTCACACCCTTGGCGGTTGCAATGCAGCAAGGCCACGAGAAGGTGGTGGCTGTACTCCTAGAAGCAGACACTCGCGGCAGGGTTCGCCTTCCTGCACTCCACATAGCAGCCAAAAAGGATGACGTGAAAGCTGCTAATTTGTTATTGGAGGTAAGTTCGTTTATCTTCTATTTATGACTAACTTTTCTTATTATGCTGATTTTTATATGTGTTTTGTCATATATTACTACAAAATAATATTCAGCACTGCCAGACATTTGCCGTGGGCCATAACTTCTGCCAGACTCTTTAAGACCCCTTTATTTTTATTTACTTTTCTCACCTAATAGCTTGACCGTCTACCCAACTTAGCAGATACATAGGAAAACTTTTTGTCCTTTAGAAAATAAGTTATTTCTGGTGGGCGTGGGATCTTACTCTAAAAAACCACATACGCATTACGCACATATAAATTACTATCAGCCTTTTCACAACTAGGAAGTTTAGTTAAGAAATAGCAGGCATTTTGGAACTCAAATTAATAAACAATTGATTCATGCAAAAATTCAAGTTGGTTTCTTCATTTGAAATTCCAATTTAGCTGAAAGTTTTGTTCACCAGATGAAAGGTGGTTATAGTCGCTTATAAACGCAAGAACTAAAGTTTAAAATACGTTCGATACCTTTGTATTCGCCGCTGTCATAGTGTCGTGACATCTTTGAAACCCACTTTCCTATATTGTGTCCAATATATTTAAATATATATTTTTTTTAATTTTGGACAGAATGAACATAATCCTGACGTGACTTCGAAGTCTGGATTTACACCTTTGCACATCGCAGCCCACTACGGCAATGAGGCTGTCGCGAGGCTACTCCTCGCTAAGGGAGCTGATGTGAACTGTCCTGCTAAACATAACATCTGCCCTCTTCATGTTGCAGCTAAATGGGGTATGGACAAAACTGTTGTTAAATATGTTCACAGACCTTTTTTATTAACGAATATGTTCTTATGTTCATGTTTTTTTATGCGATCAGGCAAAGATAATATGGTGTCCCTCCTATGTGACAATGGGGCGAACGTTGAAGCTCGCACAAGGGATGGGCTGACTCCTCTCCATTGCGCTGCACGTTCAGGACACGAAAGGGTAGTGGAAGCTCTCTTGGATAGGGGGGCACCAATCACCAGTAAGAGTAAGGTGAGAGAGTAAATAAATAATTGTATAGTAAAAATTTATTTAGTTAAATCAAAGAACATACAAGTTTTATAGGTATATACAACTATTTTCGTATTTTTTTCGACCCCTTCTACAAGTTGGATTCGAAAATTTCTTTCACCCATCGATATTACTAGAAATTTACATCAAAAATCCCCTAAGGGACTCAAATTTTGATTTAGTAGTGAATTTTCCTGTAATTTATTAGCAGTTTTCACGTATTGGTTGTCTGACATCGGAAAAATGGCGTTGTTACATTAATGAAAAAATAACAGACTCGTCAAAAGATTCCTACTAGGCTTAATTCCAATGCTCTACTTTGTGACGTCATACCCCAGATGTTAGTGCATAGTCGGGTAAAGAAGCCATTAGACTGACTCCGGTTTGAGGCAGGTACAGAAACGAGGACAAAAGTATTATTCCTTTTTGAAAACGGAACAAGACCTAGTTGAAACATGCGGCTTGTGTTCTAATGACAACACTAGAATCTATCATAGTTTAATAGTAATTATTTAGTATAATATTGGTCAATTTTCATGTAAAATTTAAGAATCGATCGTAATTACGAAACTAATTACATGAAATTTTTGATGATACTTAAATTTAATTGTTAAATTCGTTATTACCTTATTAAGGACCTTAGTCCTTACCTACTAATATTGTAAATGTGAAACTAATTCTGTCTATCTGTGTTTCGTTTACCATTTCACGCCTTAACTACTCATTTGGTCCACTAAGTGTTATCAACCACGCTAACTTTGCATTATGTTGTAGATAATTTGTACTCTTTATTATAAACTAACGACCCGGTCCCGGCTTCGTTCAGGTTGCAATACATTCCATTGATAACCAATAAACACTTAATATATTGATACGAGTGGCAAATTATCTGGTAGTACTACCAAAGAGTACATAGTCTTAATTTTTGATGCATATACAAAATACTCTTACCTACTCATCCCAGTTAAAGACTTAACCTCGAAAGCAACTTGTAATACGCTACACCTGTTTTATGTCATTATTTGAAAAAAATTGTGCGGATCATAGTACGTCATTCATAAGGAAAGACATCTAGGATCCGTGTAGGGAATGGTCTATCCAGTTCTTTGAAATTGTAAGCAGCGTAGGTCGTGCGAACAGCTGAATTTCATATCTGTAGAAGGTTTTGGAGTCCTAGTCATCTGATAGATAAAACGTTCAAAACCTCAAGACAGAGCAATCCTCTAGATGGAGAACTGGAGAACAAGCATGACACTTATATTATAACCTTTTATAACTGTTCGTGAACAAGACAATTGTACACAGAGAACTTATATAAAGATGTCATATTTTACCATCTGTTAAAAAACTTTCCACATTTTTTTCCAGAACGGTTTGGCACCACTTCATATGGCCGCCCAAGGTGACCATGCTGATGCAGCCAAGGTGCTCCTATCCCGTCGTGCTCCAGTCGATGACGTCACAGTGGATTACCTTACAGCTTTACATGTCGCTGCCCATTGCGGTCATGCCAAAGTTGCTAAATTACTCTTGGACAGGTAAACGCGATGTGCTTTTTATATAACGTTATATACAGACTTAAAGAATTTCTGATGAAGAGACAAGATTTGCATTCAGCTTTATCATTAAAAAATTCTTAAAACATTTAATTGTTTCCAATAGAAATGCTGATGCTAACGCTCGAGCTCTAAATGGATTTACGCCTCTTCACATTGCTTGCAAGAAAAACAGGATCAAAGTCGTCGAACTATTACTCAAATATGGAGCAAGTAAGTTTTAGATAGTAACTTTATTCATTTATTTTATTATCCAAAGTATCAACAAAGTTCTCAACAAAGGCAACACTTTTCGTCTGGTAAACAGATTGCAAGACGACCTCTCTTCGTATCTTGACTATTATGTGAAAATAAATGTTTATTTCTGCTTACGCAGTATCACATTTTTTAAAATTAATCGTTGTTAAATATATCACATTTTTTTGTACATATTTTTGTATGTATTCCTAGGTATACAAGCAACAACGGAATCGGGCTTAACTCCTCTTCACGTAGCCGCCTTCATGGGTTGTATGAACATCGTCATTTACTTGCTCCAACATGAGGCCAACCCCGATGTACCTACGGTCAGGGGTGAAACTCCACTGCATCTAGCTGCTAGGGCTAATCAGGTATGATCAGATCACTTTTTATGTTAAAGTGTCAGACAGGCTGACGGTCCATCTGATGGTAGGTGACTACCGTCACCAAAAACATAAGCCACGCCACAGGTGCTTCAGGTGCGCTTCTTACCATAGTAGGATTAAGAATAAGGGATTAGGAAGAGATAGGGAAATAGACTCTAGCATTCCCTCCCCACTCACGGAAACACAACAGCTCACATGCTGTTATTTCACAGTGGTGTTCTGTAAGAGGGTGGTTACTGCCGCCAGACGGACTGCCCAATTGATTGTGAAACGCAATGTTCCCCGCCCCTACTAAATTGCATATTACATGTGACTACCGTCACATGTAATATGTAACGTTATCATTACAAAATGGTTTTACATTATATTTTACTTGCCCGATATAGTATCGGATAGTGTGAAAAGGCTCTAATTATAAGTTATTTGCTTCCAGACTGACATAATTCGCATTTTGCTGCGTAACGGCGCTGCAGTCGAGGCGAAAGCTCGCGAAAGGCAGACGCCTTTGCACATCGCTTCGAGACTTGGAAACGTAGACATAGCCGTTCTGTTGCTGCAGCATGGCGCCGATGTTAGAGCCATGACTGCCGATCACTACAACGCTCTGCACATTGCAGCCAAACAACACAATCACGATGTTAGTTCAGTTATAGTTTATGACAAAACCCATCGAAGTATTGCAACTAAAAGAGAATCTTGGGTGCCATTTTTTCAAATATTTTTAGACGATCCGTCGATAACCTAACATTTTTCCAGTGTAAAAAGTATCCAATATGTTAATCCAGGTAATAAACTATCTGTGTGCCAAATTTCATCCAAATACGTTCACTCGTTTTTACATGAAAGAGTAACAAACTTTACTCTGAACAAAGGTAATATATATAACAACATATACAAACACGTTTATATTTGCGTACCAATTACTGGTAAAAACAAAAATTCAGAGTAGGTACAAAACAAGTCGAAGTCGCGTGCAACAGCTAGTAATATAAAGAGAAGATTTGTATTTTTGTATTTTTGTAATGAATAAACTGAAAAACTAATGGGCCGATTTTAAAAACTCTTTCACCTATAGAAAGCTTTCACCTATACATTATCAGCGAGTAACATAGGCTGTATTTTATAAAGTTACGCGGGCGAAGTCGCGTGCAACAGCTAGTATTTAATATTTTTGTTCTCACTCATATACTCCTATTCACATTTCTATTCACACAAATCACAGGTTGCTGCAGCTCTAATAGAACACAACGCACCATTAACTGCAACCACTAAGAAAGGATTTACAGCCCTGCACCTAGCGGCGAAATATGGCAACTTGAAGGTAAATGTCTACATTTAAAGCTTATTTTTTATTGAACTATAAATAAAATAAATAAATTATTATTATGATTTTGATACGCTCAGGTGGCAAATCTTCTTCTGGCCCACGGTGCATCACCAGACCAGGCTGGCAAAAATGGCATGACTCCTCTTCACATCGCCGCTCAGCATGACCAGCAAGCCGTTGCCACTACACTCTTGGAGAAAGGCGCTGACGCAAAAGTATGTTATATCAGCTGAAATTAACTATTGAAAGCCAGATTTTAATATTCATTGGGATTATTCTTGTTAACAATTTCTCTCGCATCCGAGACTTTTACCTATAGTTACATATAGGGGAGGTCACCCACCATGAATTATAGCTATAAACGCTTTTATAAGAATAGATCGTAGCGTGACCCGTCGTCACATGACGACCACATCGCTCTACGGAGTAAATATACATAGGTATTTGGCCTAGTATCAGTAGTCCGATTACGCAGTCCGATGATCGGACTGATGAGACTTTTTCGTCTCAGTAGTCCGATGTTCTAAGTTTACATACGTAATGTCAAACGTGTGTTGTGTCAAACACACGTTGATAATTATTTTATCGTTAGTAATTATTAATTGATTAAATATATGTTATTTTAATTATTTTTTATAGGCTGTGGCAAAGAATGGTCACACTCCTCTTCATATCGCCGCCCGGAAGAATCAAATGGAAACAGCTGCCACATTGCTTGAATATGGAGCCTTAGCTGACGCCGAATCAAAAGCTGGATTTACACCTTTACATTTAGCCGCGCAACAGGTAGGTACCGTGTAGTTTAATAAGGTAGTACCCTATTTTTTTTGTTGTAAAATATTATATAAGAAAAAACACTTGCATATTCGAAGTACGCGTGTCAGAAATGAAACTAAAAACCGGCTTCATTATGTTGTCCGCGAAATTTTGTTTATACGAGTAATTCTTAATTTTGTTGAGTTTGAAACACTTTGAGTTGAGTTTAAGGGTACTTGCCTATCGTCTCCGGGGCCTCGGGTTTGATTCCCGGCGGGATCAGCTTTGGAAATAAACTTTTCAAAGTTGGCTCTAGCCTAGATTTGGACATCAATGGCACGGCACACTGTTTTTTGCAGTCATTTGAGCAGCCCGTATGGCAGCTGAAACCACCCCCTTACAGAAGACCACGGTGAAATCCATACTAATATTATAAATGCGAAAGTATGTTTGAATGTATGGATATTTGTAACTCTTTCACGCAAAAACTACTGAACCGATCACCATGAAATTTTGCATACACGTTCAACGCGGACGAAGTCGCGGGCACCAGCTAGTAACAGCATATGTGCTGTTATGTTTGGGTGAGTGAGTAAGGGATACCAGAGCCCATTACCCTATGGTTGTTAACATATTTGTAATATCCAGGGACATTCTGAGATGTGTGCTCTTCTATTGGAGCATGGTGCTGAAGTGGATCACCAGGCAAAGAATGGCTTGGCCGCTCTCCATCTAGCTGCTCAAGAGGACAGAGTGCCGGTAGCACAATTGCTAGTCAAGAATGGTGCACAGGTCAGTATTTATTATTTATTAGGTCAGTATTTAATGATTAAGCTCTTTTGAAAGGTGTGATTTTTATAGGTGGTTTTCCTTTTTTATAAAAATCTTCATAATATCTTTAAATATAAAAATCGATGTTCCCTGTGGACTCTAAAATCGCTCAACCGATTTTGATGACATCTTCAGACATTCTTAGGAATAAATCTTTTAAACTATGCAACGGATTTTGATGCGGTTTTCACTAATAGAAAGAGCATTTAACGAGGAATGTATTTACATATACTTAAAAATTGCACCCGTGCGAAAACGGGAGCGGATCGCTAGAAACATATACCTATTATTTCTCCATAGATTTTAAATTTTGTTCCTGATTACTCTCCGATGTCCTGATTACTACTACATACTCGTGTTATGTATTTTTTAAAGTATTTATTGAATTGATTTGATTTTCATTATTCTGAGTTTTAAGACTCAAAATAATGAAAATCAAATCCTTCTGTTGATAGTGCCTATATATTTTTTTTGTAGGTCGACATCTGCACTAAAGGCGGTTACACACCGTTGCACGTAGCCAGTCACTATGGCCAAGCGAATATGGTGCGTTATCTTATTGAAAATGGCGCGTCAGTTAAGGCTCAGACTTCACATGGGTAAGCGTCGACTAGTAGCATTATACCTACTTAAAATAATTATATATCTTCTTTTTATGGAATCGCGAGTAGATCGTTAATGGGATTTAAAACTTGGTACTATGTACCGTTACTGACATGTAACGGCTTGCACTCTATGGTGTTGCTGGTTTTCGTTTAGTTGAAAGATTCTGAGATAGAATATAAAATTAAAATATTTTCGGTTTAGTAGTCATCTCGCACACATTGTGTTTTCACAATTTTAAATCCCCAAAGCCCGGCGCAAAAACAGGGTGTTATAAGTTTTACGTCTGTGTATCTGTCTGTTTATCTGTCTTTTTTGCCATTAGCTCCCAAACGGTTGCACTGATTTGGAAACGGTTTTTTTTTGTTTAAAAGCTGACGTGATCGAGATTGTTCTTAGCTATAATTTATGAAGATCAGTTCAGGCGTTTAAAGACCATCAGCTCATTTCCTAGTTGACGAAGGGATTCCACTAATTTCCACATGTTCGATTTATGTAATATTTGATATACTGTTATTTCGGTGATATTTACATGACATGGTAATCTTGACTTGATGCTGCAGCATCAAGTTGCGAGATACCCAACTCCTCAAGCATGTTTGGGCTCAATAGAAAGTTGGTAATTTATAATTTTAATTATAGTTTGTAAGTAATAGAGATAATTTTGATTTGTTTAATGAATGTAATCTTTTGGACAGATACACCGCCTTGCATCATGCTGCTCAACAGGGTCATATAAACATAGTGAATGTGCTACTCGAACACAAATCCGACGCAAATGCTATAACAACTGTAAGTAAAATTTGCAATCATCTTTATTATTACATAGTCTGTACCTACATAGGTACAAACTGCAAAAAATTGCACCTGTGCGAAGCCGGGAGCGCGTTGCTAGTAACTGTTATTCAGTTTACTCTGTTTGTGAAACCACATCTTCATTCGTTAATATTTCGATCGTTAATCTCTAGTAAACACTGAGGAACGCACGACTTTTACATAATGTTTTCCTTGTTACTACTTACTTTATTTAATATATTTAGATTAATAAAGTGCGTTCCTTTTTAATAATTAACACTATAAGGGAACTGCTTACTTAACTGTCATCCAAGCAAATGTAATAAAGACGTTATAATTATATTTCGCAGAGCGGACAGACACCGCTAGACATTGCGTCTAAGCTCGGTTACGTCACTGTGATGGAGACACTGAAAGAAGTGTCTGAACCAACAATCAATGGTGCCAATCAGGAGAAATACAAAGTGGTAGCTCCAGAGACAATGCTAGAAACTTTCATGTCGGACTCTGAGGAGGAAGGAGGTAATGCATCTTCAAATGTTCTTCTATTTTTTTAATTCTGTCAGCGGTTGGTTTATTTATTTATTTGCTTTGGCCCTAACTTGGGTGTCCAAAAAAAAACATACATGACAAGACCTGACAATACTGACAAGATCTGACAAGACTTGATAAAATTTCACCGTAATCACTGATTTGAATAGATTTCAAACGAAACTTTTGTGATAAACTTTGGGATTCGTTTTTGTAGCACCACATTTTTCCTTTTTACGTTTTCTTTAAAGTTAAGTTCATGCTGACGGTCAACTTGATGGTAGGTGGCTACCGTCGCCTATAACATAAGCAACCCCATAAATGCTGCAGGTGCGCTGCCGACCATGAAGGATTAAGGTATAACAAAGGAGGATGGGGTAATGTACTCTGTCATGCTTTACTCACTCATCGAAATACAACAGCACATAATGCTGTTATTTCACGGTAGTATTCTGTAAGTGGGTGGTTGTGGCAGTGGCGTGACAGGCAGTGGCAGGCCACTACTTTCCCCCAGGCCAGAGCCAACTTTGAAATGTCCATTTCCAAAGTTCACTTGAAAAGTTCAATATTTCAATTACCACCGAAAGGGCTACAAAGTTCATGATACTAACTTTAAGGCAACTATGATCCTAACGAAGATCGATTATCCATATTTTAGGTGAAGACACAATATTGAATGATCAACCCTACCGCTACCTAACAGCGGATGATATGAAATCACTCGGAGACGATTCCCTTCCCATTGATGTCACCAGGGACGAAAGGACTGAGTCTGCAATGAGCCACAAGAATATCATGGAGATATCTCAAGGTATTGCTTTTAGCTCAATTGTCCAAATGAAACCACACGTTTATTTACACCACAGATCGTTTATTTTCGGATCAAAATATCTGCTTGATCTTGATCTTTTCTTACACTTATGTCATATATACAAAGATATGTGCTTAAATTTACAAATTGACAGGATCCGTGAACGGAATGCCATACCAGCCGCAGCAAGAAGTCGTAGTAAAAAGCATCAGCCGCTATAGCAGTGCTCAAGCTCCAGAGGGATACTGTTACAATGTGGATCCTTCTCAACCTAAGTCAGTTAAGAATTTTCAACCTGATTTTTTTTAATGTGCTATGCACATGCTATGCCGACTTTGGTAGGATAAAGGATAGGGATAAGGAGAAGATAGGAAAGTGGACTGGCAACACTCACTCATTCAACACAACACACCCATGCTGTTTATTTTACGGTGGTCTTCTGTGAAGGGGTGGTTATTGTCGCCCACTTTATGAGTGCGAAACGCAGTGTGCACTACTACTTAAACACAAAGACCAGAGCCAACATTGAAAATTTCATTTCCAAAGATGGTTCTGTAGGGATTCGAACCAGGAAATCCGAGTCAAAGTACTAAGTAATGCACCTCAACCACTCGATCATCGGGCTCGTCATTTTTTACCTCCATTAATATTGGGAATATTTAGACAAATGAACGGTAGATATATGGCTATATATATTATTTCATTGAAAGCACCTTTGTTTTCGGTACGACATTTCAATATATGTAAGTAAATATGAAGTCGCCTGATAAGTATATGAATAAAATTACATTGGTTAAGCGTTGCTTGGTGACCCCAAACTTTTATGATAGCAATCCAAATTAAAAACGGATTAAGTCACAGTTATTTTTTTTATTTAACTTAAAAATTTAAGTATTCTTCAGTTAGTTCAGTTCAATTATATTAGTTCCATCTAGATTCAGGCAGTACCTTTGTTAGTCTATTTGTGAATAAAAATTAACAAATTCTATAGTTTTTTTTTAAAGGTTCATCCAGCACTGATACTGGTTGTATAATAATAGTTATTTGTCTATTATTTATTTCAGAGATTTGATCATAAATAATAATAAATTGCTTGTTATTAACGCATTCCTGATGTTGGATCTACAGAAAGAAGTTGCAATGGAAGAAGTGAGTACCTATACTCTTTTGAGTTGTTTGATCGTCTAAAAATAGAAAAAATAGTGGCGGCGCCACCGTCGTCCAGCAATAAAGATGTCGTGCATTGTATTGCTCATATAATTTCTTAGGTGTTATGTTTTTCATCTCTCAACGTGAGCAAAGTTGCGGGCACCAGCTAGTTTTTAATAAATCTTCTACATAGCTATATAAGACAGTCGTGTTAGTTGCAACTCGATATGGACCGGTTTTTATGATTTTTGATTTGTTGAATTTGCCTCCGCCCCGAATAGCAGAATAACTATTAAAACAATGAAAATATTCACGAAAAAGAAAATTATATAGAAAATTCATCTTCTCATACATATTCACACGCACACACTCACACGCATACACACACTACACGCACACACACTCACACACATACACACACGCACACACATCCATCCACCCATATTGTTTGGAACGGGTTTTCCAAACAAAATCGGGGCTTATTTACATAATGACGGCTGAATCGAACATTTTGGGTCGTGTCAGGATCGAATATTTTTGGGTTGTGGTAAAATAAGTTTCCCATCCATTTTCAGCTTCCTGGTTTCCTTCCTTGTGGACGCTCGCGGTGGTGCAATGAGGGGATGTCGCGGTGGTGGTGTCAGGGTTATTGTACCACCTCTCTCTGCACAGCAACCGACTAGAATCACTTGCAGGTACATAACATTTTCAGTATGGTATAATATTAAATTAGTTTCAAATATTTTCCCAACAGTTTTAGGCCCTTAAAAGATGGCTAAAGACGTTAAAGATGGCTTTAAAAGCTTTAACTGTAAAACAGACTTATATAGCGATCTACACCACGCCTAGACATCCAACTCCAAGCATTGACAACTCCAAGCACCTTATTGTCAGCCATGTGAATAGTCATCAGCCGTATTTCATTCTGTGAAAAGTGATTATTATAACATTTTTTTTGTTTATAGATATTTAAAGCCGTCCCGTATAAATCACATGCCCCCTCTGATGGAGGGAGAAGCCCTCGCTGCCAGGGTCTTGGAAATGGGACCAGTGGCTGCTAAATTCCTGGGGTGAGTAAAACATGAGTACTTTTGCGCAAAATAGCAATGCTTTAAAATTTAAAATTGTCCTGGTTTGAAAAAAAAAAAGAACCTTAAAAATATTTTTTCTTTTTATATATTTTTATATACGCTTAAAACCCTTTTGGTTTTGTATATTGCAATTACAACCAAATGCGACATTCCGATAACTTATCTTTTATGTGGACCAATAATAATGGACCAATAATATGTGTGTAAATTTATATATTGATACAATGCAGGCCTGTAATACTTGAGGTGCCACACTATGCTTCGCTCCGTGGCCGCGAACGAGAAATTGTGATCCTTCGATCCGACAATGGAACCAGTTGGAGGGAACACAACACTGATGCCACGGACGACGTTGTTCAAGATATACTTCACGAGACTCTGGAAATTGAAGGTGCTTCTAATATATTTTATCTAATTTCGACTATATCCTCACATATTATTATGCAAGCTATAATTAAAATTATAAACTAACCCCCGACTTTCTATTGAGCCCAAACACACTGTATCTGCTGTAAGTTGCTGAAGAGTTGGGTGTCCCAAGGACTACTTGATGCTGCAGCTTCAGATTAAGGTTACCATGTCATAGAAATACAACTGAAGTAACAGTACCTATACAAAATTCCACGTAAATCAAACACGTGAATGGAAATTAGTGAAATACCTTCTTCAACTAGGAAATTTGCTGATGGTGTTCAAACGCATGTACAGATATTATAGCAAACATAAATTATAGCAAAAACAATCTCGATCACGTTAGCTTTCAAACAAAAAAAAAAGGATCAATGCATTTGGACGTTTCCGCAGACAGGCACACCCCGTTTACATTTATAAATACAATTTATAAAACCCCGTTTTGCGTTGGGCGTCGGGGATAAGAAAGACCTATTAAAACAGTGGACACTTATGGAAAATGTTTGACTTCAATTAAATCTGTATTAAACGGATATTCCAGACACAACCGATGAGGACAAGGGATGGGATGCCCCACGAGTCACTCGTATATTGACTCACGACTTCCCTCAGTATTTTGCTGTAATTTCGCGTATCCGTCAAGAAGTGCACGCTATTGGTCCGGAAGGTAAGCGTTTAATGTTTTTTTTTATAATTGAAATTAAATACCACCATCAAGTGGATTGTCCGCCTGTCTGTCTACCTTAACATACAAAATATACCAAAGAGTTATTTATTGTAAACATCCTGTAACATTTAGTGTTTGTTTCATTCCAATCAATTTACAAACAAAAAAGTTAACTCAATTGATATTGTAATTCGGCTATTCTAGAACGTATTTTCATAAATTTCATATTTTTCCTGACTACGAGGATTCATAATTTCACTGTTACCACATTTACCGTTTCCAGGTGGAATGGTGTCGAGTTCAGTGGTACCACAGGTGCAGGCTGTTTTCCCACAAGGAGCTCTCACCAAGAAAATCAAAGTCGGCCTACAGGTAAATCTTTTTAAGCCTCGCAAAGGCGTTAAGGATAAAAATTTGAAAAAAATCACCGTCAATAATGTATCGAAGAAGAAACGCTTCTCCCTGATTTGGTAGTGACAAGCGATTGGGAGTCGTATGCGCAATGACATAGAGTATATTTTAGTAAACCAAAAATGTAACTAATTATATTTTTAAAATGTATCAACATAGTTGACGTCTACACGCTCATTTTAAAGAATCGAATGTTATCTTTATGAGTAGGCACACTTTTGAGTTCGTATAATCTTTAGTATCTATGTTTTTGTGTAATATTAAAAAATTTCAAACATACGTAATTACGTAGCGAGCTAGATTTATAAACATTTTTTGTTATTTTAAATATTGCTCATTTATTTGAGAAAGGTTTTTTCAAAAGTTAACTTTTTGAAGATATATTCTAAACGAATATATCTTCAAAAAAGAAAAATATTTTATTGGAATTTTTTTTGATACTTTATCAAAATTTTAAATCCCTCAAATGCATAAATATTCAAATATTTTGATTATAGACTTGATCGTGTATGGCTAGCTTTATTATTTTCAGTCACCGTCTTGATCCCCGAAATAAATCAGATCATGTTGCATTAAATGTCATCGCCAAAAGTATTGTGTTCATTTCATGTTAGAAATAAATTTATCTATATTATTTTCATAATAGAAGCTTGCAAACTAAAGTACAAAATAATGCCAAATTTTTTTACGTTTACATTTACAATTAAACTTTAGAGATTTTAAAATATAATCTTTGCTACAATTAATAAGATGTATACCTACTTAATCAATTTTGTATTATGTGTAATCTAGACAAGTCTCCGAGCCATCGAATAGAAATTATTTGTAGAGATTTACAGTAATATTAAGTAGTGGTAAAAAACTCTCATACAAGTGTATCTGTCAATATTTTTCGTTGTTTCTTATTTTTATATATTAATTTCCTCTGTTCGTGTGACTCAACTCCTACTAAACGGCTGAACCGATTTCGATGAAAATTTTGCATGTGTTTGAGTGGGCGCCCGAATGGTTTAGATTCACAATTGGACCTGATAGGTGGCGCTGCAATCGTGTTATCGAGAGGGACAACGACTGCTTGGACTGCTAATTTCTCAAAAAATATAAAAATAACTTAATGCCACTTTGTGTGGAACACCATAGATTATTGACAAGGTGGATACCATTTCGGACTATATACAAACAAAAATGTATTCATTTTTCCCATTGCATTAAATAACGAACAAGAAAGACTTTGAAATACACTTGGCTCGGAGATTATCTTAAGGTTTTTCACTGGCTATAAGGTTTTGCTACAATCTTATTACGGTATATTAGTGGCATATACTGTATACTATATTATATACTTACTATACTATATATAACAGTGAATGATCCGTAAAAAAAACGTGCACATGGGTAAGGGATACAAAAGCCCCTCCACCTTATCCCTTTATCCAGTCATGATCAGCAGCGTAAATGCAACCTCTAATGAATAGCTACTTAACATGAAATGAAAGGGCAAAATTCGGATGAGCGCCTAAGCGGTTGCGTTGACTGTATGAGGTTTAGCGGAGTAAAATTAATATAGGAATTAGCTTAGGTACTCACGGTTTCTGGAGAGACCCACTGGGGATGACTCTGGGATGATTCTGGGCTTCCTGTCTTCATCCAACGCGTTGGACATTCCTCTTTGTTCACAATCGCGACTCGAAATCATTCCAAGACTCAGAGAACCGATAGGAATTGTATTCTAGGTGGTGGTAGATTCGGAGAAAGCTCCAAATCTTAAAAAATATATAAAAATAATATCATGAAACTGAGAATATAGACAAGAGATTTAAAACGATAAACCTCAAACGACCCCAAAATAAAAAGTTATTCGTTCCAAGGTAGCCAGTGTTGAACCTTAAGTCTGAAATAATAATTTTATATGTGTAATTGAATTAACTCTTTTTTTAATTGTATTTCAATAGCATAGATACATGGAAGTTGTTTTTTTTTTTTTTCGTAAAATTAAGACAACTTTTTTGTCATACCGATTTTAACATTATTGTATATCTTTGTAACAAACCTTTGCATAATCATATTATGTTATATGTATTTAAGATACACATATCGTATTTTAATTAGCATTTGTATTCATCTTTATGTAAACGTCTCAATTCATGTGATTTCTTATTGTGACACTTCTATGCAAATATGGGATCATTTAAAATTACAAATGGAACAGCGTAGTGTGATTGTAAGGGAATATTTAAAAATAAGTATAAAGTTTAAAAGTTCACTGTAGCTGTCTTGTGATTAGCTAGTAAGAATATATTCATCTTATATATAAAATTCTCGTATCACAGTGTTTGTAACAAAACTTCTCCGAAACGGCTTGACCGATTTCTATGAAATTTTTTGTGTTGCTAGTTAAAGGGGTTTTCACACCCTTTAACTACCAAATTCGGCATTTTCACTAGTCAATATTTTAATAAGGCGAGGCGTAATTTGATTGTATTTGTGTACGTGTAACGGTGATGGCGTAGTTTTAATGTCTTCACTCTGCCGTCCAGAGGGTTCTTGTTTTATCTGAGGTCTTGTGCTCACCTGAACATCGATGTACAGTTATACTCGTATTCTACATAGTTAGATCTTAAGTTGGATTATATTTTTGAACTCCCTCAGAAATAAACACGAAAATTGGTACAAAATAATCTTATACTATTTTTTTAATTATTAATTTAGTAAGTACTCCCATTAGTCTCGGTAAATTATTCGATAACTGTATTTAGCTAAAGCTAGTAGGGTCTTCTCATGTTCGGATAAGGGTTTACTAATAAAGCCAAATCACTGTAAGTGTCAAATAAATCTGCACAAAAAAGAACTCCATGGCGTCGATTGAATATTTTACACTAACTTTCTCATTGTTGTAGGTAGTCAAGTGCATAAATATGTGTCCAAAGAATCGTTTCATAAATATGTTTTTAAAAATTTTTGTAAACTGTCATCAAAATGTCCCTGATGTTTTTTAGAAAAATGCAGTTTTTAAATATTTACCCAATGATATTATTTGCACTATGGAAATGAATATATTGAAGTGTTTGTTTTATTCTCATTAATTAAAAGAAAAAATTATTGTCTTTAAATGTATATTTTTAGGCCATATTACCTATTGCTTGTGTGGTAATTAATTTTGGAACATTTGCGAAGATATATTAATGATGACAATAATATAATATTATATTCATGGTTCCTTTAGTTCATACTTGTTATTGTAGTGGTTTAGTACGAGTAGATACATATTTTACACTTGACTGTATGAACTGACTGCCTACTATGAAAAGCGTAGGCGCGTGTAGTTAACGACGGTTTGTATGACGAGAGACGTATAAGCGATAGATTTCATTATACAACGTTATTTCATGGTAGAGGTGGGTCACTGTACATTTGTACAGATTTATTTGGCATTCGAATGTTACTTTGAAATTTTGATGGTCACATAATTGTATTTCTGGTTCTATAGCATTTAGAGTTTAAGCACGTTACTCCCTTAGGTGTAATAGCATACCCAATAAATTTACAATTCACTTAAAAATATTTAGCTCATTTCAACAATGTAGCGAACTTCAATAAAATTGTTTTCGATGTACAAATATTGTTTTAAATTTGAGCGGATTGTAATGTATGAAATCACTATTTAGTGTTGTTAGGTGATGTTCTCACACTGCGTTTGTCGCGAGGTTTTTTTTAGTGACATCGGTTTTCTCGAATTGGTCTTTAGGCGAGGAACTTAAGCATGACTTTAGAATTGAATGATTTAACTATTGTATTGGGGTTGGCAAGAAAGTAATTTCGTTTTGTAGTGTGAAATAAAAGTCAGTTTCTTCTATGCAAAAAAATCAATTTAATCAATTGTTGTGTGATACATTTAACAGTTTTGTAATCTCTCGCACAGTTATATTACAATTCGATTCAGGATTTCATTTTGTCATCATCAACTTGAAAAGGTCGACTAGAACGTTGGTTATCTTTCATTGAAAAATATTCACAACGAAATTTTTTAAACCAATTCTGACATGTACGTTTTATCAAGCAATCAACAGCCTTAACTTCACATATATCTTGATGATCTTCAGCCGTTTTCTAGCCTCTTTGAAAATAAAAAGTAAGCTTACTTTGTACTCCATGTTAAATTTGCGTAAACTGACAGTTACCAGTTGGATTGACACAGTTGAATGACTAAAATTATACCAAATTATACGGAATTCATTTCCATAGCAACCTAAAGTTATCGACTACCAAATCTGAAAGATCTACTAGTGCAAACCTAAGGAACTTTCTTGCCAACCCAATATATCTTTAAGGTTCGTTTTATTTATGAAGTGCCCATGGTTTTTTTTTTATATACCTACAAATAATGTGAAATAAATTGGAGTGACATATTGGTAATTTACTTGTAGCATTAATACGTATTATATATCTGTTAAGATGATTGCTAAATTTATTGGGTAATGTTTTTTATGCTTTACATATGACATGTATTTGAATTAAATGTTATGCAACAGTGTACTTTAATTCCTAAAGACCAAACGTTGAGATTTGCATGGTGTATATATAATATTTTGTTTGCCTTGTTTAAGTGTTTACAAGCTTGTTAGTGAAAAAGTGTGATTGCATTTTTGATTTGATTTAAAGCGCATGTGTGAGAAATTTTGTGCGAGTTTTACTAACATCGACTACTGTCTTTATTAAATTGTTCCTTTAAACGCTTCTTTTGTGATTTCATATGTTCATTCTTGCTTGATTTTGCACCCTCTGCTCCTCATCAATATATCCTCTCCAAGTAATAACAATAAATTCTTGGTTTAAACATAAAAACAGAATAGGCCTAATTTACAATCTTTTACACATGTTCTTTTTTCCTCTAATGATAAGGTCGACAGTAAGGCTGACTGTCCACTTGATCGTAGATGGCAACTGTCGCCAAAAACACAAGGAACGCCATAGGTGCTTTAAGTGCGCTGGCGACAGCAGTACGATTAAGGATAATGGATTGAGAAGGAATAAGGAATATGGACTCTGGCATTCCTTAGTCACTTACCGAAACACAAAAGCACACATGCTGTTATTTTATGGTGGTCTTCTATAGGGAGTTGGTTACTGCCGCCAGACGGGCTGCCTAAACGACTGCGAAACGCAGTGTGCCCTACCACTAGTTTCCAAATCCAGACCAGAGCCAACTTTGAAAAGTTCATTTCCAAAGTTGAACCTGCTGGTGTTCGAACCCGGGGCCCCTAAGACAACGCGTTAAGGCAAGCACCCTAACCACTCATCCAACGGGCTCGTTAAAACTAAAAGTTTATAAAGTAATATTAAAATTGTATATTTTTTCACACAAGAAAGGTAAGTAAAGATTTTTTCTTGACATAATCACAATTATATTATTTGTCGCACCGTTTATTTTCTCCGTACACTAAGCATGAGATAGGTGACTGGTCAAATGTCGCGTTTGGTCTTTAGTGAATACGGAAGAGGTCGAAATGAATTTGCAGTTATATTTTTTTAATTGCAGGCACAAATTATAGATTCGGAACTGACCGCTAAATTGTTAGGGAGAGGGGTCGCCGTGTCCCCTGTAGTGACCGTTGAACCTAGACGAAGGAAATTCCATAAAGCCATTACTTTAAGTATGCCGGCGCCGAGACCTCATACCCAAGGCATGACGAATCAGTACAGCACGTCTTCAGCGCCGACCCTCAGACTTCTCTGCTCCATTTCAGGTACATTATTAATTTTTCGCTTATTCTCAGCAGAATCTTAATGGTTACTGGAAAACTCATTCACATATCGGCTATTGTCAAATGAAATCAGAAAAAACTCGATGTCTCCTGATATATTAATACCGTGAATTGTTTAATTATTAGAAACTAACCCCCTACTTTTTATTGAGCCCAAAACCCGCTAAATCGCTGTAAATCGCTAAGGAGCATCAGATCAAGGTTACTATGTTATGGAAACGTTACACTATACCAATTTATTTCTTAATTTTTATGATAAGGTCTACAGACCGGCTCACGATGTGGCTACCGTCGCCTATAGCACAAGCAACCCTACAGGTGCTGCAAGTGCCCTGTCGAAATGAATTATAAAGTCGTCTAAATATATAAATCAAATTAATGCAGGTGCCTAAGTTGTTAAAAGTACAAGACATACACATATCGCATAAGTACCTGTGAATAGACATACGCCACACTGCATATGCCTTATAAAAGCAAGGTGTCAATAGTACTATCGTCTCTCTTTGTTTTCGGAAGTGTTTCCTTAATATCCCTTACAATTTTTTTTTTATTTAAATCAACAAAACAAATAATCAACATACAACAATAAGGAAACTTGAAACTTTTTATCTACTGATCATAAAAGATGGGGCCAACCAGTTAATCGGTGTTAAATTTTTGCTTCCTCATAAACTGAACTAAACTGAAAGTTATCACCAAAAGAGCTACTAAATTGTATCCAAAAAAAAAAATTCTAAATGGAGTTATTTAACACGGCTCGGTATTATTTTTACTTATTATGTTTCTTGTTTATCATTTTAAACAGTTTCCAGTAACCATTTTATGTTTGTGAGAGTGTTGCAATGGAGTACGGCTTGCGTTTTTTGCTATATATTGATGATTTCATAACGCTTTGCGTGATTTCATGAGTGGTAAGTACGCCATTACAAATAAGGCTTATAAAACTTTGTACTTTGCTTAAAGTTTCATTAGACATATAAGTATTTCTAGCATTACCAATATTCCATTACAACACGCTAGCAATGTAGTAAAGAATAATGTAATGCAAACTATAAAGAACGTAAAAAATCGTAATTTTATACCATAGTGTGATATACTCGTTTGAATATGTAATAACGTAGATATAGACTTTTCTTCATTTAAAGTTTAATAGATCTTATATGAAATCATATATAGTCCAATACCCTTGAGATTTCATGAATCTATTTCTTCCATAAATCATGTTGATTAGTTTAGAGTTGGTAGGTACTGAGAATAATTTAGATTTTCGACTCCCAATTTTCTAGACAAAGGGCAGTTGAGCATGATTAAAAAAGACATCTAGTGTAGTACATATTTATAATCGTGGCGCATAAGTATTCGGATATCGGTTCATAGATTCGAAACACTTTTCCAAAATTTATTAGGAATTCATTAATGAAAATGCTTATAGCAAATACACAGCTGAAGGATAGAGTTCTCAATGTGTGCGTTTGTTCGTGTTAAAATTGCAGCGACCACACGGTTCACTTAAATACTTATACAGTTTTAGTTAAGTTGATAGAAGGAAATTCCTGCTAAATAATTGATTCGTTACAAAATGCAAAATGGGGTGATGCGTTATGATTAGCTTTAAATTGGCATCAGGGCGTGAGTTTTGGGCTGTGTGGTCGTTGTATCAGAAATATCAGTCTGACCCGTTGTCAGACAACCGCTCGCCCGTTGTTAGGCGTCTATGGGCTGTGTGGTCGCTTCTACATTGTCTTTGTTCTCGTGTGTTTGTGTGTGTTGCACGCTCACCGTGTGTGGCGCTAATTAATTATGCTGCCACCTATCGGCGCGCACCATCAGGGGTATTTCGCAAACGATCTCTCGAAGGTAAAAAGTTAGAAATACTATTTAAAAGATCGAAATGTCGGTTTAAGTTGTCACTTTCTTTCCGGTTTATTTCTACGTTTATCCCATTCATTTCGGTTTTGTTTGTTATTTTTTGTTTTTCAATTTATTTTTCATAATAAGCCGTTCATTTTGAAGTGATACTTATGCTCCCAGGCTTCAAAGAGTATAAATATCACGGATTTACTTTCCCTCTATCACACTGTTCGAATGCTTTTTCATGTCTTGCTTATCATACATTCTTCCTTTGTGCACGGGCTGATACTTTAACGCTTTACAACTCACATTCACTCTGTAACATAAATTTAATTATCTTGGGATAACAAGAGAATGCACTGCAATATCACTGGACATATGTTAAAACTGAACAATAGGAATTGTGATCTGCAATGAAAGTTTTCCCTTTGGTACTGTCTATAACTAGAATCTAGTCTAAGCGCAAATGTGGGATCTTATATCGGTGTCATCGTCATTCTCATTTCATACTTTTGCGTCAGTGATTCCTAAAGATCAATTATTTTGCTTGTACTGTTTCGAGTTCTTTTCCAAAACGGCCTGTCAGTTCTTTTTTACTTCACACCATCTTCTTTTGATTTCACCATTACTTCATCGTTTTCGTTGGATTTCATTTAATTACACGACATACATAGTTAATTTGGTGAATTGGGTTTTGAGGTTTGTTTAAAAGTGTGTGGTGTCCTTCGAGAGATCAGCTTTTCGAAATTTTTTTGTACACAAAAACTGTTTGTTGATATTTTTTTGTTTGATTTTTTGAAAAAAAAAAAAAATAAAATAAAATAAAAACAGCACCTAGTTACAGGTCGTTACAGTACACTGCGTGTTCACAATTCGTATCACTTTTTCGTTTATGAATTTTTAAACAAAACGGTATGTTTCTTATGGTTTTTTTGTGTGTTGTATTTGTCTTGCTTCCTGTGTGTTTGCTATAGGCCGTTTTGGAAATAGTTAAATTTGTTTCTACTGTTACCCTGCCTTTACCCTTTCTTATACTCTTTTCGATTCTTCTATTAATTTCCTCTAACCAAACTGAACCCATTCTTCTGAAACTATAACTACCAGGTACACGTTTCAAAAAAATATCTATACAATTCTCGCCATGAAGTAAAACACTAATTGAATGCTGTAATATTTAAGAAATTTGTAGGTAGATTCTTCAAAATTATATAGATTATTATATATTATATTGCTGTATATGCCTGCTTTGATATCACTGACCTCTATGGGATTGCTGATGGACAGGCAATCATAAAATCCTTTGTTTATATAAAATAATCAAAAAAAAATTAAATACTGGCAGCCAGTATCAATTGTACGTTTCGTACAATTGTGCAACTAGTATCAACACAATGGCGTTTATCAATATAATTATCTATACAAGTATTTGGATTATTTTACCAACAAATAATAACTAACAATTAAAGTGAACCCATGTTATTTGTTAATTTACCGGTTAATTTGTTAACTATTCCTGACTGTACTAACTCCTATAATAGCGTATATACCCATTATACGAAATTGAAATCACTAATTTAAACTGAGTCGTCTATAAGATGATAATAAAAAATTAAATAAATCAAACCTCACTTATTTAATCTAAATATTTAATGTATTTATTTCGTATATAAACAAATTTACAAAATATTATGAATAGGTCTTTTCATATTAACTGAAAATATTTCCAAATTAAGAACCTCATAGGATCAAACTAGTGTCATATTGATTTTATAATCTCATTGATTTATTAAAACTGAAAAATCAATAAATCCTTTGTAGGTACATCTATCCAATTTGAATACTGACTTGTCTATAGCCTTGAGGGTCAAAGTATCTAAAATTATAGCGCATGAATCGTCGGATATTAATCTGAATACTCATTTGATACCACAATGTTATTAGAAACTTGAAACAGGGTCAGTAATCCAAATACAATACCCATACTGCCTGTCCAGTAGTGAAAATAGAGGTCTGTGTTTGTGTGCCTAATAAAGTTAGTGGTGTCATCATATTGGCAGTAACAAATAGCGTGTCAGCCGCTGATCACTGCCTTCATAGCTTTTATTGAAGGGAAAAGTAATTGTAGGACAAAGTAAAGTTTAGTTAAGCATGAGGTGCAATACTCTTCATGGAGACAGTGAGGACAGTACTGATTGAAGAATTCTCGCAACAGGAGGCACCAATCGAGCTCATTGGGAGGACGTCACTGAAAATACTCCGCTGACATTTGTGAATGACTGCGTATCTTTCACGACGACTGTCTCGGCTCGATATTGGTTAATCGACTGCAGACACATTGAAGACGCTACCAAGATGGCGACAGAGCTGTACAGGTTAATATAATTTACCTTGATTCGTAGGTTATTTTTGGTGGCATTGATTTTGATAAAGATTGTGTTCGGTCTGAGGTTAATCCTTGTCTTAATTAATACATTTTTTAACGTTTTTTATAATAATTTCAGGGAAGCGATCCACGTGCCTTTTATGGCTCGTTTCATTGTTTATGCAAAGCGCTCGGATGAATGTCAAGCACAATTGCGAATGTTCTGCGTGACTGACGACAAGGAAGACAAGGCGTTGGAACGAATCGAACGGTTCATACAAGTCGCTAAAAGTCGAGATGTTGAGGTAAGTAGGTACACCGTCGTTTCGCTAGTAAAATTGTTAAATAACTCAATAATATTAATAGTCCGAAATATTTTATGTAATAATTTGGTAAGAGATATCTAATCTTTTACTTATAAAATCGTTGGAGTAAGTTTAAAAAGCTGAAATTTGGAACATCAGTATACTTTATAACGTAAGCATTGGCTAAGAAAGGATTTTTGAAAATTTCAACTTCGTGAAAAGCCGGGGGCGGTTTTCTATTACATGATTTGTATCATTTATTTCAATTAATGATTAGGATTAAGTCTCATATTTTTAATTAATAACTTGTTCCAATACTATGCCTTTGACATTTTAAAGTAGGTACAGGATAAAAGATATTTTTTTATAAAGATGTCTCCATAAGTGATTTCATTTTCAAAGCAATTTCAAAACATTTAAAGGTGCACGAAGGAAAACCTATATATTTGGAGTTTGGCGGTAACTTGGTACCCATAGCCAAGTCTGGGGAGCAACTGTCCATACCGTTCCGTGCATTCCGCGAGAACAGGGTCGCATTCCCTGTGATGATTAAGACCCAGGATCTGGAGCCGATATGCAGGTGCCAGTTCATGAGGGATCCGAAGGTTCCCAAGGGAGAACCGTCACCAGCGCCGGTACGTACAACAATCATTTGTCTTATTTTATTTATTGTTTCGTACTTTTCTCTGTTCTATTTTCGCATAGTTTATCTTTTGGACGACAGATGTCGTTGCGCCGGCAGGTTATAACGGCCTATCGTTTCGTTCCTCAACGCGAACACTTACACTTTTCATACAAGTTTGCTGTCTGAGCATGTCTCTCCAAATTCAATGTTTTAAACACCCTCCCCTCTCCCCTCTCTCCCCTTCCCCCTCTCCCCCCTCCCCATCTCCCCCTCCTCTCCCTCTCCCCCCTTAGTAGGGATTTTAGGGGTATTTGATTTTAGCTTTAGGGGTAAATATTTTTGAGAGTTGATAACACTGATACAAAGTACCCAACCCCGTCTAAAAAAGTTTTCACTTCATAAATTGAGCCGTCGAGTAACGCTTAGCAGGTGTACAACATTAAAATATTTTGTTTAAAAAATACATATTAGTACCACCAAAGTGCATCAAACTTTTTGATGCAACCAGTTTCACTTCTTTTCGTAAAATAGTATAATTTAAGTATATATTTTTAAATATCTAAATATAGATAATGTTAACTTAGATTGCTAATAATTTTACAGATTGCTGTCTTAAACATAATGGTACCAGACGATATGACCGTAGAAAAAATATCTCCAGTACAAACTGACCAAGTGCCTATGCGCACCGAAGAGCAGGAATTGATATGGAGACAGAGGCTAAGCGATCCAAGGTTTGTATGTTGTTTTATCAGCAAATCAAAATAAAATATTAATAATATGTCAACTAATTCCGAGAAAATCGTACATAAATTTCATGTTACGCATGTGATGCTTCATAAATCTACACTAATAATAACTACTATTCATATATAATTCATATCTGCAGAGTAACACCGAGCAGAGCTCTAAGAGTATACGCAATTGAGTGATGTTGAGCTTTCTTACAAAACCACATTTCAGCATTATCACTGCCAACGCTTGTTTTTATTGTAATTTTTAAAGGTTGGAGGACATCTGCAATTTACTCGGCAAAGATTGGGTAGCGCTCGCCTACGAATTGGGAGTTAGCGTAGCTACAGTGAACCAGATTCAAGCCAAGAGGATCACAGCCCCCGAACAAGCGCAACTCATGCTCAAGCTTTGGAAGACGCAATCTGGAACGAAAGCACAAGGTAATGTTCTCATCATTAGAGTAATTTTGTTTCAGAAGCTACAGCCGTAAAGATACCAGTTCGCACCGCGACCACGACTGGAGACTCAGACTGTTGACAGAGACGCGAGACCGAGATACCTATTTGACTATATACTTTCATATGGCATTCGGTTCGCGAGTGAGACCGAGACACGTGACCGCGACACGCGACCAGAGACCGTCTTGCTGTCTCTACCACGGACAAATGCTGTCTCGCTCGAGAGAATTTTTTATTTGAAACCTGACATAATCGTGATGGTTCCTAGTTATAGTATATGAAGATCTGTTCAGGCGTTTGAAGATCGTCAGCCCATTTCCTAATTGATGAAGGTATTTCACTAACTTCGACAAAGGTTCGACTGTTGCTTCGGTAGTATTTCTATGACATTGTAACCTTGAATTCAGTAACTTACAACAGATATAGCGTGTTTGGGCTGAATAGAAAGTCGGTGGTTAGTTTAGAAGTTTTAGTTATAGCTTGTTTTAAATGTAATTTGTTGTTTTCAGACACATCGTTGGAGCTGGCCTTGTGTCGAATCGGCAGAGACGATATTATCGCGCCTCAGTCCGATGTGACCAACGAACGGCGTATCCAACGAAATATTTACCAAGAGAGACAAGCTTCAGAAGAGATTGAAGCTTACAAGGGTAAGATATTTCCTTAATTAAAAAAAAAACATTATTATTATGTATTTATTCATTTCATTTCTCATATTATTATTTTTTAAATAAATTATTTATAAGACAATTCCTTTATTTGGAGTTTTTACTTCATGTATTAATATATAGATTTCTTTTAAAGCTGAAGAAGACAATAAACTCAAGGAACATATTTACGACGACATTCATACATCGGAACGCTCACGGAAAGACTCCGAACAAGACCAGGATGAAGCCAAATATTCGCCCGAAGAGAAATCAATAATAGAGAAAAGTGAAATTGAAAGAACCCCAACGCCCAGTGAAGAGAGCGAGGAAGATGAAGGTAGGTGTAAAAGTGTGTAAGCATAGTAGGGTTTGTACTTGTGTTATAGGCGACGATATAGAGAGCTTTATTTATTGTAAATCGAGTGTATTTTATTTTTATAATTAAAAATAAATTAGTCGTAAAAATTCTGAGGTAATAGTGATTTACATTTAAAATTGCTTCTTTATTTATGTAAAAAAATATTACGATTGCGTTTACAGACGTCAAACGCAGCGTGGCTGAAAGAAAGGAGCAAATAACAAGAAAATTGAGCTCAAGTAAAATTCCAGCTTCGAGACAGAAAAAAGAAATAAGAGAGGAAATAATTGAAATAAAAACTCAAATAAAACCGGACATTAAAAAATTCCAGGACATTGAACAACAGGTACGCAATAAACAAGCTGATCTAAACAAAAGGTAATATATATCATGTTTGATAACTAACATTTTGTTTCATTGTTTTTTACAGGTCAAAGAAAAGGAACCTAAATTAGAAAAGACTCGATCGAAAACATCACCAGATAAAGTTGAAGAAGAAAGTGAAATAGAAATCCACAGAGAGGATATTATCGAAATTAAAAAAGATGAACCTAAACCTGTTGAGAGATCTATTGAACAATTCAGAAAGTTCGATCCCTCCTCGCCCGCCAAGCCAACACCTAAACATTTAAGACATATGAGAAACGAATCTATGAGATTCCCATCTGGAGATTTCTCTAACGTAACTATAACACCAAGGAAATCCATAACAGCAGAAACAACAGAAATTAAGACAGCAGACACAAAAAGTAAAGAAATTACTGCTAAAGATGTTATATCGCAAAAAGAAATTGTTAGTTCAAAAATGGAAGAAAAGTTAGACGATGGTGATAAATCTCCAGATTTAATAACTGAAGATGAAAAAGATGTAGCCGAAATACCACTCAAAGATAAAATTAGTTCATTTGAGTCAAAAATTATCAAAGAACATTCTATTGAGTTGCCTAAAACAACTGTAAAACTGACAAAGGAGGCGTTGAAGAAACACACTTTAGAACAAGACCAACGTATAGAATATACTCAAGAATTTGTAAGAGAACAATCCAAGCAAATAGCTATGGAGTGCCATGACCAAATCACTCATAAGGTACAAGTTGAAACTGAAAAACATGTCGAAACTGTTAAATCTGTTAAAGAAACCATCCAACATTTCGACACCAAAATAAAACAAGAAGACAAATCAACTACTCACCAAAAGGCAATGAGAACAGATTCAACGCTTGTTCAAGTTTCCTCAGAAGAGGATAGTGAATTTTTGAAAAAATCCACCGATTCTGAAACAGAAACAGAGTCACAGACTACTGTGAAAGTTGATAAGGATAAAAGAAAACTAAGAAGCGAAACTGACAGTGATGTCTTTGAAAAAATTCCAGATACAAAATCAAGGGATATCAATAAACAGAAAGAAAGCAAAGATAAAAGGAGTGATGATGATGATAAGAAAGACGCTCGGGGTGTTGCAATTAAAGAACAAAGATTGGAAAAACAATTGACTGACGAATTACGTACAAGAGTAAGTGAAGAAGAACTTACGGAAACATTTGAAGAAAAAGACTTCTCTACCAGCGATAAACTAAAAGATAAAGTAAATAATATTTTTGAAATCATTACATTTGTTTAACAATATTTTTTAACTTTTATATTTATTCTTATTCTTATATTTTAGGTCGAAACCCAAGTTTCCTTAACAAGTACAAAATCAGACACCAGCGTTAAACATATTAAAACCGATTCAATAGGATCGGAAATGCAAGATTTAATTGAAAAGAAAATATCTCAGGAGTCACCGCTTCCATCAGCTACAGACAAAACAGATTCTTTAATAGATTTACCACAAAGTACTGAGCGAGATATTAGCTTTATTTCACAAACTGAATCTAAGGTAATTTCTTAAGTGATACAACATATTTTTTTCTACATTTTCTTAAGTGATACAAACCGAATTCTTCAGGAAAAAATTAAACATTTAATATTACTTTTAGGTATTTTCAAAAGATTCTAAACATCGGAGTGATTCCTTAGATGAAGCTTCACAGTTTTCAGATTTAGATGACCAAATTGGATCAAGTCCTGCACATAAAGCAGTCATAGATAAACATTCCGACAAAACTGTTATAAAGTCAGAAGTAAAAACCTTGACAAACATCATGACTGAAAAAAGTGTGACCACGAAAGATAAAACTTTAGAATTTTTAAAATATGAAAGTCAGCATAGCGCCCAAGTGCACGCACCCGTGTTGGAATCAAAAGATGCAGATAAGGTAATAATACAAAATGATAGTGGCCTCTGATATTACAAATTGTACTGTCGACCTTCACAGAATTAAGTTTGATGAATAAACTAGGCTTTTTAATCTCTTATTAACTCACCTAAACACAACAGTACTAGTGCTGCTGTTATATCATTGTAGTCTTCTTTAAGGGGTTACCTATAATCAAACCTTTACTACCTCAAAGACATATAATATAAGTTTAGGCGCTGAATAAAATGCCTTCGGTTGAGAAGATATTGTATTGAGAAGCTGCGTATTTAAAGGGTGAATTCGGCTTTATTCAAGTTTATTTATAATAAAAAAAAACTACTTATATGTATATGAAAGTTGGTTTTCAACTTTCAAATTACTTTTCAAATTACCTTATTCAATTTTAAGGTAATTTTCAAATTACCTGATTCTACTATGTATTTTAAATCTTTTATTTAGTTTTTTCATCAGCTAACCATCCTGCTTTTATCTTCTAGGTATCACTAAAAGAATCTCCAGTAATAAGCGCAAAAGCACGACAATTTATCGAAACTGTACCCGAAGATGATTCTGTACAAGAATGTTTCTTTTCTAAACGTATATATTCTGATTCTTTGGAGGATTCAGAACACACTGATTCGAGACGCCATTCTGAAGCTGAGTCGTTAAAATCAGATCAATCCGACATAAAAGCTAAGGTGTCATCTTCAGAATTTGACGAGCGTGCAGAATATGAAGAAACAATTGACTCTGGTAGTGGTTTCGGGGATGAGAAATTTGAAGAAAGTCTTGGATTTACTTCAATGAAAGTTGACACGAAAATAGGAGACACTATAAAAACTGATTCTGATGCATCCAAATCCGGCTCAGAAGAAAAAGCCGAGGACGGTGACGTGATCTTTAAAAAAGTAGGTCCAAAGCGTCATTCACGCACTGAAAGTGTATCCATCACAAAACTATCTGATCTACAAGATATTGAACCCTCTAAACCTAAACAAGAATGTCAAATAGTTGTAACAGAAGCTGAAGAGGTAAACAAATCCTTTGAAAGAGACGAAACTTCAGACAGAATTTCCTCTGAATCTAGTCGAGAAGTTGAAATATCTGAAAGAAAATCATCTGAAGGTGTATCTGATAAAATAAGTTCAGAAGATGCTGTTACAGAAAAGAAAACATCATCTGAAGAAGAACAAATAAAAGAGAAAGATAGTTTGATATCTATGGTAAAGGATGGTATGAAAGAAGCTGAGAAAATAGAAACAAAAGGTCAAATGGTTAAAGACGACAATATTGAAAAGGGTAAATAAGCGAGCACTATAATTATGTCTTAATGTATGAAATTATTAAAAATTACTTTTAAAATACATAACATTTATTTATATTTTTTTATCTGTATAACATTTATTTTAATATTTTATAAACTAGCTAAACCAGGCCTCATTTCGCTGTGGCGTGCGCGTGGTACTGAATTCTGCATATATTATATCTATTTTTTTTAAATTTAAAGTATCCTAAGTTACTTCTTATAAATTCAACTGTTTTCCATTGAAAGTCACGTCAAAATAAATCAGCCGTTTCGGAGACTAGCCGAAACAAACAGACAAAAATTTTAAAAAATATTTTTTTATTAACTATATACCGTATACACTTTTGTAAAAATCAGCTATGTCGACATTACCGACACTTCAATCTTATTTATATGTATATATGGATGTTTATTTATTAGGCGATATAGTAAAACGCCAGTCGGTGACTTCAGCAGGATCAGAATCTATGGGAGAATTACGTTTGGACGAGAAACGTCTTTCCGATGCTCATAGTCTGACTGAGTCCAGAGACTATACATTTGAGGAATCTGAAGATGATATTGGCACTCAGGGGACTCATGTTGACACTTCAAAGGAACCCAAACATGAGGGTGATTCAAAAACAAAATCAGTACCAGGTATTATTTTTGTCTCAGTATTTCAAATAGAAACTAGAACTTTTTCATAATTCATCAAAAGTATGTGTTAAATATATGAATATCTTATTTTTAGGGAAAGTTTTAGATCATCCTAAATTTTCAAAGTTGGCTCATGGTGATTCTTTAGATGATGTTGAAGGATTTCCAGAGGACCATGTAACCGATCACGTCCACAAAATGCCTCACATTGCTGAAATTGGGTAAATTTGATAAAGAAATATTTTTTCAATAATTTTTTTTTCGTTACTTGAATATGCCATTTCGCCTCTTAATTTTTAAATAACATTATTTTATTGTGTTTTAGATCTATACAAGATAGAGAAATCACTAGTGACTTTTTGTCTAGAGAAAGAGAAGAGCAATTAAAACGTGAAAGTTTTGTTATAACATCACCAGCAAAAAAAGCTGTTGTCATAAATGAAGAAATAAAGCAAATACACGAAGAAGATGTTAAAAATAAAAGCGAGGGATTTGAAAAACCTTCATTTTACAGTAAAGAAACAGAAACAACATACACAATCAAACGGACAGACGAGAAGTCTCCTGAGAAAGAAAGTGCAATATTAAAAAATTCGTTTTCAGTTTCGACAGAAGAAAATGTTCAAACAATCAAGCATAGTAAAGTTGGCGAAACTAAATTTGATGTTAAGAAAATAAGAACTGATACGTTAGGAAAATTTGACATTGATAATCTAGATGATCATAAAGACACGAAAAAAATCATACCTAAAGATTTGAACTTAAAGGAAGCTGCAGAAATTACTAAAGAGCAAGTTAAACCTGTCATTGATGACATTCTTCAAAAAGGAACTATAGCTGCATCAGCAAGAAGTCCAGTATTAGACAAAGATATTAAAACACTAACAAAGGATATAGTGGAATCCGAAAAAAGATCTTACGATGTTAAAGCACCTCACAAAGATGAACGTAGACATTCGTGCATTAGCCCTGCCATTTCACTGGAAAGAATTGCGGAATCAGAAGTTGAAATGGAGGAAGAAGTCTCCAAGTTTGTTAGTAGCGTAGTTTCTGAAACCAAAAAAGTTTCAGAAATGAAATCCAATTTGAAAAAATCAGATTCTGCAATGAAACAAATGGCAGATAACATTGAAATTATAATAAAACAGGCTTCTGAAGACATAGATTTATCTTCTGAAGAACCAGTTGGAGAAATCGTAGCTGAACCACAAGATATTGCTGGACAAGTTTCTGTTGATTCAATTATTGAAGAAGCCGTTACCACTGTAGAAGAGTATTTAGAGTCTTCCAAAGAAGTTAAGGATATTGAAACGAAAAAAGATATATTATTTGAAGAAACCAAAAAATTTAGTAAAGACCGACCATCACTGATAAAATCTCTGTCTAGAGATAGTGGGGAGATAGTCATAATGCCGAAGAAGAAACATCCAAGAACGTTTTCAGTTCAAAGTTCACCTGAAGAAGTTGAAGAACAAATTTATACTGATTCCGAATCGGGTAAACATAAAGGATTTTTAAGATACATTTCTTTAAGTACTTTGTATGTTTATATTAAACGTTGAAAATTTGTTTCAGACATGGATAAAGCAAAAGTTTTAGAAATCATTGAACCTGCGTCTGATTTTGAAGGAAAAGTAACAGCGTCTAGTTTTGACACCAGAAAATTAAGAACTGATTCATTAGACGATGCAGATGATTTTCCAGAAAAAGAGGTACTTATTTTAAAATAATTCACTATTTCTAATTATTTTTACGTTTTAGTTAACTGCGTGTATTTATTTTTGCAGTCTGAATATTTTGGCGATGAGGGTAAATATGAAGATTTGCCAGAAACATTTTCACAAGAGAAGTACGAAAACAAAACTATGCGAATTGCAGAACCTAGTACTAGCGCTGTTCAACAAGATTTAGATGAAGACAAATCTTCTGAGAAATTTGTCAAAAAGACTACATTTGTAGATAGTCTTTTACACTCGGATCTAGTATCAAAATCAACTACCGAATCTTCGGTTACAACTGTAGTCTCTACATTAACAAAGTCATCCGATGAGGACCAGAAATCTGTACTTGATGATGCTACTTCGGCAGACTTATCAAAAATTAGTGGGACAGATTTAGTTAAAGATTCTTCGAAAACTTCAGTGGAGATAAAGGAAGAGTTTAAAGTTGATGAACAAATAGAAGAGAGAGGAACACCAGATCTTTCGAAAAAATCCATCGACAAAGACTATTCGAAATCTTCAATCGACAGCAAAGACACGTCGAGAGATTTCGCTACAAATGAATTATCTAAAGACTCAACTGTTGATTTGACTAAAGATTTCTCTAAGGCATCAATAGAAAGCGTTAGGGATATTTCGAAATCTATGGACGAGAAAACTTTCTCTGAGGAGCACTCGTCATTAGATATGTCTAAAACTCTAGCATCAGATGTGTCTGACGGGATCATGGTTAGTAGAGAATTCATAGAATCCGAAAGGTCAATGTCAAAAATTGTACATGTTTCGGAAAGCTCTTCCCAAGAAACTTCCATTTTGACAGAAAGTAAAATGCTTAGCGAACAAGACGATAAACTTTTAGATAAGAGTGGATCCAGTAAAAGAGACTTTGAGAAGGACATTGTTGGTGAAATTGAGGAAAAAATTGTGGAGTTAAAATCGGAAATTAAAAAGGAAGCTGAAAATGAGAAAGAAAGCGATAAGACCGAAGAAGCAGAGAGAGAAATAGATGATGATTTACCTGATATGAAAGAGTTAAACCGGCGTTGTTCTAATCTTTTAGAGGATATATCTCAAGGAGCTCTCATTAAAATTGATTCAAGCCATGTGACTCACGGTTAGTTTTGTCAGTAAATTCTTTACGATTTCGTTAATATCTCAGTCATTAAAGAGACATTAGTTCTATAGTCGCTCCACCCTTAGGTTCGGATACTTTTTCATATGTACTGTAAAGCCTCGCCTCCTGTCACTGTCCGTGTTCATATATTCGAAGACTTGGGAAATGAGTCTTTTCCTACATCAAAAGCCGACACACATAAAAGAGTCGCACTGCCAACATCTATACTAATATTATAAAGAATAAACTCTTATAATATTATACTTAAGTTCTATACAATCTCTCTATACATGTTTGTTAGAGTAAGCTTTTTTTTTCTGGAAGACTAGAAATAAAAACGAATATAATATAAATATTTTCACAGATCTAGTGTCAAAGTTCTCAAAAACTCCACCGCCGTCTCCGGTTGATCTAATTATGAAGGAAAAAGTTAAACAGGAGGAAACTTCTAGCGACAAGCAAACCGGGCTAACACTTAGAGGTATGTAGAAATTTTTTAATTATTATTTTATTAAGTTTTCCTATCTTTATAAATCACAGCCTATAATATTATTCTGATATATAAACTATGTTACTGTAAAATTTCGTCAATATTAGTATAGTATATTAGTATTTTCTTAAAAGAATAGCCAACATCATAAACTTTTGCAATAATAAGAATATTTCCTACACAATGAGAGTGGTGTGCATCGAGACGTTGTAGCAATCGACAAGAACCTCACGCCTCTATCTCTGGTTAATAAGAACTGGCGTAAGCCTGTGGTTCTAAGTACCGAAGACCGAACGAACATATGGAAAGGCAAGGAGCTGCATGGATAGTTCTACAAGGCCCTGTCGGGTCCTGATGTAGACTCGCTCATGCCAGTCAACTAGCTGCGTTTCGGTGACCTTTTTGGGGAAACCGAAGGCTTTGTCTGTGCAATTGCGGACAAAGTTATTAAGACGAACAATTACCGGAAATATATACTGAAGGACGGTACGGTTGACATCTGCCGGACAGGACTATTGTAGCCAATAAGCCTGACATCGTGGTTATCGATCGATCTCAGCGCCGGACGAGCGGTTGTTGACATCACTGTCCCACATGATGAAAACCTCGTGATAGCTGAAAAAGATAAGCTAAGTAAACAAGGTTTACTTAGCTTATTAACAACGCTTGGCTCACAAGGTGACCGCCATGTGGGATGTCGATTCGACCATCATCGTCCCGATAGTCGTATCGGCGAACGGTCTTATAGCGACGAGCCTCGACCAACACCTCAAGAGGCTCTCACTAGATGACTGGGTCAAGGGACAGATACAGAAGGCGGTACTTCTTGACACGGCACGAATTTTGTCAGGAGGTTCCTCACTCTGCAGCCCTAACCAACGGTAGCTTGGGCCTTGCCCCGCTACTTGCGGTACTCTAGGTTTAAGTTTTTTTATAATATTTAAAGAAAGAAAATATACATACTATACTAGAATAATAATATTTGTATGGAGGACATATATTATGCTGTTTATTTAACCTAGTATCGATAAATGCGTAGCATATTTTTAATGAGTTTATCATATGTAGTTACTGCGCACATAAAAAAAAATTAAGAAAGCTATGATTTTTTAATACATCAATAAATATGTGTTATATTGTATAACGCTGTACAAAAAATGTACAGGTGATAGGTAAACTTACCCTCCTCCCCCTTACAAAAGGCACACTTAAAATAAGAGTAGATCATTATTTAATTTCAATACACTCTAATATTAGCGTTTATTTATAATAATAAAAGATATAGTTTCAATAAGCTGTTTTAGTTAATAATTTAATAATGACTCTTTTTGACAATTGAAGGACTAAAACGGTATCTCATCCATAGATCAGTAAAATATTGGACTAATATCTCTCTTGAAATTTGTAATGAGTGTAGGTAATAAATGATAATAGCGCCACCTCACGACCACACATATAAATCTAGTTTTCTTTCTATGCCATGAAATTTATATGATCAAGTACTTAAACAGCTTATTGCTAGAATTTAGAGAATGTAGTCTTATTTTTCTTTTAGTTGAAGCAATATTACTAGTTGTCACGTAGTGAAAGCTAGATTGTAGATGCTAAATTCGCACTGCAGGTTCCGAATCTTCGTTTCTGGACACAAGCCGTCAATCTCCAAGAGCCTCGTCCGCTGGAGACAGCTTTTACAGCGAGACCGAGGCTCATCAAAGTGGTTAGTATGGTATATTATTATAGAATCTATTAGATAATTATATGCGAATTGATTTTCACTTAGTATTTCAATCCAGGAAGTCGCAGCCTACTTATTGTAAAAAGCCAAAAACGAATCCAAGCAAAGAGTGCCCCACTTCTTTTACTTATACTTTTACCTATCAAAAATTTATCAGTTAATCACAAGTGATGATACACTATATATGTAATAATAACAATATATGTGTATATGTTTAACTACAAGTGTATGTTCTAAGTTTTAACGTATTATATTATTACAAATTAACAATTAAAGAAATTAGCTAAAATAGATCGATCGATTGGTTACAAATTAGAATAAAATTTCTGGAGACTTGGTTTACGTGAAGTGGAGCAACTTGCATTATGAAACAAGACACTTTTAAAGACAATAAAGACAACACTACAAAAAGTTGCCCTCGACTTAATAGATTGAATTATATTTAGCCTCTGTAGCCTAGTATACCATTTTAAGATTTTGAAGACTCTTTTTATATTTAATTTTTGTATGTTTAATAAATGTCAAAATTAATGATTTCTAAAGAAAAGAGAAAAAAAAACACAAAATTAGAATTTATTTTATGGAAATTTGCAGGCTTTATGCAAATTGTAGTGGCAAAGTAGAGTCATAGCGAAACTTTACTCTTGTGTTTTGTAGTAACATCATTATAGAAGTGCCTCATTTGCCACAATCTTTATTTTGTGCCGATTTCGTACTCGTAGCATGTTTTGTTGTTTACACACCGAGTAAATTTTAAAGACTTTGTTCCCAGGATTTTATATAAAAAAAAATGTAATCAGTTCCAATAGTAATGCAAGATGGAAGCAAAGTCTATAAACAGTAAAATTTAGAACTAAAATAGCACCCATTTGAAGATAAAGTAGACAACGATAGCACCAACACTCCATTGCAGTTTTAATTGTAACTCCGTTTTAAATAACAATATTCCACCCGACCTAAAAAACATTGTGATTTGTTTGCTGTCACCATAAGTAATGCTAAGAATTGTCAGCACAGTAAAATTTACTTTCTTTCTTGCGGAGCCCTTACGTTGCTATAGGTAAGTGGACCCACAAGCAAAATAAGACCTCATGTGTTTTCATTGTTGCTTCTTTACTTTCTCGAATAGGCAATTCATTATTGACAATTTTCTCTTGATTCGCAAATTTATGTTAATATCATCCACCTTTTGAGTAATGTTTCGCTTTGATTCAATGTCCTATCGTTTCTTCTTTTCATTCATCTCGAAAGCTTTCATCGCTATTGTGTAAACTTTCTTTCCATCACATTGTTTAGAAAAGAACATCACGCTTTGGGCGCTTACAGCCAGCCGTATTTATTACGTTTTTATAAGTATTGAAAGCACATCGAATGTTCAAATGTGGAAATTCGTCATGCGAACGAATTGTTGTCTTTATAGTATTATCACTTCCAATGATCGTATTTTAGCACTATTCACTTATTCTGTTTCGCGTATCTAGTTAACTCGTCATTTATATTCATTATTGTTTTTTTTTATTTACAGGAATTTTGATGGATACATCCAGTGAACAAAGCGAAGTCGCCAGACCAAAATCTCCTACAAGACACCTTACTGCTGACAACTTAACGTTCGTAAATGTCGATCAACCTACCATTACCAGTGGCGCCATTGAACTTGTTGACCGTACTATCGAAAAAAGTATTGACGTTATCGATCAAATTAAAAAAGAGCAGCTCGCAGTCAAAATGGAAGAAATGCAAAAGTCTACATCAGATACCTTCTTTTCTGAATCCAGGATTGAAACATCAACATCTTCTTCGTCTGTACATAGGATCGTGGAAGGAGAATTAAAATTTCAAGCTATAGATCCTCGAGCAGTCATGTCTGATATGGTTGCTAAATTTGGAACAACTAACGAGTTTGACACTGTACTCACCCATAAAGAAACAGAAACGAGAAAAATATCTGGACAGGAATTCTTTTCTGAGACGAAACAAGTATCGTCTTCAGATGATGATTCACTGATTATTAAAACTGAAACAACGCATGAATTACGGGGACAGGAACACGAAGTGAAGGAAAAAACTACAGTAAAAAGAGATGGAGACCATACCGAAACTTCACAAAAGAAAGTAGAAAAAGCTCACGAAGCTTTAGCAAAAAGGTCGGATGTTGAAACCAAGACCGTTTGTAAAAGTACTGATGACACGGATGTCATAAAAGTTGAAAAGGAATTTACCGAACAGGGATTGTATACAGGTCGACAAACTAAATCTGAGGAGAAGATGACCTCCCTTAAAGACGAGACTATTAAGAAAAAGCAAGAAGTAAAAATTTCCGAACGAGATTTATCCCATGAGCAATGGGGAAAGGAATATTTCACTGAACCAGGTGAACTGGAAGATATTAAAGAAGATGAGGATGCAAAATTTAAATTGTCTTTTGTAGAATCGTCTTTGAAAATTGTTGAAAAAGATGAGGTTGTATCTAGCGTAGAAGTTTGTGAAAAGGGTAAAGTGATAAGTTCTACAATCGAGCATCACAAAGAAGAGTCAGTTATAGAAAGTAAGGAACACGATGACCTTAGTTCAGATGCATCGCATGCACCAAGCTTTAAAAGTGAAACTGCAGATCGACAAGATTCTTGCGAAACAAGTCCAAAGACAAAGTCAAAGTCTTTTAAAAAAGATAATGAAGTGTATGAAGTAGACTTTATTAAAGAAATTAAAATATCGACATCGCCAGTTAAAAGTACTTTTAGTAGGACTGGTAGTCAGGATACTCATTCAGAATCTGAAATGGCTCCAGATCTACCCCATGATGATAAAATAGGAGATACGCCTAAAAAGGAAAAATCTACTAAATCACCCATTATGTTGCCACAAGAACAAATACAGGAGCAAGTATGGGAGGTGTTCATGGAGAAGGCAGATTCATTTGAAATGGTGGAAGAGATTCCAAAATCACCCAAACTAAAATCTGCATTAACTGATACATTTACCGTTACAAAAAGTTCGGACAGTGACACAATTCTGGATTTAAAAACCGTAATGGAAACAAGAACCGAAATTATGAAAAAAACCGATATGTCTCCTAGTACCCTTGAAATATCCGAAGATATCAGTACGACTTCAAAAGACATAATGATTAAATCGGGGGAAAGTGTTGACACTGAGTGCATGGTAAAATCGCTGGAGTCTCATGAAGGAGAAATTTTACAGAAGTCAATTGACTCAACAGTAAGTGCTGAGACTTTACATCCGTCTGAGTTTTCTACTGAAGCTGATTCAGCTTATTTAACAGGAACCGATCACAAAAAAGATGAATTAAAGTTAGTTAAAGAAAAAAGTCTTGAAGATATTTGTAGCAGCGGATATGATACTGATTTCTCCTCTGCCGAGTTTCAGGGAACGAAACTCGATTCAGAGCGTGTTGATTTCGATACACTAATGTCTGCTCAACCACTTGCAGACTTGTCGGTTTTAGAAAAAACCATAGATGAAGTTAAGCAATCTCTTGAAGCAGCACAAGTTGAAATTATAAGCGAAAAAAGTGATGGAAGCATTAAATATAAGCAGTCCCCTTCAGAATTTCAGTTTAAACTTCTTATTAGCCCGGACAGACCTGAAGTCATAACTGAAGAACCTCACCATGATCAATCAGACGTAATATTAATCCATAAAGAAAAACAGAAGAAGTATTTAGACAGTCAAAAATCGGACAGTACTTCTCAGAAAATAAGCTCACAAGATGAAACGAGTTATTCAGACGAAGAGAGAGATACAGTTCATATGAAAGAATCTAGTCCACCTTTAGAAGCTGCTGATATATCAGTACAATCAGATAGCGGACCACATTCTATTTTGGAAACAGAAAGTGAAATAATTCTCTCTGATCGAGATGGATCTTCAAAGGGAAGCCCCGAAGTGAAATTTAGAGTTCAAAAGCACATTAAATCGAAATTGGGGGTTGTCGACAGGCGATCTGCTTCTGAAATTGAAGGTTGGTCTAGTTCAGGCGAGAGTCATTACCACAGTTTTGAACATTCTGAAAGTAGACCGCTATCGTCAGATGTTGAAATTATGATGACAGCTCAAAGCGGCACTGAATTCGAAACTGCTTTAACTAGTCAGGACATTTCTTCTCAATCACTTCGAACCTCTAGAGATTATTACACAGCTGGGAGCTCGCTTGCTTCAAGAGACAGTATGAAGAGCCTTGACTCAGATGGATCTAGCCATGTAGCTAGTATCGACATATCAGATGCCTCAGAAACACTTGTACCATCGGCAAATGAGTTAAAAGAAGAATTAATGGAAAGTAGTACATATATTGAACAATTCTTACATGAAGTCGAAAAGGAAGCAAGTAAAATCAAGGGAATAAGTGATGAGGAAGCATCAGGTGATGATGATGAAAAAAGGACCGATGTTATGGAACCAGTCGGAAAAATGAAGAGATCTCATGAAATGCGTTTCCATCCTAAGGATATGATACCGGAACATTTCCCTGCGGATGGCGCATCTGAAAGTTTGGAAGTTGACGAGGATTCTTCTAAAGAAAAAGAAGCTTCTGATACAACAATTTCAAGCCAATTTAAAACAGATGAAATACTTTCATCATCAATATCAAAATTAGACATGACATCGTCGCAATCTGAACCAGAATTAGAAAAAGAAGAAATAAAAGAGCATGTGACGAAAGTCTCAGTACATGAAGAACATGCGATACCTTTTCCCGTTATGAAAATAGAAAAGTCGCAAAGGGAGTTCGTTGATATTGAAAGCGAAATTATACCCATCGGGTCTATAGAATATGAGCAAATTGTTCAATCTGGCAGCATTATAACTGAATCGGAAAAGCCTTCCAAAGATGAAATTACTTTGGTTAAGACTACTGTACATATTGACGAAACTATCCCCATCGTTAAAACTGAAGAATTTGATGAAGTTAAAGAGGAAATATTAAAAAAACACGTTAAAGAAGTGGCTGTTGTGCCATTTACAGTAGCGGAGAAACCAGTAAGTCAAAGAGAATTTGTTGACGTAGAAAGCGAAATAATTCCCGTAGGATCAAAACAGTATGAAGAAATATTAAAATCTAAAAGTGATTCGTCTGTTCCTAAAACAAAAACAGAAAAATCAGAAATTAAAACATCCGAACATCAGTTAGAAAGTAAACCAAGTTCTACTTCTAGTTTAAAGACACAGGAACTCATATCGACGCCACAAACACCGCTATCTGCACCGAGTCAGAGTTCTTTGTCTACTGATAATGGGCGTGAATATGTTTTAGATGACATGTACGACATTTCTGAAACTCCGGAATTACGATCAGATCTTATCACTGAAAGTAGCAAATCTGAGCTTGTTGTAACAACTGAAGAAAGAAGTATACATTCTTATGAAAAAGAGCAAGAGTCGCCAGTGAGTGATGAGTTTGAAATAGTAGATAAGCCTAGTGAAATGGATGATTTCGTTGTGATTGAAGAGGTTGCAAAGGAAGCACATGAAACTGATACAGAGGGCAAAAGTGTTCATATAAAAACACAAAAATTTGAAAAAACTCACGATACCGAAGTTGAAGAATATTTATCGAAGACTTCAAAGAAACAAGACAGCACCAGTAGTGCTTCTGGGTCTTTATCAGATGAAGAGCTTTTACAGTATGATTTAGAACAAAAAAGGTTGCAAGCCCAAGAATTGGCTGAAATTGAAGCTGGTAAGCGTTGGATTCAGATGCAGTTCGAAGGGGATCCGAGATACGATTACGAAAGGATACCATTAGAGGACATTAAAGAAGAAGAAATGACCGATTTTGACGCTAGCCGGATTGGAAGTTTGAGTTCTCAAAAAGAGTCAGTAGGTAGCTACGGCAGTTTCCGTAATTCTTATGGAAGCCTCTCGGAATCAGAAATGGCCTCTAGAATCAGATTTAGAGTGAGAGGTGAAAATGACGATATTTCTATAAGTTCTTTGCAAGAATTTGAAAACCTTGAGAAAGCTTTAATGGAGCAGTATCAGCAACATTCATCGTCGTCTCAAGATTCGTTAAATGGTTCTTTACCAAGACGTTACATTCTAAGCAAAAGCCAAGGGGATGATATTTCAATATCAAGCCTTAAAGAATTCGAAGGTCTCGAATCTGCCTGTTTAGAAGCATTGAAAGCTGAAATTCTTGCTAAACAGAAAGAAGCTTTATTGTGTGCAGATCCAAAAGACGTGAGTGGATGTTTCCTTGAGCAGGAAAAACGATCATATGGCAGTAGCACAGAAAGTAGTCCTCCCCAAAAAGGAGGCAGTCCCAGCCAAAAGAGTGGAAGTCCATCTCAAAAAGGCAGTCCATCACAAAAAGGAGGCAGTCCATCGCAAAAAGTAGGCAGCTACGGAAGTCCATCGCAAAAATTGTTAGCTGAATCGGCAGCAATAAGAAAGCTCATCGATCAACAAATGGCACTGGAACAGAAGCTACAAGAACAAATAGGGCCTAAAGTGGTGACCGTAAAAAAATTTGACGAGAAAGGTGCTTATTTTGTACTTGAACCTGAGCCAGAAACCACTGAAATTAAATCCGAAGTAACAGAAGAGTGCAAAAAGTCCTCTCAATTCATTTGTGCAGCGGCACCCAGCGATGGTTCTGCAGAATCTATTCCTGGAGATTGTGAAGAGATGATGAAAATTTTAGATCAAGAAGAAAAATCCAAGAAACAAAGAGAAGCGGTCTCTAAAATGTTTTCCGACCATGGAGTAATAGAAGTTGTTAGGACTACGACTGTTATTCAGCAGCGATTTGTTGATGGTAAAAAAGTGTCTGAAACGGTCACTAGTACTGAAGGAGAAGGGGCTGTAGACATACCAGCAAGGCCGAAAGAATTCGATGAAGGAGTTATGTCTTTTGGATCTGAAATATCTTCATCCATCACATCTCAGCCATCAGAAATGGACAGTTTAATGACAGTCGTTGAAAGACGACAATCTGATGGCGAAATTGTGACTATTTCAAAGCAAACGATCTTAATGTCTTCGGATAAACCTGAGGATTTGGAATTTTTTAAGGACACAGGTGGAATACGGGAGCTATCGCCCTCATCCGGGAGGTCCATAGCTCAAAGCGTTACTTCCTTTTCTGGTAAACACTTTACAGATCCCGCAAGTGGTTCCTGGAGCGGTCAAGACGAGGAATTGAGTTCTTCGGGAAGTTTTAGCCGGTTAGTATTTTTACCATCCTAATGTAAAACTAGCTCTCTGTACTGTATTCTCCTTTGCAGCTTTTTAAAAAAAAGTTATATATTCCCTAATAAAATAAAAATTTACTGTTTCTCGAAACTACGCTTGCGCCATTTAGTATTTATAATAATTACTGGTACAAAAGATAATAAAGATACTCGAGATATAATCGAGTTTCTTTTAACAGTACCACGGTTTACAATAAGGAAAAAATCTATATAAATTAACAAGTGTCGAATCAAAAAATGTATAGTCATCATGTACGAGTATGTATCTATGTATACCATGTTTTAAAGAAATCATAATATTAAATATAAATATGAACTTAATTAGATTCAAATAAATATATCTATAACAATTTGAAGAGCCCGTTGGATAAATGGGTTCGATTCCCGTCAAGGTTAACTTTGTAAATGAACTTTTCCAAATTGACTGGTCTGGATTTGGAAAGTAGTAGCAGGGACAGAGCCCATTACCCCATACCTTCCTTATCCTTAATCCTTCTATGGTCGGCAGCGCACTTGGAGCACCTATGGCGTTGTCTGTATTATAGGCGACGGTAGCCACCTACCATCAAGGGGATCGTCAGCCGACCTGTCGACCTTAACATAAAAAATAAATAAATTACACATTGAAAGGCTTTCATGCTGTTATTTTATAACCGGCTTCGCACAACATCTTATCTTATTATATTATTCGTTTTATGTTGGTATTTTAAAGCACCAACAAATACTATATATTGACACAGATTAGGTAATCTGTTTACCTCACTATAGAAATAACAAAGTTATTGCACGACAGAAATAATACATTTTAATATTTAACACAAGCTCTCAAAGGGTAGGCAATGTGCATGTAATAATAATAATTTTATATTTTTTTTTAACGCCCGACGCAAAAATTGGATATTATAAGTTAAAAATGTGTATGTATGTGTGTATCTTTGTGTGGAATCGTAGCTCTCAAACGGATGGACCGATTTTATAGGTTTTTTTTTTGTTCGGAATCTAACGTGCTGGAGGTCGTTCTTAGCTATAATTTATGAAGACCTCTTTAGGCGATTGAAGACTATCACCCCATTTCCTAGTTGACGAAGGGTTTTCACTAACTTCCACACGTTCAATTTATGGGAAATTTGGTATACTGTTACTTCGGTGGTGTTTTCATGACATGGTAACCTTGATCTGATGCTGCAGCATCAAGTAATCTCCAGTCCCTTTAGTAACTTATAGCGCGGATATAGCGTGTTTGGGCTCAATAGAAAGTCGAAGGGGTTAGTTTACAATTTTTAATTTTAGCTTTTCTTTTCTTTATGAAAATTCAATCCAGTTTTTTATTCATATAATACTTTAATGCCCATGATAAATTTGTATGTTTATAAGTTTGACTCGTCCTTGTAAGAATAGGTATGATATGTTCCTACATTTACAGGGGTGCAAGAGCTGACTTGATGCTTGGCAGCACTGACAGTCTCGAAGCAACGAGCTCAAACGCAACTAGGGCTACTTATAACTATGAAGTTGATACCCCTATGACTGGCAGTCTTACTTCAGGAGGTAAGAATTGTGCTGCTTCTATTTTTAATTGATTAAGCTTCTTCAAAAACAATATTTAGGGTTTGTTTTAACTTTTGTTTAAGAATTATTTATCAGTATTCAATTATAATATACCATGGTTATAACGATTGTTTCGGTATTCGACAGATTCGTAATTGGTCAGATTCTTGATTAGTCAGATTCTTAATTTGCCTGAAAAGTACTGTCGAGTGGCTTGTGCGATTTCATTACACCAAACTAGGGTATTGATATTTCCCAAATAAAATATTCAAAAAATCTACAACTTCAATTTTTTTTTTGTTAAGAATATATGTATATAGAAAATCAGTCGTTTTCCCAAAGTCTTAATAGACATCTACGAGTATGAGTATAAAAAAACAAGTAAATATAACAATAAAAATATCATCAACAAAAAACAAAACAAACCCTAAAATTGTTCTCAGCATTTTTATTAATATGCCATTTTAAAGCTTGCTCTAATCCCAGCTTTATAACAAAAAATTCAAATATTTCAGCATTCATTGCAATTTTTTTTATATATTCACGAATTAAATTTACACACATTTTCTGTGGTATGACATTCTTTCAAGAAAAATTACTTGAAAATGTAACATTTCAGTATATCCAAGAAAATTAACTAAAAAAATCAAAATTGGAGAGTTCTAGAAGATATAGTGTGTAATATTAATGGGCGAAAGAAATTTTTGATTCCACCATCTAATGGCCTGGTTTTGAACGATTATTGAGTCCTTTAAATTGTTTATCTAATTAATTGCACAAATATGCGTTGCTACCCCACCATGCTTGATACTAATCAGCAAGATAACAGCGGTTCACCGTGCAGGTTCGAACACCATGGTCTCCTCACTCGACACCCTGGACCCGGTGACTGCTGTCAATATGGAAAGCTTGGAACACCCATCAACCAGTGAGCAGTTCTCTCATGAGGTGCACGAACCGGATTCTGACACCGAGAGACTTGTAAGTTGATTAGCGTTTTGTCTAGATGTTCTTATGCATATTTAACATCCTTCGGGATCGTGACGGTAGCCACTCACGTAAAGATAAATTTGCGCAAGTATAGACTTGCACAAGTATACAACAAAGTGTGGGAAGATTATTGCGCAAATTTCATATAATTCAAATTGTAAATAATATCGTTACGTGTGTGGCTACTATTACTTTTTCTGGTGGTTCTGGTGGTATTACTTTTACACCATATTCTAATTTCTTTTAAATAGTTCTATTTTTTTTTTAAATCAATGGCTACCATACAGGCTACATACATATTTTATAGGCATACGAGCTCATTGCGGTGGAAAGGGGATCGCCGAGACGCGTAATAAGTCATATAGTTACAAGTTCCGCCAGTGTTGGCATAAGTTTGGCAAAAGTGTACCAAATGTTGGCGTCGCAAACACTCGACCTCACCCACCGCAAAAGATGTTTCATATCAAAAATAGGCTACCCGAAGTACTAATTATACGCAGACGGACACGCAGGCACTGGCTAGGAATTTGTAAACAATTTTGACTTACTAGTGGCCTCCTTCTCCAAGGGAGATTTTCATTTTTCTAGCATATGATTTATGACTCAGTACATCGCTAAAAGTATTGTACAAAACTTTCAGGAGCTAGATGGGCGTGTGCCTCGAGCAAAGGAACGCACTATCATGTTTGATAGTACTGACACACTGAGCGCTGTCAGCGGCGATGGATCAGTGAAAGAGGCTGTTGTTGAAACACCTGCACCCACATTTTATATCGGAGATACGCCAATCCTTAGAGGTAAACCTATTGGCCATAACAATAGGGATGTTGACTTTATTCAAATAAAAATATAATTTTGCCGCGAAACGATAGTTAACATAAATGAATGCCAAAAAATTGTTAATTTTCTTCATTTTTAAGTAATTTAATAATCAAAATGTAATTAAATCACTCTCAAGTTACGTGACAACGAACACCAATCAAAGTGCATGTCATTTGTTCGCAAACAACAATGCTGTCAGAGACTACTTGACTCACTTGTCAGTCAAAACTTGACTTAAACTTTACAGCTTACAAGTGTTGGGATGTAGCGTAATTAATTGTATAAAAAAGTAATATTAAATATTATGGGTTATATTAGGTATTTATACATGATTTTAAAGACTCACTAAAAATGGTCCCTATTTATTAGGAATTAATTAGGAAAAATGTGTTAAAAAGTTGGAACATTAGTAACTTAATCAGTCATATTACGGAACTTTGATATCCTTAGAGGTAAATTGTAAATTAATTAATTTCAGGGGAACGCAGGGATGATGATGATGATCATCATCATGAACCCAAACTGTCTGGTAGCTGTCCGGCCTCTCTTCCACCGCAGTCACAATCCTCACCGCCTATACCAGCTCAGCGGAGGTACATTCTATTTTAGAACTTGTCATGCACATGCTTTTGCGTATTTTTCAACGCCAGACGCAAAAACGTTGTGCTATAAGTTTGACGTTGTATCTGTGTATGTGTCTATAGAATAGTAGTACACAAACGGATGGACCGATCCGGTTTCTTTCTTGTTTGAAAGCTGACGAGTTCGGGATTGTTCTTGGCTATAATTTACGAGTATGTACAGGCGTTTCAATACAATCACAGCTCATTTTCTAGTTGACGAAGGGATTTCACTAAGTTCGACGTGTTCGATTGATATGAAATTTGGTATATTGTTACTTCACATACACTTCATCATTAATTTTTTTTTGGTTATTTTTCTATTCACAAATCAATTTTAATATTTGTATGCCTCGTATTAAAAAAAACTGGCAGACTTCTATACCCTGAATATAATATCAAAATATTAGCCTCTCTAAAATGGTTGCCTTTCTAAACCGTTTATAAGTATATAAACACAACGTTGACAACCTCAACACATATATTACTTTAATACTATTTACTTGCTTTTGATTTTGATTTCTAGTAAAATTTGCACCATTAGCATATAGTTTTTCTTTATCTGTTATTTCCCAAAAAAAAAGTAATTTAAACATATATCATGCCACATCTATATTATTTAATTTGTTTATACATTCTCTTCTATATATTTTTTTAAATGTACCTTCTAAATATTGTCATTATGATTGCAGCTGCTATTGTTTGAGTCACTCTCAAGATAATATCGAGAAAAAAATAGGTACATCAATTTTCAATAATTGTTTGGTTGCTTTTTAATTTGCTTCTTCATTTTCATTGTTTATTTTGTCACTTATAATTTTATTTGCGATTGCAACATATATTGAGTAAGTATGTATTTTTTATCATTTGTCTTGTATTTGAGAGAATTTCGTTTGATATTTTTAATGAGGTTGCTCGTACTGATTAACAAGGGAGCTTATTAATTCATAATATATGTATATAAATATATATTATAGTAAATTATTTACGAGTGTATATTTAAATTTATCAATATTATCTTTAATTAGCTTTTACATACCAATTTCAAAGGAAAGAGGAATGTTTTTTTTTTTCTCATCCGTAGTACAGACATTATTTGTTAGGAACCATTGAGAAACAACATATGGATTGTGATAAAAGGCAATCTTTTCCTGTGGGCAAGTTTGGAAGGCAGGCTTACGGTCCACCTGATGGTGGGTGGCTACCGTCGCCTTTGAACTCGAGGAATGTTTTGCAAGAATTTATACACAGCTACCTTTACGAAGCCCATATTATATTGAGGTGAAAATAAGCTCAGTCAAAATGAAGTAGAACTTAATAGAACTAACACTAAACACCAACGGCTTTGCTCTATATTTGAATTCTTCACGACTAATCACAATCCATTCATTGTTTCTTTAGTGAAAATTATAAATAATTAAAAATCTATATAATTAATTTAAAAAAATCATTTGTGCGATATACTTATTTTGTTAATATATCTGTATTTTTTTAATTTAACATTTCTTTTCCAGGTCGTTAACAATGATAGCGAAATCACCACATTCAAGTCTAGAAGATGCTGCCAACAAATAAAACATTTAATTAGTAGCACTGTTCCTCTTTACCTTACAAATACTTGGATCAAATCGATGGCAGCTACGTAAACTATCGTATCCAACAAATTGACGTTTTTGTGATTTCAGATCAATAATTCGAATTAAAAATTTATCTTTATTATGGTGTATTCAAAATTAAAATATCTCTTAAAATGACTGATTTTATTGCCGAATATAATCGTATCTTTTAAATGCGCGCGCAGTAAACTAACGTATTGTCTCTTACGATAGAGAAGTCAGTGGGGGCGCGTGTCGTAAGAGCAAGATACTACACTTTACGTCGACCGATGCACATAAGCAGGCGCTTCGTTTGTATATAGCTAAAAAAGAATTTAGTACTTGTTTTAATATGATTGTTTATATTTTAGTTTATATAGTTTTAGTCATGAATTATTCAAGAAAACACCGACACACTAGAGCAGAAAAAATGTTGAATTTAGCTCTCAAAGCAGACTCCCCAAAAAAAGATAATTCAAATTTGAATGATCAAGATGACGTACTGTTAAATACGATTAATAATAGTGAAGAAAATAAATCAAATTCAGTTATATTGTAGAAATATATTATTTATGTTATTCATTTTAGGATTTTTAACGACTTTTGTGTTAAACTGTGGTATGAGACAGATACGATTGTCTACACTGTTTTTTACTCTAGAAATTGTATGGTATGTAGCTCATACGGTTTTTTACGATGCATTGATAATATGAAAACGAGTCGTATGTGCAACATACCATTAAAATGAAGTTGCTAGTATCCAAGTAAAGTGGCGTAAGTGATACATACAATGTTATTAGCGCAAAAATATCCCAAGTAAAAAATCGTAACAGCAATATCTCAAAAAATAGCAATAATTTGATATCATTAATTAGAGCCAACGAATACACATATAATTTAGCTTAATATAACAGAAATTCAAATAAATATACTTCAGTCCATAACTTTGACAAGCTGAAATGTCTTTAATCAGCTCTCCTGTAAAGTAGGTCCGCTGAAGATACGATAGTTTACGTAGCTGCCATCGAAATTTTGAAAGATGTGCATTATTAATACTATTAGTAGCTGAAGCACAATCCAGCCTCAATCACTTTTACGCAGGAATGATCAGGAATCGTTTTTCTGATACACTACAGGAGATAATTATAATATTATTTCATCAAGTTATAATTATAATGCATTGATAAAAGTTACAAAAGCAATGCATATTTTTTTAAGATATGATCCAATTAAATTGTATTGGGTTCGGGGTAACTACGAGTACTAAAATGTCTTCTTAAACTGAGTAATTTGTTTTTATTATTAATAAAGTAATTTTGTCTTACAGCACTGGTTATCGTGCGTATATTTTGATTGCGAAACGTACTTTTTATTATATTTTAATAAAGAAGTCTTTTGAAGTCTGTAAACTAATGGTTATTGTAAATGATTTAAGAAATTCTTTAAATGATTGATTAAATTTAAATTATCTGCTTCAATAGGAAATATAGTCATCTTTTTCTCCTCGCGAGTATATTTTATGAATTTATTGTTTGAATTTTAAATTGACAAACAATTTTATTAATGATAACTTTTAGAGCAGATAAAATCAATGTCGATGCTAAAATTATGAAATAAAACAAAGGCTTAAAACACCAAAGGCTTATAAATGTCGTATCTTTCCCTCGCATAATAAATAACGAGTGTCATAACACTGAAAACTTGTTAAAATAGATATTATACTACATAAATGATTAATTACAGTATGCCTCTTGTCTTGTCCGATTTTATCCCGGACAGGTTCCTTTTTGTCTCTGGATATGAAATCACAAAAGGCGGTCCACTTTTTAATCACTTCAATTAGTATATCATCTACATATTTACATACCATAAATTTTCGCAAAATTACATAAAATGATTTGAAAGAGAATGTCTACCTTACTTCTTACAATCTTTAAGAACTTGTCTCTTTAATAAGAAGATTATATGGTTTTTTTATTGACATAAACTCTTACTGTAATGAACAGCGTTATATGTCGATAACCTGTATATACATCAAGGCTAATGAGAATATGGCTGTTATATGTGTATTATATGACGCACGTGAAAAAACTTTTCTATTCCGCATTTCTGAACCTCAAACAATGAAATAATAAGACGGTCGTGGTCCTAATGAGTAGCATAAAGTGGTTTATCAAATAAGCATACTTAACTGTTGTTTTAGCGCTTCTCTCCAGTTAATGCGTTTTGTTAAGGTAGCTTTATATCACTTCATGTTTAAGCTACGTTGAATCAATACATCACTATTACTTATGGTGCTAATTAAAGTACTGAGCCATTTTTATACACTTACTTAACACTGTTATGAACTTAGCTAATTCTAGTGCCCTATTCTGATACAACCGTCTCTGAACTAAAATTGATAAATTTCTATTTCTATTGATTCTGATAAACAAAGAAATAAAACACTGAGTTTATTTCAATTTTAAATTTTTCGGTACAAATTACAACAAAATACTTATTTGACGCTAATGAGAAAATTAATGCCACTAAATAAATGCGAAAAGTTTGTGAGGATGGATGGAAGGATGATTGTTACTCTTTCACGTAAAAACTACTAAACGGATTTGGTTGAAATTTGACACAGAGATAGTTTATTACCTGGATCACTTTTTATCGTAGAGAATGTTAGGTTACCGAAGAATCGTTTAAAATTTTTAAAAAATTGCGCCACTGTCGTCATCAGTGATAAAGATGTCAGGTATTATTTACGTATTATATTTTTCAACGCAGACGAAATCGCGGGCACCAGCTGGTGCTTTTGTAAATCACTTTTTTAAATATATATTAATGAATTGAATTTAAACAATTTAATAATTTTAAGTCAGTTGACCAGTTTTTTCGGGAATCGGACACTAGAGGTGGCCCTTAAAATATTTCTGCTACGATTGGATCACGTACTAAAACACTATTGTAGACATTTGTTCTAAGTGTTAATACAAACATTCGACAAAGTATTGATCAAATATTGGTCGGGCGTTTATTTGTTGTTACAACTAGTTTTGTACTGAGCTGTCGTATTTTATACGACTCTGGTCCATATTACTTCGACCTATTAGAACTAATAGATAGCGCTTAGCTTAGACTATGAGTAATGCTTGTCAAAGCAACGTTAATCACTATGGTAGATATAAAATCATTTTGTATGAATACAATGTACTTAGAAGTTTTGGTAAAGAAGTTTTGATATTTGGTGAAGAGTTTCGGAGATGGAAACCTCTCGTAACAAATGAAGAGGATGTCTACTTTGACGATTATGCACAATTTCTTATAAGTAGATAGATAGGGATACAAAATATAGTCTAAGTTAGCTGTACTTAATCTGCAGCCAACTATAACGTTGAATTTACAATATTCAAAAACTAGGTTTAAACGAAATGTGTATTTTATTGTTAATTTGATCACAGCTATAATAAATCACAGTTAATGTGTAATGATTTTGTTATTTTGAAATTATTAAATGGTGTGTACAAAGCATTTAGTGATTTTTGAGATCTGAGAGAATTCTTAAGAGTTTGGGGGTGTACCTAGTTGTGTATGGAAATTTAGATGTTAAATGGAAGTTGAGACCAACAAAGTGTTAGGTATCGGAATTGTTTATTAAATAATAGAATTTAAATCGATACTTTTAATTTATTTTAAGGGTAATAAATATTCGTTCGTTGGGAGATGAAACTGAAAGCAGATAAGATCAGGGTGGTATTTGTATGTAAGCTTAGGGAATTTATGCTAAGTAAGAATTTGTATCTTGTCATTAATATATCACGTGATCAAAGGATTTGTTTAAATTAAACCAATGGTATATTATTTTTTATCTTAGAAAGTTTTGGCGGCAATCTATTATTGTTATTGCTCATTTTTATTAATATTAACATCTAGTAAGGATGTATTTCTTTTGCGTATTTGATTTATTGGATGAAAATTTATTATTGTTTTAAGTTAATTATTTTCATTGGTAATATTATTAGGTATACTTTTAAAATAAATTTTCATGTACCTCAAAATTTTTTTTTTTTTTTGTAATTATTCAAAACATAATATTATAAATAATATAGTTGGCTGCAGATCATTGCGATTTGTAATCAGATGTAACTGTAACGCGTTTTCTAAATGAGTCAGCTTGCTCACTTCCACACAATTTAACAATTTAGATATAATGAAACTTTATATAACAATTATAATAATATATATATATGACATAATTATATATGAATGAGGAACACCTTTAAAAAAAAGTGTTAACTCTTCAAAAAAATCTTCAAAATGCGACGTTAAACCTTACGTGCGAGTCGTAAGTTCTTGAATTTCTTGTCTATAAGGTCATGGTTGAGGGAATATAAAAGTAGATGTCCGGGCCGCAATGCTGAAGAACTGACTTTTATGCTAAATTTGCGCTTTCGTACAGTTTGGCGATTATACCACAAACTCATTTTTTAAGGTGTGGAATATATATAGGTAGTTGGGGTTAAAATATAATGTCAGTCGTACTTTAAAATTCATATTTTTTTCTAAAATGCTAATTTTTAATTTTAAAAAATATAAAAGAATTAATGAAGATTGATGTAATAGGAAGACTCGGAGACTCATAAATGGTCTTCAAATGAGAATCATGCCCCAATACGCCTCTTTCCAAGCCATTATACTACATATTTAAAAATACTATGATTGTACGAAAAAAAGCATAAAGCGGCTTCAAACCAGCTTTAAAGCGATTGATTGGGTTTCACGTCAGCGCTTAAAAGTCTTGACATTTTGCTTGATAATAATTACATGTATAAAATATAGTTAATTATTACGTTAAATTTACGTCAGTGTGCTTAAAATGATTGGTGTTAATAAATTTTTAAGCTAGTGTCAAAGTTGCTATGCTATATTAAGTTTCAAAATTGATTAAGTTGCAATATTCAAATTGTTTCACGTTGTATTTGTACGCTGGATATTCTATCGATCAAACTAAATTATTTAATATTGAATAAAAACGCTATGTCTCATATTTGAAATGTTGTTTTATTTATATTTACTTACATAGTCATGGGCAAGTTTTACGCTTAAATGTATGTAATACCATAGAGTAAATAAGTACTATTTACTCTATGGTATTACCCCATTATGACCTCTTAAGCCTGCTTTTTAACAGATACTAGCTGGTGCCCACGACTTCGTCCGCGTTGAACGATGAAAGGTACTCCTTCATGCTTTCTGGTCTCCCAGACAACGTGTATGTAAAATTTCACGGTGATCGGTTCAGTAGTTTTTGCGTGAAAGAGTTACAAACATCCATACACCCATACATCCAAACATACTTTCGCATTTGATATATAGTACGGATTTGCGAAAAAGATGAGTTTTATTATGGTAAGGTCATAATAAAACTCGATGGTACGAGCAAAGAGAGGTAAAAAATACTGTAGAATCCCATGGGAGCCAAAAGGCAATAGAACTATCCTAATAACCGGATCCCATGGGATCCTTGACATGGGAGCAAAGTGGCCTCGTCAATAAGCAGTTTTGAAAATACGCTCCATGTATCATAATTTATTGTTATTATTTAATGTTGGTCATTGTCTCGTGTATAATGAAAATATTTAACGGAAATTAAACAGCTTATAAATAACGCTATAGTTTATTAAACAAAAAATACAAAAATCAACGAAATACATTACCTAACAAAAATTGCTGTATAATAATGATAAGAGTACATTAACTAGTAACAATACAAAGATATAATATTTACATTCATAAATTTAATTACTGGATTCAATAATATTCCCAACATCTTTGCTGAAAACAGATATTGAAGAGATATCAACTCGTAGGTATGTTCAGTAAAACACACATAACCATTAATTCATGCTTTAAATAGTAGATGGAAGCTAAAAGAGAGATAGTGACTCACTATCAGCGAATGGACTTCATATACTGAGTTCAATGAACTTAGTTTCATACAATCGCTAAAAATACATTGTTTTTTTTTTTTTTAAATACATTTGTCGACATTATTTCTACACATGTTTGATAATGGTATTTTATTTGTAGGGATAAGTATTTAGGCATTTAGTTTTATGGAGCCTTTTGTATTCATCTATTTGCCATTCTCTGACGTCGAAAAGCGATTTTGTAAATCTTATTTCGAATAAAAATGTTTTGAATTTGAATTTGAATCTTTTTTCTATGTTAAGGTCGACAGACAGGCAGAAGGTTCACTTGATGGTAGGTGGCTGGCTACCTATAACACAAGCAACGCCATAGGCGCTGCTAGTGCGCTGCCGACCATAGAAGAATAAGGAAGGGATGTGGTAATGGGCTCTGCCATCCCTTACTCACCCACCGAAACACAATAGCACATATGCTGTTATTTTACAGTGCTCTTCTGTAAGACGGTGGTTACTGCCACCAGACGGGCTGCCCAAATGACTGCGAAACGCAGTGTGCCCAGCCACATCTAAGTTTTTGCTTCCATCTACGCTTTGTATTTGGTCGAGTTACAGTTTTCTAACAATATTTTTCACAAAGTCAACAGGTACTTTAAAATACTCGTCATAAATAATTATATGAATTGATGAATGAAAAATCTTCAAACAAGAAATCTTTTTTTCAATAAATAAAAATTAGACTACGTTTGCGATTTCTCGTTCAAATACTCTTCATTGTTAACGCTTAAAACTAAAAATGCTTATACATTATTATGGCATTTTTAAATTTCGTTTTCATTACTTCGATATAAGGTGCAGTTTTAGCCAGACAAATTATCCAGTCTAAACGATTTCAGAGCGACTTGTCTATAGTCACATGATTACCGCGTAGCTTTTTGCAGAATATAGATACCACGATTATAGTTATTCCTTGGGAGTATATAGTATTCTGCGTAAGATACACCAGCAAGGCCAAAGCCAAATCACACATATCCATAGACAAGATAACCGGTGACAGATTTTCAAGTTTCTATTGAATGTTTATGATTCTTATTGTATTGAATATACATTCAATTTTTCCGTCACTCCATCATTTATTCAGTCAATTCATTCTTTGTAACAGCAAATGAATTTAAAGAAATAGTTTCAACCTCAGGTGCTGTTACTTTGGGATAAAAGTGTTCATTACGGACGGTCCAGTTTAAAAACAAGCGACAGAAGACGAGACAGAAATTTATTGGGTCTGTTGAGTAGATAGTAGTTTTAAAAAAAAATATTGACGTCATTTATCTCGTCAACGAATTTTTAATTAACACTCTTGACGAGTTATCTCGCCGTAAAATTTCTAATAATGTAAATCATGTCTTATGTATAGAATAAAGCCTAATTGAATTTTTGATATATAATTTAATTTAAATTTTTCCAATTTTATATCCACCAATTAACAAATTGAATACACAGTGATATTCACGAGATATTACATATATTTTCATTTGACGAGACCCATTCATCAAAACTATAAGTAAGAAAACGATTTTAAATGACATCACACCTCTTTCTGCAATAAAATAAAATTAATTATACATAATTTTGACTAATATTATATAACCTACAAATAAGAATTAAGATACCTACCACAAATGCCACTAAAACAAACATGGATCGAAGTTACAGAATAATTAAATTGTGAGTCTAAAATAACTGTTCTGTGTTACAAATACAGTTTGACACAAAAAATATTTTGTAAAATTGTAAATCATTCCAGCAGCCATCTTCGACCAAGACTTATGTTTTACATTTACTATTTGACTCAAAAAATCATTTACTATTAACATGTATATAAGTATTCAAAAAATGTAATGTGTAGGTACATTTTGATGTGCTCTAGAAGTAATTCTGAAGGCTGCAATAGGCTTCACAAAGAATCGAACTCTGACACGTCACTCGTCTGAAAAATAAAACATTTCATTTATGTATGTCAATTCATTTTTAAAATTTCTAATAAAATGTTTATTTATATAATCTGCACTTTCATATAAAAAAATTAAAAGAAAACGTAAAAAATTATCAATAATGTCTATATTATTGGATAATATACGATCATCATCATCATCTTAGCCTTTGGATATCCACTGCTGGACATAAGCATCCGTCATAATTTTTTAAAAGGACCGGTCAGAAGCAGTCTAGATCCACCGTCGACCGCGACCCTTATTAGGTAAACAGTCCAACTTGTACATGTAGATGGACGTCAAACGCTATGCTTGCCGGTCCGTGTCTTCCACTCAAGAACCTGAAGTCCCCAGCAGTCCAAGGGCTCTCAATACTATGTGTCAATATATAAAAAAATATTAAAATGAGTGCGTTTTGTGATTAGGTCAAACAGGGTTTTAAAAGGCCATGATCTGCCTTATCTACATAGTATAACAGCCTGTATATTTAATGATCCGCTAAAATCTAGTTGCCACTAGAAAAAGTGAAGACTAGAAAACTAGTCGTCTGAAAATAAAACTAAAAAAAAAATAGTAAGCGAGAAATTTGTACATGAAGCTGTTAAATGAAGTAGATAAAGTAACGGAAGCAATACCCACAAGGTCAGGTTTGTAGAGGTGCACGTGGGGCAGGAGGAAAGTGGAGCCGAGGTCGCGTTCAGCCATCGTGTTTGCTTCCTGAATATTAAAGGTGACGTATGTGCTGTGAGATTTAAAGATCTAGCTACAATGCGGTACATATTAGTAGTATCTAATAATTTATAAGTTACCTGATGCGTGAGACGAGTAGACGAAGCAGCGCGTCCTGTGCTAGCTGGCAGCGTTCCTCCTACAGATCTCGCTTCCGACAAGGTACTGGGAATCAGAAAAAGATTGCCTCTCTGAATACGGTCTTAGAACCAAATCTACCACAAAAGAATGTGCTACGCATGAAGTATAAGATTATGCATATAAAAATTAATCTATACAATAAAATTATCTATAATTATAAAACAGCACAGCCATGAGTATTGTCTAGAAAGCTGAAACTTGGAACATATGCTTATTTTTGACAACCGCTAAGAAAGCCATTTGGGAAGCCCGTCTGGATGCAGTAACCACATCCTTACAGAAGACCTCAGTGAAAAAACAGCACGTGTGCTGTTGAGTGTGTTTCGGTGAGTGAGTAAGGGATGCCAGAGCCCATTACCCTGTCCCTTCCTTATCCCTTATCATTAATGCTACTATGTTCTTCAACTCCTGTGGCGTTACTTCTGTTACCAACGGTAACCTGTCTGTCGATCTATGTATTAAAAAAATTTCAGCTCCTTGCAAAAACGGGAACGGGTTGCTAGTTGTAAAATAAAATTCAGCAATGGTTTATCAATGGTGGCTACAATCATACGTCATAGAGTTTGCAAATTCACTGCAAATCTTGATAGTATAAGGGGTAAAGACGGGATAGTGAAATTACAGACTTCCCTTAATAACGAATATAACACACGAGCTCTTATTTTACGGCGGGCTTCTGTGAATGGGGTGGTTACTGCAGCCAGACGGATTGCACAGTTTATAAGCGAGGATATCTGCTTTATCAACAATTCTTTTTGAGATGAAAATACGTGCAAAAAAAATGCTATTTCATTCTTTATTGACGATTATGGAATATTATTATTAAGAGTAGCGTGAGTGGAAGAGTCATCCACACAAAAACTGCTGAACTGGTTTTTATAAAAATTTACAGTAATATAGTTTGAAACATCAGAATAAAATAAGTTATAATTTATAAGTCGCGGTCAAAGGACAGTTGTAATACCAGAGTTTTAATACCAAAAAAGAAAACTCAGATTAAAAATAATGAACTTACAGTTCTCCAATTCTTCTTTCAGCGTCTGTCCACTCTGACAGCTCTTCTTGACTACAAGAATACGATTGATTAAGGCAGTCACCTATTCCTTTAATTAACTTATCTGCTATTTACAATTACTATATTTGATTCTATTCCATAAAGTTACATTCTCAAATTTTATTATTCAAACCACTTTTTTTTACATAGATTATATAATAAGTACTTTATTTTATTTATTTCATTTTATAAGGAAAAAAACAAACAATTACCACCATTTTAAGATTAAACTAGGAAAAGAGTAACATACATAAATGTGGATTAAAATAAATATTTCAAATAATTACTTTGAAATACATACCATAACACATTTTATAGTTTCCTTAGCCCATTAAAAATTAAACATTTAATTCGCGAATACTGAATAAAACTCGATACATAATATTAAAAGCGAATGCAGGCTTATCATTTATTTTATAAAATTGGATGAAGATCAAAAATAACAAAAAACACACGAAACGACCCAAAAAATACGTACATTTAGTTACACTTGTACATTTGTACATTATAAAATAGTTGTGATCACAAATTCATTGGGACTACAATTAGTCAATACCCTGCGCCGATTTTTATACTTTTGATTGATCTGCGTGATTTTGTTGGTACAGAAATATATCGGAAAACATTATTTCTTTTTAAGTTATTGGTAAGTGACTACCGTCGCCAAACAACACAAACAACACCAAGGGTTGCAAGATGCTGCAGAAATTAATTTGTAGGTACAAAAAATGTTAATTTAGTGAAGAACATTTGCCATGGCTTACCTTATGATTTTTTATAATAATATCAATTATTGGGTGATGTCCACTTGAAAAACATATGTAAAGTAGGTAATTAATTAATAATAATATATGTGATACTACTTATTTATATATATTATGTTCGTTGGTAAGCTAAGTAAGTTATTTATGTACTATTAATATTCCCCCATAGGTATCATAGGCATTGTATGGTACAGTACTTTTATTTCAAGTTTCTTAAGTAAAATAAATTGTGTGCTAAGCGCCTACTACGATTTTCTGAAGGTGTCATGTCGCACGCAATTAAATAATATTTGTGCGAGATGACTACTAAAATATATTTAGTAGTCATCTCGCACATTTCGTATGAAATAAAATCGTGCGAGACGACTACTAAACCATTTTTTGAGGTATCAAAAGTATAAAAATTTGGAATTATAAAAAGTATTATAGTTCATAAATGTAATATTTTAAGTGGCACTCATCAATAATACTCGAAGAAATATCAATAAAGAGAAACACAAATTAAATAATTAAAATTAATTATTTAATTAATTTAAATAAATAATTAAATTTTTAAAGTAAATACTTTAAAAAGTTTTTCGAATGGAACACATTCAATCGAAACGCATTGGAAAAAAATATAAAAAATACTAACTCATACCTGTAGGATTTCCTAAGAGATCCATATCTAGCTAATTCCGCTTCTAGGTCTGCTTTGTGTACAGAAGAACAGTCGTCTCTATCTCCCTTCAGCGTAGATTCCTCTGGTCTAATTGTTGTTGACACTTTAAATCCGGCGGAAACCAAGGCTCCTGAAAATGTTTTTTTTTTAATGAAAACTTCTTTAAGAGCTTTGGGCACTTAGTGTGGGGAAAAACCCTCAGTTACGTTAAATTGTGTATGAAATAAGCACCATCTATCCGAGTTAGTACGTACTTCTTGGTTCATAATAAATAAGCTTAATTTCCTCAATAGTTTGTCAAGATGTTTACAGATGGCGTAGTTTTCACTCTTGACCTGCAGCCCTACAAGTGTTTTTTTTTTTTTTTTTTTTTTTTTTTTTCAATATGTCTTAACTTTTAAGAGCCAAAGAGCCAAAGCTTATTTATTCCCCTAAGCTTTCATCCTAACTAAATAATATTATAAATGCGAAATTGAGTTTGTTCGTTTGTTTTTGCAACGAACCGAAAAGTTATACCTTGTTTATTGTGTCTGTCCTTCTGCGCACTGTATGAGGATTCCATGCTGTGCTTTCTTCGCATCTGTAAAAGACCAATTTACATTTATACTATTCTTACTACTCATTTACAAAATGACAATTTGTACAAAATTGTTTGTGTAAGTTTTTTATTTTATAAACCTGTACAATGAAATAAACTAAATAAAAATAAATTGTGCGACTTTGATTAGACTTGATTAGACTTGAAATTTGAGGCCAGGCCAGGCGGGCACTTGGGTAGCCTGCCTGGCGGCAGTAACCAGCAGCCCCTTACCACAGTGATATAACAGCATATGTGCTGTTATGTTTCGGTGAGTGAGTAAGAGATGCCAGAGCCCATTACCCTATGGTAGTCAGCCTATCTGTCGACCATATTCTATGGTCGGCAGCGCACTTGCAGCACCTATGCCCTTGCTTGTGTTATACCATCAAGGGGACCGTCAGCCATAAAAACAATTTAAAGCACTAATTATAATGTTAAATTATTGGGTAATTATGTGTTTTGCCTTGCATTTACAGATTTAACCATCTTTAAAAGAATATAAGCATATTGTCATGACAAGAATGATGTAGGCAATTACCTCATCGTTGACAATTATGGCTCCTGATTCCAAATAACTAATTAACTTGTCCTCATTGGTCAGTTCCATGCTACGTTTTCTGGTGATATTATCGCGACTGTAATTAATATAAAGTTTATTTATTAAACACACAAATGAAACTTAGGCATAAGAAGATTACAAAAAATACAAAATTAAAATCTAAATTCGAATTAGACAAAGTTGAATTTCATATAAGCGTTGAGATTCAAATCGTCAATATCATTTGACCAAATAAATCCCTTATGGTAGGGATGCTAAATGTGGAGTCACTCGAGCGTCGTAGGGACCTATTGGATTTTGAAGATTAGGTAGTAAGAAGAAAAAAGGTTATATGAAATTTTTCATTTCAACGGTGAGATGAGCGTCTACAGGCTTTCAAAAATTTTAAAAAAAATCTGTCACATACTCGAGTGCGTCAGATATTGATAATGTATATGCCCCACATGTCCCTAATGACGGATTATCTTAATCTGACGGTTTGGATGGTGGGTTCTCCCGTACGAAGGCTTTAAAAATAGAAAAAAAAAATTATTTACTAGAGCGCATCAGATATTTAGAGAGGATGTTAAGTGAATCCAAACTAAGCTCCCATTTAAAAAACTGACGATTCGGATGTGACGCAAGCTCGTGGCAGCTTTTTGAAAATGCAAAAAAAAATCGTCATCATACTCGAGCGCGTCAGATTTTCATACAGACGGTTCGGCTTGATGTTCTTCTTGTGTGCTGATTCTTAATCTGACAATTATATGGAGGGGTCAAATTCTTAATCTGACAATTATATGACGGTTTGAAATTTGTTTTTAATGATTTTGTTGAAATTTGTAAAACTATAGGGCCGAGTTTAATAATAAACCATATTTTTAAAGTTGTTTTGATCGTTTTATTGGTGGTTAACTTTGTAGAATAAAAAAAGTAAGATTAAAGAAAAATGTTGAAATTTAATTTTGTTTTAATTTTTATCTTCATCTCTTAACCCATCATACCTTAATCTGACGCGCTCGAGAATGTCAAGGTGACTTTTTTTTTGCAACTTTGTGACCCTCCCATTTCCTTTCGTCACGTTAAAATCAACAGATTATTAAATTGAACATTTTTCAGCATGTAATTAATCCACCATATCTTAATCTGACGCTCTCGAGTAAATCCCGAAATCTCCCCTCTTGGGCTCCCCTACTTAAAGACAAAAATAAAAGTAGAATACCTGTCGGTGTGGTGCGGGTGAAGACGTGCGCGGGGTATCATGACGGCCGGTGCGTGTGCGGGGTGCGGGGCATGCGTCACGTGCGGGGGAGGGGGAGGCGCGTCATGCGCAGGCGGCGACGACATCACGCACTGCTTACTGCTCGACGAGCAACGCTGTAAAAACAAAGTTCACAAGAAATTTTATACATAAACTAGCTGTTGCATGCGACTTCGTCCGCGTAACTTTATAAAATATAGCCTATGTTGCTAGCTGATAATATAGCTTTCTATAGGTGAAAGAATTTTTAAAATCGGTTCAGTAGTTTAGGAGTTCATCGCGGACAAATAACGTGACACGAAATTTTCCCCAGTGTTTCAAAACAGAAGTTTTCGTCCAATGTGTATTGCCACATATGGCCCTGTATCGTGGTCTCTAACTATGGGCTAAGTAAGGAGCTTGAGCTCAAGCTCAAGCTCAGATGGCTATGCTCGGGGTTACATTAGGAGATCCGTAGACGTACGAAAGTTACCGACATAAGCCAGCGAATTAATAAGTTGAAATGGCAACGGGCAGAACACATAGTACAGACAACCGAAGGCCGCTGGGGCCGGAAGGTTCGTGAGTGGAGGCCACGCCCTGGCAAGCCTGATAAGATGGACAGACGACCTGATAAAGGCCAATGGTCGACTTGGAAAATTATAGGGGAGGCCTATGTCCAGCAGTGGACATTCTGCGTTTGAGATGAAAATGAAATAAATATGCAGGTCATCCCCTATTCTCCCTTACTTTTATCCTTTTCTTTTGTATTACCTTAGTCGGCATATAAGGTAAAGAAGCATTCTGCACACTAGCCGCGTCCCCCGACTCCGCTCGCTCGTTAATCAATGCTCGTCGATCAGCTCTTTGCTTGGGAATCGCACCCTGAAAATTGTTATTTTATAATTATCTATACGTAATATTATAAAAAAAATAATTCAGATATATATATTTACAATTTTTACAATTTAAAGTCTATGTTATCTTTACAAGTGTTTGGCTTGATCTCATTTACAAAGTACATTAATATGAAAATTTAAAATTAAAACTAGAATTTATTAAAACAAAGTAACGTTTGCATCAATATTTATGTTATATAATGGTAGAATAATTATTTACATTTGCTGAAGGATTACGGATAAAAACCATAATTAAAAGTTTCCAGGAACATGCCCGAAGTTCTGCAATGCCTGAACAAACCTAACAGCGCCCTAAACCTCTTGTTATACGAAGTTAAGCCCTAAATGTTAAGAAGTTGGTCAAATTTCATTCGCGAAATAATAAAAGCTGAGAATTACTTCTCGTTTTTCAATGGTAAAGTACGTCTGTATTCTTTACGGTCACATAAAGATCAGGTTTTATAATTACCTGATGCAATCCCGGCATTCCCTGAATGCAGGCAACGATGGACCGCTGAGGAGGTCGCGGCCTTCGACAAGCCACCACAGCACAAACTGCCAGTACTATCGTCAGAACCGCTCCGGCCACGACCAGAGATATTAACACCACTGAAAACCAATATCACAACAGCCTATAGTAGAGGATTACGATATCACTATTGTCTATCCCCTACAATATGTCATTATTTTGATTGTCTGTTTTTCAAGTTTTCTGTTTGCTTTGTGGTGGTTTTTGAGGGGTACGTTAGCTATAAACCTATGCCATACAAGAATTCTTACACTTAAACATAGTTAACTACGAAGGTCGGTAAAATTTTTTTGGACATTTATTTGGAACAATTCTTTATGTCGCGTATTTCTTAACTCCTTTCCTTACCTTTAAGATTTATTTGACAGGTGCTGCCGGCATACCATTGGAAACATTCGCATAGAACACGTTGGTCGTCCCTTGAATAACAGGAGCCATGATAGTTGCAAAGTGCACAACCAACCGGCTCCGCTGGAAATACAATGTTACACATTTTATGTTGTTTTGGTAATTAAACCGGACAGAGGGGTGAAAACAACAAGTTTTGATTTTACAAATTGGTAAATAAAAAAAATCTTTTTTAAATCGTAGACACACATACACTTTCTTTTTCGAAAGATGAGTCCCATATTGAAAGTGTAAGACAACGCTTGTGTTATTTTTTTTTAAAAAGTTCACTTGAAACAAGTTGCTATCTTCTCGTTATCAATTCGCGAACTTAGGCAAAGTTCCTACCTTCGCCTGAGTTCGAACACAGGCAACTCTGGGACCAGGTGCAAGTGTTTTATCAAATCTGCAAAAATGGAGTAATTTGTTTCGGATGGTTACAGAGTATGTGTGGAATGAAATGACCATCACACAGAGAAGATAGAATTTAAGAGAACTACAAGAAACGGGACAAGCCTGAATGCTTGTTGGCTTCTAATTTGTGGTGAGGAGTGATTCAGCATATTGTATTTAGAATTGTAATGTAACAATTGTCTCAACAACAGACACAAGTTCCAAGTTCTCGTTTTACATGTGGATTAAAATTATTCATTTGTTTTAACTGTGAAGAAATTCATTGTGAGGCAACGAGTAGAAGACTAGTAATCTACCAAGAATTGTCTATTAAAGCCCTATTAATATTCAGCGTGATACCTACTCTTACAAGAGAAAGGTGGCTCATTTAAGTCCAGGCTTAGCGGTGGAACATTTAAGTCATGAGTAAATGTTATAGTAGGTATATATTAGAGGCTAACACAGTGCAGATTAAACAATTGTTTACATCTTCTTACTTCAAAAAAGAACCATGTGTTATTACCAGAACAGATCCGTCCAGGATATAATGTATTAACGCTAAGGTCTGCGAATCCTTCCAAACAGCTACAAGTGTATGTTCCACGTAAGTTAAAGCATTGCGCATGTTCGGAGCAGTCGTGGAACTGACTGCTAACGCATTCATCGAAATCTGAAAAGTTTAGATACAAACTGCTTTTAAAATTTCGGTTTTTTTTAATATACAGGGCAGAGAGCACTGATAGGAATTACTATTAATACAAGAAACACTAAGGTTATAAAAAAGCGTTGCTAAGACGTTTCAGCAGTCATTACATTTCGCTTTTTAATCAATTTTTTTTATTTCACTGATTGAGATAAAGTATTATGGTGACGATGAAGTTACGTACCACTAACTTCAAGTTTGTCCATCAATTCACCAGACGCATGAACATCAGTACCACCGAGGCTGTAGTTGTTGTTCCTCAAATATTTCTCAATCACTTCTTTCAACCGACTCTCATGGGCATTATCGGAGAGCTGAAAAATAGTCAAACTCAATTGTTATAAGAGATAACGGTTTAATAATATTTATGATATAAGTTATTAGCAATATTTAATTATGCAAAAACTAAGAGTAAGTACAAAACTAAATTTACCTATATACAAAACAATTATAAAATAAATACCCCGTCTAACAGATTGCCTGAGGCAAGGGCCCTATTATGCTGGCAACATTACCACCAGAGCCGATACGTTGACAGAAGTATGTGCCAGCCCTTGGGTCCCAATAATAATTACTCAATTAAAATTTACCTGAACGTAGAAGTCATTCATGACACCCTGATACAACTTTCCTTGGTCATTTTCCATGTCCACAGGTTGGAAACCAGTAATGTGTACTCCATGATATACGTCCCTTAAGTCCGATTGCATCACCATTCGATTAATGCCTTCGTGAGTAGCGACCGCTAATTGGTTGTATTCATCGCTGGAATTGTTTGCTAGGCCGTTTTGGAACTTAAGGCGTTCACCACCTTGTGAGTGGAGAGCCAGTTTGACTGAGTACGTGTACGTAGCTGTAACATAAAAGCTTGTAGATCAGACGAAAACATAAAAAGTTTATTGTGACATCTTTCTTTAAAAAAAAAAACCTTGCAACTTTACTAAAATCTAAAATTAACTATTTACTATTTACTTATACTATTTACTTGACGCTCTGAGATTTTGTTAAAAATTTCACTAAAACTTTTAATTTCGCTAAAAACTCTTAGATTTTAGTAAATAATGTACTCTCCGAATTGCTAGAGGCGCTGCAGTATAAATTTTACTAATTGATAGCAATTTCAGTTAAGAATAATATGGAATCGATAGGCTCAATTTAAGATTGATCAATTAATGTAATATGTTTTGTGGATTATAAAAAAAATTAAACTTACGTTTACAGGGCCTATCGGGGAACATTCTGGCGAAACCAGGTCTGCAGACACACTTCATGACTCCATCTATACGCTGACACCGTTCATTTCTGGACGCTTTACAGTCTGGCTGACATTCCTTGCCATATCCTATACCTAAAATAATTAAAGACATTATCAACTACCTTGATAGTAATACATTAGAAGCAAAAATGTGAAGATTAAAACATTAAGTTACCTGTAGGATTCGCTGCATTTGAAGTTTCCAAATAAGGTGCACCAGCAAGCAGAATCTCTCCAAACAGAACTTGTGATACACCGTTGTTATTGACCTGCTCGTTTCTAGTTACGCCATCATATTCACCAGTATCTATATCAGCATTCACCGGAGGAGCATGTCCTCCATTTTGTGATTTATTCATTACTACAAAGAACGTATCGTTGTCGTTTTCACCTTCCACTTCAATTTTTTGGATATTTTCTGTAGTGTCATTGTCTCTTATAATCAGGTTATCATTTTCTTCTTGCGACATGGAGATATTGTCAAGAGGAATAATAGTTTTAGTTGTTATCTCCTTCACAGGCGTTGGTTCTACTCTAGGTACAGCAATATGTTTCGTTACCGTTTCTATTACTGTTGTAGGTTGTACCTGAGTATGTATTTCTGTTACCACATCAACTAATGTAGATGTGTGTGTATTAGTCAACACTAATGTTTGCGTTATCGCACCTTCTGATAACGTAAATAAGCTGGTCTCTGTATGCGTAACAGTTAGAGTATGAGTTAAATTTACATATCCTATGCTGGACACAGTCTTGGGTGCTTCAGATAAAGTTTTCGTTAAAGTAACAATTGTAGTTCTAAATTCGGTTTTTGTAGGTACGATTTCGTCGGATATTTTTATTTCGTTACCACTGTGATGAATCGGTTTCACCGTCGTTGCCATGTCATCAAATATTGGTGATAACATGCTCGATTGGATAGATGTCTTTTCAAGAATTATTGTACTTGGTAATTCACTTTCCCTTAACACTTCTGTAGGTCTGATAAAGTCTTCTTCTACTGTGGGCTCTGAGCTTTCGATTATCTGCATTGGTGTGATTGTGCTAGATTTTGTTAAGACCGGTCTCACAACCTTCCTAATAGAAGTATGTCTGGTAGGATATAAAATTTCTGGACGAGATAAAGTTCTAGTTGGTCTTATATTGGATGATATTTTCGACGGCAATTCAAATTTACTTGTACTGACTTTTTTGACATCATTTCGTACTGGATAAGGCTTGCGGGTTCTGTTTTTGTTGCCTAATATTGTAACCTTTTCTTTTTCATTGGTTGAATCTTCCTGGCTAGATTCTTTTGAAATAGAATCATAAATATTTGATTCTTCCCTGGATGTTGATAATTTAGTAACCGGCTCTGTGCTATCTTCTTTCAATTCTGGTTTGGATTTATGTTTGTCTGAAATTGGAGCTTCGGAAATGACCGGATCTACGCTTTCCGAGGAAGGTCCATTATCGTAAGAATTTTCAGATGATATTTCAGTAAGTCCACCTAATATTGATGACTTAGATGTGTCCGGGAAATATATGGATGTAGGTCCAAAATCAACGCTCGAAGAGAACTCTATTCCAGATGATGTAAGCCAGCCAGACGAAGTTGGTGTAGGGAATATTAGATTTGGTGGTGAAAATTGAACAGTCGATGAAGGTAATTCGTCAACTGGCGTAACTATTTCTGATAGTGTACTTCTTGGTGGAGGTAAAAGCTGCGATGACGGTTGATCTATGTTAGAAATGGGTCGTTTGAATTTATTCACATCATGTATAGGTCGGTAAGTAGATATATCATCTCTACTTATTGGTTTTCTCGTTGGTCTTTGTGTTGGAACCCTTGGGGGTAAAGTCCTAGGTGGTTTTGTTCTGTAGGGTGGTATAGGAGTTCTTATTGGTATAACTGGTCTTTGTGTGGGTACAGTCCATGTTGGGAGTCTATTTCCTGGTGGAATTCTTGGTGGAGGCGGACTCATTCCCATTATCATTTCGTCATTAGTTGAGGGTTTAAAGTTATAATCCATTGTTGGTGGAGGTGGTGACAGGTCAAGAATTTCACTTGAGGAACTATTTAAGTCTAGATTAGTAGTAATTGTAAATGTCGGCAAAGCGGTTGACTTTTCTGTAACTTCTTGTATAATCAAAGGTTTCTTATCATTTATGTGTATAGTCGAAGTGATAATGTTAGAAGTATTTAATTGCTTCGTGCTATTATACACAGAAAAAACTGGTCGTTGTGGTTTCTTATATTTATGACTGGGCGTAGATCGATATGGTGTCCTTTGTGTTGATGATGGTTTCACTTTCGTAGTGGAAGTTGTACTCATTTCTTCGCCAATGTTCAATTCGAGATTTTCTTCGTAGGACGCATTTGTTCCATTTACCATTAGTTGATTTATTTGCCAATGCGGCTGTTGTAACTGATGATCTAGCGTTGTCAACGTATTAATAGTAAAAGGTCTAGGTTTCATATAACTATTATGTTCGTATATAGGTTTTATAGTATTAGATTGGAACGTTTTCGTTTTATTATTCGTACCAAAAGGTTTTTCTGTTTGGGTATCTGGATTAAAATGTATTAGTTGCACGTTCACATCCTTATTTTCAGGTGTAGCTACAAATATGTCATTTTTCGGAAGATGTTCCTTTTTTATTGATTGTTTGTCGCTTTCCTTTTCGTTTGAAGAAGTAACAATAGGAACCCTCATTGACTCCAAACTAACTTCACTTTCACTTTCAGAGTAGCTACTTGATTCTTCTTCCCCATCGTAAACTTCTTCGGAGTTTTCGTATACCGGTTTTATATTTTCTGTTGTAGTTGAACTAGTAACTTTAGTAGTAGTTGTTTCATCACTATTATCCCTAACAGGTATGTCATATACAGGTTGCTTGATTACCCCTAAATTAGATAGTATGTAATTTGAATTAAAAGGTTTAGTCGTTATTGGCGAAACACTAGAGAAAGTTTCCTCAATTTTTGGCGGTTTTGTGAAAGGTTTTCCAATGTCTTGTGGTTTTGAAAATGGTTTACCGTGATTAGAAAGAGATGAAAATGGATTTTGCGTCCAAAATTCTGTAGGAGGCTTACCAGCACTTGAGATTTTCTCGCCGAAATCTGGTAGTAAGTCTCTGTTGAAATCATGTAACAGTGGAATCACTTTTCTTGTCGTTGCCTCAACCTTAATATTATTAATGTTTTTAAATACATCTTCATTGATTGGACCACTAGAATACCATCCGTGCGAGTTAGTTGGTACATCAGGTATTAACTTTGCTGGTCTCTTTTGATCTGATTTTACTTCGTCTATATATTCAGTCACAGGTTTAATATCATCAAATACATTGGCAGGTGTAGAATAGTCATTTATCATAGGGAAATTTGCGTGACTGTTAAGCGATGGTGCCATTGAAGGGCTTACGTCTTTATGGGCAATTGAAGAGTAATATTGATTCTGATTAAAATACTTATAGCTTGTTGTGTTATGAGGCTTTATGCTTACTTTATTAACAGAACTTGTATTCCACCGATCATCTCCTAGATTATCTTCAGATACATGACCATCTTCGTCGTAAACAACTGGAGGATCGCGTTTAGCTTGTGGCTTATAATTTTCAAAGACAGAAGTTCCATCTTCGACTCTAATAGCGAAATTAGTTCCTATAGGTATGTCTGTATTCATTTGCTCAATATTCGATGAACTGCCTATTGATATAGGAAGACTTGATCCAACCACTTGACCAATTTCGTTATTACTTGCTACATTAGTAGCAGTATTTAACGTTACCGTGTAACTGTTATCCTTGTCATATACCTTATTAGGCATTTTATTTAATATGCTTGGTGATTTAGCTGTGGAGAAAGGGCTGTTATTCGAATAATTATTATTTGTATTAGTAAGCCTATAATTATGATTATTAACTTGTTCTTTAAATGAATTCTCATATACTTGTTGCGTTGGGGCCATATGTATTGTATAAGTCGGTGTAGCTTTACTGTTGGGATCCTGAGTTGCGAAATAAATCTCAGATGTGACCTTTGGTGGTAACTGTTCTTTGTTCGGTTTAGGTACAGGATGCTGAATATTTAAAAACACTTTCATATCTTGTACAGGTTTCGTATGAACAATAGGTCGTTGATGCTTGTTCTTATTTTTCTCATATTCCGCATTAAAATGCATTTTCGGTGGTGGTGGTGGAGGAACAGCTAGGTAATTTTCATACTCCTTATCTATTACGTTCTTTCCGCCTTTATGCTTATCTTCTCCTCTTAATAGATTGTATTTATCAAAATTGCCGTTGTTAGGATTATAAATATCCGGATTGTAGGCTGTTATATGAGGGCCTACTTGTAGATGAGTTTCCTGATTACTAGTAGGTGGCGGAATCTTGCTTAGCTCTACAGGACGTTTGTTTTCATTCCATTTTGATTTTAAATCATTTCGAATTGCTTGATCTTTATGAGGTGGTGACATGGGCTTACTACCCTCTGACGACGGTCGATACAGGGCCGGTTTACCAAACTGCTTATTGTTACTTGGTGCAACGTTATGCACATTAGTCATTTGTGGTGCATCAATACTAAAACTTCCAAAGTACCCTGGTTCAGGATATGGCAAAGGATCATCGACATAATCACCAGTCTTGTGAGGTTCTGATGAACCTGCAAAAACTAAAGCTGTAGCACTACCATGAGGTATAATGACGTTTGCAACTCTAGACGGCTGTATATCTACCAAAAATGGTTTGTTTATCGATTCTGAAGTCCCATCTGCTCTTACATGAGTACTGACAATTTCTGAAGAACTGGGGCTATTGTCTGACGTCTCATATTCTTTATTTTCTTCCTTAAATGGTCTAAAGTCCACATGATGCTTGTACGGAGTAGAATTCGGTTTACCAAATGACGGAATGTAATCTAAGAATGCTGGCCTGCCATGGTTAGCTAAAATAGCGTTTGACTTCATGTGTTCAGTTTTCATTAGCTGTTCATCTGGTATTTCCATCGTTGGTTGAGGTCGTGAGGGATTTGTATTGACTAATGGGGACACATGGTGTTCGCGATTAAAGGCTAAACTGGGTACGGAAGGGCTAGAATTTGTATTGGGCTTGAGTTTTGGTACATTAGGAGGTCTTAAATCAAATGAATCGTCGATTTTAGTTGCTGTAATAGACTGATAATTTAAAGGCTTTTCATGTACTAAATAATGTTCATTGCCAGAAACAAAACTGTCTATAGGTGGAGGGTTTACTGGATTGTGCAGTTTTATTCCACTAGCAGACAATGTTAAAGGTCCGCCAACAGCTGGTTTTCCAACTATTACATCGGAATTTGCATTAATAATTTCACCTGGACTAATAGGAATACCACCGTTAACGAGTGGACTCTCGTGTATAAATTTGGGAGGCACCATATGTGCTTTTGGCTGTTTATGTTCGGTTGCCCACGCTAAATTCTGGTGCAAAGTAGCGTTTGTAAAATAAGTTTGTGACTCAGAGGTTTCCATATCATCTACTGGTATATAAATAGGAAAATTACTCTGTTTTGGCTCTATTTCACTGTCAACTCTTTTATTTACTATATAAGGAGTCAATTTTGTCACTGGTCTAAGTGTAGAACTTATTGTTTTATTTGAATCTTGACGTTTTATGAAACCGCCAGTCATCTTTTCTATTACAGGCGCCAATTGTGATAGTCCCTTAATACTCAAACTTCCAAGTTTTAGCAGATCAGCGACGACTTTGTTTTTCGTTGGTTTCTGGGGTTTCTCAGGTTTCGCCTTGTCGGAATTTGATGCTGCAATTTTATTTGTTTTAGGAGGACTTGGTGCTTGTTCATTTGTTAACAACTCACTTTCTTCAACTGAGTTTGTGTCTTTTTCATCTGAATAATCACTAATAACTTCTGTGTATTTTTCCACAATTTTGTCGGTTGGTGCTACTTGAGAATTTATTTCATACTCGTAAGGATATTGCGTATTTTTATCATAAGTTACTTTATTAGTTTGTCTTAAATCCAATTTTGTGGCACCATATGTGGGAGTTTTCATCGCATATTTTGATGGCGTCGACATTGAAGGATTTACGTGTGTGTATTTAGTTTTCAAACCTTCAGTTTTTGTATGACTACAGGAACAAGAAGAGGAGCATGGAGAGTGTTCACTTTCAGAAGGTTGTATTAAATCAAAGTTGTGGTGATCTTCATCTATTCTTTTGTCAATTTTTGACAAACTACTTTGGTATAAATTACTTTGTACTGATGGCTGGATCGTTTGCACTTCCATGTATTTAGTCTGAAAACCCAAAAATAATAAAATTTAGTTTTCATTAATTTAATTAAAAAAAATATTGAACTTTCTACACTTATTACTATTTGCTTACTTGTACCAAATAAAAGTATTTAATTTAAACTATTAAACAGCACGCGTATCATAACCATTATCTTAATATTAGTAATTTAATAAAATACTAATATAATAATAATACAAAACTATAATTACTTTATAATTAAGTTAATATGAGCCAGGTGTAATTGAATGTGATGTAGAGTGTTTTTAGAATGGTCTTTATAAACAAATTAGTTCAATATGGACGATTGGATAACATTATGTTACTTGGTAAGGGAATTAACTAGAGAGACTTTGAGTCGGTTCTTTTAGGATATCTCCATTCGACATTCGGAAGGTCACCGGGGTCTCCCAAATGAGTAATTTCTTACTTTTGTCGGTTTTAAATCAGTTATGACTTCAGATGGGAAGATATTCGAGAGAGATTCTGTGGTGACGACTGAAACAATGGTCTCGAACGTCGATACAGCACTTCTCTTGTTTTGTACTACTGTTGTCAAATAAGTGTAAGTGGTCATGCATGTCTTGATGATGTAATTGTGTCTCATGAGTTGATGCAATGGGAACATGGCGCTCATTTGTTGACGGTTGACAACAGTTGCCACTGCCGACGAGAGAAGTGACTTTGGCGATGGCGTCGATGCATGATGTGATGATGACAAAAGTTTAAATTTACGCTGAGAAAATAAATGTTAACATAAAACACAAATTCGATGTTGGGATAAAATTTCTTCAAAATTTGTCATAATAATATCAAAATTACATTTACTATAAATAAATATACTTGGTCAAATATTTTATAATATTTAACTATATTGACAAAATCAATGCTATTACCACCAAGTATGGTTCATTGTTTTTAAAGAATTAAGACTAGTAAAGTAAATCTTTTAATGAAAGGTGAATCACACATATTGGTTACCAATTTAAAAACTTTACTATTCACTATTCTATACTATTATTTTACAATATCAATAAGTATTACCTGTTCCAGTTTATTATTGGCACTCTTGTCCTTCACCAACACTTCTACTCCATTCGACAGTATCCTCGTTGCCAGATTCTTAAGTTTTCTGTCATCATCTTCAGATAAAGCGCGATCTCCATCAGCCTCTCGTCCCGGCCTCCATGGAGTATTGTCATATACTATGGCATTTGTATTGAAGGCTGAAGATGAAAATAATATTTTTTATATTCGTCTATATTTCACTGCTGTGAGGAAACATTAGTATTTAATACAAATTTCCATTATACCATTATCTATATAATTATTATGAAATTGACAGCAGTAATTGTAGAACACAATTAATTCTGCAATCAAAAACTGTGAAGCCCGTCTTAAGTCAGTTACCCCCTTACAGAAGCCCAACGTGAAGTAATAGCACGTGTGTTGCTGTGTTTTGGTAAATAAGAGATGTTAGACCCATTGCCCTATCCACTTTTTACAAAGGTGAACTTAATAACTTTTAGGTCAACATTAACTACTTAAATGCCCAAATGGGCAGCTCGTCTGATGGCAGTAACCACCCCCTTACAGAAAATCACAAATAACGTGAATCGTGAAATAACAGCAAGTATGTATGTTGTTGTGTTTTAGTAAGCGAGTAAGTGATGCCAGAGCCCCTTTCCCTATCCGTTCATAATTCTACTATGGTCGACAGCGCACTTGAAGTACCTATGGCGTTGTTATAGGCGACGGTAGCTACTTTGGTAGGTCGTTCTAGTAGACCATCAACCTGCCTGCCGAACTTTATAGAAAAAGACAATAGTTATAAATCTACTTGAATATTATTGATAGCTACTCGTATGATAAGCATTGTATAGCAGGATAGCTTCCAAAAAGCCTTGTGCTATTTTCAAAACGTGAAAATTGCATTTTGAAACAAATTTAATTGAGTAAGTAAACCTGAAGCAGTTTTATATTTTGTATTTAGCTATAAAAAAACTACTTACCAAGTACCAACATTCTAACTACTTTACTTCCCGATATAATAATATACAAACTCATCCATTTCAATACATATTTACAAAGAAGCGTTTCTACAGCATACGATGGAGAAATCTGCAAATTTTGGTGCAAAAAACATTCACATGTGCATTAGGTTAGGTAACCACATGACTATATTACAGTGTCACATACTCAGATAAAGTAAGAACTAAAGATAACGCTGTAGAAGGCAGAATGAAGCCGGTACACAAATGCAATCAAACCACGCCTCGCCTTATATTTAATGCCGAATTGCGTAATGAAATGGTCTAAAAATCAGTCTTCAAAAAATATAAAGCAGGAATTACATTTCACACGTAAATAAACTTGTAAACCAATATTTTCAGTAAAAATAAACAAACATTGTGGAACACAAAATATTGATACACTAAACGGCCTACGTATACATGTTTATAAAACCGGCTTCACTATTTTTCCGCAGATTTCTGTCTATAGTTCCTATTTTGTCTGAGACAATGTGAATCCAACCACCTTTGGCTACTTAAAATTACTATTAAATCACCATTAAATACTTAAATCAGACTCTTAGATAGTGCAAAATTTCTGTGGTTCTTTTCGGGCGAAGCATACCTGAGGTATCTGAAGAGAATGAAAAATCTCTGTGATTTTTCATTCTCTTCAACCGAACCATATTTTAATTTAAATAGATGAGGTTATATTTTAATTTTAATTTTCGTATAAAATCTTTCGAGCTGCCAGAAAGTCACAGACAGATGAAACCGAAATACAGAATCTCTACATACATATCATAAACTGAAGTACATGGAGGGTCCAAAAGTTTTCAGCCCGGAAAGATTACAGGCACTGTAGTATATAAAGTTAAATTTATTTTTCAATCTTCGTCTGCCTCTATACACTTTTTGGACATTTAGAAGTTGTCTCTTCAAAATGAGCAAAAAATTCATCGTCACTAGAAAATCTTCTACGCCTAAATTAGACTTCAGCTTTGAAAAAAAGTTATAGTCGCTGGATCTCAGGAACGTGTATCTAATCTAAAAGAAAATTTATTTGAAAACGTATAAATACCATAGGCTTAACAGATATTTTAATGGATTCCAACAGAAAATTGTTTTGCTATAATATTTACATAGAGAGCAAATGTGTAACCCATAAACACAAAATTAGCATGTAACCAATAATTAATGCGCTAAAAAGTTAATTTTCTAAATAAGTCCTTTGGTTACGTTTTAACTTGTACGTCAAAATCTTGCCGAACCGAACATATCTACATGTGTACATAGATGTATTATTAATATAAGTTCCTAAATGTTAATAACTCACCTCAGGTAACATGTGGACGCAGGATGTTGTGGTGGAAATGGAACCGTCCGCTGTGGTAGTGCTTGTTATCCAACAGTCTTTTCTTAAAGTAAACAGTCAGTAGTCGCCGTCAAATTATATAGTCAATTGCTCTTATTAATACTAATAGTATATATATGTTTACATGTAGTGACACTAAATGAAATCAAGTCTACGCCAACAAGACGTTAAGTATAAATTTTCTTTAAATTACAAAATTCCAATCTATATTCAAGCCAAGTCATAGGAAAATTTAAACTAGCTGTGAAATGAAAATAATATGGAAAAACTCATTATCAAAATTTTAAAAACTGCTTGATAATGAATGTATCATTTATGGGATAAATAATATAATTAAAATATTAGGGTTACATGTCAATAGAATTTTATTCTATTTTTTGCAGAAAATTTCAAAAAAGGAACAAAAGGTTTAAAATAAAATAAAAATGAATTCGAAATGGACATTTATTCTTAAGACTTTAAGTCGTATTTTCTATGTACAGGCGTAAGCAAGGAGAACAAGAATTACAATACAAGCTTACAAAATCTAAATTAAGAAATATATTCTTAGGCATTCACCTGAACCCATAATTTTGCGACTACCATCACATTCCCATTGGTAACAAATTAGCGTATTTTTGGTGAACTTAAGAAATTTATTGTTAAACTAATCAAGTACAAAAAGAGTATTTTTCTTTCTTAAAACTTATAAAATCATTACAACTATAAGGCACTATTCATAGTTAACGTTCTATAATACAATGTAAATAAATAACTAACACATACACACTTTTTACACATAATCAATCATATTCATTTCACGACACATCATCGATTGATTTCTGTTTTTGATCGCTTATAACTGAGAGATTCGCTAATTTAACGACATAAGTTGGTGATGCGTCAAATTTTATGTGTTCGCTTAATTCTCCTACAATGCTCTCTAAGCTTTGTGTTCCAAAATGTTCTTCGGAACTATCTAAATATTTTTCAGGTACATCGTTAGTTATTTCATTTTGCGAACTAATAAGCTCATCGACTGACGGCAGTAATGAAGGCAATATATTTACATCCTCAAAATAGATAGCTTCGCGTTTTCGTACTGTTTGTGTGTCATCAGTGACAACAGTTGACAACACTGTACTGAATTCACCAGGATGTCGTCCAGATACGTACAGCGTCACCACACTTGTAAGTTTAGGCGGTGCGGGCTTAGGTGCTCTAGGTCTATTTTTCTGACGAGACGGTGGCGGCGGAGGAGGCAGATCTTCCCTGCTGTCAATATCATCTTCAGCGAAGTCTTCATTGCTAGTTAAATCGGACAATATGTTTGGTTTAGGGCTATTACTGTAAATATCATTATTTTGTAATTGATTCAAATCCGGTTGGGCTAAACCAGCCAAAGCGTTTGGAGTTTGCAATGTTAGTGCCTGCTGCTGTTGTTGCTGTTGTTGTAGAAGTAGAGGAAGAAGTAACGAGTTCAATTGAGGGGGCGGAGCCAATGCAGTAGGAGTTGTTACGACTGTATCAGTAACAAATTCAGTGGCTGTAATGACATTCGTTGTGGGATCGACTATTGTTGTCAATATGGCTTTGCCTTTAAAAGTAATAGGTAAAACTGTTTCTCTAGCATCAGTAACTGTTGTGACGTATGTTGTAGTTCTAGTTTTGAATTCCGTTACGGGAGTTTGTACTATGGGTTGTTGCGGTAACAAGCCCTGTCCTTGTAATGCTAGGAGAGGGTTGATAGCGGGTTGCTGATTACCTAAGAGAAGTTGAGAAAGCAACAGATTTGCTAGAGGCACATTGGCATTTAGCTCCGGTGCAACTGTTTGAGTGACTGGTTCCACATTGTAAACGGTGCTAGGCAAAACGTGCGAGTAAGATGTTCTTCTACCCCTAATAGTGGTCGGAGTAAATATTACAGTCGTAGTAGGAGTTTCATGCAAAATAAACTTAATAATTTTTGTAGCGCCATTCTCGGCCAATTCTGTAGATTCAGATGCAATAACTAATTGTGCGTTTCCAACAGGCCCAACTGTAGTTGTAACTTGATTTTGTAGTAAAGTTTCTATGCTAGGCTTAGCGGTCAAAACATTTTTGTACTCTGTTATTTTTCCATTAACCACGGGAATGGTAACTTCCGTTGGTATGTGATGGGTGACTGTAACTTTACCATCATTTAAAATGTTATTATAGTTTTGTCTTTCACCACTAAAATTTTCAAACGAACCTCTTCTGCCAGAAGCTCTGCTCGTCGTAGTACGAGTACGTGATCTTCCAGTCGAGGATCGAGCTGTACTTGTTCGAGATCTCTCTGATTGAGAACTCTTATTGGTTAGTCTCGGAGCTTTGGGTCTAGATGATAATGTTGTTGTTCTGGATGGCGATCTTGACTTATTTCTTCTATAAGAGGGTGCAGACGTAGTTATAGTACGACTTTCTCCTCTAACTATGAAAGGTTTCTTAGATTGTACTTTTGGAGCAGATGTAGTCCTCTCGTTGTTTCTTGTGTTGAGTGAACTACGTGAACTAAATCGATTAGTAGTTCTTTTTGGTGGGGCTTGCGTTGGTGCTTCAGTTTCGGGTTCTGGGTCAGAACGGCGGGATGTGACTGGTTTAAGTCCAGGTCGGCGGAAATTTTTATATTTTCTGTTACCAAAATCTGCTTGTCGCCTAAAACGTCTAGTTCTAAATGGTCTTATTTGAACAAAGTTCGGTTTTTTTGGTTGAGGTGTAGTGACTTGTTGTTCTTTTCTATCTGAGGAATCGTAATCATTATCTTCCTCAAACTCTTCTCCTTCCAAAATTTCTTGACTGTCATCTACATCTTGTTCATTGTCTTGAATTTCTTCCTCTGGTTCTGGTTCCGGTTGCTTGAATAGGTTTCTCCGTGGAAAAAGAGCATTTGGCCTTTGCCTACGTAATGCCAGAAGAGGATTAACGGTAGTGCGAGCTGTAGTTCGCTTAGTTGTGGTGGTAGTTCGACCTCGTGTAGTTACAGGTCTCCTAGGCGAAGGGGTTGTACTTCTGGGGATAATAGCAGTGCCTGGTTGTCTAGCGATTGGTGGCCTTCTAAATCTTAGTAAAGGGTTGTTGGTGGTTCTAACTGGAGCTTCTGTCACTTCTTCTAAAATCTCGGTAGAATCATCTTCTTGGTGGGTAGCTAGAGTTTCAGGTTCATTATTTTCTGGTGGAGGGAATGTTATTGAAGCTGATTGTCTTCCACCTCTCAGTCGTGATGATGCTGTAGGTCTTATTCTCGGTATAGCTGATCTACTTGCAAAATCTAAGCTATTGCTTCTTATTGAATTTGACCTAAAGCCAGTTCTTCTAGATGTTGGCTGTATACTTCCTCTTACAAAACTACCGGGTCTCGATGCTGATGGTACGTTTCCCGATAAATTAGTAGAGCTACGACCTGAGAATCTCCTTCCTGAGCTAGAAGAACCAGGGAAAGCTGACTGTTTCCTGTTTCCACCAAATCCAGATGGCCTTATTGATTTCAAAGTCGGCGTAGCAGTAATTGTCGGAGTAAAATCTGCTCTTGTAACAGTTGTTGCGCTACTGGGCAATAGTACACGTTTTGGAGTAAAAGTCGGTCTATTTCTGGAGGCAAAAGGTATAATCAAAGGAGTATTTGAATTCTTCTTACTTGTATAACTTAGGCGAGATTTCTTTCTAGTCGTAATATTCTCTTCCTCTTCAGACTCTAGTTTTAGTTCAGTTGTGAGTTCTGGTTCGGCGACTGAACTTTCAATAACTTCTGGCGTTGGACTTATAATGGAACCTTCTGTTGTTGTGGTTGCTGTTGTTGTTGTTGTAGAAGCAGTATTTGATTCAGTATTTAGTGTTTTATTATCATTAGTAACTACTGTTGAATCTCCTGATATAACGGCGACTTGAGAGAATAATACCTTTTGCTCCGAATTTGATGGTGGCGTGCTAGTATCTTCTGGTTTTACTTGAGCAAATAGATTATCAATGTATGTTCCTATAAGAACCGATGGTATTGCGGATACGTCTGGTAATTTAGTTGGTTGAATTTCTTCCTTAACGACAGCTGGTACTACCTGTGGTTTTCCAGTATCTTGAATGAGATTTTTATCTGCAGCACCACTGGGAACTTTTCTTCCAATTTGATTGTCTTCGGTGACTTTTGTGTTATCAACGATATTGGTAACAGTTTCTAAGCTGCTTTTAATCTGAGATGTGTTTCCAGCATAGAATGTTGTAAAGTAAGTATAGGTTGTATAGAAAGTGGCTTTACCATCATCTTGCTCTAAATTATCATTAACTAAGGATGGTTTTATTTCCACTTCTAAGTCTTTCGGAGGGAGTTCACTATCAATATCAATGGGAGTTGTATCTATAGGACTGACAGTTGCAATTGCTTGAACCACAGGTGTTACTACATTAGAGACTATTTCTTCACGGCTTGTGATGGTGGTTGATTTATCTTTGTAAAGTGTAGTCCAGTAGGTGAATGTTGTATAATATGTAATGGGTAAGTTTGATTCTTCTTCGGGTTCCTTCTTTGGCGTTATTGTTTCTGTGACAACATTAGTTATGGTTTCTAAACGACTTTTAACCTTGCTAGAATCTTTTCCAATATACATCGTTGTGAAATAAGTGAATGTGGTATAACTTGTTTGTAAAAGAAGTGTAGGTGAAGGCATTATTTCGTCTATATTACTTTCAGAACTGATTTGATCATCTAAAATATTATTGTTATCTATAAATTTCCTTTCACCTTTAGAGGAAGAAGACTTAACGTCTGTAACATAAGTACTTTCATCTTCGAGTGGATTGGATTCAACACTAAACAACATGTCTACCTCTACAGGAGTCGGTTGCGGTGTGGTTTGATCACTTTCAGTAACTTCACCTGATTGATGACCATTTTCTTCCACACTAATACTACTTTCCATTGAAGAAAAATCCTCAGAAATTGCAGGTGGTGCTCTTTTAATTTGTTTGCAATTTTTAAAATCAAATTGTGCTCGCGTGCTTTCACTAGTCAAAGGATTGCTCTTCGTTGGTATTAGTTCTTCAGGGCCTACATAGTTTGTGTAAACCTCACTTCTACTACATACATTTGCGTCGGTACCAACGTATATTGTCGTGAAGAATGTGTATGTGGTAAAATAAGTTTTAACCGCATCTGGTTTTATACTTGCCGCGGTATCTTCATCTAAAGCTGGTGTAGGTGTTTGTGAACTGTATTGTGTATCTGATTCAACAGATTCAATGACATCTTTGTTCTTAAATAAATCAATTATACTGTTGAGTGCTAGAGTTTCAGTTGGACGGCCTATACCTACACCCGTAGGTGCAATTTCATCTTCATCAAAAGCGCCAAGTAGTGATGGATCTAACTTTCCAATATCTATGGTTGATGTAATAACGTTCGTCACAACGGATGTATGACTGGACACACTTGATGTTTGATCGCCAAAGAAAGTAGTGAAATAGGTATATGTAGTGTAGAGTGTTTTGTAAATAAGATCTATCTCATTTTCATGGCTATCTATATTTTCGTCTTCGATAGAAGTCGGGTTTTCTGTAGGTGTAGTTGATTGTTCTGTATTTACGGATACTTCTACATGGCTTTGTGTTGTAGTGGTACGTTCTGTAGTGGTAGTAGTGGTAGTAGAAGTGCTAGTGGTTGTTGAATCACCTTCTTCTTCGTCTGACTTCACACGTTCATCAATGGCTGGAGTGGTCTTATAGTCATTTTGTATAGTTGTTAATGTTTCACTTTCTTTCGGGGTAGTATTAGAACTTTCTTCTACTACTTCTTGTTGTAATGGTGTTTCAGTAAGAGTTTCTTCAGGTGAGATTTCCGGCGTCTCCAAATTGCTTTGAATTGAAGATTTAATATCAATAGATAAAACTGATGTAGGCTCAATGTCAATATCAGTTTTACATACATAATTGGTTAGATATCCGACGTCACTTTCAACGACTACATTTGACTTAACCGAAGTAGTAGTTTCTGTACTTTCTAAAGGTATGAAATACGTTGTCAAATATGTTAATGTTTTATAAGCAGTCGTCATTGTTGATTGAGTTTCAAGACCATTAGAACAAATAACTTCTTCATGGATGTCATGTCTTAATTCTGTAGTTGACTCAAATTCTTCAGATAATTCTTCACTGTGTCCACTTTCTGTAGTCGTTACAACATCTTGTTCTGATTCGGTTGTAATTTCCTCTTCATCTTCTTCCGATAACCCGGTTCTTTCCGTTACTTCGGCAGCTGTATTTTCTGATTCTTCTTCAGAATCCATAAACGTTTCCTTAATATTGTTTTCTGTCACAACTGATTCAGGAGATTCATCAATTATAGTGACAGAAGGTACAAGAGTAGACAACGGTTCCGTAGCCTGTGGTTTGTATTCTTTAATTGGAACCACTTCTAAGTTTTCTGTATATCTTGTATTTTCTGTAGTTGTATCTACAGATTCAGATGGTTGAATAACGTCCAAATTAAAATCAAATCCATTGTTGTATTGCACACGGATCGGATCTGCGACTTTATCATCAACTTCATAAAGTACTTTTTTAAGACTTTCTTCATCATTATATAAAGCCTTTTCTGACCTATTCTCGTCACTCGATTGAAACAAATGTTTAGTTGCACTATTAACTTCGTGAGCTTTAAATGTAGATGTCGCAACGGGAATATCAGCAGCGAGGAAGGTAATTTTAGTGGCCAATTTATCTACTCTCTTAGCGGATGGTAATACATTTACTTCATCGTAGTTTTGTGCTCGAGGTTTTTCAGTGTTAGGTGTAAATATTATTACAGTGTCACCAACTACAGTCGTAAAATCAGCGAATCCAGCATAAGTAAATGTTTTCTTTGGTCTCGGTTCGCTTTTTTGCCCAAACAATTTTTTCGGAAGTTTCGTATGTTGTTGAGGCTGTTGTGAATTGCGTGACTCAACATTATCGATATAATAAAATATGGGTGAAAACTCATTCTTTATAGTAAATGTAGGCAAATCGTAATTAGGCTTCACTTTAACAATATTCGTCTCGTTTATTGCCTCGTCTTTCTCACGAGAATCTGCTTTAGCAGGTTCTGTGATGGATTCGTGTTTTTTATTTTGACGATGTAATACATTAACATTTTCTAAAATTGAAGGTTTTACAACATATTCGTATTTCTTATCGTTATCTAAGGCTGGACCGTCAAGATAGTTGAGGGCTTCATTTTGAACATATCTAGGTATCTCTTTAACAGGTTGTACTCTACGCGCAGTTAACTCTTCAAAAATTTGATTCTCAGCCTGGTTATCAGGTGAAGTAGGCGGACTCCAGTATTTTATGTTTTCGTGTGGGGGTTTACTAGCATATACTATTTCCATTTTACTACTCGGGGCCAAGTAATCAGTATTTTTAAGAACAAACTTTTGTGGATCAATGAAGCCTAAATCTTGCTTGACGTTCCATTCGCCGTCGAAAGCGGAGTGTATCCGCGTTGGTTTCACAATAACATCCTCTACATTATTTGGTTTATTGTATAAAACAAGGGATGATTTGGTGAGAAGTTGAGCATATATGCGACCATTGTCCAGAGTAGTGCCCAGAATTTGTGTAGCAAATTCCGTAGTAACACCATCCTGGATGAAAGTCCGAGCAGTGGATGTTAGTAAACCGATGAGCGGCTTCACGCTATGGTATCTCCCTGCTCTAGTATGGTAGTCGTTTTTCTTCTGATCGTTCACAAGAAGCACAGTCAAGTCTGCATTACGTCATCAGTTTTTGTTCAGTCATGAATCGCAGTCGAGTCGTACATAGGATTGCAGATGGAGGTGCGGATTATAATACAAGTCCATTTGAGGTTGAGATGTCGACCACGACCGGATTAGATTTGAAAGAGAAAGAAAAACATACAATTAATACAATAAAAATAGATAAAGATAAGATTACTAATAGGAAAGAATTTTCACAAAACTGTCATACAAATAGGGAATATGCATGAAATATTAAATCATTGAGATATCTATAATCTAGAAAGATAAAGTCATTTTTGAAATATCCATTTTTCTAAATAATTTAATTCAGCAAAACTACAATCACATAGATATATGATTTTATTTCTTTTGATTCTATTCACTCATTCCTTGTTTTCTGAAAAAATTGACAAAATTACAACAAAGTAACAGAAAAAAATATTACTCTTACATAATATGACATTCGACGGTTCAGCCAGTGATTTTCAAAAATAATATTTTTCACAAAATCTACATTTTCATTTTTATTAGTTTATTACATTTATTAGTATTATGGAATTTACCGAGATTTTGAAAAAATCACGCATATTCCCTATTACAAAACCGCAACAATTCAAATTGTTGTTTACATCATAAAAGCTGTGTTTATTACATTCGCTTCTTGTGTATTTTGTTCGTATACAAAACAATGATGAAAAACCGACAAGAAGTGAATTAGTTGCGGTTTTCTTTGTGCATGCTCAGAAATTTCTGTTAGCACTAAGTATATAGTTTAAAAATAAGCTTACGTTTATGATTCTATATAACTGTTTGGCGATACGAGTATCATTACACATACTTAGGTATTCACAAAACATTCATAGAACATTACGTGTTTATCTATTTTTCTTTCTTTGACTCCACAAGCTTTAGTCAGAACGTAATTTGAATTCAAATTGTATCTTAAGGTGTGCACCATCAAATATATTTACTCTAGCCAATAGTTTTAATATTATTTAAAAAAAAAAATTTGTAAATTTCAATTTTATTTTCAACACAATAGATATTATCTGAATTGAAACAAAATTATATTAACTAATTATTTTCAAAAAATACTTATAAATAATTTAAATTAATTAATTAATTTAATTATTTTTAATAAATTATTTTTATTTTATATTTTATTAATTATAAAAATAAAATAATAAAAATAAATATAAAAATAAAAAAATAATAATAAATTATATTTAATTAAAATCAAAATTAATATGAAAACACTTATGTAAGTGTATACCTATTTGTTAGTTACACCATCAATAAAATAATACTTAACCAGTAAGTAGCATTTTATCAATGGTTACGCTTATCATATTTGGTCTTTATTCATAAAATATAATATTTATTTTTATTTATTAAGTGTGAATTACTATAAAGTCCTCGTTGCTGGACTAAGCTTCATACAGATTCTAATTGTTTGTAAACACTTATGACATAAGTATTTGTACTTATGTAGTCAAAGAAAAAAAAGAACAAAATAATGTAGGTATTTTAAAAAGACAAATAGAGTATCACCATTCATTTAAAATATAATGTACACAATACAATACATTCGATACATAGGTAGGTAAATATAGAAAGTTAAATAGTAGTACGTAGGGAAAGTTAAAATGAAAGTTTAGAATAGCTTTAGCAGTTTAACAATACTTATAGAAACAGAAAAACAAGAATTATATAAATAATAAAAATTCTCTGCACATTCGATACTTTTAGAAGAAAATATTTTTTACAAAACAAAAAAAAACACCTGCTTGTAACATTATTTAAAAATAAATAAATAAAATATAATCCCTTTGATTTAATATTTTTTTTTTTTTTTAATCGAACATTTAATTTTTTCTTCTTACATTTAATACCTAAGTAGCTGACACGGCAAACTTCTTATCGCTTTAAAATAAAAACCGCATTTCATACAAATGTATGAGAAAATGAATTTTATTCACAATTTATAGCGTAAAGGATTTCTGAAAATTTTAACTCCGGGCGTATATAAAGAGGTAAAGTGTGCATGTATGTTTGTTTTAATGTAGGAGGTAATCTTCAAAACTACTCATCCGATAGAATATATTGGTATATTCTATTCTAGGCTAAATATTCTTTTATTTTTCAACGCATACGAAGTCGCGGACACCAGCTAGTTATATTATTAATGCAAAAAGGATCGAGTGTGCAAAGTGATTATACGAAATCATACAATATAATTAAATAAATAGATCAATCAAGCACAGAAATATCAATCTAAGATTTAAAGATGCATTTTACAGAAAATTTTATTAGTGAGAGCTGAATATGATTTTTTCAACTCACCCCTGTTTTCCGGTACGCCTTCTCTTTTTATCCTAGACGCTTCTATCGATTCGTTATTTACTTCTGTAACAGAAAAATAATCAAGTTAGTTTGTATAATAAAGAAATTTTTTATAGAGATATTATGGCCATCAGTTTTTTAATTATATATTTTCGTTTTAACGGTTGAAACATGTACAATTAGTTGCGCCACTGAACGTTATTCATCCTAACTTTGTGACTTTATCTCGTGGATTGAACGCGCTTTCTGGTTTGCTTATTATTCTGAGTTCACTGTGGACTGTGAAGATGTGGTTACTGCCGCCAGAACTGACTGAGGAACGCAATTTTTGCTACCACTACTAAATATAATTGTTTCAATTAAAGCTGCGATCTGTCACAAGACATTCAGCAACAGCTGTGATATTTCGGTGACATGAGCCAGGATCATTCAGCGATGCTTCCAGATTTAAGAGCGCGTACAAAGGTACAATAGCGCCACACATTTAAAAAATATATTATCTCGTGACTGAGAAGGAACTATTAATAACGGCTCAATCAGGACCCTCGGTAAGTATGTCTACAATTTTTTAATATCTTTTATAAAGTTTCATATTGAGACACGAAGCAACAAAATACGATCTACATGTGGCCGCTTTTCTATAGATCGAATTTTGTTGCTTACCAAGAGTCCTGATTGAGCCGTTATTAATAATTCCTTCTCAATCACGAGATAATATTTTTTAAATGAGTGACGCTAGTGTACCTTTGTACGCATTGTTAAGCCAATTACAAAAGTAAGTATTATTAAATATTTAAAATATCCTGAGGTAGCCTTTTTTTTAGTATACGGTTTAAATAGTATTTTGTCATGAAAATTTGGCTTCACCATTTAGGATCTTATCCTTGTATCTTTTGGTCATCTCTATTACTTCTTTCTTAACTGTTGGTACATTTAAGTCAATGTGAAGGGTGTAATTGGTGACAAACCAAGGAGCGTCAATTATGACTCGTAATTTTAGATTGAAATATTTGCAGAATTTTATACAAATAGTCGTAGAATTATAGTTGATCGAAATTACTAGTTAAGTAATTATCTTATAAAAATCGTGAACAGGAACTTATTGTTTAAGCCCACACGTAACTCATTTGCCAATCTAAAAAGCTACCCGGACCGAGAACTTGTCTTGACCGATACTGTTGTTGACAACCTTGAAAGTTGAAGATTTGTTTCAACTGAACGTACAAATGTTGTAATCAAATTAAACGGATCTTAAGTTTTAATAAGTTTATTGACAAAACAAATACAATAATTATAGATCACAATAATAATAATAATATCGGCAAACGGTCTTATAGCGAAGAGCCTCGACCAACACCTCAAGAAGCTCTCACTAGATGGCTGAGTCAAGGGACAGATACAGAAGGAGGTACTTCTTGACACGGCACGAATTTTGTCATGAAGTTCCTCACTCTGCAGCCCTAACCACCGGTAGCTTGGGCCTTGCCTCCTTACATGCAGCAAACTATAGTTTTTAATTTTTATGATATTTATTGATTTTTTTTTTATATTAAGGTATATTGTAAAAAAAAAAAGTTAAAAATTTAATTGAATAATAATGTAAAAAACATATTATACAACGTGTAGAATTTTTTTTTAATAAGTATTTATTGCATAGACACGGCTCGTTTATATTTTTATTATATGTATACATAAAAATATCCTTGGTTATCATCACCGCTCAAGTAGAAAGGAGTTATTGTATCCAAATCAATACAGTTTCGTAAACTGCTCTCGTGTCGACCCAGATGTCTTAGAAAGTGTCAGCAAGGTCATGTGAAGGCGGCTTAATAGTTGTCATTATGTAATAAACAAATTTTAATAGGTGTACAAAATTATTATGTACTAATAAATAAATTTTGGACCTCAAACTCACTGAAGATTTGATTTAAGCGAATTTTATAGATAGAAAATAGCATGTTAAGCACATATGTTTATGCAATGTGCTTAATTGGTTTTATTATATATATATATATAATATACATACAATTTTTTGGTGTCCACTGTGAAGTAGGCTACCAAATTTATATTTGCGAAACGCAGGGTACTGAAATATTTCAGGCAAGAAAATGTACACGTACAGGGTAAAAGTAGAGGCAGAGAATTGTCGATAAAAATCGTTTCAAATTGATGTTATGTAAAATTTTTATAATAAAGTATAATTTAATACAAAACGTCTTCTCAATTGTTGAAAATACAGATCCTAAACGCAAATTCCAGCACATTAAAGCGCCTATAAAAAGAAATTGTTGCATAAAAACAACAATACAAGTACGAAATGGACATGAAACCCGTTATTGAGTATATTTTTCTCATCATTAACTTTGTTATCTAAAAAGTGAGGAAACGAAATAATGAGTAACATAACGGCTTGTGGCGACACAATCCTAATGTTATTTTGTCTTTGCGTAGAATACAACAACATTTAGAAAACAAATTATGGCAACAAACAAGTCAATTTACTGGTATAGATAGGCTATGTTATGTTCACAGAATAATATATATATATGTCTCCAAAAATAGCAACCTGGTGATAACTGCCGCGTGCTATAAGGGCAGATGCCACCATCTGGTCTTTTTTGGAGACTTGATGATGACTGATGACCTGATGACCTGATTAGATAACGTTTTCTTTGAGCATTGTTCATAAACTTTACTTATTCAAAACATATTATTTCCAGATATTAACATTAAAGACATATTATGCAGTAGTTCTATGTAAATTATGTAAAAAAAATATTGGCAGAAAAAAAAATGAATCGCTGAATATGTTGCTAAGCGAAAAACTCGAGAACGGCAGACCAATTCTGTATTTTTTTTTTTTTTTGCATATATTGCAAAAGTCCATGAAAAGATCTTATGAAGAGGAAATTTTTAAAAATATGATAAAATAGACATCCGTGCGAAGCCGGAGTCAGTTTACTACTTTTCTATAAATATAAGTCAAAGAAAACTCTATAATTAATCAAATGAGAGGTTGCGTCTATCGCTTTTTTAAAAGCTTGTTACTATTATCATTTTTTTAGTTCAAATGAGGTAATAAAACGAAATTTTCAATCTTCAGATTAGCCCCGCTCTAAATGTTCAGATCCTGTGTAGTAGCGATCGGATAAGAAAAAGGAGCGCAGACGAAGTCGCGGGCAAGATCTAGTATAAGATATTAAAAATGTTAGTCAATAATAGTGTCATGACTCTGCCCTCTTTGGCGATGTCAAGTCAAAGCGGACGTAATGCACTGCGCGTGCGCAATGAGCGGTTTCTTTTAATGCTTCCTGCTGCTTCACTGCTCTGGTGGCTTGCTTTCATTTTTTAGATACCTAAGAGTAGTTCTTAATAGTTAAAGGGCTTATAGCAGTAAAACCAGTTAATTAAAGAATCATCAAAGATCGTAAAAATACTTCAATTCATCGTAACGTTAATTTTCTTAATCGTTAATTTTTCTTCATTATTTATGTTAAGGTTGACAGACAGGCTGACGGTCCCCTTGGCTACGGTCGCCTAAAACACGAGCAACGCCACATGTACTGTCGACATTAGCATTAAAAAAGGAAGGAATAATTTTAGAAAACCTGGAGCTTTTCAATTCAATGCAAACCTTTTTTTTAACGTTGGAAAATCCTCTTGGATACCCGGCAGTGTAGGGAACACTGCGGGGTTATATCGGATTCGTACCGACTTTCTAGCGCGGCCGTTGATGGCCGTCGCAGGGACGTTGTGTTGTGACACGACATCAGTGCCCCGTTACGGCTATTCACCGTGAGGAGGGCTACGTTCCCTGTCAGAACCTCGGCGTACCCGAAAGTGGAAGTACGCCGGCCATCTCGGGGGACCTTACTACGGGCAGCAGTCTAGGCTCCCATTACAAAATGTATCAGTTTATACTCGTAGTAGTAAGTATGAAAGGATGAAACAATGCCCAAGCGGCGATCTATTATTAAATAACAATTGATTATAATTCTAAACACAGTGTCATCTAATTGGAAAACGGTGCTGTTCAAGCTATATCGGAACAAACAGTTTTCACTGACACCGAATCGATTATAAGGAGCACGGAAACTTTTGTATGATGCACGCTGCATAGTAATTTGTTAGGGATATTCTGTAGTACTTTTTTGTTATTTTAATTATATTTTTAATAGAAATTATTATATTTTTGAATATGTAGAGTTACTACACACCCATGAATTTATGATTTTTAAAGTGGATAAATGATTTAAAAAAATCTATACTAATAATTGGTAGTTGCATAGCGATTTAAATTCAAATTTATCTTCCGATGTGCATTTAAATCGTCATTATAGTTAGGTATATTATTTTACCAAGTAATATTATTTATATTTTTTTTTTTTCGTTTTCTCTGTTTTCGCTGTAACTTATAAGTAAAAAAGTATATAAAAACACTCTTCAGTTAAAATGAAATGTTGTATAAAAATTTTCAAGTCAATCCATCGGCTAATTTTCGAGTTTTGGAACACAAATATATATACCTAAAAAAGATATAATACATACAACCGATTTTAATAATTTTAAGTATTTCTGGCCCTTCGAAACGATTATCCCATTGAACGGACCCAATTGGTTTATTAATTGACCGAACTTATATTGTTATAGAATGACTCTGTGTTTATTTTGTGTCACACAGTTTTGAAGGTGGCATTTTAAATATTTAATCAACACACTGACATAGTACGTGCTTTGAAATGTGCAAGTACAAATTTTAATTCTAGAATAAATCTATTACTAGAATCAATTTCTGAGTAATTTTTAAAAGAAAAAAGGACATGGGGGTGTCTTTAATCTATAAAAATAACTACTGTGTCTAAAAATAAAAAAGTCAACACCTTATAAAATGAAATGAGCAATAAAGATTAAAAAATTCATATAGATTTTGTGTTATAGACATCGAGGTACTATAACTATCAAATTTGCGTCACAAATGGCATAGCGGCACTTAAAAAGTACGCCTAAAACGGAATTATGGTCTTGCCTTACGCGTCAATGGTAAAAGGGTGACAACCAAGTTTTAATATTCATTTTTAAGTGCAATATGATGACGTAAAGTCACATTTTCTTTAAATAAAAGAAGTTTGGTTGTTTTTAAATGACAGATGACAGAGTTTATGCTCTACGCATATGTCACTTTTAAATGTTCCATAAAGTTCGTAGTGTTTTGTATGGCGTATGAAATCCATAGTTGTAGTACATTGATGGTTATAGAGCACATGTTTTATAGAGCACAGTCTATTATGAAAATTACATAAACAATACATAAAATAGAAAACTCGCCTTGAGCAATATTTATAAGTTAATTACTTGTCTCTATTCATTTACATAAATTCTTTAGGTTTATTACCTCATACAAATTTACAATTTCCTTTTTCATAACTTGCTCACTGCACTGCAATGCGTTGGATAATATGTAAATATTTAAACTATTTTATGTATTGAGTAACTTACACTTTGGCGGCATATTATTAGAGTCTATGTTACAATCACTGTGATTTTTATATGTACACTAGCGACTAACGTACCCAGCAGACTGATGTCCTGCCCGAAATCGAAAAAAAAATGTTATTCGATTGAAACTCCATCTATGTTGTCCAACATAAATAACAAAATATGTTAAATGTTGTGTCAATAAACTAACTTACATCGCCATCTGTTAGAAACTTGTGAAACTTTACACCCTTTGTTAAAAAAATTATCTAATAGATAAAAAATGGGCTCGCTAGTTGCTTTCTTTGTCAAGATATTGTATATGGGTATGCTACCGTAATATTACGTCAGCATACCCGTCGTTTCTCGTAAATTAATGGAGGTACAATTTTTTTTTTTCCGTTACAAATTAGCAACAAATTAGCAACAAATTCTCATATAGTTTTCAAATCCGGCTTATAAAATGGGTATGCCACCGTAATATACGTCAAATTCTCCCAAATACTGACTTCACTCACTTGAACATGACTAATACGAATAATGCGATGCAGTGAATCGGTGGACTGAAACGTAAACCCGAAGCGAAACGAACAAAACCGGGAAGAACCGAAATACACAGAATCTACCGGTGAAACCGCGGGGAACAGCTAGTCAATTATATGCGTACAGAATCCAATATTTCCCAGACAATTTTATTGATACAATTTGAATTATATGTAAAAATCTCTTAGCCTTGACTTATACTCGTAAATTGAAGTATGAATGAAGCCATTGTAATTTTCAAAAAGAGAGTGTGAGAACTCATTAGTTTGGTCGATTGTATGCGTAATTAAGTTTTATAAGATATGGAATTGTTTTCTTTAATATACGTATGGTATGTAACAGGTTTTGTCTAAAAGAAGATACTTAAGTAATTATTTATCAACATTTTCACATCACTAGTGGGAAGATTTATAAAATGTTCAAAAAATATTTGCTAGTTCACAGGTTTTGACATTAATTTATGGTGAAAGTTGAGTCAGACAAAACCTTGTCTTGTAGTCAATCCATTTGATAGTAGCTGGTTAGAGTATATTTATATCAATAAATAGATACCCAGCTTCGCACAATTAACATTTTTTAAAAATCCTTTCTTAGCGAATGATTACTTTATAAGATAAACCTATGTTCCAAATTTCAGCTTTTCAGACTTAGTAGTTTTGACTGTGCGTTGATAGTCAGAACAATATATTTTGTAAGTCATAATCTATGACTTAGCTTCCCGAATGCAGTCCAACCCAGCTGAATTCTTCTATCAACCTCTTTGTTAGAGTTGTTCCCGCCTAACTGGATTGTTTGTCCCAAATATATGTAATCCACTATCAAATATACTATTACAGAAAAATTAACCCTTTGATTATTCAAAATTTATGAAGCTCGCAATCTAGCAATTGCCAATTGAACCAAGTAAATGAGTCCTTTACCTTATACGTTCTTTAACTACGGAATTGAATTAGCTAATACCTATAATAATATGCTTAATTTCAAATCCCAATAAACAAACATTCGGTCTTACACACACTTATAAGTTTTACTTAGAAGTATGTAACCATTATCAAAGTAGCACATATCCTAACGCGTCTAGGACCATATGGAACTGGTTTCCAACTTTTATGGGAGGAAAAGTGTCGTACAAAAACTCTTGCGCGTGAAGAGGACGGTAGCATAGGGATGGGCTGACGAGTGACAGAGACGGAAAGTGTGTCAGTGGGTGACGTGACAGCCGAGCCCTGAGTCAACGCACTTGCAGCAAACTTGCAGTCATTCGCAACGTTTTTAATAGTGGTACTTACTTGAAACGTTTGTTAAATCCGGGATGTGTTAAGAATGTTACTATTGAAATATTTCGCTGTGCCATTTTTTTTATATATATGTATCTAAATAAATCTTTATATAGCATAATAATTTGAGATCGATTTCCGCGTCTGACCGGCTTTGTAACCGTCTGTGTCCTGCTTTAGCAGGACTTAGCGGTTCTACCACGCAACGCATTTTGATGCTGAGGGATAAAGGAGGAAGCTTTGTGTATATAAAAAATTTTATCCCGGGCGAAACCAGGAGAGGGTCGCTAGTGAAAAATAAGTAAATTTAATTTTTTGTAATTTACATACAGCTGACGCCACTGCTGCCACTGAAAGTGCTTTTGTTTGCCGATAGATGGCGCTAGCTTATGCACACTATTTACATTGCTCGTGTAATAAAAAGAATTATTTATCCCTTTGGTGCACACTAACTCATAATATAGAGATCCTCAACTACACCCTATTTAACCTCAAACTACACCATTGTTAGCAGCCGTGGTTAAATTTCTACGTAACCATTTATATTTGCTTATACTCGTACTTTCTTCATTTCCCATGAAATTTGAAGGCATTAGTTTCAATTAAATCATTGTTGTTAGCAGTAACCAGTCCTATGGTATTTTTTTTATTTATGCCCACAGATGTACATCTGTGTACAAGATGTAAGTGAATGAATCTTGCGACATTGCATGTTGTAACAATTCGAGTTATGTGCCATCAGCACCAGCGTGATACCCGCTGGTAATCGCTGGGACTGCTAGTATAATAATCGTGGGAAGATTTCTGTGCGAATGTCTCACTATTCGTCGCTGGCTGATACTCGAAACTTTTCCGCATTTTTCGGAAAGTGAACGTGTCATTTCTAGGTCACTTGTGAAGGGTTTGTTGAAAGTAAAATTGAAAACATGTTGCTATTTTTTTGTTACATTTGTGTAATGACGAGCTTTTAAGATGAGACGCTCCCAGATAAACTTAGGAGTTGACTGACAGAGTATATAATGTTTATGTTTGGTTATATGTATTTGTTAAGCGCACTTATGTTATAGGTATTTAAAAATCGAATAAAGGTAGGCACATAGGATAATTTTGAACCACATTAAGGTACAGATTCACTATGGTTAAAGTTAGAATTAATGATCTGTCAAGTCTAACTCAACAAACACCCTTATTAACTTAACACCCAGCAACCATGATAATTATGTTTACAAATATTGCCTTTTTATGTTATGGTCGGTAGACAGGCTGACGGTCCACTTGGTGGTAGATGGCTACCGTCGCCTATAACTAACGCAACGCCACAGGTGCTGCAAGTGCACTGCCGACTAAAACCTTTTCTTTTGTCTCTAATTAATAAAAAGCCATCTTAGTTTAACTCGCAGAACTCGTATTCACTATTGATTATTGCCTACAACAATAGCCATAAATAACATGATATCAAGAGAAATGCGACCAAAATCGTGGGCGACTAGTCATTTTATATTGGTAGATTTAGATTTCAAAATGAACATTATGCAAACTACTGGTATTACTGGTTCGAGATATTTTCTACCTATTTTGGGTCATAATCTTAATAAGAATAGACTAAACAATGTACAGAGCGGACATTCTGTAGAAAATCCTTTGATTGGATTTCATTTAAATGTTAAGGCTCGTGTGATGAAATGTGATTCAAGAATAATTCATCATCTTTTGTCATATTGTTTTAATAACTAGTAATGTGTGAGAGAAAACGCTTTCTCCTCTCTTCTTGAGTATTACTCTTCCAAAGTACGAACCTTGGAAGAGAATTTTCAAATGTTTCTCGGGAAAAAGACTACCATCGTCTATCCTACTAATATTACTAACCAGCTGATCCGCGACTTCGTCTGCGTTTGAAAGTCAAAAATATAATACCTAAGAAAATATATGAGTAGGTATGTATTATAACACCCCACATCTTTATCGCTATGAAGACAGTGGCGCCCAATTTTTTTATATTTTTAAAGCGTCTACACACGGCCCTAAAATCGGTGGCAAGCTCATATGTAGGCAAATCTTAAACGTAGAGGCGATCTAGGGAGCGATCTAGGGGGCTCCCCACCGCTACCCCGATATTGCCACCGATTTTAGGGCCGTGTGTAGGCGCTTTTAGAAGATCCCTCGGGAACATTTTTTTTTTTTTTTTTTTTTCAGAATAAAAACTATCCTATAATTTAATTTCACCACCGGTGAAATAAATTTAACAACCTAAACCACATTAAATTTAAATTTAATGTGGTTTAGGTTGTTTAGGTGTTGCTGGCCAAGAACAAACCCATCTTTAATAAAAATAAAAACAGAAATATATATTTTTTATAATAACAATAAACGAATGCCACGTCTATTTTAATGTACCTCTATGAAAGCTCTGAGTAACGACTGTATTCTAGTTTTGACCTCACACGTGTCAATTGTCAATGATATTCACTTTTTTATATTTCACGATTATGTAAGGTTCAATGTCTCATTTGATAGCAAATTAAATTATTTGATTCACGAACAATGAAATAAGTTAGGTAGCAAAATATTTGTTACTACGTTAATGACCCACTTTACTTGCAGTAAAAGAATATGTTTTAAATATTTGATCCCTTTTTACTTTTATATACAATATTATAAAGAGAGTATATATATATATATGTATTTTTGTATGTTTGTAATGAATAAACTAAAAAACTACTGGGCCGATTTTAAAAATTCTTTCACCTATAAAAAGCTACATTATAATGGAGTAACAAAGTCTATATTTTATACAGTCACGTGGACGAAGTCATGTGCAACAGCTACTAAAATATATTTTCGTAAACATACATCTAGATCTCTGTTCGTAAACACAATAATGTATCGGATATTTTTTTACAAAATAAAATTTCTACAGCAAAGTTGGTACTTAAACTGTACAACCTAACTCATTGAAAATATACATTATTTCAACCAAACAATAGACTTGTCCAACTGAATAGTTTAATTAAAAAAAAATCTCACAAATGGCCTCCTATCTTCAGAAAAAGTAATTATGGTTGCAAATAACTTATATCATGTGTTATGCAATTGGCGGCGGCAACGTACTGTGAAGGTGAGGAAGTAATTGCTTCCGAATGTTCAATGAAGCCAGAGCGCAGCGCCTCATCAAAATGTATGATACTGAATGATTTGTATTACCACTCGTTTCAATAAAAACGAGTGCATTACGTTGTAATTTCATTGCATGAATGAATTCTTTTTTTGATTTATTACTGTTTCAAAGCAATGCCTAAACATATGGCTAATATTTATTAATCTTTACATAGTATAAAACAAAGTAACCCGCCCCTTCTGTCTGTCAGTCCCTCCGCAGGTATGCTTAGATCTTTTAAACTACGCAACAGATTTTAATGCGATTTTCACCAATGGAAAGAGGAAGCCGGTTCACCGAAAACACTTATTCACTCTCTGTGGATGTCGGTTTAACAGATGACCATTTGTACCAGCCCCGGATCTATGAATTTTTCGAACCGGGGCAGAAACTTTATAATGGCGCCCACCTCTCATCAGCGTTTAAGATAAATTGTGTAAAAAAATCACAAATAAATAATAGGTGAAATTTTGCACTCTTTTTTACCTATTGGCTAATATTTATGTCATTTGTGTGACAAAATTAAATACATAGAAAATTTAACCAGGAAAGAAAAAAGACATAATTATCCTCAATCTTTAGTGTAGTTCACAAGTTCAGATTGGTGTTAAATTTTAAAATAGCTCGTAAAAATATGTGCAACAGATTCCGAATGATGTCTAGAAAAATGTATTTAAATGCACATAAAAATTGCATAAGTAAGTTGAGATTGCATAACTAAGAACAAATTAAGATGAGAAGAAAAAGACATTTAGTTTTTCGCTAATAACCCAAAAACTATAAGCGATAACTAAAATCGGAAAAAAGATTCTTAAATAGGGGGAATTTCCAATAAAAACCTCCCAATTCCCGGATCTGTAGCTTTCGGTTGGGCCACTACAGGAATGACAGCATAGTTGTCAGAACTGTTGTCAATTTTATTATAATGTTTTGAGCTTATAAAAACACATTAAGGGCCTCTTTCACCAACTACAAGTAAAGTGTTGATTAGTTACTTTTAGAAATAATTTTATGTTTTATTAAATTATGCACTCGGTTTACTGCATCCTTCGATAGGCGAATTTTTTTTATTATTTTCTTTTTAATGTTTGGGACTTTTACCTTACAAACAAAGGTCCATCATTCCCGGTTACCGGTGACTTTAAATGGCGGTTAGCCTACTTGACACGTGGTGAAAGAGGGCCTTAGTGATTCATTTTTATTGATTGAGATTTTATGATTTTGGCGCCCTCTGAACTTGCCGCCTGGGGCAGGTGCCCTAGTTTGCCCGCCCTAGATCCGGGCCTGACAGTAACTCTAGATTCGGAGTAAGTTACTGTGTATATGAATGAGCTATATAGCGAGTGAAATAAAATAATTCAAATTTAAAAATTTAAAGACAAGCACGCGTGACGTGCGTGGCGCATAACCGCGTAATTCAAAACTTTTAAACTATTTATTTATTTCCCAAAGGTCGGGAATTTCCGACTGAATATTCCCGAAATGGGGATCGATTTTCAACCAAACAAACAAACTATTCAGTTTTATTATAATTATTAGTATAGATTAGCCAAATATGTAGATACCATAACTGTTCTATCATTGTCTGATTACGCAATCTTTATACTACAATTTTTAAATTATGCTTTAGCATGCGTAACATTTTTATATATAGTTCTATTTATAGTTTAAAACTAATATCATAAAAACCCATGCCTATTCTTGTTTTGATGGCACTCCTAGTAACATTCAACGGAATGACATAACTCATCAAGTATAAAAATAATTTATTATAGTGGATTTAAATGTCAAATAGATAAATAATATTCGTCAAGGCTAACCAAATAACTGTTAAATGTTGATAATTTTCAATAACTTTTTCAAACTAAAACATCTATACTATAATAAGTATATCTACAAAGGTATAAAAGAACATGAGATACTTATAAAGTACCTAATCACGTAGACGAAGTCTCCGTTAGGTAATATAATGTCTATATATCTGCCTATGTTTATATATCTATATCCTATATCTATATCCTCTATCTATATCTATAAATATTATAAAATAAAGTTATAACAGAACTCTGATACTATATATTTCTCCGCTAACTTTTTCTTTAACCACCGAACGAATATTGATACGGTTTTGACTAATGGGAAGATCGAAAAACGAGAAAGTTTTGTGTGAGTATTATATAATTTGCAGAAAAAAACTACATCCGTTGGAAGCATAGGGCGGATTGCCGCTATCTTACCTATTTTGAAAGATAGACATGGCTTCTGAATTTAGTACAAACTATAACTAATGCCCAACATTAATTAATATTATGTACTTATATCGCATTGTAAGTATTACTTTAAAATAAACATACAATTAGTAAAACACACCACGCTACAAGGTTAATCACATTTCTGTATCGACAATGAACGCATCTTCAACATTGAATGAATGGACGGGTTTCATTTAGTCTATTTTAAATTATGACTGATAAAAAAATCCTACTTAAATATTTACCTGTAAATATTTAATATTTAGTGAACACTAAACGTACATTATTTTTAATTTACCTATTTTTGTCTAGACTATATACATAATCAGAACCAAGAGAGTACTTTGTAAACATAATCTTTCAGCTCCATTTCAACCCAACTCAGTACACACTTTCAATAGTTCTGTCATTAAAAGTAAATTCGTTTATGTAATAACAAATTTAGTAAATATTCTATTTGTTGAAATACGTTGTTGAAATTTGTTGATATAACGTTGACCATGTATGAAAATATTGTTATTTAATATGTCATATCTGCACAAAGAAAATTGATTAAGAAAACGGTAACTTTAAAAATAAGTATTATTTTTATATTTTTTTATATAATTAATAAAGAAACTAGGTTCGAACATTAATTCGATCTTTATGGCTCGTATGTTTTTTATGGCAGGAGTTAATTTGTTATGATCCCTTGGGAACAATACTTTTTTCTGGGTCAAAGATGCCCTTTTCTGTATTATGCCAATCTGCACGAAGTAGGTTGGCTAAGAAAAAAGGCTGTGTCATAATGTATATTAAATAATGGTATGTACAACAATATAAAAAGTACCCTTAAAGATCTACCAGGTCTTAAATAAAATTACAATATTTAGAAAAAATATATAAGCATTTAAAAGACACGTCCACTATTTTAATATTGTCTTATAAGCTAGGTCAGTGTTTCTACTCTACCGACCCCATAATGGTGTGAACAATGGCCCGTTATGGGAAATAAGGCTATGGTGTTCGTATTTACATATAATACACTTGATGTGTCTGGCAATCTTTTAGCGCTATTAAATTGGTAACTTAAATAGTAATTAATGCAGTAAGGATAAGGCTGGATTTACACTAGTGGTTAACTGAGGGCCCAGGGCGGCAAATTTAAGCTTAGTGGGGATCAGGCTTAGGTTCGTACGAAATAAAATTGTGCAAGATGACTACTAAACCAAAATTTAAAATGGTTGTGCTTTACAATTCTTCATTTTAATACCCATATATGTAAGTTAGTCCTCCTTACCTCTATTCTCCATGACTAAGCCAAATAGATGACAAGTTCAAATTCAGCATTCCAAGGAGACAATAAAAAAAAGAAAATTCGCATTCCAAATTCAAATCTATTCTGAAGGCGTAAGGCCAGTCACACGGTGACCCCGACGAAAGCGACATCCGAGTGAAAGTTTGCGTTTAAAAAAATATTCCCATTCCAAGTAATTCACATAGATGCATAATACAATTTATGAAGTTACTTGACTGATTGTCGATTATATGTGCACAAGTTCGAATCCCAGGGCGGTCAACTTATAAAAATTCAAATTTTCTCGTGATTACCACCCCACTTATTAAAATGGTCTAAATGGCTTTCCATTAGTCAATTTTCGTAGCTATTTTTCACGATCATTATATTTTACTTGACTATATCAGGATTGCTTGACTGATTATTGGTTCATGTATACGCAAGCTCGAATCCCAAGAAAGTCAACTTATAAAAAATTGGTTTATCTCGTTTAGTGTTACATTATTTTTCAAAAAATACAAAAGTATCAATAGTCCACTTCTCTGTGGACTTTTGATATATAACAGAAATAAATACCAACAAAGTCTTTATCAAACGCATCGGTTTGTTAACGTTAAAAATTACGCAAATTAACTATAAATATTTTTGGCTAACCTAATTTTTTTTATTACCATAATTTTCTTTTAGATTACCCACGTATGTTACGTATGCGTGCAATTAGATACAGTTGCTCGCTCACTACGAGTATCATCAACTTTAATATTACTGCGTTCTTTTTTAGAATTTCTCTATTACAATTTTATTGAGTAATATTTGAGTGAGATTTGTCAGATTCTTTCCTCTTTCCCAGGATAAAAGATAAGGATTCATCATTTTCAAAAATTAATATTTTTAAAAGTAATCCTACGAGTATTAATCTATACTAATATTATGAAGAGAGAAGATTTGTAAGTTTGTAATGAATAAACTCAAAAACTATTGAACCGATTTTAAAAATTCTTTCACCTATAGAAAGCTACGTTATCAGCGAGTAACATAGGTTGTATTTTGAAAAGTTACGCGGGCTAAGTTGCGTGCAACAGCTAGTATTATTTATATAAATGCGAAAGCTTGGATTTTTGTTTGATTGTTTACTACTCAATCACGCAAAAACTTCTCAACGGATTTGCATGAAATTTGTATTAACTGTATTAACACATTACATATAGGACACTTTTTATAATGGAAAAATAGAAAAAAAGCGGCGTAACTGTCCTCAACAAGAATAAAAATGTCACGAGTTTTTCAGTTTACATTTTTCAACCCGGATGAAGTCGCGGGCCCCAACTAGTGTTCCATTTACTTTTAAAAATATAATTAATAAGTAACTATAAATCATTATTTAAGTATGAATGTTACACATATTTGAAAATTATCAAAATCTTGAGATTTTGATCAACACTGACCATCTTCACAAGAAAGCGCCGCGCGTCGATTTATTAGACATTTAAGAAAGTTGTAAATAGAAAAAGATTTTTAAAACACACGACACACGTCTCCTCAGACGAGTTGGAAATTTAAATTCAGGAAAACCAAACGAACGCGCTCTTGTGGAGAATAACTAATTTGTCTTTTGAAAGTTTTTTTTTTTATTATTATAGAGCATATACTTAAATACTAAGGTGCATTTGCGGTGTCTCTTTATAGTGCCTACCTTATTATTGAACCTGTTAATCATTAATTAGAATGTTGCTACGGTCAAATTTCAAAGAAAGAAAATAGTAAATTACTTGCCAAAAAAAAATTTCTTGTCACAGTAATAAAAAAAATCAGCGATAACTTAACTATCTTAAGTTCTGTACTATTAATTTTAATCGGCAACTCTTTTTTTTTTATCATATTTTATACAATATTTAAGAAAAACATTCCCATTGTATATCTGTTCGATTATCTCCGAGTAGCTACGGAAATTTGTTGTGCAATATTATACCTTAATTTTAGGATAGGTGGCGCTAATTGTCTGAGTCTTAAAACGCCAAACATGAGATATTTTTGTCTTATAGAAAGCCCTAAAGAAAAATTAATTTGTAGGTATATGAATGTGTTGGGCGGTAATCTTAGGGGAGACTGCCGCCCGTCGTGAGAATCCCAGAGGTGGCCGGCGTACCTCCACTTCCGGTTACGCCGAGGTTCCGACAGGGGGCGTAGCCTTCCCGACAGGAAGTGATAGCCGTGGTGAACAGCGGATATCGTGTCATAACGTTCCCGCGACCCCACCTGTCTACGGCCGCGCTAAAAAGTCGTTGGGTTTTAGCCAGTAGGAGTCCGGCATAACCACGCAACATCCCCTACGCTGCCGGATATTCATTAGAATTTCCCAATGTTAAAAAAGGTGTGTTGGTATGTATGGATTTGTACCATCAAATATTTGTCATATAATAATATATTCTGCTTACTAAGAGAACCGGTTAGTGGGTTGGGCGCTTGTGTACATAGAAAAACAGCAATTTCACTCTCGAGACGACTACTTGAACTCAAACATACGAGTATATTATTAACCGTATTTTGTTCGCAGAGCCGCGCCATCTAACGAATAAGTACAGAATTAGTTATTACAATAAAATTATAGTTGGACAATCATCGCGTAAGAACTAATTACCTGGATAAAAAGATATATAAATACTTAATCCGGGCGAAGAATTTCATCAAAATATTTCATAAGTGATTGAAGGCATAGTTTATCGAGCGAAGAATTTCATCAAAATTTTCAAAGTTGATTGAAAACGCGGTATATTCGCGCGGAGTGGTTAATGCCGACAAACAAGCTTACAAATTTATGACTACCATTACTTATGAAGGTACTACGATTGCACATTAATAAATGTCGAATTTAATTCCACTATAATAAGCAATTAAGATGCTACCAGCACATTGCTGGTTGCAATCTATTTGCTTTAAAATTCTAAGGAGGGGCAGAATTTAAATTTATACCCTCTTAACAAAATACCTAATAGGTACAAATTAATATTGAATCCCATTAAACAAGTCTTCAAGGTAATTATGTAAGTTCGCCCTATCACGTCGTCTGGCAGCAATAACCAGCCCTTTAGAGAAGACGACTGTAAAAGCTGTGAAATAACAACGTGGTTAAGGGATGCCTGTCATAGTGAATATATTATATCTTTTTTTTTTTAATCCTAGTCCGTCAGATCACTTGCATCCACTAATGTCCTTTGCATTTATTCATTCCCCAAATAGCGAATAACTTACTTACGAGTATATTATGTTCCTAATTATCAACTCTAGACTTAGTATTTTTGGCTGTGCGTTGATAGTCAGTCAGGATTCATACATCCGAATAAATATTTCATTGTTGTGAGTTCATCCAATTCATTGTATAAAAAGCATTGAGAAATTGACAGATATTTTAATTATTTTCTAAAATAGAAGGTAATAAAAATAGAAGCAAGCATTGAGATTATTTGGTTCATTCACAAATGTAGTGAGGCGATAAAAAACGTCACGTAAATACTTTTACGGTTGGCAATCGAAAGTGAATTTGAAAAGCGGAAATTCAACAAAAAGGTTCACGGTGACCGCCATTTTGAATCGAGGTCGGGCGAAAAGCAAAAAGCGCGCGAAACAGGTTCTCAATTCGAATTGGGCACGGGACAGGTTGTTTTCTCTTGCCCTGCGGCGTTATCACGTCTACACGGCGTAGGATTATACAAATGCTGTCAACAGATGGAGTTGAGTACGCATTGTAATTAAATTAAATGAAAATAAAGGAAACAGAATACTAATAATCTTAATAATATAATAAATGCAGCGCACCAGCACCGCCGTATAAAGATCTCTCTCTCTTTCTCTCTATCTCTCTCTCTCTCTTCCTCTCTCTCTTTAATATCTACTTTTGTGTTCGTGTTGCGACATTTTATATAATTTGGATGTTTCAGAAACGACCAAGGCTCTTTAGTAAGAGTTACTTGGCTTGCACACATACATACACAAGTCTAGATTTTCCTAGGCCATATTTTCATGACTTATATTAATATCTATACACATCAACTCGATTTAATAACTCACCGAATGCGCCGCTGAAATCAGACTGCCACTCACAGCTGTTTTCACGTTTAGATTCTAATATTATGTATATATACTTTTCGTAGAAAAAACCTTTTGAAAATGTAGCTTTGTTAGATTTTTAACCTCCCACGCCCGACGCAAAAATGGGGCGTTATAAGTTTGACGTGTGTCTGTGTATGGGTGTAAATGTGTTTGGATTCGTGGCTCCCAAACGGTTGGACCGATTTTGAAAGCTGACATGATCGACATGGTTCTTGGCTATAGTTTATGAAAAAAAAATACTAATTTGTGCACGTTGTACTTATGTTAATGAGGTAAAAAAAAATGTTTTCAAAATTTTCGTCCGTTTGTCTGTGCGTTTGTGAACGCTAATCTCAAAAACGAATTAACAGATTTGTATGAAATTTGGTACACAGATAGTTTATTACCTGGATTAACATATAGGATACTTTTTAATCTGGGAAAATGTTGGGTTCCTTTGAGATTTTCAAAAAATGAACTTCAGCGCGTACGAAGTCGCGGGCGCCAGCTAGTCTCAAATAAGTTTTGATTTTCTAAGGAAGACTAACTTCAATCTTTTCAGAAATTTCAAGTGTAGCCAGTCTTATGTATAAGGTTAAAAAAAATTGTATCCCACGGGCTTGACCGAGATCCCACGTCTCAATACAGCGCGTGTGCAACGCACATAATATTCCAACTATGCAAATATTTCATAGGTATGCCTCAGGTATTTGTCCCCAAATGTCAACAAGAGCTACTTCCCACAGCTAGATATGTCTACTTGAATGTGGATGACAATGAACTTCTTTGAACAGGAAATCAACGAATTAAAATCAATGATAAAGACACATTGTTAATTGCAAATTATAATAAGTACATAATTAAAGATATTTGAAGTCTGTTTTATTAAATAATGGTGAAATACAATGAACCTATAATAACGTATATTAGTATAATATTAAAATATTATACTATATATTTTAATATTATAATGTTCATGCTATAAGTTACCGTAAGTGATTGTTTATTAAAATAATTCAACTTCAAGCAAAGAACACAAAATTAATGAAACGAATGTTGGCAAGGTAGGTAAATATTATTAACTATAGGTGCGACCTCGAAGCGGCCTTACTTTCTATCTGGGACTACGCATTTCCTGAACAGTTATTGGTCGCTATAGTAACATTATACTGATTATTATTTACAATTATTACTATTAACAACTGAAGAGTTGAGTATAATAAACAATATTAATAAAATTAAAAAATTAAAAAAAAAATTTACTACAAAAAAAGTTGTTTTCACAAAAGTACCAAAGCTTACGTCTTTGATAATATTGATTATTATTATTTATTTATAGAAATCATTGAATAATTTTTTATACGATACAATTTTTTTGCAAAATATACACAAATTTTCCTCATTTATGGGCTCATCCCATTATTGAAAACCGAATCAAAATCCATTGGGTGGTTTAGAAAAAGTTAACGGATAAACAGACAGATTTATTTTAAAATATGTATCACATTATAAAACATAGTATATGGGTTTATGGCAAAACTGAAGAACACAATATAATCTATTAGTTTTCTAGTTGTTACATACAAATACCTTTCTCAAATTAAGATATCAATTTGATTTTAATTGACTTAATAGATATATTCAAGCTAATGCCAGTGTTTAACCGAAGTTAACTGCACGTAACGGTAACTTCGTAACGTCACGTAACGTGGTGTTATGTTTATTTTAATTGCTTTGTTATGGAATTAGATTATGGTAGACAATAAAAATTGTTGAGTTCTGTTACCGCTAACAAATCTATATTATAGTATAGAGACATGTGCAAGTACCTACCCGGCGGCTTATAGACGTTAATTGTTACTAAGAGAAGTTTTAAAAATTTGTTATGCAATATTGCATATAAATTCTAGGTTCCGTCCATTTTGTTATGAAAATAATTGACGAGCCCATTGGATGAGTTGTAAGGATGCTTGCCTTAACGCTGTTCTAGGGTTGAGGATCTCCTCTCCCAGCCGATCCGCCGGAGGAGGCTCGGGTGCAGGCGGGTGGCCAATGTCCGCCGCCTTCCCCCTTAACCGGGGCCTGGGCGGTGGTCTTAGGGGAGACTCCGCCCGTCGTGAGGTCCCCTGAGATGGCCCCCGAGATCGGGGCAACGATGTCAAGCCATAACTTCCCCACGACCCCGCCCATCTACGGCCGCGCTAGAATTGGGTTTTAGTCCGTACGAGTCCTGCATAACCCCGTAGCGTTCCCTACACTGCCGGGTATCCATGAGGATTTCCGAACGTTAACAAGAAAAAGGGGTTTCCGGATTCGATTCCCGGCAGGGTCTCTGACGCTTTCGCTTTAAAGATGAGTTAATAAAAATTATATTCTCAGTAGAAAATATAATAATAATGAAAGCTCATAAATATAGATTACTCGTCAGTAGTGTTGCAACCATTAAAAGCTCGTTAAATCGTTTAGAAACTACTTAGTTTGTCGGCACTTATCGATTTAGTAGTTATTGGTTGATGCGTTTTTGTAGTAAGTACAGTCGTCCAGAAAATATACTTTATCTGGTTATTAATTAAATAATAATAAAACATTAGGTAACGTCGCATATCACCCTCAATAGAAAATGATAAGTAGCGTTAGTTTATGTTTATGCATTTATTTTACTTTTTGTTTTTTTTTTTTTTTTTGTATATTTTAATATAATAGTATAGTTTATAATTTTTAAAAGCTATGGACACATGTCTGACATAAAATTATTATTATTCAGAATTGAACCGCGCTGAAACCGCGCTGAACAGTGGTCTCTAAGGCCTTCTTAACAAACTATGAACACTGCGAGATCGAATCAGAATTGAGATCCGTAGAAGTACGAAAGTTACCGACATAACCCATCGAATAAGTAAGTTGAAGTGGCAATGGGCAGGACACATAGTACGGCGAGTCTTGGGCCGCTGGGGCCGGAAGGTTTTTAAGTGGAGAACCTTCCGACCCCTCCGACTGGCAAGTGCATCATAGGATAAGGAGGACAGACGACACTGCTCCCATTGGAAAATTATTGTAAGGCCTATGTCCAGCAGTGGACGTCCTGCCGCTGAGATGATGATGATGATGATGAATAAATAAATAATTTAAATATCTTCACACATTCCACACAGCACCATCTAGTTCCACAGTAAGCAACTAATGCTTGTATTATTGTATAGTAAAAAAAGTATTAAACTTGTGCGTTCGACTGTACCAATCTTAGGACGGAATGCAGCATCATTTACCATTACAGGCGTTTATAAAAGTGTCCGATTTCACGCGATATCCGCAACATGGTCAGGGATAATGTTTTGTACCGTTCGTTAATAAGTGTTTGCGAACATCTGGCAGACGAACCATTATTATCTATTCTATTCTATTAAAACACTATAATACTAATATAAAGCTGAAGAGTTTGTTTGTTTGGTTGAACGGGCTAATCTCAGGAACTACTGGTTCTAATTGAAAAATTATTTTTGTGTTGGATAGTCCATTTATCAAGGAAGGCTTTAGGCTATATAACATCACGCTTATATTATTATACGCTTATTTTAGTATAATTTCGGTTTGCGTCAACTCTAGCGACATCTGTCAGTGAATAGTGACATCAAATATAATACTGGAAGACTGCAGTGAAAAAAAGTCTTATTTTCATCCCATCAGATGGCGCAAATAACAACTGATTTTTTAAAGTTTTTGCGATATCTCATCGTATAATAATTACTCATATATTTTCTTTTTCAATGCGGACGAAGTCGTGGGCACAGTTTGTTCTTAATATAAGTGTACTATGTATACTAAGATTACATTGGTAAAGATATATTAGTATACTCGTACTAATATAGTTTTTATTTTGCTTTAAACTTATATTTATTAAACCAATTTTAAATAAAACAATATAGCATAGCTACAATATATACAAAGTAGGAAAGCAACTCAAAATATCAAGGTGATATCGTAGCCCGTTTTACCTTGCAAGGTTGTCCAGTTGATTGGAATTTGTTTAGGTAGGCTGTTTTATTGGTTTGCTAACTGAATTAATTAGACAACATTTAATTTATAAATACCTTTTTAAAGTAATCTCTGTTGTCAAGCTTGTAAATGGAATTCTGTGTTCTGTAAGGAACTCTTATCCGATTTACGAAGATAAAACCGTAGAGACATTACAGTATGGACTAATAGGAAAAGTGGTAAACAAGGAAAAATGGTGTATATATATATATATATATACTTAATTTGCAGAAAACAATGCAATAGTTAGTGCTGAATAAATTAATTAGATTGGAGTTAGTTATACTTAAACCTTTCTTTGTGGTTAATGAATTTCAGCGTTCGTTCAAATGTTGTATATACCGTACCTGAAACAACAATAAAGAACTTTGTTAAATATTATAATAATAATGCCAATAGTAATAATATAAGTTTCCAAAACTCTACCTTTTTTATCATTAATAACAATATTATAATGGGTACAGTAATTTTTACAGTAATTGACATTTTTTTGTTAAGGATATCCATGAGCATATTTTAAGAGGCAACACAATCGCGATTTATTTTCTCATAGATAATAACAATTGATAAAATATACTATAATATAATATAATATAATATACAGAAATTATATTTATTATTTTAGTTATTATATTATATTTTTTAAGGTTTTTAGTTTTAGGTTCACTGTTCTAGTATTTTTTATTTTTTATTCCTTATGTAATTAAATGTCAAATAAATTATGTAAAAAAAAAATTAAGAAAATATACAGATGGGTGAAGGTCTATCTCTCTTCGGATCTCATACTATATGTACCGCAAGTGTTTTTAATACATTCGAAGGAATGGTTTGTTGGACGCGATTGTAATAATTGAATATTGAAATGACATTAATTTGTCAGTGGCATTCTAACCTAAATAAAATGTACGAGTATGTCCGATTCAATGTGCTTTGCATTTAAATGCATTCCGTCACTTTGTGTCCTTTAGGTCAACATAGAAAGTAGGGATGTAGGTACTAAACAATCGGAAACTCTCTCTTTTTATATCTTCAAGCAATATAACAGACTTTAAGAAAGATGACTTTTTAACAAAACTAAACCAGAAAAAGTTTATTCGCTCTTAAATATGTAGTTTAAAATGATCATATAAAAACAAATGTATTTATTTATTTATTTATAATTTTAACTATTTCAAAAGCTAATAATATAATACATGACGTAATGATAACACTAAAAACCACTGAGGTTTAATCTTGTGCTATCATTTTAAATTATTACTAAAATGGATTTAATATATAACTTTATATAATTAAATTAAATTTAAAAAGTATTGCTTTAATTTAATTTTAATATTCTTAGTTGTTACACTGTTATATAGATCTGAAGATAGGCTGTTGATTAGGTGTGGGACGCAATACGCATTACTGGCGCGCTGTGTACACAACCGCTTCTTTGAAACTGCTCTAGTGCACAGGGTGTGCACTAGATCACATTTTTCAAGGATTCGTTCAAAAAAATTTCTTTCAGTAGTGAAAAAGAAAATTGAGTGTTTATTGGTAAAATCTAACAATGCTTAAATAGACTATAAGACCGTTCGCCGATACGACTATCGGGACGATGATGGTCGAATCGACATCCCACATAGCGGTCACCTCGTGAGCCAAGTCTATGTTTAAGTGAGCTTATCTTTTTCGGCTTTTATTATTATTATTATTATATCTTTTATTTTTCAACGCGATCGAAGTCGCGGGCACAAGGTAGTAATTTATATAATATGAACACTGCAGAATTTTCGTAATTATTTTACGCGATTGTTCATCCATATAAGTGTTAACTATGTCAATTTGAATGTATCTGTGATAAACAAAATGCGACTTTAACACCAAGTGGCAATGCTCAAAAATAAATTTCTTCGATGTGTCATCAGCCGACACGACAATTTAGTGTCAGATACGAGGTTTTTATTTACAACACACTATGAAACCGTGCAGTTTTGCAATGTAGATACCAAACGATGACGCGCTACGCAATCGCGTGGCAAATATCATGCATGAGATCAATTCAAGTAATAAGCGATAGCGAGTTTCAAGAAAATCGCCTGGAAGCTCGCTAGCCTCGAAACCGGTATTTAAAAGCTAGGTTATGTCAATTTCATATATGAAATTAGAACATCTTACAGCAAATAAGTTATCATCACTTATCTGACTTAGGAGCCATTTTCTTTTAAATATATATATTTTTTGTGTTTTGTATTTTAATCTATACTGTAGTAATAATAAAATGTATCATGTTTTGGAAAGACAGATAAATAGATAGTTAATAAATACTACGGAAACACCAAAAAAAGAATACAAAAAAATAAGTTATATAAATAGAAGTAGACATTATAAATGTGCATTTCGCGCCAGTCCATTTTAAGACCAATTTCTAAATATATCTTGCCCTAAGATATCCTAAGATCGTAACTTACATTTTAATTACTTTATTTTATTTTATTTCTTTATTTTCATTATAATTTTTACTTAATCTTATGTCTAAGATCATGACTTCAATCCATAGTAATCTACATTATACCAATAGCTATAGAAAATAAATTCTATAGGCGATCTTATGAACTTTCCTATAGTAAGGACAAAATGTCGCTGCAGGTCGAGTCATTAATTATTTTTTGCACAGTGATGTGCACGTGCAGGCAAAAGTTATCGATAAACTGGTCGGGGTCAGCAACAGAGGTAACAAGATGCTAACGCAACCAAACCGAGACGAAAATGAGAATATGAAAGCTAACGTTTCAAAAGAACATTGGGAAAATTGTGTTCAACACTCGGAAGCCCTACAAAATGAGGACTTGAGAAAATAACACATAGCAGAATCAATTATAATAAATGTAAATGATAATTCTGACGATGACGATTCAGATTTCGATGACGACCTTTAATTTATAATTTGTAAAATACATAAAATATTTATATTTTATAAAAGTTTAAACTTTTGTAAAGTTATCAAACACATTATCGACACGAACGCTGTTAATCACTACACGTTCCCATGAGGCTTATAAGTGTAAGGGAGCGCGCCTGTACTCCGCTCTACTCAGACGTTTTATTGCCGCGCCTGCAGCGAGATTTTGTCCCTACTATAATTATGGTATTTTATTAGAGTTTGACAGACGCAACATCTTCCAACTTGGACCATACAACGTCGAGTCATAATCGGTCTTGTATCGGTGCACGCGCAGATCGGTCGTTAGCATCGCTCTCGTGCATCGCCGAGCGTAAAAATGACACCATACTTATCATGATTCTGTTATACTCGACTAAAAATGTAGGAATATAAAATTTATAAAACGAAGACCTCATGTTGGCGCATTAAGACCGTGAGTGAAAAAGGTAGTGCACAACTCCCAAAGTTCGATATAAAATGCCTGGCCGCCTTGCACAGACGAATAGAGGGGGTTTTAGAATGCCATCATGTTAAACGCATCGTTAATGCAATTGGCTTATTTGCCGACGCCCGACGCAAAAGCGGGATGTTATATTTTGATGTGTGTATCTGTGGCATCCCATCGATTTGAATGCGGTTTTTTCTGATGTCTTGTAGCAAGCTTCCCGTAACATTTAGTTTGATTCCAATTGGGTTGTAAACAAAAAAAAAATTATAAACTCATAATTCACTCATAATTCATGATTCATAATTCCATAATTCATTGATCGAGTTACAAATAAAATACTTCACTTCATCGGTAATAAAAGAGCAAAAAAAAATTCGTTATTGCTTTTAGAAATTCCTCAATGTGGATTGTATCAGCATTCGCCAAAGTGGCACTTTCTCGTTAGGGCCTCAAGCTAAATGCATTTACTAGTACATTCACGACTCATCTCTCTGTTCACCATACTTTCACTATCAACGCAATGCTACTGGTAGATTGCTAGGCACAATATATATTAGCCAAGGTTTATTTTACTATAATTACTTGTAATCATAGGTCAATTTCCTAAGCAAATTTAGCCGTAATAATGATACGAAATTACGTCAAACAAACACGCAATTCTTTAAAATTAGAATAGTATTATACACTTACTAAAAATCTGCAATATTTTGGGCACCTAATGAGGGGGGAAAGATACTGTATTCTTCAAGGAAAAAACATAGCAGAGGTCTTTTAACTTCTAGTAAGACAAGAAAATCTTATATTACCTCTCTTTTTGCGTCGGGAATTAATAAAAATAAAATTAAGACATGCAATTATAAAGACAGCATAAAGACTTTTTGCGACGAAAATATCTTGGCTTTTACTTTTCCTTTTCCTGCCTTGACAAGGAATATTTGCTGCTGGTGATGGAACCATTAGAATAACTACTAAATCCACATCTTCCCAACAACAGCGTCTTATACAACTTAACTTACAAAGCTTGTAGCCTGTCTGTGTCCTGAAGAATGGATCGTAAAATAAAAATGAATATATCTAAATTTGTAGAAAATTTTATATAGAAAAATTTGTCAGAAGTAATCCTTCAACACCTTCAAACCCCACCCCCTCAGCACATCACCCACCCTTGAGGAATTTTCAAAACTACGCGAATTATTTCCCTTAATTTTATTATTTTGACTCGGCTAATATTCTTTTGAAAGATAAATCATTTTGAAATCACCACACAAAATAAGTTTAACATCACAACACAAATCATTATTACAGACATTATACAATATTTAACAAAGGTTATCGAAATCACGACTTGTTTACGTAAAGAAACACACAGACAAAAGAACTTCGAGTTTCGTGTTGAAATAAGTATTGACAATAATCGTTAGACAAAAGTTTATTACATGAAGTTATTGCTATTACGTTAGCCGGACGCTCGTTTCAGACGTTATTGTGTAGTCTAAACTAATATTAACATTAACTAATTTTTATTTGAAACAAAATTAAGAAATGAGCAAAAAATAGCAGATATTTCAATAGGACATAACTAAAGTCTCTTAGATTTTAATTTTGATTACAAGTGTTTACTATAGTAGATCTAAAAGATACCTTTAGTAAAGCTTTATATTAGTATCTTTAGTAAATTTAGCATAAGGATGTGTTTTTGACTCCTTTACTTAGTGCGTTTGTCTCCATATACTTTTACATAGGTATAACATCGAAGTACTACAACTATGTATATACTTTTCAATAAAAATTACAATTGAATTTAAATTAAGAGCAATAATTTATATTGTCAACTGTCAGATAGCGATTTTACCTATTTTAAAAGGTGACAGCTAAACTGCCCTGCCGGTCCAATTGATAGTAGATGGTCATCGTTGCTTATACACAAAAGCAAATGCCAGAAGGAGTTTATTATGCTGTCAATAGAAGATGGTGCTTTGATACAATAGTTTTATTCTGTAAGGAGGTGGTTACTGTCACCATACAGACGGACTGCACGATTTATGGTCACAGAAATGAATGCTCAAAATGGAACAAAAAATATGCAAAAAAATTAACATCTTATACAACCTCTACACGAAGTCGTTCCAATATCATCTCATACTTAATTATAAAATTTAAGGCTGTACAAAAAATCCAGACAAACTGTATTTTTTGTTTCAAAAAAAAACACAAAAATAACAAAAAAATAATTACAACACAACCTTTGGAATGTGTTACATAATAACATAAATTCAATCGCTTCCTTAAAGCCCCAAATTAAAAACAAACTTCACATAACATTTTAAAGAAACAAAAAAAAATAGATAAATTGACTAAATATTTTAAGTAACAAATGGCAACATGAGATGACGTTATCCACTTCGATAAATAAAGAAAAAAAAGACGTGACCAGAAAAAATAAAAGTCTTAATCGAGATCCAAAAATACTTTTAGTTGTGCGTGATGATGCCATCTCTGAAGAAACCAACAATGTTTAAGGTTCAAATTCGGTTTATACTGACTCACACATGAAACTGTATGAGTTCCATAAATATTATGAAAATGTATTCAACTCTAAAAATAACTTGCTTAAAAAACAAGGGCTGTTCTTATACATATATATATTTTTGTCGGTCCACGTTATGGCAATTGGCTACCGTCGCCTATACCTAACACAAGCAACGCCACAGGTGCTGCAAGGTGCTGCAAGGCTAGGGAAATGGCAACCAGCCCCTGGCTTTTCTGCCAATTATATACACAAACCTTTCTTGCTTATCATGTTTTCTATTATCATTATAATTTCCATTTTGATTAAATGGACGTGCTTTAGTATTATCAATAAGAACAATATAAAACAATTTCCTGCCTTCAAAATAATATTTAATAGTCTAACACTAGTTTTTTTTAAATTACCACCGGTTCAGATTGCAGATTTCATGTGCAAGAAGTGTCATATGTGTTCATTGGATGTATAAAATTAAGGCACAAGCACTAAATGATCAGAAATGAATTCCAAGCAGCTCTATCAATTAAATAAAATTACACCCTTATTTTTGAGGAGGGGTAATCACTAAATCCCCCCCCCCCCCACACACACACGAGGCCTTTTAACTCATAGAACGCCCTGCTACTCAATAAAACTTATATTATTTCAAAACTTATATTTCTCTAGTGCCAAATACAAATTGGGAACTAAAAAGACAACATTTAAAACCAGTTCCAACAGTCCATACAAGTAACAGTGTGTTTTACATAAAGATACCACTTTACAGAAACAGAATTAGTTGTAGGCGTCGCACAAGGTATACAGATGGTCGAACTCAACTGTTCTTTGTCCTAGATTTATTTAAAACTATGATATTTTTAAAAGCAGTCAGCTATGTCATCTTCCTGATTTTCTTTGTTGAGCATATAACAAAATATTTCATTAGCCACCTAACTTCAAGTGTAATTACGTTCTTCTATCAATACAATTAGAGTTGTCAAACCTAAGCTGGTCAACCTAACCAATTTTTTTAATTAAGCGCCACCACACTTCTCCGCTACGCATCCATCCATAGTTAGTGCTCTTTTAAAATCATCGTTACATGAAACAGGTGATTACAGGGTATTTAGACGCCTCCTTATTACAAGGTATATTCGAGAAGAATAACGTTGTTTGCTTAAGTACTAGTAAACCCCATTACCGCATCCATTTCTTATCCCTTATTCTTAATCCTTCATGGTCTGCAACGCACTTGCAGCACCTATGGCTAATCTGCACCAAAAAGGGCCATAGTTACTATTTGATTGGCAGCCAACATTTATGTCACAGATACACAAACATTTGATTTAAACTGTGATACAAGATTAACAAATGTCATATTAATTCTGTATCTCCATAATTACTAATCTGATTGGTGGCCAACATTTGTGTCACAGTAACACAATCAATTTAATTTAAGCTCCGAGACAAGACCGATTTAACTAATGCATATCTTGTATTTAATAGTACATTGTAATTTAAAAACAGTTTCAAGGTTAACTTCTGTTTTATATTAGTTTATGTACAGTCGATTACATCAATTCCAACTTGAAATTGGTTTAAAAGTTTTGAGCTTAGTACAGACATAGATTTCGTTAAGTCTGCTAAAGCGTTTACTTTGCTATGGCTTGATAATGTGTGTTTTAGTAGTGACAGTCATAAATTTGGCAACTAAACTGGCTCTTGACAGAAGACTACCGTGAAGTAAGTATATAAATTATGCATATTTTACGTAGTTAAAGCCTTCTTGAATAACTTATCATAATTCTTTTGGCAATAGCTGTGATGAAAATTATTCTCTTGTTCGACAATATACTGAAATCGTCTTTGAATTTATAATTTCATCGCATCCCTATATTTAAAAACATTGTAAATTTTAGCCGATTATATCGAGTCCTACGCAATTGCCATTTCAATTTATTCGTGTCCAATTTGGCCCGGAATGCAAACACCTCTAGCTTGGTTCTACTAATTAATGTAACAGTTCAAAGACATTTGATGAATATGCAATTCTCTGTACAAGTGGCAACTTTGGACCACGATTTGAATGTACAAAACTGTCATTTGCCTAGAGGGTTTTATTAATTTTATTTATAATTGTACTTCATAAAACTACTAAATTCAACTTGAATTATATTCTTAGAAAACCATTAACGAATGGAAAAGTAGGGATTTATGAAATTATACTCTGTTTTTCTCGTAGAGTATGAAAACATTATGGATCATTTTACCCTTATATATCTACAGACCTTTTGTATTTTCATAAAAAATACCTATACTATCACTCGCCTTTTTTTCGCCTGACAAAAATATATTATTATATGAGTAATAAAAAAGTTTCATTCTTTATTGCTCATATATGATTGTCAGACGTTAAATTTTTTATACTTTTGAATGATCCCTTTTTATTAACGTTGGGAAATCCTCATGGATAGCAGAATGTCCTTTTCTGTATGCAAAATGTCGTGATGATCAGATGACGTGAAAGCGTATCAAACAAATGAACAAACACAATTTCGCATTTATAATAGGTATTATAGTTAGGATTACAAAAACCTCGGCTATAGACTTTCATAGTGTTCTATGTCACAGTTTCTTTTTGTCATCATGCATCTTGTCGATTCGCCATTATAGAAGAGCCCAGAGCAACTGATCTGTTAATTTTTGTTTTTTCATACAATTGTCATTTTTCTCTCATCTTTGTAGACATAATATTCGTCATAAAATGGAATTCTGACAATAAATTCTTAGAAAACGTCCATGTCCATGTCCATTCTATGTCTCTTGGTTGAGAAAACAATCCTGTACTATTATGAACCGGTAAAATGACCAAAAACAACAAACAAACAACGCCTCGCACTGTTTACTTCTTACAAGGCGCACGCGCATCGCAAAGCCCACATTTGCAAGGTCATTAACCTCCAAACCATTCCCACCATGTTCAGTTTTCGAGAATATCTTCACACATTTCGATTTGTATTTGTAAATGAAAACTAAGAAAAAATATGAATGTATTATTTTATATTGTTCCTTATTGTTTTCAGAATAAAAAGGTGGCACCGCACGAACCAACCATGCCCCGAGAGCACCTGCACCGAGCCATGTACTTATATTATTATTATTTATACTTGTACAGTCGGGGTACTAAAACTTTCATCAGTTTTTAAATGCATTCCTTTATCAAGTGGTAAACTCTTAGTACATTTGTAACTAAAACTTTAAGAAGACAACTCACAGATGTTTCTTACCCCGACAGTAGGTACTATTATATTTTCTTTGACCAAACGGAATATGAGGGATCCGCGCTGATTTTAATATAGCCCCAAGATTATTCTCTAAGCAGTCTGTGTTCTGTTTTAATAAAAAATAAATATGTATAATGTATAATAATATTCGATAATGGCAAATTGCAAAATGGCCACTGAACGACATTCACCGCAATCTTAATGATATCTCAACGGTTCATAATAAATACAAGATCTTGTATAATTTTATGCACGTACAGGCTGGTTTTCTTATCAAATCACTTTGCAGTGTGTCTGTAACGGATGTCTTTTTTCAAAACTTCAATTTAAACTTGGAACGTTCGAAGCGGTTTATCATCATTTTACTACTGGAAAGAGCGTTAAACGAAGAAGGTTTTTATATATAATTTGCACAAAAAAATTGCGCCCATACGAAGTCAGAAGCGAGTTGCGCCCATAGAATTTCACTGTGGAAATAGGCTAAACATTTCACGCAGGCGAAGCCGCGAGCCAAAGCTATCTACATAAAAATAAAGGTTAAAATTGGTAAAAGTATAATGTCAGGCGTCAGTGTACACTGGACCGCAAATCAGGCATAACTTACAACCAGGGATAACTTTGAATAGGATCGAATTAGGGTAGGATTCTAGAGAGATTTTTTTATCGCAATTACCGCCTCTACGTCCATGTTTCGTTTGATCCACGATTTTTGAACCAATAATATGATAAATAATCAACCTATATATACGTCTATATATTGCATTACAGACATTCAATACTGCAGCGACACTGGCGAGTACTTGCATAATATTCAGTTGCTATTACATAAGTTTTATACAAGCGTCAAACAGACGCATTCATTCTCTATATATTATGACTCTGTGGACTATTACAATACGGTATTCCGATTTTAAATTTGTTTAAAATTGACAATTAACAATGACACGAGTAGAAATTAATAATTAACTAGAAAATATTTAAAAAAAATGAGGTGTGACTGTGTCACGTGTTTTACGTGAATGTGTGTTTTACGTTATGAGTAATATTTTCTTTGGGCGCATTATATGTATATATTAGACGAACTCGAATATACCATATATACCAAAAAATTCTTTGATCCTTTAGCTATCGAGTCGTTTAATTAAGTAATAATAATAACACTGCCTCCCTTTCAATTTGGCTTTTGGAGGGGGAGACGAGTTACTAATAGAAATAGAAAATAATAAAACTCTTTATTTAAACCATGTCATCATTTTTGTAGAAAATAATAAAACTCTTTATTTAAACCATGTCATCATTTTTGTTAGTTACATTTAGTTTTAAGTTGTTAGTACAAATATTTTAAGTTAACATACTGCTGTTTTAATTAAATTTTGGATATAAATTATAAGTTAAACTCTATCACCAACATTGACCAACGGATGTAGGATAATTCTGAATATGAATGCAAAAATTCATTTTCATTTTACATGTTAATGTTACTTACTCTACATAGCCCAAACGAGTAGTACAAACGAGATTTTGCAAAAAAAATGCATTCGTGCGAAGTCGGGGGTGGGTCGCTAGTCGATGCTAATATTATAAAGAAAGAAGATTTATATTTTTGCTTGTAATGAATAAACTCAAGAAATTTTAAAAATTCTAACAATTATAGAAAGCTACATTATCAGCGAGTAACATAGTATATATTTTATAAAGTGACGCGGGCGAAGTTGCGTGCAACAGGTAGTTTACTAATAAATAAAAACTTACAAAACATTTATGTACAGAATACTGAGAAATATGATTTTTCAGTTAATTATTGATCCCAACGAGTATTGTAGGTTCGTTATCTTTATTAACCGACAAAATATTATGTCTGCCATACCAACATCAAATGAAACGTATGGAGTTAGAAGAAATAAAGTTTTTTTTTACACTTATTGCCCGTATTAGGTCATGGGATCGACCGCATAACACATAGAACTCTGACAACTAGTACGGTGACAATGAGTTTAATATTTTTTTGGGACAATTTCAAAAGTATTTTTTAATATGTTCTGCATATTCAATTAATATTTTAATTTGTTAGACATTTTATACATAAGTAATCAAAACCGAAGATGAAACAGAAGTTTTATCATTATAAATCAGAATTAAGTATAATAATAATTAAATTTTATTGAAGTCGCTTTTCGCGTTTGTCTTTCTGTACATCCGCTAACTCCTTCTAAACCATGCAATGGATTTTGATGCGGTTTTCACTAATAAAAAACGAGTAAGGTATATAATTTGCAGTTAAAAAAAATTGCACCCATGCGGACCTGGGAGCAGGCATGCCGATAATATATTACAAAATAAAGTTGCTAATTAACACAATCAACACCATAGGTGCTGCTACTGTAGCCTATTTGAAAAATCTTAATAATGTTAATTACTCGAAATGGATAAAGATTTATCCATTTTCACGGCTAAAAAACCTATTTAAAGAAACTTGCTGGATTGTAGATATTGTGTTTAGCGAGATAACGTCAATAGAGCTATATTTTCACTTTTCACATGAGCTAGGTTTCTAAAAAATATAATTTACGAAATACAAATTATAAAATTTCAAAAGTGTGGTCATTAACTTTAATCAAGTTCCAATGCACCTACGCCGCCATGGTACAGCGCCTGCGATCATCTATTGTTCCAAACTCGACTAGTGATGTCCGCTCAAATTTCAAATATCGATATTTAAGTTCTTCAAAAGTATGTACCAATTTTATCGACTATCATATGTCGATTAGTGATGTCCGTTCAAATTGAAAGGACATACATGTCCGTTCTGGGTTCTCCGATAAATATGCACCTATTTTATGAAAAGGCCTGGACCGATTACTGGGAAATATACATAAGTTTTCAATGTTTAATTTTTTACTCATTAATTAATACACATTAATTAAATCTACTTGTTTATTTAGATATATTAAGTATGGACGAACCATTATTTGAACTCACTTGAGGTTCAATTAAAACAGTCCAATTTTGACACATTATTCTCTGCCTGTTGTAACTTCCGGTGTTACTTACCTAAACTGGTAGTATAGAGTTATTCAAAGAGAATGGTATCTACTTACTAAAGAGTCTGCGAATACTTAAAATATTTATAAAAATTTTAACCATATATTTTGATCTGGCAATGATTTTTTGTTTGTATTTTAGATGATCCTTCGAGAACAGTACAATTTTTTTAAATAAAAGGTACACCCTATAACTTGCTATATATACTCTAATAACATATAAGCAAAATTTCATTGAGATCTAAAAAATACTGTCGGAGATTTGCGGTTTTAAACAAGCAAATATTATTTCTTATACATATAGAGATATGTTATAATTAATGTTATTATATAACAATGTCATTATTAAGAAAATAATAGAAAATAAATATTAAGAAAATAAATTTATTAAGATTTTCTCAGATCTATTTTTATCGACACGACTGAGCTCGTCCCTAAAAATAAAAACTACGATTTTTACGATGCTTTTAGAAGTAGATCACCGTTACTTGTAGATCATTTATAACTTCATTTTTCATTAATCTAATCAGGTCAATTTTATATTTGTTTTCACACAAATATTATAAATGTAAAATATAAACTTTCTAAAGAAATATTTATATACATATTATGTTAAGTACTTATCCAGTGTGTAGATTTTCCTTAAAACCATTAAATCTTTCCTGCGTATTACCTGGAATAGAAAAAATAATAATAATTAATATGACTGTATTAAATGCAAAAATATGTTAATAGAAATTTCCTCGACGTAATGATTTATTAAATAGTTTTTTTTTTCATAAATTATTCATTACCTGTCTAGTTAGACAAATAGTCTGTTTCCAATTCATTATGTTAAACCATTTTCGATTAATTCAACAATTAATCGTCATTACATAGGAAGCAAAACAAGTCAATTTATGATGACATACATTTGTACTGTTTTCAATTTCCCCATTTCCAAAAAAATTCAACATTTACCATTAACCCTGGAAGGCAGATTAAAACTTTTTTATTACATTAAAATTACCAACTTATATTAATAATAAAGGAGAGGGTGGCATTTAGTATTGAATTCGTCCATAAAAAAAGATATATTTTTAGCCGCTCGTATATTAGTTAAATTGGTCAATTTTTGTAAGTCCCTGCTGTTAAGTTGTATCCTATTTTTTTTTATATATAATAAAATTGCGTTCGAGACGTTAGAATTTTTTTAATACGTTCATGGTGTGTGATAAGTTTCATGTTATATTAAATTCCTAATCCTAATAATATTATTCATGTTAAAGTTTGGATGAAATTTGGCACAAATATAGTTTATTACCTGGTTTAAGATATAGGATACTTTTTATCTTGGAAAAAAATTAATTTCCTGTGGGATTTTCAAAAAAAGGAACTACGGTGCATACGAAGTCGCGGTGACAGCTTATGTCTTAATAAAGTAAATATGGAATATTTTATTTCTATATTATTAAATACGAACGATAACGTGTACGTCACCCATATATATCTAGGTTAAATCCTAAGAGACTCTTCCACAAACCTACTTAGTTGACACAGGAATTGTAATTTCTAACCATTCTCAGTACCGAGTGTACAAGGAGGGCCTTATAAGAACCTATGTTGGTCCAATTTCAGGAGGATGCGACCGACCCGGTTACTCTTAACTACATGTGTAAGTGAACTCTCTGCTGTTGTGTAGAGTTTTTAAAATAAAATTTGTGATAGTAATGCTTTATGACAGTAATAATATTAAATTTATGATAGTAATGGTGGAAAAAATTGTAAAGAACATAGTCTTTATCTATACTAATATTATAAAGAGAGAAGATTTGTATGTTTGTAATAAATAAACTCAAAAACTACTTGACAAATTTAAAAAAAAAGTTCACCTATGGAAAGCTAGGTGTCAGCGAGTAACATAGACTATATTTTATAAAGTACGCGGGCGAAGTCTCGTGCAACAGTTAGTATAAAATAAAATCGCTACCCGCCATCTATCCCCCTGTATGTACGCTAGATCTTTAAAACTGTTCAACGGATTTTAATGCGGTTTTCACTTACGAAAAGAGCATTAAACGAGGAAGGTTTTTATATGTAATTTGCAGAAAAAAAATGCACCTGCGCTAAGCCGGGAGCAGGTCGCTAGTTTTACTATAAAGAGAGCCAAGAGGTCTTTTATTATTATTATATTATTATTTTAAAATTATATACACTGATTATGGTATATATACTTATGAATGATTTTAGTAGTTAGATGGCAATTGTTGAACTGTTAAGTTGACTTGTTACTTAATATTTCAAAAATTCCATTTTAAAATTATGAGAGACGAATATTGGTGGAATATTTGAAAAATATTGGGCTTAACTCGTATATCTACATACCATTCAACGTCAAACATTTGTATCAATATTGGCACAAGTCTGAAGACAGCAATTACATTATCAATGAAAATGAATCTCAACGATTTTTACAAATAGAAAACTACCGGATATCCAGTAGAGAAGGAACTTTCTAAATCCTTTTTAGTAGTACTTGCAAAACTAGTTCTTATGTCGTTGGAAATAGAGACAGCATTAGCAATAATAACGTATGGTCATCGGATGCCATGGACTTTCTATTGTCTAATGTCGACGTTTGTTGATCGATTGGTTCATTTGCTCTTTTGATCTAGCTCCTGTCTTCGCTTGTTTGAAACTTGACAAAGTATTCAATGTCCTTTTTCGGGAATTCTTTACAGGTAGCCTTTAGACTAATCTTTTTTTTTACAAGAGGAATCCATCATGGACCCCCGCCCCGAGGTGGTATTGGGGTAGACCTACCGACTAAACCTCTTGGCATCCTCCGCGTCCGTATAGGCGAAGTTGCGAGGTGTTCGTCCGACCTCGCAACTCCGCCGCGGGGTTCCGCAACCGGACACTGCTCATTGGGACGGCGCACCCGAACTGCCAAAGTGCGCCGTGCCTCTCGGGATGAAGCGGGCGGTAGAGTTCCCATCTACAGCCCTAGTCCTGTCAGGGATCCAGGTGGCGAGCGTACGCCAGCCGTCTGCGTCCGGTTCGTCGGCGACGTAGGGGATGAGACAGGACCTCGCCTCCTTCTGCGAGATGACATCTTCGTAGAAGGATTGAATCGCTCGCTAAGCGGCTCTGCTGCCGACCATAGCTTTTACTACGGCTGAGAGAAGTCAAGTTCAATGGTCGCAGCGAGTAATGGATGTCAGAGATTATTTCCCTATGCCTTCCTGATCCCTTATCCTCAATCCTATTAGGTCGTTTAAATCCCATTAAGATAACCAGCACACTTGGAGCATCTTTGGCTTTACTTATGTTAACAATAGGCACCTACCATCAAATTTACATTCAGCTTGTTGACAACTTTTATTTTAAAAAGTCATTTTAAATCAAAATATTTATTAAAAGTATCTCAGAGGTGTTAGGCCCTACTGTGATTCGACGCTACCGATATCGGCACCTGTCGAATCCCAGTATCGCTACGCATCTTTGGATATCGGCAAATATTACCCGAGATCGACCCGAAAAGCTCTCAAAGCAACCAATTTAGCACCGCTGATGTACTTATATAAAATTAAATATATCATCTCATAGAAAGCGACCATTAACGAAAACGCATAGAGTAATAATAAGCATAGCAATCAATAAACAATTTACCTAAAATAAATTACAACCGCAAAGCAACTAAGCGGAAATAAAAAATAAAAATTAATAGACATTACCGACCTCTTGAGGTTATAACCGTGAATAACCATTAAAAATCATTCTCACGCATAATCATAATAAATAATTAATTGTGCACAAAAAAAATATTATTATAGATTTCGATTTCTAATAGGTACTCATTTCTTTTTCTAATAATTGCAGTATTCTAATAGCAGCAGAGGCAGGAGAAAGACATGCTGGTTGAAGAACTTAAGAGAATGGTTTAGTATGAGCACTCGCCCCCTCTTTTGTGCAGCAACCATGATAGTCATCGACCTCCATTAAGAAGGAGAAGTTAAGTTTGTAATCCATCTTCATATGACAAATATACCCAAAATCAGTTCTTTGTATCGAGAGAATCAGTTATAAACTAACAGTATTTCTTTTCATTAATTCGCATATAATTATGTCAACACAATACTGAAAAAAAAACATTAAATAAAATAAATTAATAAATAAATAGACTAAACACACCAATTGTATCGCCCCTAAAGTAAGCGCTTTTAGGCTCGTGTCAGATAACGACAGAGGGCGAAAATCTTTTAGGGTTTTACCACATTAATCGATCAATCTTCGATCGATGCCATCGATCAATGGTATATATGTATGTCATTTATGTTTCATAGTGGAATTCTGTAAGGGGATGGAGACTGCGCCACACTGACTGCCCAAATGACTGCATTATGCAACGTATCTTGCAAGAACCAGATAGGAGTTAAATTTAAAAATTCATTTGATTCATTTCCGAAGTAGAACCTGCCGGGTTCAATACTCAGAGCACTAATGCTTAATTTAATTTATTTATTTAATAAATAAATTTATTTATTTATTTAATTAATTTAATTTAACTCGACCAGTGGATTCGCTATTTAGCTGATCAACCCTAAAGTTTAAAATCTCCTTGGACATTAAAAATTTAAATCGCTTTTATCTATAGAACAATAGTGAATATAATGACGTCATAAGGTTGTTGGTGCCAGAGAAATCATGCGAGAAAATTAACACCCATTTCTGTTCCGCGTACGTTGGGTCAACGGCCGTAGATCGAGAGGCATTGTGGAAAGCGAATGTTGTTTTTATTGATTTTGCATGCTGTTAGTGTGATCTTGTAATGTTTTTTGTTGGACTGTTTGGTTGAAAGTAAATTCCATTTGAAATTTTCATTTAACAAGTAGCGGACGGTCGAAGTTGCGAAGGCGCATGTTACGAATGCATATGTCCTGATCGGATCGCGTAAAGGACGAGGCGGATCTGGAGAGAATGAGCAAAAAGGTTGTAATATTAAGAACCATAAAAGTCAAAAAATTGGAACAATATGAGCATATAATATGCTGCAAGGAGTATGATTATGCAGAGAACAAGCTAAGTTACGATGCCACAGCAGACACTCAGCCACACACAAACACACACATACACACACACGTCAATCTTATAATACTTATAATCTTATACGGACAGTTTAAAAAGTCGGAAATAGAATGAATGAATGAATATATAGTCGAAAATAGAAATACTTTAATACAATTTGGATTATTATCTTCGATCCTAATATTTTAAAACAATTACTTATAATATTTTGACAGGTAATATGATAGATATATTGAGATATATGAGCCGCTTACACATAAAACTTAAACGCAGAGAGAACGTAGACTCTTTCTAAATGGCCTTCACCAGAAGCTCAGATGAATGTTGAGAGAAGCATTCGCAAGATTATGACCTTTTGACCAGATATGTATAAATATTCACAGAACAAGTTTGTTAACATGAGCATCTTAAGGCTTGTTGTCCACAAAAACCAATACTGTTTTATAACAGATAGTGCCCAATGTACTTATTTATATTTAACCATTCGCAGTGATTTATCTACTGTCACAAGTTAGCGGAGAAACAGACAGAGACAGATTTTTTCCTGCAAATTATATATCTAAACGTTCCTCATTTAACGCTCTTTACATTAGTGAAAACCGCAAAGTAGTTTGATGATGTTGATATGATATTTTCACTCTCATTGGTGTTGCGACTTTAAGAGAGACGTTTGATTAAATTAATTGCTTCTTCATTTCCATAAATTTATACGAATATGTTGGTTTTAGTTGAAAACCAGTTTGAATATATCTCTAAAGGTTAATTAGAAGCTGATGAATAGACGCTACCCTGGACTGCCTCTAATAGGTGAAACGAAGATTTCGGGAAATTTTGCCCTTCATTTATCCTCTTACCATTCAGGGCCTTTAAGAAGTTAAGAGTCTACACGGCCCACGAGCGTGGTGTAACACCCGAGGGAAACAAAAAAAAACTAATCAGCGTTGCAGGTGTTTTATTTTTTTGGGTGATTCTTGTTTTTAACATTTAACGGCCTAAATTTTTCTAACATAAGCATACCTCCGATACGTTTGTAATATTTATATGTTAAATTCATAAGTAGTACCAGAGGTAAAAATAAATCTCCCGTGGTACTATCAGACAGCATACTAGTACTACGGGCAAAAAATATTACCTACCCTCGGTACTACCAGTAGTACCACGGGTAAGAAGCGTTGTATACTCGTAGCACCTCAGTACAATTCACTGCCGCGAGAACAAATGCATATTTTACGCCAGAGGACGTCCTTTATCCCTTTCTATTGTCTTATTTATTTATTTAAAACAGCAACAGCCTAGCACACTTAACATCGCTCAAAATCTAGGTCCAGTGTGCAAGCCAATTATAGCTGAACACATAATTCAATTTGGTACATAAACTCCAACAAATAAATTTTAAAAATTCGAAATAATAAAATAGAAGGAAAAAATCTAAACAATATTAATTACAAACAAAAATTTAGTATACTATGTCACATGTTAAAAAAAAATGTCGAAGGTAAAAATTTAAATTTAAAAAAAATATATATTAAAGTCAAATGTTAAAAATCACTCTATAACAAAACCATAAACATTTAAAAGTGTGACGGAATGGCAGCGAGAATCTTCATCTTGTGTTTATTGATATGGTCAAAGTGATCATCCAGTTTTGCGCTGTAAAATATTTTATTATAGCTCTGAAGCATTCTAGGGATCGAAGAGTGCTTCTCATTAATACTACTGGCACTTGCAGCACCTGTCGCGTTATTTGTGTAAATAGGCGACGACATATAGCCACCTACCAACAAGTGGACCGTCAGCCTGTTTGACGAACTATAGATGAAAAAAATAAAATAAAAAAATATATCAATATTTGTAGGTACCTACTGTACATAGACAAAGATTGCGCTAAATTGATATTTTTAAAAATTAATTAGATAGAGCGCCTATAAAATATTAAGTTTAAGTATCCGTACATAGTATAAATTGAAGGATAAACGAGAAAAGTTTGTGTATACAAAAAATTGCATCCCGGGCGAAGCCGAGAGCGGATCACTTGTAATTTATAAATTAAACCAGCTGGTGCCCGTGAATTCGCCCGCGTGAAAATTATATACTAAAACCTTCCTCGAGAACCACTCTATCCATTGGTGCATGAAAATCTGTGCAGTAGTTTTTGAGTTTGTCGCGAACAGACAGACAGACAGACAGACGCGGCAGAGGATTTTGTTATTATAAATGTAAGGATTAAAATGTAAGTTACAAAACCGACACCTCATTTAAAAATAAACAAGGTATTTAAGATACCGACATATCTAACGATTATCTAACGAGTCCTATACTATACAATACTTAAATTTGACAAAGAATTAGTTAGTGTAGGTAATCACTGATCACGTAAAACTAAACATGATAATGTGGTTTTTCTCCCATAAAAAACCGATTCAGTAAAAGCTGGGAAACCTCTGTGCGGATATATAACGCATGATGTTCACCGTAATAGTGCAGCCGTGTGTCCGGTTGTGTCCACTTTCGATCCGCATATCAAGGTCAAGCGGTAGAAATTTTTCACAACGATTAGGTCGATAAAATAACACTTCTCATATGAATAGCTATGATTATTCACATTTTTTGGTCACTTATACTTATTGGATTTTATGTATACACTAGCTACCGGCTCCCGCCCGGGGTGCAGATTTTATATATATATATATAAACCTTCCCCGTTTACCCCTCCTTCCATAAGTGAAAACCAAATTAAACATTTTTTATATAACAACGGATTAGTAAGTTAAAGTGGCAGTGGGCAGGACACGGTTTTCACTAATAAAAAAAGCTATAAACGAGAAAGGAAAAATGCCATCCGTACGAAGTCGAGAGCGGGTCACTAGTTGATTTACTAAAGTAATAACTACGTCAAAATGAGAAAAAAAATCGAATTAGGATATTTATCAAATGAGCATGGTTGTAAATTTTGGACGTCCAACATACTGATGTCCCTAATAACTTAAGGTTTTTATATATTGTCATTAAATATTAAACGTACCTCAATAACTATCACATGTATTATCAAAGATAAGGATATTGTATTCAACAAAATTCCCTATTGGCTATCAGGAAACCGCAAAGTCTGGAAACGCAAAGGCAATATGCGTATACTGCCTTTGGTTTCTGCCGTTATTTTCAACCGTTACTGACCGCTATACCGCTCACTAAACTATGAGGATCCTACACTAAACCTTTTTAAAATGAGTCTATATAAGTTAAAACACAAAAAAAGAGAAGAAGAAAATAACAACTATTTTTTACCAAGGTGAGATGTCAGATGTTATATACTAAGATCTACGAGGCCACAGACCTACGTCATTTTATAATGGCTGAAATTTCAAGTATGAATCTTATATACTTAAAATTTCAGCCATTCCAAAATGAGGTAGGTCTGGGGACTCGTAGCTCTTATACTATTACACATGCGACTACTAAGATTCGTTTTTTTACTTTTTTTTTAATTTAATATTTTCTTCTCAGATTATTTAACTTTTTTCAAGTTTAAAAAAAAATTGTAAAATCCACAAATACAGAGATATCGGCACCGGCTACATATTCATTCCTTTCGGTGTCGAATCTCTAGCCGTGGGTTCCCGCCGCTCTTAAATTTTTAAACACTTTGTCAAAACGTTCCGGCGATTCTAGAGCTGGCTATTATCTCGGTTAACAGATTAGCATTGCCATACGACAAGGTAATGCAGCCAGCATGCTTGGGACCCTTTCTAGGGGACCGATGCTTTACATTATATATAATAATATATAAATATATATAATTTAGAATTAAATGAAACATTATATGGTATTAAAATGATGTATTTAAAAAATAATAGTACAAAAAGAAAAACAAAATAAGATTAATGTCTCTAAACATTGTTACGCTTGTCCCTATTACAAGGCCTTATCAGAAAGACAAATAAGGCCAAGATACTAAGATTGGAATTGGAATTGATTTGTGATTAGTTGATAGACATTTAAAACAAATGAAAAAGATGCTGTTACAATGAGTTAATTCATTTTGTCTAACGAGTGCACTTTCTGTTTCTAGCTCGGATCGACTAATACGCCAATTAGAGCTATCTCTGTACACATGAGCACGCGTTATGCAAGATGCGAACGTGGAACTCATACTCCGTAAACGTTCATATCGACTTTGAAAAATATAATAATATAATAATTGTATTTTTCATTAATTTTTAACATTTGACTTTTTTTTAATTTTTGATTTTTGTTTTTTTGACTAGATTTATTTATCTTTTTTAATTTTGACATATATATATATATATTTAAGACGTTAGATGCTCTAAGATCTCTTTAAAACTGATTTTCATGCGTTTTTCACTATAACGGAAAGAGCGTTGAACAAGGAAGGTTATTACAGAAAAAAAAAATTGTACCCGCACGAAGCCGAAAGCAAGACACTAGTTTTTAAACATTTTGACTTGAATACGTCCTTAAATTTGCTTTCATAATGGCAGGCAATTCATAAAACTTATAATAACAAAAACGAGGGTTACAGTTTGATGCTGTAACTACATTATCTATCATATGTCATATCTATCACATTCAAAATTTAATTACACCCCTCGATAGTTAAAGTATCAAAGATATTTTTGATATATATACTTTCCAATATGTCTTTTGGAGACTATATCCAGCAGTGGAAGTCCTACGGCCTACGGAAGATGATGTTGATGATGATGAGGGGTATTTCCAGCATTGCCTACGAATATGCCCAGCAGTGGCCGTCGGTATACTATTAATGAAAGAAAAACGTAGAAACTGCACTCATTTGAAAGTAAGTATGGAGTATCGATCAGACATAACGCATCGTCGAACTGTCGCAAACAATCGAACCGACCTGACCATTGCCTATCAGAACGGAACACATAGTAATCGCAAGGAAAGCAGCTCTGTGTCCCAATTCTCGTAACGTATTATCGGACGTTAAACTTTACGAAACTCTTCATAAAAATAATATTACTTGGTAACTGCTATCTAGGCTCTATTGGGAATCAATTTTTTTGTGAGGCAAGTTAGCAATATACTTGATGGTGATAGCTTCTGTCGCCTATAATCTGAAAATACCTGGTATTAAATATAATGTACTAGCTGTTGCACGCGACTTCGCCCGCGTAACTTTTTAAAATATAGCCTATGTTACTCGCCGATAACGTAGCTTTCTATAGGTGAAAGAATTTTTAAAATCGGTGCAGTAGTTTTTGAGTTTATTCATTACAAACATATTAATCTTCTCTCTTTATAATATTATGTATAGATATAGATAGATTATAATTTAGGGTTTAGAAAATAAAGTCGGTGTCCGCTTCTATCTGTTTCTTCGCTAACTTCTTCTAAAACACCCAAAGGATTTTTATACGGTTTTCACTAATTGAAAGAGCAATAAACGTGGAAAGTTTATGTATATGTACTTATAGTTTTCCGAAAAAAAAAAATTTCCCGAAGATTTTTAATAGAATTTAAAAAGGTACAAGTCCAATCGCAAATCAAGCCTGAGTCTGTCAAACTCAATATGCTCTTATTGGCCACATGCGAGTGACTATAATTATATTAAAATGATATATTAATTAACTTTCAAATATCTAGAATAACTTCCCTATCGCGTCCTCTACGCGGAGGCAAATCTTCCTACAACTTTCTTCCTGCTTCACAGGTAAAACCTGATGTGTTCATAGTGAAACTTTAGTGAATGCACGAGTATAAATAAGTTAATAGACGCATTATAACGTTCTTAATAAACACAATTAACAGTTAATTAACATATTACCCAGTTTCGTGTGATTTAAGTTTACGTGAGTGAGAACTTTTTTAAAAAGTTTTTATAGCTTGGTTTCTGGTTTCAAATTTGAACATTTAGTCGTCATACAACAATGTTTAGAGTTACGGTTCATGCGAGTTGGTAATTAAAGAGAGTTTAGAGTAATTGGAAAGTCTTTTTAAAAGAGAAACGTAAAAAATGTACCTGTAAATTTTTCCAGGTACATTTTCCCGAATTTTTCCAGGATAAAAAGTAGGTAAAAATTCCAAAATCCCCTCTTGGGCTCTGTTAAGATTTCACTTCTGACATGCAGTACTACGACTGACAGTTTTTTTTAATATTACACACGAGAAAGAAAGTCTTGGATTATATTTGGAAAATTGGAAAATTCAATATTGTTTTATACCACTTAATTGTACATACCTAAATAATGTGGTGTATATTTTAAAATTAAGACAAAGAGGTTACAAGTTCAAGGTGACAAAGTTAATTCTGCGGTGATACCGAACAAATCGATTGACAATGAATTTTTTTATTCACCTAAGAAACTAAATCGGAGTGTAAAATTAATTAGTTACAGAAACAGTTCACGTGGTTTATTATTTCATTTTAAATGGGTTTTGCTTTTAACCAATTTTTGTAACCATTTTGTATAAAAACGGGGTGTTATTGTATAGGTTTCACGTTATCCATACTATAACTTACTATCCATAATATTACAAACGTGAAAGTAACTTTATCTGCCTTTCTGTTACCTTTTCACGCTTTAACTAACTCAACCGAATATCATGAAATTTTGCATACACGTTGTCAGGGATTGGTCAGGGACACAAGAATGGACATAGGGTACCTTTCATTCGAAAAAAAAAGTACTGTTCCCAATGGATCATCTAAAGTAAAATAAAAAACTAACATCTAGCCAAAGTGTTATAGCAATAAGAGGTCAAGCGTTATATTGCTTATATATTTTTTTATTTTTCAACGCGGACGAAGTCGCGAGCACAAGCTAGTATGTTATATCTGTGTATCTGTCTGTAGTTCTCAAACGATGGCCAACACCTTAGCAACTTGTATTTATCTTTTAATTAAGTTTTAATTTTTTTCTGAGAAGTCAAATTAAGCAACGGAAATGGCGTTTTTCTGCTAAATCCTCGTCTTTTTTAAAGAAACGCATCAAAGTATTTGTAGCCACATATCATTATTAAATTTTAATTAGATTAAAATGTAAAGAGATAACAAAAGAGATTCGGAAGTGAAAATCTATTAACAAATTGGAGCTCATTATTGTAAAAAATTTGGACCAACAACCCATAACATAATAAAAGTAAGTTGCGTAAAAGTAAAGACTATGTTACATTGTAAATGTAATTTTAAAAAAATAAATAAGTAAATTTGTCTTTTTGTATTTTTATGAAAAATATTTCGGCATATTTTTGAAAAGAGAGTAATAAAATTGGTGTCAGTATTTAATTTCTAATGATTTTTTATAAAAAAAATTTGTTTTTATTTTACTAACCTAACCTTAAGTCCGGTTTCCACCGCGAAAGGGTAATGAGCGGGAAATGGCTGAGCGGAACGAACACATTTAAATAGGTTTACGTTTCCACCAACAAAGAGTTTTGTTTGTTGATTCCCACTGCAAAAGAGACTTGAGAAAGAGGAATGATGAATGAGCGGAGCGAAATGAACGGAAAATGAGAAATAGTTTCCACACAGAGCGGAGCGAGTTCAGTCGGAGTTTTGGGTGAACGACGTAGTCTAGTTCATAAGTTGAAATTTTTTTTTCTTGTAATACCATAATTGGCATTTCTCAACAGATCTACAGAATTTTTTTAACAATAAATTCATTGTTTATTAAGTAAACAATTTGTTATAAAAAATTCTGATTAACATTATATATTTTTTTATATATATATTTTCTAATAGATACTTAAAATTTCTTTTTAATTTTTTTTTTTATTTCTTTTCTTTTGTTAAAAAAATTCTGTAAATCTGTTGAAAATGCCAAATATAATTTTTAATTTCTTAAATATTTAAAGTTTCAAAAAACAAAACAAAAAACGAAATGCCTTCTTTTTTTTAACTTAATTTGTTTATTATTTTTGCATTTTTTTCTCGAATTCTTCGAATTCTTTTTTCTAGAGGTAATTCCGAATAATTCGGAATTACGTTCAGTCCGCCCCGCTCACCTCTTTCTCTGTGGAAACTCTACTATAAAATTGTGGACACAAAGTGGATTCGTTTCCATCATAAATCGTGCGTTCATCCCACCTGTCTACACCAGCCTTAACAACACGTATAACGACCTCGACATCATCTCATGACGAACAACAAGTGACGATTTAAAATTATTGTGACGAAACGGCTCACTGCTTTCTCCAACGTGAAAGTAATCGGCCATGATGGTCCGCCATCTTTCTTTTGGGCCTCCGAAGATAACAGAACGATAACCTTTCACTAGTACAAGTGCAACGTTAATTCAAACTCTGTTGTAAAGAATTAATTATTCTATATAAATAAAAAAACAAGTTATATCTAATTAAAAATTATAAACTAACCCTCGGTTTCTATTGATCCCAAACACGCTATATATGCTGTAAATTGTTAAGGAGTTGGGTATGCCGAAGACTACTTGATGCTGCAGCATCAAGTCAAGGTTACCATGTCATGGAAATACCATCGAAGTAACAGTACACCAAATTTCTAAATGGTCAATCACTGTGGAATTTGTGAGATCCCTTTGTCTTTAAACGTATTAACATATCTTCATAAAGTATCATCGTAAAGTATAGCTATATCTATCATCTATCTGTCTCGATTTATATATATCTATCTCGATCACGTCTGCTTTCCAATAATGGATCAAAATCAGTCAAAAAAACCATGTCAAGCATCAGCTGCAGCATCTAGTAGGGACACCCAACTCCTCATTAACTTACAGCAGATATTACATGTTTAGGCTCATTATGACCTTACTAGAATGTTGGGGGTTATATATATAGTATATTTATATTTAAATTGTTAATTAATTATATTGTATATTTTTAGTATAAATTATATTAATGTCCTCAATAGTAATTGGTCTTCGAGGAGTACCTACACTTTCTCTTAAATTTTGAGGCTAAATGTAACGAAACATCTAAGCTTATCCACAAAAAAAAGATTAATGTAATTCGTGAGCGGTTCAAGGAACCTCAAGGTCCATTGCGTCGCTTGAAGATTCTTGTGTGAAGTGGAACTTCTGACATTGTGTCACAGACAATTTGTTAATCGCTTCGTATACTCCCCAAATGTCAAGAAGTAAAAGTGGCCATACCTGAAACGACAGAAAAAATAAATTTTATTTATTGTGTAATGCCTATAATTAGCTATAAATAATAATCTATACTAATATTATAGAGAAAAGATATGTATATTTGTAATGAATAAACTCAAAACTACTACACCGATTTTAAAAATTGTTTCACCTGTAAAAAGCTACATTATTAGGGAGTAAAATAGCCTATATTTTATAAAGTTACGCAGACGAAGTCGCGTGCAACAGCTAGTAATATAATAAACCTGAACAGTCTATTTGTTTACTTGGTTGAACGCGTTATGATAGATTTACAAATGCTATATTGTGTTAAGTACAAGTGTTGCAAGTGCGCTGCAGACAGTAGTAGGATTATGTATAAGGGATAGAAAATGGAAATATTTTTTAAAATTAATAATCATGAATTTCACACATCTAATTTTAAAGTGTACTTTCTCACATAAACGTGAATAAATGGTGCCACAAAATCGATTTGTGCGTCCTCAAACGAAATTCGCAAGGGCCTACTTCGGACTGAGTTTCACCGCCCACTGTACAGGTGATATCACTTTCACCTTACACTCCCAGCTTCGTAGTTCTTTATTTACTGTAGAAATTGTTACATCTGTATACCTAACACTGTTTCCAAATCATTTATTCATTTATTCTTTACGCTATAAAAGTCCAATAAGTTTGTTGAAGTAAAATGATTTATGTTCTTGCACTTGTCAAAGAATTTATACATGCTAACTAATATTATAAATGCGAAAGTAAGTCAGTTTGTTCGTTACGCTGTCAAACCTTAACTACTCAACAGAGCATGATGAAATTTTGCATTCGCGTTGTCATTGATAAGGACATTTTTGCATTTTTGCATTCACGTTGTCATTGATTTTGATGCGGTTTTTACCATCAGTTAGAAGATTCCTTAAGGAAGTTTTATATAAGTTCTATCCAATAGTTCCATTAGTTATTCACTAATGGCAAGAGGGAAAACGGGAAAGCTTTATATAATGAAAATTGCTAGTAATTTATAAATAGTAAATTTCATTTTATTGTATTTTTTTTTATTTATATTCGTTTTTATATCATTATTATGATTTAAATATTGTAGTTTTGTTTCTCGGACAAAATATATTTATACTTCATTAAATAATCTAAAAATTAAAAATACAGTAATTTCAATATAAATTTATTTTTTCTTAATTAAGCGTTTTTATAAAACAACGCGCTTTTAATGAAATAGGCATATGAAAGCGGTTGAGTAAAATATAAATAGTGTTTCAGCATCGCATACCGGGTTTTGTTGCGCGCGCGCATTCGGGCGTGAAGACTAGTCTAGTCTGGCAACTCGTGGGAATGGGTGCAAAGAGCGCAACCAGTCGCATGCAATACCTACTCCGTGACATTTTAAGAAACTCACTGCGCTTTATTTAAAAAAATGTAACAAATTAATTTAATCTTGTCATTATAATTTGTTTTTTTTTTTAATTGCATGTGTAATGATTTTTTACAATTTTAATAAATTCATATTAAATTACATAAAACTAACAACCCCGGCTTAGTTGAATTTGAATTGAATATGGGGTTTGAAATTTTCAAAAATTCTTTCTTAGCAGATAAAGGGCATTAAATGAATTTTAAAACTAGAATATTCTTATTTTTTACTACATGTACTTAATAGGTTTTAAAATAGTTACAAACGTCACTAACAATAGTTAGTGGACACGTTTTGTTAGAGGACTCTTAAGTATGATTCCTATGATCTACGAGTATGGGGACTAGTTTATAATTTTTAATTTTAGCTTGTTATTATTAAATGGAAAAAGTTTAAACATTAGTATGGATATTGCAAATAGTCTGTGTGCAAATACCAAGTGAAATATAATAAAACATTAACTAGCAGAGTTAGTTAGCAACAATTTAATGGGCAATAAATTAAGCCCCAGTTATCGTAACCTTTTGAAAATAGAACACAAGAGCGAGAAATAATTAAAATTCATTTGTTGTGGTCAAGGTCGTGTTTATTGTGACATTGTGAGTTTACGGAATACGGAAGCAATATTATCTCCTTCACCAATTATTATTTACTAGCTGGTGGCTACGACTTCGTCCGCATTGAAAAATGAAAAATATAACACAAAGAAAATATATGAGTAATATAACCTGACATCTTTTTCGCTGTGACGATGGTGGCGCCGCCACTGTCGCCAACAGTTTTTTATATTTTTAGACGATCCTTCAGGACAGTGTTTTTTTCTGGATGAAAGGTACCCTATGTCCTTTCCAGTATCCCTCACAAGGTGTATGCAAAATTTCATCATGATCGGTTGAGTAGTAAAGGCGTACTGCGATTATTGCTACATTCCGCCGCCTTAAATACAATAAAATTTGAATTATATTAAAAGTACTTAAAGTTTAAAATTCTATGAAAAAAATTAAATACTTTGCCTTGCGTCCACCAATATTGACGTTTTAATGACAGTTCAAATTTAAAGGGACTAACACGTGTCAAATTAGAGACAAATCGATTATACTTGAGAGTATTCGAAATGAAGAAGTGAGTGTTATTCGATAGTATCGAAAATTAAGGTGAACAGGAAACAAACTCAATTTGATTCCTGTATAAATCGATTTTTGTGAATGTTACGCGACAAGTTTTACTTACATGTTTTATTTTAATCTATCGAGGCTACAGCATTTAAGGTCGATAAATTAGTAATTGCTAGGAAGTAAGTAAGTTTATCTTTTCGACAGATAGACATGTTTCGGCACACATGACATGTCATATACTTATGTCATAAATATATTACCTTAAAATAAACATATGTTTATATTAAGGTCAGGCTGACGGTCCACTTGATTGACTACCGGGGATACCGTCGCCCCCCCCCCCCCCTCCCCTAGGTTGGTCAAGAGCGTGCAGTGGTAGGGGGCTTAACCCTCGGCAATCCGGGCGGTTGCAGGGGCCGTTTGGGGTCACCGGCCTTTGCTTAGCTGATCGGATTGTCGCTGGGAAACCAGGAAGACCCACGTGCGTGTACTCCAAGTTGGCTCCGATCATCGGAGCTCGTGCCGGAGCATCAGTTTGGAGGCTCCAACTGTCACCCCCAGTCTTTATGCGTCGGACCGCAGTATGGGTCTCGATTCTGCCCAGGAAGATCGGCGCGGGTCGCAGCGGAGGTAGTGTGTCTTAATGTCCCCTATCCGAAACGTCTCTTAAAGCCCATAGACGGCGCGAAGAAACACCGTGGGTTTTTAGTGGCATAAGGAAGGGATGGGGTGATGGGCTCTGGGGGGGGACTCATTCTCAGACATTACTAGGTGCTCTTCAATCTTATATAAATATTATTTTACTACTTTAATTTGTAAGGCTATCTTTATAGCAAATTTCTTTAAAATTAACTAGTTTTTTCTTAGGTGTTAAAACATTTGACTACTTTCAAAGGCGGCAATCTGATTTTCGGTAAATAAAAAAAAACTATTTTTTATTTATTTTTTTCAAATTTTTGAATAAATGTTACCGTTTAACCTAAGAAAGTCATAGAAGCAAAAAAGCAAAAGCTAATGTATAAATAAAACGCTTTTATTAAATTTATTGTCTCGCCAAACTACTAATGAACTCATTTTAGACAAAAATCATAGAATGACGCCATGAAACTAATCAATACATTTATTTAATCTTTATTGCTTATACATTTTTATCAGGCGTTGAATTTTATTATTTTTATAAACGGTTTCTTTAGATCAGTACTTTTTTCTCAATGAAAATTCACTATCCTTCACTGTATCTCTAACAACGTATGCAAAATTTCATGATGATCGGTTGAGTAATTAAGGCGTGAAAGCTTAACAAACAAACTTATTTTCTCATTTATAATATCTTATTAAGTGAAAAAAAAATCAATTTCCCACTTACAATGTTAGTATTATTAACTAAATAGAATATTAACCTGTAAATGACATAACTATAATAGAAAAAGTCAGTGTATTGTTGATTATGTCACAATAGCGACACATAACTCGTATTTGTCGCGTGTATGCATGTCCTACTAATAATACTACAACAAAACACAATGGGACGAATGAAACTTTTTAGCTCCTGAACTATGACCGCGATTTAAAGTAGGCGAATGTACAGAGGAGTGCAAAAGTGCTTGAAACATATTATTTTAATTTAATATAAATAGTGACTCGATTGTAACCTACGTGAATTGCCTCTATGCACGTAAATAATTTTGTCTAGATAAAATGTCTGCCTAGTATTATTTGAATTAAAATTCAATTGACTTATTTTTTATTTTATTCAATGACGTTATTTGTTCAATGCAAATTAAATATAATTTTGTTTTGTCTAATTCAACATTTAATTTATTGCATTCTAGGGTAGTCATATAGTTAATTTATTAGTAACTATGTAAGTTAGATATTTTTTTAGTCTTTTTATATATAAAAAGATAGTCTATCGCCTATCATCAAGCAGCCTGATGTTCACTTGATGATGGTGGCTTTCTCGCCTAACGGCATAAGGGTTTCGTAGGATAGGGCAAAAATACTAAACTAATACTAGCGACCCGCCCCCGGCTTTGTAATTAGTTGAAATTTTCAAATATATTTTCTTAGGGATGCTTACCTTATAAAATAAACATATGTTCGAAATTTCAGCTTTGTAGACTTAGTAGTTTTGACTGTTAGGAATACAATTTTATGAGTATAGATAGATTATATAGTAGGCTTCCCAATCTCTTATCCTTAATTCTAATATAGTCAGCAGCGCACTTGCAGAACCAGTGGCGTTGCTTGTGTTATAGGTGACGGTAGCCACATACCATCAAGTGGGCCGTCAGCTTGTCTGCCGACCTTAACATAGAACAATACACTTAATTAACTTTCATATTTATAATTGTAATTAATACTTGTTTAGGTAAACGGTCAAACAAACCGAAAAATTAGAAAGTCGATAACATTGATGCGCAGACGCATCTACGCACACATTCACAACTGGCACACACGCACACACAAACTCGTTTGACCTTTCGAAGATTGTGAAAGTAACCAAAGTAAAGCCACGTACACATTAGGAAGATGCGCTCTTGATGGACAACCATTTCGAAATTGTTATGAAACAATCGGTTCATTTGATTCGTATTATCGAATAGTACGAAATTCATTTGCGAATCGATCTTTATCTTAATTACTTTTAGTTTACAAATAAAGACTATGTGTATATTTCGTTTTTCTTCTTTTTTGTTAATGTCAGCAGACGAGCTGACCGTTTACTTGATGGTAAGTAACTACCGTCGCCTATAACACAAGCAACACGGCAGGTTGGTGCTGCATGTGCGCTTCCGATTATATTAGGATTAAGGATAAGAGATTGAAAAGGGATAGAGAAATTTGCTCTGGTATCCCTTACTCACTCACAGAAACACAACAGCACACGTGCTGTTATTTCACCCAATGACAGCAAAACGCAGTGTGCCCTGCCACTACTAAAGGATGTAAGGATCCTTAATATATTAATTAATTTTAAGAATTACGAAAGATCTCAAATAACTCATCTAAGAACAGTAAAACTGAGTCAGTACATGATAATGCGAATCTAGCGCGTATATGGTTTAGAGGTCAATTTTAGCTTGCTTTTTTTAATGAGCTAAGTCGGTTACTCTATTTCTCTCACGGATTTGATCATTAATTAATATTTTAATGCACAGAAAGTCCCTCAAAACTTAAATTTTAAACAGATTTTTAGCATAAACTACGTAAAAAAAATAGGGTGTAGCCGTAGAATGTAGAATATTTTGTGTAAATCAATTAAAAAGAGCGATAAACGAGCAAGGTTTGTGTCCATAATTTGCAAAAAAAAAATTCATCCGTGTGAAGCCAGAAGCAACTCGCAAGTGTATGTATTTTGTACGCATTCTACGCATAATCACCATGAAATGTAAATTTTTTTCTAACGAGAAAAGTGTTAGCATAATTATTTAATTGCGTTCCATAATAATAAGTAATAAATATTAATCTTAACATCCGCAAGAGAAGTGTCAAGCAAGACCTGCCCAGTCGAGTGACCTACTAAGGTACAGGTTTCAATACGGTGTATAAGGGTTGGGCACCATTTCTAGCGGGCGGATGTTGACAGTAATGTCAATGGAATAGTTATAAAAAAACGATGCGAGTAAAAACAATCTAATGTTAAATGTTGATTCAAATCTCAATAGAGAAGTGCAAATTTTATAACAGTGGGCAATTTAAATTAGATCAGATTTTTTTATGTAAATATCGACAGACAAGCTGACGGTCCACTTGATGTTTGGTGGTTACGGTCGCCCATAATACAAGAAATGAGTATGTATGTACGTGTGCTGCGAATTTTATAGGATAAAGAATAAATGAGAAGGTAAGAATAGGGAATAAATTCTGGCATCCCTTACTCAAGCTTCAAACATCATGCGATCGGGTGAAAATGATCCAATTTTTACAATGCAACAAATCTATTCAGCCAGTATAGAAAAACAAACTTTATTTCATTTTTAAACTTTTAGTGAAAGTAATTCGCGTCATTGGTTTGATACAGTAGTGGTATCTTTCATTTTAAGTACTGAGGTCATAACCCAGAGTGACCTTTTTAAATAATTGATTCACTATATTGAATTGATATGATAATTATTTAAATTTTAGTTTATTTTATTATTTATACAAGGTTCCATGGCAAGATTAATTTATGATTCCTGGTTGTATATTAGCGTAATTTAAAAAGTTTAATCGATTATTGAAAAATCGATAAATTTTCGTATATCTTATGGTTTCAATTTGACTGCACGAACCCATTAAGATAGATTAACCTGTATCTCCATTTTACCGCAGTTACCGCTAACACTGACACCTAAAACTCTCAATAAAGTTCTACTTTGTGAGGAATTTATGAAACAATTTCAATAACGTTGTATCGTTTATTTTAATAAATAAAATTAATAGGTTAACAACATATGAAAGTATCACTCGATAGTGATATTTTTATGTTATCTATACATAATATTATAAAGTTGCTATACGCCTCTGTCAATTTCTCCGCTAACTTCTAAGCCACCCAACGGATTTTGACACAATTTTCACTAATGAAAAGTATAATAAACGAAGAAAGATATATTTACATAATTTCCAGAATAAAATTGCAACCGTGCGAAACCGGGAGTGTTTCTCTTGTCCTTACATATTATAAAACAAAGTCCTCCGCCGCGTGTGTCTGTCTGTCTGTTTGCGATAAACACCAAAAACTACTGCGCCGATTTTCATGCTGTTTTCACCAATGGATAGAGTAGTTCTCGAGGAAGGTTCTCGAGGAGGGCGAAGTCGGGGGCATGAGCTAGTATTTTATAAAATAGGGTGGCTGGCTGTGCCAACACCATCTTGCGTAACAGAATCGCAGCATAGGTTCAAAATTTATATTCAAAAATAACTCTTCCTAAAAAGCAGATTCTTTCTCTATTACGTACTATTGTTGTAAGATCTAAATGCCATTTCAATATGGAGATATGATTGTGTTTGTCGGCAAGTCATCGCCGTCAACTCATTAATCGTCGTCCCACTTTTGTGAACAGTTAATGTGTGATTACACGATGGAAGAGTAACGGATAACAGTGGCTGAGATGACAACGGTATGTAAATGTTTAAATGAAGTTTCGTGAAAATCAGATATTTTATTTATCTCATACTAGAGACCCGCCACCGGCTTCGCACGGTGTCCAGTTTTTAAAATATTTCCCTTTATTAGAACTTTGCGCGCACTTGAATGAATATTTGAAAAATAAACTTAGCCGTATTGGTTCAGCTGTTCTCGAGACTACTTGATGCTGCAGCATCAGATCAAGGTTGCCATGCTATGAAAATACCACCGAAGTAACAGTACACCAAATTTCACATCAATCGAACCTGCGAAAATTAATTAAATCTGTCAACTAGAAAATGGAATGATAGTCTTCAAAAGCCTGAGCAGATCTTCATAAATTATAACTAAGAACCATTCCGATCATGTCAGCTTTCAAACACAAATACCGGATCAAATTTGGTCCATCCGTTTGGGAGCTACGATTCCACAGACACACACGTTAAACTTAACACCCTGTTTTTGCACGCCTCCTTTAAAAGACCATATTTTAGAAACGCAGCAGTGCATTCTTTGAAATAATAACGATATAATTATAACCTATATATTGATTTCATTACAAAGCAGACGCTGACATTTAATTTATAGATTTGCGTGTAATATATTTAACAGTTTATGCTACTTGTGGAATGACATTTAGATACTTGACCACTCACTTCTTATGCAATTTGATGGCATCAAATAAATTTGAACTGTTCCACAATATACATACGATACATAATCATATTGAGTAGACACCGCCTCTTCAGAATCGCTGTGATCTAAAAGCTGTACTGTGAAATATCTATATGTAAGTCATTGACATTTATAAAAAAATGGTACAAAGTTAAGGTTCCTACACGTTATATGTTATAACCATCCTACCAATATTATAAATGCGAAATTTTGTGAGGACATATGTTTGTTACTCTTTCATATAAAACTACTGAACGGATTTCGATGAAATTTGCACACAGATAGTGTATTATCTGGTTTAAAATATAGGATACCTTTTGTCCTGGAAAAATGTAAGGTTCCTGGGGCATCGTCTAAAAATATACCCGATAAATTCAACAGTTACGTTGCCACAGTCGTTACAGTAATATTACGCATATATTTTCTCAGGTATAATTATTGTTTATTTTTTAACGCGGGCAAAATCGCGGGCACCAGCTAGTACAACATATAACTGATGTAATTTTTATATGTGAATTTGTTTGCACTGTTTTTCATACTAATTAATGAACATTTACTAACTGACTTAGCTGATATTTTATGTAATTTCTCTAACAAATCTTTGGTGACTTGTGTAAAAAATTATTTGACTTCTGCCTTCTCTTGCATGTATAAACGGAAATACGCATCTGAACATAATAAACTTACAATTAGTGCTATCATTTATTTCATAAAACATGATTAGTTATATGTAATTATTTATCGAAAAGCCATAATAGTAGCAAGAGTCGACATTCCTCAAGTGAAATTGGAACTTGCTGCCATATCGTTGGCTCGCCTGCCCAAAACAAAGTCTTAATATTTAAAACTCCACCGTTTATAGGTAGTGAAAGTTAGTTTGTATTAGTACGCACAGTTCAAGTCGATGCCCTGGAGACATTTGTCACATAAGGTGCGACTATCTTGTGCTGATCCAATCTTTGTATTTCTCTCCATAAAATAGTAAGAAACTTGTAGCTCACGATTTCATATAACATTAAAATTTTTCAAAAAACAAAGCAACATAGGATAAAAAAAATGTGACATAAGAAAACAGGATAAAAACCTGTATTAGATATTTTAATATATATATTATTATGATATTTGTTTATAATATTTATTTAAAAAAATAATACATAGTTACAATATTATTATTTTTTTAATTACATCAATGTAACAGTTATTTTTATTTAAAACTTTATTTTGAACAAGCGATGCAATTTTTTCTACAAATTATATACATAGACTGTCTTCGTTTTATCGCTTTTGAAATTAATCTATAGTATTATAAATGCGAAAGTTTATATGTTCGTTGTTCAGTCACGCAAAAACGGCTGAACAGATTTAGATGTTGAATTAACATATAGGATTTTTTTAGAAAATGTTACATTCTTATGGTATTTTCAAAAAACAAACTACAGCGCGCACAAAGTTGCGGATACAGCTAGTGAAATATTGAATTCTCTTCATAAATTCAAAAGTGTTCATACATTTTATGTTATTCTGCGTATCCGAAGTTAATTGCATTCCTGACGAAAATGACTTTAGGTACAAAATTCTATTTAGAGTTTATCTCATTGCTGACGAAAAATCAATTTCACAATTAAACGACACAGCAAACAGATCTTTACTGAAAAAATCTTCACATCAGATTAGCATTTTCGAAGCTTTGACTTATTGAACTCGAAGTTTTGAAACTTTGACATTAAGAAAACATTAACTTAAGATGTCATTAACTTGTATATGATATCTCATTTTAAACATGTCTGTCTGTGTATCAGTAACTCACTAGAATTGCCACACATTAAAAATATCGACCCACGTTTTTGATAATTAGGATTCATCAACACGCGATCCGGTTATGCATGATTATGATTATATATACTTTCATCAACATCCTTGACATTAATGAATCATGTGAATATTGTAATATTGCGGAATTTTTTATGAAGTCTGCTAATATTATAAAAATGCGAAAGTTCTTTAAGATATGAGGATGTATGTAGATTTGTTACTCTTTCACATAAAAAAATACTAAACGGATATTTGATGAAATTTTACACAAATATAGTTTATACTTTAGATCAAAAAATTGGCTTTAATTTAAAATTGCGGACGAAAACAGGAGCAGAAGCTGGTGAATTCAAACATTTCAATATTTGGTCTAAATTATTGATCAAATCACTGATTTTTTAAGCGAAAATGAAGCCTGGACTTAAGCGATTCGGAGCTCATACTATGTTTAGTATTGTATATATACTTCGATATGTTTTTTTTTTATTAACTGTAATTGTTATTTTATATTTTAAAGATGACAAAAATAATAGTATCCTGAGTTTCTTTCAGGGTTTCTTCTCAGGATGGTCATCTTGGCTTTTTTTCCGAAATCCTGGTAAATTTAAATTTGTAATGACTATCTTAGAGTTTCTTGTAGAAACCTAATTGATAAATAAATATTTTGATTATTGATTATTTCAAAAGTTTGTGTATTTTTTATTCCAAATATTTTAAAAAAATATAAAAATAAAAACATGTAAGTGACATATAGATCTACTAATATTTTATTACTTAACTATTACTTACTTAGTAATATTTATACGGGGATTTTTTTCTTATTATATTTAAAAATAGTATCGATGTTTCTTATTTATATTAACTAGCTAACCCGGCGAACTTCGTACCGCCTCAAAATAAAAACCCGTTCAATACAAAATATATGAGAAAATAAATTTTCTTCATATTTTTTTGTCAATATTTTTCCGTTATTTTAATGGTCATTCTGCTATTGGGGGCATAAAAATCGGTCCCGCCGTTCTCGAATTTTAAATTGTGTAACTAAAACGACTTTCTTTTTCATATATAAGATATAATATAAAATATAAATTAGATATATTAAAATTATAATACAATATATTATGTTTTAATACTTCTATCAAAGATATCGACTTAAACTAGGCAAGTACTTGTGTAATACAATAAAGCAAATTTCACGAACTTTTAGCCGCGCGCGTTGATGTCTTTAACAAAGACGCCTGATTGCAGGCTCAACATTATTTTAGTATTGCAAAAAAAAAAATACTGGCTGGTTTCACTTTTTATTCGTTCTATTTATAAAAGTGAAATAGAGTATTTTTTTCGCTTGGTTCGTGACCTGTGAGAAAAAAAATTGACATTTTGCCGTACTAAAAATGCAACTCACCTTGACATGAAACAAGAGTCGTGCACAGAGCAAAAGCGATACACACGAAGATACCCGAAAGCCTCCAAACACAGTTCCTTGTAGCACACATTTTGACACTGGCACGTAACAATCTAGGCTGGAGCATTTCCACTGAACACTTGAAGGAGATTAATAAACCATAACCGAAAATGTTACGGTTCGATTCCAAATTTGAATACACAGCACAGAGCACAGAAGAGTGTTTTGAGTTTTGTCAAAGAATACAGATTACTCTTGCATTTTAAAGTTTTGAATTTCGCGCTCCGGGTCGCGTGCGGCGTTTTTATTGGATATCGTGGTCTGTAGTGTTGCGATAGCGGCGCTTGACTGAGACGTTCACGCAAGCAAAGCGACTGACTGTTCCTCTCACACCGTCTTGCCGTCGTGAAAGTTCTTGCAAACTATTTTTCTTTCGTTATGTGGTTATATTGACATTATATTTCGAGTAACTCAGCTAGTGTATCAGTATTTCATTACAAAAATTGTCCCACAGCAAGCACTCCCACTACGAGTAGGTATCTGTACATTCTGTTAGTTTAGATCTTAAAAGTTATGCCCACGGCCTGCAAAAACTAGCTTGCCTTTGCCTTGCTTGTATATAAGGAATCGTGGTTATGTGAGGCGGTCATCTAAAGGATCTTTTTATGTTACATGTTGTCAGACAGGCTGACGGTCCACTTGATGGTACGTCGCCTATAACACGAGCGACGCTACAAGTATTGCAAGTGCGTTCCTAACATTAGTAGGATTAAGGAGAAGGGTTTAGAATAGGCGACTGTTTCATCCCTTATTCACTGCTGTTATTTTACTGTGGACTTCTGTAAGGGTGGTTAATGCCGCTAGATCGGCTGCCAAAACGACTGTAAAACGGAGTGTGCCCTGCCACTACTTGCCAGATACAGAGCAGAGCCAACTTTGAAAAGTTTATTTCCAAAAGTTGGCCCTGTCAGGAATTTAACCCACAACCCTTGTTAACCACTCGATCAATAGGCTCGTCAAATGGCTGTGGCATGTCAGAATATTGAATCCTGCTTTAAAGAAATCATACGTCAATTATAGGACCTAAATCTTCTCAGAGTTTGAGTGAATAGGCATTTTCTGAGTGAGCTCGCTCCATCAACGATATTATCTCGTCTTTGCTACAAAGCTGGATGCTGGCCAAAAGAAAACCCATGTTTAATAAATAAATGTAAAAAAGCGATCCTTTTGTGTTGTCAATAAATACTGTTTTGTTTCAGAATAAACTGCTTCCGCCTTCATAACGACGAAAAAATGCACAGATCCATAAACCAGAGTAGGTATTTTAAAAGAATCCACTGTAGACCTACTGTAGATCAAGAAGACTTGAAAATATTTGGGCTTCGAAGTCTTCTTATATAATCAAAGTGGTTATGAATTATTTCATTCCACTTAAATTCAAGTCAGAGTTAAGTAGATATTTTCACTCAACAGTGTAACTATATGGGAGTAATTGTTTTGACATTTCCATTAAATAAATCATTTTTCTAGCAATTGGTTAGTGCGCCAAAGGTTTGACACCCCTGGTCATGTAGCCGGACCCACTTCACTTTCAAACTCGGTCGCGAGGCACGCGCACTCAAAATGTTAACCGCAGTCTCACAAGGAACTTAGTATTACTTACACTAAATAACAATTAAACCTATATAGTAAGTTGGAAAATATTCACTTCCCTTATACTTTAGGAAAAATCATTAGTAGTTCTATAATATATGAGATAAGTTTGAAAACCTTCCATCTTTAAAAGCTCGACGCTTAGTCCGAACTAAAAAAGCAGTTCTTACTCTTGTTATTGTAATGCACACTGAGTTTTGTTCTTAATATTTTTAAAAGTACACTAAAATAATACTTAACCGTTTCCTACCTCAGTGATAGTTGGGAATTCAACGCTCCGGGTTGTTGATTAGTGCATCTACTTAGGATAAACAATCCAATTGGGTAGAGCCAACTTCGAGAAGGAGGTCGATCGTCTAATCCAGCCCGGATGGGCATGCTTCCCAAAGGAAGCTCTGAGACATCTTCTCTTCCAAAAGTCCTCAGTGCTTTAAAACAAAAGTTCAAAAGACGACTTGGGAGCATTACTCAATCGGCGGAACGCAGGTGAAGTCACGGGCAAAGGCTAGTTAAGCTATTGCGAATAATATCACAAATAAACGTTACATGAAATAAAGCAATATTTATTTTAAACTTGGGAACAAACGAAACAGGACTAACGAACGCCCTCCACTTGGCTCTTATTGAATCCTAAGATAATTTTTTTGCCTTTTGACTCCTGTACTCATAGGATCCACTTTTATGACATTTATGATTCATTATCACATCTATTTCACACCTCTCATAGAACTAAGCGAGTAAGGGTTTAATTCAATATCCATTATAAAGAAAACTTGATAATTATTCATGTTTAAAAGTTATGCACAACTCCCTTCCAAAATCTAGCGAGTGACTAGTTAGACATCTTTTATAATCTCTACTAAACTATTTAAAATAAACCTCCCATAAAGAAAATTTAAAGTTAGATTGTAGCTTAAAATTTAGCATACAATTTAGCTTTAAATTTAAAAAAAAACTTATTTTTTAAAAATTTAAAGCTAAATTGTATTAAGTTAAGTTATAAATTAAAGTTAAATTGTAGTAAGTTAAGTTAAAATTCTAGTAAGTTAAAACTGTAGTAGAAAATAAAGGCTATTATTATTTATTTTATTATAATGCTTATAAATATGTTTTCTTAATTTTCCACATTAATTTATCAAATTTAAAACAATGGAACTAATGGGAATCAAATTACACATAACTCCCGTTGACGGAACTACTGGGAAAAAAATTCTCACTAGTTCCGCCACGGAACTACTTCAACGGAACTAATTGAAGTAATCCATTTTCGCAGGGTTCTCTAATTTTATTTTAAATAAAATATATAATAATAATATATTACTAGCTGATAATGTCGCTTTCTATAGGTAAATGAATTTTTAAAATTCGTTCAGTAATTTTTGAATTTATCCATTACAAATTGAAACAAAAATACAAAAAATTAAATTTATCCTCCATAAGGATTAATTACAAAAATGTAGTAATTCTACGCCATCTGCCGTATTCTCTTGTAAACTCTTTAAAAATTTAACTCTATTAACGTCTACGGTTTACATTCGCAACCAAGAGATGGCAGAAGCAATGTATTATTTCAATAAACACTTATAAATTACAATACTATAGCTGTGTTCCACGGTTTCACCTGCTGCTTGATTTAAATTGTAGGGACTTGTTGTAAATACTCTTTTGCGTTATACATACTTTTTGGTTTTACTTTTAATACTTTTTATATATATTTTTATGTCATATGTATGTTGTCACTTATATTAATTTTGTCACCAATTTGTCATGTTCATATAATAACTTTCTTTGTAAAATATAATTCTTAATCCGTCGTAATCCGTATCTTTAATTTATACAATCACGTACAGCATTAACCAACCACAAAATTGATAAATAATGGTAATGTTTGTATCTCGTCTAGTTAGTTGTTGTCCCTATGCGCGGCATCTCATCTCATCGCCCGTCGCTTAGTTTTTTCTTTTTTTTCTTTTGCTGGTCTTATGGTCTTCTAATAAGCATAAAGCTTAATGATAACCTTCCTTAAAAATTAGGCTCTCAAATGTAATACCTAACATTTTTTTTATTCCCACCGGTAGTTCCAGAGCTTAAGATCGCGTACAAAGGTACACCAAACAGGGTCCAGATTGAGCCGTTATTAATAATTCCTCAGTCACGAGATAATATTTTTTTAAATGAGTGGCGCTAGTATACCTTTGTACGCGCTGTTAACTTGTTCTTCCAAAAAAAAAGCTTTATTATATTTATATTTTGTTACAGTAAAATGCGTTTATTAATCATTTTATTGAAAGGAATGATAATAAAAATCTGAAAAATAAATATTGTTCTCAAGTACTTACTTATAGCAGTGACATCTGTTATCTGATTAGGATATTTATTCGAATACACCTAACTTTTTCAAATAGAGATGGCGCCACTTTATACGCAATGAATATAATAACGGAAATACATCTTTAAAATATGGAACATTCAACTGATTAAGTTATTCTTTCTTGTTGTTTTCTTTTGTTAATAATATTAAAAATCTCTACTAGCTAGTTATATTAAATTAAATTAAAATTCAGTTATTTTCAGGCAACTTGACCCATACTTATGTTACATTATTTATTAAATATATTAATTATTCTAGACAGTTCCATTATAACAAATAAGTAATTTTTTTTTGTTTTTCAATTATAAGTTAAAATGCGAAATACAATAGGCCGCTATACATTTAATAATTGGGCTTTATTGGACTCCCATTGTTTGACTAGCATATAGTGATAACTCTTACTCTATAATGTTGCAACATTTTTATATTAATAAATTCTATTTTGTTTTTGTTATATTGCTTTTTAGTAAATATTTTACAGAAAATCATCAATTCGGAAACTTTTTTCTAAGGTTGATAAAATGAACAAAAACAAAACAAAGTAGGTACATAATTTAAGCTTTGTTTAATAAAATGGGTACAATGTTATGTATCTATATTATATAAACAATAATGAAAACAATACATACAAAATTTTCTACAAGCAAAATACGTCAAAAAAATTAAAGAAGTTGATATTTTTTTTTTTTCTAAAAAATATCTCAATTTGTGCGTATTTTATTAATGTTCCTGGAAATGATTAACCGTTCCCGGATTGACAAAAATGTTATCAAAATAATGATATTGATATATAAGTAAGGAAATATTTAAATTATAAACAATGGTTTAAATAACAAAGTTATTTATTTATATTGCCATATTGTTTGCTCTTAAGAAACTCTTACTATTAATAAAATCTTATTATAATTAAGTTTTAACATTTTCCTAAATCAGATTAATAAATTGTATTGTTTGATGTACCTACATACAAAACAGTTTAATTGTAGTATTTTAATAATTTTCTTTTCTCAATAAAGTTAAGATTCTAAGACATTAAATTGCTAGCGAAGCTAATTCTGCACCATAGTGATTTTGAGCCATTACTGTTCGGATTCGGATAAACGAACTATTTGTTATTGGACAATAAAATCACCTGGTTTTAAGTTTTTGGTACCTAGGTACTCTCAATCTCAAAAAAAAATTTTAAAACTTTTTTTTATGAATAAAACTGTGATCTTTAATTTATATTTTTTAACTCTCATAAAAAAATTAAAAGAATTAAAATAAGAAATAAGTCTTATACACATTATGGTTTTAATTTTTAAGAAAGAAACACGGGCTGGAGTATTAAAAAAATCTCAGATTAGTAAAATTTGGGAAAAAAAAATAAAAAGTAAAAAAAAAATATTTTTTAATAATAAAAAAACTTTTCATATTTTATAGTCAAATAGCATAACGACTATGTATTTTTTTTAAGTTACGGTCGACAGACAGGCTAACTTCGGCGTCGCCTATAACACAATCAACGGCATAGATACTGCAAGTACGCTGCCGACTATAGACGGATTAAGGATAAGGAAGGGATGGATCAAGAAATGAAGTGTTAAGAAATTACAAATGTTATTGAAACTATTGAAATTTTGACTCAAGCGACTCAAACTTGATTTAAATTTTGACTACGCTTAGTGGTATAAAGTTTAATTTTTAAAATTTTAATAACTATGTAAAGTAGTTCACGCTAAAGAGGCAATTTCTTGAAAATAACATTACATTACGATTTACCAATCGTAACTATCCATTCATGTAGGTATTTCATTCATAAATAGGCAATCAACACCCGCTCCAACCCAATGTTGCCAAAATAACAAACCGAATCGCACAAAACAAACTATCGGGCATTGTAATTTTATTCAGCCGCAGGCAAAGGCGTTAGTGAGGAAAAAAGATTAAATCCTTCCGCAAAGAATTTAGGAGTGTCCGTTCGAGACGAAATCGGACTTGCTTGTTATAAATTTTGTGAAGATAACAATATACGCGCATGTGGGTGTGTGGTACACTCGGTGACGAGTATAGTTAGGACACGCAATAAACGCTAACAAGCGTGCGAGTGAGAAGACGATATCGACGTAGAGCGCTGTCCTTCTCTCGCCGCCCGACAACATGGCGCGCTGACTCGGGCGCAGGCTCGAATCGTATCGCCTGCCCACTCAAGGTTCGCTGACTGCCGTTCTTTTGTTTTTAATGTTGCCACACTCCGAACGTTTCCCAGAAATTTGTGTTATCTTTAAACATTGTGTTTACTGTATACCTAAATTATTTATTATTATTATTTCGTGCTTTCAAATTTATTAAATAGAATTTATATATACTTTTAAAATTATACATCCTATATGTATAAGTTTTTTATATATTATTATTTTTTATGTATATATATTTTAAGTACCTAAGTAACCCTTGATATTTTTAAAGACTCAAAATCTGTGTAATTTTTTATCATAATTGTTAAGAACAGTTCCAGAGAAAATAATTTAAATACATTTTTGTTTCAATATAAATTAGGCAATTCTTTTAATTCACTTAGAATAAAATACAAAGGGAATTCTAAATGCTGAAAAGATGAAGTGAACTTCTTTGTATCTACTACTACTAAATTTATTATTAAGTTATTCTACAACTTAAAGGGTAGTATTTCTTTAATGTCTTAACAAAATATTCAAAACTAATATAAATACAATAGCTAATAAATAGTTTCTTACACTCGCCTAAATAATTTAACCTAATAATTAATAATATTATTCATGGTAATTATTAATTTACCTTTAACGTGGGTTATTAAAATTTTATATTATTAAACAGGTAATCCCTAATACATAACATTAGCACTGCATCGACTGCGGCGCTCAAAATTTATATAGCAACTTTTGAGTAAATAAATAAAGACTTTTTTAAAAATATATAGGTTTCGTATTAAACTAGCAACCCGCCCCCGGCTTCGCACTAATTATGACTTTTATTCCTATTCCAATTTATAACTTTCTAGACTTAGTAATTAGTTTTGGCTGTGCATTGATAGGACAAAAAAATTTTATAAGTATAGATTAAATTGGCGTTAGATAAAATTTAGAATTGCATTTCAATAATGTGTCATTAAAATCTAGACTGTAAAAGACAAAACTGTTAAACAAGATATATAAGTATGTTCAGTACAATAAACTTACCTAAGTACCCACGTAAGTATGTTCAGTACAATAAACTTACCTATGTACCCACGTAAGAATGTTCATAATGTAAACACTCGCTTTACATTTTTAAATGTGAAAAATACGTCGAGAGCGTTTTCTAAATTCAATATGAATTTGTAATATTTAGAAAACGCGTGGAGATCCCGAGCTGAATTCCGGGAACCCTGGACCGCAGACGAAAACAGCGTCAAGCCGAGGACCTGCTCAAACCGAACGTCTGCATACCGATCGCTAGTTTTTTATACGCGCGCGTCCGTACACGCTTTTGCTCTCGTAGTGTGAGTGCGATTCTATGTCAGTGTGCGCGCAAGTTCGTTCTCGCGCGCGACGCGCCATTGTTGTGTGCAGTACACTTCGGCAGTCGGCCGATCGCGGCACGTATTGCGCTCGCTTTGCCGCAAACCAACCAAAAATTGCCGGCGATAAACAAAATAATGACCAGTGTACAATATTACGTGCAACGCGTGTGCAATAATAAGCGACGACAGTGTGTGATAACGAGAATGTAACGTGGGTGTTGTGTTTTCAAAATCTGTGTGCGTTTTTTGAACATGTTTTGGAGTTAACGGCTTGGAGTGCGCCATGCTCGTGTTTAGGTATGTGCTGACCGATTAATTATGGCCCATCAGTGTTTTAAAACGGGTCACTGGCCCGCAATTTAGCCAACGAGATCACACGCAAAATATTTATATTTATTCTGTAATTGAAAACATAGTTTTTTGTCGGTTGCTTTTTGAAAGTGTTAAAGCATTGGCTTTCATGGTTATTTACCGAGTATCTCGGTTTACGTAAACATAGCACGCGTCTCGAGTCACATCCGTTGTTGCTTATTCTTACGATAGTTTTATATGCATTTGAAGCCGTCGGGCCACTGTTATCAGTGTCTCTGGAAGTGTGTCGAGTAATTTATAATGTAATTAAATGTTATCGCCGCCGGTGGACTGATCGGACGGGCTTGAACTTTGTTTCCATTTGTGACTGCTCGCTCGTTCCGAATCAACTTTTCATAGGATATCTCGATGCATCACTGTGATTTATAGTGCTATAGCGACCCGCTTCTGGCTTCGCATGCATGATTTTTTTTCTACAATTTGTATGCACAAACCTTCCTCGTTTAAAGCTCTTTTTATTAATGAAAACCGTGTCAAAATCCGTTAAATGGTTTAGAGGAAGTTAGCGGAGAAACAGTCAAAGGTCGACAGGGATTTCATTTTTTATAATATTATGTATATAGGTTATATAGGTGATAAATTAATTTAATATTTACGATATTACACAGATTTTGAAGTTAGTTCCGAATATACATTTAACGAGTTTCTTTGAGAACAAATGCGACTATTAGAATCGAATTAATTTCTATTTGTAATAATAACTTCGTCTAAGCGAAAAGCCGAAAGGGTTATCGGCCATATTTATGGGATAATTATTCTTAACATAATTATTAATCTTAACATAATAATATTGCAATTTCGATAGCAGATCGACAAAAAAATATTAATAAGTTTAAAAGCAGATATTGTAAATATAAACAAACGCAAAAAAACAAACAAAATGGTGCATTTCTAGTCCGACATTTTGTAATGAAAAGACGATACAAAAATTATACTTTCTAACCTTTAGGTTAGCTAAAACGCTGGTGTTAATAACGATAGGTATAAAACTTTTAATATTGTTTCTTTTGAAATTTACGAAAATCATTCATATTTAAGTAATAATAAAGTTTTTGAATAATAGTAGCCCAAAAAAATGGTAACGTAACGTGCCATAGAATTAGGAATAATAACAGTTTCTAATTCTATTGCCATGACGATTAGAGAAACAAAAAAAAGGTTCCTTTGTCTAGTATCATAAATTAAAACTAACAAACATTTTCTATTGTAACCGTTATGTAGGTATAGCTGTTTTATGAGGTTTTTTTTACATTTTAAATTTTTATTTTTTAAGGTACCTACCATACCTATCTAATTAAATATTTACGTGCCTAAATTGAAAATTTTCGTGTCCTTTTCTGTATTCTTGGCAACGTGTATGCTAAATTTCATGATGATCAAACAAACTCGCATTTATAATATTAGTTAGGATGTAGGCAGAATGTCGTTAATCAGCAGGTGCATTTGCACGTTTATAGACCTATTTGTAATGTATTAGGATAGAGACAACAAAAAACCGATAGCCATTACATTTATCAATATTTGTCTCGAAGCTTTTTCTTTTGTGGTCAGTAAGAATTACAATAATTCCAACGTGGAATCAATTAAAACGCGTCCAACCACCTGTAAGTAGCGCCGACTCGTCTTCTCAAACCATTTATAGACTCACAAACTATAAATTTTCATGAACTTGAAACCTATCTAATTAAATGGCGTTTATTCTTGTAATTTTTTTTGTTTAAATTTATTTAAGAATTATTTGATACAACTAAGCATTCATACCGAAATGCGACGCGATGCGATGCGATGCGGCTCCCACGTTTTAACAGTTTTAAGATAGAAATACAATATAGAACTTATAATACTAGGTACACTAAACCTTATCAAAATCAAAATATTTATTCATTAAGTAGGTTTATTCCAGAAACTCTTGATTGTCATTACAAATTTAAATTTTACCAGGGTTTTAGAAAAAAAAGCCAAGATGATGACGATCCTGTGAAGAAATCCAGAAAAAAACACGGGATACCGTTCTTTTTGTCATCTTTAATATAATAATAAATATAATGATTACAATTATTTCAATTAATTATAACACAAAATCAAAGTATATTATGCAATACAATACTAAATATAGTAGGTATGAGCTCAGAATCACTCAAATCCAGGCTTCATTGTAGGTTAAATAAATCAGCGATTTTATAATTAGCTTTTCGATAAGAGTTTGGTTTCGATAATAAAATCCGTTAGGTGGTTTAGAAGAAGTTAGCGACGAAGAGCGACTTTTTTTTATATGTATCTTAGATCTTGAATGCGTGACAATATAAAAAAAAATCAGTTATTAATTATCCAGCAAGGTAATGCATCATCAACTTGGGGTTGGAAAGTCTATGTAATGCATCTAGCTAGACCAAGGGCAAAGGGACACAGCTTAGACCCAATTTCTACTAAATTTACTGTAAGTATTTTTACAGTTATAAAAATAATGATGAAAAAAAAGAGTAATTTTTTCCTAATAAAAAATGATAAAGAAAACATAAAGCACATTCTCGTTTACGGAGCCTGCTATAAAAGCGTGCGCCGCGCTATGAGAACCTGCGCGAGAGTTGAGAATGTTAATGCGTTCGTGTCGTTCAATGCGCACACGCAGCATACAGAGCAATTCGACTTCTCAGTCATACCATAGTAATTCGATTTCAAATCGATCTTACAGTTTCACTAGTCGTCTCGCAGTCATAACTTGGGCAGCCTTTCTGGCTGCAGTGACCTTTTCAGTCTTGAAATTATTGCATTTTTTTCAAGCTATTTATTTATTTTCAATCTGATTATTACACTCGGCGTCAAAAATTTCGCCCCTCCGCGAAAATCTGATTCAAGCTAATATAAACTTTATAAAAATTACTTTACATTATTAATACCTTTCAATTAACGTTGGTTAATTTAAATAAAAAGCTACGAGGTTTCTAGGTCTGAGCGTTAAATAAAAGGTGTCAAAACTCGCGGTTGAAGCGTCGCTAGTTGTTCCTGTTCCCTTGTGTATTAAAGATCTGTATAAGGTCAAATGTCAATCATACACTGTCCAAACGTCGAAGAGAACACATCTAAGGAGCTCCAGCAAGAAATCAACCCTCGAAGATGGAAACCCTCGAAGTTCGTCAGTGTGATGATGTCGCTCGGCAACTGAATTTGGTAAAAATATAGATTATGGCCCGTGAGTTGGCTTACCGCAATATTTTGGGAGAAGGTAACAAGTAATTGTGCAGTCTCCAGATGCTTAGCTCCAATTTAAGCTGTTATGCTGTCCGCCGAGTATTCCAGCGGTTCAAAAGACTGGGGGCTACATCAGAAGACATGGAGCTGGTCGGCGACGCTGCACATCCGAAAGAGACGAGAAGAGAAGAGTATCCAGAAGAGTCTCTACGATTAGAAGAAGACTACGAGAGAAAAATATCGTGGCTCACAGGGCTGCTACGGGCCCCATGTTCCATTCCCTTTTTAAGAACAGCGAGTATCAATGGTAATTCACCTCGATTTACGATTGTTACACTGCACACGTATTCAAATTGTGATCAACCAACTCAACTCAGCGCTTTGTTGTTCTGGGCGTAGGTTATGTCATGTAAACACCGGTCATATACTTGGAATAATATTTAGGATCGAATTCGGCCTCAATCTTACATACATAATGCGTTATTATCGTCACTATCTAAATACATTATTGCTTTAAAATGTCCTATACATATATGTGACGCTAGGTGGCGCTAAACTTAATTTTCAGTATTATTTTTCAGTTCTCAATGAAAATTTGTGGGATATTATTTAGTCAAATTTTAAAAGCAAAATTTACTTACTTAGTTTTCTAAACTAGTTTAGATAGCTAACCTTACAGGTTGCCAGTTCAATAAATGTTGTAATGTGCCCGAAAATATATATTATACCATTTACTTGTTTTAACTAAAAACCTACTCAAACGTTACAATTTCGAAGATAGACAAAAAAATCATCTAGAAATAAAAAAATTCAACGCCTGATAAAAATGTATGACCAATAAAGATTGAAAAAATGTTTTAACATTTAAGTATGAAGGGGGGGTGTATGAAGTCGCCGGCAAAAGCTAGCTAGTTAGTTAATTTAATAAACATTTATAAAATCAGTATTATTAGGACAAACAGTGATGATATTTAAAAAAATGTCATTTAATATTTGTAAATGACAGTATTAAAATAGATTTGCTATAATTTGCAACAAGTCTAGAACAAAAGTTGACGCCAATATTTTTTGCGTTTTTATGAAGGGCACAGTGTTCTAATAACTATCTTTTTGTCCTTGTAAATGAAATACATAATGACTTGAAGAAAGATTTGGCATTAAAGATATGCACGACACGTCACTAGAACGCGAAGGTGGAGCGATAAAAATATTGATATTGTAACATAGCCATTTTTTTGTTTTCTCACATTGAAATCTATATTATTAAATCTAGATACTAATATTATAAAGAGAAAATATTTTATTTTTTTTTTAATGAAAAAAGTCAAAAACTACTGGAATGATTTTAAAAATTCGTTCACCTATACAAAGCTACATTATCAGTGAGTAACATAAGCTATATTTTATAAAGTTACGCGGACGATTTCGCATGCAACAGCTACCTAGTATCTATTATTATAAAAAAAGAGAGAGCTGATTTTTGTAAGTTTGTTTATATATTTTAGGGCCTCTTTCACCATCTACAAGTAAAGTGTTAATTAGTTACTTTTAGAAATAATTATGCACTCGGTTTACTGCATCCTTCGATAGGCGATATTTTTTTATTATTTTCTTTTTAATGTTTGGGACTTTTACCGTACAAACAAACGTATATCATCTCCATCATTCCCGGTTACCGGTGACTTTAAATGGCGGTTAGCCTACTTGACACTTTACGCAGAGATGGTGAAAGAGGGCTCTAAGAGTATATTAGATATTAACCGCTACACCTATTAGAAAAATTCTTTTACTATTTAAATGGTACACATCATTCCAGATGGACATAGGCTATATTTTATATAATATCAAGTCTCCCAATTCCACCCTGGCGAAGCCGATAGGGCAAACGTAGATTCAAATTTTATTCGGTCCTGGACTTAATGTTTTTGTCATGCAATTTTTTTACAATTTATACACAAACCTTCAGTAACCGTACCAAAATCCATTGGGTGATCTAGAAGAAGTTAGCAGATAATAATTAAATAATATATAGAATAATATGGGAGTGTGGGCTGATACAGATTTATTATAGACTAGCTGTCCCGCTCCCAGCTTGACCAGGGGTGCATTTTTTTCCGTAGAAACCTTCCCTGATTATCCCTCTATCAATTGGTAAGAACCGCATGAAAATAGGTGCAGTAGTTTTTGAGTTTATCGCGAACAGACAGACAGACAGACAGACGCGGCGGAGGACTTTGTTTTATAATATGTAAGTATATTTCTGTTCATTAGTAACGTTTGATAGTAACAGTAACTACTTACAATACTGATCTACCACCATTACCTACTTTGTATACATCTACTTATATTACAAGAGATTTACAAGGAGAGTTTGACAGACTCAGACTTGATTCGCGATTGGGGGATAGAGGGATACTCTATCCATTGGTGAAAACCGCATGAAAATCGATGCAGTAGTTTTTGAATAGATATATAGCCTTGAACAGATAGACAGACGCGGCGGAGGACTTTGTTTTATAATATGTAAGGATAAATTAATCACATCCTGAATATGTAATTTTTATATTTTTTTTCTATATTTTCTTAAAAACTTTTTAAATCTATTTGTTTGTTAAATGTCAATTTTAAAAATATCCTTTTTTTTATTTAAAACCAATGAAAACTACATTTGATTATAATTATTTGCAAGTCAAATTGAAGACATAACTACATTGTTAATTAAGAATAAATAATTATTCCTAAAATAACTTGACCATTGCCTATTTTGAAATTATAAAAAAAAGCATTCTCTATAGAGCGAATGCCGCGTTTTGAACTCACCCGGTGACGATTGCAAAAACGTTCCCTATATAGATTTTAATTGCAATTATTTATCATAATTAAAAGTACGCTATATTAATTATGTATTACATTACATTTGCCATTTAAAAAGTAATTTTAATGCGTTACAAAGTTGGCTAAACTGGTTGCCGTTAGGGCTGTCAACTTGTCGAAAAATTTAACTTCTTTTATTGTCATGAATCATCTGTCATTGAATGTTTTATTAACTAGGGTTGCACACTGTGCTCAAAGAGTCACGATTTAATTAATAGTTTATGTAGCACCACAGGTTTGTATATTAGGGCCGAATCAGTTTTTTTTGGTTTTATTAAAACAAGGAATTTATATTGTTTGTATATTGAATTATTGAAAGGGCCTGTTGTTCAAATTTTATCATATATTTTGGCAATTCTATTTATTTGCAGCTATGTTGGAAGAACATAATTTTAAATTTAATAAATTTAAAATTAATTTAATTTCTACCGTGTCCATCATTGTTGACAACGAATTAATTTAATTTTAATTAATATACTTTTTGGTGAACAACCTTCAGTAATGAAAGCCTGCATATAGAAAGCCAGGCTTTCATACTTTTTAATATAAAAATTGTACTTTGTAATTTTGTAAATAATGAACAATGCATGCAATAAATTTCTCTACACTTGATAAGTTTTATAAACACACTTGACATGTCTTTTTCTTTAATGATACTCTTATGAAATATATAATATATTAAAAATTACAGTCATTTGAGTTAAACCATTATTTTTCTGTCAAACTTAATGTTTAAAATATTAATTTAGTTAATGAGGCTTGGAACACAATATTCATAAAATATGTTTATTAGAAAAAAGAACTGTGTGTTAATCTATTTATAAAATATGATATTGAATTCAAGAAACATTGGTTCTTTTCGTGTGTATTGTTTAGTTTTCATGTTATATTTTATTAAAAGTTTACAAATATTTCATATATTATTTCATTTGTACAGTCAATTTCTTAAAAAACAAACGGCAACCCTAGCCGCGTTGAGGCATAATCAAGAAAGGTAACTATATTATACTTCGTTAAAGTAATTGCTTTTTTTTAGACAATAAAGTCGATTTTACAATAAACTAATTCTACAGATGTTTGGTTCGTGAACTAGTCTTTTTGCCTAGTCCTCCTATTTATTTAACAGATACCTACCCTAGGTAGTTTTTAAAGAAAAAGTAAGGATAAGAAAAAAAACTTCGGAAAGCTGCTATTAAAACTATGTTAACTTCTTCCACTGCGGTTTAGCACAGTGACAATAACCAAAGTGCACTTGTGCTTTTTCATGTTTATTGTATTGTGTTCAATACAAAAAACCATAATAAATAATTCATTCTTGTAAAACCAGCAGGTATTAAAATAATATACTTACAACTTTTTTACATTCAGATTTTTACTGGAAAAGCACAATTTAATCTGAAGAGCTTAAATGCCAGGTCACGTAATAGACTAAAATAATACTAAAATACTGAATAGATTTAGGTATGTCAATGGTAAACTAATTAATTTTCTACATCCAACTGATGACGTCATTAATTTTTGACATTCATAGTATAATCAGTACGGTACCACAGAACATCGAATATAGGTACTGTAAAATGCAAAGAGTTGCACTAAAATAGAATTAATAAATATTATACAAAGGAACGGAATTAACTTATCACGGGTGCCGTAATTGTTTAATAGAGGCTCACTTAAACAAGTATTAACAAATAACATTTCTAAATAAAAAATAAAAAGCGAGCGATATTTTCCGCGTCAAAACTATAGAGATGTAAAGCAATATATTAATTTTGTTAGAGTAAAGGCAAACCCACATGGGCGCAATAACAATAATTAGATATGTGTGTGAGCGACACGCTGAGTGACGCTGACGACACGACATTGCACCCGGTTTTTGTCGTATGGCCCAAGTCAAAAACTTTTCCCGACAACGCTATAAGAACTCAAAGTAACGTCTCCTGTTTTTATTTAGGAAACGGTTTAAGTAAATTATATCTTTTCTGCTGTTCCATCAATGCTGTTTATTAATGAGACAATGGTTTTCAATTTGTAAACAGTTTATTTTCGTAACAGATGAGATATTTTTAAATGACAGTTAATTTAATCAGTATATAAATATATATATACTCTACGAGCCTCTATGGTAAGCATAAGTTCGTTTCGCAACCAAATGTCTCCGACTTTAAATATGAGCACTGTATAAAAAGTACGCGGTACTCGAATATTTATTGCAACGAATACTGAAAAACAGTTTTTATTAAATTAGATTTGCCTTTTAAAAATTTTAACTGCTTAACTAACTCGCTCTTCGCTTTTGACGTGTTACCAGCATTAAGTTATTGTTGACCAGACATCTCATTGGTTGTTTTTTTTAGTTCAATTACACATGTTTTTATGAATAATCTTAATGTCAACTAATGGACGACATTTTGTCCAGAAGATATTTAAGATAAGCTTTCAATTTATTATTTTAATTGAACCAATGTGGTAGCTATTTCTGCTAGCAGAGCCTCACAACAGATAGAATTTTAGGCATTATTTGTCTTCTCCTGTAAAGATGTGTTTGTCTCATGTACGATGTGGAGACATCGAACTGGGACCATATAAGCTTTATGTACTTATAAAATCGTTGGTCTGGACTGCCTGATAACGCACAGCCAAAACTATTAAGTCTAGAAAGCTGAAATTTAGAACATTTCATAAGGAAAGCATCCGCTGAGAAAAGATTTTTGAAAATTTTAACTCCGTGCGGATCGCCAGTCACACAGTAAACATCTAGGAAAGAATTAGTATAGAGTAAGAGATAAGGCGAAAGTAGAAAAGTGGTCTTTGGCATCCTCTACTCAAAAGCCTAAATACAATATCCCGCTGTCATGTTCTGTAGGAACGTATCTTTCAGAAGAAACTTTACAATAGTTAAGAGGCCCCAGAACGCAATGTTTTGGAGGCACGGTCTTAAGTTAATGGTAGTTTGTATAATAGTTAACTGTACATAAAAACTTCTTAAACTTTTACTGCTTCATCGAAAACCTATATTTTCCAACTCGTATTCGCAGTCATCCCCCCGAATTCCGTAGCTTTATACGGCGAATATACGATAATAATAATCGCTTTGCCCAACGAGCTCACGCATCTCAACAACCGGTTCTTGCCTACCAATAATCCCTTCCACGTTCGAATTCCTGTCTTACCAATAAAACAATAAAGTCTAGAACAAAAAACGCCGTTCGTTTACCTTAAGGTCGGGTACGGTAATGATTTTATAGTTCGGCTAAATTGAAACGTGCTCTCCGCCTCGTAATGTTGCATTATTGTCTGTGGCGCTTTTTATTTGGCAAGATTATCACTCGTTTGTTAGTGTGAGGGCCGCGTTGAGGTCCATAATTGGTCGCTACTGGATTTAAATAGGCTGCCAACAAATGTGGTGTGAATTGGCGGGGTTTTCTTAAAAAGATAATAAAAATAATTATATATGTGTATGATTTGTTTTATGATTCATCTCGGAGCCTTAACGCTGAGCGTAGTCAAGTCATAGACAGGCTTACATTAAGGTGCCACTTAAAGTATGGAATAATTACTTGAAATAAATTACATGCTTAGTACCACGTCATATTTTTTAATGTGACCTAATGATGCTAACTTAACTATTAAGGCATATTTTTTATTTATTTTTTGTAGGAAAACTCACTGCGTTGCACAGCTATAAATATGATTATAAAGCACACGAATATACAAATTTTTAACAGTTTAGTTAGTTCCAACAAACGCTGATTACAACACAGATATTAGATTAGATTATACCTAATATCTGTGTTCATATTTTTGTCAGACCTTGTATTTTTATATTTTTAAGATTCCTCGGGAATAGTAGATACTTTTATTCTGGGTAAAAGGAACCGTATTGTTTTCTGTATCCGTAAAAAAAGTATGTAATATTATGTTATCGTTATTTTTGTAAGTTTTGATTTATTTTGCGATCTTGTAATGTAGGTATTTACAAAACACTTTTTAAAATACACGCAATAATGTGTTTTTAATCATATTAAATTTGACAGTGGCAATGAGTTTTTCCTAATAAAAATCGTCAGACAGGTCACTTGGAAGTAGGTGGCTACTGCCGATATTATGCAGTCGTGAGTTAGTGTAATTAGCAATTCCAATATTAACATGTCCTAATTAGTAACATACGCCATAATTGTACAATACCAAATTATGACTGTAATTATTAAATCAGTAGCTCTAGTTTGCGCACGAGAGTACCTTTAAATTATAGGATGCATATAGAAAAGGAAAAAATAAATTAGAAAAATTATAAGCAAGCAATGCAATTTTTTCAAGCAGCCATCTGGTATCTGATAAAGTTATTGAACCCTCAGAGGCACACTTCTTCATAATTTCTAATTGTCACCAGATTTTAAAGGTTTGCATAATCCTAACTAATATTATAAATGCAATAGTGACATTTATTGTTTGTTTGTTACGATTTCTCGCCTTAATTACTCAAATTTTGCATAAAAGTTGTCGGGGATACAGAAAGGGACATAGGGTACCTTCAATCAGTACATGGAGCAAGCATACACGCTGACTAGTCTTATCATAATAGCTTCTTATGTAACCACTTACAGCTACCTCAAATTCGAGATCTTGTCTTTAACGTATCAATACTTCAATAGTTTTCGAAGAACTAATTTGAATCATAGGTAATTTATAGTTCCGGTGGCTAGACCAGTCGCTTTTATGCAGAGCCTTTATGGTCATATAGGCGGCGCTTGTGAAGGACGCCGCGCCCATGTAGGCGGTTGTCTATTAGGTACATTTGAGAGTAAGAAATATTGATAAAATATTGGATTTTATATGACCACCATATTTAGTTGTCCGCTAATCACTAACAGAGCTTTATAACATTAGCATATTCCTGAAATTTTAACAACATTATTATAATGGTATTATGGGTGATGGGAGACAGGACATTTTCAATAATACGCAGTGTTTGATAATTTATATTCCAAAATTTCTGTTAATAATTTTTCACATCTATTCTATTAACCTCTGTTTTGATATCTCTTGTACAAATTCTTACTTTGTGGTTAGAGGGCGCTCGCCCATAAAATTTTTCTATAATATTTAGGGCTTGGTTTCTTTTTTACCACAACAATGGGGGAGGCCTATGTCGAATAGTGAACGTCCTACGGCTGAGATAAGTGGACTGCTCAGATTAGTAAAACTGTTTTACAAATCTGAGGTTGACAGATAAAAAAGGTAGTTTGACAAAGTCGCGGGAAAAAGCTAGTAAGTATAAATAGTAAATGAATCCTGAACATTCAGATGCTTTTTTTCTGGTTTAGCTACTACTCTTTACAATACTGTGGAACTATAAACAAAATGCAGCAAGTTAGAAAAAAAATAAGTCTAGACAGAACAAAAGACTTTAAAATACTAAAATACTATTAGCCAAAATACTCATGAAATTATAAATAGTTAGGTACATGATACATTAATTTTACATCTTCATTTATTATCCACAGTGTTATTTTGGAATGTTGCCAGCTATGTTGAAAGAAATAGCTCGAATGTGAACTCTTCAAATGAATAATTTTGACAAATAATACTGCATTTTTTGCATTATTTTTTACAACATATTAAATGCATTGTTGCATTAAAAATATTTTTTTTTTTACAAAAATGCATTTCACACTGCTCATGTATCATATATATGATATAATATCAATTGCTGTTTTTATCTTAGCAAAAAACTACAATAGAAAAATTGCATATTTTGTAAAATTGTTTTCCAAATTATAATGAAAATAATTATTAAGCCAAATTAAAGGAAAAGGACTATTTTAAATGAATTTTTAATTAATATTTGTCTCATAAAAAATTGATAAAAAATTATCGGAGATTTTGATATTTGTTATTTAAATATCGGATTTTGTTGAACCCTGATTACCTACTATTACTTTAAAACTGCGGTAAACCTCTACTTTTGCTGGGAAATTTGAAAAGTACCAACTTAATACCTATATTAGTTCATAGCCATAATACGCATCTATATAGTGCGTTTATTATTAGTTTATTTAATTAAACTTCAGAGAAATCAGCACTGGCAACTTAATATTATACCTACTTAGGTGGTGTGCTGACAAATCATTAGAACACAAACCTTTCCTAGTCATCGCAAATTTGAACATACGAAACTCGATACCGTCACATGCCTCTGTGTTCTTACGAAATCGGACTACATTGACCTCTGTTAGTTGCCAAGGCGTTATAAACTCTATGAATAAGCAATATAGAACGCAAATTGCGTTGACCCCTCATATAAATGTCACGGAATCGTAATGTGACACTAAACGACCGTCATTGTCGATGATTTGAAAAAGTTAACACGTGTTTCTCTATGTTTTTGTTGGACAGAAGTTCAAAAATCTTCGCTTAATTACCACCCGATTTGACGCGCTGAGGGGGGGATTTTTTTAATTTAAAATTTATCCGTAACGAATGTTCTGCTGAAGAATTTTTAAATACTAATTTAGAGTATTATTGCTCCTATACTCATTGGATTTTAAAACGGTTTTTACTATAAAATGAATATTTTTTCCATAATATTAAATTATAAAATACTAGTAGGTGCCTGCGACTTCGTCCACATCCGATCGCTACCAAACTTCACAGGATCTGAATTCACACCCGCTGGAGTAATCTGAAGGTTGTCTGAAAATTTTATCAAAATCGGTTCAGCGGTTTCGGAGTTCATAGGGAACATACATAGTTACATACATACATACCTACATACATACATACATACATACATACCTACATACATACATACACAGAACATGAAATGATCAGATGGTGTCTATAAAACGCTATTATTCACTTAGAGAAAAAAAAATGCTCATATCCAAGTTTCACGCTCACTCACTTACATCTCGAGATTAGCGTGCTCAAAGAACACGCAGACACTTACTTTAACACAACGATAGATGCGTACGGAGTAGCCCCATCCCATTACTTTTGGTCTAGACTAGGATGGGTGAGGGGGTGCGTAGACGAGCTTTATAAGCCTACACTTACCAACCCCAGCTAGAAAGCTAGGACGAGGCGTCATAGCCGAAATCCTTGAGTCTAGAAGAAAGAAGTACGCTAGCACTAATTAGGGTTGTTCCACGTGCCTTTTGTACAACAAGCGACGCAGAAAAAGCATCAAGAACGATTGCGTAAGTAGGGTATGCGTTTCTACGCAATGTTTTCATTCTTCCTTTTGTAAAGACACACGCCAACGGTGTTTGATTGTTAGAACTTGGTGGAAGATATTTTTTTAAACAGAAATCATAGTTGAATCCTAAAGTAGCAGGTTATCTATACTTACGGGTATAAATTGTTTGTTCTGAGTAACTCAACGCACAGCCAAAACTACTTATTATGTTTAGAAAATGGAAATTTAAAAAAGAGATTTAATTTTTATTATAATGTAAGCCGGATACAAAGTAAGGATTTTTGATAATTTCAATTCCGTGAGAAGCCGGGGGCGGTTCGTTAGTCCTGGTGATAGTTAAATCGTATTCCATATAGAAACCAAGGTATGGTTAAGTAGAAACATGCTTTGCTAATTTGCATTTTAACTGCCTCGCTGTCGAATGGACCAATGCATGGTGTTACTTCTCCACTGTTACATTTTTATTGCTTATAACTGTTTGTCGAAGTGGACTATAACTATGTCTATAACCTTAAAAGTTTACATAAAATATCTTATAGGTATATAATTTTTAATGTCAACTCTCTGCTCATCACACCTTCAGCTGAATATATATTTTTATAACATACTAGCTGTCCCGCATCCCGGCTTCGCCCGGGGTGCATTTTTTTTCGTAAAAACCTTCCCTGATTATTCCTTTATCAATTGGTAAGAACCGCATGAAAATAGGTGCAGTAGTTTTTGAGTTTATCGCGAACAGACAGACGACTTTGTTTTATAATATGTAAGTATATTTCTGTTCATTAGTAACGTTTGATAGTAACAGTAACTACTTACAATACTGATCTACCACCATTACCTACTTTGTATACATCTACTTATATTACAAGAGATTTACAAGGAGAGTTTGACAGACTCAGACTTGATTCGCGATTGGGCTTGTACCTTTTTAAATTCTACACTAGCGCTTCGCACGGGTAATTTTTTTTTGGAAAACTATAAGTATACATAAACTTTCCACTATTATCGCTCTTTCCATTAGTGAAAACCGTATCAAAATCCGTTGGGTGTTTTAGAAGAAGTTAGCGAAGAAACAGATAGAAGCGGGCACCGACTTTATTTTCTAAACTCTAAATTATAATCTATCTAGGTATATCTATACATAATATTATAAAGAGAAAATATTTGTATTTTTGTATGTAATGAGTAAATTCAAAAACTACTGGACCGATTTTAAAAATTCTTTCACCCATAGAAAGCTACATTATCAGCGAGTAACATAGGCTATATTTTATAAAGTAACGCGGACGAAGTCGCGTGCAACAGCTAATATTAAGATGTAGGCTATGTCCATTTGAAATAATGTATGAAATATTTTTTTGTGCAGTGAATTGAATCTTATTATTTCTCTAAGATCATAGACTAGAATTGAAGTGACACATTTAACATCGTCTATAATTTAAGTTTCACTGCACACGTGCGGCCTAACACATGCGGAACTGTGTGCGCTTGCGTCTAAAATTTGCATACTTTAAATGCAAAGTGGACTCGCTTCATTTAATGGATGGAAATCTATATGTATTAAACGTTTAGTGCTGGCTTAGCCAGCATTATGTTTAAAACTTATTTCACTTTGATTGCATTTTCATTCTTGTCCAGAATTAGTTAGACTCCTCGACAATATAAGATTTGACATTTAAAAGATACATTGCCGGAGTCACATTTAACTACGGAGTATTCCCACTCGTTCCCAAGGAAATGATAAATTTCATGGGCTAATTGTCAATAAACCGCCAGTCATAGAAATAAGCAAACTTGAATTATTTCTTTGCGTAAGGGATTCCAGAGCCTATTCCCACATCCCCTCCCTTTTATCCTATCGGGGCTGGCGATGCAATTGATATTACCGTGGTATTGCTTATGTTCAAAGGCGATGGTAAGCCTGCTATCATATTGACCGTCGTTGCTCAAATTTCAATATCATATTGCTACGTTGCCATCGCTAACTGAAGATAGTTTGAAAATGTTCACACCGTCCAATTGGCTTAAACAGAACAATCGTAAAATGTGCAGTAAAAAGCGATACCTTATATATCCCATTACAAAAAGCCACAGTAACGGTGCGTCAAATACTCGTATATGTAGTAGGTGAACTGCAAAATCACAAGTTGGGTGAATCACGCACACATGAATGGCGCTTGTATTTAAATCAATCAGAACGCATTTATCACAGACCGGTTAGTCGAACGAATCAGCGCTATCATTTCTTGATACTGTCACTCAAGTTTAATAGAACTAACAATCAGAAATTTTATTAACACAATTATATAAATCTCTGTGCCCACTTCCTTTTTATTATATGGCGATTAAGATTATTGAAGTATTACATTTTTAATATAGTCTAATATACTTAAATGATTTATTTAAGGCCAGTCTTATATTACAACTAAAAGTTATTATTTTATTATCTAGCAAGTACATAGAAACTTATTTTTGAATATATTTTTTTTTTTGTATTTTAGTGTTCTTAAATAATCAATATTTATGGTTTAACTCGAGCCAAGATCGTAATTTCCGTTTAACGCAAGTCTCCGGCACGTTATAACCTAATCCCAAATTGCTTGATACGTGAAAACAACAGTGTAAACTTTCAATAGGACTTCCCTTAAATAATTTAACTTTCTACAGTTAACATTTCCTTAGACACTATAGTCCTACAGTATGGGGTTAGAAATAGATGTAAGATATAAAGTACGTTTAAATATTACTTTTTCTTACATATAATTTTGAACTGCAAATTCTGTTACTTCACTGAATATCAGTGAATCTGTGACATACATCTTAAAATATATAACCAATCGTCGTTTCTCTGTTTAACGTCAGTTTAATGTTTCGCTTTATATTCTATTTATGGAGCGATGTCTTCGATGTTTTTGACTTTTATTGTATGAACTTGAAGACATATTGGAAATCCATTTCCTTTGCAAATAGTAATACCTCAGTGTGGGATGTATGACGAACCTGTTATTAAAATAAAATTATTTATTACTAGCTGTTGCACGCGACTTCGTTCGCCTTACTTTATAAAATATAGAATATGTTACTCGCTGATAATGTAGCTTTCTATAGGTGAAAGAATTTTTAAAATCGGTCCAATAATTTTTTCAGTTTATTCATTAGAAACAAAACTACAAAAATACAAATATTCTCTCTTTATAACGTCAGTATATATTACCGTTTGCGTGCGCGTATGCATATAAATAAATTATATATAAATAAATTAAATGTACATGTCTATGTAAATAATCAACTGTTTACATATAAATAAATTATAACCTATGTATTGTTCTGACGTACAAACGTACAAATTACATTAATGAAAAGTTTCATCAAAATTCGTTCAGTAGTTTTGGCGTGAAAGAGTAACAAATATCCATACAACTATTCTGACATACTTATTCATTTATTTATAATATTAGTAAGATAGAGATTACTCACCGACAGAATACCTATTTACGTGTGTAGGTTGTAGACATAGTCGTACTTCGGCAGCCATATGATATTCAATTATTAATTCAATAATTGTAATTGTTTGCATGCGATTATAAGCGTCAGACATCACACATCATATTATAAACAACACCATAATGCGCAGATTGTTGAGTTCCGTAGCACGTACTCAAACACATTATCACGGAACGGTAGTGGATCTCCTTGGTTTAATTAAACGAAAAATTAAGCGAATCATCAGCAGGATGAAACTTTCCTAGAATAGAATTCTGCAATCAGAATTCAGGCAAAATACCTATAATATGACATATAATTATATTCGAAAACAATAAATTTAAAATCCCTTCCATAATCGTAGTTCTGGGTACCATTTGGTGAGGTTGACATTTCAAACTTAAGAAATTTACCAGCTCTTTCGTTGGTATACTGTTTTTTGTTTTTTCGAATAGTAATTTTGCTCAAAATTATTTTCAATACATAAAATTGCATACTTTTCTCTCTTGTCTAATTTATAACTTGAACACGACCACATTACAAAAAAAACTGCACTCTGTCTTAAATACTCTACTTAAACTCCACTCCACTACATAAATTATTTTGAAATATTATAAATATTTATTGCTGACCATAAAATCGTAATAACTTTTTAAGGTTCTCAAGTCACAATAATAAGTAGGTATTTTTTTTAAATATTTCTTCTGAAAAACAGACCTATACTTAAACAAAATAGCAATGGAAGCATATGCTGGGGCCATAAACTAAATGATCGTAGGCGAAAAAGTAAAACATAAATATAGACTTATTTACAGGAATGAAAAACTAGTCAAACAGTCAACAGACTGGCCAGCGTTGTTTTTAAATACCAACAAATTCTTTAATTTTTTTTTTAATTTTAAAACAATATTTATATATATTATAACAACAAACTATATTTAATTAATTGCTAAATATTGTTACTAATTAAGTTATTTAATTAACTAATTACCTAGTTTATTAAGAACCAATTGTAAACGAACGAATTGGGTCAAAAAATGTTTGTTTATGACGATAATTGGTGTTCTTTGTCGATTATTTATGTTGGACTTCTTATGATTCGAGATAAAATGAATTAGAGCTTCCTGGAGGAAACAAGAAGTGGGAACGAAATTGTTATAAAAAGATTTTTTTTTAATTAACCCAATTTGCGTTTTAACCATTTAAAGTTTTTTTTTTTTTTTTTGCTTCAATAGATTGCGGATTTTTACAAACTTCCATAGAGAAATAGCAATAAAATCACAAAAGCAATGATACCTCAGTGCCTCGAAAAGCTGCCGAAATAGGTAATTACAATATGTGGGCTTGTACTCGCTTTAACCGCGAAGGAAAACATCATTAGGAAACTGCATGTCCTATTTTTTTTTTTCTTTTTTTCTAATGCAGGCTAATAGTCCAATTGACTATTATCAAAAGCATCGCCCAAGTTGCAAAAACTTTGCCCAAAGGTAGAATAAAGGAAATGAACCCTAGCATCACTTATCATTCACCGAAACACAACAACACACATGCTGTTATTTCACGGTGGACTTATATACTATCCAATTATGACTGCCTAACTATCATACTATCACACCAATCTACAATCTTCAAAGACATCTGAAGTCCGTACTTGCATTGTCCAGCCGACACATAACTATAACCGCGATTAAATGTAAAGAAATTTTAAATATATTCTTGATAAGTGTTATCTTACGCAAAGGAAGTGAGCTGATTCCTGCCTCGAAATGTGCCTATGATTTTTGATTAATCACATATGTATGAACTTGGCCTCGTTATATTAAAAATGTATTTTGTATAAATATACCTACATCTACGAACATCCTTATTTGCCTGTGTGCCTTTATTTAAGTCGAATGATGCAACTAATGCAGTCTTCTCTCAGAGAAAAGTTCAAAGAAATAAAGATTTTAACTGTTACATGTCAGTATATTTATGAAAATTTAATTTACGCGACTAAATATATTAGTCAATTTAATAAAAAATATGATGTACACAATATAAATACTAGGTTTAAAAATGATTTAGATTTACATAACACGCGACTCCACAAGATAAGTAATTCTTTTATGGGTCAATGTATACGGTTTTATAATAAACTGCCTGAGATGATCAGAGCCTTATCTATAAATAAGTTTAAGGGTGTCATCAAAACCAAACTCCTCTCGAAAGGCTATTATAGTATTGTATATGTACTTTGATTTTGTTTGTATTAAGTGTACCTAATTGTTGTAATTTTATATTTTAAAGATGACAAAAGAATAGTATCCTGAGTTTCTTTCGGGTTTTCTTCTCAGGATCGTCATCTTGGCTTTTTTCCGAAACCCTGGTAAATTTAAAATAATTATGACGATCATAAGAGTTTCTTGGATAAATAAATATTTTGATTTTGATTTTGATAATGCGACGCAAGACATTCGCGGCATTTATTCAACTCGCGAAAATAATAAAATACTCGCCAGAATTTCCAATATTTTAGAAAAAATTGTAGCTATTGATTGACAACTCAATTTTAAATGTACATGATAGCTAGGATGTTTTCACGGAAAAACATTATTGACTTTTTGTCAGTAATATTAAAAAATAGATATAAATTATATGCTGTGCCTTATTTACGTTTATATAGTTTTGTAATACCAACGATATCGTTGGTGTGCTGATCTGACTTAAATATAATTTATTTATTGAAACGTTTTTTCATTGCATATCATCTTTCTTCCTCGGGTATTTGTTTTGCAAGCAATGTGATTCGCTCATTGCAATTTGAACTTTTATATTTTCCACGAACCAATGTCGGTTGCTGCAAGTCTGTTACCGATGATTATGGATTTTGTCACGTAGGTACACAGGTATATTTATATATGGATTGTGTCACGTAGGTACATTATTTATTTAACAAGCTCCATTACAGGCTGAGGGACTTACATATTACTATCAGGAAACACGAATAACATTGTGCAATAAATATATAACTAGGTTAGGGCTAGTGGCCTGTCGCCCGTCGTAAAGTCCCCATGGCTTACCTCCACTTTCGAGTACTCTGAGGTTCTGACAGGAAGCATAGACCTCCCCGCGCTGGATAGCCGTGACTATAGTCCGTGTTTAGACAGTTGACCCCTCGAAGCGTTTGATTTATTATACTTGTCTGTGACGTCACTGGTAATGACTCCGACCAAAGTAAGACCGTCGCGCATTCACGAAATGCAATACTGTGATATTCTATTTGTACAATGCAAATCTCAACACAGTTTATAAGTCCGCAACTTTATCATTGACATGCATAACTCTCTTCAGGCGTGTCGGACATTATTCATTCGTCGGTTCACACCTCCAGCATACCACGCTATGACAAATGCACGCCGCGTACACAGTACACACCGGCGCAAGCGCATACGTTGGGCGAATGAGCGCGATCAAGTATGATAATAGTTATGATACCGGTCGTGGGACTTGTATGGATTTATTATGAGGCTCATTTATTTTTATCGTGAACTATCTCAAATCGTTCCGGATTTATATCACCCTCCACAATGTTGCAAACGTTTTCTAGTCACGGATGCTTTAATTTTTACTATTATTAAAATTTAAAAGTCCTAGTCCTAGTTTTATAATGTTACGTATTAAAATAAAAAAAAAATCGAAATTCAAAAATCCTGTCTTAGCAGATGCTTAAGTTACAAAATAAACAAATGTTCCAAAATTCAGCTTTCTAGACCTACTAAATATTTCTGACTGTTTATTGATAGTCAGTCAGGACAAACGATTTATAAGTAAGTATAGATAATTTTTAAATTAATAATAACATGTTAACCACACTCAAAGAAATAATTTCAGTCATGGGACAAGAAGTATTTTGATAGGTTTTGTACTTTTTCGTATTTAAAATTGAACGAATGAAACTCATTCAACTTGGCTATCAGTGGCAGAAATGTTCTTTCTAAACATAATGATTCATGTTCCTACTCAATGTCATATTCCAAAGAGTTCAACACTTGGCCCTAGGTCAAGAGGTTATTCAGGTAATGTTGAATAGGCCTCGTGACCCAGAAGATATTATATTTTACATTTGTGCACCATCCATACCAAATAGAGTAAGATAGAATTTGTGTGTCATTTTAAATTTGTTTAAAATGTGTATGCAATTCATTTACAATATTTATTTAACGTAACTAAGTACGTCTAACGAGAGTTAGATCTTACAGAAAACCATCGTAAAAAACAACATATGTGGTTTGGATACCAAATTCCACCTATATCAGTCATGGAAACCAGTTCATGATCGTGTTCATGATAAGAGACGCTATAGAGTTCCTACAACTTGAGCTTTATCGCCATCTGTTTCCTATGACTTTTTTGCAGTAGCTATGACGACGCCAACGTACCCTACCGGGGTCGTTGTACTCGTTGTCCATTGGGATTATCTAGGTTATGTCCAGATGTCCTATGTCCAGAGCACAATCGATCGTTCCTGAGAGTGAATCGATTGAATATATTTTATACATTAAAATCAACTTCTAGTAATGTGAGTGTCAACCATTTAGATGAAACTTTGGACAAAGAGAGACCATACATAACCCATAACTTTTAATGGTAATAATTCCGTTTCCCTATAATAAAAATTTCATATTTTAATAATGTATAACAGCACAATTCTGTTTAGTGTAGATTTTGTTATAGGTAACAATTGCACGAGGATAAACCAATTAACAAAATATGTACCTACTTATTGTTTTTGCGCGGAATCATAATTTTATTTCGTTTCTGGCATAAATACTGGATTAATTTTATTATCCTTACGCACGTTTTCTAATGGACCCCTCAATGTTCACTTAGAAGACGAATCTCGACATATTATCATAAGAAAATTACCACTTTATAAAACGACTGGCGGACCGCACCTTGCTTCGTGATGCGTTAGGAAAATGACCATCTCGGATTATATTTTAAATAAGAATACACTTTATTAGGTTCTAAAATCAAAATTTAGTGTGTGATTTTTGACTAATAGACATTCATTAGATGGTACGGAAATTAGTTTATTGATCTGAGTAACACCGAGGATTTGCTGGCATGCATTGATCCCGAAAATATCAGAAAGATATGGGACGGGGAGTAAGCTGTTTTACTTACGCATCGAAACACTTCAGCCCATTGGTGACAGAAACCAATGTTGGGTGTATATCTTATGGGCATAATGCGAACTGTGTATCAATCTTTGCATGCGATTTGAAAGATCTCCGCTGTCAAATTGACGTGTTTAATTGTAATTAATTATGATTTCTTTTTCATTACAGATACAATCAATCACGATATTCAACGGGACATCCCCAACTTAGCAAATTAAGTGCAACTTGACAAAAGTTATCTGTGATCTCATTATAAATAAGTAAAACTGCCTAAATTAGTGTAAGTGCGAGCGAAACATAAATGATAATCCGGCTCGAAGGACCAAGGATCCGGCTTGAAGGACCGCTTACTGGGGTGATAGTGGTTCAGTGAGTCATGGATGACAGATAGTGGGTTTTAGTTTTGGATAATGGAAGTAGGGGCCCTAGGGTCTTGAAAATGCCGCACGCGCATACGAGTTCTGCGGCGAGCTCGGGGGGTGATGACCTGGGCTCAACGGATGAGGTGAAGGTCTTCAAGGACGAAGGTGATGGGGAAGACGAAAAACGAAGTTCCGAGAACCTACTTGAGGAGAAGTCTAGTCTTATAGATTGGACTGAGAGTGAGGTTAGTACTTTTTTTTCTAATAAAGTAGTTCGGCGAACAGGACATGCATTTTTTTTTTCAATTGTATATTTACGCTTAGTAAATTATATTTTATGCTTATGGAAAATTCATATTATATGAACTCAAATAATAAACAATTAATTTATGAACACCATTTGCATGTTTTCGCATAATATAACCCAATTTTAACAGAAAAAAAAAACCAAGATTCGTTAACAATTTACTAAGGAAATAAACGATTAATTAAGAAGCAAAGCGAAAACTATCGAACCAATAATAATAAGGCAATTTGCAGAGTTTTTCTATATAATTAGTTCTTTCAATTTCGTTATTATTTAGACACAATGCTCTCCTAGTCCTGCTAGGTGTAGGAATTAAGATTAATATTCCCAGTTTTTACAAAAAAAAAAAAAAATCCAGTCTATTTCTATTCTATTTTATATTATATACCTACTTTATAAAGAATGTTATGTTTTATAAAGGAAAGTTGGAACAACGTGGTTTGTTAGCGCTTTATATTATCAACGCTTATTGACCAAATCGTTGGATGCATAATAAATATTTTATATCGTCATACATAACCATCAGTTATTATCAGATAAGATTTAAGTCACAATTACGTAAAAAATAATTGTAATTGTCAGGCGTTAAAATGTTTATTTTGACAGCTGGTGCCTGCGACTTCGTCCGCGTTGAAATATAAATAACTATATAAGCAATATGAAGGTACCCTATGTTGGTTGAGTAGTTCAGACATGAAAAGGTAACAGACAGACAGAGTTACTTTCACATTTATTATATTAAGTATGGAATTATGGATAATCCGTTTTGAACAGTCCTTTTTTTCTGTATGAAAGGTTCCACCATTTTTATGTATCATTATCATGATCGGTTGAGTAGTTAAGGCGTGAAAGCGTAACAAAATATATACAAACTCACTTTTGCATTTATAATATCAGTAAGGATAGTCCCTTTTGCCACTCATTGATTGTGAATTCTTTGATATTAAGATTTAAGAATTAAACAACGTGTATACATATTACTTCTTTATATTTCTATTTATTAGTGAATTATTAAAGGATAATTTTGTATCAAGTAATTTAAGCATTATTCATTTAAATATATTTTATCAATTTTTAAAGCGTTGTACACTTACATATTACGTTAAACTGTATTTGGTCAGTAACAGTACGTAAATATAATATGCTAATGACATCAATGTCACTATGCAATAATAGCTCTTTATGTAAAATTTATTATTGAACATGTGCATTGTACGCTTATATTAATTAACTTTTATCATCAAATTAGCATCTGTCTCCTGCAAAGTCTATGTAATTCGATCCTAGAACAAAAAATAATGGCATCAGTTTACTACGTGATACCTACTAGACTACTTTCCTAGGTGGTCCGTTCAATAAATGTGTTCTGTGTCCTTTAAAATTAATATGTAGGTTAAAAAGTTTCACGCGGCGCCTCAATTTGTAGTTTTTCGGTTATTTTATCTTGAAACCAGAGGTTTTCAAACTTTTAAAACTTTTTAGGCGATTTCAAAAAATCAGTATTGATATATTTTTGGAATTATAATGAAATCTTGCTTCATCGCGTGTATTTAACAAATAGAAAAATATGTAAAACACTTTCCGGTATTCGACCTACATCAAAATTGATTAAATATGCAAATACGCATTAACTTGTGTATTTTGACACACTTTTTGCAAACTTTTTGATGTTATGGAAAAATTAGTAAATTGGGCAATATAATAATAACCTATTAATAACTGTAAATGACATAACTTAATAGTTTAAATAACATCGAAGAACGAATTGTGTATTATGAGAGCTTTGTATTCAGAAAACTTTGACGACACGGTATCAGACACTTATGTAAATATATTATCCTGTTTATTTTATATTTTGTTTTATTAATTTTTGGGACACATACAGATATAAAAACAATAATATAGAAACAAACATTCCACAAGCGTGTCCACAGGATAGATAGAAATGTTTTAAAATGTTTTCACAATTTTCAAAGAAAAGAAAGTTTTAATCTCTCTTGCACTTTGAGAATCTAAGATTTCTATCAATGCATCAGCAGGTGTCGTATTCAGGTAGGTGGGTTCCTTTTCAACATATTCCATGTATTTGGCCTCACAATGGGTTCCGTACGCCCACGATGCGCAAGCCAAAATTTTGCTATTAATTCTCGCGTGCGAACCATTAATTATGAATTTTGTCACCATTGTCATAAGAGTTTGAATTAATAGAAAATTTTATTTATTCCTTTTGCTCGTGAGTTGAAGATTTACACTGATTTTAATACAAATGCATTACGCTTATTCGAAGTTTTTTTTAATAGCATAGGTACTATTTCATAAGGTATGCGTGTGCATTTATGATATATAATCACACCAAATACCCAAACTTTTCGTGAAACTTGTTATAAATTCATTTTTAGCTTGATTGGGGTTTAGTTTCGTGAAGTAAGATAATTTACTATTTATAAGTAACGAGCTGACCCACGAACTTCATACCGCCTAACCCGTTTCATACAAAATGTATGAGAAAATGAATTTTCTTCATATATATTTTTTCGTGAATATTCGTGAAGATCATAAAAATCGGTTCAGCCGTCTTGAGCTATAAATGATGTAATTAATACTACTTTCTTTTATAATATATAAAAATACAATTACGTGCCTTGGCAACATGGAAATAATAAGAATAACAAAATAATATTCGAGTTATTCCATAAAAAATATCATCTGCGACTTTATTTTCAATTTTTCTAGTTTCTATTGGAATTTTTTACAACTTTAGGTAGATTCAATGATTTTTAGTGATTATCGTCATTTTCTTAACGGATGATGAATAATGATTTAAATCATATTATTTCATCATGCGGCTCGAAGGACCAGCCATTGTAAGAGTTGTATATTTTTTTTTCCAATTTTGTGTACATCTATTATAAGTAATAAATCAATAATAGCATATATAAACTGATTTTTTGTATATTTTCTTTAAATAAATCCAATCTTGCATTCTTCATAGTCCTCGTTCGAGATTGGACGACTCGATATAAAATTAATTCCATAAAAATGTTGTAAACCACTACATTAAGTATTACCATCTTCGAATACGTGTCACAAAATTAATATTCATAAGGGAACTCGGTAATTGACCTTATTATGTCCGATCCACACGCTCAGATTAACATCGCACTATAAATGAGTCAAGCGCCTAATTTAACACAAAAGATACGGTCACAAATAAAGTTGATAACAATCGCGTTACGATAGAAACGTCTTAGAAATCGCAAATTGTCCGTAAAACAAACAAAAACCGCAACGAAACGTACCCAAAATAGAAAAAAAAGACGAATTCTCCAAAGCGTCCAAATAAATTATAAAGGCATTGTTTGAGTATTTCCGAAAATTCTATTCGTTGCATTACAATAACTCTCAAAACTTACCTGCATCCGAATATTTCTCATAATAAAACAAGCGCTGTCTTGACTCAATTAAAAAAAAAATCAAATCCAGCAATGCTTTGTCCACAAAATTTACCTGTCGACCCTAGAGGCAATACTGCAAACACCTTACAAATTTATTCAACCGTCACCTTTACTCTTTACTGTAAATACACTCGCGTGAAAGAGACAAAAGTGTTTTGTTACAAACCAAGTCACGGAACATATAAATATTGGATTATAGTTAGGTGCAATTTTGCTGTATATGTCATAATAGCTACGATTATCGTACGTGATGTTATTACAATGAGTCTTTGTATCGTTTCTTTCCAGTTTCGATTTCTCAAGATTACAGTTTTCGTTTGTCCGAGAATTGGTTTCGTTGCTTTTACGCCTACTTGGTCTTTGTATAGCCGTGTTTGTTTGTTGAATTCACTATGTATGTATGTTCGAGTACCTATGCGATTTATAATTGAATAAATTGTTCAAATTGTTTAGGCTCTTTTATGTTTCAACTTCTGCTTCTATTCTATCCTTATTTTTCCAATTTGATTATTGTAACTGATAGATTATTTTCATTAAATAGTTATTAGTTACCGATATCCATCAATTTTCATATAATTAATTGGCATAACCTGATCTTTTGAATCATTGACATATATATACACTTTTATTTAAACCTAATTTCACTATTGTGTTATAGTGGTTTTTGTAGATTCTTTCACTTCACTACTAGTTCTTTTATACGAAACTCCTTTGCTTTAAGTCTCATCCTCATCCCACTTATACATAGCTACAACAACCTACAAGTTAATGTTGACAATTAATCTGAATGTAAGAGTGCTTGCATAGTTAGTTGAATTATTTTGCACTCAATTTTATCTGCGAATTAGTAATTTGTATTAAATTATAGTGGAATGAGAGTCTGGCTAGTGTAATTCACGCGGAATATTTATGTGCATTGTCTACAGAAGTTAAATCGCTTGCCCATTTCCTTTGTGGTCAGCGGTATTGCGTCAAATTACGTATTAAGATTCATTTTGTATTGTTATACTTATTTAAGGACTTTCTTACCGGCTGTGGACCTAGAATTTTTCAAATACATATAGGTAGTTTATTTCTTTATCTTAAGGCTAGGTATAAATAAAAATCATCGATGATAAAAATATACTTGTATCAGGAGACCCCGAAATCTAATCAAAATGGCATTAAAACATTTAGAAATCCATAAACCTTATTTCTTTGTATGTCTTGTCTATTGTCTCTTATCTTTACAAAAGACATACAACATCAGTGGTGTCAAAAATATGTAAAAAAAATCAAATAAAGGCCCTTTAACACCACCATAAATCTTTCAATATCTCAAATAATAGTTAATATTATGAAGAGAAAAGATTTGTATTTTTGTTTGTAATGAATAAACTCAAAAACTACTGGACCGATTTTAAAAATTCTTTCACCTATTAGAAGCTACATTATCAGCGAGTAATAAACGCTATATTTTATAAAGTTACACATACGAAGTCGCGCAATCTTTTAACTAAAACGATGCTTATAGTTTCTTATAGCCTCTGCTAACTAGTTGCAAATTTCTTTACTTCCATTCATGAGTTGTTATTTACAGTTCAAAAAAATAAAAACCAAAATAAAAACGTTCAGCGAACAGCCTATTTAGCAAATCAACATCACATTTGAACAAGTTAATACACACAATGTAATATTTTATTAAAATTTGACTTTTATGGAATAAGAGAATGTTTTATATGTCCACTTTTAAAAAACAAAAAGTTGAAGTGAACATTTGAGTAATATCGCACAGTTCCCCGTTACTGAATTCGATCTATATTTAGCGAACAAGGCGGGCTTGTCTCACTCCATCCATGCTCCATCCGCTTCCGTCGGCCATGTTGAGACTTGATCTGTTACTCGGTTCTTGGTAAGGTTAGAGTTGTTTGGACCCCACAAATGTGTTTTTAACAGTATGGAAACTGGAGTTCTCATTTGAAAATATATAATCTAATTAAAATGAATTAACCTTAAAAGTAACAGACTTGTTGGTTATGTATGGAAATGTTTGATTTCATTAGACACTAAACTTGCTTTAGTGTAAGTGTACACATTAATAAAGAGGAAAAAAATATTTGTTCACCTGTATGCAGTGTTTCTAAAATTCTTCTAAAAGTTAAGAATTGCTTAGCTTAAAATCTATAGCATTTGCATAAAATAGAAACTATAAATTTCAAAATTAAATATTCCATTGGTCTGATCTGGTTGGAATCTACAAAAAAAAAACTAGCATCGTTTAGCAATTTTTTGTGCGCTAGTTTAACAATAGTTGGACTTTTTTTTCCAACCTATAATGATTATTCAATAACCTTTAATAAATTTTGAATTGTATTGTAGTTAAAAGTTGTCACTTACTGAAAGGAGCGTTATCAAATTTCTTATATTTTTATTCTAAATTCTCGACCAAATTTGAACCAATTTTGAGTCACAGCTAGAGTATTTTAATTTAATCTTGCCAGTCTGTCAGTTCTATTTTATCTACAATCATTGCAAACTAATCAAATTCTAAGAATACAGTTGCAAAAAAGTCTCAAGTTACAAAACAAGTTTCCCTTTAATGTTCTTAGTTTTTCCTTTCTAAGCTTCCTGGTGTGTCAAGATAACTCATTGGGCTAGCTAGATTGTAGGTTCCCAAGACTGAAGATATAAAAAAACACATTTGTTTTTTATGTTATATGTTATAGAATAGGGTGTCCCGAAATTCAACATTTACCTATACCTAATTACAGTTTCTTATAACGTGAAAAACGTGACGTGATTAAACGTGGCGTGAAAAAGTATACTAAAAAGAAAAAGTAAAAAGACAAAAGTACATATATCTTATAATATAAAACACCTAAAATATATATTTTGTCAGTTGTTGAAATTTTTATTTTTATATGATCCCTCGGGAACAGTACTTTTTTTTGTGCGTGAAAAAATGTCCTTTGTTTGCTTCTCTGTTAATATGATACTCGGCGACAAATTGCGCTTAACAAATATATGTATAATCCCAACAAATATATGCCAAAAATAGGGCATATTATATCGGTTAAATATTTGACAAAATCACTTTGTCATAACATCAATAATTCATCCACTATTTTTTTTATTATTTACTCCAGAGACCTTTCCACATTAAATATTAAAGTGACGTGAAATTATATTTCCGAGAGACATTGGCCTTTCATCTGCACGCTTGACTTTGTCGTTTAAACACGAAATAATTGAATAATTTATTATACAAAACGTTCCCAGCGAATTACAAATCCTGTATTAATTCAGCCTTGAAGTATATTCAGTTAATTAGAGTACTTTATGCAATGCTTGGATAGACTTCATTAGATGTAAGAAGATGTTAAGAACGCGTACAAAGGTACACTAGCACCGCCACTCCTTTAAAAAATATTATCTCGTATCTGAGAAGGAAAAATAAATAACTGCTCAATAAGGACTCTCTGTCTAGAATTTTCTAATATATCTTTTATAAAGTTTCATATTGAGACACGAAGCAAGAAAATTGGATCTAAAGAAAAGTGGCCATATTTCTTTAGATCCAATTTTGTTGCATCGTGTCTCAATATAAAACACTTCATAAAAGGTTTTAGAAAATTCTACACACTTACCGAGGGTAATTATTGAGCAGTAATTGATAATTCCTTCTCAGTAATATTTTTTTAAAGGAGTGATGCTAGTGTACCTTTGTACGCGCTCTTAATAGTGCTTTAATCACGATATCTATAGGTATTTTTTTATTTTTGTTTGAAATGAAAAAACTCAAAAACAATTGGACTTATTTTAAAAATTCTTTCACCTATAGAAAGCTACATTATCAGCGGTTAAGCCTTTTGTGCACCACTATATATCCTGATGTGGTAAGCACATTGGCAGCTTCACTTGGTCTGTGTCTCCGAAATTTTAGGATTCCTCATTATGTTTTCTGTCTAGCTTAGATCAATAAAGTGATACGATTTACACTTGAAATTGAAAAGCTCAGAGTTAGCATAAAAACGGCTAATAAAATAAGGTGGTAAACACGTGGTAAACATTAACATTATTTAAGAGTAGTGGGATGATGAACTAGGTAAAGGTACGAGGTTATTTTCCTTTAAAAGCAATACAATTTTCTACAAGGTCCCAGTGCAACTACAATTAAAATAATCAACGATTCAACAGCAGCTTTTGTACGATAGTCGTTATTAATTTCACGAGCCATATCTAGACGTTTGTGGGCGTGAATACATACATACTTCCTAATTACGATCCATGGAGTCTGTTTGTTTGAACGTGGGCCGTTGCATTGGCCTGCATAGTTGTTTTGCAGATTTAAAGTTCTGGATGTGGCTGCTTAACATTTTTGATTCATTATCGATCTGAATTAATTACTTATATTAAATAATTAACCCAAAATTTATATCATAAGATAAAGTTTTTTGTCCGCTTCTATTCTTTTTCGTTTATTCTTCCTGTATTCTTCCTCGTTTATGCCTCTTTCCATTTGTGAAAACCATATTAAAATTCGTTTTGTGGTTTAGTTGCATAATAACGTTTTTTCTACTTAAATGAAAAGTTTATTTATATATTATACTTAAACCTGTCATGAAAAATTATCTAACTGATGGTAAAAACCGCATCAAAATTCATTGCATGGTTTAGGATGAGTTAGCGGATATACGGATACAGACAGACAGACAGACGTGGAAAGCGACTTCAAATTATACCGTGTAAGGATAAGGAAAGATACACATTTCGAATGGACCAACCAAGTCGGTAACAGTATTCCATAAAATTTAAAATATCCTTTAAAGTTGCCAGAATCGAAGGATTTTCATTAAAAATGTTTTTATAAGTGCGTATAAAAACATTCCCCACGAAAAAACCTAAGGCGGCATTCTAATGTGCACCTAATTTATTGTAAATTTTATTTAACGTCTTTTCTACATTTATTCAAGCATGTAAAATAGTTTATAATACATTTTATAGTAACAGAAGATTTCTGAAAGCAGAAACACTCTCATTATATGATGAACAATTTGTTATTTTTTGTTGTAATTTAGTCAAATAACGCCTTTAGCAATGATTCCATTATGTAGTTAAAGTAGACTCTTCTAGGTGTCTGCGCGTTCTAGGACGGCTTGCATAAACTTCACCTTCGCGAATGCATTAGTTATGCAAGTTTAGTGCGCCTGTGTGCAGTCATTTGAGCTCCTTTATGACCACGTCTTTCCGTTTGTACATGACTTGTAAATGTTGGCATTTCATTCTTGGCTAAATGTTGTGGCTGTTATGAATTGATTGATATAATTTAGATTGTTCATGCAATAATTGTAATTTAAAACATAAATATTGTTTGGAAAATTTTCCAGAAAAAATATAAGACAACTGACAACTTAACTGAAAGTTCCCATGCAAACTTAGTTACTTATTGATTTGCAAACGTTATTTGGTATTCAGACGAAGCTTCAAAGGAGGCCATTTTCTATATGTTGTTAGGCTAAAACTTTAACAAATACTAGCGATCCGCCCCCGGGTTTAGTTGAATGTTATAAAAATCTTTTCTTACGAATAACTATTCTCATACAAACAGCCCCACTGCGCCTAAGGAAGATTACACTTCAAAAACTAAGTGTAAGTTGTGTCTTTTTAATGGTTCAGTTAATCTTGTTATTAAAATAAAAACAATATTGAAAATAAAACAAGACAGTAAAATAAAATTGTATGTTGATTGAGTGTTTTAATTATATATTATCCTGGTTAGAAGTAATTCTTATCTAAAATTAACTCTGATAAGATTACGAACACTTCAAGGCTATTCATAATATGCTCAAGCAACGCGGCTAGTCTATTTATTTATTTTACAAATGACACTACATATAGTTAAATGAAATCTAGAAACTATGCACTGTCCAGTGGTGAAAATTGCATCTTTAGATTAAAATACAATGCAATGACTAAATTGTCACTTGGGCAGCCCGTCTGGCGGCAGTAACCATCCTCTTATTTCTATGAGGGACCACAGTGAAATAACAGTGAGTAACATTGTGAGTAAGGAATGCTATTGCACATTTCGCTTCCTAATCCCTTATCATTAATCTTATGGTCGGCAGGCTACTTGCTACTTGCAGTCCCTATGAAGTTGCTTATGTTATAGGCGACGGTAGCCACCTACCATCAAGTCTGAACCGTCAGCTTGTCCGACAACAAATACAATAAATTAAAATTTATTTCTGACAAAATTACTTTTTTAACAACTAAATATTACAACATAAAAATCTGAACCGGTAGAAAGTGTATCTGTTATCAACAAATCAATAATGTACTATCAGTACCAGATATACCTTATCGGCCCTAGGTCCACAGAAGAGAATGTTCAGTAGCACAGGCCTGTTTAACTGCTAGTTACTACACTGCAAAGCATTGTGTGTTTTATATCTATGACATTTTGACTGATTTGTTATCGGATAGGATTACGATGCCCTCTTCCATGTCAATATTAAAAGTGTTTGGGCATATATAGGCTGTTTAAATTGAATTCAATATAGTTAGTTAAAATGATTTTTTTATGTTTATAATATTACCTTTTTATTACAATTCTTGGTTTTATTGTGTGGTTTCAAAATACGTGTTTTGACAATGTTTTAACACATGAAAATAAAAATATTTTATAATAACGATATAAGCAAAAATAATAATGAATGATGACATCGCTGGAACTGAAGCGTTAATTTAGTAAAAAAGTGTGTAATAGACAACAGATAATTGAAAAGATTTCAGTTTTAAAATCTTTTAGTACCTAGAAATCTTAATTTAGGCACCTTGTCAATAAAACATACAGTCCATTGGAGCATGTTTGAAATAAAATTTCGTGGTCTATTCATCAAAAAATAATGCCATATTTTCATATTTTCGCGTTTTTGCTACGAATTTGATTTAAAATACTCCTACTGTAGATTCATACAACATGAATTTAAGACACGTGTGTAAAATGTAACCAAATATTTTATGTAATTTTCTAATCTAAGTTACATAAACTTTGATAGAACGAATTGCTTAATCTGTGTTAAGTATACTAAGCTATTTTTTTTTAAGTGGTGTAGTAGAGCCACTTGGGAATTTCGTGAATATGTTATTAAATTTTGAATTTGGTGTAACAGAGATTTGAATTGTTCACGGGACACATTTAACATTAACTAACTGTACAGGCCTGGCGACAGAACTAAGTACTTACTCCCTTACCTCACACCGGTAAGTTAGTAAGGGATGCTGTTCATAAAGTCGGGAATATAACTGAAATACCAATTTTGTTGGGAACTGTTAGTATTAAATAATGTATATTAATATCTCACACCTAATAAGAACTATTTTCTGTTATGATTCTATTTTATCTATTATTATTATTGTCACGTAGTGAACTCCGCTAAATAGCATACAAAAAACTAAATTAGACAGGTTGTTTATTTATAAATCTACATACATTATAAATCAAATGGTTTTCGTAGATAAAATTAATACGATTTGAATAAATTGGTTTATTTTACATTTTAATGTGTTTGCAATTTGTATATTTTAATTTTAGCATGCATATAAAGCGATGTAGACTTAAATGCGGTTTTTCTTACGTGCCAGTATTGGTTTTTGGTGTTACAATAATTATTGAGGAAATAGGCAATTTATTTGTGTGCTGCTCATATCAAAACGTAAGGCGTGCTTACATTCTTATTTTTTTATTTTATTTTATTGCAATAACCGGTTATTGTGTGTGATATCTAATGATGTTGTGTATAATCATTATACACAAAATCAGGCCTTATACTTAGAAGTTTTTGAGGTTCAGAATAATCTGAGTATCATAAAAAATTAACAAATTATTTCAAGTAAGTAATGAAAAGTTTTAAAATATAACTTGTTGATGTGTAGATGTTTTTAAAATTAATTTGTAGAATGGAATTCGATAAATTATTCAGTGCTCTGGTATGAGATCCGCAACAAGATGGACATACCTCATTAAATCGTCTACAAAATGGTCCCTTACTGATGAGTGTACAAGCAGTGTCATGAATAGAGAGAGACGAATAGAGAAGTTTCATAGAGGCTGCGACCAACCTATCAGACGATCCATAACTACGACCACTCCGCCATCAGGAGTTCACTTGAAGAAATTCGATAAATGATCCAACCAACAATTCAACAATTTTCTGTTCCTTTTAAAAAGTTAAGGGAACGAAAAATTTAATATGCTAGCGTTTAGCCGTTACTGATTGGTCGTTAAAAAGCCGTATGTATCGCGGACATGTCGACTGCGCGTGGGCAAAGCAATTAAACGTCCCGAAATAACTATAGTACGCATAATTGACGAGCTGGAGCGATTTATGTGAGCGTAAACCGGCACCGAGCATACACTCGGGAACTTATCTATCAAATTTACTTCTGGTACACACACTAAAGACTATTAAAACATTTTTTTAAGATTGCAGGGGTTTATTAAAATTAAAAGTATATCAGTGTACCAACATTCAATAGTAAATATTTTATTATCTACTAGCAACCCGCTCCTGTCTTCGCTCGGGAAATATTAAATATTATATTTTATGTAATCCCCATAAATTTTAATATTTAATATTTCCCTATATCTTGAATATTAGGTTTCAACAATTTTGAAATTATAAAATAAACGGTTTATAAATAAGTAGGCAAGCAGAAAACACAATTTTTTAACAATATAATTAATTATGGTTTAAACAAAATCTCACATCCGATGACACAACGAATTTTATCTAAATAGGGTTTCAACTTTTTATCAGAAAAGCGGTTAAATTCTTTAAATATTTAGCTTCCGTTCTAATCTTGAAGTTTCTAATGTAACTCGAGTCGGCATTTTTGTTGAATGCCAGACTTATCTCTCTTTAATTCATTTGTCATCACTTCTTTAAATGTTATCAGCCGGTCTCGAGATGCTGCAATCGAAACTATGACTAAACCCCTAAAGTAATTTGTCATTTTTGTGGTAATTGTGACTTAACTTACTTAAGCAAACTATAATAACACTAGCTGTTGCACGCGACTTCTCCTATCTCTTAAGTTGGATCAAATTGCACACAGTGTGCAAGTTTTATTAAAATCGGTTCAGTAGTTTAGGAGTTCATCGGTCACAAACAACGTGACACGAAATTTTTATATACATATATATATTGAGATGTAGGTACAACGAATGTGATTATGATTAGCCTAACCTGCGGCTTCGCCTGCTATTAGATATAGCATTTTTTTGACGACGTGACTGCTTCCATAGTTGGTGGCAATTTAGAAAACTGATGATAACAAAATTGGGGGTTTTGCAATTTGACGCTGTCGCTGCATATCTATCATCTACATCCAAAATTTAATTACACCACTCGAAATCTAATAGGTACTGCTAATATCAATACCGCAGAAAAGCGTCGTAGGAACAAAAAAAACCCTCAAAACCCTGTCAAACGGGGTTACCGTTTGACGGTATACTTGCATTTTGATACATAAATAGCTGAAGGAATGTTTGAAGAGGAAATTTGAAATTTTTAATTTAAGAACGCGTTCTTAACAATCATTCCCGCGCTAAAACAAACATCGCTCGCGCGCTCGACTCGTTGACTCATGTACTTCTCAACTCGAACAAATGTTATCTCTCTTCTTTTGTTTGTTTCTCGAATATCACACGAGGGATCAAGTAGTGTTGGCTAACGCTCATTCTAATCGTTTCGATTTAATACACATTCCAATTTGCCGTAGCGTTCTTTGATTCAATTATTATGATAATTTATGTTGAAGATGGCAGACAGCCTGATAGGTCCACTCGACGGTGGACTAGGTGACTACGGTCGCTCATAACACAAGCAAACTGTACAGAAACCATCTATTGTGAGCGAGTTGTCTATTGAAATAATAGGTAAAAAACAAACATGGTAACTCGCCGGTTCCAACGACTTAAATTCCAGCGAGTAATCTAGTAATTCCTGCGGATTGGGAAAGGATAGGGAAATGTGCTCTGGAATCCCTTACTTACTTAAGGAAAGACAAAATAGCACACATGTCGTTATTTCACGGTAGTAGTCTTTAGAAGTTGATTACTGCCGCCAGACTGGTTGCCAGACGAGTATTTAACACAGAGCTTTTGTATTGCGTTATCGCATAAAAAAGTAGGTAATATTATAATAAATTATGTCGGTATGTACATTTTATTGTATATGCAATAAAAAAGTATAAATTATACCTCTTTTGTTGTACTGATTATAAAATATTGACGGAAATTGTAAATTAATTTTTACTTATTAACCTGACTATTAACATACAGGCCTTAGTACAGACAAAACTACTAAGTCTAGAAAGCTGAATTTATATTTTATAACATAAGCATCCGCTAAGAAAGGTTTTTAAAAAAAAACTCAACTCCGTGCGAAGCCAGGGGCGAATCGCTAGTCTAATTTAATTTAATCACTGTAGATTCTCTTCAGAATTCGTACATCCAAGTACATACAAACTTATATTATTAGTCAATTCAAAAAGTCTGTTTCTAATAGCAGAACACAAAATTGTTGGAACTGTTGGTCCATTGTCATACTGCATCAATGCTCCATTATATAAAATTGTAATATTAATAGTAGACGATGAATATAGCTTTGTAATGTGTAATTATTTATTGTCAGAAATGGGAACATTAACTCACACTTAAACAAAAATATTTACAAAGGAATACTGTTACAGAGACGTTTCATAAGGGAATACGAGACGCTAGAATTTATATGTAACGCAACACTAATAAGAAGAGCGTCCATTTTAATAAGACCTCACCCGCGCCCTGATCTCTTTTAAGCAATGAACGTTGAGGGGGATTCGTTAATGTTCTACAGGTCAAATGTTACTGGTCATTTATTTCAAAAGTAACGTAATTTTTGCGCTCGAAAGCCAATTTGGTTAGTTGCTGAGTGATACTCTCTACAAAATATGTGTCTTATGTCAAAGAATAATATAAGCACGAAGCATCGATTTTAGCACTACTAGCACGAAGTAACAATGTATTCTTTGATTTTCGTCGTCCTAAAAAAATTGTCTAATTAAGACAGATTAAAAAAATAACAAAGAAGATAAAGAAGAAAATGCATTTTTGTTTAAGTTCCATCATTATTATTTATTAAACAAACTATTTTTTTTATAACAAATTTAAAATGAGGCCTCAATGCCCCGATAGATAAGAATAAAGCTCGACATATTTAGAATTATTATTTCAATTCATTTAGTCAGTGAATGTGCGTTAATATAATTTCTATATAAATTTGAAATGGGTTCCGAAATGTAGTGAAATGTGGTGATGTAGTAAAAAAAAAATACAGAGCATTTTATTTACAAGAAATTTTCAAAATTTGTTTTTGTTTATGTTAAGACAGACAGGTTGTCGGTCCAGTTGAAGGTTGGTGGCTACCGTCGCCGCAAGCAACGGCAAGTGCGCTGCCTACCATAAAAGGATTCAGGATAAGGGATAAGGGAGGAATGGGATAATAGGCTCTGGCATTCCTTTACTCACTCACCGAAACACAACAACATATATGCTCTTATTTCACGGTCGTTTTCTGTAAGGGGATGGTTACTACCGCCAGACGGGCTGCCCAAATGGCGGCGAAATGTAGTGTGCTCTGCCACAAAATGTTTTTAAGTTCAAAATTTAGTTCTCTAGACACAGAGTTAGCCAATACGAGACGCCTAGGCAGTTGCGTACTGCCTAATGAATAAATCAGGCCTTGAGTGGTCCTGCTTTCTAATATCCAAAATGAAATATAGGTCGATCGTTTTTATCGCCTATATTAAAAGGTTTTATTACAACACTTCACGAGCTCAGTGAAAGTTTTAGAACTATTCACCTGAGAACTTTTAAAACGATAACCCGAACGTGAAATGATGAAGATTTATCGCTTCTATTAATCTTTGTACAGTCAGCAGAGTAATTGTTTTAGTTAATTTTTATAAAAGTGATGATTTTTAATTATTATCTATAGACAATGACACAAGATACTAATCTATAAATTATAATAAGTATAAACATCGTTTATACTAGCAAAATAGATATTTCGGTTTAAAAAATTTTTATTCTCAAAAATAAGAACATTTTATTGTTCACTTAAGTCACTAACTTCAAACGGAACACAATAAAAAAATTACCAAAATAACCAAATGAACGCAACCTTAATCATCTCTTAACCAGAGTATTAATTAAGATGGCATATTGTATTTTTACTATTTTTAATAAAATTTTGACATATTCAATAAAATTGAAATGATATTTTCGCGCAGACGAAGCGGCGGGTAAGGGCTAGTTGCAAATATAAGCAATAATGCAATGCATAATACGCCAATAGCAAGGTACCTATATAAAAGTTTTAGTGTAAAAATATTTATATGTAGGGGAGAGCGGGGCTGGTTTTAACGGAGGTAAGTATTAACAAGCCGATTCTCGCCAAACGTGAAGTGTTAAAAATATGATACTCGGTTTAGAAACACTATATACACAGCCGAACGTATCCTGACTTGTTAGTTGCCAACCGGCCATTGCTTGTAATAGTTCTATGTAGCGACCTCGGATTGACAGGTAAGCGAACTTTTTGTGCTTTACAATAAATTGATTTAAGATTTATTTATTCGCTGAATCAAATTATAGATTATCCAGAATCGAACTCTATTTTATTGACAGTAACACTATATTATTTGTTTGTAATTATTTTAACTAGTTTATTTTCGGTAAATGATGAAGTAAAAAAAGTGACCTGGGGGCTAAAATTAACAAATTGAGTGGGGTAAGTATTAACATGTTAATACTTACCCCATATGAATTTGGTATTAACAGAGTGTTTTTTACAATAGGTATGTTTTTTTTTACAGAATGAAAAACTACAAAAGGAAGACTACAAGGGGGTCCATGTCTCAAGAAGTATTTAAGCTGGCAGCTAAGGAAGTTCTGGAAAAGAAACAGAAAATATAGAGATGTTGCTATTGAATATGATATTTGTCATGTCATTCTTTTGAAGTGGGTTTTAAAAAAAGCGTTTGGTTTTTAAATTCAGAACAGGAAGCCATGATGGCAGATTATTTAATAAAATGTGCCAATATCTATTTTTGATTGCTACCTGATGATGTCAAGAAATTAGCCTACGAGCTTGCCATTCGATACAATATAAAAAATATTCCAGAATCTTGGAAAAGAGACGGAAAGGCTGGCAAAGATTGTTTTGCAGGTTTTATGAAGCGCAACGCGATATTGTCTATTCGGAGTCCTGAGGCGACCAGCTTAAGCAGGGCAACATCCCTTAATCGTCCATTCATTTTTCGAAAAATATCAAAAAGTGCTTGAAAGATACAATTTCCCTCCGAGTAGAATCTGGAATGTTGACGAGACTGGAGTCACTAAGGTGCAAAAGCCCAAGAAAGTGGTAGCTCCGAATTAACCACTGCTATTTTTCTATGTTTTAAGTACAAATTAGATTAACATTAATTAAAGTAGACTCTGATTACATTGTTAAGATACCTAAAGACTGTCTGAGACTAAAAAAATAATGCGTTTAGACATAAGGTTAAAGGCTGTTCTAAATAATTATTGCCTAATATGGAGTAATTCCGCCTAAAAACACCGAATTGACCACTCCTATTTTTCTATGTTTTAAGTACAAATTAGATTAACATTAATTAAACTAGACTTTGGTTACATTATTAGGATACCGAAAGACTGTCTGAGACTAAAAAACCATACGTTTGTACATAAGGTTTAAAGGCTGTGTATTATCATTTGTAGGCTTAAAAACTTTAAAACTGTGAGTGATAAATAGTGTAGCTTTAAAAGATAATACTATTTTATTATACCTCAATGAGACTCTTTATGACTGTTAACACTAAGAAGTTTATGTAACTTTTAAATATTAAGTTAAAAGTACTTGTACTAATTTTTGTAGACTAATATTAAATAAAAATCTATAAAAAAAAAGTAAGAATAATAATGTAAACAACTTTAATATTCAATGGTTAATTAGTGTAGATTTAAAAGAATCTACATACTATATTCTTTCAGTTCCTATTATAAAAAGTACTGATTTGTTCATTTCAATAAAAATCTTTAATATTAATGACTTTTATTTAATTATTTGATAGAATTTTAGCCTCTGTTAATAATTGCCCCTTATGTTAATACTTACCCCAGCTTCGTTAATACTTACCCCAGATACGGGGTATGTATTAACAAATGATTTTATTGGTTTTTATGACTCTATTTCTGAAAACACTTACCTAACTGATTGTTTTTGTTACTAATATCAAAGCTGAATAACCAAAGCATACTATGAATAAAAAAATAAACAAAAAAGTTCATTATCCTTGAAAATATAAACCATATTACAAAATTTGTTAGTACTAGCCCCGCTCTCCCCTACTTAAGAGGATAATATTTATTATTTACATCTATGAACTGCATACTTAGTGATTATTAATTAATTAATTAACATGAATTCTTTAACCAATAAGCACATACGAATCAATTAGAGGTGCAGTACGCATAATAAAAGTGTTGACGGTTCAATGATCTTGACAATTCGGCGATTACGTTCGGCTGCATTTCGTTTCGACTAATTACCAAAAATTATCCAGTCCCACTCACGGTGTGTAATCTCGTAAACTTACATGAAACATAACGAGATTTTTTCATAATAAAAACCGAGAATAAACCGATATACACCACACCTGCTCCATCAAACGCGAACGATGATCATTATGTTAATGCTTCTAAAATTTAAATTTCACTTACCATTCGATTTCGAATTCAAAGTTTACGTGTTAGAACTCGTTTTTGATTGAGCGACACCTGAGTAAAGGTAGATGAAAAAACCCAACCGTGTCGAAACATACGACCTATCGAACAGGCGCCAATTAAGCAAAATGAACGTCTATTCCGTGCGCCATAAATCGATATCACGCTATGCGAGCAGTAACAGTTACGCCCTTTAAGGAATTCGTTTCGATAAACCGTAAACTGAATCCTTTATACAACAACGGACCTTGTTATGAAAGCTGAAAGTGTCAGAATTACGTAACAGTGGAAGCGTCTGTTACGCCCTGTTAGAACGCCTTTCTCGCTAACGAGATAGAAAGAGAAATGAATACGCGATCGTCGCTAGTGCGAGTGGCGAGGAAGATAAACAGAACTCTTGAAAAACACTTGTGAGATAACAAAGGCTGGCTTCCACGAAGACGTCCAATAATTTGTCTTTTTAATTTTACGGCGGACTTCCATAGCTTTTAAAATATAGTTTTATTTTCTGTAGTGCTCCACAATCCGACCACGGTCAAGACCATTAGGTCGAAAGAGCATTTATGACTCGCTTCAGTCTGCACAAATTGATTTTACTGCTCATTGTTACCCTAGGTTGGACAAAAAAAAATACTGTGTAAATATTATTACCAAAGGAGAAGAAAATAAAAATTTCCTTAGCCACGATAATTTCTTTCTAAGTGGTCGCGAACCGTCGTCGCGAACGTATTACTTTTAACAGGGAAACATCATAAAAGTTGAATTTAAAAGTGCACGTTGAAGGTCGAAAAACGTGTCGTAATATAATAATAATGTGAAATAAAAAGCCGAACTATACAATAAAAACGAAGCAGGCGTAAAAGGAATCGAAACCAGTTCTGCCCTTCGGTTTAGTTATAAAAATCTCATTCCATATAATATTACCCATTACAACCCCGAGAATCACTCGGCGGCCAATCGAATGCCAACAATTCGAAAATGGAACTTGAGTTCGATGTTTTAATTGTTTCACTTCGATTCATGTCTACCTGGCCAGTATTTTAATTTGTATACTTCCTTTATGCACTTACTTTATCGTTAAAATAACACTCACTAATTATATTATACCAAATAATATATTTAATTAATGAAAGTAAGTTTGTGTGTTAAGTTTTCAAGCCTTAACTACTGAACCGATCATGTAATTTTACATACACATTGTCAGGCGCATAGAAAAAGAAACCTGCTTTTTATTCAGAAAATACTGTTTTCGAGGGACGCGGTGAAGTCTTGAGCAAATGCTACTTATCGATTATTGATCTTCATATAGGTAGTATAATTTGATGTCGCTTTTCGCGTTGCAACCACATAACAGATTTTGGTGCGGTCTTCACCATCAGTTAGATAGTTTTTCATTGAATTTTTATATATAATAAAACCTAAATACTTAAGTTTTTTCCTGGGCGAAGCCGGAAGCGAGTCTCTAGTATTATTATAAAATAAAATTTACTGTCTGATTTTGGTTTGATGCGGGTTTCATTAAAGGAAAATGCCATAAACTATTAAGATTCGTGTACCCTACATAGTTAATATATGAAATTGTATCCGTGCGAAAACATTGTTTTTTATAGCATATAGATGAAGCTTGAAATACTTAGGACTGTATTTCAAAATACACCTATAAAAATATATGATTACTTCAATTTTAAATCACACACACATTTTTATTGCCTAACTTATAGCTCCATTACAAATTGAATTGTTATTAATGTACACAGTTCCCACAACGATTACATATTCGTTGCGATTATAGCAACCCCACACCACGCCGGAACTCGCTAATGACCGATTAGTGTTGCCAGTTACGGATAATACTTTACTAATAATCGGGGTGTGTTATGAGTATTTGGGGGCAAAACGAATGGGTGCACACTTATTAATTTGAGGGGTAAAGTCATTTAAAAATAAATTTATCATTAAATTTGTACAAAAAATTTATTTAATAAAAAACGTTTTTGAATATCTACTTCGAATTGTCAAATTAAAATTTTAATTCCTAATAAAATTACGAATAAGTAATTAAATCTTAGAAGATCACCAAAAATAATTATATATTCTAAGTAATATAATTATAATTATACAAAAACTGAAACTGCGCCCAAACAAATTCGGATAAAACCTATTGGATTTAATTTAAATTCTGAAAACCACTCAGACGATATTGCTGAAAAATGCTAGTGTTTTTATGACATACGTACCTAATAATTCATAATTTGTGTCATATACGTCACATAATACTATCATATTTTATGTCAAATTAAGTTGCGGGAGAAGTAGTATTTTTGTAAGTCCTCATTGTGGTATAATTTCAATAGTGGTTGACTACATTGCACGTATTGTAGGATTTGCGTCAAGGGACCACCCACGTGACGCTAATACGTCCACATAATATTCTATAGCTATACCTATATGCAGTTGAAATAATTAGAATTGGTATTGTAATAAATATATTAAATTAGAATTTATATTTATTGATCTTACTAAATTTAAAAAGATTTATAACCGTTTTTTTGCAAACATACTTTACCTACATGTTTAAATATTTAAATGATTCAGTGTTAGTTTTATTATAAAAATAACGACCCGCCCATAGCTGCGCAGGAATGCATTTTTTTTGCATTTATTCGTATATCTACATAGTTTATTACTAAATTTCTAAATTTTAATATTAAAATTAGTTTTCTATCACTTAGATACCACGTTAAACTTCGCCATTGATAAAGTAAGGACTTCCCTATTCAAATGTAAAAAAAATAAACATTTTCTAAATTGTACTAACAAGAAGTTTTGTGACTAAAGTTCGGGCGAGCTAACAAGTCGACCGCTAACAGGGAAAATAAAAGCTATGCGTGATGCCATACAAAAACGCCGGAGAGCACTGCGCGTACGCAGTACCGACGGCAAATAAATCTTCAAATATTTTCATTTTATATTTTATTTAGTAATACTAATATTACGGTGTATTTAATGTATAAATAGGCGGCCCTTTTAGTACTCAGTTTTGTCTAAAGTTTTTTATTAGCTTTAATGTTATCAATTTTTCACAGTTTTTTTTTTTCATTTTCGAAATGAGTATCGTCGAATTTAGACCAGTGTGGGTCTCTAATTAATGAACTCTAATGAACTCTAATTGTGGTAATTACGCATTATAGGTAAATTAATCTTATTTTCGTATTAATACAAATAAAATTTTTAGGTATTTTAATAGATACCTAAAAAATTTATTAGTTACAATAAATTACCTCCATAATATAAATGTGATCCTATATATATGTAATAAAGAATATTGATACTAATGATGGTGTTGCATGCCTAGAAGGACATACAAGTGCATTGCCGACCCTGAGTAAGATAGACTAAGAGACAACACTTTGAAATTTCTTACTCACGCACCGAAAAACAACATGCATGCTATTATATGATACTCTTATTACGGGATGCACTGTTCCCTGTCATTATTACTATTACTGACGACATAAAATGTATGCGCAACGAATTTATTCATTTCATTGTTGAATATTGTTATGATAAATTGATTGATGCTTCTGTTGACGCTACCAAAAAATCTGTGGAAAGAAACGAATATTTGCTCGAAGAGTGAGCTAGTGTCGGCTCGCGTGTGGCCAACACCAGTAGCTGTGTAAATAACTGTGTTGACCGTACTTAGGAATGTTCCGTGTTTGTATATCCACACCAACACTATCCTACCAGGTAGTGGTGCATCGTGAATAAACCATGTATATTATATTATATGAACTCTAATATTTTTCGTTTAAATCTTACCTTATTTAGGTATCAACACACTCATTTCTCAATACAGCTTGAATCATGAATAATACAATTATTGATAAAATTTGATGGATCAGGAAAAGAAGATTTTTCTATGAATAGTCCTCTAGCTATCAATAAATGTCCCGTCAAAATCGGTTTAGTATAATTTTAAAGATTAGCCCAAGTAAGCAAACGGAGAGATATAAATTTAAAAATACAAGTTTCAACATTCAAATAAAAATTAGAACTTAAGAATAAGAACTTTATTTAAAACATAAGTCAAGTAAAAAAAAAGGTGTTATTTTGATTTCGGTGTACACCTTACTGCCGATCTGAACTTTGGTAGGCATATCGAGTCCATTGCCAAAGCGGCTACCAGAAAATTTGGCATCCTTTCCAAGGTTAGGCGGTAGGTACTGCACTGCGAGACAGCTCCTTGACCTATACACCTAAGTTTTACCTATAGTAATACCTTTTTTAGAAATCCTCTTGGATGCCTCAGAAGTGTAGGGGACACAAGACAAAATAAAAAAATAAAGACTGTTCCTCAATAGTAAATTCAAGCAATAAAATTAAAAACATTTCAAACCATAAATTTCAACCGAAAAAAAGGTAAATAATGTTTACCTGTTATTCAGTTATTCTGTAGGTTCCTTTTTCAAAATCCGATATGTCTATAGTCTATAGCTATAGACACAATGACATTGCATAAGATACAGAACTATATAGAAAGATATTTACTTAAATTGTAATCACTCACTCAAAGCGAGCGAGGATGAGTGTTTATAGATTCATAACAATTTGGATATGGTCTAGTGTTGTATTTTTGAGACATCTATTGTATTAACACCTCTAAAAGTAAGGGATCACAGGCAATTATTGCCAATGAAACTGCCAAACTTTATTGGATCTCAAAACCCCAAAAAAAATAAACGCAATTTTCTATTTAGTTATCTATTATGTACCTATTTTGCATGTTATTTACATAAATTCTCTCCAATTCTACTGAAATATAGTCAAGGAATTAACTAAGTAAACATTTAGAGGTGAGGCGATATCTACTAGAAATTGAAGACATCTTAAATATTTCTTGTAAAACATAAGCCTTATTAGTTAGAGAAGTAAACTCCGAGTATATCTGTTCAAGGCAGATTCAAGTATTAAATTTTACACTGCTTCTACAATACGTATATACATACTTGTGAATGAATGTGGAATTTCCTTAAGTATTTTATCGCTTAAAATATCCTCATATAAAAATGCCACATCCAAACTTTCGAGTGTTATAATCGCTATAATATCGTGATGTTATTCGATTGCCAGTCATGCACCCTAACGAACAACGAACAAGTTTTTTTAACCTTACAATACCTATACGTTTGTACAAGCAATTTTTACCTTTAGGTAAGTTGTAATAGAGATTGAAGTGACAGAAACTCAAAATGTGGTGTAGTTGTACATTCTTTTGTTTGTTTTGCATCATCCCATACTGTTTTGGTAGGAATTTTATAGGTTTCCTTTGAAGTGACAGGTTTTCTTTAGAAGATGTTATAGGTGTACACTATTTTTGATCCCCCAACTACTGGGGGTTCCTTTTTTATGTTAGTAATTAAAAGCTAAAGATTACAATACCTATTGTCTTGATAAAGCATAATAAAGCTTCAGAATATTTCTCAGTTTCATCTCCATCCATCTCTCATCAGTATTAGGAAATATATACTCTCATAATATATTAGAAAATAAAAGAGAGCTTAAAATAAAAATAAATAAAAGGAAGATAATGTTGAAAATAGCAGCTATCTCCACCCTGAGGTGTTTCCACCTAGCTACAATATGGGCTACTTCAAGCGAGCTGTAAACAAACTCCTGCAGGGTAGGCAGCGCACTAGCTCTCCTCTTGTTGTCGCTTGTGTCCCTAGCCGGCGGTAACCACCTACCATCAAGTGAGCCGCCAGCCTGTCTGCCACCTTTATATTATATATAATATATATATTAAATAAATCGTCCGATCTATCCTAGCAACTTGTAATTGCTGTGTTGGCTAAGGGAGGTAACGTGGCACCTATCTTGGCTAGTTGAGAAGGCTCAAGCGTATCCATTGTCATTCAAATGGTTAAATAATTTATTCCATTAAATTTTTACAACTTATTTGTCATAATATAGTATACCACATTTTACTGGTATGCCTTAAATTGTTACCATTATGGTAAAAACAGTTGTATTACACGGCAACGAGTGGTTCTAAACGTGCATGATTATGTCAAGAATCGTAGGGAGACTTCAGAGAAATTATTTAATTTTTAACCTAAAGCCGACCACTTGTAAGCAATTTGCCACTTGAAAAAAGGGCTTCTAGTTCTACCTACATTATTTTTTGTTTCAACCGCGAATGAACTTATTTTGTTCTTTATGAATGCTTTGCTTATATGATGTGATGTGATTTTTAATATTTTTAAAAATTAGGGCATTTTGCAACTTAAATCTAAAAAAAAAAAAACTTGATCAATGTTTATAGGATATATTATGTTTGTCATTTATGAGTTCATCAGAATGTAAGGCCGGGTATGGTTTGAAAAAAATAACAATAATAATCTTTTTTAAGATTTGTGAACAATATAGATCTTAGGTATCTGTAGTTACTGTATTAACCAACTAAGTACATAAAAAATAAATTGCATTTATTGAGTGAAAGGAAAAATTCTTTGAATGGTTTAAGACCCCATCAAGTTTCCAATCTCCCCAAGATAAATGTATTACCCGAATGTGCCTTGAGACGGTCGCCACGTTTTTTTTAAAACCACAATCTGTGCAATAAGGCTTATCTCGGTGACGCCTGCGCATGTCTCACGTATCTTTGAAAAGCACAATATTTAACCACTTTGAGCTTTTTGTTGGTGTACCAACAGAATAGAGGTGGAGTTTAAATTCATTGAAAGATTAGTAATTTTTAAAAGCGACTAGTCTTTTAACTTCTTCACAAGAAAAAAAAAATTACAGACATCCTGGTTGAGGATTTAAGAGAATGGTTTGGTATGAGCATTTGCTTTCTCCTTCGTGCAGCAACTTTCAAGGTAACGATGATGGTCGCCAACCTTCGTAGTAAGGAAGTGGCACCATTAGAAGAAGAATCTTTCAGTTATAATACTTTTTGAAAAATGTAATAAGGGCTAACATAATTTGTATGTAAACCTGTTTTTATAGATTTTACGTTAATTATATATTTCATTTTGTTTTATTGGCATTAATCATTATTTAAGAAAGCTTACCTTATCTTTATTTAAACCAACTTATACCTGCGTCCGCGTACGTTTATAAATTAATTAGTAATTCTAATGTATAAACTATATTGTCTTAATGTAAAGTTTGATCAAAATCCGTTCAACAACAACAAACATCCATATTAAATACTCACAAACTTTTTGAATTATAACATAACATTAGCATAACATTCTGTTTCATATAAAAGTTGCATACAAAGTTGCAATTCTTTCCCACTTAAAATGGAAATTCCTAATAATCTTTATTAACATTTTAACTACTTTACACAAATTATAATCTGTCCAAATTCACGATTCGTCTTTAATGGTTCTCGTGATTGATCAGAGATTTATTGGTATTTTTCTTTTAACATTAGACTAACAATGAGTTAGGCTTGTAATTTATGACCAGCCAGTAAGTTTGTATGAATGTAGTAGAAACCTTCCCACATACTTCTGATGTCCTCATATGCCCATACCTTTTGTCAACCTTTTGCCGAATAATTTTTAATCTAAACAAAGAAAATCACCATAAACCCATCCGGTGCTATTGTAGCCACGACAATTATCTATTTTTTTTTTCTCTTTACTTTGAAGAATCTGTAATGTAAAGCCACAAAGGCATGAATTGAATTTGAAATTCGAAGAACCCCAGTTTGACTTCTTCGGAGACTGAACAGAGATTTTAAGGTGCTTAACTTTACTTGAGTCTGCTAGAGATTGAAAACTTCAGTGTTGTTTAACTTTTACCATAGAAAATAGGAATAATATCAACTGTTCAGTAGTAACAGTAACAGTTCGTAATTCTATGACTTTTACAGACTTTAATTGAAGATCAACACATCGTCTATATTAACTGAATTAAATTATTGTAGAGTCAAGTGCATAAAGTTTCATAAATAGTTTTTTTTAAACGTTTATTAAAAACCAGCTGTTGCACGCAACTTCATTCGCGTAACTTTATAAAATACTATATACCAGTTTTAGAAACGACCCAATTAAAAATAAACTTAAAAATTCCAATTTGTCTTAATTGTCAATTATGTAACATAACAAGAAACGATTATAGCTTACAATTCTTAAAATTGTAAGCTATTGATCATCTAGTTAACTGCTCTTTCTTCCTGTCCCTTTTGCTTTTTTTTTTGCATGTGACGTTACGGTCAAAAGAATCCATGTGTCTGTGGACATTATTTCACGTGTCTAGCAGACGCTGCAGACGATACGCACAAATAAATAATTATATTTTACTTAAGACAACTTAATAAGAAAATTACTTATAAGAACTAAAACAAAAGCCTATTATGTCTAAGGCATAGAGTTGTTTTTGTTGCCAACTACAAAAAAGTCAAAAGTCAAAACCAGTAAGTGGGTGGGTTAAACCAAACAGTCTTAGGACCTTAATCATCTACCTAAATATAGAATTTTTTTAGTCAGCCAGGATTTTATTATCGCATACGAAGGTAGATCATAAATCTATGTCTCGTCAAAATTACTAAACCGCAATTTAAGAAATATTACAGTGATATAGTTTATAAATTTATAAATCAGTAACATAGGCCATTCTTTTTAAAGATAAGCGAACGAAGTCGAGAACAAAAGCTAGTTTTTAATAATTACGAGATTTCCATTGCATTTTGCTTCATTTGTTTAAAAAGTTTTTTATTAAAACTGAATAAAATAGAAATTAAATAAGAAATTAAACTTTACCTGTTTTATTTCTTACTCTAAAATAATCATAATCATGTAAATTCAAACGAGATAATGAGAGGAAACAGATCCTAACAAGGTTTTTAATACCGAAACGAAGAACCACGTGGTATCCGAACGGTGTACAAGACGGGCGCCATAAATACAGGGCTCGTCTGCGCGGGCGCAGGTACGCCTGCCAAACGAGATCGAGCATTAAAAAAAATATAAACCACCCTCAAGCGAGTATATACCTTATTTGTACACATTACGGTCTCTATTTGACTTTAACATATTAAAAGTCATTTCCATAATTCACTTTAGGCTTTCTCACTTCTGAAATAAAGCTCCTTTTTCGGAGCGGACGCGGCTAAACGTCTCGGTGCATGACAATCGAATTTAAACTTAAGTTCTATAGCAATAAGGTCGAGACGTAGAATCCGGTGGTTTTAAGTTTTTTCTCGTCATACCGGGTTTTCTTTTAGCTCGTTTTTTGTGACAGTGGACCGGGCACGGTTGTAGTGGGTGTTTTGCGGGGTCAGCCAGGATAATAACTGTAAATTATCGTTGTTCTGCCTTATTGAAATAAGTCCGGGCATGTTCTAATGGGGAATTTTGGTGTCAGGCGATCCTTGTTCCGTCAATTCGATTGAAGGATGATGTAACTTAAATATGTGCTAAAATTTAATGCCTCCTATCATATTCTTAATAATTTGTGAGAAACGAAATATAAATTGAGTTCTGCTTATGTTGTTTTTGTGCGGTTTTGGTCCAAGAGTAGGCACGCTGATAAATTGAACTGAACAAAGAAATCGAAAAATTAAAGGCAATATAAAGAAATCGAAATGATACACTTTAATAAAAGTTTATAAAGAAATCGAATAGTTTACTCATTAAATTATGTTTTTAAAGTATATCTATGGAGTGAAGTATATCTACGAAGTATCTATGGAGTGCCTATTCCATAGATAAATATAGACTTAAAAAGAAAAAAGAAGTACCTACTTAGATAAGGATTAAATAAAAATTACAGCATTTTTCGGCTGTACGAGTACAAAACGTACGGATGACTAAAATTATGTCTCATTATATTTAATGAAAATGATAGCTGATACCGTTGTACGCTTTCTACATCTATCGTAAATTTTGTGAACTAAAGTATTTGTTATCCTACGAAGTTCTTATTTCGAGAATTAAGATTATTATGTTATTATTTTTAATTTAGGACATAGGTGCCTATTTCTGTTTTGTGTCGAGTTTCATACAAATCTTAACAGTGTAGTTTTTTTTAATGTAAATGTTGTTTAACCATTGCCTACAAGCCCTTTAACCTTAGTAGAGCTTAAAGGAAGAATAAATGGAAATGTAGTTAAATGTTTATAATTGTCCCTAACAATGTTGTTCTAATTTCTTTAAATGTAGGTACCTAGTATTTTATTTCCAAAATGTTTTTTATCGTATCACAAAAGTATTATTACCTGAGTCATGGATGTTTTGTATTTATAATATGTATGTGTTTCCAAAAAAAAATATAATCTATGTATTATATCAACTGTCTGGTATCCATAATACAAGCATTAGTTGCTTACTGTGTAACTAGATGGTGCTGTGTGGGAATGTGTGAAGATATTTATTTATAATCAGGGAAGGTTTTACGAAAAAAAAATGCACCCCGGGCGAAGCCGGGAGCGGGACAGCTAGTAAAATATAAACTTTGTTTCATTAGTGGTTTAATACTGCTTAGATTTTTTTATTCAAAAAATATCATTGAGTCTAAGTTCTTTTAATTTTCCAAAGTGCATATTACGAGTATTACGTTACTAATAAGAATCTGTTGCATTCATTGCATTTAACAGATTTTTTGCAGGCTGTAAAAAAAGTAACACAATTAATTTGCCCTACAGTTTCACACTATGAAGTAATCGAGTATTTACTTCAAACACTAAAACGTAATAAAACACTGGATCAAGTCATAAACTAGCCAATAGTACCTACAAAGCAAACTCGACACCAATCGTTTGATACAAATCCGGGATCGGCTAGACAATCAAGATTCACAATCAGCGCAGAGCGAGACAGAGACGCGACGCCGTACGAGTGAAAGAGATGCAAGTCGTTCTGTCAGCACGTCTTCAACGATGTGCTAATGAGTCTGGCGAGCTCTAATTGCGTGTGAACAAACAGGGCTTGTAATATTATTTTCGATATATATACCGATGCACTAACTAAACTGTTATGCTTAGCGAGTTTTGCTCATCTTTTTTAAGTTGGTAGGTTTATAAGACTTATTATAATAAACTAGTTGATGCCTGCGACTTCGTTCGCTTTTAAATATAGAAACCTTCCTCGTTTAAGGGTTTTTCCATTAGTGAAAACCGCATTAAAATCCGTTGTGTAGCTAAAAGATCTCTACAGAGGTAGACGCTGTACAGACAGCGGGACTTTATTTTTTTCTAGCTGTTGCACGCGACTTCGTCCGCGTAACTTTATAAAATATATTCTATCTCTTAAGTTGGATTAAACTGCACACAGTGTGCAAAATTTTATTAAAATCCGTTCAGTAGTTTAGGAGTTCATAGGCGACAAACAACGTGACACGAAATTTTTATATATATAGAGACTATGTAAAGATAAAGACCATGACTGAAGCTGACCCGGCGAACTTTTACCGCGTCAGAAAACCGTTCTATACAAAATGTTAAAAGTGTATGAGAAAATGAATTTTGTTCTCAAATTATTTCAGATGTTTTAATTAATATCTAGTTACGCTGCAATTCTGGTTGATCATTTCTCTACTGCTGGATGTAGGCCTCTCCCAAGGTTCGCCACCACGCACGGTTTTCTGTCCTTCGCATCCAGTCGCTTCCCGCAAAGCCTTTTAGGTTATCTGTCCACCTGGCCGCAGGGCGTCCCACGCTGCGCTTTCCAATAGAACTCTTCTACCCCATCGGTTGTCCGCTCGTACACGGAGACTAAAAATATCATTTTATTGCCTAACTTTGCATATTTATCAAATCGAAAAGGAAAATGAACAAATCGGCTTATACACACGAGATGGAAGAGCGAAATATAAAGCGACTGACTCCCAGCATTTGCCAATTTTTAGATGCGGAAAACATTTTTTTAAATTTTAGCGTGGAAATGCAGCGACAAAAATTTGTACGAAAAATCCGGTTTCCGCAGCACAAATATTTACACTATGACGTCATCCGATCTCCACTACCAACTATTTATCATTTATTCGTGACCAACAGCGCGCCCGTACTAAATAAAAAAATGCGTCCGTCCCTTCTGAGAAACGGGCCTGTTGCGATCATTTATTACACCACATGCACCCATGGCCGATATTAAAATTGTCTTCAAAAGTCGACAATTGTTCCTATTATAATACTGTAGCAAGATTGTAGCAAATTTCATCAAATTTCACCTTAGCAATTTTTTATTATAGAAAAAGACTTTATTTTCTGAAGAAAGCTTTAATGCCTGAATCTTAGTCGATAGTAAGTTTTTTATTTGGTCAGTTAGAAATTATTATCATTAATTTATTTAAGGGTGAACTATTACTTAGGTACTTTGTTCCCCGATCGGGCCCCATATGATGCAATTTTTTTTCTGCAAATTATTTACACAAACCTTCATTGTCGGTAGTTATCGCTCTATCTAGTAGTAAAAACCATATCAAAATCCGTTGGGTGGTTTAGGAGAAATTAGCGGAGAAACAGACCGAAGGCGGACAGCGACTTTAATTTATAATGTGTTTAGATCAATATCTATAAAAAGGAATTAGAGTAATTATAGTATTAAGAGACGAAGAGAAGATAGATTTTTTTGGCTATATTCTTATCTTTAAATTTTTAATTATGTTTCTATACGTGCTTGTTTTGTTGTTTCTTGTCTATCCTCTCTGACGACTCTTACATACAAGCAAAGCTTAATAAGTACATCATAAGTAATTTTCTGATTTATTAAATAATAATACACACTTGAAAAAAATCGACTTGTCGATTGCACTTGTCTTCGTACCAGTGTCGGTAATTAGGTACTGGGAATCGATTGCCCGCCACTACCGTAGGGTTGACACCTTTTACTTTTAATATTATTTTGTACCAACATTTGGTCTGTTATAATTAAAGTTTATTTTTTCAATAATAATAAATTGAATATTTGCTTTATAAAACTGTTTCCGTTTGATAATTATCGTATTGTTGTATTAAAAATTATTATCTGAAAAGACAATATCTATATATTGTAATTATGAATTTCTCGTCGTGCTTTCTTATATTAACAGTTATTCGAACTGGGAGAGATGATAGTATTAAGTATATCCACGTACTCTATTGGTTAAAAATTTATTCCATGTAATTTATAAGAAAACATACATATTTTTAATAAATGCATTATTAAAAATGAATGTTGACAACCCTAACTAAAGCGCTCATTAGGTATGAGGTAAACACTTGTTTGCGAGTTTTGCGATACTTTTGTAATTTTGTATCGAGAAATAAATTGGATTCAGTTTTCAAATTAGGTTTTTGTGCCTTAAAAAAGTGGTCAAGCGGAACCGGATTATTGTTAATTCTACAAATTATCAATTTTGAAATTCAAGTTCATTTATTCCATAATATGTTATTCAAGTTAATTATACAAAATTATTAAATAAACACCTAAATAAATAAATAAAAAGAAAGAAATTACAACATATCATTAGACAAAGTTTAATCAAAGCTCACTATCAAAACTCTTATTATAAGTATATGAGCTTATGAAGGGATAAGGTAATGTGTTCTGGCATCCCTTACCCACTCACACAACACAACACAAACACAACAGCACATGTATTGTTCTTTCACGGTGGTCATCCGTAAAGGGGTGGTCACTGCCGCCAAACGGGCTACCCAAAAACTGCGAAACGTAGTGCACCCTGCCTTTACTAAATGTGTTATAAATGGCCGTAACCTATGAATGTTACCTCAGTTAGTGTCTTTCGACTGATTATGATGATAATTGTGAATCCAATATTGGATTCAATATTGAGCGCCTTAGGGCACATTTTCAAATGACGAAGCAAGTCTTCTTGCTTTGAATAACTAAACTAATTAAAGAAGCTGTTGTAACGCTTTCGGAAAGCCAACGAAGTTTCTACAATTCATTACGTAAATGTTAATAAGAAACTAAGCAATTATTGTTATTTTTTACAACCATCCATTTGTCTTCGCCCTTCGATTTTATAGGACACGTTATAATTAAAATTGACTCTTTTAACTTTAATTGCATTGTAGGTAACAAAGGTCTCCTTAAATGGTGTAAAAAAAAAACAAGTCCCCTTCAGTTCTTAGAAGCCGTCCTTTCAAGTACTGGAACATAAAGAAAATATTCCTTAATTAGGTGATTTCTGTATACGTGCTTGTATTTTAATCGTTTATTAATCCATACATATATGAATGTGTGGTAAATTGTTAATGTAAAAGTAAACTGAACTTTCTTTTTAAGCATTTTTCCAAGGACTCTTATGGGTGTCAATCCAGTTTCCCTAAACAGTATTCTAATAGTCAAAATACTACCCATTTAGAAATTTTCTTCAGCGAGCTTCTTCCATGCAGCGGCAACTTATCGGTGTTTTGTGAACCTCGATTTTGCTACCTATCTTCTTAATACCTACATTTTGTACTATTGCTTCTAAAATTTGTATGTTTCTGTTTTAACAAACAGTGGGTCCAATCCAGTTGAAACCAACCTGTGATTATGGATGAGCCTCCTTTGCCTATGGTTCTATTGTCATTATAGGTAGACATGGAATTTGTGTCACAGAAGCGGCACATAAAAAGTACGCCTAAAACGGAATCATGGCAGAGTCTTGCCCTCGCGCGTCAATGGTAAAAGATGTCATGACCAAGTTCTATTGATTTTAAACTGCAATGTGTTGACGTAAAGTCACATTTTCTTTAAATGATAGATGTTTGGTTTGTTTTAAATGACAGATGACTAGAGTTCATGCTTTACGCATATGTCACTTTTAAATGTCCCATAATGTTCGAAGTGTTTTGTATGGCGTGCGAAATCCATACTTATTGAAGTACATTGATGGTCAAATGTTTCAAAATGTACTGAGTCCTTAAATAAGTCACGTCATGACAAACATAAATTAACTGAACTTAAGGACTCTTAATTGGTTTTATCGTTTCATCTCTTCTTTGTTCGGTTCGAATGTCAAATTGAAACTTCTTACAATGGTTCTTGAAATGTCGTTGGTACAATTTTAAAACTAACTTTTTTTAAATTATTTTACTAAAAAGTGAATGAAACATGCATCATGCCTCAAAATATCATCGGTTTTTATTTATTTGTGTAGTTTGTTTTCTTTCCATTATTTCACTTTACGCCATTTCTTATAAATTGTTAATTAAAAAGCCTTTTTATTAAATTTCATCTTACTACTTTACCGTAATAATAAAATTTATTCTCACCATTAAATTCTTACTATATTTTTTTTTTAATTTTATCTTACGATTTTCACTTCGTTATCTGAATGTTTCGTTATAGTGAAATGGGCTTTGGCACCTTTTACTCGCTCACCGAAACATAACAGCACACATGCTGTTCACAACACACATACTGTTATTTCACGGTGGTCTTCTCTAAGGGGTGCTTACTGCCGCCAGACGGGCTGCCCAAATGACTGCGAAACGCAGTGACTTGCCAATACTACATTTTAAATTTACATTTAATGTAATTTATAAATCCTAATTATTAGGTGATTAAGGACAACAATGTTTGTGATTAGTTTTAAGTTTACTCGAATATTACGTTGTCAAAAATTATATCAGAAATTGGTTCATTAATTACCGCAACCGGTCATCCGACTATTTGACATGTTTTGACCACGCATCACCAACAAGTTTGTAACAAGAATGTAATCGTAGGTCGTAAGAATTCCTCGTGTAACTTAGGGTTGTCGCTGTCGACAAGGTGTAATTGATACCGGTTGGATTATACAAAGCAGGGCTGCGTCCGGTAGTCGTTAGTTCTTGCGTTTGTCGTTCATTTTGAGTTAGGGTTTAGACATTTCTGTTATACTTTTTATTGATTAAGTTTATCTGGTGAGGGAGGGTGGTGGTTGGGGTGACATACCCCCACACGGTCTTTTTAATTATCGCTATAGATTTGTGCATTTTTTCATGATTTCAATAATTACTATAATCAATACTATAATAATCTTTTGTCCCAGTTCTTCCTATTCCTTCCAATGGTTCATAAGACGGTATTACATACACATTTAACAACTCAAGGATAAAAACTTCAATCTAATTACAATGATTGCATAAGGAATTCTACACTGTAATCAACTCTTTCATTACTATTTGAGTAATAGACGCGAGATTAGTCACTAATTGTATTAGTTAATTTTTGTCCAGTATTTTATAGTGTTAAACAAATAATAATGAAATATTTGTGACAACCCTATTTTCACGCACACGCATGGTCGGTTAAACACCGACGTTGATTGTGGGAGTTGTTCACAGTCTAGACACCTTTTTAACACGACTTGTTTTCGATAAATAGATAGTAATAAATGTTTAAACAAGCCCTGAGGGTGGCTTTAACTTTAAACTAAGTGTAAGTAAGTGATAATTTTTGTATGTCCTTGTCCATATCTTGGTAAGATTGAAATAAAAATAGAGTGTACACTGTACTAAAAATGTATGTGCCTGCTATAAATAGAATTTGATGAAATTTGCTATACTAAGGAGCTCCTTAATTTGCTATTAAGCCTGAACCGTTCAGAGCAACATAATTGTCAGAATTGAACATAACATTTAAACATAACATAACATTACAGATGCAAGGAAAAGTTAATATTTAAAATAACTTGTAAAAAATTAACTTGCTTAATTATCAGACGCTCTATCAGAGGTAATGCTTTTATTGAAACTTTTTTTTTTGTATTAAGATCTAGACAGACTGACGGTTCGCCATATTCTCTGTAAGTGCGCTGCCGACTATAGTAGAATTAAGGATAAGGATGAGGATTTGGGTTCATAAATCCCTTACCCACTCACCGAAACACAACAGCAAACACGCTGTTATTTCACGGTAGTCCTCTGTAATTGGGTGGTTATGCCTGCCCAAACAATTGGGAAACACAGTGTGCCCTGCCACTACAATACAATATAATGCAATAATTTAAAGAATAGTTATTCATAATAATCATCTATTATTATAATGAATATAACAAATAACATTTAAAAAAGTGGTAATATAAATTATTATTATATAACCACTTTTTTCGTATATTGAATTTTATTTTATTTTATTCTAATAACAGAAAATTATATTTCATTTGATTTGTTTTAAATATTATAAAAGTGATTTACATTAAAATAAAATATGACGTTCGAAAAAGTTTACATTTGTAAATAATATAAAGGCGTCACGTGATAAAAAGCCGTAAATTGAGGGAAATTCGTTTCCCTTGATTCGGGGGTAAACATGTCCGAGTGGGGTAAACTGATTCGGACTTATCCAATTACGACCCTCCTACTGACGATACTATCAGGGGGTTATTTTCAACACTGTACGATAATATTTATGACTAAAATGTCGTCTTTTTTTTTATTAATTATAAACCTTCATAGGTAGCGTGTTTGCCAATACATAAATATTATTTACTTTTATTTTCTTATTTAAATTTGATTGTATGAAAATGAAACGTACATTCACATAATAATAACAACTTTTCATACCATTTCACCTGTATAATATGTATGTGTATGTGTATGTGCTACTAAAAGGTGAAGACTACTTTTTAGTTATAACCCGTGATTTCCTCAGAGTTAAACTAATATATCACCATAGTAGTATGAAAATTAACAGAACTCATTTCATTATTTTAAATATAATATGTTATATAAAATCCTAAAAGATCTACGAAATTACATTCGTATTTATTATTAAAGATTTTAAAGACCAGTAGTATTCACCTGACCGATCTATTTTACTTATTATTTCCACTATTATTATTATTTTTACTTCATACTTATGACATTATGAATATTTCAACATACTACAAACAAAATACATATAACATTTAAAAAAAAATTATAACATTTTTGTGTTAAGGTTACGGACATTCCAATCATAAATGTCGCACGACTTTTAGAATATACCCCTCTATATCACTAAGGTGCCTACATTCTAAACGGTCTATTGGGTCTGCAATAGGAACCGATAGAGGAAATCAGTGTTTAGATTAATCAAAGCGGAAACACATTGATTTGTTCTATTACATTATACCGTAGTTTATCGTTCTTGTGTTTGCTAGATTAAATGGAATATGGAACTTCCATTATGACCTCGTTTTGTTTACTTTTATTTTATCTTTCATATAAATCGAAGATATATTACCATAGATATGTTATCTTTAAAGTTTGCTTTTGAAAATTAATTTATAACGATAAAAGATTAAGTCGCGAGCAAAAGTTAGGTCTCAATTAATCTTATAGGTACTAATATTATAAAGAGAAAAGATTTGTATGTTTGTAATGAATAAATTCAAAAACTAGTGAACAGATTTCAAAAATTTGTTACATTATCAGCGAGTAACATATAGGCTATATTTTATATACGCGGACGAAATGGCGTGCACCAGCTAGTATAAAATAAACATAAACTAGGCACAATAAATGCAGCTATATAAACAAAACATTTCATAAGTAACCCGTTAATAGTTCATTTATTTGACGTAGTAAAACAATAAGTAAATCTATTTTAATATCTAACCATGCGTTTACGAGAGTAGACCAAGAGTGTTTTCTATATGTTTTACGTGAAAATCAAACTATGTAGGTACCTACTTATTATACCAAACTTTATGAATTAATTTAACTAATTAAAAAAAGATTGAATTATAAAAATAATTTATTTTTTTCTTGTTACAGGAGAAATCTGGTGAACCATACTCTGGCAAGCTCTCAGTAAAGTCAGATTTAAGCCCGGTTTTTGGTAAGTAATCTTATAATCATATATTCTATCTTCTTGTATTATATAATACTATAATATCAGCCTCTATATTATGGAGATACGGGCTTTAATCCGGCTGCGGATTGACAGGATTTTATAGTTTTCTAAGATTGATAGCTAGGACATGCAGGTTTCCCCCATGTTTTCGTTCACCATTAGAACAATTAGTGTAGTCATTATCTCTAATCTGAAGTGAAGTCGTGACCGAGATTTGAAACTGCGTTTAGCTTTTCAACTTTACTCATACAAAAAACTTATCTTTAAACAATAAACTAACAAAAATCAAAGGTTGCCAGTGAATCTTTCGCCTGTGTTCTAGTGATATGAAAACATTTACCTACGTTAGCCGTGTGGCAAGGTGGGAATTAACTGGGATTTAATACCGGGGTCCCGGCGTGCCGCCATTACGTGAGAATTATGTATGTTTTATCGCCAGCTTATAATCATCTGTCACTATCGTTACAATATTTTCGTATAATTTCGAGCTCCACCTCCACTAGTGATGGGTGGTGGTCAATGTCGTTATCGATTTATACTTATATTATAACTAAGCTTATACTAATATTATAAAGAGAGAAGGGTTGTATTTTTGTGTGATTTGTAATGAATATACTCAAAACTACTGCACCGATTTTGAAAATCCTTTCACCTATAGAAAGCTATTATCAGCGTGTAACATAGGCAATATTAATAAAAGTTACGCGAGCGAAGTCGCGTGCAACAGCTAGTAATCTATAAATTAATAAAACAACATGTTGACTAGATGACAGTTCATTTTACGACATGTAGTCTTTTTTTAAATTTGCAAACATTCAACCGCGCTCTAAGCACTAGTATTTTTAAATTTTACAAATACATTGTGTGCAATCTTTCTGACTGTCCCTACTTTTTAAATTACGCAAAGGATTTTAAAGCGGTTTTCAGTAATGGAAATATCATTAAACGAAGAAGGTTTTTATATATAATGTTCAGAAAAAAATTGCACCCGTGCGAAGCCCGGAGCAGGTCGTTAGTAGTAGAATATAACATATTTTTAAATTTATCAACTTTTGGATTATTTTGGGTGCATTTTTTTATGTAGATCGGGCAGGCAAGCTGACCGTCCACTCGGCGGTGGACCACCATTTTACAATTTAGGTTAATATTTACCATTCTTTAGAAATTACTAGCCATAAGTTGTCATTTTCTCATAAATTTTGATATAATATAACAGTTTGGTGTCTATAGAGGGCGATCTCACTTTACGATAGACTTCAAACTTTAAGAGAGTTTTAGTAGGAGCAAGGTTGCTGCGCAAACAAGCAATGGCCTCGGGGTTCAGATCGATTATTTATGACTAGTGCTACATATTATAATTTTATCGACATGTAATTCCTCTAAGACACGTGCGCGTCACTAGAGCGGCCACGTCCGAACGCCTCGTTATTTGTTGTTATTAGTATTTTTTTTCCTCGGGATGTTTTCGAGAACCGGTTTCAAACTAATCTGATCAGTGCGCCACGACCCAGGCGTTGTAAAAAGAAAAGAAAAAAAAAACATAGCGTTTCAACGGACCAACAGCATCCAGGGTTATCGTATTTGTATTGAAACTTTTTACGCTCTAACATTACCGGTTGGTTTGACGCGTAAATTTAAAAATTAAATTCTAATTTGGATTCCCAACACCTTTTTTTTTCGGTTTAAAAAAAGTCAGGACTTGTTTCTTTTCAACATTAATATGGGTCTTTTGCTTCTGCCGCAACATGCAATTTATTTTGCTAGCTTGCAATTTCTTACTATATTATATTATAACTATTCATAAAAGGTTTGTTTAAATGGTCTCACTATGCGAACTAAATTCATTGTTGATATGAGATTATAATTAGTACCTAAATAAACAAGGCTTTTAATTTTTTTTATGATAAAGGGTCAGACAATTTGACGTTCAGCTTGATGGTGGTTAGGGGTTACCGTCTCCAATAAACACAAACATCACCTGTGTGCTCAGCCGATTTTGATAGGAGAAATGATAATTAATAAGTTACACCAGCACGAATAGCACAGGGATATTTTTCTCTACATAGTCTTCTAGGATTTTCCCTCAACGGGTGTTTTCTTTCGCCACATAGCCTCTCTGGAGAAAATAGTATTAAGTATGAGCTACTTCTTTATCTTCTTTACATAGTATAATTTGAAGTTGCTTTCCGTGTCTGTATCTGTATGGTGAATCCTAAACCACGCAACGGATTTGGATGCGGAAGATCACTTAAATTAGATACTTATTCAGAGAATTATTTTATATATAATAAAACTTAAGCAATGGCTGGCTTTTTTCCTGGGCAAAGCCGGGTGCTGACCAACTCCCGGCTGTTTATTTATATTTATAATGTATAAAACTATGTTTATATTTATAATGTTCATATAAAAGTTAGCTCATGAAAGTCGTAATTTTATTTATTTATTTAAATAGTTATTGATTTTCTTTTTTCACAAAAAACATGAAAAATCTTAAACTGTTTTCTTCATGTGACTACTATAAATTAACCATTAATTTAATTTATCGCGGCTTAAAATTATTATCAGTCTAGTTAACAAATAAACACATTATTAACAGTAGGCGGTAATAACAAGCTTATTATAATCCTTAACTTTATCACCACACATTTTAGTTACACTTAATTAATGTTGATTTATATACTTAGAAATACTGTATTTTATTTTACTTTACCTAATTTAAGTTTTTAATCATAAACTTTTTGTCTCGAATGTCATTAGTCCACAATTACATTAAGACTTTTATGCACGAATGTCTCAAATAATGAGTTGACACCGACGATTGTAAAACTTCTCAGATTTGGGATTAGGTAAGCTCAGATAAGTCTTAGTTTATAGCAAGTGATCTTTTTTTAATCCACACGACTTTTACATTTAAAAATATCTTATAATTTGATGAATTCTACTAGCGGGTCGCATCGTTCTGCAAAAGTCTGAAAAGAAAATTTATAAATGTCTACTTATTGTATTTTTCACAGCGACAGCTTTTGTGTTTTCTATAAAAAACGGTTAGTTTAGGACGCTCTAGTTTTAGCTAATTTTTTTAGCTCTTTTTTTAGCTAATTTACTTACTTCATTAGTCCTATTTTCTTCAAATCTCATACTTTCGACAACACTAAAGAAACGTTTTTAAGAAAAGCGCTACGACTTACCAGCGCCAGGCATTACCGTGCACGTCTAGTCATGCAATTCTTTACATCAACGAAAGCCTTTTGTTCAAACTCTGCGCTTAGCAAACCTACTTTTAAAAGCACAATAGGCTAATCTTACGGCAGCATAATTACTGCTTTTACCCCCACCCTTTCCCCCTTCAGATGGCACACGTATTTCTGTCCCGTTTACTTGCGCTGTTTTTAAAATCTACCTCCACATTACATGTCATTACATCGCTATCCTAATTGGAACTTGATATGCGTTCACAATTAGAGCGTCATCGTCGGATTAACGAGCTTTTTACACTTGTTTTCGGTTGTGGTCCAAGTCGTAAAAGAATGACGGGTTCATCGAATCAAATGCGTTTGCACTAAATAATTTTTTTTAAAGAATTATTCTGTCTGAACTAAAACGATTGTTGACATTAAAAATATTGCTACATTTGACATTAAATATATTGCTATTGTCGGGCTGAAAGACTTCGATAATATTTATTGGTAGGTATTGAATTTATTTTTTCACAAAAAACATGAAAAATATTTTATCTATCCTGTGAACCTTAAACTGTTTTCTTCATGTGAGTATTAATTTAATTTATCGCGGCTTAAATTTATTATCAGTCTAGTTAACAAATAGAGGGACATTATTAACAGGCGATAATAACGAGCTTATTATACTCGTAATCCTTAACTTTATCACCACATATTTTAGTTACACTTAATTAGTGTTGATTTATGTACTAAGAAAGACTGTATTGTGAATTCACATACAATATTCTGAAGGTCTGAGTTCAGAATCTGTTTCTAAGCAGATTATTTCTACCTTATTGAGAATAAAGAAATAAATAGTAAAATTTTAAAATTCCAGCAAAATGTACTTAGCTATACGAAACCGATGAATAATAAACGTAAAAACAACGCGACTCCTTTTCTTATAATTAACGAATTTGTTTTATTTGAATTAAAATCATCAAACGCTTTCATTCTTGTTTTCGACCAATTTCTCTATAAAAGAACCTTATAGAACTCTGCATTTTTTTGTTTATTAAAAAAAAGTCTTGTATGAAATATTTATAATATTACTAGATTGTATCATCAATTCATCACAATACCACAATTGGTAGTATCATCAAATTCATCATACTATCGATTTTAGTAGTACCTAATCATCATGTTGATGAACCAATCATACTCCTTTTTTATAAACTAGTACCCAATAACTAGGCAATATGACCAAAGTTCACTATATTGTTCGCCACCATTTAATTTATTAACAAATTGCTGTTAATTTGTACCACGGACCACACTCGATCAGTCCCAACCTATTTATTTTTTATGCTCTCCCATTATAATCAAACCGTCATAAAGATAAATAAATTAGAAGAAATATGCAAGTAGGTTATTAAATTCATTAGAAAAAGTTATACAGTTACATTAGTTTCCTAATATACTATAGAGATGTGTACGGAAAATGTCAGGTGTATATCTATACACACATATCTTCATGACTAAACCATTTTCGCAATCATTTCCTTATCATATTATAAATGTAGTATCAAGTTGGCATAGCTTATATTAGTATTTTTGTATTTTTATTTGTAATGAATAAAATCAAAGACTACAAGACCGATTTTCAAAATTCTTTTAATTAAGAAAGCCACGTTATCACAGGCAATTTTTAAAAAATTACTTATCACGGACGAAGTCGCATGCAACAGGTATTAAATAAAACTAAATATATCTCAAACATTAAAAAAAAAACTCTTTAGAGACCTATCTTAGGATAAGTTAATTAGACGTTTTGACATTTTATAAATAACATATAAGGATATTAAATAAATAGTTTTACCGCTAAAAGAATTAACAAGTCTCATTTCTTTGAATATAAATTTAAATCATATGTCAATCATGTTTTTTGTTGCGAAACCCATCGTTTTATCTTAAGATAATGGGTGTTTTTTTTATTAAATTCCAACCCGATAATTAATCATATCAGCTCCAAAATAGCTTTTCAGAACGAATTGCATTGTTTTTGTTGGATTAATGTATTCATAATCTCTGTTTCCATGTGTCGTTCATTCAATTGTATATATTTGTGTTTCCCCGAGTTGACAGAACAGTATACGAGCATCATCTACTGCATTGCATGTTAGGAGAATCGTGTACGGCGGGACAGCATTATATTTTACTTTTTTTATGTTAAGGTCGGTAGACAGGCTGACGGTTCACTTGAATCCTATAATACAAGCAAAGCCACAGGTGCTGTAAGTGCGCTGCCGACTACAGTAAGATTATGGATAAGGGATAGGGAAATGGGCTCTGGCATCCCTTACTCACTCACCGAAACACAACAGCACATATGCTGTTATTTTAACGGTGGTCTTCTGTAAGGGGGTGGTTACTGTTTCCAGACGGGCCAGACTTAAGTATCGTCATAATAATCACAAACAGAAATTCTGATGTTTTAGCGCTACAGTGAAATTCTTTTAACGGCTTATCTAAATCTTCTTTACATTGCGTAACATTGATTTTCAATTATAATCCTTGAAAATTATTCAATTTCATACCATATTACTGGAACTTTTAATGGAATATGACCTAAGGCCTGAGGCTAACAGAAATAAAGTATAATGAAAAATAAAAGTGTTTCTAGACGAGATGCGAGGCCCGGACGGGGTGCGGACGAGAAAATTACACAGCTCTGAGGAGTCATTTGCCGGGAGTAAATTGTGTGCGCAATTAATTGTACCATTAGTAGAAACTTTGTTTTTTTTTTTTTAAATATACGGTTAAAATAAACAAGTATTTATCTTTTTTTATGACATAATTACTTGCCATGACTTTTTATATTTTAATCACATACTCACTAATGTGATTATAGAAATCACACATAGATACTTAGTACTGTGTCAACATAAGCATTTACCGTTTCAAGTAAAAATGGTCTACGAAGAAATACTGCTCGTTTCATATTTTAATAATCTCTAGACATGTTACTAACTTAAGGCGATACCTTCTCAAATATTTGATCCGGAACTGGCATTTTATTTTTTTTAAATTATGTAATAATGTTATTGTCCTATATAATTTAAAATATTAAATAACGTTCACTTAGCGATACATAACATCATAAATAAATTCTTTTATTTATATTATGTGACTTTGGCTATGTTGTTAGCTTGAATGAATGAATTAATGAATGACGCTATGAATGTTAGCTTCTTAATTGATTTTCTTACCTAAAGATGAACTATAACGCTTTTCTGACTGTTGAGGTGAAACTTTGTTTTTCTGCTGCTTTGTATTGGTATCGACTTCCCGCACTCAAACCGCATTGTGACTGTGACATACACGTCGCGCCATCGCACACCGCAACCCGCCGTCAGTCTGGCAAAGCTTTGAAAGTGTGTACTTTCGAGCAAACTTGAACTTGAGACATATTGTGCTTCTTAATTCGTGGTCAATTTCAAGAATTATGAGAATGTGGGGCCATTAATAATAATAGGAATATTAAATATTTTGGATTAAGAAAAGTGTATTTGTTCTTAAAATAGTATAATGAATGACGCGTTCCCAGGCTGCTTCTGACTAGTTCTACTAGAAAATTATAGGTAGGTCTATGTCCAGCAGGACGTCCTACTGTTGAGATAATAATGATGATGAATGAATGACAATCAGAACGAAAATATAAGACGGTTTTAATATGTGTGTGTATTTTTGAGTCAAATATTATAAATGGATATATTATAAAGGTACTATACTGAACCATTTATAATATATCAACATAATATAAATTATGCTGGGCACAAATGCTGGCTCTCTTGAATGTGAGGTTGTATGGCTATGCCCTGTTTCTCCATAATGATGATGTTGACAAAGCGATCTTAGGTTTTTTTTTAACTTAGTCGAATGCTTTTAAGGACTTTAGAAGCGATACCGGATATTTAGAGAAGCTTAAACCCTCAGCCTTTACAAACAAAACTTACGTCCTACTTACATGCTAACTTAGCTTAAGCAACCCACTAGTAACTGTTTGTACCTTTGTCTTGGTGATGACAAAAATGGACCCCGAATTTGATTGGAGAAGCGATCTTGATGCGTTAGGTTAGAAGGCTAAACCTAACGCCAATGTCCTGACAGGGAATCTAAACCTACTCTATACTTTGTGCTGTCACTGCTTTGTAATTTTTATTTCCATGTAATATCCCAGCCACACTTGAGCTTATTGATTTCACGCAACTGTAAAACTAATATTTGTTTAGGGTCGCTCGGACCCACCGCGGAACTCATCGATACTCACTCGCCCATACTTCCCCTAAACATTTCGTTACACACTTAAATTAACACAGTTTTGCTGCTGACTGCCCGGCTTAACCCTGTTTAGTTAAAACCACATTGAAATTTTGAAAATCTACTTATATTATTATCCACTAGCAACCCGCCACCGGATTCGCACGGATTCAAAAAAATCTTTCTTAACGGATGCTTACGAAAATAAACCTATGTTCCATATTTCAGCTTTCTAGACTTATTTCTATTTTTGACTGTGCGTTGATATTCAGAACGAAACGATGTTATAAGTATAGATCAAGAATGAATACTTGTTTATGTAAAGGTCAAATGTTTATGTAATTGTTTATGTGGTTTACTACAGTCGTTTACGCTACGCTAAGAGAAAACTTGGTGATTGGTTATTGTAACGTCAAAATAAAATTTTGAACATTCACAAAGTTTTCTCTTAGTGTATCGTAGCGTAAACGACTGTAGAAAGCACACTTAGCTAGGCCCTCTGCCCTAGCCTGAAATTCCTCTTGATGGTAGGTGGCTGCTACAAGCAAATAACGCTATAGATTGCCTTAGGTGCGTTGCCAACCTCAGTAGGATAATGGAGGGGAAGGATCAGTATCATCAGTAGGATGAGTAGTATTTCCTTATCAGGAGGATAAGGATTAGGAGGAGTATGGGATAAGGAAACGTGTACTTACATTTTAGCCATAAGTTTTTTTGTATTGTTTCTGTTATGACTTCGCAGGTCTTTGACTTCGTTGCATTTATATCTACGTTTTCAAAGCAAAGGTATGTTAACCACTCTTCTGCTTACGGCTGCTGCCACGGGAGTTCATTATAAAGCATTATTCTGTTCTGTGAAAATATGTTCAGTTTTTGATTATGTTAAAATAATAAATAGATCAAAGCAATTAATAATTTATGATTGTTAGCTCCTACAAAGATTGTAAGTAGAATGGATTTATCTTTTAAAGCAGACCAACTAAGTATTTAGTACTTGAAAGGTCTAACTGGTCGCAAACGTAAAATATAAACCAATAATTATGTTAAACGTCGTATTTAACGTCAGTTAGAACAAAATTTATTCCAATTTATTCCTAATTAATTACAAGCTCGTTGAGCTCATTATTGCAATTGAGTATTTGATTGTCTGGTTTGATGTAGTGTTACTTTTTTTTTATTTAAGGTAAATTCGATCCGCACGCGGCTGCTGGCTTCAACATGGGCTACCTCATGGCACCGTACCCTTATCCAAATGGGGGAGCTCATCCTTTACCAGTTTCTATGGTGAGTACTTTTCAGTTTACTTTACATATTTTCAAGTTAGAATTTACATAAAACTTTTTTTAAGGAAATGGTAAATGACACAATTTGGTTTTGACGACACATTTTAAGCTAGTAATTTTATTCATCAACTGTCTGATCCGATAGACGTTCTGTTAAAAGCTATTGGTCTGTGGCAGCTGATAGATCAAAAAAATCTAATAGACCTTTTCAGCCCACTAATAGGCCCTATGTGACCACTTATCTTCATAAGAACGATAGATTCGGCCTTTAAAAAAATAAATTGAAAATAAAACAAAAATTCACTACTGTGAAATCTTATCAAACGACACATGTCTTACATATAAAAGATTATTGTTAAAAAAGGGACATTACACTTTAAAATAAACATTGATAAGTAATAAAAAAATGTAAGAACATTGCTTATCTTTAGCATTTTATCAATTTATCAAAGTTATTATCGCGACGTGTTGTGCAGCTGAATTCAAGAAGTATACTCATTATTAAATAGTATTTGTTGTTATTGTGTTGTTTGTTATTTTTTTTATCAAGATTTTTTATTATAATAGTACTGCATTTGGTATGGAGATGCATAAAATATTAAAGTTTATAGTTGTCTTTTATAACACGAGTAATACGTAAGGGCGTTGCAAATAATACTTACTAAAATTATTGTAAATACCTATCTATATAAATAAAATTGATCTTTACATAGTATTAATTTGATTGAAGTCGCTTTCCTCGTCTGTCTGTCCATATAACCGCTAACTCATTCTAAACCACGCAACAGATTTTGATGCGGTTTTCACCATCAGTTAGATAATTTTTCGCCGAAGGTTATACCTAAACCTTTATAATAAAACCTAATTAAGTTTTTATGTAAACAGAAAGTTTTTATGTCGACGAAAAATAAATTTACATGGTTTACGTGGGCTAAACCCTTAACAGATACATAATAATGATGTATTACTTAAATAATTTTAGTTCCTCTAAAATCCTAAAGAAAGCTCCGCGATGGCGTTATGCTATCTGTTACGGTTTTTATTAATGGAAAGAGGGATAAATAGGTTTGTGTATATAAAATATTACATTACGGGCTAAGCCGGGAGCGAGTCGCTAGTAGTATATATAATATATAGATTCTGTTTAAACCTTTTCAGTCTGTGATCTTCATTTTAAACGCAGTAAAGTAACACAATTTAATAGAATTTGTATTGAATTACGTGGCCGTGATCGCCGGTGTAAATTACGCTCAATTTAATGGCGCGAGATACTATTTTTATTGGTTTTATTTCTCCGTAACCACACCACGTGTTGCCTGACCGAGAACCGAACCCGCGGCCAACCGGAAACAGTAACACAAACAGTTTTTATTTCAGTCCTCATCCGTCAAAAGTAACGTCAGCGAAAGAATTTTATATACATCTCTTGTAATGTCAACAAAAAAGTCCGTGTTTTTTTTTAAAGGTTTTTTTTTAAGGTTGGCAGACAAGCTGACGGTCCGCTTGATGAAAATATGTGGCTTCCGCCGCCTATAACAAAATCAGCACAAAAGGTGTTGCAAGTGCGCTGCCGACTTTATTAGGATTGAGGATAAGGGGGATAGGAAATGGGCTCTGGTATCCCCTTACTCACTCACCGAAACACAACAGCACATATGCTGTTTTTTCATGGTGGTCTTCTGTAAGGGGGTGGTTACTGGCCGCCAGACGGGTTGCCACACTACTAAGTCAACAGGTCTACTCGTATATCCATCATTCTTTTTAATTTTCAAACTTCTCAGAACCCGTGCCAAAGGCTTACGAGCGGGAATAATTGAAAAGATTTTAAAGAGCATTATAAGATTTTAAAGAATTTTATTAAATTTCTAAAAAGATATTTTTGTTTTGGCAGTTTGTTGGTTTGAGATTTAGAACCCTTCACTTTTTTTGGAGACGTCTCTTCTCGCGTGGCGAATATTCCAAAGCGGGTGCTATTTTAAATATTTTAAATGTATCGTAGAGGGTTGCCGACGAGCAGAACATCAATATCGTTCGATACCTAACCCTAGTACGCATGCACCCGGCCGCGCCATTCAAATCCTTCGGAACGCGGTATAAGAAAGGAAAAAACCTCGTCGCGAAAATATGAAACTTAAGCGCAACAAGTGCACGTAGCGTCGTCTCATTCTTTTCTATGGGGGTTTAAGTCTCCTCTCTGTTATACAGAAGCCGCCCCTACAGTCGCCGCCCTCGCACTGGGGCGGGAAATTTAAATGAAGGAGGGGATGGAATGAAAATGCTTTTCTTTTTGCTCGCGGGGTGTGTTTTAGGGCTTTTGTCTGGGTGAATGCGGCCAGCAATTTCGAGGTCGCTTGGGCTCACCCGTTCTGTTTCTCGATCGAATTCTAAATTCAAAATCAACTGTTCCACATTTGAATTTTATACTCTTGAAATACTGCAAAGAAAACTAGAGACGATTGATTCGTGTGTTATTTGAGTATGACTATAGTTTGTAACATTTTAAAGGTGACAAAAATTAATTGAGAACCTACTTCAATTAACTGCAATTCAATGGAGTCGATATCTCGTAAGGTAGAACAGACTTTGTACTGTAACTGCTCTATATGAAAAATCCTGTAGATATGTGTTCAAAAAAATATTTATTAATTTGGTTACATCTCCGGAACTACCGGAGAGTTCTTCGTCTTTAAAAAAAAGTCGCGTAATTTTTTTTTTAACTATGACTCATTTAAACTTTGAATTTGAAACTTTGAATCAATTATTGAATTTATTACTGCAATTAAGAGCTGTTTCAAAAAAAAACTGAAAGATTTGTGTTCACTTCAAATTTTTTTCACTTCAAAAACATGTGCTTGGAAAATAACTGTACTGACTTATATATAAAACATTTCTCAATAATTCCTGTTATAAAATGAATAGTTTAAAGCCGCCCATTAAAATGATATCAGCACTTGTTTTATTGTAATTATTTCTATCCAATTAACCTCGTCATGTTACTGCGCAAGTGCATCAATTTCATACTTAGATATTTATGTGTCATTATTGCGTTATCATAATGACACTTACGGTGTGTTATTTATGCCCTTCATTATCTTTATACGTCTATATTCCGTGTTCGCGAACAATGTGCAGAGAGCTCGGCCAATTTATTACTAGCGGTGCCCCGTGGTTTTACTCGCCGTTTGATGTAAATTGACATAAGCATGCACATTTAGATTTGGGCTCTTCTCGATAATCCTCGAAATACTTTTTATCCTGAAAAGTGTTAGGTTCCCGAGGGATCGTCTAACAATATAAAAAATTGGGCGCCACTGTTGTCACAGCGATAAAGATGTGAGATATTTTCTCAGGTACTAAATTTTTCATTTTTCAATACTAGTAATTTATAGATACTCTAAAACGGCTAAAAAGTAGTCTACTTTACTGTCACAAAAAGTCTAGGTGAATTCATTTGGTATTTTAACAATAAAACTAGATGCATAATTAAATCGCGGTACAGTCATCAAAATTAATATCTTTATGACATATCTAGAACACGTATTTCACTCTTATATCATGTCCTTTGCATAGGATAATATCATAGGACATAGATATAAAAGACAAGTAGAAATGTTTCAAATATGTTGTTTATTTTATTTTTTTCAAATTTAATTTTGGAATTGTTTACTAACAATCTTTTAAAACTAAATAGAAAGATAAATTAATGACCCACGGACCAATTCGCCGACTAAGTTGGTCCTTGGGGAATTTAAAAAAATACATATGAAAAGCATGCCCCACGGTACAACTATTTTTGTATGAAATACTCGTATTACAGCATTATAAACATTTCAGCGTCATAGTCTTTTCATCCTACATCTAATCTGAATGTACATATAAGGTCTGTCCATCAAATCATAATGTAGAAAATTTAATTCAGCTATTATCATAAAAAAACAGGTGTTAATTTTATAATATACTAGCTTTTGCACGCGACTTCGCGCCCCCCCTTTTTTTTCTTAGCTATTAAAATATTTATTAATCTTTATTGCTCATATATTTTTTCATTTTTATTTTTAAAAATTAAAAAAAAAACGAATTTTTTATTAATTTGTAGGGAAAATATGTATCCGATCGTTACAAAAGTTCAGAGGATCGCTAGCTGGACCAATCTAAAGATTAGTCTAAGAACATAATTATATATAGACTTAAATAAACACATCGAATTTTATATACTTACAAAGATTTATACATTACATTTTTTGTTTCACATAAATTATGAAGGAATATAATTTTAATCTTCTTTATTCGTGCAAATACCAAAAAAAGGCTATCTAATTCGACGGTCTCCGATACGGGCATAATTCCGTCCGGGAAAATCATTACATACGCCCCGGTAATTCGGATTTCGAGTGCCCCCGTTCTCTCCCTAGACCTCCCCCTCCCCTCCCCGGACCACCCGCACCCCTACGCCACCCGACGCTGCATCTCATTTTCAAATACCACACTAACTACTAAGTCGCGATTCCTCTGCCCCCATCCATTGGTCCATTGAACGAAAGCCAACTCTATTCCTAATGCAGTGAGACCTATATTATCTTCTAGAAGCGTCTAGGTCACAACACGCGAATAGTAACCGTGCACCGCTGTTGGTAAAGTTACATTTTCTTTGCGCCATTCTTTCGCCCGTTGCTCGCTTCGGACCGTAGCCGCTGGAGGGAGTCGCGTGGGGGAGCGTTTTCCACTGAATAATAGAGGGGAGATTTCCTCTTATTTTTTCGTGAATTTTTTATTTAAGAAAGGGATAAGATTTTAATGTGGGCGCACGGCGCTTTTATTACTTGCGATTTTGAGATATACGCCATTGTTGAGAGTCTTGATGCGTATGGGGTTTCCGCTTAAAATGTTTTGTATTGAAGATATCCAGAGGACAGGCTCCGGTAATGATGTTTTGGAAGGTTCTCGTTATGCCGTATCGTCCTCCGCCAAGGGGAGATTTTGCTGTAATAGACGGAATTTTATTTGTATTTTTGCCATTCAATCTTTGATATCATTGCCTACTATATTAAATTTGACATATATCCACTGATTGTACAAGGTCTAGCTAAGACACGTAACTCGTTTATTTCTAGCCTCAGTAAATTTAAGTATATTTAAGTAACAGCCGAGTCTAAACCACTAGTGCTTTTCAATTTGATTTGTGTATTAGAATTAATGAGTGCTCCAACGGCGAAGGAAAACAACGCGGTAAAACTTGTGTCTTATAAGAATTTTGCCAATTCTCTGTGGATAGACTATACAACCATGCTGTGCTTATGTCTAGCATTTGACTGCTACATTTACAGATTTCGTTGTTATAAACACATACTAATAAATAACTAATAATGGTATTAGCATATTATATACTCTCGCATTTCATATATTGTTAGAACACTACATACATTATGTAGCAAATTGTTAATAATTCTAGGCACCCCTACATTCATATTTAGTCTAACATAGTTTCATACTAACCAAAAATTTTGTCTTAACTAAAAAAGTGACAAATGCTAAAAGATGTCTAATCTGATTTCAGTTCATTTTTCAATTAATATATCTCAGTGAAATCATAAGTGAAGTTCCTCGCCAAGTACCTAAGTAAAATTTTAATATGGTCTTAAGTTTGTTAGTTTCTATTATATACAATACATATTATACATATGTATATTACACGGTACCACTAAAGCCATAACAATTTTCCGCACTTCGATATATGGATTCTTGTTAACCAATAACCCAATAAAAACCAAAACAAAGTAATGCAAAAATAAAGGAATTATGATTGCCCGCACGTTTTTTTTAAACTACACTAATGCGTCACTAATCCTATAACGTGCTCGTTATATTCTAATAAATATTCCGCCCACAAATCACCAATGCCTTTAGCACCGGAAGCTAGGCCACATTCCCCGTTTTTACCTGCCCTTGAACCGAGTTCAGACTTTAACAATAGTGTCTGATTTGGGGTAAAAGTTACAAATCGCCAGCGGAAAAGTGGCAGAGTTGCGGAATATATATATATATATATATATATATATATATATATATATATATATATATATATATATATATATATTATTTTAATCTCATTTAATTTCTGAGCAATGGTTGTCATGAGAATTCAGATTATTCAGATATTCCAGAAAATTCAGATATTTTGACATACCCAGAGACTAATAAATTTAATTTAATTTAATAAATTTACTTGTCTTTTGTCCTGACCGATTTATAAACGCACAGCCAAAACTACAAAGTTTAGAAAGCTGAAATTTTGAACTTAGGTTTATTTTATAACATAAGCATCGGCTAAGAATGGATTTAAAAAAATTATAACCCCGTGCGAAGCCGAGGGCAAGTCGCTATGTACACATGCATTTAACACATATTGTACGCACGCCATCTGAATGCATGACGGATATAAAAATATATACAAGTAATAATAATTAAGTTAGGTATATGTATTAATAAAAACCTGCACTTTAAAACTTATGTGAAATACAAAGGCTTTTTATTAATCTTTATTTTTTTATATTTTTTACTTATGTAGTCCAAGTATGGACGAAAAGTTTCACTCTGCAGCGTATGCCCTAATGTTACCGCTGTCGGCTGTGAATTGAACCATACAGCGTCGTCACGAGTTCGGAAGTGCGAATACAATATTGAATATTGTTTGTCGGTTATATTTTATGAGTATTCTTTGTAAATGCCGACGATTTATATCTCAATTGAATTAATTGTTTACTGTTTATTTTTATTGGTGTAATTCAATAGGCCTACCCTATACCATAACTTGTTAACGTCAGTTCCATTTTGTTTATTTTTATTAAGACTATTTTTCATTTGTTAACTAAATTTTTGTACTTTATGTTCACACCAATGTATAGCAGCATAATTAAGATCACAATTCCTCTCGAAGTGATTATCATCATCATCATTATCTGCATGTAGACGTTCACGTAAGTTTCCAACTATTTATGGTCGTCACAGATCTGTCTGATCATCACTAATTTAGTTCTCCATTAGTCTACCGTTATGTCGTACTTACTCTTTCTTAGCGCCTGTCTGTTTTGCGAGTTTATGCATAAAATACATTTAGACACCTTTAGTAGCTAATATAATAAATGCGAAAGTGCGTATATTTGTTTGTTACTCTTTCACGCCTTAACTACTCAATCGATCATCGTGAAATTTTGTATACGCGTTGTCAGAGATACAGAGGACATAGGGTAACTATGGTTCATTTAAAAAAAAAAGTACTGATACCGAGAAATTATCTAAAATTAAAAATGAAAAATCAACGCCTGCCAAAAATATATGAGCAGTAAAGACTGAATGAATGTTTTAACACCTAAGAAAATGGGGTGTGGATGAAGTAAATTGATAATCATAAATTTAAAATGTCTGAAATTTCAATAAAAAAAGCTCTTTACGAGTATAAGTATAAATTATATAATAAGATTGTAACAATAATCTGGCGGCAGTAACCAACCTAATAAAAGACCATTGTGAAATAATAGAACGTGTTTTTTATGTTAAGGTCGTCAAACACCTGTTTGACCTTTAAAATAAGATCGGCCCACTTGATGTTAGGTGGCAAGCATCGCCTTTACTATAAAATAAGCAACACCATAGGTGCTGCAAATGCGCTATCGACCGCAGTAGCATCAATGATAAGGGATTGGGAAGGGAAAGCGAAAATAGGTTCTGACATCCCTTAGTCGATCAGGCGTCGGGATTTCGGGATTTACTCGAGCGCGTCAGATTAAGATATGGTGGATTAATTATATGCTGAAAAGTGTTCATTTTAATAATCTGACGATTTGAGCGTGACCAAAGGAAATGGGAGGGTCACAAAGTTGCAAAAAAAAAAGAAACCTTAACATTCTCGAGCGCTTCAGATTAAGGTATGGTGGGTTAAGAAATGAAGATGAAGATTAAAACAAAATTAAATTTCAACATTTTTCTTTAATCTTACTTTTTATTTATTAATAAAATGATCGACAAAACTTTAAAAATATGGTTTTTTATTAAACTCGGCCCTATTGTTTTACAAATTTCAACAAAATCATAAAAAAAATATTTTCAAACCGTCAGATTAAGAAAGCCCCTCCATATAATTGTCAGATTAAGAATCAGCACAACCAGGACATCAAGCCAAACCGTCTGTATGAAAATCTGACGCGCTCGAGTAGCGCTTCTGTCAAAAAGCTGCCACGAGCTTGCGTCACATCCGAATTGTCGGTTTTTTAAATGGGAGCTTAGTTTGGGTTCACTTATCATCCCCTCTGAATATCTGACGCGCTCGAGTAAATACATTTTTTTACTATTTTTAACGCTTCCGTAGAACGGGAGAACCCATCATCCAAACCGTCAGATTAACATAATCCGTCATCAGGGACATGTGGAGCATATACATTATCAATATCTGACGCGCTCGAGTATGTCCATGTGATATATTTTTTTTACATTTTTGAACGCCTGTAGACGCTCATCCCACCGTTGAAATGAAAAATTTGATATAACCTTTTTTTCTTCTTACTACCCAATCTTCAAAATCCAATAGGTCCCTACGACGCTTGAGTGACTCCACATTTAGAATCGTGGGCTCCCTTACTATTAGTGAAAGACAATAGCACACATGCTCTCAATAAGTGAGCAAAGATTGCCTGATCCTATTTCCTTATCTCCTCTTTATCTGTTATCCTTTATCCTGTCAAGTTTGGCAGCTCATGTGCAACCCTTATAATATTGCTTCTATTACAGGCACACTACCTATCATCATATGAGCTATTAACCTGCCTGCCTACTATTATATAAAAAAAAAAAAACATAAAGTAGTTTATCCGTTTAACAGTACCTATGTATTACTGGAGTGTACATTAAAGTAAATATAGTGAAAGAAAATTCAATGCAAATTGCTATCTAAACATGAAGCAATCCATACAAACTTACCCATATATCATAAAATAATCAAAACAAGGGTTGAGGGTGTCATCACGCCGACAGGGGGATGACGTAATACTTTTAAAAGCATCCGACTCCCTTTAATGCTTTGTCGGAGATCTGTGCGTAGAAACGAAAAGTCATAGAGTAAACGTGTTTAGGAATGAGACTGGTAATGAATAAGGTTTGTGCAGTAGCTTTTAACAATTCCATTCATTTTTGACTTGTTTTTTGTAAGAATGTATGAGTAGTACTCACACACGTGCTTTTTTTCGGTCATTACCATTATCAAGTCATAAATTATTACAGTGATAAAAAATATCACAAGATTCATGTGCAGAGTCTCATTTAAATGGCTCTTGATTGAGTAAAAAACATCCAAAATTCTGCACAAACTAATTGCATTGATAATATCGGTACCACTTTAATTTTACCCGCTTGGAAATGAAAATGTTTCTATGTACTCCTACACAAACAAGGGATTGATCTTTTTTAATTTGTCTATGTCAGGGTTCAAGCTAACTCAAAATCAAAATTTTTGAAATTGGTTTTAGTTTTTCAAAATTTATCAATAGGCTGTAGCTTTTGAGATATCAAAATGTGTAATAGACATACTTTCTCATTTTTAATATTGGTTTGGATTAAATTATTAAAATCTAACTTAATAAAAATAATCATACCATACGACGACGCCTTGCTTCAATGTTAATGATAATTTTTTTTTTTTTTTTCAAAGTAAGTGTTAACTTTGAGTTAAATTTGCAATTTTTCAATAGAGTTTCTACAGATAAATAAAAGAAAAAAAAAACATCGATTATATAATCTCTCTACGAAAATTAAATAGAAGTATTCACTTGATTTTTTTTTTAGAAAAACGTTCGATATGTAAAACCATTTCAATAAGATATTGCGTTCGAAGCATTCTCGTCTCGCCGGATGGTAATTGCCTAGAAAGTTCTATTTCCATGCCACCCCCCCCTCCACTCCATCCTCGCCCATTTCCCACCCTTCGTTCATCCCCCCTGTCTGGTCCTAGATTCTAGATGTTATTCGAGACCTAATCTCGTTTCGAATGCTATTGTGGGGGAATATACGCACGATTGCAAGTACTCAGGTGATTCATATAGCGTTTAAGAGGATTAAAGATTTTTTTATAAACATAATTGAATTTTTATTATGCTTTGCATTCTTTGTCTCACTCATTGTGAGTTCAACTGTTAATATGAAAATTTTCTCATTAATTATTCATTTTTATTTCTTAAATATATTAAATTTATTATGTTTTCTTCACCAGAAAAACAGTCAACAATTATTTTTATTGGGCATAGATACAAAAGATAGAAAAGATATAAGACACAAAATGGACGAAACTGATAGAATGTAGCAGAGATTGAGATGGAAGATAGAAAATGAGAAATCAAAGACAAGAAGATTAAGACAAGAAGACGAAGAATTAATTGAAGAATAGATTTTTTAGTGATAGTTTAAATAAGAATTAAAATAAAAGACAATAGACAAACATAACGTTAAAAGGTAGGTTAATATTATTTTATTATAAATATATAAAAATAGTTAATTGATCAAGAAATGAAATATTTAAAAACAGTTAAAAAACGTTAAAATTAACTATAAAAAAGAACTCAAATTCATATATGGATAATTTAATATAATGCGTGCAAAATAAATTTAACGATGTTTGCTGGAGATATTAGGTACTTATATTACATTTTCTAATAGTCTTGCTAGTTCATAAAGATTCTTGCAGGTGGTTTTTTTTTCGAGCAAAACTGCAATCAACTGAACTGTATTTCAAAAACAGGTTAAATTGTAGTTTCGAAACGATACTCCACGCTAAAATTACAATTGATCCAATAACTTACAGATATGGTAGGTATTTAGCGGCCATAAGCACAATGTAGCCCTTTTATGTTGGAAACCACTTGAGAGGTCGGATTAACCCTATCCCTTGTACAACAACCCTTAAACGATCGTTCAATTTCACACCAAGTGTTGCTGAAATCGAAAATATTAAATCCAATTTACAAACCTACCCCATGTAATAAACCCCTCAATAATACCAACAAAAAAAAAACATGAATTATGATTATTATAACATCTCAAATACATTGTGCAATATTAATCGCCGTAATGCGCACAGTGGTGCAACCCCGCTTATTTGCGTCCAAAAAAAAAAACTGAATATGATTTTATGGCAGGTTAAACCTATTATAAATGGGGATTAAGTTATGAATAATATTTCTATTTGTGAGGGGCATTTAACGAGCTATTTGACGCCTTTTGGAATCGCGTGCGGTTCGTGGGGAACCGTTTAGTGTCGGATAACCCGTAATTACGATTATTATGGCCCATCTTGCCACTATAGTGGTTTATAAATATTTGTTTTTCACGACAGGTGAGTTATAATGGTTGTGATGATTAAATGGCACATTGGATGCGGCTCTTTTAATTCATCAGCTTTGTTTCACTCCACGCAATAGGGTACGGACGTTTTTTGTTTCTCATTGTTCAAAATCCTCATTAAGATTTTATTTGCATCACCAGCATACATTTATATGCCATTTTATACCTTGTGAAACTTTTCATTCACAAGGTAGCGTCCGGGAAGCTTCGAGGCATCTTCTTGTCCAAAATTCCGTAGTCCCACAAAACAAACGTTTTTGACCAGTATAGCCCTATCCAGTGATGACTTAACCGCTGCCTGACCTCTAACTATGCGCCTCGTAACGAACTGTGGAGGGGGCTATGCTCAGGGTTACCCCTCAGTCTTGAATCAGGAATGAGAAGATTCGTAGAAAATCCAAAGTAACTGACATATTTAGTTCTCGTAAGTTGAAGTGGGAAAATTCATGAGTGGAGACTATGGACCACGTAGCACCCTTTAGTACGTCTACCCCTACAAGGTGGAAAGTCGACCTAATAAAGGCCGCAGGGTCGACCTTGGACCTATTTCCGAACTACTTCTGAGCGATTCTACTGGAACATTATGAAAATTAAGCCTATGCCCAACTGCGGACTTCCTACGGCTCCAATCTATTTATCACATTCTTTTTACCTAAATCTTTAATGGACGACCATATAGACATGTTATTGAACACTCATACATAAATATACGGAAAGTGCTTACATTATTAATTTCATCAAAGGAAACATGTCCCTGAGGACGCTCTTAAATAAATCCATTCCCAGGACAAAGCGGATTATTTCCAATGCTGTCATATCTCGAACCTATTAACATAATGCGGTGACGTGATTTCCTTGTTTTCGGTTTTTTGTCCTATTTTTTTCACGCGTTAGCCGCACTGTGTGGTCTAATAGTTAACTATATTTTGACATGTCGAGTTTTCTTTTTGTGTTTCTAAGAAGCGATGACTGGACACTAATCAACTGTTGCGGTTATAGAGTTATGTCATGAAAGATTAAACATTACAGTCATACAATGTTCGAACACAAAATGCTCCGGCTCTCAGCTTAATGCGGTGCAAATACAGTTTTTTTCTAAATTACAGAACCGATTACCGGCTCCCCGTAAACGTTTACTCACATAATACTCAATTACGTAAACAAGGAAAAGAAAATACAGTAAAAAAAGTTAACTAACAACATTGTAAACGTGGAAGAAAACACAACACACCATTACCCGGACCGCAGTTGTTAAACAAGTGAAGTTTTCCCACAAAAACTTGAATATTGAAGGGTTATTGTTTGAGTAATTGCTCGCCTCGCGAAATAACCTAATGGGCGCACTTTGGATATAGTAAAAAATCGATTCACCCACATTTGTTGTTAATTATTCTCGGCTGAACCGTCTTTCCGCCTCCACTGGTTCCAATGCGATTTAAGACCCTCCCTGGTCCAATTACAAAGTTCTCAAAAGTCCCCCCCTCTTGTCATTCCCCCTCCCATTTTTAGATCGAGCCTCGTTTTAATGACCTCTCCAGTTCCCGATGTTCATTTGTCACAAGAGTTCTTCGTACGATAATTTCCAGTTTTTATGTAAGTACTATTTTTACGAGTTCATTTATAGCGTGTAGTAATTGGAGTGATGTTGCGTTTTTATTATTTGCCAGAAAACACATTTGCACATATCCATTTTTCTTTGCGTTAAAACCTTCAATTAATTACTAAGAGCATCAATTTCTGAGAGCACTTAAAGAAATTATCTTTCTATGAATTTGTTAACACGATAACTACAAGTCAAGACGTTCTGCGACTCATTTATAGGAATTATCTGATTCACTATCGATACCAAAGTGTAATATAAGTAAATCAAGTATGTCTATAACCATAATGGAATTCGGTATGGATTGAATTTCTCGTACGCCTAAACCATAGTCTACATAGTACCTACCTGTATCAGCTTTACATAAAAATTTCTTATTGCTGGGCACAGGACTCCTTTTTTTGAAGATTGAGTTAAGTAATACAAGAACTTTGCATATCTTCGAAGATTGTTAAACTTCTCATCTCATGTTCTATCTTTTCCAGTCTATACTATTTATAAAGAGAAAAGATTTGTACGTACGAAATAAAATTGTGCCAGATGACTACTAAACCTTTTTTATTAGTAATGAATAAGAATAACACCAAAAACTGCTAGACAGATTTATTATTTCATCTATATTGAAAGCTACATTATCAACGAGTAACATATGCTATTTTTTTATAAAGTTACGCGGACCTAGTCGTGTGCAACAGCTAGTGTCAAATAATCACTAAACCAGAAACAAATGTTAAAATAACAACAGACGCAGAGGTCAGCGTTCTATTTTTCAACAATATTCCAAAAAAATACATTGGAATGGTGGAAAAAAATATCTAGCTATATCCTTATAATTGTTTAAAAGCCGTTGGTGCACCCTATATTAAAAATGTGTCCCCATTAGTTGGGCGATGGTATTCTGCTGACATGAGGGGGTCTTTTGTGTTATTTGTTTGAAATCCAGTAATTTCCTGCGATCCAGCATTTTGCCCCCGCTCAACGTAATTGTACTACGCTTGTATATTAATTCAAAATTACTCGTGAATCTTTTGTGAGGACATTTTAATCTTCACAACACACAATCAATGATTATTACAGCTAAATGTCATCAGGGTATCAGAAATAATGGTTCATGAATATTATATTGGATATTTTTCTAAATGGGTATCTACTAGGAAGCTACCTATTTATTACATTTTTTATGATACTATTTTATATGAAAGCTTCGAAGCATCAAAATATCACGAGATGCACGAGATCACGAGGTGGATCACCTTATATATACAGGCTGTGGCCTTTAATAAGAGCAATAAATTAAAATATAGACCCTTTAACGAATCAGTAATTAATTCCAAATGGTTTCAATTAATTAAAATTAAAAACAAATTTATTGTTATTTTCTAACAAAATTAATCGAGCCAGCAACTGACATAATGTGTCCAGTCGGAGTACTTGACATTGACATTAAATAAGCGTGATTCGAAAATATCTTTACTTTAAAAATAAATTTGTTGTCAAAAGAAAACGTCTCCCGTTTAGTAGTTGCTAGTGCGTGAGGTTAAGAACTAGTTTCGATTGATGGGTTGTTGAAGAGATACTGTCTTATTTTATTAAGAATCATTGCCCCAGTACCAAGGAAATACCCTGTACCAAGACATCTAACGACTGATAACCGACAATTTAGCGATCATAAAATTCATTGATTATGTATTGTAACTTTGGATTGCTATATCTCTGAGTATAAGCACTTTGGAGCATTATGATTAGGTTAAGGTAACTGTATAGAATCATCGTTTAAATTTATTGCTCTTATTACAGGCCACACACCCTGTCCTGTTATTACATGGATGGTGAACGCATCCAAAAAATAAATTACTTCTTAACTATGACGCTAAATTTCTGTTTTATAAAAATATTATTATAGTTTATACAAAATAATACTTGTGATTTTGATTTTGTAAATCATTAATAATAAATTTAAGACTTTTTTAAATTTATAATTATATTTTTTATACATATTATTTTATTATTCAAGTGTTTATCTTCGGAATACAGGCTTTTTCTTACGCTTAATATTCAAAAACAAATCTTATATTTTTAATTATTTGTCTGTCATGGTTGAACCAATTTTATATAAAGTGTCACTAGTATCTAGATCTAGATTACTTTTTGTTCCGTAAACATTTGAGTTAAATGTGAGAACTTAAAAGCAGCTGATTGCAAATAAAGAGTACAGATTTTGCAAGTTTGTTTATATGTATAGAGTGTACCTACTACGGAACTACTGCAGCTTTTAGAAAAATTATTTCACTATTCGAAAGATACATTATTCCAGATGGAAATAGGGGGGCCTAGAATCAGTAGGCTATGTATTATTAATATTAACTAGACTCCATAAAATTAGTGTAGATAAAATGATTGTAGTTTTTTGGACGTTGCGGTTCTTCTACAGAAAGAAATGCACTTAAAAGAGCAAGTTTTTTTCCTTAAAATTTTTTTTAATTTTTACTTTTGTAATTAAAATATATTGTTAATAGTAAATCATGTATATGTAGTGTAGTTTATATGTATATGAAATGTATATAAAGGCGGTGGAACGTATTATACATAATTACAACATTTGACTAATCAAACACAACTCTTCACTAGAATTAAATAAATAGATATAAACAAACATATTCATGACGGAGCAAACTCAAATACTGATCTCCATGTACAAATAAAAGTTTTATTGTGAATTGTGAGTGCCACGGCTTCCCAGGGCTTGCAATTTTAATGCGAGCCCAAGATTTGCGAATTTATACTCTATTTTCTTAGCGATTGGGACTATAAATTTGATTGGGATTTTTTTAAACTTTTTACAACACGACTGCACGACATGTGTCATCACATCATGTCAATGCAGGGATTATGATAACCATCGGATGCCATCTTGCTTGGGGAATCGCCCTTACGATCTCAAAGTTAGACAATAGGATAGCGTTTCTCGTGAGTTCATTCCAATTTGAACCTAATATCGGACCTCGTACGGTCGATATTAAAATGAAGTGTTAATTAAAAAAGTCCACGAGGGTGATCAGCAAAGACAATTTAACCCTAAAAATGCTGTACGGACATTAATCCGCATGTAATATCGCAAATTTGTCAACGGTCCGTCGAGTCCGGGCCGTAGCCATCTGTCAGTTGGCGCAATTCGATTTGGTTCTATTAATAATGTTCGGCAGAACGGTACTGAATAGAGTACCACTTGATTGGATGGCTAAAGACAATGGTGGATCACTGGTACCATAAAAATCAATAATCTGTCCGTTATATATATCTATATCTCTATACTAATATTAAAAATGCGAAAGTTTGTGAGAATGGATGTATGGATGTTTGTTACTCTTTCACGCAAAAACAACTCAACGGATTTTTATGAAAATTGGCACTCAGTTTTGTTACCTGGAAAATGTTTTTATCCTGAAAAAATTTTAGGTTCCCGAGGAATAGTTTAAAAATATACAAAAATTGAGCGCCACTGTCGCCGTGGCGGCGCCACCGTTGTCACAGCGATAAATATGTCGGGCGTTATAATATTTTCGCAGGTGTTATATTTTTCATTTTCTAACGCGGACGAAATCGCGGGCATCAGCTAGCCAGTTTATAATAGTCGCATATTTAAAGATCCTGTATATTACAAGAATTACAAACATTCAACTTTCGAATTTTATACTTTTATGGAAATAATTTATATAGGTACAATTTGTGGTTAGGTTACTCACGGATAGAAAGCTATTATAATTTATCAAGCTTCATTTGTGGAAATTATTTGTTGTAATTATTTTACCAAATTACATACAATAAATATAATGCCAAAATAATATTGATCTCAATAAGTTATATTCCGTAATAGCGGGTTATACAAATCGCTCAATAAAACTCAATGTATAACAATCCGAGCGGCAACAAATTGCCCTTTTTGACGTCTCATTCAGTAAATTCACTGATTCACATGTCAGTATCAGTTGCGAAGGGTGCGGGGTTCATTGCACGCCGGTAATAAAAATTTTTACTAAACGCATTCAATAATGACACGCGCCTTACATCTTCAGGTGACTACAATGGGGTGGTGTGCTCTAATTTAATAAAAGGGTTCGAGTTTTTTTTTTTAATGGTAAGTGTGGCAGACAGGCTGTCCGGTCCACTAGTTGGTAGATGGCTCCCGTCGCTTATAAACACAGGTACTTGAATAGGTTCGATGAGCCTGTTGGACGAGTGACTAGAGTGCTTGACTTAACTTCCAAGGTTCTCCAGTTCATTTACCGGTTAACTTTGCAAATGAACTGTTCAAAGTTGGCTCTGGTGTGGATCTGAAAAATACTGGCAGGGCACACTGCATTCGGCAGTAACCACCCCCTTACAGAAGACCACCATGAAATAACAGTACGCGTGCTGTTGTGTTTCAGTGAGTGAGTAAGGGATGCCAGAGCCCATTTCCTGCAATACTATATCCTTATTCCTACTGTAGTCGGCATCACACTTGCAGCACCTGTGGCGTTGCTTGTTTTATAGGCGACGGTAGCCACCTACCATCAAGTGGACCGTCAGCCTGTTTGCAGACATTAACATTATAAATAAAAAATATTACTTCAACATGTAGCATCGGATATTTATATATTACTAGAGCTTTTGACCACGACTTCGTCCGCGTTTTTTAAAAATATTTATTGCTGTAATAATTGCCAGGAGTTGGATTACAGTTTTTAAATTATCCCTTGGTAACGTTACTTTTTTTCTGAATGAAAGGTACCCAAGTCCTTTTCTGTATGTTTGACAATGTGTATGCAAAATTTCATTATAATCAATTGAGAAGTTAAGGCGTGAAAAGGTTACTTTCAAATTTTCAATATTAGTTACAATGTTACCAATACGGAACAGGAAATATATTGAATAGATATTGTTTATATTATCATACAAAAGTGACATAGAAGCCGGAAGCGTTTAATCTCCGTCACCTATATTCCAAGTCCCAGTTACTTTAAAAACCAGTGCACTATTCCACCTAAACTTGAAGACAGACGAAAGACCATGAATGTTTAACTGTTAAGACGGCGAAGCGACAATGCGGTGGCTTTTAGGCGGGAAGATTAAAGCGAAATGCGCAAAGAAAATCGGCGACATTTAAAACTTGTAAAATGTTTTCTAAAGAGGAATCACAGGCTATACGTTCATTCATAATATATTTAAGAGCTTAGTTCTAGTATGAAAGTTCTACGTTTTTTAAACTAGCTGTACCTGCGGCTTCGTTCACTTGTGATTCGGTTTCTGATTAAAAGGCATTCATTAATAAATCTTTTTTTATTGGTACAAATAGTTTAAAGTGGTTAGAAAAAATCTAATTTTTATTTTCAAAAATTACTATAACTCCATACGAAGTTTTATCAATTTTTTATCTTGGTTGTGCAATGACATATATGTATAAAAATGTCATTTTTTTTAATTTTAAATCTTTATATTTCTATTTTAATATATTTGTATATTATTTTCCTGGACATATTCTTCTAAATAAAATAAATTTTACTCCATATAAATCTTATCAAGAATCAATAAAAAAATACACATTTTTTAAAAATACTTGTTTGAATTTAAAATGTTAACGCTTAGCCAACTACCATCAACTTGGTTCTAAACGAGCATAAGTTTTATTTTTATTCCTAATCTATTTTTGTCTTAAACAAACGTAACCATTCAGACATTTATAATTATTCATGTAACGTAATAGGTACATCTAGGTTACATATATAGGACCTACCTTGTCTAGGCAACATCGAGACGTCCGGCCTAAACAATCCACCGCCTTCTGAATACTAAGAACTTCCGTAGACGCAGTTCACAATGACTGACGGATACAACTGATGCGTAATTTTGATTTGTGGTTACGCAAAATCAACCGTTGGCCTTACAATAATTTATATAATGGATGGAAGTTATCACAAAACCACATTTGTCGTATATGTTGCTAAACTCTGAACTCGCTAAAACTATGTAACTAACTGGCTAACTCTAAAACTGGAGAGAACGAATTTATTTTATATTAGAACTAGCTGTTGCACGCGACTTTGTCCGCATAACTTTATAAAATATAGCATATATTACTCGCTGATAACATGGCTTTCTATAGGTGAAAGAATTTTTTAAATCGGGCCAGGAGTTTTTGAGTTTATTTATCACAGACATACAAATCTTCTCTTCTATCGTTAAAATTAGATTTATAAAGTCTTAAGTTACGTTATTATTCTTTTTATTGATATAAAGGTAACGAATACTTATATATAGGTAGGTACTATATATAGTCGCACCATCCTCAAACTCGTACACAAATTTAGCTTCCGGAGTTTTGATTAAAGAATTTGCAAGTGGAGCCGCAATCAATAGTTAGTATTAAATAAGAATAACAAATTGATTTCACTTTTAATACAATATAACTTCACAAGCCGTCAATTTAAATATTTTTTTAAATAATTAATTGCAATAATTAATTACCAATTGACGCCGGCCATCTTGTATTATATCACGGCAGCAGAACTCGAGTCCATTTTGGAATTTGGTATGAAAATTGTCATTCGAAGCGGGAACTCCGTAATAAAATTAATTATTTAACGAAATATTTTCGCTGACGATTCCTACTTTATTAAAACTTAATCGTTTCATTAAAAATTCAATGATGATGAAGATTTTTATGTATGACTATAGTGCACTATAGTCCTCGCTGGCCCACTGTGGTAAAGCAGGACTTTACATTTCTTTTACTTTTCTGATATCCTGGTATCTTTCGGTTTTCAATCAACTTTAGAAAACTTTTTTTAAGTAAGGTTGCCAGACAGGCTTACGGTCCACTTGATGGTAGGTATCTATCTACCGTCACCTATTCACCATCATCACCAGTCCGTGTCTCCACTGGTGGATGTAGGTGGATTTGGTAGAGACCAAGGCTCACCACCACGCATGATCATCTGCGCTGCTCATCATGCCGCTTTCCGTGAAGCCTTTCAGGTCGTCCCACGCTGTGTTTACCAATTCGTGGCTTCCATTCGAGAATGCGTCTGCCCCATAGGTTGTATGGGGTAGTAGACCTCATACAACCAATGTGACTGGCCCATTATCATTTCAGCTTGCTGATGTTCACATCTTGGGTATATCAAACCAAACCAAACCGCCACCTATTCAACGCAAGCAATTTACGCTGTGGACCTTGATAATATCATGTATAAGGAGGTGTGTGATAGCGTAAAAGGCTTTCCCATCCTTTACTCACCGAATCGTCAATATGAAATGAAATTGCAAACAGGTTCGACCAGGATTTCAAACAGTGTCTCCCGTGTCCGCAGCCGATATTACACCCCAGTTTATCAATGCTTATCATAACTTAGTTAAACATAAAATAAATAAAAAAGCAATTTAAGCACTTTTGAAGAGAACATTGCACCCGACAGAGATATGATCTTACACGTGCGCAATGATCATGTTTATTTTATACCACTATACACGACTTTATGCCCAGGGTTCCGGGATCAAATTTAGCCTTTCCCTAGTTATTATATGATATAAGTACTATTTCGTTATATTCAGTCTGTATATATACACAGACGTCTATGTGTTTTGTGTATGTCTGTCTGTACAGGCTTCCTAATTTTTTGGCCTTTAAAAAGTTATTAAAGCCTTCAAAATAGCCTTTAAAAAATTATTAAGTTATTCAAATTAAGTATTTTATTTATATTAAAAAGAAAAATCTAATAAAAATCTAATCTAAATTAAGAAAGATACACCATTTTTATAATGAAAAAATACACTACCTTTCGAGGTCACTTGCCCAAGTGATTTCCGGTAGATATAGAAATGCAGATATTTTAGTTATATTTGTAAGGGTTTCATGGTTTTTAGATTGTTTTTTTAATTTTTACACGGACAAAGCCGCGGTGAAACGCTAGTTCTAAACAAAAGCATAAAATTGATATAATATTGTAATATAACAAAAGTAGGATGTAACAATAATATTTTAAAAGCTAATAGCAAAAAATCCAACCTAGCTCCTTATCATGGAACCTTGAGAGCTTTCAAGCTAAAGCTTAGCGACGGGGAATGAAAAAAAAAACCGATTATACTTACAGATAACGACGCAGACTCTCAATTGTATTGTCTTTTAAATTGAGATAGAAGAAAATGAATCTTATTTCACTGTAGGTAAGATAGGATATCCTATGTTAAATATTTATTTTGTATATTATTTAAAGATAGGCTTGTTATCGTTTTCACATCGGAAAGTTTTTGTTTTCGTGACGCAGCGAATTCATTAAAAACGTTTGAATTTGGAATTCGCCTATCAAATACGGGATTTGAATCAAAAAGGTGTTCATTTTTATTTGCTTTTTTCTTATTTCTATTTTTAACGAGCCCGTTGATCGATGCTTGCCTTAGAGCTCTGTATCAAGAGTTTTACGGGTTTGATTACCGACAAAGTCAAGTTGGGAAATTAACTTTCAAAGTTAGCTCTGGTCTGGATCTGGCATGTAGTAGCAAGGCCACACTGTGTGTTGAAGTCATTTAGGCAGCCTACCTGGCGGCTGTAACCAATGTGAGATAACAGCATGTGTGCTGTTGTGCTGCTGAGTAAAGGATGCCAGAGACAATTTCTCTATTCCTTCCTAATACTAACCTAATAAACACAGCGTTGCTTGTGTTATAGGCGACGGTATCCACATACCATTAAATTGACCATTAGCCTGTCAGACAATTTTATTTGTTATTGAATTGGGTGCAATTTTACCTCATTATAAAATTATATATTTTTTGTTGCAGGTATGTGTACATTTTTTTACTTCACGGCAACAGAATAAGGTACAAAAGTAATTAGATGATTATGGTATATCTATTAAATTTTATTTCCTTGTTTCTTTTTTTAATTTGTATTTCAACAGCTTTTCGTAAAAAAGTAAATTGTATACAAGTCATTTTAATAGCTACCAGTATTAATACATATTTTTGATTTACCTAAAGATTCCCACTGAGATGCTAGACAAAATTCGAATTTTCCATTTCCTCGAATTATATAATACGTTAAATTAAACTCTTTAGTGAGTAGACCTTTATTCATTACACTGATATTAGAGAAGCTAGAAAAAAGGTAATCTAATTAAACATAGGTTTTAACATTACAAGTAATTTAAAAAATCGATTCATAATTTACTTACTAGCTTTTGCCTTCGAATTCGTCCGCTCATCCTTTTTTAGATGTTATTATTATTTTTAAATAATTCCTGGGTAACATTACCTTTTTCTGGATAAAAGGTACACTTTGTCCTTTTCTGTATCGCTGATAACGTGTATATATAAATTCACGATTATCGGTTGAATTAATTAGGCGTGAAAGCGTAACAAACAAACAATCTCACTTCGGCATTTATAGTTAGGAATATTGTGATAAAACCTGGGTCTTAAGGCTTTGTTGATCCATAAAAGGAGTACATATCAAACGGTGATAAGCCAATAATAATATGACTTCGTAACTGTTTTCATATTTTAAAATTTTCTCGCCAACTCTACAATAACTTGCCCGTGTAATGTGATCACATCTCTATGCGTCCCACGTACACTCTACGTGACGTTTGCCCGTCCACTCTCAGTCGGTTTTTTCTCTTGTAATCTCAACCACCTAATCAAATTACTAATGCTGGGTGCAGTTTTCAATGTAGGCTTTACACAGGACACTGGTTCTTTTTTGCTCTAAAACTGGTATTTTGTGAAACGCTTTATCATGACTTGACGTTATGTTTGTTAAACTTGCACGGGCTACAAGTCGTCAAAACTTTTTTTATATTAAAGAAGTCCTTGCCATAAAAAATCAGTGGCTGACAGGTAGGTCACTTGATGATATGTGGATACCGTCGCCTGCGATCCTAAGCAAGACCAGGAAGGATACAAGTTCACTATCGACCCTAATGCTTGGGCCACTAAATCAAAGCTCAAAGCTAATTCACAGCGCTACAAGCGTCAGCGTCAAGCGTTAAAAATTTTGGTTTAGTAGTGGTTTCGCACGAATTGTGCGAAGAAGCAACTTTAAAATTCAATATATTTTTAGTCATTGTCGATGCAATTTGCAGCGCTGTATTGTTACTTTTTTATTTTGTTTTTAAACAATGATATTTAAAAACCGCCTTTGCTTGCAGCGCTAAAAGAATTCGAGCGTTGGTTTCATGACCAAGAGGTAATAGGATAAAGATAAGAAGCAGGCTAGTCTATACTATCTAGATTAGTATATTACAGATTAATCTGCAAAAGAAAACGTGCTGTTATTTCAATATGGTCTTTATTAAGACAATAGTTGCTGTCGCCATACTGCCTGCCCTATTTGTGACTGTAGTCAACGATATTATACTGTAGTAAAAAAATTATTGCAAAAATTTACCACAGAAATGCTTTTAAACAAAATTAAATATGCTACAAATGTTTACATTATTAATTTCGTATATAAATGTTTTATTTTAACCTACTGTTACTAATTTTCAACAGTTTCCGATTTATATTTGAAACACAATGTAATTAATTTGAATTACAATGTAAATACTTCGAATTTGATCTAAATTAACGATGTCCAATGTTAGTAATAATCAAAGGTGTGTTCTGATGTTATTATTTTAATCACCAAAAAATCTTTTGCTTATAATTATTTGCTTTTGCTTATTTTGCGTTACAAGTTAAAGATAATTTAATAGATCAACGTTACCAACTTAAAATCATATTGAAAGGTAATGGTGAAATGTATTTGGCACTAATTATTCGTATAAAATATATTTTCACAAATAGACATGGCAAGTATATCATTTCGCATAGGGCCTTGCGTGAATAGTACCTACTGTTTTCTTTAGCCGTTTAAGCAATTGACATTTACCTATATTTACTAATATTATAAATGTGAAAGTAACTTTGTTACCTTACCTTTTCACTCCTCAACTACTCAACCGTTCATCATGAAATTTTGGATATATATTGTCAGGGATATACTTTTCATGCAGAAAAAAAGTAACGTTACCAGGGGATCATTTATACATAGAAATCCAACGCTTGGCAAAAGTATGGCAATGAATATGTTAGGTAGGCGTTATATTGCTCATATATTTTTGTTAGTTATTTTTCAATGCGGACGAAGTCGCGATCACCAGTTAGTTTGTTAAAGCACACATTAACATAATATGAATTTGAAAATACTACAGATTCTGTACATATCGGTTTTCGAATCTGAATCTTGCCTGGATATCGTTATACTAAAAGGAATATACTTTTCGTGATATGCTTTTTACCTTTTCAAATACGAGGATCAGATTAAAGTTGGACTTATTCAAGCTAGATCTTCGCTAGATTATTTGAAGAAAAAGAAATGTGAATTCGGGTCAAAGGTTAAATGACACTTACGAATGTGCACATCAAAGAAAAAAGCCCCTTTCACTTTGAATAGATTGCATAAATGCAAATTGTCAGATAACGTCGTAACTCGTAATATGTCGTTTCACGTGGTTCGTACACCGCAAATGTTTTATTTATACGTCAGAGGGGAAGCAGGGAATTAATGCGTGTCCCGAGGAATGAAAATATTAGGGAAACATTAGCATGTCAAAGGGGCGGTATTGCCCGGACTGTCCCGAACTCTTGACCGACGTGGCCACTCTACTTTATTATATCAACATAATTTTCGTAACACTTTTGTGAGTGATTATACTTGTTTTATGTGTAATGCATATGCTAAAAAAATATTAGGCGTATTAAAGGAGAAAAGACAGTGATGAAGTTTAGAATATACGCAATCTTAAAAATAAATAAAACAAAACCTCAGACCCCTGTAATGCAATGGTGGCAGAACATCCAAAAGTTTTCCTTCCAGCATCCATCATATTTAGATATTTTTGCGTATTTGTTTAAAGATAAGTTTGCTCTTTTCAATCATACAAGCTGATTACTGTCGAACTATCAGCAAACTTAATCTCTAAAATGATATGTTGCTAAAAGTAAAATTTCAAAAAATTAACATAAATTCTCTTTAAGGTTTTTAGTGTAATCACAAAATCCGGCTCGAATTTCGCTTTCCTTGAAAACGTCTGTCATTTAACTAGAAAACAAAGCTAAGCGTTGGTTACCCAGCTTTCGCTTAGAGACGCCCGCGGCACTAACTTCAAAGGGATAGCAACCGCATCCCCCGTCCCTTCCTATTTTACCCCTATGTCACGGTATAAATAGAGGTCAGGATCGTCACTTGAATATTTCTTAGATATTTCCGGTCACACACACAAGTTGGAGTCATTTAAGTGTTACTCGTAATCAAAATATCAAAACCTCTGTTCAAGAAATTTAATACCAACTTGACTTCCAAAGCATAATTATACAGTACAGCAAGATACTTGGCCAAAAGAAATAACTTCATATCCAGACTCATATTATAATTTAGTTTAGATCCAGTTAGTATTAGTCAGTTTAGTTCTGGCATTTGCGGCCTCAATACTACACTCATATTTTTTTTTACACTATGACATTTTTGTTACCTGCCAGGAAGCATAATATCCGAGCAGCTCTTGTATCTACAATAATATGTAGTCAAATATGTCATAATATATGGTTTATATTTTCTTTATTCTCATTAAAGGTTAAAGCTACTTACATGAGAAATATAACAAAAGTTTTACTTAAGAAACGAAACATAAAACAGGCAGACAAAAGTCACCAAAATTAAACAATATTTGTTCCAGATTTTTAACAAAACCACGTGAAAACATATAAACACTTAACATAAAATGTTTCAACAGCTTGGATCTATATTCTCTAAAAGATAACCGTTCAAAAGTAACCTTTTTTTTACCACATGTTGTTCGTACTTTTGGTAAGACAACATGGCTTGCTCGCCTAGTTATGCAGTTGGAAATATCTTTTTGTTTAAGCAAGGTAATATCAGAATGAATTGATTTATCTAATATACTGAAAATAAAATAAAAATGTTAGATTTGTTGGCCGACGGTTGACCAAAAATAGCGACATTATTTTTCACTTTAAAATATATATCTATAACTGATTATAATGAAGGATATCAATATTCATGGACAAGATGGACACGTGCCGGAAAGAAAGAGACAAGGCTATTCATTGGCTTCCGCTGTCCCTCTCTCCCAAAACTTTTTAATTTAACAACAATCTAAAGCGTCTCCTGACTATATTTAAATCTCGTATGCAAGCACCCCTTTATTGTTAGCTATAGGTACGTATTTTTTTAAATATTTTTTCGTTTAAAATTTATGCGTTATTCTACGTTGGTGGGCATCAATTTATGATTTTTAGCCGCGAATGAAGATTTTTGATATAGGCTCTATTGTATCGTTGCTGCGGTGATAAAATTTTATGTCCAATAAATAAGACATCCTGCTTGTAGTTGTCACAATGGGATTCTTGTTTTGTTGATTCAGTTTAACGTCAAATCTTAGATTTTGTCATTAATTTTAAGTTATTAAGTTTTTTTTAATAAATAAAAAGGTTATCGTTGGAATTTTTACTGAAAATATGAAATGAATTATTTATAGTTCCAACGTTTATAAAAAAAAATCCAACGCGTTTGTAGCTTTTTAGCTATTGTAAACATGGATTCCTATTGAATGTCCGTCATTTAAATAATAAGAAATAAAATAAAACATTTGAATTTTGCCTCTCTTCCCAATGCAGCTACCAAATAATCCCCTAATGTTAATGGTTGTAAGTGTGGCGAAAGGCCCCGTTTGTTACGATTCGTCCTCGCAGACACGACCAATTACAATACAACCGCCAATTAAAGGCACGCGTGCGTCGACCTACGTGTTTTCAATATATTGACCTAATTTAGCGTGTAGCATTCACAATTTATACCGCAAATGACAAATTAGTTTCTCTTTAAGGCGCTAACAGACAATAAACCCAAGGGGAAGCGATAACTGTGAGTACCGAGTATATCAATTAAGCGTATCATAAATTTGAAACGAAAACGTAAGTGCTTTTACCTAAAATTGTGAAAATAACCATCGCCATATACGAGTACCATCGCCATGCACAATTTTACATATAGTTGCACTGGTTTTCATCATTCTTCATTGCAATACTGTAACTGTAATGTTGCCTGCCTGCTTTGGTGTCTTTCCTACAGGCGCATTTTGCCTAAGTCATTGCGACAGCCATATTTGGCAGCTTTGTTATATATATATTTTACTCAAGAAAGATATAATTATAAGTTAAATAAAACATTTGGTGTAATGGCGTCTACATTTTATTTCAATATGTTTTTACACACAGAGGTCTGACATTTCAACAACTAACTATGAGGAGACCACAGAACGCTTAGTACATAGAACAAGCTTATTTAACAGTTAATTTTTATTTTATTATTTTTTAAGTAATAATAATAATCTTCGTATATTGAATATAAAAATATATATTGTATAAATATATTTTTTTTATTGCATTGGTTTTATAAACAGATATTTCTAGAGTGCATTATATTGCTTTTATCTTTAAAAAAATCTAACATTAATTTTCACAAGCTCTTAATAAGCACAAGCTTTTCATTATTCATTTTAGAGTGCCATATGTTGTAACAATAATTACAACATATAAACAGTAAACTCTCATAGATTTGTCATGGAATAACGCGAAAAAGTCCCTCCCCATAAATGATTCCGTCATCACCACGTGCCTGTTGCCGGAGAAACGGTACTTTATTCAGTTAATTAATAAGACCAAATTCAAACAAATCCAACTATTATTGATACACTCAACGATTTGAACAAGGGGCGTGAAACGCAACAGGGTTGTCGCTTGCATTACATTCATTCCTAATTATTTATTTACTATTGTCGTTAGCTGACCCGACAATCATTGTCCTATCAACTTCATATAAAAATACCATCCAAATTTCCTACATTTCCCGTGGATTTTCCAAAAAAATTCTTTTAAACTTGGTCCTGACAATTACGAAAACAATTTAACAATTTAATATTTGGTTTTAAAAGAAATCTTATTAAGAAAATGTATGAAAAAAATAAAATGTGTTAAACTATTTTCGAACGCTTACATGGCTTCAATCACATTTTATGTGTAAGGGCAGCAGACATCTGATGTCAATTTAATAACATTATGGTTACTGTCGCCTACACAATTAACAATAACACACTAGGGCATTAAGCTCATTAAGGCATTACCCTAATAAAATGAAATTTAAAGGTTAAGTGGTAAGTTTTCATTAGACGCCATGTCTCGAATAACACTAAAATGATTTTGTACATTTATCATACGCACACTTATCATGAGCTTATCCTTAATGCTACTGCGGTCGGTCGGTAGCACACTTGCAGCACCTGTGGCGTTGCTTGCTAGGCGACAGTTACCACCCATCAACAAGTGGACCGTCAGCCTGTCTGTCGACCTTAATATTAAGAAAATAATAATGATGCGTTAGGTTTTTTAAAAAAATAATATATTAAAGAAAAATATTTAGGCACACTTCTAATTTCAAATGCGATCGTTAAAAAGTCGTGGACGCCAATGAATATTCAAGTCACGCACAACCCTGACTCTCGAGAGTCCACGTTCGATATCCATTGTGTGCGTACCCACTTGTTTTTTATTACTGAGGGTAGTTTCTATTATTTCCCATTGTGCGTACCCGCTGTTTTTGTACGTTGACATGCACTTGTATTGTGCTATTGGGGGGGCCAGGGATGGCTTCATGAGACCTCGCTAATCATTTCTCATGTTATTTGGGGAGGTCAAGTGCTATTGGATACGATGTTTACAGACTATTAAGCAGAATATATTATTAACTAGCTGGTGCCCGCAAATTCGTACGCGCTGTAGCTCGTTTTTGAAAATCCCACAGGAGCCTAAGATTTTTCCAGATTGAAAAGTATCCTATATGTTAATCCATGTAATAAACTATCTATATGCCAAATATCATGTAAATCCTCTGTTCCTAATCCTTAGATCTAAATATCATCTAAACCGTTTTTGAGATTAGCGTGCACAAACGCGCAGAAAAACAGACATAAATTCTAAAAACTATCTTTTTGTCCTCAGTAACATGAGCACTAACGTGTACAAATTGTTTTTTTTTTTTTTTTTTTTAAATATTTGAGACACGGCTCATTTTCAATTTTATTAGAACTATAAAATCCCTATTGGAAATACAAAATTCCCTATTGGAACAGAAAATCTCAGTCACTCCTAAATGAAAAAAATACTTTATGTACTTATTTAATATTAAATAATTGAACTGTGCATTATGAGAACATTTATGAGGAATTTAAAAGATCAAACCTAAAAGATGGAAGATTCGAAATGCCAAAGCCTACTTTTCTATCCCCACCGTGTTTATCAAATCAGTACAAAGCAAAGGTCGGTAACGCAGCACCTGCACCCCCTTTTACTTGTGATTATAGGTGGCGTTAACCTCCTACTTAAGATTAAGTTAAGAATTGTCATCCTGCCACTATTTGAATTTGAATTAAAAAAAGTAAGTTTATTTCTGACTATATTAAACTTTCTATTAAACTTTAATAGATAAAGGTATACTCGTAGGTGTAAAGGTCTCAAACTATTTCTTAGTTTCAATTTAAAACTCGTTTCCTGTTTCGATTTCGTATTAAGATCCGGTCTGTCGCCTAGCGAATAACGTAGAAAAATTTCCGCTCTAAACAATCCAATTTAAGCTGTATGCTTTTGAAAATAAAGAGGAAAGTGAAAAGACGCCACACGCTTTAGTCAGTTTTCGTTAGCAAAGTTTTGGACGGCGAAAAGGCGACTGATGTCGTCCCTAAGCACTTGCAATTAGAGGTTCCAGGATGGCAAAGTTGAGTCGGTCTTTACGCCCCTTACGTAGTGTCCGTTTGTTTACAAAGGTCACCCTAAAACTTGCAAACAAAGAGCCTCTTGTCGTACTGTCCACAGAATGGACAACTATTCACTCGTTATCTCAAATCTTTACACAGAACAGTATCTTTCCGTATCCAATTTGCACAAATTTTTTTATGTCTATTTGTTTCATTTACATAATTAAGTTTTTACATTATTTAAAAGTTTTAGGTTCGTAATTTCAATAATTCAACGCATCCTAAAACTAAAGGGCTTATTGTAAACTCAGGCATATTGTAATTTGATTATAGTAAAAAATAGAAGGGTTCATTTCGTAAGATTTTATTTCATACGAAATAAATGTGCGAAATGCTAACTTTAAAAAAGAAGCACAATAAGCTAAATTTTTATCGGCACATAAATGTTGAAATTTGATTTCGTGAGAAGATTAAAGGAAAAACAATTTTTATTGCATTAATTAGAATAAATTTCCTCCGAACTTCCAAATATTTAGAAAATAACGATGAAACTTATTTAGAACACTTCAGCTATCTGCCAATGAATGCAGTGAACTTTTTAAAACCCGTAAAGGAAAGTGTCCTGGGGCTCCGAAATAGCACTCTCGTTCGAGGTGGGTTATTGACGAAAACAGTTGTTGTCTGTACGAGGCTGAGTACTGAATTTCAAGAGCGAGGCCCGGGGTACACTTCCTTCAAGTCCCGCCATTATCAGCCCTCATTTCCGCTTCCCAAATCCGGGACGTGAAGCGGAGAGTTCTTATGTACTTATTCGTGCTTATACCTTCTTATTCCTTAACGAGAAATAACACTGGGATTTTCAAGGTTTTACAATTTTTTCTGTATTTTTTTGGTAGAGTATTAATAAACTTGTTCATATATACATTCGGAAAACCTGTTGTGTTTGTCTCGTTTAGTAGTTAAATAGCAATGAATTTTGTTTTCAAATGGATTGAATCCTGGAGAACAAAAGCTAGTTCTCCAGGATTTTTCTAAAATTTTATTAACGCAGACAACATGGTCAAAAGTGATTACCAATTTAACCGTTGTTTAATGAAGACGTAATCACATTAAAAGTTGTTTTTGAGAGATCAATATAAAGATATAAAATAATGGTAATTTTAAAATAATTCTGACTTGGATTTTCATTATAAGTATTTCTTAGCGTCGTGTCTGCAGGCACCAGTAAATCTAATTTTTTAAGTAGTTGTAATTTTGAAAAAACAAAACATTTAAAAGTGAATTAGGGATGAAAAATAAAAACACTTGTGGTTAAAATAAGAGACGTAAAGTATGATTGGTATATAAGCAGATAAATAGTATTCCATGAAAATAAAAAAAGAAACAAGTGTTGCGTGGAAATTTTTCAGTTGCTTTAAAAATTTAGTAATTAAAATATATACGTCACACGACAGGACCGCTCTGACTGCTTTCCGAGCATCGAATGAGACGCGTTTTTAATTAAACGCCACCGGAGAACGCCATGTTGGAGTACATCCGGCCCGCCATCTTGCGGCTAACGTTTGACAAATTGGAACGCCAGAGTGACGCGCAATTTTCCCGCCTATTGTTCGGTTTCCCGCGCAACAAAATGAAAAGTCGCGTTTTATTTTTGTATTATGTTTTTCTTTTTTGGAAACGTTGTGTTGCTGTTGTATCCACGATTTTGTATTTTATGAATACATTGCTTACATTGCAAAAGCTGAATTCTGTTCTTAAAAGCCTTCAGAATGCTTGACAAATGTGATTATATTGAAATTGCTTTATTGAAGTATTCGAATTATTTTTTATTTGGTATTTGTATAAGTATTTACGTGTTTATACTTTTATTACGAATTTAATTTTTCTTTATTGAAAGAAAATGCACAAAATATTTCCAATAGAAATGTCAGTTTAAAATTTGATACAATTTAAATTAATAAACAAACGTGAGTAATTAAAAATTGTACTAATCAAAAATATAACACCTGAGAAAATATTTTATTTTTATGTATTTGTTAATTTAGATTACATACAGCCATAAATTTAAAAAATATATATTATAGATTATATACAAATAGGGAAGAATAAAAGTGCGAGAGGAAAGAAAGTGAGAACTAGAATGAATGAGTAGAAAATATAGGCTTCAGCGCAAAATGCTGGAGGGATTTAAGTATAAAATATATATATATACAAATAGGCCTAAAGAATCATAAAAAATATTTTTTTACATTTATTTATTAATTAAAATAATAATAATAAGACCAAAAAAGAAAAAGAAGAGAATATTCTATAAGTGACAAAATTAATTTTTCAAAAGTAATTCGCCAATTTTCTTTTTATAATAATTTAAATTGTTGGAAAATATGTCAATATCATTCAGAATCTTATTGTAGTGATACTTAGAACGATGAAAAAAGGAATTTTTAGAATGATTAGTTCTACAGTCGGGAATATGAAATGTATCACTTGATCTTGTTCTGAGTTTTGGTACATTGAAGTGAATACATTCTAAAAGTGAAGAAGAATCGATATGATTATTTATTATTTTATATAAGAAGACTGTGTCAATATAAGATCGCCTATCCTTTAAAGAATGTAGTTTGTGTCTTGAAGCGCTTGTTTTATAGTCAGTGTTGGAAGTTCCTGTTTTATATCTAATGATTTTAAGAATTTATTATGTATTTTTTCAATTCTAGCTATATATATGCTACTCGTATTGTGGGTTCCATATTATACTTCCAAATTCCAAAATACTACGTACAAATGAGAAGTATAATACTTTTAAAGTAAATATATGTTTAAAGGGTTTTCCTAGGCGTAGAATTAATCCAAGTTTTTTAAATGCTTTTGCTATAATAGTCTATATGGATATGTGACATTTTTATCGCTGTGACGACGGTGACGCCGCCATGGCGAAAATGGCCCTCAATTTTTTCAAGTTTTTAGATGATCCCTCGGGAACCTAACAATTTTTCAGGATAAAAGTAACCTATCCAGTTAAAAAACTATCTGTGTGCCAAATTTTACCCAAATACGTTGAGCCTGTTGGAGACGGCTCCACTCGCCCGTATATAGCTCACCACACAACCTTCAAATGTTCTTGTACACAAAACACAAGCAAACCAATACACAACAATAGGTTTCTCTCCGAGCTCAAATTTATATACAAATTACAAAATATAAGCGTTAGATTTTTCTAGATCAAATTGGCCAACAACTTTTCACACACGTTTTTTCCAACAGAGTTCAAGTCACAGAGTAAGTAACTGTCAAAACGTCATGTCGGGAAACCAGACACGACAAATCAGTTGAGAGATCGAATACTGACGACTGATGCCCGAACAGGACCAAACAGCCCTTTTTGCGTGAAAGAGTAACAAACATCCATAAATCCAAAATTTTGCATTTATAATATTATTACGATAGGATTTATAAGACTTCAAAAGTTGTAATTTCTGTATATATTTATACCTAGATCAAGCTCCAAAAGTTATTTATAGTTATTACAGTTTTTTAATATCTCAAAGGCTTCTTTGTCTAAAGATAAAAAAAAAAACTTTTCTCAATAAACGACAGGTTTATTTAGGTACGAATGCGAAGAAGTGCCTTGATAGGGATAAATAATGCCGCCATATTATCAGTACAAATTAAAATTTATAGTTAATGTATAGACGACGACTGTTCTCGTGAAGCAATGAGTGGCCTTTTGGGTCAATTTAATAAAACAATCTTACGCAAAGTTCCTCTAAGATACAACTGAAGCAAGCGTCAGCGTCTGTGTCTGTTTGGACAGAGTATTGGTCACGTGAAAAAAAAAAAAAAATCGATCGACAGAGTTACTTTGGATGTGAGAGTTATTGTTTGAGGATAAATTTGTTCTCAATTTTTATTTTATATTTTATTAGTGACCCGCTTCCGGTTTCGCGGTTTACTGCGAATGTTAAATTTTTGATTGTAAACAACTTTTGCGTTTATTCTGCCTTAACAGTTAAATTTCAAAAGTGTGCATTACATATTTTACCTGTGATATTTTCAATATTTAGCAAAGATCCCGTACTATCAGTCATTTGTATTGTGTCACACACGCATGCGTCGACATACGCATAAATCTCCTCCTTCAAGACCGTTCGGTTTTGTACTGCAGATATGTAGTGCTCATTAACCTGTAGAGGTGGTCTACAATATTTAACAAAATTATATTTGCATTTTATTTTGAAACCATAATAAATCAGAGACGGGTTCTCTAGTTGTTATTTGTTTGAACAACCCCCTCGTATTTTATACCACCTATAATTATACAACTAGCGACCCGCCTCCGGATTCGTGCAGAGTTGAAATTTTCTAAAATCCTTACTCAGCGAAATTTGGAACATAAGTTTATTTTATAAAGTTACGCGGACGAAATCGCGTGCACCGGCTAGTCTATTATAAAAGAAAAACTATCTAAAAATTTCTAGCTCTTCGTGAGGCGTATTTCGGATCCTTTGATCTCACCGACCGACTTAATGAGGCGGACGGTAACTAGATCAAATTGTGACTTACTACTGTCGACTTTTAAACGATTTGCTGGTTTTCAAACGTCACTAGTACGTTTCTCAAAGAATCGTTATCATTCATTTCATTGAAGACGATTTCCTTCGAAGTATAGTACCTATAACATTTTTCACATTATCTTTATCTGTGTGTGACCCGCAGCTTTAATTGCCTTAAAATTTCACATTCACAGCAAAAACACCTTCACTATGATTAAATACACTTTGCAATACTTTTCATGACGATCGCTCAATGCTAATCCTGGAATGATTAAAACTGTTCAATTTATTGTTCTTAAGACGGAAACTTGAAAGGGACGTAAAGACATTTATGTATATGCAAAAAACTTACCTTACATCTAAATTTTACATAAGTATTATACGAACTGAAAATATGATTGCTCAGAAATTGATGAACATAGAAGGGCTAAACTCTTATATTATGGATAGGTGATGGTAGCTTTCTACCATAAGTGAACCGCTGCACTTTTATAAAAATAGAGTCCTAGAAGCAATAATAACTCAGAAAAACGCATTCTGGCTTGCTATCCGTATCTCCGATCTTAGATTTGTATCTAAAAATGTTAGATTTTCATGTGTTGATTAGGAGTAAAGATTATAAGCTCGTAATGGCATAGGAAACGATAGTAAGAAACCTAGACGTTTTCTAGATGATCAGCAAGAAAATTACAGGAATTCATATGTTAACCAGCAAATTTCTATTTGGTCGGCAACTTTTTGGCTAGTACTTGCTGACCATTATAGATTTCTTAGCTGAATCATTTACTGGTTAGGTTAGTTTTTTTTGATGAATAAAATAACAGTCGTAAATTATTACTACCTACTACTAAAGAAATAACCAACAAAAATTGCGAATTTCAACCTGATATTGCACAGAAATCCCAGGGAAGTCGTGCAGTTTTAAATTACTATTGAAACTCACTACTACCAACACTGTTTAACTTCACAATAATTCTAATTGAAAACAATAAAAGTAGTAAAAAAATATAGTTTACGACATGCAATGGACCCATTAATTTATCGTTTTCAATAATCATTGTTACGTCGCGTCGAGCAGGTGAAGCGTTTGCAAGTTTTGTTCGATGGCCGATAAAGCCTTGTAAGACAGTTTATTATCCGAGCCTTATAAACGGAATTCATTTTAAAATACTTTTTTTTTAGTTTCGAAAGGTGATCACCAGGACATAACATAACAACACAGTTAGTTTAGTACCTACTGTTACAAATTTTGCTGGTATTATTCGCGAGTAAGACACATTGTTAATAATTAAAAACGTCAAGTGCACATACCAGCCACCGGCGATTCTAAATTAACGAAGATTTATGTATATTGTGGTTCATTATAAGCTACAAACGTTTTACTGAAAATTTCTAAACAATTTTACCTAATTTTGTTAATTAATTCTCGAAGAAGCAGCAGATGCTGTCGACCTTAGTAGAATTTAGGCTTCGAATGGGATAATGAAATGGGCTCTGGCATCCCTTACTCACTTACCGAAATAACAGCACAAATTCAGTTACGTGGTCTTCTGGAAATGGGTGGGCCTGGCCACCCATTTCTGATGACCCTGAGTCAGCCTGGCCAGACTGGCTGCCTGAAAGACTTCGTAACGCAGTGTACCCTGCCATTACTTCGTAGACCAGACAACCACTTTAAAAAATAATGCTTAATGCTTGACGATATTTAAAGAAAAAACTTAATTCTGTGTGAATAAAATCAAAGTCCCATAACGTCAGAATTTCAAAACGTCAGAGTTTCATAATGTCAGAGTTTCAAATGGTCAGACTTTCAAACCGCAGGGTACACTTGGTGAGGAACTACGATTTCAAAAAATATAAATATTAACGTGGTAAAACTTAACTTTCTTTTTTATTCATTCAGTGTAGCAGGGAAATATCTATAATCCGGTCCTCTAACAAACCACAATCTTAAAGGCATTCGGTGTGATATTGCACCTTTCTGCTTTGTATAACGACGAATACTTTGAAAAGCTATTTGTCATTTTGTACCTCGAGATTGTCATTGTTCTTCCGGTACTTTCGTAATATTACTAGCTGTGCGGTCTGGTATGCAGCGCAGATTATTAAGCATTTAACTTAGCTTCTCGGAATTTGTTGATTGATTTGCTTTGGAAACCGTTTACACTTTAAACTGGATTCACCGTTTTAATGCTGTTAAATTTCCAATGATGAATGATGAATGTGACTAGACCTAAACTGTTACTAAGTTTGGGTCTAATCACATTGTTATGTAAAAATGTAGGTCAGCCGCATGCCAATTTTTTTCATTGAAAAAACTAACAATAATTATATAGTGTATTTGATATAATACAATACTTACGTATGTCTGCTATTCATTCAACCAAAATTAAACCCACTCGGGAAAACTCTGTCTCAATCGGAGATTATTACTACATATTAGAATAGCTCTAAACTCCGGTCCCCCAATAAAATTAATCTTAAATGTTTGTTCCTAAAAAAGGGGCCATTTTCTGTTTTTATTAGACGCTCGTAAAACTGAGAAGTCGTAATTGTGTCCAACGAGAAAAGACTTTGTTCTCTCATAACAGCTCCTGAGTTTTTTAGTGTTAAATCTTTTGCGCAACAGGAATAAACCTATTTCAGATATTTATATTATGTAGGTAGAGCATAAATCCAGTAAATTACTTAGGGGTTTATTAAGAAATAAAATGTTATTTGGCTGATTAATTTTTCAAGTATTTCCAAGCTATTATTTATAGCTTCTACACAGATCAGTTCTAACCGCGGCCCAAGATAAATCTCTAATGATTCTGTATGCTTACTTTGATTAAGGCTTTGGTCATAAAATTTAGAGGAATGTATGTATAATATTTGCATTAATTTTAATTGTTAAAGTGCTCTCAAATCGTGTAGAGATGTGTAAGATAGTTAAAATTTACTAGCTTTTGCCCGCGACTGCGTCCGCTCAACTTTATAAATTATAACCTACTAGCTGCTGCCCGCGACTTCGTCCGTGTGCAAGATAAATGTTCAAAATCCCCTAAGCGGATACCAATACCGATCGGTTGGAGAGATGGACAGAAAAGTGTGACAGTAGTTGTCTTATTCATGCGGGTATTGCTCAATGCATTCTCTATGTCTTAATTTCCTGCGTCGCTGACGCAACGCACATTTTTTACAGGCTTCACCTCTCTCTCTCTTTTTATATGTTTTTGTGCTGGAGTAATAGTACTTCAGAAGTATATAAAAAAGGTAGAGTTAATTTGTTTAATGAAATATCTGCCTGCATTCATGAATTCCATTTAACAAAATATATTTTTGTAAAAATAAAACGAAGATGTACAATGGAAGCATTCAGCCTGAAAAGTTTTGTTAAAGCCTGAAAGTTACGTGTTTTGTTATAGTTTTTCTTTATGTTTATTCTTACATTGAAACCATAATATACTGTTAAATATGTAGTATATGCGTTATAGGGCTATCTCTCCGATAGTTGTATATCTCTTTTCCTCTGAAAGGTGTATAATTGGACGCTATCCAAAAAAACAATCAGTATAAAGCATTTTTATTTTAAACGTTTAATTTAAACAAATAGTTTTCGTCCGCAATTATAATAGTACAAAATTAATTCCGAGTGGTCATCATATGGTGCCATCAATTTTAACAGTTTGACATTTTTATGCACATTTTAAATTTCGCTTTGAACACGTTCGCGGTAGATTAATTTTACATATTAAGCGACTCAAAGGCTTAGCGTTCATACAACTTTTATTGGATACAATTTAAACAATCGAATCAAAAACGATTTATTAGTTTTCATTTTTATTTTGTTTCATTACTAAAGATTTTGTCTATTTCTTATTTTTTAATTTTAATTAAAATTAAAGCTTCATCATTTATTGTCATTTCCATTAGTGAAAATCATATAAAAATCCGTTGGGTGGTTTAGAAGAATTTAGTGGAGAAACAGGTAGTGGCGAACAGCGTCTTTCCTTTAGACTCTTTTTATTTTATTTTATTTTATTTTATAATATTTAGATATATAGGTGTATAGATATAGACAGATCAAATTATACCTAAATGCTAATATATATTTTTACTACTTTTTACGCCTGGCAACAGCTTGGTATATACGTATTCAAAACGGGTCGTAATTTAAAAGACCAGCTTAAAAAAATGGTAGCCTTAATCCTGTCAGTGTGCCTTAACAAGACATCTTTTCAATATTCGCCACACACAGCAGCAGTATGTCACGCGTGTTATTTGGAAACTGTATTGTATGATTTATTAGGAAGCGACACGATTTGGCAATGCCGAGTGAACCGCCTTAATATTTTTGTTTATTCTAATAAACTCATTTATATTATATCTTTCGCGTATACTCCCATAAAATTATGATTTATTGTCGCGATCTTTTATTGTGAATATTTTTTAATGCATAGTTAAAAGACGAACGGTTGAGCTCTTTTAAATGGACGTTTTGAAGTTGAAATTGTTTGATGAATGAATTTATAAAAATATTTGTTTGGTACTTGTGCCGCTGCGGAGATTAAAAATAAACGCATCCTAACCGTCCCGTGTCTGTAATTGTTTCTGTTCCAACTTGTCAAATGTCACAGTCGATTTAGAGCCGCCGAAACAGAGGTCGTGACTGCTACGGTACGCCTACGTTTCGAAAATGCTATTATCATTACAACACTAAAATTGTCTACGGATTTTTTTTTGTATGCGAGACAATGCGAAAATATCTAAAGGACAATAAATCAAAAACAGGCCATTTTTTTAACTTACACTGGAGAATTTCGTAATAAAATTCTTTCTTAGTTTCAGTAATTTCCTATGAATATTTCAGATTTTGTAAATGGGAATAACATTCGAAAATTAAAGGCTCAAGCTTTTCTAACTTTTTTATAATTTCAAACTTAAATATCTATGAAATCATTAGGTGGTGCACACATTATTTTATTATCACTGCGGTAAAGAGTCGGCAAAAAATTCATAAAGAAATTCAAATCTACACTTTCGGAAACAAGCACATGGTAGTTGAAATGTTTACGCTCCAATATACGTCCGTGACGCAATTTGTAACAACCCCTTATAGGAATGGGTGGTGGAATTGGGGGGGGAGGCAGACTTCAAAGGGCTCGCCGACAAAGCGCTAAATAAGATGAAAAAAACAGAAACGACAATGAACGAGGAAATCGGGGCGTTTCGAAATTCGCATTTCTTTTTAGTTTTTCGCGCGGAATTACGTTTTCGTTTTCGAGACGAACGCGTTTTCTCTCTAGTCGATCTTTTGACGGGGAAAATGTTTACGGTCGGTGATTGGGTACGCCTTTGATAAAATTACAATATCGAGTCAATTTTTTTTAAAATGGAAAACGTATTGTTTTAATACGTGGCGATGATCTCTGACTTCTATACGTAACTATTTATCTAATTAATAGATCTAAATACAGTTATCTCAAAGTGAGATAGTCTCGTGAATTGTTATTTGTTTTAAACTTTCTTTTTTTATGTTAAGCGCGGCAGACAGGCTGACGGTCCACTTGATGGTAGGAATTGGTTACTGCCACCAGACGATCTCGCAGAGTAACCCCGAGCATGGCCATAAGACCCATTAGGACACTAAGGAATATTCGTCAAAAAATGTCTCGGGAGTTTCCCCAACGCCTACAAAAGTTTATTTACACCCATGCGAAGCCAGCGCGCTTTGCTTGTATTATTAACTAATAATAAACTTTATCATATTTATCATTTATCAGCTAATCTCTAACCTAGTTGTAACACAATAATGTATTAGTTTACCTTATATTACTCATTGTATAAACGGTCACGAACCAGTAAGGTACGGTGCCAGTATATTTACGATTTATTGACTAAGTTTATAGACTTGCTTGCTAATCTTGCTTTTATTGAAAGCTAAGACTTGGAGTAGCTTAACTTACTACCTTTATTATGGTCAATAACAAAGTATTCAACTACTGCATGTATGGAGTATTATATTATTAGTCATGCTAAAACATTTATAATAATATCATATCTATATTTGCTTCTCTGTTACCTTTTAATGTTTTAATCGACAAACTGAATTTTCATTTTGTTTAGAAATAAGCTTAAAAAAAAAACAAGGAAAACTAAGAACGAAACTAGTAAATATTAGGTCAACTTCGAAAAGTTCTTTTCTATATTCAAGAATAATATTAAGTACAAATAGTTTAAACAAACACACAGTTAAAAATTTATTCTATTCTATTCTATTCAGTTTGTTAAACAAAATATCTACGGAAGTGGAAGTAATATTCGATTACGTTAAGAAACAATTAGCGAATGCAAAGTATTAAAAACGAAATGAAACTTTATGTATATTATAGTTTTAAAATCAAAATTCAATGCAGGTTTTAAAACGTCACAGCACTGTCCATGCCATACTGTTGATTATACATAACTTCGGAGCAATAAGTCTGTTTTAATTACTAGCATCGATATCGGCAGATTCCTGTCTTGCCTACTCGGGAGCTGTGCTCTACTACCTATAGGATGGGACACGCTATCGATTCTAGTTTGTCGACATTTTTTATTAATGAACAAAGTAACACAATTCAATCTGATCTGTGATCTTGCTTATAATGAATAATGGAATTACAATTAAATCACCCAAATCGGTATCTATTGCAACCACAGATACTGGAAAAATATCATACGACAGACCACACTTACTTAGTCACTTTAGGTACTTAAATTAGGTACTAGAACTATACTAAAATTAGTAATTCAAAATGTAATATACATATATTGAAATATACAAGACTTCATCTTAGTCGTGAGAAATCCACTTTTGAACGTGACCTCCACCATATTATTATTTTTACAGTTGTACCGGTCAGAAGCTGCCTGGATCCAGTGTCAAACTGTGACTTATGATTTATGAATTTATGAGTAAAAATAAAATATTAATATCTTGACGAATAAAAGTGCAAACCTATCGATAACTATTGCATTAATACAAAAATTGACTTAAAATTGAAATACAATCATAACATAATAATAGCTTATGTTAAAATATTTATGTTCTTTTTTGGATTCCCATTTATCTTTGTTTTGTAATCTGTTAAATTTCCATTGTAATAACTTGAAATAGTATAGACAAAAACCAAATATTGCATTATAGTTGGCTAATAAAAGACCAATATTTATTCTTAAATATATTTTTATAACAAAATTCGAGGTGATATAATTAATTAATAGAATATTCTCGATATAAATAAAATTTCTTTATAAACTTTCGCATCACTATCTAACACAAACAAGACTCGATAACGAGGTGAAATATTCACGTTGCAAGCGCTACATAATCAAATGTATGTTTGTCTCGCTTGCACTTACAAACTATTATGGGGTTACGAATGGGGAAGATAGGGACGGCGCGTGCCGTCGGCATACACAAAGGGGTCGCGCTCTCTTTGATCTTACCGCCACGTGTGCGTGTGTGTGTGAGTATGCAGATGAGAGGCGAGACGGGAATTTGATAATTGCGAAGATTAATGTGTCGTACTATACCTTTAATTTTAATATTGGTGTTAGTTAAAAGTTAGCTTAAGGAGGAGTTGAAACCTTGTTATGCATAATGTTATTCATATATACAGCATGTTTATATTTTTTGTACTATGTCGTTATCATAATCAAACAAAAAATCTTAGGCGTTAAGGCGTAAAACTGTAACACACAATCTCATTTTCCCATTTATATATTTCGCAATACATAATATTAGTTAGGGTGGTATCTGTCAACAAAGAAACTACTTAAAATTTTTTTATTTATTTTTATGAATTTTATGAAATATTGATATCGAAAAACAAAACAGTGGTGAAACAACACAAAGACAAAACGCTCTTAAACCATTCTTCAGTGGTAGGTGGTTAACGTCCCTTAGGAACACAAGACACCCTGAAAGTAGATATATCCAGATACTTAAAGAGTAAGAGTATAAGGGTTGGTATAAAGATATTGGTTCTTGCATAATAAATTGCATTAGAAAGCATATATGCAAAATACTTTTAGAATGATATAAAAAAATTGTGAAAAAAAAGCTCCAACTGTGTTCAGATCGTACTGTGGAATTCAAGGTAGGTACTTAGTTTAATAAATAATGTTTTACAAGATCTTATTAGCATAAATTGTCAATAACCATTCTGGGCGGTCACACGCTTTGACTTACTGACGAATATAAATCGTTCATATAACCTGCTAATACGCTGTCTATCTACATATTTATAAAAGAAGAAAAAAACAGTTAAATTGCACTTTATACACTTAAAATTCGCTTAGTATACGAAATACGCTTAATTTTTTTTTATAACTGCTGAAATTAGAAAAAAAAAATAGGATCATTTTGCCATAAACTTTTCATTGGAAAATAGTTTTATAGAAATTATTGTTTTTAAAATTCATTTTATAATACGTTAAGTAAAATCACAGTCGTTTATTACGTAAGTCTGGTTATTATTGTTATCAAAACAATGAAAAAAAAAAGTCGTATTTCCTTAGAAGAACGTAGCGGGCAAACAGACAGATGCGGACAGCGACTATATTTTATAATATCTATAGTTATATAGAGATAATATAAATGTATTTCAAAAATATAAATTTGAAATAAAAAAGACAGGATAATCTTTGGTCTTTGTGATCTTAGGTTAGGTGAGGGTCAGCCACTTACCTACCACCAAGATCGCCAAAATATATGCGTGTAATATATACAGTAATGTATTAACTAATATTTCAGAGGCGTATCTTTCAGAACAAAATAAAAAAAAAATAACAGTACAAAGCTCTAAATTGGAATAATTTAAAATTTCTAAAGGATTACAATTTGAAAAACGAACAGGCTTGTTAAGGATGGATAATTCCAATTCTAGAAGCGAGGCGGGTTCGTAGCACTAGTATTAAGACGCATTAACCGGTAAATGACAGGGCGAGTCCCCGGCGACCCCTGTTAATATTTTACAGGGAAATGACATCGTCTACGGCACCGATTAGTTTTCCCTTTTGATGTGCACTCACGTATGAACAATATCATTTTGTTTATTACCATTTAAAAAAGGGCGGTTGAGAGATCGCGTTAGTCGGATTCGATGGATCTTCGTAAAGAGATATAAGATTTTCCCTATTTTTCTCTTTACATCCTTACTAAGTACATATACCTATACTATTATAAATGTGAACGTAACTCTGTCTGTCTGTTTATCTGTTAACTTTTCACGCCTTAACTACTCAACCAATCATCATGATATTGTGACAAACAAATAAATAAACAAACTCACTTTCACGTTTATAATAATACAAGCTGTTGCAAGCGTCTTCGCCCGCGTAACTTTATAAAATATTACATATGTTACTCGCTGATAATGTAGCTTTCTATAGGTGAAAGAATTTTCAAAATCAGTCCACTAGTTTTTGAGTTTATTCATTACAAATAGGTATACAAAATCTTCTCTCTTTATAATATTAGTATCAATTATTTCATTAGGATTACTTAACTGTAACATTTATTTAATGTTAATTATTGCTCATTGATTTTTTGATTTTCTTACTGATCCATCGGGAACAGTACTTTTTTTGGATGAAAGTACTCAGACAGAGTCCTTTTCTGTATCTCTGAAAACGTGTATGTAAAATTTAATGATTATCGTTTTAGTCGTTAAGGCGTGAAAGCGTAACAAACCAACAAACAAACTCACTTTCGCATTTACCTATAAAATTTTATTTGTTAATATTAAAATATAAATAATCATTATATTTTACTAAAACAGCATGTTGCAAACATTATTTCTAACTACACACCTATTACATGTTTTTCCGATTACTGTCTATCCGATTGGTCATTGATAAGATAATATGAAGAGTATAATACCGAGCAATTGAACCAAGAGTGACTATTAAATAATGATTATATTCTTAATATAACTGCAGTGGGTAATGCTCAATTTTCCACGTGTAACGAACGGTGGTGGGGTTAACCCTGCATTTGACATACCGCCCGCGGCGTCACTTCAAAGGAAGTATAAATGTATGAATTGTTTAACGCAAATCTGCCCGAAGGCAACTGAAACTAAGGGCTAAAGGAAACATTCAAAAAACCCTTTATTTTAATTAAAAATAAATACATTTAAAAAAGATCTTTATTTTTATCTATGTTAGTTACTCTTATTATGTACGTACTCTTACCTTTTTCTACATTGTTGTCTGTATTCATATAATATATATATAAAACAAAGTCGTGTTAGTTCTACCATTTATTTATATATATCTCTCATTTATAAAAATGGCTTTATCGATTTTTATGATCTTTGATTTGTTGAGTATATCTCCTACCCGAATAGCGGAATAGCTAATTAAAACAACAAAAATATTCACAAAAAACGTGTATGAGAATATCATGAAGAAAATACATTTTCTCATACATTTTGTATGGAATGGAACGGCTTTAGAGGCGGTACGAAGTTCGCCGGGTCAGCTAGTTTAAATTAAATTGAGAAAATTACATGTAAGCGGTGTATATAATTTTCTCAATTAAAAATAATGCATCTGTTTTGATCAACAATTATCTAGTTACTAATTCATGTTCTATTTTTGAAATAAACGTCTATAAAAATTGTAAATTGTAATTCGAATCGTGCATACAAGAATGGTGGCGAGGGGCTGTACTGTACGACGATCGCGACAACCCAACATTAACTCTTTAACGTGAAATGTCCTGTGCTTTAATTGCCCTCTATTAAAACGTTGTCCTAGTACAACACTATTTGTCACGTTATAAGGTTCCCACAGATCTATTCTGTATTGTACTAAATTATTATTAACTAGCTGTTGCACGCTACTTGGTCCACGTAACTTTATATAATATATTTGTTATTCGATGATAATGTTGCTTTCTCTAGGTGAAAGAATTTTTAAAATCGGTCCATTAATTTTTTAGTTTATTACAAACAAAATTACAAAAATTTATAAATACAAATCTTCTCTCTTTTTAATATAGTATAGACTATCGACCCGCCCCCGGCTTAGCACGGAGTTGAAATTATGGAAATATTTTATAAAATAAAAGTTCCAATTTTCAGCTTAGTAATGTTGGCTCTGCGTTGATAGTCAAGATAATGATTTTACTATATATTAAACCTCTTTAAAAGAAATAGACTAATGTATTTGCAAATTCCTACTGATTTTTTGGTATTTTTATTAGTATTTTTTTAAAGTGATAATTCGCAGTTATTTAGACAGACCGTCTCGCGGCAGTAGGTAATCATCTTTTTACAGACGACCGGCTGTTGTTGTGTTTCGGTGAGTGAGTAAGGGATGCCAGAGCCCATTTCTCTGTCCCTTCCCAATTCCTAATCTTTAAAAAAAGTTTTAATAAAGCCTCCACTATATTGTTATCAGAATAGGTGTTTCGAAGACAGTCACTTTTAATTCCATGACGCTTTCTTTAATCAGACACATTATTTTGTCCCCTCATAAATGTGAGATCTTTAATCTACAACTCCATATAGATATGTCGCCATTCTAATTACCAGTTTTGTTAAGTGTCCAATTGAATCGATTGATAAATTGTGTCGTTTCATTTTATTATTCTTATCTACGAATAGATGATAAATGTTATTGTAATAAATTATCTTTTATTTTGCTCTTCATATCATATTATATAGTTTCAAAACAGTATATATATATGTAAATACGTTTTCCTGACTTTTATTTGGTTGTATTTTATTAACTAGACCAATTTTGTATTGGTATACTAATTTTAAATGCGGATTGTCGATATTTTTTTCGTTTTATTGTAATATGTAATAAACCGATTCTAAAAATGTAACTAACAGTTAATCCTTAAACCTTTGAACTTCTTTCATATAATGTAATATACATATTTCATATCATCTAATAAACTATTGGTAAATATATGTAATGTCAATTGGTACTACAATTCAACTGAAAATATATTGAAAATATATTTTCAGTTTGAAATTCATGCATTTTGATTGCTCACGTGATACGCTGAATTCCCTAAAAGCGGTGTTTAGTTGCATTATCGACGTCTTGTAGATAATATTAAAAAACGATAAATCAAGTGCATTTGTGTCCTTGCCATAGAGTAACTGTCTATCAAGTACGGTATTTCTATTTTCGCTAGAGATCCAAAATTTTCGAGTCACTTATTAATATGATAAGCTTAGATAAAGATTAAAATAAAAACAAAACTAAATTAAATCATAAGTCATGAATGTAAGAATGAATTGGGTGGCAATGTAGAATCCACTTCCTCTATATTTTTTACACTACCTTAATACAGGATTTTCAGATCGTTCAGATCAGAAAGCACGTCAGATCCTTAATACAGAATGAGGATTAGGAAACGGCGGCCTTATTATATAACAGCAGACGACCCGCGATCTCGTGTGCTGCCATACAGAACATGATAAAACATTAAACTAGCTTATTACGATAAAACTATAATTAAAATCCATGAACCTACATACAAGGTTACGTCGTAGACGTACAAAGCGCTTCCTGTGGTGTTCGTACGAGGTCTAATGTTTTCTACTGTTTGTCTACCTATAAGAAGTAAGTTTGTGTAAAATGTCCCGTTTGGCGTATCCTTACTTCGAAATTTTTGGAAATGGCATCCTTTACTTACACAGCAAAAGAACTGTTATTTCACCTTAGTCTAAGTTACTATCGTCAAATGAGCTGCCCAGTTTGTGGCCGCAGTGTGCTCTGCCACTATTAAAATAAAATAAATTGCTATGCTTAATAGCTGAGTTAAGTAATACGAATCCTTGTATTTCCTTAATTAATTGCTAAGTTTTAATACCACGCAGACAAAGTTGCTCACAAGTGCTAAACAAGTGAAACAGAGGCTATAAGAATAAATTAATAATGTCAGTTAAGACTTATGTTTAAAAAAAAAAACAAACACAATATAAGTATTCCATTAAGCGAAACGCGAACATAATTGCGTTGGCATCATCGTCGGTTAACACCAAATTTCGCGGACGAAAATTATTATCACACTTCAAAACGGAAATGCTCAGCACCTAAAACAATCCTTTAAAGAGAGAAAAAGAAACTCACAATTCGCATTATACCACGTTTCTCAATTCAACACACAGGACATTTCTGTGTCACCGAATAACATATCACCGGACCGAGTTGTTCGCGTACTTGGCACTGTGTTTCAATGTGCGCACTTTTGGAAAAAACGAGCACCAAGAATTTTTACGATTAGCCGAGGAGACAATCATTGAGACAGATTTAAATTTATACTCGACTACGTGAAGCATTTTTGAACCGTGTCGCTTACGATTTAAAGTCGATATTCGTAGTTATAAATGTTTCTGGAAACTTCTCGTAATGGACGCAATCCGGGGTGCGTATGCGCATGGCGACGAAATTTGATGCACGCGCAACTGAAATACTTTACAAGGAGAAAGCTCGCAGTATAAAGATAAAGGAAACATAGTATGTGACACTGTGACCCGAGAGAAGACGAGCTAAGTGTGTCATATATTTTAACATCTATTATTATTCCATTGCTCCTTTAGTCAATAGGCTATGACCCTACAGGGTTACATCTCGTTAGCTATAGACTCAGCAGACCTTCTGGTAGCATAGCAGTAAGCACTATTTCCGAATACCACAAAGCAATAACAGCATATGCGCTGTTATGTTTTTGTTCACAAGTGAGTGATGCCAGAGACCTTTCCCATATTCACACTTTCTTCCATATCCCATAACTTACTAGCGACCCGCTCCCGGTTTCGCATGGAGATGGAATTTTCAATAATCCTTTCTTAGCTGATCCTTACATTATAAACCTATGTTCGAAAGGACATCATTCAAAACCGAAAATTATAAAGGCTTTTTTCAAACTTAAATATCTATGAAGCCCCATTACCAAATTATACGATATTTTACTAGTAAAAACCTATAATTTCTTCTCACCTAATGGTACTGGTACAAGTTACAACTGTTAAAACGAAAATAAACTAATGGCTTGATCTCCATGCAAAACTGCGTTTATAAGGATATATGGATGTAGTTTTTACCTATATGTTAATCCTTTAATCCACACCCTTTTATCCTGAAAAATGATGGGTTCCCGAGGGATCGTCTAAAAATATAAAAGTTGAGCTCCGGTGTCGTCGTGGCGGCGCCACCGTCGTTACAGCGATAAAGATGTGAGACGTTATCCAGGTAGTATATTTTTCATTTTTCAACGCAGACTAAGTCGCGGCCATCAGCTAGTTTATAATAAATATAGAAGTAGTTGTTATATAACAATGAGAGTAAATATTCTAACTATAGTCGTTAAAACGCCAACATAATAAAAATATTTTTAATTATCTTCCAGATGAAATATTGACGTCACAGTCTGAGTCACAGTGAGTCATATTATTACTAAGCCAGTATGTTAGCAGATTGAGATTGATGCGGTGGACGCTTTGCATACCTACTGTACCTTATTTATGTAGTTTTATTGGGCTTAGTTTATTCTGTGAACGTTCGGGGCAAAAAATACATTTCATTTTACCAACATTTTACATTGAAATTTTTATAGTTTTTGTTTTTTATATTCATTTTAGTTATTCACATTAAAGACATGTTTTATACACTTATTAAAGACATATTAAGGTTATAATAAACCATTCGATGTGTTATAAAAACATAAAATATTTTTATAACTATAAAATATTATAATATTAAAAAATAAATAAAAATAAGTGGACACCCCAATTGTTAGATGTCGCTTGGACAAAGATTTTAACAAAAACTGTCATAAACTGTAAAAATTGGTTGTCTGTACAATAAGCATATCCTCTTACATATCAGCGTGGTTTTTTTTTTGTTGGTGTCCGAATTGCCAATGAAAAATGTATTAAAATTAAAAAGCGACAATTCGGACAAGTGTGAATATTATTTTTTGTCCGAATCGTCAGTAAGCCGCTCATGTTCAGTTGGGATTCTAAAGGTTGTCAGAGGCCATGCCTCCATCCTCATTCTACCCTTTACCGTAAATCCTATTTATTTCACATATTTTTCATTCCCTTTTTCCACTGCGCCACCCTCCTAGCGTTGCACACTTTACACAGGTATGTAGGTATGCGGTACAATTTAATGATAATAAATTAATTTAATGATAAATAGGCTTCACAATTTAAATTTAAAAAAATTAAATAAACTAGTTGTAGTTGTAGTTGTAACTAGAATCCAGATTCCAGAAAATAAGTAAAACAATAATTTATTGCGCACTAACTATGAATAAATAAATTAAAATAATTTGAAATATTTTTTTTGTGTAGACAATCTATAACTGGTAAAATTTATATAAATAACTAAATATGTATTGGTAATGTTGCACTTTAATTTTAAAACATATTTTAAACGGTGCAGTTACATGGGTAAAATTGAAAGCGCTTTGGTTTTGTAAACAATTAAAAATGTAACCACGAATGACAGAAATTGTGTTCACTTTAAATTCAGGTAATCTGCACACAGGAACCCACAGAGTTTAACCCGAATGCTTCACATACATGAAGACCCTAATAGTAAATAAAGCCAAAACCCTCTTGGAAATATTCGCAGTACAACGGCCATTCCAATTTCCTTCTAAAGCCTGTGTGGCACGTCAAAACATAATTGGCGTGCCCTTCGCCGCTGCCAAAACACGCTTCTGTTTACTAGAAAAGACTAGCAACAACATTAATACATTATTTTTTATGTAAATGTCGACAGATAGGCTGACGGTCCACTTGATGGTAGGTGGCTACCGTCGCCTATAAGTCGCCGTAAGTGCGTTGAAGACTACAAAGTGGGATAGAAGATAAGGGATAGGGAGGAAATGGGCTCTGGAATCCCTTATTCACTCACCAAAACACAACAGTACACATACAGTTGTTTCATGGTTGTCTTCTGTAAGGGGGTGATTAAATGGGCCAGACGGGCTGCCCAAATGACTGCATAACGCAGTGTGTCCTGCCACTATGTTATTTATTTATTATTTTATTTTTAATTATAAAAGACACACTAACAGAAAGCATTGAGTATTATTCAGCACTAGCTGGAGCCTGCGATTTCGTACGCGCTGTAGTTCCATGCAATAAACTATGTGTGTGCCATATTCCATCCATATCCGTTACTATGTGTAATGCAATTAATAAACATTAGATCAGAGGATCAAAAATTCTATTTCCTGTGCAAAAAAGGCTTGGCATGGCCTTGAAAGTCTTTTCTAATCTACATTCAAAGATAATGTTAAAACCTCTAACTTGAAAGTTTTCTCTACTGAGTTATTTCAAACAAAGAATGAAAGTATATATTTGTACACCTTTAGAAATTCATTGAGTAAAGTAGACTTGAGATTTAATGTCGCTTCCATTAATTTATATCAAATACACACACACACACATTTACAGCCCTGTAGCAGCCTCTGGAAAAAGGTCAACAACCCCTCAGCCTCCCCCGGAAGTCTCCCTCCTGATATTTGCAGATTTGAATATTCTACAACCCTCCTGAATTTGGAGGATTAGATTTCCTTGGAAGCGATTTGTGGCGTCTAATACATATATTTGACCAAAATGCGACATTTTGTAAAATCTTTTCACCTAAATTTTTGTAAAACGTATTTTTTATCCAATGCTATATTCCAGTAGAATTTCCTTGCATTCATAACTTAGACTTAAAATTTATATAATTAACTAGCGACCCGCTCCCGGCTTCGCCCGGGGTGCAAAAACCCTCTCCGTTTATCCCACTTTCCATATGTAAAAACCGAAGTAATATCAGTCTACCCATTCTCAAGTTCTTGAAGCGTACACAAACCAACACAACATTTTTTTATATATATTATATAGATAAATAATCTTCATTACTCAAGAAAAACTTAATATTAATTAATTTATAATGTAATTAAAATAAATATGTATATTATCAAATGTGGCATTAGAGATTACTTTTGATATTTTTATTTAATCGATTGCAAAATTTACTGCAATTGCAAGTTACTTAACAATATATTGTAAATGACATTTAAAAAATATGAAGTTCGTTTTTGAACAATAACTTTTTCCTATAATATTTTATTTCAAAAATATTTTATAAAGTTAATCTCTTTATTTGTTATTTCTACGTTTAATTCTCGGTATATTTTTGTAATCAGCTTAAGCGCCTCATCCGGCAAAAATAACTCGATTACAAAATAATATTTTTAAATTCACTTGTGTATTTTGAAATGATACTTATTTTTATTAAAATGGATTGTTTTATTAAATAAACAATGATAATAAATAAATATGTAGATATCTGAAATGAAGCTTACCTACATGAAGCCTCATTATAGGGTACCGGTTCCGGTGCCGGTCCCATCCGGCTCGAAGGACTATTTCCGGAAATGGATAAGAAACGATGCTCACAACTAGGAAAGTAGAAAATTTTAATATGCAACTCCTTAAATCGAAATACAGTATGGAATGGTATACAGTATTGGAAACAATATGTGAGTGACATCACCAAAATCTCCTCAATGAGTTTAAAAATTTGTTATAAATTTTCTTCTCTTTGAAAAAAGTGTCCGAAAACTAGATCAAAACTTTTCAAGGTCGCTAAACGTAGACGACTATGAGAGCGCACACGAGTACATTTTGCCTCCCCCTGCACTCACACAGAAGCATAAATACCCCTACACATTGTTGTCATGGTAACGCAGCATCCTACTTCCACGCCCACTACCCCGGGGGCGAACTCTCAAGATATTACGCCCTACTTCGCTCGCATTGGTGAACTAAAGGGGTGTACGTGCGGTGCGCTTGTGTGCGCGTTTAGGCTGCGAAATCTGCCGATACAATTTTCCAACAACCAAATTTTGGACTGCTTACATTTCGGATCCCAATGACAAAGGGTTAAAATCGAACCGAGTGAAACATGCACAACGTAGTTAGCGAATGCTAACCAAGTACTCGAATCCGTTCGCAACATTCCACCGGCCGCTCGTTAACAAACCTATTCAATTTTGAAGTATTAGTCGATTGAGGCAACATTTCTCGCGTCCTATTCCCGCGAGTTCCAATTAGCGACTGGGGTTGTCGCTTGAGTGGCGGTGACGTCACGCGGCGCTTTCATGCGGTTTCAATAACTACCCTCTCGACAATTCCTTCAATAGCTGCCCACTCCACCTGGCCTTCATTAGGGACCTTCTCCATGTTAGTACACGCAGTAACTGAAAAGGCAACGCAATACAACTAATTTTGAAATATAAGTTTTAACGAGAAAAGTTATTCGGCTAATAAACAAGACGAACGTCGCCTTTTGCCGTTTTCTACTCTAATAAATAAAGTGATGTAATTACTCGATTTCATTTTTAAATTATTAGGAGCTGTTAGTTCAACAAAGTGCTCTCCGCTTCTTTTGTTTTTAACGGTCGCCCCATAGACAAATCTTATTATGGAAATATTTTCAAATTAAGAACGCGCTGCTCCCGCATTATGCGTCTCGACTGTCATCATCATTGTCTATAGTTTCGTTTTTGTTCGTCCTCGCATGTCGAGGTTTTTCGACCACCGTTTTGGTTATTTTCTCTTTATTGTTGTTTTTTTTAGCTGTCCCGAGCGTGAATGGAAGGCTTTTGTTTGTGTGTGTTTTATTATTAATTAGTGGAGCTCCTTTGTTCGTGGTAATTATTGTTTTAATAAGCAGTTCCTGCTCTTCAAATATGGATGAGAGTTGAAGGGATTGTCAGTTCTTTTGCTTTTAAATTTTAGTATAGGTACTTATTGTAATTTACTTACTTCACAAAAGACTTTCTATGCTTTTAGTTTTTACACTTATTTCTTAGCCCAGGTTTTTGAAACACTAATGTTTAAAATTACCATTGCACTAGTTGTCAGTTAAATTGGTTTTATTACTATCCTGTTCCCTGATTATTATTATTCTCTTCCTGAAAAATGTACTGAAACTGATAGTAATGGATTTATGACCATTAGCAAATGAAATGAGGAAATTCAATAGAGAAGATGCGCTACGGGCCAAACTCATTCACAATTTTTGTAAAAAGGAAGCCTTTCAATACAGTAAATACGGTTAGAGGCCCTATAGAAATAAGAGAAAAATAATTAATTAAAGAAACACAACTGTCAGAGTTGTAACCAACGATCCTGTCGTTTATTTCGTATAATAAAGTGGTGAAAGAAGGGCCCATTTAATTAGAGGTGAGACACTCGCTCGGAAGTGCGACGCGGCTGAATGGCCCTCGTTGGGCGCCATTTTGCATAATTGGGCGACGACGGAGGGTAGGACGAAATTTATACGGTACCGAGTCGGTGCCGGCAATTTACTTGCTAATGACGCGTCTTCCCTTATCGTTGACGGGTTTTGTTCAAACCGTTTCCTAGCTGCCTGATTTTATATAATTTGATAACATTGTCGAAATGCTTTCGCCGAGGTTACTGTGGATTATAATGAGACGCGTATTGTATTATGAATATTTAACGACTACCGGCATAGGCGTTGATTCCTTTTACATAGTATAAAACAAAATCGGTTCCCACCGTCTGTCCCTCTGTATGTACCTTTAGATCTTTTAAACTACGCAACGAATTTTAATGCGGTTTTCACTAATAGAAAGACCGTTAAACGAGGAAGGTTTTTATATATCTTGTTTGCAGAAAAATCCGGGCCCGCCTTCTTTTTATATTGAGTTGAGATCAACTTTTAAATTTAAAAGCGATATTAGTCGAAACTGTTTTATAACATAAAGACATTGTTTTCTTTTGCAGGCTGGCAAAATGGGTTTACCCGCTGGCGGAAGCCTATCCCTTTTTTGTCCTGGTGGGGAACTGGGACAGCCACCACCTGCGCACATGGGCATCCCACCGCCATACCAGTTAGATTCAAAACTGGGTGAGTATCTGAATGACTATTTAAATTTTTCTAAATGAAATTGTGGTGGGTTAGTAGTGAGTTAGTAGTGCCTTTGCTCAACAGTGAGAAGTAATATGTATGAGCTGATGTAGGTACAGAGGTATATTTTGACTGAAATAGCGTTCTTACTTATCTTCACAGAAATTTAATTTATACATACATGATGGTTTCTTTGATGTAGTTGATCTAGTACCATTGGACTGTACTATCAATAGTAACTAGTGATACTACTTCGTATCACCATTGAATCAGAATCAGTGCCTATTATTTATGATTCGAATTTAAAATCGAAGCAACTCTACATTGGATATTGAAGGAAGTTTTATTCCTATGCATTTTTATATCTATATTCCCAGGCCTCGAGTCTCTCACAAATAAGTGGTGACTGGGAAAAATAATCCCATTTGCTACCACTGGTGGCGAATGGGTACATACCTTTCAAGGCTATTGTGCCCCTCTCTGTATACGCAAGACAGACTTTAGCCTCTGGATGCCAGCTATATATAAAATTCGGCTTTATAGTGTTTTAATTGATTGATTTTTGTCATAGCAGCGGGCCTTGCGCGGACACCTATGTACCCCTTTCCAGGGGGTACGTACCCCTACCCCATGCTCAGTCCGGAGATGTCACAAGTGGCAGCGACGTGGTAAGAACTATTTCTTATTTTCTTACTATCCTCATAAAAATGTAAAAGGCGTGATGACTGTCAGTCAACATACATTATTTTACACACAATACATAGAATTAAAAGCAAAAATAGATGAGCCTCCTGAAAATTATTTTAGTCCCGAGCTTATCAAACTTACCGGTAGTATAATATTTTTTTTATATTCAGGTCGGCAGACAGGCTTACGGTCCACTTGATGATAGGTGGCTACTTTCATCTATAACACAAGCAACGCCTCTGGCATCCCTTACTTACTTACCGAAACACAACAGCACACGTGCTGTTATTTTACGATGTATTGTTCTGTAAGGGGGTGATTACTGTCGCCAGACGGGCTCCCTAAATGACTGCAAAACGCAGTAGCCACTACTTTCCAGATCCAGACCAGAGCCAACTTTGAAAAGTTCAATTCAAAAGTTTACCCTGCCGGAAATCGAACTTGCGAACCCTGGAAGTGTTAGCGATAGCGACCCTGATAGCGTGTTTGGTCTCAAAAACTTTTTAATAATAAAATTAAACCGCCGAAAAAACTGAAAAGCAAATAATAATTTTATTTAACCTTAATAACTAAGTTCTTAAACTAATGTAAGTATACCTAGGTAAGTCGCCGCCGCGCATCACGCTTTACGTAATTAATTAATTTGCTTGTTTGACAACCACTCAAAATTACATTAGTTTAAGAACTTAGTTATTAAAGTTAAATAAAATTATTTTTTGCTTTTCAGTTTTTTCGGCGGTTTTATTTTTTTGTTAAGAAGTTTTTATTTTATAATTTTTTGTGGCTATAACAAAAATTCACCTTAGGGTAGGAATTTTTTTTCCAAATTTATATGGGACCAACTTCGAGGTATACTCTATCCAATAAAAAATGAATTATCATTATGCGTGTTCATACATTACAATCAATGAATGAACAATCAATCATCCCCTGTTTTCCTACCCTTAGGGTTGGAATTTTTTTCCAAATTTATATGGGACCACCTTTGGAGTATACCCTTTCCAATAAAAAAGAATTATCAAAATCAGACTACTCTGTAAAAAGTTATGCGTGATCCTGATCATAAATAAAAAATATATGCGTCGAATTGAGAACTTCCTCCGTTCTTTTTTCGTTTTCGTCGGTTGATTAAAAGTCGGACGTTGCTTTATAATTTTTAATTATAGGTTGTTACATGAAGATGGTTTTCGCAGGCACACTCCGAGCATGTATCCCATATCTTCGGCGGCCAGTGGTTTCCGAAGTCCTTATCCGACGACGTTGCCAATACCAAGTTCTAGTCTCTCAAGGTAAGCACATAAGCATCAGACAAAATCATAAAATATATATTTGTCTATATTTGTTTTTGTATATGTTGTCTCGTTTCAAATGTTCACTTATTTGAAATAATCATTTGTTTCTTAAATAACAATCAGCACTAAATAAAAAGTTATCACACGATAAAATAATTTCCTCAAAGAATCATAATCGTAATGAAAGGAACACTTTCGCATGATCGGGGTGTCGCTAAATTGCCCGTGTTTATTTTGGCGTCCATACAGCAGTGATACGGGCAGTCAATTTGTTTTATTATAAAAATGAATGAAGCGATACTTAAAAAGCAAAAAGATGGTGACTTCGAGGCAATTATTAAATAGACGGCGCTAATTGAACTGTGGGCGACACAGGTGATGAATAATTATATTATTTACACTGCTGGGCACGGTCCATGATGTTTGTCACCAGGATTGACCATTTTAGATTCGCAGGAATTCATGAAATAAACAAACTTCTCAGAATGTGTTCGAAGATTGCTTAGATTTCTTACCCACGCATATTTCCGCCCGATGTTTTGAAAGAAAGAAAGAAAGAAAGAAAGAAAGAAAAGAAATTTTATTGAGACAACACACATAGCACATGCAATACAAGTTTTATGAGAACAACCTTAATCGTATTGACATTAGTACCAAACTTGCCAGTGCATGAACCAGTGCTTCGACCCAAGTAGGCACCCAACTCAGCATATGCTGTGTGTGCTACAAGTCACATACAGCGCTGATCTTCCGCTGGGGACCGCATAGTTGGCTTCACGGACGCCCGCCCAACTCCATAATATTTATCACAAACAAATAACATTTATATATCACTAGAGCAATATATAGCAGTCTATAATAACATAAATAAATGAAAATAAATGAACAATCAGCACATATAATTTAAATATATTAATTTATATAAACAGTGTATTAACAAGTGTAAATAATTATACTACTAGCGATATGCGAACTATGATAAATAAAATTAGATAATTGATACTTCTGTTCTCAAATCCTCCTGTTGCTTCTGCCGTTCTTTGAGAAAAAGTTTCAATTTGGTCTTGAACCCGTGCAAACTCTGAAGATTGCGAATTGGTGGCGGTATGTTGTTCCAGATCTTACTAGCCGCGTATCGAAAACTACCTCTAAAACACACTGACACGTGACGTGGCGTACAGAGTTCTCGAGAACGCCTACGTATTTCACCAGATCTGGAACCCCCGATCCATTCGAGTCGCTTATACAAATATTTTGGAGTTTCGAATTTTATTAAACCAAAGAGTAAGCTCGCCAAATGCAGTTTCTGTCTCGACCTCATTTTCAAAATTGCATGTTTATTTAAAAAAGGCGTCACATGACTTCGAGGTGGTATTTTAAAGCAAAAACGTGCACATGCACTCTGTACTCTTTGGATTAGGCGTTGCGTTCGTTTAAGCAGACGAGGACCAAATACTGTATCCATATAGTTCAGTCGGGACAGAACGAGCGTTTCTACCAACTGTATTCGCAATTCTTCACTTAGATACGTTCTTATTCTATACAACACTTTGAGTTTATAAAAACAAGTTCTGATAGATTGTATAATATGCTGTTCAAAAGTTAAGTTAGCGTCCATAACAAGCCCTAAATTCTTAGCCTCAAACACACGCTCTATGGGTTTCCCCATAATTGAGATCTCATTATTAAAATTTAATTTCAAAATTTGATTTTTTGTACCAAAAATTATGTATTTTGTCTTAATTGGGTGAGCAAATTAATTTTGCTTAACCGTTAGAGCATGTTACCATTTCTAATGTGACCTATTTGTACATTTTTAATGCTATTTGCACATGAAATGGAAAAGACTGAGGTGCTCACATTGTGAGCCACAAATTCACTATCAGCCCATTTCCTAATAGATAAACTTCCATAGAGATTTCACTAACTTCCACGGGTTCGATAATTGTGAATTTCACATCTGTGGTATTTCCATGACATGATAACCTTGACCTAATACTTTAGCATCAAGTAGTCAAATACCCAACTCTTTAGTAACTCCTTATAGCCTACTATTTAGCAACTTACAGCAGATATAGCGTGTTTGGGCGTAATAAAAAGTCGGGTGTTAGTTTATTGTCTCATTATAGCTTGTTTGTTTCATGTCCAGTGAGTTGTACCGGTTTTCACCGACGTTGGGCGGTGGCCTGGGCCTAGGGCTTGGGCCAGCCCTCGTACCACCTCCTCCCTCAAAGGCTGACCTCGAATCCCATCATGCGCGGTATGCGAGGTACGTAAATACATAGGACATAACAATCACAGGTTTGCAGATGAAACGAAAGACCGATGAAGTCATAAATAACTGATCGAAGACTCTCTCCAATCTTGTTATTGGAAGGCACTACAACTTAACCATTTATTTAAATTTAAATTGAAGTTTTTAACACTAGGTAGACACCCGATTTCATTCCCTATGTTTTTTGAAGGAAAACTTCTTTGCACGCGATGAAAGTAAAATTTCAAGGTCGAATTTTGTGCGACGCTTCAGTGTAACGATCACATGTCGCTTCTTGTAACGATTCTTGTAAAATTTCTGCATGACATATGCTGCTTATTATATATTTCATCGTGAAAGAAGTTTCACTTCTGACCCGCGTACTCTGTACACGCGCATGTTTTTTTTTCTTTGATAACAATTGATGGTAGTCAAACAGTTCTATTTTACCGTTTGTTTTGTTCCATGTAGTCACGTTAAAAAAGAAATTTATTTATCTCTAAAAGCTACTCATAGTTAACATATTTATAAGAGAATTTCCTTTGTACAAAAGCATCTCTATAATCCATTTGGCCAGACCAGTTATCAGACTAATGGTCAGTTTAGATAAGTTGTAGAGTCACTAAGTTGAAGTACTTGCTGCTTAGTGATTACAAAGGCTGGATTTGTGTAATTGGTGAAGCAGAGTTAAGAATTTGTATGCCTCGTTAGTCCCGAAATTTTGTCCCATATTCCAAAAATTTCCTCGTTTGTCCCAAAACAATATTCGATTCCTGGTTTGTATCCTATTCACGAATAATTTTTGAAATTCGGTCCATAATTTAATTTTTTATATGATGAATACTATGTCGATTATCTTAAGATTATTAGTACAATAATTGGAGCTACTGTAACGTATAAATTACAATTGGTCTTATTCTGATTTTTCTTTCCTCTATTGAAACTGAACGAGTTCATATACTGTTGGGAAGTCGTCGATTTGTTTTCTTTACACATTTTTGGATTAGGTACTCTAGATTATCTCTACATTTAAATTATAAAAAATTAAGATAAATTTTTATCACATAACATTTGAGTGTATAAAATGAGATTATCTTGAAGGTATTTTTCTATTCAGCGAAGAATAGTTCGTGAACTTGGATTTTCAAGAGCATCAAAAATATCTTACTATTTTTTCACCACAAACACATATATTTTAAGTTTTCCTCCTTTAAATTGGTTTGATTCTGTAAACCCAATTTATTAATTTTGAACATTTAAATACACTACATTTCAAAGGTACTAAAAAAATACGAATTTAAATAACTCGTAAGTGATGCAAGTAATTATTTTAACGAAACAATTATAGTTGCATACGTTTTGACACGATTGCGAACACATCTGTCAAAGGACCCCACTCCACGGTTATCTACAATCTAAACAAGGTAGGGGTTGGACGAAGATTAGTCGTGTAATAGCATAGTGATAGCATCGCACAATCATAGCTTATGGCTTACTTTCATGAAGGGTGTGACAAAAGCATAACTGTGACGTATGTTATTGAAAAGAAATAAAATTACTAGTCCGAAAATTCGAAGTGACGTTTTGAACGCGTGTCAAAATCAACTGATGATCAAATGAAATAATGAAGCACACGGATATAATAGTACAGTAGGTGGTACGGATCTAAATTTCAATTTCAATTCTTATCTATAAAGAAAATTTTTCTTTGGGCACCGTTTTCACGTAGACTACATACGACTATTACTTTTATAACTAATAAAATTAGAGCTATAAGTATGAAAGGGACCAATAATTAAAAATAAATTGTTTTTTATTAATGTTATTAAGTGATCGACCGTACCAGGAGTTATTATAGTTTTTGTTTAATTTGACAAAAAATAGTGTTTTGTTTCAAAGCCTTGATATTATAATGTCTTAATAGATACATAAGTTCGGAGAGGATACATAGTAGCCCAAGAGGGGGTTTCGGGATTTACTCGAGCGCGTCAGAATAAGATATTGTGGATTAATTACATGCTGAAAAGTGTACATTTTAATAATCTGACAATTTGAGCGTAACGAACGAAAGGGAGGGTCACAAAGTTGCAAAAAAAAAAAAGTCGCCTTGACATTCTCGAGCGCGTCAGATTAAGGTATGGTGGGTTAAGAGATGAAGATTAAGATTAAAACAAAATTAAATTTCAACATTTTTCTTTAATCATACTTTTTTTAATTCTACAAAGTTAACCATCAATAAAACCATCCAAAAGACTTTAAAAAAGACTAAAAAGACTTTTACAAATTTCAACAAAATCATAAAAAAAATTTCAACCGTCAGATTAAGAATAATAAGATTAAGATTAGATTAACCTCTGTATGAAAATATGACCGAACCGTCTGTATGAAAATATGACGCGCTCGATTATGTCAAAATGACGATTTTTTTTTTGCATTTTCAAAAAGTTGCTACGAGCTTGCGTCACATCCGAATCGAGTTTTTTTAAATGGGAGCTTAGTTTGGGTTCACTTAACCATCCCCTCTGAATATCTGACGCACTCGAGTAAATACATTTTTTTTCTATTTTTAACGCTTCTGTACGGGAGAACCCACCATCCAAACCGCCAGATTAATATAATCCGTCATCAGGGATATGTGGGGCATATACATTATCAATATCTGACGCGCTCGAGTATGTCCATGTGACAGATTTTTTTTACATATTTGAAAGGCTGTTTTCATATAACCTTTTTTCTTCTTACTACCCAATCTTCAAAATCCAATAGATCCCTACGCTCGATTGGCTTTTTTTTGTAATGTAGTACCAACATATTTGTATTATAGATTCTGATCCCAATGAACGTGGTTCAGTTTTACAGTTTCCATACAATACAAAAATCTCAAATCAAATCAGATCCAAAACCAGATCAAAAATAGATCTCAGGTAAGATCAACAAATGGATACTTATTTTTTTGTAATGTAGTGTCTATTAGCAATTTTCAAAACTACTACCAACTTTTTTCTTACTTAACACGTAGAACCGGCGTTGAATTGCACTTTTTTTATTATTCATTAGTTAATGGGTTAAAAAGAATAGAACCCCTGCACAAATTTATACTAACTTTTCCAACCTCTGGCTGCTATCTAAACTGACTTAAATAGGCAGTTCTCAAGCCACGTATCTTTTGAAAAAGTATTCAAAATGTAGTACATAAAAGCCCCCAGGTACGTTCATGTAAATAAGCTTGTGGTGGAGAAATTTAATTAAGATGATATATGAGACGCCTCGAGTTAACGGGCCACTGTGACGTTGATGTACCGTCAGCAAAATAACGGGCGAAGATTTTTAATAGCAGATAAAATTTCACTCGTGACTCGTGACACATTACGCACGAAATAAAATGAATATAAGAATGCAAATTATTTTGGCCATATGGCGCGTGACACTTAAATCCTACTTAAATCTTTTTCGCTTATCTCGATTATCTTTTTTTTTTTCAAACTTGACTACAGCAACCTTGAGCTGCATCGTTTTTATCGATTGCAATGTAAAGAGAGAAATATGATTAAAAAATAACGCTGCTTTTTATGTCATGTCATCTTTTGTTTACGTAAGGTCGACAGATGCACTTGATGGTGCGGTCGCAGCCCAAATGACTGCGAAACGCAAAGTGCATAATCTTGTGTACTCTCTAACTCAGCTTTCTCTTAACCAAATATCCCATCCTACAACTGATCACAGGTCCCTCCTCTGTCTAAAGACTCCTCTAAATATATGCATTATATACATATTTAATAATGCAGAATTATTCCAAGTAAAAGAAGCGATAGAGCATAAAACTGTGGCAACAGAAACTACTCTTATTTAGAATAGGCAATTGCTAGCGAGGCCCAGACTACACTGCATATACAAGGCGAGCATTACATAAAAAATATTTTGAAGTAATTTTTAAGTAACCTATAAAAAATGTGAAGAATAAAATAGGATTGCATATTATTAATTACGAATTGATTTTTGTTTTCTAATAGAATGTTTCTAATGTATGGAACAAAATATATAATATAACAAGATTATTAAGATTCTCAGCCCAATATATACAAAGAAATGTCATATGGTGTCTTTTCTGTTGATGTATTAATGATGTATTAACCAGAACATAATATTTTTCTGATTGAAACTTCACTTGTCACAAAAATGTTTTGCTAACCATACCATAGTACATAATTACTGCGTGCACGCCAGTGAATACCTCGTTTCGAAGCGTACGCGCATTGTGCCAGGATTTTCTTTTTCTTTTCTTTTTTTAATCTTTAACCATTTTTAAAATACTCGCTCGTGGCTGCCAAAGGAAGTCGTATGTTTTAGTTCATTCCTCGAACTAATTCACTAAATAAAACTCCATATTTAATACCACCAAACCAAATAGTACATGTCAGTGACATATTTTATAGATTCTATTTTGATATTTTAAAATTCCCTCTTAGAGGAAGTCGTTATTCAGCGTTCTTTTGTGCTTTTGTATTAATTAGCGTTTAAATTAGTTGAATGGCCGACATTGACTAGTTTTATGCTTGAATATTCCGATGTTATTTTATTTAAAACATAAAAAAAATATTTTATCAAAATCGGACTACTCTGTAAAAAGTTATGTGTGATCATACATAAAAAAATATATACTCGTATATATACTCGTATATACGCGTCGAATTGAGAACCTTCTCCGTTTTTTTTTTTTCGTTTTCGTCGGTTGAAAAAGGTATTATTTCGCTTTAAATACTTAAATTAAAGAATTTGAGAAGGACGATTATGAAAATAAATAGGAAAAGAAAGTGGACCTCCATCTTTCTTTTAGAAGTGGTCTGGAGTTGGAATTTTGGAAATGTTAGAATACTGTTGTTTTGCTCTATTCTTCAAGGAGTCTAGACCTTCTGCGACCAGTTTATATAAATTTCGTCAGTCAGGATGACGGATCACCAGATGGTAGGTGGCTACCGTCACCTATAATACCATTATAGGTTGCGTTGCCGACCATTATAGGTTTAGGAAGAAATATTGTATATGGAAATGGGTTGTAAATACTTCTATTTAAATCTTATATTAATTATGTACAATTAAATCTTATATTAATTTGACAGTTTTCATGCAATTAAGTGATTAAGTAATTAAGCGATATCTAACCGCTTGTACTGTAAATATTGTGCTTATCAGTTTAGATTTATATACGAACAAAGTGTACGAGTAAGTTGTATTATGTATTATGAATTCACAGACTGTATTAAGTACTAGCTGTTGCACGCGACTTCGCCCACGTAACTTTGTAAAATATAGCCTGTTACTCGCTGATAATATAATGTAGATTTGTATAGGTAAAAGAATTTTGTAGAATTTCAAAATAGGTCCAGTAATTTCTGAATTTATTCATTACAAATATACAAATCTTCTCTCTTTATAATATTAGTATAGTAGATATCTGATAAGTTTTCATGGGATAACATGAGAAAGCAATAAGTCATATAAAAATAATAGCTATATATATATTTAATTTTAATTGTGAATATCCCAAACACAAATTGATAAATATTGCTTTACCAAAAATTGCTTATATTACGTACCACAACCCCTTAGGCAGGCTACCTTGCCTGCCTAAGGGATTTGTATTTTGGAGGTATCTACTTATTTCTAAACAGAATTTAAGAAGCAGGTACAAAGTGTTCTTAAAATAAAAGATATTTTTGTGTCGTAAACACTGTATTTTACGCAAACAGAAGAATGCAATAGGTAAAAGAAATATTAGCATTCATTATTCAGTAAAATTGTTTTTTATTCATTTATATAAAAAGAAAAATGGTAAAAATAAATGCGTGCACGTGTTTATTATTATTATCTGTATACTCGTAACATGTACGGCTAAAATCACACAACCATAACCATAACTGTGGTCGTTTTCTTTGGTTTCGTGTCAATACCCTTCATACATCTTACTCGTACAATTGAAGAGAATCTGATTTTTCACCCCCGACGCAAAAACGAGGTGTTATAAATTTGACGTGTGTGTCTGTGTATCTGTTTGTGGATAACTAAATAGAAACTTACTGAAAGTAGGGGGTTAGTTTATAATCTTAAAAATAGCTTGTTAATTAACAAATTTGCATTTGCAACACTTTTGTGACTTCTACAGTTTCAGCCTCTTTAAACCCCTAACCCCACACAATGTAATAATTGGACATTGTATTTGTACGATATGCGTTATGTGTGTATGGGCACGCGCATCACCGGAAACGCCATGTCTATTTCTAACCGGACGTGTGCTTGTTTATTGTCGTCTGCCTGGTGTCGTTAACACCTCGCCATGTATCAAGTCAACTAGCACATTGATCGCGAGCGATACGAATCACACGATTTGATTGAACATTTCTTTTTAATATTCTTTATCCTAATTTAGTACATAATTAGTTTTTTTCCGCCGATATAATCCTAATCCATACTAATCATATAAATGTGAAAGTAACTGTCTGTCTGTCTATGTGTCTGTTACCTTTTCACGCCTTAACTATTCAACCGATCATCATGAAATTTTGCATACACGTTGTCAGGGATACAGGAAAGGACATAGGGTACCTTTTATCCAGAAAAAATGTACTGTTCCCGAGGGATCAATTTAAAAAAATCTGGCCTCGCCACCGTCGTCACAGCAATAAAGATGTCATAATATTTACTTAAGTGTAATACTTTTTATTTTTCAACCCGGACGAAGTCGCGGGCTCCAGCTAGTAATATTATAAATGTGACAGTTTGAATGTTCGGATGTTTGTTACTCAATCACGCAAAAACGGCTGAACGGATTTGGATGAAACTTATCACCCAGATAGCTTATTACATGGATTAACATATAGGATACTTTTAGTCCTGTAAAAATGTTAGGATTCCGAGGGATTGTCTAAAACATCCACGAATGCTACACACTTAGGCTCGAGTTCACCAACAGACGGGTTAAACGCCCTAAACATCAGATTAATCATTAAGTTAATCAGATGTTAAACAGCTGTTTAAAAATAACCGTCTGTTGGTGAACTCGAGCCTTAGCCTTAATCAATTAAAGGATTAATTGTGTAGCATTCGGGGTTTGGTATGAAAGTATGAAGTTGCAAGGTTCATAAAGCCTCCGTAAATAAATCAAATTATTTATGATTATTTATTTAAAATGCTACTACAGCGCCCCCTATTTTCATGGTGGCCGACGGACACTTTCTCATGTATAGAGCAGTTGATCCTCCTTAGGCTAAGTTCATAGGGCATTGTCCTGCACGTTTATTTTATATTCGTTTTTTAACGTTCCATCAACCCGGTATTCATATGGCAGATTATCATTCGTGTAAAAACGAATTGCCGCAGTTTTCACACATTTGTCACTGTGAGTGACGTCAGTGACCGATCCACGCTTGGTTGTACTTTTATATTGGTATCGAAGGCGCCAACGGTTTCGCCGCCGACAAAACAGAAGGTTTTGGGTACATCCTATAAATCAAGAATCAGTGCGTACTATATAACATTTGAGAAGTTCTACGATGAACTTAGAAACGATGAAAAACGTATTAACAGCGTGCCGTGTGAAGGAGACAGCGCTATACTATGTGCCACTGAAAACCGAATACGTTAAAGTTCATTCAATTTGCTTGACAAGTCCAGTGAGTATTCGTTTAAACGTATAAACGGTGTACGTTTTTTTGCAGTGCAAACGACGTGTGAATGGTTCTATGAACAATGTATGTCCCACTATTTATTCACTTTAATAACTTATAAAATAACTTTTACCATAAATCCATTCCTTAGTGGTCAAAATTGTCGAAAACTAAAACAACTGTAAAACTCCATTTCTTTAGAAATTTTGAATCTTTAAAACCATTTGGCCTACCAAGACTAAATTATCTTCATTCAATTGCAAATTTAATCTAATTAATAAGTGTGCCTAGTGACTTTTGCCGTAGCACAGGTCCTTGGTAGTAAAAATCAACAAAAACTGAAAAAGACCTGAATTTTAATGAATTTAACAATGATCCGTAAGGTTTTCGAGGTGGAAAATTTGGATTTGTTATTACCATTTCATCACTACCACCATATAAAAAAAAATCAGAACTACCTTATTTTGATGTAAGGTAAATAATACCAATCCATGTGCTAATGGTTGATTGAAATAGAATTGATTGACGGTGTTGTCATGCATGGCGTGACCTAACTACCAAGGTCGTAGCTGCCACTTTAAAATAAGAATACAAAAACCTCTTTATTTGTAACATACAAGTTTAGATTAAATTTAAAATATTATTATTTAGTTAGGTACATTGTTGACTAAGCGCGGCGAGCGTCAATGGCGCGGCGGCACGATTGTATTTCGTTATAAAAAAGAGGGTGCGGTCGGCAAGGAACACGAGGCAAGCCGAAACGAAAGGCCGATGTTCGTTGCGTTTCTTACCCGCCCGCCACACCGCACGCCACTCCGCCGGCTTCCTTTGATTTTAGTAGATTCGCCGCCGCTATCTGGAAAGGTCGTACCGTTGAACCGTTTGAACACAAGCGTCGGCCTTAGTCGGCGCCGTGGAGGCGAGTCATTTAGTTCTACACTACAGTACACTAGAAGTTGTAAAACGTTTCATAAGTCCCTGTTTTAGTTTAGTGTTTTATTTTTCCTACTGTGATACGGGTAAGTTCTTTTAAAAACAAGCGGGATTTTCATAGTAAAGTATTTATAAATTGTGACAATTACCACGACTATCGTATGTTAAAATTGCAAACTATGCCAACATTTTTTTAAATTAATTATTCATTTGTTAAAATTTCACACAATGTAAAGCACGTATTAAAAAAAAGTTTTAAATTTTATTTTCATTATGGCAACTCCATCTAAATGTCAAAGTCAAAGCGAGTTGAAATTGACTTTGGTGGTTGTCATTTGGTTGTCATGTCAATTTGTCTTGTCAAACGTTGTGTTGTATTGTGATTATAATCAAATCATCAAACTGAATTTTTATTTATTTGTTTATTAAAGAGTTTTATTTACAATTAAAATAGTACTTGTATATATGTTTTAATTTATTTTTTATTTGTTATAACATGAGTATTGTTAAAGTGGTTTAAACTGGCAGCTTACTTGAAGTTATGAGTGTTCAGTCGTAACAATATCTTGTTTTAGGACGATCAATACTACTGGTATCTACGCATTAAACCAAAAAGCGGCAAAACGATAGCTCCTATGGATATTTTGGAGAAAATGTCTGATGTTGGTGACATGATGAACAATTGGCACGAATACAAAAATAGATTTTTGAGTTACGTGCAAACACATTACCAGAATCTCGACGACAGCGCAAAAATCGTCTTGTTGTTAAATTTTGCCACAGATAATTGCCAAAGAATATATCAAACGTTTGAATATGGGGAGGATGAAGATAAGAACGACTTAGCAACAGTGCTGTTTAAGTTTGATTATCATTTTTCAAGCGAGATGAGTGTAGCTTATGAAAGATATTTATTTTTCGGGAGAAAGCAAAGAGATTGCGAAACATACAATGAATACATTGAAGCGTTGTTGAGATTGAGTGAATCTTGTCACTTTTACAATTTAAAGGAATCACTTATTATCTATCAATTCATAAGGGGTGTGGGAGATATCAAACTTAAAAGAAAACTTTTCACATTGAACCACACAGACATAATGACACTTTTATTTTATTGTAATATGAGTGAGTCTGATATTAAGAGGGACACAAGTAATATCTTATTGGATTCTATGAGGCAAGATACATTTTGTTAAGTGTTACAAGTTTATGAACTAGTTGCATGCGATTTCGCCCACATAACTATAAAATATAGCCTATATTATTTGCTGATAATGTAACCTTCTATAGGTGAAAGAATTTTAATAATTGGTCCAGTAGTTTTCGAGTTCATTCAATACAAATATACAAATCATCTCTCTTTATAATATCATATTTATGAATATAATTATAATGAGATTGTATATGAAGTTTTCTGTTTAGAACTTAATACAGTGAGAATCGGTTATAATGACCTTCAATGGAAATCAAAAATTGGTCCTAGTAAAGAGATAGTCTTATAAGCAATAATATGTTAAAAGGATTCGAAAGGGACCTTGCTATTTAGTTGTAACTATAGTTTGGGAAGTCTCGACAGTTTTTTAAATCCCGGGACATAAAACAGCTCACAATCAAAGTCCCGGGACCCAAATATTAGTTGTAGTTGTAAACAACTTGTTATTTTAACCAATGTCGTTATATTCGATTTCTACTGTATAATTTAAAAAAAAATGTAATATTTTCTTTTTTTATAATTATAAAGTCAAAATGAACCAATTGAACCACATATTTAACTTTTAGTTTTCAAATGTAATTCTAGTTTAAATTTTTCTATAATTATGTTATAGGCCACCCATACAACTCCAAATGGATCAGGATGACTTAAGTGATGTTTATATCAAAGTGGAAATAGAATCTGATGAAGACATTGATCATGATCAAAACTTGACAAAGTATGATGACTATCATAGGTAATAAATATGGTACACAAGTTTGATGTCCGGTCGCTGCTACTTGTAGTGTTTAAAGCAATGATGGATGGGTTTCAGCCATTGAACTGCCCTGTATGTTAATATTATGACGTTGTACAAACAAATGCAATATTTATGAAAACAGAGATCTATATAATCTCTTTTCAAATAAAAATTTAAAACTTTTACTTATTCTTTTAGCGTTTATTATATAATAATTAATGACTTGGAGATTGCTGTTAAAACTACATTTTATATTCATCTTGAAAAGTATTTTACAATTATATTTCTTTTTTGGAGACTTACCTCTAATAAAAAAAATGTTAACTTTTTTAGCAATGTAACATAATTACTGGTGTATTTATAGAGACATGAATACATCTATTTAAATGATAATTTAAACTCCGTTTTCATACAAATTTCTTTGGAGTTATTTTCAAGGACATGTGTTTCTGTTTGCTTATTATTAAATTTATCCAATTAAGATCTTTTAATCTTACATATTCCTTATCCTTGTCCACAACCTTGTCCTTTTTTCCATTCCAAATCTGCTGTTTACCTATATGCGACAGTAGCTACTATAAAAAGACTTAGCTTGCCTTTTGACATTTATCATAAAAAATATGTATTCAGTTACTACACAATCCAGCCACCTTAAATTGCTATTTTAAAATCTAAGTGATACATTGGAGTAATTCAAAACAGCATTGCTTCGGTTTAAACGTTATTAAATGTTTCATTAATTGTAATTTTTTAATAGGCAATCAATTCGTAATTAAAAATTACATGTGAATGAACTAGTTTTTACATAAAATATAATCTCGTCCCATTTCTTTCCAAGTATAGAAAAAAACTTCAATAGAATATTCATGTAATTTGCATCCTGTCCACGGATTAACTTGAAATAAACAAGCAATTAAACTAAATAAAATATTTTTCTAATTTTATGTGTGATTGCTCTTTTTCCCTTTAACACACACATTAATATCAAATAGTACAATTCCCCCTTTTTTTGTTAGGATTTATTAGTACTGTTAGGTCATGTCATGGAGTATTTTTTTCCTACTCACTAGGGATCCTCTTATAGGTCAGACATATTCTACAGCTGGCAGGGTAAACATTATAGAGGTGTTTTCTTAATCTGCGATTGAATACTGCTTCTTCGATGGCTTATCTACTCCCATCATAACGGCAACTATAGATAGTAGGGCTCTCACAAGCATAACCATACACAGGTGCATTGTGGAATCTCCAAAAATTTATTTACTAGTTTACTATGAGAGTGGAATAATTGATTACAGATCATTAGAAAAAAGCAGTAGCGGTTCAAATGAGAAGCCGACAGACAGTTCAGCCAACTCAAACAGCAAAGAGCAGAATAAGAAGCCTCACATAAAGAAGCCTTTAAACGCCTTCATGCTCTACATGAAAGAGATGAGGGCGAAGGTAGTCGCTGAGTGCACCCTTAAGGAATCAGCTGCTATTAACCAAATACTAGGCAGACGGGTGAGTTTTAACTATCGATTTAATACATTTAATTATTTTTTATTATTTCAAATGTTAGTTAATTTTTTTAAACTCTATAATATTTAAGTTTCAATCGTGACTCAATAATTTAAATTTGTTCAAATGATTTAGAATTATATATATATTTTTTAAAGTTTAAAAATCGCAAACTATAATGTATATGATTTTATTTGGCTGAATATGTTTTTATATATTTTTTTCTTGAATATTCCTTGTTAGTAAATTTCAAGGGATACAGATACAACTATTGTTTTTATTAACACAATGTAAAGTGTTATTGAAAATCTCGTTTTGTATTCTTGTCATCTTTGTTAATCTTGTTAGGAACGTTCGATGGATTAATGATATAACCTACTTCAGACTTCTAACGATTATTATTATGATCAAACTGGGAAAAGCTGATGGGGTTTTAAATTAAAAATTATTTCTATTTTTTTTTTAACTAAATGACGACGTCCCTTGCGGAAAATGAGAAATGTGTATGACAAATATATAGCGTCCTTATATAGAAACTTAATATTTGTATTGAAATCACAACTTGAACATGTATCTAATATTTCTTTAACTCATAACATCAACCTTTTATGTTAAAAATTTTGCCTATAATATTCCATTGTAATGAATCATTAGTTATTGGTAACTATTTTGTCGTCAGCAGTCTGAAGAAAGCTTATCAATCATAAATATAATATAATTGTAACTTCACACCGCGTGTCGCGTTATGGAAAACAAAGCGTACTTGCACTGGCCAAAGCAGACCGCGGATAAATATATAGAATAACAAATAACGTGGATCGTAATGCGTTTGATACCGGGAATCGAACCAGTTACCCATTTCCGAGAAGACAATCTCATTCCTAACAAGAGTAACATGTCTTATTCATGCCGCGTTCTGTAATAGTGGATATTCAAACTAAATTGATGGCAATTGAATCTCCACACAATTACGTTTGTTCGTTCGCCCGTTTGACAGTAAAAGTGGTTTTAGAATGCGCGGAAATTTCCAGAAATTTTAGCAAAATCGGTGTGAAATTAATTTTGGATTGTTCGAGGACATCGCAACGGTTTGTCTCTGGGATTGTATCACTGAAATTTCTAGTGTCTTGAAGTTTATGTAATTACAAAATATATTTTCTGGGGTAAAAGTTAAAAAAAAAAAGTCTTTTGACGCATAGTATGATTTAGCTGTAGAAAGGGTTGTAGATAGTTTCTGGAAGGTTCCTCGAGGCCTCGCTTTACTGTCGAATGGTTGACAAATAGACAAGCGATGCGACGCGGCGACGAATGTATGTAAATGTGCAATATGCTGGTCTAAATACACAGTGGCATTCGTTGAGCCGCGAGGAGCAGGCAAAGTACTATGAGAAAGCGAGACAAGAGAGACAACTCCATATGCAACTGTACCCCGGATGGAGCGCGAGGGACAACTACGGTTACGGTTCCAAAAAGAAAAAGCGGAAAAAGGACCGCAGTCCAGCCGAGCTGGGAGGTATTGGACCCCTAGGATCATCTGATAGACGGAGGAGCTGGGTTCTGACGTCGGCTTCTATACACGCTTCACCTCCCGTCCCGACCACCCGACTAACCGCGGGGTTTGAACCCACCACTAACACGAGCATCCTCGCCCCTCACCTCCCGTATGTGAGTGTGTGTGTGTTACACTGTGCCCCCCACCCGAGTCCCGACGGTGTCAGTGCTAGAAAAGCGGCTAGAACCTGGCTAGCTGTTGCGTGTTCTGTGTATGAGTAGTCGTCGAGTGAGTGTACTGTACGTGTACGCCCCCACACCAACCACCCATCGCCGTTCGGAAACTATATTGGTTTGTTAGATGTCTTAGAGAACCGCGACCGTTCCGTCCGCAGAATAGGTTCTGTGAGAACAATTGGCCATTTAGGAATTCAAAATTACATTCGGGGCTCACAGCGAGCTGTTTTTCTAGCACGAAGGCTAGGGAACCGCGGTTGAGGTCCACCGTCGAAGTGCATTTCTCTTTTCTTTCCATATTGCGGTTCAGTGGCATGCGCTTGGCCGCGAGGAGCAAGCCAAGTATTACGAGTTGGCGCGGCGGGAACGCCAGTTGCACATGCAGCTCTATCCCGATTGGTCGTCTAGGGCTAATACGCAAAGGGGCAAGAAGAGGAAACGAAAACAGGAGACAACCGATGGAGGTACTGCCTTTCGCTCCGTCGACGAACCGCCTAACTCCCAGTCCGACTTTTTCTCGTAGCGGACGTCTCGGCGCAATTCGAATGCAATGCCACAGCGTCTCATTAAGAAATGAGGTCAATTAATGGAGGATTAAACGGCCCGAGACGTTCACTACTGATTCCCCTCGCATCCCGCGCCCCTCTCCCGCTCCTCTCCCGTCCGTTCGAGTTCAATCACTTTGAACTCCGACCGATCGACATAGTTAATATTGCCGAATGTCTGGTTGAAGGGGTTCTGGTTGTAGACTATATTTTTTTTTTTTTCATTTATTTTGTATTTTTATATCGCATAATATTTTATATTTTATTATTATTATTCAAAGCTATGACCCTTATGTTAGCGGCACTCCTTCGAAGGTTGTCCCGGTTTTTGGCTTTCCATTCTGCTCCGAAGTGCCGCCTACGTATACGGGGAGGGTGCATGTTTTTATTGTGCAATGAACATATCAAGTATTGAGTAAATTGCTTCGCAGGGACTAGCGATGTGTATTTAAAGGGCTGGGACAGCCTTCTCGAATAGTGTGAGACGTTGATGCATGACTCGAGGTCCCGCCGAAGTGTCTACACCGAGTCTACTCCTACGTCACTAGGGGGCTGTCGATGCTTCCGTTACACACAATATTATTATTATACTGGCCAAATGAAAATACTTTTTATTTTTCAATCCGGAGAACCTATTCTGCTTCAATTTGCTTATGAGCATATCACGTTTATTTTCTTATTATTTTTTTTTATTTTCAAGCGTAGTTAGATTTATTTTTGGAAGATGCGCGTAGCTATTTTTAAAACCGATATTTTTTCCGTTTGGTCCCGATTCGTTTTCGTCCCGCACCCCAAATCCCCCGCATGTTACTAACTACAGGTTTGGTGCTGCATGGCTGCTTCTTCGTAGTTGTTTTAGTGCATAAGATTATTTTAAGAAGCTTCAAATATGATTTCCAGTAAATATTAATTTGTATCGTACCCTTTTCGAGACATTCGCATACGTTTTGTTTTTTTTTTATCGAGCTTCAATTATTGTCAATATCAATTTACTCGATATCATATTTTCCCCCCCAGATCGAGACTTTATTGTATTACAAAGTTGATTAATTTGCCGTAAGATACCTTGTTTTATATCATTATCTTAATTTGCAAGAGATTTTCCGAGTGTAGGAAACATAGACGGAATGTTGTCTGTCTGAGCCAAATTCTAATAAATCGGCTTGTGATTTCAGGTAACAATTTGAAGAAATGTAGAGCGAGATACGGTCTCGACCAACAGAATCAATGGTGCAAACCTTGCAGGTGTGTATTTGTTTTTATTTTATTTTATTTATTTCCGCCTCCCTCCGAATAAGTTTCCAATCGCGACAGCCAATATTACAATTGGGCCGATCGATTGTACTACTGGCGATTTGTTTTTACATCTATTGTTTCTATGTGGAAAGACTTGGCTTATCCTTAAATTCGATAAGTCCAAGACGAGCCGGTCGTAACAAGGACGCGTTACATTTTGTATTTAGTGTTATTTACTTTGAACCTGAACTCTTTTATTATGTAGTAGATATGGTGTATAGTGTTTTGTTTTGGATCTTGTTACGCAGGGCTCTATGGTTTTGAAAATGTTTTTTTAGTAAAATAAGAGAAACAAAAATAGAGCGCAATGTTAATTCAGAAAATGTGTCTTTTCACAAAGAAATAAAGAGAACCACTAACGTAGAGACCGCACACCGAATAGATTTTTTTGAAAGTAGACCCACGTGTGGACGTAGTGGTAAAAATAGGATATAGCGCAATAGAAGATATAGATGCTTTAATGTTGAGGAAGGGCAATCGGACGTTGAAGGAACTTTCAAAAAAATCTTGACACATTTTCTGAATTTACGCTCGAATAGTTCGAAAGCGAATATTTTAAAAAGACTTGTTTGATACTCATTGAATTGTTTTTTCCACTCATGATTGCCGCTTCTCACGGACGCTGGATTCTGCTGGCACTATTGGTGATGTTCTGTAAATACTATTCATTCGATCTACACCGTTCTTACCACCAAACACCACTTGATTATTATTCCCTATTCACTATTCAATTATTCACTTGATTTTCACCTACTCTTCAAATGCCTATACGCAATTATTAATTGGCAAACCTGTTAATGATTGTAACTTTGATTTGATTGACCACCGTCTATTTTCTTACTTACCTTGATGACATATTTGTTGTATCATGTTTTGTACCGATGCCATCCGACTTTCTGGCGAGTTTGAAATATTATCCATTTCGCCTACAATGACTTTTTTAAATATTTGACCCCAAAACTGGTTACAATTGTTATATTTCGAATTTTAACCGTTTTTAATGTCGAAATTTGACTTGTTATACTAACCTTTATGGCGAGTTTAAAATGGGGGCTTATTATACGTTTATAACTATTTCGCTTTTGAATTCTTGTAATCACAATGATTTTTTTATATTTGACTTTAACCATTTTTAATGTCTAAATTCAACTTATTGCTAATCTCATCCGACTTTATGGTGAATTCTTTTGGAACCGGGACTATATAGTCCGGAATCAAGTGGTGTAATGGTGTCTGGGGGGCTCGGTCTCATCAGGCCCGAGCCGGCGACCCCCCTGTCGGCCGCCAGCCTGGTAGGCAGCCCCCCACAAGAACCCACGTATGTGAACCTCTAGTGCCGGCGCGACACCGCCGATGGAACACCGGTCAGTTAGAGATCAACAACTTTATGACATTGTTTTCTCGATAACTATGATTGAATGCCTATATGTTGTATTATACCAAATATACAATCACATTTTATTATCACTAAAATAAAAAACGTAAGGCAAAAGTAACAATTTTATGCATTTCTATTGGCTAATTTGACGTGGTCTTAAACTTCAGGTTGTCCAGATTGTGTTTTTCTTTTTTTGCATGGAATTAGTAAGATGGCTATGTACACGTTTTAAGAAAAACAAGGTTAATAAAAGTATCCTTAAGTGATCTTTTATTCTACAAATAAATTTCGCTTCGTCAAACGTTGGATAGGATTTTTACAAAACATCTTAAAATTTTTGAATCGATTTCAATCAGAGTTATTCGGATGAAATGTCATTTTTTATTGTTTTGAAAGTTTGAAAGTGTGTCGACGTTGTTCTATTTATTGTTGTTTTCTTTATAATTTCTGTAGCAAAGTGCTTTACTAGGTCCTGAGCTGAGTTTTTTTTTAACGATTTCCGTCAGTAACCAGCATGTTGGTCGCTCCGATAATATACTTTGTCTGCAGATAACTTTGCCAAGCATGGAATCGTAACATTTTGTTTGAAGTGATTTACTTTTTAATAATTATGTGTTCGATGTTTTGTAGGTAGTCTTAAAAGTTGTTTCGTATGCGTTTATATTGTCATTTCAATAAATAGATTTGTAAACATGCAATGTGGCCATTGAAATGACAATATAAATTTGCTGCCTATATAGATATAGAATAGATATATTGAATAAAAATGGTGGTCCGACAGGACTGGAGTGATGCACTGACTTTGCAATAGCAGACGAAATATACCCTAATTTAAAAACAACCCAGTAAATTTGACAGGCTACATTGCGTTCTATACTAGTAAAAGTGATGTGCGTGCTTGTCTTGACATCTCACACCGAGAAGCGACGCTGCTCGTTTTAAGGTAGCAATTCAATATAGTACAAATTACTACATAAATAGACACCTATACAGTTAAGCGACTACGCCGATGATGACTGTGTTTCGTCTGCTTTTGTTTTTGAAGTCTGTGTTGTGATTATTGTGAAGTTTGAACTGAGATTGTCGCTTTCACGTTTCTAGGCGGAAGAAGAAATGCGTAAGATACATGGAAGCGCTGGCGGCCGCGTCGGGCTCGGTGGGAATGCCGATGGCAACGCCGCAGTCGCCCTGTTCCGATGAGGACATCAAACTCGAGGAGATGTCGGACGCGTCGAGCGACGGGGAGGCCGACACGCCGCTCAACTCGGCGTCGAGTCCGGGCGGACTGAGCGCGCTGTCGTCCCTCGCCAGTCCGGCGTCGGACCCCCCGCCCGCGGCCCCCCCTCGGAACCCGGTCGGCACGAACCCCCGCGACGCCAACAACCCCCTCTCGGTCGGCCAGCTCACCTCGCAGACGTGGCCTCGCTCGGCGCAACCGCGGTCCGGCCACGAAGTCATCTCGGTCTCATAGTGACAGTGGAACGAGTCAGTCGCGCGTGAGCGCCTCTTCCTCCGTATTCGTAACCGTTCATCGCGACCGGCCACGAAAAGGGGAGTTTCCTTAGCTGTTTCATAACCGGTTGTTAAACAAGAACTATTTTTTCACTATTGTGGAACTATTTTTTCCCTCTTTCTGAATTTAAATCGATCTAATCGACCTCGAGTTTTTAAAGAGTACACCAACTAACTTAAAGTTTTTATATATACATATAAATATTTAATGAATGTAATGACATTCATTAATGTAGGTCAATTTTAATGTAAACCTTTACAATTTTTGTCCTTTTAATAAATGGTGTTTTTTTTTTTAATAATCGATGCCTTAATTACAAAAAACGGAAAAATAGTTCTTGTTTGATAACCAGTTGTGAAACAGTGAAGGAGATTTCCTCTTTCGTAGCTGCGGTTACGAACAACGGTTACGAATGCGGACGAAGGGGCGAGCGCTCGGACCCGACTGGACGCGAACGACTGCATTGTTGGCATACAAAAAGTTTGATACACTCTGTTGATAATTGACGAGGTGAAATTCTAACAGAGCGCCGATTATATTATATTATATTAAATTATTGTTTTGTTGATGTATTGTTTTGTGATTAAATGAAGCTTGGCAATGTCGACGAAACATTTTTTAATGTGACCACACCTTTAGGTTACGAAGCCACCTAGCGGTCACGTCCGGAAGCGAGTCGTGTTGGTTGTGATATGAAAACTAAACATAGTAGGTACCTATTCTATTTGTAATATAAATATAATTGTTCTCGTCTCTTCAACGATACTTGTAGCTACTACCTCCGTTCTGGTTTATTTGACGGGTGCTAAAACAATCGAGATTAAAAATGCCCATCGCTTTTTTCTTACTGTGTAACTTTAACCCATGGACATAGAGAGTGGACTGAGCGTTTCCTGTATATAATGAGTTTGTAATAGCGTAAAACATTTATATGGAAATTTGTCAATGTCAATGTCAAATTTTAGATATAAATGTTTTACGCTGTCGCTAGCGAGTGCGGTCATTATAAACTCATCATAGACATTTTGACTTTTTTTTTTATATATATAAAATTGATTTGTCATTTATATGGAAAATGGTAAATTTGACATTAACAGTTGACAATTTTCCATAAAAATGTTTTACGTTCTCGCTAGCGAGTGCAATTATTATGAACCTCGTGATAGACTAACTGTAAAGTAAATACGGACTTGTCTTTTTCTAGAATTTTGATTAGTCCTCGAGGTTACTACAGACCTAAAGGAAAGAGATAGGTATTGGCCACACGATCGCTTTGTCTCTTTCTAGAGAAAGTGGTCAATTTCATGCGGGTATATAGCAATATTGCTCAGTTCAATCTCTATGTCTATGCTTTAACCTACCGTACCATAGACAAACGCGGACGACCGAGCTGCACCTGGTCTGTGACACCATTTTCATTGCAAAAATAATTGAAATTAATTCTATGGCTAAATAACTAGAAGCCTAAACTTTAAAAATGGCCTAATTTTTCTTACAGCCTGCAGTTCAATCAATGAATTTCGTTTTCAGGGCATTTTTACACTCGATTTCGAACTATATGGGAATGAATATTAGCTATAATCCGCATAACCGTATTTAAAGTGTTGCCATCACTTTCGTTTTGCACTATCGACGTTACTGGAAATAATATTGTTTTTTTTTTTTTAAATTCACCATTAAATTTTTTTTATTTTTATTTCCACCCTTCAAGATGTGTATTAATAACTAGTCACGACTCAGTGCCATTTCAATATTATCAATTTCTCATCTATAAATTACTATAAACTGTCCCCCCTTACATTTCTCTTGTTTTTTTTTTTCTTAATTTTGTCTGGTTTTTTCTAAAATATTGAAAGTTGATTTATGATCATGTAAAATAAAATGCAGCTCAAGGCAGATAAATTAAAAGATAGTCTCTTAGTAGACCAAGAGGCAGTTATAAAAATTAGACAAATAGGAAAATGGCGAAGTAAAAATATTTTCATTAATTGATGTTTTTTTGACAGTCTTGTTTAGTACACGTATATAGTTTGAATTCACACCCTGTATTATATTGTGTTGCCATATTTATATATTTACTGTATTGTATTTCTTAAAATTTAAATTTTAAGAAATATAATACACGCGAAAAAAACTTAAATTTCGATTGAAATTAATTTCGATGATATCTTAAATATTGTTATTTTTTAATTAAATGTCAAATTTTGTCTATATTTTTAATAAATTCTCTGTCATAATAATATCCATTTAAAAAAAATCAATTGCATCTGTCTAAATTTTGCTTCCATTTCGTATTAATGTGATAACGTATTTATATTTCAGGAATTTATTTTAAGGAATACGTTAATCTAAATTGATTAGGCAGGCTATCAGATAAAAAAAATTAAAATAAAAAATTATAACAAAAAAAAATCAAATTTAAAATGCTTAAAAAAATTGCCACTGTCTCTTGGTCTACAATGCTTTTAGGTTTATTTAAACTGAATGCGGTAAGCTTCATGTGGATAAGAATACGACTGGCGAAAGGTAAGGAAAACTATGTAAAACTTAAATCAAGAGCAAAACGAAATTTTATTAAATAATTTTCTTCTGTTATCATTATTATAATAACAATGAAAGCATAAACAAGATTTTCATTGTTATTTTAATAATGATAATAATAGACTTGAGCTAATTGTTAACATTAAAGTGGCTCTATAACAGTTGGGCTGAAAAGTTCGTAGGCTAACAATTATATATAAAATTTTTTTTTATATATAATTTGATTTTATTATTCAATATAGTTGCTTTTGAGGGCGATACAACGATCATAGCGGTCACACAATTTTTCTATACCATTTTTATAGTACGATTTTATAACCTCAAAATAGGCCTCAGCATCGGCGCTAAATTTCTCTTGAGGTCTGAGAACAGGAAAAAGTCGCTGTGGACCAGATCTGGAGAATGCGTCTTCTCCAGATCCCCTTTTTATCTTTTTAATTCCCTTTTTATCTTTTTAATTCCCTTTTTATCCTTTTTCTTCAAACTAACAAAAGTTGCTTCACTCAAAATGCTCTATCCCACTAACTAATAGTCCGACAGCTGTGAAATTTGTTCAAGTGTCTTTTGAAGGTTAGGGTGAACTAAAAATCATATGAATTTAATTCTAGTAGTGCCATCTGTGTGTTGGCCTACGAACTTTTCAGCATAACCTTTTTTATAGTAAAATCATTTCTTTATAAGAAATGCTTAATATGATTCTGTCGTTACTATAACTTGAATATGTATACGACATCAACATAATGAAATTACGCTACTGACTAATAAATGAAAATACTTTAGTACATTCCAGAAGTTTTATTGGATAATGAATTTCTGAAAATGACAGATACAACTTCAAAAAAATATTTTAAAAGTATAAATTTTCTTTAGCAAATCTTGAAAAAATTAAAATCCCGTAAAGTCATCTAGCATGGGATTCGAGCTATTAAATTAAATTTAGTCTAGGGCTTAAATACTACAAATCCAGACCAAATTATATCGAAGTTTTTCAGTAGTTTAGTCAAGAAATAAAGAGACGTTACTTTCGCATTTATAAAAATATAATAAACTAGCTGTTGCACGCGACTTCGCCCGCGAAACTTTATAAAACCGGTCCAGTAGTTTTTGAGTTTATTCATACAACATCTTAAAAATGAGTTAATAATATTTTTTAGATGATTTCGTTGTTGCTCTACTAAGTGTTTTTGATGTTAATTTTGTTTTACATGGGTTTTCTACCTACGCTTTAAATTGGATAGAAAATATTGGGGAAAATTGTAAAATGTGTACCTTTGCCTTGTAACCATATATAGAGTTTATAACCAAACAAGACTTGAACAATTTATTCCCAAATTGAGAAAATATTAGTTTCTTTTTTAATGTCAATTTTATCCAACAAGTAAACTTAAATATGTTTACTTGTCTGATATTTTAAATATTATTTGATGATTTTATTTTGAAATTTAATTTTTAATGTGATTATGAGGAGATTGTGCTCTCTAATGATATTACGAAACCTCCAGGGCAATAGTAATTACTTAAAATAAAAATAGATGCCTTAAGCCGACTTATGCAAGTAGGGTTACCATCCGTTCGGATTTCTTCGGATTTTTAACAAAATAAATTTTGAAAAAAAATATTAATTGATATTTTTCAAAATAATTTTTTAATTTTTATAGTTTTGATTTGTACTTTTTTAGACTAAAATATATTTATAAAACGAAACGTTTTTTGTGCACTTTAAGAGTCATCTTTACACTTTTGTGATATTAATTTGATTATATCCCAAATCTAATTTGATTTACAAGAAACTACAAGAAAATAAATGCCTTTTAAAAGTATAAAATTCGTAATAATATTACATTTTTACATATATAGGAGTCGGTACAATCAAAACTTAGATGTAAAAAAAACTACTTGCTCTGGTCGGCTTTTCCAATTTTATTTTCGATTGAGTTATCGTTTAATATTTATAGAAAAAAAAGTTTTTTTTGTTAAAAGTTTTATTTTCAATGAATTACGTGATGATTTTATATAATTGTGTATTTTAACAAAAAAAAAAAATTTAATTTTTCTAACAGTTGCCTCTGTATTTAATATGCACTATTTCTGTCTACCTTCAATCACCTTGTTTTCCCATTCAATGGCCTGCACTACAAAAATTGTTCCATGTAGAGTTAGAATTTTATATATAGAATTGTAATTGTAATGTTTTCCCTCCGCTCTTGTAAAAAATAGTTTTTAAGTTGGAAAAGCGGAGTGAAAATTGTTTTTCCGTTGTGCGGAACACTTTAGACTGTCTTAGGATAGATTTTAGGCACGATGTACGAGTGGAATTTTATAATGAGATGTTGTACTGGTATTGTCCTTATTAAAAATGCGTTTCTTTTTTTCAATTTAGTGAAAAAAAAAAATTGCGAAAAAATTTAGTGAGAATATTTTTTTTCACTGCTATTATTTTTTTTATTTGAGATTTTTTGTTCTACGTTGATTTAGTATGCGGTTTTAATAAAGACCATTCGGTGCATTGTCCCAATTTGTATATGTGTAAGTATAAAAAACACTGATGTAAATGTATAAAATATAGTTTATAACCTAACTGTGTCATATTAGTGATTAAGTGTACTACGCTACTTATATACATTATTATTATTATATATATAAAGAAAAAGAAAGATTAAAGAAAAAAAATATTAGCGGAATACCGAATTGAAATTGATTTTAATTTTTATTATTTGACGATGTTATCTTGATAATGACGGTGTTTTTTTTTTAATGAGCTGGCAACCCCAACGCGACATAGGACAAGTGTGTAAATAAATTTATGATTCGTATTTAGAATTTTTTTTTTCGATTAAAAAAAAAAGGAATTGCATTTATTATAATTATAAATTTTAAGTACCCTCAGAATGTTCTTGGATGGCTTTGTTTTGTCCGACACAATTTTTGTTAATTACTTTTTATTGTTATAATTAAGAATTTTAATGTTGTTAGTTGAAATGTCGAGCACACATGACTACATTGTACTATGGATGATTGCAAAATTAATTATTTTTTAATAAATTGACTTATAAATGATCTAATCGAATTATGTAATAATTGACTAATGATATCAGTATCGCTATACGCAAAGATTTAAATCGAAAGATGCGCCCTAATAAAAACACACAGAAAATTATCAACAATGGGTTGAGCGCAGGCGCTCAACTGCTCACTACTCAACTACAGTGAGTGACGGTCGCTTGAAGAGATTGTTTCTGTTGCTTTTACTATCAAAAAACTCGTTCGAAATGTTGTCTATGTCTAAAAGTGTATTTAGACAAGACTCGCATTGCTATAAAAATGTAACTTAACTGTGAATGTATATTTATTTTGTAACACAGTTTCGCTAGTAAGGGCGCATCTATTTAAATCTTTAGCTATACGTAATAAAAAAAAAACGGTAAAATTATAAATTAATCAGAATCTAGATGGCAAAGTGAAGTCGGTAAAACTACGCCTCGCCTTATTAAAATAAATACTTAGTTAAAATGTCGAATTGCGTAGAGCAAGGGTGTATAAAGCAGCAAAATATAAAAAGCTAAATTTCACTTGGAAATTAATATTTTCAATAAAAATAAACAAAAATTAAGGTTTATAACTTGGAATACAAAATCTAAATAAAGTAAACTGCGTACGCGCACTTTTATACAACCGACTTTCACTTTAGTTCTTATTTGGTCTGAGTTATAATTTAAAGTTATAAATTATGAGATATTTTTTTTTTTTGCATGAATAAGGATTTAATTTTTTTTCGATTTTAAAAATTCTATGCAATATAATTAATTATTATCGAAAGTGGCTTCGTGTCAAATTAGTTATGCTTAAACTTTTTTTTAAAATATATATTATGACTGAATGATTATGATTATTATAATGAATAATTATGATTTTGCATGAAATCTCTATGTGCAATACAGACTTATGATTGGGTACTGTGTAAGTTCTCCTAAACGAAATTATTAATATTTTTTTTTGTAAATTTATTTTTAAGAATTTTCCCAGAAAGAATAATTATGGAATTTGATTTTGTAGCATACCTATTAATTTTGTCTTTTTTTTTTTATTTCGACAAATTGTGCCAAAACAAAACAACTTGGAAGCAGATTGTTCAGGGAATCGTAATAATTATTAGTGACGTGTTACGCTGAAATTAAATAAACAAATTTTTTATTTTTATTTATTTATAATATTGGAACATATCAAAATGTTTGTCAAAATGTTTACAATGGTTACGAGCCGGAAGGAAAACAGAATATTTTGATGTGTTAAAGCTTTAATTAAACAATTTTGCTCATAAGATTATGAGATTCACACTTATAAGGTACAATTTGTATAAAATTGGTGATTTTGTTATACAAAGTTAACACGTTCAATGATCGTAGTTTACAGAAATTCAAATAATGTGTTTATTAAATAATTATGCATTTAGTTTATGAGCTAAAAAATGAGAAGATCTGTCAAGTAGATACGTCACTAATAATTTTTGTTTATCTGTGCCAAAATATTACACCGTGTTGGTATTATTAATACCCGATACCTCTGAAGGTCTTATGTTAGTAGATTTTATAGGTTGTTTTTATTGTTAAGAAAAAGGCCGAGGTAATGGTCATTTTATTTTATTTTTTCTCTTAGAAGGATTCTTTTGTCAAATTAGTAAACTCAATTTATTAGTTCTGGTCCCCTAACGTTCTTGTGTTCAGTTGAACGAATATTATTTTAATAAACAACTTGAAAACTGTATATTTGATGTTTTATTTGTTATCGTCAATGCCACAGTTATTTTGAATATTTTAATATAAATTTCTTTTAGTTCAACAAATCAATGATCCTCTGTGTCCGAAATATGCATTCCGAACTGTTATGCAAAACAATTGCCTACTATTATGAGAGATTGATCTTATGCAGAGTAAAGAGTACCTACACATAAATAAACTCGCAATAATAATATTGTTACGAGCTTATTGTTGTATCAAATGTCTGATCTTTCTCTTGTCTACAGAAATAATCAGGCTAAAAACACTAAATAAGAACTTGATGCTTGTAGTACACAAATGCATTTAATCAAGGTTACAATTGAACAGACGGAAATGTATTTAAGTGGAAACGCTGTGGCGATCCTTTTACTTCTCACTCGAGTTATGGGTTGTGCGAGGGTGGAAGGCTTTTTAAAAAGCTAATGGTTAAATGCAAGGAAGTGTCTAACCAGTTTGAGGTTCAAAGCAAGACTGAAGTTTTATTTGAAAGATGTTTACAGGACGGTTCACCGTAGTCATTACATTAATTATATTATTGTCACTGAGATACGAGAAGACATTAAGTTTTAATGGTGAGAATGATGGTCTTGTTTGTTTCACGGAGCTTATCTCTTTAATGATAATGGTTAGTGGAAGTGTTGTATGCGGTTATACCGACATAACTCTCGCCCGCTTGTTAATATCGCGGTTGCTAGTTCCGCGTCGAGCTTTTTGCTAGAGGTTTCAAAACGTAGTTGATAGATGGCGTTGTATGATACTCCAAAGGTGGTTGGTTGGTATTTCGAAGATATTACAAAGATAAACCAGAACAGATTCTTAAACCTGCCACTATCGGGATGCATTTACAAGATAAGATATTTTTTTTAGGTTATTATATAATATATATTAATAATCATTTTCAAGCAATCTTTATTATTTTTTGAGAATCTATCGTTATGAGAATCTGTCCTTTGCGAATAAACCTAAAAATCAATCGCCGTGTCGTGTCTTGCAAGAACTCAAGGATGGACACCGATTTTAATTCGGTTCTCATTTATGGAAAAAGAGGTAAACAGCGAAGGTTTTTACATATAAAAATTGCAAACCCTGGAGCGGGTCACTATTAAAATAGGAAAGAAATAAAACAAAAAGACACATTACATTGTTTTATTTGTGACAATGCATAAAAATGTACCATATTGAAAAAAAAAACTATTTTTTTTAACTTACAGAATGTGATGATGCGATTCACAAGACTAGGGTCAAAGAAATTCTATTGAAATTTTCAATCTCAACCACGACTTTAAATATTATTTTATTGTGTTTAATAGCTTTAAGTAATCATACTAATGTATATAAACAAAAAACTATTAATACATCATAAAATCACAAGATGGCGCTATTCGCGTTTAAAAAGCGAGATACAATACGGTCAAAAGATTGAAAACAATCAACAATTGTCAATACGTCAGGATAAAATAGTTTAATAATATTTTAATGAAGTATTCCTTCGAATTAAAAAATAATAATATTAAAATGCACGTTTATTTGGTTTCAAAGACATTTTTAAAAAAACAGCGAGAAGTTATAATAATCCAATATTTAAGTGTGCTTAAAATACTTAAGTTTAAACTAACTAAATGCTAAATAATAACGATTTTAAACAATTGTATATTAACCACACAAGCCATTCATACAATAAAATATTCGAAATTGCAATTAAAAGAGTTTAAAATATTATTAAAAAAAATGTTATCTTTTTAAATGAATATTTAAGGACACCGATGCACTTTTAAATGATTCGTGAAAATTATTAAAAACTTTAAAATTAATTAAAAGAAAAACATTTTTTTATATATACCTATATATAAACGTTTATTAATATTGTTTTGACACTTGTGGAAATTTAAATGTCAACTAATAGTCAACTTAATAGTCACTTGTAAACTTTTTAAAAAACTGGTATAAAACACCTATAAATTAAAAAAAAAAACACATTTTGTGAACTACGCCATTCCTATTTAATGCGTTATTATGATCTAAACAAATCAGTCTATCGCTATTAATATTTTAATAATAATATTTTGTATTCAATAATCAATGAAGTCGCTTTTATTCATTAAAAAAAAACTTTATATTTCGTCATCACAATTTGTCAAAAAAAATTTTTATTGCGAATTTAGTAATTTTAAATTTGATTTTAAAAAAAAATTTTAAAATTCCATTTAACACTTAAAAGCGACTTCGTGACTAAAAAAAAACACGTACAATAAATATCGCGATACAATAAAACGGTCATGCTCTAAAAACAATGTACAGTCTAACATATATTTATTATAACAAGCTTTGGATTACGAATATATAAATATATAAGCCTAACATTGGTTCTTCACTGAACAAAGCTAGCTTCAAATGCTTGTGGAAAATATGAGGCCTATTAGTGCCTCACATCGGGATATATTATAGCGCTGTTTGATGAGGCTTATACGACCTAGTAAACGAGAATGAAACGTAATCATATCAGCGCAAGGTTTATAAGAGTTTTCAGGGAATTCTTTGTAGCATAAACTAACGTGTGAAATTCATCGACTTATATTCTACTAGACTTGGTGATTGGAACAAAATTGTTTGTCAAATACTCGCGTAGATCGCGACCAAAAGGTCGAAAGCGCCATGGAAAATGCGGCGCTTACGCGTCTTCGTTTATTTCCTTCGCTCTCTTGCAAATGAGTTACGGGGAATTAGCCGTAACTATATATAAATGCGCAAATTCTTCGTTCCGCTCAGCGAGTCTAGTAAATAAATGTCATCGGTGAAATATATTTATTTTCCACAAGCAATAATATATAAAATATTTGTCAATGCGTTGCTTCCGGCGCCAGTGTCCATGTCTATGACCATGTCCATACGTCCGTACATCATTTTTGATGGACAGTGTTTACCACAATCCAGAGGACTTTCCGCCCGGTGGGTTTCTGACGCGCACTGACGTCTTCGTATCCAGTCCCTCCACTTCTTCTGTAAAATAAAATAAAAAAAATTATATATTTATTCACTAGCGAATCTTTCACTATTCACTAGAAAATCGTTTCTTAACTGATGATATTTTTTTTAATGATTATGTTATAAAATAAACCTATGTTCCAAAGGAGATCAATCAGTTTTTTTTATTATTCTCATTTTAACGTTTGAAACTTATTGTACCATTAGACAAGAATAAATTATAATTTTGCTGAGAAAACATCGTTTAATTTGATAAAATGGGGTTTTTAATACAATACTTAATATACCGAGTAGAATATTCTTAAACGCACCTGGATTGAAAGTACCTGGAGGGAATGAGAGAGCAAATTTTACTCAAAGAGAATTTTCCTTTTTTTTTTTTAAAAAGAAGCAAAAGTTCTTTAAAAGTTTTTTTTTAAATACATATTTGAGTGTGGCAAATGCGTTTGCCGAACTCGAACCGCACTTTTATGGCACCAATCGATAAGGTCATAGGGATATTCTAAAACTTTTAATTAGGTTTGATAATATGCTAACATTTGTTTGTTTGTTTGTTGATCATTTGTTGCCTATATCCCTGAATAGATTCCTTATTCCTATTTCTTTTTACTTTCAAATAGACTTCATTCATGTTATACAATAAAATAATAAAAACAACATTTTCTTTTATTAACTTTCAACCTTTTTCTTTTTTTTTCTCGCTAAATTAATTAATTATATTACTTGTTCTGTGTGTTTTTGTTTTAATGCTACCATTAAATTGTAACTTGGTTTTACAGTGGGAGGAGCCGAGCGAATTGTAATACAATTTTTTTCTGTTTAAAAGAAATATAAGAGAAAACAAACGAGTTTAGGGTTTAGCCCTTAAATATAAGAAGACGACACTCACTGCTGATGGAGAAGGTGGAGTTCTGCAGGTTCCTTTGTCCCGGTTCGCGCATCTTACGTCCCGTGGGAGTGCTGCAGCCGGAGCCACCCACTGACGCGTTCCCCATTTGTTTGCTCAGCGCCCCCACATCTGAAAACATATCGATTGTAATGAAAAAAAAAGTCAACTTTCACACCTGAAACTGTGAATTTTTTCAAGAATAAATAATAATATAAATAAATAAATATCTTCACACATTCCACACAGCACCATCTAGTTCCACATTAAGCAACTAATGCTTGTATTATGGATACCAGACAGTTGATATACTACATAGATTACTTTTTTTTTTTTTGTAAATACATACATATTATAAATAGAAAATATCCATGACTCAGGTACAAAGGTAAAATGTTAACACGTAAACATTTGCCCCTAGCGGGATTCGAACCCGCGACCGTTTGATTAACAGCTAGGGTTACTAGCCACTAGACCAAACGTGTCGTCAAATAAATCAAGATTATAATATAATTTATTGCGCCAATTAGCGACATTTTAATAAGTCCAATAATAGTGTTTTTCTGAAAGGCCTTCATCCGCCTTAACGATAACTCCAATATCGATCACTATTTATTTGAAACTGTTGTAATTTGTTCAAATAAAAATGCAATAAAATAAATAAACAAATAATGTTTTTCTTTCATAATAATACCAGGGAAAGTACGTCATCTTAGGATTGTTCTATTCGAAAGACTTATTTTAATAAATAAATAAATTATTAATTAAGAATAATTTCCATAACACGATTCTTTTATTGTCTCTATTAAGGGGAAGACACTTTTTATTATGCTCTTTAACTATACAAACTATAATGAAAAGTTAAAAACTAACTTTCTATTGAACCCAAACATCTGTTGCATCTGCTGAGGAGTTGGGTGCTGAGGAGCAGACTACTTGATGGTGCAGCATCAGATCAAGGTTACCATGTCATGGAAATACCACTGAAGTTGGTGAAATCCCTTCGTCAACTGGGAAATGGGCTGATGGTCTTCAAACTCCTGAACATATCTCCATAAATAATGGCTAACAACGATTCCGATCAAGTCAGCTTTAAAAAAAAAACTGTCTGTCCTAGGACTGCACATAAGAAATAAAAACTTAGCTTCACAAATATACACAAATACACAACACTCAGTGAGATTTGATGTACATACAAGTAATTTTTTAAAGTTTTCATTTTAATGTAGCTTGGGCAATTTTCGTGCAGTACTTTTTCTCCATACCAAAAGTGCCCAAAGTGCCTAAAGATTTTTTTCACTTCAAGAAAACGGACCAAAATCGCTCCATCCGTTTACCACGGACAGATGACACACGCATCAAACTTATAACACCCCGCTTTTGCGTCGGACGTTAAAGAAAGACCAGTAACCAACCCGGTGTGTTTGGAGTCCCGTTGGTGACCCTGGTGGGGGTGTCGTAAGATGGGATGTCGATCTTGGGTGCCACGTGGATACCGTCGCCTTGGCCCTCGTACACGGCTGGACTGTTCACGGGGGTCTTAAGGAACTTGCCGAAACCTGAAATTGCGTGGGTCATGAAACGTATTAAAAAATGATATATAAAACATATTATCCCCTATTTTTATTTCCAACTCGAACCTCTAGAACTTGTCCTGGAGATCTTTTTTTTTGCATTTCAATACAGGATACAGTTGGTAATATTTTTAACAATAAAAATCTATATGATTTTTTTGTTAAGATCGCAAAGCGGACTGACAGATGACTTATTTCTGTCTGAAAAAAAGGAATAAGGAATAAGGAGGGGATAGGGTACATTCACCGAAATACAACAGCACACATGCTGTTATATAACTGTGGTCTTGCGTAATCAATACAATGTACTAAAAGGTAATTTAGTATTTTAGTGAAATAAAACCGTTTACCTTCGACTACCCTCAAATCGCCATCGTCCAAGCAAACGCGTCCATTCACGATCACGTACTGCGGAGATCCCACAACATGTTGGCCCTGAAATTACACATCATAATCATAATAATACGAGAGTTCGAGCCGCCGGACCAGTTTAACCTCAGAGCATACACAATAACATGTATTCACCTCGAAAATGTTGAAGTTGACGGCGTGCTTGTGCGTGGCGGCGCTGATGGTGCGCTCGCGCAGCGGATCCCAGACGACGAGGTCCGCGTCGCTGTTCACCTCCACGCGGCCCTTTTGGGGCCACAGATTGAACACCTTCGCTGCGCACGCGCTCGTCACCGCCACGAACCGGCACGGGTCCATCACACCTGGAATATTCATGTCACACCTGTATGTCTTCTAGTAAGGTGTTGTTTTTCAATTAAATCAAATCATATATAAGAGATTATGTGTACATAATTAGTAAGCTGATTGAATTTACACCTGACTGGACACTGGCCTCCTCTATGATTTTCCAGTAGGATCGAGTATAAACATTCTGTACTCAGAATTAGCTCAAACATCTCAGCATCAGCGCAGACTATCTCAGAATTAGCTCAAATATCTCAGCATTGGCTCAGACTATCTCAGAATTAGCTCAAACATCTCAGCATTAGCTCAGACTATCTCAGAATTAGCTCAAATATCTCAGCATTGGCTCAGACTATCTCAGAATTAGCTCAAACATCTCAGCATTAGCTCAGACTATCTCAGAATTAGCTCAAATATCTCAGCATTGGCTCAGACTATCTCAGAATTAGCTCAAACATCTCAGCATTAGCTCAGACTATCTCAGAATTAGCTCAAATATCTCAGCATCAGCGCAGACTATCTCAGAATCAAACATCTCAGCATTAGCTCAGACTATGTCAGCATTAGCTCAGACTATCTCAGCATCAGCGCAGACTGTCTCAGAATCAAACATCTCAGCATTAGCTCAGACTATGTCAGCATTAGCTCGGACTATCTCAGAATTAGATCAAACATTTCATTAGCTCAGACCCGCGACCCTTATCAGACCGCGATTTAGCTAAGCAATCCGTTTGCAATTTATCAATCTAAGTATCATCTCTATCAGATAGTCTTTGTCATTAATAAATAACAAATGCCGGTATATGTCTTTTATGCCGGATCACTTAGACCACTTACCAGTATTGACGCCCTTCTGCCACAGTATGGCCATGCGATCCTCAACGCCATTCACTCCGTTCGGTATCTTGGAGAAGTTGTTCTTCCCCAGTTCCTTGTCCTTCTCGTGGAATGTGCAATTGTCGCTGCCTATCAGTTGGAGGCGATCGCTGGAACCAATTTTTTTTTTTTTTTACAAGGCTCGTTGTCTCAGAAAGAATATCCCCATATTCAAAAAGACAATTGGCGTATGGGCGCAGATTTTGCTTGCACGCAGAGAACATCTTTATCTTTACATAGTATAATTTGTATAGCCGTCAACTCCTTTTAAACCACGCAACGGATTTTGATACGGTTTTCACCACCAGTTAGATAACTTTTTAGGGAAATAATATATAAAACCTAATTAAGTTTAATTTTTGAAACCGATTCGCCGAAAATAAATTTACATGGCTTACGTACGCTAAACCTTAAGTGACACACAAAAATGATAATTATAAAAGTTTAAACTTCTGTAAAGTTATCGATAACATTATCGACACGAACGCTCTGTAAATCACTACACGTTCCCGTTGTATAAGGTCTATAAGAGTGAGGGAGAGCGCCTGTACTCCGCTCTACTCACACGTTCTATTGCCGCGCCTGCAGCGACATTTTGCCTCTACTATAGTAATAATAATAAAAAGGACAAACTTACTCGGCCAAAGCGGCGATTATGTATTCGGGAGTGGACGGGTCTGGACGCAACGGTGGGGACATCACGTGTGCAGCCGCGTGACGGAAGCAAGCGTTCCTGCAGTGGGTACCTGCAAAAAAAAAAATTTTTTTTGAAAAATATGAAAAAATTTTTTTTTTGGAAAACTGAAATTTTATTTTTTTGAAAAAATAGAAACACATTTTCGATAAACTATTAAAAAATATGCAAAAAGCATCTTTGAAGAAATAATTATTTCTAGTTAAACATTTTTAGTTTCCATCCAAACCTTCATAGTATATATCAGAAATGTCATATTTTTTATGTATTGCTACGACCAATAAGTAACGAGTAATCATGAAATTGGTGAACTCTAGTTGGCAAGTGAGCTCTTACCATCAGTGCCAATGGTGGCTGCGAGGGTTTCCCCGAACAAAGGCTGCTTCTGTCTGGTACGAGCTCTGTCGAGTTCCTCTACTGCGCTCTTAGACATCATATGCACTATGTAGAGAGGTACGTTCGCCTGAAAAGCATTGCCAATAGTTATGTTGAGTTAATAGAAATAGTAGGTGGTCTGTGAGACCTAGATTTTTGATGTGTAACATCTTACCGCTCGTGGGAGTAAAATAGTGCGAATTCAAACGGAAACGTGTTACAGGAAGCCGGGATTTAAATATAGAACGCGCGCGGACGTCGCCGAAATTGTTGCAAAAGTGAAATATTAAAAAACAGTAAAGTTGCAAGCAAAAAATCGGGACAATTTTATTCTAAATGAAACAAGAATATTTTTTATGTTTTAACAGCAACAATTTGTGAGGAATTTTTAAATAGTCAAAATCATAGAAACATCGGAACATAGAAACGCCATAACAATGACTTAGACAGGCTCGTTTATTTAAAAAGTATTAAATCATCTACATTTTCTACAAAAAAAAAAAATTGTACCTATTGTAATAGTACTAGCTGTGCCTGCGACTTCGTACGCGCTTTTCGCGTCGTTTTGTGAAAATCCCTCGAGAACCTAACATTTTCAACAACATTTATAATTGAAAAAAAAAAAAAAAAAAAAAAAAAAAAAAGATATAACAGAGTCAAGACCCTGTAATTAGTAACTGAATTTTCACAAACTTAACCTGATTAGCGATGACTGCAGCTCGATTGACGGCCTCGGCTTCCACCTCCTCATTGCGAGACAGCTCGTGACCCTCGGGAGTCGTCACTCCAGCTGCCAACAGCTTCTCGGTGTTGCGTGCTATGATGTTACCGTTTTCCGCGTGCACCTGTCACAACGTAACGTCACCTTGTGACAACTTGTGAGACAAATTACACTGTCAGTACATTTAAGAGAGATCATTCTTCGCCTATGTTCATTAGGATTGTGTTGCCTAATGAAATATGCTTCATGGATGTCGTTAATTAAAAAAAAAACTCATGAACGTATTTTCGCAGGCAACTAATATTATATACTATCGAAGCTATCAAAAGCAGCTATTTGGTACTCACAAATTTTTTATGTCTATGAGAATTTCTTTGGATGTATACCATAAAAAATTCAAATGCATGGTCCTGTTAAGAGACAAGAGTTGAAAGAAAAAAAAAAACGAGGATCTCACTTGGGGCAACGCCTTCAGTTGAGCGCAAGTTTCCATGGCACAGTAGAGGTCGTAGTCCTCCAGCATCCAAGCGTCCTTGTACGCCATGAACATCTTGAACGAGTTGATGCCGTACTGCTCGGAGCACAACTGCTCCATCTCCTTCTTAACTGATGGTGACCACCACGTCAACCCCACATGCAGGGCGTAGTCACAGCACACCTGGAAACCGATTTTATATATTACTGGCTTGTGTCCGCTTTGAAAAAAATATATAAGCAATATAACGCTTGACATCTTTTCGCTATAACACTTTGGCCAGGCGTTAGTCTTTTATTTTATTTTAGACTAGCTGTTGCACGCGACTTCGTCCGCATAACTTCATAAAATCTAGCCTATGTTACTCACTGATAATGTAGCTTTCTATAATTGTGGTTTTTTTTTTTTAAATTGATCTACGAGTATTAGTTTTCGAGTTTATTATTTACAAACAAAAATATAAATTTTCTCTCTTTATAATATTAGTGTAGACTAGCTGGTGCCTTGCGACTTCGTCCGCGTAGAAAAATCAAGAAAGAATCGCTGTGACGACGGTGTGTGTGTGTAATTTAATGTAATTTACCTTTCCATCGGCTTTCTCTCTCCAATTGTTATATGCCTCAATGAGTGACTGCCCTTTCTCAGGCAGCACGAAGTCAACTGAAATTACAAAAAAAAATATATTTTACAAGAGCGATTCATCGATGGTATGTGGCCTAAACACATTAAAAAAAAACTAGATGTATGCAGACCCTGACGGAATAAAATAAAACCAAAAATAAGGGGACATAGCATTTGGGCTATCAAATGTAAAAATATTTTTTAAACTCCACTGCTAGTTCCAGAGATTAGGACGTTCAAACTCTTCACAGCTTTATTATATGTTAGTATATAATAGATTTATCAGTACAGTACTTACTGACAGTGGTCGTCCCACCAGCGATAGCAGCTCTGGTGCCCTTATAGAAGTCATCAGCTGCCTTGGCACCCATCATCTCCAACTCGAAATGAGTATGGGGATCAATACCCCCTGGCATCACAAGCTTTCCTGTCGCATCGATGATGCGGGTGCCACCTGGGATGATAAGATTGCGTCCAATTTGTCTGGAAAGACGACATACATATTTTTATTAAAAACTAGTTGAACCATGGATACCCACCGTTTATGACGAAGAAAATGATGATTAGTTTTTACCAAATCACTTAAAAGCGTTTTTTCTTGTAAACTTAACTTTTTTTTCATTAACTTTTAAATTAAAAAATACAAAGAAATGTTTTTTTTTTTTCGTTTTATTGATTGTTCTTGAAGATCCAACCGGGCGTAAAATTCGTATCTTTAAACCCTTATTATATCTCTCGTTCGATATAGTTTGGAGCAATTCTTTTTGCACATTATAACATGTTTTTGTAAGGACTATAAACGACAATAGCTTTTATTAATGGCCGCTAGAAAAAAAAAATGATGCTAACTCTCCATACATAGTTATCCAATTCCCCTTTCAAGTCAACCGTCAATGTATTACTCAAAAATCCAACGTGGGAGTCGGATTTTTGAGTAATACACAAACCAACACAACATTTTTATGTCATATATAGATAATTAAAAAATTATAATTGTTTATTAAGATAAAGAGTGGACATATGACATGACATGATGGAAGTTATAGTTTCATTCATATCGTTTGATGGAATAAATACTTTCCATTCCAAATTTGATGAATTGAAAATTATCAACCTAAGAGCTCTTAATTCAATTGATTGCCATTTGTCAAAAGCCAACGGGATGAACGGGTAGGATAGGGAATAAGGATTATAATTATGTCATATATATCGTGTATCGATAAATAGAATAGATACAATCACTTGCGATTGCGATACATTACGAACGAACACGATATATCTTATCGATCAATACAATTAGTACGTAATAATATACATACATATATATTATATATACTACACAGTAAAATAACTACATTAAGAATAAGAATAGAATAAAAATTTACATATATACACATAGTTAGTTTAATAAGATAAAACCAACAGGACTAACTTTCGTTGGTTTAATGCTTTATGTTTCGTGTACTCTGTAGGCGTCAACTATTTTCTAGTCAACACCCTTACTTGAAAAATCTTGTCTCCTAAGCATCAACAAAGGGAGCGTTGGAAACTATCGAACAAATATCAAACATGACACCACACGAATGTGAAGCGGCGAAGCGTTAGCGCGATTTAACACATCTTAGTAGCGCCATCTGCCGAACTATGTTATAATCACGTTTACATTTCTAAGTGCTCTGAAAATTTACCATAGAACATCATAGAATTAGAATCCTACTTCTATGAAATTTACATAAACATTGTAAAATGATTCTAAATTAAATAGTGATGTTAATAATACACTGGACCGCAAAGAAAAAGGGTCGGTTAGAAAATCTTCAATATCTTCAAAAGTACCTGACCTAGCTTTATGAAATAAAGACTAAATTAAAGCTACACTAAATAAATTTTATTTTTATTTAAGCGCATTAAAATATTCTTTAATTTAGTCTTTATTTCATTCATAGCAGGGTCAGGTACTTTTGAAGATATTGAAGATTTTCTAACCGACCCTTTTTCTTTGCGGTCCAGTGTATTTAATTTGGTTTTTAAAAAAGCTCCACAATTTATTTTAAGATGCTACCACATTCGTTTTCAAAGCGTGCGTGCGCGTCCGTACCAAAAAATTGTAGGTACCCATAAATCTTTATTCTCTAACTTAACAACAATAGATTTAATCGCTGACTCATTCCGTTCGGCTCCGATTTATTTAACAAAACAGGCCAATTCGATTTATTAACCAATTGTAAACGCAATTTAGTTAACAAAACTCGTTATATTGGGGTTAAGAATCTGTTGACCTGATATAATTTTAAATGATGCGGGAATTTTGTTAACAAAATTTCTATTATAAATGTTTTGCCTTCTTTTTTTTTTGTTACCGAGCAGCTTACAGGTTTTTGTTACATTGACAGGGAATACAGGCGATTGTGTTGTCACTCTAAAATGTTGTTGGGTACCTATAGTTACGGAAATTTATAGCCATTGACCAAAGACTATATAAGTATATTGTAGTTTAGATCAATGCCATTGACAAAATAAACGTTTGTAGTCTGAGGGCAAGTTGTATTCCGCAGTCCATAAATTGAACAGAGCATTTGCATTGGCGGAACTAATGATATTTAAATATGCTCATGTGCTGTTCTATCGTGGTTATTCTAAGTTTCTATAAGCTTATTCCTAAGCATTTAATTTAAATTATTTACAATTTTTTTTAACTTATTGCAAATTGTTAATGTATAATGAAGAGTGTTCCTTATTTCAAAAAAGAACTAATATTGTAAATGCTATTCAATGTGTCCAAAAACATTTTGTCTTATATAAGGCATGGCTTGCAAGATAATAATATGTATTTATGGTTAAAAGCTTATCTAGGTTGCCCCGTGAAATATAAAATCAACTTTTGGCTGCGCATGTGAGTATTATTTCCATTGGAATACGGAATACATATTATAAACACATAGCAAAATTTTATTTCAATGTGTTTATTAAATAAATTTTCATGAAATAAAGTTTTGGATAATAGTTAATCTCAATCATCAAGTTTTACAATAATTATCTTTAAAAAACAAAGCTTTACGGGGTTCATTTAGATTTTTTTTATTACCGAAAAAATTTTTGGGCTCAAGGTTACTTAGCTTGTAGATAGATCTTGTATTAAAATAAATTAAAATATGTTTTGGGTAAATAAATTAAAATATTTTTTGGCAAAATTGTTTTGCTTTATCTTGGAATTTCAGATTGGTTCATAAAAAATATAAGTGTAGGTATGTGTGTCGATTGCCACTTGCCACCCATTATGGCAATGAGTGGTATTGGTATGGTTGCGCGGATGCCGGCTCGTTACGGCATTAGGTTGTTTCCGGCGCACGCGCATCGCATACGAGCGACGCTTCAATGGAACGCGTCTGTGTTGTCAATTTTAACGTTTGTCGAAACTTCCTTATTAAAACATCTTATTTCAACCAAGCGACGCGACCTAACTTCGCCTCGTGATAGATTCGCACTGTACATCGGTATAATCACATGGTAAAAACGCCTGATAACCGGCGGTTTAGTAAGTTGAAGTGGCAAATTGACAGGACACATAGTACGGAGATCCGACGGCCGCTGGGGCTGGAAGGTTATCACATGGTTAAAAGCCAAAAAATGCCAGCAAAATGAAGGTCCCAAATCAAAAAATCAAAATATTTATTTATCAATAAGAAACTCTTATGATCGTCCTTATAAATTTAAATTTACCAGTTTAAATTTACCAGGGTTTCGGAGAAAAGACAAGATGACGATCCTGAGAAGAAACCCCGAATGAAACTCAGGATCGTCCAGCCTGATTCAACTTTTCACCACAATATGAATTTTATGGGTCGAAAAGGTCTGAAAAGGCATTTATTTATTTTCTATGGTAAAGGACTAAAGACAACATAGACAACGACATAGTTATTTATCTATTAGTTTAGTTTGTAGTTACAAGAATTTTGTTTCCAATGTTAATCGTTTCGTTTTTAAAATATCAGCAAATGTTAATTAATAGAATGACTTTCAAATATTGAAAAGGTTTTTAACAATTGACAGCGGTCTGTGAAGAGTTCTCTTTTTTATATTAGTTTATACAAAATTTTATCTAATAAATAAGCTTTCATTAGTATTTTTTACTTAGTGCAATTTAAAAAGGCGAGACGAGATGTTCGTTCGTTTAACATACCAAGGAGATGCGGTGCGGGCAAACATTCTGCAAATATTCTGAGTGTTACACTTCCATACACTTCCAGTATTTATTCAAATTATCAGTTTAGCTAATTTTTTTGTAGAATTTACACAATTTATTTTCATATTAAGTAGAAAATTAAATTTTATACATGTTTTATTTTAACCAAGTTACTTATCTAATTATAATAAAAAGGGTGAGTAATTTTTTCTTCCCCTTTTTTTTAACGTTGGGAAATCCTCTTTTTACTCGGAAGTGTAGGGGACACTGCGGCGTCATGCCGGATTCGTACCGGCTAAAACCCAACGATTTTCTAGCGCAGCCGTTAATGGGCGGTTAATGAAATCCCTTCGTCAACTAGGAAATCGGCTAATGATCTTCAAATGCCCGAACAGATCTTCATAAACTATAGCTAAGAACCATCTCGATCACGTCAGCTTTCGAACAACAAAAAAAGGATCGAAATCGGTCCGTTCATTTGGGATATTATAACACACGGATTGTCGGACGTCGTGCGTTGAAAAACGAAAATCATAAAGATTGTGATTAGCGGTCGCCGAATCAAGTATGTGGCTCACGCTGGTTAAAACAGCGAAAAGCTATCAAACATCAAATCAACATCAATATCAAACAGTGAAAAGCAACGCTTAGTTTGTGAGCGTTATTGCTTTTCACTTAATTTACAAAAAACAGTGTTACGATGTCTGGTAGATAAAAGTTAGGATAGTTGAGTGAGGCAAACGTTCTAATAGTAAAAGGTTTATAAACAGTTAGCAATAACAAAACATTAATTACAAACAAACTCGATTGTTGTCATAACAAGGCATTACACAACACACGCCGAGATAAAGAAACGTGCATTGTTAACTATTTGTTTACAAACAATACAAATGATTAAGATGTTATGCAGTGCAACGGAGCTTGTAGCTAATGAGAATGCGCCCAAGTGAATCTTTGATTTCTTTTTAATGCTTATGGAAAAGAAATAGCTTTTACATCATTTTTTAGGCGAGCCAAGCCGTGATGAAAATTTGGACCACGACTTGGATCGCCTGAAAAATTATATGCCCTACTAATAAATTTTCTTCACACCAAGTTTTATCAAAATTGGTTTATTAAGTATATTATGTTTTTAGAAAACGCAAAAAAGGTTTTAGTAGGCATTCGTTATTTTTTATCATTAATACACAAGTAGTGATAATTATAGGTAGGCTTTGTTTATATAAATTGATATTTAATCTTATTAATTAAATATATAATGTTTTGAATATAAATTTCAGGCTTAAAAGTATGTGGGAGGCCTATATGTAATATATACACTGGACCGCAAAGAAAAAGTGTCGGTTAGAAAATCTTCAATATCTTCAAAAGTACCTGACCTAGCTTTATGAAATAAAATACTAAATTATAGCTAAACTAAATAAATTTTATTTTTATTTAAGCACATTAAAATACTCTTTAATTTAGTCTTTATTTCATTCATAGCAGGTACTTTTGAAGATATTTAAGATTTTCTAACCGACCCTTTTTCTTTGCGGTCCAGTGTATTTAATTTGGTTTGTAAAGAAGCTCCACAATTTATTTTAAGATGCTACCACATTCGTTTTCAAAACGTTAAAAAATAAATAAAATAAAAATAAGCGTCGGTCTAACACCAAGTGGACCGTCAGAATGTTTCGTCTGATAATCATAATAAAAAAAATCATGTACATTTTTTATTCTTTCTTGAAATATTTCGTGAGGCGTACTTGTCATTGAGTGGGATGGAATACGCATATCCACAATATTTGAGTATGACGATTGAAATTTTAACCAAAGTAAGCTTGGTTAAAATTTCAATCGTCAGATGGCGCCACTACGATGTGATAAATCGCGCTAACGCTTCGCCGCTGTAAATTCGTATGGTGTAATGTTTGATCTTTGCGAACAGTTTCCAACGCTCCTTTGTGACGCTTAGGAGACAAGATTTTTCAAGTAAGGGTGTTGATTAGCAAATAGTCAACGCCTACATAAAAATAAAAACAGCGAAGTTTAATTTAATTAAACTGTAAGGAAGGGCTTCTTTCACCATCTCTGAGTAGTGTCAAATAAGCTAACCGCCAAACATTAAAAAGAAAATAATAAAAAAATCGCCTATCGAAGGATGCAGTAAATCGAGTGCATAATTTAATAAAATATAAATAAAATTATTTCTAAAAGAACTAATCAACACTTTACTTGCAGTTGGTGAAAGAGGCCCTAAGTATACTAATACTAAGTGTAAATAAATTAATATAATATATTATTTATTTTATTTATTTATATACCTAGACCTACCTACACTACACCTAAGTACCTTACCTTGTTCGTCATTGTCCTGCACTCCAGCACTCCTGCGTAAAACCTACCTTACCTTACCTAATTCCTTCCTAATTTCCTATTTCCTAATCATTCCTATCGCATGTATTGGTACCGTCGAAAACCTTCGTTTTCTTTCAAATTCATTGATTCATTCATTCCTGATCCTTATCCTTATCAACATTCAACCAACAGATTCCACAGAGAGAAACACAGATATATACATAGAAACACACGTCAAACTTATAACACCCCGTTTTTCCGTCGGGCGTTGACACACACACACACACACACACACACACACACACACAGAGAGAGATAGGGGGGGGGGGGGCTCTTTACCGCTCATGGGCGCTTCAAAATACTTCTTGACGGTATTCCAGCCGTCAAGGCTACCAATCATAGCTCTGACGACAGCGGGTAAGGACAAGTCCTGTCCCACGACTGCCGTCAGAGCAGCTCTCTCTGTGGCCCATTCTGGGCACTCCGGTAACGCGCGTTGGGCCGAGTCCGGCCGAAGCAATTATTAGATATACCTACGATACGTATATATACGAGTAATACAACCTACAGCTAGTTAAGATTTTGGCAGTTACGAAACATTTCTAGAACAGACATAATTAGTATTCAAGATTGTATCTCGGCGCGCTTCTGACTGCCGCAAACCCGGTAAATCGATACACTTAAAAACTTTTTCAAATGTCGTGGTTTTTTTTTGTAAGTAGGTACCAGTGTCTCAGATTAGATAATAGTTACTCCGGTGGTAACTATTGGTATGTCATTATGAATGAAATGAATACCAATGTTAATAAGAGGTAAGAATTGTATGTTTGTATGTTGGAGAAATCTTTGGTAATCTCTGAAACTTTTAAAATATGTATACCCCATTACTGGCTATTAATTAAATTTGTAAATTAAGTATAACGTCAAAAAATAGAAAATTACCACCCATTCTGTCATGGCCTTAATTAATTAAGGAAATGGCCTATTTTCACCGCTGGGTGTGTTTTTTGGGCGGAAAATTTCGCTGACAAATGCTTGAGCATATTTCAGCTAATACGGACATTGTAACGAAACCCACCTGTCGCGCCTACATTTTAACTAATATATACACGTTTTTCAATGGTATTTTGTAGTAGACACTTATATCGTACTAAAAAAATGTACTTAGGTAAAATACAACATTAAGTATGTATAAGTAATATTATGTGAATAAACACGGGTCATTGAGGTGTCCTCAAAAGGCAGAAACATATTTGATCACCATATTTGGAACAAGCAAAAAGATAATACAATACCCTACAAGTATTCATGGCCATGGCACTCATTCATGAACTATGGGCCTCGTAAGAAAGCTCAACGTCGCTCAACGACCTATGGAGAGGGCTATTCTCGGTCTCGGGGTTACACTGCGAAATCGAATCAGGAATGAGATCGCACCTTTACCATGAGTTTACAATGATCGCACTCGCTAGCGAGAGCGTAAAATATTTATACGGAAAATTGTCAAATTGACATTGACATTTGACAGTTTTTCATATAAATGTTTTATGCTCTCGCTAGCGAGTGCGGTCATTATAACTCATGTAGAGGTATTACCAAGTTGTGGCAGTGAGCAGGACTTATAGTACGGAGAGTTCTCGAGTGTAGGCTACGGACTGTCAAGCGTAGTGAAACCATGGGACGTCTGTGTCTGACTTGATAAGGGCCGCGGGTCGACGGCGGGATTTAGGCTGCTTCTGACCGGTCTTTTTGGAAAATTATGGGTAGACCTATGTCCAGCAGTTTACGTCCTACGGCCGAGATGATGATGATGATTCACGAACTGTTAGCCTCCAATATCAGCTTATTTTACAATAAGTAAAATACAATTTTAAGTTTCAATATTTAGTGCTAGGGCACACTGCGTTTCGCAGTCATTTTGGCAGCCCGTGTGGCGCCAGTAACCACCCCAGTACCTTACAAAAGGCTACCGTGAAATAACAGTATTGTGTGTTGTTGTGTTTCGGTGAGTAAGAAGGGATGCCAGAGCTCATATGACAGCGCACTTGCAGCACCTGTGGCGTTGTTTGTGCTAATTGAGCGACGATAACTTAGCTACTTACCATCAAGTGGTGGGCCATCATCTTGTCTGATGACCTATAAGAAAATGCAAAGTCGCCGTTAAAACATAGTTTTATACATGTATTTTAAGCCCGCATGCTAGGCGTTTACTTGTTCGCGATAAATATAGAACGCATTAACGCCCACGCGCGATGATTGCATTCGATAGCGTCATCTTTGCCACTATACATTTTTATTAATAAAATTATAATAAGTGTATTTCAAGATTTTCTCTATTCTCATATGTAAAGGTAGGCAGACAGGCTGACGGTCTAATTGATGTTAGGTAAGTACAGTAGTTGCCTATTTATGCAAACACCGCCCAAGGGGCTACAAGAAAACTGCTGACCTTGATAAAATGAAGGATAAGGAATGAACCTATGATGTTGTGGACTTTAAATACGATATAAAAAAATACTAATTCATGCTTTCGATCTCGAAGGCCTGGGCTATATCTATAGCCCAGAAGAATTTTCCAACAATTCCCAATTATTATAGACTGTTATATATTACAGATTATTATAGCTACACTTTATAATAAAAAATAAAATAAAAAAGACTACTAACTACTATCATTTTGTCGCGACAGACTGCCATACACAGATGACGTCACTGTGAAGAGGGGTCGACACGCAAATTATGGTTGGGTCACAGAAATGAACTCATTTACTGGAGGTACTCATGATTCAAATAAACAAATGAGTCATGACGAAAAACAGCATGTCTGCCAACGGACCAATTTAGCAGTGGAAGACCACAGTTTGTTCTGCAGTAAAGTAATAAACTACTGGGTTGCCTCACGGCTGTTTAATCACCTTCTTACACAAGACTAATGTGAAACTAGCTTTTGCCCGCGACTTTGAGCGCGTCCTTCGGCCTCAACAACAGTTTGATGCTGTAGCTACATATCTATCACCTACATCCATATAACAACACCACTCTATAGCTAAAGGATCAAAAAATCGTTCGGTATATGGTATATTCGAAAAAAATTTATACATATTCTACATATAAATCGCTCAAAGAAAATATTACGTACACGTGTAACGTACACGTATTCACATAATACACACGGCCGTGTCCACAACACAGCCACACAATTTTTTTCGCATATTATTGTGTTCTTATGTGTTTATAGTTTTATCATTATTGTGTTTATAGAAAGTGTATATATGACTATGTAGTTTGCATCATTATCATTATCATCATCAGCATGTGTCTCCACTGCTTTATGTAGGCCTCCTCCAAGGCTCGCCACTACGCACGGTCCCTTAGCGTTTTGCATGCAGGCGCTTCCGCAAAGCCTTTCCTTTCAGGTCTTCTATCCGCCTGGCCTGGCCGCAGGTGTATGTAATTTATATATCAGAATCAGAATAAGGGTTTAATTTATATTATAACTAGTTACCCACTCCCGGCTTCGCCCGGGATGCAATTTATACATCCTATCTTTTAAGTTTGACCAAATTAAATACTTTTTGGCAAAAACCAAACGATAGCGCGATTTAAGCTCACTGGCTGTCGCCATCTAACAGCGAAAAGCTGAACTTATTGCAGGCTGCGTTTATTTTAGTCAGTCTCAAGTTTGTAATGCAATGCGATGACATCAGATGACGCTACACGATATTACTACTGGAATTCAAAATAAAAACTATCCTATCTTTTAAGTTGGACCAATTTACACATAGTTACGAAGTTTTATCAAAATCGGTTCAGTAGTATAGGAGTTCATCAACGTGACACGTAACGGTTGAGATGATGATGATATGTGGACTAAGTCGCGGGGAAAAACTAGTAACTATCTAAGACAAAATAGATTTGAACATTAGCAATGGAAAAAAAATACAATTCCTACTCTTCGAATCTAATTAAAAACGCTTTCCAGTTTACTAATATTCAACATTTAACAATATTAAATATACGAATTAACACTACGATAAAATTTAACGAAGACCCATGTGTTAATAAACTTCTATTAAAAGTACTCTATTAAAACTTGTTTAGTTGGCTTATTGTAAGTTTTATATGAATATGATTTCATTTGCATATTTATATGGATATGTTAATGGAACCCAAATTGACGATAGAACCCCTCACCGATGAGTTACTCACCGATGAGTCACTCACTCACTTTAGGTGAGCTACACGCAATTTCGTCACGACATCCGATAATTTGCGCGAAAATTGTTGACGTGCTCCACAAACCGTGGCTAAGCCACTGAGGTGGTTAGTTAATACAATAATACTTTCTTAAATATTTAAGTATGTATTTTCTTAAAATAGTATGTAATTTTAATTTTTTTTTATGTTAATGACAGACGGACGTACAGACGGGTCATTAGACCAGACGTCGCCTATAGATAGGGTTGATATTCAAGTCTTGTATTTGCATGGACTTCATTAACTGAAGCACTTACGCACACTTCATTTTACGCACAGTATAGCCTCATCTTAAGCATTTTCACTCATTTTTCTTTTTAAACTCTATACTAAAATTATAAAGAGAAAAGATTTGTATTTTTGTTCGTAACGAATAAACTCGAAAACTACTAGACCGATTTAAAAAATTCTTTTACTTCTAGAAAGCTATATTATCAACGAAACACATAAACTATATTTCATAAAGTTACGAGGATGAAGTCGCTTGCAACAGCTAGTATATTATAAAGATAAATGATTCGTGTTTTTGTTTGTAACGAATAAACTCAAAAACTACTAGACCTATTTTAAAAATTCTTTCACTTATAGAAAGCTACATTATCAGCGAGTAACATAGGCTATATTTTTTGTTCAATGCCTTTTTTATTCCATACCTTTTATTACGCATTTATTAATTAATAATCTAAATTATTTACATAAATTAAAAATAAACTTTAGACCACCAAAGACACACATGACCTCTTTATGAATCTTTTTCACGATTTTATTACACTTCATTGAAGTGTCCGACAGTATATATTGATTACTAACATATATTTTTATTTATTTAGCACATAAATGTCGGATATTTAAGTCTCCAACAATATATGGTGAAATGGTAACCCTACCTAGACTTCTGTAACCCTAGGGGAGTCTCACTGGCGCCATTGTCAGCAAAAATATAGTAGATAGGGCATCCCTTACTCACGCACCTAAACCTTTTCTTTTTCATTTTTTCTTAAACCTAAAAAACCCAATTTTAGTTTTTCAACTTTAATAGCAGCTTTATGTCAATAAAAATAAAGTAAATCGTAGCAGATACAGGTACTGTAAAGTAACTACATAAATAACTATAATATAACTTAATACATATAATAATATATTGTAACTAGCTTTTTTCGCGACATCGTCGCCCTTTTTCTTGTATATTGAAACATTTCGATTCTCACTCATAATAAATAACATATTGTTGTCAGGCGTTTAATTTTTAATTTTTATTTTTATTTTTATTTTTATACACGCTCCCGGCTTCGCACGGGTGCAAAGTTTTTCTGTAAATTATATGTAAAAACCTTCTTCGTGTATTCTTTTAAAAGGTACTGGCGATATCAAGTACCTAATATCACTACATCGTTTAATGCTCTTTCCACTAGGGAAAACTGAATGAAAATTCGTTTCTCATACAAAGAGACGCGGCGGGGGACTTTGTTTTATAATATGTAAAGATATTTCGGGTACAGTACCTACCTACTCTTTTTTGTATGTAACGTACACTACGTCATTTTCTGTGTCCCTGAAGATCAGGAGAATAGTTAAGGCGTAAAAAGCGTAACAAACATCCATACATTATCACAAACGTTAGCATTCATAACATAAGCAGTACCTACATAAAAATAAGATATAAAATTCATTATCAAGACCTCACTTACAAAGAAAATTCTAAATATATGAAAAATAAAGCGTTGCCTGTGGAATAAATTTCGTGGTTAGCAAGCAATTATATCTCATTAACGGTTTAACTAGTCCAACGAATCACAGAAATGATCTAGTTAAGGCGTCAACGCCACCTACGTGTTGCGAAGCGAAAATGATAAATAGGACCCTATTATGTTAAAACCTAGGGTTGCCGTTAACTAGACTTTGTGTGTATCTGTAAAGCCCGTCACAAACGTAGCTAAAATATATATATATTAATATACCGTGCTATAATATATATTACGGTATAAGTTGGTGACGTCATAGAAATATTATTATAGCTACGTGTGTGGTCACTCCAATATATGTATAGAAAATATATCGTAATATGCCTTGCTATAATTTATATATTAATATATAAATTATAGCTACGTGTGTGACGGGCTTTATTCGCAAATAGTATAAAAGAGATAAGCGATTCACAAGAGATTTAGTAGTGGCAGGATACACTGTGCGTTGGCTCAATCGCATAAAACCACACTCGAAAAATATCAGATTCGCTAAATACCAGATTCGGTAACACCAGAAGTTTTTTCGGTTATTTGGGCAGCCCATCTGGCGGCAATAACCACCCTCTTACAGAAAACCACTGTGAAATAACATTTTGTCGAAACGTTTGGTCGACATAACCGGCGATAGCTGGCTATTAACTCGGTCGACAAACTCAATTAGCTTTGCCATACAACGAGGTAATAAATGCAGCCAGCATGCTTGAGACCCTCTCTGTCTAGGGGGCCTGTAACTTTATATATATAAATATAAGCTATAATTAAAATTATAAACTAATCAACAACTTTTTATTGAGCCTAAATGGCATCAGCGACTATCAAGATCAACCATCAAGACTACATGTAGAGCGAAGACCACTTTGGTACATTTTTTTTATTAATAATAAAATACCAATACTTTACAATGTATATCAAATAAACATTTTTCTTTCTTTCTTTTTGTAAGTTGCTGGGGAGTTGGGTGTTCCGTAGACTATTCGATCCTTTAGTGATTTAAAAAGTGTGCGACGTGAAAATCTACACTGTTTAAATATAACTGGCACCAAGAAACTGTTGGAACGCAATTTCCATAATGAGCTATGATTTTTTATATAATATTACTAGCTGTTGCTCGCGACTTCGCCCGCGTAATATAAATATAAAATATAGCCTATGTTATCCCCTGATAACGTAGCTTTCTATAGGTAAAGGAATTTTTAAAATCGGCCCAGTAGTTTTTGAGATTATTTATTACAAACATACAAAAATACAAATCTCTCTTTATAAGTATTAAATATTAGTATAGATAGTATAGATTTGTAAATATACGTATATATATAACTTGGTTTTAGATGATAAACACATGACCTTGATTACTAAATAATTATGAATAATTAAAATTGGAAAAGTGACAACCCTACGCACGGTTTGCGGGAACAATGAAGACGTCACTAACTAGAGCGAGCAGGTGCTTGACCCGACACTATTGTGTAAGAGTAAATATTTTCAGAGAAAACTGTATGGGAGTCCATAGTTTTTATTTTAAAATAGCAATCTCAATGAGAAGTTCTCATTGCGCATTGTTACCTTGATATTCTCTCCATTTTCCCTTTTGTGTTGCGTCTACCTATTACGTATTATATTTATTTATGGTTGATTAATTACATTTTTCTACCATTACTCCGACAACATGACTGGCATGTCTCTAGCGACCTCTGGCAAGGTCATAATGGAAGATAACATTTCGAAACTGGCCTAAATTCTGGGCTTTACTTGGCATATAATGTGTGCTATATATATGTATATAGCACACTCACATTTTAGCAGCACGTCTGCTTATCAACAGTAACAGTACTAAAACCAAAAGTTCATAAATAATAATTTTCTTAGATGGCATTTAAGAAATAAACGAGGGTTAGCTTACAACAGTAGCATGTTCAGAAACAACCCTTCAAGGACAGTAGGGTCTCGTCACGCGCGCTTGCAGGTGGCATTGGATTACACGCCCTTATAAAACTTACATTACCTTCATACAATAAGACGGACGAACCCCTTATAACTGTACTTGTAATGTTGTGCCGCGTCACGCCACGTTTTGCGCACTTTGAGGAACACAATGTTAGATACAGTAAGTATAGTTGATAGATACAGTAAATTGCTGTTTTTACTGTTTTCAACTGTTCTTATAAAGTATTCACTATCTATAGTAATAAAACTCGTTTGTTCTTAACTGACTATCGACGCACAGCCCAAAACTACTAAGACTAGAAAGCTGAAATTTGCTATATTTTGTTATTTTCGCGGGTTCAATAAATGCTGCGAATGTTTTGCGTTGCATTCTGTCTTCGGTCATTGCACTGAAGACAAGTGAGCTGAGACAACAAATTCTATAAAATATCTACCTATTTCTGACTTCACTCGATCGAAAGGGTGCCCTTAGAAGGACAATGCGAGACAGTTTCAGAAGCGTTCTATTGGTCATCGCAAAAAATATCAACATTACAAGCTATATTTAATTGAAATTATAAATTAACCCCAGACTTTCTATCAAGGATTTAGTAAGGAGTTGGGTATCCCGTAGACTACTTGATATAAGTACTGATGCTGCAGTAACAGATCAAATTTATCATGTGATGGAAATACCACAGAACCGTTAAAATATATTTTATAATCTCGACAACTTCCTTAAAAAGAACATACCTGAGAATTATTCAATATTCCTATTTTCCTTATAATTTTTAATATCTAATATCAAATTAGCATGGAATCCATAATTATGTTTTTTTATGAAACCGTTCATTATTATCAGCTAAATATGTAGTTGGTTTCAGTAAATATTAGCTGTCTATTTACACCCCATAAAACTAAAACTAAACTAGATTTCACTTTAAATAAAATATATTAAGTATTAAAATATATATGTAATTATTATAAATAAAAGTTAATCAGTTTTTTTGCTGACGATCCTCAAAAATGTTTTGTGAAGTTTGGCATAATATGTTCAATATCAAATGTTACCACTCTACTTCATTTAGCCTTTGACTCGTTTCATGGGGGGCTACATCTTAGCTCCGCCTACTCGTGCAAGGCCATCGGCTCTTAGTACCGTCTTATCGGTATTCACAACAATCGACCCTGTGTAAGTTTATCATTTAATTTTCACTACAACCTATTAGGTGGTTAAATTAACTGAGCGCCCGTAATTAGACTAAAATAAAAATCATGCAGGTGCTCGACGTATTAAATTTAATGTAGCCATTAGTGAGAACTTCACGAAGCGGGGCCTTCGGCATCAATTGCGTGCCCCGTTGTACCAGATACGGGTCCCGCTTTCATACTATAATAAAATATGAGTGTGAATGAAACCTACATCTATATCTTCTTTACGTGGTCTAACTAGAGACCCGCTCCCGGCTTCGCCAAGGAAAAAACTCAATTAGGTTTTATTATAGGTATAAGTATATCATGTATATAGAAATTCCTTACCACTTCCTTTGCTAGTTCCTTATTGCTTTGTGATTGTATAGATTTTTGAACTTTACACTCTATAATTAATGTTGTAACATCAGCAAATAATAATGATTAATATGGTCTGGCAAATAATTTATATTTACCAAAAACAATAAGGGGCCCAAGACACTCCCCTGTGGCACTCCATATTTATTGTGGGAATATTTCGATCTTAATTTTACCTTGTGTCGCTACAATATCCGGGAAGTTTGAATTGCTTGAATTGAAGTTAGAAGGTTATATTACTTCAGAAGGTTTGTGAATACTGAATAAGAGATTCAGTATTCACAAACCTTCTGAAGTAAAATCTCATGAGATACAAAATCAAAGGCTTATCAGTTAGTTTATAATGTTTGTTAGATGTACTACAGAGGCCTAGAAAGGACGGAAAACCGTGAGCGAACACGAAAGAGACAGTTCCGCGTTTCCGAGTTATGCAAATATATTGATAAATAAGCAAATATGGGTTGAAAACAAAATGAATATTGGAAACCGTTCGATCGCGTGCGCGGTCGCGATGAATTAATGAGTTTACTAACCAAAGAAAGTGAACTTGATAAATAAACTAGGAACTGCTTTACTAACTGGCTTTTGCTATAAATGGGTGTTTCATGTTACATGACTTTTTTTAGATATGGCACGAAAACCACGACTAATGCTAAGCAATGTTGACAAATCGAACTCTTTTCACCGAAAACCTTGAAACGGTTCCCGTCTTATAGCTCAGTAGCGAACTGCCCGCGGCTTTGCATGGATACAATCTTTTTCTGCAAATTGTGTACACAAATCTATCGCTCTTTCCATTTGTGAAAACTTTATCAATATCCGTTGCGTAGTTTAGAAGAAGTAAGGGGTAAAAGAAGATACGCGGACAACGAATTTTAATATTTGGCAGTTTTTGGGCATTTAGGTATTTTAAACAGCCCTTGGCGATACTTATTTGCCTTTCTTATAGTTTACCTTTCAAAACAATCGTACATTTTATAATAATCAACAATTTTAACAATTTAAGGGTGCGTTTACAGCAAGTGACTTCATAACCCTAGTTGCCTATTTTCCCAGACGTGATGTAAAACGATACTTCTGTATATATGTTACGATTACGACCAACAGTGTTATGTAACCTGTGCTAAGTAACCTACTTCCGTGGCCAGGTCACGTGTACACACGTTTAAAAATTCTCTAATAATTTATTAACTCTTCGAGACGATTGTCGGCTATTTGCGGTCGCACAAATATGGTTACAAAACAAACACCTACTCACACTCAACGATCGCTTCTTTCATCGTATACATCATCGTCAGAAAAATAACACTTTTTTTTAAATACGCTCCGTTTTTATACAACATTAATAATGCAATACTAATTTTAAAGATAATGTTTTAGTGGGAGTAAGAAATCCTTTAGAAAAAAATCTTTCACCAATAGAAAGCTTATCAGCTTATAGAAGCTTATATTTTATAGTTACGCGGGTGAATTCGCGTGCAACAGCTAGTAAATAATAAACGCACCGTTACTTTGATTTCATGATGGAAATTAGACGTTAAGATTAGATAAACCTTTTATTATATGTATTTGTTTCACTTACTAAACGTTTCACAAAAAAAATCTTGTCAGTTATTTGAACACAAGGCTGACAAGTTTCGGTCTAATATAAAGTTCTATAGAATTAAGACATAGAAATATAATATATTAAGTAATTAGTCAGTATACATATTACTTAACAATGACAATATTCATGTCGTTGATTTTACTGGGCCTTTAGACTTTATTTTTATTAAAAAATAATAATTGAACGAACAGGAATTATTAAAGGAAAGTGGACATTATATGACGTCCTTGACTAATTATATGTCAACGTTAAAAGCTAAAGCCTAAAATAAATATTTTTAAAAAACTTAAAAAATAAATTGATAACTTACAATTATCTGTGTAACCGTACTTGCCAGACCGAACTCTGTAAGAAAAATCTACCAGTCCCAACTTTAAAATAAACTCACTTGATGACACCATCTTCGATGTAAACATCTGCGTCTTCCATTCCATCTTCATTGACGACCCTGCCATTCTTGATCAGCAACCGGTTCTGGGAGCTCTGAAGAATAAAAATATCACATTTAAAAAATTTACAAATGTTTCAATCCTCTTTCTTGTATAGTGGCAATTTAGAATGATATTTTAATACAAGATACACAACACACGATATTATAACTGTCTATCATCAAATTTAGATGAAGAATGATTAGATAATAACTTGATTAGTTAAGTTATATATTGTTAGCTAAGCGATCCATCGCGAATGTAGTGATTATCTTTCTATACTATTATTATTATAATTATCTTTCTATACTAATACTCGTATTATAAAGAGAGAAGATTTGTATTATTGTTTGTAATGAATAAACTTAAAAACCTCTGGACCGATTTAAAAAAAATATTTCACATATAGAAAGCAACATTACAGGCTATATTTTATAAAGTTACGCGGACGAAGTCGCGTGCAACACTTACTATATAACAAAAATCGATCGCCGTGCGTTAGTCTCGCAAAAACTCAAGAATGGCAAGACAGATTTTAATTCAGTTTTCACTCATGGAAAGAGGGACAAACGAGGAAGGTTTGTGTAAATAGGAAATTGCATTCCGGGCGAAGCTGGGAGCGGGTATCTATACTAGGTCTCTATATGTTTTAATGACAATATCTTATTTTAGATTCAGTGCAGGTGTAGATAGTTACATAAAAAAAGTTAATTACATATCGAACAGATGGGTTTTATGACTTATTTATGTGCATAATAAATAACTGTTGCAATAAAACTAATTAGCTAACTCTTAGAATTCGTAAGTTATAAATATTTTATCAATAAAATACACACAAACAGATCCATCAACCTTAATAAAATGTATAAACTTTAATATCTATACTATATCGATAACTATATCTTAATATTAAGACGCTGTCCAGTGTCCATGTTTGTCCTTTTCTCCGCTAACTTCTTTTAACGCTAATCACCGAACGGTTTTTGATATGGTTTTCACTAACAGAAAGAGCAATAAACTTGTCTCGTTAATTTGCAAAAAAAAAATTGCCAATGTGATAGTACATTTGGCAACAATAACACACTGCGTTTCGCAGTCATTTGGGCAGCCAGTCTGGCGGCGGCAGTAACCATCCCCTTATAGAAGATCACCGTGAACTAACATCATGTGTGCTGTTGTGTTTCGGTAAGTGAGTAAGAGATGCCGGAGACCATCCCAATCCCTTCCTTATTCCTTATCCTTAATCCTACTATAATTGGCAAAGCGTTTGCTGCACCTGTGGCGTTGCTTGTTTTGTAGGCGACGATAGCCACCCACTATCAAGTGGATCGTCAGGCTGTCTGTCGACCTTAAAAAATTCATCATAAGTGTTCTATACCAAATGGGAGTCATTTTGTATACAAAATATGGCAAAATAGACATAATAAATGTGGGTATATCATCAAAAATCCACACAACATAAAGATTTGCTTAAAGATTTACTTTGTTCTTATCAATTTTCCTGTTATAAAGATAAAAACTGAAATTCAAGCATCCATCACCATACTACTGCGACTGTATAACTAACTTTGGACCTAAAAAAAACAAGAAAATGGCGCACGCACAGTTTCCAATTTTAAAGTACAAATTCCAAACATGGCGGCGCAATTTGAATTCAGAATGTAACTCACTTTGATATTAATCCCGGATACGGAAGTGGCTGTTGCGTCGACAATCATCTTTGAAGAGTTCCGGATATACAAATTAATGTTAGTATTAACGATTCGCGTATAAATTAAGCCGGAGAGGCGACCGCCCGCGCGGCGCGGTCTTAGACTGTAACTGAAATTGTCATACCGAAAATAGAAGGTATTTCACCCTCCCCTCGCTTTCGGCGTGTTATATCTTTTGCTACGTGTTTATATGTTTATATGTTTTGCTAACTAGAAAGCGATAAAGGAGTTTACATCCGATAGAAACAGACACATAGCAACAGATGATTCTAAATAGATTCTCTGAAACCGAACATTGTTTTAGGGAAATATTACTCATTATAATAGTTTTGTAACTCACTATAATAATATAGGTAGCCTTAAACTTCAAAAAATGTGAAGATTTTTATTTCTTTAAAAAGTCATCACTGGTCAGAGAAGTAAAATTGAAAAGCTGAAAACAAGCCTTGAAAAAGTCAATTTATATTTCTACTTATTATTACTCCAATTATGTACTTAATTTTTTTTTTAACAAATGTTTTTTCGAAAATTTTTAGTTATTAAGTTTATTTTCTTTTATAACGAGGATATTAAGAAAATTAATAATAATATTCACTCGATACAGGATAGAAATGAGTAAAAATGAATTTTAAAACTTTAGGTACATTTTTTATATAGGAAGGTAAATAGGCTGACAGAGACGGAGCACTTGATGGTAGGTGGCTACCGTCGCCTGGACACAGGAAATACCAGGGAGGTTTAATCTTACCTTAAAGTAAACATGTATGTTACTTAACATATTAAGTCAAATAAGCATGATAACAATGTGTGTAGTTCAAGTATAATGCATATATTATATAAGTATAATATATCATAAAATAAATACCTATTTAAAAGTGTATTAACCAGCGTCTTAAGAGAAAGTAGTAACACTGTCATTAAGCCATATGAGAAAATTTTAAAAAAGAAACATACATTGCAATACCAGAAAAACTGGCCACATAGAGGTCCGCCATTTTGAATTGGCTTTCTCGATCGATACTTTTCCTTTTGATTGACGTTACGTGACATTGTTATTGTTTCTCTCGCGAGTTATAAGTGTTGCGAACGTAAAAACGTAATTGCCTTAAGATTACAATGCGATACACGACAATGTTGCCATGACCTCACTTTGGGGTCGACTTAGAAACTTATTTTATCATTTACACGACGATTATATTGGGAGAAACACTATTTGTACACATATAAGAACAGAATGCGTATTTTGACCAGCCCATTGGTGGAGTGGTTTAGATGCTTGCTTGCATCATCGTTTTGACTCAGGGTACCGGGTTCGGTTCCGGCAGGGCCAACTCTGGAAAACTTTTCAACAACAACTCTGGTCTGGGTGTGCAGAGTTTCGGCCCCTGTCAGTAATTGTATGGTTTTCCCATAACTCAAGCATGATAGTGCTCACTTTGGAGGCCATACCATTGGTGTGTTTATAGTCTAGCTAGGAGATTGGAGAGGAGTGAAAGTAAGTGAACCATCACGCTCGGGTCGGTGACGCTGAGTCAGGGTCTCGGTTTTAAAATTGGAAGTTTTTACTTCTATCGTGTGTTCGGTCATAAGCTCACACCGATTTTATGTATTTCAATTTATGGATTGTTATTTTGCCAGTCCACTTGATGGTAAGCGGCTACCAACGCCCATAAACAAACACAAACACCATAGTATAAACAAGTGCGTTGCTGACTCTGATATATATGGCTCGTCTGGTGTCAGTAACCATTCTCTAATAAAAAAAACTGGAATTGTTATCATGTTTGCTGTTGAAATTTGATGCGTAAGTAGTGCTTAGAACCCAATCACCCATCCTCACCTTGTCAATCTCACTCCGAGCACCTATGACGTATACAACTCATCAGAAAGATATAACATACAAATACAGGATACATATATTCTTAAACTAAGGGATTTTTCTGTGAGCAATGAAGATAATTATAGGTATTGATAACGATGATAAATAACGAATGAATGAATTCTTATTTTAAGTTTAACTGTAAATCTATTATAGTAATACCCACAAAATTGAACTAGATTTAATAGTTCTTTAATGGATTACCGCCATTATTAGATTACGAACGTGTTGAACTCAAATTAGCACTTAATAAATTCATGGGCAACGCGTGAACCAATCTAGTTACATAATAAAACTAACAAAAACCTGTTTAGTATGATAATAAGTAAATTTGTAATGAGAAGGGCCGGCAGTCCACTCCTACGCGCTTTCCAAACTTAAACACCCACGAAGTTGAGTTGTTTACTTGAAAAACATGTCAAGTAAGCATATGGTTCTTACAAGCAAATTAATATTCAGTAGTATATTAAGTAAATTCATAATTACTTAAAAATAGTTTTATACACATCAATACTAATATTATAAAGGAAAAGATTTGTATTTTTGTTTGTAAAGAATAAACTGAAAAACTACTGGACGGATTTTAAAAATTCTTTTTGGGCAGCCCGTCTGGTGGCAGTAACCACCGCCTTACAGAAGACCACCGTGAAATAACAGCATGTGTACTGTTGTGTTTCGGTGAATGAGTAAGTCATTTTAAAGCAAATTTACCTATCTTCTCTAATTCCCTTATTTTAAATGATACTATGCTCGGCAGTGCACTTGGCGGTTGCAGCACCTGTGTTGTGTTTAAGGCGATCGTCAGCCTGTCTTACGATCTTTACATTAAAAGAAATATGAAAACTGACATCTAACTATACTCGTTCATATTATGTCACTCATGTTTACCTAACAAATGCGCTTATATACAATGTTTGCGTGCATTGTAATTAGGGACGGGTCATAAGTTGAAGTAATTCTTACATAATCCTCAAGTTGTGACAACACTCTCAAGCAAACTGGTTTTAACTCACAGAAATACAAAATGCACTAGAGATTTGGTCTATTTATATGACAATAATTTGTTTAAGACACATGGTAGTTTCTTAATTAAGTATAAATAATAATATTTAAGTCATTAGCTTAAGTTACTTATCATAATCTACTTATATTACACATGTAAAAGAAAATATAACTCATTTATAGTTCGCTAAACAAAGTCTAGATTGCTAAATAACAGGGTTACCAAAATGTCTAAAAATGTGATTGGTCATGACATGTAGAATGTCAGAATTTAAAAATGTCTACGTCATTATTGCATGATGTCACTGTTGTTGAAACGATAAATTAACTATAACTTTGTGTAAAAGTTTTTATGTATAGCTAGCGACTCGGCACCAGCTTCGCACGGATGCCTTTTTTTCTGCAAATTATATACACAAACATTACCTTCCTCGTTTATTGCTATTTTCATTACTAAAAGCCGTATCGAAATCGGTTAGGTGATTTAGAAGAAGTTAAGTCAGAGAAACAATAGAGACTCACTGCGCCTTTATTTTGTAATGTGTCTAGATTCTAGATATACCTACCTAGATATAAATTTTAATATGAAAACGTTCTTTATTTTCCTAGTGTTTTCGTCGCCTTTAAGTATAATATAAAATGCGTGTCTTTTTTCTATAATATCAACATATGCAAAGGAATCTTTTAGATATAATGGCTATTTTAAAAGCCAACTCTTTTAATCTTTTTGTAAGCAATTCACCTACCACGATCATTTTCAAAGATATTTTATTAACTATGGTATAAGGTTCAGCGTCTTGACTGTGTGAACCGAATCTCTAATTTAAAAGAGATACGTATATTATATAATAGTGAATGTGATAATAACAGTGTGTAAACAGTATTATTTGAAGTTATGATAATAAAATGGAAATAACAACGTTAAGTCACAAAATAAGAGTATACTTAGTCGAGTCGTGTCATAATAAGATTATTAAAATTACACTTACAAATTGCTATTTGTATAATGATGAATAACTCATTTTGCCCCGCCATGGCTATCCAGCGCGGGGAGGCCTGTGCTCCCATGTCAGAACCTCGGCGTACCCGGAAGTGGAGGTACGCCGGCCATATCGGGGGACCATACGACGGGCGGCAGTCTCCCCCAAGACTACGCCCGGGTAAGTGCCCTTCCGACTGCCGATTACAGTAGGATTATAGATAAGAGATTGGGACCCGGATAGGGAAATGGGCTCTGGACATCCCTTATACTCACTCGCCGAAACAGAACAGCACACGAAGTGATACTTCTATTTTTTTTAGTATTCTGTGTTCTAACTAGACAGACACAAAGTAAATCTTTACAAAGTGGTCCTCATTCTTTCGCGAAAGCATAACCATAACGGAGTCAACAAAGTAGTAATCCGATCTTCGTCTTGTTCCGCTTTTAGTTGTACAAACAAGATTAGTATGTACCTACGTATTATTTATACACATTTAGATTTAGATTCCCGAAAAATAAAGACTGACATCCCGTTTGTATTATAATCTATTTTGAGCAATCTCGCTTCTTTCTTTAAAAGTCTTCATGTAAAATATTTTGTGGTGTATTTATTGTAAAATTTTATAAGCTGGCTAAAAAGTATCAAGAATCTAAATTATTAAGTACGTCTATAATATTCCCATTATATGTCCCACGAGAAGTTCACTGTTCACGGTGTTATTTCAAGGTGGTCTTCTGTAAGGTGGTGGTTACTGCCGCCAAATCTGCCCAAATTACTGCGAAGCGCGGTGTGGCCTGCCACTACATTATTTTTTTATATTTTCATATTATCATTTTTTATGTTTTGGTATTTAATGTTTTTTATGTTAAGTGCAAGAAATACTCATTACAAACGTTTAGTTCGAGACTTTCTTGTAGGTAAATTGTACTTGTGAATAAATCATTGAATCAAAACGCCGAACTTCCGGTCGGAAAGGTCAACACCATATACACTTATAAATTCGCCACATTATACTGTGTAGGCATTAATAACAAAACGTACATTGTTACGTTAAAACCAACCAAGGTTAAACATTATGTGATATAACAATACAACGACCTCAATCATCTTACACAAATAAACCGAATTGATATAAAAAGTCAAGTCCTTGAAAAAATATAAATATTTTGATGACTTGTGGTTTACTTGTTGGTAGGTGGCTACCGTCGCCTTTATAATAGAGGGAATATAGTACTGCGAAACCCAGCACATCCTGTACATGTGAAAATTAATGTCTTTATCTATACAGCAATATTATAAAATTAATATTCATATGTCAAATACAAATATAACATGCAATAATGTTTTAATTCATAAAAAACGAACCAAAAATTATAGCTATGAACCACCCCGAGACGTCAGCTTTCAATAAAAAAAAATCGCTCCATCTGTTTGGGAGCTACGATTTCATTGACAGACACACAGATATACACAGACACACATCAAACTTATAACACTCCGTTTTTGCGTCGTGCGTCGGCGGTTAAAAGTGATATTTATAGTACCTATTCACACATTTATTAAAAGTTAATAAAATGTTTATAAACCTTCTCTAACTTTTTGAAATGAAATTTTAACTTAGATGTAAGTAAGTAACAAAAAAATTGAATCGTCAAAAGTGTAGAATTAATTATTTCACTTAATTAGGTCTTGAAATACATGATTTATGCCTTGTCTTCGGGTTCTGGCATCCGTTATTCACTATAGCACACATGCTATTATTTCACTGTGATCATCTGAAGATATGTGGTTACTTCTAAACAGGTAGACATCGAAATTTAATCGATATAGTAGTACAAGTCCTCCTGTCACTTAAAAATGACAGCTGGTATTAAAAAAAAACAGAAAAATACCTCAATAATCTCCATAGCGTGCTACAAGTTTGACACAAATTTATTGAATGCATAAAATATAATAAAAATGATAAAACTAACTTATCGCACGTCTTATCGTCACCAGAGAAATATTGGCAATTGTAAACAAATCGTGATAATATATACCTTTGAAAGACAGCTGTTACAGAAAAAGATGTTTAAACGCTATACCTATAGAGTTAAAATATAAAATTGCTAGCACTGGTTGCTCACTCGCGGCATTGGTCACAAGTAGGTGATGTCCTTGAAGCTCTTACTTAGGTCACTAACTATTTATTAAACCAAATTGCTTACGCACAACTAATCTTGTAAGTAACCAGGTCACGCGACCTTCTGTAGGGGCGAAGCTAAAAGAAACTAATATTTCTTTTAGCTTATGAGTGTAACTCAGCGAACACCTTACTTAGAATATCTACCTAGGTTAGATGCTCGCTGGTGTAAAATTGTCTAGGTGCTACCAGAAGTTCTGTCAAATTTATGAACACTCTATGCCTTGCCATTACTAATTTTCGTTACATTGCATTATGATTTTAAAGTCAAAAACCGAGAACGACCTACTAATCTTATCTATGCCTCAGGCGTCTGTCTAAGTAATGTGTAGTGCTGAGAATCGGGTCAACTGCTAAAGCAGTTTATTTTATGACACAATCGGCGTTTCGTTTTTGTATTGCGTCTATAACCTGGGAATGTTACTCGTAACACTAAAATTTTCAAAATACACTAGTTTCTAGGCAGGGAATACTGCGGTTCGCAGTCATTTGGACAGCCCGTCTGGCGGTAGTAACAACCTCCTTCTTCGTGAGACAATAGCTTGATGTGTGCTGTTGTGTGTTTCAGTGTGTCCCCATCCCTTATCGGTAGCCGACGGTAGCCACCTACCATGAAGTGAACCGTCAGTCTGTCTGCAGATATTAACTTTATAAATAAGCCTGTCTGCCGATTTCCCACCACACACGCTTATTATTCACAGAAACAATATTAATATAATTAAATAGTATAATAAAATTTGAAGCTGCTTTCCGCCTTTGTCTCTGTATATCCGCTAACTCCTTCTAAACCTAGCAACGGATTTTGATGTGGTTTTCACCATTAGATATATAATTTTTCATGGATGGTTTACATATAATATGTAAGTATAATAAAATAATAAAGCAACTAATAATATACTTAATAAATTATTAATTATTATTATTATTATTAATAGTTATTAATAATATTAGAAACTTAATAAAGTTTTTATGTAAGTAGAAAAAAATAATATATAAGTAGCCGACCGAAACTGACCGTGTCTGTCTGTTTCTCCGCTAACTAAGTATTATTAAACCACATAAAGGTTTTGTTTTGGTTTTCACTAATGGAAAGAGGGATAAATGAGGAAGGTTTGTGTATATAAAAAATTGCATCCCGGGCAATGATATTTAAAAAGCCATCCCGGTGAAGCCGGGTCCCTAGTAGGTATATAAATATTATAACTGAAGTCGCAGGCAAAAGCATTGAAAAGCAATGAACACAAAAAGCGACACATTACATGTATATAATGGAGCATTGAATTTTGCAAGAATTCTTCTACGAGTATTCATAATTCATATTCAAGATTGATTCCAACTCCATAACAGTCTCATACTAGACGTAATAGTCAATAGCTCTATGCCCAAAACAGCAAAGCCTACCATTATTATGATGGAACAATCTATTATGTTAAAAAAGCCATTGAATTTAAAAACAATACAACAAAAACAGACAATGATAAATCACTTGTGTACTTAATCGTATTGTGTTATTTAATAATGAATCAATTTAACTCGCACCAATTTGTTATTGATAGAAACAGTATACTAGATAATCTATGTAAGTATAATTATTTTGGTATAAATTTATTACTATCGAAATGGATATATGAAAACGTTCATTATATTTATATAACAGTATACTAATAATAATGACCGGTTTGACGAACGGTTGGATGAGTGGTTAAGGTGCTTGTCTCTGCTCCGTCTCAGGGTTCCCGGGCTCGATTCCCGGCTGGTTCAACTTTGATACTTCTCAAAGTTGGCATTGGTCTGGATTTGGAAAGTAGTGGCAGGGCACACTGTGTTTCGCAGTCATTTCAGTTAGCCCGTCTGACAGTAAACTACCTCCTTATTACATTACAGAAGGCCATTGTGAAATAATAGCATGTTTGCTGCGGTCGGTCCAGTAGTTTTTGAGGGTTGATTTGAGAGCCTTGTTCGGTTTTCAATGAGTATTATATGAAAAAAAAAATGCCGTTTTCGAGTTTATAAGCTTAGCAACATATTTATATAATAGTTATTTTATTTACAATAGTTAGGTAAGATAGACAGATACAAAATTTTGGCTATTTACTTAGTAAGTAGCGACACTAAAATGTTTGAGAAAGGATGTGTTTATAATAATCTTCTATATCTATATAAATAAATATAAAAATGTTGTGTTGGTTTGTGTATGCTTCGAAAACTTGAAAACTAGCCGACGGATTATCGAATTGAAATTTTTACACATTGCATTTAAACAAAAGAGTAATTCTTATACACTTTTTTTTTCAACATTTTTATACGTTGACTGTTGTTATATCAACCGTGGAACAATGCTGACTGAGCCACAGCGAAGTGTGGCCGGGTTCAGCTAGTAATGTTTTATATTAATAAAGTTAATATTTGAAATTTAGAAAACATATGGGTTGTGTAGTCAACATTCTATTACAGATATCTTAGATAAATATTTAATTGCATTCTGTGATGTCACAATCCGATATAGTTAAGCCAACTCCATAAAAGATAAAATCCGGTGACCACTCAATATCACGATTAGTTTTATAACAAAACACAAACTTTTTGGCCTGTGACTTTCAAACATTCAATGAATTCTTCATTGAATTTATATAATCGTATGTAATTGAATGGGTTAATTGAAATAATGAGGTGGGTGTCTTAATAAGAATATGATTTTACAGCGAAAATTCATTTATCTGGTATGTTAATAAAAAAAGTTGTACTAGATTACTAGAATGTTAAGAATAGTTCTAGCAATATTTAATTAGTTAATTTAATAAATTATGAAGTTATGAAAATTTTGCCTACTTTCATGCTTAAGTATGGATTCTTGAAAGGATACTAAATGCCTGAAAAAATTGGCATTTTATATTATCGTGTCTTATCTTATTTTAAACATAATAATTACATCCTTACATATTATAAAACAAAGTACTCCGCCGCGTCTGTCTGTCTGTCTGTTCGCGATAAACTCAAAAACTACTGCACCGATTTTCATGCTGTTTTCACCAATGGATAGAGTGGTTCTCGATGAAGGTTTTAGTATATAACTTTCACACGGGCGAAGTCGCGGGCACCAGCTAGTGTATTATAAAATAAAGTCGATATCAGTCTCTGTCTGATTCTCTGCAACTTCTTCTAAACTATCTTCTTCCATTTGATACTGTTTTCACCAATGTAAACATCGATAAACGAGAAGGATTTGTGTATTATAATTTTTTTTTAATAATTGTTTGCTGTGCGTAGCCGGGCGCGGGTCACTAGTCTTTAATAAAAAAAAAATCTTAATCGTCCTAACATATTATTTTATTTAATCTACTCTGTCACAGGCATATAAATAAATGCAATAAAATTCTTTGAAATAAATATTCAGAAAACAACTACCTATTATACTTTATATCAAAATTTATCATATGTTCATCATGGATTACCTCTACATCTAAAAAATTAACTCCTTTCACTCGGTGACGTCATAATCCATCAAATAAGACCACTCCATTAAAGATAAAAACATCAGGTGACGGTTATCTATACTGATTATTTTATGCATTCAAATCCTGCCTAATAAAACATATTTTTTTTGTATAAATATTTTATTAGTAGAAAAAACACAAAAGCATGGTAAACGGCTGTATATTTATTTTAAATGGTGTATTGTAAATATTTTAACCTATTTTATTTATGGTGCGAACAAATTCTTATCCATCCCACGTTCTTACGATTCTATTAACATTAATACACTATAAAGTATGTGTATAAAAGTCAGTTGTATTGACGTTGCCGCAAGCGTTTGCTTATTAATGGCAAAACAATAGTCGCAAGTGAATAAAAGTGTGGTCTCGTGATGAAATAAACTACTAGCTTTTGCACGCGACTTCGCCCGCTTAACCTTATAAAATATAGCCTATGTTACTCACTGATAATGCAGCTTTCTATGGATGAAAGAATTTTTAAAATCGGTCACGTAGTTTTTGAGTTCATTACAAACATACAAATCTTCTCTCTTTATAAGTAATATTAGTGTAGGTATAGATAGTATAGAATTATTAATGTACAGCACTCCGAATGACATGCGAAATAAAAGGAATTCAAAAATAAAATTAAGAAAAACACAATAGTTACTGCAGTGCCTCGTGAATTTAAAACAAGTTTTTTAAAAGTTTGCTTTAAGTTAGGTACTTAAAGTTTATTTTACTAAATAATAACACTACAACAGCAGGTGCACAGATTTTGTGGCAATTCGGCATACTTACCTAGCAAGTACAATCTTCAGACTAAGTTGGGTCTGGTCATTTGGACAGTCCGCCTGGCGGCAGTAACCACCCCCTTACAGAAGACTACACCGTGAAATAACAGTATGTGTGCTGTTTGTTTTCGGTAAGTGAGTAAAGAACGCCAGCGCCTCTTTCCCTATCCCTTATCATTAAATCCTACCAGAACCAACTTTGTAAAGTTCATTTCCAATCCTGGAGGAAATCGTACCCAGGACTCCCGAGTCATATTACTAAGACACGACCAATGGGATGTTCAATAAGTTATGTCACTTACCCTTAATGGCTTTACTATTATGTGGGTCGTCGGCCTGCATGCCATATTTTATCGTAAAAATAACGGTTCCCTGTGTATAGTTAATTTTGTCTAAAATCACCATACAGTACTTAACTATAGCGACACAACAGTGCAAGTGTCACTTGTGAATGTACTTTACGCCCTTGGCAATAAGGGTCATATTAAGTATTAATATAATGATCAATTTTTATGACTGTCGCGAAATGGAAAGTGTAAACATGCGTGCATTACTCGTATGCATTAGCACAGTACATAACGCCCGGATGTTGTTTTGTACTTATTAACTATTCAAATGCTAAAATGACTTATGTGTGACAAAGATAAAAAAAAATATTAAAAAAAAGAAATAACAAAAATGTATTGGTTGATGCAATATTTTTCTGCAAATTATATACAAAAACCTCACTCGTTTATTATAACTCTCTTCGCCAAAAATGTTAATTTTTTTAGGGAGTTAAATTTAAACGAGATCTTTAGTTTCTTCGTCGTACATCCACTAGTCTATACTAGTAATAAATGTGAAAGTAACTGTCTGTCTGTTACCTTTTCACGCCTTAACTACTTAACCGATTATCATGAAATTTTACACGCACGTTGCCAGCGACACAGAAAAGGACATAGGGTACCTTTTATTCAGAAAAAGTACTTTTCACGAGGTATCATCTAAAAGAAAACTAACGTCTGGCCAAATTGTTATAGCAACAAGAGATGAAGCATTATACTACTTATTTATTTTTTTAATTTTGAATGCGGACGACGACTCGGGCACCAGCTAGTATCTAATATCGTAAAGAATTTAATATTAATATGCGTTGTTGGCAAGCGGTTAAAACTGAGGTCTCGGTTTAACGAATGCATAAATCGTAGTTTATGACCCTTTGTATGTGAAGAGGGGAACAGTCCCCTTGGTTTATGGTAAGAATAGATTGTAGCGAACCAAAGTGAAATTTTGTACAGACGACAAAAACATCTTTGATGTCACGTCTTTTCTAATATTTTATGTGGGAGTAAAACGGATATAGGTAAAATGTTCTATAAATTAACATTACTTTTTAGTCTGATGATACTCGTACGTAGAATACTTTTTACTCTGAAACTATATGTAGTGTATAGTGATCACAAAATTTTCCACGTTTGCTTTTTTTGTGTAATCCTAAATGACAATGTTCTTGATTGCAGTCATAAAATCAATCACTGATTCTGTGAGTTTAGTATAAAAAAATGGCCCATTTAATCAAGGTACCAAAATGTTAATTATTAGCTTCTTAGTTTGTGCTGGTAAGAAGTTTTCATTTCTTTCGTGCAGTTCTACGACTGACAGTTTTTTTTAAATTCATCTAATAAAAAACCAATACCATGATGTTTTTGCTAGCCATACCCGAGCACATAGAACGCATCCTACACTGCACTAGAGTCTTTTGTGAATGAAACGCAAGTATGCGGGACTCGAGACTGCATGACGAAAGCTTTTTATTAAAAGTTTTAATATTGCAATAGATATGTACCTAGCTTTCTTAATAAATTGTAATTAAAAAATTATTTATTTATTTACTAAGAACTAACCCTATTGTAATATTTGTGTTCGTATAAATATTGTAGGTATGATTAATATTGGATGATTAGTTAATATTCACTAGAACTTTGAAAAGATTTGGGTTATATGAACTCTGAAACACAGACGCCGGCACTTCGCCGGCAGGGAGTTCCAAACCTTGGTGGTGTGCATTATAAAGGATGTTTTAAAAAGCTTGGTCCGAAAAAGAGAGGGATTTCGACAAGATGAGAATGGTAACTAGCCGTACGTCTGAATGTCGGATGGAAGAAAGGGGAAGGCGGTATGAGCTCATGCAGCTCCTGAGCACACTCTCCTAACACAATATATTATATTATAAAAATATTATAAAAATTGCACCGCGATTTGATATGGTTTTCATAAAGTTAAGAGCGATAAACGAGAAAGTTTCGTGTTACAAATTGCAAAAAAAAAAAAATCATCCGTACGAAGCCGGGGCCGAGCAGCTAGTATATAATAAACTAAGTGTAGTAATAATATATGGATTCTGTAATAAATTTTATGGAGTTACTTGTACATAATACCTACCTACGTAATTCGCGTGGTTAGTTAGTTAGGTACCTACATAACACTAATTTAACTAGGTACCTACTTATTTCGATACAGTTACAGTTGCTATGCCGATGCCTTTTGTGCCAACTGCCAATCCCTAACCTTCTGCGCATGTCACGTAGGTACCCATTTCATCTGAACTGAAGCCTACATCTCTGTTATATATACCCATACATCTTGCGAGGGTCATTCACCCAAAACTACAAGATCTTTTATCCGAAATTAGATAGATATAAAAGATATTTCATATAGTATGCAAAGACTATATAAGTATATTGGTAGTTTAGATCAATGATAGTATAAGTACTATAATTTCTTAATAGAACAAAGAATCCAATAATATTTTGTTCAAAAATATACGCGTTCTTGATCAATTAACTTGTGCAGGTACATATTTTTCACCATTTGGTGTTAATTAAATTACGGTTCGAAAATCGCTAAATATTCTTTTAGAGAACACATTTATGACTAATAATACTTAGGACTATCAAAATGAATTGTGAGAAAAATTAGATTAAACATTTTCAGAAAGTCCCAAAAAACAAAAAAGTACTCATGGGCGTATTATTTATAATAATTAAATAGTGACCCCCACCCGACTTTACAGTTGAAATTTTCAAAAATCCTTTCTTAGCAGTTACTGTTATAAATTAATTGCTGTTATAAAACAATAAAACCCAATGTGCGAGACGACTACAAAAAAGAATATTACCTATAATTTAAACTTAGTTTGTTTTTCGTACATTTCGCATGAAGTAAAATTGTGCGAGATGACTACTAAACCATAAATTCTGGACGATTTTATAAGCACTTATCCTATAGATCGAGGTGCTAATAATAAATAGTAATGTCAATACACAGGTGTCAGTTTTTCTTTTTAGTAAAAGCCGGGTGCGAATTTACCTACATTCTATTTATACAGTCCTCTCGTATGTTTTCGTGGGACCGGCGCAACCCAAATCTAATGGGAAGTAGGTCATATTCTTCTCATGCGAAAAATTGGTTTTGATTAAGCAAGATAATCCATGACGACTAAAGCGGTAACATTAACAGTTTGTTACATAAATAACACAATAAATTGTTTCAGAAGCCGTACACATAAAATGTAATGGATTTAACACATAATTAGGGGTTAAAACAACAGGTGTATTACATTTAATTCAAGGCATTACTTACCTGTAAATGAATAGGGACTTTCTTCACGGGTGCACTGGCCATAATTGCGAAATCCAAACACTAAATGCACACAAACACAAAGATATTTTATTTTGGTCGAGCGTCGGCGGCGTAACGATTTTATATTTTTTAAAAATTATTCGAGCGCAGACACACGCCAACAGCAAACGCCTAACGTACTATATTATTTTTATTTGTGTGTGATTTCATTGAACTTACTATGCTCCCCTCCAGTGCGCATGCGTAGTAAACTTGACCTTAGCGGCAGACAGATGGCGCTTACCGCTACTATTCATTAATAGTACGTGCGTATTTTGTCAGATGGCGCTGAATAGTAAAAACATTTCCTAACTTATTTTATTTTATCCCTATACAGAGTACAGACGTCGCTATAATACATTATATTAAATGGCAAATATGTGTTTTACAGCATATTTTCAGTAGTATTTTTTTTGGGACTACACTTATTAAAAAATATTATAAAACTATACATACTTACCTAATATTTCACTATAGGCCTTTATGCACACGGCCTATACTGAAATATATTATATAGACGTGAAATGAGAAATAATATATTTAAATTTTGTCATTTATATTTTTATATTACATATTATAGCCATTCCCATCCTTTCCTGTGTTGAGCTTTTTGATAACTCCTAACAGATGGCGCTGTAGTATACAAAATTCAGTCGATAATGATTACAGTGAGGGAGGCAAACCGAATTGGATAGCGATCCGACCGAGCGCGTAGCGCTGCCGACCAAAACAATTCAATCGAACATGTCTCTGAAAACACGGATTTTCGAGTCCGGTACAAACATATATAATTTTTAATATAAAGTGAAGTGTCAGTGTTACACATTTATAAAACATCCATGCCCACATTACATATGATGCCTGGAATTACGGTAAAAATGTTTTTGCGTCGATCAATTTCCTAGCTTATTTTTAAGCTTTGCTGTAAAAATAGACGCCAAACCATCTTTCTGATTAAACTTTACACAAAGAGTAGCTTTAATAATGTGAGGCATATTGTGAGTCGTTAGTTCATTGTTTGAAAATTGATGTTTAATTGAATTTGCGTAAAATATGAAGGTTTTTTTTCTCAGTAGGGTTTCTCGGTGAATACCTGGCAAGTATTCAATGTTATTTTATGCATTTATTTTTTGCTTGCTTGTTATTAACAATTCATTTTTATTTGACTTATTAACCTAACCAACGCTTTTATTGTGTTCAATCTTTACTTCCACAAAGTTCAACTGCAAGTTCAACTAGTTGAACTAATATTACATTTTGTATGTGTAGTGTCAGGGCACGCTGCATTCCGCAGTCGTTTGGGCAGCCCGTCTGGCGGCTGTAACCACCCTCTTGCGGTAGACCACAGTAAAATAATAGCATTTCCCTGTCTTGCCCACTTGCAGCACCTGTGGCATTACTTGTGTTATAGGCCATCTTAGTACCAAAGGGTCCGTCAGCCAGTCTGTCAATCAGCCAGTAACCATCGATGCCAGTAACATAAAAAAATATAGTTTTGGGAATATAACAAAATTATATTAAAAATACAAAATAACAAATGTTCAAAAATATTTTTGGAAGGAAATATAACGTAGTACCCTTCTGACCCACAAGTTTTGACCCACCCTACGAAAAAGTGCCAATTTGACCCGATTTTATAAAAGGTACAGTCTAACTAGCATTTTAGTCGATATTATTATTATTATGTTGGCATTTGATTACTAAACACATTCAATTTGTAAAAGACAATAACATATTGATTTATAATTTTTCAAAACTGTTTATTAAATGTCATTTAGAAATATATGAAAACCCGCATAAAAATACGACGCTAATACTTTACCAGTGCTTGTTGAGAGTTGTTGGTTAGTAATTTTAATGAAACCCTACACACAGTGCAAAGTGATGTAATTGGCTACCAACCTATCTAATTTCCATGGCCACAGATAATTTTATGTTTTTATCTCTCATTTGCACTACGAAAACAAACTGTTAGATACATGTGCCTATTTATACTACGATAAAATTCTAATTCCCAAACGCTTTTTATGTTTGAACTGTCATAATTTAGTATTATAGGTATAGCAATCTGGTAGCGATACGATATCGTCGTTGTCAAAACCAAAATCTTACTATGTGCAAAAGTTACCTACACTTTTGAGACATTAACAAAAAAGTTTTCCCTAAAAAAAAAATACGCGAATGTTTAAAAAAAGTATTTTAATGTGATATGTAAACTCATTTGCCTTTTAAACATGAAAATTTAATAGTTTATTTATTGTTCTGAAAATAGAGTAAATTTTACACATAGATTCTAGCTGCTGTAAGTTATAGAATATTTTATTTAGAAGTCGTAATTCGACAAATACTTAGTGCTCATAAGCACTAAGCAATTTTTTTATACGATTGATAAGGCAGCGAATTGTTCAAATGGAATTTTTAAAGCTCAAAATCTATCGATCTAGAAGAAAAATAGGGTCATAGGCTTAAAGTATACATAAGCAAGCTGAGTATACAAAGCTTGCTTATGTATACTCAAGGTCATAGGGGTTGCTTTTGCAGTATTTTTTTTGGGTTTAATATATTTATTTAAGGTACGAAACCGTGAAACCATTATTTCGTAATGTAAACGATAGACAATTTTGTTGCCATCTGAATAAGGATACTTTTAACAAGACCAACAAACGTTGAGAGATTTTTTTTGACACGAAGAGAAAAAAAACTTCAACAAAATGGCTCAAATTTTCTCCTCTTCATAACTTCCTCGGACTTCCGCGAATATTTGAAAGAATATTTGAAGAAAAAATTGGTCCAGCCAATTCGATCTAGCGCTTTACTTTTATTTATACTGTTTTGTATGAATACAGTACTTACAGAATTTTACAGTACAGATACAGTACAGATATATTTGATAAGTACCTTAACCTATAAAATAATATAATATTATAATAACCCGTGTCTGCCTCAAATAAGCTTAAACGGGGCTCAACTAAGCTTAAAATGCGTAAACAACTTTAATTTAACACCTAATTGTATTAGAAGTGTTCAATGTCATATGTCGACGACATCTCCTCTGAATGTCATAGCATAAAATCGATTTCAACAAATGCTAAGCCTCGAGTACGTTCGTCCACAATATTCTTTTAAATTTATTGGTTTTTTGGATAATTTGAGCAAATGAGACAAAAAAAAAATTTCATGTTTTTATAATTTAAAATTTATTAAAAAATTGTTTTTTTAGGTACCTCTTTAAACATTTAGGTACTTATAATATATTAGATATGTTAATACATTATTAAACTAAGTAATAAATAATTTCAATGTATGATTCCTACCCTTTAAGATTTCAATAAACTAGATAATCCTACTAATGTAATGAATGCGAAAGATTGTGAGGATGGATGGATGTTTTTTACTCTTTCACGCAAAAACGGATTTAAATGAAAATTATCATAAAGGATACTTTTTATCCTGGAAAAATGTAAGTTTCCCGAGGGATTGTCCAAAAAATATTAAAAAATTGGGCGCCACTGTCGCCGTGGCGGCGGACTAGCCAAATATATGCTAACGGGAACTTATAGATATAGATAGAACAAATCATTGAACAATTCGTTGAGAATAATCACTTTGGCGTAATAGTAAGATAAGATAAGATAACAATAAGATAACGTTAGGCTTTGTGGCGCGAATTAATGATATAAGATATATGTTTTAAAAAAAATTAAAAACAGCCCACCATCTCAAAAACCGTGAGTTTTGTAACTTCTGAAAGTTCTGAGCGTTTTTCTGATCTGCCCTAGCGATAACTCCAACATTGACCCTATTTACGGGACACCTGTATATAAAACGCCCTGTCATTGTTTACTAATAATAGAATGTGTGGTGTTGTGTTTCGATGGTCTATTCCCAAATTGTACCACAAGAAATGTCCCGTTTGGGACATTTTGGTAATTTTAAAAATAAATATTTTTATTGTTCCCAAAATGTCCCATTAGAATTATCTTTATGAATATTTTGCAACTTTGAATAAGTATTTAGTTTATGTAAATAAGGGATACCAGCGCCCATTTTCCTATATATTTTTGTCATGTTAAGGTCGGTAGACAGGCTGATCCAGTTAATCCAGTTAATTCTATTAAGGTTGGCAACTTACATGCAGCACCTGTGGCGTTGCTTTTGTTAATAGGCGACTATAGACACATGTCATCAAGTGAACAGTACTGACGACCTTTACTTACAATTATTATATATTATAATAAGCTATAATTTAAATTGTAAGATGTTAAAGAGTTGGGTATCGCGCAGACTACTCTATGCTGCAGCATTAGGTCAAACATGATAACTCGAGCGAGTTAAATTCCAGCGAGTAGTCTAGTAACTCAGTTAACCATGTCATGGAAATACCAACGATGAAACAGTTTAACAAATTTCACAACAATCGAACATGTGGAAGTTAGTGAAATCAATTAGGAAATGGGCTTATGGTCCTCAAACTCTTAGCTATAATTTATGAACAGATCTTCATAAATTATAGCTAAGACTATCCCGATCACAACAGATTTCAATCAACAAAAAAAACCGTATCAAATTCGGTCCATCCGTTTGAAAGCTACGATTCCACAGATAGACACACACACGTCAAACTTATAACACCCAGTAGATACTTAATTTACATAAACAGTATAGCAAGATATATTATTCCACGCGAGTATTGATCAGTTATTTATCTTTATCACCACTCCAATCATTTATCTTTATTTAGTAAAGCTTTTATCGAATTTATTTATTTCTAGCTCAAAGATTAAAAGGACTATTTATCTAGATAGTACTAGACATGATTCAATATGTAGCTGGGTATCTATTATAAGTTAAATTATAGGTTTTTTCAGGTTTTTGCTCATATCGCGAATATCTGTATGAATAGCATTATGATTACTTCTGACAAAAGTTTCTACATAAAATTCTACAGTCTTCTACATACATTCTACAGGCTACAGGCTTTGTAAATTAAGTTGTGTAAGACGCTGTTGTTGGGAAGATGTGGATTTAGTAGTTATTCTAATGGTTCTATTACCAGCAGCAAATATTCCTTGTCAAGCCAAGAAAAGGAAAAGTGGAAACTAAGATATTCTCGTCACATTTTCGTATTCATGAGGAAGGTTATGTTATGGGACAAACGAGGAAATTTTTGGAATGTGGGACAAAATACCGGGACGAACAAGGCATAAATCAAATTATGGCCGCTAACTCCTCCCAAACCCCGTAACGGATTTTGATGCGGTTTTTACCATCAGTTAGATATTTTTTCAAGGAATAATAAAATCTGAGCAAGTTTTATTCAACACTTTTCGACATCTAATGCAAAAAGGATTTTTAAATCCGACTAGTAGTTCCATAGTTTAGCGCGTTCAAACAAAGAAACTCTTCAGTTTTATCACGACTAGTTATATTATTATAGATTAGAGTTTAGAGACTGAAGAGGAGATAATTATTAATTCATATGTTATGGTGACTGCGAACTGGGAAGCATTTAGTACTCTTGCGTTTACAACTCTTTAAACTACATCAACGAGGCCCATTTGGGATATTAGCTCGTTTAATAGTTCTACGTTTTAAATTCTCGCTTTGATGTGCTTGTAGGCACCGATGAAACTAAGATAAACATTGTGGTTAGTTGTAATATCTATACATATAATAAAATCGTAAACGTCTGTACCTACCTATATTAAATATGTTTTCAAAAATGGCAACATAGGTAAAAAATACTTAGTTTTTAGAATGTTTCTCTGTTGGTCTGAATGCTTAGAAACGGCTTAACCGATTTGAATGCGGTTTTCACTGATGCTAAGCTTCAAACCTACTAGCTGAAATAAATATAAACCTGCTAGCTGTGACTGCGACTTCGCCCGCCACCGGCTAGGCATGATGTTTTTCTGAAAATCAAAAACAAAAACCTTCCCCGTTGATCTCTCCTTCCATTAGTAATCTCTCATCAAAATCCGTTGCATAGTTTAACAGCAGTTAGCGGATACAAAGACAGAAAGCGAAAAGCAACTTCATATAAAGATTAGGATATACGACGCCAGTTCTTTTTTTAAAACTGTTTTAATTGATAAATTAACCGTCTGTCTCCGCTTGTCTCTCCACAGTCTGCTTTGTTCCGAAGCATATTTAAAAAATAATTAGTGATTACTATTTTAATTAACAAATTTTCATTTATCTCTTTCAGATGGCTCGGTACAAGAAGACTGGTTTTATGGACGATGACGCAGGCAGCGTCAGTTCTATACAGTTGAATGAAGGAGTCAGGTCTGGAGGCACTCACATACGTTACCACATGGTCAGTTTTTTTTTAATAATTCTTTATTTAAAACCCATTTTTCTTACATATTATTGAGAGTTTCTACGTTTTCAAAATATAGTGCTCAGAGATATCAACGCTCCCTGGTACATAAGAAACGATGATCTTCATCGGTACCGGAAAATTGCATTACTTCGTAAATAAAGTATAAAAGACGAATTTACCGACATCATTATTATATTAATTGACTGGCTGGTGTCCGCGGCTTCGTGCGCGTTTTAAAATGAAAAAATATATAACGCTATATATAACGCTGTGACGACGGTGGCGCCACCACGGCGAAAGTGGCGCCCATTTTTTATATTTTTAAACGATCTTTTGAGAACCTAATATTTTTCTAGGATATCCTATATGTTGTTACTATAATATGTGTGCCGAATTTCATTGACTAGCTGGTGCCCGCGGCTTCGTCCGCGTGGAATATTTAGCCTATTTAGCCATTCTGAAATTCTATTTTAACTATTGGTGAAGATTTTTTAAATCAGATGAGTAGTTTCGAAGATTACCTCCTGCATACAAACAAATATATAAACTTTACCTCTTTATAATATTAGTATAGATTAGATTGGCTCAAATAATTTCATTGACGCCTACGTAAATTCAATACACAGTTTCCAAATTGAGTAGTTTGAGGTGATGTTGCTATTTAATTACATCAGGCATTCGTTGAATTTATTTATTTTCTTTTATTACGGTAATTAATAATTTACTTTTAATAATTAGTAACATTTTTATAATTATTCTCGAAGTGTCACGTTTTCTTCTCACATCATATAGTTTCATTTTCCATATAGCACTCAAACAGCGCCTCTAGTATCTAATAGATGCTTACTGGTACTAAAATCGCCAGTGGTGTTTGGAAAATTGATCGCAGACGCAACCGTATAATTTTTACTCCATTTTGACAATTGCGAACAAAAACACAATTTTGACGACAAAAATAATATTCTTATATATTCGCCCAAATTAATAAGATGTAACAAGATACACCCAGTTTTTGTAGTCCGTCAGAAAGGCTGACGGTCCACTTGATTTAGGTGACGGCAGTTACCTATAACACAAGCTACGCCAAATATGCTGTAAGTGCGTTGCCTTCCATATTAGGATTAGGTAAACAAAATTTCTAAAAACAAAATATCGAAAAAGTCACCCGTTCCATTATCCCTACTAAGTATGCCCCCTGGTAGGGAAAAAATCCACTTATACCTGCCAGTAAGGATACTTTACCACATATCCCCACTTTTCGAAAATTCAAAAAATATTAGATTTGAATTTCCACTTCAAAGTATTTTTTTAATATTTTTTTATTATTAATAGAGAATACTTTTTATTTATTAAATCTAACTGAAATAACTTAAATATAGTGTATAAATGTTATCTTGGAATATTAATTTCATTAAGGTTCGTTTCATGATTTTTTTATCTTGATTTTATGATATTTGAATCAAACATTTTACGTTATTCCTTTCTTTTAAGATACTATGTTACTTAAGAATAATTATAATTTTTGGTCCATTCTTTCGATTGGCATCGGGTGATTTTTTTTTCACATTTAAGTTGGTTTGATTTCCAGACGAAGCAAGTATTTTTTAGAAAATCTTTGAATGAATTACTAACTTTTTAAAATAATATAAAGTCTTATTTCAGCAAAATATCCTATCTACAATATTTAAGGTACTTTCGCTTCATGTCGCATAGTCTTGGGACTCCATGGATAAAATGAATGTTCACACGTAGCATAGGTAGCATAGCATGTATATCAATTTTTCATGGAGAAAGTTTATATTTGTCAAATTTCAATACTGAAAAAGCCAGAGGACAAGCTGGTTTAATATACATAGGTACGTACAATACCATGGAAATATACCAAAGGGTCAATACGATTTCATACCGCACTAAAAATTAAAACAAACATTTTGCTCGCTAATAAGGCGATTGCGAATTCGAGTTATCTGTCAGTTCATAACAAAATATGTTGGACAAATATACTGTATGCCCGTTTATTTTGTATGCAAATAATTGTAATATATATGGTACTCGATACGTCACAAATTCACAATCTTAATATAAATAATAACTCTGTGTAGGTACATTTTGTGTTGATAATGGAAAGGACTGCTGTAGCATGTTCATTTAGTTGTGACAAATTTTAATGTTAACCAGCTGGTGTCCGCGACTTCATACGCCTTGAAAAATGAAAGATATAACACCTCAATAACGCCTGAACATCTTTATCGCTGTAATCTTTAATTTTTAAATTTTTACACAATCTCCAGAACCTACCATTTTTCCAGGATAAAAGATCCTATATGTTTATCCAGGCAATAAACGCCCAAATCCGTTCAGGCGTTTTGGAGTGATTGAGTAACTAACATCCAAATATACATACTTACAGCCTTTCGAATTTTATTTAATTCTATTCGAAGTAAACAAACAATCAAATCATTCCTCTTTATAATATTAGTAAGTATAGATTTTTTTATGTTAAGTTCGACAGACAGGCTGACAGTGCACTTGATGGTAGGTGGCTACCGTCGCTTATAACATAAATAACGCCATAGGTGCTACAAGAGCGCTGCCGAGAGCGTTGACGTACTCGCCAACTTTCTTGTTTTGAATACTTTTGTAGTTACTCGTATATGTTGTTTTGTTTTGCCAACTTTTATATATCTTCATAGAAAAAGTTCCATGTTGGCAAATTTCTTATTTCGTCAACTTTTAATTATGTTAATATGTTACACTATTATTAAGTAGATACAAATATAGTATTATTTCGTCAACTCTTAGTACAGTTCTACGAACGTCAATACATCTTGTGTTCGTATTTAAGTATTTATTATTTATAACCTTTTTGATAAGTTTATGCACTCTATCCTGAGTGCTGTTATCCATCCATCCAAGTATCCAAGTATCCAAGTTTATCCAAGTATGTAGTAAAATTTTAAAAGTTATTACGACGAAAAAAAAAATATAAAAAAAGCCTTTATTTGTCTAATCAATAACACACAGAAAACAGTTTAAATATTTGCATAGTTTATTTATTAGGCTGTTGTTTCATGTTAGCCTTCTGTAACGGGTTGGTTACTGCCGCCAGACGAGCTGCCCAAATGACTGCGAAATGCAGTGTGCCCTGCCACTACTTTCCAAATCCCACTTTGAAAAATTCATATCCAAAGTTGACCCCGCCGGGGTTCGAACCCGGGCTTCTATTAATAAAAAAAGGCCAATATTATGACTGTTCTTGTTATCTTCATTTCGTTGAAACAATTTTCAGTCACTTAGAATTCACAATCGTTAATAATACGAACCGCTCGTTTAGAGAGCATATTGTATATGAGGAAGAATTTGGCAATATATTAAAAAAAACTGTAATAATCTGTAATAAGCACTAATATAAGCGACCCTCCGCTGACTTCCACGGGTGCAATTTTTTCTGCAGATTTTAAACCCAAACCTTCTCGTTTATCGTTCTTTCCATTAGTGAAAATTGTATCAAAATCCGATGGATTGTTTATACCCCCCTTTTTTTTTTCGTTCTCATGGAACATTTGTATGGATAATATTAAGATAATCGGTTGAGTAGTTAAGGCTGTCATGTGGTTGCTGTCCCATTTATAATATTAGCACGGATATCTTTCGAAACAAACATTTTGTACTAAGTACATAAGATTCGACTTTGATCTAGATCTGCGTTCTGTTTTTGTTCTTATAGCACTTCACAGTATAGTTACATATATACTGAGTGTATTAGGCTCATAATACATTATGAATTGCGCACGCGCAAGCAAGATTCTATAGTACCGCGTCGCGATCTCACGCTTGCGGACGTACGTTGAAAACTTGTATAAACAAAAATAGTAATAATATATATGTATTCGTTTTCCTTGTCGTTAAAGATTTTAACGAAAACGTTGACACGTTTGAAATTGGAAAGCAAATTGAAAATGCTGCGTTCAGAAACTCAGAGAAAATTGCGCGGGAAATGAATTTTGAATAATATTAAAGTGTGAGCAAAAAGAATTGGAGATAGTCTAGAGTTTTCAACTGAAGAAGAAACTGTAAAGGATGGAACAATACTAAAAAAATCTCCATACAGGGAATCTTAATCTGAGTCTTTTTTTAAATAGTGAAACTCAAATAATATCTTAACAATTCCCACCATGGCATCCTTAAATTCCGATCCTGAAACTCCTACAGTAAGTCCAAGCACACCTGACGATACACCTGATGACACACCAACCCCATCTCCGGGACCAACAAACTTCAAGAAATTTAATTGGTTAAAACAAGCAAAAGCAAGAAACAATCCCTTCGTTAAGCCACGGCCATCTTTGACTAGAGAAAGTTCTTCGGCAGAACTGTTTTCAAGAGAAAACTCAAGTGCGGATTTCTTTCAAAACTCTAGACTGAATCTGTTCGAAACTTCACCGAAACCGGAAGTGTCTTCATCAGGATATAGTAAGGTACGATGTATTTATTAATAAAAAAAAAGTTGTGCCTATCAGTTCCGACGCACGACTGGAGATTACATAATTTTAAATTTGAATTTAAATTTTGAATTTTGAATTTGAAATTTGAAATTTGAAATTTGAATTTGAATTTTGAATTTTGACTGAATTTGAATTTTGGATTTGAATTTTTTCAAAGTGAAAGAAGCGCAGAAGAACATAACCTTTTTACATTAGTAATAAAATCAGTCTTTTCTTTTCGTGAAAGCTAATTATCTTAAATATTTAATTTTTTCACAACATTGGAAACATTGTAGTTAAAAATCACTTGTTAGCATCACGGACCACTATTGTTGTATGTATATAGAACTAGCTATTGCACGCGACTTCGCCTGCATATAAGATATTGTATTGTATAAACAAAAACTAATATTATAAACTAAAAAAACAAATATAATTATTTTATAATTTTTGAAACCCGTCTTCTGGTCATGACAATTTTCCGCCAACTTCTCGAAGGCTCACTTTCATAGATTTAACAACTTCTAGCTTTATAAAACTTGTATCATAATGTCTAATTTCAGCATTTTTTTAAAATAGGTATAATGGTTCATAACCCAATAAACAAACTTACTAAATCCACTCTTTCTCTCTACTTCGTCCGGGGTGCAATTTTTATAATAAATATTTACTTAATTCAGCCGATAAATACCTTACATACACCGCCATCTGTGAGATTCTCATGGAACTCACAGTTGTTTTAAAACTTATTTTAAAAGTTATCTGTAAGTTCCATAAAATTCTCACAAATGGCGGTGTAAGGTAATTTATAACTCTCTCATAAAATAAACAAATAATTTGCAATAAAAAAATTGTATAAATTGAGATAAAAACTATCTTATCTCTTAAGTTGGACCAAATTACACATAGTTACGAAGTTTTATCAAAATCGGTTCAGTAGTTTAGGAGTTCATCGAGGACACACATCGTGACGTGACACGTAATTTTTATATATATAAATATGTAATAAGTAAATTTATTTTAATTGACCCATTCCATAGCACACTCTAATACCATAGAGTTAGCTGAGTACCATAGTTCTATAATAATACCATAGAACTATCATTTATGAAATAATAACTTGAAATCATGTACGGTTGTGGTATTATCGCTCGACTTACTTATCAACATACTGATCTAAGTAACAATATGAAAAATAAGAGGATAAAAATGAAGAGGTGTTTTTTACTTCTCGTACATACCAGAACATATTTATTTAATGGTAACCTGCAAGATGTTTCTCGGTAACCGCCAGCCAAATAGGCTTTGCTAATATTTTGATATCAAAAGGCTAAAAATTTTGATAAATTAATTGTTATTCTGTCACAATATAAACTGCTTACATGTTTGCATCTTCTATCTATATAATTTACAAGCTATTGCACGCGACTTCGCCCGCATAACTTTATAAAATAAAGTAGTTCAGTAGTTTTTGAGTTTATTCATTATAAACATATAAAATTAAAATTTTTCTCTCTTTATAATATTAGTATAGAAAAGAAAGTCGTGTTAGTTACACCATGTATAACTCGAGTCCTACGGTTGGACCGATTTTTATGATTTTGATTTGTTGAATTTATCTCCGCCCAGAATAGCAGCAAAACTTTTAAAACATCTGAAGAATTCAGAAAAATGTAAACAAGATATTATAAACTGGTGCCCGCGACTTTGTCCGCGTTAAAAATTAAAAAATAAATAAGCAATGTAATGATTGGCCTCTTGTTACTATAATACTTTGGCCAGGCGATAGTAGCCATGATGATCGTTTGAGTAGTTAAGGTGTGATAACAGACAGATTGACAGACAGACAGAGTTGTTATCTGAAAATAGAAATCCATCGCCTGGCAAAAGAATAACAGTAATGAATATATATATGCGTTATATTCCTCTTATATTTTGTCAGATATATTATTATTCAACGCGAAGTCGCGAGAATCAGTTAGTAAAAAATAAAAACGAAATATGTAACAAAAAAGTAATGTTGTTATTTTTATTATGATCACGCTTTGCTTACGCAGATGCCTTCCCGATTATGTAGATTTTTCACGGAAACATTGCTGATAAGATATACTCTTGACCTTGCTTCTTACTCGTATAATTAATTTTCGAACAACACTAGAATACAAAGTTTATTTGAAATCACATAAGTAATTTAAACCTTAATAGCAACATTTTAAAGATGAAAATACAACGAATTTATTATAAGATCTAATATTGGATACTTTTTAGTAAATGATACGCTATGCAGATTTAATACATGAGGTTAAAAAAATCCCATGAGACCGCGTGGTCCGACTGCTTCGTCCGACTGATCGGACGACGCGGTCTTTTTTTTCCTGTTGCTCCGATTAAAGAATCAGACTATAATGATCGGAGGACGCTCCGCACAAAAAAATCCAATCCTATTTTTAGTAAGAATAATTATCAAAATAGATAGGTACCTACATTATTTTTATTAATTTTAGTAATTCAGAGAACCGCTCGACACTTCATATCGTTGATACCAAGAAATTTTTCTAAAAATAAATCATTCTGCGTTCAAATCTAGTTTAAGATTTGGGATGTTTGGCAAACAAGAGGCATGCATGTAGCTACCTACTAATTTAATAATCTCCGTTTTGTATTCTTTGTACATTAATTATTTTGAAGAATGTGTATAATTAAGACATAAGTCAAATTTACAACGTATTTAATTAATAAATGTAGATTTTTTTAAATCTATTAGTATACTGTATGGTGAAAATATAGATATAGTAGCGGAAGAAACTAATCGTCACATCTGGGTCGTTAGGAAATTGCATTCTTTGCAGAATCTCTCGCTCCTCGTTGAAATGGATGCACATTTTCACGCTATATTCACTCTTTCTAGTTCGCAATATGGTTTCATTTCCTTTGACATTAGATAGAAAATTACTTTTTAAAAGCGTTTAAATTTTACCCAATAATATTTTCTTAGTTTCTGATTTTTTTTAGTATTAATGGTAGTCGGTGATAGTTGACAGCGTCTCCTATTTAATGGTAGTCGATCGACATTTTCTCATGGATAGGTTGTGTGTGTATAGATAGATATACTTAGTTTGTTTTCCTTATCTCTATTCGCCATGGATGGTACACAGTTGTATTAGGAAAAGATTCGTCACCTTAAAGTGGAAATTTTCTTGCACCAGGTTAATTGCCAAAATTATTTTCAAACGTCTGTCAGTTGTTTGCTCACTGTTTTAGTTTCAAAAGGCACTACAAGTTTAAAGGAATAAATGTTAAAACTATCTAAGGCGTTGTACTCCGACTGTACGTGACAAATTTTGACATTTTGTTATTTGATAATTTTACTCATATCTGTAGCAATTTATAAAGCAATTTGTACATGCTAAAAATAGTTCGAACTGTGGCTACGATTGTAAATTGATATCTTAGCCTATATAATCTAAGGACATGCTCTGTGTACTAGATTTAGTTCTTATACAAGTTACCTACTTACTTGATGGTCACTCATATATAGATTCTATAACTGATACGGTGGTCATTTTTACTGCAGATAATTTTGAATTACTCGTAACAGTCGTAACATTATTTGTGTAACACAATAAAATATTAAATTAAATATAATTTAAATTTAAAATATTAAATTCCTCAAAAGAAAAATAAAGAAATCTTATAACAGAATGTACAGAATACTATGTAATAATCTTAGTGTCATCCCATATAGAAACCTTCTTTTTTCTAAGTCCTCTCGGATCCCGGCAGTGTAGGGTATAATGCGGGGTTATGCCGGATTCGTACCGGCTAAAACCCAACGACTTTCTAGGGCGAAGTTGATGGGCGGGGTGGCGAGGACGTTATGACACGACATCGGTGCCCCGACACGGCTATCCAGCGCGGGAACCTGTCAGAACCTCGGCGTACCCGAAAGTGGAGGTACGCCGGCCATCTCGCGAGACCTTACGACGGGTCCCGGTCAGGGTGGAAGGCGGTGGACATACGCCAGCATAGTACACGTTGTACTTAGTTACAGGGGTAATTTATTTTTCCTTTTGTTTGCCTATGCATGCTAACGGACTTGAATGAAATTCGGCAAACATACATATACTTATAGTACATGGATCAACAAACAGGATATCCTGGTGAATGTTAGGTTCTCACAGGATCGTTTAGAAATATAAAAAAATGGGCCCCACTGTCGCCGTGTTGGCGCCACCGTCGTCACAGCGTTACATTTAGGTATTATATTTTTCATTTTACACTAATTAGTTATTTAATTATTTTTAAATAATGAAATATATATGTAATTACTGTTTTACTGTATATTGTTAGTTGTTGTAATGTTTGTTGAAACTTGATTTATCCGTGTATTCGGACTGCTGACGTCTTTAATGGTTCCATTATGTCGGACCATTGAATACTTATGCTTTATATAGCTACCTACCCGTGGAGGACCATTCAAAGAGCTGAGTTGTTGAGTACTTGTCGTTTCACTGAGTTCACTTTGTCTTCTGTTTCTTTTTTTTAACGTCGACAGTGTTTATCTGCTGATCCATGAAAGTAAGTAGCTATTCTCTCTAATATTACGTTTAAAATTGCTTTAATAATTTGTCTTACTTGTTATTGTTTTCTTGTTTTATAATGAACTAGCTGTTGCACGCGATTTCGTTCGCGTAACTTTATAAAAAATATAGCCTATGTTACTCGCTGCTAATATAGCTCCCCAGCAGTGAAAGAGTTTTTCAAATCGGTCCAAACAAACAAACATTCAAATCTTATATCTAATAAGTTTTTGTCAAATTAAAACAGGATAGAATAGACCCAGGTTCGCATCTCAATTGTGTGTACACCTAAATATCTTTTCAATTTCATCTGTTAGCAATGGCACACTGCGTTTCGCAGTCTTTTGGGCTGTGACAAAAGGCCACAGTGAAATAACAGCATGTATGCTTTTATGTTTCGGTGAGTGAGAAAGGTATGGCCAGAGCCTATTTCTCTATCTCATCCTTAAATCCTACTACGTACCTGTGTCGTTGCTTGTGTTCTTGAGGAGCGTTCTAGTATTAGGTAACGCAATTTTTGAAGATTTTTGAACCCCCCTCCATTGATTATTGAACAACCTATCAGGGATATCTTTATTATCAAGGAGTGGTCCCTGATAATAAAGCTTTTTACGGGTGCAAGAATTTTAAAATCAGTTAAATTAGTTTTAGAGTTTACCCATTACATACTCGCACATGAAAATAATTACATACATGAACATGAAAATACAAAAAAAAATCAAATATTTCCTCTTTATATTATTAGTGTATGTAGATATATACTTAACAATGAAGTATAATTTAGTTTGATGGACGCATAAATTTTGTAATTTTTTAATACTAAATTAATTTCCATAAATACGTCGTTAATTTATGTATTACATACCTTAAAACATGTTTACATCATAAACCGCCTGCGCCAAGTTATTTTCGTCAGACTAATAATACTCAAGATTTGAGTTTTACGTCAAATACGGCGTCATCTTTGCGCTCAAAACAAAATTAACATAGAATAAATGTTAGAAAGTTATGTGTAATTTAAAAATTAATAAATTAATAATTAATAATTCATTTCAATGTATAGTTTTCCTTTTTTCTTATATTTTTTGTCAGCGTAACAATGTACATGATAACACTTTTTTTTACCATAGTTGATAGTTGACAAGCGTGAAATTGCAAAACATGCGTCAGTAAACGCATGCTTAAATCCTAATAGCATCTACATTGCTGACTTCTTTTGATTTTATGTAATTTTATGTTATCAGTTTCTGAATTGCCTGAATTCAGAAACTGCAGCAAATCAGCAAGAGCACATAAAATAAAAACTTGTCAGAATAAAATGGAGAGATGTACTTTAGGAGTCAAAAGAGAGGACAGAATAAAACATAAAAACAGTACTAATTTCAAGAATGCTCATACAATTATAAACAATTAAAATGGCAATGGGAAAATGAGAAATATACTAGGATGGTGACAGAATGGTATCCACGAGACAATAAAAGAAACGGTGATAGACAGACCAAAAGATGGGAAGATGAATTGCTAAGATATCTTATTGATATCGCAAGATATATATTTTGCATTTATTGCATAGATGCGCACTAATTTAAGAGTTGGCCTCTCTGCCAGTATATACAGATTTTAAACATTGTCTTTTTTCTTTTTGCTTCAGGGGGTATCATTCATAGGATGGCATCAGCGCACCAGATTAGAACGAATATTACTCGTATTGAGTGCTTTGCTGTTCCTGGCTGTCTTGCTGACCACATTGCTGCTACTGGCAATGCGTGGACCTTCTATCCTGCCAGTGCCACCGTGCTATCGACCTGAACCTCAAGGTAAGGGTACAAGATTTTATTGTAAAGTAACGGCATCGTAGTTAAAACAAGATCTTTACTCACCAATACACAAGAATAAACGCACTGTAATTTCAGAGCAATTTTCTATATGAGGTTAAGTATGGCCCCCGGATGGGCCTTCTTATCTTCTTATTCTTCTTATTCTTCTTCTTTATCTTGTTATTCTTCTTCTTTATCTTCTTTACATATTATAATTTGAAGTCACTTTCCGCGTCTGTCTATATGAGCACTAACTCTTCTAAAACCACGAATCAGATTTTGATGCGGTTTTCACCATAACTTAGATAATTTTTCAGAAAAGTTTTATATTGTACTAGCTGTCCCGCTCCCGCCCTGATTATCCCTCTATCCATTGGTGAAAACCGCATGAAAATCGGCGCAGTAGTTTTTGAGTTTATCGCGAACAGACAGACAGACAGGCAAACCTAATTAAGTTTCTATGTAAATAGAAAAATCAATATCTTGCCAAAGCTTAAGAGATACATAAAAATGATGTAGGTATAACAGATAATAAAAGTGTAAAAATGTGTATAAAACTGGGCGAAGCCGGGAGCGGGTTGCTAGTAGTTAACTGCAGAAACTCAGTCTACTTCAGTCTGGTTGTAAGTCGTTTTAAATAACTATAATATATATCGTTAATCACGTTCGAAATTCAAAATAACGCCGTTTAAAAACATTTAAGAGCAAATTCTATATTTAAAAAGAGCGAATACGTAGAAGTCGGAATAAGTTTAAAATTTAGAATTGCAGTGCTATTTCTAAAGATAAATGCGATGTATGGATGTATGCATGTTTGTAACTCTTTCATGCAAAAACTACTCAATCGATCACCATAAAATCTTGCATACACGTAGTCTGGGACACCAGAAAGGACATAGGGTACCTTTCATCGTTCAACGCGGACGAAGTCGCGGGCACCAGCTAGTCAAATATATACTATTTATATGACCGATAATTATATTATAGTGTTCTGACTAGAGAATTATAATAGATTTATATATTTCTATTCGCAGACACATTGTTGTTTGATAATGAACATTCTCGTATTTTAATTGCCTGATAATAATTTATGCAGATTGCTGTTGTATCTTTAAACATCGTTTAGCTTGTCTCTGGTTCAATACATTGTATAAATGAATCCATGTGAATAGTCCAGGAAAATTTACTAGCAAATCAAAATATGAGACCTTCAGGGGCATTTTTGATATAAGTTTCTAGAAGATTGAGCAGCATGTCTGGCCGTAGTTACCATCCCACCCCTTACAGAAAACAACCGTGTGAACTGTGAAATAATAGCGTGTATGCTGTTGTGTTTCGATGAGTGAGCAAGGGATGCTACAGCTCATCAAGAATAATGGGAATCCTACTAAGGCTGGCAGCACACTTGCCACCTACCATCAAGTGGGCCGTCGGCCTGTGTCGACTTTAACATAAACATTAAAAACGAGTAGGTTACTGGCGCATAATTGTAGAAATTGAGCAGCAGTTTAAAACTGTAGAAACGCAGTGCGACTAGCCTACTAAATCTGCTGTTTAAACGGCTTTTTTGAAGTTTGCCTCACATATTAGGTCATGGATGCAATCTACCACTCCTACCCATTTCTGTAGCCCGGACTGTGCCCACATTACAATTGACGCCACAGTAATTTTATTGAACGAAATTGGCCGCCAGATAGATGAGGAAGTTAGTTAGTTAGTGAAACTCATAAACGACAGGTCATAAAGCGATAACCGTTCGTTTACATCACTTTTATTATGATTGTTATCTACCTATAACAAGTAGGTATAGTGTAGTAGTATCTAACTATAGTGGATCACAGTTGTGGCCTTCACCTTGTCACATTCTCACGTGTTTAATACATGATGCCCAGACATGTCCAGACTTCCGCACTTAGTATTTACCTAGTCGTATTTAGTAAATACTTTCGACGCGATTGAATATAACCGGAATTAAACTATCCATATATATACATAGAAACAATGAAACATTAGAGGGGCGAGAGGTCAAGGAATGCAATTGCTTTAGAAAGGATGTTATTTTGAATTTTGAACATCATATACCATATATTATAATATTACTCGTGGACTCGTACCATGAACTGCACGTCAGATTATCTTCTGAATTGAAAACTTCTTTAGGCGCGTTGGGCATTTTTGAGAACTCCTGACACTGTTACCTTAACCGACACCTCTGTTAACAATTATAAAAGAACACAATAATTTCAAATAAAAAAGGAAAACGGCCAGTGATATTCCAAAAAGGTCGTCAACATTTTCGGTATAGAGGAGCTACTGAGAGCTTACTCTTTTTACTAGTAGTGGGTAGTATAAATTTTGTAGTAGTAGTTTATAATAATGAATAAAAAACACATAATTTAAAAGTATTTCCAGCTCAATAAATTTTTTTATGACGATTCAAAAAATAAATACTTACATAATTGTTCAAGTTTTCACTTTTGTCGGCACTCCCGGAGTGCCACTGTTTTTTTTCTATAGAGGGGATGGCTGCTAAAATACTAGTAGGCATGTTGCAAGTGTTTTAGAAAAAAAGGTACATTGGTTGAGGCGCAATTAGGTACCTGTTACCGGCTTCGCACGCACATAGAGGCAATATTTGCTCCAAATTATATACAAACCTTCCTCATTTATTGCTCTTTTCATTACCTAGTGTTAAACCGTATCAATATCCGTGGTTTAGAAGTTACTTTGTAAAATGTATAGATATAGAGCATAGAATCGCATACCCATATCTACACATAACAACAATACACATAACGTGATCCAACGGATTACACTCAAGCGATATTTGGATTGGAGCCTGGCCATCTTTGAATAGGTCTCTGAGTTTTTAACATAAATATTAATTTTTTTTTTTCAGAAGAATCCAGTGTATGCCTTTCCAGTTCCTGCATCTATACTGCCAGTGAGGTGATCAGAGCAATAGACGAGACTCAGAACCCTTGCGATGACTTCTACGAGTTCGCCTGCGGTGGTTGGATAAAAAATAATCCCATACCTGAGGGCAAATCCAATTGGGGAATATTCAGCAAGATCGAACTTCAGAATCAATTGACAATCAGATATGCTCTTGGTGAGTAATTGTATTTTGCTTTAAACTGACTTTACTAGTGATAGTTCAAAACCTGCTCCGACCTCCAACTTTATGGCAATTTCATGTGTGAATTATTGAACTATTTAGTTTTTGAGATGAGAGGTTTCCTAGAACATTATTGATATGAAGTGAAGATTTTCACTTCTAGGAAATGCTCGGCCTACGTATGGTCACGCAAAAAGTACCTATCTGTGAATTAGATTTGTATTAAATTTGCCGACGCCGATAATACTATATAAGGACTTATATATTGGAAAATATAATATTTGTTCTGTTGTTATTGCTGTTTAGAACTTTTTGTACGGTTAACAAAACAACTGATACTTTTTAAATATTTTTTTCTCATTTTTCGATTGTTGAAGTGCCACGGTTAGTAGCTAAACAGGAGTACAATAAGAAATCAACCTTCCCATTACGTCGTAGAATCATGAATCAATGCTATCTTGCTCAAATAAAAGCGCCTAAACACGGTCCTAAAATCGATGGTAATATCGGGCAGTAGTGGGGAGTCCCTTAGATCGCTCCCTAGAATTATGTTCCCCACTGCTGCCCCGATATTACTATCGATTTTAAGGCCGTGTTTAGGCGCTTTAAGCACTAAATTCTGCTTGATTACAAAAAACACCAAAAAACACTTCGTATCTGTTGTCAATTTTATTTATTTTATTTTGGAATTTTTATTTTAGTCTATAATACACTCAAAGTGTTGGTTATCAGATCAAGGAAAGTTAAAGTATTAATATCCAATCGTTTATTCTTTAAGGCTAAGTGGCTAAGGAATCTTCTACATGATAATTAAACCGCATTAAAAATAATTAAATAATTCAAAATATAAAAATTCAAAAAATACATCACAAGCATAACGTCACAAATTAATTTTACTCTTTTCTGTTTGTCGGCTTATTTTATAAATTGTTTCATTAAATTAGATAATAAAAATTATTTCTTATAAATTATTTTTTCAATATCAGATAGGCTAGCGGTCCGCTTGAGCTAACATTCAATTGTATGAATGTGAATAGACAAAATAGACAATCCTATTAAGCGTTACCCATCGTAACTGTTTGTTTATAAATAAACAACAACAATACAATTTTACTTAAACCATATAGTGGCTTTGTTTGCTAACCGTACTTGAAAACTGTTTTTCTCTACACACACTGCTACTGTGTTCGAACCACTTTAGCGTTACTGACATCGAGTTAGAGGTCCATTGTGAATTATTGTCTATCCATCATTATTTAACACTTTGTACGAAAATTAGATACTCACCTTTTCGGACGTCGCCTCGCATTCAACTTCTATTTATTTTGGCGATACGTAACTTGTTTACTGTGCAAATTTTTCAGTATTGTATTGAGGAAAACGATTTTTTTCCGAGCGCCAAGACAGCCAATATCACTGACTAGCATTTTTTAGTACTTAGCTGAAATCGTGGACAACTGCGTATCGCAGTCATTTGGGCAGCCCGTCTGGCGGCAGGCAGACAAGCTGACGGAGTGTAAAAATTGAAATCATTTGAAGAGTTCAGATACAAGCTATTTAATTGAGGCAAGGAAACCAGATATCAATAAAATGTTACTTTCAATGTTTCAAAATCGATTTGCATATATATAAGCCCGGGGTATGAAAATTGATGGAAGTAAAATCAAAATTGTCACACGGTATGCGTTACGTTCTATTTTTGAATATTTTAGAATATCTGAAGTTTTGTGTGTCAGCTCGTTGTCAGCGTGAAGCTAATAATAATAATATTATTATTATTAGCGCCATCTACACAATATTTCTGAAACTAGAATATGTTATGTAATAATACATCCTTGCGAAAACTAGATGGCACCTGAGGAACAGAGATGGCGCTGATATTAATTCGTTATGATAAATGTTCTTATAATTTTTATTATGTATTTTATAATCGTTCGTAAGGAGTAAACTCCAGTTGTGCGTCGGAGTTGACACACACACTATTTATAATTTAATTATCTCATCGCCATAATTATTATCAGCATATAAACGTCCATTGTTTGGACATAGGTCTTTTAAATTGAACGCTATTACACTTGAACCGCGTCCATCCACTGCCAGCCACTTGAGGTCAGCGATCTCCACTTCAAGTTTAGTTTGCTCTAACGCCCATCAACTACACGACAGATATGTCACGTTCATTCCCACTTCAGCTTTGAGCTACTATGTTGATCCCACCTTTGTTCCCCGATGGATCTCCATATTTCGGGTTATATGCCTAAGAGAAATGCCTGAGCCTCTCCATAGCATTGCCCTCTCCATAGCATACTGAGCAACCTGTAAATTTTGGAGGAGACATTTCCTTAGTGTACGTCTCAGGTCGTATATTAAAAACGACATCACGTAATGGTTATACACGTTCATTTTTAGACATTTTTACTACCGATACATGATCAAGCCTATTGTCCAAATATTGCAAATCATTGCATGACAGATCTGTCACGCCGATCTGACGATAGGCTTGGTGGTGTATGTCTGGCATTAGAATTTTAGCACCTACATATCTAAGAAGAAATTAAAAATTAAATTCCTTCCGTTTCTTCTGTTACAGAGAAAGTTAATGTATCGGACAATACGAGCGCTGAAGCTAAAGCTCGCATTTACTACGACGCGTGTATTGATACTAATGAGACCATAGAAAAAATGGGCGAGAAACCTCTAGTTGATATAATCAAGAAACTTGGTGGTTGGCATATTTTGAATAATACTATGATTAATCAAAAGAAATGGGATATGCAGAGACTGGTGCAGGACGTGCAGAACAGGTGAGGGTGTCTTAACATTTACATGAAAAGAATACAAATAAAAATTGATAAAAAAAAATACATAAAATACAAGTACAATGAAGATCTTAAATACATATTTGTATTTTTTTAACTTATAAAGTTGATGTTATATAAAACTAGATGGTGTCCGGACTTCGTCCGCATTGAAAAATAAAAAATATGTAAGCAATAAAACACTTGATCTCTTGTTGCTATAACACTTTTGTCAGGCGTTAGATTTTTACTTTATTTCAGATTATCCCACGGGAACAGTACTTTTTTTCTGGATGAAAGGTACCCTACGTTCTTTCCTGTATCCCTGACAACGTGTATGCAAAATTTCATGATGATGGGTTGAGTAGTTAAGGAGTTAAAAGGCAACAGACAGACAGACAGAGTTACTTTCACAATTATAATATTGTATGGATATGGATGAAATAGTTTTTTTTTATTTGCCTTTTCTGAACATGTGTAGAAATTCTTATTAAAGATACATTTGTGTGCTTTATTTTATAGGAAGCTCCTTTATTGCAGTGGGCAATTTATTATAATTAAAATGCTAACCACCTATTGGTATTTCATTTTTTTAAGGTACAATTTGGGTGGACTATTCAATTGGGCTGTGACTGAAGACGACAGGAATTCATCAAAACACGTGATAGTTGTAAGTCTTAATACTTTGTTTCGTTTACGCCAGAACACACACATTCTTAAACATGTAATGAGACCAACTGAAGTTAATTCAAGAAATATGCATTATTTAAAATCTATAGGTACTTATAAAATAGTTTATCCTGATTGACTATCAACGTACAGCCAAACAATACTAGGTCTAGTAAACTAAAATTTGGAATAGGAACAGGTTTTGTAAGGTTTGTAATGTAAAGTAAGCATTCGCAAAAAAGATTTTTGAAAATTTTAACTCCATGCGCTACTAATGGCTGGAAGCTCATCTTTATTGAGATAGATATATACTTTGAGAGAGGCGTTAAACAAGTACTAATCCACAGAAAAAATTAGTACATACCTAGTGGTGGGGATTACTTTAATTCTTATCTTTTTTATCGTTACAGTTGGATCAAGGCGGATTAAATTTGCCAACAAGAGACAACTACCTAAACAAAACAGCTCATAAGAAAGTTCTTGACGCATACTTAGATTATATGACACGTATATGCGTACTGTTAGGAGCCAATAAGCAAGAGGCTAAAGCTCAAATGACTAAAGTAATACAGTTCGAGACAGATTTAGCAAATATCACAACTCCTTCCGAAGATAGAAGGGATGAAGAAGGATTGTACAATCCGTATACGTTGAGAGAATGGCAAAAAGTTGCGCCGTTTTTAAATTGGACTGTGTTTTTCAACGACGCCTTTAATTTGGTCAATAGAACTGTAAGTAACAATTATCTTTCTGTCTCTCTGTATAACCGCTAACTCCTCCTAAACCACGCAAAGGAATGACGAATACAACACAACAGAAAAGAAGAACTATTCTTATCTGTTCTCCCGGCTCTAGATACAATGAAGATACTGTTGTGGTGAATGGATCCTAGGCTTAGATAACGAACCAATGTTGTTCTATAATTCGCGAATAGAATTATAGAACAATCCCTGTAGATATTTTTCTAAGCCGTTGCGAAATGAGTTATCAAAGTTTATCAAGGTTATCAAAGTTTTAAGTCTTTGCTGGGTCGAGTAAGTTCTTTCCCTTGCATATAGCTGGTGTTGCTTGTGTTCTTAGGCAACGGTGGACACCTCCGATAAAGTAGACCGTCAGCTTGCCCTTTTTTGTAATCTTAGCAGTTCGCTTGACGGTCCACATAATTGTAGGTAGTCACCGTCGTATATAAGACATGCAAACATCTGTGCTGACTTTAAATAGGATAAGTTACTTGTATATAGGATTAGGTTAGGATAAGCCATTTCCTGGCCACTAGAGAAACAGAAAAAGGAATTTGCTTCTACTCTTCTCTTACCTATTTATGATTTAACATTTGGCTTATTTCACCATCGACAGGAACGTTACGTACAGGCTCACAATACTAAAATTACGATATAATGCGTAATTTTTAATCTAACGCTTTTCAGATAACTGAGAACGACAGAGTAGTAGTGTACGCTCCTGACTATTTTAAAAACTTGACAAGAGTCATAAGAAAATACAATAATACAGAAGAAGACAGAAAGTAAGTATCACTTAGTTTTAATATAAATCTTGAAATATTGCAACTTCTCCTCGTTTATTGCTCTTAGCACTTTCATCCTCTTTTTTATTAACACATCAATGGTTTTGATAATATCATTTTCTTTAATTCTTTCAGAACTCTGACGAGCTACATGATGTGGCAAGTTTCCAGGTCTTTGTCGACGTACTTATCGAAGTCTTTCCGTGACGCCACTAAGATTTTGAGAAAAGCTTTATTCGGTTCCGAAGGCACTGAGGAATCTTGGAGATACTGCGTCACTGACACTAACAACGCCATTGGTATTATTTTTTGACATTATTTTATTTTTGACTTCAAAGTAATTGTAATTGACATTCAAATTAAATCCAATAGTGAGCTGAGAGGTTCTTTTGATAATAATCTCTGAAATATTAATTTGGTTATAATGAAATAACAGATTTTGTAATGAACAGAAAACCTGATTATAGTATCTAACGTTATTTAGTAAAAGCCCATCGAGACAATGCTTGACTCCAAAAATGACAGATTCAGGTTCCGATCCGGGTTTTTGACCTCAATTTCATGTGTGGTTCATTCTAAGTTATGATCACTTACTCTAGGTTCCTTGAAACCATTGCAAGGAAATCTAAATGTTCTAGAAGACTACCTCTGAATTTCTGTCAATCCGAAGGAGGAGAGCGTTGTACACAACGCAGGAGAAAGTAGGTAGTCTATACTTCCTCCCATTGAGGACTAAGCTTAGTGGTGGGACGTAACTTATGCATATTATAATAATTGACACAGAAAAGATTATGCTATTAAAAAAATAATTGCAATTTTTCACTCAATTAGTGAAATCTGTGTAAAAATCCGTTGGGTTGTTCAAAAGAAGTTAACGGAGATATACAGACAAGTAAAGTCGGGGTACGAAAACCTTTGTCAACTTTTAAATTCATTCCTTTATAAAGTTGTAGACACTTAGTCCCTACCTTTGTAAACTATATCAATGTTTCGTTTGAAATAAAACGTTAGCATGACTGATAATTACCCTGTCGATTTTAATCAAACATCGACTTTAAGGTGACGAACTTTTTCATACCCCGACTGTACATTTTTATTATATGTAAGTACAGTCGACATTTGCTTGCACCAGGGCAATATCAGTCATACCAACATTTCATAACAAACAAAACAGAATATTATGTTCACTTCTGTCTAGTTCACTTCAATGTAATCATATCTATTCAATGTATTTAATGTCAGTGTCCTGTTTTTTATACCTTATTAAATAAAATAAAATATATATATATATATATTGCATTGACGTTTGCAATAGCCTAGTTGACTGATAGGCTGTGCTTTAGTTTCAAAAGGTACTAAGAGTCAACTACTTAATAAAGGAATGAATTTGAAAACTGACGAAGCTATTAAGGACTCTACTGTACAAATAAAACATATATTAAATAGGTAAACAGGTAAACTGATAACTCAAAATAGATGTATTGCAAATTGATATTAATCTACTAAATACAATTATAACCGTTTAATTAAAACATAAACCGATTTGATTCATTGAATAGAGCACTATTTTCCCATGTGTTTATAGGTTTTGCTGTAGGAGCAATGTTTGTCCGCGAAGTATTTCATGGCGAAGCAAAAACTCAAGGGGAGATAATGATTGAGCATATTCGTAATGCGTTTAAAGCGAATCTAAACAATTTGAAATGGATGGACGCGGAGACCAGACAGGCTGCTGATATAAAGGCTGATGCCATCACGGATATGATAGGTAACTTATTTTCTAACCTATATAATAATAAGATATAAAGCTAAAGAGTTTGTTTGTTTGGTTGAACGCGCTAATCTTATGGTTTTATCATTTTACTATTTAAAGGTTTCCCAGACTACATTTTAAACAAGGAGGAGTTGGACAAACAGTACGAGGAATTGGAAGTGATACCAAATAAATATTTTCAAAACAATATAAACTTCAATATATACAGCTTGAAGAACGATCTGAAAAAATTGGACCAGCCTGTCAATAAGACCAAGTGGGGTGAGTGACAGACATAAGACGTTTTTTCTGACTTAAAATATAGCAATAGATTGCATTTGGTCATTATAATGGAAAGACGTCACGAGTAAGACAACTATTAAGTATAAGACGCTGTGCAAACGTAAGACACATTTGTGTCTTATCTTGTCTTGTGTTGCATACAAGATACAGGTGAATAATTTGACACATACGGTTTGCCAATCAAAAAAATATTAGTTATTCAAAAAATATGATGGTGGGCTGTGTGGGTAACAAAAAGTTTTGTTATTGCTATTTCGATTGAGACTTTTATACTATTTTTTTTTTTGTTCTTTTTTATAATCGAATTTTAAAACATAACTACGGAAATTAAATAGAATTCAAAAATGCTCAGATTAGTCAAAATGAAAATTTATTCGTGAATTCCGGAAAAGTTGACTGTAATGAATTTCTTTGCTTGATAATTCTGACATTGATTGAATCTTAAATTAGTTAATTTGTTTTTATGCTTTATAATGAACATAATAAATTTTAATTATGTATTTGCTAGGTATGACACCGTCGACAGTGAATGCGTATTATACGCCAACAAAGAACCAAATAGTTTTTCCGGCCGGCATTTTGCAATTACCCTTCTACGACGGCGATAACCCGAAGAGTGTCAACTATGGCGCAATGGGAGTCGTAATGGGACACGAATTGACGCACGCGTTCGACGATCAAGGAAGAGAATACGATAGGTAAAATTGTGGTTTATTTTAAAAAACATAATAAATTTTGTGAACCAAAATGGTAAACGATAGAAGTAGGTACAAATTTCATTTGAGCTTAAATTATGATATAAACTTTTTTTTATATTTCTAAAGATATTCAAACTCAAAACATGCACCGACTGTGAAAGCCCAACGAATGCGAACAACTATTTAAAATATTCTATATTTTTAAAATATTTAAATGTATTTCAATTTGATATTCCGAAAAGGAACCACTCCTCTACTGTCGCAAGGCTGCCCAATGATGACTGAAGTCAGTGTGCCCTTCAACATATTCCAACATAATACTCCGAAAAGTTACATACTGTAAAAAAATCTGTAAGTAATATGATTGTCTTCCAGGTTTGGAAATCTAAATCAGTGGTGGAATAACGCAACCATTGGGCGATTTAAGAAGCAAGCACAATGTATACAAAAACAGTATTCAGATTATTCTATTGACGAACAGCATTTGAATGGAAAACAAACGCTAGGTAGGTGATACAGATTTTTTATACGTATACATAGTGTCTTTAGAATTAGAATTTATTATTTTACTAGCTGGTGCCCGTGACATCGTCCGTATTAAAAATTAAAACATAATTATAACGCCTGACATACAATTTAACGCCTAAAACTATACTTTTGCTCAGCGTTGAATTTATATTTTGCCCTATTGGAATATTTAGCCTATTTCCATCATGAAATTTTATTCTATTAGTGAAGGAATTTCATAAATAGTATGAGTAGTTTCGAAGATTACCTCCTACATACAAACAAACATACAAATATATAGTATAGATATGAGTCTCACTCTGGGCTTCATTTGAATAGATAAAGTTGTTACACGCAATTTCGTCCGCGTAGGTATCTATTCTATTATTTATTAGCACAAACCAATATTTTAAATTAAACAAAAAATAAATGTGTAAGTAACTAATAGACCAAGCATAAGGCTATTTGCTGATATCGCGACATTTATGTGACCCAAAAGTAACAAAATTTATTGTGTTTTACAGGTGAGAACATAGCCGATAATGGTGGTCTTAAGGCGTCTTTCCACGCGTACATAGACTACAGCAAAAAATCTAAGGTCAACTACACACTCCCCGGACTGAAGTACAACCATAGACAACTGTTCTTCATATCGTTCGCTCAGGTATGATCGATTTGAGACGATGTTCCGTAACGAATGTGGGGTAATTTAATCTAACTTGGGGCAAAAAACCTTGCAGATATTAATAGTTACCTATGACATATCAATATAATTTAAGTTAATATAAACAATTAACTAATCAACAGATAAGTTGATTATAGAGTGTGAGAGCTGAATAATTATATTGTATTGTTGCGTATCGCATCTTCATTTAAAACCTTAAAAATATGTTGAGTGCAAATAGTATATACATTACTAGCAATACGCCCCCGGCTTGACTAAATCTGAGTTAGGATTAATTAAAGTAATAAGAAAACGACAAATAAAAGCTGTAATAATATAATTTGGGGTTAAAATTCTAATTCAAATCATTTATTTACAAGTAACATGGGTCAATGTGAACCAGTTCTTATTAGTTTGGATATGCAACCTCATGTACTGCCACGTCTGGCTTGTAAAATAATAACATACAAATCTACTTACTTAATTAAAAAATATATAAAGTGAGAAAAAATATTATCGTAATCAATTGTAAATTTAAACGTTAAATCATTCAATTTGGGACTATAATCATTTTATTTTTCAGGTATGGTGTTCAGCCATGACCAAAGAGTCGACAAAAATGCAAATAGAAAAAGATGACCACACCGTAGCTAAATACAGGGTGATCGGACCAATATCTAACCTGAAAGAGTTTTCAGAAGAGTTTAACTGTCCTGTAGGGTCTAAAATGAACCCTGAACATAAGTGCGAAGTTTGGTAGAGATTTGAGCGCTTTATTTAAAACTTCAGTTTATATTTTTTATATTGACGTAACTGAAAATATTATATTGACTGTGTAGTAACATAGGGAAATATTATTACATATAAAAAAATTACATACAAAATTAATTACATAGCATATCGACAATATAATGGTCACATCACTTTTACTGTCAAGGCCACAGGTTCGAATCAGTGTTTAGAATATCAGCAATACAATGTTAGATTATTTTGCGATATTTGCTGTGTATATTCCATTTTCATTTCCATCTTCTACGAGTACTCACTCGACACTTAATGTAGGTACTAAATATCTACTTCTTTGCCAGGTACCTACTAAACATGTAAGATGTTACAATGTGCCAAATCTTGTTCTAACTTTCATATGGTAAAGTTGTTAAACTTAGAACCTAAGAAAACTCTTGAAGAAGTAACAAAACGAAGAAATCACAAATAATTCGAATGACTTCTAAAGGTCTTTACCTAATAGTTGGATTGGAGGTGGGGAAAGCACGGGTATTAAGATAGTATGCGAGATATTTGATAAAATAGTTCGGAATTTATCTACCTATTACATTTTTAAATAAAAAAAACCCTGATAGTGACACTTTCGCAAACTAACTATATATTTGTTTGTATAGATTTGGCTCATACTCGTACTATCGTGCTGTTTCAAATAGAAACTTAGGTTATTTACATCATTATGTGATGTGATGATGACTCAGTGACTCAGTGACTCACTGAATGACTCATTGTCACTATTGTTACGTGTTATAATATCAATACAGGTGTAAATCGAGAGTATTTGGCATTGCGAAAGTATTGAAATCTTAACGGTTACATACCTACATGTTGTTTCTGAAAACCGAGTCGAAAAACTTTTTGAAGTGAAAACTTTTATGAGAAGAAGAAGAAGAGTTGAAGAGTGAACGTAAATGAATCATCACGCTCGGGTCGGTGACGCTGAATCGGGTTTACCTACTCGGCTCCACTCAACATCAAGCGCGCTCGAAGTCACACATCATCTCAGCCGCAGGACGTCCACTGCTGGACATAGGTCTCCCCCATAATTTTCCAATAGGACCGGTCAGAAGCAGCCTGGATTCACCGTTGACCTTTTTATTCACCGTTGTCTTTATTAGGTAGTCTGTGGACACCTTGTGGGAATTTGAAGTTTTCACTTCTATCGTGTGGTCACTAGCGCACACTCATTTTTTATTGATTTTATTATTAGATATTCTATTTTACACTTCTTTAATTTATTTATATTAAGTATATATATTCTAAGGGAGGCCAATGGACGCGCGTCCTACTGCTGAGATGATGATTTTATTTTAAATAAATAATTGTTGTAAATTATTTAAATCAATGCAATAATATGTATGTATATTGATTTAAATCATTTGTATTCCAAAAATACAACTTGTTTTTTTTTTTGAGACAACGTGTAAGTATAATCATAGAGTAAATAGTACTTAAGTACTTAAGTACTTAAGTACTATTTACTCTATGGTATAATTTAATGTTAGTGTGTAGGTAAGTGTTTTTATAGTATTGTGTATTATTAATAATATGCTATGAGCTTAGCGTTGTTTTATATAAAGGAAATTTGTACCTCTTACAATATTTTATTTTAAATATTTAGGTTAAGGGTCAGATCATACCGAGACGCGACGCTGCTCGCACATTTTAAAATGGCAATTCAATATAGAACTAATTTACTGCACAAATAGGTACCTAAGTATACAGTTCAGTGATTACGCGATGTCGCGCTGAACTGCGTACCTTTTTTAATACACAAAAGGGTACGTACTCACTGACCTGCGTACCTTTTTGTGTAGTAAATAAGTTCTGTTTACCTGCTATCTTAAAACGAAATATTTTATTGCTACCTTTCAACCTAAATATTGCATTTCTACCTTAAAAATGAGCGCGTCGCGACACCTTTTGGTGTGAATTGACGCTAAGTTAGTAACTCGTACCACAAAAATTCGTTTACGTTATCTTAACAAGGTTGTATCAATATGCGTCATAATCGCAGAATTACCCATTGACTTCCATAGACTAGAGGGCTTATTCTCCCGTTGACGGAACTACTGGGAAAAAAATTCTCACTAGATCCGCCACAGAACTACTTCAACGGAACTAATGGAAATAATCAAAAATAATAGAGAAATTAACTTAATATATATATTCCTTATTATTTAATATTCAATAAAAAATAAATTATTTTAAAATGTAAATGGTAAATAATTTAAATGTCTGTGCTGTGGTAAATAATTTAAAGTTAAACATGGAAAATATTTATTTAAACAGACATTGAAGTCAGTTGAGGGAAAGATTATGGAAGAAGTAGTATTATAATGAATTTATAGTATTAATAAAAAAGGGAATTTATAAAATCGACTAAAACCGCGGTTTTATATTAGCTTGCAGTGCTAGAACTGGATTTAATGTCTATTGTATTGCTTTTTGTGTTAGAAATCGATATATTCATTAATTAAGTTATAATAAGTTTATATGTTGAAGTTAATGTGGACAATGTTAGTCGTACTTAATTTTAAGCGATCAAATTAATAATTTTTGGATTATTTATAGTGCCATCAATTTTATTTATTTAAATGCCTATATTTACTTTTTGTTAATCATTTAAATTTTTCAAAATAAATAAAAATGCTGTTCGTTTTTATTTATTCAGTTACCATTTTGTATATAATTGCGTAGATAATAAAATAAGTACAGTCACGGAAATTCATTTTTACTCTACTTCTATGATTCGCTTTTGGGGTTTTTTATAAGTAGATACCTATTGTATAAATTAAAAATTAATCTTCAATCATCTATTTATAATAGCTGGTACCTGCGACTTCATTCGCGTTGAAGAATAATGAGTGATAATATAACGCCTGACATCACTATTGCTGTAACGACGGTGGCGCCTCCACTAATGAAGAAGGTGGCACCACCACATTTTTTTAATTTTTAGATGATCCCTCGGGAACGGAACTTTTTTCTGCATGAGTACCCCTGAAAACGTGTATGCAAAATTTCACTATGGTTGGTTGAGTAGTTACTCGTATGGCAGACACAGTTACTTTCGCATTTATAATATTAGTAAAGTATGCATACTAATTCTTTGAGCTGTGATACAAATAGAATTTGCATGAATATTATCTAAAGTTAGATGACATCTTTTTAAAAATTGTAAAATTTATTTACTCACTCTTGAATCCGCGACTGTACAGTATTATAAATTATTGTTTACAAAATATTTGTTGTAACTTGCGTGTGTGATAAAATGTACAATGACTTTCCTATAATTATAGTTTATAATAACTGGGTGTCTAGTTTAATTTAAAAATATCTTTTAAAAAATTGCTTACATTATTTAGAAGCGCTAAAAGTGTAGTATTCATAGGTATGTATGTACTTACCCCGACTTACTTGTAATGTATATCTTATAAATACTTGTAAGTGGATTTATAATTATTGAAAAATAACAACAATCCCAAAAGTAATAACAATAACGGTAAAGTACCTAATAAGTAAGTACCAGTTAAGGTTTTTTTAACAACCATAACTGGTGCACTGGAATGGAATAAAATTAATATAATATACCCTACATACTTACTGCACTGACCCATAGAAAATTAGCCCGGCGTCAGTATGTTACCAATGATTAATCCTAATATATATATATGTAAATGCATGTTTCTGGAGTTTCATAAAAAAAATAGCTAACAGAAAGAACAGAACTGTTAGTAATTTTTTATACCTCCTTTGGTTTTTGTATAAAACCTGGCTGTCTGGTCGAGCAGGGGTAACTTGGTTCATAGTGTCACAATACAAAGGGAAAAAGTTAGGGGTAACTCCATATATGCGGGGTAAAGCGACCTTATTGTATGAATTAAGTGCACAAAAAAGTACGATCAATATACCTACCTACCTACTTATTAGTAGTGTTATTTAGAATACAATAAATTAAAATTACATTACGAGTATTTTATACTCTATATTTCCTTCAAAACGCTTCGTATTACTGAAATATGACAATAACATCATTCTTGTCTATCGATGTCTCTTTTACCTAATAAATATTATTTATAAACAGTTTTTACTGCGTATACCTATAGACTATATTCATTATTGCATAATAAAATGTATTTTTTAAATACGTATAAGTTTATATTTTTTATCACCATTACATACACTTGGTTATTATAAAGCAAAGATATTAAATATATAAATATACTTTAAACTCTTTGTTATTAAGAAGTTTAAGACGTCATCTTTAATAGAAATTTACGGAAGCCACAAGTAATAATTTCTAATTAAGTAGGTACCTATTAGTTGTGCGTTTTAATTTTCGAACGATATTTACATAGGATCAAGTTGAATTTTTGCAAATATATTCATACGATTAAAATAGTTCGAAATTGATTTTAGCAACCACTAAGAAAAGATTTTTGAAAATTTCCACTCTGTGCGAAGCCGGGAGCGTGTCGCTAATATGCAACTATGTAATAAAAAGGAGCATTTAGCTCTAAATAACAGTACAAGAAGCGAACCGCAGAATAGATAGGTACACCTATATAAATCATAAAGCTGATTGTATTGGATTTTCTTATTTCCGTTCTTATGAAGAAATTGCATTTACATTTTCAGTTTTACTTTGATCCAAAATAACGCTTGTAAATTAAGACGTACCTACAGTAACTACTTTTGTATGAAAATAAGTACCTACTTTCGAGGAATTCATACGTTTTAATGCAATTATTCCATATCAGATTGTAGCTATATAGTAGAGACCAAAAAGGTATTAAAGTATACCTACCTATATTGTTATTTAAAATGAAGTATTATTTTGTAAGTCAAAATGTACCTATTATTAAGTATTGCCATATATAAATATTTGTTGTATAAAATATTTAATACCTTATAAATATAATTAAATATATTTATGCTCTGAGTATACTTTTAATGTAGGTATTTTTTAACCACATGAGTCACAAAATACAAAGTGTCCTATTTATGTCAAAATACTTCAGTGATTGACTCGTTCAAAAATCACTTGCAAAAAAGAAACAATAGTAAACAAAAATACAGAGTTTTTGTTAATAAACATGACTCTTATGCTGTATGTGTCATAGCTTTGCATGAAGATAAAAAGTTTATGATTTAAATTATTTTTGTCTTCTTGGCAACTACCTATTTAATAAAAAAAATTAATTGGGGAATCCCAGTAAGTAAATAGGTAAGTAACTAAAGCAGATACCTACCTACCTACAATGAATTTTAGGCTGAGGCGTCGTGGTTTGACCGCGTAGTTCGATTGATCGGACTAGTAAACCAATACTTACTTACTTAGTTGAGTCAACTACAGTCAACCAACATCTGACAATTGGCTCTTCAAATGCCGCTCTTTATCTTGAGAAGTGATAAATTGAGGAATATGAGTAAGTAAGTAGGTAATGTAGATACAATGGATTTTAAACCTAGTCGAGTTTCAAACAATACCTGACAAAATGGCTTTTCAAATGTCCCCTCTATCTTGAGAAGAAACTCATTACCTAATTTCGAGTATTAATTCTATCGAGTGTTGTGGTGGTGTTGACGTGTTGTGTTGTAAAGAACTCATTAGTTAGTTACTTTACTTATTAGATATTGACTGACTGGCTGAATGGCGGCTGACTGTTCTACTGAGACAATTTTTATAGTTTCATCTTATTTTACTAAACGTAGGTATGAACCATATATATGTCATAAAAGTTTATTTCTATGTTTTTAGTTTATGCCTTAGTATACCTAGATAAAGATCAAATTAGGCCCACTTTTATTAATTTCTTAATTTCTTATTAATCATTTATTTCTTGCAATGGTAGATTCTTGCCAAAGAATATAACTACTCTCTAGCGAGCCTCTCGCTCTGTAAAAACCTCTCGCTAGAACATCGTCGATTCTTCTAGCGAGAGGTTTTTGCAAACAACATAATGGTGGCAATGGTGTTATAAAGTGATTCAGCTCTTATGTTAATGTGAACTCTTCCAACAATACAATTTTGTCAAACGGTATGATTATAATATATATTTAAAATACTTGTGGCGACCTTCTTTAAGTTACCTATTTGGAACTTACGTTTTAGTTTCCGTGTCATTCTTTCAAATGAAGAAGCACGGAAACGAGAGACAGTCGGCCTTCAACTCTGCTACAGAAAGCACGCGCTTTTTCGCCACTCATCACCACAAACGCCCATCGTGCGTAATGTAAAAACGCCCATTCGTGCGTTTCTCCAAATGTATAAATGTATATAATAAATGTGTGTAAATATGTAAATATTTAACGTGGAGTCATTTACATCCCACATTTAAATTGGTGACCCCGACGTGATAAATGAACATTTTAAGAAAAATTCGGACAGTTTTCCATAGTTACCGTGTTGTTGACAAAGTGACATTCGAAACAAACGAAAGTTTTTTCTACGAAATTGCATTTTACGTCGAAGACTACGTCGTCAAACGAAACCGAAATACGACGTCATCGAAGATTTCGGACAGAAGCTAGCTGGCCTGAGAAAGTCGACGCGACCGCGCGCTCCTAGTAGCGTTATCCAGGCTGGCGCACACGGATACGTTCCAGCAGCCGGTTCATCGATCCGGATAATGGACACGGCTAGTGCCATCACCCAACAACGTGCCACCAAGTGCTGTCCACTCCTTCCAGTCTACTCTTCGTTACGACCTACGGTCTCCGGGGGGGCTGATGTGGCGACCTTCTTTAAGTTACCTATTTGGAACTTACGTTTTAGTTTCCGTGTCATTCTTTCAAATGAAGAAGCACGGAAACGAGAGACAGTCGGCCTTCAACTCTGCTACAGAAAGCACGCGCTTTTTCGCCACTCATCACCACAAACGCCCATCGTGCGTAATGTAAAAACGCCCATTCGTGCGTTTCTCCAAATGTATAAATGTATATAATAAATGTGTGTAAATATGTAAATATTTAACGTGGAGTCATTTACATCCCACATACTTTTAAATCTGATTTTAACAATTTGAAGTTTTAGGCCAAAGAATATAACTACTCTTTGTTTTAGGCCATATTGAAAACAACATTTTGACTAACGATGATTGGACTGTGTACATTGCATATAGAGTAAATCATTTTAATGGGCTTGACATTTGACAGATATAACAAAACAAAATGTCTCTCTGTCGATGTCAGTCCTATGTCAGTCAATGAGGAGAAATTGATTGAAGTTCAGCCGAAACACTCAGAAGTCAGACAGAATAAAAAAAAAAGAAAATGGTTCCGAAACCACTGTCAGAAGAACGCATTGCTGCGCTTATTTTAATGAAAATTGTGGTTTTTGAATAAATATCATCGATGCTAAATAGGCGCTAAATGTCAAATAATATAATATTAATTATTATTGGTTGTAAGTAGTTTTCTACAAAAATTTCGCTTCGTTTTATTGTTATTATAATTTATAATAAGTTTCCTTTATCGTTGCATGTATTGGTTTCTTTTAAACCTAGCTGCAATTGAATTTTAACTGTCAACTAAAACATTCAACCAGTTTTTTTTAAGAAAGTTATGATAATCTGCATTGTTTTACAAAGATTTAATGTGTTTACTTAATATATTTTTCCGTTTCAGTGAAAAATGGAACATATTGTGCTTAAGTCAGAATTAGACTCGAATGGGGACATTTTACTGTTTTATGTTGACGGTAAGTAAATCTCTATCTTGTTTTATATGTAACTAGCTGTTGCTTGCGACATCGCCCGCGTAACTTTATAAAATATGGCCTATGTTACTAGCTGATGATGTAGTTTCTATAGACGAAAGACTTTTCAAAATCGGTCCTTGTAGTTTTTGAGTTCATTCATTACAAACAAAAATACAAATCTTGTCTCTTTAATTCTTGTTTTTGTTGGAATAAGAAAATTTTATAAAAATGTTATGTCAAATATAACCTGTTAGTTTAAACCCACATCTGTGCAAGTGAACCATTTTAATCATACAACTATGTTCATATTTGCCTTCTGCCTCCTTTTTTATCTGTCTCTAATTTATTTATCTTTTTGTTATGTAATTTCATAGATAAATAACTCTTTATTGAACACCATATTCCAGTTTCGTAAAGATACAAAAAGAAAAGATAAATTTCAATTAGTGTATCAATAGGTTGTCTTATCTTTTAGAGTTAGTTTCCTTGAAGGATAGTATCCACTATGGTAGGTATAAGGCTACTTTTTATAATTTTATTATGTATTTTTGTGCTAATACTTAGGTATTGAGGTGAGGTGTAAAGTTATAGTCAGTGGCAGGACAGCTCTGGTGGCAGTGAGCAACCCTCTTAATGAAACAACAACACTTTCTTACTCCCATAACTTATTGGCGACAGCACACTTCATCTCATTGGTGTGTTTGTGTTTATTTATACAGTCATTCCTGTGTAAGCAATGTATGGAGGAAGCAAACAAATTAATAAAGTTTTGAAACTTGTGTGGGTTATACCTTTGGGTCTGCTGAACATAACCCACAACTCTGCCCACCTTTCCACTTGCCGCTTCACAACCCCACATTGTGAAATTTGTCCCCGTTAACGGTTTTTTAAGTATTTTGCGAAAACTTTAATAGATATATAAAAGTGTCAAAGCCAAATTTAGCCTCATTAAATTCTAAGCAAAATATGTTCTATGCACCATTTTGATTAGCTTGACGGTTTTCAAGTTATAGCTAGTTTTAATTTGTGGTATTACAATGTTATATGTTGTGTTTTGTTACAAATTATGTAATTGGTTATTTATGAAAAGAGCAACTAGGGGGATTCTTGCTGAGTTCTTCCCCCTAGAAGCAGCAGCATTCCGAACCGGTGGTAGTTTATAATTATGATAAAGATAAATGTTTTGTAAAAACTTACATCGAATAAATGATTTATCATAATTATTAAACACTAAATTTTCATTAAATTTCAGAGGACGGTAACCCTACACAAGGAGTGGTAACAGCTGCTCAAGGTTTTCAAGAAAACGATGAAGTCCAGTTGTCAAATGAAGAAACATACGTGTTGGATATAAAAAGTAGTAATGTTGAAAATGATAGTGATATGGTTGAGGCACAGGAGCATACAACGGAAATGATAAATGAAAATTGGACAGATGAGGAGAATCAACGTCTATTATCGTTCTATGTTGACAACAAGCAAACTTTTAAAAGTGGTGTAGAGAAACATCATTTGTGGGCAGTTGTATGTAATACTTTGCTGCATACGAAAAATCCAATTTCCTGCGAAACTCAATTCCAACAGTTGAAAAATAAATATGCACAGCTATGCATAGAGAATAAGACTACAGATAGACGGCCCATTTTTCAGTTAAGCCATAGAGCTTTTTTTGATGATGAAGCTATAAATGAAATGGTTAAGAAAGCTTCCGCATATTCGTTGGCAAAAACTTTGGCACAAACTATGCCAGTACAGGAGCCGGTAAATGCCAATAAAAATGTTACAATAATTAAAAATAGTGCAAACAAAACTCCAAAACCTATTACCTCAATAGAGAGTTTAGAAGTTGTTAAAATGTTGAATTTATATTTAAAATATAAAAATGCATACAAGAGTGAACATTTCACAAAAGGCTTGTGGGATTTGATTGCCGCCGAGTTGGGGCAAGACGACTCTGAATATTTGCAAAGAAGATTTTATAATTACAAAAGTCATTACGTACGTATGTTGGATAGGTGTGCAACGGACGGACCGAATAGTGTTGTGTGGCCTTATATGTCTCACTTCGACCAGATATACAAAAATGATGAGGAGTTTCAGAGGAGGTATGGAAAGAATAAAGAAAAACACACAATGGAAGTGAAAAAGTTGAAGTCTCAGCGTATAGAACTGGAGGCTAATATTGATTGGACTGATTCCGAAAATATAGTTCTGGTCAAATATTATTTTGATAGTTTCCACGAGTTTATGGACTCTACCATACCTGATAACTTTCTTTGGACCGAAGTGGGTCGTTTATTGGATCGAAAGCCTGAAGCCTGTAAAGCAAAATTGTCTGAACTAAAAAGAAAACATTTGCAGAAGTACATTGAGGGTAGTTATGAAATTTTAAAACGTACGACACTAGCGACTTTGAATGACAGTGTCATATGTAAAGAAGTTAAGTGGGAGCTATCGAAACAGTTGGTAGAAGATTCGGAGTCCTGGAAAACTGAAGAAGTAGTTGAATTGGTGCAGTTTTTCTATGACAGCATAGAAATGTTTAAGGATCGAGTTTGTTATTTCGTTTGCTGGTCCGCTGTTTCTGTGAAATTGAACAAAAATATACACAGTTGTAGAGGGCGGTGGCAGAATTTGTTGACTCTGTACAAATCGATTCTCGATGAGAAAAAAGAGAATCCAGACATGCAAATAGACTGGAGATATATAGATTTGTTTGACAGAATCTTCGATTACGGTATGGATACAAATCTTCTAGAAGGATATCAGTTTGAGTATAATACCACACCTAACGTTTCAGGTAAGTTTTAGGCTCTAAATTGTTATAAATTAAAATAAATTTCTTCATAAAGCAATTCTGGGTATTTTCAAATACACTTCATTAAATTGTGTACTATATATTTGTATAATAACATATGTGTAATATATGTATTTGTTTCATATAATTTTTAAATTAATTTTTAATTTATTATTTCCATTATTATTCGCATAATTATTGTTCCCATTGTGTTCGTTTTAAATCTCTATTCTTATATGCGGCTCCTTCACAGTATTAAATAGCTTCTTGTTTCAATTAGTTTGCAATGTAAAGAAAGACAGTTGATTGGAGGTTCGACAGTTTAATTCAACTGCCTCCGTTGAAATTTTGCAGAAGTCAAGTGCGTAGAATCATTGGCTGGTTGCATATTACAATGAACAAGAAAATCTCCCCTCTATGTTAACCCCTAGTGTGTAAGAGTCTTTACTGTTTGTGATATTCAATTGTGTTAAAATTCCTTTCAGCCAAAAAAGTTGGAGTAAAAAATGACAGCAGCGGTGTAATGGAAATATCCGACGAGGAGGAATTTGACGAGAGAAGTTTCTCTAAACGCTCAAAACATCACACGGGCGATACGAAAGCCTTCAAAATATTAGAGTTCTATCAGAAACACAAGGACAAGTTTCAGAGTACACGGAGAAAGCAAGTGCTCTGGGAACAATTGTCCAAACAGATTGGCATAACGCCCTCGGAATGTGCCCATAGGTTTAGAAATTTCAAACAGGTGTACACCAGTTACATACAGAGGGAGATAAATAAGCCACAAATGCCTATCCTATGGCCATACTATGCTCTGTGCAAAAAGGTCTTTGGATACAGAGCGATCAAAGCCAAATTGAAGAACGAGCATAGGGACTCGGATGACTCGGACGATTGGACAGCAAAAGAAATAAAGGCTCTTATCAATTATTTGGGCAAAAATTTCGATGATATTAACTTGGAGGGCGAAACTAGAAGGAAATGGGTTGGGTTGTGTAAGGAAATCGGTAAAACAGAGTTCGCTTGCAACGACAAGTTTCTCGAGCTGAGAAAGTCATATAGGAAATTGAAGACTATGATGTCAAAGGATCCTTATTTTAAAGTCTCATGGAAGTATTATAAGTTGTTGGATGAAATTTATAGTAAGCAAAGGGATTTGAAGCGAAACTCCATAGAATATATGGACATATCTAATAATGGGCAAGAGAATGGATTACTCCAACTGACGGAAGGTAATATAATCATGTTCATTTTTAGTTAATTTTTTTTTAATAGGTGTATTATAGGTCCCAGGTTCGATTCCGAGCAGAGCCAACCTGTGGCTCTCCTGAGCTCTTTGAAGCTATAAAATCTTTAATCCTTCCGTGGTCAGCAGCGCACTAGCAGTACAATAACTATGGCGTTGCTCATGTTATAGGCGACGGTAGCCACCTACCATCAATTGGGCCGTCAGCCTGTCTGTCGACCTTAACATTTTAAAAAATCAATGCTCTGCGCAGAATAAATCAGAAAGAAGAGTTATATTCCCGTTGCGTCACGTGACGGATACGTGGCGGTTGGCACCGCAGCATATTTTTGTATATATTACGATAGACATCAGTCCACTTGATGGTAGGTGGCTACCGTCGCCTGTAACAGAAACAACGTCACAGGTGCACTGGCGACAATATAGAACCTTATGAAAAAATCCATCGGATTCATATCAGATGAATGTGGTGGCTATTTTTAAGACTTGACTGTGTGTAGGGGACAGACAGTCTTGTTCCTAAAAAGGGAATATACTAATTTAGTAAAGCAGTATTTTAGTTTATTAATAATTTAGTAAAATAGTAATAAATATTATACATGTCCTTCAGGGAAAAGCCTCTAAATAGAGATTTAAAAAAAAAGAAAAGAACACTGTAACGTTTAAAGAAATAAGTCCCATTGTTGAATATAAAGGCCTTTTCTACTACTATACTTCTCTGCAAATAGGATTTCATTTGTCTTCAAAAATTGCAGGTTTCCTGATACACAAATGTCTCTTGCGATGTTTTTTTTTTTTTACCATTAAGAGTTTGCTATATTTGCTTCTAATCTGCAGAAAAAATCTAGATATTTTTAAAGGTGCTAAGTCCGCCTAGATTTGAATCTGCGCCTACCGCATAAAAACCGAACCATTGTCACACTATTATTTACTATGCATATTTCTTAAGGATATATATTTTTTTTTACTTACAGACGATGATTATCAGTGCATCATTATTATGCCAGAAGGAGAAGATTTGATAGATTTTAGCACTTCCCAATTTAGCGTAGAAGAAGTTGAAGAGTCGGCGATACAAGAAGAGGTCAAATCGAAAACAGTCACATACTGGAATTTAAAAGCTAAAAGACAGCTACTTTTGCTTTATATAAAGTATCTGAAAGCTAATAAGAATAAACCTATTGTGTCTGCGGATATGTGGAGGGAAATAGCTATGGAACTTCAAAACAAAAATGCCTTATCTGCTCGAAAGATGTTTGCCAAATTGAAATATCGTCATACAAGGCAGAATATAGAATGTACTAGGGAAACTCAAAAATTGTCTCCAATATGGAAGAGAATTTTGTCTATGAAACGAAAATTCGCGAAAACCATAAAGAACGATGGAGAAACAATGGTGTACAAAGATGTGGCGTTACCAGATACAAAAGTGTTGGAAGCTTTGAAATATTATAAGGAGCGTTTAGAAGAGTTTCTAAATCCACAATTTGATAAGAAATATTTGTGGAATGAACTCTCAAAATGTGTTGATCTGCCGTTTTTGAAGATATACCACAAAATACATTATCTGAAGAATAATTATAGTTCAGAAGTGAATAAGTCGTCTGGAGGAGAGACTCCATTCGATGAAATCCTTAGAGAGATTCTAGCAAAGGAGAAATATTTGGAAGAGTCGAAAAAGTTTGCCAAAACCGATGCGAATTACACCGATGATGATAGTCCTTGGAGTGATGATGAAGTGGAAAAGCTTTTAATGTGGTATTTAACCAAATTGGACCAATTTAAGAATCCGAAATACGTTCGCAGCTACCTCTGGAAGGAAGCTTCGAACGCATTGAAGAAAAGTGCAATATCCTGTTCTAAGAAAATGTCTGAAATCAGGACCCAATATAGGACCATGGTCAAAGAGAATATAGAGCAATTGAACGACTGGAGGTTCCATAGTTTATGTCAAAAGATTTACGGTACTGGGAGAAAGAATTCCCCGATTTCGATCAATTGACGTTTTTGTAATTTTTATGTAGTTTTACGATGATTTGGGATTCTTTTACGAATTGGATTATTGCTGATGTACTAAGCGTGATAGAACGTTATTTAATTCTTATAGGCCAGTTTGAGATGCCTAAAAAATGGTTCAAATGCCCTATTGAAAAAAAAAAAGAAATGTATTTAAAAAGTTCCTTGGAGTTTAAGAAAAATTAAAACTTTATACCTATGTACTGCTTTCTTTTATTTCATTACAACTTCAAACGTTTGGGTGCATCTCGTAATATAATAGGTCGGGAAAAAAAGGTTTTCAATCATGATAACACACATCTTTAGCCACTCAGCAAATGTTAAGAGAGTTTAGTTCAATTAATTAAATCTAAATGAACTAATATTTAGTATAGTAAGGGCGCGTTCCCACTGTGTCGTAACTATTAATTATCGTCAGACTACTGTCTCTAGCTCTAGCTGTTCCCATATGTCTTGATTGTCTTGATAATTTGTCGTCACAGCGAAAAAAAAGTCGTAGACGACAGTTAATCGTGTCGTCCTATATGTGAACACCTCCATTTAAATATACAAGCCACGACGCTTTAAACTTTACTGCACGACTATCTGTCGTCACGACATAGTGGGAATACTATATCTATCTATATAATATACCCTCAGTTTTGGTATATATTATATATATCTAAATATTCTAAATGGTTACTATAAAAACAAACATGTCTCAATTATTTCACAGTATTTATGATCTGACTTGGTATAAGTCGATGTGAGTATGGTTACTCCCCATTGACTCCAAAACTGCTCAACCGATTTTGATGAAATTTTAGCCCAGTAAAGTTTACTAGCGATAGGAGAACAATTTTTAGTAATTTTGTGTCATTTTCCCTACAATTTAATACAAAATTAGTTTTTTTTTTAATTAGAAAAAATGAAATATTCAATGCCTGACAAAACTATTCGGAGCAATACAAACCGAATAAATGTTTTAACACAAAGAAAAAGTTGCGCGGACGAAGTCGTGAGCAAAAGCCAGTTTCTTTACATAGTATAAATTGAAATCGCTTTCTGTATGGCCTCTAACTTCTAAACCATGTAACGGATTTTGATGCGGTTTTCACCATCAGAGATAATTTCTAAGGGTATTTTTATACCTACTAAAACCTAATTAAATATTTTCCTGGGCGAAGCCGGGAGCGGGTCGCTAGTATTACATAAAACGACCTAGATAAATCGTAAGGATGTCAATCGATTGGCTTCATTATCGCTTCGAGTTAGTCGACACGACAGGTGTGAGCTGTGAAGTGTGAACGATGCATTTGGCTCAAGGTCGGGGCTGGCCTCACAGTTGACACCGTGCCCTGTCCTCGGAGGTTAATCCCATAATGTCGCTGTGAAACTGTAGACACTGAACTAAAACTGTCAATAGAGTAAACGAAATTGTTAACAGGCTATTTAAAAATAAGCTATAATTAAAATTATAAACTAATCAACGACTTTTATTGATCCTAAATGGCATCCGCGGAAGATTAGCGTCATGATGATCAAGATCAATCGTCAAAACTACATGTAGAGCGGAGACCACTTTGGTACATTTTATTTATAAATAATAAAATACCAATACTCTACAATGTACCAAATAAACATTTTTCTTTCTGTCTTTCTTTTTGTAAGGTGCTGGGGAGTTGGGTGTTCCGTAGACTATTCGATCCTTTAGTGATAAGAGTGTGCGAGGTGAAAATCTACAGTTTAAATATAACTGGCACCAAGAATCTGTTGGAACGCAATTTCCATAATGAGCTATGATTTTTTTATATAATATTACTAGCTGTTGCCCGCGACTTCGCCCGCGTAATATAAATATAAAATATAGCCTATGTTATCCCCTGATAATGTAGCTTTCTATACGTGAAAGAATTTTTTAAAATCGGTCCAGTAGTTTTTGAGTTTATTCATTACAAACAAATCTTCTCTCTTTATAATATTAGTATAGATATTAGATTACTAAACCCAGCCAAGTGAGCTGCCGATTATAGTAGGATTGAGGCTAAGGGATAGGGATATGGGCTGAATGGGATATCTGAATTAGAATTCTCCTTCCGTCAACAATAAAGCAGAACAAACAGCAATACTTCGCCCAACGCATCCTGGTCAAAGGAAAAGAACTAGAAGAGGCAGCGTTACTAACACTAGACCTAAGAAAAGGGTGAAGTAAGGTCATGTTAAAACAGCTCAATCACACCCCATTACGAAACCTAGCACCTGTCAAAGTATAGCTTTATCAACCACTTATTGAATCTACTATTTTATTATGTAAGGAAGCCGTACGATCGCCGTCCATACTGCAGTCGCCTTCCAACTTTATACATGTTTAGTATACCTAGGTATATTATATAAATCAGTTCTGAGTCACATATAGAACAGAGCAAACCCTTTAACTAGATTAAAATAGATAAAGTGTGTAAGACTTCAATTTGATTCAAAACTTAAGACGGAACAGAAGAGGAAGGATTTAACAAATTTTCGGAAAGCCAAATTCATGTTACAAATTCGTTGTAAACGCTCAAATAGTTACAGAAACTGTTCGTTTAAGTGTTAATAATGAGTGTTAAAGTTAATTTGTGGTTGTTATTAGTGTTAATTGTGTTGAAAAATAGTATTCAAAGTGTTGGTTGTGTTCAGTCGCCTGTTAGTTTTTTGTAAGTATAATAAATAATTTTCTTGTAGAACCATAGAGAAAGGACATCGTTAAAAACCAGGCCATTGTTTTTTTAACCCTTTAACCGCTTGGTTTTGTAGGAGTTGTCGTGTCCCTAGCGCCTGACTCGTAATTTTCTTTTTTAACAGAAAGCAAATCAATGATTTAAAAATAAACATTATACAAGTAGAGGAATTTGTCGTATATATGTATATCCGGCTCTGGCGAAATGGACACGAAAATAATTGTCGGATAAATCTGGCGGCTCTGGCGGTTAAAGGGTCTTATTTACACTTTGGTGAATTTGGTAAAGAAATTCAGTAATTTTGTAAATGAGGTTAACATTCGACTTTTTTTATATTAAGGTCGGCAGACAGGCTGACGGTCTATTTGATGGTAGGTGGCTACCGTCGCCTATAACACAAGCAACGCCACAGGTGCTGCAAGTGCGCTGCCGACTACAGCACACGTGCTTTTATTTCACTGTTACTGCTGCCAGACTGGCCAGCCATGCCAATACTTGCCAGATTTTGAAAAGTTCTTTTTCAAAGTTGGCCTTGCTGGGATTCGAACCCGGGACCCCTGAGACAGAGCGCTCAACCAGTCTCGACCAACGGGCTCGTCAAATATGTGACATTCTTTTAATAATATTAATAATGAATCAAAGCCGAAGAATTCGAATTAAAAATAAATGTATATTGGAGTTATAAAATTTGTATTTTTTTTTTGAAAAATAACGCATGAAATTGATGAAATCAAATATGACCGTACGTATGCCATGTGAAAAATAGTATAAAAAAGTCAACATTGGATCAAGGCTGCTTGCAATCGGTCCTACTCAAAAATTATAAGGAAAGCGTTCAAAAGTTATTAAAACAAGTTAAAAAAAGTTAATTAAAAAAAGTTAAGTTTAAAAGTTCCTTTATTTTTAACATTGGGAAATCTTCTTGAATACCCGGCAGTGTAGGGGACACTGCGGGGTTATGCCGGATTTGTACCGGCTAAAACCCATCGACTTTCTCGCGCGGCCGTTGATAGACGGGTTCGCGGGGACGTTATGTTATGACACAACTTCGGTGCCCCGCCACGGCTAAGCAGTGCGGGGAGGGCTACGCTTTCTGTCAGAACCTTGGCGTACCCGAAAGTGAAGGTACGCCGGCCATCTCTGGGGATCTTAGGACGGGCCACAGTTTAGACTATTATGATGCACGATAATAGATATACGAGTATCTATCAATAATGGATAATATACATTTCCTAAAATATGATTTTTAATTGACTTCCAGAACGAATGCTTCATATCAAGAAATCGAGCTTAAGAGTGAATCGAGTCTTTCCCTACGAGATATTCTTCCAGTGAAAGCGAAATATTATGATAAGAATCGGGCGCCAAAACTGCTTGGCCAGCCGACGATAGTATATTTCCATGTTACTGTTTTATCCTTAGACTCGATTAATGAAGAAAGTATGGTACGTATCGTATCCTATAATCTCTAAGTAACTGGTTTATGTTCGTTTGAACTTGCCTACTGGCTTCTTGGAGCAGACAAAAATATTTTTTAATTGAAACAATTAATTTTATATAATATTAATATTAATTTATTTAATCATGGATGTTTTGTATTTATAATATATATGTATCAACTGTCTGATATCCATAATACAAGCATTAGTTGCTTAGTGTGGAACTAGATGGTGCTGCTGTGTGGAATGTGTGAAGATATTTATTTATTTATTATTTACGTGCTGACCCACGAACTTCGTACCGTCTCAGGGAGAATAAAAACCCGTTTTATACAAAATGTATGAGAAAATGAATTTTCTTCATATTTTTTTTTCGTGCATATCTTTCCGAAGTTTTAATAGTTATTCTGCTATTCGGGATGGAGACAAATTCAATAAATTACCTGAGATAATCAGAGCCTCATCTATAAATAAATTTAAAAACCATTGTCATTAAAACCAAACTCCTCTCGAAAGGCTATTATAAAATTACTGTTTATTTAAGCGACAATGAAGCCTGAGCTCATACTATGTTTAGTATTGTATATATACTTTGATGTTTTTTTTTAAATTAAGTGTAATTGTAAGATAATATCTGACATCTTTATCGCTCTGATGACATTGGCGCCGACACGGCGACAGTGGTGCCCAATTTTTTATATTTTTAGACGATCCCTCGGGACCCTTACATTTCTCCAGTAAAAAAGTATCCTATATGTAATAAACTATCTGTGTGGAAAATTTCATCTAAATCCGTTCAGTAGTTTTTACATGAAGGAGTAACAAACTTCCATCCTTACAAACTTTCGCATTAATTTTAGTAGGATTATGATTTTATATAAACTTTTTCTGTATTTCAGACTTACGTAGCAGACATATTCCTCGCTCAATCCTGGAGGGACCCTCGTCTGCGCTTACCAGAGAACATGCACGAAGAATACCGTATTTTGGATGTGGCTTGGTTGAACAATATTTGGAGGCCTGATTGTTTTTTTAAGAACGCCAAGAAAGTAACGTTTCACGAGATGAGCATACCTAACCATTATTTATGGTTGTATCACGACAAGACTCTGCTTTATATGTCGAAGTAAGTGCACTGATTAAATAGTCCTCATATGACTAAATATAAAAGTTCTTGATCGACATTTATTCAAGATTGTCCCTTTTTTGAGATTAGCTTACCATGTATTGCTTAAATGTAATAGGTAAGTACCTACTTACATAATTACTTATAACGGTTACATAAAAAAGTCTTTTCAATTTCTGACGAAATTGTTTATACTAAATTATACTAAATTTTTAAGAAATAAAAATATATATTACCTTGTGAAAGACAAATTGATTTGTTTAAAATTTAGAATTTGAAATTTATTGAAAAATATTTCGAAAACGGCTTATGCCGTTGTTATTTTAATTTTTTTGTATATTGTTTTATAATGATATAGTGAAGTTCCGGGCAAAAGCAAAATCTTCCCGATATCAAAATAATTATCTTACAATAAAAATTTTAAAACAATATTCACGATGCTTTTACGATGTTTAGGTATATGATATTGAGGTATATGCAATACTCGTATAAAGACTAAAATTCCAAAGTTATTCCTCTTCACGAGTTGTGTTATTAATGTTGTTATGTAAACTGAACCATAATAATCTTGCTTCCAGGTTAACCCTGGTGCTGTCTTGCGCCATGAAGTTTGAATCCTACCCACACGATACGCAGAGTTGTTCCATGATGATTGAAAGTTGTAAGTTTCACACATTATAGACTTAACTATGTAAAATTTATGAAAAAAAAATAATATAATTAATAATTTAAATTATTTACAAATAGTGTAAAAATTAGGCAGGCTCCCAAGCATGTTGGCGGCATTACCTCGTTGTATTTTGCTAATTTGCTGACCGAGGTAATGACCAGCTCTGGATTCGCCAAATAAGTTATATGTATTATATTAAGTCGAAAAATTTAAACACTAGTTAAGTTGCCTAGTCTAGTGGTTAAAGTGCTTGCCTGTCTAAGTGGTCCCAATTTGATTCTCAGCTGTGCAAACTTTGGAAATGAACTTTCCAAAGTGGAGTTTAGTCTGAGTCTTGTAAGTAACATTGCATTTGTGTAGCGTCTAACATTTGGGTAGCCGGACTGGCAGCAGTAACTACCCTCTTACAGACGACTTGCTGTTGTGTTTCGGTTAGTGAGTAAGAGATGCCAGAGCCCATTTCCCTATTCTTTCACATCATTAATCATTAATCTCTTCTCATTAATAATCTATAATTACTGGCAGTTGTCTACAATCGAGTCGACATCGTTATGTCTGCTGCACTAAAAAGTGGTAAAAGCACAGTTTAGTTTGAAAAGTAAATAGAAGCGATTAATCTATCAAAATGTTTGTGCTCTTTTTTGACCAGTGTCTCACACGGTTCATGATCTGGTCTTCATTTGGAACTTGACGGATCCTTTGGTTGTGAATCCGGACATAGAGCTTCCGCAGCTGGACATTTCTAATAACTACACATCGGACTGCACCATTGAATATTCCACAGGTACTTCACATTATTCTACTAATTTTAGAAATGCGAAAGTTTGTGAGAATTGTTGTCACAGCGATAAAGAAAAATATTGATTTGGTTTATTTCCAGGCGTGTTCCATTTTTCTGTCTACCCTTAAGTTTCTATGAAACATGTGTTTCAAATAATACATTTATTACTACAGTTTTACCTATGGAAAATAAAGTTAAACATAACGAGATGTAAATAAAAATAAATTTAAGAGAATTATAGAAAAAATGGGGTGGGTCTGTGTCTTGAACAAGACCGTGTGTTTTTATGTGAAACGTGTAATACATTACGAGTAATATTTCCTTTGAGCGTATTATATGTATATATCCGACGAATTCGTATATAGCATATATACCAAAAAAAATTTTTGATCCTCTAGCTGTCGAGTGCTGTAATTAAATTTTAAATGTAGATGACAGATATGTAGTTACAAGTTTCAAACTGTATATCCCGATTTCGTTATCATCACTTTTCTCTGTATTGCCTCCCACAAGATATATTATTTCGACGCCTTCCATTATGGAAGCAAATTTAAAAACTGTACACGTCAAAGAAATACCTAAAAGAAATATTAGATATCTCGCTTTTTCAGGTAACTTCACCTGTCTAGCTGTTGTGTTCAATCTTCGAAGACGTCTGGGATACCATCTGTTTCATACTTACATACCTTCAGCGCTCATAGTGGTCATGTCTTGGATCTCCTTTTGGATCAAACCGGAAGCGATTCCGGCTCGGGTCACTTTAGGAGTCACGTCTCTGCTTACATTGGGTAAATATGGCATTAAATATTTTCCACTCGTGCGCTGATGTGTTAGTCCTTGGACACAAGGGTCCCAGGTTCTATTCCTGGCTTGATCAATTTTGGAAACAACTATTAAAAGTTTGTTTTGATTTGGTGTAAGTACATTTGTATCTTGTATGTGTATATTTGTGTTGAAAGAAAGAAAGAAATAGGATATACTTATACACTGGACCGCAAAGAGAAAGGGTCGGTTAGAAAATCTTCAGTAACTTCAAAAGTACCTGACCAAGCTTTATGAAATAAAGACTAAATTAAAGCTAAACTAAATAAAATTTTATTTTTATTTAAGCACATTAAAATATTCTTTAATTTAGTCTTTATTTCATTTATAGCTAGGTCAGGTACTTTTAAAGATATTGAAGATTTTCTAACCGACCCTTTTTCTTTCCGGTCCAGTGTATCTGCTTTAAAAGTGAATACCTACAATCAAGCTCCTAATTAAATAAATGTCTTATAAACATTCTGATTAAAAAGGGCGTATAAATATTATTATTTATAAGCCCTTATAAATAAATGAAGAATTTTATTTTATTTTTTAATTTTTAATTAACATAGGTATAACATACTTTTTATCTTGGAAGTTAGGTTCTAATCTAGAGGATTCGTCTAAAATTAAATTAGCCGCCACTGTCCGTCCCCTTTCACGCAAAAACGCCTTAACAGAAAATTCGAAAAGTTCATTTCCAAAGTTGACCCTGCCGGGATCGAACTCAGGTACCGATCCTGAGACGGAGCGTTAAGACAAGCACTCGTAACCACTCATCCAACGGGCTCGTCAAATAATATAAGTCCGGTAAATAATATGAGAAAAAAAAACTAATTTTATTCACAATTTTTTTTTTCGTGAATATTATAATGTTTTAATAATTATTCTGCTATTCGGTGTGAAGACAAATTTAACAAATCAAAGATTGATAGTATCAGAAATTCTGAAATTATTAATAATAATATTAACTCCACACAATCACAAAACCACAGAATATACAGACAATGTTAACCTAATATAATACAATAACATTTTCCTTACAGCCACTCAGAACACGCAGTCTCAGCAAAGTCTACCTCCGGTCTCGTACGTGAAGGCCATCGATGTATGGATGTCGTCATGTTCTGTGTTCGTCTTTCTTTCACTTTTCGAGTTCGCAGTCGTCAACAACTACATGGGACCTGTGGCCACGAAGGCGATGAAGGGTTACTCCGATGAAGACTTATCCAGAGATATAGATGCTTTTAAGGTTCTTTTCTTGCTTATATATTTTTTGGAATTTACTTCATTTGCATATCCTGTATTGTCGGGAAAGTCTTCCTTCTTCCAGCAAAATATCCTATCTACGATATTTAAGGTACTCTCTCTTCATGTCGCATAGTCTTGGGACGCCCTGTATATATGTATATAAGCCCGTGGTATGAAAATTTATGGGAGTAAAATCAAAATTGTCACACGGAATCAACACAATATTACTTATTTAAAAAAAGTACAGTAAAAATAAGATGTGTGGACATACTATAACGACTTCCCTTCGCGGCCGCGTTCATTTAACTGTTTGATTTTTAATGTCATGCCACCGAATGAATCTGAATGAATGAGGACCTCTTTTTGCAAAGTCACAGATCACTTTTTACTATATACGTACAGTTGACATAAATAGCATACGCTAACAGTATATTGTTTCACTTTCAGCACATATTCCCGAACTCAGTGGAGAACCGGCCGAGTACGTCTGCGGCGCTTCCCCAATATGACACTTTTTGCAACGGAAGAGAGACAGCTATATACATAGACCGATTCTCCAGATTTTTCTTCCCATTTTCTTTCTTCATATTGAACGTTGTTTACTGGTCGACCTTTTTGTAGCACCTAATTATTTTAGTATACAGTACAAATGACATAGATTTCATAAAATATTATTATTAGTTATCTTTCGTCTGAAGCGCTTACAACTTGATAGGAGCGTTGAGAGTTTCTAACAAAATGATATTTTTTTATATTAAATGTTAAACTCAAAAGACAGTCTACCGATCCACTTAATGGTATGTGGCTACCGTCGCCTATAACACAAGCACACACTGTGCGCTGCGACCATTGTAGGATTAAAGATAGGGATTAGGAAGGCATAGGGAAATGGGCTTTGGCGTTCCTTACTCACTCACCGAACACACATGCTGTACATATGCTATTATTTCACGGTGGTCTTCTGTAAAGGGGTGGTTACTGCTGCCAGACGGACCGCCCTATACCTAGTTTGTCCCTTCTCCTTCATCCTATCAAGGTCGATAGTGCACTTGAATCCACTGTAGTATGTTATAGGTGACGGAAGCCAATACAACCTCTATTCAGGCTGTATGTTGACCTTTAATTTTTTAAAAATAAAGTCCTATATTCCGGAAAAACTAACCACACTTTCACAGAAAAAAAAATCCTAAAGTTAAGTGAGTAAAGTCTGCTATCCTGAAACCGTTTCTGTTTTGATGATAATACTTAATTGGTTTTGTAAATAAAACCTTCGTGTGAAATGTTTAAATGTATAAAAAATGATTTTAGAACTAGAAATGGAATTCTAGTTCAAAACATGTTAAAAAGAATATTACACAATTATTAATTTAAAAAAAAACAGTTAAGTACATATATTAGATCTTAGCGTAGATTCTAGAATCTAGAGAGAGTCTGTAAATGAATTTATAGTTCTAGATCAACTGTAGGTTGTAAAAAATATATAATAAGTGTTATAAATAATAATTAAAATAAAATATAAATTGTTTTAAAATTTGTATTTCATTCGTTTTTGTGTCAACCCATAATCTGCTATATATGCAAAAAAGTATACTTTTGAGAGATCGACAAAAAAGTTTTCTAGAAAAATTGTACATAGAGATTTATTAAAAAAAGGATATTATTGATATTATATATGTCTTAAATATACAAATACATAGACATCGGTTCCAGTTTCATTTTTATTCTCATCGGCGTCAAATATTTGGTTGGTCAGAATTAAAAAATTTCAATATTTTACCAAAACCCTTGGTTGACATCACAACAACACCAGAGCTCTCTATTATCTCTGTCAACTAATTAACCTTATTTGCTAGATACGATATTTAAGTAATATCCAGGGCACACTGAGTTTCGCAGTCATTTGGGCAACCCGTCTGGTGGCAGTAACCAGAGAAGACCACATTGAAATAACAGCATGTGTGCTTTTGTGTTTCGGTGAGTGAGATAATGCCAGATCCCATTACCCTATCCCTTATCCTTAATCCGTTGGCAGCGCACTTGCAGCGCCTGTGGGGTTGCTTGTGTTATAGGCGACGGTAGCCACTTACCATCACTTACATTAAAAAAAAATCTGTAAATAATTTAGAACTATTATTAACGGTTGTAAACCGATGGTCTGAATAAAGTAAGCAATTATACTCATAAGTAAATAAGACAAAATATATTTTACTTGATAGACATATATTTTCATATAAAAGATTTTACACCCACAAAATAATACAATTCAAAATATAAGTCGAAATTCATTCCGTAAAATTGGTTAGTATTTTTTTTTTATCATTATATAATTATTAGATATACTCAATATCAGTTTGTGAGAACAGAAAAGGTCACCTTACGCAAGCCTTACACTAAAATGTTTGTAAAAAACATTTACTTATTTCTTTCGTTTAATTAAATATTTTATCCGAGGATAAAGGGAGATCTTCGCAAAGGCAAAGACTGTTGCCTGATGAGATCTAATTTTGAAAAAAAATCTTCTTTCCACAAAAAATATCTAAATACTCACTAAATTATTAAAAAAAAGTGTCTAATATATTTTAAAAATCACGCCAAATAATACGTCACATAGTAACTAAAAATATTTTAAAAAAAATGGGCTGGCACTAATGCATTTTATTAATTTATTATTTATAAAAGACTTAAGCACCACCCGCTAGATTATAAAAGGACAAGATTTAAAAAAATCATTTTGAGTGAATTTTAATTGTATATATTATATAAAAAAATCGAGATCCAAAGTATATCAAAGTATAAATTCAAATAGAAATGTATAGATGAGTATAAAATTAGGTACTTAATAGTAAATCGTGGTTAATTTAGACATTCTGGTATTGTATATAAATATTTTAAAATTTATTTAAGACTAAATTGACGATTGGATAGTTTAGACTTGGCCTATGGAGATTAGGCCATCAGTTTTTATTACCAAATTCTCCAAAGTAAATTTAAAAAATCAAGGGCCTAGTTTTGAAAGATGTCGAAAAAATGACACAGTTCAGACAGTTTTAACTAAAATTTACTTTAATTATAATAAGAATATTTAAAAAAAAAAATCATAATAAATTTTAAAAATCTATAAGCATTTGTAACTTATTATATATATTTTTTTAAATTTCGAAATGCAATCGACAATACTCTGAGATGATTTTTAAAACTTTTTTTTATTATCTATTATGTAAATTAATAATAAATTAAATTGTCTGATTGTAATGTCAAAATAACTGTTTTTTACTAAATGTATATTAAAGTATATATGCTATATCGTATACTTATATAAAAAAACAATTTTTATTTTATTTTCTGTCTGTCTATCTGCCTGTCTGTGAGACTTTCACTGGCAGATAGCTGATGTTATGAGGAGTAACTTAGGGTTTTCTTATTTGAGAAAGATAAAATACTAAAACATAATCAATCGTCAATTTACTCTGTAATGTTGTAAGGTAAATTAAAATTTTCACACACGAGTGAACACAATAGAAGAAACTTAAAAATAAAATCTGTTTTTGAATCTAGTTACACTGTTTTATTGTATAATGAGAAAGGGTTAAATTAATGACTAACTGCGTCTGAAAGGCATAAAAAAAACTTTTTTTTACAAAACTTCTGGTGTTATAAAAAAAATAGAAATAAATTTTCGTTTACTTATTTTTTTTTTAAATAATTTTTTATATAACGATTACTAGAAATAAGACATTTGCTATGTCCTTAATTTTATGCTTTTCAGTGCAGAGTTAATTATTAAAATTATTGTGAAATGATAGCTAATTAAATGATAATTATCAAGTATCTAGAAATTAAATCTAAAATAAAAATAAATGCCACTTTGAGGTGAAGAACAATATTTGAAAAGCGATTTACAAAGTCGCATTTTTCATTGCTGCATAAAAACTGATAATAGTGTTAATGAACTCAAAATTATTTTTATGCTATGACGGTAACAACGATTTATTATCACCATTTTTCTAAAGGAGATTAGTCACTTTTATATGTAAGTCAGTTCTAAAGGAGAATTTCGTGTAATTTGTTAATGAATTTTTATAGATATTTAAGTTTAAAATAATTTAAAAAGTTTTAAAGTATAAAAATATAAAAAAGTTTTTTTTTAATTTTCGAATGTTATTTACATTTAAAAAATGTGAAATACACAGGAAATTACTAAAATTAAAAAATACTTTTATTAGCAAATTCTCCAAAGTGTTAGTTAAAAAACAAAATGGCCTGGTTTTGAACGATGTCCTTTGGAACTGCACTAAACTTAAAGACAAGTCATTAAAAAAATCATTAAAAATTAAAAAAAATCGTTGACCATAAAATTTGCTAACTAGATTTGACATAAATATTTTTTACGCAACAATGGTTCTGAGAAGAGAACATAAAATCTACATTGAATTTACCTAAGATTGAATATTTAAAAGTACGCAGAATCCATGCAATTCAAGAAGTTATAAGATATCACTTTTTTTCCCAGAATCTATTCTTCTTATTTAGATTAAACCTTTATTATACTTAGATAGATTTTCTTGTTTTACCTGTATAACAGTTTAGATTATACCTGGATTACAAACACTTTTTCTCATTAAATTTTTCTCAGATCTACAAATATTTTATGCACAATGTAGATATAGAAGGCATAATATTTTTTCAGTATTTATTTATTTATTTCATTTAGTAGGGTTTTCGTTACTCTCAGGGAAATAATAAAAAATTCGCCTATCGTAAATAGGCGTAACCGAGTGCATAATTTTATAAAACATAAAATTATTTCCAAAAGTAACTAATCAACACTTTACTTGTAGTTGGTGAAAGAGGCCCTATGTATAATGTATTTGTAAATTTTATCTAAGTGGAGATCTTAATAAAAAGAAATCAATTAAGTTTAATATTCTAACTTCTTAAATTTCGCAGACAATTTTTTGGTAGATTTCTAAGAGTCCATTATACTATAAATATAGAAGCGTAGGTCTAATAATCAGCAAAACTCGCGTCACACAACACAAGATAGTCTTCAACTGATATCACATGGCGAAACACAAACACACTAAAGCTCCAAGTGTTTCTAAAGATTAACCTTTTTGAACATCATACAATTAACTTTTTTGAATGTTTACCTTAAATTCCGAAGACTTGTTGGCATTCAGAAAACTAAGAAAGAGTTAAGCAGAGTAACGCTCATTGAGTATTTCGTTAATTAAATTAAAAATAATTATTCTTGAAAATTATTTCACAAATAATAATAGTTCATCACAAAATAATAACGATCACATTTTAGATGCACACGGGTTCTGATAAAACTTTACAGTAATATAGTTTATGAATTAGATTAAAACATAACCTATAATTATTATTAAAGCAAAAATAAAATAAAAATAAATAAAAGTTAAAAAAAAACATTAAACCATGTTAGATTTTATGATAAATATAATATTTAATTTCAAACTATTTCCTTAATAGTTTATTTATTTATCCATTCAAAACAGCACCAGCCTAGCACACTTAACTTTCTAACCCTATCGCTCAACATCTAGGTCCAGTGTGCAAGCCAATTAGAGCTGAATACATGATTCAATTTGGTACATAAACTCCAACCAAATAAATTTTAAAAATTCGAAATAATAAAATAGAAAGAAAATAAAATAAACAATATTAATTACACACAAAGAATTAGTCAAAGTCAAAGTTAAAAAAAATGTCAAAAGTTAAAAAATCAAGTTAAAAAAAATCACAAATTAAAAAAGTCAAATGTTAAAAATTACTCAAAAATAAAACTGGACGTGGCACTGAGTAAGATACACTCGACATTACATCCGGACATTCAACGCCTCCACGCAACTTAAAATGTAATAGATGTAGGTACTATAAAATCGTTGTTTATCGGTGCGTTTGTGTACGCTAATCTCAGAAACAGTTTAAAAGATTTGAATATGTACTGTTCCACGCCTATACTGTAGCAATAGCAAGCATCCCGTAACATTTAGTGTTTGTTTCATCAAAATCGGTTTACTACAAATAAAAAAGTTACGCGCTATTCCGAATACCACGCGTACAAAGTTGCGAGCACAGCTAGTATTAAAAAAGTGTTTTTCATTTTTTTAGCTAATAATATGTATACCTTTTGATTTTATATTAAATTGTTCACTTAGTTTTCCATGTGAATGCGTTCTTCTACATTTAAAATGACCAAGACTTTCGGATCAAAATTATTTTTGGTCCTTCGAGACAGATACTAATGTTGTGGTTCACAACATGAATATGGCCCAAAATAAACCCTGGGAATGAAATACCCATATGAATGGGAATGAAATTATTAAACATTAGTTGACATCACATATATGTTTACATTTGTGTATACTGATGATATAATTACGTAGTTAACTCTTATAGAAAACACTTGGAGCTTAAAACAAAGATCAGTTGCTATGAACATCCACAGCTTTCGACCACCATACCAGGTATAGTCCCATATATGATGTTCAGATTGTGATCGAAATACAGCATTGAGATACTGCTCATTCTTCTTGGGGCACAACAGGGCCCTCCACTCCCCTGGGGAGCGGCTAAATGAACTAAATGTGTATGGGGATACTTTTGTAGGAAGCTGTACGGACATTCCCCGCTGCAGTAGTTGGCATCGTACTGCTTCGGTGCTATTATCCAGTCCCAGCCGAACTCCTCGAAGTTAACAACCAGGGGGTACCGACAGCAGCGATCTTCTTTCGAATTCTCAGTGCAATCCATACCGATCGTCCGTCTCGTACGCTTATGGGAATTGTCCCTTAGTCTTACTTCTATGTATGGCATCTGGAACGATAAAAATATTTTACAATTTTCCTTTACATTTAAGCGAGGCAGGCTAACTACCGATGTCCAACAGATGATTATTGTCACCTAAAGACACAAGCAACACAAGAGTAGATAGACCCTGTATGTACATACTGTATAATAAAGAGTCCATTTTTTTTTTGTTATTGTATCAGCGTAAGGAAATTTTAAGTTGTCAAAACTGAAACATGGTTTGTTTTTTATTTACGTGTTTGAAGTCAATATTTCAGTGAAATATTTCAATTGTCAGCTACGACCTTCTGATGGCAAAAAGAAAAATGGGGTTGTTCCCTTTTTATTTTTTATTGTTTCTTTTTTATAATATTGCTGTCATAGTGATACATACACAGATTTTGTGGTGACGTATTAATTTACAGGAAGATAACTCGTTAACATTTTTACTCATTAACATAGCAACATATTTAATCATGTACACATAAATTCGATAATGTTAATTGTTATAATGAAATGATAAAATTCGACCCATTTACTGAATTAAAAAAAGACGCTTAGCAACTGTCAGACTTGAATAAGAGCTGTTACAACAAGTATGATAAACACGTTATATTTTATTGCATTTCTTATGTAGGTATTAATTGTTTTCTTTGTTTTGTTCCTTTGGAATGACATGATAAAGCTCTTGTTTATAGAATTAATAATTACGATATCAAATATAATGAACATTTAAACATTCAATTTGACCTTAAAATTGTTAAACACTTGTATAAACTTTTCTACAATACAGAGGAGCTTATATGTTATACAAGTTGATGAGCCAGACGAGTCTCTGGGAAGGTTAACCATTGAAATGATTAAACGAACTTTTAAAAATTTGCTTTGATTTTATTATTGGTGAGAATTTGGCGATACTACTATCAGTATCACTAAAGATACTGATAGAACAAAAATCTCTAACGACACTGATAGATGTGAGTATGCTCTGACACTATTTGGTTATAGGAATTAACGGCGATACAGAAATTCTTATTCCAGAGATTTAGCTTTAGCAATTACTTATTATTACTCATGAACCGAAATTTATAAAGTTTTTTTTTAATACTAGAATAAGTCAATAAGTGCTGCGAATGACTTGCGTCGCATTCCGTCTTCAGTTATTGAAGATAGTTGAAAAAGTTGTAACAACCAATAATTCTCTGAAATACCTACATATTACTGACCACACACGCTCGTACAGGCTGCCCTTAATTTGATCGCTTGGCTGCGCAGTTAAAAAAAAATTAAATTCATTAAACTTTAACTCACCAAAGCAGAGTTTGATTCTGAGCTCGGATGCGGCACAACCAAGCTCATCTTATTTTTAGAGTCTTGTACTCTCACAACCACAGCTAAACTCTCCCGTGGCAGCCTAAAGAATTCCGCCACCATATTCGTTATGTTCACCTTCAACCACTTTCCGATCTTAAGCTCCTTCCTAGACATCTTCACCGAATTGTCCGTAAAAGGAACAGACGCTTTGTTCCCTTGACTATTTCTAGTTATCCTACTGACTTGGATATTAATTGTAAAGAAATCTTCAACTAGAGTGACATTCTCTCTTTCTATTTCTTGCACGTGAATGTTAAGGACCGCTTCATCGACTTCATTCTGGAGGACCTTCGATGAGAAACGAAAGTTGATTTGCTTCAGGCCCTTGAAGTGGCTGTGTCTGCGAGTATCTGTTAAAATTAAAGCATAACAACTTTAATCTACACGTTGTTTGTGTATATTATTTGTGATCTGATATTTAGTTGATGATTTGGTTGACTAATCGCCATTTTTATATCATATTAGTGCACCATTATCTGAATTTTCATTATTATCGTCTAAATAAAGTATTAGCCTAAACGTTGGAATTTTCGAAATAAAGGCCAAACATTAATTGAATTACTTCTAATTGTACTCGTCACCCTAAAAGTCTCAAATTAGAAAGATATAACTTGTGAGATATATCTTTCTAACAGATACAAAACCTCCTTTCTATTTGAACACCTATCTCAGTTCCATACAAAACAGTAAATCATAGTATATATTGAACAAAGCCGCCACTTTGAACAACATATCCACGATCACTGGACAATTATTCGTCGTCATACATTCTGTGTTCCAATTAAAAGGAAGTTTCATTGTCAGTTAAGTCTAAGTCTTTATAATCTTAAATCAATGCTTTTAGGTCATTCCAGTTTTAAATTGCTATGTGACATTGATTAGAGTTCACATATTAAATTAATTCGCTATGCAATCTAAACCAATTGAAGGTTTAGCTCTTTCTCTTCTCTTGAAACCAAAGTGAAGGTGTTCTCTTTCTTCGCAGACGATGTGCCCACGTGAAGATCGAGTTATCTGAAAAGAAAGAAATGATGTGTCATATCTCATTACAACATTTTCAGGGTGTTTTCAGGGTTATGACTTTTATAACAAAGTAATTTCTGCCGTGAATTTTTGTAGGAGTAGGGTACACTGAATTTCGCAGTCATTTGGGCAGCATATGAACAAACAACAGCATGAACAAACAACAGCATGTGTGCTGTTGTGTTTCGGGAAGTGAGTAAGGGTGCCAGAGCCTTCCTTCAAAGCATGGTACTCGTCCTCTACAATGTTGCACTGATTAGTTTTTGATTAAATGTAATTTGATAAGCACTTTTTTGATCACTTTACAATTTCAATAAATATCTTTTCCATTAATAATGTATCACTTCCTTGATTCCCGAAATTTTCAGTGCCGCCCTCGTAGGTTACAAAACCTTACCTTAGATTACAAAACAGACAAACATCACATACTTTTTAATCATATTAAGTGAGTTTTTGTTTGCACAATAAGTCTATTATCTAACATAAATAATTTATTAATATTTTTATCATGTTCCTGACCTATGGGTTGTCGTGAGTAATGAATTTGTTATTTATTTAAAAAATGTGAAAAGAACAATTTGTGGATATTTAACTTCTTTGATAATTCAACTTTACTTAGTTGTAACAAAGTTTATTTTTCATAACAACGGATAATTCGTATCTAAGAATTTCGAATGAGATTTTTTCCTCAAAACTAAAATACCTATTGTACCTAAATTAATATCTTTTACCATAAATCTACTTACAACTTTGGATTTTGCGTCACAAATGTAAAAGCGGCACATAAAAAATACGCCTAAAACGGAATCTTGCGTTCGCACCTCGATGGAAAAAGGGAGTAACGACCAAGTTCTACTACTGATTTTACTTAAAGTCACATTTTCTTTAAATGACAGATTTTGGTTGGTTTTAAATGACAGACGACAGAGTTCATGCTCTACAAATATGTGAATTTTAAATGTTCCATAAAGTTCATAGTGTTTTGTATGTCATGCGAAATCCATAGTTGTAGTACGAGTATAATGGTTTGAGTCAAACACCGTTTTATCTTTTTTATAACTAAGCGATGATTAATTAAAATTAAAAGATACTTAATTAATTAATTTTTAATTAAGGTGAAATAAGTGAACCGTTGATAAATGTGTAGATATCAAACTGTTGTTTTATCTACGAAGATTAAGTATATGTCGTAATTAGATTTTAATATGGCCAACCAGACTAATTAATTAGGAAATATTTTTCTCAATATTTATAGTTTACTAGTGAACCGCTCCCGGCTTCGCCCGGGATGCAATTTTTTATACACAAACTTTTCTCCTCGATTATCCCTCTTTATAGAAGTAAAACCGAATTAAAAGCTTTTGGATAGTTTAGAAGTAGGTAGTTAGCGAAGAAACAGACATGACGGATTTGTGAAATAAATTCAGTAACAATTTGAACAATTGAGTTAACAGTAACAGATAAAGATATGCCATCGCGGAGTTTCCTTTAGGATTTTAGAAGAATTATGATTCTCTAGTACATTATTTTTATGTATCTCTTAAGGCTAAGCTTTCATTAGCCATGTAAATTTATATTTGACGACTTGGTTGCAATTTTTTTTTCTATTTATGTAAAAACTTAATTAGGTTTTATTAAATAATCTTGCGGAAGAGTGTTCGTCCGACCTCGCAACTTCGCTTATAGCGGATGCGGAGGACGCCAAGAGGTTTAGTCGGTAGGTCTACCCCACTACCATCTCGGGGCAGGTGTCCGACATAACCCACCGGTATGTCCCCAGGCCGGTGGGTGTTCATGATGTATTCCTCTTGTAAAAAAAAGGTTTTATTAAATACCTGAAAAATTATCTAACTGGTGGTGAAAGCCGCATCAAAATCCGTTGCATGGCGTAGAAGGAGTTGCAGACGGTTTTTACTCAAATAAAAAGCGATGCATGAGGAAGGTTTGTTTAAATAATTTGCAGAAAAAATGCATCCGTGCAAATCTGGGAGCGGGTCGCTAGTCTTAACATAAATAAATGGATTACGATCCGGAATTCCTGGTGTTCGATTCAATCAATCAAATAGTTTGTATACATTTAAATGTCGGACAAAGATTTCAAAGTTCGCGAACTAGCCAGGTGTTAAAGATTGCTCTAAAAATACTCCAGTTCGTTCCACCATCGCGCAGAAGGTCATACCACCCACTTTAGATTTTTCACGTTATTTTATACTAGGAAAATATCGTGACTACACTCTATCTAAGGAAAAACAAGGTGGGCTTGCTCTGTCTTATTAAGAAGAGACTATCCTCTGACTGAGTGGATAGAAACTTTACCATTTACAATTACTTTTTAGAAAAAGAGCTCTAAATGTTTTGCGTAAGACTCTTTTACTCCTGAATGAGAATCCATACTTTACTAACATTATAAATGTGAAAGTCACTATGTCTGTCTGTCTGTCTGTTATCTTTTCACGACTTAATTACTCATGAAATTTTGCGTACACGTTTTTCAATCAGATCACAATAAAATATTAAATAAAAAATTGAAGGTATCGAAATCTACAGGAACAAATTAATTCCCAGCACGTGTTTAATATATTTCGCTTTGACAGTTTGTATATAAATCCGTCGTCGGCTGTTTACAATTAACATTTGTAATTTGTTGACGTTGCGCAGGCGCATGTTATAATAATAAATTAAAAATTGCGGCTACGCGAAGTTTCTGCGTCACAACTTTTTAACTCTGCATGGTTTTCGTCTGTCGAACTGCGAGCGAAATTTAAAGAAAGTTTCACCGTTGAAATAATTTATCGTAATAGCAGAGATGACTCAACAAAATACAATATTTCTGACTAAATTAATTTTGTTAAGTTTCAAAGTTTGCCTTCTGTTCCGTTCTTGGTGTTCTCTGAACATAAATTTGTATCAAGTAAGGTATACAGAAATTGTACACAAGGTAATTAATTCTATCGTGGTTTAGATATATATGTATGATAAAGCCTTTTTCGATACAGAAGTTACAATTTTCTACGCAAAATAACTGGCCGATTATTACGATGAAATTAGGGGTTCTAATACACCTGTGACCTATACACAAAAATACTGCTCTATTTTGAAAGAAGGAAGAAAGAAAAATGTTTATTTGGTACAATCATAATATAATATGAAGAAAAAAAAAAACATGATTTCCAAAAAATATTTACAGTGAAAATGTATCAAAATGGTGTCCGCTCAACATGTCGTAGCATACAAGCTACGAGGTTGATCCTTTGCGGATGCAGTATTAGAATTTAATAAATTACTTGCTATTTCGATTTATATAAATATATAATAAAATGTATACTTAATAAAAACCTAATGATAAATAAGAAGAAGCATAAGCATTCTTTATTTTTTCAAAATATTACGATTTTCTGTAACACAGTAGTTGCGTCTAAATTGAAGCATGCATCATAACTTGTGACATCTAATGGCCAGTTTGTGTTTTAACAAGAACTAACCTTAGACCGAACACAATTTTTACCAAAATGATTTCAACCTAATAATCTATGAAATAAAGTGCAATTATTGCACTACAAATTTTTGTAGCTTCTCTGGTGTAACCGAACAGTGATATATACGTTTAACTACTTTTTTACGTGGCTAGGTGGCTAGGTGGCTACAGTCGCCAAGCAACTAAAGGTGGATTACTGGTTACTGCCACCAAACGGGCTGCCCAAATGAATGCAAAACGCAGTATGTTCCCTTTCGAACCCGGGACCCCTGAAAGCGCTAAGGCACTTGCATAATTAACCACTCTTGTTGGTGTTGACTTGTTCTTTATAAAGTCTTGTAAATATAAGCTTCCATTAAACTGTGTATTTGTGTATTTTATAGATTAATTTCACACATGTATATTTTCGTTCTTATCTATACATGGTTCTATTAAACAGTAGGTATAATAGTTGGGCGCGCGCCGCACGGTAATTAGGATGATGTCATAGCGATTAGAAACAATAGCAATTAATTACCTCAAATTAATAATTATATATTGATATTATTATAAATATAAATTGTTTAGACTACATTTATTTATGAACCAAAAGGTATATTGATTTATTCGCTACTTCCTTAGTGCCTTTTATTACCCGTTGAAACATATTTTGTTCAATCTTTGTTGCTCATATATTTTTATTTTATTTTTAGATGATTTTTCTATTAGTACGAGGTCTGCTACTTAAGTTTTGAGATAAACAAATAAAAACAAATATTTATAATCGGAAAAAACGGCTTCACTGTTTTTCAAAATATTCTCCATTAAGATCAATACACTTTTGCATATGTTTAAACCAATTGTCGAAGCACTTTTCCCATTCCGCTTGAGGTATCTCCAAAACATGTGATTTGAACGCATGAAGCGCTTCTTCAGGCGTCGAAAAAAGTTGACCTCGCAATTTATTTTTGATGTGCGGGAATAAAAAGAAACCATTAGGTGCCAAACAGATGTTTTGACTGCTCAAAAACGTTTTTGTTTGAGCTGATGTGTGAGAGCTTGCATTGTCGTGGTGGAGAATGATTCGTCTTCTGCGATTGTTTTCCCTGATTTTTCCGAACACTGGTCTGGCAAAAAAATACTGGTGTACCATTCAGAATTGATCGTTCTACGTTGCGCTAATGAAACGTTGGCCACATGTCCAGTTATTCCGAAAATCAGGGGACCATTTGCTTCGAAGTGCTTCGTGCGCGAACAACTTTTGTTGGATTTAGCTCGTCTTGAAAGACCCATACAGTCGATTGTTGTTTAGTTTCGGGTTCATATCTTATAGACGTCTTTTGAAGCACCGCGATTGAATGGTTTCAACATTTCCTTGCACCAATCGACACGAGCCTGTTTTTGAGCGATTGTCAAATTATGCGGAATCCAACGCGAACAAATCTTTTTGGCAACCTAATGTTGATACAATAATGAATGTATGCGAGTGGAACTAATGCCCAAGCATGCCTCAATCTCACGGTATGTCACATGACGATCTTGCAATATCAGTTCACGCTTGACCGAGATGAATGTTTCAAGTATCTGTAAACAACACAAATAGCACTCGTATGACAACATGTTCTAGTACGTTCACCATTACAAATGTTAAACATTTGGACATATTCACATCAGTGTTGCCATATCTCAAAACTTAAGTAGCAACCTAGGTATCTTTCACAGCTTATGTACTGAACGAATTTGTTGTATATGCAACCGACTTCTTCTGCAATCTGCATATATACATTCGAGTACAGCCCTCTTACATGTCTATATGTCTTCGTAATATAAAAAAAATCTACTTGTAAACTTTTAAATTGATTTTTTTAAAATTAGAGATGAGTTTTCTCTTGAGGAGCATCAAGCCGTGTAGCGAAGATGATGGAGCGAGATCACCCAGAATGCCTATTTATTTAAACTTTGAAAGTATTTGGGTTATATGAGCAGGGAGTTCCAAACCTTGGCAAAGCATATTATAAATGATGTTTTAAAGCGCTTGGTCCAAAAAAGAAGAATTTCGACAAGATGCGGATGGTGACCAGCCGTACATCTGAATGTCCGATGTTATTTGATATCACAGATAATGATCTAGTAGTTACTACATTTCCATAGTGGTAGCTGTAAATGTCTTAACTAATAAATTATTTGAATAACTTCCACTTTTAACTATCAAGCTACGAGTATAAGCGATTTTATGTATTTTATTGGATATATCTGTCGTATATGTTACTAGCTGTTACACGTGACTTCGTGCGCGTAACTTTATAAAATATAGTTATAGCTTCTCGGAGATAACCGAATAGATTTAAAATTGAAATATTTTGCTTAAATATTGTGTAATATATGTAAAAAGAAATAAAAGTAGATATCCGATGAACTTAGTAGACAACTTAATTTAATCAATAAAAATAAATGTAATTGTCGCTGAGAATTTTTATTACTGTGGGTTTATTTTTTGGGGGGCAGTAATTTACTATTTTTTTCTCCGAAAATAGAACTTTTTGTATAAATCTCTTTAACATCGAAATAATTTATATTTGCAAGCTTTTTAAATATAGCCTATTATGCAATGTATTTTTATTTAAATTTTAATTTTACTCTAAGAAGTTAAATTAGGTCAAATAACGTTTTTCTGTCAAGTCCTCACCTTTTTTTTTTTTTTTTTACAAGAGGAATCATCATAGATACCCACCGGCCGTGGGGACAGACCGGTGGGTTATGTCGGACTCCTGCCCCGAGATGGTAGTGGGGTAGACCTACCGACTAAACCTCTTGACGTCCTTCACGTCCGCTATAGGCGAAGTTGCGAGGTCGGACGAACACTCTTCCGCAACTCCGCCGCGTCAAGTCCTCACCTTAAGGTCACCTTCAGTGATGGGCGGATAAATGCGGAGACGGAGACATATGCCCATCAGTGGACGCTTGTGGACTGATAATTTGATGATGATGGAGGTTAGGCATTAATTCAAAAAGAATATTTGTTTCTATTATTTTCAAAATCAAAATAAAAATATTTATTTATCAAATTTATCAAGGCATTATATTAATAATAGAAACTTACATTAGGTGTATTATGTAAATAAATCATTATAATAGGTTTATCTTTTTGTCATAATGTAAATAATATCTACATATTTTTTTCAGAGTAGTGTCAGGGCGCACTGAGTTTCGCAGTCATCTGGGCAGCCCGTCTGGCGGCAGTAGCCACCCTCTTACAGAAGACCACCGTGAAATTGCAGCACGGCGTGTGTGTGTGCTGTAGCTCTTAACCTTTAGAACAAGGCATGAGATACAATCAGGATACACTGTGTTCCGAAGTCAATTGGGCAGTCCGACTGGCAGCAGTAACCATTCCCTATACAGAAGCTTATTGTATGCTTTTGTGTTTCGGTGAGTGAATAAGTGATGCCAGAGCTCATTTCCGTATCTTCATCAACTTCTATCCAAGATTGGTGATATCATTAATCCTATAGACTTAGAAATATTTTTTGATTTATAAACATTATTATCTTAAACTTTATTATTAATGAAACTTGCTTTATATAAATATATGTTAATTAAATTAATTATTAATGTTTTAAAAGTAAAAACAAATTAATTCATTCGTTATATTTATTATAGTTTATAAATTTACTGAGCATTCAGACTGTCCGTAGTTCGCAATGTATTGGAACTCAACCTCATTTCTTTAATATTTAAAAGTTGATGTAAAGATGAATCATTTTAACCTTATAAGTAGATAAGGTCTAGCAAATGTTAGGAGTTTCATAAATACGTATTTATTTATGTAACAGCTGGTATCAGCAACTTCGTATACGCGCTATAGTTAGTTTCTTGAAAATCCTACAGGAACCTAACATTTTTTATAGGATAAAGAGTATCCCATAGTTTTAATCCATGTAATCATCAATACATCAGTATAAACCGCATTCAAATCAGTAAACCACAAACAAAAAATTCTAAACACTTTTTTTTTGACCTCGGTAACATAAGTATAACATATAGTAGTTATACAAATAGTTTTTTTGAAAAAATATTTAATGTAAGTACATACACGGCTCGTTTGACATTTTATTATGTATAAAGATTATTTCTTAGCTACAGACAAATTTAATTAAAGAAGTTGAATAGGTAATATTTGACCCCAATAATCTTATTGTGCTAGTTGACATCTAAAATACGCCGCACGTAGAAACAAAAATAATTGCACTCTGAAAATAATTCGTACGAAACGATGATTATTTTGTTCTAAACATGTTAGCGTCTAATTTAGGCCACCTAGGTCTAGATCTAAATAATGATTAATTAAGAAAAAAAAAAACTATTCTTATTGCGGTGTGACCAGCACTGTTATTGTAATAACCTTATTTAAAAATAAATTCACACTAAAATAAAAATATATTAATACTAGCTGTTGCACGCTATTTCGTCCGCGTAAATTTATAAAATATAGCCTGTGTTACTCGCTGATAATGTAGCTTTCTATAGGTGAAAGAATTTTTAAAATCGGTTCAGTAGTTTTCGAATTTTTTCATTACAAACAAAAATACAAGAATACATTATCTTCTCTCTTTATAATATTATAGATATAAAAACATTATAAAATACAGATATTGCTTTAATTAATTAAATTTTGATAAAAAGCACTTAAAAGAGATTTGATTTCTATAATATGTAATTAATAAAATAAGTCTGGCGATAAAGAAAAAATCGTGCAAAACCTTTCATTTGCCGACGGTATATACAATGTTCATTTTTTAATTAAACCCTTTTACACCACCTAATAAATAAATTAAAATTATGTATTTAAAACTGCTAATTTGTAATTATTTTCGAATAAACATGATAAAATAAAATATAATAAATACCTGCTTGGTCCGCGTCATTCAGCATACAAACAAAAGGAAGAACTAAACAATAAAATCACAATGCACAAAAAACGGAACGAAAAGTTCCCGAGCGTCGTTTTCAAAATTCGAAAAGATCCGTTTTGAAATTCGAACACGGATTCGGAATTTAAAATTCGGACGCGTACGCCCAGTAACAGCCAGTGTCGAACTGATGCGTTCGGGATATCGTCCAATTCCGTGGTGAACGCGAACGCGTGGGTTCACGTTAAGAGCCTAGCTAGGGGATTGAATCATGTACTGAAAGTGTACTCGCAATTTATTATTTGCAATTTCAACCATCTGGGTGAACTACATTTTTAACTCTGCGCTTTATTTGAACATAACACATCACTACTGCCAATCTGCGCTTTAAAGTATAATGACAAATGCGGCCATTGCGTTCTGTAAGACTTTTATGTTTCAATATCATATTGAACACTAACTGCTGCCCTCAATTTCGTACGCGTTGTAGTTCGTTTTTTTGAAAATCCCACAGTAACTTAACATTTTTTTAGGATATAAAGTATCCTGTATGTTAATCCAGGCAATAAACTATATGTGTGCCAAATTTTATTCAAATCGGTTAAGCCGTTTATGAGATTAGTGTGCACAGACAGACAAAAATTTAAAAAACTATTTTTTTTGTCCTGGGTAACATAAGTAATTTAAAAAAAAAAAAATCATGTACAGACATGTACAAATCGTCTATGATGTTATTATGAAAGTATGTATAGATTATAAATCTTAGAAGAAATTTATTAAAACAACTTCCAAACAAAATACTACGAAGCAAACATTGTTCTTACTCTTATTATAATGATTATTTATTTATTTTATTTTATTTTAACTTATATTTAACTGTATATAATAATTAAAAATAGGACATAATTAAATCCAGTATCTTTTATTCTTTCCATTTGTATTATTTGATAACCTACTCCATATTTAATAAAACATATTTTTTTAAATAAATGAGTTATTTATTCGGTTCGACAATTTCAATACGAGTACATTTAATACGAGTACACACACACGCCTTTATAATCGAGTTATTAATCAACACACGCCCGATTAACTCGAAAGAGGGCGCGAGTTGTCCTATATGTATTAGGAATTATAAAATCTGCTATATCTATTTTAAATATCTACTACAGGGCCACAGGGGCTTCGCACGGAATTTTTTCTGCAAATTAAACCACCCAGCTGATTTTAATACGGTTTTCACTAATGGAAAGAGCGATGAACGAGGAGGGTTTGTGTACCTACATAATTTGCGGAAAAATTTGCATCCACATGAAGCCGGGAACGGGTCGCTAGTAAAACTTATATTGAGATGAAATAAAAAACACATTTACATTCGAGTACATATACGAGTATGTATAAAGAAACCATTCAGTTCAATATTTTTTTTAATGTTAAAGCCGACAGACCGTCGCCTATAACACAAGTAACGCCACAGGTGCTGCAAATGCTCTGTCGACTACAGTATAGAATTAAGGATTAGGATTAAGACTTTGTCATCCCTTACTCTATCACCAAAATACGATAACACATAGTCTGACCTGACCTCCTTCTTTGGTCACTTCACTTCTGTCAAAGTAGTCGTGGTTATCAGGTTCCGGCAGATTGGACATGCCGCACAGAACCTGCCACACCACATCCCGGCACCTCTGGCTGCTCACCTGGCATCCCTTACTGAATCACCGAAACACAACAGAACACGTGCTGTTATTTAACGGTGGTCTTCTGTAAGGAGGTGGTTACTGCCGCCAGACGGGTTGCCCACAAATGACTGCGAAAAGCAGTGTGCCCTGTCACTACATAAATTTATCTACTATATTTTTTGAAAATGTAAATATTTAGTTTACATTTCGGATACTATTAGAGAGATATGCCGAATGGAGACACGATGACGCCGCGCTGGGCACGCACACAACAAATAATCGCAAGCTATAGAGATACGTCTTGCATGTGTGTGGGCATATGCCGTCACAATACGCATATGCACGAGTGTGTGTGTATGTTTGTTGCATGTTTTGATCGCGGGGTCATTCGCGACAATGTCCAGGAAGCCGGGCAGGACGAGGCTGCGGCAATGACCTTTGCGCGGGATAATTTTGATTGTTGAACGAGTGCGAAAAAGGAATTGCTATTGAGTGTTGTTCGTAGCTTCTCACACGGCTTGAGTGTAATGCGAGGCTCTTAACATCTTATCACCCTTAGAACAAGACATGAGATAAAATCAAGATACAAGTCATTTCTGCAGCCCGTCTGCCGGCAGTAACCACCTCTTTACAGAAGACCACCGTGAAGTAACAGCATGTGTTGTGTTTCGGTAAGTGAGTAAGGGCACCAACTAGCATCAAGTGGACTATCAGCCTGTCTGCCAATTAAAATTATAAAATAACTGTCCATTGAACCCAAAAACGCTATATCTGCTGTAAATTGCTGAGGAGTTAGGTGTCTCGCAGACTACTTGATGCTGCATCATCAGGTTAAGGTTACCACGTCATGGAAATACCACCGAAGTAACAGTATACCAAATTTCACTGATTTATACGAATGTGACCTCTTCAGTTTTCTATGTTCCTCGAAATGTTTTTAGTGTCTTTAAAGGGTAAATACTTATATACTATCACATTCAGGCTCGGTAGAAGGTCGACAGTTATTTTGATAGTAATATTGCGCAACAGAATCAACAAACTACCTATCACTGTTTGACATTCAAAATTTACGTTTTAATCAAACGGGTACCTACACCTACATGTCAAATCATCTTAGTATTCCTCGATGACGTCATTATGGAAGCGAGGTCTAGAATTCGCAAGATAAATTTACTGTGACGAGGCCTTTCAGTTATTAAATGCTTTAAAATTATATTCTGCATAGGATTGTCAATTCTTGAAGAAAGTTTTGATGTGGAGAAACTGGCGAAATTCATTCTCCAAAATTGCAAATAACTCAGAAAGCCATGGAAAAGTCTCTTTATTTGTCTCACAAGTTGTCATCTGTCAACGTAACGTTGCAGAAAACGGGAACATCATAGTACGCAACATCGAGAAGCCGTTGATTGGAACACCGAACGTTGATGAGTGGTTAAGGTGTTTGTCCTAACGCTCTGTCTCAGGGGTTCCGGGTTCCTGACAGGGCCAACTTTATTGGAAATGAACTTTTCAAATTTGGCTCGTGTCTGGATTTGGAAAGCAGTATCCGGTCACGCTGCGTTTCGAAATTATTTAGGCATCCCATCTGGCGGCAGTAACCATCCTCTTTCAGAAGACCACCATGAAATAACAGCATGTGTGTTCGGTGAGTGCGTGAGCCCATTACCCTATACCTTCCTAATAGGAAGATACTAAGAAGCAACCAGCATCTGTCAGCTTTCCACACTATGTGTCCTGCTCACTGCCACCTTCCACAGCCAATTGAAGTTAATGTATGTATAGGAAAATTAGCTCATCAATACTTACTATAACCATGGAGTAAATACTGGTTAAGTTTATTTACTCTATGCTATAACATAATAAAGCTGAAGTTTGTTTCTTTGATTGGTTGAACGCACTAATCTCTGAAACTACAACTCGGATTTTAATTTTTAAAATCCGAGGAAGCTTAGAGATTTAAAATATTGTTTGATTTAAAAGTGCAAAAATTCTCGTTTAAGTTGCAGAAATGTTCAAAAATCTTTAGATTAAATTAATTATGTTAAGACACGCTTTACAGTTGATTCCTCATACGGTAACAAAGTTCACGATTGGCGCTGACCCTTAAAATTCTCAAAGAGGGGTCATGAACTCCAAAATGACACAATAAGGCGATGTATACTCCATCTGAAATGTATGAATACTATTACGAATTACTGTGACAAATGATTTCTTTATTTGTTTGCAAACAGTATTTTGCAACTAAGCCAGTTAGACATAGACAAAAAATTATCTAAGTTAACATAATGATACTTAATTATAACGGAATCTTTGCCCAAAAGCCACTCGCGCTGTGTACGAGTATCAGGGATCTCGGGTTTGATTCCCTTGGAATCAACTATGGAACAAAAATTCAAACAGGCCTGGTATTGGCAATAGTGGGAGGGACGTGCTGCGTTTCACGGTCATTTGGGCCAGGGTTGTTGCGGATTTTTAATTTTCAACATTCGCGGATGTGGATATTTAGATGTTGAGTTTTTTTAATATAGATTTTATTTTCAATGCAGAAATAAATTATTGATCATTTAATTTTTTTTTTAGAAACAATTTCATAATTCATCTTTTTTTACCCACCCCACCCGCCTGTGGGTTATGTTGGACTCCTGCCCCGAGATGGTAGTGGGGTAGACCTACCGACTAAACCTTTTGGCGTCCTCCGCGTCCGCTATGAATTGGAAAACTTGCCAGATTTAAAGACTTTTTGGCGTTCCGGCCTTTTTTAAAAAGCCACATCAGTGTGTTAAATAACGAATGATACCCTAAACTTACCATAGCATCTCACCCCGAGGCGGTCGGCCACATTAAACAATTACGGCCAATATTGCGAACCGCACATGTGGACGTATCTACAAAATGTCCATTTATCGGCCCGAAAATATCTCTACACGTTAACTTGAACTCTACTGCGCTACGATAAGGTGTAAAACTTGAAGAATTTATATAGAAAAGGCAGCAATTGTGATATGCAAAAAGTTTTAAACATCTAAAGTTCTAAGTCACCGAATGAAAACGCAGCGTGTGACAGTTTGTGAAGATACTACGTCATGTAAAAAATTATTACTTTTTCTTCTACCATAGTTTTAGTTATAAAAACAGAAAAAAGGAAGAAAACCTTATAATCATCACTGTAATGATAATATTCTATCACCCCAAAAAACTTTTTTTCTTCTCAATGATCGTCGGTTCTACGTGGCATTTGATTACTACAAATTTCTTGTTTTCTATTCTACGAATAAGGTGATTACTGAAAAATAGTGATATTTTTCTAGGTGGAATAGGGGATTTTACACATTTAATTAACAATAAAACCTGTAAAATCTCTAATGTAATGTTTTACAGAGTAACTGGAGAGGTCTTCTGGAAGATAACGGTTCCCACGGCCGCCCGGATGCCGGCGGTCACTACTAGTGAAGAGAAAATATCGTGATAATAAAAGTCGATTGATGTCATTACTTTTATGCAGACTGAGGATCCACATTATGGTACCTGGCACCAGAAAAGGTGCAAATAGGCTGTCGCTTTTGGGCAGCCCGCCTGGAAGCAGTAACCACCTCCTTTCAGAAGGCCACAGTGAAATGACCACTGTGTTTCGGTGAGTGAGTTAGGGTTCATTTCCATCTTACTGTATTATATTCTACTAGCTGTTGCACGCGATTTCACGCGTATCTTTATAAAATATAGTCTAGTATGTTACTCGCTAACAATGTAGCTTTCTATAGGTGAATGAATTTTTAAAATCGGTCCAGTAGTTTTTGAGTTTATTTATTACAACAAAAATACAAAAATCTTTTCTCTTTATAATATTACTATAAATAAAAAGTCACTACCTTACTTGTGGTCCGCTTGGTATATTGTTAATAAGACAATTTCATAAAGTAATTTTACTTCTCTATTCGAACACAGGTTTACGCCAACCATTGATACAATGTATGAATATTAGATTAGGGACCAATTATGTCTACAACACAAAAATATATTCTCCTTAGCAACATGTATATGTGGATTATAATAAAATTCAACACACGTGCAAAGCGGATATAAGCACGAGATAGTTTCCGATATTATCAGCGATTAGCGACTGGTTTATTGTAGTCCGTCTCTTTCTAATATTATCGGAAGAAAGATTGGCACATTTCTTTTACAAACTCAAGAGTTATCTAGTACCATCAACATCATCATGTTCCATCTGTGTATCCATTGCTGGATGTAGGCCTCTCCCAAGGCTCGGCACCACGAAAGGTCCTCTGTCCTTCGCATTCAGCCACTTCCTGCGAAGCCTCTCAGGTTGTCTGTCCACCTGGCCGCAAGACGTCCCCACTTCCGCTCAGATTTAATCTTAAGAAATATCAGTTATTTACTTTGTTCGTTATTTGATCTTGTCAATCAAACAATCAAATCAACTTCAACTGCCTATAAAAAACATAACATAAACAATGTCGACAAACATAACCTTCAATATATACGCACTATCGTTTATTCTTAACTAGCGACACGCCCCTGGTTTGGCACATATGCATTGTTTATCTGCAAATAAACCTTCTTCGTTTATGGCTTTTCCATTAGTGAAAACTAATAGTGAAATCCATTAGCGAAATTAGAAGTTAGCAGAGAAACAGACAAAGATTTTATTTTATAATAAGTAAAAATATAGATATTCAAATTATAAAGTATTGAGTTCTTAAATTTAGTTTAATTCTTTCTTCTCATACAAATTTCTCATAGAAATAAATTAAAATAAGCGATAAAACACAAAATATCGACACAAATTGTGCACATCACTGAAGAGAAATAGGGTCACTCGCCCTCTGCCAACAAATCATTTTTAATTGTGTGCGTATTCTTCAATCTTTCCATTACAAGACCTGTTAAACAATAATGGCAACGGGCCGTCCAATAGCCGTAAGTGACGAGGTCGATGACCGTCTTTTTTTTCTTTTTCGCGACCAAGTAGCTGGCAGGATGCGAGCGTTTTTTAAAAAAAATAGGTCAAGCGAAATTTTCGAACGGCCACTCTCTTCTTTATTTGGGTCAAATGGATTTTGGCATGACTCAAATTGATGACATTTCAATTTAAGGGAATGAATGATAATTTGTGAAGTATTTATGTGTTTCATGTCGTAGGTATTCAGGGTTGCTACTTTATTTATAAATAAAAACAAATCAATAAAACATCATCAACTACTTTATACTTTATTTATAAATAAAAACACATAACAACAAACAAACAATGAGAAGTTTGATCTACTGCAGCTGATTATGCAGGGAAAAATACAGGGTATACGCAAGCCGGGCAGACGTACTTCCTGGATCAAAAATCTCCGTGAATAGTATGGCCTAAAGTACTAGATCGCTATTTCGAGCTGCCGCCTCGAAGCTTCAGATAGCCAACCTCCAGTAGGAGATGGCACCAAAAGAAGAAGTAGAAAAAATCATTTATTACTATAAAAAGGTTTACCTTACCGACTAATACTGACTAATACCTTACCGCATGATACTGGAGTCTGATTTTCGTGGTCATGATTTTCTAAATATCTGGTTCCTCCACGATGATCACTCTTTCCACTAGTGTTAATCGTATCAAAATCCGTATAGGAAGAAGTTAGCGGAGATACAGATAAAATATCAGTATGCTACATTTTGAAGGCTACTCTACTGAATCGATTTTGATGAAAATTGCTCGAACTCAGTAGGAAATGTTGGAAGAAAAAAAGGTCAACTTTTAAACTGTGACGCAGTAGTTTTTCTAATTAATAAATTAATAAATAACATTCTTACTTTTATAAAGGTTTTTGACGACCAACTTGAAATAACCGCATGTGTTCTGTTGCGTTTCGATGTAAGTAAATAAAGGGACGCCAATTTGATATCTCTTGCTATGACAGAGAGCGCGCTTGCAGCACTTAAGGCGACGGTATAGGCTTGTGTTATGGGCGACAGTAGCCACCTACCATGAAGTCGACCATCAGCATATCTGATAACTTTTACATAAAAAAATGTTTTATCAAAATTAATGAAAAATAAGAAGAACGAAGATTAGGCGAGCAAATTTGAATTGTGTCAACCCTACTCAATCTTGAGATGGACTTGATAAACGGAGCAAGGCTAGCGAAGGACAATGTTCGCGTCCTGTTAAGTGAGGCCACAAACTTAAGGGGATTATATTCAATAGGTTTTAATATAAATATATAAACTTAAACGTATCTATAAGTATATGGGATTAAAATAGGTAGGGTCGACTGATCTGTTGCCGCTGAGTGTTTTTCGATTAAGATTAATTTTCAGTTAAGATATACATAATTATGATATAAATATATTTGACGAGCCCATTGCTCTAGTGGTTAAGGAGCTTGACTTAGTCCTCTAACCCAGGGGTGCCGGGCGTGATCCGATCTGGATCGGTTCGATTCCCGGCATGGCCAACTTTGGCAATGACCTTTTCAAAGTTGACTCTGGTGTGCAAGATTCAGCCCAAGTCCAATTTATTTATTCTATGTCAGTATAAAAACGCAACGCGAATTTTACTTACATTTTTGTAACAGTTTGATCACCACTTCTGCAGGCATTATTGTATTGAATATGAATATATTTCTGGTTTATATACTGAGGTTTAAGTATGCGAAGCGAATGGGATTTTCATTTTTATATGTAATCATTTTCACATTAATAATATTAGTAGTTATATACAAACTAAGGTTATTGAAGAAAAGCAATAGTGTATGCAAAGTGTCGTTTGCTGGCTTGATTTCCACAATAGCTACCACATGAGTGTTTTATCCGGGCAAACCTGGGAGGTCTTTGTCCCGTGAATCCCGCTTGACAACAAAAAGCACGGAACCCTCGATTGCATGATGCGGGCGACCGCACGCATTCACTTCCTCCCAATGAATAATCGATTCTTAATCGGCTTTAACATGTTAAGAGGGGTTCACATTAAAATTACCAAATTAATATTAATTCAACCATTTGCTAGTGAAAAATTTAGGGATCGAAACCGATTCCACTAAATTATTATAAATATTGAGCTTTCTTTTAACAAATCAGATTTGAGAAAGTTAATTTCTAGACATGCGGAGTCTGACTCATATAAAATTGAATGAAATACATTTTATACAATTCTTTGCTAACCTAAACCATGTAGTACTAATATTTATTCTATGCTTAAACTAAAAAGGCCGCAATTAACAGAAGTGTTTGTTTCTTTGTAATTCTTATTTGAATATGTATTGTGATTTGTTTTTTATTACCTTCTTTTTTTAGTATATATCTCTTTGGTCTTTAATAAGTGGGTGACCTCATCGTCTGCTCTAACGAAAGAATAGCCCAGGTTTTTACAACCTGCAATGCTGAGTTGGAGCCGGCTTATGGCACATTCACCTTTGTGTATTTTCTGGTATTGTCAAAGGTATAGTGTACCTACGGAAGTTGTTCGTTATTATAAATGAAATTAATTTTATTCTATTTTTCTTTTTATTTTACAGCTCGACTGGTCGCTGCTTACATCCGATTGTAGCATTAGACCTTGACCTAATGCTGCAACATTAAATAGTCTGCTGGACACCAAACTCCTCAGCAACTTACAGCAGATATAGGGCGATTGTGCACTACAAGGAATTTTACTGTCCGGAGATCCAATTTTTTACGGTCCGCTGCGGCATGAAAAAAACCGGATGATTAAATTGTACACTTGTCCGTCTTTTCTCAGAGCGGCGCAGTTTAGGGTTAGCTCTCTTTGAAACTATACGCCACCCACGTGTAATTATGCTAGGAACGATGAGTTTCTTGGAACGTCGGCAGTTGCTTGCTTTATTACTCTACGTGCTAAGACGTAGAAGACAAAAATAATTTTGGGTTCATCCCCTTATAAGTGAAAGCTACCTGACAGGGTTATTTTACATAAACCACAATAAATTGGGACAGGACGAATGTTATTTTTAACTACTAAAAAAATTCTGTTCATCCGATCGCTACCAAACTTCACAGGATTATCCGCTGGACTAATCTGAAGATTGTCTGAAAGTTTCATCTAAATCGGTTCAGCGGTTTTGGAGTCCATAGGGAACATACACACACACATCGCCTGAATGTCTACAGCTACGCTTATGATTGTTACTCATACTTACCGCTCATGAATAATACGGATCGCGGACGTAGTGCACAAGCATACACACGTTTTTCATTGCCGTCATCTCCGATCGGAATAAAACGGTACGGAATGGGAAAAAGTAAAATGTCGGACGGTAAAATTACGTATAGTGCACAACAAAATCGGATCGCCGAACAGTAAAATTCCTTGTAGTGCACAATCGTCCATAGCGTGTTTGGGCTCTATAACAAGTAGGGGTTAGTTTATAATTTTAATTATAGCTTATCAACATTATAGACATGTACATGTATATTATGTATACTATGATTATTCTACAACAGACAGTTTAGCAAAGTAATTATAAACAACAAAATGAAATTGGTTATTATTAATTATCTCCTCGTGTCACTCATCCTGTCGTAAACAGAATTTACGCTCATCTGTCTGTCATTGAGAAGATTTATTACGCATAATAATAGCGTCTTTGTATTAATAGAATAATAATATATCAACAAAGTATTGAATGCGAGATAAGATCGAATTTATATGTCGAAGCTTGTTGGTGTTTAATGCAGGAAGAGACAGAATCTATATCTAAATCTGTATCTGTATATGTATTTGTATCTGTAACTGTAACTGTAACTGTGTCTGTGTCTGTGTCTGTGTCACATTTGTTGTTAGGAACTATTAGGAACATGAATTTTATTGTTTTGTCGTCTTCAAATGACTTTAAAATACTCATATCTAACCAAATCTGTAAAATAATGAACGCAAGTAAAGCAGAATGAATATAAATAGAATCAAAGCAAAAAAAGGAAAGTGATTTTTTTTATTTTGCATTCGCACTGTCTCGTAGTCGTCTGGTGTTCAGAAATGTGCGCGAATCTCGGTTGGCCTTGAAGCTAGGGTTGCCACAAATTAAATTTTAATGTTAGACTCTTTAAAATAGATATATTAAGTAGTGCCAGGGCGCATTGCGTTTCGCAGTCGCAGCTCCAAGATATCTTTTCATCCAAAAAAACTTCAGGGCCTTAAAGTAAAAGTTACGACCAATGTGTGTTTCCAGTGATGACATAATGGGGCTAAAACTTGGTTTAACTATGGGCCTTTTACGAAAGCTCAACGTCGCTTAAAGAGGGAAAGGGCTATGATCGGGTTTACTCCAAGATCGAATCTGGGATGACGTGATCCGTAGATGAACTAAAGTTACCAACATGATCGACATTTTGGAAATAGTTATGTTAAACATGTGTTTTTACTACATTTTAAGAAAGGATGAATAACAGTTTCTAAGCTTACGCACGTTTTATAAGTTTAATCCAACATAATCAATAAAAAATTATGAAATTTTGCATTTTGTGCTGTAGTATATTTTTTGCTATTTCTACAAACTGAGACTGTTCCTTGAAAAAACAATACGTGTACATAAAATTTCAATGCTTCATATACTGTAAGAAATTAAGTAAATATTATTATAAAATATTAAGGTCAATTTTATATGATTTTTTTTAATACACTGTTGCTCGGAGCAATACTGCTACAGTCATTGCGCGCGTAGCGTTAAGCTGTTAAACGCTCTTAAGGATAGTTATCAATTTATACCTACGCCCGAAGAAACATATCTAAAATTTAATTTAAACGTCTACCAATAAGAGGTAGTGAGTCAAATACGATCAATAACTAATTTAGTGCAATGATGCACCAGACGATGTAGGTCAGCGATGTGTGGAGGGTCAATGGAAAACGATTATTACGAATTGAAGTTAGGTAAATTCTTAACTTTGTTCTGATTATAACTTTTTTTAAATTGTTTATGAAATTTATATTTTGTTAATCATTCTACATAATTACATGATTATAATTTGGTATCTTATAGCCGTAGGACGTCCATGGGCCACTCCCATAATTTTCCAATAGGATCAGCCAGAAGCAGCCTGGACTCACCCTGGACCCGCGGCCCTTATCTGATAGTCTGTCCACCTTGTGGGTGGACATTATAAGCTGCGCTTGTTGGTCCGTGGCCTGCATTCAAGAACTCTTTGTATACTATTTGTCCTGCCCACTGCTTGCTGGGTCTTTCGGCCATGTCGACAACTTTTTTTGGCGAATTTCAGAAATTCAGATCCTATCCACCAAAGAACTTGAGCTTGTATTGTAGACCAGTCCTGCCGTGTGAGGCCACATTTCGGGACCATACGTCATTATTGGCATTAAGCACAGTTTATAGACCTTGGTCTTCACAGAATGTGACAGTGGTGACGAGCAGAAATGTCGTAGCTTCTAGTTGGCATTTGACTTCTAGACTAAAGAGGCACTGGAGTGAAAGGGAGAGAAATTTACTATTTTTCAACCGAAGAAAAAGAAAAAAAGGAGCAGGCGATGAGGTTCTGAAGTCGACGGGTATGTATATTCTTTTCAGTTTTTTCGGCAATTTAATTTTTTTGTTAAAAAGTTTTTATCGAATATGCTTTTTACTTCTATGTGTAATTCCTTATGAATTTTGGAAAAAAGAAACAAAAGTTAAAGCACACCAAAATAATTTTACAACTCCATTTAGTTTGGTGAACCAAGAATCTTCACTGGAAGAGAATGAAATACGTTATCATAAATGTCAACAGAAAGTACACTTCGGTGTTTGGTGAAAGTCATAAGCTGAAAGCAAATGAATTCACAATAAAATAAACACACCAAACTGTTATGGAATAAATTAACTAAGACTATCATGCATGTATTTTTAATTTTAATAAATGGCTTCGGAATAATATACATAAAATAAAATCGCTATCCGACTGAGTTTGTTTTTCCGCTAACTTCTTTTAAACCGTTGAGAGATTTTGATACGGTTTTTACTAATGGAAAGAACGACAAACGAGGAATATTGCAATATTTGCAATAATTTTCAGAAAAAAAAATGTACCATTGCATTGTCGGGGTCGTATCTCTATTATACACTGGGCCACAAAGAAAAGGGTCGGATAGAAAATCTTCGATATCTTCAAAAGTACCTGATCTGTCTTTTATGAAATAAAGACTAAATTAATGTGCTTAAATAAAAATAAATGAATTCAAGCCTTTTATTTTTAATAAATGTAAAATAAGTAAATGTAGATTGGTTACAGATGTGCCGTTTTCACGCATTTTAGTACTTTGTGTTGTCTCCGCGAGCTCACAATACTGCATGTAAAAAAAACGTTAAGATGTTAGACATTAAATTACTTAATATTTTTTTTTATTAATAAGTGTAGATACCAGACAGACAGGCATTTTCATTAAAATTATCTGTTACTATTATTTTAAAAGGAATATTATAATTATTGAGCATTGCATTTCTTGTACCTTACACTATACACCAATTCTCAATTTTACTATTTCGCATGTTCAAAATTTTATGAACTACATGTCTTTTGCAATGCTATAAAGTTTTGATTTATTGAGTACCAGACATGGTCTGAGTCTTAAATTAATACTAAAGAGACATTTCAAATTCTAAGAAATCGCCAGACAAAATTAATGTGTAAATAAAACCTTATATATATATATGTCTTAAAAAAACCTGCCATTCTAAGTGGGCACCTAAATTAATTAGGCCTATGTAGCAATTACATAGGCAAAACTCACATACATACCTTTTTTAGCTTTGGGAAATATTCACAGATGATATTTCGTATAATGTCGGACTCCTACCAGTTAAAACCCAACGACTTTCTAGTAAACCCGTCTATACTTCTATACTATTATATAACATATAAGGCCGAACACCCACTGACCGATCATTGACAAAGTTCTCCGGGAAGGAGTGGTGGGGGGAGCGGTGAGGGGAGTTCATCGTGAAGAAGAAGAAAAGTTGTCGAGAATACTATTATATAAAGCTGAAGAGTTTGTTTGGTTGAACGCGCTAATCTCAGGAACTACTGGTTCGAATTGAAAAATTCTTTTTGTGTTGGATAGTCCTTTTATCGAGTTAGGCTTCAGGCTATATAACATTTTGAACGCGGACGAAGTCGCGGGCAGCAGCTAGTGTCTAATAAAATAGGTAGACTTAGCGGCCATAGATAGGCGGGGTCGCAGGAATGTTTAGACTAGACATCCGCTACACTGCCAGCGACTGTCCAGCGCGGGGAGGGCTACACTTCATGTCGGAACCTCACAATGGGCAGTAATCTCCCCTAAGACTACCCTACCCAGGTCCCAGGTAAGGGAAAGGTGGCAAACATAGGCCAGTCTTACACTATACTTACCTACAAAACATTATCTAAGTTTTATGTTTTTATCTTTGCTCAGGTTTTATCATTAGATTAGTCTTCTCTTATGAATATTAGATTACTATCACTTTACTGTTCCATTTTACGTTGACAGGCTGACGGGCCACTTGATCGTAAGTGGTTACCGTCGCCTAAATAACACAAACAACGCCCATAGATGCTACAAGTGCGCTGCCGATTTTTCCGGGATAAGGCTCTCTTACGCGATGGTCAGAAACGAAATAGTTTTCAAACGTTTCAAAATGCCCCGGACGATGATGCGAACCATCGAAAAACGCAAGATTTTGGCCACATGCTTAGACACCCCCTTACAATGATCAACCCCCTTACAGGAGACTACCGTGAAATAACAGCACGTGTGCTGTTGTGTTTCGGTCAGTGGGTAAGGGATGCCAAAGCCCATTTCTCTATCCCCTCTCGATAAGGATAGATAAGGGTATCTACCCTTACTGTTGTCGGCAGCGCACTTGCAGCATCTGTGTTATAGATGACGGTGGCCACCTACCTGTCTGACCGTCAGCCTGTCTGAAGGCCTTAATATAAGAAAATCAGGCATATGCATCATTTGTTTGTATTCTGAGGTGTTAAATTTTTCCTTAAACAAACTGCAATGTTAAAATGCAAGTATTTTATGTACCTACTTAGTCCATTCCCAAGTCTAGGGTTCATTGATCTTCACTCCCGATATTATCAATTAGACATCTGCATATGCTGAAACGAATTCATCACACGTACCTCAAGTCTAGACGGCCTAACATTGTCAATATGCTAATGAGAGATCGAATTGATTTTCGGCAATGCACAACGTATTAAGGTGGAGTCTAACGCTTGTACGTGATCAAAATATATTTTCAACAAACTGCTAACCTAACCTAACAATGCTGAAATTAACCATGCTGAGTTGATATTGTATTGGCAGGCATAAATTGGGGAACCCGAATGCACTAATCTGGCCATGGGTGTTAACATGACAGACGAAAAGATTATCGAGCTGGAAGAAGAAATGAGCGAGTTACATTGGAGTATTTTGGAATTATCTGAAGTCCGCACAGAAGTAGAGTAACTTGTTTTACTACCGAAGTTATAGACATAAGCCGGTTGCTCAGTAAGTTGAAGTGACATTGGGCAGGACATTATAGTACAGAGAGCCTTGGGCCGGAAGGTTCTCGAGTGGAAGTCAAGGACTGGCAAGCGCAGTGTAGGACATCCACCCGCAAGGTGGACAGACGATCTTATAAGGGCCGCGGGTGACTAGCGCATTTAATTAATCACCTTTATTTCTTTAAGCACCAAAGACTTCCCCTTAACCGAGTAGTACTAATGTTGGACAATAAGTTCGTATTCAAATGCATGCCTAATTTTAGATTTCAAACTATTGTAATGCCTAGACCTCTTTAATAGTCTAGACTTGCAACCTCAACCTTAATATAGGAACAAAGGAAAAACGATTTAGTAACAAAAGAATTTGCATCTTAATGTTGGCTTAGGTTGACTGCTATTAATGTACTTTCAGAATAAACCAATGTAATAGGTAAGTCTTATATATTTAGAATATAGCGCTCAGTTGATTTTAATGCGGATTTCACTGTGTATTTTAGCAAGCTTTCATTAACATTTAATGTTTGTTTCATTCCAATCGGTATACAAACAAAAAATACCGAATACCATGTGTGGTCGCGGGCACCACTAGTCGATCTAATAAAAAATTAAGTTGCTGAATTCGCTGACCTTTTATTTCAAGAAATAATATATAATAACAAATGCAGCACCAGTAGCATTGCTTGTGCCTACTACTTACCATTAACATAAAAAAAATATTGCTGATTTATATAAATTGTTATAAATTAAATAAAACCATTATTTTTAATTTCGTGACTGTTCTCATAGAGCATTCACACTTTATTATATAAACTTTAATTTATTTACACATTTCATTTCTCCTACTTTACATTAATATATACTTGTCAACGTTTAAAAATACAATTGAAAACAAAAAAAATAACAGAAACACACGACGTAATATACAATTTTTTTTAAACCGACTCCATTACATTTAGGAAATAGTGGGAGAATGTTGGACTAGTAATACCTGATTAAAAAAAATAAATAGTCCCACGATCTTTTTTTTGTCATTTAAAAAAGTATTTTTTAAATTTTGGCCGCCGTTAGTTAAAAATTTAATTTATTGTATTTAAAAAGCGGCCAAACATTTATGAAATACTTCAGTCTATTATATTGCTTACATTTCAAAATATACATGAAATAAATGTGTTGTTATATTAGGTACTTATATATAATTCACATTTCTTTTCCAATAATCATTAAAATTTTAACAACTATAAAAATATAGATACAATTTTGACCAAAAGAAGAATTAAATTCGTAGATAGAAGCAAAAAGAAAGATTAGCTACTCACTATCCGCATATGAACCTCATATACTGAGTCCAATGGACTCAGAAGGGATGTAGCCTCCCTTTGTGTGTTCTACCGGATGTACAAGTGCATAGAGTGCTCTGTTGAGTTGTTTCATCCTCATTACTTGGACCATGTACAACTAAGCACAGTCAAGATAAGTAGAAACCTTATCCCGCTGACGCGCAAACTTTTGAACAATTCTTCGGCTAGGTGGAAACTAGCTACAATATGGGCTTCTTCAAGCGAGCTGTAAAAAAAAGCTTCAGCACACCTGCACCCCCCTGGTGATGCTTATGTCCTTAGGCGACGGTAGCCACCTACTATCAAGTGGACCGTCAGCCTGTCTGTCACTCTTTATAATATTTAAAAAAAGTTTCATTCAGTCGCTCAAAGGACACTGTCTTGTATATATGTGATACGTTAACAGTTTTTGTGGGAAAAGCTTAATACATTTGTTGACACTATTATTACACGTGTTCTATATTTGAATTGTATTTGTGGGGATGAGTATATATTACGGAACGTACCGTAATCTTTCTTTTTTGCTTCCATCTACGATTAAATTTGACATTTTCAAATTAATCAATAAAACAAATTATTTTAATACAATACAATAGAGTAGGTAATTAAGTAATTGTTAAAATTTTAATGTGTATAGTTATAGTGTATGTGTAAATTAAAATATAAAAAATGTACTTTAGATTTTATTAGTACTTCTTTTTAATTAGATTTAAAAAACAAAAAAAAAGGAAAAGAAATGTCAATTTTTCTTACACAATGTTTTGTTTATTGTACTTCAATACAAATGTTTAAACAATTTCCTTAAATAATCAATGTTCATGGCATTGTTAAAATTAAATCTACCATCATGTAGAAATAATAATGTATGCATATATCTTTTGTTAATTATATCACTAAGAATCTAGTTAAAGAATAGTGCACAACATCGAAATGGTGTCAGTCTATAATTAGGTTGGATGGATTTCTTTTGAATTGATAAAAAAAAAACATAGTTAATCAATAATTACAATATCCCAGTTCGATTTACAAGTTAAATATACAAATAAAAACACAAATTATAAGAGTTTTATGAATATTTAGATTTTACCAATAATTACAATTTAAAAAAAAATGTCGGGCTCAAAAAGTAAAAAGGAAGTCCAAATATCTGTTAATTTTTTATAGTTTTTTTTTAGAATACGTATAAAAAAGAGCGGACGCATTTGAAACAGTAAAGCTTATCGATAGCTAGTTACATAGGAGACTGCTCATAGTAAGTCACTAGCGCACACTCATGGTAAGTCTACTGAAGACAATACTCATTGTTTTGTCTCACAACCTGCTGTACGCGCTTTTATATACGTACTTAGTTTTTGTATTATTTTTTCATTAAATATCCCTTTTATAGTAGGTATCCTATTATAAAAAGCTGTCAAAAATTAAAAAAAAAACCTAATATAGTATTATTCTTATGGCAGTATTTAACTCGATAAAAAAAATGTAAAAAAGCCAACTTAATATTAAGCATAAAAATGAAACATCACAGTTCTTCGTACCTACGACAAGGGGAAATGCATTGTTATAAAGAAATGCCATGAATTGAAAACGATAATTAGGGACAGACGTAGAAGTAGTAAGGACACACTGGAAGTACTAACATTCTAGTACTAAATCACTAATAAAATATATATACACAATTGCTATAGCCCCCGCCATAATTGAACGCGGTCGCGACACTGATTTCTCTTGAGCTGTCAAATATTTAAATAGGATCACAGTGGAGAAGTGATTTAAATTTACTGTTACGCCTAACCGACTATAAATATAAACATTATTAAAGTCCACATTATGGCAAGTTTCTACATAAAAACTATCACTTAATCGTTCACTAGACGACCGTCCTATAAAACTAAGTCCATAGAAAAATTGATTCGCTAAATCTGTACAACATTGTCCGTTCACTCGAGGTTCTAACACACAACACACAGTTCGCGTCCTCGTTATCACATCTGTCTTCGCACAAATAAAAAACGCCCTTTCACTAATTGATGAATGTTTCAAAACCTTTTTCTCAACACCGGTAAGCGAAGGGTTAGGGTTTAAAAAAACAAGAAACAAAAAGTGGCCATTGTATGGAACTTGTCCCAATAATCATGGTCAACCTCTCAGCGGCTGGTAGAAGTTAAATATTTCATCTTCGTAATTTTAGCCTCTTTTACTAGATTGGCATATTTTTTTTATTAAGAAGAAAATTACATAATGCTGCTAACAGTAGAATTGAAATGAGGACTCAAAAACGACCGACAAGTATTTAAACGTCTTGGTGATTACCTTTTTGCGTTGCGCTGACAAAAATTGTTTAGTTAATGACTTCGACATCAATTACAGCGACAAATTAATTAAAAAATAGAATAGTAAAGAATATTATGTAAGCCATGATCAATACGAGGTAAGTCATGATTTTTGGTAGAAGTGGCATAAACATCTTTATTTTGGCAAATTAATTCATATATCCGTGTAACACTTCAAAAATCCTATGATATCGAATTATAAAAACCGTATCGTGATAAAAAGTCTGGTAATCACAGTCACATAACTCAAAACACTTAGAAACTTGGCTGCGACACAGTCCTTGGATTTCCTGCCTGTGGCTGGTAAACGTCATATGAACTGTGCGGCTCCAAATGACATACGACGTTGTTTTCTCCATTCAAAACGGCCGCTAAAGCTCTCATGTTGTTCTCCTGCGGCTGATGGTACGGATGCATTAGTCTCCCACTCTCGTATGGATGCCTATCGTACGCTCGCTCCAACGTATCCCATTTTCCATACTTCCCATAATGCTCTTGTTCGTGGAGATGCCTTTCGCCGGGACTGTACGATATCAGCGGCCTGTGGTCTCCATAAAACTTCGAGCCCGTAGACCCATGATGTCCCGGATTCTGCCTGCAATTATCTGGTCCGGAATTATCGTCAGACATATCGGACATTAGGGTTTCATTTCTCTCAATTTCTTCATAAACCGGATCATCCTGTATAACCCTGAACTCTTGTTCGGAATCTCTCCTGTACATTCTCCCTTGTTGGGAAGCGATTTCTGAATACGTATGGTTCATATTTTGACTGCCGTGATGGTGATGATGTTTGCGTCGGTTTTCGTCTTTGTAGTGTTTGCGGAAAATCATCTCTTGACTTCCTGGCGAGTGTTGGGACATGAAGACGTGAGGATTTCGAAAGTCGTGGTTGTAACTTCTGGTCGTATTGTATCCCTGCGGATGGTGGAGAGGACTTTCCTCGTCTTTAATTACGTGTCGAGGGGACGTCTGGGACAGGCCGACATCGCATTCATTGTAGGTGCTGTGCAAATGATTCTGTTGAGCCAATTGCCGAGTTAACGTGTCGTGATGGGGCAGTGTTGCAGAATTGCCGGCGTGATGTTTAGAAGAAGTGTTCTGAGGAAAAAATTAATATTTTTTAACCGCTGATTGATATTTTAAAAAAATATAATAATTTATTTACAAAACATAAGATATACGAGTAAATGGTGTTTAGAAGACAGCTCAATTGTGTAACAATCATAGAACAGTGTAATGACAAGATTTTATTGCTAATTTGAATGTTTTAGTATGAATGTGACTTATAAAACATGAGAAATATAAAAACGCTATTAAAAAATCTAAATGTAAATCCATTAACATACAAGCTAAAAAATGTTAGTAATAATAGGAATAAAAATAAATTAAAAATGTTAAAAATGTCAATAATGAATGCTAGAAAGGATCGGGGATGGGCTACTTATTGTATAAATTTATATGAGAGAATGTATGTGAAAAATATGTTCCGATTTGTTTTTTTTTTTTTTAATTTATTTTAAACTTATATTACCAAATAAATTTACAAATGTTACTGTCGATGTAGAAACGATATATGCATAATAATTTTTTGTAAGGGTATTTGGGATATAATACTCGTAGACTGTTTGTTTGACTAGATAATCTTAATAGGATCTTAATAAGAAGTGAAATAAGACAAAGTACTTCAAATTTCAAAACTAATTTTTATTGTTATAAAGGAAAAAAAAGGCAAAATCAACAATGAAAACTAAAGTCAAGTTATGATGTTATTTGTGATGTTAATGAAAACATTAAAAAAAAAACAAAGCGGAACAATGAAATGGTTTAAAAGATTTCATGCTAACTTCCACTCTATGGTTAGGTGCATGCAATGGTGTAATTATTTTTAATTTTGGCGAGATCTCCATAATTATAACACGTATCCAGACAATACTACAAATACCTTCGGTACCTACAATAATATTGTAACTAGATTTTAAATTATAAAACAGTCTTTTTTATTATTATTACAGATAGCTAACAACCAGCTGTGTAGTAAGGATGAGGCCTATGATGGAGCGAGCTCACCCAGAAGATACCTATTCACTCCAACTTTGAAAAGATTTGGGTAATATGAGTTAAGAAATAAGTGTCCTAAACGGTAACTTTGGATAACTTATTATTCACAAACATAATTGTCGTTTGAGTGCAAAGCCAGTACCTACAAATTTACTTCACAATAACTAACTATATTTAAAATAACTTCAGCAGATAAGTTAAATGTTTTGATAAACAAAGATGACAATGAAGACTGTCTACAATCAATCTTTGTACGAAATTGCGTTTAATTTTTATTTTTCAAGACAAAACCGCCTTGTGTCTGTTTAAGTTCAGAAGGCCATTATTTTACTGCGGAAAAAAATAGATTTTCTGCCATTGCCTTAAGGCATATTAGGTCCTGTACAGATAAAACAGCTAAATTTAAATGTTACGTATTAAGTTTAAAGATCACGGCTGATAGTAATTTTTTTTATTTGATAACTAAATTTAAACATTAGGTAAAACTGATAGTACGCAGTAAGGTCAAGTGGGAGGTTTTTAATTAAACATTTTATCAGAGTTCATTGCAATTGAGGTCTTTTTATCATTAAAATACACGTTTGTTATAGATGTATTTGATATAATTACGCAAATTATTTCAACAGCAAGTCTTGCTATGTGTATTTTTGTAACATAAATATCTGTTTGGGGAATACCCGAAATCACTTATATATGGTATCAACAAGGAAATATCTTTTAAACTTCCTTGTTTACAATACTTTTATGATATGCTACACTAAAATGGAACAAGATATATAAAAGGTCTATAATGTCTTAAACGGGGAACATTTGCGACCTGATAACTGTAATAAATAAGATAAATTAATTTTGGGACTTAAATTAATACTGTACAGAGAAATCTCACCTCCATTTAATGTTTGCGCTGAACAGACAAAACCAAATAACTTTGGCGTTTGTATGTACAAGTCCCTTTTATGATATACAATACAAATATTTGTAATTGTATTGGTTATTATATTGTTACGATGATTTCAACAAAATATCACCTTATAATACGAGTAAATATATTGAGGTCACTTTATCTACTTCTTTATTTGAATTTACATTATTTTCAAATGAATATTCTTCTCCTATCAGCACACTGTATACTCGTTTTCAGATTTTAAAAATCATTCTTTGTTTTATCTTTTAATAAAATTAACATTTTAGTGTTAAATGTTTTTCGACAGACAGGCTGTCGGTCCACTTGATTGTAGGTGGCTACCATCGATTATAACACAAGCAACGCCACAGGATTAAGTATAGGGATTAGGATGGCATAGAGAAATGGTCTACACGTATTACTCGAAGAACGCATTTAACTAAGCTTGTTAAAATTAACTAAGCATCTAAGAACCCATTAAGGCTGGTCTGACTGCAGCCAATCGGACCTATGCTATCGTTCTTTAGGGCGCGTTCATATAGTAGATAATCCCAGAACCTTATCGTCATTTTGGTCCATTATATATTCTCTACAACTTTCTTCGTGATCAAAGGCATCACTGTACTTGTCCCTTTCAAATCACTTTTCCTCAATAACACTTTGGTCGGCAGCGCACTTGCAGCAACTGTGGCGTTGCTTGTGTTATAGGCGACGGTAGCTACCTACCATCAAGTGGAAAGTCAGCATATCTGTCAAACCTTAAATAAAAAAAGAATTAATTAAGAATTCTATTCCATTCAATAAAACGTATAGAATTAATTTCCTATTATAGGTATTCTGTTCATTAAATGATATTTGTCATTCCTTTAATCATTGTACATAACACATAATGTGTTCGTCATTATAACCTCACTTTTTGTCCACCGCTGGATGTAGGTTTCTCACAAATTATTCTCTGGCCAACCATTTATTTGTCATTTGAGAAATTCTTCCGATAGAACACAACTTGTTCAACTTTTTGAATAGTTATATTTCAGAAACGGTAGCTCTTAGGAAAAAAATGTTAAGACAAATTTTATAAATAATCACATGATCTACAAATTTTGTCAGACCTAATTTTATGCTTAAACTTACCGTTTGGCTGAAAAACTCAAAAAACTTAAAAAAACTCATTTTTGCGAACTTTGACATTGAATAAAAAAAATTGCAGGTACGGGATAGATGGGGACTTTTTATATTTCATTTAGAGTGGTGTTCCGAACATTACTACAAATTTTCATCTGTATGCCAATTAATTGTGTAGCTTTGCTACTATTTTCTGGGCTAATTTAACCGGCCTATAGGTGTAATGGCAGAAGAGTGTACAGTTCGATTAGTGTATAATGAATCTGTCGAAATGTCACAAAATGTCATGGGACATAAATTCATTATAAGAGAAAATACAAAAAAATTGTCCAAAATCTTAAAATTTCTTCTTTTAGAGGTAGCATTTTACGATTTTGGTAAGCTGGAGCACGCATCGTTGAGGCAATTGGGGAACTAAGAGGTAGAGAGGTCGGACTAAGGAGTAAATATATAGGACTAATAAGTAAATATATAGGATTAAGGATTTATATATGCGTGAAGCAATGCCGGTACGAATTAGTGCTGAAGTTATCGGGAAAAACAGATGCATTCAACAAGGAGATATTAAGGTGGCAGGATACTTAATGTTTTTTTTATGTGAATTTCTAACAAACAGGTTGAAGGCCCATTGTCGCCTATGACACTCCGTCTAATTTGGCACAACTTATACAAGAACTATGAGGGTAAACTTTGTCTGAGATGCACAAAAGCATGGGAAGGAAGTATGATAAAGGGTCCTTAGCCCGTATCCAAGTCTTACCTTCTGACCAGACTTATCCTTCAGGAAGGCTACATTAAATATAAGAAGAAAAACTAGGCAGAAAGTGTGCTCGATCTATCCAAGATCGAGGAATGAGCTATGGCATCTCTAAACGCAACAAAACTTTTGCCCGTCCGACTTGACAGACTGCCAATTTAATTAAAAGTGCAGAACGTAGCCTGCCACTACCAATTTTTGTTTCTTTTATATTTAGATAATTAGTAAAAGTACAAAAATATTTTTTAACAAAGATTTAAGTGTAATTTCTTGTGTCTCTATGTAAATTGCAGTTCGAAAAGCTGAACGGATGCGTATGCATATCCATACAAAACTGCTGTTTTCTACGGACAAAAGCGGACATATTTATATTATAATTTATAATAAAAATACACAAAATGTAAATAGAGCTGAATAAGTGCAGTTGATCCCTAGATTAGATTTATAAAGAGATCTCGCCAAATATTCTATGTGAGCTAGACAAATTCACACTAAGCCTATTTACAGCCCCCCCTCACCTTCCACACTCCACCGACTGTGTTGGCGACCGCCCAATCGTTGGCGGCCATTTTGTTCGAGAAACAAGATGGCGACCTCGATCGAAGGTTCTGGTAATCGTTCGGTACGTCTATATTGTTTTTGTAGCTATGCATCGACGCGATACTTTGCGTGTGCGACGCACTGTGTGGGATGTTAAGCGGCGTGGGAACGCGAATAGTCCTCGTTTCGTCGCTCGGCACGTATATGGGGGCCGTGGGGCGGACATTCCACCGCGACGACTCCGCTTGTAAGTTGTAGCTCTGTTGTAGGTATATATTACTTAAGATATCATAATATATTATTACATTACTATAAATATGTACGACGTGTCACTATCCTAGAGAATTATTGGAATCGTTAAATTAGAATGAAAAACACAGCCGTGAACATTCTCAAGGCAATTAATCAAAATTATATTGATAATATTTAAAGAAAAATAGTTTGGACAGCAAAATAATTCATCAGACATTTATGTGAATCTAACAATAATATAAAAAAATAAAATATCCGGCGTAAATATTTGTAAGATTTTTTTTAAAAGATCAAACATCAAGTTCAGTTAATCAAAAAGATAGTGACATTATTCGTAAATATATAAATAAATAAATATAAATATACATACACCATATAAATAAACCAGTATTTTGCTATTAATACTTATATTGAAATATTTGTAAATCTATTTATTTATTGGCATTTTTTAGACGACCAAGAATTTTTATATTTAAAAATATGTAGCAAGATGCGTATACATTATACATTAGAGATAGGATTTACTTTTCATAATTTTATTTTGTCACTTGACTAAAAGAACGATTCTTTTGTTAGTTTTCATCTATTTCGATATTGAAATAAATTTTAACGACCACCACACCACTAGAAGAAAAATGTTATTACACCAAAAAGGAGAATTTAAAGGTTGAGTTAGTAAATATTTTTAAAAAGCGTTAGTGACAGAAGGTGTAAAGAATAATAAAATTTAAAAAAACTTACCCTTCGAAAGTTAAACACGTAAAGCGCTTCCTTTCGCGCTAGTGTTTAAAAGTACTTTAAAAAGTGTTAAAAGTTTAAATAAAAAACACAAATAACATGTTATTTATAATTTAAAAAAAAACACATAATTGAGCTGTCTTTAACCAATTAGTCACAAAAGCCAGTGGTGTTCGGTGGTATAATATATCTTTCAATGTTTAATCTAAATTTGGAAGAAATCCTATCTCAATAACGTATTATCGATTCTTTTTTAATTGTCTTTGGTAAACAAAAGTCATAAAATAAACTCTGTGTAGCACAGAGTTTTTAAATGTAATTATTTTATAAGAAGACCTCGTTTCTTGAGGACATTTATCTTTTTAATATTCAATTAAATAGATGAATTCAATTTTGAACTGTGCTGTAATAATATTACAAAATAATTTTTAAAATGTTGATTGAAAACTATAAGGGTCGATTCATATTTGACGGAATATAAGTCGCGTATAACGGAACGGACAAGTAGATAATAAAACATTCAACCTTACACAATCGAGTAAGGTTGAATGTCCGTTCTGGCGTTACGCGACCTATAAAGGCAGCATTTAATATGTACGGCTAAGATCGGCTATATTTGGTTTTGTAGAACGTTCTCTCTGTCGCACAATGTACAGTCAGTCTGATATCTATACATATATCGGTGATTGTAATGCAATAATGGGACTGAAGACAGATGACAGCGATAGACAAAAATAACACTATACAAAACCGAAATGAACCGAATATCTCATTCTAGTTAATGAAGTGCCAAATTAAATGCCAATTACTGTATTTTCCGTCATATATGAATCGACCTTTATGATGATTGTTTTTTTTATGAACTTTAATAGATCAATATGCGCCGTTTTTTGTTTACACAAGAGGACAAGTAAGAAAAAACCGTTTTCTATATATACACACCTTGCTGCAAATTCTGTCTGTAGCCCGGTGGGTATCTGCCGCTGCCGGCGTTTAGGGGATTCCGCAAGTGTGACATGGGAGCCGCTTCCCTTTCGGGCACATTGTGGGGGAAATTCGCCGCCGTGGCGTTCAGAGAAGGGCCGAAACCGGCTGAAGGACCAAAGTTCTGATTCTCCTGGGAATTGCGGCGATTTCTGTGCGAATGATAGCTGTGGGCAGCGGCGGCTGCCGCCAAGGACGCCACGGCGGCGTTGTTGATGACATTGTTGTTATTGTGATTGTTGTTGTTGACGACAACGTTTAAATTGTTGATAACTAGATTGTTGGTGGTCGAAGCTGATACCGACGTGCTGGCTGTGCTCTGTTAAACGTTTATTTTACAGTTAATCTCCGGTTTTTAAGTGGACAAAGCTGAACCAGTGTTAGTAGCCGTCACCGTATGATTAAAACGTGCATGATTTTTTATCGTTTACAAGTAAATCGTAAAGATATACAGAGAAAGAGGCCTATTGTAAAATTTAGTATACCTTTTGGGTTTTTAACAAAACTGCCCACAGTTGTTTTAAAACAAATATATTTGACAAGTAGCAGTTGCTCTTAAAATAATAAACAATGTAGATGGCTATAGATAATGCACATATTATATGGTCCAGTAGTTTTTGAGTTTATTCATTACAAACATACCAATCTTCTCTCTTTATAATATTAAATAATATTCACTTTATACGAGTGTTACGCACAGTGCTCTAGAAAATACTGAGTGCAACTGTGAATTGTCTGCGTTTGAACGATTTAACATTTTGTGCGTATACCTTGTCTACTTCGATTTTAATGGAAGTCTTTGCCAATGCTACACAAGTGCCATTCTGGCCAGTCTATAAACTTTCCATTTTTTCAGTTTAACACCCACATAAGTTGGACCCATGGACATAGGATAATATAACAGGACCGCTTACTTGAAAAAATTTCATTTACGAAATATAACTGTATTACCAAAAGTTAAAGTATATTTTTCATTGCGCCTTACACAAATGCTAATCCGAGCCGAGATAGAGAGTCAAACTGAGGCCGTGTGTCTCTTTCTTTCATCTTACCAGACTAAAAAAATGTAGTTGATTAAAAATTTAGATTTAATGATCTTAGTTCAAACACTTGTATGTTAATTGTACTTCAGTTATTTTAATAAATTTTAGGTCAACTTGTTATAATCACATTAATTTCGTTATATATATTCTTAAATTACAAAAAGTTAATATTTATTGTTTCAAGCCTATTTTATATTTTATTTTCTATTGGTATCCTTTTATTGGTACCATAAATTTGTATTGGTACCATAAATTTGTAGCGTTGGTGGATATGATTATGTACAATTGGTGCAAAACTATTATAAGCAATAAAATGAACAATTCAAAAATTACAACTGGTAAGTGTTGATTAAATCATATTTAAATTGAAACATTTTTTATAAGAAACTACTACTATATGTAGGTATATTATATTTACATTTGTCTCACATAACAAAAAACTTATTGTCACCCCATTAGAAAGGGACATACACCCTCTCTACTACATATCTTGCTCGGCTCCCTTTTTAGCTGCAAGTAATCAATCCTGCTTAATATATTAGATCCATGGTTGGTCCTCATTGCTTCTATATTCTCTATGGTCTGCCCTCCGCTGTTGATATAGTCTGTGGAGGCTTACCGTGACGTCACGCTGGTCGGCTAGATGCTCGGGCTCGGGCGGAGCGCTCTGGTGGTAGCGACGGCTCTTGACGGAGCCCTGACGGGTGTCCACATGGTTGGAGGAGGAAGCGGTAGCCGGGGCGTTATTGGCCAGCGGCTGTTGGGCGCGGGCCAATTGGAGGCAGCACGAGAGCCACGGGTGGCGCCGGCAGAGGCGCGCGCATTCCTTCTGGAACTGTATACGGGGTAAGATTATTTATTTGTACAGTTGGTAAGCGACAATGAAGCCTGGATTTAAGCGATTCGGAGCTCATACTATGTTTAGTATGGTATACTCGTATATACTTTGATTTTGTTTAAAATTAAGTGTAATTGTTGTAATTTTATATTTTAAACATGACAAAAAGAATAGTATCCTGAGTTCCATTCGGGGTTTCTTCTCAGGATCATCATCTTGGCTTTTTTTCCGAAACCCTGGTAAATTTTAAATTATAATGAAGAGTTTGTTTGATGAAGGTTTCTACAAACCTAATTGATAAATAAATATTTTGATATGATTATGATTTTGATTTGAGTAACCCTAGCTGTTAACCAAACGGTCGCGTGTTCAAATCCCGCTAGGGGCAAATGAAATTTATGTTAAGAAATATTACAGTAGGTCATAACTGAGACATGATAAGTTGTAAAAACATTAAAAACGATGATAACTTACGATTTCATTTTGCAGACAGTGGAAGATGAAGATGAAAAGTCCCTGCAAGGAGTTGAGGATCGTGAAGGCATACGCGAACCCAACAGTTGGCTCGTTCAAATACAAGAGGCCAAAGGTCCACGTCAGCCCTAGGAGGAAGGCCAGCACGAGAGAACTGTTCAGCCATACTCTGGAAACACCATAACAACGCAAGTAAATATGCGAATCCATAGGAAAATCATTTAAACTTTTTCTAAAATAAAATTGAAATAGAATTTTTTTGATTGCAAATTTCAAATTTTCAAATTTTTTATCGAATCTCTCAAGTAATTCAAAAGGGCCTCGAATTACTTGACTTGAAAGCAAGCAAGTACCACCAATACTAGCTGGTACTTGCTTGCTTTGAAAAATGAAAAATATAATGCCTAAATAACGCCCGACATCTTTATAGCTGTGACGACGATGGCGACAGTGGCGCCAATTTTTATATTTATAGACGTTTTCTCGGGAATCTAACATTTTTTCAGGACAAATAGTATCCTATATGTTAATCTAGGTAATAAACTATGTGTGCCAAATTTCAATCAAACCAGTTTAGCACTTTTTACGTGAAAGAGTAACAAACATACATTACATAAATCCATACATCCTCACAAACTTTTGCATTTATAATATTAAATTTAATTTAAATTTCTACCAGTCTGGAAGCAGCCTTATGTGCTCTAGTATTCCTGTGAATGGGGGATACTAGACCCCATTTCTCTATCCTACCTTTTCCCTTTTTATTTATCCGAATAGGATATGCGTTACTTGTATATAAGTTAAAAAAGGTTGCATGCCTGCCCTTTGTCATAAGACAGAAAAATAGTCTTCACTTCATACAAAAACCATACATATTAATTTTTCAATGAATTAATACAAAAAAAAATACCTTATCTTGTAGAGCTTAGAGTTCTCTTTAGCCTTAATAGAGACGGTTGAATGATGACACATCATGTAGATCACCATACTTAAACAAATCCAATTGGCCTGTGAACAGAAACAGAATACTTTAGAATCATAACTTTCTCTAAACCATTCCCTTCATCTTAACTCAGATAGACGGAATTCATTATGATAACAGTCGTGTATGTGTGATAGTGTGCGTGTGTGTGTGATAGTGTGCATGTGTGTGCGTGAGTGCATGTGCGTGCGTCTACGTGTGTGTGTGAAAAAGAGAAAGGTGAGAGCTTACCGCTAGCACGAATGCCACTGGTCCGACAAAACTCATGACGAACATGCGGTCGGTGGTCAGCCAACAATGGCGCGAAGTTCCGTATCCGCCGGGAAAGGCAGCCGCCGACGCCACCACGACGGCCGCCGGGGCCGCATATGCGCATACGCAGTACCAGCGCGCACGGGGGCGTTCCGGCTCGAACACCTCCACTAGCATGGCGTACAGATGGAAACCTGAAACAACGAAAAACATCATTATTTATGATACTGAGATTTTTTTAAATATATTTATATACAATAATACACCAAGAAACAAAAACATTATCAGATTGAATGCAGACAGAACTGCGTTATGGTGGGGTAAAGGTAAGGAGTATTAAAAAGTGGTCCCAGAATAACAGTAAATTAAGATGGCGCTAGTGTAGCATTGAGGAGTAAAATAGACAGAGATAGATAGATAGAAAATTTACTGCACTAGCGACATTCTGACCATTTTTAGAACCGTTATTTTATCGTTGGAGGACCATTTTTTCAGTTTGTTTGTCATATGAATGAGTCGTTGCTCCTTACCTCTACCCTCCATAGTTCGCGTCAAGCAATTATCGACCTCTGAAGTTGTCGCAAGTATAGCATAAATAAATAAACGTACCTTCAAGGAACATCCAAGCAAAAGCCGCCAAGAAGAAGTAATGCAAGAGACCAGCGATGATCCCGCAAAATATTCTGTACTCAGTCATGTCTATGCCCAACATGAAGATCACTTCGGCTATTAGGAGACAAGCGCACAGATTCTTGTGGATTAGCACTCGATCCGACTGAAAAAAAATTATTTGTTCAGTAATTATAAACACTACCATAACTAATAATTTAAAAGCAGAGCGCACTGCGTTTCGCAGTCATTTGGGCAGGCCGTCTGGCGGCAGTAACCACCAACTTACAGAAAACTACCGTGTAATAACAGCACATATTGTGTTTTGGTGAGTGAGTAAGGGATGCCAAAGCCCATTACCCCATCTTTTCTTTATCCCTTATCCTTAATCCTTCTATGGTCAGCAGCGCACTTGGAGCACCTATGGCGTTGCTTGTGCTATAGGCGACGGTAGCCATCTAACATCAAATTGACCGTGTCTGCCGACCGTACATAAAAATAAAAATAAATAGTAGAGGTAAACTTGTCATAGTTTTATGATATCTGTTGTTTATTCTTGAAAAAGGAGCAAACAAAAATGAAATGTTATATGACACCAAGACTCGTTGGAGGCCTTGTGATAATAAATAAATAATTAAAATAATAACTTCATTATTAGCAAGCTAAAAATAGCAATTATTGCACCTAATAATATTTAGAAAAAGTGATGTTCCTCCACGACCTGAGGATAATAAATAATAATAATAATAATAATAAATATCTTCACACATTCCACACAGCACCATCTAGTTCCACATTAAGCAACTAATGCTTGTATTATGGATACCAGACAGTTGATATACTACATAGATTACTTTTTTTTTGTAAATACATACATATTATAAATAGAAAACATCCATGACTCAGGTACAAAGGTAAAATGTTAACACATAAACATTTGCCCCTAGCGAGATTCGAACCCGCGACCGTTTGGTTAATAGCTAGGGTTACTACCCACTAGATCAAATGTGTGTGAGGATGTTCTGTGACCTGAGCCCTCCACGAAACATTTTGCGTCTTAGTTTAGTTAATAAAATGGCAATTAACAAAAAGTTTAAATAATAAATAAATAAAACCTTCATATTCCTGAAGCACTGGAAGACGATGCAAGCAGCGAGTAGAGCCACAGCGGAAATGGCGCATCCGATGAAAGTGAGCAGTTTCAGAGCCATATCGTGCGCAGGATCCAAAGAGACTCCGTGGACGTCCATTAGTATCGCGAAGTTCGTAAGATGGGAACAAGTGCATCCGGTGTGAGTTACGTTCGTGAATTCCACTTCGCAGCCTTCGGTTGACCAACCACTTTCAAAGATAGATATTAAGATTAATTAAGATTAAAAAAATTAAATTAAATTGATTACTTAAATTACATTTTTATACATTAGTTATTATAATCTAGACAGTTCCTACTTAAATAAAATAAAAACAAATTGTCTCTTATTATAATTATATAACATTAAGATTAAGAATTTTAGTTTCGTGTGTGAATAACATAATCTGTATATTTTATGTTCGGAATACTTTTTTACTTTCAGCTATAAAAACCAGTTGAGTTTACAATTTTGAAATAATTGTTGTTTAATAGCGATTTCAAGTCGGTTTTTGAAAATCTATTATTCATCAGATCTCGACGTTTTGAGATTATAGGAAGCTATAACTCAAAAAATCTGCGCCGAATGCTGGAAATTCTTTCAAAAACAGTTAATCCGTTCGAGAATATTGTCGAAAGAATAGTTTCAAAAAAGTTTTTTTTTTTTTTCTAATTTCTAGTGATATCGATATTTGATATACAGCTGTTTGTGCTTTAAAAATATTAACACAATCTTGTGGATATCATACCTCAACCAGTCAATTCATTTAAGATATTTCTAGATTCTAAACTTGGTTTTATTAATTAATAAGACTTACTAAATTTATGTTATAAACGAAATCAAAAGAAACTTACTGTAATGTGTAATCCCAGAAGACGCAGAGTGGTCGCGATACATTTTCAGTTTGCAAATGCTTCATTGTTAACTTGACTTTTTGCGATAGTTCTATGTGTCGTCCGTTGCCTAAACTTGCAGATATCAGCTGAAACATTTTATATAAGAAAATCCATTAAATATAAATCCATATAATATACTTTCAAATAATTCAAGCCTGTTGAATTATTTCTGCTTTTACAACTGTCTAATCTAACAAACAATATATTCGGTATATTAAAGTATGTAGAACTGTTTAGTCTTTTTTTAAATTAAAAAATCATTGCTCAAAATTTTTAATTGATACAAATTAATGAGATATTTTACATACAAAACATCTCACTAAGGGCCTCTATCACCAACTACAAGTAAAGTAATTATTAGTTACTTTTAGAAATAATTTTATGTTATATTAAATTATGCACTCGGTTAGCATCCTTCGATAGGCGATTTTTTTATTATTTTCTTTTTAATTTTTGGGACTTTTACCCTACAAACAAAGGTATATCAGCTCCATCATTCCCGGTGACTTTAAATGGCGGTTAGCCTACTCGACACTTTACTCAGATGGTGAAAGAGGTCCTAACCATTTTTTTTTTAAGTTAACAATGAATGACATATCCATTCTTATAGGTATATGTGCAGATTTATTTGACACGTAGCTTAGTTACAGACAATTTATGGCTTCAATTAACACTATACTGACAAGAAAGACGTGCTTTTTTTTTTAAACATTACTCATTCTTACCTTTGAATTAACAATTTTTGTGAAATTTTTCCGATACGTTCTCGAGTTGACGCCATTAGTTGTAGCTGTTTCGTATACAATTGCAGATAAAGGATTACTGGCGAGAACTGGTGGTAGGATTTGCTCCAAACGATCGAAGGCGAAGAACACAATGCGTACAAGATCGTTTTGACGGTTGTCTAGAAAATATTAAAATACAGATATTTTTTTTATTATAAATTCTTATCAAGGTGCAAAAATTAAAGACATTTAATTCTCAATAGTAATTGGTACGACATATTGTGGTAAATAGATAACGGAAGTTATAAACTGTGATAACTTAGACATAAAAATAAATAAAAAAGGCGACGGTAACCACACCCACCATAAAGTAGACTAATCTGATATTCAAAGTTTAAAACAAATCGTCATCTACTATGAAAGTAACGTATATTATTTACCGAGTAAAGCTGCTTTTGGTATAGTGATTGTGTCCTCAGAAGCCTTCCATTGTTCTTGGGCTATTGACGAAGGAAATGTCTCGTCGTCCACATTTTTCACTTCCAAAACACGAACTGACAAACCTGTAAATGATTAAGGATGTTATGTACTTTTTTGCTATATGTGATATTTATTGTTGCTATAGTTTTAATATAGTTAAGAATTTTTAAAATTGGCTCACTAGTTTTTTAGTTTATTCACTACAAAAGTTCTTAAAGAAGTATTTATTTATGTAAATAGTTGTACTTACAAATGTTCTTTACAATCTGTAAAATAGTTTTCTCCTTAGTGACGGCGTCGGCTAGTAGAAAGGCATTTTCTTCCAGTTGTGTGAACAGAGCACTGACTACACGACTCTGAGCTTCTACGCTCAAGTCGTTCCACGAATCGCGCTGACTCTCGTCCAAGAGATTCGACCCTGGAATATAAGAGAACATATTATTATGTGTAGGAATTCACAAATGTAATAATAATATTAAACTAAAAATTATAGTATGTATAAAAAATATTATGTATTGCAAAATTATAAGAAATGTCCTAATACTAATCGTTACACTATTTACATTTATTGTAGCAAAAATTAGAAAAACTTATATAAAAAAGATAATAGCCAAAATTGTATTTATAGTAATAAAAACAAATGTAAACAGAAATCGCTTGGCGAAAATAATGTAGATTTAAAAGATACTTTATTATATTTTGTAGTCATTATATTAACATACAATACAAATAATATATTTTATGTTAAAAAGTGAGGCAGTATAAATTATTTCAGAACATAAATGAAATTAAAAGGAGATGAAAAAATATCTATTACTCCCAATTATTGATTCCTCTTTCTCCTGTCTTGAAAATATAGAAAATATAGATATCCAAGATAAGCCAAGGAAATTCACTGACCAGTCTTAATGACACCCAAAAGCATATCTGTAACGATTGCCTCTCTTTGTCTCGCGTCAGGAAATGTCATCACGTTTTGAGACATTCGCTGCGCCAATTTCTTCATTATGCTCGTAGTTGTCATCATGTCTCCGCCGTACAATGTCTTCGATGAAGTTACCTGTAATTATTATAAAATTAAAATATTAACATTGTACATACTGATAAGGAAGGCTCCCTTTTTGTGAAAACCTTTTTCTTAAAGATTCAAAATATCGAAGAATGAAAAGCTCATATTGAAATAAACTTAGCACTAGCAAAGTTTCATGTGAAGCTTCAACCGTTTCCATTGTATTTTCAATTTCAATATTTATTTATATTTGATATAGTACACAAACAGATTGCAATTAAATACTTGAAAACTATAAATTACATGTATATGGATAATTATCTAAATTGCACTACTTGTTTGTGGACTTAACATGTTTAATTTAACTTAACTACTAATGGTCTAACTTCATTGAATATTGTTAAATAAAATATTTGATTAGATTTTTTAATCGTGCAACGTAAAACAGACGTGCCAATAAATTTAAGATTTTATGTATACACTCCATGCGAAAAGAACACCTTTGATTGTTGAATCTTATGAAATTTAAACCAGTAATTTTATAAATTACATATATAATAATAATATTTTAAAAATAAAATATATACCTGTGCCAAATCGTTGCTGATACTCAGAAGTGACTCTCCTTCTCTGACTCTCGCTTCCAAACTATTCAACCAAACGGAACGACATTCACTTAAGTCTGGAGATGTTTCATTCCAATCTGGGGCTGCGTCAGCTGTGAAATTAAATTATTTTTCACTTTCATACAATTAATCTAGTGTTATCAGCTGTAAAACGTTAATATGTGTTGAATAGGCCTTCCCCACAATATTTCAATAGGACCGATCAGAAGCAGCTTGGTTACACCGTCAACATATCTAAATACCATAGCTTTCTTACGTGGCCCATAGTTAAAGACCACGTTTCAGCGCCATATGTCACTAACAACACACATTGACCGAAAACATTTGTTTAAAGATACTGAGGAATTTTGAACAAGAAGACAAACCCCCCCTTGGACCCCCCGAAGACTACTCGTAATGGTAGCAAGAAAGCCGACAGTTTATTTGATGGTAAGTAGAGTCACATAAGCATATAAAGTAGCTATAAAGCTACAACCAAAAGGCCTCAGATACACCTCAGAAGCGAGTTTCTTCCTAAATTCCAACCCATAGGGATCGTGCAGATCTATATTTAGAACTTAGACGTAAACATTGGCTATATTTTGCATTCATTGTTATCAATAAATAAAGGCAATATAAGAACTTACAATATACATCATTGGGATTGAGACTGGAAGCTTGAGCGTCTGGTAAGTTTGACGAGCCACGATAGTCGATCATGTGATCAGGATTCTCACCATCGCGACCTGAAACAATAATTTTCTTTTAATTGAATAACTAATAATATACAAATTGGTTATTTTGTATAACAACATGAATTTGTTGCCACTTTTCAATTTGTTTTTGGCCATTAAGTTTCATATAAGATATATATTTTTTAATTATAGATATCATAAGGATATGATGTCAGAATGATCAAAACTTCACGGTTCTTATAAAAATAAAAAAATAAAATTACTTAGTAACAAGTGTCACTGAAGAAATGTGTATTTTTATATTTATCAAGATTAGATCAAGATCAAGATTAGATATATGTGCTTGCGTAGGTATTAAAAATTCACCCTCTATTAACTGCGAAATTATTTGACTATAGGTACCAAATTTTTACATTAATTTAATTGATATTTATTTCTTACAGAAGACCACCATGAAATAACAACATGTGCGTTTTTCTAATTCGAGTGAGTAGGCGATGTCAAAGCCTATTCCCTTATCCCTATCCTAATCCTATCCAGGTCGGCAGTGCACTGGTAGCCTATATATGACATTCCTTGTGTCGGTAGCCATCAGCTTACCAAGCTTAATAATTAATATTCATTTTCTCCTTTAAAAGTACGGACATTTAGCCAATTTATTTAAAAAAAATTGTTTTTATTGGAGATGGGTTTGGTCTTGGCCATCATCTAGCCGTGTAGCAAGGATGAGGCCTATGACTGAGCGAGCTCACCCAGAAGATACCTATTCACTTTAACTTTGAAAAGATTTGGGTTACACGAGCTCAGGAGTTCCAAGCCTTGGCAGTACGCATTATAAAGGATGTTTAAAGCGCTTGTCCGAAAAAGAGGGATTTCGACAAGATGAGGATAGTAACCAACCGTACGTCTGTATGTCCTATGTGTATGTATGTCTGTAATTACCTTTTAGCAAAGCTTCAGAGCCAATCCTCCTTATGAGCTGATGGTGTCTTTCGCTCGGCTGATCTAATCCAAGGTCGTGGTAATTTTCACCAGACTGCAGACTTCCACTGCGCAAACGCGGCCTATCTTCTTCTATACGCTGGAGATTTTGAGGTCGTATACATCTGGAATTAAAAGTTGATTTCTTTTTAATAAAACACTTTTTCAGGAATAAAACGTGGATATATCAAGGCTAAAAAACCACTTACATTATCTTTTCTATTTAATATTTTTTTTGGATGAATGTCTTTTTTTGTATCCCTGACAATGTAATTGCTATGATCAGTTGAGTAGTTAAAGCGTGAAAAGGTAACAGACAGAGTTACTTTCGCATTTATAATACACATTTGGTATACTTACGACCATCTGGCGAGTCCGGTGGCGCCCCCTGGACACGGTTGAACCGCATAAGTGCCGGCTAGCGTCCAATTCCAATACAGTCCTCTGGCGTTGACTGGTGGACAATACGCTCTTCTACCCATTGGTGTAGCGTTCGTAGCTGTCAAAATAAAAACACACATTCAATACCATCAATTAGAACAAGGGAGACAAGCAAATTCCGACTTATTATTCCCATGTTTTGGGACTTTGTTTTACTGTTGTTGGTATTTTTTATTTAGTGCTAGATAGTGCTGAGTAATTGGCATTATTTCTTATTCTTATATATAAAAAACAATAAAAGCGTATAATTAAGTAAAAATATAGATCTATACATTTACTTAGTAGTATTAGATCTATAGAGTATAGATCTATATTATAGTACTGTAAAATACGAATTTGTGATATAAAAAAAAAACTAGTTTCTTACAAAATATTTTATCGACGTCATCGGCTATTTTGACCGGTGGTACTGGATCAGCTTGCTGGATTAATTTTATCGTGTCTTCGTCTTTAACTGGCCACTGAGGTGCTTCGGTAAATGCTGATGATAAACAAATACATATATTTAGTAAAACATTGCCGGGTCTATTTGAGTTTGAAGATAAACCGTGCTCATAAAATTCTTTAAGGCCCTGAAAAGAAGTAGTTGCAAATCGTGACTGATTAGCTAAACAAAATATTAGCCTGAGTTAAGAATAATTTATATTTTATAACCTAATAACAACTAACTATGTATCCATATATGTAGGTATTATTTTAACATATAAAAACCATATTCCCATCGTAAAGTGGTAACCGCCTACCATTTAAGTGAATATTTAATTAATATTCACAAAAGATTAAATTACAATTTTTTAAATAATTATATTTATTTCACTTCTGATTATAAAAGTCTATAGTAAGAAATCATAGATTGCGCAATAACATCAATCTTCATTAACTTACATATAACATAAATTTCATTAAGTTTAGTTAAATCAACTTAAAACAACAGATTTATAATACATTAGAACTAACTAGTCAAGGTCCATCAAGGTTAATATTCAATCAAAATTAACGATAAATTAAGGTTATAATTTATCGTTAATTAAATTAATGTTTCAAAATACTTTGGAAAGTAACTCCAACAAAACTGTCATTTTGCAAGTTCAACAAAGAAATAATCTGAAATTAAAAACATTTTGTTCCGAAAGAAAATCTCACTCACAGTCGGCTTCCCTATCTGGGGTAGGCTTGTCGTTTCTGGGCCTATTTTCTGGTTCAACTTTAGATGTCTCCTCTTTTCCCTCTGTAGTCTCTCGAGGAGTTTGCGCCGGCCATTGTTCAGACGAGGAGTCCGGTTGTCTCGTTGTGGTCTTCTGGAAATTTATAAATTTACATATAATATATTAACCACTAAAATTCTAATGAAAGTTAAAAGTTTCGGAAGCTGTAGGCAATAGACTTAATTTATTGAACCCTAGCTGTTGCACGCGAGTTCGTCCGCGTAACTTTAGAAAATATAGCCTATGTTACTCGCTGATAATGTAGCTTCCCAACAGTGAAAGAATTTTTCAAATCGGTCCAGTAGTTTCGGAGTCTATTCAATGCAAACAAACAAACAATCAAATCTTTCCTCTTTATAATATTACTATAGAAGAGTGACTTGTATATAGATTTAAATGGACTACTAAGCACACTCGAAAAAACCTCGTTCTGTCAAAAGATATTGGACTGTGGCAGCTAGTGTGTAATTTTGTATGGGAAAAATAAACGTCAAAATCATATTGATGGCATAAAATTCCTTTGTATAGAAGTTAGATGATAAAGAATAACCAAGTCTTACCTTAGTTCCAACATCACCAAGTTTCACTTCAGGCGGTAAAGTAATATGTGGCCTGAAAGTGGGCGGTGTTATTACTGTGGGCTTTTTCCTCTCCCCTTGTTGAGTTTGAACTGGACTCTTGGGCAGAGGTGGTGCTGTCGACCTCCAGACTGTAGGCTGCGATGTGATCAACCAAGGAGGGGAAGGTCGATTTGTTGTACTCGTTGTTGATGCTGGAAAAACAAATTGTAATTAGTTTTTTTTTTTAAGTGAAATCTTACTTAGGCACGTTATGACGAGGTTTTAACAGTCACGCTCGGGTCGGTGACGTTGAATCGGGTTTACTCGGCTCTATTATCCGCGCGCAGAAGGTTTGTCGATAGCTGAGCTACATGACGTCAGGCGTCGATGGTCAGTAGGGTTGACAAAAAAGACAGGTTAGTAATAAAAACAGTCACTTTTTATTACTCTGCGCACTGTACAAGCGACTCACTTGAATCGTGCGTAAATTATAATGAATTATATTTATAATTTTAAAATTAGAAAATTTGAAATTTTCGCATCTATCGTGTAGTCATAAAGCGCACACTATTTTTTTTTTTTAATAAAAAAACGCGCAGTAAAGCAAACATATAAGGTAAGTGTTCGCCCACTGACCAGACTGTTCCAGTTTTTTTAAAATTGATAAAACTATCTGTCAGCCTGCCTAAATAAGAAAATAAAACAAAAAATACTAACCTGGTACACATTGATAATGCGCTTCTAAATATTTGAGTGTATTCGGACACGGATCACCAAACATGTTTGTGCTTGCTAGTATACTGCAGTTTTGATGCATACTACATCTGAAACGAAATATAAATCTCATAATATAAAACAAAGTCTGCCTCTTGTCTATTTTCCCATTTACTTATTTTAATCAATGCTACAGATATTTTATACGGTTTTTACTAACGGATTAGAGAGACAAAAGAAAACGTTTTAAGACATTCAAGCCTAGGGGAGCTGTCTAAATTTGAAAGCGTAAATAGTCTTATGGGATTCTCGAAAACCCACAGGAATCCATTTTAAATTGAGTTAAAAGTGTTCACTATCAATTTATTTGTCATTTGCATGAGTTAGGCCCCGCTAGACCCCTATACACTTTATTGGCAATCTCGCGCAGCTAATGTGATAAACTTGGGTGCAGGGGAGATTAAATTTTCGGGCAGTTTTCGACCGTTCCACTGCCTACACGAGATAACGAGAAATTTGCGATTTATCCCAATAATATTCTTTTGCTCAGTTTAAAGTAATTGATCTATACAGTTACAGACAGAATATTAAGTCACACTCTTCTGAATGTTATGTAAAATATTTTTTTTTAAATTATAATAAATAAATAATATTTGTACGGAGTTAATGGACTACTCGCCCAAATGGGTGAATCTATTGTTAAGGGAAGAATATGTGTAGGGAAGAACTTTGTATAATTATGACCTTAATTTTACTCATATTTTATGCAAACCTATACTATACTGTACTAATACTAGTACTTGTAAGGAGAGAAGATTTGTATTTTTTGTATGTTTGTAATGAATATGTCAAAGGTTAAAAAAAATCTATATGTAAAAATTAAAAAATCAAATGTTAAAAATTACTGAAAAATACATAAAACCATGAACAGTTAAGAGTGTGACGAAATGGCAGCAAGAATATTCTTCTTGTGTTTATTGGTTTGGTCAAAGTGAGTGAATGAGTGAGTGAATCAAACCTATATGAATGAGGTTTTCACTAATGTCTTAAAGCAAGCATCCCGTAAAGTTTAGTGAATGTTTTATTCCAATTCGTTCACATACAAAAAAAGATACGTGCTATTACGAATAACACTCGTACGAAGTCCGCGGACACAGCTAGTACATATATTTTTTCTTTCTTTCTCTATGTCATGAGGTACATAATTATGTTTTATACTATAGGTACCTCCTGCATGGCTAATACTGGCTGTACACAGTTTGTGTAACGGACCATATCTTACTGGGTATTCAATAATAGTTGGCTATAGTTTGTGTAGTAGACCATAGCCTACTAGGTATTCAATAATAGAAGGCTATGAGCAGACGCAAGGCAAACATTAACAGTTTTAAATATACATTGCTATCTTAATGAACATGTTAGCTGTCCCAGACAAGCATGGCAAATCCTTAATTTATTACATTGGTAGCTTTTGCTCACGACTTCGTTCGCACCCCTTTCTCCTAGGTGTTAAAATATTATTTCAATCCTTGTTGCAATATATTTTTGTTAGGCGTTGAAATTTGAATTTTTATTTTTAGGTGATCCCTCGAGAACAGTAATTTTTTTCTGGATAAAAGGTACCCTATGTCCTTTCATGTATTTCTGAAAATATGTATGCAAAATTTCATGATGATCGGTTGAGCGGTTAAAACTTGAAAGCGTAACAAACAAACAAACAAATTCACTTTCGCATTTTGTAATATTAGTCACAATATGCCTATTATTGTAACAACATAAAAAAATGCTTTTTAATTGCTAATAAGAGTTGTTAGAAGGAAATTTTATTAAAATATTTAATTTATAGAAATAAAGCAGTGGCGTCGTTTGCTTAGATTTGTAAAAGCTGCTCCTCTACAAAATATTATTTTTCTAGGAATGACATTTAATACTACGTAAAAAAAACTTAACAAAAGGAAATAAACAGAATTCAATTAACTTCGTTCCAAGTAAAAACAAAATAAGAGGCAAACATTTCGAAAAATAATGGAAAATATTTTAAGCTTCCGATGTAATTGAATGTTATTACAATTTTATCACAATGTTTTCTGTATTATTTTTTAATTAAACAACATTCATGTCGGAGGGTTATTGTGAAAACCGTGATATTACAAACTTACCAGTGAAATTATAAATTATTCGGCCAATTATTGTCAATCATTCGAGACCAATTCGCACAATTTCATAGGTGTTTTAGTGATTTTTTGTTCGGCATTTATATTATTAGTTACTAGCTGTTGCACGCGAATTCGCCCGCGTTATTTTACAAAATAGAGCCCATGTTACTCGCTGATAATGTATCTTTCTATAGGTGAAAGAATTTACAAAATCGATCCAGTAATTTTTGAGTTTATTCATTACAAACATACAAAAATACAAATTTTCCTCTCTTTATAATATTAGTATAGATAGTATAGATATAGATAATACGTGAACTTTTAAGAATTTACATTTTAACTTTGAAGCATACGAAATTATGCAAAACAAAAGCTATTTTCGTGACACTAAGTATAACTTATTTTATTTTCGGGACACTAAGTCTAAAATTAATGTTTTGACTGACCTGCTATGTAGAACTCTTAAACTCCTCGTTGACATGCAGTTAACGCTCCAGTCAGTGTTACCGTGGTCGTTGCATATCGTTATTGAGAACCTGCCATAGTTCGCCCTTATTAAATGGATCACTGATCCCTCTCCGCACCCGATCTTCAAGGTTTTGCCTTCGCAAGCATATGCAGTCTCGTATCGCGGCTCTGAAAACAAGGAAAAATAAATATTAAATGTTTGTAGAGAAGTAATCTATTATTTTATAAAAGAAAGTCGTGTTTAGTTACACCATTTATATGGACTGATTTTTATGACCTTTGATTTGTGGAATTTGTCTCCGCCCTGAATAGCAGAATAACTATTAAAACGACGGAAATATTTATGAAAAAAAAAAAAACATGAAGACAATTCGTTTTCTCGTACATTTTGTATGGAAAGAGTTTTTATCTGAGGCGGCACGAAGTTCGCCGGGTCAGCTTTAAACCACCCTAAATTTGTAACAGTGAGAGCACAACGATACAATAAACTAATACAAAAAATATATTATTAAAAATACTAATATATATACTGAAAGGGAATGGACCTATCTTCATTTTACAACAAAAGATTTTTTAACAAATTTTTAGTGAAGGTTTTCAAAAAGAAACCCTCTGCGATATATCCACACGAGTTATGAAATCCATTATCATTAATTCACCAGCTGCAATCTATGAATGTCTTAGAGCTTCGAGCATTAAGACCATTAAACGGTTGTTCTCTCATTACCAATAATGAAGCATATAGATAACATTTTCTTATTACTGAACAAGCAACGGACGTAATCCGATGTGATAAGATCGCAATATTGATAGTGAGGTGCATATTGTGAGGTTCGCGTATAATAAATCTGGCTAAATTAATGGCCATACTGACAGATCGTTTACGAATTTTCGCATAGTCATACAACGAAATGAACGAGGCTTACAATAATAATACAGTTTCGGTAAATCAGAGGGTTAGGTCAGGGTTCGTTTTGTTCTATAATATTGTTGTTATACGTTTGATATAACCATGTAAAAAAAAAATCAATATACTTATAGTCCAAGCGGTATCTGCTAAAAATAGTTGTTTGGATAAGTTCGGTAGTCTGATAGATTTTTGTTGGAATCGCCCCGAAAAGTCATAAGAAATGTTAAGAATCATGAAAAGTGCCACACTATGTTTGTGTAACATATATATTTAAGCTAAGCGTTTTGTATGATCTGTCATTAAGCGAGGCTCTGTATAGTGTGGCCTTAGCCTTAGGTGTTGCTTCACGGTAGCCAGAATCTACCTTTATAGTACCTTTATAGTGAACCGTCAGCTTACTGCCGACCTTTAAATATTAAAAACTAGCTGGTGCAAGCGACTTCATCAGCGTTAAAAAATTAGAAATTGCCTGAGAAAATATCTGACATCTTTATCGCTGTGACTACGGTGGCGCCACCACGGTGGCAGTGGCGCCCAATTTTTTTTTATATTTTTAGACGATTCCTGGGGAACCCAACATTTTTCCAGGATAAAAAGTATCCTATATACCTAAATTTCATCCAATCCGTTCAATCGTTTTTGTGTGAATAAGTAATAATCATCCATACATCCATACATCCATACATCCATACATCCTTACAAACTTTGGCACTTTATAATAAAATATTTATATTAATAAATATTTTATTATTATCATTAATATAAATAATAATATTTTTTTATCATATATGTAAAGTATTGTGTATATTTCTTCTATGTGAAGTTTCAAGTTTTGCAAAACTTGATTAACAAACACTTTTGTGTGTACATTGATGTTTCATTTACAAACTACAAACTTCTCTCATATATTTATCTTGGTGAACGTGTTATTAATTTATCAATGTCAAATTGAAGTCATAGACAACATTGATAGGTGTGAACGTCTGAAGAAAATTATACAAAAGGCATTGGCCTGTAAAAGGGTGTTCCACGGAATTTAATAAGCTTCGTAATATCAAATAAATATCCTCATAAACTTTCGAATTTATAATATACTGCGTTTACCTATGAGTTTCTTCGTGTATCATTATAAAGTATAGCCTATGTGTTATTCTGATGTATAAACATAAAATGTATAAACTGTAATCTGATGTTTAAATTTTTTTCTGAAAAATTTCATCAAAATTTGTTCAGTAGTTTTTTCGTGGTAAAGTAACATCCACATTTTCATCTTACGCATTTATAATATACGTATAGTATTATGAATGTTAAAGTCAGTTGCAAACTGGTTGCAAACCATTAAACGGATTTTAATATAGGTAATATTATTAATATTTTTATCCTCGCCTAAATATCTGAATTGTCTGAAATTACACTCAATAATTAGTAGTTTTATAGTGTTGTTATAGTTAGTAAATAGCTATAGAAAAGTTTAGCAGTATAACTAAGATTATTATTAAAAATCAATTGCCAACAGTACAACATGTACGAGTATAATTGAAAATTAAATGGAAAAGTGCATGTCACTGCAATGTATAGTGATGCGTGTTATGTTTATCGATATCCGTAAACGGTATATTACCGCTCGAAAACTGTAACATATTACCGACATTCAGAGCCTAATTAATAGGTTAGACTGTGATTTAAACAGAATTTTATAACAGGTAAAATGGTTGTTGCAATAACTTCCAATGAAATATTAAATAAAAATATGTAACAGCTTTAGAATTATAATTTTACAAAGTTCATTTTATTTTTATTGATAGTATCTACTGAAACTTTACTAATAGTAAATATATTATTACAATGAAATATTGTGTAGCTATAGATGGTACCTTGTATTATATTATATTTAAAACAAAATATTCTGTATTTCATATGACAAAAATTTTAGTCCCTTGCAGTCGTTAATATTTACAATGAACTTTGTTTCAGTTCATGAATTTCAGTTTGAAATGCAAACTACGAGGAAAATATCGCCAGGAAACCTTATAAGTGCTATGTTTAATAAATTTTTATAATAAATAAATATCCAGGAATCAATCTCAAACAGTTCCAAGTAATCAAGTAATCATGACGCGAGTAATGAATTAATCTAATGAGTCGTGAGCCTTTTCTACACAATTTTTCTTACAGCGCTGTTTTAAATTTATACAATGTTAAGACGTGACAGTAAATGTTTTGGAATTAACAAAATACTTATTTATTAAAATAAATACCACACAATAATGTTACACATTTTTATAGAAAAGGTTGATGGTCCATCTAACGGAAGATGGCTGCCTATCTTGATCCAATAAACCAGTATGTACTCCGCATCTATTTCCTTTTATAAAAACTCCATATAAAACACGAACAAAAGTTGTTAGCGAACTAAAAATAGTTTAAAAAAGGTCGATAGAGAAGCATGTCAGGGGTGCTGCCGTGAGGTAACTGTAAGTATAAAAATAACTCAAGTCTATTAAACACCTTATCGATGTTTTTTATCTATTACTTTTTCACAACACTAGGGAAGTTGCACACGCGAAACTGCACTTTGTATCGATAGTGGAGATAAGATCGATAGGCGAAAAACAGTTTTAAATCACTAGAAAATAACACCCAGTGAAAATGCTAGTCACTGCCCTAATAGTGGCGTTTGAAGGATAATAAAAATGATTTATAGAATATATCTATACCTTGTTTGAGGGGTAGAAAATAATTTGGTATGTTTTTGAAGGGGTAACGATGAGTAATTATAGACTTGGAACTAGGTAAATAACATTGGAAAATATAAGGTTGGTAAGCGCAATTAGTTGGGTATACCTCTAACTAGATGATTTCGTATTTTCACAACAATTATATGCGTAAATCCGAACTCATTTTGGAGGTTGTGGAAAATTTATTCACAATTTTTCATGTATTGCGATTTCCAAAAAGTATCCTGCTACCACTAACTATAATTAAAGTCAAAATAACATGCAACGACTCCAAAAAGTTGTAGCAAAACATTCACATTGAAATAAATCACAGCAACATAATGTATTCAACAAATTCTTCAATTCCGCAGATCGTTGGATCGATTACCGCTCCCTCCGCGCCCGTCCCGTCAGACTAACTAACACCTTTAGCCCAAAACTTTATAAACATTTTCAACACACAATACATATATAAGGCGGCTGTCAACGAGTCTATTTAAGAGTCGATCGATCAAAGCCTCGACATAACACAAGCTTTCAAATAAGCCCAGTAAACTCCTAAAGCCATAAATTATACTGAAGCATCACTGACGAGTGCTTAAAACAGTATGCTAACTCTTATTTTACGTTGTCAAATGTACCTATGCATTTATGAAGTGCAGTTTGATTGTATAATATGGTATGTTTTTATTGACGCCCGACACTAAAACGGGATGAAAGGGTTTAATTGAATTCCACAATACATGTTCTATTTATGTGAAATTTAGTATAATATTACTTCGTTGGTATTTCCATGGCATAGTAACCTTGACCTGATGCTGCAACAGCAAGTAGTCTGCGCGGCACTAAACTTCTTAGCAACTTACAGAAGATATAGCTTGTTTGGGCTCAATAGAAAGTCGAGGGTTAGTTTATAATTTTTGATTATAGCGTGTGATTTTGAATTGTAGCTGTTAGAACTGTAATATTTGCAATATGATTTAAATTCAGTATTTTTTATTTTATTTTAAGTTTATATACGATTTATCTACAATCGAACAGTGCGACAGAACAATTTTTGCGATAAAAGATTCCACACCGCTTTTATCATGTTACTGTGTCAAAACGGTACACAGAACGAGTTGACGAATTGAAAAGGCAGTTTTATAGTGTAGTTTTACGACAACCGGCGTGCGATGCTGGGGATTTAAGTTTTATGTTAGAAAGATTTCTTACCTTACTTGTGCTTATTTGTAGATGTGGTTTAAGAACTATAGATCTGCCTTATATATACTTGAGTTTGGATTGTAAATGTTCTTGTAAAATTGACTACCTAGCTGTGCAGATTATTTACAGGATTTTGATTGGCCGTAGAGCGTTTGGCGGTCATAAACTGAGTAGTATGTCTGGCAGCAGTAGCCACATCGTCACAGCCATTCTGTTATCTCTTACGCCTTATCCTAATTACACCATATAGTTTAATCAATGACTTATGGAGTAACATAGTTCTCTAGGCGATCCGCCAGCTATAAATTTTTATCTTACCAATATTATAAATGCGAAAGTTTGTGAGGATTTACGTGTATGGATGTTTTCATACATAAATCACGCAAAAACGGCTTAACGGACTTGGATGGAATTGGGCACATAGATAGTTTATTAGCTAGATTAACATATAGGATACTTTTTATACTTAAAAAAATATAGGTTCCGGAGAGATCGTCTAAAAAAAAAAAAAAAAAAAATTGGGCGCCACTGTCGCCGTCACAGCAAAAAAATATGTCGGGCGTATATTTTCTCAGGTGTTATATTTTTCATTTTTCTACACGGACGAAGTCGCTGGCACTAGTTAGTTATATGATTGAATTGAAAAGTGAAAGAAAATAGCCGATAGAGTTCTAATTTGATGGATCGTTGTTAGATAGGAAAATTGAAGCCGGATTGAATTTTGGCTGCATAATTATTCTAATATAAAACGAATCGATGGTACCTGCTCTTATTTGAAAATGGAACCTGTTCGAAATCCAAACGTTGAAAACGCCCATCGGATTTAATTACATCCGATTTGCATATTTCCCGGCCCAATATTCAGACCGACGACGCGACGTTTTGGCAAACATTTCGTCCACCCTTTGATTTGGTGACCATTCTGTTTGTTTTGTGGTATTTGATATACTTTGTTGTCTAAATGGCCAAATAAGGGGTGCTCTGTACAGTGATGTATTCAATACATATGAATACATGCACAAAAAACATACATGCATTATACTGAGAATTCATCCATTATTCCTATACTTAATTAGACTTTATTAATTCTTAATTAGTATATCAAATAATAATAATATACATTTTAAGTGAATATAACATTGCTATTATACATTTGAAATTTTTTGTACTAAATTTTTTTTACAATTGATCACTTATAAGTAGTATGCCGTGATAACCTAATTATAAACTTTTCTTTATATTAAATTTTCTTCTAGAATTTAATTCCAACTAAACTAAATTATTGGCTATAAAACTCAACAAGCTACTGAAAAGTTTATTCATATTCCAAAATTAAAACGTTAAATTTAAACAGAAAAGAAATTTGCCAACGGATGTTAGAATTAAAACGAATGTATAATATAATAGTTATTCGGTAAAGTACTTCCATTACCAGATCGTATTTCTACAGTTTTCAACTGAAACTTGTATACACAATAGTTAATTTAATTGCCACAACCATAAAGTCCAAAATACTTTAATCCCTTAACCACAATGAAAGCTCGCCTGTCATTTGATACCTGGCTACCAAACAAATGGACAATATGTACGGTTTCTCTCATTTTAAAAATCGAAGTACCTAATCATAAGACACAATTTTATTTAGAAAGTGTAGCTTTGATTTTCATTTCTATATTAGTTAGTATTATTACTACATATTAGAAAATCGAGTTTATTATTTTATTGTAATAAAATAACAGAATTCTTCTTATTTTTTTGTCTCTTTGTCTCTGTGGTTCTTTAAAACATTTTTTTGTGTGTTGACCCTTTAGGTCTTTACCGAATTAGTACTGTATACAATATAGTGTTATATCCTAACTAATATTATAAATGAAAAAGTGAGTTTGTTTGTTTAGTTACACTTTCATAAATATGCAACCGATTAACGTGAAATTTTACTTACACGTTTTCAAGTAAATATACAGAAAAATACAGAATAATAAATATGAGCAATAAAGATTGAATTGATGATTATAACATCTATAAAAAAAGGGCACGGACGAAGTCGCGGCTAAAATCTAGTTCTATATACAGCCAAGAATAAAAGCTATTTCCTAGATTAGACTATGAAAGTCTGGAGAAATATAGGAGGCAACATTTATGCCAATAATGAACACCGCTAAAAAATATTACCTTTGTTTTTAAATGAACAAAAGTTCTTAGCAGTTTGAAAATAATAATAAATTTATAGCACAGTCCAACTGGTATTCTAAATGAAACTTTCCATTAGGTTCACAAAAAATATATGAATTATGAAAACACAATTTATGAAAACATATTGTCTAATAAACGAATAATGTATCACACTTCACGGTCAAAGGCGATTTATCGCAATTCAGTGGACATGTAACAAGTAATTGAGACGTACCATTAAATGCAAACAAATTTCGACCTTAAACACTTGAAAAGTCTCAACAAAATCGCGTGAAAATTGCAAGAGCGTCATATGAATTTATCGTTAAGTAGTAAATCGTTCACTAGCTATATCGGTGCAGCTACAAAGAGGGTAGGAAAAGGGCCCTTGGAGGTTTTTTAACAGTTTACGAGACGATATATTCACCCCCTGGTCACGTATCGTATGAAGTAGCTTCCTGTATAAGCGGTTTCATTTTTCTTTCCCGATAAACTAGTATGGAATAAAAATCTTTTTATTATTATTATTATTTTGGTGGCGTTATAGTACTCGTAGTACTCGTATATTATTTAAAAAATGAAAATACACTGGACCGCAAAGAAAAAGGGTCGGTTAGAAAATCTTCAATATCTTCAAAAGTACCTGACCTAGCTTTATGAAATAAAGACTAAATTAAAGCTAAACTAAATAAATTTTATTTTTATTTAAGCACATTAAAATATTCTTTAATTTAGTCTTTATTTCATTTATAGCTGGGTCAGGTACTTTTGAAGATATTGAAAATTTTCTAACCGACCCTTTTTCTTTGCGGTCCAGTGTCTTCCCTATATAGTAAGGTGTGATCTCCTATTCTAAGCTAGCGTATACGATTGAAAGTAAAAAAAAAAACTTTTCTCCACACTAAAGTAGCATCACTGCACATGATTTACTCAGGTTCACGACGCGGAAGCATGAAGAACTAAAACTCGGGGGAAGTGTGAATTGGCGGGGGTTGTCAAATAAGATTTTTTCCTCAATCGCAGGGGCCAGTGGCCGGGAGGGAAACTACAGTTATACAATTTGCGATGCACAGAGTCTCGGAGCACGGCTTGGCTTGGGGCGACGCTCCCGAAATTTTCAAAATAGTTTCTTCAAATTCTTTGCAGTCAGATCACGTATTTTTTTGTTTAAGTTTCCATGTCAGCCACATAAATTTATAAAACTTTTTTTGTAAATATTATTGTTTAAATACGCACAATACTCCGATTTTTAACTTTATTAACGTAAAGGTCGTCAAACATGACCTTCCATTTGATTGCAGGTGGCTACTGTCGCCTATGTCACATCGCCACAGGTAAGGCAAATGCGCTACCGACCAGACTTTGGATCACCATCGACTTTAAAACAGTTTCCAGTGAGAGTTGCATAACTTAAGTTAAGATGTTAGTTAATTGTAAGTTTTTGTCTTTAAGTGATGTTTCATGCTTGATCAAATATACGGATTCTGTAGCAGTAAACTCTAATAGCAGTAATTTCTACAATAAATTGTTCTCAGAGGATGTGGTTTAATGTCGTTGATATATTTATAAATAAGTACGTGTAATGTTTTTTGTAACGTTATCTTTTTGCAACAAAAGAATTCGCTTAATAACCCGTTTTATAATGTAAAATAAGTAAACAAGGAACGCATGGTTGTAATACTTGTAATTCGATACAGCAGCTAAGTATCATGATCTGTCATGTTTAACTTGTCTGGCTTCATTAGCTTCGTGTGCTATGTTTAACTAAAAACATTTATCACACGCAGGTAAACATTTAAATTTAATTAGATTTAGGTTTCATTATGACCTAACTTAGTCAGTGGTGTAGCTTACCCTAGATTGGGTCTGTATCAAATTGTATCAAAGGTTCCTTCTACCTGACTGTATCGAAATCCAAAAATGGGAGTTAAAAATGCTCGCATGTTTTTGAGGCAATGCATTTCTTTAGACTCTAAAGTCTTTAAGCGCTAAACTCATAGTCTGATGAGTTAGAGTTTAGCGTACGGCTTAAAAAATAAGTTAACTTTTGAACATTAAAAATGAAGTTACTATGTCCGTATGTCTGCGTGCTACATTATTACAGTACATATACTAAATTCTCATTCACACATTAAGCTAAAAATACTAGAGTACTTAAGTAAAACCCTGCAAAATTCACACAGCTTCAATGGCTTTCCTTTTTTTTTTCAGACTATCGAATATCATGCGGTTGTAATTATAGACAATGTTGGCAATGGTAACATTCGATCCCGAGCGGAATCATGCGGTCAGACGGCTTCAGCTCTTTTCAACGTCAAGATTTTAAAACAAAATTTTAAACAAAAGTCCCGGGTGAAGCCTGGAACGGGTCACTAGTACACTTCTACATTATATATAGCACCACTTCTACATTATTTAACATTGTTGTATAACATTGCAACATATAACAAGACTGTACACATTAAAATAACATAGCAATATAACAATGTTATCAGTTTCACTATAGGAAAGAGCAATAAACGAAGAAGGTTTGAGTAGATAAATATGCAAAAAAAAAAATGCGAGCCAATTGCGAAGTCAGGAGCGTGTCATATTACATGAAGACTTCAAAAATTCAAAAATTTGTCCGGTGGCAATAGACCACCATGTGATGTTCTGCTTCGCTGCGTAAATAAGGAATGCCAGAGACCATTACCATGTGCCCTATCCCAATCTTGTCCCATATCTCATCAAGATAGGCAGCGCACTCTAGCATTGTGGTTTATAGATGACGGTTCTTTTGCAATAATATAAACAATTATTTATTGATCTCGCTATTTACACGGTTATTATTTCCAGTTTCTTACTGTTTGTATTTACGAGAGAAAATGAAAAATAAGCTGTCAACCGCAATGTCTCTTGTTATGTCCTTTCAGACGAAATACGTACATAGGCGTTATTTTGTACTGATTTTTTTTTGAAAATGTAAAAAAACTATTAAAATGGTTGGAAATTTAAAGGATTTAAAAAAAAAATACGCATACAACATAACGTTATTTTGCAACTAATCTCTACAACAACAATTTATCTCAACAACAATTTATAATAGTTATCTGTAATAAATATTTTTTTACGAATAAATTTGTATGCAATAGGTATGGTTAGTGTTTATCATAAGAAATGATGAATTATTATAGATGTGATGTATGTATGTTTGTTACTGTGTCATGCAAAAACTACTGAACGGGTCTGAAATTTTACAAGATATAAGCAGAATAACATATAGCACAAACGAAGGCGCGGGCACAAGCTAGTTAATATATCTTTCCCTTAAGCTCTCTGTTTGAGTAAATGTTGAGACACTGAGAAAAAGAGCCCTGACGGATGTGACAATAAAATTTAAAAATCGCACGGTCTAGACGTCCGTGTGGAGTGTCTTTAAAGCCATCAAATGCCAGATCCGAGTGTCTGAGCGATCATTACAGTTTTTCCAAGGGATTGTGGCGGTTTAGGTGGGGGGAGGGGGGTGTTTGGAGAAGTGGGAGGGGGAAATATCACATCCATTAGCCGCTACTGTTTGCTGTTTTTCACAAAAATGCGTTTTTTATCTTTCTGATGTCCTTGTGTGTAATGTAGTAAAGACTGAGCTGGTTATTATAAATATAAAGGGAATGGAGACGTTTATTATCTTGTGAATGCATTTTTATAGCCACCATCGTACTGAAAGACAAGGCGATTGAAAATTTAATGTTGTGGTATCACAATAACTACGATATACCATATCTAGACAGTTGGCTATAATCGTTAGCTCTGTCACTCAAAGTGTAATGTAACTACTATCTAATCTGTAGTGTAACTCCTAATAGTCCATTGTAAAAAAAAAATTAAAGGTATACTTGGTCTTATTGGTTTCTATAATTAATTATTTATTCTAATAATATAATAATTACTTATTCTAAAGAGCCTTATAGGTAGACAGTGAAGTCCAGTGATTAGCACCTAAATAGTTGTCTTAATTCGACCTAAGTTCGAATCCCAGTCGGGCCTGCTCGAAGACTTTATTTTATGCCTGTAATTAACAATCGATAATATTTGTAACGGCAACGAAAAACCCACGATGATTTCACCAAAACAGTACTTTTTTCTGGATGAAAGGTACCCTATGTCCTTTCCTGTATCCATGACAACGTGTATACAAAATTTTTTAATGATCGGTTGAGTATTTAAAGCGTGAAAAGGTAACAGACAGGCAGAGTTTATAATATATGGATGGTATCACCAAAAGGGATACAAATTTGACTGAAATAATGCTTTATTTTTACTTTATTCTAAGGGTTGATATTGTAGCATTAAGATTAAATTTGAATAAATAGATAAATGTTTTGTAAATAATTTGTAAAAATAAATGATGCTTAGGTTAACTTACACTAGCGACATAGCACCTAAATCATAATCTATATTTGTTTAAACAAAGCCATCGAATTATAACAATTTGAATTTAAAATCTGTGAAAACTTAAAGTACAACTTTAAATGTATACACACACCTTTATGATAAGGTTCAAAATCGCGTTCGGGTCACGTCTCACACGAAATAAGCGGTCAGCCAAATATATCAAACGAGGTGGTTTACGATAAATAACGTAGCACCATTATAATTACACCGAATGTAACTCCTCTTATCGAGATCATAATTCACCGAGTCTAGCATTAAAACATAAACAAATGTAGTTGCCTAAAAAAGGTAGTAAAAAAAACTTTCACCTCAATTAAGTGATCATTAGAGAAGTGAACGCAATAATTTATAGCAACACTGGCCGAAAACAAGAATTTAAAGGCGTAAGGGCCCACGAAATATTGCTGTCTATATTACATCGAAATAATATATCTTCTATATTTGCATGTAATGACTTATGACATATGGTGCCGAAACCTCTCATGACAGGACTGGTCCACAAGTTTCAAATCGCTCAGCGTGCTATGGAGCGGAGTTTCTTGCTCAACTTGCTATGGGGAGGAATTCTATGCTAGGAGTTTCATTGGTGTATAAGATCAGAAGTTCTGAAATTCGCCGAAGAATCAAAGCTGTCGATATTTATTACAAACAAACCGACATTTTCAATCTCTTTTCAACGGAGTTATACATACAAATGCAAACGACATTCGCCTCTGTGTATGTCGTGACGGCAATCGAGCGTAGTCCCACTGGGCTTTGTGTATCACTCGCTTGTATCTAATTGTGGATTGCACCGCCGCGCCGGAACAGGCCCTCAGGAAATGTGCGCTGTTGAAAAGTAAAAACGCGGAGAAATGGCGGGAACACGATTATCGCCTTTTCTGACATGACATGTCTTGGCGGCCATCTTGGCGTCTTTTGTCAAGGGTGTAACGAAACATCGATGGAGTCACGTATTTCGGTTTTCTTAAACAAATCGCGCCGCACATCGTTTTCCCTGTGGCCTTAACTTTATCTGTGCTACAAAATATATTTTGCATTTTATTTTACCACTGTATTGTATAGCGTATGTAATGCTAGCGTTTTATGTATAGAAATTATCGTATATTTTTACTGAAATATTATGGCTTTCTTTTTTATCAACGAGATGCGATAAAAAGTCAGTTGAAATTTAACAAAACATGAATTATTTCTCATTAATGATGAATAAGATTATTAATTATTATGAGTCCTCATTGAAGAAATTGAAGTTCTAATTAAAGCAATAACGAAAATTCATGTGACGGTATAAAAAAACCGTTCAGTTGCAGAATACGTTTGAGAGTGACCACTTTATTATGTATACCTATTTGTACGGTTGTAAATGGAGTCACAAAACAAGTTGTCTATGGTCAGACGAAGTACAGCAGTAGTTGGATCGAACGTTTAGAACTCCAATAGTAGTTCCGCGCTAACCCAGTTAATGCAATCGAAAACATTGAAACTGATGTTCCACAGTAACTTCGGAACTGTTCCGGAACGAATCGGCTCGAAAACGATCCCTAATCTAGTTGTATCGAGTTCACAAGACTCCTCTTTATCTTGCTACAAAATAATTTCAACTAAATGCAAGATAGTCAATTACTTTCTAGGGAAACTGTATATTATACTAACTGTGCCGATGACTTCGTAAGCGTGGCATTTCGATATTCAGTTTAAAAAAAATTTTTTGTTTGTAAACCGATAAACACTAAATGTTACAGGAAGCATTCAAATCGGTTAAGCATGTGATAACTAGTTTCTGAGAAAAGCGAGCACAAAAGAACAAACATTTTAACTCTATCAAAAAAATTGTGTACAATTTACAAATTGATTATATTTATGCACTGTTGATTTTTATTTTTGCATTGATATTTGAATTACTTTTAAGTTGGTTTATAAAGGTTTCTTTTAGATACGTTGCTAAGCTATAAAGAATTTTCAACAAGTAAGATATCGCGCCCGTTCCACCTATCCCTAGTAGTAGGGATAAGTGGTTTTCTTTTCTTCCACATATCCCTACTACGTAAATGCACTAATTACGGAGAAAAACCTTCTATTTTAACAAACACTTTCTTGAATTTTAATAAATGTACATAGTATTTATTACATAACAATTATAACTCAATATGAATAGAGAAAAGGTAGGCACGGTAAAATTAGCGACAGATCAGATGCAGACTTGGCTGCGTTCAATATTTCCGCCCCATAAAAGTAAGTAAAAGGTCCTTTACAATGGTAATTCTAATTGTACCAACTTCGTGTAGTACATGGTTAACCCTTGCACATTCGCACATTGGCTTAACAAACCACAACTCATAATTTGACGTTACAAGGAACAAAAATGACGTTGGCTTCCCGCGAGGGAAGGTTTCCCTCGCGGCCTGAAGGCATATCGTGGATTGAATTACCCGTACGCAGGATTGTTATGCCTTCGAACGCGACAATCGCCCGAAGCGCCCTCTATTTAGGGGAGAAATATTATTTCACACATTAGTACGTGACGCTGAAAGAAAATTATTTTTCTTCCATCGTCTCCTCTCACCGGATCTTACTCGTATATACGTTTATAAATTTTATACACGTGATATCTTCCAAGTATTTGCTTTTAAATTTAAAATGCCTGTTTTTTAGAACGTTACTGTGTGTTAATTTTATAAACGACCAGGTTTATTTTGTGTGTGCATATTTATCCCTTCAGAGGATGACGAAACACAATGTTGCTTGTTATTTTACGGGGCTCTTTCGTAGCAGTATACTAGCTTTAATAAGAGCCTCATCAACTACTAGTAAAGTGTTGATTAGTTACTTTTAGAAATAATTTTATGTTTTATTAAATTATGTACTCGGTTTACTGCATCCTTTGATAGGCATTTTTTTTAATTATTCTATTTTTAATGTTTGGGACTTTTACCGTACAAACAAAGGTATATCAGCTCCATCATTCCCGGTGACCAGTGACTTTAAATGGCGGTTAGCCTACTTGACACTCTACTCAGAGATGGTGAAAGAGGCCCTAAAACCATTAGTTCTAAATTATAAATAATTATATTGCGAGAATATCGTTAAAATCTTTACATAGTATAAAATAAGGTCGCTTCCCGCGGTCTGCCCCTCTGTATGTACGCTTAGATCTTTACAAACTACGCAACGGATTTTAATGCAGTTTTCACTAATGGAAAGAGGCTTTAACTAGGAAGGTTTGGCAGAAAAAAATTGCACCCGTGTGAAGCCGGGGGCGGGTCGCTAGTACTGCACAAACAGTGAAAATGTTAAATTTTATACTCAATAATATTACTGAAATCATTTTAATAAAATTTAGCTAAGAAATAGCTCGAACTCTAAGGAAAAATTAATAGTGTACCTACTTTTAATTATTTACAGCCGCTAAAAAGTGTTCTAAAGCAATTATCGATCAATTAAACGGTCAATGGTCAATAAATATCGCTTTAATAGCTAAGCTGTTGACTTTGTTAGCTAAGCTAAGCTGTGCTTGACCAAAAATATTTTTCAAACAGAAAACCTAACATGGGTACAATTCATTGGAAAATGCGAAAATTCTCAAAAGAAATACGTATAACGATATTGAGATTTGTGAGAAATCAGATTTGAATAAGACTCCCAGAAGATATATTCTTTCAGTTGGCTCTAAAGAAACGGTAAGATATCGCGCGCAAGGGGCGGCCATTTTGACACCCGTTCCCGCCAGAACTTTAGGGCACGGTTACATTTGAAACCACTTGAATTTTACATTATAACATAATATGTTCAAGTAGTTTAGAATAAATACTGAATCTATAAAATGGACATAACGTCTAACCAAACTTCTAAGGTTCTAAGGTTATTCTAAAGGTTCATAGCACACTATATGAGTGCCTATGAGTTATCCGTAGGTATGCACTGCAGGGGTGCTAAGACTTGAACTGCTGATGATCTACTACAAGCGATCACATGTAGTTTACATGTCAATCTAATTCTATATGAAAAAGAAATATAAATATTTTGATTAGCCAGTTATAACAACATACTCTTCCGTAATCAAAATAAAATTATAAACATTTACAAACTGGGGTATATTTGTGTTCGTCTTTCTATATGTTACTTATGTATGTTCTTAAATGTCATTTACTATAAATAAAATATTATTCTATTATATTCTATTAACGAATTATTAAGCCTAATCTGCAATTAACCTTTAAATGACGTACTGTCGAAACAAAGAAAATTGTATGACGTCAAACGATCTGTCCCGCGTAGGCAATTCTATATAAATAAAGTAATATAAAATTCACGACATGTATTCGTACCAGGTGTGTATCTACCGGTACCAAAATAAATTTGGTGATTTGATATTTTTTAATGTACAAATGCGTCATCGAACGAATCGGTGACTGACTTAGAATTGTATTTTTTTTTGATAAGATTAGTCTGACGGTCCACTTGATGGTAGGTGATTACCGTTACACACACAGGTTTGAGAAAGGACAGGAAAATGGGCTCTGGCAACCCTCACTCACTCGCCGAAAAATAACAGCACTTGTGCTGTTGTTTCATGGTAGTATTCTAGAAGGTGGTGCACTTCGCCCAATTCGCACGATACAAAATTGTGCGGGACGACTACTAAACCGCATTATTTAGTGCATTATATTTTGGGTTATCAACAAGGCCTCTGCTAAGAGAATTTCTATTTGTTTGAAGTGATTGTTTTTTGTTTGAAGCCAACTACCTATTTTTCTGTTTGTATGCACTTAATAATAATATATAAATTGTTGAGACCTGTCTAGGGTATGTTATTTTATTCGTCCAGATGACCTATAAAAGTTCCCCTCCTCTATAAAGTTCCTAAGAATACAAAAAAAAGGTTTATCGAAAATTCTCTTAACAGTAAAATTACGCTTGAATAGAAAAACTTAATATAGAAAATGTTTAAATTGTTTTTACGATAACATTCCTGGTCCATGTAACTATTGCGTGACATGTCCAAATAAAAACCGAGCGAATTTGATATACCGTGTATTTTATTCGTAATATCTTTATCTAAATCGAGCCGTAAACATTGGGGACAAATTATTTCAAGGCCGAACTTGTTAGAATGTCTTCACATGATCCGAAAACTCGATACATTAGAATAAATATGAAATTTCTCTGCTCTAACGGCAGAAAGACAAGAAAAATAAGGAATTTTATAAATGCAACACTACACATTAAAAAATCATAATTATGTAAAACAAATATATTTTTTAAACTAAATATGCATCTATTTTCTTCAGTTAGACACAAGTCTTGTTATTGCGATATCTAGAGATTATTCCCTTAAATATAATATATATATATATCTAAGGGTCCCGCACTTCTAAGTGTCATTGATAGGCAATAGCCTCCGAACACGGAAGGATTACTTATTTTATATGTTACGTTACATTATAATTTACCTATATAATTTATGATATTTATACTGATATTATAAAGACGTAAAGTTTGGTAGAAAGTAATCTTCGAAACTACTCATCCGATTATAAAAAAAAAATCTTTCACTAATAGTTAGAACAGAATTTCAGGATGGCATAGGCTAAATATTCCACGCTGTAGAAGCTGCGGGCACCAGCTATCTAAGAATAAAAATAGAACGGTTGGCAAAAGTATAATGTGTAGGCGTTATTAATGCTTTACATTTATTTTTATTTATTTTTTATTTTTATTTATTTACAACAACACACATGGTAAATCATAATCTTAATTCGATGTATCAGTTCCCAATAGAAGTACATTATTTAAATTATTTATTTTACACAAATTATAAAAATTACAAAATTAAAAAAAAAAAAACATATTTTGTAAAGCGTATATATGTAAAGATTTTATTTTCTTTATTTTCAAAGAGGACGAAGTCGCAAGCACCAGCTAATAATCTTTATAGTAACATTGTAACATATTATACCTATGTTTTTCATAAAAAAACATGCGATAAAACTCCGGTATAACCCGAACAAGACCGCGTCAAATTTCGACCGACCACTTCCTTATTACACGTAAATGTCCACTTTTATTGCGCTCATTTATCGGATTATAGATGTAAAGGTACATTTCTGTGGGAGTCCCGATTTAAAAGCGTTGATAAGGCCTCATATTGTGAGACTTTGAGGCGGTTAATGCGTGGCGCCAAGTGTTCCGATGGCAATTCAACGCTTTATGACTGAATAATATCTTCATTACCGGACCCTGATGACGTACAATACAGTGATTTTACAAATTATTGTTACGCATGGAAATCAAATTGAGGGTAATTTGAGAAAAAATCACAAGTAAATTGAAGGTTTAATACACTATCTTATGCGCGCGTTTTCACCCGCGTAAAAAATAAAGCTTTCGAGTGTTTCAAATCAACTCTAAAATACGTCTATAATAATGATTAATAAGCGTATATCTCCTATCGCTAAGGTAGCGTTCGCAAAAAACTCATCCTCATGCATAATTTTAATGTATTAGTCTAAACGAAATCTCCACAATATAGCGATCTATATTTTATTTGGAGATCTATTCTCAACATTGGTCAAAGAATTTATGATTTATTATGATTTATAGCACAATTGCGATAATAAGGTGATATACGAGTAAGTAGTGATTCTAATAAATTGGTCGCGCTCTCTGCAAGACTTGTCCACACCTTACAATTTTTGGCATTGTGGGTACACTTTTTACAAGATATGGTAATAATAATTTTAAAAATAAATACAATAACTGTGACCCCCTGTTGATTTAAGCAATTTTGGCGAGAGAAAAGAGAGAGAATCAATGTGGGGTTATATTAAATCAGACAGAAAAAAATATTTAAAATACATTTTTAATTGCAAATTAATATTACTTACTTACTTAAAAAACAAATCTTTAAATCTTTCTACTGTTTTCAGATATCAACTTACATTACACGTTACCTCTTATACTCGTAAGTGTAGAAAAAAACTTTATAAAAGTAATTACGCCTTCTCGGAGCTAAAAGTAAAATGGCTGCCAAGAAAGCGACTGTGATCGCCAATCCAACTACACATTTGTCTCTGGTCACGAACATCATATTGCCTTAAGCTGTGCACACACGCCAGCGCTCTTTTGGTGTGAAAATGGGATATAATTTTGGGGAAATAATCAAAAAACGGTTCGCGTGCCCGCAGGGCATTAGGTCGGCCCTACCCAGGCCGGGCATGTTAATGTTGCCAGGTATACCGTGAGGTATGTATGTAATGAGCCGAGGAAAATTGTGTTGCTATAAAAATAATTGTGTTTCCTTGCCCCTTCGGTTCTTGCGTCAAGCGATTAGCCACGGCAATGGTCGTTACTATTTGCACACATTTCAGTAATGTTTGTCTTTCTATTAAAATAATCGAGTAAAAAATTAAGAAAATATATAACATCGAATGAACATTTACATGTAATTACATGCTTTAAATAATCTTAAGATATGTACATTTAGCTTATTATTACATTTTTATTAACTTAACCAATATGTGACGGTCTGTCTGATAACTAATAATAAAAATAATATAAAAAGTACCCAGTTTTTTTAAATAAAATAATTTATTTATTTATTTATTTTAAAGGAAAACTTACAGTGATATTTATACAAAAGTTTACTTAATAACTAAATGACATATTAATTTGACACCATTTATAAGTTTCCTCATATTGAATCTATATAAAATTAAACGAAAAAATATCAATAATTAAAAACAAACTATGACAAAAAAAAAAGAGTACAGCTTTTTTTCCTTTTCTTTTCTTTTTCTTTTTTTTAACCTAATAAAAAAAAATTAAGAAGAAGTTAACAGTGAAGAGCGAGAACCATCAAACCATGATTTTGAAAGTAATTCTCTTATTTACAATCTTTGATTTCTACGTTATAATACGTATATAATACGTTACTCGTACATGTTTCAGTCATAGTTATGTCCTCTTATTATTTAAGTACTATTGTAGAGTACACAAATCAGTCAGGAATCATCGTTATTATAGTCAAAGAAAAAACGACGCAATATAAAATTGAATTACTTTTGATATCTTGAAAAGATTATACAGCTACAAGTTAAAAACGTTTTCGTATAGTTTTCTTAATTTATATTACAACTATAAGTTATTAAGATATATATAAAGTTGACATTTGTTTTGTAATTTTGTTGGAATTTGTAATTTTGGAATGGAATGTTGGAATTTGTAATTGGAATGTAATTTTGTAGGAATATATTCCTAATACGCAAAATATATTTATTTTTTATTTTTTTATAAAAAAGCAACAAATGGTAGGCGTCCGCAGTTACAATGTGGCTTCGAGTTCGACTCAATTCGATTTATGTGTTTGGTTACTGGACCAAGTTTTTATGTTCTCTCTGATACTTTTAGTGTTCTCAAGAACAAAATGCTTCTCTTTTAAGTTATTTTGGTCTGGTTACAGCGTGTTTTACGAGTCCAATTGTTAGAAGGGAGTTTTTAAAACATTTTTTATGTACGCTTTGTTCCATGAAAGAATGCAGACATGCAGAGAAATTTGTAGAATTAAACAATGGTAAAAAGGTTCTGTTAAATATATATAAAACTAAAAAAAAAAAATATTAAACTAAAAAATATATATTATTTTAGAAAATATGTAGCATATGTTGTTACCAGTACCTCAGATTAAATAAGAGGTACAGTATTGTGATTATTTCAAATAGTCTTTCATGAATGTTTTTAGTTGCATGTTCTAAGGTGAGTCTCCTCGATCATTGTGACGTCACTGTGACGTCATACTCAGGAAAAGTATGGTCAGCATATTATCATCCATGCTTACTTAGATTATAAATATATTTTAAATAATCTATCTATACTTCGTTTGTATCGTTTGTCCTGAATGACTATTAATGCACAGCTAAAACTACTATGTCAACAATGAATTTTGGAATATAGGTTTATTTCATAAGGTAAGCATCCTTAATATATCAATTTTTTTGAAATTTTTAAAGATTTCAATTCCGTGAGATGCCAGAGGCAAATCGCTTGTTTCTCATGAAAGCACACGCACAAAAAGTAAAGATCCTAATTAACTATGACATCACTAGTGATGCTTCAAGTGTCGATATCGATGTAGTAACAAGGCTGTGCACGGTCGATGGACCACACCGAATTTAATCCCGTCGGGCGATACGATACGAGCGACCCAAATTACCGGAAAATACCAGTTTTCACCGGAATTGAATCTAAACTCGTTATATTTTCAAACAAACGGATATCTCCGTTTTCGTTTAGATTTATATAAAACGGCTTTATATTGTTTTATACACGATATATGGATATCAAGCACATAATTATATGTATATATACTATTTATTTATTTATTTATTTATTTATTTATGTCTCTAGTATGGCCTAGTTTAAATATATAAACTAGGCCATGCATTATGTATATGCGCGACGAAAGAAATTACACTATTTTTAGACCATTTAATACTTTTCTTCTTTTAGAAGATATTCGCTAAGTAATAAAGAATACGACATCAAAATATGTTATGTAATTACATTTTGTAAAAAAGAATTCTTAGAAATTTTAAAATCACAGCTCGAACTTACTCAAAAATTTGACATTAATACAAACGTTTGTACAACAATAAATTTATCGGTTTTCATACAATTGGTATTAATTTCCAACGATTTGGTCAACCCTGTAATTCCGGGTAGGGGTATTAACGACCCGCGGCCACCAAAACTTGCAATAACCGTAATAAATTACTATCCAATCCAAGTTGCTCTAATAAGACGCCCCCAGAGGATTTGTACGTACCTCGCACTTGCGTACAATGTTAGTTAATCATTAATTTAATTGAGTTTGGTGAAGTTGGCGCGAAACATTAATTGAAATTATGCCTTTAGTTTTGATCGAGGTCACTTTTGTAAATCAATGTAGCTCTATTCCAGAACAAATAGAATAATTAGTACTAAATATCTGTAATTAAGATGTATGATCTATACTTATATTAATTAAGAGAGAGGACGGATTTACTCGTAGTAAGTTTGTTTATACGTGGAGAGTAAACTCCGGAACTACAATCTTCATTTGAAAAATATTTTCAGTATTTCAAAGGTGATCAGCTAATCAACTAGTTCTTGTTTCACACAATCAAACTATTGTATAGATTATATTGTTTTCTAGATGTTTTCTTCTTTTTTTCTTAGTTTTCAGAAATAGTAAGCAACTAATATAATAAAATTAACGCTTCTGAATAATATAAATGTGATTTTTACACAAGAAAATTTACAACAAATAAAATTAAAATTTAGACTCAGTTCGAAGTCCCTCCCTGTCTCAACTCGAGTATATATCCAGAAGTCAGCCTGTCTGACCGAAAGACTGGATGTCTGCCAGAAACATATTAAACGCTTCAACTAAACTGATTTTACCAATTAAATAACATTTCCCAGGCGTATTCAAATGGTTTTAGGGCAATACTCCAAATAATGCAAAGAAAATCAAATAATACTTATATTTCGAAATGAGCTCATAAAATTATAATTTTTTTTTTATTTACATTTTGGTAACACTGAACTGTGTTTTTATTTGCAACAAAAATGTGCCTCTCTCCAAAATTAGTTCAGTTCACCTGAGCTTTCGATTCAAAGAAATACAAGGACTTTATTATGTCATTTATTAAACAAATTAATCAGGCATTATAAGCAATTAATTATTTACAGATCAGTACTGAGTTGTAATAATATTCAATTACGTATCTGACAACATTTATCAATGTAAAAGTAGCTGAACCACAATGTTTAAAAGGCAGTAATCAATCTCAACGTTACAACTATGGAAAGTATAACATTTATTAAGTATAGTAAATATCATTGTGATAGTTTCTTGAAAAGTGTGGAAATGTGTTTTAATTTAAATTATAATTTTAAAAGGTAACAAAATATTATTTTTTAACGAATTTGGACACACATATGAACCTATTCCTAGATAAAAGGAATCTATAATAGTTATCCCTTATTAAGTCATCGAAACACAATAGCACACATGCTTTAATTTACGCTGTACGGACGGGCTGTCTAATTTATGACTGCTAAACGCATTTGAAGTAAATTGAGTAAATCTATATCTATACTAACTTTATAAGGAGAAAAGATTTGTATGAATAAACTCAGAAACTATTGGACCAATTTTGAAAATTCTTTCACATATAAAAAGCTACATTATCAGCTAGTATAAAGTTACGCGGGCGAAGTCGCGTGCAACAGCTAGTAACTAATAAAGTAATTTTTTTGAGATTCAGAGACATGTTAAACCCTTAACAAAATAGTTATATCGTCTAAGATCTGCTAGTGCTAACACGTTTTATTTGGAGTTAAAAGTATTTTTTGAATTTTAGTGGCACGTGTTAACCCTTAACCAAATAGTTAAATCGTCTAAGATTGCCTACTGTCTTATTAGACTGTTGCACCTGAGCACTTGCAACCTGCGAGTGTGAGTTAAGCCGATAATTGTAGGATTATGTCCCCCTCCGTCTGGTTTCTTCCCGTCTCCCCGACCACTCATGGTCCCCCCCCATTACACTTCGCTTGAATGCGCCGGGTATGTGTGGTAATGGTTTTGGGGGGTTATAATTTTTCGTCTGATGGATTTTTTGCGTTGCAATTATGCATTCCCGTTGGAGTAGGCCTTTGTTTTACATGCAGTGACACTTTCAAACTAAACAATACGTTAGAAGTGACGGGAAACGTATGTGCGTATACATCTTAATACATGAACCTACACACATACACCTTTGGTCCATTAGAAAAACATATAAACGAAGCAATAGACTTTCTTTTTGGTAACTATTCAACGAACTAATGGACGAAAATAGTTTTGAACAGCAACATAATGTGCTGATATATTATTAAAAAAGCTGTTGACAATTTAAACTCGCTGCGCACAATATGACGTGAGTTAAACCGGAATGCGGTTTATAATTTTCGGTGTGTTGTAAGTATGGCGCGGGGAGATTAGGGCGCATTTTTCGATTTAAATCTTTGATAGTTTATATATAAGCAGGGCACACTGCTTCTACACTGCACACTGCTGCTCGGGACACCGCCCATAGACAACACGAGGAAACATCATGGGTTTTGAGTGGGTAGAAGTCCTTCGCAGTCATGTGGGCACCTCGTCTGGCGGCAGTAACTACTCCCTTACAGAAGACTACCGTGAAATAACAGTATGTGTGCTGTTGTGTTTCGGTGAGTGAGTAAGGGAATCCTTTATCCTCAATCTCCCTATGGGTGGCAGCGCACTTGTTATACCTTTGGCTTTGCTTTGTTATAGGCGACAGTAGCCATCTACCATCAAGTGGACCGTTAGTCTGTCGACCTTAATACAAAAAACGAAGTCAGTTGTAATCGCTATAGTTTATTTTTATACAAGGTAGGAATTATATTGAAATTATTTCAGCGATTCCATCCGAAAGAAACTGTATTAAATTCACCGTTCCACAGCTAAAACGATTCTCTTGTACAGTGCTCGGATAAATTACGACCGATCGAATTTTAATACCGGATTTGCCTACTCTATGTTAATATCAATCTAGGAATTAACGGAAGCGATTTTAAGCTGTAAATTGAATACGAAAGGGTTTCAATTGGGTTGCATTTATCTTGATTCAGGTGGTAAAGCGTTTGTTGTTTCGCGTGTGGGCTCACTTGTAGCGGCAATTTAATCAAGCTTTTTTTTTCATTTATTTTAAGGAATTAAAAAACCATTGGAATTTCAGATAATAAAAGTAAAGGATCCAGTAATAACGGTGGATTCAGACTGCTTCTGACCGGTTCTTTTGGAAAATTATGAAAGAGGCCTATGTCCAGCAGTGGACGTCCTACAGTAAGAATATTTCATTTTTTTTTTTCATATTTCGTGCATAGTTGTGTGTGCATTACTTCTTAGTCAATGGGATTGAATTGATTCCCATTTTTTCGTGTTGAGGTCGTTAGACAGGCTAACGGTCCAACGTAATGGTAAGTGGATACCGTCGCCAATAAACTAGCAACACTATAGTTAGGATTAAGAAGGATATTAAATATATTGGATTTGATAGGGACATGGGCTCTGGCATCCCTTACTCACTCTCCGAAACATAAAGGAATATATTTTTATGCTGTTATTTAAAGGTATTAGGCCAACCTAGATTTCAAATGAATGAATAATATTAGTATATAGAAACAACTCTTCATATATCTACCTATAATTTTAAATTTTAACTACATTAAAAACTTTACGCTTAACGCTAATAAAGAGACCACACTCGAAGCAATATCTTTATAACCCACAACTTAGACAATGAGATATTCTGTTAGTTACTTAGCTGCAATCTCTTATCTTTACTTCAAAGTGCGCCTTCTAAAGATATAGTAATGGACTCAGTACCTGAAACAAGAAATATATCGTCAAATAAGCGAATTTAATCTATAAGTTAAAAACAATCAGTGTTAAAGGGAAACATAGAAGCAGGAATAACACAATTTCAATAGTAACAGTTTCTCATTCTATGAGGGGAAACTTTGCAATGTCTATTATAAAAATAAAAATATCGTTGGAGCGAATTTTACTGTTTGTTTACTGTTGCAATATATCGTCTGAAAACCTAACTGCCAGAAAACCTTCACCAATTACTTTATTAGAGGGATACCTTCATTCGCTCTTAGCACGAGATTAGGTACATATGAGATTTCTTATTTTACTAATGAAAGCAAGTTTATGAGTAAAATAAGTGTATGTATCCTTACTAACATTTAAATGCGGAAGTGCTAGTAGCATAAACAAACTTAACTCGAATTGAACTAAAATTGAACCAGCTCAAGTTAATTACACGTCTAAAGATGAACACAGTTGCCTTGTCAGTCTCAACAATACGTAAAGTGTGTCAGTGCGATTACAGCACGTACTGTACTCAGCTGGAATGGACTGTAAAGTCGGCGAGTGTACTGAAACACTACGAGTTACAGCAGTGCCGAGTGGCATTGCACTGGCGTTCGCTTAAAAGGTGCACGTCACTCTAACTAAATACAAAAAGGTTCTCCAATTTTACAATTAAAAAAAAAGTATTATTTTAGTCCCGGGGCGAAATTGTACTCACTGTAGTCGTTTTCAAATATGAAGTCACTTGGTACTTCACCGACACGCTATTTTTTTTTGACAGTTTAGCGATGTACTACTTCACGGTGAGGTCTTCAGTGACTTCCTATTTGAAAACGAGTACTTTTAATATAATATTATTTTGTTAATTAAGAAGCAAAAAAAAAAAGAATGAGTACAAATGTAGCACTAAATTGTGTTTTTTTTAAATCATATCTACTATAAAACATACTACAAGAAATCTGTATAAAGCCAAATAAACCACATGTATAAATTTTGAGTTGGCTTGTATACGCTTTGAAAATTCGAGAATGTATAGACCGATTTTAATTGGGTTTTCAATTATAAACGGGGAAGGTTTGCATATATAAAAATTGCACCCCAGGCGAAGCCGGGAGTATGTTGCTATCAAAATATATATTAATAACTACCTATTGCACGCGACTTCTTAAAGAGTCTTAACTTAACTTCTTAACTTTAAAGAGCAACAAACATACAAATCTTCTCTCTTTAAAATATTAATATAGATTGTCATATTTTAATAGACTGCACAGTTGTTGAATAAGGAATTTATGTCATTGTCCAATTGAACGACTGGACACATACGCAATAAAAGAATCATAACGTCTACATGTGTTAATATCATTATACATAAAAAAAAGTATACTCGTACGTTAATATAAGTAAATAATCGTGGCGTTATGACGATCCCGTCTGGTATAATTACATAAAAACGTGAGACACCTTCAAAAACTTTTTCGTGTATGGACAGCAAAAAAAAAACATTAGACAGAATATATTATGAGTACACTAACTCTTTCATCCATGCTCGTTCTTCTAATAAGAAGAAAATAAATATCTACCAGTGCCTTTTCGCGACTTAAAACTTTTCATTATTATAAACACGAAGATATTTCTTACACATGTTGGTTTCTCAATGACGCGAATTTGGATTAAGCTTGCTACTAAAACAGACCAGTGTGGATGAAAATATATAATAGAATGCATTTAATCCGGATATATGTTACCGTGTGTATAATGTTTCACATATATATTATTTACATATTATCACTTATCCTTAATCCTACTACGGTCACAAACTTGCAACGCAACGCACTTGCAACGCCTGTAGCGTTTCTTGTCATATTCTGTAGACAAAATATGTTGGAAATAGCGTCTTTTTCTATTTTAGTAATACTGTAGAAAAAAATTGTACTAATAAGATAACATTTCCCGATTTAATGTCCAAATTTGATAGAGATTTTTTACATGATATGTAGTAATGAGTAATAATAGTTGGAGGACATTTTAGTGTCCAAATAGGTTGCTTTAGATTCTATTCAAATTGTCGATTAGAATTTCATGCAGACAAAACTGCAGGAATAACTCGTAACAATATATATTATAGTAGACACTTGTTGATCAAGACAATTTTCAATACAAGACTTTTTATTGCTATTGCTAGACATTATCCGTTACTTAGCGAATCTCTGTCTGCTCTTTTTTTTATATATGGGCTAAACGCTTATTAAGCAATTAGTGTGCTTAAAATAACGTCTACTACTATGGCTCGAGTTCACCAACAGACGGTTATTTTTAAACAGCCGATTAAAATTTAAACAGCCGTTTAATAATATTTGGTTGATCACCATCGCTAAACTGCGGGTCAAACGCCTTAAACATCAGATTAATCATTAAGTTAATCAGATGTTTAGGGCATTTGACCCGCATTTTAGCGATTTTGAACAAAAAAATATTATTAAACGGCTGTTTAAATTTTAAACAGCTGTTTAAAAATAACTGTCTGTTGGTGAAATCGAGCCTAAGACTTCTTAAAGAATAACAAATTTAAAAAAACTAATAATTTTACGCTATTTTCCTCTATATTTAAAATGCACATTGCTATTCCGATTCTATATAAATCTCGCATGCTGGAAATGTAGATCAAAAGGTACATTTGATTCATGAAAATTTAAGCAAAATTTAATTGCAATACTGCTTGTATTCCTCGACCGAGTTTAACTGCTATTCAAATAAAACTATTTTAATTTCATTTGTCATCACATTAAATTCATATAAACAGAACGCCAACGATTTTAATGATAAATTGCCCGCAATAATACAAAACCTGATATGTCACAACAAAAACAGCACAAACTGTGCTAATCCATATTAATGGACTCTTAAAATCATTAATTAAATTCCACTTGGAGTTGTTTTTTTGTCAACCGTACAAGGGATAAGAGCCTGTATATCATAATGATTCACGGAGTCTCCGCAGCTTTCATACATTATTAATTACAAACAGAGCGATAGAGAGGCAAAATATGGGAAGACGTATGTTTGGAGGAAACGGAAGAGCAGACGTGGAACGAGTTTTCCGTTTTCGTCACGAGACTTTTCGTTTCGTCGCAAAATTGTCGTTCTCTCGTTTAATGTATTCAATGTAATTGGAAAATTTTATACTACAGTCCTACAGGGTAACATTAAATAATATTTCTACGTGAAAGAGTTAATAATAATGATGTAATTTCTCTGCATTTTTTGGACAAGCCACTCCGTGGACATGTATATGGTAAAAGATCATCTCCATGAATATACAAAAAAAACCATTGTGACAAAAACCAAGGTGTGCGCGCTATGTGGCGTTATGCTTTAAATATGATGATGCATAAATGTATCTAAATAATAAATGTACATATATTATTTATATATTTATATTGTAGATAAATTAAAGCAATACCAGAGAAATAATATTTTCATCGACCATCAAGTCTGTGATGAATTGGGATAAATAATAAGGAACAAGACGTAAGTAAGGCGAAGACCTCTCGCAAAACTTACTCTCACTCACTGAAACATAATAGCACAAGTGCTGTTACTTCGCTGTGGTCTTTTGTAAAAGGATGGTTTTGAAGCCAGACTTGATAAAATTCTTTGTCAATAAAATTAGGTTCTTTAAAATAAATTTTATAATTCTAGTAATAGCGATAAAATGTGAGCGTGCAAATGAACACAGTTTCAAAGTAAGACTGTGGCTAAGTATAGATTCCCTTGCGGTGTATATCACAGCACGAGGCGTGTCAAAATGTCGTGTAGAGTCGCCACGTAGTCTCATATGGGTGGTACAAATTAGGAGCTCAACCGAGAATCAATAATTAAGAACAAAATTTTCAACCTGCTCTTAACTTGTACAATTAGTGGTACTAGTGACACTACATACGAAATATAAATATCAAGTCATCTAGTATATGTAGTCTAATTTTTAAATAAACGCAATTTAAAACCAACTTCAGTGTCTTATGCGAAGAGGTAAGTTATAAAAGTATACAGGCGATTACAAAACGTAATACCTACTTGTTATAGTATATATACTATATTTTTCTATATAAGTATCATTTGATATTTTATATCTCTTACAAATAATTACATGACATTTACACGACGAAATAATAACACACTATACAACTAAACTTTTAAATGAATGAGATAATAGCGAAAAATAGAGGCTTAAGTGGCTTATACTTCAGTATCTCTTTCTGTTCATTCTTCATTCATTTGAACAAAGGAAAGTAAAACTCAGTAAGGTTTTACACATTTCTGTCTCTTTGACGACTTAGGCTAATAAGTAACATAATTAAAAGTTCTCTATAAGTATGCAAGTATGTATGTTGCAAATAAATAAAAATCTTATAAACTTTCTAAAATCGAAAACTTTTAAGCTTTTACACTAAAATGCATTTATATCCCACGTAATATATTATTTTTATTTGCAATCCATCTAAAACTTTTTCTTAAAAATAAAAAAAAACCTTAAGTATGACATTTCGCATGACTTGCACCACAGCAATATATAGGAAAGTTTGACATCACCAAGCACATATTAATCTTCGGATTAAGATAGGATTATTGCAAGAGAAATTCGCTTTTTCATTTTGACAAATACCAACGTTTCTATGATTTATGAACGGAACGAAATATGTAAACACGACGAAATATGTTTTATTTTATTAATTAACTACATACGAATTGAAAATAAATATACAAGAAATTTTGCTTTATAGTCAGATCGCAAGAATGTTATTCCGAATATTGGCCCCAGATGAATATCAGTGTCTGAACTCGTATCACATTAATATTATGCATTCATACCTAGTATACCATTTTCAAAAAAAAGTTAAAAAAAAATAATTGACATAATCAGAGATTTATTATATCCTTACTATATTTATTATATTTAAATTAAATCTAAATCCTTTCTACTTACATATCTATACTATCTAAACTTAATATTATAGAGAAGATTTGTATTTTTGTATGTTTGTAATGAATAAACTCAAAAACTACTGGACCGATTTTAAATATTCCTTCACCTATAGAAAGCTACATTATCAGCAAGTAATACAGGCTTATATTTTATAAATTTACGCGGACGATGTCGCGTGCAACAGCTAGTTATACAATAAAGTCGCTATCCACTTTTGTCTGTATCTCCACTTACTTTTTCTAAACCACCCAACGAATTATATAACAATATTTTGATACGATTTTCACTAATATAAAGAGCGATAAAAGACGAAGGCGATAAATACGAAACCGAAAGCGAGTCGTTAGAATCCTTATATTATATTATTACATCTTAATAGTGCTGCCGAAACTAGGATAGATAAAAGTATTGGAATCAAAATGAGGATATCAATTGTCACAACCACTTTACAAAGTACATTTTAATGCCAAAATTACCTAAAGAGAATATCAGTGTTTTTTTTATCAATTGCTTGTGTATACATTTTTTTTTATTAGCGATGGATTTGCTCATGGCTAGCATCCAGCCGTGTAGCGAAGATGAGGCCTATGATGGAATGAGCTCACCCAGAAGATGTCTATTCACTCAAACTTTGAAAAGATTTGAGTTATATGGAGCTCGGAAACACAGCTGTTATGTGTTATTTGTATGTTGTTTGATAATTTAGATTCTTTCATAATTTAGATAATTTAACAATTAACCATTTAATGTTAGCACATTAAAAGGCAGTGTAGTTAGTTACATGGTTAGTCACACCAAAAGTGCTGAAGCTAAAATAACGTAAGGCTGTGTTACATAATGTAACTACATTGTATCATCAAGATATGAGATTTATTTTTAAACACAGCAAGAGTTTATAACCGGTCATTATTTTTAACTTTACGATGCACTGTATCGTTGGAAATGGCGTGAAAATATGCTAAACCGTTAAAACTAGAGTTTAATATGCAGGTAAATAGGTTAAGCGTAGGGTTGAGTAATGAAAAGTTATGTTAGCAAATTACAATTATATACATTAAATATATGGTTTATGTCTAGTTCGTCCTAATGAGTTGTGTCCCACAAAAAAAAAATTCTACTACGTCCCACTTTGTATGCCCCCTTTGTCCTTATTCTAGCTGTTACTAGTATGACAATAAAAATACTTAGCAAATATATCATTTTTTTTATCTCTTTTGATTTTATGACGAAAATTTCGTCGTTACGTGTTCAAACATTAAATATATTGAAACAGAGAGTGTGAGAGAAAGCGGATTTTGTATTTTTTTTATGTGGAGCTATTTGAAAAAGATAGAAACAGAAATTTTATAAATTTTATCCGTTTGTTACATTTTCAGAGCTAAACCAATCAAATTATATTGAAGAAATATTGAATACTGACTTTTGCCAGTGACTTCGTACGTGTACCTCAGAAGCAGTAATTTTAATGAATGAAAAAGTGTTTATAAATGAATCCTATTTACTTTTCTGTACGCCTGACAACGTGTATGCAAAATTTCATGATGATCTGTTGAATAGTTAAGCCGTGAAAGGGTAACAAATAAACAAACTTGATGAATTTATTATTCTATTGACTGTTATTTGTATTCTGTTCTGGTTGTATTGTTGTCTTGAATTATTAGAATAAATAGTTTGAGGAAGGATATAAGACACTTTTAACATTTACTGTCGGCGAGATATCCTTTTAAACATTATCTGTTATGATATACTTACTTAAACAACCATACAGTAAAAGATTAACAATGTTCATATTGATTAAATGATAATAAGATTTTCGTTTTTCCCCTAATAAATCTAAATGAAAACGGTCCAAAATAACATGTGACATGTGGTTCCAATCCAAGCATACGGGATATTTTACAGGCGACCTGCTTCAACCCTTGCCTAGTGCGGGATCGGTGCCCGGGCGAAATAGAGCGGCAAATCATCCCCCACACCCTTCCCATGAACATGTGTATATTGCTTTTATGTACATACACAGGTAGAAAACCTATTCTAGCAACATAGTACTGCGTAGGTGAGGTTTAGAAGTGTACTGTGACCTTTAAAGGGCTTTCTTTGTGTCAATAATGTTGTGCATTCAGCGTAGTACTTCTCACTCACTCCCATGCGTGTGAATAGAGAATCAATAATAAAAAAACGCATAATTTTATTTAAAACTAGCGAACCACCCCCGGCTGCACACGGTATCCAATTTTTTAAATATTTACCATAAACCAAGTCAGCTGTCATGACAGATATGAACATTAAAGGCTCCATTAAAATTAACAATCTAAATTATTTTACGTTGTGCATTGCGATCACAAAACCGCGACCGTAGCGACAAGGATTTCATGTCGTTTTTCTGTGACAGTGTCAGTTACAGGGCAAATAAAGTATAGTGGTTCCAGCATGGCGTTTGCATTTATTACAGACCACATAAACGCATTTGGAGACAGACATGCGTACAAATATGCAAGTACATTTGTGAATCTTTTAACATTTGATATTTCCCCGATTCTGCACGGACGAATTTGATTAAGGACTATATTTATCTGTAACGACACAATGGGCGTTTGATCATTGTGTCGTTTCGTCACTATTATATAACTTTCATAGACGGAATAGTTTGTATTCGTAGTTAGGTAGAGCTGTATTTAATATTGTAAGTGCCCAAAAATATTTTCATTTAATAAAAAGGAAGTTGTTATGAAATGACAAACATTTTTAATATTATAAAGAGAGAGGCACATAGTAAAAAAAAAATATTGTGCCGTTTATCAAAACTTTTAGATATTTACGCTTACGCTGACTATAGGAAAATAATCTAGACATTAATTTTTTCAGATCCGTTTTCAACGTTTTTTGGTCTTCATTTCTGATCAGTTATCAGCAAGTAAAGTATCTGAACAGACATTTTTTATGGATAGGTGTACCCACGAGTATGTAATATGACAAATGAAAAATGATAATCAACACCCACAACCAACGGAAGATTTCTAAATAACAGTTTCGTAACCGAACCATTTTAAATTTACATAACATGCACCAAGTTTTAAGCCTAACCCATACGTCATCGTAGCGTCTAGTCGAAGTTAGATGAGTGATGACCGGGCAAGACGGCGCGCGGGCTACCGCACTGATTTACTGGAGTTAAGACGGTCCGCATAGTTCAGAATTTGGGACACACTGGCCTGGCGTTTAAAAAACCGAGCTGAAACCACATGAAATCTAATTGTGACTAAGCTATATAGTATGGCAATTTTAAAAGCAAAACTTTGTAGCGTCAAATTGCATACAAAACGAATCCTTAATTATTAGAACCCTAAATTTAAGAAGAGATTTAGCCTCTCATTGTTTGTTCTACCAGCTGTACAAATAATGAGAATCCTTGTACAGCTGGTGATTCGATTAATGCCTACTTCAAGTGTTACTATCGTACTGTGCGCTGATTACCATCTACCATCAAGACAAGTGAACCGACAGTCTTATAAAGGGTTATGTATACCCTTTATAAGACAAAAAAAAATAGTAAAAAATATGTGTTTGCAGAACAACGCACTCCTTACGAGTGGCTATAATAGTAATTGACTTTATATTATAAGCTTATAAGCTATTTAAGCTATAAGCTATTTTTTTTTCAACATGTTGAAGCATGCTAAATTCAAGTACCTTATAGGTTTTTTTTCATTAGGTTATTGCATTCTGTGTGTATTCCTAAAGCTGGCCACATGGTTAGTCACTGTTGATGGCAGTGTGTAGTTGCTTTGAGCTGAGTTTAACGACCGCCTAAGCTTTGTCATGGTCGATGTCGCTCCTTACGTATTGGAAATCGAATCGTATTGTTGTCGACCTATTGTATGTAAACAGAGTATTGGTTAGAATTCCTGCGGATCTAATGCAAACGAAATGGAATCACTCACTTAAATACGCATAGACGTGTTTATTTCTAATTTTGTTATGTAATTTATGTTTTGTGTTAATTATGTGCTTTTTCTTAGCAACTTTTTGTTTTTTTGATATCATTCGTATAATTACATGATGTCAAAATCGGAAAGAATAATTACCACCGGAAAGAAAGATTGACAACATTCTACTTGATGGTAGGTGGCTATTGGCGATTTCCACCATCCACCTAGCTTTTGTGCGTGATTTTAAAACATTTATTCAATGTTAATTTATTTTTAGATGATTCATCGGAAACAATACTTTATTATGAATGAAAAATAGCCTATGTGCTTATCTGTATCCCTGACAACGTGTATGCAAAATTTCATGATGATCTGTTGAGTAGTTAAAGCGTGAAATCGTAACAAAGAAACAAACAAAAGGTGTAAATAGTGAAATAAGCTAATATCCTTAATGCTTATAGAAAATTTAGACTTCAACAATATTTATAACAACTAATAGAACATAATGATCACACACAACGTTAAATATTTCTCGCGAATTAAGCGAAACCACACAAAAACAGTACGTTAGGAACGCTCTTTAGGTGCTAAAGACACTAATGAACAAATTAATTATAAAACAATGGGGCCCCCCATTAATTACCTGCTGTTATCAGATCTTGATTCACTTTCAAGGACCCTAAAGCCATTTGTGTTGAAGAAAGTTTTGGCTTACAATGCTGACGATTTGGCTTTTAAGCACAGTATTCGCAAAGAGTGTGGAAGCTTAATTGAAAAATATTCCTACTTTTTAATACTACTTAGTCCTACTTTTTAATACTATAAATGCGAATGTTTGTGAGGATGGATGTTAAGATGTCTGTTACACTTCACGCAAAAACGGTTGAATGGATTTGGCTGAAATTTATTACCTGGATAAATATGGATTAAATTTTTATACTGAAAAATTATAGAAGTGTAGATTAGGATGTCTTTCAAAGAGAAGTACATCTCTCCACGAGAAAAAGTTCAGTATCGGTTAGTCTACTATGTTAATATACCGCGAATTTGCCAAACTTCATACTACATCAGTTGTCTAATATTCGCTGATTTCTATATACGAATATTGTTACGAAGTGTCTGGTAGTTACACAGTGAAATGAATGTTTGTGTGCGTAATGAGTATTTGGCAAAGTTTGTTTGTATTAGGTTACTGTCTGTGATGCATGATGTGATAAGAATGGTCGTGGCAAGGAGGAATTTATGGCCAACCAGAATGGAACAAAGGATCCTGGGACAAAGTACGCCCCCGACCTTTCAATGAATGCCTTAATTTCCTGTGTCATTCCACAACTGTGTCTTCGCTGGATTTGTGTTTGGACTCGAGATTTTCGGTACGAGTGTTATTAATTTTCTCTCGTTTCTCTTCTGTTTGTATTGCAATTGTATTTGCTTGGAAACTTGTTTGTTTCTTGATATTTAGTCATCATCATCAAATATTCATTTGCTGCAAGGGCCTGTAAATATATTCCTGGGATTTTTTAAATACAATTTGATTTAAAAAGTTCTTAAAACAAGTTCTTATATAAGAACCTAAAAAAATCATCCATTTTTTTTTCATATTGTTTTTTCATCTTCAAAAGTTAGTTTAAGTGATGAAGTTAGTAAGTACTATAGTAGAATAGAAGATAATACGTAGTTTTATTCTTCAGTTTAATATAGTACTTATATCTACCACTAATATGTTTAAATAATATAATGTTTTAACATTAATATGTTTATATAATAATATCAAACTTTCATATAAATTAATGAGCTTTTTCTAGGTTTTCCGCGCCCTTTTTCTTAGGTGTTATAACATATATTTTTTCTGAGTGAAAAGTCCTTTTTGTATGCCTGAACAACGTGTATGAAAAATTTCATGTTTATCGATTGAATAGTTAAACCATGAAAGCGTAACAAACAAACTGACTCGCATTTATACGCACTAGTTATGAATAATATATAAACAAAACGATTGTTTAAAAAATCTAGCGAACAGAGAAAGGTACAATATTACTGAAACTAATTGCCCTGAAAAATATTTTGACAAATATTGAGGAAGAAACTGACGTAATTAATCAAGAAATTCTTCCCTCAATGAGGTTTCAACTCCCCCTGAGACTTGAGAGAAACAGCCGATTTGGGATTAATTACCGTAACATGCAATTCATTTTCCTTCTTTATTAATGACCCGATTATATGAAAAAAAAGTGATTGATGGGATTTAAAAGAAAACTCCGATTACTTTTAACAGATCGAATTACTTTTCCAATTATAATTACCGGTTACTGGCTGGAAAGAAACCGATTTTTATTATATTTTTATGATTAAGCTGAGGTTTACATACAGAGAGGATTTCGTAAATATTGAGGAAAACATTTGGAGCACATTCTTTAATTTTGGAATGAGAGTAACATTTATCACGTGTGTATTTTGTCTTATTTTTTTCTAATTAAGTTTTCAACTCAACCCCCTGTAAACCATATCACCTAAAAGTATGATTAGTGATGTGCTTGACCCCCTATGAGTTACTTCAAATTTCGTACAGGGAGTGTATTAGGACATCATAATCTAAGCTGATTTAAGTCAATCACTTTATAAAAATTGAACTGGCTAGCATAATAATAAAAATATAATTACAATACGAAACGAGTCTACATAAAACCTACATCTGTGGTATTATATACACTTTTGCTTGAATAAATGCATAAATAGAATTATTCAAATTCGATTGATAGTTCTAAAGTTTGGCGCATTCAAATTTAACAATAACTAACTTAATAATTTAATACATAAGTATTAAAATATTATGAATATTTAAGATTTAAAGAAAATTTTACACAGTTATTTCAATTTTAATAAAAAAAAAATAAACAAAATAACTAGAAACACAATTTAAGCCCTGAATGTTGAATTTGTTACACAAATCTTCTATTTACATGATTTTGATTTGATACAAGGACTTACTTGTAAATATTATATTGAAGTGAATTTTATTTATATTCGAATAAAACAGTTGAAACTGAAACATTTATCCCCATACTCTAAGATAGGTAGTCAGGTGGCTGAGGCGGTTACCTCATAGCCTCGCCCAACACTAGGGATGGATGGTGATTTATTAGACCAGCGTACAGACAGTACACGCGACCAGGTGCGAGAGATTTACTACTGTGCAACGCCCGCTACAAACCTGTATACGCCGGTACAAACTGGTTCTAACCAATTAGCCGGTCCTTCGAGCCGGACAGTTTTGCGCTGAAAACCGCTTGTTTTTCAGTGTGATTAATGAAATTGGATATAAAAAGGGAAGTGTCCGAGCTCGTGTTTTGCCAGACTTAACTAATGTCCCAGTTTTCTAGATTGTATCGCACTTTATTTGTTCTAGGTTGCTATGTGAAAATTATCAGGACTTACTAGTAGCAAGCAATATATTTAAGGCAGCATGTCGTTTACACATGATTATGTGACAAGGGTTATTATTACTAAATAGAAAAAAACGTCACAGTTAATATCATGTGCATTGCAAACCTTTCGCTAACTATTTTAAGACTGTTAAATGTTTTATATTAATTTGATTATTATTTCTGTAAAGGTGATACTTAATGACGAAAAATGTTTGAATAGTTATTACAAAATTATCCTGTATCAGCAGTGCCAGATGGTTTTTTAATTAGGTATAATTTTTTCAATTTCGTAAATAAAAACATTTATCTTTATGTTCCTACGCAGCTATTAATAAAATCCATACAGAGAGACGAAACCAAATTAATCCGTTCGAAAATATAACCCAATACCTATAAATTTATTGTGATAAGCGAAACGTGGAGATTTTTATAATAGATAGGAAAATAAACTAGTGCTTTTAATCACCCCCGTTTGTTAGCCAAAACTCGTGTTATATTCCGATATCAGTTAACGTACTCGAAAACAAATTGTCAGTGGGGCCGACGTAAGGGCCGTTTTACACGAGTATTATAAGCGGTGCGGGTGAGCAATTATGACGAGTGACCATTGACCTGGCTGGACGCGCCCGGCTTTGCCGGTTTCACTATGCGTTTAGTACTCGCGCTAGTAGCACTGGCGCAAGCGAGTTGAACTTGAGTTTTATGCCGGCGTCACACACGCCTTTAAAATATGTACTTCAAATTCCGATGAAGTACAAAATAAAACAAGTCATCGGAAGTACTCCTCTTCTTTTTTGTATGTTTATGCCTTTTATTTCCTCGCAAGTTATAAAAAAAAAATACTATACAAGTCTCGGCCGAAATAGCAATTGATGGCCTCGCTTGTTTTAAAACATGCTAACGCCTTGGGAACAGTACTCCACTTCAATTGGAAAGTGCCGACAGTTACTTAATTTCCGGCCTGGGCACTAATGTACTATTATTTTTTTAATTATTTTTATGATCTTGAACTTCTTAGCATGAGGTTGAGCTCAAACCTCAACTTCGGCACCTCTATCGAGTCCAAAGCCCGAACAGCAGCCAAAAAGCTGGGCATCCTAAATAGGGTGTAGCGATACTTTACGCCTGGACAGCTCCTATCTTTGTATGTGTAAGGCGCAAGTCCGATCTTGCATGGATTATTGCTCTCATCTTTGGGATAGCTCAGCCAAATACGAGTACCAATTACCAACTTGCCGCACTCGACTCGGTGGAACGCAGAGCTAGGAGACTCATTGGCGACAGTACAATTTAAAAAAAAAAACTAATATGCAGATCTTTGCATATAGACGCAAAGTTGCTGGTCTATGTGTCTTTTATAAGATATACTTCGGAGAGTGTGCTCGGGAGCTGCATGAGCTCATACCGCCTTCCCCTTTCTTCCATCGGACATACAGACGTACGGCTGGTTACCATTCTCATCTTGTCGATATCCCTCTTTTCGGACCAAGCGGTTTTAAAACATCCTTTATAATGCGCACTGCCAAGGTTTGGATCTCCCTGCCGGCGTCTGTATTTACGAGCTCATATAACGCAAATATTTTCAAGGTTCGAGTGAATAGACATTTTCTGGGTGAGCTCGCTCCATCATAGGCCTTCCTTGCTACACGGTTGGTTGTTGGCCAAGAGCAAATTCATCTCTAATAATTTTTTTTTTAAATACCTATCTAATAACGCTTTAAAAAAATATATGTAAATAATATATATAAATAAATATATGTGTAAATAACTTTCTTACATTTCAAAGGCCTCGCTGTGTACAAGGTACTACTACTCAAGACATAATTACTTATATACATTGAAAATATTTTTTTTAAAATTACCCTTTCAAAAATAATACAAAATTCAATAAATTAAAAATTAAAAACGAGAATAAGAAGAGGTGAGCCATAATACTAAAACGATTTAAACGCTCCCTCGTACCTGAGTAGCCGGTTAACCGTTCTAAGTGGTAACTGAAATTTATGTCCCCAATTTGTATTTGTCACGCGCGTGATATACAGTAGTTGTCATAAACACGGACATATTACAATGTTTATATTTAGAAAAAAACAATTTTTTTTAACATAAATGAACGTACAATGTTTTAAAGGAACTACTACACATACTCGTATATCACCGAAGACATGTGTTTATATGGAACTAATATGTATATGACTTAGAGTATATATTCTGCAATATCCTGTGTAATATTTTTGATATTTCAATCACAAAATCTTAAATATACAAAAACAAAAAATCTCTTATATAAATATCAGGATAAATTTAAGATTATTTTTAAATATTTTTTTTCTTTATACAGTAGATTCAGAAAAAAAATTGCTTGCCTTAAGATATTTCTCGTTCATTGATCCATATATTGATTACTCATGATAATTAATTTTACAAATAAAATTCAAACAACAATATAAATTATTTCACTAAATTTCTAAACATTTCCTTACTTTTAGTATTTTAAACTAGAATGTTATATAATATGATTTTTGTACATAATACTTTTCATTTAATTCACACTATTTAAATAAACTTGTATGACATAAGGATTAATTAATTTAAAACATTTTTTTTTTCAAAATATTCACTAAGTACTAAATATTTGAAAAAATATATATCATAGATCAATTAAGTATTTATGAGCCCAGGGACGAGAAATATTGGTATTACGAAGTTCAAATACATTATGCATATCAGGGATGATTGTAGAAAAGCTTGAAATACGACTGGCTAGAAATAATTTTGACAGCAGATGTCAGAACAGCCTCGGGTGTAAAATGACGTTTATTATTATTTCATCTTATTATGTGTCACACAGAAACTACAGTCTACGTTTAGAATCTTAACTCACACTTGACTAATTGGAGTACCTACTAGCAGCCTTATCCACAATCAGCCTGCATTTCCACTTTGATTCACCGTAGCATGTATAGGTACTTAGTTTCGCTTCCAAGTTGTAAGTTACAGCGATTTAAATACATTTTTATAGAAATACTATCATATACCCGCAAATTTAAGCACAAAACTTATTCTTCATAATGGCATTGGCTAGTTGCTAGCCAAGTGCATTTTGGTAGAACTTCACCAAGTCTTCGAAGATAAAGGTGTTGCTGGAGTTCTAGCCAAAGTTAGTCGTTTCAGCAGTCACATGTGCAACCCATTAAACTTAACAGTCACTGCTTGTGATAAGAAAAATTTTTTTATTTCTTTAATTTTATTATTTGAAAAGTACATTAAAATGTTTGCAGATCACCGCAAAGCCTGTCTTAATATGATGCATGACATTATCTATACTTATAAAATCGTATGTCCTGACTGACTTAACGCACAGCCAAGTCTAGAAAGCTAAAATTTGGAACATAGGTTTATTTTATACCGTAAGCATTCGTTATGAAAGGAATTTTAAAAATTTTAAGTCGGAGGTGGGTTGCTCTAGTTAGTAATAAAAATATGGTGTAACCTAACCTAACCTAGAAGAAGGTACCAGACTTCACATTCAAGGAATAAACAATATTATTAAAGAGTATTTTCAAACTAAATTCAATATTGTTTCCATTAAATGTATTGGGGAATGATTGGGGATATAAAAAAATGCAGTTGATGCGTTTAGACCAAACGCTTATTACATTTCCCCTAACCAACAGACGACACGGAAATATAGCTGCCCAAAATAACTAGATCTCCGACATCACATTCATCTTAACCCTCAACTACTTAGCTCCATTAGGTCCGAGGGAGGACAGGTAGCTCATGTATAATGGATAAAGTATATCTTTGATTATCGATGTGAATTCAAATCTGGTTTCCACAACCCACGTTGTTATTTTGCACGATGTTTCAATTATGTAATGTATGCGCTTTATTCGAGGCTAGATTATATTTCAAGGAAATTACACGTAGCGGAATAAATGTTGCGTTCACATACTAAATGCAACCTGTATTTGTCTGCTAATACTTTGTTTGTCAATTGGGAGAACGGTTGTAACTAGATGTAGGAACAAACTTGGTATTTGGGCTGACCTCCACCGTTCAACGTATTTGTAATTCAACGTACAAAAATAACAAATCAAAAATATTCACTTATAAGGTAAATAAATATGGACTTGGTTATAAATCAAATCAGTGAAAAGTAAGGAGAAAATAAGTCGTAAGAGAAATTACCTTTAGATCAAAAGTTCATTAGCATATCAATTGCCTTCTAAGAGATATTAGTTGTAGTAAAAAACTTTGAGGATTTACATAATATAAGCCCATTGTACATCTGGAATAATAAAACTTCGAGAAAGTGAATAAATGCATTTACCAAATATATAATTCCCAAAAATTACATTTATCTCTCTTCATATCATTAGTATAGATGAGAAAACGATTTAATGAAATTTGTGTCACAATTTCTAACATAGTTAATCCTTTGGCCGCCAATTATTTTGGTGTCCATTTCGACAGAGCCGTATATATACGACTAGCTAGCTGGTCATAGACAATTGTAAATGTATAACCATTACGTACAGGAAAAAGTATAATAAATATCCATGGATTTGATTTTATAAACCCCCACCAATGTCGAACATAGGGCTGAAATGGCGTCACATTAAATATGACCTGCCCGACCTATATAATACCAACAGAAAACGGAGACCTTTCTAAAATGTCGGATATAACACACATGTCAAATGAAAATGTCAAGGAATATAAAATGGCTACTCCGCATGAATATACAAACAGGAATTCATTATTTTGCAATTCTTTGAATTATTTCAATACTATGGATAATTAATCGTCGTCATTATCAATCGACAGATGTCCGTTGCTAAACATAGCCCCCTCCTTCAGAATACTGATTAAGGCAGAAGGAACTTATAAACAAAATTGCATGCTTTGTAAGATCAAGATATAAGTAAAAAAAAAAAAACAAGTCGTAATATATTCTTACTTACTATGTGAAAGTAACTCTTGTTTCAAGTGTAAAGCCCAAAACAGACATGGCTATGTTGGCAATATAGCAACGCATGTTATGATATATTTTCTATAGTAATTTTTGGATGACCACACACGCAGCTATAAATATTTTTCCATTGCGTCACGGCCAATACTAAAAAATATATTAATACTAGTGGCCCGCTCCCGGCTTCGCCCGGGTTCACAATAAAAACTGTCCTATGTTTTAAGTTGGACCAAATTATCTATAGTTGTAAAGTTTGATCAAAATCGGTTCAATAGTTTAGGAGTTCATCGCGGAGGAATATATGACACGTAATTTTTATATATTAAAATTAATTTTAGCGACATTAAATATAGTAGGACAGTGGTATTGTTGTGAAAACAAAATATATATATTTTAGCATCTTACATCGTGTGTCATACGTACATTGCTATATTATAGTCACATCTGTGCTGTGGTCAAACCATTGAACCGAATTTCAGATATTAACCTGGAGAACATACAATATTTTTTTAAAAATTTCACGGAATCCAAACCATGTGTATATATATATCAACGTTTGTGTAATTGTGTGTATACATATACACAGTCCCAGAAAATGGAAGCCGTGTGAAAGTAAAAATATGATTTTCGCCTCGTAGAACTTTGTTACTGGAACGCATTTTTTTTTCTCTCGCCCATGAACAAACTATAATAATTGGGAAAGTTTGCTCATTATATTTCGTTTGGACTTTTTTCTGCGATTATACGTATTGTATGTCACATTATACGGTAAGAGGGAGGTATATATTTTGAAAGTTATTGTATCAATTACGGAGATCCATAATTCATTTCTGTGTAGATCCATAATTCGTCGGAATTTTCTCGCTTTGAATTTTAGCATTTTACAGTCCAAGACCAACCCATAAATCTTGGGATCCTGCCTTTTCGCCGAAAATTGTTTGGCCGATTATCACTTGCCAACCAACGTTTCGCCTATTTTTCACTTTGACAACTAACGATTATCAAATTTTTGTATTTCATTTGGTAGAATTATTGTTAAGCTGATTATTATAATGACACAAAACGTTTTTAATTTATATTTCTTTTATACACTCTAAGACATATAAAATCAATAAAAATTAATTGAGCACTTGATATGTAATGCCAATAAGAGTTTTATATGCGGAAAACCATCCCAACCAGCTGTCTATAAGGTTAAAATGACACCAGACTATGTAATACTTCTAAAAAGACGTAGTTAATTATATATATAGGGAATCTTTATTGGAAGACTTTCCCTCCTTGACACGACTTTGTAAAACAATTGATTGCAGATTGGAGTGAGGAAAACTTTATAGTTGCTACGAGCTTTACTCCGAACCTAAAATCTTAAACAATAAACACATGACACTAGCCATTTAAATTATAACAAGTGCGAACAGAATCTCACGATAATTTGCACTCAAGTGCACATAATGCACTTAAAAACAAAACTACACTGGAGCACATCGCCGGCGAATTTTCTCGCGTTCGTTAAAAAAAATTAATTTAAATATGCCGACGCAGTGGGATTTCATCCGCCACAATTTGTATACGTTAAATTGAATTTGGCATGGGTGAAAGAGACAAAAGACAGTATACAATTCTTGTTTTATTCTCCTACACGTGACAATGTAAGCTTTAAGCCGATGGGAGTAAGTTTAAATTCGCTTGCAATTTCACTTCAATGACAGCAGAGTGGTTTGCGCAAATAGTTAAATTGTAAAGAAAAACACATGGGGTTCAATGTTATTTGAGCTCGTAATGTAATTAATATCAATTTAGGAATTGAGGGAACATCATATTTTACTGTCAGCGGGTATAAATATAATAATAAAAATTTTAGGCTATTGTAAAAAGTATTTTGCTTATTGTTGCAATAAGCAAAATGATATTAATATAATATACGAGTATGAACACCTAATTATTTTAAGTTAAGCCCTAAGGTTTTAAGTTACTTTATGAGCATTGTTTAAAATTATTTTTATTATACTAAGATTATATTTAAGATACTTTAAAGTTAAACAGGTTTATAAACATTTTTACATTATGACTACAAAAACAATTAATTCTAGTAAATCTATAAAAATCTAACGCTTTTAGCGATCTAAGAAAAGCTAATTAGGCACACTAAAAGGTGGATCTTAATGTTTTACACTGAATTGCAAAATGTAAACAAACATTTCGAAATAACAAAAAAAAAAAACATAAACAAAATTCACATAGAAATAATTAACAGAGAAATGAACCGGGAAGGAGTGCGTCGTCGAAATCTAATTATTTTTGCTGCCATGACAGCGTGTTTCCCGCGCTTTTTCCCGTCCAAAATGGCGCTTGAAAATGGCCGCGTTGTCAACATCGTTGCGATGTTATGAGGCGAGGATACGATGGCCGACAGCTACTAAGCCTTCGTACACACAATTATGATACCACCAGTAGGTAAGGAGACAAATATTTCTAAACTTCAACAGAACTAAACTCTAACTAACTTCCGATTGAACTAAACTAACTGGAAATATTGACATAACGCGGGAAATAATATTAAAAAATAAATCTTCTAAACATTTAAAAATCGATGTGTACAACCGATCACAGTGAAATTTTGAATACCATGAGATTAGAATGACCGCACTCGCTAGCGAGAGCGTAAAACATTTACATGAAAAACTGTCACCCGTCAATGTCCAATTGACAATTTTCCATATAAATATTTTACGCCCTCGCTAGCGAGTACCTACATTATAACTCATGGTAGAGGTACTGGTTGTCAAGGTTTTAGAAAAGGATCCTTCCGCCCGGACGAAGTCGCGGACAAATTATATTGTTAACAATGTTTAAGTTCTTTATTTTGCACGAGACTTTGTACGCGTAACTTTGTAGGTAAATTATATAGCCTATGCGTTATTCTCGTGTATAAACTACACTGTAATGAATTACTGTAAGAATTCATTGAAATCTGTTCAGTAATCTATACTAATATTGAAAAGAGAGATTTGTATTCTTGTTTGTAATGAATAACCTATAGAAAGCTTCATTATAAGCGATTAACATAGTATATATTTTATAAAGATACGAGGATGAAGTCGCGTGCATCCATAGATAGATCCGTTCTCACGAACTTTCTCGTTTATTTAGTAGTAAAAGTAGGATTGATATTCTTAAAAACATTATACACTGTTTTCTTAATACTGTTCACGTGAAGCTTTCTTTAGAAGCAAGAGAGATCCAAAGGAAATTAATTTTCATTTTTACCGAATCACCGTTGAATTGTGGGACATTTTTTCCGTATGTTTTATTTTAAATACTTTAAAAAAAAACTTTTAACTTTTAACTTTCGTTATTGTTATGGTATATGGTGAAAGACTGGCAATCTTTCCGAAAAACAAAGACATCTTTATAGACGAGAAGAAGAACATTCAGAAAATAATATGGGCAGTTCACACTGTTTTGGGACAGTCATAAATTAAGAGAGAACCACATTTGGCAGCAGTATCCACACCCTTAAAAATACCACCGCAATTGTTTTGTCTTTCGGTGCGTTGGTAAGGGATGACAGAACCCATTTCTCACCCTATCACAAACTTGTTCGCATCCATTATTCTATCAAGTTCATCAGAGCACTTTGTGTTGCTTGTCATTTAGAGTATTATGGTAAAATATTATTTTTTACTATTGCTAAAATGACATGTTTAGTACAGCATAACTCTGAATAGACTAACATTTTAACTAGGCGCCATAATAACTTGTTCAGCTCAAAAATAGGTATATTACACATAACTGATATAGAGGGGTAGCAGTGTTCATATATTTCTTGGTATCCTCCTTTACAATATCCATAAAAATATTCCTTTTTTTATTAAACGCTCAAATATATTTGTCAGTTGGTAGTGTCGATATCGATGATCTGTAACGGGCGACAGATAGGTTTATGTTTAAACGGTCAGCTTGATGGTATGTGGCAGTCGTTGCTTAAAAAAAGCACTAGGGGATATTCAGGTCAGACCCTGATAGTACATAACATAGGGCATAAGGATATTATCTAAATATGGGCTCTATTAGATGCCTGATAAATAAAGATTTGATGTTATTTGATAAGGATAGCATAACACACGAGAATGAGTTTTGTTACATAAAAAAAACTTATATTATCAAAAGCGTAAATAAATATTACATAAATAACTCATTATGACTCACTTTTCCCCTAAACGCATCAATATGCCCCAACCAGTCACACCTATTTGGCACATGATCGGAACAAAAGTCCAAAGTGTTCTCCCTAAAATCAGTGTGCTCGCCCCCTTATAATTAGTAGAAGGAATAAATGCATTCGGCTACTAATGTAATGGACATTTTATTCCGCCCCTCTCCACTATTGTGGACGATTCTTTGAAGTGTTGCTTTATTGTGGGAGTGACTTATATTTGTTTAAACGTTTCAGTAAGTATAAAAGCATTGAAACATTAAAAAATAACTTATTCGTACAAGATTAAATTGGAATTTGGAAATTGAAATATAGTTACAAAAGATTAACTAATACCTTGTATATTATAATAGACTAAATTCATATTACTAGAAACTTTCGGTAACTTTATTTTTTTCTTGACAACGTTTATACAAATTTTTATGATTTCTCAATGGTGATGATGGTTTAGGGGAAAAGTGAAGTCATAATCCGTAGAGTTAAGGCGTGACAACATAAGAAAAAAAAATATTAAAAATTCTTTACCGATAATGTTCAACGAATTCTTTCTATTCCAATTTTTTTTCACTATACGTTATGTTCCCGACTTTGTCTCCTTTTATTATAAAACTAGAAAATTAGTAATTTATCAGTAGACTAACTAACTAACTAACTACCAATTAAAAAAACTAACTATTAATAAATAATTAGTAGTAACAAAGGCTGGTAGTAACAAGACCTTGTAATTTGTAAAGTGTAAACTAACGCTATTTTCAATCTATTTATAAAAAATGTAAAAATAAACTATAATAACAGGGTGGCCAACAAAAGAAATAATTGGTTGCGCTCAAAAACTAGCATCAAAATCCTGATACGATCTGATAATACGGGGGGGTTACGCAGTAATGTGACTAAGGGGTGGGTGTAGGGTGGTAGGTCATTCATTAATCAAGTAGGAGACAGATCGCGAGCACGCCACATGTTCGACCTTAGATTATGGGCTCGTTATTCCATGTTCCTTGTAATGTTTGTATGGGTGAGTGTTGGTGTTGGAGACGCTAAGTCTCAATTCTCACATAAATTGTTGGTAGAAGTTACACTAAGCAGGCATCAAACCAAACTAAGAAGATTTTTCTCAACGCCCCCACTAAGATAGATTTCATAAAGCATAAACGTCTTTATATTAAGATTCAAATCACCTTAATCTCAATTTGAAATCTCAAATTGGGAATCTTTGTAAATATCCCAAATAATTAATAGATTTGTAAAATAATTAATTTAGTTACATTAATTTAGGTCATACATTAGTTGTTCAAAGAATAAACCTCTTTATATTAAGATTCTAATCGCTTTAAACTATGAAACCTCAAATTGGAAATCGTTGTAACTGTCCTAAATTATTATATATTTAACTATACTTGCGAACAAAATAATTAGTTTAGGCACATTAATTTAGGTATACATTTGTTTAGTTTAGGTAATACATTAGTTTAGGTAAAACTTAAAATTTCTTGTAAGCATTTTTGCAAAGTTCACTAACAAAATGCAGGTTTGTATTGAGAATAACTTTGATCGTCGGCGACAGATAATTAAATTAGAATTCGGTGTTTATTCAGGCTCGGCAGGTCACAACGGGTTATCAAGTGACCCCGAGTGGCCTTGGTTGACCTTACCTACCCATATTAAGGTGGGATCGTATTCCAGATTCGCATAAAGTAAACAGATAAATCTCCACTGAATTTGATACTGAAATAACATTTTCATTTATTAAATACACTTGTTTATAAATCCAGGTAGTGCATTGCCCATTCACGACGTGATTTGAGTGAAAATTGACACGTCAGGAATATTGATAATTGTTTGATTATTTTATAAAACTAAACAGCGAATATAGCAGTTCTCGCTGTAAACTGTCTAGTTGGAATTACACGGAATATTGTTTATGCTATTATTTACAGATTTTGCTTGTTGTACGTTATGCGTAAGTTTGGTTGCCTTTTGAATACTATGAATACTATATGATTATTATAAAGAGAGAAGACTTCTATGTTTGTAATGAATAAACTCAAAAACTAATGGACCAAATTAAAAAATTCTTTCACTTATAGAAAGCTATGTTATCAGGGAGTAACATAGGCTATATTTTATAAAGTTACGCGGGTGAAGTCGCGTGCCACAGCTAGAATACATAATATTACATTATCATATAAGTTCTAGCTGGTGCCCGTGACTTCGTCCGCGTAGAAAAATAATAAAAGATATAACGCCTGATAGGCATTGACGCTATAGTATCAGATAGCTGGTACCTGGTACCCATCTGGAATATTTAGCCTATGTTCATTCTATTCCAACTAGTGGTGATTTTTTCAAATCGGATGAGTAGTATCGATTATTCCTACATACAAAAAAAAACATGCAAACTTTACCTCTTTATATATTGTAGTACATGAATTGGTATTGTATTGTAAGTCTACTGTTGCAGGTCAAATGACACAAGAAAAAATAGTACTTTTTTCGATAAACGCGGACGAAGTCATGGGCAAAAGCTCGCCTTAAAGTCACTAACAAATATAATAAGTAAATAATGAACTGAAGAGAATTTTTTTTTTTCAAGTTGTAATAAAAACAAAATTTAAAAATATTAAAAAAACAGGCCAAATATAGGCGCAAACAATTCGCTGTTTTAAAATAAGACAATTAACGGGCAACATTGAAAACAAATAAAATTATAAATACAAAAACAGTTTCCCTGCCCGAAATGTCTGTCTACATTACCAAGGCTCGCGTTCAACTCGTTGTGAAAATTTCGCTCTGATTTATATGTCTCGACAGTTTAGCATTACGGATTGCGGATATTTGTATCTCTTTCAAATTGGATACTATTTTCGTAAACTGGAACGTACCTGAAACAATAATTATATTGATTATTAGTAATTATTTACAATGTGATACTGGAAACGGATGTTGCGCATTCCATGGACGGCCAAAGGACAAACGACTCTATCCTCAAACAGCTTGCGATTCAGACAAGGCTATCTGTCATCTGCTATCAGAGAGTTCTCAATTACTTTGGGCAGAGACCTGGAGAAGCTGGTAATGGTTGGAACAGTGGATGGCAAGAGGTCTCATGGCCGGTCTCCTAGTCTTTTTATCATCACGCTGTGACTATAGAAGCCAAGCAAAAAAAAAATGCGGATTATGAGATTATGAGAAGCCAGTACAAAGAACCTTCAAAAACAAATAGTCTCAACAACTTTCAGAATTAAAATCTATATCATACTAATATTATAATCATTCGCGTATGTATGTTACCCTTTCAATTCAAGCAACATTAATTACATAACTAATTTTGATAAAACTTTACAGTAATATTGTTTAAACAACAGAATAAACAAATATATTGCAGGCAAAAGTTAGTATTGTTTGAAGCTATTTGTTGTAAAGCATTTTTTTTAAACAAAACAACGCTGTCCCTCAATACAGTTATATTATTCAAACTCAATTAAAAACTGTAAAAAGATTTACAAAATAAACTGACGTAGTCAATTGACACAGAACCTGTCAGAGATAATTAAAGTTGATATAAAATAGAATATTCCATCTGTTCAATATCCGGCGTTGAACGGAAGAGACGCAATTTTGTTCGACATTTTCAACATTCGTACATATAAAAATGTGTAAATTTTTATATGTTGCAGACATGCATGGTAACATTAAACTTAAAGTCCCATTGCTCAGCGAATCATAGTGAAATAAAAGCATTTGTGCTGGTTGATTTCGGTAAGTGAGTGATTTTAGAATCCATTGTCATATATTCAACTTGTATTATTCTCTTCATCCTATTATATGGTAGGCAAAACACATTGTGTCCCAGGTAAACCTACGTGAGTTTCTAGAGGCGAACGGTAACAGGCTATGAATAATGTGAAGTATATGAGTTATGACGTGAAGTACCTATATAAAGTCACTATATGAAGTGGGCCGACAGACAGCCTATTATTTATTTATTTAAGTACTAGCTGTTGCACGCGACTTCGCCCGCTTATAAAATATAACTTTATAAAATATAACCTATGTTACTCCCTGATAACGTAGCTTTCTATAGGTGAAAGAATTTTTTAAATCGGTCCAGTAGTTTTTGAATTTATTCATTACAAACATAGAACTCTTCTCTCTTTATAATATTATTATAGATTATAAAATTATAATTATATATTTTTTTATAAATTAATATTTTTATTATAAAGCGACATATTATGCAAGTTTTTTTTTGTATAGATCGTCAGACAGGCAGACGGTCCGCTTGATAGTAGGTGCCTACAACGCCACAGGTTCTGCAAGTGCGCTGCCGACATTAGTAATAAGATTAAGGATAAGAGATTAGTAAGAGTTGGGAAAATGAGCTGTGGCATCTTTGACTCAGTCACCGAAACACAACAGCACACGTCCTTTTATGAAGTGGTTACTGTCGTCATACGGCTGCCGCAGTGTGCCATGCCACTAATTTCCAAACTCAGACTAGGGCCAACTTTGAAATATTCATTTCCAAAGTTGGCCCTGCTGCGAATCGAACCAGACACACCCGAGTCAGAACTCTAAACCAAACAGCTTAACCACGACTCGACAATGCAAAATGCAATAAGAATTAATAGGATATTCGAACGAATTCGTAGCAATACGCGTACAAAAAGTAATTCAATACGTTCAAATATATGGATGAAGTAAAAATGCAGGACTCGTAAGTACGAGTATATGTCCGAATACTTTTGTGCAATCCGATCGCTCGTTTAATCAAATTTTGGCATAAAAACTTTTTTAAATATAATTTGGCAGATATAATAATACTGCACATAACTTTAACTCAGTTTGAGTAAGTTTAATTTGAGTACCTAGTGGGCACACTGCGTTTCGCAGTTATTTGGGCAGCCCCTCTGGCGGCAGTAACCACCTCCTAAAAAGAAGACCACCGTGAAATAACAGCATGTTTGCTGTTGTGTTTCGGTATGCCAAAGTCCATTTTCCTATCCCTTTCCTATTCCTTATCCTCAATTACACTATGCTCAGCAGCGCACTCTATGGGTATAGCATGTGTTATAGACGATGGTAGCATCTTAACATCAAATGAATTTCAGTCGACTTTAAGATAAAAAAAAAAGTGTCTGTGTCAGCTCCGATGCACGACTTGAATTTACTCCTTACGAACGATTAAAAAATACATAAGATTAGTAAATGAAGGTAAATGAATGCATTTTGATAGCTTTATTAGTTTTTTAATTTTCTCAATTCACAGATAGATCAATGGATATAAATATAAATATATTATATGTGATAAAACAAAGTCCTCCGCCGCGTATGTCTGTCTGTCTGTTCGCGATAAACTCAAAACCGATTTTCGTGCAGTTTTCACCAATGGATAGAGGGAATCAGGGAAGGTTTTTACGTAAAACAATGCACACCGGGCGAAGCCGGGTGCGGGACAGCAAGTTATATTATATTAATAAGTATTGAAGCATATTGTAGCCTGTAACGTGTAACGTGTGACATGTGACATTTGATTTTACTCGGGCTTATATATGAAAATCGACTCCAAAAAACTACGTTACGTAATGTACTTATAATAATAACAAAAAATACATTAATATGTGAAACTCACACAGGAAAGTGGCAGTATTAAAATATTATTACAGAGTAATTGACCAAGAACGGTACACATGTGGTCAAATGTAACCATGTGTCGTAAACGAGTCACATGCGCATCTAATCGCCAATTTAACGGGACATTAAATGTATTTAGGGAAACAACTGATTGTATCAAACAACCAAGGGACAGTCGGCAAGGCAATTATTGTTTTAATTACAAAAATGTTGAGTTCTTAATACTTTTGACGAGCCCGTTGGATGAGTGACTCATCCAGCGGGCTCGTCAAAAGATCCTTCCACTTAGTTAGCCACACTCTCAATTACTATTAAAATCAATTGTGATATATTTAATTATTAATCCTTTAGCCGCCAGAGTCGAATTTTTCGACAATTATTTTCGTGTCCATTCCAAATCATTGCGTGGCTTTATGTTAGAAAAAAAAAATCGAGTCAAACGCTAGGGGCAGGACAACTCCTACAAAACCAAGCAGTTAAAGGGTTAAAATATATCAGGGTTTTGAGGGTATTTTGAGACTTTTTAAATATCAATATGAAAGTTCTTTCCTATGACAGTTATTTTTATTGTTTATATAATTTTATAAAGAATATTATTTCTTTAATAATTATATAAATACATATTCAGAACATACCTTAACCTTAAATCTAACTGTCACGATACGAAGCAAGCATCCATTTGAAATTTTCTAATACTTCCTCCTATTGCATGCCTTCAAATGTTATTACTAGCAGACGGTTCTATAACTGAATTTAGACGGCGCATGTCACTTAAATTCTATATTACAAATATTATTTTGAAAACGTCTGTGCCCGCGTTCGTCGCGCCGATCTTAAATGGAGGACTCCTTATATTTAATAAAAACATGTATTGAAAATAGGTTAGGACTTCATTTGAAACTAGAAATTCTAAGGTGTTCCACACAAGCATTAGACATAGGCATTTAAACTTAAATACGTGTTATTGTTAAAAAAATATATGATTTTTTTTATAAATCTATATCTATACTAATGTTATAAAAGAGAGAAGAATTGTATTTTTGTTACTATTTCATGTAAAAACTACTGGGCCGATTTCAAAAATTCATCTATAGAAAGAAAGCTACATTATCAACGAGTAACATAGGCTATATTTTATAAATTTATTTATTTATTTATTATTTAACACGTATTTACACACAAGATGATAACAATGTCTGTAAACCATTATTAGGTTTGTCTAGACATTTTATTTCACGCCAACATAACAACATTACACCATTCGTACTAATATTATAAATGCGAAAGTATGTTTGGATGTATGGATGTTTGTAACTCTTTCACGCAAAAACTACTGAACCGATCACCATGAAATTTTGCATACACGTTGTCTGGGACACCAGAAAGGACATAGGGTACCTTTCATCGTTCAACGCGGACGAAGTCGCTGGCACCAGCTAGTATATTATAATTATAACATTAAACTCATCAACATGCCAGTCTATAAAAAAATTAGTTGGTATTAGTTGCTATTAAATTATGAGTCTATAAGGTAGTTTTCGCATCAGAGTTTCTTTACACGAAAGAAATTAATATGTGCTTTTTAGGAAATTTTAAGAAATTTTCGCTTTTTCTGATGCGAAAAGATTTGCTTAGAGATAATTATTCCATAAATAGATTACTTGCAAAAATAAAATTTCCTTGTTATTCGTTTTTTCCATTAGCGAAAACCGTATCAAAATCCATTAGTGAATCAGACAGAGACGAACAGTGACTTAACTTTATGATATCTTTAGATATTTTAGATAAAAATATATATATTAAAAATATGACAAAGTTATGTAAATTATGAAAAACCCTTCAGCAAAACAACCCATTTGAAAGTGAAGAACAATCTGTTAGATTTAAACGTACAACAAAGGGATAATATATTCAAGGCCTAAATTATAACTTGACAAAGCTGATCAAAACATAATCCTAAGCTAAGTTTCGTGTTAGGAGAAACTAGCTACAATGTTTGGAAATACTTACATACAGTTATCATAAGGGAATTGTGTAATATTTATATTATTATTATCTACAGAATACACATTTTGAATGGCTAATTTTAAAATTGCAATTACAATTTCAAATAAGTTAAATTGTAAGAATTTTCCTTCTTCCTTTTACCTGTCGTTTTTAACAAATGAAACAGCCACAATACAATCGCATAAAATTAGTGGTTCGCTTTCAAATAAACGAATACTTAAATCAATTATTATTTAAGAACCCCGTAATCAAGGCGCCATTATTTAAATTTGAACAAAAAATTTTCTTACTCCCTCGAAATTAGCCGACTAACGTGGTATAATAATCATGTATGCAAATTTTTCAAGCATCTTTTGTGGAAGAATTGGCAATGGTTATTGTAAGTACAATTATATGAGTATACCACAGACTAAATACTGCTTTAAAAAGCTAACGGTCTGTCTGTCAATCTCGGTTATAACCTATTTTAATAAGACTTTCAGTGGTAGTGAAATCTATACCATTTTTTATGTAAAGGTCAGACAAGCTGACGGTTCACTTGACGGACGGCTGTGGCTACCGTCGCCTATAACACAAGCAATGCGCAAGTGCGCTGCCCTGACGATTATAGTAGAATTAAGGATAAGGAAATAGGCTCTAGCATCCCTTACTCGCTCACTCATCGAAACACAACAGCACACATACTGTTATTTCAATGTGGTCTTCTGTAAGGAGGTGGTTACTGCCGCCAAGCAGGCTGCCCAGATGATTGCGAAATGCAGTGTGCCCTACCACTATTACTTTAACTACTACAACTAGTAATAGAAAAAAGGTATTAATACTATCTTTATTTCTGTAAGAAGATATTCGTTAAATTTTTTATTTAAAATAATACGAAATCGCGGTGAATAGTTTTAAATTAGTTATTTGTAGGAATCGCATTTACTAGCAATATAAACTTTGCGTAAAACAAATCTATGGATAGACGAAAGATAATTCTGTTAGTCAAAAAACTGCATCCAATTTGCAGGGAGCATCGCAGACGAATTTGATTGATAGTATGAACGAGGCTGCTACCGCACTGTCAGGGCAAAGTTCAATTTACGAATCTATTGTTTCGTTTTGCTCTCCCCCTTAAGAGTTGAGTGTCCTCCCTAATGAGGGAGCATGAGTATACTCATTTAATAATCACGTAGTCATCGCCATTAGGACACAGCAGATGAGAGTTTAAATCACAGTCAAAGAATCAAGTAGAAGACTGCTATTTTAGCAGTGGGTGACAGAACATGAGTGGTTGGGTTGATTAAAGTCCACACAACCTGACCTCTGCACCTAGTGTCCAGTAATGCAAATAGAGAATAAATACCTCCAAATTATTTGAAATTATTACATTGAAAACAACAAACGAATATAACAAAATAAACAGAAGAACGCCTTAAGGTAATTTTAATTACGATACAAAATTGATTATTGAAATAGGATAATAAACAGTATATTATCGTCATTTTTTCAACTATACATATTAAGTACATTATTGTTATAAAGGCGTTTGACTCATATTTACCTCATACATTAGATCGAAACGATTTTTTTAAATATAATAGTTCAACTTTATTTTAATACAAATAAGAAAAAGAGAAAATATTTATAAGAGATGTATACACATTTATACATATAATATTTATCCACATGTAATATTTTAGAATTTTGGCACAAGTAATATAAATGCGATATGTCATATGCGAGTAAAATGAGTCATATCACGAACGCTCTTTGATTTACTCACTAGTGATGCAGTAACCGCCCCTTAACGGAAGCCCGAGTGAGGCATAAATGAATAAACCAATTTATTGTTTTGTTTTCGATGTTCTAAATTGGCCGTCTGACAAGGTACCTGTGTAAAACAGACATTTCATTTACTGACCATCTGTAAAGAGAGAATATGTTTAGAGAGTTGTTTCTGAGAGCTTAATTACTCTTCAGTAGGTAGTAAAGTAGGTATGTTAAAGTTTGTCGGTCGCAAGTCAAAATCAATTCTGGAGGGAAATATCCGTACACCATCATATAAGATGTATAAACTCTTATCTAACTAATAAGTGAACTTTACTTCCTTGTTGAAGATGTTTGTTATTCATCAAAATATTACTGATCAATAGAATTAAATCAGAATCAAGTCTTGGATTTTACCCAAATTGATTTCAGAATGCTATTGGTACACATCTTGTGCCAGAAATGCCACCCTATTTCTTCTTATCGCAAAAAAATCATAAATAGTATTTTGGGCAAACATTTCTGACGCACTGCAATTCTGAAGGCATTATTATACTGGATGCGCAGAGCATTGAGTAGGTATAAGTCAGCCACAGACTGCTCGTGCAAAAGATTATTTATTTTATTATTTCAATTCCCCATTATTGAACTTTCTACTTTAGATGATACTTTCTTGTATTTAATTGCGCATTGGCTACGTTTCTGTAATTTAATCCATGAGATAATATTTCATATCATAGTGCCCAAATACATATTTAAGAAACCAAATTCCAGGTAACTGGCTAAAGAGTACGAACCGCACGAAGATTATACGTTTATTGCAAACACAGACTTTAATGGAAGTCCGATTGGACTGTTGTACCACATTGGTCCCAAACAAACTAATATATTTTTGTACGTTAATTGGCTATTGAAACGTGACTCTTTATAAACTTGATGAAGTCGAACAGATCCAATTTCCAGCAAAAATAAATAGAAACACTGGGCAAAACAAACCGCGATTTTTTCCACATGAGATAGGGCTACATGAATAATTCCGTCGCAAAGCGGGTTTTTCCGGGACAATCCACGTTTTCCTTTTAATATACGGCTCCAAAGATAAATGGCGAGAGACACTGGTTTTGATTGATAGTCCCTCGTTTAAATTCGAAAGCCAAAGGTCGATGTATCGGAAATAACGCGTTTCGTACCTTTCGTGTGTCACGTACATTAATAACACTAAATCCACGACTATTTCCTTTCCTTTTGCATTCAGTTTTTACTAGTCCCTCTAACTGACATTTTGGGAAATGCTTGGAACAGTATTTGTTTGTTCTCAAAATAAATCATTATGATGAGACAAAATTTCAACTTCAATAAGTTATACTAACTGGTAGAGACACAGTTGTCGCTTAAAAAGTGGCACCGTGAAAACAAGGCATACATTTGAATCATGCCTTGTTACGTTTTTATTAGCAATGTGACTTTATTATTATGTTATTATGTTCAATACTCTGAACATAAACACATTTATTGTGACGGACATCTTAACAATTTTATATAACATTTTTTAAATATTTTTTAGATGATCCCTTGGGAACAGTACTTTTTTTCTGGATGAAAGATACCCTGTATCCTTTCTTGTATACCTGAAAACGTATATGCAGACAGACAGAGTTACTTTCACATTTATAATATTAGTATGGATATGTATATAAGTATGGATTATAAGTGTATAAGTATGGATTAGCTATAACATTTTAGAACTGTTAGAAGACAGATTGAGGTCCTGTATTATCACGTACGATAGTTTTAATTCTGATACCATGTGGTCTATTGAAAATTTAACAATAATTTAAATAAATTTCGAACATGAGGCGCAAAAGCCAGAGTAATTTGTACCTGTGGCGTTGAATATCGGTAGCCAATTAAAGCAAAGGCGCGTTATAACCTTATCATTTCGTTAGATCAAACACACGTCTACAATAATTAAAGTTAGTAGACATAACCGGAAAATGAATCTTCGAATGAGGTAGCATATGTCTCTCTCTGAATAACCATTAATCTTTGAGGTCAACTACCACAGCTCAGTACAGAATCCGGAAGTCCATGAATGTATGAACAACTTTGCCAACTAAATCAACCGTGTCGTATAAATTCTTAGGACGATTTGCAGTTAAGTTTTATTTGTGCAAGTAAAGTTTGATTTTTAGACGAATAACTGAAGAAGTACGTCTTAAATTCCCGTGCAAGTAGAAACCGTAATTTGTGGATAATGTAAACGTTAAAATAAAAATTAGAAAACAATTTCAAGTTAAGTTTTTGGTCAATAATGTGGATAAATTGAAATTAAAAAACTATAAATTATAATATAAAATGTAAGTTAAAATAGTATCATCTTATATTGTGTTAATTTATTACATATCAATTTATATTATGCATTCATGCAAGGTCGAAAATGTACCCGTTCCCTTAAGTGTTTTTCAATATCAAATGTAGATTAATAATCATGATAATATGTTCAAACGGGGAATGAAATTATGGCGAAGAAACCAGCGTATCCTAGAAGACTAGTAATACTATAATAAATGCAAAAGTAAGTTTATTTGTTTGTTACACTTTTACGATTTTAACCGATCATCTTGAAATTTTGCATACACGTTGTCAGGGGTATAGAAAACAACATAGGTACCTTTCATCTCAAAAAAAAAAAAAAAAAAAAAAAACACTGCGTCTGAGGCACGCGTAAAAAGTGTTGAGCAAAACCTATTATATTGAGCAGGGATATGTGCTTTTTTCTACAATATGTTTGCTAGATTTTGTTATTTGAAATTACGTTAAATATTCACTTTCTAATAATATTCGAAGCAAGAATAAGTAAATGACACCTGAAGATAAATTTTTAAAATAATTGAGCTTTTATTCTAATGGCGGTCGTTAAGAGCTCGCTAATACCTCCCCAGTGGCAGTTAGTACATTTTCTATAAAAACCAGTACACGCTAATGCAATGCAATCTCTCTTAAACTTAAAACCAGTTAAGTTAGTGCAGTCTAGTTAAGGCTGAACCGTTTCCTTTCCTAGATGCAATTCAAGTGTCATACTAGGTATGCGCAGGGGTAGGTACATCGCGAATGCACTTCGAGATGCGACCTGCATACTTAATGAATACCTTGCATGTGATTATTGTTTGGTTACTCGGTACAAAAATGAGAGAAATTTTCTAAGCAGGAAATACCCATGACTTACACTTACATCACTAGTTTTTGTTCGCCACTTCATCCGCGCCTCTTTTTCAAAGGAGTTGAATTATAATTATTTATTTAAAATTTTTGATGATTCCTCCGGAACAGTACTTTCTCTTTCTGAAGTACTGTCCTTATCTTTCTGTGTAAAAAATTTCATGGTAGTTAAGTCGTGAAAGCGTAACAAACAAATTCTTCAAATTGTTAATACCTATTAGTATTTTTGATACCTATTATTAAAAAAATATCACAATGCAATATTGTTATTTTATTTTTTTAATTAATATATGAATATAACAGTACATATCACAAAGGTTTCACCAATAAAACGCAGTATATTTATATTTAAATTAGACTTTTATTACTATTCTTCTATGGTATTCTTTAATAGTTTCTTCTAAATTATTTTAGAATCTGTTCAATAATTCAATTGATTCTGTTCATCGTCAACTATTTTTGGGAGTAACATAGGCTTTTTGGCTGATGTTCCACTTAATTGTACAGTCGTCTACAACACAAGCAACGCCATAGGTGCTGCAAGTTCGCTGCAGACTATAGTAGGATTAAGGCTCTGGCATACTCCCTTACTCCCTTACCGAAATACAACAGCAGACGTGCTTTTATTTTCACACGCTGTTATTCTTTACGGAGTGGTTACTACCGCCAGACGGGCTGCCCAAATGACTTTGAAACACAGTGTGTCCTGCCACTACTAAATAAATACATAGAAATAGGAAAAAATTAAGTCGTTAAAAAGTGTCCTTACTTGGTGACATTAACGCACGAAGGAAAACCAAATTTATTCACTACAGCCCGCGACTTCGTCCACATTGAAAAAATTAAAAAAAAAAAAAAACATAGACTTTTGCTAGGCGTTAATTTTCTTCCGGTATCCCTGACATCATGTATGCAAAATTTCATGATGATCAGTTGAGTAGTTAAGATGTTAACATACAGAGTTTCTATTCACATTTATAATATTAGTATGAATTATTCTGTAATAATTCAAACTTATTATCAAAACAATTGAGAATAGACCTATAATAGCAGAATTATTCGTACTTTCTTGGATCCGCTACATTGGTACCGCGTTACAATGTGAGTTAGCGTGCGTTCGGATCGTAACTCAGAAATGGTACGAACCTACATGTAACTTAACACACTTATACGTCGCACTGTGAGTTACGATTCAAGTTTCACCCTTATTGTTTATTGCCTATATCGACTCATTCTGGTCGGTTACTTTTATCTCATACATTTTTATACATTTCACATATTTTAATATAAAATATGCTATCTAGAACGTGATTTTCTTGCACAATAACCTTCTATGAATCTATACTATAATATATAAAAAAGCTAAACAGTTTGATGTTTTTGTTTGAACGCGTTAATCTGTGCTAGCAGTCGGATTGCTTCCTTTTGCTGACAAACAGTCCTCTTTTTTACTTGACGGTTGGTGGCTACCATCACCTATAACATATTATTTGTGCTAAAATGAAATTAATTAACGAAAACAAAATAGAAGTATTTTTTATTTGCTACTCTATTTATTTAATTTTGATTTTTTTTATTCACGACTGCTAAAAATTAATAACTTAACACTATAAAGTCCTTTTAAGATTTTTTTTGAAGTGAAAATTTCTTTAGGCGCGTTGGGCATTTTTGAGATGGGAAAATACCATTGAACTCGCGACTTGTTACTGTAACCATATATTTTCGCCACAGCAGATATTGCGCCATCAACACAATATCAATGAAACTAGAATATGTTTAGAACTAGAAACTAATTGAATTTTGAATTGAAATAATACATCATTGAGAGATGGCGCTTATATTAATTTAAATTTTTTAAAAAAGAACAATTTTTGAGATGGGAAAAAACCATTGAACTCGCGACTTGTTACCGTAATCGATACCTCTGTATATAAGCACTAAGCAGACAACTACATATGAAAGTAAACTTACTAGATATGACTACAAGGATCAATGTTGTATACACCTCTGCTCTGACTACTAATCTAATTTTTTTTTGTGAAGCTTAGTTTTCATTTCTGACGTACAGTCCAACGACTGACATGAATTTTTTAAATTTTTTTTATTTAATAGCAATTTTTCTAATTTTTTAAAAATTTCTTATAAAATTAGCCAACTGTCATCAAGTGAAACGTCAGCCTGTCTTACGAGCTATATATTAAAAAATAAATAAAGTAATTCATGTTCATTGTCACGTTCCCCAAATCCGATTTAATATTCCAATTTTTAATTTAATAGTTATATAGTTTTCATATTTTTCACGGCGCCATAACTTTGACCATATATATTTGTTAGAGGACAATTCATTTTTCAAACTGAACAACTTTCAACTTTCTAACTCAAAACTTTGCAAAGTTCTAATATCCGTATCCAGTGAATTTAGCGATGAATAGTAACATAATTCCATACGTGGTTATTATGGGGATTAATTCCATACTCTGCATTGTCTTTGTTACGGCTGGTAATAATTTGAAAGTGGAACAAACTCTGCAACTAGTTTAATTCGCTACGAGAACTCGTTTAAGTGAAATAGGATTTGGGGGAAACTCGTAACTGAGACGTAAAAACTGTAGACGCAAAGCCCCTCTTTCTCGAATCAAGGATAAGTTAAGAAAATAAAATTTTAAGTCAGAAAAGACACTACAACACAATACCTAATAATTTTTTTTTCTAAGAATGAAAGAAATAAAAGCACATTTCATTTGAACATTCACATTTCATTGTAACACCAAGTACCTACGCACGATAAAAGTTTCCAATAATTTATAAATTAACGTTATAAAGTTATGTAGGTATTACAAGTAATTATTTATAAAATAGCAACAATTTCAAGTTTCGACACAGTACCGACTTTATTAAATTTGATTTAAAGATATTTAAATTTGGAACTGAATAGTTAGCTTTATTGAACTAGCTGCGGAGGTCACCAATAATATCGTTTACCTTAATAATAATGTCGTTTTGTTATCATGGACTTTCTTAAATTTGTATCTAGTTAAATATAAATATAAATATCTTCACACATTCCACACAGCACCATCTAGTTCCACAGTAAGCAACTAATGCTTGTATTATGGATACCAGACAGTTGATATATTACATAGATTTTTTTTTTAAATACATACATATTATAAATACAAAACATCCATGACTCAGGTACAAAGGTAAAATGTTAACATATAAACATTCGTCCCTAGCGGGATTCGAACCGGCGACCGTTTGGTTAACAGCTAGGGTTACTAGCCACTAGACCAAATGTGTCGTCATTTAGTTAATCAGATTAGGTATTTAGTTGCAAAATCCTGGTTCCGTTATATGTGCCAACTTTCATGATGATCGGTCGAACGGTGTTGGAATCATCGGAATATAGGGTGCAGAAAAGATTAAGTATACAATAACTTAATGATGATACGAGTACAATACTACAAGTTAAGCATAAGCAGTAGTTTTGCTTCAAGAAATCATTCAACTTCTCAATTTCCACCCTTTCTAATTTGCAGGTAATACTTACTCCAAACATTATTGTGATACAAATCAAATAGGCGTCACACACAGTACATAGGCAGAAACAACAACGCGAACTTTGTGCTCTATTAAGTCAAATTAATGTTGTAACTTCGGCACATTACATGTTTACAGTCACATGATCCTTTGATCATCTAACTAATTAACGTGATGAATTACTTGACGCTTCGGTAGTTACCAACTTGTTGTTTGAATTGAACTAAAGAAAACTTTTATTTACCATTGTATGTTCATTTTTCTACTGGATTGGAGATTGGATTTTTGAACTGGATGGGTTGGATTGGAGGTGCATTTGAAAGTTAATGTCATCAGGAATATTGTGCATTATGAAAGAATTTTTCAAGAAGGTACAGTTTTTCTGGAGATAGGACCCTTCACATCGAATAAAACTTACAAAATCTGTTTTCTCGTTTTATTATATTTATATAGATATTTTACGAAGATAAAGTATACTTAATTATAATACTTCATAAGAAACTGGGCCGTAAAGGGAATTTGCTATTAAAAATATTGATATTGTGTTGTGAAACTTTACAAATTTACAGAATACGCTTTTAAGGTAATGTAATTACAAATTGATATTGTGTTTTGATGCGAATGTGTGATGATAAAAAAGTATATAAGGTTTTTGTGTAGTCGTAATACCTGCAGAATTAAACTTCTAACTGAACAGAAGGTCGTCGTAAAGTAACAGCACATGTGCTGTTATGTTTCGCTGCATGACTAAAGAGTGTCAGAATCCATTGCCTTACCCTAGACACATACGCCCTTATACTATCTTATTACTCGTAAATGTGACTTAAATAAAAATAGGATATAAGAAAGAAATATAATATATAATATAGATAATATAATATAAAAGATATAATATAAAATAGGATAAGTGGTAATTGTTACGAGAAGGCAAATAGGTTCAAACATTCGCATTGAGTATGGGTCGATTGGATCCGCAAACATGGCGAATTGGTTTTTTAAGAACTAGATCTTTAAAAAAATCGTGTGAAAACCACAATTACACACGAAAATTTATAAAATAAAATATTATACATAAAAAGAAAAATACTGAAAAGAGGAATTTATGGGTTTCACCGATCGTATAATAGATTTTTAAAGCATACAATTAAATTATTTATAATTTGTCTTGCTTATTTTTTGCTGATTGTGTCAGTATCGCCTTAAATGCACTAACACAAAAAAAAAAGAAAATTATCAATTAAACAAATCTGCTTAATATGCGGTTACAAATTCGTCTCGCGTGAACTGGATACACAAAGCTACACAAAATTGATGAAATACGTCTACAGTCGAACATGTGTCGATGAAATACCACATGTAATATGTTTGTAAATAGAAACATGCCCCGGAGTCATTGGTCAGTATCAATTAATTGATCAGTAGAAGCATTCAACCGTATGCTATGTAGGAATGTACGGTACCAATACGAGCTACGAGTACCAAACGTTAACTGGACAAAATTAAGTTCAGAAAATCGGCAAAAAACGAGAAGCAGTTGTTTAAATGTTGCAATTTTTGAAGTGAAAAAGGCATTTTATTATTTATTAATTTTTAATATTTTGGGTTTGCTCTTGGCTTATATTACAGCTATTGGCTGTAATATTGGCCAAGAGCAAGAAAATACGAAGTAGACTATGGAGCAAGTTCACCCAAAAGATGCCCATTTATTCGAACTTTAAAGAGATTTGGGTTGTTTGAGCTCGGAAATACAGACACCAGCATTCCTGCTGCGATCTTTGGCAGTATGAATTATAAAAGATATTTTAAAGCGCTTGGTCCTAAGAGGGATTTCGACTCATGTCTATTTCTAAGAATTTATTACGAGTTCTACAGTAGTTATTTAGAAGTTGTTCTGAGCAAATGTTCTTATAATCATAGAACAGGCAGCGTATCTTGCGATAGCAAAACTTTTACCTTCTCAAAATCCAATTAGTTGGGATTTGGAGAATTATACCAACACTTTAATCATAGTATAATAATATAGAAAAAAAAAAATCATTTATTTATTAATATTTTCAATATCCATTATAATCATTGATTTTGGAAAAAAATTACAAAATGATTAAATTCACTAATTTAAACAGGTCACATAGTCTTTCAGAGTGCGAAAAATCGAATGATCTTGATGACATGTTTTGCCGGTTTTTCCGAACAAACACAAACATAAGTTTTTCTGTTTTTCATAATAAAATTATAACTTTTGAATATGCGCTTAATAAATTTGGTACTATCATTATTTTATAAAATACTAGCTGGTGCCCGCGACTTTGTCCGCGTTAACCCTGTGTCCTTTCTGGTGTCCCAGACAACGCGTATGCAAAATTTCATGGTGATCGGTTCAGTAGTTTTTGCGTGAAAGAGTTACAAACATCCCTATATCCATACATACAAACATACTTTCGCATTTATAATATTAGTAAGGATAATAAGATTATATATATATTACGGATGCACGGGATACTTCAAAGACAGATAAAATGTTAACCATAAGAACATGCCGATAAAATCTGAACACCATAAAATTTGACTGCTTCTGTTGAAGTTTGAATACACTTAAAACATTCCGCCTTTATGATGAACCGAAAAGTTGTAGATAACATGGGAGACGAATTTATGTCTTAATAACACTAGATTTTAGTTCTCGTACGAGAAGCGTTCAAACAAGTTTTAGTTATTAAAACTACCTCTGAGGAACGAACGAGCAAGGTAAATACCAGTTGGTATGCTAATATTTGCTTTAATATTGAAATTAAGGTTTCTCTATAATGAGTGAGAGACGTTAAAACATTTCTTTATTCACCTTCTATTAAAACTTCATCTAAAAGAAATGAACTATGTGAACCAATGCAGACCAGACTTGGTGGTGCGCTTCGTGAGCGCGCAATTTTACTGGCATCACTTTATTGTCATGACCAAAATTTTATTAATCTTAATGTCGACAGACAGGCAGACGGTCCATTTGATGGTAGGTAGTTACTGTCGCCTATAAAAAGCAACGCCTTAGGTGCTGCAAGTGCGCTACCGATTATAGAAGGATTAAGAATAAGTAATTAGGAAGGCATAAGGCAATGGGCTCTGGAATCAATTATTCACTCACCGAAATACAACAGCAATGCGTTATTTCACGATAATCTTCTCAAAGGGGGTGGTTACTGCCGCCAGACAGAAAAACGCAGAGTGCCTTGCTACTTTCCAGGTATTGGTCAAATTTAATTCTTCATTGGCAAGATGTGCTCGTAGCCACTTTTACCAAATAATTCTTGCGGACTACTTGCCATCTTGATGGTAATGTCAAGGTCAATTTTAATATTAATTGTAGTGTCTTTAATAAAATCAATCTTCATACATTTTTCTATTATGTATACATTTTTTATGATGATTATTATTTATAGTCCCAACATTAAAGGTAATTTCTGACTTGAACCACAGATAAATGGATAAAGTTTAAGCATCCAGAAATTCAATAGCTATCAGTACGAAACAAGCACAAGTTACTGAATCTGCGTAGTCGGATGGGGAAGTTTGGATTAATTCTAATACACACACGTTATAAGGCAAACAGAAGTAAAATGAAGTCTGTTAATAAAATACTGATTTGTTTTAATATTTAAATCTGAATGCACACACATGTAAGTCATAATATAGTTTATAACATAATACATAACACTGACTGTTGCACGCGACCTCATCCGGGTAACTTTATAAAATACAGCCCATGTTACTCTCTGATAATGTAGCTTTCTATAGGTAAAAGAACTTTTAAAATCGGTCTAGTAGTTTTTGAGTTTATACATTACAAAAACTAAAATACTTTTCTCTTTATAGTATAGGTAGATTACAAAGATATTTTTTAAGTAAAGGTCGTCAGGCAGGCTGACTGTCCAGTTGGGGGACGTTCAAGTATTACGTAACGCGTCTTAAATACGTTACGATGCTTCTTTACAGGGGTGGGAGGGGAATCCCTCGAATGTATTGTACGTCATTTTTATTTTGTTCTCCCAAGTTGGCAACCCTTTTCGTTGGTAAAAATGTTCACTTGGTAAACTTGGTCCTAAACTAGAAAAACATTCAGCGCGTTACATAAGCAACACCACAGGTGCTTCAAGTGTGCTGCCGACCACAGTAGGATTAAGGATAAAGGACAAGAAAGGGATAGGGTAAAGGACTCTGACATCCTTACTCACTCACTGAAACACAACACCACACAGCATGTTGTTATTTCACGGTGGTTTGTAAGGCGGTGGTTACTGCCGCTAGACGAGCTATCTAATTTATGACGAAATGACTGCGAAATGCAGTGTGCCCTGCCACTATTCTCCAGATCCAGGCCGGGAATCGAACTATTAGAATAGTTTGTACAGATTTTATGAAGCTTACGAATACATCGACTACATTTTGATGGATAAATTACGAAATAAAAATTTGTTTAAGTTGAGGTTTTTATATGTGGTGTTAAAAAGAGTCTAAAAAGAGTCGTAAACCAATTTGAAGAAAACTCGCTTGCAGACCTATGCATATAAAATTAATTAAAGTATGAAAACGAGAGGGGGAAAGGCTATTCCAAAAACCCAAGCATGAAATTATATTGATTCTCAAACAGTCTATCTACTCAGTTAACAAACTGGCTGTTTGGTTACAAATACTCGTAGAACCGATCATAAAAAAACACTTACTGTTTCCCTGATACCGTGTTTTCAATTCGGTCCAGTACAATACCAGCGCGAGACAGCTAAGTCCAGTCCGCACAGTTCTATCCGATTTGAAATTATAAGCGCAGCACTTGAAACTTGGGACGTATGCTTCTGTTCGAATTGAATGTTGTGTTGAGATTGAAATTAGATAAATGAAAACTACGACAGAATAGAACGAAGTTAATAGAACTTCTATTACACAATATTCTAAACTAAATTGAATTGACGTTGGACCAGTGGGTGATATAAAATAATAATAATAATAATTTATTTCCAAACAATTAAAATACAATGCCAACAAGTTATCGTTGACCCCCACACTAAGCTATGCTTGTATCGTGGGAGTCTACTGCAAATACATAAGCTTATACATAATTAATTAAACTACATATATCTGATAAACAATAATTTATAATAAACACAGATCAACATATTTTAGTATGATAAAAGATATCGTAAATAAGAGATCATGTTTACTGGAATTTATCTTAGTATTTAATACTTAATTATTATCTTGATTTTATATTAAATCCGCTAAAATCAAGAAATAAAGTTACGAACACATTTTGTAGACAAACAGAAAAGACAACCTTTCTTATATTCCCTATATTATATATATTAAAGAAAAAGAAGATACTCTGTTATTCTTCTATTCCTTGAATTATCTGCAAATTATTAATACATTCGTGAAATGTGCAAAAGTTCTCAGTAATGTTGTACGCGGTCATAAACTCGCAAACCTTTTTGGCAAAAATAATCACCTGTAGTTTACTTCGTTCGTGAATAAAATATACCAAAGACTCTATTCTCTAACCTTTGGTTTAATAGCGGTAGGAATAATTGCGTTCGCAGTCATGATGGGACAGCCCACCTGGCGACAGTTACCACTCCTTACAGAAGACCACAGTGAATTAAAAGCATGAGCGGTATTGTGTTTCGTGGAGTCAGTAAGTCATTCCAGAGCCTATTTCCCTAACCCTAACCCATCATACCAATTTCTTTCCCTAATCCTTCTAAGGTAGGCAGCGCGCTTGCAGCAACTGTGGCGTTGTTTATGTTCTATGCTAGCCATCTACAATTATGTGGACTGTCAACCTATCTGACGACATTTATATTAAAAAAAAAATCTCTCAGTGATGGCAACGCACTGGCAGTTAATAAGTGATTGATGAAGTAAATTAAAACAGTTTAATGTAACTAACGTTGATGATCGCTTGGAATAATTGAGCAGATTTTGGTAACAAATAAAAGAAAATATCAGTCTATTTTTAAATACATGAGAATGTTAAATAAATAAAGCTTTCCGAAGACGTAAATTCTACCAATATGCAAGATATGGTGTTACTTGGAGCTATTAAAACTTGAAACTGTAATCTTCCAAGTTTACGTTCAACAGAAACTGCCATCTAATTGGCTATAGGTAGTAATTTACGCTCAAACCGGACGGTTTATGAACGACCTAGTCGTTCCTAGGTGTTTCATTAGACAGCTAATTATAGATTATTACTTCTTTTAAATGGTTTTCTGTAATATTCATCCGACTGGTTACTAAATATAAATTCTTCATTGCTGAGATGTATTGCGATAGATGCAATCCTTCATGTTTAATAGAACTCTTTCATTCAATTTTATATCAAAGTGCGGCAGTTTGATGGATCTATTGATGTGTTACTTATAAAAGCACACTATAATTAAAGAAAATGAAATGAGTAAATGAAGATTAGCTTATTGGTAGTGTTGAGAACATAAAGCACAAAAAGTAATAGAAAAATTTATGACATAAAAAGCTTTGCAAGATGTATAATGTATAGAGAAGTTACGATTACCTAATGTTGTCGAAACTCGTAAAAATTATTGCATCGTTTAAAAGTAGATTTATACAATTCCTGCTTTAATGAAAACCCATTGCCACTTCAAGTTTCTTATCTGCTGGTGGGTTATGATTGTGACTTTCGAATGTGTATGGGTCTTCTCATTCGTAAATCGATCTTGCAGTGTAACTCTGAGCAACTGAGTTAGAGGCTACGTTTCAGTGGCATACGTGTATGTTATCATTGGCAACATCACATTGGTTAAAGTCTTTTATTTGTTTTTAAGCTAATTAATTTTTTTAATAGATATCAATTAATGAAGACATAATAATAAACCAAAATGAACGTAGAAATCTAGCAATCTATGTTAAGTCTCATATCAATCTTTCTCTTCCTGAGAATACGCGTGTTCCCAGCAATAGGACGTAATATAAATATTTAAAAAAGTAATTTAAATTTAAAAATTTTCAAACACAAGGTTAACTTAAACAGATACCGGCCTAGAAATGACCTTTATCTGTTTGAGAATTTATCTGTTGCTTGTGTTATAGGCAACAGTAGCCACCTACCATCAATTGGACCGTCAGCCTGTCTGCCGACCTTTAAATAAAAAAAAAATCTGACGAAAGATCCTTTATATTGGAGGAGACTAAATAATTTTCAATTGTTGATTCTGCTAATCTGTAATAGGTTACTAAAGTGTATATTGCCATCACCTTACCGTATGTTGAATGCAAAATAGAAACTAAACAAATTTCTATTTTTCAATTGATGTATTTACAACTCTATATTCTAAGTAATAAGGATAAAACTGTCCGACAATGTAACTAACATTTTTCCCCTACACATCTTTCCCACTTTCAGTGGGTACAATGTAAACTATTGCCTCCTTCGAGATTCTAGAGAATTCCAAAGTATCTCGTATGTAAGGAAATTTCTACTGAATTCAGTGAAATAAAGTAAGAGATGGAGTCCACAACAATGTTGCGAAAGTGTTGGCTCAATATACTCGTATGTAACAGCAAAATAACGCTTTGATTTTGTGTTAATAAAATAACAAATGACAAATAGATTTGTCTATTTCGTTTGATTTTATTCAAATTTTGGTTGAAAGCCTTTTGAGTCGTGAATTCAAGTCACAATGCTCTGAAAATAGATACTTATTACAATACAACAATTACAGTCTTATTTTCACTTCAACACTTTCCGAGTTGGAAAATTGACTTTTCTCTCTACTGTAGGTGTTTGTAGGTGGTTATTTAGATGTTCATCCAAATTTGGTTTTCGGAATAGCGCGTAATTTTTTTTTTTTTGTAACACTAAATGTTACCGGAAGCTTGCTACAATACAATAGTGCAAGCAAACCACATTAAAATCTGTTAAGCCGTTTCTGAATTTGCGTGCATAAACGCATAGACAAACAATGGTTTAGTATATGTATGATTAATATGGAATTTGGCTATTGGTATAATTAGTATTGGTAATACTTATCAGACTCTATAATTTTCAAGTCGATAATTCAGATACTTGGGTAATATATAACATCATTTCTAAACTTTCAATAAGTTTATGATTTTACGAGCTTACCTAATCAATAGATTCAATAATTTTGGAAATTTTAATTTTGTATTTACTTTCAAACATAATTTGTTTAATGTCAAATATAATCGAAAAGAGAAAAAACGAAAAATATGCTTCAATCACAGCCAGTAAAACAATTCCAGTTCAATTTCATGGAAATACCAGTTCAGCAGCTGACAACTTAAAAAGACATTCTAATGCTAAGTCGACGGTGGCATCTCTATCCGAGGAAATATTATTCCCCCGACAATGCCTCGCGAATCGTGCCGAACCGCGTTGCTATTTCAACAAAATCAATAGGCAAGACATTTGAACTATTCTAGGATCGGTAGCTGAAGAGATAGGGCAACATTTTTGTAAAGATATTTACGAAATGCTCCGGTAAGGTAGAATTTAAACTAGTTCTATTTAAAGGTATAGTTGGTCATTCTATTTAAGCTATTTGACTGTTTGGTGATCAAATTAATAGATAGGTTTGCTGCAAGACGTAAAAGGCTTTCGGTGTTTATACAAATTCAGACTAATTTTTACTTAACTATACTTAACAGATTTTTATAGTAGTAACAACTTAACGAGACAATTTTTTTTTTATTAATTTATTATTATTTGTCAAAACTACATATTTACATATTATAATATTTTTTATCTGTGGATTAATTTTTAATAAATTGTAAATTATTTCAATAATAAATATCCGTACTAATCCGTACTAATATTATAAATGCGAAAGTATGTTTGGATGTACGGATGTTTGTAACTCTTTCACGCAAAAACTACTGAACCGATCACCATGAAATTTTGCATACACGTTGTCTGGGACACCAGAAAGGACATAGGGTACCTTTCATCGTTCAACGCGGACGAAGTCGCGGGCACCAGCTAGTAACTAATATTATAAAGAGAGAAGATTTGTATTTTTATTTGCAATTAAAAAACTTAAAAAACTACTGGACCGATTATAAATTAAAAATTCGTAATAATTATCCGCGAATAACATAATTCTTAATAATCGCGCGCAACAACAAGTAATGAATACATTTGAAAATGATTGACGCAACAAAACCAGAGGTATTTTTAGAGTCTATAAAAGTGCCTTCAGCTCTCTGTAATATCGGAGTTTCACGTCCGCCACCCCTTTCCTATTGCCAGCAAATCCAATACTAGCAAATATGGACTCGAAATTCTTTGGTTAGATTCTAGTGGTATATAATACATTTTATAGGTGATTTCTGTTTGTTGGCAGTATTGAATTTGGCTTATAACGGATAGTGCTCTGTTATATAGATTATGGCTTAAGGTAAAATGTTGAAGAACAGTTTTGTATCTTGTGTTATTTTTTATGTTTTTATGGTTTCTTGTACTAAAGGATAATTTGCGTACAGTTCTACTATTATGAATATTAAAGTTTCATTATTAGTTCATTTAAAACACAATTTAGTATTGGGCATTTCTTATGTTATGTTATTTATTTATTTTTTTTATTGAAACACAGTCATACAGCACTTAATATAAAAATAATATAAGAATAAATATACATAAGTATGCTTAAATCCTATTGCCAATAACGAACTTCTTTTTTTTACTATAAAAAAAATTAACATAAAAAGAACATATGTTGGATAATAATTTGATATAAACTGATATAATTTGGATGATAAAGAGCGCTGTACCTACTATAAAAAATATGCTGGGTTTATTAAGAAACCATTACATATATTAGTAACAATAATATTGTATCAGAACAAAAATCAGAAACAACATTTCAAACTTTCAGTGTTATTGAAGGTCATTTCTTTTCTTGACAAAGGAGCCGTAACTTATATTGTAAAGTTAATATTAACTGTTGTCGCCTATGAATCATGATTCATGCCGCAGTGTTAGCCGGTGGCCCCACTATCCGACTATCATCTAAGCAAATTGCCAAGTTTATTAGCTTTTTTATTTAAATATAATGTCGTTAAGCGACGGCTTAAGTTATAACCTTTAGCGAGTCTATTAATGTGTGTGTACCGATTTTTTTTCTTCATAAAATCTACACAAACATCTAACCTCTTACAGTACAGTGTAAATTTAAGTTAATTTAATATAGATAAATGAAAAAAAGATATACTTAAATCTGTAATACCTTTATAAATCTTAAGGGTTGAAAATTCCCCACAACCTTTGTATTTGGTCAAAATTAAAGAGGAGTGTACTCTAGTTTGTCCGGATAAGATACGGTTTCGGAATTAATGGCTCGGATCTTAATTATTTCCGAAACACACCCGATTTCTACACATATTTATATTATTTTTTTAAAGGAGCTAGCGATGAAACCAAAACCAATTGAGCAATTTTTGTAAAGTAAGATAAAATTGTTTAGGTATAAATATAATTGTAGTTATTAAACTTCAAAATAATTGGTGCAGGAAACCATTAGCTGATAGGCAACTATTTAAAGAATAGAATCGCTTCTCCTATGAATTGGACCACACACGTTTCACTTTTCTAAGTTCTTATATTAATGTGCACTTGGCGTGTAGCTTGTGGCACGCTTAAACAGAGATTAAGAACAAACCCACATAAATTATAATAAATACGCATATATTTATAAAGTTAATATGATTTACTAGGATAATTTTAGCTTTTTCCAAATCTTATTCATTTTGAAATTATTAAAAAGCAAATTGGTATTTGTATAGAAAACTAGCAACCCGCCACCGGTTTCGTACGGTGTTGAAATTTTTTGTGCTTAGTGCATTGCTAACGTTATAAAATAAATCTATGTTCCAAACGAAGACTTACTGAAGCTTACATAAAGTTCATAAGTCAAAAGTCAATAAAAGCATCATGAAGTCATAGGCAGTCCGACAAATAACAGTTCTTCTAAATCACAGTGAAAGAAAACCATACGTGCTATTGAGTTTAGGTGCATAACGGTGTTATAAGTGAACAATAATTTTTAATATACTCAAACAGGGCGTTATATGTTCATAATATAATTATGTTCATATAAGTATTAGTAGTCCCTATAAATAACAACCCGAGTAAGACTAACAAGGCACAATAATATCCCGAAATAACTAGCATTTTATTTTTCGTAAAATGTACAATAATCATATCTGGTTTATATCTGTATAGGGAGACTTGTGCCAAAAACTAGCCAAGCGTATAAAAAGCATGCACAAATCCACACAGAGAATATCAAATTATTGTATAACAAAGACAAAAGAAAATGTTACCCAACGTACACAATAAAGTAAATGAAAAATGCACGTATTCAGATTACAGTTAGTGGAACAAACGGAACTGGAGGAAAAAATAATAAAAAAAATATACCAACATGCAATACATGGGAATAATTTAAATATAACCATTAATCTGGCGCACGGTGCTGTCACAAAAGGTGGTAGAGTTAGCAGAATAATATTTGATATTTTTAAAACACATTATACCTTAACCGAAACGTCGTTATTGAGTGTTCATTATAATTGCGTTTAAAGGCGAAAAATGTAACTTTTATGTTGTTACTATAACAAAACATTGTAGTAATAGCTGCTGGTATGTAAAGGTAGCTGCGAAATAGTGTACAGCCTAACACATACTTGATAACTACATATACATAGAAAGTGTATAATCCTATTAGAAAGAGTGTATAAAAGTTGTTAGAAGTTTGCAGCAGCGTATCAGAAAAACAACAATGTAAATGTAAAGGTAGCTGTAACAGTACTAAATAGTGTACAGCCTAACACATATTTGATAATTAGCATACATCCTATTAGAATGGGTGTATAGAAATTGTTAGAAATTTGAGGCGGCGTATCAGAAAAACAACAATATAAATCCGGGTGGTCTTCTGTAATAGGATTACATAAAGGTCTTTCTAATTGAAGATACATTTTTGGTATGTCCTGTCACATCAAGCGTCAATAACTGTGACTGATATCAATATTATATAGAATTTATCTACTAATGTATTTAAATTTCAAATTTTGAAAGCATCAATTTCTAATTTTTACTTGCAAATACAAAACGTTCTTCGTGCCAACCGTACTCGCTTCCAAATTAAACTGCCTTATTAATAGATTGGAGATACGTCTCTTTGTCTCCCCGCACTTGTCTCGCGGAATTAATAGAAAATTTAAACAAGCCTCGTGGTGCTTTCTCCTCTGATTAAAACGACTACACTTCACCCGCTGCAAATTAAAATCTAAGGAACGTGTGGTTTTGCGTTGGTACACACGGCTGTTCAGGATGACACACCGAGCTTTTTGTTGTTATAATATTCCAATTAATATTCAATATTTTTAACTGGAACGTTATATTAAAGTAAAGACAAAACGAAGTGAAATATATAATAATTAAATCAAAAAATTTAGTTTATAAAATATTATGTAAAAAATTTAGCCTCTTCTTTATCTGTTTATTGTTTTAACGTGACATGTATGAAATTTTTTTAACGTCAATTTGCTTTTTGTCGTGATTTACTTTATAAACACAAAAGTAACGTAAGTCAATGTATATAATTTGTGATTTGGAGGATAAGAATATAATAAAATTTAATAAAGTGTAGTAACAGGATGCTCGCTTGTCAGTCCGCTGAACTTAATGACAGTATGACACGCTTGTTAACATTATTTAGATTAAGAGATACGCAGTCTTGTCGTAAAAGTGAAATTCTTGCTTAGTCATCGTCAATTTCAAATATAAGGAGGGTTTCGTTTCCTTGATATAATGTGATATGTACTTAATATGGTTTCTAATATAAAATTGTATCACTCTTCATTTATCGCGATTGAGTTTTTTTTTATATAAACTGTACTACCTTGATCCGTTTGATCCTTATCCTTTATTGAAGAGGGCTTACCTGAAAACAAAATAAAGTATTAAATATTAATCACAAGGGTATGAGAGGCGTAATGCTAAGAAAAAAAAAAACAGTGGCACTCCGGGAGTGCCAACAGAAGTGAAAACTTTAACAATTACGTGTGTATTTTTTGAATCGTCAGGAAAGTACATACTTATAAACAGAGGTGTCGGTTACGGTTACGGTAACAGTATCGCGAGTTCAATGGTTTTTTCCCAACTCAAAAATGCCCAAGTTGAAGTTTTCACTTCAAAAAATATGAGAGTTTGAAATAAAAGCCAACAAAAATAAGAAGCAAAACTCATCCGCAATATACTATTGTCCTTACAATATATTATATTTATGGTTTTTTTTATCACTTATATTAAATAATCGTAAGGAAACCATTGGTAATTATTTATTAAATATTGGAAATAGGGACATGGGATGTGCCCCATCTTGGGATGGGACATATTAAGTCCAGATAATTTGAAGAATTTCACTGCCAAAAAACTATAGTGTAGTTTCTGGCTGCATCAGGCTTTAGCAGTATAGTCATATTGAACTCAAAAGCTTTGCAAAGCCGACAAGTCTATATAATAGTATAGTGTCATTATAATTTTCCAATCACTTTAACTTTGAAATAAATAATCAAGAAAGTGATTTTACAGCTGTGATGTCATTAAGTTCCAATTACTAATTGACCTTGAAATATTAGAAAAATATTTAAATAACAAAACCGTTTCGATAATGTAATACGAATATGTCAAGTTGTCACTGAGGATTACAATATAACGCGTGAACCATTATATGTATTTCACCGCCTGTACTCGGTCGACCTTACGACCTGAATGTGACTTTAACATCGACTACACATGTGAAAATGATTTATCGAATGGTTTATTTATTGCATATTGTATGCTATGATTACAGTTGGAGCGATAGAAAAATATTTATATCTGTAACACGCATTTCACTTTTTTTTATAGAAAATTAAGCTATAAAAAAGCTAAGCTCATTTGAAAGCCTCGTTGAATATATTTGTAAGTATGGTATACAATGTATATTGGTAAATTTTAAAATACATAAATAATTTGTAAATTTCATAAAACCTACTTTAATAAAGTAACTATAATTGCTTTTTATTTTTTTACTTTCAACAAAAACCCTACAGCAAAACAAAATAATATGCAATAAAGATATACTATAAGATATGCAATACTTATATATAAGTAGGTAATATTTAAAACTGAAAACATATTACAAAACAAATTTTTGTACCATATAATCAGTTTAATTATGTATGAAACAAAAATTACATTTTTTTTATTATTATTAAAATTGTTATTGCCAATTCCTTTTTTTTTATTACTTGTAAAAGTGTTGACAGCAATCAACTTACGTAAGCTAAAGTCGTCACACGAAATCAACTCGCTATGTTGGCCGACAATCTTTTGATTAGTTTTATGTAAATGGCTAGACGAAAATTCATGAATTACCAAAAAGGTCAGCGTGCAGTTCTAAACTTAAATCTGCATGTAACACTAATCCTAAGTCGCCCACCAAACGGCGAGCGTGTGCTTCTGAATTATTCCAATTAAAACGGCTGCCTTTACGTTCGCAATCAAGCTCGAGACACATTAATGTTCAGGGCTGTCACATATATTTTTTTGGCACAATCGCCATATTGTAATATTTTATTTTATTACTAGCTGTTGCCCGCGACTTCGGCCGCGTTCAAAATGTTATATAGCCTTAAAGCCTTTCTCAATAAGTGGACTATCCAATACAAAATTAATTTTTCAATTCGAACCAGTAGTTCCTGAGATTAACGCGTTCAACCAACCAAACAAACAAACAAACAAACACACTCTTCAGCTTTATAATATTAGTAATAAAGTATAGATTATTTATCAGAAAGTTTGAACAGGTTAACGGGTATCTTAACGGTAAGAGATTAAAGTCGCCAATAAACACATGCAAAACCATGCAATTGCGCTGCCAAACAAAAAAGGATAAAAAGTAATCTTTACAGTCATAATTTGAAGTCACTGTTTGTATGGCCGCTAACTCCTAAACCACGCAACAGATTTTGATGCCGTTTTCACCATCAGTTAGATATTTTTTCACGGAATTTTTATTATAGATATATAATATAGTTACAGTAGAATAAATATGTCTAATATTGACACGGTCGCTATAAAATTTGATAGGTTATATAACAATTTATAACAAAGTTTTTGAAGAGGTGCTTCCAATAGCATTTCCAAGGTTGAAGAATTGCATTACGAAACATTTTTTTAATGGGATCTAATTGACTAAATACGTAAGGAATAAAGAAAGCACATTTTGGTATGCTTCTTTCATATGAAATATCTTTAGTGACAACCCTATGTAAGAAAGTTTCTATACAGGCTTGTCACGTACCGCGCACACTGTAAATTGTTTATTAATTGTCCAACCATCGGCGTTCTGAAAAGACGTTTTCAATGTTAATTGGATACTTGAAGATACTTGGAATGACAAGTGAGGAATACATTACATCAAAATATAATAGAATGCACAAGAATGATGGTTTGTTTGCCAATGCGTAAACGAAACATGAACACAATGACAAGGAACCACATTGGAAAATATTATCGTGGAATCGGAAAAAGGGAGGCAGCTATTGTAGCGAAGTGTTGACAAAAAAGAAAATATGAAGAAGAGTTTACATAAAGAATTACAAACATTGTAGTTAAAAGGTTCAATGACATAGTTGGAAATAGCTGGTGTGCATGTCGTATGAATGTTTTATAAGTTTGTGGGTCAAAGTGCATGTTGTAGCGGGAATAAAATAAAGAAAAAGTTCATTTTAAATATTATATTCCCAGAAATTATAGTTGACTGCAAAAAGACCGCTCTAAGTTTATAAAATAACTAGCTCTTGCACGCGACATCATCCGCGTAACTTTATAAAATAAAGCCTATGTTACTCTCTGATAACGTAGCTTTCCATATGTGAAAGAATATTTTAAAATCAGTCCAGTAGTTTTTGAGTTTATTCATACAAATTCTGTCTTTTTATAATATTAGTATAGATAAGAAAATGACTGTGGGTGTACCACACTTTTCACTTCCAACTTAAGTAATTGTAATGATATTTTTAACGTTAATAACAAAATGGATCTAAACAAAAAAAAGTAACGTCCGCTTAACTTGGGCCATACGCTCTTGGAAATGGGAAAACAGACAGCATAAGACATGCAGTTAAATATTTAATCGAACGAACCAACAATAAAAGGGTTCGTTCCCTGTGTGATTGGCCAGTTACAATTTAATGTCCATTTTCTATTAATATACATTTAATAAGTGAATAGATTACCAATAAGTAATACTTAAACGCGGTGGAATAGTTTTAAATTTTTAATACTACTAGTTTTATTGAAGGGAAAACCGTACTGTTTCATAACTGAAATTCATTGTTACAAAGGCTTGTTTGTAAATTATAAGTATAAAACCACCTGGGGCTCCTGACTTCGTTCGCGTTGTAAAATGAAAAATATAACACTTGAGAAAATATTGGAAATCTTTATCGCTATGGCGACAGTGGCGCCTTTTTTTATATTTTTAGACGATACCTCGTGAACCTAACATTTTTTCGGGTAAAAATTATCCTTGGTTAAATCAGGTAATAAATTACTGTGTGCAATCTAAATCCGTTCAGTAGTTTTTTACGTGAGAGTTACAAGTATACATCCATCCTCGCAAACTTTTGCATTTATAATATTAGTAAGATATTGTAGTAGGTGCTAGTTTACAAAATTAAATATTATGAAAAAATGCCATAAATACTTTGTGCGGTTAGATTAAATATTATTCAAATTGTATGGCATAGACGAATAAAAATTTCATAAAATTTACGATTAGAAATATGATAAAAATAAAATTAAGGTATTGGAATTATTTATACTTATCACAATTTTTTGTCATAAAATATGACGCATCCATCTTGCTTTTGGCCACAGGGCATGGTAAGAAATAATCATGATTGAAAACGCCCCTGATATATTTTATATTCTGAGGCAGGAACATAATAATTATATGGATGTAATGAATAATTAAACTACAGAAAACAAGTTTTGTAATTAGTATTCTTAATTCCTGTTGATTAATACAATCGTAAAAGCGATGTTTATAAGGTAAAAGTTTGAATTAAAAACATGATTATGATCGTATAGCGACATTAACAGCTTGAAAAGTGTAAGATTAATAAAAAAAATATTATGCGGCGCCGAGGCCGCCATTTTGTTTGGCGCGAAATTAATTCAAAATGGACGCCGTAAACCGCGTGGTTACGCGCAGCAATGCGCTTAATGAGAGACGATTAAAATTTCTTCATGAACGATAGGAATGCAAATTTTTCCACAATTCACACGGCGGGGTTTTAGCAGACATTTTTTTTATTAATTGTCACAATATTGTATTCCTTTTTTTATTAGGTAGGTACTAATTCAAAATATTGCGTTCGTAAATATTGGAACAAAATAATTTTAATTTATGTTTTTTTATGTCCCTAAATCATCTTTACATACCTAGTATAAATTAAAGATTCGATGCGGATTTCATCATCAGTTACCTCCATCAGTTAGATAATTTTTTTACTGAATTTTTCTATATACCTATATATAATAATAATAATAATAAAACCTAATTAAGTTTAATCATGGGCGAATTTATTTGTAAAATTAGCATCCTTCCAGTGTTGGCATTATTTTAAACGAAATAAACAAAAAGTTTTCTCTATAATAATTTAGACTGAGGGAACTTGAAACCTTTAAAGATCAGTTATACTTAGCCTACTTTTTACAGTATAATACAAATAAACAATATTTAAGCGAACGAAATTAGGAAGCTGCGGGCAATTGTTATTATATATACTTAGCAATTGTTAAGACTATATTTGCAAAGATATATTATTTCGATAGTGACTATATTTCTATTTGTAAGTTAAATGTAGGAACCTACTATTTTATTAATTTTATTGACCTTGGGACAACTTTAATAAAAAGAAAGGACTGTGTGTGTACGCTCAGTTATGGGTTAATAAAAATTTTATAGGCAATGAAGGTTTTAAATTCTTTTTGTGTTTTTTTTTAATATACCTATGGCAGTGTATCTAAAAGGATTTAGCATAAAGACAACTAGAAAGTGCTAAAAAAAGGGATATCATTGTCACGTGATAATTATCGGGCAGTAGATATCTTGTGCAGAAAGTTAATACCGACAAATCCTAGAAACTTTTCAGCCAGCCAGCGGTAAATACCAATTAACTATGTCTGTTTGTTTATTACGATTTTAAGCCTAAACATCTCAACCTATTTTATTTGACTTAAATATTAATACGTCATTTTGAGTGATATTATGTAATATATAATAGGTATTTGTAATATCTTGTAAAAAGACAATTCAAGAATTGTTGAAGGAAATTTTAATAAAATAGGTCAAAAGAATAATAAAAGCAAACGATAAATCCCTTTAAGCTTCGGTATAAAAACAAAAACTAAATAATCTCATCGGACATTAAAATTTGAATAAAAATGAAAAGAGACCCGCGGTCCCCACGCGTAAATCTCCCCATGTACCGGCGCTGGCACAAGATTGATCGCTCAATATGAAATATGTATGCTTGTTCCGACCAAGAGTTACGCATACGAGTGTGCTCAAATTATGGATGTGACATATCGAAATTAATAGAGCTAATTTAATACGTTAAGTATAATAGACTTGTGCTTTCAAGAATAAGTCGAACATAAAGGAAAATAGAGGAAAAAATATTTCTTTAACACGGAAAAAGTAAGTGACGAACGAACAAAGCGGCCAACAAAGAGAATAAATTAGTTTAGATTAAATAAATGTATTTCAAATGTCGTTCTTTACTTTAGTCGTCAAAATTTACAGAGAAGCAGAAATACATCATACGTGTTCATGTTCATAATATGTATTTGTATATAAACACATGTTTTAGTTTAAACATAAAAATATCAACATCAATGTAACCACAGTAATCGTTGACCCATAAACGGTATTTATTAAAATTATAATAGGAAATAATCGAATCAATATGGAGGTACTTTAATAAATAAAAAAAACAGTTCACTTTGCCACATCCATATTTTTTTATGAAACCGTTTTTTAACTCCATGTCCACATTAACTGTCGCCCTGCTGCCCATAAATTAAATCCACCACTAATGAGTTAGATTATGACGTGCTCTTTAGGAGTCTATTAATTTGGTCTGGCACTGGTGGTCCAAATTCATCGATACAATATTTATAATTAAAATTATTAATAATAAATATTGTAGCTGTCATTTTTTTTTTGTTAAAGTTCGTTTTAGCTATTTGTAAGTTAAACAATTGAAACATGTTTTAGCTTAGGAATAAAGTAAGTTGATATGCTATTAAAAATCACAATAAGTAATTACTTCAAGCCCAAGATTTTAGTAGTGTGCCCCACTGCGTCACTTGGGCAGCCTGGCGTAACTTGTGTTAATAATAGGTGACGGTAGTCACCTACCATTAAGTGGGCTGTCAGCCTGTGTGATAAAAAAAGAACCTTTCAATAAAAAAAGAAAAAATCTCCGCCTATTAAATTTTCCCGATTGAATTCATTTTCAATTGATAATGACGAAGTTTCGTGTTTAGAATACTTCGTATGCGAAGCCGCAGCCAAAAGCAAATAAGTTAAGTAGGCATGAACCCCTGGGATGAGTGGTTAGGGCATTTGCCTTAAACTTCCGGGTTCGAAACCCGGCAGGATTAACTTATTTTACTATCATTTTTCGCTTTATTTCAATCTTTAAGCTTAGCTACTTATTACGTTTCGTACTTTGGTGAATGCTTTTGCAACTCGAGATCAAAATTTATGTAATTCAAATATATCTGACTACTTACTTTAATAAAGACACTATCTTCAACGACGTCTATCATTAATCATTCGTCCATTTCAAGTTCAAGTAATGAGGTATTTAAGATAAGAAACTATAAATTAAGACATTAAAATGAATCATTTCACAGATAAACCTTAATATAAATTCTGAATATATTTAGAAATTTCAAAGCTAACCCTGTCAATTTATTAACAGAGAGTTAAGAGTTACTAAAAGCCAATCCGTGTTGTATCTATTTCTATTCTATAGCGGCAATATAGGAAATATTTGGCTCTAGATATAAAAATAAATGTCTTTTATATTTTTTGTATACTCGTATCTATTTTTACACGATGCTAAAATATTGAATTGAATTTAAGAGTTTTTGAGAAACATAGATATGATAGGACACTCTAACTTCTAACATATAAGACACACACACACACATATATATATATATATATATATATATATATATATATATATATATATATATATATATATATATATATATATATTAAATTACCTATTAAATAAAAATATAGATAAATAATAATTTTGTAGTTACAAATTACTATTGCATTGTTTACAAAAATATTAACAATACATTGCAGTGCTAAAGGCTATGAAGTGTGAGTATTTTAAACCATAGAATACTAATGTAGTCTTCTGTATAAATCGTCGGAAAGTATGAAAAGAGAAAAGTAAAAATACAAATTTTAAATTTTACTGCATTTGCAAAATTAATTTTGCAAAATCACTCTTACGCGAATTGTGAGTTATCGCTTGACGTATGTCACAATATTGACTTCAGTTCCCGGATTTCAAAACGACATAAGTTGCCTATTGTTAAATTTTCCATGTAGATAAACAAAAGGGCATAAAATTGCAATTTCTTCATGCTGTTATATATGAACTGTGGTTCCAGTAATAGCGATGCGCTATCTGTCTTTTCAGAGCTGAACACTTATATATATGTATGTATGTATGTATATCAGGGAAGCATAGTAGATTTATTTTTATGAATTATTTATTTTTTTGATATGGTTACCTGGCAGAAATTGCAAATCAACGAATACATATTGTTCCAAAAGATGCTCCAGTTATTGTTTTATTGAAGCGTTTATAAAAATTATTGCTTTGACCAAAATTTGACTAAATACTGAAACAAGATTTTATAGAGTCTAATCAAGATATAACCTAATCTGAACACTGATTATTTTGTACCGTCTTGTGTACTTATAGTGTGTAAAAATTAACGTGGACTTTAGAAAAAATGTAGGTACCTATTATGATTATATATATTTCAAGTGATTAAAGTTTATTTTGAAGTCTATTTTTTTTAACCATTTAGCAATTGTTACAAAAAATATTCACATGGTATTTATTTTAACTGGGCACAGGGTATTTTTATTGATTGATCTTCGTAGACTATTTTATTGATTGATTGATTTTTTATTTATTTTGAAATAAACTAGGCTTTACGTTTTCTACAAAACATCAAGTTTTGTACTGATCGCTCCGCTTATGGTATTCCGCCCGCAGTGGTACTAAACCCTTTTAAAACTATATGTGTGGTCCCTTCAAATTCTTGTAACTGTTAAAATGTTATTTCAAAATTGTGAAAAGTTGCAATCTACATATAAATTCTATTACAAGCTGGTTTTGTAGGAGTTGTCATGCCTTTAGCGCTTTTTTTAAAGATAAAGCAACGCAATGATTTAAAAATAAGCATTATACAAGTAGAGGAATTTGTCATATGTATACGGATCTGGCGAAATGGACACGAAAATAATTGTCGGATAAATCCGACTCTGGCTGTCGAAGGATTAAATTTAAACAGCTTTGTCCCTATCTAAGCGGTGTGAAGGCTTTGCAATTTTTTGTGCAAATTATAACATACTCTCCATGTTTATTGCTGAATCCAATAGTGAAAACCGTATCAAAATCCGTTTGATAGTTGAAATTAAAGAAGAAACAGATAGAGAGTTTATTTTATAATATGTATAATGAATAAATAAATATATTCACACATTGTTTGGTTAATTTCTAGGGTTACTAACCACTAGACCAAAGGTGTCGTCAAATAGCAGTTATAATACCCATTCCAAAAACATAAATTTGTAAATTCGTAACAATAAATCAATACGCTTTGTAATGGGTGTTAATAATGACTTTACTTTTCAACAAAAGTGCTAATACAAGTGTAATAGAAGTAATGTTTAGGCTTTTGGTTCCATTAGTTCGGTACCAAGACGTTCTCGTCGCTGTAACAGAGTAATTTTGTTAACAGATACAGCCCGCCTATATTTTGTTGTCTATTTACAAAATGTCTTATAATAAATGTCTCATTTGGAACATTTTGGGAAAATCAACAATAAATAAATGCCAAAAATCAAAAATAAATAAATAAAATCCTTAATATTAACAAAGTCGTCCGCCGCGTCTGTCTGTCTGTTCGCGATAAACTCAAAAACTACTGCACCGATTTTTATGCTGTATTCACCAATGGATAGAGTGGTTCTCGAGGAAAGTTTTAGTATATAATTTTCAACGCGGACGAAGTCGCGGGCACCAGCTAGTAAATAATAAATGCCTGGTTGATTTAGTTAATTGTTGTTTTTCTATTATATTGATTATATTTTTTTCTGTTTTAATTTTTTTGTCGTTTTTATATATTTATATATTTTTGTTTTTATTTCTGTGTCTCAAAAATTAATAAAATAAAATGAATTGACATTTGACAATTGTGTACACTCGTCATTATTGTATTTTCTATCAGGTTGTATTAAAAAAAAAAATTCACCAAACAATTTTTTTTTTATTTTTTTTTTCACGTTGTGTCTGAAATCCCAGAACTAAAATGTTGTATCTACATTCACTCATTACTCTATGCAGTCGAATTTCAATCCAGACATCATTATAGTTACAATCGTGCGAAGGCCCATGAAGGGATGACTGTGCTTAAAGATTTGTTTGCTAGAAGGTAATTTTCAAATATGTACAACTGTACATCCGTACTTCCGTACTTATATTATAAATGCGAAAGTATGTTTGTATGTATGGATGTAGGGATGTTTGTAACTCTTTCACGCAAAAACTACTAAACCGATCACCATGAAATTTTGCATAAACGTTGTCTGGGACACCAGAAAAGACATAGGGTACCTTTCATCGTTCAACGCGGACGAAGTCGCGGGCACCAGCTAGTATGCAATATTTTTCCTTGAATTGAAAGTAATATCAGCATTTTAGCTTAACATATACGAGGAGCTATGTTATATGGTTTTTGGGTTAACTGACATTATTGGAAGACTTTTTAAGTATTGCTAATCTGCAGTGAACCGACAGTCTGTCTACCACCCTTTTAATATTAAAAAAAATGGGCGGAACGCATCCCAAAACTTCTCTTACAAAAGTTGTCTTAATATCACGTTTTCGTAAATTTTAAATTCGTTTTATTATATAAGCTATCTCTACCGGCATTTTTATTTGCAAAATAGGTATAATACATAAACCTTCCTTGTTTATCACTCTTTCTCTTAGTGAAAACGGTATCATAATAAGTTGGGTTGTACTGTAGAAGTTAGAGAAGAAACTTTTGTTTTACAATTTTAATATAAGTATATTTCTTTTGCTATACGAATGAGTGCACAAGCGGTCTCAGAGCGTCTTCAAGGCGCCTTTCTAGTGGAGTTAAGAGTAGCAGATAAATCTCAACAGAGGAAATATACGGAGTATATTCTCATTACATGAATCGCTTGGTTTCTTGCTCCCTCTTGCAACGTGTTTATTGCAATAACTCCTTTGGGAACGGTCACGGTCAGTAGTTTACCTGACTTCCTTCCTTACTACACCAATTTTTTTTTTGCTTTTCTGTTGTGGATAACAGAAATGTGTAGTTTGTTTACAAAGATAAAACAATTTTTCTGTGATGCTCACACACGTGATAAATACGGTTACTTTGTAATGTTTACAAAAAACTTAATTAGTATCGTGTGTGTCTATTATTTCCAGATAAATGATTTTTTTTTCTAAGGTAGTTTTTTTCCTAAATGACTGTACCTACTTACCATCAAGTGGACCGTTTAACATTTAAAAAAAGATCGCTAAATTTAATTTGAATAAGCACTTTATAAAAATAATTAGTGTCATCTTTCGATTGAAATCCGAGACGGTCCTGCTCCTTACACCTTGCTTAAATAATTTTCGGCAATACGTTACGAGCATTGAACTGTTAATAAAAAATTACCTTGCAAATACTTAATGTAGCGAAAGGACCGAACAATGAACGCTCACTTAGAGAATTTCCATTAATAGTATTTTCTAAGAGAGCTCCTAATTTGAGATTTTCAAACGTAATTGAATATTATCAAAATGAATGTTCGCTGAGTTTCTTCGTAAAAATTTATGCCCTAGTCTCTCGAAAGCGACTCTTTTTTTTCCTTCTAAATTGCTTGGCTTTGTTATTAATGACAATCGAAAATGGACACAAAACCTCCACGTTTTGGGTACAAAATTGCACGGCGGCTGTGTTTAATGTAATTGTATTTAACGAAAGCATTTTTTATTATCGTTCATTATTCTTCCGTGTGACGAGCGTCAGGTCTCAGGTACTCTAGCTTATTCGCTTCCAAATAAATCTTTGTTAAAATTTTAGGCACAGATTAGCCTTTTTCTATTTACGTTTCACACGAATTTGATGTCAGTGTAAAGAATAGAGAAGTCTTGGTTGTTACTTTGTTAGTACACTTTATGACGTAAAAATATCATTACAAATAAATCTACCAATGAATGAAATTGACTAACCTATCTATTGTTTAAATTCCAAACGCCTCTTAGAAAATATAATTTTCTATTAAAAAGTCCAGCCTTAACTCATACAAGCTGTCGTCAAAAGCCTTTGTCTGTTCGTTTAATCTCAAAACACGAACCCTTATCTTATATGAGACTCAAAACCTATTGTCCTGCACATCATACAGTTTTATACCCAATAACTTTAGGATTAAACTAACAGACAAAGCTGAACCTTAAGATTAGAGAGATAGAACTCAAACTCGATAGTTATATTGAGGTCATTATTGGAATATTTTCAATTACAGCGTCGCCGTGTTGTGTTGTTAAATTATATCTTTCATACGTTGTTAGTTTAACTAATATAAAATGCATTGTCTCGTTGTATGTCTTTTAACCCGACTCAAATTACAGTTAGGTAATATTTTTGCAGCTCTTTTTATGTTGTCCATTTTAACTCTCCAATTACTAACGATAAATTTTAAAGTACAATATAGAATAGTAAAATAGAAACAGAATTTAATAGTGCAACGCTCTAATTGTAACAAAAAACATTATATCTCTTTACACATCAATTAAAAATTGCAAGCTAGTGACACATTTGTATGACAATAGGCACATTATGTCTATTGTCATATAAATATGCTATCACAACAAAAACTACTGCAATATATTCAAAGAAGATTTGGGTCAATGGAACAATACTTAATGTTTTCATACGTGACGCGTTATGCTTGCTAGTTTTAAAATATTTCATAGTATTATATGAAAGTAAACAATCATCAATTTAATGACCTCATTATACATACTGATAAAATTGTTTTATTTTAACTTGCTAACTTGACACAAATAGACTGCAGTTTCGACAAAAACTATTATACATTTTAAGAATACAATATATGTAATTAAAATATTATATGAGACAATAATTATAATTATATTTATCAACAAAAAAAAACCTACAACACAATTAATTTATACAAAACATCTTAAAACAATACATCGTATTGCTAATTTAACGAGTTTTTAATATAATTTAAGTAAAAGTAATATTATTAAATGAAGATGTGATATGTCGCATTTTTGGGTTTTATCGTTTTTTTGCGTTGATGAAGGTAATATGTCCATATAAATGATTACAACCTTTAAGATAGTCGATTTAAGACATATTTTGGAAAATAGAAAGTTGGAAAAAGTTGTTATGTTACACTTAATTTTAAAAAGCAAAAAGTTCAGAAAAGTTTACTTTTGTTAAAGGACGAAGGAGCTATGTTCACTTTTTATTTTAAAAAATAATACAAGTGTTTAATTTCTATCATACCATTAATATTTTAGGTTGTTTACACAACTTTGCATCATAATTTAGTACAAAAATCAGTTCAGTGGCGACTTATCTCAAAACTTTAACCTCGATTTACACAAAATTGGAATTAAGCGAATTATCACCTTCATCCACTCACGTCTTCAAATGTGAAGTAATTCTATCTGTCTGTTACTATTTCATGCCTTAACTACTTAACCAATCATAATGAAATTTTGTATACACGTTATCAGGGATACAGGAAAGGACAGGAAGGTACCTTTCATCCAGAAAAAAAGACAGTGTTCCTGCAGGCATAAGTGTTTTTATGAATACGTGCTTAAACCTTATTATTTATTCTACTTAGATATGTGTCTCGAAGGACCAAATATTGAATATCAGTCAAATAAAATCATCTCATATGGCTTATGCTACCTTCATATAGATTCTCCTGTTTTATTTTATTTTTTAAATGTGATTACGCTTTTACAATCCTGTGAATAATTACACAGGGCAAATGCTTTTCGATTGTAGTTTTTTTTTTCTAACGTTCTACGGCCGTGCTAATTTGATGATGACAGACGGACGAACCCTGCCTACGTTCATTAGTGCTGATTGTAATTATCTTTGTAAAGAGACACTCGAACGGGTCCATTTTGGATGCTTTGTCTGTTTTTTTTTTACGTATTTAAGTGTTACAAACATTATTCTCCTTAATGAAAAAAAAAATGTTACTGTTCTAAGAGAATATCAAGAGATTTTTTTTTTGTATTACTGGCCGAAAATAACTGGTAAATTTTTTTTTTGTTTCTAACCAACACCCATTAATATGCCTATATTAACGGGTTTTGGTTAGTAACAAAAAAAAAATTATTTTAACCATTAGATTTATCCGTTACATTTTATGTTTCTTTGTCCATGACAGTCATCATCACCATCATCATCTCAGCCGCAGGACGTCCTCTGCTGGACATAGGCCTTCCCCATAATTTTCCAAAAGGACATCTAATTTGACATAATAGTAAAGGTATAATATAATAAAGATTTTACAATCATGCAAATTAAAAAAAAAAATGAAAAGGATAAAGTTGCAGGTAAATAAGTTCAAAATTAAATAAATGTTTAGCTTTTTATTAAAAACATTTTAAAATTTAAGTTGTCAACCGTTGTTAAAACCAACTAGAAAAATTATTTGACAAAAGTTTCTTCCTGAAGTATTAAAATTGGAAGGTATAAAAACTAAATTTAAATGAGAAATTGAATGGATGCAAATGTAATAATTAATGGTTAGCGGTACGGTTATATTATTAACATAAATATTATGCAAGCTCACAGGCTGAATATACTGGCTTCATTATTGCAGTATATACGCGTAAATTAATATATACTACTATTGCAACAATAATGTACTCCCGACCGTCAACTAATAAACAATATTCTAAAATAATCCGACAGCTTATTTATGTGAACACGTTTCATCGGAGGCCTAAATTTAAATTTATTTAGTGGTTACATATACATACATATTTTGGTAACTATATATGTATTATAAGCAATGCAATATTAATTAAGGTATGTATTTAGGTAACTAATAAATTTACAACTAATATATATATAAATCTAAATTGTATATAATATTAAGCTTCGGTCTCCTACGCAGGGTCCCAAGGATGTTGGCTGCATTATCGACCAAAGGTTTGGAAAAAATGTTAAAAAAATTATATAATTAGAATATAATAATACTTGTAAAACATTTTATTCTTGCCTTATTCTTCCTTAGAATTTCAAAACAGACTTTTTTAACCAGTATGTGTTTAGCCAGTGAAGACATGACTGTGGTTGCTGGCTTGAAAGCATAAGATTGCTGTGTATATTAAATTTATATTAAATTATTTCGAATATGTACAGTGTTTGTTTGTACATGTATTGGCAGGGTAACTTTATGAGAGAATTAAGTAGCTACAGGATAATATGTTTTAATGTTAAGTTGGGTAGACAGACTGAAGTCCATCTGATGGTAGATGACTACCGTCGTCTACAACACAAGCAACGCCACAGGTACTGCAAGTGCGCTGCCGAGTACCAGTAGAATTCAGGATTAAGGGATTAGGAAGGGATAGGAAAATGGGCTCTGACATCGCTTACTCACTCGCTGAAACACAACAGCACACATGCTATTATTTCACGGTGGTATTCTGTAAGGGGGTGATTTACTGCCGCCAGACGGGCTGCCCAAATGACTGCGAAACGCAGTGTGTGCCCTGCCACTACTTTCCAGATCCAGACCAGAGTCAACTTTGAAATCATGTCTAAAGTTGACCCTCTCGAATCTCTGGAAGCCCTGGTACAGACCGTTAAAGAAAGTTCCCTAACCACTCATCCAAAGGGATCGTTTAATTCTAAATAAAGTTAATTAAAATTAGGCTCTTATGCTGAAATGACAAACACATAGATTATATTTCGTTCGGGCGAACAGAGATGTTCAGCTTTTAAATTAAGCTTCATGCTTTACCTAACCAGATAACGGGTAAACAAGAAAAAATGGGTTCGCAAATGAAGACAAAAAGATCATATGGAAGCCGGGCCCTCGCAGAATCTAACAAAAATGATATTTGACAACCCGACACGGTGCGTTTCAACTTTTTACCCAAAAACTCTTTCAACACGGCGGCAAAACTCTTTACGAATGACTACAGATTATCAGAACAGAAAATGCTATTATAGTTGTAAATTATTCATAGAGTTACCAGTTACTTTGAGGGAATCCATTAGAGACAATTTATAATGGAAGGTATCCTATTTACTTGCTTTCGTCGAGACAACATCCACCATGTTTGTTTTAAACGATTATTAAAGGGCTACGTAACTTCTCATATGAAAACTTTATTCGACTTAGTAACTTTTATAACTAAAACACGTAAAATAAAGTCTTTGATTGAAAGAGTAACAAATAGCCGTGTGGCTATTTGTATGGCAATGCGTGTACCACAAGTTAATAGTTGAGAAGAAAACCAGTGATAATATATTATATTCTTTCTTATTTTCTTATAGAATCTGCATCAAAAAAACACATAGCAATTATAAAATTATTTGGAATCGTAAGTTACTGAAATTTATTCCTATACAGTAAACAATTGAAAACTTCTTTAGGCGGGTTGGACATTTTTTGAGGTGGGAAAAAACTATTGAACTCGCGACACTGTCATGTAATGTTTCTTGTGAAGCTTAGTTTTCACTTCTGACGTACAGTCCAAAGACTGACATGTTTTTTTTTTGTAAGCATAAGGATGCAAGAGTGCTGCGAACCTTTATATGATAGAGGATAATGGTCAAGGTAAGAGGATAGGGGGATGAGCTCTGGCAAGTCTTAGTCAACCAAAACGCAAGATCACAGGTTTAGTTATTAGGATTTGATAACTGTCGTTAGACGTAATATAATTAAATAAATAAGGGGCCATTTCCTAATTTTCTCAACCCTATTCCCTCACCCTTTATCTTACTAAGGTCGGCAGCGCACTTGGAGCAGCACCTATGGATTTTAATGGGTGACGGTACCCACCTATCAAATGGTCCGTTAACTCGCCTGCGGTCCAATCAAGTGGACTTACAGAAGGGGGCAAACAAGTGGAACTAAGAATCTGAAAGAAGCATTAAAATGTACTGATGGTAAACATATTTCCATAACAATCCTACAACTTTTCAAATGCATCCTCACCAACAAAACTCTAAAAGCTAAATGACTGTAAGAATCCATCCCAGTTTCAATTTATCACCGAGAGATGGCGTCGAATGTATGAATGAATTGAAAGTTAGATTACACAATTTAAATTCCCCCTTCATGCAAAATAGGGACGGAGAGATGAGGTCGGGAGGGGTAGAGGGAAGAATACATTATACTGGTGGGGGGGGGGGGGAAGGTTGAAATATTTACCTCGCGGGAGTTTGGAAGTGTGTTCGACGGAGCGAAGCAAAATCTTAATGGATTATGTTATGATTGGACCACTCATTTTACCTGCTGATATTTTGCGCGGTTTTTTCTTCGCGTTCGCAGTACATTGGTTTCTATCAAGTATTAAACGGGCCTCGTCCGTCGCTGGGACTGTTTTTTTTTTTTAACTGATCCCCTTTTGAACACGGGACGGCAAGCAATTAGGAGGAATAACAATTTAATTTTTTTCAACGGGTGTCTGCGGCTAATCCAATTTCAATCTTTTTTTTCGTACACACTCGGCTTTGCGAATAAATCGATTAGCGGGATGAATGTTCCGCTTTGAAAGGGTTGAAAATAACATTTTCTATTTCAGGATTGACTTTATTTTCATGCGAGTGTCGATTTACTTTATTTAGAACTCTAATTGGCGATGATAGACCCAATTTCATTTGACGTTTCTTAAACACGTGTCAGTATTGACGTATCTTAAAGACCAAGATTTAGTTAATCGTTAACTTGTTTTTGACAAAAAAATACCTTACTCACTTACTTGTTTACTTACTTACTTATTTATTTTCTTACTATATTTTACTTACTTACTTATTTGCTTATTTAATTATTTACTTTACTTAATTGCTTATTTATTTACTTACTTGTTTACTTAGAAAAATATCTTTCTAAACTTTTAATATCTACTTCAATTATGTTGAGTTATTAGACTACCATTTGCAAGAACCCAAACTAAATCAAATAAAAGAATTACGTACTTTATAAAATTTATAAAATATAAAATTTTATACGTCAAGCGAGCGATCGTAAAGTGTGATGGAGGTGTCATGTGACGGTAAGTGGTTACCATTGCCTACAATAAATAGTAGAAACTCTGCCGACCCTGATTATCGCTGAAGGATAAACAACAAAGTGGTAATAGGATAACGTTACAACTTTTTCTTTGGATTGTTAGACAGATGGAACTCTATTAATAAAAAGTATAGACAGGATTTCAGCAATATATAGATATTAATAGCAACTATATAGATATTGAGGGAAGCGGAATAGACTCAAGAAATATTTTTTTTCTTGCAAAGCAAAAGAGCCTGGCTGGAAACAGTCATAAAAATTTAAATACGACTCAAATTGGTCAATGCTCCTTACAAAGGATCTGGGTTAAAGCTAAACCCTCGCGGATGTTTTGGTAACTTTAAAAAATAACTGTTTAATGTTTGTTTTACCCACATTCTGCACAATTAGCGGTTTCGCAAATTCACTAAAACCTATGAATCATGGATTGATGTTTTGCGTATTTTTAGCGAGTTAGCGAATGTTATTCGTGGAGGCGTTAATAAAGGCGTTAATTTTAATAATCAACCTGCTAATCGTGTGAACCGTAAAACAAATATTTAATGTTATGTACAATCAATTCTGTACATTGATACAAAAAAAATATATAAAACTAGCAACCCGTTCTCGTCTTCGCCCGTGCAATTTTTATATATACGAACCTTCCCCTTCCCTCTTTCCATATGTGAAAACCGAATTAAAATCGGTCGACCCATTCTTGAGGTTTTAATATTAACATTGTTGTATATTATGTATGACTTTATAATGTTATTGTGAAATAGATGTATCGTATAAAGATGTGAAGTAACTATGAAGAATATATTTTTGTTTCTTAATGTTATTTGTACCTTATAAATATCCCAACATGTGTTAATTGATTTATCTCTAACTGACAAGGCTGTATGTCAGGGCAATTATCCGAAAAAGTTAATTAGTGCCAGGGCACACTGCGATTCCCAGTCAAATGACTGGCCACTCGCCTGGCGACCGTGAAAGAAGACCACTGTGAAAGATTCCAGAGACCAGTTCTCTATCCCTACCTTATCCTTTATCCTTGCAGCACCTTTTTTATTACTTAAAAAAAAATCTGACGATTTACTTAAAAACAGGATAAACCGATTTTGAGGTCATTCATTAGTAAATAGAAGATTATTAAAAGAAAATCTAAGATTCCTTTAATTTGAGATTTTGTGGTTTAAAAAATTAAAATCTATTGGAAAATATAATGTTGAAAATTAGTTGATTTTAATTATAAACTATGAAAGAACACTTAAAACGCTAACTTCAACTTCAAAACAACATTAACTACAGCTGCTTTTCTTAACAAAAAGAAGGTGGAACCATGAATTTGTTTCCGCCATTCCTTCACTTACATTACCGGCTGAGTAGTACATTCTGTGTACTCGCTTTAAGAGCGGTTTTAAGAGCTAAAGAGCGTGATTTATTGCGCGTTTTGTACGATAGCCAGCTAGTATAGGTTTAAGCCCCATTATAAAAACACCTATTTTTATAATCATCAGTAATAGTTTGGAAAATATAAAACACTAGAGTATCAAAGTGACTAATTAAACGTCATTAAAACATAAAGATGTCACCGCTTAAGGAATTCCCATAGAAATCCGCTTCTTTGTGACGACCTCCTTTCAAATTTACCATTCACAAACATTTGCGGTCTATTAATTTCTAAGCTTTGTAGAAGTATGACTAATTTGCAGTTGTGTTATGGCGCTTTTTATAGTTTTGTGGGTAAAAAAAAATCAGTGGCACTCCGGGAGTGCCGACAGAAGTAAAAACTTGAAGAATTATGTGTGTATTTTTTGAATCGTCAGGAAAGTACATACTAGGGCTGCTACTTAAGTTTTGAGATCAACAAATACAAATACAAAATACAACATTATTTATTCATCTATTTAAGTCTAGGTACAAAAAGCGTGTAGGGGACCTCCTATTAATAAAAACAAATATTTATAATCGGAAACGGCTTCATTGTTTTTCAAAATATTCTCCATTAAGATCAACACACTTTTGCATACGTTTAAACCAATTGGCGAAGCACTTTTTCCATTCCGCTTGAGGTGCCTCCAAAACATGTGATTTGAACGCATGAAGCGCTTCTTCAGGCGTCGAAAAAAGTTGACCACGCAATTTATTTTTGATGTGCGGGACTAAAAAGAAATCATTAGATGCCAAACAAGGACTGTACGGCGGATGACCCATCAATTCGATGTTTTGACTGTTCAAAAACGTTTTTGTTTGAGCTGATGTGTGAGAGCTTGCATTGTCGTGGTGGAGAATGATTCGTTTTCTGCGATTAGTTTCCCTGATTTTTCCGAACACTTCTGGTAAGCAATTACTGGTGCACTTGTTTGCCAGAAGTGTTGCTAACAGTGGTCTTCTATAAATGGGGGCTGCTAGACGGTCTGTCCAATATGTGACTGCAGGTCTTCTAATATAGTAATAAAGTACCTAACTAGTATTTGGAAAGTAAAAATATGGATATTTGAATCCATATTAACTTTACTAATTTTGTAACTTAACAGACATATTTAAAAAATATAAAAAATATTATAGTGGTTAAAACATTTTTATTTTAAACAGGCAAGATATCAATGCAATAAAAAAATAATTGAAATTGACACTTTAGTAGGTACTATAAAATTTGATGGTCACGCGGCGTTTAAGCTCTTTCAAGTTTTTAACAAAATTCATTAGAAATATAGTAGAAGCAATACAGGAAAAAAAAATAGAACCCGATATAAAATCTTTACTAGTTTACTTGAAAAATGATTCAACGTTTTTAACAAATAACTCATTTAGTCAGAACCTGAGCATTACATATTTTTTATTACATTAAAATTTATCTAGTTTTTCTTTAATTCGATATGCCAATTATACAATTTGAACCATACATAAAATAGTCACGCAAAGACGATGAGTCACAACTCATGAATCACGACCCAACATTTTATGAGAGAGTTAAATGGGAGTCAATAGATCCGATACGTTTTGGAACTTAATAAAGATCACTGTTTGTATTTTTGAAATGGCATTGTAGAAGGTTCACGGTTCAAGGAGTTTAACTCTGTCACACCGTAATGTGTATATTGGCTTAGTAGGTACTTAATAGAGTAATAATCTATACTAATATTATAAATGCGAAAGTATGTTTGGATTCATGGTGAACCGATCACCATGAAATTTTGCATACACGTTGTCTGGGACACCAGAAAGGACATAGGGTACCTTTTATCCAGAAAAAAGGACTACTCCCGTGGGATAAATAAAAATTAAAAAAACTAACGCGTGGCCAAAGTGTTATAGCAATACGAGGTCAAGCTTTATATTGCTTTTTTTTTTTAATTTTCAACGCGGACGAAGTCGCGAGCACCAGCTAGTAATTAATAAAATTAAAAGTATATCTACAAGTATTACCAAATTACTTTTTATGTAGAAGTTTAAAATTAAAACATATTAAAACTTCATAAGTTTATTGTACATAAGACTTATGTACAATAAACAGTAATAAAAAACTACAATAATAGGTGGAAATTTAAGGAAGTGTTTCTCTTTAAATTTTATGCCCGATTGCTTCGTTTGCATGATGTGTTTGGATTATCTTAAATGTTGTTAAAGTTGGTGTTGATTGAGGAAAATATGACTCACCTGAACTCCTCGCATCGACCAGCCTCATATCTATGAAACACGTCACTAACAACACAAACACTATTGTTTTTAACCTTAAAGACCAATGTCCTTTATACCTCACTTCACTAAATCTGTCACTAATTTTAAATCTGTCTAAACTGTAATTACTATTCCTAACAAAGTATTTGCTCTCCTCTCTGAGCCTGCTCGCTCCTCCTCTGTCCTCCAGTAAAGATTTGATGTCCTCCAAACTGTTTCGTTCGGAGGAGATGGTATTTTCTAATGGCTCCATGGGCGGGTGGCGTTTCGCCATGGTTTTTCTAGTGCGTGGCTCCATTTTCAATAAGGTCAAATGGCTGCATGTTGCTTCGGCATCTGTAATGAAGAAAATATAAAACGTTTAAAACCAAGTCCAAATATGAATATTTAGTTCAAATATATTAAATAGTATTCATATTTATGTTTTATTTATTATTATTTAATTCATACTCATAATACATATACTAATACTGCATACGTACTCATGGTGTCTACAGTAAATAAATTGTGTCTTTTTATATTTAAATATTAATTTGAAATATTTCTAACAAGTACAATTGAAAGGATAATTGCAAGCTTACATTTGAAAGCATAATTAATTATATACTTGAATTTGAATGTCGATCCTAACACCACAATGCGTGATTGTCGACTAACAAAAAACACAGACGCGTTGAAGCTTACTTTAATCGTGGCTGCGTTTAAAAGAGGTCAAAACGTTTGTAATAAGTGAGATTCTTTCACTTATTTCGCACTTAGTGATGCGAATTAATATATTTTTATAGGATTCTCTATATAATATAATATTTATATTAATTTATACATCTTCATTCATAAAATTGATTGTCATGACTAGGTCATGACTGACTTATCAACGCACAGCCTAAACTACTAACTAGAAAACTGAAAATATGAAGGCACCTTTTTCTGGCTTGCTAGTTGGAAAGTATATTTATATTCTAATACCGCCCATGCGCTATAAAGGTCCTAAGAGATCTCGGAAGACAAAAAATGTAATCGTCACCATTAAAGTACCTATACGCAATGCTCCACATCACCAGTCCAGGCACACAAGAACTAACAACTTAATAGGGTAAACGTACGAATAGTTGACAGCATCAAATTTACAAACAAAAACTCTCGCACGTTCGTAACGCGGCAGAATAAGCTGGAATGAGGAGATACTGACAACTTAATAGGCAATTCATCAGGCGTTGTGACAGTGTGTTATCGTGCGTTGTTAAGAGCGGGGGGGGGGGGTGTTGTGTTATGGGAGGGGGGGGAGGGGTAGTGCATTGAAGACACCTGCGTCCTAGTGACGCAGATAGAGGGGCTGCGAGCGAGATGAACTTGTTTCTCAAAGCCGGATTAAGAACAGGTCTAGACTTACTAATGACTTGCTTTCTGTTTTTTTACTTTTTCATTAGAATTTATTGTAAAGCCTCAGATTTGTGGACGTGTTTACAGAAGTCGGTTAAATTAGAATTAAATGAAGTTATTTAAATTTATTAAGTTTTAATTAAATTTTATTAAATTATTTTTTTTAAATTTATTAAATTATAATCATTATTCGTGCATTTTCATCTTCAAAAGTAGACCAATCATCAATTGGAATATCTGCCACCACTCATCAAAACAATAATAGGCTTGATAGGTGTTACCAGCAATGCGCCTAGCAATAACAAATTTAACAAATAACTAAGTTGGCAATTTCATCAAAACTTTGTTCAATTCTATTGATGTATTCACTATAATAAAATAAATTTGAGAGTAACTTTCATCTCCTTCTGAAGATTTTTTTTATATTTTAATTAATTTCTAAGCTACGCCATTAGTGCTGCAAGTGAGCTGCCGACCATAGTAGTATTAAGGACAAGGAATTAGGTTTTGGGAAATGGGCAACAAGAACTGTACTTCACTACATATTATAAAACAAAGTCCTCCGCCTCGTCTGTCTGTCTGTCTGTTCGCGATAAACTCAAAAACTACTGCACAGATGTTGTTTTCACCAATGGATATAGAGGTGTTCTCGAGGAAGGTTTTAGTATATAATTTTCAATGCAGACGAAGTCGCGGGCACCAGCTAGTATATAATACATTAAGGCCATCTACTTAACTTAACTTGGCACCAATGTCGACGAACAGGTCAACAACTGATCCCGGCTGAGCAGGAAGTGTAGAGTGGGGGGGAACCGATATCTATGGGAAAACCGTAAGGTCGTATGCGCCAAAAAAAAAAAAATTTTTTTTAAACTTTTTAATAGAAACTATTGTGTTATTTTGTTGTACGTATTTAACAGGTTAATATGAACTTACGAACGAGTATATTGTAATACAAGTAGTTTTTGAAAAAGAATAATTGTACTGCTCTATTTTTTTTATAAAAGTTAACCAATGATGTAAAGTAGTGCAAAATTAAGTCAAAGTATGGTACCAAAATTTGGACTATAAATATAACTATAAATTAATATCAGTTCATATAGTGACTATATAAGTAAATATTATTTATCATTATATAATCTTATGTTTTGTAATTCGTGACCTCAAAATCTTTAACTTTCTTATTGGTTATGAATCCATCCTACATCTATCTAACATTATTAGTTTCTCTCATATTTCATTGTAAAAGAGAGAAAGATATAATATGTTTGTTTTCTAATATCTTTAAGAAAACAATGTTATTATTGCACAATAAATGATATCAGTCAAGAGCGGTTTGAGGATATATCTTATCTTTTTCCTTCAATATAAGTGAGATAGACAACGCAATCGGGAACAAAGTATAGGTATACTATATGTGTGTAATTGTGTATATATATCTCCGAGTCCCAGGTGCAGTCCGGTGTTGGACGAACTCATTAATCTCGCTGCACGTCTCTATCCTATCCGCATTAGCTCGTACTAGGAAATAAAGATTCCTATCGTTTTCCAGATAGTTTGAGCGAGCTATCTGGAAAACGGGTTTTAGGTATGAACAGTTAGAGGGAATATATTGAAAATTTCAATTGCATGCACGTGTGTGGAACGAATCGGTTAGGCATTGGATCAAATTTAAAAAAATCAGTTACAATTATCATACAATTTTTGTAAGACATCCGTCGATCGACTATGATACTATACACAATCAGCTAAAAAAAAAACGCTTGGGTAAAAAAAAAACAATTGAACATTTGGGTGCGCTTTTGTATTAGTATAATTCGGTCAGTTCAACCGCAAACATGCCACATTGCTCCTTTAGAAATTCCAAAAATCACACATCTAGGACGCCAAAAAAGGATGGAATTTCATATTTTCGGTAAGTAAATAAGTAAAGTCCACGATAATAAATCCATATATAGGTTAAGCGTTTTCTTTTGTATTCTACTTTTTGTTTTGTACTGTGCATCTGTGTAATAATTGACAAGACGAATGTTTTAGCGCATTAATTGTTAAGAATATTGCAAAAATATTTCCTAAGACCACATTCGATCACTCTTCTACACGGAAATTCGCTCAATCTTGTCACTGCGAAGATCGGAAGGGTCCGGCGGTAAAAGATCGTAACTGAAAATTGTTTTTGCCCCCTAGAGGGACACCTGAACGCTTCAGGTATACTATAACTCCGTCTGATAGTAAGATCGTTCGCATTTGTCGTGAGTTATTGCGGAAATGCAATTTTCAGTGTTATTATTCTTCATTTGTGCTTTATAAGATGTCAGCGTCCTTTCCTAGGGTACAATAATAATTGACAGAGACAATTTTAATCCACATAGTCATAAATTAACTTAAATTTAGGCTGCACGAATCAGGTATTCGTTAAAATGAATGTCGATTCCTGACAAGGTTTTTTATGGAATATTTATATTTTTTCTTTAGACCTAAGAACAATGTTGTTCTTTCGGCGTGTTCGAATTGTGAAAATTTAAATTTATTTTATAATCGTTCGTAAGGAGTAAACTCCAGTCGTGCGTCGGAGCTGACACACACACATTTTTTTTACATTAAGGTCACTTGATAGTAGGTGGCTACCGTAGCCTATAACACAAAAAACGCCACTGGTGCTGCCAACTACAGTAGGATTAAGGATGAGGGATTGGAATGAACAGGGAAATGGGCTCTGGAATCCATTACACACTCACCGAAACACAGCAGCACGTGTACTGTTATTTCATAGTGGTTATGTAATTAATATACATATTCTTAAGTAATAAGAAATTTTTATACGGGGTTATTTTTAGAACAAAATATGTGAAAGAACCAGAAACTTTTTCCTTTAATTAAATGTAGGGATTCCACTTATTGGGTTTCCCCTCCGGACCGTTTTGTGTGTGCTTTTGAAGAGCTATCTTAGGTACTTAGACCTTAAGTAATTTCCATTAAAACTGACATAAAAATATTTTAAAAAAAAAACACACAACTAAATTATATAGCAAAAAAAAATTTTTTTTAGCAATTTTATTATTAGAGCGCTCTCTAAAATCGAATTAAATTTGAATAAATGCTTTGCAGACAGTTCGGTGGACGCTAAGAAGAAATATAAACAGTCATTAATCGTAACAAACCGGGGAGGTCCATTCCTGCTTAACCCCAGGGAGGTCGACCCAGGTGCGGGAATTCCCCTCCCCGTCCCTTCTCTGCCTCCGCGCCACTTGACGGATTGTTTGTTTTACCATTTCCGGTCTCGTTGCTTGTTTTTCGGATACAATAATTTGCAGTTGCAACATTCTCTATTTGAACAGCATTTATTTCTCCTATTTTACAATAACATATTATTATGTGTATTTATTTACATGTTAACTATGTAAATATTTTATTTAAAAATAACAATCTTAATGATTAAAATTGGCTTAAATTAATGTATGTAATAATTTTAATGTAGCGATATTTTGTTAATTAGTATTATGAATCATTATAGCAATATGATTTGAAAGTTATTAAGTCCGCCTCTGTATTCTCTGTATGATACGCTTTCCTTTTCATTAATGGAAAAATAACAAATTGTAAAAAATGGATCACGTAGTATGGGTACTATCCCTTATTTAATAATGCGATAAAATTTGTATTTTTCTTATAGAATTCATTACAGTTCTTGGAATAGCTCGCAGTGAAGGTGTTATACTCGTAAGTGCCCGCCGATCTAAATATAGATCGGTTTTATGGTGTGTAAATTCCTCGGTCAGAAGCAAAAACCCTTATTATCTCTACTCTGAACATATATTAAATATAATTAAAATATTATTATAACTAAAGAACAACACTTAGTGCTTAAGGACCACACTTTGCTGTCATTTAAGGACTGTTTCATTATTCTTCTTAAAGAAAAAAATTTAAAACTTATTTCGAGAACTATTTACAAGTATGTCAAATTAAATTAGATTGAGAAATAAAAAAAAGTAATTTAAAAGAATTATATACATCAATGACTGATCGTTTCACCTCTATTTATTCTTAAGGATTTTAATTTGTATTTATTCTCAAGGGCATAAGATTATAAATGATCTCTTGCAAAACATAGCTATAATATATTTTAATATATCGTGCTATTATATATATTACGGTATACGTTAGTGACGTCATAGAAATATATATTATAGCTGCGTGTATGGTCACTCCAATATTTGTACAGAAAATATATCGTAATATGCCTTGCTATAATTTATATTAATATTGGTGTGACGGGCTTTACTCACATACCAACAGTTGAATGTTGTACAATAAAATATAAACCTAACAAATTTAAATGCCACGAATCCTTTTGGTGATAATTTAATTTTTTATGTTTATTTTATCTTACGTTTTTAGTCTTTGTTTAGAATAGCTTTACAACCAACGCTTGACTAAGCATAGGGTTAAACATCATACATACATTTACATTTCATAGCTTAGAAATAGCCTATAAATTCTGGGAAAGGATCATGAATGTTTTAGGGGCAAAAAGTAGTATTTTCAAAAGTTAAATCATGCTTATAAATTAAGAAGAATATTTTGAGTGATTATAAATAAGTAAAATACATTTCTAAATTCAAATTGTAAATTTATATTTCATTGGCATATAATTCCGTTAAATTAGTTACGATTAACACAACATAAACCAATAAAACGTAATGTCTGTAGTTTCTCATTAAAATGCGTACATTAATATTAGATCCGTTAAGACCTTTAATAACTCGACTCAATGTCAGTGTGGAAGGCGAAAAGCATATTAAAACGCGCATTAAGTTCACTTAATGAGCGGACAACTGTAAAACAGTAAACTCGTGAATAGAATGTATATTACTTACTAATATTAAATACATTTTCAAAAACACATCCACGCACAAATACTACTGTGTTGATGAAATTTTATGATATGTACATACATACAAAAAGCAAACTTCAATTTAGCAATTATTATTATTATTAACAAATTTATTATTATTATTATTAACAAATTTAGATTTATACACTCTTTTCCTTATATAGAAGCTGTGTTCGTTTTATTTTCGAGCTCAAAGATTTGGGTTATCCCAAATCTTTTCAAAGTTCAAGTGAATGCATCTTCTGGGTGAGTTCGCTCCATCATAGGCCTCATCTTCGCTACACATCAAAAATCATTAAAAAAAAAGAAGAAACATATTCTGGTATAAATTCTGTAACTTATCAGAGAGATAAGACTTATTTTATTTATTTATTATTTATCATTATACTCGTATGTAAATTTTTTATTGCAATTTTTATATTAAAAAAAAACACACACTGATGAATTATAGAAAAAAAGTTTACGAAGATAAGCGAAATGTAATTTTTGCTAATAGTATCTATTTTCAAGTCTTCTCTCAGTTGATCATCCATGGACATAACTAGTCATAGGCTATCTATAATATATATAAAATATCCCAGGTGCATTTATGTATCTACCCTTTCAAATAGCCAAATTTTTTTTTCAAGTAATTTCAGTGTTTATGGTATTAATATGGTATTAGTCATCCTTATACCATGATCGACAGTCAAGCAAACGTTACAAACGTTTATTAAGTTCATGCTAAAAGTCATCATACATTAAAGTAATCTCATCTATATATTTATTCTATACATATTATATTATAAAATAATGTACTGTCCGCTTCTGTCTTTTCCCCCAATAACTTCTTCTAAACTACTTAACAGATTTTGAATTAGTTTTCATTAATGGAAAGAGCGATAATCGAGAAAAGTCAAGTCTTCTGCGTGTATAAAATATGCAGAAAAATTGCAATGAAAAGCCGGGTGCGGGTCGATAGTTTCGAATAAATTATGTAACATCTTATACGAATAAACCTTCTAAATGATTTATACCTAAGTAGTCAGGAAACTACTTTATGATTGCGCGAGGTCAAAGCATTTGAAATAGAAAATCAGTAGCGTAGCGTAGTTTCAAGTTTTCAAAGCCCGATAAGCATCTAAATTCTAGACTATTTCCCTGTGGATCCAGGTCTCAGACCAACGTCACAACCAACTGTAATTTAAGCGGAGTGAACATAGCGATATATATTTTTAAATTATTATTGAAAACTACTAATAATTTAGAAATTATAAGAGCAAGGTAAACATTTTCAATTCAAGCAAGGTAAAATTTTCAAGAGCAAGGCAATTTTATAAATAACCTATTATGTCATACATCCAATACACCAATAAAAACAAAAAAAAAAAATATATGTAAAATAAAGATAAAAACAAATATTATATGTGTTTAAATGTTGTAAATATTTAATATTCTAATTTAATTTATTTTTTAAATATTTTTATTTACCTGAAAGAAGTTAAATTAGAAAGAACTTTATTAGTAAATCTATTTTCTTTATTTATTAACTCATAATGAAAAGTATTTTAAAGAGTTAATGTTATTGAATACCTTAGAATAAAGTTACAAAGATAACAAGTTGTCTGGAAAGTAGGGTAAACGCCACAATGTTTGGCATCGTAACTCCATGTAGGGCACAATTTGGTGAATGCATTTCCCTACTAAATCGCCGTTCAAGTATTGAGCGCGGTGTGAAATTTTCATACGCTAAGTGCCTGTTCGTGTGGCGTCTCGTTAAGGAAATACCGGCGCCCTGGAAACCTTATGCAGGTACAAAATGTCAAAAGTTACCGTCACTAAACAATACTTTATAACAGTTTAAGAAATATTTCACTAACTAATACACAGAATAAAATCAGTCTTATTAAAAGGACAATCTGTGCTCAGTATTAAATATTTGGAAACAAAGAATGGATTTATAAAACAATATTTTCAGGAAGATTAATATGGTATAATTATAAAATCGTCTGTCCTAAATTGCACTGCCAAAACTACTAGGCTCGAATTCACCAAAAGACGGTTATTTTTAAACAGCTGTTTAAAAATAACCGACTGTTGGTAAACTCGAGCCTTAGTGCTAAAACCTGAAACATATTTTTATTTTATAATGTAAGCATCCGCTAAGAAAATATTTTTGAAAAAAATTCAGTTCCGTCCTAAGCTAGTGCAAAGCAATTAGTGCAAGCGGGTCGCTAGTATGGTATAAGGTTTATCAATAAAATTTATAAATGCATAGTTAGAGAAAATTGCTGTATTATAATCAAATCGTAAAATATTTCGTGTACTATTCTGGCTGTTAAATTATATAATATGTCAATATAAACTCTTTGGAGGCGAAGCAGGTACTTAAATGTTAGACCTTGTTTCAATGTCCACTGTAAACTTCGTTTCAACACACACAGAAACGAAATTAAAGCTAAGTCAACATTCGTCACCAATTTCCGAAAACATTAACAGTCACGAAGCTACGATGGATTAAAACTAATGGAATTTGATGAAAGCGCGGACAAAAAAGCAAAGAATCCCTCGGGGCTCGCGTAAGCATGATTTATTGTAGTTCTCCAGTGTTGCAGTAGAAAAACACGAATTGCACACTGACTACGAAAAATGGACACACCTGAGCCCTCGCCTTTGGCGAGAATAGCTGCGTTCCACCCCAGTTATTGAGATTTAATTTGACGAAGTAGTTGCAAATTGTATGACCATTTCCAAGAAAAAACTGCCTAATGAAAATTGGTAGAGATATTTTTCATTTGTTTTATTTAAAGCTACCGACTTAAAAAAAAATCCGGCCATGCCCAACGCAAAAACTAGGTTTTATTACTTTGACGTGTGTGTCTATCTCTGGAATTTTAGCACCAAAACGGATGGACTGATTTTGATCCGTTTTATTTTTTGTTTGTTTGGTGACTTGATCAGGATTGTTCTTAGCTGTAATATTATGTCTGTTCAGGCGTTTGGAGACCGTCAGCCATTTCCTAGTTAACGAAAGGATTTCACTAACTTCCACATGTTCGATTGATGTGAAATTTGGTATAAACTGTTATTTCGGTGGTATTTCCATGCCATGGCAACCTTAACCTGATGCTGCAGGTCCCAACTCTACACTTACAGCTCAACAGAGGCTCAATAGAGAGTAGAAGGTTAGTTTACAGTTTTAATACTTTTGAGAAAATTATGATATTGAAGAATTCTATACATAGAGTATATAGTAGTACTTATAGAGAATATGGAGGGTGCAGTTATAAAAGCTAAATTCATCTGATGCTGCACCAGACACCAAATTAATGGCTCACATAACAACGTGATGCAGAAATAACAAAAAGATTGTAACGGAATGACGGGGAGAAATGCTTGGACGAAACACCAGCTGCTCAGGTTAGTGGCAACTTGTATTATGACGATTTACCCTAACACATGAAACCATTTGTCAGTGTCTTAAAGCGTGCAGCGTTTCAGTAGCAATAAATATTTCTATTTTCAAAATATTAAAATAAAAAATATATGCTGAATTTTATGTTGAAGCACTTTTTAAGCGACATCTCGCAAAATGTCCAATAGTTATGCAATAATTTTTATTTATAAAAATGTAATTTAAGAGGTAGGAAATCAGACAGGAATAAAGTGAGGACTCTGACAAACTTTTACTCACGCACCGAAATATTACATCAAGGATTTCATTATGATATGTAATGACATGATTAATGTTACCAGACAGTTTGAGCTTATGAATGCAGAACCCCTGTAAATCTTGAAGAACTACTTATATTTTTAAATCAAAATTTTAAAAATCTCATATTTAAAATTAGAGTTCAAGAGAATTCAAATTTCAAATGTGACACTATAGAATTATGTTACCTATTAGTTATCGCGACTAATAGTGATTTTCTCCTGAACTATCATAATTTTACTACAAAATTATTTCATTTTAACATTTCACATTTAAGGTTTTAACGAACTACATTATTTCGTCATACTTCTTAAATGGCTTTTTGTCTTTAACAGGACTCGATTTAATGTCGAATATTATATCACTTTCAGAAGACTTAGCTAATATTGTTTGTTATGGTGTATGAGTATTCTTTCCCTTCAGTATTCGTAAACATTTTTCATAACCAGATACGAAAACGGAATTTTTCTATTTTTGTAATTAAGTTCCATTTTCATAACTATAAAATAGACGAGGGCTCATGTTTTGTCCCTTCGTCCTTAGATATTGTTGTGTTGTGTCAAAACCAATAGCTTAAAGCTCTTTGTTATAAAGAAAAAGAAAGAAAAAATGAAAATGTAACACAATTAAAACTTATTCCAAATACTAATTACTGAGAAAAATTTCAACGGTTAATGTCAAAGGAAAAATACGGACAAAATGTCAATATTGGAAAACTATTAGAGTAATACCTACCAATATCGAATCGAATTGAACGAGAAAATAATCCTCTGAACATCGTTAACGATAAATTAACAATAAAACAAGATATACGGTATGATACTGTCATTTTGATGATAATATTCTTCAATAGGAAAATGAGACTCAATTTAAATATGTATAAGTAATATGTAACGTTTACTTTTTGGTTTGATATCCCAAAAACGATGGAAAGAGCATTAACAACGGAAAGGTTTTTTTGCTACTGCACAGCTTGATGTCGATATAGATGGGTGGTGTAAGAAATATCATATTGTTTTTTTGGCTTTTTAAGAAGTCATGGGAGAACGCGGTTAATGAATGATGCATGAAGAAAACTACATTTCAGGCGTATTTTTCACAATTTATCATTTGTACTGCATAGAAGTCTAGTAAACTTCCGAAGATATTTGTATTACAGCGAAATGTTACTATATTTAATAAATAGGTTTAAAAATAAAACACTTTCAACCGGTTAGTCTATTTTTAAAAGGATTTTGGAAAAAAAATTTAGCTAAGATGATGATTATCTGTGGAAGAAACTCCCAAAAAAACTTAGTGTATCATAATCTTTGTCTGTCTATTTGTCTCTATATCACATAACGGATTTTGATGCTGTTTTCACCGTAAGTTAGATAATTTTTTAAGTAAGGAAGTAACTTGGTCTACGGACAAAACAAACCTGCAGTGGACGTGGTTCATTTGTGTGACTCTAGAACGCCTCTGTGTAAATATTTAAAATGGTACATACTAAATGTGCTCATACGAATGAAGCTATAGTAGAAAAACTTAAATGAGGCCCTCAGAATTGCTAATTATACTGCGTGGTGTGATGTCATTCATAGCAAGACAACATGTACGCTATGGTATTTGTGAATCATATATTTTTTAGCTGTTTAAGGCACTTTTAAACATATTTTAAACTTTTTAACATTAGCTTTTAAGATTGATCATATTTCTAAAAATTTTAGTTTGTTTTAAAACGTAATGTGGCAATTCATATAACTATTACTTTATGTTCTTAAGGGTCAGTTGTCCGTTGGAATTGAGAAAGTTTTTACTTTGACGCTATTTCTTCAATTGGTCTACCGGTCAGTCTTTTCAGTCTAACCATTCTATAGAAGCCATAATTGTAGAAGGTATTATATATTGTGAAATAACAATCGCGGATTCTAGTTCCAAAATCTTTATTGAACTATTATTTTTAAGCACAAAACACCAATTTTTATAACAAGTCCGCAGAATTCTGAAAACATTGCAATAACCGAACGCTAGGTGCCATTTACTTACACGGGCGCATTCAATTTTACTTGTTTGTCGTTTCAAAGCAAACACACGTGTTTTTTCCGTATCGGGTAAACACTCCAATTGTTGACTCCGCTCGATCGATGAATGATAATGTGGAATTTAAGTAAAGAATGGTTAGAAAGTTAAGTAAATTGAAAAAATGTTAAAAAAACACCATGGAATCTGAAAAATATATTTCAGTAGACATGTGATTATTAATTAAAATAATATAAGTAGACATTATTCCATGATTATTTATGAATCATTTAGGAGTGGAACCAAAATACAATGAAAATTTTCGGAAATTAATTTTATTAGATATCAATTTAAAATATATTTTTATTTATATTATAGTAAGCATGATAAAAGAGAAAAAGCGGATTTTGTAATTTTGTTATATGGGGTAGGTAATCTCAGGTGCCATTGCAACTAAGTACATATTTGAAAAATTCTTTGACTATTATTATAAAGGTAAAATATTCCCCCAAATTCCTTCTTTTATCTTAATGTTATAAAGAATATTATATCTAGAAAAAAGGTACTGTAGCCAAGAGATCATCTAAAAATACAAAAATATTATGAAGAATAAAGATCGATGAATAAATGTTTTATTACTTGAGATAATGTTTAATTACGCGCAGACGAAGTCGCGAGCAAAAGCTAGCATGAACATAATATGCGACGTGGCTCATTTAACTGGTCTTTTGGTGAGAGTGAGATTTACCCTTAACAATATGGCACCAAGTCGATGATATAAATTATGTTTTGTAGTGTTGGTTAGACGCAGTGTGCATGGCCAGTGTTGTTTGACACGGTCGAATGACAGGGCTAATGTTTGCTCCCAAGTGTTAATAAAATCAAGCCGCTGTTGTACTGGTCATTTGCATACACTGCAAATTTACTTAACCTCTATATTAAGCTAACACTTGCCACCAGTACGAAATAAATAGGATGATATTTTTTAACACTGAGAAAAAATATCATCCTGTTAAGTAATAGGTAAATAATCATGAAAGAAAAGCACATTGCCGAACACATTTGACACTAATTTGGATATTTAAACAGTTCTTAAAACATTTATCAATACATTGTCTAATACTTTATGAATTTTTATACAGTGGGGATAAGTGGAAAAATATCCCTACTGGTGGAAAAAAATCCTTACCACTTATTCTTACCAGGAGGTATATAATATACTAAATATTTTTGATGATCAAATATCAAATATTGGAGAATTTCAAGCATCTCTTTTCATCATTGCTAGAAAAGTGTCGGGACGGTAAAATCGGAGATTTTTAATAAAAGTCCAAAAGAAAACTTAAACTTTCGATTACATTTATATCAAATTTAAAAGATATTTATCTGCTGACGTCTCCAAAAGGTAATCATTTCGAAAACTTCAATACTATTATCAAAGAAGCATTTCGTGTACAATTTCCCCCAACAACTGAAGCGTTTTCTTTAAAATAGAAAAGCAATACCTAAAGGAAGTGTAGCCATAAATAAAACTCGCATACATTGCAACGGGATGCAAATACATTACACCCTGATAACGGTGTGTCGGTTTACCTTAAGAGAAACAGTTTCTACTGGCGTTGGGAGAAAAACTGGATGGGACAAGAGGGCGATTGACAAAAATTATAATTATGGGTACGTTCAAGGATAAATTGAAAAGAAACTTCACTAACAATTGGGTATATACTGAGTGCTGTTGAGCTAATCATCCCATCTCTTCCTTATCCTTAATACTTCCATAGTCAGCAACGCACTTGCAGCACCTTTGGCGTTGCTTGTGTTGTAGGCGACGGTAGCCACCGAGTAGACCGTCAGCCCGTCTGAACTTAACATAAAAATGATATCAATATCAACAATGAAATTCCTAACATTAAAGGAAGACAAATGACGGTTGATATAAAATATGTGCATAATTCCATTTAGTAGTGTGGTAAACTGATGATATCAGTTAGCGTATTAAGAGATGCCTAATTGCAATGGTAACGTCATTTGTGGTGATTGCATAATTCCTGTCACAATTCTCAAAAGCGATGAGAGAGCACAGATTGTGCACAGACCTCGCACATATTGGCATTATAGTTCTCCATTCGCTTCTGTAAAAAATTCAAAAGTGAACTAGGAATCAGTGCCATGTAAAAACATTAAAATAAGAATCATATCAAATGCAGAATCAATAAAGTTATTTAGCAGTTATCATTGTATTTGTAAAATTGGATTCGGATATAGAAGCTAGATTGAGCAAGGAACATAAAGAATCCCCAGGCATCGAAATAATGCTATCCCCAGGTTTTTAAATAATAAATGCAAGAAGCAACGCGACTCAAAATGTAATTTCAAGCGCTGTTCTAAATGAAAGTCACTTTAAACAGTCGCGTTTAAAATACCTTGAATATTTCCACAACAGTAAGCATGTTGATCACACTACTTCATAATAAGAATACTTTTATGAACGCAATTTCAAATATTTCAGGAGGTAACTAAGCGTCTTTTATTCAAGCAATTTTTATTCGAAGCACATTTCTTCGTCTCCCACGTAAATTTAAAAGTGGATTAGAGATATACCTACTTCATAATAAAAGTCAAGTATTATAAATTTAACAAAAATTTTTAAAATCATAATAAAGATTGTTTTAAGGGTGAAATGTTTTAAGAGAGCCTTTTGGAAGGAATTGTTAATGATGATTATGACGGCGATGAATCATCATTAACAATTCCTTATTTGAAGTCAGTATCCACTCTTTTCCAATTAGTTTTACTATATCGTCATCGTGTCAAACATAACGTCCCCGCGACCACGCTCATCAACGGCCGCGCTAGAAAGTCGTTCAGTTTTAACCGGGGCGAATCCGGCATAACCCCGCAGTGTTCCCTACACTGCCGGGTATCCAAGAAGATTTCCCAACGTTAACAAAACAGGTGCATTTTAGGTAGCGTCTCCGGGCACGTGGCCGCCACTCTAGAACCTACTTTATTTCATCGTGAAAGTAGCAATCAACTCATAATTTACACATGAAATCAATACACTGAGAGGTGCAGTGCAACTACGATTTGAAAGTGCGTGGTGCTAGCGGAACATTCTAATGGGCTAAGTTTATTTGGTGTTTCAAATGGATAGGAGTTTGGACATTTGCCATTGTATTTAAAAATGTAAAAAGTCATTCTTCAATATTTTTATTAACCCAATATTAATAGATATTTATATTTTTTCGCAATTTTCTAATTTTGATTTTGTCAGCAACCTTGGCTAGTCTTAGTAACTGTACAGTTATTTTCATGTAAAATTCGGTTATAAAATATGCTAACCGTAGTTTAGTTTTCCAAAGAGCCATTTCTATAAGAATCTATATCCGTGGCATTCGTTTTAAACGCGTTATATCCTGGCTGGTGAGCCAGAGATCTGTTACAATTTATAGCCGGTAGGAGAACTGAACACTAATAGAAAATTGTGAAAACATACTAACACAAAATATCACAGGAAATGGAGTGTAACAAAAACAGGTGTAAATTTTGGATTTATGATTATTAATGTTTATAACAATAAAATTAGTCTTAAATTAACGACAATTTGCATTAATATATTATAGAAAGTTTTGGACAGCGAAAGAAATAATCTAGAAGAAAAAACGGTTTAGTAGTCGTCTCGCACACTTTGGGTTTTATAGAAAAAAAAAAAAAAAAAAACAATAAAAGTACAATCGTGTACGACAATGAAATAGGTATAGTAGGTAAATCGAAATATAAATAAATTACTATTTACTCCTAATTTTTACTCTTAAAAATGTGGGCATTGGTTGAATGTCTGTAATTTATTGTAACTATATTGTTACAATAATTATATTTAATTCTATTAACGTTACTATATATTATGGAGACCACAGACCGGCAAGCGCAGCGTAGGACGTTTACTCACAAGTTGGAAAGACGACCTAATAAGGGCCGCGGATTCATCTTTGGGTCCAGGCTGCTTCTGACCGATCCTACTGGGAAATCATGAGGGAGGACAATGTCCAGCAATGGACGTTCTATGACCCAGATGAAATGAAACGAACGTTACTTTATGTATATACACAGTTAATATCTGATGTACTTACTTAGATTTAATACATGGAATATGTGCTTTAGAACCTATACAATACAAACTTAAATATAAAAGAAGCTAGCTATACGAGGCAAGTATAACCTACTCGTAAACTTCACCGGTTTTTATTTATGCGTGAACATTTGCCTCCTAAGTAGGCTCTTAAAATGCAAACTCAATTCATGTTTTTGCATAGCTCCTGTAAGTGTAAATGCCTTGTAAATACAAAACGAAAAGTTATAGAGAATTAGGTCACTAGAAAAACGCTAAGTTAAACTACTTAGTTAACCATTGAAGCAAATATGAACGTTTCAATCAATGATATTGATTGAAAATATGCTGTGCCCTGTGCTGTCTTCGCTCACCTGATGAAAACAAAAGCAGCTTAAGTCCTAGCAAAGATTAGTAGCCTTCTAGGACATACAAATTTCTTTACACTTAGAGCAATATTTCTCTTAGTGTTATAGGTCCAACTAGGATTCAAACCTACGTATAGGTACTGTTTCTGTAATCGAATGTAATCTAACTGGGTTTTTAAAGCTGTATTACATTTTTATACCGCTTAGGTTATAAATCATATCCTTAGGTTGCAAAGTTTGTCAGGTCTAAGGTGCTTTAATTTCGTTACAGATATTACAGTCTAGTACTCTAGTTAATATTTTGAAAGACTGTATCTATGTATGTATTTTGAAGACTCATGTATTTTTATAATACATGAAAATTCACAAAAGTCAGAATTAAAGGGCTAGCACATACTATCAAAATGAAACGCGATAAATTAATGTTAAAAATACAGGCTTATTGAACATGTGTGATTTTTGTCTTATGCGTGTTACAAATATAAAGATATATTTTATTATTTTTGTATTTTTGTATTTCCATATATTCTGAAACCACTGAAACGAGATTGACAAGTAGGTTATAATTTTTTATCACTAAGATAAATTTATTTTAATATAATTTAAACAAAACCCTAAATAAGTAACATTAGCAATCCTTGATACTTCTATTTAAAACCTCTCTAACTGCATTGTCAATATAAACAAAATTAAAGACGAGGTAAGACATCAGACAGCTGAACAAATTGGAAACATTTGGTGCCTTAGTGGTAGTCCGACCGCTAGCGACAATGTGATTGTACGAGCAATCTAATTAATACGTAAATCAAAATGCATCGTGTCGTCGTCGCGTCGCGTTCAGTAGTCTGTGCCACCCTTAAGCTCGTCTCATCCCACTAAGCTCGCGGTACAGTATAACTGGCAGCCCTTACATGACAATTCCATTCGGGTAGGGTTGTCACTCATTAGCATACGTACACACTAGAAAGCACAGTCGACGCTCATTGGCCAAGCGCAACTGTCATGTTTAAATTGCGAACATTTTCAACCGCCATTTTTATTAATTAAAAACTCAACTTTTTTTTTTCGCTGCAAACAATTGTGTACTTATCTTAATGTTTGCACGAATTTAATTTAATCTTTGTTGGAGATTCCGTTTGGTACTCTCGAGAACCATTGTATTATTTTGTTTTGTATAATTCCTGCTTTTTTTTTTTTTTCAAAGTAAAAATAGTGTGTTTTAAGGTCAAATATTTTGAAACAGAAAATATTTCAAGTAAAATAATATTAAAATTACTATAGCAGGTTATATCCGCTTTTGAACCGAACCGATTTTGATAAAATTTGGTATGGAAATAACCTTAAACTTCACAGACTATTTTTAAAAATTTTACTTAAGAAAGGCCACGTGAAAAACTAGCACAGTGTAAAAAATAGTATGAAATAGTAACAAAAGCAGTGTAAAAATAGTATGATAGTAAGTAGTTTAAAGGTAAAAATGGATGGAAACCACAAAAGCTTTGTTCGGTTAGATAAAACAAAACAAGGAAATACTTAGACTTTTGTATGTACAGGATATCGGTCAACCCATGCTTGTATGAAATGAGGTAGGTACCTGATAACGATGAAATAACGTATTCCAAAGTCGTCTGAGCCGGCAGGCAACGAAGCTTCTCCTTTCAAGTAAATAAAAGTAGTCGGAATATATTGAAGACCCACGGGATAGCCAATAACTCTAGCTAGGATTTGGTTGAACACAGTATGCAAAAATAAACAGTATATTATGTAAGTACTTTACCATTTATCGATAATAAGAAGTAGTCACTGATGCAACAAACAGTTAGATATTTTATTTTTTTACTTGCCAATTTCCTTATATTTGAAAACCTTATGTTGCCCTTAAGTTTATTTTTTCTATTAGACAATTTCTTTTGTTTATTTACTTGACTTACTTTAAACTAGTAGGTAAAAATATATAAAGAAAAATACGAGTATGTATATACAGAGTACGCTTATCAGAAGTGAAATTTTTTTGGCGGCCAAAAAATCCTACCTAGTTAACGGTAAATGTCGTACAGAAACTTTACAAGAAGCGTCACGTGATCCGATAAAGCGTCACGCTATATTCTAGCTTGAAATTTTACTCCCATCTCGTTCATTTCAAAAACTGTAATTTATAGAAAAATGAAAATTTACCTCGACAATACAAATACTACATCTAGATACAAATAATCCTTTACAATTTATATAATAATTTATTGTGACTTAACATACCTACTGTTTGTTTTTTAAACTGTGTTAACATTAGGATTCGAATGTGTGTACGTATGTAAATGTGTCATAGGGACTTCGTTTAGTACGGTTCTCTTGGGTCGGGTGGACGAACACGTCGATGTACCTTCGGACTATATCACCTTTCATATTGGCCGTTGTCACTTACGCAGATGATCCCTGTCATTACAGAGAGCCTAGGGTTTATGCTGAAGATCATAGCTGAATGGTTTAAGCTTAAGGCGTCATCTTTACGGGAGTGAAGTGTTTTTATGATGGAATAGAGAAAAAAACCCATTGCCTTATAGTTCTAAAATTTAATTTAATTTAATTTAATAACTATTAAAAATCATTACGTTTAATTTGAATTTAGCAATATTATAAAATAAAGTCTCTTTCAAAAGTCGGATTTTGATAAGATTTTCACTAATGGAAAGCGCATTAAACGTGGAAAGTTGCAGAAAAAAATTGTATCCATGCGAAGCCCAGAGTGGGTTTCTAGTATATTATAATTTAATTATAATATACTAGAAATTAATTATAAGTGTTCTCTTTCATTAGGTTACACTCATAACGTTTCTTCGTTGAGGATGAAAAAAAATCAATGCTCTACCAATTTTCTCCTCAGCACCTAACAATTTTCGCTATCAATAAAAATGCTAATATCCCATCCCTTTAGAGAAGGATAAAAGGGGGTTGGAGGATGTTAGACTGATTGCATTTGATGCCACTTTCTCGTCTTGAGAACGTGTAATCTATTCAAGTAGACTATGCACAATAATCGACTCACATTCAATTTAATCAAGTATAAGGAAGAGTTAAAAAAAAATTTTTCCTGCAACTATGATAGTTGTAAGTTGTTTTTATCACGTATTTTTAATCACGTAAGTGACAAATAATCAAAATAAATAACTCATGAAATGTCATTTTTGTCACGTAATTTTAATACCTCTTCTAGTTAGAAACAAACTCATAATAGGATTTAGTAATAGAAAAATATATTATAATTGGATTCTTTTCGTGGCAATTGTTCTGCGGAATTAATACTAAAACACAAACGTGTTTGTGGTTGTATTTTTCTTTAAAGAGTGACGTGTAGGCCATATTTCTTTTGTCTCAAACGCTTTGTTTCCAAGGTACGCATTTTGTTTAAGAAATTGGGCCCTAGTGTTTCACGGTGGCATTTGTTATTAGGCAAAGTTATTGAAATCTCTTCTAGTTACTTTCTTTGTTCAAAAACATTTTTCTGCTTTATTTATCTTTGTAACGTAGAAAATAAATCATTGAGTACGCAATTTACAATTTTTCAAAATTACTAGCAATTTGTTAAAAGTTTTGTTCAATTTTTCGTATTCAATCTGATTTCAGAGTTAGCGAAATGAAACAAATTTTGTCTGATCAGCTTATACCATCGATACCATTTTTCTAAAAGTATATATATACCCGCGACTTTGTCCGCGTTGGAAAATGGAAATATAACACCTCAGTAAATAATTTACGCTGTGACGATGGTGGCGCCGACAGTGGCGTCCATATTTATATTTTTATACGATCCCTCGGGAACGTAACATTTTTTCAGGATAAAAAGTATCCTTTATGTTAATCCAGGTAATAAACTGTCTGTGTGCCAAATTTCATCCAAATCCGTTGAGCCGTTTTTGCGTGAAAAAAGTAACAAACATCCATCTTCACAAACTTTCGCTTTTATAATATTAGAGGATTTTCGCTGGACAAATAGATGAATGTATGGTATTTTTGGGGTAAATTGTATTATGAGGCGGCCTTACTCAATTGCATTATACCACCTTTCTTATTATTTTATATGACTGTCAAAAACCTTTGAAATAGGTCAAATAACGTAAAACAAATGTTATTACAAAGCAAGATACCAATTCCACCCCATTTGTCATTGTAAGTTCTAATTTTCTTTGATTTTCTCTTCATTCACCCTTGACCCGAAACTCGTTATTAGTTCTATCTATTTCTCTAAAAGAACATTTCTCCGAAACTAGACACTTCGAAATTCAATTCTATGGTAACCCACTTACGGTTCTATTTTCGATGTAACAAATGCCCCTATGTGTTGTTTGGACGCTACACTTTGAAAGCAATAGTACTATATGTATGCTAACAAAATGTCAGGATTGCGTGTTATGAAACACTTACCTTGTAGTCTGTATTTTGCATTCGTTTAAGCTATAGAAGTTTGATTTTAGGCGCCTTTATTTGTAAACCTATTTTTTTTTATTCACCTCTGTTTATTAAATAACACGAAGGACTAATGAACTAACTAATATTCTAAACTTTAAAATTAAAAATCTAAATTTATCGTATAAGTAATAAATAATATTATTTTTTTCTATTCGTTACATTTGTCACATATTACTAGACTTTGATTTTGTTTTTTCTTCTCTAAAATTGCTCGCGATTTCGAAGTATTTAGAAATTTCGTTAAAATGTTTTTATTATTTTATTTTTCTCAAACAAATGTAACTTATTATGAAGCCTAAACATAATTACTAAGCTTCATAATAAAACCCTTTCTTCCAAGGATCACGGAATCTAATCCTCATGAGAGTAATTGAGCGTCAAACGCCTCTCAGATAACTAAGATAATTCAAAATGATCAATTTAATGTAAATGGCTCAGCTTTATATATCTTGATTGATTGATCATTAATATTTAACTTTCGACACACTAAGGGCCTCTGTCACCATCTCTGAGTAAAGTGTCAAGTAGGCTAACCACCATTTAAAGTCACCGGTCACCGGGAATAATGGAGCTGATATACTTTTGTTTATACGGTAAAATTCCCAAACATTATAATGTAAATAATAAAAAAATTCGCCTATCGAAGGATGCAGTAAACCGAGTGCATAATTTAATAAAACATAAAATTATTTCTAAAAGTAACTAATCAACACTTTACTTGTAGTTGGTGAAAGAGGCCCTAATAAAATTAATACCATTTAAAGACTATTTACTAAATACTACTGAAGAAATATCATCGCTGTTATTATCTAAGAGCCAATCGACGAGTTCACAAATCCCTATAGTCAAAAATCTTCCAACAAAATAGTCAAAGAAAGTAAGTAAAATAAAGTATGATGATTATTGCTAATGATGAATTATTATCATTGGAGTAAATTAAATATTAACTAATATATATATATTGAGGGTTCATACTAATCTGAATACGATAATCCTGGATCAAGCGAGTACAGCCCCGCTCGAAATTGGATTCAGTTAGCTTAAAGTATTTGCAGCTTTAATACAAAACAGTAGTTTCGTGTACATCTTTGAATGGATGCTTGAACTGTATGCTCGGGGACTCGTTGAAAGGTTATATTTTCAATGTAAAAGAACTGAAATAAAGAAGAAAGAAAGAAAGAATTTTCTTCACGCAACCCAGACATAAACATAATAGTTACAAAACCACATGACATAATTGTGGCAGGGTTGGCGAGCTGGACACGAGAGAATGAGACTCCTGTTATCTTCAAGACTTTATTTACGTACAGTGTTTAATTATAATATATGAGTTGCGAACACACGACACATGTTGTAGTCGGAGCCATAGGCAAGGCAGTGTTACCCGCTCAGTAATGTCTATAGACTATACCTAACATCTTCCCTTTTTTGAAACGAAGACAAATAAATGTAGGTACAAAATTGGCTCAAGACTTATATCTAATAAAGGATTATACAGTGTGAGCACAGCTCTATCAAATGACAGTGACAGACATCGTGCTCAGGTAAGTATCAAATGTCAAATACTTGTCAAGTGACACATGTCACATTTATGTAAATTGCTTAAGTACAAATAACAAATATTTGCTGTTTAGGTTACATAATTAATTATACATTATACATTCATTCTGACACTTCTGACACCATGTGGCAGGGTTGGCGAGCTGGACACGAGAGAATGAGACTCCTGTTATCTTCAAGACTTTATTTACGTACAGTGTTTAATTATAATATATGAGTTGCGAACACACGACACATGTTGTAGTCGGAGCCATAGGCAAGGCAGTGTTGCCCGCTCAGTAATGTCTATAGACTATACCTAACAATAATTTAATAAAAAACAGGTAAAAGATGTGTGTGTCCTCGTGGCAGTGAATCGGATACTGGCTCAGCATTGTGCTGAGATGCTAAACAAGCACCTGCAGCGGTAATTTTCAGCCGAAGTATGAAATGAAGCATCGTAAGTAAAAACATTTATTTTGAAGAAATAACACTTGGTAGAGTAAAAACAAAAGGTATTCTGTAACAGGGTGGTTACTACAGTTAGTACCCACACGTCTCGATACTTACTAGGTATACTCTAGTACCAAGAACTTTTCACTCAAATTCAGTACGAATACTGAAAACCAAAACCGGAATATAATGGAGGAAGCCTACGGATGAGATAATGATGGCAGTTTTTTTAAACGACCATAATCTACTAGAACGAGAAAGACTCGGTCTTGTCATGAGCTTAATAGAAATATAGCCTAACAAAATATTGTGAAATTTGAGTGTAAGCTTTTTAAGTTGTTTACGATTTATTAAATATAAATACTAGCGACCCGCTGCCGTCTTCGCACGGGTGTTATTTTATATTGAGGTCAATAGTTTCGGAGTTATTTCCGAACATAGTTTTTGAGCTTATTCATTAAAATCTTCTCTCTTTATAATATTAGTATAGACAAGGTAAATTTTCAATATAAAATATATTATTAGAAACATGGATTAAATAATAATAGAACCAACCAATCAAAGAAATTCACATATAAAAGGTATGTATCAAATATGATGTGTTGAGATCAATGAGCTCAGCAAAGTAACACGTCTTATGATTTGGAATAACTCGTGGGAAAACAGAGGTGCAGAACAAACAAAAAAATCCAACTTGAAGTATGGAACCGTGTTTAGCGAGAAACTTGCAACCCAAAAGGCATATCAATCAAAGTTAAATAAATTAGGTTCAGAGGCTTCATCTTCCCAGTTAACTTTTTTCAATAACATCCAAAGTAAATTAACACCGAAGATTTAAACTTTCCACTTTAACCGAGTTCGACAATCTTAATTATTAATATTGAGTTACCGCGCCTATCTAACTCGAGGTAAATTATTTGATATTTAATTAGAGGAAATGAAATTCGTGATTCTGAAAATGTTATTTTCATTAATGTTTCAGGTGTGGGTATGGTTTCAGGAAAAAGCTTACATTTCTGATAATTTAAATACGGAGGAATTTTGTAGTGTTACGTCTTTTGCCTTGACTTTTCCTTATATAAGGCAGATACACCACTCCCATAGGCCAGAGTTGATAATTTTTTAAACAATTTTATATTGCGAATTACATCTAGTACAAGACCTCAAATATGTGTCGGATATATCTGACTTCATCCCCGCCGTTTTGGAACAGTACTTTATTTCAGGATGAAAAGTACACTTGACAACGTGTAAGCAAAATTTCATGTTTATCTGTTGAGTAGTTAATGCGTGAAAGTGTAATAAACAAACAGCATTACTTCGCATGTATTATATTAGTTAGGATATCAAGAACTTTATCAATCACCAAACCCATTTTAGAGTAAGAAATTTCTATAGATGTGATCAATTATTATACAACAAAGAAAGTTCTCTTTCCACCAAAGCGAAAGGAAATCGATGTTTCGCTTTCGGATGAATGTTATGAATATATTCTTATTTAGCCTTATTTAGATACTTTATTTCTTTGAGAACATAATGATCACCCTTGTTGGTTGTTTTTCCATTTTAAGAACAATAATGCCCATTAGATACAGCGAAAGGCCTAATTAGTTCCTTTTTACATACAACCTTCAACTCACCCTCATAAATTAAAGGAGATTATCAAGTTAGATCATTACAACAACCCTTAGTTCGCGGAGTGTGTAATGGAGTCATAAATGTACGGAAAACGCTGATTTACTAAAGCGTTACGTGTATAGATGTGTCTTAATGTTTCTATTTTTTGTGTTCTGGGACAAAAAATATTAAGTCGATAAACAAAAAACCACGTAATAAACTAAACTCATAAATCATTATGGAAATCAAGAGAGATCTTTGCAAGGGAAATCTCTTTATTTAATTAGTGAAATAGTAATTTATTCATTAAGTGAGATTGATTGATGATCCTTAGAAGAAACTCCCAAAGAAATTCAGGATACCATTCTTTAAAGTATAATAATAATAAAAAATTACAAATTTAAACCATGGTATATAACATACCTAGTGTGAACTCAAAATAGTTTAAACCGGGATATTATAATAACCTTTCAAACAGAGATAGGTTTCAGTGACGTATTTCAGTTATTCATACTCTAATATTATGGTGTTAGGGTTAGTGGCGTTTAGTCACAGTATCGTTATATCTTTTAAAAACGGGTTTTTTTTTTGTAGGGGTGGGATAGTTACAATTTATTTTATAATATTTATTAACTTTATTTGGTAAATATTTAATTGAAAATCAAACAAATCTGTGTCATTTAGTTTCAAGCATCTTTATTAATACAAATATAACAATAAAGGTATTACCTACAGCTCAATAAATATATTTGTGAGGTTTGCAAAATGAAGATGTAATGTTAACACCTGTTTTTTTTATTGAACACATAAAATATTTATAGTACCAATATTTGTCAGTTTTTAAGCTGTTGTGATTAGTATAACATTTTATATACATACATGATGAAGTTTTGTTACAAGTCGTAAATATTTATAATGTTACTAGCGGGCCGCACCCGGCTTCGCACGGATTTTTTTCTGCAATTACACCGCATTAAACTCAGTTGCATAGTTTAAAAGATCTAAGCGTACATACAGATTGACTAGACGTCGGGAAGCGACTTTATTTTATCTATGAGTACTAATATTATAAAGAGGAAAGATTTGTTTGTTTGTTTGCATTGAATAAGCTCCGAAACTATTGGACCGATTTGAAAAATTCTTTCACTGTTGGGAAGCTATATTATCAAGAAAGAGTGGAATATAGGTACCTACTTATTTTACTAACAAAACAAGCTAGACAATCTTTATGAAAAATAATGATATATGCAATGCAATGTTAATAATTTTTAGAATTAAGAACATCAAAAATGCCAAAATGTACCAAAAATTAACTATAACACAAATAATCTGATTAATTTTATACATTATTATTTTTTGGATTGTATAAGTTTACATGAATTTTTCCATTTTTAATTTAAGCTTGTACTCAAAGGTATTTTGAAGTTGTAATAAGAAGGCTGTATCTTTCTTTAAGAGAGCCGCAAACTTTCTTCATTATTTTTGACAATTTTTTATGTATTTCTTAATTGGTATACATATTTATACTAATATTATTAAAAGGAAAGATTTGTTTGTTTGCATTGAATAAACTCCGAAACTAGTGGACCGATTTTAAAAATTCTTTCACTGTTGCAAAGCTATATTATCAGCGAGTAACATAGGCTATATTTTATAAAGTTACGCGTGCAACAGTTAGTACTATATAAAGATTGAGAACGACAGGGTCTGTTGCATACTATGTAAGTATATTTTGCTTTTATCTATGAGCAAAAAAAAAACGGGCAGTTCCAGTCACAGAATAAAATTTTTAATTATATGTATTTAAAATTGGCATTTATTCCATTATTCTTACTTTTGATGAAATAGATACATGAAGAAATGCCGTATCCACATTCGCGTGGTAAGCAAACATTTCAGTCATCCCGCGAACTCGGTCGCACTCGGTAACTAATATGCATAATCGTCAGACAGCAGATCCGTCCGGGTTACCGGTTAGTTGGCACAAGTCATAAATTACTGCGTATCTAAAATTTTAATGTACTTTTAAAATGAAGGTAATGAAATTTTTATAACACCTCATAAACTAAAAGAACAAGCGACCCACTTATTATTTATGTACACAAATATTTCTATACTTTCTGAAGTTATCAACAATATGATAGTACCAGAAAGTAATTGATTATTAATATTTTGTATCTAAATAATAGATATTAAAATTTAAAGAGTAATTTTTAAAGGTACTTTCAAGATTATTATACTAATATGAAATTCTTATTTATGCTGGCTTTTTCATTTTTTAACCTTTTCCAAGTGCAAAGACCATAAATGACTTTATTCATATCCTGAATTTATGACCAACGAACACAACAGAAAAATGTAATACACACAGATAATTATATATTATTTATTATTATTCCTTAGAAACTGGCCTTCTTATAAAATTTCGAATTTACTTAGTAAAGTTTACTTTAACTTAAGTTTAGTAAGATAACTTCTTCGAAGTGCACGTTATTATAATTAAAAGGAACCCAATACAGTTGAAGTGCAAAAGTTAAACACTTATGACTTGGTCGAGACGTGAAATTTCCAAATTTGCATATGAGATTTGCTTAACCCGCGTTTGTTCATAGTGCGTTTAAGTTTATATCTCGATATTACAGTCTATTTGAATACTGATTAACTTACTCCTGGGATTCTACTGATTGTTTTACTAATTAATAAACATTTTTAGGTCACAATTCATTCACAATTTTTGCCAACGATTAATATTTTGTAAAGAAGCCTGATTTGAACAATCCGAATTAGCTCAACCAAAATCCTCATGCATCGAATTGTTGTGGGGCGTAAGGTATACGAGTATTTGTGAAATCATTTAGGAACAATTATGGAATAGTCCTTTTTAAAATGACTAAAGACACCAAAGCACTAAATCTTAGCACATATAGCGTTGCAATAATAGTACTGTAAGAATGTACGCAAGCAACAAGGACGTTAAAGGTTACCGTTCTCTAAATGTGTCACATCGATAACATTCCAATTGCAGGGGGAACAGAGAAAACGTTTAACAGGGCCGACCGAGCCAATAATGCTGCAATAAATTCATTTAACTGACAGTTGGTCACTCATGAATTATTGATAGTGGTGAACAAATTGTGTCAGTAAAAGATAGATACGTGCATGAAAGTACTGATATGAGATCTAGTGAGTAGGCGATTTAAAAAATATTCTTCGCTTGCTAACTGCTTTTTTTTTTTGCTTCCAGCGAGAGTCACTGGGGCAGGGATCGACAAAATAAAGCATCTATCAGTTCTCCTTCTTTCGTCCTGCACCATTGACCTATCGTGCAGAGAATTCAACTCTGATTTTATATCTTCCAAATTTATCATCACTAACAAGCGGCAGAAACCATTAAGTTACAGAAGATTAATGTAAAAAAAAAGCACTTGTTTTCTTCTGCTTCTGTGTATGAGTAAAGGACATAATAAAATCCTACCCCGCATTCTAACCTTGTAGTTATTTTATTTCATCTGCGGCCCTCTATGGTGTTGTAAATGTCAGTAATTTTCTGTATTTTACACGCTCTAGAAACATTTTTGAAAATTCAAACAAGATATTTCTCTCGGAGAGAATACATTCATCGTGATCTCTCCGCACAGAAAGATGTTTATACATTATCTCCATTTTGAAATGCACCTCGGGGGGTAATAATCCTGTACAATAATGTTCTAGACATCGAAAGCCTTTCTAGGCTAAAATCTAGGTAACCAGGGTATTTGCAAACAAGCTTCTCGAGGTCAGCTGATAAAGTAATGGGTTTAATGTAAGATCAGTCTGTAAAGTTAAATTTGATATTGTGAAATTCAATTTTACTGGAGTCGCTGCTTAGTTTTCATTTAGAATTGTCTTTAAAGACTTAGATGATAAAAAAAATACATTCTAAATATATTTTATAGGTCTTTTTATTTTGTCGTTTTTATACGAAGATATTCTTTATACTGTTTAGAAATCTTTTTTCGATGTCTAAGGATATGCTCAAACAGCATTCAGCCACTTATAGTCAAACTCGTTTCTAGCTTGTCTTGTTACAACACTATAGAATTTTAAAGTCTTAGACTTAAAGGTATTGCTAGATACATTTACAAATCAGATAGTCAAGCGTTTCCCTGTAGAATGTCCTACACAAATTCCAAACAGTACAACAGGATCGCAGCCTATAAATCGTTTAAATACGTTTATCTTAATTACTTAGATCTGGTCTCATTAATTACCTTTAATTCTACGCATATCGTTATCTCTTTGTTCAGTTTCGCAATCTAGGCCGCCTTATACGTTAAGGAATTTATATGGATCTACGATAGGTCTAACAATATCTTCACTATCGATTAATTGACCATTTCCTTCATTGTTGTTGCTCCTTTTAAGTGCAAAATCCTTGTGTAGACTTTGAAATTCTCCTATCAAAAGATTAGATGCATATAATGCTTAGGATACACGACGACACTAACACTCGACACAAATGCCGACACTAGTGTCGATTGCGTCCACGCGGTAAGCAATTCTTTGTGTCGACATTGGTGTATGGTGTATACATCTAGTGTTCCGGTTCAAGTGTATTGGCTGTCTACGCGACACTTGTGTCTCCACGGCTGCAACACAGACACTGAGCGACGCCGACACTACATACGCCGACAGTCGACGTATACATTGAGTGTCTAGTGTCAAGTGTCGTCGAGTATCTGGGCCATAAAACACAGACTTAACCAAACTGTTTGAACGAAATAATGATAAATTTTGTTTTAAATGTATCACATGTATATTTTTCTTATACTTATATAATACCTATACAAGCAATGTGAGGAAAAATTGGTTTTTCAAACCTGGACGAGCCCCTTGAATGTGTGGTTAGGGTGATTGCCTTAACGATCCGTCTCAGGGTTCTCGGGTTCGATTCTCGGCAGGGTCAATTTCGGAAGTGCACTTTTCAAAGTTGGCTCTGGTCTGGATTTGGAAAGTAGTGGAAGGGTACATTGCGTTTCGCAGTCAATTTGGCAGCCCGTCTTATGGCAGTAACCAACCCCTTACTAAAGACCACCGTGAAATAACCGCACGAGTGCTGTTGTTTCGATGAGTCAGTAAGGGATGCCCGAGCCCATTTCTTATCCTTATCCCTTATCCTTAATCCGCGCACTTGCAACATCTGTGGCTTAGCTTATAAATGTAATGGCGACATTTACCATCAAGTGGCCTTTCAGCCTGTCTGTCGACTTGACATAAAATAAGGCAATTAAAACAGCCCAGTAAACGTACCTATAAGTATCTTCATTTAACAGACTCATTGTAGGTGCGAACTAATTTCCATACATTTTACATTTAAATTAGGCGGTGCGGATTCACAGCTTTCTACTCACTGTTAGTGAAATATTATTTCGAATTAAATAGTTACACGAAACTCTGTAGACATTCATCGTCTAATGAGGTTCTGGTTCCTTTATCTACATCAGACCACGTCTCGCTTGTCGAGCTTAAGTTGACTCATTATAGCTATTGGATTCCCACATCGATGTATTCCAATGACGAACTTTGTTCAAGTTTTTCTCTAAATTAAAACTAGTTTTTTTTAAATGTTTTCCAATAATAAATGCTTTTTTTTTTAAATGTACTCGTAACAATTAAAAATCAGTTGCCTTCTTAACGCACTTAACACAAAAAAGTAAGCCTCGTAGAATTTATTTGGAAAATATTAGTAGATTTTGAACAACAACAAGCAATGTTAGGTATATTTATCGTGTTACGGTAAAGAAAATATACATTTACTTCTCAGAATAACGGCACATTATATCTTTTTTTAAAGTAAATGTTGACAAATAGGCCGATGGTTTACTTGATGATAAAATTGGCTACCGTCAAATATTACAAGCAAGTGCTGCAATTGCTCTGCCGACCTTAGCAGGATATCTGATAAGGAATAAAGAGAGGAAAGGGAAATGGGCTGTGACATCCCCTTACTCATTCACAGAAACATAACTGCAAGAATCTTAGTTGTCTTCTGTAAGGGAGTGGTTACTGCTATCAATCGCATTGCCCAACTTCTAAGTGTTCTACTTCTCACAGTGTGCCCTGACACTTCTAAGTAGTCTTACTATAATCTAAACCTAGATATATAGTCAGTAAATTTTTCAACTTACAAAAACACTTGAGAAACTACTTCAAATATAACATGCAAGTGTAATTGTAAACAACAATTTTATCTATGTTCGGTGCTATAAGTGATCTTGATACTTTTAAATATTTTCTGAGATTTCACACATCTAAAACATGTATCTCTAATACTGTAGCGACTTGAGGACGTTTTGCGATGTGGACCATATGCTAGTAAATCGAATCAGTGTCTAAAGAAGATTAATTTTCCGCAGTATTAATCTTAATATGATTGTGATTCGTTTGACATAAATTTACTTTCTTTTAACTGACTAAAACAAATGTACTATTATATCAAAACCGTTATGATAACTATGGTATTCAACAATACAATTGTTTTAATGTTAAGGTTGACAGACAGGCTGACTGTCCACCTGATGATAGGTGGCTACCGTCGCCTATAACACAAGTAACGCTATATGTGCTACAACTGGATTAAGGATAATGGATAAGGAAGTGATGGGGTAATGGGCTCTGGCATCCCTTACTCACTCAACGAAATACAACAGCACATATGTTATTATTTCACGGTGGTATTATGTAAGGGGGTGGTTACTGCCGCCAGACGGGCTGCCCAAAAGCCTGCGAAAAAGCAGTGTGCATTGCCTGAGTACAGTGGAATTCAGGGAGGAAATCACCCGACCTTTTGTCAGGTTATAGCAACTTTTAAAATGTTACAAACTATAGAATATATTATATCCTCACCTAGGTAAATAGAAAAGTACTTAACTTCGCTGGCTCTATTAAAAAAATCTTGACAGATGTCTTCATACCTGGAACGAGAAAAAATTAATTAGAACCAAATGTGTACACAAGATTATCTGAGCCAATGTTGGTTTTGGTTTACAAATGTTTGAACATGTGTGTTCTTTGTCCAAATAATGACTGCGTTTGAAAGGTTTGTCAGTTTGGGACCAACAACCTATGCACTTATTGTGTTTCATTAGCAATGTTTTAAGTTATTTAGAGCAATTTTGCAAATAAAGTAATCCATACTTATAAAATATTTTGTCTTGACTATCAACGCACAGCCAAATCTACTAAGTATAGAAACATTTATAACGTAAGCATCCTCTAAGAAAGGATTTTTGAAAATTACAACTCCGGGCGAAGCTGGAGGCAGGTTAATAAGGTTTAATATAATGAAAGCACTCTAATAACATTAAGCTTTTATATATGCCAGTTATGTTGTAAAATAAACTAAATATGTTGCCGCTATAAAATATTAATGAGTAATTCGATTTCAGGTATAATTTAAATTAATTAATTACATTTAGACAAAACGTAATAATTTCATTAATATTTGTAATTTTAAACTATTACAATATTAATATATAATTATATAGATTAACTGTGAATGTTGAAATCAAAACTTTAATCGGTCAAAAGCACTAAACTAAAAATCTGTGTGTTGCAGATAGTGACTATCTGTTGCACGCGACTTAGTCCGCGTAACTTTATAAAATATAGCCTATGTTACTCGCTGATAATATAGCTTTCCAACTGTGAAAGAATTTTTCATATCAGTCCAGTAATTTCGGAGCCTATTCTATGCAAGCAAACAAACAAACAATCAAATCTTTCCTCTTTATAATATTAGTATAGAAAACCGTATCAAAATCCGATGAAGTTAGCGCAAAAACAGACAGAAGCCTTACAAACTTTAAAAAGTGTTATTAGGTCTTGTAGACAAACGTAAATATTCCCCATATATTCCTAATGTAACAAAAAAATTATCTGAAAATACGAAATATTTGTCTCTCTTTTTTAATGTCTGTCGTCCGAATAAGTCACAAGCATTTTACTGTTTTATGTTAGTCATAAATAGATTGAATTTTATATCAGGGTTGAGACAATAAAAAATAAATTGCTTTCCGCGTTTCACTATCCGTCAATACGTACCATATAAAATGGCAATACGATTGGAATGGGACCGATTGTATGCTATAATAATGTGATATACAGAACGATTTAACATTTTCCCTTTATCTATACTAATATTATATAGAGGAAAGATTTGTTTTGTTTTTTTGTTTATTTGCATTGAATAATCTCCGAAACAAATGAACCGATTTGAAAAGTTCTCTCACTGTTAGGAAGCTACATTATCAGCGATGAACATAGGCTATATTATATTTTCAAAAAAAATTAGGGATCCTTACTAAAACTGCAATAATGAACAACCCAAGGTGTAAAAAAATGACCTAAAATATTCCTTACATCGCGTGTGCTGCGAAAACTATTGATAGAACAAAATAATGTACTACGCCTTTGCAGAACACATCATTATCTACAAAAAGTGTCGCGACAGCATATGTCTGACTATTATAGTTATGCCACAATAAGTGTTCTTTTATTTTAAAATTTTAATTAAAATGCCGCCGCTAGAAAAGGCTCTTTATTTGTATCTTGGTATTAATCCTTATCAAAATAAATTACTTCATATTTGAGACTGCTTCAATACCTTTATATAACTTTTTGAATTATTCAATTCGGACATTCCATTCGAAAGATATCATGAGGTTAAAAATGTAAGTATTAGACAAAAATTCGCTGCGATGTAGGCATCACTGGGGTACGGGAGGGGAGTCAATGTAAAGAAATAAAGTGCAGCGCAGGCTCCCCACACAGCGGTCGTGTGCAGAATCGAATAATTTGTTAAATACCCGTGCGAAGCCGGGGCGGGCTGCTAGTTTTATATAAAAACTTGGTATAGAAAACGCACAGCTTTTATTCCTGTGTAGAGTTTAAATTTAATTTACATAATCATCTCTTTCAAGGATCAAGATTTCAAGATGCATTAGGCTCAGAGAGGTGCTTTTTTCGTCTTTAGAATTATTAATCTGGTTTTATTGAATTACATCAGTCAACAAAAAAACTTTTTTTTTTTGAGATTCTGTTCTAATGCTTAAATTCTGGTTCTAGACAACAAAAAACATTTAAATTTCCATTTTTAGCTTTTAAAGTTTGCTTTTGTCTGATTTACGCCGATAAGTAAGTTTTAAAGTTTTTTTTTTGATTGTATGATCAACTTGATGGTTTATTAACCTGATCGCAAATCGTAAAAATATTTGTGAATGGCACAGTAGTGAATGTTTACTTGTCTATCACAGCTATAACAACCACCCTTGTGTATTACTTTACAACATTACATTCTGTATTGCTCAAGGAAAGTTACGAAAGTGTGAAAAGTTAAAATATGCAGAATACCGTTGACCAGTGATAGGTGATTTTAAAAGTTTTCGTTTACTGATGGAAATTACTTGTCATTTTTGCTTATGGGATAGCAGAGCAGATTTAGTACATTACCAACGGCGTATATATAGCCAGATCGAGTTGAATTTAAGATAGGAAAACATAATGTGAAGTTGGAACCAATAAATTGTAAAGCCTAAAAATATAGTGATGCCGCCGTTAAATATAATTAGACCTCGTGAAACAGTTTGCATCCAAATTCTGAAGCTTTTGCATATTAAAGGGATTTTTTTCCAAATTAACTGAAGCTAAAGTTAAAGCGGGTATTTTCGTTAGAGTAAATAGTACTATTTACTTTATGGTTAAATTAACTTATAATTGTTCAGAAAAAAAAATCTGAGTTCTACTCTTCTTCTACAATCTTTATCGTGTTTGCCTTGTTATTTGATTTTTTTTTTAATTTTTATTATTATTTTCTTTATTCTTTTCCTATTTTATTATTTCATTTTGATTTTCTCATTGGTAAATGAAAACCGTTCCATAAACGTGTTAATCTGTAATGTATTTTAAAAAAGATTTCCCAATTTCCCAATAGCAAATGTTGCTCTTGAGGAAACTTCTGTCGGTTTATCATGATAATGGTATATCTCATGATGAATTTAGATATTAAATGGTATCATTAATAGTTGATGAAATAAGGTGTATATTATATAAGTTATTTGTTTAAGGTAAGCGCTATAAAGTAAACATATTCTCCTACTAAGAGCACATTTTAAACTGTCATTGGCAAACAGTGGCATTTGGTGGCAAAATTGTAATGGCACAATAGTTTGCAGCCCTCACACATCTGTCACTTAACAAGTAAAATATACAGCCATCACTCGGGTTTTGGTGAAAAATCGCGTCAGGGTACAGCACCCCTGACATTCGCATACAAAACAAACGGAAACATGTCTCTATTGAAATAAAGTCTAATTTGCATTGTTAGTTGCAATGAATAAATTTAAATATTTGTTAACTTAAAATGTAACTCATGTTAGCGGAAATACAGTCTAAATTGCACGTTTGAACATTTGTTCCGTTGATTTTCTGTAGTACGAATTGAAATAAACTTTATAGCTTGATGTTTAAAGTGTCAATTCTATTGTCCCCCTTGAAGAAGCTTGTGAGGGTTATTTAACTTTGAAGTTGCTCAAAAGACCCCCGATTTGGGATTCTGGTGGATTTCTTTTTGGATTAAAGACCTCATGAATTTAATGATAATGTATTTGAAGGGTAATGCGGACACGAATTCGCCACGCGTCTACTTCATAATGAGATTCCTTTTGATTTCGTTTTATTCCCATCATAACGTAGAGAAAATTAATTTTTAATGTAATCTTGCCATTTAAACTAATAGAAATATTGAAATCCAAAAAGTAATGTTACAGTAACGTTATTTTACTCGAAATGGTTTTTTAATCAAACTAGATACTTTGTCCTAGCTCATTTACGATCTCAGGGCGCATTCATAATTACTTAGTTTAAAAGTGTCGACGGTGGTCAAAGAAAAAATAAATAAAACTCGTGAAAACAACCTTAACATTCGCAATGTGACAATCCAATTTGAATGACATCAGCCGTCATCGATTTTAAACAATTAACGGTTGTCAACATGATAGGGGCCATGAAACATTGGGATTTATCCTTAATTCTGCATATGTAAGCATAAAATAATTTACAACTGTGGCGATTAAATAATGCAACGCTTGATACTTAAGTTAGTTATATAAAAAATACGCTTTACGTTTTCAGTAAGATACAATTTTAAGAATTGTTGAATAGAATAATTTTGCAAAGAACTCCGTTTTCCTTACAAGCCTGGGCCATTATACTATACTCGTAAAATACAGGTTTGGAAATCAATTAGAAAATTGAAAAATATCTCATCTTCATTATTATCAGCAAAGGCAAAGTTTGTAAGAAAATCGTACAAAAGGTACCTACAATTTAGTTTTTCATAAATGCGTGCCATGTATTGTAAAATATTATGATAATCATAATTGCAATTATATAATGTGACAAAATGTAAAATTATATGAGAATTATATGCAAAATACGAATCTTATATGAGGAATGATTGTATTGTACTTATCTTGATTTGATTAGTAGATATTTATTGTTATATAGAACAGTGAAAAAAGTATTTTGAATCAGATGTTCCAGGTGGAAACTATTGAAGAGTTCAATTAATATATGCTGTCATTAGAATTTATGTGAGAGTCGGTTAATGGTAGTAATTTGAATATTTTATAAGCGAACAGATTACACACTGTAGTCACTTCAATAGTAATTGTTCCTGAAAAAATTGAACTAGAATATTAATTTATAATCAACAAACATATGAATACAAAATGTTGCTTAAAAATTCAAAACGTTCAATTGAAAACTGGAACCTAATTTTTCTGTATCATCCTGGTATCATCAGGCTGCAAATGATACAATTAGTGTCATCTGGTGGCAGTAATCAGCTACTAACAGAAGACCACATTAAGAAATACCAGAGCCTAATCCCTTGTCCTTTATCCTGTTAAGGTCGGCAGCATACTTGCTGTACATATGGCGTTTGCTTCTGTTGATAACCCATGTTAGTCACACACCATCAAGTGTACCATTAACCTGCTTTTCGACTTTTATTAACTACATAAAAAAACCAAAACTAAATACGCCTAACAATGGTTGGCGGATGGCATTTTCCAAAACAAAGTCAACGTGTAGGTAAAAATATGTCTTTTTTCTTTATCTACGACTTAAATGAAGTAGAAATAATTACTACAGGAACATTAACACGGGAAGAAACGTATCTACAACTGTCAAAGCCACTGTCAAAGAGAATGTAGTACTAATGACGTCATCGCGCACTCAGTCGGAAGTGATAGCAAAGCTGTGGAAGAGACACGTGTGTGTTTTGAAACGCGAAGATGATATATCAGGTGATTAAAAATAGGATTATAGGTATAGTTAAGTAGATAATCCTGTTTGCAGATGCCGCAAGAAAGTTGGTAGTGACGATGACGAGCTATTTGGTGGTATGTGACTACAATCAGCTAAGAACCGAAGCACAGTAGCGCCTATAAAAGGAATGCTACCAGCTCTAGTGTTCGAGTTCGTCTTCATTATTACCGACCAGTTTAACTGCTGTCTCTTACTAGGAGACAGGTATTTTATTTGCTTCTTTACTTTTGCAGTTTGAATTGTTAATTTTGTTTCATAAAAATAATATTTCACTGTCAAAAGTTTAAAATAAAGATCACGGGCAAATTTGATATTCGCATTCTAAAACAAAATTGAGAATTATTTCGATTTCACAACGTCAATCGTAATAAAGTTTTATACCGATGAATATTTTGACAACTCAAAAGGTTTTTCAGCTCTGGGAATAAGAGATGGCACGTTGTTGCTGACATTTAGCCGAATCAGGTGTTTGAAACATTTTGTAATTATTTGAAATTCAATTCAATATATAAAAAAATATATAAAAATTACGAATTTATATTCCTAATTTGTATTTTTTATAGATATTTGAATTATTTTTTTGAAAACGTTTCTATTTTACGATGGCCTTCTGCAAGAGTGTGTGTGCGACTTTCATATGTCGAAATTTAACCTATGGGTTGTCCTCTTAAACAACTGAGCGGATTATAATGCGTAGGTTCAGCAACTCGTCTAGTTATACGTTAAGTCACAATACAAATAATGCTATAAGTTAATCTTAATAAAGGCAAATAAGCCAAGCTCAGCGTCCCTTCACGACTGTTAAAAATCCTAGTTTCGCCTGAACGAAGTCACGCAAAACGGCTTGTACGGTTGTAGCATTTGGTAACTGTCACCAGTACAAAGAACTTGACAAATTATCAAAACAACTTGCATTCAATCTAGCTACTCCAGATATCAGTGCCGTCCTTTATCAAACCCGTATCCCCTCCGTTCCTTGCGGTTATTTTGATTAATTACCAGGCCACAATTTGAATAGGATAGTTTTGATTTCGTATGAATGGAAACTATCCCATTGACAGAGCTGATTAAATCCAACCCCAACTAAAGTCCGATGAAATGGCCGTCGTGAGGTAATTAATGTTTACGTTTTGTTCAGCGATTTTGATTAAAGTGAAACACGATTAAGTTAAAAGGAAAAGCACAAATGGGGTTAACTTACTTATACTTAGGCGAAATTCAGGAATAGGACTTTACACAGAAAACCTTTATAGTAGTTATGGTTACATAAGAGTAAGTTCGCGCAAATAAAGATTTATTATTTTTATTTTTTATTTTATATCTACTAGCTGTTGCCTGCGTAATTTTTTTTATAAAATATAGCCTATGTTACTCGCTGATAATCTAGCTTTCTATAGGTGTAAGAATTTTTTAAATCAGTCCACTAGATTTTGAGTTTTTTCATTACAAACATACAAATCTTCTCTCTTTATATTATAATATTAGTAAAAAAATATAGACTGGTGTAGGTACATGATAGTAAATGATAGAATCTATAACAACAGCTCATTTTTGTTAAAATATCAAAATGTAGAATAACTTGACGAATATTGGAGAAAATGGAAGATTCAATGTTTCGATACTTTAGCCTGCAACTACTACAAATTAAAAAAAAAAAAAAAAACAATACTAGACATAATAAAATTAAAGATGGAAGACTATTAATTGAATACATTAATTTGAAGCATTGCTACTAGTACTAGTATTCACTATTCAGCCTATAAATGTATGCTAGCGGTATCCTGACAATTATTTATTTATTTATTTAAAACAGCAACAGCTTAGCACATTTAACATTCTAACCCTATGATTATGATTATGATTATGATGATTATAATGGTGATTATGATAGAAAACCTACATGAATGAAATATGAAGCAATGACGAGAAAACTCAAGAATTAGACTGTAGATTAAATATACAAAAATATTTAAAATACTTAAATGTAAAGGTAGACCTTCGTTTTCTATTTTTCTTAAAATCGTTTTAGTATCTGGAATTATAACATTAATGATGGCAAAAGACATAAATGTAATAATGTTTTAACTTTCTAAAGTTTTTATCACATTACTGTGTCATTTGTATAAATAACCATTAAAAAGTGAAACAGAATACTTAAATAAGTATCCCAAAAGTTTAATGTGAAAGTTATTGAAAAAGTTATTACAGTTTTTAAAAATTATTAGTTATTAGAATTATTAGATAATCTGCGGCGAAACCGCGAAGTTTCTCTAATAATCTATTAATAAAACTGAGCAATAAACGACAATTTAATCGACAAAATAACGTTCAAGTCTTAAAATTAAATTAAAAGCAAGCCGTTCAAGCGTAACGATAAACGCAAATCCTATACTCAAATGCGTCACCCTTCCTTGAATTCTCGACCAATCAGACGCTTGGCACTGTCTTCGCATACTGATCACAACAAAATTATATTTGCTGGTAACACAATTCTTATTGCTATGAGTTAGAGATCGATTTTCTATGACAATGATTGAGTTTTTTGTTGCAATAGGCACAGATAGGAGCAGACAATAACAGAGGCGTCACTTTTATGTCTACATGATTTACATTAAGGAAAAAGCCTAAGAACACTTTTAGATCCGATTTTTTTTTATATGTAAACAACTAATGTTTCCAGAACCCTAACATCAACACCGTTTGACCTAATACCATGAAATTTGATTCGTATATTTATTATATATTTTCTTTATGGAGATTTTCCTGCTGTCAAGTTTCAAAACGGAAGTAGCCTCGGGGCACAGCTAGTTTAGTATACATCGTCGCTATCCACATCTTCTAAACGATTATAAGATTGTTTAGATACAAGTTGAAAGAAGAATTAATTTAAAAGAACCAAAATACCTACAACAGCACAAGTGCTGTGATTTCACAATTGCCTTGTGATGGAATGGTGGTTACTGCCACCAGACGGGCTGCAATGTGTGACTGCGAATAGTACTAGGCACTAAACCTCTGATGTGTAACGGAATTTGTCGAGTCTGCCTTATTTAATCTTCCGGGAACATCCCTCGAGACGCGCATTACTTTGGGGGTGCGTTTGTAGCAGGGACAGTGTCGTGCTTATGTTTTTAATGTCCCAGACTTGTATGGAGAATAATAATCTATTGTAGCAGACAATAGTCCGTCTAGCAAGGGACTTTTGAAGGTTTTGTTTAACTTTTTACTGAAGGGGACCTGTTCATCCCTTGTACATTAGTTGGGAATTATCCATAACAAGTAAATCCCTTAAATTTTATTTGAGAAAGGTATAATCACAAATGTATTTTTGAAATTTTATTTCCACCTAACGGCCAACAGATTATAGGTCCACTTAGTAATTCATGTGATTAACATATACTTGTAATTTCCTTACAAGAGAAACGAATTCATTAATATGAATATATTTGTGTAGCAGGCAGGCTGATGGTCTATCTGATGGTAGGTGGCTACCGTCACCTACATATCAACAAGAGCAACACCAAGTGATATGCAAATGCGCTGCCGAATTTGACAAGAAAAAGAATGAGGAATTGGGGATAAGTCAATAAACACGCGCTGTTATTTCAATGCCGCCAAACGGTCTTCTCAATTTATGACATTATACCTAACTAAATGACTACTATTATAGTTACCAATTATATCAATAAAATTACTCTTTTTCTAAACTCAATATCACATTGAAAATATTTTTATGTTATTGGGTCGTAGCAGACAGAAATCTTAGTACAACAAGCTTCACTGAATCCGATAAGAAAACAACCATTCAGATAAACATATAAAAATATAAGTTAAACTTTAACTTAGAAAGTGATCCGTTTAAATAACTAAATGGGCTACATGTCGCAGCGGGATATTAGGTCATAGCATAGAATTAGAAACTGTTACTACTGAATATGGTATTAATCCTTCTTCTATGGGTCATAGACTATCTTGGTCTAGCTTTGTGTGTCAAAGGGACATAGCTGCTTACAATTTACCACGCATACACCACAATAGTTTTCAGTATTCCATTGTTGTAACTATAGATATCATCGCTTCGATTAGTTTAGTTTACGTCTCGTTTCTAGATGTAAAGTTCTAGCAATGAATACACCTCTTTGCTTGGATAATAACAGCGTGGATTTTTGAATATTAGTAAGAAAGAAAACGTTAAGGCTTTAAGGGGTTAACACTCGGCCGTAACACCCGTAACGGTCCTTTCCGGGCGCCATGTTTCAGCTGTTAACTACGCACCGAATTCGTACGTTTCCTGTACCGCCCTTCGTATAGTGTGACAACTTTGCTCTTATCATCCGTACTAATATTATAAATGCGAAAGTGTGTTTGGATGTATGGATGTTTGTAACTCTTTCACGCAAAAACTACTGAACCGATCACCATGAAATTTTGCATACACGTAGTCTGGGACACCAGAAATAGGGTACCTTTCATCGTTCAACGCGGACGAAGTCGGGGGCACCAGCTAGTCTGACATAGTATTTACTGAAAAAAAGATAAAAAAAGATAGATATAAAAAGCATTTTTTTAGTATGTCTACAATTACTTACCTTACAAAACTATCTGTACGTACACAATAGGCATTATAATTGATAAATTCAATTACTTCGGTTAACAAAGATATTTCATAGCCTTAATAATATATAGCAGATATAAAGTTAACTAACTGACAATATGTAGGATTATATTCAAGTAGTCAGAGTATACTATTTAATATTTGTATGAAAGGAGGGGTTATATTTTTATTGGCTCTAAGGTAGCGCGTTTACTGTCGCACGCACCTTGAGAATACTCTACGAGCATTTTATATAACCTGAAAGTACTATAAAATATCAAGTAATGCAATTGTAATTTCTAATTTTTTGTTATAATATTTAATGTTTTGATGAAACTTGTCTTTTTGAAGTACGAAACTTAACAGATATTTAAAAACGACTAATATGTCTGTTATGTTTTGTAGACTAAATGGCAAAATCATTTCTGATGACAATTGGTATTTTTCTACCATTTTATAGCTTAATACAATAAAATGGTAGAAAAACTGGTTGGCAAGTCACAGATACTATTATAACAACAAAAAAAAATGTAGTAAGTAGGTATTCCAAAAACAAAAGAAACATGGATTAGTAGTTATAGCGAGAAACGTAAAGCAAATTGAACACTACAATCATAACGCAAGATTCAATTTCATTTAAAACGAAATCCGCGCGTCTAATTTGACGTTGTAAAATTAGTATTACAAAACATTAGTTTAAACACATAGGTAACTTTGAACAAGCATTCAAGCAATATTAGTCCTTAAATGAACGAAAATTATTACTTAAATCGCATGTATCCAAATGGGGTTCGTTGAACTCACACCCCAATTCAAAGGCTAAGCTATTATTTGGGGGTTATGATCTTGGTTTGGTGTGAAAGTGTATTTAGGAGTGATAATTTAATCGGACTTATTGATTAGGGTATTAACTACAAATACGATCTGATTGCTACAAGAACGGAATATGGAAACCAATATACCTCAATGCGTGTACTAAATCAATAACCATAGAGAGCGATAGTCAAAGGAACCATTTAATCTCCTTGAAGGTAAAACTCATTCAGTGACATTTTGTTTAAAAATTATGTTTTTTTAGTTAAAAATAATTTTAGAAAATAGTCACTAAGTACGCACACACTATTATATATAAAATTAAGTCGTTGTCCTCTTCTGTCTGTTTCTCCGCTAACATCTTCTAAACCACCTGTTTTTAAAACGGTTTTCACTATTGGAAAGAGCGATAAACTATGAAGATTTTTGTATAGAAATTGCAGAAAAAAATGCATACGTGCGTATCCTCTAAGAGCAGGTCGCTAGTATCTAGTAAATAAATAGTACAAAATTTATAGAAGAAGCAAATAATGGTTTTTATCATATTTGAACATATATTACGTAGGTATACAAAAAAGTCCACTTTAGTACAAAATATAAACAGAAAATTTTATACAATTTTATCATACATTTTGTAAGGAACGGATTTTTATTCTGAGCATGGTTCTAAAAACATTAAAATATAGCATAATATTAACTTATATAAGTTACTAAGCAATTATTCGTGTTTTACTTACTCGTATCTACAAAGGCAAACGAATAAGAGGTTCGTCTTGAATGAAGTCTGATTTCTAATGTATGTAAATTATGAAACACGCACCCGCTGACGAACTGTTTGTTTGATCTCATAATATCATACGTAACTAGTTATTTAACACAGAAAACATTTGATAAAATTGAATTTCATAGATGCAAAGACATGATTATTTATATTATGCAGGTGTAAAGTATACTAAAAAACCAATAAATCGTATTATCTCCTTTTTTTTCTTAAAATATCATTTTATTAGTATAATTAAAAAAAAAAAAATTTTTCCGAATTTGGGTTATCATCAATTAAGTCATAGACTTAGTGCTTTTGAAACTAAAGCACTAAGCAGACAACTCTGTCAGTAGTCTGCTCTATACGTCTGTACTTTTGAAATCAAATTTTCACATGACTGATAATTGGCCTGGTGCAAGCAAATATCGACTTTAAGGTGACGAAGTCTTACCCCGACTGTAAATTAGTTGCGTTAACGTATCGTTTAAAAGAAATCTTTCGAGTGATTTAGATTGAAATGACAGGGCCCTTTAGAAGAAATGGCTCAAAGCTTGGAGAGGTCTTAATCCGTAGGTCACTGGGCACAGTTACTAATGGAGTCGGGCATGCTGATGCAAAACTCGGGACATCAGTATCTATTATGGATTTCCTCTTCCTAAACAAAAAATAAAACCTTTCGAAGAGAAACAATTTTATCAAAATAGCAATTTCGATGTTTAAACAAGCCAATGACTACCGACTTCTAAATCAACATATTCAGTTGAATATTGTGAAATAATTTTACAATTTCAATAACAAATTAAAGTTCCGTACAGTATAATTGAATAGCAGAGGGTTCGGCATATGTTTCCGTACTAGCTGACTAGTGACAAATGTTTAGCTAAATTCCAACATAGTTGCAATTCTGACATGGCGGATGAACTATCGAACATGTTGCCACGAAACTAATTAACTTGGATGTGGCTGGAGAATTCATTATAGAATATATAATATATGTGCGTTTGTAACATAACAATATATTTAATAGGCAAGGATGTATAAAGAACAGCTAACTAAGTAAAGTAGAATTGTCAAACAAAAGGAGCTCTATCATTATTATAGATTATCATAAGGCATTATTATATTACATATATTATTATTCATTATTTTCTGTATTAGGTATTTCTTAAATGCTTATTCACTAGTATGATACTAATTCTAGTCAATAGATAGGCAATAATGAACTGGCTGGCAAATTAATATAAAAATAATTTACTTTACAAAATCCATAGGTACAATTTTACCATGCATTATAATTCTAATCTTGGAAAATAAAAAATATGCTTCTAGTTTTTGCTCTTGACTTTACCTATTAATCTTATCTTTCAAGTTGAAACAAACAATACACTATCATAAAATTTAATCGAAATCGGTTAGGTTAGGTTCGGAAGATTAGCGTGAACGAATATTTTGATATAATTAAAAATATATCTTCATAAAAAAATAAGACTATAAAGAACAACAAGTTCTAACCTACTGCCCTATTTTCTACAGCGATGTTTTTTTATTGTTAAAGCCGGACCCAGTTTGTAATCTTGAATCACGGGTTTTTCCATCTAGATTTTTCTTGAAAAATATCTTTTCGAAATCTGTAAAATAAAGTATAAGCAAAGTAAGCCATAGAAAGCCGAGAAGCTGCGAAAGTTAGAAGCTATTCACCTCTGAATGGATGTGGCAAGATCAAAGTGAGACCTTCCAGATATGCCTCCTCTAGAACATTCTATTTGACTTAGGTCAATGTAGGCGCACAATGTAACCAATTTGCAGTACGGGTACTTCATTACAGCGCTTTATAATGCGAGTACAAGCTTATACACATAATCAACGCCTACACACACAACATATTCCTAGTATACTACAAACGAACGGTTTGAGTACATTATTCACTGGTTTGATTTATTATAAAAGGTGAATTATATTAATATAGTATTATTGTTATTTTTTAAATTATTTATCAAAATAAAAGAACTAATAATGTCTTCCATTAAGATAAATTGGGTTAAGTAAGATATTGAATAAAGATGTGTTTGCCTGAGCAAAACACAAAATTACTATGGAATTAGCAAGTTGGCGATATTCAGGACATCTTTAACATAAACATTTTTTTTTTTTTAAATAAATTTACCATCAATGTGATTTCCTTTAACAGTCACATTGTTGATGAATAATTCTAAGAAATGAAAATTTGAAAAATACCTACAGTCGTATGAAAAGAATACACTCCATTAAAAAAAACAATTGGGAATTCCGTACTTCTACAACAATTACTTTCCTTACTGTCGGATAGTATTACAGTCGTGATTAGACCATGCGCGCTATACAAGTAGGTAATTGAGCCCCCGGGCATCGAACCGGCTACCAGACTACCGTATATCATTACAGTACATAAGGGGCCATTTGTAATATCAATAACTGGCCTTTGCACTGCATTAGGGAAATATATCAAAATGCAATATTAGTTGGCAGAGTAAGTACTACAAATTTTCTGCCTATTTTGTACGATACTGTAAGTGACAACATATCTATTTTTATAATATATTTAGATGATACCTCTTGGATACCTCAGGAACAAATACTCACTTTCTATTTCTGAACAAAAGATATCCTATGTCCTTTTATTGATCCCTGACAACGTGTATACAAAATTTCATGATGATCGGTTGAGTAGTTAAAATTAAAACAAATAAACTCATTTTCGCATAAATAATATTAGTTAATATACTTATTTATTTTCTTAAGCGAATCTGCTTTAACGCGAAAGGTTTATTTCAAATTGCCTAACTAAGCTCTTATACATGTGCTTGCTATCTATAGTATAGATAGCAAGCTTCATCAGCTTAGTGTTAAAGAATTTAACTATGAATTTAGGGAATTGTTTCCAAGAAAAAAAAAGACATCATCTCTACGACGTCTGTACGTTTTCTATAAGTGGCCAGAATCACTTAAGACAATCATGTTTTAAAATAACCAATGGTTTCCATATCAAATTAGGACGTAAAACAATACAATTAACAAAACCCAAAAACAATAAAAACATTTAAAAAATGTTCAGGGGCTGCTCTATCCATTAAGTGAAGTTTTATTTTTAGTTTAATCGCAGATACATCGTCTGTCCTTTCTGCTCAGTTTAAATTAGCCGGCTCTGCTTGAGGGGCGGCAGATGCCACAACGCTATATGCACTTGAATCTTAAATGTGCAAGCAAATTTCAACTTTAAACGTTACATAATAAAATAAAAGCAACGGTTTCCATGCGTACTTGTTTTACAAGTACAAAAAGATTGACATATGGTCGCTTATTTTTTTCTGTCAATCTGAAGACTGTAGTTTATATTTTGCTGAGGGTAATGAGGGGAAAAAAGAGGTCTACAGAGATTGTGATCGTGTGATTTTGTTTTGCATGTAAATAATTGACGTTGTGAGTTTTTTTTTTCTTTGCTTTCAAAAAAGACTTACCGGCCATCTGATATAGTAATATATGTACAGAAAAAGCTGTGTGCAGGAATAACCTAGTGATTGTGGCACGGCTGCGTTACATTATTCTAATACAGAATACGACTAGATCTTGAGCCTCAGCATATCTCTGTCGCCAGAATTCCTCCTTTTCGCTTTAGATAAAAGGTCGTAGCAGGTGTTTTAACAGGTGTTTAATATTAGCGACTAGCTATCAGCCCTCGGCTTCGCACGGAGTTAAAATTTTACGCTAAGCTTACGTTATAAATTGAACCTATGTTCCAAATTTCAACTTTCTAGACTTACAAGTTTTGGCTGTACCTTGATAATATTATTTTATTATATTAATATATATTATGTGTTACCGGGTCTGCTGCGCCAGTTTTTTAACAAAACATTCTTAGAAAACATAAAAAAGGGGCGTGGCCTAAATATTTTGTCAATTTTTATCGATCAAAAACACTCGGAATGTCTTCCTCGTCGGAGCTCATTATTTAAATGTTAAATTTTTTTAGAAAACTTTATAACTAAACATTGTTGAAGTTGCAGCGAACGAAAAATTTGCAATCAAACAATGTTCATGAACAATGTTTGTTAGAATTATGGCGCAGCGGACGCGCCTTTATAGTGAGCACAGATATGTAAGCTGTGAACATTTTGTTTATCACATCGAAACTTTAATTTAGTAATTTACGTTATTATCTTATTGTTGTTTACGAAGAATTGAAACTACCTAAGTAGTCTGTTGGCTATATGCCAACTTACTCAGACACTAAAAGGACGAAATTGTTCTTAAACGAAGTAATGGAACATCATAGGTATTTCGAATACAGCCTGAAAATTTTGGCTAGTGTTTACAAAACCTCTAATGTTTTTAATTGATTTTCTTTTTAGTAGTTGAATAAAAAGCTAGGTTACAGTCAACAATTAAAAGTGCAGTAGCGAAAAGTTCTTAAATTCTAGAGTATAAAGTTCAAAAGATGTTTTCTATTTTTGAATCTTGTACATAATAAGTAATTTTCAGGATGCCTTTATTGATTACTAGCTCACGACTTTGCACTGGTGAAATTTTTTCTGCAAATTATATATAAAAATTATATACAATTTTTTTTTACCGAGCCGATATCCTGATACGTTCATTTCTATAACAATATTAAAGAGAAAATATTTGCATTTTTGTATTTTTGTTTGTAATGAATAATCTCAAAAACTACTAGACCTATTTTGAAAATTCTTTCACCTATAGAAAGCTACATTATCAGCGTGTAACATAGACTATATTTTGTAAATTAAGCGAAGGCAGTCGCGTGCAACAACTAGTCACGTATAAACCACATTATATTGATGTAACGGATGCTTACTGTAATTTAGCCAATTATAATAATCAATTTGAAATGCCGGCAACAACAATATTTCTCAATCGTATCCCCTTACGAATCTGATACGGGCGACATTTTGTACAGTCACCCAAGAAAGATGTTGATCAATTTTAAATGACATATAGCTTTAATTATTTGACATTAAATATTGAAGAAATATTTGATAAAATTATTTCCTCATTTTAATAAGACGAGGTAATGTGCTATTTTAATGTTACTTCCCCTTTCTTTTTCTGAGACTACTAATTGAAAAAAAAAAAATCTAATAATTTTGCATACCCATTAGATATATTAGTATTTTTTTTTAATTAATTTATTTACATGAACATATATATTTAGTTTATTGGCTATGAAAACACACACTAGGCGTGCAAGCCTGTATCTTGTGCTTCTACATATTTATTAAAATAATTAAAAATATATTTTAGTCAACTAAAATATTAAACTTTAACTAATTTAAAAAGTAATAAAATAATAAATGTTAACCATAGGCAAAAACTTAAAATTATTCTAACAAAATAAAATATCTAATTTAATAAAATATCTAATCTAATCTAATAAAATAAAATAAATTCCTAATTTTCACATTAGGAAGTACATATGTCGTTCGTAAAAACTTACTGGTATTACTGCTTCGGCACTTTATGATTTTTTTTCCCAATTAAATTGAAATAAAATAATATGAAAAGTAGGTATACAGCGACAAGCAAAAGGCGAATAATTATAGAATCACACGCCCGCACCACAATTACATAGTAATTATCCCCCTCTCAGAAATATGCCGGCGTGGAAAATATTATCAACTAGAACAAATTGGAACTACTTCATTATGTTGTACTGTAAATAAAATAAATAATAGTTTTAATTGACTCTTTGTTTTATACTAATAATGTTTCATTCAGGTTATTAGTGAATAATTGCCGTTAATAAATAATTGGTCGGAATGACCAGACTGTTTGTATTCTCGCGATAGAATTTTGTATAAATTAAGTATTTACTGTATATTTAGTCAGGCTTAGTGGTCACCATCAAGTTGTTAATAGTATCAGTAGTATAAAGGTTTAGAAATAATTAGGGAAATGGGCTCCTTTATTCATTACTTACTCACCGAAACGAATTAGGACATAATAAACTTTGCGTACACGTTGACATAAAAGGTCTGCTCATATACTTTTGTCATTTGTTAATTAAATTATTTTTTTCTTAAGAAAAAGGGGCATGTTTTATAAACGTATAAACGAACAGAAGCAGATATATTTATCACAAAATATATGCATACAAAAACAAATGCAAACTCAAACTGAACAGATTTTATTAATATTTTTGTTACGCGTATGGTGGCTCTGCATTAATATAAGCTTAACTTTAACTTTTCGTGCAGGCGATACCGCGGGCGTAAGCTATGTTACAGAGTAAATACAATTTTAATGTTCTTTACACGTCAAATCCGTGTATTCGACGTTGTATTTCGCGTTATTAATGTCTCTCATTGAAACATTTTAATGAAAACAATTTTATAAATATCAATTTTCCGATGCTCCGACATCAATGGCGGATATACAAAATGTTTTAGGAAATGAAAGCGTAACTCTGCCTGTCAACAAAGGTGAGTGGCAGATATGAAATTAAACATCTTTTGTGACTAGTTATTTTCAGCGGATTCGTTTTGTTTTCAATATTTAAAAACTGAAATCATCATCTCAGACGCAGGACGTCCCACTGCTGGACATAGGCGTCGACCATAATTTTCCAATAAGACCGGTCAGAAGAAGCCTGGATCCAGCGTCGCCGCGCAGGCCCTATCAAGTCGTCTCTGTGCTGTGCTTGCCGGTCCGTGGCCTCCATTTGAAAACCTTGCCTTCCCAGACGGCCCAAGGCTCTCCGTACTTCAACAGTGTGGCCACTTCAACAGATCAGTTACCGCGGGCTCATGTAACTTTCGTACGTTTACGAATCTCCTTATTCCTGGTTTGTGCACACTAATCTCAGAAACGGCTCAACTGATTTGAATGAAAATTGGCACACAGATAGTTTATTACCTGGATTAAAATATAGGATACTTTTTATCCTAAAAAACTGTTAGGTTCCCGAGGATCGTCTAAAAATATAAAAAAACGGAAGCGTTATTTATTTGAGTATTATATTTTTAATTTTAATATTTTTCGGAATTATAATATTATGACATTTTTATTATAAATTGGTATAGTCCGTGTTACTAGTAACTATAGTTACTAGTAGTAGTACTAGAACTAGTAGACAATTACTAGTAAAAAAGTCAACGTCGTCCGATTAGTCGAACGAAGCAGTCGGACCACGCGGTCTCAGGGGAAATGAATTACCTTTTGTGCAGATTATTTTTATATTAGTATAAAGAAAAAGAGAACGATATAATACTATTTGGAAAAATAAATGAGTAGGTACATACATGCATAAACAAATTAACTAAATAAACTAATGCTCTATAACGGTAGAGATAAAGTCTGGTGAGTATTCTACACCTAATCTAAATAATTCAATATTAGTTTTGTCTAGCGGTTCATCGTCATTTTTCACAGGTCAGCACCAATTGTTTAGATTTAGAAGTTATGAAGATTTTAAAGAATTTATAGTAGGTACAAAACATGAATATTTTTCAACAAACAAACGCCGTTATTTAACAATTCATTAATATTTATTTTAATAAAACGGATGACAAAGGTTGGCGCCGGTTATGAATTCATTTACTGAATGAACGGACGAATAATAAATACTGAGTATTTAGTTCAAAGAGCTCCTTTGGAACAACGTGGAATGACGTCGGGACAAAACGGACAATATTCATGTAAGTTTTTACTTAATTAAAAATGCTTATAGTAAGAAGTCAGAGATTTCATTTGCATTTTACGGACACTTAAAAGAAGGAAAACTCAGCTGCTACCCTCGTTCGCCTCTTTGACAAGTTATTTCTTTTAAAATTACGCAACAAATTTTGATGCAGTTTTTGTTACAATTTAGAGTACGTACGTGTAATTCTCACGAGTTTTACATGCATTCTATATAGTTTAATAAGAAATAGTAAACACATAGGTTTCTTGTTGCTTTTTTACTCACAGAATCAGCATTCCAAACAGAGGCTAATTGAAAATAGATGTCAAAATATGACGACGATTTTATGTGGCGGAAATTTGGTCCTCTAAGATATATTTCGAAATGTGTGCCTTAGTACTACTACTACAAAGTCGTTTTTGCAATGTTTGTTGCTATATAGAAAACAGTTGGTTTAAAATCAAGCTGAAAGTACAGTTAAAAGTCTGTAGACGATTATGTTATTAAGAAGTAATGCGTTACATATTCTATGACCACGCCTTGTGCCTGCGGCTTCCACTGCATACTGTATAATTTATGATAAACTCTCAATTATGGTAAAGTACACACAGCTTATGTATAGTTATTTTAAAATTAGTAGAATTTAGTTGCCTATCCATCTAATTTTGAATTTGATAAAGCAAAATTATAGCTTAGAATTTAAGCGAAATTTCCATGGAAAGCTTCTTCCTTAGGAATGGATTTTATACATTTAACTGTTATCATTTTTAGGGATTGTGAAGTGATTGGGAAACGGGCTCTAGCATTCCTTCTTAGAAAATCTTGAAAAATTCAAATTAAAGCAACCATTTTATATCTCTCCCTGATTAAACCTCTTTAACTAAGTATCTAAATCGAGCCGGCAAGGTGACTTACTCTATTTACATACCCAGATGAAGTTTTTCTAAGGATGTCCGCTTTAAAATATGGCAGCTCTTCTATCAAAATTTTCTTCACAGTTTATTTTACCTGTAATGAACAAAAAATTTCCATTAATTGAATATTGATAATAACACAAAAGACAAAATGTTGGATAAAATAAACGTAGTTAGAACCTATGTTAGGTGGTTACAGTAGAGGCAGTACATACATACATAATACATAATCCTGCATACATAATACTGAGAACATGTCTGGTGACGGTAATCACCTCGTTACAGACTCTAACAGTACTTGTGCCTGTTTTGTTTCTGTGCATTTAGTTTAGGGACGACAAAGTTGTATCTTCATTTTGTTTAGCTTATATTTTATAATTTCTCTTTATATGTATTATCTTCGCTAAAATCTTCTAAACCACCCAATGCACTTTGGTTTCCTTTTCACTAATGGATCTAACTATGTGACTCGTAAGAAAGCTCAACGTCGCTCAATAAGCTAGGTATAAAGATATATATATGCTTAGGGGTTACACTGCTAGATCGAATGAGGAATGACGAGATCAGAAGTTACCGACATAAAACCAAGCTATGAAGAGTTATGCTCGAGGTTACACTAGTAGATCGAATCAGGAATGACGAGATCAGAAGCTACCGACATAAAACCAAGCTATGTAGAGTTATGGTCGAGGTTACACTGCTAGATCGAATCAGGAATGAGGATATCAGAAGCTACCGACATAAAACCGAGCTAGAGTTGTGCTCAAGAGTTACACTGCTAGATGGAATCAGGAATGAGGAGATCAGAAGCTAACTACGTAACCCGGCGGATTAGTAAGTTGAAGTAGCAGTGGGCAGGACACTCGAGTGGGAAGGCAGGGACCAACAAGCGCAACGTAGGACGTCCACCCACATAGAGGACAGGCGACCTGTTAATAGCTGCGGGTCGACGATGGATGAAAGCTGTTTCTGACCAGTCCTATTGGAAAAATATAGGGGCGAGGCCTATGTCCAGCAGTGGACGTTTTGCGGTTTAAATTAATAGAAAGAGCGATAAACGAGGAAGGCTTGTATGTATACAATTTGCAGAAAAAAATTGCATCCGAACGAAAGCGGGGGCGGCTAACTAGTTTTAATATATTGTTTATAAAAATATTGATAAAGTATTACTAGTTATATATAAACAAACTGTGTGTGAAGTAAAATTTTTAATGAATATAATGTAAACTCTTCCACTGTGAATACATTGATATACGAATTTTAAATACACATTTATAATGCATGTATGTGAAAGATGAGAAATATGAGCACGTTACGCCATAACTCGAAATGACGCTATTTTCTATAACCCGAAACGCGAAATATGGCAACTACAGGGTAGCCCGCAAGCGTACCGCAACGCTCATTAAGGTAACTCCTGAATATATAAAGAGAGTAGCCTTTGTAGGGTTAATTTAACCCACCGCTCTTACGTAAAGTAGACACGATACTTTGTGTGGTACTGTACAAAAATTTGGAAAAGGTTATTATTACTAACAAATAAAATAGAGAAAGTACAGTTAGATATAGAGAATTAAGATTAAGTATTCAATGGTTCACAAGGGCTCTAATTTTATTTTATTTATTTAAGAGGCAAATTAAACAGCCAATATTTTGTTTGTAGATTAAAAACTTAATTATAAATGTTATGTTATGTGTTTGACGACACGTTTGGTCTAGTGGCTAGTAACCCTAGCTGTTAACCAAACGGTCGCGGGTTCGAATCCCGCTAGGGGCAAATGTTTATGTGTTAACATTTTACTTTTGTACCTGAGTCATGGATGTTTTATATTTATAATATGTATGTATTTACAAAAAAAAAGTAATCTATGTATTATATCAACTGTCTGGTATCCATAATACAAGCATTACTTGCTTACTTTGGAACTAGATGGTGCTGTGTGGAATGTATGAAGATATTTATATTTATGTTAATATCCTCATATATCAAGAATAGCAATATGAGCCTTATGTAAACCGCTTATTGTGGATTTCCACAGTCATAGAAAGCCAGCAGCAGCAGTTCACATATTATAGCCCTATTTTCAATAGTGCGTAGAAGGCTGTTGAAGCTGATTACAATGATTGACTCGAATTTAATTGAATATTACTATGTATTTTCAAATATAATAGGTATTTCAATATTTTACTAATCAATACAACTACAACTATCAATATTTCATTAAACAATATTTTCAGATGTAAATTTATTCAAAGTAAATTGTTATTTTGCAATATAAATTGTACTCGTAAAAGTGTTTCTTTGTAATAATTTAGTTAGCAGAGGCACAGATCTAAATGTTTCATTAAATTGTAAAGTATTCTATTCATACTACAAACCCTTACAATTCCATGAGAATTCAATTAAATATAGCTTTATTAAAGCTAAGACAATGGAGAAGTTTTGTTTACAGAATGAAAAATTAATTTCGTTAGTCGTGATGACAGCTTGAGGTAGACATATATTCAGTATTTATTTTATTCCAGATCTAAACTTGAACTAACTTGAACCTCTCAAGAGAAAGCAAAGAATGCTATATTGTTTTCCAGGACACATCCTACTAATATTATAAATGAGAGTTTGTGAGAATGGATGGGGATCTTTAGTTACTCTTTTATGTAAGTAAAAACTATTCTGAAAGTATTTGGATGAAATTTGGCACACAAATAGTTTATTACCTGGATAAAATCGTGCCCGCGACTTCGTCCGCGTTGAAGAAGAAAACATACATACATACATACATACATACATACATACATACATACATACATACATACATACATACATACATATATATATATATATATAGGTTATAGTCTAGTAATGTAAAAAAATGATGCCACTGTCGCCGTGGTGGCGCCACCGTCGTGTATATATATACTAAATTAGCTGTGTGTCAAATTTAATCTAAGTCCGTATAAAAATAAATACATACAGTCATTGGATATGGCTTAAAAACTTATATTTACTACTATTTTACCCTAAAAATATCAAAAGCTTATCGTTTTTTGCAAGAGCGATAGTCAGTGCGCACGGCATATTATAAATGGAATTAGTTAGGTATTTGGAATAAATAAGTACTAATTTGAGTTCTAATAGTTTAACACAGAAATGTTGTTGGAAAACATGCGAATAAAGTAATAGTACAGTATCACGAAAGTAACCACTGAGTATTATGTCAAGGAACCTTTTTGCATAGCATTCCTTCTTTTATGACTTGAATACATCTTCAAGATGGGAGGCAATTCAGAAAACTGATCAAAACAAAATCGGGGGATACAGTTCGATGCTGTAACTACATATTAAATCATCTATACATTCAAAATTTAATTACACCAGTCGATAGCTAAAGGATCAAAGATTTTTTTGGTATAGGTATATGGTATATTCGAATTCGTTGGATATACTACAACGATGAGAACGGTCTTTTTAAACACTGTAAGATTTTACCAATAAACCATCAGTTTTCGTTTTCACTACTGAAAGAAATTTTTTTTAACGAATCCTTAAAAAAATTGATAGAACATCCTATATGCACCAGAGCAATTTCAAAAAAACGGTTACGTACACAACGCTCCAATAATACGTACGGCGAAAGAACTACCGCTTACATTGTCCCACATCTTATCAATAGTCTACCTTCAGATCTATGTAACAATATAACAATTAAAAATATTAAATTTAAGTTAAAGCAATATTTTTTAAACTGTAATTAATAGTATATAGTTAGATTTTATTAATAATTACAAATGATAACACGAGATTAAACCTCAGTGGTTTTTAGTGTTATCATTTTACATGTTATTTTATATATTAGTCTTAAAATTGTTAAATATTATAAATAAAAAAAAAAAAATATATATACGTATAATACGCTTAGAGGTTTAAGGCCACTTCATAGTAGGTAGGTGGTTATTGTCGCCTATATATAAACACAAAACAGCACCAGGGTGCTTGTGTTATAAGCGACGGTAGCCACCTACCATCAATGGACCGTCAGCCTGTCTGCTTAAATAAAATAAAAAGTGGACTGTGATAGCCTGCCTGGCCTTTACATTGAAAAAAGGCAACGTTACATGATCTAACTCATTGTTAAGTACCATATCGCTGGCACAGCGAGCTTCGAATAAAACTTAACAACATAGGAACAAAACGAATTACATTGTTTTATAATAACTTAATAAATAACTATATTAAATTTACCGTAAATCGATGCGGGCTTCACTATAAACAACGTAATATCTGAGGTATCATATATCACCACATTCCAGCGTGTAAGTCAACGTAGCTAATGAACTATTGTACAACGCACCTATCCGGATCGAAGGGCCGCGTTCAAGATTTATTACTTCCACATCCGTGCTGCGAGCATTAATTAGCATGCGAACCGGGAAGATTCGGCCGACTGTACCCGCCGGTGACGTCATGATTGATGACAGGTGCGTTTGTAAACTGGCATAATTACGGTTGGGTATCAAAATGGTCTCTTTACCAATACCGAAATATTACATGTACCGGTGCCTCGTAACTTATGTATGCTGTAGGGTTCTATGAAGTTATTTATTTATTATGATCATACGATATTATGAAGGTTCTGCTAAAAGCCTTCGTAGCAATTTGCATTACGGTGTAATGTGTCGTTATATAAATTTTATAGAACCATTAATAAATTTAAAATTAGAACCCAATGGAAGTCCTTAAATTAGTGTATAATAAATAATACCTTATTATTATAAGAAGCTGTAATTAAAAACCTCCGACATTATGTTGGCCTAAACACTGCTATAGCTATAGCTTCTATAAGTTGTTGAGTTTTGTTTTGTATAGTTGAAGCTACGTATTTTTGTTGGCATTTTGCAGCTTTGACTGTTAGTTTTTAATTTATTGCTATGTCAATAATTGGTTTGACAATAAAACCCCGATGCTAATTTATTGGCACAGTGCCACGAAGAGAACATGCCTAATCCCAATTCACCTGTAAGTTATAGCGAAATCCAAGTGGCAAATAATATTGTAGAAAACACTCCATTTGCGCGTCCTTAAATTGAACGTTTTAAAACCTATTAACTTGTTTTAACTAAAACACCTGAACGTAAAGGTGTCAGGAACACAAAAAAAAAACACCTATTGTTCTTGAGTCGCTGGAGAAGAAGAAAAAAGTTAATAAGAATAAAAAAAAAGGAAGAAATGAGAAAAAGAAAAGAAGAGCGGGAGCGAAAGAAGGCAATTTTTTATCTGATTAATTTAAGAAAATTAAAAGAAAAAATTAAAAGATTAAATGAATTATATATTATTATTTTTTATTTTATTGAAAATACACTTAGTTTGTTTAGTTAGCACTGGTTTTATTTAGCTGAAATTATTATCCACAAACTATGTAGGTGCTTAAACGTGGGCTAAATCTTTCATAATATAAGTAATTGCACGCAACTTTATAAAATATAGCCTATGTTACTCGCTAATAATATAGCTTCCCAACAGTGAAAGAATTTTTCAAATCGGTCCAGTAGTTTCGGAGCCTATTCAATGCAAACAAACAAACAAACGATGGAAAAAAAATGCTGAAAACATGTTCTATACGATTGTGACAATATAATAATTAACCCGAATGCATAATCAATATTATCTAAAGGATATATATAAAATTTATATGAGGTTTTTTTGTATCGTATTGCTTAAAGTGCCAATAATTGGGTAGTTTCCCCTATACCTTATCTCTTAAATTGGATCAAACTGCACACAGTGTGCATGTTTCATTAAAATTGGTTCAGTAGTTCAGGAGTTCATCGGCGACAAACAATGTGATACGAATTTTTTATATTATATAGAGATAAAAAAAAATTATTTACTTATTTTTGGTAAAATATGTAGTGTATTTTTTACACAAGTAAAAAAATCAATTAAACCGTAGCTAGATTTACGATTCCAATTCGATTTTACAATCCTATACTGAGTGCGAAATTATGAAGGCATCCACCCGCCTTTCTTTAGGCTAGTAACTATAACACTGTGATATATGAATGTCATATGTCCGTAGCCCAGCATCGACACGCCCTAGTTCTAAAGTGGATCAATCGATTCGGACAAATGATACATCGGAGTGAAAATCACGGAGAAACATCGCCTGCCAATTCCGTTTTGGTCTGGACTAAAACAAAAATTTATGGAATATTATTCATTGGCACGAACAAATTATTATTAGCCGCGACTATCTTTGTGATTAGTTAATGTTTTGTATTATAAATATGTAATTCTTCGTGGCCATAAAATAACAAGTGGTTTTAACAATGTATTTAAATCGGTCTACCCATTCTCGGTTTTTTGAAGCGTACACAAACCAAATTTAACATTTTTATATATAAAGAATATTATATGGTGTTTCAATAAGTTTTTCTATGAATATTCTATCAGAATAGAAACCTAATAATATTCATAGTCTAATATTCATTAGAGTTAAACACTAATAAAATTATAGTTGCGACTCTAAAAATAAAATTAGATCTTGTCTTCTGTATCTAATGTCTATCATATTTTATAAAATAAGGCCGTCTGCTTCTGTCTATTTCTCCGCTGATTTCTTCTAAACCACTCAAGAAATTTTCTTACGGTTTTAACTAATGGTGAGAGCGATAAACGAGAAAGGTTTGTGTATGATATTTGCAGAATAAAAAGCATGCTCAAGAAGCCTAGGGACGGATCGCTAGTAATATACAAATAAGCATTTTGGAAGATTTACTGAATCGACTTAATGATGCCGATAAACGAAGTAATTTGAGCTATTGATAGTTCATTGTTCGGGCGTGAGAGAGTGTTTAAATAAAAAATCGGTATTCATATTGAATATTGTGTAGGATTACAATAGGACGTTACGCGGCACTTTGTTAATGACCACGGCCACAGACTACGGGTTGTTAAGGCACGGACACGAAACAGGATTGTCTGTATGATCTAAATTCTTAAGATTTAATCATCCTTCTTCGAACTTAACCAATCTTAAGACCAACTTCAACAAATCTTAAGACTAGCTAAGTTCTCATTTTTCTGTGAAATGTTCAGTTTTTCGTTATAATGTCAGGTAATTTCATGTATTCAACGAGAAAAGAATACAGTTAATTCTAACTAATATTATAAATGCGAAAGTGAGTTTGTTTGTTACGCTTTTTATTTAACTGATCATTATGAAATTTTGCACACATTGTCAAGGATTCGGAAAAAACCTTTCATCCAGAATAAAGTACCTACTGTTCCAGAGGGATCATCTAAAAATAAAAACTTCAATGCCTGACAAAAGTGTCATCATCATTATCTTAGCCGCAGGAATTGGTCGAAAACTTTTGTTTTGAGACACTGAGGAATTTTGGACGAGAAAATGTCTCGTAGCTTCCCGAACGCTGCCCAACCGAGCTCTACCTAATTGGACTGAAGTTTGGCTTTACATTAAATAATTATATTCATTTTTAAACTTTAAAAAATTATTCACTTTAAAATATCAATTTTCTAATTTAAAAAAAATTAGTTTTCAGAAAAAAGTTCTCAAAACTTTGTTAGGACATACATAATGTATAAATTGTAATGTAATATAAGTATATAGTTGCTTTTCCTTGAATACTAAAAGAGAAGTAGCGTCCTAAAAAGGTCTTTATAGTTTCGCGATCCTTAAACTTCTATTTTAGCCTTAAAGTCTCAAAAGAAAGTAAGTAATAGGATGTTTTCTGTTTTGCATGATATACATTGGTAAGTATTTCTCGATGGAAGTTTATTGCAATTATTTACATTTATTTATATACATAAAGGTACGCCTTACTTAAGATATGGGCTCTGGCATCCCTTACTCGCTCACCGAAACAAAACAGAACATATACTGTTATTTCACATTGATCTTCTGTAGGGATGGCTACGGTCGCCAGAAGGACAGAAACGAAGTGTGCCATCCGGACCAGAGCAAACTTTGAAAAGTTATTTCCAAAATTGAACCTGTAGAGAATCGAAACCGGCCGCCCTAACCACTGGCTGGATTAATAAAACAAGTGGTTTATTAAAACTGGAATTTTAAAATGAAGAATAAAAACTATTTAAATATTTCAACAACTATTAAACGACTTTATTTAAACAAGAATTACTTATACTTTTATACTTAATTAATCTTTCGCTCCACTGCATACACAATATATGGAGTGCCACACTAACAGTCCAAATCTGTATTAAAATAATTTAATATAGTAGTATTTCTTGTAGTATGTATAGTTCATAAAATAAACCCACACTTACCCATACTCAACATTTTCATTTAAATAAATAAGTAACTTCCCCTTAACAGATACGTCTTAGAAGATTCGCTGCAATTACTAATAGGATTTATTTTATGAATTTTAACATCAAATCATTTCGAGCGTAATTGCGTTTCATTAAACAGCTGTGTCGATGCCAATTATTTATCTATAAATTACTAATTGACAGTCCATAAGAATCGTGAACATACATACATGGCGTAAGAAATTAAAACAGAACATATACTTGAAAATTTATGGTAGGTGGCTACCGTCGCCTATAACACAAGCAACGCCATAGGTTCTGCAAGTGCGCTGCCGACCATAGAATGATTAAGGATAAGGAAGCTATGGGGTAATGTGCTCTGGTATCCCTTACACACAAATCAAAACACAACAGCACATATGCTGTTATTTCAAGGTGGTCTTCTATAAGGAGGTGGACGGGCTGCCCAAATGATTGCGAGACCAGACCACACTAGACCTTCAAATCCGCCGGGAATAGAACCCGGGGCCCCTAAGACGTTAGGCATTGTAAACACGAGTTATAGTACTGCATTAGTCAACTTTACTGTGGTCATAGAAGACCGGAAGGTGTAGTGTGGAGTGTTGATAGTCAAGAACTTTGATAAGACACGTAAACCGTGAGTCAACACAAAAGGTAAACTCATGGCAATCATTGACTCTAGGCACTCAGTGTAGTTCCTTTGTAAGCTAGATTTTAGTTAGGTAAGGAAACGTTAGCCTTTTGTTCTAAATTACCCACATTTCTTCTTTAAATTTGAATTCATTTGTAAAATTTAAGTCGAGGTGAATCCACATTTGGAAAAACTGGAAGTTACAAATTAAGTGTAACTTCCAGTTTTTCGTCAAAGAATTAAGCGTACTTATATTGTAAACATTTTACAACCGAGAAAAAATACTGTGAATAGTTTGTAATCACGGTATCAAATCAATGCGATATTGGAAAAAAAAAACCAAAATAAACAGGGAAAATAAATCAATCTTATTTTTCCAAGAAGACGAAAGTCTATTCTTAGATCGCCTTAAAAGGTGAAATACTTTTTATTTTACAATGTGTCTAAAAAAATGCTCAGGTGTATAGATTCACTCAATTTCATAAATGAAAAACAAATATGGCTTAAATCAGCATGTGTTAAGTTTTTATAGCCCTTTGAATTTTTTTAACGTAAGAGATGACTTGTTCTGAAAATTACTTTGAACTTTTTCTCCAATTTGGGTAAAACATGTTTAGTTTGTAGCACATTACTTCTTATTCACATCGTAGAATTTATTTTATTGGAAAAACATTAAAATTGTACTATCTTTATTTTATTAATCTCATAAATGCCAAATGTTGTGAACATATTCGCATTTTTTTTTACTTAATCGTGGTTAAAACATTCTTAAAATAAAAATTAATTATTAAAAAAAGCAAAATTTATGTTTGTATAAAATTAGTAGAGGACTCGTTATGCTATCATCCCTAAACAAATATCTAATAATAAAGTGAAGGTAATATTCAAATTTGTATGTCCCAAGGTTGAGGCAAGCCACGAATATATAATAATCACTGTACCCTTTTATGTGGGACGTAAAAAGTTACTAAATCAAAAATACATCAGCTAAATATTCCACCAACATAAACTAATTGTATTATGTTTATAAAGCCAAAAGGGTTGAATGGTATAAAGAAACCTTATTTTTAATGAAAACTTCTTTGTTCTGTTGGGGTTCTAAAAGTAAAAGTATCCATAGAATATGTTCACTCATTTTGTATGAAAACTAGAGCAAACAAATTGTCATTTATTAACGTAGATGAAAGCAAAAATCTATACTAATATTATGAAAAGAAAAAATTTGTATTAACTAACTGTTGCACGAGACTTCGTCCGCGTAACCTAATAAAATATAGCCTACTAGCTGGTGCCCGCGACATCGTCCGCGTTGAACGATGAAAGGTACCCTGTCCTTTCTTATGTCCCAGACAACGTGTATGCAAAACTTCATGGTGATCGGTTCAGTAGTTTTTGCGTGAAAGAATTACAAACATCCATACATCCAAACATACTTTCGCTACATCCAAACATAATTTATTCATTACAAACAAAAATACAAATCTTTTCTCTTTTTGAATTCAAAAACCAATGGACCGATTTTAAAAATTCTTTCACCTATAAAAAGTTACATTATCAGCGAGTACCATGTGTTTTATAAAGTTACGCAGACGAAGTCGCGTGCAACAGTTAGTACTGCATATAGTAAGAAATTTTTCATTTCAAAAGAGAGTTAATCTATTCTGCTGCATTAATTTGTGTATGTAATGTACATAATGTTTCACGTACGGTGCATCTTGTTCGAGGCCATAATAATGACCGGTGGGTCCCAGGTGAAAGCTTACAGCACTTAGCCACACAGACACGTGTTTATACTAAAATGATGCAAATACTTATTTGTTGTTTGGTAGATTTTCACATGTACCTTCTATGATGCAGATCAATATTTATCTTAATAAACCGAAAGGAAAAATCTTATTTCAATTCCAAATATTGAAATTTCAAAAATGACTAATTATACATGTGTATGAGCTCATATACATATGTATTGGCTATGATAAGAATGGATTTTATGAATGCCATGGATAATTCTCACTAGATCCATGATGGGTATAGTACGTTTTTCTTTTATTGAAATTATGCTTTGATAAAAATTCAATGAATCAAATGAGAATTCATAACCTCAACTTTTGAAATTATCCAAACACATACCTGTATGAAGTTTTCTATTCTATGCATTTTCGAAAAATGGCGTCTATACGTTTGAAATAAACTGCATAATTGAATTTACCTGTAACAAAATAAATAACTAATTAACTTAATAAAATAAATTTAAATATGTATATAAATTCAAACGAATGGAATACATACTGTATATAATACATTATAAAGAGAGAAGATTTGTATGTTTGTAATGAATAAACGCAAAAACTACTGGACCGATTTTGAAAATTATTTCACCCATAGAAAGCTACGTTATCAGCAAGTAACAATAGGCTATATTTTAAAAATTACGCGGGCGAAGTCGCCTATGACAGAATAGAGGAAATTCGTTTATAGTTTTGGCCCTAACACGACACCAAAAAAATTTACCTATCTACTCTAAATCCTTATCTTTTATTAAGCTCGTTGTGTTGCTTGTATTTTCAGGTGTCACAGACACCTATCATTGCAATAGGATTGTCAGCCTGACTGCCCACCTATATTATATATATAAAAAAAGGTGCTAATGTTTGGAGTAGCTTTTTAGTTTATCATATTTTTGGCAGTTCCAATTAAAAAAAAAACTTACTCAACTTATTCTCGAACATACTAGTGAAATTTATAGCAGGCCATGGCCTAACTAAACATGGTACAGTGTAGGCAAGGTATATTACTTTCTTGTAGTAACGGTGAACGATATTGACCCCATAGCAATAACGGGGTACCTTTTGCCCGTGCCCGATGTATTCCGGTATTCATGTAATAAGTGCCTCCAACACTGCTTTGTTACAATATAATTACATTGTAAATTATAAGTAATTTACAATAAACTATAAAGTAAAATAATGTTGAATTCAAAATACTTAGGTTTAAAAACAGTTAAACACATTTATCAATTCAAAATACGAATAAAATACATATTTAATATATCCATTGTACATTTTGTTTGTACATTATTAAGAGTATTATTGTTTTGACTATCTGTTTCATCACATATTTGCCTATTTTTGTACATAGAGACAATTTTCTCATAAGAGCAGCCTTTTAGTTTTAATAGCCTATTATTATTTTTTACTTTTTTTTAAATAAAGATGACCGAAAATTTAATTTAGATTTTAAATAAAATTTTATTTCATTAATCTATATTACTAATATTATAAAAAGGAAAGATTTGTTCGTTTGTTTGTTTGTTTGTTTGCATTGAATAGGCTCCGAAACTACTGGACCGATTTGAAAAATTCTTTCACTGTTGGGAAATTATATTATCAGCGAGTAACATAGGCCATATTTTATAAAGATACGCGGACGAAGTCACGTGCAACAGCTAGTATATATTATAATTATGGGCCTATCTCCTTATGACGTCCTGCGGCTGAGATGATGATATCATACAATTTAAATTGTCATTTCTCAGAAAAATGAAATAGGTAACTTTTCTGAAAAATGACAACTAAAGTTTAATATTATAAAGCTTTTTTTTTTAAAAAAAAAAGTCGTAAATATTTACGATTTATTAAGTGAATAAAATTAAAAATAATAATAAGATATTTTATCTAAATCTTTACAAGTTTCTTTCAAATATTTTCTTTATTTATATTAAAATCTCAATCAATTCATTAAAATCATCAAAACAAAAACGTTTATTTTACAACATTTTATTAAGTTGACTTAAAGTTCGCGTACGAAACTCGGCTTCAAAGGGCTCTGTCAAAATATCAAAGCACTCAATGCGAACAACAACCTTCTGGCAACTTTTATTGCGAAATTTAAACTGCCATCTCAAGTAATAACAGAAGTTTCTCCCTCCTCCCACAGACCATGTAAAGGTGGAAATTAATCATCCCCAGTGCAAAAACAGGCAGTAAATCAAATAAACTTTTAATAACCGCATGGAATTCTTCGCACAGTGCGCCAAACGCGTAGTTTTGTTGAAACTTACATACATCCCACAAGCGGAATGAATCAAATTCGTCTAGCTACCTAGACTTTTTCGAAAAAAAATAAAAAATTTAAGTAGTGGCAGTGCGCACTGCGTTTCAGAAATTCGCACAATGCGCCAAACGCGTAGTTTTGTCGAAATTTACAGTCATCCCGTAAGAGGAATGAGTCAAATTTGCTTGGGTACTTGATTTTGATATTTTACTGATTGCCTGATTGGAGTGAACAAATATAGATCGATGATTTCTGTTAATATTTAATATAATCATGTTTGTACAAAGTAGTTAAGTAAAAGTAAAATGCAAAAAAAAATATCAAAGAAAGAGTTGTTTACTATGGTGTTTACTAATCTGATTTTTTTTTTCCGAAGCCTCTATTTTGGGGGCCCTTTTTGTGGTGGCCCCGGGGCTGTAGCCCCGGTTGCCCACTCAGTAGCATATCTTTCGAAAAATTACATTTTTAAGTAGTGGCAGGGCACCCTGCGTTTCGCATTCATTTGGGCAACTCATCTGGCGGCAGTAATCATCCCCTTACAGTGTGCTGTTGTATTTTGGAGCGTGAGTAGGAGATGCCAGAGCCCGTTTCCCTATCCCTTCTAAGTCCCTTATTCCTAATATGGTCGTAGCACTTGTAGCATCTGTGGCGTTGCTTGTGTTATAGGCGACCTATCATTAAATGGACCGTTAGCTTGTCTGACGACCTTTTCATTTTAAAAAATCCTCTCAATGATGGCGCATTTATTTATTCGCATTTATAATGTGACAGGCAGAGATCCAGTTAGATGGGATGTAAACGTGAAGTCTCATTGGTACTGTCGATCTCTGACCAAATAAGAACTATTAGACAGAATTTTGCGGATAACATAGTGAACATAGAATATAAACATGTGTGCATAGGCCGTTTACTGTATTGAGATTTTGTGTTTTAAGTTATAATTGGGCATTTTCACTAGTAAATATTAAGGCGAGGTGTAGTTTTATTGAATTTGTGTGCGTCTGACATTTTATGTAGTCGGCGACGGCGTAGTTTTACCGGCTTCACTCTGCCGTCCACAGAGCCATCGATTAGGTTAAATATTTAAGGCCTAGATGAGCTCTGGCATCAATTAATCAAGCAAAGGTGCTGTTATTTCACAATGTTTTTATACAAGCAAATGGGCACCGTTTTCCTTCTCCACTTTTGCATAACAAATGACGTCATTACTATCTACTTCCACATAAAAATGTTCAGTATCGTTTCTGTGTTCTTTTAAAAAATGTTGTTTCAGCACTACTTTGTCTGACTGACGAATGTTTTCATGTGAGAATTTCAAACTGAAACTGCAGTTTTCAAACTTTTCAAGTGCTTTCTAGAAACACTGCAGTGTGTACGTGTTACTTTTACGGCCAAAAACCAAATGCGTATGTTCTTGCAATACACGGAAAAAATAAATTAAAAAATATGTTGACGTGTTGATTTAACTATATAAAAAGTCATCAAACATATTAATCACTAAGAATTACGTTGATACATGCAAATAAAATAAAATACAATAAAATTGAATTTAATAAAGGTCGTAAGATAGGCTGAAGGGGATGGAATGTGAGTATAGTCACATTTTAACATAAGCAACGTCACAGGTGCTTCAAGTGCGCTGCCAACTTTAATAATATTAAGGATAAGGGTTAGGGAAATGGGTTCACCTCTTACTCATTCACCGAAATACACAGAACACATGCCGTCATCCCACAATAGTCCACAAGGCGTGTCTTGCCCAGATCGGAGCCAACTTTGAAAAAGTTCATTTCTAAAATTGACGCACCAATGGACTCATAAGCCGTAAATTTAATTGTCTCAATTCACTTATTAAAGAACTTAAGATCTATATTTTGTTCCTTTTACTGAACCTTAACGAACCATACTTTAAAAAAAACCAGTATAATAAAAATTTTAAGGTGTTTTTTAATTTTTTTTAATTAAACATTTCAGATATTAATGTCAACTTATCAAAATAGAGACGCAATAAAATAAATTCGCCAATTTGATTACTTAATTAATAATTTTAATAATCCATGAATTTATAACATGAATTTTAACTTCATTTATGCAAATTTTTTCTAAATATATTCACATTTTATAAGATTTGGTGTATGAATTTATGGTGTATGAATTTATGAATTTTTTATGCTTTTTGCTTATCTATATATATCTGTACGTACATATTATAAAATGAAGTCGCTGTTTGACTGTCTGTTTCTCCATAGTTTGGAAATATTCCTTCTTTTGTGGAAACTGCATGTAATTAAATGATAAATGTTTTCCAAAAAAAGATGCAAAAATATCGAAAACCTTGAAGCGAATCATGACTAGACCCAACTTTGATTCCAAGGTTATCGACTTATTGGACACCAATTATTCAATGCTGCCTATTTTTTTTACATTATTAGTAAGGTCAAAGAGTTGTCCAAATAAAATCATATGGTATTCGGAAGCTTCGTTTATTATTAAATCGTAAAGAGTTTCAGAATGGTTTCAATGTGCATTCTTTTTGTAATTTCTTTTAAAACTGTTTGTTGTCGAGAATGAAACTGGGAAAAATGCGGTTCACAATAAAAATACAACGGTCCGGTCTCAATGGAATTAGTTTTAGGGAGCAGTTTGTTGAATTGCACTCGACGATTGCACTTTTGGTTTTGGACGCAGGTGACGACGATTCTTTAGTTCTGACTTTTGTTCGACGTGTGTCGTTTGGAAGCACTGTGCACTTTAACGGAATTACTTTTTTAAGTTAAATATTATATAGTTTTTTATGTAAAAATTGGCAGAAACTCTGACTGTATGATACATAACTACGGTCGCTGGTAGATAACTACGGTCGCATAGGTGCTGCAAGTAATAGATAAGGGACCTAGGATAACCTTAGACCTACCTAGTAATAGGATAACCTTAATAGGATAGATAAGGAATTAATAAAGGAAAAAAATCAAATTGGAACCCATTTGGTTCTCATTTAAGGAACATGAACATGTATCCTTTACTCACTCACCGAAATATATTAAAAGCATATACGCTCTTAATAATGACGCTTTTAATAATAACAAGTGAAAATTAACAATTTTACAGTGAAAAAAAAAAACGTTCTAAATGGAAATTCTTTAAATATTTTTTTAAATTAAAGAAAAATCTTTTTCTCTTAAACAAGAGGAGACAAGTTTTTCCTTCTTAGTTATGAAGCTTCAGTAAAATTTTGTATTCGAAAATAAAACTGTCAATGTCAAGACGTCAACGCGACACGACGTGTCGTTTTGTTGTTCTATGGCAAATGACAAGGGTGTGTGTAGCTCAAGGCGCACAAAGACATTTCAATGACTGAACTGTGAATTTTCAATGATAGATAATAATTCTCGTCTACTAATAGGATTTTCAAATATATAAATAACATTTTAGCACAGTAAAATTTTCATTTTACATTTTATATAGAGGTAAATTCATTTTATTGTTTATAATTAATATAACGAAAAAAAAAAGCAGTCTTGGACCGACAAATAAACTAAAACATTATTAATAACTAGCTGGTGCCAGTTTTTTTTTTTATAATCCCACAAGAACCTTACATTTTCAGTGATAAAAACCGCATTCAAATCGGTTAAGCCGTTTCTGAGAGGCTTATGCTCCATTCGCAAGTGGCAAACCAATATTTTTTAAATTACCTACAAAGATTAGCGTGCACAAATTGTTATTTTTTTTTTTATTATAATATTTAATGTTTTTTCACAGACACGGCTCGTTTACGATTTTATTATATGTATAGATAGAAGATACAGGAGATTAAATTTTCGTTACAATTACTTACGATTCTTCGAAAATTGGACATTTTAATTAGGATAAGTACTACGAGTATAAAATAAGCTAAGAAAAATTGTTTTCAAAATTTAGATTTTGATCTTATGTTTAATACGATTACCTACTCATGATTTTGATTATAATTTTGCCTAAGAAGTGTGACCCATTAAATTTACTGTAAACAAATAATTGAAAATTATATGACAAATTTAATACGTCGAACTGAAAACCTTCAGAAGTGACATTACATTAATTCAGAAAACGATAACTTGGAAACAAGTTGCTTTTAACTTGGATCTAAGTTAACAACATTACATTAAAACACAATGGTACGCCAAACTGGCGGCTAAACTTATAATTGTTGTCAACGTAACTTAGATTGGCTTGACGAAGCAAAACAAGTACAACTGTAACTTAGTGATAACTTAGGAACCCTCATAATATTGAATACTGGAAGTGTTCTAAGATTTATCTAGGATTTTTTTAATAAAGCCATTTCATTTAAATTCCTTAAAAAATATATAAAAATTATGTAATTGTTAAGAAATTAATGCTTAATTTCTTAAATTCAAACTTTAGTCCAGATACTAAACAAAAACTAAGTTAAATTATAAAACAGTCACGAAATTTTTATTAACTGTGTATGTAATGTCCCTAATCCATCAAAACTGTCATGGCTTATGGCCTTATTTATACCAAAGGAATAACAAAAAGAACTAAAAAATAAATGAAAAAATAAAAAGCCCATTTGTTCCTTCACCAAATATTAAAATTAAAATTTCTTACAATAAAGTTACAACTTTAACAATTTATATCGTACCTACTATGATGTATGTATCTACTGATAATTTTTATTCACTATTATACAACTGAGGGATAGTTTACCCTTTCGGGTAAAGTATCCCTCAGTTGTAGTTTTGTCTTAATTGGTATTGTTGAAATATTTTTTTACCAATTTGTTGAAATATTTGACATGTCATCGGACCATCGCTCATGTATAATGAAAAGTTGCTACTCATGTAAACTGAGAAGCAACTAAGTAAGTAAGTAAGTAAGTAAGTAAGTAAAAAAGATGGTACATGTAATCGACAACTCGATGTAAACTGAAAAGTTAAAAACCATATCTTAAAGACACAATGACGAGACTCCCCTAACTCGCGATGGGACGTTTACCGATGTCTTAAATTATAATACCTTTTAATATCAACGCTCATAGGGAAAAGTTGTGGCAAAACAACTCCCTCGGTTCCACGGACACATCCAGTCGTGACAAACAAGAGACATTTTGTCTCATTGAATAGTTCAGAGTTGTAGGTGATTGTTGTTAAAATGACCGTAGCAAATTTCGGACTCCTTAACGAGGCAACATTGTTTAGGTGAATTCCAGTTACAAGCAGAATACTACTATAATTACAAACGGGTAATTAGTATAGGTAAGTACTTGTATTTGCGGTTACCATTGTAACAATGTATGCAACTTTGTAAAGTATGTTACTAATGATTACTTTTTCTACCCTTCTTAACTTTTTCCAAAGGTTCCATAGAATACATTCGCTAATAAAGGTCTTACACACTAGTCAGCGGCAGAGCCGTGGGTTTTTATCGCGCGGTTGTGTAGCATTCCGCAGAAACTACCACGTAAACGACTTACAAATACTTCTACCGATAGTATTACGTATATATTTATTGATAACAGTCTAAACTCCTCCCTGATATAGACTAATTGTTTATCTTTATTCTGTGTCATTCTACAAACTTTTTGGATCGCATTCGCTAGACGCCGCTCTTTTAGGAGTTGAAGAAATGTACACTCAAAGACATGCCAATTAATATTAATTAGTTAATAAAAATAATAAAAACAGAAAGATTATTTATTTGCAATAACTTTATTATTTTTCAAGATATAAAATGTTTAGTTGAAAAATTGCTGTCTAATTAAAAGCAAAAGTGTGTTGAAAAGAAATATGATTTCGTATCCTTTTGACCACTGTGGATATTATACCTATATGTCATGTATGTTCCGCAATCTAACAATATTTAAAAATATTAAGATCTTAATATAAAAATATATTAAGATTAAGATAAAAACACTAAGTTTTGAACTTATCAATACAATAATCCAAATAAATTACAAGAAAATAACTTTAACTTACAAGAAAATATTAAACGATTAAAATATAATTTAGAAGCCAAATAAAGCATAAATTTAATAATATAATAAGAGTAATAATGATGGGTATTGTTGTAACAATACAATGAAATAAAGATGGTGCAGTAAACAATGAACAAATAAAATATGTAGCATAGCATGGCATAACTGCGTTTTACGAGGAGTGAGCAATTTAGTTATTTAGTTCCAAAACATAAAGTAACTTTTGCAATGAATACTCTGCGCTGTCCACTTTAATGCTAAGCCATAGAATCAAATATCGTAAGACAGAACAGACAGTTTAAAGAAGCATACATAACTATTTATCATGACTTTATTTTAATCAATTTACTGCAAGCATCATGGCAGTCCACTTGATGCTAGGCAGCTATAGTTTCCTAAGAAAGTAAGGACACATATCACTAGATGGGATATGAATATTATGAATACCTACACTGATGTCTATGGAAGAATTTATTTCCAGTTTCCTATAACACAGTTATAACTCTTATGTTATAAAGTACTTAGGTGAAACTGTCATAAAAATACAACATAAACACTATTGTTTATAAACTAATTGCAGAATGTATACAATACATATCTTATATCTGTTCTGTGAGGTTTTATAACTCTATGACAGCTGTCCACCAAACTATCGCTAGTTCGTTACGGGGGAGATTAATATTTCGTCGCAGTAAATACGTTATGCGACGGACACTGGCCAAAGTTGTACTGCTAAATTGTCGAAGTTGGCAGCCCTGGGGACATACAGACGTCGTAGGGTTGACAGTTTCATCAGAACCTCACTCTGTGTAATTATTTTTAATAATGTTTATTAGTTAAAAGTCCTTCCTCGAATTGTTTTGTTTGAGTCTCTTTACATCATTGATGAAAGGATTCGATTACATGTAGTAGTTACTATCGCACCAACTGGTTTGTGTACTTGGTATGGTTGAAAATATATAACAAAACAGAGCAATTTATACTCTTACATCCAACCTTATTCAATACCAGTAAATGAAAGAAAGAAGAAACCCGTAAAATAAATCCACGGAAAAAATTAACAAATGTGGTCAATGGTTTGAAGCGTTTTCTAACAGTCATTTAAGCTTTTCTTTGTTTAACTCTGAAACAAAACTGTAAAACTTTATTTTAAATATAAGTACATTGCCACTCGATTATGTACACCAATTTCTCGAAGTATCTATAAAACAGTAACTAATTTGTTAAATTTAACAATTACTATTTTAACTAACATTAATTATTAATTTAATAATGGAATAATGTAATTAGGTGCATTATGCTTTAATTTTACCAAACTTCCATAAAAGGGGTTAACAAAAAATTACCTGTAAAGTATAAATCAACAAGAAATAAACTTGTTATATGACATCATGTTTTAATAATAAAAATATTACAGTAATAAAATAACCATATTATAAGATGTTATAATTAATCAAATTAATGAAGGAAATCACTTATAAAATCATATAGACGTTACGATGTGTTAAGACACTGAAAGATTTTCTAATGTAATAAACGCAAGAAATTCAAACTTGAAGAGTTAATAAAGTACACATTATAAAGAATGTAATAACAAAATTTAATGAAACATTATATATTTTATTACTCTAAAAGTATTTTAATAACGCAATTGACAACCATGACGGTAAAGAAGCTTTAGGGCTGTACAAAGAGATGATACTTTTAAATGTATTTCATAATAAATTGAAATTGAAACTGTTGTGTAGTGGTGTCTACAATACTTTTTTGTTATTAATAGTTAAGTGAAGATAATTCTTCACTAATCTTTTTTTTATAAAGATATACATAAAAAATATACTTACATACTCGGTATTATCTTAATTAAATAGTTTTATGAACAATAACATTTTTATATCTACAAAAATTAAATATGTACACTGCATTTTTAAAAGCGACGTGAACGAGTTACAGTATTTTTAATAAATAGATTGAAACCTATGCAATGACAACCGGGAGAGACTTGCCACAATTTAAAAATGCTTCATTTTAACTTATTGATTTAGAGTTAAGAGCTACGAGTATAAAAGAAAAAGAACAGGATCTCCGAAATTCGCATTAGGACCCGCTCCTACCTAACAATTAGGTTTAACTGTATACCTACCTGGTCGCTTTTCTACCCAACAAATAATCTGAATTCTGAACGCATCTCTCAGCAACTGGGAACTGTTTCTGCCCCCGACGTTATACACGTTATTTGGTATTCATATTCTTTATCCAGAGATGCATAGGCTACGTGATAATGTAATTTCGTTTTTATTTAGTTTTTTCTTGTAAGAACTTATTATTTCATGCTCACGCAATCTCTTGAAACAAGCATAAAAAATATACTTTTGTAGAGAGAACTTAATTCTTTTTTTAACACGTCAACTTCATATCTACTTTCTTTATTCCCTTTGTAATTAGTGAATGTTTAGCTCGTACATCAGCAACTTTTCTGGGAAAGGACAATGTAAACTCGGTGTCATTAATTAGAAAAAAATCTCAATTTAATGAAGAACCCTAAGGCATTTTGTTACCCAATCCGTACAGTCGGGAAATTAAGATAAACATTTGAAAATGCCGGAAAGATTGTAGGCAACCCTATACAAATACGCACACGAGTGTCGGCACTCGTGTTGATGTCGAATTAATTTTACAGGTAAAATAGCACTTTCAAAATATCGATGAACAATGTTACAAATTTAATTAATAAACATTGATTTGAGCTCGTACATGAAGGGATATGTTACAGTTATATTAATTTCAATCCCTGCGGAGTTTACGCTCGCCTGGCCTTTAAATTGATTCAATTACGCGTTCTTTTCAATAGGTAAACCATTTTTTGGTGAGTTCTATAATATGTGAAAAAAAAAAAAAATAATTGGAATGGCTTATTAAGTTGTGCAATCATAAATAGAATACTTCATTTAACTGCTGTATTAAAAAATCTTATACATGATTTTATCTTATCTTAAAAGATGATATTACACCAATGGGATTTTATGATGAAATGTTTCCTTATTTTTTTTTTAATATTTCCTTAATTTTTTTTTTCATTTATTTCGTATTTTTTTTGTATAGTTTGTTATATTTTTAACATTTCAATCAATTTGTTCATTTATGTCTTAATGTTTTGTTTCTGCTCGAACTGTTTTAAATGTGTTATCTGTGGACACGCCTATAGGTATATGTGTTAATATTATTTTCTATGTTGTTATTTTAATTTCTGTTTGTGACCCAAAAATTATTAAAATAAAATAAATATAATTCAACATACAAAGGAGTTATACATGTGCTTTTTTTTATTAGGTTACCTGACTACTTCTAAAAGCCGTGGCTTAAATTATTCTCTTCAGTATCGCGTTATTGCGGATTCTTTCACGTAAAGGCATTGAAGTCGAAAAGGATGTATGTATACTCTAACTAATAACAATTGTATATTTATGATGTAACTAAATCAACAATGTTAAAACGTTAATAAAACGGTGAACCGTGCTGTTCAACAAAATATTGTTTTTGTTCAAAAGCGCAACATACATTTTACCTATAACCATCCCGATGACAGCTTTCAAACAAAAAAAAAACTAATTAAAAAGAGTCCATCCGTTTGGGAGCTACCATTCCACAGACAGACACAGCCACACACGTCAGACATATAACACCCTGTTTTTGCGTCGGCGTTAAAAAGTGTGTGTGTGTGTGTGTGTGTGTGTGTGTGTATGTGTGTGTGTGTGTGTGTGTGTGTGTGTGTGTGTGTGTGTGTGTGTGTGTGTGTGTGTGTGTGTGTGTACGCTCTTAAATAAATTTATAATGTGTTAAGAAAACGCTATCCAAGAGTAGAGGTTTATTTCTCAGAATCCAATCCGTATCAACATTTGTTATTTTATCGTTCACAATACCTAAGTGTACATATTATGATTAATAAAATAACAACGGTCGTGTTTCAGGAATTTCAATGCGTTACGTATTTATTGAAACAATACAAAAGAAATAATGCTTATTAATAAATTCTTAAGCACATACTTGGAAAAGATTAGTGTTACTACTGTGTAATGATTCTAAGAAGTCATAAGACCACACACTTCGTTACGAACTAATTCGATCTCATGTAACTACATAGGTACTTAGATTACAGTGTTTGAAGAGGTATTTTTATTACAAAGAAAACGGAATTTAGTTATGTACCTATATGTATAAGTTGAGAAACTTTCTTTTGAATTTTCGAAGTTATAATATGTATATACATCTGACGCGAACATTTTAAATAACAGCATTTGCGCTTGTGTGTTTTGTGAGAGATGCCAGAACTCAGTCCCCTATCCTATTAGACAATACAAAACCTAACCTATTAGACTGAAACGAACCCGAACAGCATTAGGAGACAATATTACCTTAGGTCAAGTGCACTGTTATCCTGTCTGGTCTTTTTTAAAGAAATAATCTGAATTTTTTTTTTGGAAAACTTAAACAATTATTTATCTACTGTTTAATAAAACCAATACCTTTAACAGAATATTGAAGATGACAATAAGTATAAATAACTATTGGTTCGAAAGTAAGTAACATAGGAAATAGATAATATATAATCACAAGAAATACACAACTTTAATAGCAAATGCAATACAAGTTGACACACTAAATCAAAAACCTTTAACACCGAACGGCGCACCCGACATAGAAAACACAGATTTATGTGCGAAAGCTTACAAACATAGAACATTATGACACAGTATAGTTAACCAGTAAATAGGGTCATAAGATATGAGGACCTCAACTATCTTTAAGGCACTTAAGAAATCGTACACTATGTATTTCTAGGAAATACCTACTACTGCTGATCATAGGCCTCCTCATAAAGCACACGCCACCTAATTTAAAGCACTAGAATATATTAGAGGACAACCAAATATTTGGGCTTCCAATATTTAGCGGCGGCGGTTTGGCGCCGCCGCTAAATGTTTGGCGGCTATTTCCTCCAAACTTAGTATATCATATGTGTAGTATTTTTTTTGCTAGATGAAAAACCTTTTCTATATCACCGTTATCGTGTATGCAAAAGGCGTGAAAGCTTAACAAATTAACGAACTCATTTTCACATTTATAATAATAGTTATTATATTAGAATTAATTTACGTGACATTTATTATACATTCCAGGAACTTTTTGTTCTTAGATTTCCTAAAATAATACTATGTGTCAACACCCACTGTCAGAGCGAGACGGATATTGTGTTCATACGATGACGTTGCAGGGATTAAACCAGCCAATTAGATTTAGAGACTGCATACTGTTTTCCGAGGCACAGTGAACGAAATGCTCACAGCTAGTGAACTCGCTCGACTGGAACCACACAGTACAATGCAGCAACACGGAAGCAAAGGAGGACACCGACAAACGGCTCACAGACGTACCTGGCTCGGCTTACATTAGCGATAAAATTATGAAATATGGACGCCTGTTACGAGGTCCTGCAGCGGCGTATGAATCATGCGTTCCTTGTGTTCACTCTGTGCTGCGTTTTAAGTGGCTAGCTCTAAATATTGCGGAGGCGAAAATTGTTCTTGTGTGCTGCTGCGAAGCGGAGCTACTAAACCTGTTAAGAGTCATATAAATGTTTTCGTGATTCTTACAACATAATTCTCGGAACGCTACTTAAGGGCTTCATAAACGTAAGAGCACTTAAAAAAATGTTATTAAAGTTAACTTATACCGTTACACTCATGTGGTTAGTAGTTAGTGGCACGGCAACACTAACTTCGCACCCTGAGGGTGACTTTACAGAAGACCATCGCGAAATAACAGCATGTGTGCTTTTGTTTCGTTGAGTGAGTACTTCCAGAGCCCATTTTCGTATCCCTTCCAAATCCCTTATCCTATTTTGGTCGAAATCCTAACAACCGTAATATTTTTCTTTATTTCATAATCAGCTGCCACAGTCCCCTTTGCCAGAACGACGTCTATCGATACAGCTAGTATATTAAAAAATATTTAAATAATAATAGTTAAAGATTATAAATATATTTATTAGACTGTAATTGTATTAAAACCAAAATCAATATTACTAAAGAATTATAGGTAGCGATACTAATTCCAGCGATGTAGGTATTTAAAATTTAATTACAGTTGGGAAATTGATTTACGCGTTCAATATTAAGGGCATATTCTAAGTTCTAATTACAACAATAGGCCGCCTGAATTTCGTTGTTGCAAATGATTTGTATCTTCATAATCTGGTGTAATAACGGCCAATAAATTCAAGACCGACACATAATAGTTAATTGGTTTATTTTCTCAAGATGTTCTAAGAAATATAATTTTCTTAGACTACAAAGCAAGCGATGCAGTAAGGGCTCCGATACCTAATTATGAAAGAAATATCTAAAGAAAATGTGTTCATCTTACGTCACAAAACAAGCTTCGACAAATGGACTACCCAACACAAAAAAAAATTTTCAATTCGAACCAGTACATAGTTCCTGATATTAACACGTTAAATCAAACAAACTCTTCTACTTTATATATTAGTATAGATTATAAATAATAAATGTATTATAAATGCGAAAGTTTGTGAGGATAGATGTATGGAGGTTTGTTACTCTCACGCAAAACCAGCTCAACGGATTTGGATGAAATTTGGCATACATATCGTTTATTACCTGGATTAACATAATAGGATACTCCTGTAAAAATGTTAGGATTCCGAGCGTCACTGTCTTCGCAGCGATGAATATGTGGAGTGTTATAATACTCATTATATTATTTTCTCAGGTGTTGTATTCTCAAGCGGGCGAAGTCGCGGGCACCAGCTAGCACTTAGCATAAGAAAACCTTGTGTAAAAGGCGACAAATACTCGGTACTACAATTTATAAAAGATAACATTAAAGTTATAAAACTTAGCAAATTGAAACACGCCACCGATAGTTGGTGCGCCATATTTCACAGCGATTGTAGAATCGATTATCGCAGCACCGTAAAGTTCGATTATCGCGTTCGATTTATTCGATTTATCAGTAATAAACTGGTTATCGAAACAACACTTTTGTGTCGTAAAATAGTAATTACAATTCCAAGTTTTACAATTGGTTTCTAACAATGATACCAAGGGTTTAGTGTTAAATGTTACTTAATGAATAATAGTTCTTCATAAAACATGAATTAATAGCCCAGCTAGAGCCACGAAAGCTCTGTTGCCAGCACCACAGACACAGGATTGAGAATCTCAGTCGGGCTTGCATTTATGTTTTTTCGATTTCATGTGTGTTTATAACACATTATAATAAATTTATACTGCAACATTAGAAGTCTTGCAAACCTTTAATGGTCTATGACCGAATGGATTAGCTCTTCTCATAAAGGTTAGGCACGAGTACGATCTTAGGGACTATGATGAAGGCTGATACAGAGGTAGAGAATAGATTTTGCTGTCAAAAAGCAACTTTACTGTCTAATTATTGGTAGGCCTTTGGACACAAGCAAGAAAGAACACAATTATATTGGCAATCCAGATAGAATGGAGTAAAAGTACAAGGATATAGGAGAATATAGGAGATATAGGACCCCTACTTACTCTTAGAATTATATCATTGTCCTTGTAGTTGAAGTAACAAGAGTTTAGTTGACACTCGATGACACACCAGAACTGATAGTTCTCAGTGGAGGCAGTCAAAGTTACACCTATTGCATAGGAAGCAGTACAAGCCAGTCAAATAATAGAATTAAATCTCGAAATGTACAATAACATTAGAGTGCAGTAGTTTCGTCCGAGTCCCATCCGATTGTCTTGTCACCCTATCTATATTGTGGGACAAAACCTACACACCGTAATAAAGGGCCTATTGTCCTCCCCCATATTTATTTCGGCGGACAGATAATCTTTTATTATTCCTCGTCACTATTTATGGACGGCCGTCGAATTTCATTTGTCATTTGCCGTTACATTGTGCCGGCTTCTTTGTGTCGATGCGAATGGTCTTCTGATCGCGAAATCGATACTTTTACGTTTGGATTAATCGATTTTAATATCAAACATTAATTACGGAAATAATTTAAATGTATATTTTATAAATTATATTTTTTCAAATGTAATTAATTATACAATGAAATATAAGTATTGAATCTGAATCTGAATGCAGCATATCATTAAAAACAATGATAAATGGGATGTGCCTGATCCTTTCGATATGAACAATATTTTCTAGAGATTAATTTACCATATTTACCTACGTAACGAAATTTTAATTAAAATCAATGAAACAAAAATATCTTAGGCAAAAAATAATTGTTAAGCATGAATTTGTAGTCACCAAAAACAATAAAACAAAAGGTTGGGTGATTTTCTACTTGAATGCCATTGTATTGTTGAATACCATAGTTATCATAAAGTTTGTAGAGATTGTAGGGACGATTTTGATACTTCTTACCATTTATTAATATACGAAATATTTGGTTTATTCAGTTAGAAAAATCAAAAGTCAAACGAACTTCAAAATCACATCATAAATAATTAATATAGCGGATAAATTCTTTAGACAGTGATTCCAATTATAAAAGTGATTTTTTTTTTGTTTTAGATGTGTGAAGATCACTGTTTTGTAAATACTTATAAAAATAAATACTTTATAAAAATTATAAAGAGGAAAGATTTTTTTGTTTGTTTGCATTGATTGGGCTCTGAAACTACTGGACCGATTTGAAAAATTCTTTCATTGTTGGGAAGCTATAAGTTTATTATCAGTGAGTAACATAGGCTATATTTTATAAAGTTACGCGGACGAAGTCGCGTGCAACAGCTAGTAATTTATATAGAAAATCTCTAATGACATTGTTATATGTGAAGTAGGGTTACTTAAGAAACGAATATAATTAAGAACTGTACTAGTGAGGTCGTTCGTAAGTAAAAGACATAACCAAAAGTCCTGTGCACACTGATGAAAATATACAAACTGCACAAACGTTTGATACGGTGAGACGTACGGTTTGATGTGTTTATTTTGAAACACATATAAAGTAAAAATTTTATTCTCTCAGGTAATAGAGCTTTATGGATAATCCTATAATCCGGGTATCTTTCATCTATTAGTAGCAACTGGTTCGCACAGTATTTTAACTGCTCGGTTAACGAGGAGACCATAACGGCAAGCAGTAACTGCCCGCACGCGACCCCACTCATAATCGACCCTTCGATTTTTAATCGCGTGAAAATAAAACACGTTATCGATTCAAAGGGGACCCACATACGAGCACTTGCGGAACGTGCCAACCTCGCAATTTATCTGGAGATGCTTTTAATCACAATTTGGTGTGACTTGTGTAACATTGCCGCCGCTTTATGCTTGATTTATGGGAACAGATAAAACATAAGCCTCTTTTAATTGTTGTAAGTAATATCTTAAAAACGCCAGTTTTGAACGATTGATCAAAACAAGGATCTTATGCCCAAAGCCATAAGAATCTTTGGGGGATATCGTCCAATGATTTTCTATTCAGAACGTTCACGAAAAAAATGGTGAATCTCGATCAAAAATCTCAGCCTATAAAGTGTTCTATATTAAAATTATTATTTATAAATAAGTTTGTGTAGTAGTTGCAGGATGCATATGCATACTGGACAGCTGACGGCGAAAACGAAAATCACCACCATACAGAAGAGCGCTGTGTGCGTGCTATTTGCGTTTCGGTGAGTTAGCTCTTTACCTATTACTTTATAATCTCTTACCGCACTTGCAACACCTGTGGCGTTGTTGCTTATGTTAAAAGGTGACGATAGCCACCTATCATCAAGTTGACCGTCAGCATGTATTAAGTCAGCATTTTTTAAGTAAAAAATTAGTTTAGAACGCATTTACGTTATATTTTATACGTTGCCGTAAAAGAGGCAGTCAAGATTTACATATTCTTAAATTCTTTCAGACTGATGGTCCGCGAGTTAGATTACTGTCAAAATATAAAATGGGCATGTAAGTGTAGTAATATCTATTTTCATTTAGACAAAACAATTTTATTTATTATATTTCTATAAAACTAAAGATAAAAACCGATCATTTAGATGAGAGTGGCTATCTTCGAAAAAATATTAAAAACCTCCCCCTTACTGATCCCATGCAATAAATATAATACGGCCACCATAAATCTTTCGTAATAAAGATTTCGTTAACGCTCCAATATGAAATACTGTCATGAAATCTGATAATCTATCGCATCATATCATCAGTTAATACATTTTTTATGTTACACAGTGGATGTTAATAAGTTTTGGATATAATAGTGCCTATCATTACGAAGCCTTTTGATAGTTTGATATCAAAAGATGATACCACCACTAGCACATTAAAAATAATGCCCTTTCGGCAATTACCGGTTCGAAATATGGTAGTTACAGATTAAAGAATGAATGTCAATAACATTTCAATAAGTATTGAAACAAATTAAGTATTTACATTAAAAAGTTATTTAAATCGCTACCATATATCAACTCAGAGGTCGCATTTATTGCAATTTTTTTTAATTTTTTTTCTCTAACAGGTATACGAGTATAAAACAAAGTCGCTATTCATGTGTGTCTATGTATCGACATATTTCTTTGAAATTAGACCTATCAAGACCCAGGCTTGATATGGTATATAAATGTTAATAATTTAGATAATTTTTTTATAGAGTGTAAAATAAAGCAGTTTACCGTTAGGCGCTAAAACCTTCCTCGTTTAACGCACTTTTCATTAGTGAAAACCGCATTAAAATCCGTTGCGTAGTTTAAAAGATCTAAGCGTACACATAGACTTACAGAGGGACAGTGGGAAGCGAAATTGTTTTATACTATGTAAAGAAATAACACAAATAATTGTATTGAAAATAATATAACTACGTTGTTATCTAAATAAAATCGTATTTTATTTTAACAAGGAATTTGTGTTTATACCACTGAAAACTAAGTTAAAAAATTAAATATGTAGTAGATTATTAGCAGAAGTATTTTTAGGTCACTTTACAAACTGACTATGTGAATATTTCGGTGACTACGTTTTGAGGGGTAGAAATAATCCCCACTTAAATTCAAATTTAAGTCGTGAAAAACGGATTAAAAACTTTAAATAGGCCGCCTACAGCATTACGCAGTGAATGCAGCCTTTATGCAAAACTCAAAACTCTACACTAATTATAACTCATGTGTGTTTAAAAAATCTAAAGCCCGCGCTTACCTATCTTGTTACTTTTATACAGTGGTTTTAAAAAGTAAACAAGTTAATTTCCATCCAGCAAATTAAACGTATTTTTAAAGCGGACGGAAACACAATAATGTTGGCTTTATTCGCTCGATACGCAGCGACACCGACACTTCAGAAAATGTGTCTCCCTACAATAGCAGCCGTGTTACTAGGTCACGTGGTTATAGCTTTAAATCTCGGAAGCAGGTGTTTTCGCGTACATAAAAACAACTCAGAATTTGTCACTCAACTTTTTTTATGTTTAGGCTGACGGTACATTTAGTGGCTACCGTCGTCTATAACGCAAGCAATGCCCAGGTACTGCAAGTGCTTTAAGGGATCGAAACACAATTACTACTTATTAATTGCTATTATAAAGGATACTAGAAAACAATTTATGTAGTGCAGTATTTATGTACACATGTAACGTCAACCCGAAGGGACCATTAATATACTTCAAAAGGTGACAGTAAGCAGACTTCTTCCGTCATTTTTTTCTTAAGGTGCCTCTTCTCTACAAAGGTTGGCGACCAGCGTAGTATTGTCAAGCTTGAAAGCTGCTGCACTAAAGAGGAAGCGAGTGCTCATACCAAGCCATTTCCTTAATTTCTTCAACTAGGATGTCTTGCTCATATGTCAATAGTCTTTGACTATTTTTCTCCACACGTGCTGGTGATGGTAAAAATGAGTTACTAGACTACTCGCTGGAATTTATCTCGCTCGAAACGGCTAGTAATCATCTTTGATTTTTAACTATTATTTCACTAGACAACTCGCTCATAATAGTTGTTCTGTACAGTTGAACATAAAAACTTAATAAGATATTAAAGTTAAACTGTTTATAAAACAATATGTTTACCAATCTTCACTGTGTAACGGCTCTTACAAACAGCGCAAAACTGAACATCATTCAAAACTAAAATACAAAGCAAAGCTCAAAAATGGTTTAACTCTAATCCAAAGTCCAATTTAAACATAAAAATTGTACGGTAAATTTTGCTGAAAATGTAAACAAGAAAATAAAACTAAGTTAATTATGAGAATAATTTCCCAAAACAAAACGGTTTGAACTAGCCTGCAGTATGCATCTGACCTAGTTCATGGAGGTGGTCATGCAATAGTATACCAAACAATACAATCCCATTAACCGAAACGGTTTGTCTTTATTGTGGTTTGATATTCGTTCAATTTGCATTTAGTAGGGGAGCGTGGCGGTTTTTGGGTTAGAATTACATTTCCACTTGCATTTTGATAATTGCAACAATTTATTGCTCATGAAACACTATTATGGGTCTGACTGCATTGATCTTAAAATGTTACTACGGAATAATCTTCAATTGTTTATTTTTCGTTTTTTACCAAAGAGTCTTTCTGTGGTCGCTTGCTTGAAACATCTAGTTAGTTCTGGAACACAAACAGTCTTCAAAGGCATTAGGAGGTCTGCCAATCAGCAAAAGTCTGCCCATACCACCTTAAACAGAAAAAACGGCTGTAACCAGCAGTAGAACAAAATCATAAAGATTGGACACGGTACAATGTTTTATTATATATTTTTTGGCCCCTTGTTAAATGCGGAACCTGTTATTCTCATTACAGAATGTTAAGTGTATTTTCTCATTTTCGTGCAAAACTTTATTAAAATTCTTTTGATATTAAAATGTAGAGGCGTGATGAAGAAAATGGAATTACTGCATCAGCATTACACAAATTATTCTCGCATATATATATGTTTTAATTGAGTCAAGGCAGCGCTTGGCCGCGATCTCACTTGATGTAAGGTGCAGATGTGGCCGAAGTGGACCACGCTTACCTGCCACGCTGCCCATTTAGCGTCACCCCAGTCGGAGACAATTTTTAGGGCCTGGTCCAATCTGCAGGCCATTTCTTCCATCAGAGATAGGATTTTATGAGTACTGGCTCGTGCGTCGGACATATACCTCTCAACCACTGCGCTGTCGTCGGCATATCCAAATGTTCCAGGCATTGCCAAATGGTCATTTATATGCAGCAAAAAAAGATATTAAGAACTACAATACAATGATCTCGAGTATCAAAATCTTGAAATTGTTGAGGTTATCTATCGCACCACCTACTCAATCAACTGGCAAATAAATTAGTATGAGATAACACCGTCCAAACACTCAAGAGATTACTTTACGTCAATGCACACAACAGAGAGCCAACGAAACTAATACATTGGTCACGTATGCACGTTGTTTGATGCAAATAACTACGAACTCATTGAGAGCAATGTTTATACAACAATGAACGTATTTCAGTTTCATTTGTTAAATGTTTTGCTTTTCATATTTGTAAAATGTTGAGTTGCGCAAATTGTTCTGGCTCACTTAGTCATTGTACTAAAGGGAATATATTTGTGTACCAAATTAGTTAATTTTCAAAACTTTTAATGAACCTATTCTGGACGAATGGTTAATGGACTGTGCTGATGATTGATATTTGAATTAAGAAGAAATTAACACTTATTAACTACGATTTTATTAGAAATTTTAGATTTTGTAACTTATTTGCTTATAAGTTTATATTTTTCAGCTGTGTAGCAACATATTTTTATTTTATTAGTAAGTAGTTTTTCCGTCTTGTACACCTATTTATTGTTTTTTTGTAGTGAAAACTTCTTTAGGCACATTGGGCTTTATTGAGATAGGAAAAACCATTAAACTTGCGACCTGTAACCATAATGTAACCGTGTAACAAACACCTCTGTATATTTTCAGATATTGCGCCATCTACACAATATCACTGAAACAAGAATAGGTATGTTACGTAATAATACATCCTTGCTAAAACTAATTGAATTGAAATAATGCGAACAGAGATGGGCGCTGACAGTTTAAAAAAAGAACAATTTTTGAGATGGGAAAAAACCATTGAACTCGCAACCTGTAACCGTGTAACCGACATCTCTGTATATACATAAGTATGTACTTTTCTGACGATTCAAAAATACACACGTAATTGTTCATTTTTTCACTTCTGTTGGCACTCCCGGAGTGCCACTGTATTTTTTTTTACACTAACTACACATCATGTAGAAATTTTTTATATATTTATTTGTACTTATACACTTTAGAGCTTAACTTCAAGATAAAAATAATGCCTAGTTTAGGGAACTTCATAATCGTATTCCATCATCATCATCATCATCATCATCATCATCATCATCTCAGTCGTAGGACATCCAGTATTATCTATTTCTGATCTATTACTAATATTATAAAGATAATATTTGTATTTTTGTTTGTAATCAATAAATTAAAAAACTACTGGACCTAAAGCAGTAAAGACCCCTTTACAAAAGGAAAGACAGTCATGGGTTATTATAGTCACAAGTAGGTTGAGCATTTAGTTACCATTCGTTTAAATTGTACTTTAAATATTTGATCGTACTACAGATTACAAGTCAGCAACATCAAATATTAAGCAAGCGGTAACTATCGATTTTATGAATCGATAGAAATATTTGATTCAGTGCCATTAATCAAGCTGTCGTAGCTATTGTGGGGCGAAGAAAACATAGTTTAAAAGTTTAGAAGAAACTTTTAATAGTTCGGGAAGGTACTCGCATCGCTGCTAAATTTAACAGAAAGGTAAACTAATATAATAAACAGAAAATATTTTTACTTAAGTATTTTTGTTTGAAATTAATGAATAAACTTAAAAAGTAGTGGACAGATTTTTAAAAATTCTTTAAATTATCTTTATCATTAATTTATTAGCAAGTAATATCGCCTATATTTTATAATAATATTATGAAGAGGAAAGATTTGTTTGTTTGTTTGCATTGAATAGGCTCCGAAACTACTGGACCGGTTTGAAAAATTCTTTCACTGTTGGGAAGCTATATTATCAGCGAGTAATATAGGCTATATTTTATAAAGTTACGCGGGCGAAGCCGCGTGAACAGCTAGTATTTTATAAAGTTACGCTCACGAAGTCAGTATAATATAAAATTAATAATCTTATACATAAATGTCTTAGGTAGTAAACAAAATTTGATCGCATAACACAAAACATTGCATAAGACAATTTTGAACATATTCTTAAGGTAAGTACATAGTGTTTTATTAAACAAAATATCAGCAACGAAACAATATTTTATGTAAATAACATGCAGTCAAGTGCAAATATGAAAATGAAAGACTAAACCACAAAAACTACCTTACAAAGTTATGTCGCAACCAGATTTCTCGAGTAAGATCCGGTTCGAAGGACCAACTTGAAAACTTCCTGCATCCTCCGCGAGATGTCGTCTCGGTATGAACTTTTCTTTGTAGAGCAATTGTAGATTTTACTACGTAGAAGTTGTTACAAGACGAGACGTGTTGATTACGACTCTTGAATATCAGAGCTTGTATACTGTACCTGAAAAAAAGGCGAAAATCAACTTCATGAAAGAAAAAAATTCATTTGGAGACCTGTCATATTACTTTATTAAAATGCAACTTTTTGTGCATTATTAAATATGTAATGAAAAATGACAATAGAATAAAAATTATACTTTGTCTGACATGACGTTTGTTATATTTCCCATCAACCCTCTACTACAGAAAAAATCCTATGTCATTAGGTATTTAATTACATAAATATATTAGTAAAATATATACATACGCTCTTCTTCATAAAAAGTTATCGCAGGCTTATAAGCTTGTTATAAAAAATTTACCAAAAAACATTATTTTTATGAATAGCAGTAAACTGTAAAACGCTCTATAAGTGTTCAATAACGTCTTTATAAGTTATTGAAGCATGAACCCTACATACTATAAGCCTCTAATAAGGGAACAATTCAAGATGGCCGACTTAAAACAGCTGATTTCTGAATGACGTTTGATGTAGAGTTTGATGTTTGTAAAGGATTTAGTCATATTTAAGATATTTATTTATACAAATAATAGTTTAAATTACTCAAGTAAGATATAACATAATAAACGATGTAATAAAAGTTTCCTCATGCAAGCTTTACAAGCTATAGCCGCCATTGAACTTGTAGAAAACATTCCACATCGTCGAAAGGTATACCAAAAGATATGATCCATTTTCTTTGTCCGACGTGAAGTTCAAAAGAACATACTGTTTTAATAAATATACGGCTGCCTTTATTATTGATCTTGTCTTTCCCATTTTATGATAGTTTTTGTCTCCATTATTCACTTTAATTGGAAAATAAATATAATTTTGGTAACTGAAAACGACCAGAATCACACGTAAGTAATCTGATAACCTCTGCGAATTGTTTTGTTTCCATAAGCAATGTCAAAATGTCACATCACAATAATCACTTTACTATCATTTAGAACGTGGATAGGGTGATCTTAGCTTTTTTGTTTATGAATTCATCAGAACGGCAACATACGAGTAACAATTATAAACTAACCCATGACAGGCTTATTGAACGTTTATGAATAGGAATTTTATAATAAGCTTATTAAGGTCTTATGAGCGTTTTAACTAATGAACGTTAAAACGTCTAATATGGGATTTTTATGAATAAGAGCCTTTGTATGTAGCAGCCCTTAAGGAACGATTTCTTTATTTATACATTATATAGTTAAAATAGTTCAAATTAACATTTTCAAAATGTCACTTGAACATTTTGAAAACGTTAAGAAATCGTTATACATGGCAAAAACATAAACGCTTCTAGTATCCGCAGAGCTTCCTCTATACTTTATTTGACTAATCAAACTTCAGAGTTGAACGGCGGAAGCACCCTACAGCAACGTTTGTGACGACACACCCCTTTGTATATTAAGAAATAAATATAAACGCGTGAAACCTTTGCTTTGAACTGTTTAAGTGTCACATCAATCCAGTCATCAATCAACCTGTTTTTTTCCAAGCTCATATTGAAGAAAGAGACGGAAATAAAGCAAGTACCGCATCTGTCCCGAATGTGGACAGTCGAACACTGTAGGTACTTCTAGTTATTAAACGCCACCTGAATTATTCATAACATGAGGGTAAATCGAAATAACTTTGTAAGTTCTAGTCGGGCGAGAACACTTTCTCAGGGAAATTTAAACCGTATCTCAACAACGGAGTGTTTCTTTTTAAATATCAAGTATAAGTTTGTTGTCTAGATCTGAAGACTGTCTTTTTGGATTGCCTTCGGAGATTTGAAAATCAAAGGAGTTAAATGCGAAAAGGAATCGTTAACTGTGTTTACCATTGACGTTTCGTGAAAGTGTGGGTGGAATACATTTTCCCTTTTGTCACAAATCCTTCCTTGACAAAGTAACGGAGAAAATAACATTGATTCTGCCATTTCTGACTTTACATTCTATATCAGTTTCTTTTTCGCGCAATGGTTTATTAATTTATGTTGTGATTATATTTAAAAAAAAGATTATTTATATAAAAAATGTATATACACCAACATGGAATATAAACATTGGTCAGCTATTTAGCTCAAATCATAAATTAAAAGCAGTCTATTGATCTATATCTGCACCAATTTTCATTAAAATCGGTTCAGTGATTTAACCGTGAAAGGTCATAATACTACCCAGGTAAATGCTTCGACAAGGTTAAATTGTACTTGGAATTTTCTATTAAAGTTTTTGAAATGCTAACTACAGTTTTCATAATCAATTCAGTAATAAAAACACCGTGGTGTAGTAAAGTTGTTGGGAGCTTCATTATCGAGACAAAATATTTAAGAATTACTTGACCGTTATCTTTAGATATCAACGAATATTATCCATACTATTATTATAAATGCGCGAGTAACTCTATCTGTTATGTTTTCACGCCTAAAAGTCTGAAATAATATTGATTAATTTTGGATTAAGGTAGATGCGAACTTCCAGAACGACATAGGCTACTTTGTTGCGCAAATGAAACTGAAAAATTCATTATATCTATACTTTTGGTCAGAAATAAAAAATGTTTTCCCGTTTTTGTCCAGAAGTGGAAGTAAGTGATATTTTTTAAGTACCTACTTCTTGCAAGAGTTGCAAGTAATTTTTTATCGCTTTTACCAGCCATCACCAGAGGAACAGTTCGTTTGTACGCCATCATTATAATCTCGTAAACAAAGAAAAAATAAGAGCGCACCGAGCTCCTTTTAAAAAAAACTCTTACAAATGTGTTTGGAGAAGTTTTTTGAAACTTAAAAAAGGCATACAAGACAAAAGATCACTACAAAAAAAATACAATTTGCCATTTCAGTAAAAGTGTCACGAGGAAAATAATTACGCTTAAACATAATAATTCAGAAGTTAGAAAAGATTCCCGACCAAAGAATTTAGGGACAAAAGCTCTTCCGGCTGGTTTACATAATAAAACAATGGTGGATATACCCCGGGTAACAACACTTTGGTGCGATAATACGTTATTTGACGTGAATAATGTGAATTATTCGCGTTAAAGCGACTCCAACCGCGAAATTTTAATAATGAATTAAAACATCCTTTCAAAATGTAAATTTTTAATTAGGACAGCGCCGAAGCGGTTCCCGTTCGGAGCGGGGAAACCCCGACGTTATTTTTCACTGTTCACTGCACAAAGTCACCAAGAACCAGAGTTGTCGATCGCGAAAACATTTGCTTTCACTAAAGCGTACAAATATAAATTTGTGCTCGTACTCGTAAAACACTCGAAGCCAGCATACCAATTTGATACAATCTTGGGAAACTACTAACATTTTATTTACAGTTCTTGCAGTGAATGTGCTGAGTGTATTGTGACTCTTGCTTTCAGTCAGTCATCGAAAACGAATTCAACAACCTTTTACTTAAAACGAATAAACTTTATAAGGCACATTGGTCAAAAACAATTAGTATCGTTACCAATTTCTTGGTTTTTTTATATCTTCGAAATCTATATTTTTTATATGATACAAATTTAGTGGCAGGGCACACTGTGTTTCGCATTCATTTGGGCAGCACGTCTGGCGGCAGTAGCTCTGGCTCGGTTAATGAGTAAGGGATGCCAGAGCCCTGAGGGTCTAGCTGATGGGCTTATCCAATGAGCTTTCACTGATAAAAATGTATTACAGAGAAGACATAAATATTTTTCAATCAATTTAACTTCAATAGAAAATAGCTAATCGGAAGTGCCGCTAATAATGACCCGTTGGTACTCGGCAACGCAAACAACTTAAGATGCGGAAAACCTAACGACCTCATCACCCCTTTGTCTCCAGAAAACAGAAGACAATCGAACCCCTATCGTTTAATAATATTTCTATAAGTCACCCCTTGCCTCAAACCAGTCTCCATTTTAAGCCCTTTGTTCCTTAAAAGGGATGGCACTCGCGCCTTTCAAAAGTTTTGGTAATTAATTTTTAAAATCTCCTCTCAAGGCTTTTAGCAAATGAGGTGGAATATTTTTTTTTATTATTCAAGTTAGAATTGCAAATAAATTTTGACCACAATTAAAGTGACACAACAATTCATGATTTTAAATTTATCTACTCAAATTTTTCTTGCATCAACTGTACGTTGTTCGCTTAGGTCTTTTTAAACTGAGAAATAAATTTTGATACAGGATCATTAAAAAAAAGCATAACTGACAGAAGGTTAACAGAATTAAAATCATATTATATTTTTAGTTTTGTAATAGTCTTATGAGTAATTATTAATATTTTAAGCTATATAGTATGATTACAGTACTATACATACTGGCCAATTGGCAATGCCTGCATTCCTCGGGAACACAACTTTTCCTAGACGAAAGGTACATTTTGTATTTTTCTGTATCCCTAACAACTTATATTCAAAATGTCAAGATGATCGGTTGAGTAGGCCTGAAATCGTATTCAGTTTCACAATAGAATTCGTATTAAAATGTTACTGAAGAATGGAAAAAGTACAAAATTTTTAAATTATTGACAGTTATGAACACAAATACTAAAACAGTTAATAAATCTAAGAGCTATTATTTATTTTTCCATTGAAACCCCGATTACAATTGACCGACTTGATAATAAAAATCATATACAATTACCGTGCGAAATATTTGTAAACAGAAGTTGGCAACGAAAATTCTTCATCCTTAATTTGGAATATCATCGGAACGTTTTAGGGCGTCCTCAAAGTGGGAAACTTCATTAAATATTGCAGATTTATGCTAAATGTTACCGTACTCGCTGGTTTTTTATTGCCACATAAAAACTTAATTCAAATTAACTCTCCTAACTTGGGTTTTAGTTTTACCCTTCTTTAGAAATTGTCCCTTTATACTTGAGAGTAATAGGAAGGAAGTTTTGGCGGATTTACGAGTGTGTACCTCGACAATGAGACGTCTTTGGTTGTAATAAAAATATATTATCACATATAAACACTTTAAGACGGCCATTTTTTTAATATTTTTATGCACTATTAACGCTTTGTTTTCTAACATTTCTTGCACCCAATACTAGTTTGAGGTAAACAGCTCGGACTGCTAATGACTTGAAAATAAATATGTTGTATAAGCGAATTCGAAGACAAGAAATGACCTGGTTAGAGCAGCAGATGCAACGACTCTATTTCGCCTAACTCATATATTTTCTCAGATGTTCTTATATTTTGCATTTTTCAACGCGTACGCAGTCACAGGCACCAACCTGTCAAGTATAATATGTGATACGGCGTAAAATATTGTTTACTTCGAGCGTCCCAAATAGATTTAAGACATACCTCAATTTTATTGCTTTATTGCAAAACCATTTGTTATTTCATAGTATATTATAAAATAGTAAGCAAATGAGCGTCTGGAATTATCGATCTCTATAAAATGATTTAAATCTAAATAATTTATTGCCTCGTAAAAACCTAAACCGCGTGTGGCCAAAGATTTGTCAGATGGCATAATTTAAAAGAACTGGTTTATTGAGAAATTCTTCTATAATAAAACGCGGAATACAAATTGACTGTCAATGTTATGTTGTAATGATCGCAAATTTTATGTTAGCTCCATTATTTTATTAATGAATTTAGCTCTCTCACTAATTTTTTATTTATTTCGCTGACTACAGAAGCTCGTAAAAGCGGAGAATCTTTATATGTAGGTATATTAATGGTGAACAAATATGTTCCAATACATCAAGCAATAAAAAGCGTTTGAATGACATAATACAAGTGATTAAAATAAAAGGTAATTAAAGATTTGAAAAAATGTACTTAATAAAAAAAAAAATTGAAAGCTGTCCGAAGTTTGTAAAATTATCTACTAATGTCAAGAACAAGTCAATTTGTAGAGATTATCACTATTTTTTGGTATAAATATGTAGAAAAACATGCATGTATAATTTTGAAGATATAAAAATAATTATTTGTTCAACTAGAGAGCAAAATTGTTTTTGCTGTAAGCTAGACTGATCGAAGTGAGTGATTTAAAGGCACGAGACATAAAAAAATTTGCTCTCGTGTTAAACATACAACTTTTCACCTCAACAGCGAGAAAAATGTTATAGGTCATCTTCAGGTAAGAATTAAGAAGCTAACATTCACGTAGCCAAAGTTACATAAATTATTACTAAATTAACAAAAATATTAAAAGTTGAAAGTAAAATTACTGCAATTTGTAAGATTAAAGGTAACAGTTTTGTTCGGAACTGTGATGGTCGCATTATTTACTTGCGTGTTAGACAAGATTCCTGTCTCTATGTTTGTACGAATGAAGATATTTTTCACGGGACTTTTCTGGAAGAAAGCTAAGTTCGGCATTTGAAACTTGTTCTCTTAATTCTTCTGGAGTTAGACCATCACCACTAGACGTACTCATTTTTTTTTATATTTACCAAAACAGTACAAAAACACCAAGACCTTAATGCTGAACAAGTTTCTGAACGGCTGTGAAACTATCTTCACAGCTGGGCCAACTCTAGTTGGCTATGACTGGACACACTAATAAAATCAAAATTTTATTCCTGTGAGTTAAATCGCATGTTCGAATTTCGAATCACGCTGTCATCAAGTATCGATTTTTCTGCCAGTTTTTAGGCACCAACAGCACCCTTTTCGTGCTGGAGAGGTGAAAAAAATCTATCAGAATTACAATAAAAATTGATGTGGTATACTGATAAAATTTATGGTTCTGTATATTATTATGGTAGTGCATCGGGTTTATTGTTTAGCAAAAATCTCAGTGTCCATTGTTGTAACTGCGACAAAGGATAAATATTAACAATAGGCTGTAGAATTAATTCCTAAAATTTATGTGTTTAATGTGAAAATAATTATTCATTTTATACTATTTAATAGTAATAGAACAGCTGTTTTGATTCAGTTAGGGAGTAAGTGATGTCAGAGTCTATTCCTCTATATTTAAATTTTATTTGTGTTTATAGGCGACGGTAGCCATTTACCATTAAGAAGACCCTTCAGCTTTCAATACACATTAGTAAAAATTTTAAAGTTAGGACGTAGTTGGGAATTGAATGAGCCATGTAAATAAGAGCGGGTCGCTGACCGTTCAACAGAAGATCTATATTTCTATAGAGTAGACAAAAAAGCTTGCAAATCGCCGAGTATTCCGATACTGGGATAAGACTCATCGGCATGTAGAATCTGGGAATATTAATATTGAAATGAAAGTTTGGTGGATTATTCTACGACTGTTAGATAAAGTTTCGCATGCGATAATCTACAATATTAAATACAGCAAAAGACAAAGCAATTGTAAAACGATACTAACTAACGAAATTTCCATCTATCCTATATTAGATATATTTTTAAATATTATCTTAACAGATTAATAGATAATTAAATAAAAGATGAAATTCAGACTTCGTGGCTAAGGTTTGTTAAAATATACAAATGACTTATAATGCATTTATGTTGATTAACCATTTTTAAAGTATCATCTTCATTTTAATAGATTCTAATCACAAAATTATAATTGTTAATAACTGATATTTGATCCATATATATTTTAAAATATTTCTTTATGGATTTTGTCTTTGACTTTTGTATGTTATGAAAGAGACAATAGATAAAAAATTCTTATTAATAATAAAGAGTGGTTTTGAGAATAGGGCGCTGCGGCTTACTCCCCACTTGTTAGGGATTAAGGTATCCTTTTGTGGAAAATATTGCAGAATGTGCGTTTAATCTGGAATGGGAAAAGCCCACGCTTCGGTTGCTTTTTTGTAAGAAGAAAATTTTTATTTTATTTTTTCTTCCGAGATAATCTGGGAGTAATTTCGACGGAGCGCGATCACTAGGCGTATAACTCCCAAGTTATTTGTTGCTATTACCATGTTCTCTTTTAGTCTAGTAATTTTATTATTATGGAAAGAACCCTCGCACAGTAAAAACAAATTTTTTGATTTTAAACAGAAGCAGATGCATATATTCTCTTTAGAATTCACATAATTGTAAAAATTTCATTACGGGATACAGGAATTTATGCAGTTTTCTCGACTAAGAAATAATTTTGTGAATTATGTGGAAATTGTAATCATACAATTTCCGCACTAGTACCAATTTTGTTAAAGTAGGTACTTTTCCATATTAGTACAACTTTCTCATATTGTTTTTATATGACAATTTCATATCATAATAAGCTATAATTAAAATTATAAACTAAACCACGACTTGCTATTGAGCCCAAACACGCTAGATATATCTGCTGTAAGTGGCTAAGGAGTTGGGTGTCCCGCAGACTACTTGATGCTGCAGCATCAGATCAAGGTTGCCGTGTCATGGAAATACCACCGACGTCACATCAATCAAACATGTGGCAGTTAGTGAATTCCCTTCGTTAACTAGGAAATGCCTGAACAGAACTTCATAAATTATAGCTAAGAAAGAACAATTCCGAACACGTCAGCTTTCAAACGAAAATAAAGACAGAATCAAAATTGGTCCACACGTTTTTCCATCGGGCGTCGGGGGTTAACAAAGCTCACTGAGAATTTGTCTCTAATAAATACTTATTAATCAACACTAATGCAAACGGTAATAAGTATTAATAAATTTACCGTTGCAATTCGCATTAATTTCTATCATTAGCAAATGACAAGTGTAATAGGAATTATTACAATATATTAAACTGTTAGAATTATTGCGAAGACATTAATTAAAAGATAATTCTGTAAAATTAATTATTATTACGCCTTCTTTGGTAATACCTAGAGAAATTATAGGCTTATTTGTTTGCTGGGAACCTTAAGGCCCCTTTTTACCAAACATTAAGTCATCTCAATCGATAATAATCAAACCGATATAAATACGCCCTCGAGAGCCACTTATTTTCGTTACAAGATAATTAGGCAGAATTAGGATATTATAAAAGTGAATGACACGTTCCCAATTCAAATAAAATAAAATTGTTTTGATATAACTAAGTATAGATACTTTTTAACGTATCAGTACGATTTCTAAATTGCACACGAACAGTTTATTCCCAAGTTTAATATTACAAAATAGTTTGAAATCCACATCCGTATGTATGTCTGACATTACTGCAAAGATAACGCGTATTAATTTGTGTAATTTATCTTGAACGCAGCCGTATCTCATTGTAGCAGTCACCTTAATCACCTGAGAGGGAACTGTCCGATTGAACGCATGAATTTACCTACTTACTTGTCATAAATGATGGAATATAATACAGATTTGTATTTAAAATTTAACCAAATGAGACTCAAAATAACATCTAAAAATATGCAAGATACATTCGTTGTAACATATGGTGCCTATCTTGATTAAAGTTGGAATTCCGTTTAAAAAAACAAATTGAAATAAATAAATAAAATTCAGTATCACCTACTAGCCCCCAAATCCGCAAGGAGTTGAAATTTTCAAAAATCATTTCTTAGCGGATTGCTTACGTTATATTATATAGTAAGTAAACTTAAGTATGTTTAATCTACAGTTTTTTGATTTTATAAATTTATTATAAATCACATGAACGATGATTTCATGTATTGTGGTTACCACCCACACAATGAGATGACGGTTTGCGTTGCGAATGGTAAGAGAGATGCACTAAATTTATTCTCTTTTAAGCGAAGCCTTAAACACTATTTTCTGTTAATGTCTAAGAAACATTTTTCGACGTTACTATCAAAGAGAACGTTAACTAAGTATATAAATTTGTAAAAATAAAATCCCACGAGCCAGTACTTACCGTCTCAAATCCTATTCACAACGCTCTAAGCCTCACATATCTAACTACACACAGGCGTAAAGTACTCCGAGCTTAGTATTACCTACGTGAGTCCCGCTCGCACTATAGATCTAGTTCTATTGACGGAGCCTCCTGAAGCGTGATGTCTTGCAGACTAGACAAAACGCCACAATGGTTCGCACAGCAGAACAGAGTTCTGAGGTTGTCAATAATATATTTTTCTGTTAATCTATTATTTACAGATAAAAAATCAGTTTTTAAACTTTGAAGAAAGTTGTAGGAGCCTTTAATTGTACCATGGGTCCTATATTATTATACCATGGACCCCTATGTTATTATCTTATGGATTTATTGACAAATCACTCCTTATTTACAACTTACTCCAACCATAACGAAATAACAGCCATTTTAATTTTCTTGTTACCGAAGCAACTATATAAGCTCATGTAGAAAGGTCGCACAAAATGTAGTTCTTTTAATTCTTTTAGCTTTTGAGAAAAATCCATCAAACTATGACTTATTTTTCTTTTTGTGCAGTAAGGAATATTTTCTAAAACAGACATAAAATTTTAGCGCCAAGTGTTCAGGAATTATGATAATGACGTATTTAACTGATGGATCAATGGCTGACAAAATTTGGTAATGACGTATTTAACTGATGGATCACTGGCTGACAAAATTTGGTAATTGTAAAATTAGTGTTAAGACAATTTCGAGGTTTCTTGCCAGTTCTACCTCATAAAATATACATTCACAACTGGTGGTAAATGATTGAAATTTAGTTGTATGCAAAAAAGAAAATTTTATATCTATATTTATTAATTAGATACGAAAAAATAATAGCAAGAAAAGGCCACTTGGTTATGAAAAAGTCAAAATAAGCAGAAAAATAGAAATACAGACAATATAATACTTAATTTAAGGTAATGATTGGGTATGGTAACTGAGATCAAACGCGATACAGCATAAGAACTTCCAATTGACTTCGTATCATCACCCGTTGAACTTTGTTGAATTGTCACAATGGTCACTTATATAAAGGAATCGATTACGGAAAAAGGGACAGACAGGAAAAAACGCTTCCTCTGATCAGAGGAACAGAACACAGTGTGTCGTTCTTTAGAGAAGCTATTATTTACAGTGAAATGTAAATAATAGCTTCTCTAAATCACTTACAACCTACACAAAGCCTGATCCCATAAAGGGCATAGGAAATGATTTTCAGTCAATAGACCGAATTGATAAAGTAGAGTATCTAGACTCAGTAAAGAAATTGTGGAAGATCATTCTTAATATGAGAATCTTATGTTTACATGGCCCCTAAGAGTTGACCCGATAAAAAGCTACTCAGTGTGCTATAGAAAGAGCTATTGTCAAATTCTCTACGAGATCTGTCTCGTAGAGAATTCGTAATGAGAAAAGTCGTAGGAGAACTAAAATCACAGACTAAGCTAATAATAGAATTAGCAAGCTGTAGGCAGCCCGAACGGCAAAGTGTGAAACGATGGCAGCCATATACAGGAAGACGATTCACCGGACGGCGTTCATCTATGATTTAATAGTAAAACTCATGGGAAAATAGTAGATGCGGCATGTGGCTATAAATTAGGACTGTATTTAACGAAGGCCTATGTTCAGCATTAGGCGTCTGTCAGTTGTTAGTAATGACAACTGTGATGACATTTTACAATCTCAGAGTAACAAAATACAAAGCGGTAATATTGCAAGCCACATGGCAATATCTGATATTTATGATATCGTGCTCTGTAATGACTCTTTTAGAGAGTCTCTTGTGAAAAACGCTGGAAGTGACAACAATAATGTCAAAGTACACCTCGTTAAAGAATCTCTTTGTAGCGTGGCTTCCGATCTTTTGAAAAAAGTTCTAAAAGATGGGAACAAACTGGAATAAAGTGAGTAATGCAGAGAAATAGAGAGATGTTAGTTTATTATGTGAATTCTAAAATATAAAAAAAATAAGGTTTAATATCTTAAAACTAATTACAGTATAAATACTGTTATTTTTTAAAACAGGTATTTTTTAAGCCAAGCCGAGAAGATTCACTTGATGGAAAATGTAAAACGACAAGCAACGTAAGTGAAGATACTACTGCTTACTGATGAGATAACTGATAATATGACAAGATGAGGATAGAAGAATGAACTAGATCAACAATAACTTCATCAATAAAACAAATCAGCATACGCGGTGTTATTTCAGAGCTATTTTAATTTAAAATGCACCTTTCAGTAGTACCGAGTGTCATACCGTCTATTTATTACAAAATCTACTTGGTAAGGAGAAATTTAGTTAGTGTAAAATTACTTTAAATACATATAACAAGAGTTTTGTCATTGTACAAAAACGCAACCAAATCAATCAAGCGTCTCTATAAGGTAAGCGTGATTTAAAAAACAACTATGTATGACTAAAAAAAGTATGTAATACAAAAGAAGTTTATATAAGACGACAAATAAACAATTAGAATATAGTAATAATATTTATTCATTCTATTATTATAAATACAAAAGATTGTTTGTACATATGGATGTTTGTTACTCTTTCATGCAAAAACTATTGAACGTATTTGCATAAAATTTTACATAAATTCTGGATGTGCATGGTAGGTATCAGATATGCTTCTTCTTCCAAATTCTTTCAAATTACACAATATTTGTGATCTATGATCATTAGTAATAAAACTATTAATTCACATTTTCAACTATCATTAGTAATTTTAAATAATTATTGTTTTTTTTTTAATAAATGTAAATGACGTGGCTAGAGAAATTATACGACAATAACATTATTAATAAAACTATTTCTAATTATGATTCACATTTCCAATTGTCATTAGTACCTAATTACGTTGCATCTCTTCCACACATATTAGAAACGAGGAATTAGAATACTCAAAATTAATGACATAAAGAAAGCCCTTAAACCTGCGACGAATCTTATTTCAAATATCGTGCAAGATTCGTGTTCTTTCAATGGGTACACGAACCACACTCGGTTAAGGCGGCTTACCAATTATGCGTTAGAGGAAGACAGGCGTCCTCAGGTAATTAATGGCGGTGCTTCTTTAGTAACTTTAATGAATATAATTGGTCTATAAACAGACATTTCAAAAAATATTGAGAACCATAAAGAGCGGACGCCATATACAGTGATCTTGGATTATAAATTAGTTTATCAAACAATCCAAACGGGGAGTTCCGAGTGGTCGAAAAGATGAATAGGATAAACTACTTCTCATTAAACCGTAAATTCATAACCTCCAAAAATTTGTAACTAAACCAAACTAAACTATAAAAAGAGAAATCATTACCTTGGAACAAGAAACAGTTATATAAAACAGTTTATCAACAACTTAAACACGTGTTCATATTATGTAATCTAAAATGGTGTAACGTGTTGTAATGAATTTGGACATAGTAAAACGCTGTTTTCAGTACGAAAACAAAGCAGACTAGATGTCAGTGTAAAAAGTAAAATATGGTACGCGTCACTCAATCACCGGGCAGTAAGTGACGCGGCGTAAATCCGAGCGCACAATAATTGGCGACCAGGGTCCATGTTACAGAATCGCCAAATAGATCATATAGACACGGCAAAGGATGTTTTCCCTACATAATGAACTAAATATTTGGCTATATATTATTCATATTCATATAAAAAAGTCAAAACATATTTTCACAATTCTATCATAAAATCTATGAAAACCCACTTTAAACCAAAGTTTCATTATGCATAACTGTGGTCATTAAAAAGGTTTATATTAAAAAAAAAAAAAAAAACAAAAAAAAAAAGGTACGATGAAAACTTATCTACCTAAGAAAGAAATGAAGACACCGGATGCTCTAACATTTTCATAAGTCTATTTGCGCGTTTGGAATCGAACCGACACCTGCAGTAAAGTAAATAAAAAAAATGGCGCAACAAAGGGTTCGGGGGCGCAATTTCCACGTCCGACATACCCCGTCCAACGATTGTTACAAGAGCTACAGCACTCGTATACAATAATACCAGCAGGGGAACTAATAAAATCAATTAAACACTTAGCACAGTAATTAAAGTCACAGTAACATTAAGTATATATTAATTACGACACAAGTTAAAAAGAGGAATGTGCATCTTTAAGAAGCACTTGAAGACAGATGAGGCTGTCTTAGGCTTAAAAGTACAATGTAACAAAGATGATTGGTCCAGTTATGTGATATATTAAAGAACAGTGTGAATAAAAATAAAATTTATACTGAGAAAACATACTATCGGTTTAATATACTACGACATTCCTGACGAATATACCTGCAGAATGTGGGTTAAAACTCAAAAGCAATATTGCCTTGAAAAAGCTGATTGTTTTCGAAAGTTTCTGACCCATTTCACGGGCACAGGCAGGTTAAATTCGAAACTATGCTACTCTTTATGACTACGTAACTCCGCAACTCGTTGAAAATTATGTAGTTTTCAGGCCAATGATTTAAAAGTGGAAATTGAACCAGCAATAATACAGTACCTCACAATTTATGGCTTAAAAACGTTGAATTATTTGCAACACTAGACCAATCGCTAGAAGCAGATATACCTTTCATGTACCTTCTTCTAACGATGGTCATTACTTTGTCTGTTGATACCATCGCCTCAAAAATTACCATGAAATGGAATAACCTGTTTCTGTATCCGGGTATTCCTCTTCTTCTTTAATACTAGCTTCGCTCGTTTAAAATTTGGAAAGGTTTGGAAAAATATTTTAAGCTAATTTTCTTCGTGATTGATCAAATGGTTTAGAATCAATCATTAGTAAAGCCCTGAATAATAACGTCCTTTAATATTCAGTACGACTTACCCTGTAACCCTGTATACAAATATAATTAGAATGCATTATACAAATAAACCTGCCGGAATATATTCCCTATATGGAACTGTATTGAACATCAAAGTTCGATGAGGCTTACAATGACGATCTTGTTAGCCCAGATTTCATGTTAAAATATGTTTAGGACAAATCCCCGCGTAACCTGAATAGCCTTATACGGATTTTGCTATTGCATTGCTAGTTCCACTAAGGGCTCTTATAGTGGAAGCCTAGTTTGGTGCCGTGACGCGAAGTATGTGCCTTTCCGAATATTTATGGTGTTAGTTCATCAATGGCAGAGTGAATTCCTTTACAGCGCACCTATTTGGTTCCCACGCGGGAGTAATTTATGGTATCAACACACATGGCGATTATATGTAGTATACGCGTTTGATGTTCGTGCAATGCATAATAATATAAAAAATATTTTAGAAATTATTTTCCAATCTCTTTCACTACTGGTATAAATTTATGGAAAAAAACTACAAAGTAGGTATTTTGGATACAAGGTATTATATTTTGGATACAAGGTATTATATTTTGGATCAGAAACGTTGTATTTGATAATTTTAAAGGGTTATAATAAACATTAACGTTTTGGTCAGCTGTATAAATAAAAATCTTTGTCGGTAAATACAGTCGAGTTGATATGCAGCTGAGCCAAGAACAATACCAGGAAATAAAAATGTATTAGATAGCTCTAAAGTAAATATATATGTTTAATACATCTTACTAATATACAGCTTTGTGATAACGTTTTCCAATTAGAATATGTACAAAATATAGGATGCTTCATATATACCGATAACAACATATTATAAGTTCATTTCATGTTAGCTTTTGCCCGCGACTTCGTCAGCGCTCCATTTTCTAACGTAAACGTAAAAAAGTTCTAAGTTAAACGTAAAAAATTAAACGCCTAAAAAAAATATATGAGAAATTTTTTTATTCTATCTCATTTCTTATTTCTGTTAGGCGTTAATTTTTTTTTTTTAATTTTTAAATGATCTCTGAAATAGTACTTTTTTCTGGATGAAAAATATTTTTTTCTACATATATTATGTCCTTTTCTGTATTTCCGACAATGTGTTTTGAATATAGTTAATACAAACATACTCACTTTCGAATTTATAATACTAGTTAGGATTTTTAAGAACGCGGCCAATTTGATATTTTTTTTTCAACAATATCTACATATAATATATTAAAAGAAATTATACATTGTTACTAAATAGTTTTTCCCCTAGATGTCAACCATATGGAATTAACTATCAAGCGTCACACGCACAAAGTATAAAACATTAAAAGAGTATGCACGATAACCGTTATACAATGATCTACCCCAAAATAAACTGCAAAAGACAACAAAGGAGTAACATAATGGAGACTCGTAGGCCAATTTAGACTAGGCAAGAGTTCAATAAAAGTAGCCAGTAATACAAAAGCGTGCACGGCACGTGTTCAATGTAAAGATTTGTAATAGACATTGAAGATGTGTGTCGGTTAGGCGAAATACTTGCAATAATATATGTTTTATATAAACATTTTTAAAATAGATATTTTATGATTTATTTAATAAGTAGTGACCTGGTAGAGACGATATATTATTTTCGGATTTTTTGGTACATAATTTGATTCACCCCAAATCTGATACATAATATGCCATTTTTTGGCAAGTTAAAAGACAAAATCAGTGACTTGGTCTACTTATTCACGCTTTGGATGAAAATGTGGAAATCGTCTAAAAATTTTCTTATATTTACTTATAAATTTATTTATATTTATAATTTTAACAATTTTAAATGTTCATAACATAATCAATGTATGTAATGATAGCACTAAAAACCGCTGAGGTTTAATCTTGTGTATATTATGTATATAATACCCGTATATGTAGGTATGAATAAAATGTTATTGTGTAACATACATATAATGTATAATAAATTATGTGTACGAAGAATGCATGTTAAAATTTAATGAATCTCTTGTTTATGTCTCTAAATAAAAGCAGATTTCCGTTTTTAAGTACTTGGGTGAAAAAGCAACATTTATTTACATTATAAATAATAATAAAAAATACAAAGGTATTCTCATTTACATCTTCTTTATCTCATCTCAATTTTACTTCGAATTCATGAGATTGATTAGCGGCAGCGACAGTTGATCGCATTAGCATTTTTCATTGTCAATATTGTTTAATTGAATGGCTTTCACGATTTGTATAAAAAAAGAAAGAAAAGAAGCGTATAGAAAAAGATGCCGATTTTTATAAAAAAAAAAAGACTAAGAGAAAAGTTGACCCATTGTATTACGAAACAATTATATAAATGGCTCGTCTCACTTCCTTATGTTTAAGGAGAAAATAACTTGGGATTTTTCCCGGATGTTACGAAGAAGCGCAAAATGTCAGTACTTTTGCAAAGTTTGACCAGGATAATTAACTAAAGGAAATTGATTAAGTGAGGAGTATTAATATTAAAATAGGATAGGTTAATAAGTGTGTGAAAGGAGCAAAATCTTATAGTTCTAAGTTAAAGTTACATATATGAACAAAAGGTGATATATCCGATATAAATCCAAGCCGATATTAAAAGTATCTATGTTATTTCTATGTTGTATGTTTCTTTCAAGACTTAATAAGGTGTGAAATAGAATTTATATTAGCTTCACAATAATTCTTGTTTTTTTTTTTATGCTACAAATATGTACTGTTGAAATCACTGGAATCACTTACTCACTCATTGAAACACAACAGCACACATGCTGTTATTTCATGCGTGGTCTCCTGTAAGAGGGTGGTGACTGCCGCCAGACTGACTACTAAATGTACAAATCAAAATATAACCACCAAAAATTCCGGGGATGTCCCTCACAAGCAGTTATAAACACATGCGACGTCGAAAGGGCCTGTATATATTTGCTCAGTGCCACGCTATTTGTTTTTCCACGATTCCCCTTGCTGTGTTCATTGCGGTTAATGACACGGAATAAACAAATAACCGTGTGTAAGCTCCAATAAAATGTTAAATTTGTCTCACGCATATAAACACAAACTTATGTTTTACTAACTGTACAAACATTTTTTTATTTATCTTGATGTACTAATTTGTACTCTACTAAGTTGGACTTGGAAAATATATTATACTAGAGACCGCCCCTGGCTTTCCAAGCTGGTATAGACATTATACTAGCTTGGAAAATATTATACATAATAGAAGTAACCAAAAAGTTGCATCGATGTAACTTTTCCTTCAAATTATTTATACAAATTTTCCTCGTTTATCGTTCTTTCCATTAGTGAAAACCTTATTAAAATCTGCTGAGTAGTGTTAGCGGAGAAGCAGACAGAGGCAGACAGTGGCTTTATGATATTTATTGAATATATGTTTATATCTATATTTTAAAACACACTTTGGTCTAACAATGACGATGTCAATTATATTTCTGTTATTACATATTCAACAATGTTATTAGATGTTTATGCGTTTTTCACTTTCATTTAAAGATTATTTTCAGGTTTTGCTTAAACTTAAGAAGGTTTAACTAACTAAATAATCTAACTAAATATGTTACTTGATATTAGCTACGGTATATTTATTTGATACTGTGTTTATTGAGGGTGGCATATTAACCAGCGAATGTACTTGCGACTTAACGTTCGCATAGAGGGCGTTGGCGTCAAATAAAATGGCGTCCAACAGTGACAACCACTTATAGTTATGTAAATTTTTCGTGCATTTTATTTAGTTATATTTGCAATTGCTCACATTTGCATATTCATAAACGTGTGTGGAGTTTTTTAATACCCATAAGGGAATTTAATTTGCAGAAATAATTTTATTTTTTATTTTTTTATTGAAAAACATAATTGTACACAGAAGGTTTCAGTAAAGTTGTTAAAATTATTATAAAAGTCTACATTTTTATTTCAGTTATAAAATATACATTTATATATGTGAAAGCAATTAATCTAATTTAAACAAATTGCAACTTGTTGATGATATACATACCTATCTACAATTTTTATTATGAAGTTTGCGGTTACACTTCTATGAGTGAGTAGGTACCTATACAGTTTCGGTTGGTCTGTAACAGTAGGAGATTTAGAACAGAACCCATGTTTCCATGTTACGCATCATGTTATAAAACTGACATTTGAAAAAAAAAGTTATAAAAAATACATCAACATCGGTACAATAAAATTCGTTAGAAAACAGTGCCAATGTTTTCTTAGAAAATTGAACTTCTCTCTTCCTATTGTCTATTGGAGATTATAACAATTTGATTACAATTTAAATTACAAACGCCCACGTCTGGAAACTTTCGAAATGGACTAAAGTATAAAATAAATAAGGTTTTATAGGGACACGTAACAAGCAAACGGGTTAAAACTCCATTCAGGCCAGCGGGACATCATTATATTGTGGAAGGGTTCTTGAGTGAATTTAATAAATTTGGCTCGAACATACATAGATTCTAAGGAACTAGAAATGTTAAAACGTAAAAAAGTATTAATATTTTTGGAATGACGAAAATTTTTGAGTTGTGACTATTTAAGTTAATATTTTAAAAACTGTAAAAAACTTTTAGAAACATTGAAACAGTTCTTTGTGATGTATTTTTAATTAGAATTTTATATTTTATTTATAAGACAACTTTTAGACAAATACAAATTTCATATCAATTTTTTTTTATATTAGCGACCCGCCCCCGACTTAAAAGGGGTGCATATTTTTCGCCAAATTACATATATAAATCTTTCTCTTTATCGCTCATTCCATTAGTAAACCTTATCATAATCTGTTAGGTTGTTTAGGAGAAGACAGCGACGAGTAAGAATGATTCTAATCATATTTGCCCTCAACCATCAAGTGTTCTGAAATCAAACATATTAAGAAATTTAATATCATGTATTTTTTAGGTTTATTGATTATTGATTATTTGCTGTCTAAGATTTAAATACTTTTAACTATAGCTGACTGAGCAGTTTCTTTAATTAATAAAATAAATTAAGAAATTTCAAGTGGACATGACATATCTATCAAAGTGTAGATCTATGTTTAGAGGAGATTATGGAGAAGCCCCAGCGAGTAATTTCAAAATAAATTCCATACGAAACGGGCTTATTGACAGGGGCCTGCACAATTCATATTATTTGACTAGTCCCCGTTTGCTTTTATTATAATTCAAGCCCTCTTGTCAGTCTGACTATGTTCAAAGCAGACGCAGTATATACATATAATTAACACATGTACTAAGTAGGTAGGTATATATATTAAATTTTTAAATAAAGAATTAAGCCAAAACAAATTAGTGTCATTTTCCTATTTTGGTTGAGCTGTATCATTGTTTAGTAAATGAATTTTATCGCTGTTGCTACTTATATATATTTATATGTACGAATTTCAGAATACAGAATAATAATAATATACCTATTATACTCTGTGCCACAACTCAACGTCAGTTATCAAAGTCAAACGTCAATGGTGTTTGTTAGATGTCACTTTATTTGGTAAAAGGAGGGTAAAAGAAAACTAGATTTTTTGTCATTATCTTTGTAATAACAGAGTAGTTTCGGTATGATATCGGACGAGTGGTATCTTACATTGAAATTTACAAATTTTACCCCTTAACATATAATATTATTATATTTCCTTAACAAACTTAAATGTCAAACTCGACAGACAGCTTGACTGCTCACTCACCGAAACACAACAGAACACATGCTATTATTTCGGGGTTGTCTTCTGTAAGGGGATGGTTACTGCCGCCAGGCGGGCTGTCCAAAGTACCCAAAATGTCTGCAAGGCCACTAGTAATACTCAGAATACTTAACAAATATAAGAGTTCAAAAAGTCACTTTGATTAAATATTAATTAAAGGATAAAAATAAACTTTAATTAAATAACCAATTAAATATAAAATTCATGACGCAACATGAAAGGGACATTTAAACACCATCGTACACATTTAATTACAACGTGAAGAGACCGAGTATTTTAGAATAATATTTAATTTCTAAATATACTTCCAACTTACATTCTCATTTATTTTCACTATTAACAAACATAAGTTAAGTAAGCACTTGATAATTATAATAATAATTTCACACGTAACAAGTAAATCAATAGTTACAACAATGTGATTGTCTCCAATCACGTGGTGTTTATGTATGGTACATGTTATAAGAAATAGTACTTATGTTACAGAAGTTGATTGCTTTTACTAGTTATTAGGTTAAATCCGTTATTCAAGATATGAAGTCTCTCTTTTTTAATTTTTGTAAATAACATCTCTTCCGTATCCAAAAAACATGGCTTAAAATAGAAAATTTTACATATCACTTTTTGGTTAAATAATGTTTATAATTTAAGGCAAACATAAAACCTCTGATGGTAAATGAGATCTGATTAAAAATTATTCTTTGTCGCCAATATTTTTGGCGAATGAGAAATTTTAAATTTTTATCAACTGTCGTCACACGTGTATTTTTAAAACAAAAGTTATCATTAAAAGGAAACAACGTCTCAGCCTGTAGTAATAGATTTCATAAAAAAACTAAGTTAGACAGAATGTTAGAGAAAGTTAACTATTAATTAAGCAATTAATTTTCAATCAGATTTAAATGAAGAAGCGACACTTGATAAAGTTTTGTAGTTTAAAACAGGCTTTTATTTTATTCAAAAGTTAATTATCTTTGAAACAAGACGTGTAAAGAATATATAAAAATAATAACTGACCCCGCAAACGTTATGCTAAATAAAAAATTTGGGGTACAAAAAATAGTTTACAACCTCTCAGACCTACCGAATATACACAAAAAATTACAGAAAAATCGGTCAAGCCGTTTCGGAGGAGTTTTGTTACAAACACTGTGTGACACGAGAATTTATTTAAAAAAAGTTCAAATATAGTTAGACGCATCGCCTACAATCTTAGACCTCTAGAGAAAAGGTATCTATGGTGAGAAATCTATTCATATAGTATACATCGAATTGAAAGGCCCCGCCCAACACTCTATATGGAGGTTAATCGGCCCCTGACAAATATTTGTAGATCGAATATTGGTTCGTGAGCAATATACGCTGAAATGTGGTTATATTTTACATTTTATTGGAGTGTCACTCTGTATAAATTATTACAAAGCTGTCAGAAGAATGTGCTTTTTAATGCAATATTCGTATATCACAAGTGACTGAGGTGTGGATTTATTTTAATTAAAAAAATGTACTACATCGTATTGCTTGATTCATAGCAGTCTATCTTTAGAAATAGTGAAATTTCTATCCGATTATTACATTATTAAAACTATTGCACAATAAATAGTAACATACAGATATATTATGCTAGATATGCCTTTGTTTATAGATTTAAAAATTATATTTTACAATGAACGAAAAGCAATGAAGTCACTCTCCAAGTTTTGAGGGTTGTACTGGTACGTTAGAGGCATGAGGGGGGGCATATTATCACGTAACAAATTGGTTTCTGCTACCTTTGTTCGACGTCTCAGGCCCTTCGGAGACTAAGATGAAGTATGGTTAGCACAAGCAAAAAAGATTGGGTTTTATTTCTTTTTTTATAACTGCTTTATTTTTAAGAGAGGCTTACCATAAAAACATACCAATTTAGTATACGTAAATTTTATGGAATGTCTGGTTAAGAATTTTACGATGTGGATAAACATAAGTAGATAAATAGGTAAGGTATCTTCTATATATGTAAATAGAAGAATCACAGTTCAGTTTAGTACTAGTAATAGACAAGCTTTAATGTTATAAATAAAATTTAAAAAAATAACATTGAAAAGTTGAGTTGTATTTGCACGTCTTGGAAATGATTATCGAGAACTTGGATTATTTTGGTGACACATTCAAGAGTTTTAAGACAAAATTATTTGTAGTTATTAATTTTGAGTATTCAAACTTGGTCAGTTTTTAAAGGATTTTAATATATTGGACCTTACTATAATTTACAAATGTTAGGTCATGTAATTTAAGTAATTTAATTATGTGCTGTAAAACAAAAATAAATAAACAAAATATTAATGAGAGAACAATAATTTTAATTATTACACTGTTACTTTAATATTTATTTTTTCCATTTTGTCATAACGAGATGAAGGTACATGATAAACCAGATTGCTATTATTCTTCCATATGTGGAGAGGTGCAAACGACTTAGGACGTTGACTCACAGCCACAATATTCATTGTATCATTTGCTACAGAGTAGATTGAACGTTCAATCATGACTGACCTTACTAGGTGATGATGCTTATTGTAATATGTATATTGATGACGTGAATGTGATTCCTCAAGAGAACCATTATCACCCAAGTTTGTAATGCATACCTGAAACCAAATGTATTGATTGAAAATATTTTCACGATTTGACAATATCCTTAAATAGACATAAGATAAAGTTGAATATATAAATAAGATGAGATACATAAAACTTAGTAAAGAATATTATTAGTAATTCATTTATATCCCATGAATTTGTTATGCTGACAGTACCGACATGTTATACTAACAGAAAAAAAAACTCGCTATACTTAACATGGTACATACAGTCTTTTGTGCGACGCATTTCAAGAGTAAAACCTATTGAGACGCGAGTTCTTGGGAAATTTACCTTTTTTGTTCACCCTACTTGTACAATTGGAGACCTCGGTCAGGTCACGGAGATTTCACTTCATTTTTTATTTTCTTTTAAATGAGACAGACTTGAATGTTGCTTACACTTATAACAATAGCCTATTGAGAAAATTGAGAAAATTACCAAATATTCTCATTATGGTTTCTGTTATATTGTATTTTTCTATATCTATAGGCGTATGTTACAGAAAAAAAATCACTGCCTACTTCTGCCTGTTCTCCGTTAACTTCTACGAAAGAGCGATAAACGAGGAAGGTCTGTACATATAAACGAGGAAGCCGGGGCCGATTAGGTAGTATTATTATAAAATAAAAAATTATGTTACTTTGATGGTAGGTAAATGTGACAACTTTTAACACCTAACATCGCAAATAAATCAATACAAACACTAACGTTGAAGTTATATTTTTTATTCTAGCAATAAAAGTTACTAATTAAATAATAGCGGCAGAGCAGTAGCCATCCTCTTACAAACTTTATATGAAATAACAACATTTTGTGCTGCGTAAGTGACGGATGCCAGAGCTCATTTGCCCATCCCCTCCTAATTCCTTATCTTTTCTATAATACTAACATAGGCAGCGCCCATTGCTAATGCTAGATTTAGTAGACGAGGGTAACCAGTGTAACCACCTACCATCTAGTGGACAGACAAACTGTCCGCCGACTTTTACACCTACAAAACTTTTGCTTATAGTATTCGTAATCAAGTTATTGATAAAATAAATTTTATATTAAATATTTCGATCCCCATAACAAATGCTTCCGTAAGTAATCCAATAATAACACATAAATTAAGTGTATTTCACATTAAGTCGAGCATCACAGAGAAATATAATGAAATAGAAAAGCTAATAAACTACATTAAAGGTACTTTCATACGCTCATAATGTGCTTACAACAATGTGCAGTGGGCGGAAAGTGCGTGCGAACCAGCGCGACATCAAAGTGAATGAGTGAACCGAATGGGTGAGCTGTGAACGAATGACCGGGTGAATGATTCCCGCACGGCTCGCTGGAAATGACCGGGACTTACGTAGTTGAGCATGACGAGGGATTAAATTAGAGACACTTGCAGCCAGCAGCATGCTCTCGTTGGTTTATTACTTTTAAACTAACGATGTTATAGTAACGATGTTAATGAGTTGTTTTGAGACTTATTTTTTGTCATAAAGGTAGAGTTACGGTCGACTGGATTGAAAGTAATACCATGGGGAAAGCATGTGCGTTGCCGACCCTGATAGGACCAAGGCTTTGGTATCCCTTAATCATTATACAAGTGGTTTTATTTTACTGGTTTACACTGTCAATCGAACTCCAGAACATAGTATAACTTGCGCCTTCTCTAACAACTTAAAATATGTGCCCGAAAATAATATCCATCGACGCACGCCATCAGCAGCGCACTTGCAGCACCTGTGGCGTTGCTTGTGTTAATAGGTGACGGTTGTCACCTACTATTAAGTGAACCGTCAGCCTGTCTGTCGACCTTTACATGAAAAAAAAATAAACATTTGAAAATGGAACATGAAAGTAAATGTTACCCGTGGTTATGAACGAATGAACAGTTGATTTGTTCGCACGTTCATAGAGTCCAACTTCCAAGCCAATGATGAACACACATGGCTTTGACCAAATTAGTTTTATTTTTTGGTTATCTGGACCCTCCGAAAAATATAAACGTGGCGAAAAATTTTTCAGTTCAAACATGTTTTGGCTCCAATGAATAAAAACTTACTGGCTGTGACTAACCAAGAATTAAGACGTCACAATTCGCAAAACAGTAAACAATGATGACTAAATGCCCTCAATTAAAATAAACGTAAGAGCTATATTTACTTAGATATTTCGGCCAATGTTGTGACATCTATGTATAGCTTTTTAAAGTTGACAAATCACAAGCGATGGCGGACAAAAGTATTCACAATTATCTATTGAAAGATGGGGACTTAAAACTTAAGTTGGGTTAAAAAATGTAATAAAACTGAATTGTTTTCCTTGGAGGATGATTACCTAGTAATAGAAATCGGGTATGTTAATATAAGTAAAAGTCTAGCCAACTTGTGGGTTAAGTTTCATCATAATCTGATCAATGTTTTGTTCTTGATTAAGTAGCATTATATAATAAACTTTTACACTTATATTTTATTACATTTTAGTAGCTAAGTAAGAACTGTTATTGCACGAAAATATATTTAACAAAAATTAAATTGTATACCTGATAACCACGAGATGCGAAAAATCCTTCTATCGAGGTTACATTTAGTAGGATATGGGGCTTATCAATCAAAAGGGCTATAAGTTTCTTACACTTTCAATCTTTGTTCCATACTCAACTGGCTTGATGAGAAAAATATCCACTATACACTACTCTCCTTACTCGATACATATCGTGAATTGAATAAAACTATTAGCATACTATTATATCGCATATAATAAAATAATAGTTAAAGCTTATATAAACAAAATATTTAAATTTGAAGTTATCTGGCTGGTCTCACCTAATTTGTACCAAACTACAAAGTCGTATATAGATTTCAGGTGAAGTCACAATTGCTTCTAGCCAATCTCTAGCTAGATCATCGATATAAAGAAACTTTGTTTATAATTTTTCTTTAGTCTCTGTTAACATGTTGGGTGTTTGGATGTTTTAGCGCACACTATATTAGTCTTTCCAACAATGTCAATCTTGTTGTAGTTTATTCATTCATTTTTATTGATTACTGCAATATAAAAAACAAGGGACTTGTTTATAATAAAACAAACACTGTTAGCCCTGCTATCCAAAAGTGCTATGCCTAAATAACAAAGCAATCATGGTAGAAGTTACTAAACTCAAATAAAATTATATTAAAATTAAACCAATATTAATTAATTGAAAAAAAAGAAAAAAAAACAACATTTTGAATATCATTTAGCAATAAATGTAAATAAATAAATAACACAAAAATAATTACAAAGTAATAATTAAGTATAGAAATAAGTGTTATTTTAGAAGGTACTTAAAAGGCAAACAAAAGTCGATGTCGCCCAAACAAAAAGGGCCGCCACCATAAACCCTTACAACAGCAACTACCCTATTAATAACAAATGCAAACAAGCCCTGTCTACTAGTAGAAATATGTATTGTGTTTTTAAAGATTAAATCTTTTAACCGCATTAATTGTAGCAAGTTAAAACGATCGGAAACACACGGGACTAAGTAGCGATACCGATCGGACCGTGTTGTTTCGGGCTAATTAAACTATGTTGGAATGGAAGGTAGTTGCTTAAGTTAAACTAATGAGTACACGTTGCCTACTCACATAAACAATTTACACTCCACCAAGACCAAAGTACTTCATGGTTAAAACTTATTTTTGTGCTCGGTCGTCCTTCGCAATATATTAAATTATAACATAAACGACGATTCGCCCCCAACTTTGTAGGAATGCATTTTTTCTGTAAATTATGTTTAGAAAAATATATTTTTGTAATTTATGTTTTACTAGAGACCCGCTCCTGACTTCGACCGATGCATTTTTTCATATACACGTACATTCCTCGTTTAACGCTCTTTCCATTAGTGAAAACCGTATCAAAATCCGTTGGGTTAATTCATCGATGGGTTAATTTAGAAGTTAGGGGAGAAACAGTCAGGGATGGACACCGACATCATTTTATAATATAACTAACGACCCGCTCCCGGCTTTGCCCGGCCTATTTTTTATACACAAACCTTCCTCGTTTATTATTCTTTCCATATTGAAAATCGTATCAAAATCCGTTAGAACTAGTTAGCGGAGAAACAAAATAAACACAATTTAAATATACAATTTTCTCTACATTTCTCCAAAGGCCCTCTCAGCGGTAGAGTAGGTATCAGCGACCCTGACCTGAATCTTCTAAATTTAATTCAATCATGGTACTTCCTTCCATGGTCTCCCGATTGTTTTCATTCACATTTACAAACCCGCTTTATTCATTCCTTCGATATTCCAATTATTAAATACTTTTTCAACCGACAACTCCAGTTAAATGGTAATTGTAGTGGGGTTGCCACCTTTAATGCAAAATAGTTCGTCAGTTTAGTAACTAAAATCTTATCACTTATTAAGATACACTAAGGTTAAGGCAAAAATATAAAGAAAAGAAAAAATATTTACTTTCGTGTTCTATTTTCAAGTGTTTAAATCTTCTCTTTATGTTAGGGTCGACCGACAGGCTGGATGGTAGGTGGCTACCGTCGCCTTTAACAAAAGCAACACCAAAGGTGCTGCAAGTGCGCTGCCGACTATATTAAGCCTATCCCTTAAAGGGCTTGGCATCCCTTACTCACTCACCGAAACACAACTTAACAATCATATTTTCAAGAGGATACAATTGCGTCTTTGACCCTGAATGATTACAGGTTTGTTTTCAGCAAATTACTACTATAAAAAAATTACCGGATATTGTTTTAGAAGTAACTGAAACAATACCACTACTAAAAATAATATCCCAATAACAATATGTGTATGGATAGCGTGATGTTAGTCGCGTGGTTTTATGCCCTTGTAAAGGAAACTGTAATATACTAATGGGCATTAATAATATATTTTTGACATCAGCTTTTATTAATGAACACAGTTTCCCTGTTATCAAAGTTAAAGAACCTTATAGAGAAACTAATAGCTTTGTTTTTTTTTTAATTTGTTTAAAATCGAGGCTAAAGCCCCTTAATCATGCATCCTCTTCCTGGGAATGCTCGTGTACCTAGGCGAAGCGATGGTAGCCGACTAGTACACAGTCAACCGACTAGCCTATTCTATAAAAAACTGGATTTGGAACTAAACTCAAACGTGCCTTATTTACTCAGAAATTTATCAGTAAACACGACCTAAGCCACTACAATGACTAAAACCACAGTTATGTTATATTTCAAAGCATATTTAGTATTACACACCTATTACAAGAGCGAAAACGTGATAGATTAAAGTAATTTTGTCCAACAATAACCTTATCGTAACGATTACAATAAATTTTAAAACAGTATTAAACACTACAATGCAAAATGGTATAGCCTCAAGCGAAGTCATTATAATGGGCCTATTTTATGCGTACGACTCGACTGCGATACGATTTCAAGATTAATAATTCATATTATTGTATAAATTGTTATAACGTGCAATATTTCATTGATACAAAGACAGAGTTCGATCACACTACAAAAAAAAGTAAACGAGCCTTACAGTAGATATGATGTATTTAAAATATAAATATGCATATGATGTAAAATCTGGCATCTTACCTTGGAAATAAGTCATTGTTATTGCCTTTATGTTTCAATGTTTCTATGATTTTAATAATTTAAAATTCCTGTTCAAACCCCTCACAAATTTATGCATCAAATCAATAAGGTCTTTTTCCTTCCACTTCCACTTTAAATCAAGAAGTAAGTAGTTTTTTCCTTTACCTTTCAAAAGGTAAAATTTTTAAAAGGACAGACTTGCAGATGGTCAATTTTTCAAATCGTCAAAATTACAAATAGTCAAATACAATTAAAATTAAAATTAATCCAAATACTATTTAAAAAAATAACTTATCAAAACTCTAAATTTTTGTTGCATAATAAGGATCAAGCAAATGTCGAATCGTATGCTATAAACAATCCGCGCGAACACAAATCATGCGTTCACCGTACAGTGGTGTAAATTTGAACGCAGCGGATAAAATTATTAGATATAAATTTTATTAATAAGCATTTTCTAAGGCTGGGCAACAATGTTCCAAAAGCCGAGGGAGACCCCATAAAAATGTTAACAATAGCCCATAAATATTTTACAAGTAATTATAATGAAAAATTGCCGCAACAGAAAACACTAAAAGTTTCCGGATGAGGTTGGAATATAAATTGAACCTTTACACTCGACTGTGTTATAGAATCAATTTGTAATTGCCTATTGTTGGACAAGTCATTTGGGATTGTGTTTGTGACTATATACATAACATCAATGACTTATGGAATGTTCTCGAATAACTTTTAACAGAATGTTAAAAAAAAGACCATTTTAATAATTTCTTTTCATTTCCGTTTAACATCACGAGAATAAATTGAAAATGAAAGAGTTTTTTTTTTTAATTTATACAATATCCAAAATGCATTTCAGGCGAACACGAATGGAATAGGTAAATATGATTACTTGTAATCACAGAAAAATAAAATTGATTTAATATTCTGGTATTCCTAAAGGCATAAAAAAAATCATTACTAATTTTCAATAAGATTTTGAACACCAGAGGAAAAATATTAGTTAAGAAAGCAGTCTAAGAACTCCTCCAATAAATCCTCAACTTAAAATTGCATCTATTGAATCGCCTCTTTTTTAATATTTTCAGCAAGTTATAACCATAAACAAATTCTACAGAGACTTTTATGTGACAGAAGAAATTATCCGAATTTACTACGGCAGTTGTAAAAATTTATAGCTTCTAAAAAACTTTTCTAAAAAAAAAATTCAACAGTTTTTTTTTAAACTGCTATTTTCTACTTAAAAATGTGGTATGATGAAAATAGCACAAAATATTAACCCAGTTCTGTTCCTACTTGGTTAGTACGTGGAGTCAAGTAATGGAATCGCTATCGCTCGAGCAACGAGACCTCCTAGTGATTCAACGTCTAATTGCCTTCAATTGAGTCTATATGGATGCTGTGATACGTGTAATTAATACGTACAGAGTGCATTCCTTGTCTATAACTGGTGTGTTCATTCGATACTGTTGGAAATTTCATTTGAAAATCGCAAAATGTATGCTTCCATTATAGTATGGTGCAATTAGCCCTAAAAACGGCCTAACCTCAACATCCAAAGTAAAAGTATCATTCCACCTCCAAATTGTTCTATACAGTCCACATATTGTTTGGTAAAAAGTTACACCATTTTTAGCGTCGGGTTTGGGGGGGGGGGGGAAGGGGGTGAGAAGTTGGGTTTTATCAGTAGTATATGCGGTTTCATACAAAATGTATGAGAAAATTAATTTTCTTCATATTTTTTTTTTTCGTGAATATTTTTAATAGTTATTCTGCTATTCGGGATGGAGACAAATTCAATAAAACAAAGATTATAAAAATCGGTTCAGCCGTTCTCAAGTTATAAATGGTGTAACTAACAGGACTTTCTTTTATATATAAAGAAAGTATAGATAAAGTTACTGTCCACCTTTGTCTGTTTCACCGCTAACTGCTTCTTAATGACACAACTGTTTTTGAAATAGTTTTCATTAATGGAAAGAGCGATAAACGGGGAAAGTTTGTGTATATAATTTTCAGAAAAAAAAAAAATGCATCCGTACGAAACCGAGAGCGCGCCGCTAGTTGAGAATAAATAAAGAAATTATAAACCTCATGTTTAGTCGGTTCAAGGGCTTTAAATTTAAAACTTCAAATAGAGTTTTAACTTTCTCCAGATTCATCTAAACTAAGTCTAAATCTTATTTAGAATCAAGAAAGCGAAGTGCATATGCATTAATGCACACTGTTGGAGAATTCTGACGTAAAATGATGTCATGGTGATATTATGGAATGCCTGTACCGTTAAGAGTGTGGATAATCGATTGCGGTAAATTGTACGAAGTTAAAGCTGTGTCCAATCGTTCGTACAATTTATTCGTGTACATTATGGGCTAAATTAACTTTTTGTACTCGTAGCACAAATGCGTAACATATTGAACTTTAATTAACTTTAAATAGTATACTAGCTGTTGCACGCGGCTTCGCTCGTGTAACTTTATAAAATATAGCCTATGTTACTCGCTGATAATATAGTTTCCCAAGAGTGAAAGAATTTTTCAAATCGGTCCAGAGTTTCGGAGCCCATTCAATGCAAACAAACAAACCAAATCTTTCCTCTTTTTTAATATTAGTATAGATTAATACTGTTTGAAAAAAGTTAATTATTAAAAAAAAATAGATGTTGCTACGCACATATTTTTATTGATATTCCTCTTAGTTATCGTACATCAAATTTTATATTATTACTTTAATGTTTTAAAATAAGAAATATAAAAAGAGTATATTTACAAAAAAGGTTAACTATTCAATTAGTATTTACAACAAATACATAAAAAAATTGTTTTAATTAACACAAAACAGCCCATTCCCTAACCTCTTCTAATGGTTTATTCATGTTATTAACTTTAATTAGTATTTTTATTAACATATTAATAAAAAGTACAATAGTACTGGCACTAGTGGCACTTAGGCACACTGCGTTTCGGCAAAACCACCTCCTGGTTGTACAGAAGACCACCGTGTAATAACAGCACGTGTGCTGTTGCGTTTCGTGTTCTGTTTGAGTGAGTAAGGGATACCAGAGCCAATTTCAATACCTTATCCTTGAGCCAACTATGGTCCGCAGCGCACTTGTAGCACCTGTGGCGTTGCTTGTGTTATAGACGACAATAGCCACCTACCATCATAAAAAATAAACATAAAAAAATAAATACCTTAATGTTGTTTTTCTTTTGCCCAAAAGACTGCGAAACGCAGCACTATACTGACTACTGTTATCAAAAAACTACTATTTTTTAATTTACTTAATTTCATTAATAATAATAAAAAAGTGTAACCCAAGACGATCTAATTCTTAGTGCAGTTGCAACCCGGGCGTCGAGTTTTTAACATAAAAATCTCATTTCGACGAGTAAGCTGAAAAAGAGGAGTGTTAGAAGTCCTTCACATGTGCTCACGTCGTTCATAACGCGAGGAATGACTCTTCCAGGGGCCTTTCTCGACCTACTCAGGTTAATTAGACGTCTGGAGGGGCTTGAGAGGGTTTTTAAGCAATTAATAAATGTTACAGTACGCGACGCAGTTTTTACACATATAGATCTATGTAAGTAACATTGTTTCGTTTAGTTCTTTAGCTAAAATAACAAGTCAGCGTTAGAGAGTTATTTTTTCGGGAGATAATAATGGATTTTCAAGACTTTTCTTCACATTTCATAAATCAAAAATCGATGGCTTAGTTAGAGCATAGATGTGGTATGTGCATAAAAGTAAATTTTACAGTACACAGATTTTAAAGTCGGATTATCTAGTCCAAGTGAAGTTACCAAAATTGAACTATTAGTTAATCCTAATCGCTACACGGTATGCTTACCACTCTGTGCCTTAACTCGTTTACAAAAAAGATGTACTTACGACTATGTAGTACTGTAATATACATGTGTTTTAGTTCGTTGATATTACATTTTTTTATGTTGGTTATTTTCATATTTATACATACAGTCACACACAATGTGACTGTATGTATACATGTGTTAATGTATGTAAGTTAATAATACAGTTCTAAGAAGAGTTGATTTCAAAAAAACAATGTGGTATGATGAGGCCTTAAATCGATCGAATTCAGTCACGTATGTCGTAAAACTGTTGGCTTGACAAACGCTTAAAGCTTTGCTAATTAAGCCTGTAATTGCGTTGTTACGCTTTTATGGATGAATTTTATGACTGGGCAAGCCGGGTGTTGGAGCTGTGCATACTTGCACAACAATGTAACCCACAATTTCTCCTCCTAAATAGTTATGATTTTAAGTGACTTTAGATCGAGTAATACGAATGGCGGTTATTATATTATTAGTTAAGATTTTGATTGTTGATGACATGGAGATTGTATGTTTACAGTAATTTTTTCATGTCAATAGCCACGCCCATACAGACACCAGCCAGTCTCGCGGTTTTGGCTCGCGCGGCAGCCTCGGGTACAGATACCAATATACCCTGAGGCTGGCCTCGCGAGGCAGCTTGAGCTAAATGCTCTCGAATATTCAGAATGGCCAGGCGCGTAGTTGTTGTTGCAATATTTTGCGTTAACCCTGCGTTAACACCTAGTTGTTAATTTTCAATGGGGGAGGCTATGTCCAGTAATGAACGTTTTGCGATTCAGATCATGAATTTTTTTTTTTTATATTTGATAATTCCTCGGTAACAGTAATTTTTTTCTGGATGGAAAGTACACTATATCATTTTCTGTATCCCTGACAACGTGTATACAAAATTTCGAGTTGATCGGTAAGTAGTTAAAGCGTAAAAACAAACTTTCTTATTTATTATATTAGTTCTAACAATCTGCATGTCTGTCACATTATTTTCCCAAAAATCTAAAAAATATGTTAATCTAAAAAACGTTAATTGGCTAAGGTAGTAGAAAACCTTTCAACAACAAATGAAAGATAAGAATGATTTAAAGTTACATCGAATAGTTTAATTTTTCAAATTAGTTTTCCATTTTTTAATAACTTATACTTTAATTTTGATAAAATCTTGAAACTATTACGATTAATCACACCGATAAATCTCCTAATTCGTACTTTTCTATTAATTTATTCATATTTATTTCGTTAACGACACGTTAACATAATTGCCTTTTATAAATGTATTCGTATATTTATTAATGAATTCCGAACGAAATAAATACAATGTGCTGTCGGAGGCATTTCCATTTATAAAAACAAATACATATTTCATTTATTATTCATTATTTTCAACCGAATTGTGATGCGACTGTAAATACATAAAGTGTTGTCACTTGTCCAATAAAATTAAAAATATATCAAGATAAAAGAGGTTTTTGCGCTTTGTACAATTAATATGAATGTTCATCATCTGAAACTCTAAATTAAAATTCATATTAAAATGAATGGAATAATTTAATATGAAATTTTTTAAGTGCGAGGACTTATCAGAAAAGCGTTATCGACTACTAAAAATATTGCGAGAATAAAAATTGTGCGAGACGACTACTAAACCAATGTCTCACTACAATAAATTAGACAATTTCATTATATTTAAATGCTTATTTTAATAAATCAGTATAACGTCACGTAGACACATTAAAAAAGCAAATAACTGTTGATTATTTTTTCTACTTGAAAATCAAATAAAATTATCTAACTGATGATGGAAATCGCATCAAAATTCATTGCGTGGTTTAGGACGAGTTAGCATATTAAAATGACACACAAACGCGGAAAGCGACTACAAATTATACTATGTAAAGATTATAAATAAATGTTACAATATTAGTTTATTTAAAAGTATATTAGTTTGCGCAAGACATTAAACTGTATTGCGTTAATAACCAAGTCAAGAGTGCATTGGAAATAAAAGGATTGCGTCTTTAACGGGCAGCTGCAGTGATTATTCCCGCACTTTTCATGTTGTTTAAACTTAATTTGTGTCAAATTACGAACGAATCACGAGCTTCGTTCATCGCAATTTGCACTTAAATGAAGACGTTTAATTGCGTGCATTATTTCTGAGTCGCTTTTTTTTTTGTTAAGTCCGTACCGTACGTGTCATTACACGTACGGTACGGACTTAACAACGACTTCGTCCGCCAATGGGCGGACTAAAGAGAAAAAAATGTGTATCGTTTTGGACATGTAACAACGCTGTCGACCCACTGTGCTCGCTTGGACACAGTTTTACGGTTGTCTTATAACCAATCGGTTTGTTTTCTTGGGTGTCGCGTTACATGGGTTTTTAAAAGTTGATGGCGTGTAATAAATGTTTTTTGGCTGCAACAATCTGTTGCGACCCACTGGGCTATAAAGTATCGCGATCGCGTGTCCCATCTCGTCTGACAGACGCTAAGAGGCGTGGGTGAGAGCGAGACGGATAGAGGGAGATTTGTGATTGTTTCTTACATTTTAATGCCCATGTCGATTTGCATGTATGTTCAATAAAAACGGAGAGTAATAAAATACGGACAGAGAATACAATGTGTCCGCCGCAGTGCGGGGTTTTGCGGTTTGGTCACTACAAAATCGTTTTGTTCTACTGTTAAATGATTGACAGATAGGTTTCTCTACACTATTATTATAAACCAGTTAAAATTGTTGGAGGGAAATCTCCGAAATCTAGTTATTATTTTTTGCGTTAAATTCAACAGACAGGCTGATGGTCCACTGAATGGTTAACACAAGCAACGTCACAGATGCTGCAAGTGCGCTGCCGACGACAGTAGGATATGTTGCATACCAAATTTCATCAAAATTAGTATACTTTTGTGATTTAATCGTGAAACAACCTCCGTATTTTAAACTACTATTGATATGATATTAATTGTGAAAATAAAGATTGAACAAATGTAAAAAACCCAAGTAAAAAAGGCACGGACAAAGTCAATGGCAAAAGCTTGTTTGGAATATATAATTTACAGAGATATATGTTGTAATGTAAATTATTAATACTTACTATAGATTAATATTCTGAGCCGCATAATTATCTGAGGCTACTTCCAGTGGTGACAGTATCCACTGTGCAGTAATTAGACGCCCGTCTGTAATCGTTTTTTGTGTAAAGAAAAACCCACAGCCCTCGTGAAAAATACGATGTCAAGATGCGAGATATATTTTTTCTAGTAACTGTAAGTTTAGAGCAAGCGATATGCGCGTCGCTCTAAAAATAATGTTTAATGCCGTTTCGAAGAATCTTTTATTACGGGATGTCAACGTTTACAAATATCTCATTGTTTATTATCCATTGTTGTTAGCGAGTGAAGTGCGGAATGAGTATTTGTGTAAAATGCAGCTTTGTATTCTGTAAGTGGCTGCGTTGGCAATACGTGCTTGAATTTTCATAATTGTGACATTGAGATAAGGTTGTAAAGAAAATACTTAATTAAAACTAAAGTAATATTAAAGTAGCGCACTTTCTGGAATAGTTAATAGGATTTTAAAAAAAAACTAATTTGAGAGCCCAATTTTTGAGGAAGGTATATTTTAAGATGATACTACGACCCTTACAGAAAAAAAAACAGAAAGAATGCTATAAAAGATATAAAAAATAAAATTGAGTATAAAGATTTTTTTTAATTTGAGAAATTAATAATGTGGAAAATTTTAAAAACGTATTTACTTATAAGCGTTAGGAATATATTTGCTTTGGAAAATTAGGAATTTGGAAAATGGCATTTATAAAAACTTCGCTCTAACTAGACGTTCACAACAATACAATTTCTTTTTCTATATATATTATAGTTTCACTATGTTCTGTATAATCAAAAGAGAGTGTATTTATAAAAAGAAATTAAAATTTTAAATTAATAAGAACCAACTTCTACCTAAGGTTATTTATTCTTTAATTCTACACCGATTCCACAATAAAAACGCTATTTAACTTAACAACTATCTCCCATAACAACCAATGAAAAAATTAAAAAATAAAAATACGAACATTTAATAACGTGTTATTCACGTAATTACACCTATTGCTTGTCAGTTGAAACTATTGCGAGCATAAAAATAACCGACAGTTCTATACCGTTAAAACTATCGATGGTTAAAACGTATTATACTAGTATGATGCATATAATACAATAGCTACACTGAGGTTAGGATACAAAAATATTAAATAATACTTATAAAAGGGAAACTGATTAGTTTTGTTTGTTACGCTTTCACGCCTTAACTACTCAACCGATCATATGAAATATCGCATACACGTTGACAGGCATACAGAAAAGAACACAGGGCACCTTTTATCCAGATAAAAAGTACTGTTCGCGAGGGTCATCTAAAAATATAATCAGCCGTAGGACGTCAACTGCTGGGCATGGGCCTCTCTTATAAACTTTAATAGTACCGGTCAGAAGCAGCTTTCGTCGGCTCTTAACAGATCGTTGCGCTTGTCGGTTCGTGGCCTCCACTCAAGAACCTTCCAGCCTAGCGGCCATCGGGTCAATAGTAGATACTGATTCATTACACCGGGTAATGTCGGTAACATTCATTTGAATATGGATCTCCTCATTCCTGATCTCGCAAAGTAACCCCGAGCATAGCATCATAGCTCGTGGTGACGTTGAGCTTTCCCATAGAGACCCATAGAGAATATTAGTAAACAGATTTCGGGATGCTTCAGCCGCCTGGGCTGTTACAAAACTATTCTTTCCTAATATCGTGAACGCCTAATGTTGGTCATAAACCAAATTAAGAGGGCCTAGTTATCCAGAGTTGGTAAAGATGTTGAAAAATTTTGAATATGAACTCTCGGCAAGCGTTTAAAAGTAATGTTAGCCATTATAAAGAATTTTGTGCTGGTTTCAACCTGAATTTTCAACAAAAAAATTTGCTATCCACCACCCAGTGTAACCGTCACTTCGTGTCTCAGATGCACATCGTTACGTACGCCTAGATTATAATGTTCAACATAATGCCGCGTCTCATGAATTTTAAACAACAAAACAATGGTTTCCGCATCGCAACGTGTGTCGGATTTAAATACCCGTACAATAGGATTATGGTTTAAATAGATACGCTGTGTGGGTGAAAAAAATTTGCTTCAAACGCTTAACATACGATTAGAATGTGAGGGCATTCAACCCTGAAAAGATTATATGACAAGCAACAGCAAACAGTTCACTTTAAATAAATTAGATTTAAAGTATAAGATACATACTGAAAACTTCTCATCTCCATAGTACGCGTCAAAGTTTTATGACCGATCGGAACCAGAGGCGAATGCATATAAAGAAATATGATATGAATTACCCTCTAGCTATGTCCACAGGACAAACTATAAAAAATCCTTGCCAGTTTGCACTCACAATATGTATAAATAATACCTTAAATATGTAACTAACTTTTAAATTATTGTATGCTAACTTTTTCCCGCGATTTCGTCCGCGTCTCTCGAGAACGGTACTTTTATCTGGAGGCCTGAGGTCTTTACTGATAGTTACTGAGGCCTCTGCCTCGAATTAAGCGGGCAGCGGAGCGGCGGTAGTGGCGGCGCGGAAGCGGCAGGATTATTTGCATAAAATCAAATAGACCGGCCCTCGAAAACAGCGGCGCGGCAGCGGAGCGGGAGAGAGCGACGAGCGGTGCACTCCAGTTAGCGGTGATCTGCATTGATAGTGTTGTGCAATTTATTTTTGTGACGTTTCGAAATGTCCTCGGACGTGATGAAGCAAATTATTTCAGCTATATTTGATATGACACCGATATGGAACAGCAAAGTACAATTTTTCTGCTGGAGATATACCTCTATGTCGTTTCGGAATAATGCCAGACTCTAAATCCCCCTTGATAGCTTTAATAATATAGTCAAAAGTTTCTACACTCATTCTGGTGTAGTCGTAGAATTTGTCGAGATATTGTCTCTGTTCTTCATAATTCCGATAAAACTCGCCTTTTATTTTCCTTGCCCTATAGTAGGGATTTACATCTTCTTTTGCCCACAATAAATCGAGCGTTAGGAATAAATTTGAATCAAAAAGATGTTGTCGCCGTTGTTCAGACATTTCGTTCGCGAACAAAAACAAACACCTCGACGACACAACACAACGCAACGCCGTTATAGTGCCGCGTGATTTACCCGCTGGTTTCGAGAATGGTCTGCGTTGCCCGCTGCAGCCGCCTCCCCGCTGCCCGCGAAATTTGAGGCAGAGGCCTAATAGACCGACGCGCCTCTACTGCACCTGGGTTTAGTTGGGGGAGTTAGTAGGCATACTATATTATATAGCCTATAATACTTCTAGAATAGAGGAGAATTCAACTGTGAAAGAATTTTTCAAATAGCTACAGTGGTTCCATAGAATTTATTATTCAAATAGGTTTAGTATAGCTTTACTAAAACGTACTATTGTGACGCACTTGTGGCTATTTCAGATGAGTCATAAATGTAAACGCGTTCTCTAAACGATTCTTCAACTCTTCCATAGCTTGATAAGGCATAAAATCAAAGTTGTGCTTTCCGGCTTAAGTCTTAGCCACATAATGCAAGTAAATTTTCTCAACAAATTTATTACAAAGTTGTCGCTTATCGTGTTCTTAGCATATCTTTATTGTTTTGTATGCATTCAATATGTTGAATTAAAACCCATTATGTCGGGTCTAAACTAAACTCGCATCACAAATTGTGTACATTGCCGTCATAAACATCAGCCTACGCTTTGGTATCGGTTATTATGTTTCTTGTATTGCGAAAGAACGAATCGAGTTTTTTTTTTTATTATTAAAGCTTACACAGAACTCGATTTAAAACACATATATTAACTATACATTAACTAATTTGTCTCTGTCTATATATTAACTAATTTGACTTTATGATTTAGTGGATGTTGCTAATTTTGGTTTCGAAGATGTTATAAGCAGGAGTCCTTATATCCTCCAAAAATTGCTTTGTATTGTAACTGGTTTCTAAACCATTTAAGACTTCTAATTTAGGTACAAATCAAATTGTAAATTAAATTTCGTAATATCCAGACGGCATCTGCTAATTTACTCATACAAATTGCGTGTTTCATCTACGTCTATGATCTAGCCAGATGAACATTTTTAGATACACCTAATTTCAGTTATTTTTATAAGCCATTATTGGGGTGATATTTTTAAGGTTGAATTTTTGATTGTTGAAATAAATTGCAAGAACTTTAAAAGAAACGATTTTGATCTCTTTTTACCAGGATTTCGAAAAATTATCTATTTTAGATGATAATGATTCTTAGGTTCTGATGAATCTGAAATTCAGGTTACCTTCTTTTTGTTATAATTAAAGATAAATAAAATATATTACAATTATATTAACCATGTAAATGTATACCATGATGAAGTTAACGAAGTATAAGCTCAGAACCGCGTTTAAACCTAGAGTTCGTTATCGCTTAATGAATAGCAGGGTGATGTCTGCTCAGCTTAATAGTAACAAATGAATACAAGTAACGCGAAGAGAGCCTGTAAGGGAGTGGTTACTGCTGCCAGGTTATGATTGCGGAGTATGTAGTGTAGTGTAGTGTGCCCTGCTACTAATATCCAAATATCTCTGTTTAAAGTAAAATAGGCACACCTATTTTAAGCAATTAATGAAAACAAAATTTATAGAGAAACTTCCCTTAAGAGGAGAGGCTTAGATTTTTGGAAAAGATTTTGATAATGTTGGAACCAACAAACGGACACCAGTACAAAAGTAAAAAGGATTAGCGTGTTGATGTCATTGCTCCAGTTAATGTGATTATAGTAAATTGTATTACGACACGAGTGAGAACAACAGGATGCAAGCTATTATACGAGACATGAGGACCTTCAGTAGCTTCGTGCAGTTTGATTTAAACACATTGTCGTCAATAACAATGTCTCGAATTACAATGAAACAAGGAAGCTTATTGGGTTTGAATTTAAGAAATGCCACAACACTAAAAATGTTAATTTATTATTAACATTGAATATATATAAATCTCTATTTACACAAACACTGTAGACAGTGTGGAGCCTAATTCAATATAGCATTTACATTACAAAGTCTGTTCTACCCAACAAGGGCATATGAATAATCGAAGTTTATCTATTGTAAATTTTCTTATTTACAAATAACCAAATAATTATGTTTTATTGTAATAAATAAATGAATTAATGTGAATAATATAAACAATGTAATAATCAATCTGTCAAAGTTCTTATAAATACTTATTATTGTAAGCTTTAACATTTCTTTTCTATAGTAGTAATTTGGATTTATGCAATAAATTACTATGCTTGGTAATTTTTTACCCTATTTCCGCAATTTTTGACAAAAAAAAAATTGGTTCTTTTCTAACAAATACACAAGCAAGTAACAATAGCAGTCCTAAACTACAAATTGCTCAGATACATTTTTTTTACCCTAAAAACTCTATTATCTCGACTGAGTTACCCCATACCAATAAACCTCATATTTATTGGTATTTATTATTTTGAATTTGAGCATTAGCAAAGATTAATCCAACGATTTGAAACAATAAAATTAACAAACGAATACCCGAGGTTGCAAAGATAAAGAAACAAGTTTCAAAGTTAAAAAAAAGGAATTCGAAAACGTACTTAAAAAATATATAGGCACTTTTGTACAAGCACAAAAAAATTCTTATCTTTAGGCAGCCAAAATATGCACGGACGACAAGCATTAATGGATTTTATGTCACACTGAATCGGATAACGTTATTTAATAAAACTCTCAATATAAATAACCCTATCTGTCCCTCGTAAAACTTCTGATTTTACACATTCGCTTGCGTGTCGGAAGGTTTTTTTTATCGTGGCCCAAGAGAGACCGTGGCGTACACAAAATAAAAACCTCGGCTGTATTTTTCCCCTCAAGTCGTGTGTCTGGTTTACAATATATTTTACTTCATTGGAGACATTATTCTCTAATTCATTGTAATTTAATATAACATGTGTTTATACAGTAATCATGTATAATGACTATACAATTTGTTTGACCCTCATTAGTATACCAACCTCCTGTTTTCTTCTCAATGACAATATTTGGAAGAAAAATTGATGATTTGATTTTACTCGATTCAAGACGTTTTTAGATACCTATGTGTCTGGACAAACTATTCTACCTAATCCTGAAACAAAGTTCATTAAAGAAAAATGTGTTGAATACACAACAGATTTTTTTTTTTAATATAAATTAATCGGCTCACCCAAACATTGATAATCTCCATCATGCTAAGCTAATCTTATATATAATAAAATCGTAAACGAGCCGTGACTGTAGTCTGTACATTAAATATTTAAAAAAAAAAATGTTATGTTACCGAGGCCAAAAAAATAGTATTTATAATTTTTGTCTGTGCACGCTAATTTCAGATATTTGAATGCGGTTTTCACTGATGTATTGACGATTACGTGGATAGTCCGGGAAAATGTTAAATTCTATAGCTATTCTATGCTATAGATGCTTAGTCAATTAGAAAATTGTAAATGACAGGACATGTCTCGCTAGTTTGGTATAAAATTGATGTAGAGATTTAAAAGCACAACATATTTTATGTTGATTGCAAGCATCCTTGTGCATCATAAGCTCGCGTCTATGAAGCAGAAGCTTAACAATCGATCGCGGGCATAAATCGAGCGATCTCGTGATACTAAACAGGATTGTGCAATGCTATATCTAGTTCCCAACTCGGATGCCTCACAAATCACAATAACCTCTCTTCATTATCCCCATTTCACTCCGCTGGGGCCCGTATCTATCGGAATGCGCCCACAAAGGAGTAGTATCCATACTAAGTCGCTACACTTTGTCCAACCGGCTCCAACATCAAACCAGTCCGCCCGGGGCCCGGCTGCATGCGATTAAACACAGAACATCGTAACAACCAGTTGACTGACACTTAAATGCCACTTAGGCGTTGTTCTCTCAAAATTTTATTGGTAATAAGTAGCTTGTTGACGTTTTTCCATACATGTTACAGGTTGACCCATTGTGTTACTTGACCTTTGTGACTAAAAGGTTTCAGAGATAAAAATTGTACTGACAAGTTCATTGGTAAAATGCATAGAAATGTGTTTTGATTTTGTTTGAATTTAAATACAAAATTATTGTATTTGTATTTTAGATCTTAACTTACACGAGTTAAGGTTTATCTTAAAACTAAGACAACACATTAATGGCGTTTCAAAATATCTACAAAAAGTTGAAAACATAATGCCACATTTTAGGTGTAACATGAGTATTTTCTTAGTCATACAGTCGATAATCGCTTGGCGCACTCTTTCGTTTATGCTCGACTCGCGAGAAAATTGTCTAGTGAAACGACTGGATATTTTAACTTGTATACAGTAATTACAGATGTGCCATCGAGGTAAATAGCCTTTACCGCTCCCTCGCTAGTAAGATCGACGCATTGCTGTCATTTGTTCTTTGAGAGACGGTTTGTTCTCGTAAATATTGAAGAAATTGCTGCCAACAGAACAGCGGCAGATCCTTTTATGAGATTACGCACCGACCAATGACTATTTCGTTTTATGCTAATAGTGCAAACGTAGCAATTTGTGTAATAATACAGCAGACGGCGAGAAATGTCGATTGCTGGCAATTTTTCCTTATACCAAGAGGATTATGTTGTGAGGTTATGTCTCCATAGAGAAATTGGTATGACTGTTAATGGCTTAATTATGAAGTTTGCGTTGATTTGCTATAAATTTCTCTTACACAAACAATAATTAATCTAAAGTTATTGGGGCTAATAATAAAAATTCAAACGCATTAACAGTTATTATAAATCAAATATATTGAGATTATGAATTTTGAGTATTAAAGAGTTTAATACTCAAAATTATTGATAACTATTACTAAAAAATTTTGTATATATATATTATAACGGTCTACTATATACAATATTATAACTAATAGCAATAACGGCTTCTTTAATTTTTATATTAGTGTATTTACAAATAAATAATCCATTTATTTTGTTATAAAAAATATATATTATAACACTAAAACGTATCAGTAATAGATATTGACGCGATCTGTTCGAAAAGTGGCCCGCATATGCCGAAGATATGAAAGGGACTTAACAAAGACCCGCCAGAGCCCCACGTATATTCCATCTTCCTGAAAAATATACCCCTGAAAAGGCGCCCGTAGGAAAATAGTAATTACAAGTTCTCCTTTCTAGCGTCGTGTGCCATTGTGCCGACCTCACAATGCGGAGGAATCTTTTTGTCCGCGCTATCGGCTGTTTGCACCCTCTGTGCGGACCCAGAAACCACTGAAACCGCACATCCAAATATCTATTTTAAATGTGTCCCATAGATCAGAAATTACATCAAAAATTAAACCTGTAGTATTAATACAAAATATACGCTTTGTTTATTGTTAAATGTCTTAATCGTTTTAACAATAAACAAAGGGTAAAATATATAACTAATATATTAAATAAGCATCCAAAAGATACTAACTTTAATATTTATTTTCCTCACTTATGGAAAACCAAAAATATATCTAAAATTAAAATATTTATAGATAAATCTAGAAATAATATGACTGACTATTTAGAATATTTTAATAAAGTAAAAAAAATGGATTTAATTAGGATAAAATTGCCTTTGATTCCTGACTAGTTCTTGATAAGGGATAAATATTTAGTCTAATACAAAATACTTTGATAATATTAGTAGCCATTTAAGACTTTTCCATACTTACTAAATAACAGCGAACAATAATCTACTGTGAATATTTCAAAAATTTTACCTAGATTGATTACTACATATAAACAATAAGAAAAAGGTATAAAAATGTAAAACTATGAAAGCAAAATTTCAGAACTGAAAATCGTTTAATACAAAAAGGGAACGGAGGCCTCTTAAAAATTTTCTTTTCTTTTGAAACTTCCACGTCCTTTCGACCAACATTAAAGACCTATTGTTTCCCTTATCAACCACTCGCAAGCAGTGCAATTTTCTTTTTGAAAATACCCCTCGTTGTGAAAATCTACCTGACTGTAAATTTTACTGCTGGCACTGTTCAAAAGAGCGAGTAAGGGGTGCCTGCATTCAAATACATAAGGCTCTTGCTTTAAGATGTATACGCATTATTATTTATTACATAATATCTACTACATTAATCTATACTAATATTATAAAGAAAGAAGATTTGTATGTTTGTAATGAATAAACTCAAAAACTACGGGCTGATTTTAAAAATTCTTTCACCTATAGAAAGCTACATTACCAGCGAGTATCATAGGCTATACTTTATAAAGTTACGCGGACGAAGTCGCGTGCATCTATTATAATGCGATTTTAACTTTTTTGTCTATTACATTACCTAACCTTTAATATCATAATATTAATACGGACACACAATTCTTGAACATTTTTTAATCAAGCAATATATGCGTTTATTAACAACTAGCTGATGCCCCCAATTTTTCCAGAACAAAAAGTAACCTATAGATTAATCTAGGTAAGCATCAATACATCAGTGAAAAAAGCAGTGAAAATAGACAGACAGACAGTGAAATTCGGTTAAACCGTTTCTTAGATTAGCGCGCACAAACGCACAGACAAAAATTATAAAAACTACTTTTTTGACCTCAGTATCATTTAAAATAACAAATTGTTTATTTTTTTGGAGAAAAATTTTTAATGTACAGACACGGGTCCATTACGATTTTATTATATGTATAGGTATATGTTAAATTTCTATTACAGTTTTTGATCTCTTTACTGATCTAGGTCGCCACTATAATGTTATTAACTATAGAGCCTAGATAATTTAGAAACAAAACATGTTTACTGAAGACCCGTTGAATAAAGATATACATAATTAATATCTACTTGTAATCCTAACACCAAGATTAGCAATTCTAATAAATCCCAAAGGTATTTAGGTAATCAAGCAGACTTATCAGGGCAACTATGTACCTACTCCAACAGTTCCCAAGATCCCAAGTAAATTGGGCTCAGGGGCTCAGGTTAATCTTGCTGACATAGATGATCTATTCAGCGGCGGTGTGTTATCATTGTACGAAACTTTTCCACCTTTCAGTTATATATTTTTTTTTTTGTTAGGAGTATGTAATTTTGACTATTAATGTCTGCATGTTCATACTTGTTAAGGAAATTATGGCAGGTGTGGTAACTAGCGTAAGTTATCTATATCGTTGCATATAGAAATTCAACACGGAAATGATGCAAATTCGCTGTCGAGGATTGACAAGGTACAAGGTCCTGGCATCGTCTATCATGCACCGAACACAAAAGCACACATGCTGCTAATTCACGGCGATTTGCAAGAATGTGATTATGGATGCAAGCAAGCATAATAATATATACATACATACTTAATATTAAAATTAGGTAATTACTTCTTCTTCACTTTCCTCGTCTTTCCTGCACGGCTAGATGCTGACCAAGAGCAAACCCATTAACAAAATATTTATAATAGATATTTTTTTAAACTATTTTGTTAAAAAACAATAACATTTATAAAACAGCAGGAATCTCGTAAAACCTAATTGATACTGTATTTTTGTGTATATTTGTGAAATTTCAATACAAAAATAAAGTTGTGAAATATGGAAGAAGGATTCATTTATTTCCAAAAGCAGTGTTTGCAACTTGAATATTTTTCTTATACGTATACCACATCACTAACTATATTTCTATATTTACTCAGAAATCACCTCGTATAACTATAGGCGTCACACACACAACCCCCAATAAACATATTAGTACTAGTAAATACAAAATTCAACAAGACAATCACATAAATGTTAAACATTACGCCCACAATCCGTGGGTATTGTACGCAACATTCCAACCCTTTCGACGCTGTAAGAAAGAAAGCGCAACTCTCCGGGGATTTTTGTATTCGTTACAGGAGAAACAATGTTATTCGTTCGCATAACAAATGCGAACAAACGATAACATATAACAAAACACCTCCACTTGCGAACCTAAAATTATCTCATTCGAGTTCACAATGTGGCCATTCTGTCCCCTCTTGGGGCATTGTATGCCACTGTGCAGTATCGATAAGCTCAACAAAGACACGTATTGTTGGTGCATCAGCCCACACCTTGGAACTTACGAGTTTATCTCGACCTATGCACTGAAACGCCTATGCTAAACGAAATAACTAATAATCAAAAATTTAGAGTATACGCTAGCGCAAACTCCGTTGCACTTGTTGTCAAACTAGCGACCCGCTTCCGGCGTCGCACGGGTGCATTTTATTTTCTGCAAATTATATACATAAAAACCTCCCTCGTTTAACGCTCTTTCCTTTAGGGAGAACTGCATTAAAATCTGTTGCGTAGTTTACCCGTGGTCTTGAAGTTTAGTATTTATTATTCATTAAGCAACACACAACAATCACGATATCCAGTGATTTATCTGAAGATAAATCCAAATGGAAAAATATAATAATACAAAAAAAATAATAAAAGAGTAGGTATGTACCTAATTTATTGAGTGAATAAGTCCCGTGTAATGTTTTTGTGTTTTCGTTGATTATTTATTTATTTTAATATGGAACAAAACATGGTCAAGATTGTTCCAATAATAACAATAATTAATATGTAAATAATGGTTGCGTGCTATAAGAAATTCGACCATAATCATTTCAAACAAAGTTCAAATTTTTTTGTCAATGCTAACGGTCCACTTGATGTCGACCGTCGACTATAACACAAGCAACGCCACAGGCATTGTTTTATTTACCTATTTATAATAAAGATTACTAAAAAAAGTGTGTGTGTCAGCTCCGACGCACGACTGGAGTTTACTCCTTACGAACGATAAATAAATAATTTAATAATTTAATAAATACAAACGAACGAATAAATAAATAATTTAATAAATATAATTAAAACATATTATTATAATATATTATATGTATTATATTATATTAATATGTATTGAAGTGTATTAATGTGTGACATGTGACATTTGATTTTACTCCTATAAATTTTCATACCCCGGGCTTATATATATGAAAATCGATTCTAAGAATATAAATTTCACTCCAAGAATATAAATTTCACTTCCGCCGCCCACCATTACATTTTTATACAAAAAGTTTTTAAAATTTCCATTTTATATTTGCATTAAAGCAAATACATAGTAAAAACAAGGCGTTGCGTATAAACTGGAAATCCTCCACAATATTACCCAATTTATTATGCATTCTACTAATCTCGTCGGCAACCCCACAAAATTAAGCAACTCCTCTCTAAACAGTTATTATGCGACCTAAACAAAGAGTATAATAAAACAAGTCGACTGTTGGCGCTGAGAGGCCATCAGACTTGATCGAATATTACTAGGGCTAACGGTTACGTTCGAAACATTAATTTCGTTCAAAAACAGTGCCTCGGTAAATTCGTTTAAACACCCCCTCCCAGTGTAATTTACATCTTGTTATCGGTCTGCAGACAGGAGGGGAAGGTTTTTGCCGATAACTGAACGCACCTTGATACTGCATTGACAGATTTCTTCGTGGTGAAAGTGACACCTGGTTCTCTGCTTCGCATAGATAGACGATTTGCTGGGTTAATGCGGTAAATATTGGCTCGGATTTTTCCTTACCGCACTTTTAATTTAGTTTATTAGATTTTAAAACACAGTATACACAGAGTTTGATCACTATTTGTCCATTTACTCTGATAGTTGCCATGAAATTTTACTTTGTGAAAATGAAACTGTGTCAAATCTCTGCTGCTAACGTATTTTCATACAACATAGAGATCTTTAAAGTGGCTATTTGTAAATTACTTTTACCAAAGGTGGCAATTAGCCGCTTTTTACTATTGCCTAAAAGATAGTGAATTTTTCATAGGATTGGATCAATTAAAAAGTTAGTATACAATATAAAAATATATTTCCAAAAACATTAATTCATCGTATTAAAACCATGATTACACACGAAAGTTTATAAAATAGATTGTTTTTTTTTTTAGCCATAAAATATTTTCATAATATCACTAGTAACCCTAATAATATTTAATTGTGTTTCTACAATAAACACTATAAAAAACTAACTAATAAATTACGTTAAAACAGTTTTTAATATTAGAGAGTAAAACTAATAAGCTACTAATAACGGTAAAAACAATAGTCCACAGCTAATCAGAAGCTTAAACTAACTGTACATTATAGACCAGTAATCCATTAATGTTAATACGTAGACGTATCTCAAGTGACATCAGAGGAGTGATGGATTATGTGACACATAGTACGTCCAATGTTATTTGATCTTTGGATACATGTGTTTTTTCTATGTCATCTGTGAACACGTTTTGCAATTTAATGAGTATTTGGATAAAGAGACGTGTATTAATGTTAAATGGTGACAAATGTGTAATAAATATAGTTTTTTATTCTATGTAAGTTAACACAAACAAGTTGTTTTTGTAGTATTTTTAGCTCATTTTTAGCTCATTATCTAAAGATCTGTCCCATAAACTGTATGACTGCCTAGAGGATTTTTAAACACGAATTTGCCCAAAAAATAGTGGCGTAGCAATAAGAATAATTAGGGGGTTTAACTGATTTTTTTAATTCCAACTACATTAACTTCACTGCATAACATTTAGTAACTTACTTTCCAATAATAAAACAAAGTCAGTTTGGCCGTTTAGTTCTAATGAGTTATGTAACTAAAGAATGTAACTAAGAAACGTTCATATGTAAATATGTACTTATTATAAACATAGTAATTTATTTTATAAGTAGTTAAAAAGTCGACTTTTTCTACTCAAGTCACACAATAAGAACCATCCTCAAGCATCAAAAAATACAAAAAACCGTATTTCTTCTTATTTATCAATAGTGAATTTTGACTCATGTGTAACCGGGACTAGTGGATTTTCTCATTTACAAATCTTTGGCAAAAGGCATCTTTATTTAAATCTTTTAATACATCAATGTAGATAATAATAGTACAGTGTTGATTCCAACAAAATAAATCTTTGTAAGAAAGGAACGTAGGATAACCAGTTGTCTCGCTCAAACATAGCACCTCCCCTTCTAGCGTCATCGCGGCTCAATTTTCATTGGACCTTATCGTTGATCTATAGATGAAGATATAGCTATGGCACCGTTATAGTAGTCTAATGAATCATATTAAGAGTTTTAGTATGAAGATATCACATACTTATTTATTCATAAATCAACGAAACTTCATAATTATAAATTGTATATATTATAGTTATGTCATTCTCGTATCCAAATTTTGTCAAACCTATTCTAATTGTAGTATTTTAATTCCTTCCCAAATATTTTTTGGTTGATCGACGGTGTTTATAGAGACGTATGTTACAATATTAACTAACATTATAAAGTTTTGTTTGTATATTACGCTTACACGCCTCGAGTACTCATTATCATCATTAAATTTTGTATGCACGTCGCGTCGTCTGTGGCACAGTAAAGGACGTAGGGTACTTTTCATACAGAAAAAAAATGTACTGTCTTGAGGGATTATCTAAAAATAAAAAAACCAACGCTTAGAATAATATAATAAGTGATACAAGATTGAATAAATGTTTTAACATCTAAGAAAAAGGGACGCGGACGAAGACGAGGATAAAATTTAGTTTTAGATAATAGATAATAATAATAGGCTGGGTCAAGGGACGAACTGTCAGAAGGTTCCTTACTCTGCAGTCCTAATCACCGGTAGCTTGGGCTTTGTTCCGCTACCAGTGGACAGCTAATTTTAAGTTATTATATAATATTTATTGTTTTTTATATGTTTTGTAAAAAAAATTAACATTAAGTCACAACGCTCCCATTTTAGTGTCGATTGCAAAAAACACAAAACTTAACTCCGATGACATTCGATTCCTAAAAAAACACGAGTGGTTCGAAATGGAAACGTCTGAAGAAAAAACGGGAAACAAAAATCTGGATAGTCGTCGGCGACAGTACGTACTGCGTTTTGACATGTATTAATGGTGCTCGCAGAGTCGACATGGACAGATAAATAGTACTCAGCCATTAATAAGAGAGAAACGTGACTAGATATTTTTTCCGTTATTATTATGGCGTTCGATTTTGGAATCATTTAAAAAATATATTTCAATTGTATCCACTTATTACTGTCTTATATTATTAGATATCATATTATGAGACAGAATTTATAAAAAAAATATATATAGATCTTATTAGTCGACTTTCCAATGCTAAGAAAAAACTGATTTGGAATTAATAAATCTGTTTTAATACAATAAAACAAGATACTTATTTTATATTCTATTTAAACTTTAGATAAATATGTGCCTCAGACTCTATAAATATGATATGACTTTGTACACACATTAAAAAATACTATAAAAAAATATTTAGGTATAAACGTTATGGCCAGATGTTTTTATAATGTTGTGTGAAGAGGCCAGGCAGTCGGCATAGATAGACTATGTATACGCTTCTGCAACAAATCAACGTATCCCAGTATCATTGAGAGCCACGAATAGATGTACCTAAGCGAAATAACGAGAACAAGGAAGACCAGCACATGTGCTGTTATTTCTCGATGGTCTTCTGTAAGGCAGTGGTCACTGCCGCCATTCTAGCTTGAGAACGAAACGAGTTTAGTGAAAGTTTAATTAAATGTTATTAAATAATAAATTTCATATTTTATATAATAATATGCAACACAAGCTACTTGAAATGAAATTCTCGAGTAGGCGCGTGTAAATAAAATAATAAATAAATAAATAATAAAAGGCTCTCACTTTATGGCTGGGTCAAGAGACAGATACAGAAGGAAGTACTTCTTGACACAGCACGAATTGTCAGGAGGTTCCTCATTTTGCAGCCCTAACCACCGATAGTAGGGCAGGGCCTGCCCTACTTTTTTATAATATTTATTGTTTTTTTTTTTATTTATATTGTAAAAAAATTAAATCTATGAAAGAAAATATATACTTGAATAATAATAAATAAATAATAATAAAATAAATATAAATAGACCTGCCTAAAAATAAACGATGATAGCGAATCAATGGGAAAGCTGAATGGATTTTTCTACAAGGCCATACGAAACTCAATTCGTGACAAAGAAAGAGTTCCATTAAGAGCAAATGAAGTGCACTCACGATTCTAGTTTCTTATTACAATTACAAAGCTATAAAAAAAAATGAGATTACTTTTTTGCCCGCGAAAATAGTTCTTTGCTTCACTGGCCACTGCATTGTTAGAACTTTTTATTGGAGCGATCTCAGCTTGTTTGAAATTCTAATGAATTGTAACATGCTGATATATTATGCTATGATTTCAGTAAAACATTTGAACAATTCCTAACCATCGATTGTGTTTATTATTATTCAATGGTTGCTAAAAATCATATATTACAGTCATTTAAAGAGGGCCCATAGTTTAGTCAGTTACAAGGGTTATGTCATTTCCTGACTAACACCTTTATGAGGTGATTGAGGTGATGATAACTGCTGGAGTTAAGAGTTATACTTTCGGCTATGATCATCAAGATTTGGAACTCGCACGTCTTTTTATGCACGATAGCGTAGAAATAGTGTGTTCTCTTATATATAAAATACAGAAATAAATAAAAATACCAAAGAAATTTACATGTGCTGATGATATTTTTAGATAGCTAGATATTTAGAGAATATTTGCTGTTTAAATATTGTTTTAATAATGGCACAGCACGATGTTTTAAAGCGTTTTATTTTTAAATAATTTTATTCAATTGGCTAAAATTAATTAGGCAAAACGTTTCAAATGGGAAGTTAATTTAGGAATAACGCTTTAAAAGATAAGCTAAAAGTCTCAATGAATCAAAGCCGGTGAAATCGCTGCATCTTGGCAAACACTTCGAAAATATTAAAAGCAAAAAACGCCATCCGGCCAACTACACACAAACCGCATGGCCGTTGCAAAGTGGAGTTTCCGAAACCAAACACATCAAATACAAACATATAAACACTCCGAAACGCTTCCTGCCAAAAGACCACACAAAAAAGCAAGAAAAAAAAACTATCACCCCATCAGTGAAACGTTACCTAAAAACCCAAATAGAACCCAATCCTTCGATAGAATAAGTATAAAATTCCAACAGGAATATCTTCTACAAAAAATGTGTCGTTGACCAATAAAGCTTGAGCGAAGGCATATAATTTGAGGGTAACAGGTGACGGCTACATCGAAAAGGGACGTGGTTTTTATATTGAAATTAAAATCGTATTAGAGAAAATTATTTGGTTACCCGCAAAAGTTATTTATGGCTTCAAATGGTCAAATAAAATATAAAAGCTCCATAATTCCTATACATATTAAGGGATTATTAAGAACAGGTTTTACTTTGTGCTCTTTAAAAATTTTCTATTATAATATCAGATGTTAAGAGACAAAATATTAATGTCAGTTATTTTGTGATTAAGTGGGAAATATATTTTTTTAATATATAGATATTTTGTTAACTGAAGTAAAAAATGTAACTGAAAAAAAAAGTAAGTTGATAGTAAAGCACTACCAAACGGAGCAATAATTAATTAAAAGATCAGTATTATAAATAATCCGTTAGGTGTGTAAAGAAAAAGTAAGCGAAGAAACACAGAGGCGGACTGTGACTTAGAGATAAAAGATAATTATGTTAGATATCTCTCAGACACTAATTAAAACAATCATTTTAAATGAGTATTTAAAATGATTGTTTTAAATAGTACGAGTAAGCTTGAGTAAGCGCCTTATAAATTGTGTCCAGTTTCATTAACTCTTGAAATATCGTAACACTATATTTAAGTTTTATGTGTAATGTATAGGATGTAAAAAAATATTGTAAAAATATCTATTAAGTAAAAGTTGTAATATAGGAACAATAAATAAAAATAGAACAAAAAAAAGAGATTATCGTTACCAAATATGTAGTTCCCACAATGACGTGTAATATTGTTTGTAATACAACCTGTTTGCGGAGAATACTATCTAATAATTCAAATAAGACTGTATTTTAGGTATTCTACCTTACCATTTATTCTAATGGACCATAACTCCTCATTTCGAGGTCTATGATATAAAAACAATCAAGTCGGTCATCAGGTACTTAACTGTTATCCTCATCAATACCTATAAATTGCTTATGTAAAACATACTAACTATTAAATATTCTTTAAACTCCATTTGCTAGTTCCCTTTTCTTAATTACAGAACACAAAAGCGTCTTGAGAAATTCAACAAAGGCTAAAGAAATCGACGGCTTTTAAAAAAAACATTAATTAAAAGTTGGGAGCTCCTCATTATAGGTACCTATTGGACTGTTAAGTCTAGACTAGAATCCTCTTAGTGTTTTGGACCCGGGACAAAACGACAAGCGTCAAGTTGGGACGACTCGTTTCAAGTTTGGTCTCAGGATGACTTTTGCCAATTCTTTGTTTATCAATGCAACTTCAAGGTGGTGCGCTGTAGACCTAGATTTGACGTTGGAAAAAGGACACGAGAAGGGGTTGTAGTATCCGTTACTCACACATTGAAACACAACAGCACGAGAGCTGTTATTTCACAGTGGCCTTATTCCATCATTGCTTTTCGCGGCCATAAAAACCAGGTAGTTTGTCTAGCGGCAGTAATCGCCTTAGCACCTTCCAGAGTAGGTTGACTATACCTATTTGCTGGAACGAAGCCTTCAAGAAAGCGACTGGCAGTAGATGTGGTGATGCACAATTAAAAAAGACTATGTCCACTACAGGATGACCGTTTGTGATGATGATGATGATGATGATGATAATGATACTTAGGTATATTTAAAACTACGAATCCATGAAAGTCTCATTCAATCAGATGTAATAATAACAGTTAATAAATTCGTAATTTCCAAGAAAATCAGTAACCGCATTAGACTCAGCAGCGCCTGTGGGATTGCTTGTGTTATAGGTGACGGTATCCACCGACCATCTTGTGAATTGTCAGCCCTGTTTGTCGACCTTAACATTTAAAAAAAAAACTTATTTGATTTCCGTTCTGAAGTTTTATATTAAAACAAAAACCTAGATATAATAAAAGAACACCAGACAACTTATGACCATGTAATAAAACCGGCTGCGCTAAAATATTATTAATTCTGAAGAATGATAAAAAATTACAACCTCCCCAAAATTACCATCGGACAGGCCCGAGAGAAAATTGTTATATTTAAGGAAAACAAAAGGTTTTTTTGCGATATTGTTCGCAAGATCTTCATCTATCGTATATATAACATATATATCATTCTAATCGTGTTAACTCGTTGCGTATTAAAGAGGCATATATTATATTTGTCTTCTGGCGAACGTCCAAAATGTACTGCCAAAGATGGAAGAGTATGATAAACGATGAAGGATTCAGTTTCAAGATTGGTTTTTGGAAGAAACACTTAAGTATGTAGTTATACTGTTTCCATCTTTCTCTCGCTTCTTTAGATCTTTCTGATAGCAATGCAATAATAATATGTCAACATTATGTTATTATATTTTAATATTTCAGCTATATTTTCCCATTTAATTAGGTTAGGTGATAAAATTTCTAATAGAAGGTAGGGAGAGCAGCAATTAGGTAGGGTAGAGCAGTAACTACCCCATACTAAGACTATGTGTTGTTAACATCAAACTAAATAGCCACTTCAAATCTTAACCTCGATATAATTATAACTTTTAATAAGTTTAAAACCAAATATGTTACATACGAGTATAAAGGATTTACGAAAGAATCCTTGTGTAAACGCCACCATGTAATAGGATTTATGTAAGCCAGCTTTCGCCTCGAATTTGCATTTTTCTTGCTACGTACATGTAATGTAGTATGTTATTACAATACTTATAAAACAACAAACTTTAATTCATAAAAACTACTTTTTTACAGCAAAAGCATATTATGATAATACCTAACTAAATGATTCAGTGTGCTTTATGAAATAAAATAAATATCACACAAATAGTGATGATTTATTTTTCATAGCTATAATTTGTTGAATCGAGCACTCCGCTCGCGAGAAGATATATAAAAATATTTAAAGCCAACTGTATTTGTATATAATTGCTTACAGAATATAATCGATTATCACTTAATCTTTTTCAAAGTCAGTGTAGTACAGAAAATCTTGTTGTTTATTGCAACATTAAACTCTCGTTAAAGCCGAACTTGAGTTTTCTTTTTCAATATATTTTCACCTTAATCGCTGCACCTCTTCTGGGAACTTTAAAAATATATTTGAAGCAGATTGTTCTAAACTTTAATAAAAACTTGTATTTAAAATACATTTATCTCACCATATACGTAGAATACTAGCATGAATTTACCTGCAAGAAAAAAAGGTTTTATTAGCACAAACACGTATATTAAAGCAAATCTTATACTAAATTATTTTAATATTTTTGTAAACTCTATAAAGTAGGTGTTTTGAAGACACGACTCGATTAAGTGGAATTAGTCGAAAAAACAAAAACAAATGTTAATCAAACACAATGTCAAATCAAAGAATGTGATATAAGACTAATTGAAATGATTCTTATTAAAGAAACCCAATCGTTATTTCATTAAACAAGTTTGGCTTCTATACAAAAAAGTGATTGGTTCAAATTAAGACCGAAGGTTTGATGAAAGTATAAAACAACATTAAAAATGACTACAGTATTGGCTTTCAAATTGTCTTCGCCAACCTAAACCAGCCCATCATTTAGGAAATTGTTAGCCAAATTAAAAATAGAGGGAGAAAACAAAATTGTTACAGTCAGATAATTTTTATAATTTAGAAGCCCTTTGAAATTTCAATAGCTTTGGTCTTTGGTTTTCCAGTATAAAAAGATTTCTATAACCTATATATCTACTTAATTAATTAATCAATCACACGTACTGATCTTAAAATCTACCTTAAAATGTCCAATTCTATTTCGTCAGGGATACATAAAAGAACATGGATAAATAGCCAGCGATTTGAGCTGGTAATACTGTTCATACATAAGTGTGAATAGTGGACATTCACATAAACGAGCAAATACTGGTAAGTATCCAAACTGTTCCTAATATACACAAAAGGTTTGGAGAGCCCTTGAAAATTTCTTCGTTCGCTACCGAGATTTACGAACTCTATTCTTTACCAGACTTAAATGAAAAAGTAAAGTATATTCTCGTATGCTGTACATCTCAATGCGGCCACCAAGAGTAATGTGCCCGTAAATGGTAAGATCATTATTAAGAATGCGCTTCGAAACACTGCACATTTCAAAGGTTCGCAAAGTCGAGTCATTGTTGAAACAATTCGATTTGGTAAGCGTTTTTTCCGAATTGGTGCTGATAAATTTCCTCTACGTTCCAGACTAGTTTATTAACTAAAGGGAGTTCGATGTTACATTCCAGTAGTCTAAAGTAAAAGGCGTTAAAGTTTCCAAAGTTAAACCCGACGATATACAATCTATAGTTAGGTGTTAGTATGCTTGCAACATCGAACGATTAGTTGTTGAGTTCGACCAAAGTTGTTGTTACCAATAGATTTAAACGTATAATTTGAATGCATTCGATACCACCTTTGTACAATATGTAAGGTTAATCAGAGAGGTATAGAAAGAGATATAATCAGTATAGTAACTAAAATCACCAACAAAGCTCTAAGAATTGGCAAGATGAAGTTGTAGTGACTACTGCATTCGTAGAACCGTGGCGCCTTCGTTCACGTAGAAATCAAAATGAAGAAAAAGTGGATAATATAATGAGCATAATGGGCATGATCTTTGTATAAGACTGGTTATGATTTATCAATCTAGTGGCCTTTAATTGAAAATGTCTGGTTCAGTAAGGAACACTAACATAGTTAATTTATCAAACAATTTTTACCAAAAAATTAATTCTAAAATCGAAGATACACAAATTATTAATCCAAATTGTTTTCGTTGTATTGGAAATTATGCTCGTCGCGTTTACACAAAAGCGAAAAATATCTACAATAAACATTAAATATAAGATAAAAACCAAGTAACACCGAAGCGAATATCAATTTCAATCTACTTATGTAAACTTTAGGTGCGGGAGAGGTTACAACGTAATCAATATCTCGTCAATGCTCGTTCTATTTCATCAAACAAACAAATAATTTTAACTTAAAGTTAACTTTCTTAACGTAAATAAAGTTAAGTAGGTTAAAATTTTTTGCCAAGTCCTTTGCTGATTCAATTTCGATGCGAATCGACTTATGTAACGTTTAAAATCATTTCTATATTACATTAATTTCCGATCGCGTGCGCCCAAACGGTACCTTTACTTGTAGCACTCTAGCAGTTGGCTCCAGTATCCCGTTTTACACTATTTCCACTGCTTTTAACTAATGATTCTACAGTTAGTACTGCGTGACTAGTTAGCGCGAACCAACTCTAGTCTAATTACACAGTTACATGCTTTGAACATCAGTTTCAAAATAATTTCCAGTTTCATAATTATTTAAAACTTACTTGGTTCTTTATTGTATTTAGGATTTCAATATTCATTTTTTCATTTTTATTAATTATTTTTATTTTAGTTTTTTTACAAAAAGAAAGCACAATACACAATAGATAATACGAAAAGAAAGCAAAATTTTATTTTAAATAAATTCTTTGGTATTTTGTCAAATATAAATAAAAGTTACAATTATTTTAATTTTGTGCATTTAAAAAAATGTATAATAGTGATAAATTTAATTGCTTTTTATTTTGCACACGTTTTGGTAATAAATATTTATAATATTTAATAACATAATGACAAATTTAAAACCGACATTTTAAGATTATCTCCGTTTGTATGAATTTTAATGGAGCGCACTAAAGCAGGAGTTCACCCGCCGTTGGATAATATTTTGAAAATAATCAATATAGTTTAAGCTATACATAGATAGACAAGCTTTCAAAGTATAGAAGCTCTATAAACGCGTCAATGTATGTACCTAAAATTTTATAATAAACGATTAACAAAAACGTATCGCGGAAAGAAACGAAGAAGTTTAGGATATAGAGGCGCCCATGGGAAATAGTTTCCGCCAAGTTTCTACAATGCTATTACTTCAGAACAATGTGGTCGGTATTGAGATGGTTTAAATGTAAAAAGTTTTCCAATCCCTTTTGTTCCGAAAATACAAAAATGTTTACCAGAATGGTCAAAGAAAGTAAATACTTTGATAAAAATGTTATAATTTCTGAATAATTCAGAAACAGTACTTAGTATAATGATACTTTTTTTTAAATTTGACCCTATTACTTAAAGACTGAGAATTGTGTTAAAATTAATTAACAAAGTATGTAAAATGTTATGTCTTAACTGGCTGTGTTTCGCGGTTTCGCCCGCCTCGTCATCAGAATTGTTTAGAAAGATATGCGTTCTAAATTTAAAATCTTAATTTCTCAGACACGGAATTCATTCATAACGCATGTTAGAACCATTCTGAAAGATCTACAGAATTTGTGTGGAGAATATTGAATTTGTATGCAATTCCATGCTTACTTTCTTTTATATGTTAACATTTGACTTTTTTTAATTTTTGCTTTTTGTTTTTTGATTTGATTTTTTTTTTTTAAATTTGACATATATATTTTCTTTTTAACATTTGACATAGTCTTAAAATTTTTTGTTTCTATTAATTGTAATTAATTTTTTAGATTCTATTTTCTTTTTATTTTATTGTTTGTAATTTAAATTATTTTGTTGGAGCTTATGTACCAGTGAATTATGTGTTCAGCTCTAATTGGCTTGTACACTGGACCTAGATTTTGAGCGGTAGGGTTAGAATGATGAGTGTGCTAAGCTGTTGCTGTTTTGAATGAATAAATAAATAAATAAATAAATAAATAAGTCGACAGACAGGCTGACGGTACACGATTTTTTAACGTGTTCAACCAACCGGACAAGCAAACTCTTAGTATATATAATATAATAACTAAAATCTATAGTTTAGTTATAGTTTTAAAATATACTTGATAATATTGTTCTTTATAGAGGTACCTACTAAAGAAAAATGAACAAAAGCTTTAACTTTTCCATTCACTTGTTCAGCAGTACTCGTAGGTAGGTATTTTTTTAAATATAAGGACATGTTACGGACAGACAGACAGAGATGTGTAGTATGCAACATCAGGGGGTCTCACAATGAGAAATGGGCTCCCTTACTATATACCCTCCATAGAACATACTAGAGGCATAAAAGACATAATTTAAGGGAGCTTAAATTACGGGGCTTTACGTTGTCAGTCAATCAGTCAGTCACAGTCTATTTAATATTTTTAGTCATAAATAGTAGGTACTATAAGTGACTAATTGATGTTAGTTCTCTCAATAACCTTTGTTTCACTAGTCTTTTATAAGTAAAAAAAGAGATCTACGTTGAAAACAATTAATTAATTTGGAGATTTTTCTATGTACCTAATGGGATTTGGAAATTATCTTCGTAATATTATAAAAATAATAAAAAGGAATAATAATTCAGATGCGGAAGCCAATCGATTTCCCTAGAGGCTACCATTATTGCTCATAATACTGTGGAGTATTGGATCATAATTGATATTCTGTCATGATAAAAAAGGTCGCTGTTAAAATTTGGGATATATTTTCTCTATTTTCAATGACCAATTTCTTGCCTTTAGATATGATAAATACAAAGACACAGAAAGTAAGAAGTTAGAATATAATATATACCTATATATGATAATAAGTTTGAGAGTGGTTTCACCATGGGCAAAAAGTTTTCTAAAAAATGAAGCATATATCTAAACATGAAAATTATTAAAAGCTCCTAGAATCTTCAAAGAGCGCCTTCAATAATAATTATATGTAGTTTAATTTATTTGAAATTGTAATTATGTAGGTAGGTATTTCAATTATTAAATCAATTTTATTAAATTTATTGCAAGTTTTTTGCTGTCTCTATTAATATCGATATACTTAACATCTTATAAAATTAAGTCGATGTCCGCCTGTTTGTTTCTCCGCTAAATTCTTCTAAACCACTAAATAATTTTGATACAGTCATCACTAATGGAAAGAGCAATAAGTAAGGGGTTTAGTTGTCATCTCGCACAACTTTATTTCGAAGGAAATAGGAAGGTTTGTGTATAAAATTAGCAGAAATAATACATCCGTGCGAATCAGGGGGCGTGTCGCTAGGACCTACTGTAAAATTTAAGTCTCATCTAAATACAATATAATTTATCCTATAAAAAATTTATAAGTAGGTACCTGGTACATACATATTAACCCCTAAAAAAAAGTGAAATTATTCACACCTGACACTAGTATGGACAAGCTATTTTGTATTGTGTAAAATAATATTTACAATCTTGAAACAATTATCGTAATGCAATAAAGAAAACTCAATTGTCGCATGAATCAGATCTACACTCACCGCCTACATATCATTATCGTATGTTTCATATGTATGTGGCACAGTATCACAAAATAAAAGTATAGAATCTCAAAATTAAATGCATCAAAAATGAGCATACTCGTACCTACTCATAACAATATAATTGGAATTGTTATAGCTTCCAATAAACAATTGACAATAATGTTATTGGAAGCTTAATTGTACTAATTAAGACCATCCTCAAAATGTTATGTGAAACTTTTTTCTTATTGTGTTTGTATTAAGATGAATTTATTATTTCTTTTAAGGAGCGAGTAGTCTAGTAACTCGATAATACGAGAATCTAAATACATATTATTAAAAAAGTCTGTCTGCTTATGTCTGTTTCTCCGCTAACTTTTTCTAAACTACCCAACGGAATTTGATACGATTTTCACTAATAGAAAGAGGGATAAACAAAGAAAGTTTGCGTACATTATTTGCAGAAAAAAATTGCATCCTTTCTAAGATGAGAGAGGGTCGCTAGTTTTTAATGTTACAATTAAACTTTAAAAATCCACCCTAAGACTGTAATAACGTCCCGTTTAACTAATATAAAACACAACACCTAACCTACTGTGGCATTGTGCATACTATGGAACATATTTCATTACCCTATATTTTAAACGTATATATATGTGAAACGATAAGGCCGTCGTAAATTGAATTTCAATTACCTTAAGGGCTTTCAGTATTGCCTCCTTAATATTATTTCTCATTGAGTGTTAAAGTTATTGCCGAAAAATAAATGTATGATGCGCCGCCTTTAAAATTTGACAGTCGGGATTTTTTTTTAGTATTTAATAATTGTATTTATAACTTGTAGTTTCAGATAAATAATTTTTAATCCATACAAATAAATTGAAGTGTCAGCGTGCGGTTTCAAATTTAATGTTAGTTTTATGTAAAGATCTTCAGACAGGCTGACAGTCAAGGTTATTATTTTTGAACGCCTGAATAGATCCTCATAAATTATAACTAAGAACCATCTCAATAACGTCAGCTTTCAAAAAAAAATCCGGATCAAAATCGGTTCATCCGTTTAGAAGCTCGATGCCACATACAGGCACCGATTTCCCTATTCCTTCCTCATCCCTATCCCATGGTCGGCAACGCACTTGCAGAAGCAGTGGCGTTAATTGTGTTATAGGCGACGGTAGCCACCTACAATCAAGTGGACCGTCAGCCTGTCTGTCGAATTTAACGTAAAAAAAGACAGAGATACACAGTTAAAACTTACAACAGCCCTCTTTTGCGTCGGCAAAAATGTGCGCAAAGAAGTTGCTACCAATCGATATTGCCACATACATAACTTAAGGCATTTTATTAATGCGAAATGGCTTACTTAGTTTCTCGAGACTTTATTAAATAACCAGAACGTAATTAATAAAGAGCGAAAGATTAAAAAAAGTATTCACTCCTATCCCAATTCCCAAGTAAACTAAGCACTTGAATACAACTCGCTTGAGACAAGACTTTAATTAATTTAAAAGCTAAGCAAAGGAGTGACGCAAGTTACAATTGTCTTAGTTTATTTTAAGACCTCCTACTCGTTGTTCAGCGAATTCAAATTCTTTTAGTTTAAAGCAGAAGTAATCTGATGCGCTTTTTTTCTTTCTATGGCTCCATTTAATTGTAAAAAAGGACGTAGGAATTTTTAAACTATAAGGCATTTTACAGTATAGAATTTCCTTAGAACTTTATGAACCCAATGGGAACGAGGTTACGGCACATGTAGGACACAGATACGAATCCAGCCGGGCTTTTAAATATAATTAGTAAGATTACTAGCTTATATGACCTGTGAAGGTCATTAATGTCTCGTTCTCTTCGCGATCTGTCTAGTACACCAAGTAGCCTTCCCCATTTCAAAAGCTTCTAAGCAACTGGTCATTGTATAGGTGAGAGCCCAGGACACAGACATTCACAGTAAATATTAAAATAAACTTGTATTAAAAAAGCCAAGCCATGTACCACGCAAGAGTGATAAAATGACTGTTTACAATGAAAAATATATCAAGTAGTAATGACATTATATACAAAAAAGTATAATTCTTCAATTAAAACGCTTGCACGGTAACAGCTTTAATAATAAAATGTCATTGACTCCACAATAAAACACTTCACTGATAAAACGAGTCTTCAAGAACAACACAGTATAAATAATAAAAATCAGTGTTGAGATTCTAAAATTAAAAATCTTAATTCGGCGGTTATACCTTTTCTTTAACGTTGGGAAATCTTATTGGATACCCGGCAGTGTAGGGGACACTGCGAGTTTATGCCGGATTCGTACCGGCTAAAACCCAACGACTTTATGGGCACGACTGACGGTCCACTTGATGGTAGATGGCTACCGTCTCCTATAACATAAGCAACGCCACAGGTTTACGTAATCATAAATTGGGCAACCCACTGGCTTTACACTGTATCCTCTTACAGAAGACCGCTCTATGTTTTGGTTAATGAGTAATGAAAATAACTCATTTCCTAAACCCTCCTCTTAATCCCACTAAGGTAAGTAGAGAACATCCACCACTAAGTGACCTTTATACATATTAAAATAAAAACTAAAGAATATAAAAAAAAAAAAACATTGTACACTGCATTCACAATACCGTGTCGTTATCACTCGCGTTGATTCCACCAAAAAAGGTCCCGCATTAATGCATACCAATTACCATTTATAAGCTAATCACATATCAATCTAAAAGCTTATTAGTCAATGTCAGCATCGTACGGGTTTATTGCAAATATTAGTTAAGGAGAAGTTTTATTGTATGTTTAAGTATGTTTATATAAATTTAATCTTTTATTTTCTTCGCTGTCTTTGCAGTGAGCTGAATGAACGCCCAGATATTTTTCTAGATTTTTTTAAAATTTACATATAATATGTATAAGTATGTTCTAGAATATTTATAACATATATATAAATAATCTAGAAAAGTAATTTGAAATAATGAAGTCTTAATTTGTTAATAAAATAAATTATTTTAATAGTTCTCACTGAACTATATTATCCGAAATACGGAGCTCCGTTTGAGAACTAAGAACGGGTCGACATAGCAAAAAAAAAAAGAGCTAATTGTGGATCGAGACAAATCTATCGTGCAGCGAATCGGCGTTAAATAGTATCCATTAAATAGTCATACGTCCAATAATGGACGCTTATGAGCTGTTAATGATAATTTTTATAGTTAAAATTAGTAAAATTACAAAACTAAAAAACTTAAAGCCAAGATGTATGAAATAACAGATTTCAGAAATTTAGTGACTTCCCCTTAAAATTAAGAATATAATTAGCGTGTGTGGATATCACTTAATAACAATTTGGGTAATAACGCTAATGTAGCCCAAAGTCGAACGTGATAACAGCGAACATTATGCAAATAAGGGAGAGATACATATAAAATACGACATCAACAGTAAAAAAAAGCCAGTCGAATGAAGAATTAGCATTTTTGTATGAAATATCCTTTCTTTTTATCAAAATGATATCGATTTTGCTTAAGAGAAAGAATATGTAAAAGATCTAGCGATTTGGTATAATTTTATTAACCTGATCTTCTCATCCAAGTTATCTCCTTGAGAACCGTCTCTAACCCTTACCTTATTTTACCGAACGTGGCTCCCACTGAGTGCCATTTTTCCCCGTCTCGACTTTTTTCATAGATAGTAACAGTCGAAATCGCTTTTTGTTATATTATCCCAATCTAGCTTTTTTTTAATTAATTTAAGTAGGGTATACAGCTTAAATATCAAAATGAGTAAGTGTATGTGTAAGTTCTTTAAGTGCGTATTTGATTATAAATATTTCATTTTTATATTCATTCATTACATCAAGCAAATATTATTAAGGCAGACGTCGTTAAAATTTCAGAGAAATCTGTATTGTTCCGCGTTATTAGCGGAATTATGTTATTAGCAGAATCAGAATCGTTAAAAAATCAGCGGAATTGTATATGACTGTGTCGCTGAGCTCCTCTATTATCGCAATAATACCATAACGGCGTCTGTGTTTCCGAGCTCATATAAACCAAATCTTTATAAAGTTCGAGTGAATAGGCATTTTCTGGGTTAGCTCGCTCCATCGTAGGCATCGTCTTTCCTGCACGGCTAAATGCTGGCCAAGAGCAAACCCATTATTAATAAACAGTCTCCACTCTTCTTACAATGTCTTTACATTTTTCTTCTATGTGTTACGGCATTTGCACACACACACTGACGCCTATTAAAAAAACAAATAGCAACCAAAATGCACTAACAAAGTGCTGCGCTAAAGTGCATTGTAAACTATGCAACAAGATCTAAATACACGGCGAGAACAATACAAAGTAAAACGGGTTGCAGTCTTGTCAAGTGGGTCGTATATTCTCGGCAAGTCTCATTCGACACAGTGATGACACGTAAACTTACGGACACTGGACCTAGATTGTATGGTGACAATGATACATTAGATTCTGAAGACATTGTGTAGCATTTAATAGAATTAAATGTTTATTGCTTAATACTTGAGAATTAGATTGAAATACTATTATAATATTAATTAGAAATATCCATTACAACTTTAACATAGCCCTCAGCGAACCAGAAAACCTTTTCTATGGATGGACAGATCAGATTACTGCCTTTACAGACTCACATTTAGGCTATGAGAAAAGTTGAGGACGACAGGATAGTATGGATACAGCTGGTTTTCAAAGCAGTCACAACCTTCAGCAGTGAAAAAAACGACTCTTATTGATTAATAAATTAGGAAAAGTTATAAAAAATATTTCGTAAAAACATGTCACACATGAAGACCCTTATATAAGATTGTAGGGTTTTTATTTTTAACGCAGTGATTAGTTATTATTATAATAATGATATAATTACAGAAATGAAATTTAAGTTAAAATGCAAATGTTTTAGTTTAAAATGCAAATTTAGTTTTGTATGAACGTCTTGCTAATATTAAAATACAATATTTAATATTAATAAATCAATAATATAATACTTGAGAAAAGTTATGACATCTAGGGATTTAATAATGTTAAATCATGTAATTGATGGACCCTCAGAAATTGTTAAGTATAATCATTCTTTAACATTTAAATGCTGATGTAACTACTATGTAGCAATAGCAATAGCAATAACTACTTGCTTTGAATCAATAATATTTATGTAATTTGGTTATGCATAATTTGTAAAGCGCTGTAAATTTACTGAAAGAGCATTTTTTCATTCTTTTATAATTTCCAAAATGAAAAATACATTTTCTTAACCGCTCTGTAATAATAAAATATCCCAAAAAAGTATGGTCACACTACTCTACGTACAGCGAACGTGATGTGAGAGAGGATATGTCGAGGATGTGTCAGCGTAGCTCTATGTCCATGAAAAATATTATGTATAAAGTTGACAAGAAGAAAAAAGCAGTAAGCGCCGAAGTGGCTTCGCCGCTTATACAACTTTCTACCTTTCCCTGATCCGTGTTGACTTTATCTTTGCAACTTTGTATCGGCACTTTACATTCAAAAGGCTTTTGGCTTACATCGGCTGACGTTGAATGCAGTACAAATAAACAAATAGGAAAGGCATGCAGATGCAGTGTCCCATAACTTGTCTAAAGAGATCTCTATGAGAGTTATGGGTTCTATACTTGGATCGAGTTTATCGATGTTTCACCGATAAAAACATATTATGTAGTATTTATTTCATAGGAATGTTATATTTTATACAAGTATTTTGTTTCACAAAACAGAAGTTTTAAATTAAGACGTGATAGTATTGACTATAATATGCCATTGTTTGTATGAACTAAATTATTATTTATAATAATATTTATTATTTAAAGTTGTCAAAATATAATCATACTAAAAATATTACTGAATTATCCCAACTGGATGTAATGAAATTATCTGTTTCATTCCACCATATATGATACATTTTATTTTCAAAATTAGTTTTGATAATTTCTTTATAAAGTGTCGTAAAGAAATTAGGAGTTAAACTAAAAATGTTATGAGAATACCACCTCAAATATATTAAAACCTTTTTTTAATGCTGACTTGATTCGCAATAGCGTTTTTATAACCTTCCCATTCGATTGGGTCATCCTTGGATATGAACTTTTCCAAGTTGGAAAAGTCTTCGTTTTGCCAGTTCTTTCCAAGTTCAACGCTCGATAATTACCTGAAAAAGAAAAGAGAACATTACTCATTCACTCTTAATGAAATAATTCTCAATTTGAATTTTACGACTACTCTACCAGTTACAATTAAATGTTAGAGCAACAAATACAGACTGCCTTAAAGGTTGGCAAACAAGACTATATTTCAAATCTTTAAAAATTTATTTTATAACTTTTTTGCGAAAAATATACATAATTATAATAAAACATTTGAACAAAATAACGTTAACGTTATAGAAATTCAATGCAAGTTTGGATCACTGAAGGAATGCTTGTTAGAAAATCCTTCCACCGGTAAATAAAGACCAAAATCACATAGAATTAAATCATTAAAAGAAAAAAAATTTAATCAAAATTGGAGACAAAGATATATTTAAACTAGTTTTATTATTAATTTATAATTAATTTTAAAATGAAATTTTTAATAAAAGTATATTAATATAAATTAGAAATGCCGATGGCAAAACACATTTATTTCACCGTCGTTTTCACACTCTCTATTACGGCACTATAAAATTTTATAAATTTTTAAATTGATAAATATCCCGAAACGTGCTGATGTGTGTGCTGCAGTGCTTATGGTATGCATGTAGAGTATAATTCTAATTCTAGAGTTTTATTCCAAAAGTTTTTCCTCGCGTGTTTTTTCTCAGTATGTTGTGTTCCCTGGCTGCGAAGCCGGGGGCAGGTCGTTAGTTATATTATAAAACAATAAATAGAAGTCGCTGTCCGTTTCTCCGCTAACTTCTTAACTACCGAAAGTATAATATTTTAATACGGTTTTGTATATTGAGAGGGTTTGTTTATATAATTTGCAGAACCAAAGTGCATCCGTGCGAAAATTGGAGCGGGTCGCTAGTTCCTAATAAGTTCTAGTATTATTGACATATGATCCTTCTGAATCTACCACCGCGTAAGCTTCGCCCGGTTCAAGAGATAACTTCCGCTAATTAGGAGTTTGACTTAAAAAAATATTGCATTATCGACTTTGGGTTAGGGAATTTTACACCTAGGTAAACTGCACATATTAAAAAGTTCTCATTTTGGGATAAAAGTGTCTCGTTCTCAAGAACCGTGTGTGTTAAAAGTATACCTACCTACGTATACACCGGACCGACACAAACATTAAGTACGGGTTGAATCGTTAACCCGTTACAGTGAAGACTCGTTTCTTGGCCTTTTGGTACAAGCTTGGTAATATTGTCTATTGATGTGAAGGGTCAAGTTAAGACAGCATCTTAAGAATCCAGAGTATTACAAAAGTTAAATGCTTCCTATAAGTCTAGAATGTTAGTCCTTAGTTCTCAAATGGAGCTCCGTATTTCGGATAATATAGTTCAGTGAGAACTATTAAAATAATTTTACTGTGGTTACTAAGAGGTGAGTCAGTAAGAAGAACGAAACCGGAACACGAACCAATAAGCGAAGCGAAAGGAAAGTGATAACATAATAATTAATTCGTATATATACGAGAAAGAGATAGAAGAAGGCAAATGATAACGACGTAATAGCCTAAATATGGTAATAAAATGATAGATGAAATTGTATAGTTATTACAAAATGTTAGAAATGCCTCTTTTGGGTCCACTTTTTGGGTGAATGTCTTACGCTGCGCTTCCGGCAAGCGTGGATCCGCTCGAGAACCTTCCGGCCGCAGCGGCCTTCTGCTCTTCGTACTATTGATCCTGCCCACTGCCACTTCAACTTACTGATTCGCCAGGTTATGTCGGTTAATTTCGTTTGTCGGTTGCTAAATCAAATTACTGATTCGATCTGACAGAATAACCCCAAGCAAAACTGTCTATAGCTTGTTGAGCAATGTTTCTCGAGGCCAATAGTTTTAGACACTGCATTTTTGGTGCCATTTTAATATATATCAATGGCAACACGCCTGTGTCATGTATAAATATGCCGATTAATATATATATGAAAAATTATTTCAACAGCGTAAGTATAATTTAAGGTATAATACGTTTTATTTATAAACCTAATAAAAATATTCTTAAAAAATAGCTCCCGAATACATTTTATATTTAAATTATAATTTACGATAACTTCTTCCATATAAAACGAACTAGGAAAAGATAAACACCTATCAACCCTCTAAATCTCCGATAATCTAAGGCCAATGTCCCGAAAATTAATCAATAACACTCGACAGATCGAATATCTGATGAAGCTATTCTCGGAAAGAAGCGCTCCCTCCCCCAGGTACTTGGAGTATACAAACAATGCTGTTTGCTCGCTAGATTGGGGGATTATTGCTCGTTCCATGGTTAGGACTTATGCACACTTACAATCCCAAAGAACTAGCAACCATGACTTTTTTGTTAAAAGAAAATACAATTTCAAACTTAAAATTCTTTTGTCATTACAATATTGATTTAGATTTAATTTTAAATTAATGTCAAAAATTTTGATTTGATTGCATGTATCATACTTATTTTATTGATTTAATTTATAATTTAGGGTAAGATGACCTAATGTTGGCACACCTCCAATTTATTGGCACCCTACCCTAAACTTTTCTTTAAAAAATAAGAAAACTATTCCATAAACTGTGTTCCCACAAAAAAAAATCTTAGGCTTATGATCTTTTATGAATTGCTAAAACTAAACAGTCAGATGATTTAAACACTGTCAAACTTTTAAATTTTATTTGAGTGGATTTTTTCTTAAGATTTTGTTAAGGTAAGTGCTCCCTGTTTCAATTGTTTATATGATAAATTATTGTGATTTTCCATGATTGTGTATATATTTATAGTTTTGTATAGTTCTTGATGTGAATATATTTCATGATTGTGTATATATTTATAGTTTTGCAAGTTGAACTCCTCAAATATTTCCACGAAGAGAACATGCCTAATCCCAATTCACCTGTAAGTTATACCAAAATCCAAGTGGCAAATAATATTGTAGAAAACACTCCATTTGCGCGTCCTTAAATTGAACGTTTTAAAACCTATTAATTATATTTTACCTAAAACACCTGAACGTAAAGTCAGGAACACTTTATCTGATTAATTTAAGAAGATTAAAAGAAAAAATTAAAAGATTAAATGATTTACTAAGATAGTTGTGTTTTATACTTTGTGTTTTATATTTTTGTTATTTTATTGAAAATAAACATAGTTTGTTTAGTTAACACTGGTTTTATTTAGTTGAAATTATTATACCCAAATTATGTAGGTGGTTAAACGTTGGCTAAATCGTAAGAAAAACGAGTGTAATTGCCTAATACTGCTAAAATGCTGGAAACATTATATTATATACTATGCTGACAATATAATAATTAACCCGAATGCATAATCAACATTATCTAAGGATATATAAAATTTATATGAGGTTTTTTTTGTATCGTATTGCTTAAAGTGCCAATAATTGGGTAGTTTCTCTTATAACCTTTTATATTTATAACCTTTTGAAGTCAAAAGGCTTTGTTTTTATACAAAATTTAATAAACGGTAACAAATTTATATATGATGTGGCTTAGAGAAAAAATATTGTACTGTCATTAAAAAAAAACCAGTTAATTAATATGTTAAAAACCATTAAATTTATATTTAACTTCGTAGAGAATTCCAAACTTAAAGTTCGTGTAAAAGTATCCAAAGTCAATGTAAAAGCGCTTTACCTCCAATAGCTTGTAGCGAAGGGCTTTTTATGAACAAAAAATATTTTCACAGAGCTTTTTGAACGTGCCGGAGTGGGGTTAGTGTGGTTTTCTATTTTTTGGACGATTATAAACAAGGGTAAATGGACTTTTTTTTTAATACAAGTGTTTTTTTAACACAAACTGTTGATGATCATGTGTTTACAGTGGTAGGAAATAGTAACCAAATGTTATTTATATTGTTTGTGGTGACTACCGTCACATCTAACGTAAGCAACGCCACAGTACAGGTGTTGCAAGTACGCTGCCGACTTTTTTTATTAGAGATGGGTTTGCTCTTGGCCAGCATCTAGCCGTGTAGTGAAGATGAGGCCTATTATGGAGCGAGCTCACCAAGAAGATGGCTATTCACTGGAACTTTAAAAAGATTTGGGTATAATGATTTGGGATTACGACTTTAGTGGGTTTAAGGATAAGGACTTTGATATCCCTTTCTCACTCGCCGAAACACAACATGCTGTTATTTCATGGTGGTGTTCTCTAATATCGAACATTTGATTTTTCTATATAAACATTACTACTATATAAACAATTAATATGCTACTTAGATATCGTAGATTTAATTTCCTTACAATTATTAAGTAGAATCGAAAACACATACCTACAATACGTTAAATGCCTAACTCAACCCTCATCAAAGCTGAACGAAAGAGGCAAGGAAATACCGATCACGATCAATCGAGCCGCAATCTTTCAACACTTGAGTTAAATGTATTTTCTAAATAACAACTAGAGCGCTAACAGCGCCCTGATGAGTTCAGACACTTTTCTTAGCTCATAAATCGACATTTTAACGCGTTAAAAACTTTTAGTAAACAAAATAAATATTGACGTACATAATAACGGTTTATATAATACTAGCTGGTGCCAGCGATTTAGTCCGCGTTAAAAATAAAAAGGACGTAAGCAATATAAAGCCTATCTGCATTGCTATTACACTTTTGCCAAGCGTTAGTTTGTATTAATTCAAAGATAATATTAGTATTGGAGTATCCATGTCGTATATAAACATTGCTGAGACTTGGACATATTAACGTGCTGAGATATCCACAAGTAACAAGTCACTTAGCGAGCTCTGAAAAAGGCAATTCTTGGCATTCGCCTAATCTAAGTCATATGATCCGAAATATTAAGAAGGACCAAGTTAGTTGGACGATATTGCACAAATAATCAGTTAGCTGAAGTGGCAATGGGCAGAACATCTGTTATGCAGCGCTTGGGCGTTGAGGTGGACGAGTATTGAAGTGTTAGTAACTACAGACTAACATTTGGATAGCTGAATGGACTAACATTTGGAACTAGGCGCCATAATAACTATTGTTCAGCTCAAAAATAGCTAGATAACGGTATATTACACATTAGGTATTGGAGGACCAGAGTTCGTACATTTCCTGGCATCCCCCTTTACGGCGAGCGAAGGCGCAAAACGCAAGCTAGTTACATTGAAACAACTATTTTTCCTATTTGAAATGGTCCGATTATAAGTTGTAATTTAAGATGTTTACATAAAGGTATGTTTCTGAGGTACTTTATGTTTGTTCCGAGGTGGGGCCGAAGCGTTACCTACCACTTTAGAAAATTACTGTGTCACTGCAATATGCGCTGCTTTGTTGAGGCTCCATTTTTCTTCAACAATGGTGCTTTCTCTCAAACAATGTAGACGTGCGATTCACAAATAGCCTCTTTCGAATTGAACATGTAAAGACGGAGTCATTTTGCACTTACGTGTGGGAGGCTTTTAAGGACAATATTTTCAACTGGACATTCTTCGGTCGATAATAATTGCATTTCCTCTCTCACAACAGTAGGTACGGTACGCCTTCGCTTCTCTATATTGGAATGAATACTTCTTTAGGCGCGTTTTTCTTTAGTAGTGAACGTATGTGAACCGTCACGCTCGGGGTCGGTGACGCTGAATCGGATTTACTCGGTTCCACTCGACATCAAGCGCTCTCAGATTGGTGACGCACTGAATTGTGTATTTAAATAATTTTAAGATTGGAAAATTACAAGTTTTCACTTCTATCGTGTGGTCATAAGCACACATCCAATTTTTTTACTAAATGTTTTTCAATGTCTATTACGTCAGTAATCTTAAATTATGTCTATGTAATTTAACAACAAAAATACTTTTTAGCTCAAATACTTATTTTCAAATAATAAAATTATGTATTTAAAATACCTGTCAATCTATCTATGCGAGAAATAGCTGAATTTATTTAATAACTGGATAATAACCAACAATAACTATAGATTAAATTAAAAACCAAAATCCAAATCACTTTTTAACTTTTCACAAATGATGTGTGCTAGTTATATGTTCATACATGTTAGAATTTTCAATTTCTTCCCTTATATCGATAGCGGTAATTGTTGTATAGAGATTAAAGAAGTTTGAAAAGAGGAAAGGTTCGCAAACAATCAAATGGTAATTTTACATTACATTAATTATTATTTAAAAGTTGTACAGAAGCTCTATAATATTCTATAGATAATAAAAGAACTGTTTAAAACTTCTAATTACAATCAAAGTAGTTTTTGCATTGACTAAAAAATCTAGATAATAAATGAAATAACAAAACCCTAAACAAGTTAAATTGTAAGCATACCTACACTAATAATAATTTTTATCCGCACAAACGTTACGTTAAAAGGCACCAAGTCCTCCGAGAACAGGCTCGCTATAAAATAAACCATCAGCTTATGTCCACTCAATTACACTGTTTAAATAAACTTTCTTCGAACGGTCCATTGGAATGTTTCAATTCGGCCGAAAAATTTAGTAACAAGAGACAGAAAAAAGGCTTCCACCGTGCGCCGCCCATAAAAACGGTGAAACGACACACCATAAGCCATAAGTTTTCCCTTGAAACAAGCGGACGGACGCACGTTGGCAACATTTTTGCCAGTACTCAAGCACGCGCGGGAAGGAGTGAGGTGGCGGGCGACGGGGGGAGACGTAAGCGATTTGTAAGAGCCGATGAAAGCTCTTCAGTTATTGAGCACTAGGGCTGTCAACTAATGGGAATGCCGGTGGCATTTTTACTAATACCTTGGAGTACATTAAATACCAAGGTTGCGAGGATTATTTTTTGTGCTGAGCTCGTGTTTATTAAGGATTATGTGGGATAATTGGCAGGCGGGGTGTTGACTGTTTTCGTGATCTTGTTGTATGCAGGTTGGATTTCGAAAAGACACGTTTTATTTGAACGTGTTTTGGAGAAGTGTAACAACTCCTGTGACCTATTCGGGATAAGCCTTGGGATTGCGGCTTGTTTGCAGTTAAAAACAATTTTTAGAGGTGTGTAAATGTTCTACATTCTCTGTTTTCTATTTCTTAGATTTACTTTTATTGCCATAGAAAAAAATGTTATAGTAGGATTTACTTTTATTGCCATAAAAAGATATAGTAGGGTTAATGATAAGGAATTAGGAAGAGATAGAGGGAAAGCTCTGGCATCCCTTACTCACAACAGTACACATGCTGTTATTTCACTATGGTTTTCTGTAAGGTGGTGGGTATCTTTAGTTTTTAACTTAGAATGGCACAAGCGCGAAGCCAATAGGGACACAAATAATAAAGTAACTTCTTGATTACTGGCTCTAGGCTCTAGGATAGCTATACATTAGGACTAATATCATTAAAAAAAGTGTTTGTTGACAACCCTGGAGTGGTTACTGAAGAAGAGTCCACGAGTGTCGACTACTGCGGTTGCAAAATTCACTCTCCTAAGGTCAATCACCCCTCTCATTAAGCTGTAATTCTATTTGCACGTCTTGACGCTTCAAGTTTTTGACGCAAACCGCATTTACTTGTAAAACTAAAAATAACCTACAAGTTTTACGTCAACCCGTAATCTCGTGGAGAAATTGCGTCAAATTTCTCTTACGCAAGTAAATATTCATTTGCGGAATTACTTGGCGTTGATTGTGGATCGGCTAGAATAGCCAAATTTCAATGATGGAATGCACCAGCGAGTCGACTATATGGCGGTTTAGGGGTTTTAAAATAAAGGGAAAATGGGGCAAAGGGAAAGAAACGCTAAGGCTAAGGCCACTTCATAAATGAAAATATGATACTAGATTACGATTATATACATAATAAAATATATTGTGTATAATGTATATAAAATAAATACTAATTAATTTTATCTAGCTATAATCATCGATGGCTATAATGAAGTTTTCACATGACAGCCATATAATAAAATTATATAATATCATGTAAAAGTCAGTTTCATACCACCGAACAATCCGACGAACATCCAAAGACATGTCACGTCATAAACTTAGACAAACAAACGGAAACAGAAAATTAGGTGAACATAAAAAAACTGTTCCACGCTCATTCTATTTTAAAAAATACACGTTTCATAATGCGATGCTGTCATTTCATCAGTTTTATATGTTTGTAAAGAGCAATTTGATCTAATTATGTTAAGGCAGTCAGTTGGTTCGGAGTTAAATGAGTATTTGTGACTAGATTTTCAAAATTAGATTTTAAATATTTAAGTGTGAAAAATATATACTTGTATGAGAAGTATTGTTCCTTCTACTTTGTAACTTATCTTTTCTCGGTGAAAAAAGATGCCCTCCAAAAGATTTTAAAACAAAATTAATGAGTTTATTCGAAGGCTAGTATTCTTAAATAATCACGAGTTTCTTGTTTTTAATGTAAATGGAGCCAATCCATGTCACAATTAATTTCGCTTCTCTACTCACACACATTTAAAATTAGAGTAGGAGTGAGCGAGAGGTGAATATTATTGACGTATAGAACGCACTTAATGTGGAATATGTTAATATATTCAAATAAAGAATATTATGAGCAGCCTGTGTTTTGTCTCAATTTGATTTTTCGAAATTCACTGTAAATTTTAACGCTAGATGTGACAGGGAGGTTAGTTTGTAACATAGTATTTTAATAATTTAATGAAAATGAAAATAATGAATAGGTATTAACATTTTCAGAAATGCCATTAATGAAATAGACACATCATTAATAGTTTTACACATAGTTTAAAAGATCTAAGAATACATACAGAGGGGACAGACGGAGGGAAGCGTTCTGTATTATACTACGTATGTAAAGATAATATTTTGATATCTTAAACATGAGTTACTCATTAGTGAAACTGACTCTTATTACTGGTATTAATTACAAAGGCTAAGGGACACACGAGTGAGCCAACAACTGTAAAACTATTAACGATTCAGGCTAAATAGTTTGGAATAGTTGCATTGGCGAGACGCCAGCCAGGGTTGTGCTTACTATCTTAGGGTGAGGAGTATTCAGATGACTCATTTTTTGAATCCGTTGTACGTATAACCTCGTAGTTATAATTCATTATAAATAGATATGTTAATACAAAATAAAAATTTATCGGATTCCGTTTAAATAAAATTTAAACGGAATTTTAGGTGAGGTGTTATGATAGTTAAAATAAATTATATATACTGCGAAACCATTGAACGGATTCTTTAATTTATTTCCATTATATATATATAAATTAATACATAATTTTACACTATACCCGAGTTACATATTTAATGTTTTACTCTGATTAAGGCATGTTTTAAATAAAATAAATATAAGTTTATTTTTACTTATGTTTAGGCACATTTAGAAAATTTGGACAAAAACTTTAGAAAAACAGCTTTTGATGAGTAAGTTTTAAAAATATATAAAAAAATACATAACATTAAAATAAACTTCAGAATAATCAATAAATTACTCCCATACATTAAAATACAGGTATGACTCCATATCATTTTACTCTTTGAGTAATGAGTCAATAACTCAACCGCGCTGACAGATCTGTCTCCCTTTTGACATAGTTGCAAACAAAAATAGAAGAACGCGGGCCGCATGTTTTGATATATGTGGATTTCGTTGTTTTACGGTCGTCGTTCCAAGTTTTATTTCTTTTTTTACGAAACATTAGAAACGACAGGGCGCCATGTTTTATTGTTTAATGTATTGGCTGTTTTGATTTCTATAATTCTTTAGGTCAACCGCTTTTATCCGAGTCGGTTTGAGTTAACTTAGATTTACAACTAAGATTTATTAAGTAAGTCTCTTTCTGAATTTTGAAAACGTCATATAAGCATTTTTATCAAGAATTGATTTTCAGGAACCGTCCTTTTTCTAGATTCTTTTCTGTATCCCAGAACAACGTGTATGCAGAATTTCATGATGATCTGTTCAGTAGTTAAGTCATGAAAAGATAACAAACAAAAAAACTTATTTTCGAATTTATAATATTGTTAGGTTGTAAATTAGGTTATAAAAATACTAAAAAATTATTAATTATTATATTTTCACTTGTTTTGACGACTGTACATTAAAAATATTAGCAGCAAGAGGACAACCGACACCTATAAATTTTGATGGGGACGAAGGACACTATAGTGTATGTAAGCAATAAAGCGGAGACGAATCCTCGGGGACGAAGTGAAATAATTCTTATTAAAGTTTAGGGTTTTATTCAAGTTATTTTTCTTTTCAATCCTTTCATCTGGTTAAGCTTTCTTTAGGTATATAAAATTTATAACATAGGTAACCGCTTAACCGATTGAACCGCATTTAAATCGGCTAAGCCGTTTTAGAGATTAATGTGGACAAACGCACAGACAAAAATTCTAAAACTTATTTTTTGACCACGATAATACACCGTGTATGAATTGTTTTTTTTTTTTGAAAAAAAAAAATGTGCAGACACGGCTCGTTTATGATTTTATTATATGTATAATACTCGTAGATATATGTAGATGAATTTAGAAAAATTAAATAACGTTGAAAACAAAAGGATTTTCTGCCCAACAATAAACTTTAAAACAATGTAATACCGTTTAAATTATAAATAATAACCTCGACCACACATTCCTCTTCGGGTAAACTGGGTTCCTCCCATTTGGACTCTCCCTTCCGTCCTGGAGGTCTCTGCTATTAAATACAATTTCGGGCCGCTAGCGAGAGCCCTCTCGCGTTTCCGGGAAGCCTGGCGACTTCCGGGGACCGGCTTCCGGTAGGGTATAACGTTGTTTAGTACTTTTTTTTTTTTTTTTCAAGACATCCTACGCGACCCACTCACCTTTTCGATAGGAAAGTGAAAATGCGATACAAAATACAGTCATTCAAAGTTTTCCTTTCAGCCTTGAGTGCATGCACTTCTGAACATAAAAGAGCTGGGGTTTTACAAGATTTCTTTAAGGGGAGAGCGAAGGTTTAAAATTTTTCATTATACCTACATTAGAATGATCCGGGGATCGATAAATTTAACTTTGTTAGGGGCAAAGTGATAAAACGACACGACTCCTAGCATAAAAGTTGTAGAATTCATTCAAACGCATATATAAGACTTTGTATAAGACTAGATTTTCGTTGTGACTAAGTTCGTCTATCTTTATATTGATATCCTATGTTAGTAGTTTAAAATAAAATCCTTTTAGTAGTTCGTATATTAAAAAAATGTTTTCGGTGTTATTTTAGTTTCATTTACTGTCATCGACAAAATTAATAACAAATTAAGTTCCAGTGAATTATTTAATTTAAATTAAAACAAAGACATTTTGCAAGAAACGTAGTACAGCCGACGTAAGCTCCTCGACGATACTGGATGATAATAGAAATATCGTACTGCTTTTGTGGAAATAGCCTTATAAGTGATAAAGGGGGTCGAATTAGAAAAAAAAACAAAGATACAAAAATCTGAAAAACCCTACTATAAGCGAAAATGGAATAGTGATGACAAATTCTGTCCAAAAATTTGAAGCCCCAAATTCCTAATATCTTAGTCCTCTTTAATAACTGCGTATTTCCTTATATTTTAAATAATTGTTTCTTTCACTACATGATTGTATAATTGTATTAATACATAGTCTACATGATATTAATACAATTATATTTTAGTGTAGTGCATAATTTTGGTTCATTCTAGCCTTATTAAGGCACCAGCATGAAGTAGGTCAGGTCAGTGCTATAAAGAGTTACCTTGGTGATTTTTTTAACATGTTTAAGGCAATTTTGGCGAATAATAATTTTTATATTTTAGTACAGTGTTCTATTTTTTTTCCATTAAGTACACATTATCTATACTAATATTAAAAAGAGAGAAGACTTGAATTTTTGTGATGAATAAACTCAAAAACTACTGGATCCATTTAAAAAAAAAATCCCCTGTAGAAAGCTATATTATTAGTGAATAACATAGGCTATATTTTATAAAGCTACGTGGACGAAGTCGCGTGCAATAGCTAGTATAAAATAAAGTCGTTTGTTTCTCTGCTAATATTTTATAGCCATTCAAATGATTTTGATACAGTATTCACTAATGGAAAAAAGCTTTGATGAGTATAATTATTCATCAAAGGAAAAAAGCGATAAACTGGAAAAGTTTGTATTAAGTTCAGATACGGTCGCCAGTTCAATATAAAGAAAAACTTACCCGTTTTTTAGTCTCGCGTTTGTAACTACGAAATAAAAAATACCTGCAAAAAAAAAACCATTAATGTTACACTTTCAGTCTGTAAATCTCTCGTTAAAGCCGGCGTAAACTGGCTCAAACCGAATTGTTTACACAGAACAGGAGTTCGCCGATTGATTAACAGAAAATAGAACATTTAAAATTTTGTTAACGCCCCGATTGGACACTGCGATGTTTTGTTCAGTTGGTTCACGTCTGTCAATTGGTAAACATAGACTTACTAAGCACAATTATCGCCCTGCAGTGTCCCCACTCTATAGAGGCCCTAAACACGTAAGCAATAGAGCCGAAATTGGAACATTTTAAATGCAAACGTAACTTTGTATTCCCATAGGACCTTTTCAACGGGACCAATTTATTTTAAACCCTACGTCACTGGTTTTAAATCTATTGTCGTGTACCGACATGAACAAAGATAGTTTCTATAGTTGTGTGTCTTGTTAACAAAATATATGGAGAGGATTGTTTGAAAAACGCCTCGTTGACAGACATTAAGTAGAGTTTATCTGGATTGTGTTGAAATAGTAGGACGTGTCGATTTTTAAAATCCATTAAGAATATAAACACATACACTTTATTATAAGCTAGACTATTAATAGATTTTTAATTTTTTATTAATAGATGATATTAATAAAAAATTATATACGAGCACCAAAAAAGCGAGGCACAACTGTGGAACGACACCATTGCCATCTAATTATTTTTCTAGTAGTTAGATATTTTCTTTTTTCTTTTGTATAAATATAGGGTTCTTTTGTATAAAAGGTTTTATTTTAATTTTAACTATTTTATTTTTGAACTTAAAAAAAATTAAAAATAATTCTATTCTATTAAGAATCCACTTTAAAAGAATGTCGAGTGACTTCACGAGAATTTTAATGATATAGATATGTATATATAATAAATTAACATTATAAGCGTAAAATTTTAGATAGGGTGTTATCATTGCATTAATTAGATTTATATTTGTTTTGACTGAAATTAGACATCAAATTGACACGTGCCATGTATTTACAAGCTTTCTACAAATTATATCTCAGAGAGAAATGTTAAGACTGGTATCATATTTTTTAATTTGTATGTTAATATGTTTACCGCAGTTGTTAATTCTCCTTAAATTAATAATAGCTCTATGCAAACGCAAGAAAAAGCACTCTCAATACATTAATTTGTTAATGAAAAATAAAAACTAATGACTATTAAAGTTTAGTTCGACGACGTTGTTAGTAATTTAATAAATTTAATTTATACCATTCACTAATTTAGCTTAAAAACTTTTTCACATATAAAAATTAATACTGTATTTATGTTGAGGTCGTCAGACAGGCTGACATCCATAGTAGAATTAGGGTTAAAGGATTATAGTGGGGTAGGAACATAAAAATGGGCTTTGACAAACACAAGCTGATAAGTTTTTTCTGTAAAGTGGCGGTTATTGCTGTCAGCAATAAAAAATTATTGCTGAGCCTCAATAGAAAACCTTTTATTAATAGAAACTCTTATCGAATCAAGCACTTCTGGGAAATATTTATTTAATGACATATTCTACGAAATAGAACTGAATTACCGGCGGAAATTATTTACTTAGATGGCAGCGAAGACCTTATATACCTACCTATTTAGAGCGAAGTTATTAAAATATGTAGTCTTGAAAAAATTTATTGTAAAAGTTTTGTAAATTACACGATGAACTAGTTTGTAGAATTTTATCTTAAAGGAAACTTTAAAGCTTTTAATTACAGTAGTTACATACTGCATTAAGTATGTAAGTAAAATAAAATTAATTAAGTTCAAATCAACTTAATTTAAAATAAAATTATTAATTCAAAGTTAATAATAAGTATAACATGTAAATTCTGATTATTATTATTATTCTGATTCTGATACTCACTATTTAAATTACGTTAAGATTGAATTATGTCTTATCGAAAATCGTACTTCACGATATCGTAAAATAAACATTTTCTAGTGTGGTGACAGTATCGTTACAAAAAAATAAATAGAAATGTAAATAAAAAAATCAATTTGTCTATATTGAAAAACCGCTCGGCCCCGACTCAACAAATCCCAGTTTGAACGAGTCTATCGTCTCGCGTTCGAGTTTTCGCTACTTTTCATAATATACATTGGTGACAGTACGTACTGAATTACTGATATGGTCTTTTAATTAATTATTTTTTTTAAGACTATTAATGTATCCAAAAGTAGTTGTAAAATAATGATCGTAAATACAAACAGTACTATGAATGATAATGAAGAGCCGTAGCTGTGGCATTGCCTAACATTTTGAAATAGAATAGCAAATATGAATAATATACCTATTTTATGTTTCCTTTATAGGGAAACTATAAACTTGTCTTGGAAGAAATGTTATAAAAACATAATGATGCATTAAGAACACATAACCAAATTACATAACATATGTTGTTCAACATGTCCACTTTATTAAACATTGCTGTATAACGTTGACACATTAAACAAGACACAAAAATAACAAAGCAATCAACAATGTTATTAAATCTTAACATGCCAACAATGTCTCGGTCGCATAAAGAGTACCTACACGTTATAGATAATGTGACTCATGCGAAAATGTTATATATATATAACTGTATTTTGTTATACATATATTCTGGGACTCTAGATTAAGTAGTCTTAATTTTGATATAGTATAGGTATATACCTAGCTAGTTATCTTTAGTTTAAAGCACGGAATATAGATCGAGTACTGAGGCTGAACCATTTTCTGAGACAATTCAGGTTTTTAATATGCCCACTAAGACTTTATCTGAGATTTCGTGTGTGAGATTCGTGTTTGCCTTAGATGATTTTAATTTGAATTTAAAATCAACTACAGAATAAGGGTGCCTCTCATAACGTCATGTCCAGAACAAGTATGTGTAGCTTCCTTTCTTACCATACCAAGCTTCTTCAAAGCATGATCAAAGGCATCAAATTGTAGTTTGTACATATAGTCAAGTAAGCGTTCAGTCAGTCGTTTAAATTGTAGTTATTGCAATATGTAAAATATTCGACAGTTTAAATACTACTTTGCTCTATACTGTGAATGTTTCTCGGTTTGTTACGTTTAGGTATTCAGAAGGCATTAGAGACAGACACCCCAGCATTAGCATACACCTTCAATAGTTTTCGCCAGTGCTGCTACGTCTTTTGACTTTATTAGTCGGAAATTATATAGAATTGAGATGAACGAAGCTTTAAAACAATTTAAATAATTTCAAATTTAAATTATGGTATAAGTTGGCTGTACACAACGAATCTAAAAGTGTACATCATACACTTTTAGAATAAGGCAATAAGGCATGAGAATACGGTCACAAATCATATTGAAGCCCTACTATAAAATAAATTTAAAAGCGTAGTAAAACAGACTATGTTTAAGAGGCTATAATGATAATTGCCTACATAAAAGGAGGCTATAATGCAGCTCCTGCTTGGGACTGTTTATTTATCAAAATTGCTGTTGAAAAGAACAACTATCTATGAGGTTTCTTGCCAGTTCTTCGTTATAGAAAAATCTAAATTTTTAACCTGCGAGTAATATTTAAAAAGCATTGACTATTTAATTGAATAAAAATTATATTTGGTCTTATGCAATACTTAAGAAAAATTTATTTTGAAATTTTGAATCCATCTCATAAATTGAATCATAGGTATAATAACTATAACTTTATAGAAAAGGTTGAAGGTCTTTGATCAATGGATATTTTATAAATAATTAATAAGGACAGACATGTTGGTATAACAATAACGTAGTTCGGTTCTATCTTTTATTCACTAATCTGCTATGAAAATAATAAATAACCTCAACCCGGTCAGCAATCGATACGCGCCTTTCGTGTTTTGCTATAAGGACCATAATTATTTGATACCCTTCTGAATTACGTACAGGTGAAGGAGATAAAGTTGAGATGTCGGTTATTAAAGCTCAAATAACAGTATCAAGCCATCAACAGATCGGAAACGACTCGTAAAATATACGATAAATTCGTGTAAGGTATCATACGTATAAAATAGGTCGTAAATGTTACCAGATTCCATAAAAAAATTGCAAAATATGTTTCAACCACTGAGATAAGTAGATTTATTTGCTTACTTTTATTTATTGAACGTTTTACTTAAGACAATAATAAATGGTTTTAAATAATAATTATAAGGATCAGTTCACACCGGAACGCGAGTATAGAACATATTTACTACCAAAAAAGGTATACAGTTCAGTGACTACGCAAATGGTGTCGGCGGGTTCACGCTGCGCCGCGTGACTTCACATGAATCATTGAGCTGTGTACCTTTTAGCGCAGTAAATAAGAGCTATATTTTATTGCTATCTTTAGGAGTGCGTGCCGCGTGGCGTTTCGGTGTGTAATGACCCTTAAGACGCATTTTTTGTAATAAGTGTTCAATGTTCATTTAATAAATGATTTCAAATGTTGAGTTTCAAACTGCTTATTCATAAACCGATCTGTGCCGATCCCGGGAAAGACCACAGAAATTCCAAACAGTACAATACAGTGCGTCTGTACATCGGATTACATCATTACTAGCAAACAAATCAGACATTCATTTGTCTAACGCCAACTAATGTGAGATCGTAGAAGTTCTAGAAGGGATTAGAGAGAAGATTTCCGTTAATTTCAATCCACTTGCAGATTTGTGCAATGTTAAGTTTTCCCTTAATAAACGCATATTATAATATCTATAGCATCATGTGAACAACGTTCCTAGATTTAGTCGCATTTAGTATTAGTTACTCGCGAACTTCCGATTCAAAAGCCTCATAAAGCGCTAGGTCTTCAGGTTCATAGTGTCCTTAAATGCCTGCAAAAAGAGAAGATTTGTATTTTTTTAGGTTTGTAATGAATAAACTCAAAAATTACTAGGCTGGTTTTTTTTATTTTATTTGGGAAAACAAACAATTACACCATACATAGTAAATTTGAAAAAGAGAAACATACATAAATGAAGGTAACAGTGCAATAACAGAGCTAGTTGAAAATAGATAAATTTTAAAAATTCTTTCACCTATAGAAAGCTGTATTATCAGCGAGTAACATAGGCTATATTTTATAAAAGTTATGCGGACGAAGTCGCGTGCAACAGCTAGTTATTTATAAAGATTCAAGTTGTCTTTATAAATAAAGTCCGTAAACTTTTATTTTAAAATGATAATTTTTATACAAATCTAATAATAACTTTAAACGAGTACCTTAAGGTTTAAGTTTTTTATACAATAGGATAGGATTATAAGTACTTTTAAATTGGGAATGAACTATGAAGTTTTAAACCAATTACCGTTGGTCAGCAGTTATTCATACCACCTTCACTCTTATTCATTACAATCTCATTAACAAAAAGCAGCCGAGTTGCCCAACCCTGCATCATAGTACACTAAAGAATCAGTAGGAAAACTCAAAGAAAAAAATAAATGAATTACTTTGCATTGCGTTTGAATTTGTGAAACAACATTAAATTAAAAATATATATAAATATCGCCTAGATTATTTGTTTATTTGAACTTTATCAACTATAAACCAAACTCATTTTTTTATCTTCTCTAAGTTCCAAATCAAATCAAAATCAAATCAAAATATTTATTTATCAATTAAGTTCGGAAAAAAAAAGCCAAGATCACGATCCTGAGAAAAACCCCGAAAGAAACTCAGGATACTTACTATTCTTTTGTCATCTTTAAAATATAAAATAACAACAATTACACTTAATTTTAAAAAAAACTATTTCATATAATAGTATATTAAAGTAATATATAAAGTATAAAGGCTTTATAGTGTTTTAATAATAAATATAGTATAAGCTCCGAATCGCTTAAATCCAGGCTTCAGTGATTTTATTTTGTCGCCTTTCGAGAAGAGTTTTGTTATAATGACACTTTTAATGGTTTTAATGACTCCCAAATGAATATAATGATTGTGGGATGAAGACTTTTCCGAGTATAATATAAATTTTAGACAAATTCAAAAACAGATTCAAACTTCGCATTTTAAACTTCCTCCCCTGGATGATTCAGTCTTAATAATATAATTTTTGAATATTACCTGAGCTTTCAGGACGTTGAATAAAGTGATAGAGAATAAATGATTCATCAAAATTAAATTTTGAATAATCAAAATTAATTTTAACTTGGTTATATGATTACAGGATTTTCAAATCAGGTAAACTATTCCTAAATGTAATTGTAACAAGCACTTTTTTTATTTTCAAAAGTAACTTTCTTAATATATATATTATCTCTTAAAAAAATTAAAGATACAAACAATTCTTTGCCATTTTATGTAACAATCTATCTACTGTGTATATCCATGTACTGTGGTTGCATTTAAGAGATGGGCAACCTTTAACCCGTGCTCTTTGTGGGCGTTCCCGATGCCATTGTAACACTCCTAGACTATTTCGAGTGTCAAATTAATGATCCGAAACAGTGTTGCTGCGACCTCGTTTTCTTGATGCTCATTGCAAGAAAAAAAAAACAAAAGAGAATATTATCACAAGATGAAAAAGAGTTAAGTATTTGTAGCTTTATAATGTCATATCCAAATATTTTATTTTTTATTTATTTACATAAAAAAAAAAACAATTGGTGGTACACAGTTTAGGTGTACTATAAACTCAATTATTTTGTACCGTATACCTGAGTTGTCTACAATAGCAGAAATTTACAGAACTACAAACATATTAACACAAAAACAACAAACAAAGAAGTAATTGAATAATAGGTGATAATAATTCAGTCATTATAGTCAGATTTGTTTTAAAACCAAATATGTATATCTACACCATAATAGAGCAATTTGTTTTCTCCTGGTTTTCTCTGACGATGGAATTTTCGATAGTAACAAAGTAGGCAGGTTTATTTTTAGGCTTTTTATTGTTTTTATAGAACAGCGTGATAATAAATAAAGAAGTTTAGTGAATAATATTTTTATTTATCTATTTAGTGCATCCAAATCCTCTAAATTTAAATAATATAGCAGGATATTATAAATGTGAAAGTTTGTGAATTGTGTGAATTATGAATGATTGTTATCACGCAAAAATCACTGAATGGATTTTAGTGAAAGCTAGTTCATATTATTATATATAAAATTGTAGTATATTAACATGTCCTCATTATTTGGATACTAATAAAAAGGTAGCACGCACATTTCGTGCACACGAAATAGAAGAATAGAAAAGAGAATCCTTCTAGAGAGGATCGCTATAATTCTTTTAGATATCCTCTATAAGAAAGCCTTTTAGAGGATTACATACATAAGTATTCTCTTCTGTAGATTTTTATAATACAAAAATAAATTAGCATTTAATCGCATGCACGTTAATATGGTAGTATTAAACAAAGCACTACATTATAGCATGTATTTCTCATAACTTAGTAGAGCATTAAACATCTTTCGTCTCTTTCACGCAACCGACTATGTATTTAAGTGCGTGCGAGATAGCTTTATAATCATTTACACAGGTTTGAGTGGCCGTAAATCTTTTGTAGTCGAACGGTATTGATCGCTGCGCCCGCGCACAAAGACGCGCCGACATCCTAGAGATTAATGTGAAAGGGAAGTTGGAGCTGTCAGCTGAATGTTAAATGTACAATCAGAAACAAAAGTTTATAGCTTGCGTAAATGTCGATTTCTAGAAAAGCATAAAATATATCTAAATAATAAAATAAATTAAATATTTCACACTAAATAATTTAAAAAGTGCAAAGGGGAAAATTTGTAGCTGTAATTGATTTTAGTGAAATTTAGCATATTGAACCCCAGAGAAGGTTACGTTTTCGTAAACCGAGAAGCCGCGGGCATAAACTAGCTATTTATAAATAAGTCAATTCATACACGATACCGTGGAATCGATAATAAAAGTTTCCTGGAATAAACATTGAAATTGCATTATGCCAGTAGCCGGTGTCATTGTCAGATGCATTTTCTTTGTTGCCGTCAGCGCAGCCTTAGCGCAACGAATAATGCAGTCAAAGTACAAAAGATATTCCGTGACTAATTGAGACGCCGCCCATGATGGCGAATGTTACTTCACGTCTTAGGTGTATATATATATATATATATAAAGTTATATTCAATAAAATATATATTCAGGGTATTTTTAGATTAAAATAAATTTCACTATACAACTACTGTACAATTTTAAAATTTTAAATTATACAACACAATTTAAAAATAAATAAATATTGAAAAACTCGAAATATGATTTTCTTTTTTAAATCACATTACAAAATCATAGAACACAGTTTTTATGGTTTTTTTTTCTAAATTTTCAATAAAATGTGTTAATATTATTATATATATACATTTGGATTTGGAAAATATTAAGTTTAATTTAATTTCTTGAAATTAAGTTCGTAACATCACTGACTTTCAGAGACAAGATAGATGTCAAAGAGACAAAAATTTGACGTTCAAACGTCAACCGCAAATAGAATTTCAGTTTTTAGTGAAATTATTTTCTTGTGATTGAGTTAAGAATGATAAGAAAGCTAATACTTTATGAAGGAAATCAAATTTGATCGTCTAGTGTTATAGTGCATGGAGAAAAACGGACTCAAGTGTTTGTTTACATTGTCGACAAGTTATAAAAAAATTCAATATATATCTAGGGCCATTTATTTAAATCAATGCTTCATTTAAATTATTTGAAATAAAAAAAATACAAAATCAGATAGTCACTAGTTTGTAGGTCGGTTCAGATTATACCCCAAACATAGATGTACGAACTAAATGAACTGAAGCTATCCCCTTAATACACACAACTGCATGCCCTCAATAGACAATTAACCATGTATTTGCTGTGGTTACGCTACAAGAGGTTAACCACAAAACCACGTGAGCAGTAAGTTAGAGACACCTAAACCCCCCAAAGCGAAGATCGGTCATTCCAGACTGTAGTAGCCGAACGGGTCAGTAATTGAAACGTGACTTAATCCGGTGTCCAGTGAGCCGAGTGCAGATTTAGAAATTGGGTCGAACGTGACGACTTGCTCTGATGGTCCTATTCATAATCGGGCTCATTACAGATTAAGATGGCTTTTTTATTGTAATTATCTAATTAAATGGAAATTTATGGTTACTAATCACGAAGTAGAAACGATTCTGAGCTCATACTATGTTCAGTGTATTACTTTGATGTGTATAATAGATGTAAATTGATTGGCACATGCTATGATTGAAGACACGTTTGGCCTAGTGGCTAGTAACCCTAGCTGTTAACCAAACGGTCGCGGGTTCGAATCCCGCTAGGGGCAAATGTTTATGTGTTAACATTTTACCTTTGTACCTGAGTCATGGATGTTTTGTATTTATAATATGTATGTATTTACAAAAAAGTAAACGATTTCTATTTAATCTATTTAAAAAAAGTAATCTATGTAATATATCAACTGTCTGGTATTCATAATACAACGATTACTTGCTTACTGTGGAACTAGATGGTGCTGTGTGGAATGTGTGATGATATTTATTTATTATTTATAATTTCGTTTAGACTTCTTTCTCTTTGTTAGGCTTCTAAGGGTTATAGCGCGATAATAACCTATAACCTCATATAACGCGATCTATAACCTCCCTCAAGAATTGGGCTATCAAATGCAAAAAATATTTTTAAAATCCAACTAGCAATACCAGACTTTAGCGCGTTCTGCTAAATAATCGCCGGTTCGAGCGAGTTGAATTCCAGCGAGTAGTCTAGTAACTCAAACAAACAATCAAACACTTCAGCTTTATGATAACAACAAAAAAAACGATAACGTTAAAAATAAACTATTCGTGGAAAAAAAACGTAGCACAACATAATAGTGACATGTGTTTATGTGATTTCTGTACTGGGAATACACCGCGTATGAATAGTAAGAAGTCATATCAATAAATAAATAAGTCTTGAATTATTTAATATTTGATCAATGTTTCGGCGAACATAATATTTACTTATTGATCGTCAGATGTGATAATACATAAAAAATATAACCGTTATTTTTCAGTCTATTTTGGTCTAAAAGCGGGTAAGGGTTAGGGTATACTGAGCATAAAGACCTACTTAGGTAAATTTTATAATGAGAGAAATCGTTAGGTTGGCTGACCTACACTTGGAGATCATAATAATTCTCTTTAGGGGACAACACCAGGGAAATGCTAGTGCGGTACTGACTGACAGTAAGAACTGTAAGGACAGGGGAAAGTTCGCTTACTCTCACACCGAAACGCAAAAATATACGCGCTGTTATTTAATTATGATCTTCTATGAATCATTTTAATAAATCTATACTTATTAGGTAACGTTAGAAAACTTTTAGGGCCTCTTTCACCATCTGTCAAGTAGGCTAACCGTCATTTAAAGTCACCGGTCACCGGGGATGATATACCTTTGTTTGTGCGGTAAAAGTCCCAAACATTAAAAAGAAAATAATAAAAAAAAATCGCCTATCGAAGCATGCACTAAACAGAGTGCATAATTTAATAAAACATAAAATTATTTCTAAAAGTAACCAATCAACACTTTACTTGTAGTTAGTGAAAGAGGCCCTTGGTAACTTTGTCCGTCTGTCTATTACCTTTTCATGCATTAACTACTCAACCGATACTCCATAAAAGGTGCTCTTCGTTTTAGAGTCGTTGTAATATCCATATATCATTACGTATAATTATGTTTTTTATTATTAATTTTTCATACATTTATTTAACAAAGAACAAAAACCTGTACCTCACATTTTTAAATAATTATGCATCCGCAATCGCAACAAAAAATGAAATTAAGCTTAATTTCATGATCAGATCATCGATCAATGTCTTTATGGTGACGTCATATTCAAATTTTTTATCATTCAAGTTCCAGTTAATATGGTTGTCGAAATAATGTTTTTAATAACAATGCAGTTTGAATAAAACATAAATTTGTAACTGACGGATTTATAAGTGTCATTAAAATATTAATAAACTGAAATATTATTATGCCTTGCAAGGCAAAAATGTTTACTTATTCGTAATATTGAAAATATTGACATAATTAAATGATTAAACTATCCTTTATAGCAACATTGGTAATGAAAATGTAATTTAAAAGTTACATTTTCTATTCTAGTAATAACATATTATTTGTATCAGCATTTTTTTTAAATTAAAGATGGGTTAGCTCTTGGCCAACAACCAGCTGTGTAGCAAGGATGAGGCCTATGACGGAGCGAGCTCACCCAGAAGATGCCTATTCACTCGAACTTTAAATTGGGTTATATGAGCTTGGAAACACAGACCAGGGAGCTCCAAACATTGGCAGTGCGCATTATAAAGGATGTTTTAAAGCGCTTGGTCCGAAAAGAGGGATTTCGACAAGATGAGGATGACAAGACAAGAAAGTGGAAGGCGTCTTATACATCTTATAAAAGACACATAGACTGGCAACTTTGCGTCTATATGCCAAGCTCTGCATATTAGTTTTTTTTTTAAATGTACTGTCGCCAATGAGTCTCCTAGCTCTGCGTTCCACCGAGTCGAGTGCGGCAAGTTGGTAGTTGGTCTTTGGCTGAGCTACCCCAAAGATGAGAGCAATAATCCATGCAAGATCGGACTTGCGCCTTATACATACAAAGATAGGAGCTGTCCAGGCGTAAAGTATCGCTTCACCCTATTTAGGATGCCCTGCTTTTTGGCTGCTGTTTGGGCTTTGGACTCGATAGAGGTGCCGAAGTCGACTCGATTGGCGACAGGTACGCATGCACCTTCACCGCAACACGCTGATCTTTCTCTGCAAAAAGGGCAGAGAACAAACACGATTGCGTTTTGGTGGCGTTAAAACTAACCAGGTTCGTGTCACCCCATTGGGATACAAGGTAGAGTCAATTCGCTCAACCATTGCTTTTCTCTCAGATTTAATTTCATTACGGCTGGCCCGTGCGCTGGACAAATATCTCTCCACGAGTTCTGCGTACTCAACTACTCCTGGAAAATCCAGGTCATTTATGTGAAACAAGAAAAGAGAGAACAGATTCCTGAGGACCACCGGCATCAATAGCCATGAGATCTGAGGAGCAGCCATCAATGAAAGAATGTAACTCGAATCGACCTTTCACTCAGGAAATCAGAAATCCAGCTACAGAGACCAGAGAGGACGCCGTATATTGGAAGCTTGCTTAGTAAACTTGCATGGCAAACGCATCATCAGCATGTCTTTGATATTATATGTCTCTCCCAAGGCTTGCCACCACACACGGTCCTCTGACCTTCGCAACCAGCCGCTTCCTGCGATGCCTTTCATGTCGTCTGTCCACCTGGCCGAAGGGCAAGAACTTGTCTATTCTTGTAAGTAATGTTTTTTTTTTTCATGAGATCGGTAGACAGGCTGACGGTTCACTTGATGGTAGGTGGCTACCGTCGCCTATAACACAAGCAACGCCACTGGTTCTGCAAGTGCTCTACCGACTACAGTAGGACTAAGGATAAGGGATTGGAAAGAGCATCCCTCACTCACTCACTCACTCACAGAAACACAACAGCACACATGCTGTTATTTCACGGTGGTTTTCTGTAAGTGTTTTTGTAAGATTGTAAGTATTATTAATATAAGTGTTTGTAATTTAAAACAGCCTTAGTAAAATTTCTAACTCCCAATTCAATGAAAAATAAAATGTTAAGCAATCCCAACAATATGTATGTATTAAACTTTCCAATTTAGTAACACAAAGTTATTGTCTTACAAATTTAATGTACCTTGTTTAACATCTTCATTTCGTTTGCATGTTACGGAACAACATAATAGGAACATTAACTTAACGAAAGTATTCTTATCTTATAATCGAACTTGCGTACCATTCTTTCGCGAGAAGCTTGGATTGCGCAACTGCATTGCATCGACTATTTAAATCGTTGGCCGTAAAATCGAAGCGGATTGTACAAGTTTGAAAAAACTAAGCATTACAGTCAACCTACTAAAAGTAGGCATAAATCCATACTAATATTATAAATGTGAAAGTAACTCTAGTCTGTTATCCTTTCATGCCTTAACTACTCAACAGATCATTATGACATTTTGCACACACGTCAGGAATACAAGAAAGGACATACCTTTCATCCAGAAAAAAGTACTGTTCCAAGGGATCAACTAAAAATATAAAAAAGTGGCGGCGCCACCGTCGTTACACCAATAAAGATGTCAGTCGTTATACCTATTACTCGGTGTATTTTTTATTTTTTAATGCGGACAAATTCGCGGGCACCAGCTAGTGTACAAATAAATAGCATAAATATTTTATTGCTTTATCTTACTTATACTTATTTAAATAATATATCATAGAAACAATGCTGAAAGTTGAGCACATACCATCTAAAATCTGACAATTTAAGTAATTTATAGCTCAGTGTTGGATGGGTGTCCATCTTAGCTTCTCCTTGTATGTTTTGTAAAGTTGAATTGTAGTCATTTTACAAGAGTTGAAAGAAAATTCATCCGAGGCCTACGAAATTTATCAGATAAATCAATTTTACTCGAAAACTCTATAAATTGCACAAAACGATAAATTGGCAAAAACTCGCGGGCATCTAACAGAATCACCGCGAGAATTACGTCGAAACTTTTTTAATAACGTTCGCTATTCAATCCCAAACGAAAAATCCGTAACAAAAACCTCCCATACAACAGTAAGAAAAATATATAAACATGTCAGGGGACCGGTTCAGGTACGCCATTTTTTATTGAATTGAACACCTATGCCCGAAAGGGACGAACTGAGACCACCCTCTTCACGCGCGATAACAACCACAGGTTTAGAGCGGGACAGCACCATATTTCCATCTTATACGAGGCCACTGCATTCATGAGGACAAAGAATAAGTAGTAATAAAGACGTGACATTCGTGCAGATGGCTGATAAAACTTAATACTTGGCAGTTTGTTCAGACTGGAACTATTAAGAGGAAAGGAACAGATACCTACGTTGTTACACGGTCTTTAGTTCTTGAGACTCATGAAAACATTAAAGGAAATTGTTCTCTCCTGCGAGATCGTATATACGTATTTTGGTGGTATCTATTGGCGCGGAATTGGAGGAGAAAGAAAATGGCAAAACATTGAATGATTCAATTTAAGTCCGAAGCACTGAATGCCCGATTGAGTTTGTGCGAATATTAGGATCATTTGGAGACATAAACCAAATGAAAGAGCATGAATTTATTTAAACATTCCCCAATTCCTATCAGCAGAGACATTGGGATTCCTGAGCCATGTTTTTGCATTGATAAATGCCTCGTCTCCATCTGTTGCCTTTCTCGGGAGCAGTTAGGGACCAATTAGAGAGAGAGAGAGGTCCGATATGTGCGTTTCAATTTTGAGAAGTTTGGGATCATTTTTACCTGGCATAATAGTAGCGTTGACATATTTCTCAAGGGGCGAAAGTGTGCGAATTCAATATTATTAATAGGCTTACGTACGATTTGAAGTATGGTGGTCTTTGTGTGAGATCAATAAAAGATGTAAATCTGGGTATTAAAACTAAAATGTAGGTATACCATCTCTAACAACCTTGCAATATAATTTTACGACACGAGACGTATCACATTTGATGACATAAAACTTTACGAACGAATCGGTGCCCGATCCAGTAGGTTTGGTAGTGAGATACGAAATCGTAAAACAGTGAAAAAGTCGGTTGACTCATCACTTGTTCCCGATTATTTACTTCAACTAACCTATAGTACAACGTACATCTTCTCGTCTGCACAGAAATCCAACGGATTTTGTGGAAGAAAAAAGTCAATACATTGCAAAATCCAGAGTTAGCGAAATTGTAGAAAAACGCAATCGAATTCGGCATAGGAAAACTCGTAAAGCGGTGTTACGTAAATCGATCGTTTGTTCAGCTGATTGCTAGATTGAATGCCGACTTTTTAGCTTCGCAATTTGCTTATAAAACAAAAGCCTGGATTGAATAGAATTTACATTAAAACGACGAATGTAAAGCATGTAAGTTTATTTTCACTGACTGATTTTCGCAATTAAAAACATCGCAATTAAATTCCTAACATTACAATGTTATTAATAAAAAATATTAAAACAAAAATTAGTAATATCTGAATTTTACATGTTTAAAATGGTAATTTATTTATCTTTCGATTTACCTACTTTAACTATTTCATTGTACTTTCATTTTTTCTTCTATAACTAAAACCCAAAGTGTGCGAGACGACTAACTACTAAAAAATATTTAATTTAAAAGCTGGCTTTTCGCACATTTCGTACGAAATAAAATTGTGGAAGACGACCACTAAACCAATTTTATACTTAAAAAAAAGGCTTGTGAACGTGCCATCCATAATTTTAAAAAAAGGACAATTTTAGAAAATAAATAATGAAAAAATGTATAGTGATAATAGTAATTCTTTATCTAATCGCGTCTCAATTCCCACGTACGGTATTATACACCATATATAGGAGTGATAAAAGGTAATATCACATATGCTGGACGCTTTAACACATTATTGGCTTAATATTCTACAGAACTAAAATGTTTTAGAAAACAAATGTAACGCGAATTTAATTTATTTTTTGTTTTTTATTTTTTATTTATTTATATATGACAATACTGACCTGAATAGCATAATATCTTTGATAATATACTGCGCCTTATAATAATACAATTATGATATGATATACAATTTGTAAATAATTTAAATTGTTAATTAAGTAATATATTTTTTTATAAATTTTGTATAAATAGGTACACAGTTAATTGTATTGTAGTTACATATTTAAATATTTATTAACGTAGCAAACAAAATGTATTATTAATTACATAGTGTAACATAAATATACAAAAAAATTAAATAAGAGTTGATTGCTAAATTTGTTGCTCGAGTACGACCGGACCATTTTGGCATTTTATCATATTATCAAATATTCATTGTAGTTCGAAGAAGGTTATTATGATAGAAAAATATGAAAAAATCAAAAGGAAAATTACAGCTGTGTGAAACCCTAGTCATTAATAAATAGGGTTTAAAATTTAATTAAGAATGTCTATCTACTTAAATGTTATTTTTCTATTACCTATACCTACTAAGGTATTGACTTCATGTTAAATATCTGTTTTTAATTTTTGTAGTAATATTTTTTCTTGTATTTTTTTTTTTATTGATAATTAGTTCTGTTTTCTCTTAAATCTGTGGACACGCTAGTGGAATATGTGATGATTATTTTTTTTTCTTTTTTACTGCATTTTTCTTTTTGTTTGTGTCTCAAAGATTAATAAAATAAAATAAATAAATTATAATAGTTAAGCAAATGTAATATATACAAAACTTCGGAACTGTTTCAATTCGTTTGAAACATATTTCCAATGTCCTTCCGCATCCAGAAGTACAATTTAAAACAATCGTCCCCAATAAACTTGAAATCCTAACGGGAACCAAAATTACTTCCTAAGCTCTCGTTCCAGGTAATAAAATCGCCTTTTTATTCCTGCCTTGGGGCTATCTCGTTATGTTACTTGCTTACGCACTCCTGTCTTACAACCCAAGCTAATCAAACGATAAAGTTAACCAAACATACGAGTTAATGAACAAGACTATTTGAGGAGATGAAGAATAAAAAAAAAACGTTTCTAGCATTGCTAACTGTGTTCCGCGGCTTAGCCCGCCTTAAATTTCGAATCCTTAAAATTGTAAATAAAAAAAAATTTCAATACCAAATTTTATTAAAAACTACCTACTTGCCCTCGGCTTTGAACGCATGCAATTTGAATCCTTCCAGTTCATAAGAAAGATCCTTCCCTCGGTATACAACGAATATTAAAATTTTAAAGAAAGAAATTAGCTGAATTGGTCCAGTTTTATATATATATGAATATATATATATATATATATATAGTTTTATATATAACTATATATATATATAGCCTTAAATAAATTGTTTAAAAAGAAAAACAGAGACCGCCTTTCATAGTTAACAAATGTCAAGTTAATTTTGACAATAGCATAGTTTTTTCTGTATAAATAAATTGTTTTATTATAATATCTATCTATACCTAACCTATCCCACCATATCCTCAAAAGTCGCCGCCTGCCTCCGTTTGTTTCTCCGCTTAACTAATCAACGGATTTTGACAAGGTCTCACTAATGAAAAAAGCGAATAGACGATCAGTGAACATAATTTGCATCAAAAATTAGAGTCCATGCGAAGCCGGGTGCGAGTCGCTAGTTGCTTATATAAACATATTATTTTCAAAGTTTTAGGACACACTGAAATTGACACAGCGTTACATTACCCGAAGAAGGTGCACTAAAGCTTTAAAAGCTTTTACAGTAAACTGTTCTGTTATCTCGTTTTTAATATGAGCATGGGCGACAGTTTCTGAACAGGTCTAAAGGTGTTGCAAGACGACAGAGAGTGCACGTTACTGGCGGGTTAACTGGCATTTATCTGAGGACATTGTCTAAGAGGGATAAAAAGCTGTGTTAAATAGAAATTAATTAAATATTGTTTAGATTGCTCAGTTCATTTCTCTATCCCCAACTTGTTCTTTATCGTTACTGGGACGGTAGCACATTTGAATACACCATAATTTGGTATTGTATGTGTTACAATATAAAGGCAATATTATCATCACCTACAATCAATTGAGTGTATGTATAGACAACAATGGTTTTATTACCTGGATTAACATATTACTTATTATTCTGGAAAAATGTTAGCTTCTCGAGGAATTGTCTGAAAATATAAGAAAAACTAGCTGTTGCACGCGACTTCGTCAGCGTAACTTTATAAAATATAGCCTATGTTATTCGCTGATAATGTAGCTTTCTATAGGTGAAAGAATTTTCATAATCGGTCCAGTAGTTTTTGAATTAAAAACATACAAATCTACTCTCTTTTAAATAATATTAGTATGGATTAGGCGCCACTGTCGCTGTGGTGGCGCCACCGTCGTCACAGCAATACAAATATTAAATAGTTAAGTGATTAATAGCTAAGTTAAATGTTTTTAATTTTTACGAGTATAAATAAATGTTATCAAACTCTCATAAAGGAAGTCTAATTGCAGGGTTTTCTTAAAGTACTAAATTAAATGTAGAGAAAAATTTTCTACCAACAATTCTCAATATATCTTCATGATTTAATAAATACCTAGAAAGCATTCACTCGCGTTTGAATGACGGAAAGCAATTACAAAATTGTCTCTCCTCTTTGATAATTGCTTTGAACTTTACTTCTAAAGAATAAGGTTGACTTTAAAAGAAAATATAAATTTCAAACATTTTCAACGACGTTGTAATAATCGCCATGGACCGTTACTATGTTTTAGAAAACTTCTACAGTAATGTGTTTGTGGTGAAATGACTCAATGCGTTTCGTCTTTTATGAATAATTGAATGTTTTCAAAAAAAGTGCTTTTTACCATTCAATTGATAAAGAAACTTCGGCTTTGTGGTTGATGAGTTTTTTAACCTTCAATCCAGAAAGGTTAAAATATTTTTATAGTTTAAATATTATTATTTTTTTAAAGAAATTTCCGATCTTCATTAAAACTTTCAATAACTATAGTGCATATTGAACGTTTTCAAAAAAAAATTTATCTATAAATTTAGTAAGTTATTAAGCTTCATTCGCGTTTCGCTGGACGATTTTGGTTACAGCAACCATCCTCACACACTGTCCTGTCGTACTCGATAGAACTGTTGCATTTACGTGGCACCATGGCGACAGTGGCAAAAGTTTATCAATGACCAGTTAAATATAGTATAATATAAGTAAATATAGCTGTTTTTCTTGGCTCATTTTTAGAGGTCCGCGAGTTACGGTTAGATTTCAATTGCGAAGGGGGTCTAATGGAAGCTGTGTACCGGGAGACTTTGCACTGAATAACCCTCCACCCTTCACTAGTTGACAAGGGATACTAGCTGCGGCTAGTCCTACCTTTTGGGGAGCCTTATGTGGGCATCTGTAACAATGATAAATATGTTATTAACTAGCTGGTGCCCGCAATTTCGTCCGCGTTGAAAAATAAAAGATATAACACTTGACATCTTTATCGCTATATAATAATAATAATAATAATAATACTAATTTATTTCAGACAAATTAGTCCATACAGTATATTAAAATTACATAAAAAATAAACATAAATTAAACTAAATAAACTAAACTTAATTATTTACATTTTCATAACGACAGTGGCGCCAAATTTTTTACATTTTTAGACGATACCTCGGAAACTTGACATTTTTTCAGGATAAAAAGTATCCTATATGTTAATCCAGATAATAAACATTTTTTGTGTTAATGAGTAACAAACAATCATAATATCATATATATAACTTTCGCATTTATATTAGTAGAATAAATAATCCAAAATTATTGGAATCTATCTTCACAACCAAGAGAAGTATAAATTTATTTGTATGCTACAAGTGACCGAAGTTTTCTAAATAAAATAAAATACATAAACTTGTTTAAATTAAATTAAATAATAAAAAAAACAAATTCGAATCATGGTTATGTTATGGTTACGACCCATCGCGCAATACATCAAACGCGCCCAAAACCGCAAAACGAAATGTACCTCACGATTTTCACGAGTCAATTAGCCCACAGCTACACATAACATACCATAGTGGCACTAGCCGCGACACATGTCGACATCTGTTCGACAACTACCGATGCACGAGCGTTTCCGGTACAATTTTGACAGATCTTTTTTTTACACGGCCGAAGCACACGTCAAAGAATTGGTCCACTCTGTGACAACAAAAATTGCGAAATACCGGTACCGCTACATTAAACATTGGTTTAATTTCTATAAAAATTTTAAAAGCAATATTATAAATCCGTTATTCTATATAATATACTATTTTAAAATTATAAATTTGTTTGTCCTGACTGACTAACAACGCACAGCTTAGAACTAACTAGGTATTAACTAAGTCTAGAAGCTGAATATTGGAATATTTATTTTGTAATAGCGACCCACCCGCTTCCGGCTTCTCACAGGCGCATTTTTTTCTGCAAATCCGTACTAATAGGTATTATAAATGCGAAAGTATGTTTGGATGTATGGATGTTTGTAACTCTTTCATGCAAAAACTAGTGAACCGATCACCATGAAATTTTGCATACACTTGTCTGGAATATAAGAAAGGACGGACATAGGGTACCTTTCATCGTTCAACGCGGACGAAGTCGCGGGCACCAGCTAGTTATATATAAAAACCTTCCTAGTTTAGACTCTAGGCAAAAAGAAAAAAAGTCAAGAAAGAATGCTATGCGAAAACAAAGCAATAGCGTGCGAGCGATGAGATGCGACGAGTTGGGTAAGAGGTCGAGGGCAGTCGCCGAAGAGAAACCGCGGGTCACAACTAGCCTACATCTACACTAATATTATAAAAAGAAAATATTTGATATTTTTGTATGTTGATGTTGTAATGGGATAAAAAACAGTACAAAAATTACAGTAAGTAATGTAATGTATGAATTTGCCTGTAAGTCACTATTTGACGTTAGCTACGAAAACTATTATATTAATTAATATACAAAATAATGTATTACATGTTTATAGCAACTTACTTACAAAAAAGTTCGCAAGGCTATCTTTAATAGGAAACAAAGTTAATCCTTATCCAACTATTAATTCATAATTAACTATTTTATTTTATTTTTTATTTTTATTGGTTCAAATCGACCTTTCGTTTAGAAATTACGACAGATATAAAAATATTTAATCGAAAACATGGCCTCTTAATATTATTCCAAACATTTCCAACAATTCATGTTTACAGTAGATAATTATATGGTATAGATTTTTAATTCGCTAAACTGTATTCTTCTAATTAACGGTACAAAAAACTATGTGATATTGAATAAACCAGTTCAAAGACACCTTTAAACCCTTACATTGCATAAAAATCAAAAATTTACATCTTTATCTTTCTCGCATACAAGGAGGCCGCCATCACAACCAGTTTACGACTCGTTTTACGACTAAATCAAACGGTTCGATCTCCTTGTAAATGTAACCCTTAAATCGTACATAAAATTATGCTATTCAAACATTAAAACGTAATAACATAACTTTAATGACAAACGGTAAGTTCGGATCACAAAAAAAAAAATTTTTTTTTTAAATGTAAAATTCGTAATACAGGCTGACGGTCCTTTGTAATAATAAGGATTTGTTAATAAGCGAAAGTAACCACCTATACTATAGACTGCATGCCGTGTTTTATAATATAAGAAAATCCCTAAGGTCTATATCTCTGTGTCAAAAACAAAGTTTCTTGTAGCGCACTTCTGTAGCGCTCTAATAACAGACTATAATTATATTATACACTTTTTAATATTTTTGCAGTTGTCACGTTTACATAAAATAATTATTTAGTTGTTTGTTATAAAAGACATTTCGTTTCTTACAAGAGATTAACAATGTAGCAAGATTTTGAGCTAACCATAGCAAATTCAATAACAATATGACTGAAGTAAAAACTATTTCACCTTGAATATTCAGCTTGAATTGGAATTTCCATTGAGTATTTCATTGTTTTGGGTTGGTTTTGGGACTACATACGCCATCTGTTGAGCGTTTGAGTTAAATGTCGGATAACTTGTTATAAATATTTCAATCTTACAAACTATAATTTAAAAAATCCATATAATGCTGAACAATCCAATTAAATTTTTCACAGATATTAATATAAATGTGCATTTGGAAAAAGTGAGTTTAATATATTATTATTAGATTATTAGCTAATTAACATCCCAAGAGTGAGGTAGAATGAAATTGCAGATGTAAATGCGCCTTTAAAATGCTTATAAAATATCTTTTAAAATGCAAGCACACCGCAACTAATCTTATCGGAACAAATCTTTTTCGGACATACCTACAAATCTCTTAAGAAATCGTTGTCGATTGGAAATAATAATCGAACCGGAGAACGAATGAACAACAAAGGTTTATCAAAAGATCGTTAAGAGGTCTCGGGCATTCGATAATACCGTTACAAGACGCCCGCCTAATTAATACTCGCCCACATCTCTCGCCAAGACCTGAACCCGTTCTTATGCCCAGGCGAAGATATTACTGCAAACTGCACGCGCGCATCTACATTGCAAATTCGACACCATCCACAATCTGCTATTCAATATCGACGCATTACAATGTTACACCGCGCGTCCACCACGAAATACGAATGATACTATCGATCTTAAACTCTACACGGAGGCCGTATAAAGAATTCCCTTACAACAATGAGCCGGTGTAACAATAAATAGGTACCTTAATGATATCCCGAGATCGGAGAAAAGGCGTCCGGCGTTGCGGCGATGGCAGGCGGACCCCGTCCCACTCTTTTCAAGAGAAATCCGACACTAAAACATAACGTGCACTGAACATCACAATTATATATAGCACAATCTCACACCAGCACTACAATAGTAATTACACAGCACTTTGTTTGATTTTTGATACAATACAGTGGATGTTTGTTTCGTAATGCAACGCTAAAGAGCACCTCTAGAGCGACAGACCGACGCGCACGGCAGCCGGGCATGAACTGAACTGGTTTTGCCGGGCGGGTGAGGGGGGTGAGGGTTGTGGGTGCGGGACGAAGGGGTGTGCTCCGTTGCGTTTGGTTCGGTCGGTTTTATGAAAATATTTAGTGAGTAATGCACGTGATATTTCGAGTGCGACGGCCTAGAGCGGCCTTACATCTTTGATTGAGGTGTATTTGTTACAAAATAGATAAACATGGAATACTTGTATAAGGTGCGAGTGTCTTTGTATAGAGCAAGATAATGTAGAGGGTGTTTGTTTCTTGCTTTATTCTCTGACAAAGGTGCGAGCTACAGCTTACCCGGGCAAGCTTAAGTTGCACATTCATCTGCGTTTTACATCACAATAAGTATAATATTCTGTCACTAGAATACACAATATTTACTTATGTTGCTTTTATTTCGATGATTTTGAAATAAGTAAGTATTCATTTGGTATTTTGAATATATGATGCTTTGTGCGCTAATAAATATACCAAATATTGTATACTCTGTTAGGTTCGGTTATTTTATACTCTGTACATTTGAATGTTTTGTTTTGTAAAATTACTAGCTGGCCGCCCCCGGCTTCGCACGGTTGTCCAATTTTTTTTTATTTTTTATTAATGTTTCTCTTCATGAGAACTGAGACTTTCTGACTTCGAAAAAATTACAAGTGGAATTGGTCAAGCGGTTATCCAGTTTTTCACTCTTAGCAATAAATGCAATAATTTTGACTGCGTATCGCAGTGTGCACTTCCACTAATCGCCAGTTCCAGGCCAAACAAAGCCAATTTTAGACAGAGTAATAAAAAAATTAAAACACGGTGGTCTTCTGCAAGGGGTGGCTAGAGACGAGCTGCCCAAACTATGACTGCGAAATTTTACAAACTATAATTTAAAAAATCCATATAATGCTGAACAATCCAATTAAATTTTTCACAGATATTAATATAAATGTGCACTTGGGACAAGTGAGTTTAATATATAATTATTAGATTATTAGCTAATTAACATCCCAAGACTGAGGTAGAATGAAATTGCAGATGTAAATGCGCCTTTAAAATGCTTATAAAATATATTTTAAAATGCAAGTACACCGCAACTAATCTTATCGAAACGCAGTGTGTATTAAAACAATATAGCAGTTAGCAGTACAATTTTTTGTCCTATATTTGAAGTGGCTAATAGAGTAAAAACCAAAGCTGGATCTATGAAATTGATGGACGAAGTGCAATGCACGGACTCCGCTTAATGGGTTTGGATATAAAACACCATTACCAGGTTTATTGGCAGCCTACGATAAAATAATCTCTTTTATCCGATTCAATTTGGTACGGTTTTAAATAAAAGTTTTATGGAAATAGATGTTTTTACTATCAAATGTTTTTTTATTGAAACTACACGTTGCCAATGTGTTTTCATATGAGAAGCAAATGTGTGATTCGACACACATTAACACAACACTCTGTTGGGATTAAGTATTTCTAAAAAAAAATTTGCGAATTCACCATTTAAAAACGTTTAGTTAAAAAATCATTTTTTTACAAATTTTAGGAAAAGATAGATTTAAAATGAGACTCTACATTACTGTATTTTTACTAAAAAGGTGGAATAGGTACAGTTTTATCTTTCATAAACTTTTAAAAGATATCTTAACATACCTTTTATAATAAAAGGTACATACAGGGACGCATATAGCGATCATGAATTAGTAGAGTATAGTACGAATGGCTACAATACAATTATAAAAAATTCACTTTTTACATGTTCATTTTGTACTTTTAGCTTCTAAATTTAAGCTAGAAAGCTTAAATTTTCAGCTTTCTAGTTTAAATTTGGAACATGGATTTTATTTATATAACGTAAGCATTCGCTAAGAAAATATTTTTGAAAATTTAAATTCCGTACGAATGTAGGGGCGGCTCCTACCGTTTGTTTATTAGATACACTGACTAAAGCTACATCTTTGCACATATTTACTTAAGTCGTATAAAATTCGCGATGAAAAGGGATTCATCATGAAAATGTTTTAGAAAAAAAATTGACAACAGCCAGTGCCTTACGAGGCTTATCTCTAAATCCCGCGAAATGACCTACCTAAAGAAACAAGATAGGAAATCGTCTGAGCGGCTGAAATTCTGCCATCCGAAATTCGCCGAGGAAATCTTTGTCGTCAAAGGCGGCGTTTCTATAAAAACGCATTTTCAGAATTGCGGCGTCGCCCTTTGAAGTTGTTAATCCCCGGATTCGGGTTCAACGTTTCACTTCGGAGATTCCTTTCCACGCACTGTTTGTATGTAAATGTTTACTGTGAACAATTTGATCGTACACTAGACGCAGACAAAAATGTATTGAGCTGCCTATCCGCGTTTTGTTCTTATACGGTTGGTCTCTTTGTATGTGGGTATCGGGGTCAAGTTTGGTTGGGTGAGCACTGGTGTTGCATCACTAGCGCCGTAGCGCGGAGGCGCATGTAATTACATCTAAGTTGGTACCGACTGACGCCCCATATTCCTATACTGGCGCGCGTTGCGACGACTCCAAGTGAAGCGTCAAAAACTCGAAATGGAATCGGTTCGTTTCGTTTTGTTCGATATTGGATTCGAGATTGTGCCGTGTCACCGACTAGACAGTTAAATAGAGGTATTCTCGTCTATCTAACTGAACCTATCGCTGCTGTGTTTGTTTTAAAACGTACACGTATGCATTTGAGCTCAAGCTTTGATAGCTTCATTGCAAAGGTACCAGAATCCCAGAATGGATATAAAGAAACCGTTTTTTATAAATTAAAGAAAACCATTTAAGAAGGATGCTATGGAATTTGTTAGATTATAACTAACTACTTAGTTGGTGCCTGCGACTTCGCCCGAGATGAAAAATAAAAAATATAACGACTGACAAAATAATTTAATCAAACTTTATTGCTGTTATAGTTTTCTCAGGCGTTGGTATATATTTTTATGATTCCTTGGAACTGGTACTTTTTTTCTGGATGAAAGGTCATTTTCTGTATTCCTAACAATGCGTATGCAAAATTTCATAATGATCGATTGAGTAGTTAAAGCGTGTAAAAGTAACAGACAGACAGACAGAATAACTTTCACATTTATAATTTTAGCATGATTTATTTGACATTTTTAACTGTAAAATCATCCACATTAATTATACTCAGAATTCAGTCTTACGCCGTCTTCAGAAATCGTACCTACGTTCACAGATTTTCCTCGGCAGACTTGTTCTGTTCGTCATTGCTATCCTTCGGGAATACTTAACATTGGCAACATTTTTGCTGGCTAGACATAAGAATATAGTAATTATCTTTTGCTCTTAAGGCAATAAGCATAGTGTTGACGACCCTTTTTATACCACTGGCCTCTTTTGTATTTTTTATTTTTAATAGTTAATTTTTATAAATTTTCATATTTTGGTCTTTAGCATAAGATTTTCGGACTGTAAATACATTCGTCTTCACCTGAACCATCTTTTTTCTTCCTCCCCCCATGTTTAGCCTTTAACACATAGTCAAAAATCTTAAAAAAAACTATTGCTTTTTAAAACAATTAATATAGTTTTTTGTAAAAAGTTAATATTTTTTGTCAATATGTAGCTACACTACACTTTGAATTTATTATATAATGTACTTATATGATAAAAAAAATCCACAACACAACCTACCAATAGTTTAAGTTGCGTAGAGAGGAACCTCCAGACAATAGGTAGGTTAGGTATCTATATAAAGAATATCAATAAGCTTGCGAATATAATCCTTGATAATATTTTCAAGGTTATTTATTGAAACACCGTTTACCTAAATGACTGTTGGGACAATGATTGTCTAAATAACATCCCACATAGTGGTCACCTACGACCACATAGTGGTAAGCTACGAGTATGTTTTCTTTCAGAAAATTCCAGAAAATTGGTGGCGCGGAACTGCGATCATATTATTATTTATAATACGAAGATGACAAAATTTAGTATAATATTTAATACAGGAAAACCAAACCGCAATTGTCTCTACCCACGACATATAAATATAAAATGAGTTAGTACGTAATTATGGAGGTATATAATTACCTTATTATGACCATCATCAACCGGCAAATACCTATCTCCAGACAAAGCGTTTCCCCATGCGGACGGATATTTAATTAAAATAAATGCCTTAAGTAATTGTTTTATTTTCATCATTTCTTATTAAATAGTTTTAAACAAGTGATGCAATAATATGAATACAGATAAATTAATAAATAAAATGACTTGTATTACATATGACTAACTCGTATCATTAATACATTAAATAGTGCAGTAAGACTGTAATCATTGTAAAGAAACACCCTATCTATTGTACACAAAAAGAATATCTATTCATTCACTTTATAGACAAGTAACGAACAAGTAAAAACAAATGACTGTTGAAGTTTATCGGTTCAAGCGCTCTAGGTCAACCAGGTCATCTAGATAATGAGGTCTGAAGACCTTTATTTGTTTTTGTTGACCGCCCCCGTTATTCCATTTTGATCACTGTACAAACAATAACACTATTTAAACGTAGCGGTCGCTCGACGACGGATTATAATTAGGTAATATTTATAAAAGGTAATGGTCAAATTGCAAGTTTTGGTCTGATGGTTTCCGCCCGATCATAATTATACAATACAAACTGCCTCCAGCAGTTCCAATTATATTAGTTATAATTTTAAGGAAGACCACTCAATGTTAAATAATTGCACTTGTGCTAGTGCGGTTTATTGTGTGAACTCTTATTGTTATGAGTAATGAAAACTTCTTTAGGCGCGTTGGGCATTTTTGAGATGGGAAAAAAACCATTGAACTCGCGACACTGTTACCGACACCTCTGTATATATTAAAGTACTAAGCAGACAACTGCATATGAAAGTAAACTTACTAGTAATGATAGCAAGGATCAATATGGTATACACCTCTGACCAATAATCTAGTTTCATATCAACATCAAACCTTTTTATTGGTCTGTCATTGTGAAAGTTATATTCTATTTAATTGTCATTGTGTGTCAGTGTCATATATTTTCTCTTGTATTTCTTGCAATCAATAATTGTAAATAAACACGTAATTGTTCAAGTTTTCACTTCTGTCGGCCCTAGCGGAGTGGCACTGATTTTTTTTAAATTTTGTCGATTATTAACATGAAAAGGTAAAAATATCTGACACATAAAAACTTATATCCAACGATTTTTTCTTTGCAATGCAACTTTTCTTTTTCTGATTTGTTTAATAAATATGTCAAGATACTTGCTAATAGTGCTTAATAGTATTTACGAACATTACAAGAAGCGTCACATGATCGTTACACTGAACGTCACAAAAAAATCGACCTTGAAATTACACTCATCACGCTCAAAAATTTTTACTTCAAAAAAGTTTTTGCGCGGTTGCAGTTTCCGAGTTGTTTTATGTTCTGGCAACACCATTCTGGGCATTCAACTAAAGTGCACACATGAATAGACAGTAATATTGTCAAGAGTGTAACGTCCGTATGCATCTGGAAGTCGTCCAGGAGTCCCATTCAGTTAGTTGGACTTGAATTAATCAATTGTTTTAATCCGCCCGTGAAAGCAGCTGCTGACCGTTCGCTACATAAAGGTGTGACTTCAGTAGCGCTAGGATGCGTCGCACCCGTACGGTATTCCGACGAGACGACTTTACACCGATAATAAAACGTGATGTCATCGTAATTTATTTAATTCGTATCGTATGTCTTAAAATTATATTTAACTAGCGACCCGCTCCCGGCTTCGCTCAGGATGCAATTTTTTTACTTAACTATTCAATCGTTGACAGGAATACCGGAAAGGACATAGGGTACCTTTCATCCAGAAAAAAAAGTACTATTCTCAAGGGATCATCTAAAATAAAACAAAAAACTAACGTCTGACCAAAGTGTTTTAGCAACACTTAGGTCAAGCGTTATATTGTTTATATATTTTTATTTTTCGACTCGGACGAAGTCGCGGGCACCAGTTTGTATATTATAACATAAAATCGCTCTGCCTGTTTCTCAACTTCTAAACGACCTAGCGCATTTTGCTAATGGAAAGAGTGATAAGCGTAGAACGTTAGTGAATATAGTTTTCAGAAAAATATCCCAATAGATACAAATATCTATAATGAAATTATAATTTCTAAGATTTCAATCAAGTTTGTCAGTGCATATAGTTGGATGCGATTATAAGAAATTCAGCGTTTAAATGAAACTTCCCTCTGACGCTGTTTCTATGCACGCACCCGAATAGCTGACTCGATCTATTTATTGTTGAAGCACGTGTTATTTGTTACTTTATTTAACATAAATTGCATTCCAAATGCCTTGTTAGTTAGCACGAAGTCAACAACATTTATTTAAGCGTTCTTTGATCTGTGGAATTTCGTTCAGTTGCACTTGTAAAGGGATTTTGAATGTATTGTGTTGGACTGGTTACGTGTAGTCTAATGAAATATGTATAAATAAACAAGGATTACCTCTTAAATTGTGAGGACAGTAATAAGCTTAATACTGATTAATTAGTAATTGTTTTGAAGTTTTGTGAAGGGCACACTGAGTTTTTCAGACAATAAACAATAGGCATCTGGTCCTAGACGAGACTTTACAAGAAGATCTTATAATAAGACACATATGTAAATAATACTGGCGAGCCAATAATCGTAAAATTAATTATATAAAATAAAGAAATTTCAATTCAATTCCATTCGATTCCATTCCATTCTATTCTATTCAGAAAGATCAACTATTTTATACAAGATTATAAATAATTATATTGATCCACCGTTCTTATTAAGCAATATTGGTTTGAGTGGCCCTCGAATAAATTCGCGCCGTTATAAGTTCCGTTCTGCAAAAAGAAATATACTAGCAATACCTTTTTGCATCGCTCCTGTAAATTTTATAAAGAACACTTGCTAGATCTGGATGTTTTCAGTGGTCCTATAGGAGCATATAAACGAAGCCTTAAATAAACTCTCAAAAATATAATGTTGTAGTCTTTTTATAGTGGCCAGTTTATTTGTTTATTTTGTATGTTATATGTTATTTGTTAATTAGTTTATTTATTTGATTTTCTCTTTCTTTCTTTTTTTGTTTACTTCTTACCTTGTTGTATGTTTTCTCCCAGCTCTAATATTCTGTAGTGACTTGTAATTTATAATATGTTTTAGTAATTTAGTGGAAACTTTGCTGAGTTATGTTTTTCTTGTATGTGTGTTTATAATGTGTAGCGAGATATTGTATGTTTCCCTAATATAAATTTTAAAAAAATCTCGCTTGCCGGCGTATTTCCGCTTTCGGGTACGCCGAGAGAGCGTAGCCCTCCCCGTGCTGGATAGCCGAGGCGGGACACCAAAGTCGTGTCATAATGTCCCCGCGGCCCCGCCCATCAACGGCCGCGCTAGAATGTCGTTGGGTTTTAGCCGGTACGAATACGGCATAACCTTGCAGTGTCCCCGACTGTCACCCGACAACTGTCACTGTACCCATCCAAGAGGATTTCCTAACGTTAAAAAAAGGCATCTCGCCTGGAGCCGATGACAACTAATATCAGGCTCTCATACAGTTACAACCATTGCTTGTGTATGTAACTATTAAGTTAACATTGTCTGTATATTATTCTGTGGTTTTGTAATTGTGTGGGGGTAATAAATGCATTATTATTATTATTCACTTGATTTAACTCGTCTCCCCCTCCAAAAGCCCAAATGAGGGGGAGACGCTGTTACCCCCGACAAAAGCACAGTCAGTCGGGGTTTAGGGCGACAAGGACAGAAATCGACGCACGATCCTGGCTGTATCGAGTAGCACCGCTCTCTGCATTTGGGCTGGGTGGGAACCGTCACGGAATCCCAACCGCTTCAGGTTGTTACTGAAGCTGGCTGGGATCAAACCATTGACGGACAGAACCACTGGGATGATTTCAGCGGAGGCAAAAGCCCACATGTCGATAATCTCGTGGGCTAGGTCGAGGTACTTCCTCTTCTTCTCAGATTCAGCCTTCACGAGACCTTCGTTATGCGGGATAGTGACATCCACCAAAAACACCCGCGACCGCTCCCGGTCCATCAACACAATATCAGGTCTGTCGCTAGAATAGTCCTGTCTGTGATGATGGGCCGGTCCCAGTAGAGCTTGGCACGGCCATTTTCTAGGACTGGCTCTGGCGTGTACCGATAATAAGGCATCCTCTGCTCAAGGAAGCCGTATTTCAGAGCGAGCTCCTGATGCAGGATCCTGGCTGCTTGGTTGTGCCTGTGCAGATATTCAGTGTTGACTGTTTTGTATCGGTGCGCGAGTAAGCTATGCCGAAGACATTTCGGTTAGATATCATTGTTTAACAGTACAAATGATACAATTATACTTGTCCCATCTCTAATAATTGTTAAAGTAAGTAGCAAAATAAATGCGTATAGCGTTTCACAGTCATACATTTTTAGTTATTCATGTACCAGATGAAATAATTAAACATTATTTATTACCAGGCCTTAACCTTAACCTTATCTTAACCTTAATCTTGCGGCGTGCGCATGGGGTGAGTGCAGTTTACACTTTACATTTTTTTTTTCTAAAATAAAAGTAGCCTAAGTTACGCCATGTAGTACATTGATGATCTTCATAGAAAGGGTTTATTTCTGTTAATATTAGTAATTCTTGTTAACGTACACTATTATTAAGCAGAGACAAATATAGTATTATTTCGACAACTCTAAGCATGTGGATACCGTTATAATATCGTTTGTCTAAATACCTGTTAATTTAGCTATGCACTGTGGTATCAGAATGCAGAATCTAGAATAGGTATCTTATTCCAGACTTGTGCGTGGTATCAAATCCTTTAATTGAGCAGAAGTTATTATGAGACGAGAAACACGAGTCTCGCGATCTAGCCTCGAGATACACACATGACTCTCGAGTCGCACGTACAGTTAGCCACAAGTTAAAGTTAACGTTACAAGTTTGTGCATTCTAGCCTTAAGAGATCGCAGAAACTTGGCACTCACGTAATTTTGAGAAACGTCTTTTACGGTACCTCTCACTGATTTAACTCCCACTTTAATCAACGAGCTAGTTGGACGAGTGTTTACGGTGCTTGGATTAGCGTTCTGACTTGGTGTTACTGGTTCGATTCCCTGTAGGGTCAACTTTGGAAATGAATTTTTCAAAGTTAGCTCTGGTCTGGATCTGGAAAGTAGTGACAGGGCACACTGTGTATTGCAGTCAATTTGATCAAAATCGAAAATTGTAACAAAAGTCCATCCGTTTGGAAGCTAAGATACACAAACACCCACGTTAAACTTATAACACCCAGTATTTGAGTCGGGGGTCGGGGTTAAAAGTAACAAGGTTTGTTGGCAAAGTGGTCTACAACTAAGAGTGGAATTCGCTGACGTAAACAGTGACAGAATTCGATAAGGCGATACCTTTTTAAATTAGCTGAAACGAAATTGGTTTTTAAATTAGACGATAGAAAAAAACAAGTCATACTTATCTACAGAAAAAAATATCAAATTTGTTAGAGATTGACGCGACTAAATTTAATAAGAAATCTTTGAAAGTATTGAAAGGATATTGAATGAAAAAAGCTCTATATTTAACTAAGATTTTATTATATTAGATTTTTTTTAAATTTTTTTACAGCGATGACGTATTGGCGCTGTAACTTGATTTCTAACTATGGACCTCGTAAGAAAGCTCAACGTCGCTCAACGAGATATTATGAAGAATCAACAATAAGGAGTCCTAAATATTTAATAAGTAAGGGTGTTCGGACTAGAAGATATTCTTAATTGCTTCTTTTAATTATTTTTAACTTTACTTTCAACACGAGACAAGTTATTCTAAAATTATGTTGTTCTATCTTTTAAAGTATTGTCTAAGAAACGAGTACGACAAAAGTGATTCCCAATTGAGCCCGAAACCCTTACAAGTTGATTACGTAATAAAAGTCCAAAAGCAACACAATAAAGTAAGAGTTTGTTTGTATCGGACCCTTCCAAAGGTCCTAAACTAGTCGAAAACCGCAGACTCATCTCATTCGCAACACATCGTGTCTACTTAATATCAAACTTTTTGTACACACGACGCCAACAAAGATTAAGTAAAATATAGACACGTCATTGTATAACTAGAGGAATTTGGTTTCATTCAAATATTATAAGGAGAATGCCAAATTCTAGTAAAAATATATCTATAGCAGTACCTATCTGCTATAGATATCTTTTTATTAAGTACTAGTTGGTGCCCGCGACTTCATCCACGTTGAAAAATGAAAAATATAACACCTGAGAAAATAAAATCTGACAACTTTATAACTTTTATATAGTGGCGTCTAATTTTTTTATATTTTTAGAAGATCCCTCGGGAACCTAACATTTTTCCAGGATAAAAGTATTTAATATGTAATGTAAGTCCAGGTAATAAACTATCTATGTGTCAAGTTTCATCCAAACCAGTTCAGACGTTTTTGTGGCACCAGCTATGTGAAAACGCTCTTACTCGAACTTTGGTCGTGTTCTATTTTAAAATCGGTGTGCAAATATAGCAAAAAATCCACAATTTTGTAATCAGAAGCTACGTTTGAAAAAATCAACAATTGCACAAAAGATATTAAACAAATAGAAAGTTACAGAAAATAAATTAAAAAAAAGCTATTGTTATACGGCTGATTTGCCACAAGATTGGCAAACGACCGTCAGTTTCTTTCGTAAACTATTACAAACAAATCAAACAAGTGCCGTAGACAAAACAGAAAAAAAGTGTCGTTTACTCTTTGACCCATCGGCAACTACGTTTTTGTGGCGCGCCGGATCGCATTCAAATGTTTTTTTGCCTACGTCATTAGGCATTGTAGCCAGTTTAATTGTATTGCCGAGAAGCGATGTGTATCTCACGATTAATACAGTTGGTTCCAACAAGATGTACCTACGGCGTTTACATCAGATTTAAATACAAAATTGTATTCCTTTAAATTGTCCCTGTCACACATGAGACAGCTTCGAGACATAGAAAAGGTTTGGTCTCATGTCAAAATTTCAATACGTCTGAGTTTCAGAATGTCCCTTTCAGTATCAAAAATTTCTCGGTGTCTTAAAACTAAAGTTTTCAAGCAATGTGTGTTGCCAGTGATGACATATGACGCTGTTAATGTCGCTCAACGAGCTTTGGGTTATGCTCGGGATATGTCTTATGGGTCAGACCTACGTGTAGCAGTGGACGTTTTGGGGCTGAGAATTTGATGCTCGAGTAACTCTGCGAGATTGAATCAGGAACGAGGAAATCCGTAGATAAACAAAATTAATAGACATAGGTAACCCGGCAGATCAGTATGTTCGCAGGACACAGTACAAAGAGCCGAGGGCCGCTAGGGCTGGAAAGTTCTTCAGCGGAAGCCATCGACCGGCAAGCGCAGTGTGGGACGTCCATTAATGTACCGGTGCATCTGATAAGGGCCGCGGATCGACGGTGGATCTAGGCTGCTTCTGACCGGTCTTATTGGAAAATTATGGGGGATGCCTATCGAAATTAAACTAAAATTATATATATAAACGTTATGTTATACATGTAGCCTAAAACCTTCCCCGATAAATGGACTATCCAACACAAAAATATTTTTTTAATTCGAACCAGTAGTTCCTGAGATTAGCGCGTTCAACCAACCAAACAAACAAACAAACTCTTTTTAGATTGCTTTTTAGATTTGCACACCGGTTGTTTGTTGAATATGTGGGACATTATCTATTAAAATTCACAAAAACTTATGTATATCCATGTTCAGCAAATAAATGATTTTGAATTCTCAATTAAATTTTGAATATTGAATAGACATTACATGGAATGTGACGTAGACATTACAGGAATAAGACGTACAGAAAAACACTAAAACAATACAGGATATGGCTTTCTCGCTTAATTTTTAAAATAATGCATACCTACAGAGGAACATTATAGAAGTTGTAACACTTATTTTCTCCAGTTTACTCATTTACCTTTAACTAGGAAGCCAGCTTGAATAGTGTACTTGTAATAAATTTTATACACTTAATAGCAAACACTAACACTTACTCAGACATAGTTATGTTTGAAAATTACAAAATACGTGTGAGGCTCTTACAATGATGTACGAAGCTCGTTTAGAAACTGTACAATCTATTATTGTGTAATCTTTAGCTAAACATTATTGGATATACGAGTATGTCCTGTACTGACTGATTCTGAAACAACATGTAGTCGATGAAAGCCATATCCCGCGGTTTCATCCGCCTATTAATTTTAAAGAAATGAGATTCTCTTTCTCTTCTCTCTTTCAGTTATGCTCAGTTTTTGTCAGGTGGCCGAACTCAGACATCAATTCAATACATTTTCTTCTCTTTTTACGCTTATTCGCGCCTGTGTTATCACCTCCATGCTTGTATGTTTGTTTATATCTAACAGAGAGTTGGCTGTATATGTCTATGTCAATATATATATATATATATATAAAAATTGCAACCCAGTCGTCGAAACGTCAACGTCTGTCTGTTTCTCTGCTAACTAGTTCTAAACCATCCAATAGATTTTGACACGGTTTTCACTAATGTAAAGAAGAATAAACGAGGAAAAAGTTTAAAAGTGAAATGAATTAGTGTCCACATTTTGTTGCTTGTACGGTACATATCGAGTTCACCATAAGGGCTGTGCTGTGACCTAAATACACGATAAGGCCGTACCACTATTTGTTTTGAGGCTTGAATGGAACACTCTCTATTGGAAACTAGAAAATACAATCCACTTAGCGGAGACGTGCTTCAAATGTCATCATCAGAAACGTCGAGACTGGCCAGTTACTTATAGTAACTTGAGTAGTGTGTGGTTTCTTTTATAGGACACTCGAGATATGGGGATTGTTTTCATTACATTAAGATGAAATAATGGTAGTTTATACTCCTCGGTTTTCTGTATAACCAGGCTGCTTTTGACCGGTCGTATTGGAAAGTTATGGGAGAGGCCTATGTCCAGCATTGGACGTCCTGCGGTTGAGATAATGATGATAATGACACACGTTTGGTCTAGTGGCTAGTAACACTAGCTATTAACCAAACAGCCGCGGGTTCGAACCCCGCTAGGGGCAAATGTTTATCTGTAACATTTTACCTTTGTACCAGAATCATGGTTTGTATAATGTTTTGTATGTGTGGAATGTGTGAAGATATTTATTTATTTATTTAATGAAAATAAAATAACTAGGTACAGTGGAACTGCAATTATCAGCTGACTATCCAAATCGCTTTCAGTATTTCAGATTGTAATATTAATGTACAGAGCTTGTAAGGTTAACTAACTGCATACGCTTAAAATATAAAAGTGTTACCTTTTCATCTTTACATAAGTAGTCCATACTAATATTATAAAGAGAAAAGATTTTTATTTTTTATGTTTATAAAGAATAAACTTAAAAACTACTAGACCGATTATAAAAATTCTTTCATCTATAGAAAGCTAAATTATCAGCGAGTTACATACGCTATATTTTATAAAGTTACGCGGACGAAGTCGCGTGCAACAGCTGGTATAAAACAAAGTCGCCTCCCGCTGTATGTACATACATACGCTTAGATATTTTAAACTATGCAACGAATTATAATGCGGTTTATAGAGCGTTAAACGAGGTAGGTTTTTAATATATATTTTGCAAAAAAAAAAAAAAAATGTACCCGTGCAAAGGCAGGAGTGGCTGGATTTTATATATCATAAAATTCTTTAATTTTTTATTTATCGAGTGGTGTAATTAGTATGTAAAACCCATTGGAGGGAATGTAATATATCCAGGTTACCACATTGCAAACCCTTATACCTGATATTCTGCAGTGATGCGTCTAAAAAATCTAATCCAGTCATAATATCTTAACAAAAGTACTTTTAAGTAACACAGTTTAAATAATAGTTGGTCAGTGGATAATGATTCCGATCAAGGTATCAGTATCAATCAAACGCGGTTAATTTCTGCCGGTCATTTATAATAAACCGCCTTTTATAATGGTGATGTCATCTATGTTTTATAGTACAAGGACATAACGCGCGCTGGATTATATAATACATGAATATATTTATTTGAATTTTAATTTATTTATTATTTTTCTTTTTGAATACAACTATTATACTATTATTTTATTTTATTTTTTAAAATAAATAGTTGCTTATTAACTTCAAAACTGAACTGTCACGATTTTTTAGTTATTCTTATTCCCTCTGCTCAAGTAGCGACTGCTCAAAATAGAAAAAAAATTCCGGTAAATCAGTAGATAACACTTGTCCAGAACAATATAATTTAATTTGCATTTCGAATTGAAATAGATCCTTTTAAAATTTTGTTTCCATTTTAGGGTACATATGTATTTACTTAATTATCTATATTTTTATGTTCTTTTAAAAGACCAACCTGATTAAGTACGTCTTTTTCGCTCCTAGAATATATGGCAATAGCCAAATGAAAAGTATATTGTTATATTAAAATTATGATTTAAATACCTAGACAAAATGTGATATTTTTATTGTGAACTAGCTGGTGTCCGCGACTTCATCTGCGTTGAAAAATAAAAAAAATTAAAAGCAATATAACGCTTGACCCCTTGTTGACACGCTTGACACTTTGGCCAAGCGTTAGTTTTTTATTTCATTTCAGAGGATCTCATGGGTACAGTACTTTTTTCCGGATGAAAAACCTTGTGTCCTTTCTTGTATCTCTGACAACGTGTATGCAAAATTTCATGATGATTGGTTGAGTAGTTAACGCGTGAAAATGTAACAGACAGACAGATAGATAGAATTACTTTTACAATTATAATACTAGCTGGTGCCCGCAACTTCGTCCGCGTTGAACGATGAAAGATACCCTATCTCCTTTCTGGTATCCCTGACAACGTGTATGCAAAAATTTCATGGTGATCGATTCAGTAGTTTTTGCGTGAAAGAGTTACAAACATCTAAACATCCAAACATACTTTCGCATTTATAATATTATTACGGATTAGTATGGATACAATAAAATTTAAAGTCATGTCGAAAACAAAGAGTGTTTTGATTAATTTTATTAAAATAATTTAAGTTACACTGTACCTACATTTATTTAGAGTTATTTTCAAATTAAATTATGGAATGCAATTAAAACATTGCTACGTTATAAATATACTCATTCGATATTAATTGCAAACATTAACTAGTAAAACTAAATGCTCTAGTTGTAAATAATAACTGTACGTGGCATACCACAGTGCAGCCACTAATTGCGGTTGCAGTAATGTTTGATGGTATGCTCCCTTATAAAAATACTAATGGGATAATTAAATTATTCCCTGTGTATTATATTTATTAGTAATATAAACTAATTGTGTTTGCAGTAAATTTAGAAAAAAATATAATTAGCGTAATATTACTTTTTAAGCCCATTTCCCCTATCTCTTCCGAACCGCTTACTTTTAAGCCTAATATCAGAAGAGCATTTGCAGCACTTGTGACGTTGCTTGTGTTATAGGCGACAGTAACTATCTAACATCAAGTGGACTGTCAGCCTGTCTGCCGACCTAAACTGAAAAAAAAAGTTTTAAATGAGGGAATTATTCCATAAGTAATTTTATATCTTAACATAATTTTACAAATGTAAAAGTGAGTTTCTTTGTTTGTTTGTTATGCTTTCGCGCCTTAATTACTCAACAAATCATATAAAATTTCTCTTAGACGTTATGGTTGTTCAAAAATGGACACAGGGTAGTTTTCATTAAGAAAAAACGTACTGGATCCTTTAAAAATTAAAATAAAATAAAATTAATGGCTGAGAAAAATGCTTACTTAGAGCAATAAAGATTAAATAAATGTTTTAACACCTAAGAGAAAGGTACGTGTGTGAAGTCGCGTCCAAAAGCTAGTCTACGATAAACCTGATTTCCCCATTCCAAATTTGATAAACTTATAACACCAAATTTGATAAATCAGCGCTGTAGGTTCTGGTCCAGCATCTCAGCACAATGCTGACATTTTTTACCTGTTTTTTTTTGAATTTCTGACATGAATTTCTGTCTTAAGTTTTTGTATAATGTTTGCGTCTTTGTGTTGCGTGAATAAAATTCTTTCTTTCTTTCTTTTTGCGTCGGGCGTAGTGGGTTAAAATGTCTAATCCAGTAGTATCCAAGTCCACGTTAAAGTTCCGGTCAGTCGGCAAAGAGCTCATCGATGATTTATAGTTGATACGAGACATCGCCTATCATCAGCCGGTCACGCTTCCAAACCACGTGGGAGATGCGGTCGATCATTTAATTCTATCGCTTTTTGGGTTGAATGCATCTAATTTTATTAACCAATGTTTTATTGTGATCTAAATACTTAAACCGACACGTTAATTGTAAGATTAATGGTACGTTACGTACACATGTCTTTTACAAGGAATTTTTATATTAGTGATATCTTTTACAAACAATTATAATTATTTTAAATACAATGTGTCTTTTCCTTTTATTTTCTTTTAATGAAAAGACCATAAACTATTTCCATAAAACTTATTTGAAAAACATTTAATTGTGCAAGGTAATAAAAGTATTAATATTACGAAGTGTACGAAATTGCCTATTGTAGTAAACTATTTTTCTTTCATCTCCCGACGCCTGAAGCAAAAACAAGGTGTTATAAGTTTGACGTGTGTATAATTATGAAAATCTGTTCAGGTTTTTGAAAGATCATCAAGCCCATTTCCTAGTTGACGAAGGAATTCAACTTTGGCGGTATTTCCGTGATATTGAGACCCTGACCTGATGCTGCAACATCTAGTAGTCTGCGGGATAACCAACTCCTAAGTAACTTACAACAGATTAATTTTTGTCATTACATGATTATTGTTAATCTATACATATTACAAAATAAAGCCACTATCCGCATCTGTCGGTTTCTTACGGTTTTCACTAATCGAAAAACTTAACGATAAACGAGGAATGTTTTACAGAAAAATTCGTGCGAAGCCGGGGACGAGCCGCTAGTATAATTAGTATATCCTTAAATATTATTAATATTAAAGATACATTTCTTTAGATCTAAATTCTTGTTCCACCATTTTAAAAGACTTGGTCAATATTTATGTCAATTTATTGGTTTTTAGCCCACGGACACATTCCGTCCATTTCCACTTTTGCTTAACGTACAATTTATAGATTACACGATGACAAATTGCCTAGATTACAGTAAATATTTACTATTGCTATTACTAAACCCAAATGCCAATAAAACACGGTGTGAATTCCTGCGCATAAATCAAAGGAACTATCTCAAAAACTTCGCATCCATAAATACAAATGGGATGAAGCTGTAAAGTGGCTGTATAGTCGGCTAAATAAATATCATTTCATTTGAGTGTCTGAGTCAACATTTATCTAGGTATATCATTAGCAGGACGTTGCGTCTGTCATGCCCACGCTGCGCCCACGCGAGTCCATGACTCTAAATAGGGCCTAGGGTTCTAATGATTGGCAAAGAATAAAATGTTTTTAACGAACAGAAGCGTCAGTAAATTTCATACAGAGTTTAGAATTTTATTATTAATTAAATGGGTTTCAAAGAAAACTCTTTATCGTCATTCTATTTTTATTAGGTTTCAGAAAAAAAATAGCCAAGATGATGACGATCTTGAAAAGAAACTTAGTATTACTATTCTTTTTATCAACTTTAAAATAAACATATACTTAAAATTATTATACAACTATTATACATATATAATATATACATATAAAATCGTTTGTCGTGATGATTGACGCGCAGATGAAAATATCATGTTTTTTATATGACTTTCGACGGTCCAAAGTATACAGTCTTTTAACCTAAAAGTTCTTCTTAAATCAATTTTAATTTGAATGTATCAATAAGTTGCCGCATCTATGCTTTTTAATTCTATGATAGCACTTTAGTTTTATTTACTATCTGAAACAGATGTCATATAGGTATCATTATAGTCGAGCGGTCTGGAAAGTATCCACTAAGGTATTTCCTTGCAATATTTCGTTTATATTTAAGTAATTTTCATTTTACAGAGATATACCTACGTACACTTTAAAAAAATAGCAATAATTCACACAACAGGTTATTAGAACAAATGTACAGAATATAGAGCTAGTTCAAAATATATAAATTTTTAATCAGTGATATTATTAGTTGAACTCATTAAAGCTAAAAATATTTATATGCACTTGAAGAATCCGACAAAACAGATGAATTACTTTACCCAGAACTTAATATTGTAAAAACGACCGAAGTTGACTTGTCAGTATAGTTACAAAAAGACAGTAGGTACACTGCCATCTGCAGTCATAAATTGCGCAGTCCGTGTTTTTTCTTATGTTAAGGTCGGCAGACAGACTGACGGTCCACTTGATGGGAGGTGGCTACTGTCGCCTATAACACAAACAACACCACACTGCCGCAAGACGGGCTGCTACTACTTTCCAGATTTATTCCAAAGTGGACCTTGCCGGAAATCGAACCCGGGAACTGCTTGAGGCGGGAATTGGCGTTGAGGCAAGCACCCAACCAATCATCCAATGGGCTCGTTAAATTTAATATTGAGATGGATGTGAAAAATCTGAGACAAGTTGGGAGAACACAATTGACACGCCGTTATTTCTTTAAAAGCTTTAGTAGTTCAGGCCGTAAAATTGAAGGAAGCGTAGCCCCTCTCCGCGCTGGATAGCCGTGGCGAGGCACCGATGTCGTGTCATTACGTCCCCGCGACCCCTCCCATCAACAGCCGCGCTAGAAAGTCGTTGGGTTTTAGCCGGTACGAATCCGTATACCCCACAGTGTCCCCTACACTGCCGGATATCCAAGAGGATTTCCCAACGTTAAAAAAGGCCGTGAAATTCTTACAATAATTAACATTGGGATTATACATGACTGCAACAGTAATTAAATTCAAACATTTTACTTACTGTCTGCAATTTATACTGTGGTTTGAAGCTAATAGTGACAGTTTAACGTAATGGGACAGGTCCGCATGCGCGTGACGCGATGACTTTATTATTTTAATATTATGCAAAGAGGCACACTGGTGAATAAATATTTCAAAGAGTAAAAATATCTTAAATGAATGGTTATATGATAACCATTGATCTAGATCGATGAGTTAAAGATCGCCACCAAAAGGTCGAAAACGCCATGGAAAATAAAGGCGCTTACCCGTTCTTCGTTCCTTCCTTCGCTTCGAGGTTTTCAAAACAAGAAAAATTGTTTTGCTACTTTTGCTATTTTTATTTGCTATTTTTCTACAATATGCCTATATTAAAGTTAATGTTAGTTATTTAATCTATATACATATTATATATCTTTACACTGTCCGCCTCTGTTTGTTTCTTCGCTAACAGTACTAATGAATTTTCACTTTTCACTAATGAAAAGAGCGATAAACGAGGAAGATAGAATTTGTTGAAAAAAATTAATCCATGCGAAGTCGGGGGCTGGTTGCTAGTAAAAGCAATTGGCATAATAACTTTTATTAAATCTAATTTGTTGAAGTTTTAAGAAAATTTGTCTGATCTGATCTTGTCGATCATAAAACCATGTAAATAACAATCAAAATATGAGTTCAGTGTACAACAAGGTTTATTGTTCGCAATATAAGAGCGCACGTGGTCACAATATTTACACCAGGAACGCGTTTTGCATAACTTACATACTTGCATTATACACTGTAAGCTACCGACAAAAATATGTGCTTTTTGGAAAAAAAAAATTGGTTGACATAATTGTATTTTTTATCAAATTCCTATATAACATGTTGAAATTTATATAACATGTCAGCGGTTGGGTGTTAAAATAAAATTAAAACGTGATTTCAAGGTATAAAATAAAACTACGATATTAAAAATATGCTGTAGGTATTCTTAAAACTAAATGAAAAAAGATTTTTCGAGGTCGATGTCCTTAATACCCTCTAACTCCCCCTTATCTAATTTTATGACCTGTTTACATTAATTTACGATTGCGTTGCTCGACTATACGTCTACGAGTTTCGTAGAACTAATTTCGTAGAGTTCTCTATTTCGGTTAATTTTGTGATCATAAAAAATACATGATCACAAAATTAAGCTCCACACAGAAAAGATATTTTATTGTTAACAAATTTATGCAATTACTAGCTGGTAACCGCGACTTCGTCTGCGTTGAAAAGGAAAAAAAAAGAGGTATATGTCCAGCAGTAAATGTCCTGCGGCTGTGATGATGATGACGATGATGACTTTTTAAGATTTTCGCGAACATACAGACATATACATAGACAGACGCGAGGGGTGACTTAGGATTTTTTCCAGAAAATACTTATAGCACAATAGAACTTGTAGGTACCTATTTAAATGTATGGCATTTATGGAATGAGTTTAGATTTATTTTTGGACAAAATTAAGATTTTTAGAAAAAAAAATTAGATTTATTTTTACGCTGGTTTAAAACGTTTCTTCCCAGCTTTAAGGTTTAAACCCTGTGCTTTTTAAGCACATTGAAATAATAAATTATAATTTAATTTCACTGAGTAAATCTTAAAGGGCAAAGGTGCAGGCTCAAATTCACAACTATACCTACATTGTTGCAGTATGAAGTGACAACCCTATTCAGCGACAATTAACAGAGACGTATTTTTAGTTGCCTATTTTAAATTAATATAATATTGTAACTATATTTTCATTGTAAACTAAAATAAAATGTATATAAATAAGTAAAAAATAACGGTCTGTCTGTTTCTTTGGAAATATTGTGAGTTGTGACACGTCATAAAAACTCAATGCAGCGTTTTCTCTCTGTGTGGGAAATTCCCGAAATGTCTGAAGGGACATTTTTCAAAGAGTATTAATAAAAAAAAAACTTTTGGGCAGTTCAGACATAAGTCAAATTTTATTCCATGAATTTTTAGTGAACGCACACATATTACGTGTGAAGCCGATGGCGAGTTGCAAAATTTTTTTTTTATAAAAAAGGACAGTATTGCACTATAGCTTTTTGAAGTACCGAAGAGCTTTCCACTTTGTTCTGCCTTTCAATTTAATTATGATTTTATTTATGATTTTTTTAACCATAATTAAAATCCGTCCCATTCCTTGCTGACTACGGCATGTCGGTCATTAGACCACGAAATTAGCACACGCAACCTCAGGGCCGCCTCTAATTGTTATTATTGTTTGACTACCTGCGCCCTCTGCAGACGGTATGTGACGTATGTCGTATTCTCGTTCATACACGAATTACTGGCTCCGAGTTATGTGACAGATGGTACGTCGCTTATGCGCGTTTATATTATGATCATGAATTATAATCACCAGGATTGTGTGATGAACGATTGGCCTTTGTCGCGTACTGACCCAGGGAAAGGACCAAACGCTTGTGAAACTTTAGAGTGGTTTACATTGTACATATTTACAAGTTTACAAGGCTTCTGGATATCTTCTTGTCCTAAGTTCCTTAGTGCCTCAAAAAAGGGTCTTTAGCCAGTGTGCGTTGCATATGTCATACGTAACTTATATGACATATGTCTGCGTTTTGTATTTTCGGCAATAACTACTTCCTCACAGAAGATCACCCTGAAAATTATTTTTCATACCTGAAAATACCTGAAATACCTGAATCTTTTCCTCATTCCTTTTCTTTTTTTTATGTAGCGCCTGTAGCGTTACTTGTGTTAATAGAGACGGTAATATACCTACCATTAAATTTACCGTCTGCCTGTCTAACGACCTTTACATAAAGAAAGAGCTTTTACAGCATTATAATGATGGCACTGTTCTTGAGTACTTTTTGAATAGGCTCTTGATTTATTTTTTTCAAAACATCTGTTAAATTGTAGGTAAATACTATAGTCCTAGGAATTTCTCCAAAACAACAAGCTTTCTCAATAAATGTGTATACACAATTCTATTTTCAGAAAATTATATTAAATTTCATTAATTCCATGGGTGTTATAATATTTAAAATCCTTAAATTTTTAATTATGCACTCTTACAAAAACTGAGAATATCTAACCTAACCTAACCCTTTTAGTACCGTAGCATTAAATTTTCATCGGCGGCAAGCTTGCCTACACTAATTCGGTTTAGATGTTTAATTGTTAAAAATAAACAGACGGACAAATTTGCTTTCGTGTATATTATGTCATTTTTGATTGATATGTTTTACGTCAATAAATAATTTTGAATTTTAAAGTAAAATATACTTAATAAAAAAAAAAACTTTAAAAAGTAAACGGGTAAAGGGTTTTGCGTTTTACCGGGAACATTTCCTATTTTTCTGTTCAAAAGAATCGGTCTACAAAAAATATTTGAATAAAAAATTAGTTCAATTAGTCTAGTCGTTCTCGAGTTTTGCGCTTAGCAACACTTTTAGCGATTCATTTTTATTTTTATATATAGATAGATAGATAAATGTAGTTTCTAGACGTATTAAACAAAGGCCGGCATTAAAATCTAAAAGAAAAATAAAAGTTAATCATCGACAACCACCGTTCAATCATGACAAAGACAATGGATGAGCCACAGTCTATAGGGAAGGGGATAATAAAGTACTGAAAAGAGTGGGAGAACTCCAATCAATATCTCATATCCCTGTGGGGTGAGTTAATATTACGAATTACGATATTTCATGCTGCGAAATAAGTTACTTTCAACAGTGTGTACCAATAATTTTTATTTATTTATTTATTTATTTATTTGAAAAGGCTTACCAACTAAAGACATACTTAATCACAATATACAATACTCACAGAAAGGAACATCACTTGAGATTAATTAAATTACATTAAATTATAAATAAATCAACAAATGTCAATGATATCAAAAATACCTAGAACAACTTACCTATTACTATAATCAATCAATAACCTAAAATCAAATCAAATCAATAAAACAAAAATATCAATGAACAAAAGAGAGAAAAAATTCAATAATGTCAAAAATACAAAAAACATATTTATGCATTAATACGGTCGGTACACTGTATTTAATGTACACTTTTAAATGGTCCGATTCTATTTGAGAAAATATCAATGTCACACTAGTGAAATATTTCATTATAATAACGCACAGCACAAGAAACCGGTACATGTATACTTATCATCATCACAGCCGTTGAACATAATCCTACCCTATTATTTTTCCAAAGGACTGGTCAGAAGCAACATGGATCCACCGTGACTCGTAGCCCTTTTATTAATTACTAGATGTTGCACGCGACTTCGCCCTCGTAACTTTATAAAATATAGCCAGCTATAGAAGCTACATTATCAATGTGTATATCAAATTACACATTGATAATGTAGCTTTCTATAGCTGAAAGAATTTTCAAAATCAGTCCAGCAGTTTGGTACATAAGTTATAGAAAAATGGTCTCCGCTCAGCATGTAGTCTTGATGATCTTGATTCCGCGGAAGTCGTTTTATTTACATTACTTACATACTTATTAAAATAGCGGTACCTATTTTAATTTTGCAAAAACAGTAAATTAGATTCTTAGTAAACTAAGGAAATAACGAAACTATTGCTGATCAATCTTTCAGTAACGAAAGTTTCACACAAAACACGGGACGTCTCCGTGGCATTCGAACTTCATTGAATAACTAATGATGGCCCCAGTCGCTAACTTGATCCTGCTTTCGTAACTGAAAAGTTGTGAAGAAAGAGCTCTGAAGGGCTGTATTTTCTGTCACATTATTTATTTTTTGTACTATTTTTTTCCCGCGACTTCGCCTTCATCCCTCTGAAAAAGTACTTTTTTCTGTATGAATGATGTACCCTATTATACTCGTATGTCCTTTCCTGTACTCGTGGCAATGTCTATACAAAATTTTATATTAATAATAACATATAATAAATCATTTATTAGATGTAAGTTTTTACAAAACATTTATCTTCGTCTAAATTATAAACTACCATAACTAAAATTACTATAATGGTCGCGTGAGTAGTTAGGACCTATAAACGTAACAAATAAACAAAAAAGTCAGATATTAAGTAAAAATAAAGCGTACCTATTGAAGTTATACTGGAATATACTGAAAATTTAATTTGTCTAATATTATGTACAAAAATGTGAACGACTTGACAAAACCGTAGCCATACCCGTGTACGCGTTCCAGTGTCGCTATTTTCGAGACAATGTGTCTTGCGGTTGGCGTAATATTATGGTTACAAATTGTATTGAATTCCTCGAATTCCTGCTTGTCGCCGTTCCAGCCGCATACCACTTGCGGTCACCCGGCTACCTCTGAAACAACTAATTTCGCTAATCAACTACTCAATTAAAACACATTATGCCTAAATTATTCAAAGGCAAGTCTGGGATAGACGTACCAGTGGGATGACTAGGTATTGCATTGTGCATTTTCATTTTTTAACCTTTGACGGGGTTGACCTTAAAACGGGGTGTTATAAGTTTGACGTGTGTGTCTTTGGAATAGTAGCTCCATTTGAAAAAAAAAAAATCAACGTTTTGGCGGGAGTACCTACCACCCTAATACTTGAGAAAGATGAGAGAGGTTTCTATATACCTACTCGTATGATTCGGAAAACTGAACTAAATTATTAGCGCATAGCAGCAATAGCAAACAGCTCTGCGTTAACAACATTTGGTTTAGGTAAACCATTATTTTAAGCAAATAAAACGCAGCGCCAGTTACACCAAATTGCTTAGTTATATGGATATTAAACAACGAAAATATACATATAGCATTCTTATTCATAAGCTACCATATTTCCTTTCGTGGAAAGTTACATTTTGTTTAAACCTTTTTGATAATTGACTATGTGAGAATACTCTGGACTGGGCCGACTTTGTAATTAGACGACATTGGAATTTTGGTAGTCCATGGCTGTGAAATACGCCCAACGCTGTAGGTGATCGAGCATCAGTTCACTAATGGTGACTTGTCATACAAAATATGTAATATCTAATTAGACCTTTCGCTTATTATTATAATTAAGGATTTTTTACTATTTACAATACTAAATCATAATAATTTATAATTTATAATAATTTACTATTCAAAACTATCACTTGAGAAAAAATTGTGTGTAATTATTGCATACTCCAATTCCCTTATGATGAAAATCAAAAAATTAGATCCTCCATATTTTCTTTTTTTAAGTGTCAGAAAAATTTACTCTTTTTTTGTGTCCCCCCTTGGGGTTATATTTCATCACATAGTACAAACACAGCATGATATAACATAACTACATTAGTGGAGGGGGTTACCAAAGTTCATACATTTCCTGGCATCCTCCTTTAAAAGATTGTAATGGCTAAGATTAGGACAAAACTTATGTTTTCCTACATTTTCAGTCCACAATCAAAATCTCATTACACCGAATTGTTCAAAGAACAGACTTAAAGAAATAGAAATCGATAACATGATAAATAGAGTTGCGAAAATGAATCCATTTTATCTGACTTCATTGATGGAGACTTATACGTATTTAATGGTGAGTTTTTAAACTTTCCAATAATGAATGCTAAGGTTGAGTGTCTGAGACTTCATTGCGCTTCGCTTCGCTACGAAGTGCACTTGAATTAATGATAGAACGGCGGAGTGTCGAAACAATCGATGGCCATACTTTAAAGCATTTTTATCCTCCGAATATGTTTAAGGTAAAGTAATTCTCATTAGTCTGTGCTAAGGCCTTCCTTCATGCAAATGATAGCGTTAAGAGGAAAGAGAGGGGAATTTAAATTTACGAAGCATTTGAAGAATTTTACTAGCAGTTACCTACCTACAACTTGCGCCATCTTTTGATTAACTGCAGAACTAAAATTAATATAAAAAAAAAATTAATCTTAGATTTATTTTCTTTTAAATAGGTTTAAAAAAATATTGTTTGAACATTAATTAAATTATTTATTGTTGATTTTTTTAAGGCATGCATGCTGACTGTTACTTGATGAACTTGATGATATAAGTTAACACAGCACAAGGGGGAAATAACAGTTACATATTTGATGCTATGGCAAATGACGCACCTATACTCTTTCTCTATTTTAACGTCACCTGACAGGTTGACATTCCACTTTATGGTAGGTGCATGGTAGGTGGCTACCGTAACCTATAATACAACAGCAACGCCACAGGTGCTGCAAGTGCGCTGCCGACTTTAGTAGGATTAAAGACAAGGGATTAGGAACAGGATAGGGAAATGGGCTCTGCATACCTTAATCATTCATAGAAACACAGTAGCATACATGCTGTTATTTCACGGTGGTCTTGGTGTTTAATTTAAAAAAAAAATCTCAAAATCACACAAATTAATAATAAATACAGTGGAAAATGAATCTACTTCAGATATTGAATCTAATGATTTTTATTTGGATATGTGAAATCTAGAAAAATATTTAAATATTTTAATACTTTTTAGAGTCTTCGCAGACTACAGATTTTCTATCGGCCGATAGTTTGGCCGATTTTTGAATCAGTATGAAGAAGTAAATCACTAAATGTGCGCACTTGCATATTCATACTGATTAAAAAGCCGACCAAACTATCGGCCGATAGAAAGTCTGTAGTCTGAGGGGACTTTTATGGTATCAAGATCACTTGTAGTACCTAAAACAGATAATTTTTGTTTATCTCATCTTCATTGGCTTGCATTGTTATATTTGAAGTAGAGTCCCAAGTGTTTTTGTTACTTTTAGGGCCTCTTTCACCATCTCTGATCATTTAAAGTCACCGGGAATGATGGAGCTGATATACCTTTGTTTGTATGGTAAATAATTAAAAAAAAAAAATCGCCTCTCGAAAGATGCAGTAAACCGAGTGCATAATTTAATAAAACATAAAATTATTTCTAAAAGTAACTAATCAACACTTTACTTGTAGTTGGTGAAAGAAGTCTTTAAAGTAATACAAACTATACTGAAATTCATAACTGATCTTAGATTTGTTTAAAGTTTCAATTACCCTTAAAACATCTCATTCGACTAATTATTACATTATGTTGTTTTGGTAAGTGTTAGAGTGTGAGCAGTTGCCAGCTGTGCCGTTGTTAAAGCTCGCAACATCAATATGCCATTCTTGGTTCGTCCGTAAAGAACATTTTACACTTACCAGTTATGGATACATTTTGTTTCAAAACAATTGCTGATCGTATAATTTATAGCATCAATCTTGGAATGTTGTAAAATCTGTAATACTTAATATTATGATTGCATAAAAAATCTGTACTAGTATCTATTATCTCAATGCAGCTAAATATTTAAACTATTGGCATATTAAGCTGTTGGTGTGGCGATAAATAAATAATCTCTGTCCGAGACTGTGCCCAGTTTAATCCAAATCAATTAAACAATTACCTTGTATATTGTTAAGTACCTATATAAATTGAAAATTTTCATTTTTATTTTAAATCCTGTGAAACATTTTGATAGTGTTACTAAGTTTCTTCGGTCTATTTTAAAGATATAAATAACCGCTTGCAGTCTCATCGTAAACCAGGTGTTTTCCTGACCCCGTGTATACAGTCTCTCTAAATCTCGTGAAATGTTTATTTATAGGGCATTAGGAGAGACGGATTTCCGTTTATTCTGCCTTCCTTTCGGTGTACGCGTTTTAAGACAATTTTCACTTTATCTACTTTAATTTTCTATTACCTAAGAATTGGGCTAGATAAGAATAAGAATTGTCTTGTTTTTCACTGTCTTTTCATTTCTAGACGTGCTCCAGCTGCCGTAGTTCTTGTATGTATGTACTTCGTTTTTTTCGTGGGATTTACATTAAATTTATTTACATTACTAGTGAGTATTAAAATAGGTATCTACCTATTCTTTTCTTTGATTTGGTTTTTTTTCTTATGTTAATGCATGCTATACAAATATTATAAAAGAATTTTTGAATGTGAATAAGTTGTATATGGCTTCTTAATAAATAAGAAGTAACTCTCTCCTCCTAGAGAGTTACTTACTGTCACGTTCCTTACGGACTCCGGTTCACCTATGCTACGTCTCACCTTTGAGGCCTGGATATGTAAAGGGGAACCAGTCCTCCCCTTTGTCTCATCAGGTTTGACTAGCCCGTTGGATGAGTGATTATTGTGCTTGTCGTAACGGTGTGTCTTAGGGCTCCCGCGTTGCCTGCGTACCTCCACTTTCGGGTAAGCCGAGTTTCTGACAGGGAGCGTAGCTCTTCCCGCGCTGGATAGCCGTGGCGAGGCACCGATGTCGTGTCATAACGTCCCCGCGATCGCGCCCATCTACGGCCGCGCTAGGATGTCGTTGGGCTTTAGCCGGTAGGAGTTCGGCATAAACTTGCAGCATCCCTACCATTGCCTGCAGTATCCATGAGGATTTCTAAAGTTTAAAAAAAAAGGCTCCTGAGTTCGGTTACAGAGTACACGTGTCAGAAGTGAAAGTTCTTTTATGTAGTAAGCGGTAGACGTCATGCAGAAACGTTACAAGAAGCGTCACGTGATCGTTAAACTGCAGCGTCACACAATATTCCACACAAGTTTTCTTATGTAAAGGTAGTCAGACAGGCTGACGGTCCATTTGATGGTACCATCAACACAATACAACAGCAAAGCCATAGTTGCTGCAAATGCTTTGCCGACCTCAGTAGGATAGAATATAAAGGATTAGAAGAGATAGGGAAATAAGCTCCGGCACCCCTTACACACTTGTGTGCTATTGTATTACACCGTTATTTTACTATGGTCTTCTTTAAGGAGGTGGTTACTGTCGCCAAACAGGCTGCCTAAGTTATGACTGCGAAATGCAGTTTGCCCTGCCACTAGTATAAATAAAATAAGACTGATTAAATTAAATTACATTAATGTAAGCAAACATTTTAAATAAAGATTAATCCGCGAATCTTCCATTTCCTAAATTTATCAGAAATTTTATTTTGTTTAACTCCTAAAAATTGTATAAAAATTTTATTCTACTATAATATTCTCGGTGATAATATTATTACAACAAAATACCTCTGAGAGCTTAGAAGGCCCGACACATCTGGTACACAGTTAAGAGCAATGTATGACATCAATAAGGCACTCTATACAAGGCCTGCCCTTTGCATTTGAAGTACCAACTCACAAAATATATCTGTCCTCTTCTTACACACGTGAAAACCTAATGTAACATCATCTATCTCAGTCGAAGGTCGTGCAAAAATTTTTCCAAGCCGTTAGTCGAACCCTTTACGAAACGGCTAAAATGAGCTGAATATATTTAGCGTCAAATGAAAGCATTTGTTTTGATCTACATAATAGAAACCTTTTTTTGTAAAATATTTCGTTGCATTCGCTTTTATGAAGCCGCTGACGGGTATTTATCATCTTTATAGGATTTGAACATGCGGATAATTGAAAATAAATGACATGATGTCACTTGATAACTTTTATTGTATTGTAGTTATATTAAAATTGGTGTTTTATATTAGTCTAACGCTTAGAGTTAAGGGATTCACTGAGACAAATGATATTGACGTTTGACCAACTTTTTTATGAAACTATTAGCTGACCCGGCGAACTTTGTACCGCCCCAAAATCATTGTTAAATAATATATACTAATAACACCCGCACATTACAACAACATGAGACCAATCGATTTGACAGTTTCTGTCGATTTGACAGTACAATTCCCGATTTCCCGCGTCAATGTGTATGTTAGACGTTATACCTATTGCTTTATTAACGCGGACGAAGTCAATGGCAACAGTTGGTACAACAAGAAAAAAGATTTCAAAATTACTAAGCAAAATTATTAAAAATTCCACTGTTTATTTATAGATGAGCATATGTAAGTACCTGCTATAAAATATATGCCACTAATGAATATTAACGATTAATTGTTGATAAATTTCAAGGTAAGATATGAAATGTAGTATCTGTATCAATATCATCAACACTAATTGATTATGAATTCCAAGTGCCTGGAACAAAAACTTTGTGCGCATTGTAAAAATATCAACTATTCCACATAGGGTTGTCAACGAATAATAGTATTTAATTAATAAAATAATTATATTAGTTAAGTATTTTTAAATAATATGCTTAATTCTTGTCAACTTTTGAAAGTAACTGTTCAAAGTTGGCTCTAGTCTGGATCTGCGTTGTATTGATTTTTAAATGCAGCTATTAATTTTAAAATAAATAAAAATCGCAATATGTATTATGAGTTGCAACTGGATTGTTAGCAAGATTGAAATTTAGCTTTTATATTAGTGTTTAAAACATTTATGTAAATATGTATTTAGGTTTTACTATATTCTTATATAAATATAAAATATTTTTGTATGTCTCATTATTGTATATTTTAATTTGATACAAACTTATTGAGCAATTATTAAATTATTGCATATTATTTAATAAAAACATATTTTTTTATGTTCTCTCTTCTAATTTTATTGGATTAGGAAATTGTTTTTAATTTAATATTTTTTTATACGTACTATACTCACCCTGCCATAAGCAAGATACATCGCACAACTAGTCCTGCAACTGGTCCACACAGTTACATAGCTCAAAACATAGTCAACATTCTCGACAACAAATTATTTACAGAATTTTTACATGGCATCTCAACCGTTCATAATTTATGCTTGGACACGTTGTGTTAATCCCAGGTCTTGCCATATAGAGCAAACATATCTAGTAACATTATTATACACTGCCTACATCTCATAGGCTCATTAATAAAGTCTTCGTATTCATGTAAAAGCTCAGTGTACTGATTTATTAACTTCGTGGGATAGCATTTGAAATGTGTTTAAGTATTAAATTTCAATACTAAACAGTTAGATTTAAAAATAAATTATTTATTTATTCAATTTATTAAAAGGGTTGTATTTATAAAAAAAAAGTACCGACTTTATTTTTAAAAAAAAATTAAATCAAATTCGTAGTTCCAGAATTTAAAGCTTTCAAAGAAACTCTTCAATTTTCTCATAATAGTACTAACCCACATTAGCTACTCATATTAGATATTAGTTGTAGTTAATAGCTAATATGCATAGTTTACCACCTTTCAGCGCCATGTCATCACTTGCAACTCACATTGGTTTTTCGGCACTGAGTAATTTAAATATATTATTAATGTATTATTCTATATAATTGTTTAGTATTTAAATTAATTTTAAAGATTTTAAGTAACTAAAAGCAACGTCACTCATTGAGCGATCTTTCTTACGAGGCTAGTTAAGAAACTATCTTTCAGCGCTATAATTATGTCATCACTGGAAAGTTGGCAACACACATTGGTTTTAAGGCACTAAGGAATTTAAATATATTATTCTATATTATTATTCTGAGAATTTTTTATTATTATTCTCAGAATATAAGTTGTCATTAACTTGCAGAACTTGTGTTTGCACGCAACTACAAATATAAACCTGACTGACACCTAAAGAGCCGAACACATTCTGGTAATTAATCTCCAATTAAAGATGCAAGGAATAAATACAGCCCTATTAGGTCTCGTTTCATTAATTAAGAGTAGTAAATGTGTCTTTAAAGTTCTTGTTGAAATGGATTCTAGACTCGTCCGGCCCTGCTTTACATTCTACTGTGATCTCTGATGAATACGCGTTATCAATATTATTGTCTTATTACGATGTAGGGTTGTCAAAACTAATGCCACTGTTATTCGCAATTTTTTTTTGATATTTTTAATAATTTATTTTTTCACACAAGGAAAACATGATAAAATTCCCAGATGGAAGCAAAAAAATACGGTAAGTTCTTATACATTATATAATCGTTAAATGGACTCCATAAAATTAAATGCCTATATACCTACTCATCCCCACAACTACAATTCAAATATCGAACAGGTGTAATAATTGTGTAGAAGATTGTATTCAAATTTTCCCACAAAAACTATTTCTGTATTTTTGACGTGTAACGTATATGCAACACAGTGGTCCTTTAAGCGACTGAATGAAACTGAGTCCTTTGGACTTAGTATATGAGGTCCATACGCGGATATTGAGTCACTAATCTTTCTTTTTGCTTTCATCTACGATAAAATTACATTTCATTTCGACCTCTTACGATATGTATTTTTGATAAAATATGTATACTTAATTCATAAATTGTGTAAATAATATGAAATCTTGTTATTAAAATTTAGAATCGACATCCATGCTAATTCACGCCTTAACTACTCAACCGTTCCTCATGAATTTTCGCATATTGTCAGGGATATAGAAAAGGACGTAGGATACCTTTCATCCAGAAAAAAGCAGCATTCTCAAGAGATTCTTTAAAAATAAAAATAAAAACGCCTGGAAAAATTATAATAACAATAAAGATTGAATAAATTATTGCTCATGTTTGTATTTTGTTCTTTTTACCTTTTTATCCTAGAAAAATTTTAGGTTTTCCCTGGATTGTCCAAAAATATAAAAACTTGTGGCGGCGCCACCGTCGTCACAGTGATAAAGATGTCAACCGTTATAACTCATTATAATTTCTCATGTGTTGTTTTTCAACGGGGCTGAAGACTTACCTATTTTATATAAAAAATTTAGTCTTTATTTCTTTGTGCTGGCAACCCTAATGCACTAAAAGGACACTGTAAATTGATCACAGAGCACGCCGCCAGCCGCGGTTTATTAGATGCGTCCATCCAACTTAATTATTCAGTTACCATTACTATTCCATAATACGTTACATTACTCGCACACTTTATTTCTTACTAGCTGGTGCCGGCGACTTCGTCCGCGTTGAACGATGAAAGGTACCCTATGTCCTTTCTGATGTCCCAGACAAAGTGTATGCAAAATTTCATGGTGATCGGTTCAGTAGTTTTTGCATTAAAGAGTTACAAACATCCATACATACTTTCGAATTTGTAATACTAGTACGGATATAATAAAATCTTGAAAAACTTTTAAATTACCTATATATTTCTGTATTTAGTATAGTAAAACTACTATAATTTACTATAGACTTCGAGCATGTCGAAGTAATTTAACAATAGATAGGTAGGTACTCTAATTTTAAGTCTAATTAAACAATGTGTAGAAGTCGTAAAAGTTTAAACCAATATGTTTAAGACTATTCTCCTTATGCAAACATACGAGTATTATTGGGATTGTTAGAATCCTTCCATATTTGAAAATGGCTCGTATCTCGTATAATAACTCATGATAGGTAACGGGGCTTGAGCGGTCACCATGTGCCCGCTCTGCGGTTGGTCGAAGCGACACGTATTGATGACGTCATCACTCAACGCGCCAATCCGCGGCCGCGCTCGGCTTAACTGATTTCAGTTTTAGTTCAGTTCGAAATTCAAATTTGTAACGTGTCTGTTTGTGCTGTTTTGTTTAGTGGAGAAAAATGGTAGTTTCTGTTTGAGCTTTGTACATCTATTAGTACTCAGTCATATTCGGCGCGACTGGGGTTGTTAGATTCAAAATATCTACACTATTGCGACATTGTCGGATTATAACTAAATGTTAGGTATGAAATTAAAATTAAGTACATATACCTACTTTGATTTTGAAAATGAACAACTTTTTTAAGCAGACCGAAGATTATTTTTTATTACAGGAATTTTATGACAGTACCATATTATATTATTACTAGCTGGTACCTAAGACTTCAATCGCGTTGAAAAATGAAAAATATCTGGCATATTTATCACTGTGACCGGACGTGTTAATTCAGCTAATTAACTATCTGTGCGCGAAATTCCATTGAAATCCGTACAGTAGTTTTAAGTAAAAGAATAACAAACACACTCATACATTTATCCATCCTTCCCCACAAACTTTGGCATTTATAATAGGTATAAGTAGAATTATCATATAATAATGCAATAATATTGTATTGACAAAGATGCATTGAGATAATTTTGAGTAAATTCAAAAAACTTTTTGTAATTTTCTCAGATGCAATTTTTATATAAATTATGCACAAAAATCTTCATCGTTTACCTTCCTCTTTTCACTAATGAAAATCGTAACTATATTTATTGTTCAGACTGTTTGACAACCTTCACATAAACAACATTAAACTAAGTTAACTAACCAATTAATAATCAAATGATTTGCCAATTAGCAAACACACAAACACAAGAAAAGGGTGAAAATGTGAATTTAATAGAGTTACCCCATTTTTACCTATATGTAATTAACCTTACAATAAAATAATAAAACAAAAAGAACCGTCTATCAAAACAATATACAAAATGATTTAATTGTTAACTATTATATTAATATTTCCAGTGAAAATTCATCCATCCTTGACTGTGCAAACGATGAGCAGTGGTGATTCATCAAAATTAGCGCTGATTGGTGGAGAGAGCGATGACGTAGCCAGCGGTCAGCCAACCGTAGCACTCCATTGTAACTGACCTCCGCTACATTCATTATATGAAGGTAGTCACTAATAAAATCAAATGTAATTATTAAAGATTTCCAAAAAGCACTCGGCGCACTATTTTATCAGTGCATAATTCAATAGGTTTTAATAATAATATGTTTTAGTAAGATATTATTTATTATAATACTAGCGACCGGATCCTAATTTGAACGGATGCAATTTTTTCTAAAAAATATGTACACAAACTTTCCTCTTTTAATTGTCTTTGCGTTTGTGAAAACCGTATAAAAATCCATTGAATAGTTAAGAAGAAGGAGTACACAAGACCACGACATGCTGTTGTTTTTCAGTAAATGAGTAAGTAATGCTAGAACCCTTTTCCCTATCCCTTCCTAATCCCTTATAGTTAATCCTTAATAAGGCTTGTATTATAGGCAACGGTAGTCACTTAGTATTAAGTGACCGTAAGCCTGTTTGACGACTTTTACATATATATCTATACTTATAATATTATAAAGAGGAAATATTTTATTGTTTGTTTGTTTGCATTGAATAGGCTCTGAAACTACTGGATCGATTTTACAAAATTCTTTCACCTACATTTTATAAAGTTAAGCGGACGAAGTCGCGCGCAACCGCTACTTTTATATAAAATAAAAATAAATCTTGATCTAAACTAAATAAGTCTAATAAGATCACAAATTACGATGTTAAATTAAAATTATAATGAACCGCTTTTTCATTCAAAATTTTACATTCATATTTCTAATATTTCTAAAAATAAAATGTTTGAATAAAATTATATACAGAGGTTTAATTTTAGAATGTTATAACTTGTTGTTTTGTAATGAACTTTGTTTTCGTGTATAGTTTTAAAACAATTATTGTCTGTCAACATGTTGGAGAGCTCACGTTGCATGTCAAAGTTTCAGTAATGTTGCTTTAGTTAGTTAAGTATAGGGATGCAGTGTAATTACATTTTGGTTATGGGTAATGAGCACGTACAGTAATCACACTATAAAATAGATGAAATCTACCCCTGAGACTGCGTGGTCCGATTGCTTCATCCGATTGATCGGACGACGCGGTTTTTTTTTCTTGTTGGTTCGATTAAAGAATCTACGGGTTGAAGATACATTTTTAGATGTTCACTTTTGCTCTTCATAACACACTACACTAGCAACCTGACCTTGACTTCGCATAAGTGGAAATTATATAGTACACAAATCTCGTTTATCGCCTTTAAATTAGTGAAAATCTTATCAAAATTTGTTGGATGGATTAGAGAAAGAAAGCGGAGTAACGGACAGAAGCAGACGGTAACTTTATTTTACAATATGTATAGCTATATCTTATATATATATTGTTATAGATTATAGATGTAGTAAATATTGTGATACTAAACAATTATTTTAAGATGCATTTAACTTTTATTTCTCACTTATATAGGCTTGACGTAAAGGGAATGAAAGCGGACACAAGGGAACGTAGGTACCAATTTAAATCTGCGCAAAGATTTACGGGTGTTGAGTAAAAATAAAATATTAATATCACGCGAAAATGTCTGTACCTGATAGATATCTGATAGAATTGGTTACTTTTTACATTTATTAAGCCAAATGTTGATAAAAGAGGTTTACAATAAAAAAGATTCGTTTACAAGTGGTTGATAATTCTTAGAACACTACAGAGAGAGTATAGTTTCTCTTTCTATAATGAACCCGGTCTAAAAATTTTAGAGTCTGTTCACTGTTAGTATCTGTACTGTGGTTTTGTTTCGTGTGATTTACTAAAACAACTGCTAGCAGGTATATTGGACTGTAAAATGAAACCGCTAGGAATGTTGTGGTAGCCTTATACATAAGACTAGGTATAGTCTGTGCTAGAAGACAACTGAAATTCAAAAGCCAAATATTTATTTTAGTTAAAATTACAATTGATGAGATTTTTTTTTCCTTACTATTGTTTTAGTTTCACTGCGAAGTACCATACCTACACATTTTTGTGTAATGCTATTCAGTGACTAGGTATTAAAAAAAAATTGCGTGGTATATATAATGCTGATGCTTCTGCTTCCTGCTTCTGTTATGTTTGCACCAGCCTTAATAGTTAAATTATAATATTAATTAAGATTTTGTCAATATTCAATAATAAAAGGTTATATAAGTATAAGGTAAGGTTTTGCAAATATTTATTATACTTTAACTTAGGTATATTATACAATCTTAAATTTTGTAGAAGTAATTACCCAACAAACGGTATTGACCTATAACTAAATTAATTTAATATTTTAAAGTCACCGAAATTATGAAAATAAAAATAATTATTTGAATATAATTACATATTTGACTGTGTTATTTCTTTAATTCATATGAGCATAATAATTTGTTCTTTACATCCACTGACTTTACGTTACACCACTGTCTGACAAAACAGAATTAAAAAAAAAAAGTAAATCCGAAATAACGAATTATATGAAAGGTTTGAATTAGTCAGCTTAAATAATTCAATTACTGTTAAACGATTTGCCTCATTCTAGACTTTAGGGCCACAGTAAATTATCCATTAAAAAAACAATGGGACATGAGTAGGCAACAAAAAATAATTTAACAAGCACTTTCACAACCGAGCGAAAATTTGAAACTAAACCCCTACTATGTTTTACTATCTCGACGCGATATCGGATTTTGGGTTAGTATCCTAATGACTAGGTCTGCAAAATGACCTTATCAGCATAAAGACTGAATCTCAATATGACCAGCTCTCTACAATAGACCAGTTTAAAAAAAAGACTAGGTAGAAGAATGTGATCGCATCCAGCAATCTCCTCACCCGGACATGTGGTTCTACTGACTTCTGACTGACGGTATAAACAGTCTCAAGTTAGAGTTGCTGGCGTTAAGTTAGTATAATAAGTTTAAAAAATAAATAAACAAATAAATATATAATTTTTATATATAATAAATAATTTGCTTTTGTGGGTCGTTTTTAAGGTCTTTGGACCAAAAGCTAGTTAGGGATTAGGAAACGATAGTGTCCATTTCACTATCCTTTCACTGTTCTTACCGGATGCTTACAGTATGATACGTAAACTACAGTTATCAACCCTGGTACAGGTGTTTACGGGTCATGGTGGGTTTGTAGATTAACTGCAAAGAATCAAGAAGGTTCGCGCAAGCAAGGTTCGCTGGAGCATGATATTGATATCAATCTGAGTGCAGATAATCTGCACCAAATCATGAAAAACAAACAAATAGTCAAAAAAGTTTTAGACTTCTGCCACAAAGTGGCAAAGTGGATACGAACACGGATCTTAACGTTTCTACATAATTAGTTATTATAAAGAAAATTTAATTAATAACTTTAATTTTTTTACTAATATCACAAAGACACATTATTATAACGAGTTATACATTATATGTATTATTATAATACATTATAGTGGTATTATTATAACGATTGTTAGAAATTAATTATAAGAATTACTACTTAACTCACTTCAATGGAGGTTGAAATATTTAATTTTTACAATATGTACCTACAAATGTGTCAAATATAGAGTTACAAACTGTTAGTGTCAAATATAAGATTTAAAGGAAAAATAAACTATTTTAATGGGATTTCATAGAATTTTTATTATCTTTACCTAATGCAAAAGATCCGCTCAAATCCGTCAAATAGTAACGTATACGGATATGGGTACAGATCTATTTTCTTCAGCGGATATCCGGCACATCACTAGTTATAGACAAAGGAAGCCCCACACGTACCATGACGTGGATCGTCAGCCTATCTGACTACCTTTACATAAAAAAAATTGCTACAATCAAACATTGAACCTCCATTCGAGAATATTTAGTAATTAGACTGGCGCGCTGCCAACATCACTATTAACACTACCGATGAAACACAAAAAAATTTATTTGCCAGTAACGCATTTAAATACATTGACAAATTGAATTATCCTGAACATTGCGATTATAGTACACCACTCTCATTGAGTGGGTATAAATTTACGCTTTATAGTACTTTTTACATAAATATATTTCTTGTTTGAAAATTCTGTTTGTTTAATTTATACTAGGGACTCGCTACCGCATTTCTACAGATTATATACAACATAAACATATATTCCTCGCGTATCGATCTTTCCATTAAAAGAAAGTTATCAAAATCTGGTCTGGTTAGAAGTTCCAGGAAAAATTGGATCCATGTGAGGCCGTGGGCCAATGAAATTAAAATAAAATACATATACGAACAAAATTTGTGGTTACTTGTATACGTGTCAAGGGAATAAAGTTTTAAAGCTATATGACTGTATATTGAATAAAATTTTTAGTTTATGCATTTTGCATTTAGTGTTGCTTGTGTCTACTTATTATTTTTTTTTAATAATAGGTTTGCTCTTGGCCTATATATAGCCACAGATTAACCATGGTTAAGGTCAGATATAGTCGTGCAGAACCTAAGATATAGTATTATAGTATTAATGTAAGAATATTAACTAAAATTATGAACTATTGTTACCTAATTATAAAAAGGATGCACAAAGACCCTTGTGCATCCTTTATATGCACTACTGTAAATTGTCGTCGTCGTCGTCGTCGTCGTCGTCGTCGTCCCGCCCCATAAATGTCTAAGTGTTACTAGATTATAAATTTTGTAAAATGACAATAAACGGCCCACGGGGTGGTGTAAAATTAAAAAAAAAAAAAAAACAAACACATTCTATAAGTACACTGTCAGCCTGCCTGCCATACAAATAATATAAAAAACCTGAAATGACCGCTATACATTTTTGTTGTAACGTTTCTCTAGTCCTTTGTACAAAACTAATGCGCCATGTCACTAGAAGAAAACCAATTAAATGACAAAGTATTTATTGCTTCTACTCCATCACGAAAGTGTAGCAATACAAAAACTATTGGAGTCATGTAGCAGAAAGCCATAATGTGAGAGTGATATTACATCCAAACCATCAAATAAATTCCTGTCCCTTTGCACATAAATCTGACCCCACGAGTCGCAGTTACGCGCAGTACAAGTAAACAGACAGTTACTAAACTTGAGGTCACACAAATCAGAACATGCTTTTCCAAAACTTACTCGTAAAATAATTATCTCTCTCTCTCTCTTCTAATACCGATTTTATAAATAAAAGTGATTATTAGTATATAATTTTACATTTATTTATTTACATTCTTAATTTTAATTTTTTTTACAATATAAATAAATATAAATAACAATAATAAACTTAAAACTAGTTTGTTGCAGGTGATGGTTAGGGTTGGAGAGGAACCTCCTGACATTTCGTGCTATGTCTAAAAGTACTACATTCTGTATCTTTTCTGTTTTTATTTTTATTTTTATTTATTTATTTACAAACAAAAAAAAACAATTGATGGTACACAATCTACATAATTAATATAAATATAAATATTATTATTAATTATGAGGCCTAGAAATAGCCTGACATTTTACCTATTATAGTTATTGTTTACACAAATATCCGCGTCAGCGCACACCGATAATATATAATGCACAGTTCCATTAAGTAGTCTCTGTATCCAAATCCATTAAGTAAGCGCCACACATTACGAAGAGAGACATTCGCGCGCCTGAGTTTCCTTCTGCATTGTATTACGAAATGGTATGGTATAACTAATGACTACATTAAATTCAGATGCTACACTGCTGTCTCATTATACTGTGTTCTAGGTCTTGCTCAAAACCGTCGGGCCCTACTAATGGGGACAGAAAATTACCCATCTATTTAATTTCCCGAATACGTAAACGAATTAGGCTGGCAACTTTGAAATGAATTACATTTTGCACGGTTGACTTATTGTCGACGAGAGGGAAGTATCTCTTTCATTTTTTATTGAATTAATGATAGTTTTCAATTTAAAATTTAAAATGTACTTAGTTGAAAATTTAAGATTTATGTGCGCCTAATTTTAGCCAATTTCGTTGTGTTGCAGGGGATAGCGTGTGAGTACTATAAAAGGCAGTGATGGATCAGTGTATCTTTTGCTCGGCTATCCGTTAGGCAGACGCAGCTTCGAATGTTAGTTGGACATGGAACTTGAGTGTTTTTCAAATCAAATCAAATCAAATTATTTATTTGCATATTACATGGGTGTAAAACCAGATGCCATAGATAAAACAACGTCCCAGCATGTACTACCACCACATTTGGTGTGCAAAATATAATATCAATGTCAGTTCAGTCAAGTCAAACAAAGTCAAATTATTACATAAAATTATCACATACTCGTATTATTAGTCAAATTTAAAATTTAACATGCATCAGAACACTATTCTAGAACGTGTCCTTTAAAGACTCATCCAGAGCTTACAATTTCAGTTGCAGATTAGATATATCTTGATTATTTGTTTTAAATGTGAAGAAAATTGTGATGTAACAACTGTGTGAGGATATAACTATAACTATATACCACAAAACATTCCTCTGTTCTCACCTTCTTCCTCACTTACAGGATCTGCGTCAGGCAGGGCACGCTGCATTTCACAGTCATATTTTGGGCAGGCTATCTGGCGGCATTAAGCATCCTCTTACAGAAAACCGTGAAATAACAGTGTTATTTTAATTTCTATAAAATGGTCATTCCATACAGATCAAATCAAATTCAATCCAAATAAATAATTCCATCCAGCACTAAGAAGCTGACTTCTAGACGACGCCGCCTAGAAGCTGAATTAAGAATATTTATTGTCTGAACCAAAATGCACGAGACATCCCCTTCTTATCGGGATTAAAAATAAATTATAAGCAGTTCGGGTATGGTATTGGTGTAGGATGATTCGCGTATTTTCCCGGCATCCGTGCACCGGATCCCTCCCACTAACAATCCAATTTGCACGCTGACAATTCAAAAGTTTAACCATGAAATGTTTGTTTAAGGACTTTAGAAAGGGGGCAAATCTCAAATCTCCTGTTGTGAACAGTGACATGGTACAAAGATTCATTCTTTGCTTTTCCGCTTACAGAAAATTGGCAAATAGTACGAAATGTTGGCAAAACAAAAGCGTTCTATTTATAAGGGCCAGTATTATAACTATATTTATTTTCAACCATATTCCGCTCCCAGCTTTGAAAGGATGCAAATTTTTTTTGTGCAAATTACATATACAAATCTTACCTTTATGAAGCGGATAGCGACTTACCTTTATTAACAACGACTAACGAGCTGTGGCTGTAAATAAATACTATCTGTTTCTATACTTGCTATAATATTATAAAGAGAAAAGATTTGTATTTTTGTTTATATTGAATCAACTCAAAAACTACTGGTCCGATTTTCGAATATCTATTTTATAAAGTTACGCGGGCGAAGTCGCTTGCAACAGCTTATTAATTAAGGTTGTTTCCGTATTCGACAGATTCTTTATTGGACAGATTCCTAATTCGTCAGAATCTTAATTCGACAGATTCTTAATTCGACAGAAAAGTACAGTCGAGCGGATTCAACACTATACATCTATTGTCCTGTAAATCTGCATTCAGCAAACAATTATTATTATTATCAAAATGTACTTATTACGCAATAATTTTATATGTAAACTGTAACCTACACAAGGGGATATGCAAACCTTTCAATATTTTAAAAGCGATATTTTTATGGTTTTTATTGCTAGTGAAGCACTTACAAGATAATATCACCTACCATGCACAACGTTACAGAGGGTCATCTTAAAATCCCTTCGGCCCGAGGGTTGCCGTAATAAAAAACAGGTCAAGGGTGAAATGCAAAATGAACAAGATTTATTTTTAAAAGTTTGCGTATGAGTTTCCATAGAGTGGATTTTTATGGTACTACTAAGATTACCTGCTCATCCATTAATATTTGCCAGTAGAATAAATAAATTTAAAATTAAAAACGATCTATATATATCTTATGGACTTCAAAATTTTTCAACCGATTTTGATGAAGTTCACCGGGTGAAACTATGAAGTTTAGAAGCGATCGGGTAGAATTATTATAAAACAAAGTTACTCTCCGCCTGTCAGTTTCTTCTCTAACTTCTAAACTACCCGATGAATATTGATACGGTTTTCACTTATGTAAAGAGCGATAACAAAAAAGTTTTGTACTACACTCGCTTTCGTAAATATATTAAAACTAATACAGATATACACAATTATAAACAAAGGTTTGGACCAGCAGCAGAACATATAATAAAGTCACCTAAAGGCCTATATGTATTATAAAAGAAATAGGTACATAAACACATAATATTTCTCATTTCTTGCCCTTTTATCCACTCGAATACGTTAAAAATCTGTTTCCCAGACATAATATTATTTTCCGCATGAATGGCTTTATTCATTTTCACGTCGATTAATCAGCCATCGATCGTCTGTGTGGAGGGCTCTTTACCGGACGTACAGGCAAAACTTTTAATATGCGGGATTACAGATATATTAAAATACTAGATATTTTTATGGTTTCGCTTGTGTGATATTTTTGTGTTAAATTTTCATTACAGATTTTTTATAGCAAATCTGGCTATCAGGCTGGTCTTCTTGATCTAGGCTGACTTATTCTAAGTCTAGAGTTTATTTAGAGCGCTCTTGAAGGGGTTGTCTTGTGTGTTTCAGCAGCGCAGCGGAATGAAATAACCTTAGGAAGGCGTTCGTTCTAAATTAAGGAATAAAAAAAATCATTATGTACTTTAGAATTCGGCTACTATTTTATTCCCTTCGGTGTCGAATCTCTGAGTCCATGGGACTCTTGGTCGATATAACTTGCGATAGTATATGCCAAGACGCCCCCCCCCCCCCCCCTCTAGTTTTCACGTAGTAATTCCTAAATATTTTAAATCATTTTTTTGAAAACAGAAAGTTTAAAAAAAAATAATTTGGCTCATATTTGTCTTTATTAATATCTCTGATGCCAAGAGTGCGTGCATACCCTATAATTAAAATGAAATATATATTATCAAGAAGAAAAAAGTTATGTAAAAACAGACTACGTAACAAAAACCTAAGACCTGTGACCAAGAGTGGTTTTTTGACGGTCACATAGTAAGGGTACGTTCCCATATATGCGAAGTTATATAAATCTTCCAGTGTTTGCTGTTTTGTCAGCTCACCTTTCTTCCCAATGAGATTGAGATATCACGATGCTTATTTCAAAACATGCAAATGTTTGTTTGTTCGTTGCTAGTGTGTTAATTAACAAACACACTTTGGCATTTATAATATTAATGAGGATTATAAGATTATTATTATTACAAAATGATTTCGTTTTCATATCTTTTAAAACAACCAAAAGCTTCGCACCCTAATAACATCCATTACGAAATGCAGGTACTGACAAAGATATTCCTTTGAAGATAACTCCATCAAAGAGTATGAAAATAGAACTCGTATGAGTAAGGTCGCGGCCTGCATTAGCCAAACATTATTTTACTTACTGCAAGACATTAAAATCGGTTTTAGTGTAGTTACATTAAAATTTTAATACACCAGATCTTGTCCATAAAGAAAATATCACGGAAAATTCTCATAAATTTTAAAAATAAGTATATTACCTATGAATATCCTATATTTTGATGTCTCTTTCAAGCAAATTTAAGGTAAACCTAAGTCTAGGACTATCGTTAAATAAATGATTTTACTAATAAATAGCTGTTGTATGCGACTTCGTCCGCGTAACTTTATAACTTTATATAGCCTATGTTACTCGCTGATAATGTAGCTTTCTAGAGTATCTAGAGGTGAAATAATTTAAAAATAAAGATCCAACGCTTGTCAAAAGTATAATGTCAGTCTTCAAAGCATGTACGCGGACGAAGTCGCGGGCATCAGTTAGTTCATTATAAAATACCACCTACAATACTATGCAGATACAGATTGTAGTAAATCATTATTTTTAAAAAAGCAATACATTTTTTATTCTACTAAAAAATCTTTATAATGCACTCTACATGAAGCTATCTCTCCGTCCACTATATATTTATGTATATAACTATATTATGGGTATATGTATATTAAAAAGGATAAAAGGGGAAACCGGTTGGAAAATCGTGACCATTATTTTATTCTTGCAAGTGTATTTCTTGACAAATGTTTGTGTATTTTTCAAAGCGTCTCTTAACGATCTTTCTTTGTCTCGGTTATCTAGGACATTCGTGGAACTAAGAAGGTGTCCTGAAGCATAGAATGTGGATGGAGGTCCTTAGGATTCCATCTTTATATACACGCGTAGATGACCAACACAAGTTTTATTTATTTATTTATTTCAACAATTCAAGTCGTTAGTCTTATATAAGTTTTTGCTTTTATTCTGTGAAAAAACCATCGATTGTGATTTCATGCCATATATGTTTATAATCTATAGTAATATATACTTACTAATATTATAAAAAGAGAAGATTTGTATTTTTGTATGTTTGTAATGAATGAACTCAAAAACTACTATAGATTTTAAAAATTCATTCACCTATACAGGGCGTCCCAAGACTATGCGACATGAAGGTAAAGTACCTTAAATATCGTGGATAGTATATTTTGCTGAAAGAAGACTTTATGTTATTTTAAAAATAAGTTAGTAATACTGCATTCAAAGATTTCGAACCGACTTAAATGTGAAAAAAAAATTACCCGTATTTTTATGATGCCAATCGAAAGAATGGACAAAAAATAATAATTCTTCTTAAGTAACATAATATCTTAATAAAAAGGAATAACGTAAAATGTTTGATTCAAATTTCAAGAATATTATTTATTGCCGACCAAGCAAGTAATTTTTAGAAAATCTTTGCATGCAGTATTACTAAATTTTAAAAATAACATAAAGTCTTCTTTCAGCAAAATATCCTATCTACGATATTTAAGGTACTTTCCCTTCATATCTTGGGACGCCCTGTATAAAGCAAAATTATCAGCGAGTAACATTGGCTATATTTTATAAAGTTACGCGGGTGAAGTCGCGTGCAACAGCTACAGCTAGTATCATATACGTATATAAAATCCGGGTTTTTTTGAACTATTTAATTTTTACATTATAAATAAAATCCTATTCTTTTCCGAGATCCTTGAAGAGTTGGTGCTAAAGACGTCAGGCTGTGGACGAATCGCTTCGGGGTGGTTATTCTCAACGTAAATTTTAAAATAGAGAAATAAGCACGATCGTCTCTGTACAGCAAAAGAAAATACTCGTATACCTGTCCATTGCAGTGTATTTTAATTTAAGAGCACGCATCCGTCAAAATCATGCCAGAGTCTAAATTTATGATTTCCGACGGAAAATAAACCAATGTTGTGTTTAGTTTGCAGATAAGATATTAACGTCATATTATTTGTAGTTTTATAATCTAGTACATGGCTGAAAAATATTTTAAAATATTGGGATAGTTTTCTCATTTGATCAGTTTTTAAACAACCCTTTTTTAAAACTAGCAGTCGACGCTCTACGCAGAAACGAGTCATAGTAAAATTATATGCGACAAACTTATAGAAATATTGATTTTCAAAAATTCATATAATTTATTATTACATGGCTGAAAAAAAAACCATTTGTAATTTTTCATTTAAGAAAAGTATAATTAAAAGTGACATTTTTAGTAATTTTTCGTGATATTAAACGTGTTATTTTGGGATCAAATTTGAGATATTTCTGTTTTTTCTTCGACCTAGTATGTGAAGACGTCATTTATGTTCTAAAACTATATGTTTTATTATGTTTTATATTTTTTTTTAATAACTTGTATATTTATCTGCGTAGGCCGTCGAATGCTATTTAAAAAAATGCTGTTTAGAAATTGTTTTAATGAAAATTCATTTTAAAATATTTTTAGTTACCTACTTGATTATAAAACTCGAATAATATGAGGTTAACATCTTATCTGCAAATTAAACATCTTAAACTACTTGAAATCATAAATTTTGACTCCAGCGTGATTCTAATGGATGAATGCTCTTAAGCTATATTTCAACTAACATAAATAATAGTAGATTTTATTAATGTTATACCACATATCATAAAATTAATTGATTAGATAAAAATTAATGGAGAAAATAATGGACTATTTTAATTTATGTTTTTTTTTTTGTTTAACTTTTGATTTTTTCCATTTGACATTTTTTTTAACATTTGACATAGTATTCTAATTTTTTGTGTGTAATTAATTTTGTCTAGACTTTTTCTTTGTATTTTATTATTTCGATTTTTTTTTCAATTTATTTGTTTGAGTTTGTGTACTAAATTAAATTATGCGTTCAGCTCTCATTGGCTTGCACACTGGACCTAGATGTTGAGCGATAGGGTTAGAATGTTAAGTGTTTTAAATAAATAAACAAATAATTCATGGAATAAAATCCATTAATGGATAAGAGTGAATTAAAGCATTCATTCTTGGTAGTGGAGAGAGTTGTGAGAATGAAAGTCTGCTTGCCACTACTTCTGTCAAATTCTTGTAATTTCATTCTTGATCACTACTGTAGAGTATCAGAGTGATACTGCTGTTGTAAGAGTGATCGAGAGCAGATTCTAATAGGCTCTATCTTTCTCAGGCAAGTAAATATGTGCCTTCAAATTCCTAAAAGAGGCAGTTTCAGTTCTAAATATATTTTGTAACTATCTGTGCCAGTGACTTTGTACGCGCTATAGTTTTGTTTTTTTGAAAATTCCACAGAAACCTAATATTTTTGCAGGATATAAAGTATCCTATATATTAATCTAGGTAATAAATTATCAGTGTGCCAAATTTCATTCGAGTCCCTTAAGCTGTATCTGAGATTAGCGTGCATTGAAAAGTAATAAAAATATCCACCAGTTGGATAGAAGAGGAAAAAGAAGTATCCATGAATTCACCTGTGAATTGAAGGGGTGATAAAGGTATCCGCGGATGTGAAGCCAGGCTGTGGATTCAAGTGGAAGGAGCCAAGAGAAACAGACAAACAGACATAAATAAAAAAAAAAAACGATTTTATTGAGTTCGGTAACATAAGTACGACGTGTACAATTTTTTTTTTTTTTACAAAATATTTAATGTACAAACACGGCTCGTTTACGATTTTATTATATGTATAGATAATACAATGGTAAACCGTCACTAAGTAGCAAATTAACTCGTTATGGAGAGCAGCGCGAGGGTTAAAGCGTAGGGTTGTGTAATTATTTCCAGCTTTTCGCATATAAAGCGGATTTTCAGTAATTAGGGGAGCCTTTTTTTAAATTTAGATGCGAGATAAACGTGCTCTTTCCATCGGATCATTATCCGTGTGGGCTTTCTAAAAAGTAAGCTGAAGCGGATTTTTATAACCCATATAAGTAAAAAATCCCATATGATTAGACCATATTATTATTCTATTTAAATATATGTACCAGTGCAACATATATATACAACTTGTTATAACTCGTATAACAAGTTACCCAGTGCACTCAGGGAATTACCAGGAAATTTATTTAAAGAAAATTAAGAATTTGGCTAACCATATTAGATAAATGTTTTATTTATTTATTTGGGTGAGTCCACCAATATCCCCTAACTGGATCCCCTCAGGGGATCGACATATATGACATATATGGCATATAATATGCCGTAGTTCACTGGGATGCTTCCCCTACTTGCTTATCAAGACATTTAATTATATTTTACAATTGATTTGGATAATTTTTCATTTACTTTTATTGTTTTATCTTGTTATCCTCAAAGGTTTTTGAGTATCACCGGAACCACTTTTATTCTCCTCAAACGACAGGCAGAGGATACCGTGATTTGTGAGGTGCAACCTTACTTACTTACTATACTTACTTGTACCTCTCTGAAAATAAATAAAAATTCCGTAAGTAACACCACGATGTAACAACAGCATATGTGCTGCTATTGTGTTTCGGTGCGTATTTAAAGCAGTCAAACCCCTTAACCTATCACAAACTTGTCCATATTTAAAGTCCCATCTTCCCTCTTATTTTAAAAATAGAACAACTTATGTATAACTATATTCAGCAAATAAATTAATTTGAATTTGAATTTGAATTTCCATTGTTGAGTTTTTCTTTTATAACATGTACCAGAATCTATGAGAATTCAGTTAAGCTTATTCGAATACATTTTTCAAAGTCAAGTGGTTTAGATTTATTATACTGCTATCATTAAGTACCGCACTCGTTATATTATAAACCAACTTGACTTTTCTTAAGCAGTCATGATTTCAGGTAGCTACATTTAGTACCAAAAAGGGTACCTCAACAGTTATGAACTTTAACGGCCGCCTCAACGTGGCATACTACTGCGGCAAACGCAGCGTCTAAACTCCTCACGCCTCCGCAGGTCGCCTCCGCTCCGCGTAGTCGCCCCAGCGTGGCCACCGCCTTACAGACCGTCCGGCAACAGAAACTATCTAAAATAATAGCGCGGGTGCATGAACATATGAATCTGGGATGAAGTATTTTTTTTGGCAACAGTAATAAGGCCATTAGGCCTACTTAAGTCGGCAGCGCACTTGTAGCACCAACGGTATTGCGGTATGGTAGCCACCTACCATCAAGTGGACCGTCAGCCTGTCTGAGGACCTATCACAAAAGATAAAAGAATATAATACTTTCGTAAATTCTATAAAAAAAATCAGTATTAGCAGGCCAAAGTGCGGTTCGCATCATTTGAGCAGCTCGTCTGGCGGCAGTAACCACCCCCTTACTGAAGACCAGCATGTGTGCTGTTGTTTATAATTAAAATGAAGGATTTGCTTTTTCGTTTTAAAAGGATATCAATCAAAATCAGGCCATTGTTTTCTTTCTGAACTTACACTTTGGAGAATTTGGTAAGAATAGTCTTTCTTAATTTCAGTAAGTGAATAAGTCAGATGTATAAAATTCAGAATATAAATTTTACAGATTTCATGAATACCTAAATATGAAAATGATTACTTGTATTTGGGAAATGCACTATATTTTAATACTTTCAAACTGAAATATCCATGAAACCCCTTAAATAAATTACACAATATATTTTTCCACTAAAACCAATATATATTTTTTTTACCTTATTTTACAAGTTTCAACAGTTAAAATGAAAATACAGTGATGGCCTGATCTCCATAAAAAACTGATTGATCTCCATAATTTTTATAGTATACTCGTACTTAATATAAATATAAAAACGAAAAAATCCCAAAGATTATTATTATTACTTTTTCACTGAAAAGACTTATTTATAAAGATGACACGAACACGCAGACATATTCCACATTTTTTTAATACAACCATCCTATTTTTTCCGGAGAGCACCAGAATACAGCAATAAAACACACCCACAAAGCCTTTACAATGTGAGGAACGCATGTAGCAATTATATAGCTGTCAAATACAGCCTCTTACGTCATTCATGCTTCGCGATGACAGCCCGTCATTACACTGAAAAATGTTTCAGAGGTACATTATGCTACAATCAACCTAAATGTTACGACACAAGGTTCATATTCGAATGTGGATTATTTTTATACATTGTTTAAAGTATTGCTTAAACAAGAGCGGGTAAAAATGCTAGCGTAAAAATGCTTCGTATTTTTCTGCGTTGTTTCTACCACTAATTGTTTCTTATTTTGTTTAGTTTATTTTTTAAATATATACTTATGTAGAAATGGAGACTTAGAAAAGGAAGGGAGAAAATTAGTCAATATTATATGCCAAAATTTAGTAGTGTCAGGGCACACCACGTTTCTATAAATGATGCGTGGCGGCTCATTGGATTCCTGGGCGGCCACGTTTAAATAGTGAGGCGAACACTCGCCACGAGTCGAGTCCGGAGCGGATTTAGCGGTGTGTGGGGATCCGAGGATAAGGCCACGCATCACCGCTGATGGTGGAAGCTAGGGGTTTTAGTGGGTATTCCCGGTAATAAGTCACTTCACCGGGAGAGTCCCACACTCCCCCTCGTCGACGGGGACAGTTGATAGTGCGTAAATGTCATCCCCTCCCAAAAATCCACACCGCGTTTCGCATTTTTTGATTATCATGTGTTTGATTGTCATGTGAGGGTTGCTATACATACCTATAGTCGGGCCGGCATAGCCGGACGGTAGAATCGAATATGTGTAGATGAACGTTCGACAAATTACTATACTTATAGCGGTGTCGGCAAAGCCGGGCGTTAGACATTGCCGAATGAAATGTGCCGACTATATGTATAGCAACCGTGAGTCGGTACTCCTTATCTCTATCCTCCATAGTCCATGGTTAACATAGCATCTGACGTCACATTTCGTCTTAACCAATGGCGTGCGTTTCACAATTTTGAATCTCCCTGGCGTAATTTGCACTTTTTAATGAAATAAGGAAATAATGGTTCAGATTTATAATTTCCGGTCGATTAAGATTCGAAAAAAAAATTGAAATTTAAACTATACGCATATTACCTATTGCTTTCATTTTAATTTTAAGTTATTAAATTAAGTTGTTTAACTTTATTAAGTTGTTACAATTACTGCTTGGATAGAAGACATTTTTAGATGAGTCAATAGCTCTATAAATGTGATAACCATGCCCCGAGGAAGGTTTTTACGAATCTCAAGAGAAATAGGTAACACAATATAAATTTAAATTAAATAATAACAAGTCTAGACAGCCACTGTGAAAGATAATCTGTATATTCTGAATATTTTATCTCCCTTAATATACACGTTACTCGAGTAAATCGTAATATGAAGGGCACGAAGGCCGTGAAAGTAGTACTCCCAAGGGAATTTATTCCTGAAGATTATTAAATCTCATGTCACACGATTTTAAATCGAAGCTTCTGTGTATATCATTTAAGAATAATAATGAAATTATTCCTCCATAATTAAATTAATTTATTAATGTAACTCTGTCTGTCTGTCTGTTACCTTTTTCAGCTACTCAACTGATCATAAAATTTTGCATACACATTGTCAAGGATACAAGAAAGGGCATAGCGTACCTTTCATCCAGAAAAAAAGTACTGTTTCCATGGGATCATCTAAAATAAAAATAAAAATTAACGCCTGGCATAAGTGGTATTCTGTAAGGTAGTGGTTACTGCCGCCAGACGGGCTGCCCAAATGACTGCGAAACGCAGTATGTCCTACCACTACTAAATATTATAGCTACGTTTGTGATGGGCTTTACCCTATGTCTTTGCTGTATCCCTGATAACGTGTAGTTACTCGTAAGACGTCAAAGCGTAACAAACAAATAAACAAACTTACTTTCAAATTTTTTAAATTACTTGTAAAGATTAAATTTAATATTATAATTAAAGTGTGCTATATATTAGTATTTATAATAAGACAGACATAAGTTAGGCATAATTAGGCATTACACATTAGACATAAGTTACGTATTAAACATAATTAGACATAGTAAAAAAGTTCTAACCCTTAAAACAGTTAACCACCCGTGTCATTGCATCAATCGCCAGGGATTTCCAACCCGGGAAACTCAAGGGCACGACTGCGACCGACAGTTTTACTGCGCTGCCTAAAGAATTGCGCATTTATTATTTTTATTTGGCAGCCGCCATTGTAGGCCGGAATTTTTTCCTCTCCGTTTGTGCCGTATATTGAACGTTTTCACAAAACCATTTTCAAATAATATTTACTTACATGATTTATATTACGCATTTTCATTCATTTTACAAACAATGGATGTAAAGTGAGATATTACAGCGACAATAAAAAATTTTTTTGTATACCTATAAAATTTATTGTAATTTTTGTTTACATTATATAGTATTGTAAGGCTTCTTCAGTGTAGTAGTCATCTCGCACACACATCAATTTCTTGCGTGCGACACGATACCTTCAGAAAATCACAGTAGGCAACTGGCACACATTGGCATGATGAACTAAGTCAAAATGTATGTATAACGTTTCGCCCTTTCCACATATCCCTACTAACTCTTCCCACTGGTAGAGATAAGTAGATATTTTTTCCACTTATTAAAAAAAAATTATAAAATGTTTTAAAAACTGTCCAAATATCCAACTACATATTATTATAAATCCACTAGCGCTGACCCCCCCGCAAACGATGTTTTGCCAAAAAAAAATTTTTGGGACTTATCACTTAGGGATATAAAAAATAGTTTACAATTACAACCTATTCTCAGATCTACCGAATATGATACAAAAAATTTCTTAAAAATCACTCAAGCCGTTTCAGAGGAGTTTTGTTACAAACACTGTAACATGAGAATTTTATATATATAGAAGATAATTAAACTACCCAATAGATTTAATAGGGTTTTCACTAAAGAAAAGAGGGAAAAACGAGGAAGGTTTGTGTATATTAAAAAAATGAATATAATTGAATGTATTGAGCGCCTAACAAATTTTAAAAAACCTTGAAATTTCTTACAAGGCTTATAGTTATTATTTCAGCAGGAGGTATAACCAGCGAACTTGAATGCATTATTTCGTTGGGTAATACTTATGCTCACTGTTATAAACAGCTCATAAGTTAAAGTGAATAAGATAATTAATAATAATTTCAGAAACGTCTGGAATAACATTTATCTCTGTTTAAATTGAGGCTAGACGTTGAAGTTACACAAGCGCAAATATAAATTTGCTGCAACTTAATATTTTGACTCGTAACTTTGTACGAGTATAACTTTAACTTGAAGTTATCATGTATTTACAATGCATAAGCAAATAATACTTACATTCAGTTGCAGTGAGAAGATAGAATGCATTAGATCATTATAATATATTATATATCTAGGTACTTAAGTTATTCATTGAGCTAACTGCAAAACTGTAGAATTGTTACCTGCTGCTAACTTCAAAATTGTTACCTACTTAGCATGAATTTACTTTTAAATGTTTTTAAAGATCACCAAACGTGTTATAGTATTATGTGACTTGAAAAAAATATGTAATGAGTGACTTATTATCACTCTAGATTGTGTCCGCGACTGCGTCCACGTTGAAAAATGAAAAATATAACATTTGAAAAAGTGACCACGATGTGACGACATTGGCGCCCACTTTACTAATATTATAAAGCTGAGGAGTTTGTTTGGTTGAACGCGTTAATCTCAGAAACTACTGGTTCAAATTGAAAAATTCTTTTTGTATTGGATAGTCCACATATCGAGGAAGGCTTTAGGCTATAAAACCTTTTTGAACGCGGACGAAGTCGCGGGCACCAACTAGTTTTTCATAATTTTAGACGTTCGCTCGTGAAACTTACATTTTTCCAGAATAAAAAGTATCCTATATGTTAAACCAGATAAATTAAATCTATTTAAATTTGATTTCAATTTTCTGTCCAATATCTAAAATGTTGAAATAGAATGGTTAATAAAAAAATGTTATGAACAATAGTTGTTCGCATTTGATATAACAGTTGACAGCAATAAGCATGGAAATGGAAGGAATAAACGATGTGAAAAATTGTTTTTATATCCCCAGCCGCGTCTCAGATTAAATAAGATCTCAGGGACGACGAGACGACAAAGTCCACGTGTACAGAGAAATCCTTGATACCAAACTTACACGAACTGTAGGAAAATTATATAACATTCTGTTACGTGGTTCACAGTTTAGGAATTAAGAAATCTATTTCTAACTTACTTAGAATTTGGTAAAGGTATAAAATTGGTTTAATCTTAAGTTGTTGTTTTTTATGTTAGGAATAGTAGACAGGCTGACGGTCCACTTGATTGTAGGTGATTACCGTCGCCTATAATACAAGTAACGCCATTGGTGCTGCAAGTGCGCTGCCGACTATTAGTGGGTAAGGATTGAGGTTAAGAGATTGGGAAGGGATAGGGAAATGTTTTCTGGCATCCCTTACTCACTCACCGAAACACAACAGAACACACACACACACATATACTGCTATTTCACAGTAAGGACGAGGTGGTTACTGCCGCCAGACGGACTGCCCAAAATGACTGCGAAACGCAATGTGCTCTGCCACTTTCTAAAAATGCAGACCAAAGGAAACTGAAAAGTTCTTTCCAAAATTGGTCCTGCCGAGAATCAAACCCGGGACCCCTGAGAACAGGTTTTTATACTATACACTATCGCTCTTATTCATAAAAAGTTATAGAAGGCTTATAAGCTTGTTATAAGAAATTTACCAAAAAACATTATTCATAAACGTTCAATAGCAGTAAAACGCTCTATACTCGTATGTGTTTAATAACGCCTTCATAAGTTATTGAAGCATGAACCCTACATACTATAAGCCTCTAATAAGGGAACAATTCAAGATGGCCGACTTAAAACAGCTGATTTCTGAATGACGTTTGATGTAGAGTTTGATGTTTGTAAAGGATCTAAGATATTTATTTATACAAATATTAGTTTAAATTACTTAAGTAAAATATAACATAACCATTATTCATTTTAATTGAAAATGAAATATAATTTTGGTAACTGAAAACGAGTTGGTAACTGAAATTTTGGTAAATGAAATCGGGATCACACGTAAGTAATCTGATAACCTCTGCGAATTGTTTTGTTTTCATAAGAAATGTCAAAATTTCACATCTCAATAATCACTTTAGTATCATTTAGAGCGTGGATAGGGAGCTTTTTTGTCTATGAATTCATCAGAACGGCAACAGAACGGAATATTTAGTTATGACAGGCTTATTGAACGTTTATGAATAGGAATTTTATAATAAGCTTATTAAGGTCTTATGAACATTTTAACTAATGAACGTTATAAACCTCTAATAAGGGATTTTTATGAATAAGATAGTATATGTATACGAACAGTTCTCATATTAGTCTGAAAACAACTGAGTGTTTCATCGGCTATTAAACCACACACAAAAGGTATAAAGATGTCTGGCACGTAACATCACCAAAACCGAAATTGTTTTTAAAAGCATTAAAAGAGAAACATATCCATTAAAATTTCAATGCGCGCTATTTTACCGATGTTACCCGCTGTTACCCATTGCTACCTGCTGTAAACAACCCGTGGGAAGGCAATATGCCACAGTCGCCCGATGATTGGTATTTGACAGCAATCAACTGAATTTTTCAAACACTTAACGTTGTACGAAGTGAATATTTGATTCGGTAATGATTCCCGCTTTAAAATTCTATAACGGTCGGCCATTACAAAAAGTATTAACCTGACTCGGTAGCAAGTCAAACTCCGCAATAATTATGCCAACAATAATTAATTCCGGGAATCTTTTGGGAATCAATACAAAATAAAAACAGTCTTAGCGTTTTGTTAATAAGGTTCATTATCGGATGAAGGTAGCATCAAAATCCCGCTGACAATACTTAGCGAAATCCGAAACAGTGCGGCTGTCTAATTTAAGGAGAGCCGTGTTGAAGAGGTGCTTCGCTTTGAATTTGTCATAAGTGTGAGATGCGGGGAGAGGTGTGGAAGGTCAGTTTATGTTGGATCTTAATCTGACCACCCGCGGTGACCGCACAGCGTGGTGGTTGAAGATGATTCAGAAAACACCGAATGATATGTTATGCTAATAAAAATTCTCGAATGTGGGAACACAAAATCTGTAGTCGTCTAGTATTGATTATTCCTAAATTAATTGAATTCATTTGTTAGACTGACAAAATATTTATTTGTAAAAAAATCCATTCGCAAAATAAACAACAACTTGATGCCATATCGCAGGTAGTGCACTTGAAACACCCGTGGTGTTGCTTGTGTATAGGCTACGGTAGCCACCTACCATTAAGTGGACCGTCAGCCTGTCAGTCAACCTTGACATAAAAAAGTCTAAACTTATTACTTAATAAATTGTTTCTTTCTTTATTTCGGACGGTCGGACGAGATAAATTCGAGCGAGTAGTCTAGTAAGTTTTTCTTTCTTGCATTGAAAGAATTCATACTTTGAAAGAGTGAATGCGAAAAAAAAAAATTTTTTTTTTTTTCGTAAAAGTAGGCTATGCAGCAGGGAATATTGTACCCTCATGCATAATATGGTACAGAGCCGATCGCGTGCACCAACAAACAGATGTTTTATTTAAGTGCAACCTACATCGAATGCAACCAAAGGAAAGTTCCCTAGTTAGAAGTCGACATTAAAAATGTAATGTATCAATCATTGTACTGGGAAACAAGTCAATTGGTTGGTGGAAGCTATGGTATTAACTACCATTATTTCTCGACAATGTTTCGTAGAAACATCACTATAGATCTTGCTATTGAAAATTACAGTATTAGAAAAAAAAAATTATAATGGCAAGAAACCAATTCCTTCATCATCTCAGCCGCAGGACGTCTACTACTGGACATAGGCCTCTCCCATAATTTTCAAAAAGACTGGTCGAAGCAGCCGGAGTGAAGCCAGCAGAGTGAAGCCGGTAAAACTACGCCTTCGCCGTGAACATACACATGTTACAACACCGGTTACACGCACACAAATGCAATTAAACTAAGCCCTCAGTTTATTGAAATATTTACTAGTAAAAATGCTGAAAGGGTATAAAACGTAGGTTTCACGGCCTACGCACAAATGTTTATAAAACCGGCTCAACTATTTTGCTCGCAAAATTCTGTCTATAGTTCTTATTTGGTCTGAGGTCTAGCAGTGGACCCTTGTGAATTGAAAATGTTAATGTATTTCTAAAACGAAATACTACAAAATTACATTTACATGACATCTAAAACATCAAAAATTGTGGAAATCTGATTAGATTTACGGTGTGAAAATATTTTCAAAAATTTGCTGCCATATCTACTCCTGTTAATATAGTACGGGCTTAGTTTGCGTGCATACTCGTACATATATATCCCTTGTCCGCGGGATGGTGTGCAGTTTGGAGTTCATAGCTTGACACAACTGTGTACCGCATTTCACTGTGCTTTTCTTTGCGCGACATTAAGTAAACAACATCTTAAACCCTTTTGCCTTTATTTTTTACTTTTGAAGTAAACATTGGAACTTTTGGAAATAAGTAAATTTTTTTTTTCTTTTATTTTATCTTATATATTTTTATATAGTAGTCATCAGACAAGTTGAAGGTAGTGGTAGGTTCAAGTAAGGTAGGTGCACTTGATGGTAGTGGCTGCGGTCACCTATAACACGGCCACCGATACAGGTTCTGCAATTTCACTGACGACCATAGTAAGAATAAGGATAAGTGGGAATAACTCTCTGTGCACAAAGTAGCTCAGCGAGCTATGGAGTGGGCTATCCTGGGCAATTCTTTGGTAGATAGATTCTGAAATTCGCCGATGAACCAAAGTAGTCCTCAAGAAAATTAGCAAGCTGAATTGGCAATGAGTCGGTCACATCTGTCGCAGAGCGGATATCTGAATGGGTAGAAGAGTTCTCTAATGGAGGCCTTGAATTTGGAAAACGCAGCATAGGACGCGTTGCGGCCAGGTGAACAGACAACCTTCAGGTTGTCTGTTCAGGTTGCCTTTCAAGGCATCGCAGGAAGCGACTGGATGCGAAGGGCAGAGGACCATGTGAGATAGATGCTTATATCCAACAGTATGGTTATCCTATGGAGTTTATTGGTGACGGTAGCCACGCACAATCAAAAGGACTGTCAGCTGACGATCCCCTATATTGAGCGTGGCTGGCCGTTCTTTATAATATCATTTATTAAATAAAATAAAAAACACTTGAAAATATGAAAAATGCATATGTACATATTCGTATTATAAAAATACAATGTACCTCGCTTCATTAGCAACACAGCACTCGCAAGCTTTTGTCCAACAGCTTTGAAGGCGTCGCGGGTTTACGATTGAAAAATGACTGTCATAAAACGAACAACAAATTTGATTTTTACAATCTAATTGGGTGATATGGGTGATATTAGTGATGGGCGGACGCGAGAGTATTTCATCGATCTTAAAATATCGATGCTCTTGCTTGCTTGCTTGCTTCGCCTCACTAGGTACAGGCAGCATATTTATGTTTAGTTTTTTTTTTGTTATCAAAGTGATATTTTAATTTTAGTTTATTAATATTATAAACAATCGTTATGTATTTTACTCATTTAAAACAGTATAAAGATTTATGATTCTTTATTTATTTATGAATTATTTTTTGTTCAATTTTTGGTACATAATTATAATGAAAATGTTAACAGTAACCATTTTAATGTTTGAGTACAAGGTACAATCCCTATTTAATAATATAAATGTGAAAATAACTCTGTCTCTCTGTTTACCTTTTTACGCCTTAACTACTTAACAATATTTGCAGCGACTTGATGAGTAAATACATAAATAACAATATTTATTCTGTAATATGTACTGTACTTTGTAATATAATATTTTCTGAAAGTTTAATAGTATCGATAAAGTAGACACAATCACATTCCTAGTTTCAGTATTGAGTCATTAGCACAACAGTGTAGGATACTTGAGTTGTTATGAGCAGTATTTCTTGTAAAATTTTAATAAATAATAATAAAGATTGCACCATCAAAAAATCACGTTTAAAACATACTACTGAAATTTAAATTGATACGTACCTTTTTTTGTTAACATTGGACTTTTTTGATGAGATATTGCGACAGGCAGGCAAACAAATTATTTGATAGTAGGTAGCAACCATGAAGACCTTTAACACATGTAAAACCGGCGCAAGTGTGCTATCGACTAAAATAGATTAATTAAAGTGGTTATATGCAATGTGCGTAGATCTTTTATAAGATGTACTTCGGAGTGTACTCAGGAGCTGCATGAGCTCATACCGCCTTCCCCTTTCTTCCATCTCATCTTGTCGAAATCCCTCTTTTCGGACCAAGCGCTTTAAAACATCCTTTATAATGCGCACTGCCAAGGTTTGGAACTTCCTGCCCGCGCCTGTGTTTCCGAGCTCATACGAGTATGACCCAATTTCAAAGTTCGAGTGAATGGGCATCTTCTGGGTTAGCTCGCTCCGCCAGACGGCTAGATGCTGGCCAAATGTAAACCCCTCTTTAATTAAAAAAAAGATATGGGAGAAGCCCTTATCTACTCATTATAGTCTTCTTCTATAAGAGGGTGTTCAAGACCGCTTAAAGAATATTTATGACTTACTTATGACTGTGGAACTCAGTGTGCCACCACTAAAACCTACTCACTGGAGGAATAAAGTGGAAGCGACATTACCATACAAAACTGATTTATCTCCTTTTTAGAAGACCATTTTTACCGACAGGTTAAATGATAAAGATGGAGCTTGTCAATGTTTGACTGAATTTAACGAAAAATGACTATGAAAGTCCTTTCTTTCTACTCAGTAGATATCAATTCATAATAAAGCTAGCCGGCAGACGTGACATCGAGATTGGAATGCAAAAGAATGCTGTCAATATGTCCGCCCTTGCATAGTAAGTGCTAGAATGCGAATTTTTTACATTTTCTCCTTGAATGCCCCTCGTTCAGAAAAGAGGTCAAGCGGTATAAGTAAAAATTAAGTGGGTCTGTGAGTCAGCTTGCGGATATAATGAGATACTTGACGATCTTCCAAGTTAATTAATTATTTTATTTTTTTTACGAAATATTAGAAAATATTTAGTACCAATTTTATTGTGTACGCCAGTAGGGTTGTCGCAATACACATAAAAAGTTATAGAAAGAAGGAAAGAAACAGTTTATTAAGTACAAAGATAAAATATTTACAACGGGCATTAGACTAGCTAGGCCATATATTATAGTGAGAGACATTCTTTATCTCACAATTTAGTTTTTAGTGTTACGTTTTACATGTTATTTTATACATTTTATATGTTAACCTTAAAAATTTTTAAATTATAAATAAATAAATAAATATAAAATTATATGTATAAAAATTGAGGATAACATTTATATTTAAAAGTTAAATAATTTTAATTAAGGAAAACATTAATAAAATAATAAAAAAGTGAAGTGTGTTTGTATGTTAGAGTGTGTATGAAGGTTATAGATTTAATTCACAAGATTATTGTGACGAATATTTGCGGTGACTTGATGAGCAAATAAATAACAATTTCGTAATATTATATTTTCTTGTCTTCTTGATCTTCTTGGCCCTGCCTAATTGGACTGTATATCTTCCTTCTTTTCTTATCCCACGATATAAGCAATAACACTGAAATCTAACCTTCTTTTTAAGGCATCCGCTGCCCGAGTAGTTAACGAAGACTTTGATTTAAAAAGCAATTCAGTTTGTGAATTAGTCAGCGATGGCGGTGAGGACGGTCTGCAGAATTACACGAAGCCAACCACTTTTATATTTCCATTTGTAAAAATGCATTGTAACGTTCCTCGGGCAGACTATTTCAATTACAGCTCTCTGCGGCGTTGGAGAATGCAAACAGTTAATTTCAAATGCATTTTATTTATTCGAGCCATTTAGTATTTTTAGCCGTTGGCTTATTTTGTTTAGTCACAAGTGGATTCAAGAATCTTAGTATAATCAATAATCGGTGACATTTAAAATAAGGAATTTATGCCTAATCCTTGATAAGTAGGACTTTTCTGGGTGCTTTATACAAACTCTTGAAGGATTGAGAGCCTTGTGTAACTTATTACATACTAAGGTGACGGTAGTTACCTGCCAACACATGGACCGTTAGGGCCGGCGCTGACTGACGGTATGGTATGGCACGGCATGCTTCCGCACGTCGTCGTTTCCCACAGTACGGAACCGTGTCGTGCCAAAAACGCCGACACCGTCCGTTTATTCGCTGATCCGCTTAAAATTAAACCGCTACCGCCTTTCAATACCTATCCCTTGAAGCCCTCTTCAAATCTACCATCGCCTGTAATCCAATTCCTATCAGCTCTGAAGCTTTTTGTTTTTAACGTTGGGAAATCCTTTTGGATACCCGGCAGTGTAGGGTTATGCCGAATTCGTACCGGCTAAAATCCAACTTTCTAGCGCGGCCGTTGATGGGCGAGGACGTTATGACACGACATCGGTGCCCCGCCTCGGCTATCCATCGCGGGGAGAGCTACGCTCCCTGTCAGAACCTCGCAGTACCCGAAAGTGGAGGTACGCAGGCCATTTCGGTGGACCTTACGACGGGCAGCAGTCTCCTCAAAAGACCACCGTCTGAACCTGGAGTGATTTCGCGTCTCGAGTGTAACCAGAATCTCCAAAGTGTTAGTACCTACCATCGCTAATTCATATCTCATCCTATTCCACCATACAACAACCTAACACAGTTCACACCGCCCTTTAGGCGCTTAATCATAATTTTGCTTTCGGAAGCCCTAACATTCTTTATGGTCATTATAATTTTATAACTTTTATCTCATTCCGAAAATTATATGTAAACTTAAAATCACTAATTAATTAGCATTTATGTGAAACGAAGACACGTTTTATACTTCATTTTTTTATAATGATTTTAATATTTACAATGTTCCTTATAAACTAACTTATTTCCACAAGAGTCTGAGGATATTGCTATTAGAGAACCCTTTGAAGGGGCTACTGCAAGCGGAAATGCAAATATTGTAACATCCGGTTCCGTGTATTTTCAAGCCAATAATTAAATATAGTATGCAATTGCCTCCTATTTATTTTGATAAAATCATGCTTTATATTATTTTTTACTTTTTTTTATAAAATGCAAAATACACAGTTTTTAATGTTTATTAAAGTAACCAAATACCTATATGTTGCTCTAAAAGACCTTAAGAGCCTCGACCAATTTCGCTAGATGGCTGGATAAAGGGACAGATATAGAAGGCGGTACTTGAAAGGGCTCATATTGTCACAAGGTGTCTCATTGCAGTTTAACCATCGGTAACTTGAGCTCTGCGTCGCTAACAACAGAAAATTAGTTTTAATATGTTTTTATTTCTTGTTTTTTTTATTTATCTATACTAATATATAAAAAGAGAAGGTTTGTATTTTTGTTTGCAAATAATAAATTTAAAAATGACTGGACCAATTTTAAAAATTCTTTCACATATAGAAAGCTACATTATCAGAAAATAACAGAGCCTATATATTAGCCTATCTCTATAATATTTGCGTAGATAATATTATATTCTACATATATATAAGCAGTTGCATTAAATATACATTTTTGAAATTATTTTTGTACCAACCTACTCGATATGGAGCCTTTAGTTGCATAGACCCAATTCATATAAGGCTTTTAAGAGAGCCTAAGTGTGTTTTGTTGTGGGACTAGATCGTTGTGGAATTAGACTCTTTCTAGATTTACCTTGTGACATCCCGCGTCCACACGCATTCATCCTTTCCACATAATAACAACGTAGCGAACCTCTATTGCGTGGTTAACTACGATTGGACAAGCAAATCCGTGCGAAAATAACTCCCTCACGACCCCCCCTCTATTGTTGGCTGTTTGCGGATTTCCCCCGGATAACAATGGTGGTCCGATACCCGGCTTTGTTTTCACTTATCCGGAATGCCCGGCTCGTTACTCAAACGGCCCCGACGATGCGTGTAGCTCCACCCGGTTATTGTTCCGTTGTGATTCTTGTTTGGAATGTTTTGTATAGATTTTCTCGGATTTATACTTTTCATTGTTTAAACTATAGTTATGCATAGTTTGAGGTCCTTCGAGTAACGCAATGACTTTATTCACTATGCTATAACTTTATGCAATATGACAATAAATACTATCCAAAGATTCGTTTCATAAATATGTTTTTAAAAACTTTTATAGGTTCTATGATACCGGGCAAGACTGACTCTAAAACGATGAAATATCTGAAGTTATAATGGAGTGGTTAAAAAAATTAATTTATTTTAATTTTAATCACACTAAAAACTTTTCATTTATTTGTCAATATTATCTTATATTAAAGTGCCCTTTTTTATAAAGAATCTTCCGTAATTCGAGTATGCCTAGGTATGCCCTATACTAATATATAGCAAATACCAATATTGGTCCGCCCAAAATAATCAAGAATTTACCAATCAAGAATTTGTTTAAAATTAAAAAAAAGTTAATAATTGAATTTTGAATTTTTATAAGTACTTATGATTAAAGATATTCTTTTTTAACGTGAAGATCGTCAGACAGGCTTACGTTCCACTTGATGGTAGGTGGCTACCGTTGCCAATTATCTCATGCAACGCAACTAAGGTTATGCTATCTCATGCTAAGGGCTAGGTCGGGTCTGTCGGCTCTACTAAAGTACTTATTGCACTTGCAGCAATTATTACAATTGCAGAATTGCAGCACTTTAAGGATAGGGGATTAGGAAGAGATCAATATTAATATTATAGAGAGAAGATTTGTATGTTTGTAACGAATAAACTCAAAAACTACTGGACCGATTTTGAAAATTCCTTCACCTATAGAAAGCTATATTATCAACTGTTAACACAGGTTATATTCTATAAAGTTTCGCGGATGAAGTCGCATGAGCTAATGAGGATATAAAGAATCTCATGACTTTCTTTATATCCAAAAGAACCACATTAACGACTGTCGATAAATACATTTTCATTTTGACATATAAGTGTCATATTAAAATGTAATTTATATCAACGAACATAGGTGGTTACTCCTAGTCCTACGTCCTACTCAACGAACATAACTCTAGTTAGAAACTCGAATGCGTCCACATTGGATATTTCCCCTGTAATGCTACCCTTGCAAATTAAAAGCAAATGATGTAACATCAGAGGAGCACCCCAGACGAGCCTATATCGAAATGATACGACACAAAAGCACTCTGCACTTTGCCTTATTGCTCTATACAGCAGGGGTATTATATAAAAGCATCGATCCCTATAAAACAAAAAGTCGTGAAACTCGGTATAAATTCCTTGGATATTTCGGGAAAATTTATATGTTTCATATTGTAAATAGCGGCCGCCCCCGGCCTTGCACTGATACGGTTTTTTTTCTGAAAAATTAAGCCTTCCTCGATTATTGCTCTTTTCATTAGAGAAAACTGTTTTAAATTACGTTTTGTAATTTAGAAGTCGTTAGCGGAGAAATAAACAGAAGCTGACAGCGACTTTATTTTATCTATCTATATATATATATATATATATATACATATATATAAAATTCTCTTGTCACAGTGTTTGTAACCAAACTCTTCCGAAACGGTTTGACCGATTTTTATGAAATTTTTTGTGTATGAAAATGAAAAATATTTATTATTACATAAATCTTACAAACAAATGGCTAAGTAACTATAATATTAACTATCAGTTTGAAAACATTTTAATAGCAATCACTAAGCTTCGGTTTTAGGTATCATAGTCAAGTACAACCGAAGTATATTCGGTAGGTCAGAAAATAGGTCGTAAACTATTTTTTATACTCCTAAGTGATAAGGGTGGCCCACCCCAAAAAAATTTTTATATGGCAAAACAACGTTTGCCGGGTCAGCTAGTAATCTATACTAATATTATAAAGAGAGAAGTTTTCTATGTTTGTAATGAGTATAACTGAAAAGCTACTGGATAGGTCCAGTAGGTTTTCAGTTTCGGGTCTGGGTCGGGTCACTAATATATAATAATATTATAAAGAGAGAAGATTGTAATGAAAAACTACTGGACCGATTTTAAAAATTCTTTCACCTATAGAAAGCTACATTATCAGCAAGTAACATAGGCTTAGATATTTTATAAAGTTACACGGGCGAAGTCGTGTGCAACAGCTAGTATTGTATACATTAGATATACTTAGATAGGTACATTACGATCTTACATAAAAAAAGGATATTTGTATATACGTAATCGCTGAATTGCAACACGTTTGACCGATCACTGTGAAAATTGATACAGTACCTATATGAATATTTTAATGATATCTAATTTAAAAAAAAGCGATGTTGCGGGCGTGACGTGACTGTCATACTAGTTCAGTGCTATTTCCCTATACCAAAAGTGCCCAATGTACCTAAAGAAATTTTCACTTCAAAAATTAAAACGCTGATTAATTATTTAAATAAAAAATTCAAAAATTCATTGTTTAAATCGATCTAAAAACTTTATACAACGCCTACCACATATTCTGATCTTACGCCTCAATCTTAAATTTACTTAGGTACTGTGTTTTTTACTTTTAAATGTATCTTTTTATTCTTATTAGTTTTTAGTACTTTTTATTAATAGATTGTTATGATTTCCCTTAATTATAATTATTTTTGGTATTTAATTTAAATATTTAAAAAAATTTTACTCATGAAGCACACTATACAGGCTTGCATGCCTAGTGTGTGTTTTTTGTGGTCATTAAACTTGATGTACCTATATGGTTCTATTAAAATAAATAAATAAATAAAATAAATAAATGTATCAGCGAATATGTTAATATTGAATACATTTTTTATTCTATTGAAGAAGATCCAGCCTGTATATAAAGTGCACCGGTGTCTATGAGGCACAAAGAGTGGGCTACGCGCAGTGCATGCCTTGCGGCTTTGTTATGCTTTAAAAAAGGCATCCCGGTAACAATGGATGGTGTTCAGGTACATGTCCCGTCTCAGACTGCGGCAATAATGTATTATGAGGGTTTCAGGAATGAGTGAAACACACGTGCGTCTATTGCGGCGAACAAAACATCGGCTTGAATTGAATCCTCGGTTGTCTTTTTTATTTTTGAGACTTTTGTCTTAAAATTCCAGCTTTATTATCACTTAAATTTATGTTATTTATAATCAATTTTATCTTAAAAAAACACAATTAATAATTTGTATATAATTTATATTTATCATTTAATTAGTTAATTAATTTTGCTTAATTTTAATGTTATTAAAATAAATATAATGGCGTATAAGACGATAAAAGCGTTAATTTTTATCCTGTTCTCGTGAATACAAATTCTCGTAGTTTAATAAACAAAAGTTCAACGTCTTCGATACACACGCCACATGAACTTTTTAAGAGATTTTTCCGGTACTTATCTATATAAATAAAAACGAATCGCTAAATGTGTTGCTAAGCGAAAACTCGAGAACGGCTGGACCTTTGACTTATTGTTATGCCTTAATAACCCTCCCCCCTCCTCTCTCTTCTTAATAGTGGAAGAACTTATTGCTTACTATGGTTATGTACAGTCAACGCTTAGATATGGGTTAATATTTTGGGGTAACTCAACTAATAAAAATGACGCTTTTAAAGCTCAGAAAAGGTGCATTAGGGCCATATGCAATCTCGGACAACGTGAGTCATGCAGGCCACATTTTAAAAGCCTAGGCGTCCTGACGCTTGTATCTTTGTACATATTAGAAGTCGTAATGTATGTAATAAATAATAAACACCTCTATGAAAGCAATACAGTCTCACAGCGACGAGCGCATACACTCAATTTAACAAAATCCAAAACTAAATATTTAAATAAGAGTGCTTTCTGTCTGGCTCCTAAAATATATAACAAGATGCCCCTTTCTATTACAAGCATTTCTGATACGGGATTAATAAAGAAAAAATTAAAGGATTTATTGGCAGGGAAAGCCTATTATGCTCTGGATGAATTTTTAAATGACAGACTCTAATAGTGTTCTGATGCATTTTAAATTTAAAATTTGACGTAATATAGATATTTTGCACACCAAATGTGGTAGTACATGCTGGGACGTTGCATTGAATGGTATTATCTGGTTTTGCACCCATGTACAGGCAAATAAATAAATAAATAAATAAATAAATAAAAAATAAAAAAACTACATTCAGACATTTTGTTCAGACATATTGTTGAATGTCATAGACAACATTCCTTCAATGTATTGTAGCTTATCCTATCAAGTGCTTTTGCAACTGCTATAGCCTAGCGTTGCTTGAGTTAATAGATGACAGATTCCAATTTTGGAAACACAGAATCAAATAAACAACAGCGTTATCTGACTCATTCGATTGCCATGTGTTTACAAGTGTTTCATCACAAGCTGAACGTTGATTTCACGAGGCTGTTTTATGGTTACGACTATATTACAAAGGAGGTTCTGAACTTTTCTAATCTTCTCTCGTAGCGTTTTCTAATCTCATATCCTATAGCAGAACTTGTCATATCAAAGTTAATCTGTACCTATACTCGTATATACTTATGTTAAGGTTACTAGGATTTCTTGTGTTGTTAAATCTGAAATATGTGGGTGTTCAATTTATCCCTATAAAAGGTTCACAGTTCCATACAAAATGTTTTAATCATCCTGTACGTTCAACATGTAAGAGACATGTCTTCATGTATTTCCCTTTTAGAGATTTTGACAGAATACCAAAGGTTTTAACGTTGTCTAAACAATGTTCAATTTATTAGCGAGCGCCGTTTCGATGCAAACGGAAAATGACTTAAGTCAATCTAAATGTATGCAATAAACTATTGTTACGAATACTCAGTATCCACGGGCACATGTCAAAGAAAATACTACAGTTAGCGATACCGACGTTTAATTGATTGACATTCAACAGCATAACCCACTTCTGTACAAAAGCGGAAATAGATTGGGAATTATTAACAAATAAAGGAAATAGCAAAATTATTTCTTGAAGTGAGTTTCTCTTACATACAGACTTAATTGGTATTTCTCTCGAGAAATATACCTTGCTTCACGCTTTTAGTACAAACTAGCTGTTGCATGCGACTTCGTCCGTGTATGTTTATAAAATGTAGATTATGTTACTCGCTGATAATGTAGCTTTCTATAGGTGAAAGGTTTTTTAAAATAGATCAAGTAGTTTTTGAGTTTATTCATTACCACCAAAAATAGAAAGCTCCTATAGAAAGCTACATTATCAGCGAGTAATATAAGCTATTTTTTATAAAGTTATGCGGACAAAGTCGCGTGCAATAGCTACTCTATACTAATATTATAAAGAGAGAACATTTGTATTTTTGTATATGTTTATAATGAATAAACTCAAATTCTAATGGACCTTTTTTTAAAAATCGTTCACCTATAGAAAGCTACATTATCAGCGAGTAACATAGGCTATATTTTATAAAGTTACGGGGACGAAATCGCAGCTAGTTATAATATAAAAAATTTAGACAAATCTCCTTCGTTTACGTATACGTTATATTATTATCATGTTTTTATTTTCTCTTTCAATGATCGTTGACATACCTCCTCATATACTCGTATGTGTTTACAAAAGACGAACAGAAATATAAACTTTGTCCTTAATTCAGACAGCAGCTAACTAATTCTAAGCTGTGTAAAAGTTATCGCGTAAATCTTTTGTTTTGTTTCACTCACTTGTTCGGTGACAGGCAAAGTTGAGATTTGTTCTAAAATTTATTCACCTGCCGGTAGCCATTTTGTTTTACTTACATCCGCTGTTTGAATTACTAAATAGGCGGAGAAGTTTATACAACTTTTTCGTTTTAAAAAATTACAGTTAGCTCTTCTGGAAATCAAATTACCGGTGTTTACTCGTATTTATTGAGGTAATACCCGCCCCTCAATGAGCATGAGCTTTTTTGTTAATGTCGACGGACAGGCTGACGGTTCACTTGATTGTAGGTGGCTACCGTCGCCTATATAAGCAAACAACGCACAGATGCTACAAGTGCGCTGCCGACCATAGCATGATTAAGAATAAGTGATTGAGAAGGTATAGGGGGGTAACTTCCTTCACGTAAGAAAGAAAGAAAGAAAGAAGAAATATTTATTGGCATTTAAAAATAATAATAAAAAATAAAAATAAAAACTTAAGAACATTTTATATATTCGTACACTGTCTTTTAACCATCTTCACTTTTTTTAAATTTTATACAATTTTAAGGTTAATATATATTAATACAAGTAAAATTATAACACTAAAAACCACTGAGGCTTAATCTCGTGTTATCATTTGTAATTTAAATAAAATCTAACTATATACTATAATATTAGTTACAATTTAAAAAATATTACTTTAACTTAAATTTAATATTTTTAATCGTTATATTGTTACATAGATCTGAAGGTAGGTTGTTGATAAGGTGTGGAACAATGTAAGCGGTAGTCCTTAAATACACACGTCTAAAGTAACAATACAATACCTACCCAAATTCCCAAACTATATATTGAATATTTCCTAGATACAACACTTAAATAGTACAATTTGAGGCCACTTTCCTTCCACGCTTGTCTGTCTGTCTGTAGGAATATCCGCTAACTCCTCCTTAGTTAATGGATTACTCGCCGGAATTTATCTCGTCCGAACCGGCTAGTTATCATGTTTGATTTTTACGAGATACGAGATATGGTTCGGGCGAGATATGAGTAAATTCCGGCGAGTAGTCTAGTAACTCCTCCTCCTTAACCAAGTGAAGGATTTTGATGCGGTTTTCACCAACAGTGAGATAATTTTTGACGGCATGTTTATGTACATAAAAAAACCTAATTAAGTTTTTATTTAAGTAGAAAAAAAAAAAAAAACAATATTTTGCAACCAAGTCGCTGAAACTGTCCGCGTCTTGTCTGTTTCTGCTCTAACTACTTCTAAACCACGCAACGGATTTTGATACGGTTTTCCTTAATTGAAAGAGTGATAAACGAGGAAGGTTTGTGTGTATAAAAAATTGCATTCTGGGCGTAGCCGTTATCGTGTTGCTAGTATAATGTAAGCGTGCTTTAAAAAAGTTCCACAGTCGGCCACGAACATTTATTTATGTGTGTTCATTTTCTCAAGAGTAGATAATCGTACAGTTGGTTTAAAACGTTATCTCTCGGACAAAATTGCTCTAAGGAAGCGACTGGAGAGTGTCCGATAGGATTCTCTTTACAAAATTCCTTTTTTCGACAAAAAAGCCATTTGGCGGCGTTGTTCAGACACTAGACAAAAAGGGCCCTTTTAGGGTTGCCCCGTTACTGTGAAAGCGGTGTTGAAAACAGAATGACTGGGAGTTACATGCTCTTATAATATCTAAGGGCGTGTTTTAATTTATGTCAAACTAGCTGGTGCCCGCGACTTCTTCCTCGTTGAAAAGTAATTTAAAAAAAAGTGCATGAAAATATATATATAGTTTTGCCAGGCGTTTAATTTTTATTTTTAAATGATCCCTCGGAAACAGTACTTTTTCGGGATAAAAGGACCCTTTGTCCTTTTTTGAATCCCTTGATAATATGTAAGTATGTGTGCTATAGTGTTTCGGGGAGTGAGTAAGGAGTAGCCCATTACATTATAAGTTCCATCCTTAATCTTACTATGGTTGGCAGCGCGCTTGCAGCACCTAAGGCGTTGGATGTGTTATAGGCGACGGTAGCCACCTACCATCAAGTGGACGTTCAGCCGGTCTGTCGACCTTAACAAAAAAAAACAAATTATGATAAACGGTTGGGTAGTTAAGAGGTGAAAAAGTAACAGACAGATTTCACTAAGAGTAACTTTCACATTTTATTATATTAATATGGATTAGCAAATAAACATCGTCAGGTGAGGTCATTCCCATGAGTCTACTATCGAAGAATTTTTTAAGACTACCATAAAATAACAAAGTAAAAGGTCTACATATTAGGACTGGCAGCACATTTACATTGCTGTTGTTTTGATTATATCTTTACATCGATGAGCTTGCTAAACTTAATCTTAAACAAAAGATAAACATCATATGGCGGTCAGCTTTAAACAAAAAAACGAATCAAAATCGGACCATCCGTTTGGGAGCTACTATTCGACAGATATACAGATACACAGACACACAGATGCACAGACACGCGTCAAATTTATAACATCCCGTGTTTGCGTCGGGCGTCGGGGTTTGAAGAAAGAAAAAAAAAAAAAAAAAAAAAGCTGATCAAAATGAGTCCATCCGTTTAATAGCTCTACGTTTCCACAGACAAATACACACACGTCAAAGTTAAAACACCGCGTTTTTGCGTCGGGCGTGGTGGGTTCAAAATCCGAATCGTTATGAATATAAGTTTTGTTAAACAGAGCCACAACTCACAACATGCTATTTGATCGATCCCCGCTTCGGCCACGTCTGCCTGCTGTGTTTAAATTAATGCTCTCCACACAAACAATGTAACTGCGTTATACATTCAAATTACATAAATTAATTAAAGTTACCATATGTAAGGGGGCTAGAGTGATTTAATAAGATTTCTTATTGATATATGTTTTTTAGTGAAAACAATAAAAATCAAAGAAAAAATTATATATAAGTAATACAATGTGCTAAGGACTGACATAAAAGGTTCCATCAGATCTTCGATAATTTTGCCAGTGTCATTTGAAAAAATAGTTATTTAAAATAGCCTTTTTTTCACAAGATTTTTTCTTGATATTGATGCTGAAAATTCATGTTTAATACATTTAAATGTACTTGTAAATATGTACGTTTAATTTTATATAGTATTCAGCTAACTATCTAACTAAGTTTTACAATGAACGTTACCTTCACAAAATACATGCTGTTCGTTAGTGAAACACATTACGGTTTTCACAAGAATCAAAATATCCTCACAAACTCTCACATTATTAGTTAGAATTACAAGTATTTATAGCAAATTTCGTTGGAATACGAAATAGACCTCCGTATTCCTGTAGCAAAGAATTTTCCTTATAACAAAATTATCAAGAGAAATTGATGTTTTCAATATCGACTTAACATTCAGATGAAAGGATGAAGCGACGGAGATTTGGGAGGTTTTATTTTCCGCTCGTGTGGAAAACCATTATAGCTCAATTCAGTCTATGTGATTGTGGACAGATATTCGGCGGGGGAGATCTGAATTAGATTGAAATCATACTAAAGGTCGGCCTCGTTTATTACACAAATATGAGGGAAATTGCCGTCTCGATGAGATAGAAGGACGTTTTGTTTCTTAGCATTAAGGGAATTGGAAAAGTAAGTATCTACTATGGTATCAACATTTTTTTTGAAGTTTATACAATTAATTATATATACTAAATAATTTATTGTATTTCTAAATGTGAAAGTAATTCTTTCTATCCGTCTGTCTCTTACCTTTTCACCCCTTAACTACTAATATACTCTTCACCTTGTTAGGGATACAGAAAAGGACATACCTATAGGGTATTAGGGTCTTCATCCAGAAAAAAATAATGTTCCCTGAATCATCAGAAAATTGAAATCCAAATGCAATAAGGCGTTATATTGTTCATATAATATTTTGACAGTTCTATTTTTTATTTTCAACGCGGACCAAGTCGGGCATTAGCTAGTAATTTATAATTACAGCTGTATATTGTGTCCAGAACTATGTCTAATAACACATCACCTCTGACCGACGTCATCTGTGTTGTAAACTATATATAACAATATAATTTTAAATGTAATGTAAATATTAAATGTACTTAATGTTTAAATATGACATACATACAATCGATCAAAAATCGATGATCGCTTCATTTTAAATGAATACAAGATATTATACAAGATACCGTAGTAAAAAACAAAAAGTATATATAATAATCATCTGGTATGTCAGGATGACAAATAGGTAGCAAGGATTCAAAGACGTACAAACCGCATAGTTATGTGCGAAATGCGTGGAGCTTAGCAAAAACTGCCACACACGACTCCTTTGCCGCTGAGGGCTTTAGACGCTACTTAAAATGAAATCCTAGTGCCACAATATTCTTTGAGTTTTAAATTATGCGTTTTTAGGTGTTAGCAAAGGTTCCCATTGGAAAGGATTTCTTTCTATTGTAAACAGTACCTCTACCATGAGTTTATTGACAATTTGCCAATTTGAAAATTTGACATTGATAATTGTCAAACATCTATATAAATGTATTACGCCCTCGCTAGCGAGAGCGATCATTATAAACTCGTGGTAGAGGTACTGGACTTAATTGGCTGTCAAAATTTAAAGTTGCAAAGGGTGATAAGATCTTAACTTTAAAAAAATACAATTAAGAGGACGCATCTTGAAATAAGAAGGCTGACGGTCAAAGTCGGGCGGACGACTTAGTTTATCAGAACCGTCGTTTAACATGAAGCATGTTTAATTAATGGTGTCGAAAAAGTTTTTAAGGTAAACACAATGGAACAAAGGGTAAAACATGTTCTGGATCGCGAGGATCGCATTCGAATGGAAATACTAACAACCGGACGGACATTTTGACATGTTTTCAAAGCATTACCAAACTTTAAGAGTTGGAATTTTTGGGACATTTTACCCGCTTTTGGCATTTAATGCATTTGTAACGATGATTTTTGGTGTAAGCGTTTTACGAAGTGGTCAATTATTTGAAATAAAAGTAAGTTTTTAAGTGGTTAAGGACACGGTGAGAAGATCTGTTATACATTTTAAAATCTCATGGTTGTCGAGATATTTTAGAAAACTGAATCCTAAAAAAAATAGATATGGTTGCTATGGTGCGATTTTTCGAAAGTGAAACGAAAGTACCTAATTTAGATTTCGCCATCACCACCACCATCGTCATCATCATAATATTCCAGAGTTGCGTCCAATGAGAAAGGGAATGGAAGTGCTAAGAACGATAAAGGAGAAGAAGTTGCAGTATTTCGGACACGTGGTGATGGGCGAAAGATACCGTGTATTCTTCAAATAGGAGGAGTTGCAGCCATACAGACAGATGCGGAAAGCGACTTTAATTTATACTATGTAAATATGTATATTGAAACGTTATATTATATGTAATGATTATATTCTACTATAGATAATATAGGTACTATAGGTATTCCCTTGAAGCACTTAAGCACTTGTCTCTAAGCAATCAACGTGTCGCATCAGTTAGTAAAAACTACCTTTTATGACGCGCGTAACAGATTAGTAATAACTTCAAAGAAACTTACTCATACTTCAATGTACTCGTGAAGGGCATTTTTTATTTATTGGCATTATATATATTAAACTCAATTTAAGTGTGTCATTACATATTATATTATTAAATAATAGCATCTAGTGTACCACCATCTACAATCTCGTAGACCAGCCAGCCATCTGCGGACCATTACAAAGTACATCTTATTTGTTAGCACTTCACACAACCTAGTTTCAACACAATAATATTTCTGATCTATCTCTTCTTCATAACCAAATAGAAGGCTTTTATTTTTCTAAGTTATAATGCGTAAGTGATACGGATTGCTAATGCCTTCCAAGTTACGCCGTAGTCGCATTCTCACTGTATATAAATTTACAAATGGACATTTGTACATAACTTTGGTTCTTATTTATGTAAAGTAGTTACTTTAAAGTATGGTACGTAAAAGAGAATTATTTACGACTTTCGAATTGACACACTGCAAGCGTTGCGATGTAGATGCGAAGCGATAATATGCTGTATAGTTACTACGGCGGAGGCGACATATATATTAGAATAGGCTATATAAGTGTGAGATCGTGAAGTCGTAATCTGTTCACTTATTTGAAAATTGTTACTTACTGCTTAACTCGACTCCGTTGAGCCTCCGCCTCGACTCTTGCAGTGAGTGGATGCCAACTGCACAATACGTATTCTATATTTTCTATGATAATTATAGAGAATATATAAAGAGACGCCTCCTGGTCGCCTCCTACGCGACGCCGCCTCGACCCTTCTCCATAGTATATAGCGCCGCTTGCAGTGCACAGGAGCCCTTAAACGCGCCGCATTCATTTCATATGAATTAAACTGCGCGTAGCAATTAAAATGGATACAAGTGTTTTAAAATATGTTTATTTATAAGACGTGTATCGGGTTAGTGATTTTTTCCTTTATTCTCTCCAACAGGTTGGGTGACTCCCGCCGCGAGGTACCGGCTTTAATACTCGCGTGTTACGGCCCTCTCAATAAATAAAATTAAATAAAAATAATTTGTTTTAAAGCCGCCGCGTTATGTAGCCCCGACACGACATTCTGTTGTGGTGTAAATTGCACTTTTCCTTTGAATTAATGCGATATTGACTCGGGCTGTTATTTATTGACGACAATCCGCTTTGAGAATGTGTAACGCAATTAAATATAAAATATATTATACCACCGGTAAATTAAGTCAGTTTACCAGTACATGGACGAATAATTAATTCACTTTTTAAATTTTTTTTTTTTTTTTTGAACAGATAAGCTGAATGTCCACTTGATGGTACCGTTGGTGGTGGCTACCATCACCTATAACACAAGCAACGCCCAGGTGCTGCAAGTGTGCTGCTGACCATAGTAGGATTATGGACAAGGGATTTGGAGGGAATATTAGGGGGGAATATTGGAATCTGGCATCACTTACTCACTCATCGAAATACAACAGCATATATAATGTGCTATTATTTGTTTTATGTAATTGTTTATTTTCCCAAATAAAAAAATAAAAAATAATTTAACGGTGATCTTATGTAAGGGGGTATGGGTCACTGCCGCCAAGCGGGCTGCCCAAATAACTGCGAAACACAATGTCCCCAGTCTGTTATTTTCTTCAGTGAATATCGTAGAAAAATCCTTTGGATAGTTTAGAAGAAGTTAGCGGAGAAATAGACAGAAAATAACTATAAGTTTAGACAGCTAAGCCGAGGTCGGATCACTAATATATACTAATATTATAAAGAGTGAAGATTTGTTAGTTGTAATAAAAAACTACTGGACCGATTTTGAAAATTCTTTCACCTATAGAAAGCTACATTATCAGCGAGTAACATAGGCTATATTTTATAAAATTACGCTGGCAAAGTCGCGTGCATCAGCTAGTAAGTATATATATGTGTAATGTAATAAATGTTTACGTGTAAATTATTAATGTAAGCAAGAAATATAATATAATAATATATAAAATTATGTGGGTTTCATTTTATGTCGCTGCGCCTGCGCTGCTAAATTACTAATCTCAACACATTGTAGGCAAATCCGCGTTTTAGGTATTGTACGTTATAGGTAAAAATGTAGTGACATCTTACCTACATTCTAGGTACTGAGCTCTTCGAAATGAATTATGTTTAGACTTATAAACATCGCTGCCTAATAATGTTTTATTACTATATCTTTAATAAAATTTATAAAATTTTATTATAATTTTATTTTTATAAATTAAAATAAATATGTTTAACGAAAATATCACGAAGAAATCTGCTTGTCGAAGCAGACTAATGGGCGTTATCGCTGGTGCAGACACGAATCCGATCAAAGAGTTATCGAACAGAACGTCTGCTTTATCTACACACACTTTGTATTTCTGGGAGATTAAATCATAAAAATTTATTACTACTAAATATTTTTGACATGATTACTTACATTACTTAACTACTAAATATTTTTGACTACTTTACATTTGCTTCCACAGTTGGAGGCAATTTAAGAAAGTGATGATCGGAGGATACATTTCGATGCTGTATAGCTACGTACATATCTATCATTTACCTCCATCATTTAATTCTACCACACGACAGCCGGTGCGAAGCAGGGAGCAGGTCGCTAGTTTCATATAAAATAAAATAAGTACAGAATCCATACCTATCATTTTAGATTTCATCCACTCAAGTAATAACGGTTAGTACACTTGTTAAAACTTATTTAATTAAAATAATTGATTATTTGTTAATTAATTGACAATTTCACATTGTCAAAAAGTTGGTATTATAATCTTTAATGAACGCGCGAAATAAAAATATTTGTCACTTAGTATTAATAAATGAAAATACTTTACACCACAAAATTATTATAAATTGAAAATAAAAAAAAATACATATATAGCGTGTATCTGGCAACACTTATGTTGGTTGTTCACACAGTTCTACTATAACTATAATTTTTTTTTACTAGCTTTTGTTCGCTATATCGTCCGCGTCTCTAGGGAACAGTACTATTTTTGACAACGCGTACGCAAAATGCGCAAGTGCTCACCGAAACGCAACCGAACGAAACGTGCTGTTATTTCACAGTGTTCTTCTGTAAGGGGGTGGTTACTGCCGCCAGAAGCACTGACGAATATTCGACGGCGAAGTGCTTTTAACTTTAACAAAATTTTACACAAAATTAGAAAAAAAATTTCATTACAATTTTAAAATGAATAAATCCATTTATATATAAAGTATAATAACAAGGAAGTTGCAATTAAATATATTAGATCCTTTACAGTCATTGAAATAAAAAGTTTATTTCTCAAAAAGTGTGTGACAGAAGGAATTGGCGTCAATTTATTGGCGAATATTTTAGAGTTTACTGTCAGTCTGCCTGCCGAATTTTATCACAAAAAATGTACTAAATTTTTACTAAAATAAACGGTAAATTTTTCTCTAAATCCCCTCTTGCCACATGCAAAACATGCACTCCTCTTCTCGAAAGTTCGAGCCACCACACTAAAAAAACCGCACGAAATAAATCTTCTAAGCAAAGTTTTTTTAAAGTTGCCCACGTGAACGAACTTAAAGCTGCTTATCGCTCAACAGCTTGCGAATATAGTCAAACAAATTGCTACACATGAAATCGGATAAATTTTTAATGTAACATGCATTCGTAATAGTCAATCATATCTGACTGTGGCGATGCCTTTAAAAATATTAAAGGGTTAATGTACTGTCGCGTACAAAACTATTAGGAACATAAAACTAAATAATGTAATGTAATGTATGTGTAATATATTTGTAATGCATGTTATACTAAATATATTATGTATAACATATGCGATTTCATGTATGTACGTTCCATATAAATAAAGACTTTAAATCCTCAAAGTAATTGGAGTATGAAATCACCTTAAAATAAATAGTACAATGTATTTTTGGACTTACCATCGATTTGAATTTCTTTTTGTTGTAAAAAGAACTTATCCGAAATTCTCCTATTTTATTTACACGTCGCGTAGATGGGATTTATCGCACAGAAAAATATTGTAACATGAGAAAATAAGACCTAAAAAAACAAAAACCAGAGCTAAAACATGATCTCTCTAAGTTATAATATGTGCTAAATGAGTAGGTATCATTTTAATGCATGATAGTTTATGTAATAGTGTAATAAAACTTGTAAGTAATTATCAGCCATCGTTACTTTATTGAAATAGGATAGCTAACCATTTTTATGCGAGTTCAAAAATGAAATAAAGTTCAGTAAGCACTTTTCAGCTCGTCTGTACGTCGCGTGCTAAACTCGCATAAGGCGCTTACACACGCAAACCCAATGTTTTACAGAGCTCAATATAAAAAACGACAACACCGGCCTCAATTGATATTTTGTTTCTACTACTGTTTTATACGGCTTTGTGTGTGCGGATTAATTTTCACACAAATTCAATCCTTGGATTTTGATACAAACATTGTATCAGTGTTAAATTCAGCATCAAAGTAAGCTATTATTCGCCTCTATCTGTTTCTTCACTAACTTCTACTAAGCTACAAAACGGATTTTGATACGGTTTTCACTTATGAAAAGAGCGAAAAACGATAATGCTTTGTATACATTCGTGCATTCGTGCGAAATTGGGGGACGAGTTTAGAAAATTACATTTTTTAATTTATAATTTATAATTTTAACAATTCTAAAACTAATATATAAAATAACATGTAAAACGATAACACTAAAAACCACTGAGGTTTAATCTAGTGTTATCATTTGTAATTATTAATAAAATCTAACTATATACTATTAATTACAATTTAAAAAATATTGTTTTAACTTAAATTTAATATTTTTAATTGCTATATTGTTACATAGATCTGAAGGTAAGCTGTTGATAAGGTGTATGGATTGATAAGGATATTGATACATAAAAATGGCGACCCGCTTTATTTCCGGCGACCCGCCCGGTGGCGGATACAAAATAAGATCTACAGACAGAATTTTGCAAGCAAAATAGTGAAGCTTTTTTTATAAACATGACGTGCGCGTAGGCCGTTTACTCTATTGAGATTTTGTGTTGAAAGCTAAAATCCCATTTTTTTGATTATTTTTATTAAAAAATATTGTTTTCCAATTTTACTTACGTAACTGGTTTAGACTGGTTTTATACACCCTTTCACTACGTAATTCGGCATTTTCACTAGTAAATATTTCAATAAACTGAAGCGTAGTTTGATTGCATTTGTGTGCGTGTAAGGTGTATGTACACGACAAAGGCGTAGTGAATAAGACCTAAATATAGAGTGTGGCTCTATCTTTAGTTCTTATTTTATCTAAACTTCCACAAAACAAACACAACTAAATTTCTCAACCTTATCGTTAGCCTTTGGATACGTTGGTTTTAAATTCATATTAACGTAAAATTGTAAGACATGCATTATTGTATTTCTTAGCAATACTAATGTTAGATAATGAGAAAAGCGCAGAGCAAAGCGGTGAACATATTTCACATGGCCCTATTTAATTAGGTCAGTAAACAATCGTACGCAGCAAACTGTTAGTGCAACAGAGAAAAATACGCTCCACAATATGCATTATATCACTGTCTAGATAGATACAAGTGCTGTACAATTTGTACCTAGTTTTAAACATATACTTTTAAAAAAAAAATCCAGCGAACCGCCCGTGGCTTGGTGCGAATGCAATTTTGAAGTAGTTGAAGACTTAAAGTGCAATACTACAGGACTTCAGCAAGGCTTCCAAATAATAAACCAAAAATGTCGAAAAGTACACAAAGGAATTTAGAAGTTTAGAATTCCGTGAGAAGCCAAGGTCTGCTCGCTGGTTGTTACTAAAATATTATAGAATCATAAATAGATGTTAGATGAAAAAAAAGTTTGAAATATATACGCGCTAAGAATAAAATATTGTGAAAAAAATTGATTCTTCACAATTGTGAAGAATCAATTCAAGTGTCCCAACTCTATTGTTATACAGTTGTATAGGGATGAGCGCGGTTTAATTGCGTCGATAAAACAATCGCACCGCTCTCGGGCAGCGTCTTAAACGCTCATTAAGCGCATTAATGGCGGGCAATGGCGTCAAGGAAGCGATAAATGGTGGAAAGGCGGCGATCGGTGGGGGTAAACATTCAGAAATCAATGGACAGACCTTTGGACGTTTTCAGTAAGATTTGATATTGGTAATTAATTTTGCTCCCGGCTTCGCAATGATGCAATATTTTCTGCGAATGTTGCAAATATTCCTCGCTTATCGCTCTTTCTATTAGTGAAAACCGCATCAAAATCAGTTGGATGGTTTAGAAGAAGTTAGCGAAGAAACAGACAGAGGCGGACAGGGACTTTATTAAATATAGATGTGCCACGTCTTTTCAGATGTTTCTTGAGAAGCCTTATGATAGACTAGGTACTTCTTGGTTATTCTCAAGAATGAATTATAGCTTACTAAATAAAGTTGGAATCCATTGGAAATTATTAGTCATACTATGACCCACAAAAGAGCTGCTTTTTTATGTTATGGTTGGCAGACGGCCCACTTGATGACGGTCGCCTGTAACACAAGAAACGCCATAGATATTTTAAAATTACGGGTAATGAGCTGATAGAATTACGGGAAGTCAATATATATTCTATACAAAAAAATACCTCCCAACAGAGACACTCCTTGCCTGAGCCCAGTCAAAAATTGCTTATAAAGCACCGTCTATTATTTTCGTGCTGTCGGAATGGCAAGAAAAACTAAGGCTCATTTTTTATTATACGTTTTAATTTGTAGTCTATTAAAATATAGGTAAAAAAATCTAAAGATTTACTGTTCAAATTATAGCTCAATCTCAGCAATTATACTGTCGATTAGTGGGAAAAATAGATTTCAATCTGCCTAAGCTATGATTACACTAATGCATCATTAATTAATTTAATTAATGATCTATTAACTTAACAATGTAGACAATATAGTGTAAACGTCTTTTACAAATATAAATAATAAATTTATATTTATAAAATTTAAAATGAATTCAAAATAAAAAATTTCAAAATAAAAAAGGACAAAACTACTTCCAAATTATCGAAGTCTATTGACATGTGAGTAATGAATATAATAGGAGTCAAAAATAGTGTAAAGAAAGTGATAGTCAACTTTAGTATTAACTTCGAAATCTAGGTTCTGTAATTTAAAAAATTGGTATGCTTGGGCTAAATGTTACTAAACTCTACGATGTCTGATTCTTTATCATATTAATGTTAAAATTCTCTCCTGGAGAACATTTTAAACAAGTAAGAGCACGCAAAATTATATTCTACGGACTATAAGGTGTATTTTAGAACTTGTATGTATTTCTTTCTTTGTTATAAATTAATGTCACAGAGAAACCACAAGTTCTCTGTCTTTATAATTTCATATACGTACTCGTATATAAGTATATGACTTTTTATTTACAAAGTATTTAATTTTATAAAAAAAGAAATCCTAAAATGTTGCTTGACTGTTTTGGACTTGACTTGACTGACTAGTTTTTGAAAAAAATGTCTCAGGATCTGCTATTTATGGTTTTGATTTGAATTGTGCGTTTTTTATATTGCTATTTTTACAAATGATACTCCTAAAATCATCTGAATAAATAATAACTTATTGAAGTAAAATTCTTTTCTGAGCTTAACTTAAGTTACACCCACCAGCTTAACTTAATTCTGACCTTGATTTCTCTTACAGGGAAGTGATTTACGGCTGTCATTGGCCGTTTACTCGCATTCAAGCGAGCGATCAGTTGATCGCGTAACAGTGATTTAGTGTTAATAGTAAAGTTTTTCCATATATTCCCATTTATATGTCAACTGGAACGACATAAGATCTTGTTTTTTTTCTGTCTCGCGTCACAACCGTTGTATTTCACGAACATAACAACTTAAGAAGTCGTAAAAACTAAGTGCCTACGTTATACATAATAATTATATTGCTCGTTTAACATTAAATCGACGGTAGCCACTTATTACCATCAAGAATAAATGTTTATACGATTCCTGATTGTTCTGATTCAGTCTGATGTTTGATAAAATTAACTATTGTTCATGTTATTCTCATATGTTGTAACCATTACTAACTACAGGATACCTAGCTAAATAATAGAGCTACATGCATATAAAAAATAAATGAAGACTCAAACGAACACCTACAATAAAACATAGATACAAAGATATACTCGTAGTTTTAGAAGTACGACGTTTGCTGGCCTAAGTGATTTAACCAATTATTGCCTGTTCCCCGCAGAGCGACCTGCGCTTGGCATTAAAAGAATTCTTGCACACGGAATAACAATTCTTCTAGATGTGTCTTTAGTGGACTTACCCACCATTAGTGAACTAAAAATTTCTGAAGGCGGGCTTGAGAAGATGTTTTTATGAAGAATTTGGAAGAATTGGTAAAACACTAAATTCGGTCCGGACACGCTCAATGAACGTCTCGCTCAGATAAAACTCATGTATGAAAAGTGTAAGGATTTTGAGGAACGAAACGATAGCGCATTATTACCTGCCGGCGCAGCGACATCTGTCGACAAAAAATAAATAACTTAATTTGTATGGGAATGAAGCAGCGCTACACGTTAGCCACTAAATGGCGCTGTATGGCTTCATTCCGATATAAATTCACGTTTACGCGATCGATGCGTTGATCGAGTAAAACTCGATCGCAACTTGTGATAGCCGCGTTATGCATATGTGCCAGTCGTCCTAACCGCGGTATATATGCGTGACTAAATCGTAACTGAAAGATAAGATTATTGGCATAAAACAAAATTAAAATGGATAATGAAGTGTCTCAATAAGCAGATTGATATTTTTAGACATCGTGCCTCTTCTAGTAAATCTTATCATTTAAAATGTAACCACAACGAGAGTCGTTCAAAGACCATTTGACATTGCGATTATAGTTTGAATGTTCATAAGTGCTCATTATTGCTATAGATATAACAATTAATTATGTTAAAAGGTTTATCCGTACCGCTATAATGAGGGTCGTTACTTTGTCAAGATTAAGTAAGAGTTAGTGCTTTGTGCAATGAATTTTCATTTGCAACATACATTCTTACACTGGATTGCACATAGAAAATATTAATATGGAAATGGAGCCACACTTCAAAGGGAAAAATAACTTTTTGTTTAAAGATATAACAGTTTTTTTATTTAACTATCAAACTAACAGGATGAGTGATTGGAGTGCTTGCCTTAACGTTCCGTCTGAGTGTTTCCGGGTTCGATTCCCGGCAGCGTATACTTTGGAAATGATATTTTCAAAGTTGGGTCTTAAAATTAATGTTTCACAGTCATTTGACATTTGGACAGCGCGTCTGGCTGCAATAAACACTCAGTGGCAGGGTCCACTGCGATTCGCAGTCATAACTTGGGCTGCCAGTCTGGCTGCAGTAACTACTCCTTCACAGAAAACCACAGTAAAATAAAATCATGTGTGCTGTTGTGTTTCAGTGTGTAAGTAAGGAATGGACTCGCCATTGTCCATATCCCCCGGTAGGTGGCTACCGTCGTCTATAAGACAAGCAACGTCAAGGTGCTGGTCTCATAGTTGAATCAGGATAAGGGATTAGGAAGCCGTACTATGGCTTCAATAAATCACAGAACACAACATCATATATGATGTTATTTCACTGTGATTTTCTGTAAGGAAGTAGATACTGCATCTATACTGGCAGCCCAAGTTATAACTACGACACTCAGTGGACCCTGCCACTACTTTCCTAATCCAGACCAGAGCTATCTTTGAAAAACTCATTTCCAAAGTTGCCCCTGCCGGGATTCGAACGCGGGACCCCTGAGTAAGAGTAAAAACGCAAGCACCTTAACTACTTATCCTATGGGAACATAATTATGAGCCAGTGAAAAGCACGATCGGCTGCCATCTAGATAGACAAGGTTTTAAATCCTGATTATGCCTGGAGCTATAATTCTTTCTAATTTCATATGTAGAAATGTTTCATTATTATTGGAAAATTTATTTCCATGGACTTTATAGCAGATGATGAAAATTCACTAATAAACCTTTTATGAAAGATTTAAATCCTTTTATGAAACTTTTTGATTGTACAAGTTTTGCTGAGGGCAGCGTAATTACGTTGTAGTAACACACTTTGTGTCAAAATGTAAAAAGGGGTGAAGCTATCTGTGTGGTTAAACTTACATTGACTTTGAGGCAAATACAAAAATTTCACAAGTCTGATTATTTTTTGTGTTTTTTGTAATAAAACTTCAAAATGTATTAAATTCCTTCGTTAGATTCACTCGTTTTCGCCGCCAGAAAAGCCATAGAAAAATGACGGGAAACCGTTTTTACTTTTATTTTTCTGTTTTTAGAATAACATCTATTTAATGGTATCAAAACCATCTAGATACAAACATGTAAATCTTGTCAAAATTCCTCTTTTTCGGAGTAAAAAGAGAAATAAAAAGAACGTTTTAAAAACTCTTTCATGATACGCCCTGCCAAGGATTGGAACTCCCTTCAGTCTGTGTTTTCGAGCTCATATAACCCAAATCTTTTTAAAATTCGAGTGAATAGGCATTTTCTGGCTTAGCTCGCTCCATCCATCCATCCAAACAAATTATTAATAAAACTAAAGATTTATCAAAGAAATTTTACTGCAATTTTGTACTTATAAAATACGAAAAATCTTTTTCCCCGATTTATTATTTTATTATATATATCTATACTACTTTATCTACATATATAATATTTTATTATCTTAATCTGAAATCTCCTCTTAAATTTATGGACTTAAAATATCTGAAGTAAATGAATTTTATTTAATTTTATTTATGTATATTACTCCATGTCTCCTGTTAAAAAGGTCTCATGTTATCTTAGCCACGACTGATATAAACGAAATTACTGCACATTATAACGAACGAAACGTGTGAAAAAATTACACAGAAATTTGTCTTGAACCTGCTTTAAATTAACATAAAATCGAGCAATAGCTTTTAAACATAATTGCTATTTTACTGGGTCTATTTAATGGGTCTGTGGCCACATTAGCCTTCCCACGATCGCGCATTTTGGTCTCTATTGCTTACGAATTACGACCTATCGTGTAACTTGTATCCATGTAGTTTCTTCGTACACCCGCTTGTAAATTACTACATGGGCCGATCGGTCGATTCGTCGGACGATTCGTCGCGCATACCGTCCAATTATTAGTTGCCCATTAAATTTGTTACAGTCATAAATTAGTGGCGCTTTTAACTCTTTATTTTTACTGTATTACATGTGGAAATGCTTGATATAAACTTTGCAGGAAAATACGTCTAATATTTATATTTTTCTTGCTTTAAAATAAATATTTGCTTCTGATTTTACTGTCAAAATTATTTTAGTTAAACTCGTTAGTATTAATTTACTAAGTATCTGTATATTTGTATATCTGTATCTATATCAAGTCCGACTGCAAGGAAAAGGGCACATCAGGCATCTCATATAAGTGATGAAGTATGTACTGTTGATTTTACAAACAACAATAGGTTAACTTTACGTTCAAACCAATTGCCCATCATAAATGCATGAAATTGAAAACATAAGTCCAACTACAACACCAACCTGTATCAGCCATATCGACAGTTAAAGGTTCGTCCTACTGGGCTAAAAAAAAATTAGTTTTTTTTATGTTAAACTCGACAGACAGGCTGACGATCCACTTTATGGTAGGTGTCTACCATCGCCTACAACACCAAGCAACATCACTGGTGCTGCTAACAATAGTACGATTAAGGATAGGGATTAGGAAGAGATAGGGAAATGGGCTCTGGCATCTCTTACTCGAAACACAACAGCACACATGCTATTATTTCACAGTGGTCTTTTGTAAGGGGGTGGTTACTGCCGCCAGACGGTTTTCCCAATAGACTGCAAAAATGCTATTACTAAATTTTACTACTACTAGACTTATTCAATCTTTATTGCCCTTATATTTCTGTCAAGCGTTGTATCCATACTAATCCATATTACTTATAATATTATAGATGTGAAAGTAACACTGTCTGTCTGTCTGTTACCTTTTTACGCCTTAACTACTCAACCGAACATCCTGAAACTTTGCACACACGTTGTCAGGGATACAAGAAAGGACATAGGGTACCTTTCATCCAGAAAAAAAGGACTGTTCCCAACACCTAAAACAAAATAAAAAATAACGCCTGGCCAAAGAGGTCAAGCGTTATATTGCTTATATATATATTTATATTTTTCAACACGGACGAAGTCGCGGGCACCAGCTAGTTTTTTTATACTTTTAGATGATCTCTCGTCTCGGTAACAGACGTTTTCTGTAACCCTTACATTACAACATGTAATACAAAACTTCATGATGATCGATTGAGTAGTTAAGGCGTGAAAGCGCAACAAACAAACTTACTTTTGCATTTATTCTTAATATCAATTAGGATTTACATTTTAAAATGCAGTTTTTTATTATATTAAGAGCGTGTATACATAAGTTCACATCGTATTTGAATATCATATTACCAAAAAAATCGTGTCAAGCACAAAGAATGTAAGTCCAAAACAAATAATCGGCCGTTCTTAACAGTTTACGACCGTCAGGACATTCCGCTTTCGGCGAATTCGAATTGATTTTGTTGCATTCGATTTAACACACATCGATTGTTTGTTATCAGTTGCAAGTAATCGAAACAGTATTTTGATTCGCCTTTTTTTACGTATAAGTCGGCAGACAGACTGACGGTCCACTTGATGGTAGGTAGCTGCCGTGGTCTACTGGCACAAGCAATCCATACTTCCATAGTTTGTTCTAGTGGCTAGTAACCCTAGGCTGTTAACCAAACGGTCGCGGGTTCGAATCCTGCTAGGGACAAATGTTTAGATATTTGTTAACATTTACCTTTGTACCTACCTTAGTCATGGATGTCTAAAAAGATCTTCTTCTCTTCTTCTCTTAGTGCCATCTCCTATCGGAGGTCGGCTTTCATCAAGGCTATCCTAACCTCGGGGCAGCGGCTCGAAACAGCGATTTGGTACTTCGGCCATACAATTCGCGGATATTCTTAAGTCAGGAAGTACGTCATCTGCCCGGCTTGCGTTTTTACGTTCATGATCAGCAGTAAAAGTATTCCAGTTTACAAGATAAAAATTACATCCATGAAAAGCCTGTTGTGGGTCACTAGTATAGGTAAAAAATCAAATTAATTGCTTCATTGAAATAATTTCGACATATTACATTTCGTAACAATACTTGTTAGAACAGAACTACAAGAGCACACTTAATGTCATGTTTTGAATTGCAAAAATAAAAATGCCGATACGAAACTCCGGTTACAATGTCTCTTCTATTCCGTTAATATGTGTTCATAAGAAATAACCTTGTTCATGGTTTTAAATGGCAAATGTTAGAGCAAGAATAATTTTGTATCATACGATATTAGGTTAGACAAATGAAATGGAAAGTCAACATCAAAGATTGCTCATTCACAAAACGATTTCTAAAGGTTCGTGCATAAAAAAAATGTTGGATAACTTGATGTTCTAACTTGACGTTTCTAAGTGAGACATAAAGTTACTTTCACTTAATTTGTTTTGTAACTTAAAATTTAATCGCTGACATTTTAATTGGTATTTTTAATTGGTTTATATTGTGATAAGACACCAATAGAGACTGCGTCTTATTATGTTTTGATTATTATTTATTTGTTAATTTTATTAATATTAACTTTATTTATTTTATTCTGAAAATTATGCACACTCACCTTTTCTCGTTTATCGCTCTCTCCATTACATATCGTTTCATTTAATTCATAATATTTTTATGAATTCTAAGTTATAAACACTATGTAACATTTATTAATATGCAACAAAATGTCTACGGATATTATATAGAAGGCTTTTCACGCCTTAATAGTACATTTACGTAGTATGTACATAGTAGTAGTGGTAGGGATAAGTAGAAAAAAATTCCACTTATCCCTACCCGTAGGGATACTTAGTAGGGATAGATGGAACTGGTCAACAATTTAAATGAATCATCTATATATTAAAATTTTAATATTTATCTATTTTTCTTCGAGTACCTAAAAGCGATGTTGCACGATAATATCTGTCGGTTGGCGAAGCAATATTAGGTACCCATCGAAGTGTTGCCCTCCTCAAGGACCGGTTGGACATTCGTTCCGGACGAGGCTAATTGGCGAACGAGGACCGGACCGCATTCTTGACACCACCACGACACGGCATCCAAACGCCGCCGGTTGCAATGCAGCATTACACATTTTATGTAACTATTATAAATCTTAGAATATCAATGGCTAGTCTTCTGATAGAGGATGGTAGCAGTCACCAGATAGAACAGAGCCATTTATATGACTTTGTGTCGTTAATTTTTTTATTTGAATGTTAATAACGTGACTGGTTTCAGATTTATTAATCCACAAACAGATTATTCACAAAATCAAATGTAAAAAAAAAAACAATTCTGTTTTCATTTACATTAATATTACCACAAATTGTTTGCATGTTTATTTTAAGGTTCATTTAACAAGTGTCCGAGTTAATTGTTATATGTTGTTATAGCTTTTGAAATTATGAAAATTGTTAATTTCGCCTCGTATCGTGGTTATCTTCCAGTGCTAATGGCTACCGTATAGTATGCGAGTATTACATACCTACCCGAAACAGTAGGGTGACAATAAGTGCAGGAATCATTCGAGGTGGAAAATTGGATTTTTCATTACCATTTCGTTTGTACCAACATATAAAAAAATCAGGACTACATCATGTGATGTAAGGTAAAATCTAGGTAAAATGTACTAATTCCATAGAATAGAAATTGAATTTGTGTTCGAATGTAGAATTTTTATTTGTGATTTTTATTGTTTATTTTATTACGATTTCTACAATTCGTTTAAATTAATTTATTTATAAAATAGAACAATAATATTATTTTAGTCAAAAAATTGTTAGTTTGTGGAAAATCTTAAAAATCTGAAATTGTTGTAATTGATTGTTGACGTGATTTGTTTTGAAATTTGGACACAACCTAACATTTAATAATAACATACCCAAATTTTATGTTCTGTTCTATTTTCTGTGAGGTTTTGTTCTGATATAACTATTGTGATAAAATGGAATGAAGCCACGGTGACAAAGCTAGTACAAAATTATCGCCTAAACACCTTATATCTCCAAGGCAAAATTAACATATTTATGAGAAAGACTACAGTCCTGATGAAATACTCATACAGTTTACGATCCAAAAATCAGCAGTTACCACTTAAAATTTGACATTTCTAAGTACACAGAGTAGGATGTCTACCCACAAGGCGGACAGATGAACTAATAAAGGCCGCGGGTGGATCCAGGATACTTCTCACAGTTCTAATTAGAAAATTATGGGGGGAGGCCTATGTCCAACAGTGGAAGTCCTATGGCTGAGATGAAGTTAGTTGGCGATGGCCGATGATAGGTCATTGCTGGAAGGCTAGTCTTAGAAGCAGATTTTCTTCGCGATATCTAAACGCAAACTCAATAAGATAGAACTATTCTATCTTATTGAGTTTACTAAATACTAGAATTATTTTATAATAGGAGAGCAAAACAATCTCTGGCTGCATAGGGTAAGTATTAAACTTAGTAGAAACGATGATAGGTCATTGCTGGAAGGCTAGTCTTAGAAGCAGATTTTCTTCGCGATATCAAACGCCCCCATAAAACTAATAACAAAACTATTTTATATTACTAAACACTAGAATTATTTTATAATAGGAGAGCAAAACAATCTCTGGCTGCATAGTGTATGTATTAAACTTGGGATAAATCCCATTCAGGCGAAATACTTAGGCGAACTTAAAAGTTAAATCTTCTTAAAATTGAAAATGCAAACTACAGCATCGACTTTGGTTCCGGCGAATGCAATCTTTGTTTCGCTTTGTGTTACAATGAACCTGTTGTGCACATTGTCTCTTAAAATTGCTTTTCTCTTTTTAATCAAGTAGGTTAGCAGACATGTTATTCTTTTTACATAGGATAAAACAAAGGCGCTTCCCGCTGTCTGTCCCTCTATACGCTTACATCTTTTAAACTACGCAACGAATTTTAATGCGATTTTCACTAATGGAAAGAGTGTTAAATGAGGAAGGTTTTTATACATAATATACAAAAAAATCCGTGAAAAGCAGAAAAAAAAGCGTCTGTCTGTTTGTACTCCTACACGCATAAACTATTTATGCCGAAGTACTGCAAAACTAATGCTGGTGAACGTGCCTTTATATCGTGTTATGCACAAGTACAAATTGTTTATTTACACGTATTGATCTATTTTCAACTAGCTCACACGAATATTGACGTTTAAAAATGTTTATTTGAAACCTATTTAATAAACAAATAACTTTATCACTGTTTCCTGGTATAAAAGTCAAATTTAAAAAAGTCTACAAAAACAGTTTATCATGGTCACGCCGTAAGATATACGCGAAAGAGATCATCTTTTCAACCCGATCTGAGTGCATGTGTATAATGATTATAAATGTCACACGAGTCTGAGCAAGATTATTGTCAGGGAATATTCGATCGACTGTACTTAATCTAATATGAATACGCACTAAATAAATATATTTCTGTGTAAAAGCAGTTGCATTTTTAAAGCAGAATGGGATAATAATTTTTTGTAAAGGTTGAATTTAGAATGCTTATAATGTTTTGTTTGTTTTTAACCCCCGACGCATAAACGGATTGTTAGAAATTTGACATGTATGACTGTGTATCTGTCTGTGGTATCGTAGCTCCTAAACGGATAGACCTTTTTTTTAATCCGGTTTTTTCGTTTGAAATCTGACGTGGTCGAAATTGTTCATAGCTTTGCAGGTGTTTGAAGACCATTACCCCATTTACTAGTTAACCAAGGGACTAACTTCCACATGTTCGTTTGATGTGAATCTTGGTATACTGTTACTACGGTGGTATTTCCATTTGATTTCACCTTGTATTGGCATTGACTTTTTTCTTTTACCATTGATTTTTGTATTTGACCAGATGCTGCAGCACTAAGTAGTCTGTGTATAGACTGTATAGTAGACACCCAACTCCTCAGCAACTTACAGCACATATAGCCTGTTTGGGCTTGATAGAAAGTTCCTAACCCCTTATCCTTAATTCTACTAAGTAAAGCAACGTTGCCTGTATTACCTATATAATAGGTTACGGAAATAAACCACCTACCATGAAAATAAAAAATCAAAATATTTATTCATCCAATCCAATCCTTTAAATTTGAATGTATTTGTGAATAAATATTTATATTAATTATATCTATATATCTGAAGAATAAAGAAATTATTACAAAACTAATAAAAATAAATATTCCAAAATAGATGTATGTACCGCTTAGATAATGTAAAGTTATAATGTAAATTAGAAATAATAACGAAAAAGCACATCTAAAATTAAAAGTATCGGTTACTTTGTTGTATGTTGAAGTGCCAGAATAACACGATATACTCGTACAACCAAAAAGGCATTAACAGGGAAAAAAATAAAAATGCAGAGGCGCGAAAAAGGAAAAAAAATATGGCGGGCAAAACGCGTTCTTGGTTCTCGATAAGGACGTGTTTATATTGGAACAAAAATTATGCCGCTGTGAAGTACCTATTGATGAATTTAAAGCACTTTTCATGTTTAGATTACGTATTGAGTCTTAAGTCAAAGAATTCAAACAAAATGAGATCAGTTACTTTTCGCAATCCTAAATACCATCTTCTCCCATTTAATTTGTATTTTTAAATTGTGTTTTGAATTTTTTTAAATAATTATAATAATATATGTACTTGCTACCATTTTCGTCCATTACAAGCAACGCTTATGATCAAAGTGGTTACATCTAATCATCATTATATAATATCCTAACCTAATATTATAAATGCGAAAGTTTGTTTGTATGTTTGTTACTCAATCATGCAAAAATGGCTGAACGGATTTGAATGAAATTTGGCACAGAGATAGTTTACTGGATTAACATATAGGATACTTTTATCCTGGAAACATATTAATTAGTTGATGTTATAACTCGTTATAACATCTAAAACTCGGTCAAGTCATTTCGGAGTTTAGCTGGAACAAACAGACAGACGGACAGACAAAAATTTAAAAAAATGTTTTTTTTTTTTTGTAAGTACCGTATATACTTTAATATACAGTGAATTAATATAATGTACTTTAGTATAATGTGAAAATAAAAAACAGTTATTACAAAATTCATTTCAATTGTATTTATTAGTACCTATAGATTAAATCAATATAAAAAGTTTCCATAGAAACGCTGCTTTAGAAAGAGGCGAGCGAGTGAGAAGTGTGATTTGTGTACTTTTTCGCACCCACCAATAACACAAAGGTATCGATTTATTTAAGTATCAATATTGATTGATCAACCAGTAACTTAGTATTATTTGTTATGAAAACAGACACTTAAATAAAATTAAATAGTAAGAAGAAATTTAAATTGAGATCTTCACATTTGATTGAGTTTAAATAATTAAAAAAAATATCAACAAACTTAATTTGGGTGGCAAATGTTGAGGCTAGTCCAACGTATGCCACCCAAAGTTAGGTAAGAATTTTTTATATAATAGTCAGAAAAGTCATGTGAATACATATAATATTATTTTCTTAAGAGAATTCAAAACATGGCTCGTAGGAAATTTGTAACAAGTAGCATTCTGATTTATCCTTTGATGTCAATCATATATCAGAACTAGCTGGTGCACACGAGTAACAAGAATATATGTTGTAAAAAGAAATAATATAACGCCTGACATCTTTTTCGCTGTGACGACGGTGGCGCCGCCACGGCGACAGTGGCGCCCATTTTTTTTTATTTTGACAAACCCTCGGGATCTTAAAAATTTTTTAGTATAAAAAGTTAAACCCTATATGTTAATCTAGGTAATAAACTATCTCTGTGCCAAATTTCATCCAAATCCGTTCAGTAGTTTGTACGTGAAAGTCACGTGAAGTTTCATTGTGATCCTCAAACACACGCATTTATAATATAAGTAGTACATACATTAATAAAAGAATTTTTGCCAACCCTATTCTCGGCTATATATAAAGATAATCTTCGACATTTTCAAGCGCGCGAGTATAAGAAAGGAATAAGCCTATCTGCTTCTCCCTCTATCTCTCTCTCGAAATATAAATTTCAATGTTTAGCGACATCGTAATGAAAGCGGGAATAAGAAATGGTTCGCGGCGCCATATTTAATATTTAAAAACATTATTTATGCAGATTGTAAATCATATTAATTGTAATTTGTTAACTGGCCAGCCCGCCCACAAGAAATGCTGGCATTCTGTACCTACATAGTGCCGTGTGGGTGGCTAAAATGACATAAAACATATTATATTACTTAACAATAATATTATATTAAATAATTTGTTGTATACTAAATGCTAGTTAACATTAAAGACATGATGTTCGTTTGCTTATTTAATTTATTTGCTTATACGTTTTAGTGTTTAAATCCAGGTAAATTGGGTTAATTAATAAGTTTAGTTTAAAAAAAAAACTGGTACTTTTTTGTCAGACAGATGAAGTTTATATCTTATTAAAAATATAAAAAATATACTATCATAAACTATGTAAGTATACTTTTTATGTCGTTTCTGTCGGTAAAATATTATTGATAAGCGGACAATTTTCAAATTGGTAGGGTTTTTTTAATATTGTGTAAAATATGAGAAAAATAAATAAAAGTAGGCGATTAAAATATTTTTGTATAGTACTTCATTAATAAGCTTAAAAACTAATGTAATTGTCACTGAATATTTCTATTCACAGTACTGAGGAGAAAATTTTTTTTTTTGGCAGAAATTTACAATTTTTTTTTTCAGTAAATAGATTTTTTTTATAAATCTGCCCGATTCAATTTTTTTTTTTTATATATAATCTACTAGCGCGTCGCCCCTAGCTTCGCAATTATTTTCTGCAACTTATATATAAAAACCTTCCTCATGTTAACTCTCTTTCCATTGCTGAAAACTGCATAAAATCCGTTGTGTAGTTTAAAAGATCTAAGCGTACCTACATACAGATGGACAGACGGCAGGAAGCGACTTTATTTACTACTAGCTGTTGCACGCGACTTCGCTCGCGTAACTTTATAAAAATATAGCCTGTTACTGCCATTATTAAATGTAGCTTTCTATAGGTGAAAGAATTTTTAAAATCGATCCACTGGTTTTTGAGTTTATTCATTACAAACATACAAATCCTCATTCTTTATAATATTTGTAAAGATGTAAATATTATGCACTATATTTTATCAAAGTTTTAATTTTACTCTAAGATTAGGGAACGAAAATAATACTTTTCTGCAAAGTCCTCGCCTTAAAAAAGAATGGAAAGAAACGAAACGTACAGAATACCAGTCCGAAATTTTGGACTGTTGTCGATTTGAGAACGTGTAATCGGTTAATCTCACACCCGCGATTCATATGGACATTCACACTAACGGATATTTTATGCATGAATGCATAATTTAATTATGGTTTCCAATCATACAATATATTGGCGTATAAATTACATATTTTAGTAACGCTAACGTTCGCCCTCTCTCAGATGGGATTCCAACTCTTATATCCACTCGGGTTTTTTTAAAAAACATTTTAACGAAAAGTTTTAGAAGTACCTATTTTTGTCATAGTTAAGAAGGTGTTGTATTTTTATTATATTTAAGCTTTTATATTGTGGCACTGCACATTGCGTCCATCTATCTATACAAAATGATAATAAAAACGCCAACAAAATTTATCATCTAGCTCCCACATAAAAAATGTCACCCATTACACCCATAACGGCTAATTGACATGTTTCGCTGTGAAATAATATCCTCTCAGCGAAAAGACTGGCTCCGTCAAAGGTCATGACACAAAATGCCGACCAGTTTTGAAGAAAAATTGTTAAAATTACAAGCATTTTACTGAAGATCCTTATCCGGGCACAATAAATTTGTCGTCCCCGTCCGGGGATATTTATGAAAATGCACGAGCAGATAGCGTAAAGCAATGTCAAGTATTTGACGTAAAATATACGTAAAAAAAACTTCGCGAAAATCGGACAAAAATTTAGCCGTGTGCCGGAACTTCTTTTATTAAAAATTCGAACGATTTTTTTTTATCCAATCGCTTCCTGGTTCACCCTTCCTGTTAAAAGGTAAACGTTAAATTCAATATTATATTTGTATTCCCTTTTACTAATCACAAATTTGTTAATGGATACATAATTGAATTAGATAATTAAAAAAAAAATGGGTTATGACTGTGTCGTGGACACGGCCGTTTGTTTTACGTGAATACGTGTACGTTAAGAGTAATATTTTCTTTGAGCGTATTATACTCGTATTTTGTTTCATTTTATTTAATCGAAATACCAACAGCACAGCAAAATTTAATAAGTCACATACATAAATTATACCCCTGCGTCTTTTTCCCTGTGGTCCATTCCACAGGGAATCTAGTGTAGTTAAATTTTGGATGTAAATGATAGATATGGCGGCGCCACCGTCGTCACAGCGATAAAGATGTCAGGCGTTATATCAGATGTTATTATATTTTTCATTTTTCAAGGACGAAGTCACGGGCACCAGATAGTATTCGTATAAATAATAGCAAGACAAGACGAGCAAGCAAACGTTGTTAGGATTATTTGCTGTATTATTTGAACAGCTTGGAACATTCTTCAGAACATATTCTTAAAAACCAAATAATAATGTGCTCTATAAAACCCAATTAAACGAACAATATCAAAAAATTTTTTTTAGAGATGGGTTAGCTCTTGGCCAACAACCAGCTGTGTAGCATGGATGAGGCTTATGACGGAGCGAGCTCACCCAGAAGATGCCTATTCACTTGAACTTTAAATTGGGTTATATGAGCTCGGAAACACAGACCAGGGAGTTCCAAACATTGGCAGTGCGCATTATAAAGGATGTTTTAAAGCACTTGGTCCGAAAAGAGGGATTTCGACAAGATGAGGATGGTAACCAGCCATACGTCTGTATTTCCGATGGAAGAAAGGCGAAGGCGGTATGAGCTCATGCAGCTCCTGAGCACACTCTCCGAAGTACATCTTATAAAAGACACTAGATTGTCCACTGTAGGCCACTTAATCTGACAGTCCACTTAATGGTAGGCGGCTACCGCTGCCTAACAACACAGGTGCTGCTAGTGCGCTGCCGACAAGGATTAAAGGAATAAGAAGGGAAGATAAGGGAATATGAAGGGAAGATAAGGAAATGTGCTCTGGCATCCCTTACTCACACTCACCGAAACAAAACATTCGGTTATTTTACGGTGGTCTTCTGAAAGAATGTGATTATCACCGCAAGACCGGTTGCCAAATTTCTAATTATTAGGGCCTCTTTCGCCAACTACAAGTAAAGTGTTTATTAGTTACTTTTAGAAATAATTTTATGTTTTATTAAATTATGCGCTCAGTTTACTGCATCCCTCGATAGACGTTTTTTTATTATTTTCTTTTTAATGCTTGGGACTTTTACCGTACAAACTGGTGACTTTAAATGTCGGTTAGCATACTTGACACATGGTGAAAGAAGCCCTCAGTGAAAGATTTTTTAAAATCGGATGAGTAGTTTCGAAGAATATACAAACAAACCAACAAACACAGTATACAAACTTTACCTCTTTATAATAAAACTTATAAATATGTATGTTAGATAAATCTTATATGTATAATATATATAAGTTAAACTATAGATATGTATAGATTAAACTTATAACTATGTTTTTCATAGTAATGAAACTTATAAACCTTAAAATTTATTAAGTATAAACAATTTTCGTTGACACACACAGCTTTATTCTTTAATTTTTCCTTTTTGTGTATGTTTCATTTGAAATCAAAATGTGTATTAAAAAGGTTATTAACAAATAAAGATTTACAGATGACGAAGTAATTAGGTATACTATTCATAATTTTATACAATTAAACAACTCAATTAATTCATATAAAAACTCTGAACTTTCAATAGACTTGAATTAATTCTGTCTCGAAGATATGTAGTAGGTAGGGTTTACAGATGGTTCCATTAGATTTAGTGATGTACACGCTTTGTAGAATAAAATTGTCGATGAAACTTTTTTGGTGGCATTAATTGATATTTTTATTTTATTATTTATTTATTAACCAATAATAAATACTTAAATCTAACATAGTTCCATAAACTGTTCTACAGACTGACTATTTGATCAAATTTTGTAATATATATATTTATACTATGTCTATATTATATCCAATATATTGAGATGATCTCTTGAGGACAGTAATTTTTTTCCTAGATAGAACGTACCCTAAGTCCTTTTCTTATTCCTGACAACGATGGTGATCCATAAAGTACATACATTGGAAGCGGTTTTGAACAAAAATTTTTTTAGTAGAAGTAGGTATAGATGTAATAATATAAAAACTATAATAGGTATGTATGATACCATAATATAAGTTCTAATATTATTTATACCATTTAAATTAAATGCTATTAAATAGCATTTAATAGAAAACCACATAACTGTTTCTTCACGGAGGCCTTCTGTAACGAGATGGTTACTGCCGCCAGATGAGATACTCAATTTATGAATGAGGAACGCGGTGTACTCTGCCACTTTTACATAGTAGAGGCTATATAGTGTATCTATATCTATTTCAATACATACATATTAAAAAATATAAAAAGTCGCTGTCCGCCTCTGTCTGTTTCTCCGAAAACTTCTTCTAAACCACCCAACTGACTTTGATACGGTTTTCACTAATGGAAAGAGCGATAAACGAGGAAGGTTTGTGTATGTAATTTACAAAAAAACGCATGCGTTAGGGCTGGTCGCTAATACAATATAACCTACAGATTTAGCAGGATTTTAATAAAGTGAAAACATACATATCTATCGACAAATCATCCCATCACTACGGCTACTGTCGCGTCACAATTTATTGCCTCATCAGCTAGGGACATCTTTAATTCATATTCATATCGGCACCAGTCACAGGAATCGACCTAATTGGATACCAGTCGAACAAAACATTATTGGATCTACCCTCGTTTCGTATTAATTGTCGTTCATGAAAATGTATCTACGATTATTGTCGGATTAATTTGTTTCTGTATCAAAAGTAGTTTATATTACATATTATCTGCTAAAGAAACTTTAAAAAATTAATTAATTATGCAACTAATATTAAAAGAGTATTTTTGAGTTTTTGTTTGTAATGAATGTATTCAAAAGCTGCTGGACCGATTTTAAAAATTATTATAGAAAGCTGCATTATCAGCGAGCATCGAACTTAGAAGTTAGCAGAGAAACGGACAGAGGCAGGCAGCGACTTTATTTAGTAATAATATGAATACCTAGATATATAAATACTTTATTTTACGAAAAACAAAACTCTTTTATTCGTCCTAAAAGTAATCAATTTAACAATCAAAACCATTAATATGTATGTGCCAGATTGTTTGTTATTTGCTGCGCACATCAAAATATATATTTAGATCGGGTTCCGTTGCGCAGGAGTTGAAAGGTGAGAGGTCGTTACAAGAATTCAGACGCGCTGCGTTGCTGTGGCAAAGATAATACAGCGTTCACTTTGTAATTAATATAATTGGATTTAAAGGTCCTTTCTATAAACACTAGGTACCTATGTTTTGTCTGCGACTTCGTCCCTCTTTTTAAAATATTGACAAACTATATTATTGCCTACAACAAATTATTATTGTAGTGCGTCTTGTTATTAGATACATTGCACCTCATGCAATTTTGTTTCAATGTTGTTTTAGAAATTTTGTCGTGTTTTTTGTTTGTGCGCTAATCTCAGAAACGGCTTAACCTATTTGAATGCATGGATTATACTATATGATTACCTGGATTAAACTATAGGATATACTTTCTATCCTGGAAAAAAGTCACAAAAAAACGAACTACAGTGCGTACGAAGTTGCGGGCACCAGCTAGTCTTCAATAAATATTTATACAATATACCTAATTTGGTGAGTCTTAAAAAGGTTCCCATGTAGTGTAACTCCAAAGATACCTTCAATTTAACACACGAACCAAACTCGATCATTACAATTAATTATTTTGTGAGTCGCATCACGGGGGGCCGTTATCGAGCGATGAGAAGCAACGATACGTGTGCGCGGACATAATATACGAGTATACCCGCACTACATTTTTACTCGCAAACATAACACGGTAATAATAAGGAAATGAGGAAGATAAAGGAAAACAACTTATAAACAATTAAATAAAGAAATGAACTTGTCCTTAAGAGCTTACTTGCCAACGGGAGCTGCTTACCAATTCCGAATATGTTGAGTCGCATTCTGTCGTCGATTACTTATTATAAGTTGAGACAGGGCCCCCTTAAAGATGAAGTGTTTCTATTGAGATAGGCAACTACGACTAGCCGCACTACTAGCAACATACGATTTATTCTCAAAAAATACGAGTTTATTTACTCGGAGTAGGAGTATACAATTTAACATCAAAATCAAACTAAAATCAATTATTTCCCTTACAAAACTTTCTCATACATACATTATGATTCTTTTAAGCTTAAAAATCTGTGTCAAAAAGCTCAGATCTCTGTTATCATATATAGACGTAAATCTTCTATATTATATGTACACATATTTAAAAAAATATTCCTTTGTTTAAAACTGCAAATCTCCGATAGTACTTTATACTTGTCAGGAGTACAGAAATAGACCTTTCATCTTATTTAGACGCTACAATAATTTTGATAAAAATCGGCAAAATAACAATAGACATATTACTAAAATATTATTTATGTTACTAAAGTTGGCAGCGCATTTTCAACACATATCGTTGCTTATGTTAATAAACTATGTAATAAACTGTAGAAATAAAAATAAACATCGACATCGATAAAACTGTTCACGTCACGTCATTGGCTATCGTTTAGTTAGGGAGTTCGAGTGTATTGAAACAAATGTACTTAATCGTAATCTTACTGTATCTCGTGGAGACAACCTTCGCGTGACCTAGGCAAAACTCGCATTGAGCCACAGCCCACAATGCAGACAGACTAATAATTCAGAGATAATTTCGGGTAAGTCCCGCACTTACTATAAAGTACCTAGTGAAAATATCTTTTTATGAGCATTTCTAAGAAGTCTAAGCCAGATAATAATTCGAATGACTCGGTCGAGAATAATAGAATTATTCATGACCCCAAGAGAAATATTTAATATCGTGGCATCGTGTATTACTTTTAGGGCATAGTTGTACTATGTTATTGTTATTCTGTGGTTGTAGTAAAATTGTCAGTAAGGCAATTAGTTCTTTTACTTCGTGGTCGTTTGAAGGCGATTTTGATTTTTGTAAAGCTTGGGGATACACTGCAGCATAGAAGTAATAATGCGTAGCTTATTAGTTAGCTACGCATTATTACGAAGTAGTTTAGCGATTCTTCTTAGTAGTTAATGAAAATAACTACAATGCGATTTGAATAAAGAATAGTACTGGGCGGGGGCCATGTTGTGACGTTTTCACTATAGTTGTGGTACGGTCTACAAGAAAAGAGAAATATAAACATATTGTTTTCTTTATTTGGTTACAAAACAGCACACAATCTGACATAAAATTATTTGTTTGTTCATTCCAATAGGTTTACAAACAAAAAATACCAAGCGTACGAAAACAGGTAGTTCAACAAAAAGAGAGAGATAGCGCTACAAAGAAATGTCATTAAAAGTTATAAAGCTGTTTTTTGCCTAACAGCAGCTAGACAGTAAGTAGGTATTATTAGTTATTATTCCCTGTTTTATTAGGTTATTAGTCAGTATTAGGTTTATTAGACTATTAGGTTATTAATCAGTTACCTATTAGTTATAACTGGCTGTCCGGCTCTTGGTTTCGTACGGGGTGCATTTTTTTTTTCGTTAAAACTTTCCCTGGTTATCCCTCTATCCATTGGTGAAACCGCATGAAAATCAGTGCAGTAGTTTTTGAGTTTATCGTGACAGACGAAATTAGGCAGGCAGACAGACAGACGCGGCGGAGGACTTTGTTTTATATGTAAGAATAAGGATAAGGATTACACTTGTGCACATTGCGGACATAGCAAGCAATGAAATTGTATTTGTTGGTAATATGGATAAGTAAAAGTACCGGTCATATCGGAAAATTATGTCCAGCAGTGGACGTCCTACGGCTGAGATGATGATGATGAATAATTTATAGATAGATTAGAATTAGGATAAATGTAACTAATTTCAAATTGTGTTAAAATTTGTAGGCCGCCAACACGTTCGTTTGAATTTCGAAATGTTCGCTGTAAACACGTACTATTATTATTGGTAGAATTTATTAATTTGCTCGTTAATTATGTAATGTCAGAAGCTGCACCTACTTGTAGCTATAGTGCACCTTGTGATTAGCTAACACATTATTTAGAAGGAGCCAGTAAATGTTCTAGCATTTACATCGACCGAATAGGTCGATTCTGAAATGCACAATATTGATCCTTTTGTGTTAAATTTATGTCTAACTCAGATTTGAAATACAACAAATTTAAACCTTATCAATAATGAGATATGGTAGAGATTCGTGACATTTATAAAAATGCTTAAAGTAAAAAAAAAACGCCACGGTGCGAGCGAACAACCTTACGATAGTAATAAGCTTAGTTTAGTCCTATTAATATTATAAATCTGAAACTGGAATAATTCTAGGTTCTCGAGGGATCGTCTAAAAATATAATAAATTGCGTGCCACTATCACCGCCGTGGCGCCACCGTCGTCACAGCGTAAAGATGTCAGATATTTTCTCAGGTGTATTTTTCAGGCAATGTTATCAGGCAATAAAATTCCAAAAAAATACTTCTATTTAAAATTAAATGTTGTACAAAAATTTCAAGTCATTCGGATTAACATACGGAAGCTAAATTTTTATGTACATATAATAATTATGTGTATTAATAAACTATAAATTACATACCTATAAAATTCAATATTGACATAGTTGGGATTTTTATTAGATAGTACTTGATTGCAATAACATTTTTTGGTAGTCGATGTCAGAGCCCGGATAGCTCAGTCGGTAGAGCATTGGACTTTTAATCCAAGGGTCCAGGGTTCAAGTCCCTGTTCGGGCAAAATATATTACTTTTATGTTCATAGAGATAAACTTAAGAAGTATAATTAATCATTATTTATAATTTGTTGTTAATTATATATTTATTATTTTGGTTTAATTCTTTTAATTTCAATATTGTTATAAATAATATTTTAATTTATATTTTATATAAATTATATAAAAATATTTAAATATTAACAAATACTGTTGTCATTTTATTTGCTTTGATCGACATTATTTACATATAATAAATAGATATAAAATTTATTGCCTGAGGCGGGTATAATTTTTTTTTTGAGTTATGCCTATTGTGTTTTATAACAATGTTTCTTTTTACAATTCTGTCTAAAATACACATTGGCATTTTTAACAATTGGTTTATGTTTTAATTGTCAAGTTGGCTTGGAATCAAATAATTTAAGTATCAACATATTATGTCTAGTTTTAGAATAAACATCGGGTCACCGTGTCACAACGCTATCTCCTTACAGAACAAGTGTATTTACTGGCGCATTTAACAGATAAACTGTGCCACTTCGCAGAGAATCGAACCTTCAATGTTGCAATCGGTAAGACCTATAGAATATTAACGGGCCAATACACATCTATATACAAATGAAATAACTTCAGATAGGTGACCACTTGTGAATAGTTAGACATTTTTTTTTTAAAGACAGCAACAAGCCGACGACGCGACGGTCCACTGTCTTGATAGAGATAGAAGCAATGCCAAGTTTTAAGTATAATGTTGTCTTGGTTTACTCTGCTGACTAGCGGAAATTTATCTCAACTAGTGTTGCACAAGTCTATAACATTTTAAAGAATGTTGTAGTTTTAAACCCCGACACCCAACGCTAAAACGGAGTGTTATATGTTTGACGTTTGTGTCCATGTGTATGTTTGAATCTGTGTGTCTATCTATAGCTCTCAAACGGATCAATCAATTTTGATCCGTTTTTTTTTGTTTGAAAGCTAACTGATCAAGGTGGTTCATAAATATAGTTTATGAAGATCTGTTCAGGCGTTTGAAGATCATCATCCCATTTCCTAATTTTCACTAACGTTCACAGGTTCGATTGATGTGAAATTTAGTATAGGTACCTACTGTTACTTGTGGTATTTCTATGACATGGAAACCTTGATCTGATTCTGCAGCATCAGGTAATCTGCGGGACACCCAACTCCTTAGGTGTCCTTAGCACTTACAGCAGCTATAGCATGTTTGGGCTCAATAGAAAGAATAGGAGGGTGTTACTTCATAATTTAATTACAGCATTTTAGGGAGATCAGGAAGGGATAAGGAAATGGGCTCTGGCATCACTTACTCACAGAAACACAATTCACGAGTGCACACGTGAGCAGTTTTAATGGCTAAAATTGAGGACTTGTAAGTTTGGATTAATAAACCAATTTACCCTATTCACCAGATTTGGTTCCGAGTGACTTCTTTTTATTTCCAAAAAAAATGGCTCAGCGGACAATTTTTTCTTTTTTTTTGTTTAGGACTTAGGACATAAATTTATACATCTATACTAAACTATATATGCCCGCGACTTCGTCCGCGTCCGATCGCTACCAAACATCATAGGAACACCAGCTGGACTAATCTGATAATTGTCTGAAAGTTTCATCAAAATCGGTTCAGCGGTTTTGGAGTCTATAAGGGACATTGCCTTTTATATATTAATAATAATAATCATTTCATTCAGATATAACATCCATGTTACCTATTAACAAAATAATGATAATAATATTTTACATCCATATTGGTTGAATTATAATATATATTTACAAGCGAAACAAAGATATTTAAAATCCACAGATGCTGCAAAAATATTCTATTCACTTATTAATTTTGCTGTATGTCATTTGTATGTCATATGCCATATGTCATATGTAAACAAAAATAAAGATCTTTTCTCTTTATAATCAATAAACTTAAAAACTACTTGACCAATTTTAAAAATTTCTTCACCCATAGAAAGCTACATTATCAACAAGTAACATAGGCTATGTCTTATAATGTTACGCGGACGAAGTCGCGTGCAACAACTGGCATAATATAAAGTCACTGTCCGTTCTGTTTGTTTCTCCGCTAACGTCTTCTAAATCATCCGACTTTGATAAGATTTTCACTAGTGGAAAGAGCCGATTAACTAGTAAGGTTTGAGTACATAATATGCGGAAAAAAATCCATTCGTGCGAATCTGGATGCATGTCGCTAGTTTTTAATTAAACATTTTATGTTTCACTTCAAAATAATTGAATAGGCACAATAAATTTATAATTTACACTGCCCTACACAATGTAAGCTGTCATAGTAACGAACAATGTTATAAATAATTCCTGTTTAGGACTTAAAACTATGTAAAGCGGTTTAATTAAATGGTAGAATATCTTAATTATTACATTTCTGTCTTCCATTTAGTGGTTGTTGCTAAACAATCCATTTTAAATAGGATAAAGCCGAATACGGCATTCGTATAATCTATTGCCGGTATACATTGGAATTAAACTGTAGGACAATGAAAAATCTTTTTAACAAGTTCTGTTTTTTTTTTTTTATAAAATTAACCTAATTTTAATAAACTGAACCTATATAAAAACAGAGGAGTTATTCATGTTTTTATTGAAAAAAGGGCATAAAATTTTCGCAATTAATTTTAAACCCGACATTATGACATTTAAATCAATCATTATGAACAGATGGCAGGGTTAGTTTCAATTTCCGCCACGTGCCAAGACATCCCTGCTATATAAATAAAAATGAATAGTGAATGAATGTGTTGCTAAGTGCAAAACTCGATAACGGCTGGACCAATTACGCTATTTATTTTTTTCAGTACTCGTTGAAGTCCGAGGAGGGTTCATATGAAGAGAAACATTGCGAAAACCTCCATTTTTTTTCCTATACAAAGTTCCTACGGGAAAATTGAAATATTTCTTTCAAATATTGACGTCAAACACAAACACTGTGTTTTGTTTCAACGCCTAAAACAAAGGGGCGCGGACGAAGTCGTGGGCTAAAACTAGTTCATACTATATTTATAAAATGTATTTTTTTCACAATTTTAATGTCCGCCATTGCACGGCTGTCATACCTTCCCCGCCTTGTATCGTGCGTTGACATTTGATAAGTATCCGCGCGTTGCGAAATTCTCTAATAATAACATGTTGCGTCCTTGTCGCACCACAGCGGGTTCAACATGCAAGAACGAGACGGGATGGTTATCATTGCCGCAACCTGCGCAAACACCGATGTGCACTTGCGATAGGACACCGGCACAATTGTAATGCAAAACGGGTCGTTAACTAAATGCAGATAAAATATTCCTGATTGACGTACATACGTCTCCCTCGGGCGAGACAACGATGCGACAGGCTAAGGACGCTTTTACACATTGACCTAACAATATACTTATACAGTTAGTTTGAAGCAAAAATGGCCTAATTTCCATTGCTTCTGGGCCAAAGATGAACTTTTTGGCCAAAGACGTGGGCCTCATTCACCAACTACAAGTAAAGTGTTGATTAGTTACTTTTAGAAATAATTTTATATTTTATTAAACTATTTTATATTTTATTAACCTTCGATAGGCGAATTTTTTTATTAATATCTTTTTAATGTTTGGGACTTTTACTGTACAAACTAAGGTATATCATCTCCATCATTCGCGGTGACCGGTGACTTTAAATGGCGGTTAGCCTACTTGACACTCTACTCAGAGATGGTGAAAGAGGCCCTTAGGTGACGTTTGATATTTTACGTGTGACTTACGCATTAAATAAATAGCAAGTAATAAAATTAAAATTTTCAAACACAATTTTAATGAGTAGGTGTAAAATAAAGGTCGCGAAGTAGGCACAGTAAAGGCAATTTATCGTTTTAACAGTAACAATTTGTTTACGATTGTTTTCAGAGAATGCGTACAGGGAAACATGCTCTATCTCTAGTTGTATAGAGTTGAATATTCCTGAAATTTTATGGCACAATTAAGTTTGTGTTGTTATTTAGCTTTGTCCCAATAAGCAGCATAATTCGTTAGGAGATTAGCAATAAATTAGAGGTAGGTAACGTATCGGCTTACATTCGCTGCACACGGGCCGTAGGGCAAGTTAGTTAATGATTTTCGCCCGATTGCCAAACGCATTGAAGTGTTAATGCCAATTATTTTATAATTACATGGCCCTTTTAACTAGTGCTCTAGTGATTCATATCCTTACTTGCTATTTAGTGCAGTTGGCTTGCTTGGCAACTTTTATAGGTTCAAGAAAACTTTGTTTTTTTTTTATAAGTACCTATATTATTAGTAAAAAGAAAACGAATGTGTGTTGCCAGTGATGACATATGGTACTAACTATGAATGCTAAACTATGAAACGTGGTTTCTTAACGTCTCTTAACGAGTTATGGAGAGGGCTATGCTCGGGGTTACGTTACAAGATCGAATCAGAGAAGAAGAGATCCGGAGACGAACGAAAGTAACCGACATAAGCTGGTGGTTCTATAAGTTAAAGTGGAAGTGAGCAGGAGACACATAGGGCCGTTAGTTTCTCGAGTGAAGGCCACGGACCAGCAAGCGCAGCGTAGTACAACCACCACAAGGTGGACAGACGAGCCTATAAGGTCCACTAGTCGATCTAGGCTGTTTCCGACTGGTCCTATTGAAAAAATAAGTGGGAGGCCTATGACCAGTATAGAATGACCTGTGGTTGATATTATGAAAAAGAATTGTTACTACGTCCGTTTACTAAATAAGTTATTAATTAACTTATTTGCTAACTAAGCGAACAGTTAATCAATAAAAAATGTAATAAAAATTGAGAAAACCTTGTATTTTTATAATTAATAAATGATCATTTAACATTATCAAGATTAAATCTTATCAAATCACTGCCACTAAGGCTTATCCGACGTAGTTTTATTTAAAAAAAAAACATAATAAGTTAACCCACCTAACCCTGATCTTCCTACTTTATTGATGACAGGTACTTGACTACTAAGCATGTAGAGTTGCATTCAAAAGCTAGTTTTCCACTGTCTAATCTCTTTGCGAGTTAATACCGTGGCATAGGTTTAACCTCTAGGTCCACTCACACAGTTTACTTAACCATTGATTATCTCTCTAGTTAATAAAGGAACTAATAAAGGAACATGTCTTATGGATATACTTATTAAATGTAATCTTAACGAGTATTATAAAGTGTGATATATTGTATTAATCACAACTACACCATATTTAACTAAAAGAAATATTACTTTATTCGAATTCGAATTCGAAATCAAATAAAAAGGTATTCAAAGATTGATAATTTCAATATCATAAAATTTTACATACTGACATAACATAATGTACCGCAACCTTCCAATTTTTCAAATTATTAAAAGCCACGCTAATATCTGCTAATCAGTTTACTTTAGCTGATAACATTTACTGAGTCACCACACATAATTATTTAAACCGGTATAATATTATACCGTATAAACTAATTATACGGTTTTATACTAACTATTACTAGTTTATACAATTGTTAACGAGCTTAACTAATGACGGTTGATCCGGCCCTCGTCTTAACGTAAGCAAATCTAAAGATTTGCGTGCGTTTATAATTCACCGTGGACGGTTGACATTTTCGTGAGCATTACATCGTGCGATAAATGTGAACCGAAGTCGAGAATCAAATATCCATACATCCAAACATACTTTCGCATTTATAATATTAATACGGATGTTACTCGCTGATAATGCATCTTTCAATATGTGAATGAATTTTTAAAATCGGTCCAGTAATTTTTTAGTTTATTCACTACAAACATACAAAAATACAAATCTTTTCTCTTTATAATATTAGTATAGATTTTGTTAAAAAAATAATTAATTTCAGTTCAGGGGTTTAAAGTTGGAAGAAATTTCTTGCAAAATATATAAGGTTACATTAGATATATTTTTTCTGATTAAAGTAACAACAATAAAAGAAAAATAAACAATAATTTTTTTCTTGACTGTATTATACATATTTTTTACAGGTTATTTGAAGTACTCGTTTAGGAGATCTAATGCCTTCAAAGATACGTCTCTTTTGCAGTTTAGTATGACTATGCGAATTAACAGAAAGATAGGCTTAAATTGGCTTTTAGGCTACGATCTAAGCAGTCTATTTCGCATTTAATTTAAATCACAAGAAAATAATCAAGAACACTATACTAATTTAAGCGACTAGAAATTTTCATATGTACCTAGTTTGACGACTGTAAATAAATTTTTAAGTAACAAACTGATTACTTACCTAACTATTTATGCATTTTAACTACCATGCTAGCTCGCTGAAAATTGACAGGACTTTACAAATTCACGTCTATTCACGTTTCTGGCGCAGATTTCCATCATCATTGCTTACAGCAAATTACAGATTAGTTTAATCAACACAGCACACAAAATTAAAAAGATGATGAAATTGTCAGATAGATTAATTCTTCAATTAGTGGGATCAATTCTTCAAATGGGTTACTATGAGAACATTGAAAAAATTAATATCTTTCCATTTGTCTATTAAAATAAAACCTAAAAAAGTTATTCTTAGGAATAGAAGCTATCTGTCTGTTTATCTAATAATTGGAAATTGTTTCTGACTTAAGATTTTAACTTTAAAATAAGATTTTAAATTTAAACTAATGAAAAGGTACCACAGAGTAAATGTAATCAATCGATCATACCGCTTTCCCATCACAGTCCATGATTACTTATCTAATGACGTCACAACATGGCGACTAATCTCCGGTCAGTTATTACGTGTTGTAACGAAGTATTTAGTTATGTACATGTTTAATACTAGTTGTGCACTAGTGAATGCAGACTTAAATGCATTTATTGAAATGAGTTTCTTTGTTGTCTAAAACAGTAATTTTTCTAAATGTCCAGGATGTATTAACTTTTCTTTAACAGTTTACAAACAGTATTTTTTCTCAATATAAAATTTTGGTTGACTTTACTTTAACATTTCGTCTAACAGTAATTCTTTCTCGATGTCCAGTGTTGGTTGACTTTTATCTAACTGTAATTCTTTCGAAATGTCAGAATTTGTTCATTTTACTTTAACAGTTTGTCTAAAGGCCTCTTTCACCAACTACAAGTAAAGTGTTGATTAGTTACTTTTAGAAATAGTTTTATGTTTTATTAAATTATGCACTCGATTTACTGCATCCTTCGATAGGCGATTTTTTTTTTATTATTTTCTTAATGTTTGGGACTTTTAACGTACAAACAAAGGTATATCATTTCCATCATTCCCGGTTATCGGTGACTTTAAATGGCGGTTAGCCTACTTGACACATGGTGAAAGAGGCCCTAACAATAATCACTTTTTAACTGTCCAGTATTGGTTGACTTTTAAGTAACAGTTTGTCTAATTGTCTCACAGTAATTCTTTCTCAATGTACAGTATTGGTTGACTTTTCTCTAACAGTTTGTCTAAATGTAATTATTTCTCAAATTCTAGGATTTCTGTCAATATGTAGTCCTTTATACAATACTTTATACAAGACGAAGACACAATACGCTAATAGTATAGTGAATTCACAAATAAGCTATGTCGTAAGTTATGTGAACAGTCACTTTATTAAGTTATTCATAACTACTTTCGTGGGTTCCACGTTAGTATAATTGTACATGCACGGCAAAAAGCCTACGTCTGGTTTTAACGCTTTATTGTTCCACAAATGACATGAAACATGAAATTGTAATCTTCTTAGGTTGTGATTCCGTGTTGTGTGCTAAATTCAAAGCTTTTATAGTGTGCTAATTGTTGCTTTTAAATTTTCAGCTGTATTGCATTGAAATAAGGTTGAGCTACAACAGCGTAATGTAGTATGAGAAATGACGTTTGTGTAAAAATTTTAATGAGCTTCGTCAGTAAGACCACAGACAACTTCTATCTTTTCTCAGCATAATAATTCATAGTTAATTCTGTCTAATTGGCCAATATTTAAGGTGAATGAGAATAACCTTTACCAAAGGCAGGAGCTATCAAATCCTTATACGATATAAACGTATACTGGCGACAGTAACCATGTGCTTACAGAAGTAAAAAAAGGACGTGGGATGTTGTGCTATAGAGTGATTAGTGGGCGGTATAAATAAACTTATCTTTATCTTTATAAATAAAGGATTTTTTACAAGAGCTAGAAATGGCTAGGTAAAAAAAAGCTAGAGCCCATTTTTAACTCTCATAACTTGACATATTTTTTATGTAATCGGAGTTGCCCATGGGTTTACATTTTTCCAATGTTGCTGATATCGATAGGCGATGATAGCCATCCAATGGTCAGCCCTACTTATGAGTAAGGCTCATTTCTTTGTCTTTCTCATAAGTAAGGGTGGAAATACAGATGACCATACAGGAATCAATATAACATTTGCGTGCAGAAAAAAATTCTTTAAGAAACATCTCATTTAATAAGGTCATCAGTTGGGCTGCCCAGCTTATAACTGCAGTGCACACTGTGTTCTGTCCCTACTTATAAACCAAGGTAACTTTCCTCCAGATGAAGTCCAGATCTCGGGCCTAACTACCATGACCATACCAAGGGACCATGACGTGTGAAAGCAAAAATTCGTAAAATATTAGTTATAAGCTTTCTTAAACTTTAAGGCCGTACGCTAAAATTTAGGGAGTTTAGAGTTTAAATACATTGCGTCTAAATTAAAGTGATCTTTTTGTCTTTTTTTTACCCTTATTTTGGCTTCGCCACAGTCAGTAGTAAGATCCCTACAACATTCTACATATAGAGCAAGTTACGAACAACGAATGATGTACCTTTAGTTAGTATAAATTTTTTGTTGAAAGGTTACTTATTGCCTTGTTCTAAAAGGTATTTGGCGAGTTGTCTAACAACAATCTCCTTCACAGGTGGCGTGCAAAGCTCGTCTCGATTGCATAAGTTGCGCTGAGATTATCTGAACAGACGCCGAGGCTAGATATCCAGCCATTTGCACAATGTAGGTACTGAGTTATCGCGTCTGATTGACTCTGCGACCCGCCGCTCCTTCCAATGTATCTGTGTCAGATATCAATTGTATTATGTAATTATTATTTAATTAAAGTTTATGCTCTTTAAATTAAAGCCAAATATAAGTTAATATTTAGCATAAATATAAACTATTCCACATTGAAAATGGCAATGGCAATCAGGCAGTGGACCATCAGTCTGCCTGTCGGGCTTAACATAAAAACAAAGCTACCACAGCCCATTAGCTTTTAACAGAACGACTTCTTTCGAGTCAGCTAGTTTATAACCGGAAACAAATTAAACATTTAGAAGTAGCTGGAAATAATGAAACCTTTTATTTGTTATACACACATACCTAAGCTAAATAAATCTGTAATATAATAAATATAGAGATTGTTCTAAATCCGTGAAAGTTGCAGATTGTACTGGAGTTTAAATCGGCCATTCCGTTCGTAACTACTTCGACAGCACTCGAGATGTCTTCAACGATGTAACTATAATTTCGAAAATTCAAAGACAAATTCACTCTTCAAACTAAGTTCAATGATTTATTGTAAAGTTTGTAGTTGTTATGTATCTAAAGGCAAGTTTACACTAATCGGCTATCTAAGCAAGTACTTTACAGTGTTATAATATTATTAATTATTTATACGCCCCGGCTTCGCACCGATGAATTTTTTTCTGCAAATTATAAACACAAACCATCCTTTTTCGATTAGCGAAAACCGTATCGAAAAAGTTAAAACCGAGTAAAAAGTTTAAATGAAAATCACAAATCCTTCGTTACCATTTTATTATATTACTCAGGTTAAGGTAGTGCTTGTTAGTAGGTAAGCCTTTGCTAGTAAGTGTTGAGCGCCTTACGCTCGTTCAATACCTCAGCGTCGCTTTGAAATTCTAGCTTTTAAATCTTATTATATTTCTTTTACTAGCGAACCGACCCCGACCCGAAAAAAAGTACTGTTCCTGGGGGATAATTTAAAAATAAAAAATTGAATAAATAAATAAATAAAAATAAATGAGCAATAAAGATTGAATAAATATTGTAACATCTAAGAAAAGGGGACGAAGTCGCTCGCTAAAGCTTATATTTTTTTAAATTATATCGCCCAAAAGTTAAAAAAAATTTATTAAAGTTAACTTAAAACTTTTACTTTTTAAAAAGTATGGTCACCTTACAAAAGTTGTAACAAAAGCTATTACCTGGTCTGTGGCAACGGTAGCGCCTGACGCGAGTGCCCAGCGTCGCTAACTTGAATGAAATGACGCCTTCCCTTTTCCTTGCGAGGATAATCCTGCTTCCTCCTCGAAATATGCTCACTACACTTCCTTGGGATACGACTACCATTTTGTTACGTGCAAAAGTTTTAAAGAAATTCAAACAGAACATTTTTAAGGATTTAGCTGTCGTCGTCTGGCTGTTAAAATAAAATACAAATAAGCTCTATACGTTATTGTCTTTGCTACATACTGCTTATAAAACATTTCACAACCCTTTCATGAAAATTTTCTACTCCGGGTTACAAAACGTTAGACATTAAACTTTCGAAAATAATGTACAAAAAAAATACGCCAACAATTTCAATATTTTAGAAAAACCTTTAAAGATGGTACCTATTGACATACCAATTTTAAAATGTACATTATAGCTAAGATGTTTTCACGGAAAAATATTTTTGGCTCTTAGTCAGTAATTACAAGAATTCAATCCGCGAAAATGTCACAAATTTAGAACAAATTAAAAAGTAATTGTACTAGATATGAAATTAATTTTAGTTTTTTGTTTCCATCCAAACCTTCATATTATTGTTACACTTTTTCCGCGGTGTGTTGCGGACAGGCGGACAACTATAAAAATAAAAGGAATAAAAAAAAAGAAACGTCCTTTTAGAGTACAATAAAATAGTATATTTTCTTAAAAGGATTTTATACATTAAAAAAATGCAGATTTAATAAAAGATGAACAAATATGATGTGGTTTGTACCAACAAAAAAGAAATCTTTTCAAACACATAAAAATAAAATGAAACCAGGGACTTTGTGGAGATTGAAGTTGGTGATTATTATATCACTCTGACTCAGAACACGCCACGCTGTTGAAGAATAGCGACGCCCGGCGGGTTCGCTTGGCTATGGCGCCAGTACGATGTCGCGGGGTTTAATTTAGCGGATTCGCTCGGTCTTGCTTGGCGCTTGTGCCAAATTTATTCGTAGGTAGGTGGTAAAGCAGGCGTTAAAAAAAGAAAGGAAAGTCCAGACCAAACGCGTGGTCTAGCTCAACCAAATCATGAGCCTTGCCCCCACCAAAGCTCCTCCACTGTTTGACAGGGGAGGCGAGAAAATAAATTCACTAATTACTTTTCATAATTAAACTACGATCAGCTAGATTTAAACGGCTAATAAAAATTGTCAGGTAGCTCCAGCGGCTTAATAGGCCTCTTGTGGACGACGACCGAAGAGGTCGTGACGACTTCAGGGCTCGTGACGGCAAATCTCGAGGTACGGTCTCACACGCAGTTCGGACCCGTGTCGACCCGATAATCGAAGACCACTGCTCACCGCCTGATTGGTTGACCCTTATATGTTTACGACAGAACAACCAATCGCAGAACCTCACAGCTAGTTACTTTCAAAAGTTTGTTCACAATTAAAATTGAACCTTAGGTCAAGCGACTAGAGCGCCTTCTTTCAGATTGCAGCGGCTAACTGAAGTGTATGTACTACGACCTCTGAAATTAGAATGACCTGATAGCACAAAATGAGACCCTAGGTCAAGCGAATAGAGTGCATTACTGCATACGACACCGTTTATAAAACAATATCGCCAACCTGAAATTAAAATAAGTGTGCAAACGAGTGTTCCCGCGCATTTCAAATAAGAAGTTAATATGAGTAATCTACTTCAACCAATTCCTCTAGCAGCTGTACTCTCTGCACGAATGACTCCATAGACAATAAAAAAAAATTAATGTAACATTATGTCTGAGAAATGTCATGTTTTTGACCATGCCGTCTCTTGCAGGCAGCGCGGCGATCCTTTGCTCTGTGATTCCCATAGATTACATTCCACAGTTACATGAGAATTATTCACCATTATTATTAACCAAAAAAATTTATACAGCAACACTTAAAACTCAGCTCATTAATGACTTATAATCAATTATAAGTCAGTCAGAAACTATGTAAAAATAATTACTTGTGACAAAAATCAATCACAACCAATGCTTTGGTACCAAAAAAATTAAACATTGTGAAACATTTTAAACCGTAAACAAGAGAGAATAAAGTACAAAACAGAAGACAGTCGTGTTGTCTGTTACATGAATAATATAATAATTTGTGGTAGTTGCGTTTGGACGCGCTGGTCTCGCTCCTACTGTTGACCCACTTCCCTAATTCCCGCTAAATTGTTGCTGCTATGATAACTCGCGTATATGTCTGTGAATTAGATGCTATCTATACTACATAATAAAGAGTGATTTTGTTTACTTATTATAATTTTTTTAGAGTTGTGTTTGCTCTTGGCCAGTATCTAGCTGTGCAGCGAAGATGAGGCCTATGATGGAGCGAGCTCACCCAGAAGATGCCCATTCACTCAAACTTTGAAAAGATTTGGGTTATATGAGCTCGGAAACAGACGCCGGCGGGGAGTTTACGTTGGCAGTGCGCATTATAAAGGATTTTTTAAAGCGCTTGGTCCGAACAAGAGGGATTTCAACAAGATGAGGATGGTAACCACTTGTATATCTGAATGTCCGATGGAAGAAAGGGGAAGGCGGTATGAGCTCTTGCAGTTCCTGAGCACACCCTCCGAAGTACATCTTATAAAAGACACTTATAAAAAAATGGAGGGGACCTATTTGAATAATTCTTTCATTCTTTGAAAGGTACATTATTCCAGATGGACATAGGGCATATATTTGTTTTGTTTTTACATTTACATAGTGAGAAATTTTCTGGTTATGGTTGGTTATTCATGTTAGTTATTAGTTGTTGACAGTTTCAATAGTGGAAGATGTCTTAAACCAAGAGTCAAGATTAGGTTTGTTGATTTGGTTTGGAGCCTTTGGCATCGTTTCCGTGATTTCGGTGGGCGTATTGAGGGGAGTAGTTGGTGATCTCTTTCTTTTTACAGCGTCGGTTTGTTTGTATTTTGGACTAATCACATCAAACCAATTGCTTCCGGGCGAAGCCGGGGTCTAGTCGGCGAAGTCTAGCGAAAAATAAGTTTGCAAGTTTTTATTTCCTTTTAATATTAAATGCTCACAATCCGTAATATTTATCTAGTGAATCGTGGTTGTCGTTTTTTAAAGATATTGCACACAATGTCATTAACCGGAGTTCACAAGAACGTCTTCGTCGTCTGGAACCGCCATTTCTAAAGTTTAGCGTTCCACATTCAAATTTGAAATTTTCTCCACCATTCGTGGAATCCAGAACGAGAACACATCTTGTTCAGAATTTTAATGTAACTAGGGTTGTCAGTGCCACACACAAATACCTACACCGCGATTTAATTTCTAGCCCTTTTTTTGTTTACCTACATAAAAAATAACAACATCAAGTAAATTCATGTGGATCTTTATTTGCGACAAGGGACAGAGAAAAAATTACCTAGTACTTGCAGCCAAGAACACCAAAAACCGCTATATAAACATATTTATTCAGCTAACTACAAAACTTGAAGAATCAAGGAGATTCCAGTTTCGTCATAAATCGAAATTTATGAAAATTTAGTTCGCTTTGGTCATGAATGACTAATGTTGAAAACCAATAATGACACTTTCATCAGTTTCTACCAAATAGTGTAACAGAACGGTCCACATGTCCGTTTTTAACTTCGAGCTTAAAGTTAATTAAGCTTAAAGTTAAGCTTAAGTTTAATTAAATAAATCTTTTGCTTTTAAGAAAGATCTTACCATCGTCATCCATTTTCACAAAAATAAATTTAGTTTTCAAAATGTAAAATGCGTAGACAGGCACTTATTATTCAAGTAGGTAAGTGTTTACAACAAAACGATTTAGTAGAGGTATGAGGTCTGTTGAATGCGAGATTAGATATTATGAAAGGTTCGTCCAACTAGTTATCTGACGCACTGCCATTCACTAAAATTAAAAACGATAAAATTCTTATTAAGTACTAAAGCTCTAATATAATCTCAGATCGTACCGATATGGCGTTATGAAAAGTGTTATATCTTAAAAATTTTAAATAGTTAATACAATAATAATTTCCTCACAATGTTTTCTTCGTACCGTTAAAGATGCACTTTTTACAGCATTCTGTAGGTACATCGGCTTATACGAGTAGTATATGGGCGAATTTTACCCAGAGACAGTAAAACGCCCTGCTAGTTCAGTATAATAATGCGTTCAGGATGCTGTTATGGCTGCCAAGGTTCTATAGTGCGTCGAGGATGTTCGCTGAATTTAGAGTAGACTGCTTCTATGCAACTATGAGGAAACCGTGTGCATCTCTGATGCTAACTGCCGAATTTGTATTTGTCGAAATGCTTAACTGTCGGTACCTGAACCGTTGTTGATGATTCAGTAACTGAATAATGAGAACAGCAGTACATAAGTCAACTTAAAATATTTTTACTAACATATACCAAGTTAAATGTAAACTAACAAAGGATCGGTCATGGTCGAAATAAAGAGTTTATTATTAATAATAATATTAAAGATACAACAATTTACTAAGCTGACCTCAAGGTGCCTGTCAAATCTCTCCCTGTTACAGTTAAGCCCCAAGTTTAGTTACTTGACGTTTAGAAACTTTTACGTTCGGTCGGTCCATTATATTAGTTACTAATAGTGACTGGATTTTCCACCATCTCGTGTAATATAATAATCTAAAATTGTAATTAAGAAATTAACTCGAACCTGAACTGTAAAGGCGGGTTTACATGACTCTGTTTTAATGATATTGTTGGCTGATTGAATAATTGTTATGGCTGATTATAATATATCTAGCTGTTGCACGCGACTTTGCCCGCGTAACTTTATAAAATATAGCCTATGTTACTCGCTGATAATGTAGCTTTCTATAGGTGAAAGAATTTTTTAAATCGGTCCAGTAGTTTTTAAGTTTATTCATTACAAACATACAAATCTTCTCTCTTCATAATATTAGTATAGAAGAAAAGATTTGTAATTTTGTATTTTTGTTTGTAATGAATAAACTCAAAAATTACTGAACCGATTTTAAAAATTATTTAACCTATAGAAAGCTACATTTTCACTGAGTAACATATAGGCTATAATTTATAAAGTTACGCGGACGAAGTCGCGTGCAACAGTTAGTTATAAAATACAGTCGCTGTCCGCCTCTTTCTGCTTATTCGCTAACTTCTTCTAGACTATCCATTAGCAGATATACTTGACTGTTAACATCCCCTTAAAGTTACTACCGAGATCATAATCATAATCATAATCATAATCAAACAAAACGCTCTCACTGTGAGAGCCCTATACGAGTACATTAGCTCTGCCGTAAATCGGACCGTGGAGACTAGAGCGTTAAGGCAAGCATCCTAATCACTCATCCAATGGTGTAGTCGTTGCTGAAGTAGGTATTGGAGATAGTAAATTATTAATGGAAAGAGATTTACGTAAATGGAACATAACATTTATATTTGAAATCCTTTTAAAATTGGAACGAACGCTTTGTGCTATTGTTGCTTCGCGAATTTTATTAAATTTACCTCATTCTGCTTTTTCCGTTGGAGTTTTTTAAAAAAATATTAGTTTGGTTTCGTAGTCTCATACTGTGGATCGACTTAGGTCTCAGAATACAGAACATGCCAGAGGTGCGTTCAATAATTGTTTTATTATTGTTCTGTTCTGTCCTCGTAATATTTATTGTGATTATATTTCTGCACCTATATATTAAAAGTTTTTAGATTTTTGTAAGTAATTGTGGAATTGTATTGTATATTGTGAAGATTTTTTGGATGTGATACTTGTTAGCGCACGATGAGAGTAAAATTTCAGTCGAATTTTGTGTGACGCTTCAATATAACGATCACGTCACGCTTCTTGTAACGTAAATACTATTCATCATTTAAAACATTTATTTTATTTTACTTTAGTTTTTAGTTCTATATTCTCTCTATCTGTCTGCTATCTACAACTTAGCATATATTTGATCGCCAAAAAAGTTTCACTTTTGTTTTATATTCTGTACACAGTACACACGCCTGTTCTTTTTTTTTCACTAAAATAAAATGATATATGTAACATTATTTAATCTATAATAAATAATGTAACACAAAGTAAAAATTAAAAGTCGGCTCTCTACATCCCACTGACGTCTAAAAAACCCTAACCTCAACTTGATATGTAAGCCCAGCTTTAAATCTCGACTGTCTAAAGTTTCTCGATTAACTTGTAGTCAACTTAGACTCTAACATAATTATCTGGAATTTAGTTATAAATGTAATTCAGCCGTAACTATCAGCACAGAACAACCACAAAACCTGAAACAAGTTGCGGTATTTCCTGTGGTATATGTCGTACATATTTACTAAACAGCCAAAGTTACACATATAAAAATTATAGATAATAAACATTGATACATGTTCCAAAGACGTAGTGCACAGATGTATACCTAATATATATTAGAATAGAAATTGAAAAAGATATAAAAAATACAGAAAAGAAATAAAAGAAATTATTTAAATAATTATAATTTATTCAATATATGTAATATTATATATTACTAGCTGTAGCACGCGGCTTCACCCGCGTAACTTTATAAAATATAGCCTCAGGCAGTTGTAGCACCGCCGGCGAGGAAGCGACTAACTATCGACTATTTTCTCGCTCAAGAAACGTTCAATAAGATATACATTCCGCATGAACAAAAGAAATGCATATAATATGAATAGTTGATCGCTGACTGTTTAGTAGACTGCCGCTCGCGAGGACTCGCTCCACTACTCGTAGTTCGTCGCTGAGCGACAAGATTTGTCTGACAGCGTACTCGCTCAGCGATGCTCGCTTGGCGATTAGGACTCGCCGAAATACCAACCAACGCAGCTAGAGTGCGGATCCGAGTGCACAATATGAATTCAGAACAATTATTAGAACTATCACTGTTGTCTAGTTCAGACGAGCAGCGGTAGTTCTAAAAAAACGGAAGAAAACAAGGGATATTTTAATAAGCCCGTCGCACAGAACACTCGCTTATAGCCGAGCAACAAAACTATCGAAACTACACACTCGCTTCTCGCTGCTCGCCAACTCGTTTCTAGTTTCTAGCTTTAATCGCTTCTAGTTCATCTTCGGCGGTGGGAAAACTGCCTATGTTACTCGCTGATATATAACTTTCTATACTCGTAGATGAAAGAATTTTTAAAATCAGACCAGTAGGTAGTTTTTGAGTTTATTCATTACGAACATACAAAAATCCAAATATTCTCTCTTTGTAATATTAATACAAGTATGGATTTTGCTAATTTAATCTATATACTCAAATTGCATAATATTATTTGACACTAGGACATATAAGAGACTACAACTTTCATTATCTTATCTAGAGCGCCTTACGATTGCCCTAAAAAATATTTCTTGAACCGTCCAAAAACCCTGGGTCAGACCCAACCCAACGGGTTCACTGTCTACTTTGATAAGAGCACTGATAACGTTGACTCAATTTAACTAAAACGCCTCTGTGCTCGACAGCTGGGAATAATCTAGTGTAAATAAATTGATATCTCTTCTCAATGTATGCATTATGCATATAAAGTAAATATTTTGCTTAAAATGTTACTATAGCCAAGTATTGCCAGTTGTTCAGAAATACGAGTAAAATATTAAAAAGTCTCCTATATAAATGTCATTCTTGAGCGTTGGGCAACCGGTAGCAGTAACCACCCCCTTACAGAAGGTCACCGTGAAATAACAGGATGCGTGCTGTTGTGTTTCGGGGATGGTAGCCACCTGCCACCAAATAGTCTGTCTGTTGAGTTTAACATTAAAAAACACTCTACAGATAGTATCGTCTTTAATTTTCTTAACCATAAAAAATCACATGACATTTTAAAGTAGGTATGAGTTCATCAGGTTATACTTGATGCCTAAAAATTTTTAATAAGAAGCTTAACTGGTCAAACTTATTGAATTAGTGTCATCTTCTCATTTAAAAACTTTTAAATGTGTAAGAAACGCCTACTCAAACTTTTAGATTGATACGAGAGTCTTAATAATGTCTAAATTCATGTGAAATATTATCTTTTCGCCATTCATACTTTCCAAACCCAATACTTTCTCGGTAATTTCGGGCTAAGACATGAGTTCAAATACCGAAATTTTGCTATCCGGGTACAAATATTGAAAGGTGAATTTAATGTGTTAAAAATTGTTCGAGACAGCCTACAATGTACATATAGAATAGTGTTCGTGCTTATAGAACAACAGTGAATTGTGCGAGTGAAACAAAATAGTGTTAGAGATAGATATTATTTCGGGCGGTCGTGCAAGCTTTGTTCAACGCATGACACAACCGCCACTAGTTCTGTAAGCAAATATTGTATTATAAATGGGGCATTTTTTATATAAAATTATTCTTCTCTTTGCTCCGGCGAAATAAAGACCATAGTACCTGTACAAACTTGTTTTGGAACCTACAAACCCTCTCCTCCTCGACTAACCGTCGAACAGCTGGCCAGTAAGCCCTCCTTGACCGGAGGTACTGCCCACTCAGGTCTAGCCAACACAACCAGGCCAAATAAATGCACTGGTGCTACAGGCCCGTACAAATAATATTCTAAAATATGCTTCAATTATTATTAATACTATTTCTTATACTAGAAAGAGGAGAAAATGACTTATTTTAATAACAAACGCGTTGAGCTCTTTTCATAAAGCAAACTTTAAATCTGACTATTACCACTTAAACTAATCTAAACTTTAGATCAAGAAAACTATCCTAAAGTAGTGTGTACTTAAAAAAAAATATAATATGAAATCTCTATAGAGTACGTGAAGTAGGTTATTAGTAAGTATTTTCTACGTATTGCGCCTATTCGTTTGTAATTTACACATTATATTATGGTCAGACATTTCTAAGGCCACAAATCGTAATCTAAATCGGCCATTGGTTAGCCGGTTAATTAAGACGTCGCTTTTGCTGTATAAAATAACTATAATTCATTTGGTATAGCGTTCAATCGCCCACGTCGCCGCAGAGTTCGTTCACTACTAACGATTTTTGTGCAACTCTACTTAAATGCGGCCGATTTTTATGCATATTATTTTTTGGTGATATCACACTTTTACTTTCAAAAAATCTAGAGTCAAATAAAAAATTAAATCTAGGAACAGGTGGATCATTAGAAAAGAATTGTTTTAGAATTGAGTGACGTTAGCCTTCCGCTATGGGCGTAAAAGTAAGTAGGTAGGTATGTGTTTTCTATAATGTATCCAACTAACAATGAACTACAAAATTTTAATACAGTAACAAAGTCTTAACTTTGTAATTAAATGTTTACTTCGTACCGGCATTTATTTCGCATATGAGATACTGTTGGCTGATGGTTATATAAAATGAATTTAAAAATCGTGTCGTGCCCGTGTCGTTCGTTATGAGCACCGGTGTAAGCGTGGTAGGTGTTTAGCATCGCTCGGGCAATAATTTTAACATATCTAATAAGCAGCCGGTGTTATGAGTAGTAATTTGTCAGTCCGCTTCGACGCCGCTTACATCGGTCCTTTGAATGTAAAACTACCTTTTTAACTTTCATTACTTTTTAAATAAATACCTATTGCGTATTAGGTAACTTTACAATTTTTTTTTTTCTAATAACTAATTATTTCTATTAAATACTACATTATTTCAATAATGTTTATGTCGACAGACAGATGGACGTTGCCTATAACAATAGCAACGGTCCAGGTGCTGCAAGTGCGCTGCCGACCATAATGGGATTGAGGATAAGGGATTGGGACTCACTCGCCGAAACAAAACAGCACACGTGCAGTTATTTCACTGTGGTCTTCTATAAAGGGTTGGTTACTGTCGCCAGAGGGGCTACCCAAATGGCTGCAAATGCAGTGCTCCAAGGAAGGCTCTTATGAAGAGAACCATCCGTTATCGAATTTAGCGTTTAGCAACACATTTAGCTATTCATTTTTATTTATTTAGACTATCGAACCGACTCCGGCTTCGCACGGAGCATAGATGTCTATTTTTTAATTTTTTTCCTAAAAATTAGGAAAATTAGGTAGCTGAATTGACTGGACTGTTTTAAAGTTTCGCTCTTAGCAACACATTTAGTGATTCATTATTATTTTCTTATTTATATAGATATATAGATACTCGTATGTAAGAGCAGGCAGCTATTAAAGTTTATCCAATCTTAAAGAGGACCGGCTTGAAAAATGTAATATAATAAAACATGCAGTGTGGCAAACATTGTGCAAGGAGCTGGTGCTGCCAACGACGGTGTGTTTGTAAGCAAGAAAAAGCGAAATGTTTAGCGGTACGTTATATTTCAGAAATAAACCCCAACGAGTGAGAATGGCATTTCACAGGGCGTCTTTTTATTTTACTTCCCAATAACAAGTTTTTATATTAATGTTTATATTAATTAATATTAGTGTCTGTCTATATACTAGCGATCGGCCACCAACATCGCACAGATGCAATATTTTTCTTCAAATTATACCCAATTTTAAAATATGTACCGATACTATAGGTATATATCGATACTAATATTATAAAGAGAGAAGATTTGTATTTTTGTATTTTTGTTTGTAATGAATAAACCCAAAAACAACTGGACTGATTTTAAAAACTCTTTCACCTATAGAAAGCTAGTGGAATATATAGATATAAATTATCTTGATAAATGTGTTTCACTAAAAACTTTAAATAAATCTCAAACAGGTGAAGAGGGCGAGTTGTGGACGTAATCCGACTTCAGTTGGCGTGAAAATATCGCTACATCTTGCACTTTTTACTGCACTCTTGTATCAAAAAAGTTCAGCCAAGATTCCGCACTAATCTTGATAAATAGGTTTAAGCTATGAAAAAAAAAAAAAACATTAAATATATTGTACGCGGCAGCGCACTTGCAACACCTGTGGCGTTGCTTGTATTGTAGTAGGCGACGGTAGCCATCTACCAACAAATGGACTGTCAGCCTATCTGTCGACCTTAACATAAAAAAATGTATATATGATCAATAAAAATTTGAATTAATTATGGCTCAAATATTTATTCAGGCGTTGAGTTTTTTTTATTTTTAAACTCTCAAGAAAAAGGGACACGGACGAAGTCGCAAACAAATGCTAGTATATGTACTACATAAAAACTACTATAACTAAGTTATATGCACTACTAACTTAGGTTTTTATAATAAACATGTAATACATATAATGTAGCTGTAAATACCTAAGTTATGTCCAAGATTCTCCAAGGAGGGAGTCTTAGAGTAGCAACTGTATGAAAAGACATATTGCTAAAGCAGTAAAATTTAATGGCTTGCATATTTCACGAGGAAAATTATTGCATAGACATAGATAATGACCCAAATGATAGAGTGCTTCAGACATTACAGGTTCTTACGGCGATGGGTTTCCATTAATAAATAATGTGGAAAAGATAATAGATTAGTCTTTTATGCATGACTTCAGACTAATTTAGTCCGTAATTATTAATGTAGAATGTAAATAGATAGATTTATAGATAGATAAAAACATTTATTTGAACAAACATGACACACATACAAAGAGAATGACAAAAAAATTGAACTAAGTTAACAAAAACAGATAAAAAGTTTAAAACAATATATTAGGTATAACATATAATTTTTTATATAAATAACTCACAAAAAACAACATATTACAACAAAAACCAAATACTATTATATATTAGGATAAAAAGAACCACCAAAAGATAAACAATACATACAAATTTCCCGCGTATAAATGAAAATAGTAGATGGTTCAATCCCATCGAGTGCGCCCGCCACTCAACACAACACAGCAAACACAATTGATAGCTAGCGACCCGCCCACGGCTTAGCGTGAATGCAATTCTTTTTTTTTTTCGTTCAAAATTATATATACAAACCTTCCTCGATTATCGCTCTTTCCATTAGGGAATCAAAATCCGTTGGGTCATATTCTTACATTTTTTTATTAAAAACTAATTGGTAACGGCGACTTTTTCCGCGTTGGGAAATTGTTATATTTTCATTTTCTGAGATACCTGAGAAGATATTATGAGTATAATATTTCGTGGTTTCATTTTCGATACAAATTAACAGGTAGTCCTTTGACCTACAAGGCAACACTCGCACGCTTTAAGTTTTTTTTTTTTTTTTTTTTTTAGTATCGATTATTTTAACTCGATTAAAAACCAGTATTCTACCTCCCCACTATTGGTACGTAGCCATGACAGTTCATTCTTTTTCCGTGCGAGGCAACGAGCGCACGCGCTCCTACCTTCGAGTTGTTAAGAGAGTAAAACTATTTTGATTTTTCAAACGGTCACGATGCCTAAAAGATAGTTCGACGAGAATATGGAGTATTATTTGCAAAAAAATGGAGAAACTGAGAGATAAACATCGACGTAAACGTCGGCGTTTAGATTTGTTCTCATCTTCAGGTGAAGGAAAAATAGATAATGTTCAAAGTAAGTGGTGTGTTCAAAAATCATATTTTAAAGAATCGTACAAATACTGTTCAATTTGAAAGTACTTTTTGTTACGATGATTTGCCATAGATTCTAATTAGAACCCGGCAAAATTATGCAACCTACCCGCCATAGATTCAAAAATGAACAAGGCGTAACTATTCATGTTTTTTATGCAGGTTATAGATTCAAATTATGAACTATTCCTGTTTATAGTCATTTTATTTTGACTTACGTAACCTATTGGATGAACATGCTATCGCCACTAAGTCACCGACAATGGATGAATGCAATACACAAAATTATTTACCACTGCCACCGGCACCGGCTGCGGCGCCGTTAGAGACCGAGACTTGTCCACCTCTTGACCCAGAAATTCTATCCGCCCTCGGTGAGGCCACAGATTCGGGACCAACGTGGGGTCAAAATATATATAATAATTTGACCCAGCTCTGGCTCCCATTGTTAAAAATAGGTATGGACAAGGAAGTTAGAGAAAAGGTATTAAAACAGTACCTTATTCTCAGCAATTGCACTTTATTGCAAGCCCCAAAACTCAACCTTGAGATATCGGCGGCAGTTATAGAGATGGTCAGATTGCATGACAAAAAAGTCGAAGCTATGCAACAACAACTTGGCACAGGGATCACCGCTATCAGCCGGGCTATGTCGAAATTGTTGACAAGCGACAATAAAATAGATGCGATTAAAATGCTCAGTGACGGTTGTCGCATTCTATGTGATTTGCATCATCATGAAACCCAGGCTAGGATCAAAATGATCACATCAGGGCTAGCGAAACCCTTTTTGAACCTCATTCAAGAAAGTAAACGTTGACGAAACGTTGTTCGGTGTCAGTCTGCCAAAGAAAATTAAAGCTTCTAAAACTATTGAGAAGCAGAGACTGCAGATAAAAAAGACAGTGCCTCCGCCGAGGTCTAATCCTGTGGCTCCCAGCACAAGTGCAGCCCGCCAACCGTTCCAGGGAAACTGGACCGGGTGTCCTCGATACTCGACAAACAGGGGGGGGGGGGGGCGTACCAGAGCCATGGCGTACCAGAGCAAGTCACGTGCCCCACCACGGCCTTAATACAGGTACATGAGGGTCGCATTCAATTTTTCTATAATTGTTGGCTTAACATTACAGATAATGTTAATATTCTTAGCTGGGTTCTGAATGGAGTACCTATTCCGTTTATAACCAAGCCGTATCAATCAAATGTACCGCGTCTATCGTGGTCATCAAAAGAACAGCATGAAATGCACATGGCTATTGATAATTTACTTAAACTAGATGCTATTTCACAAATCGATCAATGGGAAGATCAGTTTATTTGAGTACGTTTTTAGCCCCTAAGCCTCATGGTACTAAAAAGTTTATTTTGAATCTAAAATAAATAAAATTAATTTTATTAAACAATTAAAATTTAATAAAATCGTTTTATACCAAAGACCCATTTTAAAATGGAGGATTACCGGACTGCCTGCAAGTTATTACAAAACAACCGGTTTATGGCAACTATTGACTTCCTTATTATATAATTATGATATACTTACTTATACCTATCGTTTATCGATGTAGAATCTCGAAAATACCTTCAATTCAAAAATTCAAATGAAACTATAACGTACGAGTTTAGTGCTTTATATTACGGCCTAGGGATAGCACCTAGGCGTTTTACTAAGATAGTCAGAGAAGTCGTAGCACACTTATGTACATAGTCGTGGTCACGAATCGGTCTGCTATCTTGACGACATTTGTTGCTTAACTAAGAGCTATGATGAATGCCTTCGTAATGTTGTTTGAGTGTTTATAAAAGTCAATTACAGCCACAACAAGTGTGTAAATTTTTAGGATTTATATATGATACCACTCAAATGACCCTTTCGTTACCTTTAGATAAACGTAATAAGATAATCTGTATGGTTCAAAGATGTGGTAAATTACCGATTGTCACCATCCGTTGTATCAGCTTGCCCAGCAGTACGCCTATTAGTTGGCACAAAAATATTAGAACGACAAAAATACATAATTTTGGACATAATAAATAATAAATAATTTTGGTAATAATATTACATAATAGACAGGCAAAAAAAAAAAAAAAAAAAAAATTAAAAAATAATAATAATCATAATAATAAAAATAATAATAAAATAAAAAACCCAAACCTATGCTATGGAAATTTACACTGACGCGTCGCGTACTGGCTGTGGGGTGCCTGTTGTAATGGTTCCAGGGTAAACGGTTCTTGAAAAGTAGAACTGTTGTCTTTATTCTTGACTCTTAAATGTTTTGTAAAAGATATGTCTAATTGTGCTATCGCACTCCGCGTAGACAACACTACAGCCATTAAAATTTGTTATATAAACCCCATGGGGGGTATACAATTCCAGCATTTGAACACACTGTCTCGTGATATTTGGCAATGGTGCGAGTCGAGACAGCTGTGGTTACTTGCCTCGTATATAAATACGAAGGACAATACCGAGGCTGATGAAGAGTCACGCAGAGTGAATCCTGATGCCGAGTGGGAGTTGTTAGAAGCAGCTTTTAACTGCATCGTTAAGAAGCTCAGTAACCCAGAGATTGACTTGTTTGCTTCTTGCGCTAACGCCAAGTGTCTCGAATATATAGCTCGGAAACAGGATCCAAACGCTATTAGACGCTATTACGCATTCACAATAAGCTGGAGTAAGAAATTCTTTTACGCTTTTCCCCCTTTTTTGCTTTGTTATTAAATTGCATACAAAAGATTATTCGAGATAAAGCTACAGGTATATTAGTATTTCCCATGTGGCCTGCACAGGCTTGGTACCCTCACTTAATGCACTTATTAGTCACTGATATAGTTATTTTAGACCCTCAGCCAAACTTAGTACTCTCACATTTGAGACAGCAACACCCACTCCACCGGACGCTTACCCCAGGGTACAGCGGTGCACCCAGGAGCAACGGTGCTCTCCGGTGCGCGTTCTCCCGCCGGGGCGTGCCGCCTACCGTCCTAAATGTAATGATTGGGTCGCGGTCGTATAAAACCTCACAGAAATACGGGGTTTTTTACAAGCTGTGGTGGAAATTCTGCCACGATAACGATTACAACGTATTTGATATCTCGGTTGCCCATGTTGTATCTTTTTTAACAGAATTGTTTGAAAATGGTGCGACCTACGGCACGCTAGTCACCGTTCAGCTCTGTCATTATTCCTTGGCAATAATCTAAGTTCGGTTGACTGTATCAAAAGGCTAATGAAAGTAATATTCAGAATAAGACCGTCCTTGCCGAAATACTCAAGTACTAGGGACCCACAACTTGTGTTAGGTCATACTTCAGACTGGGTATCTAATAGCCAATTAAGTTTAGAAAAATTAACCAAAAAACTAGTTATTTTACTGGCCTTATATATGGCACACAGAGTCCAAACGTTTTCTTTGATTAAACAGATAACATTAAAATAAAACTAATGGAGTTAAGATTGTAATATCAGATATGATTAAAACTTCAGGGATAGGACGAGACCAGCCAGTTTTGTTTTAACCCCTTTTCCGCGAAAATGTTGCGATGTGTTCGGCCACGACGATTGTTGACTACTTGTCTAATGACTCGATACTTAAGACCTTCGACTACTGATCATCTCTTAATTACTGTGAAGCGTCCCCACAGGGGCACGACAGCACAGAGTATAAACAGATGGATCAAACAAACGTTGTGCGCGAGCGGTATCGACGTGGCAGTGTTCGGTGCGCACAGCGTCCGGCACGCCGCCGCGTCGGCTGCGCACGCGATCGGCCGCAGCGCCGACGTGATCCGCAAAACTGCTGGCTGGACTGCGTCGTCCCAAACTTTTGCCAAATTTTATCATAGACCAAATTTTGCAACATGATGTATGAGTCAAATTTTGCAAAAGCAGTTTGTTTGCCGTCCAATAATAATTATTCAGAATAAACTTAATTTTCGTTTGATGATCAATTGTATTGAAATAACTTAAATTATTAAGTTTTTTGATTAAAAAAAAAAAAAAAAAAAATATATTTTTCACTCTTACTTCGTATTTCATTTATCGTGTACAGATAAACCCACGATAAATATTGACAAAACTCAATCTCTAAACATCTACCTGTTAATTTGTATCGAAAATGAAACCACGAAATATTATATATGATCAAACGAACTTCTCAAGTGAAGTTCGATCAATATAATATGAGTGGTTTCATTTGAAGATACAAATCTCCCACCCGCCCTTATCCCAGTTTTGTAAAATACGGGAAGAGTGAAATTAAATCGTTACTTTAAAAGAATGAACTGTCATGGCTACGTACCAATAGTGGGGAGGTAGAATACTGGTTTTTAATCGAGTTAAAATAATCGATACTAAAAAAAAAAAAAAAAAAAAAACTTAAAGCGTGCGAGTGTTGCCTTGTAGGTCAAAGGACTACCTGTTAATTTGTATCTTCAAATGAAACCACTCATATTATATTGATCGAACTTCACTTGAGAAGTTCGTTTGATCATATATTATAACGCCAGACATCTTTATTGCTGTGACGACGGTGGCGCCGGTAGTGACCAATTTTTTATATTTTTAGACAACCCTACGGGAACCTAACACTTTTCGAGTATAAAAAGTATCACATATGTTTATTCCAGGTAATAAACTATCTGTGTGTCAAATTTTATCCAAATCCGTTGAGCCGTTTTTGCATGAAAGGTAACAAACATCCATACATCCTTAAATCTATCCTCGCAAACTTTCGCTTTTATACCTAATATATATATATATTGGGAGGATATATCAGTAGGTCCTACAGTTTTTTAACAGAGAAAAAAATCCTTTTTTTTTCTGTAATAAGATTTCTATTTCTATTCTTTTAATTTCTACTCTAATTTTTAATTTCTATTCTAATTTCCAGCATTCTATAATATCAATGCTCATTAAATTAAAAACTAAAAAATAAACATTAAAGCATAGGTAGTTTCCTACTACCTATTAGACTTTTTATTTTGCTACAAGTGTAGTTTTATAAGTTTATTACTTTGAATAGTTTACATAAATAAAATTTTCAAATATCAAATACTTTATACAAACTTTATTGCAAAAAGAAGTAATGATGATTTTCACCAATACTTGCAATGCCCGGATAGCTCAGTCGGTAGAGCATTGGACTTTTAATCCAAGGGTCCAGGGTTCAAGTCCCTGTTCGGGCGGTAACGGGTTGGACCGCTCTTAATTTTGTTTGGCTTGATAATATCGATGGTGAAAAGTAGAAGAAACTAACTGCATTATTTAACGACTTTCTGATTATTATTATGCATGCAAAGTTTTACAACATGGTAGGTATGTTTTTCCATAAATATTTCTATTGAAACATAAAAGAAATTCTACAAAGGTACACTAACGCCACTCATTTAAAAAAATATTATAACATGGCTGAGATAAATTATGAATAACGATAACGGCTCAATTAGGACCTTCGGTAGGTGTGTCTAGAATTGTGTAAATACCTTTTATATAGTTTTATATTGAGACACGAAGTACAAAATTCGATCTAAAAGAAAAGCGGTCACAGTCCTCCAAGTCGTATTTTGTTGCATCGTGTCATAAAATGAAACTTTATAAAAGGTATTAGAAAGGAGGGTTTTTTTAATATATAGGTACTTACACAAAGCTTCTAAGTTTCTCGCTCCTTCCATTAGTAAAAACTGTATCAAGATCCGTTGAGTGATTTAAAAGTTATCAGAGAAACAGGTACAGTTTTGAAAGTCTGACCCTCTATTGTTCTGAGGTCTGACCATTTGAAACTGACGTTGAACGTTGGACCAAACTTTTTAAACCCCGACACCCGATGCAAAATAACATAACCCGATCAAATATAACCCTTAAGTTTATGTTAATTTTACTTTTTGTTTTTTTTTTTTATGTAAGATGTAAGTGTGTATATTTTACCATAATATTTTAGTTCATAATTTTTTAAAAGCTATGGACACATGTCTGAAATAAAGTTATTGGATAGCATAAATATATATAAGCCCGTGGTATGAAAATTTATGGTAGTAAAATCAAAATTGTTACACAAATGCGTTACGTTCTGTATATCTGTATATCTGAATTTTTGTATTCTGAAGTTTCAGAGATATTGCTCCATCTACACAATATCACTGAAACTAGAATGTTACGTAATAATACATCCTTGCGAAAACTAATTGAATTGAAATTATACATCATTGCGAACAGAGATGGCGCTGATAATAATTTAAAAAAAGAACAATGTTATTCTTTCGGGGTGTTCAAATTGTGAAAATTTAAATGTATTTTATGATCGTTCGTAATGAGTAATCTCCAGTCGTGCGTCGGAGCTGACACATTTTTTATTATTAATATTACAAAAGAGGTGTTATAATAACGGATGGACCGATTTGGATCCGTTTTTTTTTGTTTGAAAGCTGTCGTGATCGTGATTTTTGCTTTTTGTACATTATGCTACTGGAGCTATTGCTCCGCAATTATAATTTATGAAGATCTGTTCAGGGGTTTGAAGATCATCAGCTCATTTCTTGGTTAACGAAAGGGTTTCACTAACTTCCACATGTGCGTTTGATGTGAAATTTGGTATACTGTTACTTAGATGTCATGTCATGTCATGGTAAACTTGACCTGATGCTGCAGCATAAAGTAGTCTGCGGAACACCGAACTCGTCAGCAACTTACAGCAGATATAGCGAATTTGGGCTCAATAGAGAGTCAGCTTGTATTACGTTTTGATATAGATGACAATGACATGTCTGCATCTACTGCTCCATCCCGTAGAAACTCAGCATACGTACATTTCGTAGCTTATGCACAATTTTCTAAACAATATTCTTGAAAGTTGCCACACCAATATGGCACTAACTGCTTTGAATTTTAGTCATAATTAAATATCTAAATTAGTATGTAAGTAATGTAAATAAAACAGCATCCGTGAAAGATCAAGATCATCAAGACTACATGCTGAGCGTAGACCATTTTGGTACACTTTTCTATAAATAATTATATAAAATACCAATACTTTACAATGTACCAAATAAACGTATTTTCTCTTTCTTTCTTTCTTTCTTTCAAATAGGATAAGGACAAAAATGAAACTCCACATTATTTAAATGTATTTAAGTGTATTAGCAACGTTGGTACATGAGATTACTGAATAATACTGTCGTGGATTATGAAACATCACGATGCCAAACATTATAAGAAACACGCATCATTAACAAAGTGTCTCGATATTATTGTATAGTAAAAAAAACTTCTTATATCAATAAAAACCGTGCACGCCTCTAATATGCATCTTACAATATTCAATACAACTTCCATTTAAATTTACGATCTCTATTACACCTATAAATTCAATAACTGAAGGACACTACTAGATATTATTTTAAATATCAAATGTGAGCATTTCTATAGATAGGATTTTATTATTTAGGTACGCTTAATTTTTCAACTAAAGCCGGGATTCCATTGGGCCGGTACCTTGCACGAAAGTTGTAACTTGGAATTAAACTTGCGCGTAAGTAAATATTAAAATATCACAAATTATGTTTATTTATAGTTAAACCATTAACAAAGTAAAAAAAAAAATAGTACAAATGACACGCATACACCGTCCAATTGTCTCGATCAAGCCAATCGTATCATGCCGATTGGACGATAGGATGGATCGTGTATGGCATAACGCTATTCGCGCCAGTAGCTTGCGCGGCGTGTCCATTTGAGTTCCTTTATTCTTGAAGACGAGGTCTTCATTGAATCAAATCTCTGACCTAAACATTCGATCAAATACTTGTGTTCAGCAAGAACCACTTCTGGCTGACACCATAACGTAAAATGTGAGTTACGTTTCCACGTGACTTACGCGCAAGCAAAATACGCGCCTCTATGACGTCAAACTTACACGCAAGCTGCTGGCGCAATGGAATCCCGGCCTAAAACAACATACATATAACAGTTTATGCGCGCGGCATAACCGTTCAAACAATGTACAACTCAAAACAATCTTTTGTCTATGTGAAACATGAAATAAACTCCATGGTTTATTTCCTGCATTCACGAGTAAGTAGGGTGTACCTTTCAATAAAATATATTATTATATGCTATTTCATGATAATCCTCTTTGGACGCGTAAAATGAAATAAAACTAGTCATTTATTTCAGAAACGCATACAATATTCTGCTTGCGTTGTGTGAAACTCAATAATAATCGCATTTAAATCAGTAGCGAGGAACATTGGAAAATACGTTTTGCAACATTTTTTTTAATCCGTTAAAACTTCAACGCTACTGAATTATAAGATTATTATTATTAAATAATATTTTCTACCCAATTCGACTATAAAACTTCGTATTTGTAGTAAAAAAATTTCGAAAACGGGTGTTTCGAAAACTAACCAAAGAATCTATGGAAGCCATAACAATAATAATAATTAATTAAGTACGAGGTGTGATTAAATAGTACAATACTCCGACAAAGTCGCGGTAAAAACATCCAAAATTTTAATTCCTCCTAGTCTTTTACTGAGTAATAAGTACATACACAAATCCGTTTCAAAAAATGAGCGCTGTTTTTAGATCACACAATGTACAACTACCGTGTCCCTCGATGACTAAAGCAAGACCAGCGAGACAACGCAAAGAATGTGAACATACTTTCAGGGAATCAAAACATTTTTTAAATAAAACAAATACCCAAACACTTATTTTTACAAATAGTACGTATTTTATCAAGTACCACAACCATTCATTAGAAAGTAATATAAAAGTCCATAAAAAGTTTATCAAGATCGCTTTCCCGTGCCATGAAACAAATAGCGTCGGCCAACTCCCACATTTTTATTTGCGAGGGAAAAGGACAGATAGATATTTACATAATCACTCGATAAACTCAGTACGAGTCGGATTTCTATACATTGCTTGCTTTGTCTCTTTGGCTTTACTTCATATTAGAATCTATTTTAAAAAATATGCACATAATAAGCACAACTTTTAAAATCTAAACCAAGGATAAAAAAATAAGGAAAGCGAAAAAATAAAAATTAAAAAACAAAATTAAAAAATCATTCATTTATTTTCTCTGCGAAATGTGTATAATATAATTTCATAGTGTATCTTTAAGAAATATAATAAAAATGTTCTATAAACTCTACTTACAAAACATTTGAGAAGCCACATACTTCTCAGATTATCACTACTCCGTCGCGACGGCAAAACTAAGGCTGCCATTAAATTATTTTAAAATAAAACATAAATAATGGAGAGTATTTACTGTACCAACAACATTATAATTGTCCACGGTTGACCATAGACCTCAAAAAATATATACTTTTCGAATAGCAACACTGTACAAGATCTCTGGCTAGGTGACACAATCATTTTAATAATAATATATAATATTTTCATTTCGCAAATACCACGAGATCTCTTCTTGTAAAATTAATGTATACGCGACAGATAAAAACTAGTTTTTTTTTCAGCTGCAATAATCAATACACAAAAATTCTATACAACAAACCCCTAAAGAGGGTATTCATATAAAATATTATATTAACACTACATTTAATAAAAAAAGTATATAATAGTACCTAATATAAAATAATGTCTCTAATAATGCCTATTATTTTCTACTTTTCGCGACTAATAAAAGAGATAAATACAAAAATAAAAGGTAAAAAATTGATTAAATACAAATTTCTTAGAATTAAAAATTGGATGTAGAGCAGCAGTAACTATTTTTAAATAAAAAAAAAAAAAAATTTAAACGTTCACTTCATAGAAGCGACATCGCCCTGGCAAGTGTTTTATGTTGTGAAAAAATGGTTGTACATTGTCTTCTTATTTTTATTATGAAAAATATCATACAAAAACACTTACATACTTAAAACTTCATAATGCACTGGATGAGGGTAGTTTTGTACCAAACTTGTATGGATTCAGTCATTGTCATCCTGTTGCGGACTCCGAAATGCAATAAACGATTGTGCATACAATTTACAATATACGAAAAATTAAAATCACAAATACCCTTAAAGTTAAAATTAAATCTTAAAATATAATGCGAAAATAAATAGTCATATTATATAGTACACCTAATAACTAATCGTAATAAAACGGAGGGTAATCATAGACAAACCAAAGAGAACGCACTTCTTTTTAAAGCTGATGTATTACATTCTTAATAAGTAACGCTCATGTATTCTTCGAGATCATAGTCGTTCTATGAATCGTTATTAATTAATTATACATTTGTTTTATCGATTTTATTGGATATAAATACAAGTGAGTTGACATTACGCATGGGTTGCCACTTTTACGTTTTTGTAACAAAACGTAGGAGTACTGGCAACATCGCATGGCGAAAACTTATTAAAGCAACGCCAACGAGACAACGCAAAGAGTGTAAACAAACTTCCAAGGGTTGTCAAGATGGCTTCCTATGGGATATATATATATATCATAGGAATACTAGAAAGGGCCAAGTTTGTTTACTGTGTTGCGTTGTCTCCTTGGCTTTACTATATATTTATTACATTGCGACTAAATTTCTCAATAGTGCGATTGTATAATAGGGAACGTGTCATATAAACTAAAAAGTCTACAATATTACTACAATTTTTAACTCGTTTTTCTTACCTAACATAAATAATGCCTTCAAAATTAATTGGAATGTTCCAGAGTACAATTTTCAATATTACAACGACCTGCGTCGGTTAAATCTATTTTAAAATTAATGAATTTTATTTTTGGATTTGTCTTCTGTATCAACAGCGTTTGCATTTAAATATGCAATGACTGTTTTATAGAACACTGCAAAGGTATATACGCTTACAAAATAAGAAATGAAAAACAAAATAAATCCATGGCGTTTTTCAATTAATTTACTGTTGAATATTTTGGATTTTTCTTATTAACAATCTGAAATTCGAAAAAATCTTGAAATAGAATTAAACCGGGCAAATAAGATTTAGGACATCCCCAGTCACAAGGCGACAAAAGTCGCGCTACAAATTCCATCCAAATTAGGGTTGACACGAGCGACACGTTTCGCACTAAAAATGCATCCGTTGAGACGTTAACGCGAAACATTGTTAACTGTTGACGATTTCGTTTCCATTTGAAAGATTTTCTTTTTAATAACACATCAATCACAGTAATCGAAAAGAACTCGTTAATACCTGCCTTTTTAATTATTTCTTCATTTACAGAGCATTTTTCAATAAATTGTTATATGGGTACCGTTTAATTAGATTCAAATTGCGTCATTTCGTTGATTAGTAGTTAAGCAGGGCTAGAGAACTTTATTCATGAGTTAAAAATATCAGCTGCAAAATCATATTAATCAACAGTTAAGGGTGTTAAGTGTTAAACTCTGAATAGAAAATGATTTATTTTTAAAGCTTAGACAATCGTCCCGCGCGTCTTACTGCTACATGAGACGGATAATTAGTTTTTTTATAATATATACCAAAAGGACAATAGACACCTATATTACAATTAATTCATAGAAGGTCGTGGAATGGATACAAAATATTACAAAACGCTATCAATATTAGACATTAGTATAGTTTACATAACTAACTTAGCCCCAATGTTTTAAAGACTTACAATAAAATGTTACATGCATAATGTAATTTTATATATAGAAAATATATTAGTAATTATGTAATGTCACGCAAAAGAAAACGCTAAAAACAAAACAGGTGAAAATTCCAGTGTGAAACGAGCCTTAGAAAAATATATTAAAAATACGTTTTCAATGCAATGCACTTTGAGAATGCATTGGCAGTAGTAAATAAGAAAAGCTACCTTCTTGTTTTTGAAATATAAGTCTTATTGCGCAGTCGCTTAAGGTACATTTTCAAATATTAAATCACACTATGTATGCACTAGGGCTGTGCGCTACTCTATTATAAATAATAACAATATTCAAATCCTGAATACTTCGTATAGCTTAATTTATAACGTTGTATTTTGATTGTTAAACCCTATTATTATAAAGGTTATTTTTATAAGAATACATTGTGCTATTCAAGTTCCAATACAATATACCATTATTCATATACGTATATTTCATATCATAAATATGTATATAATCATTCCTTACGAAAACGATTATCTAAAACTCAAATGCAATTTCTTTAACATGACAATGCTAAACGTAAAATAAATACACGTTAACCGCAGTGAGAATATAAACATTGTTTTAATAAAAGAAGTCTGCAACAAAAAAAATCGCCGACACAAAAATCTGTGTCTATGTGGCACAACCTTAGTTAAACTTATATATAATATATATTATGCGAAGAGAAATTAAATTTCTTTTGATTAATTAATTTTATAATAAAACGCATATAAAATATTTAAAAAAAATTAAACCAACCTAGCAACGTAAAAATTCTTTGTGGGTATCATTACCTTACAATATTTGTTTGTCATAGAAATTAAATAAATTTTCTCCTACCCGCATTTATAATTAATTTATTACTTTGTTACTTTGCATCCAGCAACCGAACAACATAATGTATTCTACAATAACGAGCCTCCAATATTCATTAACTATAAGACCGGAGTAATTAAATGCGTTTTATGACGTAACGTTAAAAAATGACATATATTTTTCATGAGTTACTTAGACTAGGTGACTTGGGGATACCAAAATCATAGACTAACGGTTTAACTTTAAAAATATAAACATTTAAAATAAATTTATATTTGTTTTTAATTTAATCATAACCAAATCTGGGCCATACTAAAAGTGTCCTAAAAGTATCAACTCCATGCGACGTCTGTTAAGTCTACGAATTTTTGGCATCCACAGGAAGGCAATTAGTGTCGACAAAACACATTTACAGTTACGTAATAAAACGCATTTCACTTGGGAGGGTAGATTTAGATTACATAAAGTTATACATGGCACATCTATATACATTGGGAATTGACATTATTACTCTTTGTAACAAAAATTTAAATGGCTAATTCTAATGTAACCGATGCGTTGTATTAGGCCTTATGTGCTTGGTTCACATTTCGCGATATATTCTGTCGCGTCAGTTTACTTGTTGAAATCGATGTTACAAGTACCAGCAGCAATTTAAATGGCAAAGAATTAGAAAAATCTAAATAAAATTTTTACTTTTTATATATAATCACAGTTTAAACTGTTAGCGATAAATATATCATTAAATGTGTGCCAAGCCTAAAGGTAATCTCTAAGAAACGTCACAAATACATTGGCGTGTATACTTCTAGTCAAAAAAAATTCATTTTTATCAGTACATTATAATTTAGGTTGATTGTCTCTTCGTGACAAAAAAAAATCCTGCTTCTCTGAATTTAACCAGTGCATCAAAATTAATCATCAAAAGTTATCAATATTAAAATCAATATCACGACGTCCCTTAGAAATTCACCGCAAAGTATTTAGTCTTCAATTTTTAGCTCATCATGACAATAAGTTTACAATTTTTTTTTATACTGAATTTGTTTTAAAACATGACAGATATTTGAAATAGCCATTCAGTTCTGATCAACTTGAAAATCTATTAAAAAATTTGTTCATTTACAATAAAAACACAGAATTTCTAAATATTTCTCTATAATATAATTTAAAGTCCATCAGTCTACTTTACTCTTAGTATTATAAAAAAAATATTGTTATTTTTTACCACATAAATTAACTATTGATTTCAGCGGGCTTTGTTAGTTCTATAGCCCGAATTTGTTCAATCAATTCAAAAAGCCCGAAATCAATAAAGTAACAAATATCTGTCAATGTTTCGTACTTTATTGCTAAATAAACAGGACATTGTCGAGCAATCCGCGGGCTGGCTACTTTTACATTTTTTTGCATTCACATGAAACTTTTACCTTTGCCTCATATTCATTTTAATACTATAAAACCGTAAAATCGAGTGTTTAACGTGAAATCCTTGTCACTTACATACTGTTAGTATACTTATATTTATATCATTCAGTGTACACTTTGAAATGTGCCCTTTTCATCTTTATGGCACGACGGGGTCGATACGAGGCGTATGAGAAAATTATCGGGGCGCGATTAGTTTAGTGACAACCCTAACAGATTTTATTTAACAAACAAGTACTGAGTATTTCTCTCGCATATTTCCGATACTAAAAGAGTGAGATGGGTCATTGTTAGGGGCGGGGCACCTTTTGGACCAATAGCAATGCAGGGAAAATTTTCGGTTTTTTTTTTTCAGGATTGTCATCATCTGGCAATTTTTTTTTTTTTCGTAAGCCTAGTTTTGACATATAATAATAGTTATATAGTACTTTTTCGACTTCAAAAAAGTAACCCTATTATTCTATTTTTGAGAAATTAACTACTTGATTCAATTATGAATTAGGGCTGTCAAAAAACTCGAGACTTATGCGCGTTTTCACCAACCGTCACCTAGAGTTACGGAACACCATAACTGCTTCTTAAGCCGATCATACACGACAGTCACATAGCGCCATTTTGCAAGGCGGACTGCCGTGAATGGCCCCTCAAGGCCCAACCAAGTGGAAAGAGTAGATTTCAAAGTGCAGAATGGGGAGGCGTGGAGACGATGTTGTTCACCTGTCGGCTAGCGACTGCTGGGCGGCATAGGCATCTGGGCTTGCACCCCTTGCAGGTTCATCGGTCGACCGTTCGGGTTACCCATACCGAGGCCGTCTTGGTAGTTGTTCACGTCCATTGCTGGCATATCGTCATTCTGTCAACATTTATTGCTTTGAAATCTACATATTAGACAAAGACTAACCTCAGACCGAACACATGAACCTATGTGTATTAATATTGCACAACAAATGTTTGTAGCATGTCGGAGATAAAGCTTACAGATTTAAAATTAGAAGGTTCCTCTTAAATATTGTGTAAAATATGAAAAAAGTTATAAAAGTTGCAGATTAAGACTTTAGTACAGAACTTAAGTCAATTAATAAGCTTTTAAGATTATTCAAAGTTAAAATGATCACATTCAGATAAATTTAATCTTCCCGATTCAAACTTTTTTAAATATAGTCTATAATGCACAGTATTTTTATGAAAGTTTTAATTTTACTCCAAGAAGTCGGATTAGGCGACGAAAATAACGGTTTTCTGCTAAGTTCTCGCCTTAAGTGAATATCTACGAGGGCGACACCGAAAATTTCGGGAATCAAGGAAGTATACAACATTATTAGTGGAAAAGACATTTATTGTTTTTCGAAGTATTCTCCTTGAAACTTGACACATTTTTCCATTCGATGGAACCAATTATTAAAGCATTCATTCCATTCTGAAGTTAGAGTATTCAAAATGGCCGTTTTGTAGGCGTCTACAGCTTCTGCAGTGACTGCAGTTTTTGGGCGACCTTGATGGGGATCGTCAAAGAGCTTGACACGTCCACGTTGAAATTTCGCAAACCAGCGATAAATTGTGGTTTCAGATGGGGCTTCATCACCAAATGCAGAAAGCATCCGATCAACACACTGTTTTTGTGTTAAACCACTTCGAGTCATAATAAATCATTGCTCTTGAATTTTCTCGAGTCAATTCCATTTTCACACTGATTTTACAAGTTCGACAAGACCTTGTGACAGGACCGTGTTCTTTTTAAAAAAATAAATAAATGGTATTCGATTAATAAAATCAAGGAGTTTTCGATTATAAAGACTTTATTATGCCAGGAACAATGGAAATATTCCAATCCCGATACTTTTAGTGCAGCCCTCGTATAGCCCTTGTCCTATGCATTTCCTTTATTAATCCCTTATCCTTCTCTTACTATTTCGTCTAATCTCTTCAACCTAAAATATAGAGCATTATACATACGAGTATAATATAGACGTATGGGTTAAAAGATACAGACAGACAGACAGACAAACCACATAAGATACATTATAATACAGACGCTGTTAATTATTTACAAACACTTCACAAACACAAAAGCAATTTGGGGATGTTACACGTGAAAATAAAAGCATCTATGATTGTGCAATATATTTAACATGGTAAAAGTGTCAGTCTATGCGAGAGAAGAGAAAATAGGCAAAGAATGTTAAGGGTGGCTCTATTATCTTAATACTAGCTGATGCCCGCGACTACGTCCACGTTGAAAAATAAAAAATATAACATTTGAGTAAATATGACATGTTTAGTGGCCGCGCCACTGCTGTCACCAACTGACTATAGCAAAACTAACTGCGGGCTGCGTGCGGTTGAGCGCTTTGGTTATATGTGGAGGAGGAATACTTATGTGCAGAAATGTGTGCCTACCGGCTGCTGATAAATGATAATAATTAAATAAATGTGAATTATGTAATGTAATTTTAATATTTGATAAAATGTAATGGAATATAATTAAATGAAATGTAACGCAATGTAATGTAATGAAATTTGATAAAATGTAATAGAATGAATTGTAACGAAATTTAGTGAAATGTATTTGTGGGAGGATGAAATATAAAGTAGTGGGGGGAGTGGGGGGAGTGGGGCTTTATTCACCTCGCGATGCCTGCGAATGGTGCGGTCCTCGTAGCGGGTGCCGCCCGTGGAAGCCATTGGCCTGCTGAGCGTGCTGTTGGCGTTGCTGGGCGAGTGAGGTGCGCCCGTCGCCGCCGAGGAAGGCGTGCCCTGACCTGATCCCCAAGCTATACACGTCAGCCCTCACACTCACGCACCATCTCATCTTCTAGCCTCAGATTTAATAACAACTAAAGATAGAGCCCTGCGGACGGCAGAGTGAAGCCGGTAAAGGTAAAACTACGAGTTGCTTAGTGAAAGGGTGAAAGCAGGATGGAATCACATTTCACATTTAAGTAATTTTGGAAACCAATATTCTCAATAAAAATGGAGGTCACACAAAATCTCAATACAGTAAACGGCCTACGCACACAATCACACATGTTTATAAAACCGGCTTCACTGTGGTATCCGCAAAATTCTGTTTATAGCTCTTATTTGGTCTGAGCTTCTAGCAGACCCAGCTGAGCGGTCGGCATAATGGAATATAATATCTTATCGATTGCAATACTGAAGGACGCCATTTACAAAATGGAATTATACTTCATCCAACCAACCATTTATTTTACTTTTAACACCTCGAATTAGGATTAATAATAATTAATAGTAAATAATTATAATTTGTTATTTTAGTTGTTTTAATTTCTATATATACATTTTTTTCCTTATATGTACATTCTATATCAATGTGGTAGAGCGTCACTATCATGTCGCCCGCAAAAATGAAGTATGACGATTATGATTTTTTCTCTTACGTGGACTTTACTGTCAAGAAATTCATAACTTGATGGGCATACAAATGTCAAAAGTGAAATAAATGGTTAGACCGAGTAAAGTCGGAGTACGAAAACCTTCGTCAGTTTTCAAATTCTTTGCTTTATCAAAATCGTAGACTCTTAGTACCTTTTGAAACTAAAGCACTAAGCAGACAACAGACAGACGTTTGAAATGAAATTTTGGCATTACTGAAAATTGCCCTGGTGCAAGCAAATGTCGACTTAAAGGTGACGAACCTATTCTTACCCCGACTGTACATAAACGGCCGAATACCTATTCCTATTACATAAAAGTTATTGTCAAATTATATAATACACCCAGAATATTTTTCAGTAGATAACAAGCGATTTAAGCGTTAATAGACCTATATATTATTGAGAAAATAAGATGGTGCGCATGAGTTGTTATGGCTGACTTACATTACATTGAAGCAGGGTTAGAAATTATCTTAGCTATAAAAAGTATGTGCCCCTTTGTTGCAAAAAAAAAAACAGTGATTTGTTGATTGATTTGATCTAATCTGATGTTATATAGAGAGTGGGTTCATCTCTAAAGCATCTCTATAGTCGGTAAACATTTATTTGAAGGGGCTTTTAGATTAGACAACTTCTTATAGCTAACACCTAATTTTTTTTAAAATTTTCTTATACTTAGTTGACCAAAAATTTTCCAGACAGAAATAGCCCATTTTGCAGTTTCTCGTTCCCACTTGTCATGACGACGGACGCATTTTATATTACGAGCCTCAATTATTGCTCAACAAAGATAGCATTTTGAATTTATTTTTGAAACGAAAAAGAATATTTAAAAATCGAGAAAGAGGTCTTGCAGAGTAAATGACAATTTAAATCTGTCGTCATGACACAATCATATTATTTCATACACATTACAGCTTTTGTACACGTAGGACTATTATGAAACTACAGCACATTCACAATATGTACATACATCCGACATATATACACAAATACACATATTCTCATGAATTTTGCCCTGCCACTACTTTACAGATTCAACTTCAAAAGTTCATTTTACAAGTTGACCCTGCCGGGAATCGAACCCGGGAACCCTAAAACAGAGGGTTAAGGCAAGCATATACAAACTCATTCCCGATTGAAATATTAATCTGTTATAACGAGAATCTGGCCAAAGCAGAATCAGTGGTATAAATAAATGAATAATATAAATATGTACCGCTGCTATTGGAAGATCCGCGCGGTTGTACGGCTCGGGCTGGAGTGAGGAAGTCCGCTTCGCGCCATCCGTGCTTGCGGTACACGTCGCGGAGCTCCGCGTGAGACCACATAGTCATCAGAACTTGACCTGGAACACAAACACTAACCGTATACAAAGACACAGATGCTTTTTTTATATATTTTTTGCTGACAACCTTCATTGAGATACCCCCTCAACAGTGGCGGCAGTATGTCCTGTTCGTCTCCGACGCAACGCCTAATTTTGTTAGACTTAGGGACTCCGCTCTCTAAGTCTTGAGCTTAAATAAGATAAGACTCTCTAACTAACTAAATCTAACTCAAGACTAACTCTTGATGTCTTGAGTATAATTTTGAGGTAAATCGCCAGCAGTTTAAGTTTGAGAACCTCTGGCACAGATCATCAAGCTGTAATAGACATTCAACTTAGTATATTGTTCATTATGTACCTGCGAACTTAAGTACTCTAGGCGTGTGCCTCTGTCTCTGCTTGGTGAGCGTCGTGAGTCTCTCCACTCCACCTGCGTCTAGCAACGCTCGCGAGAACTCTGCACTCTTCTTTATCACTTCGTTCAGTGTTGCCAACACTGCCGCTATCGTATCGTCAGAGGCGCCCGCCTCCTCCGCTTGACCGGCCGGTAGCTTCTGAACGAGGTCTCGCATCGCGTACTTCCCTATGAGCTCCTTGTTGCGCTGATCTATGGCGAGATTGCGCAACGCCGTCGCAACGGCGCAAACGACGCGGTCGACCTCCATGCGCAACAGTTCTACGAGTATCGGCAGTCCCTTCTCTTTGCGCACGGCCGCGCGTATATCCATAGACGGCTGCCAGTAGCAAGCGGCCAAGTTTTGTAGAGCGCCCGCGGCCGCCTCTAAAGTCTCGGGATTCGAGCACGTCTGGAGGAGAGCCATGTACAGAGGGACAACCTGAAATTAACGATGTCACAATCTCAGACCAAATAACAACTGTAGACAGAAGGTTGACAATACTTAGGTGAAAAAGGTTGACATTTGAATTACCTCGGGTGACCACAGCATCTCAGTTCCCTTGGGCACCGAGTAGCCGAGCTGCGTGGTGGTGCTGTCGCCTAATGGCTGAGCCTCCGCTTCGCTCTTCCCCAGTGGGCTCGTGGAATTCGACGACGAACTACCCTCCTTTTTCTTTTTACTGCCGCCGAAACATCCCAAATTCTCTCCTGTGTACCACATAAACGCATTCGTCAATCCTTCGAAAGTTTCTTATTAACAATAATATAATAGTACAGCTATTTCAATTGAGTGGGATTGTGAAAATTAAATGAATCTTTTACATGTACTACAACAATTTGTTTTTGACGCTCGACGCTGACGCAAAGCGAATTCGTTTCGGGCGTACGTCAGGCGCTCACTACGTCACATCGTACGCAGCGTCACAATACTTACTATAGAAATGTAAATGGAAAACGATACCTTTTGAAGCACTCGCTTGTATCCGCGCCTGACTCGATGACTGTGTGGGTGGCGCTCTCGTATCGTACAGGGGATCTTCGATCTCTTGACATCTGTAATTGAAATATTCAATAAATGCACTAACATAGATTTATACTCTTATACTTCTTTAAGAATTTGATTAAAGTAACCTTTGTGCGTCTCTAAGTCAAGCTATCGTATTCGTGTCTAATACACAATAATGAGTATAGCAATGTACACACGTAACGATATAGTTGCGCAAGTATAGATTGCACAAATATAGTGACGTGTGTCGGGAGAATTTTGCGAAAATTCAATTTGTAAATAGTAAACAATTTCGCAATTATATAATTTACGTGTGTGGCTAACTATAAGAGAGATTAATAATAAGGTGTGTGACCTGTAGGAGAGATTGCGCAACACGCAAACGCAGTTCTCGACTATCTTGGTTCCTATGGCGTTCGCGTGCAGGGCGGCGCGTACTGCGTGCAAAAGCGCTTCAGCCAGTCCGGGCAACCCTCGCAGTCGCCGTCGCGCGTACTCACCGGCGCTAGACGCGTTGCGCAACACACCAGACGCATTGCGGAACACTACAGCACAAATTAACATTCACAATAAAGCATTTTCCCTTCCTTATCCCTTCCTTATCCCTAATCCTTCTATTGCTTGTGTAATAATCGACGGATGCCACCTAACATCAAAACCGTCAGTCAGCCTTAAAAAATGCACCTTTTTTTAACCAACACTGGCACATTAATATGAATCACCTGTACGGATTACAAAATTACCTGTTGACCAGTAAGTGTCTCCCGGGTTGGTGGGATGCCATCCAGAGTGCGGAATAATAACCTTATTGACAATCACTTGGGCCGCGTCATCTATAATAGACTGCTTTAGATCCTCGCACGATGACATGTTCCATATGACGCCCGTCACCAGTTCCTTTACCTGAAAAAAAAGTATTCATAAAATAAAGTACAATCTATGTAGGAGACTGAGAGTTACAATAATGCTTACAAAACCTCTTACTAGAAGACTAAGGGTCGGCGCATACTGGCTCAGAGCGAAGTGCATGAAAGAGTTAAACTAAAAGATGGCATATTAACCCTTATCTCAACAATTTAGAGCACATATTTCTATAATCTATATGACTATACAACAAAGAAGCATTAACTTGTAACAAATATTACTAAATTGTGGAAATAGGGTTTAATATGCCATATATTATTATATTTTTAGATTCACTTAGCCCATTACAATATTTTTACTTAGCCCAAATGCGTTCCTTACTCAGCCCAGGCAAAAAAATAGCATGAAAATGTATAGACAGCATATAATTTTCTGGATATAAATCATACACAGCGTCGGTAGTTAATAAAGGTAAACTGACCTCCATGTCGGTTGAGCGGCACAAGAGCGCCATCAAAGCGGGAATGCCGGCGGCGTCTCTGATAGCTCTTTTGTTCTCGTCGTTTTGCCGACCGTACGACAGATTGCGAAGGGCGCCGCAAGCGTTCCGACACACCTCGGGGTTCTCGTGCGACACCAAGCGCACCAGAGGGGGAATGCCGCCTGCGAATTCATATAATATAACCAATTCAGCGACAGATAAAATAGTAAAATAAAACAACATTAATAATGAGTAATAATAATTAAAAACAATAATAAATTAATTATTATTAATAATATTAATACAATAATTAATAACAAGTAAATACAGATAAAATATTAGTACTGGGGATGCGTCCATTGAACAAATATTGCAAGAGTTAGATTGGTTCGATGGTGCTGGAATGACTTACCTATTATAGCTATTGTCAGAATTTAAGTTTGACAGCACTTATTTTTTAAATTAATTAATTATTTATTTAACACTAAATAATTTATTTTCAATTTTATTAATAATAATTTATTTTAATTGTGACTAACTTTTTCTTGTGCCGATTCAAAAAGTGGAAAAATTATGGCCACACAGAGCACAAGTATGATCAAATTATGTTCGGATCAAGTTATGCTCGAGTGCTGGAACGGCGGTTAGAGCAAAATTAGCCTTGCCAAGAAGTGCCCAGTACACAGTACAGTACAGACAGAAATAAATCGGTGACCAGAATGAGAAAAAAGTGTAATTTACCTAAACTCCTGGTTTTCTGTTTATTTGGATCGTCCATGTACGTTAGATGTTGGAGATATGCGGCCGCGTTGGCTTTCACGACATCCGAGGGTGAGTTGAGGAACCCAATCACTTCTGGCAAATTGGGATCCCTCCATTGGAGACCGCCCCCTTCTTCGTGACCTCCCACGCCGCCGTGCACTGAAAACATATTTCATGCATTTTTATCAATAATAGTCGCTTTAGTCAAAAAACAATGCTACTTTTTTTAGGTTAAGGTGGCAGACAGGCTGACGGTCCACTTGATTGTAGGTGGCTACCGTCGCCTATAACATAACCGATGCCACAGGTGCTGCAACTACCTAAGGATAAGGGATAGGGAATCACTTACTCGTCACTTACTCACTCACCGAAACACAAAAGCACATGTGCTGTTATTTCACGGTGATCTTCTGTAAGAGGGTGATTACTGCCGCCAGACTGGTCTTACCAAATGACTGCGAAACGCAGTGTGCCCTGCCATTACTTTCCAGATCTATACCAGAGTCAACTTTGAAAAATTCATTTCCAAAATTGACCCTGCCAGGAACCGAACCCAGGACCCCGGGTAGCTAACCCCGAGCATTAGCCCCTTTTTGAGATTTCATGTATGTTTAAAACTAATAAATTGTATTTGAAAGCGACATGAACTCACCCAATGCCATGCCAGCCATCTGTTTTTGTAACTCTTCCTCGTCTCCATACATCGATTGACCTCCGGCGCTGCCCAAACTGAGACCGTTTTGAGAATCCTTTCAAAAAAACACTATGTATTAATTTATGGTGACCGATTAAAGGAATAAAAAGATCCAACGAAGTTTGCATGAAAACAGTGCTGATATGACCTTTCAACTTATAAAATCAATCAATCATTTTTTTTAAAAGAGAACTTTGATCAAATTATTATCAACATTGCGTTTCTACTCTCTTACATACTCCCCCCTCTCCCTCCCCTAAACACACATTCACGCACACACACTACTCCAGAGAGATGTTTCATTTTTGGCTCCACAATTCTAATAACTCCACCATTAAATATTTTAAGAGTTATCAAATGGCAGAATGTTCCAGATATGTTTTCTGGAACAGTCTTACTTTTTTTTAACTCGAGTGAGTGATTCGAGTACTATTAATTGCAACTTCCACCTTGACCTATCTTACCTTGAACTGAGTAGGCTGCTGTACGTGCGCCTGTTCATAGGCCGAAGGGTAATGTTGGTACCCGTAGGCGTCGCCTGCGTACTCTCCCCTCGGTGACGTTACGCAGTAGTGTCGACCCAGTTGTTCTAGAGACGCAGAGTCGTACCTTGGCAAAATTAAAGTTAAATTTGTAGTGCATATTCATTGTCTTCTGCATATGCTTATATATACTCTTCCTCAAATAGGGATATTTCTTCGCATCGATTTCGCGATTGAAGTCGCGTGCAACAGCTATTGTGTCACATTAATGTTTACCTCTGTTGTAGGTGAAGATTGTGTTGTGGTAACGCACCGGGCGAAGCACTCCGAGGAGATGCACTGCCTCCGCCTTCCACATACTCCTGTGAAGGTTTCCAAGAGTTAATGTTTTCATTATGGTTAGTATGGCTACAAAAGATAACAACAAATGAATGCAATCAAACGTCTAAACAAATTATAAATTTACAGAATTTATGCCATTTGCAATTGGTAAATAATCTGTGAAAAAATGTAGTGTGGAATACGGAAATTAGACTAAACTATCTTGATACCTGTTCATTATTTTATTTGTCTTTAATAAGACTCGGCATATTGAGGACTTATACGAGGTTTAGACATGAATAATTATTTAATAATGATATGTATGAATAATGAATGATTTAAAACCATTTATTTATTTTTTTAATGCCATTAGATTCTAGTATTTAACTACTAAACATGAGTGTTCAAACTTTTCAGATTTGCAATGAGTAAGTATAACAATAGAAAACGTATTTTACCTGTCCAATATAAGGTGGCACCTGCGGTGGAGGTTCTACCATGTAGGCGGGTTGCGCTGGGTAGGCAGTGGCCCCATAATGGCTGTAAGTGCCGTAATGACCCGCGCCTGCCGCCCCTCCGTAACTGCCAGCACCACTCACTGACACCGAGTCCATCACCTAACACAAACTCATCTGTTGCATTCTAACATTCTCTTTTCATATAGGATAGGAGGCACTAAGCCTAATGCCTCGCTTACACAGTGCGAGCTAGCGTGCTAATCGACCCACGCAGTGACTGCAGTGTAGCAACTCGCGCTGTGTGGACGTATCATGTGAGTTACTCACACTTGCGAATCGGACAGTAGCTCGCATCCAAGTAACTTAAACATTTTTTGTTTTCACTCGCCTGCTCGCCTTGCCCAACCCCTCGCATGGCAGCAGCTCGCACATCACTCGCATCGTTCCAACGCGTTCGGCAGTAGCTCGCCAGTCAGTAGGAAGTCTTTCTCTTTTTTTTTTGAGTATTTTTATAAAAAAATTCTAAATCAAATCCTAGACCTCATCACAGATTTTTTTTTAAAACTCACGTAGACTCGACATTTGCAATGTACTATTCCAGCACATCGCTCGCAAGAGACTAGCAGCTACTCATCATGTAAACAGCTTAGGCAAGCCAAGCTACTGACATCAAGTACACAATGCGAGCAGCTGTCAACTGTCCAGTCAACAGCTCGCACTGTATAAACCAGGCATAAATGCTTGGTTTAACCAGGCATAACATTTTTTGTTTTCACTCAGTTTTCAAGGGAATTCTCAAAGAAGACTAACATGTTGATGGCTAATATTTAGTTACAGATACTCACGTGAGGATACTTCTGAGATGGTGCCATGGTGAGATGTCCCATGTGGTTATAGTGGGCGGCAGGCGAAGACACGTACTGCCCATAATCTGGGTCCACGCTGCCACCCACTTGATACTCCCCCGCCTGAATTTAACACAAATATTTATTTTATTTATTACTGTGGAAGAAAGTGTGTCCTGCAACTATGAGTACAAAATAGTGTATGTTACATACCTGCATAGCGAGGTGGTGTTGATGTGCAAGCGCAGCGGACAGCTCCGCGTCCTCAGTGGAGGCGTCCGACCGCGACACTGGACTGTGCTGCGAACCGTACGCTCCCTCCACAGGACCGTTGCTGTAACAGTTTTAAATTATTTTCAAATATTAAAAAAAACTGTCAGTTTCACATCTGACGTGCAGCAGGACTGCGCCATCCGTTAACATCTGAACAAACTGTTGACGAAGTTAAGCTTATTATAAACCAAGAAGTACAAACTAATTCGGGGAGATGGCAATTATTTCATACAATTAAACGTCACTGAGGGTGTCACTCACGGAGCGTGACGGCGCCGAGTTCACTGTTTTTTTCCCCATAGTAAAAGTTCGCAACGCGCCTAAAGAAATTTTCACTTCAATAATAATAGAAGAATATATCAAGTTTAGTGTCACAGGAGGTAAAGGTAAGAGCTTTAGCCATACTTATTAACCATAATTGTTGGTCTAACGATGGAGTTGGTTTTTTGGCTAGACATTTTTATTATCCTATTAGGGATTTAGAATTTCTGGTCAGAATGAATAAGCTATTGCAACATTTAGGGTATCAATGCGTTTTAGATAGAGAAATATAGTCCGTGCAATCAGCAACAATTGACTCATATTTTTTTAAAATTTTCTTCTTAATGAGTCATGACCTAAAGTCGTACTACATTGATTATTTTATTTACTATGTACACGAACACGTGATGAAAGATATCACATTGTTAGAACACGTCTCCGTCGATAAGGTGCGGAAACAACCAATCACTAAGTTTATTGTGATTAATAACAATATTATGTTTAAATAGGTCATTTCGACACAAATTTCTGGATATCATTTATAACGACCTCGGTTTTAACGACTTTTTGGTTACAGTGACGTAACACTTAAGTAACTTAAATTTAAAGTATTTTAAAGTATAGTATTAGTGATAATAATTCGGCTATAGCGACTAGTTTTAATGGACCATTTAGTATTAGTAACTTATGAGATGCCTCAGTAGTACTACAAGGGCGGCACTGAAAATTTCGGGAACCAAGGAAGCGATACATTATTAGTGGGAAAGATATTTATTGTTTTTCGAAGTATTCTCCTTGAAACTTGACACATTTTTCCATTCGATGGAACCAATTATTAAAGCATTCATTCCATTCTGAAGTTAGTGTATTCAAAATGGCCGTTTTGTAGGCGTCTACAGCTTCTGCAGTGACTGCAGTTTTTGGGCGACCTTGATGGGGATCGTCAAAGAGCTTGACACGTCCACGTTGAAATTCCGCAAACCAGCGATAAATTGTGGTTTCAGATGGGGCTTCATCACCAAATGCAGAAAGCATCCGATCAACACACTGTTTTTGTGTTAAACCACTTCGAAACTCATAATAAATCATTGCTCTTGAATTTTCTCGAGTCAATTCCATTTTTACACTGACTTTACAAGTTCGACAAGACCTTGTGACAAGACCGCGTTCTTTTTAAAAAATAAATAAATGGTATTTGATTAATAAAACCAAGGAGTTTTCGATTATAAAGACATTATTATGCCAGAAACAACGGAAATATTCCAATCCCGATACGTTTAGTGCAGCTCTCGTAACTACGTTTCGTACGTGACTATGTCCAACTTTAGTTCCTCTACTGAATCATCTTTGGTGACGAATCTAATTTAATAAGCGATTAAATCCCATATGACATAGTTTCCTTGTCGGTGTAGTAAGATGTGTGCTCTGAGGAGTTATTCAATACTAACTGTGTCCTCGCAATTTCGCTCCCGCCGTCTACTGAATGCATCTTAAAATGTTGAACTAAGTATTATCCTACGGAACCGAAAGCATTATTCATTCCGATAAATTGTATTCTATGTGTAAATCTAAGACAGGGTCTATCTGGGATCTAAGTTATTCATATTTAAAGCTAAACAACGGCATTAATTGTAAAAAAAAAATATTCTGAAAAATCATTTTATGACACTTAAACAAGGCGCAGATAAAAATAGCAATTAAAATAAATTAACTATATTTTTTAATTACATTTTTTTCCCATGTTTTGGTACGGACATTGGGATATCGCTCAGGAATATTATTCTCATCATTAGGGAATCGCTGAGAAATATTTCATGGGACTAATGTATTAACGAATTTATCAACTTTTTATCGTAACATATTAACGTGATAATAATTATATATTATCTGTTTTAATCTAAAATTCTTGAACACGAACTATCATGGGGTAACAAACATATGGGTACATCGATGTTTGGGTATGTCCAAAAACATTCCCATTCATTATTTTTATTAAAGTAAGAATATTAAGTACACAATAGAAATTGAACGCTTAAAAAGTGTGGATTACTCAAAATTCCTCAATTACTCGTTAAAATCAAGTTGCAACGGCAATTAGGAGTATGGCGACGTTCACCACCCTCTACTAAAATAGAGCCCCGAGATATAATCAACTTAATGGACTTTACAAGATGGATGCAATAATTTCATTGGACGTGTTAATGCAATATGTGAATTCCTATTATTATACCTTTAATAAAATTGTGTATTCAAATTTTAGTATGACTACATTTCAAAGGGAATTTTTCAAGTCCTGCAAATACGCTTTGGAAAATGGTCTTCATCTCATACATCTTCACATATTTTTTATACAACACCCAGATCAGGGCCAACTTTGAAAGGTTCATTTCGAAAGTTGGTCCGGCTGGGAATCGAACCCAAACGCTAAGGCAAGTACCTTAACTACTCGTCATTATTGACCAAGGCTCGTCAATATTAACGAGAAGGGTCCAGACGTATTTATGTGATAGATATATATTATAGATAGCCCAACACAGATATCTAGATTTTAATTGTGAAGCAAGGGCATTTGGTTAGTAAACTATAAAACCGCGTAAACAGTTTCAATATAACAATTTAGTAATAACCCGACTAACGTATAGAGAGAGCTTCTACAGTAACGTGACACAGTTATGAAGTTTGCGATAGTTATACTCGTAAGTGCAACCGTTCAGAGTTGGGCGATCATTACGAGAGAGTGCATTAGGCGACTATTATACCCACCTGCGATTTGTGACGTCACCTACCTAAACTTTCATAAATTATGCCTCTCACAAATTCACTACTAAATATAATTATAATATGTTTACTCTTACTTAGTGGTCATCTGACCGTATGACTTTAAAACGACTCCAATAAAATTATATTTCTGCCATATATTATGACGACATAACGCTACCGTTATGACGACATAACGATACCACGATTTAGCCCTTTAAATATTTTAACCATGCTTATTTTTAAGCATATAAATAACTTAAGTAAATATACAATACTAGCTGGTGCACCTCTTTAAGGCGGCCATTGACGATAGAGCCATTTGGCTTAATTTTAAACGTACGATTTTCACATTCAACGGCGAATTTTTACGTCGCATGCACCGTTCCATTTGGCTTGTTGGGACGCCAAACCAGCCTTAAGCAAGACAACCACGTCTTAGGCATGACGATAAGATAACGTAACCACTTATAGGCAGCTGCGAGACTGAGACTACGAGGGCGGCACTGAAAATTTCGGGAATCAAGGAAGTGATACAACATTATTAGTGGAAAAGATATTTATTGTTTTTCGAAGTATTCTCGTTAAAACTTGACACATTTTTCCATTCGATGGAACCAATTATTAAAGCATTCATTCTATTCTGAAGTTGGGGTATTCAAAATGGCCGTTTTGTAGGCGTCTACAGCTTCTTCAGGTGATGAAAATCGTTGACCACGCAATTTGTTCTTAATTTTGGAGAAAGTATAAAAATCATTCGGGCTTAGGTCAGGGCTGTACGGCGGATGGTCTAATAATTCAATGTTTTCTTGCTCCAAAAACTCTTTTGTTTTTTGGGCGGTATGAGAGCTCGCATTGTCGTGATGGAGGATGATGCAGCGGTTGCAATTCTATTTACGGAGTTCAGAGACGACCTGCGGCAAACAAATGCTAGCATACCATTCTGCATTGACCGTTCTTTGTCCCTCAAGAGAAATAGTCGCAACATGGCCGGTTTTAGAGACAAACGTGGCCACCATTTTTTTTGCAACGCTCCGTGACCGAACAACTTTTGTTGGATTCAACTCATTTTCGAACACCCAAACTCGTGACTGGTTTATTTGTTTCGGGTACGTATACGTATATCCAGGATTCGTCACCTGATACGACGCTGTATACAGCATTTGAAGATCCTTCGTGGAATCTCTCGAGAGTTCTGACGCACCAAGTAACGCGCGCCGCTTTTCCTCCTCACAGAGCGAATGCGGGATCCATCGAAAAAACAACTTTTTTACACCTAATTGTTCTTTTTTTTTATTAAAGATGGGTTTGCTCTTGGCCAATAACCAACTGTGTAGCAAGGATGAGGCCTAAGATGGAGCGAGCTCACCCAGAAGATATGAATATATATGAACTCAGAAATACAGACGCCGGCAGGGAGTTCCAAACCTTGGCAGTGCGCATTATAAAAGATGTTTTAAAGCGCTTGGTCCGAAATAGAGGGATATCGACAAGATGAGGATGGTAACCAGCCATACTGTATGTCCGATGGAAGAAAGGGGAAGGCGGTATGAGTTCATGTAGCTCCTGAGCACACTCTCCGAAATACATCTTATAAAAGACACATAGACTGGCAATTTTACGTCTATGTGCCAGGCTCTGCATCTTATTTTTTAAAAACGTACTGCCGTCAATAAGTCTCCTAGCTTTGCGTTCCACCGAGTCGAGTGTGGCAAGTTGGCTGAGCTATCCCAAAGATGGGAGCAATACTCCATGCAAGATCGGACTTGCGCCTTATACAAAATTAGGAGCTGTCCAGGCGTAAAGTAAGGCTTCACCCTATTTAGGATGCCCAGCTTTTTGGCTGCTGTTTGGGCTTTGGACTCGATAGAAGTGCCGAAGTTGAGGTTTGAGCTCAACCTCATGCCAAGAAGTTCGAGATCATTGGCAACAGGTACGGATGCACCTCGGAATGATGTTTGTTTATAGGACCCCGTTGAAATATTTTCTTTTACTTTCAAATTGTTACTAACCATACGAGTAGTAGTTGTTAGTGAGAAATTTTCAGTATGTCTAGGCAGCCTAAAAAGCTTTGCAGACGCCGCAATGCAATAACTAAGCCAGTTCATACCGCAAAAATTACCGTAAATGAACGAGTGGAATTAGCGAGGGCATACGCGTAGCGAGCCTTAATTGTCCACTTGTGTTCGAGTAATTTAAGGTTCTATGTGCAATCCACGTAACCGAGCGAGGCGATTTACTACTATTGACGCTTTACAGGCCGTATTTTTTAAACTTCTAAGACACTATATATATTTTCATCGCTTTTTAATGTAAACGACGCATTAGCGGTTTTTACAGGGCCGACGATTTGGGGCGCTATACTTTTTTAAACCGTAAATCCGTCACTTCCTCGAAAAGTAGAACAGCAAACCCAAATACAGTTTTGAAAAATGATTTTACATTTCAAACAAATGCACTTTTGAAAATTCAACTATATTTCACATATCATGGATACGATGTCGTTTGGTATTCGAAGTTACTAGAGACGTAGCGCCGATGAAGTTAAAAGAGTTTTTTGTTATCAATTCGGGTTAGGGTCGCTAGTTTCTTACAAATACAATAACCTAAAAGCTACGAAAAAATAAATTCGTAGCCTAAAAGTATTAGTGTTAGTGACAGTTTTAAAGGAGCAATAGCATAACTATACCTACTTAAAATATTATTTATAGCACCAAAGAATTTAAGTCTTTTTTCTAAACGAAATAAACAACATCGAATATTAGAAACATAACCCCTTTCATTGGTCATCGGAAAAAGTTGGCGATTCTTTCATTCAAGATTCGATCTAATTTCGAGTTCAGTAGCCTTCCAATGTTGAACCTCAATAACTTAAATTTCATCCAAACACTCTATAACTTAGTTGTGGCTTTATTTTGCGTTAAATTATGTATGATTGTCTGTCTGGCTTGTTTTGGAATGGCGAGAGGGCAAACTTTCGGCTCGACTTCATGTTGACGATTCAGTTTTTTAAAATATATTAAAACATTTCGGCTACCTTCCAAATATAACTATGTAACGAATATACAATACATAATTTAGCAACCTTTTATTTGGAGCATTAGCATCTGAGATTAAATAATATGACGTCAAAGTAAAAATGAAACTGACAGTGGAATAAAAGGGCAGAAGACTTTTTCAATTTTTTTAAACAAATATTATAAATGCGAAGGTGGGTTTGTTTGTTACGCTTTCATGCCTCTCCCTATGGTCACTACTCACCCGATGGTCATGAAATTTGGCATAATATACGTTGTCAGGGATATAGAAAAGTACATAAGGTATGCCTTACATCCAGAAAAAAGTATCTACTGTTCTCGAGGGTTCGTTTAAAAATAAAAATAAAATTCAACGCCTGACGAAAATATATATATGAGCAATAAAGATTGAACAAATGTTTTAACACCTAATAAAAAGGGGCGCGGACGAAGTCGCGGGCAAAGGACTGTTCTATATAAATAATATGTTCAGTGTCTTCTTTTTCATTTCTTTGTAAACTGATTTTTCTTTTATTTTTGGTTTTGTAGCTAGACGAGCTTTGATGTTTTATGATTTTGAGCAATATTATTTCGTACCTTCGAAACGATTATGGCCTTCAAATCAATAAGCAAACTCTAGAACATTTAAAATGGCGACAAGTAAGTGACAACCGTCACTTATATCAAAAGCAAAACTGGGAGAGGTATTGATAATTCAATCATTTAATTACCGCTCCCTTAAAGAGGCTATGATGTAATGGAATCAAATCTCTACCTCCAGGTATCAAATCTCTACCTGATGCAGTGTATTTTACTCGCGAAGCTAAAGAACCAAGTGTGGGAGCCACCACGCACTTTATACATATTCTGTAATTTCAGTCAAAAAATCTAATTCCGTGTATGCCGCAAGCATTACTATTGTATGCCGCAGTATCGTTGTCACTGTTACCAATTTAATAATAAATCTCAATGCGCTATTTATAAGAAGTTTATCTCAAATATACTCTTGGGGGAAATGCCAGTATCAATATAATAGACGATTCATAGGCAATGCTGCAACAAAGGTGCATAAGAACAGTTCATAAAGGAAATTATAATGAGATAACTCCGCTTTTGTGTATGTTACATGTCGGTAAAGTTGAGTGTTTGTAGTAATACTAGCTGGAATCTGATGGTAGGCTTGTATGATTTGAATTGTATTAAGCAGCTTCATAAGGACCAAGTTTGTTTAGCAACAAAATGTTCAGACACTCTAAGTTAAAATACGTGGAATGCCGAACTGAATCATTTTAATTGGAGTTAAAAAATTAGACCGGATATACTAAGAATATTTTACCAAAATAGAATAAAACTAGACACAAATATAATGTTAAGCAACAAGGGTCCCAAAAGTCTAGACAATAATGATTGAATTTGAAAAATATAAGTTTGTGCCTTGCTCGTGTTACTCGTGTGCCCAACTGCCCACATCCTTGTGCTAACATTCAGATTGCGACCTTTTGAATTGATCTATTTTTTAATTTCAAAACTTTATATATAGAATAAAATTATAGTTACTGTGTACTAATTTCTTTCAAATTCTTTCATTCCTTCGCAGCGTTTCAAGGTATTTACACTCCATAGTTAAAAAAACGTAATATAAAAAGTCCATACTTAGTATAAAAAAAAACATCGCTGGATTTTAGTCGGTAGGAGTCCAGCATAACTCCGCAGTGTTCCCTTCGCTTCTGAGCGTCCATGAGGAATTCCCAATTTTAAAAAAGGGGAGGTAGACGGTCCTAGGCTTTTTCTCTAAAAGCATTTTCCTAAGATTTATATAAAAATTACATGTCACGTTGTGTGTCCTCAATGAACTCCTAAACTACTGAACCGATTTTGATAAAACTTCGTAACTATGTGTAATTTGGTCCATCTTAAAAGATAGGATAGTTTATTGCACCCTGGGCGAAGTCGAGAACGAGTAGCTAGTATTTTATATTATTATTTATCTATTGAGTATGTTACACAATAATCATGTTTATTGGTTAAGACAATAATTCAATAATAACTGAAAGTAAAACACAGTGGACCTATTGTTTTGTTTCGAGAAAATGTGTTGTTGAATTTCACATTTGAATCATATTTTAGGAATTTAATGGGAATGTACCAAGAAGAAGACAAACTGTCGCAACTAAATTGCTTATTTATTTTTTAATTTTGAACGCGGACGAAGTCGCTGGCACCATTTAATTTAATAATAAATCTAAATGGAATAGTTTTAGTAAGTTTATATAATATAATATTTCACTGTGTATATAGTGTTCGAGGCTGGAGTGTCGGTATTTCAATAGACTCCGAAACCTATTCAGCTCGTGTCTCAAGTTGTTTCCAGTTTCAATCTATGTCACCACTAGACAGTATTACTTATACATATAGATATCCATATTTCGGTTAATTATCTAAAGTTAGTTACGAGTAGGTATGCGTCCTGTTATACTCGAGTGAAACGCTCCTTCTCAATCTAAGGATCCTATGCTCTAGTCTAGGCAATCGATAACAATGGACTACGCCATCTCATACTAAACAATGAATATATCTCAATGATTGATTCTATTGCAGATGAAATCCATTAAGTATGCTTATTAGGCACTCGTTCTAAATTTAAATTCATTTAAACTGCTGACTTGGTTTTGTTGAAATTTAAAATATACTAACTTTTACCCGCGGTTTTATCCGCGCCACCTTTTCTTTGAAGTTTAAAAATTTATTCAGTCCTTATTGCTCATATATTTTTGGCAGGCACTGAATATTTCATTTTTATTTTTAAATAGTAAAAATCTAATTTTGTATTATTTTGTATTGAAAACAAAAATAGATTTTGGTTTATTTTATAGCATAGTCTAATAGCAACATAGCATGATCTAGGCTGCTTTCATATTTCTTGTACATACTATTTGGGCTTTTGTAGTAGCTTGTTTTTTTTTTTTATTGAGAAACTGTTTCCTAAGAAATACTTTCATAGAAGTTTTCTTGCAGCAGCTAAAGCTATGTAAAAAGAGAGAATCTACTCTTACTCGTACATAGTAAGTACAAATGCACTCACCGATACAATGTCCCAGAATGTATTTTCTTTACTCCGTCCATGCTAGTGATTTTGTTATCATGACTAAATTCCGATGTCAGATTCCTAATGGCCGTTTGATGAGTCCACGGGTGACGACATCATTAGCTGCACTTGATAATACTGACGTTGAAAAAGCTAAAACAAACACAAAATAATATTATGTTATAATACAACCCTTACAAAAGATAATTCAATATTACGATTATGACAGCTCACTGTTTTAGCAAATAAATGAGTTTGAGTTTGACTTGACCATTGTGATATCTTCAAGGTAGTACTCCTCAAATTACGAACCGCGCGCAAGTGCTAGACATCGCCTGCGGTAACTAAGAACGGAAGAACGGAGTTCCTTACTGTAAAACAAAGTCAGTGGTTGTCCCCTATGACATCTCAGAGCGATGGCTAGCACTTGGGCACACTATACTATTTTCAAAATTCGGATAATTATTTCAATTCACATTTAAATGTTATATAAATAACTGTTTTTAAAACACATATTGTCTGCATTTATAAATAACACATGCTATTAACTATAATACATATGTTACATATTTCGTTAAATAGTATGGACTCACCTTTATACGATTTAAAGGGGTATAACAAATTCTAAACACCTACTATTTACTGTTTTTATTTTTATTAAAAAATAGTTTATAAAATATATCAATTACTAGAAATTGGGATGGGTACTTAGTACAGAGAGCCTACACTCACTGTACTATATGTATATTTAATACCAACACTCTTGTATTAAACATTTCATATAAACTTTGAAGGTCAAACGTCAATGTCATTTGCCCTAGTGAATCCCTTAACAAATTTCAACAAAACCCAGTAATATCTAAATTACTGGAAACGAGACGAAAATATAAGGCAACTAGAGCTGGCTACAGAAATGTTCTCACCTATTGCTTGTTTACACAATACATAATTCACAATACAACAAATACAAATGAATATTCCATTCAACAGTATTGCCATTTCCTTGTGTGTGTGTGCATGTAGAAGCAAAAGGATGTAGGGTACATATGCTATTGTTGTGTACAATTCAGCTATTTTTGAATGGAGGGCCTCATGAGGTGTGTAACAGTACACACTTACATTACAGTTTCTATAATACATCTAACCATTAGATTTACGAAATAAATGAAAGTTCATAGGGAGTTTTGCTTAAATTTAATGTCCTTTCGATATAGTGTATTATTGTGGGGTCTCAAATAAGAAGATGCTAAAATGTTTATTGTGGGGTATATTCTCAAATGAGATGATGCTGAAATGTAACTTTTTAAATGGAAAACTACAACATTTCTTAAGCTTATTTTATACTAGCTTTTTCCCGCGACTCTGTACGCGCCCTTTTTCTTAGAAATCTTTATTTAATCTTCATTGCTAAATATATTTTTTGTGAAGCAAAATTCACACCCTAATTACTTAACCAGTCATTATGAAATTTGTATACACATTGTCTGTTTATATTTTATAGTTATTCAAATCAAATCATTTATTTGCCTGTACATGCTGTTCATGTTGTGATTAGGTCAGCCTTAAACAACAATTCTTCAAAAACAAGCGTTGATAAAACCAAAGGCTTGCTCGTTTACAGACCACAAAAAGAGTATTAATATCAAATTAGTTACATAAAAATTATTTATTGTTATTAATAGAATGGTGAGTTATTTTCTATCACATGTGTTATAGAGCATCACTTGATAATGACAATACCAATTTTGCTGATTTTCTTTTGTTGTGTTTATAATTGTCAGGGCAAGGATGGTAATATTTATTTCACCTCTCCAGCACGAAAAGGGTGCTGTTGGTGCCTAAAAACTCGCAGTAAAATCTATTCTTGATGCGAGCGTGATTCGAAATTCGAATACGCGATTTAACTCACAGGAATAAAATTTTGATTTTATTAGTAAGTCCAGCCATAGCCAACTAGAGTTGGCCCAGCTGTGAAGATAGTTTCACAGCCGTTCAGAAACTGGTTCAGCATTAGGTCTTGGTGTTTTTGTACTGTTTTGGTAAATATAAAAAAATGAGTACGTCCAGTGGTGATGGTCTAACTCCAGAAGAATTAAGAGAACAAGTTTCAAATGCCGAACTTAGCTTTCTTCCAGAAAAGTCCCGTGAAAAATATCTTCATTCGTACAAACATAGAGACAGGGCCCTTACCTAACATGCAAGTAAATAATACGACCATCACAGTTCCAAACAAAACTGTTATCTTTAATCTTATGAATTGCAGTAATTTTACTTTCAACTTTTAATATTTTTGTTAATTTAGTTATAATTTATGTGACTTTGGCTATGTAAATGTTAGCTATAATAAACGTAATATTTAAAATTGTCTTTTCTCGCTGTTGAGGTGAAAAGTTGTATATTTAACATGAGAGCAAATTTTTTTATGTTTAGTGCCTTGTGCCTTGTATTAATTATGTATTATAAATACGAAAGTATGAACCGATCACCATGAAATTTTGCATACATGTTGTCTGGGACACCCGAAAGGACATAGGGTACCTTTCATCGTTCAATGCGGACAAAGTCGCAGGCACCAGCTAGCATTTATCATTATTTTATATTATTTTTAGATGTGTCTGCTAATTGGCTTCTTAATAATTCTATTTTTAAATCATGTAAATTTGGTTTGGTTGACCTTTATATGGAAAATTGTCAATTTGACATTAAAAGTTGACAGTTTTTCAAATAAATGTTTTACACTCTTGCTAGCAAGTGTGGTCATTATAACTCATGGTAGAGGTACAGTACACATTTGAAAATTGTAACATTAACGTTTACATTTTTTATAGAAATTTATAAACAAAACGCAAAACCATTCACTCAGTTCAATCATTTTTTATTTGAACATGCTTAATGTCATCCTTAAATGAACTTTAGCTAAGGAACCTGTGCAACGTCTTTAAAGTTAATGTATCCATTAGGGATAAGCTTTCTGCAACTGACTGTTAGTCCCCTATTTTTAAAATTGTTATTTAGCAAAGAAAATCCTCTTGGTTCTCAAGTCTTATACAAAATCTTATAAACATTACAAGGTTCTTAAAAAATATCTTTATTAAAAATTCTGTTTTGTTTAATTTGGCAGCGTAGTAGTAGCAGGGCACACTGTTTCGCAGTCACCTGGGCTGAGCCTCTGGTGGCAGTAACCAGTAGTAGCCATCTAGCATCAATAAAATAGTCAGTCAGTAGGTATATCTATTGATCAAGTAAAAAAAGTACCTAATTTAAAAAAAAAGTATAAATCAATTTTATTTCTGTTTCTTACCTTATTATGCTCTTCAAAAGCAGTAATGATCATGCTAACTCATTTTTATTTTATATTATTGATTATTTTACTGATAATGTTGATGTTTCATGCAAGATATAGATAGGATAAGTACCTATGTATAAACTTCATAATACACGGTTAAGACGAAGTATATGACATAAAGTATCTACAAAAAGCTCAGCTTTCCAAGCCTTTTATATTTAAATTCGTTCAAACAGATCATTAAGAAGCAAATTCGACACGTAAATAGTAATGCAAGACACTTACCGAAAATGGCCACAAATGACGAAAACTCAACGAGTTAAAGATCAACTCATAGCGCTCTCAATTATATGGGACGTGAGATAGTTTTTTGCGCCATCAATTTCCCGTATGAATACACTTTCCAACAGCTTTTACTATTGCGGCCCCTACTATCGCAACGCAAGTAGTACAACCAGCATGAAAAATACTTGACGACAGACCGAAGTACTCTGCGCGCAGGCAGGGAGCGGTCGGAATTTAATCAGTAGCAGTAAACAACCGAAGGGTTAAATCCACATGTAAAACTGTACACAATCAATGCTCAAAACAACGTCACGTATTTCAATCAATATAGAGGAATTTTGTCACAAATCACCGTAAAATTTCAATTTTGGCGACGACGAAGCGAAACTCACTCCGTGCGCTGTGGACATAGACAACAATTTTTGTTCAATCATAGACAATAATTAGAAACGAGATTTTTGATTAGGCATCATTAGAAACCCAAATAAAATAATACAAATAAATTATCATTATCGTTTGTTTATTATTTTAAATAAATAAACTATAATTATTAATAATTAAGGTGTAAAATAATTAAAACATAGGTAGCGAAATATTTGTGTACGTTCGGATATCTAAACCAGATATTTAAAAGAAATGATCCATTGAGTTTTGACAACCATCGATAAATATAAAGAGGTGAACCTAATTAAATCCATATACATTATAATTCCTTCAAAATTCCTTATACAAGTAAAAGTCAAACACAACCTAATTCCAATCAGTATGCGGAACCACTGCTTTAAATTTTAGGAATTTTCATGGATTTAACAAAAGCGTTTGATGCAAAATTGCAAATTGCGTTGCCATTCATACTCTGAAAGTCAAGCGTAGGCGGCTTGCGTTAAATAAATATGTTTATTAAATTGTTAATTGCTTTAAAACGCCTTATTGTTTTTTATTGTTAGTCTAGGCTGTCGAAGAACTCCATGTTTCTGCCACTTACACTGACAAATAATTCCGAGGAGCAACTCCTTAGTGGTTATTATATTGTGAGAAATATAATAATAAGCATTTAGGTACTGTAGTTTTTATACATTTGGTTTCAAGTGGGAACCAAACCAAATATTACTATTCTTTTGCAATAAGTTCGTCTCTACACCAATATTATTAGATTACCAATTCACTCGTCCAAATAATTAACATCACGGTTGCTAGGTTAAGCATCGATCGCACCCGAGCTTCTTGTTAGACGTTTCCTAAGATAACTGACAGATTTCGCTACACGCTAACGAGAACAATTCTTAAATCCTTAGCTCGTAGCTCTACTTCAGGACGTAGGTATATTCTTTGTTCAGGACTCTCCCGCACATAAAATATGTTCAAAAAAAAATTACTGGTAAAGTCGTGACGTACACGTACTTATTCACATAAAACACACGGCCGTGTCCACGACAAAGCCACATCCCATTTTTTTGTTTACTTTACCTGTAATAATAGCTATTTTAGAAATTTATATATCTTTATTATTCATCTTAATATAAAATTGTTGCTCTTAAATTAAAGTCCACGCGAACAAAGTCGCAGACGTCGGCTAGTATTTCATAAAACTATATGGGCTTAGATAAATTTCATAGCTTTAATGTGACGATATCAAATAACGAAATTTACTTTCACGCTCTGTCGAACTGTGATTGAGGATTCCACAAAGAGAATCACATTGATAATTAAATTAAATTGAAAACAATCTTCAAATATGTGGAATATGAATCAAAAGAATCATTTGATTCAATGTAAAGTGAGTCAAAGAAACAACATTAAGGAGCTTTGAATCTTAATTGACTCATTTTACATGAACTGTGTATAGTGTATCCGAACAACGTTCTCACACTTTTGTTGTTTTGTAGAAATTTGTCTTGAGTATCCATGTGTGCGCATATGTATGTTGTGTTGTGTGTGCGTGGTGATTTGTGTTTAATGCTGATAGAAAGAAACTAAATCAGGTATATTTTAACAATGAAACACACGTAAATGTGAAAGAACGCAGTGTTTTGGTGTTATCAAGTGATTGTGCATCCGTCGGGAGGCGGTAATCGTGTACGTTTATTCGCTATTTGTGGATTCTGGATCTCGTCGATGTACCATAAACAAAAATGTCAGCGATCCCGATTTTTTGTTTCTCGCTGCATACCCATCGTTGTACCCTAATTAGATCACATGAATGATATGAAATAATATAAAATGCCATCTTCGGCATCGTCGTTTTGTTGTAACGGCGTGTGTGAAGCTATAAAACGGCCATAATAAACGTGCGCTTCGTATTCGCGGCCCTCTACATCCGATCTATCTCATTGTTTATGTATGGAGAGTGAACCAGGAATTTTTATGGGATTTTGCGATGTCTCTCTTTTATAATTGAATTGTCTGGATAATATTAAGGGTTGATGGTAAGTGATGGTGGTGGCGAGTCAGCGAGACACCCTTCCGTGTCCTCCCTGCAGCCAAGGTTTAATAAGATCTCTATTTATAATAATATCTTTGATAGTTTGGTGCAGCATAGTGACATTCTTGTAATGAAGTGTCGTTCTGTGGATTTGTGGGACACTTGCCAATAATTGCGCCCGTGACGAAACGCGGGTCGCGAATTCATTTCTTGTGTACACAAATTACACTATGATGGTAACTAACTAACTATGTCGTTTACCTGTTTATTAAACTAGATTTAGTTACTTTTATTCGTCCTAATGTAAACCTAGTTGTTATTAGAGTACTTAACAGCTGTATAATTGACCAAATGCTTGTGTACTTGTTATTGCTTATACAAAATCTAGGTTAGGACAAGTCTCCATAAAAGTTGCCCTAAAAGGATGTTAACATATTCCTAACATTTACAATCTAGTATGATACCTATATACAATCATTACAAACACCTTGATTATTTGTAAATATGTAACTAGGTTAGTAGGTAATTAATGTTTTCGAAAACTTAAAAAAATTGTTTTTTTTTTTTTTTTTTTCTATGATTTGGTCGACAGACAGGCTGACTGTTCACTTGAATGTAGGTGGCTACCGTTGCCTATAACACAAGCAGCGGCCCAGGTACTGCATGTGCACTGCTGACCATAGGAGGATCAAGGCAAGGATGAGGGATAGGTCAATGGGCTCTAGCATCCCTTTTGCACTCACTGAAACTCAGCAGCACACATGCTTTTATTTCACTGTGTATAATGTCTTATGTAAGGGGAAGGTTACTGCTAATATAACCTATAACATGACATCTTATGTTTAGAAAAAAAAATGTTTTTATTTCACACATACATTATATTCTACTGCTGACCAAAGGTCTCTCCTCTTTGTGTTGCCTCCTATCCTATCCTGCCTATCTACAGTGGCCCCTCCCACTGTAGATATGCAGGACTTCACATGTCTTCAAGGAGTTATAATACTCAAATAAACCTATAGTAATAATCTAATAAACCACCATGTTTTTATGATGTTTTACTTTACCTATAAAACATATGATCATTTTTTTATAATCTACCCACACAGGAAATTGGAAATCTCAAGTGTAGGCTTGACCAGGACTCAAAATTACATGTACCATAATGGTACCTGGGCTACCACACCTGGGTTATCACACCTCATAGTAGGATGGCATAGCTATGTAAAAAAAATCACTAGTACTCATTCTTGCCTAATATTATTAATTTAAAGATGACAGCTATACTGTCTATTAAACTTCTAGTGATCATTGGAAGATCTTGTTTTAATAATAACCAATAATAATAATAACTCTATGTTCTAATAGTCTTATTACTGTAGATGTCTCTCTCACATCTATATTTTTTTAATGTTAAGGTTGACAGACATGCCGTTAGTTCACTACCATCGCTAATAAAACCAGCATTGCCTCCAGTACCACAAGTGCGCTACCGACCATGTTGCCAGATCCATAGGGACACCAAAGCCCATTTCCACTCATTGAAACAACAGTGCACATGCCGTTATTTCATGGTTGTCTTCTGTGAGGGGGTGGTTACTGCCGCCAGATAGGCTACCAAAATGATTGCAAAACACAGTATGCCTTACTGCTACTTTCTAGCGGTAAGGCAACTTTGAAAAGTTCATTTACAAAATTAGCCCTGTCAGGAATCGAACCCGGGACAACTGAGAGAGCATTAATGCAAGCGCCCTAACCACTTATCTAATGGCCTCGTCAAGACAATATTATGAAGTTTGTAAAGCTTGTATATTAATATACAATGGTGCTGTTATATCTTATTATTCATTAATAATTGCTTCATTATCCAGTTGCTCGAAAACATACCCTGAAAGTCTTAAATGTCAGTTTAATTCATAGTTATGCTTTCATCTCTTTCCTCTTTACATATTTCATTTAGAAATGATCACTCGCTCTTATGATAAAAACAACATTATGAGAGTGAACACTTGCATCTTAAAAAACTAGCAGTCTTCAAAGACATGTCAAGTCTTGTCAATCTACAGCAGCTCACCTAAAAGCAATCTAAGTCTTCATTCTTCTAGTCTTTAATGATTAGCGGCATCAATATCTAGTCTTTAATGAATTGTGATTTTAGAACATACATTTACAAAGAAAAAAAATTTGTTTGTTAAAAAGTCAATTAATTATATTTGTTTACATTAGTAGTGTTTCTCTAAGTAAATGTTATTTTGTATTAATCCTCATGTCTGTAGCTGAGAGGTATTAACATAAAAATAATAACAAAAACAAGGATAATAACAAACATAGTATTTAATAACAAAGCAATAAAGTTAAAAAAAATTATAATATCATTTTTAATCTAGATTTGAACACATTGATCTTTCTAATTAGTTCTAATGTAAACTTTGGTCATTAACCTCCTTTACCTCTCAACTACAAATATATAATATGGAATAAATTGTCTTTTAGTTTCTTTTTTCCTTATGAATGGGAAGTCATGACGCTGAGATTTTCCTTGGTTCCGTTTCAGTTTGTTGACAGTATGTTGTACGTAAGCTGTTTTTTTGTAACCTCACTAATCACTTGGCAATCATTCATATGTCTCCAACGCTACCATTCACTGATTTTTGCCACGTGAACTCTAACTATGCACAGTTAATTATTTTTGAAATAGATTAACTTCTGGCAGAGTTAAAATTGAAGACTATTTAATTATTTGTTCTAAATGTGTAAAATTTTTTAAACTATTTTTCAGCAGCACCATTTAAAGATTGATTTGATAACAATGAATGAGCAAAGAAACATTTTAAAAATTAGAAGAATCTAATAATTATTGTATTTAAAATGATTTAAAAGCTGATAAAATGTTATCCAGCCATAACATGATATTCACATTAAGAATGTAATTATTTTCTGATTTTTGACAATTAATTTTTACCATGGTTTACAGATGGTGAAAATAGTGAATCTTTGGTTACAACAATAATAACCACTTAATTTAATTTGATTTTGATTTTATGTTTAGTAAACAAAATGAATTAAAATTTAAGATCAATTTATGATTTTCTTGCGGGTGCGAATATGGAGCTATGCTAGCCACGATGAACTATGGAGTTATTTCCTTTAATTTTTTCAATTTGCTACTAAAAGTTTGATTAAGTACTTAGATAAAAACTTAGAACTTAGAAAAAAATATTGAAATGGTCATAGATTTTTGCACTTATATAATTAAATATTTTATTCACATCTGCAAATGTGGAACTTTTACATCAATCCCCTAAAATTCTTGGTCCTTATCCGTATCTGTGGATGTTAAAAATACTGCATCCGCAACAACCCTAGTAATGAGTTATATATATATTATAGTAGAAGTAAGTAAGAATTAATTAAGAAACAACATTTTTCTATCTCTACATAGAAAATATATTTAATAATAGCTCTTTAGTTTGCAATAAATTTTGTTATAAAATATTATTATAAAACAAAGTCCTCCGCCGCGTCTGTCTGTCTGTCTGTCTGTCTGTTCGCGATAAACTCAAAAACTAATGCACCGATTCTTATGCGGTTTTCACCAATGGATAGAGGGATAATCAGGGAAGGTTTTTACGGAAAAAAATGCACCCCGGGCGGAGCCGGCAGCGGGACAGCTAGTAATTTAATAAAATAACTACTTCCATAAAAATAAATGCCTAAAAAAGATGTCTAGTAGGTCTAATTTTATAATTGTAACATGCAATTTTCCATGCAAATACAGCTTGGAAATATGGGGGATTACAGGATATAATCCAGTTCATAGGATTATAAATGAAAATAGAAAAAACAAATTGGACATTTAAAATCGCAATTCTCCCTTGATTTTAAATGTATTTTTTTAACATGACTTGTATGCATTACAGTCAAGTTGGCGAAGGCACGCAGGGGAATGATAAAAGAGAAGGAGAAGGGAGGGGGCGCCCGCCTCAAGGACGAACCCAACGATCCGGCTGAGCCAGGTGAATATTACTCAGATTTCTACACTATAACACGATGATTTTATCTATACTCTATACTAATATTATGAAGACAGAAGATTGGTATGTTTGTAATGAATAAACTCAAAAACTACTGGACCAATTTCGAAAATTCTTTCACTTGTAGAAAGCTACATTATCAGCAAGTAACATAGGCTATATTTTACAAAGTTACGTGGGCGAAGTCGCGAAGCATAATATAAACTAGGTGGTGTGTGCGACTTCGTCCGCGTTGGAAATTGAAAATTTTTATTTTAAACTAACCCTCGGAACCTAACATTTTTCCAGGATAAAAAGTATCCTATATGATAATCCAGGTAATAAACTATGTGTGTGTCAAATTTCATCCAAATCTGTTGAGCCGTTTTTTGCGTGAAAAAGTAACAAACAATCATAACTTTATATCCATACATCTATTCTCACAAACTTTCGCATTTATAATATTGAAACGAATTGAATACATGCATCAGCAGTTATTTTACTTTCACTGCAATACTTATTTTTATTAGTGCAAATTAAAGCAATGGAATTTCATTAGGTGTAATATTCACAAATGAAGGTATTTTGTAGACAATTTCACGGGCAAAAATGTTCATGTCATTATAACAAAAATGTCATTTGATAGCTCATCCTATATTTTATTTTAACTCTAGGTGACTGTTCTCGCTTTATAATGTTAATATAATATAGATTAGTAGGATTTTGTTTTAATGAAAATATGTTTAGGTCACGGGTCCCGTCCGCCATCAGCCTCGCTCCCGACACCGGCTGCGCTCAAGAAAGAGCCAGATGAGCCGGCGCATCGGGTGAAGATGGAGCCGCACAACCAATCCGCTGGCGAAGACTCGTCTGCGGACCTCGGAGTCGACGGCATCAAGACAGAAATCGACGGACTCATGGATGGCGATGGTGAGTTATTGCATATTTATACAAGTGTACAGTCGGTTTGACACTTTAAAGTCGACATTTGCTTGCACCGGGGCAGTTAACAGTCATTTCAAAATTTTATTTCAAACTTCTGTCAGTTGTGTGCTTAGCGATTTTGTTTCAAAATATATTAAGAGTCTACGACTTCATTAAGGAATGAATTTGAAAATTGATGAAGGTTTTCGTACCCAGACTGTACATGAATTTGGAAGTATGTTTGTCAATGTATATTGAAGCATAATTTGCTTTTTCTTTATTACAGTCAATCGAGAGAGTTTTTTGAATCGAACTAAGGAATTTTGACAAGCCCCTTGGATAAGTGGTTAGGGTGGTTGCCTTAACGCTCTGTTCCAGAGTTCTGTTACCTCGGTTGTATTTCTATGACATGATAACCTTAATCTGATGCTGCATCAGTTTATAATTTTAATAATAGCTTTTTTAGTTGTGATTCTGTCTTTTTATAATGAATCTATAATAAAAACTTCGACTGTACTATTCTAGGTGATCCGACGAAATCGCCATCTTGCGAACTTGGTGGGCCAGGTTCGTTGAAATCTGAGCGGCTCTCTTCAGACTCCAACGACATATTGGACCCACAAACTGGCATTAGGGGCTCACAATCGGTATGACTTACTCTTTTATGAAATATAACACAAACACAACACACATAAATAAACAAACACATACAGAGATTGAGGCATTTATTTGTTGATATTTCTTATGCTTTCTATATGTCACATCACTTTTGTATAAGAACTTTAGTCTGATTAAACAAAATAATTTAAAAAGAAGATATTTAATGAACAGAATAATTAAATCCTAATAACTAATTTAATTTAACAATTTCTTTATTTAATAATTTATTTATATTTAATTAAAAAAGATATATCAACTTCGTTTGCAATTAAGGCAACCATAAAGTATGGAAAGTATGGATAGAGTAATATGAAAATAGGATAAAGATATTGAATGATAAAGGAATGGCAATCATAATATGGGAAGGCCGTCTGGCTACAGTAGCCACACTCTTACTGAAGACTTGAAGCAACAGCTCGTGTGCTGTTGTGTTTCAGTGAATGCGTAAGGAGGAATATATAAAAATTACACAATTTGGTCTAACTTAAAAGATAGGATAGTTTTTATTTTGAACCCGGGCGAAGCCGGGAGCGTATAGCTAGTATAGTATAAAATAAAGTCATTTCCCACCGTCTGTCCCTCTCTATGTACGCATAGATAATTTATACTACGCAACGGATTTTAAAGCGGTTTTCACTAATGAAAAAGCGTTAAACTAGTTTCTATATATAATTCAACGCGGACGAAGTCGCGGTTACCAGCTGGTTATGTGTTAATTGAAATAAAAAAATTCATACTATCCAATTCCTGGTGGGAACTTTGTTTTTGTCCGTTCACCTATAGAAAGCTACATTATCAACGAGTAACATAGGCTATTTTTTATAAATTTACTCGGACGAAGTGGTGTGCACAATTTAATTGAAGAAATATACGCGATTAGCATTTCTCGTGGTAAACTTGAATCAAACGAAAGGCAAACTGCTACGACAACGGTTAACTACGTTTTGGCAAATCTCCAGCACAAACGATCAAATATAAATACTAAATGTTAAACTTCTCACACAAATTTTAATTTTACACAGTTAAACAAAATGTTCTTTTATTAGTCAAGTTCAATTTCAAAGGTGTTGTTTTTTTTTTTCCAAATTTCGAAACTCTTCGTAATTAGTAATATGAACTGCGAAAGGAGTTGCGACGATGGAAAATTTAGTGGAAAGATGGAATTTAAGTGTTTTAACATGAATCAAATGCATTATTGTAAATATTATATTATATATAGTAAAATATTATAGTATACATAAGTACAATCAATTTCATATTATTTACCTTGTACAGATTCTTTCTTCTTTCCTCGTTCTTCGTTTCTTTTTGTGTGTGCAGACTTCATTATATTATATGTAGATCATCATCTCAGCCATAGGATGCCCACCGCTGGACATAGGCCTCTCCCATAATTTTCCGATAAGACAACTGACAATGACTTATCTTGGAATACTGCTAGTCTTCGTTAAGCAGATATCAGAAAAACTAACAGAAGAAACAAATATTCTAGGGGCCATCTTTCTTATTTATTCACATAGAACAAATTTGAAGAGAGAGTAATTTCAATAAATATCACAATTTTGGGCATATGGAACAATTTAATTGTAATCATAATATGCTTTCAATGGTTCCCCATATATCGTTTGATCCGGTATGTTTTCTGTTCTTTGGTAAAAATTAATTCCTAAACATAGTCTCGATAGGACAATTAAATATATTTTAACTTTTTTTTTTCATATGGTAAGAAATAAGAACTGGCTGTTGCACGCGACTTCGTCCGCGTAAATTTATAAAGTATAGTCTAGTTACTCGCTGATAATGTAGCTTTCTAAAGGTGAAATAATTTTTAAAATCATTCCAGTAATTTTTGAGTTTATCATCACAAAAATACAATTAACGTTTTCTCTTTATAGATATTGTATCCCAAAATATAAATAATCTCCGCAATCCGACTTCACAGTACATATAAGATAATATATTTAAGTCAGTTTGCGGTATGACATACACGAATTGAAAGGCGAAATATATACTTTGCAATTACTCTTGAATTAGTAATTATTATTATAGTTTGAAATAAATATATATATATATATATGGTGGCAACACTTGAAAACGTTCTTACGTTTGTCTGTCTGCTCGCGTGCGTCGTTGAGTCGAATCGCGTTCGTATCAAGTCATACAAAATTATGGGTTATTCGCGAAAAATTGTTAGCCCAAAAAATATCACAAAAAGAAAACCCAAGAATCTTCTACGTTTTGTATTGGTTAGTATAAATATAATTTTTGTAGATTATTTCAATACCTACTTATTTGGTTTCCAAAAATTTACCACAAGTCAATATGGCGTCAAATCAAAAACCGCTGTAACATATAATATTTGTACTAACTTATTTAGTTTAAAAAAAGTTTGATTGTCAGCTCCGACGCACGACTGGAGTTTACTCCTTACGAATGATTATAAAATACATAATAAAAATTATATATACATTTATCATAACGAATTAATATCAGCGCCATCTCTGGTGCTCAGGTGCCATCCAGTTTTCGCAAGAATGTATTAATACGTAACATATTCTGGTTTCAGAGATATTGTGTAGACGGCGTTAATAATTAATAATATTATTATTAGCTTCACGCTGACAACAAGCTGACACGCAAAACTATAATATAATATAAATTTTCATATTGAATTGATTTTCATATATAAGCCCCCAGGGCTTATACATATATGAAAATCAATTCTTAAAGAGTAAACTCCAATAATATTTAAAATTATATAACTAATATGTAATTAGGAAGTCCCCTGCTAAACAAGGCCTCCTCCACATGATTTTCAAATAGAACCGGTGAGAAGTAGTCTTGATTGGCCTGGAGTCTGGATATAGTATTTATTCTTCTTAAGGCTTCGTAAGGTGTCACTTTTTTACTAAGGTTGGAGCCCATCATGGGATCAGGATTTTTTTGTTGAAAAATGCTCACGGCGTCGACTTCGTTGCCGGATTATGCCAGATTCTTACCGGCTAAAACCCAACTACTTTTTTGTCATCCATGCAAAACTTGAACATTTGTTATCCCTCTGCACCCAAGCAATGCACAAGATTTATCAAGCAATGCACCTGTAAATAATTTAATCTTTATTATAAAACTATCGAATGACATAAATTTTCTTGTAAGTTTTTGGTGGCAATGGCGGCTGCCCTAATGATAAAAAGCTCTTCTGTTAGTTAAAAATCTACGACAAGTTAAGAGACATGGATGTACACGAGAATAGTAATTTAGAGTAATAGTAAATCTTAGATGTGAAATATAGACTTTGTCATTTATCATAGACAAAATTTATGACCATAACGAATATTGGCCATAAGAATATCTTCTTTGAGTATGATAGTTATATGTATTGATCATTAAGAATTTAATAGATTCGCTCCCATGTAGGCTACTTACCTACATGGATAGGAGGTCTCATGGAAATGAGACGGTAGATCAACTCGCTAATGTTGCTGTAATGGATTGTGCGTTATTTGATTCCCAACATTTTCAAAAAAGAATTGAAAGAATAGGAATGAGTAGAGCGAGCTGAAGGGCAAATGAAAAATGGAAAATGACAAGTTCGAAAAAGAGAGAGCGAGTTCAGTTGAATTTTGTACTTGTTGAGTGCTCTCTTGCGAATTGGCGATCTCGACTGACACGAAATCAAGTAGAGACAGTGATGATGTATATAAAAAGAAAAAGTTGGTGTTATACACTTCGGTGATAGGAGCACGGGAAGCAAGTCCGCTTCAAACTCGTCAGTCAACTCACTCATATTTACTTATTTGGTCTGCTCGCCAATATTGCCAATATTTGCCTTTCTCGTTGGAAACGTTACTATGTAATTTTCAATTGTAAGTTAAATGAAACTCCATAATGACTACTTCGCTGCCTAGAAATTATAGCTCTATAGAGCTATAATTCGATCAGACTTTGCCGATCTTCAAATCAATATGCTCCGCTTCATAGTCCAAAAGGAAAACCGACACATACTTTTTTCTACATACACATCAAATATACACAAACACATATAATAATTTGTATTATTTTGTGTCTAAAGTTTTTTATTTATTTTTTCCTATTTTTTCGTAATTATAAAAAAAAAATTGAATATTAACGAATGCCTCCCATCCCACGGTACAGGAGTAGCCTGGTATCGAGTAACTGTAACATCACATTTTAAAATCTATTTGTTAAATAAATTTGTGTTCTTTCTTTCTTACTTTGTTGTATAGATACATATTTTAAAAGAATATTTAAAAAAAGGAAAATAATATATTTACTAGAGAAGTAGTATGTGAAGTTAAGATTAAAAGCTCTCGAATGTGTCTTGCTAGTGTTTTTGGTAAATTGAGACAGTTTAACAAAAATATATTTTAATATTACAGGAAGCCAATTGTAGAAACCCAAATGGTGGACCAGAAGGCATGGGGTCATGTCGCATGGCAGGTGGCGCTGGTGGCATGGGGCCAGGGGTCTCCATGGGACCAATGTCGACCAACGAGGTGGCATCGTTGCCCTCAAATGTGATCAGCAAGCAGGCCGGTAGCATGGAGGTAACATATCACAATCTATTTCGTATTATTTCAGTGAAAAAATAAGACAAAGGAACTACTTGTCTTTAATTCAAAACACTTTAAAAAAATCTGATAATATAGATCTAGTTAAGTCAAACATTTATATCTACCACCACCACTGTCTCAAAGTATAACATTTTATATTACTTTAAAAAATGATTTAAAAGACTTACAAATTTATTGAATTCAAAAGGCGTTTTCCACAAAAAAATGTAGTCGTTTCCACAACCTAACATATTATTTTTAATTGAAGTATAAATTAATTTTAGCCTACACACGTAAGCTTAAATGTTATATTATTGACTTTCCTCAAAACTACTGTCGAGTAATAAAAATTTGGTAACAGTTGATCAATATTATTTCTGACTAGTGAAATTCAGTTTTTATCCAGCTTCTAATATATTTTATACTAGCTGTCCCGCTCCCGGATTCGCCCGCATGCATTTTATTTCCGTAAAAACCTTCCCTGATTGTCTCTCTATCCATTGGTGAAAACCGCATGAAAATCGGTGCAGTAGTTTTTGAGTTTATCGCGAACAGACCGACGCGGCGGAGGACTTTGTTTAATAATATGTAAGGATTGGAAAATGAGAAAATAATCTACTCATGCAAGCTTAAATGTTAATTTTGAAGTTACTATCTTCAAAAATTTATTAAAAGTGATTTTGATTAGAAAACTAAGCTATTCTTAACCCACTTTGGTAATTTAAATATTGACATTACTAAATTTTCTCAAAATTTCTGTTGAGTAACAAAAATTGGTCAAAATTTTTTTTTTTCTAGCGATTGGCCAATATTACTTCTGACCAATTAAATCCAGTGGTTTTCCAAACAAAAGTTTTCCCAAGTGAATTTTTGGCTAACTCTTGGTCAATATTACTCCCGGCAAGGGTAACCGATGCATGGTTTTAAGTAAGAAAATGCAATTGTTGCAAGTTGTATAGTAAAACAAATGTGTCTCCCAGCAGCAAAGTCAGATCTTCGTGTTCTCGACGTTGCTGGCGAATAAAGGCGCCGAAGCGGTCATCTCTGGTCAACACCACTCCATAATCGCCTATCATTGCGCGCAGCCGGGGACTAAGAAGTATCTTGAGGTACTGCAAAATACACTTATCTTGTTTTTGTAATGTGTCGTTTGCGATACTTAGAAGGATCCGAAGGGAGGTCGTCCTTCACCCATCTGTTTATCAGACGAAAAGTATATTTTATCAATTGTTATCTAGGTATGAGAAAATAAATAGCGATTGTGTGCGATAAGCTTTTTCACCTCTCCAGCACGAAAAGGGTGTTTTTGGTGCCTAAAATCTCGCAGGAAAATCGATTTTTGATGCGAGCGTGATTCGAAATTCGAACACGCGATTTAACTCACAGGAATAACATTTTGATTTTATTAGTGTGTCCAGTCAGCCGACTAGAGTTGGCCCAGCTGTGAAGATAGTTTCACAGCCGTTCAGAAACTGGTTCAGCATTAGGTCTTGGTATTTTTGTACTGTTTTGGTAATATAAAAAAAAATAGTACGTCCAGTGGTGATGGTTTAACTCCAGAAGAATTAAGAGAACAAGTTTCAAATGTCGAACTTAACTTTCTTCCAGAAAAGTCCAGTGAAAAATATCTTCATTCGTACGAAATATTTCATTCGTACAAACATAGACAGGACCCTTACCTAACACGCAAGTAAATAATACGACCATCACAGTTCCGAACAAAACGGTTACCTTTAATCTTACAAACTGCAGTAATTTTAATATTTTTGTTAATTTAGTTATAATTTATGTGAATGTTGGCTATAGTAAACATAATATTTAAAATTGTCTTAATTGATTTTCTTACCTAAAGATGACCTAGTAACTCTTTTCTCGCTGTTGAGAAAAGCGAGAAATTGTATGTATTGTATGAGAAATGATTTTGTATGAGAAGTGATTTTGAAGAACGAAACGATAGCGCGTTATAATCTGCCGGCGCAGCGACAACTGTCGTCGAAAAAAATAGAATATTCAAACTATTTTTTGTGAAGCTAATTTTTCACTTTTGACTTACAGTCCAATAACTAACATGTTTTTTATTTATTTAAGTTTATATTTTAATAAGCAACACAATCGTGATTTAATTTCTTAGATAAAATATGCTTTTCGTCTGATAAACAGATGGGTGAAGGACGACCTATTTTCGGATCTTAGACCCATATAGTAACAAAATGGTATTGTCTTTTTCGCAGAAGCATCCTTTGAAAATGGGTCAATTTAACAAGCAAAGTCCGGCTCAGTGGCTAAACAATCTGGCCATGGCGAAAACCCGTGGCGGCATGAGAGGAGGACCCAACATGATGGGTGGGCCCAATCAAATGGGCCACATGATGGGCGGCCCCATGGGACCCAACATGGGGCCGATGGGACCTGGCATGGGACACATGGGGCCCAACATGATGGGCCCGAACAGAATGGGTGGACCTGGGAACCAAATGATGATGATGAAGGGTGGACAGATGGCCCAAATGGGTCAACTGGGGCCGATGGATGGGTTTCCAGGAGGCACCCCGTCCTGCGGTGTCATGGACGGCATCGGTGCTGATGGTGAAATGCCATGGGACACCGTAAGTTTTCAGAATATTTTGAGATGGATTTTATTTGGTAGTTTTTACGTATGAAATTTTTCATATCATGTTTTTTTTTAGAAAAACCCCTCTGTAATGTCAAACGGCATGTCAAATGGGCCGGAGTCTACTCCCGACGGGCCCTCTGCGCCTAATGACGCTTCATCCGATCAATCCTGCCAAGGCGGACCTAAAGGTAATGGTGAAATGTATTAAATGTATTCCTTTTTTTTTTCTTTTTTCAATTGATTTTGGTGAGAGAAGTTTTTCGGAAATCCAATTTTTTTTTTTGTTAAAATAAGTTACTTATATTTTGAAAACGTTAATTTACACTAGTGTTGGTCGATATGACATCCTGTGGAAACTAGAAGTTTTGCATTGGTGGCGCGGGTCGTGCACAAGAAGCGTGATGGATCTATAATTCTTCAATTGAGTTTTATCACCCTTTTTGGAGAACAGCACCACCACGCCCCTGTTCCATGCTTCTGGTGTTATACCGCCGAGTAGGACGGAATTGAAGAGCCGCTGAAGGATTTTAAGTATCGGTTTTCCACCCGCTTTCAGAAGCTCTGATGTGGTTCCGTCATCAAATGTTTGTAAATTAATAAATTACATAAAATTATAATACATTTTTTTATGATTATAATAAAATCTTCTTACAGTATCAGTAGTTAGTCTATGGATATGTCATTATAAGTAACGCAATAAGGATGACAAGTCACATCTTTTGTGTGTCTCATTACAGGTGTTAAAATACCCGATGAAAACTTAACACCGCAACAAAGGGCCCACCGCGAGGAACAGCTGGCGACGATCCGTAAAATGCAACAAATGTTGTTCCCGGAAAGCGGGGGCAACAATCCGAACCAACCGCCAAATGATGGCAACCAGAACAATGATATCAATCCACCAAACTCAACGGCCAACATGAACATGCCATTCCCACCCATGTCTGGTCCAATGTCTGGACCGAATGGTCCAATGGTGTCTATGCCTAACTCAATGAACTCCGGACCGAGCTGCACAATGGCCGGTCCAATGGGTCCGAACGGTCCGATGGGTGGTCCGATCGGTCCAGGTGGGCCGATGGGACCAAACGGGCCAATGGGTGGACCGATGGGCTCGATGGGCGGACCGATGGGGGGCATGGGTGGGCACGGATCGATGGGACCCAACGGCATGATGGGTCCGAACGGGCCAATGATGCCCGGACTCGGTCCAGGCGGACCCATGGGTCCGATGGGTCCGTGTGGAATGAAAGGTATCAGGGGTGCGTGCGGTGGACCAGATATGAAGCCGGGTATGTGCACAGATATGCACATGGGCAGAGGATGTGGCGGACCCATGGGGGTGAGTTTATCAATTTATTGTTCTTTTTTTAGTGAAACCTTTAGGCGCCTTAGGCACTTTTAGATGGAGAAAAACACTGAACTTGCGGGATTGACATGCTTTGATATTTATATATAGATGTGTGCGTTTGAGTTTAGGCGATAGGCTCAGCTAGATTATACCAGCTCTGGAAAAAATAAGAAAAAAATCTACGTCACTTGGAATAATAATATAAAATGTCAATATGTTTATATGTGAAGGACAAAAGTTTATTCTAAGTAGTTTATTTTAATTTAACCCCATGGTTGTTTGAATATTTCGAAAACCCTATGTTCTTTTTTTTTTCTAGCGTATGCCAAATCCAATGATGGGTGGGCCCAAACCGTGCATGATGGGCGGATCCCACATGGGGCCCAGAATGATACCGGGTCCTAATATGAACGCGATGAATGGTATGTTAAATGGTTCTTTGTAGTACCTAAATTAATTTTAATATCACGTTTTGCCATTGCAGCGCACATCAAAAAAAAAAAAATTACTTTCACAATAAAATAATGTAATTATTTCTGTACAAATACGTTAAAGAAAAATTTTTACAAGCATTTAATAATAATACTTGTTGTATTATTATCTGCAGGAGGTATGCTTATGGAGGGGATGATGGGAATGGTCCATGGGGACTGTGCGCCGGACCACCATGCTATGCTCAATGGGCCCATGTGCGACGAATACGGTCGTGGAAGGAATGTGAGTACAATTTTTTTTTTTTTTAATTAATTATAGGTTTGCTCTTGGCCAACATCTAGCCGCGCAGAAAAGACGTGGAAAGCCAGAAAAATTTAAAAAGATTTTGGTTATAATGAGCTCGGAAAAACAGACGCCGGAAGGGAGTTCCAATCCTTGGCAGTACGTATTATGAGAGTTTTTAAAAAAGTTTGGTCCGTAAAAGAGGAATTTTGACAAGATGAGGATGGTAAGTAAGTTGCCGTACGTCGGAATACGTAATAAAGTACAATTTTATTAGTCTAAGATTTGAAGTGTGCTCGCTTGCAAGAAAAATGTCCGACTAGTGGCGCGCTGTACACAACTTTTAAGGCCCGCTTACTTGTACACAACTTTCGTGGGTCATTTTTTGAGCGCAGTTACATTTCCTGAGTATTATTTATTCGTAGGTATAATGTTACTTCGGTGGTATCTTCATGATTTGGTAACCTTGATCTGATGCTCTTGCATCTGAGAAGTCATCCAATAAGCAACTTACAGCAGATATAGCGTGTTTGGGTTCAATAGAAAATTGCCATCCCTGTTATTGTGTATAGATTAAGAGGGTCGTGTCGGATTACAGATGGGTCCGGGCGACCCAGGCGGGTTGGGTCCGGGTGGTCCCGGCGTACACAAGCCAGGCATGCGAAGCCCCAAGAGTCCCGCGAGTGCAGCTGACATCGATTGGCAGAAAATACACCATCAGTTCTTCGACGACCCCAAATCAATGGACAATGAATTAAGTGAGTGTTTGATCTTTGATTTTTCCTTTGATCTTGATATTTTTAAATTGTGTATACAGTAATTGTTTATAAATTTTCAATAGGTACACAAGTAAAATCTCCGTGTTCAGAGAGAGGGGGTTGCCTCCCCCCTCCCCCCTATGGTGCCTCCCCCCTCCATCGCTCGGCGTCAGTGCCTATAGGTGAGTTAAGAAACGCTTAAGGGGATGCATTACTCTCTTGACACCAATAATAACAATAATATACAATTCAATATTATAGGGATCTCTGACAAATCATTGATGTAATAAAGCAACTCTTAGAAAAAAAAAACGGTTAAACAAAAATTATTAAAAAAAATGTTATTTTTTAATTAATATTTTTTATAGGTTTTGTTGTTTAAGGTTTATATTTTGTTGTTCTTTTAAAATGAGTAGGTTTTAAAAAACAGAATATTAATATAATATTTTAGAAAATAGGCTGCTGCACCTTTGAAAAACAAACATTTCACGAAAATTAATAAATAGGTATTAATAATTTTTTGTAGGTTTATGCTGTCTAGGGTTTTTTTGGAAGATATTTTTCGTCCCAAGTCTTGAGCCTCGAGTCCCCATCCTTTGTAACTAAGTATTGTTTTTGGTGCGTACAGCGACACAATCGCCTGGTCACGGTTCGGTGCAAATGCCTATGTCAGCGGAAGGCTCTCGCGCCGGCTCCGGCCTCAACAGCCCAGCGCATTGCAAGCCAACGCAGGGGAAATCCGACGCACCGGGTGAGTACCCATTGCTACTCTATTGACCACCGCCCTCCCCATGGTGTAACACCGACATTAACCATGCACTCGTGCGCAAGGGAATTGAAAGGAACCAAAATATTTTAAAACCAAATCGTAGTGAAGTATAATTCGCAGTCACTATTTTCTGTCGGTTAATATATCACGTTGCAATAGTAAAAAGCAATAATTTTTGGATGAAAATTATCTATAGTTGTTCCAATCGTTTATTTAACTTTTGACAGACCACATGCACGTGAAGTTTTACAATAATTTTCGGTACAGTGTACTACAGAGAAAACCGTACTTCATGGACGGGCACCGCCCACTTAGTGATGTGCGATTCGTAATAATGACCACAGACTATAAAAACGTAAGAATACACAAGTAAACCAAACGGAGGAATATGAAAAATGTGGATTAACACTAAGCGAAGGGAAAATGCAGTGACTACCACGGGCGTCTCGTTGTGAGTGACAACAAAATGGCGTCGCCGCCGCGTCCAGTGAAACGGCAAGTTTCATAATTGGCAAAATTACTAAAGTGCCGTCGGAAGTGATAAAAATATTAACATAACATAAGTGGTTTATTTTAATATATAAGATAAAGTAACTTAAACACCTGTGATTCTTTATAAAACAATGCAAAATGTTGAGCAAAAATAAAATATGGATGTGTTAAATCGATTAAAACTTCTTCATGAGTAAAATCGATTGTTAAAAGAAATCATCAGGGTATCACTATTTGATTAGTACTCGAGCTGTCAAAAGTTAAATAAACGATTTGAACAACTATACAAATCGTAGTGAAGTATATTCGCAGTGACTATTTTCTGTCTGTTAATATCTAGTTCATATTGCAATAGTAAAAAGCAATAATTTTAGCATTATATAGTATAGTCCAATTTATTCCCAGGAAAATTTATCAGCAAATCGTAGGGAAATATAATTCGCAGTGACTATTACCTGTCTGTTAATATCTCGTTTGAGAATCTTTCCGTTCTTTGGAGTCCTTTCAATTCACTTGTACACTTTCTATTAGGTAAGTTAGTCGATGGAAACGATGCATGCTATACGTTGTATAAGCCATAGAAGTAGATCAAGCATGCTTTAATGTTTTTTTTTTCTTCATGTGTTAGAACATTTTCCCAACCACACTTAGGTCAATAATAATATAGATACGATTTTAATTTTTTGTGTTTATTTGATTTATTTTACCGTAGTTGTAATGCGTATTTTTTGTTTTTTTTTTCCCCCTCCCCCTTCCGCAATACGCTTGACGCTTGAATCCCCACCGTGTGACGAATAACAAAATGTAACGGCGATATCCTCGGGCGAAAATAATGGTTGGTGGGCTCTCGCACACCAAACGTTGGGACAAACGTTGGTCACCAATAGAAATCCTCGAGAAATTGGACGACGGAGTGTTTGTGCGAACCCTCCAATGTTTAGCGGCGCAGCAACAGAAGAATCAACAGGTGAAGGAACCGAGTTTGATGCCGGTGCCGTCGCCTCAGCAAATATCCTATCTCAACCAGTTTGAAGGTAAAACACATCGCTTCGATAGTCGCCAACAGAAATTGTACCAGAAATTTTACGTATAAAGTATCGTACCCTTAACTGTTTAATAATATAGGTACCCCAAAACTTCTATTCAGAACTCTGTTTTTCTCTCCTCCAGATGACTTGGGGAAACTTATAACTTGTCTGTTTCCAGACAATTCCTAATTCGTCAACTCCTACGATGCCCCTTTTTCTAAATTGTCATCATTGAAGTCCCTATTAGTCCACTTCCAAAGGAGTCTAAAACTTTGTTATGTTTTTGATGTAGTGTCTTGGTTCATAAAGTTACTTGTATGGACCGTTGGGAATTTAAAGTTTGTATATTACCTTTCTTGTACTAAGGGTGCGATATGAATAAGGATTTTTAGTAAGAAATATTTCATTTATATACGATAAATTTCTGTTTGCAACTTCGATTAAAACCGTCCTTTTTGACATCGCTTTTAAATGTTCTCAATTTAACTGTGCCAAGTGTGGGTAGTTCCATTTTTAACACTACCTCCATTTGCTCAGTTTAGTAGAATCACTTTTGTTTTCTAGTAAATATTTGGTATATTCACAATTATTATTGTTTTAATTGTGTTGTGTCGTTCATGTTGGTTGTGTGCGTTTTTTTTTTTCTTTTCGACATAATTATAATTTCCTTTCATTTTGGTGGTGGTTGGTGAAAATGTGCTAACATGTGTACTTTCATACTCTATGGCTAATTTGTCCTCTCATTCTGTAATGCATTCGTTCGGTGTTAAAATCATTATCAATACGAAAGGCGGTCACAGTTACGTTTAGCAATAACTGTCTCAGCAAAGTGTCTGGGGATGGGTCATATTGACTTAATCGTTAAAACGATCCATGAAGTTCGTTAAAACGAGCTGAATTTCTTTGCGTACTACAGTTATTGTTTAACGATACTATGACCGCCTTTTATTGTACGTCCTCGTTCAATACGATAACCGCTTTTAGGCCAAATTCTAGGAGGTTGTATACCTAACCTATGCATATTTCGACTGATCTCTGCGTAAAAGTATCACATTTGTTGTGTAAGTTTGGGGTACGTGAAATTAAGTCACAAAATGGAGAAAGAAGAGTCAGCTATTGGCGTTGCAAACTGAGCCGCATTAGAGTAAAAACGCACTAGCGGCCAGTCACGATGCGGCGAGCCGTTGCGGCAGGCCGTACATCGATTTTTACATGAAACTGCATGATATCGACGCACTGTCTTGCGGCCAGCCGTCAACTGCTCCGGTTGTTCTGGAGCAAGTTCTTCGACGTCCATCGTGTGCAATATTTCTAGAAGACCTGACGATTGCGGCGGACCGCAATAGAACCGAGACGATACGGTTAGCCGGAATACGGCGTACCGAACACGGCAGACCGTATATATTGCAGCTGGACGCTAGTGCGTTTTCGCCCTTAACCATGTCGGGCTCCCAAGGCAATCGTCTCAGGGCCTTTTAACTGTTCTAAATTCCTCAAATTTATTTATTTTAACCAATCACAACGCAAGTTTATTCTAGTTGACCCGACAGAAGTCTTTATGTCAAAAGCTATTGGACTTTGGCAGCTGTCACAGCTGTTACAAAAACGTTGAAGTTACCTTTCGTGGATTGGTCCAGCCGTTCACGAGTTTTGTGCTTAGCTTAGTTATTAATAGATAGATAGATTATGTTGTTTTGACTAAGAAGGTTTGCTTTCATATTAAAAAATTAAACAAATAAAAATATTTTTATTATTAAATGCAGAGATTTTGAAGCGTTTTGCGTTATAAAAAAGCTTCTCTTGTTGTGCCGTCCGCGTTCCCTAGTCTGCGTTGAAACAGGTGCGGTAAAATTATCTGAAAAGAACTTCAAGTAGTAAAAAAAAACAGGGAATAATTCATGTCATTTCACGGGGTTGGAGCAGTTTAAGCGTATATAAGGTATTTTAAGCGGTTGAATACAACTGCCATATGGCCTTTTAGTATTTGACTGCGGAAGCAGAACCCAGTGTATTCTTTAACCACAAAACACTGAAACGCCATATTTTCGGTGCTATGATTCCCAATATAAATTAGAATGGGCTCTTAATTTGAGAAGCCTATATACATTTTTTAAGCCTCTTATGCACGTTTTAACCAACAGACACCTAAAGTTAAGGAACACATAACGCCGGCCATTTACGGCAATCCGCCTTGCAGTCCGACGCTCAAGCAAAATTATTGTGAATGTGACTGTAGTGAATGGCCGGCTTAAGTAGCAGTTATGTGTTCCCTAACTTTAAGTTACCGTTGGTAAAAACGGGCACTACTATTCACACTTGACATAGAAATGTATGTGGAGTGCAATTGTAGATACTTTTAGTAGAGTCAGTCGATTATGATGAGTTTACTTAAACAAAAACATACAGTAGAGAGACCCAATGAAATGTTCAAAGATATTTTTTTTACAAATCCTTTGAGCATGTAGATATGTAACATAAAAAATATATTGTTACATTGTGCTTAGGTCAAGAGTTGACGATACAAAAACAACCAAACACATCGTTGAAAGACAATGGTCCACCTTCTAACAGTGGCGGACAGACGCCCCAGTCGAATTCGAACCAGAAATCACCGGCCGGGTAAGTAATAATATGTATATTGTAATATATAGGTGCGTCCCCTCCAAATAAAATAGCTACTGTTTTTTTCATACCCATATTTACCGCAAACTTTTATAAATGAGGTAAAGTATGTAAATTAACTTTTTTTAAATTTAATATGCAATACTAGTTAATTCTTTCTTTATATTTACCGCAATCTATTGTAGATGAGATAAAGTATGTAAAGAAACATTTTTATATAAAAGTTAATATTAATTAAATTTAAAATATGAAATTATACTTATGTATTTAGATTGATTAAAATTTATTATCATAATCTATTTAAATTTGTGTGCAATTTTCTAATAACCACTTTTTTTAAAGTGAAATCTGCACGCGATGAAAGTAAAATTTCAAGATTGAATATTGTAATTTTAATTTTCTGAAAAGACATAGATTTCGTTGATCCTCACAACAGTCTAAGCTAGTCAGTTTTTGGACATTATGACGAATATTTTATTTGTATATTTGTACATTAGCATTGAAAATGATAATATTGATAACAGCATGATGCCGGGCACCCCCGAGTCACACGGTGGTCTTTCGGAGGCGCGTTCAGGAAGATTTTCAATGGAACAAAGTCCAGGCTTCAACAACCCACAGACTCCCACCTCTGCATCTACAACGAAGTGTGGACAAGGTAACAAGAACCTTCACTGTTCGATGATTGCAAATAGTATAGACTACTCTTACGAGTCAATATGTGCAGCTTCTCTGACATTTCCCTTACAAACATGGGTCGTTTCTGTGGTTTAGGAGGAGTAAGCAGCCATACAGACAGACGCGGAACAGACGAAAATTATATAATACTATGTGAATATTTCTTTTTAGCGGAGCTCTGTATGTAATTTTTAGATTTGAAGCGGGCGAGTGAATAAGCAGTTTTCCTCACCAAAGTGAAACTAAAACATCACCCCTTAATGGTTTCATTCAGATGACAAATCGCGACCGAGTCCATCGTCGAACAGGTCCAGTCAAGACAGCAGCTCGAAGACTCCACAGCGGGACTCGGGGTTGAGCCAAGGGCCATACGCGCCCGCTTCCTCGGCCAACTCTTGCGTGGCGAGTGTCAAGAGCAGCTGCAGTGTCGCACCAAGCACCACAGCCACTTCGGCTGCCACTTCCATGGAGGATACCCTATGCACCACTACCGAGGTAATTTCTAGATCAAAGGTGTGGTCATGTCCATGAGGTTTTGCAAAATTAAAAGTAAAAGTTGTAAGTATTCAAAAGAAACATGATCAAAAAAAGTCAATTCACAATTGGATGTAATCAAATAAGGCGATTAGACATTATGAGACTACGTCCAGACAATTTTCTTTTATGTTAGGGTTGGCACACAGGCTCATGTTCCACTTAATGGTAGGTGGCTACCGTTGCCTATAAAACACGCAACAGATGTTGCAAGGGCGTGCGCTGCCGACATAGTAAGATTAAGGATAGGGGTTTGCGAAGGGATAGGAAAATGGTCTCTGGTATCCCTTACTTACTCACCTGATTTCTTTTGGCAATCTGTTAGTAACGTTTAAACTTTAATTTCAGACAACGTTATCAGGCGGCCCCAATAGCACGAGTTTACCGGGCCCCTTCCCTGGACCGTGCAGTATGAACAGGCCGGACAATATTCCCATTAACCCCAACCAAGGCCCCAACGGCCCGATGGGCACGTCGACGTCTTCCTTCGACCCGATTTCGTCGCTCGCTCAAATGTCGCAACAGTTGACGAACACGGTGGGCGGCGGTGGGCCGGGACCGGGTGGACCCATGGGCCCCAATGGCAGCGGAATGGGTCCGTTCGGGTCAGCCCCACATCATATGCAGCATCATCATTCGATGCATCCGCACGGGCATCCGCATATGATGATGAATGAATTAGGTAAGTCAATACACAAATTACAGATGGGTCATAAATACCATAGCCCTGAAATGAATTTTTAGGACACACAAAGGAGCTGTGTTTATCTTTGTGTCTATAGTATCCGTAAATATATTTCCGATTAAATAAATAAAATTGTTTTCTTTCAGGATGTCATATGGATAATATGGGTGGTCCGGGCATGGGTGGGTCCATGGAAGGTATGATGGGCGGCGGCGATTTTCCGCCAGACATGAATCTGAGTCCGAAAATGGGCGGCGGTCCGATGGGTGGTCCAATGGGACCCATGGGTCCGGACGCCTCCATGATGGGCCCGAGGATGGGCGGCGCAGGTAAAATGCCCCCATTCAACGGAGCGAACGTGCAAGTCAAGGCCAGCACACCAAACACAATACAATACTTGCCGACGAGGCCCCAGATGCCTTGCAACTCGGGCCCCAGGGGACCTCCCAGTTTGGATTTCCTCCAACGGGTCACGAATCCAATGCAGATGGACAGCAGTAAAGGTGGCGTACAGTATTTCCCCGGCGCGAGAGGCATGGAAATGGAGGCCGGCATGAGAGGGGTCATGCGTGCGCCGGGTATGCTCAGAATGCCCCATTATCCAGCCGGCTTCAATTCACCCCCGAAGATGGCAGGCGATCCGTTTGGTGGCCCCGGACCGAATCCGATGTGCGGACCGAATTTCCGCGGGGTAAAAGGAGGCATGGGGCCCGGCAATGTACGGATGGGCACGGGGCAACCGTTGCCTCCGACTATGGGTGGACCCAATCCCGGATTCAAAGGTCAAGGTTTCGCAGTGCCATCGACGGCCGACCCCAATTACGCAGCGCAATTTCACAATTTCCAGCAACAGCTATACGCGACAGGCAGTAGGGCGGCGCAGCCTCACCAAGGCTACCCCCCTTACCAGCCATCCAAGTGATGATTACCCCCCCTTATCCAAGGATACAGTGTACAGTGCTCTAGTGTCATATAGTGTCACATAGTGTCACAAGCAAGACCCGCTCGTGTGTTGTGTTGTGTGTGTTGAAGCATTACGGAACAAAAGAATCGAGGATCTACGGCCTCATGCAATACTTAAATTGGTTCTATAGTTTTATATTTCTGAGTACATTTTTAAAAAGGCCTGACGCGACATCTACAAAGGTGGTACGTACAACCGTATTTAAATAAAATCTGGTGTAGGCTGATCAGATCACACCAGTGCGGAACTGAACTGTTGCTTGAAACGAATGGACATGTTACGTCAAAACAATTATTGACATATTGTGTACTTAAATATTGCGATAAAATGAACTTGTTGTGTCGGTTATTTCTTCGAAATCGTGACGGGTTCTGCTAAATAAAATGTCTGCTAATTTAAAAAAAAGTATTTGGATTTTAGTTGTACTATAGTTAGTATGTTTCGACTGAACGATGGTGAGCAGTAGTTTCGTGTATGTTTTGTACAGACTGTACAAATTAGACGTGTTACTTGGTGTACTTTAAGTAATTTAAAGTACAAGTTTTTTTAGATGATATTTTTTTATGCTTGTAGTAGCAATAATAAGTTTCTTTAGATGTATTTTTTTTTACACAATAATGCCAGGATTTCAGTGTATTGGTTCCTTTACTTAGCTATTTTATATACGATTCCTATGCACACAGATATCTAGTCAATTTTGAAATTAACGGAGCCCCCAGTAATGTGTAATTTCGATTGCTTCCTACAATGCATAAGTGCAGGCGGTGTAATTATAATGTTCCCAAAGACTTAGAGGTTTCTGTTAATGCTTGTTTAAACTGGATGCAGAACAAAAGATGAGCTAACTTAGTTTAACTGCGCCAACTTAGCTATGCCTTAGTTGGTGCAGTTTTTCATACTTGTGTGCAAACCGCCTACTATGCAAACTTGTGTGTACAAGTATGAAAACTTGCCTCAGCCATGCTATAGTTGGCACAGTTTTTCAAATACTTGTGTGCAGACCGAGAACTATGCAAACTTTTTTGTGCACAAGTATGAAAAACTGCCTCATCTATGCCATAGTTGTCGCAGTTTTTCATACTTGTGTGCAGATACCGCCAACTATGCAAACTTGTGTGCACAAGTACGAAAAATGGCGTCAGCTATACGAGCTAAGTTAAACTAAGATAGCTTAGCTTGCAGTCTGCATCCCGCTTTTGGGAACGTACCCATACTATGTGACCCGTTTAAGGGGTAGGGGAGTGTCTTCAAAATACCACGCGTCACAGGGGCGAAGGTAGGGGTCTTAGGTCTATGGGTACATTCCCTTATCGTCTCGGAAGCGTCTTTAGGCCTCTTTGCGATCACCCAGTGTTTTATCTGAGAGATATATAGATATGATTGAACGAATAGATTTCAAGACTGAAGTGTCTTGAAATTCTTCTTAAATATGTAATTTTGTCAATGTTATTTTACAAGTTATTACTCTAAGTTCTTAAGAACAGGTTTTTACACCTTAAATTTTCTTGTCCAATTAGTTATGTAGTAGTTTTAGTAAAAGTATGTTTTTAATTTAAAATGAAACACTGGTGTATTGGCCAGTATTTTAGATGAAATGTTCAAGACATTTAATTGATTTCTTTGTTTTTTTTTTATCTGAACGCAATGTTTTTCTGTCTTCCAGTACCTTGAATATATTGTTACAATGCAACAATAAATAACGAGTATATAGTTTACTCGAAAGTGCATAATGATGACTTGCATTGTACTACAATCTTAATGTTAAAGTACTTAAAAACCGATGCCATATGATTTTGCCACACCAATTCGATTACATGATGATGAATGATTTTTTTACTTATTTATTCCGCTTTTTATGGTTGCAATGGCAATATTTTTTAAAATGCAACAAGGTTCTAAAGATCATATTTCTTTTCTATATGTATTTGTGAATAAAAACTAGTTAGTGCTATAAAAATGGAAATTTTTAAACACAATAGATTAAGTTCTTTTCCATTTCACTTCGCCCAAAGTCATTGAATTTTGTCTTAGGGTGTTTCAAAATGTTGTTCTCTGTTTGAACTTAAAATTGGAAAGGAAATATGATATTTAATTAATTTTTAATTTAATTGTAAGATTTAAGTAACATGAAATATTAATTTAATACACAAAAGAACAAAATTGAATGGAAATTCTGTTTCAAATTTTTTGATTTAGTTTTTTTTTTAATTTTTAATTTTCGGGAATGATTTTTATTAAATTTTATCTATAAGTATATTTTTTTATTTATATTGTCACGGAACTGTTTTGAAAATAAATTCAAAGTTTGAATAATTGTAAATATTTTGTATGTTATGGTAATAGGACAGTTCGCCATAATACTGGCTCATAGCGTGTCCATTTTTTTTTTAAATCCTTTATTAGCGTCCTGCTATGTCAGTTTAGTTATTACTTACATTGAGTGTTGCCATACTATTCTACTTTATAAAAATTTATTGGCAACCCCCTTTTACTCTTTTCAAAACATATGCTTGCAAAGAAAGTCTCGACTTCCTACATCGGTAGCTTATTGTTGCCAATATCGATAAAGGTTAAAAATTAATAGATATTTATATAATTACTAAAACAAAATAATTTGGTAGCAATGAGTTATGTTTGTAGGATAAATTGACCCATTTTGTGTTAGACTCCTCTGTTGGTGGGATAGTATAAATAAATGAATATCTTAAAAGCAAACTTAGTCCAAGTGATATTTTCGAATTTGAAATTGTCTAGGAGTTATGTCGAACCTTTTAATGATTTTAATTATTTGTTTATAAATTGGCTACATGAACACATTATCACTATTAGGTGCAGTATGCAAAATTATATTGAAATTAATTCACCGCATACAGCATGTATATAAAAATCTGCTATGTGCGAAAAGTATACTTTTGAGATATTAGCAAAAAAACTCCTGAAAAATTTTACATGAATGTTCAATTAATTTAATTTTATGTACTGGTTTAAAACATTTTTGCATTAAAAAAGCTACATATATGTAGGATTCCATCGAGCTGTCAAATGTACTTGGACTGGTTTGTTTGTAAGCTATTTGCGCAGCTTTCACACTATTCATGTTCAAAAATAAGCTACTGCGACGCATCTGTGGCTTTTTTTACACCGCGAAGTGATCTATTGAAGAGAAATCGTCTCACCATAATGGTGCATTTACATTAGTCGTTTTTAACCTGCATTCTCTCGAACATATTTGAATATATTTTGGCATAAAAGGCATATTAAAGTCCTGGACGCATTCGTTGCTAAATGAATAAATAACCTAAAAAAAATTGTATATTTTTTTTCAGTATTTTTCATATAGCGTGGGTTTCAGTATTTGATTTCATACATTTCTCATGGTATTTCTCGGGGGAAAAAATACAGGAAATACAAAACATGAAGCTGAATTGATAGATAAATCAAAAATGTATTTTAATTTTCGATTTCATTAGATAAGCGCTACGTCTCTAGTAATTTCAAATACCAAACGTCAACATACCCATGCCACAATGCTATGTGGAAAATATTATAGAAACTAAGCATTGTTTGAAAAGTCCTATCAATTTGAAATAGGCTTACATTTACACAGAGGCCTGCGTCCAGTAATGAGACTTATATAAAGGCCAATACAGTCATTAATATCACTGATATAGTCATTAACGAGTAATGAACTAATTTAAATGCGCAATAATGGGACTGACCGTGTAATATGTATCTAAATGATTTCTTGTGACTGCAACGGGAAATTATAGATTTATACGCCAAATAAAATGAAGTAGATATTTTGGAAATTTGCATTTTTAATTCAATACAAAACAGCTATTATTTGGGTATACAGGGCGTCCCAAGCCTATGCGACATGAAGGGAAAGTACCTTTAATATCGTAGATAGGATATTTTGCTGAAAGAAGACTTTGTTATTTTTAAAAGTTAGTAATACTGCATTCAAAGATTTTCTAAAAATTACTTGCTTCGTCTGGGAATCGAACCGACTTAAAAGTAAAAAAAAAATCACCCGTATTTTTATGATGCCAATCGAAAGAATGGACAAAAAATAATAATTCTTCTTAAATAACATAGTATCTTAAAAGAAAGTAATAACGTAAAATGTTTGATTCAAATATCAAGAATATTATTTATTACCGACGAAGCAAGTAATTTTTAGAAAATCTTTGAATGCAGTATTAATAACTTTTAAATAAAAATAATATAAAGTCTTCTTTCAGCAAAATATCCTATCTACGATATTTAAGGTACTTTCCCTTCATATCGCAGTCCTGAGACGCCCTGTATGTTGTTAATCTGTTTGAAAATAATTTTCTCAATGTTTTTAAAACTCGCTAAACTAACGGAAAATGTGAAATTTTAAAAAAAAAACATCTCAAACTGTGAACGCAACAATTTTAATTTTAAATGTCCCTCGAGTACGGTCGGATGCAATGTATGCAAAACATCTTATGTATTTTGCTAGACTTGGTGATCGGAACAAAATTGTTTCTCAAATACGGTTAAAGTTTAAAGTTCGCGACCAAAAGGTCGAAAGCGCCACAAGAAATTACGGCGCTTACGCGTTCTTCGCTTCCTTCGTTCCTTCTTTCGCTTGGGAATGAGTTGCGGAGAATACCCATAACTGCGCAATTTCTGCGTTTCCGCTGAGCGTGTCTAGTCTAGTATATAAAATGGAATAAATCATATTGTGCACACGTCACAGTGGCCTTTTTTATACTAGAATGCCTTGTTTATAAAAGCAATGAACCCGTACGTACGGCGGACGACGGACGGTGAACGGTGGACGGCAACTGGCTAAACAAAATGAGATTATAAGGCGTGACAATTTTATTATGAACGAATCTGCACAAGTCCAGTAAAACACCCGCTAGTAATTAGATAGTTTTAATTTAAATGTAATAATTGTAAATTTAAGATAAAGAATGATTCTTGTTTTTAGTGTAAGTAAGTATAAGCGAAGAGCAATGATTATAAAAATAGTTTGTGTAATATTGATATAAGAGAGGAAATTAAGATATGCAAACTATTGGTTGTGATTCTAAACACAATTTGTTAAGTTGTTCGTAGATTTGTCACGTGAAGAGAAATTGTCAACTTAATTGACTATCTTTGTATGGTTTTTTTTCAATTATTATTTTTGTTTTTAGGAATTATAATTTTCATGTATGTTTTTACATGTCGTTCTCGTTTGTACATCGCTAACAATTATTGTACAGAATAAATACTTTTGGACTTAATTTAAGGCAATAAATGTATTTATTTTATAACTCGTGATGTAAGAATTTATTCTTAATTATTATAAAAAATATATGATATGCTTGTATTTTTGTATGTTTTATTTTACACTTGCCCGCAATTACGTACGGGCTTTCTTTTAAAAATCCTACAGGAACCTAACATTTTTTCAGGATAAGAATTATCCCATATTAAGTACTATTTACTCTATGATTATATGTAAAGTTGTGTAGATAACAATGAATCTATATTTGCTCACGACTCCACTAAATAAAGGATGAACCAGGGTATGTCGTTAAAAATGTATTGTTTGATCTAAATAAATTCCGAATTTTCCTAAAAAAATAATCACTATGCGTTTTTTATGCACAACCTATAATTAAAAATTATGCATTAACCCCCGACATTGTAGCCCAAACACGCTATCTACCTACTGTAAGTCGTTGAAGAGTGAGGTTTCCCGCCGACTATTTGTTGCTGCCGCATCATGCCAAGGTTACCATGTTATAGAAGTAACAGTACCTACACCAAATTTCACATCAATCGAACCTGTGGAAGATAGTAAGATCCATTTGTTAACTAGAGAATGTACTGATGATCTTCAAACGCCTGAACGGATCTTCATAAATTATAGATAGGAACCATCTCGATCACATCAGCTTTTAAACAAAAAACCGCATCCAAATCGGTCCATCCGTTTGGGAGCTATGATTTCTATACTTTTTACTATACTGAGTGAATATTATAATTTATATTGATAGTGCAATGCTGCATTATTTTTTTAATATAACCGAAAGACAGACTCCCGAATATTTTATTTTTATGCATTATTATTATTTTCTGTTTAAGTAGAAAGAGATTAGTAATAGCAACACTGCCCATAGTGCAGAAACCGAACTTGCATGCTTGGTTACTAACGATGGCAAAACCAGCTTAAGACGTTATATACCAAAATTTTCATCAAAATATAAAATTGATTATTAAAGAATAAATTTTACAATAAGTATTACATTATTACTATTAATTATTATTCCCGCGTATTAAATTTTCTTATAATAAATTGTAAAAGTTTTTCAATTGGAAAACAAAAAGAAATTTCGTCTGTACTAACTGGTACTAAAATTCATAAAAATTATTTAACGTAATAGTATTTCGTAATAATAATAATATAAATAAATTATGAAAATTTAAGTTTGAGAAAAAGAGAAAGTAAATTAGCTAGCATCCTTGACGAAAGTGGAAAATTACTTATTTGAAATAAAAAAGATCGACTTTGTCTATGGAACCACAGAACGAAATCTTGTAAAAAGATTAGGCCATTTCATAAAACAAATGTATAGTAGCTCACAGAAAACATCTTCGCGACAATTGTATTTATTTCAGCTTTGCATTTTATGTTAAAATTGAATCGTGAAGCAGATCGTTGGTCCGTTGGAAGGGATTTATCGTCGACTCTAGCGGAAGGGTTAGCAGTCTTGATTCTGCAATAGAAAAGATTTGCATTGAGAGGAGACGTAAGGTAAACATCGATTTTAATATTTTCTCCTAAAATGGAATCGGGTTATGGAAGCGAAAATCTTTAAGTTTTTACACGCCACGGATCACCCGTTGACTGTTTATAATGTATTTTTAGTGCATCCTTGTGAGAAATGAAAGTTTGACTTTTGCCACATATTCTTTTGATCGCCAGCTGACGGACTTGTATAGCGTATGCGAGTACATAATAGTCTACGTAAATAATTTTCCAACTGATTAATGATGTAATCCAGTGTATTATATGCATTTACTAATCTTCAAAGAGAGATTTCACACGCCCATGGAAGCTTTGAAGCTGTTGGCTTGAAATGTTTTTTTCCGTAACTAAAATGTCAAATAGTGAACTTGTCAAACGGTGGTTGAGTCACAAATTTATCGCCACAACTTATTGTTTAAGACCTCGTCAACATTGTTTACCTGTCCACATCACGATTAAATTTACAATAAAACAACTTTCAACAGATTACATACTTTGTTGTCTTATTATGATTTAATGTTTTTTATAAAGAATTTATGTTTTCTAAGAACTTTTTATAACAGTACATCTAAAACAAAGATCATTATTGTCCTAAGATAATTTGGTGAGTGATTTGATTGTATTATTTAATAATTTTACAACATAAACGGTTACCATTCCTTCACTTAAAGTAACTGAACAAGTGTTTATATTCTTAATCAGTGTCATCATATTGTTGATGTTTATGCTTTGTTGTACTTTTGCTATCATATGATTGTTTTATTATAGATAAATCCTTACATATTATAAAACAGGCCTCCGTCGCGTCTGTCTGTCTGTTTGTTCCCTATAAACTCAAAAACTACAGCACCGATTTTCATGCTATTTTCACCAATGGATAAAGTGGTTCTCGAGGAAGGTTTTAGTATATAATTTTAAACGCGGTCGAAGTCGCAGGCACCAGCTAGTACTATATAAAGAGTATTAGAAATACTTATATTTGTGTAGGTGTGAACATTTACAATCTTTTAGTACATAAAAGTACATTCACATTTATTATTAAAGAATTTAAGGTAAATCTATTTTAATGAAAAAAATTCTAGGTTTTTCAGTGATTTTATAATATTATTGTTACACTAAGGGCCTCTTTCACCAACTACAAGTAAAGTGTTGATTAGTTACTTTTAGAAATAATTTTATGTTTTATTAAATTATGCACTCTGTTTACTGCATCCTTCGATAGGCAAATTTTTTTTTATTATTTTCTTTTTAATGTTTGGGACTTTAATGACTGGTGACTTTAAATGGCGGTTAGCCTACTTGACACTTTACTCAGAGATGGTGAAAGAGCCCCTTAATGTTGTTACTACACTAAAAGTAATTTATCTTGTCCCATTAAATTTAAATTTCATGGTTTGCCTTTCGCATAAGTTACTGATGATTATTAGAGAGATCCTTTATAATGCACACTGCCAAGGTTTTTAACTCCCTGTCGGCATCTGTGTTTCTGACCTCATATAACCCAAAATTTTCTAAGTTTGAGTGAATAGGCCTCTTCTGGGTGAGGTCGCTACATGCTACATGGCTAGATGCTGGCCAAGAGCAAACCCATCTTTAATTAAAAATAATAATAATAATAATTTATCCTTATGATTGACACTGTCATAATGATATCATAAGGGTGTGGCAAGTATATTTTCAAAAGTTTTTTTCAATAAATAAAGGAATTGAATAAAATTTGCTAACTCCAGTATAAGGATTCACTTAATTGCAAACCAAGCTTAGAGTTTCTTTTGATTCCAATTCAAAATCTTGAACATTCACTCTTCATTTTTATAAGCTGGGAACATACTGTAGATTCTTAATATGTATATATGAAGTAAACATTAATTGTCCCTTTTTACTATATTTTAATTTTGAATAAGGTTTTTTTTTTTCTTAGGGAAAACAATTACACCATATATAGTAAATTAGAAAAAAGAGAAATATACATAAATAAGGATAATAGTGCAATCAAAAACATTTTACACGAATTAGTAAGCAAAGAGAAACTTTATACATATTTATATACAATAATACACCAAAAAAACCAAAACAAAGAAAACAAAACAGTCTTATAAAACTAAACCATTAACTTAACAATATTATTTTTATATTCTTGTGAGCTAGTTGAAAATAGATCAACAAGTGTGAATAGACAATTGTACTTATGCATAACACAATATATAAAGCTGCATTATAATTTAGAGTGAAGACATATTGAAATTTTTTTTACATTTCCTAGGGGGCCAACCCTAGGTGAGAGTTTGGGAAACTTGCCCTTGCATTATTTTTATTACCTTTTACTCATTCAATGTGCTCCATTTTACTATTTTTAATAAATTTATATACATCACTAGAAATTGTGTCACAAGAATATACATTGAAATTAACAAATGCTTAATGTAATTTATATACATAATGTGGTCAGTAACCGCAAAATGTGGTGGTGGGTCAGTATAATCTGATTTAAGTTTCTATGCGGTGTTGTTTAATTGTACTATTAATTAATTGTCTTTTATGATAATATAATAATATACAAACTAGGCTTTAATTGCTTAAGCAAATTGTTGACAAAAAAATTCTGCACTTTTATTCAATTCGATTCAATCATTGATTGCAAAACCAGGTTTTAATTATAATTAACCAATAATTATAATCTGTACTTATAAAATCGTTTGTCATGACTGACTATCAATGCAAAGCTAAAACTACTTAAGTCTAGAAATCTGAAATTTGGAACATAGATTTATTTTATAACACGAGCATCCACTAAGGTTTTTCGAAAATTTCTACCCTGTGAACTTGTTAATTTTGTCACAAACGTCCACCCAGACAAGGCCGTGGGCATTTAAAAAATATTTATGTATAAAATAATATCTAGTGTTCATTATCATTCATTAGTATCCAATCAATTTATCTTTTTTATCCATTACAATTTAGATACCTTGATGTCATGTTTGTAAAACAAACGCTACGTTTTAATCTTAATTGTTATTCCAAATTAATTATTTAAATAATCGATTTGTCAAGCCCGTCACACGTAGCTATAATATCTAATATTATAAATACGAAAGTATGTTTGGATGTATGGATGTATGGATGTTTGTAACTCTTTCACGCAAAAACTACTGAACCAATCACCATGAAATTTTGCATACACGTTGTCTGGGTCACCAGAAAGGACATAAGGTACCTTTCATCGTTCAACGCGGACGAAGTCGCGGGCACCAGCTAGTATATTAATATACCGTGCTATAATATATATTACGGTATACGTTGGTGACGTCATAGAAATATATAATTATTATAGCTGCCTGTGTGGTCACTCCAATATTTATATAGAAAATATATCGTAATATGCCTTGCTATAATTTAAAAAGATAGATGCTTAAAAGATGTCTTTTCCCCGTTCTTTTTGAACATTTTTGAATTTGAAATATGGTGGTGAAAAATATTTAATTTTTAGTGAGTTCTTGCGTTGTACTTAACTTGGTGTCTAAATGCTTGATATAACCTGTACTTACTGTCGTATTCTTGTTTGTGATTTTTAAAGAATTTCATCCAAAACTTTTAAGTGTATTTTATATTTTTTTCAATTGAATTCTAATTCCACAGAGCTCTTGAGTTGGTTGGTTTTCACAGTGTAAAAAAATATTTAAAAGTCCAAAATTGTGTCAAGAAAGGGGGTTAACTGTATTTTTTTATCCAGCTAAAATCAGCCAATCATGTCAAAATTGTATGACAAATATCATGTATAAAAATTATTTTTTCAAAGTTTTTTTTTTGCTGTTTATTTTTTCAGGTATAATCTTTTTAAAGTACATAGATAAAAATAAGTATTTTAGAGTTTTGCTTATGTAATCTATGAGACTTTATTTCTAAAACTGGCCTCTATTGCTATGTGAAGCTGGGCCTAGTCATTCCTACCATAATAAAATTCTTTATAAACATGTTTATATTTTAACAATGTATGTAATGAATTAAAGATGGACAAATAAGTGTACAATTTTTGCATTATAACTCATGCTTGTAGGTTTAAGTATAATTTGTATACTTAATTACCAACAAATTTGATTGTGTTGTGCATGAATAGTGAAAGTTATTGCATATATGTAAAAAGACTACCATTGGTTTATAATTTTTTTATAATTATTATTGGTTCAGAGTATTTTTTGTAGATATTTTTTTAATGAATGCGTTTTTCTATCCATATATTTTTACACTATACATTGATGATACTTGAATAAATAGTTAACTAATTGTTAAAATAATTAAATTAAAATTAACAGCCATTGATAGTATTTATCCATTCTGATGGTTAATTGTTGGTTTACTTTTCAGGTGAGACTGGAGAGAGAAGTGAAAATTTCAGTGGAAGCGCTACGTTTTTATTGTGTGTCAGGCTAGGATGTCAGTGTTGAATCAGAGTGGAGAAGAACAGGTATTTTTGTTTTTAATTTTATTAGAAAATTTCCTGTTTTGTGAAAATTAAGAAATTCTAATAATTTCATATACGTTTTATACTAATATTATAAAGAGAAAATTTTTGTATTTTTGTTTGTAATGAATAAACTCAAAAAGTACTAGAATGATTTTGAAAATTCTTTTACCTATAGAAAACTAAATTATCAGCGAGTAACATAGGCTATATTTTATAAAATTATGCAGACAAAGTCTCGTGCAACGGCTAGTAAAAAAATAAACGCAATATTTTTTTTTCTATGTAAACATTTTCAGGTGGTAGAATGTCCCCTGTGTATGGAACTCTTGGAGGTGGACGACCTTCACTTCTACCCGTGCACATGTGGATACCAAGTGAGTTACAAATTATCACCTTATGCCTTGGTGGTAAGTTTTTAATTTAAACTTTGACAAGCATGTTTTGATAGATTCCAACACCAACTTTGTACAGGAAATTTTAATTTTTTTTAACGAGGGGGAAATCGTCAGAAAGATAGCTTTGCACATATCAAAATCATCATCAGCCTAATAACCGGTAAAAATAATAATTTTATTATTTTTAGTAAAAAAAAAAATAGTGAAAACAAATAAAAAATGAATATTTCCACGGATGAACGAGAGCATAAGACTGTCAATTTATACCTTTTCTTCTAGATCCTTATCGTAGAAGAGAATAATTTTATAAAATTACGTTTATATTTTATTTAAACTAATCAATCAAATCTGCAGAATTGAAGAAGTGCTTGTATGTTTGTTTGTAGATATGTCGGTTTTGTTGGAACCGGTTATTGGAAAGCGAGAATGGCCTCTGTCCAGCTTGCCGGAAAGCATATCCGGAGAACCCAGCAGACTTCACTCCACTCAGTCAGGAACAGGTACATTTTTTTATTAAAGAAAGTGTCAGAAAGGCTGACAGTCTTTTGGATTTTAGGTTTGATGACAAAATATTAGATACAAGCTCTTATTGGCTAATGCGCTATTACATCCCATTATTTACGAAAAATTTTTATGGTGCTAACTGAATTGCATCTTGTATGCAGATAGCCAGTTATGTTGATAATTTGTAATGTTGTCATAATGTTGTCAAATAATTATGATTATTACTGTAATATTGTCATGGCGTGAAATAAAATGTCTAGACAAACCTAATAAAGGCTTATAGACATTGTTATCATCTTGTGTAGAAAGAAGTACGTTTTAGATAATTAGTAAATAAATAAATAAATAAACACAAAAACATGAGGGAGTAGCTACATTTATTCAGTTCCATTGGGGTTCCACTGGTCGATTTAGGTTACATTTTACAGTTCCGCTTCTATAGGCCGCTTACAGCGCTAAAATTACTGAGGCTCTATGCAATGAGTCTCAACTTGTCGACAAAGAGTTGAGACAAGTTGATGGGCAATCCTGCTCATTATCGCCCGTTTGTCGCGAAAGCTGAACTGACGCGTAACGTATCTTCATACAAATATGCTATTTTCTATGGACAGAAGCTTAATTGAGCTGAACAAATGTAGTTTTTCCTTTATTGCTGTTATTTCACTGTGACCTCTTTTAAGAAGTTGAGTCAGCACTTTCGTCAGATATGACTGCGAAATTCAGTGTGCCCTCACCTTTATGTGTGTGAAATGAAAAGTTTCGCTATGTCCAGGTGGCAGCAATAAAGACGGAGAAGAAAGCCCGCGAGCAGAAGCGGCGGAACAAAACGATGGAGTCGCGCAAGGCTCTCGCGAACGTGCGCGTCGTCCAAAACAACCTCGTGTTTGTTGTGGGCCTTCCCGTGCGTCTTGCAGATCCAGAGGTACTATCTTTTTTTTATATATTAAGCTCGGCAGACAGGCTGACGGTACACTTGATGGTAGGTGGCTACCGTCACCTATAACACAAGCAAAACCTCAGGTGCGGAAGGGATAGGGAAATGGGCTCTGGCATCCCTTACTCACTCACAACAACAAATGTCCTCATATTTGACGGTGGTCTTCTCTAAGGGGTTGGTTACTGTCGCCAGACCGGCTGCCAAAATGACTGCGAAATGTGCCTGTCACTATTTTCTGTGTGCCCCTGTCACTACTTTCCAGATCCAGACCAGAGCCAACTTTGAAAAGTTTATTTCCAAATTTGACACTGTCTGAAATCGAACCTAGGACCTCTGAGACAGAACGCCAAGGCAAGAACCCTAACCACTCATCCAACGGGCTTGTCAAAAGCCTTTATGTGTCGGCGGTCCCACAGGTTACACATAAACTGTATTGCAATTTACAAATAAATCGTACACACGGACAAACAAATTTTTGGCCCTTTAAATATATTTGTAGCTTAAAGAGGTTATATAGGTTTAAAGAGAAATAATATTTGTTACAGGTCCTAAAACGTCAAGAGTACTTTGGCAAATATGGCAAAATTCACAAAGTAGTTATAAACCAAAGTACAGCATATGCGGGGTCACAAGTAAGTTGATTTTGATTAAAAATATATGAATCAGGAAGAAATAATATAAATAAATGAGAAGCCTATAAAGATCTAAAACCAACAGTGGGATTAGTGCATGCATGGTAAATAGCATGATTAAAAGCATTTAAAAAAATAACAATAATAGGAAAAAAATGAAGTGAAAAGGGCATTCGTTTTTTTTTTATGTTAAAGTCTACACACTTGATGGTAGGTGGCTACCGTCAACTATAACACAAGCAACGCCATAGGTGCTGCAACCATAGAAGGATTAAAGATAAGGGATAAGGTTGGTTTAATGGGCTTTGTCATCGTTTTCTCACTCACTTATGCTGTGACCACGGTGGTCTTCTGTAAAGTGGTGGTTACTGCCGCCAGGCGGGCTGTGTGCCTTGCCACTACTATACATTCACACAACATCACCGACACGAGCGTGACGGTTGACGTAGGTTCACTGTTCAGCATAGTTGCGAATGTTTCAGGGTCCGTCTGCGTCGGCGTATGTGACGTACGTGTCGCCGGCGGACGCGTTGCGCGCCATCCAAGGCGTGAACAACGTGACCCTGGACGGACGCGTTCTGAAGGGTTCCCTCGGCACCACCAAGTACTGCGCCAACTTCATGAAGAACCAGCCCTGTCCCAAGCCCGACTGCATGTACCTGCACGAACAAGGTACTCTCTCTCTCTCTCTCTCTTCTTATTATTCTTCTCTGAAACCTATAACTATAAACCTAACCTATAAAAAAAAGAAGAATATCATTTGCCAAAAATTGTGAGTACAAAGTAAGTTCTTAAATAGGGTTTCTCAAAGTGGGGTACGTGTACCACTTTTTTTATTTTTTATTTTATTAAGATACACCAACAGTACACGTGTTAGAATTATTTATGATATAATGATTCACAGAGTATTTCAGCTGACACGAGCACCAATTACAATTACTTGAGATACAATGTACGTCAATTTGACACGTAATTGCATAGTAATTTTAATCCAAATAATGTTAAGATGCATTTAACTTTTTTAAGCTGATTTTTGAAGGGGCTTCCAAAACATGACACAATGAAAAAATATTCGTTTTGTTTAGACCACTCTCATTTACAAGAGTTTTGCGTGCATACAGGTGATCCAAACGCATCATTCACGAAGGAGGAGATGCACGCGGGCCTGCATCAGGTGTACGAACGGAAGCTTCACAACCAACTCCTGGCCGCGCAACGAGACAAACCAGACGCTCACTCCTCCAACTCCACAGGTACCTCATCAACTCAACTCGCCTCATCTTTTGATTCGTAACGTCCCTCATGTGTTGAATCGCAATTTGCCTCGCCTCTTGAGTGGTAACTTGCCCCCATCTGTTGAATCGTAACGTGTTCCATCTGTTGAATAGTAACTTCTCTCATTGTTGAGTTGTAACTTGCCTCATCTGTTGAGTCAAACTTGCCTGCCTCATCTGATAAATTGTAACATGTTTCATCTGTTAAGTAGTAACTTGCCTCATTTGTTGAATCGTAACTTGTCTTGCACTAAGTCATTAATGATAACTTATTTTATAAAAACTTTCAGGTAACTCTAGTACGAATGCAGAAAAGGGCAGTTCAAAAGATGGTAAGCTCGAATTGTATAATTAAAATTAATGTATAGTAAATTACTTGAAATTTAGTATTTGTAGCCAAAAATTATATGAATTTAAAATACTGAAGGATATGGACTGTTGATTTTTTAGCTTTTAGCTTTTTTGCTTCTAAATTTTAAACTCATAAGTTATATTAGCCGATTTTCAAAATTCCTCGATAATCGAAACAACCTGTCTTCTGTCATCTATTATGTTTGAGCTCTTACTTGATCGATATAAGATTGTAAAATAAATAAAGTTAATGTTCTGATAATTATTTAGAGTTTGAACGGTTTTGTTATTTGCCCTGAATGTCATATATGTCCTAAATAACACAAAAAGATTGCTTCTAAATACTACATTATTGTGGCCTAGAATCATAAGCAATACCAAACAGAATGCAAATGCTGCTCTCCTTGATAGAATAGATCAAGGATTGTCTTAAAAAAATTTTTTTTTTTTTTTTTTTTTTCAGGTAATCAGTCGAACTATATACCAACAACAGTGGTCACGTCGTCTCATATAAATGTAGTCAATTCGTCTAAGTAAGTTGCATTTCATTAATAAAAAAAATCTACTAAGTTAGTTAAACGCTCAATTATTATCATAAAAAATTATTTATTTTTATTAGTAATTGTTAAAATAGTTGTTGTTAAATGAACTGCTAATTAATTTTATTATCAATTGGCTTTTCATTGACTAAGATATTTTTAATGTGAATTTTAAAATACTAGGCAGTACTGTCGGATATGTTCCAAAGAAATGTTTGTATCAGGATTGTTGCGGATACGCAAATGTGGAACTTTCGCATCCGCAAATGTGGAACTTCGCATCCGCAAATGTGGAACTTTCCCATCGACGCGGATATGGAGCTAATCCTACAACTGGCAGGGTTCCCCAGGATGAATTATGAAGTTGTTTCAGTTTTTAATTTAAATTGTATCAATTTTCTACTAAACTCATTCGGTATTACATTTCCTATTTGTATGTTAGCTAGTCTCTCTGGAATTATAAATCACTTTTAAAACGTGATTCGACATTGGTGTTTCCAGATCGAAAAAGGAGTCGTCTAATGGTAGTGGTAGTGGCAGCAGCGGTAGCGGTAGTGGTAGCGGTAAGGAGGCGTGGCCAAGCCTGGGCTCATCGCCGCCCAGCGACAGCCCCGCACGGAAACAGTCTAGCCCCAAACCGAACCACAATAACGGTTAGTACTTCAGACAGTTTCTTTGTACTTTTTTTATGCGACGGTAGGTAGGTGGCTACCTACCGAGCCACCTACCTACCTACGTCGGTGGTAGTCGAGGGTGTGTTTATAATTTTTAATTATAGCTCGTTGAATTCTTCATTGACTTCTTAATCTAATCCATTGACGTGTGCTGTGTTTACAGTTAACAAATCACAAGAAAACGGCACATCAGAATCATCGAGTCCCACACAACAGCAGGCGTCTCCGCAACAATCCGGTCACAATAGTAATAAAAATAAGGACACACCACACACAACGGACAACGGCAAGAGTAGAAACGGCAATAGCAAGAAAAACAAATCGGAAAACAAAACGAAACAGAAACAAACTGGCAACAATAGCGTCACAAACAATAGCGAAACACACGAACAGGAAACGCCAGCGGAAAAATCGACTCAGCAGGAAACGACACAAACTCAGTCAAGCTCAGTTTTCGACACGTACAATTATCTGTCGAACGAATTGGACGAATTGGAATCAGACAGACACAGTTTACTAGAGAACCACGATCTCCTGGACAATAGCGATCACAATCTCCTGGAGGATGACTCGAGAAATTTCCTCAATGATGCAAACAACGAGGTGCTCATGATGCAGAGGCACAGAGAGATGTTGGCGGACTTGGTTGACAATCATCACATGATACCGAAACGGCCCCTCACAAACGGTTACGGCCTCGACAGAGAAATGAGTTATTTAGCCAACAACGATAGGCCAATTAGTCAAATTATTTTGGAAAGTCAAAGTATTTTGGAGAAGAAGGAAATGTTGATTAGAGAGAGAAATCAACGCGAGCTGTTGATGAGACAGAATGAAATGTTGGCTAGACACAATGCAATGGTGGAACAAAAACATTTTATGCCAAGCTCCAGTATAGGATTGGACTCTACTAGTGAATTATTAGGTAAGAAAGTTCATTCTGTCTGTGTTACCTTTTCACGCCTTAACTTCTCAACCGACCATAAAGAAATTTTGCTCTCGGGGATACAGGAAAGAACACAGGGTACATTTCATCCAGAAAAAAAGTACTAACGCCTGGCAATTCAGATGTGAGGCGTTATATTGCTTATATATATTTATTATTTTTAACGCGGACGAATTCGCGGGTAGCGGCCAGTAAAATGATATATATTCATGTTAAATGATTTTTTCAGGTGCTAATTATCATCCAAATCCCAATATGCTTCCATTTGGTATGCGCATAGACAATGGATTGGGCGGCAGCAACATTGTCAACATGCCCACAAACAATATGGCCACAAACAGTTTGAACAATGCGCTCGGTGCTAACAACGTCAACACAATGTTCCTGTTACGCAACCAACAATTAATGCAACAGTCTGGAATAGCGAACGGATTCAATTCGGCGCAGATCGCGGTGAGTACGTGTTTTAACCCCCGACGCAAAAACGGGGTGTTATAGATTTGACATGTGTGCCTCCCAAACGGATGGACCTATTTGATAAGTTTCTTTTTTTGTTGAAAGCTGATATGATTGGGTTCGTTTTTAGTTATAATTTATGAAGATATTTTCAAACGTTTAAAAACCATAAGCCTTTTTCTAGTTTCGAAGGGATTTCACTAACTTTCGTACGTCTACGGATCTCCTCATTCCCGATTCGATCTTTCAGTGTAACCCCGAGCATAGTCCTCTCCATAGCTCGTTTAGCGACATTGAGCTTTGCTCAAAAAGTTTTGGTTTAGAGTATGTAGTAGTTCGAAAATTACAACAAAATCAGGCGTTTTTCGAGCTAGTATGGTGAAATTTATTATTTCAATGTGGTGTATTACAGCAGGCGAACGAGACCCGGTATCAGGCAGACAATATGGATAAGTTTTTCACGGACTTCCACAAGGGCCAACAGATGCGGCTATTGCTCGGTCGCACCGACGAGCGTCGCTTCCCCCCCACACACAATATGCTCTCAGCGGAACGCCTTGAAATGGAGCACAAAAACAGGTGAATATCCCTTTCCCACACAAGAGACACTGGTGAATATCCCTTTCCCAGAAAAGAGACACAGGTGAATAGCCCTTTCCCAGAAAAGATACACAGGTGAATATCCTTTTCCCAGACAAGAGACACAGGTAAATATCATTTTCCCCGACAAAAGACAGTGTTGAATATCCTTTCCACAGAGACAAAAGACCTTTTCCCAACAAGAGACACAGGTGAATATCCCATTCTCCAGACAAGCGACACAGATGAATATCCCTTTCCCAGACAAGAGACACAGGTGAATATCCTTTCTTAAGATAAAAGACCAATGTGAATATCCTTTTCCAAGACAAGAAAGCTGAACGGAAGTGTTCGTATCTCCATTAAAAAAAAAACCCCGGTATTTTCTATGAACAAACGCTGAATTGAGATAAATAAATGTAGTTACTCCCATATTCTTTATAAGCGTCAATATATACTGATTGAGTGCTGATTTTGGTGTTGTGGTGTCAGAATGGGCAGTATTCGGGGCAACGAGGGTAACGGCTCCCACGCGGCCGGCGATGGCGATGACGATCTGGACTTCGATCCTTTTAAGGAGACGCAGAAGGCTTTCGCGGAAATGATGGAGTCTGAGATGATGCAGAACAACGTCTCTGGAGGGTAATTATTACACTAAATTATTTTAAGGGCAAAATTGTTGAGATTGTGTGCAACAAGAGTTTCGGCTGCCACTGATTCTTTTAACAGTGTATAAAGGGGACAAGTGATAATAGCAGGGGACGATTATTGTGTAACAGTTCTATTAGATTCTCTTTTTAATTACCGAAAGTGAAGTCAATTCGAGTCGAGAGTGGGGATTTCGTTCCCGGCCCTTATTTTCAATTCCGAGATTTCGGGATTATAAATAGTCAAGCCCAGGATCCCGGAATTATTTCGGTATTGAACAAATCAAAATTTAGACAAAAATGTAATCAAAATTTAGACAAAAATCAACGTATTTCATAGTGTACACCTTGCTAATCTAATCACTTTAATCAGTCAAACTTAGAAACTTAATTCAGGTGTTTATTAGTTACTTTTAGAAATAATTTTATGTTTTATTAAATTATGCACTCGGTTTACTGCATCCTTCGATAGGCGAATTTTTATTATTATTTTCTTTTTAATGTTTGGGACTTTTACCGTACAAACGGTATATCATCATTCCCGGTTACTGGTGAAAACATTCATGTAACAGCATAGCAAAGCAAGTAGTAGTTTCACTAAAAACTGAAATTCTATTTGTGGTTGACGTTTGCACATCAAATTTTTGTCTCTGAAAGTCAGTGATGTTACGAACTTAATTTCAAGAAATTAAATTAAACTTAATATTTTCCAAATCAAATATTTATATTGTATTGAAAGATGTGATTTATTTTTTATTTTTCATACCTTTAAGCTAAGTTAGAATATTTTGCGTTTATGGTTGACTTAAAACAATATATGTCCTTTTCTGTAACCCTGACAATGTGTATGCAAAATTTCATGATGATCGGTTGAGTAGTTAGGGCGTGTAAAGGTAACAGACAGAAAGCGTTACTTTTCACATTTACAATACTCTCTTCTCAGCAACTTGGCTATATTTCTTTTCCCGAAAACCTGGTGAAAGTAGACTGACATTTACGAGTGTTTCTTTGAAACCTTAATAACCTAATAAATAAATAATGTTTTGTGTGCACAGTGACAGTGAGCGCGGTCGGCATGCTCGGTTCCCACCGCCTGGTTTCGGTTCAACCGGCTTCCCAATGCAGCCTCGGCCCAATATCCAACATCACACACAAGGTAATTAATTACATCTCTTCATTGCACCAGTAACAACCGAGGCCGAGGACACAAATTGATGTTGTAACAGTGGATTAATGGGGTTCTGAGACGGTCAAACGGCCTGTCAGCAAGCACTTACATAGATTGGCTTGTTGTCAAGCCAGGGCTCTGGCATCTCTTACTCACTACCCGAAACACAACAGCACACATGCTGTTATTTGACGGCCATTTAGTGAAGTTACCATCCCTGACCTATGGCACAACAAAATTTATGTTACGATAGACTTGGAATTTACCTTCTTTTTGAAAAAAAAAAAAAATGTTCTTACTATATCTGTATCGTTATGTAAACTTGTACGTGTGATTACATTTCAGGTTTCAATTCGAACAGCGCCATGTACAGTGATTGGACCCAAATGGACCCGGCGATCATGTCGACCTCGGTCAGCTACAGCAAGCCACATCACCACCAACAACAACAACAACCACCGCAAGAACAACAACAGATCGGGACCGGGCTCACGCAACAACAACAAGAGCTGTTCGCGAGATTCAACCAGATGAACTTGCAGCCCAACGGCGTGAACAAAGTGGGCGTGCCCCTGATGCATCAGTGGGCCGGCATGGGAGTGGGCGCATCGCAGAAACTGGGCTGGGCCGGGACCACAGGTGGGGCCGCCTCGTTCCCGGGACTTCCCCTGCCGCCCGGCTTCACGGGAGTTCCCGCAAAACAGCAAGTCCAACACCCCGCAGAGATCATCGATGCCAAGTAAAAGAAAAGAAAACAGTGCAATCTACCCTCCAACGGTGTGAATGTGATCGATAAATCTTTGTATCTAAGAGAGGATATTTTACGAGAGAAATATGATAACAAGCAATTTGTAAAATAAAATAACTTACATATTTGTTTTATTTTGAATCAGAATATTGTTTTCAGTTAATATCCCATTCTGTTCAGTTATGAAAGATAGTTACAAAAAACATTTTTATTACTGTTTTCACAACTAGTTGTGAACAAAGGAAAAAAAATTACTATCAATGGCTGTGTTGCATAGGATCCTCGACGTGGGAGCCAAGTGGAGGGAGTCTTTGCATACAAATAAAATCGGTCTTCACGATTGAGTATTCTCATATGTACTACTATTTTGTAATAGCTAAAGATCGCTGTCTACATTATAAAGCGGCATGCAATGAGGATAGTTTGCGATTTTGAAAAATTACCGTACCCTACATAGCCGAGTAGCACTAAACTAGATGCTGTGCCGTTTTTGCACAATTAAAGTCTGTGTTCTTCACAATGGCTATATAAAGATAGATTGACTAAAATTATATAAATATTTAGCACAATGTGATTTATATAAAGGTCAAAGGTTTTGTTCGTCAAAAAAAAATATGTAAATATGACAAATCTCACTGTGGCTGTGGAGAATCTCTACAGATATGATATGGGAATATTATTTTAAAAATCAAACGTCATATTATTTCGATGAGAAATAGCCCAATCAGAGCGAAATGCGATATCTATAATATGCATTATAATGACCACACACAAAATGTGCAGAAAGGCTAAATTCACACAAATCGCTAATAAATTATGAATAAAGCACACATTTAAAGTTCCTAAATTATTTATTTTTCATTTTATTATTTTAATTTGTTTTTTACAAATCAACACAGTTTATTAAAATACTTTTTTTTTTTTTTTTTGAAAATTCATAGTTTTCCGTCAATATATCCTCTTGGGTCGGGACCATCCCACGGAACTTTTGATCCGTCGTGCCACACAAAAAGACCGCTTCCCTGAGGGTGTAGAGCTACTTGTAAAAGGGTTTTAGCAGCTTCTTGCGGAGTTATTGTGCCCGCTCCACGCGTCATGTCTGACATTACGTATCCTGGATGGACGCAATTTACATTCACGCCTGAAAGAGCTATTTGTGTAAATTAACAAGTATAACAAGGACAATTTAAAAACCTGTCCTTTGACCATCATTCGATAAAAAAAAAATACCTTCATTTTATTTAAGACTAGCTGGTGCCCGCAACTTCGTCCGCGTTGAACGATGAAAGGTACCCTATGCCCTTTCTGGTGTCCCAGACAACGTGTATGCAAAATTTCATGGTGATCGGTTCAGTAGTTTTTGCGTGAAAGAGTTACAAACATCCAAACATACTTTCGCATTTATAATATTAGTACGGATGTTATTTCAGAACACGCTTTATTCATATATGAGTAAAATATTTATACAATTTCAGCTTAATTCATGCGCATGCGTCCATTCAGCTTTCGCGCTAAACAGGCAAAACTGATAAGGTACAGTAGTCCAAGATGCAAATGCTTCGTTGCATACTTCGAAAACGAAGAGGAAACGCTAAGAGAAAGCTTGATGATTGGTTGTTGTAACGCCCCAATAAAATTTTGACCAATCACAAAGTATTCTCTTAGCGTTCTCTCTTCGTTTCCGAAGTACGCAACAAAGCGTTTGCATCTTGGCTACGGGCCGTATCGCTTACCGATCTAGGTACCTGCGCAGAAGACGAATTTTTAAGCGTGGAAAACGCTATCAACCAATCCAGACACTTCGCGGCTTTTTCCAGTATTGGTCGCCTGCTGCCGCCATGTTAGCGTGTGCCGCTTGGCATCTCAAGCGAGTGCGCATTGTATTATCAACCTTATAGATATTGTATCTATAATCTTAATAGATACGTTTTTTGTGTTATAGATTATAGACGACGGTAGCCACCTACCATCAAGTGGACCGTCAGCCTGTCTTCCGACCTTAACATAAAAAATTCAATAAAATAGCTTTTTTTGTAATTTAGCCTCACCTTTGCTCCGCAGTTTACGGTCTAACATAAAAGTATAAGCATTGACTCCAATTTTTGACACCACATATGGTGATTCTCCCCATTTTGGAATATTGTTTCCCAGTTTTACATCATCCAAGTAACTGGCCATTAAAGTCTTTAATTCGGATAAAGATAAATCGGATGAATTGATTTTCTTTCGCAACTCCTCAGATGGTATTCTAGACAGGTGGCCCGAAGAACTGGACACGTTAATAATATTCCCTCCTCCATTTATCAATGGAACCATCGCTTCACAAAAGTTGACCAACGAGAAAAAATTTACATTCATAGTTTGTTCCGCTTGATAAGATTTGGGTTCCACGGAGTCTTTAAGAAACAAAACTCCGGCGTTGTTTATCAACAAATCAACTTTTTTATCTGTATTTTTAATGTATTTCACAAATTTTTGTATACTCTCGTCGTCGGTTATGTCTAATTGATGAAAAGTTGGATAGTGCCCTGATTGTCTCAGTTTATTAATCGCATCTTTTCCTCTGACTTCGTCGCGAGATGTTAAAAAAACTTTTCCATAGTTGGCTTCACACAAGCCCTTCACAATAGCGAAGCCAAGTCCCTTATTAGCACCCGTTACCACTGCTATTTTATTTTTCGACATATTCAAACATCAATTTCAATTAAAGATTACTTTTAAATTGTTTAAATACTTACTTCTAAATCAGGTTTTAATGTAGTTAATAGTAGACTACAATGTAAAAATATTTATTGATAAGAGAAGATAACATGACAGAGGTTAAGAACCTATTTAAACGGTTTTATTTAATCAGTATAATAAAATAACAAACGAATCCAAAAATACACTCTATTTAAGAAGGTCACATAACAATAGTTAGGATCAACTTACATACTTTACAGATTAGGTACAGACAGATAACAATGTTTTCAAAGTTTTCTAGCTTTTCAAGTCTTAGCAAGCAATGTATTTGCCTAGTGTACCTACCGCATAAAATTGCTTAGGTATGGTGTTTCTATATTATACTAGGTATTAGTGTTTCGATATTTTGATCGATCATAATATTGTAGTACAACTTTTCGTAAAAAAAACCATAGTAATAATGTTATTCCGTAATTCGAAGGTCATTTAAACTTTATAACATTTTAATGAGCGTGGTTACTTAATCTGTTACAAATACAACAAAGCTATCTAGCCTTTTTAAATTCTAACAATACTTTGTCACTATTGTCCTCAGACGTGCGCAGAAGACGAATTTTTTAAAGCGTGGGAAATGCTATCGACCAATCCAGACACTTCGCGGCTTTTTCCAGTACCGCTATTGATCGCCAGCTGCCGCCATGTTAGCATGCGCCGCTTGGCTTGTTACTAACAGCTGCATTGTATTATGAACCTTATAGATGTTGTGCCTAAGGTTAATTGTAAGCTTTAAGCTTTCTTCGGTAACCGTCGGAGCCGTACTTTCTTTTCTGCGTGAACGAAGATTCACGACGGGCCTCATCAAGTGTGTAGGTACTACTGTATTTACCCTATCATTTTCAGTGCTGTCATTTTATCGCATTCAGTGCTAAATATAGAGCTTTTACATTTTTAATATAATTATTATAACTATAATACGTTTATTTATATTGTATTTTTGTAGAATTAAACAACTCGATTTTATAAAGCATGAATACTTAATATATTGTGATGTTATTGAGATCTGTTTCTGTAATTTTGAAATCAAACAGATTTATTCACAAATTCGCAGGGGAGCATACTGCGTTTCGCAGTCTTTTAGGCAGACCATCCGGCGGCAGCTCAGTTACCACCCCTTTTTACAGAAGATCACCGTGAAATGCCAGCATGTGTGCTTTTGTGTTTGTGTCAGAGCCCATTTCCCTATCCCATCCCAACCCTTTACTGTAGACATTATAGTCGGCAGTGCACTTGCAGCACCTGTGGCGTTGCTTGGGTTATAGGCAACGGTAGTCACCTACCGTCAGCCACTTGATGTTGGATTTGACACAGCAATGGACCTCAGCCAGTCTGCCGACCTCAACATTAAAAATAAAATCGCGTACTTAATTTAGCGCTGAATCTAGCGCTTTTATAAACCGAAAATATTATAGATTCTAGCGCTTGTTCCAGTGTTGTTATCGCTAAGCCGGTTTGTTGATCTGGCAGCACTGACTGACCATTTTATGTCATTTTAAATTGTCATATACTTACTTTTATTACTTTATTACTCTCTTATTTTTTATTACTTTTTACTCTCTTTTTTATAAACAACTAAATGTTTTTAATACCGTTTATTTCAACTTATTTTTGGCCTCTACACAAATTGATCAAAAACTTACCTTTGAATCTGGAAATTGCAGAAAAAAACTCGGAAGATCAATATGAGATATCAATAAAATTGAACGATTTTTTGCCGGAGGAAATATCTGTGAAGACAGTGAACGACGACATTGTCGTGGAATTTAAACACAAAGATAATTATGACTTAGTGAGGAGGTTCACGATACCAGCTAATTTTAATTTGAAGAAAATCGTTTCGACTGTAACCTCGGGAGTTATAAATATAACAGTACCAAAACAAAATGTCGATCCACAAATTGATATGTATGCATATGAACAAGCAAATAATGTAAGAAGTAAACTTTAACTTTGACAAAGATTTGGCCGATTTATTTATTATTTTTATCTTTGAAATTATGAAATATCTATGAAACTATGAAATATGAACATGTTTGTTAATTTTTATATTGTATTAAAATAAAGAATTTTGTATTTTTTGTATTTCTTTTTTTTTATCTTCAGGTCTTGCCTTTATCCTTTAGATATTCAGACTTTTCGTCCTTAAAAAAGAAGTATTAGTATTAACTAAGGTACATTTGTGTGAAGATAATAAAGCGATAAAAATGCACCTGGGTACTGAAACACATTAATAATTTTGATAGTGTTTTTTTTTCAAGTATGTATATAATTAAAGAAAATTTTTAAGTACACATAATATTATAATACCACCACTTGATCATCGTTTACTAAGGCAAATTCAAAAATATTCATGTGACTGAAACAACAGTTATTTACAGACTAAATAATTTTGATACTGAAGTATAGTTTTAATTATAAATTCATCACTAACATATTATGGTCATAACTATAGGAGTATTTTAGGTATACCTACTCCTTCTTCTTCTTTGAGTGCCTTATCAGGTTTCCCCGACGTTGGTGATCACCCTCGAAAAGACCTCTCTATCACGAGACACTCGGAACAGCTCTCCCAGTCCCGTAATTCCGGTCTATTTCCGGTCTATCTATCCTTATCCGGTACATCTGTCTTCTGCTGACCCCTCTTCGCCCATCAATTCTTCCCCCCATAATAAGATGGAGCATATGGTACTTTTCATATAGCTCTATTCCTTAGAACGGTACAAAATGGATTTTTTCCTTATACCTACTTCCATTGATTGGAATGTGGCACAAGAGGTCCGCCTTCTACTCCACCTAACTTCGTCAAACGCTCATAAAGCATGGCCAAAATATAAGTTAACTTGGTGGTCGGAAAGAAGATGGGGTCACATGCATTCAGAACTTGCATAATTTTGACTGGTTTCTTTTCTATATTCTTCCATTTGGCACACCAGTCTAAGTCTAACTCCCTCTTTATTGATGAGTCTCCAATCCTTATAGGCATCTTATTCTCATTTAGAAATCGTTGTTTCCGTATTCTATACCTAGTAACAATTTTTAATTCTACAGATTACAAAGGTAATCGGGCGATAAACGATACCATTTCGTCTACTAACACTTAAATATGTGTATGTATTATCTCACACTACCAATACTTTATATTTTTTCATTCTAACAAACACCTCTGTGATTGTATACTGTCCAATACTATGTTCTGAATCTTTTGCCTATACAAATAAGGTTGACATTTTTTCAGTAATACATTAAGATTGGAATGAATTTAAATTATGTAGGTAATATTGACGTACTTACTCGTGTTAAAATTCTCAATTGGACATTCAGACTACAGTAGACTCAATAATCAGTATCTCTGTCGGCATAGGCATTATCGGACGGTATGTGGTCTTGTGCCGTAGAGGAGTGATTTGACAGGCAAGTGTTCTCTTTTTTAAATTATGAATATTTCTTTTCTATATAATAAAAAAAAAATGGATGCGTGCTTTTTCTATTTCAATACAACTTAATAATATTTGTATATTTTGCATATATTTTGTAATAATATTTTCAAACTCAAACATGTCTCGCTATTCCCTTTAAAATCTTTATTAGTAGTTATCTAAGTGTCTAGATTTTTATAAACCATAGCTAAGAACCATTTCGAACACAACACCCCGCTTTTGCGTCTGGCGTAGGGTTTTAAAAACAGATCTAGTTTGATTTGTTAAACACCTGGATAGCTTAAAAATCACACCTGGATTTAATGATTTGTTAAATAATGATTTGTAATCTTTTATATTATAGTTACATAGTCAACAAAGAGTGTCTACAATGCAAACAGAAAGTTTAGCGGAATACATTTTGGTGGAGTACAGATGGGTTGTAGTCGTAGTGGCTCTTCTGCCCGTGTCTCTGCTGTGGAAGATCTGGTCCATCGTCAGGAATTATGTGGTGTTCAAATTGAACAGCGCACCTAAGATGCACGATAAGAAGGTCAAGGAAGTTCAGAGACAGGTGACGTAATTATTTTATCTTAATTAAATTAATTAAGACAAGGATTAATCACAGACCGAACACAATTTTAGTAAAATGAGCGCAATCTACGCAAATAACCTATGATTTAAGGTATAACCGAATATTGGGGAATCGGGGATAACCGAAAAAATTTAAAATTTGAAGATTTTTTTAAAATATTGTGTAAAATATGAAAAAAAAGAAACAAAATTAGCCAAAGTTAATTAATAAGCTTAAAAACAAAAGTAGTTTACGCTGAAAATTTTTATTAGGTACTGTAACAAGAAAGGTTTTTTATGGACACTAATTCACTAATTTTTATTTTTATTTTTGTATAAATCTGTCCGATTCAAACTTTTTTAAATACAGACTGTATTTAAAAAAGTTTGAATGTATTTTCATCTAAATTTTAATTTTACTCTAAGAAGTCAATTTAGGCGACGAAAATAACGTCCTCGCCTTAACTATAATCTTCTCAAAAAAGTCTCGAAGAATTACTTCAATCAAATATTTTTAGGTTAGGACGTGGTTGTCGGGAGATCGAAGCACACGCTTGTGCACGGCGAGACCCACTTGGCAGACCATGTCGTTTCGACACGGCCTTTACAAGAAGACCTTCACCAACATTAATGTCAATCTCGTCGATGTCTTAGAAGTTGACATCAAAAATATGGTAGTTAGCCATTTCTTGATGTTATGTTTTTTTGATGATCTATCTTGACGTCCCTGTGAAGGTCGTCGTTGCGGATGTACCAGGATGAATTGTCTCTTAATACTTTATTCTGAATTTTCATTACAAGCTAATATTTAATCAAACTAAAAAAATAAAATGTTCTGAAGGACTATGTAAGTTTTTCATACAAACCTTTTTTGCTTGCCTAGACTTTAACGGATCAGCTATTAACGACGTTAACTATTTAATTAACGGTGCTTAAGCTATGCTTAGTTTGAAGAGTAATCCTGTGAGGCATTTCGGTTTAATTTATTCGAATAAATTTGCATATTTTTATTATCTTTTGAAACATGTCTGGAACCTATCTATAGATACTTATACTAATACTAATGTTATGAAGAGAGAAGATTTTTGTATTTTAGTATTTTTGTAATGAATAAACTTAAAAACTACTGGACCGATTTTAAAAATTCATTCACCTATAGTATCAGCGAGTAAAATAGGCTATATTTTATAAATTTCCGCGGACGAAGTCGAGTGCAACGCAACAGCTAGTAAGATATATCATCTTTTTTGTCAGACAGTACGATGCGAGCCGCTAGTAACAATGGGTCAATTGTCAAGAACACTGGAGCCACTTGGCGTAGCACTGCCCGTGGTGCCGGAGCTAGACCAGCTGACTGTCGGTGGCCTGGTCATGGGCACCGGAGTGGAAACATCCTCTCACGTTTACGGCTTATTCCAGCACGTGTGTTTGCAGTATGAGCTGGTTTTAGCTGACGGTTCTGTGGTCACATGCAGCAAGGTAAACGGTTTTAACCACAACATGTATCTAATCTGTATGTTAATATTAATAAATAAAATTGAGTTGCCTGTTTGTAATGTCAAAATAATTGCTTTTTATTGAATGTATATCAAAGTATTATATATTTTCCCATATTTTGATAAACCCACGGATCTGATCTGAACTGGAACTTCCTTGTACTTTCTATATAAATGGATTTATTTATTAATTTTAAAATTGTAAGGCTAATGATAGATATGCTTATAAGCTTGCTCAAAACTAGCATGCTCCGTAACTGTTCACATTTGCCACAAATACTTAAACTTGCTAGTTTTAAGTATACTCCTAAATAAGCATATAAGTATATCCTAAATAAGGAGGCGCTCGGAGCACGTACCCTTTCACCCGCGCCTTAGCTTAGGCCCTAGCATGTATTAGTTTAATGAAATTAAACTTTTTTTTTAAATTTCGTGTAAAATTTTTTCATGTTACGAGTAGTTACAAGGCAAAATTTTATTGGCAGTGGCACACATCCCGACTAACACCCAGTTGCCTTGTGGCCGGGTGTTTTATTGTATTTCTATTTAATGAACTATGTTATGTACTATTGCGCTTTCCTATGTTAGTAACATAGGACATGACTGTATAAGTTATTATTGCGTTTTAAGATTGTAAATGCGGACTTCTCCTAATATAATATAGGTAATTAAAAAGGAGAATCCAGACTCTTGTATGATTCTTCTCGTGATTAATGAATACTGTTAATTTCCAGGATGAAAATCCAGATCTGTTTTATACGGTTCCGTGGTCTTATGGCACTCTCGGCTTCCTAACGTCTGTGCTCATCAAAATTGTACCTGCGAAGAAGTAAGAACTACTTACTATTCTGCTTCGAATGATTTGGTTTAGTGTCCTAGAACTTTTAAAAGTTATAAAAAAAATTAGCGTTTAAAGGATAACGGACAATTACAAATGGGGATTCTGGCATCATTTATAATTCAAATAATAATTTAATTCAAATAATTTATTATTTTTCATAAGATTTTACAATTTTAAGAACAAAATATAATATATTATATAACTATTTATATTATACTAGCTGTCCCGCTCCCGGCTTCGCCCGGGGTGCATTTTTTTCCCTCTATCCATTGGTGAAAACCGCATGAAAATCGGTGCAGTAGTTTTTGAGTTTATCGCGAACAGACAGACAGACAGACGCGGCGGAGGACTTTGTTTTATAATATGTAAGGACTATAACTACGTCCGCGTTGAATATTAAAAAAATAACGCTTGAGCTCTTGTTGGTACAACACTTTGGCCAGGAATTAGTTTTTTATTTTATTTTAGATGATCCCTCGGCAACAGTCTCTTTTTCTGAAATCCCTACCGGTGTCTGTGTTCCCAAATCTTTTCTAAGTTTAAGTGAATAGGCATCTTTTTGGTGAGCTCGCTCAATTATAGCGAAGATGATGACGCTACACAGCTAAATGCTGGCCAAGAGCAAAACCATCTCAAATAAAAACTACCTTATATGAAAATCTGTCTTTTTGAGAATCTGTCCTTATGCGAATAATCCCTTATATTGCTAAATTTGTTTCCATAACACTCAAATGTTTCATTAAATCGGTTACAGATACATCCGGTTGGAATACCACCCTCACACAAACCTGTCTGGAATGTTGGATCAGTTCAAGACGGAGGCCTTGAAGAAGGAACCTCATCAGTTTGTCGAAGCGTTGCTCTTCACCAAAGACAGTGGAGTGGTGATGACTGGCAATATGGTTGATGCAGTGGGTGATGATGGAAAGGTAATTCATTAAGTCTTGAAAGACAAAATCTCAAAATGAAAACCATAAATAAAATAGTAATTTGTAAACGTTACTTTTTGAATGACTAGTTTTTCAAATGACAATTTCAATACGAATAAGTGCTCATACACATTTGCATCACTCAAGCTCCGAAAAAAAATTGGATTTGTGAATGCCCAACAACTCCGACTTAGGGGTCCCGAGTTCGATTCTCGGCAGGATAAATGATGGAGTATGGAAATGAAAATTGCGTGCATTACGCAGTAATTTTTGGTAACTTGGCGGAACAGAAGACCGGATCCTGACCAGAGCCAACATTGATATATTTCCAAAGTTGACTATGCCGGGTATCGATTCTCGAACATGGAACAGGGCGTTAAATCAACCACCTTAACCACTCATTCACTGAACATTGACTTTTTTTTTCAATTTCAATAATTTTTCATAGTAATTAATAAGTAGAAATTATTTTTTTAGTTGAATCCAATCGGCAAGTGGTACGCGGAATGGTTCTTTATTACAGTGAGAAAACATTTGGAGAGGTCGCAACGAGATAATAACAAAGTTAAAGTGGAATACATTCCGCTGCGCGACTATTACCATAGACACACCAGAAGCTTGTTTTGGGAATTGCAGGTATGTATTTTTATCGCAGACACTGATTCACTTGGTACTAAGTGGATGACATTACGCGGACGAAGTCGCGGGCACCAGCTAGTACTATGTAAAGATGGAATATGGGTAAAATGTACCTACTTATGACATCTATAAATATGACATTCAATATTAATTAAAAGTAGGTACATCTGTGGATGGTTATTTTCTTTCTTCTATCTATACATATATTATATAAAATTCTGGTGTCACAGTGTTTGTAACCAAATTCCTTCGAAACAGCTTGACCGATTTTTATGAATATTTATTTAATCTAACCGATAAATTACCTTACACCGCCATCTGTGAGAATCTCATGGAACTCACAGTTGTTTTAAAACTTATTTTAAAAGTTATCTGTGAGTTCTATAAAATTCTCACAGATGGCGGTGTAAGGCAATTTACAACTCGTATAATAATCAAATAATTTGCAATAACAAAATATTATAAATTGAGATAAAAACTATCCTATCTTTTAAGTTGGACCAAATTACACTTAGTTACGAAGTCTTATCAAAATCGGTTCAGTGTTTAGGAGTTCATCGAGGACTCACAACGTGACATGTAATTTTTATATCCGTACTAATATTATAAATGCGAAAGTATCTTTGAATGTTTGTAACTCTTTCACGCAAAAACTAGTGAACCGATCACCATGAAATTTTGCATACACGTTGTCTGGGACACCAGAAAGGACATAGGGTACCTTTCATCGTTCAACGCGGACGAAGTCGCGGGCACCATCTAGTATAAGAGCTAGATAACCTACTCGTAACCTGTTCTATTTTCAGGACATTGTGCCGTTCGGAAATCACCCAATATTCCGATATCTGTTCGGTTGGTTGATGCCGCCTGAAGTGTCTCTGTTGAAGTTAACTCAGCCACAGGTTGTCGCAGATTTGTACGAACGGGCACACGTCATACAAGACATGCTGGTACCAATACAAACCTTACAAAATGCCATTGAATTCTTCCACAAACAATTTGAGGTAAAATCTTTTGTTTCAAATACATTTACAAGAAATGTTGCTGTTATTTGTTTTTTTTTTTTTTTGTTTCTGTCTTTTAATTTTACGTATTACTAGCTGTTGTACGCGACTTAGTCCGTATAACCTTTCTATAGGTGAAAGAATTTTTAAGATTTGAGTATTCATTACAAACATACAAATCTTCTCTCTTTTTAATGTTAGTTTATATAAGTTACAAATGAAATTGATTGATTGATGGATTGATTATCATCATTTTAGCCTCAGGATGTTCACTACTGTACATAGGACTTAAATTTTTATTTTTGTTTTGTATTTTTTTTTTTTGGAATGTTCAAAAACTTCTAGACCGATTTTAAAAATTCTTTCACCTATAGAAAGCTACGTCACCAGCGAGTAACATAGGCTATATTTTCGGCGAAGTCGCGTGCAAAAGCTAGTCAATACCTACGAATATTATAAAGATTAAAGATTTGTATTTTTGTTTGTAATGAATAAACTCAAAAACTTCTAGACCAATTTTAAAAATTTTTTCACCTATAGAAAGGTAGGTATATTATCAACGAGTTACAAAGGCTATATTTTACAAAGTTACGCGGACGAAGTCACGTGCAAAAGCTAGTGTATAAATAAAATTTATTTATTGATAGTTGCAAGGTAATAGTACATTCGTTAATGTACTGAATTTGACTTGTTTTTGTTTATTAAAGATCTACCCGATTTGGCTGTGTCCATTCAAACTGCCCAATCAACCTGGACAGTTGAGGGTGTCGTCGGCTCTGGAATGGGAGATGTTCGTTGACATAGGAGTTTATGGTGTTCCCAAAGCTAAAGGATTTGAGACTGTAAGGCGCAGCATACATTTTATATAGGTTTTTTTTTTGGAATAGATTTTCATATTGGCGGCGAAGTGACAATACCTCCTAACCAACATAGACTAAATTTTACACAAAGCTAAAAAAACGTTTAGTTTCCTGAAAAATTCATAATTAATAAATCTATTTGTATAGAGAATAATATATGCAAATATGCTAAGCTAAGGAATGCTAAGTTTTATCAAAACACGCAGAAATAGAAATAGACCTTAAAGGCAACGGCATAAGAATGTAATTTTTACCAAAATTGTTAGTTAGGAGGTATTGTCACTTCGCCGTCGATATATAATATAAGCCCGAGGTATGAAAATTTATGGGAGTAAAATCAAAATGGTTACACGGTATGCGTTACGTTCTATTTTAGAATATCTCTGAACAATATCTCTGAAACTAGAATGTTACGTAACTAGAATGCATCCTTGCGAAAACTAGATGGCGCTGATATTAATTAGTTATGATAAATGTTTTTATAATTTTTATTATGTATTTTATAATAGTACGTAAGGAGTAAACTCCAGTCGTGCGTCGGAGCTGACACACACACACTTTTTTTTATTTTAATTTCGGCAGACAGGCTGACGGTCCTCTTGATGGTAGGTGGCTACCGTCGCCTATAACACAAGCAACGTCAAAGGTGCTGCAAGTACATTGCCGACTACAGTAGGATTAAGGATTAAGGATAAGGGATAGGGAAATGGGCTCTGGCATCCCTTACTCACTCACCGAAACACAACAGCACACGTGCTGTTATATTTCACGGTGGTCTGTAGAAACCGGATATAACGACATCAGTTATAACGACATATCGGTTACAAAGACTAAATGACAAAGTCCTTGCCGAATTCCTCCAATTTGCCGTTTATTATAAGTAATAACTTTTTTGTGGTCCTCTATAACCGATTTTAACTGTATTTGCATTTATTCCAGGGTATAAAGCAAGCACCTATTTACTGTAAGAAACTTATGCCTAGGAAGTCCTGCAATATATACTGTATAGCAACACGATATTATTTAATCACATTAATATTATGTACGAAAGTTTGTATGTTACATTCACGCAAAAACAACTGAACGGATTTGAATGAAATTTAGAATACAGATAGTTTATTACTAGTGTCCGACCGAAAATGGTTTTTCAACCGAAAAAGAAAACGAAAAAGATGTTTAGTCTTTAGTCTTATTTTCGGCCGCAAAATAAAATATGGTCGAATCCTTTTTTGGTCGAAAACGAAAACGAAGCTTTTACATAGACTAAATAGTACTTATACTGGTTAAGTACTATTTACTCTATGCTATTTATTACTTGGATTAACATAGGATACTTTTTATAATAGAAAAATGTTAGGATCGTGTGGGATTTTCAAAAAACTAACTTCAGCGCATACGTCAGTAGCTAGCAGATAATACGTTTAATTCCTTACTTATTTAATACTAGCTGTTGCACGCTGCTTCGCCCGCGTAACTTTATATAGTTCCGATAATATAGTTCGGAGTATTTCGGTGTTCGGAGTTTCGGAGCCTATGCAATGCAAACAACCAAATAAATAAATCTTTCCTCTTTATAATATTAGTAAAGTATAGATATGACTCATGTGTTCGTGTGAACAGGTGGCGTCGACTCGTCGTGTTGAAGAATTTGTGATCAAAAACAAAGGTTTTCAAATGCTTTACGCTGACACTTACACTAGTAACGAAGATTTTCGACGAATGTTCGATCACACTCTCTACGACAAAGTGAGAAATTCGTTGGCCTACTGCAACGATGCATTCCCAGAAATATATGGCAAAGTCAATCGTTCTGTAAGAAAGTAATCATTAAATAAAAATATATTTAATTCTAGTATTTCGATTCATTTTAAAACCTTTTACAAATAAGATCTATACATATTAAATATAGTACAGGATCCGAAGAGGTCGTCCGAAAAGCTATTACACAAGCACAGTACAAGTTCGCAAATCTTTACTTGCTCCGATTTTTAAATTTTTAAATTATAGCTTCTATAGTATAATAGTTGGCTGCGATAATCTGTCCATGAATTATAATTGCAAGGCTTTGGATTATCTATCCATATTATCCATACCGTAGAGTAAATAGTACTTAACTAGTATTAAGTACTATTTACTCTATGTCCATACTAATATTATAAATGTGAAAGTAACTGTCTGGCTGCTACCTATTCACGCCTTAACTACTCAACCGGTCATCATTAAATTTTGCTTACACGTTTTCAGGGATACAAGAAACGACATAGGGTGCCTTTCATTAAGAAAAAAGGTACTGTTCCCGAGTGATCGTCTAAAAATATAAAGAATTGGGCGCCACTGTCGTCACAGCGATAACGATGTCGTTACTCATATATTTTCTTTTTCAACGCGGACGAAGTCGCGGGGACCAGCTAGTATATATATATAAATGTGAAGTTGTACCTCAAAAACTCGATAATGGATAGACCGATTTTAATTCGGTTTACACATAATTATATGGAAAGAGTGATAAACAGTGTGAGTGGATTTTATATAAATAAAAATAGCACCCCGGCCGAAGTCGGGAGCGGGTCGCTAGTATTTTATAAAAAAAAGTAACATCATATTTTTCCAAGATCACCATCAATCCAGTTAGCAGTAAAGCTGTTATTGCAATTAAAAATACATCTTAATGCCTCAACAATATTGTCGATATCAGACTGCACTTTGTTCTAGGGTCGCGTCTGTGGTATGCAAGCCCACACGCAGGACTTAGAGTCAGCAGTTATGCACACGTCTCGTTCGATTCTTAGGAACTCGGCACCATAACATACTTGATGCATAATGGTTAAATGATTTGTTTTGCATATTTGCATACTAGCTGGTGCCCGTGGCCTCGTCCGCGTTGAAAATTGAAAAATATATCTGAGGAAATATTATGTTTTTGCGTTTTTGCGTGATTTAGTAACAAACATTCAATATTCAACAGAATTTTAGAAATAATGGCAATCATTTGAATAAAATTGCCCCACTATTAATTGATGTAACAGCGTTACTTTTTTAGCCTGTCTGTCGACCTTAACATAAAAAAACAGGCAAGACTTTGTCCGGTTTTAAGTCAGTGATTGCTCGTAGGAGACGGAAACATTATACTGTATCAAAGACATTGATATTTCTCAACCATTTTATAACTAAGAAACTATAAAATTACCATAAACTCAAAATAGATTTTCTTTGAATTTCTCGTCTGTCGTCACTTGGTATTTCGACATTGGTATTCGGCTCCTGCTCCGGACTCCGGCTTCGCACGGAGTTTATTCTGCAAATTATATACACAGAGATCTGATGAGGAAGATTCCTTGTTTAACGCTATTTCCTTTAGTGAAAACCGCATCTAAATCCTTTGGCAGGTTTAAGAAATAGTTAGCGGAAGCGAGCAGCGATTTCATTTTATAACTAGCCTATGGCCCCCAATTTCATCTTCATCTTAATATTTATCAATTAAATATATAATTTATAAACAAAAACTGTTATTATTACTAAAATGTTTAGGTATCTGATAGACTGTTCGCTCTTATAGTGGATTTTTTTTACTTTTAGCATTTTTAAACCCCTCGTCGAATAATTTAAAGAAGCATTTAAATGTACATAATCAACTTTGATTATGTAATTATTTAGTTGTATAAGGATTACTATTATGATACGAATGTATCATCATGATCTTTCGTTTTTACCCGTGTTATGATTGATTGACAAATTTAAACAAAAAACGGTTATTGTCATTTAATTAAAATAGTTAAGACATAAATAGCCTTACAAACTTTTTTGTGGGTAACGATGAGTAGGTACATTGTTTTATTTATCCGCACGAACGCGAAAAATGACTAATTTTTGAACTTATACCCTTCGTATATTATAGTAATTTTTATAGAGATGTCTTAATAAAAAAATAATAATACATCCTTTCTATGCTGATAATGTATGACTACAATAAAGGCTAAGCTTTATATAGGTGAAATAATTTTAAAGATCTGTTTAGTAGATTTTGAGTCAATCCATTATAAACCAACTTAAGTGATACCTCAGCCGATTCCAATATCCCTATTTTGTTCATCACACTATTTCCTATTCTAGGTCATCCTGGAGTTGCATGTGTTATAGGAAACTTTGGCCAACTACCTTCAAATAGACAGCCAACCTGTTTGCTACTCTTTCTTATCATTTCTCATAAATTGTCAAAGTTTTAATTATTATGCTACATCCAAAAGTTCGTCTAGCGAAAATACATAATTATTAAAAATAGTAAAATATTTATATAATGAATTAACGCATTTATAAGTAATATATTTATTATAAGTCATGTACAGTTACTGGAATCCAGAGGTCACGTTATCTATCTCGTACTTGACCTATAATGGTTGGCGTCTATTTCATGAAATTGATTTATGGCAATCACAGGAAACTACTGTTGGTACAGTCGCAAACACGTAGGTGCTGCTTGGCCGTTGGATGAGTGGTTGTTGTGCTTGTTGTAACGCTCTACTCTAGGGTCCCTGGGTTCGATTCCCGGTGGCGGACTTATAATAAATAATTCTTATCCTTAATCTTACTCTAGTCGGCAGTTAGATTGCGTTTAACGCTCAGCAGAAGTGGGACTTAATTGAGACTTAAGGTTTCTGCCTACTAGACCGTACCATACCATGGCCGTGCTAGGAACGTGTCGGGCAAAAAATATTCTTTTTATTGAAAAGTATGACACTATACTTCCACTAGACCGTTCCGTCACCGACAAGCCACCGTCGCGTGCCATGCACGGGCGTCAACAAATTGTCGGCGAGAATATTTTGCTGGTGCTGATACGACAGAAGAAGGTCAATCATCGGATCCAGCTCTAATTGGCAATGTTCTGGAATCTCTGGATCATGTTCTGATCTAAAATTTCTTAGTGCTTCTGCTTCAAAACAAAGAAATTGGTCAAATATAACCATAAATACATATATTTTAACCTGTTTTCGTTATAATTTATCCCGGTACTAACCTATGGCCTCAACATGCGCACAACATTAATTTATCGGCATAATATTCGCTGACCCACACACTTCTCATTAACTGCCAGGACGCCTTCGCGACAGAGCGCTCGGTGCGGCGAAATATTTTATTCTTCTTCATTCGAATTGAAATCCCATTAACGATGACTGTCTGCGGAGGTTAAGGTTTAAAGAGGATATTCAGTGTATTTTTATTTGTTTAAACAATAAAAAAAAACATGAGAGTGTGCACAGTGTTTTTAGTGTTGTGTGTGTTAACTGGGGAATTCACAAATGGTGGTAAGTACATAATTTTGTGTTTTTAATTATAATTATGTGTAACAATTGTGCAAATATTTTCTTCAAGGTGACAAAAATGAAGCGGTTAGTTCCTCGAATCATATTATGTGTACTTATAGAGGCAGAGCCCATAGCCATGTACTTACAAATCAAAAATTAGAGCTCTTGGTTGGTATATCATTTGTTGCTGAGATATCGATCATATCAAAGATAAAAGGGTCCTTTTTCATATCTTAGCGGTAAGTATTGTTTTCAAAAGACGGATATTTTAGCGAAAAATTAACACAAATAAAAAAAAGGAAATTTAAAGCTTAGTAATAAACAAGATATCCGGTAATTGCATTAGTTGAACAGGATTTTTTTTATTTTCAAGCTCAAATTGAACCCCGGGCGAAGCCGGGAGCGGTTTGCTAGTTATATATAAAAATGTTGTTGGTTTGTGTACGCTTCAAAAATTCGAGAATGGGTGGACCGATTTTAATTTGGTTTTACATTATGGAAAGAGGCATAAACGGGGAATAGGTATTTAAAAATACAAAAATAAAAAAATGCACCCCGGGCGAAGCCAGGAGTATTGTAGAAGTATTATTTTTTTATTTTATTTGGTAAAGAAGGCTAATGATATACGATGCCTAACTACTTACGCTATATTGGATTAGTAACTTTAATCCTGGTTAGACGTACGAGTAATATCTATGTCATTAATGTATTATTTTTGTTAGCTTTTTAGACTTGCTTACTTTCTCAAGGTCTAGTACAAATTCGCCTTCCGTGGCGGCGAGACGCCATGCTTTAGAGGTCGTGAATAGTTGCAGAATTTCTTAATAAAATTAATAATTTTGTATTGACTTTTAGCTCAAGTTCCAAGTGACACTTATAGAGAACAATATTTCAGTCATATGTAAGGGCTCCTTCCACTTGAATCCACCTGGTGGATAGAAGAGGAAAAAGAAGTATCTATGGATCCACACGTGGATTTAAGAGGAGATGAAGTTATCCTTGGATCCACACGTGGATTTAAGAGGAGATAAACGTATCCACGGATCCACATGTGGAGCCAAGCTGTGGATCCAAGTGGAAGGAGTGGTTAGAAAAAGTTGCGATCAACTAAAATTTTCAATTCCACAAAATTCCAATTTGTTAGATGTTTTGACTATTCGAATATAAGGAAATATTCAAAATTATTTAATAGGCTGAACAGAGACCACTAGACTCAGTTTATAAGAACCACACGCCGGTACTGAGTTACATATATCTTCCTTTTTTATTTCATATCTTCCTAACTATATCTATATCTATATCTATATCTATATCTATATCTATATCTATATCTATATCTATATCTATATCTATATCTATATCTATATCTATATCTATATCTATATCTATATCTATATCTATATCTATATCTATATCTATATCTATATCTATATCTATACCTATATCTATATCTATATCTATATCTATATCTATATCTATATCTATATCTATATCTATATCTATATCTATATCTATATCTATATCTATATCTATATCTATATCTATATCTATATCTATATCTATATCTATATCTATATCTATATCTATATCTATATCTATATCTATATCTATATTTATGTACATATTATAAAATAAAGTCGGTGCGCTTATGTCTGTTTCTCTGCTAATTTATTCTAAACCATCTAACCGATTTTGATACAGATTTCACTGATGAAAGAAAAGTTTGTGCATATAATTTGCAGAAAAAATAACATCCGTGGGAAACCGGGGGCGGGTTTCTAGTTGTTTTTTATAATATCCATTAGCTTTGCATTATACTTACATATAATATGGTTGTAAATCGTATTGTAAGAGTGGGTAAGTGGCGCGGGTCATCAAGATTATTAAGTTATCTTAGAAATATTTATAAATACCTAAATAAATTAGGTATCTTGTGGCCAGTTGATGCATGAATAAACATGTTATTGGAATAAGGTAATATGTAAACATTTGCATGCATTTCAATCGGAAATGTAAGCAGATAATAATAAAAACCTATTTCAAAGGACAACGCGTCAATAAAACCTTTGTTAGCAGTTCAATAACGACTGGTTAACAATTTAAATGAACTGGTCAGTTTTTAGACGATAAAGCGGGGCAGACAGGCTAACAATCCTATTGATAATAGGTGGCTCGTGTAGAATGTTGTGCGATGTCCCATGTCCCGCGGGATGTTGTTTTAGTTAATTAGTACTTACTTAGTTTAATTTTTTTTATTTACTGGATTTCTTATAACTACACCATAATGTAGCTTTCTATAGGTGAAAGAATTTTTAAAATCGGTCTAGTAGTTTCGGAGCCTATTCAATGCAAACAAACAAACAAAGAATCAAATCTTTCCTCTTTATAATATTAGTATAGACTATAGCTATTGCCTACAGCTTTGTCCACTTACAGTTTATATCATTTATAAATATAATACCGATAGTTCGATCATTTCAAACGAACTTCTTGTCTTGTAATAAAAAAATCAAATGTTTTACTTGCACTTATAACTATAACTATCAGAGTTTCAAATAATAATTTCTAAACAAACATTCAATATTAAATTTCTCATCGATTTTCCCATTATTTATTTTTTATTATTAAGGTCGTCAAACAGGCTAATAGTAGTCAACACTTGATGGTAAAAATGATGGCTACCGTCGCCTATACCACAATCTACGCCAATGTTAAGGTCGGCAGACTAGTTGTAGTCCGTTGCTGTGTCAAGTCCGACATCAAGTGGCTGAAGGTTCAATTGATGGTAGGTGGCTACAGTCATCTATAACCCAAGCAACGCCACAGGTACTGCATATGCGCTGCCGATCATAGTTAGATTAAGGTTAATGGATTAGGAAGGGATAAGGAAATGGGCTCTGGTATCCCTTAATAAGCGGTCCCTAGACCATGCAGCATGACATGCGTTACGTACTGTCATGCATGCATGACTGTTTAATTGTATTGACTGATGTGAATGATATGCAACTACGTGCTGGCAGTTGATTGATAGTTCCTTTTATTTTTCGTCCATAAAGCTATGACTGACATACACGCATGATCGTATAGCGGTCCCTAGACGATCATGCGGTATGACATGCAGCATGATAATTCACATAAACGCATGTCAAGCCACATGATCGTCTAGGGACCTCTTTACTCTTTCACAGAAACACAACAGCACAAATGCTCTCATACAGGTTAGAACTTAACGTTAGTCCTTTAAATCACATAAAACGATTATGCTATTATCTAAATATAGATGCAATGACCGGAAAATGTAGGTACCTAATAAGAAGAATGATTCAATCTGTTGACGTTGTTAAGGACCTTCGGGTTATTACGTGATCAAAATTTACTATTTTTTTTTCTTAATATCACGTATACCTATCATTAGTTTTTTCCTGTTGATTAGGAAATGCCGTTCCTTTTTGAGAGACAATTTTATTTTAACCTAACTTCTAACACAATATTTTGTAGATATAACCACAAATTTAATTTTGATGGTTACTCAGAGTAGTAAAACCATGAGTAAAACCACGACAAAATGAGTGGGACTATCTACAATTAATTGAAGAGGCAGAACACGCTGTGTTGGTTTAGTTGACATCTCGCATGATTTTATTTCATACGAAATGTGCGAAAGGCCAACTTTAAATTTAAATATATTTTTAGTAGTCATCTCGCACACATTGGGTTTTACGTTTCATGAAAAAAAAAGTACAGTCGTGTACAAGAATGAAATAGGTAAAGTAATTAAAAAGATAAATAAATTACTATTTTAAACGTGTAATTTCGCAGTCATAAACAGGGCAGCTTGTTTGGCGGCAGTAAACACCCCCTTCTAGAAATCCTCTAGGACATACTTGAACTGTTTAAAATCAAGCTAAATACAGAATCGAAGTTTTAAATTAAATTATTTTGAATTAATTCAGTCTGTTTTCATTGTTTCATACTAATTGCTACTAAAAAAATTTTCAGGAAGTTTGATATGGTAAATTGTATTTTTTTTTTTCAGAACTCGACTCTGAAGTAGAATATGAATTGCGGGAATCGTGTGCCAGCATCGCAGAAAATGCTGCCACACAGACGGACTCCATCCAAGCATGTATATCACAAGAAATGGATGGTGTCAATTCACCGGAAGAAGAGGCTGTTTGCTTAGAGGAAATAAAGAATGTTTGTGAAAGGGAGTTTAAGTAAGTTATAGAGTCTGTAGTCTGTCACAAAAGTCAACCGCGATACGATAAACGTGAATCAACCTTTTACAACGCTATAAAATGTTGCCATATTATAATATTTCTTAAATATTGTGTTTGGGTTTGAAAATTTTTAAAATAATAACGTAATTTCAAATTATTCAGACATACAGGGAACTATTAGCAAGTTTAGCAAACCGCCTGCCAGGAGTGCGTTTCGGAGGCAGGAGCGTTGACATCTCGCCTATAACAATATAATAACATTGTTTATGAATTATTATGTAGATGATATTTTACTGATATTTTATATTAGATAATTCTTTTTTTTAGATATAAAGATGACTGTTCTGCCGGCATGAAATTAGCTAAAGATAAACGATGCGGTGTTTCAAAAACTGATATAGGAAAGGTAAGAAATCAGATTCGTTATTTTTGCAACTGAAGCAAGTCAGCGTGGCGATGTGCCTAACGTAGTTGGCTAGGATGAAAGTGCGCTCTAGACTCTGTTAGGAAAAATCATAAACCTATACTATTTTTCACATAGCATGGTTACTAAGACTTTTAGTGTTTTTTATGCTGACATGCAAGTGCGCTGCCGACTATAGTAGGATTAAATATTTTTATCCTACTATAATTTATTAATTTCCCAGAATATTATAACTAAATTACATTTACAGCATAAATAACTACCTATGTCTTAAAATAGAAGAATTTTTACGTTTCTTAATTCTATAATTCCAGACATGTTGTGAAGAATGTTCCTTGGGTCGTTTAAGCGGCGAATCTCAGGGGAAAGACGCTTGCGGAAGTAATTCCCCAACAGAATACCTCAGCTTGTCATCAATATTGAGGAAGAAGGCTTACTTCGCATGCTGTTTGGTAAGATGTGGTTGGTATTTTTAAGAACATGCGGTAGAAGTAGTAATTTTGGGGACCTAATATGTCGATCCTAAAATATTCCTAGAAAGAGAATTGTGTTTATCACTAATAGTCCAGATTAAAGAACAAAGGTTTGTCTATTTTTTAATCTGAGACCAATATTACTAGGGTACTTTGAAAAGCTCTCGACCTGACAGAGAAATGGCGATTCCAATCGCGGTCTTGCGTGGTTTGTGTTAAAATTTTATAACTTGAGTCATAAAATTCTTCATTTTGAATGAATCACTATAATGACAAATTTGTGGTAGAACATTTTACTTCTGTCCGCCTTTTTCTTACTGTTGAAAACTTTTTTTTTATTAGAGATGGGTTTGCTCTTGGCCAGCATCCAGTCGTTTAGCGAAGATGAGGCCTATGATGGAGCGAGCTCACCCAGAAGATGCCTCTTTTATAAATTATTATTATTAATCGAATCGAATGTACAATAAAATTACTACTTTTTTTAACTCCATTAACTACAGGAAGCAGCCGAAACACCAGAAACTACAACAGAACAGAAAGTGACTACTACCACTGAAAAGAAAATAGTGACTACTACGGAAAAGAAAACAACAAGTACTACAAAAAAACCAAGAGAAAAGTGTACTCCGAAGTCATGCGAACAAGTGTGCAATGATGAAGGTGAAAGAATAATTTGCACTTGTGGCCCTGGATTCAGATTAAAGGCGGATAAGAAATCTTGTAAAGGTAAATAAAATCATATTGCGTCTCTCTTAATGAGCACCGGTCTTTTTATCCGGATAAATGCTAGGTTCCCGAAATATTGACTACAAATATAAAAACCTCAACGCCACTGTGGTTACTTACAGCGATTTTCATTTTTCAATGCGAACGAAGTCTCGTGTACCAGCTAGTCTTCTTTAATATTTCTCCAACATAATTTGTGCATCTCCATTACATATTGAATTACACATTGAACAAATGTTATCTATAGGTAGTGTTCTCCAACATAGATAATATTTGTTCTATCATCATTTTTAAAGCGTCTCGTTTGTACACAAAATTGCTATTTGATAAGGCGTTTGGTCGACGATGTTCGCATATAGATGCTTAAAAAGATAAGTGATAGTCAGGAATGTATTCGTCATCTTACATTCGTTGGCTTTCGGTATCTGTAATGTTGATTCTTTTGTATCTACCTTGGGCTAAAAAAATTGCGGATGTCTTAGAAGTTTCACAAAATAAAGGACTTTTTAAAACCTTCCCTTATGATCTTACGACAAGCGCAGCATAGTACATTCACCCACAAGATGAGGCTCTCATTAGGTTTGTAAGTAATGGAAGTAGGCCTAATAAGGACCGAGGATCGACCCTGGTTCAGCCTACTTCTGACCATGTACTGAACTATCTAATAGAGAACATTCTACGGCTGAGAACATGATGATGATGCTATATATCTATGCATACATCTATAATGTAACTATATCTAATTTGTTTCAGATATAAACGAATGTGCCGAAACTACAGACGACCTTTGTTTACAAGAAGGGACTGTTTGTCACAACACTCCTGGCTCTTACAAATGCGTCCCTATCAAGAAAAGAGACACGGGTCTTAGCTGTCCCGCAGGATTCAAACGTAACGTTGAGAATCAAGTCTGTGATGGCAAGTATACCAATACCATAAGAGTACTAGTACAAGTATAATTTCAAACTAGTTACCTACATAATTTCAAAATGTGTTTATAAAAAAAGAAATTAGTTATTCTTATAATAGACACTTAGGTCCTGTTCACTAAAAACTACTGAATGGATTTGTATCAAATTCGGCACACAGATAGTTTATTACCTGGATTATCATATAGCCTACTTTTATCCTGGAAAAATGTTATATTATTTTTGCAATATTAGATTTTTGATATTGAATTAAGTAAGTTGCATTTTTATATTTAGATATAAACGAGTGTCAACTGCCAAGACCTCCATGTCCCAAGTACCTTTGCGAGAACACAATTGGTGGGTACAAGTGCGCTGGGAAACCTGGCAAACCAGTCACAGAAGCATCGCCAGCAGCGCCCACAGAGCCTGAAGTCACATCTCCAAAAAATGACATTTGCCCTCCTGGATTCCGGGTGGGAGATAACGATGAATGTGTTGGTAAAGTATCCAGTGATATTTCATTTACAAGATGACTTCAAAGACATATTTTAACCTTAGGCTAGAATATTAGCGAAAAGACTTACTGCGTCTATTACACATAATCTGGACATAACTGTTGTTTCGGTGAGAGAGTAAGAGCCGCCTTAATGGTTCTCCTCCTCTTTAAAGAAATTGAGAATTAAGGAGGAGATCTCATTCCCCTCCTTAAAGCAAATCCCTTATTTTATCATTTCATCATCATATTATTTTATCATTTTACCAAGATATCAAGGTGACTACCAAAGATTTCTCATTTACATTGCCAGAAGTACGCCAGAAGACCTCGTTAAATTCGTTGTTAGGGAAGATCCCGCAGCCGATTACTAAGCTGTTGGTGTGACCACTTAACTGCTGTCATTGGTCTCTCCGTGACTACACTCGTCCTGATAGAAGCTGGAAACCGAAAAAAGTGGAGGAAAATAGTGCACAAAGCAATGAAGGACTTTCAGGGACACACGTCCTTAGCATTGAAGTGTATATGACAGAGAAGAAAGAAACTTGTATTAATAGGATAAGGTAGCCAACTACCATCAAGTGTACTGTGAGCTTGTCTGTCGAGCCTTACATTAAAAAAAAGAAAACTTTTAATAATGATAAAAACTTCAGTTTTCATTATTTATAATGCCTCTGTATTATTTATTACATCTTTCCCGAAACATATTATCTTAACTTTTTATTACTTATAAAATATATAAAAATACAATTTTTCCTCAATTCACAGATATTGAAGAGTGTGAAGAGCGTTTGGACGACTGTCAAAGGTTATCTCAATATTGCATCAATACGCACGGCAGTTATTTCTGTCAAGATCATGTCTCCAGACGTTGTTCCCCAGGGTTCAAGGTCAACGTTGGGACTGGAGTATGCGAAGGTTAGACTTTGTAATCAGATGAAAGAATACGATCTCTTGTTTGATAAAGATATTGCTTTTAATATCTTAATAACAATATCATCGAGGACCATCACTTCTCAATTTGCGGAGTTACTTCAATATTGAATGTAATTAATGTGACACCCAACATTTTATTTATAATACCAAACATTTCATTCCTTTTGAAATATTGAAAGCATATAAAATTTTTGACAAATTTGATTTGGAATTAAATGATCCTCTGGATATACTTTTTAACCCACATTCCATACGAAACACATCCGAACTCAAGGTCGGATCTTTTCAGAAAAAAGATCTTTTCAGATCAATCGAGCCAGTCTATACAGAAAATATAAATCTCCCATAAATATGTAGTGGATGTATATTATATTTTAGTAAATATATGTTATATTATGTAAATAAAAATAAATAATATATGTTGCTAAGCACAAAACCTAAGGACGGCTGGACTAATTCGCCATTTTTTTTTTTTCAAATATTCTTTATTCAAAATTGAAAAAATTGCCCAGTAATATTTCAATAATAAGTAATAAAATAACGAACTAAGTATTCCTTTATTATGGCTATGGCGTGTTCACGAGTAGGTATTTACCGTACTTAATATCGAATTATCTCTGTCATCATGTTTTTGTAATAATAGACATCAAGTAAGTAAATTTAATCGTCATTAATAAATCACAGATATCAACGAGTGCGAAGAAAGTACAGAAGTATGCAAACGAGACGAAATATGCATCAATTTACCTGGCGCTTACAACTGCAAGTCGAAAATTAGTACACTTCCCAAGTAATGTATCTACACACTCAGTTTACAGATCTATACTAATATTATAACTCTTTCTGTCTGTCAGTCTGTGTTTTACCTTTTAATAATTAAGTTTAATAACTGTTGCATCCTTTACAACAGTACAAGTGTTGTTGCCTAAAACAAATAGGCCGGACCGGCGAATTTACCGAGCCGGTAAAACTGCAGGAAAGTCCATGGCTATACGATTTACTCACACTCACTCACTCACACTATGCTAGAACCAGCCGAGCCTTATATTTTTTTAAGATGGCGCAGACGCAATCGGGGGCACCAGATAGTAACCTATAAACTAGTTGAAGCTCTCCTCTCCCAGAACCTCTTCAGTCTTGAAGGATGGGCGTCAACTCCTTGAACTTGTCTCTGTTAAGAGTAGACTGGAACAGTTGGTCAACTGAGGCAACTCCACTCCCACTCCCTGATGTTTTGCAACCACGACTTCCTAATTTTTTATCAAATATTTCAAATTGTAATCGCAATCCGTGTCTCAGCACTACGGTTTTATCGTAGGGAAAAATAATTACCCTTCTGACCCACCGTACCACCGACCATACCCCCAGTGGTACGGTGGGTCAGAAGGGTTTCTTTTTAATAGTAAGGGATGCTAGAGCTGGAGCCCATCCCAATCCTTTCCATAATCCTATTATGGTCGACTACGCACTTGCAAGACCTGTCGCGCTGCTTGTGTTATAGACGACGGTAGCCGTCTACCATCTAATGGACCGTAAGCCTGTCTATCGAACTTAACATAAAAAAAGTGTTTTAGGTATTTTAGTAAAGCCACTTAAGTCCCTCTCTCGCAAGAAAAGATAGCTTACTTAATAGCTTCCTTAAAAACGTAGAATGTGTAAACAGGTCATCGAATTCAATTGATTAAATTTGTTTTTTTTTAAGACTCGCAACAAAAACTTGTCAAGAAGGCACTAGAGTGAGACCCGGAGGAACTATTTGCGAAGGTAGGTTACAGTCTTACTATTATACTATGTGTCGCATTCTGGTATCCCTCTTGTTTTATGAACTTAAGCACCCAACTTAGCTTAGCTTAACTTATATTTTGAATAGTTTAATAATTGCGGTACTTAATTGTTTTCAGATATCGACGAATGCCGCGAAGGTTCACATCTCTGTGATCAATTCCAAAACTGCATCAACACGTTTGGCGGTCACGAGTGTCGCTGCAAGAGCGGATTTGAATTAGATTCCGTTACAGCATCGTGTACAGGTGAGGTGAATTTGGTGAACTACGAGTATTGAACCAAGCTACTTAACAAAGCACATACAAATGGATAAAAAAATATTAGTTTGAGTTATGTAATAGGTCATCCGTAAAATGAGAGTATCGTTTTCTCAACAGATATAGACGAATGCTCTCTGAAGTTGGATAATTGTGGTTCAGGACGGTATTGTTTAAATGTGGTGGGCTCATTTGTATGTACTCGGCGTCCTCCGACTACCGGCCTCCCAGCCACGACCACTACAACAACGCCTCCCTACGAGTATGAATATTATGAGTAAGTTATATTTTCATATACAAATGCAGATGGACGAAGTAAGTGAGACAGCAAAAGGTATATTTCGAAGGCATTAATGAAATGCCTTAAAACATGCTGATTAACCATTAAGTAAACAACTTAACTTAATATTTTTGGAAGAAATAATACCCTTGGAAAATTTAAATGCTCTTTGAAAATTGTTTATGGTTTTAACATTAGAATCAGATACAAAAACCAAAGTGATATAAAAATAGATGTATTAACTTTTTATGCAAGATAGGCTGATGATCTATTTGAAAGTAAAAATAAGGAAATGAGCTCTAATATCTCTTACCGAAACACAGTAGCACACATTTGTTGTTTAACGGTAGTCTTATTTTTTACTGTAGTCAGACAAGATGCATAAATGACTGCCAAACACAGTATGCCTTGCCACTACTTAAAACTAACTAAATATATTGAAGTCAATGAATTTCATAAGAATTAAATTTAATCAAAAAAATTTCAGTGAAGATATACCCGTAGAAGAAACAAATCCTAAACCACTGCCAGCTTCAAGTAGCACAACAACTAGGAGGACTACAAGTTCGACATCAAGTACATCCACAACAACCTCTCGACCACAAACTTATCGCCCAAGACCAAATTCACCTTACCCTAATAGGAGACCAACAACTACAAGCACAACTGAGAGAGCAGATTTTATACCACCTTTACCCGATTTGCCTCCAAAACCGGAAGATTATCCTCCAAGACCATATAATTACCCTGCAAGGCCAGACGATTATCGACCTAGACCCGAATCAACCCCATATGTTCCAAGAAGACCAACAACTACAAGTACTACTCCAAGAGTCGATTTTACACCACCCTTACCAGAACTACCTCCAAGACCAGATGATTACCCCGCTAGACCAGATGAACCAAAACCAAAACCAACCCCATACATTCCAAGAAGGCCTGAAATCACTACAAGCACGACCCAAAAACCCGATCCTACAAGGCCAGAACCATCCCCTTACATTCCGAGGAGGCCAGAAGGTCCCACAAGACCAAATAACAGAAGACCAAATACCAACAGAAGGCCTACAACTCCTGCTATCGTTAATATCCCAACGCCTACAAATCCAGGGACGATAGAAAAAGAAAAAGATCCAGATGGTTCTTATGATATAAACACTGTAGATATACCTAAAGATAGATGGACTAATGTTATTGGGAAAGAAGGAAGCGAGGAAAAGAATTTTTATGATGGGTGTATAAATGGATTTGAAAGCGGTCCGGATGGATCATGTGTAGGTAAGACAATAAAAAAATGTTTTTTTTCAATTGAAAGATCATTTATGCAAACTGTGTTAGGTATTTTTTTAGAGCCATTTCTACTCAAAATGTTCTAAATACTTCCTTCATGTGTTATTTTTAATTTTAGATAAACTGTTACTTTCGCTTTGATTTAATTATATATATTTAAAAAAGTTTACAAGCTTACATTATTTTCTGTCATAAAAATTCGGCTTTCCCATCAAGCTGGATTGCTGAGGATACAAAGCGAAATTTTGCATATAAAAATTCCAAAACACAACATAACACTGAATATGTTTTCATTACAGATATAAATGAATGTGAAAACGGGAGGCACATTTGCACAAATTTAGAAGTATGCGTGAATAGACCAGGAGGGTATACATGTAATTGTATGGCTGGGTTCAGACGTGATTCAACCGGATGGTGCGTCGCTATGAATACTCCTAAATACACTACTACCCCAAGATCCAGTACTACAAGCACTACCGCTAGGACTACAACGAGTACTACTACTGAAAAAACTAGCACAGAAGGTTAGTTGACGGCCCGTTGGATGAGTGGTAAGAGTGCTTGCCTAACGTCTCAGGGGTCCAGGGTTCGATTCCCGGCGCAGTCAACTTTGGAAATGAACTTTTCAAAGTTGGCTCTGGGTTTGGAAAGTAGTTGGCAGGGCACGCTGCTTTTCGCAGTCATTTGGGCAGCCCGTCTCACGATAGTATCCACCACCTTACAGAAGACCCTAATGGAGTCTGGTATTTATGCTGTTACTGCCGCCAGATGGGCAGCCCAATTTATATGTGTCGCTTTGGAAATATTGCAGTTCCGACACAGGAATGGCCATACAGAGGTTATGGAGGACGCGGTAGACCATATTCACCAGGACCATGCGAACTTGGTTACAACTTCGACAGAACTTTCGGCAGATGTATAGGTAAGCATGCCTTAAAAATTTTTGTATCCTTTAATTATTCATTAATTCTTTAGGTATTTAGATAACTTAAATACCAATAAAATCTTAAAAATCTTGTTTGATTTTCTCAAGAGGAGAAAAGAAGTTCAGTCTTAATCTCATTATTTGTGGAACATTCCTAAGGTCGGCAGCGTACATATAACACCTGAGGCGTTGCTTATATACAGTTATAAACTGGGAAGGTCCTTTTTCAGTTTTGTAGGAAGTATAATTTTAAGATAAACTTGTACACTTTTACATATACATACAGCAGCACATATGGGCTGCAAATGCGCTGCCGACCATAGAAGGGTTAAGGATTAAGATTAGGGATAAGGAAGGGATAGGGTAATGAGCTCTGGCTTATTCACTCACCGAAACACAACAGCACATAGGCTGTTATTTCACGGTGAATCTTAGGTAAAGATATAGATGACTAGCTATTGCACGCGACTTCGTCCGCGTATCTTTATAAAATATAGCCTATGTTACTCGCTGATAATATAGCTTCTTAACAGTGAAAGAATTTTTCAAATCGGTCCAGTAGTTTCGGAGCCTATTCAATGCAAACAAACAAACAAATCTTTCCTCTTTATAATATTAAGTATAGATAAGTGTTTAAAATATATAATTTATTGTAATAGACGTCGACGAATGCGCTACCAACAAAGACACGTGTGCATCAAACGAAGACTGTGTTAACATCCCTGGCGGATATAGGTGTGTTTGCGGTGGACGTTGTCGAACAGATTTCTCACACTATACACCGAGTTATGGTAACTATTTTGGAGGTTTTAAGTTTTTAAGTAGTGGCGCGTCTGGCGGCAGTAACCACCCCATTACAGAAGACCACCGTTAAATAACATTATGTGTGCTGTTATGTTTCAATGAGTGAGTACAAAGGTATGCCAGAGCCCATTACCCTAACCTTCCTTATCCCTTAAGGATTAAATCCTTCTATCGTCGGCAGCGCACTTGCAGCATCTATGGCGTTGCTTGTGTTATAGGCGACTGTAGTCAACTACCAGTGGATCGTCAGCCTGTTTGTCGACTTTAACATTTAAAAAGAAGGTTACAATATAAATAAATATCAAAATATTTTACAAAATTCACACCTCCATCTAAGTTATTTAAAGAAATCAACCATCGTAAGCAATGATACAAGTAAAACAAAACTTCTGCATCTCAAGGTATGTTTCAAAACCTATCAATATATCCTAATTTTCCATTTACCTTAACAATAATGTCTATCTTTTCCTGCTTTACAGTGCTACCTACTTCCCCTGAAGCGGAAGACACGAATGTGATAACAGTGGGCTCGCAGTTCGGCCAACGAGGCCCTCGACTCCTGCGTCCCACTTACGTCAGACAGTCAGACTCCGTAGCCTACAGGGCGTCCTGTCCTTGGGGATATTCTCTTGCACTAACCAATCAGTGTTTCGGTAAGCATAAAGTACGAGGTAGCTTTTGGCAAAAAACCCCACTTTTGTATGGGGGTGGGATGAAAGGAGCGGGATGGCACGAGGATGATGGTCCCGGCAGTTGGATCTCGAGGATCGATGGTCATCCGCCGAACACCGCTTCGAAAAGTCCAAAAAAGTTGTATGGAGTATAATCTCGTATGCATAAATTGCAAATTAATTCATAATTTTATAATTAAAAATTGTACAATACTCGTAACCTGGAGTACACAGTCATAATATGTATGTACTCGTAGTTACTTAAACCATTTATTTATCCCCTTATTTGACTGACGATTTCATCTTTACAAATGTACATAATTCCAGATATCGACGAATGCGCAACAAACGTCCACAAATGTGGTCCTCAGCAACAATGCGAGAATTTTAACGGTGGATACGCATGCCAATGTCCTGCGGGACACAAACTCGTTGGTCGGGATACATGCGAGGATATTGACGAATGCAAGCAAACCAGAAATGTAAGTTCAAATTTCATTTAACATATATTATGGCCTTTATAACTTTTAACATTCTAGTAATATAGTGAATCTGTAATATTTAAGAGCGTATACCTAAAGAAATGCTAGATTGTGTCGAGTTAAAAATCTTAACTATAATTTAATACTAGCTGGTGCCCTCGACTTAGTCCGCGTAAAAGTAAAAAATATATCGCGGGACAAAATAATGAGAAATCTACAAATAATGAGTCACCTACAAACGACATCAGGGAGGTTACAAGTGCGCTGCCTACCCTGCAGGAATTTGTTTACTACACGCTTGAAGAAGCCCATACTGTAGCTAGATGAAAACCGGAATAAATATCGGTCGTTGTCAAATCAAAATCTATTGATGCACTTTTTTAAGATTCCAACATTTTGACCTTATTAAATAGTTCACTGCTTTATCTATCGTATTAAAAAACTGCTCATGTATATTACCTATATCCTGTCGATGAAAAGTCCCATAGCGTATTGACTTGTCTTCCAGCCGTGTATGGCGGAATGTATAAACACAGTGGGTTCATTCCGCTGCGCATGCGGCGAAGGCTTCCGCAATCCGCCAAGCAATCAGCAGCTGTGTGTGGATGTGGATGAATGCGCTGAACAGCCAGGCCTCTGTGAGCAAGAATGCTCCAATGTGTGGGGTGGGTTCCGCTGCTACTGTCGTCGTGGGTATAGACTGCATACAGACAACAGGTATTATTCTATATCTGCTACAGAGCCCAAACACTAACAGGGGCTTATAATTAATATGGAATCAAACGATATTTTTCAGAACGTGCGTTGATATAGACGAATGCAGCGAATGGTCTTCCGGACGCCACCGCGGCCGGTTATGTGGCGGAGAGTGTGTCAATGTCCCAGGCACTTACCGGTGTTCCTGTCCTGCAGGGTACAGGCTCTCGGAAGATGGAAGGAGTTGTATTGGTTCGTATAATACATATTACTTCATGCAATATTTATTAAATATTAATATCATTATAACGTTTATCACTTATGTGCCCAGTACCAAGTCTTAGTCTTCTCAAGATTGGCAAAGAGGGTCGTGTGTAAACACAAGATACCTATTCTTAATGTTCTGTATCGTCGCGCTCTTAATAAAAACTTTTGGTACATCTCCTTTTATTCAGATATCGACGAATGTGAGACTGGAGAAGCTAGCTGCGCCCACTCGCACGACCCAGGCTCCGTGTGTCAGAATACGCGGGGCAGTTACCATTGTCACCAGATAGACTGTCCTCGTGGATACAGGCTTGACTCCAGACAGTGAGTACCTATGCTCTTTTAAATAACAATAGAAACCTTTTTTTAGTATAGGTCGGCAGTCAGGCTGTCGGTCCAGTGGATGGTAGGTGGCTACCATCGCCTATAACACAAGCAACGCCACAGGTGCTGCAAGTGCGTTGCCAACTACAGTAGGATTAAGGATAGGGGTTTATGAAAGAGAAATGGGCTCTGGCATCCCATACTCACTCACCACATGCTGTTACTTCAATGTGGTCTTCTGTAGGAGAAAACAAGGGGGGGTATTGGTTACTGCCGCCAGACGGGCTATCCAAAGTAAGGCCCAAAAAACTGCCAAACGCAGTGCCACTACTTTTACAGAGCCGAGAACCCTAGAACAGAGAGTTAAGACAAGCACCCTAAACACGCATCCAGTGGACCGTCAGCCTGTTTGTCGGCCTTAACATGAAAAAAATGTGGATTCACTCAAATCTGTATATTATATTGAATCGTTACAGCCGATGTACTCGCATCCAGCGACAATGTCTGATCTCCGACATGGATTGTCTCCGTCAACCGAGCACTTACAGCTACAATTTCATAACCTTCACCGCGCACATCTACATGCCCTCAGGAAGTGTAAGATTCACTTTATATTCACCTAATCAATTAGCCTCAGGAATGCTTGCAATTAGTTCATTATTTAGCAATCTGTATTAATATCAAAAGAGGTAAAGTTTGTATATTTGTTTGTAAAATTTAAAAAATCTTTCTACTCTCAATCTCAATAGTAAGGTCGCATAAATATAGCTAAAACTGGTAAAAGAAATAAAAGTGGAAAGTGGTATTGATTTTCAGGTGGATCTATTCACGATGCACGGCCCTGATTGGAGTTCGTCGGTGGTCACATTCGAGATGAGGCTCGTCGGAGTACAGGCTCCTCCAAACGTCACTCCTGCAGAACTTAACTGTTTCGAGTGAGTAAATGCGTTATGGCACTCTAGGTCGATCTGCACCTCTTACTTAGGCCCTTCGCAGATTACGATACTCAACGACTAGTATTCTACGCAAGTCTCGAGTTTGAGTACCCATGGATAGAGTATTTCACATACATCAGTACCTCTACCATGAGTTATAATGACCGTACTCGCTAGCGAGAGCATAAAATATTTATATGGAAAATTGTCAATGTTGACAGTTTTTCATATAAATGTTTTACGCTCTCGCTAGCGAGTGCGGTCATTGTAAACTCATGGTAAAGGTACTGCATGGTGAATCGCACACTTCGGTATTCTACGCGTTTGCGACTAATCTTGCGATCTTAAAAATGGCGGCGGAGCAAGAATTACAATACTAACATTGATTGATTCCTATTTTAATATCATAACAATCATAATTAATTTGAAAGGGAGTTGGTTTGTTAATCTTTTAAGCCTTAACTACTCAATCATGAACTTTTGCATACATGTTGTCAGGGATTTTAGATTTTCATCTATAATAGAAAAAAATTATAATGTTCCTGAGAAACGGTGGCGCAGTCGCAGGCAAAAGTTAGTTTATAATAAATGTTTAAACGAAAATGAAATATATAGCTGTATATACATGTATTATTATTATTATTATTAATTATGTAATATTATAAATGCGAAAGTTTGTATGTTTGTTTCTCAATCAGACAAAAATTTTCAGACAGATATTTTCACTTGTGAAAGTCTCCATTTTCTTTAATTAACGTTTAAAATAACATGTTTCTTATTCGTACACAACAACATTTATTTTCTCCATTCAACTACAATTAGCTTCTATTTGACAATCAACAAAAAACCAAAGTTACAAACCAGACAGTAACTTAAAAGTATAAACCTCATCAAAAACGACTCAACTTGACACACAGATAGATTATTACCTGGATTAATATATAGGATATTTTTTATATATGCTAGCTGCTTCTGACCTTACATTAATAACTAAAATTATGTCCAGCAGTGGACGTCCTACGGCTAAGATGATGAATTGCTTTTTTAATGTTCAAGTGGCAGTGGACGTTCCCCATTGATGATATTTTTTCATTATTTAAATAGCGTTATTTTTGTTGCAGCATGCGACCGATGAACAACATATGTGTTGTGTCACTCCTGTGTTCACTGGACGGTCCACAAGTAGCCGAACTGGAACTCACTATGTCTCTGCACACGCGCGGACAATTCGCGGGGAGCGCCGTCGCCAGACTTATCATCATCGTATCGCAATATGACTATTGATTAAGAAAATGTCATTACGACAGGCAAGGATAAGGGAGAAACTACTTTTATTCAGATCAATTCAGCTTTTGTCCATAAAAACAGCAGTTTTATATAGAGATGTGTACGCGTTCGTTCAGCTTTACAAGTCTATTCAGCTTTCGCTCCAAACAGGCGAAAATGAGAATTGTGTTTTATCATTTGCATGCTAACGATCAGATTTTTTGCGGATACGGATGCGATTTTTTAAAGGATCACTTACGCAAATGCAGACTTCAAGTTTTTTTTTAATAGATTAAATTTTTTATGCAGAAATAAATGATTGAAGTTAATCATTTTAATAAATTTTAATTAATTAATCAAACTTTTAATTGAAACAATTTATAATTTCATAATTTATCTTTGGCACTGGCTCCATTTCCGCATCCGCAAAACATTCGCATTGATCACGGTAGCGGATGTCTTTACGGAAGTTCCGTATTTGCAACAACCCTGCTAACGACAGTGAACAGCGCTGTTCCGCCGCGTTCAGCGCTGTACGCGGACCGTTATAACTCTGTCGCCGAGTTGCGACTAACGATTCTCAGTGATTCAGCGTTGTACGCAGCCGGTAGAAGCTGTTCAGCGGAAATAGTGCGCTATGACGGCCGTAAGCGACTGATAGAAGCAGAACTGTATGTGTACTCAGTAGTTACTCCCTTAGCTTGACAGAAAATAAATTTAAAGGCCGGCACTGACAGACGGTACGGCACGACACGACGCAGTAAAGGATTTTTTTCCTAAAGATGATGATCATAGCACTCACATTCTTTTATTTCAACACTAGAGACCGGTGATACCATGTGATGCTTCGGCACATGCGGCATGCAATGGAGTGTGAGTGCTATGATCATTGCAATAAGGTTAAAACCCTATGCTGTGCCTTGACGTGCCATAGCGTCAGTCAGCGCTGGCTCTATTGCCCTAACTCACTTGGACTAGGAAGCAAAAACTTGGTTTTTTTACGCTATTAAAAACAACATACAATGCGCGCGAATTCCGAGGATAGGTACTACTGTTATGTCATTTACAAATGCTACTGTGACTGTCGTCATGTTGCCCTCAATATGTAGATAATTATTATTTCAAAACAAACAATTGTACATATAGAGGTAATCATTTAAACTTGATAGTATGTAATCTCATTACATTGAAAATGAAAAAAAAAATATCAGCACAATTTGGAAAAACTTATTATGTAATTTAAATATAATGACTATAATTTACAGTCGGGGTAAGAAAAGGTTCATCACCTTAAAGTCTAAATTTGCTTGCACCAAGGATGCTGCTATGTTGATTTTATAAGTGTTTACATGTTGTTTAAGTAGTGGCAAATGGGAATAATCCACCCCAAATATCTCCAATATCGTAGTGTTAGCGACTGGGAGAAATTATCCCATTTCTGACCACTTCTGACGAAAATTGTGGTGACAAATAGGAACTCCGCAATTATCAGTCATCCCGAAATTTCATTTCAAACGTCTGTCAGTTGTTTGCTTAATGCTTTAGTTTCAATAGAGTCTACGACTTGATAAAGGCATAAATATGAAAACTGACGAAGGTTTTCGCACTCCTAACTGTACATATACTTACCTATTAGAAATTATGTTCAAAGGATCTATAGTAATGTTGGGTAAGAATTTTATTTATGCATTTTAAATGTATTGATTTGAAATAAATTAATTTGTGATAACTACTTTAGTTTTATTTTAGAATCAATCTAGTCAGACCACACCTCTCTATAGACAAAAATTAAAGAAAAAAATATACTTCTTTAAAGTAAATTTACATTAAAATGAACAAGCGTAAACGTACAATAACATTGAAATGTCTAATATAAACATATGAAATAAAAGAGACATAAAATAAAATAAATGTAATTTATTATATTATTTTGAGACAGATTTTTATAAAAAAATATAAAACATTTTAAAACCAAGGGCTACGCCACTCACATTGACTTACTTTTAAAACTGTTTATTAAATTATACATAACTGAGTAGTGCTTTAGAAAATAAGTTATGTCTGGAGGCCCTGGGATCTTGGGCCATAATTTAAATATAAACAATATAAACATTTAAAACATGAAACAAACATACACTTCAATTCTATATAACTAAATCATAGCATCACACAATGACTTTAAATCTAACTAAATTAATATACATCATATATACATAAATAAATCATAAAATAGGTACACAATGACTTAAATCTATTTCACAGCTATGCCTTCATACAGTCTCAATTTTGATTTAGATAAAGACGCTAGGATAGATTTTTCATTTAGTTCCACTGAAAATAAGTCTAGTATTGGATCTGTTACTGCTAAAGACAAGGTTTTCGTACCATTCATTCCATTGAGACATAGTATAAAATCACTTTCTGAATAAGCCGCCACCCATTCGGCTCTCGAAGCCCTAACAAAAGTTGAGCGAGAAGGGAAAGACGAAGTCAAAGAACCTTGAAAAGTTTGTACCAATTCACAATTGATATTTTGTTTATTACAATGGACTTTGAAAACACACAATTTAGATCGTTCAGTTTTCACTGTTGGTCGTGATGAGGCAAGCAAACAATTCGACTGCCTGTCATAACTTAGTGAACTAAATGGTCCTTCGACGGTAAGTCGACAAGGCTTCCGTTGTACAGCAACGGTTGGAGTCCAGATGTAACATGAGTTTAATAGACAGGCAACCAACCCGTTCAAAGTCGACTGCAAAGATATCACAGGCGACATTTCTAGTGGAGACCCTACTCCTAACAATTCCGCAGTATTTCTCAAATCATACTGCAAGACTGTACCACCGGCGCAACCCAAGTAGAAATTTTCAGGCCTACAATGATCCCAGGTGCACGACCATATTTGCTTTCCGGTTTTTATCTTCGTAATCGATGTCATATCTTGGTTAGTGATTCTCGCAGTCTTATCCAAAGATGCGGTTAAAAGTAGGTCCAGGTTCTGAGAATAAGCCAAGTCCTTGATTTCATTTGTGTGAAAACATTTCAACTGACCCAATGTGTTGTCAACAAGACTTGCTCTAGCGATACCATATCGCGACAACAAATTTGTGCTTTTATTGGAGATAAACAGCTCATTACTCCGACTGTTATATTCCATTACTCTAAAAGCACATTCACCATCCTTGCAAATTTCTATAGTCTTATCCAGTTTAAATGTCCATTCTTTTTTAATCATATTTTGCCTTATGTCACATTTCAATTCTTTTGTAATTAATAGCTCAGTATTTAACTGAATGTTTTCTTTTATTAATGGACCCATTGCCTTATATAAGTTTGTACTTTCTGTATCATCAAAACAGAGTAATCGTTTCGCGTAAATTATTCTCAAGTCTCTCACGTTAGCCTTTTTGTTGCAGGTCGGGCATGATTTTTTCTCAAAAGGCTGACTTTGAAGCCACTTTTCTATGCATACTGAACCAAATATGTGTCCACACTTTAGAGAGACAAGTCTGTGATTACCTAAAGTCGTACATGTTTCAAAGCAAATTGTGCAATCTACCCCATCATCCTCATCGTCAGAGTCTATTAAATGTTTAGTTTTAGCAGCGGGCCCTCCGTTATGCGGGCTTCCTCGCTTTTTGTTCGGGTTACTATTAATGGACTGCAAGAATGTGCTGTTTTCATTTGAAGCATCTATTTCTTCCATATTTGGTAAATATGCAAGATTAATAAATTTATAGACGGCGTTCCATGAATGGTGTATTTGAGATTTTTACTAATGGCTCATTGGACAATCTGAAATGAAAAAAAATTACTAACTACAATTTGAAGTCGCTTTCCGCGTGTTTGTATGGCCGCTAACCTGAGGGCCACGAAAACAACGCTGGAAACGAATTCGCTTTACAATGCAAGCGCTAGCGTCGAGTGTCAAAAACAAATTATGGTTTCGTGGCCCAGACATAAGTCCTAAACCACGCAACCGATTTTGATGCGGTTTTCACCATCAGTTAGATAATTTTTCATAGAATATTTATATAAGTACAATAATAATAATGCATTTATTACTGTCACACAATGACAAAACCACAGAATATGCAGACAATGTTAACCTAATTGTTACATAACCTAACATACAAGCAATGGTTGTAACTGTATGAGAGCTTGGTGCTCGTAGTAAGTATTAAAAGTACCTGTGTTACACACCACCCACTACTCCGCAGATTGCACAAAGCATAATACCCACAACACAAATAGCAAAAAATAAAAAATAAAAAAAACAAATACAATTTTTAAGACTAAATACAAACTATAAATATCAAATACTAAAAGACATTAGAGTTGACGAATATTTTTTTCCGTTTCTTCATAATCATTTTTGCAGTAAATAAAGAGTTTGGAGTCGATAGGTATTTAGCTTTATTATTTTCCCAAAAATCACCAAGACAAAATTATTTGATAGCACGTCTATGCCTCATTTGAACATACTATAGCCGCTATACTTTATAAAGTTACGCGGGCGAAGCCGCGTGCAACAGCCAGTATAAAATAAACTAACTGTTCTGAAATCCAACATGTGCAGTTGGAGGATTTCTACATCTAAACATTGGTCACACATTAATATTTAGCTTATTTTCATGTACCTTTCAAATAAGTGCAGTGGTTCCGGCAATAAACTCTCCCCCCCCCCCCCCCTCCTTTTTTTTAACCCCCGACGCCCAACCCAAAAACTGAGTACCTTAAATACTTAGATACATTTTTGGTCTTCCTATAATACTTATACACAAACACAACATTATACATTTCTATTTACTACAAGCTATAATTCAATTTATTTATAAACTAAACCCCGACTTTCTATTGAGCCCAAACACGCTATATCTGCTGTTATTTGCTGAGGAGATGGGTGTCCCGCAGACTACTTGATGCTGCAGCATCAGATCAATGGAAATACTAGGCACCGAAATAACATATCAAATTTCATATCAATGGAACCTGTGAAAGTTAGTGAAATCCCTTCGTCAACAAGGAAATTGACAGATCTTTTTCACAATATATAGCTAAGAACCATCTCGATCACGTCAGTTTTCAACAACAACAAAAAGGATCAAAATCAGTCCATGTCATAAGCTTGACGGTCCATACACGACAAACATCCCATTTTTGCGTCGGGCGTCGGGGTTAAAAAATGACGCTCAGTGTAGTTACAAATATAGCTAATAACAGCTGACCCGGCGAACTTCGTATCGCCTCAAAATAAAAACCAGAAAATTTTATTTTCTTATACAAATTGTATAAGAAAATTCATTTTATTCACAATTATTTTCGTGAATATTTCAGGTGTTTTACTCAGATAAAATAAAAACTAAAAATAGAACCCTGTGAATGACAAAGTAAAGTCTGTAAAAATACGCCTTCGCCATGTACATATACGATTATACCATGTTATACGCACACAAATGCAATGAAACTACGCCTCGTCTTGTATATAAATGAAAATAATATATATATTTAGCAGAAGAACAAAGTACCCACATAAAAGTAACATAAAAGTAATAGGTAATACTACCGCGCTTATTACATAATTTAAAGTATCTACCTAATGTTTTTAAACAAAATGTTCTAATTTATCAGACAAATTAAAATTAAAATGACAAGAGAAAATAAAAGTAACGAAAACTCATGTTATATTATTATTATTATTATTTATCTACATCAAATATATTACCTGGTATCAAAGATTTAGTTAAGTAAATCTATGCCTGGTATTGAAAATTCCTTCCTTCACACGAGAAATTTCTGGACGATCATTATCAATGCATTTTATTATTATTAAATGGATTAATACTTTACAAAATTAAACAATACAGGAAAATATAAATTTGGTAATGTTTAGTACACAGCATACTGTATACTCATTCCGGTTTTCCAGTGTTTTTTAAATTTGTAATCAATTTGTAAATAAATAAATAATCACTTTCTGTCCCTCTCTTTCTCAAGTTTGTGTCACAGACTATATGCCATATCTCACTGACACAGACCTTACTTATGGTCAGTGTCTGTATTTCAATTAGTGATGTGCCGGATATCCGAAGAAGAAAGATCCGTATCCGTATCTGTTACTTTTTGGCGGATCTTTTACGTATCCATTACCTTATTAATTTTCAATTCATAAGTATATGAAATATGAAATTATATATATAGGTGATTAGGTAGAAATGGAAAATTATTTGGCACTTTTATAATGCAAACATTTATCGTAGTGAGTACAATACCAATAGTACATACATAACTCAAAGGTACTAAATCAACTATCTTTATAATGAGATCAATCACAAATCTTTGTAATAAGCCTATTAAAATAATGATATATTTTAATATTATAGGAACTTTTATAAAATATTAATTCAAATATCTTTATAATAAGATCAATTGAGTTTAAATCTTTATAAGCTTAATAAAATAATGAAATATTTAAATATTAAAGAAAGTTATAAGATCACTTTTGTAATGAGAAAACCAAAACTTAAATGTTCGTAATATTTTAATTTCTAATTAAATGATTAGAAAGAAAGACTTGCGCAATGCAAGTCGAAACATGCTCTGCTTGTCACTGTCACGCAAAGCGTCAAGTGGCAGGCGTCAACTATCGTTTCAAGCTTACGCGCACCGTTTCTTGAGTAAGAAAGTTAAGATCCGTATCCGCGGATATACATTTTTAATGATCCGGCACATCACTAGTTTCTATCCATCCATCCATTCTCACCATCTTCACAATCTTTATTGTCACTGTCAAAAAAATAATGTTAATGGTAGGGGAGCCCACGATGCTAAATGTGGACTTACTCGAGCGTCGTGGGGTCCTATTGGATTTTGAAGATTAGATGGTAGGAAGAAAAAAGGTTATATAATATTTTTCTTTTCCACGGTGGGGTGAGCGTCTACAGGCGTTCAAAAGTTAGTAGACGCTGTATTAAAAAAAATCCTCCAGATGATCAGCACGATTCAGAATCAGCACGATCAGGAATTCAGGCTGAACCGTCTGCATTTTAAATGGGAGCTTAGTTTGAGTTCACCTAACATCCCTTCTGAAAATCTGATGCGCTCGAGTTGTAGATATTTAAATTTTTACCCCAACCCCCACCAGCCCCACCATCCAAACCGGCAGATTAATACATATCCGTTATCGGAGACACGTGGGGAATATTGTTTTCATACAATACAATGAAATGATCACTGCGGAATTTCTGGCGGGAGCGGGGATTCCGCTCCGCCGCCCGCAAGTGCGAAAAGGGGCTAAATCCCAAAATCGATTCTTGGGCTCCCATTTATATATTGTGATTTGGCCTAGAAAATCAAGTCAGACTGAAATCAACTACTAGTATTACATATTAGTCACGTAACCACCGCGACGAAGCTTTTTTTTATTCTTTAGTGAGGATATTTGTTATTCTCACGTAAAAATTACTGAACGGATTTGCATTAAGTTTGTCACACAGATAGTTTATTACCTGGATTAAGTTTTTATCGTGGAAAAATTTTAGGTTTCCGAGAGATTGTCTAAAAATATTAAAAAATTGGGCGCCACCGTCACCGAATTTCTTTGAGCTTTAGCAGCTTCTGTTTATGATGAAGCAACCGCTGCATCTCAAATATGGAGGTTCCGCCACTTTGAATCTTTGAGTAGTGGCAAGGCACTGCGTTTCGCAATCATCTGGGCACGTAGTCACGCAGTCATTTGGGCAGCCCATCTGGCGGCAGTAACCACCCCGTTACAACCGTGAAATAACAGAGCCTATTTTCCCTAGGTATCCCAATCCTGCTTGCAGTCGGCAGAACGACTCAATTGCAAAAAACCCATACTTGCAGCACCTTTAATATGTCATTAACTATAGCATTATTCGAGTTATCATTTTGACAGATTTTTATTTCGTCAGATTCTTGCAATAAATAGATAAATAGTATCCTCTCTCGAAAATCCTCGCTATCGTACTATGGTTGGCAGCGCCGCTGCTTGGTGTTGGTACAGTACAGTTGACCGGACACTTGCAGCACCTGTAGCATTGCTTGTGTTAGTTAGGTATGGGCGACGGTAGCCAAGTCACCTACCTACCATCAACTGGACCATCAGCCTATCTGTCGCCTTACCATAAAAAAGCAATACCAAAATTGTTCCATCCTATAAGTGTATGCAAACATTGAGTACTTATTGAGTTTATTGCCACTAGTTCAATTGACATTATTATAATTATATTTATTTTAATTAAATTAAAACCTTATTTTTAAAAACCCAAGTAAGTATGTATAATTATTTTATTTTGGTGAAGTTTGAAAAATAAACTTTTATTGCTTATGTAGGAAAAGTCTTCAGTCATCATTCATACAGAGATCGTCAGGATCAAGATCATTCGTTTTCCTTAATTAGGATGCACACTTTGCATATCAGTGTCGTCTTGTTCCTGATCCGTCTTCTACCGTTTGGGAAAGCAGACCGAATGGTCATTGACCAATTAGGAAAATAGACGGAATGCTCCGGAAGGGAATAAACCGGGGTATTGTATTATTAAAAAAGAATTCCAATGATAACTTATCTAAAGATTTTTGGTGAATAATCTACTTGAACTAGTGAAAAAAGACCAACCGGAGAAAGTCAATGAATATTCTGAACCTTGGTGTTTCCTTTTTGACTATCTCCAATAGGTATTTATTTACCTACTGCATAGGTCATAAATATTGAAAACCCAAGCAAAGCCGACTTAAGAGATTTTGAGACACTGGACATTCCGAAATTTAGACATTGGTCATTTTGGAACACAGGACATTTTCATCTGACCCCAGTAGTTCATTCTCTAATTTCATATGGAATAAAAAATAAAACATTTAAATTATTAGAAAAAAAAACCTTTATTTTAAGGAATCATGACTTACATGACATATCAGTCTTAATTAAATGCACTAAAATAAACAATTCTAGTTAGGAACTTAGGAATTACAACAATGAAAATAAATAGGATTAAGTAACTGAATGTGAAGTTTTTTAAAATATTTACTTTTCCTGACCATTGGCGGCGGGCTGAGACGATTGATCCTTAATTTCCTTTCTGACGGGACCAGTTTGCGAAATGGGTACCGAGCGTGAATTCTTCAATTGAGGAGCTGTTTTTGGTGCAATAATGGACAAAACTCCATCCGATGAAAGTTTAGATTCGACGGTTTCTGGATTACAGCCCTCCGGAATTGCGTAGCGGCGAGTGAACTGACGAGATACGTAGCCATGTTCATCTTGTTTCTCTTCATGCTTGCCCTCAACTATAATATATCCGTCCAGGGTCTTCACGGAGATGTCTTCGGGTGCGAAGTGCTGTACGTCCAAATTAACTTGGAATTTTTCTTTATCGCATTTTATAGTAGAGCCGACGTCTCTCGCGGCAGCCGCTAGCTGACGCCAAGGTCTGTAATAGTCCCTGGACAACATAGGTGCTACGGCAGCCGTGAGGAGATCGTCCGGGGTCAAAGTTATTCCGAACTCTTGATCTCGCAGCCGGTGCGGGTGCTCCAAGCCGAAGAAAAATGGTAGCAGAGACATTTGTGGAGGTTTCTTGTTTTAACAAAACTGACAAATTGCTTCGCTATTACACTCTTGAGAACTTTCACAATCTTTTACTTTGGTCACAACTCAATAGAAGTAAATAATGCGCAGTTCAATTGAAAATCACCAGCGAAATGTTAATTCGAGTCGTCTGAGCGTTTGACAAACAATGATGTCGATACGCCGGCCGGCATAATATTTATATGTTGCCAACATGGCAGTGCCATCTGGGGTTCAGTAGAATGTTCGCGAAATATTGTAGTGTGGCGTGTGTTGCCGAGCGATATTCTAGAATCACTAGAATGTGTGCGTAGCCGACCACTGTAAACACGATACCTAGTGCCATCTGGCGTCGAGTAGAATGTACAAAAAAGATTGTAGTGTGACTAGTGTTTCCGATCTATATTCTAGAACATTCTAGAATGTGTGCGTTAACCACACGCATGCTCGTAGTCAGATAGCACAGGATACCATAACTAAAATATACCTACATATTATGCCCCGCTGTATAGCGGATATTATTAATAATTAGTTAATGATTGTAAGTTGTTTTGATGTTGGTATATTGTAATATAATCCGAAATCTCTTTAGTGTGGTACTAAACCACTAAAGAGATTTTGATACAGTTTTCACTAATGAAAAGAGCCATAAACAAGTGTGGTTGGTTAATGTTGTACGTGATTGTATAAATTAAAGATACGGATTACGACGGATTAAGAATTATATTTTACAAAGAAAGTTATTATATGAACATGACAAATTGGTGACAAATTTAATATAAGTGACAACATACATATGACATAAAAATATATTAAAAAGTATTAAAAGTAAAACGAAAAAGTATGTATAACGCAAATGAGTATTTACAACAAGTCGCTACATCAGCCCCCCCGGAGACCTTTAGGTCGATAAACGTTTGGGAAAACAAACACGACGACCCGATCTTGTTCTGCGTTCCGGAGCGGGCTGTTGAGGTGAAACAACAGCACGTTCGCTAGAAGTTGTAGGTGCCAGACTGGGCTCCTCTAGTATATATGCTGGTTTCAAACGGTCAATGGAAACATTATTCGATTTTCCTTTGATATCGAGCTTAAAAAATTTATCTGCACGGTTTATTACACGATAGGGTCCGGAAAATGTCGGTTGCAACGGTTTTCGAACAGAATCATCCCTTACGAAAACGTGAGAAGCTGTTTTCAAGTCTTTATGAACGAAAACTTTTGGCATTCCGTGACGAACCGTTATCGTAGGTTGCAGTTTTCGCATTTGCAATTGCAGTCGGGACAGGAAATCTGTATAATCGATTACATTTTTACTTGAGCTCTCGAAGAAATCTCCAGGTAAACGCAATTGTTCACCATACACCAGATCTGCGGTGGAAGCTGAAATGTCCTCTTTATAGGCCGTTCTTATACCTAAAAGTACAAAAGGCAAGGCTTCCAACCAATCTTCACTTTCGTGACACTTGATGGCTGCTTTCATTTGCCTGTGGAATCGTTCCACTAAGCCATTGGCTGCAGGATGGTAAGCCGTTGTCATGAAATGTTCAGCTCCGATCATCTTCGCCAAACGTCGAAATGTGTCAGAAATAAATTGTCGTCCTCTGTCCGTCGTGATACGTTTTGGGCAACCAAATCTGGAAATCCATCCGAAAACAAATGCTTGAGTGATGGTTTCCGCTTTGATATCGGCGATTGGCATCACTTCAGGCCATCTCATAAAACGATCCACTGCAGTCAAGCAATATCGATAACCACGACACAGCGGCAGGGGACCAACTATATCAATATGTACATGAGCGAAACGTTCGGATGGTGGAACAAATGTTTTTATCGGCGAATGTACATGCCTAGAAACTTTACTACGTTGGCATTGTAGACATGCTCTTGCCCATTCACGACCGTCTTTATTTATTCCCGTCGGGGTCACCAAATTTGTGGTTGGTTAATGTTGTACGTGATTGTATAAATTAAAGATACGGATTACGACGGATTAAGAATTATATTTTACAAAGAAAGTTATTATATGAACATGACAAATTGGTGACAAATTTAATATAAGTGACAACATACATATGACATAAAAATATATTAAAAAGTATTAAAAGTAAAACGAAAAAGTATGTATAACGCAAATGAGTATTTACAACAAGGCGCTACACAAGAAAGGTTTGTGTATGTTTTGCAAAAAAGTACATTCGTGCGAAACCAGGGGCGGGTTGCTAGTAATAACTACAGATAACTATTATGTTCGGTTGTAAGTATTGTATTCTCAACCAAACCATTCAACAGATTTTGATACAGTTTTCACTAAGTAAATACAGCTCTGTTGGAAAGAGTAATAATGAGAAAGGTTTGTGTATATAAAATTGCACCCATACCAACCCGGAGCTGGTTACTAGTGCAATAGAATATAAATATTCAAGTAAACAATATGTATAACTACAAAATTACGTGACAACTAAGTAACGTAATTTTATAGTTATCGTCATAACTTCAATATCAGAGGAATGAATCTTCTGTTTATTATTAAATGCATTTAAATTGTAATCTGCGGCTGTCCTTAGTTTCATGCCCCACCCGAGTTACACGTAAATCGTTCATTCAAGTAATTTCTAGAATAAGCTATAAGATCACTAGAGGGATAAAATGAGTATAGTGATAATAAGCGAGGTATGTAGTTTCAGAGTAAATAGTACTTAACCAGTAAGTACTATTTACTCTATGGTAGTTTCTATGCTATTCTAGATTTTTTTTCGTAACATTCATTCTAGATTTGATTTTATTAAAAATTTATATGTGTTAATATGTATTTACCTACCTACGCTTTCTGAATTAAAATATGACGAAATAAAAACCGACTGCTCTCTTGATAATGTTTTTTTTGAAATCTTATTAAGAACAATTTCACAAATACTGTCTCGCCCAAGGAACATAAAATATATACTCTAGCCAGACATAAAATATAACATAAAATATATGTTCTGTGGTCTCGCCTAACCTTGACACTGGCAGAATCAAGGCAGAACAGAATCTTCGTAGAATTCAAATGGGGCCATAACCATGCCATAACAACAAAATTTGAATTGGTACAATTTTACACTTACAGTGTTTTTCTTTAGCAACTTTATGTAACAAGTGTATTTAATTAGTAGGTATTTACTAATTGTGGAGTTCACTAGTAATAGTGTAGGTTTTTAGGTATTTAATTATTGTTTTGTTGTCTTTCAATTCAACTATAATAAAGTATGGGGAAACGAACGTCTCTTAAGGATTACAGAAACCACAATTACTCTGGTCCAAGAAAAAGTCGCAAACAGTCAGGGACAAATTAAAAGATTTCATGGTGTAATTACAAGGTACGCACCCTTACTATTTATTTACACGACACCTACTACTTTATTACAGTTTCAGTTCAGTAGATCATCTGTCTGTCTGCCACCCTTTTTAATATTAAAAAAATAACGACACCACTTTCTTTGAAGTACTTTAAAAGCAGTTTTTTCCATTCTATTAAGGTCTAGGTACATGTAATTAGTAACAAGGTAGTTGCATTAATTATTAGGTACTTTTACTTACAATGCACTGAACTACAGCTAAATTTATCTCCACTCTCTGCCACTTCTCAGATTAGGTATATTATTGTGATCTAACCAAATGCCTTGTTCTATTGATTTTCATTTCATCTTATTTTAAATTCATTTCGATTGGCGACCCACTCCTGGCCTCGCACAAATGCAATTTTTTCTGCAAACTATATACATACACAAACCTTCCTTCCTTTACTGCTGATACCGAATCTTGATATAATTTCTAGATGGGACATATTTTTTCAGAAGCTCACCTGGGCTAAACACCAAAGTGAGAGAAGATTTAATAATAAAGAACAATGATTAGATGATTAATTATGCCGTATCAAAGATGAACTATGAAGTAGTAGTAAGTAACCATCATAGAATTTATTTCATGTTGACAATTTGACATTGTACTGTACTGTTTGTTGTGCCCAAAAACTGCTGTTGTTGTTGTTGTCACTGGAGAAGAGTCGCGCTTATTCATTTTCTATGTAATCATACTAAGGCGATGGTAACCACCTATATACCTTCAAGTGGACCGTCAGCCTGTCTGTCAATCTTAACATTAAAACACTAATAATAGTAAGTATAAGCTATATTTTATTATACTTACTATTATTGGTGTCCTGATTGGGCATTAAAAAAATATTGTAAATCTACATATATCTATACACACAATAAAATAGAAAACGAGCCGTGTCAATTTGTACGTACAAATTGTTGTACTTGTTACCGAGGCAAAAAAAAATAGTTTTTAGAATTTTTGACTGTTTGTCTGTGCAAGCTATTCTAAGAAACGGCTTAACCGATTTGAATGCAGATATCACTGATGTATTGTAGCAAGCTTCCAGTAATATTTGTAGTCGTATTTTAAGAAATTTGTATATTTACTTTTTGTAAAGTTTATTTAATTTATAAAGTATCAACAACATAACATTATCGACTAATTAATTATTTTTAATTTTAATCTTTTATCATATCAGTAATTAGTATGGAAAATTATAATATATTACAACAGATCAAGATCATTTGGTCACGCTGCACAGTGAGACTTGCATGCGTAGAGCAACGGCGGGGATTTCTTGGGGAAGCGGGCGGCGCGGGCCGCGGCCCCCGAAACAGTTCAATTTGCGCACTCGAACATTGAGGGCAGACGCGAGTGGGTTTTCTACGAATGAATTTTACGAGAATCGTTTAAAAAAATAATTATAATGGTGCACGGCTGTTCTGTGTATGGATGTGTCTCGACAGCGAAACAAAACAAGGATTTAAAATTTCATAGATTTCCCCGTGACGCGAGGTAAGTTTTTCATATAAGTAAATAAGTATTACATATTTATAGTTATATTTATATAATTATTTGTGACTACATGCTAACCAGACTTTTGCGACAAAATAGGCATGACTAAACTGTATAATATAAAAAAAAAAATTTGAAAATATATCTTCTGCAAATAATCTTAACATATTTAATTCTATAACATAATAATTATATTAGAAACTGGTATGAATAACGATCCACAACACCAGTGGCACCATCCATACAGTTCGGCATAGAAGTAGGAATAATACCAGTAGACATCGATGACCAGTAGTAACAGTTTATAATTCTATGCAGTTCTGCAACAAATGTGCTTGAGTAGCAAGACCCAGTCATATCCAGCAAAAAGGCAAAGAAATCAAAATGAACACAAAAAGCTGATTTTTGGATATTGTGTGGAATATCCAAAAATCAGCTTAACTTCAAATAATTGTCGACCAAGATTTCCCAAAAGCTCTCGCCGCCATCTTGAAAAAGGGGTAAATTTTTATTTTTTTCCGATAACTCTGCTCTCCATCATGATAATATATTTTTTGTTGCTCTACAATTTAGGTTATAAGCATTTTTCTTTTATTGTTGATCGTCGTTGATATATCGGACGAGAAAGTTTAAAAATGATATGTTGAAACTTGTTTTTTGCTGTTCTCTCTTTTCTCGTAAAACATGCTTGGTTATTTAAATGAAATGAGGTGTAGGTACAGTCGACCGCACATTAAACGTACCTAACACTGGTAGGTAGAACGATTTTTGTATATGTGTGTGTTGAGCTCGAAGTTTGTTTTTATTTTATTGGATAGTTTTCTTTCCAGGTGCCAGATATGGATAGACGCTTGTCAAAGACCTGATTTGAAAGACAAAAACATTGAACAATTATATAACATGTACGTATGTAGCTTACACTTTGAAGAATGGATGTACATGAAAAAAAAATTAAAAAGCGCTGCTATTCCCATATTAAACTTGCCACCTAATTCAATAAACCTCACGACTACACAAACTCAAACCCCAAGAATAGAGATTATACAGGATTTGCATACTAGAGGTGTTCAATATCAGATCGACGTTAGTTCAGTAGGTTCATCTGTTGCGGCATCTACTAGTGCCCAAACATCGCAGACTACAAAAAAATTAAAAGATCATAGCCCAAGAATGAAAAAAGGTACTTGTAATAAAATAATTACATAATGATAAACACATTTATTTTATTTTGTATTTTGCTATAACCCCCGCATAGGTATATCCGCGTGTGAGTGACAGCGTAGGTAAGTACCTTCACGGATGGTCTTCATCTTCCCACAACTATGAATGTACTATTACACCATGGAAATGGTGTAATAGTACATTCAAAAGAATACAACTTTTGAGATTTATTGAGGTTTGGTTTGGTGGCGTTAAAACTAACCAGGTTCCTGTCACCTCATTGGGATACAAGATTCAAGGTAGACAATTCGCTCAACCATTGCTTCTCTCAAAATTATGGTCAAATTAGCACCAGCAATTTCTAGTAAACGAACGGCTTTTTAATTTGTCGTAGTTGCTATAAATCTATTGAGTATTGACGGATTTGAGACAAGTGACAAGTAAACTTTTTGCACAAAGCAGTTAAATTCAGTGAATAGGTATTTAAAAAAAATTTCGTTTCGGTTTCGGAATCAGTCAAAACAGTCGGCAGGTATTGATCAAATGTTAAGGTTAAGGAGTAAGGACACTTAAGTTTAACGTTCGTACCACGGGTGGTAAACTGCGTTCCATAATTCGAAGGAGTAATTAGACAGGGCTTAATGTCAAATTTTAAAATAATGTTACCAACGTTTTTTCCGTAATGCTGTACTAATATCAGTTTTACCATAGAGTAATTAGTACTTTACAGGTTTTACTTATCTAAATAGTTATATTTTTGATCTGGTTTTAATGATTTAACTTTTGTATTATTGTTATTTTAAGGTTTGAATTTCGTTTAAATGCATTACATATCTAATATTTTGTGATTATGTCACCTATGAAAATATTCTCATTATAAAAATTATTAAAATAGAAAAGAATTGCGACTTATAGAACGGACTTTGCAAAAAATATAAATTAAACAATAATTAATTTGTTAGCACCCTCTACTTCGGGTACATTAATTAAACTACTTCATGTTTAGTGCAAATACTTTTATCGTCCGACCGATATATCAGAACTACAATTCCAACTATAAGATATACGAACATACAAGGACCTCCCTTCGCGTTCGTTCAACTGACCGATACTCTTTTAATATCATTTATACCACCGAATGAATGAATCAGAGCACTTTTCAATCAACTTCAGTCGACATAAATAGCAGACGATATTAATTCTAAACTAATTAATGTTCTATAAAGCATTGATTACGGTTTTATAAAACCGTAAGTTTTTTAATAAGTTCGATTAGGTGACATCACTACTTTTGTATGGTCAAAAACCTGCAACCCAGGTAATGTCAAATTACTCCACCGAATTAAAAAACGCAGTATAATCTTTGTAGCTACCGTATCCATGTTATGTATAAGAAAATAAAACACACAACCACTAGCGGTTAAATATAGAAATAGCTCTGACAAGAGCTGTTTATATTAGCGATTAACGTGTTTTGGTATAGGAAAATAAAACACACACAACCATTAGCGGTTAAATATAGGAATAGCTCTGACAAGAGCTGTTTATGTTAGCGATCAACGTGTGTTCTTCACTTCACTTTCACTGGACACCAAACGGAGAACAATTACTCGAATAGAAGGCAGCAGCAGTCGTCGCAGTCGTCTTTATCGCAATGTTGTCCACGAGTTACACGAAATCCATGAGATGTTTCTTCCACGGCGTCCGGCGAGAAAATGGCCGACCGCACTACGCGACCTATATTTATAACCTCGCACCACCGCCGAGAGCGCATGCGTACTCGCGACTCGTGAAGCAACATCGTCCGTCTCACTCAACAAACTGTTTTCTCTGTCACACACCGTCACGTGACCATGTAAAAAATTGTATAAAAATAGGGCAATTTTTAATAAACAAACATTCCTGTACATACAACGACTGGAGTATTATTCAACACACCATAAACGCTAAAGTGGTGACCCCGACAGAAGAATATCCGACGAGGAAACTCTGCCCGACAGAAGAATATCCAACGAGGAAACTCTGCCCGACAGAAGAAAATCCGACTAGGAAGCTCAACCCAACAGAAGAATCCGACGAGGAACCTCTGCCCGACAATGAAGCCTTCGAGTAATGCTGAGGAAGCTGCCTAAAACGCAAATGTTGTAACTCAACGGAGGAAGCTGCCAAAAAAAATGTCCGCAATATCGCTGCCAACGCGAATTCCGGCATTCTGCAGTGACAGACGACCTCAACAAGTTTTCACCGTCTCCTCACCATCACAGAAAAATCCAACAACCACATCAGCAGCTGACATGCAATCTCTCGCCGATATTATTAAGAAACTGTCATCGGAAATAGCGGAACTCAAGGCCCAGTCAAGCTTCAGCCATCACTCTTCATCCCGCACAAGAAAACCGCCGCAGACCCGATCCCGTACACGCAGTATGACGTCACAATCATCATCGCAGTACTGCTTCTACCATAGAAATTTCAGAGCGAAGGCGAGACGCTGCACAGCGCCATGCACCTTTGTCAAGTCGGACTCATCGGAAAACTAAACAGAACGCTGGCAGCGTTGGTACCTAACTATTACCAGATAATGCCCATCCCTATTTAATACCTACCAATGATTATATAGGTACATTCCTTTCAATGAACTTAACTACCACTAAATTATTTTAGTTAAAATTTAATATATAAATTTTTTGTCATGTTAATATGTTAATAATATGTAAAATGTCTACACCTTGGAATTTTTTTTAGTAAACAATGAAGTTTCTTTTGACCATCTTAATGGAAGAAAATTGCATTATGACCACACATATTGCAACACGGCAGTTTTTGAACCACAAATCGAGCCTGTAAACACAGGTAACAATGTTTATATCTGGTCAAATATTGTTCAGGCGTATTTTTTAAATAGTAATGGTCTACAAGATTTACTAAATTTGGTACCAATAATAGCACGTACACACTTTTTTGGGCAATAAATGCTCTATTTATGTCAGGACTGTTGCACCATACAGTCAAGCTATACCTAAGGACCACAGCTACATATGATATGTCAATACTTGTGGATATGCATGTGCAGTGTAGTCTGTTAATCTGTTTCCTTAGTTAAAAATAAATTCAAGGATCACTAAAGCCTGTAGAAAAACAAAGGGGTGAGAGGGGCGGGGAAGTCAAATGTCAATCAGATGAAGTTAAAGTACTCTTGCCCATTTATAGCGCATTTGTACTGCAGCTGTCCGTCTGACATATAGTATCTACTATTTAGTATTTACTTTTTTGATGCCATTTCGCTCCATTATTTTGCAATGACAACGTTCTGTGTTTAGTGTTTTGTTTTTATTTATTTTTATTAGAAAATCCGTATGCAAATCTTCCCAGTAGCAATTACAAAGGTAAGTTGTATTATAACATTTATTGAAAGCGCATAACAACCACAGTTTTTCATCCAATTAAGCCAACAAGATTTTATATTGGGTCCATACATATGAAATTGGTGTTTTGTCGTACTGGTCACTTTGATCTCAAATATCTCCTCTTTGGTTAGGAATTCCAAATTCAAATTTATACAGCTATTTACTCATGCTTTTGTGTTTTGAAAACCGTAATTCATTTGTTTTTTCCTGAACTCATATACTTAATATAATCGAAATCCACCATAGTGCCCCTAAGGGTATACCTCGACCCTGCTGCGTTACATTACTCAACCGGCACAATAATGAAGAGATTTTAAATCGAATCATTACCTGTGATGAAACGCTCTTCGCAATGGCTGAACCCTGGCGAAGGCGAAATATATTTAAAAATATCGACTATGTTCCTCCCTTACAAAACGCCACTTTCATATGTAAGGACCTAATATTTTGCTTTCAAAAATCTAAACGCTCCTTTTTCACGAAGACTGTTTATTGTTTTATTACCAATTGGTTACAGATGCCTAGGAAGTGCTGCGTACCAGGATGTAAGTCAAATTATGACTCGATATTGAAAAATGGAGGTAAAGCAGTTTCCGTATTTTCATTCCCGCGAGATGAAAACCATAGAAGAACTTGGATTCGTGCTATTCCTCGGGCTGACTGGACTCCTTCATCGTGTTCTTTTGTATGCAGTGAACATTTTAACCCTAGAGAAATTATTCGTACGGAAATTGTGAAACATTATGGTACCATTGAAATGGTACCACTTAGAAATCCAAAATTAGTAGTTGGTGCAGTGCCTCATATTTTCCCCAATTTACCTATGTACTTGAGTAAATCTGTAAACAATAGAACCAACCCGTCACTGAAAAGAGGAAAAATTGAAAAACATCTGGTACAATTATGTGAAGATCATATGAAACAAGACTTGCTAGGTAACAGGATTTGCTAACCTTGTCGGTGAATTAGTCGTGTACATTTTATATTCTGGTTGAAAATTTAAAAAAAAAAATTATCACCTATACTTTTATACTGTATTACTCAACTGATGTTGTAGATAATGACGAAATGCCAACAATCAAAATAGTTAACATTATTCACATCAGTTCAAACTTGACAGTAAAAGTAATTCTTGGGAGTAATGATTTACCATTACCCCCCAATCTTAACGTTATGTTTTAAATCTCAAGGTATAAGAATTCTGTTTAATTTTTATTTAGAAAAGTCTATTAATTATTTGAACAAGTTTTTGATAATATTGAAGAGAATTCTTGTAGGTCTTGAAAACATTTAGATCAAAAATTATATTTAATGAAGAAACTTAAGCATTCAATTTCTTGAATTATATTCGCTTTTCTGCTATTTTGCATTAATGTTTGTCATCATGTTTTAAAATAATATTAAAAAAAAAATTTTGTCTGCACAAACGATACCTTCAACGTTTGTCATCTACACTAAGTACTTTTCTGTCTATGACTAAGTAAATGTAGAGCCAGAAGACATTTTAACACTAGAATTTATTTATAAATATTGTATTCAAAATTAAACGAATGTGAGGAAATTGACTTGAATATTGATGAAATTTATGTAACAGCTATGTAACAATTTATGGCTATTCAGAAAATAATATTAATGAATGTTTTCAAATAAATAATGAATTAATGTTTTGTGTAGACTTTAAACATAACTAGCTATTGCAAAATATAACCTATGTTACTTGCTGATATTGTATATGTAAAAGAATTTTTAAAATCAGCGCAGTAGTTTTTCAGTTTATTCATTACAAACATACAAGTCTTCTCTCTTTATATTAGAATACTAGTGGCCCGCTCCCGGCTTCGCTCGGGTTCAAAATAAAAACTATCCTATCTTTTAATTTGGACCATATTGCACATAATTACGAAGTTTTATCAAAATTGGTTCAGTAGGTACCTAGTTTAGGAGTTCATTGGCGACAAACATGTGACACGAAATTTTTATATACGAGTACCTATATATAGAGATAATAAAACTCAAAAATCACTGGACCGACTTTAAAAATTCTCATCTATATATAGCTACATTATCAGCGAGTAACATAGGCTATTATTTATACACGGGCGAAGTAGTATGCAACAACTAGTATAAGTATATAATTAATAGAGTGTATGACAATAGAGAAGTTTATGCCTGTGCCCAAATGTTCTAAGAAACACTTGAATTCTCCCATTTAAAGATATCTTAGCTGCATATTTTATAGTCAATATTTATTTCAGATCAAGATGTGGAAGAAGAGAGTGTCCAACATGACGTGGCTATCTTATGTAACAACTGTCAAAATGTCATCCTCGGTTTCAAATACAAGTGCGTCACTTGTGAAGATTATGATTTGTGTAAAAAATGTGAAATGATGGAGATACACAGCGAACATTATATGCTGAGGATACCGAAGCCTTTGAAATATGTAAGTATGTCGATAATAAATGTAGGTATATGTAACTACCTGTAGCACGCGACTTCGTCCGCGTAACTTTATAAAATATAGCCTACTATGTTACTTGCTTATAATGTAGCTTTCTATAGGTGAAGGAATTTTCAAAATCGGTCCTGTAGTTTTTGAGTTTATTTATTACAAACATACAAATCTGCTCTCTTTATAATAGTATGGATATATATTAGATTAAGATGTATCACAAGCAGAATCCCTTGTAGTTATTAAAAAGAAAAAATTACCTAAATATCCAAATATTTTTATTATCTTTATTTTAAAAGCCTTTATTGCTGACATTTTACAATATTTCATTTTTTTTTGTATTATACAATATTTCTTTCTTTTCTATATTGTTAATAAGTTACATTTTTTCTAATTAATTTTTCTTTTTAAGAAGTACCTGGTTTTACTTTTCTGTGTCAGCTTGCCTTTTGACAAAGGCCTCCCTTATCCAACTGGCTCGTGAATATCACATTATTGTTAAACTTTACAGAAAGAAGCGGCAGATATTGGACAAAAGTTAAAACAAATCTTCATACCTAACTCACAAGTATTACAAATAAAGGAAGAGGATCCTATCGGAGATACCATTAGGGTGTGCACAGACGTTGCAATATCACAAGACGACAATGTCAATGGGGACATTCATTTATCGGAGCAATTTAAAAATATAATTCAGAGTGAAGTGAGACGCGTCCTTGACGAATGCAAAGAGATAAGGGAACCCCCTTTGATACTTCGTAGGAATAAAAAGAGAGAAGTGGAAAGGGAGAAGGTTGGTGATGAAAAGAGAAAGTGTTATGTCAATACCAAAGTGAATGCTGCACCGGAAATAGTGTTCCTTGATACTTCATCTGGTTTTGATACGCAAGAATCCTGTATAGAAGTGAAACAGGAAATGTATGATGGTATGTATTAAAAAATTTTAACGAGTAACTGTAGCATGCGACTTCGTCCGCATCCATACTTATATTATAAAACGTGAAAGTAACTGTTTGTCTGTATGTCTGTTACCTTTTCACACCCTAACTACTAAATTTTGCATACAACTTGTCAGGGATACAGGAAAGGACTTAGGGTATATACAGTATTTCATACAGAAATAATAGAACTCTTTCCGATGGATCATCTAAAATAAAATAATTTAATTTTTTAACCGATGATATTAAAAAATTATATCATTGGTTTATGTGATCGGGAAATTATGTTAATTTCGATATGTTGTATGTATGAGCTATGGAGAGGGTTACAACAGGAGATCGAATCGGAAATGAATAGTTCCGTAGACGAAATTGAAGGATTGACTTGAAATTGACTTGAAGGTTCAGTAATTTTTTGTGTTTGTGGGCAAGACAGTGCCCGTCCTGCAGCAGACTGAGATGGTGAATGGGGAAATTAGTCTGCACTTTACTTTCCATTTATTTTTCAACGCGGACGAAGTCACGGGCATCAGACAGATAGTTAAATGCCAGTTAGACTGCCCATTATTATAAATATTATAAAACCAGATACAGATCGGATACAATCGGGTCAAACCAGAGGCGCTTTTTCGTAGGTAGGCTCAAAACTTGTGGGTCCAAAGGACCCTGACCTCTCCAATAATATGTAATTATTATTAATTTAAAATTTTATTCCTTTACAGAATCCGAACTTGTATCAGAACTCGATGTGGGTGAAATTATAAATCCATATGAGACAGAAAATCACTTATGAAATATTCCAGAATGCTCTCACGAGAAATGAGAGCATTCTGCGCCGCGAACCTTCAATAGATTGTATTTTTTTTAATTTTATTTATTTAGACTATTTAGAAATAGCTTAGCTAGACATTTTTTAAACCTCGACGCCCGACGCAAAAACGAGGTGTTATGAGTGTGATTCGTTTGTGTTGTGTGTAAGTGTGTGTCTGTCTGTCTGTGGCATCGTAGCTCCCTAATGGACATGTAGAGATGGTTATTAGCTATAATTTATGAAGATCTCTTCCTAAATTATAGCCAATAGGCGTTTGAAGATCATCAGCCCATTTCCCAGTTGACGAAGGGATTTCGATTGATAAATGATGTCAAATTTGGTATACTGTTACTATGGTGGTGTTTCCATGACACCTTGATCAAGAAGTCTGCGGGACACCCAACTCCTCATCAACTCGCACCAGTCATAGCGTGTTTAGACTCAATATAAAGTCTGGGATTAGTTCATAATTTTAATTGTAACTTGTTATATTGATCTTATCAATAAGCAAGATGGGTACTAAGAAATAAGATATACTAAGAAATGGCTTTGTTAAATTTAAGATTTTGTTAAGTTTTTGTTGAAAAATAGAAACTATTTTAATTTTTTGGATTAGTATATATTAGGGTTACTCGTTTGCCTGTAGACTTTTTTTATGTAAAAGTCTACGAGCAGGCTGATAGTTAACTTGTTAATTGGTGGCTACCGTCACCAACCCTGGAGGGGTGTAGTCGCGTATTATCATCAGCATTACCTACACATACACTGCTGATAATACTGATAATATAAAATTATGGGATGTATCACAAGACCATACATTTTATTGTTTTCGAACTTATAGTAATATAAATAAGAAAAAACGATTGTAAACAAAAAATGGTAATAAATCTATTTGTTAATAAACAATTTATAAATAAATGATGTAAAAAAATTTTACATTTTTTTTATTGCCACTATTAGATGCAAAAACAACCATAACACGTGCTTTAAAAAAATTAATAATTTATTGAAAACTAAGCAATTTAAGCGATTTTTAAAAACTTTTATAACGTGATCCTATTAAGTATATTTTATATATAAGAAGCGAAAAATTTATAGACTAACATTTTTTATTGTCTTTCCACCTTGCAAGTGCGCCATTTGGCCATAAATTATTATATTGAAAAAAACCTACGTAATTCTATAGCAGTTATTATATAAAATCAAACAGAAATAATTCGTTTATTATAATTCAAAAATTACGGGTGCTGTTTGTCCGGCCGTGGACCCTGAAAAAACGGAGACATCACATAGCCGTCACTTTGACTTTAGTAGCTTCAAAAAAATTATTGTATACAGTCACTGATATTGTATACTCTTTTTTATAGTTTCCATTTACTTTGTAGTATTTCTGAAAAAAAAAACCTTAAGCTTATTTTTTCGGCCTCTAGTGGCCTAACCCCTTAAATTTTGTTTTCTAACGTACATTATTCTTTCAAGTCTAAAGAATATACCATAATATGTATAAATCAAATTTACTAATTAATATTTAATACTTACTCTAAAAAAATTATTTTAGGTGGCAAATTCATTTTAGCGGCGGCGCGCGCATTTCGAAACGGTCGCGCGGAGCCCTATTTTCAGCGTTAAATTAAAATTATAAATAATGGAGATAAAATTCCGGGAGATGAGTTTTTAATTGGAAATTTCCTCTAAAAATGTTTTTTCCAATTTCTTAAATATTATTAGTTCTAGTTATATATTAACCTTAGAATATAGAATAAACCAGAAGTAGCCTACAGCCGATAACGAATGCCGCTCACCACAGACTATACATTGATGCTAGCTCACTGTGTCCAAAAACAATTCACAACCCCCCGCATTCCTCTTACCTCCCACCCGCACTGTGTGGCTAGCTTAGAGAGAGTTCGCTTCTTTTAGGGTAAATCAAAAATCATGTTTCAAAATAATTTTATTTATTTAGATTTAGATTAAATATAGCCATAAATTTAAAAAATATATATTATAGATTATATACAAATAGGCCTAAAGAATCATAAAAATTATATTTTTACATTTATCTATTCGTTTCCGAAGTACGTAAAGAAGTGTCTAATATACAGGATGTCGCCTGTAATAAGAGCAATAAATTAATAAGTATCACTACAATAAGATTCTGAATGATATTGACATATTTTCCAACAATTTGAATTCTTATAAAAAGAAAATGGGCGAATTACTTTTGAAAAATTAATTTTATCACATAGAATATTCTCTTCTTTTTCTTTTTTGGTCTTATTATTTATTTTTTTTAATTAATAAATAAATGTAAAAATATAATTTTTATGATTCTTTAGGCCTATTTGTAAGTATATTAAGTATCTATAATATATATTTTTTAAATTTATGGCTGTATGTAATCTAAATAAATAAATTAAAAAAAATATATACCTTTAACGAATCAGTAATTAATTCCAAATGGTTTCAATTAATTAAAATGAAAAACAAATTTACTGTTATTTTCTAACAAAATGAATCGAGCCAGCAATGTACGGTGGGAGTAGAAATACCTTCGTCAGTTTTCAAATTCATTCCTTTATTAAGTGGTAAACTCTTAGTACCTTTTGAACGCGATTACAATCTGTGATTGATGCGAATGTCGGATATACACGTTTTTGATTTAGTTTTGTTTATAAAATAAATTTTACCATGATTCATTTTATTTCATTACCACCGACACAGAGTCACAGACGTATATCAATAGACGTCACAGAGATTTTGTCTATGGTTTTAGAGACTTGACATGTACACGACCTAAGTCATTAGGAGTCACATGAGGTTTTGATTCGTACCTAATTTATTAAGTTCACAATTCTGCATACATTTTTAAAGTTTTAGTTTATTATAATTCATAACCGTAGCCGAAAACACTTTATGAAATTATTTTTGATTAAATGGAATTAATTAAATAGATTACTTAAAATAAAATGGTACAATAACACTAACTAAAGTTTACTTTTAAGACATGAAACTTTGTTAATGTTGTTTTATTGTGTCAAATAACAAGTAAAAAGATAAGAAATTCATCACATTAAACAATACGAACAAGTTCTAAATGAGTTAATCACTGACCCAACTCTCTTTGATATTGTACAAATCCCATCTCTAAAACAGGTCAGTGACCTTGGCGACGTCATATTTGTTTACCTTTTTTATCAATCAAAATATAAGTATAATTGTATTGTAGATTCCTTGCTTAGTTTTGTTCGTACGTCAGGTTCAAGGTAATTTTAATTTTTTTTATACATTTTCACATGAAAAATTGGACCTAACATATCATACTGCGGTATATTTCACTCAATGTTCTCGACTCTTCTTTCAACTTGCATTTTACAGACAATAGGTATATAGTTTGTATATTATTTAGATGCCTCAACACTGCTGCGTCCCTGGATGTAAGTCAAATTATGACTCGATATTGAAGAGTGGAGGTAAAGCAGTTTCCGTATTTTCATTTCCGCGAGATGAAGACCATAGAAGAACTTGGATTCGGGCTATTCCTCGGGCCGACTGGACTCCCTCATCTGCTTCTTTTGTGTGCAGTAAACATTTTAACCCTAGTGAAATAATTCGTACGGAAACTGTGGAGCATAATGGGACCATTGAAGTGGTAATACTTAAAAAACCAAAATTAGTGGTTGGTGCAGTGCCTCATATTTTCCCCAATTTACCTATGTACTTAAATAAATCTGTAAACAAAAGCACCGAACCGTCACTGAGAAGAGGAAAATTTGAAAAACATCTGGAGCAAGTACTTGAGGATCATATGAAACAAGACTTGCTAGGTAACAGGATTTACTAACCTTGCTTTTATCACCTATACTTTTACACTAAATATAGACTCAACTGATGTGCTAAATGCCAACAATCAAAATAGTTAACAGTATTCACATCAGTTCCAACTTGACAGTAAAAGTAATTCTTGGCAGTAATGATTTACCATTAAAGCCTTGAAATGTTCTAAGAAACACTTGAATTCTCCCATTTAAAGATGTCTGTAGCTGCATATATTATAGTCAATTTTTATTTCAGATCAAGATGTGGAAGAAGAGAGTGTCCAACATGACGTGGCTATCTTATGTAACAACTGTCAAAATGTCATCCTCGGTTTCAAATACAAGTGCGTCACTTGTGAAGATTATGATTTGTGTAAAAAATGTGAAATGATGGAGATACACAGCGAACATTATATGCTGAGGATACCGAAGCCTTTGAAATATGTAAGTATGTTGATAATAAATGTAGGTATATGTAACTAGCTGTAGCACGCGACTTCGTCCGCGTAACTTTATAAAATATAGCCTACTATGTTACTTGAAAGCTACATTATAAGCAAGTAACATCTTGCTTATAATGTAGCTTTCTATAGGTGAAGGAATTTTCAAAATCGGTCCTGTAGTTTTTGAGTTTATTTATTACAAACATACAAATCTGCTCTCTTTATAATAGTATGGATATATATTAGATTAAGATGTATCACAAGCAGAATCCCTTGTAGTTATTAAAAAGAAAAAATTACCTAAATATCCAAATATTTTTATTATCTTTATTTTAAAAGCCTTTATTGCTGACATTTTACAATATTTAATTTTTTTTGTATTATACAATATTTCTTTCTTTTCTATATTGTTAATAAGTTACATTTTTTCTAATTAATTTTTCTTTTTAAGAAGTACCTGGTTTTACTTTTCTGTGTCAGCTTGCCTTTTGACAAAGGCCTCCCTTATCCAACGGGCTCGTGAATATCACATTATTGTTAAACTTTACAGAAAGAAGCGGCAGATATTGGACAAAAGTTAAAACAAATCTTCGTACCTAACTCACAAGTATTACAAATAAAGGAAGAGGATCCTATCGGAGATACCATTAGGGTGTGCACAGACGTTGCAATATCACAAGACGACAATGTCAATGGGGACATTCATTTATCGGAGCAATTTAAAAATATAATTCAGAGTGAAGTGAGACGCGTCCTTGACGAATGCAAAGAGATAAGGGAACCCCCTTTGATACTTCGTAGGAATAAAAAGAGAGAAGTGGAAAGGGAGAAGGTTGGTGATGAAAAGAGAAGATGTTATGTCAATACCAAAGTGAATGCTGCACCGGAAATAGTGTTCATTGATACTTCATCTGGTTTTGATACACATGAATCAATTATAGAAGTGAAACAGGAAATGTGTGATGGTATGTATATGATATTTTTCTAATTTATTAACTACTAACTGTTGCACGCGACTTACTTATTAATATTATAAATGTGAAAGTAACTGTCTGTCTGTTAGCTTTTCATGCTTAAACTGCTGAACCGATACAGGAACGGACATAGGATACCTTTCACACAGAAAAAATAGAACTTCTGGGGGATCATCTAAAATAAAATAAAAAAGGAACATCTGACCAAAGTGTTTAGTCATTTATAGCAAGTAGCAACAACCATCAGTAGAAGTGTTTGTCGGCAGGACATAAGTACGGAGACTCTCTGGTGGAGGGGATGGACGTCCACCCACAAGGTGGACAGACGACCTGATGATGGCCAAGGGTTGACTGACCTATTGGAAAGTTATGGGGTTTCATTTATTTTTCTAATGCCGATGAAGTCGTGGGCATCGGATAGTAGATAGTTAAAGCCAGTTAGACTGTGCCTATTATAAAATTGGGTTAAACGGGCACTTTTTCTTAGGTAGGGTCAAAACTTGTGGGTCCAAAGGGCCCAGACATCTCCAATAATATGTAATTATTATTAATTTAAAATTTTATTCCTTTACAGAATCCGAACTTGTATCTGAACTCGATGTGGGTGAAATTATAAATCCATATGAGACAGAAAATCACTTATGAAATATTCCAGAATGCTCTCACGAGAAATGAGAGCATTCTGCGCCGCGAACCTTCAATAGATTGTATTTTTTTTAATTTTATTTATTTAGACTATTTAGATATAGCTTAGCTAGACATTTTTTAAACCTCGACGCCGGGCGCAAAAACGAGGTGTTATGAGTGTGATTCGTTTGTGTTGTGTGTAAGTGTGTGTCTGTCTGTCTGTGGCATCGTAGCTCCCTAATGGACATGTAGGAGATGGTTATTAGCTATAATTTATGAAGATCTCTTCCTAAATTATAGCTAATAGGCGTTTGAAGATCATCAGCCCATTTCCCAGTTGACGAAGGGATTTCGATTGATAAATGATGTCAAATTTGGTATACTGTTACTATGGTGGTGTTTCCGTGACACCTTGATCAAGAAGTCTGCGGGACACCCAACTCCTCATCAACTCGCACCAGTCATAGCGTGTTTAGACTCAATATAAAGTTGGGGGTTAGTCTTGTTATTGATTATATTAATTAGCAAAATGGATATTAAGAAATAAGATATAGGGTAAATTTCCAGTCATTAGACGCTACCGATAAATAAATAAATATCTTCACACATTCCACACAGCACCATCTAGTTCCACATTAAGCAACTAATGCTTGTATTATGGATACCAGACAGCTGATATACTACACAGATTACTTTTTTTTTGTAAATATATACATATTATAAATTTTGTATTTACATCCATGACTCAGGTACAAAGGTAAAATGTCAACACATAAACATTTGCCCCTAGCGGGATTCGAACCCGCGACCGTTTGGTTAATAGCTAGGGTTACTAGCCATCAGACCGATCATTGGACAGAACATAATAAAACCTTTTTATTAACATTGCTTTAAAAGCGAGAACACTGTAATTGACATCATTCTAAACTCTGCTTAATTATGACAACACTTAGGCTCGATTTCACCAACAGACGGTTATTTTTAAACAGCTGTTTAAAATTTAAACAGCCGTTTAATAATATTTTTTTGTTCAAAATCGCTAAAATGCGGGTTAAATGCCCTAAACATCTGATTAACTTAATGATTAATCTGATGTTTAGGGCGTTTAACCCTAAACATGCGGGTTATTAAACGGCTGTTTAAATTTTAAACAGCTCCTTAAAAATAACCGTCTGTTGGTGAACTCGAGCCTTAATAGTTCAAAACATCTGTAACCGTTTTCGTATTTTGTATAGAATTGAATAGGTATTGGTACTCTAAAACTCTAAAATTGAAAAAAAAAAAAAAATTAACTGATTGAGGAAACATAAGAATTGTTTTGTTTGAAGTATATTTTATAATTTCATTTTATGTTCAAATCCTAGAATACATACATAAAGGACGAATTCTCTGTAAGACTGAATTCTACTTTGTTACTGTTACTATAACGCCATACAAATTAACTTGAGACGTCATTTTCAATGTACGGTGTGCAAAAATCATTTGCACACGCATCAGAGTCTTAGTATTTTTTTTTTAATTTGAATTTTTTAAAATTTCCATGAGATTATTAATAAGAACAGAATAAAATGTTCTCGGAAGGGATTAAAGAATAATTAGTGTTATATACTGTTTGTTGCCTTGCCAAATAAATAAAATAATTGAATGTACCTAATTCAAACTAGGTAGCCGTTTTATTTACTTTGGATAGCAATAGATAAATTATTTATATATTTATTTATAATATTTAACAATTTTAAGACTAATATATTATTATTATTATAAAATAACATGTAAAATGATAACACTAAAAACCACTGGGGTTTAATCTCAGTAACTGAGTTTAATTTGTAATTATTAATAAAATCTAACTATACCTATACTATTAATTACAGTTTAAAAAATATTGCTTTAACTTAAATTTAATATTTTTAATTGTTATATTGTTACATGCGTACGTATTATTGGCGCGTTGTGTACGCAACCGTTTTTTTTTTAAATTGTTCTGGTGCATACAGGTGTTCCATCAATTTTTTTCAGGATTCGTTAAAAATAATTTCTTTCAGTAGTGAAAACAAAAACCGATTGTTTATTGGTAAAAATCTTACAGTGCTTAAAGACCGTTCTCATCGTTGTAGTATTTATTTTTAATTTTAGGTGAGACTAATATTTTTGTAAAAAAAGGTAGGTATCTTATAAAAACAAATAAATAAAACACTTTTTATTTGTTACCTGCCATACCTGTGAAACTAATCCAATTGAAAATGATGTTTTCATGATGATGAATAAGACAAAAAAAGAGGTTTGCAATTAATTGGGATCAGTGCAAGAAATATTTGAAAATAAATTTTTTCGCAATTCCAAAACTGTGATCTAGATTTAATTCCAAAAGAGACGCTTCTCAGAAAAGTGAAGCGGCATCTGAAAGTGAAGATATTGGTTTTCGATAAAATTGATGATGTCTTCATACCAGATGCATTATCAATTGATTTTGTAGTCAATGACAATTATGATGATGATAGTCAATGACAATTATGTCACGACGCTTTCTGAAGTCTCAGCAATCGGGTAAGGGTAAATCATATTTTGGTGATGCGACTTTTAAATGCGTTCCTAAACCTTATTACCAATTGTACACGATACATTTAGATATAAATTCAGATTATTATTCGTGTAATGTAGTTCCAGTTATATTTGTGTTGATGACAAATAAGGAAGAGAATAGCTAAGTATATGCGCTTATTTAGATCTCTCTTTGTTCAAGTGTATAATACGTTGTTTAGCGTTTGTTATATTAAACACCTAGTAGCTTGCTTCTAATTATTTATTATAATCTTATGATACAATACTTAAAATATATTTTACAAGTCACAATACGATACGATTTACAAGGGCCGCCATTATATATTAGTCTAAGTGTGACCACAGACAATATAAGTAGTTGCACTGACATTGTGCAACCCCCACAGAGCCTATGGCTCACAAAGTGCGACCAATATTTCCAAATGGAATATTGAGTGGATGCTATCATCATTTCAATGCCGCTATATTTATGAAAGCAAAGGCTCTAAAAACAAATTTAACTAAAGATGGACATACGGTTGTACGGAAAACAGCAATTCTGCCTTTACTGCCGCCAAATATGATTCCAGAGGCGTTGTTTCAAATAATTGAACACTTTCGGTCTGAAAGCTTTTAAGAAATACTTTGAGAGAATCTGGTATCCCCATCTTAGCCCTAAGGTCTTAAATTGTGCTCATCAAAGACACCGCATAACTAATGCCGTCGAAGGATGGCACAGACGTTTGAACGTTAAAATCTCGAAAAGGATTAGTTTAATATTTTTTATTTATAAGTTGCTTAAAGAAGCAATATTTGCTGATAGTAAGATGAGAAGATTTTTTGAGCCAGCAATTATATTTTGTATAAGCTTGAAAATAATAAAATGACAATATCGCAATTTTTGATGCAAATTATTTACAACAGACTTGCCATCTAGAGTAGGTACATATATTCTTTTTTTCTCCCATGTTATGCTGTTAAGACTTAGGGCCTCTTTCACCAACTACGTGTAAAGTGTTGATAAATTAGTTAAAAATAATTTTATGTTTTATTAAATTATGCACGAGGTTTACTGCATCCTTCGATAGGCAATAGAATGCTTGCGACGACTTTCGGTATTGAGGCGATATACAAACACTGGTACAAATTTTTTTTTATATTGTTTTTTTTTTTAAATATGTTAGTTTTTTTTATTGAGAATACAGTTATCAATGATTAATTATAAATATTAGAAGTAAAAAGTACATTAATAAATTCATCAATGGAAACACAAATTGTGTGTTTTTTACTTGTACCTATGTACTCTGTCGTTTTGAGAATCTGTCCTTATGCGAACCGATTTTTTTTATTATTTTCTTTTTAATATTTGGGACTTTTACCGTACAAACAAAGATATACCTTTCGACGGCATCATTCCCGGTGACTTTACATGGCAGTTAGCCTACTTGACACTACTCGGAGATGGTGAGAGGCCCAGTATAAGATCTATGAATGAAACTTTTGTGAATTATGTAATGTGAATTTAGCCTTTTTGTACATTTTGAGTGTGGTGCTCATTTTGCTCCGAAGCGAATACCCTAGTCCACTAACCAGTTACAAACGTGGAATTTTTTTCTCATATTATGATAATTCGCCCGTCCCACCTATCTTCTCTTGCAACTGGGTAGATAGGTGTGAATTTCTATTACGTAAAAATCGGCTAGTCTCAAATTCAATTAAATGTCAAATTCATTCGATTGAATTGTTTGATCTCAAAACTAGATACCATATGATGATATTGACTGAATAAATTATAATCAGACTGTTGAATGAAGATTGTCATAAATATGTGAAATAAAAAAATATATTTAAAAAACATGGTCTTTTATTTATCTTCAACAAATATATAACAATTAAAATTAATCAGTCTATTAAAAATTATAGGAATAATTGGATTCTTTGGTGTCTGTTAATCTGCTTCTTAAACCGTGGGTCCGCCATAATTAGTATTCTCTCGATATCCAGATATTCCTCCAGGAATTCCACCGGACATTTCTACAGATATTCCACCAGACATTCATCCAAGCATTAGTTTAGACTTTAATCTACTTCTTCAACTGTGGGGCCACTGTTCTGTTGGTATTGTTGATATCCGGGCATTCCTCCAGGCATCCCACCAGGCATTCCTCCGGTATTAGCAGCCCCACCGCCGTGCATTTTAGTCATGATGGGAGAGCATATCCGCTGCACCTCGTCCAGCTTGTGCTGGTACTCGTCCTTGTCGGCGAGCGTGTTGTTGTCGAGCCAGCGCAAGGTGTCATCGCACATTTGGCGCGCGGTCTGCTTGTCCTGGTCGCCGAGCTTGTCGCCGGCGTCATCCAGCGCCTGCTTGACGCCGAACAAGTAGGCCTCCAGCTTGTTGCGCGCCGCCACTCGCTCGCGCTGCCTCTCGTCCTCCTCCTTATAGCGCTCGGCCTCCGCCAACATGCGCTCGATCTCCGCCTGCGACAGCCTCCCCCTGTCGTTTTTGATCACTATGTTCTTGCTGCGACCCGTGCTGCTCTCCTTGGCGGACACGTTCATGATCCCGTTGGCGTCCATGTCGAATGTCACGTCTATCTTGGGGACGCCGCGCGGGGCAGGCGGGATGCCTGTCAGGTCGAAGGTGCCCAGCAAGTTGTTGTCCTTGGTCATCGCCCGCTCGCCCTCGTACACTTGGATGGTGACCGCCGGTTGGTTGTCCGAGTAGGTGGTGAACGTCTGACTCTGTTTGCACGGGATTTTGGAGTTGCGCTCGATGATTTTGGTCATGACGCCGCCGGCGGTCTCGATGCCGAGCGACAGTGGCGCCACATCGACCAACAGCACGTCTTGGATGCGAGTGTCCGTCGACCCACTCAATATGGCAGCCTGCACGGCCGCGCCGTAGGCCACCGCCTCGTCCGGGTTGATGGACAGGTTCAGTTTCTTTCCGTTGAAGAAGTTCTGCAATAGGCTCTGAACCTTCGGGATGCGCGTAGAGCCGCCGACAAGCACGACGTCGTGTATTTGGCTTTTGTCCAACTTGGCGTCCCTTAAAGCCTTCTCCACCGGCTCCAAAGTGCCACGAAACAAGTCCGCGTTCAGCTCCTCGAACCGCGCTCGCGACAGCCGAGTGTAGAAGTCGATTCCTTCGTACAACGCGTCTATTTCCACCGTCGCTTCCGTGCTCGACGAAAGTGTCCTCTTGGCGCGTTCGGCCGCGGTACGCAGACGACGCAATGCGCGCGGATTCGCTCGCAGGTCTTTCTTGTATTTGCGTTTGAACTCGTCTGCCAGGAAGTTGACCAGTCTGTTGTCGAAGTCTTCTCCGCCCAGATGAGTGTCTCCAGCGGTCGCCTTCACCTCGAACAGCGACCCTTCGTCGATGCTCAGGATGGATACGTCGAAGGTTCCTCCGCCCAAGTCGAAAATGAGCACGTTTCGCTCTCCTTTGAGGTTCTTGTCGAGACCGTAGGCGAGTGCGGCCGCCGTGGGCTCGTTAATGATTCGAAGCACGTTCAGGCCGGCGATGGCGCCCGCGTCCTTCGTCGCCTGTCTTTGAGAGTCGTTGAAGTAAGCCGGCACCGTTATCACTGCGTCGCGGACTGAGCTCCCCAAGTACGCTTCGGCTGTCTCCTTCATCTTGGTCAGCACCATGCTGCTGATCTCTTCAGGCGCGAACCGTTTCCTCTCTCCTTTGAACTCCACTTCGATCTTCGGTTTGCCGCAATCGTTGACCACTTTAAACGGCCAGTGCTTCATGTCTTGCTGCGTCTTCGTGTCATCGTATTTGCGACCGATCAAACGTTTCGCGTCAAACACGGTGTTGTTGGGGTTGAGAGCCACCTGATTCTTCGCAGCGTCGCCGATGAGGCGTTCCGTATCCGTGAACGCGACGTACGATGGTGTTGTTCTATTTCCCTGGTCGTTGGCGATGATTTCCACATTCCCGTGTTGCCAAACTCCAACACAGGAATAAGTAGTTCCGAGATCTATTCCAATAGCTGGCATTGTAACAAGCTCCTTTTCAAACTCTTTATGAAAAATATATCTCCGGTAACAGTAAATGTATTCTTAATATTTCGATGTGTAAGTAAACTAAACACCGTTATTCACTCAACTCAACTCGTCTTTTCACTTTGATTGCTCAAATAATTATGGCTTCCCGCCGAAAAGCGGGGGCTTTATATACCCATCTGAACGGATCAATCAGGATCGAGTATTTACCCGAATGTTCCAGAGAGCCAATCGAGAAGTGAGAAGCTTATCAGTTTGTTATAACCCATTTAAGAGGAAGCGACATCTAGTGTCGATTGGCGGTGATCCAAAATGTTGCCAAGTAGATTTTTGTGTTGGATGTAAAAAAAATTTTTGATCTTTTTTCAAATGCAAAACAGGATTAATGAAGATTAAACAAAATTAATGAAAAGTTTAATATAATTTTTGTGTGTCTTATGAACTCTGTATTTACTATTTATAATCAAATCATCTATTACAAAACAAAAGCTATTGCTACTCGATAACAGATGGCGCTTAACTGTTTAATGGTAGCAAACTAAACTAGATACTTCTCGATTGGCTCTCTGGAACATTCGGACAAACACTCGATCGTGATTGGTCCGTTCAGATAAGCCCCCGTTTTTCGGCGGGAAGCCATACAATATTATATATATTGAGCAATCAAAAAGAATCAAGAGAGGCATAATTAACTGCCAATATTTATTACTTACAGTAAAAATAAAAGACTGTTATATAAAAATATTTTTTATTTTATTTACAATACATCTATTCTAAAATAAATTTATATTAAATAAAAAAATACACAATTAAAAATACACCCATTGTATCGACTGTTATTGAAGTCACCAACATCATACTAATAGCAATTTTCTTATAAATACATTAATATTTCACACAAAGTAGGGGAGAGTGGGTGTGAATCAAGGTGCCACACTACGAATAAATAATACTCTTTATTCGTAGGGCATACACTGGACCAAACACTGCTGCCAATATAAAGGCGGTTTTTGACTATGGGATGTAATATAATATATACAGGATGGAATTTTGCAATGCCACCTGAAGGGAAAGTACACATAATAATGTAGATAGAAAATTTTACTCAAAGAAAACATTCCTTTATTTTTGAATAGAAATAAAACTGCATTCAAAAATTTTCGAAAAATCGCTTGCCACATCCGGGAATCGAACCGTCTAAAATCTGTAAAAATTACGTCCTGTACTTTTATTGCATCGATCGTTAGGGTCAATTATAAGGATGAAATCTCTCTAACAAACTAGATAAATTAAATGAAAGGAAAACCATGAAATCTTAAATTATTTTAATTGTTTACAAAAAATGGTATTGGCATTTTCTTGGATACACAAATTTATTCTTCTAACGAATTCATTTCTAGCAACCTTTAATAAAGTGTTGTGGTGAATATTATAAATCGTATTCTGAACTTCAACTCTCAACTCGTTTACATTCGTATAAGATTTAATGTAAATTTGATTTTTCACATATCCCCACAAAAAAAAATCTAAAGGGGTTGAGATCCTGGTGATCTCGCAGGCCATCTGATTGTGCCGTTTGTACCAATCCAGGTATTAAAATGGTTATTAATGTAGGCAGTAGTGATTCTGCTGTTATGGGCTGGAGCACCATCTTGCTGTAGAATTATTTGGTTTCGCTCTTCCTCGGGGAAACCATTTAACTCATTTCTTAAGAGATCCAGTATTTCAAGATACTTGACAGTGTATCTTGAAATGACCTTCGTACACGTGGACTAACACAACTATATTTCTCATAATTCCGCACCAAAAGTTGAAAGAAAATCTTACTTGACTGTTAGTTTCATAATTTCGAATACAACTTTCGAAAAAGAAATGTTAATCTAAGCCTTCGTAGCCAGAAGGCTGTAATCTTAGTCGAGCTGTCTTTCAACAGACACAATGTTAACATTTTTTACGACAACCTGATGGATGTAATGAAACGAAATGAACATTTCGGAGATGGTACACGTGTCTATAACCTTGATGAAACCAACACAATAACAGTTCAAAAATCTGGGAAAGTGTTAGCAGTTCGCGGTCAAACAGGTCAGCAAAGTAACAAGTGCCGAAGAAGGAACCTTGGTAACCACTTGCTATATTGAAGTGCCACAGGACCCGTCATGGTATTTCCAAGGAAACATTTTAAAGATCACATGTTTGATGGGGCCTGTAAAGTATACAAACTACTCTATCTCATATGTATCTAAAAACTCTGAAGTACATATCGCTCGTTTGTATTCTAATAATTGTTTTTAAATAAAAACCTCTACGCTACATGGTGTCAGAAGTGGGATCTGATCACAAACCACTTGAGACCATTTAAAAAAAAAAACATACAATCCGCCCCAGCGAGGTTGCAACGCATAATGTTCAATCTAGCACTATGCACTATGCATAATGACATCTAGGCATACAAAGTTGCTTAAGAAGAGCACGACAATTTCTCTACTGGAAAGGACAATACAACGACATTATACAACTAGTTAAAAATTGCTCTGTCTATGAACAAACACAAAGAGACAATATAAAAGATACAGTGCTAGTGAAAAAGATCCCTACTCTTCCATGGCAAATAGTCGCATCAGATCTATTTGAATTGAAAAATAAAACCTACTTAGTAATATGTGACAGCTACTCTGGATATTTAGATTTTCAACAGTTAAAGGGTCAGTCATCATATGAAGTAATCGAACAACTCAAAAGATGGTTTTCTGTACACGGAGTACCAGAAGAGCTCCAAACTGTTAACGGAACACAATAAATGTCTAGAGAATTCAGGACCTTTCAAAAAGAGTGGAGATTTAACCACGTCACATCAAGTCCAGAACACCACCAAGGAAATGGCCTCTCTGAAAAAGAAGTTCAAACTGCAAAGAACATATTGAGGAAATGCAGCATTGACAAATCAGATGTTCAACTCGCTTTACTAAACTGGAGAAATACACCACGGAATGATCAGTTAGGCTCATCTTTTTAGCAGTCAGCTTTTCAGTATGTATGTAAAAACTGTACTGTCATTAACTATCTCTGAAATACATATCGCTCGTTTGTATTCTAATAATTGTTTTTAAATAAAAACCTCTACGCAACAGGGCCCCAGCAGGCACTTTGGGTCTAGCTGCATCATCAGCTTGGAAAAATTCAGACTTATTTATAAAAACAATGCAACATTTTATTTATCACACACAAAGCAGTAAACAAAATCCAACACTGTTGATTATGGATAACTTTGAGGCAGTGTTGCCATATGTACGGGTTTTGTCCGTACACGTACGGAATTTAGCCATTCTGTACGGATTCAAGGATTCAAAGACGCTTTTCAAGCTAATTCACTGCGAACACAGAAAAGAAATCTTATTTCGTAGTTAATTACGAAATTCGATTACGGAAACGGCAAATAAATTCTTGTTTGATAGTTAATTACGCGACGCAACAGCGAAAAATAATTCCTCTTTCGTAGCCAATTACGAAACTGCAATGACTAAAACGGACTAAAAGGTTGTTTGGGTACATTTAAAAGGACGATTTTTTTAGACATGTGAAAAATTGCGATACACGTAACAAAGAAGGAAAACCGCCATCTCTAAAAAAAAGAGCATTGTATAATCATAGTATAACTATTATTCCCAATACCTCAAATGCATCAGTAGAGCTCAGAGACAAGATTTTATCGCATCTTCGTTCTGGTGAAATTTCGTTAGTGGTAAAAAACGATCCATTGATCATAGTATACGACTTCTCAAAAAGAAAAAAGAACGACGGAGTCGCAAAACAATATGTTCCAAAGTGCGGGACTTGGGTAGTTTTATTGACTATTATTCGAAAGAAAGACTCAAGCATCAAAACTCTTAGGCTAACCGCACATATTGTCAATAATAAAGTGCTTATTGACAATAATATTGTGTGTGCGGCCAGTATTTCGGTATTGTTCAATATTATTGTGGATTTCGGCTCGGCAATATCGAGGGGAGGCAGGGGTATTGTCATGATATTGTCGTTTGCGGGCGCGCGGCAATATTTTAGTTGAGGAAGATTTCAAAGCAGGCGGACGTGTTTTTGCTAAATAAATCAGATACGATTACACCTGCAAAGAAAACTATTGAAAGGTTTGTAGTAATAAATATACCATCACCTTTTAAGAGAAATTTGTTTTGGCCAGAAAATGATAGGTAGAAAAAAATTACTAAATTGAAAAGAGAGAAAATACCGTCGGTTGTCGCAAGCGATGCTTGGGGACAATATCATGAGAAAAAGAACAAAGAAAAACAAAAACTTTAAGAGCGAACTAGAGAAAGACAAGAAAAAAGAATAATGAAACAGAAAATGAAAAACATATTAACACTGTTAGTTTATAACGCTCTTGTTTTATAACTATGTAGTTATGAAAGAACAAAAAATGAAGAAGATGAAGAATCTTTCACATCAATCTACTACAACTATGGATTTCGCATGCCGTTAAAAAAAAACACTACGAATTTTATGCATGCAATAGAGCATGAACTCTGTTACCTGTCATTTAAAAACTAACCAAACAGTCATTCAAAGAAAATGTGACTTTACGTCAACACATTGGAGTTTAAAGTCAATAGTAGAACTTGGTCGTTACTACCTTTTACAATTGAACGCGAAGACAAGACTCCGCCATTATTCCGTTTTAGGCGTACTTTTTACGTGCCGCTTTTGCATTTGTGATGCAAAATCTTCATAATTTGTTATGAAATAATGTAGAAAAATTCCTTTTCTTTAACTATGGTTATGAAAAATGGTTACCCAGTTAGTGCCTCCAAAGAAAAGAAGAAGTAATCGAAAAGAATGGGCGAAATTCTACTTAAGATGTTAATAATCTTTATTGTGTTATATACCACACAAAACAGATAAAGTCCTTATAAAGTTGTAATATATTTGCTATTACTTCTAGTTTACTGATCACTGCGACTGAGAGGCATTTAGTCAACACTCAATTTATGATTTTCGGATATAGCGTCGGACTTGAATATGTTAAACTGTGGGAGAAAAACCAACAATTTATAATAAAGTTCATAAAGTCCAAATTTTCACAATTTGTTTCCTGTTATTATTAAATTTTTCGTGTTCATTGTCTAAAGTTACCTAACCTAACCTAACCTACAAAAGATTAAATTTTTTTTATTTGCGCTTATATCTATGATTACATATACTTATATTTATGATTACGCACACGTATATCTATGATTACACACACTATTATATATGACACATTCGTATTCTGCCCAACACTGTTCCCACAATTGAGGGGATATTTTCAGATACCATGGACACAATCTTTTTAATTCAAACGTTATCGTTCTCGATTTTACGGCATCTTGTGCCATTGGAACGTTACAATACATTTCGATAGGATAATTGCTACATGTATAATTGTATACAATATACAATCCTTTACGTCGCATCTATCTTTATACTTTACGTCTGTTGACATTGGTAAATTTGATGCTAATAGTTTCCATTGTTCAAATTGATTATCGGTGAGTTTGCATTCGTCCATTAAACAAGCGTTTGTATGCAATAATCCATTAAAGTTAAAACTAGAGTTTGATATTAAACCAGTTAAACGACAAAAATTAAAATGACATTCTACATGCTAACTCATAATCATAGTTTTGCCTGTCGAAGGGGGTCCTATAAAAAAATAAATTATTTTTTTTACCCGATTGTCGAGAAAAGTGCATAAAAAGTCTTTTACGTTAATATTGTTCAGCGTTAAAATTTCCATCAACTTCATTTTTGTTTCCTCCATGTTCGTGTCGTCCAATAGCGTTGGATATTCCGTCTCAAACTTTGCCTTTGCCCTCTCGAATCGTTGCTTCAAAGACTCTTGAAATACCAGAACTCTTGCGATGTGGAGGTATGTCCGGATTTTTTCGCCATATTGTTTGGAGCAAATAAAGTTAATACCTTTATTTGTTTTTGTAAATAGCTCCATAGCTTCGCTTTCTGTAAAAGCACCGTTTTGGCATAGTGATACAATAATATCTGTGTTTCTACCGTTATCGTCGATTGTTTTTCCATTGTCATGACGTCTGACGTTATGGTGCGATTGTCCATCCAAAATTTTCCCTGTTTCGCTGCGTATTTGATGTCCACTCCGTATATCGGGTTCTCCAATCTCACAGTCATAGGTTTGAAGAGCTGCATCCACCACTCTCTCGTCCCCTTCCGTAAGTGTTGAGCCTTCTGATCGTAGTATTGGATTTCCCCCCTCGGCACAATCAGTTTCGTATGTCTTGTTTTTCCATTTATTTTGGCCGTCCATTCCACAGCTATGTTCGGCACACTGACAAGCTTTAAGATGTTTTTCGGTGAGAATGTCTTGTAAGACTTGACGACCATTGCCTGAATAAATATACTCGCGTAGACAAGACAAACAGTCAACGGATTTGTTCTTGTATTGTCCGATACGAATAAGTCTTCCCAATTTGCTGTTAAATCCCCACTGTTTATTTGAACTGATGTATACAAGATGCCAGTGTCGTCTTCTTGATCCACTATGGACAGCGACGAGTTTAAAAGGTCCCTTATAAAGTTTGTGAGGTTCACCTTCAGTGCATGTTGTATATGTGCCGACTGGAGATAGTTGTCCCACTCCCTCATTATTATTTCCATCTCTGTCTCTACTTCCTGTTCCGATGGACTTACTTCCTGTTCAGACTCGATAGTCCCATGCGGTCCAGGACATAGTCGTTGTACATCTGATTCCGCACCTTGGCCCAGTCCATCGGCGTAAGGACTTGGGATGTTTCCGTTGGTGGACTCTGGGTCTGAGTTTCGTGGTCGTTTTCTTCCACGTATATCGGTGTCGTCGTTTCCGTTATTGTGTTTAAGTGTCCCCTCACACGTCTTCCCAATTCTTCTTTTTTTACACGTTTCATTTTCAATATGTACAATAGGATGCAAGTATGCAATTTTTTTACCTCTTCTTCGATGTTTACTGTGGTGATGATGTTGTATATGTAGGTTGGCTTCACGTCCATAACTGATGTTTGATGCAAGTTGCGCGGTCTTTTTATATCGCTTTAGACAATGAACATATACGCGCGGTATCGCTTTTTAAAGTTGATCTTGATCCTGAAATAAACAATTACAAAGTACTTATAACAATATAGAAAAAAAATAAATATTGACAAGTATTTAGATTTTATTTATATCTGGTCTTTGCCCTGTATGATTATTACTAGGAATCTTTTTCTGGGTCGACTGTAGGGTTTGGGTTCCGGGACTTCTCATGAATCAAATTCCAAATTTGTTGTCTCGTCTCAATAATTTTTTCCAAAAGTCAAGGTCAGAATGTTAGAAATGTTTATTTCTAAACGAAGCTATCTTATCATATATTATTAAATTATTATATCTCTGACTAGCATTTGCCCAAGACTTCGTCTACAACCATTTTTTTAACTCATCGAAATTTTAATGTTTAGATGATCCCTTGCTCGGTAAAAGATTTTTTTTTTCTAGTTAAATGGTATCCTATATCTCTTTCTGTAACCCTGACAATGTGTATGTAAAAATTCACAATGATCGGTTGAGTATTAAGACGTGAAAAGGTAACAGACAAACAGTTACTTTCACATTTATAATATTAGTAGGATTCGCCAAATATGTACACAAGTTAAGTAGGTATGCAAATATACACCTATGTCTTCATCTTTCTCTTTCATATCTGCATTAGAATACTTCATATCAAAATCGGCATTCACATCAGCAAACACTAATTCCGGTGCAGTGCTGTCTTGCATTTCCCCGTTGAACATTCTCTTATTAACTTCTCCCTCTGTGAATCTCTTTTTCCTTTTTTTATTTTTCCTTACGGGCTCACAGATTTTGTCGCATTCGTGGATCACTCGACTCACTTCGTTTTTAATTATATTTTTGATTTTATCTGACAATTGTATAACATTATCACCATTGCTTCTGTACTTAGTTATTGGTTCGTCGTCACTGCTCCCACTGATTGAGTTGTTCTCCTTGATTGTGAGAGCATTATCATCTGATTTGAATATTTGCTTTAATTTTTTACTCATATGTGCAGCTTGTTTCTGTAAAAAAAAAACACAATTTGACATCTCAATCTATTCTAATATTATAAAGAGGAAAGATTTGATTGTTTGTTTGTTTGCATTGAATAGGCTCCGAAACTACTGGACTGATTTCAAAAATTCTTTCACTATTGGAAAGCTATATTATCAGTGAGTAACATAGGCTATATTTTATAAAGTTACGCGGACAAAGTGGCGTGCAACAGCTAGTCTCCTATATAGAGTCCAATTCCCTATTATCACCCTGCAATCCCTTATCCTTAAACCCACTGTAGTCAGCATCACACATGCATCACCTGTGGCGCTGCTAGTGTTAAGGCAATGGTCGCCACCGTCAGCCTGTCTGCCAACCTTATTATCTGAGGTGTACGTAAGTTGTGACCCCCATTACACTGCCCTCTCTTAATTTAAAGAGACCTGTCAACATCATCCCCATATTTCACATAAAAGTTTCTCTTACTTGGGCCAAACTTCATCAGAAGACATTTTAATAATAATTGATTGAAATTATTTCAAATTTTGAAAAGCATTCCCTTATACCAGACTCGATTTATTCAATCATTATTAATAATTTAATTACTAAAAGATTATTAAAATGATTAATTTAAATCATTCATTTCTTTAAAATTAGATTAAAAATAAAATTTACTAAAAACTTTTACTAAAAACTATAAACAATGCAGCAGATGAAATTTCTAAAGGATCACAATCACTTTATAATCACATACAATTTATATTTAAAAAATATTCTCATATTAAAATACTCACAAATTTCAAAGGTTTAGGTATCCTCAGAACATAATGTTCGCTGTGTGTCTCCATCATTTCACATTTTTGGCACAAGTCGTAATCTTTGCAAATGATACATTTGTATCGAAATCCCACAATTACCTTTTCACAGTTGTTGCAAACAATATTTTTGTGCTTGATTACCTCGATCTCTTCATCTGAAATCAATAACATCAGTCATTATTTAATACTAGCTGGTGCCCTGGACTTTGTCCGCATTGAAAATTAAAATATATATATAAGCAATATAACGCTTGCTTGACCTCTAGTTGCTTTAACACTTTGGCCAGGCGATAGTTTTTTATTTTATTTTAGATGATCCCTTGGGAACAGTACTTTTTTCTGGATGAAAGGAAATGTTATTTTCTGGAATTAAATATTTGAAAGGGATAATCATGGGGATAATAATCTTTTTAAGGAACTTTTTCTGAAAGTAGGAGCCGAAATTGTTCAATACAAATAATTACCGTTTTCTCCATATAGATACAAGCTTGGCGTCGCATCATCGCATAAATGTTTATTTTTTATGCTAACAGGTGAAAAATGTCGCGAACAAAACCTGTGGGTGAGTTTCGTTTGATCTTTCTCCAAAAGGTCTTCTCTGTTCGCTGCTTTTAACCACTGTATTTGGCTATAACAAATTATTATTTTATTTTGATTAGATACATTTAAATTTTACCAAAGAGTATAGTTATATTGCTGTACACTAAATTACCGATTCCTTTCCTTTGGTATGCTATAAAACGTCAAATGTTTGCTTTGCTTGCTGTTACGACCACAACCTTCTACACAACAATAATTAACCATGTCTCTGTGTCTCACTTAGTAATTAGTAATAAATCTGCGTTTATATTTTTAATTAATTATACATACTTTCACTGACGTGGATAAAATAATTTAAAAAAATCAACAACAAACTAAATTAACATAACCTATTTTATGCTATAAAAAAATCCTTTATCTATGATACCTATATAATATTTGATATAAACAAAAGAAACTCGAAACAAACAGAAACCTGGAAAAAGTCACAGACCAAATATAGTTCATAAAATACAAATGAGTAAAATTAGACTACGGTCGTAGAGGGAGGAGAGAATAGAAGTCAATAGACTTCTCCCTCTACGATTATGGTTCATATCATAGACACTATTATACTTCAGTGTCTTATAGTAGAATAGGGCGCCTCCATAAGTTTTAATTACTCTTTGCATTCATATGGGTATTATAATATAGTGTTCTGTGGTTTTATTTAAATCTTTATGTCTTCTTGATCTTGACTTGACGTATTCATCCAACCAATCAACTTTGTTATTATCTTAGTAATTATATTAATTAATTAAATATCTGTATTAATTTAATAAGATTGTTTTTAAATGTATTCGAATGGAATGAAGTGATGCTGTAATATCGTAATTAAGAAATAAAGTGACTCAACACTCGAATGTTGTTAATTTAAAATTATATGAAGAGGACGTGTGACAGAAGTGGACAGAAGACAACATACTTCATGTGTATAAATATTAGTAGCCGAAATGGACAAGTACAAACAATTATCTTTGCCGGATCGAAATAAGCCGCTAGGCCGACAGCCAGCACTTGCAAGTGCCAGCGGATTTAATGTGAGACTAATTTAACTTTTGTTTCTTTCTAACCATACTTGTTACTTGTCTGTCTAGCTCTAAATGTATGTGGCTGCTGTCTGCATGATTTTGGAAATAATAGAGTTGAGAGGTCATATAAAGACCAGCACAGGCTATAATATATTATTATCTATCTAACCTGGCAAACTACATATAACCTCAGAATAATAACGATTAAGATTTTAGAGATCTCAGGTGTAATAAATTAAAAATTAAAAAAAACCTTTATACAGTGACATCAATTTAATTTAACTTGTGACATCGGCATGCTGCAAGTCAGACTGTCCCTTCACATAGGCATTCTCCACGCTCTTTTAATTGTCTCTATCTGCTTTGTTAAAATATGTTTAATTCTTTCTTTTCAGTCGCCATGTTCACCACAAACAGAGTCCGGATCCTTTACACCTATAAGTAATGTCCTTCAACCATCATTGAAGGGTGTCGAGAATGCTAAGAAGCGATTAAGAGCATTCTCTATCCAAAAGAAAACACCCTTAAAGTCACCCGCTCTACTCCCTAAACCAGTTGTGGCGAGCGGTGGAAGTATGTATTATATCCTTTTCTAAACACTTCATAGTTGTAGGAAAAATACATGGACTGGGTCTTGTATAATATTTTACATTTTCATTATCACTCCTGCAAATAAGATGGGTGAAAATATGTAATTTTTCACCAATAGGTTTTCACTAATGGATGGAGCATTAAATGAGGATGGTTTTTATGTATCAATTACAGAAAAAAATCAGTGTGAAGCTAGGAGTTGAAAAAAAATTTTCAACTTTCCTACTAGCGGGATTATCAGTGGGGACATTAGCACTAGCAAAGCTCTTGGACTAAACTTTAACATCTCTAAAAAAATCCACAGCAGCAACAGTACTCATAGGCAAGTTAACTAGTGTGAAAACTACTCCAAAACCAACACCCGTTGAAGATGAAAAGAAAGCACCTAAGCCACCTAAACCCGGGGCTCTCCGGAAAGCACTACAAGGTATTTTTATTTCTATGTTAAAATCGACAGATGAGTGTTACACTGCAAAATTCTAAAACACCATTGAAATTAATAACAGATTCATACGAAGAAAGTCAAAAGAAAACACTGAATGAAATCGAAGATATGAAGCGCAAGATGGAACTTGTGGAATTAGGCATTCCCCTGGGACTCATATGCCCAACCGCTTCTTATGAGGGTGCAATGACGGCTATGCCAACAAAAGCAATGCCTCCTATCAAAAATTTCCTAGGTAAGTGTTAATCTTTTTAACTTCTCTTTTAACTTTGTGTTAATTTTTTTCATCTTTTTCACTTGAGGCCGCGACTTTATCCACCTTGACAAATAAAAAATATTTAAGCAATTTAACGTTTTACCTCTTGTTGCTATAACACTTCGGCCAGGCATTAGTTTTCTCAATTTTAGATGATCCCTCGGGAACCCGAGGCCAGGAAGGGTCAAAAATTCATGAAATCATGTGACCTATTTATGGATGGCCCCTAAAAGGGATTCTTTTTCTCATGTCTCATGTATGGTCAAATTTCGATTTTGATCAAATTTCGTAACTATCTGTAATTTGGTCCGACTTAAAAGATAGGATAGTTTTTATCTCAATTATTGATCTCAATATAAAATCGCATCCCGTGCGAAGTCGGGAGCGGTTCGCTAGTAATGTATAAAATTCACTAGTGATGTTGAATGTCAGTGTTTTTTTGCTGTTGTTTTGTATTTGTGTTGCATAGTCAATAAAAGTGTCCCACGTGCCGTCGATACGACCAAGCCTAAATCGGAAATCAAAATTGGTATGACACTTAGAAATGGCAAAAATTGCATAATTCGTAAGTCCCATGGTTCTAATTTATTAGGAAAAGTCTCTGAGTAGTATTATCAAATGTAGATAATTTGTAGATCAATATGTAGATAGACTCATCAAAACGTCTTAAGTAGTGTAGGGGCAATTAAGTATTGGTAGGGCACACGCTGCATTTTGCAGTCATTTGGGTAGCCCGTCTAGTAACCACCCCTTACAGAAGATCACAGTGAAATAATAGCATGTGTGCTGTTATGTCTCAACTTTTTTGAAAATCCCACAGGAATTAGTAGAAAACAGGTAGAAAACCCATTTCTGAAATACAAACGCACAGACAAACAGACGGAAATTGCTCATAATATGCAGTCTCGTCAGAGAGTTTGTTAGAGACTTGTCAGAGAAGTTTTACTTTTTACAGCACTTTCAAAAGGGCCCTTTAAAAAACTCTAGCTGTGATTGTTGCTTCTATATTAACTTTTGTAGATGCTTTGTACTATTACTATTTTATTTCTTTTTTCATTTTATTCATCATTTGTACCAGTTATAATAATTTCTTCCTCGTCTCAATAAAAAGCTGGTAAGAAAGTCAAGCTAATATTGAGAACATATTTAAAACGAAATTCATTTTCTCTTTTCAGATAAAGCGAAAGTGGACGAACTTATCCGTGAAGCCAAAAAGGCTAAAGCTGAAGGCAAAGAATTTAAATTTGATTACCAAAAACTCCTTCCCGGTTATGACAATCCATTCCAAAGAAAAGTTACAACAAAAGATGACGATAAAATGGTTACAATCAAAGAAGACCATAAGAGAGTTGACAATTATAGTTCTAAAAAGAGGATAGATAAATATGATAGAGGTTATAAAGATAAATATTACAAGAAAGAGTCCAGAGACAAATATGAGTATAGGAGGGACAGACACAAGAAAGAGCGGCACAGGGAGAGATATGAGGTAGAGAAATCTGAGACAGATGTGGATTTGAACGACTATTTAGTCTGCGACAGCTGGTCTTTGGACAATGACGATAAAGGTAGTAATAGTCCCAGAGTTATAGAAAAAAATAAAATACCGTTACCACAGTCAGAGAAAAGCGACGAAATATCTCCTATACTAGATCCGAAAGACGAATCGTTCGATTCGAATTTAGATCAAGTAGAATTATTAAAAGAACCCGAAGATGTGAAAGAGGACAGTCCTAAAATTAATATCGGCAGATTGAAACCCGTTGAAGACTCGTTCGCGTATGAGATTGATCTCGATGACGATGAATACAAGTTCTCCGGAGATAGTTTAATAGACAATAAAATGGATGACAATAATAAATCACGGCGTAAACTTTGCGAATACGATTTGGATAGCTCTAAGGATGAGATTAATGATGATACGTTTTTGGAATCTATTATCAATGAGATAAAACAGGAAGAGATGCCCGAGGATAGTCAAGAGAAAAGTTTAGTGGAGTACGATCCTTCGCCCTTAAAAGAAGTGAGGTGTTCCGTCACTCCAGACTTAGACGACAGTGTTAGGATATCCAGTCAGAGAAGCGATTATTCTGACGGATTTCGGTCCGTCGACAGTGGAGTCAAGTCTTCCGAGAGCGGTTACAAATCGGAGAGTAGACCTCCGTCAAATTATCGTTTGTCTATGGAGAGGGACGATCTACAAGCGCACATGTCCAAGGAATTGTTGGATTCCTTGCAAACGTGGAGTTTTGTATTGAAAATATGTCAGCCGTTGCTCTTTAGACACGATAAGAAGGAATGTTACAGGTGAGATTTTTAAAGTGAAACTTGAAACTCGAATATTGTGTGTTAAGATCGCATCAGTGTTAAGATCACGTGACACTTCTTGTATTTTGACGTTTCTTGATGACATCTACCACTTACTTTATATATTGATCACAAAGATATTAACTAAGATGTGTCTCATCTATCGAACATTCAAGGTTTTTAAGGTCTCTTTAACTAAAAAAAAAATATAATATTTTCAGGGCAACAAGTGTTCAACCGAAAATGTGGTACACCGAGAATCCCAAAATGTGCAAATGCGTAGAAGACAGGGGTGTTGTCTATGAAGAATTAGAGATGTGTCAAATGACACTTGTTGACAGCCTATACGAACATGATACGTAAGTTTACAAATATCTATCAAAAACCTCGCACAGTTTTTCCTCACACGATGCCTTAGATAATATTCATTGAAACTTTACCCTAAAACCAAGAGCAAAAGTAAAAAAAAAGTGTGTGTCCGACTTCAAAACGCACGATTGGAGTTGAATTTGAATTTTGATTTTGAATTTTTAATTCGAATTTTGAATTTTGACTGATTTTTTTTAAGAACAACGCATTTTATTTAAAGCTTTTAGTATTAATTTTACTCCTCGTAAAATTTCCATACCGTAGGGCCTTATATGAAAATCGATTCTTAAGGAGTAAACTCCAAAAGAATAATTGCAGTTACTCCCTAAGTGTTTTTTTTATTTTTTAGTTAATTTTATTTAAATGATTTAGAATCGACGACGACGTGTCGTCTCCATTGAGGAAATGGTATCCGTCGCAAAGCCACTGGATCATCGATACGCCCCCCGTAGAGCCTCCGTGCGAGTGGGAAGCAGACGACAGTCAATCCCACTGTGGGCCCCGTCGGCCCACTCCAGCTAGGGAAGACGAACTGGAAGTGGACCGGGAGTATCAAAGGTGGGTAGCTTTTTTTAAATGTTAAGAACGTCAGATAGGCTGACTGTCCACTCGATGATGGTAGGTGGTTACCGTCGCTACAAACAGTGAGGAAGCATTGACCAAGTTGGTCAAAACTTTTCTTCACAACGGTAAGCTGGAAACCGAATCATAATACTAATTACTCGCCCCTGGTCGATCTAGGGCGATAGGGATAAGTCGGGATTAAGGGGATAAGGAAATACAGCCACAACGCTGGCCCCGTTGATATTTCACTCTTCCGTATGCAGTTTTCCACACAACCAATAATGTCCGTTTCAAATGTTCTTGTACACAAAACACAAGCAAACCAATACACAACAATAGGTTTCTCTCCGAGCTTTTTACACATTTTCTAACCGAATTTAAGTCACAGAGTAAGTGACATTTCAAAAGTCAAGTGGAGCGCCATCCATAGAATAGAACAATTTACAGATTGATGGATTATATGATTGACTGGCGCCCAAACAGTCGCCTATAACACAAGCAAAGCCACAGGCGCCAAGGTTCTAATTCGTAGGGATTTGTTTCAACAATTTAAAATTACATAGATTCATGGAAGCCATTTGGCCGGACATAACGGACAAGAAGAGCAACGCTACGGAGAATTCTCGAAGCACTACGCCAGTCAAAATGGACAGCAAGTTGAAAGAAGTGACAGAGGTCGACAGGGAAGCGAGAGAGAAAGAGACGGAAAGAAAGAAAAAGAAAAGGAAGGTCAGCACTGACTGGAGTCAGGATTCTGAGGATGAGAGAGACAAAAGGTAAGGAATAATGGTAAGGCTAATCAGTTAAGGTAATAACAAATAAGGTAAAAGTTGGGCAAAAGGATAATACCAACTTCATTGTTTCTAAATTTTAAAACTAACTGCTATTGCTAAAGAACATCATTCAATTTAATAAAAGTCTTTCTTGCCTATATGTTTTTAAAAGCCTTTAACGCAGAGTGCCTTGTATTTACAATTGTGATAGATTTTTCTATTTTTCAGTAAAAGGATGAAATTGGAGAAAAGTAAGGAGAGAAGAAAAAAGAGAAAGCATTCAACGTCTACGTCAACAATTAGTTCAATATCTGATGACGAACCGGAGAAAAAGAAGAAGAAGAAATCAAAGAAGAAGGTCAATTCCATTCTCTTTCACTCTCCAGTATAAAACAACGCTTATATACAGTTGAAACAATGCGAGTGTTCTTTACTATTTTCAGAGCAATAAGAAATTGAAATTGAAGTCGGCGAAGAGTGTCAGTGCGAAGAAGCAGCAGTTGAAGAAATTGAAGGAGAAAAAGAGAAAGAAGAAAAATAAGAGTTACAACAGCGATGACGCCGCTGACAGTGAGTATTTTATTGACAGGTTTTCTAATTTTTTAAAGAAATACAAAGAAAAGAAGAGAGAATTGAGATGGTTAGTTTAGTTTACGAAATGTTTAGTTTGAAAAATGTAATTATTTAGGTAAAATGTCATTTGATTACGGTCTTTTTTTGATAATTTTAACAATTATTTTCAGAAAATCATCTATTATCACTTATAATTTCATTATCGTTTACAGAGAAAGAAAAGAGCAAGAGATCTAAGAAGAAACAATTGAAATTGAAAAAGAAAAGTCAAAAGAAGAAAGCCAAATCGAGCAGCTCAGATACATCGTCTACGAGTTCAACCAGTGAAAGTGATAGCGAATCCGACACAGATTATAGAAAGAAGAGAAGAGACAGAAGCAGAGCGAAACGTAAAAACAGAAGACGCTCCACGGACTCGTCACAGAGTGAAGATCTGTTTGACGTGAATATTCTGAATAACATCAAAAGAGAGAAGATGGACGAAGAGATCAATCAGAAAAAGATGATAGAAGAGTTCTCGCCGAGGCGTCAGCAGAAGAGAACTCAAGAGATTATAAACGTTAAAGAGTTGCAGTGCGATTTAGTCGACATACACATAAAACAAGAGTTAGAAGAGAGTGAAGAAATAGCGATGGATGAGAGTCAAGTGATGGAAAAGAGTCAGGAGAGTGAAATGAGTAAAGACAGTGAAAAGAGTCAAAAGGATGAGGCGTTTAATGGAGGCGAACAGAGAAATGAGAGCTCAAAGAGTTTGGTCACAGAGATGAGTCCAAAAAATAAGATTAGTGCAGATAATGTGGTTGTGAGTGAGAATGTAGAACAGTTGAGTGAATTGAGTGTTGACAGTCAAGAACAGGAGAAGGCACAGTTCAAGGTATTGTGTAAAATTAACAGTTTTTCTAAAATAAAAGTAGCCTAAGTTACCCCTTATATACCAGCTATATGCTAGTGAGAGTCCCATCAAAATCGTTCAAACTGTTTCTGCGATTAGCCGAAAAATACAGGCAGACCAAATTTTTTTTTTGTTATAATTACCAAATTTACTAAAAGCACGTTATTCTGACATTACAAACAGACGTTTCAATTTTATTTATATGTGTTGTTAGTGAAGAGGGCCAGGAAGCAGAAAAAATAGCTAGAATGTTGGTAAACTAAAACTTTTGATTGTCAATCTTTCTGATGATATCCACAAAAAGTGCATAGTGCAAGTCTTTTCTGTCGTTCCCCGCATGAGGCTTCGTTTTTCGTTTCTTCTGCTTTAAAATTGGATTCGTATAGATTAACCTCTGGTTATAAACTTTAAGGGTCCACAAGAGATGAGGCCTTAACTGATCCAGAGCGTAATGGACGAATCCAATCTCTCTATTGTGAGAGATTGAATTCGTCCATTACATTAGGCTCTGGATCGCTAATTTCTGTGTGTAGATTTGACCATCTGGATGCTAACTTTCAGGAACCACAAGAGATGAGGCCTTAACTGATCCAGAGCGTAATGGTCGAATCCAATATCTCTATTGTGAGAGATTGAATTCGTCCATTACATTAGGCTCTGGATCGCTAATTTCTGTGTGTAGATTTGACCATCTGGATGCTAACTTTCAGGAACCACAAGAGATGAGGCCTCAACCGATCCGCAGCGTAATGGACGAGTCAAATCTGTCTCAATGCTCGTCCCAAGAGTCCGTGTGTAGCGTGAAAGAGAGAGCCGCTTACGAAAAGGACGACAGCCACTTGAGACCGAGTTCTCAAAACTCAAACTATAGCTTCAATGACGTCATAGCGCAGAGCGCTTTCCAAAAGAGAGAGAGCATAGACGAGAAGTACGAACCTTACGAGGGGAACAATTATGAAATGTACGAAGAAATGGCCATGGCTTATCAGAGCGACGTTGCTAATAAGGTATGTAAGGGAACTATTTTGTCACAAAATTAGCTCGAAAAGTTTCTTTTTTATATTAAAGTCGACAGACAGGCTGACCATCAGCCTTGAAGGTAGGCGGCACAGTTTTACAATCCAGTCCAATACAATACTGATAAGGGATTAGGAAGCTTGTTTGAGTTTTTAGTATTCTTTCAATTCAACCTTTGTTAACCGTGGTACCATTGCGACACGTTTGGTCTAGTAGCTAGTAAACCTAGCTGTTAAACAAACGGTCACCGGTTCGAATCCCGCTAAGGGCAAATGTTTATGTGTTAACATTTACCTTTATACATGACCCACGGATATTTGTATTTATAATATGAATGTATTTACAACAAAAAAAAGTATCCTCAATACAAGCATTATGTAAGGGGTTGTAAGTCCCTTACATAGTAAATTGGGTAATTGATACTTGTCTAAAAAGACTAACTATAGTCAATTTGACTGTTATGAGAACACTAACTATTGTGTACATAAATTTCCTTATATACATATTTTTTGCTCTCTTATTGTCAGTTTCCACGTTCCAACCATGAATTTTATAATAACAATTTACATAGTCTTATGTTATTTGTTAGCACGTAGAAAAAGTACATACATGCTCTTATTTAAATATAATTTCCTTATTTATCTGGTAAAAATAAGAGAAACACTCCTACGTGTCTTTATATTACTTGCTAATTTCCTTAACATACATTTCATCCTCCTTGCTTTTCTTTGTTAATATAATGTACGAAAGATCGTACACACTAGTTGCTTAGTGTGGAACTAAATAGACTGTGATGTGTGGAATGTGTGAAGATATTATTTATTTATTTATTTATTACATAGTTCCATTGATGGAACTGAAGCAAATATTTCTCGCCGCATTCCCATTACCTGTATAACACGACCGCAGTCATGTTCATCGTTTACCGAGGCAGGTACTGGAAGCTGATGCGGCACCAGCGATAGATGAACCGGAAGGCGTCGGGCATAGGATAGAGACGGTGGTAGGCGCGGGGGGACCGCGGGGGGCGAGGGGAGAGATCAAGTGTGACTGGCGGCGGGGCGACGAGCCAACCACTACCACGACCGCCACCAGACCCTCCAGGTGGGGTGAGTACAAGACTACGAGGCTATCGGCCACGTTTTCTTTTTTCTTCAGTCCAAACATGTTGGAATCTCAAAAAAGTGCTAGGTTTGACAACAACGATATACGTATATATGTAATATGATCAATTCTTTGTATGTGTTTTACAGGTTTAAAGCCTAACGAGGTGAACATAGTTTTGACCGGTGGCAACACTGAACAGTATCCTATCACTAACATAGTGCACCCCGTATACAGGATTGAGAACATAGCGAATAGAAATGATAATTCTACAGGGTGAGTGTGCAATTTCGCACAATTTTTGCATAGATATTATTTTTTAAGCTCACCAAGTGCCAATAGAAAATATCTCTTGTTATTTTGATAACAAGTCTAGATTCGATTTCATTTTATTTACAGACATGAAATTTCGAAATGAAAACATACTTGAATGGAAAGAAACAGATTAATTGGGTATTGGTGTTTTTTTTTATCACATCGATCGAGTGGTAACGGGTTCGATTCCCGGTAGAGCCAACTTTAAGAATGAACTTTTGGCTCTGATCTGAATCTGACAAGAGTGGCAGGGCCATTAGGAGTGCGTTTAGCAGTTATTTGAGCAGCCCGCCATTTCCATTACGGCAATTTTCCAATTTTGCAGTTATTTATTTTTTGTGTAACCCTAACTACAACTTGGTCTTTTAAAAAAAAAGTACTATACCTTGGCAAGTAATTAAAAAAATGGCCCATTTAATCAATATTTCAAAATGGTACAACACAACGACATGCTAAGTACTAACTTTTCGGTAATATAAAAGCGATTGAGAAGTTCTCTGTCGCTACTGTAGCGCTTACTTATGAAGCCATAAACCGGATGTTGTAGCTCTTCTTATACCGCTTGTGAGCTAGTTGGGAATCTTTCGAATTTTTGAAGCGACGTGGCAGTCCTACGACTGACAGTTTTTTTTAGTTTTCTTTTTTCATTATTACAGTTATGACGAAGCGTACATGGACATGTACGGCGCGTCGGACCGACTGCAGTACGGTGACTGCTTCTCCGGCGACGTCACAGGCGACGACGCAGTCGCAGCCGTCGGCGACGTCGCCACTGTCGATGACGTCACCAACGTTCGTGCCGTCATGTCAAGTCTGGACGAGAGGATTAACAAGGTGCTTCAGGAGTCCGGTGAGAGATCTCATATTGAATATTATTAAATAAGTTGATTTTTTTTTTGGATGTTAAGATCGGCAGACAGTCTGAAGGTCCACTTGACGGTGGTTGGTAACGGTCGCCTATAATACTAGCAATGCCAAGGGGCTGCAAGTGCTCTGCCTACTGTATTATGTTTAAGTATAGGAGATGGGCTTCTGGCATCCGTCGCTCGTTCGCCGAAACACAAAAGCACACGTGCTGTTATTTCACGATGTTCTTCTGTATGTAGGTGTGGTTACTGCCGCCAGACGGCCTGCCCAAATGACTGGGTGTATCTGTCTATGAAATCGTAGCTCCCAAACGGATGGGCCGATTTTGATGCGGTTCGTTTTTGTTTAAAAGCTGACGTGATCGAGATCGTTCTTTATATACTGTTAGTTCGATGGTGTTTCCATGACATGGTAACCTTGATCTGATGGTCTGCGGAATACACAACTACTCAACACCTTACAGCAGATATAGCGTGTTTGGGCTTAATAGAAGCAGAAGTTTTTAATTATAGCTCGTTTGACTTTGTTTTTTTTTTTTAGAGTTAGGCGAAGTAGGTGTCAGAGCAGAAGACCCTGACATTGAAAATGGACCCGAGAAAGGAATATTGGTCACGTGAGTATCTATTCAGCACAATTGCATTTTTCGCGTTGTGTTCTAATGAGGCCTTGTAAAGTGTTATCCCATCAAAAATATAAAATGTAAAAATTGACATGGGAAATGTTAATTTCTATAATAATTATAACGACTTGGCAAATCTGTAATAATTATATTATAATATCTGGGGTGTTGTCGTGCCCCTAGATATTACAGCTGTGTCCACGACTGCATATGTACGCATTGTAGTAGTTCGTTTTTTTGAAAATCCCAAAGGAACCTAGCTTTTTTTCGAGATAAAAAGTATCCCATATGCTAATCCAGTTAATCGTCAATAAATTAGTGTAAACAGCATTCAATTCGGTTAAACTGTTTCTGGGATTGGCGTGCACAAAATCACAGACAAACAGAAAATTCTAAAAACTATTTTTTTGACCTCAGTAACAATTTGTACAAAATTTTTTTTTTTTTTTTTTAATATATTTAATGTACAGACACATCTCATTTACGATTTTGTTATATGTATAGATAATTAAATAATAAGGTAATATAAACTTTTTTTAATTTTTTTAGCCAATAATTTGGTATCTGATTTTGCACGCATTACAAAAAACCAAAGTTTCCATACATTTTTTTTAATTTCTAATTTTTTTTGTTCAGTGATTCTAATGATATTTTTTTTTTAAATTACAGGAAGTCAAACGCCGCAGTCGGCGCGGGGGTGGTTAGCGTCGCCAGCGCGTCGAAGCGGGTCAGTTTCGCCGACGGCTATAAACCCGGTCAGGACTCTGATCTGGAGGAACCGCCTCCAAAGAAGGTAGGAATGATGATATAATTATCAAGGCGCCGATTGAGCCGTGCGCCTGCGCAGAACGCTCAATAATAATAATAATAATAATAAAAACCAGTTCAATTGAGTGAACAATAATAATAATAATTTCACACATTCCACACAGCACCATCTAATTCCACAGTAAGCAAATAATGCTTGGATACCAGACAGTTGATATAACATATAGATTACTTTTTTTGTAAATACATACATATTATAAATACAAAAACATCCATGACTCAGGTACAAAGGTAAAATGTTAACGCATAAACATTTGTCCCCTAGCGGGATTCGAACCCGCGACCGTTTGGTTAACAGCTAGGTTTACTAGCCACTAGACCGAACGTGTCGTCAATGATTTTTAACATTAACCCGGTAAAAAATAAATTTATAATATAGTCAGGCAAATTTATAATGTAAATTTAAATTAAAACTGTGTACTAATATAGTAAATAGAAAGTTATTGTTGGATTTTATTTGGTGTCTAACTGCATCCGATATACGAAGAAAGTAAACAACATCTGTCTATACCACATGCCGTTGTTTCACGGTGGTAAGGGGGTGTGGTTACTGCCGCCAGACGGCCTGTCCAAGTGACTGCGAAACGCAGCACTTACCAGATCCAAGACTAGTCAAATCTGAAAGGTTAATTTCCAAAGTTGATGGCTTTTTTTAACGTCCTCGTGATTAAAACCAAAATGTTTATTTATTTCAATTAGGTTTCTCCAAGAAACTCTTTAAGTCATTATAAATATTTTACCGGTTTCGGAAAAAAGCAAAGATAATGACGTTCCTGATAAGAAACCCCGAAAGAAACTCGAAGAAACTCTTTTTGTTATCTTCAAAATAATAAAATAAAACAATCATTTCAATTAATTAATTAATTATACACAAAATCAAAGTATGTCGGGTATAAAACCCAAAGACCTTGTAGTGCGGCCGTTGATGGGTGTGATGGCGCTATGACATGACACGACACGACTCCGCCAGCCGATAATCGAAATGTGTGCCGCTTTAAATTTGTTGTTGCATAATTATGTTACAGAAGCGTTCGCGACGGTACGGATGCGCGTGGCCCTGTCCGGCGACTCACCCGGACCACGTGCCTCTGTGGGACGCCCTGCCGCCCCCGCCGCCGCCCCCCTCGCCGCCGTCGTCCCTGCCGCCCGCCAGTCGCGCCCTCTTGCCGCTGCCCCACCACAACATCGCGCACTACAGTAAGTACACACGCGGCCCACTCCGGCGACACCCGGACCACGGGTCGAGGTCGCTTCGTCTGGCGGGGGGAGAAAGTAGCATGTCTTAACAATACCTAACCCCCCCGCCTGCAGACGGCGCGAGGTAACGCCTTGGATTTTTTAGTGGTCGGTGGGGATCTGGTCTGCAGATTTTCCCACGCAAAAAAAAGGGCTGCGTTCTTTTACTCCTCCGGCCAATGCAACTTTTACCAGTTATTCAACTATTTACCAGCCACGTAGTGCCATTTACCGGCACGATGCCGGAAATCTTAAATTGGAAATTGTTTAAGGAAATATATTGGCTTCACAATACTTATGAATGAGTGAGTACAGTTTGTTCCTAAGAACAAAGATTAATAAAGGTGTGTGGACATCTTTGTGGACCTTCATAGAATCGATAATTTCAACTTGAGATTCAAAATAATTGCATCCTTTACTTCCTATTTAAATAATAAAAGAAATTTAGTTCAAATAACTCACGGTAAAATACGTTTTATAATCTATTATTCTTTGAATTATGTACATTTTCAATATCGTTTTTGTCTTTTAATTTTAAGTGGCCAATCTTAGAGTATATGTATGCCCTGACGTGTATATGATATGGGCCAAATGATTAATATGGCATTATTTATAATGCCTGGGCAATAAAAAAAAGGAAAACATATATTAAGGTAACTTTTATTTTGTCCACTTTTTATGACAAAAAAGTATTATCTATTTTCCGTCACGATTTTTAATAACATAAATAAGTATTTAATTAGTATTTAATTTTTTTTTCCCGGGCATTATGAAAAGTGTCTCATCAATCACTTGGTCCGTAACATAGCCTATAAACGTGTAACATTAATTTCCAGATACCCCTTCGGATTTTATGCCTCGAAGTCATCCCCCGGCGCCGTCAGCTGCACACAGGAGTATGAACTTTAAAATCTTTAGCGTTTAAGTCTAAACTTGAGTGAATGACAACTATATATGCAATGAAATTTTTCATTCAGTATTTTACCATTATTAAAGAAAATTTCTACTCATAGAAATGTGAACTTTAAAATCTTTAAGCGTTTAAGTCTCAACTTGAGTGTATATTCAATACTAGTTGTTGCCAGTAAACAAACTCTTCAGCTTTATAATATTAAAATAAATAAAAAGTATAGAATCGGTCATCCCAATTTGAGTGCGAACTATATCCTATGAATTTTTTCATTCAGTACATTCGCACATTATGAAACCAATCAAATGAAATAATATAATAATAATAAAATGCTGTAAAAAGGCGATTTTTTTTTCTGACCCTTCATCAAAGTTGTCATTTATTTGTACTATCGTCTGTGTTCGTTTCCCTAACACCCGATATTATATATGTATTTATTTATAATAAATATAAAACAAGACGTTGAAAATATCTATTCGGTCTAATTATTATTTTTTTCTTGTTAATAATATTTTAAAACATAAAACTTTATGAAATCTTTAAAAATGATTATTACTGTAATTTATTGCATTTTATGTAATACTATAGAAAGTAGACAAAAAATATTATATAATCATTTCCTTATCGATAACTAGGTGTCTCACGCGACTTCGTCCGCTTAACTTTATAAAATATAGACTAAAAGTATTTGATCAGTTGAGTAGTTGAGGCGTAAAAGGTAACAGACAGACAGACAATATAAAGATAGTTACTTTTACATTCTTTTGTCATCTGAATAGTTGACAGCTTCTATATTTAGAATAGATGAACTTAGTTTAGGCTAAACGTATTATATTATGTATGGTAAGAAAATGATTCTGTATTTAGTAAGAAAAATAAATTTCAATTTAAATGTTGATAGATGGTTTCATTTTTATTTATTTTACATCTGGTACTCTTTGAAAAGAAAACTTCTTTAGGCTCGTTGATACCCTCAGTGACGTTTAATTGCATGAAATAAGCGCCATCTACCCGAATCAGTGTGTACTTCTTGTTTCATTACAAGCTTAACTTTGTCATTACTTTGTTAAGATGTCAACAGATGGCGCAGTTTCGACTTACGACGTACAGTCCTAGGACTGACAGTTTGTTGACAAACATATTCAACAAAAAAAACCAGCCAATTTTTTAAGCATTGTTTTATCGATGCTTACTTAATCTCAGTATATAACTACAGGGGTTCGCAAATAAAACTACAAGAGTAAAAACAATAAAATAGATTTTCATTTATTGTGAGACGAAAAATACAACAATGGGACTTATCAGCTAATATGGTTAGTGGCAGACTGTCGTGTCAAAACAAGTGTATGTATAGAAGGTTTGGGTGTCGCGGGAATTGGGAACCAAAGTCGCCCGATCCTTCGCAACGGCCGCACCTCTTGCACCATACATTTATACACTCCTAACTTTATGTCTTTCATTGGGTAACTCATGGTACGTAACGAATAATTATCGAAGAAAACAAATAATCAAGTTATATAAATACAACAATATAGAAAACCGATACCGTGGCGTCTCTATTCACTGAAACCATAACTAATTTTAAACTTCAACAGGTGAACCTTCAATAGTGTTCATTTTTTTAACTAACTTTTTTTTTTAAAAAAGGCTTTATTTTGATTCGAAGCTAATTACTTACAATTACAAGATTGTTTAATATTGGGATAGAGGGATAGGGGGATAGAGGGATAGAGGGATAGAGGAGTGGTGCCGGTACAACTCTCTCAATACGATACCGCTACTATGAACTGTCTATACAAAATTGAAAGTCGGTTGAGTGGCGGGGAAAGGCCGAGGGGAAGTGTCGCAGTGACTCGTGCGACTCGCGTACGTCACTAACTCGATTAAGTAGGTTATGTGTCTTAGTTTAAAGTCGAAAATGCCACTGCTACGACGCTAAGTCGCCTATATAGGTCGCGACCGTTCGACGCGCCGCGCTATTGCTCAATAGAGGTATATTCTTGCTTTTAATAAACTTGAAGTATTATCAATAATCAATAATAAGTACATTATAATAATTGAATAATTAGTATTTTGTTTCATAAGAGACTAGCATTACAAAGAAATACCTTCCGCTATACAAATTTTATTTTCTATTTTTAAACACTTCATAGATGTTCGAGTGGACTACTTTTAGTCAGGTTTTTACACAAGAATACCTAATAGAGACCGTTCTTGTATACAAACTTTACAATTGGATGCGTCTACGTTCGAGATATGACTTACATGTATACACTTAGCCTTAGGGGGAGAAGGTCGTAAAAACAAAATGAAAAGTTATTGAAATTTATAACAAACACCTTAATTAATACTCAATGTAATAATTTAGTAGTAGTATCTATGTATATATCTGTCGTATGCATGTGTGCGCGATGGGCGCGCGGATGGGGTCCACTTGGGTCCACTCGGGTCCACTCGGGTCCACTTGGGTCCACTCGGTGCGAACGCGCCGCGCGCTCATTAAACAAATTTATACAAAAGGGGCGAGTGGACGGCTCGACTCGCACTCCGACTCGCCCGTGCGAGTCGACGCTCGCCCGCCCGCGCGCGCAAACTCGCACGACGCACCAAAGCATTCACTCCGTGTAATATGACACGATGGTATGCGAAAATTTATTTTTCAAAAAACACACGTCCATTCGCTCGTTCTCCATTGCGCTTAAATCTAAAATTATTAATTACACAATATTTTTTTTTATTTCATTTGTTTCAACAGTACGCGACGCGCGCGTATAATAATAAAATATTTTCAAAACAATCGAATAATAATTAAACACACTAGTTAACAATATATAACTTATGCCCGAATGCAGTGGATCGGCCTAAATCCAAATCATATTCATACGAAACGTGTTCTACACACGATGGCAGCGAGTAGGGAGCGGTTACGGCCCCATAATACTGATATTACGCTAAATTATTGCATGTGGTGTGTGAGTGGCGGGGCGAGGCGTGGCGGGGGAGGGGTTACACCGCCGTCTCCGTGTGACTGTGGCTCGACAGTCGCTCCACGTCGATGTCGTGAGGCGCTAGCGTCTCGCGCGCGGCGTCCGCGTACTCGATGCTCGACGAATGCGAGAACCGCTTCGACAGCGCCGTCTGCTTCCGCAGCGCTTCCGCCAGCGCCGCGTCCGCCAGCGAGCCGCGCGAGTCCAACCCCTGCCGGAACGCGTTCACCACGCGAATCTGCCCGCCCACAACACACAGCCGTCAGACACTGCACCAACTCTTGGCTCACTTCTCCAATAGACAACGCTCATTATCTTTGTCTACTCGAGAAACCAACCAAGAAAATCTCTTTATAATGTGCTCCCGCTCCGAGACTGCGCTCGTCTCGCTCTCACCCGTCATAGCCTAGCACGTCTTGTTTTTTTTATCGTATAAAGCGTGCTGGGCTTGTCGCTTTACATTCAACTATTGCTTTTGCCTCGCGCTGCGTCTTATTTCCAAACTCAATCCTATAAGCAACGCAGTGAATGTTAAATTCTGTCTAACCTCTCATTTGCTGCGTTTTAGTATCGAACGTGCTTATTAATGTATATATATTATACATGAATAAGCACGTAAGAATTCATAAGAATAAGGAAATATTAAACTAAGCCGTAAATCATATACCTAAATCTACTAAAGAATCTTGAAAAACGTTTTTTAGGTACACAGAAAATATAATATCACAGATATTTCAGTTAGTTGATAGCAACTAACTATATATCTATACATTATACTTAAGCTAGTTGTTATAAGATCATCTACATAAATCTTCTAGTTATTTTGGCCTTAACTGGTAATTAGAATACTTCTTCGGTGTGAGAGAAATACATTCGGGTGTAAAAACGGCAGCAAGAGGGGTTAAACAGTAGTTGAATGTAAACGAGTTATTACTAGCACGATATGATAGTATCTTATCATTAGGTCTAAGACAACGTCTCTTTTGATAGTACTCTTAGAATTCGCTTAAAATTTGAACATTGCTAGATCAAAAACAAATCTTCCCCAAATTAAGCAGGTAATCAAGTAGTTGATATGCTGCTACGGACATTGGACCCCAGACAACCAGAACAGACCAAGACCAAAATTGTAAGGTCGTTTTCATAGATTAACTTGCTAGGAACAATGTAACTGTAATCTTTTTGTCAGGGAAATTCAATCAACGGTCTCATCAAATTATCTAAGAGACTATTGAAAATGTCGATTAGACGAATCTTCCGAATCTGTTTTCAAATTTGGCCTTAGTACTGGGTTCGTTGTGTAGTCTTTTAATATAAAATATTAATTTAGCAACTTGCGAATTTACTACCGAAATAGACGTTGTCTAGATTAGCCGAGCGAAACGAGCGGAGACATCAAACCGGCAGACAATTTTGATGAACATAAATAAAAAGCACACCGAGCCATAAAAAAGAGGCGAGGAAGCAGGTAATTCGAAATTCCAGTCACAGATTGCTTTCGGGTCGATGTGGGCTCGCGTAGCATGCCCGTTGCTGACGGGTGTGCTGACGCGTGCATGCCATGCAATGGGTTCAATGTGGATTCACCTCCGAATACAGGCGCAGTGGCGCAGTCAGGCGTGGGCTGTGTGGGCCTACGTCCACGGCCTCGCACTAGAGGGGGACTGACACTTTCGCATGGTACGATTACCTATGTTTCAATTGTCATCCATATCCTACGGGGCGAGATGGCTACGCGATCCAGAAAGATATACCTAGGTTGTTGTATCCATAAAAAGATGGTACGGTTGGAATTCTAAGAGCCAGACCCCTTCACCTGCGCCCACGCCTAGATTGGTCCACGCTACGTCACTGTACAAACGTCACGTTGGTGCTTAAGACAAGTGTCGGTGTAAATTGATTTGTGAATCATGCAATAAAATAGCCTCCGGTCCTTCTGTGACTGTATTTGAACATTCACCTCAACTATGTGAGCTACTCGCGTTTAAAAGCTTTTCTGTTTTATTAACATTATGCACATAATGATTGAAGCAACACTGATCGCTTTCCACTTATAACCCTACACCGGACACTTGACGCGTATCTCCTCCGTGATTAAGCTAATTTGGAATGACATCTAGAATTTAAAAATTATGATAAGTAAAGCGTATACGAACCCCTGGTGTTTTATGAACTCCAAGAAAAGACTGACAAGTGCTAGAGATGTAATGCAAAAAAAACTTACTAAAGACTGCCATGTAGCTATAAAGACTGCACTAAGGAGATGCAGTCCTTCTGGCAGTCTTATTTAAAATTACTATGCGGTGATGATGTTGCGAACGAAATAAACAAGCTGATATCTAGCAGGAAAATAAGCAAGTACTATATAGGCAGAGATAATACGTAAAGATCTCTTAGTTGGGCATTTCAGAAGGATTTTGAAAATAACTTTTCGAACCACATCAGACGGTTTGGGTGTAGATGAATTGACTGTTCTAAGTGTGCCTATCTTCTAATATACACTGGATCCCACTCCAGCCATCGCTAGTGTTTTTGATGCAATAAACGGATCGTGACAATGCATAATGTACAAGCAAGATGGAGCAAAGAGCATAGAAAGCATCTCAAGTATTGACAGCAGAAATAGATTTCTTTTGTAGTTATACAACCCAAACCGAAAGAAGCGTTGAATGTCTGGTTATTTTTTTTATTTCAAAGCTATACGCATTAACTCGTAGTGATTTATATAGTATTTGAGAAGTTACGTTACATATTGTCAGTGTCAACATTGGACATTTGACGTTCAGTAGCTGTGCCATATATTTCAGGTTGAGATTCAATCACTGATACAATGTCGGACAGCAAAACATGCACACGAGTTTGTGAAAACTTGACACGAATGTAAAATCGCAAGACATGCTCGGGATCCATGCAAATATTGAGAAACATGCACATTGACCTAATTAATGAGATTGGTCCTGTCTTTTTAAGAACGTCATCAAATCGACAACTCGGTCTTTGGATCGTATTTGAAAATATAAGAAGAGAACGTCTCTTGACCAGCATCTGTCCCTTTTGCGCATTATACTAAAGAAGACAGAGACTAATGAAGTTCAAAAGGCGATCTCTGCTTGAGTAGCAATAGTACGGGGCACAAATAATTCTCGGCAAACCTATTCGTTATCGTTCTTGAAAAGACCGGAATACAAGTGAAGGATCGTAGCAAAAGTCGCAGGCCACAGTGTTATAAAAGTGGGAAATAGTTGTAAGTATAAATATAGATAGAGTAAGTATATAAGTACAAAAATGAAACATATAAAACAAAAAAACAAAAACGTCAACAAAATAAAATGAAAAAGGCCAATAATGTGATCAGGCTTCCTTCACAATATTGTGCAATTCTTACAGCTTGGTCCGTAGAGGTCTTGCTATAGGGGACAGGTATCAACCGTTCTTGTAACTCGCCACCTATGACCTTCCGTGTGCAATGGGGTTTCATGGAAAAGAAAATAAAAACCAGAACATGAAGTAAAAGATCACGACACGACAGAGAAAGAAAGTTTCAGGGATCGCAAGGTTGCAGACAGAAGGGTTATACAAATTTGCGGTGCTTAGGTTTCCGACACGGATTCTGTGGGCACGCCGTCGTTTATTCTAAACTTCGGTTGCGTGGTCGGTTCATCATACGCACAGAATATAATGAACACATTTTTAGAAAATGTGTCGGAACCGAAAGCAATGAAAATTCAAGAAGTAGTCTCGGGGAATACACGAAGTGCGCTTTGAAGCGATGATCTTTGGAGATAAAGAAAATGTATAATAAAAAAAAATGCAGGGATCATCCTACACCTTGTAAGAAGCACATTCATGGGGTGTGCACTTAAATAATTACCATCCAGGGCTCCGTTACATCCATTATAAAAAAGTTTTAAAAAAATATACTTAAAAATAAAACTAAATAGAAAACAATTTATACATTGATTACATCGAACATTTATTCCTATACTTTAAGTATGTTTTCGATGATAAATCCCCCTTTTGTATTTTTGTGCGTTCGTGTGTGTGTTTGTGTATGTATCTGTGTGAATACGAGTGTGTTGTACACTCAAATGTGTTGTCATGCCTCTATAATGACATTGGTGAAGCAAACATACTTCGGAGTCGCTCACATACCAGTAAAATTTATTACCACATTAACTACTCTCTATTCGCTACATTTGTGACAATCTGATGGGTCGGATTTGTTGATTAATATTCTTATGATTTGAAAATATATTTGTGTCTAAATTATACTTTTTAATTAAAAATAACACCCAAAAACCTGCATTTCAAAAGAATTATTACAGTTTTGACGCAATTAACTATGGGGGCCTTAATGAGCTTGAACAGAGAGGCCTTAATAAGCCTTAATATTATGAAATGGTACTGTTTCTTGATATATGAACGATGATACGAGTATTTGAGCCAGTATTTATCCATTTTTCCATATGTACCCCAGTTGACAAATCCAACCAATCAGATTTCGTCGAGATCACTAAGCTAAAATTACAAAGCGCTATGGATTTTGTGATATTGCAAATAAAAGATCTCTTTAGGGTTACACATTAAACTAAATCTATACACAAATTTAAATTATCTACTATTTATGACGATTCGTTTATAATAACCGCTCTTTTTTTTAACACATATTAATAAAAATAAAAAGCTGGTGACCATTTGAGATTTGTGATTGGGATGCATGCTAAATTGTTTGTTCGTGTTACATTGATAATAATTACTATAAGCGCTAAGCGATTCATAAAATATAACATCGAACTAGACCGTACGACACTTTTGGCCGACATTAACAAACATTTGACCAAAACATTTATACATTACACAATTTGACCACCGAATACGGTCATTTACCTTTTGAAATCAGCCTCCGATGCGGTGGGGTTTAATTAAAAGTTAATTTTTGGAGTATAGGACACTTTTATTCACTAAATTTTAAAGAGACAAGAAGCTTTTTAGTAATAACGAATTAGACAATACCAGTTGGCGACGGTAGTTAGGATTATCATGCTTCATACATAACATTTTAGTGTTTTTTTTTTTTAGTTACTCTATTTGGCGTGTACGAGCCGACTAAAGCGTAATTATTATAATTTAAAAAGTTTTCTTTAGAATTCATACCATTACATCTAAATTTTTGGTGTACACCAAGACACATATTTAGTTTTTTTTTTCATTATATTATTATGCAGTTAAACATAATAATAATATATCTCTTAAATTTTTAAAACTACCTTTTTAACATTCATGTAGCAGGCAATAAGTTTAAACTACACGAAGTGCACTGAACGACTTCCATATACGAATCAGTAGTTTATTTGTGTAAATATATAACAATGATAATAATAATATATAAAATACTTAACGAACATATAATATAAAAGATCCCTATCAAACCCCTGAACATATATATGTATACTTATAGCTGATAGTTAAATTTGCTTGAAATGTCTGAAAAATATATTGAGAATAAAATAAAATGAAACAGGAAACAGTTTGGAAGACCAGATAGTAGTGAAAAGTAGTGTTGGGTGTTTCAAGAAAACATGAGGCCATGAATTTTTATATTGCTCCTTTTTAAAGAGGGTAGTTATACAAAAATAACACAAATGCCAACTACCTCCTTTCTTTAGGACGAGGCAAATTTTTTATCGCAATCAAGTAAAAAAAAATTCATGACCTTACAAGAATAGAAAAGAAAAATAGAAACAGGGAAAATAATTATTGCGGGTAAGTCTAGTCTAGTAATTCAGTCATGCGTTCAGTGTTTCAGACACTAAAAATAAACACCATTGCATCTAAATTTTGCACTAAAACAAATATATTTCTTTAATTAATTACATATAAAAAAAAATCGAGCATTTACAATTAAGTGTACACAGAAAAACTCTAGAACACTACGGGGAAAACTTTTGACATAACATACTATTTAAAGTGATAGGATATATAATTACCATTAAGTCATAATATAAACTAACATTAAAACATTCTTCGATAGACACAATATATTATTATAAATATAGCATTCCTTTAAAGTTAAAAACAAAAAACAAAAATTATAATAACAAGCAAATTTAAATATCATTTAAAAACTTTTATAAAAGCACTTGAATAGCACGTATTTTGTGTTTTAGTTATTTATTTTTTTCATATAAAAAATGGCACATGAATTTCTCAATATAAATGTAATTCATTACAACATTTAACAGCGTATTTTTTAGTATAATTATCACAAAACGAACGTGTTTTTTTTATTTACACAAAAAGAGTTTATTATTTGTGTGTGTTTCGAGAAAAGAAATCTCAAAATTATCATGTATCATGTATGTATATATCGAAAATAATATTTTTAGTCCGCGACTCTATATATATGTATGTATGGTTTTTTTTTAGTATAATTTATAGCTACAAATCTAAAATACTTCATTTCATTAAATGGTGCACCATAGTTACATATTTTTAAACCTAATATATATGTTTGCGAGTTCTCTAATATTTTCAACTTACGCCTAAAATACAATAGTTTCAAAGATCTACTTTTGCATTTAATTTTACATTTTCATATATAGTGAATTTCTAAAAAAAATTTTTTTTTTTTTTGTTAATTTAACTTCGTGTTTTTTGGTCTCGTTCGAACCACGTCGATTCCGTAATTGTAAATGGCAGTTAAGTCTTTACAAAACCTGGATACTTGTCGCCTACGATCTAAAACGTTTGTATAATGTAATAATATAGTTGTTTTTTATTTATTAGTCATCGCTCTGATGCGAGACGGGGCTGAGGGCGGGCAAGGAGCTGCCGCCGGATTGTACGCTGATCCTTCGGTGCTCTGCCAAATAATTATTGACAAATATCCTGCGGCCGGCCAATATGTCCGCCTTTTGCTGGAAAACAACATCACGGACGTGTCAGTTCGCCGTCCGGGTGCCGCGTCTAAACTACACACAGCCTCACTATTCAAACCAAACTGCTTTGTAAGATATTTGAAAAAAAAAAAAAAAATTAAAAAAAAACAAACTGGCATTCCAAATCCAAAAACTGTACAATACGAGAACGCTAGATGGCGTTAGGGAGCGCAAACAGACGCCATTTTGGCATTGAACGTCGACATAGTAAATTGACTGCGTTGATGTTCATAGAAATTTAGAATAAGTTAGAGTGAAGGCTATACTTTTTGTTAAAACTCTTCAGCAATAGAATAAACTTCAATATAGACCAAATCTCAAAAAGACCGTTTGTTATATAGACAGTAAAGATGGCGTTAATAGTGCCACTCTTGAGTTCGTAGAAAACTTCGACAATTTAAAAAATTTATATAATTTTTGACAAGTTAAATTAATATTAGAGATTGCCTAGTTGGTCGAAAATAAACAATATTATAATTATAAGAAAAAAAAGCTTTCTCCAGTCCTTCTCCAATTAAACTTTAAATGTACCAAATTAAACACTCTTTCGTCGGCACAGTTTTCTTAAAAAAGGATCTAAAGATTTATTTCACGTATTGATTTATAGATCAGTATCTGAAGTTTGTTCTGTTACCTAACAATAAGTGTTTAACTTTAAGCCATCATCAATCAACATTACTTTAAAATTGATAATCTATCATTTAATATTGTTATTAATTTTTATATAAAGATTCGCAAGTCTAGCGTTCTATAGACAACCCCGATCGCGTCCTAAATCGCGTTTTGGTTTTCGAATCCCACGACTAATAAAATTGATTGGGTTCATGGCAGTGTATGGGTGCAAAGCAGTTCAGTTAGCGGACCAATATGCCTATGTAGAAATAGGGCTAAGGGGTCATGACACTATATGGGTCGGGGGAATTTAGGGCATCCAGTATATTAGCACTATGCATAATATATAACGTAAAATAAATAAATAATAAATCCATTACTGTGTAGGGAAACTACTACTATGATGAAAATTGAAGTATCCGGTATGTGAGCTACGTCGCGACGCATGTATTATAAATTTTGATATTTCCATTTAAAAAAAAAATTTGGGTTTTTGTAAAATAAAATATCGGTAATATTTTTTTTATTATAATACTTTTATTTAAAATGAGTTTCATTTAAACGCTCTTCAATAGTGCCGGTTAAGTATGCATTGTTTTAATAATAATCGTTACACAACTCAAAAAAAAAATGATTACGTTAACTTAATTTTTATAAGTACATACACAACCGAAAATAAAACAATTAAGTGAAAAATAAAAACAAAAATATTCAAAACTTTTTTTTAAATTCTATTAATTATACTTTGTTTTCTTATATTTACTAGTTTTGGTGTATATATAGTGGAGATTAGGCTTTATTTAAGATTATTATTTCCTTTATATCAGATTTTGCTTCAAAGTGTTACAAGATTTGTAGTTATTGTGACAAAGTAAAAAAAAATAAACACATTGAACACCAATACTGAGTCTCTCATAATATATATATCTAATATACAAACGATTGTTCGTCGGGTATAAATTTGAAAAAAAAAAAATCTATTATCAGAAACTCAGTAAACATTGTAATTAAAATAATATTATAAAAAAAATCTATGCATACTCACATATACACCCGATTTATACATGCATAAATAAGACTGTAAACATAAGCATGATCACACTTTAAATGCGAAGCGAATTTAAAATAAAATAAACATTAATTACTGTAAAGAAAAAAAAAAACAATAATAAATGGTTTAACATTTAGTACTTACATACTAGACGCGGCCGCCATTTTGTCGAGACGTTAAATCAAAATGGCCGCCGCCGCGTGCACGCCTATTTAGATTACTATTGACTTACTGAGCGAACAAACGTTTTATTAGTATTATTAACATTACTTTTAAGGTTTTCTTTATTCGTTCAATAAACGTCAATTGGTATATAAGTTAAATGTATCGAGATATATATTTTTATATTACTGTACGTGCAAACACACGCATCGTCCCATGCTCTATCGACATATCATCCAAGTATACAACATTTTGTTTTTACGCTCGCTACTAATGAATACTTACAAACAGTTTAAACAGTTCGTACGCGAGCTCGTACAGAACTTACCGTCAACATCTGAAATAGAGCGTATATATCTTTCTAAAACTGACGGCCCCCACCATATTATGACTGTATGCGAGTGGCGAATGAAAACTATGGAATTTGCTTCAAAATTTATTAAAGGTAAAATAGTATTTCGTAACATTCGCAAAATTAAGTAATATTTCTTTTTTTTATCTTCTTCGCGGACAGAAAACGCTTCCGTCCTAACTCTCGCCGACAAACACTAAGAGACCGATGTGTCTCTCTCATATTAAACTTTAGGTAGCCATATACACATAGGATTTTAGATAAATATATATATTGTTTAGATTAGAAATAGTTATTCTCGTGTGTGTGAGAGTCATTTAATGAACATTCTATTAGACAATAATCGTCGACTGCAACGCATCTGTTCATGAGAAAGGTTTTTAATAGGTAGTGGTCCCAAAATTTACTATGAATTAAAACACGACCTAGTCGGAATTATATTTGAATAAATGATCTCCCTAATAATTATACGTAGGTACACATCGTAACAAACTACTTACACAAAAAGCTAAGTGAGACTTGGAAAAAATTATTTAAATTTACATAATATGTATGTATAGATAATATAGTAAAATTTCAAAATCTAATGTTTACAAATAGGTAGATAATCTCTCGAAGAAGTTTGATTCTCAACATCGTAACAGCTAAATACAAAATATCACTTCAATCGACTTTATTTACAATAATAAACAGCTTCGTTTCAGTTAGCTGAGATAGTTGATAAATGTGATAGAAGAGATAGCAAAATAATCATTTAAAAGACTTTTAGAAGTATACATAACACTATGAAAAGTTTGAGTACAAAATCCTAGTTGCACTCGGTTGGTACAGGCACAACTCGGCGTCCGGGACATTTATCTTTGAACCTAGCCTGCGCTAAAGTACTAAATTTATTGCTATCGACTACCTAGCTTAAAAAAATGTTTCAACACTTAATAGAACAACTTATGCTAAGTTTAAGAGGTGTATTCGCTCGCGGGGGAAGATAAATCGTTCGTTTAAGTACGGTTCCGAACAAACACAAAAACAAGTCGTAATTATAATTGGTAATAACAAAGTATATATATAATTAATTGTGTGCTGTGAGAGATAGAGGGGGTTTTGTGTTTTTGTGCGGGTGCGTGGCGATAAAAATTTGCGGGTCGTTCAGAAAATTGTGGTCTCAGTGCGAGCTGCGGCGGGGACGTCGTCAGCGTCGATGTATGCGATGTCTTGCGGTGGCGCCCGTAGGCGGGAACGGAGTCCGGCCGCCGAGTGGGCCGACAGACGCTCTTCCAAGTCTTCTAGTGTCGATTTGAAGGCGCGAACCACTCGAAGCTGCAACAACACAACCTCCAGCCTCGAGCGCCGCGCCACGCAAACCCACGACGACACGTCCTCGCCACACGTCCGCACGCCGCGGCGGTCCGAGCGCAACTAACTCGCCAACGATAACTCACATCGCATCCGCCTAACCCGAGTGTGGTGTGGATGTTACAAAATGACCGCCGAACGTCCGACACGTCTCTAAATGTATAGATATCTCTATATTTGATTCTGTATTCAGTGGTCCGTAGCACACATCTCTACCGCTACACATGCAAAACATTACTCTGACCCAAACACGATATAACCCGGTTACGAGTTAATGCGTACAGCTTCAACAAAAAAAATAAAAAAACAGGCAACGATGCGACGGCGGCGCCTCTATGCTCCAACTTGGCATTCAAACCACCTATATGTTAACATAGGCTACGTTGTCCTTCATTAAATTTAATCCTACTAGCGATTCTAACTTTAATGTACAATATCCATATGAATTATGGAAAATTTTATGGACGGCTGAAATAATAATAATAATGATACATATGAATGTTCGCGACCCTTTGAGCGTGAACTATCCTTACATATTATAAAACAAAGTCATCCGCCGCGTCTGTCTGTCTGTTCGCGATAAACTCAAAAACTATTGCACCAATTTTCATGCGGTTTTCACCAATGGATAGAGGGATAATCAGGGAAGGTTTTTACGAAAAAAAATGCACCCCGGGCGAAGCCGGGAGCGGGACAGCTAGTTTTATATATATAAAAATATAAAGTTCACGATCAAAAAGCAGATATGCAAATTGTAACTATACAGCTTCATTTGATTTTCGTTTTTGAACCAATTTCGTTTGTAATTGCTAAAAGTTATCAAAGTAGCTTTTTTCTCTAAGCGTTTCACTAAGCAGTCTAAGAAATCGGGATTAAAATTTATTTATTTAATATACTTTTTATAATCCTTTATTCCAAATTTTTAGACAATCTAATCTAACTTAAACTCAATTATTTCTTTTATCTCTACACTATTAGCCTGAAATTCTTAATGCATTGGCTCAAAGTTATTTCAGCAAGAAAACACATTTCAAATACAGTCTCAAATGCAAGATGAGTTAAAGCTCTTTAAAATTCCTGGCGCAATCCTTCACAGTGTGGTGATCTATGAATAGATTAATTGACAATTTACTCGACTCATCTAAGACTTGAATCACTACCGCACGAAAAAACTGTCCCAGAAATGTCTTAAGAGCTGTACGCGTTAACTTTTATATATATATAGTGTTTGCGCTAACTCCTAGGCGACGTAGCGCGTGTCCGTTACCGAATGGAGTGACCGGTGCTCGCTAACAGTGGCGCCATGCTCGCTAAACGAAAAAAGAGAAAAACGAAAAGGTGCTAGCAAGAAAACTGCTACTCAAACGAGTGGTGTTTTGGCCCCGATGGGTTCCCTTCTAAGATGACATCACAAAAGCGATGGGTGCTTTCGGGGCGGCGACATGTCGAGACTGTGCTACAATGGGGGGAAAAGGGGGAAAAGGGGGTAACAACTACACGGCACGGACTCACGAGATGCATTCATTACACACGATTTAAACATCACTAGTTCAGAGGTGAATATGAGTTCGCGACAAATCAACAACGCTCGGAGGATTTGTTATACTTTTCAATTTAATTACGCTGTTTAATTTGATTGGGATAAATCAAACACTTAACAGGAAAATAGTCCGAGTTGGTTCTTTATATACTATTTGTTAAAGAAAAATTTGTCAAATGTGAAAATGCTATAAAATTAATCAGAATGTAAGATTTGTAAGAATAAACTCCTAGACTATTGTTACGTTAGTCTTCTTTTATAATTTCATTATATATTCGTCTATACTGCTTGTTAAGTTGCATTTTTTTTATATCAATTAATCATATCGTTAATTTTATATTTTGTAGCAATTTCACGCTTAACCTAAAAAAATGCGAAGGACCAAATTGCGCAGAATTCTTGTCGCACTGGGATTATTTTCCAGCGTCACTGAATGTGTTTAAATTTTTCCCAATGAAACTATACAACTAATACAAAAGAGTTGTATTAAAAATACTTTATAATAATAGGTCGGTTAAGCGGGCCAGTAAAATAACTTTCTCATGACACATATCGTCGGCGTATGTGCAGGACCTTGTAAATGCACAAAATCGTTTATTGCAGGAGGCAACAAAAATTTTCTTAAACGAACTACAAATATTATAACTTTTTTATTTATTTATCCGTTTTATCACTAGCATCTTCCATGTTTGGTCAGAAGATGGCGGGCTACTTGGTTCATTCATTTACAACCAAAATTGTAGATACATGGTCCTGCACTTATGTCGACCATATGCTATGGCTCAGATAAAGAAAACCGAGAATCGGTGTTGAGTTGCCGCGCGGTGTGGAGTTTGGGTGCGCGCTAACCGCGCTAAGGGGGCGATAGGGGCGCTAGGGGGTCGCTAAGAGGGGCGCTAGGGGTGCGTTATACCGTGAGCGTCCGTCGAACGCAGCGTGCCGCCAGCCGCCTCGGCCGCCACTACACCTCAGTCTCGAGCACGGGCCGGGGCTGCCAACAACATCGCTCTACGCCGCGAGCTTCTCCGCCCCATTCGACACCGTCCTACGTACGTAATACGTATTCTCACCTAGCTCACAACCACGGCCAGACATTTGAAGGGGGACCGGATAAACACATCGGGATCGGTGTGGGATGGATCTTGGGTGACACTCGAGAATCACTCGCGCGCATCAGTTGTTCGATAACAAGTGATGACGTCATTCGACAAGTTGGACATTACACTTGGAGCTCATTTGGGGGCCCCGCGTCTGCCCCGGCCCCTCTTTTGTGGGCCGGCGCGGATTGGGGGGCCCCGAGATTGTTGTAAATAATAAAACGGAACGGTGGAATGTGTGTTGAGTGTTGTTTGCGGCCTCGTATGGACCTGTGTCACGTGATACGAATATGACTCGGAAGAGTGCCAACCGAAAGAACAAAAACATAAAATGGAAAGAAATGAACCAAAAAAATTTATGCAATAGGGATATACGGACCGATAACTACCCTTCGGGGACGACTGTCGACTAAGCTACGCCTACGCAACGCAGGGATAATGATGTGCAGACCAATGGGGGACTTCGACCGAATTGGAACACCTAATGGATGTATATGCCACAGTATGCCGACTTTTACATCGCTTTAATTAAAAAAATAAAATTATTATACGTTTTTAATTTTACAATTTTATTTTCAAATTCCATATGCCTCTTATGGTGGTGGCTCGCGTTTAGACCTTTTTTTTTATAAATTTTACAAAAGTGACATTAAACAGGTACTTAATCTAGACAACATTTATCATGCATCGATTGTTACGGATTAGAAAGAGTTGTATGTTATTTTGAGGAGCCGATGGGAAAAAAAATCTGTGGTTTGATTGTGGACACTTGTGAAAATAACTGTATTTTGTACCAATTATGAACATCGACATTTTATAAAGTGTAACATTATAAAATGTTGACGGTTGAAAAAAAAAAAAAAAATCAAAAATATATAAGGTCTAAATAAGAAAGGAGATTGCCAGGAAATGTTTGAACCCAATAGCTATGTGTAATATAGCGTTGAATAGCTATTTTTGAGTGAACAAAACTTAATATAGCGCCTTGTTTATTGTTAAAAGTAAAATTTTTGGCTATTACTAATATATGTTTAGCAGAGCATAACTGTGAACGCACAAACATTTGGAAATAGGCGCTATAACAACTATTATTCAGCTCAAAAACAGCTATCCAAAGGTATATTACACATAGCTATTGGAGGTGGAATACCAAAATTGGCATGAAATTGGCGTTTCATGACAATTTCGGCATAAAAATCATACTAAACCTTCATTCCTCAGATAATATCTTCATTATTTCCACAAATGTCCCAACAATAAATCGTTAGAAAAGCTGTACAACAATTATACTCTTTTTTTTTCGGGTTAAATCCGTAACACATGACGAGAATGTTGTCTCGCTCACACACAAAATATACTCACCTCTATTTTTGTTTTTTTGATCTCAGCCGATTTTTTTTTTGTGACGCCGATAAGAGATTGTATAACCAACTAAATTACATACAATATAATATGGACACTACAAACAAGCCTAAACGCAAATAAACACAATGAAGGCGACTATCCAATTTGCTATGCGAATGGCGAACTACTTGATTGATGACATCTTTCGATGACCAGTTTGACGCTTTGTATAAAAAAAAAAACCCACCTTATATCACACCCCGACATTACAAGCCGCTTATGGGACAAACATTCACAAACGAAAACTAAAAATAAGAAAATAAAAAAAAAAAAACAAAAAAAAAAATTAAAAACACACACACACACAATAACACCGACCACAACAACATAACGGCAAGGGGAATTGTTTTTTTCCATTCGGTTAAAATAATTCTGTTAGTACGAACACAAATGTTCATGCCATCTCTCTAAGTCGTATATATATAATTTTTCTCTTTCTAAAATCCACTCCACACTCAAATTAACGTTCACTTGATAGCAGTAACTGAGTCGGATCGAAAAGATTTAATAAAAAAATAATAATAATCACAACAATGAAAAATCATATGAAAAATTAATTTATTACAGGTTACTGCTGGTTGGTTCGTTATCGGACGTATGTTAGTTACGCAGTCTCGGGACGTTCTTGTTGGGACTGTTTAATTTTTTGTACGTATATATATTAAAAAAAAAAAAACAAAATGGCGTCCCATTCAATCAAACAAGAGCTTGGGTTGCTTTGGATCAGTAGCGAGGATGTATCGGGTTGGCGATTCACAAGCAAAAAAAAAAAAAACACTATTCTTTTAAAAAAAAAAAGACAAAAAAAATATGTAAACAGTAAAAAAAATCAAACAGTCAGTATGACTCAGAGTAAATAAAAGACAGACAGAGAAAAGAGATAGTCATATTCATACCGCGATGTGGTTTCATGTTGAGTGATTTCTTTTTTAAACTAATAATAATAATAATAATAATAATATAGGTATCAATTAAATAAAAATTTAAAGTCATTTTAGGGTAGTCATAGTAACTGTTTGAGGTTACGAGGGATAAGTAATATTCGTCATATAGCCTACATAAAAAAAAAGAGCATGCCAATAATATAGGGGGAGTGGCACAGGGTTGGGTTCAAGACAAGTAGTTTTTAAGTAGTTTTTAAAATAAAATAGAAATCTGGGGAAGCGTCAGACTGTATTGATCAGTACTGCGGATCATGCATGGTATTTTTTTATTTTATGTTTTCAATACTAACTAGTGGCAACACTAACGGGGCTCGTACTAAGTGTCACGACATAAATATTATACAAACATAAACTATATATATATAGAATATAATATAGTTATAGTAAGTAAAAAGAAAAAAATTATCACAAGTTTGTAAATTTACATGGAAAGTTTCAAGTGTCGTGACATCGAGTACTAGAGAAATTAATGAAAAAAAGTTGTTTAAAAAATAAAAAAAATCTAATAACAGGCATTGTTCGGTTGCTAATTATGTTTTTTTTTTTAAATATATTTTTTAAGACAAATTTATTAATAAATCAGCGATCGAACAATTTATATCAACTACATTATTAATGGACCAATATTAATATAGCAAAACTACTTATTTAAGAACTTTGTAAAGTGTTTCTCTGTGTAGGTATAAAAAAATAAATAAAGAGAAAACGAAAAATCAGAGCAAGAACAGAAGAATAGGAGAATGAAATGAAACGAGAAAAAAATTGAAACTAAAAAAAAATAAAAAAAAAATGAAGTTACAAAGTTAAAATTTTTCAAAAATTATATTTGTGTCGTATTTTAATTAATAGGTTTATTTATTTTAATGGTTTCTCGGTCAGTGAAATCCGGCTTACTGTATCAAAAATTATTTAAAAAAAATATATATATTATATAAAGTGTCGTCTGAAGATGAATTGGCGTATCTATTTTAGAACGAATCAAAGTCTATAAATGGATGCAAAGTATTATAATTATGATATATCGTCTTTTATTTTTTGTATAATGCAATTACAGTAAAAGTATATATATAATAATAATAATAATAATAATTTATATAATGGACAAAATATTCGTTAACTTAGCGTTAGGATGCCCAACAGTTTCCGCTGTGTAGACCTCATTTGTAGTTCTCACTTATCCCTCAAATTTTTTACTTATATTCTGCCACTCCTAAACTATCATTTTTCAACACTTCAAGTTACTGAAAAGTCTACTTAAACATATCCAAGTAAACTTCAGTAACATTAGCTTCAATGTAAATACAAGAGAATTTCATCACGAATAAAATTATATATTATTAATTAATGTTTTTTTTTTATATCATGATGTAATTCGTAATAGAAAGGCAAAAATATTACCAATTAAAAGTTTTCCAGAGTGAACTAAAAATCTTTATGGTGGTAATATAAAAGGCCTTTTTCAAGTTGTGTGTGAATAGTATTTTTTTTTTTTAAACATTTCTTTAATTATATTATTTTAAATTACAACAAATTTAAAAAAAAATACCATTCACACTGTAGAATCTGAGCATTCGAATCATAGATATTTAATTTTAAAATTGAAAAAATCACAAATCATTTATGTAAATCTGTTAAAAATACTCAGATTTAAATATTAATTTAAAATGTAATTATGTGCCATTTGTAAGAGCAATAAGAACATAATAAATTCCCAACATATATATATCCCCATGTTTCATAAAAAAATATGTTATTATGTTTACATATTTTTTATGAAAAAAGAAAAACACATACTCCCATTTATAATGTAGTTCTGATGCAATTTGTAGAATTTTTATGATAATTTGCCAATTATTTTACTTATATGCATCAGGACTGTTTTATTGGGCAAACAAGTTAGCAGAAAGATAATGTTAATATGATAATAAAACTTATACTTATATATATATATAATATATATGTATTTTAATACCTTGCTTTTTTGTTATTTTTTTTTGCTTATTTTTTGTATATATACTAGCTTTTTGTGGACTATTTATGAAAATGTTCTTAAATTCCACTAAGTTTGGAATGACATTTTTGTATTAATTTTAGAATTATAAAAATTGTAATACAAAGGAGATCAATCTGTTTTGTATGGAGATCAGGCTAACAGTTTTTTATTATTTTCATTTTAACTGTTGAAACTTGTACCATTAGAAAAGAAGAAATTGTATATTTTAGGTAATGTCAAATTTGATTAAGGGGTTTCATTGATATTTTAAGTTTGAAAGTATAAAAAAGTATTTTTATTTTTCGAATATTATCCCAATTTACAAACCTGAACACAAATTACTGCAATTAAAAAAGAACATTACCAAATTCACCAGTGTAAATAAAGCTAGACTGGTTTTGGTTTTGAGCTATGTCCTTTACTGAGTGTATTTTCTGATGAGCCAAAAAATTAACCTTATTATTTTTGTTTCATATTATTTATTACTTATAAATATTAATCAGTCCTTATCTCTTTGCTAACTCATTAGCCCCAAACATTCCCGGGGACAGAACGTTCCCTTCCCTTCCAAACTCCCTCCCACCCTTTCAACATATAATTCAACCCCTCTCCCTCCCTCCCCCCCTCCCCTTAGGATTTAGTATTTTGTGAGGTACCTGTGTCTGCAGACGCGTGAGTCCTCTTATCCAGAGGATTTGTCCAGCTCTAGGCTTCTTATCCAGATCGGGATCGTAATCGGGACCCGGTTGGATCGATTCCGGGTCGGGCTGACCTCGGCCCCATCTGAAACGCGTTTAGTCGACCTTTCAAAACACTTGGCTTCGGCTGTGGGAGTTACTTTAATATCTTTAAATGTACACTACACTTAAGGATATTAAAAATTACACTCAAAATGTCAGTGTGAACACTATACACCTGTTTGCACGCATTCGTTTTTGGAGCTTAAGACTTCGGCCGTTGCATCTGTGCGAGCGCGACGGCAATATATTTACGCGGGAGCGACAGAGACAGGTGATAACAGGTTAATGTACGAAATTCTTTCTGCTCCGCGACCGTGCTTTACTAGTTAGTTACACGGGTAAGTGCCGTTTAAGTGTCGGTTATTTTAGGGCGGTGTACTCACGACAACTTCTTGGGTATCTTGCGGGTAGGCACGGTGGTGACGAGCTGGCCCCAGACGAGGGTCCCGGCGCCGAAGAAGAGGCACCAAAGCCACTGGTCCAGCGACAGACCCGCCGTGCTGAACGCCATGCCGCCGAACTGGATTATTATCACCTGCGGCACGCCAACGCATCTCTCTTTACGACCCTTCTTAACGTCCGACGCATGTGTCTGTGTACGTGTGTGTATCTGTGTATGGTATCGTAACCGCCACACGCGGAAAGACCTACTTTGATCCGGTTTCTTTTCGTATGAAAGCTATGAAACACCCCCCTTAAATAAGAACACCGCGAAATAACAGAATGTGACCTTCCCTCGCAACAAATTCTCTTGCAGCACATGTGGCGTTTGCTTGTGTCATAGGCGACGGTTGCCAACTACCATCAAGTAGACCGCCCGCCTGTCTGTCGACCTTAACATAAAAAAACGATCGGCGAAGCACTTATTTAATAGAAATTATTAAATAAACATATTAATTAATTGAAGCTGGGAGCTTGCATCGAAAACGCTGCCTAATCCGCTTGAGATATATTTCTTTCAAGGTTTCTTCTCGGGATCGAAAACCTGGTAAAATTAAAATATAACAGGATTTTTTTGTCACCTGCGAGAAGGCAGTGCCGATCCAGATGGAGTAGAAGATGGGATTGGTGAAGAGGCCCTCGAAGACGTTCCGCTGGCCGTGGATCTTGCGCGCGTTGATCTCGTTGAAGAGGGTCATCATCACGAACGTGTTGAAGATGATCGTGAAGTGCTGAGTCGGCTCCGAGCCCAAAGCCTGCCCTCGACCCGACGGGATGTTCAGCATCCTATCACCTAAGGCCCCGAACCAATGATAAGTGGGACAACTCCAGGGTACAGAGACACTACGGTTTACTCTGAACGTCAATAACTGTGGTCGGACTGACCGTTGGATTGAACCTCGGACGAATGATTTTAGAGTACGAAATGCGACTATTCGAAATGGAGTACGAATATTCATTCAAAATAGACCTCTTGTTCGGACGAGTCACTTTACCAGTTACCTCGATACTCACCTACGAATAATAGCGAGAAGATGATGAAAAGCTGATAGATGGCCTGTCCGAGGATGTTCTTCATCATGGTGCGGCTGATGAGCGGTTTGGTGCGGCCGTAGGGCTTGCGCAGGAGCAGATCCGAAGTCGGCATTTCGGTGGCCAGGGCGAGGGACGCCAGCGTGTCCATGATTAGGTTCACCCATAACATTTGTACAGCCTGAAAACCACACGCACGCACACAATCTTACTTATTATCTATAGTATATATAGTAATATTATAAAGAGGAAAGATTTGATTGTTGCTGCATTGAATAGGCTCCGAAACTACTGGACCGATTTGAAAAATTCTTTCACTGTTGGGAAACTAAAGCTATATTATCAGCGAGTAACATAGGCTATATTTTATAAAAGTTACGCGGGCGAAGCCGCGTGCAACAGCATATTATAAAGAGTTAACTTTTCTATGTAGGAGGTAACCTTAGAAACTAGTCATCCGATTAAAAAATTCCTTCACATTGGTTAACTATTGAGTTAGAATAGAATTTCACTATGGACATAGGCTAAATATTCCCTTTCGTCTCGAAGAGGTATAAAAGTTAAATTTTTAATTCGTTTAGAGTTGAATTCTCTGAAAGTTGGATATTTTCAGTAAGTTGGATTCCCATTAAGTTGAATTCCGTCAAAGTGATAGAGCACCAGCTATCTAAAATCACTTTTTGCTTCCGTCTACGGTTTTGTGGAAAAACTTAATAACTTCCAGGTGTGGTCACCTTGTGTGAAGGTCCGAGGATATGATCTCTGTGATCTCGGACACTGTGACCTGGGTGGGTGGGGGTGGTGGTGGTGGTGGTGGGGGGGGTTTCAGCGGGTATTCCCCGGTTACACCGGGCGAGTCCCACACTCCTAAAGGAAAAAAAAAGGGGGGGATGGTCACCTTGAGAGGGCTGTCCTGAATGGCGCACGCTCCGATGAAGGCGACGATGACGGCGACGACGTTGACGGTGAGCTGGAACTGAAGGAACTTGGCGATCGAGTCGTACACGTTGCGGCCCCACATCACCGCCTTCACGATCGACGAGAAGTTGTCGTCCGTCAGAATTATGTCGGAAGCCTCTTTTGCGACGTCAGTGCCCGCTATACCCTGCATCGATAATACCCAACGTTACAATGGTCCCATACAATTTAGACGAGTTAAATCAAGTGAATATAATAATAATAATAATAATAATAATAATAATAATTCCCTCCCGGCCCGAATGCAGAGAGCGGTGCTGCTCGATACAGCCAGGATCGTACGTCGGTTTCTGTTCTTGTCGCCCTAAACCCCGACCGACTGTGCTTCTGTCGGGGGTAACACCGTCTCCCCCTCATTTTGGCTTTTGGAGGGGGAAACGAGTTAAATAGAATATAATAATAATAAGGTTTCTGTCCTTGTCGCCCTAAACCCCGACCGACTGTGCTTCTGTCGGGGGTAACACCGTCTCCCCCTCATTTTGGCTTTTGGAGGGGGAAACGAGTTAAATAGAATATAATAATAATAAGGTTTCTGTCCTTGTCGCCCTAAACCCCGACCGACTGTGCTTCTGTCGGGGGTAACACCGTCTCCCCCTCATTTTGGCTTTTGGAGGGGGAAACGAGTTAAATAGAATATAATAATAATAAGGTTTCTGTCCTTGTCGCCCTAAACCCCGACCGACTGTGCTTCTGTCGGGGGTAACACCGTCTCCCCCTCATTTTGGCTTTTGGAGGGGGAAACGAGTTAAATAGAATATAATAATAATAAGGTTTCTGTCCTTGTCGCCCTAAACCCCGACCGACTGTGCTTCTGTCGGGGGTAACACCGTCTCCCCCTCATTTTGGCTTTTGGAGGGGGAAACGAGTTAAATAGAATATAATAATAATAAGGTTTCTGTCCTTGTCGCCCTAAACCCCGACCGACTGTGCTTCTGTCGGGGGTAACACCGTCTCCCCCTCATTTTGGCTTTTGGAGGGGGAAACGAGTTAAATAGAATATAATAATAATAAGGTTTCTGTCCTTGTCGCCCTAAACCCCGACCGACTGTGCTTCTGTCGGGGGTAACACCGTCTCCCCCTCATTTTGGCTTTTGGAGGGGGAAACGAGTTAAATAGAATATAATAATAATAAGGTTTCTGTCCTTGTCGCCCTAAACCCCGACCGACTGTGCTTCTGTCGGGGGTAACACCGTCTCCCCCTCATTTTGGCTTTTGGAGGGGGAAACGAGTTAAATAGAATATAATAATAATAAGGTTTCTGTCCTTGTCGCCCTAAACCCCGACCGACTGTGCTTCTGTCGGGGGTAACACCGTCTCCCTCTCATTTTGACTTTTGGAGGGGGAAACCAGTTAAATTATAAATATATAATAATTGGAGGGGAGACGAGTTAAATCAATTGAATACATAATAATAGTAAGTCCCATTTTAAATATTTAATTAGGCTGAGTACTAGCGTTTAAACTAGGCCGAGTCTGTATGTTGGACGCTAGTTTCTTCCAGACAATGATTCCACTTTATGACAACGATCCATTCTATTTTACACACCTTTTTTGATTTCACAAATATGAGGGTAATTTCGAAAATTTTATAAAATAAAAATAACACATATACTTTAGGTATAACAAATGGCCTATAACCTCATAGACTAATAAAGAAACGACCATATTAAACACGAAAATTAACTGCTTTTTTTATAAAGCAAACATTTTACATTATCCTTTATTAATATAATTATTTTCATTATTTTTATCATTAAAATACTTGATCAGCATCACTGACTCTGATACATTAAAAATAGTTTCATAGTCAGAGGGATCCAATTGAATAGAATCTAATCTGTCAATAGCTTAAATCTTGTAATTTTTATTTCATTGCTTGTCGGATTAGATGTAAAATGATGAATAAATATTATTATTGTTATTATTATTTAAGGTGGAGGCTAACAAACACTCACCATAGCGAATCCAACGTCAGCCTTCTTAAGGGCGGGTCCATCGTTGGTGCCGTCACCGGTTACGGCAACCACTTCGCGCGTATCGAAAACCTTCGACTCGATCATGCCCTTGACCAGAGTGTACTTGTCGGTCGGCGACGAACGGGCCAACACGCGCAATTTCGGCCACACCTTGTCTAGTAGTTTTTGTTGGACCTGGACCGAATTCACCAAATTATAGTCTTCAATTTAAAATAAAAATTAAAAAAAAACGAACTGAAAAAACACCGAAACGACTAAAGCAAGATCAAAGAGACAACGCAAAAATTGTAAGCAAACTTTCAAGGGTTGTCAAGATAGTTTCCTATACGGTATAGGAATCTTGACAACCCTTGAAAGTTTGCGACCGTTTCGTGTGAGAGAAAAGGACAGACGGCCTTTTCTGTGTTTGCCTTTCTTTACATTGTTTGCATTGTCTCCGTCTTATCGATATAAAAAAAATACATAATAAATAAAACGATTTTTTTCTTATGTTAACAATTTCATCTACAATTACGTCATGTTTTCCTTTTTAGTAAACACCTTTTGATACAATATTAAAAAACAGTTCAAAAAAAGTCCACGTCAAATCAAATAAGGCGAATCCAATATCGTATGACTTTTTATCTCGATTGGAAGCTATACAGTAACATTCCCGCTAATAGATCGAAGGACCAATAATATGTTTATTGGTCCTTCGAGCTCTTGTAGAGAATGTTAGTTTTATATAGTTTTACTAATTAAAAAACGAATACCTCTCCATTCGCATCCCGAATCCGCCTGTTGAACTCTTTCCCTTCTAGGATAAGGAAGTCGTCGGAAGGTTTTAGTATGCCGCACTTGACTGCAATCGATCTGGCCGTGTTCACGTTGTCTCCAGTCACCATGCGCACCGTAATACCGGCCTTTTGACATTTCCTTATCGCCTCCGGTACCTGTTCATTCATGATTCATTCAAATATTATAACTGTTCGGTATTGTGTTGTACCCACGTACGGCAGACATGCAACAACCCTTTGCGAGTGAACGTGTACAATGTACATACCTCGGGCCTGACCGGATCCTCGATGCCGACTACACACAGACACGTGAGATTGTTCACTATGTTGTCCTCGTCGTCCCAGTTCGGCTCCTGATCGATGTGCACCTGATTTATGTCCGCCTTGCCCGGTACGAAGTCGCGGTACGCCACCGAGATCGTGCGTAACCCGTCGCACGCCATCGGCTCGATGACCTGTCTCACTAGACGCTCCTGCATGTCGCGCGTGAACTTCTCCAGTCTGCCTTCGTGTCCGTAGATGAAGGCGCACTTCTTCATGATGATCTCGGAGGCACCCTTCGTGTATAGTCTGTAGCCGCCCTTGTACGGTATCACGGTGGACATGCTCTTTCTGACAGAGTTGAAGGTGAAGACGCGCGTGAAAGACTCCTCCGGATGTCTCTCGCGGACGCTCTCGTAGCTTTGGCCGAGCGCAACTACGAATCCGAGCAGAGCGCACTCTGTCTTGTTGCCGACTTGCATTGGAGGCGCTGTCGGGTCTTGTCCTTGCTGAAAATCAATTAAAATTATCTATATATATACCTATAGGCTTACTCCCAACACTCATTTGAGGTTCCAATTTGACTTTAGTGAATAGTTCACTGACTTATCTATCGTATATCGATAAAATTTGATATGTGCAGCAAAATAAAATCTGTTATTTGGAAAATTAACCCAATTATCAAAATAATAAATTAGCTAATTAAATTTTCATGTTTAAAAGACAAAAAAAATTAAGTTAAGTTTCAAATAAAATACTTCCTTTTATTTTTTTGTCAATATGACAAAGACAACGAAGAGTGTCGGTGTCAGTTACATCAGCGACTAAAAAATTTTTTAGTTCATATAGATATAGAGGAGAAGATTTGTTTCAATGGCTCACCATAATCCTAGACGTGAATGCACTGTTCACCGAAACGCCTTCGATAATCGTCTCGCCGACCTCCGCGGGTATGTCTCTGAAGTTTGGCGTCACTTTGCACAGTTTCTCGCAGATGTACGATTGGACGACTGTCATCCGATTTGTGGTCAGAGTTCCGGTCTTGTCGGAGCAGATCGCTGTCGCGTTGCCCATCGTCTCGCACGCGTCCAAATGTCGCACCAGATTGTTGTCTTTCATCATTTTCTGTAAATTATTTAACCAGGAAATATTATTTAAACGCCTAATGCCTTTAAAAGACAAGAAATCTTATATTTTATTTATTATACATAACACGTTTTCGCAAGAGGATGTCTGTAAACCTTTATTAGGAAGCCATCTTGACATTATTACAGTAATAATTATGACATTACAATTTATCAATATACAAAAATACAAAATAATTTATTAATATTCTTAAGCCTAGGTACAAAAAAGGTGTAGGGGGGTTTCTATTAAGTATAAAAATACTTGTATCAGGAGATGCCTATTTAGAATAGAAAAACTATCTGTAGATGCTGTAGTAGAATAAAATAAAATGTGTAAGTGTATGTTTGTGTGAATGTGTATGTGAAGTAGGTAGCATTATCTTTATAAGATAGCTTTTAGATTAGTCCCATTTTATAATCGAATAAATAAGTGTATAGATAATAAATATTTAATTTAGTTAAGTAATATTCTTTAATAAAGATTCGGTTTCATTATAATTTAGGGCCTTGAGCCAGTCTGTCAAGGCCTTTTTACGATTATAGTGTGCTATAGGATAAATAATAAGTTTCTTATTTAAATAAGAAGTTTGGGTAATATATTGTCTTCGAGCAAAGGCGGTTTTTATCATTTTTTTTGAACAACTATATCATTTCTTCTCTTTTTATTATCTAATATGCCTATCTGCATACAAGATGCAATTAGCAGCAATTAGAGGGTCAGGCTTTGTATGCAAGACTTTTTAACACAAATTAAAAATTATTAATTAATAATTAATTTACTAGTAGTATGTATGAATAAATATAGCCAGTAAAATGTAAAAACTAAACTGGGATGTGTACATAATACAAGATTTTAAAAGAAGATTAAAAGAAATGTGGTCATGTAATGTCTTCTTGATCAAAACTAGCCAAAATTTATTAGTCTAACAGTACATACATAGGCGAATAATTCATAAAGTGTATTAGATTTTAATATAATTTTAATATGTATAAATAGAGACACCGCTATTAGTATTGAAAACAAAATTTAAAATCACAAATAATAAGTTGAAATGTGAAGCAAATAGGTATCTCTTAATAAGAGCATCGTAAATACTACGATGGTCGTAAAATTTCGCCAACATACTGAAAATAATTTTATTTTGGTTAAAATAAATTCGATTTTGATTTTAAATATTTCGAAGACAATTTTATTACATGAAAAATTTATTTCGATTTTGATTTTTTTTTTAAATATTTTGATGACAATTTTTGTAGCTTAAAATATGGCTTTTATGTCAGATTTTTTCAGAGACCTAGAAGACTTTTTAGTTCTATGAGAAACTGAATAAATGCGTCACAGTCCTACCTTAACGGAGTAAGCCAGCGAGAGGGTGACGGCGAGCGGTAGACCTTCAGGCACAGCCACCACCAGAACGGTGACACCGATGATCAGATGTTTCACCAGATTATTGATGTACTTAGTTTGCCATGGCAACTTCTCAATCACAAAAGTTTGTACGCAGAATTGTATAACTAGGATGATAACAGTTAGCACCGCAATCGTTGAGCCCGCGTAACCAATCTGAAAAACGTAAGTTTTTTTTTTAAATATTTTATTTTATTCATCAATGTACTACAACTATGGAATTTGCGTCACAAATGCCAAAGCGGCACACAAAAAGTACGCCTAAAACGGAATCATGGCGGAATCTTGCCTTCACCCATCGATGGCAAAAAGGTAGTAACGACCAAGTTCTACTATATTGATTTTAAACTCCAATGTGTTGACGTAAATTTACATTTTCTTTAAATGACAGATGACAGAGTTGATGCTCTACGCATATGTCATTTTTAAACGTTCCATAAAGTTCATAGTGTTTTGTATGGCATGCGAAAGCCATAGTTGTAGGTAGTAGATTGATGATTTTATTTTATTTTTGAGCCTGTATGTATATTTGTTTTTTAGTAAGTGTATCGGCTTTATAATAATGATGACTGAAGACCAGCGTAGGTTCTCACAAACTGCATTATGCTGAGTTTGAGCCGGTTTGTGGCAGGGGATATTTGTGTGTCTCTTATTATATTACCAATATATTTCCGTCCTTTGTTGCAAATAAAACTTATTTTTATTCTTATCGAAAAATAAAAATAACTATTTCTAGTAAATCTCTATAAAAATGGATTATAGTACAAAAGGAAGCACATCGTCGTTGCCAAACTCAAGTCTGCTATGTTTGCACATACAAAAGTATTGAGAAAAAAGTTTATTTATTATGGAGTATAACAGATTGTACGTGTTGCACAGTGAATAGGCAATAGGCAATAGGCAATAGACAATAGACAATAGACAATAGTGCCCACCTGTATAGCCAACTTGGTGAGTTTCGCTTGCAGAACGGACTTCTCCTTCTTGTGGCTGGACTCTGGCGCCGGTTTGTCGGTGGACGGAGCAACGTGGTTGTCGGAACGCGCGTGGTTCGCGCCGTGGCTATTGCCCGACGCTGGCAGTGTGGCATCCTCGTCACCTGTATCACCACGTATCACCAACTATCACCCTCAATCACCCTCAATCACCCTCCATTTCATACTATTTTCTACCTTCAATGCTTTTAATATAATTCAAATTTCATTGAAATATGCTACGCCGGAATAAGAACAAAAATATTACGCTACAATTTTATATATTATTAAAAAAAATTTTTTTTTTTTAAATAACTGAAAATGGAAAACATATAATATATTTGATCGAGGATTGTTCATTATACTGAATGTCCTTCAAAAGATGTGAGAAATCAAATCAAAATTATTATAAATGGTATTTAAAAATTATTAATAAAAAAGAAAAATTACTAACAATTATTTTTTAAAAAAAGCGTTTCAGATTGATGCGTGTGTGTGTGTGTGTGTGTGACAAAATATGTATCCTATTTTATCAACGTGACCTGTGGCTCGGGGAAGTTATAAATGTAATAATAAAAATATCAAATAAATAATGTAAAATTTATATAATAGACCAAAAATAAAAATATTTTCTATCAAATTTTAAAACCTTCACTCACAATACTGAGATGTTACTTCTGTGACTAACAATTTTTATTTTATTTTAAATATTTATATTTTTTTGTGTGATGTTCAAATAAATAATTTTATATTATAATAGAAAATATGTTGAGCTGCATTCTATAAAAACATCGATGCATAGTCACTTACTATCTGATCAAACTTACCACAATTTGTTATGTACACAAAAAGATCACAAAATAAGTAAAAATTTATGAAAAAAAAATTTTTTTTTTTAGAATCTATGGTGACTTATAGATATAATAAAACCAAAAAAGCTGCTAAATGTGTTAATTCAAGTTTAAAATACTATAGTAGGTATCAAAAGTCTAGACTAGAAGAGAGATTGAACAAATCCTGTGCTTTCTATAATGAAAAATTCAACTACGAAAATTTGTGATACTTATTCAACTAGACTAGAGCATTACTAAAAACTATTGAGAGGCGTTGTATAAAATAAAAATAAAAAATATATATGAAAACTTTAGTGTGTCAAAAAGTACACTAAAGGGCAGGATTTGAACCCAAAGTACAAGTAAGCATTTAAGCTACCCACAAGTAAGCGATGGCATTAACTTTACTAATAAGTATAATATATAATACGTATGAATAACTGACCTTGAGTGTACGGGGAAGGTATTGCCCGATTTACACTTAGATACTCAATATAACTCGTACTCAATATATAGTTACTCAGTGTAAATTTTGTGTAAACAATTCAATATAAGTTTTAATATTCCAATGCAACTTTTGTGTTGTATCTCTGTATTAATTTCGAATAAAAAGCTAGCTTTTCACTGTGATACATATAATATATACAGGTTGGGATCTGAGACAGGTCAGTATGAGACTATCCATATATTTAATAGTTATTCCCATTGACATTCAAAGATTTTGGAAAAATGGTAGGTACAGTCAGCGAGAAAGAGGACAATTTCACCAATCGATTCTGTTACTTATAAGGATCAATTGACCATATGGGAGTACTAGAAACGAGAACTAGACTAGAATTCCAGTTAGAGTACTAGAAACGTAAAAAATTGCAAAAAAAACTAATTCCATACATTTCTCACAGAATGAGATTGAAAAATAATTTCATATTTTTTTTTAATTAAAAAAGAAATATCTTTTAACTGAGTTTGCGATATGACAGACAAGAACTGAGGCGAAATATATCTTGAGAATATTCGCTTGGTTGATTTGGTGAAAAAAAAAAAAAAAACCATATTTCCATACTAATATTATGAATGTGAGTGACTCTGTCTGTCTGTTACCTTTTCACGCCTTAACTACTCAACTAATTATCATGAAATTTTGCATTCAAGAAAGGACATAGGGTACCTTTCAATCAGAAAAAGCGGAATGTTCCCGAGGGATCATCTAAAATAAAATTAAAAAACTAACGCCCGGCCAAAGTGTTATAGCAACAAGAGGTCAAGCTTTATATTCCTTATATTTTTTAACGCAGACAAAGTCGCGGGCACCAGCTAATATAAGTTAAATTATATCTCACAGTGGAAAGTGGCTTTGATTCATGTAAACTTTGTGTTATCTCGGTGTTAATTTTGATTAAATCTATGTTCGAGCACTGAATAGTTCAGGGTTAACATTGATTGACTCAGTGTAAACTCAGTGTAAAATCTGAGTGACTCAGTGTAAACTCAGAGCTACTCAGTGTAAACTCTGAGTGACTCTGTGTAAACTCCGAGTGACTCAGTGTAAACTCAGAGTGACTCAGTGTAAACTCAGATCTACTCAGTGTAAACTCAGAGTGACTCAGTGTAAACTCAGTGACTCTGTGTAAACTCCGAGTGACTCAGTGTAAACTCAGAGCTACTCAGTGTAAACTCAGAGTGACTCAGTGTAAACACAGAGTGATTCTGTGTAAACTTCGAGTGACTCAGTGTAAACTCAGAGCTACTCAGTGTAAAATCCGAGCGACTCAGTGTCGCGAGTGTTAAAAGTCTAGATTTTGTCGAAATGTGTAAATTAGGCTTCAATCTTAAGCGGGGTTAGCAAAGGAAGACTTACCTGTCAGGCTCTTGCGTTGTTGGGCTCCCTTTTTCTGTTGCTTTTTCGCTTCTAATTCGGTTCAAATTCGTCATATTCGTCGTTCGATTTATCGTTCGATAAATATATCGTACAAGCATACACATTAATGACAACGAAGTATTTTTTATACATCATGCGGTCAACGACAGTTACACGATGCAGTTTCAATGTGTATGTTTTTATTTTTTTATTTTATTTTTTTTTTAATTTTCACCGGAGACATGGTTGTGGACGTGCAGCGAGCCGGGAGTCAGGGGGTGGAGAAAAAAAAAATGGATGTCATTGATCACACTATTATGTTGTGGCGCTAAATCTATGGGGTTCGTATCTAAATAATTAAAAGGCCCTTCGCATATTACGATAATCGTTCATTATGTGTGACACTAAAGTCGAATACCGGTTGAGTACTCGAGATTCGTATATTACGCGACAGGAAATCGAACCAAAATTATCATTTCCAATTTACACAATACGACATTTTGACGTCTTTAATCTTTTTAATTATATTGAGTGACTCTAAGTGACGAAGAAGCACTTGCGGTCTTTTTATTTTAATGAAACAAAAGACGAGTACGAAAAAAAATATATACTGGACTCATCCTTATATTAACAGAAATATAACTTGTAGATCTTTTGATCTCCCGCAAGAATTATAATAAAAAAAGGTAAAAAATAAATGAATTTTGTATGAAGATACAAAATTTTCGATTTTTTTAAAAATTTAGTATCTAATTCTTGCTTCGCGGCCATTTTGACATTCCGAGGAAACTCAACCGCGAGGCTTGTAGTCTTTGATTTCTTTGAGGATCGTAATGTGCGAAGGGCCTAAGCATTTGCGACTCGCCCTTGTTAGAAAAGTCACAAATGCTTATTTAAACTTGTAATTTTCACTTATTAAGAGGTCCGTTTTGGACCTAGGCGTCATTGGGTATAGAAAGTGAAATTGCGAACGCTTCAAAATATGCTTCCATTTTGAATGTAATGCCAAATCGGACCTCTTACAAAATGGCGTCGGTATAGCGTCTAAATTGCAATTACATTATTTCGCTTTAATTTTTTACTGTAATGGCATCTATTGAGCATTTTATTATTGAGGATTATGAAGTATTTATATATGTACCTATTGGGACTAGACTACTCGGTATACCATGCTTCCCACAAGACATGACAAGCTATTAGTTTTAAAGCACATGGACACTTACGGACGACGTTTAATAAAATAAGTCTATTATAAACATGATAAAGATAACTTCATTTATCATCAATAAATAAATCTCGCGTAGGGGAAATTTGTAAAAGGCTTACTTCAAAGAAATAAAGGCAAAAAATATTGATTACGGCCTTTAAAGAGAAAATAAATGTGAATTTAGTTTAAGGTGTATCATTGAATAAATGTAAAATTTAGTCAGAAAAAACTTAATGGGACTTATTTAAATCACAAATTAAGTTTAAGAAATCTCTATGTGACTAATAAATACATTTCTTTTTCAGGAACCTTAATCAATTTGATTAAGGTTCCTGAAATAAATGAATTTACTTCTAGAAGTTACAAATTTCCCCCACTTTTTATAACCACACTAATATTGTGGGTATTTGGGGGGGGGGGGGGGTTGCGGTGTTCACTATGATGTATAGGGGGTAGATCATACTTCATTGGGTACACTAAATATGCGATCAAGCATAAATCAACAATGCTCATTTAGAAAGCTTAAAAAAATATATGCTATTACATATTGATACTGTTCAATTAATAATGATAATCAAATGCGAAATATGGCATTGAACGGAAACACAGGAATACCTCTGGATGGAAAAATAATCCACAAAATTAACACGAATAAAAACTTATAAGAACGACAAGCATAAGTTAAATTCTTTAAGCAAATGAATGAGTCACTAAATGAGCAATGTTTTATGTATGACAACAATCACTTGATAATTTTGCGGGGTATAAAATTGCTAAACAATGTGCTCGATTTGATCCGATTACTTGATAGCTTGTTTTTAAATGTTTTTTTTTAATCATTGTGGCAGTGTGGAAGAGGCTGGGACTATAAATTAAAAAAAAATATATATCAATCAAAACACAAAATATACACGTTTTAATGTAGCGCGAAAATTGTCTTCTGTGACCTACGCGATAGGTCACAACTCTAGTTGTGTCCAACTAACTTACACTAGCTTTACACTCTAATTAACCCCAAAAGAAGATCGTTACCAGTGTTACACCCTAATTATAAATGTCAATACTTCAAGGATATAACAATTGCATGACATGAAAAAAAAAAAAATAGACAAAAACATCAAATCGAGCACACGAGTCCTAAGAGTGGAGAGAGAGAGGGGGGGGGGGGATTTATCGACAAAATCACTACTGAAATCTAGTGTGTTTATAGTAGAGAGAGGTTCCACTGACCTTTCTTCATCTGCTTGATCTCCTTCTCCTGCTTGTCGACGGCCGCCCCGAGGAGTGTGAAGATGATGCCAGCCTGCGAGTTCACACCCACAGCCGTCACCAACATTTTACCAGAACCTGTGAAGTATCGTGTCACTAATATTATAAAAAGCTCAAGAGTTTGTTTAGTTGAACGCGCTAATCTCAGGAACTACTGGTACGAATTGAAAAATTCTTTTTGTGTTGGATATTTAGTCCATTTATCGTGAAAGGCTTTATAGGCTATATAAACATTTAGAACGCGGACGAAGTCGCGGACACCAGATATTATTAATCATAAATGCGTATACATTCAATTAAAAAAAAAATCCCAGGCATATTGCTGTCTGCAGTCAGGCTACGCAGGGGTTTTAAGAATGATTTTTAATTGTTGATCATATGATTATGTGTTTGTATAAACATTTTATGTGTCATATAATTCTTTTAGACCTTAATTGGGTACTTAATAAAAAAATATATAATATGAAAAGAACATATTAAGACCTTGGTTTTCATAAAAATTAGTACAGTAAAATTTTACTTTTTAAATTACTTTTTAGTAGACCTTAATAAGGCTTTAATTAAATTCACGAATAAAACTATATATATATGCAGCATGAAATTCAATATATGAAGCATATTCATAGCAATAAGACTTGATTTATGTGCAATCATTTAAAAAAAATATTTGTATTGCATTTTTCAAAATGAAACATCAGCAAATTATCTTTATTGTCACAATAGTCCGAAGAGAGAGAGTTTCAAGCCACTTTCCGAGTTTGCAAAAGTAAAAAGAAAACTGTCGGTACTAACCTTCCATGACATGAGTCCCGGATAGCACCATGGGATCAAAAGATTCACCCTTTTTAACATGGTCCGATTCACCTGTAAGCGACGACTCGTCAACCTGAAAATTTTAATGTAACATTCATTACATTTTTCTTGGTCTAATTGGTCTATAATTGGCATATACACCAATTTGTACCAGCTTACTATTAGCTTTTTTTTTCTCAACCTAGTATTTTCTGTCTCAGGAGATATTCTATAACGGAAGGCAAAGCACTTGCATTCCTCTGGTGTTGATTGCGTTTATACAATTTGATTTAATAGCCTATCGACACCTTTTCTCCTTAAAACAAATAGTACCTAAAAATTTCATATTACTTTAATCCAAACAAGAACAAGTATGACAGAAATTGTTGGAGGCAAGTATGACATGTTAGGAGGCATTCATTTATTATAGGTAAGGATGATTTTGGTCATTTTTGACCCTACCCTGTTAGCCCCATGTAAAAGCACATAAGATTCCGAGTCCGAGAAATCTTATGTGCTCTTATAAGGTTAAAGGGGTTTTTACGTACGATTATATCTGGCTTTAGAAAAGGATCAACTGCAATTGCCTCTTATGCAATTGCCTCTTAAAATCTTATACACGACACTGAGATATATGCAAAGTTACTGAATGTTTAGCAAGATTGGAAGCTCTATAGAAAGCTATGGAATTGTGTTGAAAACGTGGCGCTACAATCGCCCCAAAGTCAAACAAAGTCACGTGCCGTTGCTTGTGGAGGAAGATAAGGTAAACAATTATATAAAAAAAATCCTTGTAAAAGATAACATTTATCCGCATTCTTTATCATTTCACTTCGTTGCTATCAGTAAATTTGTTTGTAAATTGTAATCTAGTGAATCTGACTGACGCATGTCGCGCCTACTATCTGTTAAGGGTATTACGCAAGCCTAGGTGAGGTTACTCAAATGGTTTAAACAAGGAATCGCCTGATGGCTTGATAAATGTACCCAACATTGATAGCGTGTTATAGGCGACGGTAGCCACCTACCATCAAGTGGAACGTCAGCCTGTATGCCGACCTTAACATAAAAAAATATACGAGTATATTTTTCCTCTTCACAAAATACGCAACGTCATTACGGGGACGTTCAAGTATTACGTAACACAATTTGGGGGTCTTGTAAAACGTTACGATGCGTTACGTAACGTTTAGGGAGGGTTCAGAAAAACGATACGGCGTGTTACTCGGATTCAAAATTCATCAAAAATTGCGTTACGTAATACTTTAACGCCCCCTACTCTTACGGATTAGTGTCCCAGTTTTGAGTTATATTCTTATTTTGACATAAGGGGCAATTACAATTGATCTTTGTCTAAATCCAGAATCCAGATAAAATATTACGTAAGAGGGGGAAGTCGAGAAATCTTATGCGCTCTTACACGGGGCTAGGGAGGGCACCCCCCTTTATTTTTCCGTGGGAAAATCTGCGAACCAGATCCCCACCGATCTCCCCGTGGAGTTGTGGAGTATGTAGGACTTCTACCCACTAAAAACCCACTGTGTTTCCTCGCATTGTCTATGAACGTTAAGACACGCTACCTACTCCTCCGATGTAAGATGTCGAAATGGCCAAAAAAATATATACTCCTATTTAGCAATTTTAATTTGACCACGACATTAATTAAACCAACCTATTATCAATTCATAATTTACCGCATACGGGAGGCGGTCCCTCGATAACCCAATAAATTTCCTTATCGACGCCGATCGCGTTTGATTTTAATCCACGTACAACTATTTATCTAATGACGCACGCATAGTATGGCCAATACAAAATCTGATAAAAGGGCAAATATATAATTTATTACCACCTGAACATTTTATTATTAAAACACACAAAGATAAAACTCGTCGGCCGAGCAAATATTGACTTTTTCGATTTTAACCTCATTGAATTATAATAATAAAAAAAAATTAACAGGCGATAAATACTGCGTTCGGTGCGCTACAAGTCTGCTTTGTGTATGGCCTGCTTTTGTGAGATGTAAACAAATTCGATGCTTTATCGTAACACACGGTTAAGCCGATCTCTCAGAGAAATTAGGGCAGACAGGGAAAACAAAAACATTTTGTACTTGCATATTGTACAGTCGGGGTAAGAAAAGGTTCGTCACCTTAAAGTCGAAATTTGATTGCACGGGCCAATTTTATCAGTCATGCCTAAATTTCATTTCAAACGATTGTCAGTTGTCTGATTAATGCTTTAGTTTCAAAAGGTACTGAGAGTCTACGACTTGATGCTATTTCGCGTAGAATATTGGCCTCGAGTTCGACAACAGTCCGTGGTTTGTTGACATAGACTTTAGACTTCAAAAAACTCAACAAGAAAAGTACGGTGCCGTCAAATCTGACGATTTTGGTTGCCAGACTAAATCAAAAAGACAAACGCTTTTGGAAACTAGGCGATAGACGAACTTACGGCCGTGATTCCGTCCTGTTGGGACCAAAAGTTGTCTATGCCATTGTTCAGCTAAAAATGGCAACAATAACGCCTCGAACGTGGGTTGTTCAAGTCAATCTATAACCGGTGTCAAAGTTATATAGGGTTCCAAGATGCTAACACTTTAATTGAGCCACAATGTATTTATTTATTTAATTATTTATTTTTCAAAAGGTACACCAACAGCACAAACAAAAACCTTACAATTGGTACAGGTAACACAAGGCAATTTAAAGGCAAAATTAGTGTAAGATTACCTTGAGGTCATTACTCTGCAACAGAATACCATCGGCAGGCAGCAAGTCGCCATACTTGATCTGACAAATATCGCCGACAACTATATCGCTTATCGGTACTTGCTTCACTTCGTTACTTCGGATAACTGCGAACTTATGTTCACCTTCTATCCGAGACTGGAGACCTCTGGAATACGATAAATTGATAAACTTGAAACATTATAGTTATAACATCACCATCTAAGATATTTTAACACTGATGCCTAAGTGACGAACAAGGACCCTAGTAATGCTAGGGGTAATGGAATAATTTCCCCCTACAAGTGTTGAATAAATAAGGCACAAGAGAATAATAGTAATTAGTAATAGAAATTAATCAGAAGGAAAATATACGGCTCACAAGGGTTGTCTAACCAAAAGGAGAAAAAAAAAACACTGATTCAAACGTGTCAGAGACCAATCTTTGCAAGGACTCTTATGAAAAGGAACTACTTAATTAAGACTTATTAAGGGCATCGTAGACCAGGCAGACGTAAAACGTGTTAAAGTCCTTCGATAGTGGTTCGGAATTGGCGCATGATCTTTGTTCAGAGCAAAGATCAAAATTAAGATATTGATCGCCAACTTCCGACAGGAGATGGCACCATAATATGAAGAAGAGAATTAAGTATTAGACGAATTAGAGTGTATTTAAAATAACATTGAAGCCGAATTATTCTTTAAGAAAGAATTACCGGGATAAAATGGTCTACCTATAGTATATACCAAGTCTCATCAAAATCCTCATAAATACCAAAACAAATGTCCACACTATTTACATGGATATAATATTTTATTTTATAAAGTTTATATCCTTACATATTATAAAACAAAGTCCTCCGCCGCGTCTGTCTCTGTCTGTTCGCGATAAACTTAAAAACTACTGCACCGATTTTCAATGAGGTTTTCACCAATGGATAGAGGGATAATCAGGGAAGGTTTTTTTTACGAAAAAAAATGCACCCCGGGTAAAGCCTAGGCATAACTAGGCAGGTGGAGGCAGATGCTAAAAAGTTACATATAGTTTCTCTGGTCGACGAGATAATCAGAATGATTTCATTATTAGGAAACCAGCCCATTACAGGAAGCAGGCCATTTTATACTTAGTTGACGTCCAAATTTTTACAAGTCTTGTAATGACGTTTCAAATTTGTCTTGACAACGATGTTCTAATATCATAGGACTGTCCCTATGATGTATAATTCCCTACGATGTACGGTGTATAATATAATAATTAATTGAAATTATTGTAATTGTTATTATTTTAAAGATGACAAAAAGAATGGTATCCTGAGTTTCTTTCGTTGTTTCTTCTCAGGATCGACATAATCTTGGCTTTTTTTTTCCGAAACCCAGCTAAATTTAAATTTATAATGTCACCTATCATAAAAGTTTCTCGGAGAAACCTAATTGATAAATAAATATTTTGACTTGATGAGGCTACAGTATTTATTGGAACACACAAACAGAATGACACAAAACAAAATGAGAACCAATAGATAATATTGTCCCAACAAAATTGATATATCTATTAGGCCCTTAATTTGTAAAATTAGTGAGAAAAACAGAAGCATATTTTGATCATACTAATAATATAACATGTTTTATGCGAAACTTATATCCATACTATATAATATTATAAAAGTGAAAGTAACCGTCTGTCTGTTATCTTTTCACGCCTTAACTACTCAACCGATCATCATGAAATTTTGCATACACGATATCAGGAATACAAGAAAGGACATAGGGCACCTTTCATCCTGAAAAAAAAAGTACTGTTCCCGAGTGATCGTCTAAAAATATAAAGAATTGGGCGCTACTGTCGCCATAGCGATAATGATGTCAGGCGTTATTACTCATCGTTTACTCATATATTTTCTTTTTCAATGCGGACGAAGTCGCCGGCACCAGCTAGTAGTTTATATATAGGTACGGTTATACATCCGAATAAAACACATGCAAGGGCAAAAACTATTCATAAATATAATCGAACTCACCTGAATTGCCTTTCTTTTGTGTAATCGTTAAACGCTGTTACTATTACAACGACTATTACAGAAATTAATATCGCAAGACCCTCGATCCACTGATAGTGGCCTTCCTCTTCGTCTATGTGTCCTGAAAATAGCAAACGGAATCCAATTAACTTATTTGTTCATTTAAACGGAATGAAATTTAGTTTACTACATTTTCGTCACTAAAGAAGTTACACAAAAATTTCGTGTCTTGAGAAATAAGTATAATTTTTATACATTTACTAATATTATAAAGAGAAAAGATTTATATGTAATGAATAAACTCAAGTGCGATGCCATACAAAAGGCACTTATTTATTTTTTTATTCTAGATTGGGCAGGTACGAGATTTTTATATTATAAAAATGGTAAAATGATTTTGTATGTTTGTTACACTTTCACGCCTTAACCACTCAACCGAAACCGAAAACAACATACAGAAAGGTATCCTTTACACTCCTCACAGGAAAAATGCCAGCACTTTTTCCTTATATTCCAGAGGTTCGCGTACCTTTGGAAAGCTAGGGTTTACATAAAACAACGTTTTATGTGTTTCTATGTGTTACATAAAAAAGAAATTCCGTTCCGAAAATTTTTAATAATTACTACAAGAATTATTATAACAAAAAAAAACCTATTTTCTATTGGGGTTCAAACCTTTAAATAAAGGCCTTAATACGTTCGTCTGACGTACAATACAAACGCTAATCCAACATTATCGGCACGAATTCCGGCACAGTTCACTGAATGTGTAATCTGGCCGATTGTAATCTATCCAATCAAATGATTCCCTATATTTATAGAGTGACATCAATCATATTACATTATACTTTAGTTTCCAAATACCTATAGCAGATAATAAAGCCGATTTATGTCGAATCAAAATTATTGTTAGGTAATCACTGTTTTAGTTTTAATTATGATAATAATCCGATTTATGAGACTTTTAGCAGTTAATATCAGTAAATTGATGATAAAGAACTGACTTGAAACTATACAATAATCTTTACTAATTTTATAAATGTGAAAGTAACTCTGTTTTCGCGCCTTAACTTCTCCATAGATAATCATGAAATTTTGCATACACGTTGCCAGGAATACAAAAAAGGACATAGGGGGTACCTTACATCCAGAAAAAAGTACTGTTCCCCAGAGATCATCAAAATAAAATAAAAAAACTAACGCCTGGCCAAAGTGCTATATAACAAGAAGAGGACAAGCGTTATATTGCTTATAATATTTTATTTTTATTTTTCAACGCGGACGAAGTCACGGACACCAGCTAGTAATAATATATAATAATACATCATTAGCTTATATGTATTAAAAAATCTGTTGCAAGTGTTGCAGACTGTACTGATTTGAAAGTAAAATTTGATGAGCCGCTGTTCCCTAAATTAAACTTGATAAATTATATTATTTTAAAATTAAATATATAATTGAAATTTTAAGTGTTAACATAATTTGTTATTAGGACATTTAGATAAACGTGTAGATATTATATAAAGGTAAACACTTAAGGAAGAGAAGTAGCTAAAGATCTACGAAGAGTAACTATAGGGTGATAGAATATCTCATTTATAGTTTATAGTTTTAATGTACATAAACAACTAATTATATTTTAATTGAATTGATTTAAAATAGATAAGATATTTATCATAGACATTATAAAACAGGATAGAGCACACACATTCCATTGTTTTTAGTGTTTATTCTAGTGTTTATTCCATTCGAGAAATACAGGGTATTTTACCCATTTTTCATAAAGTATTAAAACTTAATTATTGATTAGTTTTAAGCTATATATATTATTTTATTTTGCATGAATAATCTTCGAAATGATCTTCGCTAAACTACACTGTTGTATTTGGTGATACTAATTTTCAGTTTTGACAGTAGTAATATGACGTCATATAGACCACGTGACGTTTGGGTGTTTAGGGGGCAAAATTTGAATATATATATTTTTTAATTTTATTATTGCTATCCGTTAATTATTTATGCAAAACAAAAAAATATAGCATAAAATTTATCTATGTTAAAAAAAAAACTTTATGAAAAATAGGCAAATATATTTATAGAGTGCGTTGGTGCTTTTGTTATCAAAATCATCCGACCTCCAACATTTTGTCATACAGTGGTATACGAACTTTCGTCAATGAAACGCACGAATGCATTACAAAACTGAAGACAGCAACCGATTGGGTATTTATAACTAAACAAACACACAAGCGGACAGACATTCGGAGACATTGCATGCTTTCTATATATATCTATATATAATATATAAAAAAACACTTCTTCGTACTCAAGAATAGGCAACTAAAACAATAAAATGCAGTTTAGAAATGTTTTTCAAAACTGCTAAATTTTTAAACCACACATTTTATAAAGAGGCGAACCAGTTTGGAATGTAACACAATTTTTTTCCAGATTAGCTGGAAAAATGATTAAACAAATTTCACGAAACAATTCCATAATGGTCAACCACTTTGACAGATACGAACGAATTATTAAAAACGTTAGTATCGATTTAGTTGCACATCGCATTTATTTAGACGACCTTGTAATTATTTAAAACAAAAATCAATATACTTGAGTACGTGATAACTAAAAACACGGTGTGGTGTGTGTTGCCTTCATTTAGTTATGTCTTACCGATGTCGTCTATTTTCCATATTGTTATTGAAAAGAGAAAAAAATATATTAATCTTTGTCACACACTATCCTATCGACGTATCCTACATGTAAGCACAATTCAAAATTGATTTGTCAAAATATACATATTTTTAATTAAATCTTATGCTCTTGATTGAAAAAAAGTATTTCCAGATCGTAGATGGAAGCAAAAAGAAAGACTCTATCCGTGCATGAACCTTTTATACTGAGTCCATGGAACTCAGTATCATTCAGTCGCTCCAAGGACACTCACTGTCTTGCATACACGCCTTGATACGATAAAAATACGAACGCAGTTTTTGTGGTATAATTTCAATACATTTTTCGACTCTATTATTATAAGTGATCTATATTGGAATGGTAATTGTATTTAGACATTTAATTTCATGTAGCCCATTTATCGATTACGTAATGTAAGAATGTGCTGTATCTTTATTTTTTCTTCCATCTGCGTTCCAAATTGAAATTACATTATAAAATTATAAAATATGATGACGTTCTATTATTTAATAATGCATATAATACAATGAATAATATTCTATGACTCAAAAACATTTAACGCGGACAATTAACACTTGATATTATGTCAGCAAATTATTAAATTGAAATAAGCGAAGCGTATGATACATCACCGGTGGGTGTCATCCGACTGATGCGCAATGAAATCGTCATCATTTTGTCAAATTATTTTAATTTCGACTTTAGTCCTACTCTTTTTAATAGACCAAGTCAAAACAGCAAAAAAAATACTTTAAAATTTATATGAAATCATTCCAATTTTCCAATAAAAGCTACTTTGCTTATAGGATTCTGAACAATGCATTTCTAACAATGCTTGGATTAATTCATTCTTTCACCAAAAGTTTATAGGTAAGTTACTGGTAATATCCATCTTATTGTACATTTACGATTTAAAAGAATACATTAAACGATCCCCTAACAAATGTTTATCTACAGCCTTAGGGTCAGATCACACCGGAACGCGACGCGCGAACGTACTTACTACATAAAAAGGTTTACAGTTCAGCGAGTACGCGAGTGGTGTGCTTCGCAATTTGAAGCCGCCTGGCTTCAAGTTGCGAAGCGCGCCATTTTACATGAATTATTATTGAAGTGTATCATAGACTCCTTTTCATAAAAGAAGTCCCTTAGACGCGGCGCTATCATCGTGCGAAGGAATGTTACCAACGTCTAATGGTTTTAACTCCTCCAAATTCTACCTAAAAATTTTATTATTATAATTTTTTAGTTTTTGCTCACTGAGGTAACTAATTTATTATTTACTTCCGCTGTTTGCCGTGGGACTTCATCCATGAAACGAACTATCTTTTAGTGTAGTAAATAAGTGCTATATTCTATTGATATCTTAAAAAGTGAGCGCCGTGTCTCGTTCCGGTGTGTTCTGACCCTTATTCTTTGTCTCTCTAGCTTAAGTAGGGTAACTCACCTATGTCATTTTCTTCTTCGGGCGGTTTGTAAAGACTGAGTCCAAGTGAAACTACCGCGGCCACCTCCAGGATGATGAGTGTAACGTCCTGCAGCGCCTCCCAAACGAGAGTGAGGAAAGTTTTGGGCGGTTTTGGCGGGATCAAGTTCGAGCCGAACACTTCCCGCCTGTGCTGCAGGTCCGCTTTCGAACCGCTAAGACCTGGAGACAAACATCAAAACCTTCAATTAATAAACTATAATTAAAAATAATAAATAAGTCTGGATCCTGTCCTATTACTATTTTTTTTTATAATAAGATCGACAGACTGGCTGATCGTCCACTTGATGATGGCCCAGCGAGATGGCCATGCGATGGTTGAAACGCAACTACACGATGGCGACATTTGTGATTCATTCATTGCTGGCCCAAAAACCTTTGATGTGCAGCCGAAAAACCGACACCGACGCCATCCCACGACCATCGCACGCACCATAAGCCATCCGACGCCACTACGCCCTCTACTACACGCTGGCCCATCATAGTGGATTATCGTGATGGCCCTACACAAGCAACTGCACAGGTGCTGCAAATGCACTGTCGACCGACTGCACTGCTACTGCTACTGGATTAAGGATGATAGTTTGGGAAGGGATAGGGAAATGGGCTCTGGCATACCTTATACTCACTCACCGAAACACAACAGCACACATGCGAACGCTGCGTAACGTAGTTTTAGTAGTGAAACTCGGCATAATATGTGTAATGCGGATTATGCGGATAATCTACGCTACGTTCTAACTAAAGCGTTTCTGGTTGTATCGATTGCTGGCTTCTATTAATAAAATAAAGACTTAAAACGTCAATGGTGTGACGATTTTATATGACGAATAGCGAAGAATCAAGGAAAGTAATGCGTTAGGCGTCGATCTGTCTGTATATTCGCGAAAATTTCACAATGGAAATGGATAGAGCATTAAGTAAACGAGCTAGTTTTTTTTTATATAATTTGCAGAAAAAATTGCACACGTGAAAACCCGGAAGCGGGTCGCTTGTGTGACGTAAGTTATACAAATATTACTTGTATGTAAGTCTATCAAACAACGCTACATTAAAAGCTGTAATCGTAAAATTAATGTCAAACCCTGCCACAGGAGCATTCCTACCCCATTCATAATAGATCGTCTAGCTAGAAACTTGTACTAACACGCACGGGTAAGTAGACCTAGTAAACGTGGAATATAAAATTTTATAGCAATGAACGATTCCCGAGAATCGCAAACAATAAAACCTTCATTATGTGACCGCGAAATTCGATGCTATGCATGAGCAATCATTAATATCGCAATTTGTGGCTATACTCGTATATGTGTTTTTCTGTCATAAAACAATGTTACAGTGTATAATTTAGTATTTATTAAGCTATTCTATTTTCAAAAAAAATCTAAAATTTCGATAAGGCACTTTTAAACGTATTTACGTTTCAACAATACGTATAACAAATTTAACATTATGTATTTTAAACTTATTTATATACTATATTTATTTATTTCTTTATTAAGGTACACCAACAGAAAACTCAACAATACAACACAATAATACAATTTTTAAATTTGGTCATGATCTGATGTGAATTCAAATAACAGGTATACACAACTATAGCGGCAGGCTTCGCACGGATGCATTTTTTTCGGGAAATTATATACACAAACCATGCCAGTTTATCGCTTTTTTCATTAGTGAAAACCGTATCAACATCCGTTTGGCGGCTTAGACAAAGTTAGCGGAGAAACAGACAAAGGCGGAGAGCGACTTTATTTCATTTTTCAGCAGAGTAGTATTAAATTTTCTCCATTGGTGATCCGATTTCAAAATAAATGCAGTAAGACTGCAGTAAGACAACAAACTCAATCACTTTTCTTGAATAAACAATATTAAAATAACAAAACACATTCAATTTATTTATACTACTCTTTACTACTCAAACTATACTACTAAAAACTACACACATAAACTATACTTAAACAACACTTATATGTACTTAAACTATACTGGCACGTATTCTTACGTTTTAAGCAAGTGTGTTCAATTAATAAAATCTCCACTTTCTTATTAATCATACTGTGGACAACCCAACATTACTCGATACATTACGACGCGAACATTGTTAGGTCGTATTCACTTTTGTACCCCCAATTAATACGATACAGCATATAATTTAAACCCTCATTTTGCATTAAAAGGGGCTTTTAATGACTTTTAAAATAGAACAAACAGAAGTTAACGCTGACATTCGTTTAGAAAAGGGTTTATTAACAGCTTTTTGATAACCAAATGTTGATGTAAAAAAATACTCTGTATACATTGCACAAATAGAGTTCATTTTCAATTAATTTCTTAATATAGTAGAAATCAATAATTGGATGTACTGTGAGTACAATTTTTGTTGACATATTATGTCATCAATTCTATACTTTACTAATATTATAAAGAGGGAAGATTTGTATGTTTTTAATGAATAAACTCAGAAACTAGTGGACCGATTTTGAAAATTCTTTCACATATAGAAAGCTACATTATCAGCGAGTAACATAGCTAGAGCTAGTAATTTATATAAGAAGTGATCGAAGCTCAATGAATGAAATGCTCGGCTAACGAAACGGAAGATGCGTTTTCGTGTCCCGTACAGGTTTAGTACCTCTGAATGTTTTCCGATTTCCGCACTTGCTCGTATTGAAAACATCGTTCGGAAACATAAGTTTCTTAGAAGACTTCGCCTATATATGAACCTTCGAAGATATGAGTAAGTATATTAAGTTTATCTAAACCGGAGTGAGTTCACTAACTTCCATATGTTCAATTGATGTTAAATTTGGTATACTTAAATTTTGTTACTTCGGTGGTATTTCCATGACATGGTAACCTTGAACTGATGCAGTATTAAGTAGTCTGCGATATAACCAACCGTTAGCAACTTACAGCAGATCAATAGAAAGTTAGTTTATAATTTTTAATTATAGCTTGTCTATATTGACAATGCTCATTTGCTCACTGACCGTACTCAGTTTTCTGGTAATTTTTATTATTATGGTCTGCTTATTATTTTGTCGAGTGTACGAGTCGTGTGAGTCACGTTCTTGCACGTAACATAAATAACGTTTACCTGTCTACCGTGTACCGACCGACGGGTGTGGCTTACGTAATATGTTAACGAAACCGGTTTATGTACTACTAAAATCATTAAGTATTTATACTCGATAGTCGTGAATAATTATTATTACAATTTTAAAACCTTTGTAAATAATAAAACAACTCTTAATGAATTCTGAAAAGTGACAACGCTAGCTGGCATTGATGTCTGTCTAGAGAAGATTTTCATTTTGTGTCGGTGAATGATATACAACTCGCCGGTATCACCAACGTGGCGATACTATTGACCTACTATTTGATCATTAAGTTAATCAGATGTTTAGGGCGTTTAACCCGCATTTTAGCGATTGTGAACAACAAAATATTATTAAACGGCTGTTTAAATTCTTAACAATTTCAATAGTACTTACTGCAAGGCATAAAAAATACACAAGGTAATTTCATGGAACGTGTTACATTCGAAATATACAGTTTCTATAATCGTAAACCTACACATTGAAACATCTTACGATCATTCTATGTATGTACCTATTTATTATTTCGTAGTATACTATAGTACCTAAATAAAATTATTGTTATTCGTTCATAACTGAAATAAAACTTAAGACTATTTATGGCACTTGGTCATCGTGTTAGAGGTCAATCCACAAATAAAGTACATTTTAAGCAGAAATAATAAATTTTCAAGATTTAGAAAAATCTTTAATTTGTTAATTGAATGTAAATGTAATTGAAGCTGAATGTTATTCAAATGCGGAGAGATCTGTTACTTATTATTCCTTATATAATTTGGATTAATCAATAGAAATTTTAAAATTTTGTTTAAGAAATAAAGGATTTTTATTTCTTTAGGTTTAGTCAGTAGGTCTACCCCACTACCATCTCGGGACAGGAGTCCGACATAAGAGAAGGTGGGCCTAGGGCCTAGGGACAGACCGGTGGGTATTCATGATGATTCCTCTTGTAAAAAAAAAAAGGTCACTATACAATCAAACCTTTTTTGCTTTTTGTGTTACATTTTTAAGAGATATCAAAAGATTTTCTAATTTAAAGAGGCAACATTAATCTCGTGTTTGTTTTTGTGCTCGGATGTACCTACTTATTAGTACAGTTGGGTACACAAGTCGTTACAAATAAAATGAAAAAATGCACATCCCGCGATCGAAATGCCGAATTTATTTGCATTAACAAAGCAGATATTCTTACGTCAACATTTTTATCGATCGAGTTTACGTATAAACAATTTATTCAGCTACACTTTACGTTTGAAACGAGAATCAAAAGCAGTTTATTGGCGATAAATCGGCGTAACGACTTTACGCTCAAATGAGGGTGCCTCCTGCGACCGTACAAACACGAACGCGCACAAATATATATATAAAATTACGCGTGTAATAAAATTAAAATACGCGAGCGCAAGTAATCCGATTCGTTCTGGGCGCCAAACGATTAGTTGTTGGCGCCAATGTTTGAACAAACCTATAAAATTGCTAGTCTTTACGGTGAGCGATATTAATGACGCTTGAATCGGCGTGTACTCAATCTATAGTACATCCTGAACAGATTATCAAGCGAAATAGACATATAAAAAGTACCATACAAAGTCACTTGGAACCTCTAAAATATCTTGGTAGCATTAGTATAATATTGAAATCTTTCAAAGTCATTAAACGCTTTACAATTTTCTTTTATTATTAGGAACCATTAAAACAGAGGTTTTCGACTAATGTGTGTTGCCAGGGAAGACATAATTGAAGGTATCTACTGTTGGACATATCAATTTCAGATGCAACTTGAATCCACTGTACACCCGTGGCATTAATTAGCCGCGAAATTCGATAATTATAAAGACGATAATTATTTATTATCATTGCAAAACACGAAGCGCCGTATTAGTTATGAACACGTGATGTGTTGATGGTCCAATACATATAAGAAACGTCCATGACCCCCAGCTATACGAACGAGCGACCTTCGTGATTTCGAGGCCAGCCAGCGCTATCGAAACTATGGAGACCGCTTTTGTCGTTCGTACGTACAAGTAATGACAATACAACGTGGTTTTTTTGAATGGAAGAAACGTGTTAAACTAATTAATTCCTTGTCCTGTGCGAAGGACAGTTTTGTGTTCTATTTTTATTAAATAATAAGTTTTAGGAAAATATGTGTGGTATTGTTGAGTTATTTCCATTCATTCATGGTTATTTATTAACTATGGACTATCATTAGGCCTTCGTGGCCTTGTGCATATATAGAATTACGATTTAATAAAATAGATATAATATATGTATTACAATTTTGTTCTCATTAAAATATATGGCTACTTATTGAAATTTCTCTGCGATTTTTAAAATGAAAACATCTTTAGGCGCGTTGGGCATTTTTCGTAATTGAAGAAATAACACTGAACTCGCGTCGTCACGCTCAGTGGCGTTTAATGTTGAAGTGATTTTTTTTAGGCACGTTGGGCACTTTTGGGATAGGAAAAAACACTGAACACGCGTGATCGTCACGCTCAGTGACGCTCAGTGTGTTTAACTTCTGATGGGCAGTCCTAGGACTGACAGTTTCTTTTATGTGAAAATACCGTTTTTTTTCTTGCACTTAACTTGTAAGTATGATTATTTTGTTATAGAAATATCGCCTATGAATGTTACTTTTGGGGGACTTTGATTATGCGACAACCGCTTAAACAGCATGAAGTTGGTCATTCCTTGAAGACTTTGGATGCTTAGAGTTTAGCTGAAAAATTGTAATAATACAAATATACCCCTGAATAATATGCAATTTTACTTTCTGTCCCTGAATACTGCAAATTTCCTAACTAAATAGTGTATTTTTATAATTATTTTAAAATTTAATTATTTTCTATTAGATATTCTAATAGAATTCTAATTCTAAATAAAAAATAATTTCCGTGCTTAATCAAAGTGAATTGTTTTCTTGAAATTGGAAGGTCCTAATTCAATAAAGGCTCAAATTTGTTTGACCTTCCCAAAAATATTAAGAGTAATATACTTACTTACTTTTGGAGTACGCTAATTACATGACACATTTATATGATAAAAGCTATTTTTATTACAAAGATGTCATAATAACACGATAAAACAAATAACCAGTAAAATGTCAAGGGTATCGCAACAAAACAATGATGTGATAGTGATAGCCTGGTAGACGTATATTAAATTAATATCTTGTTAAGATTAAAACATGTTTTAAAATCTTGCATATTTGAGTTGATGTAAACCAATAATTTGTTATTTTTATGATCCTGTATTAGATTCATTTTTTTTTATTATCATCATTGTTTAAAACATTTGTAATTTTAGTTCGCCAGTTAGTGTTAGTTTTTTAATGCATTGAGAGGGCGTAGTTAACTTATGAAACTTATGAAAAGGATATGATCAATTAACCAATATGATATTACAGGAAAAGCAATGTACTGGCATTCATTGACGCTTACGGTTTGTAGAATACGAAACGCTGGTTCATTTCATTTCACTGTGCCGGAAACAAAAAGTTCTACAACACAAATTTGTAAATTTATGGTACCGGTAATTTTTAGCAAATTTTCAAAAAGCTATGCTTGATGATTCTTCGAGTGTAAAGATGTACTCCTCCGGAACTCTGTGGTCGAAGACCAGGCTTCGATCCAAACACCGCCGTAATCGTTTTAAAGTAAACGAAACTTAAATTGTACAGTTCGAATAACTAAACAAACAAGTTAAACAAACAGTTAAGTATGGTGGCTGAAAAGCCGGTGTCGTTTTCAAGGACCAAAAGCTGGCAAGTTCGAAAAAGACGTAAAGTATGACAATATTTTATACGTATTACGTATATATGCATACATACCCTCACTTCAATGTACTATACCTATTCATTTGTTTTAAACATATATTTTTAATTTACCTACTTTTGAGGAACAATCACATACCTATTTATTAATACAACATATACAAGCAGTTATGTTATTGAGTTTTAAATTGTTAAAATGTTTAAAGGAAACAAAATAGACTATGATAGGAATGATAGGATGATAGGAGACATGAATATTGAAGTAAAGCTGTCGTGGACTTATAGTCAACAAGATACGAGTATACCGCATTAACCTATCAGGTAAACAAATCGTGCAAAAAGGTCAACCCATTTGCTTAGGGACGACGCTACAATGGCCGTGAAATACGATTTCATTTTGAAAGTAGACATGTTATTTGATATTTTGAAAGTACATACTGAAGTAGATAACATAATGTAATAGGTATAGCATACACGTGTTATAAATTTATTTGAAATAGATAGGTATTCACCCTTATTTTGTATCATTCGCTTTATGAATAACGCGATCGTTATAACCTTTAAAATCAAATATCGCATTTTGTAACCTACCTAACCTTTATTTTTTAACTTTATACTTTACACTTTATGCAAACAGACAGTCCTTTAGAAAGTGTTAACTCGTATGTTGTATCACAACGTAACCTTTATTTTGACGTCTTGTACTTTATATAAAGGCGATTATTATACTTTATCCAACATCATTGTAATGAGTTCACTTTATACTTAAATCACGTTATATTTCTTAACAAAAATAACCGAGTTTGGGAATTTACTGGGTTTAACAATGTTAGAAGAACTCTCTTGCCACAAATTTTTGCACTTTGAAGCTTTCTGATGGTTTAATTTTACATTTATAAACAACCCGATGGTTCTCTATAAACTCCAACAAATGTTCATATTCTCGCCTTGTGGTTTTTGCTTGTCGTTTAGCCATGATTTATAATAATTGTAATATGTATGTTAGGTTTCATTAATTTAAAGAGTACTTTATCTGAATTTTGACATCTCGGCTGAAACTTTAAACTGGCAAACTTAAAGATAGCTCTTGCGCTTGTCTATGGATGGATAATAAGAAAAAAAAGGAAAGAGACACACGTGCTCGAGGAGGGGATTGCTGGCGGGGACTTGGATAGGAAACGGATGGTCCTTGGAGATGAGGCTTAGAAAATAGTGAATCAGGGATTGTTAATATAATCAGAGTCAAAATGCAGTACTGTATTTGTTATTTAGATAGTTCATATGAAAGCAGAATAAAAATATTATAACTGAAATGTGCGGCTACACTCATTCCTACACCTAACCTGCGAGACGGATCCAACATATCAGAAGCGGGATGGACAACGTGACGTAAAACGTAAGTAACGCCCAAAAATTCTATGTTTCTCTGAACTTGCAGATATATTGTTGCCAATGTTATAACATTCTTAGTTTAAAATTTATTAGCACTATTTGAATTTAAGTTTATCCTTTGTGGGAGATTTTAGTCATCACTTAAGCACATTTAGCTCGTAAATTTATATTTTACACCATTGTATGTTGTTGATATCGTTGGTTTAATAATAATTTAATATATAAGCAAACGCCAATCACGGACAATAGTCGAACAAGTTTATTGTAATATCAAGAATATGAAATAATTAAATATACTAGTAAGTGTTGTAATGTAACGCTTACAGTATCTTTCTAGTTGTACAACCCGTTTAGTTTCTCTATCTTTTATTTTGTAAAGTTCCATTTTATTTTCTATTTTTATTTATTTGGCACAATAACAACGGAATGTGCGGTAGGTAATAATAAAAATAAAATAAAATATGTGTACACTATGTTCATTACATAATATTAATATTACATTAGTATCACGAATATTTATCGAATGACTAGCTGGCGCCAGCGACTTCGTCCGCGTTGGAAAAGGAAATTATATATATACCTATGCGAAGAACTAAAGTAATGAATACATCCTCGGTGATTTTAAGTAACTGTTATTCTAAGATAATTAATTTCAGAGATGATCTTATACTTAATCATAGATTCTTGTCAAAGTTAATTGATGCTACGTTCTAGACCGTTGAGGTCACTAAAGTTTCTATCCATGCTTTATTCCTTTCAATAACTTTAATATACTATTTCAAGATTCTAAAGTCTTTTCCTTTTCGCGAGATTTTTCAGACAATGTCTGAGACGACGGTGCGACGAAGGCTTGCACACCCTTCACGCGGAACTGTAGCCGCTCGCGAAATTCAAGCACACGACGCCATCCACCAGAGTTGGACATCGATTTGGGTCGTGAGCAACTACGATTGCTGGAGGAAGGAGCACGACGGGACCGGCGGCGTGACGGCAGCCATCTTCGCAGCGCCTCGGAGGCACCGAGCCACCGGGATGCTGAACCGCGTGCAGGACGACAGACCGAGCGAGCACCGGCGCCGCCGAACATCATGGTGGTAGCCGCGAGTCAGGCGCCAGCACGAGACATGACAGAGAAGGAAGGGACTCTGCGAGGGTCAAAACGACGTTCTAAAAGGTCATGTACTTATCTTTCTTCTAAAGATACTGTTGGAATAATTAAGTTTATTAAATACGTCTTACCGTCTCAACCGCTAACCTAGAGCCCGATTTTTGACCAAAAGAAGCATTGAGATCATAATCATTGATTAAAGAAGGTTAAAAGTTCTTATGTTAGTATGATTAACCAATTACGGTTGGGACGAGAAGACGATTATACGATTTGCTATGCAGAAACTAACAAGATTAGAGAAGACATGGTTCAAGAGCCTTAATACTGTTTTATTCACATGGGATGAGAGACCAGCTAAATTTGTTAATGCGTTTCCTTTAGAACAATATTATGGACAATTATTAGAAGAAAAGCTGAAGCGTAAAAGTGAGCACCAGGGATCTATTGGAATTTACATTTACAAAAAAAAAAAAAATAGCGCTATCCACAAAATTACATAATCCATGGGATCGTAGATAGGACAAAGCGGTCAAGTGCGTTAGCGTTGTGTGAGAGCCCGATCAGTTACTTAAGTCTTAAAAAGTTATACCAAAGAACCGTCCGACAAATTCTTATTGCCTTGAGATAGGAACGTAAATTGCATGGACGATTAAAACTAGTTTGAAGGTAAATTCTAACATATTTCGCTATAACTACAGGGAGAAAAGACACATCTTTTCTCGGTGTTCTGAGTTCTTGGCAGAAGGTAATAATAGGATAATGATAGGATATCCTATTACATAATAATAGCATAGAGAGAGAGTGCAGAAGAAATTTTTACGACACCTAGGATACAAGGACCATATTAAATAAAAGGGGGTTGATAGCTACACTGATCTCCTAAAATTATACAATGTGTTGTCACTATCCGAACGCAGAGATCTTATCGATCTCTCTTTCTTGAAAAATATTATAGATGGAGGGATCGATTGCCCAAATCTGCTGAGTAGGGTGCGATTGGCTGTGCCGAAGTGTAATGCTAGATCGCATATTAAGAACAGGCTAACATTCAGATCTAGAATAATTAAAACCAACCCAGGAGGAGCCGCTCCATTGCGCAGAATAGTCGTCGCCTATAACAGATTGGTTAGGGGTACTGGGCATGGATATTTTTCGATGTTCCGCAGCATCTTTTAAAAAAAGGGAAGTCAGAAAGTTTCTGTCATCAAATACTGCTTGATAGTCGTTTTAGAGTTTGTGTTTTGTTAATAATTGTTTGGTATGCAAATGGGTTTGTACAAAAAGTGTGTGCCTATTTGTCTACTTGTTTAAATCTGAATAAGTGTATGAATTGTTATATACTGTGTTGGCTTTCTAATAAGTAAAATAAAATGAAATAAAGGTAGGACACACACCAGGAATGTGAGAGCAAGGGTCAGTCACTGGATCGGCAAATGCTGATACTGAGAATGGCCTATCTTAGACATGTGACAAATTCATAAGACCAGTGGTGCTAATGGTATGACGAGAAAGCTCATGATAATAGGCCAGACTTAATTTGAGCAGTTGCATGTGGTTGGGTACAAGGATGCGAGCAAGCTGCAACTTTTACATAGAAAGCCGACTACCGAATTCGCAAGGTCCTGACGATGAGAAGTTAAGACGAGTTAAGATTTCAGATCTGTGGGGTAGTCAGTGTACAAGCCGCCACAGACGATTTTTAGCGATAGTGTCGTATTAGACACTAATGTGGAGGGTAAACCCAGGAACCAGTGTATATATTGCGGTGATATATGAGGTAAAATAGGGTAGGTTTTCTGTAATGATCACGCTATTTAAAGCATTTGGTTGTTTTCGAGAAAACTTCGTGTTAGCCCAAGCAGCGCGTGTGTGCAGTGCAGACGGTACTTAAGAGTATCGAGTGTGGATACTAATTCGCAACGATAATAAATTTAACAATATAGATACTCCGGTGCCTTGCTTAAAGTTCCGGTGAAGCAATTTTATTAAGATGAGAACGTTTCCGATCTAATTGATCGAACTCTGTAAGCGTCACGAAGTAAGTTTTGCATACCATCTAGCCAGCTTAGGTTGTGTCCATTGGAATGAAAATGAAACCTAGTAGAGATCAAAAATCAAATCAAAGTATTTACAATATTAAACATACTATGACCTCAGAATCGCTTAAATCCAGACGTCATTGTTGCTTGAAAGATCAATGTTTTTATAATAGTTTTTGAAAGGAATTTGGTGTTGATTGCACTTCTAAATTTGTTTATGGGTAGGGCTGTGGTTGTCTCAGGTAGTTTATATTAAGGCCATACACATTGACGTAGGAAGGAATTATTTATCTTGGAGAGACGAGTTTCATTTGTATCTTAATGTTATACCATTTTTATACCATTTGATGTTGTGTATGTAATATTTTTCCATTGGGTTGACTAATATTTCTTATGCGTATCAAGTAAGTTTTCATAAATATATTGCCAGGTGACAGTTAAAATCTATACTTCTTTGAGTTTTTCTCTGAGGGAAGAATGCGGATCTGGTCGATAGATGGCTCTAGTGACCCTTTTTGTAAGATGAAAATAGTATTTATGTCCTCAGCGTTATACCAAAGAAGAAGAATCCTGTAAGATATTATACTGTGATCGAACGGTGGCATACTGCTCTTACAGATCTTATCATGAACCAGAGAGTGTCCGTGCCATGATAGACGAGATATTACAGGCCGATATCATTAGGGAATTTGGTTTTAACTACGCCGAACCAATTTATACTTGTAAGAGAAGACGGCGGAATTGGACTTTGTGTTAAACAATGCATCGTTTTACAGAATTCAATGACTATGTATCTTGAATTGGGGTGTATCTGTTAGGAAGGCCGTTATGAAGTTACGTTATAATCTTAAACTGTTCGTGAAGTCAAAGACAGGTCATACGTACTCACATACTGACTAAACTGACTAAAGTGGACTCATTTGCGAATCTCATAAGGCTTCTCATACGAACACTCAGAATGTGACAAGAGTATTACAGGATATATTTGATATGATTCGGTCACCCGAACGAATTATTGGTGACCGGGGCTTCAATTTTACTTCCCATGTTTTTCGAAGGTTCTGTTTGGATCGAGGTATTAAACATATGTTATATACAGTGGCCAGTTCGAAATTCCATTGGCAAGTAAGATAAAATGGATAAGAATGATCCTTGATTGACTGACAGTACAGAGCCCTGGAAAGGATGAGTAGGAATTGGATCGGGAATTGGGCAGATCGATCGATCGGATCGGTATAGCTCAAGACGAACAGAAACGACGTTACGATCAAGGCAGGCGTCCCGCACGTTTTTATAAAAAAAAGGCGATTTGGTTAAATAACAAAAGTAATGTTCGAAAATATTGGCCTGATCACTAAACTCATGCGTTCATGCGAGAACCCATTTAAAGTCTCGAAGGTTTTGGGTAACGACCGTTGTTGCCGGGTATGAAGGGAAGAAGAACACTGTCGTGTCCCACCGATCTACCGTATCTTGGGATGCACGTTTTATTTATTTATTTATTTTATTATCTAATATGTATTTACACACAAGATGATAACACAGTTAAGCGTAACCGCTTTTTAAGAAAAAAAAAAAGCCTTTTGTAATAATAGTAAAAACCCATTCACAAAAGAAAAAATGTTAACTTCTCCAGATATGAGAGAAACAAGGAAATTTCCTTATGTCGTTTTTCTCAAATTGGTATTGTTAAGCTGCGTGGGATTGGTGTGACACGGCAGAGCAGACATAAGGCCAATGTTGCCACGGACGGAATGATATATAATTATGTGATATGATATTGATATGATTCTGTGATATTGCTTGATGATGATAGTCTTGTTGATGACGTATCTTATAATGTAAACAACGATGATGGTTCTGAAAATTAGTTACTACAAATGTATTTATGTTTGGTTCCAGGTCAGGCAAGGGAGGACGCGGAAATGGTTGGCGCTCTCAGCTTGGCCTGGAACGAGAGAATCGGATTAATTGATGGACTCATTTTGGATGTGCACCACTTGTGAGAGGGAAGGGTTCACAAGTGACACATATTTGGATAGGTTTGCTGGTGATAAGGAAAGGTTCACCAACGATCTTATATATTTTGCATGAGTGTATCTGTGAGAAGGAAGGGTTCACAGATAACTCATATTTCTGGATGGGATTGCTGGTGAGAAGGAAGGGTTCACCAACGATCCTATATATTTTGAATGAGTACATCTGTGAAAAGGAAGGGTTCACAGATAGCTCTTATTTCTGGATGGGAATTCTGGTGAAAAGGAAGGGTTCACCAACGATCCTATATATTTTGAATGAGTACATCTGTGAGAAAGAAGGGTTCACAGATAGCTCATATTTCTAGATGGGATTGCTGGTGAGAAGGAAGAGTTCACCAACGATCTCATATATTTTGGATGAGTATATCCATGAGAAGGAAGGGTTCACAGATAGCTCATATTTCTAGATGGGATTTCTGGTGAGAAGGAAGAGTTCACCAACGATCTCATATATTTTGGATGAGTATATCCATGAGAAGGATGGGTTCATAGATAGCTCATATTAAGCACCTATTGGTTATTTTACAAGAAACCATAATTCTCATGACTTAACTAAGTTATAATTATAATTGCTTGTATGTAATTCCCATAAGTAATGTTATATTTAGCTTACTCTTAGGAAATAATTTCCCACCTATGTAAAATAGATACTTGATGCAAACGTATCCTGATGGTTACCGAACATAATGTACAAGTTAAGTCAGAGTGCACACGCAAATTTCTGTCACGACTCGAGCACGAGTGTTAGGTTATGTGTTAGGGATACTCGGACTGCGTGCATGGGGACATGCACGGAGTCAGGATGGTCGAGTGTTAGGTTTCATTAATTTAAAGAGTACTTTATCTGAATTTTGACATCTCGGCTGAAACTTTAAACTGGCAAACTTAAAGATAGCTCTTGCGCTTGTCTATGGATGGATAATAAGAAAAAAAAGGAAAGAGACACACGTGCTCGAGGAGGGGATTGCTGGCGGGGACTTGGATAGGAAACGGATGGTCCTTGGAGATGAGGCTTAGAAAATAGTGAATCAGGGATTGTTAATATAATCAGAGTCAAAATGCAGTACTGTATTTGTTATTTAGATAGTTCATATGAAAGCAGAATAAAAATATTATAACTGAAATGTGCGGCTACACTCATTCCTACACCTAACCTGCGAGACGGATCCAACATGTAAGAAAATAGAAAGTACTTCTTTTTGAAAGATTTACAAAAAATAACAATCGTATCTACTAAAATTACTAAAATACAAACCGAATAATGAACATACCGTAAACGTCAAAACAAATGTCAAACATTTGAAACATTAAACCATAGACTTATTAAACTTTATCGAATGTTAACGGTAATCATAGCGTAGGTACGATACAACATACCGAATTATAAAGTAAACGTTATTATAACCTTTATTTTCTGGCGTTATAGCGTGTCCTCTGTGTAAAGTAAGTGATACGAAATAGGTGTGATTATGAATTCTGTATTGGACAATGATATTGTGACGATGGTGACAAGTATTTCAAACTTACTGGGCAAAGTAAAACAGAAATTAATAAGTAGGTTCGATGATTTAAACAATAATAACTTTAATTTATACATTGCATAAATCTGATTAACTTGAGAACGGAAATATCTTTTGATAATAATAAAACCTTTGGTTCCGAAATCACCACATTTTTATAGAAGATTTTGTTCCTACCTTTCCTTTAGTTCGCAATTTGTTGTCGCTTCTTTCGAGAGAAAAACTTAACGGACAACTATTATAAGAATGAGTTAGGTATCGACAGGCAAAAGGGTTCGCGTTCCTAACATTTTCCACCATAAAATGGAACCTTTACGGAACCTATTATCTGGCTTGCTTATCCTGAAACAATCGAATTTCCGCGCACAATTTAGTATTGTAGATAGGGTATTATCAAAAATGGATAACTAAGTAAACAAAACAGTAAGTAGGTAAATTATGTAAAAAATTTTATTAAGACTATTTTGGCCCGTACAACATTTTGGATGGGACGGAACACGACAAAATAATATTTAAGAACTTATTGAAAAAAAATTTACAAAGCACGTAAATTTTTTGTCAATTTTGTAGCTACTAATGTGGATATCATATCTATATCAGTAGCCACAGCTTACAGGTAGCTTTTTCTAGCAGTTTTTACTTGTACATTAGACGATTTAGATAAGTTTATATCACTTTCGTTTTTAGCTTTCAGTTCATGTATTACTTCACGAAAATTACTCGAGTTTTAACTCATGTTGATAACAATAACAGTAGCCAACAATTTTAGTAAAACTAATAATGTTGTTTCCAATAACAGAGCAAGGTAAAGCGAACATAAACCACATTGATTCGGTATTCATTTCAGAGCAGTACCCGTTCAAACTTGTGTAGGCAACAGCCTGTACTTCACTTAAGTTACGTAACAATATATTACGTTTGGTAAACTATAAAAATAAAATGGGAAATGCTTCTCCGCATCCGACAACGGCAGCGAAATTGAAGAGTGAGCCAAATAGGATTACTCGGCCACTGAACCCGAGCCAGTTGTGAAACCTATCGTTATTGGACCGGCAAAAAAAGCCTTTCCAGATATATGCGAACTCCGGTGACAACATCGATATGAATTTCTTTTTTATTTTTATACTAGTTGTTGACCGTGACTTCGTCCGCGTTGAAAAAAAAAACATAAGCAATATAACGCCTGACATCTTTATTGCTATTACACTTTTGTCAGGCGTTAGTAGATCCCTTGTGTGAGCTTTTTCTGGATCTACCCACATGCTGAGGGTAGATACGGAAAGAGAGGCCAATGTGTGTTGGCTGGTTGTCTATTTCGAGCCGGCAGTCTTTATCAAATCAGCGACGAGTGTAGTCGCGATTAGAAGTAGCTTATGATAATAAGAGTCACTGAGTGTGTAGTGTGATGTAAATGTATAATTAGGGTTATTATTGGTAATGTAAATATTATGTGAATATTATAATGCGAACGTGTAAACAAATATTATAATTGAAATGTGTCCATCTAATATTGAGTTTTATTCAAGGCAACGACCCTTCTGAATTCTTATACTTGGGAGCAGTACTTTTTTCCTGGATGAAAGGTACCCTATGTCCTTCCCTGTATCACTGACGACGTGTATGCAAAATTTCATGATGATGATCGCTTGAGTAGTCAAGGCGTTAAAGGGTAACAGACGAACAGAAATACAGACAGACAGAGTTACTTTCACGTTTACAACTGCAAAAGTCAAACAGCCGTATAACTGCTGAATACCTTTTAGACTCACTAAAAATGTTCCAATCTCAAATGTATTCTGAATCCTATTTTTAAATTATAATTCTAGTTAAAACCAAGCATTCATTCGCCGCATATTTTATATTGAAAATTCATCAGATATTAGATATTTTACGTACAAAGATATCCACGCTCGATACACAAGAATATACGATACGTAAGGAGCTGCCTTCAGCCATATCTTGATCGTTTAGAGACTTTAGTTTGGAACTAGTACCTTAACTTATTTGATATACTGATCAAAATTGTGTGCATAAAACATAAATCTTACTTGTAGCGAAACGAGTATTCACTAGTCTACGTATTTCAACTCGCAACAATCTTGAGACTTTGTATGATCTTAGATAATTTACGTAGATCAGAAGAATATGTAGATATGTAGGTACATCCTTATTTTAGTCGTTTTAAATTTTATACGTCACTAGATTTTGTCAGCGACTTCGTTGGTATCTCTCGGACAGTATTTTTTTTTTTTGGTAAAAGATATAATTGTGAATTTTTCTGTACCGCTGACAACTATGCAAAATTGCATAATTCACTTTTTAACCCCGACACTCGACGCAAAAACGGAGTGTTATAAATTTTGTATACTGTTACTTCGGTGGTATTTCCATGATATGGTAACCTCGACCTGATACTGCAGCATCGAGTAGTCTGCGGGACACCCAACTCCTCAGCAACTTACAGCAGATATAGAGTGGTTGGACTCGATAGAAAGTCGGAGGTTAGTTTATTATTATAATTATACTTTGTTCACAAAGAGAAGCCAAAAATAAGATAAACATAGCACTATCTATATGCCAGGAAGAACTTTCTACTATAAACGTGTTTAAATTCCCGAAAACACCTTTTCCGTTTTCGAGAAGTCAAGCACAAAATTAAACCACTTAAAACATTCTCCATCTCACCCGGCGGGGGCATTAGTAACTGTTAACATAATCCAATTCAATTTCAAACCCTATACACATTGCATTAGAGTTTACGTAACACTAGTACAATACGGATGTAGAACGAAATATTATATTTAGACGGCTTAAGCTTCCGCGATCCTGAAACAATAGACTGGGGAAAGTACACCGTGTGTGTTTAGGGGTAAGACTTAATTTCGATTGGAACGATTGTGGGCAGTCTCGTTGGATTATATTTGGTTTTGGAGCGATTCGTGTTGCCTGGCTAAATACAGTTAAGTTTGAACTCGAGTTGAGCTTCTAACATGGAAATTCTCTGAACCTAATTTGGAAAAAGTTTTATAAATCCTGGTTCCACATAATGCTCTGCATATACAAACATTTTTCTATGTGTTTATGAGCTCTATTTGTCAAACTTTTTCGACCTCTAATAAGATATGCTATTTGCAACAGTTAGATCCTATTATATGCAAAATTATCAAAATAATAAATAAACTATTAAATTTTCATGTCAAAAGACAAATAAGTTAACTAATAAGGTTTACTAATAATAATAACACCTTAAGATACAATAAAATGCTTTTTTAAAATAAACCTTCATGTAATTTTTTTCAGGAAAATTTTTCTGTTAATATCTCAAAAGTATCTTTTTCCAAATAGCAGATTTTGGTTTGACAACGACGATGTCAAACTAATACACATCAATACATACAGTAAACTAATAGTTATATTAATAAGAATGCAGACAAAAAACAAGGAGAGTTATGAATATATTTAACATCAATATTGTAAACTTACTTAAAGCTTAAGCTGTGGACAAAGTTGTGTGATAAGCTCAAGTCGGTCCTTGTACCTTAGGACCTTGTAACTTAGGAGATAAGTAAAGGGGTCAAAGTTTCCAAATCGGATATGATCAACGATGTTTCTATTTCTAAGGGTTAACGTTCACAAACTAATTCAGTTTAGATTACAATTTGCGGGTAGTTGGAAGTTCATTTTACAATACGGTGTTTTTAGGGTGGAAGAGGATATTCGAGTTAATAAATAGTTTTATGGACAGCTCGCCTTACTTACATCATCAAAGTCTCGGACAAAAGCTGTGATAGTAACATAACAGTAACAACAAATACCAAAGTTACAAAAAGGTCGATAATCAACATTTTATTGGCATAGGCCAGCACTGACATTCCTGCGGAAGGTCAATGCTTTTTTTGACTTTATTCATTACAAACAAAAATACAAATCTTCTCTCTTTACAATATTATACCTAGTATATAGCACAGATAAATATTGGTGATGAGAATCGAGATACTTTTGAATTGTAACGAAGTTATTTGAAACTGTGCTAAATGAAGGGAGCGTAATACGATGTATGCAACTCACGATTTATTCACTATTCACGATCATTGCTAGTAGTTCGAACAAAAGAATAGAATTCATGCTAAGATGATTCCATTCGGCTAAATCCTATTAAGCGAACTTCTGAGCGAATCGAAACGAACCAATACATTTTAAGAAGTAAATCGAGATTCTCATCTGAAGTCAGTGAATTAAAAATTTACCATGAATATACTTACATCCAGTGGGGGTACGCGTACCACTTGGGGTACATCTTAATTGTATGGGGTACGCGACAAAAGTTACGTAATAGCGACATCTTAGCTGCAGCAGCTTAGCTTATCAAGACAAGAAGACATCCAGAGCTTTCACGTAAAGCGGTGAAAATTCTAGTTGCCTTTCGTTACAACTTACTTATGTGAGAGTGGGTTTTCACACCAGGTCATATTAAAGACGAAATCGACTGAACGCTGAATCTGAATTAAGACTGAAATTGAGCAAAATTTCTCCGGTACCGTTTGCGCAAAAAATATGCTCACAAAATAACACAAAAAAATGACTAAATAAAAGAAATTACTTTTATCTTTTGCTCTTTTGTACTTCTTTTTTAATTAAATTCCTCATTTGTTTTATCAATAGTCAGTTTTTTTATTAAAATGTTCGCCGTGGTCTAGAAAGCCTATAATGGGAGCCTAATAGAAGTTTGAGAGACCCTGATCTATACCTACCTACTAATATAGGTTTTCTGACGATTACTTATGAACCGCTAACATGAAAAATATTTAAAGCTCAATAACTAGAGACTTGAAGCTACAATTTCTTTTCTAATGAGCTCTGTACGACCATTTCCTTGGAAGTTACAGCCTGTTGAAAATCACCTAAAAATTTGGAAATTTTTATTTCTATATCCCTTAATTTTTGTGACTAATGTATAATAAAGCTGAAGAGATTTTTTTGTTTATCTGGCGATAAACTTTGAAAATACAAGTCGGATTAAAAAAATATTTTCGCCAGCGTACCATGCAGTTTCCCATAGAGTTGCTTGTGTTAATTAGGCTATACGGTAGCTACCTACAAAAAGTGACCTGCTTGTCATTCTTTTCTTTATATATATAATAAAAAAATAAACGTCACTGCAACATGTAAGAAATAACATAATATATTATAATCACATAACATTATTATACAACGAACATTGTCTCAATGTTGCCACTCTAAAAAAAGATTTCATATCAGCTCATAGTTACCGAGAGAACAATTCGTTATGTTACGTCGCATCCCGCGGTCTATGTATAAAACTTTAACGTCACGTGTATATATAGATATAGCATTTTAATTGTTATCCCTCAAATCCGCGACACGTCTGATGGCATCCAAAACTCCACCGTCATGTGGTCAGATATTGACGTCGTATGGCGTCACCGCTGGTCACGCGTCGGCCGCATAAACATTTCTAGTAAGGGCTTTGATCGCGAATTCAATTACATTTATAACTCTGCACGTGTGCTTGGTAATTTTACTTGTTTACCGTTGTTTCTAAGGCGTTGATTTATGATTCTGTGTTTATTGGCGTCTAATTTGTGTAGTTACTTCGGTGTTGTACTCGTGTTTAGGCGATATTCTTAAGGGCATGTTCCTGTTCTTAGGACTAGGTACTGTTTGTTGTTTACATCATCATCTCGACCTTTAGGACGTCTACTGCATAAATATAGGCTCCTTGATTTTCCCATAGGACCGGTCATAAGAAGCCTGGACCCTCAGACCTTATTAGATCGTCAGTCCATTGTGACCGGAAAGAATTTTCCGGCCTCAACGGCTGTGCCCATTGCCACTTCAACCTACTAATATGCCTGGTTATATTGGTCTCTTGTATATCTAAGCATCTCTTAATTCCCAGTTCGATCTCGCAGAGTAATCCCTTCATAGCTTGTTAAGCTTTCATCGGTTCATATTTTAATGAGATAAAAAATAATATTTCCTTGAAAATCCGATTGCGCGAAACTTGGATATTTAAACGCTTAGGTACTTAAAAGCCCATATAAATTTCACTCGTAAAAATGATCGAGCATTTTTGGCGCTCCAGTGTTAATTAATAAAAAAAAAAAGGTTCTATTGAACTTCAAATTACTGAATTTCATGGAATGATTCATTATAATGTCTAATGAGTAGCGTTCTAAAATTTTGCTACACTGGACTTTTTCCTACTTTCTTCTGGTATTTTTACATAACGAGTACATAAAATATCACTCAATTATATTTTAATACAGATAAAATCACTTTTATAACAACACAATTTTGTTGGGGTTGGTGGCGGTCTATAATAATGGTCTTCAAAGTAGATTTTTTCCGCCATTTTGGTGGATTTTTACGAGGGCCGACCAGTCACTAACCTGGCTAATAAAGGCCGCGCCACGGACAAATCGATCCCCTACATTTTTTTTACTGTTATGGCTTAGTTAATTTTGTGCGAGTTGATTTCTTTAGATGGAATTGCATAAATAGGAATATAAATTCTATGTTAAGTCTTAAAACATTCTTTAGAACACGACACATCTTAATGCGACTGAAGATGTCCAAGTTTGAAATAGGGTTTTTAGAGAATGTAAAAGAATTTTAAAAATCGGTTCAGTAGTTCTTGAGTTTATTCATTACAAAGAAAAATACAAAGCTTTTGTCTTTATAATATAAATAAAGAAAAGCTAATATATACAGAAATTTTAGATGACGTCGCTTCAACAAATCTCAATTACTTGATAGAAATTGGTGAAGATATTTTTACTGTATGTATAGGAAAACGTGTAGAAGGCGAATTTAAATAAGACAAATTTAAAATACAAATAAAGTTATTAAAAAATAAAAAAAAATAAAAATTAAAGAAAAAAACTTAATAAACGTTTAACGCCTTTTAACCTTTTAACGCCCTTTCCATTAGTGAAAACCGCATTAAAATCCGTTGCGTAGTTTAAAAGATATAAACGCACATGCATACAGAGGGACAGAAAACTATGAAACAAAGCTCAAAGCGACTTTGTTTCATAGTTTGTTAAGATATATGTTTTATGAGAGCCAATGACGTCACTGTTCGTGTAACGATGACAGAATCTTGCAGATGCATAATTAAAGTATCAATCGTTGGAAAATTTTGGCACTGCGTACGTAGGTAGGTACGTACACACATGTACATACATGTATACATATACTGTATGTAGTGAAGAGTAACAAAACATTAATCGAAACAGAGACGCGCTTGTGTGCCAACTAATCAGGGGGCCAGGGGTGTTTGATCCACCACTCCCCCCGCGGTGGTTCATGATATCCGTTTTACAAACGGGTGCCAATGAACTGTTGGGTGTCCGCTTACGCTGGCCAACCTATACTGGCAACAGCGACTGCCAAAGGGCGGGCGAGGCTGCCGGCTTGTACTAGATCCACGTATATGTACGTACGCCTGAAAGAACTGAAACTTTGGCAACGTTCTGTTCAGTTGACTTTGATAGGTTTACATCGGGGAATTTTTCTCTTTTAAAATCTATACACATAATTGATAAAACAGTAAACGAGCTGTGTCTGTACACTAAATATATTTAAAAAAAAAAAACAATTTCCATACGTATAACATAGTTTTTAGAATTTTTGTCTGTTTGTGCACGCTAATCTCAGAAACGGTTTAACCAATTTGAATACGGTTTTCACTGATGTATTGATGATTACCTGGATTAAGTTATAGGATATTTTTTATCTTGAAAAAATGTTACTTTCCTGTGGGATTTTTAAAAACGAACTACAGCGCGCACGATGTTGCTGCGGGCGCCAGCTTAGTTAACAATAACTCTGTTCTAGTAGTGTTACGGCAAGGACGTGAATTATTTATTTATTTAATTAAGTCACGAATAAATCGACTAAACACGACGGGAAAGTCATGACATCAGAGATTCATGAGAGCGATAAACGAAGTCAGGAAGTTTAGCGGAAAGCCTACGGCGTACTTACGCCAAGAGTCCTGTGTGACCGAGAATCGGCATTCATCAAAATTCATGAGAATCACTCAATTTACAGAAATCAAATGAAACGTCTTTTCACCTTCCAAAGGCCAATTCTCCGTTTTTAATACGCCATATTAAGATGAGGATTAACCTCAGACCGAACACGATTTTTACCAAGATGAACGCAACCCAATAACGATATTGCATAACAAATCTTTGTAGCTTCTGTAAATTAATAAGCTTAAAAACAAATACGTGATACGCCAGGTTTTCTTTGGGCAGCTATTTACTATTGTTTTTTTTTTTTTTTTTTTGTATAAATCTGCTCGATTAAATTTTTTTTAAATATAGTCTATCAAACATTGTATTTTCATCTAAATTTTAATTTTTACTCTAAGAAGTCAAATTAGGCGCCGAAAATAACTCTTTTCTGCCAAGTCTTAGCCTTAATGTGTTTTACTTTACCGATCTGCATTTGTTTTATATTTTAATAATAACACGACCTCTACACTCGGCGTCCTTGGAGAATGTTCTTAATGGACCTTGACCGAAAATACGAGACATCGACAGTAAAATATTTGTATTAATAATAAACACTAATGACGTTTATTATTCCAACAATTAATTGTTCTGCCACGATACTGCCAGTAACTGTATAATTGTCGTCGGCTGGCTATGCATCGCACATGCATTACATAATTATACTTAGCTATCCGCTCCCTGCTTCGCACGGGTGCAATTTTTTCTGCAAATTATAACATAAAACGTTTAACGCTCTTTCCATTAGTGAAAACCGCATTAAAATCCGTTGCGTAGTTTTAAAGATCTTAGCGTACATACAGACTTACAGAGGGACAGTGGGAAGCGACATTGTTTTATACTATGTAAAGATTACTTACATGGTTTATTTTTAATTTATTAATTTCAAATTGATGATTTTTTTATTTAAGGTGCCAATTAGACGGGACGATGACACACGGCCCTTTCTAAATAATATTCGTAAAGTACGACGACCTACAAGCTTCAATGTAATTAATGGTGTAAATAAAAGGAATATGACTTTGGAGGCCGCAAGGTTTTTTCAATTTCGCGAGGCGGCGGCGGCGGCGTCTCAAGTTATAGAGAAAAATATTACAAGGAAAAATGTAAATGGAAGCCATGAGGGCGATGCTATCGCCAAACAAATTAATGGAACAGGCGCCTCGTGTACCGAGTTATAACTGCCTTAATATAATTCTGTTAAAAATATAATCGGAAGTATTTCTCTCAAGTTAGTGCAAGTTACGGGCGAAAGGTTGATATAATAAAAGGAAAACTGCAAATATTTAAAGAGTATAAGCTTTAATTAAAATTTATAAACTCCCTAAGGAGCCCAAACACACTATATGTGCTGTAAGTTGCTAAGGAGTTGTTTGTATCGCAGACTACTCGATGTTGCAGCATCAGGTCAAGGTTACCGTGTCATGGAAATACCGCCGAAGTAACAGTATACCAAATTTCACATGAATCGAACAAGTGGAATCTTCATAAATTATAGCTAAGAACAATCCCGACCACGTAAGCTTTCAAACAAAAACAAAGGGATCAAAATCGGTCCATCCGAATTGCGATGCCACAGGCAGATACACAGACACATATCAAGCTTATAACACCCCATTTTTACGTCGGGCGTTGGGGGTTAAAAATGTAATGAAACGAGACCAAGGATTTCCGCCAATCAATTCAGTGGGAGGTCCAATCCAACCCATTTCCGAAGAATAACATGCCGCAATATAAAATGATGATGTAATACAATTTGCTCGGTTAATAAACTCAACTAACAACAGTAATCACAACTCGTAAATACGATTTTTATTGATCTTTTATATATTAAAACATCTAGTTTATATTTGAAGTATTGGTGTGGATATCTGAATAAATATAACAATTTAGACAGCGGTTATTCTTCGACAGTGACCTCGCAGTGGCTTTCGATACCGTGAACCATCGCTCCCGACCTATTTCAGTCCACCGGCCAACGGAGCTTTACGTCGAAACAATGAACTGAGCGCATTAGAACAGGAAAGGTATATGTCCAGGTTGTAAGAACGAGCGGGACGCAACACAGAGGTGGCATCCCACAGGGAGATCGCATAGTACCGCTCCGTGCTATTTCTGAACGTCGCGAAACATGTCTCGGAATCCGTTTCTATGTGTCTGGGAACATCAGAAATCATGTGACTAATGATCTTCGGTCCGAAGCAGATGTACCGTTGGTACATTTAGGTGCCGCGGATCACCGTAGGTGGTCAGTGGTCACATTAGCGCTAATTGATTATACAAATACTGCTTTTAACACTTCAGGTTACAGGTACGTATTCATATATAAAATATACATTTTTTTTTTCAATTCACGAGGTGATTTGAATTAATGTAACATATTCATGGTTGCGCACCGGGTGACATCAGAACGTTATGTAACCAGTATTGTCTGTAGATGAGTCGAATGCGAAACGAATACTTCGATCGCCACTATTGAATATTTGATGCGACTGTGGAAGTGGTTGGGTTCATATTCGCGAAGTAAATTAGAGATATATGCAGCTGACGATATAAATAGTAAGTAAGTATATATAGACGAAGAGAAGTATGTTGAATGCTTGCGTTAGAGCCGGTTTCATATCTACTCAACATATAAACAAGGTAAAAATAGATCGATTGTTTCCAACAGTTTACCGTAGCGTACCGCATTAACCTGTAAAAGCGGTAAATAAAATGATGTAGCACCTCAATAACGTACTCGCTCTTGTGTAACATTCCCTGGGGATTTGGTTATTTGTTTTAGCCGATCGTACGTCTATCGTTCAACTCAAGTTTATTTTAATCTTAGCATTATAATATGAAAAGGTACGAAAATACCATAGTTTCAATCATAACCGCTTCGTACCTGGTTTGTTTCTGTTACCCAGCGTTATGTAGAAAGGTTTTAGTTGCGTCAATATCTTCGTTTGGCCAATAATTTATGTGCGCTGTAAGCATTACTGAAATGGATCTAAATGAACTTGCAGTTACTAGGGTGTCTTTTTCATTACCTATGTTTCTTTTACTGTCTCATACTCGTATATAGCATTCCTTCAACGACATATGGTCGGTAACCGTTTGCATACAAATGCATCAAGTAACTTATACCAAGTCGTCAGCCCACCGCCCAATTTTACGAATTAATATATTTCTGCTTGTAACTTGCTATCATATTCTTTCTCAATAGTGTTGGATTCTACACTAATTGAAACTTACTTACTTACTTACTGGGTTAATTTTATTTAATTTCATTCGAACATGTAATTTTTATTTGATAGTTGAGATACAAATGTGTTAAAGCATCTTAAATTATTGATCATGTGCAAGAGATTTTTTATCTCTAACGCCTGAGGAATGAGGAGGGGTTTTATAAATCGCGAGTAAGTGAAAAGATATATACCCCGCATTGTTACTTTAATCCTTTTGATGTGGCCTTTTAATGGTTAAAACGAATACTCAGATTACTCAAATTTATGAGTCCTTCACATTTCGCAGTAATAGTGCATACCCAGAGTTCGAACTTTATTTTGTGAATTTTTGTAATTGAATTAATTTTGTAAATGTGTAATTTTGCTAAACGAGTCTGAAGAAATATTAGGATTGTACATTTTAAATATAAAAAAAAAAATTAGGACATCGCCATAAACTTGTATATGGAAGACAGTGCATATACAAGTAAGAAGCGGAAATAGCCGTTATCCCGGGAGAGGGTATGGCGGTCGGGGGTGGCTCAGGGGGCGGCGGTGACGTCATCGTGGAAATTGATTCGAGGGCGAAAAACGAGGCCGCAACAAAGCCGGCGCCTTGTCCGCCGCCGAAGCATAAATTACTCGTATATTTGCTAAGACCCGTCCACTATTCAGTACACACAACATAATAATATATTAAATATTAAACTAACTGGTGTCCGCGACTTCGTCCTCATTGGAAAATGAAAAATATAACACCTGAGAAAAAATACGTGTATTCACAACGCTCGAGATCTTTGTCGCTGTTGACGACGATGGCGTCATTTATTATATTTTATACGATCCCTCGGGAACATAATATTTTTCCAGCATAAAAAGCATCCTATATGTTAATCCAGGTAATAAACTATCTGTGTGCCTAATTTCATCCAAATCCGTTGAGTTATTGATAAATACATAGAGATACAAATTTCGTTTGCATATTTTAAACTTTTCAAAAATTTTCTGTTGGCACACAAGCCGAACAGAATAGTTTTGAGTTATGAGTGCTATATCTCGCGAAATATGTTGGTACTTACCTGAATTAGACTTTATAATTTTGTTAGCGGGCTTGTCGGTAGATATACAGATTTATGATCATCATATATGCGCATTTTAAACTATTTCTATGTTTCATTTTCATTGAAGAGGTAATCTACAAAACTGTCCGTTACGAATTCATTAATATCACTAAAAAAGCAGTATACGTAAGAAAAGAAACATGCTTTTGTAACTCAGGATAGTGATATTTAAAAATCACTAAAAATGCAACTACAGGTTAGAAATATGACTTAATTGACTTGTTCATTAGAAAGGTACTCCATACAACTGTTCTTTACCTAGATATAATTACAATCACTAAAAAAACACTAACAGTTAGAAAAGGACTCACGATACACGATGTTAAAGGCGACGGTTCTCTTTGAAGAAAACGTGTCAGACGAATGAAAATTTACATGTTACCCACATCAATGAGAATAGACACAAAACCCAATCACCGCCGACCGGTGCGAAGTGGCAACAATGTCAGAGTTCACCATAAACCATGTATGCGACATGTTTACGAGTCCGATAAAATTTTAATTGCACTATGCGCGTTAAATGAGCGATTCTTAGAACGGTCTTTTGTGACATTGTTTTCGCTTGTTCTGGTCAACATTAGCGGTTTATTTGCACATAATGTTAAATTATTTATGCATGAGAACATTTCTGTGCCGACACTTAAACAAATAGACAATGACAGAGTTGCCGAGTATAATTATAAAGATATGTCGAGGCGCATGGTTCGTGTAAAGAAAATATTTTGTATAAAATGTAGAATATCTCAAAAAGATGAACATTAAAAGGAAGCCCTGTTTTTCACACCTCTCTAATTTTATCTTTCCATGTTTTTTTTCTTCAAATTACTAATCAATAATATTAAAAATCAACGGATTCAGTAGAGGCAGAGTTCACTGCGTTTCGCTGTCATAAATTGACAACGAAACGGAGTAACCAACTTACAGAATAATGTGTCGTGAAATAATAGCATTTTATGTTTCAATAGGCGAGTAAGGGATACCAGGGTCTATTTCCCTATCCCCTCCTTATATCTTATTCTTTATCATAAAGTCGGCAGCGCACTTGCAGCATTGCGTCAATAGGCGACGGTAACCATCCACCATCGTATGGACCGTCAGCCTGCGTGCCAACCGCCATATACTTTAACCACTATTCTCATTCAATTTGCTTCATTATCAGAACATGTTCTTTTACAAATATAATTTTGTATGGATTAAAATGACTGTTCACGTGTGACGTCAACACTTCCTAGCTCGTATCATTCTTGAAGCTTGAAAAGGCTGCTTTGAAAAGGCACACTCGATACACTTTCAGTTGACCAGCAATGGATGAGACATCCATTAGTTTAACAAGTCTGTCTGCTACTTCGATGATGTCGTCTTATTACTAATCAGTGACGTCAACCAAATGCAGTGTAAGTGCTTAATGAGGCATGCATTTTCGTATTGAATTTGTACAATTATAGATGTAAACAGTGTATTATAACAATTCTCAAATGGGTTAATCCGTTAGTTTGTTGTAAATATAACATTGTTAGCCTTAGCAACTCCTATATTTCCCTTTGTTGCACTATCATGTTACAATAACAGCTGTTATTTAGGAACAATCGCCTTTCGTGTTCGTTTTGTTCTATTTGTATTAGTTATTATTATGTAATTATAAATAGGAATTAGTGTATTAAACTCAATTCAAATATGAGTTAAGATAAAAAGTCTGAAACTCTATAGCAAGCAAGCTCGTTGTAATTTGTAATCTATGATGTACTTCTGATGATAATTATATTCTCTATTATACAATGACTCTTTTTATAATATAATAAGTATAATAATATAGTTATATATAATATAGTTGGGCGCATTTCTTCTAAATACAACAGCAGCACAAAACTGTTCATGTTGAAACCTTCACAATGAATATAATTAATGATGAGCCCCGATTCTTCAATCTTTTTGTACATATTTTCTATGGTACCACGTCTTTCTGTGGCACGGGGTAGTCGTAAAAAAAACTGAGCGTGGAACTCAACACAAGGGTAAAACAAAAGCGTATAGCACAGTATAAGGCCACGTTTTGTGATCGACATGACAGAGCATCATTAGTGTGAGCTGTCAACTGCAGATATATACCATGAGGGTAATAATATGGGAGAAGCGGGAGTGACGTCATCGGACAGCGGTCGCACCCCGATCAGATTGAACTCGACCTCAACGCGTGACACACGTACGAGTACGGTAGTTTGAGTAGCTATTTGCTTCTTGAGTAGGTAATCAGCTTACTCATCTCTAGAAACGTTATAGCGATGATGTCATAGCGTTGAATGTAACTGCAGATTGAATTTCATTCATAAAACTCTTGTTGCAATTGTGGTACAAGGTCGTCATAAATTTAAGAATGACGATATAAGAATAAGGCACGGTTTGGATTTTCGTAGAAGTCGTAAAAAAGGGCTAACTGACTTAAGACTTTAAAAACCTAAAAGATAGACTTAAGAGGCCGTCTTTAAGGATAGGATTAGGACCATAATGATTACGATTTAGGAACAGGAAGGAATAGGGGAAATTGGCTCCAGCAACCCTCACTCAGTTCTCAATGTTTCCGAAGATAGGATTGTTAGCACTAGACAATTTAATAAGTAAGATATTGGAAATTAAGGAAATCTGGGAGTGCATCCTAGAGTTTCTGGAGTTAGCGATTAAATTGGTGACGTAGGTATAAAAACGAATCTGTAACGCAAACAAAGTTACCATGATCAAGGTGGCGTAACTGTATGTACCGATAACTGTAAGACAGGAGAGCTTTTAGCCTGTAGGAGTCCGGCACTACATAACTGTTTAGACTGGATAAGTGTCCCAGTTCTCCGCTTGGAGAAAAAAAACCCCTCACTCACTCACTCACAGAAACAGACTGCGAAACGCAGTGTGCCCTGTCACTATTAAAACCTGTTTAAAAGCTGTTTTTTTTTTTAATACAAGTCCTAAAATAAGTTCTAAAATTCTACGATAAGTTAATTCAATACAAATATTTACAAATTCAACTTTAAGCATCTTTGAATGTAGGGTAAATAATCTATAAGGGGTTCACCGAAGGGCTCACTCCGGGATAATGGCTTCGGTAATGTCTCCAACTAATTTGTACACGACAATGACTGCTCTAATTAGAAGCTTTGATAAATTGATCGTAAACACAGGTAAAGCGTAATCCTTTTATCTGATTAGTATTTAACATTTTTTAGAAATCAAATCATCACTGTTAAAGTTAAAATAAATATTAGAATAGACAGTGATTTTCTTTCAATTTAAACAGCAAATTTCATAAAATTTAAAACAAAATTACAGGTATTTTACTACAATAATCTAAATAAACTACGGTGAAGTACGGAGATAATGAATTGTTCAAGTTAGTGGGAAAACAAGTAATAAGACATTTGGCGCATAATAAAGACGTTATTTTCTTTCCAAAGAGTAGAGGGATCATTTTTCGTTGTACGTACAGCCAGTAAAGCGTTCCTCGTCGAGCGGGTGACAGGGGGTAATCTGTCAACTAGAAATGGGTCTCTTAAACCGAACGAATATCAACTCTATCGAGACAAGTTACGGTTCAAATTGTCATGAGCGAAAGTATTGAAGCCAGTTTGAACGTTCACGACGCGGGGCCAACTAAAAAGGTTATGCAGCATTTGTCAAAACGGCCTGATTGATATTTAGTAACAAGTGTTTTTTTCTTATTAATTATGCTAAATTTGAACATTTTAATGAAAGTTAACCGACAAAACATGGTGATCTTCTGTAACCACCCCATAAATCCACCCCTACGACAGTAGGATTAAGAATGAGGAAGGGATAGGGAAATGGGCTCTGGCATCTCTCTCGCTCACTGAAACACAAGAAGCTCACACGTGTTGTTATTTCACGGCCTGCCCAAATGACTGTGAAACGTCGTGCGCGCTGGCACTACTTGCAAGAGCCAACTGAAGTTCCAGATCCTACTGTGAAAGGTTGATTTCCAAAGTTTGGCATGGCGGAAATCGAACCTAGACAGAACGCTAGGGCACTTTAACCACTCAATCAATGGCTAAAATAAAAAATCCTTTAATTTATTATGCTAATTGATATAATTAAGCGATACATTCATTCCAACTAGTTGACGATAATTGCTTTTTACGATACCGCATCAATTCGAATATATTTATTATGTGCTCATAATATGTCGATATGGATTCGTCGATAGACCAAACTGTATCGGTTATTGACACTTTGGCTTTTACGATTATCCGCATTAAATATGAACCGTTCGCTTGTTGCTCGTTCACTAGACGGATTAATGGCGAATGAAATTTTGCATGTCGGCCCCAATGTGAAATAACGTTCGCATCAAAATTATTAAGTAAGTAAATTAAAAAAATACATGCAGTGCATAATTTATTCAGAAGTTTACAGGACCAGCCAGCCCTTATTCGCTTTATTCACTCTGGTGTTGCATGCATAGTCGATCTTGGCGGTTTAGGCTTTACATTATCTATATCAATAACTGATATGTTTATAATTGACTTATTTTACAATCGATGAATGGATTCATGTTAAATAAACGGCACTCGAAATGAGGTGGCTACTTTCACTTAAGGACATAAGTTACACCAGGAGGTAAGCAGGTGACGTGCCAATAAAAGAATTTGATTATAGCACGCATAAATGGAGAAAAATGGAAAAAAATAGTTTTCATGCGTATGTCGAATGATGTTATGTCCATCCATAATATATCATGAACAGAAGTTTGTTAACCAAGTAATGAGGATAAATCCCGCATCTATGATGGTAAAAAGAAGTTAAAGTTGTAAACTTCAGTAAAAAATACAGCATTTTAAGAAGTCTTAATTAAAAAAAGAAGTATTATTTGTGATATTTTTTTTAATTTCACACAATGTAACGTCGTAAGAACCTGAAATACAAGCATAAATTTAAAAAATGAATCTTTTTGGGTTTTATATTTCGACACATTCACAACAGGAAGATTCAAACTGGCTATCGATTTGGTAACATTAATATTTCGTTGTATCTTGGATTTTAAACGAATAGGGCCTTCCGCTTATCGATCCTAGTTCAGTGAACCGTTGGTTGTGCCTGTTTTATTAAAAAGTTTGCAAGTAAAAGTAATTACAATTAGGGCCTCTTTCACCAACTACAAGTAAAGTGTTGATTAGTTACTTTTGGAAATAATTTTATTAAATTATGCAATTGGTTTACTGCATCCTTCGATAGGCGAATTTTATTATTTTCTTTTTAATGTTTGTACCGGTGACTTTAAATGGCGGTTAGCCTACTTGACACATGGTGAAAGAGGCCCTTAATGTAACTAAAATTAATTTTTAAATGATGAATTAGGAATGAATATACAAAATGCTGCCAAGAGAATCAGCGTTTAAAACCAATTTAAAAAAAATTAGATATTGTGGAGGATGTTTATTGTTTCACACGTAGGTATTTATATATGTTTTTTTTGTTCAAAGCAATTGCGCTGTCTATTTCTTGTAAATTCGTCATTAAACAATGTAAACAATGCATATTTTTAGCCTTTGTTTCCCGCCTTAGGCTCAACTTATTTTCTTCCTAACCCACCCGCAGAGATCTTCACACACAGGTGGATATTTCTGCTTCAAAAAGAGAAACAGTTTGGTATACTAAATTCTTATAAAAAGTAATCTTTAAAATGGGTTCAGCAATATCGATATCGCTTAAAAAACAACGCACGAAAACGGTCAATTCGAGATAATCTCTTTTCGAAGTCAACTTTTTCTGAGGATTAAAATAAACTAATAAATTTTCAACCGAATTTGATCATGATCTCCGATTAATAAAAATAAAAGCGGTCTAAAATTACCAGTTCAAGAAAGCATCGAACGTAGAGGTCGACGAAACACTTGACTTGAGCAAATTGCTGAAGCTTATTTGTCGATTCAAAGGTCATCGGTGTTAATCGAAATTTCTGGAAAGGTCACATTTTTCGTATTATCAAAACATCTACCCAAAAGTAAGCTAATTAAACATTTTATTCATCTTTCGTGTCATTTGTCTGATGCTGAATAATTATATCTATTGAATACGACTTAAGAATTTTGAGATGTTCAGGATTAGAGTATCCCTCCCCCACCCTTTCAGTGTGATTTAAAAAGGTTAAAAAGTATTCTATACTACATTTTAATCTAGGTAATAAACTATATGTGTCCCAAATTTCATCCAAATTTGTTAAGCCGTTTCTAAGATTAGCGTGCAGAAACAGACTCAAAAATTCTAAAAACTATTTTTTCGATCTCTGTATGTACTTGTAATTTGTATAAATTGTATTGTTTTTTAAATATTCAATGCACAGACACGGCACGTTTACGATTTTATTTTTATTTATTTATAATATGTATAGATATGATTAAGAGGACAATGAACAAGAAAATGGATTTGTATTATCGTTGACATGTTTTGAGTCACAATGTATTTTAGCTTTCGCTAATTACTTTTTGATGAGCGGCTGAGTACGCAGATTGTTGTGTAAAGCATTTACATATCATTTTCATGGTAATACATATAAAAACGTTGCGTTAATATTTTTTTTTACAATTAAGGGCTTTGATAAATAATACGCCTTTATCAGAGATTAAGGGATATAAAATAGTGATGCTCAGTACTGGTTTCTGTAGATACTGTATTTCGTATTAGTGACAGATTATGGTTCGCGGGTTCTAACTCTGTACTCAAGTCAATCTTAATAAAATCTTTATCTACTGTGTGGTAGACATTATATAAGCTTTAATTTGGAGCAGCAGCTATGTGAGTTCGTTGAAGTTGTCATGTTCTTAAAACCGCAAGCGACGATTTAGTCTGAAAATGCTAATTTTCCGCCTACCCGGAGGGCATTCTTCCGAGATTGTCTTTGCTCGATTGTAAACGAAATGTCTCATTTTGACTTGTTTGCTTCAGCAGCCTTTTCAAGACCATTTTCATTTTGCAAGGTTCGTGACGATTATTATAAGTTGTAAAATGAATACTTGATTAATAATTTTTTTTAAATGTTTATTATTAAATTCAATATTAAAATAACAAAACTTAAGAAAGTTACTTGATTTCCCATAATGAAAGTCACTTCAACACAAACCTGTTAATTTGAACAATTTTTGGATTTTCTACAATCATTTATGAAGTAAACAACTTTTCCAATCCAACTGATACAAAATAACGCCTGTGTTACTTTCTACAATATTACTAGACCATACATGCACGATCGTTGGTATATGCGCAAAATAAATAGGCATTGTTAAACACAGATACGTATCAGCAACATTTCCCGCTGTCCGACCAACGCCGATGGGGAGATAGTGTCGATCTCCAATAAACGTTCAACTACCCACATTTGATATTTTCGCAGGCAATATTTCACGAATATTTGTATTTCCACTAACACTCGCTTCGTCATTGACACTAAATATTTCGAGCTTTTGCTCTGTAGTCAACGTTTTTTAATTGCTCCATTATATGCAATTATCACAGACAAATTATTCATTTGTATTGGTTGGACATTTAAAAGAGCCTAAATATCATAGCGTTTAAAAGCTTTTTTTGCAATTTCTATGATAACATTTTCTTAATTTTAAGGTATTATTTGTACGATATCTAGCCACTCCAAAAGTGTGGAAACATCATCCATACATTATTATTGGTCAACAGCAAGATATACCTAATCCAGTTGGTATGTAAACCGACATGGTTACCTTGGCAATTGATGTACCAAACATATCTTTTGTAATTAAACTTTAAGACGTAGTTACCTTACATTTGTTTAGTGAGAAGTTATGAGAAAAGAAGTTTAACATGTTAAAATTAGCTTCATTGTTTTTTAACTTGAACCGAGGAAAAGAAACATACAAAAATATAAAAGCAAGATTTGTTAAGGCGAAGGCTTCCCAGCGGTATCCAGAGGTGGCGCACGTTCCGCGTATCGCTCTCCCTAGGATTTATCCACGTCAGATTCGCGTCGATTGCGGTTACTTGAGTTGGGGTTGTGGTGGAAGATGGGGGATATTTATGAGAAAATGTTACTGAACGGATTGGGAGTGTAAACGTTAATTTGGAAATTTATCAAGATAATTTGTGAATAGGGATTTATTTCAAATGCGGTTTCGCTCTCGTCAATGTGTTAAAATCACATTATTTATAAAGTAATAGCTTCTGCCGGTGGCTTCGTCCACGACTCTTTTTCTTAGGTATTCACAATTACATGCTAACTCACATTATAACATTAGTTTGGATAGAACAATTAACTATTAGTTTTAAATTTATCTGTATTTTTAGACTCTAATTATATCGTTAAAACAAAAATCAAAGGTCACCGCTTCTTAGAATTTTATCAGGCCATTACTCGTATCTTCATACTGCTAATTCTGCGCCGTAAGTAAATGGTTCTAGGATAAAAGTTTTCTTATATAATTTACAATATAAGGCCACTTCGTCGGAACAATTGTGTATTTATTTCAACACAATTATTGCTTACATGTCTAGTTATAGAAAGGGCGTTGCTCTCGGAATTTATAGGGAGGCATTGTCTTTGCGGAAGACATTGGCCGCATTAATAATGAAATAACGGATGTATTTGAAACACTGAACGCTTTCGAAATTGATTGTTAATAATATATAATTAATTTGCTGTGAAACAATTATTATATCGATACGATACGTGACAATATTGTATTTTCTATTTTATACATAAACTACTTGTATAAGAAGAATAATGTATTATTTACTGTTTCCTAGTAACTTTATCTATAAGATGTCGAAACAATGGTTTTGAGTACCCACCTAATCGCTTACTTATATGTTATATGGGATACAAATGTTACATCTGTGATGTTTTAGGCAGCTGTTTGGTATATATTTTAAATGTATCCCTACTTTAAAATGTCCACTTCATATGGATCATCTTAATTTCAATTATTATTAAAATTTGTTGCATATATATGCATGATTAAACAGTAGGTATACAATGTATATAAAACAGTACAGGACTTAACTAATCGGTGTATCTGCTGACAAAATAATTAACAGAACCAAAAAAATTAACATAACTTAATTATACAAATATAATACACCAGCTGGTGCCCGCGACTTCGCCCGCGTGAAAATTATATAACCTTCTACGAGAACCACTCTATCCGCTGGTGAAAACAGCATGAAAATCGGTGCAGTAGTTTTTGAGTTTATCGCGAACAGACAGACAGACAGACGCGGCGGAGGACTTTGTTTTATAATATGTAAGGGTAAGGATGTTAATACTCAATTATACATTAAAAACTCGTTCGTATAATATTGGACAAATCCATTCCTTCCGATATTGCCTTATTTAAACGTAAAAAACTTCACTACTATTATACTAGACGAGAAAGCCATGTTTGTTTTGCTAAAAGTTCGAACTACGTACGGCAAAAAACGTTACTTTTGTTTGAGGATATAAGACATTTGAAGTCTTGAATATTTTAATTCTAATCACATTTTTTTCTGTTCATGCCTCATTGTTTTTTTTTTTATTAGATGTAGGTACCTAATATATGTATAGTCTGTCCATCAGTGCAAAGCTTAATTTAGTTATGTTAGGTAAATATTCAAACACTAATTAGTCTAGCCCAATCTGTGATTACATCAAGAGGGTTTCACTGTCCAAGAATTTGTCTAATCTAAACGGATATACATAGTAGACTAAACGGCTCTTTAGACAGTTTGTCAAATTACTTAGACTAATAAACATCAACACACCAATATAGGAGAGAATTGGGGTTAAACGCCAGTGTTGTTCTGAAACTATTTCGACTGCTGCTTGTAAACTATGAGAGCATTGCGTTGATCGTTTATTATTCAAACACGTCAATCACATAATCCGATTGTGGGCAATTACTATTTATCTTAAGACCATATTTTTGTGGGTTGCACGTAGTGTTTGTTGGCTCTATGGTTATACATAGATGAAAATATCTAAACCAAAAAACGTGAGCATTAAAATCTGGGCTTATAAGGGCAAAAAACAAAACACTCGTAGGTACATACGAGCAGAAACGCCATGAAGAGCTACCTCAATTTGTAAACATTGTTTAGCGTATTGTTAATTACTACAATAGGATTGTTCTTCGTGTCGTCATTGAGTCATTTATAATTTTACGGTTAACCGTGACGTAGGTAACGTACGTTGACGCGTTAATTTTGTATCATTTCTTGACAGGAGCAGTCCGAGGCCGAGACACAAGAAGGCCGCATTGTGTAAACAAGTCAAACTTTAAACACGAGATTTCCATGAACATTGTCGCGCGACCTCATGTAAATTTTATGGATCTTCCACGGTACGTAAGTGTAAGAGGGTGATCAAGTTAACGATCGTGTTGAATTACTTTGAAGACGTGCAATATTTATACTCAAAGAAGAACATAGAGTTATAAAGAGATAAACAAACATACAATTTTCATTGCATCACATAACATTTCCCTGACACCTTGACTAAAGTCGGTTCACATTGAACATGTCATAGTTTTGCTAGATAAATAACCCTCAGGTTCGTTACGCCTTTACCAAAACGTCCACTCAGTTCGTTAGGTCTATATCTCTAAACGGCCATTCCCACAACCAGCCCATTGCTATTCGGCTTGCATTGTTTTGCTTTCCCATTGCTGTTTCTGTAGACTACGCTTTAGTTCCACGAATATCTGCATTATGACGCTTGTTTACAAGACCTGAATTTCTATTGCACGTCCATATTGCATGACGTCGCTAGCTTTAACTTCCCGCACTGATAACACTTTGGTCACTACTGTCTTCTCTATCTCTGTGCTTATGCTCCCCATACACTAACCCTATTTCTACTATACCGCTCGAAACCGGAACAGTTTGACACTTTGATGCAACAAGTGGAACTAGAATCCATGAAAAAAGAAATCAATAAATACATACCATCTGTGGGTGATGTGTAAAGCTTCTTGCACAGCTCCTGTGGCCCGCCGAGCGCGTTGATCTTGGCCAGCCCCTCGGCACCACGCGTCTCCATGAGCTCGCGCAGCTGCCGTAGGGAGACGCCATATTGCGCCGGCCGCCCCTCCACCGTTGCCATGGTGCCGGGCTCGCGGCCGCCGCCCGCACCACGCCCCACAACCCTCTAGCTCTGCAACAAGACAAACCCACATGAACCATCTATATCAAAGTCAACAGGATAGCCTTGCAGAGAATTCCTATTTGTAAAATTTTGTGGTTCTAGAAACCAGTCGTTAGCAGACTTTAGGAAGGCCACTGTGAAATGTTATATTTCAGTGCATGAGTAAAGGATAGCAAAAGACAGCTAATCAAGTCCTAGTAAAAATTTAAGAACTTATTAATTTAAGAACTTTCAGGTATGTAGCTGACAGCCGTGTGACCCAGGCATAGGGAAAAGCTACTCAATTGTAAACTAATAAGCACTGGGACAAGAATAAACGGTCAAACATTGATGATTATGAGCAATACCCATATTCAATGTTGAGCAATATGAGCAAAACCAAAAATCAGTCCGTAATTAAAGCGACAAAGAATATGTTTTATTTCACATGAGAGAAGAACAAAGAAGACAACATATTTTATTGAGTATATCAACACAACAAAAAGCAAACGACTCTTCTATCACATAATGTACCTATAACTATAAAAATTGTCTTTAGCGGTTAAAAAATTCAGATTAAGCGAAGCAGTAACATTGGAACAACTTCTTGTTACAGAAAGAATAAAATTACTTATCGTTACTTGTAAATACTATAGTAAATACTAAGCCTCAGTAAGTAAAGTGAAAAAAGATAGATTGATGGTTTAAGGAGTATAGAAATATGTTACAGAGTGGAACGTCTATTTGAAAACAGGATTAAAGAAGCCACGCTATATATTTATCCATAAGCACCTAAACAAAATGTTCTTCTATCGAGTTTACTAAATAAAACGAATCCAGGAAGTAAGCGATATAATTCTAATGGCATCAGACCATAAACACTGCCTACTTGGATATCGGATACAGAAGCAGTCGTGGGCCGAGGCTTTATTTACGGCACTATAAAACTTCCCGTCCGCTGCACTTTATTGTTGAACGGTGCATAATTAAACAGGGGAGATCACACCTCTTCGTTGGGGTGGAAATGGTTGCGCAATACTTTTCTTTTGTTTACGTTTAATATTTATGAGAGGTAAAGGGTTGAAGCGTGTGACGAACGAAAATTTCTATTGGGGATCATCGAAGCTACTGAAAACTAATGGTCGATTCAGACTGAGAGCTAATAATCAAGAGAAAAAAAAATGCCGGTATTCGAATGATATAAATTAAATCAGAATTGTAGGTACATACGTTTATCTCTTTGAAAACATTAATTTCATTAATAATTAAATTCTGCTATGTATGGCAGCTGAATTCTTATTTTATTGTATTTAAAAAAAAAAAGAAGTTTTATATATGAATAGATGTTTTATTTGTTGTCTAACACATAAAGCTCTGATTACTATGCTAATGTTAATTATTAATAATAATAATTAATTATTTGTCTTTGGGGATAGATAGATAGCGCAGTTCAAAAATAAATAACATATATTGGGTATTTTTCAGATTATTTAACTACTCGTTTAGGAGATGTATGCCTTCAAAGATACGTCTCTTTTGCAGTTTAGCTTTTTTTTTTTAACGTGGGAAATCCTCTTGGATACCCAGCAGCGTAGGGTACACTGCGAGGTTATGCCGGATTCGTACCGGCTAAAACTCAACGACTTTCTAGCGAGGCCGTTGATTGGCGGTGTCACGGGGACGTACGAGTATATGACACGACTTCGGTGCTCCGCCACGGCTGTCTAGCGCGAGAGGGCTACGCTCCCTGTCATATCAGAACCTCGGCGTACCCAACAGTGGAGGTACACCGGCCATCTCGGAGACAATGTAGGTACAATAAATACAATATGAAAACTAAATTTCACCACGTGTTGCGTAGACAGGGATTAAATAAAGCGGTATTAAAAATCAAAACGCAAGTGCCCGCCTTTCTATATAGATAGAGTCATCTCAACTTTATCGCGGGGACATGCATAATTCATTCGTGTGTCGGCTCCCAATAAACATATGACAGTCGTTGAATAACACAATTGTTATGCTTTTCCGACGTCGTATTCGGATGAATTTATGGCTTTTGATTTATTAATTTTATGTTCCGATTTTTATACATTATTTTATTGGTTTTTAATGTACCCAGTTATATGTCAAACGAGCTATGGAGATGGTTATGATCGGGGTAACAATGCGAGATCGAATCAGAAATGAGGAGATCTGTAAATGTACGAAAGTTATCGACATAAGCCTTTTTTTTTTAACGTTGGGAAATCCTCTTGGATACCCGGCGGTGTAGGGGACACTGCGGGGTTATGCCGGATTTCTACCGGCTAAAACCCGACATAAGCCTGCGGATCCAGTAAGTTAAAGTGGCAGTGGGCAGGACACATAGTACGGAGAGTCGACGGCCGCTCGGACCGAAAGGTTCTCGAGAGGAGGCCACAAACCGGCAAGCGCAGCGCAGGACGTCCACCCACAAGGTGGACAGATGACGGTGGATCCCAGCTGCTTCTGACCGATCCTATTGGAAAAGTAAGTGGGGAGGCCTATGTCCAGCAGTGGACGTCCGAATCATTGAAGTACAGTTTGTTATTATTAAAAAAATAACAATCTAACGAGTATCTGCTGGTATTTACTGCAAATAAATTGTGTGCACATATTTTTGCGTACCGAAACTGTTACGATCATCCATCCAACCTCTTATATAAAATTAATTAATGGCACCACAAAACTAACACTAAACAATATCTGGAGGACGTGGTCGTCATTAACCCTCGGACCGGCCCGGGGAGGGGGGTGTATGAGTAAACGCTCCCCCCGCACCCCAACCCCCTGGTGAGTGTTGCCAACAGCATCCGGGTTGAGAGTCGTTCAACGGCTGGCAATTAGGTCGGCCGAGTGGCCATCTATGTCGGTCCCTGTGGACTTTTACTTTATTGTATTGATTTGTATCTTAGAGATGCTTGTGCAGCAAACTTGGTCGACATAGTTTCAAGGGTCGCCCTTGGAAGATTTCGACCGCAGATAAGATGCTATGATGCGACTGTGAACAGTTGCAGATTAACGAGGTCGACAGATCTGCTGATATTGCATGGGCAATCGATAATGACAATACGGATGCGGAACTTTTAGCTATTCAAATAGCAACAATAGATTTATTTATATGGTTGATTATGCTTTTATGTTTAATAACTATTGATGAGAGATGAGTATTTTAAAATTAAAAAATTTTTATGCTATAATTGGCAGACAAGCTGACGGTCTACTTGATGGTAGGTGGCAAACGTTGCTTATAACAAAAGCAACGCCACAGGTGCTACAAGTGCGCTGCAGACTATACTCGTAATATAGTATTCGTCTATTAGCCTCTAGAATAACTATTTTTGAAAATTTCATTATTAATTGATTATTTTTTATTTAATGTATATATAATGGTTTGTACCTGCAAATAAAACTTAAAATAAGACAATGAAAATGAATGAGGTGCGACCTTTGAAAGTTGTGAACGCCACTAGAGGTCCCCTAATTACCCGGTCGCTAACGATGTAGCTGCCAATAACATCGATTGTTATCCACCAATCGTCGTAATTACATTACCCGAATTCAAAGTGAACGCTTTCTGTAAAATCGAGTCATTACTCGTTGATTACAAAACACGCCGCACACATAGATTAATCGTTCACTGGGGCCGATTAGGCACTTTCAATCAAGATTGTTTGCAGGCCGATGCCAAGTTTCTCTGATGGGACGACCCACTTGTACACTTGAATGATGTTGTAGGACGGAAAGTTGAAAATCTCGCCTTTATAAACTCGCCGTTAGAGGACATATTTCAATACGGATCATCAACCCGTAGGGTCTTTTTTTATGGCATAGGTCCCTCGTACTGCTGCAGTTTATAATCCAAGACATTTTGGAGAGCAAAGTTTGGTACCGATTGCGTTCAATGGTTTAAAAAACATGTCTGACTCATGATTTATTAACGGATTACCCAAATATCAATAATATCAGATAAAGTCTGCGTAAATAGGATGTAGTTTATAAGTGAACACTTTTATATAGCTTAATGTTGAAAGCTAGCCTCTAGTTACGAATATTCATTGTTATTTCTGGAGTCGAAAAATTTCTGCAGCGCTTCCGCTAATACCTATTCCTATATCCAACTCGTCACTTTCAGGTGAATCTTGCCCATCATTATAAGTTGCAAGAGTTTCCTATCTATTGTGTCCCAGATAAGCAACCTTTTTCGACTTTATGCATTTTACAATTTAAAATTAAGTGAATCTGAAGAAAAAAATATAATGATAATAAAATATAATAACTGCATACATATTTTATATAATGTTTTAGATGTCTACTAAGTATATCAACAAATTGGTAATTGAAAAATATCAACATCTAAACCGAAGGGGCTATTATAAATTCATGTTAAAATATGATGGAATTTCATTATCATCATCGTATCAGCTGTAAGACTTTCACTGCTGGAAATATGAAAAGCCACCTGGTTCCAGCGTCGACCCGCAGTCCTCATTAGGTGGTCAGTCGTGACTTAAAGTGACTGATTTTTTTATGCCATAGGAAGATGGGCAGGCTGACGGGCCATTTGATTATATAACGTTGCTACCTATGTATATTGAGTGCGCTTCGGTACATAAGACCTTAGACCATATCGCAAGAGAATATCTAAGCGGAAGGGAATAGGCCATGACTTGTCTCACTCATGTACATAGAAACACAACAGCACACGTGCTGTTATTTCAACCAGCTTTTAAGCCCTAATCGAAAGTCATTTAAATTCTACATACGCAATTGTGCCACGAGACGTGTAAAAACGTTTAGTTTATGCAAGTAAGTATTATAAAACATAAACATTTTAGTTTTATCCAAACATTTTTATATATATGTACGTAAGCAGAATATAATTTATGAAAAAATGTGTACAAGAGTATAAGGAGAGCATTTAGATAAATAAATGGTGGGATAGTTGTTATGAGGCGCAGGTTCGCGTGACTATTTCGTTTCTATCACGGCCGCACCTGGCTTTTTCGCAACTTACAAAGCATTTAGACGTAATGTTCTGCTGTTAATCATACTAAGAGATGTTTTATCGCACACAAAATTTACTCTTCAATATATTATATTAATTAATAGTTTAAATTTTAATTTATACCACACTTTAAAGAGAAACAGATTATGCTGTTTAGAATAGCTAATATGATGACGATCCAGGATAGAAACTCATACGGCGGACAGGATACCATTATTTTTGATAATTATGTTTTAAAATATAATTAATTAATTGAATTAAAATATACAATATTGGCTATATGCTACTAACATACTAAACTAGCGACCCGTCCCAAGCTTCGCACGTTCTGCAATTTGCAAGCTTGCAATTTTTTTTCTGCAAACTATACATAAACCTTCGTTGGATGGTTTAGAAGAAGTATGTAGAAAAACAAAAATCTGTCTCTGAGAATCTGTCATGCGAATAACCCCAAAAAAAAAATGTGTAGAATAGTCTTCATAAGAAATATATTTATGATCGTGATGGCAGATATATATTTTTTTTATTTCAAATAATTATTCTGCGCTCCATTTATTTCGACTATATTAAATAATTAAAGCAAACAAATTATTTCAATTAATACAACAATACTAATAATATTTGTTACGTGTGAAGGATAATCTCCTGAATCAATGCACCAATTTAAAAGTTCGTTTCGTTACTTCCACTATTTCAAAGTTTCGTTACTTTGCTCCCATGTGGACATTGATCTTATATTTTAAATGTACTCCTAACTTCATCCGAGAGAAGCGTTTTGGTCTAATCTATTATGAATAGATTTTTTTTACGTATTATGTATAAACAATTAATAACCAATGCTATCGTAATAATGTACAAAGTTAAATCAATATATACTATAGAAAGACCAAAATTGGAAGTATTACAGACCCTCACCGATCAAAAATGTTTTACGATTGTATAGGCTCGATAACTTCAACCCCTTCGTCAGAGTTACGATCTAAGAGAATATTTACTATCTGCTCACATTATGTGGTTGAAATATTTTACTCTCAATATATGTTGATTATTATGATATACAATATAAATAAGCTTCTATGACAAAATCATGAACGATTTTCAGCGCGTATATAAAACTAATACTAAAACTAACTAATTTTTTTTAAGACTTTTGACGAACATTTTACAATTTTTTTACATTGAGATTTAGTTCACATTTCTCTTAGTTTATAACCCTTGATGCCCGACGCAAAAATGGATTGTTATAATTTTGACGTATGTGTTGTGTATCTGTGTATGTGTCTGTGGAATCTCACAAACGGTTGAACCGATTTTGATCGGGATGGTTTTTAGCTATATTACACGAAGATCGCTCAGGCGCTTGAAGATCATCAGCCAATTTCCTAGTTGACGAAGGAATCTCACTAACTTCCACAGGATCGATTGATTAGAAATTTGGTGTAGGGTACTGTTACTTCGGTGGTATTTTTATGACCTTGACCTGATGCTGCAGAATCAAGTAGTCTACGGGATACCTAACTCCTCAGCAACTTACTGCAACTATAGCGTGTTTAGACTCATTAGAAGGGTCTCGATAGAATTCCGGGGATTAGTTTATGGTTTTTAATTATATAGCTTGTTTGTGTTGTTTTTATTTGTATCTATTTTAAAAATCTATTGTAGACTTTCGCTAACGGATTCAGACATCTCTTGTGAGGAGGAAACTGGTCTAAAAATCTCATTTTTCGTTTAAAACTGTTAATTTCTTGAAGCGAAGCATGTAAGTATTATATCAACCTTTGACGGCGACTGCTGCATTGTTGCGCTATGTATAACTGACGTCACGTCCGGGAAACGGGCTGGCATTCAGGAAGCGGAGCATGGGGAGGCGTTAACCACGCTCAAATAATAGAGGAACACCAGTTTTAGAACTACGCTTAAAACATACCTCTGTAAGAAAACGTATTGTACTTTGTATTTGAAGGCTTGAAATATTTTTAAGCAAAGCTCATACCATATTTAAAATGAAAGATTTTTTTTTCTTTTGACGAGTTTTAAATTTACAACAATTTAAAAAATGTTAGTATTTTTGCCCACCATAGTAGAATTTCAATAGCGGGCTAACCACTATTAACCTATTTATAATTGGCTCTTTTAAGCATTAGTTAGATGTTTATTAACAAGCAAATAAATTTTGCCTAGTGGCAAAAAAGTAACTAGTTATAGAATATCGTTGCAAACAAGGATTTTTTACGAATAAGTATAATGATAAACTTTATATGTAGAAGAAACATATTTAGAAATTTTATTATAGTATCCACTTTCGTCGAGCACGAGTTCTGTTTACATTGAAATCATCACATCAAAATTTCAAAGTCAATAATTACAAAAATTAAAAACATATAGGTGCGGCCATTTTGTAAAATGCAATATGCAGTTGAAGTTCCAAATCAAGGGCGCAGTTCCGCACAATTTATTCACGTATTCGGATGATTAAACGGCGACGCTTTTTGTTTGAAACACGAGCTAATGACAAGATATTCATTTCGCGTGCGCGGTTGAGAATAGTGGTGTAAAACACAAAGTAACCCGTTAATTAACATCTACGTTAGCTGCGTTGGAAAACCCTTATCTATAAATCAGTTGACACTAGAGTCTGTTTTCCAATTTACTTATATATTTTTTTTGATCACCTTTAATAACATATTTTTACCGACTTGCAAAAACGTGCAACATTGTTTACAAAAAAGTGCAGAGTAATGTCTGTACAAGATTGAATTGTAAAGTTCCAAAAAGTGCATTTAACGTAAGTATAATGAACTTGTTTGATCGCTCATATCAAACGTACGTGAATATTTATTATTAAGCAGATAAGATGTAGATTAACTGTAATAATAAAAATCCAGGATTGATAAGACGTTATTTTGAGAACTTTGCTAACTACTTATAAACGAAGATATTTTTTTCTGTCGATAAGATTAGAACTATAATAATATAATGTAAAGGTTAGATAGCTATAGCCGCTGTAGTACTATGTCTATAAAACAGAGTGTTAGCAGAACAAATTCATTATTAACGCGTTGTTGTTAACGGCACTAGTTGGGACTCTGCACAACACTACACAGCCGACATTCAGCTATAAGTGGATATTATTCAACTTGAATGACGCGAGACGCGAAACACGAGGAAGTACATTTATGTAATTTAAATTTACTTGCTTAGTTATAAATTATTTAGCGCAATCGGTTTCATTCAATTAACAATCCGTCGGTTTAGTAGGTGTATTCAGATATTACATATTTAATTTATTTATACATGTTCACTCAAAAAACATAAACAACGAACTCAAAATACAAACATAGAACAATTGGGATTATTATAAATTTCCTATCATTTTGACATTAGCGTGTGGCGAGGTCTATTTGGTCGAGTTGACTATACTCAGCAATATACGCATTCAAGGTATACAGATCGTATGGCAACAGTAATCACTTCCTTACGTACAAATGTATTACAAAACTATCTCACTTAGCCTTTGCACTTAGCAGGTGGATGGTTAAACTGAGGGATGGTTCGAATAACCGCTGCTGAAATAACAACACGTATGTTGTTTTTAGATGCCAGTCAAGCCAGAGTCCATTTCCTTATCTTTTCCTAATCCTATGGTTTAGCTCGTATTAAAAGCGACGGTAGCCACCTACCATTAAGTGAACCGTCAGCTTTTCTGACGAGTTTTACGTAAATAAGGCTTAAAAATGTTTCTTATTATATTCACTATTTCATTTCGATTTTGTCGGGTCGCCAACCGCATTATCAGGTCACAACCAACCCGCAGGGGTTCGTGTATTCAATCCACGATCGTCGAAGGTAGAGCTTATATAGTGTCCCCGCTAATCAGCCTATCTCGTGACCTGTGCCCTGAATACGAACATACTCGTAGTTCACTAGGCATCGTTGTATGCGGGTGATTCGCGAACAATATAGATTTTACACAGCCAGCGTTTTTTTTGTATCGATTTCATTTAGACAAACTACATTCAGTTTCACCAACAAACATAAAAAAAACAAATTCGACACTCGATTTTCAATCTATATCTATTATACGAGTACGAATATTATAAAGAGAGAAGGTTTGTATGTTTGTAATGAATAAACTCAAAAACTACTGGATCGATTTTCAAAAATTCTTTCACCTATAGAAAGCTATGTTATCAGCGAGTAACATAGGCTATATTTTATAAAATTACGCGGGCTAAGTCGAGTGCAACAGCTAGTAAAACATAAAATCATCTTCGTTATGTTGCGATTTCTTTTTCCTTATTATGAAATTGTACGAAAACTGCTGCAGTAAGAAATTCTACACATATTGTAAAACAAAGTCTGCTTCTTCACTGATTTCTTCTGAACAACCCAACGGATTTTCAGATAATTGTATAAATCTTCTTTAAAGTAGAAAGTTAAGTTTAAAGTTTTCTGTTAAATACGAGACGTGGAAATCAGTTTCTTGAACCCAAAAGTTTTTCAGACCAGCGCTGAAGTAAAACTGAGGTTATTTTAACGGCCTTTAATTTCTAATCGTTCATATCAGAAAGTGTGTAGACAAATAAGGATAAGGTTAACAGAAACATTCCATAATATACTATAAGTTTATCGCAGTCAATATCCTGTCGTGGAAGTGGCGAGCGAAAACTATAAAACACGTTTTAAGTGTGTCATTTTACTAGGCAAGTCAGGTACCCGAGCGAACTGATTCATTCGTCGGTGCAGGGACGTGGGTTGCCGTAGTATTCCGCCGCGCTGCCGTGATTCGAATTACGAATAGCTGCTTTAGTGTCATTATAGCCTGCCAGTATTTTAATCATTCTATTCTATGTGTGAGCAAAGCATCAAAAATTATTTAAGGACAATTTTATATTTTGTTATTACATGACTTTTGATTGCAGATGTTGCGGTTATTTTGATGGTGGTTGGCTACCGTCGCCCTATAAGGACATGTAACATCTGACGTATTTGAGGGCCACCGCCGTACCCTGATAGGACAGAGCAGGCGTCTCCAAATTTTCTAGCCTTAGGGCCTGAATACTCCATACTGAATCCTCCAGTAAACTCCAAGGGACAAAAACTGTTTCAAATTTCCTGCCATTTTCAGATCGAGCAAAATGATTTCCCTATCCTCTCACCTTCTTCTTTATGTTATTATTCATCCTATCTGGGTTGCCAACTCGTTCGCATATTTTCCTGTGTTGCCAGCTTTTATAAAGCAATTGTTTACCGGTTTTTATGACAATAAAAAAAAACTAATCCGAAATGTTTAACTAAACCACGTATTTCGTATTAACGGTAACTGCGCCAGTTTATACGCGTCATAAAGGCTCGCAGGGGCTTTATGTCATCTTTTTATACGTCCATATCTCAAGATAAAAGTGTTGTAGCGTAAAACGTGAACGGAATCAGAAATTATTCGCGTTATACCTTTTGAAAACGTAGTACGAGTGTCTAGCTAGATATACTTTCAAGTTAAAGCAAAACCTTGGTCTCATAATAAAACTGACTTATATTATTGCTGTACTAGGTCAGGATTCCCTAATATTTTTAAAGAGGAACTCCTAATGCTGTCTTCTTCTTCTTCATGTGCCTCTCCATTACAACAGGTAAATTTAATTTCTTAAATTTCTCCTTATTCTTTTCGAGCCAAAACAATTACTCCAGGTTTTAATACCGTTCACTCTGATGTTATGCACCCAAGACAACCATGATTATAAGTAATGTCATCTTACTATTTTTTGGTCGCGGAATTCTGGTTGGAAAACCCTATAAGGTCGAAGGCAATGGGCAGAGTATTCTGCAGTCCAATCAACTGGGAAGCCGAGCGAAGTGCATGTACGGTAGTAAGAAATATTATCTGCATGTGCTTTTGCGTTGGCGTGCAGGTGAGTGTCATGTCAGAGTTCTTTCTCTTAACCTCATCTTGTTCTTAATCTGATCCCATTTACTTTTCATATTTTTGTATGTGATGCGATCTCCATAGATGTCTAAAAGGAGACTTTCTATCTAATGTGTTATATCTAATGCGTTAAAAAGCTATAGTAGGAGGTACTCTGTTAAGTGCTCTAAGATCATATTTCAACGGCAAAAGCTTGATTTTTTTTTAGACTAGACTGACGCGCCTCAGTTTCGCTCGGGTGCAATCTGGGAACTTAGTATAATATTAGCATAACTAGGGTAGGGACTTTTTTTGGAAGGAAGGTAATCTATTTTCTTTTCTGTACCCCTGACAAAGTGTATGCGATTTCATGATGTAGTTAATGCGTGAACGCGTGACAATCAAACTAACATGTCATCTATACTAATATTATAAAGAGGCAAGATTTTATTGTTTGTTTGTTTGCATCGAATAATGGACCGATTAGAAAAATTCTTTCACTGTTGGGAAGCTATACTATCAGCGAGTAATATAGGCTATATTTTATAAAGTTACGTGGACGAAGTCGCGTACATCAGCTAGTTTATAATAAATCACATATTTCAAATACTACCCTTAGCATAATAATACAACATAAACTCTCTCCCTCTCCTGTTATATTTGTGGAGATAACGCATTCATAAGACAGCAATATTATGTTTCATATGCAGTAATAACATGTTTCACTACATGATTCTGCTGTGTTCACAAAGTTTTAATTTGGTCTAATAAAAAGTAGACATAAAAAAACGTGTAACGCCCAGTTTTATAAGGGCCTACGCCAGTCGATGGTTAGTCCTGGGGGTGCTTTTTGTTCGTTGAAAATAGATCGCTTAAAAATGTATCGAATAATACACACAAGGGACTTACGTACTAAAATAACTGAGGACATCGAACAAAAGTCGTCTTACACTGACTCTAAAAAGTCTTTTAAACTTATTCTCATCATTTTATAACAAAAGCAGTTATGGTGTTAAAATATTCATCAGAGTCGTCATATAGTGACGTCAAATGGGTACTTTCTTAAACCTACTTCTTGTTTATGGCTAGACCAAAAAACATAACATTTGGTAGGTACTTTTTTTTCGAATCACCAAAACTTCTATTTGGCTTGAATTCCTAGTACGGCGATTGGAAATATTTACATGCAAAAAATTAAGAATCTGTTGTACTTTGAACACAACATAGCATAATTATATGTAAATCTATCAGCATTTTCATTCAAAACATCGAGACATACTCTTAGGTACTAATTCCGGTATGCGGGGCGGGTATTGCGGCCTACACCCCGCTCAGACGGCCAACGCCATTGACGACTCCAAGCGCCTTAACGTCGGCTACCAGGTGAGGTCGTCAGCAATGTAAAAAAATCATCACCACGCGATAAACCAATGGAAGGTCGACGAACCAACGGCGCGGTGTACCGTGACGTCGTTTATTTGTAACCCTTTGTACAGTCGAATAGTAAAATGTTTCTTTTAAAGCTTTCAGATATAAATCACTTCGAGAAATTAAGTTTATTTTATTGTCTTGGAGTTCTTTTTGATGTAAAGGACGGCAGGCAGGATCACAGTCCATTAGCTAGATGGTAGGTGACTACTGCTTTCGTTAAACACGAGCCTAGCAACACCATATAGGTTGCAATTGAGCTGATAGGGTCTAGTCTAGACTAAACCACAACAGCACATGTGGTGGTATTTGACAGCGGTCTCTTAAAGGCGCTTATTCTCTTTTATTATTTATTATTTTAGGTCTCTTATTTTACGAAGACCTCTTTAAGGGATTGCTTCCATTGTATTGCCACCAGACGAGTTAATATGCAGTCATTGACTGCATATGCAGTGTGTACGCTACTAAACAGTATGTACGCCGCTGACGCGCCATTTCTATTTAGTTGTCATCTCGCACGATTTCATTTCGTATAAAATGTGCGAAAAGCCAACTTTAAATTTAACTACATTTTTAGTAGTAGTCATCTCGCACACCCGCAGTGTGAAGTTATTGGTTAATAAACAATATATTTACACACTTTAAAAAAATCTATTTACGTTCTAATGTCTTTACAAATACGACTTACATTTAAAGATTGATCAATGAAAAGGAAGGACATTGAAAGGACGCACTGACATTGAGACCAATTCACATTGAAAGGACTCACAGACATAATTAAACGAAATAGATGTACAAATTGTAGATATGTAATACCTCTATATTTATTGCGTATGTATTGTTGGTTAATTGATGTAGTTATTATAATCGTTGATGTTTAAACACCAAACAAATTCTGATGATAGAACCTTAATTAAAATAAACGTCAATTTAATAAAACTTTTCCGTTAACAAATTTTTATCGAATCTTTTGATGGCGACTGTACATTTTTTACATACACTTTTTATTGAAGAGAAAGCGAAATTTAATTTCATTCGTGCTTGAAGCATAAAATACTTCTTGGGAGACGTAAACAATTCCAATTTTGTTAAAAAGTAAACGGGAACATATATGTATTATTTATTATGTAACCCAGAAATATATAATTGACTAGTGACCCGCTCCCGCCATCACCTGAGATGCAATTTTTTATGAGCTCACTTGATAACGGGAGCTGCTTACCAATTCCATACTATGTAATTTCATAAATTTTTTTAGTTATTGGTCGTAGCAATACATAAAAAAAACATGAAATGATTGAAATTAATTTCATTTCTAGTAGAATTAATTTCTAACATGCAACTTGTGACAATTTCGCGGGTTTAATTCTTGTAATTACTGACTAATATTTGTAAATATTAAAAGCTAATAATGTTTTTTCCATGAAAACGTTCTAAAAGCTATATATTAGGTATTACATTCTTTATTGAGAACAGCAATAGTAAACTAAATAATATTTCATTCAATTCTAAGTTAAATATATTTACATATTATATATTATACCTAATATAAAGCTTCGGTCTCCTAGGCAGGGTCCCAAGTATGCTGGCTGCATTACCTCGTTGTATGGCAATGCTAATCTGTCGGCCGAGGTAATAGCCAGCTCTATAATCGCCCGTTATGTCGACCAAACCTATTTTGACAAGATATTAAAAAATTTAAGCGCTTTGGGACACAGAGATTCGACTTCGAAGGGAATGAATATGTAGCCGGTGCCGATATCTCTGTATTTGTGGATTTTACGCTTTATTTATAAAGTTATATTAAAGCTAAATTAAACATTATAGCAATAATGTACATTTAAATTCAGCCTGTTAATGATTTTTCAAAAATATTGGAATTGCTGGCGATTGTTTTATTATTTGCGCGGGTTGAATTAAGTGCCTCGAATGTGTTACGTCGCTCTCTGTATTCGGTTATTCGCATTGTACTAGTAAGTTTAGACAACAAATTCTTCTAAACAACTATTACTAACTTCACTCGCTCATACAGGGCGCCCTTAATTTTAAAGCTGTTTTTTTCGGCAACGAAAGCCTTTTTTCGTGTATGCTCTTGATTATCTAGCCGTCCGAGAGCCACTTGCCACGGTTAAACTTAACGAGAGAGACGTAGGAGGATGTTCATTTTCTACGCCTTGAGGCTTTCATCTTTTAAAGTTACAAAATATCCACACGCGAATAAAAACCTTATTCACACATTCTTTTAGACACAAAATCTAATGAAATGTTCCTTTTTCTTTAGAATTAATTTTTATTCCACAAATGTTAATTATACACTTGTTATATAAATATACTTTTTTTAATTCATACTTAGTTCATACGCGACTTAGTCCGCGTAACTTTATGAAATATAGCCTATGTTACTCGTTTATAATATAGCTTTCTATAGATGAAAGAATTTTTAAAATCGACCCAGTAGATTATTGAGTTTGTTCATTACAAACATACAAATCTTCTCTCTTTATAATATTAGTATAGATATATAGGCTATGCACAGATAAAGATATATCATCGGTCATATGAAATTCAGTAAAGGCGTCGCTTTAACCAAACTTCACCATTCGGAATCCAATTGCCGTAGTACGTAGAAACATCCGAAAACTATGCATAATATCAGAGGAACTTTAATAGCTTCTTCTAAGTAATATAACACCTTTTAATCTAGCGTGCAAGTTCACGTAAATTCAAAGTTCACGCGAACCGTGTGAACTGCAATATAAATTACACGAGTTAAGTATTTACAATAACTTGAAGCATTCATTATTATATTCTTTGTGGGTTTTAACTATTTAATGGGTAAATTTGTGTGAATTTTGTGCAACTTATTTTGAGGTCTTCAATGGCAATGTTTTTATGTGATTGTGTAAATGCGAACTTTTGAAAAATCTCCCTTCTGAGGTGTTCGCACTTAGCTACATATTGAAGCGAGCCGTAAAAATATTCCTACAGAGTCGGCGTGCATCCTGCGATGATAACTATTGCAATAAAAAAACAACCAAAGTTCTATAAAGAATATAACTAAAATAAAAGATAACTATAAGGCTAATTTCACATGACCGCGCGCTGATCAACTGAACAGATGGATACAATATGTTTGTACAGTGTAGACAAGAAACACCTGTTTAGTTTGATCTTGTAACGCGCAGTTAGTAGTGTGTGCTTAGCCTAACAGTACAAAAAAGTTTATAAATAATAAAAAAAAGTTAAAAACTAAATATTTTTAACTACTACATAATTATTTCTAAAGCCTAACCTAAGGATGACCTTCAAGGAGACCAAAAAACAAAAGAATGTCAAAAATTCGTTTTGGTCTTACACAGGCGTGAGAGATAAAACCTAATATATATTAATAGCAAGGCATATTACGATATATTTTCTATACAATTATTGGAGTGACCACACACGGAGCTATAATATATATTTCTATGACGTCACCAACGTATATTATTATATATATTATAGCTACATTTGTGACGGGCTTCAGAATGTCATCATTGATAACGGAGAAGTGAGACTTTTCCTGTTCCTGTGCAGCTTGTGTCCTTACTCCTTAAGCGACGGTAACCATCTACCATCAGGAGGACCATCAACCTGCCTGCCACCCTTTATAATAATAAAAAACTGACAAACTTTTGCATTTATCCTATCTGTATGATTAGTAGTATAAAAAATAAAATAAAACGTCACTCTGTTTTATATGAACTCTAAATATGTTAAGTGTCACTTTTAAATGCAATTACTTGATCGAAAACAAAGTTGTAAACTTGGAAAACGTTTTGGCATTTGCGTGTTGTCTCCAAAACTGCTAAATTACAAGTGTTCTTTTAGTTGTTGGGCGCGCGTAGGTGGCAACATCACTTCGACGTGTTACCGCGATACAAATACTTCGTATGCCTAATTACTGAATAAAAAAAAAATACTTTCTTTAATATAAACTGATATTATTTTAACAAATTTTAAGGTAAAAGATGAATTTGTGAGAAGATCATAAAGTAACGCGGTCGATCAAGTGACGACTGCGTTTGCTTTATATGCAAATAAAGACTAATATATTGTTTTAGCAAATATAAATTTGTGTGACTTATTAGTTCATGTTTACCCGACAAAAAAAAAATATGTGCTCATTTTGACATTTGAATATTACTGTAGTATTTTGCTAGTTTGACAATTTTAAAATTTTATGTTTAAATTTAAAATTTCTATTTGATTGGTTTCTGATTTATTTATTTTACGATTACGTCATAATCGCGGCAAAACTTTTATAATATGAACCTAAGAAATTTGTTAAAACAAAATGATCACTCACAATCTGAAACAAATCATCATCACTATCTCAGCCAAAGGACGACCACTGCTAGACATGATTCGTAAGATCGTTTAGAAGCAGTCTGGATCCTGCTTCGCGGTCCTATTAAAACTAAACTTAATTCATTTGAGCAAAGGATTTTTTGAATGTGTTTTATTCAAATATTTATGTATTATAATTCTTTTCTGCATCAAAGTTCCACGTGAATAAAATACAAGCCGGCTCGCAGTGCCTTCGCAATACGATCGCATGCCAGCAAATCGGTTAAGCCTCCGACCACACAATCCAATTACAATCCACATTCTTCATCAATCTCCGCCGACCTGAGTGCCACTGGGTATTCAATACAATACACGACAGTCACTTTGAATGAATCAAAACTGAATTTATACCTCTACACAATATCACATACAGGTAATAATCTTCGGAACTACTAAAATTATTCTAAAATTCCTTTCACCAGATGTTTACACTATCTGCTAGTACAGTTAAGGGCAAAAATATGTAATATATAATGTGTAACTATATTACACAGCGGCGTATACAGGCTTTTCGACTCCGTGTGGGGTAGTCTTAGGAGGCCGGATTTACCCGGGAGCATCCCCAGCACGCACCGGATAAGTGGGGGCTCAGGCGGCCACAGACAACAGACCCCTTCGCTGACCCAGGTATCGGTAACACCTCCGGCGAATGAGCAGGACCTAGGTCTACCCCCCGGGTTGCCCAGGGTCCCTGTCGAGGGGGAGTGTGGCTACCCCGGTGAAGTGACTTACCACCGGGAATACTTACCCACTAAAATACCCCCGGATTTTCCTTGAATTTCTTCAAGCGTGCAGTAAACCAATTCCTGCAGGGTATAAGTAGCGCAATTGTAAGCCCAATGTGTTGCTTGTGTCCTTAGGCAACGGTAAGCCACCTACCATCAAGTGGACCTTCATCCTGTCTGCCAGCCTTAATAATAACTGTCAGCTAAAGTTTAAAAGGTCGGCTACCAACTGCGCGCACAAAGTAGACCGTTAGCCTATTGGATCCTATTAGTATAGGAGCCAAAAAGAATTATCCTAGGATCCCACGGGATCCTCGACATGCTTCCAAGTGGAGGGAGGCTGTCTGACGATTTTACTTATAAAACATGTATCTATGCGATCTTTAATCTTTCGTAAATCTTAATATTGTGCCGCATCAACTTTTGTTTAGTAACGGGAAGGGTTGACATGGTTACATGTAACGCTAGATGAAGACGTAATCCGTTTATAATCGACACAAGTATACCGAGAGGCCTTGTTTAATGCATGTCACGCGCGGTGCTAAAGCTGGGGCAAGGTTCACGCAAATTCAATTATGCGCTTTCAGATATATTATTATATATTATATATATACATTTTATTCATACATATAGTATGTAGGGACACTCGACGGCTCTGCTTCGCATGGGTGAATTGACTAAGTTGGCCATTAAATTGACTAAGCACAACAGGAACTAAGCAAAAAAAAATTTAGAAGCATATGCAATACAATGAATTGTTAAAATTTTTTGACGTATTTTCCTTTACGTTGATGAAGTTTTAGAAGCGAATGGGAGGTCTTCTGTTACATTAGTTTAGCTAGTCCATATTGCTAACAAAATTCAAAATTCCCATGTGTTTTTTTTACTAATGTCAAATGTTTGCATTGTATATAAAAATATGTATACAACTGCTTTACCAAATAATTATATAAGAAAACAATTTTCTGTAAGTTTAAGAGCAGTTTTCCACGGCAGAACGTAACTCGTACTCATTACTACATTACGCGTAATAATTAGGTAATCGATATTTTTATTCTCACTAAACCAGTATTAACTAATTTTATGGTTCTAGCTTGACTTACTATATTACTTAGCTTAAACACCGGCTACTCTCACGTTAAATTTGTTTATTGTTCCATCTAACTCCTACAGGAGTAGTGTACACGCTATAGATCTACTCCTATCTATAGTGTGTAACAAGTAATTTGTCTCTGACACAAGACAGAAATATACAAAAGGAATATTTACCTTTAAGAATTTTTTTAATAGTATCATTATTATGTAGGTAATTTTAGTAGATTTCAATCAACTCTTTCTCGACTCGGCCACAGTTGTTGTAACAGCACCACTCGAGTATCGATTTTTCACTCGAATCGAGGTCGTGTTTTTACAACATTAATTTTGTGAGCACAGTTTTCGGGGCTATTTGATTTTTTCGCACCTAATTGGATATAAAATGACGATCGTTTTTCATTTCTTCGCCAGAGTCGATCAATTTCGTTTCATCAATTATAATATAATTTGCGTTCTGGGGCTTCGCTCGCCTTAAATTTTGAATTTCTGTCGTGAGCTAAGAGCCTCCCTTCAAATTAGACTCTAATAGAAGCACAGTCGCGGTGATACTACTACATGGACATTTTTGTTTATTAAAATTAACACTGTATTATCGCTAAAGAAGTTAAAAATCACTGCAATATAAATAAATAAATATCTTTACACGTTCCACACAGCACCATCTAGTTCCAAATTAAGCAACTAATGCTTGCATTATGGATACCACACAGTTGATATACTACACAGATTACCTTTTTTTTTTAAATACATACGTATTATAAATACAAAACATCCAATAGTTCCGTAAGTTATTTTAATCTCACTCAAAAGAAGGCAAAAAAGAACAAATTTAATGAAAATTTCAAAACCAAATCTGTGTCTGAAAAAAAATCAAGACAGAATAATGTAATGGACCTATTCTAGTATGTGCTGATTCCTTTTTTACTTTTTTCTTCTTTCGCTGTAACTATTAGAATAAATCTAATATCAAGAGGATTGTCACAGCCTGTTTGCTGACTTTTCCACAGTCGTATAAAGTCAGCAGCAGCGGTTCACAACAAACTTGATGGTATCTACCATCAAATTAACCTTCAGTCTGTCTGTCGACATTAACATTAAAAAACAAAACATTATATAGTTAAAGTACGTACCACGAGTGCGTGTCGCACCCGTCTTTCCGCCGCGGCGTATGGCTCCGTATTATGTTGCAGGTGACGACCTGAAACAATTAAAATAAAAAACTCTTAAATGGTTCAAATTGGAAGATGACGTATTAATAAATTTTTTTTTAAAAAACTGTTAAAATGATAACTATATGGCCGCAGGTTTATTAATGACGCCATGATAGATAGTTACCTCGTCATCTAGATCTCACATTCCTTCGTGGCCAATAGAGCTCAGAAAAATGAATTAAAAAAAAAAAATAAAAAAATTTTTAAAAAAGCACGTGTCTGATTATGCGGACACAAGGCGAACCTCAATGAAAGGAAATGGAGCAACGTGTGGTTTATTAATCTTACTTTTTACTGATGTATTAGTTCTACTCAAAAATTTCACATTTTTGCATTTTAAAATATAGTACAGAAGAAAAGTAAGTTAATGAAAAATGCTATTTACATACCTAAAATATTAAATAACCACTTTATTTTAGAACTAGCTGCTGCCCGCGTATTCGACTGCGTTTAAAAATAATAAAATAACTGAGAAAATATATGAGTAAATACGATTTTTTTTTAATATTTTTATGCCCCAGTGAGATCATATTTTAGATTATTCCTGGGGGACAGTACTTTTTTCTGGATGAAAGGGTACCCTTATGTCCTTTTCTGTATCACTGACAAGTCCTGATCGGTTGAGTAGTTAAAGTTTGAAAAGGTAACAGACAGGCAAAGTTATTTTCACAACCTTTATATATAAAAATGTTAAGTTGGTTTGTGTATGCTTCAAATACTTGAGAATGGGTAGACCGATTTTAATTCGGTTTTCATATATGGCAAGAGGGATAAATGGGAAATATCCATAGTAAAATCCATACTAAAATTATAAATGTGAAAGTAACTTTGTTTGTTTGTTACCTTTTCACGCCTTAATTACTCAACCGATCATCATGAAATTTTGCATACACGTTATCAGGGATATAGGCAAGGACATAGGGTACTTTTTATCCAGAAAAAAAATACTGCTCCCGGGGGATCATCTAAAATAAAATAAAAAACTAACGCCTGGCCGAAGTGTTATCTACAGCAACAACAGATAAGGGCGTTATATTACTTTTATTTATATTTTTCTACTCGGACGAATTGCACCTCGTGCGAAGTCGGGAGCGGGTCGCTAGTTTATAAATATTAGTATGGATTACGTACCTACACTGTATAATATTTTATTAGTTTCATATTTAGCAGTTTACAAGTTATTTATTAGGAAAACTCCTCTGGAGAGATACGTATAATTAACGCGCGCGTGACGTCATAACACGAACAAATATAACCCTGGCCGTATTTGTACATTATTAATAAATTTATATTATCAGCGCCGTCGCTTATGCGGAAACTTGGGTGTTTTGTGACTTACTGTCGCCACACAATTATGATAGTGTGAGCAAACAGGCATTAAAATATTTATTATTGAGTGTGTACATGATTTTTAATAAAGAAACCAAGGCCTTCCTAATACTTTTATTTATTTTGACACATTTTTTTTAATATTTTTATTTAAATACTTAAGCCGTTTTGTTCAAACATCATTCATTTGTAATATACATTTATATTTTTTTTGCGTTTATTTATATCCAACATTCCAACACGATTTGTGTACGTGAAATCGGGATCTTGATCAAAAGTCGGTGTAGAGCAGCGTTGCTAGATTTTTTTTTGGGCAATTTTGAAACTTTTTACGTAAAAAAAAAACACATGGGTGTCGTAGTACCGATTCACCATCAGATAATATTTCACGGATGTTTATAAGTTTTTATGTACAACCAAGTCACCGAAATATAAATTTACATGGCTTACGTAGGCTAAACCCTATGAGATACATAAAAATGATATAGTTCTTCTAAAAAAATCCCAAAAACTTCGCGATGTTACTGTTGACTCACAGTAACCATAACCATTAATTCTTTTATTAAACTTTAATCTCCACACATATTATAAATCCGTCATGTCTATTTCTCGCTAATTACTTCTAAACCATTCAACCGATTTTAATAAGGTTTTCACTCATGGAAAGAGGGATAAGCGAGGATGGTTTGTGTATATAAAAAAATTGCATCCTGGGCGAAACGGGGAGCGGGCCGCTAGTATATTTTAAAATGGTTTTCTAGCTTAAAATGTAAGAACACGTCTTATTTTCCTGCTGTTTTTTCGAGCAGTATCACTTTAATGAATGCCGCACGTCGACGAATAGGCGCCGTTCGTTCCTGCAAATATTTACCCGGGATCCTTAAGGCTTGTGCCGTTAATTAATGTGTCTTTTTCGACCTGACCCTTCGTGACCCTCTATTAAGCAATTACTTTGGGATTTATAAGGTGTAATTTTAACCTAGATCAAGGGACGAGTAAGTGATTTGGTTCATGGTGTTTCGCGTATTGTGTAATACCTAAGTAATTAAAAGAATTCAACTCGCGAAAAGGTCACAAACTCTACACATTTTAGAAATTAATAACCATTTATTTGATAACAATACTTAAGGCTAAACAAAATTTATATTACATTTATATAATATAAATAGTATTAAAAACAATAGTAAACGTTAAATACAATAAGAAATTTTCTCTAACTATTGCATCAGTCTATTCATTTAAAAAAAGTGAATGTTTGTGAATATTGATTTTGAACGACAGACCACATTTAAGTACAGTTTTGGGACCAATTTTTATAAGTCACAAGTTGAGTTCTGCATTTATTCAATAATTGATGGCGCAAGCAAATCTGTGACTGTTAAGATTTATTAATTAGAAAAATAATTAAAAAAAAAATACCTAATTGACAAAAAAAAAAACAACAATGTAACAATCAGTTTTAGGAATCTTTTGTAATATCATGTCAAGTTCCAAAAGGAGTCTGCAGAGATTGTGGTGCCAAGAATTTTATTGGCGTTACAAGGGAGACAGGAAAGTCATTTGCATTTGAACCATGAGTTCTACGCGTGATGCTTAAAAGAGGCTATTCACTGCCAAAACATAACTCGTTTTAAGTGGAAGCATAACCCCGTTATAAAACAATATAAAAGAGCGGTTCATGAAGAAAATGTAACAACGGAAGACATTATGTTATTTCTTTTAGAATATATTTTCAATTCGAGGCAGTAGAGATTTATAAAATACTAGCTGTTGTACGCGACTTCGTCCGCGTAACTTTATAAAATATAGCCTATGTTGTTCGAGCTTTCTTTAAATTTTAAAAATCGGTCCAGTAATTTTTCGAGCATATTCATTCAAACAAAATATAAAAATTGATTACAAAAAATATAGAAACGGCTTAACCGATTGGTTTTCACTGATGTATTGATGATTAAACTATAGGATACTTTTTATTCTTGAATCAGCTAGTTTGCAGATAATATAATGATATAGTGGTCTCGATAATGACAGTTTATCATTAAATCATTGCACAGTCGGTTGAATGGCAAACATACAAATTCACCAATATCCGTTAAATTTAAATTGCCCATATTATATTCCAAAAAACAGTTAAGCTGTTGTTGCAATCACAGCGATGATGCATTTACGAAACTCAATTAAAAGTCTATTTAAAATACATGTTTATGCAGAAATCAACTGTTGGAGGAAATGATTCACTCGTAATGATAATTCCGTACCCGGGAGCCGTGACTTATTGTGATGACTTCATTGTTACACAAGTGAACACCAAAAATAAACACTTTGGTGCACGTCAAAGCGATTGTCACAGGCAAAATGAAGACTTTCTTTTCTTTGAGAACTTGGAAGCGTCAATCGAAAAGATTAACTGGATTCCAAATAACTGAAACTGAACATGTTCTATTTTCGCATATTATGTTTTCCATAAATGTAATATTTTTTAATATAAATCAAAAAATGTCTTATCTTTCAAGAACGCCATAGGGGTTTGCAAATGAACTTCTGAGCTTAATATTTATTTTATTAAATTTATTTATTTATTATTAATACAGTAATGTTACATTTAAATTAACACTGGTGTAAACATAAACTCATTAGAGTTTCACCGCACGCCATGTTCAGTTTACTGATACAGAATCATTAAAAAATACCCACTTTAGAATTTTAGAATTTTGAATTCAATCTACGATTATAACTTAATCACTTATGAAGAGATGTACTATTGTTAAAAATTATATTTATCTGTAGTTAAATGTAAATAGTATTGTTTTAACTTATATGTAATGTTTTTGGGTGTTATTTCGCTTTTTAATGTTTTAGGTAGTTGGTTAGGTAGAATAAGGAATAGTGAATACGGAGGATAGGAGAATGACTTCAGGGACCCTATTATGACTGTTTATATATCAGTCAAAGGTTCAAACACGAAATATAGAAGAACTTCACCAGCCGTGTGTCACCGATCTAGAGAATTTTCTATGCATCAATAAAAGATAAAGAAAAAAGAATTTATCTTATTAATCCATTAGTCGTAACACAATCAATGTACCAGAAATTCATTCAGTTAACTGAGATTAACACTATAGCCATGAAAGGGACAAGGTATCTTCGCCTGAATCATCTCAGCCAACTTAGTCTGGTACATAAATAATATATTGTTAGTGTGTCTGTGAAGATTCCTGCAGTATTAATAATAATTCCGAATGAGAACGCAATAGGTGAACATAAGCATAATTAAGAGTTACACAATGAAATCGGATTCAATTGTGGAATCAATCGAATTAAAATTACATTTCATTGCCAGAGTTGTGATATTTTTATACCCGTCCTATACTAGTACTCGACTTGCGTCCATTAAATACAGTGTAAGTTGACACAAACGTAATTAAAATAGTCGTCATTGAGCCGATCCAACACACGTCCCTGTTATAATAATGTGACCGCAATGGTAGGCGTTTTATCGCTCTACATGTTTGTTGGTTACGTAAATTGTCAGCGCTGTGTGATGTGATGGTATCAACGTGGGCCTCAATATATAGACGTCGAAATAAACATCTTAATTTTCAAGAATGCTATTTAGCTTTTAAAAAAAACTTCATAGAAGATAATAGTTATACAAGGCATAAAGAATAACTTAAAAAATATGTAAATCGTTCAATATTTTTAGGGAACACTATATATTTCTTGTCAGAAGCAATCAGAAGCCATTTTTCAGACAAGAAAAACTGTGTTTCGTCCTCATAAATATTGATCAGCCCTTCTGGCGACAGTAAACATTTATAGAAAAAACATAGCGAAATAAAAGAATGCGTGCTGCTGTATTTTAGTGAGTTAGGAATGCTAGAGCCAATTTCTCTATTCTTATTTATCCTTATTAAGGTCGGCAGTGCACTTTGCAGCATCTATTGCTTATGTCGATAGGCCACGGTAGTAACCAATCATCAAGTGAACAGTCAGCAGCCTGCCCACCTTTCCATAAAAAAAAGAGAAAGCAATCTCTCCAGAAATCTACGATTTATCGAATCGCTTCTATCTTTGTGGCCTACACTTTGTGGTCGATTGAGATGCTACCGCCAATACTATCTAACTTTTAAAACAGTAGGTCGAATTTGCTACTATAGGTACTGCGAGTACGCGATACTGGCGATAACTCGATACCTACTACAGCGGTGGCGGGGCGGCTCGTTTGATGTCATTTGTTCCTAATAGGGCGGCCTATTTGTACTCGACATAATCCTTTAATAAATCGCGGTTGTCTGGCAATCCTTTTACATATTATCGCTCAATAATATCAAACATTGTAAGTTTAGGCTGTTTGTGGAAGCCTTCAATATTCCTCTCTCTTTCTATAATTATTGGCCGCATCGCAAACGTCAACCAGTTAAGGCGAGAGATGATGTCATAGTGACCTCACGACTTGACACATTTGAATAGACCTGCCCAGCACAGTCATGTAAAAACTATGTTAATAAAACACGTCTCAGAGTTACTATATAAGCATTTTACTATTACAATTTTTTGTCACTATCCACGAATTCAATGTCTTCAAATTAAATTTTGAACTGATTGTAACAAATTGTATGACAATGACTTCAATATACATATACAAAAAGTGTACTTTACTACTGACTGAATATCGACCGCGTGAAGGTTTACGTAATACGTGAAGAAACGTTTACTTTTGTAACTTCAATTAATGATTAGTATGGATACAAAGCATAGGATCGTGTTACCGAGAATGTTTTAGCTTTTATTGCAGACAATGGTGGAGATATTACGTTACAGTCCTTACAGATCCGATCAATTCCAATACGAATTCGGCCAAGACACATCTGAACCGAACACGTCCGCCGCCATAGCTCTCTAGCATAATTATCATGTGTCTAGACTTGCGGCGACGGTCAGGCGACGAATGTGGAGGTTCTGTGAAACGGCACGGCTAGAGGAGGCTTGCAAATTGTAAAATAGCATAGGTAATATTACCCACCTGAAGATAAAACAGAAGCTGGAGCAAGAGAGAGTACACGGGACGGAAAACACGAAGAGGTGACGACAGATATACTACTTATCTCCATATCACTTCACGAGGGCACCTAATTGTCCTCGAATGCGCATCGCTAAAAGCGACTACCGAATTTCCTTTCAGGCACCAATTTTGTCACCTAATTTATCAGGCACTTGACTCATAATTGGTTGTGAATTATCGCACGACACCAGGACACACATTATATAAAGTAGTAGCGGAGACACGTGCTCCCGCGACAGAGGGGGACGGATTCACTGAACGTCCTTGGCGAGGGGGCGCGCGGGGCGCCTGCGGCATCAGACGTTTCAATCATACCCGGGGGGAGAGGGAGCCGCTTATAGGGGGTCGGCGTGTGCGAGCGAGTGGCGCGATGCCGTGCTATTGACCGGGCTGCAGGCCACGCCCACCCGGGCGAAGCAAGGCGCGCGGATTTCCAAGTGAAAATCGAACTTCAAGCCCGGGCAGACGCGGGGCCGGGCGACTCAGCTGCACCATCAAGGTTACCCCACACCTTACAACCGAAATGCACACACCAACACCCACGTAGTCGTCGCTTTGGCCGTAACAGTTCTCACACGGTGCCCTAAGCTGTTTAAGGGCGCACTATGAAAAATCCATTATCTAATTTCGGCCCGATCGAAAATTGGCACGCGCACAACGTACCTTGCCAGATATGAAAAGAGATGACCTGAAAATGAGATCGAACATTTTCAATATGCCGTAGGCCTCTTTTAATTAAAGGGTTGTACGACGAATGGTTTTATAGGTTAATCGGAAGGTTTGCACAAGGCACGCGGTTACCTATGTATTATCTAACGTCGACCTACCCCACGACTATTTATAATTTATATCTATGTAGCGGATAAATGCTGTGTGTAATTTTAATACTTTCGGTTCAAGGGCTTCGTTTTTCAGTTTACGAGTGGAATCAACTGTTCAACGTAGCGTGAGAAGTGTCATTTAGGAGTGGCTCCGGCTATAATTAACCAAGTTTTAATTAAATTGGTGCAATAGTTTTGAGTTGAACAACGGTCAGAGGCAAAACTGTTCCTGACGAATGTGTAGGCATTAGTCGATGCTGAATTTTAGTTGAATTACCATTATTCAATACGAGTAACTTTATTGCTTGTTTTAGGTATCCGAAAGGCTGCCTAATCCGTTTGAGATATAACAAAACAATGTACCTACATATGGTGGGATTGTTTTTCTTTTATAGCTCTACAAAAATGTCCGCAACCCTTGTTGCACTTATGCAGTTCTTTCAGGGTTCATTTTCTAAGTCATGTGATTTCTCTATTGAGATTGGCCTTTAATGTTCTTTTAGTCTTTGATGTATTTAACTGTTGGAAGGGATGTTATCTGCATTGTCGATTGTCTGTCTACAGATCGTGAGACTTCATTCTACTTGCGTCGCGGGTTTCCAATCTTTTCTTTTATTTAATCTTTCCCAATTGCGAACATAATTCTATAGCATAGAAAATTTTACACAGGCATATGAAGCGAAAGAGCAAACTGAACTCAAACTAGACATAGGTATACAATATATCGTCACTACACAAATAAATATACCACAGGGACTTCAACCGTCCCTGGACAACTTTAAAATTCACTACGTGAATTTACGGTCGACATTTTATTTTCTCTAGTGCACGCAACTATGTAAGTTCAGAAGTCATCCAATATTTTTCTGTCCCAGAACAAAACTAAATCACCTTTATCTTGCACAATGATGTGAGAAATATTATATCGAATTTATTCAGCTGGTGCCCCCGCAACTTCGTACCGGCTGCAGTTTATTTTTTGAAAATCTCACAGCAAATCTACATTTTTTTAGTATAAAAATTAAAGTGTTCTATAGTTTAATAAAGGTTATGATTAACACATCAGGGAAAACCGCATTGAAATCGGTTAAGCCTTTTCTGAGATTAGTAGATTCTGTACAAATAGTTTTTTGAAAAAATATGGGCCTTAGTCAAAGTAACACGTATCCCGTGATTTAGCGACGGCATATGTCAATCCCATACATTTTATTGTTTTAATTAATCTAGGGCCCCAGATACGGTTCTATTCCGATTTATTATAATTAGGTATAGATATAGAATAGAAAATACACTTTTGAATATAATTTCCCGCATTCAAAAACTGTGTCGATGCGTCCCCCATGGAGGAAGGTAAGGTATATTCCAAGGATTCGCCTTGACCCGGCCTGAGCTATTTTCGCACTCGCGTGTTTGAGGGTTACAATAAAGATTTCTTGTCGGCTCGATAATAGTATCGTATATTGTAAATGGATGTGACTATTATTAACAAACATTACGCCATTACAATCTTCTAATATTATAAATGCGAAAGTGAGTTTGGTTGTATGTTTGTTACGGTTTCACGCCTTAACTACTCAACCGATCGTCATGATATTTTGCATACACGTTGTCAGGGATATATACTCGTAAAAGAACATAGGACTTAATTTTTTTTTCACACAGAAAAACTGTTTACAAGGAAGTTGCGGGAAGAAGCCTTAGTCTTAGTCCTACTTAACATTATAAATGCGAAAGTTTGAGAGGTTGGAGGGATGTATGTATGGATGTTTGTTTGTAACTCTTTCAAGTAAAAACTACTAAACGGATTTGGATGAAATTTGGCACACAGAGAGTTTATTACCAGGATTAACATATAACATATTATTTATCTTTAAAAAAAATGTTATGTTCCCATGGGATCGTCTAAAAATGTATAAAAAATTTATGCCACTGTCGCCAAGGCGATAAAGATGTCAGAATATATTACTTTTTCAAGCAGACGAAGTCGCGGACAGCAGCTAGTATTCGTGCATAACTTGAAGTTAATGAAAAATATCGTTTCCATTTTGTTTGCACTAAAATAATATACTGAGTATTTCTATTTACGTAAGTAGTAACACGGTGCTTGTGCTACCCTTCGCGTGCGGTAGTCAGCAATTACGTTTTTAATTTGAATATGTTTTTCCATATAACAATGGTTACCTACCATAAACACGGGAAGAGCTGTAAGCGCTAATGGGATATAAATGTAGCAAAAAGACATGCTTCCGGTAAACAATTTACATAACATTACGACAACTTATTTAGAAGACCCACAAGAAACACTATTTCAAAGACACGAACGACGTCTTTATATTTATGAATGAATGAAGAGTTATATAAAACTAAAGGGTAAAATACCTACCACGGGGAGTAATTTGTGACGGTGATGTTATATGTTTGTGACCTAGACTTAGCAATTGGAAGTGATAATTTTAATATATAAATACAGCTTAGTAAATTATACAGGTAAAAAGAGGATCAATTATTACGTTTTTAGTTTTAAAAATAACTAGGTTGAGGACTTTTAGCTCAAGTGCCAAGTGACACTTATAGAGAACAATATTTCAGCCATATGTAATATCGACGGATCCACCTGGTGGATAGAAGAGAAAAAAGAAGTATCTATGGATCCGCACGTGGATTTAAGAGGAGATAAAGGTATCCATGGATCCACACGTGGATTTAAGAGGAGATAAAGGTATCCATGGATCCGCACGTGGATTTAAGAGGAGATAAAGGTATCCGCGGATTCACATGTGGATTTAAGAGGAGATAAAGGTATCCGCGAATGCCCATGTGGAGCCCAGCTGTGGATCCAAGAGGAAGGAGCCAATATTATTAAATAACTTTGCAACTTATACCAGCCAATGTAGCAGCACGACGCTTTAGTCCCTTTAAGTCTTAGGTAATTAGTCACTTAATAATAAAAGAAAACATCTGTTTTATCCATCAACCCAACGTTCACGTAAAATATTCCCCGTTGTAACCGAAGCGATCTCGTGACCCACTTTCACGGTCGAAGAACCAAATGAACCGCATAAAACGAAACGCCGAAACATTGCACATTATAATAAACATCCATTGTAATTATGTTAAACAAATAAATGGCCTACTATTCAGTTGCCAAGTTTACAATAATTGTTTACGATAAGAAATTACGAGTAACTTATTGTTTACACTAAATACTGGAAGAGCGGTCAGATTGCGGTAGGACAATGTACTCGTAATTAAGAAATAAATTAGTTTGCTCTCTCTGTAAGAGTTAATAATCTCAATCAATAATTATTACATAGTATAATTTGAAGTCGCTTTCCGCGTCTGTCTGTCTGCGGCGGATTTTTATATGGTTTTCACCGTCAGTTAGACAATTTTTCACTGATTTTTTATATCCTTATATATTATAAAACAAATTATGATCAAATTTGAACCAGAGGGCGAACAAAAAATAGTAATCAGTAGCGAGGAACGCTGAAAAACAAACACTAAGTAAACGAAGATGACGAAGAATCACTTTTTCTATGTAGAGATCGTTTCTACAGATCGTTTAGCGAACTCAATCAATTTGCAAACAAAATTAGGGCTTCATGAGTTCTCTCGAATGAGCTAGTTAAAGTCGTTATCTTTCCGACAGTTATGGTAACGAAACGTATGTGTTTTGGCACAGTAATGAATTGTTAATGAACTGAATGAACGCCTATTACGCGACATACGTACATACTTGAAGGGTTGTGAATTGTGATTATCACAGGTTACTCAAAGTTTTAAAGTATTTTAAACAAGCTGTTGCACGCGACTTCGCCCTAGTGACTTTATAAAATGTATAGTCTGTATGTTACACGCTGATAATGTAGCTTTTTAAGGGTGAAAGAGTTTTCAAAATCGGTCCAGTAGTTTTTGAGTTTATTCATTATAAATAAATAAATAAATATCTTCACACATTCCACACAGCACCATCTAGTTCCACAGTAAGCAACTAATGCTTGTATTATGGATACCAGACAGTCAATATACTGCATAGATTACTTTTTTAAATACATACATAGATATTATAAATACAAAACATCCATGACTCAGGTACAAAGGTAAAATGTTAACACATAAACATTTGCCAAAATATACAAAAATACAAATCTTCTATCTCTTTATAATATTATTACTAATATTATACTTTTTACCTGGATTGAACTATAGAATACTTTTTATCTTGGAAAATTCGAGGAAGTTGCGGGTACCAGATAATGCTTGATGTAGTATAGAAACAGTATTTCACAAGTATAGGCAGCTTTTTAAACCTGCTATTCGAAAGCGGTGTATTCAGTGGTGCACCAATAAATAAATTCTCTACAGCGCTTGCTGCTAGGAAGTACTGTGCATAATTTATAGACACGGAGCGTGACCAGCCAGCTTGGCTTGAACAGCGAAATGTTATTAACAATCCAAACGGCGGCGCTTTAAATGGATGCAACTTTTTAATGTCTATTTGAGAAAGTCAGTTCAATGTTGGGTCTTAGGATTCTATAAATAAAATCCGTTTGAATGTTGAATCCTGATAACGGAGTACCTGATAATGCTAACTGATAGAAATTAATTAAGTACATTTTATTTTTATTTATTAATGGCCGGACCATTAATAAATTAAAAAAAAAAAAAAAAAAACATTCCACTTGTATCATAAAGTCGATCGCCACAGGCTGACGATCGACTTTATGATACAAGTGGAATGTAAGCCTGTCAGTCGATCTTAACATAAAAAATTAGCTCTTTTATGTCTTGAAAACATTTTTTGTCATATGAGTTAACTAATATAAAAAAGTTCATACCTTTACAGTTTAAACAGATTCTACAAGAGAAGCTAGCTGGTAATAGAATGACTTGGAGTCCCAACAGTGGACGTTGATAACGCCTTGCGTGCTTCGCTTGTCCTTACCTCGACGTAATGAGGTCTGTGCTGTCCCAGAATCGATAAATTTCTTTACCATAAAAGATTTTTTTTGGGATTCGATATCAGTTTGGGATCTCAGGAACCACAAGTTTTGACCCACTCTACGAAAAAGTGCCCGTTTGACCCGCTAAGTTCACAAACTAAACATTCGAAGTATCTAGTCTATGTCATATAGAAAATGACACTGTGTCTATTCTATTGTTGGAAAACGATCACATAGCAGCAAACAATAATAAACAAAGCTTCACACTATTACATTACGTTGTGACTTCGCGTGTCACCCACCACAACACAATTGAATAAGCGCCGCCGCAAACTGCTACCCATTCATATCTAGTTAACGGAGTCACCCAATGTCAATACTTGAGATAGCGATGTTGATTGTAGATTACATAGTTTATGTCGGGGTTTTATCGTGAAAATTAACGGAAATTTTTAATTGATTACCTGCGACCGTCGGTTGTTCATGAAATAACTAATTTACTCACATATTTGTACAATTGCAAATGCAATCTACACATAGCATGGTTTAAAATAGGTAATTAAGTAGGTCTCATACCCTAACTGGTACAATTTGACTAATAATAACAATTGACTCGTACAAATGACCAATTTTAATTTAAACTAAATGGGAAATTTAAAATATTGTTTATAAATACAAACCCTCAGTTTCATCATATAAAAATGTTCTCCACAAAGAATGCTCACATGTGCCAAATTTCATGGTTATCAGTCAAACGGTGTTGGAGTAATTATATTTATATGAAAACCGCATAACAAACCGTTGAATAATTTGAAATATTAAGGTCGACAGATTGGCAAACTGGCTGAGGGTCCACTCGATGGTAGGTGCCGACTACAGTAGGATTAATGATAAATGATTGGGAGGGCTCTGGCATCCCTTAGTTACTCACTCAACGAAATACAACAACACAATGCTGTTATTTCACTATGTAAGGGGGTGGTTACTGCCGCCAGACGGGCTGCCCAAATGACCCTGCTAGTGGCAGGGCACACTGCGTTAATATTTCTGTTGGAAGATGCTTAAAAGTCTTAGTTTTTATGTAAAATTAAGTATTAAAGAGAAAAATAGATGTTGCTATACACATAGTTTTATTGATATTCAACTTAGATACAATACATCAAATTATATATTATTTTAATGTTTTGAAATAAGAAAATATAAAAAGAGTATATTTATAAAAAAGGTTAACTATCAATTAGTATTTACAACAATTTCATTTTCCAACGCGGACGAAGTCACAACCACCAGGTAGTATTACGTACGTAATACTAAGCAATAGCTCAGCTCTCGTACTAAATGAGCGATAATTCTGGTTTCATTATAACTCATTAATAGTAGGTATTATCGAATCGATTACAAAAATAATAAAATAAGACGTGCAACATTTATGTATAATAAAATTTTAAATAGTTACTTAAAGCGGTTTATGTACCCCCATTAGTACAAAGCGGTTTACCAGTTGAAAATGTTTCCACGGAGAGTGCTAAGTTTGCCAACGTTGACCTTTGCAATGTATCCTCTTGAATGAAGCAATTATGTCGTAAGGACGTGGTAGGAACCTTGCCGTCAATTTAGTTTGAGATAACATTGTTTCAGCTTCCCGATGATATCTATGTACATAACGTTTAATGGCAAGTAGCTAGATGCTATTCAGACATACCATTTCATTATCATGTACATTTTATGTAAACATAGATACGTGAAAAATTAACAAAAAATTCACCAAAAAAACTTACTATTACTATTACAATAAACTTTATACCCAAAATATTATAAGTTTTTGTGTTTTTATAAGTTACAAGCTGTTGCACGCGACTTCGTCCGCGTAACTTTATAGCTATTTTTAGGTGAAAGAATTTTTAAAATCGGTCCAGTAGTATTTTTGAGTTTATAATTACAAATACACTTGACAAATATTTTCTCTTAATATTATTAATATAATATAATAATTATAAAATAATAATTTAAAAAAATATAATAATTATAAATAAATATACAAGTTTTTGTTTATATATATATTGCTATTATTAAAATTAATAGAGTTAGGGAGGTTAGAAGGTAAGGGTTGATTCTTTTTGGCTCACTGTGATTGTTTAGACATTTACCTATCAACTCTTGCAGTTCGATCACAGAGTAAAACAATTCCTAGGTGCGGGAGAGAGAGAGCAAATGCCGCAGCTTAAAATAAACACATCGAGGGCAAACGGACACACACTCACGCGAGCTTTTTATAACGACATTCGTCTTGCGAGGTGCGACACCCGTCATACGGTTCTGATAGGCTACTAATGGCTCTTGGCGAGAATTATATTTTTTATATTCGACGGGAGAAACAAAACACCTCCAAGGGAGAACCGTTCCGATCTCGAAGATAGAATACTTAACTCCTAATGGAATGCTAATTGGTGAAGCTGTGTTAAAAATCCTTACATACCCAATGGAATTTAGATACAATAATTTCGAGAATTTCTTTAGGAGGATTTTATATGTATGGACATTATAAATTCTAATCAAATTGTCAATCAAGCCTTCAAAATATTTTTAGGCTGGGGCGAAAAAAGGTATGTTGATATACTGTTAGTGGCAGCGATTATTATCAGCAATTCACAGAATATTTGATGAGTATAGATAGGTGTTCCACATAGAGCGCTAGGTATATGAACAGCCACAGGGTCCAAATCCACTGTTATCCTGTGACTTCAACGTTGTCAGAGATTTTTCTCAGATACTTAATATCTCAGTTACAAATTTTATTTCGCAAAGAAATCCTTTATAGTCCTTTAGAATACCATAGATCCGCCCATAGAGAGTTCAGCCAAATTCAGCTTTTTATAAGGCCAACAGTTTGGTTGGAGCTTCAGCAGTTAGAGGCCATAAAGGAAAAACAATACAAAAATAATAAATAAATAATGCATTAATGGATGTAATGTTTGCTAAAGACAAAAAAAAAACCGTTTATTTCATAAGTTCTATTGTAAATTTTGATTACCTATATATTTTTAAAGGTCAAATTACAGCAATTAGACTTGGAAGTATTACTTACAAGCTGTTGCTTGAAACTAAGAGTAGGTTACAAGATAAATTGTCCTCAGTGTATACTCTAAACCATCTTAGGACCCGACTAATGGTTTGTCATTAAAAACCATCCTACATAATATTACTACATTGTTGTAAAGGGTGTACCGAACGTGAACCTTAAAACCGCGCGTAATATTCTCTTCAAAATTTCGTTGGCGGCCGTTCCAACGCCACCAAAAAAAATCAATAATATGCAAATTCCGAAACAAAACAATTATTTATTTGCAATTATAAAAGTTACAATTTAAGTTATCAAAAAATCAGTCGATTAATTTGGTAACCACGTCATTCACTGTAAAACGTTAATTGGATTAAATATAACAAAAACAACCCATTTAGAAATGTTAATTACAGAGTAACAGAAATTATTTTCTCCAATTGATTAAACATGAAGACTTAAAAATGATAAATCTGGAATGATAAAAATTGACTATTTGATCATATCTCTATATAATATATAATAAAAATTACGTGTCATATGTTCCTCCGCGATGAACTCCTAAACTACTGAACCGATTTTGACCAAACTTTGTAACTATATGTCATTTGGTCCAACTTAAAAGATAGGATATATTTTATAAAGTTACGCGGACGAAGTCGTGTGCGTCAGCTAGTATTATATATGTGTAAGATCGGGGCTCGCTCTGAATATGTTGTAGTTAAACCGTACGCCTAATAACTATAATATTTTCAAACAAATCTTGCAAACGGAACAAATTACATAGATTACTTACTTATTTCTTTTTTTTTTTTTTTTTTTTATAAAACCATATTAGGATGTAACGTAACTAACTACTAGTAACTAGTAAACTATTATCCAGTATCTATCTAACTAGTATTCTATTTGAAAATTATATAACTATCCGCATAGGTGATAGACTAAACTCTTTAAGAAAATCCACTATTCTGCTTTACATTTTAGGGTTGACAATTTTAACTATCGGATGCAGCTTATACACGCGGCAAACATACATGTTAAGCCGAGAGAAGTCGCGGGCAAAAGCTAATCCCACCTGGTTAGTGATAAACGTTGCGTACACGCAATCGACTAGTGTGAAAGAGCGCTAATTCGCGTATCCGTTCGAAATTTGTGTTGGCTCTTAGCTGGCTTGTTTAACCAAACGCTTGTGTTTAGACAACGCGACTGGATATAGACGCATAGTTTGAAATGTTTACGCGTTTAAAAACGTTATCGGAGGACTGAATTTGTTTTGCTTATTTTTAATTACATGCATAAATTAGGCGATATTCAATATCCAAAAAAATTAAAAAAAAAAAATAGTCGTAAGAATTTAGTCTTTAAATTTGTAGCAAGTAAATTTTTGGAGCCGGTGGGAACAATTTTATATTTTTAAATAATATTTAATAACCAATAGCATTCTGAAAACAATTATAGATAAGGTAGACTGTCCCATACAAAAATTTTGGATGCGACTAAACATGACATACAGCAAAATTAATAAGTGATTTTTGCAGTACCTGTACATTTTAAATACCTTTGTTTCGTTTGTAAATATTATATTATTATTATTATTATATTATTATTTTGTTAATAGATAATATGGATACTATATCTGAAATAAATTATTATTATTATTATTATTAATTTTATTCTTGGAACTGCTGGATCGTGAGAAAAATCGTGGAGCTAGTGGGAATAAGCCGACTAATTAATTTGTGTACCCGTCATTAAGAGCATAGGTCAGAAATAGATTTTGCCAATATTATCCGCAAAATTATCCGAAAGTTCAAAATTATCCGCAAATTAAACGTGATATGTCTACTTGATCTAATCATACGCCAAATTCCGCAACAAGACTGCATAATTGCTCCTTAATAAAAATGCTCAAGCAAAAATGTAATTAATAGCCAAGCGAGAAAATGCAATTTGCTCCGAACAACGTTTAATACCAGTTATGGACGTCCGTTTTCTTGTTATAACTTTACAAGAATCTACAACTGTGGCGCAACTCTCGGCGAACAGTTAACTTCGAAGTTAAAGGACGCTTGTTACATTTAACACTGTTGGACTGAACTTGGTTAATTGTGGCAAATGAAGTGTATACTAACTAGCCTTTATCGGATACGATTTATTTCTGTTCAGGCATTGACGCTAACCAGCGATTACGCTACAGGGGGACCAGGATATCAGAGCTACTTTATACATTTTGAAGTTGTATATTATTATGTTGTTGAATAAGATTAGTATACCTCTTTGAGTATATTGGAGAAAAAAAAAATACAGACAAGACAGATATGTTCCTGTAACTCTTTTCTTACTTAGTATAATTTGGAATCGCTTACATAGTATAAAATGTAAATATTTATGTGTAAAGACGACTTGATTGATTCAGATTTGACTGCCTGCTGTGCCAGAGTTTGCGGGTTCGATCTCCGCTCAAGACAAATATATTTTGTATGCATGAATATGTCTGTATGGTAGGTATGTCTTGGTATGGGCGTTTTCTGTGTCTATGTATGTATTTTCAAGAATATAAAGTAGTTATATGCGTGTATCATTTTTATCAGTTGTCTATAGCACCGATAGTACAAGTACTGCTTAATTTTTGGCAAGATGGCGCTTTGTAACATGTCCTAACAAAAATAAATAAAATAAAATAAATAAGTTAAACCGTGTTTGATTGCGTTGGATTTATTTACAAAGGAAATAATTGCTTATTTTTATTTAAGACACTTCTTTTTGAAGTGCCTTATCAGGTTTCCCCGACGTTGGCGATCACTCTCGAAAAGACCTCTCTATCACGCGCCACTCGGAACATCTCTTCCACTCTCGTCATTTCGTATTTAACACTTATTTAAAAGTACATAGTTTACTAAAGTATATAGTTACTAGTTTACTAAAAAGTATAAAATATTAATAAAGTGGAAGTCATTTTACAAAAAATAAAATTAAACTTAACGTTGATTAATTCATTTATGGAAACATATTCGCGATGAAATGAAAACACGCGAATATAATCATTTCCATTTCAACGTACGAAACACATCGATTTTAAATGGCGTGCTTATTGAGTATTTGTACAGTATTACATTACATTAGTCGGTAATAACAATTCGCGGTCTGTACGAAAATAAATAATAATGAAACAGCAATAATATTTGTGCTCTGTGAAACATTTTTTGTTCGCTTCATGACTAGAACTATATATTTAAAAATTAAATAAACACCGACAAAAATCTTTTCTTTATTTAGTAAAAAAATATATATTTTCGTACAATAAACAGTAACGACGAGCAGGAAAACCGTTCACATGAAAAAGTAATCAATGGAAAAACGTCAGATTCCTGTGGGATTTTCAAAAAACGAACTACAGCGCGTACGAAGTCACGGGCACCAGCTATATTTAAAGTTATATAGATATATTATATTTGCTCTTTAGAATATCTTATATTTGCGATTTGTGAAACGAAAAATAAACAGCGTTCTTTTTGTAATTTTTTTTTAATGTTAAGGTCGACAGATAGGCTGACACTGTCCACTCTTGATGGTAAGTGGATAACAAAAGCAAAGCCACAGGTGCTGCCAATACGCTGCCGCGCTGCGCTGCTGCAAGGACAAGGGATAAGGGAGGGATGAGGTAATGGTATTAAGTATGGTGTTATTTCACGGTAGTCTCATGTAAGGGGGTGGTTACTGCCGCCAAACGGGCTGCCCAAATGACGCCACTACTTATCGTTTTCAATTGCGATCCAATTTATCCTTTTCGGTTTTATTTGAGCGTTTTTATTTAATTCTAATTAGGTAAATGAAGTCTATTTGCCATTGAGACTAGAGAGGCGTATATAATTAACAACAATTCATAACATTTGTAAGAAGGTAATATAAAAAGCGGTCAAACGTATAAATCCATTCACTTTTTACTCACGTCAATTTGTCGTTGAATCAAGGCAGATAGCAGAAACTATTTACCTGAAATAGAGAAAAAAATATTACTCAAATCTTCATCTATACTTCCATACTAATATTATAATAAATGTATGTACTCTGTCTGTCTGTTACCTTTTCACGTCTTAACTAATCAACCAATTATCATGAAATTTTGCATACACGTTGTCAGACACATTATTCCAGGCTATATATTTGTATACTAACTCCCCCAAGTTTGTTAAAAAATACTATCAACCGAACAAAGGTGATTTGAAATCGGTAAAGAACTACTAGAATTAGTGGATGAGTTTTAAAAAGAAGTGATGGTTTTTTGAATTTTTTTTTAGACATCATTTACATTAGGATATAATAGAAACTTGACCAAATAGAAACTTGAAATTCAACATCACCCTAGAAACATTTAACAAAGAAACATTTTAGGGAACTATAAAACCGGTTCTCAATTTTGAAAAGACCTTTTTAGGGTCCGAAAGTACCAGTACAAAATGTTCAAGTATTGATTTCTTTAAAAATATGTATATATTATTTATAATTTATGTTTTTGATGATATTATATTTTGTAAAGTCGCCGTTCGCTTCTGTCTGTTTCTTCGCTAACTACTTCTAAACCACCCAACGGATTTTAATACGGTTTTCACTAATGGAAAGAGCCATAAAAGAGGACAATTTGCAGAAAAAAACTTCCATGCGAAGCCGGTGGTGGGTCGGTAGTTTTATACATAAAAAAAATAGGTGTAATCGAGTTCTCATGAATAGAAAACCTGCGCTGGTCTTCCGTTAGAGCCGATGGTGAGTTTGTCATCATCTCGTAATATTTATTCTAATAACTGTGTTACAAAGTTCACTAACCCATGATAGTGGTTTTTTTTTTCTTCAGATATTTATTTATATATTACTTAGTAGTAAAATGGTCACGTTCTCTTTTAATTTTATTGTAATTTCAGTCTAGTCTGGGTGTCGTAACGCGAACGCTGCTATTGCATTCGATTGCACACTTAAAGCAACAACGTTAGTAGGAAACAAATTTAATGGTCAGCCATCAATCGAAAGGATAAAAATGATTTTTATGGACTCTCCTTTCGTCTGTACACTTAAATCCATACTTCCTTTTAATATTATACCTAAATGAGAAAGTCTCTTTTATTATTATTCATGGGTTTGCTTTTGGCCAGCATCTAGCCGTGCGGCAAAGACGAGGCCGACGATGGAGCGAGCTCACCAAAGAAGATTTCTATTCGTTCGAAATTCAAAAATTTGGGTTATTACCGTTATTACACAGTGTCGATAATAAATTTTATTTATATTTTCTTGACGATTTCTATTCAGTTGCTAATCCGCCGAGTTGAGAAAAGCCATAAGAATCAACCACTTTATAAATAGACAACGGTTTACACCTAGCTATGTTACCATCGAGTGGCCCGTCAGCCTGTTGATGACATTTATACATAAAAAAAGCATATACAATCTAACGAACACTTGTTCTGGAAACAAAGGCCGAACGAATTTAAAAAAATAAAATAACGAAACATGCAGTTTAGTTCAGAAGAAAATTCAATATTCAATCAATTCACGTAACTACAGGCTACCTGGATAACTTTGAATACTTTTTTAACGTTTCTACGCTTACAAACAAATATTACAATGCACACACTCTTACTAGCTGGTGCCCGCGACTTCGTCCGTGTTGAAAAATATAATACCTACATGAGAAAATATCCTGACATCTTTACTGTTGTGACGATGGTGACACTGCCACGGCGACAGTAGTGCCCAACTTTTTTCAAGTACTCGGGAACCTAACATTTTCCAAGTATACATATTATATATCTTATATGTTAATTCAGGTAATAAACTATTGTGTATCTGTGTGGAATTTCATTTAAATAGGCTGAGCCGTTTTTGCGTGAAAGAAAAACAAACATCCATACACATCCATCCTTTCAAACCTTGTATTATTCAAAGTTAAACAGAAATTCAAAGTTACCGGGGTTGACTATATATATATTGGTAAAATAACATACCTACTCATAATGTCAGGGTTCACAAACCTGTTTCCGAGACGCGTTCGTTTGCCGCCGGATTAGCAAATATTGTACATTCAAAATAGGACAGCTAGAGCATAAAAATAGTCATATTCAACAATAATGTACCTTACACCAAAGGGAGCCAGCCAAGCTAATAAAGAGGATACTGAACAGCTTTTGTTGTCGTGTACCTAACAATTACACAAGAGTATTTTTAGAATACGTTATCCCTAAAACGGTCTTAGGTTGTACGTCGAATTTTCCCTTTGAGTGTGTGTGTCGAAAAGTATTACACGATCTCGACTATACTAATAAATGAAAAAGTAATCATTATCAGCTTAGTGGTTTAAAAATACAGGCATCATATTTTTCAGTAAAACAATCATCAACATTATCATCAGCTTGTGTTTCTCCACTGCTGGACATTGGCCTCTCCCAAGGCTCGCTACCACTCACGGTCTTTTGTCCTTCGCATCCAGCCGCTTCCTGCGAAGCTTTTCAGGTTGTCTGTCCACCTGGCCAATTCGTGACCTCCATTCGAGAACTCTCCACCCCATTTATACGTTGCTACTTCAACTTGCTAATTCTCAGGACAACCTTGGTTCAGTAGAACAAACTTTATTTTTATAATTAGTTATAGAGCAGTTATTTTTAGTGACAGATTAGTCTATAGAAAAGTTTGAAACAATCCGAGCCATGTCTTGTTCCGTACACACATATGGCTGTATTGAGTAACACAGTTCATTCCGAAAGCTTATATACCCATTTTTGCATACAATGTTACAAAAACGTTTTCCATGACTTGCACAACCATTTCCAATTGGATTGAACGATTCGCTTCACAGGAACACGAAGGCATTAAGTGTATTTGATTCGTGCGATAAAAATTTTGTATGTATTGTCAACGTTATTCTGGATGCCCAATAAATTATTTAAATATTGACTCAAATTAAATATGTATTGAATTTTATTAAATGTAATAAACCTATTCAATGTATGCTCCCCTTCAGTAGGTAACTTATTTATGTACTCGTACTATAATATTATAAGTGCGATGTTTGTAACGCCTTCATGTCATAACTACCTACTAAACAGATCATCATGAAATTTTTCATACACGTTGGTTGGTACTTAGGTACAAAAAAGGACATAGGGTACCTTTCATCCAGAAAAAGTACTGTTCCTGAGGGACACGGACGAAGTCGCGGGCAAAAGCTAGTGATGTTATATTTGTGTATTTTATGTAAGCAAAAAATGAAATCAGACGACTTCAAATAAGCAGTGTCCTCCGAAATACCTTAATGACTTAGTTCTTTTGGTTTTCAATGCCCTACATTAAAGAAATACTTTGGAGAAAAACTAGTCAACAGAGTTTTAGATAAACAATGGGGAACAAGAAAGACTATGATTCTTTTCGAACTTTGAATGTACCGGTAGATGTCACACAGGCCGCCTAAATCACTGGGTCCATTCAATCCGTCTTTAATTAAGACATTGCGACATTGAAAGTGAACACTTAAACACGTAACATTAAAAGCGATTTTAAAACATCGGTGTCGGTTATACTTAGGTCGTTAAACGTACAGCATTCTCGCGAATTCAATGATGTAACACCCGGTCTGCGACCTCGGACAAAGGTAATGCACTAGTGGGCCTCTTGGAATACAATTTCGAGACAAATTATAGTCAAAATGTATGGTCGGAGTGCATTTAGTGATAATTTTCTATGACTTCATAGAACTACTTAGAGCTATAATAATAGATATTCATGTCTCGTTAAGCCGTGGTGAGTCAAATGATTTCTGTCTATGAGACACAGTTGCAACTAATTACTTTAGGATGGTTTTAGTTTGTTATTTTGTTAACTGATGCTGGAAAAAAAAAAACCATAAAAACACAGTACCTACCTACTGTTCCCGAGGGATCAACGAAGTCGCGAACACAAGCCAAGCACAAACTATTAATGTTATTTTGAAAGTGTGTTTGTTACGCTTTCACGCCTTAACTAATCAACCGATAACCAAAAAAATTTTCATATTAAGTACAAAAAAATGTACTATACTCTACGAGCTAGTTTCATAATCTACCTACAATATAATTATCGTACGAAGTGACGTTTGACTGTGATGTCGAGCCTAAAATGAAGTATAGGTACAATGAGGTCACAGGCATTTTGGAAACTTAATAAAGATTTTATAATGGAGTTTGCGTTATTGGGCCAATATAAAACACAGTGCGATAATTACTTATTGTCAAGCGGCCATCTTGAATCATGACTCACGGTACACATAACATGCAACTCCTACGCATGCCAGACACCGATTCGTGAGGCCAGTATACATCAAAAATTGTACACACAAAAAAAACTGAAACGCGACTGGATTATAACACTGATTCATTATTGATGGAAGTTTATGTAATTTTGGGATATTATAACGCATGTAACGCGCTACGCCACGGAAACATATATAAACAATTAAACACACAACCGATGTGTTAATTAAAGGTTATATAAATATAGAATCTTTAGTTTATATTTTTTATGTTAAGGTTGGATGACGGTCCGCTTGAGGCTGACGCTTTTCATTTCAGTACACTTTCAGTCTTGTGGCATTCATCATCTTGTGTTCCCTCGGGAACACTACTTTTTTTCTGGATAAAAGGTACCTATCCAAAGTTTCATAATGATCGGTTGATTAGTCAAGGTGTGAAAAGGTAACAGACATAATTATGTACAGACAGAGTTACTTTCACATTTATAATATTAGTTAGTAAGTTAGTATTAGTATGGATAGCACTCACTAAGATCGATAACGGTACAGAAGGTTCAAACACGAGCAACTATTCGTCAATAAAGGAATTTGGTAAACAAATGAATTTAACTCAATGTACAAGCTATACACTGTATACATTTGCGATTATTTGCGACTCAATGGGGTTATGTTAATCAAATGCGCCCTCTCTCTTTCTCTCTAACGCACTAGTTCGCATTGTTATCCTTTCTTAAATCATAAATATTAATAGGGAAAATAATGTGGGTGTACTGGCTGAATATTAAATAAGATGTTTCAACAATGTTATTTACTTCGTTCGTTTAATATTTACTGTACCAAACAGCACAGAGTAAGTATCCTTGTGCCTTACATATTACAAGCTACAATTAAAATTATAACCTAACCCCTGATTTTCTATTAAGCCCAAACACGCTATATCTGCTGTAAATTGCTGAGGAGTTGATTATTCCGCAGACTACTCGATGCTGCAGCGTTCAGGTTATAAGGTTACCATGTCATGGAAATACCACCTAAGTAACAGTAGGTAAGTACTTATACCAAATTTCACATCAATCGAACATGTCGAGAAGTGAAATCCCTTCGTCACACACGCTCTTTATAGTAGGTATTAAGTTATTCAAGTTCAGATCTAATCTAAGTATACGAATGTTCCATAATTGGATGCAATGCAACCTAGTCTCATTTGGGTATGATTTGCGCTGTCGTCAATTTAATTGGTTTTGAATTTGTTAAATAATGGGTTTTGTCCGCAAAATAGTAGATCTGTCGGCAAATTGTAGTCGCCAAACAATATGAAAACAATTCCATAATAAATCACATATATTCATCGGGATATATTATCAATGATCAAATAAATAGGTTTGTATTTATTATAATTGGTTTGTCCTGATAACTGTATAATGAAAATAATTGAAAACGATCATTAAAAAAATTAAATATGTCACCTAAAGTTCCAAAAAAACCTATTATTGTAGATAGTATTTAACCACTTTTTACATTACTTTTATACCTATTATACAGGTTGTATGTATGTAAGATATGTGGTTTTACTAAAAGGTAGTATTTTAGAAAAATATGTGGTTTAGTAACAGATATCTACATTTGTAGTAGTTTATTTGGGGTGTTGTACCGATTTATCTTTTATTATAATTTACGTAATAACTTCGTAAATTATAATAAACTATAATTTACGTAAATTTCTAGTAGAATTTGGCTTCGCCCCTTTAAACATTTTTTCATTAAATTTATAAACTGAACTTTTAACAGTATTGGTAACGAATTGTATTATTTGATAACTGAAAAAATAAAATGTAACTACTGTACTGGTGACAAAATAACAAATAAAAAGAAGTCACAATCTGGCGACGATAATTCATTTATTTGCTGTTATTTTGAGTACGAAGTTAAGGGACAAACCTATTATTTTCACAACAAGGTTTATTCATAGGACAAACTACCATTTTTTTAAAAATACATTTGTTATTTTAGATACATATTCACATTAATTTCCTAATTCATAACTGGCGACACATTTATTTAATTGACAATGAAAATATTTTGTGCCGATTGATGACAAAATATAAATTTTGATGACGGAAAATATAGTTCTCGTTTCAATTTGTTTGTTATACACATTAAGAAGTGGCTTGTAAGAGGAACATTGTTACAAGTTCGTTCAACTTACAATGAGTTAGTGGTTTTCCGTCATTATTAGTTCGAAAGTTAGTGTAACGTTCATGTCAATAAGGGACAGACCTTTCATAGTATATAATGTATCCAATCGATTTATGTAATTAGAAGACCTAACAAAATACAATGGGTGAATAAGTTATTATGGTATTCCGTGGCTATAATTAAAAATTATAAACTAACCCCCCGACTTTCTATTGAGCCCAAACACGCTATATCTGCTGTAAGTTACCGAGGAGTTGGGTATCCTGCAGACTATTGATGCTGTACCATCAAGTCAAGGTTACCATGTCATGAAAATACCTCCGAAGTAACAGTAGGTTTGTAAGATCCTTTAGTAAACCAGGAAACGGGCTGGTTATCTTCAAACACCTGAATAGATCTTCATAAATTTTAGCTAAGGACTATCACGACCACGTCAGACTTCAAACAAACAAACAAAATTGAACAAAATCGGTCCATTTGTTTGGGAGCTATACGATGCCACAGACAGACAGACAGATCCACGACACACATGTCAAACTTATAACACCCCTCTTTTGCGTTGGGCGTCAGGGGTTAAAAAATAAGAAAGTGAGCCATGTGAAACTTATAATGGGATTTTAATAACATCAAATATTAAATGAGCGCTGATATTAAGGCGTTCATTTTTAGTGATGTAGTAGTGGCAATAAAACCTTTACAAGACAAATTTTACAGGGCTGCTCAGCAACAAGAGGTCAGGCGTTATATTGCTTATATATATAAATTTATCATAAAAAAATGCCACTACGCTCAGCCGGAGACTCCCACCTGGTTTTTAAATGTAAATGTCATCAAAGTTGACTTCTGATCCCTTACGCAAACTCTGGTTTCAGTACTTGGTGACATAATGGAATGTCCAATTATATTACATCCAATTACGACACTTGTTAGTCGGTCAGAATGTTGTTTTGACCTAGATTATTCTTAATAACTCAGTTTTTAGTACCTAGTTACCCGTCTGAAAACAGATTTTGTGATAAGCAAATTTTTTTAACCCTTATAGTTAAAAACCATGTAGAAAAGTTTTCTGGGTGAATTTTTCACCGGAAGTCCTGAACAATGTAATATATTATTTAAGAATGTTATTGAAAAAATTCTGCAACTTTGTTAAAAATCTCTTATTTAAAAAATGGCTTGGTCCCATATCATGATGAAGTTAGTTTCTCTATTCAAATATAACACTTAAAATTATCGACATCTATAATAATATAATATTAAAAAGTGAAGCGTTCCAAACCGCTAGTATGATAACGCAATTACAAATAATGTATTAGGAATGCCCGTACAAATCTCTTTAAAACTCACGAAATCTGCTCAATACGAAATCCATTAATGAAGACAGAGGAGCCGTTTAGGAACACAATTATTCTGCAAGCAAATAGGATTGTCTTCGTGACTTTCCCCTATTAAATAGTGAGGAGTAATTCAGTGGTAAATTAAACTCCCTGGGCGGGTCTTAGGGTTGCTATACATACGAGTATAGCAGAGCGTTATTCGTCGAATGTCTACCGCCCGGCTTTGCCGACACGGCTATAAGCAGGCCTTTTATGTCACTTCTTTTTTGGGGGCACGCTAATTCTCGAAAGTTGTAAGTTCATAATTTTTTGTACCCCCTCCCCATTCCTTTCCACCATTTTTGAGGAAAAAATTTTGAGGAAAATTTAAAGAAAAAAAAAAAAACTGGAAATAAAACGTGAACTTATATTTAGGTGAGTAACAATATAAAAAAGTAACTCCTTTGGGGCACTGTATAGTGCACTATATATTCCACGTGCTCCTACAAAAAAACCCTGGCTATAAGTATAGCAATTTGTCGCACGTTCATCTACACTATTCGATTCTAATTGTACCGCCCGGCTATGCCGGCCCGACAATATATATAGCAACTCTTAGCGATAACTAATGGAACAGTTCACTGAAACGTTAGATATACTGTTCTTTTATTTAACAATGCGAAATATTTCACCTTAATATTTAGCATATTTAGCATTATTTAGAAGAGGCAGGGTAACGACTTTATTTTATAATAGCTGTTGTTCTTTTTTTTTCTCTTTATAACTAATATTAGTTATTAAGTGTTTATAAATAAGCTAATAAATTTAGTCTTTTCTTCGTGTGTTATGTAGTTAAATATTGTGCCGAATTTATATAATTGCCGACACAAACTACATTCTTTAAAGGATAGGCGACCTTATATTGACGCAGTCTTCTTATATAAAATAATAAATAATCACATCGATTCTTCTTCACTTTTAGAATGTATTCACTTCAATGTAGCAAAACTCAGAACAAGATCAAGTGATACATTTCATATTCCCTACTGTTGAACTAATCATTCTAAAAATTAGTAAGAATTTTTAGAATGTTCTAAGTATCACTACAATAAGATTCTAAATGATTTTGACATATTTTCCAACAATTTGAATTCTTATAAAAAGAAAATTGGCGAATTAGTTTTGAAAAATTAATTTTATCACATAGAATATTCTCTTCTTTTTCTTTTTTAGTTTTATAATAATTTTTTTTTAATTAATAAATAAATGTAAAAATATAATTTTTATGATTCTTTAGACCTATTTGTATATAATCTATAATATATATATTTTTTAAATTTATGGCTGTATGTAATCTTAATAAATAAATAAAAAAAACAAATTGAAATTTAAAAAAAAAAAAATTGTACTATCCTCATATTTGATGAAAATTTCAAATATTAACACTGCGCCTCAGATTATGTTCATAACTGGACCAAATAATTGTTGGGCGCACCCCAGGGAAGTTTTACGTGTTCTTGTAGATGAAGCGGGCCATTTGTCATCGCCACTTTCCTCATAGAAACGAAGGGCATTCCCAAATCCGCCCGACAAACGGCGACATTATTCTCGTCCATTTAACGGGTTTGTCCGAATCTTTCTTCCGAATCTTCAGACATTTTTTTTTGTGATAACTATTGAAGCTTGATTGAAGCTGTTACTAACTGGAAAAGTGAGTCCTTCTGTCAGTTTGTTTTCACAGCAAATTAAATTTATGAACTAGCAACGCATTAAACTTTTTGTAATGTAAAAAATATACTAGAAAAATATGCATTGGCAATTAATCTTAGAAATGATAACTACTTTTTGTAAAATTATTCAAAAATATTTTTTCAAAGGTTATATTAGGTCAGGTATATATTTATTTATTTTAATGATAAAACAATACAATGATTGTCACAAAAATATCAAATTTAATAATTTGAAACTATTCAATTATAAAAAAATTATATTTGAGAAAACGTTTAAAATTAACGAGAAAAGTTTTAAATTAAAAAAAAAAATAAACTTTGTGCATAAGACCAAATTTAGTCTCTTACAAATTATTACCTCATAGTTGCTACAATATTAACATAAATTAGGATACAAGTATAAAGATAAACAAATTGATTTGTTCAAATTAGAGCCCATTTCTCTATGCCTTGCCTTAGCCCTACTATGGTCGGCAGCGCACTTGCAGCACTTGTGGCGTTGCTTGTGTTATAGGTAACAGTAGCCACATACCATCAAGTAGACCTTTACAATTGGTGTTTTTGTATTTAAAAAAAATGATCCGCGGTCCCCTCATTACAATTCAGGTAACGTGAGACCTTCGACATAGCGGACAATGGCGTCACCTATGCGCGAGGGTTGGCATGTTCTATTCGCGTTGTGATAATGTGACGCACGCGCCGAGCGCCGCCGTATGACGACGCCACCCGCCGTCAAGTCATCGGTGTTCGGCGCTCTTTAAATACCCCTGCGGATCGCGTAATAAAAAGCATCTGGAAGATCGTCACGAGCGGCGGGGTAACGGCCGTCTAGTCGACATATTTCAGTCCAAAATTACTCTCGCATACCCCCTTTCCCCGCCCAACCACACCCCTCTCCAGTCGGGAGGATGCATTGCCAAATTGCAGCCAACTGAGAACATTACAAGGGGTGTTTGGATCTTGTAGGCTCGCTTTATGGGCAACTGTATTGAGGGCAAGTGCCTAGCCTACTACGTATTGTCCTCATTGTGTGTGCCACAAGATAGAAAAGATTTATAGCTCTGAATGAATACTTAATATAGACCGCATATTACATGTTGGTGGGTTGCCAGGGAAATTTTTATATAATAACAATTACAAATAGTAATAAAAAATATCAAATTTGATTAATATTTAACTAGCCCTTTTAATAAGCAAATACTTCTTCTTCAAACTCCCATAAGATATGGGAGTTCGAAGATTCAAGTTGAATTCAAGTCTTCCAGTGAGGACATCTCCAGCATCCAGATTGAAATGATTGAAGCGAATGTCGTTCACTTCAATCATTTCCGATAACTTCTAGTTCTCATCTTTGCACACAATTTATATTAGGCGACTTTTCAGGCATTATGAATTATTTATATGATTCTGTGACTTTATGAATCTTCTCCCTCACTATATTCATTTCAAGATAATCGTGAATTTCCAGTTTGGACATGTACCATAGATCATTCAATATGATTTCAAAAAATCACATTTTCTGTTTGGTGCAATGTTGAAGATGTTAAGTGGAGTATATTTTAAGAGGATTCCTTTTAAAGTTTACAGTTACCATAATTTTTAGAATACATTCATCTGCTCTGGCACACTGTTCCTATGTTTTATTTAATTGTATATTTTCATTTATAAAATGATAGATAGTACAGTAGTTAAAGCAAATATAATGTAAGAGAAATTTAAAACAAATATTAATTTATGAAAATTACATTGCATTAAAGTAACTTTATGCCTTGGAACTATATATAATTAAAGACGGACTTTAGGGTGCTGGTTCAGTTAGTTATTAAAATTGTAAAAAATATTGGTATAAATTTTTAATAGTGCAGCCTTAACTTGAAATTAAGAATTAAGCTAATCCTTGAAATTTGTCATTCTCAATAGGTCAATTTCAGAGCTGCAAAATAAGTATAGTAAAAATTATTAATGTATAAATTGAACCAAATCTATGATTCTATCGTTATGTACCTAAATACAAATTATATTATAAATTTATAAATTTTATTATTAATCAGTAAATCAGTCAATCGGAAACATACTTATGTTCTTAGGCGACAGTAACTACCTACTTTCAAGTGCACCATCAGCCTGCCTGCCAGCTACCCTTTATAATATAAAAAATATATATAGATTTTCTCCAGGTGAAATAACCATTAAACATAAATGGGGTTGGAAAGTCGATGGTTTATTAAGACTGATTATTTAATGTAACATGTTCATAAACAAATAAGTCAATTTTGAAACAGTTAATAACTAGTATGACAATACTAAGTAATTATGTAGTCTGATGAAATAGAAATATGTCTCATCATGATTGAAGACACAAATATCTTCAATAATGTCCCTTTAATATTTGTTTCCATTAATATAATAGCTACATAAGTTTAAGCAGTTCACCGGTGAGCTAATGAAAAAACTGTAGGTATTCAATCAATCACACATTAACATCAATCAAATTGATATAGTTAGTTAAATATATGATGACCTCCAAAACAATTTTCAAAGAATTGTTCTATTAATCCAGCAGATAAGGAAAAAAATGAGATATGGTTGTGTAATTGACATGGTTTTATGTGAATATATGTTATGACTAATATTTTGTTTGAGGGTATTAATTTGTTATACTAGCTATTGCACGGGCTTTCTTCCGCATAACTTTTTAAAATATAGCCTATGTTACTCACTGATAATATAGCTTTCTATAAGTGAAAGAATTTTTAAAATAAGTCCAGTTGTATTTGAGTTTATTCATTACAAACTAAAATACAAACTTACAAAAATAAAAATTTCAATATGCCAAAAAATTCTTAGAACCTTTACTTAGCTATTGAGTGGTGTAATTAAATTTTGGATGTAGATGATTCGTACAGCTACAGTATCGAAATGTATCATCAGTTTTCTGAATTACCTCCCACAAAGGAAGCAAATTTACACATATTGATGTCAAAAAATTTCTTTACTAAAATACCTACTAATCTTCCACTTTATATATAACACACACATTATAGAATATAGTAATATACATAGAATATACAATGTATTAAAATTAAAATAAGTACACTTTTTTATTGTCATAATCTAAAGTTTTGAAATAGTTACAGTTCAAGATTCTCCACTAATTTCTTCTAAACCCCGTTATGATTTCTTTTTGATATGGTTTTCACTAATAGAAAGAGCGGTCAACAAGGAAAATTTGTGTAAGTACATAATTTGCAGAAAAAAATTTCATCCATGTGAACTGGGGGTGGGCCGCCAGTATAATATATTATAGTTATGTCTGTTCTAGTTTTAATCTTTTGCTAAAAGGTTGGAATAACTTACTGTAAAAAGTTAATGTATCAGTTTTTTAATTGTTTAAATTGAAAATAAACAATATACAATTGGTTAGTATTTATAACATTCTTTTACAGCCATTTAATAAATGAAACCAATATCAGACAGCAAGTTTGCTTTGGTCATTTGGTCATGAGTGTACAGATAAAATGATAACATTTTCAATGTAGTTCCACTTACATTATAAATATTAAATTCAATATATAAGTGGAACTGGAAGTGGATATATACATATTATAACATACAGTAACTGTCCTTTTCTGTCCGTTTCTCTTCTGACTTCTTCTAAAGTACCTAATAGATTTAGATTAGGTTTTGTCTAATGGAAAAGCAATAAGCAAAGGAGGTTTGTGTATATTAATTGCAGAAAAAAAATTGCATTTGTGCGAGGCCAGAAACTGGTCACTAGTTGATAATATTGGAAAGACCTCATGAGCAACAAATTTTAAAACTTCTGAATATAATGTTAAGTAAGAAACACATACTTCAAAGGTTGAAAACAAGTATTTACAATTACTAGATCAGACAAACAAAATAAATTGTAAATACCAATGTTTATTAAAATTAAGATACATATTATTGGATTACTACTATAATTTTAATAGCAATTATTATAATGCCTATTAAAATAATTGCCAGTATAATATATTTTTTGTTATAATGGAAATCTATTGCTGTCAATGCGACAGTTTAGACATTATTTTACACTTTGCTTTGCTGTCAGTTCATTCTACACATTGTTTTTGAAATTTCATTTACTTTTCTCAGTCTCAGCTTTATGGCAGGCAGTATAATCATAAATACAATTCCTAAATAAATTTTAATAAATTTACAACTTAGATAATATTTATTTATTCAGACATTACTTTGGGACAAGCTATAATAACAGTGCCATTATATTAACAAACTAATTAACTAATCTGACTCAGATATAGGAACCTATTTAATAGTCGACATTATCACGAATAATTTCAATTAAGGTCAGATAAATTTTAGGTAAAAACTTTAATTCTAATTGTGCATTATATGCCAATTAGAAGTAAATAGCTTAATTTCATATTATAACCTCAAATTGTCTGGTAAATAATGCATGGAAATAATTTAAAATAGGTAGGTAATATTTATAATAATATCACAATGTCCTCTGTTAAGGCGGTTTGTCTAGCGCCCGATAATGCCAGAGTATTTATTTTTATCCATTACGTATTAACAGCTGTCTGCCTGCTTCACCTCAGCCCGGCCACCAAGGAAATCACTAGTCACTAACATCGAATCGACTACCAGAATCATTTTATAATGCAAATTCGTCACCGCTAAAAAACGTGACACAACACGGTCTCAATAGAATCTTTAAATAGAAACAGAAATGTAGATTCTATTGAAAGTTTCAAATAGAATTCAATAGAAAATGTGAGGCAAAAAAAAGGTGTATACCTTCAATTAATTCAGCTATAAAAAGACACGTCCATAACACAATTCCTCGAAGAGAAATCACAGAAATCTGCACTCAAACAAGGCGAGAGAGTACACAGGGCGAGCAATCACTCACTTCACAGCCGGCGTGAAAAATTCACAAATGACTAGTCGTATGTACACTAGGAAATTTTAGAAAATAAAAAACACGGATTACACATAAACTAATCTATGTTTCCAACAAAAAATGTTGAACCGAAAAACGCGCCAACTGTCAAACTAAAAAAAAACTACAAGCACCGACGCCACGCAACCGCGCGATACGAGTCCGCTTTTCTGACTGGTCGCTGGCGCTGGCGCGCCGCCTGACAACTAGTGTTGCGACTACACGCACGATCGTACGATATCTGCTAGCTCGACGACATCGACAATCGGCTTAGTGACATAGACAATTATTATGCGGCAATTTAATTTCCATTTATTTAAACACGCAAACAGCAGTGCCACTATCTCATAATTTACTAAATATACAAAACGTAGGCGTTATCTTTTCTATAACCGCGATGCGACAAATGCGATAACCGTTCGAACGTGAATTCTGGCGATAAAATAATGCGACCATGTTTAAAAGATAGCGGCGGTGTTCGAAATATGTGTAGCAACACTCATCTATCTATATTTGTTCGAGACAGAACTAGGGACGCGCATGCGTCAGACGACCGCGGATACTACGTCAGTGAATGACAAGCCCTGTGCTTGTAAAATCTACCAATCGATTCAAAGAAAAATTTGAAGTGTATTATTACATACAATGCAACTTTTTTAATGCAATCGAATGAAGACAACCAAAAAATCTTTAAAACATTTTAAAACACAACAATAACTTTACAGTTTTTAAAAAAAAGTAGGTAGGTATGTAAATCAAATTGCAATGAGTGTTGTATATTAAATTCGACATAATATTGTTATATTTCGTTATACTGTGTTTATAAAGAAATGTAATTTCTGACTAAGTTTTCAGTTAAGTAACTGACTTTCTTTTAAAATTATAATTAAGTATACACTTATTTAAAACAACATAATTACTGTTTTTGTATAATGTCTAGAAATTCGTATAAAAATAAAGAATAAACGAAATTAAAGAATTAAGAAAAATAAATAAGTAATTAGTATCAAGTTGTAAATGTGAACTTTTAAATAAGCAGTACACGTGGTGCCATCTGTTGTAGTAAATTGTAACCAAAAAATGTTCTCTGAAAACGCCTGATATTTACGAAATGGACATTAACTAAAATAAGGCTATACATTCATTTAAAAACAATACGTTAATTAAATAGTTTCAAAATAATTCATAACTCTTAACTGAATGAACATCTTATCATTAAATTGCATTGCATTCCCGGCTTAATGAAATGCCATATCTAAGAATTTATTTCTAGTTAATAAAGAGAACATTATACACGAGTAGTGAGTGCGTGGCATTCTACTTATTTTTGCACTTAATCGTGGCGGTCAGATATACATACTGTATAGTGTATATATCTATACTTATACTAATATTATAAAGAGGTAAATTTTGTATGTAGGAGGTAATCTTCGAAATTACTCAATTCTTTAAAAAAAAAATCTTTCATTGAATGGACATAGGCTAAATATTCTACTCAAGCGAAGCCGCGGGCATTAGTTATTTTATTTTATTTTATTTTATTTTATTTAATCGAGATACCAACAGCACATCAAAATTTACCAAGTCACATACATTAGTTATAAAAACACGTTTACATTTGCGTACCAATTACTGGTATCTACAGCTATAATAATATGTTACATGTTGTCTCTGTTAAAAATTTAGAAAAAAAAAAAAAAAAAAATTATATATAAAGATCCAACGCTTGGCAAAAGTATCATGTCAGGTGTTTTATTGCTTTAGATAAATATTTTGTCAGGCGTCTGAAACAGAACAGCACAGGTGCTGTTATTTCATGGTGGTCTTATGTAAGGTGGTGGTTACTGCCGCCAGACGGGCTGTCCAAATGTCTGCGAAACGCGCAGTGTGCCATGACACTGCTACAAAAGATAACGGACTGTATGGTCAAGACAAAAGATAAAATTGATCAAGGTAAGGATACTCATAATAGGGCAAGGGTCTGTGGCATACATTATTCATGCACCGCCAATTAGAAGCCCATATTTCATGTTAGTCTTATATATTGAGTATACATACTATAATTTTCAATTTTAAAAACTACACTGCAGCTATTTCAAAGCCATGTCAAGTATGAAAAATACTTTGTTTAGTTAGAATATTTAAGTATATATGTAATGAGTAATTTCTTGTCCATACATACGTGTGATAAGAACAGTACAGATGCGACATAATCTATTAACGAGTGAACCTTGAAATGATTAGTGATCAAACAATGCTATCACAATGTCTAGGCACCGTTCAAATAGGGTTGTCAATGAAATTGTTTAATAAAATCTGAAAGGACATACCATATCTTCCTCTTTTCAACCGACGAAAACGTCAAAGCGGAGGAGGTTCTCAAGTCGACGAGTATATATTTTTTTATGTATGATCACGCATAACATTTTACAGAGTGATCCGATTTTGATAATACTTTTTTTATTACTTTTTTATTTTTTTATTTATAATTTTTATTGATACTTTTTTTTATTATTTTTTATTTTTTTATTACCTCGAAGTTGGTCCCATATAAATTTTGAAGAAAAATTCCAACCCTAAGGGTAGGAAAACAGGGGATGTTTAAATTGTTCACTCACTGATTGTAATGTATGACCACGCATAAATTTTTATAGAGTAGTTCGATTTTGATAATAAAAACATTTTAACAAAAAAATTAAACCGCCGAAGAAATTTAGCAACAAGCAACAACAATTAGTACCAAACAAGCTAATTAATTAATTAAGTAAAGCGTGATGCGCGGCGGCGACTACTTCCATTAGTTTAAGAACTTAGTTATTAAGGTTAAATAAAATTATTTTAGCTTTTCAGTTTTTTCGGCGGTTTAATTTTTTTGTTAAAAAGTTTTTTTTCTTATATATGGCGACAACCCTAGCTGAAGACTGCAATATGTCAGTTCTTATCAATCATAATATTTTATGTGTTAACTTTACAATTTGTAAACCTTGTTAATGAGAACCCTTGTAACAATACTTACCTACTAGTGTTTTATGTGTTGACTGTTATTTGTTAAATTTATCTTTACCTACATGTGTGGAAACCTAGACCTTTTTCCTTCTCATGGTCACGTAGGTATATCATAATTATAATATACTTAATTATTGTACAATCTGTACTATCTTCAAACATAAGTACCTGTATGTATACTTTGACTTATAACACTTGGCCTTTGCGTCAAAGTTTACCAACACAAATCTAGTCTCTTCAATATTTTATTATATTTATCCAACTACGAGTATTACCTATTATAAATGCGAGGATTGATGTTTGTTAATTTTTCACGCAAAAGCGGCTCAACGGATTTGGATAAAATTTGGCACACCGCAATTGCGGAACATCCGCATAGATTTGGACATCCGCAACCGTATTCGCAATAATCAATGCTAAAATATTTTGCGGATTCGGTTATGGAGTTCTAAATCTAACAAATTTCCCCAGGATGAAATTTTTTCAATTTTTATTTTTTAATAGTTTAAATTTTCTGCTAAAACTAAATGCTTGATTACTTAATAAAAGAATATTAAAATGATCAATTTCATAACTTAAGTCTTCATTAAAAATTATATATCTATATAAAAAAAGAACTTTAAATCCGCATCCGCGTTCGCGGATGTGCTCCTCTATAAATCCACATGATACCTAACATATGTACAAATTTTCAACAGCGCTACTTGTACTATTATGGTATTCCATGACGGCCATAATCAGCATATTAATTGTCAGAATAATTGTTTATTGATATTTTTATTTTATTGTAAAAATTTTTATTTGTTAATATTAATAATGTCAGAATGCGATCCAGATATACCTACTAGAAAACCAACCAAAAAGACATAAATAAGCATAGGAAAAAACCATATAAATTAAAGATATTTATGAACAATAAACGTCTATCAAAACCGAAAATACGCATCGTATACGTAAATTCGTGTGATTACTTCATTGTCTGCCGACTGCCAACGTAAAGTCTGATGGACAGATGGACCTAATGAATGTGATCGTATAAAGCGTCGTCCACACTCAATTGATTTTAATTGATCGCTGGAATTTCGCTCTTCAACTTGTTCGAACAAGAACTAATGCAAAACATATGAGAGAAAGAGATAACATATATAACACCTCACCATCGGCTCTAACAGAAGACCAGCGCAGGTTTCTACAAACTACTTTATGCTGAGTTGGAGCCGGTTTGTAGCAGGGGACGTTTAAGTTTGTGTGTGTCTTTTAAGTTTGTATATGTATCTGTCCTTTGTTGCAAATAAAATTTTATTCTATTCTATTCTATTCTATTCTATTCTATTCTATTCTATTCTATTCTATTCTATTCTATTCTAACATATTATATTCGAATAAATCGGATTTTTGCAATAATCCTAGTACGATTGCAAAGAACCGGATAACAGGAAACTAACAACGAATTTTGTATTATACATCCGAATTACTCTCAGGATCATATCAAAAATTCGAACAGTTTTAGGTAAATCGCGAACAAACGCTCACCTGTCTTAAATCTGAACGTTACTTTACTGACGGATGCGCTGATTGACCAACCAGAGCAGAGAAGCTATACATCATTGACCAATCAGCGTTTCATTTTATGTTATATAAGGGTCCAATCAAACAGTTTTATAAGGAACTAGCAGTTTTGCATGGAATCGCTTGTAAATAATTTTGTATTAAATTTTGTTTTTTGTTTATTATTTTTCGCATGAAAAATTGTATGCAACTGTTTTTACCTAATATTAATAAAAAATAAATAAAGAATTCAGCAATGGGGATACGTCTTAACAATCGCTAACAAAATTCAAACATAATGCAGACTAAACAGTGCAAACCTGTCTCCGTGACCTGACTCTTCTATTTTTAAAGCTAAAATGGCCTCAGCCTAATGTGAATATGGAAAAATTGATATTATAATAATTATTAACAATATACAAATAAAAGAAGTCACAATCTGGCGACGATAATCGATTTATTTGGCGACAGACCTACCTACCAGTCCAGTCATGGGGGGCCTCCAAATTTCAAGAAGTCCTTTTTCGCTAAATCCCAAATAAGTCCAAAATCTTTATAGTTGGTGCCAAAGTATAGTTTAGTGTTGGAGGCCCCGTACGTATGTAAAATATAAACGTAGAAAGATACGATTATATTATATAAGATTATATCCAAAAATTGATAAATCAAAAGTGAATAATAAGATAGAAAAACTTGTGATGAAAATATTTTTTATTTCGGTCATTTAATTATGATTAAAACTTTCGCGCGCTCGGAATATCATATAATAGTTCAAGAAATTATTCAATTTATCGTTAAATGGGATTTCAGTAAATCATTGCCCTGCAGTATAATATCACTTATATTGCAATATTTTTGACCATTAATTGTGTTTCAGTCGCATCATGCGAGAGAAGTTTTTCTAAATTGAAACTTATAAAAAGTTATGTTCGATCTACGATGAATCAAGAACGACTACTCAATGTGTCGATTCTATCAATTGAAAGAAAAGTATCGAAGGATATAGATTTCAACGACGTTATTGATAAGTTCAGTAAAATAATGGCACGAAAACATGTTTAATAGTTTAAAAAAATAATAAGTATAAAGTACACTACTATAATAATGATACTTTAATTGTAAAAGCATTGTTTTTCGACATATAAAATAAATATTCTTATTATATTCTACATTATTTCTTTGCAAATTGCCGGTTACTCTGCTGAATGTTGATCCGTATTCTAACTTTCTCACCCATATCGTACGTTGGGCGTATATTACAATTACATAAAGCACATACATTGTAAATACTTGATTATTTTTTTTGCCATTACATCTATATTATTCATTTTTGATAAAATGTACACTAAAAATACAAAAATTTCTGAGCAGACCGGGGCCTTATTCGGTGTTGCCGCCCCGAGTCTCCGACAGGCTTAGTCCGCCACTGCATATAATACGCTCAATAAAATATAACCAACACCTACCACGTACATAAGTAGGTACACGTATTCACGTAAAACAACACAGCCACACCTCATTACCTTTATTCTCTCATCGTTTTCATTTAAAAATCTACTTGAAAAGCTGAATTGACACATACAAGCACTTTAAGCAGTAAGTATATCGGAAAAGCTCGAAAATCACGGGAATAGTCGGACAAACTTTGTTTTAGTAATTTGACACTGACACTACTAATGCATAAACGCGACGTGACGTCTGACGATGCGATCTGATGATGACTATTATTGCTATTAATAAAATACTCAAAAATGTCTGGAATTAACAAAACAAAAAAAACAACTAGAGCCTTTTTAAATTCTAGCCGTTTGACGAGCGCGTTGGATGAGTGGTTGGGGTGCTTGGTTCTGTTTTAGAGTTCCTGGGTTCGAGTCCCGGTACGGTCAACTGAGGAAATGAACTTTTAGTTGACTTTGGTTTGGATCTGAAAGTAGTGTCAGGGCGTGGTGCAGTAACCACCTCCTTACCGAAGACCATCGTGAAATAACAGTATGTTTGTGTTGTTGCTTTTTGCGGTGGATCGGATGCCAGAGCCCATTTTCCCGGTCCCTTAAGGCTTGGCATTTCTTACTCACTAACCGAAACACAACAGCACACATGCTGTTATTGCAATATAGTCTTTTGTTAAGAGGTAGTTACTGACGTAAGACGAGTAGCTTAAAAGACTTCGAAACGCAGTGAGTTTTGTCACTACTTGCCAGTTCCATACCAAAAAAAACTATGAAAAGTTCATTTCCAAATTTTGTCCAGTCGGGATTTGAACCCGGGACCCCTGATATGAAATAGAGCGTTAAATCAAGCGCAGCCTGTTTTCTTATCCGTTGTGTTTTCCTTGTCAGTAGGCGTGATCTAAGTTAAAACAACTTACGTCAATTCAATGCAGCATTCTTATCGTTATCAGACTAAATTTTTAGTTTCCATCAACAAAAAATGTTTTGCTATGTATTAAAAAGATTATCACATATCAAAATTACACTACTTATAGGTTTTTTAAACAGAAAATCAGTTTTTTTTTATCTTTTCTAAATACCTTTCAACACGTATAGAAGTTACTTTAGTAATTACGAGATGTTAACATGAAATAGCCCGTGACTTTGTCGGCGTCTCTCAGGGACAGTACTTTTTTCGAAGATGAAAGAAACCTTATATCTATTTCTGTACCTACCTCGAAAATGACGTGTATGCAAAATTTCAGGAAGATCTTTTAAGTAGAAAAAACCAAAACACACGCTTTCTAGCGATCTGCGTTCGGTTAAATTACTACTTCAGTTACTTGACCTGCGTACAAGACCGAACCACAGAATAAATAAATAAATAGTATTTATACTATTTATTCTATGATCTGGTTTCAAACTGTATCCCGGAATTTTTTTTAACACACAAAAACCTGTTCGTTTATCCCTCTTTCCATTAGTGAAAATCATATCAAAATCCATTGGGTGTTTTAGATGTAGCGTAGAAACAGACAGATGTCGACAGTTTCGGCAATTTGGTTGCAAATTTTTCCCTACTTAAATAAATATATATAAAAATATCATCCCAGGCGAAGCCGGGAGCGGGTCACTAGTAGAAAATAAATATAACGTTTTATTTCTATATGTCCACGGAAACATAAATCTTACAGATTTTAATCTTAAGAAACTTAATATATACAGCAGCAGTTACACTACAAAGTATGACCTGAAAATATTTGTAGTAATCGAATTTAATAATCAATATATGAATAAATAGTTTTAAAGTCCATACAGCCGCGAAAACTATTAGTTAAACTTTTAATAATGATAGGTATCAGAAGACCTAACTTTATTAAAATAAACTTAAAATAAATTAATAATAAGGAAATCATTTTTTCGGCTATCTATTGACGTAGGTATGTCGGCAAATGGATTATATACGAACGGATAATGTGATGTGATAGATAACACAACACGTTGAATATATTCATAGGCATTATTCATTTCCAACTTGACAAATTTTCAGATCGACAGATTTTTAAGCTATATTATCAGCGAGTAACAAAGGCTATATATTTTTATAAAGTTACACGGGCGAAGTCGCGTGTAACAGCATAATTTGTCATACGAAATCATATTTTTTTTAAGAAACGCTAATATTTGTACTCGTAGATGTGAAAAAAATATATGTGTATATTGTACACGATTTATAATACTTCACTCGATATACTTAAATCTTAAAGTAACCTCTAACACGGAATTTCAAAAAAATTTTGCTCTTATTTTTTGTATGAAACTTTACAAAAAAAATTCTTAAAATATTGATAATGATAAAAATTTTTTTTGACACCTTTAGAAATTATGAAAGTTTTTTTTGCAGTAACTCGAGTTTGAGAGTCTTGAACGTGCGAGATCCTTTTCTCAACAGAACTTTGAATGAAAAAATAAAATCTTATATTTTAATAAGTACTATCCTTAAATTAAATTTTCAGAAAAAATGTACGCAGTAGTCTCGTGGCACCATCTTTGCTATATCCAATTATTATATGAAGTGTCGACACGGGGCGGCGTAATAAGATAGCTGTCAATGTCAATGCACCTGCCGACTACAGAGTTGCAATTTTTGTTGCATACTATTTTTATAATATAATAATATTTTTATAATTTTTACCTGTTGCACGCGACTTCGCGTAACTTTATAAAGTGTAGCCTATGTTACTCGCTGATAATGTAGCTTTCTATAGGTGAAAGAATGTTTAAAATCTGTCAAATCTTTGTATGTTACTTAATAATATGTACGGATAATATAGGTAAACTAAAAAAAATATTTTTTGTCTGATTTAAAATTCTAAATAAAAATATAAAATAAAAAATAACTTAAAATAATCTGTGCTTTTATTTAGTTATTCATTTATTTATCTATCACAAAATCTACAGCTCTCAACATAAAATTTAAAAACAAAAACATGTTTTATACCTTACAGCCAATTACGGATTTTACATTTATACATGCAATGAGAAGAAAAATAAAATAAAATTTAAAAAAAGAAACAAAATTATACAATTACCTACAAACTAAACAAACTATGTAAGTCACATATTACATAGGTAATTATATTTTTTGTGACCAAACCAATATAATACAATTATATACAAAAGGTATATAGTTCTATACATTAATGTAATCAAAAGTTGGGAAAACCACATACTAAGTTTTATTTATACACGAATTTGTAATTAGAATAGATTGAAATTTCTTTTTCATATAAGAATATATAGAACACTATTTGAAAATGCGAATGGCTAGCCATCCGCCGCCGCCGCCGCCGCCACGCCGCGCCGCCCGGCGACGATGACGTCATAACTTGCGCGCGCACCAATCTCATCGATCCACCCGCAATCAGTCAGCGCTGCAGCCAACAGAGTCTGAACGAACGCTCTCGTAACGAACTTCTCAAGCGGCTGCAGGCGCTTAATTGTAACGTCATAATAAAGGAAGTAGACCGCGTCGAAAGGTTACAAGAGGCGTTACACTACATTGTAATATAGACCTTACTGCTGTAGCTTTTGAGTGCGTTTTGTTGAGATAACGAGAAATAATTTTGTCTTTTATCCTTATCCGTCCCTGTATAGTGACTGCTGGCGATTTTTGTTAAAAGGTTCATTATGTAGAAGAATCTTGGCTATAGGACAACAATTTACAGACTAATTAGTGAAGTGTTAGTTACCTATCTTAGATTAAATTTAGTTTTTCTTAGAACATAATTTTGAAACTTTAGTCGAGATAAAATATGAACTTAGCCACTATTTAAAATTATCTTATCAATAGTTCTAAAAACATGTGAATAACTGCTTTGAAATATTATAATTAATATTTTGATAATATTATTTAATGTTTCGTTTTGAAAAACAGCTATCGGGTAGAACGCTTATCACACGCAGGATTAAATATCCATTGGGCCTGCACTTATTAATCATTCATCTGTGAATTAGAAATAATTATCACTTGTTATATCTGCGAAGAACATTGAGAGTAAACTCGGGCATCTGAGAAGATTATTTGTATACTAGCTGTTGCACACGACTTCGCTCGCGTAACTTTATAAAATATAGCCTATGTTACTCGCTGATAATGTAGACTTCTATAGGTGAAGGAATTTTTAAAATCGGTCTTATAATATTAGTATTTTCGCTTGTGAGGTCGTAGCAATGCGTATATTCGTAGAGGGTATATAGGAACACTGCTACGAGGCGTCGTAGTACTTATCTACGCGAGGCGTCTTCGTACGAAATGTTGGTTGTAATAAAATTGATAGGACGTTAATTCGAGTACTCAACTTTTATTTTCGTAAAAATATTATTGTTTTTGTTATTACCACAGATTATTTATTTATGTGTAGATATATAAAATATTTATTTATATGCCTTTTAAAATGATCATTATTGTGTTTTAATTATTTAGTGAAATGGATTTTATGACACAAAACTAATTGTATACAAGACATGAAACTAAAAAGAAACACACTAATGGCTGCTCCGTTGGTCGAGTAGTTACGGCGAGTGTACCTAATTAAGTACTTAATTAATTACTTGGAACTGGTAGCGAACCAAAAAATCTAGAATTACTATCATTAACGCCCGACGCAAGAAAGGGGTGTTATAAGTTTGTAACGAACAAACTCAAAAACTAGTGGACCTATTTCAAAAATTCTATCATAGGTTTCTATAGAGAAACCTACATTATCAGAGAGTAACATAGGGTATTTTTTATAAAGTTACGCGTACGAAGTAGCGTGTAACAGCTAGTTTTGAACATTTGTAAAACGTTTGTAAATCTAGTTGGGATTAGCGCCTGTGATGTTCAGCAAGTAAAGTAAAGATATTTTAACCAGCCTCTTTTTAAAGGTACTGGCGATACCAAGTATAGTATCACTAGTACTATTAATGGTACAGTCCAATGGTACTAGAGCAACTATAATACATCTGATTGTCGAGCATTTAAAAAGTTATGAAAATTTAAGCGATCCAAGCCGCCCAGCATAGCTAATCTAATCTAAGTAAACTAGTACCTATATATATTTTATGATCGTAATTAATTTATCTGGCACTCAGTTTATGCTGTAATAAATAACGGAATTTTAATGATCAACTTATTTACGCATTCAATGAATAGAATTAACCTAATTTAAAATGCTCTTTGATTATCTTTAATCACTTTTAGCTCCTGTCGACTGGAGAAAATTTTGAAATGGTTTTAAATTAAATTATTAATATTATAAATGCAAAAGTGAGTTTTTTTTTGTTTGTTTGTTACGCGTTCACAAATTAACTATTTAACCGATCATCATGAAATTTTATGGGATGGTTACAGAAAAACACATATATCCACGAAAAAGTATTGTTCCCGAAGGATTCAAATTCTTTAGTAAATTATAATAATTTTTAATTCGTTAAAGTAATTTTCAAATTATTTTTGTCTCTTCTGTGTTTTTCTATCCACAGAACTGGCTATTGCGCCTATATTGGACTTGGAATTTTGGATAATTAAAAAAAAAATGCTATTCTAAGGACGCTAACTTCCAATTGGATTAAACAAGTCAAAAATACATTTTTAAGAATAATATTTGGATAATGTGACATCTCTTTTGTATGATACAGTGTGTTTGAAAGGCTGACGGTCCACTTTATCCTAGATGGTAACCTTCGCTCAGTAATACTCGGAACACGACGGGGTCCCTTACAAAAGGGACAAAAGTGATTACTGCCTCCAGACAGCCTGTCCCTACCTTAATGTATACCTACCTAAACAATAATTAATTATTATTTTTAATTGTTAGCATTTCAAACTTTTTTTTTAAATTTTTGAACAAATAAATTCATTTTTTCATCTTATCATCATCATCATCGCAGCCGCTTCCTGCGAAACACTAGATCGTCTAATAATATGCATTAAAATCCATACTAGTCCATATTACTCTGTCTGTCTGTCTGTTACCTTTTCAAGTCTTAACACGTTGTCAAGGATACAGGAAAGGAAATAGGGTACCTTTCATCCCGAAAAAAGTACTGTTCCCGAGGGATCATCTAAAAATATAAAAAATTGTGGCAACGCCACCGTCGTCACAGCAATAAAAATGTCTGGCGTTTTATTGCCATATATTTTCTAAGTTGGTTTCTTTTTATTTTTCAACGCAGACGATGTCGCGGGCACCAGTTTGTCTTTGGTAAACATTATTATGTATCTGACGATAGACGACACTTTTGATACAGGCTATAGAACCGCAAAGTACCTACTTTCAAAAGAATGACTAGCAAAATAACTTCAGTTAGCGTAACTCCGAAACTTCCTTATTGTGTCAGCCACATTGTTTATACTTACTACTATGATTATTTAAAACGTAATTCATGAGCGGAAAGCGTATTAACACAGGCTTGTATAACAATAATTTACGAAACGCATTGAAATTTATGTATTCCATTACCTATTCAGTTTTTAAAAACCACATGGACATATTGACATATATTCTTGTGTCTAGACCTATGGAGGGAAGCGTGGAAGTGCCTATTTTCCAATATTATATACAACATTTTATAGCCTAGGTACAAATTTAAAAAAAAAACTTAAAATGTGGTTTTATATATTATGTTAAAACGTTAAGTATATTACTATATGTACAATAGTCAGGATTTCAAGAGTTTTATGTTAGTGAATAATGTAAGTGAAAGCAAGTGACCCACGGAAGTTTAGTAAAATTCCAATATATATCTTCTTTAAGTATAAGAAAAACTGATTATTGTTTAGTTCTAAAATAATACAATTATTACTTGCAAGCACTCATTTCCCAGGAAAATAATTATTGCATTTTTTCTAGTTTATTTTTCTTTTCGTGTAGTTGTGATAATGTTAAGTTTTATTGTTGACTCAATTTTAAATGATAAATAGAAATAAAAAAATATTCAATAAATAAAAAATAATTGGAAACATCTTAGGTACAATTATAGGAAATTATATATTGGAATATTTTATGAATTTTCGAACAGTGGTGATTTAGTGTAAAAAAAAAATCCACTTATCCCTACCAAGGGGGATACTAGATAGGTGGAACGGGCGGGATATTCTACCTAAAATGTTTCCAATTAGATTTAAATAAGTATATTTTAAGCCAAACGCGAAATCTTGTAACTTGTACCGCGGCGCTATTGTTAATATGTTATTGATTTATTGTTTCCAACTTCTGCGTTTACAGTTCCCTCGAACGCCATCACGTTGCGAATGCTTCCCTACAATGAATACAACAATACCTATGTTGTACCTATGCGATTTGTTCGCGTCATATGCACGCAATACATTGACGGCTACTTTTATTGGAAGCGAATAAGCTTGCAGTTACATTGCCACTACAATCTTTGTTGTAATATTTGCATTGATTTGATGCTTGACATATTATACTTTATATATTTTCAGCTTTATTACTACTTATTGTTGATATATTAGAACTATTTTATCTGTAATATGTTGAGGTCGTCAAACAGGGTCGGAGGAGTTGTGGAAGAGTGTTCGTCCGACTTCACAACTCTAACCATCTCGAGGCGGGAGTCCGACATAACCCGTCGGTCTGTCCCCATGCCGGTGGATATCCATGATGGATTCTTTTTGTAAAAAAAAAGTGTGTGTGTCAGCTCCAACGCACGCGACTGGAGTTTACTCCTTACGAGCGATTATAAAATACATAATAAAAATTATAAAAATATTTATAACGAATTAATATCAGCGCCATCTCTGTTCGAATGATTATCGGTGCCATCTAGTTTTCGCAAGGATGTATTATTACGTAACATATTCTAGTTTCAGAGATATTGTGTAGTTGGCGCAATATCTCTGAAACTTCAGAGATATTCGAAAATATTTGAAAATAGAATGTAACGCATACCGTGTGACAGTTTTGATTTTGTTGTGTTGTGTTGTGGTGTTGTGGGTACATTTTCGAGTTCAATAAACAAACGGACAAATAAATAGGAATCCTGCTTCTATTCGTATATAGCAAGAACAAGATGAATCACTTCATAATATCTACGTTAAGATTGGAAAGAAATTACCAAAGAATTGACGTGGCACGATTGATGAAGCTGACCTATATCTGTATGTGTAGGGTTTTCACAAACAAGAGGTTCTGTTTGTTTTTTTTTAAATATAATATAATTTTTTACTATAAACAGATTCTAACCAATCTTTTTTATTTTTAACTAACTATTTTAGTATAAAGTTTATGTTAAAAAAAAGTAGAAAGTTTTTAAAAAAAACCAGCGATCTGCGATATGGAAGTATTTAGTTTTATGTGATTTTCGACTATTTTAGTACAAAGTTTGTGTACAAATAAAAAGAAACCTTAACCTTAACCATTAACTTTTTTATATGGGCTAAAAGTTACACCACATATGAAAAGGGTTGTGTTCAGAATTTCTCCGCATTGGTTGAGTTGTAATTAGGAAATTTTCGTTGTGTCAACCCTAAAAACTTATGTAAGTACATAAAATACGTTAGGTACATACATCGAGTGTGACGACAGAGACGCTTCTATGTTGTATTCATTAAGGCATTTAATGATGTCAAACGGATACTTTCTAAGCCTACTCCTTTTTTATGGAAAAGCTTGAAAACCAAAAAAAAAAAAAAACGAAACGCACATATTTCACAAACACACTTTCCTAAATTTTTAAGAGTTGTATAGTAATTTTTAAGTGTGACATGTTGGTGTGCCTCTAAATCTTCTTAAATCTGTATAAATATAAATCAAATTGCCACATGTATAACGGAGCATCACTTGAGAATGGCACGACCAATTTTGCTGATTTTTGTTGTGTTCGTAATTCCTACTTACAATACCTAAGGTATGAAAGAAAATTTTTTGAAAAATTCACTGGAAAATTCGGAAAACTGGATGGTATTTTTTTATAAAATTGGTGGCCAAGCAAGGACTGTTGGGTCAGCCAATATATAAATAAATAAGTCTGTAGTTCGCATAAGAATAATGAAGAAAAACTGTGTTACCTTTGCGGTTTCGTCAGACCAGCACTGAAGGCTTCTTGGACAGAAGTACTCTGCGTAGTCGCGGCGGCCGCCGCATCCCAATCTCTGCTCCCACAACTATCACACACCCGCGCACGATTCTCGCCTTTAATGACTCCAATATAACTTACTACTAACCTACCCCTTATATATCTAAACCACAGCCGGACACATTTTGAAAGGACAAATGTCTATAAGCACCTAAAAGTCAACAAGGGTTAGGCTAAAGTCTGCACACGAATTTTAGGCGGTCTTATTCCTATTCTAAATTTTCTCAACTCCCTTTCTATTACCTAGATTCGCGGTTTTTGTGTGTTTGTTCTCGCGTCGATGCACGCGCTCTATTCCTGTCTCGCTCCATATAAGGCGTTTTGAAGGGAGTGTCGCGTTCGGTCTCTTTCACTCGTCTCGTGGTATGTCAACCTGGAACAAAATAATTTCAGTTTAGAAGAGAAATTTAAATTTGGAACGTATCCAAATTTTAACTACGATTTTTTTTACGAGCCCTTCGGATGAGTGGTTATGGTGCTTGCCGTAATGCTCTGTTCTAAGGGTTACCGCGGGTTCGATTCCCTACAGGGTCAACTTTGGAAATGAACTTTTCAAAGTTGTCTCTGTTCAAGTTCAAAATAGCTAAGATGATGACAATCCTGAGAAGAAACAACGAAAGAAACTCAGGATACCATTATTCAAACAGGGAAATCCTTTTATATCTGTAATCCTACTATGGTCAGGAGTGTAGTTGGCAGTTGCAGCATCTGTTACGATGCTTGAGTTACAGTAGCAAACCTACCATCAAGTGGGCCTTTGCTTGTCTGACGACCTTTAAAATTAAAATAAACATCTAGATTTAACGCAAGTATTTCTAATTGCAGACAACGCGCAGTCATTTCCTAATTACTAATCACTTTACTTGCGCTAATGTTGGTCATGAATGTTCATTGAAAAATTAAATGTGTCTACAAAGCAGCTCATTGTCTGCAGTAGGGTTGCCAATAAAGTTATAGCCCATTACCGTTTGAAAACTATATTTTACTCGCAATTATTAGTTGACCTATACTCATAAAAAGTGACATTATTTCCGATGCGAACAGAGATACTTCACAGTGTATAAATTTCATAATAATCTTTGTAACTATAAGTTATTTATTTTCGTTTTCGTTTTTATATTTAAGATATTAATTTTTTAGAATAATATTAACAAATAGTTAACTCAATAATTAAAAGAACATATAGACTAGGTAGGTACCTATACAAATTGTAACTATCGGTAATTGTACCTCTGTCCTGTATTCATAAAATAAATAAAATAAAATAAAATTCATTTATTTTAGGTCTCTAAAAATGGCACAGATTAAGCGTATTAAATTACATTGTTAAATTATTTTATAATAATTTAATTAATTATTTGAAAATATATGGTCATTACATCACATTTTTAAATGCCTTTATTGCTTCAGAAATGACACAATAAAATGTCCCAATAAAATTGTCATAACACTGTCTTCTTATGTTGTATAAAAGGTACGTGGTCTTATGTCATGTTGTGTCAGATTTTATGTTGGTTTAAAGGCATATTTCCAGATAAAACCAATAAATAAAGTGGTCTTCTTAGAAAAATTCGCGTCATTCATTTGGCATATTTTATAATAGAAATCGCGGTCTACAGCTACGTATTTTATTCGTAGGTCTACAGGCTTCTTGGAGAGTCGATTGTTCCGTGTGAAAACATCAAAGAAATTTCACGCGGTAAATCTAAACTATGCTCCATTCTTGCTCAAAACGCAGGGCTGCCTCGCGTAATTTTTTGCTACTTTTTTATATTAAGGTCGACAGACAGGCTGACGGTCCACTTGATGGTAGGTGGCTACCGTCGCCTATAATATACTCAACGCAACAGGTGCTGTAATGGGGCTACCGGCCATAGAAATATTAAGCATAAGGTATAAGGCAGGGATGACTCACTCACCGAAACACAACAGCACAGTCATATTATGCAGTTATTTCACGGTGATATTCTGTAAGGGGGTGGTTACTGCCGCCAAATGACTGCTACGCGCAGTGTGCCCTGCCACTATACTTTCCAAATCCAGACCAGAGCCAACTTTGAAAAGTTCATTTACAAAGTTGACCCCACCGGGAATAGAACTAGGGTTCCTAAGACGTTAGGCAAGCACCCTTACCACACATACAACCACTCGATATAGTTAAATTTTGGATGTAGATGATAGAAATTTGTATAATAGTTATGCGCATATCAGCATCTAATTATATCTCCCGATTTTGTTTTTATAGGCGACGACGGTAGCCAACTACTATCAAGTGGGCCGTCAGCCTGTCTATTGAACTTAACATTAAAAAAAAGTTATTAAAAAAATAATATTTTAACAAAAAGTGGTCAAAGCGCCTACAGCAGTGGGGTTGAGTGATCTCAATTATTGTCAGATATTTTTGGTTTTTTTTTTATTATTTTATCATATTGTTTCGAACACAGGATATGTTAGGAGTGTTTATCGTAACATTAGCGTCAGGGACTTAGAACAGCTCCCTGATTATCTACTGCTTTCCTGTGTAGACAACGGACCACCGGTTGTCTATGACAGTTAGAGGGTAATTATACTTAATAAGGGAAAAATCTCTAATATCGCGATGCAGAACTAAAGTGATTATTTTGAATTTTAAAAATTAAACTTCACTACGAACACTTATTCGAAAATTAGAAATGCACTTGAATACATGAATTTTAAATTTTGAAGTAGCGTTTCTTTAATTTCAATTCAAAACATTTTAAAACTGGTTATAATAAATTCAATGAAGACTTTGAACGCCATCTAGACACAAGATAACGAACCAAAAATTTTTTTTATTACAAAATTATCATTCTAAAGTTGTAACAATTGAAACGTCATAGTGTAACTAATAAAATTAACTAAAATAAAATGCATAATATGAAAAAATAAATAAAAAGCATTTAAAATATTTATTACAATATAAATTTAGCTAACAACTAGCGCCATCTCTCGTAGCTAAAGAGAAAACTCGTCTAAAAAATTAGCTATCTTTTAAAGAAGTAAAAGTGATTTATTTTGTTGTAAAATACGGAATACGTAATAAAGTTGAGATAGTAAGAATTTTATTCTTGCTCTAAGCAAGAATAATTTTTAATTAAAAAAATCTTATGACGTTTTATGTGAATGTTACTCGTATTATGATCTAACTACATCGCATAAACAGGTCTTTTTTAATAATACATAGCATGTCTTCACAGATGGATTCACAGCTTGACGCGTGTTACATTCTGTCGTTGCACTCAAGCCGAGATGCATTTGCGGTTAAAAGCCATCCTTTGTAGCGTGCAGCCATTTTAAAAGATGTTACCGCAAAAGTGGGCATCGCAGCAGTTAATCCCAGCTTGAGTCTGCTAATCAACCCATTTATCATCGTTCATCTGTTGCTATTTGAGGTTTTCTAGAAATTTTTGTATAGTTTAAAATGTGTTAAAATTCTAATTTTGGTTAGGCCTGTAACTATAATTCTTTTCGATTTTTTTTCTAGATTTATTTATATGCTTATCTATACTAATATTCAAAAACTATAATGAATAAACTCAAAAAAAATACTGGACCGATTTTGAAAATTCTTTCATAGAAAGCTATATTATCAGAGAGTAACATAGCCTATATTTTAAAAAGTTACGCGGACGAAGTCGCGTGCAATAGCTTTTATATTTATACTGTGCTAGGTAGTTTTGGTTACACTTGACAATATACGAGTATATGGGCAATTTTTTTTGCTGGATATTGGCTGGATGGACATTGGCATTAAACATTGTCAGAAAGTATGGATATTGGCATTTAACTTACCAACTTAATTTAAACTTTACTTGCAATCTTAAAATTAGTTTTTATTATTTCTTTTATTTAATTATATAAAAATACTTTTACGACAAATAAATACTTTTACTTTTAACAAATACTTTTAATGTCAAATTATACCTACATAGTAAAAAAACCATGTTTTAATTAAATTAAATTGTAACTTTCAAGACAATTGAATTTCTTCATCTCAAAGCAAAATAGTTCACCTGCACCAAATTTGTAGGTAGTTACGAAATATGTATAAAAACATAATACAAACGAATTTATGTCATCTCGCACAGAGCCTGGGGGTACGACCTAACGTCTATACTAAGCGTAAGGCATCGAAGTAAAAAATACTTTTAATAAAGGTTTCGCTTAACTGGATAGTTGCAGAAAAACATGTTAACCGCACGTGTAAAAGAAACCTTATGCGTAAAATTTTAAGACAGGTTTTAGTATAATCCAGTAACAGTAACCCCTTTTTGATCTTTGACCTTTACGAAAAGGCTTGAGTCTGAAATTGTTGTAATGATATGGAAGTTGCTATCGCGCCTTCTGTAAGGACAAATATAACATCTCGTATTTATGTGTACGAGCATGGCCCCTTTTAAAGCGTAACGATATTAAAAGCCATCGCTGAAGCGTGGTTAGACCGTACTGTTATGTATTTTTCCGATTTCATGGTCAAATTATTATCACAGTAGTACAAGCAGGGCACACTGCGGTTCGCAGTCATAAATTTGGAAGCCATCCTTTTTAAAGATGACTACCGTGAAATAACAGCATTTATGTTATTTTATTTCAGGGAGCACGACCAGAGTCCTATTAAGGTCGGCAGTGCACTTGCATCACTTATAGCGTTTCTTATGTTAATAGGCGAAAGTAGCTATGAACCTAAAACTATGAAAAATATATGATCCAATTTAATTATAGATATTTATTTAATTTAGGTACTCAAAAATAGGGTTATATTAGCATAAATATTTATTCAATTACGCGTAAGTTAAATTATTTAATTTTGTCAAGGCAACTTAATGGAATAATAATTAACGGCATCGGCATGTATTGAAATGCTCTAAAAAGGAAACTTAACATTAAATAATTAATACAATAATTAATTATACGTGAAAGACAGATGTGGTTGGATCGATTCATAAAATAACATTTATAATGTGCCTGATTACTAATTTTACATTTGAGTATTAAGTTAAGCGCTTATCGCTAATGAAAAAATATGTGATAATTTCAAAGCGGTATTTTTAAACGCTGCACACTTACACTGCCACCACTCCCCATATACATATGCATTTGTGACGGAATAGCGCGCGTTAATAGGGCAATTGCCTCCTTCCGGGGGTGCGTCGTGTATTCATTGCGGTGACACAGTCTATTTCATGTCGAGGTATTTTAAAGTGAAAAGTATGGAGATTGAGTGACAATTTTGTTAAATTAAAATGTTCATATAAGAATTGGAACACTTCGTTCTATGAGTCAACTTAATTGATACACCATTAAAAGGAAATCCATTGTAGTTTTTTTTTTAAACATTTCCTAAGATTATAAAACATTATCGCGTTCGATATAGTTAGTACCACATGTTTTTGCAAGGACCATAAATGACAATAGAAAACCTATTAACAAAAATGATGCCAGATTAGCACAAACAAACTAAAGACAGAGAAAAACACGACTTTTTAAAATGATATAGTCGACAGACAGGCTACGGGTTCACTTGATGGTAGATACCTACCGTTTGAACCTGAAGAGTCGCCTATAACATAAGCTACGCTATAATGTTGTGAAATGTGCCTGCCGCCATTATTTTACACATCCAGATTAGAGCCAACTTCGAAGAGTTCATTTCCAAAGTTGGTCCTGCCTGGAATCGAACCCAGGAGCCCTGGAACGGAGCGTTAGGGCAAGCACACTAACTACTAATCCAACGAGCTCGTCAAATCTAATGGTTACGAAATTTTTAATAACATTCATAATTCACAATGATTTGTTAATTATAATACTTCTCAGTAATAATAGACCGTAAACCCTTCTAATCTGTATTTTCTTCAAGATCCCGTTGAAAAAGCAATTTCATATCTAATTGTTAAATGTGGACTGACAGAAATCCCTTTGTGTTATATTATTCAGTAGTGAGGCGGCGCCGCCCTTTGAATATTTAAATAAGTGGCAAAGTAAACTTTTTAAAGAGAAACTGTTAGCGGAGTGGGTAAACTAAAAAAATGGTTATTTAAATGTTATATTAATGGAAACAAGGTGTGAATAAATAAAGTGTGAAAAAGCTAGTAGGTAATATAATTTTTCAAACTAAATCACACTCATGTAAGAAACAGCTTTTCATGAGTAAAAAAAACATCAATACGTTTCTAATTTTCGTGTTTTGCGTGCCTTCGCGTACTTAGAATTTGGGCGGCCCGTCTGGCGGCAGTAACCACTTCCTTACAGGAGACCACCGTGAAATAATAGCATGTACTCTGCTAATAATAGAATAATAATGCTAATAAAATCTGTAATAATTGTATTTCTGTGAGTAAGGAATGCCAGCGCCCATATCCTTATCTTTATCTTTAATCCGACTGAAGTCGTATACGCACTTGCAACAACTGTGGCTTTGCTTGTTATAGACGACGGTAGCCACCTACCATCACGTGGCCCGTCAGCCTGTCTGTCGAGCTTAACATAAGAAACTGAACCATAAACATAAAGTTCACATTGCTATAATATAGTATATTGCCGTATATTAATATAAGCATATTCAGTACAGCCCATGACGCAGTAAAAATGTTCTTGCGTGGTCACTCAAAAAATACTATAGAAAAATCGTAATATGCGTTGCTAAATATATAATAATTATATTAAAATATAATAGCAACGTCTACTCGTGTGCTGGGTTTTAGTGTATACATGAATAGAATAGTTATAAAAATAAAACAAGAGTATTTCGCGAATCCAACACAAAATTGTTCGCGTCATTTAGATTGTGCATGTTGCCAAGTGACGTCAGAGATGCGTTGACTGTCAGTGTAGCATTGATCTAGTTAATATGTTAAGAAATGTGCTTGCATATGATTAACGAAGAAGAGGTGCTATGATCTCAATCATTATTCATCCAGGATTATGATGAATCGTCCACCGCACAATGTCTATTAGAATTAGATTTATTTATTTATTAATTAGATAGATTAATCAGTGCGTCCTGCCAGTGATGATGTCGAGACGTGGCCTTTCACGGCAGGATTCTTTGGTAGATCGTATCAGAAATTACTAAATTTGACGAAGAACCAAGGTTGACGACATTGCCAAGAGAATTGGCAAGTTTAAGTGGCAATGGCCTGATCACATTTTTCATAGAGCTGATAACCTATGGGGCAGAAAGAGTTCTCAAATGGAGGCTACGATAGGAAAGCTCAGCGTGGTACGCTCTGCGACCAGGTGCCAGGTATAGGCGACTTAAAAGGCCTCGCAGGAAGCGTTTAGATGCGGAGGACAGAAGACCGTGCGTAGTGGCGAGCCTTGAGAGAAGCCTATATCCTTACTTTTTTAACCTACATAACTTATTTCGACAAATAAAGTATTATGATTTGTCAAAAATTTTTGTTAACATATTTAATGTCACACAAAATATATCTCACCACTTAACAATTATAGTCAACAATAATAAATTTATCTAAAATTAACATTTTCACCGCGTATCAACCGGTAACTTCAATTTATTGTATAACATTTTGAAAATTTCTTAATCACATAAAATTAAAGTACATATTCCCATGAAAAACCAATTTGGGAACAGCAAAACTAATTGAGAATATCTAATATCAGTTACATAATCGCTGCCAAATATCACATGTGAAGAACTAAGCCAAGTTTGTAACGTCAGGAATGTGTATGTCTGTTTTTTCCTACTTGGTGTGTGCTATGACGTAGCGGTGACGTCATTAGGCAGTTCCTTATCAGTTGCGTTCCACATGACGTGTTACAACTATCTAACGATGACATTTTTTGGCATAGGATAAATATTATATGAGCTTCATCGGAATTATATAATGTAGCTATATTTGATGGGTATAAAGATAGATTCTATTGGGGTTGATGAAACGATATAAGAAAAATATATACTTAAAAAATACTATTATAGATTTACTTATGATTTCAATTCGGGATATTGTGTAATTGTGATTTCGATGCGATTTGGAACTTGAAGTAATCCAGATGGAATGAACAGAGGGCCTAGTGCGAGTTTTACTAGATCATACGCGTCGAACGCGTAAACATCAATTTATATGTAAATGAAGCAGCGCCACCTAGTGGCTAACGTGTAGCACTAGGCCCTCAGAAGGAATAAAAATTGGGGTTTCGTTGGTCTAACCAACTAGTAATTTTGTTGTACTCAGCCAAAAATAATCATAAAATTATTTCATAACTGAAAATTAGTATTTTGTTGACGACCGCAACAGAACAAAGCTGGATTGTTCGTAATCCTAATTCATAAATAGATTTACGCGTCTAATGTAAATTATGTTAGCAATGTTCTATTACTTTACAAAGTTAAAAATTGATAATAACACTGAGTAGGTAACTATACTTTTAGTTTTATAGTAATAGTATTATGGAACACAACAAGGAGTAGTTACTGCCGCTCCTGTAAGGAGGTGGTTACTGCCGCTAGATGGGCCGCCCAAATAACTGCGAAATACAGCCTGCCCTGCCACTACTTTCCAAATCCAGACCAGAGCCAATTTTGTTATTTAATTGGTTGTGGCTTGGTTGTGTCCTGGAATAGGCCGTGAGTTTTACATAAATACGTGTTCGTTACGAGTAATATTTTCTTTGAGCGTCTTATATTTAATTCAAATTTACCATATGTAGCAAAAATTCTTTGACCTTTTAGCTGTGGAGGCTGTAAGTCAATTTTGGATGTATATGAGAGAATCAAACTGTATTTTCCCGATTTTGTTTTTATCAATTTACTCACTATGGAAAAAAATTTAAAATTGGACTCTAGAGGTGGCGCTACAATCGGGTTACCCTATAATAATAATAATATTATAAATGCTAATAATAATTATTATAAATGCGAAAGTTTGTATGTTTGGATATTTGTTATTCAATCACGCAAATACTACTGAACAGATTTGGATATAATTTGGCACACCTTAGTTATTACCTAGACACCTGTATTAATATATAGGGATACTATTCATCCTAAAAAAATGTTAGGTTCCCAAAGGGATCGTCAAAAATTTATCCGTCGTCACAGCGATAAAGATGTCAGGCGTTACATTACTCATATATTTTCTCAGGTTTTATACTTAATTTTAATTTTTCAACGCGGACGACGCCGCCGAAACTAGCTAGTTAAATATAATTTTTATTTACATTTTTTTAAATTAGTAAGAGGTTTGCTCTTGGCCAGCATTTAAGTAGCCGTGCAAGAAAGACGAGGCCGACGATGGAGCGAGCTAACACAGAAAATGTCTATTCACTTGAACTTTAAAAAGACGAAACTAAAAACGTAGGTACACGTTTCACAACACTATAGATGATTTTAATTATATTTCCCATTCCAACTAAACATTTTCTAAATTCAAAATGGCCGATCAGTGAGAAGGCTTTACGTATGACAGAGTCCAGAATGCAATAAGTGAATGTGAAATTGGCCTAAATAGAATTGGTACGGGAGGTTATTATAATCCGGTAATAAGTCGCAGCCAATCATGCGCTCGGACATGACAGCGGCGTGCGGTGCGCTTGCGTCGCTGTGTGTGCCCTGGCCGCTTTCCAAACCAGCTCGCCTAGAAATAGCTAAAGCCACACTGCCCATGTGCTTTAATTGCCATTACGAGAGCATTTATGTACTATTTTTATTGTTTTCTCATTGTTTTTAGGCAGACTCGTTGGAATTTCACGTTCGACTACTTGCACACACAAGTTTTTTTATATGCAATACTAGCTGGTGCCCGCGACCACGTCCTCGTTGAAAAAAAAATATCTCGAATTTTATTTTCAGCTATTTACACACGTGAGTTTTTTTTATATGCAATACTAGCTGATAAATTTAAAAAAATATGCGACCTGAGAAAATATGTGAGTAAATAACGCCTGAAATCTTTATTGATGTGAAGACGGTGGCGCCGCCACTGTATTTTTTTAATTTTTTTTTCAAAGAAAGGTAGGTACCCTGGAATGAATGAACCCAAAATCAGCGGATACATCGGTGCAGCCTCAAGCCGCCGACACCACTTTCACGTACTCACCGAACTGTGCACCTTTTAGCATAGTAAATTAGTTCTATATTGCATTGCTATTTGAAAAGATGCGCGCAGCGTCGCGTTTCAGTGTGAATTGACGCTCTGAAAAGATGTTTTCTTAAAAACAATACAATAAATTTCAAGAAAACGGATTTTCAGATTATCTGTAGCAAAAATTTTTTAAAGGAATATGTCTACTATCATTATTTTTAAGTTAAATAATGAAATCAGCGGTGCCAGACGTCAAGTAATTTTAAAAATTTAATAATTAAAATTTATAATTAAAGCTCATCAAAGCCCATTTAAAATGTTCACCAACAAAGAAAACAAGTCGACGGGCGTCGAGATAAAACCTTTGTACGGTAAAGTATTGTAGTAACAACTAAAACAACTTGATACACATCCCCTCCCTTGGTCAATGAGCTTTCACGTTTAAGGGGGTGAAACGTAACAGTTCCCAGGTGTCTACGTAAAGTGGTTATTAAAGTGATGTCCGTCTGTCGATACGGTAAAGAACCAAAGGTCGCACTATGACATTTTAGCTAAAGGATTTAATATATGTACCTATTATAATGATGATTGTTTAACAACTTCAGATATGTCAAAGTTTAACCAAGTGTCAAAATTGTTAATTTCATGTTAATTTGTGCTCTAAAGTTTTTTGTCAAAATATGTTTATAATAATTTATAGTAGACTAGTTGAATACGGCCACGCTTCGCTGTGGCTCAGTCAGCAATATTCCATGGTTGCCATAACAACGGTCAACATATGAAAATTATATTTATTTATAAAAAAAAAACCGTATCCGTTTGAATTTTGGAGAAAAAAGTATATAAGATCATTCCTCTGTTTAAATGCAATGTTGTGTAAAAATTTCAAGTCAATCCGCCTGCTAGTTTTCGAGTTTTTGAGTAATATACAAACCAAAACAACATTGAAGCTCAAAAAGTTTCATCACGAAAGTGTTTCGGTGAGTGTGTGAGGAATGCTAGAGCCCATTACCCCATCCCTTCCTTATCCTTAATCCTTCTATGATCGGTATCAAACTTGCACTACCTATGACATTGCTTGTGTTATAGGTGACGGGAGCCATCTACCATCAATTGGACCGACCTTAACATAGTAAAAAAAAAACACGAAAACAAGGCATAAATAGGAAATATGTCTTGTTATATTTACTATGCTGAACTTACTTAAGAAAGTGAAGTAATTTCAAATTATTTTATACGAGATACCCGCCCCAACTTCGTACGAATATAATTTTCTTGTGCAGTATATACAATAAAAAAACCTTCATCGTTTATTGTTCTTTGCATTAGTGAAAACCGTTTCAAAATCTTTTGGTACTTAAAAGTTTTTGGTAAAAGGTAAAAATAAAAGTAAGACTTTAGGTCTAAACCACCCAACCGGTTTTCACTAATGCAATATGGAATATTATTATTAAGTAATTTAAAAAATAATAATTAAAAATTTTATTTTTCCAGTACCTACTGGAGTAGGGAATAACATTTAGGGCCTCTTTCACTAACTACAAGTAAGTTGATTAGTTACTTTTAGAAATAATTTTGTTTTTTAATATATTATGCACATAACATAAAATTATTTCTAAAAGTAACTAATCAACTTACTTACTAGTACTAGTAGTACTTGTAGTTGGTGAAAGAGGCCCTTATCCTAAAATTCGTAGCCTACAGAAGTCCAAAATTTCATGTTACGGTTGTTGTCTACCATTGTGTGTCTGTCTGTGGTAAACGGATGGTCCGATTTTGATCTTTTTCTTCGATCCGTTTCTTTTTCTTTGAAAGCTCACGTGATCGAAATTGCTTCTAGCTATGTTCAGGCGTTTAAAGATTATCAGCCCATTTCCTAATTGACGAAGTGATTTCACTAACTTGCACAGGTTCGATTTATGTGAAATTTGGTATACTGTTACATCGGTGGTATTTTCATGACATGGTAACCTTGACCTGATGCTGCAACATGAGTAGTCTACGGTATACCCAACTCCTAAGCAACTTAAAGCAGATATAGCGTGGATCAATAAAAATACGGATAGTAAATTTTTAATTATATTTAGTGATTATTAGGTACTTTCTATAAAAAGAAGTTTGAAAGTTAAAATAGTTAAAAGTTAACCGCAATTCCTTTTGCACTAACCACAATATATATCTATTTAGTTTTACACACGAAATGAAAAGAATGGTAACATTTAAAGATCACTCTTCATTTTACAGTATAGCTTCGCATGTAAGACTAAAGCATTATAAAACCAGTCGATTTCATTACAAATATAATTTTTATGGCTCCCACAATGTGGAGGTTTGATGTGGAAACACATTGAAGTCGCAATTTTATTTCGTGCTGTTAAAATAAACATTAATTGTTAACGTATCAGTTGTGCCATCTGTCTTGCGAGCGAGGCAATTTCAAACTGTATTTTTATTTCTCTCATCAATTGATTGACTGGTTGATGGCTGTTTGGTTTGAGGTAAGGCAGGTGTAGCTCGGCTAGTCAGTCGGTAGCTCAGTCGGTAGAGCATGAGACTCTTAATCTCAGGGTCGTGGGTTAGAGCCCCACGTTTGGCGGCATGAACACTATGAACAGTGATTAAGGTGTTCTTTTATAGGATGTGTCATTTATCTAAAGAATATTAGCGACCCCTCCAAACTTAAAGAGACCGATGCAATGTGGGCTGTTACAAAGTTCAGATTTTATAACTTAGAAATAGATATGCTATGCGTTCTAGTTTCTTTAAGCAGGTACTTCATGCAGCAACTTAAGATTACTTTCAGAGAACTAGGAGAGCACTGGACACAGACAGGCTGACAGTTTGTGTTGCAACCCTAATAGGCAACACAATCGTGATTTATTTTCCCATAGATAACAAATGATAAAATTCACTTTACGTCTAGTAAACAGATAGGTGAAGGACAACCTCTCTTTGCATCCTGTACTATAAGTCTTCAATTGCATTTCGTCTGCTTCTGTTTGTTTCTGGAGCCAATCGATCATTTCTTCAAATGATATATATACATATTAGTTTTTGCTCATCACTTCATCCGCGTATCTTTATAACTTTTATCTTATCTCTCAAGTTAGAAGCAACAAAAAAATTCACAAAATTTTATTGAAATTGATTAGGCTGTTTTAGAGATTAGCTTATTAAACACATAATATACCTACCAAAACCTACCTCCTTGTTTATCGTCTTTTCAATTAATGAAAATAAATTTATAAATTAATAAAAAAATCCGTTGGCAGGTTTAGAAGAAGTAAGAAACAGACAGGAGGCGGACAGCGACTTTATTTTTATAACTAGCTGGTACCTGCGACTTCGTCGAAAAATGAAAAATATAATACATGATATAAGTACATACTTAACGCTTGACATTTTTGACTGTTGAAGACAGTGGCGCCGAATTTTTTATATTTTTAAGGTAAAAAGTATCTTATATATTAATCCAGATAAACTATCAGTGTACCGAAATTTCATCCAAATCCATTAAGCCGTTTTTGCGTGAAAGGGTAATAATCAACGATACATGCATCCCCATAAACTTTCGCATTTATTATATTAGTGATACCTACTTATGTTTAATATAGATATAGAATTTTATGAATCTTAATTTAATATATGAATTTTTTACATCTTGTCAAAACGTTTGGTCGACATAACGGGCGATTATAAAGCTTGCTATTACCTCGGCCAACAGATTAGCATTGCCATACAACGAGGTAATGCAGCCAGCATACTTGGGACCCTGCCTAGGAGACCGAAGCTTTTTATTATTTTATATGTAAATATATAAATACATACAACTTAGAATTAAATGAAATATCATTTAGGGCTTCTTTCACCAACTACAAGTAAAGTGTTGATTAGATACTTTTATAAATAATTTTATGTTTTATTAAATTATGCACTCGGTTTACTGCATCTTTCGATATTCGATTTTTTTTAAATTATTTTCTTTTTAACGTTTGTGACTTTTACCGTACAAACAAAGGTATATCATCTCCATCATTCCCGGTTACCGGTGACTTTAAATGGCGGTTAGTCTACTTGACACATAGTGAAAGAGGCCCTTCATTTACTATTGCTATAATATTATCTCAATAATATATGAATTAAATGAAAAAGCTCGATATATATTACAATTTGCTAATGAATTAAGTCTTGTTCCCACCTCGGCAGGGAGAATAAAAGTGTTAGCTTGTCCCTGCGCCGAAGGTTGGCGACCCCTGGCTCCGGTAAATGTCAGGGGTCGTAGCCTAGTTTGCGAGTTTTCTGTTACCACCCGTTTCTTGTGTTCTCTAACCTTACTATATTATCAATTCATTTTCATATATTATCAATTCATATAAGTATTGATATAATATAATTATAATAGTCCTAAAATAATAATACAGTAAAGCTCTTTTAAAATGAACTTTAAAAAAATATAGATTTTTATTTTATAACCCATATATTTATAAGATAAAGGCTTTGTATGCCAGTAATGGTAGGTCACATACTTAGATCAAATGTTAATCGAAATACCTATATGTATATTACATATAATATGATCATCAAATAAATAAATTATTCTAACCGACTTTTTTATTTAAATTTCTTACAATTAAAATTTCTTATCAATTAATTACCTTCATATTTAAAGTCATATAAGATGATCAAGCAAAGCATTTATAAAAAGAATTTAAAAAAAAATGTATTGTTACGGATTTTTTTGTGATAAAAAGGGTTTTTTTTAAACATCTTCATTTGTAAATTTATTTGTATTAATATCACATCAAAAGAGATGTGTCCTGACACTATTAAAGGTCACATCCTGTTTTCAATGTTAAAAAAATGGGGTCATGGGATAAGATACATAAACTGGATAAAATCTATAGGATATAGGATAGGATATATTTATCCCATATCCATATCCAAAATGGATAAATTTATCCATTTTGGATATGGATATGGGATAAAATGCTCCAAACGATTTCCTCGTTATTTTTTGAAATATTTATTTACACACGATTCGAAGTTATTAATTGTTTTAAAAATTGTAATAACTTTCTTTCAAAGTTTGCATAATTTTTTTAAAATATCAAATTGGTTTTTATTTTCTATTTTTCGTTTTTTTATTTTTTTTTATGATATTCGCCATGAATAAAGATATTTTGAGTCTTTTGTGGTAATAATTAATTAATTAATTAATATTAATTATATGAAGAGAAAGCTAAAAAATATTATGAAAATATTTTTCCCATGTGCGATGAAGATATTATTGTTCTATTGGATTTTGTAATGAAAGAGGATAATGAGAGTACGAAACTTAATTACGGAAAATTATTTATGGCAATTTTGTACATTAAATATTTATTACTGATTTTTTTTTATCTAAGTCATGTTTCGTTTATGTCGCGCGTAAAGGAAATCTCTCATCTGACCCCAGAAAGTAATATTTCTAAATATCTATTTTTAGTGTGTGTTTTTTTGTATTGATTATATTGCTACATAGGTAATTATTGACATATTAGTGCAAATATATAATGCATTTATTGGTTTATGTTTTTTTAAAAATTCAGAAACATTAAAAACAGTAGGTATACCTAATTTTTTATTTTTCTTAAACTTCAAGTGTTTCTATTTCGGAAAATCCTCGGAAAATTCGTGCGTCGATTCTCAAGTTAATATAGGCTTTTTGAAAAAAAAAAAAAAAAAAAAAACTAATCAGTAGTTATTTAATACGAATTACTAGAGTCTGTCATTATTTCAGACTAGACAGACTGATATGTTTGAATAGAATATTCACTGTATATTCATGATTTTAATAAACATAGAGCCAATATAAAATCCAAAAACTTTCCGTGTGAATAAAATTCCACATTAAAAATAAAAAATAGTTACCATAGAAAAGTATTGTTTAACTTTTTACTTATAATAGAATTCTAATTTTTTAAATGTAAAAAGATCTTTCTAAAGGCCCGGGAAAGTCAATAGCGTCGCGTGGCGACATCTACAGAAATTTTCGTGTACCACTTCTAGGACAGTATTCTAGGTTAGACCACCTATTATTATAACTATTCATAGCACTTTTAAATAAATATATTTGTCACTGTCCTGTCCTATATAAGTGGAATTATATAGTCTGTGGGATACGCTCTATATAACTCTGCGAATCCACAACATGTGTGTCTGATTCCGATTGATTTTTGTATGCATTTATAAATCGACGCCTGGAGACGCCGTGTGTTTGAACACGGGCTCAGTTTATAATTAAACTAGCTTGTCTCTTATATTTAAGTACTTACATACCGTGATCCCGTCTGTCTTAACACATCTAAACGTTACCGTACAACACAACTGCACTCCCGATTACATAAACTATTGATCAACTAAATATTTAAGGACCACTAATTATAGGATTTTTCTTACATAATTTCTCTATTACGGATCCGGGCTACATTTTCCGTGTTACGGGCTTTTACGGTCGCTGCGCCCGCGTCTATGGCAACCTTGAAAAATGTAAGCACCTTAAATTTAGCCGGCTAACCTAGATACCGTACCATTTCGAGTAAGCAAGATCGATACGCGCAGGCGTTGTGTTCTAATAAAACACGTCGGGTGTGGTTGTGGGCAGCACGTTGCGTCGCGGGCGGGCGGGGTATGGCCAGGCCCGAATCTCTCGGCCGACTGACTAGCGAACACCGCCGACACATAGACAAAAGTACGCACGCGCGGAATACACACACTCTTAACGATCGGCTGACTGCAGAATGGCGCCAATGATCCCGCCAATACACCAGGACCTGACTTTCCTCGCGTCTCCCTATCCCACAATCAGTAGGTATCTGTAATCCTTACAACTAGCGGGCCGCCCCAGGGCTTTTGCAAGGATTTTTTTCTGCAAATCCATACTTATATCATAAATGTGAATGTAACTGTCTGTTTGTAACCGTTTCAAGCATTAACTAATCAACCGATCGAATAAAATTATAAATGAGAAAGTAACTCTGTCTGTCTGTCTGTCTGCTACCTTTTCACGCATTAAAAACTCAACCGATCATCCCTACTTCAATACTAATATTATTATTGTAAAAGTTAGTAGCTCTGTCTGTATGTCAGGGATTCAGGAAAGGACATAGGGTATCTTTCATCCAGAAAAAAATTACTGTTCCCTAGGGATCATCTAAAATAAAATAAAATAACTAACGCCTGGCTGAAGTGTTATAGCAACAAGAGGTCGAGCGTTATATTGCTTATGTATATTTTTGATTTTTCAATGCTTACGAAGTCGCGGGCACCAGCTATTTACTTACACATAATTATATAAAAACCCTCATCCTTTAACGCTCCTTCCATTAGCGAAAACCGCATTAGAATAGGTTGCATAGTTTAAAAGATCTAAACACAGGTGTAGAAGGACAGACGATAGGAGGCGACTTTGTTTTAAATTATGTAAAGAAGTCTGTCTGTCTGTATTTCTGTATGTTCGAGATAATCTCAAAAAATTACTGTACAGATACGAGTAAGATGCCTATTCACTCGAACTTTGAAAAGATTTGGGTTATATGAGTTCGGAAATACAGACGCCGGCAGGAAGTTCCAAACCTTAGCAGTGCGCATTATAAAGTATGTTTTAAAGCGCTTGGTCCGAAAACAAGATAAATAGATACTCGTTAACCCCTTATTTGTGATTCTTTACATTGATAATTGGGTAAGGTGCCGCTGCGCACAAATCGGATGAGTAGCTATCTATCCTGAGTTCCATTAGTGTTTAATAGCAGACTATTTAAATAGCGATTTAAATATACTGATATTATTACTATAGCTTTCAAAAAATGGTCTAAGAAAAGTAAACAATTCAAGCAAAATTTGGAAGCAGTTAAGCTACTATTTTTCTATAATACTATTTTGTGAGGAAAGTTTTTACGGTCGTTCAAATTCAAACTTTAAAACAAATAACCTTTTTGTTTGCGTTTTTATATGAACATAAAAAAAAAAAACAATTTAACAATTAATCTACATACATGTATCTTATAATTTTTATGTAATTGCAATCTGTTTGTTTACTTTATTAAATAAATAAATAAACTTATTTTTATTTTTTATTTATTTACAACAACACACATGGTACATCATAACAGGACTAATCCTAATTCGACGTATCAGTTCCCAATCGAAGTACATTATTTAAATTATTTACATTATACAAATCAATTTCATAAATTATAAAAATTACAAAATTTACAAAAACATGTACAAGAAATTATAAGAATACTTAATAATAAATCAAAATTACCTACTATAAGATATCACAAATAGTCCCTACTGAATCACACCCCAGTAGGATGTTACTATTTGTGATGAATGAACCAGTCAACCGAAACGTAAGCAAAGCAACCATATTCCTCGAAAAGTTGTACAGTGAATTTGGAAGGCGACTGTACGCAAAAAAAATGAATGCAAAAAATAAGAATAATTTTCGCTTTAACAATAACGCTTTTGTTAATATCGCAATGTAGAACAAAGGAAAATATACAGAGAGACCTATTTTTCAGTAAAGAGCTTCAATTTCTAGCGTTCAGGAAACCAGAGGCCTTGTGAACTGACAATGCCTTCAACCATGAAAAAGAGTCGAGCGATGTTGATGCAGAATCTATTTGTATCTTAGTAAGAAAGAAAAGAAATTTTATTGAGTAAAATAGCACATACAATACAAGTATAATGAGACTTGCTAGTGCATGCACCAGTGGCCAGTGCCACGACCCAAATATAGGCACCCAACTCAGCATATGCTTTGACTGCTACAAGCCACACACAGCGCTGGTCTTTCTCTGGGGACATCATTGTTGGCTTCACGGACGCCTGCCCAAGATGCCTTAGTTGGTGATTAGTTTATTTTAATCAAATATATAGTCTAGTTCACAAGTACAAATTGGTGTTGACTCTTGATAAAGCTCCTAAAAATATCATTGGATTCGGAATGGTGTCTAGAAAAATGTAATACAATTTTTTTTTTTAATTTTTTTTTTATTTTATTTAATAAGGTACTCAAAACAGGACACTGACATTAAATACATTGAATAGATATAATTACATTGAAGTGAAATAGACAGAGGCCCAAAACACGTGTACACAGCATGTCCAAACAAAACAGCGTTGCTTACACATTACAGAAACCAGAATATAAATAATTGCAAAAGTTATAAACAAATTATAATATAAATGTAAAAAAAGGCATTTAGTTCCTTTAACTAAAAAACAATAAGCGATAACGAAAATTGGAAAGAAGACACTTATGAAGGAGAAAACACGAATTATTTGTAATTTTATTTATCGGAAATTTTCTCCTCTTTAAGAACCTTTTCCTGATTTTCGTTATCACAAAGGGTTTTTGATTTATTAGTTAACTAAATGCCCTTTTTTATGTTAAGGTCGACAAACAGGTTGACTGTCATCTCTGTAGTAGGTGCTTCTGACCTGTCCTACTGGAAAATTACGGAGGACGCCTATGCCCAGCAGTGGACGTCCTACGCTTGATATATTTATACTTTTAAAATATATATTTAACGCTTTCGTTTTTCCCTAAGTAAGTAAGTCTTGCGATCAATTTGGAGGTCACGACCTAAAGACTCAAAATCGCTGGGATAAGTTGAAAATAATTAGCATCATAGTACCAGCTTAGTACCTGGCACCATAGACCAAGTCCAAGGTCTCACTCTATGGTACTAGGGCTTTGGACTTGTTTTTACACATTAAGATTGTATGCCCAGTCCGGAACGTGATCGCTTTTGCGAATTTTTTAAAATTAGGTGACTAATGTATCCACACATTGCAGTCAGTCATTTACCTATCTCTTCCTAACCTCTATCCCTATCCTTACTATGGTCGGCAGCGCACTCGCAGCACCTTAAGGGTTGTTTTTATGACGGTAGCCACCTACCTTCAAGTGGAACGAGAGCCTGTCTGTCAAGTTGAACATAAAAAAGTCATCTAATCTAAAAAAACTTTGACCGAAACATTTGTCAATAGGTGTTATTGATTACTAGCGTATAAAAGCGTACTAGAGACCCGTCGCCTGCTTCGCGCGGATGCAACTGTTTTCTCTAAGTTGTACCTATACGGTTTGTGTATACAAATTACCCTCGTTTATAGCTTTTTTCATTAGTGAAAACTGTATTAAATCCGGTGGTTGGTTTAGAAGTTTTATTTTATAACAAGCTGAATCGCGAAGTTCGTAGGTACCACCTCAGGGAGAATAAAAACCCATTTAATACAAAATATATGAGAAAATGAATTTTCTTCATATCTTTTTTTTCGTGAATATTTTTCAGAAGCTTTAATAGTTATTCTGCTATTCGGGATGGAGACAAATTCAATAAAACAAAGATCATAAAAATCGGTTCAGCCGTTCTCGATAAATGGACTATCCAACACAAAAAGAATTTTTCAATTCGAACCAGTAGTTCCTGAGATTAACGCGTTCAACCAAACAAACAAACAAACTCTTCAGCTTTATAATATTAGTATAGTAAATATAGATATACAGAGATATTTAACTTCAGAAAAAATGTTTATTTTATTTTTTTGCCGGTACAGTCGTGGTATGAAAACCTACACCAATTTTCAAATTCATTTCTTTATCAAGTCGTAGATTCTTAGTACTTTTTGAATCTAATGCACTAAGCAGACGACTGACAGACAGACGTTATGCTATGAAATTTTTTACTAGTATACACTTTTTTATCCTAAGGTCGGGTCGACAAAGTAGACGGACAGGCTGATGTTCCACTTGATGGTAGGTGGATCGCAATTCGCAATATTGCATACTCAACAGTAGAACTCATTGGATGGTTTTATTTATTTTGTTCTATTATAAAAATAGTAGAACAATTTTTGAGAATCTGTCCTTATGCGAATAACGCATTTGGACTTGCTCCATTAAAATTATTCGAGTCCATTCTGTCATACTCTGCAGTAGAACTACTTGGATTTTTTTTCTCCAATCTGTTCTATCGTAGAACTAACAGGCGGACGGTCGACTTGATGGTAGGTGGCTACTGTCGCCTATAACACATGCAATACCACAGGTGCTGGCTGTAAGTGCGCTACCGACTACTTAAGGATTAAGGATAAGGGATTGGGAAGGTATAGGGAAATGGGCTCTGGCATCCCTTACTTCATCACAAGAGCACAAATGGCACAACAGCACACATGCTGTTGTTTCACGGTGGCCTTCTAAAATGGTGTGGTTACTGCCGTCAGACGGGCTGCCCTAACAACTGATATCCACTGATATCCAGTGTGGGGTGCCACTACTTTCCAGATCCAGACCAGAGCCAACTTTGAAAAGTTCATTTCCAAAGTTGACCCTGCCAGGAATCCTAGAACAGAGCGTTACCACTCATTCATAGGGCTATACATATATAAAAAAACATACATTCATAGAATATTTTTATTTTAATATAATTACACTATTTTCATCAATATTACATTAACAAACTCCATCGTACACTTCGTTATATTTATAACTTAAAATAACATGATAATTATATCACAGAATGTAGGTATAATTTTTAAGAGCTGTATTGTTTACAAGCTATACAATGCTTATCTACAAAGAAATTAATTGAAAAAGAATAATAAAAAAAAAAAACAGAAATTTACAGAAAGCTTAAAAAATTACATTTTTAACATTCCTGCCTGGTTACAAATTATTAAGTCATAAAAAATGCTCTCGGATAAAACATAGGCACTTAATTAATTCAAAATTACACAAACCCAATAAAAATTCCAAAATATTTACGAAATGGAAGAAAAAATAGAGGTAAGTAAGTAAAAACCATTTTATTCTCTGATTTATAACCACAATCAACAATATATATTTTTTTATAAATATAAATTAAACATGACACGTACATATACACACAAATTATTTCATCAATATGTTTGGGATTGATGAAATAATTTGATATAGAGACTGGTTTTATAAAATAAAATACAAAATCCTTTTAAGCATTGAGATTAAAAGAATATTGAAATTAATATTAATTTTTGATTTAATGAAATATAATTGTCAATTAATTTCCTATAGTGGATTATATCTTATAGTAGTAAAAAGCTAAGTATTTGAAGCGTACGTGACTTCAGACAAAATAAGGACTAAAGATAGAGCGCTGTGGAAGGTAGAGTGAAGCCGATGAGCATAATTGGGTTTTTGGTGGTAGCGATCTTCTGTTCATGTGAATATATAAGTAATATATAGGCATATCATATAAAGTTTCACGCTATTGTTTGTTTTGTTTTTGTTTTTATTTTAATCACAATGCTTCTACTTGCTTACAATTAACGCCTAAACATTTAACAATTACGTACTACGTAACAATATAGACACAGCGTTAAAATCTCGTAACTATATACATCGCACATTACAAAAAAATATATCGTCAACTTCCTTTTAAAATTACTCATTTTCAACCGTGACTTATCAGCAGAAAATACTCTTTTTTAAATTACAGCAACATTTACTGAGCTCGCATAGGGTATATTTTTAAAATTTTGTGGCACTTTATATTTCACATAATATCTTTAATTTTTGAAGTTGTACCCACAAATAAGTTTACTATTCGTAAATCACTTTATTTTGTTAGATACAGAATTTATTAATTGAAAAAAAAAAAGGTAATAAATTAAGGTGTCGCTACTCATGTGCTCATGTTCTTAATTTTCTTACACGACAAGGCATTAATTCAGGCAATGGAAAGTTGGTCCAAATCATAGGGATTCATTTATTTCATCAGTCAATTTAGAATCAATATATTCACCAGATGACGCAGGGGTCACATAAGATCAATTAAGGGGTTCACGTAAATCAAATAGGATAGATAGGTTTTTTCTGAAGCAAATTAAAAAGGGCATTTTGAAACTGACGTTATGGGACCAAACCCATTAAAATACCTCTCAAATAATAAAAAAAAAATTTATTTTGGTCTACTTTGTAAAAATAATATAAGTATTTCTTAAATATCTATAGTGTTCTTTAATTATAAAACCAGTCATTCATGCATTGCTTTTAATTTCTACCACTACATTCAGGCCACTTAACTTAAATTCTACACAATTATTGTACTCAATTTTCTACAGATACAAGACATATTTAATATTTATTTAATATATATTTTTGTTATTTTTATCGTCACAAATGCGAGTTTCGTTGTTAACGTGACGATGAAAGTAATGAGAAAAGATAATGTCATATGCCGTTTGACTAAGCATGAAATGATTTTTAAATTGTTTAATTTTTTTTAAATAAAAACATACAAATAAAATCAGATAAAATAAGAAATAAAGATAGAGCCCTGTGAACGGCAGAGTGAAGCCTGTAAAACTATGCCATGCGTTCAGTGTACTGTATTGGGATTTTAGAACGCAAAATCCCTATACAGTAACACATGTTTATAAAACCGACTTTACTATGTTATTCGAAAATTCTGTCTATAGTTCTTATTTGGTCTGAGCAATTAAAACAAACAATAGAAACTCAATCACATACATGTGACGTTATTGTCAGGAAGCGCTATAGGCAATCTCTTTGTTTACAAAAGTCTAACATAGTTTTAAACGATACGAACTTGTTAGATTTTTTGTTATTTAAAAAAATAAACATTTTCCTTTTCAATATAGTAGTCGAGTAAATGGTTTATTATTCTGTTATTGTGCTGTTAATATCTTTCTTTCCAGATCATAAGATCAAAATTAAAAATTATTGCCTCAAATTTTATATATAATATAAAGTCGTCTAATAATAGGTACAGGTTATATACGCATTAAAATTAACACTGCACTCCAAAGCGTATTATCATAGCCATTTGAGCAAAAAATTTTATTTTTAATTATTGAAGCATATCATGTGATTTTTTTAAAATACAATTTTAATTAAAAAACACATTAAAATTACTTTTAAAGTTAGTCTTGCTAACAACTAGAGTTTCTATATTCATTAATTACTGAATATAAATTGTAATTGAAATTTATGAATATATCAATATTTTAATTTGTTTTTGTCGTATAACAAAAAAATTAGAGATAATTTAATATCTCAAATATTTATTTATAATAAGTTTAAACGTGACCTGCAACGAGCTCCTCATACATTCTGGAGGACTTTTACACACTGACTAAACCCAGTAAGTATATGTCAATCTAAACAAAAATTAATTTTTACTGGCAAGAACCATTTCAGTTTCTCTGAACCTTAAAATTTCTTTGTAACATCCTTTTATGTGTCTTTTATTTATATTACATAGGTAACGACCTATGTAATATAAATATCAATAAGTTCATTGACTACAAAAATAGTAACGCATAGGTAACATTGAAAATGGAAACACATCTAATGCAACAAAATTATTTAATAGTCAACTAAAAACTTACCACCTATTTATCTAAATGCTTGTGGGGACCAGGGTTGTTGCGATTATTCGAATCCGCATAGTAATACGCAAATGAGGACCTTTCAAATCGATTTAGACATCTGCAACCATATCCACATCAGTAATAATCAATGCCAATCTTTTTCGGATGCGCAGGTATATGGAGCTAGTTCTAAATCTGGCAGATTATTCTAGAATTAATTATCAAGTTGTTTAAATTTCTTTTTATTTAATTTCTTTTATTTTTACACCAAAAGCTTTAATAATTAATAAAAAAAATTAATTATCAATTTCAATCATTTATTTCTGCATTAAAAATTAAATCTATTGAAAAAAATAATTAAACATGTTTCCGCATCCTCTATCGCGAATGTAATCCGCTAAAAATCCACATATGCAACAATCCTGGTAAGAACTAGTCTATCCTATACTACATATATATTTATATTAATAACGCAAATGAAGCAATCTAAAACAGTTTCAAAGTGTATTTCATTTGTAGTTCGCAATTTACAAACTATTTAGAATATCTACGCAATAAAATTATAATTACTGAAAATTATAATATTTACAATCATACAAAAATAATTTACAAAAATACTGACACTCATATCACCTTTGCTCGAGGTAAGCCTATAATCACATTCTTGGCACTTGTAACTTTATATTTATTATATTATATAAATTTTTTATGTTCTTTTAATATCGTTCTATTTCTAATAAGGGCTCCAGTATTTATATTTGCATAATTTTTAAGGACTATTTTTTTATCCAAGCTACATTTCATCCAAGTAAGTCAAGTATAGGCAAGTTAACGAGAGTTGGCACGTGCAACACATTGACACATTGCGCACATACCTCTTGTTTATTCAGATTTCAGATCTCCATCCAACAGATTTCATAAACATTGTGAAGTTGGTTAGCGGCATTTGAAAGTATTAACGATCGCTATGTGTTTAACTAACGCCATCTGTCGTTCACGATTTGAATCACACACAAATAATTGGGTTTTTTTTTAAATAGTATGTTAAATGAATGGGTTTTTAAAACGTTATGCGTTCTTACAATATTTATTTACTTGGCATGCACATACGACAAATTTCATTTCACTGTTTTTGTTCACATAACATCATCGATGTTTATGGATGGGCCTTTTCAAACAAAAAAATCACTCCCTCAAAATCAATCTGATTCGCAAAATCAAATTGATTTTTGTAGGTAAAAATCGGCCGTCATGTAGGTAGGACTCGTTGGTTGGTCATGTTGCTCGGCGGGATTAACGAAATTAGTTGTGTCTGTTGTTTACTATAGTAAATGAAAGCTTTTGGTTGCTACTTTCTAACAAAATGAAACCAATGTACTCAAGTACACGTGTAATTTTGCGGATTGTTTTGCCAGTGTTATTGCTATGGAAAAGGCCCATCTATAAACATCGATGCTTAACATATTTTGAAAAAAAAAAAAAAAATAAAATAAAAAAAAATGAAATTTTAAAAACGTTTTGGTGTTATTGAAATTGATGTTAAAAAAAAACAATAATTTTATACAAAATTTTCTTAAAAAAAATGGTAATAAAAAATAAATAAATAACATCTTTGGGTTTATTGATATAATATTTTACTGCCTATAATTTCTTTTTTTTAACATTTTTTGTAGTTTTTTTTTTTTTGTATATAATACTTACAAAATAAAAACAAGTTTTTTTATTACTAGAATTTTTATGAAAATTTATTTATTCACTTATCTCATTCAACAATTTTCATCTTGAAACAAATATGCGAATTTGATTATTGGTCGATTATAATTTTATATTTCATTGATTATAACTTTAAATTTATCATTCTATTCAATCTTCAATATTACATTTTTGTAAATTGATTTATATTTTTCGTCACAGTAATTCTTTATTCGGTAAAATGTGATATTTTTAATTGATACTTATGTATTCTCATGTGAAATAAGTGAATTTTGTTTTATGTACATACTTATTGTTTTCATATTAAAATTATAATGCCTATATTTATTACTAAAAATAAAACATGTTAGTTTTACACTTGATAGCATGATTTATTGAATAAAATAAATAAATAAATGCAAATAAAGTCAGTTTTGGAAAAAAGGTTGATTTGATTAAAGCAATATTTAATAAATTTCAATTGTCTATATTATTGGATATTGGAATGTCCATTAAATTAAAAATAATATCCACACACGCATGTGAGAAAAGAAATACTTATAACAAAGTAAAATTTGAATTTATCACACAAAATAGAAATCAAATTATTTATTATCATCGGAACCTAATATAAAATAAGAACCTAGGTAAAGTCGGGGTATGTAAAGGTTCGTCACCTTAAAGTCGACATTTGCTTGCACCAGGGCAATTAACAGTCATACCAACATTTCATTTCAAACAAAACAGAATATTGCATTGACGTTTGCAATGAGCTAGTTGACTGACAGGTCAACTAATAAGGATAGTAAGAACATAGAGTAAATAGTACTTAACCAGTAGTACTATTTACTCTGTGGTTAAGATCTAATGAATGTTTTGCCATCGGGAAAACTAGGAAACTATGACTAATCCCGAAATCAATTATTATATTAAATTATTAACATGTTTATGTCCATATTTATTATTTTATATTGTTTTTTAAAGAAATAAAGTGAATAGTATTAATTATGCCCTTCAAAAATTATCACTAAAACCCAATTAACAATTTCAACAAAATTATGTATCCAAAACCGACTTCAGAGTAACGCAATGCTACTACCGAATAGTACGACGACACAGCTGCGTACTGTTGACTAAGCATGCCACGACGTGCCTAACCATGCCGCGGCATGCCGCGACGTGCCTACGCATGCCGCGACGTGCCTACGCATGCCGCGACGTGCTTATGCATGCCGTGAGATGCCGAAGCATGCCTTGCCGTGCCATACCGTCAGACAGCGTCGGCCCTTATGGTCCACTTAACAGTGCAACCGTCGGCCAAAAACACGCGCAAGCTTCCCTTTCCTAAATAGCCTCTAATAATAATTTAACCAACATTCAGTTACGCTGTTGATTTTTTTTATTAAAACTTTCACTGAAATATTATGTGTCTTAATTATTCTACTTAAAAAAAATTATTGATTGATAAAGTCTTTAGTTAAATTTCAATTTATATAAATAATGTGATTATTTTCATTTTAGAAACAACCACGCGTCAAATACTGAAAAATGTCATTCATGTAGCACCGAGTTTTAATAGTGTTTCTGCCTTGTATTAAAATTCGCCATTTTTTTTGTCTACTTCTACTTCAACCAATGATTTAAAACTGTTAAAGTTTTAACTGTTAAAATTTATTTTAACAATTTAAACAATATTTTAAATTAATGAATTTTGTATAAAATATATAATATGTAGTTGTATAAAAGAATTATTTAAATTATTTTACGAATATAACATGCGTTTTTGTTTCTTATTTAACAAATCCACCAATTGACATGCGAACTGATTTTTACATTTAATGTTATCTTTAATTATGCCATGTTTAACTTTAATTGTAGCAAAATTCGTTCAAATGTTCCGATAAAAAAAAAAAAAAAAAAAACATTAAAACGGAACTTTTTTAGTGATGTGAAAAATAAAACATATTTTTAAAAATAAACCACTTATTCGTCAACAGCGTTAACCGTTCAATAGTTTTTGAGTGTTATTTTCCCATCATTACTGGAAATGATTGGAACGGAAACGTGGCTACTAACACCATTTAATCTACTTGTAAAATTGAACAGCTAAACTGAACACTAGACACAGTTTTTAGTTAACATTGTTACCATATTGTTTGTCGAAAATGGACAATATAACAAAAGCGAGGCCTAGGAACACTGAGCCGAGAAGGTCTCCGAGGGCTGTGAGGTAAGGGATCGCCGCATTGTCTGGATCCTTCTTCAGCTTCCACATGAAGTGCACCAACATGTAAGCGAGGTACAGCAACACCATCACCTACGGGAAAATATTCATTTGCTATTTATTATGGCGACTGAAGATCTGTTTATTGTTCCTGATTGAATATTATTCATTACTGCTAAACTGAGCGAGTATGAAACGAAAGTGTGGAAAGCAGAAAGTATAGTATAAAGCACTCCTTGGGTGTAATAATATAAAGTACTCTGTGACGTTACAATATGAAGTACTCTGTGCCGAGAAGTTTTTAATTGCTGTGTGCGTGCGTGCGTGCGTGCGTGCGTGTGTGTGTGTGTGTGTGTGTATATATATATATATGTGTGCGTGCGTGCGTGCGTGTGTGTGTGTGTGTGTGTGTGTGTGTATGTATATATATATATATATATATATGTGTGTGTGTGTGTGTGTGTGTGTGTGTGTGTGTTTTTTTAAAATCTTTCTTTATTAGCTCATGCAGCACTTGTGGCGTCACTTATTGTGTTATAGGTGACGGTAGCCAAGTCTACCATCAAGTGGACCGTCAGCCTATCTGTCAATTTAACATAAAAATATCCCTCAAGGGGTGGATCGAATCCATCAACGAAAAGGGATAAAGATGGAAGACTGATACTAGAAACTAGCTAAATACCTGTAGTAAAGAGCAGAGCAGATAGGTGATGCCGAAAGCAAACTGGATCGAAACGAAGCCCTGATACACGAAGTCTGCCACGACCATGAAGATGATTTGCCCGAACAACGCGAGCATCAACAGCATTCGAGCTACTTTAGCCGCCGCAGCTGAAATTTAAAACAAAACGTTAGTCTGCTAAGTACATACTTAGTTTTAAATATTACGAGTATAACGCAGTTAACACTGCGTACCGCATTCGTAAACTGGTTAACCCTTATCGCGGATGAAACTACTCTATTACAAAATACAAGTTCAAAGTTATATTCTTTTCAAAGTTGGAGTGAATAATCTTCTCGCTCCATCATAGGCCTCATCTTCGCTACACAGCTGGTTGTTGGCCAAGAGCAAACCCGAGATGGGGTGATAAAAAATAATAATAATAATAATAATACCGACAATAGCTCGTGTTTCTGTGAGTATAAATAAGGGATACCTTAAGCCCAATACATATACCTAACCGAATCTTCCCTTCTTTCTCAAAGACTATATAAGTATATTGGTAGTAATCGTTCTCCCTTCACCAGATTGGATGTAAGGCAGCGCTCTTACATCCAATGGGGTGTAGCTTGTGTATATCAATACTAATATTATAAATAAGAAAGTAACTCTGTCTGTATGCTACCTTTTCACGCCTTAACAACTGAATCGCTGCCTTATTATCTAACGTTAGACGACAGCAGACGACTTGCGATTGCGTGTGCTGCCATACAAAAATGATGCACTTTAATTTTAGTTATTGTCCGTAAGAGGCCTTATCGTAAACCACACCTTTGTTATGAGTTATGTGATACCAAAAACACGATTTAGTGTGATATTGCACAAATTAATAGACAGTTTTCGCCTGTCGAAAATTGGTCGCAAATCGTCTGCTGTTAGATAATAAGGCAGCCGATCATCGTGAAATTTTGAATACACGTCAGGTATACAAGAAAGGACATAGGGTATCTTTCATCCAGAAAAGTATTGTTCCCGAGTGATCGTCTAAAAATATAAAGAATTGGGCGCCACTGTCGCCATAGCGATAATGATGTCAGGCGTAATCACTCATATATTTTCTTTTTCAACGCGGACGAAGTCGCGTCTTAATCCTATTAAGGTCGACATCATACTAGCAGCACCTGTGGCGTTGCTTGTGTTATAGGCGACGGTAGCCACCTACCATCAAGTAAAACCGTCATCCTGTCTGATGACCTTTATATATAAGAAGAAAAGAGATTTTCTACATTGTTATTCCTATTTGTATATACTATTATTCTTTTGTTTTGATTGGTTTTTCTTTTTCTTTCTCTTAGCTTTATTTTGTAAACAGAATATGTCGTATTTTGTGTTCGTTTTTAATGCATGCTGAGTTAGCCTAAAAGTGGAGTAGGTATACAATATTACAAAAGATTGTTTAAATGTCAATAAGTGTATGGATTGTTGTATAGTGTGTTGGCTTTCTAATTAAATAAAATGAAATAAAATAACATTGTTATCTAATCTTCTACAGAGTGTAATAATACGAGCGCAAGAATACTAACTTCCAAAGAAGAGAGTCTTCCACGGCCACTCGATAAGTCTGGTGTTGTCTGGCAGTATTCCGGGGACGGACGTCTGGTGCAGATGCGTGGCGAGACGCGAAGACTGTACGCAAACCAGGTTACCGCCAATACCGTTCACGATTGGCTGGAACACCTCGTACCCTCTGAAATGGTCCACCGCTTGGTCCAGCACTATGCCACCGATCCTGGAAAAATATTTCATTTTCGTTTTATGTCATCCAGTTGAATCAAGACTAAATTATCCTCATTCAATTGCAAATTTAATCTTATTAAAAAGTGTGCAAAGTGACTTACGACCTAGCACAGATCCTTGGTAGTAAAAATCGACAAAAATTTTAATTTATTTATTTATTTTATTTATTCATTATCCACACGTATTCACATACAAAAAGATTAAAATGTCTGGAAACCATTACCTAAATTTACCTAAATAATGAATTTAACAATGATCCGTAACGATTTCGAGGTGTAAAATTTAGATTTATGGTTACCATTTCATCAGTACCAACATATAAAAAAATCAGAACTACCCTCATTTGATGTAAAGCAACGCCGCTTATTTGATACGATTTCATGGATTAATATCTTCGTTGAAAACAAGTTGAAAATCATTGAATAACAAACGCTTCCCAAATGGTTTGACGAGTCCTTGAATGAGTGGTTAGGGTTGTTGCCTTAACACTCTGTTCCACGATTCCCAGGTTCGATTTTCGACTGGGTCCATTTTGGAAATGAACTTTGAAAAGTTCAGTCAACTCATTTCACCCATTTGAGGCGAGGTATAGCTGCATTCACTGGCAAGTATGACATTTTTGCAATTAAAATATATTTTTTGAACCTGTATTAATTTTGTGTAATAATTTTGTGTCCGTTTTGAATAAAATGTATTTTCTTTCTTTCCTTATTTCTATTAAGTACATACCACAAACATAAAAAAAATTCTGTATACATACCCGCTAATAAAGAGAGCTGAAATGACGGGAGTCCATCCAGTCGTGAGCACCTTCTTCGTGTATTTGTTTCTCCATACTATGAACACCCACATCGGCAGTAACACGTAGTACACACATATGAGCGTTATCGGCTGCCATAGTGATATTTCTGAAATTCAATTTTATATTCACATCATTTAAGAGGCCACTTTCCAACTCGAGCTGCTTACCAATTCCATACTATGTAATTCTATAATTACTCAATAGTTATTTATCGAAGCAACGCATAAAAAAATATGACATTTCTGAGACATAATATGACGGTTTGCATCGAAACTAAAAAACTGAAATTTATTTTATAAGTATCTAGTAAAATTAATTTCTAAAATGTGTAGAATTTTTGACATATTCGCGGGTTGATATCTTGTAGATACTGAATAAATTCCAATAATGTTTTTGTATGAAAACATCCTAGCTATAATGTGCATACGTTTAAAATCGGAATATCAATAGTTACCATCTATGAAGGTTTTTTTTTTTAAATATTATAATTGCTGAAATATGTTTCGCGAGTCCAATAAGTGGCGCGAATGTGTTGCCTACATCCAGCAGCAGAGCATCATCATCATGTATATATATGTATTATAAATATTATATTAAATTAAGTATTTAGATATAATTTTAAGATAATAACTACTTATAAGATTTTGCATTGACGTCAAATCACCTTTAATGTATTAAAAATCGATTATAATATTAATATCTATTTATATCAATCAACCAATACTCCTAATCCGATATATTGATTGATTTAACGAGTGGTCATGATTTCATTTTCTGGTATAAACCAGTATAGTAGAACACGTTCACTCCGCGGGATAAAGATGGTAAGGTTCTACAACAAAGTAAGGTTCTACTTCATTATCATCTAAGTACAACATGGTACGACTAAGTTACATTACATAACTATACTCACTCGATATATTTCCACTTTTAGGGTCTGATTGGAACGAAATTTTTTTTTATTAACATACTTAGTATTTAAAAAAACAACTTTTGTTTGAAAACACAGAACAAAAGAAACGTTTTATTATAGATACTAGCTGTTGCACGCGACTTCGTCCGCGTAACGTTATCAAATATAGCGTATGTTAACTAGCTGATAATGTAGCTTTCTATACGTGAAAGAATTTTCAAAATCGTTCCAGTTGTTTTAGAGTTTATTCATCACAAACATACAAATCTTCTCTCTTTATAATATTTAATTAGTATAGATAGATTAATAGACGGGAGAGACTTCAATGTAGATAAAACTTCCAAGAATGTAGAAAAAATTTCTTTTTTTTTTATTTGCTTTTAACACAAAAATAATAATTTAAAATCGCAAATTAATCTGAAATATAATAATAAAATATGTGTAGGTAAACCTCGTATTATCGGATTTAGCGGATTTTTTAAATAACTTTTAGATAACGCGTGTCGCACGACCATTATTATAATCTTTAAGGATATTAGCGATTTAAATTTAATTATTAAAAAAATATCAGCGTAATCTGCGTAATTCGCAACAATTTCAATTGTCATTAATAACATGGAAACAGACGTCTTATCGAGACACAAAGCTACCAAATATTTTTGAAGTGAAAACTTCTTTAGGCGCGTTGGACATTTTTGAGATGGAAAAAAACCATTGAACTCGCGACACTGTTACCGTAACCGACACCTCTGTATATAAGTATGTACTTTCCTGACGATTCAAAAAATACACACGCAATTGTTCAAGTTTCCACTTCTGTCGGCAATCCCGGAGTGCCACTGTTTTTTTTTTTTTAATAATTTGTGTTCCCGACTGTGCTATTTTTGGAAATAATCTTTTCAAAGTTGACTGGTCTGGGCGTAATAGTCCAACACGAAGAAGTCACACTCTTGATCCTAAACAACAGTTACTGACTGTTTTAAGATGGTCGTGCTCAGGATCCCAATATCACGTCACTGGCGATGCTCATGGTGTTTCCAAAATGACGCAGAATTTGACATTCAATACAATATCAAATATAATGACCATGGGGACATTGAAGCAATTCAAGTATTAATTTCCTTAATAGAACACTTCAATTGAAACTTATTGATAACACTTATGAATTTAACAATAATGATTATAAAATATATATGTGTTTATTTATATGTACGAATACAGTCGTGGCCAAATAATTAAAATACAAGATTTTTTTTTGGCCAAACACATTTTAAATCATCAAATTTAAAAAGTTATACGACCAACATGTAATTCTTGCGTATTGTGTATAAAGTGAAACTACCTTCAACATCAAAGAATCTAAATAAATTGTTACATATTTTTACTTGTAACATTACAATTTTTTGCTTGTATATTTACAAATCAACAATCCTACAATTATGTACGAGTATCTGTCGTGACATACCTTTATTCTTTGTGATAGTACGCTTTCACAAAAGTGACATATTTGTATATTGCAAACTTGTAATGAATACACATTTGTAATTATTGTGGTACATTTTTTTGTATACAATTTAACAATTTTGTCGAATTGTACACTTGTAAAGTTTTGTGGGATAGGGCAATGGTTCGCAGATTTTTCTACGCAAAAAAATATATTTGGCAATGTGTGTATATATGTTCCAGTATGTTCCCTATGGACTCTAAAACCGCGCTGAACCGATTTTAATAAAACTTTCAGACAATCTTCAGATTAGTCCAACGGGTGATTCTGTAAAGTTTGGTAGCGATCGGATAAGAAAAATGGACGCGAACGAAGTCGCGGGAAAAACCTAGTCTATAATATTGAGGAAGATATACTTACGTATTTGCTCGTACATGTACTGGGCTGTAACCGCTAGCACTGAATTGCTGACAATATCACCAATGGACGCCGCGAGCGGTGTCGCCACGTTGTCCGGATTCACTTTGAACTTGTGTGATGCATATATGACTACCACCATTACGAAATCTGCAAATAAACAGCTTATTATTTAAAACACTAGTTGTTGCACGCAACTTTGTCCGGCTAACTTTATAAATTAAAACACAACAATCGCTTATTTATATAAATTAATACATATTTGATAGTAAATATACGTATACGACGCTTATAAGTTATAGGAAGTTTGATGTCCTTATTGTGAAAAATAAAGTTTAGGCAAAACACGAATCAGACATTTGTGGAGAAGTATGTTCAATGGAAAATATCGTCGTTGTTAAACCAAAATGTGCTATGTGCACTTTTTTGAGATTCCAACATTTTGACCTTAGTGATTAGTAATTCTTGTAGAACTTACGACCTCTTGATAAAATATGCTATATGCAGCAGCTTAGAATATTATGTTATGTGCAAAATTGACTCTATTATCAAGATACTAAATAAATTATTAAATTTACATGTTTAAAAGAAAAATAAGCTTAAGTAATAACAACCCAAGTTTAAAATAAAACACTTTATATTTACCTAATTTTAAAAAGACATTCATGTAAAATTTTTCAGACAAACTTGTTTTGTCAAATACCATACTTTTTGCATGTAGCAGCTTTTCGTTTGACAGCGACGATATAGTATACAGTATGATATAATATGTCATCAACTACTTAGTACAATTGAATAATTAGTCCATATGCTTATTTAAAATGAGATTTAGGCACACTGCTTTTTATTTTAGGCTTATAAAGAATAAAGGATTTAAACAGTTTCCTAACCACCAATATTTTCAAAACCTATGATAGCGACTGTACTACATACACAGTTAATAGAATAATTATGATGGACGTACATAAATTGGATCTTACCTAATACAAAACACGTCGTTGTTGCGGTGAAGACAGCGCACGCAATCAGGAGCAACATGTATGACCAATTCACTCCTCTGTCGGTTATGGAGTTTGCAACTATAGCAAATATTGATACCACAGTTGCTGCTACAATTGCTTGTACCTAGAAACCAAGAAAACGAAGTTGGATGAGTGGTTCGGGTTCCCGGGTTCGATGCCGGGCAGGGTCAACTTTGGACCGCGCGATGGGTGGGGTCGCGGGGACGTTATGACACGACTTCGGTGCCCCGCCACGGCTGTCCAGCGCGGGGAGACCTGTGCTCCCTGTCAGAATCTCGGCGTACCCGATAGAAGAGGTACGCCGACCATCTCGGGGGCAGCGCACTTGCAGCACCTGTGGCGTTGCTTGTGTTACAGGCGACGGTAACCATCTTCACACCTTCAGACATGGATTTAAGTCGCACCGCGTTTGTGTGAATACAATCGCCCTCTCCCCATAAATGTCATGGGATACTTACAATAATTATTCAAAGAAATATCACCTGAACTAATGATATGTTTCCAACCACCATTGAGATGACCTCACGCGCCGACTCCATGTTACCAAGATTCGCTTGAGTTGATAGACGAGAAGCTAAACACATGTCCAGATTTCCTGTAACAAAAATATATATATATATATAATATATAAACAAATTGAATTGTTATATAGCATATATTATATTAAGCAGCATATATTTTTAAAATTGATTCTTTTTATTATATCTACTAATATAATAAAGAGGAAATATTTGCTTGTTTGTTTGAATTGAATAGGCTCCGAAACTAAGTACTGGACCGATTTAAAAAAATTCTTTCACTATTGGAAGCTATATTGTCAGCGAGTAATATAGGCTATATTTTATAAAGTTACGCGGACGAAGTCGCGTGCAACGGCTAGTTTTATATAAGTAAATTTATATAACAATTGGATCTTTAATTATAGATAGCATATTGGAGTATTTAGAAATTCTATCTAAAAATTTTTGATTTTTTTTTATAAATCGGTTGAGTAGTTTCGAAGATTACCTCCTACATACAAACTTAACCTCTTTCTTTATAATATTAGTATAGATCTATCTAATCTCTTTGTCATCGACAGCACTCATTGGGTACGATAGCCACCTATCATCAAGTGGATTCCTTACTCATTACTCATATATAGACATCGGATTTTATGTAACACTCTAATTACGGCGTTAATGCATATTTTAGGCTTTTTTTTCCTCAATCGTGCATATTTCGTTTATTAGCGGTAGGGACCTAGCGTGAGGTACGTATAGGGATCTAGGCACAACCTAGGTGACGATGAGGTTTAGGGCGCGCGCACAGTGGCTGAGTGAACTGACTGATAGGACAAACATTGATCTAACTCCTAATTCAATATCAGGTAAAAACTTGAGTCTTGAAGACATAAAGTATCTCCAAAAATGGCGCTAAATTTTAAATTTTGTCTAATGACGTCACTTAATGTAGAGAGGTTCGGCGTACAAATTGATACCGGGTGACAAACGTCAAAAATTGGCGCTTAAAAATTTAGAAAAATACTTAATTATATATTATCACAAAAACTATGCACAATTTTAATAATATTTCGCTGTTTTTGTACCGTCTTTAATTAAAATATATAAAAATAAAAATGATTTTTGATTTTGCATTGTGCATATTTTGGGCATATCAACAGTTCCCTTTAGTGCATATTTGCATGCATACTTTGGCACTTTGTTAGTGCATATACTCCGATGTCATACTCATATATTACAATGTATATTTGTATACAAACAAGACATAATTAAAATTATAAAATAACCTCGTACTTTCTATAGCGCCTAAACACGATGTATCTGCTGTAAGCTGCTCAGGAGTTGGGTGTTCAGGAGACTACTCGATGCTGCAGCATCAGATAAAAGTTACCATGTCATGGAAATACCACTGATGTGTATCGAATTTCACATAAATAGAACATGTGGAACTTAGTGAAGTGAAATCCCTTCGTCAACTAGGTCTTCGAACGCCTGAACAGATCTTTATATTTCAAGAACATAAACTAATTAAATACATAAATTAAGAACAGATTCATGAACTAAGAAACATGCTTTTCATAAACAGATTTTCATAATCATCCCGATCATGTCAGCTTTAAAAAAAAAACCGGATTAAAATCGGTCTATCTTTTTGGGAGCTACGATTTCACAAAGAGATACACAGACACACACGTACGAGTATAACACCCTGTTTTCGCGTCGGGCGTCGGAGGGTATATTTTTAATGACAATAGTAAGTATTTATGTTTGCAACAATTGCAAAAACAATTCATTAGTCATATAATAAATAACCGATAAGACGAAGACATAACATGAACATATAAATGGATACATTTATGAACAATGGGAAAAGCGTGGTAATAAAAATGGAAATTTTCATTACTTTTGCTCACGACTCAATTATGTATTTTAAATGGAATGTTTCTATTTTAAAATAATTATCTGCTTATTTTGAAATAAGTATAATTTTGTATGAGGTGAAGTAAAAATTACTTATTTTATTTTATTTATCATTGTGAAAAACATACAGTATTAACATATGATCTCACATTGTGAAAAACATACAGTATTACACAAAAATATAGTACACCTAAGAGTAGGTAGGTGTACTATATTTTACTATATAAAAAAATGAACGTAATTTTGTTTTTGCATGTAATTTTCTAGTTAAATTTAATTAAATTAATTATTTCGATTTAATTTCTCTCATACTAATTAATTAAAATAAACTTCTAGTTATCTTTTATAAATGTAATAAGATCATAAGTAGGTAAATTAATTAAAAAACCTTCATGTAAAAAATTTCAGGAAAACTTTTTCGTCAATATCTCAAAAGTATACTTTTTGCACAAAGTAGATTTTGGTTTTACACAGCGTGTATTTTGAAATCTAAAAAGACCTCATTTGATCTGTCAAACACATCATATTTTTTACATTGTATATATTTTTTTGTATACATTAAATAAATATTATAAACCTAGTGTAGAAAATTAAATGACTCCTTTAAAAGTCACGTCAACATCTTTTAAGAAACAATTATTAGGTACTAGCTGGTGCCCGTGAGTTCGTCCTCATTGAAAAATAAATAATATTATATGTATAAATCAATTATAACGTCTGATATGTGCATTGCTATTATATTTTTGCTTATAAAGGAAAACCATCATATAGCAAAACTTATTTCTCAAGTGGCTCGCGTCATTTTCATTCGATTGTTCGATGACAAAACAAAGAAACAAACAAATCCACATTTGACATACATAATAGCTAACTAACTAAGGGGAAATCCAAAGAATTGGTCACAACAAACTCAACAGATTAAATTGTATGTTTTACGATAAGTAGTTACCTATTATTGACATTACTTATTGGTTCTGTGAATTGTTTTTAAAAATAAATTCTGTCTCATATAATTTATTATATTTCGGTAGTATATAATTTGAAGTATATTTTATATCCACTGTAATAACTCCTCATAAGGCCATGCAATGGACTTTAATGTAGATTTTACCATCAATTAGTTAATTTTAGTTAGTTAGACGCTTGTACTCAACATAATTAAGTTGTATATTTATAACATTGAATTGGGTATGTTTTAACATTATATGTTTATAGATTTGTGAATATATAAAATATTATTATCATTTATTATTAATATTTTTTTACTGAAGGTCTATCTTTTAACTTACAAACTTATATAGTATAAATAAATTGGAGTCGCTTTTCGCGACTGTCTGTATAACCGCTTACTCCTCATAAACCACGCAACGGTTTTTAATGCGGTTTTTACCATTAGTTAGATAAAACCCACTTAAATCTTTATCTAAGTAGCTGAACTGTCCGCGCCTGTCTGTTTCTCGGCTAACTACTTCTAAACCAACCAACAGAATTTGATACGGTTTTCACCAATTGAAAGAGGAATAATTTAAGAAGGTTTGTGTAGGTACATAAAAAAAAATCCGGTCGCTAGTTATGATTGATCATTTGCTCCATGAAAGATAATATACTGCTACTGTTTTGACATTTAAAAAGTACTTTAAACCCATTCTTCAAATGAATATTTTTGGCGCTAAACCCCACACCATGAATTTTAATAGAAAGAGTTATAATATTCATCAACAATGTTAAAACTGTTTAGAAAAAAAAACCCATACATTTACTTATATTAGCACAGTTCATAACAGTTAAGTACTGTGACAGCCATTACAAGTGCCCTCACTCCACTATAATTACACATAAATTGTAAGATTATACAAAATTACATATTTTTCACATTTAAAAACATGTCGTTATATTGTGAAGCGGAAAGAATCACCGCTTCACAAGTGATTTGCAATATTTTTTTATCTAGTTCGAATGATGACCGCTTATATACTGTTGCCTAAAATTGTAGGTACTAAATTCGAAATGAGTTTCACATCATTTTTTTTATGGCCAGCTATTTAGCCGTAGATATCAACAGAGCAATACATGGACTAATGCGAAATATCAATCTAGCTAGATCTATAATACTAAATTATAAATAGGTAAAAAATTTATGTTTGTTTGCATGTAGGAGGTAATCTTTGAAACTACTCATGCGATTTAAAAAATTCATTCACCAATAGTTAAAATATAATTTCAGGATGGACATAGGCCGAATATTTCACGCGGGCGAAGCCGCATGCACCAGTTGTCTAAAAATAAAGTTCTAACAATTATTGGCAAAAACACCTATACTGTCAGCCGTCAATGTATGTCAGGCGTTATATCTATATATAGTTTTTCAACGCAGAGAGAGTCGCGGGCACCAGCCAGTCCTAACTAATTATAAATGCGAAAATGAGTTTGTTTGTTACGTTTTCACGCCTTAACTACTCAACAAATCAACGTGAAATGTTGCATACACGTTGTCAGGTCTACAGAAAAGGACATTGGCTACTTTTAGTCCAGAAAAAAATTACTGTTCCTGAGGAATCATCTAAAAATAAAAATATTTTTTTTCCCATGACAAAAATATACGAGAAATAAAGGTTGAATACATATTTTAACACCTGAAAACATGTTTTACAGTTCAAGAACATTCAATATTTACTTGATGTTAACATAAAATTCTTACCTTTCAAACCAGAAAGAGATGGCACCAGAACAAATATCGCGGAGACATTCAGAAACACGTCCCAGTCCTGTAACAAACATTGTATGACCTTTTAGACACAGTTAAAAAATAAAGATGAGATTTGAAAAGGTAAAATAATATATCTATGGCAGGTATGTAAATATCAAAAAATCTATTATATATATACACTAGCTGACCCGGCAAACGTTGTATTGCCATATATAAAAAAATTTGGGGTGGGTCACCTTTATTACTTAGGGGTATAAAAAATAGGTTACGACCTTATATTTTCAGACCTACCGAATATACACAAAAAATTTCATAAAAATCGGTCTAGCCGTTTCGGAGGCGTTTGGTTACAAACACTGTGACATGAGAATTTTTTTTTATATATATAGATTAAATTAAAATTTAAAAAAAAAACAATATAACGTCTGACCTCGTGTTGCTATAATACTTTAGCCAGGCGTTAGTTTTTTATTTTTTATTAATCCCTCGGGAATAGTCCTTTTTTTCTGGATAAAAGGTATCCTATGTCCTTTCTGGTGTCCCAGACAACTATGTATGCAAAATTTCATGGTGATCGATTTTACAAAGGGTTCTCACTAATTTTCACCATTAATTAGATATTTTTTCATATCATAGATGGTAGCTATATGGACAACCCAATTTTTGTATGTATGTACATTATAGCTACTCAATCCATGTGTTTACATTATAGCTAGGGTGTTTTTATGGAAAAATATTATTGGCTTTTAATTAGTACTTACTTGACTAAAGTCTTTTACTTGCGATAATGTCACAAATTCTGCACATTCTAGAAATTAATTAAAGAAATTTCTTACTAGATATGAAATTAATTTCAGTTTTTTCTCCCCATCCAAACTTTCATACTATGTATATCTCAGAAAGGTCATGTTTTCTTTTAATTTTTTTTTCTTTAATTTATAATTTTTTTATTGATATTGGTAAGCAAAGCATGTGAGCTCTTAAGCACTAGACCAATGGACAATTATGCCGATTAAAACTATACTTATTTAAACACTCAATTTTATTACAAATCTTCTATCTTAGCTAAACTTCATGGTCATTAGAAAATGTTTGTGTAATACAGAGACGTTAAAAAAAATTAATGAACGTGACCAAGTGATTAGTTTTTCATTTATTAACAGGATTACTTTTGTAAACAAATGAGACGATGTCAGATTAATGATTGTAATCTTATTTTTTAAGTTAAAAACCAGCACGCAGACACACGGTCCACTTGACAAAGGATAAGGAATAAAAGGGAGAGTATTGGATAGTGCTCTGGTATACTTTACTCAAAGACCAACTTCTGATATACTTAACAATTTAAAATTTTCACATAGATAATCAAGTATAAAATCATAGCAATATTATTTAGAATGCTATACTTCTTATTACTCGTATTAATGCTATGAGGACCTTTCGTGACGTGATATTTTGTAAAAGGGATATTTGCGAACGTTACATTTTGAGAAAGTGACATTGTGCGCACGTGACATTTTGCGAAAGTGACATTGTGCGCACGTGATATTTTGCGAAAGTGACATTGTGCGCCGGGAGGACCAGTAACGGCAAATCCACTGCGTGTTAAATTTTTTTCTATCGAGCCAATCCTTCATTATCCACATCGAGATTTTCGTAGGACACTAGAAATACATCCTAACCTAAATTCGAAAGTTTGTGAGGATGGATGTATGTGTGTATGGATGTTTGTTACTCTTTCACGTAAAAACTGCTGACCGGATATGGATGAAATTTGGCACACAGATAATTTATTACCTGGATTATTGTATAGGATACTTTTATTCTAAAAAAATGTTAGGTACCTGAGGGATCGTTTTAAAAATTGAAATATAAAAAATGGCGCCACTGTCGTCACTAGCTAGTTTTATATAATATGTACTTATATGTATATATAGTATTTTATTACTATATAGATGTTAGTATAGTATAGTAAAATCAGGAAAGTACCTACTACAATATCTGCTACAAGTATTTTGATAATAAATCATAATGAGTCATGTAATAAATGCAATTTATTGTTATGCTCATTTTCATATAGTCATAACATTGCAAGTCATAAATAAAAATGACAATTGCCTTTGTTAAAGTTTATACACTACAAATAAGTACACACTAGTATTGGTACTATTACTATTACTAATGGTATTACTATCGGTTGGCGGTCTGTTTCGCAATATTATTGCTTGGCAATTTTTGCTTCGATTTCGCAATGGCGTAATGACTTCCTATATGACCTATGGCTATGGCTTTACTTAGCTATCGGTTTCCCAAATTTATTTCCCATATTTTTTAAACAAGCCACTCTCAAAGAACATAATATGTTTAACCATCGAAGTACTACAACTATGGAATTTGCGTCACAAATGCCAAAGCGGCACATAAAAAGTACGCCTAAATCGGAATCATGGCGGACCCTTGCCTTCGCGCATCAATGGTAAAAGGTAGTGACGACCAAGTTCTACTATTGATTTTAAAATCCGATGTGTTGACGTAAAGTCACATTTTCTTTAAATGACATATGTTTGGTTGGTTTTAAATGACAGATGACAGAGTTCATGCTGTATGCATATATGTCATTTTTAAATGTTCCATAAAGTTCGTAGTGTTTTGTATTGCGCGCAAAATCTATAGTTGGAGTACATTGATTATTTTTCGCATTTCGCATGCATTGGAAGCTGCTGGAGGAGGCCTTTGTGTCGCAAAGACACGCCGACTGATAATAACTTTTAATAGTTACCTACCTATATTATGTATACTCGTAATTATTGTAAGAAAAAAGTTGGCAAATAAAGACTTATTAATAAATAAATAAATAAAAATACTTATTCGACTATTCATTGTAAATTCAATTTTTATCTATAGCTAATTGAATACATCATCGCGTGGTCCGTGCCCAATTTTATAGCAGCTAAATATCTTTAATTAAATGTATTATATAATAAACACACAGCTCAGGTCAGGGATGACGTTAACGCCGCAATTAATAGCAATCAGATTAGATAAGACGCCAATTAACATAGTACATATATGAGTTCACGTGCCAAATACTAATTAAGTATACTAATATAAATAATTATAAAGAGGTAAAGTTTGTATGTTGAAAATAATCCTAGGCTGTCTAGTCTAGTCCAATCCTAAATCTGGCAGATTTCCCCAGAATGATTCATAAAATTGTTTCAATTTTCTACAAAAAAAAAAATCTTGATTACTTAATAAAAATTTATTAAAATAATCAATTTTAATCATTTACTTATGCAATAAATTTTTATCTATTAAAAAAATATGAAATGCGCATGCGCAGATTTTGAAGATTCTGCATCCGCAACAATCCTGGTGCAGAAAATAACAAATTTTGAATTTTTACTTCGATTTAGAAAGGGATAGAATAGAATAGAATAGAATAGAATAGAATAGAACAGAATAGAACAGAACAGAACAGAACAAAACAGAATAGAACAGAGCAGAACAGAACAGAATAGAACAGAACAGAACAGAATAGAACAGAACAGAAGAATAAAACAGAATAAAACAGAATAGAATAGGAATGGAAGTATAATGCATGCAATCATAATGTGATTTTGATTACAAGATTATATCGTATTACCAATCTAATGGACATTTTGATAAAAAATAAATAATGTTTGTTCTGTGATAAATATTTGGTCCGACTGATAGTATTTTTTTTTTTATTAACTAGTCACTTACCCTGACTCTCCCTAAAACGAGACCAGCACCAATTGTCCCACATCCAGCTATAAAGAAAGGCACTGCTACTTGACACAACGTCGACCACCATCTCTCTTCTTTTTTCTGTAAATAGAAATCAATACATTAAATCCATACTAATATTCATAAATGTGAAAGTAACTCTGTCTGTCTGTCTGTTTGTTACCCTTTGACGCCTTATCTACTCAACCGATCATCATGAAATTTTGCATACACCGTTGTCAGGGATACAAGAAAGGACATAGGGTACCTTTCATCCAGGAAAAAAATACTGTTCCCAAGTGCAAAGTGGTAGGCAACAGGAGGTCAAGCGTTTTAAAGTTAAGGTCGGCAGACAGGCTGACGGTCCACTTGATGGTAGGTAGCCACAGTCGCCTATAACACTTAATTCTCACAAAATAATTAAGTTACAAAGGTGATTTAGACTTACACTTATGTAATTTGTTGGAACAAATAAATATTTTATTATTTACTTATTATTATTACTATAAAAGCGTATAAAAATCCGTGGCGTGCTATAGGAAGAGTTAACGGCCAATACAGGCAGACGCAGAAAGCGACTCTATTTAAAGATTTAGATGAAAACACTTTCAGTTCATACTGTTTATGGAAACTTCTACTATTTTAACTTGATGTAATAAAATGCAGACGATATGTAAATTCCTGCAAAGTATTTCCAAGTGATGGACTTGCTCACTTATGTTCACAGAAGAGAGGCCTTATAGACGCAAAAAACTATACAAGACATTATACAGGCTGATGAGAAAGAATTTTAAAATTTACTCGGCCTAAAGTATTCTGTTGAATCGAGAGTTCCAATGCTGGCAATTGTTCTGGAATCTCTTCCGAATAATTTCGACTCGTACGATGAATATATTATAAATGCGAAAGTTTGTGAGGATGTATACGGATGTATGTATGTTTGTTACTCTTTTACGTAAAAACTACTCAACGGATTTGGATGAAATTTGGCGCCCAGATAGTTTTATACCTGGATTAATATATAGGATACATTTTATCCTGGAAAAGTGTTAGGTTCTCGTGGGTTAATTGACAACTTAGAAGAGGTTTTTAAATATATATATGAACGCACTTAGAATACTATGTTTGGAAAAAAAATATGATGCCATTTTGAGGGTGGAATTTATTTTGGAAAAGGATTTTGTGAATATTTTTTTAAGACTAAATTCATTCACTTGTTTCCCCTTTTCAGCCCTCCAGGCCAAGATGAGCGGATAGATTTTCCATACAAAAATTGAAACTTTAAAAAAATATTATAATACAAAAAAACTAAAAAGCTCCTCACAATTCAACCACCACAGTTAGTTTCATCATAGCTATTCACAAAAAAAATATTGAAAGCATTAAACTCGATTTACGTTATACTTACGGAAAGACTAAGATTAGGTTTTAAACGAAGCGATTTTTACTTACCCCCGATAAAGGCTGTCGTTCAGCATCAGCATCGGTCCGTTTGTCTGGAGGATCGCCGGGACTTCTTAGGTGGTTGCTCGAGTTTATGGATGCCATGTTAACGCCGATTTCCCCTCCCTTTTCATCTGCAACAAATAGAAATAAAGTTTTCAAAATTGCAACAAATAGAAATTATGGATACACGTTGTCATCGAACAGAAAAGAACCTTAATCTAGAAAAGAGTACTATTTCCGAGGGATCATCTACAAAGCAAAATTCAACACCTGACAAAAATATATGAGTAATGAGGTCTGAAAAAAATAAAGTTCAAAGAAAAAGGGACGCGAGCAAAAAAGCGGGCAAAAGCTATAAGAATAGTTCCAATAAAATATTTATAGGAAACCAATACTTAAACTACGCATGAAGAACAACGTCTTTACTTATTTGGTTACATTGAAGACCTAGTTATGTAAATTATCAACCATTTAAGTATCATTAACTTCCTTTCCTTCTGCTAGTTTCCTTTGGCTAATGTCATCTAGATACGGAATAGAAAATTACTTCCACCTTGCAATGTATTTTTTAAGCATAATGTACATTAAACGAGGATTACTTTTATTACAGCCATTAGCAAATATGCACAGAAAATTTAGGGGTAAATCCTTAATGACCTGGCAGTTTAACGCCGCAAGCCACTGCACTTGTGATATTGAAATCTTCTTTTTAACAAAAAAAAAAAAAAAAGACCGTCAAACTGACGTTACATGAACTGCGCTTTGCTCATTGTATAATATGATACCATTCAATAGCACAGTTATTTAGGATTACACAAAAAAAAATTGTGCAAAATTGGAAAATTTGTGATCACAGTACCCAAAAATGTCGTCCAGGGTGACGATTTTCCACACATTCAAATTTATCTCTATTATTTCTTAAGCAAGTGACCTGATTTTTTTTCTTGTTTATTCCAGAGCTGGTATAACCTAGCCTAACGCCCCGTGCCCGCTTGGCGTTGATTTCCGGGACAGCCTGTATAATAAGGGCATGTCTAGACTTATGAACATTTATCAGGTTTTTAAGACAAGGACTTAAACCTCAGACCGAATACAATTTTTAGCAAAATGAGCTCAACCTGATAACCAATATCTTAAGGTGCAATATTGCAAAAAAAAATTGTAGCATCTCGGAGATAACCGAAGATTTAAAATTGGAAGGTTTTTCTTAAATATTGTGTAGGTAAAATATGAAAAATAAATAGTAGCTATTAAAACTTTAATACCGAACTTTAGCAGACGTGACATGAAAGTCTCTTTTTGGGTAGTGTTTTACAATTTTTTTTCGCAGAAAATAGAATTTTTTGTATAAATCTGTCTGATTTAAACCTTTTTAAATATAGTGTATTACGCACTATATTTTTATCAAAGTTTTAATTTTACTCAAAGAAGTCAAATTAGGTGACGAAAATAACACTTTTCTGCCATGTTCCTGTCTACATATAATATGTCGTGATCTGTTTAATGCTATAATATAAAAATAGTTCAATTTAAGAGTATTAAATAAATTATACAATTCAATAGAGAAGTTGTGTAAGCAATTACTTAATACCTACGTTTTTTGTAATATTTATTTTTTTAAACTTTTTTGATTGCATACCGAGCGTTATTGTGAAAGCTATTTGCGATAGAGCGAAGGTTAGTCACGTCTGCTAATAATGACCAGACATACCTACTTGTATTCGTCAAATGGAACGTTCTAGATACTTCATTATGTAAAGGCGAAAAGGCAATCACCTATATTGTGTTTAAAACGATATTACTTATGAGTATAGGCATATATTTATACACACACACAACACACACATATATAAAATGCTATAGGAATATTAGCAAAGTAAAGGCTTGTTTTGTAAACTTGTTCCGGTGCGAAAACTAATACTTGGAAATTGTTACTATTAGAAAGCATTTTAGTTTTTAATCAAACACCAACAGCTGGAAAATTTTACATTTTTTTTAACAATTGTATAGTGTATAAAAGAAGGAAAACTAATTTATTTTATCAGATATTAATGCACAGGTAAGTTATAGACATTAACGAGACGAATCAAATGAGATGTGTTGAGTTCAACTTGATTAACAACAATTGTTTGTTATAAACAAAAATAAATTGTAAAAATCGTTCATTTTAAATTATTTTTTTCTACCCAATTTTAAAATGGTTTTTCATAAAAGTATGCTCAAAAGGCCTTATCAAATTATTGACTCAAACACACTATTAGAAAATAGTTGTTTTTATATTTTCCTAGACTAGAAAGAAATGACTTTAAACATTGAATAGATTTTAGAGGCTCCGCGCGCTGGTCGCATAATAGTCTGGGCAGACTTCTTTAATCAATATTTATGGCTGATCTTGTATCCAACATAAGACACAAGTGTTTCACATGCGTTTGGGCAACGCCTCAACAACCTTTAAAGAAGAACAACAACCATAATTACCTATAAACGTATATCCGCGCATTTTCTTCAAGATTCTATCCACCAGCAACTCCAAACGGGACACCATGTTGAATAGTGGCATTTTGAAACTTATAATATGGAGAAATTTAGTCTTAATTCACTTTGGTAGTCACAAGTTATTTAGTTAGTCGGTGTTAGTCGGTGTACATTGGCTGTTAAACGTTTAGGAAAGACTGTGCGGTCACTATCACAAAAGTAGTTGAGCGGAACTCATCGCTTCCTCCTTAAAAAAAAAATTAATACATTTTTTGCTGTCGCAACGTCATGTTACAATTTACAAAGCGTCGTCGCTTCTCAACTCAACTTAAAAAAAATGCAATGATGCTTATTTGAAGTTTACATAGTTAAGAAATCAAATTTCAAGATTATTAATGGTTCCTCGTTCGTATGGCTGCCATAAGTCAGCATCTTTACATACTCTGTACTAATATTATAAAGAGAAAACATTTGTTTAAATTGAATAAGCACCGAAACTACTGGACCGATTTGAAAAATTCTTTCACTGTTGGGAAGCTAAAGCTATATTATCAGCGAGTAACATAGTTTATATTTCATAAAGTTACGCGGACGAAGTTGCGTGCAACAGCTAGTATTTTATATTTTAAAAGCGGACTAAGTCGCGGGCACCAGCTAGTATAAAATAGAGTTGCTCACCGCCCGTCTGTCTCTCTGTATGTATGCTGATCTTTTAAAGTGCGTTATGAATTTGCTGTTTTCACTAATGGAAAGAGCGTTAAACGAGGAAGGTTTTTATATGTAATATAATTTTGAGTATAAAAAATTGCACCTGTGCAAAGGCGGGAGTGGGTCGCTAGTTTTAATAGATGGACATCATTTTTTGATAGCATTGCAACTTTTTGAGCTGAAAACCGTCCCGTAATTTTTTTTCTGTAAATTATTGTACCTTCCTCGTTTATCGCTCCTTCAAACTAAAAACCGTATCAAAATTTAGAAGGGAATAGCGGAGTGTCAAAAAACTTTAATGTATATATTTAGATATATTACTCTCCATTTGTATGTGACTGAACTCCCCGAGCGGCTGGACCGATTTTGATGAATTGTGTTTGTGTGGACTCCTGAGTGGTTTAGATTCTTCCCAATTGGACTCGAAAGGTGGCGTTGCAATCGGATTCGGGGGGATGTCTGTTGGGATTATAATCTTTACTTTATTCTTTAACCATTTGCTTGATAATATTAAAATGTTCTCTTTCCCTAGTTTTAAGAAAAGGCATTTTCTTACTTCCTAAACAAATTGTATTACTTACTCTATTGACGACTTTTTTTTTAATAAATTGTAGATAGCATTTAATAAAATCCATGTTAATGTGTTGTCATGATTTGCACACAGAATATTAATCTGTTGGTAATGCATGAAAATAAACTAAAATTATCACATTTGTTAAATAGATAACTTATGGTCCTCGGAAATAAATTTATTATTAATGTTATGAAAATAAATTAAGAAAACATTGACGTTTAGCGATAAACGAGTGTGTACCTATATAATTTTCAAAGAAAAATTGAATAGCGATTATGTAATCAGGTATTTGTTCCTGTAGTAAACTATAGTTCTACACTGTATCTACTGGACTGATTGACAGACAGACAGACAGCCCTAACACACCACTCGTTATCTTGACTGGATAATATTACCTATGTACACGTGTCTTCGAGAACTATCAACTCAACAATGATCAAATTCTTTCACAATATCGACCTGGCAACCGACATTTTGTGAAGAAACTTTCCCTAAATTATCTAATTTCCAGTTAACATGACAACATAATAACTTAATAAAGAGAGATAAGAAAACAATATTAATAATAAGTGGTGCATAAGTAGGGGAGCCCAAGAGGGGATTTTGGGATTTACTCGAGCGCGTCAGATATTGCCAATGTATATACCCCACTTGTCTCCGATCCCTTATATGTGTTAATCTGCCGGTTTGGATGGTGGGGTTGGTTGGGGTTGGGGTAAAAATTTAAATACTACTCGAGCGCGTTAGATTTTCAGAGGGGATGTTAAGTGAATCCAAACTAAACTCTCATTTAAAATACAGACGATTCGGATGTAACGCAAGCTCGTGGCAGCTTTTTGAAAATGCAAAAAAGATTTATGGCGATTGCTATTTTGAAATACTCGAGCGCATCAGATTTTCATACAGACGGTCCAGCCTGAATTCCTGATCGTGTTGATTCTTAATCTGACCATTATTTGGAGGATTTTTTTAATACAGCGTCTACAAACTTTTGAACGCCTGTAGACGCTTACCCCACCGTTAAAAAGGAAAACATCATATAACCTTTTTTTCTTCCTACCATCTAATCTTCAAAATTCAATAAGTCCCCACGACGCTCGAGTGACTCCACATTAAGCATCGTGGGCTCCCCTACTATTAGCCTCAAAACAAAATAACTTCGATGGAAGAAATACATATTTTCTTTAACAGCAATGCAATATAATTACACCATAGAAACAGTTACGATTTATAAGGTGATTTATTAACACATTTGATTGAGTAACTTAGATATTACTTATGTTAATCGGTAATTTGTTACTTTTTACATATATATAGCAATCACTATATGCCGCAATTTCAATGCAGATTACGAAAAGTTCACAAAGAAACACACACACACTTTGAAGTCACATTTCCGAATTGGACGTTTATTTTTTTATGTGAGATTAATAAAAAAAAGGTGACAGTCACATTTTTTCAACAATTTCCACGTTACATTTTCGTCACGAGTACAAATACACTGCACCGCCCTGTTAAGGTTCAAACTAAAACTGAACTAAAGATATCAAAATGTACCCACATAATTTAATAATTATTACCGCGATAAGACAATATTTATGACTATGTTTACTTTGAACATTGCATAAGTAAATGTGGTCTCCATTTCTTTATATTTATACCTACTACAATACAAAGGATATAACATATTATGTATATAGGTAATAATCAATATTTAAACAAAACTTGTATTTTAAAGTATTTAGTTGTTAGTCAAAAATAAAAAGAGAAGTTACATGTATATTATCCTTTAATTTCAATTAAATTTTTATGCGAACTACTGCAACTTTAAGAATTTCAAAAGTGCGGTGATTTGTATCAACCGAACTGTTGCTCATTGAGATAATATGTACTACGTACTTATTTTCTCAATGCTATTGCTACCCAAACGTTGCCTTAGTTTGCTCAACCGGATAGACAGACGGTTTATTTTATCTCTCTTTTACTACCTTGTGTTTTTTACTCAATTTACTAATATTATAATAAATTTTGAAAAAATTAAGCGGACAAGCCGCAGAATTAAACTGTCCTTGGCTTTTTTTTTATTGAATCAAGGCAGCGCTTGGCCGCGATCACACTGGATGTAAGGTGCAGATGCGGCCGAAAGTGGACCACGCTTACCTAGTAATTGCCCATTTACCTTAGATTTGAAGACCCCGAGGTTGTAATTTTGAGGAAACACAGACGCAGGCAGTGAGTTCCACTCCTTAGCGGTTCGGACAAGGAAGGTGGAACTGTAACGCCTCGTGCGTGACCGAGGAACATCAACCACGAAGGGATGAAGCCCCTGTCCGCGCCTCGTGGTCCGCAAGTGGAACGGTTCCGGTTGGATTATTAGATCGTATAGAATGGACGCACACTCTGCATAGTACAGACGATAGAAAATCGATAGGCATGCTACTTTTCGGCGATGCTGCAGGCTTTGAAGACTCCACAAGGGTGTCGTTGCCAATAAGTTTTTTAGCGCGCCTTTCAATCAAGTCCAGTGCAGATAATCTGGCAGACCCATCCCAGAGTACTCCATGAAAGATTGGACTTGTGCTCTGTATCATTTCATTATAATTTTCATTCATTTTGTCTTAATAAGGTGAAAAAAAAACTTAGCAACACATTTAGCGATTAATTTTTTTTATTTCGTCACATGTGAAATTTTAAAATAAAATATATAAATTGGTAAAATGTTATGTTTTGTCCAAAAGGTTGCACTGCCTTTATTTTCACATTGCGCAACATTTTTATTCTAAAGAATTGCAGACAGGCTGACAGTCTATCTCATCGTGGATAGATAACTACAGCGGCCTTTGAGCAGAAGCCACACCAGAGGGGATGAAGTTCACTGCCATTCTTCATAGGATAAAGGATAAAGGATAAAGGACAGAGTAAGTTCTGACATCACTTACTCACGCACCGAAACCCAACAGCACAAAATGCCGCCTTTCACGATTGTCTTCCTAGTGGTTACTATAACCAGACGTACTAGTGAAACATATGACAGTTCAAAATCACCGTTTAAAAAAAAACAATGATAAAAAAATAATAATAGCGAATTAGATGATAATTCTTCGACTGATAAAGTGATAATATATGAATTATTAATGTTTATGGTCGTGTTCTTAATACCCTGGCATACTGCGTGATATTATTATAATATGATAAAGAATGAGGCAGACTGGCGGTCTACCTCATGGTACAGTAGTCTATAATCAAATAGGGTTATTAGTGCAGATTTAGATAGTTGTGTGGAGCATGATAGAATGCAGGCGAGGATAAGAAGAGGGCAGATACTCGTAGATAGGCTCTGACAATTTATTATGGCTTTGTTGAAAAACAGTCAAGCGTTAATAGCTAGTAGCGTTGCTTATTTTGGACATCAAAACTATTAATGTTAAGTTTAATGAATGGGATTAATGACTATTTCAAACAATTACTTATGTAATGTCATTATTTGATTCATAACACTAAATGTATACTAATATGTATTATAAAGAGAGAAGATTTGTATGTTTGTAATGAATAAACTCAAAAACTACTGGATCGATTTTAAAAATTCTTTCACCTATAGAATGCTACGTTATCAGTGAGTAACATAGGCTTTGTTTTATAAAGTTACGCGGGCGAAGTCGCGTGAAAAGAATTCTTAAGATTATTTTTGAAATCACCTATTTATTTATCATTTAATCTAACAAATAAATTAATAAAATCCATATAAAATCATACAAACAGATGCACATTCTCACAAAATTAATTGCACACGTTTACGGTATGATAAAAAAAAATTATATGACTATTATCATTATATCTAAGTAAACATCGTAAACCTATAAAAACGAGCCAGATTTCCCGATGAGCAACAATGAAACAAGGTATTCTGTAAATTTATGGCTTACCTTACACGAAGTCGCGGGCTAAAGCTAGCCCGCGACTTCGTCCGCGTGTTTATTTACGTGAAAATACTTGATATCCTATAACCTTCCTCAAGAGTTAAGGACAAATTTCACAATGACTAGACTAGATAGATTAGATATAAAAAATTAATATAACCATAATTTTAATTGGAATCATTTATACATTACTAGCGGGCCGAACCTGGCTTCGCACGAATATTTTCTACAAATAATATTTAAAAAAAAACCTTCCCCCTTTAACGCTCTTTCCATTAGTGAAAACCACATTAAAATCCTTTGCGTAGTTTAAAATATCTAAGCGTACCTATATATACAGAGTGGTAATGTGCCGGATCGTTAAAATTTATATCCGCGGATACGGATACGGATATGGATATTGGGTGTCAAGATCCGCGGATACGGATACAGATCTTAACTTTATTGCTCAATCGGTGAAACGATAGTTGACGCTCGCCACTTGACGCTTGCATTATAAAGGTGCCAAATGTTTGATTTTAAGAAATAAAAAATAATCTGAATGGAATTTAATAGTTTTTCATTGCTAATTCCATATATACCTATATATAGAATTTCAGCTATGAATTAAAAATTAATAAGGTAAAAGATCCGTAAAAAGATCCGCCAAAAAGTAACGGATACGGATACGAATATCCGACACATCACTAATACAGAGGTACAGACAGCGGGAAGCGACTTTGTTTTATAACTATGTAAAGAAGATTTTAATATGACATATATTTTACATCTCATACTAAGTATAATATTTTTTCAATCGACCAAGCGTTATTTTCAAGATACATCTTACAGTCTGATCACGGAAGATAATTAATTTTTATTTTTTATTTTTTTGAAAAAATATGTATAGAGAAAGTTGTTTAGATTTTATGAAAAAAAAAAAACCATTGATTTTGTACATACCGTGACATGTCATTAGCAGATAAAACACTATCAGACTTCTAATAAACAATAGCAAACAGTGTCACACTTAACTAGAAAGAGACATCATTTTGTTTCAATGTGATAGCATTGTTTACAGCAAGCTAATGCGGCTGGTGGCTTATCTACAAGTATTTGCACAAGAGCATTGCAACTATTTATTAGTCAATTCAATTGTACAAGAGCTGTGTTTATTTTGATTAAGTATTTTATGTTCATGGTAGTAATTACTACGATCCAACCTCATATTTCTACCACTACTGGCTGCTACGCCATTTTTAAAGTTACAAATTAATATGTTTTCCTTATTGATTCAATCTGTCAGGAGTAGTCATAGAGAAATGTTACAATTTCCTTTCTCTTGAGCATAGACTTAAGAGACATTTTAAGACTTCATTTTACATTTCATTTTAGTACGTAGTTCCATGATTACTCGTCAGTTATTGGTCGTAGCAATACATAAAAAACATGACATTTTTGGGATATAATATGAAGGTTTGGATGGAAACAAAAAAACTGAAATAATTAATTTCATATATACTTTTTTTTTCTCTCTATTGTTTACACTGTAACTTCTAAAATGTTCAGAATTTTTGCGACATTTTTGCGGGTTGAATACTTGTAATTACTGATTAAAAGCCAATAATGTTTTTCTATGAAAACATCCTAGCTATGTGATGTTCATTTAAAATTGGGTTATCAATAGCTACAATCAATAAAGGTTTTTTTAAAATATTTGAATTGCTGGCGTATGTTTCATTATTTTTGCGTCGCATTCTGTCTTCGATTATTCCCATTATTGTAGGTACAAGGTATAAATAAGGGTTGTGCCGATTTAACCCCACTACTCCCCAGCCAGGTCTATAGTTAGGGTGTTATAGAAGATTTATAGGACAAGTTTTCAGCTTGCCTCAAATACCTAGGAAATGTCAACCACCTCTCACGCCAAGAGACGTGCCGGAAACACACAACAGTCTCTCCTCGTTGCCCGGTGTCGTAATGACGGCGGATCTATCTAAAAATAATGCAGTATAGCCTTGCCACCACTAAGTATAATGTATAAAAATCAATTTTATACCTGAAACTGATTCCGGAAATTTGCTAAACAAAATCAACGACAATGTATCATCTGGCTTAATTTTCTCCAATGTACGTAAACGCATATAACTGCTAATATCAGATTTGTTAGCCATTTTTGCATATCGTGTTAACTCTTTTAAAAAAGCGTTTCATTTCCAATGTTCCTTTGCAATTGTTTTATGTGAATTGAGATTATAAATATTATAATATCGATAGTACATATGTTTCAATGTGACATGACAATCATTAGACAATCATTTGGTTTAGTGTCACTTTTTTTTTAATGTTTATTCAACTGGTATAACTTGGAATGTTTATCGAGGCCAGTTTTTAAATATTGGCTCCAATGTTTGAACCTTTGATCAAATATAAAAATAAGATTCTCACTCAGACCAAATAAGAATTATAGGCAGAATTTTGCGGACAACATAGTGAAGCCGGATATATAATCATGTAAGCATAGGCCGTTTATTGTATTGATGAGATTTTGAGAATTAACTTCAATTTTTGTTTATTTTTATTAAAAATATTGATTTCCAAGTTAACTTACGTGTGAATTGTGACTCCATCCTGATTTATATTTTTTGAAGTCTGGTTTTTGGACCCTTTCACTGCGTAATTCAGCATTTTTACTAATAAAATATTTTAATAAGGCGAGGCGTAGTTTTATTGCATTACACACGCACATACAACGTCGAGGCGTAGTTTTACCGGCTTCTCTCTACCGTTCAATGGACTTTATCTTTAGTTCTTATTTTATCTAAGAAGTCTCTTGAAAATGTTTCATAGTTGGCTCTGGTCTGGATCTGGCAAGTAGGCACCATAAAGTCACAGAGGGTTTCGCAGTCATGAGGTCCATGGCAGTAGTATTAACCACCCAGAAGACCACCATGAAATAACAGAATGTTTGCTGTTCTTTTTCGGTGAGTGAGTAAGCGTTGGAGGGTCTTACTCTTAGTAATAATCAAATTAAATTTAGGAATAACTAACTACATATGAAATCCTGTAGTAGACAAATTTCATTTATTTTTTATTTTTTATTTGAATCTACTGATTTGATCTGGGGAATGTTGATGAAATATTTTTAAAAATGTCAAATTTCCAAAATGACATTTCGATTACTCTACTGTCACTGCACAAACACCGAAGACTAGTATAATTAATTCTCTTGCATATTCCCAAATTACAGAACAAAATAAATATCAAATAAATAATTTATGTCAAAATTAAAAAAAAAACCGATCAAAATCCGTTCATCCGTTAGGGAGCTAAAATGCCACACACACATATAAACTCATAGCACAGTAACACACGTCAAACTTATAACACCCCGTTTTTGCGTCGGGCATGGAGGTTAAAAACATTATTAGTTATTCTATCTTTCTTTTTCTGTCATGAATTAATTAATATCCTTCAAAAGACGAAAACATAATACCTATTTTATTTAAACAGCTGTCGTCTGAATAGACGATTGTATTATTATATTTAATACAATGTTAGAATTTTTAACGACAGGTGTCAGTTATTATTAATATAATAATAAAGTAATTGTAGAGGGCAAATGTGATTGTATAAATAACATACAAAAATAACAAAAAACATTCTATCCCTGCGTATCGAAATAGTTTTATTATTTTTATAAATATCTTGAAACCAAAAAGCTATAATATAATCTATACTAATATAATAATGAGAGAAGATTTGTATGTTTGTAATGAATAAAGTCAAAAACTACTGGACCGATTTTAATAAATCTTTCACCTATAGAAAGCTTGGTACGTTATCAACGAGTAACATATATATGGGCTTTATTTTATAAAGTTACGCGGGCGAAGTCGCGTGCTACAGCTATTTTTTTTTATATATACACAAACCTTCCTCCTTTATCCCTCTTTCCATAAGCGAAAACCGTATTAAAATCCTTTAGGGTGGTTTTTATAAGTAGTTGAGAAACAGCCAGACGTGTAAACTTTTGGGGACTTTCCGCGTTTTTTTTTTAAACTAATGTTTTTTAATTTTTAACGTAAAAACTAATGTTGTAAAATATTGTTTTTTCTATCTACATAAACCTAATAAACCTTCCGTGAAAAATTATCTATCTAACTTCCGTTGCGTCGATTAAGAGGAGTTAGCTTATAATATGCAGACAGACAGACGAGAAAAGCGACTCCAATTTCAATCATACCTATCCTAATTATAAAAACCGTACCTTAACTATTTTTAATAACCATTATCTTTATCGAAAAAGGAAAAAAACCAATTTCACAATCCAAATGACATATTTTTGTTACACATTTCTACAAACAAAAAAAAATTATTGTTATGATTAATACAAGACTTCGTACATAAAAAAGAATTTTATCTTCATTTCCTTAGATTATCGCCTTTTAAGTAAACACTTTTATAATTTGTACTAAATAGAGTTCACTTTACAATATTCAACCAAAAATCTTACAATTTCATACTGAATATCGATACCGCATCGTAATGTCTGTACAATAGTATTATGTGAATTTATGGTTTTAAGAATGTTTATGTACTTAACTGATTTTGTATTAGATTTTGCCCGCGACTTCGTCGCCGTCCCTTTTCTTATGCTGTATGTGTTTGTTCATAAAACATTCGTTCAATATTTATTGCTCATATATTTTTGTGAGGCATTTATTTATTTTTTAATGTATAATGTATTTTTATAATATTTTAATTTTTAGAAATAAAGATCATTTGGAAAACAGCAAATGATCACTTGGTTTGGTATCCTAAAAAACACCTAACCTAACGCACAAAATCTTTCATCGAAATCGGTCCAGCCGTTTAGGAGGAATTCTTTGACATACACACGGACATGTCATTATATGTAACTATGTTACATTAGTAAACAAAAGATTGCGCAGGCGCATCGCTCCGAGCGTTTTAATTTGCACAATCTCCGAACAAAAGATTGTGCAAATTAAATCAAATAAAAATCTTTATTAATGCAAAATATTTTTCGCTATTTGTTTTTTCCACTTCAATATTGGATTTGTGATTAAACTCTGAAAGTTACACTTGTGTTATCCCACTTAGCTAATACGCCGATAAGAAATATGATACACGGATGTATGTATGTCATCCATCTAAATAATAACTCTTCAATAAGTCGTCGTTAAGATCTGTTTATTGATTTAAAATGTAATCAAAATATAATAGAAAGCACGAGTATATTATGTTAGAATCTAATAATAATATAGTAATAGGACCAAGCGCTTTAAGACATCCTTTATAATGTGCACTGCCAAGGTTTGGAACTGTGTTTCCGAGCTCATATAACATAAATATTTTCAAAGTTCGGGTGAATCTTCTGGGGTGAGAGGAGCAAACCCATCTATAACTATAGTAATATTATAGAGAGAAGATTTGTATTTTTGTATGTTAATGTAATGAATAAAGTCAAAAACTACAGGACCGATTTAGAAAATTCTTTCACCTATATAAAGCTACATTATCAACGAGTAACATAGGCTATATTTTATAAAGTTACGCGGGCGAAGTCGCGTGCAATAAATAATTTCTAATAAAAAAAATATTAATAAAGATTCATGGGTATTTTGAAATCAAAAATTTTATTAAAATGTAATATAGGTAATGTTTTTATTTAATAAATTAACAACTAATCTATATCTAAAACTAAGTTTTTTCGAAATAAACTTTATTTACCAAATTAATTAATAGTTGAAATATATCTTTTGTCTGTCTGTCGTGTGTGTGTGTGTGTGTGTGTGTGTGTGTGTGTATGTGTGTGTGTGTGTGTGTGTGTGTGTGTGTGTGTGTGTGTGTGTGTGTGTGTGTGTGTGTGTGTGTGTGTGTGTGTGTGTGTGTGTGTGTGTGTGTGTGTGAATACAGAATTTCGAATGACTCACCACCGCTAATTGTAAAGACGGGACTGCCGTTGATTTGAGGCGAATGATCGTCGATGGTTTCAGCTGGCTTGACCACATCAGGCGCTCCGACCATGCCTGAAACAATACACGATATCATATAAATCATTCAATATCTATTTATATCTAAAACTAAGTTATACCTGAGTCATGGATGTTTTGTATTTATAATCGTATGTATAATCTATGTATTTTATCAACTGTCTGGTACCATAATACAAGCATTAGTGCTTGCTGTGGAACTAGATGGTGCTGTGTGGAAAGTGTATATAATATTAAGCTTCGGTAACCTATGCAGGGTCCCAAGCATGGCTGTATTACCTCATTGTATGGCAAGACTAATTTGTTGACCAAGGTAAGAGCCAGCTCTGGAATGGCCGGTTATGTTACCACATAAATGATATATAATATATAAAATTGAATGAATAAATCTATATAAAGATATCTTTATATATAAAAGAAAGTCGTGTTAGTTACACCATTTATAACTTGAGAACGGCTGAACCGATTTTCATTATCTTTGTTTGATTGAATTTGTCTCCATCCCGAATAGCAGAATAACTAATAAAACTTCGGAAAAATATTCACGGAAAAATATATGAAGAAAATTCATTTTCTCATACATTTTGTATGAAACGGGTCAGATCGTTTTATATAGATAAATAAAATATTTTATATAGATAGATATTTAAAGATATTTTTATATAAGATAAGATAAGATAAGATAGATATATTGAGAGCTGTGGATTTTGTGATAAATAATTAAATAAATATAAATAATCCGCTAAATGTGTTTCTAAACGCAAAAATCAAATCGCGACAAAAGTCAAATTTTTCAAATATTCGTTGAAGTCCGAGGAAGGTTCTTATGAAGAGAATTGGAAAAATTGACCCAAAAATTGCATCTACATCAATAGAGACAGTAGTGGTAGGGCACACACTGTGTTCCGCAGTCATTTGGGCAGCCGTCTGGCGGCAGCAACCACCCCCTTAAAGATGCTTGGAAATATACATGTGAGACACTGTCGTATGGTTTCACATGTGTCTTCATTCTGTCTGTCCTAGTTAAAAAAATAATTCAAAGGTAAAAAATATCTAGGGCAGTTACGGCCTACTTTTCACCTTTTAGGGCAAGCACGTACAAACTTACAACTTTATACTATATACATATATTACTATATTAACTCATAGCATGTGGTTGTATTGATTTACTAAAACAAACATAATATAGAATATTATATGACTCGTAAGCACAGGAGTGCTTATCGTGTCTTTGCTTTGAAAACATACATTATTATCTTTTTAACACTTTTAGGAAACATAAAAAGTTTATAAATTCACTAGTGACCCGCTCCCGGCTTCGCCCGGGGTGCAATTTTTATTATTTTCTATTTTATTTATTTAAGATACGGCAACACTACACGTGTTACTTATTTATAATATAATTACAACGTATTTCGGCTACCAATTTATAGGCTACCAATTCCTATACAGCATTAGCCACAAGAACGACAACAAATAAATCCAAATATTTAAGAATAAAGTAATGTAACTTAAATTATGCTAGAACAGTGTCAAGTTGTTTATAGTGGTGATTTATACTCTGTATAAAATTAAATGATTTATCTATTTTATTTTTGAATGCTCCAATTACTGTCCAATTAATCCAAGAAGACATCAAGGTCCCCAAAGCGGCTGTTGAAGTCATTGTACTTACGACACATTCTTGCTGTAGGTGCGTTAAATCACATTGGTTTTGCATGTTTGAACATTGAAGATATTGGCTACGCGCTGTCATGGATATTACAAGCCTTTATACGTTTTTCTATGAGTGAAAACAGAAATAAAATCGGTTGAACGGTTTTAGAGTCCATAGAGGATAAACATACATACATTGATTTTTATATATAAAAATATACCTACTAATATTCAGGCTAATTTCATCGGTTATTTTTGAAAATTTTGGAGGAAATTATATTTTCCTTTTGGAAAATAATGTCCAGCAGTGCACGTCCTACGGTTGAGAAGATGATTATGGTTCTGTCGCCTACGAGTATAACTCAAGCAACGTCTGGAAGTTGCCAATGCGCTGCCGACTTTAATAGAAAGAGGAGTGGATCAGTCTCTAGGATCCTTAAGCACTATCCGAAGTATACATAATTAGGTATACCTTTTTTTTCAACGTTGGGAAATACTCTTGGATACCCGGCAGTGTAGGGGCCACTGCGGGGTTATGCCGGATTCTTACCGGCTAAAACCCAAGGACTTTCTAGAGTGGCCATTGATGGGCGGGGTCGCGAGGACGTTATGACACGACATCGGTGCCCCGCCATGGCTATCCAGGCTATTCACACTTTACTTATTGAATTCTACAGTTTAATAATATTAAAGTGTTCTTTAATACTATGGAAAGAAATGAATTACATAATACCTACCTAACATCTAATTATTATGCCCGCAATTAATTGTTATTAAAATCACGAACGCAGTTTACCAATGGCAAAGTTTACATTAAAGAAAAGGCTATACTGAAAACACAGTTAACAGAAACATAATGTATCAGGCCGACCTCCATACACCGACCCACATACCATTCAAACTACAATAGGGAAGTCAATATTAACTTACTTTTCTCTTTGCTGAGTCATATAATTATTTATACTTTGTATTTTATGGTTTTAAGGCCGCATCGGAGCGAATCAATATTTAAAACAAACGGTGAGATAAAAGTCCTAAAAATATATATAATAACTAGGTAGAGCTACACGTTCCCGGCTTCGCACGGGTGCAAAATAAAAACTATCTTATCTTTTAAGTTAGACTAAATTACATATAGTTACAAAGTTTGATCAAAATCGGTTCACCGCGGTGGAACACGTGACATGTAATTTTTTATATATATAAAGATGTTACTAGTCATTTCCCGCGACAAAGTCCGCGTCTGTCGGGCACAACACTTTTTCTGGATGAAAGATTCTTTTAATATATAGATTTTGGGCAATTTTTCAATATTTCTTCATAAGAAGAACGAATATTTGGAAAAAAAAATTGGTTGTCGTTTTCGTGTTTTGATTTAAAAAATATATTTTTTTTGCAAATATTTATTATTATTTTTAAACAAATATTAGTTTAGATAAAAAAGTGCATAAGGAAATTACAGAAGTAGCACTTTTTTAATGATGGTCAAACTGAAATAGCAAACTCAACCCACCACCAACACCATATCAGTTGACATCCTAATTCTTGTGTCCTGTCCCAACAAAATACACAATGCGATTTAACTCTATTTTTGTGACGAAACGGTAATAGCCTTTAATTCAATTGTCACGGCTGAGGACGTAACATAAATACTAAAGGTGATATCGTGTTCAGGTCACGTGTAGGAACCGAACACATTATAATGAATGCAGTGAAGGAACAAGGAAGTAATTGAGTTAGCTGACCAGACAAAAATGTTTTTGCTAATAGCGCGATATAAGCGCACTCAGTACGAGCGAGCGAAGTAATTTGCTGTCCCCATAACCAATATTACTATAGCTTTTCTTCCATCGGACATACAGACGTACGGCTGCTTACCATTCTCCACTTGTCGAAATTCCTCTTTTTCAGACCAAGCGCTTTAAAACATCCTTTATAATGCGCACTGCCAAGGTTTGGAACTTCCTGCCAGCGTCTTTATTTCCGAGCTCATATAACCCAAATCTTTTAAGGTTCGAGTGAATAGGCATCTTCTGGGTGAGCTCGCTCCATCATAGGCCTCATCCTTACTACACAGTTGGTTGTTGGCAAAGAGCAAGAACATCTCTAATAAAAAAAATTTTTTTTACTATAGTCCCAGGCACGAGAAGCTGTAAAGTTTGTAAATACACATTCAGCAGTTCGCAACCTTTGGATCAAATTAAAAAAAAAAACAGTTTTGTAATTATTTTTATATTATTTTTATATAGGGGTATATAAAAATTTATATAAAAAATAATTTTACATACAATATAGACTAGTTTACGTACTGGTTTTCATTATTATGTCATTTGGTGCAACCATGACTACCATGCAAATTACAATCTGTAGGCCTTCTTTATAAGGAGACTGTTAAAAATTATCAATGTTATTAATTTACCAGCGACCCGTCCTAATAATAATAGCATTTAATTTATTTACTACCAATTTTTTTACAAGCTATAATTAAAAATTATAAACTAACCCCCGACTTTCTATTGAGCTAAAAAACACTCTGCATATAGGCATCTACTGTAAGTTGGTAAGGGCATCCCGCCGACTACTTGATGCTGCAGCATCAGATCAAGGTTACCATTACATGGAAATACCACCGAAGTAATAGTATACCAAATTTCAAATCAATCGAACACGTGGAAGTTCTTCGTCAACTAAGAAATGGGCTTATGGTCTCATCTTTGCGATACAAAAAATTATGTAAAATTAAAATTTATAAGAATAAAATGCTTGTTTATTTTAAGAAAATGGGCTCTGACTGAAATGTGTTAAATACCAATTTTTTTTTAATGTTAAGGTCGACAGACAGGCTGACTGCACTTGACTGTAGGTGACTACCGTCGCTTATAACACATGCAAATGGGTATAAAATAGGTGCTGCAAGTGCACAGCAGACTATAGAAGAATTGAGGATAAGGGATAAGGAATTAAGGGATGGGGTAACACACATTAATATACATGTTTTAGTACCTACACATTAAAATATGGTTCCCGAATTATTATTTGTTTCACTTATAAACAACTTACCCTGAATTCTATGGCCTTGTTATGTAGCCTATCAAATTGACGTAGACAGGAATAGGAACACAATTAAAGAACGTGATTTGAAGACACATTCATAGAACGCTTCTGTACACGCTTTCCAAGGTTTTCAAACCATTTCCTTATCCATTCTTTGTGGTTAGGTAAGTACTTATTATCATGTGTGTATGCGATTCAATTCTATATTGAGTTACTTACAAAGCATAATATAATGATACTTTTGTTCTGTCGAAGTAAAGATTTATTCTATACTAGCGACCAGCTGCCGGTTTCACATTTTATTTTGCAAATCTTTATACATATAAAAATGTTAAGTTGGTTTCTGTAGTGTGTAACCCTTTAAAAACTCGAATGGGTAGACCGTATTTAATTCGGTTTTAACTTATAGGAAGAGGGATAAATGGGCAAGATTTTTATATACTTATATAAAAGTTGGACCCCGGGCGAAACCGGGAGCGGGTAGCTAGTTATTATTTAAAAACATTTCTCGTTTAACGCTCTTTAAAATAGTGAAAACCGCACGAAAATACGTTCAGTAGTTTTTGAGATCATCGCGAGATCATACATACAGACATGCAGACGCGGCGGGGATTTTGTTTTATAATAGACTGTCCCGCTGCCGGTTTCGCCCGGGGTGCATTTTTTTCCGTGAAAACCTTCCCTGATTATCCCACTATCCATTGGTGAAAACTGCATGAAAATCGGTGCAGTAGTTTTTGAGTTTATCGCGAACAGACAGACAGAAGCGGCGGAGGACTTTGTTTTATAATATGTGAGGATACATATGCTATTTAAACAATAACAGAAGCGACACTACCTGTTATTTAGGTCCCTTTTTACCATGTTCAAAATGCACATTTCTATAATAACTCAAAAATAATATATCTTCAAAACATACTTATCATTTATGATAAGATATATTATTTTTGAATAAATAGCTATAAATAGCGCTTCATGAATAAAAGGACAAAAATAATTAAAAATTCATATTTAAAAAAAAATCACATTTTAATATAATTTAATTTGGGAATAATATACCTATCATTAAATCTTTATATTTTTTCTCCAGTAACGAAAATCAAATAAAAATAAAAATATTTATTTATCAATTAGGTTTCTCCAAGAAACTCTTATGATCGTCATTACAAATTTAAATTTACCAGGGTTTCGGAAAAAAAAACCAAGATGACGATCCTGAGAAGAAACTTCGAAATAAACTCAGGATACTATTCTTTTTGTCATCTTTAAAATAATACAATTAAAATTACTATAATATCACAATGCCCTGAACAAATGTAGTTCAAAAAAGTTACGAAACAATAACTATGAACATTTAAAACACCATTCACACTGTCATGTCACACTGTATAAATAGAATATTTTTTTGAGTTCTTTTTTCAAACCATAAATCGTTTATTTTTTCACTTTTATCATTATTACTGCCCTAAACGATAGAAATTGTGACAACTTAAGTATTGCTAAAGAAAAAGCAATGGACCGTGACCATTGGGAAATTATCATTAAAAATTTCATTTACTCCAGTACAAGCACAGATTGACTCAATAATTATCAGTCATTTTAAGGTATGGTAAACAAAAAAAAGTTATTAATTAAATTTTCCCCTTTAACTTTAACTAGCTGTTGCACGCGACTTCGCCCGCGTAACTTTATAAAATATAGCCTATGTTACTCGCTGATAATGTAGTTTTCTATGGGTGAAAAAATTTTCAAAATCGGTCCAGTAAATTTTGATTGATTCATTACAAACATACAAATCTTCTGTTTATGATATTAGTATAGACTAGCTGTAACGGCGAGCTTCTTACCACATCAAAATAAAAGCCCGTTCCATACAAAATTGACCTGTTCCATTGCACACTGAATGAATTTAGTAGGGTGGGACTATTTGTGATATCTTATAGTAGGTAATTTTGGTTTATTATTAAGTATTCTTAGAATTTCTTGTGCATGTTTTTGTAAATTTTGTAATTTTTATAATTTTTGAAATTGATTTGTGTAATGTAAATAATTTAAATAATATACTTCGATTGGGAACTGATACGTTGAATTCGGATTAGTCCTGTTGTGATGTATCGTGTGTATTGTTGTAAATAAATAAATAAATAAATAAATAATAAAAGAAAGTTTTATTCAAATTAATTTTTTTTTTTTTGAGAAATTTTCGTATTAATCGTTTTTCTATTAAACTATTAGTTATTATATTATTTATTTATTAAGAGACATCCATCAATGAATTTAGAGACCGGAATTACGGGAATGGGAGAGCTGTTTCGAGTGGCGCGTGATATTGGCGACGGTAGCTATAATCTCCTGCAAGCTGATCACACAAGGTAGACGCAAGCCTTGCAGACGACATTACTTCTTGGCTCAAGTATCTCCGCAGCACAGAAGATATCCATCACTTACTTATGGAGTGCGCCAGATTCAAAAAGGAAAGAGCTTCATTGATGCATAAATATAATATATGTAGACAAAACATAGTGCTGTGCTAGCGGAGCCGCACAGTGATGCGGCAAATGACTTATGTGATATATTTATGCATCAATGAAGCTTTTAGGCTCGAGTTCAACAACAGACGGTTATTTTTAAACAGCTGTTTAAAATTTAAACAGCCGTTTAATAATATTTTGTTGTTCAAAATCGCTAAACTGCGGGTTAAACGCCCTAAACATCATATTAATCATTAAGTCTGGTATCATTACAACAGAAATATCATTAACATAATCATTAACAACAGAAATAACCGTCTGTTGTTGAACTCGAGCCTAAAAGCTTCATTGATGCATAAACATATCACATAAGTCATTTGCCCTGCCTCGAGGGTTACGATAGCCATGATGATCACCGACGATAGGAGATAGCACTGCGAGAAGAAAAAGCTACCACCTACCATCAAGTGGGCCGTAAGCCTGTCTGTCGATTTTAACATAAAAACTATGCCACCTACTGTATCCTCTTTTGTATATAAAATTGACAACGCTAGTTGTAATTGTAAGGTAACGATTGATGCGGTGAAAAGAAATAATGTAAATTCTTTGAAGAATAACATTGCTCTTAATCACCCTTTGTTAAATAATTCATTGAGTTTTAATAATAATAGTGACAGGAGAACGTTTGCTTTTATTTATTGCGAAAGGAAATGCAAGTTAAAGGCCGCGAACATTAATTAATTTTAGCCACGTCGTTCCGTGCTCAGAACGCTAATTAATGTTACAAATTATAACTCTTAACTTAGTAATGCTTATAACTATAATCTTCAAATCTTACATATACATTTTGTTTAGATGACGTGAGGGCAAAAAATTATCAAAATCGGTCCAGCCGTATACGAGGAGGAGTGCAGTAACAACATAGAAGAACTACGAGTAAGTAGTTGGATTTTTATCTTGAGATTTTCATGATACTTTAAGTTATAAACCGATCAAATAATATTAGGTATTTGAAAAAATCTTCGATCGATAGATAGTATTCGTTTCTTTTATTACAAATCTATAATTATAAATAAAATTAAACTGTCTGTTTGTGATATCAAAATAAGGTATATACGGTATTATAAAAAAAAAACAGTTTTTAAAATTTTTGCTTGTCTATATGTTTGTTCCGGTTAACCTGGTTAGCAACCTGTGCACCTGTGCAAAGTGGCGTTTGCATAATAATATGTTATAGGTGACCTGCCATCAAGTGGACCGTCAGCCTGTCTGTCAATCATAACATAAAAAAGTGATACTGATTATATAAGTCACACAGGCTTACTATTTTTATCATCACAAGAATTTGGCAAACATACGGTTATCATTGACCAATAGGAGGTGTCGTAAAAGGTCAAAAGAATTCTAAAATGATCAATCAATTATATCAGTCTAACATTAGATAGTCATTAATAGAATAGCATCACATAATCAATACTAATTAGATAACAATAAAATTTTCAATAAAAAGAAAAGCCGATTATAAATCGCTCGCTTGTGCTCGCTTGGTAACAGATTTAATAGTTGTCAATTTAAAATTTATTTTAAAAAAAACGTAGAATTTAAAATTAGATAAATAATTATAACGCATTATTTATAACGTATAAATTTTAATATTGTATACATAAACACAGACGGAGTGTAAGAGTATTTAAGAATCAATAGAAGAATGCAAGAAAAATGCAAAAAAAAATGTAATAAAAATACAAAAAAAAAATCGAGATAATAATCTCGAAAGTTTCCAACTTAAGGCAGACAAATATACAAGCATACAAACAGCATTTATAATATTACTATAGCTGTTGCACGCGACTCTCCCGCATAATTTTATAAAATATAGCCTATATTATTCGCTGATAACGTAGCTTTCCATAGGTTTTTCCTATTTTCAAAATGGTCCCGTAGTTTTTGAGTTTATTCATTACAAACATACAAATCTTCTCTCTAAATGATATTAGTATAGAAATATAGTTTAGGATTAAATGTTTTAACGCCTAAGAAAAAGAGGGCGCGGGTGAAGTCGCGGTCAAAAGCTAGTCTGTTTAAAGCTACCATCAATACGAATTTAAGTAAATTTAATATATTGGTATTAAGTTTGTATCGTGTCTGTGATCCATTCTGAAGTAGTTTAGAAGTACCTACATCAACGAGCTCACTATGAGGAATGAACACTATGAGTTCCAGCTTCACAGAAGTAGAGAGAGAGTCATCATCATCATTATCTCAGCCATAGGACGTCCATTGCTGAACATACTTAGCTTAAGCCTCTCCCATAATTTCCTGGTCAGAAGAACGGGCTGGTCAGAAGAAGCCTGGATCTACCCTCAACCTAGGGCCGCCGGTCCTACACTGCGCTTGCCCGTCCGTGGCTTCTACTCGAGAACCTCCGTACTATGTGTCTGCCCACTGCCAATATCTGCCAATTTATGTCTTACGGATCCCCTCATTCCTAGTTCGATCTTGCAGTAAAACCTCGAGTAATATCCCTTTCCATAGCTCGTTGATTTGAGCTTTCTTACGAGGCCCATAGTTAGATACCACTAAAGAACTGCTTAGTGCTTTAGTACTACTTGTTAAAGGAATGATTTTGAAAACTGACGAAGGTTTTCGTACACCGACTGTACTGACTATAATGCACAAAACTCAATAAAACCTTTTCCCAAATGACACATTTTCCAAATGTCTTTGTTATCGAATGTCGGAAATTTGTAATGACTTATACAAAACGTAGGTATATTCTGGTACATTGTCATCAATACATAATTACATATAATAAAATCGTAAATGAGCCGTGTGTGTACATTAAAATACATAAAAACAGTTTATAATAATTACGTTACCGAGGTGAAAAAAATAGTTTTCAGAATTTTTCTCTGTACATTTGTGAACGCAAATTTCAAAAACGGCTTAACCGATTTGCAGGTTGCAGGTTTCACTGATGAAACACAGTCATGTCTAAAGCATTTTCATTCATTTAAATTAGTAATAATACAAAGATAAATCAATCTTTTGATCAGCAAAATATATTTTTATTTTATTTGCTAAATTGAGCAAAATATTCGGTCAGCAACTTTTTTTGGCTGACCAAATAGATTTTTTAGCTATAATTGGTAGTTTTTTTTGCTGGTAGATTAAATTTCAGTCAATACAAAGTATGTTCTGTCCAGCAAATGCATGCAAATAACAATTATATTAGGTATATAATAGCAAGAAGGAATATTAAAGCCTTAAAATTATATTTTATTAATCTAAAGATAAACAGCGATATCTAGAGACAGTCGCGAATAAGATAAAGAACAATAATAAACTTTAAAAATATGCACACATAAGGACGACATTTCCTTGGCGTAAGAGTTTACAATTATTACTGTAACAGATTTACTTAATTAAATAAATAAAATAGAAAATTGTCTGTCTACGATTTAAGTAGTGGCAGGGCACACTGTGTTTCCCAATTATTCTGGCAACCCGTCTGGTGGCAGTAACCATCCTCTTACAGAAGACCACTGTGAAATAACAGTATGTGTGCTGTTATATTTCGGTAAGTGAATAAGGGATGCGAGAGCCAATTGGGGCTATGAATTTAATTTAACTTAATCCTACTATGGTCGTCAGAGCACTTGCGTAATTTTTTATTATTTATATTTTTATAATAATAATAGAAATTATAATCGTAAAGCATGGAAATTGATAGTCACGGTGTTCAAGGTTGCGATGCTAAAAGAATTTCACAGATTTAACGTCTAGAAAATATTTATTAACTTGAAAAATAACAGTAAAATATAAACAATTTATTCTGATGCGGTCCTGTTTTCAATGTTTACCATAACCGAACTTTAGTTTTAAAATTTGATAATAGATGGCGCGAGCAGACGGCGGGTAGCAGTTTTTTTTTTTCAGATCTCCATAGAAATTACATATTATTATAATTTGTATGTATGTATATTATTAAAACTTCACAAATATGCAAGGTTTGTTTTTACTCAATGAACGCTTCATTGGACCGCTGAATGGATATGATAAAACTTAATGTACCTAGTTCATGTCCTGAAATATAGTATCTTTTCACAGACATTTCACGAATAATAATTGGCTAACTAGAATCTATTTAAAATGTTTTCTATCTTACTTTAATGGGATTACGTATTGCAGGAATAGTCAGAATGCCTGGGAAACCCTAGAAAAAGGGTCATAAGTATAGGTCCCTTTTAACTAATCACCTAAACGATAAGGATAGCTAATGTTTATTATAAATGCGCCAGACTTTGTCTATCTATTGCCTTATTACTTCTAAATCAATGAACTGATTCTGCTAAAATATGATGCACATATCTCTCGAACCCTGGAATGATTTGGAGTATTTTTACTGATTTTTAATGCCGACATAGTCCATGCAAGGGCTTACTCCATAAATATAATAATCTTTCAAAAGTGGCACAATGTCATGGGAAATTTCCTCTATAAGCACTCAATTTGCGATCAAAACATGCTGTCGAACAATAGTGCGAAGTCGAATCAACAATAAGCAAGCAGCACCTATAAAATGCAGTTCTACAAACATTTCGTACCTAGGCACTCTAAATATAATCACACACATAGTTCAGTTCAGAAAAATGTATTCGAAAGTTCAAAATCCTTTGAATACATTTTTCTAGACATCATTCTAGAATCTCTCATATTTTTAGGAGCTTTATCACTATTTATTTATTTAATATGTTTTTGAACTTTTGAACTAGACTATTTCTCATTATAATAAGTTGAGACAACAAATTTTCCCAAATACCTATTATTACTGACTTCCCTCACTCGTACAGATTGTTCTTAAGCCAATTTTCACGAGTTTACACGGCCAACTATAGATGGCGCTGCTACCATCCATAATGATAAACTTTGTCAGTTGTCATAGCTATTATGTCATTCAAATGTTTTACTTGCTTCTTGTCGTATAGTACTCCATTATTATTATACAAAATAAATACCTTCGTAACTTCTGTCTTTCATTGTGAACTTTGAACCCTAATTACAATCGTAGGCTTTCAAAGTAAACAATACAAATTGTGAACAAGTTTCTTGTTATTGACAATTATTATGAATCTTTTAGTAACTTATTGTTGTACCGTGTAATTTACACGAATAGCTTTTATTTAAAGTTAGTTAAACGCTAACTTAAGGATACACTAACAAAAGTATACCGGTAAATTGGATTTATGTTCAAATTTCCCTGTATTTGTGCTAAATTTTTATATTAAATTTTTTTTATTTTATGTAGGTATATAGTCATGGTAGACAGAATTTTTGAAAATGTCTACGTAATTGTCAAAACATTGTCAAGACAAGACACATAATTAAGATACCCAAAAAAGCTTTTGCAGTTTATATTATCCTAATATCTATTTATATTAGGAAGGAATACGCCGTTTTTAGGTATAAAAAATAATAAAATTCTACAATAAAAAATAACATATCCATGATACATGAAATATATGATGGCCCATGATGTCTAAGAGATTTTTTTTTTATATTAGCGTTTTATAAGCTAGACTTTTTGATTTGGTCCAACTTAAAAGATAGGATAGTTTTTATTTTGAACCCGGGCAAAGCCGGGAGCGGGCCACTAGTGTTTTATATAGATATAGATAAAATGGAAATTTAATTAAATAGTTGCACTCTATAAAATATTCTAATAAAAACGTGACATTCTCTGTTTATATTTTGAATACCTATCCAAAATCGATTTTTAATAATAATCTTATGTAAATAAAAAATAAAGATATCTTTACAGAGTCATTAGTTTTCATTTTTTTTAAAAGCTTTTTTAATATTATTAAAACAAAACATTTTTTTATATAGGTATATAATCCTATTTCGATTCGATTCGCCCTAAGTATTAAATTTAGAATCGTTGCCTTCTTACTAAGCTGCATTGTTGTGCCCTTGACCTCGAACGTATTCTGCAGAATTTTAGTGAAAGGCATAAAAATTACCTACCTGGTACTTTTTTTGCACATTTTTTAAGATATTTTATTATTAAGATTATTAAGAATTATTAAGAAATGAACTTAAAAAACTCTAAGTTTTTTTTTTCTAAGTGTTCGTACTTTGTAATTGTTATTATTTAAAAAAAATTCCTTGATTGAATTTCAACATTGTTATAGAAAGCGTGAAATTTTGTCAATCCATGGTTTAAAATTAAACCCATTTTATATTACAAATGGCTTTTTTCTATTTTAGATATTTATTTATTTATTTATTAGACATTTAATTGTTTTAAATATGTACTTATATTATACAATTTTAGGTATAGTTATTTATTATTTAAAAATTACCTATGTAATATAATACATATTGTTTTTGTGTAAAAAAAGTGATATTAATTTTACTAATTTTCTTGTCTCATAAGAGACATTTATTAATTAGGTACCTATGTATTTTGTATAATTTTGTATAATTTATTTAAGAATTATACAAAATAACATACTTAATTTAAAAAATTTTAGACTTAACTTAGACGTGCATTTTAATTAAAATTATTATTGACTTGTAAGTCTCAGTAACTTAAGACTAATTAAATAATTACTTATATTTTTAAATTAATATGAAAAAAAAATGCAAACCTATATTAAGCGCTGAACCTATTTAAAAAAAGATAAAAGCGTGAACATAATTAAAAAAAATAATACTTACTTGCTGCCTTTATTTTCACTGGTACACTTAAACGACTAATATCACAGGATTTTATTACTTAATAAAAATTAAAAAAAAAAAATACACTCACTTATTTAATTTACACTTAAAAAAAAAACAATATTTACACTTTAAAACAAAATTATTTACAAAAACACTGGCCAGTTTTTATTTCGTTTACATTCCCGTGTCCGTATTTTGAATTTTTGCGTTCGTATTGTTTTCAATTACATATTTCTCGCAAAGTGTATTTCGCTATGTGCGTTCGTTACCGCGTCGACGCGCTGACTGTCGGAAAGGGCTGCCTTCCATCTGCTTTAATATCAGGTGGTAGACAACTCAATCAGTGATAATGTATTGATAAGATGTATAATACAATGAATGGTGTGGAGGTAAAATGACGAGGGTTAGAGGTACAAAGACGTCGATGGACCGGTTATAGCGGTCAATGGACTCTGGGTAAATGTGTTTTTTTGCGGTACTCCAAAATAAACCCATTGTGCTATCGTGTGAATATTTTCGAGCTAAACTAAATCGGACTACGTTTGTGCTGAAACAATCCTGTGTCTAGACGAAACAGACATTTTAATAAATAACATTCGGTTCAATTCCCGGCAGGGCCAAATTTGCAAATTAACTATTCATATATGGCTCTTGTCTGGATCTGGCAAATAGTGGCAGGGCATACTGCGTTTCGCTGTCATTTGGCCACCCCTTTACAGAAGACCACCGTGAAATAACAGCATCTGTGCTGTTATGTTTCGGTGAGTGAGTAAGGCATACCAGAGCCCATTTACCAATCCCTTCCATGCGAGATTAACCTTATCCTTAACCTGCCAGACGGACTGCCCAAATGACTGCGAAAAGCAGTGTACTCTTTCACTACTAGAACACCCAGACCAGAGAACTTTGAGAGTTGAGCATTGAAAAGAACATATTCAAAGTTGACTCTGCTGGGAATCGAACCCTAGACCCCTGAGTCAGAGCGCTAAAGGTAGCATTTTAACCACTCGACAAATAGGCTCGTCAACTCGGTAATAACTTCAATTTTTAAGTTCGAAGGCGCCAAATATATTACTTGATAGCTTAATTGGCGACGGTAGCCATATAAATCTGTTTGCCACATTTTAAAAAATCCAATAAATTTATGTCTGTTATTGTTCCAACAAAGAATATTAGTTTTTAAAGGAAAAATCCATACTTTATCACATGTCGCAAGATTAAGAATACCTAGGTACTTTTATAATTTTTTAATCTTTATTATACGCTGTTAATATTTTAGTGGATAATAACTTCAAATTGGTTTATTTACTTGCCAAGTTTAAATGACTTCAGACGAAATAACAGATAATAGTAATTTTATGATGTTTTTAGTTGTTTAGTATTAATCATAATGAAATTTTTTATCATTTATTGTAGGTATAGTTATAATTTATGAAGATCTGTCCAGGCGTTTAAAGATCATTAGCCCATTTCCTAGTTGACGAAGGGTTTTCACTACTCCACCTGTTCGATTGATGTGAAATTTGGTATAAGTACCTACTGTTACTTGGGTGGTTTTACCACGAAATGGTAACCTTGACCTGATGCTGTAGCATCAAGTAGTCTGCGGGATACCGAACTCCTCAGCAACTTACCTCAGATATAGCGTGTTTGGGCCCAATGGTAAGTCTGGGGTTAGTTAATATTTTTTATAATTATAGCTTATTGTGAAGAGGTGGTTGCTGCCGCAAAGCGGCACATAGTATGCTTTGCCGTAGTAATTTTGTAGTAGTAGCTTTTCTATTCTGTTTTTAATATTGATTCCTAATTGATTCAGATGAAAATTAAGGTCAATAAGAAATCAATGACTCTAATCCGTAAATAGAAATCGAATTCGCTACGCTCATACTGATTCATAGTTAACCTTGTAAACAGTTATTATAATTATGTGTTGCACGCCTTATTATTTTTAAACAGAATTTATGATAGATAGACCTTTTTCGTCTAATACGCCATAAGCCATAAGGGCCTTATCGCATTTGTGGGTAGCAGAGCGGGAATCCGCTGCATGAGAAACCGTTAGTTCAGCGGATTCCCGCCGCGGAATCCCGCGACTTGTATCCGCCTGTCACCCGCAGAACCAGCGGGAATCCGCTGGTGGGGAGCCAGTACGAAAATGGATGTCGTTGAAATGGCCACAAGTGCTAACTGACATGGCGGGCGCGGGCGACAATATCCTGCGTGCCACCCGCGGACTATATTTCACCCGCCGCGGGATCCGCCCCGCCGCCCGCAAGTGAGAAAAGGGGCTTAGTGATGCAAGTGCGCAGCATAATGCGTCCTGGACCCAGCTGTATACCTGTGGGGAAGTTCGCGTGGAGAATTTTTTTTTTCTGAAAATTTAGAAAATTTACCTGGTATTGTTTCCAGTTATGACGTCATGAATTTTTTTGTATGAAAATTGAAAATCAATTTTTTTTTTCAGCAACCTATATCAATCAGTCGGGTATCAAATCAAAGGTCTTCACTTCATGAGCTGATTCCAAAAAATATATCACATTTCAGCTAGTTTGTACGTAAAATATAAAAAAACGTTTTCATAACACACCATGTTTGGGCTTTTCCTGGGGGAAAACGGCGGCAAAAGGTTTTTTTCTAAAATATACACAGAATGCATACGTGACGACGTGACGCTTTACAGCCGAATGACTCGTTATATCCTTATTTATTGCCTTTTTTCCCTTTTTTTATAAGAAAACTAGCGACCCGGCTTCCCGGCTTCGCTCGGGGTGCAATTTTTATATATGAAAATCCTTTATCCCTCTTTCCATAAGTGAAAAACGAATTAAAATCGGTCTACTTTTTCTCGAGTTTTGGAAGCGTACACAAACCTACTTAACATTGTGGACGATGTAAAAAGATAATAAAACTTTGTCGAATAAGGAAAAAAACCAATTTCACAAAATGAATGATACATTTTGTTACTCATTTCTACAACGAAATAAAACAAAGTCGCTTCCCGCCGTCTGTCCGTCTGTATGTGCGCTTTTAGATCTTTTAGACTACGCAACGGATTTTAATGCGGTTTACACTATTGGAAAGAGAGTTAAACGTGGAACGTTTATATATACATATATAATTTGCAGAAAAAAATTGCACCCGTGCGAAGCCGGGACCGACCAATGCGACTTCAATTTTTATTTTATTTTTTATTTTTATTTTTATACTATTAAGGATTTTACATAATTACAATTTACAAAATTACAATTTTAATTATAGTTGTCAAAGTTTTACAGTTCCTAGTCCTAGTTTTAGTTTTATTAGTTTTAATTTTTTCCTCATTAATTTGTTTCTCTTCATTCATAACCTTCATTCATTCATAAAACAGAGTTTTTTGTGTTATTTGTCAACACAAATAAATATTATTTCTCAATTTCCTCTAAATTCGACTTGAAAGTAGATATTACTTCTTAGAATTCACCGTTGTGCCTTGTTAAAAATTTAAACGAGCCGTATCTGTACATTAAATATTTTTTCAAAAAACAATTTGTACTTATATTACACAAGTCAAAAAAATAGTTTTAAGCATTTTTTGCCTATTGTTCTGTACGTCAGAGGTCAAAAAAATAGTTTTAAGAATTTTTTGCCTATTCACCCTATTCTCAGTAACAGCTTTATCGATTTGAATGCAGTTTTCACTGAGTATTGATGATAACCTGAATTGAACTATTAATGTTACTTTTTATCCCGGCAAATGTTTATAAAAACGAAGAACAGCGCGTACGAAGTTACGGTCACCAGTTAGTTCATATTATGTTTTTGACAGTTTTTTCCGCAATGAAGCTTTTACATGAATAATATTTTGAATCTTTATTTCGTTTGAGAAGAGACTGAACAAAACAAAATTTTAGTTTTTTTGAATTTTTTTTTCTTAAAAAAATTCAAAAATTCATTCGCTTTTTCCTGAAGGATATGTCGCCTCATTGGGCAAGGTAAAAATAAATATTAAAAAATGCTGAAACAGAGTCAGATACAGAAATCTGAAAAGAACAACTTATGTGTTTTGAAATTAAAATCTGTGTACCAATTTGAAATAAATGTGTTTCTCTCTCTAAATAATTTCTTCATATTTATCAGGTTTATCTATTAAACTATCTACTTCACCTAGATATAACACTACAAATGGGTCAAGTGTGAGAAGGTTTGCTGTGCGGATTGCAGTTTATCAAATGGAAAAATAAAGATTTATAATAATAATACAGATTATATTATAGTATTATTAACTGGCTATAATCAACACTAATATTACAAAGAGAACAAATTTGTTTTTTTAGTTTGTTTGTTGAAGTTGAAAATATAAACAAATTAAACAAATCAATATTTTTTTATCAATTAATAAAATATATTTTATCTTAAAATAGTTAGTTCCCTTTAATTACCGTTTATCGTTAAAAAAAAAGATTTTTATCGAAAACTGACATAACATACAACAAATTCTAGCAAACATTTGCGATATATAAGAATAATGAGCGAACGATGGATTTCGTAACTTTTATCGCGAAATCCGGGAAAAATTCATTTAATTTTAGATATGTATTATATAAAATTGTAGATATTATGTATTATGTAAAATTCATAACTATTAATCACAAAAATCACATTAATTATTAAAAAATTTTATTATGCAAACGAGATTTTCACGATAAATAAGCAATAAATCAATCAAATTAAATAATAATCCTCACTTTATCGCAGAATTTAATCTAAATCAATTAAGTAAGTATGAAAAATTTCAAAAGAAACTGTGACATTTTAAAGACGTCATTCCTCCTCCCCTTCCCTCTTGCCTTCCCCTTTTTTTAACATTGGGAAATCCTCTTGGATATCCGGCAGTGTAGGGGACACTGCGGGGTTATGCCGGATTCGTACCGGCTAAATCCCAATGACTTTCTAGAGCGGCCGTTGATGGGCGGAGTCACGGGGACGTTATGACATGACATCGGTGCCCCGCCACGGCTATCCAGCGCGTGGAGGGCTCTTGCCTACCGCTACCCACACGAAAGAGTAGTCATAAGAGTATACTAAGCTCGAATGAGGTGAGAATACTACTAATATTATAACTGGCGACCCTCTCCCGGCTTCGTCCAAGAAAAACTTTATTAGGTTTTATTATATATATACGTTTCAATTTATCGAACTGATGGTGAAAACCGCATCAAAACCCGTTGCGTGATTTAGGAGTTAGCGGCCTACAGAGAGACACGGAAAGCGACTTCAAATTATACTAATAATCCAGAATTTTTGGTATAAGTCTAGAATACAATATGGAAAATGAAAAAAAAATTTAATCAAATTGTACAAAAATGGTAAGTTACAAAATAAAGTTTCAGACAAATCTTGTAGAAAATTTAGTTTACATTAAAAAAATTATATAACTTTTATCGCTAAAATTAAAATTTACACAGTTAATTTTAAAAATTATAAAGATTGTTATAATTTTTGAAAAAAAAAAAAAGAATCAAAGAAAAATAATATATATTTTAGAATAATAAAAAAAAATTTAATAACTTTTTGGCTCACTGTGATTTTTTTTATTATTTAAAACTATCTGGTGCCCGCGACTTCGTCCGCGTTCAAAATGTTAGGTATATAGCCTAAAGCCTTTCTCGATGAAATGACTATCCAACACAAAAATAATTTTTCACTTCGAACCATTAGTTCCTGAGATTAATGCGTTCAACCAAACAAACAAACTCTTCAGCTTTATAATATTAGTAAATATAGATTTACCTATTCACCCCTTTCTGTTAACCTCCGTAATTCTGTTAATTATAATTTAATTTTTACATTTTTATGTAAAACTAAATTCTTTAAGTGCGATATTTGTTTGAGACTTTTTTTGTAACTTACTATTTTTGTTAAATTTCTTTCTCCCATCAAGATTTGTATTTAGGCGACGGTAACCACCTACGATCGAGTGGACCGTCAGCCTGTCTGTCGAGCTTAAACATTAGAAAGCAGTAAGTAATGGTGACGAACTATTTGATTAGCACATAGTTTCGGTGGTTGAGTTTGTCACGGTTAAGTCCAGCTTAATAAAACTGGGATTATACATAGAAATGAAATCATCCTTCTTACATTGTCTTAAGAGATGTTTTCCTGTACATTAAAATGCATGATGCGTGGCGCTTGCGCACAGACAGATATTAACAATGATTAAGGAAAAATAGCAGATTGTGTGATTTACTTAATTTTGCAAGGGTTTCCCCGTGATAGTGGTTTTTATGTGTGCATTGCTTTTTAAGGTACGTATGTACACAGACGACCTAGAAAGTTATATTAATAGCTCCTATGACCTAGATATCTATCTATAAATTATACTAGTACGTTGAGGCATTAATTAATGGTGAATTTAATAGAGGAAAACCTTTTAATGCAGCGATAATTCAGTAAAATTATCACTCTGCTGTGGTATCTGGTTCGAAACCCGGTTGGATCTATACATCTGAATATATTTTTATTTAACTACTAGCTGGTGCCCGCGACTTAGCGTTGAAAAAGAAAATATATGAGTAATAAAATAACGCCTGACATCGTTATCGCTGTGATTATCGGGTTATCGGTAAAAATTGGGCGCCACTGTCGCGTGGCGGCGCCAGCCGACAGTGGCGCCCAATTTTTACCGTTTTTCAACATGTTCCATTGACGCTCCACTCCTATTGGTCGCAGCGTGATGTTATATAGCCTAAAGCCTTTCTCGATAAATTAACTATCCAACACAAAAAGTTTTTTTCAATTCGAATTCGGGATAGGGAAATGGGCTCTGACATCCCTTACTCACTCACAGAAACACACGTGTGTACATTATTCACTGTGGTCCTCAGTAAGGGAATGGTTACTGCCGCCAATGACAGTACGTACCTACAATCAAGTGGACCGTCAACCTGCCTGACATACTTTATAATAGAAAAGATTTTAGGCTAACACAGATTTAATTATTATTTTAAATGCTTCTCGTTTGAATAACAATTTTGTGCGACCTGTCAAAAGAATGAATCGCAGTTTGAAACCAAAATCAAAGATTAAAATACACTTGAACTAGTATTATTTGTTTAAGATAAACTATACATATTGTCTACGGGAGAGATAACATTTGTTAAATCAAGATCACACTGATAATTCAGCAGTAAACACTTAAAAATATCAACGTTAGAGATTTACTGAGAAAGTCATAAAAGGAGATTAAAACCCGAACGCGGATCACTTTAAAAATATGCTGATGATGTTTTAAAATGTATAAACATTTTCCAAGTTTGACGTGCGTACTCGCATACGAGTATGTGTCTGTCTGGGGCATTGTAGCTCTAAAACGGACGGACTGATTTTGATCAGTTTTTTTTTTGTTTGAAATCTGACGTGATCGGGATGCTTCTTAGCTATAGTTAATTCATGAAGATCTATTCAGGCGTTTGAATACCACCAGCCGATTTCCTAGTTGGCGAAGCGATTTCAATAACTTCCACCTATTCGATTGATGTTAAATTTAATATACTGTCACTTCAGTAGTATTTCCATGACATGGTAACATTGACCTGATGCTGCAACATCAAGCAGTCTGCGGAACAACCAACTCCTCAACAACTTACAGCTGGTGTAGTTAGTGGGTTCGGGCTCATTTGAAATTCAGTGGGTTAGTTTACAATTTTAATTAAAGCATGTTAGGATTTATTGTCTCACCGTTTATTCTAAAAAAAATCTGTTTAAACATATTTATTAGCTCCGAAGCGGTCTTAACACCAATAAATACAAATGATTAATATATGACTCACCAAAGAGAAAAGTGAGTTATTGACTTCCCTATTGTAGTTTGAATGGTATGTGGTATGGAGGTCGGTGTATGGAGGTCGGCCTGATACATCATGTTTCTGTTAACTTTGTTTTCAGTATAGCCTTTTCTTTAATGTAAACATTGCCATTGGTAAACTGCGTTCGTGATTTTAATAACATTTCATTGCTAGGCATAGCCATTTAGGTAATATATAATAAACTAGCTTTAACTAGCGTAGCGACTTAAACGGCGCCCCTTTTTGTTAGATGTGAAAATATTTCATTCAGTCTTTATCTTTACTAATATTATAAAGAGGTAAAGTTTGTTTGTTTGTAGGTGGTAATCTTTGAAACTACTCATTCGATTTAAAAAGTTTTTTCACCAACAGTTAGAATAGAATTTTAGGATAGAAATAGCCTAAATATATCCCGATAGGGCACTAGCTATCTAAAAATAAAGATCCAAAGCTTGGCAAAAATACTATGTCAGGTATTAAGTATTCTTTTATTTTTCAACGCGGACGTTCTCGCGGGCACTAACTAGTCATATGGCAGGTGGTTACTACCGACCGCCTAATGGGCTACCAATTACGATACCAATAATTGACGCCGTGATGGTTTTAATTTTTGAAACGAATTCCAGATACATGTACATGAATTTACTGGATGTAGTTCAAAAGGCAGATTCTTTAATTAATTAAAATATGAAATTAAACTAATTTTTCTTTCAAATAAAAAAAAAATTCTAGATTACACACGAAGTGTGCAAATAAATTTAAAAAAAAATTACATAATTATGTTAATCAGTAGGTATAATTTATATTATTTGTTAACTTACTTAACTTTACCAATGCTTATTACTCGTTCTATACACAAGTCAGTTTCTAACCAACTATTACCAGGTAAAATTTTGAAACAATGTTCTAGGTACTTATTCAATTTGTAAAACCCACTTCAAAGTGTTTTTTCCTTTTGGAAATATGATCATTGGTAAAATACCTACCAATTTACCAATGAAGAAACTATACGCTTTCGATCTATATCATCCACTTCTAGCTATCATATTAAAAACACATATCTACCATTAGGTATAATGTGTATCTATATGATAGACAGATAGAGTCGTCTTTCTCATTGTTGAAGGTCGTGCCCGCTCGGAAATGCCTCAGTTGCATCGACCACCACCTGTTTCCATTCCACCCTGTCTTCAGCCTTAATCATAGCCTTCGCAACTGTAAGGCCTGTAAGATATACAACTTGGTCTGTCCATCGGCTAGGAGACCGGCCACGAGACCTGTTGCCATCCACTCTTCCAACCGCCACCAGCTTCTCCAAGTTTTCTGGTTCTCTGCGGCCTATGTGCCCAAAGTAATTGAGAACTCTTTGATAGCAGGTGGCGGATAGTCTTTTCCGAATCGAAAGCTGTTCTAGGATAGAGCTGTTTATCCTCTAGGCCGTCCATGGTATCTATATGATATGTATCTATATCTAACTATATTATATGAGTATTTCTACAAAAAAAAAAAAAAACACTGTTACATATCCGTCTGTCTGTGTGTAATCTGTATATCCGTTAACTTCTCCTATAAAACGCAATGGATTTTGATGCGGTTTCACCGTCAGTTAGGCGATTTTTTCATGGAAGTTGAGGACGGAATATCTTGAGTTAATTATATGTTATATATATCGCCTTTTATTATACATATATGGTATAATATGTAGGAATAATGAAAGGCGATAATCTAAGAAAAGAAGATAAAATTACTTTTTTTTATGTATGTATTGTATTAATCAAAACATTAACATTTTTGGTTACTCAAATAAGTAATAAAATTTATCAATTAGATTGTGAAATTGGTTTTTTCCTTTTAGATAAAACGAATGATTATTCAAAATATTTAAGGCGTCGGTAGTCATACTTATCACTTTCCGCGTCTGCCTGTCTGTGTATTATATATGTATCTATCTATATACATAAAAGGCTATGTGCGTATGTATGTATGTGTGTATGTTCCCTATGCACTCCGAAACCGCTGAACCGATTTTGATGAAATTTTCAGACAATCTTCAGATTAGTCGAGCGGGTGATCCTGTGAAGTTTGGTAGCGATCGGATAAGAAAAATATACGCGGACGAAAACCGAATTAAGTTTTTATGTAAGTATAAAAAAAAAATTGCAACCAAGTCGCCTAAACTGTCGGCGCTGTTTCTCGCTTCTGTAGAAGAAGTTTCTCCGCAAACTTCTTCTTATAAACCACCCAACGAATTTTGATACGATTTTGCCTAATCTAAAAAGGGATAAACGAGGAAGGTTTGTGTATATATAAAAAATTGCATCCTGGGCGAAGCCGAGAGCGGGTCGCTAGTTATTAAAAACTTTAAAATATATTTGCGTATCTCATGTGATTTATTTTGATGTTTAAGTATTAAAATACTTAATCAAATCTTATCTTTTATTTGATAAGTTAATCAATTGACGACATTACTTGATAATAGGATATAATTACATACTTTCTAATATTGCGTATTTTAATAGTATGTATTTTTATGTTAATTTATGTAACTTAAGTTACATATCGATGGCATATTACAAAGATGTGGTAAGTTCTTTTTTTTTTTTAAATGTATTGTGTTACCTAAGTAGGTATACAAAGCCTATCCTTGTAGGTTACATAAATTTTGTTTTGCACAAATGTGGTATTTAATTAAAATAGCTCAAGGGTGGTAACTTCACTAAATGGCCTAGATAATCCAACTTTAAAATCTCTTTAGCCACTGTAAAAGTCCAAACACGCTATAAGTTGCTATCTGCTATAAGTTGCTCAGGAGTTGAGTATCCCGCAGACTAAGTTATCATGTCATGGAAATGCCACCAAAGTAACAGTATACGAAATTTTACATCAATCGAACCTGTGGAAGTTTGTGAAATCCTTTCATGAACTAGGAAATGAGCCGATTAATTATCTTCAATCGCCTGACAGGTCTTCATAAACTATAGCTAAGAACCATCTCGATTAATTTTTTTGAAGTGAAAACTTCTATAGGCGCTTTGGGCATTTTTGAGATGGGATAAAATCATTGAACTCGCGACACTGTCATGTAATGTAATGTATAGCAATGTTGTGGAGCTACGTTTTCACTTCTGACGTGCAATCCTACGACTGACATATATTTTTTTTTATTGATTAATTAAACTTTTAGTAGTAAATTGAAAAAATTTAAATTAAAAAACTGAAACAATCTCATGTCATTCTGGGGAAATTTGCCAGATTAGCCATTAGATTAGAGATGCCAGATATGCAGACTAGCTCCAAATCCGCATCCGCAAAAGATTCGCATTGGTTATTGTAGATGCGGACACGGTTACGGATGTCTCAGTCGATGGAGAAGTTGCGCATTTGCGGATGCGAATATCCGCAACAACCACGGTCTAAAGTGGGACTGAAATTTCAGTTTTAAATATTTACTGTTCCAAATTAAAATAAGTAGCGTTAAACGTGATCTAAAAATATTTCGGTCAAATATTTCTTATTCTTTTCTGCTAATGTAGTACGTGGAAAGAGTAGATAAATTTCATGCTGTTTGTTAACGGGTAGCGTGGCCGAGCGGTCTAAGGCGCTGGTTTAAGGCACCAGTCTCTTCGGAGGCGTGGGTTCGAATCCCACCGCTGCCATGCGATTTTTCCTGCATTGTCTTTTGCATAATTCTATAGATTCGCTGTAATGCTGAAACAGTAATTTGTCTTATTTAACCATACTAAACAAACGTGAAGCGCTTGATTGGTTCTATAAAGTATTTCTTGTGTATAAAAACTATTTTAATTTTTAATTACAGCATTCTAAAAGCGGGAATCTATATAGAAATCACAAAAGGATTAATGACAAGAAAATATACCTAATGAGAGGACATTGTCTTTGTTTGTGCCATAAAATTCGTTGTTTTGAATCATGGAGAGTAGAAGCAAGGAAGGACTACGCAAGATAACCCTTAAATAGTGGTTCCAATTTGGCCAGAATGGCGTTTGTGTAGCATTGGGGAATTAGTTTGTTCCATACGCATTGGGGTATGGCTCCTATTTAATGGTTCCCGATGCAAACTTTCTCATGTATAAAGTTAGTCGTCCTTACCTCATTCTCCATATTTTGAATTGAAATATCATGTATTTTTATATAAGTATATTGAAACGGAAAATTCATCATTGCAAGTAACATTGAATCTGAAAATTATTGCGTAAACATATCATCAGGCGCTATTTATTAAAAAAAAAACTTATTATCTAACTAGCTGTCCCGCTCCCGGCTTCGCCCGGGTGCATTTTTTCCGTAAAAACCTTCCCCGATTATCCCTCTATCCATTGGTGAAAACCGCATGAAAATCGGTGTAGTAGTTTTTAAGTTTATCGCGAACAGACAGACGCGGCGGAGGACTTTATTTTATAATATGTAAGGATTTAAGTATGTACTCCATTTATTTAACACTTACTAAAGCAGGCCCCGGAAACGCTTCGTTGCAGCGTGCGCTCGCCTTTTTTAACAAAAACCGTGATAAATCGGCAAATATAAATAAGATTTTTATGAATTGTAGGTACACATAAACTCCTCTTTCCATCGATACAATTAGAAACAAAGTTCACTCACAATTTTCCGAGATAGACAGAGAAAAAGCAGGACTTTACTTTATACAATGTACCTATACGAGTATACCTACTGATGAGTTTTATTATATTTATTTAAAATACTTTAATAGTGTTCCGTGTAATCGTCACCTAGATGTTGATTGACAAATAATAAGTGGGATCATTAGACACCTCTTCTATATCTACACATATTATACTACGACCTGGCCACGACTGCGCACGGAAACAATTGTTTTCTGCAATTATATACTAAACTAAAACCTTCCTCATTTATTGCTCTTTCCATTAGTGAAGACCGCATCAAAATACGTTGCATGGTTTACGAAGAGTTATCGGATAAACAGACGGACAGGCTCGAAGAAAACAATGTGGCTGTCCGCTTCACTTTTACTTCTGCATACGTGCGAATACGGGGATTTCCTTAGCCTTAAAAGTAGACAGCACCTACTTCGGTCAACAGGAACCTTAACTTACAGAAGACGTAAATAAAAAAAAAAAACATGAAAACTAAGCTTCACAATAAACATTACATTACATTACATGACATTGTCGCGAGTTCAATGGTTTTTTCCCATCTCAAAAATTGTTCTTTTTTTTAAATTTATTTAAATTTATTTTAAGGGCAATATCTGAAAATATACAGAGGTTTCGGTTACATTACATTACAATACTTTACACTAGTTCTTTTATGTTTCTTCGTTGAGTAAAGGCTTTTGGGCCCATTCTTCTTTCCCCACTTTCCTACTTCAAGGGCGACAAGCGCCTGCATCACATCTGATGTTGTGTGTGCCCCTAATAGACTTTTGCCACTTACCATCAATAAGTATTTCTTTTGATGCTCTTATGGTATAGCCCGCATTAATTATTAAGATTATTATTTTTCTTAAGACTAAATTCAGACAGAACTCAATTTTTATCACAATGAGTGCAACCTTATGAACTATAAATTAAGATGCAATATTGCACAACAAATTTTTCTAGCTTCTCGAAGATAATGTAACATGTTTAAATGAGTTTGGAAGATTTTTCTTAAATGTTGTGTAAAATATGAAAAAGTAATAGCCGGTTGAAACTTTATTCCAGAACTTGAGTTAATTAATAAGCTTAAAATCAAATGTAGATAGTTGCCGCTAATTTTTTTTTTTACTGTGACAAAGGCTGTTTTGGTCAGTTATTTAATTAATATTTTTTTAGAGGAAAATGAATTTTTTTGTATGAATCTGCCCTATCCAAACTTTTTTTAAATAGTCACGCACTATTATGCACTGTATTTTTATTTAAAATTTAATTTTACTCTAAAAAATCAAATTAGGCGAAGAAAATAACGCTTTTCTGCTAAGCCCTCGCTTTAACAATCTAAATGAGATGTCTACCCAATATTTAATAAAAAAATGCTTTCTTTATCTTCTCTACTTTTCAAAATAGTATTTATTTAAAAAAAAATAACCATTTAAAAAGCGCAGTCCACGTGCCGACGAACGAACACATAGTATTGATTTTAAATTTCCAACTAAGGCTTCCGGGCGTCAAAGAAGAAATTCAACTATAATAATGTATAAGTCTTAGTATAGCCAATGAATATATTGTTTTGTTTTGTGAAGATAAATTTAAAAAAATAATCTAACACGACATTCATTGCGCACTGTAACAAGCTCACATCAAAAACATTCCCACAGATTAACAAAAAAAAAAATGCACTACTTCTACGTTTCTAAAACGGAAGTCACTATAATATTTCGTAATGCACCGGAAACTAGCACTCACCATTACATGTTCGAAATTTAAAATCCGTCCGCGCACTTTAATGGTTGACGTCAAACTGGCCAATATTGTCTTGTCTATTCTTTGAAAATTTCGTGACGCAGACATTCGATTTTTGAAAACAGCTGTGACCAGCACAAGCTGACCCTTCGCTGGTGACCGTCTTTATTAAATCTAGCCGGAGAAGAGAGGTCACGTTTGTTTGGATTTAGATACGATCATCATAACCTAACAGCGGATGTTTCACCTCATGTAACTAGCGTGGTTCTTAACCGATTTATTTATCATGGTTTTTTTTTTATTTTATAGATGAAATAAATTTTACATATAGAAATTTGTTAACAATTTTGCCAACTTTTGCGTAATTGTGCAATTGTTGCGCGGTGTTTTCGCGCATGCGTCAAATGAATGGTAAAGTTGAGGGCTAAACAGACAGGGCCGATTTTATTAGGAAATGCTTAGCTTAGATATGGATCAGCTTAGACTAACAGTTAAGTTATTGTTAGTTAAAACAAGCTTCAATTATGTATATATTTTTTATTTTATTTATCTTCTCTTTACATAGTACCTATTTTGAAGTCGCTTTCCGAGTCTGTCTGTATAGCCGCTAACTCTTCCTAAAGCAGTAGTCCCACCGCCGACGATGAACGAGAAGCGATTAGAACTAGAAACGAGTTGGCAAGCAGCATAAAGCGGGTGTGTAGTTTCGATAGTTTTGTCGCTCGGCTATATAAGCGAGTGTTATGTGCGACGGGCTATTACTCGCACCACTCGCTTAAAATATCCCTTTTTTCAGAATTACCGCTGCTCGTCTGAACTAGACAACAGTTCTAATAATTGTTCTGCATTCATAATATGTGCACTCAGATCCCCACTCTAGGTAGAAATGGCCGCTGTGTTGGTTGGTATCTCGGCGAGTCCTATACATTTACCATGAGTTTTACAATGACCGCACTCGCTAGCGAGAGCGTAAAATATTTATACGGAATGTATATCTTATTGTACGTTTCTTGAGCGAGAAAATAGTCAATAGTTAGTCGCTTCCTCGCCGGTCGGTGGCAACGGATTTGCGGAACAAACGGCTACCATTAAGTAAAAAGATTCAAAAATTGGCAAACTACAACCATTAAAATAATGTGTCATAAATTGGCCAGAATGGCGCTTCTGTAGCATTTGTGAAATGGTATGATAGATTGGTTACGTAGTTGATGAAACCACCGTAAATAAAATGCTACTACAGCGCCTTCTATTTAATGATGCCCGACGGAAACTTTCTCTTGTATGGAGTTGGTCCTCATTACCACTATCCTCCACTTTACATGTCAAAAAACAATGCTACACAAACGCCATTTTAGCGAATTTAGGAACCACTATCTGATGGTTTTTGCTGGAAAGTTTTCAGTTAATTGACCCATATAAGTTTGTGCTCCTTACCTCTAATCTTCTTGGTGGCGACAAAGGAATAGGATGTGCTTACCTTATTCGCTTATGGTGTGGGAGCATCCGCGACGGTACAGTACTGCTATCATTTGCGACATCACTGTCCAGATCTCAATATAATAATAATCTACGATCCAGGTGTAACGATCCTTTTATGTTGCGCGGACGCATATAAAAATGCAAATATAGAGGTCACATATTTGTCAGCGCGGCTTGGAATGTGTACACTACTGATGGCGATTGCGAACATTTTTCTTATGCGGGGGGTAATCCAACTTTATTGACTTCTACGCAGGTAAACGCAGTAGCAGGTACAGGGATAGGACTAGATGAGGGTAGTTAGGGATAAACTAAGTACTAAATTTACTGCAATGTGTTACATTGGTGGGGCATGTAACAGTATATGCCTGACGAGCGTCGTGGACATGTTCAGGAGTGCGACTTATGTCGCATCCTGATAATATACTATGGTAATCAACGTATCTATCCTGGGGCATCCTACGTTTGATTCTTCGTATGAGCAGTCTCACATCCATTAACTTCTGATCCAGTATATTTACACAAAAGCACGCATGCTGTTATTTAACTTACTGCCGCTAGAGAGGCTGCCCAAAGGACGCTGGATCTGGAAAGTAGGGGCAGGGCAGAAAGCAGACCAGAGTCAACTTTGAAAAATTCCTTTCCAAAGTTTGCCTTGCCAGGAATCGAACCCAATATCCCAGTGTCAGAGCGCTAAAGGAAGCATTTCAATTTCAACCAATCGACAAAGGGGCTCGTCAATTATATAAAAATTCGTTAAAGGCTGCGTTAGCCGAAACAGTTTTTGTTTATTTACTTGAAAAGTTGTTAGCAGTTCTTAAAACAATTCATTATATGGGTAGGTATATATACCATCTCGCACAGAGTAAACAACAATTACAGAACTATGTAAGTGAGTACTTCAATTTTATTTCAAAACAAAATAAAAGTGATAACTTTGACCTAGATGCGCGTTGGTGCACCATTACCTCTCTATTTTATTGCGTAAATATTCAATCTGGAAATGAAAGGTATTACGGCATGAAGGTTCCGTTATTGTGTTCCGAAATAGATAAAGGGCGATATTTTTTTTATGTTACACAAAAGTATAATTCGTTATTTTATTTGATACATTTTCTCATTCATTTTTAAATTGCCTATGACTAAAATTCGTTAAATATTAAGAGGTTGTAATTTTAAGCAGGTAACACTAATAAAAAACAAAAAAGAAAACAAAAATATGGTTTGCATAATTTGATTCGCTATTTAATTTATCTTTAAAGACTAAAGAATGATAAGAATGAAATGAAATAACATTATCAGCTAGGTACCTACTTAAATCTTGTCAAGTAGGTATTTGTTAAGGTACGTGTAATAATTTAGAGAGTTTTACTATTTTAAAATACATTTAAAATAGTAAAACTTAGTAAAATAGAATCAACGTATATTTTTTTAAACTCTTTACAAAAGTTATTTTTACAAAATAGTGTAAACTTTGTCAAATTTTTAAGTAGGTACCTAAACAGCGATCAACACGTTTCAATTTAAGCAGTTCTCCAGTTCTTGTAAAACAAATTAAAATATCCTATCTTTAATTTTTCTGTGCTTACCTGATTATTAAATTTTTTACTTAATTATTAAATAAGCCTTGTATCCAGAAATCGATTTATACCAAAAAATATTGTAATTTTGCTTAATAATAAAAATATCTAGCAGAAACTTCTTTTTGCTAACCGACTTGCTGATCAAATAGTAATTATTGATAAATTATAAATTGCTGATTTATTGGTTAGGTTAGTTTTTTTTGCTCATAGATTAAATAACAGCCATTAGCCAAAGATTTAAATCGAGAGATGCGCCCTTACTAGCGAAACTGTGTTACAAAATACATATACATTCACAGTTATACATTTTTATAGCAATGCGAGTCTTTTGTCTACTAAGTTTTATATATATATTTTTGGCCATTTAAATGATTATTAAGATGGACGTTGGTTCCGTTAATATTTTACAACGATTATTTTCATTATTTTGGCATTATTTACTATGAAAGGTAGCCATCTTATGTGCCAAATTTTAGTAGTGTTATAGGAATTTTTAATCGTTGCTATCAGTGCTTCATTATTATTCTAACTTACTTTACTTTTCTCTTGGACCCATTTATTATGTTAAATAAGTAAGACTTTCTATATTGCTTCATATCTTCACTTTATTCACTATAATTTCTTTGTACATAGCTATGTACGAGTATAATATCTATCAAAATTTACTAAACAATTAGAAATATATTTTTAATATAATTTCTAAAGAACATTCTCTACTAAAATCTTAAAAGCAACTATGACATTCATTCTGAAAAAAACCCCTTCACTTGTTTTTTAAAATCACATTCCAAATTATATTTCTTAAATTTATTCTCACCAGTATAAAATTCAAACCTCTAACAAGTAGGTATGCACGCCGGTTCTGTAGCACCGGGTTATACCCGGTCCATATTGTTCTTAGGTCATTGGTTTCAACGACAATTTGCAACTTAGACTTAAAATTTAAATATGACATATGTCTAACTGCTGTCAGTGTCAAAGAGAAACTCAAATAATAACGGATCTCTCTACTCTATTACTTCGATAATTTTTTACAAACGTTTTGTTATTTTATTTAAATCATTTAAATCCATTACATTTTTTTAATACTTAGGTATATTTATATGCGACAAATGGATCTCAAAATTAAAAGACATAAAGAGGGAATCCGTAAGTACCAAACATAACACAAATATGTTTCAATTTGTTTATTGAAGTCGTTTGAAGTGTTTTTTTTTTATTATTTATTTCAGTTTCAGAAGCTTACGGTTTATCTTTAAAGAAAAATAGAATGAAAGATAAAGTAAACGATGGTTTACACGATAAAAGTCCTGAAATTATCGTCCTTGATGATTCAATTGATCGAATAAAATCGAATTGTCGAAAAACTGTAAGTACCTATAAAATCTAGTGAAAAATTAAATCATAGTGATAATTTAATCCAATATATAACTTCATTTAGTTCCAAAAAAAATCTGACAAATGAGGATTTTTCATATCAACTTATTTTCATTACAAACATCTCTCTTTATATTAAGAATAGAAAGAATTTTACAAAAGTAATGCAGGTAACCTTTTATTAGTTTTATTGGTTTAAAGAAAACCAATTAATATTGTTAACATTGGCTGGATCTATTCAACTCAAATCAAGTATTCATTTCATTCCAGACCCAATCAGCATCAAAGGTTTGTTCACCAATTGTAATCAATGAAACATCGGATGAAACACTATTAGATAAATTTAGTAAATCAAAATCATTGAAGTGTAATGTAAATGTGAGTATTTATTTATTTTTATTTTATAAAAATCGTAAAGGCTTAATTTTTATTCGATGTCAATTGATTTCTTCTATTTGGACCGTCCAAGTTAACTTACCACTCATTCTAAAAAAAAAAAAAAAAAACTTAAAATACCACATCAGATTATAACTCTAGAAACTGATTGCTGATAAATCTAGAAAAAAATTGAAAAAAGAAAAAATTATATTATTTATTTCTTTGAATGATTTTTTTTTGCAATGGTTTGAAAAGATGTATTTTAGGATAAACTTAAAACTCTTATTTACATTTACAAATAAAGGGATTCATAGTCAAAAGCAATTAATATTAAAAATTTGGATTTCAAATTAATGTATTAAAAGAAACATAAGTACGAGATGGGGTAGCGGGTTAGCGCTTTGCCCTTAGGCTCCATGAAATATCTCATAAATTGTCTCAGGTAAAACTAAAAGTTTAAAGCAAACCGGCTATTTATAATTATATTTCTTTTCAGGTTACATTAAATCATACCAATGTTATTAGCACTCCAGAATCCAAAAGCATTAGGCCAAGTCTGGACGGTTGGTCCTCAGGTCTAAACATAATATGTGCTAAACGCAACTTTGAAAAGACTCCATCAACTCCAAATAATGTAACCAACGAGTCTATAAGGGAGTGTTCTTTTAAGAAAATTCAGGAATCACAGAAGAAACTTCTAAATGAGCTGTACGGGGATGTTATGAAGACGATACCAATTTTGTTCAAGAAAAACAGACAGAATCGTGAACTCATCAAGGATATAGCGAAGAAATTGAATTTTGAAGATGACGATAGCGACAAAGAGAACAAAAGAAGCTTGAAAAAGGAACTACTTGAGAGTAGAAAACTTTATATGACTGGTTCTGATTTGAAGAAGAACACAATAAACTATGATCACATAGAGAGGAAGTGTAAAAAGAAATTGTATACGGAAAAAGTGCCGTCCACACCCGAACCGAGAGTTTTGAAAAAAAATGTGAGTACAAAGATATTGAAAGAAAAGTCAGTGACAGAGCTAGTGGATATTATGACGAAGAATATCAGTTTGAATGATAAATTAAAAAATGTTGCTGTTAATAAAGCAAAAGATAAAAATGATACTTTGGAAACAGCAATAGATAGAAATTTCACTGTGACTCCTGCAATAGATAAAAACGGTGTATTTAAAAATGTTTCTGTTAGTACAGTGAAAGATAAAAATGTTGCTTTGGAAACAGCAATAGATAGAAATTTCCCAGCAATAGATAAAAATGGTGTAGTTTCGCCAGCAAACATTAAAAATAATGTTGTGACTCCGTCGAGAGACAAAAATGCTGATACACCAGCTAGAGGTGATATTGTTTTTCCTAATAAAGATAAAAAAGTAGCTACAGCTAAAGAAAGAAAGGTCGCTGTGACCCCAGCAAAACATATAAATGCAGTTTTTACCCCAGCAAGAGATAAGTTAAGTACAAAAAAAGTCTACGAAACTAATACAAACAGCGTATGTGCTGTTAAAAGACTGAGTTTTGTTGGATCGTTGGCAGGTTGGTGTTCTTTATCTAATGTACTAATAAATAAAATTATAAATGTCTGTGTCTAACATACTTCTATACTAATATTGTAAAGAGAGATTTGTGTATGTTTGTAATGAATAAACTCAAGAACTACTGGACCGATTTTAAAAATTCTTTCGGCTATAGAAAGCCACGTTATCGGCGATTAATATAGGCTATATTTAATAAAGTTACGCGTGCGAAGTCGCGTGCAACAGCTAGTTTATTACATTTCTTTATATTTCATATTGATATATAAACATTTCAGACAATGTGCCATCTTGGAGATGCCATTTTGAAGCGCTACAGTATCACGACAATTATAAAGCTCTCAAAGAACAGTTGACGAGGCGTTTGTTTGACGAATTCAATAAAAATATATTTGATAACGGGATAGATGTTGATTTGCCTGTCACTTGGGACTCCAAACTTAGGACGACTGCCGGGTGAGACTTTTCAAACTTATTTTGTTTTATAATTTCCTAGCAGACGTTGTCCTGCCTGAACTCGAAAAAAAACAATATTACCCGATTGAAACGCCATCTATGTTGTCCAACCTGCTACACAACATAAATAACAAAATGTTGTGTCAAATAACTAACTTGCACCGCCATCTGTTAGAAACTTGTGGAACTTTACACTCTTCGTTCTATAAAAAAAAAACACATTTGCAATATGATCGAAATAAAAACTATCAGTAGTTTCGAAGTTTATCCCGAACATACATGTTTACACACTGGGCACAGATTGTCTGATTATAGTCTGTTCGCGTTAAGAATGCAGTGAGTTATCATTGCAACGGTAGGGTAAAGGTGTATTCACAGTGGAACTAAAAATCAGATTATATTTTAAAAAATTAAGTTTAATGGATAAAAATTATGTAATAAATTATTAATTGCCTTAAAGATAAAAATAAAGCCCTTATCAATATAAATTTTAATCAGTGTAAGTGGAATGTATTTAAATAGGATACATTCCATGTAAGTGGAATGTATCGTATTTAATATAGTATTAAAAGTAATTAAAAACATTGTAAATTACTCGTCTTTCTCCACTATGAATTATCGCGCCACTTTTATTATTACAAATGAGTGAGGTGTTCATTTTTGAAATTTTAAAATTGAAGATAACGCACAAACGATACAACAGTTTCGTTCAAAAGTCTGCCTTCAACTAGTCATTGTGAACTTGCCTTTTTAATTTTCTAGCGACCTGATTGGTTATGGTTTGTTTGCTTCTTGAGCCGAGTATTGTTAGACAAACTATAGTTAGTGATAAATTTTGTTGCGTGTGCGGTTACAGTACAACGATGAATCGACGCATAAAGACATCGGGCGGTGTTTACTTGCGCAAGTCGAGTATAAGGTTGTCGTGTAAAGTGGTCGACACGCCACAACGCTTGCGGGATACTCTAGTACACGAGATGTGTCACGTGGCCACTTGGCTACTGGACGCCGAACTGAGAGCTGGACACGGGCCTTTGTGGAAGAGATGGTAAGACTAGATTTTTCTTCATGTACTTGATGGTAGGTGGATACCGTCGCCTATGACAGAATCATAGGAAGGGATGTTAACCAAACGGTCGCGGGTTCGAATCCCGCTAGGGGCAAATGTTTATCTGTTAACATTTTACCTTTTTACCTGAGTCATGGATGTTTTGTATTTATAATATATGTATTTAAAAAAAAAAGTAATCTATGTATTATATCAACTGTCAGGGATCCATAAAACAAGCATTAGTTGCTTACAGTGGAACTAGATGGCGCTGTGTAGAATGTGTGAAGACATTTATTTATTTATTTACCTAAGGGAACATACCCATACTTTGTCACGTAGTCTGTTTTACATAACTGTTTTCTTCTTGATAATATATTTTCCCCTTGTAATTATAGGGTATGATGAACTCACTTTTAGCGTCACGCGACAAGCGCCCTCTTAATAAAGACAAATATGAGCCAAATTCTTATTATTTTTACTTTCTGTTTGCAAAAAATGATTTTAAAACCATATTTATGAATTACTACGTGAAAACTGGAGGGGGAGGGAGGAGTCTTAGCATATACTACGGATGGTCACCTAAAGGGGAGAGAAATTGTTAAAAAAAATAAGTCACGTAGTACACGTTCCCTAAACTGTGCCATTGTAATTGTAATTTATTTTTGTTTAAAATATATAAATAAATAAATAAATAAATGGATAATCTCTTCATTCTTATCCAGGGCTACCCGTTCGCTACAGGTTTATCCGGAACTTGGTGAAATATCAAGATGTCACAACTTAGATATACACTTTAAGTACACTTATAAATGTACTAAATGTGGTTACAGGTGATTTTTTTATTTATTGTATTTAATTTTTTATTTTTTAACCTCTTAATAAATTTCTTTAATAAGTTCTTATAAAAAGGTTTAACTATTTTGTACTTTGTTAAAAAAAAAAAATCCTAAAATCTGCTAACATAACGATATTTATTTATTTATTTATTTCAGTGTAAAACGTCACTCAAAATCGATAGACATAAAAAAGAAATGCTGCGGATACTGCGGCGGCGTTTTTGAGGTGATTTTGAACAAAAAAAATAAGGACGGCGCCATAGTGTCGACTCCTGCGAGAGAGCGAAGCGCCAACGAGTTCTCCAAATACGTCAAGGACAATTATGGCGTTTTAAGGGACAGCACGAAAACTCACGCACAAGTCATGAAAATTTTGGGCGAACAGTTCTCCGCGAAGAAAAAGAAATTGTGACACTAGACTTGGTGGTTGATAAAATAAGGTAAGAGTTTATGCTAAAGTTTGCGACCACAGAGGCTAGTTTTTCTAGCTAGGATAGCCAAGCTAAAAAAAAACTGTACAACTGTCAGCCAGTATTATTACAGTGACTGGGGTGACAACACGTCCGTTGCGGCGTTGTAAAAATGAATGGTGGCGTTCCACAGACATTCCTCCTGACGATACAGTTGAACAAACTTTAAACAGTTGCGGTCAGAAAAATAAAATGCGTGGTCACTGTTCACTAGCCAATCAGTTGTGTGGGGGCGCTACTAGCTGAAAAAATAGAACGACATCCTATTGAAACTATCCTAGCTTGAGACGCTAGCTTACTAGTCTAGAAAATAAGCTAGTTCTGTATATATACGAAGCCAGAGTTACAAGCTTGCTAGCTTACCAACACTAGTTTGAAAAACTAGTCTCGTTTTATCTCGAGCATTACGCGTTGTTCCTTCGCTTGCTTGCAATCGACAAAATCAATTACCTGTAACTTCTGCGTTCCGCTCATCTAGTACCTGAGTGTTGATTTTTAATGTTTCGTAAAGAAATGACCAAATGAATTGTTTTCATTTTAATTGGCCGCTAAATATAGCGGCCTATTAAAAACAAGACACACGAAGGTACGGTATATGCAGCTTTTTTTAATTATATTAATTTATTTTAATGCCAAAACATGTACTTATTTATAATAATAAATTAAAAAAAAAAAAAACTGCTATATAATGCTGCCAGACAGCATACATATTGTTAGTAATTTAGTTAAATTAGGTTCTAAATAAAGTTTAATCAGTTAAATCTTGACCTTATAGTTTTTGTAAAAAAAAGTTTTAAAAATTTAATCTCTTATTCCAAAGTGTTAAGATCTATAATGTCGTGTTTGAAATATTTTCTGTAGCATACAAACAAGCTATTTATATTTCTTATGTACTTATATATTAATTTGTTAGCTAAATATTTAATCTATTTCAACCTTAGCGAAATTTTTCTAAATATTTTACAAGATTTCAAATGTGTTTGTATATTTTGATATATTTACACAAATAAAGTTTTAAAAGTATATGAAAATAACCATAAAGTCCCGCACAGACGTGGCTGTGATATATAATAATATTAATAGCTGCTTGTATGACATTATAAACTCATACTAGAGCCACTGGTAACCAGATGGGTGAAGAAAGACCTCTCTTTGGATCCTGAGTTCACCCATTTTTTTAAGATTGTCATTGACTACAGTTGATACGTCTCTGTAATTATTTATTTGTATTTATATTTCCAATATATATTAGTGACTTTGTTATAATAGTTTAATTGTAATTTAGTTTACATACGATTTTACTTTAAGTTTATTTTGTAAGATATGATTTGTGTGACTCTTGATGAAGTAATAAAAATGTTAATATTATTACCTACATACCATTTTCTTTGTTTATTTATTTATTTGGGAATTGGATGGTGTGATTGAAGATCGTCGCGTTGACTTTTTGAATGTTATATAAATTTTCTTTTCAATACATTTAAATTGTTCAAAAGCAAGAAGGTGGACTTATTTTATGTACAGTATAAAGGTACATTTCCCTAACCCTTGTCCTTAAAAGTACTATAGTCGCCAACGAACATGCATTTCCTGTGGCTTTGCTTGTGTTTACAACAGTAGCCACCTACCATCAAGTAGACCGTTAGCCTGTCTGTCAACCTTGACTTTCAACTTTAGAAATATGCTTCTTAGCAAAACTATCTTTGCATTTATGACCAGAATGAGAAAAAAGTCTTGCCAGTTCTGGTCTACAAGACTTTACTGGACTACTGTTAATAGACCTATTTATACCCGTAATATAAAAATAATAATAAAATGTACAAAATTTTTATTTAACATAAATTGTATCTTACTTTTGATTTATTGGTAAGACTTTTGGTTTCATAAAGTGATATCACCAATTTTAAAAATGTAAGCATTTTTCGAATGGAATTTTAGAAGTAATGATAGTGCATACTGAAGTTTTTATATCACAATTTTCACACGTTTTCTCTTTCTTTGAAAAAAAAAAGTATATATCAAATGTGAAGATTGTTAGAATTTATACTTAGTTATATTTTGAGACAATCCAATTTTTAAGTTAGAATTTTATTTTAAGAATGTAAATGGACAATTTCGTTTATCGGAAGCAAACTATCCTAAGACACATTTAGAAAATTATTCAGTATGCACAACGACTTGGACTTTTAACATATCAAAATGGACTTTTAGCATAAAGAAATATTAAAAGAATACAGCTTAAAAATTAAAAAGCAAGCAAACATGATGTAAATAAGGAAAATCGAAAAAATTATGTCAAAGAACATTAGAAATAAAACTAAACTTACAGATGCTATCCAATATGCCTTAACACAGAAATGAAGATGGGCTGGTCATGTATCAAGATATCCAGACAAAAGATGGACAGTACAGACGACGAAATGGCCTGGTCCCCAAGGAAAAGATATAAAGAAAGACCTAAGAAAAGATATAACTTCTACTGCAGGAAAGGAATGGATTGGTTACAGCAAAGAACAAAGTCAACTGGAATAAGATGGGGGAGGTTTTCACCCTACAAGGGTCCATATCATAAATCAACTAATTCAATTTGTTTTTAATTTTTTTTTTCTGTATTTTTATTGTGATATGGATAAATAAAAAGCTTTATTATTATTATTATTAGAACTTATAATCAAACATTCTTCATGTTAATACCTAAACACTTAATCTAAATTCTTTCTAACGTTTCTAGCATTATGATGCTGTTGCCTCTGATGACCTGTAAAAAAATATTCATTTTATTAGTAAATTTTTCAATATTTTCTTTTTTTATATAAGAGGTAGGGGATGGGCTCAGCTCTCTTATGTGTACCAATGTCTGGTATATGAATAATAATGTTATAAGTGATTGTTGCAAATTAAATATTGTCATTATTATTTTTAAAATTCAATATCCATTAGCAGAAAGTAATTTGCTGAGCCCCATGGTCGAGTGGTTACAGTTCTTGCTTTTACTCTTTGTCAGGGGTGCTGGGTTTGATTCCTGGCAGGGCCAACTTTAGAAATAAACTTTTTATAGTTTACTGGTCTGGATCTGGCAAGTAGTGGCAGGCCACACTGCATTTCGCAGTCATTTTGAATAGCTCGTCTATTGACAGTCCTCTTACAGAAGACAAGCATGTGTGCTGTTGTGTTTTAGTGTGGTAAGGTAAGGAATGCCATTTTCCTATCCATTCCTTATCCTTAATCAGCAGCGTATTTGTAGCACCTGTATCGTTGCTTGTGTTATAGGTGATGGTAGGCACTCACCATCAAGTGGCCCATCTGACAACATTATCATAGAAAAAAAAAAACAATGGCACTCTGGGAGTGCAGACAGAAGTGAAAACTTGAACAATTACATGTTTATTTACAATTATTGATCGCAAGAAATACAAGAGAAAATATATGACACTGACACACAATGACAATTAAATAGAACATAATTATTTAACATGAACTACCTAATGACATACCATTAAAAAGGTTTGATGTTGATATGAAACTAGATTATTGGTCAGAGGTGTATACCATATTGATCCTTGTTATCATATCTAGTAAGTTTACTTTCATATGCAGTCATCTGCTTATTGTTCTTTTTTAAATTATTTTAAATTAATATGAGCTACATCAATGCTTACATTACATTACGTGACAATGTCGAGAGTTCAATGATTTTAACCAATCTCAAAAATATTTCTTTTTTAAATTATTTTAAATTAATATCAGCTACATCAATGGTTACATTACATTACATGACACTGTCGTGAGTTCAATGATTTTATCCCATGCCAACGCACCTAAAGAAGTTTTCACTTCATAAAACTTTGAACATAAGAAAACAATTTGTATTTTTATTAGCCTAAACGGAAAATATCATTAAAGCGCTCTGTAAACTTTCTGAAATAATCTGGATGTAATAATGTTTAGTGAAAAAATTAAATTTCATATAAAATCTTAATATAACCACAAAATATTTATAACAATTAACTACAAATGGATTAATTAAGAAAAGAAAATGAATAACGCACTCTTACACAGCACTCACTCATCCACAGCCAAGCTAGCTATAACATTCTTGTTTGGATATTTCTTTAAAGGCTAATTAGAGAATACGAAGGACATCCGAAGCAGATGCTTTTTTTAACTAAATGAATAAAAATGTAATGACCGTACATACCACCATGCCAATTTTAATGTGTTGGCCATCTTTGCATTCTTCTACGGCTTCGTCCATAACGAGATTCATAAACGGATCGTAACCTCGTAGAACGCCGGTCACAGAGCGTCCACCATTAAGTTTAATAGCCATCTTCTTGTCCATATATCTGAAATGAAAATGAGACTTAAGTAAGCTGTAAAGTAAGAATATAAGCAACAACAAAACATGAAAAGATGTTAATACAATAGTTAGGTTACCGTACGGGCGGCCCTTTGTCGGACATAAATGGAAATATGTACTTACTTTTTTAGTTCCGGCGGATGAGCCTTCGACATTTTGTTGTCGATTGAGTGAGTTAACTAAGCAAATTAGTAGGAAATGAAAAGAATTAATAAAATCGGCAAAAAGAGACTGTTACAGCTTGATGAGCTTGAAAGCTGACAAACAGACACACGAACGAATGAATGAAACGAATGAGCCCGAGCGAGACGATAGTCCATAGAGTAAAGTATAGCTAAAGCGAGCCAAAGTCTAAACAACACCATAGAGTAAAAAAATAATATAAAAGGAAAAATCAAAGACGGTTTTTACCATAAAATGTGCACAGAATACTATATACTAACCTAGAGTAACAATAAAGTACTTACATACTAGTTTTTACCATTCAAATCAGTTAGGCTGACGAATTTTGGAAAGATTAAAAATGAGTAGGGCTGCTTGGAAGTATTTCCAAAAATTTCAAAGGACTCGGCTCAATGCATTTTGTGTCCTCTGGAAAAATACATAGATACGTATGTACTTTCTAGGGTCTGTTTATAATTACTTAACTTGTACACTTAAAGACCTATAAATGCAAAACGTTTTTTGTTCAAAATACATAAAAATATAGGCCGCTTTCCTCATCGAAAACTTTCCTTTACTTGCATTATTTTATAAGTTAAAGATAGCTGTGTTGCCACTTTATATTATCACTAAAACAAGTGTTGTCGCACCTAAAAGTAAAATCTGCAGTATTTAGGTATTTCAAATACACCCTTTTCTTAAAACACTTACTACTCATTGAAATGTGTTTATTACATTTTTATTAATAATACATATTGAATAATTTTAAAAAATTTCTTTGTAGATAATGAATAAAAAATGTTAAATCGTTTTTTCCCTATTTATTTGATATTTTTTTACATCTCTAATCACTTCCATTAAGTTATTAAGCTTTTGGTCATCTGCTATAATTTATTAAAACTTAATTAATTTATTTGTTGTTTATAACAATTGGATCTTATATATATAAACCATATCTACTATACAAACTAAAAATAAGCTTATTTAAAATAAAATCTAATCCTAAATTATATATATTTACACATTATATATTATAAAGCATCGGTCTCTTTGGCAGGGTCCCAAGCATGCTGGCTGCATTACCTCGTTGTATAGCAATACTAATCTGTTGACCGAGGTAATAGCCAGCTTTAGAATCGTCGGTCCGTGATGTCCCATGCGGTCGACATCCCTACCACAGGGACAAGTGTGGGGGACGCATACCTCTGTACCTAGTCGGAGCCCAATCGCGAGACGAAGAGTGTTATTGTCCAGAAAAATGCCTAAATTAGGTGAAGGCACGGCGTGGAGCCAGAACCCCGACTCTCGGCTTATTAGCGCAGTCAATCTAGCAAGATCGGGCCCCGAAAAGCTCTCTAATAAACTATCATAAATAGTTTGACAAAGTATGTCATCCCAGCTCCTCTGTATTTCCCTGGTGTGTAATATAAATTGTTAAATGTGGGGAAAGCTCAAAACTTTAGCACTGGCAACTCTGTCTGCTGATTTGACACCAGAACATGTGATTTTGTACTTTGGTGCATTGTATTGTAATACTTATTTGTTTGTTGTACAAAACAAACAGTAACAAGTTTATTTTACTCTTTGGTAACTGTTTCGTTTGCTTTCTGTCAGTTGCTATTACTAACTACCGATAACTAACTACCCTACCTTTTACCTGTGTTGTGATCGCGTACAGCTGGGAGGGAGCATGTATCTTGTGAAACGTCTACTTTCTATTTTCTAAATGTGACGAATATTGTGTTTTTATGTAATAAAAGTGAATAAGTTAATGTTTATATGTGTACACTGAAAAATGGATGAATCCGGGATTGATTTGGGGTTCGATCTGGCTTCCCTCCTCTCGAGCGATTATAGTGTTGATGACCAAAGGATTTTGGAAGAGATGACTACGACTCAACATCAGCAGGATTTCATGTTTTACGAGTTAAAGTCAAAGGCTGTGCCTGTTACAGAAAGGTGAGTGGATTCTTATTTGAAATGTGGTCTGTTTAAATTTTTCGCATCAATTGTTGCAAATTATTTTGGCACGAATACAAGGAACCATTTCACCAAAGTGTGAGGCGCCTTTCGACCCTGAGATCTGGACTTGGCAAAGGCCCCAGTTTCGCGATATTTATCTAACGACTATACGGTGTTTTGCAAACATTCCTTTATGAACGTTCAAACTATCTTCTTTGCTTTATCTCTTATGGCGCGCCACATTTTTTTAAAAGAAATTCTTCATGACTGATCTTAATTCTATATTTAAATAATTATACAATATGCCACTTACAATGTACTTATATATATACTTAATAATAAACATATCTAAGTTTATAAATTGTCTATTTAAAAAAATGTCTAATAACACTATTATTCTAAAACAGTGGACAACATAGTAATATAGATAGTCATAATATAGATCATAGTCTAGTATTAGAAAATATAACAATGTGTTATTTAACGGCATAGATTATTTGTTAGATATTATAATAATAACACTGATAAATCTCAAATGGATTGCCCATCGGGATTGCCTGATTAAATTGTGTACTAATGTTAAATAAAATAAAATGTTTAAAATCATTTAAAACTTAATTAAGTATTTATGTCTAAACCTCTTATAAATACCTAATATGCTGACTCCTATTAAAGACAAATAAAAATTAAACAGTATCAAGATAGTTTGGTCCTATTTCCATATTGCATTCTACAAATTTTTATTTCCAAATTTGCAATGAGATTCTGGTAGACCTCTAATATATTGTGAAAGAATTCCTATAGGATTCTCATAGGATAACACACAGGCTACCAATAGACACAAGTTTTGGAATACTTTGATAAATTTGCATTAAGGTTGAGTAACGAATGGTTCAGGGGATGAAATAAGAATATAAATAATAAGAATAAGAATTAATAATTGTTATAGGCTGAGTAAGGAATACAAATGGATCAAGCTAGGATAATAGTGGTATGAGTTATCATAGGATGAGTATGGAACAAACTATGATTTTGTCTTAGGATTTGTTTTATAATGTCATCCATATAAATAACTATGTAGATGCCTATCATAAAATCGAAATAATACAATCAGCTTGATCAAGCTATTTGGATGGTGTATGGGCATATCTAATATCTATACACTGTCAAATTGATCAAGCCTACTCATACGCCAAGATCATAGGCTTGATCGGTATAAACACCTTCTGATTTTTCTATTTTTAATTTTTTTTGTAAATTTATCAGCAATCATCATCTAATGTGAGATTTATATTTGATTTTTCTAGAATTCTTCTTAGAATTAGAATAAAATTCTTCTCATGGATCTTCTCATCTGGAATCTGAATGAGATCTTTCTCATGGACTTAAATTGTTAATATTACTAAACATAATATAAATTAATCATAACTGGACTTAATCTTATAATATTTTATTTTTTTAAATTACCTATTAGAGCAATGATCTGTACCAGTGAATAATAAAAATATATGACATCATTAAACAGTACAAGCTACCTATTTGAACAAAGATTTGTATGGGTGACAGTTTGTTATCAGAAAATGCTATGATAAAATAAATGACATTATTTGTGTTGTTATATTAGATGTTTTTTGTTCAACTGTTATTGATGTAAATATTTAAATATTGTTTTTTATTTATTAACTTGCTTTTGCCCACAACTTCCTCTCACCCCCTTTTCTTAAATTTTGAAAATTTTAAAATTTCAACATCTGATGTTATATGAGCAATTATTTATACAGTCTTTATTGCTCTCATTTTATATTTCTGTCAGTTTTAGTTTTAGATTCCTCTGCAACAGTATTTTTTTGTCAGGTACTCTATGTCCTTGTCTGTATCTGTATCCCTGTCAATGTGAATGCAAAACTTCATTATCATTGGTTGAGTAATTAATGTGTGAAAGCGTAACAAACATATAAAAAAACTCATTTTCATATTTATAATATTGTTTAGGATGGTAGGTATCTGATGGTTATTTCCAATTGTTACTATTGAATAAAGAATTTGGGTTAAAGAATTTACAGAAAATAAAATAATAAATAAATATATAGGCCTATATTATGTATTAATTTATTGCAAATGAAACCAGAATGTTTTATAAATCATCTCATAATAGTTGTCTATTGTTACTATTTATCCTAAAAGCGAATGAAATAACTTTTCTATGGTATTTTTATATGCATAATTAAATAGTTTTAATAAAGATTAAACTTTATTTGACTGAAAAATATTTTGAAGATTGGAATATCGCATTTATATTAGTTATCTTACTAATATAAATGCGAAAGTTTGGGTTGGATATTTGTTACTCTCACGCAAATACGGATAAATGGGTTTGGATGATATTTGGCACACAGATAGTTTATTACTTGGTTTAACATATAGGATACTTTTTATTCTGGTAAAATGTTAACGAAGGATTGTCTAAAACTCGTCACAGACATAAAGATTTCAGGCGTTTTAACTATTAGTCTAGTCAACAAGTTGAATTGTGTTTTATTCGATGCAGTTATGGGTGACCTATTTTCGACTAACAAAAAGTACCCCAACTCCTGAGGACTGTCTCTTGTCTGAGTAGGATTATTCAGATGCATTTATTCATTCAGCAGCCGAATGAATTGTCCATAATTATATTCTCTGTTTCGCCTTTAAGCAGGTCAATACTATGTTCGTCTAGTCAAAATTAGTTCATGTCTACGTTTGAGTAACTTATCTACCGCAAACGTAATTCTTCCACGCGCTAAGTTGCATTACGGTAGGAACTTTTTATTTCCGTCTACTATAGTTTTTAAAGCTGTCAACCCACAAAATTTGTCACTGGTTGTATAAGTCGCCTGAGCACTATTTGTACTTCAAATTTCGAACACGTTTTTACTGTAGACCAATTTTGAACGGCCTGCCAGTGTTGAGTATTGACCTTAACCGGCTATTTCAATCATGTGATCGTCGTAGGGTTAAGCAACATCTTAACGGTTACGGTATGTGTTTTTTGTTGACAGATTGATAATCACTACTATTCCATAATCCTTACATATTATAAAACAAAGTCCTCCGCCGCGTCTGTCTGTCTGTCTGCGATAAATTCAAAAACTACTGCACCGATTTTCATGCTGTTTTCACCAATGGATAGAGTGGTTCTCGAAGAAGGTTTTAATATATAATTTTCAACGCGGGCGAAGTCGCGGGCAGCAGCTATTAATACCTATTTTAAATGTGAAAGTTACTCTGTCTGTCTGTTACCTTTTCACGCCATAACTTCTGCAATACACATAAATTTATCATGAAATTTTGCAATACACGTTGTCAGGGATATCGGAAAGGACATAGGGTACCTTTCATCCAGAAAAAAAATTGTTATTGTTCCCGAGAGATCATCTAAAATTAATAAAACTATAAATTTATGTTTTTATTTATTTTATTTTTCAACGCGGACGAAGTCTCTTGCACAATATTGAGTGGATTTTTGCAGTAAAAAAACAAACGGAAAAAGTACATGCGAATATATAATATTTCCTAAAGCAATAAAAAATTACGAAAAGAATAAATATTTTATGCAATTTCGTACTGAAGAAAATATACATAAATAACTTTTTTAGGAAAACAAAAAAAAATCTCTCAAATAAATACAAACCTTCCTCGCTTATCCCTCTTTCCTTTAGTGAAAACCGTATTAATATTCATTTGGTGGTTTAGAAGTAGTTAGCGGAGAAACAGACAGACGCGGACAGTTTCAGCGACTCAGTTGCAAAATATTGTCTTTTAGTAGTTACATAAAAACAATTTATATAAAAACCCTGGTAGTGCTTTGAGCACTACCAGTCAGAAAATAATACAGAACTAACTGGTCCTTCGAGCTGCATATACAAATGCATTTGGGCACACGACCACAAGACATGAATGCCAGCCAAGAACGATCGGGAAACAAAAAGAGTGATGCGCCATATCTTATTGTGTTTATTTAGTCTCAACTTAGGAACTACATTAATTTCATGTTAATTTCAACTCACTACAATAAATTCAACATATATTAACCTATTTAACGCGATTCTGCGTGTTTATTTTAAGTGTTTTTCATATAAATGGCTGATTTTATTTTTAGGTGGCTTGGCTGGCTACATTTGGACTCGTTCATCTCAGAGAAAAGCTGTTGGTTGAGTAGTTAAAGCGTGAAAAGGTAACAGACAGACAGAGTTATATATTCACATCCTTACATATTATAAAACAAAGTCCTCCGCCGCGTCTGTCTGTCTGTCTGTTCGCAATAAACTCAAAAACTACTGCACCGATTTTCATGCGGTTTTCACCAATGGATAGAGGGATAATCAGGGAAGGTTTCTACGGAAAAAAATGCACCCCAGGCGAAGCTGGGAGCGGGACAGCTAGTTTATAATATTAAATAGTGTGGATGTTGTATTTTAAAACCGCTAACTTCAGTTCAAATTGAGGCCTTAAGTAAAAACTAAAAAAAAACCATTCCCATTATAAACGCGTTTCATCCATTTAAAAATAAAAATTGGCAACTATTCAGAATCGAGAGACCACATTATAATGTATAACGGGGCAAATCTTTTTTTCCAAACCACCAAATTCAATGTTGGTAACTAAGTACAAGTAATTTGTTTTGTAAACAGTCGAAGGTTGGTTGATACGGATACCGTATCACGTAGGATAGTAACGGAACGCCGCAAAAAATTCCGTCAATAGATTTCAAGGATGAGTATTGCAAAAAATCTGAACGTAGGTACTGGAGTAGGTATGACGTCAAATACCAATTTAATTGAAAGCGAGGTAGTTCAGTGGCACGAGCACTCGGCTGCCAATACGGCATACGTACGTTCAAATCCCGGTATGATCTGCACTTTAATTAATGTAAATACATCTATATATACTCATCATATTATAAAAAGGAAAGATTTGATTGTTTGTTTGTTTGGATTGAATAGGCTCCGAAACTACTGGACCGATTTGAAAAATTCTTTCACTGTTGGGAAGCTACATTATCAGCGAGTAACATAGGCTATATTTTATAAAGTTACGCTGGCGAAGTCGAGTGCAACAGCTAGTTATGAAATAAAATAAAAAAAAACTTCAAAAATAAATCTAGACAGCATTGATCGGAAGGGTTTAAAACCACGGGTGATTTCTTTTATGACAACATTTAGTATTATGAACGAGAAAACTTACCTATCTTAAATATTATCTCTCCTAGCTATAGTGACCGTGACTTCTTCCGCGTTGAAAATTAAAGGATATAACGCCTGACATTATACTTTTTCCAAGCGTTGTATCATCATTTTTAGATAGCTGGTACCCGCGGCTTTGCCCGCGTGGAATATTTAGCCTATGTCCATCCTGAAATACTATTCTCACTATTGATGAAAGATTTTTGTAAATCAGATAAGTAGTTTTGAAAATTATCTCCCTCACACAAACATACCTACTAACTTTAACTCTATTTTTAATAATATTATTAAGTCTAGATCAAAAATCTTGTTTCATCTCTTCATCAAAACTAGTGTGAATATAGAGACTGATACAAAGGCACAGAGGATTGCAATGTTTTCATTGTATAATCAATTTCAGTGGGGTCCGCACATTACTAGTTAAATTGGCCTGTCTCTCACTGGCTCCATACTTACTTTAACAGTAGGTATTTACTTAGTAATATGGAATTGTTAATTGTTTATAAAAAAACAGTATTTGTACCGCAGATAGAAGAGAATAATAATTATTGGAATAATTTATGAATATGAGGTTTAAGGACATATTTTAATAAATCAACGCAGTAAAAAAAATATTTGTATATATATTAGGTCCCAAAAACTATGAACTGGTAAACTGAACTGAGTGGTTTATGATCTATGTTTTATTGAATTTGTCTCCATCCCGAATAACATAATAACTATTAAAACTTCGGAAAAATATTCACAAAAAATATATATATGAAGAATATTAATTTTCTCATACATTTTGTATGAAACGGGTTTTTATTCTCCCTGAGGCGGTACAAAGTTCGGATCTATTCCAGAAAGTTCAACTCAAAGTTCAACCAGTTGAACTAATTGGAAAAATATATTCTACTTATTTCAACTTTTTTAATTTTCTGGAACATATTTCCAATTCAACTTAAATCCAAGCTCTTATTAGGTTGTCATTTCATTGCGTGGGTGGATATCCTACGCTATGTTCTCGGTCTACTCTGGAGAACTTCCCGACCCATTATTAATTTGTTGTACATGATTAAAAGATAGGTATTTTTTTTATTTGATGAAATCAACATAAGAAGACGACACAGATGTCGCTTTTAAAATATCAGTACATGTGTTCTGTTAATTAAAAAACGTCCAGCTAACTGGAAAGTCACGTTAACAATCGTCTTGTTTGTGTCTGCGCGTACGCATTAATATCAATTTAAGTCTTGTCTCCTATCGCACGCGCCGACGGCGTGGTGATATGTTGGTTAAATACGTGAATATATTCGAATGAGTTTCGATTAATCACATTCTATTAGTTGGAGTATCTCTAACGTTTTTGCCTTGCGGTTAATGAACTAAATGATTATAACTTCATTCACATATAAAATCCGAAATTGACAGAGGAACTAATAAAAATTAACAAATATAAGAAAAAGAGTATGTAGTAGTGTTATTAGTACGTATAATTTCTAATTATCTAATTACAATATTTACAATATGATACTTGCTACCTTTTTTATTGTCTCTCGTTATCTATAAGCCTATCATTTGCTTAATAGTACTCATTTTGTATATTTACTGGTATATTTCATGAGGGAGATATCCATACTAATATTATAAATGTGAAAGTGACTCCATTTCTCTGTCTGTATGTTACGTTTTCACGCCTTAACTCACGCCAACCGATCATAATGAAATTTTGCATACACATTGCCAGGGATACAGATTAGGACCTAGGGTGTCTTTCATACAAAAAAAAGGAATGTTCCCAAGGGATCATCTAAAAATATAAATCCAACGCCTAGCAAAAGTATAACAGCAATGAATATGTCAGGCGTTATATTGCTCATATAGGTATTTTATTAGTTATATTTTTCTTTTTCAACGCGAACGAATTCGCAGGCACCAGCTTTTCATATTTTTTTATCATATTTGTTTGGTTGCGGATTCTACCTTTTTTTTAAAGACCTACCAAGTAAAGACATACTTAATCACAATATACAATAATCACAGAAAGGAACAATCAATTTTCATCTTTCTTACTCACATCAAGTAATAATGTCTATGACGTCAATTGTTTTCTAATGTTCCCACTAATTCCTAATTAATATACCATGCAAATATGAAATATCTTAGCAACCAAACCAAAGTCCGTTCAGAGAGTATCGTTTGATATCTATTACGCGGATGTTGGTCAATTGACGGTTTCTCGTTAACAATCCGTACGTCACAAACGTTTGAGCGACATTTTGCTTATTGTCAGGTGCCTCTACGGACGTAATTCAATGTATGGTATTTGATTGCAAAAATCAATACTTATGTGATGTATTAAGAAATTGGCTCCTTGGCCTGACACAAGGACTGACCTCAGACCGAATACAATTGTTCCGAATCTGTGAATTGTTCCAAAATAAATTTTTGAAACTTCTCGGAGATAACCGAACAACTTATTAAAATTGGAAGGTTTGTCTCAAATATTGTGTAAAATATAAAAAAAGAAATAAAAGTAGCTGATTAAAAATATAGTACTTACAGAACTAAGCTTAAAAAAATAGTATCTATGTTGTTGCTGAAAATTTTTATTAATTCTACTGTGACACGAAATGTTTTTTGTGGACAGTACTTTTATTTTCTCAGAAACCTAAAAAAGATTATTATTATTTTTACACTACAAAATACTTAACGTACCTACTGTAACTATATTACAAAAAAAAAAAAAACAAACAAATTTTAATATTAATTTTATTCACCCGGAATTAGATTTTTTTTGCTTAACAAACGAGTCATTCATTATAAAAAGCACCTCTTATGATGTTGGGATTACCAGTTTTAGATGTTTTTCTATATTTTGGATTATTTATATGTAATTTTATTAATTGCTTTTTATATTAAGGTCAACTCAATACTGTCAATCAAATTATACCTATAGTTTTATAAAGATCAAGCCTTTTTTGTCACTTCTTTTTTGGGGGCACGCTAATTCTCGAAAGTTGTAAGTCCGTAATTTTATGTACCCCCTCCCTATTCTTTGCCACTGTGTTTTGAGGAAAAAATAGAAGTAAATTATTTTTTTATTGTTTAAAAACATAATATCTTTGGAAATAAAACATAAAGTTATATTTAGGTGAGTAACAATATAAAAAAGTAACTTCTTTGGGGGCACTGCGTGCCCCCACGTGCCCCCACAAAAAAACCCTGGTTATAAATTATACCTATAGTTATCATAAAACTGTCTGACCTTAGCAACAAGTCTTTATCATATCTCGAAGTGTTGTCAACATTTTATCACGTTTTTTTCCTAAACTAAACTTACCTTCCAACTCGCATGTTTTAGACCTTGTTTCAATTCAAGGTAAGCTCTGAAAGTCTAAACTATTGTTAACTATGTAACTGTTTGTTTAACATTAGTGACTTAGTAACTTTAGTAGGGCACACTGCCTTTTGCAGTCATCTGTGCAGCCTGTTTGGCGGCAGTAAGGGAGTGGGTGGGCCTTACGAAGACCACAGTGAAATAACAAGTAGAAAGTCGCGGGCACAGTTAGTAATAAATAAATGAACATTTTTTTGGTTAGATTTTTAGCCTACCTATATATGGGAAATGGTCGGTTACTTTGAACTTTATGCTATGCATTAAGGTAATACTTAAAAAAATCACACAATGGTTACAAATTCAACCTTACGACCTACCTTCCTACCTTCCTCAAGAATTCGGCTAACTCAAAGTCAATAAAATGCGCCATTTAAAGGGGGAATTACCAAACACTTCTTGAGCAAACCTCTTAAGAATCTGGCTATCAAATGTAAAAAGATTTTTTTTTAAATCCATCCTATTTTCATTGCGCTTTCAAACAAAGCTAATTATTTGGCTAATTTGTAAAGATTTAAACATCTTTGTTCAAGAAATTTCCAATTTTTCCCTCGCAGATAAGCACGTTTGATTTGGCGTTGAAATTATCTACTCGTAACGAAATGTAATTATACTCATGTTGCCGCCATTCACTCACGATTTGAATTGGGATGTGATGTGCTCAGAATCTTTCGAAGAGTATTACGCAGGTCGGTCAAGTAAACTCTGTATTTTGCGCTTATTATATCTCGCCGCGCTCCAATCGCTCAATCCACAGGACGAACGCGGAGAGGGGGAGAGGGGTTTCGCTAATCATTCCAACGAGGTGCCGAGCCCGAGTCATCTTGTCGGGAAGCTGGCCATATTCACAATTCTCATTTTCTCCATTTTATCTTTAATCCTACTAGTTATGATCGTCACCGCACTTGCAGCGCCTGTAGCGTTGCTGTATTATAGGCGACGGTAGCACCTACCATCAAGTGGAAGCAAGCCCTCCTGTCTGTCGACCTTAACATAAAAAACAGGTTTGGTTATTCCCACACTAGTTGTAGGAAACAGAATGTCCTGCAAATTCTTTTTCGTCTGAGGAAAGTCTATGAGATATTTGAAATACAAGTGTTAATTGCAAGCCCTCGAAGCCTATACCGAATTAAAATTATTGCACGACATTCGTCTATTCATTTAAAGATTAATCGGCTGCGAATTTTGGCTTGATGCCCAGCACAATGTCGCATACCAATACTCACCATCCGGTAACACGAACGACGACTGTTTGTAAACAACTGCTACACGTTTGATCTGATGTCGCTTCACATGAAACATCCATTTTTATATATCTATAAGTATATATATCTATATCTATATCTAAGATACATATAAAGTCACTATCCGCTGCTGTCTATTTCTCCATTAACTTTTTCTACGGATTTTATTAGGGTTTTCAATAATAGAAAGAGCGATAAACCAGGAAAGTTTGAAAATATAATTTTCTAAACTATATCTATAATCCGTAGCATACTTTTGCTGACAAAAATTTATGGAATTTAATTGTTTTTATTTATAAGTACCATTTTCACGGGACTTTGTCCACCTTACTCGGGAACAGTATTTTTTTTCTGGATTAAAGTACTGATGTCTTTTTCTGCACCTTCGACAATGTCTATGCAAAATTTTATAATGATAGTTTTAGTAGATAAAAGTCTTGAAAGCGTAATAAAAAGACAAACTCACTTTCGCATTTACAATATAGTTAGACTAAACATCTTAATAGAAGTGGGAAAGATATATTCCGGTCCCAAAAGTTCGTATAAAGCAAAAGGCAAAAGGCAGTTCGTTCCACAACTGCGTAACAGCTAGAGTGTAATGTAAAAATATATTGCCTACCGACGTTTTAATTAGTTAAACATTGTTGAAACGAAAACACACCAGTTCTGTTTGTGTGCGGTGAAGACTTGGCAGGAGAGACTTGTACATTTATTATTGCGTGGTCTATTTCAGCGTGCGCAAGTTCAAGGGCTCCTGTTCAGTTTATTTTTTTTTTTCTAGAAAATTTATTTTAGACCTTATATCTCTAATAAATATAGTTTAAAATAATATACAGTATGTTTCGTAGCCACGAACTGTAGGCTATATTTTTCTGTGTCGGTAAAGCACTCTAGCGTCTCTTCTGGTGTTTTTGTACCCCAATAGGTAAACCACAAGCTTTTGTCACTATTTTTTTTAACGGCAGGGCGTGTTGATTAGCAACATTATTATTACTTTCAAAAGTATTCAAAAAGTATATTCAAAACTAAATTATTTAAGTACACTTCAAAGAATAAAAATTTTGTTTAGGTGAAAACCGAATTATCAAGTTCCAAAGTTCCAAAGTTTGCGTATCCGCGAGATAAAGTATCTACCCATTGGACCGTGCGTAATGCCACTTTATCCTAGTAGTGCGGATTTATGGCATCTAAGGCACTTAGTAAGGTGGTAAAAACTCGAGGTAGACCAAATTCATCAAAGCACTCACCATTGTACAGCAAATAGAACACACAAGGAGAGGCTACGTCTTGTTTCTAACCGTTTCTGTGTGAGCAATGTAACGTCAACAATTCGAAGAATTTCTTAACCCATCGTTCGTAGTGTATACGCGATTAACTCCTACTTTTGTAAAACTTGTATAATAATATAACTAGGGCATCTCCGCACATTTTCATTAGACCTGCTGACTATTCCACAATAATGCTTCCCTAAATTTGGAACCACAAGAGTTAGATGACTCATCTAAACAGACCACGAGTGCGTCAGTGAGGTTGTTATCACCACAATCGTGCGCAGCATGGCCTTTGTGTACTTGGGTATATGTTGATTAAAAGCGTAAACGTAACACAATCCAACATAACTGGAGCCATGTTCACGGCTGTATGTGTTTGATCTTGTATCTTTGAATCTCTTATCAGTTTTATCCTAAAGCTTTCCGTAAAAATCTGTCTTAGATCCAACCCTATACCATGTTATTAATTTGTATTTCAGTATTAACCGAAACGAACCAAACATATTTTCTTCGCAAACGTGTAGATCTTGTTTGACCAAATTGCAGCTATCATTATATTAAGTTAATAAAAAAAATTAAGTGACTGAAATCACCTATTATCATTACGTACTATCTTTATCATTTACCATCATTTTGTATCGTCTGAAGAGTTTCCTAAGTTAAAAATTGCCTTTTATTGGGTGTTTATTCGGTGGCATAGTTATCGCAAACAAAATCTTAATAATAATTCAGTACGTAAATTAGGAAGCCAAAAACACCTAGGTATAGCGTAAGAGTAACAAATAATATGAGTAATAATAATAATAACAAATAATAATAATTCTTTAAGATAATAATTAATAGTATGCGTTGCTATGTTTAAATTTCAACAAATTCATAAATACAAAATACTTTATAAAATAAAGGATTCAGATACGAAGGCATGTGCAATCTTCTTTTATTCATCGTATAATACCCGCAGTTACGGATTCTTATGATGATGATATGTGGTGTGGATTGATCACTATGATAGCACATAAATAACTGTGATACTGGAAATTACGCTAATGTTTTACGCTAAATATTAGAAAATAAGAAAGATCACAATAACCGTTTTATGTTAGTATTATTTTCAACTCCACTCTCAATCTTCTGTATTTTTCTCAGCGTAACAAATTCAATCAAAATCTTGGCCGATCAATAGTTTATTTGAAACAGTGATTGACAAAGAGACATTAACTTCATTGAAAGATTCAATCAAGTCCAAACATAGCCATCAATGTCATGTTCGACCAAATTTGTAACGGAAATTTATTATACCACCCATGATTATGCATAATGAAACCATGTTTAGATGATGAGGACAACCCACTGTCAATAAATGAATTGACACGTTTCAATGTTTTTCAAAAATTACCGATTTGTTACATGTTTCTTTATTTCGGTTATAATGAAAATGGTAATTTTCATTCATTACGCCTTTTACCACAAATAGTTTATTACCTGGATTAACATATAGAATACGTTTTATCCTGAAAAATGTTAGGTTCCTGTCGGATTTACAAAAAACGAGCTAAGTACAGCGCATACAAAGTCGAGGGCACATCTAGTTAAACAGTACGACAAATAGTTTTTTATGTGTAGAACTGAACTGACCTTTATCCATTTTTTCTATCATACCTCGAGTTTTAATAATCTTGTCAATATTGGTGCAAACAGTTTGTGTTTTGACCGCGACTTCGTACGCGTGTTGTGTCGGTATTCGTATTCGGTATATCTTTTTTGCTTGTAACCTGAATATGTTTGTTAGAAATTTAGTGCAATGAACAAAATGTTAATAAACATTTTAATATTGTATTCATACATTGTCAACACTTATTGGTCGTTTCACTTTGCTCTAATTTGCGGTCACGGCCGCCGTCTTGTAAATTTAGTGATGGGCAAGCAAGTGCTCGCAAAATGAATAATTATATTATATATCCAGACATAGAGATATTCTTTTTCTCATCTGATATTAAACAGGAAAAAAATATTTCGTTTAATATTTATTTTTGTTAAGACCTAACTACTGGTTTAAAGTGGGCACTAAAGGGGATATACGCATTTGATAATCCTGTTTTACAACGATTTTTAATACAATTTAGATGCTAACTATAACATACGGTATAAGCTTGGCGTGAAACAAATTTTAGGGAAATAATTAAGTTTATTAAATAAATTTATGAATATTATTTTGATAAGTAGCTATTGCCTATGAATGTATAAGTTTTCTTACGTGATTAAACTAACCTTAACTGACGTCATAAACCTTTTTAGGTTTGGACTGATTCAACTTAAGAATTAAACTACAGTAACCCAATGTTGTACCAACGCTTCACTGTGATCAAAATTTTTAAAAAGATTTTTATCGATACTTTTCGTAACCAAGCAACGCACATCACTGGTATATTATGTGGGTATAATATTATCTATACTCACTGTTGTAAGGTTACTCTGCTCCTTGACAATGCCCCCTATTGAAATGATCAATAGTTCTTAATCTATATTATTGCCAGTTAAATTTATCATTAATTTTTAAGGTTATTCAAGGTTCCAAATAGTAATATTAATAATGTAACAAGTAAATTTAAAAATATACACGAATTTGAAATTTTCAAAAAAAATTTCTTAGCGAATAATAACGTTATACAATAAACCTATGTTTCAGCTTTCTAGACTGAATGGTTTTAGCTGTTCGTTGATAGTCAGTCAAGACGAACGATTTTAGAAGTATAAAATTATCTTAGTCCGTAATAGAAAATCTGATAAAATAGAAAGCATACCTAGTGTGTTAGCCATGATCTCAAAAATTATGCGGTATTTCGAAACCGTTTATTATTTCAGCTGATAAGATAAAGTAAGATAATATCTATATATTGTCAATAAAGAATTTCATGAGTTATAAAAATCTAACCCCCCCAATGCCTTAACTCGAAGATAGTGTCAGTGCCTTCGATATAGTCAGTGATTATTATTGTCAATTTTTACATACGATGCAGAGATATTTTGTTCACAAATTGAGGTGTAAAGAGGGGAATGCTTCGGAATTTCTATGAGAGATATGTACCGAAATACTGAGACCCGACTTTAGAACACCTTTGGTCAACACAGAATCCTAAGAAACAGCATTAGTTTGCACATTATGCACATTAAATAATAAATACACTATTACAGTGCAAATTGTTTTCCTTTATTTTTTTTACCTCAAACCGAACAAAATTTAACAAGAGTTTAATAAGAAAAATAAGAATATAGTGATAAATAAGAAGTAGGTATCCACACTTTTGTGTATTGTTCAGAAATTATATATGTTACAAGAGGCAGATCGTCGTATTGCCTATTAAAAATTAGTCCAGAGTACAATTTTAGTGTTCTGTTTATTTTATTAACATGTGAAGCGAAAGTTTCTTTTTTCGTTTAGTAGCTACTAGCGACCGTAAGCAATTTTTTACTTTTTTTACGAGCACGTTGGATGAGCGGTTAGGGTATTTGCCTTAAAGCTCCGTCTAAGGGGTCCCAGGTTCAATTCCTGGCAGGGTCAATTTTGGAAATGAAATTTTCAGTTGGCTCTGGTCTGGATTAGGAAAGTAGTTTATTAACGCAAAATCTCTCAGAAGTAAAGTGGTTAGTAAGAATCATTAATTTGTGTTCAATAGCTCTCTCTGTCGTGAATAAAACACAACAGAATGACATTGTATCGACTTTACTCTACGTAGTGTTATATGTCTCATGTAGATGGCGCCATATACTTTTTTATTTTTATTTACTATTTACTAGCTGTGTTTGCGACTTCGCCCGCGTTCAATCTTTATATTCTTGTTGAGCGTTGAATTTTTAATTTTTAGATGGTTCCGGAAAATTTTCTTGGAAAAACTATAAACTGCTTTCTTAAATAATATGCTGCTTTCTGAAGTCTTAAGTTCATATTTGTATCGAAAATTAATATTAGAACTAGTTTTTGCCCGCGACTTCGTCTACGTCCTCCCGTCGGGGGGTATTTTTTTCAGTCCTTTTTTGTAACTCTGATAACGTATACTTATACAAAATTTCATGATGATCGGTTGAGTAGTTATATGTCGGTCCCTCTGTTAGATCTTTTAAACTAGGTAACGGATTTTAATGAGGTTTTTACTTATGAAATGAGTGTTAAACGAGAAAGGTTTTTTAAAAATATAAATAAAAAAAAAATAAACATAGCTTTCAAGTGAAAATATGATTTTTTTGCTTCTTTTGTTTATTCTTGTTATAAGTAATATAACGCTTGTCCTATTGTTGCTAAAACACTTTTGCCAGGCGTTAGTTTTTTATTTTATTTATCTTATCTTTTTCCTTTATCTTTTTCTAGATGAAAGGTACCTATCTTATGTCCTTTATTGTATCCCTGACAACGTGTATTTAAAATTTCATGATGATCGGTTCAGTAGTTAGGCGTGAAAAGGTAACAGACAGACGGACAAAGTTACTTTCACATTTATAATATTAGTAATATGGATTATGTACTTAGTTGTTATACGGTGTTGCCACTGTCGAGGTTAGAATTGCATGCAAAGTTGTAGATTCAAAGTCAGTGCAAAAAAAAAAGCGTAACCGTTTAGTATGTGCGGTCGACACTCTTCTTGACCTGGTTTCGTGTCCTTTGCGCGCGCGTACGTAGTTTTCCATGTGCGGCTTACGGTACCGTGCGTACCAGATCAGTCTGTTTGTCTGTCTGTTATGGTGGACTAAAATGACCTTACAGTCAATTCACGGTTGTCATCCGCCGACAAAGGACTAATAATGTTAAGCGTGTAAACATTCTACATTGTACTGAGTCTCTATTTTGCATTGTTTGTTGATGAAGTTTGCCCTAACACTGAATCTATTGACTTTAAAATAATAATAATAATAATAATAATCACGAGGTGACCGCCATGAGGGATGTCGATTCGACTATCATCGTCCCGATAGTCGTGTCGGCGATCGGTCTTATAGCGAAGAGCCTCGACCAACACCTCAAAAGGCTCTCACTAGATGGCTGGGTTCAAGGGAAAGATACAGGAGGCGATACTTCTTGACAAGGCAAGAATTTTCAGGAGGTTCCTCAGTCTGTACTCTGAAGCCCTAACCACCGGTAGCTTGGGCCTTGCCCCGTTACTTGCGGCATTCTAGTTTTAAGTTTTTTTATAATATTTATTGGTTTTTTTATTTATATTGTAAAAAATTTAAATCTAAGAAAGAAAATATATACATACTTGAATAATAATGGCAGACCCGATTATTTAAGAGCATTCATCCGTCAGAATCACGCTGGAGTCATTTATGATTTCCGACGGAAAATAACCGACGGAAATAAAAGTAGCCTATTGCAACTATAGTACAGAAATTAAGTTCAACTAATAAGCTTAAAAACAATGTAGTTGTCGCTGAGATTTTTTTATTACTGTGACACTAAAGGTTTCTTTCGGGCAGTAATTTACTTTTCTCAGAAAATATTTTTTTATCTATAAATCTGCCCGATTCAATTTAAATATAGTCTATTATGCACTATATTTTTTTATCTAGGTTTTAATTTTATTTTAAGAAATCAAATTAGTCCTCGCCTTAACACTAGATATATAATTATATCGTTATAACGAAAAAACAAAACGAAACGGAGTTAACCCAGTTAAGTAAAGCAGCGTCGATCCATCGGGGGCTTTCCTTGACCGTAAAATTAATAAGTAATTCTTTTTAATACAAGGAAAAATTATAAATAAATAGACGAACTGCGTGTGTTATTTAATTAACACCGCGTTAGTATTTACATAGTCCTAACTGGCGTAGAAAAATAATCATACTTGGTCTCTATTTTTGTTTTCGGTTAATATTATTAACCTCCCATTCATTTCAAGCGATAGTCACAAACACTTGACTGAGATTCACTATATGACAGCAGATCGCATTATGAAAACATACATTTACACTAAATATTATAAAGAGCAATTGACTAATTTGATTTTTTATGTGTTTGTTTGTAATTGATAAACTTAAAAAGTACTTAGTTGGCTGATTTATTTTATTTACAAAAAAGTTAGAGGTTCCGACGAAAATTACAATAATTTAACCCAAGCTATCAAAAATTTGCTAATAAAAGTGCGCTGAGAAAACTATTGATGATATATATAAAAGCAGGTATTATGTACATATATCTTTATAGTAGGTACTCATCATTACTCACAAAAATTCGCGAGGATGTATGTCTAGCTACATATTATAGTTGTCACAGTAATCGTTTTTGGTTCAAATTAGACAATGAAGTCATGTTGACCGTACTTACAAGTATTGGAATATTTTGATAAATTTTTATTTGCGCTGAGTAAGGAATAAGTCAGGTTTTGAAATGAGAATTACGGGCTGATTAAGGAATAGAAATAGGCCGAGTTAGGAAAAATATAATTAAGTAGGACGAATTATCGAAATATTTTTTTGTTTATATATATATATTAAAGTGTATATATATATAATACCTAAAGAGGTGTGCTTTATTTTTTATATTTTTTCTTTTTAGGTAAGCTTTCAACTCATGGTGCGAACAACCACCAGCAGAAATGTGTGTGAGTATTGTGGGTTTTTTTTAATTAAGTGCGCTGACGAACTTGATCGATTAAGGGATTAGGAAGGTATATAGGAACGGGCTCTTGCATCCCTTACTAAGTCATCGAAACACATGTTAAATCACGGTGGTCTTCCGTAAGGAAGTAGCAACTAGATGGGTTGCAGACGTAAGACGCAGTCTATACTGTGTGCGAAGTGCAGTATTGTCACTAATCTCTTTGGCATTTATATAGTAAAATGATCATTTTATATAATTTTTTTTACGAGTCTGTTGGGTGAGTGGTTATGGTGCTTGCCTTAACGCTCTGATCCAGGGTTCCCGGGTTCGATTCCCGGCATGGTCAACATTGGAAATGAACGTCTGGATATGGAAAGTAGTGTCAGGGCACACTGCGTTCCGCAGTCATTTGAGCAGTCCATTTGGCGGCAGTAACCACCGTCTTACACAAGACCATCGTGAAATACCAGCACGTGTGCTATTGTGTTTCGGCTAGTGGCTAGTAAGAGATAATAAATAAATAAATAATATTTTTGCCACGTTTTCGGCAAAATTATAATTGAAACAATCACGCGCACGCGTCGTTCGTCATTGCGTTCTTAATAATCCACTATCACATTCCTTAATCTATATCTATCTCCCACGAAAATAATCATTCATTCAGGGCCTGAATAGCTTTGTAGTGTCATCATTAGGGATACGCTTTTTTATTGACGCCGGTTCCGACTGGTTTGGTGGCGTCTGAAGACAACTTACGTGTTGTTTTGCTCCCATTATGTTAAAACTGGGCCTTGTCAGAATTATCTTTAATGATTATGTTTGGTTATAAATAATTCGAGATAACAATGATATCTCATAAATTAAACGAGACCCTATAAGGTGGGTTTATTGTTTTAGGACCTTCTAAGAGATTTTAGCAACACTATAGGTACCATTATCAGTCAAAGTTCAGTACATCTCGATATTCCAATGGCCCAAGTCAGCTACCTTTTTCATCTAATTCAGTTCTTAAGAGTGACATTCTTATTCTTATTACTTATCTTGGATTGTCATAAACGAAACGTCTGTGGTTTTTACACTTTGAAATATTCGTAATTGGCTTCATAAAAAATAAATAATATCAGAAACGTCTTCGCCTGAAACGTTAAGCTTGATGGTCAATATAATCAAGAGTGTGACGCGGTTTTCATATGATTTTGTTTTATACATACACATAATAAACTTATGACGCAAAACGTTCACCTACGTCAAGATCTTAGATACATTTCTTTATCGTCTTGAAAACAGTGAACAATACGAGAGATTGTCATATAATCACTGCGAATCATTTCACATTCATTAACTAACTGTAGTTAGCACCTAGCTAGTCTATAGAAATTTAAATAAACATTTTATATAGATTTCTGTATAGGATTTCTTCTTAATGAACTACTTATAAACCACCTAACGGATTTTTAATACGGTTTTCACTAATGGAAAGAGGGATAAACGAGTCTTCATAATACTATACTTAAGGGACCAAAAAAAAAAAATCCAAATTTTTAGGTTGTTTTCAACAGGCTGTAACTTGAAGACAAATTGTCGTAAAGTATATATATTTAAAAAAAGCAGGTTGTAGCTCCAAGTGTCTAGTTTTTGGATTTGACCTTAAATTTTTTTTTTTATTTTTTTTCAAATTTTTTCTTCGAGTTATCTTGAGAAAACGACCGACAAAAAAAAATTTCAAAATTTTGTTGATTTCTTTTTTGGTCTACGGACGTGAAAAAATTTTTTTTTGTCTTAACCATTATATGGACCGGATAACTTGTTCATTCAGCTCAATTTGCTTTTTTTAAGATCTTGATACGACCATTTTTCGCTGAGATATCGGTCTGTGAATGGAAAAGGATCATTTCGTCTTTGACCATCAATATTTCAGCAACCAAAGATCGCACAGAAAATTCAAAGTGGATATTGAAAACTTGAATAAATTTTCTACAATAATTATTTATTGTTTATTCTAAAAAAAAATTTTCTATACTTTACATGAATTTGAAAAATCATAAAAAAGGGCTTTTGAGGGCTTTCGGCGGTTGAATTTTTTTGTTAAAAAGTTTTTATTTTATAATTTTTTGTGGCTATAATCTACTAATTACTACAAGCTTAATTACTTTTTTTTTAATTGTAATACACAACTCAACATTAAAATCTGTGAGTGAACTAAATGAGGGGCCCCTATTTGAGAACCTCCTCCATTTTTTCGTTTTCGTCGGTTGAAAAAAAAAACACTTTACATTATTCGACACTCTAAACTAATATTTAACTCCGCTATAAAGTAATATTTAATTTTAGAGACGTTTGAGAGATATTGACACAGTTTCAGCTTATCGTTGGTTAACAGCGCCCAGCGCGTAACGTCATAGCCTGGAACAGTGACACATCCGCTCATTCAACGTCATATCATCGTTAACGTTATATGATCACATTGTTAAAAGTTTATATTTTGAATTAATTTAGAGTGATAAATACTTGAGTAATTTAAATCGTTATTCATTGAAACTATTTTTTTTTAAAGACATAATTTTGTGTAATGGGATAAGTATACGACAAACAGGGGGCGAAACCCTGCACACCCAGACCAGAACCAACTTTCAAAAGTTTATTTGCAAATTTGGCTTTGCGGGAATCGAACCTGGGCGACCCCAGAGCGCTAAGACAATCACCTTAACCACTCGACCAAGGTGCTCGTCAATCGACCAATATACCAATTTAATTACAAACAATGTTGGAATTAAAGAATAATTAGTTATAGCAGGGCACACTGTTTTTTTTTTTAATTATCTTTTTATCTTTTGAGTCTCACCTTACAACGATATGTCATCCCTAAGGTAAACATATGACAAATCTTAAAAGCTTCATTGAAGCATAAACATATCACATAAGTCATTTGCCGCATCACTGTGCGGCACCGCTAGAGTTAAGTGCGCCTATGTTTTGTCTATATAGAATAGATGTTATATTTATGTATCAATGAAGCTCTTTCCTTTTTGTATCTGGCGCACTCAATGAGTAAGTGATGGATATCTTCTATGCTCCCGCAAACTTCGCCATCAGGAGAGTCCACTTTTCTCATGAGATGTCCAAACTTTCTACACGGATAGTGCCCAGATCTTGACTTAAAAGCTATTTTGAATTTGGTCCTGTTTATCTTCTTGACTACAAACCATGCTGACTGTGGATGGTCTTGATACCAATGCCCTTCTCTTTACTTCTTTCATCGAAGTATTCTTTAAATTTATTGTACCAGTGGTACCGAAATTTTCCGAGTACTTCCATGAAATGTGGCATGACTTTGTCCCACTATAAGCTCGGCAGCGCGCTTGCACCATCCATGGCCCCAAAATTGCCCCAAAATATTAACTATTTATATAGTTCAAATGCAATTGTTCGACGTTAGATGGCGCTATGGTTAATTTTTAAAAATAATTTCTAATAAAGAAGTCTAACGTGGTAACATGAATTAGGGTTTTATAATAAAAAAGTAATTACTGCGTATTTTGTTAGTAATAAATTTCTAACTACACCGCATTTAATGATCTAAACTTAGATTGAATATAATAAATTAATGCGCTACGCTTTACGAGCTCACTCTAAGATGTTGACATAAAATTTAACTGGAAACTGTTTAAATAATATTACAGACTGTGCTTACGTAGGATCGTCGTTATTTTCTTGTTGACTGCTTGTTCAAGATTTGTATGTTTTCGTCAGAATGGGTTCTCCTCAAAGTATTAAAATACTCGAATATATCAAATTTAAAATATAAAACAAAGGCTGCTGCAGTAAACAGTAAAATATATCTATTTTTATACATAAAGATGTACTAATTGTTTTAAAATTACATAAAACTGTAACACTAAACCCTAATTGTTTCTAATGAATTCTTCCTACGCATGGATAAAAGATAAATATTATCTAGCTATATTAGGCTAGTGGTACTATCACGTTCATAATAGGCGCGTCAATGGGTTGTTAGGAATGCCTTTGTAAATTGTCATCCCGTTTAGACGCACACGAACCAAAGAGGCCATCAACTCTGTTGCTGTAGTGTCAATTTTGTCAACGTCATTAATTTGTGCCGTTGATAGTTCAGGTATATTTTTTGCAAAATGCAAGATTGGAATAGCTCAATCAATGTTCACTTAATCAGTTCCATTTGATGAATGCAATATTAACTGGTCTATGTGTCCGCTCAAAAAGTTATCTGTGAAAGTGTTAACGCGTCCATTTTACGAATAATTGTTCCAGTCGCGCCGTTCGTTGGTCAGGAGAGTTTTGAGAAATAGGAAACGACGACCGGTCATTGCGTATCATCTGTACGAACATACCCATTGAACGGTCGGTCGACCTCTGTAACTGGTACCAAGTATATTTCGTCTTCCGTTTTAATAGGTACAAACATTCATTCGCGCACACCTACAAACATTCATGCGCTTCACAATAATAATAAAAAGATATTGATTTCGAGGCCTAAATGGATAATAATATTATGAATATTAATTAACTAACTGGTGCCCGAGACTTCGTCCGCTTGAAAAATAAAAAAAACGCCTGACATCTTTATTGCTATTACACTTTTGCCAGGTACTAGATTTCTTAATTTTAGATGATGGGTGTATGGATGTACATGGATGAAATTTGGCACACAGCTAGTTTATTACCTAGATTAAGATATAGGATATTTTTTTTGCCAGGCGTTAGCAACAATTTCCCATATAGTTTTCAAGTCCGGCTTATGAAATGGGTATGCCACCGTAATATACGTCCTGTGTCCTTTCTGGTATCTCTGACAACATGTAAGCAAAATTTCATGATGATTGGTTGAGTAGTAGTAATAGTAATAGTAGTTAAGGCGTGAAAACGTAGCAGACAGACAGACAGACAGAGTTACTTTCTCATTTATAATATTAGTATGGGTGAACAAATTAATAACGATTTAATAATTACGACACTTCCGGTTAAACAGTAACATTAAAATGGGATAGATGATTAAATATATAATTTTGTGTAGGTATCTATCAGTTTTGTACTACATTAGAATATTTAAATTTCTACAGAATATTCCAGATCGGACTACATTGTTAAAAGTTGAGTCAGTTTTTCCTGGATATTCTCCCTGTTCAGTTTATAACAAAACAGAGCATCGAGCCGTTCGTACTGAGGCATCTGTGTTTGTTGATGCAACGCGTAAACATTGATCGATAATTACGTCTCGGTCGAAGACGTTTAAACATGTGCAGTTTTAGGTTTGTGTAACGTATTGTCTGAGGAAATTCATTATGATAAAAAAAAGAATTACGGATAGACGAAGAGTGATAAGGTTAAAGGCGCTCTCTAGAATTTATATTATCTAAAGATTATTTTTTCTCCTCCTTTCTTGTTCATAACTGTATGTTACATCTTTAGAAATAGCATATATATCTTAAGTGGTAGGAATTCCCTGGAACCAGTTTCATTAAGTTGATTGCAAGGAAAATTCTAAGTTTTCCTGTTAAGTGTAGTAAACAAATTAATTTTGGAAATTTTCTTTTTATCTTTCAGTTAAAAAACGACTAATGCAGGTGTTTCTTTTATTATAATGATATACTCGTATCTACTGTGTAAAGCACTATTTACATTAATAAGGTTTGTAACATTCAAGTACGATATATATGTGAATAGCAGTTTATTCCGAAAACGTTCATGATCTAATTGACACTAAAACTATGGTATCCTCAGAATTTGTCGCTGAGACCGCTGTATTTATAGGGCTTACGTGCAATAGACCTTGAGGATGTACGTTTAGTTGTAAATCTTCACGAATCTAAGCCGTAATTTTAGCTTCAACCCTAACCGTCTGGTCGTCTCGCGTCCAATTAGATTTTCTATTTCGGGATCCTCGCGATCAGACCGACGCGACGCTTGCACCTAGACGACCGAATCCCAACAATCTAAAACAGTAAAACGAATTTGCAATAAACAAAATAAATAGTGATCTGGATTCAAAATGGCGAATATAAAAAGTGACATGCTAGTGATATTGGCTCTCCAGAGTAAAAAATTGTTAATGTTCAAACGACGTCGTCACCAAAGTCTAATATATTTTGATGACATTGTGGTGTCTACGGACTGTGTTTGTTTTGAACCGCAGTGCAGTGTATTTGTTTTGAATGAACGCGACGATCTGGTTTGGATACGGATGGATCTATAAGGCATACTATACTAAATAGTGAGTTGTCAGTAGGTTCATTTTAAAATTATTTTATTCGTGTAAAATAGATAAAATGTTTCGTCTCTTATCTTTTTCGAGGATTATGTGTGGCCATATTTGAATCAGATTATATTTAAGTATTTTGAATGTCATAAAGATATGACATCTGGATAAGATCAAAACTATTTCGCAACACATACATAAGATAGGTAATCTAGTGAAAATATTTTAACTTGACTTGAATTCTTATCAGAAAATAGTTTTGTGGTTTCTAGTCTACAAAAATCATAGAATTTTGTATAAAGTAGGTGTTATTAGATCTAAGACGATTAAACTTAGTTATTACAATATTAAATAGAGTTTGTAATAAAAAAAATATCGGATCTTTTATCGGAAATTTTTAAAAATACGTCTTTGTTAAATCCCGTAATATTTTTTTATAATATTCAGTACAAATGCAAAAATTTGTGAGGGTGTATGGATATACGTTTGTTACTCTTTCACGAAAAACTACTGAACGGATTTTGATGAAATTTGACACACAGGTAGTTTATTGCCTAGATTAACATATAGGATACTTTTTTGCCAGGCGTTAGTTTTATTTTTTTCTGGATGAAAGGTACCCTATATCCTTTTCTGTATCCCTGACAACGTGTATGCATCCTCTTTTTTGGACCAAGCGCTTTAAAACATCTTTTATAATTGGCAGTGCGCGAGTTACTAGACTATTCGCTGTCCAAGGTTTGGAACCTCCTTGCCGGCGTCTGTGTTTACGACGAGCTCATATAACCCAAATTTTTTCAAAGTTCGAGTGAAGTTCGAGTACACGGCTAGATGTTGGGCAAGAGTAAACCCATCTTTAATAAAAAAAAAAGGTTTGTGTACTTAGAAGGAATTAGGTACTATTGTCTTTTCTGTGATGTTTGTCATTTAGATATTCTTCCTAGGTTCGTCGCTAGTTCCCTGTTGTTAATCATACAGAAAAATAAGTAGATTGACCTAGTAATAGTTGTAATTAATTATTCGTAATTAACAACCAGATATCAAATTCACCTACTCGCATTTGAAGTCGATGACCAGCAATGTGATATGATACATTGTAGGTACAGAACTTAATGAACGGCTCATTGTGTATTCAGAAACGCAGTGACAGTTAATCGACGTTTATCTTACGTTTAACTTTATAGAATCAATAGTTAGTGAGAGTTTAACTGGGAACTTCAGAAACCGGGCATAAGTAATGTGCATTTATTTACAACAATCTAACATTTTGAACTTTGTTCAAACTGGCTGCGAACCGTCAGTAGTCGCTGGGAGCCAAATCTGGCGAATACGGTGGATGTGGGAGCAATTCGAAGTTCAATTCAAGTAGTTTTGCTATTGTTTTGATTCCTTTCTCAAGATAGTCGATGAATATTACACCACGCACATCCCAAAATACCAAGGCCATAACCTTTCCAGCCGATTGTTGTGCTTTCGGGCGCTTTGGACGAGGTTCACCAGTTGCTGTCTACTCAGATGACGATCGTTTTGATTCCAGAGTGAAGTGATGGATGCATGTTTTATCCATTGTTACATATCGACGCAAAAATTCCGGTTTGTTACGTTTAAGCATGGCCAAACACTGCTCAGAATCACCAACACGTTCTTGTTTTTGCTCCACAATGAGCAAACGCGGTTCCCACTTTGAACAGAGCTTTCTCATAGTCAAATGCTCATGCAATATAAAGCCAACACGTTCTTTTGATATCTTTACGATGTCAGCTACTCACACAACTTAACTTTTCGATCATTCAAAACGATTTTCTGGATTTTTTTGATGTTTTCTGGTGTTACCGCCTCATTTGGATGTCCACTGCGTTCTGCATCATCGGTGTCTCTACGACCACGTTTGAAGTCAGGAAACGAACGTTTTATTATTGTTTCTGATGGAGCGGAGTCCCCATAACACTTTTCAAGCCATTGCTTCGCTTGAACGGTATTTTTTCCCATCAAGAAGCAGAGTAAAATTAAACACGAAATTGTTTTTAATCCATTGTTTTCAAAATAAAAAACTTAGCGTCACTCTTAGCACAATAACTCACAAACTAATGAAGAGAATATAATGAAATTTTAACAGTTGTCTTTTGAAGGTTAATACTAACTGAAAAAGAAATGAACGCAATAAAACTAGCGCCATCTATGTGTTAGGCCCGGGACTTTTCTGCCCATGCAATAGATTAGTAAATGAGGGTAAATGAATGCATTTTGTTAGCTTTATCAGTTTGTTAATTTTCTCAATTCATAAATAAATATTCATGGATATAAATATAAAATATTATATGTATTATATTGTATTAATATGTATTGAAGCATATTGTAGCCTGTAACGCGTAACGTGTGACATATGACAATTGGATTTTACTCCGATAAATTTTCATGCCCCGGGCTTATATATGAATATCTATTCTTAAGGAGTAAACTCCAAAAAAAAAATACAACTACTCGATCACTGTTTGAACATCAATTACCATAAAATTGACCCCATTAGCGAATAGCATAAAGTTTTAAATCGTAAAATGAACGCGACACGAGACGAGAGTTGTCACGCGATCAGAAACAGTTGTCTTGTCACATTGGCACAATCCAATTTTTACTGCCATATTAGAGAAAATGCCGCTGATAATGTTTATCGCGTGTATATAAAGAAGATAAGCAAAAGTTATTCAATATAAATTGTTAGGTAATTCGATTGTTTTGTTGTGGCTTAAATAATGCAGTAGAAATCGAAAAGCGAAATTGAAAGATATAACGAACTACCGATCAGTCTTTTCTCTTTGGCTTTTACCAAAAAACGTCACCCATTACACATATAAAACAATACAAAATTTTCGCCCGAGACATAACACCGCTAGAAACGTATGTTAAACACATGTTCTTACCGGTGTTAAAATTTAAAAATGTCAACAATAGATAGCTGCTTGATAATAAATTTGTGGACGGATGTGTGCGGATTTTAATGAGATAACTTATGACACGAATGACGTTAAGTGAAATCAAATTAAATAAAACTATTAAAATGGGTATTTTTTTACTGTTAATTTGGGTCTTGGTAAATGTGGCGATATTTTAAATTGCCATTAGAGCCCTGATTAAAACAAAATCAATAAAATAGATGGTATGGTGGAGTAAGATTGTTTTTGATTGAAAATTTTATAGAACTATAAATTTACATTAAGTAATATAATTTGGAATCTATAGTTTATATTTTTATTATTAGAAAAATATTATTAACTTGTTAAAAATAAATATTGCACGCTATATTTAAACTTGGTAAAACATGTGAACATATCATATTTTTGTAGAATGATGACGATTGAGTAGCATATAGATAGTGCATATTGTGTTTCGCAGACATACAATAGGCAGTGTATGGTGATAGTAAACACGCCGCCCTTTTGCAGTAATAATAATACTTACTTTAATGTAGGTCTTGTAGGTACTTGTAGTACTCGATGCTTTGAAAGGGAATGTTATTCCCCTATCTTCGTCGTGCCCTCTTTACTCTTATCCTGTTTCCATCTTAATTATTTGCGTATCGTTGGCGCCACTTTCTACATCTGGTGTTGTACCTAATTGACTTTTGAGTAGTTTGCAAAAATAACTAACAACATTTCGTAGTATTCAATGTAAACTAATGTTGAAAATTGTAAACACGAACCGATAATTGAAAAAGATGCTCATAAACTTCTCACACAAAATACTGTTAGTAAAAACAATATAATAAATCATTTCCATTCCAACACATTGTTGAGGAAAAGATACGGACGGCCACGGCGATTGCATCACTCACGATTTTCAGAAGCGATTTACCTAGTCCTCCACCTGATAGCATGCGCAAGCGCCGCTCGGGTCTAGATCTGCCCTAATCAAAAACCCGTCGGCGTCAGCCAGTGTCATTGCGATCGCCAACAACGGCGGACGTCGCGACCTCGGACTCGTGTCCATTTACCGCCACGTGTTTTTGTGAGTAAATAACCAGTGACAATTTATTCCAATTGGAAACTGTGTTTGTGTGTGTAAAGTGTGTTCTAGTTACGCCAAACACATTGGATTGAACGTGAATGTCCATGCCACCGAATTTCACGGTACGATTTGATATGCCGAGTTGTTTGTTTACAATGCTTTTTTTATCTATATATGTCTTTCACTATTTAGATTGAATCACGTTGTAGAATGAAATAGCCGATGTACGAGTATGTATGTCGAATTCAGCAACAATTTTCAAGCTAAAGTCACCAGAAGACGTGATTGTTTTGACGCAAATATTATTATATTTTACAGATAGACCTCAATCCCGATGAGTTAATAATGAAACTAGCATTATCCTTTCGTATTTAAACTGTAATGTTTTTGTTCGTTCAATTCATTCGAGTACATTCAACAAATAATTGGTCATTGAGTCACATTGACTCAGTAGTACAATCACTTGTCAGACAATCAAAACAATCGAGATTCATTAATGTATCGATCCTTTGGCGCTCACGCGTCTTCGTATACCGTTTCGTTAAACAGTAGTTATATTATTATTGGAATCTCATTCTAAAACTTACTTCTTCTGGATTCGCTCTGAACAGTTTTTTAATATTATATCCTCGACATCCTTTTCTTATGCTTAAATTATATTATTTCGGAATTTCAACTCAGCGTTCTTTTAACCACTAAACCGCTAAATTAGTGTACGATAAGAATCCTTAATTCACTTTCCTGTATGTTTTATTCTTATCACTTTAAAGTTCACAATTGTTAACTCCTGTTATATCAATTAGTAAAAGTGGGAGTAATAACGCCCCTAAAAGTTACAAGATAAAATACTTCCGTGTTATTTGTTTGTTAAAAAATATATTTAAATATTATTAAACTGTAAAATAGGTGTTTTCCTTAAATCTTTTAAACTATTTGTTTACTTACATATTTTATTGTGTTAATTGGAATAATTTGACATCAAAGTTGTCTTATACAATTCGATTTTTAACCTGTCGCTGGTTAAAAATCGAATTGTATAAGAAAAATGAGGTGTTATTAGTTTGACGTGTGTATCTATGTGTCTGTGTCGTAGCTCCCAAACGGAATGACTGATATTAAAAAATACATTAAGTAGTTATGTAAAAAATTCGAAACGATAGAATAAAACAAAAAAATTTAGCTTTAATTAGCACAATGAGATGAATTACAGCAAATGATGTAATGTTAAATTGGCAGTGTGAACGATGATCCATAGCGTGCACGATCTAAATTCATTGATATACAAAGTTATCTGTTGCACGCGACTTACTTTATAAAATATAGTTTTACTCGCTGATATTGTAGCTTCTATAGGTGAAAGTATTTTTTAAATCGGTCCAATAGTTTTTGAGGATTAGTTTTTGAGTAGGCTTAAGTACGTAGGTACCCATTAGACGACACTACTAAAATAGAAGACGCCTTAACTATAGACGATCCGACTTATATAAATGCGAAATCTTTGAGACTTACTAATATAAATAAACATTCAACATCTAGTATGATTGTTTGTTAGATAATTTCTCATTCAAAATTTATGAATTGAAAGCAATAGTTGAAATATCTAATAGGAACTTGATATACAATTCACTTAATTCGCGTTTAGCATGTTGTATGAGAAAGTTTAATAAACAAAAATATTAGCAGACAGTTCAATACGAGCAGGTCAAGGCCCATCACGGTCACGTATAGTTACGTTAGGCTCTAGTGCGTCTGTCATTATTAATCAATCAAACGTTACAAATAAAATTAGGTCTAATTGGCGAAATGCTGTCTTTTCAGTTCTAGATTCTATTCTTGCATTGCTTTGTCCGTTATTCGTTAATCTTAAATGCAGATCTTTTAAATATTGTTGAGCTTATTGAGTTTTAATTGGACCAGGAATTTGCACTGCTATTGCGACAACAGCCAGAAGCGTTCATTTTCATTAACCTTAGGCATTGTATCGTTAGATGAGACCATTATCTATTACGAGTTTCTTTAATTTGGACACTACATTTGGATTGGCAGGCTGACGTTCCACTTGATGGTAGGTGGCTACCGTCGCCTAATGACACAAGCAACACCAGGGGAGTGCGCTGCCGACCCTGCAGGAATTTATTTACTGCTAAAGTTTCTACTCATCCAGACTGCTCTATTCTTAAACTAAGTGGTTCTAATTATTACTATGTGAGCATTGGATCTGATTTAGTTGATAGCACCATCGATTTAGTTTTGTTTTGCTAATATAATATCCTAGAGACTATTTACACCGTCTAGTAGCTAGAGATGCTTTCGTCACCCTATTGCTTTAGTTATAGGCATTTCTGGTTCTCTACATATGGTTTCTGCAAGGTGTCGTATTATAACCATAGTTGTTACCATGATTATGCTTATAATCATACATATTTGCAGTTTTTGCAAATAAGTAGGTAGAAATAATGAAATCATTTGAGGACGCCTATACATGTCTCACGTTGCGATTTCCGTCAATAAGAAGAATTAACACACGCGCACGGCTCACGCACACAGTGACGCTGTCGGCATACGAACAAAAAGAGCTCAAACTCGGGATACCGACCTCTGATAGTTTCGGAGTTCCATTATGTGTCTCCGGAGTCCATCATCAGGCCAGCCAAGTCATCCAGCATGTAAGTACTCACGAACGCCAACAAATTGAGCCCAAACTCGAGATACTTATCTTTTTCCGTTTCAAAATTCCATTGGGTGTCTCCAAGATCCATCATTAGGTCAGACCAATTCCGTTATTACCTACCTAGTTAGGTCATACGTAATATTTTGAATTGCACGTTTTTCAAAAAATAAATAAAATAGTAATTCTCATTCATATGTACAGCAACACATTACAACATACATACATTATTTATGGCTAAAGTATCAAAGGCGTTTAGTCGATTTATTTCGTTCTAGCTGGTGTCTGTCCTTTCTGGTATCCCAGACAACGTGTATGCAATGGTGATCGGTTCAGTAGTTTTTGCGTGAAAGAGTTACAAACATCCATACATCCAAACATACTTTTGCATTTATAATATTAGTACGGATCTGTATACAACAAGCTCGATCTTGAACAGAGCGACACAGATCCTACCCTGACGGCACTCCGGCGTACACTGAGACTGAGAGCTGAGCAAGACGTGTTCGAAAACGCAAAAATACAAAAGCGAAACCCAAAATGGCTTGTGTCTTTGCAATAAGGCAAATTTCAAATGAGTTTTTATAAATGTTTTCATTTTTTTAAATGAGTTTCTAGGCCTTTTTTGTAATATTTTGCAACAACAAATTGAAATAGACTTTATAGGCAGTCTGCAAGAAATTTTATTGTTTTTTTAAATGCTCTAATTATTCAGATCTACTTACCGAAAGAGACACTGTTTTAGCCGTTTTCTCGAAAATGCTTTTGGGAAATAGATCACTAGAAGAGGTAAAAAAGATAATTTTCATTTTCAAGCGTTAATAATTTACCTATATAAATTAAAAACTTGTTTTCATAAGTGACAGATTACCCAATAAATGAACCGCAAGACGTTGGTTTTTGATGGATTTCGTATAGGCACCCTTAATAATGAATCATAAACTCACATAATGAAACATCATTATATCATGAAACATAGTAGTTAAGTACAGCCCTCGGCAAAAGCGTGTTTACATTGAATTTAACTAGCCTTGATTGTATGTGGGGTAATGGCGATTGCAATGTCAATATCTCATTCATCTATCTATATACATACGCGTTCATATTAGACACTTAGGCATTTGCTCATGTGTGTTTGTGACAGTACTGGTATGCATGCCTTTTATTTTTATGGCGATCACATTTAAGTGGTTATAATTTATTTAAACATTATTCTCGAGATGCCTCGAGCTTACGCTGTAACATGGCTCGTAAAATCGGCAGGTTGCGCTATACAAATCACTGTAGCAATATTATCCATGTAATCAGTGTAGCTATAGCAATCTAGGTTTAAATTTACATTTACATGATATTAACAAATTTACATGATAACTTACATATTATGACTTACATCTAAAAATAAAAATAATTAAACTTTGAGACATTGAACAGAAAAATAATTGTTTAGTATAACCACTATCAAAATTTACTATTATAGAATATAAAAATGTCAGCTTTCCAAACCATTTCACTTTCTTTTTTATATCTAAGGGTATATTTTATAAAAAAAGTTGTGCTCCCTCAAAAGTAGCTATTTTTTGCGCAGGACATTCTTATTGTTGTAAAGGCGAAATATATATTTTAGCAACTTACACCGCGTGTGGTACATATTTATTATGTACCTTAACATTTTAAAAACACGTATGTGGTGCTGGGCTTTAGACATAATTTTGTCCATATTGCTTAAGCCAGACAAATTGTAGTCCCATAAAAACGTTCAAATGTTTTCTTGAGACCCAAGTTTATGCATGAGTCTCAATGCAAATCATGCAATAAAATTGTTTGTATTACATTGCAAATTAAAATTGACAACCGTGCACTGTACAGAGTTACAACCATGGCGGTCATAAACCTCCATGCATCAAATAATACATTTCCCCATTGATGTTATGTAGTAATAAAAATAATAGTAAATGAATATACACGGCGCATAACAAATACAGTTTGTCCTCATTGAAACGTGAACTTGGCACAATGAATCATTTTGTGTTAATAATTACATGTGACGTGGTTGGTTCGTTTTTTTCCTTCATGTAAAAGAGTTTGAACTAGAAATGCAAAGTAAATGTGTAGTAATTAAACAGTGTCTAAAAAATGAGAGCACAGATTGATTGTAAATGTACCAGCTTTTATAATTCTAATAAAGGTTTTTATTCCTTTAAAATTTTTTCCTATATTTTTTCAGGACTTATTTTCAGTAAATCTAAAACCTTTCACAAAACTTCTTATTAAATTATAATTAAGTGATTTGTTATATTTTAAACATGAAAGACATAATCCAATTAATTTTAAATTTTCATGCCGACAAAACTGTGGTAAAAGCTAGTCTTAAATTCCAGGACAGAAATTACGTTTAACAATGTATTGTCGTCCAAAGACCAATTTACGTTATCTGTCCCGCAATGTACACCCTGTTTTTCTTGTAATTTGATACAATAGTTAATTATGCTAAAGTGAATCACCCGCACGAGTGTGTACGCAGATAGTGTTCATTTGCATCTCTCGTTCGCAAAAAAAAAAATGAACATAATAATACTTTATGAAGACAAAAATACTATGTTTTGATGTAAATAAGATCAATTCCATGAATTCTATTTACTTTAGCTTTAAAATAATGTAGGCGTTTAATATGATAGTAGCAGCAACTATATTAGCAGGTATACCTATGTATAACTATTCTAGATAGACTAGTGAAAAGTCCTGAAAACCTCGACGAATATTGAATACTTCACTGTCACGTAGTGACCTCAACTGTGGCTCGATTAGATCAATCGGTGGTACATCCTTTTATGCATTCATAAAAAAAACGTAGCCAATCATTAGCATACAGTCATGACAACTAGATATTTCCTAATGTTATGGTTTTATATGCGTTTTGCATCGAAGCACACGAAAATTTCTATGGGAATCTGTCGGACTTGTTTTTAACAAAGCCAACTACATAGGTACATACTAGCTTTTGATTATAATAGACGTTGCCCTTTTATGTTTGCGGAGACTTTCATTTTGTGGGTCACTAAAAATTGTTTTTGTAATTATATTCTACTAGCAGCCCGCTCCCAGCTTCTAGGAAATAGCATTTTTGTTTTCCGATACCGGGAATCGAACCCGAGCCTCGTGGGTGAGAGCCAGGTATCCTAGACACTAGACCATAGACGTCCTGCAGCTGAAATGAATGAAGGAATGATGATTATGATCAGTATAACACACATTTTTATAATTTATATAGTAACGCGGACAAAGTCGCTGACAAAAGGCAATATAGTAACATTGCAAGTGTCTTTAAAACCATTTCCTGCCGGGATCTGAGTCACACATATTATTATCAGTCGGTCCGCTATAATCCTCTTCCGAGATTATGTTACTAAAGCAGAGAACGTAATATTGTCGGTAAATTCTTTCGTGTGTGTATATGCTAATATAAGTAGTATTTATTAAATATTCTTGTTGACTATAATTGAATAAGTTTATAATAAACGCCAAATGGGAGAGTATGTGCGCCAAATCGGACACGATAGCAATTCGGCGAAAGCGCCCACAAGGACACCTGCGTGTGTGCAGCCGATATATACCGGTCGGTTAATATAATAGTGAGTTTTCGTGTATGCCACAAACGTAAGAGAGTAAGCGTTTTAGTATGAATCTTAATTCACTGTCAATTTATTTATTTATTTAAGGAGAATATTACAACTACAGTATAAGTAAACATAAAAAAAAAAACAGATACAAACTGAAAAATATGATACCACAATCTTAACATTTCTCTGAGATATATGTGAAAGAAAGCTTACATGTCTATTTGATGTCGAATGTCAGTCAAAACAAAAATAAATCTAAGTAATTAATGCAATGATGACACCCTAACTAAAAGTTTTCGCTTATATGTTAATTTGCTTAATCTAAACTAGCTATGTTGAATTAAAATTCTTGTTGAAGTAACTTCGTCATTGAAGATGTTCTTGTTGAAAATGAAATAAAACAAAGAATCATATTTAATTTCGCTCCATTAACTGATATTTTAAATTATATCAAAAAAAGCAACTGTTTTACTTTTCTGAATCTAGGTTGAAAGTCGATCTGTCGAATACGTTTATGTCTTGCACCACACAAAGTCTAATTAACTGATTAATTTTTCACACAAAAACATTAATTTTATTATACCACTTGGGTGGTATTTCACAGTTGGTACACATTTATACACATGTTATGCAATTTTCACATAATCATTACACACATCATTATTATCATTACATATATTAAATTGTTTGGGAGACTAAAAACATCGATGAGTAAAAATAATACAAAATAAATAGATGTCGGTTTTGCCTGTTCAATTTTTGTCGCCCCAGTTAAGAAACACATACCTATTCTACAAGTACGTAGTACGCTTATAAGAGTGCATAGTTGCTTACAATTTTAGATGTGATTATGATTATGGTTTTCTTAAATTTCATCTTGATTCTGATCTCGATCTGATGTTTCTTCACTTTCCATTTGCTCGTGTATGTTTTGTTTAATTATTGCAACGATTTAGATTATTGACATCAATGCAATACCGATGACCACATACGTTCTATCAGAAAACTTAACGGTTTTAAATTGACATGACCGTTGCTGACATGTTGTCTCTGCAAAAACGGGTGCAGGTTTCGTCGACGTTTCGACTAGTGACAAACAAGCTAGGATTCGGGTTCTTTGAACCGATCGGTAGAAATAATAATTAAACAGTTTCGTGTTTGTTCTTCTCTTCTTCTGTTAGAAGAGACTTAAGCCCTTCTGCAGACCAGTATTGTCTGGGAGTGAACATTCTAATTGGTTACACAAACGCTTTTTTCAGATATATCAAGGTGTATCAAACTTTAATACACACTTATTGTTCAAATACGTTAGAAATTCAAAATTCGATAAAGCTTAAATTTATTTAATGCTGCGCAACTGGCTTTTAGTGTTTTTATCAACACCTACAAACTAAGACACACGTCAAGTCCTTAATATCAAGGTGAACGTATTTATCAAGAAATAGCTTTCTTCCGTGACTTTGAAGGCATATTTAGTTATAAGTAGCCTATTTCATTTTCTCGGTTTTTCAAAATGTATGCCCGACCAAATGCGCATCATGCCATCTACTTTAATGTTTGAGAACTTTTCAACAATTTTTCTCAACAAGGAGAGTGTAAAAACGAATGTTTTTACAAACTTTTGCATTTGTTACTTAGTATATGTTACTAAGTATAGTGTTAATTTATTTTAATGTTTCAAGTTGGTTAATTTTATCATAATTATTTATTCAAACAATAACCTATTTGGTTGTTCAGTCAAAATTCCTTTCATATTATTAGGGATTCCCCGACCGTAAACTATAAAGCCAAGGCCAATAGTTCACAAAAAATCTATTGACGACACGGCCTCACGTTAAAATTCTTTTGTTAATTGACCTTTGTGCTTTACCTAATAACCCCCATATAATATAAAGTAAATATAATAGTTATAAAATTTTAATTATTGGTCTAATTAAATATTGGACTGCGCTAATACTCGAATCTGTAATTTAAAAAAATATTTTATCTACACACTACAACCTGTATCTGAATCACTACAATCTCCATCTTCGGGAAACATTACTTTAATCAACGTTCTTTTTATATTCGTAAACATCGATTGTCTTTCACTTACGAACGCAGAAAAAAAATAACTCCCATTAGGCTCGTACATACCTATCCTATCGTACGAGTATGTTATTCAATTAAAAAATATTTATTAAATACATACTCGTACATGTTGTTATTTTAACGATGTACTTCTATAAGGAGGTGTTTGCAATCGATAGAAATTTATGACAAGGAAAGCTAAGTGAGTGTGCTTTGCTACTACTAAAATAATAAACGAGTATATGAGAAAAACAGTTCATTAGCCACGAATTTGTTTACAATGGTAGAACGTACTATAGAAAATATTAGATGTTGTATTTGTCTTGTACTCAGCTTGTACTTAAATTAATCCTATATTATGTGAACTCATAGTAGGATTCTTTTTAGGACACTGGTGTTTCGAGTCTTCCAAAAGTGAGAACGTCATCGGGCTTCATCTCAATCCTTTTAAATATTAATCCTTTTAAATCCTTTTAAACATATATCGCAAATCTCCGAAAGCGAGTACTTTATTGATCTCCATGAAAATGTGCATACCTAATTAAGTACACGTTGACAAAAGTTCAGAAAATGACAAAGGAAACTATTCTAAAATAAGAAATATAACGCTTGACATAAATATAATTATAAGCAATAAAGATTATTTAAATATTTCAATGTCTTAAGGGAAAGGGAGCGGGGACGAAGTCGCGAGCCAAAGCTAGTTTCATTATAAATTTATTCCTTATCCGCCCGTTTCCTTCGCCATTATCTAACTACATCATCAGGGATAAACTCATAGTTTTTATTCAACAAAACAATTTTAATAGCCGTGTTTTTCCTGTAAAATTCGGGCCACGGAGATCGAGTGTCGCAAATTTTATGTATGTACGCGTTTGTTGTGTGAGCAAGTCAAACGGGACGTCATCTAACTGGTCAAACTACAATTTAAGAGGCAAAGTTTACCTTAAGTTATTTGCTTTGTGCTTTTTTATATGTGATTTTTGTCATGGCTGGCGCCAGTGACCATCTCCTTACGGAAGACCACCGTGAAATAACAACTTGTGGTTTGTTGTATATATGCTGTAAATGAATAATGGATGTCAGAGCTCATTCCTCTTATCATCCCTTACCAAAATTAGATAACTTATTTAGCATTGCTGGTATTAATAGGCGACGCTAGCCACCTACGTATCATCAATTAGAACGTCAAAAATGCTTGCCGAATTTTACAAATATATCTATTTTTTTTAACAATAACAAAAAACAATAGTACAAAAAAAAAAAAACAACATACAAGAAAGATAAACCAATGAAATGAATAATAGCCTAGTGGCAGTCGAATATTCTAATTCAATGGATCACTATCGCATTTGTTTAATTTAAATAATATAAATTTACTGTGCAAATTAAATAAATTTTTAATTTGCTAATAACGAATAAAACTTGCTCGACGAAGTCGCACTGGTGATAGGTTGTTGATACATACCTACTTAGTATAGTATATCGTATGAAGCCTTCACCTTAAAGAAATCGGGCCACTCCACTTGTCGCTCCGCTTTGCGCTCTGTGCTTTTATGCAATATTAATGGCTGTGATCGCGGTTCCAATGTTGCGTACGGGACGATGTTGTATTTTTTTTAAAAATAAATAAATGAATAAATGTAATATCGCCAATTACTATTTAATGATACATAAAAAATATAATCTTAATATATAAAAAAGCTAAGTTGGTTTGTGTACGCTTCAAAAACTCTAGAATAGGTAAACCTATTTTAATTCGATTTCCACAATGGAAAGAGAGAAGATTTCTATATATATAAAAATTGCACCCCGGGTGAAACGGGCCCCTATTTATTTTATATTTTTGGTCACAATTGTTCGCAAGTAAGTAATGTTTTTATAATGACACTAATTGACACCATACTTTAAGAATCATCGTGAAAATGATTTTAATATTTTTAGTCACTCTTGTCCTTTTATACCTTATGTTTCAATCAAAGATTTATTCTTTGTAAACAGTTCTTCTGTCAATAATGACAATTCTTAAGTTTGTTAGCAAGATAGTTTGCTTTGCTACGCTATAAAAGTTAGTACATAGTTGTTAGTACATAGGCCTTTTCTTTTCATAAATGATTATAGTTAGTTGCTCTCAATCATTTAGTAACTTATTGTAGTATTGTATCAATTGACCTTTTAAACAGTTTATTGATGTAGGTATATGTATTTCTTTAGTTTAATTTAAATCGTCGAAGTCAACTCCCAAGTGTTAGTTTAATGGAAACCGTATAACTTTTCACACGGAATATTGTTATTAAAATGACTCAATCTTCATTATTATTATTATTATCATCTAACGCTCATTATTCACATAAATATGTATTTCCTTACGCCAAAAGGTAATTAGGGGAATAAATTGTTGTACAGTTTTCCGTGAAAAACTGCGATTTATTATATCATTTTTTAATTTAAATAATATTTTATGATCTTTTTATTGACAATTTCCCGGTGGCGAAAGTTATTTTTTTAATTGATATGCAGATAAAACATACTTTAATTTTTTTTTTCTTATTTTTGCTTTGGTCCTGATGCTCGTGAATTCGCTTGCGTTAAAAAAAAACGCAATATAACGCCTGACGGCCTTAGTTTTCTTAATTTTAGATGATCCCTCGGGAACAGTACTTTTTTTCTGAATGAAAGGTACCCTATGTCCTTTTCGGTATCCCTGACATCGTGTATGAAAAATTTCAAGATACTTTGGCTGTTCAAGACACATTTTATCTAAAATTGTATAAAATTTCAAATTATTATCACAGTTACTTTTAAAAATTGTTATACATTTTTATGTTATGGATTTGATTCACTTAACTCATTAAATAAGTTAGTTTTAATAAAAATAAGCCACAACCTAACTTGTATAATGTATTACAATTTCAAGTTGATGAACATTCTTTAACTTTCATGTCAATGAAAGGTAAAAAAAATATATTGAATATTTGTGTTCCAGCAAAATTTTCTGGGTATGTACGTACAATATATCACACAAGTCGCGAGTACGTACCCAATGCATTATTAAGACATTATTGTACACCAAAAATTATTGTGCTCATAATGACATTCTAATTGTAGTGTTATTTGCTACACTAAACAAAACATCTATTATATTGTTCTTAAATGTTAGTGTGCGTCATTCTTCGTTTATTCTTTACATGTGTTTCCTGTGCTGGCTGGCAGTAAGTTAACAGTGGAGCATTAATTTATACATTTAAAAAAAAAAAGTTAAAGAAAAATTTTTAATCGGCAGTCTATTTTTACCAGAGTTTCGGAAATAATAGCTAAGATGATGACGATCCTGTGAAGAAAGCCAGAAAAAATTTCAAGATACCATTCCTTCAACTTTCAAACCTTCTCAAGCCTTATAATAGTATTTCATGAACGGATTTTCTCGGGTAACTATATACTATAGAAGCAATAATTATTTTATAATTTGAAAATCGAAGCAAGCTAAGATATGCGACAAAGAAGCATAAAGCATACTGTGGAGTGTAATAGAGAAGGACGCAAAATAGCAGCTAGTTATTTAATAAGCAACACAATCGCGATTTATTTTCTCATAAATAACAATTCATAAAATATACTTTTAGTTAGGTAAACAGATGGGTGATCGATGACCACTCTTCGGATCTTAGACCATATTTACCACCACAATTCGGAAAGAAGCCCAAATTTACCTAACCTTGAATTGGCTGACAATATTTAATAAATGAAATTGTATTTATTAACTATTTTATAGTAATTCATTTAATTTGTGCAATTGGATTTGTAATGGAATGGATCTCACCTTGGCATTGTCAATGCCGATATTAGTTCCGCTTAGCTGCTTCCTTTCGCTCTTTTTTTAAAATGTTTTATTGACTGGATACGGTTTTCGTCGTATAGTATGACAAAAAATGGCATGAAACAATGTTATAACATTTTTTCAATAATGATATTGCAGATCATATATGGCATGCCAATGTAAATACAAATATGTACATTAGCATGCCAGTTATGTAGGGGTACATATTATATTTTATCTCTATTAAATTAATTTAAAAAAATTCATTTGATTGATTTGATCATTTAATTATTATAAATAATTAAAACAACAAATCAATAAATTATAAATAAAAGTACCAGTATAAATAAGAAATAATGCATATCTACAATATAGTAATAATTATAAAAAATCTACATGTCAACAATAAAATCATACTATGAGCACTCTGATTAAATTGCTAATAGTATAATTAAATGTGGTAAAACTAGGCGACTTCGTCCCCGCTGGGAACAATCTCGAGGGGACGAAATTAAATAATCCGTTCTTAACCTTTTAAAACAAACTACGTCGATCGAATATATATTTACAGTTGGAAATCATATAGAAATATTATTTCTAATGAATTTAATTAATTTCATTAAACTATCCCTCAACATATTTAAACTGCTTTAAATTAAGCTTTTAAAAATACTTTTTAACCAGAAAACTTTTTCTATTGAAAGTCTTTTATTGAAACAATTATTTTAGAGAATTTTCATTTAAATATTAGGTTGCTAAAGGTATTTGGGTTCTTACTAGAATAGACTGAACTTAACCTTAATTTTTAACAATATGATGCACCCAATAGCGGCAATTATCAAAGTTATTGTCAATCATACCCTTGATAATAGAAAATGAGGTGAATGTAGCAAAAAGTAAGGCCGTCGTGGCCTCATTTTGAACGCTCTGCAGCAAAAAGAAAACTTCGCGCTCCACTTCTGGTTCTTTGTGAATAGATGTGGATGTTCATCTGAACTGCGTTTTGGTTCCGCAAAATTCTATTATAAGACTACAATAAAAATAAACGCCTTGCAGATTTTTCATTACTTTTTTTAAGCAAACGCGTCTTTGCACATGATGCTATGTGCTTGGATGTTGGCGACGACTGATAATTGGATTTCAATGGCGGGTTTTGTGAGGGAGGTCCTACTGAAAAAGAAGGAGGAAGAACATCCGTAGGTGTAGCTGTGGACAGCAGCTAGGAAGGCCTAGTACCGCGAAGTAATGCTAGCGCGGTCCTGTGGTACTAGGTACTAGAGGGGAGGTTTTTAGTGAGTAAAAACCTCACACTATCGGTCACTTGACCGATGTCTTTTGGAAAATTTTTCCTCCTCTCTCTCTCATTGAAAAAAAAAAGAAAAAAAATATATTATAGTTCCAACTAAACATACAAAAGTGCGAGAGCATTTCTATTCAGACTTGTACCATATTTCTATTTAATCCCAATCTTGTTGGGGTTGTCAGCGCAATATTACATATTTACAATACCAGTGTTGCTGTACTTTTCAGGCGTCAGTAGCCATCTATTCCTTGTATTTCAAAACAACCTAATTGCCGTTAAAAGTAACGTGTTCTGAATTTTCTTCTTCTTCTTGCGGTGCTTCTCCAAATAGTGATTAGCCAGGAGCACTGTCTTTTGTTCGCCGCAACAGCTAAGTTCGTAAGTTATCTCGGTCCATTCTATGTATGATATTCTTCAGCCACGACTTCTCCCTTAAGTCAACTTTTCTGATGGCAGCTGATGGACACAGTCAAGAGACTGTGTCCATCAGCTGCCGAATCAGGCTAAGTCTAATGTACTTAATGTTGTCTAAAAACATGACCCGAGCAGGATACCTACTTTACGCCTTTTCACTGCGAAAATTATTAAAAATATTAATTTACAATGGTTTCGATTCGCCTTCGGGAGAATCATACTAGTACTATTCGTCTAATAAAATGTAAACCAAGTCTTCAACACGAGATAAATAGAACACATTACGTTTTATACAAATGCGTTTCATATAAGTAGAATTTAAACAAATAGAACAGTAAAAGAAACACAATACCACATTAAGAGAACATAATCAACATAGTTACAGGTTAGGATCGTAAAGAATTTAACAGCTACATGTGGTTTATAGCGAGCGTCCTCATCAAGTTCAGACATTGTACAAGAAGTCGTTTCACAGACAAGGAAGCTTATTGTCACGATCGGCCATACGACAGTGTATGACAACGCGAAGGTCGAATCTACGAACAATAAGTCGTATATCATACAGTGTAAACACGTGCTGTTCTCTCATGACTGGGATCGAGGGGATACCCTCAAAGATCACCATTACAGTAATGGATCTGACCCGCAATCATAGGCTTTCCAAATTGCGTAAAAACTTTATATAAATACTCTGTCCATAAAGTCTGACATGTATGTCCAGAGCACATACATGTCAGACTTTATATTTTTAAACATTAAGTAAATGTTTAGCTCTTAGCTGCCATACTGCACTATAGGTTTTGACGAGAGTCGACTCATTTCTGATCAATAACCTACGAATAGATCTCAGATCACAGTAATTTTAATCGCCTCAATTAAGTATATTTTTAATTAATATGGAAATTCTGAGACAACCCACTTTCCTTAAATATTATTACCTACATATGTTACTATGTACCGATATATTCATGAAGTATTTAAGTCAAAAGATGCCATCTTATATTTGTGCCTATTTTATCTTATCTGGAGGCTGCGAGATTGTTTGAGCGATCTATCAAGATGTCAACTTGAAACAATACTGTTGAAGAGGCCGTTTTCATATGAAAACAATTTCTATTTATAGAAAAGTCCCCAATCAAAACCGAGCGGAAAATTATTACAATTTCCGAAGTTAAAACTCGGTCAAGTAAAGAACGGTTGAACATGACAGAGCTTATATTCTACTTAATAATACAAAAATGTGTGTCGAATAATAATCTACTTTCTTGCAGAGCTTCAAACATAACTCTTTCTATAATACGTTGAATGTGTATTAGTACTTCATGCTAAGGGAGGCCGCACATTGGCTACTATCGCTAGCGATAGTATAGATAGACTTTATATAAATACTCTGTCCATAAAGTCTGACATGTATGTCCAGAGCACATACATGTCAGACTTTATATTTTTAAACATTAAGTACATTTTAAAAACTCGGTCAAGTAAAGAACGGTTGAACATGACAGAGCTTATATTCTACTTAATAATACAAAAATGTGTGTCGAATAATAATCTACTTTCTTGCAGAGCTTCAAACATAACTCTTTCTATAATACGTTGAATGTGTATTAGTACTTTATGCTAAGGGAGGCCGCACATTGGCTACTATCGCTAGCGATAGTAACTCTCTTTCGGTTGCTGAAGCGACCATCCGCACACACACTGTCTTGTCGTACACGATAGAACTGTTGCATAAGCGACTATTCTGTCGCTAGAGCGATTAAACAGTACATGCGCATGTTCAAATTCATTTCCAGTGACATCGTTGGTGTGGAAGGACATACGTTCTGCATTATATCAGAAACACTGTTTGTATCATGTTGCATAAACAGTATTTGATTTCCCTCTTAATCAGTTGCTGAAGCGACAAGCTCTTGCGAGGTTGTTGCAAGCAACAATAAATATGGAAGCCGAACCTAGACGAACCTCGTTACCCGCGCGACAGTAGCTAATGTGCGGCTTCAGTACAAAATCCGGCAAAGCAACTAGTTGTTCGTGCGATAGTAGCAAATGTGCGGCCTCTCTAAGAAATGTAGGCAGCAGTGGTCCACGGTTGAGTGGTGTCCTTGCACGGATATCTATAATTATAGAGATATATGGAAAATACCATAGTCACCCTTTTTTTTTTAACGTTGGGAAATCCTCTCGGATACTCGGCAGTTTAGGAGACACTGCCGGGTTATGCCGGATTCCTACCGGCTAAAACCCAACGACTTTCTATCAACGCGGCCGTTGATGGGCGGGGTCGCGGGGACGTTATGACACGACTTCTGTGCCCCGCCACGGCTATCCAGCGTACGACAGTCTCCCCCAAGACCACCGCCCGGGTCCCGGTCAGGGTAGAAGGCGGCGGCTATAGGCCAACTGCCTGCGCCCGAGGCTTCTCCGGACCATTGTCACCCTGACTTTTTTATTAATTTTTAAAGCAGAATTTTTTTGTTGTACTCTGGCACATGCCTCCGCTCGCAACACCAACTTGTAGATTTCGGAGCTAAGGGTTAATATAGGTAATGCGTTTCCATTGTATAGTGATTTAATTTTATTATGGCTTATTTTTTTTTAATAAACGAGCACTGAGTATGTCTGCTGGCATGTTTACTGACGAGAGTGAGTTAGGCAGCGAACTTGAATACATATTAGTTCAATGGAGTTAGGTCATTGTTAGGGGCGGGGCCTACGCCCCTACCTTTGTTCTTATATCAAATTGTAAATATGTAAATAAATTTTCGGTTTTGTATATTCAAATTACAACTAAATGTCATATATATTATGATAACTTGTTTGAAAATTCAGTGAATTTTTTATATTATCAAGGGTTGCACGCAGGCTGACGGTCCACTTAGCGTTAGGTGGTAAAGTAGACAAGCAACACCCTAGAACAGAAATTGTTTCAAAGTTCGCACGTCCGTGGGATAAAGTTTCTACTCATCCGGAATGTGCGGATCCAAGTAATGCGGATGAACTTCGCATCATATGTCTATGGCGCGCAGTATGATAACTCTTCCGACGACAACACGAGGTGGAGCTTGTCTCTGGCTGCTGCGATTGATGTGGAAATGTCAGACGGAACCCCCCTCTGGGCCGTCCACCCTTAATGTCATGGATCTCCATCTGAGCGGTCACACGAGCAGGGGTTATCCTAGAGTGTCAGATGGAAGCGGCCTCCGACTCTGCGGTAGGTTGTGCCGCAAAGAAGAGGTTATGGGGTGCTTCATGAGTGAAGCCCCTCGCTGACTGCCCGCTGCGAGAGGTAGAGAATAGGCGGCCTGTGCCGCTTCGCCCGGGGGCATCGGACATGGGGTAGTCCGCCGTCATCACAACACCGGGCAACAAGGGGAGACGTGCTGTGCGTTTCTGGAACGTCTCTTCACGGCGCAGAGGTCACACTCCGCGCCTAATCGAGGTGGAGCCCGCAAGTATGCGGGCTTCGTCTGGCGGGGGGGACAAGGTAGTGTATCTTAACGTCCCCTAACCCCCGCCCATAGACGGCGCGAAGAAACACCTTTTGGTTTTAGTGGGTAGAAGTCCCACATCTCCCCATGGTCGGTGGGATCTGATTCGCAGATTTCCTCACATAAAAAAATGGCTCGCAGTACGATTGTAAAAGCTTGTGGTAGGCATTAATTTGAACAACTCATCGGAGCACTCACCATTGCTGGTAGAACACACAAAGAGAGGTTACATTTCTTCTTAAATTAAGTAGTTATTAAAAAAATGTGGTTCTAATCGTTGCTGTGATTTATATTGTTATAATATAGAAGGTTTTTTTTACTTTAAATGATAAATTTAAATAATTATGGCTTAGATATAACATTATTAATTTATTGCTTCAAATAAATTAAATAGTAAATATAACCATATTTAAATTTTACCTACATATAGCATATGTTACTCACTAAAAAATATAGAATAATTCTGTTCTGTTCTATTCTATTCTATGTTATTGTCTTAAGTAATTAATTAAGACAATAACAAAATAATATTAGCCAAAATGACTAATGAATATCTTCTGTTTTATTAAATTATTTTTTCTATTCCAGACTTAGAGTAAGTACATAAATTGACTAAGATTTGTCAGGTTGACAAATCTTAGCGTCTCTCTTATCATCACATTATCTTTACACTTGACACATTTACTATTGGGACGGCTACACACTTCTGAATTTTACTCGGTGACGTTTGCTATACCTAATGTTTTTTCATTCTTCATTTAAATTTAACTAGCGACCCGCTCCCGACTTCGCCCAGGAAAAATTCCATAAAAGATTCTCTTACTTATGGTGTAAACCTCACCAAAATCCGTTGCATGGTTTAAGAAGAGTTAGCCGCCATACAAACGGACTGACAGACGCGGAAATCTTAATCAAAAATTTCTTTCGCCCGTCGATATTGCATATCTTCAAGAAACTTATATAAAAAAATTGTTTCAAATTGTTTGTTTTGTTAGTTAATTTGCCTGGACTATTAGTCCTCCTTGCAAAGTTTCACCAGTTAAATAGAATAAGTTTAGGCAAAAGTAAAACCTCATAGGTTCGACAGAGATTCAGTCCCGCTGTTCTTTTTTACTGTCCTGAATTAGGCTTAAACAATTAGTGCACAGTGGTCTTCTATATCCACGTCGCGACATATATTTTGATCACACAATAGCACTCGTGTCGTGACAGAACATTTTGCACACGAGAACGTGACTGAATCGAATCCAATACAGTATTTGTGCTATATTACGCTGTTGCGCAACCTTAGCGTAATGTTTGTATTACATGTTAATATCACTTATTTAGTAGGCAATATAATTATGTCTATGTGTTGGCCAAGTGTACAAAAGTACAGACTAATCTATGGATGGTTAGATATCTAAACTCCAGACTATCCAGCAATCGTAACAATAGAATACATTCAGCCAGTCTTTGAACTTTTTTCTATCGTAGATCCTTTGCCCATTTTATTAATATATTACAAATTCAAAAACATCGACATAGTAGCTGCAGAGACAGTTATTAATTTGCCTAATGAAGCCCCAAACTTATTTTATGTTATATAAACATACTAGTGGCCCGTTTCCGGCTTCGCCCGGGTTCAGAATAACAACTATCCTATCTTTTAAGTTGGACCAAATTACACAATTAAAATTAATCGAAGTTTTATCAAAATCGGTTTAGTAGTTTAGGAGTTCATCGCGGAAGAACATGTGACACGTAATTTTTATATATTAACTTATTAAGATGTTTTGATGATTTTTCATTTGAAACTACTTGTGAATTAAACTATAAGAAAGTATTTTAAGCTTATTTAGTTTTTTTCAACTAAAATAATGTTAAATTGAAGTTTCTCCATTTTAATTAGTATTGTAAAAAAATACTGGAAAAATTTGGAAAAATACTTAAAATTAATTAAATGCTGTCATAGTTTTACAAATGTTCTTCGTCATAGAGAAATGTGTAAATAAAAATATTTTTTTTTTTCACAACCACTTAGCAGTTAATTATTATCTGCGTTAATAGTTTCCCGCAATCAATTATACAATAACCGATAAGAGCTACAAACAATGTTATTATTGCTGGCCTTTTTTTCCCACTCACACAAAACAACATTTTAGTAGAAGGTACGCAAAGGGAAGACAAAGAAAAACTATTTATTGACAGGAAAATCGATTAATATTTTTGATTTTATAATAAAAGACAAAGAAAAACTATTTATTGACAGGAAAATCGATTAATATTTTTGATTTTATAATAAAGATTGATTCACTCACTAGAGAAATAAATAATAACAGTCTCAATTAATAATAGGGTACATCGTAAGCGTTATCCTGTTTCAGTGATAGTTGATGAGGTGTTAGGTGTTAAGGAATAGTGAAGAAGGTATTAAAAAATCGATCAAGGTCGTAGAAAAAGTCGCTAGTATTCTACTATTTAACATTGTTAGCACCCTCTACTTCGGGTACATTAATATCATATCTTTTAATATCATACCACCGAATGAATCTAAACGAATGAACACCTCTTTTTGAAACGTCACAGAACACTTTTCAATCAACTTCTAGAAAAAATATTAGATTTGGAATAGGTCATTTTGAATACAGTGTTTCCTGCAATATATTACAACTAACTTTTTCCCACGACTTCGTCCGTCAATAAATAATAAAAGAATGATTCGAATAAATGAGAACCACTTTGCAGGAGTTAAAATTGGGTCCAAAAATATAGAGGGCCCAGTTTTGTGAGGATTAGATAGTTGATGAAAAGAACACATTTAAGGAAGTGTGCCAATCATTAAATGCAGCGTAAATGTAAAATTTGTAAAGATTTCGCCGTTAAATTGACAAGCAAGGGTCTAAACGAAATGTCACGATTTTCCCGAAAGGTCGCCATTTTATTTTTATTTTTTCGAAATTCAATCCTTAACCTAAATATTTCATTTTTTTAACACACGTCAAATTACTCAAACACGATCTTCAAGTGCGTAATACCGATCGCTAACCGGTTAGGATCACGATTTTAAAGCGTTTTGTTTGAGATTTAGTAAGATTTTTATAAATTTTACATAACTCGTTTCGGCTGAAAGAAATCACTAACTTTTTGTTTTCTATTTATTCAGTTAAATTGTGGGTTCTTAACTAAGGTCTTAACTAATGTCCCATATTTCGGCATTTTAAGGCTCTTAAGACTTAATATATTTTAAATGTATTACTAAACATGATATCAGTTTGTGTGATGAATATTGTTATTTTGCCAGTTATTTAATGCATGAATTATATAGTTTTAGTACGAATCGTTTCGTATTTTTGATTTTTAAAAATTCCCGTACTCAAATTTTTAGATCATTTTTAAATTATGTGAGTTAACCATTAATTATCCGATATATAATACAAATATACAAAAACAAATAAAATAAATCGAATAACAAACAAAATTATGCCGGTAGTACTTAGAATTTACCTAAAAATGTAAATTTAGGTCACCTCTAAACTCGTATTACATTAATTCTAGTGAACAAAACATATACCGAATTTAGCTCATAAGGAACTTTATTAAATACGTTATTTGTTTTTTTTAACTACATTTGAATTGTTTTAGTTATTATATTAATAAACAAGAAACAGAATTTCACTGTTTCGGTAGTGACACGAACTAGGGTACTCAAGGAAAATAAGGACGGCTAGAAATACTCACGAAAGTGAGTCGATTTATTCTATGCTTGCATATAAGTTTTTTTTTTTAAGTCTACAATTGTTAAGGAACAAAAAAAGCAATATTATAAGTTCTATTCAAACGCACTACCTTTGCCTATCTGTAAGCTTAAGAAGTACGAGAGCTAGCCTTACGGTGACAAGGTATACACGCACGCCGCACAGCTCTTCGTGGCCGACCGACAGTTTTGAGCCTAATATTTCTCTCAGTTTATTTGCTAAAATTTTGGTACTTGATTTCTTAGACAGTTTAAATGATAGAAAGTTATAATGTACTATTAATATAAATAGTATTTAAATTGCTTATTTTTTACATTACGAACAAAAATGGAAATAATGCTGTCTGTCGTGTCTGTCACGCCTTAACTACTAAAGCGATCATAATGAAATTTTGCTTACACGTTGTCAAGGATACAGCAACTGGAAAGGACATAGGGTATCCTTCATCCAGAAAAAATGTGCCTACTGTTCCAGAGGGATAATCTCAATATTGAAATCCAACGCCTGGCAAAAGAACAAGAGCAATATTGCGGCAGCGTTATATTACCAGGCGTTATATTGCTTATAAATATATTTATTTTTCAACGCGGCTGAAGTCGCGGGCATCAGCTAGTAATAACATAAATGCGAAAGTGAGTTTGTTTATTTGTTACGCTTTCACGCCTAACTGCTAAACCGATCATCACGAAACTTTGCATACACGTTGTCAGGGGTACGAAAAGTCTTAGATAACTTTTCCTCCAGAAAAAAAGTATTGTTCTCGAGAGACACGGATGCCTCCTTCCCCCCCTCCCCCCCCCCTCCCCATTCATTTGAAGTATCTTAGCGATGTGTTTAATACACATTATTAAGATTGCGTCATCAGGAAAACTGTCACAAATGCCAAGTGCCTCGTCTATTTATTTTATGTTGCTCAATGCTGTTAAGGAATGCGTCCGTATGTAACCATATTATATTATTTTATCGCAATATAAACTTTAATTTTGATACGACGTGATCGTAAAGAATTGAGTAAGTATACCTACATATATGTATTTAATTGATAACATTTTGAATAAACCATTCAGTTAGGAATATGTGTAAGTGTAAGATTTAGGACTTTATCCCCTCATAAATCCCAGATTTTAGTTCCCTATTTCAAACTGCGATGTACTCGATTCTGATTATGTTTCGGTGCTTAAAAAAGGTCAACGCCAGTTTTTCCATCTTATATACTAGTGATCCTGATCTCCATACAAAACGTATTGATCTTGTATAAAAATTTGAAAAAATTGTCACATATTGTTGGCGCAAATTAAAATAGGGGAATTAGGTGTGGTGGTACCTAATTCCCCTAGTTGTGGTGGCATCAGTTTTAAAAATAGACGAATCCATTCGGAAATAGTATGTCGTGCCACAAGGGTCATGTAAAAGTAGGTGCATTCAAGTCCTTGTCATGTTGTCGTATCGCCATTATCATTACCCATCGCAGCGTAATAATGCAACTTGTGCTGTGGTGCGCGCACGCAACCGTCCTTATTCTGTAATCCCTTTTTAATATTATTGTTGAATACTTATCTTCTCCCATGTATAGAATGTATATTTATTTTTGTATTCTGAGTGTACCTCAATATAGTTATAATATGTATATTATGTATACTTACTGTATACAGCTGTAGTTTATTTTAATATATAGTTATAATTTTTTAAAAATCGATATAAGGATAGCGAAACTAAACATCCAGGAACTCACTCAAACGCATTTCATCAAAAATTTCATGTAGTCATGACTTTTTTGTTTCATATAGTGGGTGACATAAATGATGCTATGATAAATTATCTTTCTGCTTCACATAGGTATATTAAATCCTTACATATTATAAAACAAAGTCCTCCGCCGCGTCTGTCTGTCTGTCTGTTCGAGATAAACTCAAAAACTACTGCACCGATTTTCATGCGGTTGTCACCAATGGATAAAGGGATAACCAGGGAAAGTTTTTACGGAAAAAAAATGCACCCTGGGCGAAGCCGGGAGCGGGACAGCTAGTCGTTGATAAAATACAAACATCCCAATTCGCAATAATTTTAGAATAGCCCGCCTAGACTCGAGACTGTAACTCGACAAATAACATCTACAATTGTTTTCTGCATTTTAATATTCATGAATTAGATAAAGAAGCGCAATTAGCGTGGAGATGAAGAGTGCGCCGCCTACACACGTTTGAGACGCATTTCGGGGATATTATGTTCAAGGACAACATTACTTATTTGTCTTATTTAACTTACAAGGAAACTGACAAAGGAAACATTATAGACCGATAGTGATTGATCAGGACCAATTCATAGTGAAATCGGGCTACGCAATTATACTTATTTGAAATTTTTAGACATACTTTTTTTGGTTTGAAAAATATTTAGCGTTGGCTCGAAATTTAACAACACAAACCATAACCTAACATATTCTAGGTCTATATTGTCAATTTTCAATAATGAATGAATAATAATGAATGCCTTATTAGTTGGTCTCTTAGTACCTGGTATCACCACCACCACCACCACCATCATCATCATAATCATCATAATCATCATTATCATCATCATCATCATCATCATCATGTCAGTCGTAGAACGTTCAGGTGGACTCAGCTGGACACAGGTCTTAACCTTCCGACCTTAGCGGCCGTCGGCTCCGTACTATGAGTTCAGTCCTGCCTATTGCCACTTCATCTTTCTATTTTAGGTTTAGGTTGGTTACATTCATCATTGGTACATTAGGTTTGTCTACGGATCTCTTCATTCCTGATTCAGCTCGTTGAGCGACGTTGTTTCATCGTCTGGCAACACACGTTGTTCGAAAATCCTGGTTTTAATTTTGGACAAGAAGACTAACGTTCACTGGCTTGTCACCATTGTTACTATAAAACGTATTACCGAACCGTCCCGAAGGCTGTAAACTGTCGACATGACATCAAGAGCAAGACGTTCATATTGTCATAACACAATATTAAGTGATAAGTATCAACGCCCTGTCGTCTCACATACGGGCATAGGACTCCCTAGTTTGGACCTACAAATGGTTAAGTGTAAAATATGAGTTTAAATATTCAATTATCGTATTGAAATCACATCGTTATACAATTAAGCCCAACATAATTTACCTTAACAAACTTGAGGTATCCTTGAGTGATTCATATCCATGACACCTCGTTAAATACAACTTTTTTATTTACATACTTATCATACTTCTTATCATTTTATGACGTTTTTATTTTAAAAGTTTTGACCTAAAATCACTGAGCAATGTTCCTGATTTCAGGTTTCCAAATCCCTATAGTTTTCGTTGGTTTTTTTTTTTGAAGATCTGTTTTTTATTTTTATTTTTTTTATTTATATATTATCTAAGATTCACGTATTTCTGTAAACTTTTATTAGGTTTGACGCATTTAGTATTGGTATAAGTAGTTTTACAATTACCCAACCGTCTGTTTTGGTTGTTGAAATATATGTATGTATTTTTTTTTAATGTTTGTATTTAATCACTTTCGACGAGTTGTTAAAGTTTTTATAAATGATATAGTTCACTTATGACATTATAGTTCATGTGCAATTTCATGTGGGACAGCTAAATATCTATTCGGAAGCCTTTTGTGGTGTTTTCACATGAGCTGTGTTCAAGCAAAGCAACTTTTAAGACACCGAAACTTCTTTTACGTACTTTTATCGATATCTACATAATCAATAATAATCATTTCCTATCTCTACGATCTCGTGATAAAATTATCAATATAATTGTGATTGGGTTTTTCCTGAATGATTGAAAAACCGCCTTTTTATTATCACGAAGGGCGCCAGGTATCTTTACGGCCCACTTGATGTGAACGCATGTAACAGTAGACCGTTGTAAGTGAACTGCCCACCCTGATTGTTGGATAAAAGGATAAGATATTAGTTTAAGGTCGTTACCTGATAAGAGCATTAGAGCTCTGACTACCCTTCACCACCCTGAAATAGGAAAAAACATATTTTTCCCTTATGTATATTTTACGACAGTTTTTTTTGGGAAGTTTATAACTGGAGACCGCATTGTGCACTTCCACTGTATGATAGTACAAAGTGTTTCTAATACGAACATTAAAATCTAAATATTATAAGAATTATTTTTAATGATTACTAACTTTTGCCAGCGACTTCGTCCGCGCCCCTTTTTATTAGGTGTTAAAAACTTTTATTCAATCTTTATTGGCCGTCTATTTTTGTCGGGCGTTGGAGTCGATAAACTAAATTTAAGACGGTCGAAGTCACGGCGCACGAGTAGCCTTACAAAAAAAAAAACCAGAAGCACTTGAAATTACGATTATCGATATAGTACGCCATCACTAAGCCGTTACTGTTTGTGTTTTTTTATGATAATGTGGTAAATAATCAGTGCTGTACTGTCATCGGTCGCGTGTTGACGTCGCTCGCGTACCGTAATTTCGTTTTCCGAAACTAGTGATGTCACGATCCGAGTCGATATTCTCTCGCACTTTCGATTTCATTAGTGACGTTTTTTGTTAAGATAAATCGGGTAAAGTGTACAAGGTTATTTTTAAGTTTTTTTTTTTTCACTGCTCGCTTGTGCTCCTTTTTATTGTTTAAACGAGAATGACTTCGTACAAAATTATACCGCAGTGGTTTAAGTTGAAATTTATTTTTAAAATAATATATTGTAAATCTATGTGCGTGATTTGACTGTGGCAATTTTAATAGGTTTTGGTCCAATGCTAAGCAAAAATCCTCACAATTTTGTGTAAAACCAACTACATAAGGGTACAATTAAGGTTCGTGTGACAACGACTTTATAACAAAACCTTTGAACATTTCGAAATGAAATCAAAATCCATTGCGTGTCTTTTAGAGCAAAAAATCAGCTTGCAGATTAATATTAGTAAAAATTTTTTTTAAGTTATTAAAGTAACATTAACATTAGGTATTTACATTACCTTAACATTCAGTTATGGTGCCTACACATTTTCTAGATGTTGACTATCGTTTATATTCATTAATTTTATGGGTCGACAAAATATCACATTTCTTGTTCAGTCTTTAACATTGTTGACCGGTTGATTTAGTAATGGATAAAATATCACTGCCGATAAACAGCTGCTATCATAATTAAGTGCTTGATATTTTTTTTGATCGCACTTGTCGATCTACAACTTGTAACCCAGTATACTTGAAATCACCTTAACGTATTAATTCAATTATATAATCTTTATAATTTTACTCATAAAATAATTTTATCTATCCAATTAATAATAATAAATGTAATGAAACAAAATATTACTATCTCAATCTCAAACTGGATAAATTTTGGCATTCTCATTCTTAGTTATCGAGTGCTTATAGTCTCAATACATAGTGGGTAAACCCGCGTTTTAGGCATTGTGCATTATAGATAAAAATGCAGTAGTGGCATCTTACATTTTAGGTACTGAGCTCAAAAAATCAAAAACCATAATATCTATTCATCAATTAGGTTTCTACAAGAAACTCTTATGACCGTCTTCTTGATTCGTTTTGATGTTGCAACCGTTTCCATACAGAAAGACCACCGCACAATTATATGACACGATACTGAGTAAATATATCATTAGAGCATTTAATTTATCATATTCTGTCCGTGGACCTTTATGATGCTTGCACAAAATAGTATCCACAGAACTGTACATTACGTGAACCCTTTTTGCCACTCCACCGCATAAAAAATTAATACTAGACGTCTGTGTTTAGTTTGTATTAAAAGTTTTTTGCCTTCAACCTTGTCACGATCCAAGTCATCCCATGGCTTACGCTTAATTATTTCTCGCTGACCTTATTGTCTGATTCTCATCATCGCTTTTTTGTGCAGTTCGAAATTGTTAATACAAGACAATTTGCCTTGTAAAGGCATTTGGCGAGCAACGGAACAAATCAGGTTAAATGAATGGATGTTTTTTTATGTAAATTTAAAATTATTTTATTTATAAACTCAAAAAGAACAAAGTAGGTATTTTGCTTAGCGTCATCAATTGTCGAAGGTTGGTGTAAATCGAAGAATATTTCTCGAGAGCTAAACCAAAAGACGACACAAAAGGCAGACGAAATTTAGTCATTTGCATTCGTCCCGTAAGTTAATGAGTTCGCTTCACGCTCAAAGTAATTAGTAAAAATTTGTTAGTCCGTTCCGTCCTACACGTTTTGGTCGTATGCCCTTGCGTACAGTTTTGTTCTACAAATTGCCATAATTTTCTGGCTAATTCGGTTGAGCGATTCAGCCGACATTAAGCCTGGGACACACGTGCCGCAACCACTTTGTTATTGTTATGAGCTGAATGAATAATGAGTGAAGCGAAATGTGTCATTAAGTTTTTATAACGTGACCTGTATTGGCTGGAAAATTGTAGAAGCAGTCGTAGCCCAGTAGAACGATCTTTCACAAGATGTTAAAATCGGGCCAACTAGAGAGTTTGACGATGAATTTTCAGTGGTTTAGTGCGGTTAATACCTCCTCACACATAGCAGATACCTATGTACTACAAAGTTTGGAACATGGACAAATAGTACAATTAGGTAGATTCAACTTTAAGAAGAGGGTCACTCATCGAATCCAGCTCTAAGGGGGCAGCATTCGGGAAGCTCCGAGACACTTACTGTCCAAATTTTCTCAGTGCCTCAAAACAAACGTTTGAATATTTTTTTATTTTTATAAATTAATTATTTGACGTACGTTCGATAAGTAACAATAGTCGGAGCACAGATTATGTACTTGAGTTGGAGTTAGGAATGATGATATCCGTAAATAATCGAAAGTCGCAGTATAACTCAAGATAATTAATAAATCTGACACGACGTTAGATTGAGGCTGCAGCTTTAGACCGGTCCCACTGGAAAATTATGGGTTAGGCATACCTATGGCCAGCATTAGACGTCATTCGGCTGAGATGAAGATAATGATGTTGATATACTTATAGTGACAATAGTTTTAGGAAAATTTGGTAACCTTGAAATCATATTGAAAAATACGAAGTGATACGGAGTTTATTTAAAAATATTATTTAAATAAACACTTAGGTGCTATATTTCTGTAATAAGTGGAAGTATCACTATCTAAACTGGTGATCGAACACAGTTTTAAATCCATATATCTCGTATGTGATAGTAAAAGAATGATAAAGTTGATATCGTAGACAAGAGACTTGTCACTGGGTTTTTCCAAATTTTTTTTTACATTTGAGTGACATGTTCAGTTAAAATAGCTGTGTTAGTCAATTCTCGAAGTTTTATCATCAGCAATGCTCCAGCCCATTTTCCTATACCCATTTTGTATTAGTTTTTGTACTTTGTCTTTCCCCCATTGTCTCTAAAAAGAATTACATCCCATTTGCATAGTCCCTAGTGTAGCTTGTGTTTTAAAAAGCTTAGAACGATCGACTGCTGCTATATTTATAGATCACTAGCTGGGGCCTACAACTTCGTCCGCGTTGGGATATGTAAAATATAACATCTGAGAAAATATATAAGTATTAAAATACTAATTTATTTTATCTTCTAATATTATGAAAATACATCTTCATCTGTGACAATGATAGCGCCGCAATTTCAGGGCATTAAGACAATGTTCTTGTATTGTCGGCTAGCTAGCACTTAAAAAGTGGCACAGACAGACAAAATGTAGTGTCGTTTTAATGCAAAATAAATATGAACAGCGAAATCTGTCGCATTGCATTACGACAGCCGTCGTGATAACGGGCACTGATTGTTCGTGATAAAATTATTTCCGCGGCCTTGTTGTTTCTACCATTTTTTTTTAAAAGAAATTCACAGTGAAATAACAGTCAATTGTATTCTTGTAAGATTAATGTCTCACGAGTTTCAATTAAAATAAATTTAAATATGTAACAGTGAAACAAAACGTAACCACAACATTGACAATATGTCTTGGCGATTCTTTTTAGCATGAACGTTTTTCAGTTATAAATAAATAATAGTATTATTAAATTAAATAAATAACGTTGGGCAAGGTTTTTGCTATTTTTTTTTTAAATTTGAAGGTCTATAGGTGATACAAGGTGATACCTTATAACGCCAGCAACGCCACAGGTGCTTCAAGTGCGCTGCCGACTATAATAGGATTAAGGATAAGGAGTTTGCAAGGGCCTAATTTTAATATTACCTATAATTTGAAGTGGTTTAATTTTCTTTATGATAGGTAATGGTCATAGGAAAAGTTATAAAAAGTCATCTGTTATTGGTTTCTTGTCGCCAAACGAACTGCCTAGTTGTGTCATCAGAAAGCAGTGGTCTCTGCTCCCTCACTTCGTAATATTAAAATATATATAATAGCTATTTTTTTCCAAAAACCTGTTTAAAATGACTGATGAATCTAATATATTGTTTGTTGTAAAGGTAATTATAATTGTTTTTATATTTATATTTGAATTGAATTACCGCATTCGCAGATATAACTCTGAAGAATATAATTTCAAATATAATTCTGAAGAAAATATATTCATTTGTACAATTGCGTAGAAAAAGGGTAGAAAAAAGGAAGAAAATTGATCGAACGTGAATCGAACGTATGTGAAATATTTGAAGTAGGGATGTTATACTAAAAATAATGTGGACAAACGTTAATGGGCGCGAAAATTACATCTGGTCCTGAATAATTAATATGAAAAAAAAAAATCCCCCGTTCGTATTTGATGTTCTATCTCCCAAACGGTCCAATCGATTTTAAACAAATTTGCTAATGTGATTGGTTGGTACCAGCTTTTAAGATAGAATTATAATTCATAAAGACGCGCGGACGAAGTCGCGAGCTTTAAAACTTATGCCACTTGAATTTTAACCCTAAATTACATTATCGTAATAAAAAAGTATTTCAACTTTGAAGTATATATTTTTTATCATTCTACCTCACAAATAATGAGGCAAAGTCACCACAGATGTGTGTGTGTTTTCTAATGTGATATGTCGAGTGACTCACGAGGACTTATTTTTTAATCTACACACTATAATGTCACGTTTCATAGCAACGCTTACAATGATAAACAAACACATATAAATAAAACAATGAATGCGGTTCAACGCGGTTCTTATTGTTGTCGCGATATAATGCAATAATACTTTTAGTTCGATATGAAATTTTTCCCGCACCTAACAAATGCGAGAGTGAGTTTGTTTGTTTGTTTGCGTAATGCGAAAATTTGTGCCTGTGACTTCGTCCGCGAGAAAATAATCTTTATCGCTTTGACGACGATGGCGACGCCACAGCGACAGTGGCGCCCAATTTTTATATTTTTAAACGATCCCTCGGGAACCTAACTTTTTTCCAGAATTGAAAGTATCCTTTATGTTAATTCAGGTAATAAACTATATGCGTGCCAAATTTCATCCAAATCCGTTCAGCCTTTTTGTGCGTGAAAGAGTAACTAACATCCATCCTCACAAACTTTCGCATTTATAACATTAGCAGGATGTTCTTAATTGTGCTTACATTTTACACATATATAACTTCTATTTCTAATTCTATTATCCTTTATTATCCTAATATGAAGGTTGACACATCTAATCTATGCTCGTGTCAATAGGCAGCCACCTGTTCGAAAGAACTGATAACATATTATGATGTAGCTCGAACAAATATCGTTCTGGCCGTCTATCGCAACAGAACAAATAACATTTCATCGTGCGTGCTAAATTAAAATTGCACTATACCAGTTTATATCTTATCAATATAGCTCAGAACTGGGACGTGTTTATTTGCCATCTCACTCTTATCAAGGCCTCGTGTTTGCACCCCTTCAAGACTTTTTAATCCTTCGTTTGTTTCTGTACTATTATTATTAATAATATTAATTGTTCTAAACTTTGGAAGTGTCGGTGGATTATCTTATAAAATTTTGTGTACACATTGTCATCAGGGATACAGAAAGGGGTATCCAAACAGGTAGAAAGAAATGCAACGCCTAGACAAAAATGTATGAGCAATAAGGATGAACACCTAAAAAAAAGAGGCACAGACGTAGTCGCGGTTAAAGTCTAGTATTAGGTGGGAATATAAGGGGAAAGCAACTGCGTCTGTCTCTAAAATGACAAGAGTGAAAAACCTTATCTATGAGAGGTGAGGGAAACCTTTATCTATGAGAATATAAACTAATATGTGATTTTGTAAAATATAAACTATTTAGTCAATGATTGAACAGTTTTTTTACGTCTACGAATCACATGCTTTCAATAATACGGATCAATTTCAAGTGTAAATTGATCATTAAGGCAGATCACGCGGACAATAGCTTAATAGAGCAGTACACTCAAAATATATTTGAATGACCATAACAAAGCAGCGTGTCCTATCTTCTAATATAAATAAATATTTTGTACTTTGGAAAGAGAGAATTGGACTTCGACGAATAGGAATAGATCAAATATTTCTGATGAAACTGAAAATTAAAAATATATCCTATTTACTTGTACCATGTGTATTAAAGATTAGGCGCTATACACGCTGTATTTCGTAGTCATAAATCGGGCCGCCTGTCTGGCTGAAGTAATCATCCCTTTACATAAGATCACTGAGAAATTTCGGTGAGTGAGTATCTAAGGGATCCCAGAGCCTATTTCCATCCCTTCCTGATCCCTTCCCACCCTATATTAAAGTCGGTAGCGCGTTTGCGGCACCTGTGGCCAACTATTATTATATATTCTGAGCTATATGGCGTTGCTTATGTTAATAGTAGACAGTAACCACCTGCCTTACGACCTTTACAATAAAAAACTCATTGTGTCCTCTAAATATTGTACATATTGAGTTTTTTTTTTCTTCATTAAAATGCAGAAATGCTAGCTGCCACTTAATAATGGTTGTGAAGTCCTTAGATAATTTAAGTGGTCATTTCGTTGAATGGAAAGCTATTACGCTCGACATTGTCGCGTGAATGTGCTAGCAATGTTTCTCTATTGCAACACTATTGTTTACTCTGAACGAGTACTTGTACATAGTTTTGTAATTTTATTTTCGTTTTAAACGCTAACGTTCACGCATACTACCTAGTTAGTATTGGCAGACTGACGATCCATTTGATGGTAAGTGGCTACCGTCATAAACACACGCAAAGCCTATAAAGGAATGTAAGTGCGTAGCCATCGTTGTTAAGATAAAAAATAGGGAATGTGGGATTAGGATTATTGTATCCTGTTTCCACTCAATGAAAATACTAATCATTAGGAGCCTGCGGCTCTCCACAGGCCTTTACCAAGGATATAAGCCTGTTGGATTACACTACACACGGTTTTCTGCAATTTACATCCAGCGCTTATCCAAACAAATTTCCAATAATTTTTGGTCTTACAAAAAGAAAGTTAAAAAATTTTTTTTATTACCATTAAGTTGATATTTTTTTTATCATCTTTTCATGTGTGTAGTTTTTTAACGGATTGTTTATTATAATATATTAATTAGGATTTGGTTCTTTAGATAAGATTGGTATCCTTACATAGTATAAATTGAAATCGCTTTCCGCGTCTGTCTGTTTGTATATCCGCTAAATCCTCCTAATTTTTATGTACACAAACCTCCCTAGGAGTTTATATAAAAATTGCATCCCGGGTGAAGCCGAGAGCGAGCCGCTAGTTATGTATAAATAAGAATATTATTTCACAGTGGTGTTCTTTGTTCTGCAATGTTTTGCAAGGAAGAGACATAAACGGGTTATCCAGTTTATAACTGCGGAACGTAGTTTGCCCTGCCTTTAACTAATCAGAAAAGTTTGTAATAAATATTTCAAATTAAATTAATATATATATATAATTTTCTTAGTTGCGTAAAAGTAAATGGACAATGAACGATATCAATAACATGTTTTTTTTTTATGTTACCAGTGGTACTCTGTTCAAACAGATCTGTCTGTATATTCCCTAAACCTGATTAACATTAAAAAATGTTATTATACTTACATTTAACGTGGCACTTGTTTATTGTTTATCGGCCGCTACTAACCTAAATAAATAAGATACCTAATCAAATATCTACTTTGATTTTTTTAACACAGATTAAGCCCATTCATTATTTATTGAATTTTGTTTCAACAAATTCGTTTGAAACAAAACGATAATTGACTGTGACGTATATAATATCATAGGTAGGTAATTAAAAAGAATTCGCATTGCAGAAAATAATAACAAATTACTTTTTTTTTTTAATTGTTATTGCAGAATCGTTCACCGCGTGGAACCCAAAAATGTTAAACTTAGTTGTTGTTTTATTGGCTTTAGTCTTTAGGTCGTCAGACAGGCTGACAGGTGACAACAGTTGCCTATTAAAAAACCTGTTAGGATAAAGTAAAACGGTCAGGACAGGGATAGGCTCCAGAATTTCTTACGCGTTGTGTGATGTTATTCACGAAGGTCTAAGACCATCACTGCGGCTCACAATTCTCCCAGCCACGTCATAAAATAAAAACATTCGTAGCGCGCCGATTCTTTTCGTCTCGTCGCGAGCACAATATTAAGTAGAAAATTCCTCGCCACAGTTTGCTTTGACAATATCAAAGCTTGTACTCTGTTATCACACCTTATCACAATCTCAACAATCAGGGACACGTCGCGTTATGCATCATCATTCATCATCCCGAAATCTTGACATGATTTGGCGCCGACGTGCCATTTTGATAATAACTATCGCGATGTGACTTATCGTAAAGCCGTTTTGCGTAACGTAATGACTTATGTAACCGTGATTTTTCTTAGTGATATTTCAAAGTAATAAACTAATATTACTAATTTGAATTTGAATACATTAAGGGCTTCTGTTTATTTGATAATGTTTTCATTATAAAATTCTTGTGATTATTCGTGAAAGAAAAGTTTTTAATGTAAGTTGGATATAGTAACAACCTTTGAAAAGTTATATGTTATATATTAGTGACAACAGCTAATACCAGGGTCACTCCAACCTGTGAGTTTACTTTAAAGCTTACGTCGTTAAGCGTTAAATAGAATTTTGTAAGGGTCGAGAATGAACCAGAAAAATATAACTAACTTCATATTGTGACTGTCTTATGCTGATGTACATGTCTATGGGAACTTATTATTTGGATAAAACTCATATAAATACGATACACGCAAATCTATTTTTTATTTTTAATAATTAATCAGAGTGCTATTCATTTAACATTTCGATGTTGTCAAACCAAAATATGCTATATTGTACATTCTTTTGAGATTTCAACAAATGACCTCAATGCCTTATCTGTCGTACAAAAAACTGCTAAGTGCTTATTAGCACTATTTATCGAACCTCTTAATAAAATATAGTATGTTAAGCAGCTACAATCGGTTATGTGCAAAAATCAAAATAATGAACTATTAAATGTTTATGTTTAAAAGACAAATAAGTTAACATGTAACAATATTAAATTTCAAATAAAATACTTTTTTTTTTTAAATTAACCAAGTAAAATTTTCAGTCAAACTTTTTTTGTTGATCTCTCGAATTAATCACGATCTATGAATGCATAAGTAAGATTGCGTATACGCAGCAGTATTGATGATCAATAAAAATCCTATGTCTGCCCTTATCGAATCCATTCGGCATATCTTATCTTATTAATTTCACAGTGACAGTGCCAGTGGCCGGTTAACGAACAGTGATTCCATTAAAACAGTATTAATGACATAGTGACGTTTTGTACAGTAGTTTTACAGTGAATACAGTGAAGTGAAAAATGAAAAGTGTTCTGACACGAGTGGTGTGATGCGATGACGATGATTGTGAGGTGACACAGAGAACAGCCGTCGTGGCTGTTTGGTGAAGGATCGTGCAAACATTCCGTTACTAAAAGTGCTGACCCAGGGCCCTACGGACAGGAGCAAAGAACTTTGCAAGATGACAAAGGGCCCTAGGAAAGTAAAACTAGTCATTGTAGTCAACAATAAGAAAGAGTGAGTATTATATATACTTAATATTATGTTTCTTTCTCTCTTTCAATATGTGCATTTCCATAATAGAACTGTTAAAAGATATGGTGGTTATTTTCTGTTGTGAAGACCTCATCTTCGCTACACGGCTAGATTTAATATAAACACATTTAATAATAAATAATGTATAAATAAATCGTTAAAACTAAACACACCAATTTTATGCCCCCCAAATAATTACTCATACGAGTATCCTTGTGTTATGGTATAAACATACAAAGGACGAGTTAATTTTGAAAAGTTCATTTCCAAAGTTAGTCCTGCCAGACCATAGACATTCGACTCCCAAGATCGTCAGAACCCCGTAAGTTTTATTAAATTAAATTGAAGCCGCTGTCCGCGTACACCTTCTTCTAAACCGCCCATCAGTTTTCACTAATGGGAGAGAGCGACCAATGAGAATCAGAAAAAAAATTACATCCGTGCGAAGCCGTATGCGGGTCGCTAGTTAAATGTAATTTAATTTTTATGCATATTAAAAAATCTTGTTAATTAAACTAAGCAACAACTGAATGGTCACCTTGCAAACGCCGGACGTAAACAATTTTACACCTATTACACGGCTTAATTAAGTTCAGATTGCGATAACATATTAGCATATAATGCTTACAAGTATCACATCACAACCCGATCCATTCATAAAACGCTCATTCATGCGGTTTTGTTTATTCAAATAAACATTTTAATAGTATGTTTGTCTTCTTTTAAATAAATAAAAAAATTGTTTATCTAATAGAAGACAAACATACTACACTGATTTTTATATATAATAGGATTGAGGTTAAGAATTTAAGGAGAAGTTTAAGGTTAATGGAATGGATCTCTTTTCTTGAATCTTTTTCTCGTACTCTTTTCTCTGCAGTAATACAGACAGGGAAACTCATTAGTGACTATTTTGAAGTTCGATTAATGACTCGAGAATTCTAGAACTGCGTTTCGCACTCATTCGGGCAGCCCGTCTGGCGGCAGTAACAACCCCCTTACAGAAGACCACCGTGAAATAACTGGATGTGTATTGTTGTGTTTCAATGAGTGAATAAGGGATGACAGAGTCCATTTCCAATCCCTTATGGTGAATGGTTATGCTTATGGTAAATCACATTATGGTCGGCAGAGCTTTGCTTAATGTTATAGGCGACGGTAGCCACCTACCATCAAGTCGACCGTCAGCCTGTCTGTAGATTTTAAAATTTAAAAAATATAGGATGTCTCAATGACAAATTGTCATATTTAACATTTTAGTTTCCCAAGACGCGACGCGCCCTGAATATCTATTCAGAATTTAATTCTCTATCTTTAATCTATATGGTTATAGTTTTAGACAATTCGTAGAAACAAGGGGAAGGTTATAGGCTATTTTTAAACTTATCATGCAGACGAAGGCAAGTATTATAAACTATTAGCGACCCGATGCATTTTTTTTATATACATAAACTTTCTTCGTTTATCTCTCTTTTCATTAGTGAAAGCCGTTGGGTGGCTTAGAAGAAGTTAGCGGAGAAACAGACAGAGGCTTACAGCGACTTTATTTTATAATCATAATCATCATCATCATCATCATCAGCCTGTGTATTGCTGGATGTAGGCCTCTCCCAAGGCTCGCCACCACGAACGTCTTCTGTTTTTCGCATCCAGGCGCTTTCTGCGAAGCCCTTAGGTCGTCCGTTCATCTGGCCGCAGGGCGTCCCACGCTGTTTTATAATGTGTATAGAAAAAAAAAACTACACAATTATGCCTTAAACGTACATCATGTTTCGAACCTTTATATATTCAATTATCACAATAGCCTAGGTGTGTTAACAAGAAATAATATAGTATAAATGAGATGTTATCAATGCAAACACGGAAACTCGAAGGGAGGTATGTCCAGTCAGTGTGAGTGGCTGATGATAGCTCTGCCCTTGGGTCATCGGAAGAGCGTCATTTGATGCGCCGATGGAAGGTCTCGAATGGTGCAAGTCACAAGAGGTGTGGTCAAAGCGGTTGTCACGATATCTGTAATAACCGTGCTATTATTTAAGGCGATACCGATACGGCAGTGGAAAAAGTAGCACTTTTGTTGCAAATGAATTTGAAAGCATGCCAATTTTTTCTGTAACTTACATAAACTATGCCTTCCTCGTTATTCGTTCATTCCTATCAATGAAAACCGTATTCTATATTGAAGTTCAAGTAAATAGTGAAACAGACAGAGGCGACTTTATTTTATAACTAGCTGTTGCACGCGACTTCGCCCGTGTAACTATATAAAATATAGCCTATGTTACTCGTTGATAATGTAGCTTTCTATAGGTGTTTTTTTTTTTTAAATCTGTCCAATAGTTTTTAAGTTTATTCATTACAAACAAAAATAGAAATATTTTCTCTTTATATATTAATACTAGCTTTTAAGTTGAACCAAATGAAATACTTTTTGGCAAAAACCAAAACATAATAAGCATTTGTAATACAATGCGATGACATCAGATGTCGCTACGCGATATTACTATTGGCCAGCTCCCGGCTACGCGCGGATTCAAAATAAAAACTATCCTAACTTTTAAGTTGGACCAAATTACACATAGTTACGAAGTTTTATCAAAAAAGTAAAACTATGCTCGACACTTGCAATCGTGCTTTTTAAATCAATAAAAAGGAATAATCGAGTTGCATGCCGATCATTTAATGCCCGCTCTTCACTTAGCCCGTGAATCGCGCGCGAAAGTCGCGATAGAGCGCGAACGCTAAGTGTGGAGCCGTTTCGCATATTCTTCGCTTTGTTCCCCGATTTTTGTCGGTTTTTTGTTCCGCGTCAAAGGGAGCGCGAAGCGCGTGGAAATTTACTGTGCAATTATCATGAACCATTGCGAGTGTGGAGTCATGATTAAATACATCGCGAAGTATCGGCAAATTCGCGCCGCAAAATCGCGCCGCAAAATCGCGGCGTGATCCGCGGACTAAGTGAAGAGCGGGCTTAAGACGTTAAAAAACACAGACATCATGGCCTCTTTAAATATTTATTGATGAGTCACATGAGACGTCGTCTCTTCAGTTTCCAGCGATTCATTCTTGTAATTTAACTGCGATTGAGGCGTTCTTCATATAGACTGACCTCTTCCTCCCGACAAATAATAACATTCAAAGATTTATGAGTTATTCTTCACAGTAAGTTTTTAAAAAACACTCAGTCATGATATATTCTTACTGGGCGCTAACTTGAAAACTATCAGTTTATTTTACGATGAGACGTGACATATATGATATATTTATAATTAAAAATGGATCGCTACAACTGTTGCTAATGCTAAGCTCAAAACTCGTAAACGAATTGGACATTTTTAATTTTTTTATTTTCAATTTTTTTTTTCACTTAAAGAATATTCATCCTAAATTCCTTTTTTTTTTTAAATATTAAATTTAAATAAATATTATGCACTGTATTTTTATCTAAATTTTTACTCTATGACTTTGACTTTGACTTAAATAACGCTTATCTGCTAGTCCTCGCTTTCAACACGTGTCGCTTGTACCACATGAAAATTAACATGTCGATTATAATAACCCCCAGTGTATAGGAACCGTACCACGTAATGTAATAATCAGATCACGGCAATAATCATTCTGATTATGATAACGATTGTTTAGACGTCACAATATTATGATAAATCCGTCAGTTGTAATTTACTCTATTTGGGTTGGTATTTTAGTTTTTTCATGTTTTTCCTTTAACTTTCTTATTCAGTTGCTAAGCTTAATTGCTTTGTGATATGACTTTCTATAACATAAAAAGTTTAATCGCTTGAGACTGAGTAGTTTACTGAAAACTACCCTGTTATGGAGATGTTATGGGATGTTATAGAGATGAAATGTTATATAGGATGTTAATATTGGGTATGACCTCAATGTTAAACTTTCATACAATATAAACAACTAAATCTATATTTATATCTATACTAACTGACCAACGTTGTTTTGCCATACACAAATTTTTTTGGAGTGGACAACCCTTATCACTTAGGGGTATAAAAAATAGTTTACGACCTATTCTCAGACCTACAGAATATACACAAAAAATTCATAAAAAATCAGTCAAGCCGTTTCGGAGGTGTTTGGCTGTGACACGAGAATTTTATATATATATATAAAGTATAGATCTTCCAAATCTTTACAATAGGCTATGTCCCGCAGTTTCATCCTACGTTTAATTTAAATTGCCCAAGGCGGCTCTTCTCGGTAATTCTCGGTAGCCTATATAACAACAAGAATCGAGCTTTCAAATTCAAAAAAATATTTTAGATAAAATCCGACTAGATTAGCGCATTACACAAAACAAACAAATAAAAAACTCTTCAATTAAATCTTATTATTAAATTTTAGTTACTATAAATAATTATACTCTCTATCTATACATATAATAAAATAAAATCCCTCTCAGCCTCTGTCTGTTTTCCCGCCATTTTTCCGCTAACTTAATAAAACATGAAATGCAATGAAACAATTCTTTTTTTTTTATCTAATGCGACATTATAGCTTTGTAATAGGTTGACAATTCGCTGCTTAAATTCAAAAGTACCACAAATCAAAAAATTCCAAAAATGTTATTATTGCAAAAATACAATCCTTCATATTGTATGTAGCAAAAAGTGGAATAAAGGTTGTTTTATTCCATATTTAGTATATTTTTATCATTTTTTTATATATATATTCAAAAGTAACTTACATGCTTATATCTCATCTAGTATTCAGTTTATTATAAAAGTACTTAAAACAGTTAATGCTACTTAAAAATATGCTTCTAACGATGTTAATATGCGTATATTTGATATATATATATATATATATCTAATAAGAAAAAAATAGACAATTTTTTTTTTTTATTTTTTTTTTCGATTATCTAGCTAGCTCTCCTGTAAAAAAGTGTAATTGTGATTTGTGATACTTTTGAATTTAAGCAGCGAAGTGTAATTGAATTAATAGTAACATAAATAATAATTTAACATCTTTTACTATCCTAAATATTGTGATCACATATTATTGTTAATATTATACTCTTGTTAAATGAATTTTTGAATACCTTTGATAAAAAGGTGAAACATGATGTTGTTTTTGTAACACCTTACTAGGTACCACGTTTTAAGCAAATTTAATATTATATAAATATTTTTTTTTTTTATTACAAACAGTCTATAGTATAGTCTATAGCGAATATGAAGGCTACCCTTTATTCTACCGTATATGACGCGCGTCTGTGGTAAAATAGATAATCGTGATTCTGTATACGGAAGTGACAGTTTCCCATGATTAAGTACGTATAATGATAATGGAGGCATATGGAATGGAAAAATAGGTATTATCATTAATGACTGATGAAGAATGTGTAATGGAAAAAATTATACGTCATTGCGATCTTCATAAATCATTCTTCGCCTTCTTCCAAATTATCTGTCCTTAAGATATGTAACCCGTTCATTGCCTAGATCATCTTAAAATTAATATTAAAAAAAAAAATCAACGCCTGAAGAAAAAAAGGCAGCAATAAAGATTTAATAAATGTTTTAATACCTAAGAATAAAGTCTAGTTTTTTTTTTTCGTAGTTTAATTCATAAGAAAAAAGAAAAGTCGTTGGCAAAAGTTATTTACAAATATAGTTCCACTTAATATTGTCTAAAACATTTATATCTCATGTTTCGATATTAATATAAGTATATAGGTACATTTATTATCAAAACATGTATTTTTATATTTTTTATCTGGATATGTCTGACTTTAATCCCAAGGCATTTTATCGTCTATATACATACAAGTAATCTGATATATTATAAGAAACATTTTTATATAAAATAAAATCTTAAAATAACTTCTATAATATTCATTTTAGATTATAAGTTAATTTAACTTAACTTTATTATATAACTTAGCTTTATAACATAACTTTATTTGTAAATGTAAATGAGGTTTATTCACATAGAAACTACTCATGATTTTGATGAGAGTTATATTATATTTAGTTAATATAGGTAGTCTATAGTTATAATAGTTAGAATATTACGTTTGTAAAGATATGCGAAGTGCGGAAAGAGTCACAGGCAAAAGCTCCTTTAGCAAAAGATTTTCTTCTTTAGCTATCGAGTGGTGTAATTAAATTTTGGATGTATATGATATATATGTATGTATACGACATCAAACTGTATCCTCCGATTTTGTTACCATCACTTTTCTGAATTACCTCCCACAATGGAAGCAAATTTAAATACACTTTTACGTCAAAAAACCCCCAAAGTCGTAACGTCATACATGTTGTGACGGTTTTTATTTATTTATACAGACAAATTAGCTGACCCTGCAAACGTTGTTTTTCCAAAAAAAAATATTTTTGGGGGTGGGCCACCCTTATCACTTAGTTAGGGGTATAAAAAATAGTTTACGACCTATTCTCAGACCTACCGAATATACACAACAAATTTCATAACAATCGGTCAAGCCGTTTCGGAGTAGTTTGGTTACAAACGCTGTGACACGAGAATTTTATATATATAGAAGACTAGCCGGTGCTCGCGACTTCTTCGTCCGCGTTGAAAAAAAAAAAAAAAGCAATATAACACTTTGTTGCTATAACACTTTGGCCAGGCGTTAGTTTCTTATTATTTATTTATCCCTCGGGAAGTCTTTTTTTTTCGGATGAAAGGTCCTTTCTGGTGTCCCAGACAACATGTATGCAAAATTTCATGGTGCACAATTCAGTGGTTTTTGCGTGAAAGAGTTACATACATCCTTACATCCAAACATACTTTCGCATTTATAATATTAGTACGGAAGTATAAATATAATAGATGTTAAATCCCATATCTAATTAGATACGTGATTAAATTTGGAATGTCCCAAACAATGTGGAAATTACTAAATCAAAAAGTGTAATATTATATCTTTATAGGTTTATGATTCAAAAATACATAGTATATCTGATTACATAACTCGTACTAATACAAGGGCGCCACGCTGGCAACTTTAATCTTATCGTCACTGAAAACAACGATGCACTGAAGCGAGGAAAAAATGATTTCTTTCTTATGTTGGTGATAGCGTGGTGATGATAAATTTATATCATGTACGTATGTACTGTTTGGACTGTGTTTATTATTGCGTTACTATGTCAGTAAATAGTAAATACTTAGCATACGTCACTTACGAAGATTTAAACCGCACATATTTTTCTAGAACGTATCTTATCAGTATTGAGATTGGGATGAAATACTTCAGACGCTTCAGTGATTGTACAGCGTGCGAATTCCGCAACCATAAGCTGTTCTCGCCGTGTCCCTTATTCTTTATCTTGTTAGAATCGGCAGTGAGCTTTCAGCACTCTGAATATTGTATACTAGCTTGTTGCACGCGACTTAGACCGCATAACTTTATAAAATATAGCCTATGTAACTCTCGCTGATATTGTAGCTTTCTATAGATGAAATAATTTTTATGTACAACAAAATTATTTTAAAGTCTAGTGTTGAGATTGTGAATTATTTATTAAAATGATTAAATATTTTTATGCGGGAAAATTAAACCCAGTTAAAATTGTTATTTAAATTATGCTCGCAAGGATGACTGCGGACCAGATTGCGGACCTAAATTGTAGATGACTCCAATGGCATTTTTTGTAAAATAAAGATAGTATAGTAAATAGTATATTATACATGGAATGGGTATTATTTACCTTACATCAAATAAGGTAGTTTTAATTTTTTTATATGTTGGCACTTACTGATGAAATAGTAATGACAAATCCAATTTTTATGTATATGTATGTTTTTAACGATATATATTTCGTACACATGTCATGTCTTCACAATTGCATTTGACAGCTATGAAACTCTACACTGTCAACTTCAATTTGTATACAAGTGACGTGAAAAGTCATTTAAGATTGCGTTCATTACACATTTCTCTCGCCAACAACTAAAGTAATCACTATTTACTAAGCACATACTTGAATTAAAACTAAGTATATACTTACACACATAGTAAACCAATTACATACTTAAAACCAAGTAATGGAACCACGGTTTGATTAAGTGGTCACAGGTTTGGAAAAACTACCGCTCATTGTGAGGTCCCCGAGATGGCTACCTCCACGTCAAGTACGCCGAGGTACCGACCCCGCACTGGAGAACCGCAGTAGCTAGCAGATGTCGTGTCATAACGTTCCCGCGACCCCGTCCATCTTCAGCCGCGCTAGAAAGTCGTTGGGTTTTATCCGGTAGGAGTCCGGCATAACCTCGCAGCGTTCCCTAAGCTGCCGGATATCCACGAGGATTTTCATAGGAACAATATTAGTTGCATATAGCACGATGTGCTCCGTAATATGGCAGGTCCATGAGGTTCGTGGTAGAGATCCGTAGTGGCATCAATCATCCTTACTACGTTAGTCATGGATACCATACCATAACCTACTTTTTTTACACCTTTTTTTTTTTTTTTGGATAATATATTTTAGTATTACTTTAATCTATCATGTGATTCTATACAATTCATGGGGATCAGCCCACTCGCATTCGATCATCCACTAGATTGACAGCTCATATTTAAATCCCAACCTTATCTCTTTCCGGGGCCGCAAAAATTTTAATATTAAACGTTATAAATGTCGATGTTGTTATGCCAAAGCTATACATTATATTATTATTTTATTCGTCGTGATCTTCCGCAGCGTTAACGCAACGGTCACGCAGTCCCCACAGCAAATAAACCACGACCTCGGTTTCATGTTAATTTGTAGTCAACATTGTTGTCATGTTAGAGCTTTAGTGCCCAAAGAATTGTGTCTAAACGTTATGTAAGTAATTCAATTTGTTTTGTGGCGAGACTGTGCGTTATGAGCTGTGACGTCTTGAATTAATCCTTGTAGCGCTTTGCTCCATTTTCCATGCGATTATCTTCTGACTGATCTAGCGACAGATTCGAATGTATTGTATGTACTATATCAGTCTCTTTGTTAACCTATATTATACTGCAGTTAAGTCCGGATTTTTCTCTGTATCTCTCGATCTAGAAAGTGAGCCAAGAGACACACTCCGATTCCCAGTCTTTTGGGTGGAGCCCGTCATGAGGCAGTAACAGAACACAATCAGGAAATAAAGGCATGTGAGGTATTGTGATCCGCTAGGACCGGAAGGTTCTCGAGTGGAGAGCATGGACCGGCGAGCGTAGCGCAGGACGTCCACCCACAAGGCGAATAGACGACGTGATAAGGGCCGCCTTTTAAACAAAATAAACCGGATTAAAATCGATTCATCTGCTTGGGAGCTACAATTCTATAGGCATACACACATACAAAAGACACACAGGTCAAACTTATAAAACCTCGCTTTTTGTGTCGCCCAAAAGAAAGAAGCCAGCTAAAAGTAAACCGTTTTTCTCTTCGTAGTTATAGTGTTCTCGTCCCATCTGATGTTTGTTTGTGTACCTTGCATTTTTATTTTTATATTGGTGAAAATTTGGCAACGGTTATACAATAATTGAGGGAGGCCTATACAGCTTTCGCTCTGTTTGCTAATGCTGGACAAGCGTTTTGAGGTGTCGTCACTTCATACAACATTGAGGACGCGTCCGTTTTCGCCCGCTACTTTGAATAATAAAATTCGCAAATTTTTTGTCTTGTGATCCCTTGCGAGGTCGTCCTGTGACACTTAGTAGGCTTTTACTGTGCGTGTTTTTTGGCTATATATTTTTTATCTATAATCTATATTTACTTTTTTATACTATTGTTTGTCCTGGCTGACTATCAATGCACAGCCAAAACTACGTCTAGAAAGCTGCTAGACCTAGCAGAATAAGGGAACAACCAGTGGCTACCAAGAGGAATCTGGCCACTCTTTTTGGTGGAGTACTGGCAAGACCTAAGGGCACTGTATGCATAATATCAGACCTCGATCTTCGTTTGTTTTTGAGTTATTCACGATAATATCGCTGAAACGCTGAAATGCAAGATAACGCTGAAAGTAACTTCATATTATACTACGTAAGGATATTTAAATTTTATTTAAAAAAATAAAAATTATTCTCGCAAAAACTACTGAGCTACTTAAACTTCACAGTAAATATAGTTTATACATCAGAATAACACATAGGCTATTATTTATAAAGATATTCGGACGAAGTCGCTAGCAAAAGCCTAGTGTTATATATTTTACTCAAAACGTGCATTCAAAGTTTTCTGTCTTAAATATTTAAGTTGCTTATTTAAGGATTTAAATTGCTTAATATTTCTTATTCTTTTTATTGGTATCGCCAACAAATGATGTTGAAAAGAAAATTTGTGAATAATCTTTTAGTATAAATTGCCTTTCTACAAAGATTGTAACAGCGCAAGTGTGTGCGGTAACGCATTTTTTTTTTCTAGAGATTTATTTAGGACATAAATAAAAGAAATCTAATTGTCTGAATCCAAATGCGCCTAACCTTTCTGTGTACATATCTCGTATATATGCAAAGACATACATGTATACATATGTATGTATATGTGTGTCAGCCATTCGCCCAGTAACGAGTAGACCTTGACCGCTAATTCAACCAATATCAACCACACGCTCACATGAATAAAATGATTGTACATTATGACCCCTATTGCGTACGCAATAGAGAAAAATAATTGCTAATAAGTCGGCGTACACACGAATGACGATTGATTGTGAAGCCGACTGCTTTTTAATTGGTCAGATCCTTTTGAGTGACGCCGTGATATTTGTCATTAAACACCACACCACACCAAAAAGTCTACAAGGAATTCAACCGACAAAATTTCTGATTCAAAACAAATCCATTTAATACTAATATTGTAAATGTAACTTCGTCTGTTTGTCTGTTACCTTTTCACGCCTTAACAATTCACCGGTGATAATGAAATTGTCAGGGAATACAGGAAAGGGCATAAGGGTACCTTTTATCCAGGAAAAAGTACTGTTCCCGAGGGAAAAATAAAAATCCAACGCATGTCAAAACAGCTACTTATAACAGCATTAAAGATTGAATAAATTATTGCACATTACACATTTATTATGTCACGCCGTTTATTTTTTAAAAGAGTTGTTTCTTTTAAAGAATGACAATGTTGGACATTTCATAAACGCAATGTACCTTGCCACTGTAGTGGTCGTATTCCTGAAAAAAAACATGCAGACAATAAAAAATTCTAACATTAAAAACAAATAAATTAGTATCACTAATTGTAATTCGCAAAATAGTTTTTTTTTAATTTGATAACTGTTAAAATATAAAGTGTTATTTCAAAGTATTATAATAGTTTAATAGAGATATATTTCAATGTACAGACAGATGTAATAATGTGCAATTTATTTCAAAAGCATTTTATTTTCGAAAAAATAATAACAGCGTTTTCTTCTTGTTCCAGCCCGCCTACGTTTAAGACGTTAACGCCGACGTCTCGCACACAGCTCAAGCAGCAGTTGATGCGAGAGCACGCACAGGAGCAGCTGCGCAGAGAATCCTTACAAGTAAGCATTCTTATGAAATCTCTGTCCCCATCTCTCTCTCTCTCTCTCTCTCTCTCTCTCGCTTTTTCTTCCCCCCCCCCCCCCCCTCTGCCGTTTCAGTCCTAAAGTCCCGCTCGACTGACATCGATAGATGAAGATATCATGTAGCACCAACTTTCATAGGGTTTTAGTGATATTAAAGCTAATAGGCGTCTTTTTATCCCTTAGGTCAGAGATTATCAAACTTATTTCTTTTACAGCCCCCTTTGGAAATCAACTATTTTTCAGCGCCCCCAATTAATTATTTTTCACGAAACCAGTAATGAAAATATAAGAATTATTACGAGCTTTTATATAGGATTTAAATACAGCACGCCGATTGCTACCGGATTGCACCAATAGCGTTATTTTACAAAAACTTGTTACAACTTGATTGCCGACGGCGTACGGGCTATCCTACGAAATCTATGTTAAGTATTTTTAGTTTTTATACCATAATACAGGGCAGAAATATAAACTAATTATTCGATATTAAGTAGTAGGTAAGTTTTAATTTTAGTGAATTTTAAAATATAAAGTTAATGCAATTACAAATCAACCATCGCCCCCCTAAACCACGCCAATGCCCCCAATTTTTTTCTGGGCCCCTTAACGCCCCCCTCTAGAACTCAACGCTTCCTGCGTTATCGCCCACTTTGAGAAAGACTGCCTTAGGTAAATGTACATTTATATTGAACTCCAAAGATATTGAATAAATCCGCGGCGGGTAAGATTTAACCCCGACTAAGGGTGAAACCACATTAATTATAGTCGGCAAAAGTAGATTTTTTAAATTAAATTTTAATTTTCTTTAAATTGAATTAAAGAGATCGCTTTCTACCTTGCAAGTTACCAGGCAGCGTGTTTTTTTAGTTAGATCATAGATTTTTTTTAGAAAACTTATGATAGGGAAGTAATGAAACAAAAAATATAGTTTAGAAATTGAACTATTATTTATTGAATATCGTTTTTTTTTTTTTTTTTTCAATAGAATACCAACTGATCCATATTCTAAGACAATGTAATCAATTTGAAAACAACTTTCATCCATTGAATCAAATAATTGAACATGAACTGTGACATTTAGAGCATGTGCGGTTGATCAAGTATACAAAACTCATACAGTACAAATTACCATACTGGTTCTACGCCTCGGTTACCTTTAACACCACACAAGAGCCTGCATGGGTGTTATTAGTTATTGCAATTTAAAAAAGATATTTATCGACTCGGCAATAAATAAAATGTATTCTCATCATCGGTGCGAATTTTTCTGGGAACTTAAAAAAAAAAAATTCGATTATCTCAATATAGTATCTGAAGAAATTATCTCAATATAGGTAACCGAATATTCGTACACGAAATAAAATTTCTTAAAACATAACGTTAATTCTAAAATGTGCTTTTACATGTTTAAAAAAGGTGAAAATTGTGAAAAAAAAAATCAATATTATATAATAATAAATAAATAGAAAATACAAATACAAAATAATTTATTTATATACTTAAGCCTAGGTACAAAAAATGTGTAGGGGGCCTTCTATTAAGTATAAAAATTCTTGTATCAGGAGACTGTCGCTCCTCCAACACCGCATTTAAATCTTAGGCTAATTTAGAATACAAAAAATAGATGATGCAGTAGAATAAAAATAAAATGTATAAGTATATGTGTGTGTGAATGTGTATTCGAAGTAGTATTTTCTAAGTATATAAGTTAAGTGTAGCTTTTAATCAAATAAGTGATTAGATAATGAATATTTAATTTAGTTATTTATTAACTAAATTAATTTAGTAATTTTATTTTATTTAATTTAGTCTTTAATAAATAAAATTAAGAAATATTAAAATGCTCAATGGAGAGAGAGGCATTCATATAAAATTCTACTACCGCGATGGGCATAGACATCTCTTCTATTTGATGAGTAAAGCGTGTCAATGAAACCAATTGTTATAGCCATATTTCTTGTCGGTTTCAGGCACAACAAGCGGGTCAGTCCAAAGATGAAGAGAAGAAGCGATCATCACCGACAGAGGTGCCGCGGGTGGTCCCTCATGTCGAATTACCTCCACAAGTTTTACAGGTACACAATAATTTAATAATTTTGATCGTCTAAAATCGTTAAACGATTTTATAAGTAGCAAATCTTATGTTAAGTGTGATTCATCATCTCAGCCGCAGGACGTCCACTGCTGGACATAGGCCTCCGTCGTAATTTTCCAATAGGACCGGTCAGAAGCAGCCCTGGATCCAACGTCGACCCGCTGCCCTTATCATGTCGTCTGTCGACCTTGTGGGTGGACGTCATGCGCTGCGCTGGCCTACACACGAGAAAATTCCGGCACCAGACTCTTCGTACTATGTGTCCTGCCTATAGCCACTTCAACTTACTGATCCGCCGGCTTATGTCGGTAACCTTCTTACGTCTACGGATCTCCTCATCTCTGATGCTGATCTACCGTAGACCTTGCGTAGACCGCCGTAAACCTTCAGGCCTCAGTGGCCGTCGTCTATCCGTACTATGTATTCTGCCGACTGCCATTTCAACTTACTGAACATAGCAGTGGTTGCTATATATATGATATTTATATATTTTCAGGTGCGAACAGTTCTGGAGAATCCCACCAGGTATCACGTGATACAGAAGCAGAAGAGTCAAGTGAGGCAATACCTCAGTGAATCCTTTCAACCAAATGTGCCACAGGTGAGTGATCTATGGGTCATTTGTCTATACTAATATTATAAAGAGAGAATATTTGTATTTTTGCTTGCAATGAATAAATTCAAAAACTACTAGACCGATATTATAATTTTCTTTCACCTATAAAACTCCTATAAATATACCCTATAAATATATAACACCTATATAACCCTATAACACCTATAAATATAGCCTATGTTACTCAGTATCACTGAGTAACATAGGCTATATTGTCAATTGAGTTAAATTAGGGAATCCCTACAATAACTCCAATAATGTAACCCAAGGTGTAAAAAATCTATACTTACTAAATACTATAAAGAGAAATTGTATTTTTGTTTGTAATGTAGAAACTCAAAAACTATTGAAAATTCGGAATTTTCAATATCGATATATTGAAAATTCTTTTACCTATAAAAAGCGAAATTATCAGCGAGTAACATAGGTTATATTTTATAAAATTACGCAGACGAGGTCGCGTGCAACAACTAGTATAAAATAAAGTCGTTGCTCGTCGTGTCCCTATGCACGCTTATTACATCTTTTAAACTACTCTACAGATTTTAATGCGGTTTATATATAATTTGCAGAAAAAAATTGCACCCGTGCGAATCCGGCAGCAGGTCGCTAGTTTGTTGAATAAATATTATTGAGTTTTTTTTTGGTGTTGTATATATTTCAGGTGACGCCAACGCGTGGTACACCCACGCATTCAGCGCCGGAACTGGGCGCTAAACCACCTCTCTCCCCGGACAGAGCTTCCTCCTCTAGCCTCCTCAGCAATGGACTCTATTCAGCCGGAACTAATAATTCAGAGGTACAACAACTATGGATTTCGCACGCCATACTAAACACTACGCACTTTATGGAACATTTAAAAGTGATATAATGCGTAGAGCATGAACTCGGATCTGTCATTTGTCAGTTCCGTAATACGACTGTGGCAGCTGATGTGTTGTATAATAAAGAAAATTGTGTTTTTTAGGTTTTTCCTTGTTAACTACATTATTCCAATTATATTCTTCATAAGAATATCAAAGAATATTTTAAAAAAGTTGACTGAAAACTAAAAACTCTTCAGCTTTATATTATATTATTATTATATTAGTACAGATTGGTATAGATTGACAATTTGAAAATTTACAATTGACAACTTTTTATATTAAATGTCGGAAATACTTTCAGATACTATATATCAACGACGGCTATGAGCATTATACTATTTGTTCCTTTGTAGTTATAATATTCACTGCCACAATTACTGCCCTTAACTGTAAAAATTACTGCCCATTAATATATACAATTATAAAAAGATGCGGTTTATCTCTAAGGCAAACTACGGACTCGAGGTTACAATGGGGCGCGCGCACGTTAAATTTTTATACAACGAAAATAATTAACAAAATTAAAATATAAGAGATATTAGTCAATTCCAGAGAGACGCAGAGCTTTCAAAGAGTGTTTCGAACGAAATTAGGATGTACTTATTGGTTAAATATTCAACGACGAAAAAAAAAAAACCAGTGTTTTCATTCAAATAACTTAACACCTGAAATACATGTAATACTTGAATACAGATAATTTACGAATTTTTTAAATTTAAGCTAATCCTAGCTCTCTCGCCTAGCGAGTGCGGTCATTGTGAACTCACGGTGTAGTGATGGGACACACTTTCCAGGCCGACGAGTTCCTAGAAGACATCCTGTCGTTGGACAGCGGCGCCGGCCCCCTCTCCTCTTCGGGGCCCCCTTCGGCCGCGAGCTCCGTCGCCGGCGATTGCGCGCTTCTCTCCGACGCCGACATGCACGCGCTCGCCAAAGACAGACAGAAGAAGGACAACCATAACATGAGTGAGTATACAATACACCACAGTGCTCTGTCAAACTTCTTTTGTCTCTTATTCTTTACTAGCCGTTGCACGCGACTTCGTTCGCGTAAATAAATAAATAAAATATAGCCTATGTTACTCGCTGATAATGTATAGGTATAGCTTCCTATAGGTGAAAGAATTTTTAAAATCACTCCAGTAGTTTTTGAGTTTATTCATTACAAACAAAAATACAAATCTTTTTTTCTCTTTATAAGTACATAGATTAATATTAGCAATGTAAAATATAAATTGTTAATTTTAACAAATAAATAAAAAATTTACGCCATATCAAAGGTGGAATGTGTATAGGACATTATTTAATCAAGAACTTACTTCGTGGCTCTCACATTTTAAGCAAATATGTGTCTTTTCTCTTTCTTCATCATCATTTTGATTTACAGTCGAACGCCGTCGCCGTTTCAATATAAACGATCGTATAAAAGAATTAGGAACACTTCTACCAAAAACGAACGACCCATTCTACGAAGTGATAAGGGACGTTCGACCGAACAAGGGGACGATACTCAAAAGTAGCGTCGACTACATTAAGTGCTTAAGGGACGAAGTGAATAGGTTAAAACAAAGCGAGCAGAGACGGAAGCAGATCGAGGTTCACAACAGGAAACTAATGTTAAGGATACAGGTGAGTCTAATTTAAAACGTACTATAAATATTAATTTTTTTTTATATAATAAAAATACGCGACTAATAGAAACGCAACTGTCCATTAGCCATAAGGATAATAGTCGGGTCATAAGGATTAACATATAGAATACTTTTTATCCTGAAAAATTGTTTGGTTCGTCTAAAAATATTTAAAAAAAAAAGGCTAAAAAAAACATTTTTTTAGGACAAAAAGTATCCTATATGTTAATCCAGGTAATAAATTAATATTATGTACGCCAAATATTATCCAAATCCGTTGAGCAAATTTTGTGTGAAATAGTAACAAACATCCATCCGCAAACTTTAGCATTTATAATAATTTACAGTAAGGCCAAGGAGACAACGCTCTCTGTCCTATTCTCTCACATGAAGCGTTTCATGCTATAGGAAGCCATTTTGACAACCCTTGAAAGTTTGTTTACATTCTATGCTTTGTCACGTTGCCCTCGCTTTAATTAGATATAATATTTTTAAAACCGGACCACCTAGTTAATGTTTAAAAGACCAGTATTGTATACGTAAAGTGTAAAAAATTTTAGTTCCATGCATAGCTTTATACACATATTAAAAGAATACATATGGACCGATGTTGGAAATAACTAATTTATCTCCTATTGATTAAATGTACCGATATTAAGTTCTCATAGTTTTTCTTATGAGAATAAAATTGTTTAAACCGAAAGTGAACCGTATTGGGTGGGATTCGACAGGAGTTGGAGCGCGTGGCTCGACTGCACGGAGTGCCCTTGTCGTCAACGGAGAGCGGTTGGTCTTCGCCCAGAGCGGAAGAAACTGACGCAGCCGAAACGCCACCACCCAATGGCCACACTTCAGCCAACTACAGCCGCATTGCTAGGGACGCGCCGGTATTGCTTTTATTCTATATTAACCTTAAAGACCGTTGGATGAGTGGTACGGAGAGCGGTTGGTCTTCGCCCAGAGCGAAAGAAACTGACTCAGCCGAAACGCCACCACCCAATGGCCACACTTCAGCCAACTACAGCCGCACTGCTAGGGACGCGCCGGTATTGCTTTTATTCTATATTAACCTTAAAGACCGTTGGATGAGTGGTACGGAGAGCGGTTGGTCTTCGCCCAGAGCGAAAGAAACTGACTCAGCCGAAACGCCACCACCCAATGGCCACACTTCAGCCAACTACAGCCGCACTGCTAGGGACGCGCCGGTATTGCTTTTATTCTATATTAACCTTAAAGACCGTTGGATGAGTGGTACGGAGAGCGGTTGGTCTTCGCCCAGAGCGAAAGAAACTGACTCAGCCGAAACGCCACCACCCAATGGCCACACTTCAGCCAACTACAGCCGCACTGCTAGGGACGCGCCGGTATTGCTTTTATTCTATATTAACCTTAAAGACCGTTGGATGAGTGGTACGGAGAGCGGTTGGTCTTCGCCCAGAGCGAAAGAAACTGACTCAGCCGAAACGCCACCACCCAATGGCCACACTTCAGCCAACTACAGCCGCACTGCTAGGGACGCGCCGGTATTGCTTTTATTCTATATTAACCTTAAAGACCGTTGGATGAGTGGTACGGAGAGCGGTTGGTCTTCGCCCAGAGCGAAAGAAACTGACTCAGCCGAAACGCCACCACCCAATGGCCACACTTCAGCCAACTACAGCCGCACTGCTAGGGACGCGCCGGTATTGCTTTTATTCTATATTAACATTAAAGCCCGTTGCACGAGTGCCGAGTGATAAGGGTGCGCTTGCCTAACGTACTTAAATACTTGCTACATACTTGCTGCAAGTGCACTGCCTAACATAATTATATTAATTATTATTTATTTATTTCAGACAAATTAGTCCATACGTATTAAATTACATCGTAATAAACATAAATTAAACTATTTACATTTTCAAGTAAAAATAATTATTATAAACATTCAGCGACTAAAATGCAGATTAATGTATCTGTGGCGACCTCCTTTAAGTTACCTATTTGGAACTTACGTTTTAGTTTCCGTGTCATTCTTTCAAAATGAAGAAGCACGGAAACGTATTTATTTATTTATTTAGATATTTATTTACATCCCACATATCGATCAAAAACTGCCCCGTACATTCTGTACGCTATCATCTTTAGAAGATCGTTGGAACTCTCTAGCAACCTGCACACAATGGATGCACTTCTTTTTCCCATAATGGCATAGAAATCATCTACACCAGCATCCGCTGTTTCAATAGAACCCCGAAGGTGTTATTATATTGGACCCTTAAGTCATTGTAGGCGCTCTGTGTGAAATTAGTCCATAGTGCACATGTGTAAAAATCCTGGCAGTGTGCTCTGAAAAGCATGATTTATGGTACATCGTGCAAATCTATATTGCCTCTAACTGACAATGCTCTGCGTTCTCTTTCGATATTTCGCTCATCTTTTAGACATTCAGTGACACATTGACTGAGATATTTAAACTGTGAAACACATTTAAACACATTGAAACATAGAAGCCTACCGAGGAGGTCTTCTGAAATAACAACATATTTATGTTCTGTTGTCCATTAATCCATCCCTTGCTTATTGCTTATCCAATTTGTCCTTAATACTTATACGGTCACACACCGCCCGTCCGAACGTACTTGTCAAAACTTGTTTTTGCGGCGCAGGCGTTATCTTTTTCGCAAACAGTATGTACTGAATTAACGATTAACGAACTTGAGAAAAGTTTTTAATAGAGATGTCGTAATAATTCCAATTTTGTACAGCAAAGTAATCAAATAATATTGTTCACTGTATTGGATTTTCAGGAGGTGATACTCCCGAAGGCTGAACCCACACCCCTCATGGAGCTGGAGGAGCAATCCCACGAACTGATGCCACCTTCCACCGACTGTCTATCGGCGCCCGATGCACTAGGTGAACAATCATTTGCACTTGTAACTCTTTTTTTTATATGTTAAGCTCGACAAACAGGCCGACGGTTGACGGCAGGTGGATACCGTCGCCTATTTCTGACGACAGTTGGAATAAACTATTGATAAGGAAAAGAACTAGGAAGTTCTCTAACATTATATTCTAAACATTTCCACATTTATGTTTCTATAATTTTATTTTATTTTATTATGTTTTGTCTATGGGGACACATGAAGGCATCTGACAATTTAAATTTAACTTGTGTAACCCCTGTGGCGTTGCTTGTCTAAACAGGCGACGGTAACCAATTGAATTTGTTTCCAGACGGTCTGAAACTGGGCTCGTGTTCACCCCTGAGATCGGAGGGCGGTTTGTCCCTCAGCTGTCTCGAGCCAGACTTGTGTTTGGATTCGGTTCCCGAACAGTTCCTAGACCATAAGGATATTAAGGTGGGATTATTTACTTAAACTGTTATAATTATGTCTCTCTCTCTCTCTCTCTCTCTCTCTCTCTCTCTCTCTCTCTCTCTCTATCTCTCTCACTTTACTAGAATCATAGACATAGAGAATGGACTCACTAGAAAGAGAGAAAGCGATCGTGCAGCCTTCCCATCTCTTTCCTGCAGTTATGTAGTAACTTGGAGACAACTACTGGCCGCACGATCGCTTCGTCTCTCTCACACTTTATGGATGGACAATAGAGCGCTCAGTCCACTCTCTCTCTCTCTCTCTCACACACACACACTCTCTCTCTCTCGATATGTTTTGACAAAAACCCAGAATTATAGACATAGAGAATGGACTCTCTAGAAATCTCTTTCTCTCGAAAGCGATCGTGAAGTCTTCCAGTGCAGATGGACAATAGAGCGCTCGCTTCTCTCTCTCTCTGTCTCTCTCTCTCTCTCTCTCACTCTCTCGCTCTCTCCTCCCAATCAAGTATTTTAAAGCAAGAGTGTTCAAACTGTCGAGATCTTTTTGCGTAGATCTCGGGAAATGTTGGCCGATATCGATCGATTCACAACTAAACCAGAGTGATTCCTTTTTATATATATATTGGAATAATGAACTTCAAGCGGCTAAATACGGCTTTATCAAAGGAACGCTCGGTACAGACAGACAGGTTGACTGTCCATTTGATGGTAACAAGTCGTAAAAAGATATGTGAACATGTATTTTTGTCTTTTTCAGATGCGACTATCGCCGTCCCCCGGTTTACTCGGCGACTCGAACGAGGCTGTACTCAATTTGGCCCAAATCGAAGACCTCATGGACGACGACTCGCATAATCCGGTCACGCAAGGTATGTTTATCACAATTTTTTTGATTAATTAATTAATTAACTGACAGGCTGACAGTCCACTAGATGGTGTTTGGATGGTGTCGGTCGCCTATTAAACAATCAACGCCACTTCTGCTGCAAGTGCAAGTAAGGCATAAAGAAACGAGTTCTGGCACTCATTACTCATTCACAATAAATACGAAAGCACACATGCTATTATTTCACTAAAGTCTTCTTTCAATTCAATTCAATCATTTGTTGCAAAACCATTGTGTATAGATAACTTTCTGTAAGGGTGGGTGGTTACCGTCGCCAGACGGGCTACGCACATGACTGCGAAAGCAACGTGTCCTACCACAACTTATCAAATCCAGACCCACAAAGATAACATTGAAATGTTTATTTTCAAAGTTGACGACCCTACTGGGATTCGAAAACTGATGCACACCCCTGAGACATTAAACATTAATAAACATTAATAAATGAGATTGTCTTAAACATTAATAATAATATTTTATTTATTCACAAATCTATAAACATAATAGGGTTATAAACATAATTCGATGTTATAAACATACAATACATTATGTGATTATGTTGCGTCTAAACTACTTGTGCAAGCTGAACTATATTATGCGATTTGTTTTGAATTTTATATGTAACATTGTTGCGTTGGCTATCCATATGATAATAAACTAGGCCGAGCCTGATCCATCCAACAGTGATTAAAACACGGTTTAACAGGTGATCCGATGTTGTGCTCGTCGCCAACATCCCAACTGTGCCTCAGCGAGGTTGTCTCGGCAGCCGCGGACTTACTACACGATGACGGAGCTTCATTCGCGCATTCGCACAACGCAGGTAACGTGTAACACATGTGGACCAATGGAGCAAACATTTGCAATAGCTCTTGATAAAGAAACGCTGGTGCTGCCACGCGACTTTTTTTATTTTGAGACGATCGAACGTAACAATTTTTCAGGATAAAAAGTATCCCAAAAGTATCACATAAAGAGATAAATCCAAAGAGTTACAAATATCCAAACATACTTTCGCATTTATAATATTAGTTACATTACTTTTCAAATAAATGTGATAAATTTTTTTTTTAATGGCTACTATGGCTGATGGCTGCCGTTGCCAATGCAACGCAACAGTTGCTGCAAGTGTGCTGCATACCATAGAAGGATTAAGGATAAGGGATAAGGAAGGGATGAAGCAGTGGCGCATCCCTTCCTCACTCACAGAAACGCAACAGCACATATGCTGTTATTTCACGGTGGTCTTCTGTAGTGGGGTGGTTATTGTCGTCATACGGATTGCCTGCCACTACTTTCCAAATCTGGTTCAGAGCCAACTTTGAAAGTTTATTTCCAAAGTTGACCCAGCCGGGAATCGAACCCGGGGCTCCTGAGACGTTAGGCAAACACTCTTACCACTCATCCAACGGTATATGAATCCTTAAATTGACCATAATTGTTATTTTATTGAAACACAGTCACACGGCACTTAACACAACAATAATATTACAATAATAAATAGAGAAATGTATGTTTAAATCTTATTGCCAATAATGGACTTCTATAGAAATAATTATGAACACTTAATATTAAATAATAATATTATCACTTGTACCTAATGTGCTCGTTGTTGAACAGGTTTATCGGATTCATCGATGGGTCTGAGTGGGGGCCTCCTAACGGACAGTTGTCTACCTAGTCTCCTGCTCGGGGGCCCCCATCACCATGTCCCCCATTCGCCCCACTCCCATCCGAGGCAGCATTGCTTCGACATGGATCTGGGTGCTTAGTAAACCACATACGACGAGGACACTTTAAACAACATTTAAAAAAGTACGGGTTAATGTGGTCGAGTTGACGAAAAAAACATCTAAAGACATATACATATATATATATATATATATATGAGGTAGAACAAATTTTTAATAGGACAATAATAATAATAATAATAAATAATTTAAGACAAAGTATTTTTCTAATAAAAATCATAGTCTTCAAATGTTGACTATTGTTGATGAAATTTAATTAGGAAAAAAAATTATATTGAAAATTTATTGTTGAAAGATAGAATATTTTTTGAAACTTTATTAGAATGATTTGTAAATTAATGAATTTTTTCATGTACGACCAAATATTTACGATTGTTATTAGTAAGTACAATGACAATCAATGTTAAGTATTTTAAAAAAAAATAAAGTTGATTATTTAATGTAAATTTGTTGTTAAAATCGTCTCGATCTTCGAATCAGTTATATTGTTGACATAATTGTTATATTCTGATGTTTTAGTAAAAATTGTGCAATTCTTTTCAAGCCAAGAGGAAAGTATATTTCGTCGTTGTCAAACCAAAATGTGCTATTTGCACTTTTTTGAGATTCCAAAATCTTGACTAGTAATTAGCCTATCATATATAGCCTTTTATATATCGTATAAAAAAACTGCAAAGTGCTTATGAGCACTATTTGTCGAACTACAACTACAGCAGCTAGAATCTTTACTCTATTATCAAAATAATAAATAATCTATTTTCATGTTTAAAAGACAAATAAGTTTACGTATAACAAGCCAAAGTTTTAAATAAAATACTTTTTTTAAATAAGTTTTCTCGTAAAAAAATTCAGGGAATCTTTTCTTGTCAATATCTCAAAAGTAAGTGTATATTTTTGGTTTGACAAAAAACATATTAAAAAAAATTAAAAAGTATTTATATGTGAAAAAAATATATATTTAGTCTCTTGTTGAATTTTGATACTGAGTGAAATTCAATTTAATTCTGTTGTAATTATTTTTCAAAAATAACCGTTCAAAAATAATTCTGTTAGTATCTACAAAAATTTCAAGTATTTATATATTTTTTCTACTTAATAGATTCATGTGATTACAGATTTATTCTGAATGATTTTCATTGAATTTGTAAAACGCAGGGTTTGAAATTAAAAATTAAGGGCCTTAACATTGTGCCTTCAATGTCGTTAATCTAGTTGACATGTGTTCATTAAAATTAGTTTATGGAGATTTTTTTTTTTTCAATATTGAATTAAATATATTCTTATGTGACGTGCGTGGTCGCAGCTACGAGCTACAATTTATTATTGTATTATAGAAAAATACATCTAAAAACATATTCTACATAGTAAGAAAACTGTTCGTTATAAATGATATTATAATCATGTTCATATCGGTGTCTTTTATCATGATTTAACAAATAAATTTGAAATATTTTATTTGGTACACCGAATCAGCACAAATAGTCAAAAATATATTTGACTATTGAACAAAAAAAAATATATTTCTTTTGTATTAAAATGTCAAAATCTTAATCTGATAAAATATATAATATTTTATACAATATTTAAGAAAAACCTTCCAATTTCAATGAATCTATTGAACATAATCGATTGTTCGGTGAGGTGTGAACGAGGCTTAATTTTTTTCGTGAACCAAAAAAAGAATTGTTATATTTTGTTTCGATATGACGAGATTATTTTCAAGGTCGCACAAGCGTAACGGTAACATTAACCGTCCGCCGTCCAAGTGACGGCAACAATGATGTGCTACTCCACTAAAAGAGCTATATTTCTTTTTTTTTAAATCTAGCAAATTTCTTCCTAAGTAGTGTAGTAGTGTTTTAGTGATTGTAGGAAACGTGATAATCTAGGTACCGGCTTATTTTTAGGGTTCAGTGAGATAGAAACCTAAAAATATTATTTATTTTTTTTCGCTTTTATAAGTGTAAAAAAATTAGATTTTGCTACTGTGTATTTTTAGAATCTTTTGATAATTCTTCTTAATATTTATATTAGACTTACTTACCTAAGTGATAGGGTGCAATTTGAATATTTATATCAGAATAATTTTCAAGAGCAACTTTTTATACAAAATGTAATATATAATAGATATAATATGTAGTATGTTTGTTTGTTTGTCAATGAAGTTTGATGTTTTCAATATGTAAGGGTGCTTCTAAATCGCAAATGAATATATTTTATTAATGTAGTTATATATTATTTTTATATACCTACTACTAATAGGTTATTTTTAAATATGTTATGTAAACGTATAATTATTTTAAATCTCCAGTCACTATAGAAAGAAAGTGTAGACAAAATTTAAAAAAAAAAAATCCAAAAAATTTTTTTGGGAAAATTTATGAAAATATTTGTTTTTTTTTTTGCGGATTTAATTTGTTTTTATAGTTTACATATTATATTATTGTACGGTGACCCTACTGTTTGTTTCTGTTTATATAAGTACGTACTAACCGAAGGACCACAGTAAGTGTTTGATACAATAAATGTGATAAAAAAAAATATATTTTTAGATCATATAATTTTTATTATTATAGTGAAACATATTTTTGTACAGAGTTATATATTATAAATATATACTATTTACCGCAGTGCCTTACTTACTAGAAAATAATCGAATTCATGTAGACGTTTATTATATTAGAGTTGTTGAAAATTTAACCACTGGTTAAGGTAATCACCTGTTATTTATTCGATTTATAAGCTTTTTTTTTTTTTTTGTGATCAGTACTTTTTAGAATAAAGAGGCTGTGCGCCACAGTGTAGTTAATAAGAGTTAAAGCTTTGGCCAAGCGAGAAGCGTTCTTAGTTATAATTATTATGGATGTTAGAGTTAAGGAGTATCGACTCATACGACAATCAAACTGAAATTCCAACAATTAAATAAGGGTTCTAAAAGTGGCCTGAATGGCGCTAGTGTAGCATATTTTCTATCTTCTATTTGACGACACGTTTGGTCTAGTGGCTAGTAACCCTAGCTGTTAACCAAACGGTCGCGGGTTCGAATCCCGCTAGGGGGCAAATGTTTATGTGTTGACATTTTACCTTTGCACCTGAGTCATGGATGTTTTGTATTTATAATATGTATATATTTATAAAAAAAATAATCTATGTATTATATCAACTGTCTGGTATCCATAATACAAGCATTAGTTGCTTACTGTGGAACTAGATGGCGCTGTGTGGAATGTGTGAAGATATTTATTATTTATTATTATTTATCTATCTTTGTCTAATTTACTCGACAATGCTACACTTGAGCTATCTTAATTTACTGGTATTCTGGGACCACTTTTTAATACACGGAGTAGGTCCTCCTTAACTCTACCCTCCATAGCTCTGAAGTTACTTACTTCACAGTATGACAGGGATGGTATAGGGGTGTATTATGATCTCTTTAACATAGTGATTCCGGTTAGATTACGTTTAAAGCGAAAATTAACGTAAGATTTTTAAAAATTTGAACTTTACAAAAGTAATTTATATGAATTTATTAACATACTAGCTGATGGCCGCGACTTCGCGGAAAATTTTAAACGATCCCTCGGAAACTTAACATTTTTTTTCAGGTAATGAAATCCGTTTTTGAGTCGTTTTTGAGAAGATCCGTAGACGTACGAAAGTTACAGACATGAATCGAAGGATTAGTAAGTTGAAGTGTTTGTGGGTAGGACATAAGTACGGAGGCTCTCTCGTCTAGGGGATGGACGTCCACCCACAAGGTTGACAGACGACCCGATAAGGTCCAAGTGTCGACCTGTCCTATTGGAAAGTTATAGGGTAGGCCTATATCCAGCAGTGGACATCCTACTGCTGAGATGACTATGATTCTAATTGATTGATTCAAAATACTGAATGTCTAGGTATAAAGAGATCATAATACACCCCCAGGTCTAATTGCACTCGCATATAGTTGAGAAGTCAGAGCAATGCCCCTTTTGTAAATATTATATCATATTCGCGTACATATAGAAAAAAATTTATGAACAAAGTTATAGAATTTTGTGATGCACAAATTCACCCGAATCGTGATAATGTTCTGATGAATTTTATTAGATTTTAGAACATGTAAAAAAAATTTGAATAAAATTTTGACGATTTTCTCTCGAGTCCATTGATATATTTATGAAATCAGAAATTCATGCTTTGAAAGCTGTTTAAAACATAATTAATTTGAGAATTTACGAGTCAAATTTATATTTTATACAAATCCAGTTACTATAACAGTTTTAACTGTTCTTTTAAAAAGTATTTCATTAGTAATATGAAAATAAAGTAAAATAAAGACAGATATAAATATAAAACTCTTAGTACAGTGTTCAAATATGTAAAGAGAAATCGATGTATCTGATAAAACACACTTGGAATTGTTTTGTAAACGATTTGGAATCGTTTAATTGTTGAACAAAAAAGTGTATTAGCGAATCTTTCCTTTGGTTCGTGTACGTAAACATTTTTCATAGTCAGTTTGAGAGAAAGGTAATTTCCTTCATTGTTTCGTAACTGGTTACCCAGCAAGAAAATTTAAACAACGTTCGTACCAACATTTTTAAAACAAGCTACTTGAGATTTTCTTATTAATATTGTTTAATAGCTCTTTGATTATATTCATAAGTCAATGTTTATTAACTAGTTGGTGCCCTATTGGAATATTTAGCCTATGTCCATCCTAAAATTCTAATTCTAAAAGAGTAATTTGTATGTTTGTTTGATTGCAAATCAAACAAACATACAAATTTCACCTCTATAGTATTATATATTATATTAATATAGATAAGAAAAGTATATACTCGTAGGTACTTATAATTTTGTTTTCGTCAACATAACTAAAAAAAAGACTTTAGTTACGAAACAGAAGTCTTTAAAGTAACTATTTACGCGACAATGAAAAGTCTAGTAGCTAATTAATAGAATTAGTTACGAACATAGTTATTTTTCTTATTTGGTTATCAGTTACATAACAACGAAGAAAAGTTACTTTTCACGAATTGGATATGAAAAATGGTTTCGCCGATGTATGAATAGGAATAATTGACACAGGCAAATGTTATATTTGAATGATTTTATTATTATTTAATGAATATTATGTTTTTTTGTTACTGTTAATGTAAAAAAGTTGCGTGATTGTGTGTTTCGCTAAGAATGATAAGAATTAAAGTATTTATTTCTAAAGGGAACTTCATTCAGAATTTTGATGAGGATTTTTTTAAATAAATATTGGTTGAGTTGCCATAAAAATACAAGTTACCATAAGATAGAAAACTATTGTGGCATTATAGAGGATAGATTGAGGTTAGAAATTTTCAACTATTTAATTTATTTGACGAGCAAAGTATAGATAAAGCGAAACCAACAAAAAAGTATGAATTGTACGTTATTTAATGTGATGTTGTATGAGATTCGTGTCATGAGTAATGTTGAAGTACAAATCGTAAATAAAAGAATTACCATATCAACAAATAATATCGGTGTTTTATTTAAACAGTCATTTCAGCTGCCAGTGTTTCCATTGTGGGATGAAAAGTGATGATAACAAAATCGTAGCATACAGTTTGATGCTATCTGTCATCAACATACAAAATTTTTGATTACACCACTCGATAGCTAAAGGATCAAAGATTCTTTTGGTATATGTGGTAGGTATATTCGAATACGTTGGATATATTGTATATACGCACAAAGAAAATATTATTTTTAACGAAACACGCCCGTGTCCATGGCACAGCCATACCCTATTTTTTTTTTTTGTGTATAAGTAACATATCTTCACAAACTTTCGCAAATGTAATATTGGTACGATTTGGTAATATTAAAGCTTTCAATAATACTGACAAAAGGACCGATGCTTTATATGTGTAAATGAATATAACTTACGGTTAGATTTTATTTTAAATAAGCTTATTTTTAGTTATTGTTATTTGATTTATTAATGAAATTAGCAAATAAAATATACGAATTGTTCCAAGCTTGCACCATTGTATCTATTTATTTGAGAGATTTAAGATTTATATTTAATATTCAAAATTAGCACCAATATTAAACTTATTCAATAGCAATATTATACTTAGCAGATATGTAATAAATTTGAAAACTGTCCATTTTATCAATGAGATATAATTTATTAAAAAAAATACATTTAAAAAAAATCATGAAAGAGCGCATTGTGAACTAAATGGGCTTACTGCCCCAATTTTCGCATTCCAAATGCGAGACTCGGTAAAGGGACAGTTTGACCGTGCTTGCATAAAAACACTCATTAATTCAATACAATTCGATACACGATGCAAGAATAATACATGAGACCTGCGCAAAATGCATTTTTCCCCTAAAAATTGAGTCTGCAGCGATTATTTTTATTTGTCTGAACTGGCAACACAATGCAGCGTTTCAAATTTCGAACGAAATTTGCGTTTTTGCATAAAATGTTACCGCGGGGCGGCGCGTGCGGCGACACATTAAAAGTGTATGGTGACCATGTTTTCATCGTTAAAAACTGAGAGGAGACGTAGTGTTTATTTTTTTATCGGTTACGAACCAACTTATTTTATCTTATGGTGATTTTCTATGTTTAGTTGGTATCTCAATAAATATCGCACAATCAAATAATATTCAATTCCTATATATAGAAACTAAGAATTGGCTTTAGTGTATACACTAAGTAAATAAGGAAGTAAGTATACAACATAATATTAACATAATATAAAATTGATCGTGTTAAATAAAAATATAAAAAAATTAAATAAACTAATGTATTGATGAAAAAATCCGTGACTTTTTGTCACTAAAGCAAATGAACAAAACAATATATATTTTTTAAATGATGTCATTCTAGCGCGCATTTTTAGGTAAAGATTTTTTATTTGAGTACCTACCTACTTACTTAAAATATAATTAACCCCGTGTTTAAAAACATCATTTAAAATTAAATGTGTGATTTATTTTTTAATTTAAACAACTATTAATGTAAGTAAAAGTAAAATAAAGTACACAATTTACCTAAAAATGGTTTATTATAAATCATGGTTACCCTACCTATTGTAATATTGCACATTGTTGCACCAAGATTGATAAAAGCGATACAATTTCGTTTTTTTACATAAATTTTAATGCTCTCCCCTATTCGTAATAATAATCTTGCCATTTGCATGAATCCATATATTGAATTGAATGCAAAAATTTATTAGTAAAATTTAATATACCTATCCTCATTATCAAACAGAAATCTGCTATGTACCTACACTTTTTTGAGATTCCAACATTTTTATCTTAGTGAATAGTTCACTGCCTTCGTTTAAAAAATCTATCGTATAAAAAAATTGTTAAGTTTTTATGAGCACTATTTGTCGAACTAACTTCTTAAAAAAAATATGCTATGTGCACCAGCTAAAATCTCATAAGCATATTTTAATAGGCAACACAATCGCGATTTATTTTCTTACAGATACTTAACAATTGATTAAATATACTTTTCGTCTGGTAAACAGATGGGTGATGGACGAAGGACGACCTCTCTTCAGATCCTGTACTAAAACGCTTATTTGAAATGTTATTTACTTATTTTAGGCTTATAAAGAATCAGTTTGAAATCAGTGAAATAACCTATATTGTTCTATAAATAAGACGCAAGCATCAATTGTCATTCGTGTCACCATATATTGTATATGACAATTCTTATTGTCATTTTAATAAAATCGATTACGGGCTCATCATGGATTATTTTAAATGTTTTTAATAACTTGATCAACTGAAGAACGTTAAAATATGATGCAATCAGCACCAATCCCTGCACCACCGCAACTTGAGCCGATCAAACTGACAACGCCTGAGATCCACGAGTCGTTGCCAACTCCAGAGGTGTGTAAATACCATCTGTGTATATTGACATAAGAAGATTCCACATTTCCATAACCTTGGTCTATTTAGCTATTACTTATCTACGGCTAAAATTTTTTTGAATCGGTCCAGTAGGTATTACACGAAATTGGACAGCTTAAAAATTGGACACCTTACGTGGCGACTCTTAATCAGTGCTTTTTTGTTTTGTAAATTACTAGCAGCCCAACCCGGACTTTTTCTGCAAATTATAATACAGAAACGTACCTGGTTTATCGCTCATTATATATTAGTGAAAACCGCATTAAAATCCGTTGCTTGGTTTAGGAGGAATTAGCGGACATATAGAAAGACAGACGCAGAAAACTTCAATTTATATATTACTAGCGGCCCGCCTCCGGCTTCACACGATTTTTTTTTCTGCAAATTATATACGAAAATCATCCACGTTTATCGCTCTTTTAATTAGTGAAAACCGCATCAAAATCCGTTACGTGATTTAGGATACGTGATCCGTTACCTTTACTTATGTTATGTAATTACGTGAGGAAGCTTATCATATGTTGTTATATTATTTTAATTTATAAACTGCCTATAATAAAATAGATTTAAACAAAATCTGTTCAGATGTTGACTTTACCTGTAAGTGTAACTACTAAGATCCCTGAACTGTGTCGTAAATTTAGCAGTGAATTGACCAATTTGTTCGATGACCAAATTGTTCGAATACAAAAGAAGAAAATCGGAGGTCATGTTCATTGGAAGCGCTTTGTGTAGATAATATAACTTATTATGTAACATAATATATGCTTCTGAATAAGTAATTATATAAATAAAAAATGGAGTAAACTACTTGAGTACTATCACTCAAATTATATTAAAATAATCTGTCATTTATTCACGACCCAATTAATTAGCTCAAGAATTACGAACATTGTGTGAACAGAACACATAGTATAGTCATAGTGTTTGCGTTGCTTTTGACCGGTGTTTTTTAGAAAATTAAGCTTATGTCCAGTGTGGACGTTCTACGGCTGAGTTTATGACGATTATTACAGATATACTATTTTGTGTAATTATCCTAATAATTTTGTTTTAACTATTATAATTATTTCTAATTCATAATTACGTCTAATCATTCCAAGCTGTGACCCCCGCCCATAGAGGGCGCGACAAAACACCATGGGTTTTTAGTGATTAGAAGCCTCAGCTAAATATCTACTATCACAACTACTGGTTGAAACCAAGCTTCAGAGTCTAAAACAACGGCGCAGAATTGTTTGCTTGATGATTTTCCATTTTGAAGAGTGTGCACAGGAACTTCATGACTTAGTTTTTCCATCTCTTTTTCGTTATCAGACTACTGGATGTAGGGGGGACCTGGACATAGCACCTATTAGCATTACGTGCAAATAACACGAAATTCCTCACGCTGGTATTACATGTTTTACATGTTATTACACGCTAAGGTAGCCAACTATCCTGACACTCATATTTTATCACAAAAAAAATAACGTAATGTCACAGGTTAATGTTCAGGTGGCAGAACCGTCGATTCTTAAGGACTTAGCGTCGACAGATCGTCTTTTCATCACGAAACGCCTTCGCGTCAAGAGTGTACTATTCTTGAGAGGAAAGAAGAATCGTTTCTTTGTGAGAACTTCGAGCCACAACCTTATTTATACTGTGGAAGAAGAAAATAGGTTTGTTTATATTCATAAATTTACTGAACATTTATCACGTAAACTTAGGTAGAGAGGCTGGCGCTCCATTTGTAAGCTTATTTACACAAGTGAGGTAGGTCATTGCCGACTGCCAACAAAAACTTTCAAGACCGCAGGCCGAAAGATCGGCGCCTAAGAAGACAGACAGGAGCGGCGCGCTACTCTACCCTTTCGGGGCAGTTAGCCAAAATGTGCTACGCAGTGTCAACAACGTAACCACAATGGTGATAATCAAACACAGTGTACCCTACCCAGTACGGCATGTGTTCTATTTTCTACAAATTTTGTTCCACAACCGACCTCTTCACCTCTTTATAAAAAATCTCATTTTCTCGTGTGTAACATATTAATATGCTTTGTCAGCTGGTGGGTAGGCTACTTTTGTTATGGCCTCCGACCTTTTCAACTTCGAGTGATGAATTCGCAAGGTGCAGAAGTAATGAGAATCAACAGGCCATACGCATGCACCCCAAGAGTAGTGCCGTGTCAACTCCAGCGGATCGAGGTGTACGCTCCACCTGGAAACCTCGTCGGTACTGTTGAACAACAGTGGACAGCTGTTAGACCTGTATATCTTGTTAAGAACGCCAATGAAGAAGACATTTTTCGGATACGTGGTAATTTTTATTAAGCTTTACCGTAAATATTGTCTTTTAAGAGGATAAAAACTATTAAAAATTAGTATTTTTAGAATAATATTTTCGATAATTTTTATGTGTGATCTGCTATCTTCATGTGTGACTTTTCAGTCCATTTGAAAGACATCATCTAAGCGTTCCCAGCCGATCCGCGGGAAGAGTCTCGGGCACAGGCGACCGTCTATTACCAACCGACGAACCACGCTGTCTATCTGGTTGGTCCGTTAGTAATTTTTTTTCCCTAACTGACTATCTATCTAGTTGGTCCGTTAGTAATCAAAATTTTTATTCCTAACCGACAAACTACGTACCGATCTATCAAGTCTACTACCGACTAACAAACTCTTACACTATTCCTCTGTATTTACTCAACTTTTTCAAAAAGATTCGGCATTTTATAATGTACGAGTATGTAGCAAACAAATTAATAATTGAAAAGCACCGACCAAAAAACGTTCGGATATTAAAAATGATGCGTTAATATGCTAGATGCAATCAATAAATGGTGAGCTTCGTGTTGCAGATTTTTTACACAAAGTTAAATAAAATAACTTAAAAATAATAACTTTTCATTATTTTATAATAATACCTCATTTTCGGGAAATTTTGCATTAATTAGGAATAGTGGAGATTTTTGTCTTCTTTCTTAGTGTTGTGGGTGTTATTGTCCTGCATTAGTAAATTTACTGACGCACCAACTAGGTTGTCAGTTAAGAAAAATTAATTGCAACCGACCAACCGGGTTGTCGGTTGAGAAAAAATAATACTAACGGACCAACCAGGTGGACAACGTGGTGTGTCGGTTGGTAATAGACGCAGGCGGCTAGCCTATGTCCGCCACCTTCCTCCTTGACCGGGGTCTGGGGTTCTTAGGGGAGACTACCACCCGTCAAGAGGTCCCCGGCGTACCTTCACTTTCGGGTACGCCAAGGTACAGGAAACACAGTCCCCTCCGCTCTGGTCAGCTGTGGCGGGTGGCGGATTTCGTGTCATAACGTTCCCGCCTATCTACAGACGTGCTAGAAAGTCCTTAGGGTTTCTGCCGACAGGAGTCCGGCATAACCTCGCAGCGTCCAATTCGTTGCTGGGTATCCATAAGGATTTCTCAACGTTAAAAAAACGCCTTAAGTACTGCAAGTACCTTACCGACCATCGTTATTGGGTCAGTATTGAAAACTGCATTCTTAGCGGATTTGCAACCACTTTTGTACCACTTCTAAACCACTTTTGTATGGTTCGTGTACCCAAATTGATATTCGATCCCTGTTAATATATGTTCTAACCTTCTTCGTAGGTCCGTACATAACTTTGAGCCTGTTCAGAGACGTCCAATTCCAAGTCTTGAAGGTGGACGGCACTCCGGCTGGTACCACCTGCAAAAGGTGGCAAGGGCTTACACACGCCCTCTTCTTCGCAGCGGTCACTGATAGGTCAGTGTTCATCAATAGGACCGTGAACAGCAGTACTATATTTTGGCCGAAACCGCTGTACTCCTTAACGGGAAGAAGGTAGGAAAGAGCATGAGTACAAATGTGAGCGATATGAGTCGGACAGATCTTACGTTATCGTTATATATTTATCTTAAAGTCAACAGACAGGCTGCGGGGCCACTTGATGGTAGGTGGCTACCGTCGCCTAAACACGAGCAACGCCACGGGCACTGCAAATGTGATGCCGACTACAGTAGAATTAAGGATAAGGGATAACATTGGGATAAGGGAAAATGGACTCTTTTCACTTACAGAAACAAAACAGCACACACGCTGCTATTTCATGCTGGTCTTCGGTATTAGAGGGTGGTTACTGTCGCCAGATGTCAGATCCTAAGTTCAGCTGATAATTCAAATGTTTTAATCATATATCGACGTTAAATACATCAATAAAAAATGGCAGAACAACATCTATCGGGTCTGCTAGTTATTAAAAAATTAAATGAAACTTTCATGAGTTTGAAAGTTTGAAATAAGTTTGTTGAAACACGTTGAACTATAATGTTGCTAATAATATAATTAATTCTTTTACGCAAATTAATAATATAACAAACTATAAACTAAATTTCTTTTACTTATGTTGTAGATAAAATAGTACTTAACCAGTAAAGTACTTATTTATCTATGGTTATTTATCAAAGAAAATTTTGATGTGTTTGAAGGTTCGGAGTGGCGTTCGAGGTGGATCTTAGTGTTGAAGAAAAAGGTTTACTGCTTGCCGCGACTCTTCTTATTGATTATATGTACTATGATGTCTAATTTATTATTATGATATAATATATTTAATATTTTCTTGATGTTTTATTGTTTCGGTTTTATTTATTTATTTTTTTAAATTCCACTTCATTGGTGATATTTTTATTCATGTTATCATGCTTCGAAAAACACTAATTCCTTTTGAATGCAAGTATTTATATATACTAGCTGTTGCATGGGACTTCGTCCGCGTAACTTTATAAAATATAGCCTTATGTTACTCGCTGATAAGGTAGATTTCTATAGATGAAAGAATTTTTAAAATCGGTTCAGTAGTTTTTGAGTTTAGTCATTAAAAACAAAAATACAAGAATACAAAAATATATCATCTTTTAGTATGGCAGTAAGCATTGTTTGTAAACTTGTTCCCACAGACAAAACAGTTATGAACTTTCTTGCTTGCATAATTCGGTATTAATGAACCAAAACTTTTATAATATTAATATTCCTTAATATTAATTTTGTTTATCATTAATTTTGTATAATTTTTGTATAGTTTGTTTTATTTTAACATTTAAATCATTTTGTTCATTTCTGTCTTAGTGTTTTGTTTCAGCTCGAACTCTTTTATGCGTCATCTATCTGTTGACAAGAAAAAAGTAACTTTTGTGTCCAAAAAAATTTTATAATATTTTTTTTAAATGCATAAAACTTAATACTACTGTTTGCTTCGGAAATTTGATTTGTTATAAAAAAAATATATAAAGTATATCAGATTGGGGGACGTTGTCAAAACAACAATAGGAGTTGTATAAAACGCGTTTAATTACAATTCTGTGTAACGATCGTTACGAATAATGGTCAGAGGAATGAATTTAGAGAAATAATGAAAATCAAAAATCATCAATAAAGATGCAAAGCAATATAACATTGCTTACTAAACGAAATTAATACTTGTGCATATTTGAATACGGTCTTTAATTGCGAGACAAGGTTTTTCCCCGAACATTAATATTGAAATGAGGGGACATCGTTTGTTATACTTTTAAATGCATTTTTCTTTTACACAAAAATGTTTGATTTCCCCTAAAAATTAATGTCGTGTGCACGCACGAGCCAACCCCTATTTGCATTGTGTGCATTAAAAAAAAAATTTTATACACGTCTCGGCAGATGTCCGCGCGTTTAATGGCGCGAAATTTTTTGACAGAACGTACAATTTTGCCGCTAAACAATGACAGGCGGATGTCGCGAGGAATTCCGCGCGCGGTTGTTAAAAAAAAACCTAATATTGGGTACTTTATTAGAACCCTTTTCCAAAGGATTGAATTCGATTACGCGATTGCGAGGCGAAAAAAAATTCAAATAAAAGGGGTGCTTTTTTTACAGATTTCTGGAAAAAATAACAACACGGTCGCAATGTATGTAGGTCAGTGGGTGCAGTATGGTGAATTGAATTTTTTTTTTTAAATAGCGGCGTGCGCCTGTCACGTGCAGGGAAAGCAAGGGTTTAAAAATATACAACAATGACTCTTTATAAAATGATTTAGGATTACAACGTTTTCCGAAAAGCCGTAACGGATTTATCGAATTTTTTGTGTTTTTTTTTAGTTCAATGTTAAGATTGAAAGGATGCGTGTCAAGATAGATGGTGATTGATTACTTATTGTTTTGTAATTTTACGTTACATTTTAAAGTTAGCTTCAGTGTGAATGAAATATTGACAGGGTAACATTTAACAGGCTATGTAAATGTCAAATTTTATTAAAATCGCTTCAGCAGTTTAGCCGTAGGAACTTAAAGTTTGTCTATGGTATTTTTGTATATTATTGTAAGGTCAGATAGGCTGTCGGTCCACTTAAAAGCACCGATGTCGTGTCATAATGTCCCCGCGACCCCGCCCATCTACGGCTGCGCTAGAAAGTCATTGGGTTTTAGCTGGTACGAATCCGGCATAACCCCGCAGTATCCTCAACACTGCCGGGTATCAAAGAAGAGTTCGTAACGTTAAAAAAAAGGTGGCTGTTGTCGCCTTTATTAAACTACTTTGAACGTTTCTGTAATAAAGAAAAATATAATAAATAGCAAAAAAAAATTCGTCAATGAATAAATCACACGTTCAACAATACAAAAAAATCTCTAAAAATGGTCTTAATTAAAGATTATATCCGCGTCAACTGTCAGCTTTTAGATTAATAAAAAAAGCTGTTTTCAAAAAAAGAGCTATTTTTGATCAAAAAGCGACACCCATTAAAAATTGTCGTGAGGGTCGCTTTGTGCCGCACATCTGTCAAATGTTATTAGGGGAAAAGGCAGTGAAATTGTTGAAAAATGGGTTAAATGTTGAAAAAATTATTGCAAAACATTGAAATAGAGATGGGGGGGTTAAGTTTTGTGACGCCCAGCTATGTAAACATTTCACAGCGTGTTAACCTCGCGAGGTCGGGAGTCGGGAATATGATACGCTTCTTAAAAATTATTATATAAGTATATTTTTTGTATCATACTAACAATATAAATGCGAAAGTATGTGAGGATGTATATATACAAGCTATATACTATAGCTCTTGCACGCGTCTTCGTCCGCATAACTTTATAAAATAGCGCCTATGTAACTTTATATAGGTGAAAGAATTTTTGAAATCATTCTAGTAGTTTTTGAGTTTATCCATTACAAACAAAAATACAAATATTTATAATCCAGTGAACTCACATCTTGCTGTCGCATCAGTGAATTTCTTACTGTCGCTGGTGGTCAACTTTGTAAATGATTGAAACTCTTCTGGAAGACGGAATAGGATTATAAGGATTTCTTAAAGAAAAATCAGTAATATTTGTATATTTAATTTATTGAATACGGTAGAAATGTTTCGTTATTAAGTAATGGAAAACAAATTCGTAACAATAAGACGGATCTAGGAACATATACCGGCTGATAACAATACAATGGCACTCTTAAATATATTGGATTATTTCTCTTACAGTTTTTAACAATTGTACTGCGAAAATAACCACATTGACTTATATACTTTTGTGCAAAAAGAAAATCTCTTACGGTCGCTTTATTGTGATTATCATGTATCATGTAAGCCGTATGGTCAAACTTCTGCTGACATAAAAAAAATACGACGAAATAATGCTAATTACGTGTATTTCGTTAACATTTTATATTAAAGATTTTATATTCATATTTTATATATTTTATATTAATAATTTTATACTGTCTTTAGATGTCTGAAAAGACAACTGCACCTTAGGCCAAATAACTAATACCTGTAATATATTATACCACTGGATAGACTGTCCCATACAAATGAGAGATAATTTCGTGTACCATTTTGAAACGCCTCCCTCGACAGTACCCAGAACTAATTTTAACGTTTGTATGTATTATATGTATTATTATACACAATAATAGTTTCTGTTTTATTCTATTTGTTGATGTCTTAAGGAGTGTAAGTTTATTTATGTCCGCTTAAGTTTTGAAACATGAGGAAATGTGTATACTGTAAATGTTCCATGGACAATTTTAATTATTGCATGACTAATTTTAGTTCCGGGTACTTTCGCTCCATAGCCTACAGCGCCAAAATGACGTTTTTCAAATAGGCATTAAAATAATGTGACAGCAGCCTGCCCAGTGGTATATATTACAGGTCAGTGAATACAATCGTCAAATTCAAACTTTGGTATTTTACAGTTTTCTCCTTCAAATCATTCTGTATTCAAATCAAATATTCTGTGTCTGTACGTCTGGCTCATTTGTGTACTCAACGCCTTTTGAAGGCTAATAAAATTAATAAGGATGTTTGTAGTGTTCTACCTTATAAGAAATAAATAAATGAAACATAGTTGTGGTTCATATTTAAATAAAATTATATTAAAAATATTTCTACTATGTTTGTATGGACCAAGAGAGTAGCTATATTCTTTGATATAACGGCATAACGGCCGCCCGCTTTCCTCTTAAGGCTGATTTACATTGACTTCATTCAGCGATTTGATCTATTGATGACGAAATACCACTGCTTTGGACCTACGCCTCTTAGATTTATCCAGTTTTTATTTGAATTTTTTAGGATGTCAAAAGGGTTTTTGATGTATCATTATTTTTAGTTAAATTACAAAATTTAACTTTACATCAACTAATATATAAACCCCACCTAAATTATATTTAAAGCAAATTTTATTTATCTCACCCTTGTTTTCATCTTGCATTTGTTAATTGTAGTAAAATTTCAGTTTTTATGTTTATTATTAATAATAATTATTATTTTCATACATTGACATAAACTTACAATTTACAGCGGCCATTTTTTAAACAAAATACAAACAGACCTTAACTAGGTTACAATTTAGACCATTATGGCTATCTCGTTTAAACTAGACTTCCAGCCGCACTGAAAGATTGATGTGGATATGTGGATATTAAATTTAATAAATATCTCACGTTCTATTCGTGTCCTTCACGAGACTAGATTAAAACATTTTTACGCTGGAGTAAGATATATCGTTAAGTGTACCAATGTAAATCAGCCTTTATTTTTATTTGTATTTCTCTGTTTTAATAAAATTTTCTCCTTCAGCTAAACAATTTCAAATGAAAAATTCAAAGTGCTATTATATTGTTATCGGCAAAAATTAGCTTTCCTCCAAGCTAGGATATATTTCTTTTTATATAATTCAAACATATTTTTACCAATGTGGATTTTGGGGTGAAATGATTTTTTCATATGTTTATATATTTTTTCCTGTTCTAATGACTAAAGAACTTTCTTAAAATAATACTTAATTCTGAAAATAAATATAACTAATTAATTACGTATATATTTTTGGTTTAATGTTGCTATTTATATAATAAAAATAGAGCATCTTTTTATTTTTTCCACATTGGTAAAGCATAAAAAAATCAATTGGACTAGATGTAACACAGATTTGAAATATTATATAAACTGTTAAAAATCGTGTTTCCTTTTCTACAGTCGCACTTACAACTAAAATGTAAAACTAATGTAAAATAATGTAACTTAAAAAAAAGCAGACTAGATAATATACAATATAAAAAAACCACAATTTATAGGAATGTATATTTTTATTTTTATATTTTGTCAAATTGCAATTGTTTATTTACAATAAACTCCAACAGAACGAATTTTGAAATTTGACAAATTATAAAAAAATTGACTAGAATTAAAGTGTAGGCAAAATTAAATTAAAATTATTTTCTGTACATAAGATAATTAATGTTTTTTTTTATATTAATATTGTGAACGCAAGAAAGAGACGCCGTTATAATACCTACATCTATGCGTCTCTGACTCCATTTTGAAAAATATATTGACACCAAAAAAAAGATCAGCGTGCGACTGTACGTCTGCTTAAGCATTGTACCCGAGTGAATCAATATTATAATTAACATTTTTTGCATTTCTGTTCAACCTCTCAACTATACTTAACATTAATTTGTACTTATTTTCTTTATTAAAAATCGCCATCAACATCGATATAATTCTGAAAATTTTGTACTATTGAATACATTTGGTCTTTTCACTCTGGGCACAACGCCTTCAATAAATCATTCGTAACACAATATTTTTTTTAAAATACATTTTCACTACATCCAGCAGCGGCGACATCTATGGGTCGCCTCTTAAACTCCGTTTAAATAGTAAAAATCGGCATTTCCACACAACCTCTTGTAATCAATAATGCCCTCCGAAAATGCCGGGGATTAAGAAGTGCTGTAGAGTCGCCGCCGCACGTTACATTTTTTAATAATTTTATTATTTAAAACGTTATAATATAATTTGTTGTATTGCGCGCGAGCGTTTCGGCTCTGGACAAGGATCGATTTTGGCTGAAACGTATAGGAAGACTGGCGGGAAGGTGGTTTTATGACAACAAATTGATTGACACATTCTATTTTTTTAACCCCCGACGCCCGACGCAAAAGAGAGGTGTTTTAAATGTGACCTGTGTGTCTGTATGTCTGTCTGTGGCCTCATAACTCTCAAACGGATAGACCGATTTTTATCTAGATTTTCTTGTTTCAAAGCTGACATGATCGTAATGGTTCTAAGCTTTAATTTATGAAGATCTATTCAGGCGTTTAAAGATCATCATTCCGTTTCCTAGTTGAAGAAGGGATTTCAATAACTTGCACAGGTTCGATTGGTGTGAAATTTGGTATACTGTTACTTCAAAAGTATTTTCATGTGATGGTAACTTTGATCTGATGCTGCAGCATCAAGTAGTCCGCGGGATACTCGACTCTTCAGAAACTTATAGCAGATATAACGTGTTTGAGCTCAGTAGTAAATCGGGGGTTAGTTGATAATTTTTATTTATAGCTTTTAAACTCAATTAATTTCCGTATTCTAAAAGCGATTCTTTTTTTAAACGTGGAAGATAGTTTTAGGAACTTTCAAATGTTTCTCTTTATAAACGAGCGTTCAGAAGCTATACCCTGATTTGAAATCTCAAATATAATTTATCCAAAATCAGGTGCAAGCCGCCATGTTCAGAGCCGTTCCGCTAGCGACCTCTAGTTTTTTTCATTAAATTTAAATTACAACTTACGTACATACATAGGAACTTTGTTTAGAAGCTGCATGGTTTATACAAGCTAACCTCCACACTGATCTACCAATAATGAATTAATTAAACGAATATTGTTACCATACCATCAAACAAGTCTTATTTAAAGATGACAACAAAGTTCTGTGCCACACATCTCTGCTGCAGCTGATGAAACAAGTGTAAATAATTCAGTCTTTTGTTAAGAGGTACTTCGACGGAATATTATTATATTATTTCTTAAAGGTGCGTCCAGACTAAATAACATGCATGTTATATAACTTTGTTTTATAACACCTCTACATTATTTAACAGTGCAATATAACAATGTAATCTAACATGTCTACAATTGCTTCGGTCGCATCATGGGTACACGCGATTATATGACTCACGTGCAAAAGAATAAAACAAGTACACGTGATTATGTGGATCACGTGCAAATGTTATGTAATTTCATTTTATAACACATCCACATGATTTAACATTTTGTATAACATTACAACATAAAACAAGACCGTACCTACAACACAAAATAATAGTGCAATGTAACAATGTTATTTAATATGCATACAATTGTCTCGTTCGCATCATGAGGACACGTGATGATGTGACTCACACGCAAATGTTATATAACTATGTTTTATAACATATTTTGCTATATAATCTGGACTCATCTATGATCATTTATACAAACGCAATTAAATATTACAATTAACTTAAGAACTCTTTTTAAAAACATTTTTGCAATTTTTTTATTCAATAGTTCAGTATGGATAGCCACGTTTTTTTTGGAGTCATGCAGACTTCAAATTTGTGTGAGTCTACGAAATTCAATCAACTCCTGTTAATGTTAACCTTAACTGTTAACTATTGACGTTAAATATTGTGATGTGATTGATTAAGTTTACCATAATTCTAAATCAAGCTAAACATATCATATCGATTCGACTATAGACTTGATAGTGTGTGGCTGCCATAAGCATGAGCAGTAGAGTTTACGCAATGAAATTTCCGAAATCACAAATAATGCGACTAAATTGAAATGTCACTCCATTTACACTTTTCCGTGACTATTTTCTTCATGCTTTAATTTATTTTTGTTAAAGAATAGTGCGCCAAAGAAAGGACCAACTGCAGATTTTGGTAAGCTGATTAATCTCTATTGCTTTTAAAACATATCTTTTCTGCCATCTGAAGCCTCACTGTAACCATAGTTTTTTTAGAATATTCACTATCCACTTAAGTCACGAGTGCAATCGTGACTTAAGTGGATAGTTTTTCACACAACTTTCAAGCATTATTAACTTAATATGCATTTAATTTTCATAATTTTAATTAAGAAACCTTTCAAGAAACCCTGTTATTTAGTTTCTTCACAGTATAACAGATGGCTGCCACGCTTAAAAACGATTAACGCTTAACTCCTTATTAATTTGTAAATGGCAATACTTGCAAGATTGACTCGTCTTTGTTTCTGTACTATTCGTAACATGTCTTGTATGTCATACAAAAATATCATTGGTAAATTTTCACAGAAGTGCTAACTATAATAAACGCGCTTCCTTGTGTAATCCTAACGATTTTAAGAGGTAGATGACGCTACAACAGAGATGCGTGACACCGAGACTGTCCGTAGTAACACATTAAGTTATAGATTACAGTAAGTACAAATAATTATAAACGTAGACCCGGCCGAACGAATAGGACGCGAGTTGAGCTGCGCTCACACTCGACACTCCCGAAAAACAAATACCCGTAATGTTTGGTGTGTTACACAACTAAATACGTCAGACCGAGCCCCCACGTCCACATATCTAATCAAATTTAATGCTAATATTACGTTAAATGTTGATCACTGCCCAATAAGTACGTATCTTTGTGCTATCAGTCACTCAAGACAACAGTTAAGTAGCTAACAGAGTGCGCGGTCTCCGTCCGTCGCACGTTTCATTAACGAGTAATTTGTACTTGCGTTAAACTCCAAAATATAATTTATATGTTAACAGCTAATACAAGAATTAACGGGTCGTGAGGTAGAGCGGTCAAGTCGTAGTACATGCGTGTACTGCGCGGGTGAGATGGAGTAGAACCACGGCGCGAGTCTGCCTCGGTGACTCGTAAGCGAGTCGGCGCTCCGAGGTGCGAGTCACCGAGGCGCGAGTCACCGGGGCACGAGTCACCGGGGCGCTCGCTCAGTGATCAACATCACATATCGGTACTACGACGCTATCGAAGTACATACTCACCGATAAAATACATTTAAATAATAAATTACGTCTAGGGTGTTTTTCTTCTCCCGATAAAAATTATAACGTTTCAAAAACTCGTCTCGGATCGACTCAACGGTTATTCCAGGAGATAATAATAAAAATCATTAAATATATAAGCGGCAACATTTCATACATATATCACCCGTTCAATATAATTCTCAATACTTATATGAAATTAGACTCTGTCAAAAAGAAAATGATGTCGGAGGCCGCCTCGCGGTGTGGCGCTCGTTGCGAGCGGCCCGGACACAGCTTCTCCCAATTATAATTACGTCTCATAATATTTTTCAGCAATCGCTTTGAAGGCACACAGCGTTAAATGTAGTTAGTACAGTACAGTAGAGCGATCGTAGGCGCGCGCGCGCGGACGGTGTAATCGACGGCCGCGAACGCGCGCGTGCGTCGAGCGAGGCGAGGCGCGGACGAGACGCGGCTAACTAGGCCGGCGTCAGAGTCAGCGTGACGGTGGCGCGGCGAGTGGCGCGGCGTCGCACCGGCAAGAATACTAGTGCCGGCACCAGACTTAGCGCGCCGCCTGCCTCCTCCACCACAAACGGTTGCATCGTCAACGGCGCCTGCGGAGCCCGCGGTACAGCCAGCAAAGCCCCGGCACCTCCGTGAGCTGCGCGAAGATGAGCCTCCAGCGCTCCGAATCCCTCCGCGCGGAACTCACACCGCGAACACGAATACTGAGCGTCCGCATCACCTTCGACGATATCTCCCGTTTCACCAGAACTCTCCAATCCCTCCGTTTCTCCACCACCTGACGTACAAACTCCAGGGTCACTCGCGACCTCCACGGGCTCGTGGACTTGTTGTTGAGCATGTGCGCGCTCGTGGGCAAACAGGAACGCGAGCACATCCGTGGTGAACGGACAATACGAACAAGAATAGGGTTTGTCTCTCGCGAGGAGGTCTAGAGGTCTCGGCGGCGGGGGTGGAGGACGCGCAGGTGGAGCATGTTCAGCCAAAAGATGGGCACGCAGAGCTCTCGGGCCTCGAAATCGTCTCGCACACAGCGGACAAGGCTCGGCGGGAGCGGCGTTAGCGGGTGCTGGCGGTGCAGGAATACCGTGTGTGTTATGTTTGTGAACTCGCAAGAAATATTTGCTACACAACTCCTTGTGACATATATCACACGTCACTCCACCCAATTGGGTGCCGCTCTCCAGCGAGATGCCGTGCATGCGCTGCATATGTGTACGCATAAAATATTTGTTGCACAATTCCTTGTTGCATATTTCACAGAAGCTGGAGCCCGAAGAGGAAGCTCGGCGTTCGTCTTGCGGCGGCGGTGAAGTCGACTGTGGACGCGGTGTCGGATCGTGAGGTTCCTCGGCGAGTCTTTCTGCGGCGAGCTCGTTTAGTTGTGATATCATCGTTTGTAATTTACGTAGCTCTTCGCTCGCGGAGCCTGGTGAAGCAGATCCGCGTTCTTCCACGATAAGATTCAAGGGGCTAGTTTGGCCGTCGCGCAATGCCGCTTCTAATTCTTCCTCGCATTCCCTTTTCACTTCCGCCATCTCCTCGGCGTCAAGGGGTGGTGGTAACGAGTGAGATCTAGGCGGCGTATCGGGCGGTGGTGCGGGCAATGCCGGCGGAGTAGCGAGAGGCGTACTCAGCGGTGTCCCGAGAGGTGTACCCATATGCATCATAGGTGGAGTCGCCGACGGTGGAGAATGATCAGGCACAGGAGATCTGTGAATAAGCACGCCGTGCCTTCGCTCCCTGTGCGTTCTCAGGAAATATTTGTTACAGTACTCCTTACAGCATATTTCACAGAAAGCCTCGGGATTGATGACACCAAGTCTTCTTAGAGCCTCCGGATTGAAGCCGGACTCGCGTGCTCTTCTCGCCGAGTCCGGTGACAGTCGCCGAGGTGTGCCTCCTGAGTCCTCGTCGGAGGCTCTCCTGGGTGGCGAGGGTTGCATGGTTGGTGGTGCCACCGGTTGTAGTTCTGTACCATCATAGATACCGTGCTTGTTTGCTCGATGTGTTTTGAGGAAATATTTGTTACAGAATTCCTTGCAGCACAGGTCGCAATACGCCTCAGGGTTGAAGATTCTTGGCGGTTCGTGTCGTGGCAAGAGTCTGAAGGCAGCGAGGGGATCGAAGGTCGGCAAAGCCAGTTCGCCGAATGCGAGTGCGCTCTTATAGATGTCGGCCATTTTGGCGTGTAGGTCGAGCGGTGGAGGCGCTAGATGCTGTGGCTGGGCCCGTGTAGGCGCCGCCTGCTTGCGTCTCTTCCGGCCAGGGCTGCCGCCACCGCTCTCCAGGTCCAATTCGCGCTTCACCGCCGGCGCGACTGACATCGCGTCACCGCCGCATCTGGAATTTCAATACACACACATTTAAGTCGACTTTTAAAGGAATGTTTTTTTGCTGACAGTCCACTTGATGGTAGTTGGCTACCGCCGCCTATTACACAAGCAATGCCGTAGGTGCTGTAAGTGCGTTGCCGATCAAAGTTAAAGATAGGGATTAGGAAAGCATAGGGAAATGGATTCTAGCATCCCTTACTCGAATCACCAAAACACAACAGTACTTACCTACACATGCTGTTATTTCACGGTGGTCTTATGTAAGGGGGTAGTTACTGCCGCCAGACGGGCTGCCCGAATGACTTCAAAAATGCAGCGTGCCCTAGCACTACTTAAACTTACTGGGGATGTGAAAAATCGGAAAAAAGATTTATTTAAAAAGAAAAAAGGAATTCTTATTCGAATGTAATTTATTGTTAAGGTGACATATTAAGGTTTAATATGAAAAGTAATTACAATCATAGGACTTTGCCAAAATAAAACATGTTCTTTTATTATAACCTTTTAACTATAATTCATGTGGCTTTATTTTGCATGCAATTAAACACTTTATTAAGCCTAAGATAATCATTATTTTAAAAATATTTGAAAGCTTGAGATTTTTATTAATTTTATAACAATTATTTTATTAAATTTATAACAATTATTTATTTATTAATTTTATAACGTTTTCAGCTTAAAAGTGCCCGCGGCTTCTCCTGCGTGAAATATTTAGCCTATGTCCATTCTAAATTTCTATAGTAACTATTAGTGAAAGATATTTTCAAATAGGACGAGTTTTCGAAAATTACCTCATATATACAAACATTCAAACTTTACCTCTTTCTTTAATTAGTATAGAAACACAAATTACAGTATATGTAAAACTAAACATATAACACACTAGTTGTTGCACGATAAAATATAATCTATGTACTCGCGGATAATATAACTTTCTATAGGTGAAAGAATTTTTAAAATCGGCCCAGTAGTTTTAGAGTTTATTCATTACAAACAAACAAAAATACAAATCTTCTCTCTTTATAATATTAAGTATAGATAGCTGTACTACTAGCTCAGAAACGTTTAACTCCAGGCTCCATTATCGCTTAAATCATCGATTTTATGATAACCTTTCCAAAAGAATTTGGTTATGATAATGTGAAAACTTTTTCACAAAAACGTGAAAATAAACTGTAATTAATAGTACCTATATAGTTAGATTTTATTAATAATTACAAATGATAAACCCGAGATTAAACCTCAGTGGTTTTATTATCATTTCACATGTTATTTTATATATTAGTCTTAAAATTGTTAAATATTACAAATAAATAAATAAAATTTAACGTATCATATTGTGTATATGCAAGAAGTCATTAATGTCAGTCCACGGATAGTAAGTCACTAAACTTTCTTTTTCTTTCCATCTACACATGTAATAATGAACACTATCATAATTAACAAATTTTAATTAAATTATTAAATTAAATTTTAATTTATTAATTATGATATTAAAATTAAATTAAATTAATTATTTCATTATCTATTATTACTAGATTATTTATTCAAATCAAAAATAAAAATATTTATTTATCAATTAGGTTTTCTACAAGAAACTCTTATGATCGTCATTACAAATTTAAATTTACAAGGGTTTCGGAAAAAAAAGCCAAGATGACGATCCTGAGAAGAAACCCCGAAAGAAACTCAGGATCCTATTTTTTTTGTCATCTTTAAAATAATACAATTACAACATTTACACTTAATTTCTTAAATTATTATTAAAAAATTAAGTGTTTTATTATTAAATTAACAAAGTTAATGAATATAACTCAATTATTTAAATTTAATACATGTATACTCATTCGAAGGATATTAGATAAATCAATTCATTCTGATATTATCTTACTTAAACAAAAAGATATTTTCAATTGCATAACTAGGCGAGCAAGCCATGTTGTCTTACCAAAGGTACGAACAACATGTGGTAAAAAAATGGTTACTTTTGAGGGAGCACAACTTTTTAACAAATTACCGTTGCATATAAAACAGGCAAAATCTTTTGGAGAATTTAGATCCAAGCTCTTGAAACATATTATGTTCAGTGTTTAAATGTTTTAATGTGATTTTGTTACAATCCGGAACAAATATTGTATAATTTTTGTCTGCCTGTTTGATGTTTCGTTTCTTAATTAAGTCTTTTCTTATTTTTTCTCATGTAAATAGCTTTAAGCTTTAATGAGAATAAAGATATATAAACCTAAAAATTATTAAATTATTTTTAAATTATGAAATTTATTAAATTTAATTTATTAAACTGTATTGTAATATAAAACCCTTTTAGAAACTGTTATTATATTAATATTATTTATTTATTTTATTTTTATTACTATAACTATAGTGAAATTTATTAATTTTAGCTCTTTGACTTATTGACACATAAAGAGACTTATTAATATATAATAATGTAACATTGCCTGAAAATAAATAAATTTTGATTTTTTTTTTAAATTTTGAATTACAACACTGATTAAGCTCTCACCTATTATCTTTTCTGTAATCAAAATTTTCTTCTTTCATATCCAGCGACACTACACTTTATCATAATGCCTTAGTCACAATCACAAAGGAACCACCGCGTCTTTAATAAACATGTCTGTCATAACTAAGAATGAGCACCAACTTTAAACCGTATAGGTAAGGTCAATGGTTATGCGAAGAGTCAACAGTTGAGTTTAGGGCACGTGCGGTGCGCCTGCGTCCGAAACTGGTGTGTTTTAAGTAAAATACTTGTGCGAGGATTTTTTGGGTAGAAAATGGCAAAATTCACCCCACCCGACAACCCCTAGCGCGTGTTGATTATCAGATGGGGGCCGGTGCATTAGCGGTTAGGGTCGGTTCACATGAGCGTAAAAATGTTAATTAAATTCATAGACTTATGATTAAAGAAATATATCATTTTTTTTATTTTAAGTCATAGGTGTAAGTCATGTGTACAAGCAAAGTCATAGGTGTATGAAATGACATAGGTGTATGACATGGGTCATAGTAGGATTAAGGATATGGGAGGTGTATGAAAAATGGGCTCTGGCATTCCTTGGTGACCACCCCTTACAGAAGACCATTGTGAAATAACAGCATGAGTGTTGTTGTTGTTCTGTGCATTAAGTCCCTTACTTATGCCAGAGCCCAATTCTCTATCCCTTATATTAATTCTACAATGGTCGGCAGCGCATTTACAGCTCCTGTGGCGTTGCTTATGTTATAGGTGACGGTAGCCACTTACTTACCATCAAGTGGCTAGTCTATCGACTTTAACATAAAAAGTTCAAGAGAGACCGCTTTACATCGACAGAGAACTGATCGGAGAGTTTCAGCCTAAACTCCTAAACTCGTTCTCCTAAACTCTTAACTCCTAAACTCGTTCTCATATAGGATTACTAGCAACCCGCTCCCGGCTTCGCGCGGTTGCAATTTTTTTCTTCAAATTATATAAAAACCTTCCTCGTTTTTCGCTCTTTCCATTAGTTAAAACCGCATTAAAATCCGGTGCGTAGTTTAAAATATCTAAGCGTACATACAGACGGACCGACGGCGGGGAGCGACTTTATTTTATCCCATGTAAAGATAAGATAATTATGCATATAATGGGAATGACTGAGTGGTAAAACACTGAACATGTAAAGGGGTCTTAACAATGAAAATTTCTAATTTATAAAGGCAACTAATTAGCGAGAAATTTCTAATTATACAAAGTATTCAAAATTAATATCACAATAATTATCTTAGACGGTTTCTGTTCGTAAACTGAACTGTTTGTCCTTCGATACAAAGCAAATAACATTAAAAAACATAATTTTACCTTGTTTTCTTAAATTGTCCTGTTTCCTGGAACTGATTTGCAATTTCTAGCTACTAAATAAAATACCGCGTAAGTTAAGAGATGTGGTTTCATAATTTAGTATTAAAAGGTATGCCGCCTTCGTTTGTTTACAATATTTTCAAATATTAAATTAAATATTGATTCATTGTTAAGTATGAAATATTAAATTTTAAGTTACTCATTCGGTTTGGCAAAAAAATCAACTGTTTTTAATATGATTCATTGATATTCTTATAATAACGCAAATAACATGAGCATAAACTAATTGAGGAAATCACTTTATTTAAATAAAAGAAATTGTGTCAGGGTAAATAAAAGAAATGTAAATAAAGAAGAAAACGCAGTGTAGTCCAGCCCTTATAACAATATTGTACAGTACACACGATACTTTCCAAAAATTTGGAAACAATAATATCAAAAAGAGGGCGTCTCTGTGTAAATACAGCTTTCTCTTTCTAACCGGTACACGGCGTATGTTTCTGTCCCTCTTCCCAATCTCTTTTAGAATTTCTATCAATCATTTTCATTTATTAAATTGTACTTTAAAATAAATAATATTTTCTTTAAAAAATACTTATGAGGATCAAGTAGTATACCAGATAAAAATGGGCTGTGTCTTGTGTCGTGGACACGGCCGTGTGTTTTGCGCGAATACATGTATATAGCGAGTAGGTAATATTTTCTTTTAGCGTATCCAACAAATATACCATAAATGCCAAAATTTTGTTTGATCCTTTAGATATCGAGAGGTGTAATTAAATTTTGAATGTAGATGTTGATAGGTATTTAAGTACAGCTTCAAACGGGGTATCTTCCGATTTCGTTATCATCACATTTCTGAATTGCCTCCCATTATGGAAGCAAATTTAAATACCTACTATTTACGTCAAAACTGAAACTCAGAAAGAATACCTACATCCAATGTATATTATTAACTTGCTGTCATCTGTACTTACAAAATATTTTGCCCTAACTGACTATCAACGCACAGTCAAAACTATTCCAGAAGTCCAGAAAGCTCAAAAATGTAACATAGGTTTATTTTATAACGTAAGCATCCGCTAAGAAATGATTTTTTAAAAATTTAAACTCCTTGTGATGCCGGAAGCGGGTAGCAAGCAGTAAGCAGTGCACAAATTTATTAATTACTAGCAACCAGCTCCCTGCTTCGCCCTGGAAAAAACTTATTTAGGTTTTATAAAAATTCCGTGAAAAATTGTGTGAAAAAAAAAACTGATGGTGAAAACCGCATCAAAATCCGTTGCGTAGTTTAGGAGAAGTTAGCGGCCACACAGGCAGACGCAGAATGCGAGTTCAAATTCTACTATGTAAACCAGATTATGTATTCTTCACTTTAAAAGAGCTTTTTTATTATCATTTTACAAACGAATAAAAAAATAACATGAAAGTAATCTTAAAAATCATAATTTTGTTTTAAAACAATGAGGTAATAAATTCAATTTACTCCAGTTTACGTTCAGGAATAGCTATAAATTACAATTTTTAAACAGCAAAAGTTTTCCGTCTTCGCTATCGAATGGAGTGCCACAGAGTAAACACATCTTACAGTATGGAAACAAAATTTTCTAAAGTTAACTATGCTTAAGTTATTAATGTCTTTGTTTTGTATCACGTGAAATGAGATTGAAAAAGAGTTTTATTATTATTATTATTATTATTCTAGTTGTTGCACGTGACTTAGACCGCTTAATTTTACAAAGTATGGCCTATGTTACTCGTTGATAATGTAGCTTTCTATAGCTGAAAAAATTTCAAAAACGATTCAGTAGTTTTTGAGTTTATTCATTACGAACATACAAATCTTCTCTGTTTATAATATTAGTATAGATGGGTTTGCTCTTGGCCAGCATCTAGCCTTACAGCAAAGTAGGTATAATTTGCAACAAGGTATGGGTAAGTATAATTTGTATATTAATTTCTTGTTCATCTAATTAATTATTTAATTAACTGCATGTTTTAGTTGTAGATTAGGTTTAATAAGTTTTGTACTGTACTAAACTGTTTTATTACGAATATGCTTACTTACTCTTAATGTCTATTATACTGTGCACGTAAAGTGCTTTTTTACAAGAAGTAGGGAGTTTTTATTAAAAACTGAGAAAAAGTTTAATTATTAGCGGTCATAGACATCAATTGGCTCATTACGAGACGTGTTTTATAATTTTTTGTTTTTATTTTATTTTTCTTTTCATCGCCGCTGCTAAGTAAGCGGGGGTAATTTAATAGAGACAAAAAAAATAAACATAATTTTTGACCAACAGATTTAATAACAAGCTTATTTTTTTAATTGTAATAATATAAATAAATATAAATAAATCATTATCATCTCAGCCGCAGGACGTCCACTGCTGGACATAGGCCTCCCCATAACTTTCTTACAAGACCGGTAATAACACATGGGCTGATGAAAAGTTCCGTGCTTAACAAAGAAAACACGGTTCTTTTTTGTTCAAAATTAGCTTTATTCATCAACGTAATCTCCATCAAGAGCAACGCAATCATTCCAGCGCCGCTCTAAAATTTAAATACCACTTTTGTAGAACGATCTTTTACTTCAAAATAGGGCTCAGTTTCAGTGATAACCTCTTCATTCGTGCGAAATTTCATAATACGCACTGCCAAGGATTGGAACTCCCTTCTGTGTTTCCGAGCTCATGTAACCCAATTCTTTTTATTAAAGTTCGAGTGAATAGCACGGAATAGCCTGCACGGCTAGATACTGGCCAAGAGCAACCTTAAATAATAATAATAATAATAATCATATTAGCATTAATATTGAGTTTTTTTATCGATACATAAAATTGCTGAGAGGTAGAACATGGTAACCTTGACATTATGGTGCAGCATCAAATAGTCTGAGGGACACATACAACTCCTCAGCAACATACAGTAGATGAAGCGTGTTCGGGGTCATTAGAATGGTCTCAATGTAATGCCGGTGATTAGTTAATAATTTTTAATTATAATTAGGTTTTTTGTTCCAAATCCAGACCAGAGCCAACTTTGAAAGTTTATTTCCAAAGTTGACCCTACCGGGAATCGAACCTTCCCAGGTGGAACATTGTGGAACAGGTGGAACACCTGGAACATTGTGTCAAGGGATGTACCCTAACCACTTATCCAAAGGGCTCGTCCAAAACTCCCGTAATGATATGTTGGAATGTACTTGTGTACTTCAGTTGGAACAGTAACAGTTTGTAACTCTATGATTTGTACCAATGTACAAGTAAAGCCAAGCTTAGAAGGACTTGGTAACAAAACTTGTCTAAAAGAGTACATTTATTTCGTTGTCGATTGTACTCAGGTCAACGTAAAGGTTTACACCCGACCTTTGCCACGGTCCACTGAAGCCCTTATAAATGTCGAAACGCCAAATATCGGATGCGATTATTTTTTCGGCGGCTCCAAATGAGTGTGTCATTTTTTTTTTGCTTATTTCGTCGGATTTTAAATGACTTTTAGTCACATGTGTTTTGCGGGATTGGGTGAAATTGTAATTAAATCTTTGAAATTTATGACTTAATTATTGGATTTTTATAAGCAACCTTTTCGATCGCTTCTTTATGACCTGAATGGGCAAATATTTAAATTTTCTTGCATAGTGGGAGGCAATTCAGAAAAGTGATGATAACAAAATCGGGGGCCATACAGTTTGATGCTGTCGCTACATATCTATCTACATTCAAAATTTAATCACACCACTCGATAGCTAAAAGATCAAAAAATCGTATGGTGTAATTATGATTAATTCGAATTCGTTGGATATACATATAATACGCTCAAACAAAATATAACACGTATTCACGTAAGAAGTCCAATCTGTCATACTCTGCAAGAGAACTACTTCGATTTTTTTTTTGTCTAATTTCATCTATCACAGAACAAATAGTAGAACTAGTTCGACTAACCCAACTATATGGCTGTGTCCACGACACAGCCACATCACTTTTTTTTATAAAAGGCATCATGGTTGTACTCTTATTAAACAGGTCAACAAAATCTTTTTTTGCAACGTTGCTAACTCGATTAGCAGTTAGAAAGACACTAGAAAATACACGACGAATAAACAAAACAAAGGAACTTACCTACGAGTACTTATAAGCTTATTTGTTTAGTTTTACATACTGTCACTATCTACAAATCAATTGAGTCCGGATCCTTGGAGATTTAGTAAAATGAATGTTGGTATTTTAACTTGTAAGGAAAGATAATTATTTTTCTGTTATGACGAAACGCCACCACGATGGACTGCCACTTAGGCCAATCGCCACCTTTAAGAAACCCGTCTTAGCTCTATTATATTATTAAATAAATAAATATGAAACTTATTTATTTAATACTAGTTGGTGCCCGTGAAATATGAAATATGAAAAAATGTAACACTTGAATAACGCCTGACATATTTATTGGATTGACGACGGTGGCGCCCCCACCATTTTTTTTTTATATTTTTAGGCTATCCCTCGGGGATCAGACGCATCGGGAACAAATTGAGAGAAGCAACGCCATCTCCTGATAGGCAAAGAAAAGATATGAATAAACATTCCACACCCTTAAAAGAATGCCTACGTATTGAAAGGGCATCAAAGCAAAACTCCCTATTAGCGGAAACAAAAGCAAAGATAAGCCAGCTCACTTATCTTATAGAGACACGTTTTATGTAAAACAATAATATCTTAAAAAATATTTTTTTAAATTTTAAGTTAAAAAAAAAATTGCATTTATTAAAAAATTTAGTTATAACTAAATTAATACTTATACAATAAATGTAATAATAATGTAGGTATATAGTAAATGATCCAAATAGTTGAATAGAAAAAAAGGACTATCAAGATAAACATTTATAATATACTAGCGAGTTAGCGACCCGTCCCCGACTTCGCACGAAATTGAAATTTCCAAAAATTCTTTCTTAGCGGATGCTTACGTTATAAAACAAAGCTATGTTCAAAATTTCAGCTTTCTAGACTTAGTGGTTTTGGCTGTGCGTTCATAGTAAGTCAGGACAAACAATTTTATAAGTATAGATTAATAACAATCGTCAATTATAAAGTTGTAAACTTCTTCCACCTGGCGTTATAGTGGGGGCGTAAACCGCACTGCGGGGTGTGCGGTTCAATTCCCGCGTATGATTGAAAGTAAATACGCGGTGACATGAGTGACGAACATAGACATGTGTGGAGTGGACGTGGTTCAATAAAAAAAAAAGATTTTTTTTTAATTTATAATATTAGATATATTTATATATAATATTAGATATATTAATATTATAAAGAGAGAAGATTTGTATGTTTGTAATGAATAAACTCAAAAACTACTAGACCGATTTTGAAAACTCTTTCACCTATAGAAAGTTATAGCCTATATCAGCTAGTAATATAGGCTATATTTTATAAAGTTACGCGGACGAAGTCACGTGCAACAGCTGGTAATATTATAAATGCGAAAGTTTGTATGTTTGTTACTCAATCACGCAAAAACGGCTGAACGGATTTGTATATAATTTGGCAAACCGATAATTTATTACCTGGATACTTTTTATCCTAGAAAAATGTTAGGTTTCCGAGGTATCGTCTAAAGATAAAATAAATTGAGCGCCACTGTCGCCGTGGCGATTTCAGCGCCACCGTCGTCACAGCGATGTAGATGTCAGACGTTATTACTCATAATAAGTATGTAAGTAATGTTCTTTTTCAATGCGGGTGAAATGGCGTGCACCAGTTAGTCACATATAAGACTAAGCCAGACTCAATTATAATTCAACTCAAAACGAGATAGAAATATAGAGATGGAGAGATAGGGATAGACACAAATTTATTTGTGTCGACATGTGCACAATCAGGAGTTAGAGAAGTTATTGTCTAAATCAACATGTTTTGTTCAACATCAAAATGTTTACGACCCATTGGGTGAGTGGTTAAAATGTTTGCCTGAAGGATCTGTCTCATGGCAGGGGCTCGGTTTCGATTCTTGGCAGTGCCAATATTGGAAATGAAAGTTTTAAAGTTGGCTCTGGTCTGGATATGGTGAGTAGTGACAGGGCTCACTGAGTTTCGCAGTCATTTGGGCAGCCCGTCTGGTGGCAGTAACCAAGGGCTTTTGTGTTTCAGCATAAGTAAAGGAAGCCAGAGCCCATTGCAAATTTTTTCCTAATTTCTTATTTTTAATCCTGCTTTGGTCGGCCCTGTGGCGTTACTTGATGTAGCCTACCATCAAGTAGACCGTCAACATATCTGTCAACCTTAACATTAAAAAAAACTATTATACAACAAACTTGAAATCCGCATCCGCAACATCATTTGTCGAGAGGATCACTCTAAAAATCCGCTTCTAAAAATCCGTAGATGTTGAAAATTCTACATCTTCAATTGATCCTCAACAACATTGATATGGATATAATAAATACCATTTTTTTTTTGTAAGAACATACCTATCTTTTAAACAAACCTTATAAACAAAAATAAGATGGGCGCTGGGTAGCTAATTGCCTGAAAATAGCTCCACTTACAGGATATTACATCATCCTTGCAGGAATATATTTCCGGGATGTAGCAGGTTCTATTTATATTTACATAAGAGGTAACTGCTTGCGTTCTAAGTTACATGTATACATGTTAAACTCAGAAGTTAAACGTAATAGTTTAACAAATGTTCTATATTATAAACAAGATGTTGCACACGACTTTGTCCGCGTAACTTTATAAAATATAGACTATGTTAAAATTTTTAAAATCGATGCAGTAGTTTTGAGTTTACTCTACAAACAAAAATACTAATCTTTTCTCTTTATACAGATATAATACAAACAATATAATTTTTGATTTTTAAGCTTTTCACAAACTTCATTGGCTGCTGATGTTCTACGTTCTCACTTAGAACTTAATTGGCTTTAGAATTATAAATTAATTATTTAATTGTTATTCTAATTCTAATATTAATCTTTACATAGTCTATACTAATATTATAAAAGGAGAAAAATTGTATTTTAGTATTTTTTGTTTGTAATGAATAAACTGAAAAACAAGTGCGAAGCCGGGAGCGGGTCGCTAGTAATATTTTAAATTGAAAAGTTCGTATGTTCGGATGTATCAATCACGCAAAAACGGCTGAATGGATTTCGATGAAATTTGGCACACAGATTGTAGTATTCAAAAGAAAGTGTAAAATTTGTAAAAAAAAACACGTATTGTGTTTTTGTTACAAAATAAACACACACCGTATATAAAATAATATTCTTTCGCTACCAAGTTCTGACATTTGAATTCGTCTCAATACATCGCTCGCGCCGCGGCGGCGCCCGCATGTCATTTTGCCGTCCATTATAAAATGTCTGTCGTAATCGGCCTTTATTTTTATTTTATTTGCCGACCCACCACCCTGCCGCGGCGGAGTGAGCGGGGTGAGGGGTAGGTGCGATGCCACCCCCGACCGATATTTCAAACTTAACGACTGTGCCGTAAAAATACCGCTCTTGACTCGAAAAATACTGAATGAATATTGAATACTGGCCGCAAAGACTTGTTTGCGCGTCATATTTTTGAATGCACCGTATTACAACTAAAACTGTTCTGTGGCCATTCTGCGTCACAGACAACATTAATTTCACTTTTATTAAAAATATATAGTTTCTTTATTTATGTGTTCTAAGTTCGAAAAAATATTGACTTTTTTATAAGTGATATATACAAAGGTAACGTCACATTAAAATGTGACGGAATAGGAAGTAGATTTTTGCCTCGGTTTATTTTTAAATCGATTGATATTTACTGACAGGTCATTTTCAGGTGTCTCAAATAATATTGATTCATATTTATCCTTTTTTATGTTAAGAGCGTCAGACAGGTTGACACAAAAAACTTCACTGGTGCTGCAAGTGCGTTGCCGACCATAGTAGGATTATGAAATAATAGGGAAATGGGCTATGGCATCCTTTACTCACTCACCGAAAACACAACAGCACACATGCTATTATTTCACGGTGGTCTACTGCCGCCAGACGGGCTACCCAAATGACTGCGAAACGAAATGTGAATTATGAGAAATTCATTTCCAAAGTTGACCACGCGGGAATCGAACCCTGGGCCCCTGAAACAGTGAAAGCAAGCCTCAAACCTTAACGACTCGAACACGGAATTATCTTCTCTAATAGCTTCAAAATATTCACACAACTTTACTAGCGATTAGTCAGTGTATTTGATTTATACGTACAGGATGTTCTGATTCGCAATTTTTGTGATGATAGTTATTTTGTGTAGTTACTGTACCTAGATCTATTCCTGTGCCGTGTATGTTTTTTAAATTTATATGTGCAGTCTACTATTTCTATAACGTCGTATGGTTGGTTCCGGATTGAAAAATATGACATAAAAAACACAGACGAAGTCGCAGGCAGAAGCTATAGAACATATTGTCATAGATCATATATACATATACAAACACATGTTTGTCATAGAAAGTGAATTACGTATAAAATACAGACAATTCCTACTTTTCCCACTTGATGATAGGTGAGGACCGTCTCCTGCAATCCCATAGGTAATTGATGCAATTGCTCTGCCAACTTTATTACAATAAAATATAAGTGATTAGAAGGGATAAAGAAATGGGCTCTAGCATCCCTTACTTACTCATCGACACACAAGAGCACAGATGCTGTTATTTCACGATGATCAACTGTTACGTACTACTTACAGTAGTAACTTAGTAACGGTAACTTGGTAACTACCGCCAAACGGGCTACCGAAATGACTATAATGCAGTGTGCCTTGCCACTACTAAGTAAAACTTAAATTGATCTTTTATTACTATACATAAACTTAAACACACTTACACACAAACAAACACACACACCTTGTCTCAATGTTCCGTATACATACGTGTAGGTATGAATAGGTACGAGTATATGTCATATCACGAGACGCCCGGCTTGTATTGATTTTATGTCAAAAATATTTTTTTCACTTTTATCGGTCCGCACGGCGTCACTTTTAAAAGATAATACGCGACCTGATAAGCTAAATTAAAAAAATATACTACCATATCGATTCACGATAGCGCAAACATATTATAGGCTTTAACTTTGTATTTTCTAGTAACTCCATTACAATATATTAATGATCACATCATCATCATCTCAGCCTCAGGAAGTCTACTGCTGGACATAGGCCTTCCTCATAATTTTCCAATAGAACCTCAGATAGACCTCCATTCTCCAATAGAAATTAGAGGAAACCATAAAATTATTAAATACAATGTAAATTCCATAAGGTTCCTGACTTTTATATTATATATATACTTGCTGTCCCGCTCCCGGCTTCGCCCGGGATGCATTAAAACCTTCCCCGATTATCCCTCTATCCATTGGTGAAAACCGCATGACCCGGCCCCGGCAAACGTTGTATTGCCATATAAAATTTTTGGTGTGGGCCACCCTTATCACTTAGGGGTTTGAAAAATAGATAGTAGCCGATTCTCAGACTTACTGAATATGCATAAAAAATTTCATAAGAATCGGTCAAGCTGTTTCGGAGGAGTATGGGAACGAACATTGTGACACGAGAATTTTATATATTAGATATAAATCGATTCTTATGGAGTAAGTTAGCCTTAAAAGTAGACAGTACTTCTGTCAGCAAGAACCTTCACTTATAGAAGACGTAAATAAAAACATTTATTCTATTATGTTTCAGTGATGCGTTGAGTAAAGGCTCATTCTTCTTTCCCCACTTTCCTACTTCAAGGGCGATACAAAACCCTACTTTAATTTTCTGTACGACTATTATTGCCCGAGTAAATCACCTAAAAAAAATTTTTTTTTATATCCTTTAATTTTTGGGTTTAGTATATATGCAAATCGATTCTTAAGGAGTAAACTCCAAAAAAATAGAACCGGTTAAACTTCCCTTACTAGTTCAACTAACTAGTCTGCCTCATTATCTCACTAGTACCTATGCATAAAGTCGCTGTACGCCACTGTCTCTTTTGAGACATTGTCGAATTTTGATACAGTTTTCACTGATGGAAAGAGCTCTAACGAGGAAAGTTGTAGAATTAAAATCATTGCGAAACCAGGGCGAGTCACTAGTATTTTTTTTTAATATAAGAGATGGGTTTGCTCTTGGCCAGCATCCAGCCGTGCAGCGAAGATGAGGCCTAAGATGGAGCGAGCTCACCCAGAAGATGCCTATTCATTCGAACTTTGAAAAGATTTAGGTTATATGAGCTCGGAAACACAGACAAACCTTGGCAGTGCGCATTAAGGATGTTGTAAAGCGCTTGGTCCGAAAAAGACATTGACATTGTATTAAAAAAAATCATTGCCCGCCTCTTTTTCCGTTTACTCCTTCTAAACTTCGCAAAGGATTTTTATATAAATTTTTCACTAATGAAAATAAATAAACCAGAAAGTTTTGCATGAAAATTGAAACTGTGCGAAGCTGGGGTGGGTCGCTTATTTTAATGTCTTTTTTTATGTTGCCATATTATACAACAATGTTAAACAATGTGTACGTGTTATACATAAAAGTTGTATGTATAACATGTAACATGTTATATAATTTTGACGCAAAATATATACCTTAACATACTATTGAACCAAGACTTTAACATTGCCCTATACCTTACTCCTAATGTATATCTATACTTATATACTTTAAAATTATAAAGAGAGAAGATTTATATGTTTGTAATGAATTAACTCATAAGCTACTGGAACGAATTTGAAAATTATTTTTCATATAGAAAGATACATTATCAGTGAGTTACATAGGCTATATTTTATAAAGTTAGGCGGGCGAAATCGCGTGTAGTGCTAGTCCTTTATATTTATCCTACTATGGTTGCCGGGCACTTGCTGCATGTATTGCGTTTTTTTACATATAAGTGATTGTATCCTTAAATTATAAATTCATTTAATAATCCCTAAATGTGTTGCTAACAAAGCAAAATTCCAGAATGGCTGGGACAATTGTCTGTTTATTTTTTTCAAATATTCTTTGAAGTCTTATGAAAAAAAAACCCATTATTTTTCCCTATGCAAAGTTCCATAGATACACTTCAAATACTTCAATCAAATGCAATAGCTTTCTAAATTAAATCCAACAAATAATTAACTTTCTCATTTAGTAATGAATATTTTTAAGTTATTTCGGTAACAATAAGTTTTATAAAAAAAACCACCGCCCACTTCGCTGTGCGTGTTCATAACGCATTAATTAACAGTTTTAAATGTAATTTATTCCTATTAAGAAGTAATCGATAACACGAAAACTGAATTCTGAATAGATTTATATGAAAATGTTGATTAGTGACCAAATGAAAATGAATTGTTATTTGTTGTTGATAAGAACAGTATTTCTTGTTTAAAAGTAGGTTAATTAACTTTACTTATTAGTTAAAAACTAAATTACAATTCTCCCTATATAAGTGTTCCTTCAGAAGCAACATCAAAATATTCACGTGGTAAAGCCATATCCGCCTTTTCGAAAACTCAAATTGTGGAATATCACGATTTATAAATAACCGTTAAAAATTTAAAAATAATGTGTAATTTAAGCTTTTGGTTTTGAAAACAAATAAGTTCTATGTTTTCTTAAGTATGATACTTTATGGTATTTTAGTATGGTATATAATTCGCCTCATAAACAATCATTAAACTATAACAATTTAAAGGAATGAAGTAGTAATTTAAGGTAAGTAATCTTAGAAGTAAATTTACATTATTTATTTAATTTTATTTATATTTAATAAAATGTAAAGATGTAATGATTTATATGTAAATATTGTGGTGGGCAAGTTTACTGTCTAATCGATAGTGGGTGGCTACCGTCGCCTATATAAACAAAACGCTATTGGTGATGCAATTGTGCTTCTGGCCGCACTAAGGATAAGGGATTGGGAAGGGATAGGGAAATGGGCTCTGGCATCCCTTACTCACTCACCGAAACATAACAGCACATATTCCGGTTTCACTGTGGTCTTCTGTAAGCCAGACTGCAGCCAGGTACAAAGGTGGTTACTGTAGCCAGACGGGCTGCCGAAATGACTGCGAAACGCAGTATGCCCTGCCACTACTTCTCAATTCTAGACCAGAGTCGACTGTGAAATGTTCATATCCAAAGTTGACTCTGCCGGGAATAAAACCTGAGAAAGAGCGTTAAAACAAGCACCCTAACAACTTATCCAAGGGGCTCGTCATCTATACTTCCGTACTTCCGTACAAGTCCGTACTTAATTTTATAATATTATAAATGCGAATGTATGTTTGGATGTATGGATGTTTGTAACTCTTTCACGCAAAACTACTGAACCGATTACCATGAAATTTTGCATACACGTTGTCTGGGACACCAGAAAGGACATAGGGTACCTTTCATCCAGAAAAAAGGACTATTCCCGAGGGATAAATAAAAAATAAAAAACTAACGCCTGGCCAAAGTTTTATAGCAACACGAGGTCAAGCGTTATATTGCTTTTTTTTTCAACGCGGACGAAGTCACGAGAATCAGCTAGTATATTATAAAGAGGGAAGATTTGTATTTTTGTTTGTAATAAATAAACTCAAAAACTACTCGACCGATTTTACAAATTCTTTTACCTATAGAAAGCTATACATTATTATCAACGAGTAACATAGGCTATATTTTATAAAGTTAACAGACTAAGTCGCGTGAAATAGCTAATAATTTTTATTATTGTTTTAGGTAAGACTAGTCGTTATTTAATTCTAAATGTCTATACTAATATAATAAAAATAAAGAGCTTATTGTCTGGTTGGTTGAACGAGTTAAACCCTGTAAGTAAACATTGGATTTTAAAAAATTATTTTTGCTTTTAATAGCCCAATTCTTGAGAAAGGCTATAATTATAGGCTATTCATCATCACGCTATAACGCTTAGAAGCCGTTATGTATTCGAACAAAATGTGTGTCCCCAAACACATAGGTTACTAACAACTTCTAAATCAAATAGAATAATTAAATTGTACATTGTTACAAAGCGAAATTAAGCAACTTAGAAATAAGTAAAGTCGCCAACGTATGTAGGTACTTTTATATATTAGAAATTGTTAAGTATAAACCAACTTCCCCTATATGTATGATATGTGAACATATATACATACAGATATATGAAAGCCCGCTATATTAATCTAATCACACTCGGTTTTCGCCAAGAATGTGTGAGTCGACGTCTTTAATAATAACTGGGGGGTGGGTGGGCCCCCCGGCCTCCCTTAGGGGGCAACCCCACCCCACACTAGTGAAAAAATATATCCCAAGGAAAACAATATTATAAATTGGACTCTAGATGTGTGTGTGTGTGAAATGGGAACGTATTTTGCTGTGCGCTCTTTTATTTCATTTTATTTTATTTCTTATGTGACATACTATTTTCACTTTTATTATTCCGTTACTTTGACGTTGAGTTCAGGGACGTATTCGGTTAAATATTCCCCTTTTTGCGCAAAGCGACCGAAAAATTGTGTGATATACGACAATTTGCTCTTTGTGTTGATAAAAGGGAAGTATTTTCATTGATCAATAAATTGTAAATAGTTCCTAATAAGCAATGGAATTGTATTTAAATTTGTAAGGAAATATAGGCAAAGATATGATACAAACAGGCAGTATTTGGGATACATATAGACTTCTAGACAAGCGAACTTGAAAGATATATTATTTGGATGTGCTATAGACAACGGACTCACGTTTACTATAAAAAAAAAACAGAAAGAAGAGAAAGAGAAAAGGGGAAGTATATTCATTGATCAATAACTTGTAAATAGTTCTTAATAAGCAATTTTATTTAAATTACAGTGGTAAAGATATTAACACAAATATAAAGTAATGCTATACCTATGTGCTAAATAGACTCCTCTTTTTGTAAGTAGTTTAAAAATTAGATAAGTTTAACTTATTCATTTAAAATTTTCTTTAATCAATTATTATTACTTATTTCAATTTAAGTAGATAACTTCATTCAATCAATAATGTGAAGTTAATTAGATTAAGTTACTTTATTCAATCAAAAAAGAAAAGTAAATTTTAAAAATAAAATGAAAAGTTAAATAAAAATAATTTATAAATAAGAAATTTTATTTTGACACTAAACTGCAGTACATTCGCCACACATTTTAGCACATGAATTTATAAAAAAAAATGTAGAAATAATATAAACTTTTGTTTCAAATTCATCTCTGTATATTATGTTTATTAAGAGTTTTAATACTCAGAAATGTTATCTCGCATAACAAAATGTTTGTTGTCTCTTCTTACATTATTTTTACAAATTAATTCGTAAATCCGTACTAATCTATAATATGTTATATAATATATTGTATTATATATTATATAACTATATAATATATTATATAATATATTATATTATATATTATATAACTATATAATATATTATATTATATATATTAGTTACGTACATATATATATATATATTTATAATTATAGAATTATTAAAAAGAACAGATATTAATAAAAGAACAGGATATGATAAAGTACATCCTAGATTAGCATCAAAATTAGCAAAAGAACTATCTGTACCACTATCATCTTTACTAAATCACTTACAGAAGGAAGATTTCCTCACATTTGGAAGATGGTATTTAAAAGGAGGTGATAAACATGATGTTAGACAGTACAGACCAATCTCAAAATTAAGTATTTTTGCAAAACTATTTGAAAAGATAACCACTACTGAATTAACTAAACAAATTTACCGTTATATTGCACCAGAACAACATGGTTTCTTTCGCGGTCGTTCTGTCGATACTAATCTATTACTTTACACTAATTTCATTACACGAGCTCTCGATGATGGCTATCAAGTAGATGCCATTTATACAGATTTCTCGAAAGCTTTTGACAAAATAAACCACTCTATATTATTAAACAAGCTACTGAAACTTGGTATACACGCTGACCTACTCAGATTGGTGGACTCATACATCAGAAACCGAAACCAAGCAGTAGTACTCAAAGGTTATCGCTCTAATTTTCTTAAGGTTGCTTCAGGAATACCACAAGGTTCTCATCTTGGCCTCTTTCTATTTACACTTTATATTAATGACATTGGAATATGTTTTAATAACTCTTAATATCAAAAGACACCTCTCCAGCTATTTCTTTATTACTGACTGATTTTCTAATTCGTTGATAGGCGTTATGAAGTGGATCGTCTGTACCTTTTTGAGGGGTGAAGCCATACTGCTGATCGTTCAACTTTCCTTCAGAGAGAAGCTGCCAAACTATCCTTTCAAAGATCTTACCAAGAACAGGTATCAAATCAATGGATCTGTATGCCTTTAGCGTTGTGTAATCGTCAAGGTTGGGTTTCGGAATAACTTTTATAACTGCTTCCTTCCAAACTTATGGGAAGTAAGCACTTTTGAGGCAACTGTTTAGCAGTATCTTTGGTGCAGTCTGAAAAGCCCTGTGACTTGATTGATTATTAATGTCAATTGTGAGGTTGATAAGGTGATTGGCCACAAGGCCAGCCGATAAAAAAGTGTTATAACTACAGAAACATGCATCTGTTTCTTAACAAGTTCACAGTCCAGTGTACACTATGGTGTACATGCGGAGCATTTCCGCCTAGTCCGTGTACAGTATATTGTACACTGGTTTACTTTTATGTTAGACCGTCTAAAAGACAACGAGACTTGTAATTGAGGTATTGAACTATAATAAATGAACGAGCATGCCATGAAAAAGAAAAAATATTATTTAGTGTAATATATTATGTACGTGTACACGGACAAAGTCGCGGTATGGAACTTGATATACTGACGGATTATATAATACTGAATTTTACTAGACATAATTCTTCCCAAATTCATCGAAAACCACGTTGAACGTACGGATTGATTAAAAATTTTTAATTTTGAATTTGATAAGTTTTTGATAAATATAAAAAAATCGTAATTAATAAAAAAAAACTTAAGGAATATAATATAACTTTAATTATTGGTAATTAAGATATATTAATGCTTCGGAAATAAACAATACACATCAAATGAAATCTCAGTGCAATTTCACTGCGGTGGGTATCGGGTCGATAGCAAATTACCGACGATAAGCCCTCCGTGTAACGTGGGGAACTTTCTATAAATAAACCGAGAGAAATTAAGTTATTTATTAAAGTCTTATTTTAAATACAGTTCTCTTAAATATAATATATTTTTCCATGTATTTTTTCTGTACTAAAATTCTGTAAGGGGGTGGTTACTGCCGCCAGACAGGCTGCATAAATGACTGCGAAATGCACTACTTTCTTCAGTCATTATTACAAAAATATTACAAAAACAATATATACCTTTTATAAAAAAACTTAAAACTAGAATGCCTCAAGTGGCAGGGGGCAAGGCCCAAGCTACCGGTGGTTAGGGCTGCAAAGTAAAAAACCTCCTGACGCTGTTTTATTTATTATTATTAAAATTATGTATTTATTTCTTTTCTTAATTTTTTTTTTACAAAAACAGTTAATATTATAAAATTATTATTATTCAAGTTGACCCTGTCGGAAATTGAACTTCAGAGAAAGAGCATTAAGGTGAGCACCCAAACCACTCATTTAATGGGCTCGTTAAAATAATAGACAAAATAATTACTACACAAAAAGCAGCCATCTACCTTGAAGTGGAATGTCAGGCTGCCTGCTTACCCTTACATTTTAAAAGTCATTAACTGCAGAAAGGTAAAAAGAAAATTCCGTGCAATATAGTTTAGGCAAAGTTCAAATCTGTTTGAAAATCTCGAAGAAGCATATCAAAAGTGGTTTGACACGGTGTTTGCAAGTGTTGCGACTTGTAAACATAAAGGTTATGTACCCCTGAAGGGGCCGAGGGGTCCGGCACTCATCCATCTTGTCCGGACCACAACAATTTATTTGACTGACGGACTAGTTTCACCGTTTTTATATATACACCCGAATAAAGTTGTAACGTTAGAAGCGTTCTAATCAAAGACAAAGAAATTCTTTTAAATCTTCCCCACTCAGTACGTTACAGAGAAAATCCATTTTTAGCTAAAACCCGTTTTCACTGGGAAAAAATATAAAAGATCAGTCACAGAGGTACGAATAGACATCTAACTCGCGAAATGATATTAGTTCAGGTCAGCCTTCAATGCCGGAAAATAAAACATTTTAATATATATATTTTCATGGAACAAATTAATTAAAAAAATCTAGACTATCGTACCTACTATGGTACCAAACTATGTTTTAGTGGGATTTGGGCTAATTTTATGGAAACTATATATATAATATAAACCCAGACAACCACACATAAGTAAATTTTGACCAAGATTGTTTTTATATGCTTATAATCAAAGCCGGTGTCATTGCGTCAGTGGGCCAACACATCTTAAACAACGCGTTCATCCCTCCAAAAAGTCGTCATACAAGATCATGTTTTTTAAGAAACACTAATATTTGTAGATGTGAAAAAAATATATGTGAATATTGAGGATATCATCTATAAAAAGACAGCTTACGATACACTATTTATTATACTTCACTTGATATAATTAAATCCTAAAATAACCTCTAAACGGAATTTCACACAAATTTTGCTATAATTATACACCTAATTTTCTGTGTGAATCTTTACAAAAAAAAAAAACTAAAATATCGATAATGAATGTAAAATTATTTTGACAGCTCTAGAAGTTAAGTACTATGAATATAAAATTATAAATAAATCAAAAACCATAAAATTTTGTCACAGTTGGACAATTCAAAACGATACACTTATAATATGCCTTAGAATATAGAACAAACTAATATGCTTTGTTATCTTAGTCACACTACCTAGGCTAGAGAGCGAACGGCCTTAAGCCATCATGTAATTATATTCATCGAAAGTGTATACATACTTATTAATCTCTCTTTTGATGTCTCCAAGAAGCGTGTTCGATTTTTCTGGAGCAGGCGGATCATACAAGACAGAATAATACCAAAGCTCAGTACGTCAAAGATTAGAACAAAAATGGGGTGTGGCTGTGTCGTGGGCACGGCCGTTTGTTTTTACGTGAACACTTGTGTACGTTACGAGTTATATTTTCATTAAGCATATTTATTAACATATATAATTCGAATATATTATATCATATATACCAAAAATTTTTGTTATCATTAGTTTTCTGAATTGCCTAAGATTATTTTTAAAAAATAATTTACGTCTAAAATTATTTTTAATAATTTCGCACCGTCTCAGTTTCATGGGACAGTTAGCGATATCGGTCCCGGATACATTTTTACTCCCTTAGGTGTCGAATCTATGGTGGCTCGAAGGCTTTGTGGGATCCTTGCTCTTAAATTTTTCAACATTATGACTAAGCGCTTGGGCGACATCTCTGGCGACAACAGAGCTGGTCATTGACTATCACAGTAAACAAATTAGCCTTGCAATTCGGTAAAAGTTATACATTAGAATGTGTACAGCAATGTGATGAAAATATGTTAGTAAAAAATACAATATGTAAAAATTTTATAAAATACAGATCCATTGATATACTACACATTAGGGTTTGCAATCCCGCATTCCGCGTTACCGCATTCCAGCGATTTCCCGCATGTCATTGAGACCTGCGGAAATCCCGCATTTGTGCGGGTAATTTTTGAACATTGTAAAATGTTTCTTAATTGAATAAAAGGAAAATACTTGTTCCTTGTTCACAATTATCTGAACATTATCGCTTTTTCTGTCTTATCACAATTATATTTGAAACTAATTTTTTTTTTTATTAGATGTTTATTTTGGTAATTTAGCAGCAAGATGTAAGTTAAGTAAATAGAAACAATAATATGTATAATTAACAAAAAATATAAATTTATTTATATACAGGCTTAAGAATAATTCAATAACATTAATAAAAGATACTTTTTCGAAGTCAAAAATTACTTTTAATATAAAAAGAGATAAAAAATTTGTAAAGTTAGTGTTCCAAAAATCAAACACTTGATAGATAATGGGTTAAATCTCTTGCGGGAATTACAGCGGTTTTACCGCAAATTTCCAACTGGCAAGAAAAGACTGCGGGATTGCAAATACACATACACACAGGTAAAGAGAGAGAGGGAAGAGATTATTATTAGGATCATAAATAAATTTATTTTATTTTTTAACAAGCGACCCTGGCTTGGCACGGAGTTGAAATTTTCTTGAATTTTAAACGTACATACGTAACGGTTTTACGTTACAAAATAAATTTCTGCTTTGGGGACTTTGGCTGAAAATTGATAGTCGACTAACTACTTATAAATAATCAATGGCTTATTTACGTATTAAAATAATAGAAGATTATGATATCGAATCAGAGTTCACGAGTCAATATGCTAACACAATAACCACCAATCAAAGTCTCTAAATAAGGATTTTCATTGAATGAATAAACTTAACAAATTCTGATGTGTCCAGGAAATGTCTTCGGATTGGTGCGAGTGGGACACAGGCACATTCCGTCTCTCCCTCCGACCTTTTAGTTTTCGGCCGGCGCTTCTTATTTAGTTTCGCGCAAATTATCTCCAATTCTTCATATTATTAAACATCCAAGGGGGAACTAGTCTCCCCCCGGGTGGTGGCAGGGGGAGGCTTAATGACGACGAGCGGTCAGCGCCTAACTCCCCCCTAGCTCGCCCCATAGCACACTTGTTTCTTGTAAAATTTTTCCCGATCTTTATTTTCTTTCGGTTGTAGCCGTATATAATTAGACTGCGCGTATGTGTGCGCGCGTTACTTGTTCGTATGTGTGTGCTCGTATGCGTGTGTGTTCACGGGGTGGCGGCGAGTCCGGTTATTAGTTTTCTTGGGAGTTTCGGGATGCTTTTGTTAGATTTCGATAATTTCGCGACAACGGCACTGCTTATCGTTCGGGGTGGGTGGAAAAATCAATATATTAAGTATGTGAAGGAAAGAATAATATTACGAGGGAGGGAAATAGTTCTCTTAATTATTATGTTTTTCTAACCGCCCAAGGCACTGTTCAAGTTAGAGTTATAGCTACACAAATTGTTTTGTCAAATAAATTGTTAATAGTAAAAGTATTATAATGTTAGAGTCAAATATATTTAGTGTTCTGTGTCCAAAGATGTCACTTGTCAAACAATACAGTTGTTCTATTGTCAAATAATACTTTCCGATGTTCTGTAACACTTTAAACGGAACCTGATTGTTTTTCATTTATTAGGTAAGTATATGTTTTCCTTAATTATTTTCATATCTACATTAAGTTAGCCTAACACAATGGTTTTCCATAGAGATGTAAAACCATTGTAATTCCCACTCTCTCTAGGGTGGGGATTACCTCATTTAATTGTTCAATTCTGGCAATATTGTTATCTACTGGATTTGTTATTCATTACAAAGAATTTAAACAATTATTAAGTATGAAGAGCATTTGCATGTGTTAACATTTTTATACCTACTGAGTAGGTACGTATACTAATTTATATTACTATATATAATAAAAAATATATATTATATAACTATATAATAAAATTTATTTTTATATAATTTTTATAAAAAGAAACTATTTTGGAATTTTTTTGTTAATATAATAAGATATTAAAAGATCAACAGATTATAAATTGGTATACGAACTCGAATTTTTCCTCACTATTTAGTATTCTAGTCAAAATTTTGGTGGTGACCACAAAGACATTGTCAAAAGAATTAGTCACATTGGCATTTTTTTTAAATACTTAATGGGTTTTCCGTTACAAATTCGAAAAAGTTCTTAGTATTTCCTGCAAATTCGTCGTCTATATCCATACATATGATAAAATGAAATCTGTTCCTCTGTTCCTCCACCCAACTTCTTTTCAACCACCCAAAGGATTTTGATATGATTATATTGGTTATGTCCCAGACATGCGAGTTTCATCGCGATGTTTTCTTAGCTCTCAGAGCGAAAAGGACTTAAGAGGTGGAATCCGTGCGTTTGCCTGGTTGAACAGACTCAGTTAAATCTCTGAATGTATAAAAAATACTTGTTTCGTTGTTTGACGCCAATGAACTCCTAAACTACTGAACCGATTTTGATAAAACTTCGTAACTATGTTTAATTTGGTAGAAATTAAAAGATAGGATAGTTTTTATTTCGATTTATAGTCGCAATATTTTTTTATTGCAAATTATTTGTTTATGACAAAGAGTTATAATTATCTCAGTTCCATAAGTTTCTAACAGATGGCGGTGTAAGGTATTTATCGGCTGGATTGAGTAAAAAATTGCACCCGTGCGAAGCCAGGAGCGGGTAGCTAGTATTAATATATACCTACTAATCATCTCAATCGTAGGACATCTACTGCTGGACACAAGCCTCGCCCATAATTTTCCAATCCTGGTTAGAACAGCCTGGATCCACCGTGATAATAATAAATGAATAAATAATTAAATCTGCAAATAACAATAATAAATAAACGATAAAATAATAATAATAAAAAATAATTGATAAAATAATTACAATAATTAATCAAATAAAACGAACACAGCATTGTATGACTCTTCAAAGTAAGCACTTATAGGTTTACAAATAACCCAACACAGAGCCAAAAAGTTCATCCCCAAAATAGGATCTGCCGGGAATCGAATACAGGACCTCTAAGTCAGAGCGCTAAGGCATGTGATATTATCCTATTAATTTATAAATGCGAAACTTTGTGGGGATGTATGTTTGTTACTCTTTCACGCAACAACAAGATTAGATGAAATTTGGTACACAGATACTTTATTACTTGGATTAGGTAACATAGAACACCTTTTATTATGAAAAAATTTTAGGTTCCCCAGGGATCGTCCAAAAATATTAAAAAATGGCGCCACTATCGTCGTTATATACTCATATATTTTCTTTTTCAACGCGGACGATGTCGCGGGCACCAGCTAGTTTAAGTATACTAATACATATTTCTGTTCCTCTGTGTATATATTTCATCCAAATTACAGGTAACAGTTAACAGACATGCATAACTAATTAACTACGTCATGAAACAACTCGCACTATACCCAAGATGTTAATGAATATGTAGTGTTCTTCGAGACCAGGCCATAACTTTTACCGATTGATTTTATTGGTCTTCTCTATTTGAGTGGCAACATGATTCCGTATTAGGATAACGCAGACGAACGTCAGACGAACGACTCAAGACGGTACGACAAAATAGTCGCAAAACGTGGAAGGGTTACTACGCATTTAAAATATGAGACACTTGCTGGTGAGTGCGACTTCGTCCGCGTTGAAAAATGTAAAAATGTAACACCTGAGAAAAATATCTGATGTCTTTATGGCTGTGACGACGGTGGCGCCCATTATTTCCAATATAAAAAGGATACTACTACATATTAATAAAAATATATACCAAATACATTGGTATATAAATATGAATTTTTTGGGACATACATATGGTATACTAGCTGGTGCCCGCGACTTCGTCCGCGTTGAACGATGAAAGGTACCCTATGTCCTTTCTGGTGTTCCAGACAACGTGTATGCAACATTTCATGGTGATCGGTTCAGTAATTTTTGCGTGAAAGAGTTACAAACATCCAAATATACTTTCGCATTTATAATATTAGTACGGATATGTATATATACATATATATGGTGTATATGTACTTCCATATATACCATGATAATACATATAATACGCTCAAAGAAAATATTACTCGTAACGTATTCACGTAAACCACATGGCCGTTTTCACGACGCACCCCATTTTTTACATTAAATAAAATAAAATAATTTGATATGCTTATTCAATAATTTACTTCTATTATCACATTTAAATTATCGTTTAACCTTTTTTTATTAAATAATTAACAATATGTATAAAAATTTTTTTTAAAGGGTAAATAATTTAACAAAATACTTCCTTCCTGGAGCTGGAATTTTACCGTGTTTAAATACTTATTTTTTGTGCGTATTTAACTCTTTTTTTAACCTAGACGTTTGATTCTATATTTTTATGTTTTAGATGATCTCTCAGAAACAATACTTTTTATGGATCAACCTATGTTCTTTTCTGTGTTCCTATGCTGCAAAATTTAAAAATGATCGATTGAGTAGTTAAGATGTGAAAGCGTAACAAGCAAACAAACAAACAAACCATTTATAATATTACTACTCTATCACATTTCTTAATCTTAGGCATGCTTCTCTCCTTAGCAATTGTTAAATAATATGAATTAATTTTAAAATTATCTTCACCAAAAATCACTGACCTCTGATTTGTAACTCTCACGCTTCAACAAGAATTGTTTTGACTCATTGTTAAGCTCTTCAAGTTGATTCGGCAAATGCATTCAGTCTTCACGCGGGTACAGTTAACTGTCGGGAATATCCGTCTATCGGCATCGAAGTCAAAGACCTTCGCATTTTCCTCATAATGCTTTCAAAGTGGGGAGAACCGTGAATGAGAAAAAATACAAAATTATCTCGCCTTATTTGATTTTATCCAATAACTAGCGACCTGCGCCCGCCTTCGCACGGAGCTTAAATTTACAGAAATCCTTTCCGAGCGAATGCTTGGGATAAGAAACAGATGGGGTAATGGGCTCTGTATGCCTTTAAAGTATTTATTCAGCAGCTGAAATGTTCTTCTCTTCTTTTTTCCGGAAGCTTTTTTTATTTATTATCTTGTATGTAATTAAAACATCTCATAACATTCTCAGTATCTATTAATGAACAGAAATGATGGTTAGAACAAACTAGAAAAGGTTAATACTTCAGATAGATCATTACCAAGAATTCGAACCAAAATTACATTACTATCAGACCATATCCCAATACGAGCCCGTTGGATGAGTGGTAAGGGTGCTTGCCTTAACACTCTGTTCCAGGGGTCCCGTTTGATTCCTGGCTGTTCCTGATTTTCAAAGATGGCTCTGGTCTAGATCTGAAAATAATCCCTACACTTGCTAGGTTAATTGCTTGCGTTATAGGTGTCTATATAGCCACACCGAAAGCCTGTCTGTCGACCTTAACATAAAAGTACTATCCACATGTATTAAGGTGTCCATTCAGAAACGGGATATCTAAAACTGAACTGAGTTTCCTCGAACGCGAAATGAAACTCAAGCAACCGCGGCTTAATATAAATGACCATTTCCCCCAATTTGGTGGATATTTTTTTCCAATAGTTGCCGCGCCCGCACACTCGCACAATAATCCATACAAGTTTCGGAAGGCTCGTGTGTTTGTTGAAATAAGGGGGGGGTTGAAGGGGGGGTGCCGAGGCAGGGAGGGGGGGCAGCAGTGGGTGCTCGAACACTGTTAAACTAATTATTGTGAGGGGCCGCGAGAGGAGTGAGCCTGCCTAAGATTTTTCTACAATATAAGACATATCCCTACCCCACACGTGAACACATATAGAATTTCTCTATATGTTTATATGTCCAGATTACATATGGGTATGATTTGTTATATATGCTTCAGCTGAAGGTTCTAATTAGTTTTGTAATTAAAGTGGAAAAGAAGTTTTCCCTTTTCTATGTTAACGATTTTATGTGTTTGATGAATGTTATCGAGTTATTAAATATTAAAGACTCGAGCCCGACTTTGCCCGGGATGCAATTTCCCATGCTCCAAATTTAATATTTCTACATTTAATATTTTTGGCTATGCAATGATACACGATATAGTTTCTTATGTGAATATCTCACAGGAACTTAAAAAAATTTCAGGATGAAAAGTATCCTATATGTTAATTCAGGTAATAAACTATCTGTGCGCCAAATTTTATCTAATTCCGTTCAGCCGTATTTGCACGATTGAGTAACAAACTAATTACCGACCCGCTTCCGGATTCGCCCAGGATACAATTTTCTTCCAACGGGTTTTAATACTGTTTTCAATACTACAAAGACCTATCAATATGAAAAGTTACACAATAAGCAAAAAAAAATCTGCATCCGTGCAAAGCCGGAGGCGGGCCACAATGCATAAAAGCCTACTTTCAAATATGATCTCAAGTAGATCTAACCTAGAGATACACGAGCTTGGGTAACTCGATAGTAAAAAAGCGGTAAATTCCCATTACAACAATCTGCTGGTTATTTCCAATGTAAATTGAAATTACTCGAATGACTTACATAGACGAACAATTATACATGTTAAAAATATTTTTTAATTAAATACTTAATTGTATCTGTGTATGCATCAATCTATAAAGTCTCCATTGAAACTGTACATTTTTATATGAAGGTCGACAGACAGATAGACATACACTTGATGGTAGTTTTTTTATTTTTTATTCGTATATGTGAAAGCAATTGAAATCAATCTCACCTGATGGTAAGTGAAGATGAGGTCGAAGTTGGAGTTCACTCTGTTCTTGAAGATTACCAAATTGTATGTTTCAGAAAACACTGACAATAGGAGAGAACTCGCTTCGTTCGAAAATGTGGTACATCCACAACGTATACTAAGCGTAGGCAGTAGGAAGGTCTCCCTACTCCCTACGCCTAGTAGTCCAATGAGGAAAAGTATATAGAGGGATTTAAGTTATCGCCTGTTAACATAAGCAGCGCGCTGCCGATTTTAGTAATCTATACTAATACTATAGTTGACCCGGCAAATTTAGTTTTGCCAAAAAATAAAAAAATAAAAAAACAATTTTTGGGGTGGGCCATCCTTATCACTTAGCGGTATAAAATATAGTTTACGACCTATTCTCAGACCTAGCGAATATACACAAAAAAATTAATAAAAATCAGTCAAGCCGTTACGGAGAAGTTAGGTTACAAAAACTGTGACACGAGAAATATATAATATATGTACACTGGACCGCAAAGAAAAAGAGTCGGTTAGAAAATCTTCAATATCTTCAAAAGTACCTGATCTAGCTATAAATGAAATAATGACTAAATTAAAGAATATTTTAATGTGTTTAAGTAAAAATTAAATTTATTTAGTTTAGCTTTAATTTAGTCTTTATTTCATAAAGCTAGGTCAGGTACTTTTGAAGATATTGAAGATTTTCTAACCGACCCTTTTTCTTTGCGGTCCAGTGTATATGAAGAAGATTATAAAGACAAAATATTTGTATTTTTGTTTGTAATGAATTAACTCAAAAACTACTGGAACGATTTTAAAAATTCTTGCTTAATACTGTTTGGAATCTTGTTTAATTCATTATATATGTATGTAAAACACAACACAGCACACACGCCTATTTAGAAATTAATCAGCCACATTGGATTTTCAAATACGCATCCAGGAGCATTGCGAAAAGTTAAAGACCTCGTTCCAACGATTACTAAGCGTGTAATATGATGTTTATTTATACACACATACATATATACATGTATATTAACGTAGTTATACACAGTAATATCCAATTTCCTGAAACGCGACCGTGATGTATAATAAAAATGGAATTGTATTTTTATTGGTTTATCATCGTCCGGGTAACATGGCCAAGCCTGTTTACTTAATTTTTATTAGGTTTTTTATTTATATTTAGAGACAACGCCCTCTATTCACCAATTAAACAATGAAACAGTACAATAAGTTTTATTTTCTTCAACTTAATTAAAGTGATAGGTACGCGGTACACCTTGTCTTTGTTTTAGTGTGGTTATGTATATGGACGCAAAAATAAGTTATGCACTGATTTGTAGCGTTAAGTATACTTAAGTATACTGCATAAAAGTAAATATAAATTTGTTTAAACGTGGAGAGTACTGTTGCACCTATTTGAAAAAATGTAAGTATGGTCTGACCCAGAACACATCTTGCTTCAATACATCAGTGAAAACCGCAGTCAAATCGGTTAAGCCGTTTCCGATATTAACGTGTATATATATAAATATTAACAAACACACAAACAGACGAAAATTTTAAAAACTATTTTTTTTATCTCGATAACATTAAGTACATGTCCAAATTATTAAAAAAAAAATTAATGTAAAGTCACGACTCGTTCACAATTTTAGTATATGTAGGTATACCTAGATGTATACGTATATTAAGTAACTGAAGTTACGAAATGAGTAGCCAGCATCCTGAACTGAGTCTAGGAGACAGTAGAAAGTTTAAAGTTAGAAGATGTCATGTTAGACATACCAAAAATGAGAAAAATGTTTGTCTAATATGCAATAATATTATTAAATACATAAATTATAAATATTACATACTTATATATAGGTGCGTAATAATGAACAATTATATTACTCATTTCTACGCAATATTACGACTAATAACATACGTCAGATGATATCCACCGACCTAATTAATGACATGTTATTCAACTTCGGTAATAATAATAATTATAAATCATATTAGTATTATAATTTTATTTATTAACTTAAAAAGCCAAAAAGGAAGACTGTTTTACCCCCGACAGATACACAGTCAGTCGGAGTTCAGGATGACAAAGACAGGAACCAATGCACGATCCTATCCTGCCTTGTTGCGATGTGGTTCCCTTAAGACCCAGATATATAGATACAAAGAGATATCTATATATCTGGGTCGGGAAGAAACCGTCTGTATTTCCGAGCTCATATAACCCAAATCTTTTCAAAGTTCGAGTGAATAGGCATCTTCTGGGTGAGCTCGCTCCATCTTAGGCCTCATCCTTGCTACACAGTTGCTTGTTGGTCAAGAGCAAATCCATTTTTAATTAAAAAAAAAACCGCAACCAACTCATATTACCAATCAGACTGAGTGGGATCAACCCGTTAACGGATAACGGCCAAGTCGAGGTACAATATAATTTTTTCCATTCATAACTCATCTGCCCCTCCAAAAGCCAAAGTGAGAGGGATATGGTGTTACACCCGACAGAAGCCGGCCAGGGTTCAAGGTCGGGAGGTATCCTAACCACCTCAGGTTGTCACTGAGGCTGGCCGGGATCAAACCATTTACGGACAGAGTCTACAGCCCACATGTCGACGATCTTGTGGCCTCTTCTCGGTTTCAGCCTTCACGAGACCATCACCATGTGTCCATGAACACAATATCAGATTTACTCGCTAGAATAGTATGTGATGATGGCGTCTAGTCTGTCATGGCGTTGCTTATGTTATAGATGACTGTAGCCACCTTATTACCACCTGCCATCAAGTGGACCGTCAGCCTGTCTGTCGATCTTAACATGAAAATAAATAATTAAAAACTCGATATTTGTTACTATTTTGACGTTATTTGTAATTCTTATTACGAGTACTCTAACGTATGTATACGAATGATATGATGAAAAAAAAATTCTTATTTATTGGCACTATAGAAAAAGTATACCTACCATTAAAAGTGATAGATTATAATAATTATTTTCTCTTTTACAATTTCTATGGCCTATAACTATATTAACTACTCCAATATTAAATCAATAGCAATCACAAAAATTACTGAAAAGCATATATGTATTGTATTAGTATATATCATACGAACAAGCGGATTGATTGCGACAATTACGCAAAGACGAGTCCCCTGACTCACAAACTGACTCACAAATCAGTGACTATATAACACGCATTGGGGATCTTTTACTATTCATTCTACAACAAACAACCGACCAGCAGACATGGCGTTTAAACTTACATGTTTAATTCTAAGTTTATACTTAACGAACGCATGCGTTTCGGGTGAAAATTCAAACCCGTGTGTTTGCGAGGAGGAGCAAACGGAGAAAGGCAAAGTAAGCCTGTGGGATTTCTTCATGGAACAGGAAAAGTTGGAAGCGGCAGGCGAAGTGACACCTTATCCTGTGATTCCTGGAATGCTGCCACGCTTACCTTGCAGCAACTGCATAGAGATGAGCAGGAAAAAGAGGAAAACAGATGAGAAAATAACAGCAAGCGTAATAAGAGAAAAGAGAAGATCTATCCAGTTGTCAACTAGGAACTGTGCGCATGGATATTACAGACTGGGAGCTATATGTGTTTCAAAATTCATTGTCGAAAAGAGATTTGGACTTCTCTGAGCTTTCAATTAGTCTTTTAGTGAAATATAATATTGAAGAATACTCTGTGAAAATATTCATTTAAGTGTACCAATGAAATGGTTGTGTTATTTGAGTGAAATGTGTCAGTATTTTCGTCCAAATATTTTCTTTATTAAAAATATTAAATTCATGACATAGAAATACTATTTTAATTAAAAGTAGAAAAAAAAGACTTAAGTGCTGATTTGATATTTTTTTTAATTCGCATTTAATAAGTATAGGATAATGATTTAGAAGTATTTCTTTATACCAAATTTTGTTTTTAAATACTAGTTAGGTAGTGTCAATATATTTTTTATTGATTGATTATATGCTCAATAATTTTAAGAATTTTGTGCGAGGCTTTAATTTGTTTTTGTAAGTTAAAATAAATGTTTAATTAATTTAAAATATTTTGTTTTGTTTCTCTTTAATCTTAAATACGCAGGATTTCGATTGATAAAAGTAGTTATATTACTTATAATATTTTAAATAACATTGTTTGAATAAAAAAGTGAAAAATAAAAAAAAAAATGACAAAAATAAATTCGTAGAAATCTTTCTTGGAACTTAAACTATACTTATTAAGGCCTATAATTCGGCCTGTATTATTACCACCAAAAAGTGTATTCGCACCCAAATTTTTGGAAACTCGTTACTTTAAGGTCAACATGAAACTAACTTAATATATACCGTTGGAAAATGAAAAATATAACACCTGATCAAAGAAAGTCTCTAACATAGAGAAAAAAGGTTCTCTTACAGGCCATTTTCACAAGTTACATAACTCATAACTCGCTAGCAAATCGCCCCGGCTTCGCATGGGTGTAATTTTCCAGACAATTTACCAAATTTTCTCTTCATAAGAATCTTACATGCAATTCAACGAATAATTGACAAAAAAATAGCTGATTTGGTCCAGTTGTTCTCGAGTTTTGTGCTTAGCGACATATTTTCCGATTCATTTGTATTTACATACTTACTACATTTGCAATAAAATAATTCATCTAACTGGAGCACTAAGAAACATTGCAAACTGTATCCCATATAAATTACGGTATTCTATATACAATACACTTGAATATCTAATTCAAGTCTGGGGATTAAATGTACCGACATATGTAGTTATTAAGTTCTCATAGGTTAAGTGGACAACTTGTTCTTTTTTATGAGAATAAATTCTTTAAACCGAGATAAAGAGGCCGACGACGGTCCACTGACGGTCCACCGTGGTAGGTGGCTACTGTCGCCATTAACACAATAGGTACTGCAAATAGACTTTCTACTAAGGAAGGATTAAGGCCTGTCTGATGATCTTAACTTTTGAATAAATGTATTTACTCTTTTACGAAATTCCAATCAATTATAAAATAAAATTTTCGTTGACTCAGCCATATAGTTGCGTATAGTACCATAATAGTTACACGCATATATAGAGCGTATCAAATACATGTTTAAAAATGAATAGTTTGTCTCGGTCGTTCGCGACGTATTGAAAAAAGACAGCAAACCTATTCTACGCTCCAGGGTGCGCCCGCGACTTGTATGGAATTTCCGGTGAGAATTTATACTGCAGACATGTAACCTTTGCGACAAATGAAATACTTAACTTAAAATTATAATTTAGGCGAAATTTAAAAATAAAATGTTTCTTTTAAGTATTAACATTTGTGCAGCAAGAGCTTTTTTTTTTTTTTCAATTAAGATATAAAAATAATTAATTGTTAAAGTATATTTAAGTTAAAGTATGTTAAGTGCTGTTTCCAAAGGATCATCTAAAAATAAAAATCCAACACCTGACAAAAGAATAACAGCAATAAAGTCGTCTTTCTATGTAGTTATAAATAATTAAATAAATACAGGCTTGCCTAGTGTGGGGACCGGGGTTTGTTCCTCAAATTGTAGTCTTATGATAATAATAAATTATTTGAATTTGAATTTATTTGAAATAATAATACACTAATGTGCTTTGTGTAAATTATTTTATATGTTAACGTGTGTGGGACAAGCAGACGCGCCTTTAGATAGTCGTAAGCAGTAAGTACGCTGACACTCAGCTCTTTCCCAGTCAGAGTGATTTAGTGGTAGGTGGTTACCGTTGCCTATAAACACAAGCTACACCTAGAGAGACCAAGACATGTGCTAGCTGTTACTTAAAGGTGTTGTTCTGTAACTTTTTATTCTATAGGAGACAACACTTCAGAGGGTCTAAATTATGTTTGACAACTTATTGGCTTCTCAAGAAAAAACCTTCAGACTGAACTATACTCGTTACTCTGAGTATTATTTATAATTTATTACAATTTAAAGCAATAAAAAACACGTACGTGTTACAAAAACCACAGGATAATTTAAGTAATATGACGTCAAACTACAAAAAGACAGTTGAATCATAAATGGATTAAACGTTTTCCCGTTATATACGCGGATTACATTTTAATTGTTTTTATTAAGTAAGTACTAACTGTTGCAAGCGACTTCGTCCGCGTAACTTTATAAAATAAAGCGTATGTTGCTTCCTGATAATGTTACTTTCTATAGGTGATTTTTTACACACAAAAATACAAAATTACAAATCTCTTTTTAATATTAATATAGATAAGTCTAACGCTGGCTTCAAGCTGCTTCTGACCTCCTGACCGGGCAACCTCCAATAATAGAAGTCCTATGTCCAAAATTGGAAGTCCTACGGTTGAGATACGGAGAAAATAAATTTGTCTTCATAATTATTTTTTTCGTGAATATTTCCGTTGTTTTAATTTTCTGCTATTCGGGACGGAGACAAATTCAACAAATTAAAGGTCATAAAAATCGGTCCAGCTGTTCTTGAGTTAAATAGATAAAATAGAGTCCACGCCAGCTATGAAGACCCGCAGGCACGGCGCTCGTTGTCATCATATTGAATTTTTTTTTCTTTTTTTAAAAATAATTTGGCCCCATCAGATTTTCTCCAATAATTTTGCCATTAAAAATAGGTCATACAAAAAACCCAAGGTCCCGAGACATTTTTTCCATAAACTAATCAGTCAAGTCAAATCCAAAACAGACAACTCCATTGACTAAGGGTTTATTTAACCCCACTACTCCCCAGCCAGGTATATGGTTATAGAAGAGTTACAGGACAAGTTTTCAGCTTGCCTCAAATACCTACCCGGAAATGTCTACCATCTCTCGTAATATTAGTTACATACTGAGCTTAACAATATATTGGATAAGGGAAGGATGGGTTCTGACATCCGACATCTCGCTCACTGAAATATAACAGCGCACACACTGTTAAGTATTTCACGGTCAAACTGGAACAATCTGTATCGAACATAACAATTTCACTTTTTCCTTGGGATTTCTGTATACACATATAAAATGCAATATAAAACATGATATTAATTTTATCGCAAATAATAGATAAATCCAGTCACAACACACATCATTATTATGTTGTTTTTTTTTCCTCTATTAGCATTTATAATTAGATTTTACGAACAGGTCATTGGAAATGATAATACTTGCAGTTTAAAATACCTCTTAACTTTATCACTATTATTATTATCGTTTATAATGCGCATATTTTAAAACCGGATAAACCGGATTGCGTTCTTCTATATAAGAGTATATATCTATACTAATATTATAAAGAGAAAAGATTCGTATTTTTATTTGTAATGAATAAAAACAAAAACTACTGGACCAATTTTACAAATTCTTTCACTAATAAAAAGCTTCATTATCAGAAAGAAACACAGACAATATTTTATAAAGTGCGCGACTTCTTACGCGCTGTAGTTCGTTTTTAGAGAATCCCACAGGAACTCGAAATTTTTTCAGAATCAGAAGTATATGTTAATCCAGTTAATAAACTATTTGTGTGCCAAAATTATATCCAAATCCGTTAAACTGTTTCTGAGATTAGAGTGCACAGACAAAAAGTGTCTATATATTATATACATTAAATATATTTTTTTAAATTGTTAATGTATAGTCACGGCTCGTTTACGATTTTATTATAATGTATGTTATGGTATATATTTTACCAATTCAATTCTTACAAATTCCTGAAACAATTCCGCATAATCCTAATCAGTTTTAAAAAAAATTCTAATCAACGTTAATATGAAAAAAAAACTTGTTTATCCCGAATGAAAAATAAAAGCAACCTTCGGCCAAACGTGTCACAGTATTAATTTCCTTGGCGCGTACAGAATACCTGATTTATTTTAATTCATATTGAAATATTTGTGAAATTTCTTGTTAACAAATATTTTGTTGGTTTTAAATACGAATTACACAACATAATGACGTCAATGTAAACACCCGTATCAATGCAGCAGATATCAAAGGGAAAAACCTGTCCTAACCCGTTGTACGTTGGACAATCGTATTTTACGTGTTTCGTCACAGTGTGGTCCAAGTTATAAGTCGTTAGCGAATGCATGAAAAGTTTTTCAATATATAAAGATATTGTATGCGAAAAATTTATTTATTTGAAAAATAAAGCACATTCATGACTTGGTTTCATAACTAGATCTTATTTATGAATTCAATTATTATTTTAAGTCCGGCGACATGCCCTTTAGGTTAATGCTTAAAATAAAGATTAAAAAAAATATTGATGGACTTAAGTCTTAATTTATAATTTTTAAAAGTTACAAACATTTCTCCGCAGTTTTATTTTCTCTAATAACAACTGTGCACTCTTTCTCTTGAAATTATAATACAAGCTCTCTTGTAAAAGAAATTTTTAATTTTTAATTATTTACTAAATATATTGTATAATAACAATTTTTAAGGACTGTCTGTCACATTTACTTAACTCGTATCTAACAGTCATAATCGTATCGTATCGTACAGTCATAATTGTTATACAAAATTAATATCTAATAGTCACCCATATAAAAGTTACGTATATAAAAAATAATACTTAAAATTAGTAAGATTATTAAAGAATGAAAATGAAAAATAATAATATAATAGTTCACTACAAGTCAATGACTTGGACCACGCTTCTTAGAGTCTAAGTTTGGAGAACTTCTGACCTCAAGGTCGGACATTTAAAATTGGCCCATTCCTAATTTGTTAGTATTGTGGGCTTGTCCATTCTATAATGCAGCTTTTTGCTGAGTTCAATCTTTAATTACATTTTAATTTAATGTTTAAATTGGTCTTTTAAAATCACACTAAAAATTAGAAATAAATTTACTTTAAAAAGTTAGAAAAAAATTTGTTTTATAGTATACCTAGTTATAACACATAGTTGATAATCAAAGCTTTTTTAATGATGAAACGAAAACTTAATTCCTTATTTAAAAATATAATAATAAGATAATAAATTATTTTTAAACATATAAAATAGTATGTATGATGTTTCATTCTAAACACCAGTTGACGTCCGACCACCGAAGATAAGTAACATTGAAGCGTCAGTGCCTTACTTGGATGGGTGACCAGATCACCCGTCTTGTTTGAATCGGACCAATTATTGGACGTAGCAGTTTTGTTGCTGCTTTTTGGTTACAACCGCATCAAAGTCCGTTGCGTGGAGTTTGGAGGAGTTAGCGGTTAAACAGACAGACAGACGAGGAAAGCGATTTCAAATTATACTACGTAAAGATAAATAACAGATTTTTATTTCTTAAGATAAAATCAGGCACACTGGCGGATGGTCCAGTTGATGGTAGATAACTACAGCCTCCAAGACGATGCAATGCTTGGAAGCAGCAAGTGCGCTGCTAACATTATAGAATAAAGTATAGATACAAAAGGATTATTTATATATATCGTTATCATCAAGTTTATCTTAAATTGTCAAGTGTATCTTAAGTTTATTTAAAAAAAGAAACTTTTTAAGCGTTTCATTGCTAAGACTCTATTGGAGATAATTTTTTCTAGGCAACGATACTAACTTCGAAGAACACGTTCAACCTGACTTGTGTTCTAATCTAAAAATAAATATTAAGATGTATTCATCTATGCAGACGCGTTGCATAATGCATTCGATGTATAAATTTATTTATTTTTGAATCATGGCAACATTTTTTTAACTCCTATACTTATATGCTTGCTTTGGGTCTTTGAACTTTGAACGGGTTTATTTAACTTCCCACTGTTGGGATACGAAGCGGCCTGTCATTCAGATGACAATTATTATTTACTAGCGACCTGCCCAAGGCTTCGCACGGGATTGAATTTTTAAAAAATCTTTTTTATATATGTATAAGAAAATTATAATAATTTATATATAAATTATTTAGATATACATTTATGTGTCAAAATACAATTTCATTTTTATATTTAAAATTCAGATTAACCTTCTGATTCAGGGGTCCGGGTTCGATTCCAGGCAAGCCACGAACTTTATAATCTAATTTAGATTATACGTCAGAATAACCCAGTGGACGATATAGCATAATCATTCAACTATGGAGGCCGATATAGCATATGAAGGTTCTAATCCTGACCGACCTGAAATTTTTAATCTTTTGATTTTAATTTGTGGTTTAGAATAATACTCACTATTTATAAGTGAGGATATATTCAATAATTAGCTCGTCAATAATAATTAGCTCTAAATATGAACCTCTTACAACAAAACTTACTTATTTTATACGTTTATATTAGTACTTATAGATACTCGTAAATTTGCTGCAGAGCTCACTTGTCAACCGGAGCTGCTTAGCAATTCCCTACTAACTACGTAATTCCATGATTCCTCGTTATTATTGGTCGTTGAAATACATATAAAAACATAACATGTCTGAGATATAATATAAAGGTTGCGATGGAAATTAAAAAAAAAATTGAAATTAATTTGTGACATTTTTGCGAGTTGAATTCTTGTAATTACTGTCAAAAATCCAACAATGTTTTTTCATGAAAATATCCTAGATATAATGTACATATGAAATTTGGTTATCATGAGCTACCATCTACCAAAAAGGTTTTTCTAAAATATTGGAATTGCTATTGCTATCGGATGTTTTATTATTTTCGCAAGCCCAAAAAGTGCCAACAATGTCTTCTCCCAAATACCTATTTATTATACTGACTTCACTCACTCATACAGGGTGCCCTTAAACAAATGTATTTAATAAGAACTAGCTGGTGCCCCTTTAAATGTAGCGAATTGGTTCTTACTGCGTGTTCTTCCGAGTCCGCTGTCGTCAGGGCTTTTTGGTGTGGGCATACGTCATCGCCCCGTGTCCGGTCGCTCCCCCAATAAATGAAATTTAACAGAATGAGGGAAAAAAATCAATACGTATAACTAGTGAGTGGGTATCGGCCACTATCGCTGCCCCTCTTATTTACTGCCGACGATAAAAACAATCGCAAACTTGTGTGTGTATTAGAACACACACGCGTAGACACTCGCATCATCTGCTACAATATTCATAGGACTTTATGAAAGCACCCTAACGCGAGGTAGCTAGGTCATCAATAATTCCTATGAGTATATGTGATTTAATTCGTTAAATTTATTGTCCTTCTTCTCTACAAATGTTTTAGCATCATCAGATCTTCTGTGATGAAGCCAGTGTCAATTGTAAAATAATATACTTCAAATCAGATATCGAGGCATTTTTTTAAATAGCTAATCAGTCAAGTGTAGTCCAAAATTATTGTTAAATAAATCTATACTAGTGATACTAGGCTATACTTAATATTATAAAGAGGTAAAGTTTGTTTATTTGTATGTACGAAGGAGTTAGTCTTCAAAACGAATCATTCAATTAAAAAAAAATCCACCAATAGTTAGAGTAGGTACAATTTCAGGATAAACGTACCTATAGGTTAAACATTGTACGCGGACGAATCCGCGGGCACCAGCTATCTTAAAATAAAGATCCAATGCTTGGCAAAAGTATGATGTAGGAGATAATATTTTATTTTTCAATGTGGACGTAGTCGCGTTAACCAGCTAGTCTATATGTATATAAAATATATTTTATATTTTAAAAATATAAAATATTGTATATTAGATACATATATGTATAAGTATATAAAATGTGGGTACTTACGGATACAGCAAACGTCAAATATTCTGAAAGTTGAGCATCCTAATGTCCGGCAACGACGAGGTCGTCGAACCCGGCGAACACACCGTCAAGCACACAGTCCGCCATGTTGAAATTGAAACGTCAAATTTTAAATTTCGAACTGTCAAACTAGCCGTCAAAACTTGGTGGCCAGACTTAAAGTGTCCCGCGATGACTTTCTACTCAAGAAGTCCAAAGTTGTAATTACTCCTATCTATTATAAACACTTTATTGTATAAAACGGTATAAAAATATTAAAATTATGAACCGTGGAAAACTTGTAAATTAAAACGAAATATAAATATATAATAATAATAATAATAATAAAAACGTACAAGCCGCTCAGAGTTCGAGCGCCTACTGACTTAAAATTTTTGGGTATAAAAACATGCTACAATAGCCTCCCACAGGAATAAACAATCTTAGTACTTCGCACAATTTAATATCGACAATCAGCACTTAACCTCTCTATAATTGTGTTCTGTTTACACTTTGAACAAATAACAAAAATCACTTAAAGAAAATATTTTTTTAAAAATTAAAAATTTATGTAATTTTGAAATCCATTGGCAGCATTTCACTCAATAAAATAATTCTATCTGTTTGTATTTTACAAATTAAATGTTATTATTTTTTTAAATCTCGTGAAAGCTTTAATTATCCTTTTAAATAACAATTCGTATTCTAATGAAAGTGAAAGTCAGTATCGAGAATGTTCGGTCGCGGTGTCGGCACGCATGTGTGCGTGATACGGGGTGGCGGGATGTAGCGCGGGATGGCTGGGGGGTGGCGGGTGAAATTTTTCGTTTTTCGCCCACTTTTCCGTCCCGCTCTAGTTTTTCGTCTCCCTCATTTTTTCTTCGCCCGCTTTCTTCTTCCTAGTGCCCCACCACATGTGTGCTTCGTACAGAGTACTCGAACGAGACAGAGTGTTCAAACTCTCTTCCGGTTCATGTTGTAAACAAATTAGTTACAATTTAACATTTCATTATTATTTGTATTTACACAATGTAAAGGGTAAAAATTCGAAACAAAAAATCACTTATTTAAAAAAATCATAAATGTGTCACAGTTTTATGTCATTACTTTAATGTTTATTAACATAGTAACGTCAAAGGTGATACAAGTACGTTTCTTAATAGGGTAAGGGATAAATGATTAGAAGGGGTAAGGGTAAGGGTAAGGGATAAGTACTTACTGAAACAGCACACATGCTGTTATTAGTACGATGGTCGTCTGTAAGAGGGTGATTACTATAAATTGTTTTATTTGGGTGCATAATATTCAGTGTGGATCCATTCCAGTGCGTATTTAAAATATTAAAAATCTGTATTTTTTATTATCTAAGTAATAATTTAGGAAAAATTAATACTAAATTAAAATACTTATTATACGTAATATAAATTATAGTGTATATAAATTTTATTATTAAGTCATATAATTTTACAAATATAGTTACAATTTTATTTTGCAAAAATACAAATATTAACTTGTACTCTGTGTATTTGCAGTGTAGTCTGTACTCCGCGTGCGGGCACCGCCCGCCCTAGCTCCTCCGCGGCGCCTTACTGCTACACAGGCTGTTTGTTAAATTTATACACAATCTCATTTTATACCAAAAACATGTTTTGCAACACCCTCTATATAATTTAAAAAACATTTTTTGTAATAATATATAATACTTTAAGTATATATTTTTAAAATTAATTGCTAGTATTGATACTTATGTTAAATTTATTATAAATTGATTTTAAATTTATACAAGTTATACAACATTTATACAATTGATACAAAATTGAATTTAGGATGAATCGCATGTCTGTCTTTTTTTACAAAAGGCCTTTCTACTCTGTAAATTGACGAATAATGATAAATCTAAGATCACGCAGTTCATATTTAAAAAAAAGTTGATACCATTTTCAACTTAAAATCACAATTTAATTAATAATGTTTGACAGGAGTAACCGAAACTAGGTTAACTTAATAAATGGTTTTGTATAACTAAATCACGATTCTAGCATACATTAATCACTACTTAAATTATAACAATAAATCGATAATACACTTTGATTAAGAAAATAATTGTTATATTAGCCCAACCCCGGCTTCCCACAGATGCTATTTCTTTGCATACACAAACATTCCTCGTTTATTGCTCTTTCCATTGGTGAAAACCGCATCAAAATCCGTTGGGTAGTTTAGAATTAGATACAGAAAGAATCGAACAGCGACTTTATGTTATGTATTAATTATGTTTAAATAATTTAAATAATTAAAACTCAAAATATTAGAATAATATTAAAAAGAATTTCATCTAATTTTATTGAAATTGATTATGTGTTATGTAATATATGTAGTTTTATATGAATATATAAATTTGAGCAAGCTGTATACGATCTATATAAAAGTATATAAATAATAATATAAATATTTCTATACCTGACACTGTCTGTATACAATAAGTCATTGTCTAGACAACACTATATTAGACAATGGGTTATCCATTACTTTGTAATGTAACCCTTTGTCTATAAATAAATATGATATTACTAGCTGAAGCCCGCGACTTCGTCCGCGTTGAATAATGAAAAATATAAAACCTGAGAAAATATATGAGTAATATAACGCCTGCCGTCTTTATCGGTAGCTTACTTAAAAAATTACGCCAACTGAAAGGAGATATTTTCAAAAACGCTAAAATACGTATTTATTTATTTTTAACCAGAAGCTTCTATTATAATATTCCATATTTCTGACTTTGAAATTGACGTTTTTCCATTAAACAATAATAATTCATTCCATATTTTACCACTTAAGGGGTGAAATTTCTAAAAATCCTTCCTTAGTGGATTTGTTGATGATAAAAGGCATCCATTGTCAAATATTAAATGTTTTTAACCCCTATTGTTTAATCTCTGCGTTGATGAATCGCTCAAGAAAAACAATTTTGTATGTACTTTACGAGTATATAGCTTAGATTTAAAATTAGGATTTCATAATAATATTCTGCGTTTACTGCTGCTCAATTTGTGCATTAAAACATTTATGAACAGAATACTTGAAGAGACACATATTATCTTTTAAAAGAAAAACATAATTTACTTCGGTAACATAACGCGGAGTTCTCATAAACAATACGAGCCTTAGACGAAATTAATAAACACATCCCCGGTAATAACGTCTCAAGGCCACATTTTGCTAAGCAACAAAGACAATTTCGTCATCAGCCTGTATACGAAGAGAACTAGGAAACGGGGAGTAAGTACACACGCCTCCCCCCCTGGCCCCCCATGCTACAACCCCTCCCCCGGGGGGAGTACATGGCAAATACGCGAAAGCAATAGGACTTTTAAAAATTCTCCAGAAATATGATTTATGTGTTGACGGCAAGAACGCCTCTCTCCCTTCCCAAGGACGGAGGCTTCGATTTTCCAAGCCCGGGTTTCGTGAAAAAAAAAATTTAATTGTTTTTCTTTTAAACCGGGTCGCTGCGAGATTGATGAAGCCCCGTCTTCGTTTGTAATATGAATTTTAAAAAGTCTCCCACCCAATCGCGGCATGCGGGTTTAAAATTTGCGAGACCGCGGTGGGAGATATTGTATTTAAAATATTAAAAATATATTTTTTTTCATTTAAGTCTTATATTATTTGTAATATAACATAGTGAAATAAGTTTGAAGTCTTTTGTAATTGGACTAGCTTTCGCATGCTGTTTTGCTCGCGTGGAAATTTAGAAAGTAACTCAAGCATTTCGTAAGACTTCGAGCTAATGTTTATTCTAAAAGTTATAAATCTGTAAATGAAAATGAACATGTAAAACGGCTGGAAAAATTCTGCTATATTTTTATTTTCAAATATTCGTTGAATTTTGAGGAAGAAAATTTCTCATGAAGAGAAGATACAGAAAATCATTTTTGCTTGAAAATTAGAACTTAGATAAAAATACAGTGTACAGACTAAATTTTAAAAAGTTTAAATCGGGCGATAATTCAATTTTTTTTAATTAACATTTTCTAAAATTAACTTAAGTTCTGTACTAAAGTTTGAAATCTTCTACTTTCTTTTATATTTTAACCTTAAAACCTTCCAATTTTAAATTTGTTCTATCTCCGAGAAGCTAGAAAAAATTGCTGTAATATTGCACAACAAATTTTTCTAACTTCTCGGAAACTTCGGGGATTGTAATTGTTATGCTATGTATTTATTTTGAATTTTAATTTTAAGTTTTTTTACAATATATATATAAAAGCAATAAATACTATATATATATATAAAAAAAATAGAATTCCGCAGGAAGCGAGGCAAGGCCCAAGCTACCGGGGCATAGCCCCAGCTAGGGCTTCAGAGTGAGGAACCTCCTGACAATTCGTGCCATGTCAAGAAGTACCGCCTTCTGTATCTGTCCCTTGATCCAGCCATCTAGTGTGAGCGTCTAGAGGTGTTAGTCGAGGCTCTTCGCTATAAGAGACCGTTCTCCGAGACGATGATTGTCGAATCGACTGATATATATTGTTTTATATATTATATTACCAATTATATTTGGTTTAGTATTATTTCTTGAAGGTCATCAGACATAAAATATAAGGTATTATACCGTCGTCTATTACAGAAGGTACTCCATAGTATAATGAAGGTCTCTTACTCTTACTCACACACCGAAATAAAACAGCACACATGCTGTTTTTCACGGTGGTCTTCTGTACACGAGTGATAACTGTGTACAGTTACCCTGTACAGGGTAAAATTAAAAAAAAAATTTTTTGACTAAAAATATTATAATCTTCCTTACTTTTGTCTTCATTAAATAGTATACTAGATGTTGTACGCGACTTCGCCCCCACGTAAAATATAGCCTATGTTACTCCCTGATAACGTAGCATTCTAAAGGTTAAAGAATTTTTAAAATCGGCCCAGTAGTTTTTGAGATTATTCATTTCAAACCTACAAAAATACAAATCTTTTCTCTTGTATAGAAAACCAAGTCGCTTAACGCTCTCAATGTACTTACGGATTTTCTCAACGGATACTCTCAACGGAATTTAATGCGTATTTCATCGATAGAGGAAGGCTTATAAGTATCTATAGTTTAACATTGATTTGTGTTAATTTGTTGAAATATGACGATGATTGTTGATGTTTTCGGAAAAAATCAAGCCGTCTAGAAGCTTTCATCAAAATCGCTGCCTAATGCGTATGGGATATATGGTGGTATTATTTCTCTTTAGAGGTCTACAAAAAGGTCCATATATATCTATCTTTTGTGGCATATGTGGCATATGTGGCATATGTCTATCTTTTAAGGATAGCTTACTATGTTAATTCTAACTTCTAAGAAATTGATCATATATTACACAATATACAATCACATATTACAATGTGGTATTTGGAAAAGCTGTTTAGACGGACACAGTATTAATCATTATCAAATTAAATAAGTTAGTTACCTTAAGCATTACATGTATAATAATAGTCCTTTACACCAGGCAATTCAAATTAATATCTTAGGAGTTATCGTAAACCCTTACATATAATAATTTAAAATTATTTTAAATTATTATTTAAGACGCCTGAAATAAACTTTATTTCTATTTATTTACTTGCTGACCGTACAAAACGTCTGTCTCTCAAAATCTATTGGACTGTTGCATTTGATTTGTAATAATTTTTTCAGACAGTTACTTTGAATTTGACTTCAATGAATATTTTAATAAAAATTTGACGAATTGGTCCAGATGTACGCTGTAAGCATGACGCTTAGTAACACATTTAAGTGTTTTATTTATTTTTATTTAATTAATAATAATAATTATAATAATTATAACATTAGCTATGTGGAACTAAATACTTCAAGTCGGCCTCAAATGAAATGAGTGAAGGTTCCGTTCGAATTCCGAGTACGTTTCTTTCTCTAAAACTATCTACTATCTCATCCCCCCTCTTCCCTTCGAGCCCCCTCCCCCTCGTTACGCGTGAATCTGTATGGGTGTGTGTGTCTATGAAAATTCGTACTACTCACACAGACACCGTCCCCCGCTTTCACGGTTCTAATTTTTCGGGAATTTGGGGCATATTCGTAAATATGAAATGGAAAAAATAATTCACGCCACGTGTAAGTTTAAACTCTGACGCCGTTTGATTTAAGGTCGAGTTTCGCGCGATGGGGGCTCGGGAAAAAAATTACTTCATATGTCGTCCTTAAGACGGAGCGCGGCGCGTTTCGTATGTGTGTATGGAACATAGTGAGGCATGGAGAGATTTTAAAGTAGTTTTTTTTATATGTTAAGGCTCGTTAAGGTCTACAGACAGGCTGACGGTTCACTTGGTTGTAGGTGGCTACCGTCGCCCATAACACAAACAATGCCATAGATGCTGTAAGTCCGCTACCTACCATAGTACGATTAAGGATAGAAAGACAAAGATCAATGGGCTCTGTCATCCCTTACTCACTCATCGAAACAAACATCATACGTGCTGTTATTTCACTGTGGTATTTTGTAAGGGGGTGGTTACAGCTGCCAGACGGGCTGCCCAAATAACTGCGAAACGCAGTGTGCCCTGTTACAATTTGCCAGATCCAGACCAAAGCCAACTGTGAAAAGTTCATTTCCATAGTTAAAGGAATCGAACCCGGAGCCCCTAAGACGTTAGGCAAGCACCTTTACCACTCATCCAACGGACTCGTCATAATAATATGAAAAACATTAATTTTATTTTTATTTAATGGAAATATCAACAACACAGCAAAATCTAGAGACACTGTTAAAAATTAAGAAAAATTGTTACATTCATATGCTTACACAAACGAACATATTACCTATATTTCTATTAAATTTAATTTTTTACTAAGCAACTTTATACATACTTATATTTAATACATAAATATTATAGCGGCCAGCGCTTCTTATGCATGACAAGCCGTTACGTGGCGACCGTAGGGATCTTCGCTGGCACCGCACACACTCACTCACTCACTCATTCACACACACAGACGCATGAGGATGACATACCCTCGCGCCGGCGGCTCCTAATGAAACAGCTATTCTGACTGAGTTTGTGTCCAGAAGCGTACCGAGGTGAGGAGAAGGAAAAGCGTTTAACCACGCTCCTCCCTTTCCGCAGAAGCCAGGACCCTAGCGTGATCCGCACCCGTAGTGGAGTCCAGAATTTAAGTAAAGGCTTTTTTTATTAAAGTTAAATCCCACCCTCTGCGAGACACGAAGGGAAGGAAAATCGGTATTAGGGTACAAGGATTTCCAGTGATTAAGGGCATCGTCCATGTGGCTAACCTAACCTATATATATCCATGTCCTATATTAACATCTTATATAATAAAGAAGTAAATGCCAAATCATTAGGGTTTAGATTTTTCTTAAAAAGTGTAAAAGAGAAAGGCAATTCTGTATTCTGCAATTCTATTGCCATAAGAACATGCATGTTAAATAAATGTAAAAAAATCTTAAATATATAATTGTGTGGGAAATAGGATAAAATATAAGCAGAGCCAATAATTAGTGAGACGTATAGAACATTTTATTGTCAATTAAAAATATGACTAACAAGGTACTCTCCAAGGTTTTTCTATTCCATCACCGAGCAATATATATAGCTCACGCCGTAGCTATGCGAACAAATATATTATATTTTCCTATATGTTAGTTCCATCATTTATACTTTATTACTATATATATACAACTATTAATATAGACATGTATGTATATGCTACAAAGTGTTTGTCTTTGAAGGTACCTACAACAATTAAAGAATGAGTGTAATTCGCAGAGAAATTTTATTTTCTTGAATCCATTCAAAAACAAAAGTATTTTTCTATATTTTATAATGTTTATGTTAAAGGGTGGCAGGCAGGCTACCACTTGATGGTATGTGGCAATAATACAAGTGCCTACCTATAACCTATCTATCCTATAAATATTATAAATGCGGAAGTTTGTATGTTTGTAACGTATGTTTAGATGATTTGAATGAAATTTCGCACACAGATAGTTGCACCTGAAAAAATGTTAGGGCCTCGAGGAATCATCTAGACTATTTAAAAAATTGCGTGCCACTATCGTCAACAGTGTTATATTTTTCAATTTTCAACGCAGGCCAAGTTGCGGTCACCAGAAAGTTCCACGTTCCACAGCTAATATAATTTATTTTTCCTTAATTTTTAAACAACATATATAGACTTTTCATATCAATGCTGTACATAGATAATAAATGTGGATTATTAATATACTAAACGCAACAATTAAAGGATATAAAAAAAATTCCAAATTTTTAGGTGATTTTCAACAGGCTGTAACTTTGAAGAAAATGGTCATACAGTGCTCATTAAAAAAGGAAATTGTAGCTTCAAGTCTCTAGTTTTTGAATTTAAATATTTTTCTCGTTCGCGGTTTATGAGTAATCATCAGAAAACCAACGGGAAAAAAATTGTCAAAATTTTTGCTCGTCTTGAAATCGGTGTAAAAGCCGTAATTTTTTTTTTTTTTTGTGATAGTACTATAAAGCTCTTATAGAGAATTTCATTCCCTACAACTTAACCTCCTCATGAGCTCTGTGCGATGATTTGTCACTGAGTTATCGTCGATCAAAGCGAAAAAGTCTTTGATAATTCATTACTCGGGCAATAATGGTCGTACAGAAAATTAAAGTAAGGTTTTGTAAACTGCAAAACATTCCCTACAAGGTGCTTAAATTGGATTTTGATAAAAAAAATTTCAAACTGAAAATGTTTTCTGAAAAAAAGGTAAAAAATTGCAAATTTAAGGATATTTGGATAACTTGCAATAACTTTGCAAATAATGCAGATATGAAAAATATTTTCTATAGCTTTTCAACCTCAATGTGTCCTGAAAAATCCCTGAAAGTTTCAAGGAGCTGCGATTTATTTTTCTTAGTGTTCGGAATGTTTAAAATTATCGTTTTTGCTGAAAATCAAGATAATGGGCAATTTTTCATTTTTTATTCCTTTTATGAGTTTAAACGGTTTTTTTAGCAATCCATATTTTTTCATTAGAAGCCTTTAATCATTAAAAAATAAAAAATAAATTGAAATTTCTTTTACATTTTTTTTGTCCTGTTGTAAAAAAAATTTGGTTGGTAGCTAGGCACTTTTTTACCACTGGCATTAGCGTTACCCAAAGCGTACCACGTGGAGGTTGCACGGTGGATTTACGCTTCTTTTTGCGCGTGCGCGCTCGCGTGTATGTCCGTATGTGTGTATATCCTTTAATTGTTGCGTTTAGTGTATTTGTTGCTCAATTATATTAAAAAGAGAACAATGATTATAATAGAAAAAATTGGACTATTGACAATATTGTTGTGTTAATTAAGAAAATGGAAAAGTTTAAAAAAAAAATACCTAGCACATTTTCAAGACTATATAAAAATGTAACTAAATATTGTTATAAATAATAACGCCATCTGATGTGAAGTTGTCGAAACATCTTGTCTGTAACATTCTGTAGTTAACGCTATCGTTACAAACTTTGAACTTATATTGCACACGGGCATAACAACTTCATTAAATCTTACTAGATGGCACCAAATAGACATTTCTAATCTATAACGAATTTGAAAACCCTTCTGAAGCAAATAGATAATGACTATTAATGGATTAGAAAAAACAAATGACAATCTACAGATATACCTACTCTCATTTTAGTTGTACTAGCCTTGTCACCTTCGATTCTTTGCAATAAGGAGTGCTCCCAGGATTTCATCGGAATTTGACCCTGAAAATGAATCAAGGTATACCTACAATGCTCAGTATAATAACTGAGCATGTAGGCCGAGGCCCTTACTAATATTAGGTATAATGCGAAAGTTTATTAATGATGGATAAACAATATGATTTATTCATCAGAGGTTACAAATTAAGTTTTCTCGTTCACATTAACTAGCTTTTTTTAACAAATTAAAAGCAATTATTTTAAACCCCAACGCCCGACGCAAAAAGGGGTTTATAAGTTGACATTATAAGTACATAAAAAGATGGTTCTTAGCTATTGTTTAAGAAAAATCTTTTCAGGCATTTCAAGATCAGCTAATTTCCCAGTTGACCACATAAAACAAAACAATACCTACCCTACCGTACAATATTTTTATTAAATAAAAATAAAACACCTCATGAAATCTTATCACTTAGTTTATTTATTAATTAATACAAAACTCAGTCTTTGCAAAATTGGAATTAATGACTTAAAAAAAGTAAGTACTTAGGTACCTAAGTAAGTAGGTGCCTAGGGTACCTCCTGGCAAGGAAAATGAACAGAAATTAACATATTAAGTTTCTTCAATTAACGTCTTTTTTTCTTCTGCGGAGATTTAGTTTCTTCCTCGTGATGTTCCTCGTGTTCATTATTAATCATTTCCTCTTCGCTGTGTTTCTTTCTAATAGGTCCTGTGTGAGTGATGGGCACTGCCCTTTCATTTTTAGCACTAGAAGCCCTCGGAGCTATTATCGCCAGGACACCATCAGAAGACAACTTTGACTCGACCGTTTCAGGATTGCAATCATCTGGCAGTGCATAACGTCGGGTAAACTGTCTGGAAACAAAGCCATGGTCGTCCCGTCTTTCCTCGTGTTTCCCCTCAATAATTACGTATCCGTCGGCAGTCTTCACAGAAATCTCCTCCGGTGAGAAATGTTGCACATCCAGGTTAACTTGAAACTTGTCCTTATCAGATTTTATCTTTGAAGATACAACGTCACGGTCTAATCCCAAACGACGATGGCTGGGGCGGATGTAGCGTCGTAGTTGCAATGCCGGCCGGTCTAAAATGTCTTCAAAATCGTCGCTCAAGTCAAAGTCAAGAAGACGGTCACTGAAGGTACGACGACGCGAAAATGGCAGAGCTGCTAAATCTCTTCCAAACCAATATGGTAGTAAAGCCATTGTATTATATTATGCTTGTACTGACTGGTTGTTTGCAATGAAAGTATTAAATCGCTCACGATTCGCTCGCTTGTTTTCAATTCGCGTGTTACGATAAAACTGCCGTGAGAGGGCCATACAAGGTACATTTATATCACTCAATAACAGCACCTAGATAATACGAGAACGATCTCGAAATGCCGAATAGTGACATCTATCTTTAAGTGGCAGAATTCGTTGAGGGCTAGCTCGAAATGTCTAACAGCGACATCTATCGTTAAATGGCAGAATTCGTTGATGTGATTTCATAAAATATTTGATTATTCATTAACAACTGGTTCATACGTGTTAATTAATTCTATAGACACTGAATATTTTAATAATGTTTTCTGTATATATTTAGAGATCAATATTTAGAAAAAATAAAAAAATAAACGAGAATTATCTCGAAATATAGAATAGTTACATCTATCGTTAAGTGGCAGAATTATTATTATTTTGAAAAGAAGTATATAGATAATACAAGAACGATCTCGAAATTCGGAATACCGACATCTATTGTGGAATGGCGGAATTCGTTGAGGCTTTATCAAATGTACATGAATTTAAATCTAAACATGCAGTGCCATAATTTGTTGAATAAATAATATAAAAAGATACTAATCTGAGCTGTCTTACTACATTTTTAATGAAACATTTAATAATTGTATTAAGTTTTGACCTTAGGTATATTATTTATTAACGCGGCAATTATAAACTTTAAAAACAGACATTTAACTATATACATACTTATTACATGTGTAGCAGGTTATTTATATTGCTCAATAGAAAGTAGATACTAGCGTAGAGTAAATAGTACTGGTTAAGTACTAATTTATATACTAATATAATATAATATAGGTACCTACCTGCTATATCATGTTATGATAATCAAAGATTTTTAAATAGCTATTTGATGATAGGTACTTATACTTATATGTTAACCTACTTAATACTTTACTAAATTTTTACAATTTATTTTTAAATAGTTAGGTATTTCTCTTCCCCCAACCTTGTAGTAGTACTAGGTAGGTAGGTACTTATTCTATGCGCCATCGAGTACCTACTAAACCATCGGTTTAATAGGTACTGAATCTATGCAGTGCCCTAACACCTAACCTAGATGCCTAGCCCGTTAGAAGACTTGTTCATTACGCATTCCCAACGCATTCCATTAATTATCTATATTTTAGAAGTTACCGATTTTTCTCGACCTACTTACATGAACCTGTTTTTTCTAGGTTCATGTCGACATATTTGTCTTTTCTGGAAGATTCTAAGAAATTTCATATACTTACCTCAAAGTACTATTTACTCTATGCTCAAACCTACATTCATCGATGCCTACATTAGGTAAAATAGGAGTAAAATTTGCATTCATGTTCTAGTTTTTCTAGGTATAGAGTAAATAGTACTTAACCCAATAACCAGTAAGTACTATTGGTACTATTTACTCTATGTTCTAGGTAAGTACGTTAGGTGCCTACCAAGATTTTGTACTGGTAGGTAATGACCTATATAGGTTATACCTAATACCTAAATCTAAGTAGGTACCTAATAACCAAACTCAATAGTAATTATAGATAAATAAGTTATTTATCTATGTTATTAGTCAAAGGTTATTAGATAGGTACCTACACATTTTTTATTGATGCTATGGATACACGTAGCACTACTTGCATATTTCGAAGATTTGTATAAATGTTTAGCTACATAGCCTATTTAATAAGTACCTAGGTACCTATAATTCAAAAATATTCAGAATTCGGTTCAATCAATACAGTATAAATACACAGCCGGAAGCTACAAGCGCTACTAGTGTGGAGTAGATGAACTATTTGCCGGATACAGCTTGAACATTCTAGTAAGAATTGGAAATTTGACTAAATAATCAGCTTTGTGAATTAAATGTTAATCAGTGTTCATTGTAGGTTTATTTAAAATAATATTGAAGTGATTAACAATAGTTTCACAACTTATTTTAAGAATATAATTCCTATTTTTAATACAATTCATGGAAGGTTCTCGAATGTTCTAGAATATTCCAAGAGATTTTGAACACTATTTGTGGCGCCGCGATGTGTCGAGTAGCGAAACTAATACAGAGAAGAAGAACATTTTCCTAAGTAGTACTTTAAATAAAAAGCTAATTGCAAATGTATCAACTAGTATTTCTCTCAGAATTTCAAGTTACTTTCTTAATTTTGAGCTAACCAGAGGCCACTGAGAAGTCTTTCAATCTTTTATTTTACACTATGTAAGAAATTAAAGTTAAAATATGATGTCTTCAAGCAACCACGTTGCTGTATGATATTTTTTATTTTTAGAATTGTTTTGCATAATTATAAATAAATTGCAGATTTATCGTCTCAATAGCTATTAAAACTTAGAAAAGACTGATATTTTAAAAGAATCTGATTTATTTTAAATAACTAAAAATACTATCCGTTCTTTATATAATCGAATTTAAAAACATAAGAAAAAAGTTTTTTTTTCTAAAATAATATTCCAAAAATTGTTAAGCACTGTAGTAAAATTGGTTTTACTACAGTCACAGTTATAAGATAAATTTTAACGGATTTTGATGTGGTTTTTACCGTCAGTTGGGTAATTTTTATTATCTTTTATAAATACGTCATGTCTCTTGCTCCGCTAACTAACTACTTCAAAAGCACCCAACGGATTTTAATTCGGCGTTCACTTATGGAAAGAGGGATAAATGAGGAAGGTTTATATAAAAAAAGCATCCAGTGCAAAGCCGGAAACGGGTCGCTAGTGAATTTATCTACCTATAAATAAAAAAAAATACCATATATTATCTTAATTTAAAATGACATTCTAAATTCCTATTAATTAATTAAATTAATGATAAATAAGAATCAATTTCTCGTGATTACTGAATATAAAATTTATAAATGCTTTGATAATTACCTAATTATTTATTACCATTCATTACCTTTTTTGTTTTAAATAATAAAAATACTTTAGCGAAAGGAGAAATTTTGCATTTTTTTAAATTTTTATCCAATCTTGCAGCACCTCTGGAAAATAAACGCGCCAAATCGAGAATATTCTACTCCTTCATAGATGTCGCCGATGTTTCAAGTCTATATAAGCAACTGACATCGAAACGAGCGTCATTGTCAAAGAAAAGCTACGACTCATTGTACGCGTTGAACACTGTTCGATACCGGCTTGTATTCAAGCACGTGTCTCTTGAAAAAGCGTTAATTACAGTGATAAATTGTGTAAAAGTTTCGTCTTAACAATCAAAATGCCCGAAGAAATGCAGACGCAGTCCGCGGAAGTGGAGACTTTCGCGTTTCAAGCGGAGATCGCGCAGCTGATGTCCCTCATCATCAACACATTCTACTCGAACAAAGAAATCTTCCTGCGAGAACTGATCTCCAACTCTTCAGACGCCTTAGACAAAATCCGGTATGAATCTCTCACAGACCCATCTAAACTTGACAGCGGTAAGGAATTATATATCAAAATCATTCCCAACAAGAGCGAGGGCACGCTTACAATCATCGACACCGGCATTGGCATGACGAAGGCAGATTTAGTGAACAATTTGGGTACTATCGCTAAATCTGGAACAAAGGCGTTTATGGAAGCATTGCAGGCGGGCGCTGACATTAGCATGATTGGGCAGTTCGGTGTAGGTTTCTACTCTTGCTACCTCGTGGCTGACCGTGTGACCGTCCACTCTAAGCACAATGATGACGAGCAATACATGTGGGAATCTGCCGCCGGCGGTTCCTTCACAGTCCGCGCAGACCCCGGAGAGCCTCTCGGCCGCGGTACAAAGATTGTGCTTCACGTGAAGGAGGATCTTGCCGAGTATTTGGAAGAGCACAAAATCAAGGAGATCGTTAAGAAGCATTCCCAGTTCATCGGCTACCCGATCAAGTTGATGGTTGAGAAGGAGCGCGAAAAGGAGTTGTCTGATGACGAGGCTGAGGAGGAGAAGAAGGAAGGTGAGGATGACACGAAACCCAAGATTGAAGATGTGGGAGAGGACGACGATGAAGATAATAAAGATAAGAAGAAGAAAAAGAAGACCATCAAGGAGAAGTACACGGAAGATGAGGAGTTGAACAAAACTAAGCCAATTTGGACGCGCAATGCTGATGACATCACACAGGAGGAGTATGGTGACTTCTACAAGTCTTTGACCAACGATTGGGAAGATCATCTCGCAGTAAAGCACTTCTCGGTTGAAGGCCAATTGGAGTTCCGTGCCTTGCTCTTTGTACCAAGGAGGGCACCATTCGATCTCTTTGAGAATAAGAAACGCAAGAACAATATTAAACTCTACGTTAGGCGTGTATTCATCATGGATAACTGCGAAGACTTGATTCCCGAGTACTTGAACTTCATCAGGGGCGTAGTGGACAGCGAGGATCTGCCATTGAACATCTCCCGTGAGATGCTCCAACAGAATAAGATTCTCAAAGTAATCAGGAAGAACTTGGTGAAGAAATGTTTGGAGCTGTTTGAAGAGTTGGCTGAGGATAAGGAGAATTACAAGAAGTATTATGAACAGTTTAGCAAGAATCTCAAGCTTGGTATCCACGAGGATTCTCAAAACCGCAGTAAATTGGCTGATTTGCTGCGATACCACACTTCTGCATCTGGCGATGAGGCGTGCTCCCTCAAGGAATATGTTTCTCGCATGAAGGAGAATCAGAAGCACATTTACTACATTACCGGAGAGAATAGGGATCAGGTAGCCAACTCTTCATTCGTTGAGCGGGTCAAGAAGCGCGGTTACGAAGTTGTATACATGACTGAGCCAATTGATGAGTATGTAGTCCAGCAACTGAAGGAATATGATTCCAACTCTCTGGTCTCCGTCACCAAGGAAGGCTTGGACCTCCCCGAAGATGAAGAAGAGAAGAAGAAGCGTGAAGAAGATAAGGTTAAGTTTGAGGGTCTTTGCAAGGTCATGAAGAACATTCTCGATAACAAGGTTGAAAAAGTAGTGGTCTCGAACAGGCTTGTGGAGTCTCCGTGCTGCATTGTCACAGCTCAGTATGGCTGGTCAGCGAATATGGAGCGTATCATGAAGGCTCAAGCCCTCCGTGACACGTCAACCATGGGATACATGTCTGCCAAGAAGCATTTAGAAATTAATCCAGACCATTCCATCGTAGAGACACTCAGGCAGAAGGCCGAGGCTGACAAGAATGATAAGGCTGTAAAGGACTTGGTCATCTTGTTATACGAGACTGCTCTCTTGTCTTCTGGATTCACCCTGGACGAGCCTCAGGTGCACGCTTCTAGGATTTACCGCATGATCAAGCTGGGTCTTGGCATTGATGAAGATGAGCCCATTCAGATCGAAGAGTCTAGCGCTGAGGTGCCACCGCTTGAAGGAGACGCAGATGATGCATCCCGTATGGAGGAAGTCGATTAAAGTAATATGGCAGTATCATCCCCCCGCCTATTTAATGTGACCATGTTGTAATGGTGAAGTGGAATGTGATTACTACTAGTTAACAATTTTACTTTGTGCACTGGTGTACAGCCAAAGACTGATTTAGTTCAACAAATTCCATTAAAATAAAATTACTTAAATTATTTCTTGTTTTATTTGGTCACAAATGTTTTGAAATTGTATAGTTTGGAGATTGAATTTGAAGTCCGTTCACCAAACTAGACATTTTGAAATTTAAGTCCGTCAAAAAAAAATATATAGTTACACCTAGGGTTCAAATTAGTTTCTTTTTTATTTATGGGTGTTAATACCTATTTCCTTTACAAAAGAATAGTAGGTACATGTAAAATCGATAATTGTAATTTTGAAATATGTATTCAGAACATGTTGGGTTGTACCTATTCTTGTACTGTTTTGTTTCTTACATTTTTAGAATATTCACTGGTATTTTTCAGTTAGCATATTTAGAAAAGTTCGCACAAAGGAATGATAGTCAAAATTTCAGATCTTTTCCATACAAGAATTATGTACAGGTTTCTACTTTCTACCCAGTGAATATCTGCTATTCCTCTACATATATGCATAATTATGGGCTTCGGTAGCACGAAGATAAACACCAGCTTTCATTTTAGTACCTGTATCTGTAGTAAGTACCAATACATTTTATTCTAGACTCCTAAACTTTAATTTGGTAGTTTGTAATTTGTATAATAGTATGTACAGAACTGGTTTTCCCAAAAAATGGTAATTCATTTCATACACATGGCTATGTATTTTTTTTTTCAGAAAGGTTTGTATAATACATAGGTATGTAGGTAAGTTTGTACATATAATAATAATTTTTATTTAGGTTACCTATATACTTCCATATATTGAAATAATAACAAGCAGTCTTGTCTTGATTTATTTATACATTTTTGTTAAAATAAAACTAAATGACAAATTAAAAACGAAATACCTACTTTTTTGTTTAGCGCCATCTACTGCTCATTTATTTGCAATGAAATTGAAGGATTCCTTTGAATAACTACTGACTGGGACGTTTGAAAGTCAAGGCTTTTTTAACTTCCATACAAGTTGCACTTGCAAGTTGTATGAATAATTGAATATTAAGTATATCCTCAGTTGGGAAACGCCCACCATGAATAAAGATCGGTCAGCAGATTTGAAAATTCGAGAAGTACCTACCTACCTAGGTATCTGACTCATTGTGACACCGCCTACCTATAGTCATTAATAATTATTTTGGACAACTTTTGTGTACTACATATTTCTGAGAATTGTACAATAGATATTTCTAGTTTGAGACCTTTTAAAATCTGGTTTTATTTATTATAGGTTTATTTAGGTAGGTAGGTACAAACAGTTAGCAATTTGCGGAGTAGGTAAGTAGTAGGTACTAGTACCTACCTATTACATTTGTTATAATTATTTCTTGATGTAGGTACAGATACCAAGACAGGAATATGGTATTTAAACGAAGGCATTTGAAATTATTAGTAGTAAACAGCACTGCATAAATTTTGTTTATTTTGTATAGTTCGTTTCAAATTATTAATAGTTTCAAGGTAGGTATCTTGGAAATAGTTAACCTATTTATTTTAAAATATGTAAGTAGGTAGGTACCTATCGTGACTAGTCACTAAAACTATAAAGAAACTCGCAGTATGAATATCTACTACTCTAGAAACAGCAGTATGTTGATAGTATTTTCTGGAAAAAGTGGGAAAAATAAATGGAAAATGACCGAAAATAGTGCTGTCCTTTTCTTACACTCGGGTCGATAACATCTGCGGGCGGGGTTAGGGCGGCTGGCGGCAAGAATGCTCGCGTCAGCGCGTGTGCACTTTCTGGAAAAGTATACCAGTCCATATTACAAAACTACCCTATTTTTAAATTTAATTCATTGGTTAACATTTTTTTTCTTACATAAACAGTTATGAGTCGCGACGATTTTATTAGCATACAGTGGTAGTAGAATATTTCTTTAATTATTATTACTAACATATTTACATTTTTGTATTTATGTTTTAATTTACTCGTTTGAAACAAAAACCTATAGTTTCTTCTACACATGAAGAGTCTAGATAACTTTTGAACAAAATTGACTGTCAGATACGTATGCATGCAATCAATATTTTCATTTACTTAGGTCGTGACGTTAAGTAGGTTTGGAAAATAATAAAAGAAATAAATCATTCATTTATTTCGTTGGGTAATTTAAATATCGACTTCTCAAGTATAATTTTTTTTTGTTTTTATTTAATTGGACTACTTTTAGTAACCATTTTACTTGATCGCTACTGAAACCTCGAATATATTGTTTTGTAATAAATTCAAGCGTATGAATGATCAAATGTTAATGCTAAAAATAAAAAAAATCAATAAATAAAAACGTGTATAAATAAAAAATAATGTAATAATGTATGTGTAATAATGTGTGTAAAAATATCTATTAAATTTACCTAAATCCATATAGAAATATTAATTGGATTGTAATAAAACTTAGAATGTAATTATTATTTTGAACTGACAATTTTATCATCATCTTAGCTGTAGGACAATCTACTGCTAGAAATAGACATGTATTTTGAAAAAAAAAAATCAAATTTAAAAAAAGTCCCCTAAGTAAGGCAAAATTTACTACTCTGGTATCATTATTGAATACGTCATCACGGCTTTAAATGGAACGGAGCGTTTCTATTGGTCCAATTGCCGTTGCTCCCGTCTATTCGAACTTTGATTGGTCCACACGAATTCGGTGGATTATTCTAGATTTTTATTCGTTTACTATATAAAGCTGAGACTGGGCGCGCCAATTCATAAATATTTGAATCACGAAAGAGTTAACATTGAGAATAAGAGGAGCTCGGTATAAATAAACCGAAGTTATATATCTAAACGATAATAGTGAATACCAGTGAAGAAAAAGAATATATTTTTTCTATAAGCTATACAAGAGTAAAAAATGCCAGCTGTGGGAATTGATCTTGGAACAACTTACTCTTGCGTTGGAGTATGGCAACATGGGAATGTGGAAATTATCGCTAACGACCAGGGGAACCGTACTACGCCTTCATACGTAGCATTCACAGACTCGGAAAGACTTATCGGCGATGCTGCGAAGAACCAAGTCGCTCTCAACCCTCACAACACCGTTTTTGACGCGAAAAGACTTATCGGCCGCAAGTTTGATGACCCTAAAATTCAACAAGACATGAAACATTGGCCTTTTAAAGTGGTCAGTGATGGTGGCAAACCAAAAATTCAAGCCGAATACAAAGGGGAGACAAAAAAGTTTTCACCGGAAGAAATTAGCAGCATGGTTTTGACTAAGATGAGAGAAACGGCAGAAGCTTATTTGGGTACATCAGTGAAAGACGCGGTCATCACAGTTCCAGCCTATTTCAATGACTCCCAACGCCAGGCTACTAAAGACGCCGGCGCTATTGCTGGTTTGAACGTCCTCAGAATCATCAATGAACCAACTGCAGCTGCTCTAGCTTATGGCCTTGACAAGAATCTCAAAGGTGAAAGAAATGTTTTGATTTTTGATCTCGGAGGCGGTACTTTTGACGTATCCATTTTGTCTATCGACGAAGGTTCTCTGTTTGAGGTGAAGGCGACCGCTGGAGACACCCACTTGGGAGGCGAAGATTTCGATAATAGATTAGTGAATCATCTAGCGGAGGAATTCCAAAGGAAATACAAGAAAGATTTACGCAGTAACCCACGCGCGCTTCGACGCCTCCGCACAGCCGCCGAGCGCGCCAAGCGAACGCTATCATCAAGTACTGAAGCTACAATAGAAATCGACGCTCTCTATGACGGAGTAGACTTCTATACGCGTCTGTCTCGCGCTCGCTTCGAAGAACTAAACTCTGACTTGTTCCGCAGCACCCTAGAACCAGTTGAGAAGGCTTTAAAAGACGCGAAACTCGACAAGGGACAAATTCACGATGTCGTCTTAGTTGGAGGTTCCACTCGTATACCTAAGGTGCAAAATTTGTTGCAAACATTCTTCTGTGGCAAGAAACTCAACCTTTCCATCAACCCTGACGAGGCGGTTGCTTATGGAGCGGCTGTCCAGGCAGCTATATTGAGCGGCGAAACCGATTCCAGAATCCAAGATGTTTTACTGGTTGATGTAGCTCCGTTGTCTCTTGGCATCGAGACGGCGGGAGGCGTTATGACAAAAATCGTTGAACGCAATTCTAAGATCCCCTGCAAGCAATCGCAGACCTTCACAACTTACGCTGACAATCAGCCGGCAGTCACTGTTCAAGTGTACGAGGGTGAACGGGCTATGACCAAGGACAACAATCTCTTGGGGACATTCGATTTGACCGGCATACCTCCGGCACCGCGTGGAGTACCAAAAATCGACGTCACCTTCGATTTGGACGCGAACGGTATCCTCAACGTCTCGGCCAAAGAAAACAGTACTGGACGCAGCAAAAATATTGTCATCAAAAACGACAAAGGTCGCCTATCCCAAGCGGAAATAGATCGTATGCTCTCTGAAGCCGAGAAGTATAAAGAAGAAGATGAAAAGCAGAGGGAAAGAATATCTTCGAAGAATCAACTTGAAACTTACGTGTTTGGCGTGAAACAAGCTGTAGATGATGCTGGGGAAAAGTTAAGCGAGCAAGAAAAGAATACAGCTCGTAACGAGTGCGATGAAGCTATAAAATGGCTCGATAATAACACGCTAGCTGAAAAAGATGAGTACGAACACAAGCTAAAGGAGCTGCAGAGAATATGCTCGCCCATCATGAGCAAGCTGCATGGAGCTGGCAACCCTGGCAGTGGCCCTCAAGGCAATAACGGGCCCACAGTACAAGAAGTAGATTAGTTTTTAATGTGACTTAGATATAAATTTAATGTAAAATAGTACTGTGATACTAAATTAAACTTAAGTATTTATTAATTTATGTATGCATGTTGGGAGAAAATAGGTTGTTTGAAACAGTCAAATAAAAGTTCTATTTATGTTACAAATTTTAATGAAATGTTTTTTATTTTAATACCTTTTTAATTTTTTTTACTTAAAAACAGATCAACATTAAAAGTATCTGTTGTCAAAACCTACTTTATTTATTTTTAAAATTTTATTAAACAAAAGTGACTACGAGTTATACTCGTACTGTCCGCGCCACCCAGGCGCCACCGAACAAGTCTAGCGGCTAAACAAACATTAAATAGAACTGGAAGAACTAGATTTAGTTGCGAGGGGAGAAATCTTCAAAATAATGCGAAAGCCGTATGGGTTATATGGGATTTTTACTCACTATAACACTCCTCGACTTAGAAACCGTCACCGGTCGAGACCTTGGACTCGACCAAAATAGAATATTTTAAAGAAATATTTAATGTATATTTCTTTCTTACTTCCTTTCTTGCAAAATTAAGAGATTAGTTTGCATAAGTATATTCGTTACGGAAACTTTTGAGCTACTTTTCTTGTTTCTTTCTATTTATAGAGTAGATTGAAACGTCAACTTCCTGACAGTTTGTTTTTGTAAAAAAAATGTGTTAAAATTCGCGCCGTCCCATATTTTTTCTGGCAAGGAACGCTGAAGTTGTGCACTTTATGCAGTTAAATATAGACTGTCACCTTGCAACAGCAAAATAAACTCATTAAATTTAGTAAACAAAATAAATCTATCTTCAAATGGGCCTTGACTGGTTTCCATTTGATTTCAAGTTTAGGAGTTCCATACTTTTTTGGAATTTGGAATACATACATTTCTTTTATCAAAAATTAGAGAAACCACATACTATGTGGTTTCTCTATCTTAATCCTTCATCCTACTATATTATTATTTATTATATTAATGAGAAAGTTTGCGAGTTGAAAATATTGTTAGGGGAGCCCACGATGCTAAATGTGGTTATACAGTTCCTTTTTAACTGTGGGGTGAGCGTCTACAGGAGTTCAAAAGTTTGTAAACGCTGTTTTAAAAAAAAATCCTCCAAATAATCGTCAGATTAATAATCAGCACGATCAGGAATTCAGGCTGAACCGTCTGTGTGAAAATCTGACCCGCTCGAGTAGGTATGTCAAAATAGCAACCACCAAAAAACTTTTTTGTATTTTCCAAAAGCTGCCATGAGCTTGCGTTACATCCAAATCGTCTGTATTTTAAATGGGAGCTTAGTTTGGGTTCACTTAACATCCCCTCCGAAAATCTGACGTGCTCAAGTAGTATTTAAATTTTTACCCCAACCCCCACCAATCCCACCAACCCCACCACAAAAACCGGCAGATTAATACATATCCCTTATCGGAGACTCATGAGGTATTCCCCTACTATATGTTTGTTACACAATAACGCAAAAACGGCTAAACGGATTTGGGACACTGATTACCCGGATTAACATAAAAATTACTTTTTATCCTGGAAAAATGTTAGGTTTCTGTTGGATTTTTGAAAATCCAAAAGAAACCTAGTTATAATATAGTTTAACAATGTAATTTCATACATTTAATCTGTGCCATTTTTAGATTCCGGAAATAAATGAATATTAATTTATTTATTAAAAGTAAGTACCATTTTTAACATAGCACAAGTGCTATAATATATAATAATCAGATATTTAGTCATTCCAATTCCAACTCCGATCAATTAAACAGTAAAATGAGTAAACAGTATGAATCCTTTCTTCATAAACATTTTACCACTATTTTAAATTTTTACAATAGTCAACTCTTGATCTTTTACAAGGCCGTTGGGGCCGAAAAAGGTTTTCCCACAGACAAGCGCGGCGTAGGACTCTCCAATATATAAAAAAAGTTACTCTATGCGTAGGACGCCCACCCACAAGATGGACATACAACCAAATAAGTAACTAGTCGATTATGAATTCAGGCTGCCTCCGACCGGTCTTTATGGAAAATTATTTAGGAGACCTGTGTACAGCAGTGGACTTATTCCGGTTGAAATAAAGATGCTGATTATTGCTGATGATGAAGGCTATACTAATATTATAAAGAGAGAAGATTTGTATGTACCTATGTAATGAATAAATTCATAAACCACTGGACCATTTTAAAAATTCTTTCACCCATAGAAAGCTACATTATCAGCTAGTAACATACCTAGGCTAAATTTTATAAAGTTACGTGGGCGAAGTCGCGTGCAACAGCTAGTCTTGAATAAATTGGGACCTTGTTCAAAAGTGTGTTTTCTATTTTACTACTGTTCGTTAACAGCCATGCAAAAGCCAAAATTTATAACATGACGTCTATGTTAAACCATATTTTGAACTAGCTGGTGCCTGCAATTCTGCTGGTATAGGAACCTAACATTTTTCCAGGATAAAGTATCCTATAGTTTAATCCAGGTAATCGTCAATACACCAGTGAATACCGCATTCAAGTCGGTTAAGCCGTTTCTGAGATTAGCGTGCACAGACAAACAGACAAAAATTCTAAATACAAGAGGAACAAATTGTTACGTATCCATTTTAATGTATTCATTCCCATAGAAAAAAAATCTGTCACTAGATAATGGTTCATATCAAATGATTTGCAATGACGTGTATTTATTTCATATAAATTATTAGAGATTGTTGCTAAATTAATATCTGATATCGGCAACTATCACGTACCTACATATTTTAATATTTATAATCAGATAATACTGGTAATAATTAATAAATTTTAATTAAATTTAACCTATATTTTTACGTTTGATATATACGTATATTATTTTAGATACAAGCATTTCGGTATAGGTGAGTTAACTAAAGTGATATTGATATAAAGTAGGTATATTGAAAAAATGGTTATATTTTAACCAATTTCACAATGTTTATGAAATCTGTTGGATGGAGATCTGAAATCTTTGTAAAAATGAAAACAAGAGGTATACCTATGTGTAATGTGTTGCACGTGCTAACTCTCGTTAACTTGCCTATAGACAGGTTGGCGGTTCACTTGATGGTAACTGGTAAGTGGCTATCGTCGCCTGTACAGCTGTAACACAAGCAACGCCACTTGTGCTGTAAGTATGCTGCCGACTACAGTAGTATTAAGGATAAGGTATTGGAAAAGGATAGAGAAAATGGGCTCTGGCATCCCTTACTCATTCACCGAAACACAATAGCACATGTGCTGTTATATCACGGTGGTCTTCTGGAAGTGGGACATCCCACAAGCGTCCACTGTTGGACATAGGCTTTTTTTATTGAGCGCCACTACACTAGGCAAGAATGTTGGCGAGTATGTCAACGCTCAAGTCTTCTGCTTTCCGCATTAATCCAAGCCAGCCAAGTTCTCTTGAAGTCGGACGTCGTGCAGGTGCTCAGTGGTCTTCATTCTAAGATTCGTTTACTCCTGTTGCATAACAGATAGGTAAGGTACCCATACATGCCTCAACTTTTCAATAATTTGAAATATGTTTATGATAATATCGCACTTACACAAAAATTTGTAAAATGAGAAATATGCAGAAGTGTCTTAAAAACATTATTAAATTAAAAAATATATTCACAAGAGTATGCGGCTTATTTGATGCAAAAAAAGAATAGTTTCAAAGCTATAAAAGCACAAGAATACGATATTAAATGCAAAAAAAAAACTTTAAATGGCTCTCCTGTAACGTTACAAAAAGTGCAGTTATGCCCTTGTCTTACCGAAGGTGAGATAATTACGATATGTTCTTTGAGGAGAACATTTGAGCTTATTGATCTTTATTCTACGGCTCTCAAACGGATTTCCTTATCCTCGTAAAAGTTTTAAATAAATTATTCTTTCTTACTGTTGTTTGTGTATAGGCGACGGTAGCCACCTACAATTGAACCGTTAGCCTGTCTGATTTCCTTAACATATTAAAATATACTTTGTTGTATATGTACGTATGTATAAACAAGCGTTTGAATTTCGAAACAACAAAACGAGATTTACATTAATCATAGTTTTAAATATTGTTTACACGTTTTACTAACGGACAAACAATGTGACAATTGTTGTTCTGATTGGCTGTTTTTAATACGAGCTAATCAGTTGAGAGGTGTCTTAATCTAATCTGTGTAAAATTATCTTTTGAACTGTGCATTTACAATTAGCAAAGAGTGATTACAACGAGAATCAATGCCATGTGGAACACAACACAATACTGTAGCGAAAACGTGGTCATTTCGCGCGTGTGATAATTCATTTGTGGGTTCTATCATGACTGAAGGTGTGAGAAAAAATAAAAAATCGTGCATGCCATTTTTGCGACAGGTTCGTATTATTATTTTTTATACATACAATTCATTTTTGTTTTTGATGACACTGATAAAAACTCTTTGACGAAATGCCTCTAATCCACTTTGGCGCAGTGAAATAGGGGCGTTTGGTCACAGTGTTATTTTCTGTTGGTTCTTCAAATGTTAAGGTCTACAGACAGGCAACGCCATAGTGTTGCAAGGGCGCTGTCGATCATAGAAGGATTAAGGATAAGGGATAAGGAAGGGGTGGGGTAATGGGCTCTGGCATCCCTTACTCACTCACCGAAACACAACAGCATATATGCTGTTATTTCACGGTGGTATTCTGGAAGGGGGTGGTAACTGTCGCCAGACGGGCTGCCCAAATGACTGTGAAAAGCAGTGTGCCCTGCCACTACTTAATAAGGGCGTTTGGTCGCAGTGTTATTTTTTGGGGTGCTATTTATTTGTGACTGTTTAGGATGACTTAAGTATATGGAATAAATTCATAATCTTAGGATGAATTCCATTCGTACCCTTAGGGCCTCATTCACCAACTACAAGTAAATTGTTGATTAGTTACTTTTAGAAATAATGAATGTTTTATTAAATTATGCACTCGGTTTACTGCATCCTTCGATAGGCGATTTTTTTATTATTATTTTCTTTTTAATGTTTGGCACTTTTACCGTACAAATATCATCTCCATCATTCCCGTTTACCGGTGGCTTTAAATGGCGGTTAGCTTACTTTACTTGCTTTACTTGACACATGGAGAAAGAGGCCTTTAACGAACTAAACAAAATGTTCAAAAAAACTAAGGCCTGTATAAAATAAGTGTATTCTAATATAAATTGTAAAATTATCCAATTATAAATCTGGAGGCAGCAACCACCTTTTAGCGTGGAATAGTCTGGTAACTATTCCAGGGTTCATTCTGCTATTTTGCCTTAATCACTTCCTCACCGAACAGCAGACGTGTTGTTATTTTAAGGTGGCCTTCTGTAAGGAGTGGTTACTGCCGCCAGACAGGCTGCCCAGCCCAGACTTCTAATTAAAATAAACACCAGGAGATTGCTTGGGCGCTACAGATTTTGAAGTCATAAGAAACCTTAGACTTATCGTTTATTTATAAGTAGGTAGTCAATTCTTCATGACTAAAATTTAGACAAAAATACCCCTATTTTTCCTATGAAAAACAGAAACAGAACACATCTAAAGCAAGTATAAATCAGAAGTTTGGCAAGTGTTTCTCCTAAATTATATATTTAAAAAAAAAACTGTGATTTTATTAATTGCCTTTCATATCTCCAAGTACTTCGCCTATCTCTTGATTGATACTCGGAGGACGTAGTTTCTCGACAATAGATCATAGGATTGAACGACTTCGCGATAAGATTAGCCTGGTGATTAACTGATAAAAATGCATTGTCATTTAATTTTCACATTTTTTTTATACTTATTTCAAACCACAACATAACAATGTTTTCAAGAACAAATAAGAGTTTTAAACTTACATTTCTTTACAAAGCCTATTTTTTATGACAGTTCATCCATCAGATTGGCTCGATCCAATCGATGGTAGGTGGTTACCGTCGTCTATAACATAAGCAACGCTACAGGTGCTTATAATGCTCTGCCGACCTTAATAGGTCTAATCATTAAGCTACTATCTGTAGGAAAATGGGTTCTGGCGTCCCTTATTTACTCACTGAACAACAAGCACACGTGCTTTTATAAGCACCTTAATCACTCAACCGATGGGCACGGCTTAGAATAAAAATAAGTACTTATTTACTGCAATAATTCGAGCCACCAGTATGTATATTCGAGGAACGCGCCACCGATTAAAGCCTGCAGTGAAACTTCTTGAATTTGACAACGGAGCCGCTATACCCCACAACTACTATTTTTTTTTACCCTAATTCATTTATTTATATATTATACTGTACATAGAATAACTTTATACCTATTTTTTTATATATTTTAGTTAGATATTTGTGTGTAAATTCTTTTTGTCATCTTTATAAATTAATCGTTATTTGCAAAAAAAGTCTCAACTCATTTTTATTTGTTATGAATAACCTCAAATACTACTAGACCGATTTTAAAAATTCTTTCACCCATAGAAAGCTACATTATCAACGAGTAGCGTAGGCTATATTTTATAAAGTTTAGTTGACGAAGTCGCGTGCAACAGCTAGTGTTTTATAACATAAAATAAAATCAACTCAGAGCGAAGCCGGGGCCGGATCGCTAGTATATAATATGCCTTCTATTGTATAATAAACAAAAAATCTTTTTCAGTGTTTTATAACTGCTACTGTCGCCATAAATATCACTGGACACGGTTGCGTTATTGGTTTTTCCGCTGTGCTGATACCGAACTTACGGAAGCCGGAATCTTACATTCATCCTACTCACGGTGAAGAATCATGGATAGGTAGGTGAAATGTTTTTATAAATCTTTATTATAATATTATAAATGTTGTTTGTTTACGCTTCAAAAACTCGAGAATGGGTAGACCGATTTTATTTCGGTTTCACATATGGAAAGAGGGATAAACAATCTATCGATTGATGCCATAAAAGTACAGGTTGTTATCTGTTGTTATTTATCTGGTTCGATTCCCGGGTGTGGCAAGAGTATTTTCATAAATCTTTTAATACATTTGTTGTTCAATTGTTTCAATTTAATTATAAAGCACTACTTGGGGTAATTGGTTTACTTTGGGTAATTTTTCCTATCTTCAGTTTTTAATTTATAGAACTTTCTCTCCAGGTGGCGTTAAAAATTTCCACCAGATAGGTGTATGTAAGAACATAATATAACTTCAAATATTATGTACTTAGTTGATGGCGGTGTCGCCACAGCCATCCAAGCCATGATCATTCCTAGTACAAACATAGGTGCTGTGACCGAACACTAAGTATGATAATAGAACGATAACATTGTTCTATATTAAAGAAGCTACAAAATGAATCATACTTTGTTTTTGATACGAATTGAACAAAAAATTTATGATTTTAATACGAGTTCAATAAGCCCGGAATACACATGCTTCTGTATATTGTTTTTTCTAAATAAAATATTGATAATCTTCTTGTCACAGACTACTCAGTTCTATACCGCCACGCAACCTGTGGCAAGAGAGCATTGTATGTGCTTTGACCATAACCATCTATCTATCTTTTCATGTCACATTGTTTGTCGCCGATGAACTCCTAAACTACTGAACCGATTTTAATAATATTTTGCACACTGTGTGCAGTTTGAACCAACTTAAGAGATAGGATATATTTTATAAAGTTACGCGGGAGAAGCCGCGTGCAACAGTTAGTAGTAATATAAGATATAATACACCTAAAGGCTGCTGGTGTTCTCTTGAAAGAATGTCTGTATTCTATATTGTCTTAATTCAATGGTTATAGGTAATTTAATTATCATTTGATATCATAAGATTTACCAACTTACACTAGATTTATATAAATATTAATATTATAAATGTATCTGAAATTAATATTGTATTATATAATCTGATTGTTAATTGTATATTTTTATTCATATTTCAGCATCAGTCATCGGTTTTGCGTTAATCATCGGAAATCTCATCACAATTCCTTCGCTGGACAGATTGGGACGAAAGAAGTTACACCTACTGACCATATTTCCGACACTCATTGGATGGTTTTTATTGAATATAGTTGAAAGCGTCACCGGTCTGATAATCGTCCGAGTAATGCAGGGCGTGTCTATGGGCCTTCTCGGACCCTTGGGCTCTATCATTATTGCAGAAATGACCGACCCTAAAAATCGTGGAGCTTTCCTAACAAGTATATCGTTGTCTCTGACACTTGGTGTTCTATTTAGTCATTCGATTGGAACGTTCTTAAGTTGGCAACAAACCGCCATTGTTTGTTCCGCCTTACCTTTCATCAGTTTAGTTATGATAATATTTACACCAGAATCACCGACTTTCTTAATAGCGAAGGGAAGATACGATGAGGCGAGACAAGTATTCTTCTGGCTTCGAGGTTACAGCAAGCAGAAAGAAGATGAGCTGAGAAAAATGGTAGAAGCCAGATGTATGATTAGAAAACGTAGTGTGGCTGAAGAATACTTAACCACATGTGAAAAAATTAATCGTACCCTTAGATATTTGAGAAATACGTTGAAAAAGCCAGAGTTTTACAAGCCAATAGTTATTATGCTCCACATGTATACTTTATTCCAATTTGCTGGTACCAATGTTATAAGCTCATATGCTACGGACATAATCAAAGATGTAGTTGGACCAGAGGCGAATAGGAAAGCTCTGATGGTAGCATTGGACATTGAGAGACTCACTTGTAATTTGCTGACAATATTTTTAATGAAATCTGTTAAACGAAGAACTCTACTCTTCTCGACGGGTGGTATATGCGTCATTTCTTATCTTAGCAAGGCACTGTACGTCTATGGGAAACATAACAATCTTTTGCCGTTCGATAACCAATGGCTTCCGATATCTTTAATTGGTATTTACATGGGGTCCGCTACTATCCTTTCTTCAATACCTTTATCTTTATCTGGTGAACTATTTGCTTTACAATACAAAGGTTTAGGCGGAGGTATCAGCATATTAGCGTTATCACTGAACTTCTTCGTTGCTGTAAAATGTTTCCCACTCTTACAATTGGCCATAGGGTTACCGTGGACGTATTGTTTGTATGGTGGTGTCGTGGCATACTGTCTCATGGTCGCTTTTATGATGTTACCGGAAACAAAAGACCGTACACTTCAAGATATAGAGAACAATTTCAAAAAGGTGACTAACAAAGATTTGCAGAGTGCTGAGCCACTCAATGGTGATGTTGAATCTAAGTGAGGTTAAAATCTCTCGGTGTTATTGACAAGTTCCCTGATTAGAAGGAAGGGAGCTACGTTTGAAGTCTTATAGACCATTTTATTTATCGAATAAAAAATTATTAAAACTGCTAAATAATACATGTTTTACAAATTCCTGTTTTATCTAATGGACTCAAAGCAAAGGTGCTCAAACGGTCGATCGCTTTAGACCTTTCTAATTTCTAAATCTAAGAAACGCACAGCGTCATCTTATCCAAAAAGTTGTAATAAAACTTCAATCGCGGAATGTGTCACTCATGAGTTTTTCATTCCTATAAATATGTCTACTTAATTAAACAAATATTTTCAAGTTATCCTCCAAAATAAGTTAAGTTAAATAGTTAAGTCCAAAATAAGTTGTGAAAGACTAACTAGCTGGTGTCCGCGATTTCGAAAAGATTGATATATCACCTTTCATCTTTATCGCTGTGACGGTGGTGCCCAATTTTTTATATTTTAGATGAACCCTCGGTAACTTCACTTTTTTTTCAGGGCAAAAGTATCCTCTACTAGTATACGTTAATCCAGGCAATAAAGCATCTGTATGCCAAATGTCATCCAAATCAGTTCAGCGGTTTTCGCTTGACAGAGTAACCAACGTCTATACATCCGTATTCGCTTCTATTTTCGCTTTCCAACTTTCGCATTTATAATATTAGTAGGACTTACCAATTGTATTATACAAACGAACTACGTCACCAAAAAATATGAAAGGTAGAATAAAACATTCAATAGATTTAAATAAAACTGTGCATAGGATTAATAAGAACTGCCTTTATTTTTTCACTAATAAAAACTTTACTGTGAAGTGTTGACATTTTAACAAATAATATAACATCTAAAAAATAAAACAGCCATTTCTAATACCTCAAATTAGTTTGTTAATATCTAATTTTTTATCAGCTTTCATCACTTTTATTTCATTTAGTTAAATAATCGAAGATCTGTTTGTTAAGTACGAGTAAGTATTGAAGTATCTAAATACTTTCCTAAAATGATTAGCAAGAGAGTTAATTGAGTTACTAATTACTTATGTTACTTAAGTATCGCAACGATTAACATAATCCCAACGATATAATTCTAGTTGAGAAACAAATGTTAATTAAAAGTCTATTATAGTAGCTGATCAAAGACTTTTGGTCTTGTCCGAGGAATATGGCACAAGATAACTTAAATATTCTCTTTAAATGAATAAGGGACGAAGAAGGGATACTTCGCAAGTTTCGAAAAATTAATATAATAATCTAAAGGAAGTTTTTGATACTTTCAAATGTATCAATTTTTTATGAGAAAATCCATTGTACACAAATCTACAACTGAATTCATTGGATCTTAAAAATAAGTTTTTTCTAAAATTCGTTTAGAAATGGCCGCATTGCAAAATTTATTCAATTCTGTCATTAATTTCTCTTTAAAGTTTTAGCAATAGCAACACTTTCTAAATGAGGTACCTATTAATTTCTAAGGCATTGGTTTCTCACCAACGCATCTATTAGCGCTCCTTCGTCTACATAAGGAAACGCCAAGAATATACCCAAAATCTTTCCCATCTGGTTCTAGCCCCCTTCGACAATTTGCATTTCCAGCATATTGTCTTTCTCAGCTTCATTCTCTTTGCTCGAAATATCAACTTCTCCTCTAAAGTGGCATTCAATTTCATACAGAGTTTTCCCTTTAGTTTCTGGCATTAAGATATACAAGCAACCACCGCAAATAGCAACACATATCCCATAAAAGCAAAATGTTCCACTCAATTGAAACGTCTTCATCAATGACGGAGCTGTCTTCACTACTACAAAGAACATTATAGACAAAGTCATTCCTGATATTCCACTGCCTACACTTCTGTAAGCCAGGGGAAATATTTCTCCAGCGACTGCCCATGGTATAGGCAATATTCCTAAAGTTTTACCAAAAATATACGTAAGCGTCGGTATAACAGGTATCCATTTGTAATTCACTGGTAAGTATCCAAAGTCTCTTATAAAGAGGAGAAAACTCGTAAGAAGTAAGGATATGACGCTCACAATAACCCCAGAAAACAATACGGCACGTCTATTGTAGCGGTTTACTACAAAGCAAGCCAAGACGGCTGTAACAAATCTAACTATGTCAACGACGAACATGCTCATATAGGATCTCATTGCTCCATCAGTGACCTCATCCATTATGGCCACCGTGTACGAAGGGATAACGGTCATCCCGGAGATTTGGAAGAGTAGGAACATGAATACCATTATCACAGTGGGCTTGTAGAATTCAGGCCTTTTAACTATATCACAGTAACGCTTGAATTTGGTAGTGTTACTTGGTGTTAATGTTTGTACTTTATTCTTTTGACTGTTGATTAGTATACCCAGTTCCTTCTCAGCCTCTAAATCGTAACCTCTCAACCAGTGAAAAGCCTTTCTGCATTGGTTGAATTTGCCCCTCGACGCCAAATAAGGCGGTGTATCAGGTGAAATAGATATTAACACCAAAGATATTGCATAAACGCTTCCGCAGACGAACGAAGCAGTTCGCCAATACAAGAGTGATCCAAGTACGTGTGCCAACAACATTCCAGTGGCAAACGAGAATGCAATAGTTGCAAGGAAAACACCTCGATGCTTTGGCGCTGAATATTCGGCTATTGAAACTGATGATGCAGCTGCTTGGAGACCCATACCGAAACCCTGAAATGTTACAAATCAATTTAATATACTTTGTTGAGTACAAAATGCAAAACTATTTTTAATTATTAATTTTGGATCGTAATGTATGATATGAAAGGTATGAAATAATAATACATCGACTTCAATTTTTAATCATAGTTGCAAAGTAGATGCAAGTTAGATGCAAATTTTTGTCATTTGATTGTAACATATTTTTTATGTTGCAATTTTTATGAATGCAATTTTTATGAAATTTTAAACTTCTAAGCGTCGACAAAATCAAACAAAGTATTTTCTACAAGCATAACATCTATTGACAAAGTTTTCAAGATGAGAAAAAAAAAATATTAGAAATCATGTCCACAGAATAAGAGAAGACCCTGCGTGGCTAGGCGACAGTAACACTTAAAATAAATTTGACTGTATTATTAAATAAAAGACCTACTTCTCTCTTTGGATATTATACAAATAAATAAATTTACCTGTAAAAATCGACTGGCCAGCAGCAGTTCTGGATCTTTAACAGTACCCATGAGGACCCAGCCTGACAACGATGGTAAAGTGCTGAGTTGATTGTGCATCCGACGGCCAAATCGTTGTAGACTGTACGGGGATGATAGAATACCCACTATGAGGGCCAACCCGAGGATGGAAGCTGAAAAGAGTTAAATGAAAAAATACAATATTTTCGAAATTAGTCATTTGTTTTCTTGACGAAATTTTAAACATCTTGAACTTTGTTAATCTATCACCATTATTTCTCTCGTCCAAGATTCTTCAATGCCTTAAAATAAAAGTTTTCAACCAATGTGTGTTACCAATGATCACATATTATGGCACTGAAACGTAGCCTCATAAGAAAGCTCAATGTTACTCAACGAGTAATTAAGAGGGGCCTTATATGCTCTGGGTGGAATCAGGAATGAGGAGATCCGCAGACGAACGAAAGTTACAGCAATAACCCGGCGGACGTTTTACGGTTGGGATGATGATGATGGTCACCATTACAAAATTCATCCAAATTTGTTAGACAAAGTTACTTTAGAATTTGCAATTGAAACACAGTATGCTGTTATCCTGCGTTTTGTTAAGACTATTCCTAGGTGACCCCTAAATCATTATCAAAGTAGATTGTTCTTAAAACTACGTGTCATTAGTAGTCTTTTTTTTTATTAGAGAAGGATTTGCTCTTGACCAGCATCTAGCCGTGTAGCGAAGATGAGTCTTATGATGGAGCAATAGTGAAAATACAGACTTGAGTTTTGTTGGAGTTGTAAGCACAAGATTTATGCGATACTATAGGACAAATACCTACGTCACTTTGTAAGTCGTTAGTGGGTGTTATTCTCGACATTTTCAATTTGCTAGCAATTCTAAATTATAACGGCAACATGAATGCGGTGTAATTTATAATATGATGGCAGCAATTTTAGCGGTTTGTTTGAGGACAATCGCACGCCTAGTGAAGTGTACAGTGAATGGTATGCTGTAGTATCATAATATATTTTATATGCTTTACACAACTCCAACAGATGAGCCAAGAGTTACGTTTAACCTTTGTAAATCGTGAGTTCCTTATTTAACGATTTATTACTTAACTCACATCTATACAATTTGATATAAATTACATTAAATATATTTACACTATACATTAAATATTAAAAAAAAAACAATTTGAACACTTTGTGCTTATGTTATCGAGGTCAAAAAAATTGTTTGTAGAATTTTTATTTATTTATTTATTTATTTATTTATTTATTTATTTTCCAAAAGGTACACCAACAGCACAAACAAAAAACTTACAATAGGTATAGGTAACAAAAGGCTAATTTAAGGCATACACAGATAAACTACAAACTAGAAATTATTTGTCTATGTGTTTGAGCACGCTAATCTCAGGAACCGGATCAGACCAGTTGTTTAGGAGTAATGTAACTGATTTGACTTGTTACCTATCCACGATTCTTCCTCCTCCGTCAAGTGGATTGCAGAGTCCGGCTCTCTTAGTTGTTCCAATAGTACAGCTGGAAATGCTATGTTGGCGCCTGTACCGATCATGTACATAACCACACCACTGACAGCCAACAGCTGGAAATTAATAAATTAATAATTCATTACCCTCATATTCGTAAAATCAAAAATGTGTACTTATAAAGGTGTGTAAAATGGAATAGATTTTCGTCATAAGTGAAACTATTGTCACTGGAAGAAATTAACGTCTAGATACAGGCTCGGCCTAGTTTAGACGCTAGTACTCAACCTAACTAAATGAAGTATATTGAATAAGTAAGTATTTATAAATTATATATTCCAATTATGTATTATGTGTATATGTAATGAAATACTTATCAAATAAATTTATTATTATTATTATTATATATCTATAATAATATGTATATATCGCACTTTCGGCAAGAAAAGGGCTTAACTGCGAGTAAGTTTACAGGAGAGCCATTTAAAGTTTTTTTTGTATTCAATATCGTATTCTTCTGCTTATATTGCTTTGAAACAATTTTTTGTGAATATTTTTTTAATTTAATAATGTTTTTAAGACACTTCTGCATATTTCTCATTTTACAAATTTGTGTAAGTTATGCCCTTGTCTTACCGAAGGTGCGATATCATAAAATAACATTTCTGCCGCTTCTGTCTGTTTTGATTAATGAAAAGAGGATTTGAAGTAGGTAATGATGATCACTTCAGCGTCTATAAAATGAAGTCGCTGTCCGCCACTGTGTGTTTCTTGTCTAATCATTACATATACCTATTTATTATAAAACAAAGTCCTCCGCCGCCTCTGTCTATCTGTCTGTCTGTTCACCCCAAGCACCCCGGGCGAAGCCGGGAGCGGGACAGCTAGTTTCTTATAAACTAATCAACGTGTTTTGATACGGTTTTCAATAGGTACTGAAAAGAGTGATAAACGAGGCAGGTTTGTAAATATATATGTCTGTTATATGTTAGAAATAAATGCGATTGAGAAACACTCTATTATTACGATTACTAACATATTATATGCAGTCATATATTACACAATTACACATATACGACATATACTTATGTAATATTACATTTGACCCGACCAGAGATAAAGAAATTACCTACTTCTGCGGTCAAATTTTAAATCCTGTTAACCTAAATTATTATGTGTAGAAAATCTTATTTTATTTATACTAATAAATAAAATTGAAGTGTCTGTTTGTGATGTCAAAATAATTGACTAAATTTATATCAAATACGGCACATATATTAGAGAAAAAACAAATTTTAACATTTTTGTCTGTCTGTTTGTTCCGCATAATGTTCGAAACGGCTGGACAGATTTTGTCGGGACTTTCACTCACTGTCAGATAGCATAATGTTATAACGAGTAACTTTAGGCTATTCATATTTTACATTTTTTTTATTTTGAAATCTGACGAGTCGGGATTGTTCTTAGCGGGATTCTATAATAAATGAATATCGGCGTTTCAAGACCATAAGCCCATTTCCTAAGCCCACTGTTTCTTCGGTAGTATTTTCATCACACCTTTACTTGATGCTCAGGCAGCATCAGGTTTATATACAGGCAGACAGACAGACGCTCAAAGCGACTTTCATTTATACTTATTTATAAATTAAATAATTTATACTATATATAAAAATTATTTAAAATTACTTTATGTAAAAAGTATAAATTAAAGTAATAATTTATACTTTAATTTATACCTACTTTATGTAATGCAAAGATTACATAGTATAAATTAAAGTCGATGATGTAATGTCAAGGAAGAATCATATGACATGAAAAGTAAAATTTATTTTTAACGACATAAGATCCTCCCATAACGTTAATTATGGTAAAACTAAAAAGCTTGAATTATTAATTTTTTACCTGTCTCAAAAATGGCTTCACACTTTGCTTATGTATGCCAACGTCTCCCGTCATTGCGATGACTATTTGTTTCTTTATTGATTTATTATTCATTTATACCATCATTTATTGGTACAAACGCATCCTGTAAAAGAGAAAATATTATTCAAAACATATGATAACCAATATTAAATCTAGACACGCAATGTCTAAGGCACTCTGTGTTTCGAAGTCATACAATGGGCAGTCTGTCTGGTGGGAGTAATCATCTTATTACCTACTCACAAAAACAATTTAATATACTAGCTGGTGCCCGCGACTTCGTCCGCGTTGAAATATAAAATATATAAGCAATATAACGACTGACATCTGCATTGCTATTATACTTTTGCCAGGCGTTAGTTTTTTAATTTTAGATGATTCCTCGGGAACAGTGATTTTTTCTGGATGAAAGGTACTCTATGTCCTTTCCGGTATCCATGACAACTCGTGTATGCAAATTTTCATGATGATCCGTTGAGTAGGAAAAGGTAACAGACAGACAGACAGAGTTGCTTTCACATTTATAATATTACTATAGATGTATAAGCGTATTATAAGCGTTCTTATAAGTCACATACTATCAAGTGGACCTTCACCCTGTCTGGACTAGTGATGTGCCGGATATCCGAGGGAGAAGAAAGATCCGTATCCGTATCCGTTACTTTTTGGCGGACCTTTCACGAATCTTTTATCTTATTAATTTTCAATTAATAGATGAAAATCTATATATAGGTGATTCTACATATGATGCTACCTAAGTAATGAAAAACTATTAAATTCCTTTCAGATTATTTTTTATTTCTTAAAATTAAATATTTAGCACCTTTATATTGCAAAAACATTTATCGTAGTGAGTTACTATTCCAATAGTACATACATAATAGTACATTTTTTTTATTAAGCTCAAAAAAATGAAAGGAAAAAAAATTAAGTTGTAGGTACTCTTTTTTTAATCGTAGTTTGTTTTTAATTATTTATATTGGTTAGAAACGGTTTTATTTTATTTTATATAGATTCAATATGAGGAAACTTGTAAATGGTGTCAAATTAATCTGTCATTTAGTTATTTAGTAATTTTTTGTATAAATATCACTAAGTTTTTTTTGAAAATAAATAACTCAAAGGTACCAAATCAACTATCTTTATAATGAGATCAATCTCAAATTCTTGTGATAAGCCTACTAAAATAATGATAAGTTATAAAATATTAATTATAGGAAGTTTTTATAAAATATTAATTAATATATCTTTATAATGAGATCAATTAAGTTTAAATCTTTGTGGTAAGCTTAATAAAATAATGAAATATTTAAATAAAAAATATTATTAAGTATTTAAATTATTTAAATAATTTCAATAAAGTTATAAGATCACTTTTATAATGAGAAATAATGAGAACTTAAATCTTCGTAATATTTAAAATTCAATTAAATGATTAGAAAGAAAGACCTGCGCAATGCAAGTTGAAACATCTCTTGCTTGTCACTGTCACGCAAAGCGTCAAATGGCGTGCGTCAAATATTGTTTCAAGGTCACGCGCACCGACACCAAGAACCAAGAATTGAGTAAGAAATTTAAGATCCGTATCCGTATCCTTATCCGCGGATCTACATTTTTAACGATCCGGCCATCACTAGTCTGGACGACCTTTGCAAAAGGTGAATAATCTTTTGAGTGTAACAATATCAAATAGTAATAAATGAAAATGGAATCTATTATTGAATTATTAAATTGATAATATTTACAAGAGCGTCTACAAATACTTGAAAAGTACAATAATTACTTAAGTAGGTACCTACTGTTGCTATTTATGTCGATTGAAGTTGATTGAAAAGTCTCAAAAAGAGGTGTTCATCATTCAGATTCATTCGATTGTATGATATTGATAGGGTTGTTTTTATTATTATAAATTGATAAATTATTCAGTTGAACGAATGCGTTCGCGTAGGGGGTCGATGTCGCATGTCGTGCACCTTATAGTTGGAATTGTAGTGTAGTTCTGATATTTTGGTCGGACGATAAAAGTATTTGGACTTAATATAAAGTGGTTTAATTAATGTACCCGAAGTAGTGGGTGGTAACAGTACCTAATCTTAATCAGACGTTAACTTGTAAAGCTTGACTTTAGATTTTAACTTGTAGGTATTCTTATTATTTTTTTAGTTTTTAAAGAAAAAAATATTATTTCTTATTTTGTAATCATTTTTTTTTAAATAACTTCAAATTAGTTACGGTAACGGCAAAGCCAAATCTACCTTATGCAGAGTGAGGAACCTCCTGACAATTCGTGCCATGTCAAGAAGTACCCCCTTCTGTATCTGTTCTTTGATCCAGCCGTCTAGCGAGAACCTCTTGAGGTGTTGGTTGAGGCTCTTCGTTATAAGATCGTTTACCGATTATTATTATTATTAAAGCCTATAAAACACAATATTTTTTAGCGCCTATAACAGAACAAAAACTTTTTAAGCACCCACAGCAGTTATACTGATTATAAATTAGATTTTATAATCAGTATAACTGCCCAGTTAACCCTGCAATAAACTAATCTACTATAAACAGGTTCCTCAGATCTATTCAGCTCCAGACTCGAATTATATTGTTACTATTTTTATTTGAAATGCGTATTTATAACTGACATGTTTTTCAATTGTTTCATTTGTATTGCGAATCAGACTTGATAGTTGTTAATTGGAGACTCGTCTTTGTACAATTGTTATTTTATTGCTTCCAAGAGGACCGAGATCGATTGAGTCTCTTACTCTAATAATCCAGCGGCCTTGATTATTATACTTATTATTATTATTATTATTTACGTATGTAAAGTTCGTTTTTTCAATGCGGACGAAGTTCGAATATTTTTTTTGAAAAAATATTTAATGTACAGACACGGCTCCTTTATGATTATACGAGTATTATAATGTAAGTATATAATTACTAAAATAGTTTTGCATCTTCTTAAATAAATTAATAAATAATTTAATTTAAAATTTCACGAACCTGTTATTATATATGCGATTCAAAGCTGATCAGTCTCGAAAAAATCCGTTCGAATTAATATATCTCCGTCCCTTTCGCACTTATTGTCAAACGTATCACCTGTCCACCTCGCACTGTATCAGAGTTGACACTAAAAAATCATGTATGTACTCTATGTACCATGAGACTGGATGTTAGGCAAATAAACTTTCTCTTTTCATTATGCGAATCAACGACCCGAGAATACACAGGCTGTGCAAATTATTTATTTATTCTCATAAGGTAATTAATTAAATGTAAAACGTTGAAAGGCCGCATATGAGTATTTTGCAATTTTCGAAATCGCGATATTTCAAAACGAGTAATTTGTATTCGTATCTATTTTTACTTATATTTAAAAAAAAAATTAAATAAGACGAGCTAAATTAAACTAATTTTGCGTGATCAAGACAATAGCTAAGTCCTAAGAAATGAAGATAATTTTAATTCATCATATTTTTCAACTAAACAAAATGCTTTTTGTTATTTATTATCACCTTTTCGCAAATTTATACAACGTGAGCGACGTATTTCTTCTGTTTGTTCAAATATTACGATATAATATGCAAATGTGCCGAAAGTACTTGTGGCAGGGCACGCTGCTTTATACAAGCATACACTGGCCAGCCCGTATGGCGGAAGTAACCACCCTCTTGCTGAAGGCCACTTAAATAACAAGTGAAATAACAGCCCTTGTGCTTTTGTGTTTCTGTGTGTGAGTAAAAAATTCCAGTACCCACTCCCCAAAGACTTTATTAGAACTGAGGTAGACTCTATCAAATACATCAACAGAAAACGAATCTACCATTTTACGTCATGACACTAATCCATAACTAAATGATCAAAAAAATCTTTGATTCTTTAGCTATCGAGTGGCGATCCTTTATCTTCAACTTTTCTGAATTGCCTCCCACTATGCAAGAAAATTTAAAGACATAATTCATATTAAAACAATAATTATTTTTTATTCACTAATGCGTTTAAAATAGGTTGTAAATAATCAATAAACAAAGCCATTTTTTTTGTTTTAAATCACATATTTAACAACATATGACACGGTGATAAAATAAAATAATTATTAAATATTTCAATAGTATAATAGTCACACATATTAGTTTTATAGTCACAATAAAAACGTTACATAACCATAACGAAAAATCCGTGTGATTATTATAAGTATATTATATGGAGGTTGTTTGCGCGTCTATTACACAATAATATTAAAATGACTGTGTGACCATTAACTTGCGTGTAAAAAGTTATTATACAATTTTTTCACAGGAAGAGTCTCGTTCATTTAACGACCGCCTAATGACCTTTGACATCTGTTTTTTTATCTAGTTTTTTTTGTGTCTTAAAGAACAAGTACCAACATTACCAAGTGTTTTTTCCCCTCTCAGATAATTGCTACGAGATGGGACACAGCAAGTTCCTTGTCGTGAGTTTTTATAGACATTCAAGATTGAAAACTTGGCTTTTTATTAGCTTGATAAAGAGTGGTAGACAGGCTGACGGTCTACTTGAATGTTGAAAGTAGGAGGACCACCTATCTTTAACTCAGAAATAGCAAAAACAATGCACTAAAACCTAAATAAAAACCTCACTAAATAGCAAAAACTTAACAAAAGGTCCGGTTCGAATAATTTAAAGATATATTAACGTGTACATACATAATCAACCTTGATTATAAAATGAATGTCATCATCTTTCGATTCTAGATACTCGTGTTTTGATTGACTTATTTGAATAAAACACTGTTATTGTGACATCTATAATAGATCACATGACCTTTTTGTAGAGGTGCATTGTTTTGCTTTTTGTAATGCATTATTTTATGTAGGTATTTGCATGATACATCAATCATTTTTGCAGCGCACGACAAATAATATCGTTTTTGTAATTTTCTTTAAAATATATTGATTTTTTTTTCTAATTAAATAAAAACTCAATGAGGTTTTATTATATGTAAGTATAAGCCTTCTTTGAAAAATTATCTAACTGATGGTGAAAACCGCATCAAAGTCCGTAGCGAGGTTTATGAAGTAGAATAAGTTAGCGGATATATAGGATTACATTCTGTCTGTTTCTCCGCTAACTTCTTCTAAACTGGCTAATAGATTTTGATAATGGCTTTCACTAATAGATTCAAATATAAACGGGGAAAGTTTGTGTATATATAAGGCTGGGTGAGTCGTCAGTCGTTATTTATAATACTTATATTATAAAGAGAGAAGATTTGTATTTTTGTATATGTTTGTAATGAATAAACTCAAAAACTACTGGATCGATTTTGAAAATTCTTTCATCTATAGAAAGCTACATTATCAGAGAGTAACATAGGCTATATTATATAAAGTTACGCGGGCGAAGTCGAGTGCAACAGCTAGTATATTATAAAATGAAGTCGCTGTCCGCTTCTGTCCGTTTCTCCGCTAACCACCACCCAACCAATCTTCTAAAATCTAAACCTTCTTCTAAACTATCCATAGGATTTTGATACAATTTTCACTATGTGAAAGAGTGATAAATGAGGAAGGTTTTCGTAATAGTTTGATTGAAACCGGGGGCTGGTCGCTAGTTTCATTGGCTTAGTTAAATAGTTCCTATTTCGTTTAGATCCGCATGAGACGTTGAAGGAAATAAAAGCCCTTAGTACTAAGAATAAATTATAAATAATAATATAGATATAGTTTGAATTACATTTTTCAATAAAAACCGCACGTGTCTAAGTCAATCTCTGATTTATTAGTACGGAAACATTAATGTACTTACTTATCAACTTTTTATGCGTTTGTTTGTGATACGGAAATATTGCGACATTCGTTATTGTTAGAAAACGCGCTAATAAATCAAGAATCGTGAGTTTATAATACAAGCAAATAAATGAGTTAGTCTTGTCTTGTCTTGTCAAGCTATATTGTCGTAGACTTTTTTATGTTATAGGTCGATGGACAAGGCGAAGTGGCTACAGTCGCCTACAAATATAAACACAAGCTATAATTAAAAATTAGAAACTAACACCTGCTTCTATTGACATTCTATTGAGCCCAAGCACTCTATGTCTGCTGTTAGTTGCTAAGGAGTTGAATATTCCGCAGACTACTTGATGCTGCAGCATCAGGACAAGGTTACCATGTCATCATACCACCGAAGTAACAGTAACCAAATTTCACATATATAAATCCTTCCTTAGTGGATGTTTACATAATAAAATGCATCAACTGCTAAAATTTCAAGTTACCCCTTTGATGATACTCAGGACAAATATATATTTTTTTAAACATATAGAAGACTAGCAGTTGTACGCGACTTCGCCCGCGTAACTTTATAAAATATAGCATATACTACTTAGGTGAATGAATTTTTAAAATTGGTCCAGTAGTTTTTGAGTTAATTACAAACATATAAAAATTCTAATTTTCTCTCTTTATAATATTAATATATGTAGATTAAATAATTTTTCAAAAATAAGCAAATCACAGATAATATCGATGTTCCAAGGAGTTAAAGGAGATTTATCAACTGTATGCTACTATAATAGCAATGCTAAGTTACCCGGGTATAGACCTTGCACCTCTGAGACCTTCTGTGATTGAGAAATAATTACATATCATTTTCTGTAAGGTATGGCTATCATTATTATTTTATATACAACTTGCTGTTGCACTCGACTTCGTCCGCGTAACTTTATAAAATATAGCTTATGTTACTCGCTGATACTATAGGTAAAAGAATTTTAAAATCAGTCCAAGAGTTTTAGAGTTTGTTCATTACAAATATACAAAAATATAAATCTTTTCTCTTTATAATATTAATATAGTATAGACTAGCAACCCGCTCTCGGCTTCGCCTAGGATGCAGCATTTTTTTATATGCACAAGCTTTCCTCGCTTATCCCTCTTTCCATTAGTGAAAACCGTATTAAAATTAACACCGTAACAGACATTACGTACTTATAAAACGTAGAGTTAAATATTTATTGTAATAAATGGTTACTGTGAGTCTATCTAAAGATAGATTTATGCCATCGCGGAGTTTTCTTTAGGATTTTAGAAGAACTATAAAATTCTCTATAGTATATCATTTTTATGTATGTCTTAAGGTTTGGCCTACATATGCCATGTAAATTTATTTTTCGGCGACTTAGTTGCAAAATATAAACTTAACTTAATAAATTATATAATATATAAACTTTCCCTGCAAATTTATCTGGTGAAAACCGCATCAAAATCTATTGCGTGATTTAGGAGGAGTTAGCGGTCGTACAGACAGACGCGGAAAACGACAGAAAGTAAATAAAATTATTATGTATATACCTAATATGTAATAATTTAAAACAATACTTAATATTGTTCTTATAAAATAAGAAATATCAGTATGTGTGCTTCTTAATCCCTATCCTTATCCTTTCCCCTAGTATGTATCCCTTCCTATCCTCTATACTTAATCCTGCATCATAGTAGCTCACTTGTAATGTGGCGTTACTTGTGTTACAGGCGACGGTAGCCACGTACCATCAAGTGGACCTTCAGCCTGCCTGTCGACCTTAACATAATATAAAAAAAATTATATTTAAGAGGCAACTGTACAAAACTCATTAGACTTACAACAATCTCTTTTTGAAAGGTGCCTAATTTCGCAATTAGATTTTTGTAACAGACGTATGGTATGCTATTGTGAGGTTTGATTTGATTTTTTTTACGATAACAGAAATTACTAATAACAGAATTCAAGTTAACCTATTTAGTGGAGTGCCGTAAGACATAAAAACGTAAGAAACATCGTTTTTAAAATCACTCACAACACAAGGTTAATGGTGTTATGATAACAAATTGTAAACGCCAAAGATTTCGCAAAGGTACTCTTGATAAAAAAAAAACTAGGTACAAGAGATGATATGAAGTAACGGTTTTATTGCTTTTTTGTGTCCACCATATCTATAGGCGATTTAAAAAGATAAAAATTCGATCGTTTTTTGAATTGGTTATATTAAAACTCTAGCAACCCGCTCCCAGCTTCGCGCGGGTGCATTTTTTTCTGCAAATTATATATAAAAATTTTCCTCGTTTAACGCTCTTTCCATTAGTGAAAACCGCATGAAAATCCGTTCAGTGGTTTTTGAGAGCATCACGAACATTCATACAGACAGACGCGGCGGGGGGATACTTTGTTTCATAATATGTAAGGATGAAAGGTGAATTAAATGGTTTCATTTAAAGTGCTTTTCTGATTAGTAAGTATATACATTAAAGTATAAGTAGGTACATTATGCAATAAAAATGTTGCCAGTGATGAAATACGAAGCTGAACAGTAAGAAAGAAAGTAAGGCTCGGGGGTTACAACAAGAGATCGAATCTGCTTCTGATATGTTCTACTTGAAATTAATGATTTCCAATCTATACATAATTAATAAAATTATGCCGTGTCTGTCTGTACATTTTTTTTTTTAATTTTACCTCTAGCCTCCGGTAACATAAGTACCTACAACGTGTACGTAACGTTGTACCTACTTATCGTCGTTGCAAATTTAAAACCTCTTATGTGACAATTTGGTCAAAATGCGTTTTTTCAATATTTTGAAGAGAAAAAAATATTTAAAAAAATTCCAATATTAATATCGCTTTTATTTACTGAGTTATAAGTCATAATTAATATGTCTTATATACGTTCTTACATTTCATCGAAATTCAAAATCTCTTATGTGCGAAATATCGTCACATAGGAGGTCTTGTAGCTTTAAAGATTTAAAAAAGTTGTAAATTATAACTTGTGTACAATTGCTATGGTAACTTCACCGTAATTATGTCTTGATCCTTTTATATGTGTTTTTGTAATTTGTTTTTTGATAATTATCATTTAAATGACTGAAATGACAGTGTTATTTTAGTTCCTTCACACGAAAAAACCTCTTATATAACAAAAATTTACAATTAAAATATCTTATGTGCACATTTATTTACAAAAACTGCTGTATCTTGAATAATAATAAGAAAATAGATTGTTTATCTTTTCACTAATTTATTATTTTTAGTTTGTTATTAGTTTAAGTTATTATCTTTAAAAAATGGAAAGAGTTCCAAGTAAATTTTACAGTATAATGTTTTTTTTTTTTCACTTTTCTCGAAATGTCTAAAACTGCACATAAGATATTTTAAATTTGCAACGACGTTATGTTACCGAGGTCAAAAAAATAGTTTTTAAAAAATTTTGTCCGTTTGTCTGTGCGTTTGTGCACGCTAATCTCTGAAACGGCATAACCGATATGAAAGCGGTTTTCACTGATGTATTGATGATTACCTGGATTAAACTATATAGGATTCTTTATCCTAGAACAATGTTAGATTCCTGTGGAATTTTCAAAAAACGAACTAGCGTGCACAAAGTTGCTAGTATGTTATCCCCTGGTTGATTGGTTAAAGTGTTTGCATTTACCTAAGCTCTGTCCCAGGAGTACCGGGTTAGATTCCCGGTAGGGCCAATCTAAACCTTTCTGTTCAGCACCTGTCTAACCTAGTCTGGATCAGCAAGTAGTGGCGGCATTATTGGCGATTGGGAATAATGCCATTGGTGGTAACAGAAGACCACCGTGAAACAACAGGACCGTCAGGTTGTCTGGCGATCTTAAAATATAATAAAAAAAATGTTATTTCATAAATTTTCATTTGCTTAAGTGTGACGAAACTTTGTGTTGTAGGTATGTTTTTGATGTTTTTTTTTGTGTTTTAATTTTGAAGTTTATAATACTTTGATTTACAATTAATGTTAAATATGTACTTAAATGAGTAACCCGTACTAATATTATAAATGCGAAAGTATGTTTGGATGTATGGATTTTTGTAACTCTTTCACGCAAAAACTACTGAACCGATCACCATGAAATTTTGCATACACGTTGTCTGGGACACCAGAAAGGACATAAGGTACCTTTCATCGTTCAACGCGGACGAAGTCGCGGGCACCAGCTAGTACGACATATTTTTAAATAAAATAATTAAAATTTATTTAATTCATACATTTTTAAGTCCATAAATGTAACAATGATTCCCAAATTCTTGAACAGTAAGAATCTGCTTATAACTATACCTATATACATTTATTATAAAATGAAGTCGCTGTCGGCGTCTGTCTATTTATCCGCTAATTTCTTCTAAATCACCCGACTGATTTGGATACGGTTTCCACTAACCGCAAAGAGCGATCAATGAGGAAGGTTCGTGTGCATAATTTGCAGGAAAAAATACATCGTGGGAAGCCTAATGTACTATAAAAAACCTCATCATCTTAATCGGTACCTACACATATTATAAAATAAATGTAGATGAATATGCACAATTTTCATATGAGAAGCATTGAAAAAACCTGTATACCTACTTACGTGATTTATGCGGCATTTCAAAATAAGCAAAAATATATTGTACAACTTTAAAACAATACTTACATTTGACGCGAAATAAATATATATAAATTTTAAAAACTAATCTCTAATTTCTCATCACTAAAACTGTCTTTCAAATAATATATTGAAGTATAGTTTTTAAAACACTTTATTGAAATTGCTAAACTGACACGTGCGTTCATAAATATGTTCGCTTTTTTGCACTTTAAATTTAACTTGGCGTGTGCCTCTCTTGAATCTTAGCGACATACTAAACTAAAGTAAGTAAGTAAAGTGTCTTCTCTCAACGCGATTTCTCCAACAATGTGTGTGACGCACGAGTTCAAAACGTGAACCGGTTAACATATTGCAAAAATCTACACCACTTTGTATTATGACGAGCCCGTTGGATGAGTGGTAAGGGTACTTGCCTAAAGTCTCAGGGCCACGAGTTCGATTCCCGGCGGGGTCAATTTTGGAAAAGAACTTTTCAAAGTTGGCTCTGGTCTAGATTTGGAAAGTATATAGTGGCAGAGCACACTGCGTTTCGCAGTCATTTGGGCAGCCCATCTAGCAGCAATAACCACCCCCTTACAGAAGACTTTTTGTTTGAAAGCTGACATGATCGCGATGGTACTTAGCTGCAGTAGGTATATGAAGATCATCAGCCCAGTTGGTGAAAAGGTGAAATGTTACAAAAATAAAATATTACGGCTTTTATTAATACCTACTCGTAATAATTAAGGAATTTGTCAACGATTTCGTGGTCGAAAAATCGCTTCCCTCCGATTGTCTTAAAAATAAATTAATAAATCAGTTCTTTATTCTATTGCCATCTTTAAAAAAGTAAAACCGCTCCGTTTTCCGGTTTGAGCTTACCCTGCGCATGCGCCTACAATCTTAGCTGTGTAATCTATATATATAGGTAAAAGGCAATGTGTGTATATGTATATTTACTATGAACTCCAAAACCGCTGAACCAATTTTGAGGAAATTTTCAGACAATCTTCAGATTAGTCCAGCGGGTAATTCTGTAGTTTGGTAGTGTGACGCGGACGAAGTCGCCGGCAAAACCTAGTTTAAAAATAAAATACATGTATTTTTATTAAGATGTAATAAAATATTATTACAAATCTGCCGACCTTAGCACATAAAAATACGTTTTTTTTATAAATAAGTATAGATATATTTTTTATAATCTTTTAACATGTGGGTCCACCATATGTTACATTATTATATATTAATTATTCTAGATAGTTCCATATTAAAACATATAAGTACTTAAGTAATTAAAAGAATACGTATGGACCAATGTTGGAAATAAGTAATTAATTACCGATGGATCAAATGTACCGATATAAATGTAGTTATTAAGTTCTCATAGCGAAAAAAATCTTTAAACCGAAGTAAAAGCAATTTTTTTAATCAAGCATATGCAATATTCATCACAAAAAGTATCTCTTACTTGTACAATTCATAAGCATGAAAACATTGCAAATTTTCAATAATTTTAGGATTCAGGGAATTGGAATTTTTGGAGCATTTTTACATAAAACAGCTCCAAAAATTCGGAATGTTTAGCTCTTTTTTAGCTCTATTTTTGAGATAGACCGGCTCTTTTTTCTAAGTAGTAGTTGGCAACACTGCTATTTAGTTTAAGCGCACATGTTAGCCACTAGGAAGCAGCGCCACCTAGTGGCTAACATGTAGCGCACTAGGCCCTCAGTGGCTCTAGAATGACTTTATAATGTTACTCACATTATAAAGTCATTCTAGACCTCGCTAGCGCACTCGCTAGCGAGCGAAAAATATTTCCATGGAATATTTGTATGGAAAATTGGCAATTGTCAATGTCATATTGATAATTTGCCATATAAAAATTTTACACTCTCGCTAGCGAGTGTGGCCATTATAAACTCATACTAGAGCTTTGTACTAGAGCCACAGTTCGACACAACGATCGTTGTGATAGTGTTAAATTAACTAGAATATTGTTTTCGTTATCTCTGAGACGATATTGCTATAGAGCGAATTCCACTTGTCTAAGCCCCCAGGCCTTTGAAAGCAGCCTTATTTAAAGACTGAAAGAAATTTTGTAGATTTTGTTCTTAATCTCAAACTAAATAGTAGATACTGATCTAACTATCCTTGTTAGTATATAGTGTTCTGTGTTTACCTGACCCTATTCTGTGGTCTTTGAATGAATTGAGAACACTATGTTTTTGCGATGAGGTGAGGTGACTTTGTTTTGTTATAATTGAATTGTGTCTGCCTGCTGCTGTGATGTGTTTACAATAGTTACAATCAGTGTTTTTCATAATACATGTTAATTAACAAACGAAACCGTTTAGTTCCTGTTTTGTTATTAGCTGGTACCATTGCACTTGGTTAACGTAATACTGTTTTTTTTTTCAACAATGCGGTAAAAAGCATTCTAACGTTTGTTTATTAAACAACCTCATTTCATTACGTACGTGGTTAGTTTTCTTTGTCTAACATTCAATATTGGGTAAGTTATTTTCTTTTAAGCTATACACGCTTCAGTGTGTTCGATTTGCGAAAGGCAACAATTAATATATTAAGTAGTTCCGCCTACGCTCATATTTTACAGTCCAAATATTAATTGTATATATTTGCTTTGGTTTGATATTGATGAGGTCATTGGCTCTATTAGATCATAATATGTGACTACGGCGCATCTGTTTTAATATTGTTATCACTCAAATTGCCTACAGTGTAGTTTCAAACTTTTTTAATGGGAGAACTTTTTTTGTGTGAGTACTTACCTAAAATATTCGCATTCTTATTGGTAGGACCAAACAATAGTAGTAGGTTATGGTAGGATATTTAAGAAAACAACCCTATGAGCCAATGAGTATAAAGTTAAAAAAAAAAAAATAAGCAGCTCGTCTTTAGCAACATGAGTTTTTAGTATCTTTTATGTCTTTTTAGTATCAAAACTTTCTTAAACAGACAGGTACACTCAATAACACAGATTAAATATATTTATTGCAATTTATATAGCAGGTATTTAATCCTTAAACTATCATTGGTTTAATAAACCAAAGTTGTTTTTCTTAATATTAAGTTTGAAAGACAGACTTATGGTCCACTTGATGGTATTAACCACTGTCGTCTATAACACAAGCTAGCGTATTGTTGGACTGCCCCAGGTTCACGCAGACTAGATTCCAACCTTACTGTAAATAGTGTCCAAAAAATTTTTGGACTGTACAAAAGTTGCAAATGTGTCTATTAGGTTGAACAAAAATCAATGATAAAATAAATACATACAGACAATGATGGTTGCAATGGATTTATTTTCCCAGTGTCCCAGCCATCAGTGATGGCTGAAACTATGGACCCTTTATCACCGAGTCTGAACAGTTCACAGTCTGCGGGATGGGTGCATAAACTAAGGATGAGATTTAATCAATCTGTCCCTACGACAAGACCTCCAGGAGAAGGTTAGTACAAATATATAATATGCAAACATTTTAATGTGGTTACCTACATCACATAAAAAGCTAGACATAGACCTCCTCCATAATTCTCCAATAAGACCAGTCAGAAGCAGACAGCGTCCACCGTTGATTAGGGGTCTTATCATCTGATCTGGACAGACGATCTTGATCTTCCACCTTGCAGGTGGATTTCCATCTCTTCGTTTGGTAGTCTGTGCTTGCCAGAACTTTCCGGCCCCAACAGTCATTAGCTCTCTGTATCACATTTTTAGCCTGGCATGCATACCCATAGGCAGCATGCCAGCATAGTGGAACCTTGGACATACTTCGTAACATTTGATATTTACAAAGTCATACTTAAAATTATTTAAATATTATTTGACTGCATAATTTCTTCATAAAGACGTAAGTATGCTCATAAAAAAAATTAATGGATCATAAAACACCTTGCTTTTCTATATTATTTGGAATCAATCTGGAAAATGGTTTATTCTCTATTTGATTTAACTACATAGTTGGTTATCAAATCAAACGAAATGACTTATTGTTTATGAGGTGTGGCGAAATTGAATTGTTTAAGCAAGATATGCTGCAGTCAAGGAGAGGTTACAATTCGTTGTACATTAGTTAAAGATTGACACTGGTGAAGTGTAGTGGTTCTATTCCTAACGTAGATATTTCATTTGTATCATTTAAAAATGTGTGAAGAAAAATGTGGTGAGTCCCTATTTCCTAAAAATGTGTCTACTTCCGAAACATAATACATATTAAAAGATATATAATCTCTATCTATACACGTATAGAGCCGTGTCTCTACATTAAGTATTAAAAAAAAATTGTACATGTACTATGTTACCGAGGTCAAATAAATAGTTTTTTGAATTTTTGTTTGTCTGTGCGTTTGTACCTTACCTGGATTTAACTATAGGATAAATTCCTATTTGGATTTTGAAAAAAACTACAGCGTGTACGAAGTTGCGTCCACCAGCTATATTGTAAAGATTTTCTTTAATCTTTTCATAAACAAAGAGGAATTATGATGACTGTTTCCTATTCTCCTGTTAAACCTATACATATGGTATTTATTTTCAGGATATGTTGAGTTTGGTGAATTTCGTGCAGATCGTCCAACTATCAAAAAGGTGGGAACATTTGCTGGAGTGTTCTGTCCAGTTGTCCTGTCGATGTTCAGTGCACTTGTTTTTATACGAATGGGTAAATATAATTTATTTATTTTCATTAAAATCATATCTTCCCCACTCAATTTTCCCTTTGGTAAAGTCCTATCTAGCTGAAACAGGGGAATGATAGATTGTCTCTGGTGCAGACTGGAAAAGTCAGGAGACTGAAAAGGGCAGGTGTATTCCCTTATATAGAATAGGGCACTGGCATTATTCTATGCAAACGCCAATTTTCCTTCAACTAATTTGATTATAGTCTAGCAGTCGCTAGAAAAAAATATTTTCATAAATTTAATAGTGTTAAAATAAATTTGCATGTGGTGGCAGGGCACACTGCGTTGCTTGCGTATAAACTAGCGACTGGTGGCAGTGACTATTAACTAATGACGAGCCCATTGGATGAGTGGTTAGGGTGTCCTATCAGGTTCGATTCCCGACAGGGTCAACTTTGGAAATGAACTTTTCAAAGTTGGGTCTGGTCTGCATTTGGTAAGGCACACTGCGTTTCTATTTGGTCAGCAACTTTTTTCACTTGCTAACCAAAAAGGTTTTTGAGCTGATCAATCATTTATTGGTTAGGCTAGTTTTTATTGTTGATAAGTGGATTAAATAACAGCCCTTGTGGTAATAGGCTACAGTAGTCAGCCACCTACAACCAAGTCATGATAACTCTTTAGATTTTTTTGTACCAAAACGTTTGAGCTACTTACTGTATTATATGAAAACAGTATCGATTCAAGGTCAATTGATGTCTTGAGAAATAAATGCATTGAGATATGCTTGTCTAATTTGCAATTACGACCCTGGTTTCAAAGGAAATTGAGTACGATTTGTTACGCCATTCACCGTTGCTTCTTACTGCAACAATACTGAAAAAATGGTTAACAAGACAATTTTTTATGCAGAAAGTTGATTTGTTATGACCACTTTATGTAAAACACCTTATTTTATACCAACATATTACTCACATGGGTTTTTCGGGTAGTTGGACGTAAAGTAAATTTTGACGTAAATTTAAATCTAAGAAGGAAAAGAAATACTTGAATAATAATCATTTATCTCAGATATAATACTCATATTAGCTAGTAACAAAATAATAATATAATATTATTATTTTATTAGTGTTTTTAATTTACAGGTTACCTTGTCGGCAATGCGGGTCTATTTGTGACCTTAATTCAATTTGGACTTGCATATTTAATAGTGTTGTTCACTGTTATGTCGATATGCGCCATATCGACGAACGGAGCTGTCGAAGGAGGCGGAGTTTACTGTATCCTTTTAAGTTGTGCACTGACCTACGGTTTCGGTCGACTCGTCGTCGAAGAAAGAAAAGATAAACAATGGACCCTATATCTTTTCTTTCCTTGACCTTCCAAATGGGCTTCATAATCAAAATAATTATTACTCCAAAATAAATCGCGCTTTGGGATCATTGGTTTACCGTGCTCAGTTATTGCTCAGTTGAGAATTATTTAACTTCAGGTTTGCAAATATAATATAGGAGCTACGTCTAGACCTCCTTACTTTTAGGTAGCAAGTAGGTCTAGACCTACTTATTGAGTGTTTAATTTTCCTAAAACAATGCCTCAGTCATGATAAGCAGGACATTGGGTCCCGAGTTTGGCGGGGCCATTGGCACATTGTTCTTCTTCGCCAATGTAGTGTCAAGCGCCCTCTGCATTTCGGCTTGCACAGAAGCTCTAGTTGAAAATTTTGGACCTCACAGTAAGTACCCATAAAGCCTTAAGAATATTCTCTCTCTTAAGAGCGCTTAAAAGTTTAACGCTGCGCACGTACTGACCGTAGCAGTATTTGCCCCGAGCATTAAATAGTGAATTTAAAAAAAAAACTTATAAAATAGATTTAAGTATTTTATCATAATGTTCATTTATATTCACATATTAAGGCTTAATATGTAATGTAATCATTGAAATTTCAAGTAATAAAAACTACTGCACCAGTTTTAGAAATTCTTTCACTTATACAAAGCTACATTATTAGCGAGTAATATTAGCTATATTGTTAATCGAGTTAAATTGTAAATCCTTACGAAAACTCCAAGAAATTGTATTTTTGTTTGTAATGAAATAAACTCAAAAACTACTGGACCGATTTTAAAAATTCTTTCACTCATAGAAAGCTACGAGTAGAATAGGCTGTACTTGATGAAGTTAGGTGGACTAAGTCGCGTGCAACAGCTACTTATGTTTAATAATTGGATATTTGTAATTTTTAGGTTACCTAGGAGGCGAGACGGGAATTCCGGACGGATGGTGGTACCGTTTCTTGTACCGATCAATACTAAACGCCTTAGGTCTCGCTGTTTCCTTGGCTGGTGCGTCACTCTTCGCCAGGACCAGCCTGGCTATATGGCTGACTATGCTTATATGTCTTGGTTCGGCTTTCATCAGCTTCTTCATCACCAAAGAACAGGAGGTAGGTCGTGTTTCTCTCGTATTCTATCTGCCAACTTCTAGATTATTGGTATTTTTTTTAACTTTTAAAGATTTTTAACAGTAAACCATGCCTAGGTATTAACCGATTTTAAAGCGCTAATCAAAACCAATTAAAATTTTCTATAATACAATGCCTCTTATGTATTTTGTTAGCGTGCTTTATCTGATTGCATGCAATTAATGGTGCTTGCCTTAACGCCTTGTCTCAAGGTACTCGGATTCGATTTTTGGCCGACTCAACTTTGGAAATGAATTTTTGAAAGTTGACTCTGGTCTGGGTCGGCCTTACCTACAAGGTGGACATATGATGAGGTCAATGATGGACCCAGCCTACTTATGAACAGTCCCATTGGAAAAATATGGGGGAGGCCTATGTGTCCACATTTTCCCTGTGGCTGAGATAGAATAGAATAATGTTTTATTTGTGGTAAAGGACATTTAAGAGCATAAATAAGTAACAATTCATTGAGATGATGATTTATGATTCACAAAAAATTGTTAATATGTTTCAGATACTCAGACCCGATACTAATAAACTCGTGAACGACACGAGCTTCTCTTACACCGGTTTGAATATCAGTTCGCTGTATTCGAACCTGTATCCCTCGTACGGCAGAGACTACTCCACAGGCGACGGCCAGCAGACCGATTTCGCTTCAGTCTTTGGTGTCCTCTTCACAGGAGTGACCGGTGTCATGGCCGGAGCCAATATGAGTGGTGAGTTCATTTTTTTGGATCAAGATATTTATATAGTGGCCTTTGACATATTCTGCGAGTATTGTTACTATATAAGGGCTTTTTCTGACGATTCACTGCCTTAATACACGACCAGCTGTGGCCCGCGACTTCGTCCGCGTTGTAAAATAAAAAATATATAAGCAATGTAACGCTTGTTGCTAAGATACTTTGGCTAGGCGTAATTTTTTATTTTATCTCGGATAATCTCTTGGGAACCAGTACCTTTATTTCTAGATGAGAGGTAGCCTATGTCCTTTCCTGTATCCCTGACAACATGTATGCAAAATTTCACGATGGTTGGTTGAGTAGTTAAGGCGTGAAAAGGTAACAGACAGATGTATAATATTAAATAGTATGGATGACGTTTAGGTGAACTGAAGAATCCCGGTCGCAGTATACCGATGGGCACTCTGACTGCGCTCGTTTTCACTGCGGCTTCATACGCAGCCCTAAGTTTCTTCACTGCGGCGTCCTGTACGCGGTCATTGCTTCAGAACAACTACGCCTACTTGCTACCAATCAACATCTGGCCACCGTTCATCGCTGTTGGTATGTCGGATTTTTTATGTGAAACATCTTTTGCTTTTTTACTGCGGGTGAGAACGACTGTTGACGTGGCGACGCCAACATTTGGCCACACGTTGGCCAACACTTTGGCGGAACTTGTAAGTGCCGGCGCTGACTATGGCACTGCACGGCACAGCATATAATTTTTCCTAAACATATTATTTTTAACCTTATTGCAATGATCTTAGCACTTACACTAAGGATTAAAATTAGGGGATAGGGCTACGGATCTGGCGCCCATTACATGAGCGTGATTATTTCACGGTGGTATTTTTTTGAAAGGGTGTGGTTTCAGTCAATATAAAAAATAATATTAACAAATGTAATAAACGTGTTTCAGGCATGTTGACTGCGACATTTTCGGCTGGCCTATCTAATCTTATTGGAGCATCTAGAGTGTTGGAAGCTCTGGCCAAGGACAATATATTCGGTAAGAGTGATGTGCAATTTTTTAAGGTCGCGAGGGAGTAAAAAAGATTAAGGTCAATATCCCTTAGTAATCCTTAATAGATGAAGTATTAAAAGAGTATTTTGAATTTTCGAATGTTATCCCCATTTATTAAATGTGAAATATTCATAGTAAATTACTGAATTTAAGAAAGAGTTTTATTACCAAATTCTCTAAAGTAAGTTTAAAAAAAAAAACAAAGGCCTGAGTTTTGATTGATCGATCTTTTACTTAATTTTCAGGATTCGTCCTAAGACCGATGGTGTCCCATTCGGGAAACCCTGTGCTGGCAGTGATCACCTCGTGGCTGCTGGTTCAAATAGGAATAATGGCCGGCTCACTGAACGCCATAGCCCAAGTCAACTCGGTTCTCTTCATGACCAGCTATTTCGCCATTAATTTGGCTTGCCTGGGACTCGACTTGGCTTCGGCGCCGAATTTCAGGTACTGTTTTTATAGGTAATTAGTGTAAATTAGGAAGCCAACGCACTATACAACCATCCTTACACATATTCACATTTAAAAATTCTTTTATAAAATTGTTTACTTCACTTATAGGCTAACTTAGCATGCATTAAAACGTATACAATAGACGACATTCTCTGTTAGCAAGCTATAAAGCAAGAAAAAAATAATATAAAACAAAGTCACCCGTCGTGTCTGTCTGTCTGTCTGTGTGTCTGTGTCTCTGTGTCTATGTACTATGTTCTCGACGCGATGGTCTCAAAAACTACTGAAAATATTGTCCTCACACTCCAGATAATGGAATAGCTCAGCAATCGCGGCTGGAATTCTGACTGAAGAAGGAAAGATGTTTTCATTACACTCTATCATCAAATTGCTTACACTCCAGAAAATGCATACACCTAGCGCCATCTATCGGTCTTAGCTATCTTAAAAATTGTATACTAATTTTCAAGTGGGGTCATGTTGTTGGTCTCACCTAGTTAAAAATAATTATAAACAAAAAAAATCCCAAATATCATAATATAAGAGCTATTTAAAATTAAGGCATTATATAATACGAATCGAAGCAGAAGTGAAGAGTGATGTGTGTGTGTTCAGGCCGACGTTCAAGCAGTTCTCGTGGATGAGTTCGCTCGCGGGACTGGCGGGATGCGCGGGACTTATGTTCGCGCTGCGTCCCGCGTACGCCGCGGGAGCGGCGCTCGCTTGCACTTCGCTAGTGGTGGCGTTGCATCTGCTGTCGCCGGCGGCCGCCGACCCCAAGTGGGGCAGTCTCAGCCAAGCGCTTATATTCCATCAGGTATATTTCCATTCTTAATAATGTTGTTGCAGAAGACAACCCTGTAATAACAGCATGTGTATGGTTGTTCCTTGTCTTGTTTCCACGAGTGAATGAGGGATGCCAGAGCCCATTTTCCTATCTCTTCCTTAACGGCCTCAACTGCCGAGTATCAACGGGCTGAATGAGTGGGTGGTTAAAGTGCATGCCTTAACGCTCTATTCTAGGGTTAAGGCATGCACTTTAACCCAGAACCCAATTTTGGAAATAAACTTTTGAAGTTGGTTCTGGTCTGGATTTGTCAACTAGTCCCTAACTTCAACATGTTGAATTGTTGTGAAATTTGGTATACTGTTATTTCCGTGACACGGTAATCCAACTCCTTAGCAACTTATCGTGTTAGGGTTCAATAGAAAGTTTATGTAAGTTTAAGTGGTATTTTAATTACAGGTCCGCAAATACCTCCTCCTGCTGGACCCTCGGAGGGAACACGTGAAGTTCTGGAGGCCACAGATGTTACTTTTGATCGCATCTCCGAGACAAGCCGCGCCTCTCATAGACTTCGTCAACGATCAAAAGAAGGTAGTGTAAAGAATCCATGTGTAAAATCCACTGTCAGGCTCCCGTCACTCGCGCAATGCAGCGTTATAAGTACCTACTGCTAAGTAGCTCGTAGCCGAGCCGACCGGCAGCGGGCCGTCGCGTCGCAGGCGAGAGCGAGACTGAGCGCACACATTGTACATTTCCCGCGCAAAATGCAGTGATACTTATTACGTATTATTATTATAGAATTATTGAATAACGACACGATGGTTAATTATTGTAAAGTTTTTGGATGTCAATTTTTTTTTTTAATTTGTTTTCCGAAACCCTGATAAAAATGGACTCACTGAATTCGAATTTTAACTATCAGGGTGGTTTGTTCGTGATCGGCCACGTGAGGTTAGGACAACTGGACGGCACCGGAGACCCTTTGGCCGCTGAACACAAGTACTGGCTCAAGTTGATCGATCACCTCAAGGTACGTTCTGTTTTCATTTTTTTTATGGATCAACTATAAAAATTAACGTAAAATTAAACAAAAATGTGAAAAAATTATTAAAATATCTCTAGAAATTAAAAAGTCAAGTGATCTCTGATAGGTCAAATGACGTCACAGGCGAGTCGTTCCGCGCTAAAATAAGTAAATTTAAATAATCTATTTTTCAGTAATTTATTGATGGATTTTTTTAAAAAAATACCTTTGGATAAATGTTAGTTTCCCAAGGATTTGCAAATTGAAGGATACTATCCACAGGTGTGCGATACACCGAAATCCTTAGTTCTATTGTGGTTTAATAAATGGCGCTATCAAAAGTGTTATATTTTTTTACTAGAGACCCGCATCCAGCTTCGCACGGGTGCGATTAATATGAAAACCTGCATTTAACACTCTTTCCGTTAGTAAAAATCGCATTAAAATCCGTTGTGTAGTTTAAAAGACCTAAGCGTACATACAAGATGGACAGACGGCGGCTGGCGACTTTATTTTATACTATGTAAAGATTTTCAACGCGGACGAATTCGCGGGTTCCAGTTACATTGTTATTTATATAAAAAATTTCCAGGTCAAGGCTTTCGTGGAGCTGTGTCTGGCGGGATCGGTGCGCGATGGCGCCGCACAATTGTCGCGACTCTCGGGTCTGGGGGCCATGAAGCCAGACACTGTACTTCTCGGCTTCAGGGACGAGGCTTCACCCAAAGACTTTTTCAGAGAGTAAGTCGTCTTTAAAAATATCTTGTCAATCGATTGCTTATGGTATCTTTTTTAATTAATAAAAGTATTATTTTACATACATACATACATACATACTAAGGCCGGCCATACACGGGCAGCTCGAGCAGTTAGCCAGTGATCATACACGAACCGCTCGAGCAGTCATAGTCAACTGCTTGAAGCTGCCATTGATAATTAACTGTTCGACAAGTCACGAACGAACGAGAGGCGCGCGCGACGTGGAATGAAGAGTGTGGGCGGAGGTCACTGCGCGAGAGCAGTCGACAGTTCGAGCAGCCAGTGTATGCCTGCGGTCGAGCAGTCGCTGCTCGACCGCACGGTGAAATTTCATCCCCCTGCCGACCGCCCGAAGCAGTCACAACTGCTCGGCGGTTCCGTGTATGTGTGTACGTATAAGCCGACCCCGAACGTAGAAATCCCTGTAAATGTATGCGAATAATGTCTCTCTTACCCCGCCAGACCATCGTCCCCCTACAAGACGGACCAGTTTGACCCGGATAGTGGGGAGGTGGTGTTCCCCGTGCGTCGTCTCACTTCCCCTCGTCCCTCGACCTCCGAATACGTGCAGATAGTGCGAGACGTGCTCTGCGTCAACAAGAATGTGTGTCTGTGTCGACACTTCCACCACTTGGACATGGCCGCCGTCGAACGGTGAGACGATTTCAATCTTATTGCTAAGCACTAATAGTAGCTGGTTTTAAATTGTTTGCAATAGTTGTTTATTGATTTTTTTAAATAATATCAACTGTTATATCAAATTAACTTTGAATACAACTCCATAAACAGTTTCATATTTTCGAAGTGAAATCTTGTTTAGATGAGCTTTGGGCAGTTTGTAAGGAGAATTTGGCAGTGGGATAAAACAGCATATTCAACACTGCCAAGGCGGTTTTTTTACTTATTTTTATTGTATACAAAATAAACACAAGCAACACCAGTCAGAGGGTTTAAAGGGAAAAAATAGAAATTTTGTATGAAAAGTGTATGTAGTTTGCATTGAGGAACAAAACGATAGCGAACATTATATATTTATTCAAAGATTGTATTTATTTATTATATTTATTCAAAGATAACGTGTCTGCTAGTATTGTGGTATCCCCAGATGATATGGAAAGAGTTCGTACATATTTATATACCCAAACTTCGCAATTGATTTTTTGGTCTTATCTTCCACAAATGTGCGCGGAATGAGCGCAAGAAACAATCCGTATAACACATAATACAACGAAATTTGAATTATATTAAAAGCGCCATAAGGTACAAATTACCTCAAATTTTCGCTAAACTCTAACTTTTCGTCGGATTTTGGCAGCAAATCGCCGTCGCTGAAGTACATAGACGTGTGGGTGGTGGACGTTCTGTCCCCGGGCTCGGACCCTCTCAACGTGCGGGCCTTATTTGCCTTGCAACTCGCGGCCGTCGTGCGTTCGGCTAGAGGCTGGCAACACTTGCGATTGCGAGTGCACGCAGCGGCCCCCTCAAATCGCCCCCCAACCGTTATACAAGGTCAGTCGGTTATCGCTACTATTCTTTTGACATCAAAGAAAGAAAGAAAGAAAAAAATGTTCATTTGGTACATTGTAAAGTAATGGTATTTTATAATTTATAGTAAAGTGTACCAGCATGTAGTCGTAACATAAACTACGAACAGATTAATAGCATCACAAATTAACTTGTCTGACAAACGCTTTTTAAATGATGCCTAACAAAGGCCGGTTTACTAACTATACTCTGTTTTTTTTTTAACAAACGAGTCCCAAAAATTTTCACTAAGGCCTAAGGCATTGTTAGGGGTGAGACCTACACCTACTTGTTTGTTAAAAAAAAACAGACTATAGCCTTTTGGATACCCGGCACAGTAAGGCTCGCCAAAGGCACAGTAAGGCTACCACACGTTAGTGTCACAATCTTGATGTATTCGTTTTGATTTGGCGATAGAAGACGGTGTGACTGTGGCCGTGGGCGAATGCGACCCTTGCGTGGCCGGAGTGACCCCGGGTCGTCCTGTGCACCAAAGAATCGACGAACTGCTCAAGTTGTTGAGGATCAATGCCTCCACACATTTGGTGAGTTCAATTCTGCTCTTTTGCTTGTCTCTAACTTTAGTAATTTACTAACTGAAAACTAGTCGTTATTGGCCAGAAATAGTTCGCACTACAGTCGAGTACAGTACACAAGTGAGTGGTGTTTTGTGAGATAAGCTAATAAAGCTTTTTATTTTTTATTATTTATTAGGAAGCCAACACAGTATACAACAATCCATACACTTATTCACATTTAAATAATCTTTTATAATATTGTATACTCCACTTATAGGTTAACACAAAACGACATTTTCTGTTTACAAAATAAAGCTGAGCTGTTATACAAAATAAGCTGTTATTACAAAAGAATAATAACAGTACACAAATAGTCATACACCCATTCGCACATCATTATAATTAACAAAACACAAACTCTAAAAACGACTATCAAGCAATATCTGATGACAGAATCTTTCTAACTTATAGTAAAAGCTTTATTTGATTGTTTTATAATTTTTTTTTTGTCGCCCATTGATTGTTTACATTTTAGTGGGCGACATAAAGTATGACAATTGTGATTATTTTTTCTTGTGGACTATACAGTCAAAAAATTCTTAATTTTACAGTCACGTTTATGTCAAAAGTAAAATAAATGGTTGGACCTTATATAACATTGATAGGATAAATAGTATAGATTACTAATTATAGATGATTGAATCGTGTTTTAGGTGAAAGATTGGCCGTCTCTAGAGGAATCCGAAGGTTGGTTCAACGAAGAAGACGCAGACGGCAACAGCGTATACCAGCGGGTTCCTCTCACTTATCTCCAAAGGTTTGTTTTGAAGAAACATTCACGACATTACTGTCTACGTTTTAAGACATAAATCGAAGACTAAACCGAGTTTCTTAAAGGGTGAAGTCACGACGGAAGTTATGTCTAATGTCCACGTTTTGTGTCTACCCCAGTAAAAGTTGGCAATTTAACTCTTTGACGAGTACATTATACTTAAACGTGGTCTCCAACTATGGACCTCATAAAAAATTGAGAGGGCTATGCGAGTGGAATGAGGAGATCCATAGACATACGAAAGTTACAGACATGGCTCGAAGGATCAGTAAGTTTTTGTGTTTGTGGGCAGGACATAAGTAAGGAGGTTCTCTCGTGGAGGGGATCGCACGTCCACCGACAAGGTGGACATGCGACCCGATAAGGGCCAAGGGTTGACCTGTCCTATTGGCCAATTTCCCCCATAGGAAGCCTGTGTCCAGCAGTTTAAAAAAAAACGATATATAGATAATATTGTTAAATAATTTCAGGGTTAACCGTATAATAAAGGAACGCAGTGATTCGACAGCGGTGACGTTTGTGCAACTACCCGCACCGCCATCTTTGAAACAGGTGCAGACGAACGCCGACAAACTTGTTTGCGAACAGTATTTGAAGGTAAATTTTATTTGAGAAATTCACTCAACATGTATGTATACGATGTCTTTAAAAAAAAAACAAAAAAAACAAAAAAAAAAAAAAAAAAAAACGCACCGCCCGACGCAAAAACGGGGTGTTATAAGTTTGACGCGTGTGTGTTTACCGTTTTCGATCCGGTTTTTTTGTTGTTGAAATGCTGACGTGATCGCGATTAATTAAAACCATTTTATATTTAGTCCCAATACTTTTTTAAATGTCCGACCGATATATCACAACTACAATTCCAACTGTAAGATGCGTGGACATACGACAACGACCTCTCTTCGGATGTAGGTACATAATCATATCCACTAACGCTACAAATTTATGGACATTTATCGTAATGTCACTTTAAATGGATACCAATAGAAAATAAAATATAAAATAGGCTTGAAACCATAAATCTAAATTTTTAATGAAATACATTTTTTTAGTCTGACAAGATGAAAGAAAGGGACACACGGCCTCAGTTTTGCTATATCTCTGCTCGGATTAGCTTCTCTGTATAAGGCCCAATGAAAAATATACTTTAACTATTGGTAATACAGTTGATTTTCGTAAATGCAATTTTTTTCAAATAAAGCTGTCTTACGTCCATGCATGCCACAGAGTATAATTTGTATTGTAACGCCACAGAGTAATATTGTTATATAGAGTACGTTGGCTATAATTTATATGAAGATATGTTGAGAATATTTTTTTTTTTCAGGTATTAGATGAAGTCACTAAAGAATTGCCGCCGACGATATTAGTGCGCGGTTTGAAATCGGTCACTTCGACAGCTCTGTGATGTAATTATTTAATTTTTAAATAATGTAACGACATTTTTATTACTATAGTATTGACGTGGACCAATGACTATGTAGGTTCGTATATTATAATAGAATATATATATTTTTTTTTTTAAATAAATAAGCTCCATTGAAAATTTTTAAATAGGTTAAACTGATGAAACGCCTCACATTCTTCTGAATGTTTTTCGTCTCTTTTTAAAATGTTACTATTATAGAAACTATTTTGAAATTAAGAAACAACTTTATTTTCATATAAAATAAATAAAAAAAAAAAAAAACAAGAGATTCGCCCTAATTTTTTATACTTATCAACTTTTAATTTTAAGTTCATTTTGAATAAATAAAAAATTGGATACTTACGCTTATTAGTGAAATTTAACACGACTAGATTTGTTTGTCTCAATGGTATTGTTACGACATACTAGCTGGTGCACGCGACTTCGTCCGCGTTGAAAAACCATAAAAAAATAAAAATATATTTTTTTATATTTTACATGATCCCTCGGGAACAGTACTTTTTTTTTCTGGATAAAAGGTAGCCTATGTCCTTTCCTGTATCCCTGATAACGATGTATGCAAAATTTCACGACGATCGGTTGAGTAGTTTAGGCGTGAAAAGGCAACAGACAGACAAACAGAGAGAAAAGAGTTACTTTCACATTTAAAAAAGGCTCTGAAATACTCATTACGTTTCGTAAATGGTAAACAATGTTGTTTATTGCAAAAGTTACTTTTGTTTTCAATAAAACAATGCTTCTAGAAATATATATTATTAAAAAAATATATACTCACTTAAAAACAACAAAATAAATAAAATCGTTTTATAGTATTATATAAATATAAATAACTTTATAATTGTATATCTTATGTTAAGTCGCAAATGTTTTCATTATTTTATATTAATTATTCATATGAAAATAAAATTGGATTGAATAATTGTGATCTCTTGATAAAATATAAAATTCTTATGATTGTAAATTTTTTAATTTTTATTTGTTTTAGATGAATGTTTAATTAATTCATTATATAGTTATTAATCGAATTAATTATATTTTTAAACTAAGTGACTTGTGTGTAGGTAGACAAATGTACTAGACTAGACCAATACATTTAATAATAAAATAATGTAAACCTATTTTATTAATATTAAGAGAGATTAAATGAATGTTATATATGTATCGAGTATTTTCCAAATGTGATATTGACATTAAATATTTTTATTGTATTTTTTAAAATGTGTTTTTATTCGGGTTTTTAGAATTCTATGTTCTAAAAGCAAAATGCGTTCACCCTTTACAGAAATCCACTTTGAAATGAAAGCACTTGTGCTGTTGTGTTTCGGTGAGTGAGTAAGGGATGCCTATCAATTCCTAATCCCTATCCTTAACCCTACTATGTTCAGCAGCACACTTGCAGCATTTGTGGCGTTGCTTGTGTTATAGGCGACGGTAGCCACAGCGTCAGAGTTTCAAACTACTTATCATCAAGTGGACCGTCTGTCGATCTTAAAATTAAGATAAATTTTGATTTTTTAAATACACATCTTCGCAGAATAATAATCAAAATGACTGTGTAACTCTTCAGAGGGATCTGGATGTTCTGGCCGATTGGTGTAAGGCAAACAGGATGGCCCTGAATGTTGATAAATGTCAAATTATCACATTTACATGTAAATTTCACAGAATTGTAAGTAATTATTATATTCGGGATTTTGCATTGGGACGTGTACTTGTGATTAGAGATTTAGGCGTTATCTTCGACGAAAAGCTTACATTTAGACATCATTATGATTACATTGTCAGTAGATGCAATAAATTATTAGGCTTTGTCATAAGGTCCACTAAGCAATTTAAAAAGCCTGCTTCCACTCTTTCCTTGTTTTGTGCTTTGGTGAGAAGTGTTCTCGAGTACTGCTGCCCAGTTTGGTCTCCCTTCTATGCTGTACACATTAATAGGATTGAGTCCCTGCAGAAAAGACTTCTTAAAATAATTTCATATAGAAATGGACTTGGTCGTACACACCACAAATATGCTGATCGCCTTCGGAGTCTTGGACTGTTATCACTGGAGGATCGACGAAAGAGGTATGACATCGTTTGTCTTCATAAAATATTGCACTCATCCTGGGATTGTCCGAATCTTCTCTCCGCAATTAAAATCAAAATTAAATACAGATCACGTTCTCCTCACTCTGGTCCCTTTTCCATCGAAGCATATAAAAACAACACATCCTATTACAATCCCTTGGTTAGGATGTGTCGAAGTTATAATGATATGGTCATCGGGTGTGAGGTCAGTTTTGATATATTTGACAACAGGTTTTCCAAATTCAAAAATAGTTTAAGACTAATATTTAAGTAGATATTAAGAAAATATTATAAATTATGAATTAATTAAGTATTTAAGACCATTAGTAGCTATGTTAAATTAAACATGTTAAGTACACTGTTTAGGAGTGCAATTTAGACAATTTATCCATACACATGTATTTTATGGTATTCATGTATTTAATTGCAATCTGTTTGTGTACTGTATCAAATATAAAAAAAAATATATAAAAAAAAAAAAAGAATAATAGCGTTTTTAGACTCGATATAACGAGACTCAAAGGGTTCTATACTAATATTATAAACGGATTTTGATATTGCTTTCACTGATATAATTGCACGCACGCTTTTATTTCACGGTAATCTTAAATAAGGGTGTGGTTACTGTCGCCAGAAGGGTTGTCCAAATGATTGCGAAACACAGTTGCCACTATTTAACTAAGCGTTGTCGTAGTATTAGCATTCGTCGCTAAGTAAAGTCTGAAAACTGTGTTTGATTATCTGTTTACGTAAATTTTTACATTTGAAAAAGAAATGTTCCACACCTCTGTAGGTAACAAGTGACCGAGTAAGAACAAAGAGATGGTATACCGTAAGAATAAAGTAAGTATATCGAAATAGGTCAAGTGATCTCTTGTAGCTGCGCACCAATTACACAATACTTCGCTGTTGGGTTTGTTCTTCGAAGATATTGAACTTTTCCTTTGACTGGGCTTGAATATGTTTCATTAAAAAGTAATATAACTTCTTTAATTAAAATATTGATTTTTTTATAGCAGCGCTTCAAGTTTTGCAAGTGCGCTGCCGACTACAGTAGAGTTAAGGGTAAGGAATAGGGAAATGAGCATTGGCATCCCTTACTCATCGAAACACAAGGGAATGGTTGCTGCCGCCAGACGGGCTGTCCAAATGACTGTATGCCCTGCCACTATTAACAAAATAAATATTATTTGCAAAATAGTTCCAATAAAGAAAATATTAGAAATGTGCCACTAACGTTTAATATAAACTGCTAGCTTTATATGAACAAAATAAACTTTAAAAGTGTTACAGGAAAATAAGGCGTCAAATAAATATATATCGCTTATAGAGATTCAAGAAGAAACCTCTCCGACATATAAACCCTTTTAAAACGCACACAGATACTGGCTACAAAGACTAAGTACTCGATTGAATTGTATGTCTGTTTGTTACGAGAAATATATTTTAATGAACTATTGAGTTGTCAATCTCTCACCAGAGACCTAACCTAACTAACTACAGCAGCTATAAGAAGTAAGATGGCAAATTCATTGCTTTTGCTTCGTTATTATATAAAGATCGTCAGACAGGTTGACGTTCCACTTGATGGTAGGAGGCTTTCATCGTCAATAACACAAATAACGTCTTAGGTGCTGCAAGTGTTCTGCCGACCATAGTAAGGCTTCCCAAATGACTGCGGAACGCAGTGTGCCCAACCACTACTTTTCAGATTCAGACCAGAGCCAACTTTAAAAAGTTGACTCTGCCGGGAATCGAACCCGGGAACCCTGGAACAGTGTTAACGTAAGAACCCCAATCACTCATCCAACGGGCTCGTCAAAATTATTATCGTTATTACCTTAAGTAATAAGAGAAAATCCAAGGATCAGCATTAGTATTCAACATGTTGAGCATACAGGGACATTCAATCCAGGCAGACACACACACATAAATATTCGTAGTACCATGTACACACATCGGATTACCCACACTATTGCAACTTCCCGAGTTCCGTGTTTCATCTAGTAGGATGGATTCGGTAGCAGTGAAACCATATTCTTAAACAGTAGTTATTTAAACAGGGATCTAATTTAAATAATCAATTTAACCAAAATTTATAACAGAATTAACTCAGAAAGTCAACAAATTTTCAAGGTATAATTATTCTTTATGCTATATTTAAATACTTATAAACTCACTTCCGACTTTCTATTGAGCCCAAACACGTTACTTATATCTGCCGCAAGTTTCTGGGAATTTGGTTATCCCGCAGACTACTAGACGCTGCAGCATCAGGTCAAGGTTACCATGTCTTGGAAATACCGCCGAAGTTACAGTTTACCAAATTTCACATCAATCAAACTTGTGGAAGTTAGTGAAATCCCTTCGTCAACTAGGAAATGGGGTGATGGTCTTCAAACGCCTGAATAAATCTTCACGTCAGCTTTCAAACTATGTCATTTCAATTTATGTCTCTTAAATTTATGTCTATTAAATTTAATCAGTACTTTAACGTCGGTTAAAAAGCGCGGTTGCACTGACCTCTACAACTGTGCCAACATCCTGACACAGCTACCAATAAAATATACTCTATTTCACGGACTCATTGCTAGCTGTGACGTCATAGTCTGACGCCTCGATTATAGCGTTTATTGTCCTATTAAAATGTTAATTTGCATTTTTGCATTGGACACTCCATTACGGGATTCTCAGTTCTTCTCATTATTATTAATGCTTTAGTGATCCGCGCTGGCTTCGCATACACTATGTACACATTAAATTTGATATCTGAATGTTTTCAATTTTACTTGTGGCTTAGAAATGATAACAAATACTGCTCGAATTGTGAAGGAAAATAATCGTCTGGGAAAACTGAGATTTCTAAGATAGAAACTGAGATATCTTTATACAAAATTATAACCTAAATTATTTATCTCAAAACAAATTTTAAAAAATTAAGTAGAAAAAAAAAATTACTACTAAATAATGAATAAAACAAACAAAAAATAAAAAAAATCTAAAATTAATATCTTTAAATAAATATTAACAAATAATATAATTATTTGTTATTTAGTGATTGAAATCTCTATACTAAAAATATAAAAAAATATAAAACTAAAAAACTAAAAAAATAAAGTAGAAAGTAAAAGCCACACCCCATTTCTTAATATTTATTATAGGTACGCGTAAGTACCTACTAGACAAAATCTGCCTTTTTTTAAATTGTAATTTATGTGGTTTTAATATAAAAAAATATATATTTAAAGTCATTAACTTAATTTATTTGGATATTGTTTAAAAATCTTTCCACTAATTGTATTTTTCTGTTTTTACTGTTCCAAAAGAAGCTTGCGATAGAAGTTGTTACAATTAATTTAGTGCAATGAATTCGGCGACCTTAAGTTCGCATAAAGTGGAACATACTGTTCGTCTGTTCGTGCGTCCTTATTAGTAAATATGGGTCAGCTGGAGTTAGCAACAAGTGACTTCACCCATGTGGTTTAACATGTAACCGGATCGTGGGATGAGATTTATAATGGTTACTGACGTCACAATTGAAACTAGTGTGTTCTTTTTATGGTACAGATTAGCAGACAGTTTTGTTGGTTATTGTCGTTCAAGTGTTCACTTTGATCATCAAAGTTTCATCAAAGTTCACTTTGATAATTCATACATTATATATTTTTTTTAACTTTTTGGACTAGCCATAAATGACGGCACAAAACGAGTTGATAATATATATTTTTTTATTTAAAAACAAAATCAGTTGCGTTAATTTTGATAACAACTGCAGCATAGTTTGTATACAGGATTTATTGCTATCAAGCATAACAACCTTATCTCCACCTATATTAATTCCAACATAGGTATTTTATCATAAAGCACACATAGCACACACACCATGAGCACCGATGACGTCATCTCTGTGGCCTCAATTGCTACGATGACGTCATGTTTGCCCAGTAACTATATTTAGGTTGCACGTAATTCGATCCCATCAAATGTTCGTACATTTACACAATCATCCCTTAATAATGTTTTCCATTTGTTCATGCATTTTACTTGGATAAGATTACATAGATTAAATTACGTAGAAAATTTTTGACGAGACCATTGGATGAGTGGTTAGGGTGCTTGCTTTAATGCTCTGTTCTAGGGTTCCCGGGTTCGATTTCGGCAGGTTCAACTTTGGAAATGAGCTTTTCAAACTCGGCTCTGGTCAGGATCCTAAAAGTAGTGGCAGGCAGATAAACAAGGAAGGTTTGTGTATGGTATATAAAAAATGCACGGGAGCGTGTCACTAAGTAGTTATTTATAAAAAAGTTTCATGAAAAATAGGAGAGAGTAAACCGCCGTTAATCCCAAACAGTAATAGGGAAACTCATCACATTGTTATCGAATGAGTAAACATTCGATAATAATTAATTATTCATTATGTAATTAACAAATTAGTATTTAAATAGTAATTAAGATATCTTTAATAAACTTGAATCATCATACAAATACGCATGTCTCCTAGCTTGATTCATTCATTCTTCCATCATAGTCTAAACAACATTGTACTCGTATAGCTTGGAAGGATCTGAGTTTGTAAAGAAAATAAAATTTATTTTTTTAACCAATCCCGGCTGCCAATTTATTTACTGGCGTCCAACGTGCTGGAAAATCTTCGTGAAAACGCCACCAAAAGCTGCTGATCGATCATCACCGACTGCACGCATCGCTGCTTCACGATCCTGTTTCAACGGGACGACGAGATTACAAACCCGCACAAACAAATAAGTAAAGAACGAAAGCTGAGCAGCACCATCATGTTGAAGACGGTACACAAGCATCATCGCCTAATACACGTCGACGACTGACCCAGCAGGGACACAGCGTACAAGCATCATCGCTCACCGCATGAAGAACTCTGGCTGCTGAAGCTTACAAAGGAAGCCGAGAAGTCCATCGAGTCAGAGACGGTACACAAGCATCATCGCCTAATACACGTCGACGACCGACCCAGCAGGACACAGCGTACAAGCATCATCGCTCACCTCTGGCTGCTGAAGCTCAAGAGGGAAAACCAAAGAGACCAATGCAGTGGACACTCATCATTGCAAGCTGTCTTCAACTAATACTGTTTCAATCCTGACAACCCCATCCGGTACACCTCTCATAAGACCCACCAGAATGAATCCATCACCATCTCCAACGGTCGAGAGTAGGTTAACGATCCAAAGCAATGATTCCCAAGAGATGAGTTTCCCTATTACTGTTTGGGATTAAGGGCGGTTTACCCTCCTCTTCTGAAGTTGAGCACGTTTGCATTCTCTTGCGAACGGCGCAGGCGGTGAAATATATGGTCACTGCAAGAAGTATCAGAAGAATCATATAGGTGATTATTGGGATCACAGCATGTGGTGTTGCCGTAGATATGTCTCGTAGTCTCTGCAGTTGTCTGTCTAACTCATTGTCGTCTTCTATCAGCGGCAAAGGGCTGACGTTCTCTATTTGCACTATGTTTGATGGGAAAACTTCGATTGCTGTCGCGGCGTCTTTCTTCTCGCAATTCGCGTAATCTTCTAGGAATGAGTATCGCAGGATGCGTGCATGATGAGTGCATCTGTCACTAATTGATATTTCGTTCGTTTCAAACCTATAATTTACATTTGGTTTGACCTGTTGGGAATATGAAAGTGGGCAGTATATAGTTGTATGGTTACACGTATTACATTTGCGTAAGATTGTCTCAGTTACGCATGGCTTGCTGATTTGGCGTGTGCAGTAATCGGCTATACATTTCTCGCAACTGAAAACATTCTGTTGGTTTAACAAATACTGTCCATGAGGTAGGTGAGGAATAAGGCAATGTTCGGTCGAGGGTTGGATAATAGGAATGAGTTCTATTTTCTCATACCTAGTTGTATCAAAAATTGGGATTACTAATAGGAAGATTAATACATTCTCATGCAATACTACATGTGGTTCTATTTGAGCAATTAACTTAATTATGTTACGTTCTACATTTATATTTGATGGGATGAGATCGAGCGATTGGCTAAGGTGTAATTCGGATGCTATTCCCGGGTGAAGGATATTATGTTGCGCTAATACGAAAACTTCGCTTGCTTCTTCACATAAATCATTCAATTGTTTTAGTGAGAATATATTATATGCAGCGTCTAGGTTCGCTTGACGAATTTCATCGGAGGTGTTAAATGACCAGATTCGTAAGTTTTTAACAACATCAGAAATACGTTTGTTGAAATCTACTAATGTGGATTGGGTTAAACTAAATTTTTGGTTAATATCTACTAAGTCGTTCGCATCTAAATTTCCTGTTATCGTACGTAGGATACTGCCTAAGCCATTGATAAGTCCCCGTTTTTGGCGCGTTTTCTCGAACTTCGTAATGCACGCGGAGACTTTTTTCTCGACATATTCTCGTTCAATTGTTGACTGCGTGGTAGCGTTGTGATTCTCTCTGGTTTCTTTGAAGAGTCTTCTATATTCGGTAGCGAGGCGGTCGATTCGGAGAGGATGGACGATTGTCCAATCGTCGATTTTAATTCGTGTTGAGCCGAGGGAGATGGTGAGGATATCTCCATCGAGGGTGGTGAGGTCGGCGCGGCATCTGGAACACGTATTTGTTCGAGATGTATGAGGCGTCGCTTTCTTCCATCAGCGTATTCGAACTTATTACGTTCAAGGATTTGCGTGACATGGAATGGACCTCGGAAAGCGTTTTTGTCTTTTCCTCGTTCGCGTTGTTGGATGTAAATTTCAGTTCCTATGGAAATATCGGGGACTCGAGCAGTTCGAAATTTGTTCGCTTGCTTAAGATAGCGTGCTTTGTTTACTCGGATTTGCTCGGCTATCTGGTTGAGGTATTCGCTAGTAGCAGACTGCTCCAGCGTTACGTCTACGTCGCGTAAAAAATGAAGCGTATGTGGTCGCTTATTTGTCGTACTGTGAATGGTGGAATTGTAGCCTAACATAACTAATTCTATGTTTATAGGTTCTCGTGGATGGTGTTCGCGGTGGGCGCGAAATCGTTCTATAAGGGTAGAGTGGAGTCGTTCTATATCACCTTGAGATGTGTGATGTTGTGGAGTTGTTGTGTGTACGTCAATACGAAGTCGTTGTAGGAATTCTTTTAATAGTTCTCCGTTGAACTTAGGGTCGCTGTCAACAGATATACGTCGTGGTGTGCCAATTAATGACAATATTCTAATGAGTGCGGAAATTACGGCAGTTTGCGTCAAATCGTCGAGTAATAAGGCGAAAGCCCATTTAGAATACAAGTCTATACCGGTTAATTACATTTTTCTTAGGTATGAGAAAATGGAACTCATTCCTATTATCCAACCCTCGACCGAACATTGCCTTATTCCTCACCTACCTCATGGACAGTATTTGTTAAACGAACAGAATGTTTTCAGTTGCGAGAAATGTATAGCCGATTACTGCACACGCCAAATCCGCAAGCCATGCGTAACTGAGACAATCTTACGCAAACGCAATAAGTGTAACCATACAACTATATACTGCCCACTTTCATATTCCCAACAGGTCAAACCAAATGTAAATTATAGGTTTGAAACGAACGAAATATCAATTAGTGACAGATGTACTCATCATGCACGCATCCTGCGATACTCATTCCTAGAAGATTACGCGAATTGCGAGAAGAAGGACGCCGCGACAGCAATCGTAGTTTTCCCATCAAACATAGTGCAAATAGAGAATGTCAGCCCCTTGCCGCTGATAGAAGACGACAATGAGTTAGACAGACAACTGCAGAGACTACGAGACATATCTACGGCAACACCACATGCTGTGATCCCAATAATCACCTATATGATTCTTCTGATACTTCTTGCAGTGACCGTATATTTCACCGCCTGCGCCGTTCGCAAGAGAATGCAAACGTGCTCAACTTAGTAAACATTCGATAACAATTAATTATTCATTATGTAATTAACAAATTAGTATTTAAATAGTAATTAAGATATCTTTAATAAACTTGAATCATCATACAAATACGCATGTCTCCTAGCTTGATTCATTCATTCTTCCATCATAGTCTAAACAACATTGTACTCGTATAGCTTGTAAGGATCTGAGTTTGTAAAGAAAATAAAATTTATTTTTTTAATCAATCCCGGCTGCCAATTTATTTACTAGCGTCTCAAATAATTAAAGGTCTTAACGTGATACGTCTCTGTCAAGAAGGGTCTTGTCGGTCTTGAAGCTTGTAAATACATATATATATATATATATAGTAACGATAACATAAATTATTATATATTTGAAACCCTGTCGGTGTTCCGAGCTCATGTAACCCATATATTTTCAAAGTTCGAGTGAATAGGCTTCTTCTTGGTGAGCTCGCTCCATTATATTTATAGGGCCTCATCTTCGCTACTCTATCCATACTAGTCCATACTTCCATACTAATATTATAAATGTTAAAGTATCTCTGTCTGTTACCTTTTCACGCCTTAACTACTCAACCGATCATAATGAAATTTTGCATACACGTTGTCAGGGATACAAGAAAGGACATAGGGTACCTTTCATACAGAAAAAAAGTACTGTTCCCGAGGGATCATCTAAAATAAAATAAAAAACTAACGCCTGGCCAAAGAGTTACATGAGGTCAAACGTTATATTGCTTATATATTTATATATTTATTTATCAACGCGGACGAAGTCACGGGCACCAGCTAGTCCTAATGTATAAATGTTCCTAATGTAAAAATTAATTGGAATTAAAAACAACACCCTGCAACAGTAACAATGGAGTTAGGACCTAGTTAAAGCTTTTGTTGTAAAGTTTCAAAGCAGATTGTCGGTCGGCCTTCCTTTGTCCGCGTTGGAAACTAGACGCGCGGACTGCTCCAAACCAAATGATAACTTCATATATTATTCTTCAGCAAACTGTACTCTAGCATAATTCAAAAGGCTTTGAATTTGGTTTTACTAACATCGAAAATAAAGTTACTCTTAAAAGTAGGAGAATAAAATATAGAATATTATTTTTTGTTCAGATACTAATTCAGTTGGAAATTTCTTATTTTTTTACAATTTTAGTAGATAAAGGGCACACTGTGTTTCGCAGTTATAAATTAGACAGCCCGTTACAGAAGTAGCCACGCTCTTACAGAAGACCACCAGAAGACAAACTATTAAACATATTTAACTAGGGTTAGCATATTTAACTGTTGGTGGTTATTGCAGTCAGACGGATAACTCTTTGGACTGTAGAACGCATTATGCCCTGTCACTACAAATAATATAGTTTTATTAATTAAATACTTATTAATTATTAAATGTTATTTTTAAAAAGTTTTTATTAACATTAATAAATAATATATTACTAATTTTTGCCTGCGACTTCACCCGCGCCCTTTGTTCTTAGTTCTTCTTAGATGATCCCTTGGGAACATTTATTTTTTCTGGATGAAAGGTATACCCTAAGTTTTTTCTTTATCCCTGACAACGTGTATGCAAAATTTCATGATGAACGGTTGAGTAACTAATAAACAAACTCACTTTCGTATTTATTTATAATAATACTAGTGACATTCCCGGCTTCGCCCGGGATGCAATTTTTTATATACACAAACTTTCCTAGTTTGTCCCTCTTTACAAAGTGAAAACCGAATTGAAATCGGTTGAGCGGTTTTGGAATCCATAGAGGACAATCATATTTATAGATTTATTCTTAGTTACGATTACTTTCTTGACATAAAACAAATTTTTACTGAAATTCTCTTTTCAAATATTCATTTAAAGCCGACTTCGATTTTTTGATGTTACCCCCAAGTTGGTTTACACAGTTGGTTGCAATGTTTCAAGAATACAAAGTAATCTTAAAAAAAAAAAAAATTAAGGCGAAATTCTACGCAACTCAAGTAACCTATATACGGCTTATCCTACCCCCTTCCACCCATTCTACCACCTACCCTACCCCCAGGCCATGTCGCGGCCCCACGGCCCCCTTATAATTGATTTCCACCCCCTGTAAGAATGCGCCCCCTTGCATGTATGTACTTCGCGAAATTCATTTTGTTCTGTCTACGTAAGGACGTCACCTAATTCTACGTTGGAAGGTTTTTTTAAATTTCCTTATCCTACTGGATTTAATAGCATTTTTCAATGTAATCCCTGTCCCAGATGTGTTTTTGTAATATACCTACCTACAGGGTATTGAGTTTTGCAATTTGAAATGAATACTTTGTTACAAAAAACTTATTCACAAGTAATGCATTTATATTTATATTATACTAGCTGGTGCCCGCGACTTCGTCCGCGTTCAAATTATATACTAAAACCTTCCTCGAGAACCACTCTATCCATTGGTGAAAACAGCATGAAAATCGGTGCAGTCGTTTTTGAGTTTATCGCGAACAGACAGACAGATGCGGCGGAGGACTTTGTTTTATAATATGTAAGGACTAGATGGTGCCCGAGACTTGTCCGCGTTGAAAAATGAAAAACATTGAGTGTTTTTTTTTTTATATTAAGACAGGCTGACGGTCCACTTGATGTTAGCTGGCTACCGTCGCCTATAACACAAGCAACGACATAAGTGCTGCACTGACTATAGAAGGATTAAGGATAAGGGATAAGGAAGGGATGGGGTAATTGGCTCTGGCATCTCTTAAACTCACTCGCCGAAACACAACAGCACATATTATTCTGTTATTTCACGATGGTCTTCTGTAAAGGGGTGGTTTCTGTCGCCAGACGGGCTGCCCAAATTTATGAATGCGAAAATCAGTGAGTTAAACCTACACTATTAAACCTTTTTTTATAGTTCAATTCATTTTCCCTTCTCTTACCCAGATCGGTGCGGCATTTTTATTAGCAATAGCATCTTAATAGTTATCCGCTGTTTTCATGGCCTCACACAAAGTTCAATGCGCACGCGCCGGCACACGTGCACCGCATCTGTGTAATGTAAATATTGAGCCAGTGTTCAGTAACATTTTCGTTCGAAGTGTTAATTTATAAAGGAAACATTAAAAAATTATACAAAAATTTATTTGTTTTTTTTTTAATAAATAGAATTATTTATTCGTTTATTGAAATTGATTGAACCCTCTTTTCAGACGCCTTCTTAAACTGCCTATAACCCTTTAACCGCTTAGTTTTGTAAAAGTAGTCGTGCTCGTATTTTTTTTTAAAGAGAAAGCAACACAATGATTTAAAAAAAAAAAAATTATAATATAATTAGAGGTATTTGTCTTATTTGGCTTTGGTAAAATGGTCACGAAAATAATTTTCGAATAAATCTGACTCTGGCGGTTAAAGGGTTAAAAAATACAAAAAATCCCATTAATAATAAATTTAGTTACAGTTAGTTATAGCATTAGAATAAATGAAAAAAAAAAAAAAAAAAATTCAATGGACAAACAAGAAATTGTTTGACACACCTGACTTGTGATATATGAATGTAAACAAAGATGCGATTGTGATCCGGTCCCTGTGCACTTCCTTGGAACGCTCTAGCCACCAATGTGCACCATTTTATTATACTATATTTGCTTTGCTTGGCTCGATCGAAAGGTTAAATTCTGGCCCTAGGATTCAAGCTGTCTTTATACCAAATTTCATCGAAATCGGTTCAGTGATCGAAAAGTTTCAGAACAACTCCACCGTTTGTTTTTACTTTGGGGTTATAAATAATACATATAATTTATTCGTAATTTGTATAATATGTTAGAAACCTATTACAGACTGAGCAGTTGTCATTTGATTTCTACAATTTAAACAATCTGTTCTAATATAAAAATAAAATAAATATAATAAATAAATATACCTATTGTACAAATTATATTGACTATCGTCCAGTGCTAATTTCCCAATCCACGTCCTAATGCCTTACCTTCATCCCATTATGGAATATATGGCGTTGCTTGTGTTATAATAGGCTACCGTCACCTACCATCAAGTTGACCGTTAGAATGCTTGTGGAGTTTTATATAAAAAACTAGCTGTTGCACGCGATTTCGCTCGCGTAACTTTATAAAATATAGCTTGTTACTCGCTTCTATAGGTGAAAGAATTTTTAAAATCGGTACAGTAGTTTTTGAGTAGGTATATTCATTACAAACATATAAAAAAAAAACAAATCTTCTCTCTTTATAATATTAGTATAGGTAATAAAAAATTTTTAGTTATAATTATTTATAATAAATTTTTAGTTATAATTATTTATAATAAGGTAAAGGTAAGGTAAGGTAAAGCAAGTATTTTTATTGCAATATTTGGACAATTAAGCCGCTACCTGCAATATAAAGAACTAGGTTTTGACCGCGACTTAGTCCGCGCCCCTTTTAGTTAGTTGTTAAAACATTTATTCAATCTTTATTGGATTAATGTTTATAATTTTCTCATATAATTTTGTCAGACGTTGAATTTTTTTACATGATCCTCCAGAACAGTAGTTCCGCATAGGTACAATGATTTTATATTGTCCATTTGTAGTATGATAATTTATGTAAATGACAATTCGTAGTATGATAATCTAAATAAATTGAAATTTAAAGCGGTAAGTCTTATTGAAGTTACCTCTGAAAATAACTTCAAAGGTAACATTATCGAAGCCGCAGCAATGCGCTGCTATTCTAAATTTAATATTGTTCTAATACCTATTCTAAATACGAGTAAATTATTAATTCGCCTATTTAATTAGCTGACATGACAGCTATGTAATGATTCATTTATAAGTGAAATGCTAGGAAATAGCCACGAAATATGCATTTAAAGTGGTCTAAACAGTTTTAATTCACATTAGTTTGCGAACAAAGTGTGCAAAATCTGTTGCGTTGGAAGCGCTTTTGTATGTCGGTTGCCGTTTAGAGCTGGAACGAGGTTATTCTGCAATTTATTTATTAACTAATATTTTGTATATTTTATTTATTTAGTATATATAAAAACTACGTGTCACATGTTCCTCCGTGATGAACTCCTAAACTACTGAACCGATTTTGATCCAACTTTGTAACTATATGTAATTTGGTCCAACTTAAAGATAGGATAGTTTTTATTTTGAACCCGTGCGAAACCGGGAGCGGGCCCCTAGTTTAATATATTTATTTTTATCTGAACACTAAGAACTTGTTACAATATAGATGTTAATGTGTATTGTAAAAATGTAAATTTTGTAGCTAAATACTAATAATACTAGATGACATATTTGATATAAATTATTATTATTACTTAACTCGTCTCTCCCTCTAAAAACCAAAATGAAAGGGAGACGGTGTTACCCCTGACAGATGGGGTTCAGGGTCTACAAATACTGGAATTGACGCACTATCCTAGCACTATCGAGCAGCACCACCTTCTGCATTGGGTCGTTAGAGAACCGCCATGGATTCCTATCCGGTTTAGGTTGTTACTGAGGTTTACATTATTATTAGTACGGAGAGCCTTAGGCCGCTGGGGCAGGAAGGTTCTCGAGTGGAGGCCTCGGACCAGCAAGAGCAGTGCAGGACGTCCACCCACAAGGTGGACAGACGACCTAATAAGGGCCGCGGGTCAACGGTGGATCCAGGCTGCTTCTGACCGGTCCTATTGGATAGTTATGTGGGAGACCTATGTCCAGCAGTGTCCAGCGTCCTGCGGCTGAAATGATGATGATGATGATGACATTATTATTGTTAGTAGTGCGTTATTTTTAAGTGAGATAGAAAGAAATGGCCGGACCCGATCTCCGCGATCTCACCCTAATCGTTAAACCTACTAAGATCGACAGAGCACTTCCAACTTCTAAAGCGATGTTAAGTATGTGTTAATTGACGACTGTCTGGTTTCAGTAATCATTTTGGTACCTGCACTTTTTTATATCAATATAATGTATAATTTAATTTAGAACGTACCAAATAAACATTTTTCTTTCTTACTTTCTTTCATCATCATCATCATCATCATCTCACACATAGGACGTCCACTGCTGAACATAGGCCTATCCCAATATTTAGGTATATATAGTATTTAATATATTTTATACGTATAAATAAAGGCACATATGTCTGCTGTGTACAGTGACGTCATCTTGTCAAAAAAATCTGCTCATCCTTGGTCACAGAATAACCCTCCTGGACTATTGCGCAAGGTCGCACTAATCAGTGCCTAGGGATTTACTGTAAAGTATATCTATTTACTTCTATTGCATTGTCCTTTGTTTTTTCTCATGTACTTGTGTGTGTAAGTATTGAATTATATTTATGCGTGTGTTATTCTCTCTATGGTAGTGGCCACTGTGGCCTAATAACAGAAGTAACGCCATCCTACCTACTTTACTAATTTATAAATGAGAAAGTTTTGTGAGGATGGACGTATGCATGAATGTTTCATGCAAAAACGGCTGAATGGATTTGGATGAAATTTGGCACACAGATATTTTATTACCTGGATTAACATATAGGATGCTTTTTATCCTAAAAAATGTTGGGCGCTACTATCGCCGTGGCAGCGCCACTCTCGTCACACTAATAAATATATCGGACGTTATATTACACATAATATTATTATATTTTCTTTTTCAACGCGAAGGAAGTCGCGGGCACCAGCTAGTAGGCTTATAATGCACTGGCAATCTTGTATCCTGCCACTTCTAACATTTTTAAAACATTGAGGTTAGATACATTACAACAAAAAAATTTAAATGTCAGTTAGAAAACAGTAATTTTTATATTAATTTTAATGATTTTATTAGTTGCAGGGCAACACACGGCGTTTCGCAGTCATTTGGGCAGCTCGTCTGGCGGCAGTAACCACTCCCTTAAAGAAGACCACAGTGACATAACAGCATGTGTGGTGTTGTGTTGAGTAAGAAGGAATACCAGAGATCATTTACAATCTAACTATGGTCTGTGGCGCACTTGCAGGACATGTGGCGTTGCTTGTGTTATAGGCGACGATAGCCACCTACCATCAAGTGGTCACCTCTGTCACCTGTCTGACGATCTTAACATAAATAAAATAATTTCAAGAACACTGTGTCAACTGTATTAATTCAAATGTATGATTTTTCATTCACACTTCCCAAAAATTATAATATAAAATTAATATGTAATCACTTTTCTCTCGTTAAACAGTAATGAATCATGTTCAATTCGTTGGAAGTTATTTCGCCCACACTGCATCATACTGTATAACAGTATAAATATATGTACAATATGCAAGTGGGTACGTGTTGCATAGCTTCTTTGTATGCGCATTATGCAATTAGCAGATTACGATACAGAGTGCAAAAACATTCCTCAAAATGAATTATTTAAATTAATTGTTAATTTAATGACACTTGATGATAGGTGGCTACCGTCGCCTATAACACAAGTAACGCCACAGTTTCTCCAAGTAAGCTGCCGACCAAAGTAGGTTTTAAGGGTAAGGGATTAGGAAGCTACAGGGAAATGGTCTCTAGCATCCCTTACTTACTTACCGAAACACAATAACATACAAGATGTAACCAGACACTTACAGAAGACCAGGTGGTCTTTTGTAAGTGTTTGGTTACTGCCACCAGACGGGCAGCCCAAATAACTGTCCAAAGCAGTGTGTCCTGATAACACAATTTTAATTTTTATTATTATGTAAAGGTTCGATATTTTTGAGATAATATTTTAAAAAAGCAGACTGATTCTGCAATTAATAATAATAGGTGCCTATCGCTGCCTATTAACACAAGCAAAGCCCTAAGGGTTTCCAAGTAAAGAAGAAAACAAAACACCATAAGCTCTAATATTTTACGCTGTTATTCTAATATACATATGGCCTTGATAAAACATTGATTTTATTTAAAAGATCATTAAGTACCTTTTGATTTGTTTTCTGACCGTACACAGAGACAATGCATCTGCTAAACACCTGTTGACCAGAAGGCCGATTACTCATTCAACCTACACACTATACAATCCAATGTCCGTTACATAGTGAGTATACTTATTATACCTACTTTGTATACTAATTATTTAAAACAGTGCATACTGATTCGTCACAGGATTTAACGATAAATGATACTGGGCAGGCTGGCAGTATACATTCATAGGTAGGTGGCTACCGTCACATTTAAACATTAAACAACAGCAGGTGTCAGTGTTACTAACTAGCTTTATCCTGGTATCCTAGTATGCTAAGTGCGGCGTCCCTTGGTAATATAATTTATTCATCAAAATACCGGCATATTTTTTTAAACAAATCTTAATTGAAATTAATCATTCCCTTCGGTGTCGAATCTCTGGGTCCGTGGGGTCAAAACGTGCTTAAATTTTTTAACATCTTGTCAAAACGTTTGGTCGAAATTGATTATAAAGCTGATGGCTATTGGCTATGGAGCAACGAGGTAATGCAGACAGATTGCTTGGGACCGAAGCTTTATAGTTATACTGTATAATATGTAAATATATATATAATTTAGAATTAGAACTTAGAAAAATTATTTAGATTGTTAGTGATAAATAAAAAGAAATCATTTTAACAAACAAAATACACATTCAATAGCACAGTTTCGTAATAAAAACAAATTTTCAAGTTAATGAATATTCAGCCAGTTATAAATTCTACTGAATTCAGACAATCAAAATGACACAAAGTTATCTTTTCAGGAAGGGGAAAAACGGATTATGAAATAAAATTACTAAATTGTGAATAGCAGACGATTTATAATCGACTAGCTTTTATATTCTTCTTCGTCTGTGCCAATGTATAGAGAGAATGATAAAGATACTTTCGTATACTAACTAATATGAGTTTTTTTTTATTTGTTCATGAAATAATCATGAAATTTTGCATGCAGTTTTCATCCAAAAAAGAGTGATGTTTCCGAGGGATCATCTAAAAATAAAAATAGAAAATTAAAAATATAAATATTATAAAATAAAAATCTAGATTGAATAAATGTTTTAACACCTAAGAAAAAGAGGCGCTGGCGAAGCCGCGGACAAAAGCTTTCTTCTTGTTTTAGGGCTTTGAAGCTACTGCGCGAAAGAGGGAGGATGTCTTTCTTCTGCCTTTGCTTCGCTTTCCCTGTATTCTCCCTTGCATCACTACCTGAAGAATACAGTATCTTTCGCCCCTCATAACGTGCCCAAAATACTGCAGCTTTCAGGACAAAAGCTATAAGTCAATCAATATTTGTTTATTCAACGTTAAGGTTAACAGGTTGACTGGCGGTTCAGTAGGTGGCTGTGTCGCCTATAAACATATAACATGCAAGTGGCTAAACTTGACAGGATAAAGGATAAGGAAAAGGACGGGTTGGGAAATGCGGGAAAATGCGAAATTTCAGGGCTCCAAATATTGGTTGCTGAAACTCTGACCTATCATTTGTAAAGTATTATAAATTTGCGATCATCTATTTAAAATGGACGTGCCAATGTTTCTCTTTATCGATATAATTAATCGCTACGATTGTCAACCTTATATACGTAACAATTGAAGCGAAAATTCTTTGTAAAATTTCTTGATCCCTCTTCTATCTCGTCTCAACTTTTCAATTTCAATTTTAAAGTAACAATAGACTTATTACAAATCTTGCACACACCGATGGGTTCTCAAATCTTAATCCGAAATCGGGGTATATTGCTGCCTTTATAATACTTCACTTTATATCTTAATATCAAATTAACTTGTATACCTAAGTTCGTATTAATATTATAAATGCGAAAGTATGTTTGGATGTATGGATGTTTGTAACTCTTTCACGCAAAAACTAGTGAACCGATCACAATGAAATTTTGCATACATACACGTTGTTTGGGACACCAGAAAGGACAAAGGTACCTTTCATCGTTCAACGCGGACGAAGTCGCGGGCACCAGCTAGTGTTGAATAAATCTCCACAACTGATCCACAATAAAAAAAATAACTATTATTAAAGGGGAGAGACCCTTTCAATTGCTTGCGAATTTAATCTATAAAATTTAGTTATTGACCTCTTAGTATATAAAAGAGTTACTCAATTGAATAATTGTATAGTTAGAACCCAAATAGAATCATGTGGACCTTGACATATATATAGAATTAACATAAGCAACGACAGGGAAAAGCATGTATGCTTTCAATATTTTATACTGGCAAACCGCCCCCGTCTTTGCACGGATGCATTTGTGCGAGCAATTTTTCTTTTCATAATATAACAATTTCCCTCGGACTTGAAAGAATATTTGAAAAACAAAAAAAAAATAGTCGAATTGGTCCAGCCGTTCTCGAGTTTTACGCTTTGCAACAAATTTAGCGATATACTTTTTTATTTATATTATTTACTAGCTGGTGCCCGCGACTTCGTCCGCGTTGAACGATGAAAGGTATCCTATGTCCTTTCTGGTGTCCCAGACAACATGTATGCAAAATTTCATGATGATCGGTTCAGTAGTTTTTGCGTGAAATAGTTACAAACATCCAAACATACTTTCGCATTTATAATATTAGTTGTTTATGTAGATCAAACTAGCGTCCCGCCCCCGTCTTCGCACTCGATTGAAATTTTCTTAGCGCAAAATTCTTTCTTAGCGAATGCTTACTTTATAAAATAAAGGTATATTTCAAATTTCAGTTTTCAAGACTTAGTAGTTTCAGTTGTGCGTTGATAATCAGTCAGGACAAACGATTTTTTAAGTATAGATTATTAGTATAAGTAATGTGCCTCAGCACAGTTTTATTTTTGCAACTGAAACACAACAGCTATTACTTTAAGCTTTATAATGATCTCCTAAAAAGATTTCCGTAACAAATAAAATGATATTAAAATCTAATACAACTTATCAGATTAAGTTAAACTTTACATAGTCCGCATTCGCTAAATTTTGTAGGTTCTTAGTACTTACTTAAAACTATAAAGCATAACTATACCGCATGAACTACGATTCAATTCGTAGATTTTTTTAAATTCGTATTTTCAAAAAGTAACGTACGTTGTATTTGGCTCTACATACCTATGTTTATTCAGTTACACCTATGTGCGAGTATTTTTAAAATAGGATATTCAGGCCATGTGGCGTACGTTCCTACATCAAAGAACAAAAGAATCGACTTTATGATGAGAGTAAAAATAAAACATTGAAATATACGGTATGATGCTTTAAGTGCTGAAAAAAACAGTGAAATAAAATCATTTGTGCTGTTGTGTTTGTAGTTCAAATTATATTATATCAGGGTAAATATATTAAGAAATTATAGAAAAAAAAAAAACATATTAAAATTTTCACAAATAGAAAAAAATTTAAAAGATTTTTTTGAATTGGTAAGTGCAGCGCCCAGTTGGACAGACAACCTGAAAGACTTGGCAGGAAGCGGTTGGATGTGAATGACAGAAGACCGTACGTGGTGGCGAGCCTTTGGGGAGGCCTTCATCCAGCAGTGGAGAGACGCAGTTTGATGATGATAAAATAAATAAAAGCGAAATAATTATAGAAATTAATCATGCTGTATATACTTAGGCCGTGCCTCAATAAAGTGGCGCACAACGCCCAAACCGGGCGTCGAACTCAACATATGTGATGCGCACGCGTTCCGTCCGTAATATGGAGGGTAAATCAAACAATTTCGTGTTATCAACTGATCAATCGCCATTACAGACGAAACAACTGCCCTTTTTGAATCAACGTTTTGCGGTTATAGGGATTACAGGGGGTGTATTCTGAGTTTTAAGTCGACGACTAAAAACGTTATTATTGTCGTCTAAGTAGAGTGAAACTTTTTATAGGTTATTTTCGTTTCTCGTCGAGCGACCGTCCTCAAAATTTGACTATACGCTTAAGATTAAGGATAAGGGACACAAAAGCACACACGCTGTTAATTATAAGTCGGTTTTCTGTAAAAGGATGGTTACTGCCGCCAGACACTTACTGGATACTTTTGAATCAGCAATGTTTGAAGATTAGTCACTTGAAATCGAGTGCTGGAATGACAGACAGGCGAATAATTTTAAATAAAGTTTTCAAACGAAATGAGTCATGCTCCATTTGTTTATGTTCATATGAAATAAGATTGGATTTGTGATAATTGTGCTATAATAAGTGCTTTTCCGTTTAAACCGAATGTTTAAGAAATATTTCAAGATTCTGTTTATGTTCGTACTATTTGATTGACATAACATTTTTGAAACTTAATTCACTCACAATAAGTATTTTGTTACAATTTTTTTTTGTCAATTTCTAACTTTATGATTTGTGCAAAAATCATAACATAAATTTATCATAAGACGATAATTAGGACAGACAGACTAACGGTTCACTGGATGGTAAGTTGCAACTGCTGCCTTTAACACAAGCAACGCCACAAGAGCTGCAAGTAGGCTGACGACTTAATTTCCCTATCCCTTCCAATAGAATTGGAAGGGATAGGGAAATGGTTTCTGGCATCCCTTACTCTCACCGAAACACAACAGCATATATGCTGTTATTTCACGGTGGTCTTGTGTAAGTTCTGTATGGTAACTGTCGCCAGACAATTAATCGCCAGGCAGATTAATTTTCCCTTGATTAGTATGTTTATAATTTATAAACTACTGGGATCGGCGTGTCAGTTTTTAAATTATTTGTTCATACTGCTATTTCTGAGCTAATAAAAGCTCAAACATGTTAGGTACTATTACTAATAAAGTAGATATAATATTATATTAATTTCTGTAAGAAAGGAAAAAATATTTTGATAGTGAAAGAATTTTTGAAATATGTGTAGAGGTTCCTATAAAAGAATAAAAGGAACTTATAAAATTAAGTTAAAATAAATAATTTATAAAATATATAAATATTTTAAAATTATAAATATCTTATATTTTACATACTTAGTTATAAATAATATAACATTTATTACACAGTTCTAATAATTTTATCGCACTATTTGTTAAGTTACCATTTCATTGTTCTAAAAAAATATCACTAAGTATAATGTCAAGTCCACTATAGCTGTGTAAATTTTATCAGGCAAATAAGTTTTTTAACCTTTCACATCCCCAAAATTGCTATATAAAACCCGATAGAATCACTCGGGAAATCATTCAAAATGGCAGCTAAATGTCAGAAATGAGGTCGGGACGAAATGCCAGATAAATGCTGAATCGTGATATTTAGTTTACGGAGTCAGGTCTCGCTTCGATGGCCACCCTCAATTGTTTCGTCTCGGATCGCATTTGCAAGCATTTATTAAGGTTTAGCATAAAAACAGGACCTTTATTAAGTCAGCCATTGAATGAAGCCATCGTTAAAAACTAACTCTTGTCATTTTTGAATAAAAATTGCCAAAAAAATAAGCCACCATTAAAATCTAACTCTGATTGCCATTTTTGGAAAATAATTGCCAAAAAAGTCGTGAAAATATACTAACAAGTAGAAAAGAAACAATGTTTATATAAACAAAAGATTTTTTTATGTATAGGTCGTCAATTATTTATAGGCTGGCTATACACTTGATGGTAAGTGGCAATGCCACAGGTGCTGCAAGTGTGCTGCCGACCTTATTAGAATTTAATATAAGGGATAGGATCCAAAATGGGCTCTAGCATCTCATACTCACACACCGAAACACAACAACACACATGATGTTATTTCACGATGATCTTCTGTAAGGACGTGGTTACTGCCGCCAGACAGGCTGCCCAAATGATAGCGAAACGCAGTGAGCCCTGCCACTACTTGCAAGAGCAAGACAAGAAGCAACTTTGAAAAGTCCACATCCAAAGGCCTGCCGAGAATCAAATCTTGCTGAGCCTGTTAGAATAAAATGACGGACGAGCAGTAGCTAATAGGTCTCTGGTAGCTGCTGCTATTTATGTTTTATTCAGAAATAAATGAATATAAAAACAGAAAACTACTGCGTAATATATAGGTCGACAGAATGGAAACAGAATTTCCATTCTGTCGACAAAAACTCTTTCAAAACAAGTGTTCTAACTAATGACTGTCACAGATTCAATATTTTTGCAAACAAAACACATCTACGTCTCGGCTCTTTGCAATTTTTATATGAAACGTTACGATGTTACACTAGTTAAATATGTCTATATAGGTATATACATTTTTTTTTTAAATCTCATTAATCTGTAATCGCAGTCAATTGCGTAACCCGCCTGGCGGCAGGAACCACCCTCTTACAGAAGACCACCGTGAAATAACAGCACCTGGGCTATTGTGTTTTGGTAAGGGATGCCAGAGCCCATATCTATATGCCGTCAAAATCCCTTATCCTTAATCCTAAGGTGTGTACCTCTGATAACTGATAAGCAAAGGAGGAAAAAGAAGGAAATCTACTTGACCTAGAAGACTAATTCGCATGACATCATCATGAACATAATCATGACTGAAAACATGGTCAAAGTCTGGCACAGTGACATTTGCCTGGCTGTGGAACTCCTGATACAGTAGAACTAGGCACTTCTTTTGATAAAATATAAACGTAAGAATTCGTTGATTCTAAAAGGAAGTGAAAAGTTTGCAATCCCTCGGGAACCCCTAATTTCCATATATTACATTTACGTATACGACCACACATTTCAAAACCCATGAATAAAACAACCTGTTTTTTTGTAATTCCTTTGTTCACTTTTGATATTAACATTAATTTTGCGAAACTGTGTCGGACGGCTTATAACAATTTATATTCGCTTAACTTTTTTGTTATTGTTGACAGACAGGCTGACGGTGATGGTAAGTGGCTACTGTTGCTTGTTAACACAACCTTATTATGTGACTTTTAGTTCATATCTATATATATATATATATATATATATATATATATATATATATATATAAATTCGTGTCACATGTTTGTCGCCGATGAAATCCTAAACTATTGAACCGATTTTGATAAAACTTCGTAACTATGTGTAATTTGGTCCAACTTAAAAGATTTTTCTTTTGAACCCGGGTGAAGCCGGGAGCGTGTAGCTAGTAGACTATATTTCTTCCTCCCTTTATCTGTCTACTGCTAACAGCATAAAAAGTAATTATAAATCTAATTAGTCCAATCTAACTCGTAAACAAAACTTGTAATACTTCACCTGTATTAAAATGTTAAATTTTTAATGCCATTATTTCGTCTTCTACCCGCACTTTCCGATGTTTGTCGTCACCATCTTGCGATTTCATGACGTCAATAAAACATCGCCTTAGTGTCGATAAAAACTTATCGATATTACTCCGGTGAAGTAACATAACATAAAAATGTCGATATAATAAGTGGGGAATAAAATAAGTAAATTATTTTATTCCCACATATAAAGATATTCCTTCATATAAGATTATTTCCCCATATATTAAGATTGTCAATAATTGCCATAAGCTACCACTATAGTAAAGCCAAGGAGACAACGTAAACAATGTAAACAATCAGAGCCTTTTATCCTTTTCCCTCACACAAAGCGGCCGGCGCTATCTGTTTTATGGCATTGGTACTAAGAAGCCATCTTGACAACCCGCAGAAAGTTTGTTTACTTCCTGTGCGTTGTCTCGTTGGCCTTGCTTAATGTAATGTAACAGCAAAATTTTATATGCTAAATATAATCTACCCTTGTCCCTTGTATATGTTCTATCTATGTAATCTACCCTTCTATATTACCCAGCTGAAAACCAGCGTTGTGGCTCCGAGATTATACTGAGCTTTAGTACCTTTTCGGCTTAATCTGTTATAGTTTTTAAGAACTTTTTTTTTCTGATTCGTACTTTATCTATTCTGTTAATTAAAGCCATATCATATCATATCATCCTTTGCTAGTTTAGAAGAAGTAAGAGCAGAAACAGACAGAGGCGTGCAGCAATAATCTTTTATAAAACGCATAGATAGACTATATGTTATTCTGATGTAAAAACTTATATATTACTGTAATGTTTCAAAGAAATCCGTTCAGAAGTTTTTGCTCTTCATCCACGCGTATCGATTCGATAAACTTCGATATGGGAACATCACTACACGCGACAAAGGTCTTCAAAAGCAGATTTATCGTTGATCGTAAAGCCGGCCAAAATTAACAAAAGGTTGGCAGCTGACGGCATTTAAATATAGAATTATGACGAAATGTGCCAAATGTGTCTATAAAGTGTCGAACCGCTTTTTTTTAAAATATACAGTACATGCATATCGAGGGTTGATCAAAAATATCAAAATACATGCAGAATATTTGAATTTCGAATTTAATTTGGTACACGTGTTGATCTGTGATGTGTGTGTGTGTGTGTGTGTGTGTGTGTGTGTGTGTGTGTGTGTGTGTGTGTGTGTGTGTGTGTGTGTGTGTGTGTGTGTTGTGTTGTGTTGTGTTGTTGATTGTGTGTGTGTTGATTTTGATATTTTTCAAAATATTTTAACAAAAAATCTGTTTGACAGAAAAATAATATTTGTGCAAGGCAAAGTTCATTTCAAAATGTACGCTCTAACTGTGAACTGTGTTGGGATAAAAGTAATCAATTTTTTTTTCAAAACCTCTGAACCGCTTCTTGGAGATTAGTCTGCTAAAAACAAACAGACAGAAAGTCAGACAGATAAATAATTTTAAAAGGCATACTCGAGTACAACAATAAATACAGAGGAAAAAACATAATTTCGAATTCATAGACAGACACTTCATGTTTTATTGAAACGAGTCTTGTTTTATTTATTAAAACACAATAAAAATGGAAATATATTAGAAACACTTCTTGTATCAATTTTAGAAATATAGTCATGAAAGCATTTTCATAGCTATATTTCATTTTATATTTTGTTAATATATTATATATTTAATATGTTAATATAATAATAAAATATAGACATAAAATACAACAAAAAAAAATTATACAGAGCAAAGGATCTTACGCAGTTTAATTTAAAGTTGTTTTCCGCGTCTATCTGTCTGTATATGTGCTAACTACTTCTAAACCACGCAACGGATTTTGATGCGGTTTTCATCATCATTTAGATAATTTTTCAGGGAAGGTTTATGATATAAAATGAAACCTAACATACATTTTTTTACATAATTAATGACGATAGACAAGTTGAAGGTCCACAATAGAAGATAAAAGAGCGATTCCAACTGGATAAAGAATAACGCACGCGACCTTTGACAACGCAGCAAAGTGGGGATAGGAAAATCGTTTTTGGAATTCCTTAGTTAGGCACCGAAATACAATATCTTCTTTATTCTATACAAGTATGAAGATTGTCCGAAAGTTTCATCAAAATCGGTTCAGCGGTTTTGGAGTCTGAATTCAGCGGTACTCGTATATACAAAATATATCAAGCCTAGCTTTTGGACGCGACTTCGTCGGTACATTTGTTCAATCTTTATTGCTCATATAATTTGTATGTCGTCAAATATTTTATTTATTAGGTAATCTCTCGAGAATAGTAAGTTTTTTCTTCTGAATGAAAGGTCCTTTTCTATATATATTATATCCCTGACGTCTTTGGTTGTATTTTACGTATGCAAAATTTCATGTAGATCGGTTTCGTTGAGTAGATTATGTAGGTATAGTTAAGGTTAAGAGTAACCAACAAACAAACTCAACTTTCCTATTTACAATATTAGTAAGGATAGTTTTTATGTTGGCAGATCACTTGCATCCCTATTTCATTGCACAATGCGATGGCCTGCGCCTGTTGTGCTGTCAGCACTGTTCTAATGAAGAAGGAAAATAAATATTTATTTGAAAAATAAAAGGCATTTTATAAACCTACTATCAGACTACTATTGTTTAAAAAAAGGCGGAATATAAAGAAAATGGGTTCGGAATTAGTAGAGCGGTGTGTCCGAGGCAACAATGCCCGGAGCGGGTCGGGTCGTCGACCCGGTCATAAGGTCACAGACATGGGTGGCTGGAGCTCTATTTATTGTTCTAAATGGCTTATTTTTTGTAAAATTTTTTAATCCATTTAAGGAATACTTGCTTAAAATTTAAAATTTCAATAACCCATAATTTTTTTTCCATGATAAGGTCGTCCAACAGTATGATGGTAGCTCAGTGAGTCGAAAATACCTATTTATAATAACTAATATTTGTCCACGTCATACACCACAAAAGGTCAGTAAGGAAAAATATCCCATAATTTTTTTATAATTTTATTTTTATTTTTCATATAGCCCAAAAAGTCAGAGTAAAGGGCAAAGAACAGCCACGATACTGGCTTATCTTTCATAAGTTTAACTCAATCTAGTCGCAATGAAAAATAGACTATATGATCATACTATTAAGATCTAATTTAGAAGCGAATTGAATATGTGATCGTGACAAATCCACTAAATGTTAGGATTATACAGGTTGTGTTTTGATCACATCAAAACAGATTAGAATTTAATTTAATGTAACTTTATTATTTAGAATTTCTATTTAATTACATTTTCGAAGAGAATATAAAATATATTTTTTGCTTCCATAGTGAGGCAACGAAAGACGAGGCCGACGATGGAGCGTGCTAACCCAGAAAATGCATATACACTCGAACTTTAAAAAGATTGGGGTTAAATGAACTCGGAAACACAGACCTGGCCGGAAGGGAGTTCCAATCCTTGGCAGTGCGTAATACGTTGAAGGAGTATTTAAAACATTTGGTCCCAAAAAAGAGGAATTTAGACGCACCACCAGTCCTTTTTAATCCATTAGATAGGAAGGAATAGTCTAAATAATGGGCTCTGGCATCCCTTACTCATTCACCGAAACACAACAGCATACATGCTGTTATTTCACGGTGGTCTTTACATTATTATAAGCTTATGCTTGTTCCTTAAGGGGGTGGATACTGCTGCCAGATGGGCTGTCCAAATAACTGCGAAACGCAGTGTATAGAATTTTCTTCTATTATAGGCTTTCTTTATACGAAATCCAAAAGTTCGTATGCAGTATTCGAATTAAAGAGAAGAGCTTATACTCTTTTAAAACCCTATGTACAATACAAACATATCAGGAAGTATTCAATGTACTTTTTTATTAAGTTATACCTTATTGCCTAAGGCATAGAGTACATTTTATTTCATACAATTTGAGTTCACTAATCCTCTGCATACAAATCTAAATTCAATTAAAAAACTACTTTAGTTTATCTCGATAAAGTCTATGTTCAATTGAAGCCAAAATATGTAGATTAAAGAACTTCAACAGTTACATTGGAAAATTAGTCTTGTTCAAAGGCTTTAAGGTGCAAATTCATCTGGCCATACAATATTGATTGCTGTTGTACGAAGTTAAACCTAGGTTGGGGACTCACGATTTAATTCAAGTTTACTAGGTCATTCCACTTTCCTGTCCTACACCTTATATGTACGTGAAAATGTATATCAACATTCTAGAAAACGTTATGGGCGAAATAAATAATATCAGTTTTCATATCTTGGAGGCGATTCTTACTACAGCTATAGTGTAAAAACCTATAATGTTAATTTAAATTAGTCTGTCTGTGTGTTATATTTTCACAACTAAACCATTTAACCGATATTGATGAAATTTTGTATTGAGTTAGAACGAATTTGCAAATTTGACGAGCCCTTGGATGAGTGGTTAAAAAGTTTGCGTTAAGGCTTTGTCCTGGGTCAACTTTTCAAAGTTGCCTGTAGTCTGGGCTTAGAAAGTATAGTGGCGGCAGTAACCACCCTCTCACAGAAATTAGCCTATCCCTTGATTATCCTTTAACCTTAATCCTATTATCCTATTATGGTCGGCAGCACACTTGCAGCATGATGATCGGTTTATTAGTTAAGGCGTGAAAGCATAACAGACAAACCAACTCTACATTCGCATTTATAATATTAGTTAGAATATTTTTGCATTGGTTCTATTTAAGTTAGCTGTCTCCGTGACTATATATTTTCAAAGACATTTATCGGACACTTGATTGATTTTATTGCCTTAATAAAATCCAAGTTGTGGTTTTGTGAGGGATTGATTAAAATTTGATTAATATCGATTCAACTGTACCTACGTAGAAATTGTAATATGATACCTGACCAATCTTAACTATAGATTACAGTGTTAATAGTTGAACATCAGTAAAAAGCAGAAAAGCTTCTTGCGATGCCCGGTGGAGTAATTGAACAGAGTTTCTGGGCCTCCGTCCATCGCTACACAATTTTCCATGGAAGCTTTTAGCGATTGTTGTCCAAAAAATACTCTTGCAAAACTTTCAACATAAGGATTAAGTATAAAAATCTTTAAAATATTCCATATTCCCATTACTTCACTGTTAGGAAGCTATAATTATCAGCGAGTAACATAAAATTATAAATTATAAAATTATAAAATTACGCTGATGAAGTCGCGTACAAGAGCTAGTCCATAATAAAAAATATAAAAATATATATAAAAATATAAATAAATAAATAAATAAATAAATAAATAAATAAATAAATAAATAATCCTTCTATAGGTGGCAGCGCACTTGCAGCACTATGGCGTTGCTATAGTGTTATAGGCGACGGTAGCCATCTATCAAATGGACCGTCAGCCTGTCTGCCGAGCTTATCATTAAAAAAAATTAGGTATATTTATTTTTCTACCTGGACAAAATTCATCTAAGATTTTTAACATCAACTCAATCTATTCTAAACGATTTACGCAATCCAGGAGACTGGAAGTCTACCGCACGTGGCCCGGACCCGATTTCTCAACACCTAAATAACGCTTACACCCATAAAGTCATGGCGTGAAGAGTGTGCCACTATATTCAACGTTGCACGTACTAGAAACGACTCTTCGGCTTTCTGGTTCAATAGAAATTGTACACTATTCTCTAGGCCATAAAGATTGGTTTCTATTAAAAGGTACACTCTTCTTAGGATGTTAGTTGCGGCTAATTTTTATACGTAAGTGTAAATCAATCTATCGATATTCTGGCATCGACGTGTGCGCACCGCCTGGTGCCGATCAGACGTTTGGTATTTTTGGAAACCAGTTAAGGGGAAGTTTTTATTTTGTGTACGATTTTGCTATGTAAATTACGAAAGTTTTTGAGGATGGTATATCATTAAAAAATGTTAGCTTCCCCATGGTTCGTCTTAAAATATAAACAATTTAGCGTCACAACGATAAAGGTGTCAGATATTTTTTCAGGTTTTGGTCGCAGGCTCCAGCTAGTGTATAATAAAGCCTTCTATCGATTCACGTCTAGAGAATTCACTATAAACTCAGGTAAAACCGTTTCCAAAAGCTAGTTCAGAACTATAATTCCTTCTTAGCTCTATCCGAGTTCTTACTAGAAAATACTTCACAAAAAATGTTTAATAAACCTTTAAATCGAAACTCTTGAACCACGAAGTCCTATATTTTGTGACCGCAACAAGTTTATCTTTGGGGTCGCGAACGGTCTAATATTTGTCTTTGCTTAGGTCTTATTTGCAAACCGTTAGCATAATTTGTTTGACTTCTTGCCCGAACACAATCGGAAGGGGACAATAAGGCACTCCGTACTTCGAACAAAAAGATTACTTACCTTTGTTGTTATTGTTAAAACTTAGTTTATAAACTTTAATCCTTAAAACTTTTGACAATCAAATTGCATATGGTCGTTATAGTTATTTTATTATATTATTATTTTATACATACAATACTATACCGGCGGCGCTCACTGGCTTCTCCCGTGTGGATATGTTTTCCAAAAATATATCTTTTTTATGTTAAAAAGAAACATAGACAAGCTGTCTGTCCATTTGATGGTAAGCAGCCTAAAGTCACAAGTAATCCCAGGATGCAAGTACGTCTCTAAAAGGATTTATGTAAAGCTCGCTCTAAGACGTCCATTTTATAGCAGAAGGGAAACACCTCAGTGGGGAGTTTGTTCTAAAACTCACGCGTCCTTGGGATAAGCCCTTTCCTGCCCGAGTTGTATTCAGTCATTCCTTATCCAAGTATCAAAGATGAACTCCACATATGTGGTCCGAAATGCGATGGTAAAATTAGTAATTTAATTTGGTTTCTTCTTTCTGACTGTACTCTCTCTCTGTCTAGGTGCTAATTTGTCTATGAATGCTATGAATGTGTGTGTGATGGGATGGTTCATATTGGAGCCATCGATCATGATGTAGAGTGGTAATAGAAAAAGGCACAGAAAAAATATCTCAAATCAGCTGTTATTTGATATTTCAGCGTGGCTTTTCTAAGATTGATTGTTGATGGTTATTTTGATTTCAGTCGGGCAGATTATTTTGTTACGAGTAATAACTTTGTTACTTGAAAAAGAAGGCAATTTAAAGTATTAAAATAAATCAAAGTTTAAACAGTAACATGGTAACTTATAACAACAAAATCATCAATATATATAATGCTTATTGTATGTCAATAAAAATATATAACAAACAGCCAGACAATCTCAAAGAGTCTAACGTCGCCATGTTTAAAACCAAATTGTACAAATTTTGAGAAATTTTGATGAGAGAATATTTTGATGACAAATTGATGCGACTTCATTAATATAAATAAATTATATCTAAATGGACACATGTTTAACTTTTGCTTTTTTTTTGTTATTTTTATCATTTTGACATTTAATTTTTAACTATTCACTTTTATTTGTTTTAAATTATACTCTGTAGTAATAAATTTCATTATTACACATGATATAATTTTCTGATTGTAAATTGATTGATGATTTGTATAAATATCACTGTAAGTTTTCCTTGAAAATAAATAAATAAATAAATAATAGTAAGTCACAGAAACCGATCGCAGTTATCTTTGCAGTTAGTTTAACTTTTCGAATAAAGATTATAATTTATTTTATTATATTATCAACCTTCTTTTAAGTATATGACAAGATTTTCGTTTTGTAAACTCTACTTTTTCCTCAAAAATGTGTAAAGATCGGATAAATGATTTTCTAAATTGCCAAATGAAAAAAAAAAAAAAAATGTGCTAGACCTTAACATGTATCGTGCCGTAGGGAGGTTGGTCACTTTGCGTTATGGAAAGCGGCTGGAAATGTTACGAAAATAGAGTGAAAAATTCTCTTTGGGCCTCTCAGACTAAGATCCGGCTGAAAAGAGGCGCGTACACGGTTTAAATATAATTTTTTAAACTCTGAATTTCCGGTATCACTTCTGAGTGCTGTAAAGGTTTTATTACATTGGCAGAGTTTAGAAGCTGCTGGTTAGCTAGTTCAGAAGAGGTGGAGATAGAGACGAATGTACAATAAAAAAAAAAAATTCACTCGCTCAGTAGCTAACTAGCTAGCTAGGAAACTATATAGAAAGATGGCCCCTATAATATGAGACGGCGCTGTCGTCATGCGACGGATTTTTATAAAAACATCCATTGATTTTAACTCCCCCAAATTCTACTTAAAAATAACTAATTAGTAAATTAGTTTTGTGTAGGTACTATTTTGCTCAATGAGATAAGTAATTTATTAAAATTATCTATTATCAAAATCTAGTTCCGCTGTTTGCTTTGGCACTTCATTTATAAAAAGGAGTCTACTTTTAAATATTATTTATTTTTGGGTGTTATAATCATTTCTGGGTTTTAAAACAAAGTGGACGTCAATTAATAGGAACAATAATTATAGTGTAAATTTTGTATATCCCGCAGACTACTTTGATGCAGCAGTAAGTATCAGGTCAAGGTTTTCATTTCATGAAATACCACCGAAGTAGCAGTATATCAAAATTCACATAAATCGAACCCATGGAAGTTAGTGATATCCCTTGGTCAACTAAATCAGGAAACGGGCTGATGGTCTTCAAACGCCTGAACACATCTTCATAAATTATAGCTAAGAACTATTCCGATTACGTCAGCTTTTAAAACACAAAAAAAAACGGATCAAATCATCAATCCGTTTATTCACAGACAGATACGCAGGATACAATTAATACCCTGTTTTTGCATCGGATGTCGGGGGTTAAAAAGGCGACGGTAGCCGCCTATCAGTAGACCATCAGCCTATCACAGTCTTTAAATTAAAAAAAATGTATTATTTGTTATTATCAAAAGATTTTTATACTTTTTAAAGTGAAAGTTATGGATAATTCCATTTCCTTACGTCCTACAGTTATATTGAATTATGATACCGGTGTAGTCTCTCAAAAGAAATTATGATTTTTTTCTATCCGTTCCGTCAGTGTGTAGGTAAATGTACTGTCGCGTTCAACAGGTGACGTTATCGAGCGGGTGGGTAGCTTTTGTGTGCGTGACTGTACCTTATCGTGTTATAACAGCGCAGATATTAGAACAAAGATATAAAGTTGAAAATATTGACTTTCTTAATAAGAGTAATTTCTTGAAACAAACAAACAATAAATATTAAATTAAAATATTAATATAAAACTAAAAACCACTGAAACATAAAAAAAGTAAAAGTAAATACATATTAATTAATTATAAATGCAAAATTATACTAAATAAATGAACGTATCGTATTGAGGCAAGGACATAGCAGAAAAGCGTTATTTTCGTTGCCCAATTTGACTTCTTAGAGTAAAATCAAAACTTAGACAAAAATACAGTGCACGATAGACTATATTTCAAAAAAATTATACAGAAAAATATGTTTTTTGAGAAAAATTCTGGTATGACAGTAACTAATGTATTTAATTTGATTTAATAATACTGTATTCGTCTAAATAATTTTTCTAAATACATTATATATGATCATTTACACAAGACCCTAAGAAATTGTACGCCTATACGCCAGGAATCACTCTGTTGATAGATGATAGTAGTTTTTGAGATCATTGTGAACATACATACATACATAGGGACAGATTTTTATAATATGTAAGGATGTAATGTAGCTTTAGGGGCGAGGATTTACTCATATAGGTTATATCTAGTCCATTTGTCGATTACGCAATCTATAAACGTACTTACCGTATATTCCTCTTTTTTGCTTATATCTGCGATCCTAATGGAATAATTTATTATTAATTTATCCTAATGGAATAATTTTTTTATCTGTCATTTCTAGAATATCTAAAAGGTCTTTGTGAATTTCGTGGTGTGAGTGTTACGTTATATTATGATAGTTATGTTCTGTGGCAGGATTAAGCTGTCATGTAACAGTTTCTGATGAGTTTGGAATTTTGTCGTTTTAGTGACTATATTATTCTGATGCTAACAATGTTTCTTGCGTACATAAATTTTATTATACGTTTGAATAACAATTATATTATTTTTTTTATATGAAGGCAGCACATTAAATAATATTATAAATATACTAAATCACGTAAAAACGGCTGAACCGATTTGGGTAAAATTGGGCACACATATAGTTTATTACCTGGATTAACATATATGATACTTTTTATCCTCATAAATTGTCAAGTTCCCGAGAGATCGTCTAAAAATATAAACAATTGGGCGCCACTGTCGTCACAGTCATACTGACATCGGGCGTTATATCAGGTGTTATATTTTTCACTTTTCAATTCGGACGAAGTGACGGGCACCAGCTAGTATTATAAAAATATAATAATAATTGGTTGCGCCATGATCGAATAGTTGACTGTTTCTTATTTCATTCAGTCAGTCTTATTCAGTCAGTCCTTTTTTTTACTTCACGTGTTACCCACCTTCCTAATGATTGTGGCCCTCACATTTTCCCTTTTACCCACTTACCATAAAAATAATGCATTGCTACCGATGACCGCCGCGCGAGAAGAAGTAGAACGCGGAAGCGCTTGAGCTGTGTTTTTCGTGCCTATAGTGAGTTTATCCGTGCCTTAACTCGATTTCGGAAGTGAAGTGAATTCATCCGCGCCTTATCGCTGAACGTTGAAATACATGTGAACAGTGTCTGCCAGTTGGACACTTTAGAGGTTCCTGCAGGAGAGCGCACAAGAGCAACGGTATAAGGTACGTGCATTTCCTTTTGCTACCTATCCTGTCCTTCAGACGGTCATAGCATGTTCAGACAGCCGCAACCAGATACAGTCAACTAAAATAGATAATAGGGATTCATGGCGTGATTCTGTCGCAATCGCGCCTAAACGAAATTTAGATTTCGTCAACCCCTTTAGGGGTTTTCACCGCGACTAAATTGTTTATTCGCAATTATCATGGGTATGATAAATAGCAGATGACATTTTGTTTTTGTTCCAATTTATGACCAAACGAAAATTCGCGTCCAAATATAATAATAATTCTATATTATAAACTAGCTACGATATCGAAGTATCGATATTATTAATTTCATTTACTGGACCAAATCGATTTGTATTGACCATAAACTTTGATCCCTATCAATATGAAAGACGAACAAATCATGTACCAACATGACACCCAGCTCCCTAACTATTAGTTAAATTGGTTAAATTTTTAAAATCTTTTGAGTTTAATCATTACTTGACAAAATACAAAAATATAAATCTTCGCTCTTTATAATATTACTATGGATAAATTATAATTAAATTAAAACATTACTTTTAAAATGTTTTTCATCATTTTAATAACCTGCCGGGAATCGAACCAGGGAACTATCCTTTTGGTCATGCGTGAGATGAGATATGTTTGTAATGAATTAACTCAAAAATTACTGGACCTATTTTAAAAATTCTTTCACCTTCAAAAAGCTACATTATCAGCGAGCAACATAGGCTATATCTTATAAAGTACGCGTACGAAGTCGCATGCAATAGCTAGTATATTATAATTGTGATAAATGTACATTCTTTAGATAGTGTAAATTTGACCTAAATTCTTTCCTCTGTTGAACGCACCGCGATACTAGCTTCTATGCAATTCATAATTTAAGCTAAGTGGATACATTCATCACCTGATAATGTCTTCAATTGACCGCCTTGACCTCATAATATACCCACTGTTTCACTATAATGCTAATTCGTATGAAGAATTGATCATATGTCATAGTTTTTCTAAAGTAAGAAATACTGTTACTCTTACCTAATTTTTATTTAATAATTAAAATTATCTGACTTTCTGTTGAGCCCAAACACGCTTTAATTGCTATAAGTTGCTGAGGAGTTGGGTGTCCCGCAGACTACTTGATGCTGCAGCTTCACATCAAGGTTACCATGTCATGGAAGTACTACCACAGTAACAGTATACCAAATTTGACATCAATCGAACCTGTGGAAGTTAGTGAAATCCCTTTGTCAACTAATAAATGAACCTGATGATCTTCAAACGCCTGAACATATCTTGTATAATAGGCGACGGTAGCCACAATAATATCAAGTGGACCATCAGCCTGCCTGTCGACCTTAACATAAAAAAAAATCAAGAATTGAAATGACTTATTGATTTTTTTTAAGTTAACAAGATTTTAAGTCACATCTCAAAAAAAACAAAAATAGTGGTCCCAATATAATTATAGTTCCCAATAAATAAACAATACTACTCAAGATTTATTATCAGCAGCATTATTGATGATAATGATAACGTTGTGATACTTTCATTTAGTGTTTCAACCTATCATCGGTCCCCCTTCAATTCTGCCTATATCAAGGACAGGCATAACAGTCATTGATAATGATACAAGTGACGCATTGATTCTTTGTACATAAAACAAAAGATTTTCGCGGCTTACTTGCAAATTGACTTCTTTGTTTTAACTATGAAGCGACGTAATTTAACGCATAGTTACATTAGAAAATGCTCTAACAACTTCACTAATTCTAGATATAATAATAGCATGTTACCATGTTACGACTTTTCTGCGAATTCTAAGTATGATATAGTCTAATAGAGTATTAACAACCTTTTGATATTACACGCAAGTCATTGTGACCACCGTACAGACTAATAAGCCGATTGGAATCTTGAATAATCATTAACTATTTTCCAGTTCTTCTGTATTTTATAAGAATATTCTTAATGTCGGTTATTAAATAAGTTAATTGTGTACATAATTAATCAACTGAAGCAATACTTAAGGTGCTGCAAATACGTTGCAGCGTTAGTCGAATTAAGGATAAGGGATTAGGAACAGATAGGGAAATGGCATCCCTTACTTAATCACGGAAACACAACATCATTTATGTGCTGTGATTTCACGGTGGTCTTCTGTAAGGAGATGTTAAGACCGACTGACAAACAAAATTATGATTATTTTTTTCAATTACATTCATGACAATCACAATTCTTAACGAATAAAATGCGATTCGTAAGTTTATCAAGTTTTGGGTAATACAATTGGTAATTTTCAGTAAATATATGACCATTTATATGATCTCTATTTTATCATATTTAGTAAACAAATTTTAATATTATATGCAAAAATAGGATGCTTGATTTTATTATGTATCTTAGTATGTATTTATGTATTAAGTAATTCAACATCAACTTTTAAATATAAAAATCCTTGGAAAATGTTTTAATTTTTTAAGTATATCTACTGTTTTTTCTGTATTTCTGTATTTTTCTGTGGCACCTAGTTTCGTAGGAAGGAAGGTATTTAGTGGTACATTTCCCCCTCACAATTTGATGGATGGTCTGCTTCTAAATAAGTTGATTATATAACATTCTAAAAGGATAAAATACGTATATTATTGTTACACTTGTATATAGTATTGGCATTGTTCAAGGGTTGCCACAAGTAAGTTACAGAAAATCGATAACTAACACATAATCCAATGGTTTTTTTATATATATTATTCTAAAGCCCAGTAGTTTTTGAGGTAATCAAAATAAATATAGTGTAGTATATTTTTTTTTTATATGAATATAATTTCAAGTGTTTTTGTTACTTTCAAAATGTTACAAACTTTAGTTACTGTGTGACTTGTGAAAATTTAGTGATTAAAAAAAAATACAAATGTTGCCATGTCTAACTTGTACACAGCTCTCTTTATTTGTAGCTGGCTGGATAGAAATGGATGCCTTATATAAATTTGCGTTTTAATCCGCCACGTTTCGCAACACTCAGGTCAAGTGTTCTGTCTCTCTCTAACGAGTGATGACCCGGTTGTGTATAACAATCGTTCTGTCCTCTTCCAACGTGGTTTGACCTTTTATCGTCCTCTCTTTCTTTCAATTGTCACTTTGGTTGGACTTCTTTGCCGTTGCAAAGCGGTAATTTTTTTGGAAATTCGCGTGTACATTGATCGTGTAGATATATTATTTTGGTAAATTGTTGTAAACGCATATGAACGCTAGGTTAATTAAATAAAAGGTAACCTGTAGGTTATAGTATCCTAAATAATATTATAATATATCCAAAAATGAGTATGATTGTTTGTTACGCATTCACGTTGTCAGGGACATTGAAAAAGACAATATAGTACCTACCAGAAAAAAGTATCGTCGCCAAGGAAACCTTTAAAAATAAAAGTTAAAATTTAATGCCTGACAGATATATAATTATGAACGATAAAGATTTAATAAATGTTATAACACTAAAAAAATGAGCGCGAACAAAATCATGGGCAAAAGCTAGTGGTAAAATAAGAAATGAACCTATTCCTAAAGCTTTTTAGATAAAAGCCTTTTTGACGATAATACATAAGCGACCCGCTCCCGGCTTCGCACTTTCTGTAATTATATTATTTTCTATAATTAATTTTATTTTTGTCTGTATGAATTCTAGTAAATAGTAAGGAATATTTTTTTCTAGTAGGTAATTTGAATTTAAAAAAAATTGTTTTTCGAAGATAAAAACCGTTTACATCTATTTACATTAGCGATAGGACAGAGTTTGATAAAAGAATTCGTAACAAAATTCATGTCTTACACCATTAACAAACTAATCCAATTCCTATAAAACAATAGGCTTTGTGATTGCTTCCAAGAAATTAATAATTCTCTCCATTTTGACTGGCACCCGTCACTCCCGCATTCACTCTATTGCGTTGAGATAAAGTCGTCAATCCTTTATTTGATCGTGTTAATAACAAAAGGTGGTGTTTCTGTCTGGAGTAGGCGACTAGTACTAGCGGCAAGCAATCACAAGTCGGAAACAACTTTGTCAAATTAATATTCGCCAAATCGTTCAGTTTCTTGATTAGTACCGCATGGTGTCTGCCGATGTAGGGTGACTATGAGTTAGGCATAACTTGGTTATTTTTCTCCGAATTGATTTATTAAGTCCCAAAATAACAGTACACATTATTATAAATCATTTTGTTTATATCAAAGACGTTACAATGATTTATATTAATAAATCATCAATGTACTCGTACTGTACTCGTACAATGGATTTCGCACGCCATACAAAATATTACGAACTTTATGGAACATTTAAATGACATATGCGTAGAGCATGATCAACTCTGTCATCTGTCATTTAAAGAAAATGTGACTTTACGTTAACACATTGGAGTTTAAAATCAATAGTAAAACTTGGTCGTTACTACCTTTTACCATTGACGCGCGAAGGCAAGACTCCGCCATGATTCCGATTTAGGCGTACTTTTTATGTGCCGCTTTGGCATTTGTGACGCAAATTCCATAGTTCGGTGCAATAAATAATTAACTATATTAGTTAATTCACAATTCAACTTTAAAAAGGACTTTAAATTTAAATATTTGTAGTCCGACATTAGTCCCATAAAAATGATGGTCCCCTACAATTCCCAACGCGTATTTCGTGCCGCGATCGCTTAGTATCGTGTAGTTACGGTTGTACGCGTGACAAGAAACCATGCTTGTAGGGTGATCAAACTATAACAAAAACGCGGAGAGCCGTTGACTTTCTTGATTGATACGTTTGCTTGCCCTTTTAATACAAAGGGCGTGAGTCGAAATAATTTAAACTTATTTTATTTTTTCACAATATAATTGTTTAAATTATCATACACACTAATCCTAAACTACATATTATACTAATATAAGCAGAAAATATTTGTACTTTTGTTTGTAATGAATAAACTCAAAAAGTAGGTAATGGTCGGATTTTGAAAATTCTTTCACCTATAAAAAGCTATATTATCAGGGATTATTTTATAAAGTTATGCGGACGAGGTGCAACAGCTAATAATATTAAACTTCTTTATTATGTTTTAACAAAATAATATAATTTATATTTATAAGGGCCTCTTTCACCAACTACAAGTAAAGTGTTGATTAGTTATTTTTAGAAATAATTTTATGTTTTACTAGCTGTCCCGCTCCCGGCTTCGCCCGGGGTGCATTCGCCCGGGGTGAAAACCGCATGAAAATCGGTGCAGTAGCTTTGAGTTTATCGCGAACAGACAGATAGACAGACAGATGCGACGGAGTACTTTGTTTTATAATATGAAAGGATTAAATTATGCACTCGGTTTACTGCATCCTTCTATAGGCGAATTTTTTTATTATTTTCTTTTTAATGTTTGGGACTTTTACCGTACAAACAAATGTATATCGGGAATATGTACCATCATTCCCGGTGACCGGTGACTTTAAATGGCGGTTAGCCTACTTGACACTTTACTCAGAGATGGAAAGAGGCCCTAAGTCTAGTATCTATATACTTAGGTATAATTAAGTGTTGAAGTGACGAGGCACATATAAATAAATAATCTATCACCATCTGACACATAATTATCTTTCATTCTCATCATTCAATAAGTTTACGATTAATTAAATAAACAAATCAAAATCATAGACAAACAAATAAAGCTAAGTATATATATTAAATATGTCACCTATCACATTGTGGCGAGGTTAAATTTGACAGCTGTCAACCGTGTGTCTTGTCTACGGCGCTTTTTGACGGCGCCGACCGAAGCCAATCAGGGAGCGACGAATGATCTGTCAACGGGCACAGAATCCACTTAAAATAAATTATTTATATTTGTACATTTAACACGATGAAATAAGGTTGATTTTCCTGTGAAACGTAGGAAAGTATATTTTTGTTTTCATGTAGTTTTAATTAGCACTAATGACTATCATGTTGGGAGTTGTTTTTTTATCCTGTCGTCGCAAAGAATGATGAATGGGCCGAGTTTGTGGCTCGTGCCCGAAACTTATCTTTTTCTGCACATGTTTTGCTACTAAATGTGGATTTTAGAGGAATCCAGTTCACTTGTGTATTATTAATTGGTTAGCTTTCTTTGAGTGACTAAGGAATTAGTATTTCTATAAGAAGTATACACAAGGAAGTTTCTTATGTTAATATTTTTTGAATTTTTTTAAATTAATTTATTAAACAAGAAATAAAATTATAATCTAACGTCATCCCATACAAGTATACAACAGTTTGTCAATGGGATCAAACGATCTACCCTACATTATACAATTAGTATTATTATTCACGTATATTTATTTTCATTCTTAATGTTAAATTTTTTTACAATATATATTACAAAAAACAATAAATATTAAAAAAAAACTTAAAACTAGAGTGCCGCAAGTAGCGGGGTAAGGCCCAAGCTACCGGTGGTTAGGGCTGCAGAGTGAGGAACCTCCTCACAATTCGTGCCATGTCCAGAAGTACCACCTTCTGTATCTGACCCTTGATCCTTCCATCTAGCGAGAGACTCTTAAGATGTTGGTCGAGGCTCTTCGCTAAATCTACGTTGGAGCCTCCGATGGTCGGAGCCCGCTCGGAGCACACGCACGTGGGTCTTCTTTGTTCCCCAGCGACAATCCAATCAGCCAAGCAAAGGCCGGTACCCCACCGGCCCCTGTAACCGCCCGGATTGCCAAGGGTTAAGCCGTGGTGGGGAGGCTTAACCCTAGGGGTCAGGCCCACATGGTCATGACCCACCTAGGGGGGAGACAGTTTATTACCTGGATTAACATATAGAATACTTTCTATCCTGGAGAAATATTAGGTTCTCGAGGGATCGTATAAAAATAAAAATAATTATGCGTCACTGTCGCCGTGGAGGCGCCACCGTCTTTACAACGATAAATATGTCAGACGTTATTTAGGTATTATATTTTCCATTTTTCAACGCAGACGAAGTCGCGGGCACTAGCGAGTAGTGCGATCTAACAATATAAATAAACATCAAAATCGGATATTGTAGGAGTCCTGGAGAACCCTATGTCCAGCAGTGGACGTCTGACTCTGTCTCTGGTTTATGGTTCTGTTTATAAGTAATTTATAATCTTTACCTTTTGATGTAACTACAAAATAACCAATTGACAATTAAATAAATTTAGTTGTTACCCTTACACTAATTGTGCTGTGCCAGAGACAATTTAAGCCTCTCCCTCCATCTGTTTACATTCGTTAGGGGTGACTAATATTAATTAAATTGTACGTACGGTCAGCAAAGTAAGCGATGGATTAGACTTTTAGCTCTTAGTATTTTTTTTTAACAAAACGAAATTAGACATTTTTCAGACTTAATTAGACATTAAGTAAGCGTGTGCGTTTGTATCGATACAAACGCAATTGGAACGCGTTTCAATTAGACGAAAGCGGTGAAGGTTGAGGAGGTACAAACGCGGGGATCGTGTGCAAAGGTCATAAACTTGCCGACTGGCTTGCATTTACTGAGAGTCCAGGGCCCGTAGACAAGTGTGCTTTCTACAATTGTTTACGCTACGCTAAGAAAAAATTTGGTGATTGGTCGAAATAAAATTTTGACAAATCACCGAGTTTTCTCTTAGCGTAGCGTAGCGTAGCGTAAACGACTGTTGAAAGCACACTTGGTTAGACCCCCAGTGCCTTTACCATGAGTTTATAATGATCGCACTCGCTAGCGAGAGGTACTGATCAAAGGTAGGTACTGATTCCGTTCAACGCGCGTCATAAAACGTCGTGTGCACAGGCCCTTATGTCTGAGCCACGAAACCAACGTTCGAAACGAATTAAGCGTAAAAAGTTCGATGCAATTTGCAGCGCCGTGTTGTAACCTCTTACATGAACTCGACGCTGACGCTTTAAGCGCAAAAGCGAATTCGCTTCGAGCGTTGTTTTCGTGAAGAGAAAAAATAATAATCCGGAATGTCTGTGACCGCTTCTTCGTATGCATTGTATGGTGTGTGATTTATTTTGATTTTGACCATCAAAATAAATCACCTGCTGGTAAATGAACAAAGAAATCAATTGACAAATGGTAATATATATATATTTTCTTTTTCAATTAGTATTTTTTTGCTGACCGTACAGTTTGTTTAACACCTTTTATAGCTTCGACTAACAGTTTCGCCTTGCTTCGTTTGATTAATCTACTAAAATAACTCGTTAGCAAAATAACACTGTAGCTTTTTTAATAATTTTATACAGAACTCTATTAAAATTTATCTTCATCGTACGCCAATGATGATCGTCATGACTATTAACATTTCTTTGTTTATTCATGAATATTTATATTAAAAATATATGATAACATATTATATTAATTATGTTAAATATAATCTGTTAATTTTATTAAATAAAATTATTATTTGCATTGAACCACGTCTTTAAAGGCAGAATTTCGATAGGTATATGTAAAAATAAAAAATCGGCAATACGCTGCACTGAATTTTATTCTCATTTTATGCGAATAAACATTTCTATTTGTATTTGAAAAAAAAAACATAGAATTAAAAATACATAACTAAATAAACAAGCAAGTAATTTCGATTCTCTGTCCCCCATTAACGTATACGTCTAAACGTATACTGTCTTCAATATGACGTACATTTATTTATGTTGGCTTGAATTAATCAAATTAATATATTAATAAAGAATGATTTGACACTACCGTGGAAAGTAACATGGCGGACAAGCGTGAAATTAATGAGCTGGTCATCGAATCCAGGTACCAGCGCGAGGTCGGCCCTACCCACACTGACACTGCGCCCATAGTGTTAACTCAATACTATTAATACTATGTATCGCATACTATTGAAAGAATTATAAAGTAAAAAAGTACTTATATATTTTTTACAATTAATTACAAGAATTCAACCCGCGAAAATGTGACAAATTCTATACAATTTACAAATTAATTATACTAGATAACTAGATATAAATAAAATATTGTTTTTAAATACGACATTGTTATAATAGACGTGTTGGTGGTACTCTTTTGAGGCATTTATCTAATTATTATTTTTTTGGTTATATTTCATCTTGTGTCTTATTACTGTTAGGGCCTCTTTCACCAACTAAAAGTAAAGTGTTGATTAGTTACTTTTAGAAATTATTTTTATGTTTTATTAAATTATGCACTCGGTTTTGTGCATCCTTCGATAGGCGAATTTTTTTTATTATTTTCTTTTTAATGTTTGGGACTTTTACAGTACCAACAAAGGTATATCCCGGTGACAGGTGACTTTAAATGACGGTTAGCCTACTTGACAGATGGTGAAAGAGGCCCTTAGTATTTATTTTACTTATAACAATTTGCTTTTTTTTTTTACTTATACTTTTTAATACGGTACTGTCTGGACAAAATAATTAATGTATAATGTAACATATGGGTCCAGTTGCCTGAAATAAATGAATTTGTATTTGAATAAAATAAATTTCAGTTTTTTCTTTCGATGAAAACCATCATAATTGTGTCTCAGAAAAGTCCTGTTTTTTTAAGTATTGCTACGACCAATAACTAATGAGCAATCGTGGAATTACGTACTCAGGCTCGAGTTCACCAACAGAAGGTTATTTTTAAACAGCTGTTTAAAATTTAAACAGCCGTTTAATAATATTTTGTTGATCACCATCACTAAACTGCGGGTTAAACGCCCTAAACAGCAGATTAATCGTTAAGTTAATCAGATGTTTAGGGCGTTTAACCCGCATTTTAGCGATTGTGAACAACAAAATATTATTAAACAGCTGTTTAAATTTTAAATAGCTGTTTAAAAATAACCGTCTGTTGGTGAACTCGAGCCTTAGTATGGTAAGCTGCTCGTGTTGGAAAGTGGCTCCTTAATATAAGTGACGCGTTTTCGTTTGGAACATATGAAAAGTGAGAATATTTTTGAAATAAGAATTGGCATAATTTCCACCACGCCACCAGGCCAGGCTTTATAACAAAACTAGAATGCAAAGTGCTTCCGACGTCGGCATCCGGATCGATGCGGTTATGGACGCGCCCTAAACGCATTAGGCCGCGCCCAGGGCGGCCCACTCTATCATAGACGCCACTGTCTAGTGTATTTTTTTTAATTACTCTTTACACTAAAATCACTGACTTTATACAAAACATGAAAACCAGAATGTTGTTTACAAAAGACACCGGTAATGGCTATATCCAACTCTATCTGTCTCTCTGTTACTTACCTTTTCACGCCTTAACTACTTAACGGAACATCGTGAAATGTTGCATACACGTTATGAGGGATACAGGAAATTATTTAAAAAATAAAATAAAAACGAACGTTTGGCCAAAGTGTTATAGCAACAAGAGGTCAAGCGTTATATTGGTTATATATTTTTTATTTTTCAACGCGGACGTTGTCGCGTGCACCAGGTAGTATTTTTTTTTTTTATAAAATCTGTGACATTTCTATGCTGCACTTTACATGAGTTTAGCGAGTTTAAGTAAACAAATAAACTCTTCAGCGTTCTTATATTAGTATGTAGATAAATTACAATTATAATATATTTAAAAAAATCTTTCTGGTTTAGAAAACAAACGCCGTACGTAGTTATTTTTTTTTATAATATGGCAATTATACGAAAAACTTGGTATGACAAGTCAATTAGAGCATGTGGAAGCCATGATTGCGGTCTGATTAGGTTTCAGCGGGGCTTCGGAATGTCCCCTCGATTGTGATAAATGATCGACCCTGACCGGGGTGGATATAAGGGTTGGTCAACATAATGACATTCTAAGCTATATTATTTATCAATATGCACCTTGAATAATGAAAAAAATCATTATATGCACCGAAATGAATATAATTTGATTTAGAAGATATTTTTTTATGCGAAATGTTTTTTTTTTTTTTTCAAAATGATGGGCGCGGTAAGCAGTTTGTCTCGAAAAGTTATATTCTCTTCCTAAATCTATACTTAATATTATAAATGTGAAAGTAACTCTGTCTGTCTGTCTGTTCTCGAGAGGTCTGCAAAAATAAAAAAGCTTTCACATCTTAACTACTCCACCGATCATTGTAAAATTTTGTACACACTTTGTCAGGGTACAGAAAAGGACATAAAGATACGACATTCAATTATGGTCCTTATCATGTCCACGTCCGCCCAAACAAAAGATCACTGGTAAATTTGTAAATTTGAAATTCTGAAAAATTTATTTGATTTACAATAGCAACACTGTAAATGTGAATGTACCCTTACAATAAGAGTTTCGAAGCAGATCAAAGATAAGTATGACGCCTCAAGGGCACAAATTAAACTTTAGGTAAGTACCTACCTTATCTGTACTTTCCAAACAAGAAGTTCCACCGAGTTATCTTCAAGTAGTTTTTCATCCATCTTTTAGTGTGACGTTTTTGTTTTTCTACAATGTTATTTATAACCGCTGAACCCAAGCGACTTGGCCCATTTACTGCAAATTATATACAAAAAAAAAAAACCTTCCTCGTTTATCGCTCTTTCCATTAGTGTAACCGTATCAAAATCTGTTGGATTGTTGGACAGAGATTTCAATTTATAATATTACAAGCTGGTGCCCGCGACTTCGTCCGCGTTGAAAAAGAAAATATATGAGTAATTATTATACGATGAGATATGGCAAAAACAAATTTAAAAAATCAGTTGCTACTTGCGCCATCTGATGGGATGAAAATAAGACTTTTGTCACTGCAGTCTGCCAGTCAGTTAGTATTTAATGTCACTATTCACTGACAGATGGCGCTAGAGTTGACGCAAATCGAAATTATACTAAAATTATAGATATACGGATATACTGACTACCCAACACAAAAATAATTTTTCAATTCGAACCAGTAGTTTCTGAGATTAACGCGTTCAACCAAACAAACAAACTTTTCAGTTTTATATGTGAGTATATAATATATAATATTATATATAGATTTTTGTTCTAAAATAAAAGTAGCTCAAGTTACTTCTTATAACGGCTATCTGCCGGTAAAAATCCCGTCCAAATTCATGGAATTAACCGAAATAAACAGACAGACAAACAAAAATTTTATAACTATAGTTTATAACTAAAATATAGTTTATAGTTTATAAATAATATAGATAATTAGTTTATAACTTGTTTTGTATATGATATACATTTAATAACAATCAGTTATTTGGACATTACAAACAGATAGTTATTTTTTTTATTTGTTAAAAAAATATTTTATACAAATAAAAGAATTAAAAAAAAAAAAAGACATACCTACTGTCACTTAGATTATATCGCCCTTAGGGCCTCTTTCACCAACTACAAGTAAAGTGTTGACTAGTTACTTTTAGAAATAATTTTATGTTTTATTAAATTATGCACTCGGTTTACTGCATCCTTCGATAGGCGATTTTTTATTATTATTTTATTTTTAATTTTTGGGACTTTTACCATACAAACAAAGGTATATCATCTCCTTCATTCCCGGTGACTTTAAATGGCGGTTAGCCTACTTGACACATGGTGAAAGAGGCCCTTAGACTCCCGTCTTTTATTTAAAAAAAAAATGCCTTCACAGTTATATATATTATGGGAATTATGTTGAATGGGAGAAAGAATAAAGTGCGACCCATAATCGGATTTGCAGGATTCTATCCAAAGCGATTCACGCCACGAGGCGGTCGCTGCCGGCAAATTCCACACTGTTTAAAGATTAAACCTTATTTATTATTTTGTAGAAAAGGAAAAACAATAATATCCACTTTATAAGTATACCTGACATTTTAATGTTTTATTTTATGTATTTTCTATACTAATATTATAAAAAGAGAAGATTTGTAATTGTTTGTAATGTATAAACTCAAAAACTACAATGGAGCGATTTTGAAAATTCTTTCACCTATAAAAAGCTATATTATCAGCGAGTAACATCCGCACTTCTGTAATTCCGTACTGATATTATAAATGCGAAAGTATGTTTGGATGTATGGATGTTTGTAACTCTTTCACGCAAAAACTACTGAACCGATCATCATGAAATGTTGCATACACGTTGTCTGGGACACCAGAAAGGACATAGGGTACCTTTCATCGTTCAATGCGGACGAAGTCGCGGGCACCAGCTAGTACACTATAAAGTAAGATATATAAGGTCGATTTTGATATATTTGACAGTAGGTTTTCTTTACTGAAAGCAGTTCGCGTCGTCTGACCAATCAGATAAAGCAGTCAGACCATGCGGTTTCAGAGTACTTTATTTGGTAAAATATAGTTTATAGAAAAAAAGTGATTTTGGGTTAGTCAAGTATTTTGAAGTTCCTCCCAGAAAAACGTTCCGGTAAAATAGTCCCTTAAAATAATTTAAAAAATAAACCAAAATGACAAATTTCGGCGATAAAGAGTATTCTTCATTTAATAAACTCAATAATAATTCTTACTCACTAAATTAAGAAACGAATTTCTTATTGGAACAAAAATATTTGAAGCAAAACTTTATGTACACGTCCAAACTATTTTACCAACTAGAAAAAATAACAGCGAATTGAATGGAAAAGGGCAGACGCTTTTCCGATGTTTTCTTACACTTGAGGCACAAATAAATTTATAGCTGTTATAATAAATATGATTACTTTTAAATAATTTCCTATTACACAAAAGAAGTATCACACACTATTAGCAATACTTATTTTCAATAATCCTTACATAGTATAATTTGAAAAACCATGCAACGGATTTAGTTTCAGTTTTCACTATCAGTTAGATAATTTTTTACAGAAAGTTAGCTGTAGGTACTTTTATAGAATCAATTAATATGGCCAATCGTAATTATCAAATCCCTCTATAAAAACAGGTTAAACTAAATGAAAAGGAAAACGTATTTTCATAAATCTTAAAATGCAGATTTGCTTTTTTAAATGGAATAAAAAAGTATATAATACAAAAATATTATTTATAAAAAGTAGTAGCAGGGCATGCTGCGTTTCACACAGTCATTTTGGGCAGCCCGTCTGACGACAGTAACCACCCCCTTACAGAAGACCACCGTGAAATAGTATGCTGTTGTGTTTCGATGAGTGATTAAGGGATGCCAGAGCCAATTCATTTTCCAATCCCTTATCAGTCATTCTACTGTAGTCGGCAGAGCACTAGCAGCACCTGTGGCGTTGCTTGTGTTATAGGAGACGATAGCAATCTACCATCAAGTGGACCGTCAGTCTGTCTGTCGACCTTAACATAAAAAAAGGATTTTAGAAGAACTACAATTCTCTAGTACATCTTTTTTATGTATTTCGACGACAAGTTTGGTCTAGTGGCAAGTAACCGATTAGTAAGTAAGTTGGCGATTTTAATATAAACTATACTGACAAAACGGACACAAAGTTTAAATGTTTGACACAATTTTTGACATCAGTTAACTTGACGCAACATGTAAGTGAACCGACACACTTTACCGAAAATAGCGAGACGACTATTGACCTGTTTTGCACTGACGCTCGAGTTGTGTCTATGGACGTAAGGCACATCCCAGATCTGGGCAGACATGCCTTTATCACAGCCGAGTTTGACATAAAAAAAAGGAAACCGACACCAAGACGTATTACCTACCGACCTTTAAAAGACATAAACTTAGCTGACTTTAACAGAGACTTTGACGCCACAGATTGGGACCGAATACTTTCACTTGATGACGTGAGTGCCATGGTTCGACTACTTAACGAACTTTTACTTAGACTTTTTGATAAACATGCACCTGAAAGGACAACAGTGGTGAAGGAGGCACCCAAACCATGGCTAACAAGCAATGTGAAGCTTATGATGCGCCTTAGGAATAAAGCTTATGCTAAATATAAACGTTCGAACAGTGAGGTACATAAGCAATACTACCTGGACTTGAAGCGCGTTGTAATTGAAGCCATTCATAACGAGAAGCGTGCCTTCTTCAAGCACCACATTAATAACGTTACTGACTCAAAGACCCTATGGAAAAACTTGAAGCGTACTATTCTCCCCGACTCACAGACACAAACTGATTTACCTACAAATTTTAATGACCCGGATTTAATGAACCAGCACTTCCTTAATACACCTGGAAAATCGGACGTAACAATATCTGACCTGACGCGTTATGAATTTGACAGATACAGTGACAATAAATTTATTCTTTCCCCCACGAATGTTGCGAGTGTTACAAAGATTATTACCTCAATTAGAACAACCGCGAAGGGACTAGACTTGATTGACATTGACATGATAGTTATGACTCTTCCGAAAATTTCTGTTATACTGACGTATATTATAAACAAAAGTATAGAGACTATGACGTTCCCAACTGACTGGAAAATCGCTCAAGTGATACCGTTACCTAAGAAACCTAATCCTATAAACCTAACCGAACTTCGTCCCATTAGCATCCTTCCTTGTGCATCAAAGATAATAGAAAGGGTAGTGTGCGATCAGCTGTCGGAATACCTGGAGAAAAACGGCATCCTGCCTGAACTGCAGTCGGGTTTTCGCAAGGGTCGGTCGACAGCAACTGCATTACTTGACGTAGTCGATAACATATTGCAGGCTCGGGATGCTGGTAAAAGTACTATATTGGTGCTTTTAGACTTCTCCAGGGCTTTCGACTGCATTAGCGTGCCCTTGCTGTTGTCCAAGATGTCCTATTACGGCTTTGATATCGCTACGTTGAGGTGGTTCGACAGTTACTTGTCAGGCCGTGCGCAGATTGTTGCGTTGCGGGGGATGGATGGAGTTGCTCTGCGGTCCTCCTTTTGTCCTGTGATGAGGGGGGTCCCGCAGGGTTCAATTCTGGGTCCCCTGCTGTTTATATTGTATAGCGCTGACATTATTAACAGTATAGAGAACAGCAGATACCATCTGTACGCGGACGACCTGCAGCTGTACTTTTCCAGCTCGCCTTCGGACATGTTTTCTGCAGTGGACAGCATCAATGCGGACCTCGATCGTGTTTCCTCTTGGTCGGACAGGAACTGTTTAGTTCTCAACCCGGGCAAGTCGAGATACGTGGTTTTCGGGTCTGAGAATCAAATCCGTAATAGTCTCGAAGCTCTAACCGGCGGGGATGTAGCCGTCATGGGCGAACCAATAGAGCGGGTAATGGAAGCAAACAATCTCGGCCTCCTCATGGACGGCAAGTTACGCTTCGAGAGTCACATTCTTAAAGTTGTGAGCAACTGCTTCTATCGCCTCAAAGTTCTATATAATGTACGCGATTACCTTAGTGTCGATTTGCGTGTCACGCTTTGTGAGTCGCTTATATTATCTAGATTAAATTATTGTGATGTCGTTTATGATGGCTGCATTACCGGCCGCTCTAAGAGGCTGATACAACGAGTGCAAAACGCATGCACTCGTTTTTGCTTTCATGTTCCTCCTCGCTCCCATATCACTCCGTATTTGAGCGCCGCTGGCCTGTTGAATATGTCTGCACGCCGACGCCTTCACCTCGCCACTCTGCTGTTTGGGGTGGTACGGTACGAAACGCCGTCCTACCTTTTTAGGAAGCTCCAATGGCCCAGACGTGCGCGCAGGTTTGGGGTGGTTGCTGTCGTGCCTGTGCACAGGACCACGGCCTTTCGAGGAAGTTTCAGGTTTGCTGCGTCCAAATGCTGGAATGATCTCCCTCCTCCTATCCAAGGAGCGCCTAGCAGATACACCTTTAGGCGTAAGCTTAGGGGTCATTTGTTGACGCTCCAAAAATCATAATTTTTTAATCCAGCATTTATTCACCTAACTCCTAAACGGCTGAACCGATTTGGATGAAATTTTGTGTATATACAAATATTTGAGTGGGTCCCTGGATGGTTTCCATTTATAATTGGCTAAATTTATAATTTTAAATAGGGTTATATTTTTATTGATATTATTGAGAATACTATTATTATCTATTATTACTACTATTATTGCATTATAAGTTGTTATATTATTTATCTATGTATTTAATTATTCAAGCTATCTATGTACATTATATAATATATCTGTATGGCGTTCGCGTGAGTCACACGGTGCTGGCTGAAAATAAGCGCTGTAGGCTGCTGAGCCTGTTTAGCACCTCGGCACAATGCTGAGCCAGTATCCGATTCACTGCCGTGAGGACACACACATCTTACCTGTCTGTTTTTTATTAATTTTCTTCTGTCATTTTGTTTTTGTTGTTTCTGTTTTTTATTTAATGTTAATGTCCTTCGTGCAGCGAATAAATTTCTTTCTTTCTTTCTTTCTTTCTTTCTAACCCTAGCTGTTAACCAAACGATCGCGGGTTCGAATCCCGCTAGGCGCAAATGTTTATGTGTTAATATTTACATTTGTACCTGAGTCATGGGTGTTTGTATTTATAATATGTATTACATGTATTTATAAAAAAAAAGTAATTATGTAGTACATCAACTGTCTTGTATCCATAATACAAGCATTAGTTGCTTACTGTGGAACTAGATGGCGCTGTGTGGAATGTGTGAAGTTATTTATTTATTATTTTATCTCTTATAGTTTAGCCTATGTAAGTCATTTAAAAAAAATTTTCAGTAACTTTGCCCTGTGACAATGCTCATGTTATTACTGTAGCCACATACCATCAATGGACCGTCGGCCTGTCTGTCGATCATTATATAAAAATAATAGTTACTTTTCATTCGCATTTCATTGTACTCAAATGTATTTAACATAACAAAAGGCTGAACTCTAATATTGGGCCGTGTCTCGGAATATTCTTTTCCTTTGTAAATCACTCCCCAGACCCTTTGAGGTGCATTTATGATATCACGTTTTGATCTCTCTTTAGCTTTAGATTAATATTTGTATAATGCGGCGGTGGGTTTTATTGAAAAATGCTTATTTGGGGATATAGCTATTTTTACGTGCGTATATGAGAATCATTTTAAGGGATTTATTTGGGCATTTTTTTGTACATTTTAAGGGATGACATTGACGATTTGACCTTCAAAGCTTACATAATATAATTATGAAATGTTTAATACAAGCGTTGGCAGCGCCACCAGCGAGCAGGCCTGGCAATTATGTTTTTTTTTTGTTTTTACCATTAGAAAAATACATAAATAATAAATTAAATTAAACAATACATTTTTTTAAAATGAAATTAACTTATTAAATGGTGCAAATTTCTTATTCGCCGAATAAAATGTTTTCGAAATATTTTTCAATTAAAGTCAAATTCTTCTTGTCTTCTAATTTTTTTTATTAGAGATAGGTTTGCTCTTGGCCAGCATCCAGCCGTGTAGCGAAGATGAAGCCTATGATGGAGCGAGCTCACCCAGAAAATGCCTATTCACTCGAACTTTGAAAAGATTATATGTATATGAGTTCGGAAATACAGACGCAGGAAGGTTCCTAACCATTAGCGCTTTGTCCTTTGTATGGTTTTTTTTTTTAATTTTTTTTTGTGGAGTTTTTTTAGGTAGTTACCCTAACAAAATTTCTAAACAATACAATGTGTCTTTCACATGTATAGAAAGTATAATAGTATATAGAATAAAAATGTACTATTTATATTATTATTATTATGGGTCTACTATAACATAATAGAAACTTGTATTTTTTTTTTATAACAATTTATCTGATATCATACGTATCATTTGACAGAAGAAAGCGCGGGAACGACCGCCATCTTGAACTGTTTCGATTGTTCGAGTCCCCGGCTCTAATGTCTCCAATTGAGAGAAAAAAAGTGTTACCATTTTGTGTTTAGTCTTTGGACACAACGAGTGCAACATCATTTGGATGTAACTGAAAATATGTTTCATCCCTTATCCTCGAAAAGTAAAACAGTTCCATACTGTTTTACGGAGAATTTAAAAAAAATCGAACGAAACTTAATTTTTTTTAAATACTAGACTAACAAGCCAATAGAAGTGTTTCGTCCAATTAATGACAAAGAAAAATACAAAAATTTTTTTAGACGTTACCTTTTTTCCTTAATCATACCTATATATCTTTTGTAAATCATATCATAGAAAACCTTATCATAGAAAAATGTAATCTTTTGTTTATGATAGGTGAAAAAAAAATGAATATTAAATAAAGTTTGTACATAAATAATAATTTAAAAAAGTCATAATTATAATATGTAATATTATAATTATAACTTTTTATAATAAATGTTTCATCTATTGGGGGCGTATTGCATACGATGACGATAGCATGACCGTATGAATGAGGACAGACGAAAAAGAAACTCTCGTAAAAAAAAACCGTGCGAAGCCGGAGACGGGTCGCTATTCAATTTTTTTTAAAAAAAAGTCCCTGTTCGCTTCTCTCTGTTTTTCCGCTAACTTCTGTAAACCTTTCAACGGATTTTGATACGGTTTTCACTAATGGAATGAGTGATAAACGAGGAAGGTTTTGCTTCGGACCCTAACTACCCACAAGTTCTGACCCTACCTACGAAAAAGTGCCCTTTTGCATTGATCTAATATACTTATATACTTAGTCTTTGCCCGTTTGACCCGATAATATTTTGTATGTCTCGTTTGACTCGCTATTATAAAAAGTATACAGTCTAACTAGCGTTTTAGTCTATATGAATAGATAATATAAAAATTGTATTATTTAAAAAAAAAAAAAAATTACATCCTTGCGACACCGGGGAGGGGCCACTAGTTTTTTTTATACTCTTTTTAAATCTTTTTCCTAACAATGTCTATCAATTTCATCATCCCCTGAGATAAATTATAGGTTTATATTTTAATATTGTTCTCAGTGTGCTCGCAGACTAACTTGTTTTTCTTTTTTCACCCCATTTATAGAACGTCGTTTAAAGTTTTCGCGGTATCTAAACTTGGTTATACTACTGTTTGTGATAGCAACAAAAAGTATAATTAAATCATATTACTTATACGTATATCGTTAATGGGAAGTATAACAAAACAAACAATAGAATTTTTATCTTCAATAAAAAAAGATCAATAGAATTTTAATGCTTTTGGATATATTTTATATGGGAAAGTTGAAAACAATTATATGAAATACGCACTATGACATGATTTTCGAAATTTAATGAAAGAAATCGAGTCTTAAATGATTTGTGACCATATTCACTGCTTTGATAATTTTTAAAATCGGTCCAGTAGTTTTTGAGTTTATACATTACAAATAAAAATACAAATATAAAAATATTTAAGAATTAAAAGAAAAAGAAACCACGCAACTTTATAACCTAACTTTTGTCTCTAAATAAATCTATAATAAATCACAATAGAAAATAATTTTGCTGAACATAAAACAGAGTTTGGTAAATCTCCAGAATTCTTTTTTACGGTGCCAACGCTCCTCGGGGGTTGTTAAAAAGTTTTTTAATAGTTCTTAGGAGTACAGAATTAGACTCGACTTTTACTGTCGACTTTGTCTCGTTATTCACACACTATACTATTTCATTTAAAACTGGCTGTTACAGGCGACTTCGTCCACGTAACTTTATAAAATATAGCCTATGTTACTCGCTGATAATGTAGCTTTCTATAGGTGAATGAATTTTTAAAATCGATCCAGTAGTTTTTGAGTTGATTCATTACAAACAAAAATACAAATAGTTTCTCTTTATAATATTAGTTTGGAATAATGACTTATACAAACTTATAATGACAAAAATGTAGTAAGTACTTAGAGTAAGTATAGTAGGCATTCTAAGACAATTTTCCAGTACTAATGTAATAATAATAACAGCGGCACATTCCATATTAACGTACCAACGTGACCTCAAGTTCATAAGACATCCTCATTATATCCCCAACCGGTATCCCAGTTCCACGATCCTTCCTAGAAGATCAATTTCGCCAACTAACCTAGTTGAGCGTTTCGCGCGCAAAAATTACAGAGTAAATTAATAGCTAATTTAAAATGGCGGCGGATGGACGAGTTTGTAACCGCGGAGAACGAAATCCAACTTGAAGATTTTAAATTGTTTTTTAACTATTCTAAAACATACTTTAATTGGAGATTATTTTGTATTAAAGTGTATACTTAAATCCCAATTTAGGTATAAATGAAATTAAAAATCCAAATTATGCTTTTTTTTGTACATTTGGTTGGTAGGATACTCTAATGATTGAACCGATTTTGACAAAACTTTCTTTGATAGGTAGAGGAACATCAAGAAAAAAGTCTAGACTATTTCTAACTCATTAATACACAGGTTTTTGTTACAGCTCAAGATAAACTACGCGAATAAAGTTTGATATTGGCCCTCCAATAATATTATACGAGTAAATGCGAAAATGAGACTGTTTGTTTGTTACGCTTTCACCTATTCAACCGATTATCATTAAATTTTACATACACGTTAGGAGTACAGAAAAGTACATAGGGTACCTTTCATCCAGAAAAAAAGTAAACGAAAAAACGAATAAAAAAATTTAATTATTGGAAATAAATGTGGATTTTCTTTCAAAATAATATTTAGTGTATTTATTAATTGAAATAAATAACGAACTTTTAAATATAAATTTAAAAAAGGAAAAATACTTATATGAAATATGTATGCAAAATATTAAATAGATAATAATCAAACTAAAATACTTCTTATTTTTTATTTAAATACTAGTATTTAAAGAAAAAAAAAAACTAGACCGACGCAACCTGGCTTCTTCGCCCGGAAGTTAGTTGTATTAGTAAACATACCCCAGGTCGTGTCCAACTGAAATAATGTGAAGGTAGAGCAGTTTCGGAGATCACTCTCCACATATAAACAAACGTACAAAATTCGTCCCCTTTCTCTTTATAATATAAATATAGTATAGATAGATACCTACCTATCAAAATAGAAAATATTCAAAAACAACGTTTGAAGTGTAAAGTTTTTCCTACTACTTACGACCTTGCGACCTGTTTGGGTTGGGTTTATTATATAAAATGGAAAACGTTCCCCGTAAAACTTTTACCGTCCTGAATTGCGTGTCTAAGAATTGTGTAGCGTTAGTTCTTCCATTTTCTAAAGTTCTTGTTCGCGTCATAACAGAATGGAGTCGTAAAAGCCTTCTAAACATTCCGTCCGCCACTTGAAGCCTCCTGAAAATTGATTAAATAGTGCATTTTCACAGTGCGGAAGCTAGGCGCGGTCGACGGGCGATAGAATGGTGAGGTAAGTGGCGCGGAGGGAGGGCAAGATGGCGTCGCTATTACGTCACTTTCACAGCCGTACGTACGTTTTGGAATTAGATCAGTGTTCTTGCACGCGGGGAGGCGTGCAGGCAACTACGCGTTTTCTGACCGTCCGCCATTTTTTGTTCGTTTTTCAAACGCACCGTGTAACGTCAGTGTTTTTCAGTTCTGTGCCTGTTTCCGCCGTTTTTTTTTTAATTTATTTCGATGCCCTGGAATCGAATCCGCAATTGAGAAGTAAGTTTTTTTTTCGCACGTAACTCGGTGATCGATTAAGAGCTTTGAGCTTTTTGTATTGTAGCCGGTTGAGACGGCGGGAAGTTTTCTCTTGTTGAGCTTTTATTTTTTTTTGCTGAGCATTAAAAGAAGGCGAGATCGAGTCCTACATGTCACTGCGTGTGTTTAAGGCTTAATCGATAATCTTTCTACATCTTTGGTTGCAATGATGTCATAACATAGTTAACGTGCGGTATGAATTATGGAGGCGATATTGTATTCTGACAGCGTCTTTGAAGTCGCCTTTTTGTCGTTAAATTAGAATCAAATTTTATGACGCATTGTGTTGCGGTTTCGTTTGGAAAAAAAAAAATTAATATTGTACATACGCGTTTGGAAATGAAATTGGTTTGTACGTAAAATGAAAATTGTGAAGTTATAATTTAGTTATATTTGAAGGGAAAACTTGAAATTATAATGGAACTTTAGTTATTAAAATTATTAAAACTTATTAAAATTAATAGTTAATAATGTGTACATCATTGTAATTGTTTTGATATTAATGAGTATATATGTAAAATAAATGATTACCTACTTATATTTATTATAATAAAATAATTTAAAAAAATATCAGAATCAGAAAGAAGCTTCCTTACTGATTAAATATAATAAATATTTAATAATAGAATGACTTTGGGTATAAATCTTTATATATAAATATTTATCTTCCGTATGTTTGTGTCCACAAAACTCAAAAACTAGCCGATGGATTGACTTGAAAATTTTACACAACATTGCATTTTAATAAAAGAGTGTTTCTATATAATTTTTATTTCGAAGTTCTAATGAAATAAAAAAATTAAAAAACCGGGCCTCAGCGAAAAAGCGTGGAAAGGTTCAGCTAGTACTATACTATATATAAAATTATACATTTAAAATAAGGAAGAAATTAAAAACAAATATTTTTCTATTAAGTAATATAACTGCTAAATCAACTGTAATAAACTTTTAAATAAAGACAGCTTGACGCCTCTAACAAAAAGAAAAAATAAATAAATTAAAAATGAAAAAAAAAAAAAAAGAAATATTATATCTGTATAAATTAGAATATTAAAAAATATACGTAGGCAAGTAAAACCAAGTGGATATTTTTGTACGCAGCGTAATGTATTTTAAAAAGTTTAAATTTAGAACTGCGTTTTTTAACATTCCTAAAATATATGCCCTTTATATTAGAGAAATAAAAACATATAATTTAGAGGAATAAAAAAAAAAAAAAAAAATTAAAATTTGTAGGCTTAACTCGACTGAACTTATTTAATTTATATATTTACCTACATAGTTACTTATTTAAAAATTGATTATGTTTTTTTTTAAAATATAACTCATATAAAAATTACAGCTAGGTATATTAAATTACCTACTTTGACAGGAATGCTTAATTTAGTAATTTTGTAGTATTTATTTTGAAAGAAAATTCAATAATTTTTAATCCACACAAATTTTATTATGAAAATATGATTAATGATTCACGTTGAAAGACATTTGTCATTTCATAAAAGAGGTTGCAGACTGTTTGTTGGTAATTCTCATTTGACAGATGTTGCGAATTCGTATCATTGCGAAAAATTGCAAATAAGTACTTTAATATTTATCGTGAACATATTTTCATGCGTTAATTTTATTTATAATAAGAAAGTTTAAATTGTTTAAAAATATTCTAACTTGTAACGGTGTTGCCAACATTAAATATTAAAGATTTTTTAAAATATATTCTACTATTAAAATTACTTTTTAAAATGTAAACTAAGCAATTGATATTTAAAAAAAAAAACTACTTTATGGAACTATTATAGACTATTTTATGGAACTATTAACTAATCTTTTTCTTTTCAAATAACAAAGAAGTCTTGCATAAGTTTCGTATAAAAATTACTTAGTTATCATTAGGCTGTATACAAAAGAAGAAGAAGCTCAGAACTAAACAAAAAAAAAACTCTTTTCTCACATTCTAAATGGTTCGCAATCTATCATTGGGTACCTACGTGTTCTAGAATAAAGAACAGAATAGCGCTGTGCGGTCGACGGGGTCATGCTTGATGGCCATTTTATTTTGACCCCCGTCGTGCGTTGGCTCTCTCTGCGGCCAGCCTACGGATTTAATTAAGTGGGGGGAGGGGTGGGTCGTGTTATACTGGTGCTTTTGTACACAACGTCTGTCATTGTAGGCGTCCAAGCGACCTACATTATTTAATTATTGCTGGGATGCGACTAACAGGCGCCGTGGAGGCCTCACAGTGGGCGAGGACGTACAGTCGCATTGAAAACGCATCTATTATTTTCTCCACTTGCAACACTATATCCGTATCGGAATAATGGCTTAAAAACTTAAAAACCAATGAAATGACTAATGAATCGGAGATGAAATCGTAGATTAAATAAATTACAAAAAGTTATAATTAAGGAAAGAAATTTTTCAAAATTAATGTTGTATTTATTAGGTATCTCTTAAATTCCACGTTAACATGTTATAATTGAGTTTAAAACATTTTGTAAAAGTTTAGACGCTTGTTTCTCGTAAATTATATTTCTCCTCTTTCTAAATTATATTCTACTAGGTTTGTATTATATAAAATCGAAGGTAGTCTATTATTGTATAAAATCTAAGGTCTATTATTTTTTTAATAGTTCCTTACTGGAGATATTGTGATAAAATCGGTTTAGCCTTTTCATTGAACTAAATAAAATAAACAAATTTTATCAATACCTATTAACGAAATCACTATGGACTGTTTATCTTAAATAATATTATATGAATTTTTAATAAGTTGTCCCCTTAACAACTTAACAACAACTTTATTTTACCTAATTTTACAAATACATATCTACATATAAATATGTAATACAAAATCATGGGGGAGGCCTACACATGTCCAGCAGTGAACCTTCTAATGCTGAGATGATGATTATATTCGAAATGAAAATAATTTTTTAAATTTTTTTCCTTATTATCATTATTTCTTTTTAATCATTGATATTAATTATAAATGACTAACTTAGGTAGAGACATGAAAAGATTGTCAACTTAATGTATAGAAAATGTACTGTATTTTACATAAAGTTGTAACTGCTTAGTGCAGTGGAAAACCACTTGCATGCAAGATACCTGACAGCCCACTTAACCCCAATTAGTCCGTTCTTGTAATTTTTAGGCAACTTGACGATTTAAAAAAAAATACAGCGAATTTCGCAGCTAACGAAATAGCGGTTTCGTTTCCGCTGTGGTTTCGTTGATTAAAATAAATGGTAATCAAAAGTAATTAATGAGAAAGTAGCAGAAAATATAGCTAATATTTCTATTCTACATTTAAAAAATAATTTTCTAAGAAGACTTTATAGAATTGAGTAATAATAATAATAATGGCGAACGGAAGAGTTATTTTTTATGTTGGTAATAAATTCCTTATTTCTAAGGTCAGCGCTAAACTGTAATACGCTGCTGTGTACGCCAAAAAGTTCTAGAGGTTTTTGCCAATAGCGTAATTTTAACGAATAGCATATTTTTTAAATTTCTATGGTAATTCTTATAATAAGTTTTATACAGTAAAAAAAATAAGAACAAAATTTGTTTAAAATTCCGTGTCAGAGGTTTCATTAGGATTTAATTATATCGACTGAAGTTATCGTGTTACGAAAGCTAGCTTTTTACAGATGATATCCTCAACTCAATATTCACATATATATATTTTTTTCACATCTAAAAATGTTAGCGCTTCTTAGAAAAACACGATCACTTGTCACAGGGACTACCAGTCGCTGCCAACCTTTAGCAGGATTAAGAATACGGAATTAGGAATAGGGAAACGGGTTATTGACGTCCCTCACGCACTTACTGAAACACAACAGCACACAATTAATTATAGAAGTTTCTTTAGAGTAAATAATAAATAAATTAAGTAGTATATCCATCGAAACAAGTCAGCGAGGAAACGTGCGGCGTTACCCCAAAAAAACTAAATTAAGTGATTCAGATACTAGTACAGATTAACAGCGGTAATTTGGTAGACATCCGGCTATAACAGCAATAGGTACGTGGTACGTTTTTAATGTAGAACGGCTATTGAATATTAATTGAAATCGATATTCTCACAGTTACCGCATTATTGTAATGTCTCCATTTACCACAGCCTTGAGTTTCTGTTTATTTTATTAACGGTGCAGATAAAGATTATCTTTATTGGACTTAGTTGTTGGTAACATTGGATGTTTATAAAGCAATAAACGCAATAAAAAGTTAAAGAAAGAAGATCTGTTGGCGAGTTCAAAGATAAAACTTATGTGTGTATTGAATACTTAATGTAAGTCTGTATTCACGTGAATTTAAATGCAAAAGTAACGCTTTCTGTCTGTTCATATGCTTAACGATTGATTCGATTTTGATAAAATTTGAAAGGGAGATAGGTATAGGATAGGAGATACTCTCTTTTTATCACGGTAATAAGACAGCGATCACACCTCTCAGAAGTTGTTTGCTGCTGTATTACGGTATGAAAGAGATAAAAAAGCTCCAAGAACTTAATAGGATCTTATTCCTTACTCTTTACCCTACGGTACCTATACGCGAAAATAGTATAGGAAAAATCCTACGCCATTTTCGCACAATTTAGCTCTTGCGGCAAGAACCAAATTACGTATTTACAGATTTTACGTGAGATTTCCATTACCTTAAATTGCCCTATCAAGTATACTAATACAACATCACTAGAGTTGCACTAGGTAAATACGATAACAAATTATGTATTAAAAGGTTTTACACATTACTTAAAAAATAATTACAAAATTAATATTATAAATGCGAAAGTGAGTTTGTTTGTTTGTATGTTACGCTTTCACGCCTTAACTACTCAACCGATCAACATGAAATTTTGCATACACATTGTCAGGGGTACAGAAAAGTACTAAAATCATCTAAAAAAATATACTCAACGCTTGACAAAAATATATGAGCAATAAGGAAAATAGATGTTTTTAACACACCCAAGAAAAAGGGGTATGGAAGAAGTCGCGGTCTCAATTTAGTTACAATTAGGGCCCCTTTCACCAACTACAAGTAAAGTGTTGATTAGTTACTTTTAGAAATAATTTTATGTTTTATTTATTAAATTATGCTCTCGGTTTACTTTATCCTTCGATAGGCGAATTTTTTATTATTTTCTTTTTCATGTTTGGGACTTTATCGTACAAAGGTATATCAGCTCCATCATTCCCGGTGACCGATGACTTTAAATGGCGGTTAGCCTACTTGACACTTTACTCAGAGATGGTGAAAAAGGCCCTTAATCTATTAGAATTAATTTGTTAGTTGCTTTTTTAGCGATCACCAACCATGGTTCCTCGACTATTTCTTTTCTTTTAAAGTCCATATTTCTTAGTTGACGAAAGGATTTCACTAACTCCTACAGGTTTGATTGGTGTGTAATATTGTATACTGTTACTTAGGTGGTATTTCCATGACATGGTAATCTTGACCTGATGCTGCAGCATCTAGTAGTAATAGCAGGATAACCAACTCCTCAGCAACTTTCAGCATATATAACATATTTGGTTTGAATAGAAATAGGGGGGTAGTTTATAATTTTAATTATAGCTTGTTACATTAATTGAATCAAAGCAACGCGCTTGCAACTCCCATATAGTCATTCCCATATGTATACTATCACAAACGGCAGTCATTTTCACAAGTCACACGTGCTATACTCATACAGATTCATGCCATATGTCCCACCATTTGAGAGGCTTCAATGATATAATATGAAGGACATAAAATAAAAATAATTGTGTATACGTATTGTGTAATAGATTGTACCGTGCGCCTGCGCAATGAATGAGTCAGGCCGCGCGTGTCCTGTTTATCTTCGCACATCTGTTGCCGTGGCCGTTGGCTGCTATCGGAAATTAACCCCGGGTTCTGTTGCTTCAATTAAAACCGCTTCCACCTCCAAAAATACACTACGTGCCGTGGTTAGTTAACAGCTGGCCCGGACATAGTGTTTGTATCGGTGTCGTTGCCCTTAATTGGATAAACTTTGAATTTATTAATAATAATTTATTAAAAAACTTTCAATAGAAAATAGTAATTACATTAATAAATAATGTATTATATATTAATAAATAATACACTATATAAAATGAGTAAGTAAAGTAAGTATATTGTAATAATATAGAAACATACAGACATTTTATTGATAAATGGAAAAACAAAATTGTCTGCATTTTCGTAGGTAATTGTATTTTGACGCGGCCTTCGTGCTCTTTAAAATACTGTAATAATAAAAATATTGTTTTATGAACTTTCCAAAGATATTATTCAACAATTGATTAAAATTGATTATGTATTATTGTGTTTTTTTTTTCAAGAAAAGTTATTATTTACATAACTTGATTTAAATTTTCAATTGAAAGATCAACAAGACGTCTTTAAGACACCGTCTAAAATAATTGCGACCAAGAAATTATCTGTATTTCAAATAAGAAATGGAAATAAATATAAAAAACCGTGTCTTAAGGAACCAAATAAGGTAGAGCTCTGTACCTAATTATTACAATGTAGACCATTTTATTATTATTAATTTAATAAAAAGACAATATAGATATTAAAATTTCTTCTTCTTTTATATTATATACATAATTGTCGGATGCGCTTACGGTTCGCTCTATTTCTTACAGGATATTATATATATGTAAGGTATATAAATGTTAAGTTAATTTGTGTACGCTTCACTAACTCTAGAATGGGTAGACCGATTTTAATTCGGTTTTCACATATGGAAAGAGGGATAAATAAGGTTTTTGTTTTGTATTTAATATATCCTTTCTATTTGTTCTTGTATATAGTTCCAAATCCAAAATAAGTTTCTGTTTACATGCTTCATGTGGATTATAATTATGCGAAATATTCTTGTTAACGAATAAAAATAGCTTTTATTTTTTTATATTCACAAAAGCTTAGTTAGACAATTAATAAAACTTCACAACTAAATTATTGATAAATTATACAATAAAATTGTTGTTTAGTAGACAAAGAGTCCCAGACAGAATAGAATAGAAATAGTCGCGTACAAATTTTCATGTAAAAAAAAAGGATATTTCGAATACAAGTCAGTCGCTAATTCAAAAGGAAAACAATAACAGTTTGAATAGTACTTACTCTAAAGCAACATGGATTTCTATAATGTAATACAAGATGTGATGTGATCGTTTAACATAAGTAATAGCGAAGTAGATTTTCCAATGTCTTCCTGAAAGCCGTCTTTGAAATAGAAAATACGTCTAAAATCTTTTAACATTTTGTCAACAAAATAAGTGCCTCTGAAAAATGTATTTTTCCCGTAGAACGTGCTATGAGGTACTTTTTATATGTGTTTTTTTTAATGCATGCTTTTAAATGATGCCATGTTTAAAAGCAATCCAAGTGGTCTGTCTATTTTGACAGGATAACAGAATAAGGATAAAGGTTAAGGGTTTGGGGGTCTGTATACCTGAAATGTCCTTTGCTAACAATATTTATACGAAGGCACAGGAGACAATGAACTATTAATTGCTAAATCCTCACCAGCAATCTCCCTCTGAAACTTTCATTAACAACTATTAGTTAGTTCAGAGTTTGGGGCGGAATCGACAACAACAAATTCGTTGACAGCTGCTCCGGGACTTATTAATGAGAATTAAGATTTGAATAGTAAATTTATATAACTGTATTTTATTGTAGGCAAAATATAGATATAGGAATTAGTTATAGGTTTATAATAATAATGATAAACCCTTGATTTGGACCATGTCTGATCATTTGTTGGTTACATTCAACTTAAGTCTGTGTCAGTACAAATATTTTAAGTTGACTTGTGTTGTCCTCATTAGTAATACTAACTGAACCATACAACAAGACCTATTGTGCTAATTATAAGCTATCGAGACACCTCGGATGTTTAATTTTCTTTCAAAAGATTTAAAATGGAATTATTGGAAATTTAACTCCGTGCGAAGCTGGGGGCGGGTCGCTAGTTTTTACATACGCATTTCCGTGGGACATATTCTAAACTAGCTGGTTCCCGCAACTTTGTACTCGCTGTAGTTATTTTTTCAAAATCTCAGAGGAACCTAACTTTTTTTTTTAATACGTACTAATATTATAAATGCGAAAGTACGTTTGGATGTATGGATGTTTGTAACTCTTTCACGCAAAAATTACTGAACCAATCACCATGAAATTTTGCACACACGTTGTCTGGGACACCAGAAAGGACATAGAGTAAATTTCATCATTCAACGCGGATTGAGTCGCGGGCATCAGCTAGTAAGACGTATTATGGGAAAGTGGGCTCTAGCATCCCTACTCACTCACCGAAACGCAACAGCGTAAGTGTACACACACACACACACACACACACACACACACACTTTTTTAATAATTTAATCCAAATAATCATCAATACATCAGTGAAAACCGCATTCAAATTGTGGTTTTCACCACAATTCAAATTCAAACGCACAGACTATTTTTTTGGCCTCGATAATACAAGTACAAAGTTTATGTATTTATTATAATATTAGATTCCAATAAGAAAACAGTGTTCCTCTTGAACGAGTAATCGAACCTTTTTTTACATTAACAAGATTTCTCAAACTAATATAGACCTAATTGTCTAGAGCAAAGAGTTAAAATTCTATTAGTTTAAAATTTATTTGCTCATTGAATTCATTAACTAAAATGTCCTAATCATTGCAATTATTATGCGGGCACGTTCAATAAGTATGGCATATGGAGGGGTTTTTAGGCGTGGGATGAGGAAGGGAGGGGTGGAGGAGTCTTATCATTCAGCTGATAATCAACACGGGAGGAGGGGGAGTGTAGTAGACACTTCATAAAACGCGTTGACGCAATTGTAGGGTGCATATGCGTTGTGTTTTTAGAACGGACTACTTACTTTTTTATTATTATTGATTACGTAAAAAGATTTTCATTTAGAAAGTATCGTTTAAATTATATAAAACTAGCGACCCGCTTCCGGTTTCACACATTTTTTAAAATATTATTAGGGATGACAGGCAGGGTGACGACTACCGTCGCCACCTACCATCAAGTGGGCACAAGATGTACACTGTAGAAATTTGTTTTTAAATTCTGCGTATTATATATATAAATAAATAATAAATATCTTCACACATTCCACACAGCACCGTCTAGTTTCACATTAAGCAACTAATGCTTGTATTATGGACACCAGATAGTTGATATACTACATAGATTACTTTTTTTTTTGTAAATACATACATATTATAAACTCAGGTACAAAGTTAAATATTAACACATGAACATTTGCCCCTAGCGGGATTCGAACCCGCGACCGTTTGGTTAACAGGTAATTACTAGCTACTAGACCAAACGTGTCGTCGAAGGTATACAAACTTGCTTTGTTTATCATTTTTACCGTTATCAAAATTCTTTGATTTAGATGTTTTAGAAGATCTTAACGGAGAAACAGACACGGGCGGATAGAGACTTTATCATATTTTATTATAATAAAGTATACTTAGATATAAACTCCATAAAAATGTAGAGGTACTTTAGTTTTATTCTATTTTTTATGCTAATTTCTGACATACAACTAAACAAACCTATTTGGTAACTTCCACCTTTTTACATTTGTTATGGTTGACATAAATATATACGTAGTAGTCTGGGACAAGTCCACATGTCACATGTCCTTCATCGCGCACTGCAAAGATTGCCACTAATTTTGTATAGGTAAAATGTTACCCGTTATCTAAACGTCATTGTTTGTTTTACATCATAGTTTACCAATTTACTTTATCATAAACGTGTGTCAGGTATTCACTTTATTAAGCTAATAAATTTTTTACAGTAAATAAAGCTTTTGACTTGCATTTTTACGCAATGGCGTAACTTGTATCTAATATCAATTTATTTTCTCTGAATTAAAGGCTTAATACATACTAGTCCATACTATCCACCCATACTAACATTATAATTAATGTGTCATCAAGATACACTTGTTAGGGATACAAGAAAGGACATAGGGTACCTTTCATCCAGAAGGCCTGCGACTTCGTCCTAATAACAAGTAATAACGTAATGTCCTCTATTTCAATTTATTCCTCATAATACAGAATAACTTATATTTAATGTATTTTGATAATTAAAAATCATAACATAGTTACTTGTTATATATCTACTTATAGATACATAACATAGTTACTTGTTATATATCTACTTATAGAACATATAACTATGTTCATGTCATGTCTGAAATGTCCTTATAATTTTCAAAACTAAATGTCACATATTATACAATTAATTAACTTATGTAAATACATTGATTTGTGAGATCTGGATTGTGTTTTTTTTTTATATAATAAATAGAGTGAAATAACACACAGTTCATTAGTTAAAAATTGTATTAAAGTTGTGTGTACTGAGAAAATTTAATGGTTGCGTTAAATAGAGTTTCTTTAAAAAAATACCATAAAGAGTTAAGGATTAAGAGTATAGGCTTTTGATATAAAAATTGATGACTAATATAACATTTTTATACTGTGACTAAGTTTCCCTAAAATAAAATAAATAAATAAATAAGTCCACATAGTATATTATATAACATTTTAATAGCCAAGTAATTTAAAACTACACTTAAGTTAAAAAAGACTTATATTATGTAAAATGTCTCGTCTTAAGGTAAGTGGATTTTAAATAACAAGAAATCTCGCATATGAATCATCATAATTATTTGTATTAAATTATTATTCTTTTAGAATTTTTAGCGATTTGTCGAAATGCTTAGAAATTTAAATTTAGGTAGGTATTGAAAATACTTAAATTTATTAAATAATATAATAATAATAATATAAATCCTACTATTTAATGTAAGGTTTTACTTTATTTTAAATGAAAGATCTTAGGTTCCCGAGGGACCGTCTACAAATATAAAAAAATTGGCGCCACTGTTGCTGTAAGGAGTAGATGACAGATATACTTCTCAAGTTTTATACCTAATAGGTATATTTTTCATTTTTTTATCGCGGACTCCAGCTATTATTCTTAAATATATTTTTGATTTAACATATCAAAAGTATATTACGAAAAATTATTTACGAAAAAAAAAAAAACAGTATAACACAAATACACACACACACACACACACTTTAAGGCCAATAACCCGTATTGTGAACGAAACCCATTATCTCTATGTCCTGTGCCACCATAAAGAATGTCCATAAAACACCTCGTAATATTTTAGAACTGTCCGTCAATTTCGTGGCATGATGGCCACCCTACGAAGCTGTAATTTTATATGGCTTACTCAGAGCCCCGCTGCCATTTACCTCCTACATAAAACATATAGTACGCGAGAGTTATTGGCTGTATGACATTTTATATCAGGCCACTGATATGGGGTTTAATATTGATTCGTTACGTACTGTCTGTTGTAATCTTCATAAGGGACCATACTAATATTATAAATGTGAAAGTAGCTCTGTCTGTCTGTTACCTTTTCACGCCTTAAGGGCAAACTTAATGAGCGAGTAGTTAAGTAATAGGACTAATAGGTATTTGGGAGAATTTGTTGTCTCAACCATCGATGGTCTCAACTTACTATAATGCGAATAACCGAAGACAGAATGCGACTTGCACTTATAATAACTCTTGAAAATAACAAAATTATTTTCAAGATATGACAATGACAAGATGATATAAGTAGCCTATTGACAATCCAATTTTAAATGTACGTTACAATTTAGGAATGTCTTTCATCGAAAAACATTATTGGCTTAATCTGTAGTTACAAAATACACGTTATCAGGCATATATAAAAGAGCATAGGGTATTTTTCATCCAGAGAAAAAGCAATGTTCCCGACGGTTCATAGTTATAATCATTGCTCATATTAGTATTTTATCAGGCGTTGGAACATACTCGTAGCTTTATATTATAAGCATCCGCTAAGAAAGGATTTTTGAAAATTTTAACTCAGTACGAAGCTGGGGGCGAGGCACTAGTCTCCCGTAAAAGAGTAGCTCATCCGCTAAGAAAGGATTTTTGAAAATTTTAATTCAGTGCGAAGCCGGGGGCGAAGCAATACTCTCCCGTAAAAGGGTAGCTATTTTATAAATGCACAACTCAGTGTGCCTTGCCAATAATATAAGTAACTGTTCTTTATTTCTGAAAAAAAAAAAAAGAAATTAAAAAAAAGATAAAATAGGGAAAACTGTAGGTACACCCGATAAACTATATATTGACTCTTTATAACGATTTCCTGTATTTAATTAGTTAGTAATAAAGAAACGAATATTTTAACATTTTATCTGATAAATTTAACTGTTATCAGCAAATTAACTAAGGCTAAGCAAACAGTTGAAAAACCGCTTGATTATTCAGAAATTTAATTATACAAAAGATATCTTTTGTATAATTAAATTAATGAATACATATTCTTAAAAAAAAATAATGAATTTCTCTATTTTTATGTATGCTCAAAATCGAACGTTTTGAAAATAATAATAATAATAAAAAGTTAACAATTCAATTGAGTCAAAAAAAAAAAAAAAAACTAGTATTACATTATATAAATACTATTTCGCACGGATGCAATAAATTTAAGAAATTTATATTCGAACACCAAAATTCTATTCTATTCTATTCTAATGAAGATCATTTTCTTAAAATTAAGAAAGTACATTTCCTTTACATCAAATTCAAACTAATAATTCTTTACTCTGACTCATGCGTTCCGGGTTCGATTCCCGGATTAACTTTTGAAATGGACTTTTAAAAGGTGGCTCTTGTTTTCTGGATTGGAAAGTAGTGAAAAGTAGCACGCTGCATTTCGCAGTCATTTAGGCCCTCTGGCGACAGTAACTACCCCCTTGCAGAAGACCACCGTGAAATAAAAGCATGTGTGCTTTTGTGTTTCGGTGAGTGAGTAAGGGATGTCAGAGACCATTTTACTTAAGCCTTCCTAATCCTTAATTCTACTATGTTTTGTTATGTTATAGGCGACTGTAGCAAGTGGACGTTTCAGCCTGTCTGTCGAGTTAAACATAAAAAAAAAACATATAAATTTTATAATTTTGTGTTGTTTCCTTTTTCAAAATTTAAACGTCTTTTTAAGTCTTTATCGTAGTGGAAGCTGTCGGTCCCCTTGATGGTAGATGGCTATCATCATTCATCGCCTACTAAGTATAATTGATAAGATTATTAATTTAAAAGTTATGAGGACCTCTCATTCAGATATTCGATCATGCATGCTTGCGTAACTCGATCGTACGAACAACATGTGATTGTGAAATTATAAGGTTGTCAGTGTTATTCATAAAGAAAATATTGTTATTCGGCACATGATATGACTCAAGTAACAGGAATCAATGGAATAAAGAATGCGCCCGAGAAAATTTTTCCACAAATTCATTCCGAGGTAAACAAAATACTGAGAATTTTTATTAAATGAATAATTTCACTTTAATATAATATCCAGTAATGGTAAGGGGGTAAGGTAACCAAAATAGTTACAATCCCAAATTAAATGTCAACCTCATTGGGCGATTTAAAAGGGTAGAAAAGTTATGATCATAATATTAGCTCTGATACTATACTTTATTATTATCTAAAAGCAGAGGACCTGCGATCGCGTGTGCTGCCATACAGAAATGTTTCACTTTAATTTAGTTATTGTTCGTTAGAGGCAGCACCGTCGCTTATCGCAAACCACACCACTGTTATGAGTTCCATGATACCAAAACACGATTTAGGCTCGAGTTCACCAACAGACGGTTGCGGGTTAAACGCCCTACACATCTGATTAACTTAGGCTCGAGTTCACCAACAGACGGTTATTTTTAAACAGCTGTTTAAAATTTAAACAGCCGTTTAATAATATTTTGTTGATCACCATCGCTAAACTGCGGGTTAAACGCCCTAAACATCTGATTAACTTAATGATTAATCTGATGTTTAGGGAGTTTAACCCGCATGGTGATCAACATAATATTATTAAACGGCTGTTTAAATTTTAAACAGCTGTTTAAAAATAACCGTCTGTTGGTGAAATCGAGCCTTAATGATTAATCTGATGTTTAGGGCGTTTAATTCGCAGTTTAGCGATGGTGATCAACAAAATATTATTAAACGGCTGTTTAAATTTTAAACAGCTGTTTAAAAATAACCGTCTGTTGGTGAACTCGAGCCTTAGTGTGATATTACACAAATCGATAGAAAGTTTTCGCCTGTAGCTCAGAAGACGGCATTTAGATAATAAGGCAGCTCGAGAGATGGTTGGGTAGGTATTTGAGGCAAGCTGAAAACTTGTCCTATAACTCTTCTATATATATACTGGGATAGTAGAGTTATGTGACAATTTTTCAGCTTGCCTCAAATACCTACCCGGAAATGTCTACCATCTGAATATTGTCCAGATCAAATTATGCTCGAATGGAGTGCTGCATTGGCGGTTATATTTTTAAATCGTTAGAATATGGTTGGAATTTAAAACGTTCTCCAGCACTTAATATAATTTATCAATAATAAATAATGTTTTTATTGTTACAGTTATATGCGCCGAAGCAATTGAGTTGTTGATGTAAGTCTGAGCATTGATAAACCTTTAGCAATAAATTTTATTTCCAAACGAAAATTGTTTTAAAGTTTGTACATCATAGAAAATGATTTTGTTTGAAGCGTAACGGAAAATATTGGCTGCGGATGACAGATGGATATTAACATTATACTTGTGGATCATAAAGATTAATTTTTTTTAATGTTAAGAACGACAGACAGGCTGACGATATACTTGATGGTAGGTGACCACCGTCGCCTATAACGCAAGCAACGCCGCAGGTGTTGCAAGTGCGCTGCCGACTATAAAGGTATGAGGTACGAAACACAACAGCACACATGCTATTATTTCACTGTGGTCTTCTGTAAGGGGGTGTTTAGTGCCGTCAGACAGGCTGCCAAAATAACTTCGATATACAGTGTGCCCTGTAGCTTTCCAAATCCATACCAAAGCCAACTTTGAAATTCACTTCCAAAGTTGACCCTGCTGAAAATCGATCCCGCGATCCTTGGGACAGAGTGTTAAGGCGAAACAGGCTCGTCTAATTTGATTTATAACATAACTAGCTGTTGCACGCGACTTCGCCCGCATAACTTTATAAAATATAGCATACTAGCTGGTGCCCGCGACTTCGTCCGCGTTGAACTATCAAAGGTACCCTATGTCCTTTCTGGTGTCCCAGACAACGTGTATGCAAAATTTCATGGTGGTCGGTTCAGTAGTTTTTGCGTGAAAGAATTACAAACATCCATACATCCAAACATACCTTCGCATTTATAATATTAGTACGGATGGATGTTATCACATCACCACGAAAGATAATATAATCTATAAATAGAGTATAGATTATATTATCTTTTTTTTTTAATTAAGTCCATGTTTTTATAAAATGGACCCAGTATAAAACCGCTCATACTGTGCAAATCCACTGGCACAACTTATTAATATCTCATAAAGCAAAATTAATTTACTCTGCATCAAAAACCGCCGATTTCATTAAAACAATTTACTTTAATTCAGGGTTGTCACAAGCGGTATACAATAAAAAATAATGAAAAATAGCGAGGGCATACAATAAGCTCAAATGAAAAAAAATGTGTATCATTTTAAAATTTTATAGAAACGGTTTTTGAAGGGTGTTGTGGCAACCCTGCGCTAAGGGCCGCGCCCGCGACCAAAAATAATAATTTACAGCGAATGAGTTTAAAACGCTTTCAATGTACTTATTATTAAAAAGTTTAATAACAATGAAATATTATGAAAAAATTATAGGTATGAGGCCTATGAGGCCTTTTTACAACTGGGAAAATATAATCTGACCCATAAAAAACTGGAAAATAATAACTTATCTTTTGTATGTTATATTTTAAATATATTTTGTATGACATAAAATATAAATAAATAAATAAATAAATAAATACTAATAAAGAATATTATTAAATGCACATAATTTATAAGGTAGTTACCATTTAAATAATTAAAAGATGTAGCTAATAAAATTGGTTTCCAATGGTATTAACAGTAAAATATATTATGTACACTGCGAAGGCGTAGTTTTACCGGCTTTACTCTGCCGTCTACAGGTATATTTAATTTTTATTTTATCTGAGACAATTACAATACAAATTATGATGCATTTAAAAATTTCTCATATATTCTTATATTAAATAATAAATAATCACATCGATTCTTCTTCACATTTAGAATGTCTTTTAGAAAACACAGAACAAGATTAAGAGATTTCACTTCATATTCTAATCATTCTAAAAATCCCTTTTTAAGTATCACTACAATAAAGTTCTGAATGATATTGACATATTTTCCAACAATTTGAATTCTAACAAAAAGAAAATTGGCGAATTACTTTTAAAAAAATTAATTTTTATCACTCATAGAATGATCTTTTTCTTTTTTGGTCTTTTTATTATTATTATTTTTTAAATTAATAGATAAATGTAAAAATATAATTTTGATGATTCTTTAGGCCTATTTGTATATAATCTATAATATATATATTTTTAATTTATGGCTGTATGTAATCTAAATAAATAAATTTAAAAAAAGTAATATATTCTTTAAATTTTCAGGCAAATAATTTGGAATACGTTTAGTACTTATTATTTTTGTATCATAAATTGGTGGCAGCTTGGAGTAGAATATTTTAATGAAAATGCTGCCTCTCACAACACATAATAAAGTCACATAAACTACGCAAAGGTAGTAGCAGGCTAAAAGCTTACTTTTTAATTCTAACTGAAATGCGTCAGTTTGTTTGTTCATTACGAATTCACCAAGCTCTCACGCTTCTCAACTCAACCTATCCTCATGAAATTTTACATAAACTTTGCCAGGGGTACAGAAAAGAACGTAGGGTACCCTTTATCCAGAAAAAGTACAGTTCCCGAAGGGATCATCTTAAAATATTTAAAAAATCTATACATACCTCAGCGAAATGTATATATTTCCTGATAAAATCGTAAACGAGCTGTGTCGTTATATAAATAGAGCAGTAACATTAAATATTTATTCAAAAAAACAATTTGTACACGTTGTACTTATAATACCGAGGTCAATCGAATAGTTTTTAAAATTTTTGTCTGTTTGTCTGTGAAGAAACGACTTAATCGATTCGAATGCGGTTTTCACTAATGTAACACAAGCTTCCCGTAACAGTTAGTGTTTGTTTCATTCCAATTAAGGACATACCTAGAATACCTTTCATTCAGAAAAGTACTGTTCCCGTGGAACGCGAACTAAATCGTCTGAAAAATATTACTTACGTCATAAATATTACTTACATCATAAAGCGAGTCTAAGTAGTAAAAACAAAGGAATTACAAATGACTTCAAATCACCACACTCAATATGGTATTGCGACCAAAAATGGTGTATGATGCAATGTCTAACCTACTAAATAGTACATTTTTAAAAATTACATGTGTAACATTCAAAACGGAGGCCTTATTCATCGTTATTTATATAGCGGTAAGGTCTAATTTTAAATGTGAAGCATGTTTGAAGGTCGCCAAGGAAGTTTGCTGAGGAACAGATGTAGGACGCATGGGGACTGCTCAGTCTTGACCCCTGAACGTTCTTTGTGTTACATCTGGTCTAATATTTACGAGTTGAGGCGGCGGGCATGGGAAGGTCAACGTATACTGGTCAGAACTGATTTATTCTTTCTTTGTCTGGAAAGGCGTTCAAGTTTTAAATTTGGGAGATTGGTTAATTTTCTTTTGTCTAGATTGTGACTTTGGTATTCTTTTATTCGTGTGTTTAGCTCAGTGTTTGCTTGCTGCTCTTAAGGCCCTCTTTAGACGCAGTATAGAACAAATACACAGAAAAAAGAAATTAAACCAAATTAATACAAAGATATTTTTGTAGGTAATAAAGACGTTTTATTTTTTTATATTAAAATCTATATTGATATTAAATTATATCTTTAAATTATATATATATGTATATTAACTTGATATTTATATATTTTATAATTATATAAAAAAATCAGTTTCATAACGAAAATAATAAATATTCAGGCGTCATGTTATTACATAGGCTTAAACTTTAGTTAATACTTTGACAATTTAGTATTGTATAAATATTATTTTCCATTATTTTTTAAAATAATTTTACTTGTAGGTACAATACATATTACTAATAAATAAAAGGAAAAAAAAATATTGGGATAATCAGTATTTTTATATATTATATATTTTATTATTATATATTTTAGAATAACCCAACTGTTCTCAATTTGTCGAACATAATGCACACGTCGATCACATTTACATCATAAAAACCTCAATCCTTTAGAAAATAAGGTTCACTTTGGTACGATTTTGAATATTCACATGTGTAGGTACTCGTAACATGCATAAATTAACCGCGGACACTATCTTATTCAGAGATAACTTAACTACTTATATAAAAGAAGTTATTCATTCGTGAATTCTTGAAAAGCCCGAAAGAAAAGAAAGTTCGAAAACTTGATTACAAGAACACTAACTATAAGAGTTTGAGTTTTACAAGCGCAAAAATAACTTTGTCTTTTCAAAAGTGTTTGATATTCGTTCGATAATCCTTATTGAAACTTAATGTATTGAGTTAAGGTCCACAGTTGAATGACTTTTAAATTGACGTGGGCAAAGAAGTTTTGTGAAGGAAGAAACGTGATTCGATGCTGCAAATGTTCTAATCGACTGTTCCATTTCTTATTACAACGGCATAAAGATGACATTTGAATGGTAACGCTTTTTTGGTATGTAAATTGTCTATTGGTCGCGGAAAACTTATAGGGTTGTCACCATTTGTTGAGTAAATCTAATTAATACTTATAAATTATTTTAAACTCAATTTGTCACCCTGTGTTGCCATTAAGGCCGAATTTAATTTGTTATAGCATCCAATGAAGTTTATTTACGGTGATATCGTTTGTGTTATAGAAGCCCATTACGTATCTATCGTCTTCTTCCATTATTAATTAAACTTTTTTATATGTCTGTCTGTCTGTATAACAGCATTTGTTTATAGCTTAACTAGCTATAATTAAAATTTTTAAACTAAGTTCCGATATTCTATTGAACTCTAACTCGCTATATCTGCTGCTGTAAGTTGATGAGGAGTTTGGTATCCTGCAGACTACTTGATGCTGCAGCATCGAATCAAGGTTACCGTACCGAAGTAACAGTACACAAATTTTCTAATCAATCGAATCTGTAAAAGTTGTTTAGATCCTTTCCTCAAATAGGAAGGAAAATAGGAAATTCGTCAAAAACTAAATTCATAAATTATAGCTAAGAACTGTTTCATTCACGTCAGCTTTCAAATGAAAGAAAATCATCACAATCGGTCTATCCGTTTGATAGTTATGATGCAACAAACAGATACACACAAGTGAAACTTATAACAACCCTGTTTTGTGTAGGGCGTCGTGGTTTAAAAAACCACCCTCCTTTAGAAAATAATATTTATTTTGTATATACTAAGTTGTAATCAAATCTCTTTCGTGGTATTGTTTTTGCCTGGATTGTTAAGAGTTCATTAAATCAAACATTTAAATGAATATCTAAATACTAAAAGGGCACATGTTACATTCATTAATTACTAAAAAGTCACTTGTCCGCGATTATTTTATTACTGTATATTAAAATTTACAGAGTAAAATGTTATGCTCTTTGTTGAAATACATTGCTATCTACATATTTAGTATCGTACATTAAATTCAAATTTTTAACATTTTGGTTTTCAAAAATATTTAGTTTTTTCTATCTCCTGTAAAATTTTTACGTTGAGAATAATGGGTGACATGTGCCCTTTTAGTATTTAGACATTCAAATAATTTATAAAGGCAACATACATACCATACTGGTATCTAATACATAAAATCGAATGCCCAAGCATAAATTTTCCCACACCTAAAACCGTCGATACATTATTACGCACAAAAGCGCGGGTGGCAGCCCTGGACACATGTTCTACGCCCCAGTTGGGCTTGAAAATGCAAATCCCTTTGTTGTCTGTTGCGTCATGTACCTAACGGGAGTTTCTGAACTTTATTTTGTACTGTATTTCGAGTAACCTATTAAATTTCAAAGGTACCATGAATTGGATAAGATTTATTTCTTTTTTTAATTAGACATCTACGATGATCACAAACTTTTTAAACCAAAATTTTGCCTAATTTTGTCTTAAAACGTACAGGCATGTACTTAAAATTTAAAGTTAAACTTACCTACTCACAGTCCTATTCTAACTTCTTTAATTAACTGATTCTGATACGGTTTTCACCAAGTAACCAGGAAGGTTTCTGTAGGTATATAATTTTCAGAAATAAATTGCATCCGTGCTAAACCGGGCCGATTCTCTAGTACGCCATATAAAATACTAGCTGGTGCCCACGTATTCTTCTGCGTTCAAAATTAAAAAATACAAAAGTAATATAATGCTTGACCTCTTGTTGCTATAACACTTTGGCCAGGTTTTTTATTTTATTTTGGATGATCCCTTGGGAACAGTACTTTTTTTTTGATGAATGGTACCGTATGTCCTTTTTTGTATCCCTGACAACGTATGCAAATTTTCATGATGATCGGTTAAGTAGTTAAGGCGTGAAAAGGTAAAAGATAGACAGACAGAGTTACTTTCACATTTAAAATAAGGGAGACTTTGGACCACACCAAAAACTTGCACCAACTAAGCGATCAATCCAACATGCACATAAAACTGCGCATACGCACGCAATCAAAACGATTTATCGAATAGAAAATGCGACTGCCATCGACTTAAAGTATGCCATCAAAATAATCTGCAAATATCTGTCATTGTACAAACGTTCGATAAATCTGCGTAGATCGGTTAGTACAGCGCTTAGTACAGATTTATCGCAACGATATATCGTTACGATGTATCGTAAATAAAAACTACAACAATGTTGATATACATTATAAAATCACTATCAACGTAAAAAATATTAAGTGTAGAATACCGAAATGTGAAACATAGGTTTATTTTACGTCAGCGTGTGCGAAGCCACGGCGGGTCGCTAGTGTAGAGTGGTGTTCCACAGGGGTCGGTGCTCGGACCGCTTCTGTGGAACATCGGGCTTGACTGTGTTCTGCTGGGGACGAACCTGAGGGGCGTCTCTATGGTCTGTTACGCGAATAATAGGCTACTCACGACCAGAGCAGCCTCATACAGGATGGCAAAAATCCGCGCAAAGGCTGGCTTAGCCCACGTGGTGGTGTTGCGGAAAAGAGTTAATCTATGCATCTGTCAAAACGGCAACCAATTCTAAAAACTATTACTTAAGATCTTAAGTTGTTTTTAAAGTTTATTAAAGTTAAGTGTTGTTAAGTTGCCTCCTTGTTAAAAAAATATTTGTACCGTAAGAAATGTATGGAAGTAGTTTTATGCGATATTTGATTTTTCTAATACTCTAACCTCAGTTGGTCCCATAGGGTCAATTGATCCTTATAAGTAACAGAATCAAATTAGCGCCATAAAAACAAAACGTGAAAAATGTCTCGCTGACTGTATACCATTTTTCCAAAATCTAATGTCTATGGGAATAACTATTAAAATTATGGTTAGTCTCCTAAGGGTGTTTTGTTATAATGGTTTAGGTAACTGCACTTACAGACTCGTCTCAAATGACCACCTTGTATAGGTATTTTTTTATTTTTCAACGCAGACGAAGTCGCGGGCAGCAGCTAGTTATAGTAATATTTAAATGGATTAACGTTATTTACTTTCTAACCCCAATCTGTCCTTTGAAATTCATCCAAATAAGCTCTATTATAGGAATAATGGTAATTACCACTTCAAAGCTCGGGGCGCTGTCAGTTTTGATAAAACTCATTACCATATGGAGGCTCAAGGCGCGTGCGAGAAAGGTAATTTCAAAATTGCATATACTTAGCTATTTTTAGTTCAAACTAGTTAATGGCATGTGGCTTTGACCGCTTTACTTATCGAACAACTGTGTATTGTATTGATGGAATGTATAAACTGTCATTTTTTTAGATAATCAGTTAACAAACAGCTCAAATTACTCAAATTATCATGTCATAAAAATGGAACAACATGATTTGAATATCATTTGTGGGTTAAATAAAAATGACGGCTGAACGGATTTGGATAAAATTTGGCACACAGGTGGTTTATTTAATTAGATGGATTAAAATGTGGGATACTTTTTATCCTGGAAAAATGTTAGGTTACTTTAAAAAAAAACTTTAAAAATGTAGATATTTTTTCAGTAAAGCTTAGTAGGAGTCCCAATAAGATTTTAGACTCGGATTGGTAAAAGTTATTGAGTGACAAACGTCGCATTTATAATATGCTGGTGCCCGCGACTTAGTCCGCGTTGAAAAAATGAAAATAATAATAATAATAATATGAGTATTATTATTATTATTATTATCGACACCGATGACCGGTGGTGCCGCCACACGATTTCTTTACATTTTTAGACGATTCTAACCTAACCTAACCTAACCTAACAGTTTTCCAGGATAAAAAGTATCCTATATGTTAATTCGGTTTAGTAGAGGTTTCGCACAATTTTGTTTCGTACGAATTGTGCGAAGAAGTGATTTAAAATTAAATATATTTTTAGTCGCTGTTTCACACAAATATTATTTTCATAAAAAAACTTGAACCAAGTACAGTACCGTACAAAAGTGATATCTATGGGGGAATATTTTTAATGCAGTAAAGGCACACAAATCAATCAAAAATATATATTTTTATTAAAAAATTAAACTTTAATAAAAAAAAACATATTGTTGATAATTTTACACTTCTAAACATGATATTTATAACTTCACTTACAATATATTTCAGGTAATAAACTATCTGTGTGCCAAATTTCATCCAAATCTGTTTAGCCGTTTTTAAAGAATAACTTAATTCCATCCATACATTCCTTCATCCGTCTTTACAAACTTTCGCATTTATAATATTAGCAGGATATTAGGATAAGGCATAACCTATTAGCAATTGTCCAGTAATCCGAAGGCGTTCGAAAGGGTCGTTAAAAATACAATGGGACTCCCATGTTATGTCTAATTTTATCCACGAGTTTAGTCTACCATATAACAATGACTATTTTCATTTGTCCTTTTCAATACAGTATCTGTATAAAGGTAGGCGCACACTAATGTTGTTGTGTTCAAAAGGTCATTGTGACCTTTGTTCGTTACGGAACAGTGGACGCCCGGCCTTATGCTACTAGAATTACGCGTGACTCATCGGTAAATATTATCGTTACAATAAATCTTAAAGGTGCATTTAGTGGTTCGAGTTATAAGCGGCAAGCGTGTTAATTCTTCTTTCTTCTTGAAGCGTAGCTTCTCTACGTAGGTTGGCGACCATCGTGGCTATCTTAACCTGGGAAGCTACTGGACGAAAGGAGAATAGAGTAGTCATAACAAACCATTGTCTGAAATTCTTCAGCCAGGATTTTTTTCTCCTGTTTCTGCTATATTTACCCTGTATTTTCCCTCGCATCACTAGTTGAAGAATACGTATTTTTCGCCTCTAATCACGTGCCCGAAATACTTCAGTCAGAATCTTTTCAGTAATATTAAATATTTGTCTTCTTATAGTAGTTTTAAAAGTTTTATTAAAAATAATATATAAAAAATATTATCTTACATTCGGATGATAAACTATATTGGTAGTAACGGGATACGCTAGCAACAAGCAGTTATACAAGGCGCCCCAAGACTATGCGACATGAAGGGAAAGTATAAAAGTTATATACTTTTTTAGAAGTTAGTAATACTGCATTCAAAGATCTTCTAAAAATTACGTCGTCGTTGGCAATAAATAATATTCTTGAAATTTGAATCAAACATTTTACGTTATTCCTTTATTTTAAGATACTAGCTGGTGCCCGCGACTTCGTCCGCGTTGAACGATGGAAGGTACCCTATGTCCTTTCTGGTGTCCAAGACAAAGTGTCTGCAAAATTTCATGGTGATCGGTTCAGTAGTTTTTGCGTAAAAGAGTTACAAACATCCATATATCCAAACATACTTTCCCATTTATTAGTACGGACTATGTTACTTAAGAAGAATCATTATTTTTTGTCCATCCATAAAAATACGGGTGATTTATTTTTTCACATTTAAGTCTGTTCGATTCCCAGACGAAGCAAGTAATTTTTAGAAAATCTTTGAATGCAGTATTACTAACTTTTAAGTCTTCTTTCAGCACAATATCCTATCTACGATATTTAATGTACTTTTCCTTCGTGTCGCATAGTCTTGACACGCCCTGTAAGTATATTGAAATTTAGTTGGTATACTGAATATTGAAATAGGCAACAAATCGAATCGCTTATGGGCCCGCTCATCGTTCATGACTCGCGTCAAGCGAAGGTATTTTAAAATATCGTCGAGCGCCGCACTTGTTTTTATTATGTAATGGGATACCAGTTCGATTCTCGCGCGTGAATGGAGTAATTGTATGTTTTACTCGTTAGAATTAATAATTGGTTTCACACACGCATTGTAATTCATATTTTGAATTCTTGTTACATTAATCAATTTTATAAATCGATATTTTATTCAATGCGTTTTCAAACGTTTAATTGTTTTAGTCATAAGCATTGTTCGATTTGAACTAATAATTATAAAAGGCTGACGTAACTTTCATACATACGGACTTTAACAGAACCAAAATTTAAAAAAAAATATTTTTATTTTATTTTACTTTTCATCATTTTGATTACTATTAGTGTAGATAAAAAGGCAGAAAATTTCTAAACTCAAGTAAGTGCGAAAGCAAAGTATCTTTTTTTACCTTGTGCAGTTGACCTCGTGTTGCTATAACGCTTTGGCCAGGCGTTAGTTTTTTAACTATCCCTCGGGAATAGTACTTTTTTTCTGGATGGAAGGTCCTATGTCCTTTCTGATGTCCCAGACAACGTGTATGCAAAATTTTATGGTGATCGGTTCAGTAGTTTTTGCATGAAAGAATTACAAACATCCATACATCCAAACATACTTTCGCATTTATAATATTAGTATAGATATAGAAGTATAGATTAATATAGATTAGTACGGATGTTGATAATATAGCCTTCTATATGTTAAAGAATTTTTAAAATCGATCTAGTATTTTTGAGTTTATCATTACAAACATACAAATCTTCTCTCTTTATAATATTAGTATAGATTTGCTTTTATGATCCAAGTGATCAAATAAAATGAGCCTAAATGTTCACAGACTATAAATATTTAATATGGCGGCGAGGGTAAACCACCCCTAATTCCGGAATAGCCACAATCGACTAATAAAACGGGTCAAAAATAACTTACGAAACATCAATTTGAGCAACCATTTCTTTAGACCTCTGCTAAATCAGGGCTGCCTATCGTAGACATATATCGTCGTAACCCCACCCGACCGCGCCCCCACTATAAACAATGGCTTATACACACACACCTATTTTCTTTAACATTTGCTTAGAACTGGGCGCGGTGTAGAGCTCTACTAACTCTTGCCGGCGACTTCGTCCGCGCTCTTTTTTCTTAATGAGATGAGAAATATTTTATTCAATCTTTACTGCTTAAATATAATGGTCTGTGCCTGGTTCGTCATATTTTTTTATGATCTAAAATATTTGTTTACAGAAAAAAAAAAGCAATTTTTTTTTCTGGATTAAAGTTACACTATGTGCGTTTTCGTATCCCTGACATGTATATTAACTTGCTGTTATTTCACGGTAAATTAATTTGTATTTTTTTTTATATACTGCCGCCAGACTTATGAATGCGAAAATCAGTGTGCCCTACTATTACCAAATTTGAAAATTCTATGAGACTATACTTTATAAGTAGATCATAGTCATATAGTATGTATGTATATGCCGACACATATACATACATACTATGTTCTTTTCCTAATAAAATAACAAATAGACGAGAATAAAGCACGGAAAAAACATTAATAAAAGTTTGACAAACACAGCATCAATCAAAATTAGAACCAAACGTCATCAAATTCGTTTATATTAATGTTTGTCGAACACATCAAACAAATTGTTTGACGCACGTAAAGTTTGACAAACCGTTTGATCGTCTGCATCGCCCTAAGCGCAATCCACGTCGGTTCTCAAACCATCGGTCAAATAAGCGATAAAAGAATGTAACGGCCTTAAACAAAAATAAACAGATGATCGGGTAAATTAGGGACATAGTTTGCAATAAAGGTGTGTACCGTCGCGCCCTTTCTCTAATGAGGGCGGTTTATGGGGCGCGCTAGCATTTCAACCTTTATTGTCTATGCGCGCGCATTCTACAGTATGCTTTAAAAGAAGTCACTTGTCAAAAGAATGTTCAGTCTGCCACGTGACCTCGACACGAGAGGGTCTCAAACGCGCTTGCTTCACCTTGCGCTTCGTTGTTCTAAAGATCAGTGAATTTTATAATTATTTTCTCTAAATTTGTAACTTTTTTTAAATGTCCACATAACTTACGGCAACGATTTTCCATGGACAATCTGGTAGAGTAGAAGGCCAAATTGTAACTCTAAAACAAGGTTTGTTATTTCATATAATATGTAATTTTATATTAACTTCTATTGGTGAATTTAATTATTTTTTAAATAATTTAAAAAAAAATATTTTTACACAACATACATCTTCTCAACACCACACAATCACTTCTTCGCACAATAAGTCAATATATGATATGAAACGATACAATTATGCATGTTTTTGATTTCCTTTTTTTCTTTAATTTTTTCTTAATATTTTTTTTTCATTTTTTCATACAAAAGCGAAAATAATTTTTAAATAAATTTATTTTTTAATATATTTTACAGTTGAAAAGACGACTGCGTTTTTAATTAAAATTAAATTTGAAACAAATATTGGCAAAATATTTTATATCAATTGTCATTAATAAAAGAAGAAGACACTGTACAAGACTACACGATCAAGTCGAATTTTCTTTTCTTTCGAAAATATTTTTTGTAACAGCCTGTATATAGGTTTTTTACTTAACGTTTTTGAAACTAATACTTTTACTCACTCGAATATTGCTTTTGATTGTATATTTAGTATATATAAGGCTTCGGTTTTTGTAGATATTAAAATTAGGAATCAGGCAACCTTGGGTGTGAATTAGTGATTCATCGCTCACACCTACATCTAATTAGAAGCAGCAATAGTTAGAATTAACGCGTGGGCCATTGCAGTTTTGGAAGTCTACCAACAAGGTTTGCGTTTTCAATTCACGCTTAGCTCATCGAACAGCTTGTTTGTTTTCAATTAGAGTTACGTCAATTTCTGTTCATTTCCTTTCATTTTCATACATTATTTATTTATTTATTTATTTATTCCCCACTCTCTAATTAGTCAATTAGAGCAGTTCTCTGTTGGTGCATCTCATTGCTTGCTTTATTCATATTTTAGTTAAACACTTTGTGGAGAAAAATATTTCGTTTGATTCACTTGATTATTATTTTTTATTTTGAACACTTTTTATAATGTTGAATGTTTAACGGAAATTCGTTTGATTCACTTCATGACTAGTTTGAACTTTTTTTTAAGTGACAGGCAAATGATAGAACTATAACATCTATAGCTGTATAGCTAAAAGAAAGATAAAAAGATAGATTTCCGTATAATGTAACCAGCGTAATTAGAGCTTTATATACGTCGGGTGAATTTGTCCCACATAAAATATTCCCCAGGGTGGCCTCCAAGTCAGCCTTCCATACATACGTAGTTGTATTATTTTATTCTACAAGACATTTTGGATCGAAATAAAATCGATAAAATTCAAAGTATATTATATATTTTTTACACATTTTTATTTTCAAGTAGTGGCAGGGTTAATCCGAGATCAAGGTCTCGCTGTGATCTTGGACCAACACATTACTGCTGATGGTAAAATGCGGGGGGGTTTTAGTGGGTATTCCCGGCGATAAGTCACTATCCCTCTACGACTATCCCCGTCGACGAGGAATAGTGCGTAAAGGTCATTATCCCTCCTAAAAAAAGGGTTCGTTGCGTCTGGTGGGGCAATAAGCACAGAGGCCACCGTGAAGTAACGGCTGTGCTATTGTGTTTCGGTGAGCGAGGAAGGGATGCCAATCCCTTATCCTTAATCCAATTATGGTCGGCAGCGCACTTGCAGCATCTGTGGCGTTGCCTGTATTAAAAGGCGACGGTATTTACTTACAATTAAATTGACAGTCAGCCTGATAAGTCAAGAAAACTATGAATATAAAATATTCGTTGTTGAGTCAAGGTGGACGATTCAATTTGGAAGCTCATTGCTTAAAACTTTTCCGCCCAATCCAATTATCCTATTTTTAATCCTTAACTAGGGTCATGATGATGCTTAAATTAGGTTAATGTTTAAATTTGTTGTAGTTAGTTTCGGTCCATTACGAGAACAATTGGTTAAACATGAGATCATTGCTCCCATTGCTTAAAAATGACTTATGTTATAAAATGATTAAAAACGTTGACTCTTATTTTATTTTATTACTAGACTAGCGACCCGCTCTCGGCTTCGCACGGGTGCATTTTTTTCTTCAAATTATATATAGAAATCGTCCTCGTTTAACTCTCTTTCAATTGGTGAAAATCGCATCAAAATCCGTTCAGTAGTTTTTGAGAAAATCGAGAACATACATATATGTAGACTTTGTTTTATAATATGTATAGATAACTAGGAGTTCTCAATAAAACTAAGTAACAAAAGTATTCAATGAAATGCTGTTATTTCACGGTTAGTCTTGGTTACTGCCGCCAGCACGGTTGCTCAGCATATTATTATGATTGCGAAACGCAGTGTTTCTAATCCTCTAATTGTGATAGAAACAAGAACACAATCACCAAATGCATATATACTGTTAATCGTTATCAAATGAAGTATTCAAAATTCTAAGGTGGCGTTCCGTTCCTAAACTCGTAAACAATTTCAATAACACTTTTCAAGTAACGAGTAAGTATTTCTTTTCAACTATTTTTGGAACTTGTTTCGCTCAATTGAATATCCCTAAATTAATTTTAAGGGTCTTCACTCACCCGTAAGGGTCACTTAAAAGAAAGCCTTCGCAACCCTTCAGTTTTTGATGTGGGTACTTAAATAAATAGGATTTCTCTTTAATACCCCCTTCGCATCACTTTCTGCACATCATAGCCATTTAGTTGGACGGTTTATTGTATTATATTTTTAGAGACGCCAATATAATATACTTTGTAAACTAAGTGACCCGTTTAGGCTCAACACTTCCTGCCCTTTCACTTAACTTTACTTATGATTAACATTACTTTATTATTTAAAACTTTAAATAAATACTTTCTTTACAAGAACTAAGCAAACTTAAATGTGATTTTAAATCTCTACGTGTATATGTATAAATGTTTCGTGTCACATGTTTGACGCCAATGAACACCTAAACTACTGAACCGATTTTTATAAAACTTCGTAACTATGTGTAATTTGGTTCAACTTAAAAGATAAGATAGTTTTCATTTTGAACCCGGGCGAAGCCGGAAACGTGTAGCTAGTTCTTTAATATACTCGTATAATAACGATTTTCTATTCTAATTTAATGTGCTGATGACTCAAAATAATTCGAGTTTGGGAAGGACAAATGTTTGTTTTTCTTACTTTTTCGTTCGCAGTCATTTGGACAGCACGTCTGGTAAACTCTGGTAGCAGTAACCACTCCAATACTGAAGACCACCGCGAAATAACAGCATATGTGCTGTTGTGTTTAGGTACGTGAGTAAGAGTAAGAGTAAGAGTAAGATACGTTACCAGATTCAATTTCCCTATCTCTTTCTAATCCCTTAAACCTACTATGGGCAGCAGCCCACTTACAGCACCAGTGGCATTGCTTATGTTATAGTCGACGGTAGCCCCTATCATCAAGTGGACCGTCAGCCTGTCTGACGACCTTCGCATAAATAAAAGCTTCTAGTTAACTTAGAATATCAATTACCTTACCTTATTCTAAATCCAATTCAAAAACGATTAAGTATACCGTATCTGTCTTTTTCCAACACACACTAATACCCAGTATCAACTTCGTGTGGTTTTATCCGGTGTCAAATTTAACTAGAGCCCTGTCTGTTTTTGGCATGTAAACGGCTTTGCGTATTGACTGGGGTTCTTGGGAGATTGGACGGTACATTTCTTTTCGGGGTTGAGTGACGTCACGGCCCAGAGGGAAATCCCCTCGCGACGTGAAGAGGAATGCAATCTGAATAGCGTTCCATTGCCTTTTATTGGTCTGTATTGTCTTTGGTTTAAGTGATCTTAGTCTATGGCTCTCGTATTAGGGTTACCACCAGTTCGTATTTTATTAGTTCGTTGTATTAGTTCCTGGTCTTTCACCGGCTTTTCTTTTTCGAATTTGTGGCATATACAAAAATTTGAAAAATGTTTATAATTTATAAAATTATTATAAAATAATTATGACATTTGTTATTATACATTATTACATTTATTTCCAAATCATACATATAAATAAAATCGTAAACGAAACATGTCTGTACATTAAATATTTTTTGAAAAAAAAAAAAAAAAAAAAGATTTATATGTTACACGTTAACAAACAATGAATCTATACTTATGTTACCGAGGTAAAAAATAAATTTTATAATTTTTGAATGTTTGCCTGTGGGTTTACGCACAATAATCTCAGAAACGGCTTAACCAAATTAAAAGCGGTTTGTTTCATTGCGATCAGTTTACAAAGAGAAAAGTTAAGTTAATTGAAATATATGCGCTATTCTAGAACCACGTGTACGAATTCAAGGGCACAGTTAGTATTTCAATAAAACTTGATAAAAAATACTGTTTCAGTATATAATTTTATTCTTTACGTATAATTTATTATTAATATCATATGTTTTTTTTTTTAATTTTTAAAAAATGGTCACCCTGTCTTAGGCTAGTATGACGGTACTGAATAGGAATTATACGAGGTCGGCCTCGCATTGAAAGAGGGTTATAAAAGACTCATTGTTTAACCTAATAAGATTGGTTTTCCAAATGAGCTTTTCCAACCCAATCGGAACATTATCACATCACATCACATCACATATCACACACACACACACACACACACACACACACACACACACACACTTGTGCAAAACGTGTCAGGGATCGAACCTGCCTCTTTTTTTTATTAGAGATGGGTTTGCTCTTGGCCTTGTAGCTAAGATGCTAAGGCCTAGCTAAGGCCTATAATGGAGCAAGCTCACCCAGAAGATGCCTATTCACTCCAACTTTGAAAAGATTTAATGGTTATGGGGTTAATGGGTTAATCACTATATGTTTTTAATTAACCAAAAATACTGGGGGAGGCCTATATCAAACAGTGGATGTCTTGCTGCTAAGATGATGAACCAAAAATAAAACTTTATTTTATAAGTAATTGAAGTTGAAGATTTAGCCATCATCTTTATAAAGAATCTTTAACACCTGAGACAACTAGTGGATTTTTTCTCGAAATTCCTGGATTTTATCTCAGATGCTATTTTAGTACTGGTTTTGAATCAAGCCAAATATCAAACGATGGGAAGCTGCCAACGGTTACTTGTCAATTAAAAATGTGTTTTCTTCAACGAAATGTTCCAAACACCTGACGCTCTCGTACAAATTTTAAATATAATATTATAAAGAGGTAAAAACTGTTGGTTTGTACGTAGCAAGTAGGTACTCTTCGAAACTACTCTTCATGAATTCATCAATCATAAAAAAAATCTTTCATTAATAGTTAGAATTTCAGGATGGACATAGGCTAAATATTCCACCATGCACCAGCTATCTAAAAATAAAGATCAAACACTTGGCTAATGTATAATGTCGTCAATATAATTGTCAGGAGTTGTGTCTTTTATTTTTCAACTCAGACGAAGTCGTGGGCTAGTACACCAGCTAGTACAATATTAAGGTCCAAGGGATCGTCTAAAAATATTTAAAATGGCGCCATTGTCAGCGTGGTGGCGCCACCGTCATCACAGCGATAAAGATGTCAGGCGTTATATTACTTTCTTTTTTAACGCGGACGAAGCCGCAAGCACCAGCTAGTCTTAAATATGAAACCAATTTTATATCTGTATTGTAAAATATCCATTGACGGCTGGATGTCGACCTAGCGACCACTAGACGCAGACCTTCCCTAACTACTGTTTTAATATTGCTACGTAGCTCTGCTTTGGGTGGAGGCTGACTGTTATCAAACCCCCACTCGACATAGACCTTATTCTCGTACCCACGCAATATTACAACGCAGCTCAACTTCCAATGGTGGATAGCCTGAATCCAAGTTTATATCCACGTTTCAAAGACCTCCCTCATTTACCTCCGCAATATTATAACGTAGCTCTACCTCTAGTGGTCCCTCGTCTTTTATTTGAGAAGCTTTTTTCTATGTGACCTCGATTGCCACTCCAGTTCGCCTTTGCCTTGACTTCTATGACTTTCTTTAGGTATGTTATATCAATGAATTTTTTATAATTGTGACATATTTTTATTTGCTTCTAAAACATTAATATTTTAAATATTTAAGAAGAATTTAAGATAACTTAAACTTAAGAGTTTAAGTATACCATATAACATATAATATAGTTTTATATAAGGTTGATAGTTGTGTTAAAATCTGTTGAAAGTGTACCATGAATGTATTTTTTTTTTGCAGGTACTGGACAAGCATACACTAAAAGATTAAAAAACACTGTCCTACTCTTTTACTCTCAAGGTATTTTTTTATTATATTAAAATTGAAAATTTCAAAGTACTTATCTAACTATCCGGAATTTTTTTATTGTTTCTATGGTACTCTAGAAAATTCAGAATTCATAGAAAAAATAATTTTCTATAAATTCTGAAATTGCTGCTGCACTTATAATTATATTTTATTATTTTATAATTTGCGCTTTGTTGTTAAAATTCTGGAAATATTTGTAAATGGATAATTTTTTTTTTTTTCATTTTTTCACTATATATCACACATATAAGACATATAAGATTTTCTAATTTTAATTTGGTCATATCTTATACAATTTTAAAATAAGATTATTATTTTTATAAAATAATAAATTAATATAATTAGTTTTTACACACACAAAATGTTTTAAAATTATTCTCGTCTTTATAACCAAATCTTAGTTTCAAATTTTAAAAGCTTAAATTTTTTGGTCTGCATATAATATGCCTCAGCCACAGGACGTCCACTCTTGGACAAAAGTCTTCCCCATAATTTTCCAGTTTGAAATACAATATAATGTATTGTAATAGTAGCCCCATAACATTCTGCAGTCTGGCGACGGAAACCACTCTCTCACAGACCACTGTGAAATATCATCGCGTGTACAGTAAAATTTTAATGCTTGGTCTGCCATTATTTATTGTCCTCAGCCACATACCATCAAATGATATATGGTATTAATAATAATAATAAACATTTTAAAGAGTAAATTATATATTACTAGGCTGTTGCATGCGACTTCGCCCGCGTTTTCTATAAAATATAGCCTATGTTACTCGCTGATAACGTAGCTTTCTATATGTGAAATAATTTTTAAAATCGGTCCAGTAGTTTTTGAGTTTATTCATTACTAGCTGTTGTACGCGGCTTCGACCGCGTAACTTTATAAAATATGGCCTATGTTACTCGCTGATAATATAGCTTCCCAACAGTGAATGAATTTATCAAATATTCAATGCAAACAAACAAACAAATCCTTCCTTTTTATAATATTAATTTATAGTGTATTAATGTATAGACAAACATACAAATACTTATATATTATAAACAGTATAGATTAATTAGTATTATAGATATAGTTTTCAGTAATTTTGTTAAAATTTTACTGCATTTTAAATGTAAAAAAAATCCTTTTATACTTTTATCGGTTCAAAATTCATACTTACCAATTTCACTTTCAAATCGTTTTCGTATCCCACGAGAATTGCTTTTATAAAAATTCCTCTCGAATATCGTATAAAATGGTCTTCGCAGTGAACTAAAATAAATTTTATTTATATTACATTCGCATCATTCTTAAAGTTTATTTTTTTATTCCAGAAAGCTTTTCATTTCGAGCATCAATCTCATTTGGATCTTATCAATCTTTTTTTATATTTAAATACATATAAAACATAATTCAAATCAAATATAATTATAACAGTCGTGCTCGTAGGTAATATAATACTCTTGTATGAAACAAAGAGAGCTATTGTGATAAACTTAATGTTATATGTGTGAAGGAGAAGGACTCAATCTACTTGTTAGAGTGAGACAGATTTATTTTGATATATTCCAACACCAAAATATCACACCAAAATATATTAAATTATCCGTTACACCAAAAATAAAATGTACTATATGTACTATAAAAGGTACGATTATACCTCTAATATGTTTTTCTAAAATCTAATTTTAATTTCCCGAAGAGGTCTACATCTAGCTATAATCCGTAACAAACAGACCACGCCTAATTAATTCTAACCACGCCTAGGATGAGCCAACCTTGTAGCTACAATAGAGTACTTTTTTTATAGTAAAACTAGCTTTTGACCGCGATTTCGACCTCTAAGACGTTAAATTTTTTATTTTAATTTTTAAATGATCGTTCTGAAACATTATTTTCTTTGGATGACAGGAACCCTATGTCCTTTTCTGTACATCTGACAATGTCAATCCAAACGTTATGGTGATCGGTTGAGTAGTTAAGGCGTGAAAGAGTAATAAACAAATAAATTCTTCAGTTTTATTATATTAGTAAGTAAGATATGCATCTTTTATACATGCTTTTATACCATTTTGTTAATTTGTGCTGGCAAGACCAACAAATACACTCGTTTTATGTAATGACTTTTTCAAAGAAATAAGAAATGTATTAATTTAAAAAAAAAAAAAAAAAACTTACTACATGAGAGTATGAAGCGTACATACCGTTCGCACGGCGCATAGCAACTTTGAAATTCTGCCAAAAAATATTAATCTTTCGCTCCCAAAATACATTTAATGCGAGATCGATCCGTGGCGTTTACATCGGCTCTGTTGTGTGGTTCAAACTATAGGTGTTGGCGTCTAGGACCACTCTGAATAATAATAACGTGATTCTAATAATATTTCTCCTCCGTCTTTTTTTATTTAAATTTGTTTTTTATTAACATTAATTATGTACAAATGAATTTTGATATATTTTCTTTGGTCTCTTTGAAGGTTAGGCTTAGAAAAGACGCTATGTACTAGGAACGCGTGACATACGCGGCAATGCTGCGCTGCCAAATTCGAGAGGGTCAACGGTTATCGATGTTTTGAGACGGATCAAATACGCCTATCTAACTACACAGTGTCGCTTATGTGAACTCGCGTTATTTGAACTCATGGTCATGGCTACAAGCATGCATAGAGTGGTCTGGCGCTTCCGTGGCTTAAATTTACACACAAATCTTTGGAAGTCAATCAATACTAATATATTCATAGGGCCGTGAATCAAATTGCACAATGAGAAACCTTAATCTCTTGTTAAAAAGCTCCACAACCGATATTATAAGTAACTAGCTGGTGTCCGCGTTGAACAATAAAAAATATATAAGCAATATAACGCTTGACCTCTTGTTGCTATAACACTTAGGCCAGGTGTTAATTTTTTATTTTAGATGATCCTTCGGGATATTATTGTTATATATATTGCACAAATTATATGTATATTATATTATTGCACACTTATATATTATGTTATAGAAATGCTAAAACAATATCAGAGTAGGCTTTTTATTTTTAATTTTATTCTTTTAGTTTGCTTTCTTAATTAATATTTAAATAAAAAAGTATAACAAAAACTATTAAAACGGTTAAATTAAATTAATTAATTACAGGAGTAAATAATTAAGTATTAATTAAATTATGAATAAAAATATTTCCAAATAAATTGTTCCCCGCTCTCCACTTATCACTTGTACCACACACAAAGTATGCCGAAGCTATACATGTCTGGCGCGTGTCCGTCAGATCGTCTTCACTACAGATTTACTGCAAAATTGCGTACAGTCGACTGCTTTTTAACATATACCATCTGTTACAACTTTCGCGCGATTACAAACCTTATTTCATACCTTATAATGAATAAAATCGCATCAGATCAACCAGGAATGTTACTTGGAAACTGTACATTGCGAACTGTGGAATATATGTTATATATTAATGGAGAATTTTTAAGATAAACATTGTGGTTGCTTGTTTCATCATGTGGATTTGTCTGAAGAGGTTTAGGTTAACTCCATATTTTTATAGTTTATAGGTATCTATTATAGGTGCTTTAATTAATAATAAATATTGAAACATAATTTATTATTAATTATAAAACACTAACTGTTGCACGCGACTTCGTCCGAGTAATTTTATAAAATATAGCCTGTGTTACTCGCTGATAACGTAGCTCTATAGGTGAAATAATTATTTAAAATCGGTCCAGTAGTTTTTGACTTTATTCATTACAAACATACAAAATCTTCTCTCTTTATAATATTAGTATAGATATTCAATATTATTGATCATTTTTGATTAAATTTAATAATTTCAGTACACAAATCTACACAATTTAATATTACACAAATCCACTTTTCAAATATATATTAGGTAACTAGAATTATTTTTAACAGCAAATGTATAGTGAAGTATTTAAGCCACTAACTTAATTATAAACAAAGTAACTGTATGCTTAGAATTTTTGACGTGATTGCGTATTTAAGTTTGCCTTCATAGTGGGATGCAATTCAGAACAGTGAATACAGTTTCATCATCATCTATGATCTACATCGAAAATTTAATTACACCACTCTATAGATAAAGGATCAAAGAATTCATATAGTATATATTATGTTATATTCGAATTCGTTGGATATATACATATTAAATACGCTCAAAGAAAATATTACTCGTACACGTATTCATATAAAACAGACGGCCGTGTCCACGACACAGTCACATCCCTTTATAGACAAGTTAAAGGGGTGGTTACTGCCGCCAGACGAGATACCCCGTTATCGACTGTAAAACGTAAGCACATAGTAAAAAAAAAAAAAAAAAATTAGATATGAAAAAAAAATACAAAAAAAAAATAACAAATTTAAATAAATTAAATAAACTTTTACGCAGTTTATTTAATTTGAATTTGTTATTATATTTTGACAAGCAAAATGTCGGGTTTCATTTCAAATTTAATTTTCAATTAACTTAATAATTATACCAACTAACCTATAAGAGTAATTCACAAATGACCTAATTATGTCAAACCGCTTTTCCGGAGTCTGACATACATATATGTATATTATTATTATAAGAAATATTTTATACTAGCTGTTCCCGTTGATGGCCCGCGACTTTGTACGCGCTGTGATTTTTCGTAAGGTGTGGTTACTGCCGCCAGAAGGGCTGCACAAATGACTGCCACAACTTTTAAACAATAAGCCTGACGAATTTCTCGTAGGTATCCCTATTGTTAAACTTCTTAAACTAACTTGTTAAACTTCTAGACATCTAGGCTTCTAGACTTCCACCTAATACACTATGATCAATAAACTATTTAGAACTAGCTCGTGCCCGCGACTTTGTCTGCGTTGAAAAATGAAAAGTGAAATACCTAAATAACGCGTGGCATCTTTATCGCCTTGACGACGACGGTGGCGTCAACACAGCGACAGTGGCGCCAGTTTTTTTTTATATTTTTAGACGATTCATCGGGAACCTAACACTTTTCCACGATTAAAAAGTTCTATATTTTAATCTAGGTACTGAACTATCAGTGTGCCAAATTTCATCCAAACTCATTCAGTAGTTTTTACGTGAAAGAGTAACAAACATACATGATATACACATTAGTGTGTCCCAGGCTATAAGGGCAAATTTTTTTTTTGCGAATGGAGTTACGCATACCCCTTATTTTTTTTCCATTTGACCCTAATGACTTAAATAATAAATATTATGGCGATCGGATAATGATAACCCGTGCCGACTTGATGTCAAACTTTAAATGAAAAGTTAGTATGGAAGCCATAGAGAGGTTGTAGAACTTAATACGTATTTCAGTAAATGAAACACTGTTTTACCCGTATATAATATTTATTAAGTATTAATCGTTAAAAGAAGATTATTTACTAAATTTTCTTTTTAAGGTTTGCTTTTTGCAATCCGGATATACCTGTCTGTGTTCTTGTACGCAACGTAATAAAAATTGCTTTTGTTCCTCTTCCACAGTAATTAAGCCATGGAAGTCTTGCATTAACTTAACCGCTCTTTCAGCCGTATCGTTAACTGCTCTCAGTGCCAGCACCTTTTTCTTAGCATGTTGAAACGAGGTATTATTCGACCATGAAGCAGGACACTCGTTGAGGAAACTGTCATCAATTTTGAGTCGATTGAATACAGCCTTACTTTTGATTGACACAAAATCTGTATCCTTTCGGGATCAACATTTTTCCAGTTTTCTCGGAACTTTTTAAACAGTGGAATGTCAGGGCTCGTAGTGACTTGGCTAATTTTGGCTTCAAACACACCTTTTAATACCAACTCGTAGACGTGATGGCGGCAAGCAAAAACGAGCATTTCTCTATTCATTTTCTGTTCGAGAAGCACACAGGCACCATTAATACGACCTGTATTGGAAGCAGTGGTATCACAACAGAGAATCTGCACTTTATCTTCAAGATTCCAATCAATCATAGCGTTCCAAACTGCCTGTGCCTGTTCGTTTCCTGAAGAGTTCTCTAATTTTGGCACAGCGATGAGTTGTTCTTTATGATCGTACGAAATAACTATCGGTAAACGTTCTTCTTTAGATTTTCGTGCATCTAAAGCTGGTAAGAGTTTGCCATCCCAGTGGACAGTTACAGTATCCGGTACCTCGTTTTGAAAATCAACTTTTATAGCTTCTGCGCGCTCTTTTCGCTTTTCTGTACGAATTCTTTGAATTGAGGACTTACTTATAGGATATTCGTCAGTGTTATGTCCAAGCGCTTCAATAGTTGCTTCATTAATAAATACAGAATTTCGCATACTTAACTGACACCTATCTAAAGCTGCCACTAATTTCGGAGTTATGAAATTTTTCCTCATAGAAGTGTTAGACTGTTTGCTCTCGGTAAAGGTGGGCAAGTTTTCTTGCAAATCCATTATTTCAGATTCAAAAGACGAATTTTCTTGTAGTGGTTCATAAGAAGGTGATGAAGGAGTTAAGGATGACAGATATTTATCACGTCGCTTTTGCTCTTCAATGTTTCTAACGTAGGCCTTTTCCTCCTTTTCGGCCAGTTTTTTATCCACTCCAGCTAAGTGACCAGGCCGACCTGGCTCCCTCTGGCGCTGCAGGAAGATTTTATCTTCATTAATCCTCATTAAATTAAGGGCATCGGCGTGTGCAAGATCAAACAAATCATTTAAGTTTGAAATAAATTCTCGCCGACGCTGCACAAACACGCCTTGAGTTTTATTTGCATTTTTTTGCAAATCTCTCCAAACTTGATACAAGTTAACTAGTTTTTTAACACAGTTTGGTAAAGACTTAGTTGGTATACGTGCCTTTTCCCAGTAAATAATGCACTCACGAATAGTAAGATTGGCGCTTTCATTGACACTTAAATTAACTTCTCGAATATTATAGAACAGAACTGCCAGTACCTGTCCATTAGAGGGGAGTTTAGAACCGGTAATTTGATGTTTTACGTCCCCTATTAAAAATATCCCCTTTTTAGAACTGCGTAACTCCATTGACATGTTGACTGAATGAAAACAATGCGTTTACTAATCAAACAAACAAGCAACAACAAGCACATCAATACGTTGGCTCCCGCGCGCCTTAGTAAACAAGTACCGACATGTTTCGATGCAAGTCGGCACGGGTTGCCGTGGTTCTAAATACGTGAAACTTTATTTATAATACCTTTGACATCATTGAAACAAAATAAGAGGGTATGCGTTGGAAAAAAAATACTTTTATTTTTTTGGGACACCCTAATACACATCCATGCATTTTTACTTTAATAAAAAAAAAAAAAATTAAAAACAATGAGTGTATTTTTAAATTATTATTCCCGTCGCGTCGGAATCTCCATGGGCATAGTAGTAAATTAATAAAGTCGCAAATTAAAAGAACTGGGTCATGGCAATTATGGTGAAAAGTGGGTCGTTTTTATTTGCCAGACACTGTAATGCTGTTAAAAATTGTGCCTCCTCATTTGCATTTTCTCCTAACGGCAAACCTAGCACGCGATACCTAAATTTATTTTCAAATTCCACTACTAAAACGAACATAGTTTTCGACTCTTTTGTCACCAAAGACCCACCAAAGACTCTTAACTTTCAAAACTAGATTGAATATAATTGTCATTCATCTGAATAGTATGGGAGCGTCTAATTTGAATTAGACAAAATCTGATTAGGATTTTGGGTGTTTGTGGCAAAAATTTTAACTTCTTATTTCTTCATTTGAATTAAATTATAAATAATTACTTTAATTAATAATATAAAATATACCTTCACTTAAAAAAAACAAATACATTTAAATTGTCCATTTGTGTTCAATTTACATTTCAGTTTAAACTGGATACAGCCATTTTATATTACACCTAATATATTTTAAAAACAAAGATCGCCCAGATGGTATTTGATTGATGGATAATGATAATAATATGGATTTGATTATTTGATGATAATAGATAAGAAAGAGATCGAAGAGTAGGCTCTAGCAATTATACTCGCTTACTGGAACACGCCAAAAAACGTGGTTTTATGTCATGATAGTCTTATGTAAGAGAGTGGTTACTGTCACCACACGGCTGTCTAGTTTATGCTTGCCACCAATAAGTTCTGATACCTGAAAAAAAAATGTGAACCAATAAAATGGGGTGTGGTTTTACGTGAATACTTGTAACGTAACGAGTAACATTTTCTTTAAGCGTATTTAATATGTATATATCCAACGAATTCGAATATAGCATATATACCAAATTATTCTTTGATCCTTTAGATATCGAGTAGTGTTATTAAGTTTTAGTAGTTGATGATAGATTATGTAGCTACAGCATCAAACTTTTCTAAATTTCCTCCCACTATGAAAGCAAAAAAGAATTAATCACGTCAAAGTAAACGAGGTATAAGCTACTAAATAGATATTTATAGTCTACTGGTAACGTGAATAAACGTGACTAAAAGACTGAGGAAAACTTTACATGAAACACATAAAAATCTTTTTAAGTATTACATGCAAAATTTCAGTACAGTTTAACTGATCAACGTGAAAGTTTATACATATATTGTATTTTTTCATAGAAAAAGTTTTTATGCTATCAAATTTCAAGGCGGACGAAACCGCGGTGGACAGCTAGTTATAACATCAAAATGAACATGACTAAATTGAACCCATTAATCCACCGAAACCCATCATGGTTAATAATTTAACTAACATTTAATTAAATCAAAGATCACCAGTTTTTACGTTCAAGAAATACAGAAATACATAAAGTTTTTATGCTATCAAATTTCAAGGCGGACAAAATCGCGGTTGACAGCTAGCTATAACATCATAATGAACATGACTAACCGAAACCCATCATGGTTAATAAACTTTAATTAACATTTATTTAAATCGAGGTCACCTGTTTTTACGTTCAAGAAATACAGAATTACAGAAAGTTTTTATGCTATCAAATTTTAAGGCGGACGAAACCGCGATGGGCAGCTAGCTATAACATCAAATTGAACACGACTAAATTGAACCCATTAATCCACCGAAACCCATCATGGTTAATAAACTTTAACTAACATTTAATTAAATCGAGGTCACCAGTTTTTACGTTCATGATTGGTGAGATAATAGTAAGTGGATGAAATGGACTACGGTTATTGGCTAATTCAATTAAGCGGACACAAGGTATCGGTCACGCGACGGGGCGCGGCATAGTCCCGGAGCTAACCGCAATATACCGCATGTTATTTCTGTCAAGAAACACAGCCGTCCTTCCATTGCTATCTAATCATTTTAGCCTTAATAAAATAATAGTTTAGTTAACCTCAATATCTGCCTTTAGTTGATTGGAATTGCGCGGGGTTGCGGTTTCATTTTTATACCCTTAAATATAGACTTTAAATTACAAAGGCAAAACCTAAGTCAAATTATAATAGAAATGAGAAACAAATTTATTACACCCCCGCCCGACGCAAAAACGGGTGTTTATATGTTTGGCGTGTGTGACTGTGTCTGTGTATGTGTATGTATGTGGAATCGTAGCTCCTAAACGGATGGACCGATTTTGATCCGGCTTTTTTTGTTTAAAAGGTGACGTGATCGAGATGGTTCTTAGCTATAATTTATGAAGACCTGTTCAGGCATTTGAAGACAATCAGCCCATTTCGTAGTTGACGAAATGATTTCACTAACTTCCACGGGTTCGATTGATGTGAAATTTTGTATACTGTTTAGTATTTCCATTACATGGTAACCTTGATCTGATGCTGCAGCATCAAGTAGTCTGCGGACACCCAATTCCTTAGCAACTTATAGCAGATATAGCGTGTTTAGGCTCAATATAAAGTCGGAGGTTGTTTATAATTTTAATTATAGCTATTTTTTTGAAATTGGAAGCAATAGATATTTTGGTGAGTATAAGTATTATAGGTAAAAAAAAAAAAAAAATATAATCACACATACCATACAGTACCATCTAGTTCCACATTAAGCAACTAATGTTTGTATTATGGATACCAGAAAGTTGATATAATACATAGATTACTATACATACATATTATAAACACAAAACATCAGGTACAAAGGTAAAATGTTTTTTAACACATAAACATTTGCCCTTAGCTAGCGGGATTCGAACCCGCGACCGTTTGGTTAATAGCTAGGGTTACTAGCCACTAGTGATGTGCCGGATCGTTAAAAATGTTGATCTGCGGATACGGATACGGATCTTAACTTTCTTACTCAATCAGTGTCGCCGTCACTTGACACTTGCATTATAAAGGTGCCATATGTTTGATTTTTATTTTTTTGTGCGACAATCATGCAATCGGTTCTAAACTATAAACAGATGTTTTGTGAGCTTTTATTGACATGTAAGGCCAGTCCTTCCAATGAGGGGCACGCCTTTAATTTAATTTTATTTTTTCACCAAATGTGGTAGCGCTTAAGCCTTTTGACCTTTCGTGTTTCGCCCAGCTCCACGGCTAGGGCGTTGACATGCCCGACTATTCTTGTCCTATACGCCTTATGTTTGATTTTAAGTAATAAAAAATAATCTGAATGGAATTTAATATTTTTTCATTGCTAGCAAATCACCTATGTGTAGAATATCAGCTACAAATTATAAATTAATAAGGGAAAAGATCCGTAAAATGATTCGCCAAAAAGTAACGGATGCGGATCTTTCTTCTCCCTCGGATATCCGCGGATACGGATACAGATATCCGGCACATCACTACTAGCCACTAGACCAAACGTGTCGTCAAAAAGTCTACATTTCTAACTCACACGAAACACCATCGCATGTCATTGTAAAATTACTATATTTTTATTAACTTGTATACTCGTCTGATTCTAGTAAGTACTATTACTCGTACAAAGCATTCGTATTTATGTGAGAATACGACATGTGGGTTATTCCATTAATTTTGGAGACACACTATGATATTAATTACGACAGCTGTTATTTTACCTGACAATTTAATGTGGGAATGTATGTTTGTTTCAGTATTAAAAAAAATTCTCACATTATTTGCCAGAAAAAAATATATGTAAAGAACAAATTTCTTCGGTAAGTAAACTAGACAGCGGTCCACTCCAAATAATGGTAGGTGATTTCTATTGACAGAAGCAACTCAATATTGTATGCAAGAGTGCTTATAATCCTTATACTCGTATAGGATAAAGGATAAGGTATAAGGAGAGATCAGGGAAATTGACGCTGGATTTAAAAAAAATAGAAGATACTGCGTACTGCGTAACGCAGTCAAAATCTTAGCAGCCTCTCGCGCCAGCAGCGATCATCACCTCAATGAAGACCACCATGAAATAACAGCATGCGTGCTTTTGTGTTTCTGTGATTAAGGGATGGCATACCATCCTTATCCTTAATCCTTCCATAGTCGAACATGCATATGGCGTTGCTTGTGTTAGAGGCGACGGTATCCTATCATATAGTGGAATGTCAGCCTGTCTGTCGACCTTAACATAAACATAATAATAATATATAAGATAATATACATTGTAATAAAGATTTTGTATGGAAAATTGTCAAAAAAATATGTCAACTGTCAAATTAACAATTTTCCATATAAAGTTTTATACTCTCGCTAAAAAATCAAATAAAATAATAATTTACTACTAGATAGATTTTGATAATCCTTTACAGTAATATAGCGTACATAGATTTTATTTAAATACATTAATTTAATTACACACGATACAAGCATAGCTTAGTGTGGGGGTCAACGATAACTTGTGTGCAGTGTATTTTAATTGTTTGGAAATAAATTATTATTATTATTATTATTATTATTAATTAAATATTCTATAAATAAATTTCTAAAAAAATAATACCTAATATAAATCTTTTATTAATATTCACTAAATTATCAATCTTATTTAAAATAAAATCTAATCCTAAGTTATATATATTTACACACTATATAATATAAAGCTTCGGTTCCTTGTATGGCAATTCTAATCTGTTGACCGAGATAATAGTCAGCTTTAGAATCGCTGGTTATATTGACGAAACGTTTTGATAAGATATTTAAAAAAATTAAGCGCTTTAGGACCCCACGGACCATATTATATAATTAACAATATAAGATATTTTATTTAAAATAATCCCACATATTAATATTATAATAAACTGTGTGGTTAAGTTGGTCCAAGCCCAAACTCCGACAAGTATGACACTGGAGATAGATTGATGGGTCACAGCTTGTGCCAAAATCAACAGAGCACAAATCGAATCCATTAAATTGATAGAGCGGTAACCGGGTACGATATATCGCCTGTGGAAAAATATTATATCATTCATATTATGAACGTCACCGACTGTTATTTAATCTACACTTAAACGAGCAAATTGCTTTGTCTGTCTGATTTTAATGAATTTTATTAGGGAGAGATAGCTTGTGTTACAGAACACAACAGTCAAAATCTCTTATGAACTCTTATGAACAAAAGAAACTCTTATGATCGTCATTATAATTTTAAATTTACCAGGGTTTGAAAAAAAGCCAAGATGATGACGATCCTTAGAAGAAACCCCGAAAGAAACTCAGAAAACCATTTTTTTTTGTCATCTTTAAAATAATAAATAAACAATAATTTCAATTAATTATAAACAAAATCAATTAATTATAAAAAAAAAACTCAAGTTTTTTTATGTTAAAGAGTGTCAGGCAGGGTGGCGGTGCACTTAAGTACGTAGCTGGAGGACCGTAGTCTATAAACGCGAGCAATACCAAGGTATTTCAAGTGCACTGCCAACCTGGATAGAGAATAAGTATAGGGATACGACAGGGATAGGGAAATAAGCTCCGAAATCCTTTTCCTTCTCGCGCGGAAACAAATTAAATCCGCGCGGAAATCTCCTGCAATCCTCCTGTGGATACTTCCGCCACACGAGAACTGACCGTATAGGACCGTAAAATTCACTATAAAAATTCGTTAGCTCAATAAAACCGTTGAAAATTATTACTAATTTAATTTAATACTAGCTTTTGTCCGCGACTTCGTCTGTACTCCTGTGGCACGCACTCCGTTTCTGTTGAAAAATTTGTTCAGGCTTAATTGCTCACATATTTTTGTCAGTAAATGTTTACATTCATGTCATTTTATTATTATCATTTTTATTTACATTTTGTCATTTTTAAGTAGAAAAAGTTTGTTGTTAATTGTGTTTTACTAAAACCTTAACTATTATTTAAAATACTATTAATTTTACTAATTTTAATTTTAAGTGTCGCGTATTCAAAAACAGTTGGAAACTACGTAATATACGTTAATAATTTTTATTTACAAGAAAAAAAAATTACGTAAATGTGCCTAGTTTCTCCACCCACCGATTAATACAATAAAACAGTTCGTATTTTATCACCGCATTTATTCCTACATAATAAAACTTAGGGCCTCATGTTTTAAACAGAACGGTGTTGTATTTCCGAACGTCATTTATCATGGCGGACTGTCCCGCCCGCTTTAATTGACAGCTGTCAAATCGTAAGCTTTTTCGCGCCATTTTATGCGCCACCATGTTTGCTTGTTGTGGCGACATAATGATGGTGAGATTCCAGATATTGTTTTATGTTTACGATTTGATTTCGGTTTCCGATAAACTATCTACTATTTTTACGACATACCATTTTTGGATGTTAACTAACTTAGTATGTGAGGTTGTTATTTTGTTTACCTAATGTAAGTATTTGTTATGTAATGTTGTTAGCATTATTAGGTATCTAACCCATCATTTGTCAAAGACTTGTATTTTTTTTGGCAACGATATTAAACTATGAGGCCTATACTTGATTTATGTCAGCGAGTACATACATACATGCTAACGTAAAATGAAAGAGGTGCTGTTTTTTATCAATTATTATTTTAAGACTGAAATGACAGAATGGCAATTAGCCTGTTTCTATTTTTACAACATGATTTTTATAATAAAACTCATTTATTTATTACATTAAAATGTGTAAGTAAATTAGAAAAAAAAAGAAAAGTAAATCAATTAAATACAAATATTTGTATTGTCCTTGTTTAAATTGTTAATTATTTATTAAAATTGCAAACAAAATCAAAATTATATAGTTCAGAAAATGCAGTTAAGTACCTATCTATATATAGCCTAAATAAACTTACGTCTATTTATAATTTCATATTATTTTTTATGTACTTATTATTAATGTACTTAGTTGTAAGTTCTAGTTTATTTATTTTTGTATAATTTGTCCCAAATGAGATGGTAGCTACTCAAGATGTATAAATAGAATCGTATTTAGAAGAAAGAAGATTTAATAAGAAAATATAGAAGAAAGAAAAAAAGAAGACTAGTCTGTTACACTGATGGGCCTGAATTTGTTGCTCTAACCTGTACTTTTGACTAGGTGAGCAAACTTTCAGGTGTGTTAGTGACGACTTTACTAGAGTACTGAAGAAAGCTGTCATTCGAAGAAGATTTGAAGAAGTATTGTATACTAGCTGGTGCTCCGCGTTGAAAATAAAAAAAAATCAATATAAAGCTTGACCTCGTGTTGCTATAACACTTTGGTCAGGCTTTAGTTTTTTATTTTTTATTAATCCCTCGGGAATAGTCCTTTTTTTCTGGATGAAAGGTACCCTATGTCCTCTCTGGTGTCACAGACAACGTGTATGCAAAATTTCATATTGATCGGTTCAGTAATTTTTGCGTGAAAGAGTTACAAACATCCATACATCCAAACATACTTTCGCATTTATAATATTAGTAATATAGATTACCTATGTATATTTTTTTCCTAGCATATTAGCCCCATACTTAGTCACTAGAATCTGAACCTATCCAATAAAGATTTTTTTTTCATAACAAATTGCTACATTATTCCTACTTTAAAGTCCATTCCTCGAGTCCATTTGTAGATTGTCTTTTAAATATGAAAGCATACACTTTTATGTACAATAATAAAAACCCAAGCCATATTGAAGTCTCACTTTAATGTAAATTGAAAACGGTGCTGAAGAAACCATTATTTTTAAAGTGCTATTACTCATGTTATAATTTACTTGATAAAGCTGTTTGGAATTGATTACTGAACATTTATCTATTGTATAGGCACTGACTGGATTAGTATCTTCTTTAAAAAGAGCGTTGAATGAGGAAAGTTTGTGCATATAATTTGCAGCAAAATTATATACACAAACTTATTTGTGTTTATTGATTGAACAAACGGCGTAATCTGAGCCAATAAAAGCTATACTATTTGTAAACGTCTTCGCTTATTTTGTTAGGTACTTCCCCGGTAACAACTTGTCTCTCTGTGTCATCCGTGACCTGACTTTGTAAACTCAGCCTTATTTACATTAGAAAGAGCACGAGTACATTGAAATCAGGTCAAAGAGGCGATAAAATGCGCAGAAGTCATAATAATTTTATATTTTCATTCATAATGTGTCTACACGTGGCGGTTATGAGGTACCCTATTGTTATAAGATTTTATTATATCGCATCAAAGAATAATATTTATATAACAAATATTTTGTTTAATTTTTGACGTAGTGGCAGTCATTTGGGCATTTAGATTTTGATTTCGCAGTCATTTGGACATCCCGACAGGCGGCAGTAACCACTCCCTTACAGAAGACCGCCTTGAAATAACAGCACGTGTGCTGTTGTGTTTCGGTGAGTCAGTAAGGGATGCCAAAGCCCATTTTCTCTATTCCTTCCCAATCCCTTATCCTTAATCCTACTATGGTCGGCAGTGTACTTGCAGTACCAGTGGCGTTGCTTGTGTTATAGGCGTCGATCGACTATAATACTAGAGATACACAGTTCTCATACAAAACAATACCCAATAAAATATTGTATCAAATATTTACATCTATTACAAACTATATAAGAAAAAGTCTTAAAATGTAATACAGGTTTTACAAAATGAAATTTATACACTGAGGTCGTAATAAAGGAGCACTTTGGCGTGTTTGCGGTTGAACGGATCTAATTATACTAATACAAAAGCGCACACAAATGTTCATTTGCTGAGGACGTTTTTTGTAGCTGATTGTGTATCTAGTATTATAGTCGATCGACGGTTATAGGCGGCTGTAGCCACCTACCCTACCATCAAGTGGACCGTCAGCCTGTCTGTCAAATATAACATAAAAAAAACGCCTCCACAGTGGAAGGCAATTCATGAAAATGATGATAACAAAATTGGGTACATAATTTTTTTTAACACATAACAAAAATGGGCGCAGACAAATTTTGCGCTAGTTAACTAGTTAAAAGCTAGTTTTTCATAAAAAAAAATTATCCAAGGAACTTAAGCAGACGTGTAACCATAAAGTTAATAAAAAAGTACTGCTTGTACTGCTTGTCTTGTAGAAATTTGTTACAAAAACTAAATGGTCTCACCCAGCACTACCATGGGAACCGAGACAATTTCAATCTGCATCAAATGCCTCCCCTTAGTGAGGGTAACCTCATTACCCTACCTGATGGCTTATAAAAATCAATGACCCCAAAGATACGGTCATCTCTGGGTGTTTCCACTAATAGGCAGTTTTATAAAAATGCTAGATGTCACTTCTGCGAAGTGGTTGTTTTATGATCTAGGGGGACAATTTACGAACGTTATTGCTCTGGTTTTTCGCCCTCAACGTTTTCTCATAAGGGTGGAAAATGGCGGTATAAAAGTACCCGCAGGAATTTCTTAATAACAAGTAGTCAGACCAAAAATATTCTGGGAATACAAATTGATAGTTTATACGTAAGATTTTTATCTTAATTTAAACGTCTGCTATATTTTGTAGTGGCAGGGAACACTGCGTTTCACAGTGAGCCCGTTTGGCCGCAGTAACCATCGTATTTTAAAAATGCACATATTTAAAAATCAATGCATAAAGTTAAACTATTAAAAATTAAAATATATGCAGGAGATAAAAGTAATAAAACTTCTTTAAGTTAAGTTCTTCTTAAGTTGATAATAAATAAAATTGAGTGTGAATTGTTTAAAATGGTGTAATCGCCAGTCGGTAGCTTCAACTAGCTGGTCACCAATGTCTCTGTCCATTTTGAACTTTATTTCTTGAGCAGTAAATGATGTATTTACTTGCATGCTCCTAGATTCAAATCAAAATCAAATCATTTATTAACCTGTACATGGGTGTACTCGTAAAACCAGATATTACAAATATTAATCTCTTAGATTAAAATCTCTTAGAGTTCATAACATTAATCTTTCATAACATATTAATAGAAGATGCATTGCGTTTGAAATAAATAATTATATTTATCAATTTCGAGAATTTCGTTCGATAAACAGTAGTTTTTTACATCAAGCCGTTTCCTGCGAAGCCCTTTAGAGTCTTTAGGTCGTCTTGTCCTAATTCGCTAATAAAATAATTAAGTACTTACATATATGTTCAATTGACGTTTAACTCTTTTCTAAAATCACAAAACATAGGTACATATTTAGTGTGCCTATGTCTGAGCTAGGATGATGTCACTGTATATTGTAATCGCTTGCATACATACTCACACGTATACGAACTAACAATAGACAAAGTGTAAAGAGGCAGTTGGGAATCTTCGTATGGCTACTATTATGGCTATGACTGCCATTCTCTGACGTCGAAAAGCGATTTTGTAAATCTTATTTCGAATAAAAATGTTTTGGATTTGAATTTGAATTTGACTATGGTTTATTATTCTTTGGTATGGCTAAATATCAGAAGGATGCCAATTTTAGTAGCACCTCCAATACATATATGTAATATACCGTTGGATACCTATTTTTGATCTGAACAAAAGATAATATGGCGCCTAGATCCAAATGTCAGTGCGTTCAGAGTTATCCTGTACTAAACTAAAAATAATATTTTACCACGTTCATACATTTCCTGGCATATCCGGTCTTATGCAAAATGACAAAGTTTCCTCTTGACTTTAGTAAAGAATAATAAATATAAAAAAAAAATTGAAACTCCTGTATGAGTCCTGTCTGCGCTCCTAATAATATTTGTAGTAGTGTCCCGCGGTTTCACCTGTTTAAAACTCATTACTTCGTTATCACTTAGTATTCTTTCTAACTTTTTTCTTTTTTGGTTTGTTTCTCAATATCATAGAGTCCTTACTTTTAGCCTTCCTAACTATAAGGTTTGCCCTTGTCGTTGCCCTTTTGTCACAGGTGACGAAACAAAATTCAAACTAGTAAACAATTATTAAACAGGTGACGAACAATTATTAAAATATTTGTTTAGTTCAAGGCTTTGTGGAGACGTGCTTTCATCTCAAATTGACTTTTTTTTTGGAATATGACTAAGCTTGCTTTTGGATGAAAGTGCGTCTCTTTTCTTCTTTTCTGTCATCTTCTTTTGTTTTGTTCTGTAATGTGTAGGCAACACTGGTTTGTTTGGACATGCTGTGTACACGTGTTTTGGGCCTCTGTCTAATTCACTGCAATGTAATCATATCTATTCAATGTATTTAATGACAGCGTCCTGTTTTGTGTACCTTATTAAATAAAAATAATAATAATAATAATAATAAAACTAGTGTTAATGAAGCTGAGAAAGAGTCCTCCAAGAAATAGTAACATTCTGCTCTCGCTTTCTGAAGCGTACAGTATCATGTTCTTATTTCAAATAATATTTTGGGGGCATAAAATTAGTCGTGCTCTTTCACTTTGATTACTGTCCTGGTCTTAATACTGTGCAAAAGTCACAGGAAACACAGTTAAATCGGTTCTGCCTTGCTTTTGTATTAGCACAGTTTGCTATTATTTTAACTGCGCTCTTTTGTTTGCTTTCGGTCTGCTCGTGCGCACTAATATTTTAAATGTGAAAGTAAATCTGTCTGCCTGTTTGTTACCTTTTCACGCCTTAACTACTCATCCGATCATCATGAAATTTTGCTTACACGTTGATAGGACATAGAGTATAACAACAACGAATATGTCAGGCATTATGTTGCTCATATATTTTGTCCGTTATATTTATTATTATCAACGCGAACGAAGTCGTGAACACCAGCTATTGTTACTTAAATGGTTAATAGTGTTTTGAAAAATACGAACTTTCCTGTGACTAAGTACTTGCTTGTGTTCAATTTTATTGTCGAAAAACTTATATGGGTACATATTTTTGTTTTATTACTAGTAACTGTTTTTTTGTGATGCATAGAATTTTATATATATTATATAGTTCTAGTTCACATTGTGGTCTTAGCAATAAATTACTTTGCTGAATTATTTTCGACCCTATTTTGCTATTAGTCTTAAACAGCGTCTATAAAAGAAATACCCAAAATCTCTTTTCATGTATGACATTTGATTGGGTTATATTGTTGGTGTTATGGAAATGGGTTGGTCTTGGACTGTCTAGAACACAATCTGACTACATTTGATTTTTGAGTAGAGAGCTTAAATTGACTACTACATAATAAGTCGAGCACTCAAATCTACTATGACACAAATTAACTAGTACCGAAAATATCTAGAACACATTTCGCCTATTGTTGTGTTTTGTTTTTGAATGTACAGGCGAGGACTAAAATTTATATCATAAATTTTAGATATATTATGTTAAATCATTTGGACAGCAAATTAAATTAAAAAGGAAAGTCACTCCGGAAGTTAAATAACTTCACGATATTAAAATTAATTGGGTACTTCTTTTTAAAGCTCTTTTTATGACTTTATAGCTGTTATAAAGTCGATTGGTGCAATTTTTTTTATTTTTATTTTTTTTATTAATTTTGTTAACTCTCGACCGTATCTTCTATTAAAAATAATATATTTCTTTTTCTTGTTCTCTCGATTCAAAGGGGACCTGCTATCGACATGCTTTGATATCATGCCATGGAAATGTGTTATGGATAACCATAGAGGGGGAAACCCTTCACAACCTAAACTAGAGTTAAAAATTAAAAGATTTGCCCTGCCGGAAATTGAACCCGGTTCAAAAGCGAAATCGAAACCGCTGAGTCAGAGTGCTTAGGCAAGCACCTTAACTACTCGACCAGTGTACTCATCAAAATCATGTACTCACGTGATTTATCTTGTGATGTCCACAAATAAGTTTAACAGACTACCTTATAAGGGATCCGGATCAACGCTGAATTCAGGGTCTTCCCGAAGATCATTCTTCCATTCCTGAAGGAAAATTATGGGTCAGGCCTGTAATTTAGCAGTGGACGTCCTCCGCCAGATATGATGACAACGACCATATCATGCGACGTCACTTGCGTTTCAACTAAAACAGAATATAAAGATCGTCAAACAATTTTCTAAGTATTTAGAGATAATGCGATGGTATTCCGTTACGCGACTTTAGTAATCATGTATTTTTTTTACTAGACATTACGACAAGAACACTAAACTGTTCTCGGAATTCCAAGTCGCGGACTCACGGTGGTATCCGTAAATAAATTTTGTAAAAAAAATGGCCCGTGAGTGCACTGAACCTTTATTGCTTTTTGAGTCATCTGATCGACCGTTCGATTCCACCGTTTCCATTGTTTTACGTCAATATGAGTCAAGGAAATATAACGTGCCGTGTGGTTAAAGAAATTATTAAATTCAAATCATTTATTTACAAGTAACATGGATCAATGTGAACCAGTTCTTATTAGTTTGAATATTCAACCTCATGTAGTGCCACATGTGGCGTTTAAATCATAACTTACAATATCTATGGTCAGTTTTATTTAATTTAATTGGTTATAAATTAGGTAGCACATGTGACGGCAGTTAAAAACCCCTGACAGAAGACCACAGAGAAGTGTTGTTTTTGTTTCGGTGAGTGGTAAGGGATGCCAAAGCCCTATCTCCCATCTCCTAATCTCTATATCCTACTAAGGTCGGCACTTAAAGCACCTATGGAGTTGCTTGTGTTAATAGGCGACGGTAGCCACTTACAGCCAGTCAATTGGACCGTCAGCTTGGGTGCTGGCTTTGTAACTACGTAAAATAATTAATAACTATATTATTTTAGGCTTTGCAGACCACGCCAAATAATGACTTTTATAGACAAATTTTTGATACCTTGGGTTTCATTTTTGCAATTTTCGTAGGGATCTCTTTTATTTTTTGAAATTAAATACAGTTCATGTTATTTATTTGCTGATAATGTAGCTTTCTATAGGTTAAATAATTTTAAATACCAGTTAGGTATTTTTTGACATTATCAACCAAACATACAAAAAATCAAATCTTTATAAAATTTTAGTCACGTGACAACGTGACGCTTCACTAGAAAAATATGTCATAAATCTAACTTGATTCCTCGCTGTCATATAAAACAATTCGATCAAATGAAATTGTAATATTTTTTTAAATTTAAATATATGGCTTGAATTACAATAGTAATTGTTGTCTAGAGGTATAACATGATATTTTAATAAAATAATTTATCGTGTGTTAATGGAAACGTTGTCAGTCACGGCACATTCAGTAGCCGACTTGCTCCGGTAGACTTACATCCGTGATTTGTACTTTGTTCTATGTTTCTATGAAACTAACAACTAACTGCAGTACCTCCCGGCTTTACCCGGGATGCAATTTTTTAATTGCATCCGTATGCAATAAATACGGATCATAAATGTCTCTAGATCCACAAATAGGACATACATATATCCAACAAATCACTAAAAAAATTAATTAAAGCGTTCTAAAATATTGTACATAAAACTATAAGTCATAAATAGTTATTTTCGTATCTCTACGATCCTTAGTGATGTATGTTACTGTGAAACTACACGCCCGTTCGTATATATATAAGTATATCGATATCGACAATATTTCTTGGGCATACTTGTTTGCATAATTAAACCATTTCCGGGATTAACACAGAAGCTCTTATAGTGGTAATAGATTCCCTTGTGATTTATGAATGAGTGCTCGAGTATTAGGTAAAGCAAAATACTTTACATAGTCAAGTAAAAGTTTCTTTAAAAGTAGCTACTTTTTAAGCATACAAAAGGTTTTAAATGAAGAAAGTCTTTGCATAACTAATACAAACGTTTAGTCGAGTTTAACAAATTTATTGCAAATGTCTCTTGAGGCTTTATTTCTGAAATATTGTCAGAAGAAAAATAACAAAATCGCCTCATAACGATTATGGCAACTCCCGTGGTTCAGGCTATAATAAAAAATATAAACTAATCCCCGACTTTCTATTGAGCCCAAATTCGCTATATCTGCTATAAATTGCTAAGGAGTTGGGTATCCCGTAGATTACTTGATGCTGCAGCTTCAGGTCAAGGTTACCATGTCATGGACGACACGTTTGGTCTAATGGCTAGTAACCATATTAGCTATTAACCAAACGGTCGCGAGTTCGAATCCCGCTAGGTTCAAATGTTTATGTGTTAACATTTTACCTTTGTACCTGAGTCAAAAAAAAAGTAATCTATGTATTATATCAACTGTCTGGTATCCATAATACAAGCCTATAGTTGCTTACTGTGGAACTAGATGGTGCTGTGTGGAATGTGTGAAGATATTTATTTATTTATTTATTTATTATTATGGAAAAACCAAAGTACCAAATTTCACATCAATCGAACATGTGGAAGTTAATGAAATCCCTTCGTCAACTAGGAAATGGGCTGATGGTCTTCAAACTCCTGAATAGATTTTCTTAAGATAGCTAAGAATGTTCCTGTTCACGTCAGATTTCAAACAAAAAAAGCAGTTTTTAAATCGGTCCATCCATTTGGGAGCTACGATTCTACAGGCAGATACACAGATATGCACATACACAGATATACGCAGATACACACGTCAAATTTATAACACCCCGTTTTTTTCGTCGGGCATTGGGGTTAAAACCTTGCTGATTAAATGTGCCATCGGCTTCTTTATACATATACATCATTAACCATAAGATTCTAGAATCCCAAAATCCTAAGTATTGACTTAGGTATAACTAATTGTCAGTTTTGACATTCGGTGCCAAAACGAGAACACTGACGAGTAGGATTAGGTAATGATAAGAAATTGGGAAGTGATAGAACAATGGGCTCTGGCATCTCTTACTCACTCACCGAAACACAACAGCACATATGCTGTTATGTCATGGTAGTCTTCTGTAAGGGGATGGTTACTGCCACGAGAGGGGCTGCCTTTCACATAAAAAAAAAAAATTAATAACTAAACGAAATTGGTACAATATTTTCTTGACAGTTCAAAGTGTATGAAAGCGTAATCTTAACTCAAGTGATGGCAACGCTTAAGAGTTTGAGCTTACATTTAACACTAAGGGTCAGTTCACACGGAATTGCGATGCAACGCGAAGATTCTTTAAGAGGCAAGACGCTTAGCGATGCGTATCGCGACGTGAAGCTATGTGAAGGCAGCATCCGCGCTGCGTCTAACGTCGTGTAAGCGCATCGCAGTGCAGGCCGCCGATACCATTTTTCGCTTACTTACTCATTAAACTGCATACCTTTTTTGTAAAACAGCAGCAACAACATACTATAATGACTTTTGGCAACTCACCTCCTCCCCCTTCAATGTTAAGTGGATATAAGGGCAGACTACATAGAACTGCTCACTTTTTTGTGTATTATAGAAGTTTTTTATTGTATTGCTACTTTAAGACGTGCGCGCCTCGTCGCTTTGTGTCGCGTTTTTAGTGTGGACTGATGCTTACACTAATGATCCGCACACACTTCCAGTGTGCATCATAAAATCGATAAAGGTTTTTGTTCTTCAACGTTGGATCCGTAAAATACGCTGGCTCTTGTGCTATAATCATGCAAGGTACAGAAAAAGCTCCGTGTCATAAAAGCTGTCGTTAAATTGACATAAAATTAACAACGTCTTTCATTTGCGTCACATAGTTAAAGTGTATTGCATTAACTAATTACAGCATTAACGGAGCGGGAGCGCGATTTTAAGGGCTCTTCACATCACCTGCGTTAGAGGGGAAAAAAAAATCCGCGCGCAATTCATGCTTAAGTATGTTAGTTAAAACATATAAAACACCTATTGTTTATTAATAAATAAACAGCAAATACGCCTTCTACCAAATCACCCCCTCACCCTTCTAAGTAGTTATTATAAAAAACTACGTCTGGCCTCATCCTTGCTACGCAGTTGGTTGTTGGTCAAGAGCAAACCCATCTTTTATAAAAAAAATGTAATATGCGAGGAGCAAATAAAATGCGAGAAATCCACGGGTAAAACAAAGTATTAAATAAATTTATACTGCCATAGAATTGAGACAAGATACGGTCTGTAAATAGCAATGTTTTTAGTTACGCTTTATTGTATTGAAGATACTCGTAATCCTTATTTTAAACTATTATAATTGCAACGCTTTCATTCTTTAACTATTTAACCGATGAACATGAAAATTTATATACATATACATTGTCAGTGATACAGAAAAAAAAGGCACTTTTCATGTAGAAAATAGTACTGTTCCCAAGTGATTATCAAGAAATATAAAAAATGAATGAATTGAATAGCAACGGATAAGCAAAATGTCATAAAAAGTGCTTCTGTGTTTCGGTGAGTGAGTAAGAGATATCAGAGCCCATTTCCCTATTAATTCACAGTTCCTTGTCCTTAATCCAGTATGGTCGGAATTGCGTTGTGTTATAGGCGAAAGTAGCTACCTACCATCGAGTGACCGTTAGTCTGTCTGCCGACCTTAACATAAAAAATAACAATAATATAAAGAAAGAATTTTTTTGGTAAAATGCAGCGTGCCAGCGTTTCGTGTGAAAGTACCTTACACCATTATGCCCAAGGGAGGCGGTGCCCGTTAAAAATAACGCGTTACTTGTTAACAAAGGTACTTTCTGACACGTGGCACGCAAAACAGACATCTTGGGTATATTTTTTTTTAATAGATTAAGGGCGGCATCTCATTACTTGTTATTTGAGTGTTTTCTGCGAAAATGGAAGTTCGAGATTTATTTTGACTGTGTATGCAAATCAAGGCGGATTAGCTTCAAATTTCCATTTCATGTTTAAATTAATCTAAATTTAATAAAATAAGACATTTTATAAAATAAATTCGCTGTCAGCTTCTCCGCTGTTCTGTTCTTCGCTAACGTTTTCTAAACCACCTAACGGATTTTGATACGTTAAAATTTATATGTATACAGATATATACGTTATATCTGTACATATCTATACATATAATAAAATCTTACACGAGCTGTACGATAATCTCAAAAATTACTGAACGGATTTTCATGCAGTTTTCACTTATGAAAAGAGCGTAAAAAGAAACGTTAGGAAAGATAAAGTTTTTATTTATAATTTGCAGAAAAAATTGCTCCCGTCCGAAGCAGGGAGAATACTATAAGAGAGAAGTATTTTAGTACTTACTAAGTTTTATTAAGGAAACAAATGCTGTATTTATAAATCGCAAAGTTTTAGTCCGCATACGGAAATAGGTAACTAGCTGGTGCCTGCGATTTCTTCCGCCTTGAAAAATAAAAAATATATAAGCAATATTGCTCGACCTCTTGCTATAACAGGCAGACGTTAATTTTTTATTTTATTTTAGATGATCCATTGGGAACAGTACCTTTTTTTTTGGATGAAAGGTACCCTATGTCCTTTCTTGTATCAATGACAACACATATGCAAAACTTTACGATCGGTTGAGTAGCTGAGACGTGAAAATGTAACAGACAGACAGATAGCCAGAGTTACTTTCACATTTATAATATTAGAATGGATCTACACACAAAACCTATAGCTTGACGTGTATCCGTTCTTCCCACCACTGATCTTCTCAAGCGTAAGGAACCCTTGAAACGCCACAATGTTACCGTTATAGCGCTTCACAGTATGGGTATGCAATGTGTTATTGCTAGGTGCAGTGCTTAATGGCAAGCATAAACCGAAGCTAAAATATGTTTTAGTACCGAGTCACACCGGAAGCGAGTTTATGGCTCACAGTCTAATCGTGGAAAAGCGCGCAGGTACGAATCCAATACAAAAATAGACGGGTTTCCGTTCAGGTGTGGTGTAAGTCACGAGCGTATCGAAATTCGAGGATGTTTTTTTAATAATATAATATAAATCTCAATATAACATAAAGTTCAGAAAAAAATCTTAGAATAAAAAAAATTAGAATCAGAAAATCTGATTTCATTTCATTTAATAAATGACAATGGATTTTTGTCACGAAAACAATTGAGATTAAGTAATTTTCTTTGTTAAGCTAATCAATGATTAACCGAGGAATTAATCATTAATTAATTAAGGAATTTAGTTATATACTAAATTTCTTAATTAAGATAACTGTTAGAGTTACTTGTTATGGTTTACTGCATCCTTCGATAGGTGATTTTTTTAAATTATTTTCTTTTTAATGTTTGGGACTTTTACCGTACAAACAAAGGTATATCATCTCCATCATTCCCGTTTACCGGTTAGCTGTAAATGGCGGTTAGCTTACTTGACACATGGTGAAAGAGGCCCAAGACTTATGGGGTTAAAATTAACAAGTAGTTATAATCTATTCGCCGCATATTCAAGTATTATTAGGGAATCTAAATTCTGTGGTAAAATTTCGTAATACGCTACCAAAACATAGGATTCAAATAATATCACACTTTACTTTGAGTACTTTTAATGTAAGTCTTTCCCCTTAATCCTTTAAACGCCAGAGTCGGATTTATCCGACAATTATTTTCGTGTCCATTTATACTATACAAAGTATAAATACAAAGTACACGAAGTCTATTTATATTATACAAAGTACATTTATTTATAAAAAATACGATTTTAGCAACGCTTCCGCTCCCGCCTCAGCTTGTGACTTGTGTCACATCATAAAGACTACGCCCAGTAGAGGAGCCGTTCCAAACAAGGTGCGGTCTGCATACAATGTCGTTAATGGATTGCCTTTTTATATTCTTCATTACACTATTATTACACTAAACCTACTTGCACACACTAAAATGCATCTATTGATTGTTATTTACAGAGCTAACATTTCACCAGAGAATCATTATAATGCCTACTCAAGAGAAAACTCTGTCAAAGTTTGAGTTTTTAGGTATATCTATATTTTCATTCCGTAGAACAATGTAGAACTGTTTTCTATTTAAGCCCGTCACAAACGTATACCGTGCTATCCGTACTTATTTAATATTATAAATGCGAAAGTATGTTTGGATGTATGGATGTTTGTAACCCTTTCAAGCAAAAACTTCTGAATCGATCACCATTAAATTTTGCATACACGTTGTCTGGGACACCAGAAGGACATAGGGTACCTTTCATCGTTCAACGCGGACGAAGTCGCGGGCACCAGCTAGTAATATATATTATGGTATACGTTGGTGACGTCATAGAAATATATAATAGCTGCGTGTGTAGTCACTCCAATATTTTTGTAGAAAATATATCGTAATATGCCTTGCTATAATTTATATTAATATATATTATAGCTACGTGTGTGATATATACTTTTTTATGTTTTGCTAGCTGGTGCCCGCGACTTCGGCCGCGTTGAACGATGAAAGGTACCCTATGTTTTTTCCGGTGTCCCAGACAACGTGTATGCAAAATTTCATGGTGATCGGTTCAGTAGTTTTTGCGTGAAAGAGTTAGAAACATCGATACATCCATACATACTTTCGCATTTATAATATTAGTACGGAAGTACGGATAAATATGAATAGTATGGATTTTGGATGCTATATAGAATGATTTTCTCAAAAGTGCAGTCTTTGAGGTGTTCAAAGAAGGTAACATTAAGTTTTTATATGCTCCATTTAATATTAGATCTAAACTCGAATCTAGCACGCCAGTATAATAACGTATCTACACAAACAAACAGAACTTAATAATGTGTTCTATTATACACGAAGAAGCATTGACGTATATAGGTTAAGGAGGGTGCGGCGAGGCCGCACCTTACGTTGGACTGACTGGCCATACATTTATTAAACCTCACGGTTTTCTTGACATATCTATACAGGGTTGACCATTCAAATGGAAATTAATCAATTTAAACTCTTCATTAACTAGTGAACAAACTCATATTACATGCATATGAGGATTGATTGATCTGAAACCAATATTTCCATTAGAATGCCTTTGTGTCTAAATAATGACCTCAAAGAGCCGCAAGAATCCCGATTCAGGCAGTTTCTGATTAGTCATACTGTAAAATTATGGGTAAGGTAAGTTACGTGAAGTAACAGCACATGTGCTGTTGTGTTTCGGAATGCCATAGTCAATTTTTCTACTCCTTTTTAATCTCTTATCCTTAAAAAAAAGCCTACCATGACCCCATGAACCATGAGACTGCCGCCCGTCGTAAGGTGCCCCAAGATGGCTGGCGTACCTCCACTATCAGGTACGCCGAGACTCTGACAGGGAGCGTAGCCCTCCCCGCGCTAGATAGAAGTGGCAGGGCACCGATGTCGTGTCATAACATCAGCGCCCATCAACGGCCGCGCTAGAAAGTCGTTGGATTTTAGCCGGTACGAATCCGGCATAACCCCGCAGTGTCCCCTACACTGCCGGATATCCAAGAGGATTTCCCAAACTTAAAAAAAGGCACTTGCAGCACTCGTGGCGTTGCTTTTGTCATAGACAACGAAGGCCACCTTAAATAATCAAATAAACCAAATTTATATCAATAGAAATGTTATCAATAGACCGCCAAATAAATAAACCGCCAGCTTGTCTAACGACCAAATAAGATTTAAAAAGCAGATTTGTCGCTTGTCGACATGAAAATGTGGCCTTAAATAACTTCGATGCCTTAAACTCCTTCGAGAGTTCTTAGTGGCCTCTAAATGATTGTTTATGTCTGTCCGAACAAAGTAAGTGGATAAGTAAAATTTATCTCAACGGCCTCTTTAGGCTAATCGAACATAAATATCTTTAAATTCGCCGTGTAGGTCAAAAACTTTATATAAGAGAAATAAAAATTGTAAAATTGCGCACATCATAAATTTAGGCATTTAGGTTGAGTAATTAGGCGTAATGTACTAACAAGCTCACTTTCCCATTTGTAATACTGGCCACGCTTCGTTGTGACTAGTTTTTTTCTAGTTTCCATTGAAACTTTGAAATAAAAAGTATATAGAAACACTCTACAATAAAAATGTATTAACTCTTAAAAATTTTAAGTTTATTCATAGGCTAGTTTTTGTGTTTTGAGGGCACAAACATACGGCAAGTAAATTTTTATATATTATTAAAAAGATTAGTTAGGATTTATTCAAAATTTCATGACGATCGGTTGAGTAGTTGCGAAGATTACCTCCTAAATACAAACAAACAAACTTTACTTCTTTATAATTAATTTGATTATTATAGATATGTACGTCGTAATACAGTAGAAACACAAATGGTCGCCTAGCAACCAAATAACACTTTTGATTCTTCACTTCAATTCTTCATAACCAAAACACATTTTCCAGTAACGACCGATCCCACTACAGAAGCCGACGCGAATTTAAAAGTTCTAAATTTGAAAAATATAAAAAATTTATTCTACAAATTTAAATTTAGAATTGTCATTTTTAACAGGTTCGAATGCTAAGTTTATTTCTGGTTCGTTAAGGTTCAACCGTTGATGTGTAGTTTATAATAGTTTCGGTAAAAGTGATATGAATCGATAGTGCCCGCGACCTTAACATTACCATTAGTGCATAATACGCGTATCGATTGGAGTTGCAGAAACTGGGGCAGGTGAGAATTTTAACTAATTTAACGTACCTACATAACGTAGCATACGGTATTGGTTATGCTATTTATAATTTCTTTTCTATTTTCAAATGCTGAACTTATAAAATACTAGCGACCAGCTCCCGGCACCTGGCAACATACAGAGACATGTTAGACATATCCGGATAGGTATTTGAGGAAAGCTTGTCCTATAACTTTACTTTGTGTGCCTTTTGTTAACTATACCTATTGTAAGTTTTTGTTTGTGCTGTTGATGTACATTTTGAAAAATAAATAAATAAACAATACCCTAACTAACACAACTTACTACAGACCTGGCTAAATCAACCTGTGGTTGGTTTGTGCTGTACGTGATTGTATAAATTAAAGATACGGATTACGACGGATTAAGAATTATATTTTACAAAGAAAGTTATTATATGAACATGACAAATTGGTGACAAATTAATATAAGTGACAACATACATATGACATAAAAATATATATAAAAAGTATTAAAAGTAAAACCAAAAAGTATGTATAACGCAAAAGAGTATTTACAACAAGTCCCTACATCAGCCCCCCCGGAGACCTTTAGGTCGATAAACGTTTGGGAAAACAAACACGACGACCCGATCTTGTTCTGCGTTCCGGAGCGGACTGTTGAGGTGAAACAACAGCACGTTCGCTAGAAGTTGTAGGTGCCAGACTGGGCTCCTCTAGTATATATGCTGGTTTCAAACGGTCAATGGAAACATTATTCGATTTCCCTTTGATATCGAGCTTAAAAAATTTATCTGCACGGTTTATTACACGATAGGGTCCGGAAAATGTCGGTTGCAACGGTTTTCGAACAGAATCATTCCTTACGAAAACGTGAGATGCTGTTTTGAAGTCTTTATGAACGAAAACTTTTGGCATTCCGTGACGAACCGTTATCGTAGGTTGCAGTTTTCGCATTTGCAATTGCAGTCGGGACAAGAAATCTGTATAATCGATTACATTTTTATTTGAGCTCTCGAAGAAATCTCCAGGTAAACGCAATTGTTCACCATACACCAGATCTGCGGTGGAAGCAGAAATGTCCTCTTTATAGGCCGTTCTTATACCTAAAAGTACAAAAGGCAAGGCTTCCAACCAATCTTCACTTTCATGACACTTGATCGCTGCTTTCATTTGCCTGTGGAATCGTTCCACTAAGCCATTGGCTGCAGGATGGTAAGCCGTTGTCATGAAATGTTCAGCTCCTATCATCTTCGCCAAACGTCGAAATGTGTCAGAAATAAATTGTCGTCCTCTGTCCGTCGTGATACGTTTTGGGCAACCAAATCTGGAAATCCATCCGAAAACAAATGCTTGAGTGATGGTCTCCGCTTTGATATCGGCGATTGGCATCACTTCAGGCCATCTCGTAAAACGATCCACTGCAGTCAAGCAATATCGATAACCACGACACAGCGGCAGGGGACCAACTATATCTATATGTACATGAGAAAAACGTTCGGATGGTGGAACAAATGTTTTTATCGGCGAATGTACATGCCTAGAAACTTTACTACGTTGGCATTGTAGACATGCTCTTGCCCATTCACGACCGTCTTTATTTATTCCCGGCCAGACATAACGTTGAGTAAGTAGCTTCACTGTCGTCTTACCACCAGGATGACTCAGTCTATGAAGCGAGTCAAAAGCTTCACGACGAAACTCAGGCGTAAGATACGGACGAGCAGTTGAGCCGGACATGTCGCAGAATATTGCTGCCTCTTTGGGTAGACCAGGAATCACTACCTTTTTAAGTTGCAGCGACGACCCTGTCTTCAGCAATTGCTGTAGATCATGATCGGTGTCCTGTGAATTAGCTAATGCGGCGAAATCTATAATACTAATTGTATCAACTGGTCGAGATAACGCATCAGCAACAACATTGTCCTCCCCAGATATGTGCTTTATGTCTGTTGAAAATTGACCTATGAAATCTAGATATCGGAATTGACGAGGCGAGCATTTGTCTAATGGCTTTTGAAATGCAAAAATAATTGGCTTATGATCTGTATGAATTTCGAAAGGTTTAAGTTCTAGCATGTGACGAAAATATTTAACACCTTCGTATATAGCCAACAACTCTCTATCATAAGGGCTGTATTTACTCTGAGTTGCTGTTAGTTTTCTTGAAAAGAATCCTAACGGTTCCCATACATCGTCTACACGCTGTTGGATAACTGCACCAATTGCTAAGTCTGATGCATCAGTAACCAGCGCGACTTTCGAGTTAGGATGAGGATGGGCAAGAAGTGTGGCTTCTGCTAGACTTGTTTTACAGATTAAAAATGCTCTATCTAAATTTTCGTTCCAATCTATTTTCGTCGAGTTTTTTAAATTTGGACCTGCTAACAAAGCATTCAGTGGTTTTTGCTTAAGCGCTGCTTGTGGCAGAAAACGTCGATAAAAGTTAATCATGCCCAAAAAACGACGAAGTTCTTTAATTGTCTTGGGGCGTGCAAAATTCTGTATGGCAGTTACCTTCTCTGGTAAAGGTTTTGTGCCATTACTAGAAATATTGTGTCCGAGAAAAGCTACCTCTGTCTTTCCAAAATTACATTTTGCTGTGTTGATTAAAACACCATGTTGCCGTAGTCGTTCAAAAACTTGTCTCAGATGACTTTCGTGCTCTGTCACGTTTACTGACGCTATCAAAATGTCATCTAAATATGGAAAACAGAATTCTAGTTCGCAAAGAATTTCATCAATGAAACGTTGAAACGTCTGCGCAGCATTTTTAAAACCGAAACCCATAAAGTTAAATTCAAAAAGACCAAAAGGCGTCGTTATTGCTGTTTTCGGAATATCATCCGCAAATACTGTACAGCCATAGAGATTGTAGGAGAAATCTGCTAAGTGTCTGACTGGATATCGGTCTGGTATAGTACGAGCATTAAGAGCACGGTAATCACCACACGGCCTCCAACCTTGGTTCTTTTTGGGGACCAAATGTAAAGGTGAGGACCATGAGCTGTCAGATCGATGCGCGATACCTGTATTTACAAGTTGTTCAAACTCACGCTTAGCAATCTTGAGTCGTTCTGCATCTAATCTTCTTGGGCGAGAGTACACTGGTGGACCAGGAGAAGTGCGAATATAGTGAACCGTATTATGTTTCACCTTTGGTGCCGAAGTATCACCGGCTGGACGCGTAATCTCTGGGTACTCTTGTAGTATGTGATGAAAAATAGATGTACCTGTAACTGTTTTAACATGGCACACAGAACAAGATTTTGCGGAAATACCACTAATAGAAAGTGTTGTTATATTGTCAACCAAACGTTTATGCCTAATGTCTACCAATAACCCATAAAATTTTAAAAAATCTGCGCCTAGGATAGGTTTTGTTACATCTGCTACAACAAATCGCCATGAAAAATCACGACGTAAGCCTAGGTCGAGCTTTAAAGAAATTGTACCATAAGTAAAAATTGTCGATCCGTTTGCGGCGCATAATACATATTTGTCCTTTTTAGGGCGTGAACTACGTATAAAACTAACAGGATAAACACATAAGTCTGAACCACTATCCACTAAAAACTTCACCTGTGTCTTTTTGTCGGTCACGAATAAACGGGCTGAAACATTTTGACAATCGCTGGCCGTCATCAACGACTGTCGTCGGCATTTCCCTCATTGAAACTGCAAGGCGCGTGACACTTACTCGCGCGTGGGCCAAACTTGCTGTGATACCAGCACATACCACCACGTTGTCTTCGATTGCTGCTCCGAGAACGTGAACGGCGCCGGCCTGGGTAGCGCCCTCTACTTGAAACATGTGGCCGCGCTGTCATCTTTAATTCCGCAATCTCGCGACTAAGACCGTCGACACACCGCCGGAGTTCGATCATCTCGCTTGACGTCGACGGCGTGGACACTTGGTGTATCTGCGGTTGAACTATATCTATCACTGTATCAGCGAGCTTAGCTAGGTCTTCTAAACAGCTTTTAGACTGCGAGGCAATTATTAACTGGACGTGCGATGGCAGCCGATTTGACCACAAAGATTTTATAAAGTCATCAGGAACGTCTGGTCCAGCAAGGTTCAACAAATGACGCAGGAATTGCGACGGCTTGCGATCGCCAATGTCCTCATTGCTAATGAGCTGCCGAACTCGCTGCTCATTGGACGACGATAAACGCGAAATTAGCTCATCTCTTACCTTATCGTATTTTCCTGTATGGGGTGGGTTTTTTACAATGTCTTTGGTTTCAGCGATAATTCTACAATCCAAATTTGCTATTACATGGTTGTATTTTGTCGAATCCGTAGTTATACCAGCTAAGGCGAATTGACCTTCTAATTGGGCAAACCACAGTGCCGGATCTTCTGGCCAAAACGGTGGTACTTTAACACTCACACTATTTAAAATGTTCGGACGGCTATTTTGTTCCATCGTTATATTTATTCGTATGTAGTGTGCAAATTATATTAAAATCACGTCAGATTATCACGTCGGGGTCACCAAATTTGTGGTTGGTTTGTGCTGTACGTGATTGTATAAATTAAAGATACGGATTACGACGGATTAAGAATTATATTTTACAAAGAAAGTTATTATATGAACATGACAAATTGGTGACAAATTAATATAAGTGACAACATACATATGACATAAAAATATATATAAAAAGTATTAAAAGTAAAACCAAAAAGTATGTATAACGCAAAAGAGTATTTACAACAAGTCCCTACAAACCCTTATATTTTCCTGATCTCCTGGCAGGTAGAAAGTCCCACCAAAATTATCTGTCTTTTTTATAATATCCTGTAAAAATTTCAACTTGCCTCTAAAATACATTTTTTCAAATTTTTTTTAAAACACTTTTACAAGCGCCCGGCAAAGTTAGACATTTTTTGCAAAAAAAAATTGCAACTTTGAAAATATAAGGGTTGTCCCGATTTAGCCCCACTACTCCCCATCAGCCATGTCTGTAATCCTGTATTTGGGTATTATAGAAGAGTTATAGGACAAGTTTTCAGCTTGCCTCAAATACCTACCCGGAAATGTCTATCATCTCTCGGGAGACTATGTTGAAAAAAAAAACCGCTGTTCTTTTATTTTTTTTACTCAAATTCTAATAACTTTTTGATTCGCCTGGCTATAATCTAAGCATTCAAGAATTATTAGTTAATATGAATTTTTAGTGTCGAAAAATTTGCAAGTTCTTATCACAAATCCACGTGCAACGTGGCCTTATCATTTCGAGCCCCTGCATTTTGCTGTTATCAACTGATAACAAGCTTTTAGTCAACCCACGGTGACGGAAGTTGACAAGATTGATCTGGAAATCATAAAGCAATATCGCTGTATTCCAAGAGACCCTTACTTATTATTATTTTTTAATCAGCCACTACATGGGATATAGATTTGTAGCTGTGCCAACAACTTCGTACGATATGTAGTTCGTTTTTTTTTTAAAAAAGGCCATAGGAAATAACATTTAACCAAAGTAAAATATATCCTATAAGTTAATCCAGGTAATAAAGTGTATGTGTGCAAAATTGCATCCAAATCCATTAAGCATGGCTAGGCCGATTTTAATTCGGTATTCACTTATGGAAAGAGGGATAATGGGGAAGTTTTTTTAACAACTGGCCATTGTATATATATGAAAATATACAATGGTCAGTGACTATGGTACTAGTTATAGTACTAATATTATAAAGGGAAAATAAATTGGACCGCAAAGAAAAGAGGTCGGTTAGAAGATCTATAATAATTAAAAAATATTTTTATTGTGCTTAAATAAAAATAAAATTTATTTAGTTTAGCTTTAATTTAGTCTCCATTTCGTAAAGCTAGGTCAGGTACTTTTGAAGATATTGAAGATTTTCTAACCGACCCTTTTTCTTTGCGATGAGTAAACACAAAAACTACTGGACCGATCTTAAAAATTATTTTACCTATAGAAAGCAACATTATCAGCGAGTAAAATAGACGCGGACGATGTCGCGTGCAACAGCTAGTAATATATAAATGTAGTCTAAAATTAAGTATCTAATAGTGAAATCGAATGTGCATTATTTATTATTCCTAAGCCTAACCGCTTCACTAATAACTTTACTAAATTCGTTACTGTCTAATGAAAATAAATGTACCTACTGCGTTTCAGGAAACGTACTGCGTTTCAGGAAATTAATTATATAATTACTTAATTAATAATTAACAATGGACGACCGCACCGTGGACCTCATTTTCGCCGGTTCCCTGAAGTCCCTGCCTCCAGTCAGCTCCAAGATTGTGAGGATCTTCACCAGTTCTACATTCACAGGTATTGTGGTTAAAATTTTATTGGATTAATACTTTTTTAAACCCCGACACCCGACGTAAAAACGAAATGTAATAAGTTTGAAGTTGGTGTGTGTGTGTGTGCGTGTGCGTGCGTGCGTGCGTGCGTGCGTGCGTGCGTGCGTGTGTGTGCGCGTGCGTGCGTGCGTGCGTGCGTGCGTGCGTGCGTGCGTGCGTGCGTGCGTGCATGCGTGCATACGTGTGTAGAATCGTAACTACCAAAAAGATGGACAGATCTTAATCTTTTTTGTTTTGTGTGATGATTATGTGATCGAGATACTTTCACATTTATAATATTAAAAGTATGGATGGCAGGTAAAACCGCAAGGCATTTAGTATTTCAATAAGAACAGCTTAATATCTATAGCATAAGTGTTTAGAAGCTAATGTCGATTAAAGATACGCCGAGCAAGCTTTGTGCCAGAAATGATCGAGGCAAAAGTTATGCATAGAAAACTTATATAACTCGATTTAATTAATCAATAAGTGGTAAGTTTAACACGCTAAATTCGTAGTTATAAGTGCCAGGCACGGTAATTTATTATACGTGTAGAAAATATTCAAACTTTGGCGTTTCAATTTGTAATTTATCGATTTTTATTTTATTAACAAAGATTGTCAGGTAAATTGACGGTCCACTGCTGGTAGGTACGTTGCCTGATCGACAAATTTCCTAGATAAAACTACATATATGCGTAAAAACTTACCGACACAGCTACAATTCCAATTTTGTGTAATAATAGGCAAAATATATTCAAACAGTAGCGTGAATGAGATAACCATATGAGTCACTGCTACGCATCCACATCTATACGAAACTGTTATTCCCCGTTCGAATATTTTTTTGGAGAAATGATTGAAACTGAGACCACTGGACTCAGTTTATTATGAACTACGCATGCATATTGAGTCACCTATCTTCTTTTTTGCTTCTATCAACGTTAGGTAAACATTTTTAAACTTTTAGTTGGCGATGACTGAATAGTAGGTATGGGTGTAAAACATAATTTATTTGTAAGGATTTTGTACCAAATAATTACTTAATAACATAAACCAGATCATTTATGTATACTGATGTTATTGATTATATGGGTATAAATATTTAAACTTTAATATTTTATTAAGTTTTTATGTTCAACTGTACAGAATCACTTATTGTGGTCGAGCTGTCTAGTGAAATAATAGGTAAAAATCAAACATGATAACTCGGCGATTCGGGCGAGATAAATTCCGGCGAGTAATCTAGTAACTCCACGAATTTTGTTAGGACCCAAGCTATTGTTACAAAATGTAACAACATTTTGGAAGTAATTTAATAACTTCAAGATAAGAGCTAACTAGTGATGTGCCGGATATCTGTAGCCGTATCCGTTACTTTTTAGCGGATCTTTTGACGGATCTTTTCCTTTATTAATTTTTAATTTATAGCTGATATTCTACATATTATTATAGGTGATTTGGTAGCAATGAAAAAATATTAAATTCCATTCAGATTATTTTTTATTGCTTAAAATCGAACATTTGGCACCTTTATAGTGCAAAAGTATCAAGTGGCGTCGACTATCGTTTCAAGGTCACGCGCACCGACACTGATTGAGTAAGAAAGTTAAGAGCCGTATCGTATCCGCAGATCTACATTTTTAACGATTCGGCACATCACTGGAGCTAACAAAGGCCCCATACAATTCCCCTCAAGCGAGAAAAGTGGCAAAATTAAAAGTCGCCGGTGACCAAATTGGATTTCGTGAGTCGATCGCTAACACTATCTGCTGATGGGGGGTAATTAAAAGTTGTTGAACATTCAACTCAACTTCCCCCCCCCCCCCGCCCTACGCCACCCCCACTCCGAAGGAAAATCTTTAAATTGCTCTTTGACACGACACAGTTTCGGTAAATCGATATTTTTGTTTGTTAATTTATACCTAAGTTACAAGACTCTTGACTCTTGCACCACCAAATTAAGAAGAACCCCATTTTAGTAATCAATTATTAAATTCGTTAACACAAGGCGAGACTTGATAGAAAAGCGTTATTTTTGTGGCCTAATTAGACTTCTTATGTTTAATAAAATTTAAATCGGACAGATTTATAAAAAAAATATCTATTTCTAAGAAAAAAATTAGTAAATTACTGACCAAAAAATAACCTTTCGTGCCTCGTGTATTTTTTGTGAAAACTATCTGTGTGCCAAAGTACATCGTTCAATACCAGGCCATAGTTTTTTTTAACTTAAACTGGAGAATTTGGTAATAAAAGTCTCTTAATTTCAGTAATTTCCTGTAAACATTTCTGATTTTGTAAATGGGGATTTGTAAATTTACAAAATCGAAAATTTAAAAGACTTTAAGTTTTTATATTCTCAATATTTTTTAAGGGCCTCTTTCAGCATGTGTCAGGTAGGCTAACTGCCATTTAAAGTCACCGGTAACCGGGAATGAAGGAAATGATATAGTTATATAGTAGTGTGTGTATACTTGTGTTATAGGCGACGGTAGCCGCCTACCATCAAGTGGGCTGTCTGTCGAATTTAACATTAAAAAAATATGCACCCGTGAAATTTACTAAAACTAGTATTAGGGCCTCTTTCACCATCTCCGAATAAAGTGTCAAGTAGGCTAACCGCCATTTAAAGTCACCGGGAATGATGAAGCTGATATATCTTTGTTTGTACGGTAAAAGAAAATAATAAAAAAATTCGCCTATCGAAGGATGCAGTAAACCGAGTGCATAATTTAATAAAACATAAAATTATTTCTAAAAGTAACTTTACTTGTAGTTAGTGAAAGAAGCCCTAATATTTTCAAATTTAATTATATTTTTGAAACCCCATTACCTATTTTAAACGATATTTTTCCCAGTAAAATCTATAATTTCTTCTTACCTAATGGTACAAATTTCAACAGTTAAAACGAAAATAATTAAAAAAAATTATGGCCTGATCTCCATACAAAAATGTTTCACTTTAATGTTTTATTAAGTTTTTATGTTCAACTGTACAGAACCACCTATTGTGATCGAGTGGTCTATTGAAATAATATGTAAAAATCAAATATGATAACTCGCCGGTTCAGGCGAGATAAATTCGGGCGAGTAGTCTAGTAACTCAACTGATTGGATCTCCTCTTCATAGAAATTCGTTCAGCCGTTTTTGCGTTAGTGAGGAACAAACTTTCAAACAAACAGACATACAAACTTTCGAATTTACAATATTAATAGTATTCTGAGACCGTACAGTTGCCACAATAACTGAGCAGGATATAATGTGAATACTGAGAATGCTTGTTAAACGAGCGTTTAAACAGTTTTAGCGTCGTACAGTGAAGTTTTAATGTACGTAAATAGCGTCAAGAATAGTCAAAAAGTTTTGGTTTTCTCTTTGCGCTGTTGTCGCAACAACTTTAATATACAATGCGCACATTAGTACTTGCATTTCAAATATTTATTTATTTTTATTATTATTTATTAAATGCAAAGTCTTTTAATGTGTTAAATATATCGGTCTTTTTGTCAATCTGTCATTTCACTTTTGAAGTGTAAACTTTTGTTTCAGATACGACAATGGAAAGAAACACTTTGATGGCGAAATGTTATCCCAGGATAAAAGATTACTGTCGAGAGAAACACGGCCTCGAATTTCAAGTTTGTGTTTTAATTATAGTAATTTAAAGTTCTTTTCTAATTACCATAATTACAAGTCCTATTAGATTAATATATTTTTTTTTAAAAGACCAATGCGTTTTACAGTGATGACATATGGCACTGAAACGTATTCTTCTATTATTTTTGTGATATACGTAATATTTCTATTACAAATTACATCCGTACTAATATTATAAATGCAAAAGTATGTTTGCATGTATGGATGTATGAATGTTTGTAACTCTTTCACGCAAAAACTACCATAGAGTAAATAGTACGTAGTACCATAGAGTAAATAGTACGTAGTACCATAGAGTAAATAGTGGTTAAGTACTATTTACTCTATGGTAGTACCTACTCTACAAAGCACAAATACTTAGTACGAAAAATACTTTTTTATATTAATTCGTAGTGTTGAAACACGTTGCTAATAATAAAAATTTTCGAAGAAAACAATCCGATGTAGACAGATTATATTAAGAAGGCTCGGGGTGTTATAAAAAATATGTGTTCCTTTGAAATGTATTCCAATATGCATAGTTAAAGAGTAGCACTTTTCATTATATTAATTTATGAGTGTATTTATGAATTAGTCAATTCATACAGCTATATATATTATATATATATGTAATATCAGCATATATATATATATATATATATATATATATATATATATATATATATATATATATGCTGATATATCTGTCTCACGCGACTTCGCCCGCGTAGTCTAGTCTAGTGTTCTAGTGTTATATTAAAGCTGAATGTTTGTTTGTTTGATTGAAAGCTTTAAAAACTCTGGAACTACCAATCGTGTTAAAAAAATATGTATGCATTAAATAGCCCAATCCTTAAGGAAAATATTAAACAAGCACAGCACAGCAAGTGTATAATATACAGAGACAATTCTAAATACAGTCCATAAATGGTTTAGTTTTGATAAATCACGACTTACCTACTGCCCCTTAATAGATTTATGTTTTATTTAAGCCGCATATAAAGAGAACGATTGACACGCCAACTGACTGGCTTCCTGGAATTTGTTTTGTGAATCCCATTTAAGAGGAAAAATAATGTGGATATGACAGATCTATACCTTTTTGTTTTTGACAAAGATGTAGTCACATTGTTACCTACTTTTCAATTCGTTATACTTACTAAATTTACGCTATGTATAATTATATAAAACTAGATTTCAAGTAATGTTGTAAAAATTCAAACTCATCAGAAACTCTTACACGACAGCTTAATCCTGCCACAGAACATAATAATAACATTATAACATAACACTTCACAAAGATCTTTTATATATTCTAGAAATGACAAGATATGTACAATAAATGATTCTATTAGAACGAAGATAAAATAAAAAAAAAAGGTAGATAAGTACGGTATGTTGTTACTTGATGCTGTAATTACTAGGTGTTCTTGATGCTGATTGTCCTTGATACTTGATGCTGAAGCGTTGGGTCAAGGTTATCATGTTATCGAAATACCATAGAAGTAACAGTATAACTAATTTCACTTCAATTGAACATGTGGAAGTTAGTGAAATCGCTTCGTCAACTAGGAAATGACTCGAGTTGATGGTCTTCAAACGCCTAACTAAACAGATCATCATAAATTTAATAGTTAAGAACAGGATCACGTCAGATTTCAAACAAAATATCCGGATCAAAATCGGTCGTGTCGTTTGTGAGCTACGATTCCACAGCAGAGACACAGATACACACATAACTACACAGATACCCCGATACACAGACCCACAAGTCAAACTTATAACTCCGTTTTTGCGTCGGGCGTCGGGGGTTAAATAAGTGCTTGTAAAGTCTTGACAGAGGAATGGACCATGAGGTCTTTTACCATAGCCTAAGTATGCAATCATTTTACATTCATAAAATTTATATTTTTCGCTGTCTGCATTAATACATTAATATGACACAGTTGTTGATACAAATTGAATTGTAAAATGGTTACTTCTTTGTCTTTTTATTGGGTCACTGAATAATACTTTTACAGGTCGAAAGAACTGTAAACAAAGAGAATGAATCCTTTTATTATGTCGGCACGTTCTGTCCGTACGTACTTAGCTACTAAAGATGTTACGACGGATTATTAAAAAATATGTATATCCTCGGATAAAGGATACTCGTAAGTGTTGTATGGTTCTCAAAAATAGTAGCTACACAATCACATGTTGCTGATTCAATTCAGCACACCTCTTATCTAAGTCATAAGTTCTGTAGCATTAAACTTTTGAATTTAGAATGCAGGTCACAAAAATATTTATTGAATTCGAAGCTGCATGAACTCATACCGCCTTCCCCTTTCTTCCATCGGACATACAGACGTACAAATGGTTACCATCCTCATCTTGTCGATATCCCTCTATTTCGGATCAAGCGCTTTAAAACATATTTTATAATGCGCACTGCCAACGTTTGGAACTCCTGACCTCATATAACCCAAATATTTTCAAAGTTCGAGTGAATAGGCATCTTCTGGGTTGAGAATGAGGTTCGCTCCATCTTAGGCCTCATCCTTGCTACACAGTTGATTGTTGGTCAAGAGCAAACCCATCTTTTATAAAAAAATAAAATAATTTATTTAAGTCATGGGGCAATATACTTGTCAGTACCAATAGCATTCTGAAAACAATTATAGATAAGGTAGACTGTCCCGTACAAACATTTTGGATGGGACTAAATATATGTATGACATACATACAGCAAAATTAATAAGTGATTTTTTTCAGCACATGTAGATTTTTAAATATCTTTGTTTCGCTTGTAAATATATATTACAAAATTTATAACCTACATGGATATAAAATATTATTATTATTGTTATTATTTTGTTAATAGGTAATAATATGGATGTTATATCTGAAATAAATTATTATTATTAAGTCCGAATACTTACCGCGTAATCGCGTGTTAAACATTGCACATCCGGAATTGTTATATAACAATTCTATTTACAAAATTCAATGTAAACCGATTACTGTTTGTTTTAAAATAGTTCTCGGTTGCTACACGTGCTTAAATTTCCGCTCGGTGAAAATAACTCGAGAACACTATTATACTGAGGGGGTAGGCGAGGGGCCAAGGGGGTAGTTTTTGTAAATGTTTACAGAAACAGTGTTTGTGGTAACTGCGGCTATTCATAAGTTTAGTAACTACGGCGCTGTCATAGATTAATTTATTGTAGACTCGAACTCCGGTTGTTTGATTAATTCGAGTTGCCTAATTCAATATTTTTTAAATATATAATTACAAATTTACATACGTACAATATTTTAATTTTTTTTAGGTAATTCTATTGTTGTCTGATAGTCTATTCATTATCAATATTGTGTACACATACACACATGTTTATAATAATGTAATTTAGACTTATTTGCATTTGATAGTCCAATTCTTAGGGAAGGTTTCATTCTTTTTATTATACATAATTTACTCATCTATTTGGTTTTTTTTTGTATGAAATAGTGTGTGTATGAAATTTTGGCCATCTACCTGAATTAGTATGTACTTCTTTCCGTAATAAGCTTAACTTCGTCAATAGTTTGTTAAGACTTTAACAGATGACGTTGTTTTCACTTTTGACGTGCAGTCTTACGATTGACAGTTTTTATTTTTCGTTTTCAGGTTGTGGATATGCGTTGGGGGGTACGAGACGAAGCAACTGATGATCACATGACCACAGAACTTTGTATGAGAGAGATCAAGAATTGCCAACGACTGTCCATGGGCCCCAACTTCGTTGTGTTTCTTGGACAAAAATATGGATATAGGTACAGTTTTTGCCATCATTACCATCATTATCATTATCAACCAACAAATGTTCATTGGCCACCGAAGCGCAACATAAAACTCAGCCAGCAACTGAAACTACTGTTTTACCAAAAAATTTTATGCCACTAAAGAGGAAGATGCGACATATTTTTCATGTAATTTCATTATGGTTTTGGGGTCTAAAAAATGAAGAAAAATTTAAAAAATTAAAGTGTCTTAAATTAAAATTTTAAGTGTTCCCCTTAAATTACACCGAAACGTGGGTCTAAGTCACAGGCTTATCCAAAATAATGTACAAGTGAGTTGCAGATCCTGAGAAAAATTATAGTACGAAACTATCTATGATCTAAAATGAATTTAACATAATTCAATTTCACAGTAAAATAATCGTAATGTTTGTCTACTTTTAGGCCAATCCCAACATACGTGTTGTCTTCAGAGCTCCAGATGCTTCGTGACGAGTTAGCAGCTGGTGGGGTGGATGTTATTTTGCTGGATACTTGGTACAAGAAGGATTCGAACGCTGTACCTCCTGTATCAGTTTTACAGCCCATATCGTCTATTCTGCTTAATTTCAACAACAAGGTTAGACGTCCTTTTCTCCTACGTAATAACCCTGGAATAGTCGCTTGATACACTGCGTTTCGAAGCGAAAAAACTGGCAATAAAAAAAGCTATTTGAATCAACTGAATCTTTTCTGTTTTTAACAAGAACTGTCAATTCACAGTTGGATTGCATATTAGATTAGCCAGAGTAAAAGATTTTAATGATTATTAGATAATTAATTAGATTAATTAATTTAGATTTTAATATTATTATGTTATGTAGCCCATTAATAAAATATTATATGTGAATAATTTTCCAGAGAGTTCCGAAACTTCAAGCTGAAGACCAAGCAATCTGGTGGGACACTCTTAACAAAATGCAGAAGCTGTTCCGGAAAGCTTCCTCGCAACTTTACAATTCTGGAAAAATTGATAAGGATACTATGCACAATTATTTCATGTCTGGTAAGTAAAGAACACTTAGGGTTGGTGCACATTTTTCATTATGTTAAGGTTGACAGATAGGCTGACGGTCCACTTGATGGTAGGTCGTCGTCGTCGCCTATAACCTGAGACTACCTCGATACTGCAGTGCTTCGAGTATGTTTGCTGAGGCGGAAGTGCCCGACTTTTTCGCTGTGATTCGAAACAGAATATTTTCTTTCTGGGAGAAAATCCGAAATTCCGAAAACGGCATTCTTGGGGTCATCGGTGAGGACTACAATGGTCCCTTTCAAAAGTATTGGCTTGGTGTTCACAGGAGCGCAAATAAGAAATAATAAATTAATAAAAACTACTGTAAATTGCATTGTGTATATACATAATTATGTAACTTAAGGCATTATATATAAAATATATTTTTATATTTTTTGATGTAAAATAATTGTATGGACCAAAGTCTGAAATAAAGAAATATTGTTATTATTATTATAACACAAACAACGGTATAAGTGCTGCAAGTGCACTGCCGACCATAGAAGGATTATAGCTAAGGGATAAGGAAGCGATGGAATAATTGGCTCTGGTCGAAACGCGAGTTGAAACAGCACAGTATATTTCTGTAAATTTGTGGTTACTACCGCCATAAGGACTGTCCCATTTATGACCACAGAACACGGAACACAGTATGCCGTGCCCTCTCAGCAATTATATTTTAATTAAAATTTTTAACTTATTCCAGTTACTGAACGCGAAGTAATAAATGGTGTTTTGAATGTGAAGAACACTAAGAACCATTGCTTGGCTTACATTCGATATATTAACAACATCAATCTTCAGAATCTGAAGAAGGCCAGCAATTTTGTGGACATCATCAACAGGAGTTTGGACACAGAGTCTTCGAAGTTGCTGGCGGATTTAAGAGACGTTAGACTGCCGAACAAAATTGAGACAACCAATATACAGAAGTGAGTTTGGACTGATTGAAAACATTAAAAACTATCTGGTGCCCGCAATTTCGTCCGCATTGAAAAATAAAAGATATAATATAACGCCTAGCAAACTTTATAATATTGGTATAGATTAGTATAGATAGATAAATATAATACTAATCTATAGTTACTTATCTATATAAGCACAGTAGTAGTATTAGTATAGTATTATAGTAAGGACAAAATGTCGCTGCAGGTCGACTTTTCATTTATAATTTGTAAATACATAAAATATTTTATAAAAGTTTAAACTTCTGTAAAGTTATCGATAACATTATCGACACGAACGCTGTTAATCACTACACGTTCCCATAAGCCCTATAAGTGTAAGGGAGCGCGCCTGTACTCCGCTCTACTCACACGTTTTATTGCCGCGCCTGCAGCGAGATTTTGTCCCTACTATAGTAACAAATGCTTATCTGAAATATAGCATAGTACTTATAGCACTATGTATAGAAGTTACAATGCAAGTGTCCAGAATCAGTGATCAGAATGAATGAAAATAATACAAGAAAAAAAAATTAACATCGAAGTCACAATGAAACTAGAATAAAATATTAAATCAAATTTCAATTTAAAACCATTTAAAAAAAAATTAAACAAATCAAAAAAGCCTATGTATTTACAGATACACTGTCGAATGGATTGGACGAGAGGGTTTGGACACGGAAACACACGGAGAATATTTGAATCATTTCATCGCTCACTTCTACAAGAATATAGTCAAACTGGTGGACAGGTATTTCATTTTTTTCCATGATACGGAGTTATCGATGTGTCCTATGTATAAGTGCAGAAAGTTAATTAGTTATGTATAGGTTAGTTTAAGAAATAATAAAGCCTCTCTTTGTGTGTTCTATCGGATGTACAACGGTGTACTCTGATGTGTTGTTCCATTTAATGCCTACCCTGAGTTTTTATCAGCCATAGATGCATCTACTTTACTTGGATAAGTCAAAATATTTATTTTATCAATTAGGTTTCTCCAAGAAACTCTTATGAATTTAAATTTACCAGGGTTTCAGAAAAAAGCCAAGATGACGATCCTGGGAAGAAATCAAAATCAAAATATTTATCTATCAATTAGGTTTCTCCAAGAAACTCTTATGATCGTCATTATAAATTTAAATTTACCCCAAAAGAAACTCAAGAGGTGTCGCGTCTTACGGTTCGGATGGGTAGAAATTTGTTTTTCTATGAGAGGATAAGGGATGCCAAAGCCCATTTTCTTGAGGGAAGGACTCTAATTCTTGACAGAATCCCTTATGTTTTAATACTATGGTTTGCAGCGCGCAAGGACCACCTATGGCTTTATGTTTATGTTTATGTTAATATTAGCCACATACTAATGATCTTTAGATAAAGAAAAATCTTTAGAACTATTCCGCCTTTAATGAGCTTTCGCCTAGACACTAAAAATAATAAATAAATTGATTTGTAGGGCAATGCGTAAAGAAGACAGCAGCGCCCAAGGCCAGATAGTTACAGAGATCCTGCAACATTTGCACGCTTGTAACAACTCGGTGAAAGTTTTTCACGGCAGAGAAGACGATTTGCAATACATAGAGAATTATATGAAGAATTCTTGTGACAAACCGCTTGTGTTATATGGAGAAGGTGAGAGTTATGCTTTTGTAGCAAAATAATCTGATAGATTTTGAATTTCCTACTTCAAAGCTCAGATACATAGTTTTATGCCCATTACCTATGCAATTCTTTTAAAATGTCCTAAGGGATTGACCCTATTTCTCTCTATCTTGTCTGTACATACAGACAAGATATACAGACAAGATGTTTTAATATCAGAATGTCACTGGTTTGCAATGATGGAAAGAAAAATTTCTGACGATGTGTAAAGTTCATGAATATCCTATTTATTAATGAATAAATGACGAGTTTCTTGAAATCTCTTGTGCGGTTATGCATTATGTATTCAATATTTATTTATAGTCAAATAACGTAAACACTTATCTAGGGTTTCTTTCTCAAATGTCTCACTTTTAAGAACATTATAATTATACTTACATCAATTGGATTGAAAATATGATAAGGACAGAATACAATAATAAGACTATTCAGGTACAAACTTATCTCCTTTCAGGTGGTTGCGGTAAGACAAGTCTTCTCTCCAAAAGTTCAGCTATGTCTCTCAATACTTGGTTCGCTGAAGTTCGTCCCACGAACATCATCAGGTTTCTTGGCACCACTCCGGACTCCAGCGCTCTTACTCCTACACTCATATCTATATGTCAACAGGTAATTTGTCTAGATTTTTGGTCTATAGATGTCTATATTATGCAGTTACAAAGGAATCCATTGGCAAACTGGATGTGTGCGAGAAATCATAAGGCATTTTAATCTTACCAATAGACTACGTCAACTGTCTGATATCATTTCAATATCATGCCACCGAATGGCATGATATACATATGATGATGGCATGATAACCACGCTAGTGGTAGGCTATCTTATGCCCATATGTAAGTAATGTGTATGTATTTATATGTATACTATCTATACATATACATACATATTACTATGTGTAATGTGTATATGGTATACTTTTATTACAGATTTCCTATAACTTCGCATTGCCCTTCGAGAGTATTCCAGATGATTTGGTGCCTCTAACAGCCCATTTTAAACAATTGTTGACAATGGCTAATCAACAGCAGCCCCTACTTCTGTTCCTGGACTCAGTCGATCAGCTCACTGGCATTGGGACTGAGAATAACAAAGTTTCTTGGTTACCTACCCGTTTGCCGCCACATTGTAAGGTAAGAAAGCTCTATGAGTAGGTACTATGTTCCAAATAAAACAACCTGGTATTTAATATCGTAGGCTGTCGTCGACTGTCCCCGTCAACGAGGGATAGTGCATGAATGTCATAAAATTTTTTAGAGATTCGTAAAGGTATTATAGGCTGCTTTTGTGACTTACCACGTATAAGATCGTTGCTTACCTATGTCAAAAAATTTTGCGAATAAATTCACGCCTACCGAGCATACTTCACTCTATATAATATGAAGATTACAAACTTATAACTTACTGAAATCGCCTTCCAGATTATAGTAACCTGTGCTTGTGAAGAGACTAATCCAGAAGTTTCCAAGGAATATGACGTTCTTCGTCGTATGATTGATTCTGAAGAGAATTTTCTCGAAGTGACGGCATTGGGGGAGGACCTGGCTATGCAAGTTTTGAAGTAAGTATGATTCGATGTTTCTCTATTATTATAAATGATAATAATATATACACTATTATCATTTACGGGGCAAAGCTCAAGCTACCGGTGATTATGGCTGTAGAGTGAGAAACTTCCTGGCAATGTGTGCTGTGTCAAGAAGAGCGTATTCGCCAACTTTCTTGTTTTGAGTACTTTTGTAGTAACTCATACATGTTGTTCTGTTTTGCCAACTTTTGTAGGTATTCGTATTAATATTATTTCGACAATTATTATACCAGCAACTTTTCTCACATTCTCACAAATTTTCACATTCAATTATAAATAATAATTAGTAGGATTAAGTTATATTGTACTTATGTGTCAACTTCCAGATTATGGATGGCATCGGCTGCAAGAGATCTTTCCAACTATCAATGGCGTCTAGTTTCAAACGCTATCGGCCAATGTTCGTTGCCGATATTCGTAAAATTAGTATTCGCTGAGGTAAATAAATAAATAGTATTTTAAAAAAATATTCATCTTACTCATTTATGATACTAGAATCAATTTTTATGATTAGAGATCACTAAGGTAAATCATAAGGGAAGTCTAAACCAAAAGCTCATCATATTACATATATTTCTTAAGGTTTGCAGATGGCGAAGCTACACTAAGCCTCAAGACACACATCTCGCGTCAACAGTTATGGATTCAATTATGATGCTGTTTGAAAGGATAGAGAAGCAGGTAAGAATTACGAGAATTGTATGGTTTTTTTTTATTTCCTAGGCACTACAGAAGAGTTGCGAACAGAACCATTACAGAGCCATTACATTCTATAAAAGAGCACTGAGAAATAACAGTTCTCTGATTAATAAGTTAATTAAGAAATTGTAATAGTAATAATTAAAGACATTGTGACGGCACCCTTATAATTTTTCTTTGATTTTTCAGCATGGCCGTCTTTTGGTTTTCCACGCGTTGGCTTATATTACTGCAGCTCGCAGTGGTCTTTCCGAAACTGAGTTGGAAGATCTTATATCCTTAGATGATAGAGTCTTAGACGACGTCTATCAGTACCATTTGCCACCTGTAAGAAGGATTCCCCCGTTATTATGGACCAGGTACATAACCTACACCCAATTAGTCTAGAAACTAATATAATACCTTTAAGTTTGACCTGTGTGTTTGTGTGTCCGTCTGTAGTATCTTAGCATCCAAAAGAATAGACCGATTTTGATCTGTTTTTTTTTTTAAGCTGGCGTGATCTTAGCTATAATTTATGAAGACCTGTTCCGGCGTTTGAAGATCATCAGCACATTTCCTTGTTGACGAAGGGACTTACTTCCACAAGTTCGATTGATGGGAAATTTTTTATACTGGTACTTCAGTGGTATTTTCATGACATGGTGACCTTGACCTGATGCTGCAGCATCAAGTATATCTGCTGTGAGTTGCTTAGGATACTCAACTCCTAAGCAACTCACAGCAGATATAGCGTGTTTGGACTCAAGAGAAAGTCAACGGTCAGCTTTTATTTCAAGCAATTGATAAAAGTTTAACATTTTGGTTTCAGAATACGCAATGATCTCCCCAATTACTTGTCAGAACGTGAGGCCGATGGAGTGTCTGTCATGAACTGGTATCATAGGCAGTTCCGCGACACGGCCCGAGAGAGATATTTCAAGAACATGAACATGGCCATGTACTTCCACTCCATGATCGCCGATTACTACCTCGGTATGTGTCTCCAGAAAATGACAACCTGTGAAAAGAGAAATTTTCTTTTTCCTGAAACAATCTCTATTTCAATGGTGATAACAAAAGAATTGCTGGTTAATTTGTTTCCTTTTGTTAACACCCTCTACTTCGGGTACATTAATTAAACCACTTTATGTTTAGTCTAAATACTTTTATCGTCCGATTGATATATCAGAACTACAATTTCAACTGTAAGATGCGCGGACATACGACAACGACCTCTCTTCGCGAACGCATTCGTTCAACTGTCTGATATCATTTCAATGTCATGCCACCGAATGAATCTGTACGAATGAGCACCTCTTTTTGCAACGTCACAGAATTTTTTTTATTATACTTTCCATCTTAATCAATTAACCTCAGTCGACATAAATAGCAGACTCATGTGAAATTGTCTCATGTGAAAATTTATTTTTTCTAGGTATTTGGGGCGGAGGGATCCCGAAACCCTTTAAGTATACTGAAATTCAACGTCACCGGTTCAACTTGGCTGACAAGGAAGGTGTTGCCGATAGAAAAGTGCCGTTGCAGCCGCTTGTATTCACGTCTGCTGACGGAGCTAATAAAAGATATAATTTGAGAAAGGCTAGTAGTTCATTAGTAGTCCAAAAATTAGCGCACACTTAGCGACCAGGTCGCCGCGGCCAATCCCCTCATTAACCTAATTGACTCGACTAACTTCTCCCTTATTGACCGACTAATCTAATGCAAGATCTCATCGACTTAACCGCTGTGACCTGGCCTTAGATTTGTGCTGTGACCTCCTTCTTCCTTATTTTTTCTTAAATACTGCCCAAAACGTTCGTTACGTGACGACGCGTTGCCACAACGTGACTGACTGCGTCGCTCTACGGGACTTCATATGTCTTTTTCTGTATCCTTGCATGCAAAATTTCATTATGATCGGTTGAGTAGTTAAGGCGTGAAAAGGTAACAAACAGACAGAGTTACTTTCACATTTATAATATTCGTAATGCATTTTAAAATCGCAAAAAGTTATACTTAATACGATTCTTTATAAATAATAACCAATCGTTCTCCTATTTCCAGTTCGGTGAGCTTCCTTTCCATTTGGTACGTTCCAAACGCTTTACGGATCTGTATGCTGAAGTACTATTTAATTATTCGTGGCTTCACGCCAAGCTGAACTGCTGCCCTTTGCAAGCTGTGCTTGCTGACTTCGAAGACGCGAAGCTACATGTTCACAAGGATGCTGTCAGGTGCCTATTTAATATTTTTTTGACATTTATATCAAAAAGAAAATACTACCTTTGAGTTGAGACCATAACGCGTAAAAACTTTCGAATCCCACTACTTTTACTAATATTATAAATGCGAAAGTTTGTGAGGATACGTGGATGTATGAATGTATGTTTGTTACTCTCTCACATAAAAACTAATGAACGGATGTGGATGAAATTTGGCACAAAAATAGTTAACATTACAGAATACTTCTTATCCTGGAAAAATGCTACTTTCCCGAGCGGTCGCCGTGGCGATGCTATATAAAACCATAAAGTCTACATCTTTATTGCTAGGCTTTGGATTTTTATTTTCAGATGATCCCTCTTGAACAATACTTTTTTCTTTATGAATGGTACCCCTATATCCTTCTCTGTATCCCTGACAACGTGTATGCAAAATTTCATGATGTTCGGTTGAGTAGTTGAGACGTGAAAAGGTAACAGACAGACAGAGTTACTTTTACATTTATAATATTAGTATTGATTAGTATCTTCCATATGGATTAACTTGTGAAAATGAATTACAGAGAGCTCATGCTAGTGGCTGACGCTCTACGTCTCGGAGGAGCTATTCTCGGTCAGTATCCGGATATGTTAGCGCCCCAGCTGGTAGGAAGGTTGCTTCCTGAAGCCTCCACAAATCCTGGAGTTGCGTCTCTCCTGAAACAATGTCACGATAAAGGGAAAAATCATTGTGCTTTGCTTCCTTCGCATCATTGCTTGCATACACCTGGAGGACCATTGAAGGTTAATATTTTGAGTTCTTTCTAAAAAGTGGAATCTAGCTGCGTAGTATACTAACTAACTGAACTATATTTTATATAAATGTTATAAAGAATTCTTGTTAGTTTACAAATAATTTTATGTACTCATGGCCGCAGGTCAACTTTGAAAATGAACTTTTCAAACTTGGCTCTGGTCTGGATCTGGAAAGCAGTGGCAGATTACACTGTGTTTCGCAGTCAATTTGGGCTGCCCGTCTGGCGGTAGTAACCATCCGCTAACATAAGACCACCTTGAAATAACAGCACGTGTGCTGTTGTTTTTCGGTGAGTGATTAAGGGATGCCAGAGCCCATTACCCTATTCTTAGTTCTAATGTAGTCGGCAGCGCACTTGCTGTGGCGTTGCTTGTATTATAGGCGACGGTAGCCACCTACGATCAAGTGGACCGTCAGCCTGTCTGCCGACTTTAACATAAAAATGAAAGAGATAACATGTGTATTATATTTTCAGTATTCTTTAGAAGGACACCAGTTCGCCGTGTTCGGAATCCGTCTGAGTTCAGACAAGCGTTACGTGGTCTCAATATCGAGTCGTGTGATCTCTTGGGATTTGTCCACTTCGGATTTGGCCCGTGACCTCTGTCCACAACTCGAAGGGATAATGCAGAATCTGGAGCTCTCGCCTGACAACAAATGGGCAGCTGCCTCCACCAATAATTCCGTGGTATGTTTCATTATCAACCATTGAGGTACGTTAAATAGCTCAGGTGTTACTTCCGCTTTCAGGTGTTAGTTGAAAAGTTGATTCAGTTAATACTTGAAAATTATTCAATCTCCTAAAGATTGATCAAACTGCTTGATTGTTTAGATTGCTTCGCAACTTAACCTACTAAATTTAAATTTTAAAAAAACTAATAAGTAATGTATTAAATCATAAAACGGTATCTGCAGAAAATCAGCGTCGTAGCTCATGCTATGACTATATGCTAAACAGAGACCATTTTGGTACACTCTCCTATAAATAAATTGTAAAATACCAATTGTAAACCAAATATATATTTTTTAATTTTTTCTTTCTTTCTTTAACTTAATTTTAGTTGTAGTTTTGATGTAATAAAAAATATTAATATTTAGATAATAATAAGTTCTGTTCAAAATCCAAAATTACTATAGTTATCATTTGAAGAAATAAAAATCTTTTAGAACTAAATCAATCGACTTCTTTTGCAAATTTCATATTTTATAAAATGTTAGTCAAAAATTTATTGAAAACTTTTTTTAAGGAAGATTTTTTTTTAAAAAAAAAGAACCTAAGTCTCTTTGACGATTTTATATGTTTGACAGATTTCAATTTTAAAAATTATAATTTATCAAAATGTTGCCGAAATATATAGCAAAGTTTTTCGTCCGGGCTATTTCCACTTCACCCAAATTGGGACAGAAACCTCAAAGCCTGGTTAAGTTCAAAAAGCTTCAAGCTGAGTATCAATGTGAAGATGGTAGACTGATATGGGAAAAGGCCGGGTTTCGTGATAAGGTTCTATCGACAACCACCTTCGTGTTATGCTATGTCGGCTTGGTTATGGTCATTGCCTGCATTTATGATAATGCGAAGCCAGCTTCGTGGAAGAACAAGCCAACTTGTTAAGAAACGGACATTTTAAAAATTTATATATTTTATGATTTTTTTGTGCAATAAACTATAGAATTTGTATTTGGTTTTAGTCAATGCTGCTGAATATGCTGACAAGTGAATACATAACTATAGAGAACCCTTTAGATGAAGGTAGGATTCATTCAGTGCCATCCAAAGCTTTTTCTAGTACATTCCCATTCGCCACAATCATGCTCGCCACTAATGGTGGCAAATGGGATTATTTTTCCCAGTCGCCACCACTGGAAATTTTCCCAGTCGCTTCCTTGCCTTATATTTCCCATGGGAATACGTTGTTCTCATACAAGAACTTGCATTTGCAGCACCTATGGTGTTGCTTGTGTTTTAGGCATGTTATAGGCGACGGTAGCCATCTACCATCGAGTGGACCATCAGCCTGTCTCTGACGTCTTGAAACTCTGACGTTACGGGCTGACCAAACCTGTCAGTCAATCTTAACATAAAAAAACTGTCAAGAACGTCTCGTGCCACAATAAAGTAAAATATCCACAATGTCAATTTTTTTTTATACCTTAAATAAAATATAACTACATTCTATTATGAGGCTCTATTATTTTTTCACTTCATTCAAAGAGTAAGTACATAATATTATCGGGTATTGCCCGATTAAGATTTTTTTACTGATATATTAAAACATTTTTTTTTTCACTAGTGTATTAAAACATTTATACTGTTATAAGAAAACAGTTAATTTTTTCAGTGGTTTTTTGGTATTTAAAAAAAAATTTTTTTCACTGATTTATTAAATTTTCCTTTTATTTCAACCATCGAAACCAAGTAATAATACTTAGGGCCTCTTTCACCAACTACAAGTAAAGTGTTGATTAGTAACTTTTAGAAATAATTTTATGTTTTATTAAATTATGCATTCGGTTTACTGCATCCTTCGATAGGCGAATTTTTTTTTATTATTTTCTTTTTAATGTTTGGGACTTTTATACCGTACAAATAAATGTATATCATCTCCTTCATACCCGGTTACCGGTGACTTTAAATGGCGGTTAGCCTACTTGACACATGGTGAAAGAGAGCTTATTGTAATAACACTCTTTTCGGAAATATTCTAGAATTCTATAGTCCCATTTATGATTTTTTTACTTCATTATTTTTCCCATATGCAGGTGAAACAGTACGTGGTGTATACGTTTTAAACCATCACATGTTCATTTATGGTCCGAGATGTTGGGTGCGATACACTATGCGTGGCGAGCATCAAGAGACTCTCCCTGTACCACACCCTGAAGCTTATGACGACGTCAATTGGGAAATACTTTGTGAGTGATTATATATATGTATAGTTATAATATAGTATAAAAATTACTGTATATCGCAACTATAAATTAGATATACATATATATTTTCTTAATAAATGTGATAGTATGTTGGGATGTATGGATGTATGAATGTATGGATGATACAAAACTTTCACGCTAAAACTACTGGATCGATCACCATGAAATTTTGCATACACGTTGTCTGGGAAATAAGAAAGGACATAGGGTACCTTTCATCGTTCAACGCGGACGAAGTCGCGGCCACCAGCTAGTCCTTTATAATGCGCACTGCCAAGGTATGTATTTCCGAGCTCAAACCGAGCAGTTCCTTTTTGAAACTGTGGAGTCTTGTAATTCTTTCGCAGCTATGGAGTTTAGAGATCTCGATAACTTCTATCTCGTCATGTGGAGCGGTGATTTAGACGAAGATAGACTTCTGCTACATTATAAGAAGTCTGGTGTTTGGATGAAGCCACTGCGTTGTCGTGGAGCTTTAACCATGAATAAAACTTGGAATAAGGTGTACTGCAGTGACCCAGAAAGGGGCTATCAGGTCAGATACCCTCTAAAATTTACGTACATCCTATGTAAATGTAAAGTGCCATCCCATAGGTACTAGCTCTTGAAGTAGGTACTAAAAAGTATGTGTGTAGCGTCCATGTGTACTAATATTATAAATGCGAAAATATGTTTGGATGTATGAATGTATGGATGTTTGTAACTCTTTCACGCAAAAATTATTGAACCGATCACCATTAAATTTTGATACACGTTGTCTGTGACACCAGAAAGCACATAGAGTATCTTTCATTGTTCAACGCGGACGAAGTCGCGGCCACCAGCTAATCCACTATAATACAGATACACAATCGGCTACAAAAAAAAGTCCTCAGCAAATGAACTAATACTTTTGTATTAGTATAATTCGATCCGTTCAACGGCAAACATGCCAAAGTGCTCCTTTATTACGACCTCAGTGTATAAATTTCATTTTGTAAATACTGTATGTAAATTTCAAGACTTTTCCTTATATAGATAGTTTGTAATAGATGTAAATGCATGATATATCTAATAGGTCAAGCGTTATGCCACTTATTGGGTTTTTGTTTTGTATGAAACTGTTGTATCTGTTATAGTATTATGGTCGATCGACTGTGTAAGTAGGTATACTTTGTTACTAAAATTTAGTACAAATTTCAACTTTTTTTTTTTATTTCAGAATTGTCAATTTTGAAAAAACAATTAACTCCTTTTAAACAAAAATATAAGTACTTAAATATTTTTTAAGAAAAATAAAGAAGAATAACGAGAAATGCTTAAGCGTCTATGGTTTTCTCGTTCATTAAAATCTTTATACTTAATGAATTTTCAAATAATTTTTTTTTCTCAGATATCAATATTCGAATTAAACGAGGAACAAGGCTGTTGGGAGAAAGCGGAGGAAATTCACCACAAGGAAACTGACACAGCTGAAGCAATGCTACAATTGAAGAGGGGGAGGAAAGATCTGATGCTATTGGGTATTTATTTACCTTTTACAGAAGTGGACAGTTATATTCAATCCAATAAAATTGTGTTTAATTTTACAGCAACCACAACATATAGCTTTGTGGTTTGGGACTTCGACAATGTCATTTCAAGGGAAAAACACGAGACTGAGGACAAGAAGAGAAAAGATGACGACGAAGACAAGAAAGAAGAAGAAGAAGTATGGCTTTCATTTAATTTTTGATCTTCCAGTTAGATTTCTTTCTGTACAGTAACCTCTGTGGGGTTACTGTGGGGTTGCTTGGTTTTAGGTGACGGTAGCCACCTACCATCGAGTGGACCGTCAGCCTGTCTATCGAACTTGACATAAACAAGAAAATTTTAACTTCCAGGAAGAAAAGGTAGACGAAGAACCAGAAAAAGACCTGAGACTGGAGGGTATAGTTCTGAAGTTACCGCACACAATCCGTAACATTTCCACAAAGATGACCCAATCAAATTCTTTCATGATCAGTAACAACAACTCCTATGCTGTTGCTGGTGTAAGGTGCGCCCAAACAAAGTTAATTTGACTATTTACTAGAGAGACAAGAAGTTGCAAATAGACGATGCAAGTCTTCCGTAACTTCGTAACACGAGTTACTGCATACAATAGTAGTTTTTTTTTGGAATTTTATGAATTTTTCAAGACACAATTCATATATTTTTAATGATCGTTTTCAATTATGTATTTTGATTACACAGTTATCAGGATAAACCAATTATAATAAATACAAACCTATTTATTTGATAATTGATAATATATCCCGATGATAACATGTGATTTATTATGGAATTGTTTTTATATTGTTTGGCGACTACATTTTGACGACAGATCTATTATTTTGCGGACAAACCTATTATTTAAGAAATTCAAAACCAATTAACGACGATAATTGACGATATCTTATATAGTAAAATTATATAGTAAAATATATAGTAGCTTATATAGTAAAGTACCTTATAGTAAAATTATGTTTTAATTATTTGTTTTATTAAAAAATGTTATGAACTCCTGAAAGATTGTTTACGTTCTTTCCTGTTGTCTCCATGGCCTTGCTTTACGTAATTTTAATATTAATTTCAATTTACAGAAAGAATCTTTATGTATGGAGTCTCGAAACGACTAAACTCATCAAGATACTCGACGCGCATTTTGGAAGAATCGTTCAGCTTGAACCCTTGACAGTTGGAACTTGGAACAATGTCATCACATCTTCCATTGACAGAACTGTCAAGATCTGGAACATTGATAACATTTTTGAACAGGTCCACAAGATCGATAGGCAGGAGTTGCCCATCGATTCTATACAGTAAGTGTACATTTTTAAAAGGTTTATGACTTTCTTAAAAAGTATGTATGTACGTTTAAGTTTTCAACTTGCAGACTTATGCTCCATATGATGGTAGTCACCGTCTTATGCTTATTATTAACAACGTCATAGGGATAGCGAATGCACTACCGAAATTGTCATATCAAGTAGTCTGCGCGATATACAACTCCTCAGCAACTTACAGGAGACATAACATGTTTGGGCTCAATAGAAAGTCGGGGGTTACTTAGTTTATAATTTTTAATTATAGTTTGTAAAATCAAAACATGTAAATGAAAAGACTAAATATTTTTTTAGTCTCTTCGTTTCATTCTAAGGAAAAGTCGCCAGCCGTTCCAGGATTCGAACCTGGGTTCACCATATCGATAGCCGAGCGGTATTATATATTATTATTCTTATCATTTCAGCTTAGCTCGCGATAAACAGTTAGCGGTCACCGTGACCAGAAGTTGTTGGGGTCTTTGGGACACAAGTACTGGAGCTTTACTCGCACAGTTAGCGGATGCTCCCCTGGGAGCCATAGTGACTCACGCGGTCATATCGCCAAGTGGAGATAATGTCGTCACGGCTGAGTCAGGAAACGTACTGGTTTGGGAAACACCAGAGAGGCAGGCAAGTGCTCAGTTATATAAAAAAATCACAGTTATATTGTTTAAGTGCATATAGGTCATTGTTGATACGACCCCTTTTCATAATAAAAATAATACTTGTGCTAGGAGAACTTTAAAACTTTTTGTATGTTAATGTCGTCAGACAGGCTGACAGTCACTAGATGGTAGGTGACTACCATAGCCAAAATGCCACAAGTGCTTCAAGTACGCTGAAGACTAGCAGGATTAAGGATAAGGGATTAGGAAAGGATATTACTCACACGCCGAAACACAACAGCACACATGCTGTTATTTTACGGTGGTCTTCTGTAAAGGGGTGGTTACTGCCGCCAGACGCGTTGCCCGAATAATTGTGAAACATGTCATTATTAAAACTTATTTATATTTAAATAAAACTAACTTAAATTTAACTTATTTAAATATAACAAACACTAAGATTGACAAAACAGAGACATTTATTCAAAAAGAGTGATCTATTCAAAATTATTTATGATTTATTCAAAAAGCGGAGTATACACCCTAAAGATAGTATGCACCGTACAATAATAGATGGCGCTACTTGTTCATTAGATGTTACCAATTTGTTGTGACAATGATTGCAGGTGATATTCAGGGAGGAGCAGAAGGGTATCAAGCAAATACTGCTTCTGGAGGACGGTACTAAATTCATTACGATTTCTATGCAAGTTCCTACAGACAATACGGATAATGTCGCCGTTGCTTCTCTTATTACGAGGACTATACCGGGTAAAAACTTTGCTGACGATTTTACTGTATATTTTAACTAGCTGGTGCCCGCGACTTCGTCCGCGTTTAACGATGAAAGGTACCCTATGTCCTTTCTGGTGTCCCAGACAACGTGTATGCAAAATTTCATGGTGATCATAAATACATCCAAACATACTTTCGCGTTTATAATATTAGTAAGGAAGAGTGTGAAGAAAAAATTAGTGATTCGAACCTTGAACTAGTAATTTGTTATTTTTAGTATACCTACATTCTAAATAAAGATGTCAGAATGGCTTATCAATAATAAACGTGTCATAACTTCAGCATAACTACATAATTCGACGTAAATCACAAAGTGGCGGCGTAGTTTCATTAATAAAAGTATTTGAAAAAAAAAAAAAAAATTAAACAAATATTAATAATATACTTATTATTATAAAAATTGTTATCACGTTAACATTTTTAGTAAATTTAATAAATAATTGGATTTTAAATTTATGTATTGTTATATATTAGATTAAAATTCAAGATAATATTGTATTTTCTAATGACAGTGAAAATTTTATCAACAACGTTTGCTAGGTGCTAACTTATATATATGACATGTATGTATTAAATGGAAGTGTTTTAAATGATGACAGAGGGTGACAGAATATACAGTGTGGAGTACGAGGTGCGCGGAACCGGATACAGGGCGGCCGTTATCTCTTCGGACGAACACCACGTGGTCGCCCCGGGAGTGGACAAGTCGTCGCGGGACTGTCTTCACGTCTTTCACGCGAACACTGGCACAAAACTTCATAGGTGACATATCACATCTACTCTGTGGTCCACACTGAACGTCAAAAGGTCGATATTTCTGTGTATAATATTCGGGCATTTCATACTCTGAAATCATTATTGGTATATATATTATATACGAAATCGTTTTTTTACATACAAAACGTCAATTTAACTTTGGTAGGATTGAAAGTCGGATTGAATCTCTAACGAATGATTTCGAAATGCCAGTCCGGCTTAGATTTGTGATTTCTTTTGATTTTTTTTTATATATATCTATACTTTACTTTACTTTACTAATATTATAAAGAGGAAAGATTTGTTTGTTTGCATTGAATAGGCTCCGAAAATACTAGACCGATTTGAAAAATTCTTTCACTGTTGGCGAAAGCATAGCGACTCACTATCAGCGAGTAACATGGGCTATATTTTATAAAGATACGCGGGCGAAGCCGCGTGCAACAGCTAGTAATTCATATAAAAATATATGTTCATTTATTCAAAAGGGCAAATCGCTGAAAGTATACTTTATCGATCACCATGAAATTTTGCACACTCGTTGTTAGGTATACAGAAAAGTACGTAGGGTACCTTTTATTTAAAAAAAAAGCATAGTTCCCGAGGGACTAAAACAAATATATATATTTGTATGTTTCTTAGGATTCCAATAAAAAACAGCGGCATCAAGGACATGCAGTCAATTGTGGCTCTCCCACATAAACCTCATTGGGTTGCTGTCATAGGCAATGATAAGGCTGGAATATTGGACATAAAGACCAAGAGGCATGTCCGGTTAGTTGATTTTCCTATTACACATAGGATTCAGACTTCTTTTCTGATGATGAAAATAAGAGAGAATGTTTTGAATTTAACACATGAATTTTGTTCAGAGTTGAGGACCATAAAGATAGCCTAAAGGTGATGAGATGAGATAAGATGGAGAATAAGATAAGACGGGGATAAGAGATTACGAAGCATTCCTTACTTACTTACTCACCGAAACACAACAGCACACGTGCTGTTATTTCTCGGTGGTCTTCTGTAAGAGAGTCCGACGGGCTGCCAAACTTACGAACCGCAGTTGCCAGACCCAGACCAAAGCCAACCTTTAAATTTGGCCATGCAGGATCAAGTCGTGCCTGGAATCGTACCCCTGAGGAATTACAATGGAAACAATTCAGGGAATTCGAGGAAATTCTATTGGTTTGGCTCAAGCAACATCTGCTAATATTGCTTGAAATCAGTCCTTCTGAAGAAGCGGAATTCTGAATTCTTTGCAGGTTTGTTCCTCGGTGGAACGGCTCTTGTACAAGAGATGGCAAGATTGGTCTGTGCGCGCCTTCGCGCGGAGGGCTGGACCTCATCGAGCTGAAGAGAGGCACCTCAGTGCAACCATTGATATCGAGGGCGGCTGAAGGCGTGTTCTCAATAATCACCATGTACAGTACAAATGATCAATACGTGTTTTATTATCACAGCGGCAGAAAGACATTGAGGGTTTTTAGGTGAGTAAGGATACTTTTTATATCGATTAATAATCTCAAATTTGTTTTTATTGCATAAATTTATGTTTTTTTTTTTTTATTGAACATAGGACATGTAGTTTCACGCGTTTCTAACAGATGGCGGTGTAAGTTAGTTTATATATTTATTAAATAGTGTAAGATGGCGCTGCAATCGAGTTACTTTTCGGGTTCGGGCAGAAAATAGTCTGCCGGGTCCATTAGTTGGTCAAATATTTGTATAATGCAGTTGATTTAAAGTCGAATTAAAATACACTAATAAACCTTAGTAAAAACCTTCCGATTTGTTCTCAATGGGGGGAGAGTTTTAGGCCTCCTGATTTTCGTTGTGCTTTTTCATAACTAAAGTATCACCTACAAGGGAAAATGAAAGAAAAAGTCGACGCTACAGCTGTAGATATATAACTTTTTAGGACGATAGACGGTCAAGCTGTGGCGGAATACCGTGCGCCTGCCGAAGTGACGGGAGTCGCTAGTGCACACAATGGCCGCGCGGTGGCGCTCGCATCGCAAGATGGCTGTCTCACCGTACTTAACATTGTTGATCCTTACGAATAAAATTGTAATGTTTAGTAGTTCCTAATTAAATATTTTTCAAACAATAGTCACGAAGATTAATTCTTAATCTTTAATAGTCTTGTATTGCACCAAATACGAAGTCATAGGCTGGTTTTAACATTTAAAAAAAATTAAGTAGTAAAAGTTTTCAATGCTTGTTCCATCTAGATCCATAATGACATATTACCATAGATAAGAGTACTTAAAATCGTAATTTTGGTTTGTTATATCTTATTCTAGTTTTGATTAGGTATACGAATATTTGGTTTGGTCCATTTTGGTAACCTTTTTTCATAACCGGTTGTTAATTAAGAATATCTTTGTCCACTGTTGTAGTTAGGTTTCATAACCAACCAAATTAAAGTATCTTATTTTTCTACCTACATAATATTTACCTTACCGAAAAAATCTTCGAAAAACTTTCGTAGCTTGTTATGAAAAAGTTTACCAAAATGGACCAATCCTTATTATTTTAATGTAAATTCCACATAGGTAAGTCATTTTTAATCAACTGTTAAATCAATGACAGTGATGTTATTTATTAATATTAAGCGTAATTAGTATTGCCAATTATTGACACTTCTGTTATTTATTAGTGCAATATTGTCTAGATCTCAATAATAGGGAAACGATAAATTGAACGTAATTTCTGTAGAAGATAAAAATAATAAATGAAACCATTTAAAATGTACAATAATTATTTTTATTTTAAAACTTTTCAACATAAACAGCACACACTGGAAATATAAAATTGATTGACATTTAATAAGTATATAGCTATTATTTATAATCCCTGCAATTTGCTAATGCACAGGACCTTCTCATATTAACATCTACGTGTGTTGTAAAACAGTACTGAGTGTATCACGAGATTACGTCATCAAAATGGCGACCAGGCGTTTTAGAAATTTGCAGATTTTATAAAATAATTCTTTTGTAAGATTCACTGACGCAGATTCACTTTTTTTTTATTATTCACAAATCACACTTCATACATTCTAATTCTAAGAACAATGTGTAAACACTCGAAATGTACAGAAAAAAAAATCTGATGTGAATCCTAAGCGATGCTAACTTCGATCACCAATTTGTAAGTAAAATTTTTAAATTTAGAACTCGTATTCTGAAACTTGTATGTAAAGTTTAGCTACAGCTTTACCACCAAACTGTTCGCCATTGTATAACTCCATTGTCAATTCTAATTCTATGCTCTGTGGTCCCTCTAACGAACGTACCAAAGACACGACACCTTGCTGACCGGACTGTATTAATCTGTGAGCAAAAAACATTTTTTGGTAAATATTGCAATGTGAAATATGACACAAATAGTCATAGAATAATAATTAAATTATGCACTCGGTTTACTGCATCCTTCAATAGGCGAATTTTTTTATTATATTCTTTTTAATGTTTGGGACTTTTACCGTACAAACAAAGGTATATCAGCTGTCAGCTCCATCATTCCCGGTGACCGGTTACTTTAAATGGCGGTTAGCCTACTTGACACTTTTCTCAGAGATGGTGAAAGAGGCCCTAATACTAGTTTTAGTATTTTTTTTAAATTCGACAGACAGCCCACTTGATGGTAGGTGGCTACCATTGCCTATAACACAAGCAACGCCTCTGGTGCTGCAAGTTTGCTGCTGACTATAGTGGGATTAAGGATTAGGAAGGATTTGGTGCCTAAATGACTGCAAAACGCAGTCTGCCCTGCCACTAGGTACTTTTCATATTCAGACAAGAGTTAACTTTGAAAAATGTTGGGTCAACTTTGCAAATGAACTGCCAGGAATCGAACCCGGGAACCCTAGAATGCAAGCATCCCAACCACTCATCCAACGGGCTCGTCAATTTTATTCAAGTTCAAGTTGAAAATATTACATTTATAATATAAAACATATAACTTTAGTTCAAGTAGTACTAGAATCTGTTCTGATGAGGAATGTGAGGAATGAGAATGACTTACAGGAATGAGTTTTCATCGGCTTTTTCTTTTACTGTCGGCGGTGCACTGACTTTGACGAGTCGTAGCGTGAATATTGTTTTGGCGTTGGCCCACGGCGGACCTCTCATTGTGAATAAATCGACCTGAAAGTTATTGTACACCATTAATATTCGGCGGATAATTAGGTTCTTTTTTTATTTATTTTTTATTTTTTAAGCAACACCTTTAAATGCGTGAATCAAAAACTTTGGAATTCTTCTTAAGAAAATTGCGCGAGAGGAGCAATGTTAAATTTGGTACATTTAAAGTAGGAGATAGCTAATATTTTTATATAATATCCATTAGAAATACATTAAATTCATTAAAATAAACATTATGTACACATATGTAATGGGTACTCTTTTGTTTTATGGTCGAATTTCGACCACTGGGCGACCTGTAGTACCTATTTATAGTTACTACATAAATAGTAATCCCGATTCAGTTCTGAATAAACTTCTACCTTGGTTTCTGGAAGAAGTATCTTAGAAATCGGTTTAAGTCGTTTTGGCCCTGACAAACAAAAATAGCTCCTTAGGATTTTCGCAAAAATGCAAATTGCACACAAAAAAAATTTAACCCGGTTGGTTTTGTAGGAGCGTGCCCCTAGCGCTTACTCGTATTTTTTTTTAAGAGAAAGCAACGCAATGATTTAAAAATAAACATTATACAAGTGGGCACGGAAATAATTGTCGGATAAATCCGTCTCTGGCGGCTAGAGGATTGAAATATTTCATGAAATGGCCAACAGTGATTATCTGCTTAAGCTAATAACAAAATAACCTCTTGTTATTGACCTAAATGTAACGAAAGGTAAGAAGCGACCAAATACCACCGACCATTCTAATGTTACAGTAATTTAAAGTAGAAAACAGCAGAAATCAATACTGACCTTTGAGTCTGGTATGTACAGCTTCGATACAAAAGTGATGTAATTGTGAGAATACGTCGAAGGTTGGTGAGTACAGGCCCAATCACCCGGAGGACAGTGGGACTGAATCTTTGTGCATCGACTGAAAATGTAATTTTTGTTTAAAAAAATGATACTCGCAAAACTTCATGCGTACCTACTCTATAATAATAATAATAACAATAAATATCTTTGCACATTCCAACACCTCACCATCTAGTTCCACAATAAGCAACTAATGCTTGTATTATGGACACCAGACAGTTTTTTACTATATAGATTACTTTTTTTTGTAAATACATACATATTATAAATACAAAACATCCATGACTCAGATACAAAGGTAAAATGTTAACATAAACATTTGCTCATAGCGGGATTCGAACCCGCGATCGTTTGGTTAACAGCTAGGGTTACTAGCCACTAGATTGTCGGAACATCTGGTACAGTGCAACCTGTAGCCCACTTGATCTTGAGGTCATATTATACTAATAGGTGGACCACGGGCAATACACGGACCAAACGTGTCGTCAATGAATGACACGAAATTGATATAGGCATTTCGCGACGCAGCGCGACATAGATATGCTTGCAAAATTCATACATAGCCGCGTAAATTCGCGTTCCTTTGTGAACTAACCTTAATTTTAACATTTACAGAAGTGTTAAAGAGAGTTGACGTACTGTTTATTCTCGAGTTGGTAACCGGGAGGACAGGAGATGCGGTAGCAGCGATATCCACCGCGGATATTGAGGCAGACGTCACTGATGCCGCCGTAAACACCGCTGCTTGCACACGGCGCTTCGCCAGTCTCGCATTCGTCAATATCTATATTCAAAGCAACCAATAATTAAAAATTATAAACCAACTCCCGACTTTCTATTGAGTCCAAACACGCTATATATCTGCTGTAAGTTGCTGAAGAGTTGAACTTGACGCTGCAGCATTAGATCAAGGTTACCATGGTCATGAAAATACTACCGAAGTAACATTATACCAATTTTTATATCAATATCGAACATGTGGAAGTTAATGAAATCCCATCGTCAACTAGGAAATTATAGCTAAGAACGATTCGTATCACGTTAGCTTTCAAATAAAAAAAACAGATCAAAATTGCCCCATCTGTTTGGGAGGTACGATTCCACAGATACACACAAAAACACGTCAAACTTATAACACCCAGTTTTGCGTCGGACTCCGAGGACTACCAAAAAGAAAAGCCATAAGAAGCCGTACAACCCGGTCACTTTGCGCCTTACTGGAATGAAATTTATGTCGATAGCAAACTTCCACCCCCCTATTCTCTTACCTATGCAACTCCTCTTATCTTCGGAGAGCCTGTAACCGGACGGACATGAGCACCTATAACTGCCAGGTTCATTGAGACACCGACCCACGCAGAGTATCTTCGTTTTATACTCATTGCATTCGTCTATGTCTGAACAAGTTCTGAAACAAAAACAAATACTCAATAAATAATAATAAATAAATAATAAATAAATCTTCACACATTCCACACATCACCATCTAGTTCCACAGTAAGCAACTAATGCTTGTATTATGGATACCAGACAGTTGATATAATACATAGATCACTTTTTTTCTTGTAAATACATACATATTATAAATAGAAAAAAAAAACATCCATGACTCAGGTACAAAGGTAAAATGTTAACACATAAAAACACTTGCCCCTAGCGGGATTCGAACCCGCGACCGTTTGGTTAACAGCTAGGGTTACTAGCCACTAGATCAAACTAATACTAAAGTTTTAGTCACTTTTTGTAACCTATCCTGTAGATAAATAAATTAATCCAGCACTACTGGCCATAAGCCTCGCTCACAATTTTCCAATAGGACCAATAGTCTGTCCACCTTGTGGGTGGACATCCTAAGCTGCGCTTGCTGGTCTATGGCCTTCACTCTAGAATCTTTCGCCCCCTAGGGCCCAACGTTCTCAGAACAACAAAAAAGGAATATTCTTATGAAGAGAAAAATTGGAAAAAGTATAATTATAATAATTCATTTGGTCCTTTATCTGGAGATCATTAATTTTCATTTCAATATAATTTATTCATGTATTTTATACTCGATAATTAACATTTTGAAGTTTTTTTTTTTTTTTTGAAGACAAATAAGTAAGTTTATAATACAAAATTAATAATAGCTACCTGTTGTCAGTATTGATCCTGTATCCCCTGTGACAGGAGCATTTGTAACCACCCCACACATTGTTGCACCGCTGCTCGCACAAAGTTCCACTTCTGGACTCTGAGCATTCGTCCACGTCCGTGCAAACCTGCGTTTGTGAAATCATTCTGCATTAATATCAACTAAAACCGTACTTTTCTAAGCTAATAGTGGGTCAGTACATCATTTTTTTTTACTGTTAAGAATATTAATTGATACCTTATCGTTGGCTGGTGCTGATCTGAAACCAGTGTGACATTTACACTGATAGGAACCAATCGTGTTTATGCAATCGGCGTGTTCAGAGCAGAGGAGCTAAAATATATATTAAAATAAAGTTAGTATTGGTTTCTTCTTTATGGTCAAAAAATATATAGTAATAAGGCTGTGTTTTAAACAATTAATTTGTAAATATTAAATAAGTCGAAATTCTACATACTCTGTTTCCAGCCAGAGAGCATTCGTCAACATCTTCACACTCGTGATCATCAATCAGCCTGTGTCCCTGGGGACATTTGCAAATGTACCCACCGGGTAGATTGGTACAAATCTGTATTGTACCACATCTGGCTTCTCCGTTTGCGCACTCGTCTATATCTGTGACAAAAAATGTCCTCAAACTAAACACCGTTTTAAAACTTTCAAGTCATTTCTTATCTTAAAGTGGAAAGACCGGCTGACGGTTCACTAGATACTAGGTGACTGCCGCCGCCTATAACACAGTCAACTCCTCAGCTCAGTTGCTTTAAGTGGATCGTCATTCTGTCTGACGATAAAATTAGATAAAATAATTTGTAAATTATATGAAAATGAGAAATCAATGTCAACCAACCTTCACAAGTATTATCATCAGCCAGGCGATAGCCCCTGGGACACTTGAATACTGACCCACGACTCCCGAAGTCAGTAAATTCAGGTTCAACATAAGTTTTACCTTTAGTTGGCTGGATCACATCAGGTTCTTCAGGAATATATTCTGAATGAAAATACATTATGTTTATTCAAAGGAGTAACACTTACAACTCAATATTAGATAGGTTATTAACTCATTACTATACTAATTTTTGCACGCGTCCCTTTTTTTATGTGTTAAAGCATTTATTTGCTCTTTATTTCTAGATTACTAACAGTTACATTACAGTAACAGTAAAAGGTAACAATACTTTTTCTAGATGAAAGGTATCCCTGATAACGTGTATGCGAAATTTTTTACATTTTTTTTTTTTGTATATTGTATGTGCGCGCTGAAGTTGCGCGGTAGTGTTGATGTATTGAATTTAATACTGGCTGGTTTTATTTTAAATAAATTAATTTAAATTGAGAAAAAAATTAATGAAAGAATTTTCATTTATTTTTTCACAATGATAATTTTTAAAAGTTTAGTGTGAGATATATTTGTAGGAACTACAATAAAATGTTTATTTAGTTTTATTTATAATATATAAGAGTTTTAAAATGGAATGAAGTCAGTTGGATTGAATAAAATATTAATGATGTGCACATTGATAACTGAAATTTAATTTAAACATCATATTCCAAGATGAATTAAGGAAGAAATAGAAAGATAAAGAGATTTCACAACAACAGGTAGAGTTATTCCTCCTCCTCCTCAGCTAGTGCATGTGTCCAGCAGTGGGAAAAAGATATCTACTGTCACCTCAGACCCTGTCAAAACTTGAAGAAATAAATAAATTTACGAGGTTCGTTTCCATATCCCGTTGGGAAGCGTTGATGATCCTTAGCCATTATACAGCGATGCCTGACTTCATCCAATTTCCAGTTCGGAGGACACTCGCAGCGATATCCGCCTTCTGTGTTCACGCATATTTCTACGGCCGCACAATTCGCTTGTCCGTTTGTACACTCGTTAATATCTGCAAATAAATTTAATATTTGTACTGTTGGCAACACCGATCGTGCGAGGAAAACAGGGCTGATTTGACGAGTTTTGTTGTTTCGGTGATACAGAAAATTTTAAAGCTAACAACGGAAAAGGGTCGAGGTGTAGCCTTGGGGGCACTATGGTGGAGGTGGTTCATATTCAGTTCATATTCAGAAAAACTAGGACGCTTAGAATCAGAGTTATGATGAGTAGCGGGGAGGGAATGACCTCAAAAAATTTAATATGACAAAAGGGGGTGGTTCTCAAAAATTTATGACAAAAGTTACTCCCCTTGTTAACTTTGTGGTGGTGTGTGGAAGCCATTTTGTGCAGATTTATCTGGTACGGATTATATTATTATCATGTGTGTGTATCCAATGAAAAAAAAACAAAAAAAACCTAAATACCTTCACAAATCCCAGTGTTTGTATTCATATGGTAGCCAACGTCGCACATGTTTCTTGGTCTGAAAGGTCTACTTGGAGGTCGATATTCGTTGTAACCCCACCAGGAGTTGTAACCTGCAATAATCAATTCTTCAATTATTATTCTGTAAAGTACTTACCTATTACTCATGCGGAAATAACCAATTAATTTACTCAAGGCCATATAACGTAGTGAAATTGTTTTATTTAAGAACCTCTGATTACTTTCAAACAGTTATTCCAACAGAACTCAGTTATTTTTTTTTATTTCTTATCAAATACGAATTATGTCGAGAAAATATCGTTTTCTTCTGCAATGTTACACATAAATTCAAGATGTTATACATACTTTTGGATGTTGTAGAAAGGACAGGTGGTCGCAAAGTGCTTGTAGTAGAAGAAGAGGTAGTGGCCAAATCACAGATTCCAGAGATGAGGTCCCTTCGAAATCCTTCTGCGCATTCGCATAGATATCCTCCCATTGTGTTCCTACACCTCTCGGTTAAACCAGAACAAGTGTGCTTCATACTAGCGCATTCATCTATATCTGAAATTAAAGTGAATTCTATTTAAAGAGAAATATTTAAAAACAAATTCTCTTTGCTGCTTTTTTATGTCATAGAACGTCTCTTTCTAAAAGCAAACGAACAATAATGCTCTCTCATCGGGTTAGTATATAAAATATATTGCTAACTATTTAGTTTCAACGTGTAATTAATATAAGTAGGTATGTTCACTAATGAAATCAATCTGATCAATCATACTCATAAGACTCACGTCATTACATATAGGTATTAATTATATATACATATATTACATAAACATATAAATTTAATTCAAATTTAAGTAATCTTTTAAATAAGAAATACTTATTTAAGTTTATAGGTAAACTTTATAGTGTATTAATATAAATCAATTACCAAAACAAGCGCCGTATTCATCCATTTCGAAACCCTGTTGACAACTGTCAGGTTTAATATTGATTTTGGTCCACTCGTTCTTTGGTACGTTCTTTGTGTCTAGAACAACAGTACCGTCGTTCGTTCTTTTTGCATCAACACTTGCGGTATCTGGACCAACATTTACGTAAACTTGATGGGGAGATTCGACTGTTGGTCTATTTGAAACTGGCGTAGCCTCTGTTTTGTCATAACTGACTGTTGGATTTGGTTTTCTGGGTTCATATTTAGTGTCATATCTTTGATCTGGAATTTGAGGTTCTTGTGGCTCCAAATTTCGTGGATCTTCTGGCTTGGGGTAATATGGAATAGACGGTTCTGGTTGTCTAGGCGGTTCGGGTTGTCTGGGTAGCTCTGGTCGCCTAGGTGGTTGAGGCTGTCTAGGTGGCTCTGGTTGTTTAGGTGGTTGTGGTTGTCTAGGTGGTTCTGGTTGTCTAGGTGGCTCTGGTGGTATAGGTTGTTGTGATTGTCTAGGTGGCTCTGGTTGCCTAGGTGGCTCAGGTTGTCTAGGTGGTTCTGGTTGTCTAGGTGGCTCTGGTTGTTTAGGTGGTTCTGGTTGTCTAGGTGGTTCTGGTTGTCTAGGTGACTCTGGTTGTCTAGGTGGCTCTGGTTGTCTAGGTGGCTCTGGTTGCCTAGATGGCTCTGGTTGTCTAGGTGGCTCTGGTTGTCTAGGTGGCTCTGGTTGTCTAGGTGGCTCTGGTTGTCTAGGCGATTCAGGTTCCTTGGGGAATTCTGGAGAAGGCTCATAATAAATAGGTTGTTCTGGTCTATTTGGTTCTTTAGGTTCACTGTAAATTATTTCTGGCTGTCGCGTTTCATATTCTCGTCTACTTTCTTCCGTTGTGACTGCAGGACTAGTAGAAGTTGCAGGTGGTCTTGTTGAAGACGTGGGAGTCTCACTGGGTGGCGTAGGTCGTAAAGTAGTTGAGGTGGTAGACGAAGACTTGGGTTTGTTTGCTGTTGAGTTATTTTCGTTTTCATCAGGATAAACCTCTCTGTAAAACATATTAAGCTCCTGTACAATTTCATTTTTTACTTACAATTTTAAATTATTCAGAGGATATACTTATATTTTTTAAAGCGTAATTAATGTTTTTTTTTTAATATTAAAATACTAGCTGTTGCACGCGACTCCGACTTCGTAAAAGAATTTTTAAATTTAAATTGGCCACACGATTGCCTTCTCTCTCTCTAGAGAGTAGTCAATTTAATGTGGGTATTGCTCAGTCCATCCTCTAAGTCTATGGTAGATACAAGCTTCACTGTAACTCGCTTAATATTTTGTGAATGGTTAAAGACTTACTCAGAATAATAATATTCATATTCCGGCTCAGCCGTGGTGGTGGTGGTGGTGGTTCGTTTCCGCACGCATCTGAACGAACCGGGCATATTGACGCACTGATAGTTGGGGCCGGCGTTTGCGCAGTTATGCGTGCCGACTTCACACTCGTCAATGTCTGTCAAACATAAAACGATAGGCATTAATGCTTTGTATGCACAGTCGGGGTAAGAAGAGGTTCGTCAACTTATAGTCGTCATCTACTTGCACCAGGGTTTCAGCCTTTGCGAGATCATTGTCATGCGGGATAGTGACTTCCATAAAAAACACCTGCGACTGCTCCCGATCTGTCAGCACAAGATCAGGTCTGTTCGCTAGAAGAGTTCGATCTGTGATGATGGGCCTTGGCACATCTGTTCTCAATTATTATTATTAATTTACCTTCGCATTCGCCAGTGGAATGATGCAGGATATATCCGGTACCGCAAGAGGCGATTCTAACGCAGAGGAACGAACCAACTGTGTTATCACATCTTTGAGAGTTTAGACAATTGTGTTGATCGTTAGCGCATTCGTTTACATCTGAAAGTAAGGAAATAAATTGGGTGTTATTGTCAAAACAATTACTTAACTACTCAAAGTTTAGTTAATAAAACTAGTACAATTTCGTTACAGTTTCTCTGGTCTGGACTAAATTGTTTTATTTGTTTCCGAGATATTTATCCATAATAATTAATACAATAAAATAGTAAACAAGACGTGTTTGCACATTAAATATTAAAAAAAAAAAAAACAATTTATATACCTTGTAACATTTGTATTTACGTTATCGAAGTCAAAAAGATATATGTATTTTTTTGATCTATCTTAGAAATACTTATTGGATTTGTATGAAAAAGTATTCTGTATGTTCTGTATATCTCAATATATTTTTAAGTACCTATGCAAGCATTGATGACGGGGTCCAGTCGGAAACCGATTTTGCAATTGCATTCATAACTGCCATTGGTGTTGAAACAGTCCTGATTGTGATCGCAAAGATGGGTGCCTTCGACACATTCATTGATATCTGTAAATTAAATGGATATATTTAAACTAACTGAAGTTTGTCACTTCTGTAATATTTTTATGACATCTTAACCTTGAACAGACTCTGCAGCATCAAATAGTCTGCAGGATAGACAACTTCTCAGCAACTTTCAGCAGATATAGGCTCAATAGAAAGTCGGGGGTCATTTTATTATAGCTTGTAAATCATTCCATTTTGAAAAGCGCTCGCAGTGACATGTACTGTGTTGTATTCTGAATGATTTAAGTCAATTATTCTTGGGGGTTAAACTTTTAGTACTTAGTTATTTGGTTAATTAAATATATTTTTTTGCAAACTAGACCCGCAAAATTTGAGCTTAGATTTTAACTAGAAAAACCAACCTTCGCACACAGTGCTCCCTGGCTTCATTCGCATACCGTCCGCACACTGTTTTGAACGCCTGTTAACAAATATATAAGAGTAATTGTTTAATTACAACAGTAACGTTTCGATAATAAGATGTAGCAAACCTCGTTATAATAAGAAATGATTCGAAAAAAGGGCACATTACGTTTTAAAGTATCAAGAGTGCATAAACCATAGGATAGTTAATTACCGAATAGGTGGAAATTCGGGGTTTGTGTACTTTTAAGGAAAGTGGACATTTGAGGAAATTCGCTAGCGCACTTTAGGTATATATTCTATTGATTAGAAAAAAAATAATAATAAACTAAGTACCTGTTTGCCTCGGATATTGGTTTACAATCATATTCTCCAGGCACATTGACGCACACTTGATCAGCTCTGCAGATGTCGTGGCCGTCGTCACATTCATTTATATCTGTAACATCAACATTTATTCCAAATGTAATTACATAAAAATATATTATAAGATTCTGCAGCTACAAACTGGACAGCCCGCCTGGCGTCAGTAACCACAAAAATTATAGATGACCAGCGAGAAATAAAAGCACGTGTGCTTGTTGGTTTTCGTTGTGTTAGTAAGAGATGCTAGAACTGATTACACTGTCATTGTTTTGTCCCTAGTTTGTTTTTCAAAAAGTGTTTAAACTTAATTATTGATCCACTTTAAGTTATAATTTTTTTTTTTGCATAAACAAAACATAAAACACAAAAAAAAACACATTTCAATTTTCTAAACACTCATCCGTCATCATGGTGATCATATTACTCAAACAAAACAATTATACAAAAAAAAAAGAAAAAAGAAACAGCCTAAAATTGATCAATAATTAAGTTTAAACACATTTTGGAAAATTGGCAAATACCCCATTGAAATTGCAATTTTAGTTGTGATTGGTCAGCAATAATGTAGTATGAAGGTACGTACCTTCGCATTTTGTCGTTGACGGATTTATCTTGAACCCTGGACGACAAAGTTTTGATCCCTTGTCTTGACAAAAGAAGGAACCGCGAGTGTTGATGCAGAACTGAGATCTAGAGTTGCAGTCGTCTTTGTGTATGCTGCACTCATCAACATCTGAAAAACAATGCTCTGTATTAAGTTAGACAATGACTACACGAACTTAATTCTTAAACAAGAGTCACATTACAAAATATGTTCTATACCCAAACAAGGGCATGCAAATATTTGTTTTTAATTGTAACTTGATATTTTTCTAATATTTTTTAATGTAAAAATAAATGTGTTTTATTAAAAAAAATCTTTAAAGGATCTTTTTCAAAAATAACAAGAACAGCTCGCTTCTGCATCATAAATATTGAATTTATATCAGCGACACTGCAGATTTATACTAAAAATATTTTCTTACGTACCCTCGCATTCATCGTTGTATCCAGATTTGAAACCAGGTGGACATCGATCTTCGACAGCCTGTCGAGGATTGTTGTTCAAATTAGCTGGATCCCCTGACACACCACCGCATTTGTACCCGCCAATGGTGTTCTCGCAAACGTAGGAGGGGCAAGGTGGATATGGCAACAGGCATTCGTTCACATCTACAATGTGAAAAGTTGACCGAATAAAACAATCTTGCCTATCAGCGATCATTTATAGAAATTCGTGCACATTCTAACTCTTTACTATTACTGTATTAGAATGGGTATCCACATCAAAGCAACCATTAAGACAATCAAACACTGTACCGTATTCGTTGATATCATCACCGTTGTCACTACGAATATCTTCATTACCATAATAATTATCGTCATTGTCATTATCTTAACCATCATTAGCAAAAAATTTTTTTGATAAAACTCACCGTCACAAGCATTGTTAACTAGATTCCTTGAGAATCCAGCTGGACATTGACCTTTCTCGGCATTATTGTTCTTCTTCGTTGGCATACACTTGTAGGATCCCTGGATGTTAAAACACTGTGTATTGGGAAGACAAACTGTTGGTTCTATATTGCACTCGTCTATATCTGGAATTTAATGAACATTAATTTAATAAAACAAATCAACGAAAGGTATTCTACCTGGATTATGGTGCCGAATAAATCGTTTGAAATATTCCTATAGTTAGTTTAAATTATGAACTTCTTTTGTAAATAGGATATTACCATCAAATGGACCATGAACCATGAACCTTTAATAATTATATCAATTATATATTTTTTTACCTTCACAAGATGTTCCATCTGCCATCAACTTATAGCCTCTTTTACAGGAACACTTGACTTCAACACCATTATCGTTGCACTTATGCTGACAGGAATTACGAGGCTTACATCTGTTTTTCGCCACCTGAAAAACCCATACAATTTTAATAGATATAATGTAAACATAGCTTATATTGCTTTGCATGCAAAGCAGCAAGACAGGGTTTCTGCGTGCCACAGTCATGAAACAGGTCGGGTATTGCTTGTGGTCCACCGATCAATGTGAAATAACAAATTTAACGCTGTTATGTTTTGAAATCAGAACTTATTCCCTATATCCTCTTTACTTCTTATCTCAACACGAGATTTTGCAGTGCACTGAAGACTTTAGTAGGATAAGGGATTAGGAAGGAATAGGGAAATTTGCTTTGGCTCACTCACCGAAAAAAAAACAGCATATTAAGTTATTTCACAATGGTCTTCTGTATAGGGATAATCACCGCCGCCATACGTGCTGCCCATATTATGGGTAAATATAGTATATTTTATTATTAAATATTTTTTAATGAAATAATTATTTGAAAAGACAAACTATGGAGGTTTTTTTGCCAGTTTCTTTCCTAAAAAACGGGTTATAAATCCTACTTAAAGTTTAGATGGTTAAATATGAAATATACCACCCTTTTTTTACGTTGGGAAATCCTCTTGGATACCCGGATTCGTACCGGCTAAAACCCAACGACTTTGTAGCGCGGCTGTTGAAGGGCGAGGTCGCGGGGACGTTATGACACGACATCGGTGCCATGCCACGGCCATCCAGCGCGGGGAGGGCTACTCTCTCTGTCAGAACCTCAGCGTACCCGAAAGTGGAGGTACGCCGGCCATCTCGGGGGACATTACGAGTTAATGCAACAGTATCCCTATACCGTACTACTTACCTCCTTGCAATTTTTTCCATCAGGCATTAACATGTATCCAGGATTGCACTCGCATTTGTAGGAACCAGGTACTGGGATGCAGTGGTGTGCACATAGCTCATTCGGAGCATATTCCTCACAAATTGATGAAATATCTGAAAAATATCGATAAGATCATCATAATTACCAGCAGGCAAGTTATGACGACGGTAAACATTTGATGGTACTACTACTGTTGTACCTAGCAGTATTTTTAACACCCGACGCGATTAAAAAAAAATTCTTACCACCTTGAGCTCTTCTGGTTACTCTAATGTGATTATTGTTGACAAATTCCTCTTCCAACTTGGTTTTAACTGTTTTCTATTAAAAAATTAATCATCATTAGTAACAGATATAAAGCATTATTATGTTCTGTGGTTAAACTGACTTATAGATTGGTACTTACATCACAACATTGCTGGTAAGCGAAAATTTCTTCTTCAATCTCGCCTTCAGCTTTAATGCATGCTCTATCACGTGTGATGGCCTCTTCCGACATTCCTTTCGAGCAGGCTTCACAGCATTTCTGGAAATAGGTTAATTTTTTAGACTACAGTCTGACAGAGAGATTGAGGCTGAACTTGACTGGACTGGACTGAAAGATGACAAAAAGAATAGTTCTTTCAGAATCCAGAATTTCTTTCGGGGTTTCTTCTCAGGATCGTCATCTTGGCTTTTTTCCGAAACCCTGGTAAATTTAAATCTGTAATGTCGATCATAAGAGTTTCTTGGAGAAACCTAATTGATAAATAAATATTTTGATTTTGATTTTGTTATCTTAGACATTTCACATATTAAAGCTTACCCGTGTGATACCGTCGGTGACGTCACAGCTTAACGAGCTAGCTAAATCTATGCCACTCTCGCAGTCATACTTCTTTCTGTAAGAAAAAAATAATTATTTAATTAAATTAGAAGAAAAACAAACTCTTTCACCAACTACAAGTAAAGTGTTGATTAGTTACTTTTAGAAATAATTTTATGTTTTATTAAATTATGCACTCGGTTTTGTGCATCTTTCGATAGACGAATATATTTTTTTATTATTTTCTTTTTAATGTTTGGGACTTTTATCTTACAAACAAAGGTACATCATCTCCTTAATTCCCGGTTACCGGTGACTTTAAATGGCGGTTAGCCTACTTGACACATGGTGAAAGTGGCCCAAAATTAAAATAATTTAATTAATTTAATTAAAAAAAGTAATTTATAATAATTAATTAATTCAATTAAATTAATTCAATTAGAAGAAGCCTTTCTTTTTTCTAATACAAAAATTTTATTATAATATTTCATATATGCGACCTGTGACCGGGCGATAGATATCGAACAGGTAAAAATGTATTTTTACAAGAGAATTCGGTAGAATAATATTTTTTTCTAACTTAGTCTATTAGGAATAGATAAATGCTTATACATAAGCAAAAAAATATTTAGTTAAATAATAAGAAGATTTGTATGTAATGAATAAACTCAAAAACTACTGGACCTACTTTGAAAATTCTTTCATCTATAGAAAGCTACATTATCAGCGAGTAACATAGTATATATTTTATAAAGTTACGCGGGTGAAGTCTCGTGCAACATCTAGTACATTATATAAGCATAAAAAATAGTTAATATATAGGTATATGTAAGTGAAATTACTTACTGTTCTAAACAACATTGCTCCAAAGCCGACGTGCAGTCTTCTTTCAAGTGATCCGGAATGATTGATAATACATTTGAAGACCAAATAGAGCAATCCGATGAAGAATTGTTTCTCGATAAAAATACACCGTGATCGCAACAAACTTGCGTCAGTCTTAACTCATCGCTTGAACCTAGGAAAGAAGAAAAACCAATTGTTATTTAGGTTTATATTTTCTTTGTTCTCATTAAAGCTTAAAGCTGAGAAAAATAACAAAAGACTTAAATATCAAACAGGCAGACAAATGTCACCAAAATTATACAATATTTGTTCCTGATTTTAACAAAAACGCATAAAAACATTTAATATAAAATGTTTCAACAGCTTGGATCAATATTCTCCAAAAGATTTTGCCTGTTTTATATGCAACGGTAATTCGTTAAAAAGTTATGTGCCCTCAAAAGTAACCATTTTTTTATGTTCAATAATTCAATAAATTTCAATAAAATAATAATTCAATTTCAATAAAGATCAATTCAATCAAATAAGAAGAAAACCTTGACTACAAATACAATAATATTTGGCTAAGGGCCTCTTTCACTATCTCTGAGTAAAGTGTCAAGTAGGCTAACCGCCATTTAAAGTCACCGGTAACCGGGTATGAAGGAGATGATATACATTTGTTTGTAGGGTATAAAAGTCCCAAACATTTAAAAGAAAATAATAAAAAAAAAATCGCCTATCGAAGGATGCAGTAAACCGAATGCATAATTTAATAAATCATAAAATTATTTCTAAAAGTAATTAAATTAATCAACACTTTACTTGTAGTTGGTGAAAGAGGCCCTAATAAATTTAGCATAGATGTCCCTGTATACAATTTTTTATTCATTTATTTATAAGAGAAGGAATTATAAAACTTAATATTTATATTGTCTTCCAGTGAATTCTTATTATTTCCAAATTAAAAAAAAAAATGCCTCAGCTGACAACGGTTCTCGTCAAACGAGGAGGTCGTCCCAATTAAGAAACTTCCGCAATCATACTTTTCTGAAGGCATAAAAAAAAAATAGTGGTAGGTACAGTCGGGGTAAGAAAGGTTTGTCACCTAAGTCGACATTAGTTTTAAGTGACCAGGGTAGTTGTCAGTAATGCCAAAGTTACATTTTAAACGTCTGTCAGTTGTCTGCTTAGTGCTTTAGTTTCAAAAGGTACTAAGAGACTACGATTTTGATATAGGAATGAATTTGAAAACTGATGAAGGTTATCGTACCCCGACTTTACATCTGATAAAGTGTATCGAACTAGAAGGAGATTTTGTTGAATTATAAAAAAATAAAGCCCCCCAAAAAATCTTTTTTTAAAGACATATTGACATGACACCCCCCCCCCCCCCCCCCTCCTATCTATATGACATTAAATTATCTTTAAGTATACCTACTCTATTCATTTGAGCAAGAGATTTTATGTAAATAGTTACCTGAAAAGAAAAATTTACAAAAAATACACCTTAAAACTATATTATATAACTTTAAACATATTATTATTATACTTATACTATTATATAAAGGTTACACCAAAAAGTAGATTTATTTAATAAATATATGTGACCATATTGGTGAACACCACCTACCACTAAGTGTATCGTCTGCTTGACTGACGAACTTAACATTAAAAAAAACTTAATTAACATTAAATCAAGACATGTAGAGATCTTACTGAATACAAATGCATACGGAAATCTCATCATTTTAAAATAATTCCTATTAAAATTGATGTGTCTTTTTGTGTGTGGGCTTCTAAATTCGTTTCATGCAAAAACAGCTCAAAGTCTGAAGGCGATTGGGTTGTAATCAATTAAATTTTCTTAAGCATTTAATGTTATATTAATAATAAACAAATCTATACATATAATAAAATCGTAAACATGCCGTGTCTACATTAAATATTTTTTTTCAAAAAAACTCGTTTTACTCGTTAACAAGGTCAAAAAATAGTTTTTTTTAGAATTTTTGTCTGTTGTCTCAGAAACGGCTTAACCAATTTGACTGCGGTTTTCACTGATGTATTGATGATTATCTGGACCTGGATCTATAAAATAGGTACCTACTCTTCGTCGTGGAAAAATGGTAGGTTCCTGTGAGATTTTCAAAAAACGAACAAAATCTACAGCGTATGAAGTTGCCAGCACTACTTAGCTAGTTTTAAAATAAATGAGTGTGGGCTTCTAAACTAGTTTCATGCGAAAACAGCTCTAAACCTGAAGACTATAGGGTTCTAAATCAATAAAATTTTCTCTAGCATCTAATTCTACATTAATAATAACCAAATTCAAACATAATCAAATGTGTCACGGAATTAATGTAAAGACCGACATAATGTTATTTTTAGAAACTACGTTAACAATTTTCCTCGAAGAATCCCTCGCTCCAGATTAATTATATGTCCTACATTTTGTGACATTGATACATGACTTTATAAACAAATCGCTACAATAACTACTCCATATAAATATTAATGTTTAAAATACGAATGATGTCAGCAGCTTCGGCCCTAGATTGTCTTGATCAAGTTAGACTGAGATTGTCTTTGAGCATCCTTTGTTCGGAGCTTTCACTTCATGTAAATTCTATTTCGGTTTTATGTTAAACTAGCTGTTGCACGCGAGTTTGCGAGTTGTAACTTTTTATAAAATATAGCCTATGTTACTCGCTGATAATGTAGCTCTCTATAGATGAAAGAATTTTCAAAATCGGTACACTAGTTTTTGAGTTTATTCATTACAAACATACAAATCTTCTCTCTTTATAATATTAGTGTAGATAAATTTTTTTTAATTTTTACAAAAAACGCTGTTTACGGACTAAATTCAAGTCTAGCTGCTCGAAACAATGAGATTTGAAAAAGTCTGTAGATTTACATATTTTGGCTTCTTGCTCCAGCGCTGGATGTCAGTATTTTCAGTCCTTGAAGTACTAGGAAGCTCCAAAAGCTTCTAGCCAAATCTATTTCATTGTCATAATTATTTGCTTAAACAAATATAATTTTCCGGAATAAACAATGACATTAATTTAGCTTATACGACCTTTTTAAAAATACTAAATCGCAATATTTTTATCATGTTTTTAATTCAAATAACGGTCAGTGAATAAATTCCTTACAAAGGAATGTGTTACTTACATTAAACAACATCAAGTTAGTGGAAGAAGAAGTACTGGAGGACTTACGTCTAAAGGCGAAAGAAAAAGCGGCAAAGACCGTTACTTACAATCTTGAGGATTCTTCGTGAACATCTTCATAATATGAATAAGGTCTGAACAAAGTAAGTGTCAAAATTTCATTCAAGTGTACCTACTTACAGCGTTTCATGCTCTACAATTCTAAAGAATTTTTTGGAGGCATTTTGCACAAACAGGAACGATTTCTTGGAGTCAATAAAATTGTCACTGGGGATGTAAACTATGGTACTATACTCTGACTATGATCCCTTTTCAAAAAGACAGCCGATGTAGTAGCGTCGTTCTGGTGAAAATTCTATAAATCTATATATTATTTCTGGAATGGGCATGAATTTTCAATAACTTCAACAATTTATTTATTGATTATTAATTTATTAATTATTAATTAATTATTAATTAATAATTAATTAATTAATCAATAATTAATTAATTAATTAATTAATTATTTATTAATTAGGATTAGATTTTATTTTAAATAAAGTTATTATTAGTTTGTATTATATATTTAAAGTAGTGAATTGTTATTAATTACTTGAATAAAATATATATAACCTATATAAATATTATTGAGTGAATATATACACATATTTATTCAATTAATTATTAACAATTTATTTTCTTGTTTTGAGAGTTTATTTCTTCTTTTACATCTTCTACTTTTTTATTTCTTCTATACTTACCTATGATAAAGTATTATTTTCAAAAATATATATACCTACTATTCGCTCACTAATTCGTTCTCCGAAAATTTTCTAATTACGCATTCAATTTTTATTCGAAAAACCTAAATATTTAAGGCATTCAAAATAATATTAAATAAATAAATAAATAAATTAATTAATTAATCTTTTTACTCGAAAAACCTAAATATTTAAGGGATACAAAATAATATTAAATTAAATTAATTAATTAATTTTATTCTCTAAATTCATTATTTTGAATAGCCTATCATTGAAAGTTTCATCAAATTCGGCTAAGACCTTTCGGAGATTAACATGCAAAAACATCATAATTAACTTAAATTCATAACTAAAAACACTACAAAATTAAAGACTTATAGGTGCACATGAATATTAGGTATTTTTTTTTTAGTTTACTTAATGAACTGATTTTTAAATTTAACTAATTTTAAATAATATTTAAGTAACATGATAAAATATAATAAAAGCTAAATGTATAATACGATAAACTACTTATAAATTTATAGATAAGTTCAAACTTATTCACAAATAAGTACTATCTTATCGCAGTTTTCTTAAAAGTACAACTTTACTATCTTCGCAAGTGCATAACTTATGTTTACTTATAACGAATTATGCTTACCGTGAACAACGAGACTCAGCGTTAGAGCTAAGCACCACTCCCACATTTTCACATAAAAAAAAAACTTCACAACAGTTTATTAACACTAAGTTAAAGTTAAGCACATCTCATTGGGTTCTTAATTTAATTCGTTTAAAAAAGGAACCCATCGATTTTGAATTTGGAATAGCGTGCGCCCGAGTCCGAAATAGGCGCGTGCGTGCACGACACAAGCTATTTCGGTCATGTTCGTAGTGCATCGTCTCGCTCGGGTCAAAGATTAACTTCCAATCAGATGGTACACTTATTTGAACTCAAATATTTGTTGAGTTAAGTTAATAAATATATACATATAATGTGATAAATTAAACAATTGTGTTGCTTTGTAAATTTAATCAAAGAAACGACATTATAAGTTTAATATTGTTGGAAGATGATTGAAAAGTCTTAGTTTTATGTAAAATTAATTATTAAAGAGAAAAATAGATGTTGCTATGTACATAGTTTTATTGATATTTTTCTTAGATACAATACATCAAATTATATAATATTATTTTAATGTTTTAAAATAAGAAATAAAAAAGAGTATATTTACAAAAAAGGTTAACTATTCAATTAGTATTTACAACAAATATTATCAATTTCTTCATTTCATATTGTCAAAACAATTAGATTGACACATAAGTCAAAACACAAATTGAAATAGTATACATTAAAAAGTATTTTACGTACAAGATAAAATATTAAATTAATACATTATTCACATTATATTTACACAAATTTATATTATTATAAACTTTACATACATATAGAGCCGTTGGATGAATGGTACGGATGCTTACCTTAAAGCAGCCCTGTCTTAAGAGCCCCGGGTTCGATTCTCAACAGTTATCTTTGGAAGTAAACTTTCCAAAGTCGGCTCTGAAAGTAGTGGCAGAGCACTTTTTGTTTATACTGTTCTCTTGTTTTTTAAAAATTTTATTTTATATACTGTTCATAATAAAAGTTACTAAGGGTTCATGTGATGATTCCAGTATATATGGAGGATATTATATATTATAAAGTAATTAAATAATTATAAAGTCAATAAATTCGTAACTGCAAATGTCAAAGTAAATGAATGGTTGGACCGAGAATAGTATTTTTTCTCACTTAACATTGAATGTACCAATCGTCACTTCTGAACCTAATCTAATCTTTGCACCTCCCTCCCATTGTCTGGAGTCTGCATTTCTGGAATGCTTACGGATGCTTAATTAGAGTCCTTTTTATTAAATGACATGTTCGGTATTTAGTTACAGTGGGAATTGTTTTAACAATATGTTTATAATGCAGTACTTACCTACTTGCTGCTTACCTTTCTTTTACAAGAGGAATCCAACTTATTATCTTGTCATTGTCCAAATAAATACCTACGTATCATTTGATATAGCCATATTCCTATACCAAAAGCACCCATGAGAATTATTTGTAATGGAAAATTTTGTAAGAAACTGGCTAAAAATATATATAGGTACATAATATTTAATATTAATGCGCATCAATGTCTAACAGTTGAGCTTTGTAAATTGCAATGCTTGACAATCTCGGCATTTCTCAAATATAATTTCTTAAGTAATAAATAGGTATTACTTAAGTAATTCACTAGGTAATCAAAAATACTACGGACTTTCTGTCTGTTCTGTCGGAGAACCAAAGTACTCGACATACGTAGTCTAGTTGAAGTGTCTTGTAAGTGTAAAGAATAAATTTTAATATAAAAGCAATACTACCATGAATTAGTTACAGTTCAAACCCAAAATTGTTGTGCATTTGATGTTGATTAAAATTATGTTAATCAAATTCTTAGCAGTCAGGATTAAAACTAATCTATATAATTTTTTTTTACTAGACTAGTACCATCAAGTGGACAGCCTATGAGGCTACGGTAACCAATTGATGCTAACGAAACCATAGGCGCTGCATGAGCCCTATCGACTTTAGTAGGATAAATAAGGAAATCCGTACTAATATTATAAATGCGAAAGTATGTTTGGATGTTTGTAATTCTTTCACGCAAAAACTAGTGAACCGATCACCATGAAATTTTGCATACACGTTGTCTGGGACACCAGAATTAATATAGGGTACCTTTCAGCGTTCAACGCGGACAAAGTCGCGGGCACCAGCTAGTAGGACATATTATGGGGAAGTGGGCTCTAGCATCCCTACTCACAACCGAAAAGGGGTGGTGATCTATAGTTCTAGTCCTAGACTATATAGTATTAGTCCTATATTTATTCTCATGATGGATTTTTATAGTTAGACAAAGCAACGCAACGCGAAACGAAGTATTCAAATCAATGATTGCGCACAGACCTTGAACCAATGAGTGCGTAAAAAGTTTTACTGTAATACCTAGGTGATAAATGAATTATTTGCCTCGCTAAATAAATTTCTTGTTCCTACGAATTACGTATCCATTGTCACATCCCAGATAACTTAAATGCCACAGTACAAAAAGTAAACAGTAAATAAGCACATTTCACTATATAGTAATTATGGTCACATTCATAAGCAAATTACTTAGATTATTTAAGACACTATTGTTTTGTTTAGTGACTCTGTATCTGCAGTGCAGTAAAATTATGTTAATGATTTTGTAAGAAAATTTACAATTTTTAAATATTATTGAAAGTTTAATAAATAAATAAAATAATAATAATATAAAGCACATATTAATAGGCTCTCAGTAGACACAGGCCTCCCCCATTATTGTCAGAAGTGAGAAACAGTTAAGTGTTAGCAAGCAATTTTCAATCATAAATATAATCTGTATATAAAAAATAATAATAATAACATTTGTATGGAAAATATAAGGTTCGCGACTCCTTAATTAAACATGAAATTATCGAGTTACAATATACTGCATTGGCGTTATAATGTGATAATTATTTATGCATGCATTTCGTCATCGGCGCAGACAGAGGACCGTCTCTTATCTGTCGTTGCTTGGAATCGCTTGTTTATTTACACATTATGTCAGTAGGTTTTAAAATATTTGAGTTTCATGCTCTTAAGTATGACAATGTAAGTTTAAGTATTAACAGAAAATTGCCTATTCGCTTATTCTAAACTGATTTTTTAGATGTTGAATAAATGTAAGCGCATGTAGCAGAGGGACAGACAGATAGACGTGGCGGGGAACTTTGTTTTATACTATGTAAAGTAGATCTACATGTAGTGATATAAATTATTTCATCAAAATTTCTTAACCAATCATTATAAGGCTACTTAGTAACCAGTTTTTTACATTCGTTAATAATTTTAACGAATTACATCATTGTCAGGCACTAGTCATGTTTAAGAACTACTCATTAGGAATACATTTATATTTAAGTCACGTTACATTGTGAATGTTATTATGTTATAAAGTTTCATTTTCTGTTTGTTCATAAATGTCTTTTTAATTAAGTTCGTTAAGGCGAACTGTTAGGATTATTATATTCACCGAGCGGTGGTCTTGGGAGAGACTGCGGCCTGTCGTAAGGTCCTCTGAGATGGACGACGAAGGCAACACTCTGAGGGAGTGTAGCCTTCCTCGCGCTGGGTGGGCATGGCGTGGCACCGATGTCGTGTCATAACGTCTCCGCGATTCCGCCCATCAATAGCCTCGCTACAAAGTCGTTGGGTTTTAGCCGGTACGGGATCCTTCATAACCCCGCAGTGTCCCCTACAAGAGGAAGAGGGTATCCAAGAGGATTTCCCAACGTTAAAAAAAAAGGAATAAGTATTACATTCAAACCTTCTCAGGCTCTTTTTCCCCCGGGGGTTACACCATCCCCGTGGGCCATATATTTCCATTACATAATGACATTACAACATTGCATAACATGACTAAAATTTTATAGTTGGTGGAATTATACATTTACCCCTTGCAAGGGTCCCTTCATTCATAATATTTATAGCATATTCATATTTGTCATTAGTATTATTTATATTTATATTATTTTATTTTTAAAACATTTATTTATATAAATTAACCAGTTATATTTTTATTTAGCCTGATCGACACCTTTGCCACTTTGTGGCAGAAGTATAGGAAATTTTCAAGACATATTTGTTTTCTAAAATTTTGTGCAGATTATCTGCACTCAGATTCATATCGACGTCATTTTTCAGGCTCTATTGCTTATGATTTGTCGCCTATATCATGATGCAAGAGCGCTGCCAATCTTTGAATAGGGTAAAGGACAGTTGAATGGACAGTAACTTTATAAAATATAGCCTATGTAACTCTCGTTGATAATGTAGCTTTCTGTAGGTGAAAGAATTTTCAAAATCGGTCCAGTAGTTTTTGAGTTTACCTACTCATTACAAACATATCTACAAAAATACAAACCTCTTCTTTATAATATTAGTATAGATACAAACAAACACAGGATTCAAATCACTAGTCGAATGTTCATGTTGAGGTAATTGTTATTAAAGACAATGTATTGATTCTCAAATTTATGTCTGTCGGTGAAGGACAGTCGCGTTCAGAATACTTATGTATTATTCCGCGTTACATAATTATTAATGTTTTCAAGTACATATACGTTTTATAGTTTTTCACACGTGACTGCGTTTCTGTTTCTTACTATGGAAGTCTATAGAGTAGGTAGTATAACTATTGCCCGCGACTTGTTTTGCGCCTGATTTTTTTATTTGTTAAATTAATATATTTATATTCAATTAACAAGTTAAAGAACAAAATGGCACATATCAATCAAATGCAAAAAAAAAACTGAAAATATATTTTGAATGTGTATAATATAAAATATGAAAAAAACTTTTTCCCGACCTATTATCATAAAAGGGTGGTAGATACTATTAAATATTTTCACTTGTGGAAGTCTCCATATTCTTTGATTACTATGTTTAAAATAATATATTTCTTGTTTGTACACCACATTTATTTTTCCATTCAACTACAATACAATTCGCTTCTATTTTTTACAATCAACTACCAAAACGTTACCAAAGTTACAAAACCAAAGACAATAATAAGTATAAACCTCATCAGGTTATATAAATCATAGATAGGCCGAACGGTCCACTAGTTGCGAGATGGCTACTGTTGTCAAGCAAGCAACAAGCAACGAAAGACAAAGTGTGAACAGAAAAATAAGTTCTGTGATCCCTTAAACATAAAACTTGCCGTTAAGTATTAAACGTTGGTCTTCTGTAAGACATTGAACACTTGACGTCTTGGCGGTACCAAGACAGTCTCGTTAAATAATTAAATTAACAGCTTTGGAGTTACTTTACAAAGGATCAACCTGCTAATTTGTTTAAAGCATTAAAAAAGATGTAGGAATTTAAGATGCTGAATGTTGGCTAAACCAGGTTTATGGATATTGTTGTAATCGTACGTCACTCGTAGATTACCGAACGCTTCTCATACCCAGAGTTATGTAAGCATGTACAGTCAGCATTATAAAAACCAAAAAGATCAACCGCTTGATATAGTTTAGTACCTTATAAAGTATTTGTTGATATCTTTAATGGTTACTGCAAATTTAACATTTGAGTTTTCATGAACAAATGGCAATTTAAAAATAATTCGCATTGGATGTCATTAAGAACAGTTTTCAGCGCAGGTAAATCACTAACTCTGACTTGTACATGCAAATTTTCAAAGTATTTATTTATCTTGGTGACTGTACACACTCGAACAACATCTCGGCCGAGATGTCTATGCACGACGACGATTATGTACTTACAGCGGTTTTTGATACGGTTTTCAGATTTGAAGAAGGAATTCTTTTCAGAAAGAATGAAGGGAGGTTTGTGTATATAATTTGAAGAAAAAAATTGCTTAGAGATTTTTTAATCCTTTTTTAGGATTATATTTATGAACCCTTGATACATTGTAGTTGTCAGGTTCTCGAGTGAAGAGTAAGCACTGGCAAGCGCATCATAGGACGTCCACCCACACCACAAGGTAGCTAGACGACCTGATTGGCAGAGGATCCAGGCTTCTTCAATCTTTTCCTATTGGAAAATTATACGGGTAGGCCTATGTCCTACAGTGGACATCCTATGGCTGAGATGTTGATGAGGGTTATTCTAAATATTTATATGAACATGATTTTTGATTTACTGTTTGACGCTGACTGTACCGTTCCGCTAGCAGTTAATTAGCACGGTAATGCTAAAAAAGTTGTAATCAGCTAATAGCTTAAATAAATAAGTGGGGACAACTTTTTTTTCTAACAGAGTAGAAACCATCAGTTTAAATACCGTCATTTTGTAAAATAGAGGTTGGAAATGTACACTAATAGGTATTACAGAGATGTTAAGTGTAGTTAGTTTCTGGTTCACAGTAACGGATTGTAAGGATTTTTGTTGCTTCAATAGTAATATTAAGGTCTATTTCAAAGAGACATGAAGGCCTTTAATTTAAGGTTTTAAATCTACCTTAAAGTGGACCATCAGTTTGCCTGCCACATTACACTATAAAAAGCTATTCAGCAATGAATTGCTGCCGAATAATGCACCGTTGCTTTTACAAAAACAGAAAATTATTAAAACAAATTAATTGTTTAAACTATTTATTGAAATAAATAACATAACAACTAATATCTACTACAATAAATATATTATTATAATAATTAAAACTTTTTGTTTCGGATATGTCTGTTATTTTAAATTTGCGCGTAATTTCTTTTGTATCGTTTAAAAATTTAATGGAATTAATTTTATACACTGAAAAAAAAAAAATACTGACAACAAAATTGTGATTAACATGTTTTTGTTAAGATGTTAAGATCTTACTTACTAACACAAATTCGCTAATAATATAATATATTCATGTTTAATATGTGTAAAGTTAAAATTTTCTGTTATAACAACAATTTTAATATAAATAGCGAATATTTAAATACTCAAGTATAAAATAAAATATTTTTAATTTACACACACGTCGAAAAGGAATTCGAAATCATTAAAGATTTGGTGTGAGTGGTAAATCCAGTAAAAAGAAACTAAAACTCCCTCAAGACTTGAGTCTAGTCTAGTCTTGATCTTAAAGACGAAGAAAAGTTGAAAAGATTTGATCGCTTGCTTTGCTATTGCGTTGCGTGTACGATTAACACAATAGTATTAACATTATAATAAATATTGGGATTAAATAATAATAATAATAACAATAATAATAATATTATAAATATTATAAAAGTTTTTTTTTATAATATTTATTGTTTTTTGTAATATATATTGTAAAAAAATTTAACATTAAGAATGAAAATAAATATTCGTGAATAATAATAATAATATTGGGCCTTGCCTACTTGCGGCAATCTAATTTTTTTATAATATTTATTGATATATTTTTTTTAATATTTATATTGTAAAAAAATTAATATTAAGAAATAAAATAAATAATAAGAGAATAATAATAATAATAAACATTTCAGAAATGTGTAACGGATTAAATGAGCATAGCGATTTTTGGTAATATTTCAATCAGCAAAACGACGTCTACTAGGTCAGTAAGTACAAGTAGGTTGTGTAGCGAATTATGAGTGCTAATTATCATGTAATTTTTATTATATAGTTTACGAGAAAAGTATTAATAATTTAAAAATAAAAAATAAAGTTTGTGTTAGAAATTGAATAGAAGCTATATGGAATGAACGATTGACAATAACTATCTCTCAAACGCTATACATCATTATAGCTTCGTTTATTAAATTCTTGATTAGATATTTTAGATCAAATGTTAATAATAAAATAAGGTATAATTAAATTAATGAATTTACTGTTAATTAATGGAATATTTTCATCAAATATTTCGATTACGTTACTAACTTAATCGTTTTCCCATGAAAAAGGGTTATAGAGGATAAAAATTAATTAATTTTGATATAATTCCAATACATGAATAATTATATTTCAATAGATTTTCTGAATATATAATTGACTTCTACGATATAATATAGACTAAAATACTAATTATTTATTAAATATATTTAAGGTTATCCATTTAAATATAAATTGTATAAGTATTTATTATTATATTTTTCATATATATATATATATATATATATATATATATGCTGCTACGAATGTTCTATATAGGTATATTTTTTTTAATGAAAATTGACATTTAACGTAGTTATTATAAGAGTAATTTTTGAACACGTGTATTAATGAGACGGCTGAAGACTTTGTTGGAAAGACTTATTACAGGTAGTTTAGAAAATGCTAATTTTTAAAATATTATATATACCTAATGTTGCGTGGACCAAATTGTGTCACCCTGTTGAAAATTTATAGCCGAAATGTTTAGGCGGTAGTAAAAAATCTACAATATAAGAATGATTCAGTTCAAAATAGACTTTTAATAGAATGTTGGTCTCGGATGGAACACAGTAGTTAATATATATTTTTGTTATAAGTTTTATTACTTAAGGAGAACACTTTAAAAATACATTTAAATATTGTTATGCACTTAAAAGAAAAAAAAAACATATTTAGACAGCTCTCTTTTTTTAGAAAAAAAAATTAAGCATTTTTTTAAAGCTTAATAACCAAAGAAATAATCTATCAACGTAATATAATATGTGTTATTATAATCATATAACAGAAAAGATTTTGTTTTAGATTTATTTTTATATATCTTTAGGCCTATACTTATAAACAAAGAAAGCTAAACACGTCTTTAAAAGCTTCTCTTTCCTATAATATAATTATTTGTCCAAAAACACCACAAAGATTCAAAATTTACGCGTCCCGTTGCGTTATCATTTATTATTTATTACGTATTACAATAAATATCTATTTTTAAAAACTACCTTCTACACATCGAAAACCTAACTCCTTTAAGGATAACGAGTAGGTTTACACAACACAGATTTTAATTGAATATAAAACGAACGCTTTTTTTAAAACTACCAAGCGATTATTACTTAGGTATAAGTTTAAATATTTGTTATCAAAATATGCAAATGAAAATGTTTTCATAGAACTGTAAATGTATAGGAAATAAATTTTTCTACTATATGCATTATTCATCCTAACTAAGAGTTATCGTCAAACTTTTATTTGTATAACACAAGTACATACAACGCCTTTTAATAGATTAATAGATTGTAAATTTATTATATAATTAATATTTGGCGAATAATTCACTATTACAATCATAATAATCTGTTCGAAGTTTAAACGGACCTAATTTACAAACATTTCAATTTGTATATTTAGATGACATTGTAATTGTAAAATCTTAAAGATATAGCATAATTTATTTGCCTAATTAATTTCCTACATGGAAGACAACATTAACAGATAGTTAACATTTTTACTTAAATTATAATCATTCACTCTTTAACCGTGCGCAGTATTAAATAAAAACGCATAACACTAAAACATAATGTACAACATAAATGTACATGAACGCGTCGCAACGCACACAGACTTAAGTTTAAAATAACATTAAAAAAACTACATTAATAATAATGCTATATGGCACGTACGAGAACAAAAAAAATTAAAAATAATTAATTTAGTCTCTAATAGAGTTAATAAATAAGCGATTATAAGTGTTTCGAAAAGCTAAAAGATAAGTTTATTACATAGTTTAAATTAAATAGTTCTCTATAATTTATATGTATACTGACATGCTTATAATAACTCCACAATTTTATTCCCCTAAAGATATAAATGGGAATTTTAAATAATTAAAAACTACCCTACATTTGGCACATTACAATGTGGCATTTGAAATGAGACTACTTAATAATTGTGCGTGATCTTTTAGAAGTTTCTCATTCCATTTTTGTAAAGTTAATAATTTAATATTTTCGACATGTGATATTATGATTTATTGTATTTCCAATAACAAAACTATATCTGCTAGTAATAAAACTATTAATATAGAACTATAATTTGAAAATAATATTTAGATTTAAAAACATAAAAGTGTATATAGTTAAATATTACTTATTAACATTACATTGCATCCGTCAGGAATCCTGTCCTTTTCACATCCTTGAGATCCTTAAGGACTTAAAAATAAACGACCGTAACATATAAATTATGCGGGTGCGTGTTTCGCCAGTTCTTCGGCTTGCATTTTAGTGCGTAACGCTGGAACATCTTCGGGTATGCGAACGATAGTGTTGAATTTCTGAAAACAATTAACAGACCACATTCATTCTTTGCCACACGTCATTTTGTCAACGTATAATAACTCTAAGGGCCTCTTTCACCAATTACAATTACAGTGTTGATTAGTTACTTTTAGAAATAATTTTATGTTTTATTAAATTATGCACTCGGTTTACTTTATCCTTCGATAGGCTATTTTTTTTTTATTATTTTCTTTTTAATGTTTGGGACTTTTACCGTACAAACAATGGTATGTCATCTCCTCGATTCCCGGTTACCGGTGACTTTAAATGACGGTTAGCCCACTTGACACATGGTGAAAGTGGCCCTAAAAATAATTCTGAGCGACTAAGCAGTTGATCGATGATTTAACCAACCAACATCTAGCAACGTGTGGTTAAGTAACCAGCATCTAGAGGCACCGTCATCTTAAAATCTTTATAAGACCTCTGTCTAGGTGTATGGTTCCTATATAGTTAACTTTTAATAGTGATAGGACTGGCTATGGGTATATCTGGCGGCAGTAACTACGCCATTGCAAAAGAACTATTAAATTTTTAGCAGAATAAAATATTTAATTTGATTAAAACTCAATTTATTTTCCAAACGGAATTTTGAAAGTCATTTTTTCTTTTGTAAAAAAAATCTTTATAAACGTTCTTTGGATTTTCTTTATGTTAAAAAAATCTTTATAAAGGTTCCTTTTGATGTAATTATTTTGACCGCAACTAATTGCAGATAAAGAAAAATAATTCTTCCGTCGCTCCTGCTTACAAAATTCAATTACGAAATTAAAAAAAAAAAACCTTACAAACATACTTTATTTTGAAATCATTTTAAATTAAGTGTTCAATTTATTTTTATATACTATGGTCATTCCAATTTTATTGCTCCTAATTCCTCATCCAAAAGGGCAGCGATAGCTTATTGTGTTCAGTTACGTAATGATATATTTTTAAACAAAATAAAAAAACTTAAATTATCATAGACAAATAATTCACCTCCTGTCTGGTTCCTGGTGTGATGCGCCACAGGTATATCATATAACCGGGGATACACAGCATAGAAGAAAGTGCAGTAAACCAACCGAAAACATGCGACCACCATGGATATTCATAGTTCATGTATTTTATAGGAGTCCAAGCCACCAAGTTAAATATAAATACGCTCTGTAATAAATGAAATAATTTTAATAATCGACAGTTATTAGGACATATATTAATATATAATATAATTAATAACATTAGTATTGAGAAAGCGATTAAAGTAAAAATTAATGTTAAATTAAACTGACCAGTCGACGTCTTGTGGCTAGTGTTGACCCTAGCTGTTGACAGAACGGTCGTGGGTTCGAATCCCGCTAGGGGCAAATGTTTTTATATACTTACCTAAGACATGGATGTTTTATATTTGTAATATGTATGTATTTATGAAAAAAAACAAAAGTAATCTATGTATTATATTAACTGTCTGGTATCCATAATACAAGCATTAGTTGTTTAACTGTGGAACTAGATGGTGCTTTGTGGAATGTGTGAAGTTTTTTTTTTTTTTTTTTTTCAAACTTACGATGCAAATGGCCGGTGTGAATCCAACCCAACAGAACTTCCACCATATGGTCGGATAGTAACCAATCATTTCCTTAATGCCGTCGTAGAAGCGGTTGACGCCAAATGCCCAAGATATGGAGACGCATTCAAAGAAGATAAGGAACAGCAGACAGAATCCGGAAACAGCATATGAGTCGAGAATTTGGAATACGTACATTCCGCCCTGAAGCAAAAGTAAAAGTTTTCATATCAACATCTATATTTATAATTATTAAAGCAGTTAAAATTAATACGCAAATTCCCAAAATGTCGGTCTAAAACTAAGGGATTTTACTTTATTAATAAATTTTTTATAATAAAAATGTTTCAAGTAAAATAAACGCAAATTGCAAATTATAATATACTACTAAGGGCCTCTTTCACCAACTACAAGTAAAATGTTGATTAGTTACTTTTAGAAATAATTTTATGTTTTATTAAATTATGCACTCGGTTTACTGCATCGTTCGATGGGCGAATTTTTTTTTATTATTTTCTTTTTAATGTTTGGGACTTTTACCGTACAAACAAAGGTATATCAGCTCCATCATTCCCAGGTTACTGGTGACTTTAAATAGCGGTTAGCCTACTTGACACACGGTGAAAGATGCCCTAAATGTGTAAAATAATGGGTTTAAAAAATTATACCGAAGGTATAAGATATATATATATCATCAGAACAATACATCGAATTTAACATAATTTATTCACATTGTTCTAGTTGTTACCAGAAATGGATACGGTCATATTTAACTATTTCACAATTATGTAATTTTTTAAACTTAAATGTCATGTTAACCGTAAGGGTAACTGGATTTGAAAATATATTTTAACAAAAGCCTAGGCCATTTCTGTACCAAGTTACATCAAAAGTTGTTCTTTATTAAATTATGTCATTTGGCGAATCAATGTAAAACTCACCTCAGAAATACAGGATAGGCCCACTAAATAAGATATCATGCACGTTATAGCAATGAATATCTCCTTTCTCCTTCTAAGGAGTTTCGGCCACTCGTCTATAACCGCCGTGATGAAGCCCTCCATTGTGCAGAACTGACTGTCCAACCCAATGAGCAGCAGCATGAAGAAGAACAGACAAGACCACAATGGAGCTCCCGGCAATTGAAGTACAGCTGATGGATACGCTAGGAACGCCAATCCAGGTCCTGGAAGTAACGAGTATGACTTTATGTCTATGAATAGAGGAATAAATGGCGAACATAACAGTAAGAGTATACTCGTAAGTACACATGTCTCATATATTAAATAGAATTTTGAGATCAAGTTTTATTAAAAAAAAACCTGAAATAACCAAGGTCATCCTTATTCACAGAAACGAGCTTATAGAGCGCTTTCTCTTTCACTCAATTCCATACAAAAGACAAGGACAGCAAATCTTGAGTGAGCGTTTACAATAATAGGTGAACGTTCACTTTACGCTGCTTTTGAATTACCCACAACCCTACATTTTTATATTTTGTATAAACTATTCTAGCTATTAAGTTGTGAATTATTTATTAATTAAGATAATAGACATATTGATTCCTGATATAATCATAAAATGAAAAATATACGTTTTAGTTAATACAAGTTAAACTTTAAACGAAATTCAAATCCTAAAATAACAATAATACGAATGTTAAATCAATAAAACAAGATCAAAAATATTTTTACCGTAAAATATAACTATTTAAATAAAACTGATATTAGTACAGCACTACGGAAAAAACGCTGATAACATTATTTTAAAATTTGCCATTAGGACCTGTCAAATTACTCCTTCGAATTAAAAAACGCAGTATATTAACAGCGAGAGCGTCTGAACAGTGAGAGTTCTATGTACAGACTAAAAAGTACATGTACTGTGTACACTCACATTGTCGGTTATCTCCACCAATCACAGCCGAACGCTTTTTCTCTCGTTTCCGTGAATAAGTTGTAATATCAGATGAGTTAAGCAGTTAGTGATAGAGTGATAAGTATGAGTGATATTTTTAATATCGAAAGTAGAATAGTTTTTTTTGTTTTTTTATTATTATTTTTTTAATTAATAAATAAATGTAAAAATATAATTTTTATGATACTTTAAGCCTATTTGTACATAATCTATCTATAATATATATATTTTTAAAATTATGGCTGTATTTAATCTAAATAAATAAATAAATAAAAAATAATAATAAATAAATAAACTAATGATTAGTTCCTAGTAAAGTTTAATTTACAGTAATATTAATTTAACCAACAGGTGCATGAGCAATGTCAGAACTCTTTTATTCACCCTTGTCCCTAAATCTTTCCAACAATATCTGTTGTGCGTTGTGATTGTGACTTTATAGTCGATGTAGCCCTCTGTAACTAAGTGTACCGTAAACGCCTTTCAAAAATTCATTATAAAATCAAAAAATATTTCACAAATTACCTATCCTTTCTTTTTAACTCCTTATAATAGTAATTACTTTTTAATTATATTTATTACGCTTTGTACAATATACCTGAAGCTGCCACTTCAGCAACTGGCCTCTCTTGTTCGTGAGCCATAAATCCAACCACAGAGAATATAACAAAACCGGCAAACATTGAAGTACTGGAGTTGACAGTGCACACGATCAAGGCATCTCTGTAAAATACATTTTTAAAATAAATTTCCTTTTGGAAGTTAGTTAAAAAAGCTCCAGTAGCAGAAGCTGTGCAATGCTAGCAAATAAACTCAAACAAACGAGTTTATTTTCAAATATTTTCTTCAAAAGTCGCAAAAGTCGCGCCTTAAGTAGACAGTTACTTAAAAAACTGTATAATGGTTATGATCAAAAACAAAATCTTAAAATTTCCTTTGATTGCCAAGGATTTTATTTTTTATTTTATAAAGTATTAAAAAACTTTAAAGGTAAAGCTATTAATACTATTTTTTCATGTATACCTAATACTTAATGACTTTTTAAACAATAAACTGAACAATAGTACAAATAAGTAAGAAAGCTTAATTTTGTATGGAAATGTGTATAGTATATTTTAAGTGGTTTGCTATAGTTACTGAAATAAAATCTTACTTGTAAACGTTGTTGGTGAACTTATTGTAACTACCAAGAGCAACGAGCGTGCCAAGACCCAATCCGTACGAGAAGAAGATTTGAGTTACGGCATCTATCCACACTTCGGATTCTAGAAGCTTCGACATGTTTGGCATCACATAGAACTTGATGCCTTCCATTGCGCCAGGGAGTGTGATGCCTGAAACATCACATCACATTTTGAGGTTATAATTCTTTTAACGAATGAGGGTAGAAAGCGAAATTAGGGTTAAGCATCCGCGAAATGATCAATTGCGATTGACAATAGTTACGTGATTGAAAATTTCAAATGATGGGCGATTGAAGGACCAATTGAAGGTATATTCATTCGCGCGTGCCTGGGTCGTTTTGAATTGTGTTGAGAAAAAGTCGCGTCGCTCAAATTGATTGACCAATTGATCATTAAATATGATTTCAAACGCATGGTTTTTCTTGCAATAACCTAATAGTTACCAGCGTTGGTCCAAATTGAGATAATATATAGGTTTACTCGTGAACATTTAAACAAACAACAAACAAACAACATTTGAAGTTGTAAATGTTTAGGTGCGTTAGGGTAAAAAGAACAGACTGTATTTTTAGTATGTTACGGAAGTTACGAGTGCTGATGTAAGACATCATCAAGTCTTACATTTGAATGAAAGTTATATATGTACGTACATACATGCTTTCTTCCGTAGTCCAGCACATCAATACCGACCACGGAAGACAACCTAATCAATACATTTAGATTCAAGAAATGCCAGCACCTCTTGAGTGTTTTTAAACATCGTGAGAAACCTACGTGTCTTTGTGCACTAACAATCTGCTAATACTTATATCTGAAAATATATTAAAAGATACTCTAGTTGACGAGCATATCTTAAAAGTATAAGCATCTAAAAAACTTACCTCTTATCAAAAGTACGGTGAGCAAGAAATAGGGGAAAAGTGCGGTAAAGTAGACCACCTTGCCAGTCCACCGTACTCCCTTCCAAATGCAGAAATAGCACATCACCCATACAAGGAGCAGAGTACCAGCAAGCTCCCACCGTATGTTACCGATTTCTTCGATGCCGCTAGATATTTGTAGAGCTCGACGTCTGGTGAAAATTGAAATAAGGATATTGAATTACCTACTCACTATAAGACACTTTTATTCATCATCATCATCTCAGCCGTAGGACGTTCTCTCCTTGACATAAAAAAAATAAAAATATTGCCAGACTGGCTACTCAGTAAATAGCTGGTGACACTAACATTACAATAATACCTAATCAAACAATATAAATAACAATGAAGCGTTAAATTTACTGCTAAGCGCAAAATTCAAAAAAGCGGCTAGACTAATCGGGCTTTTTTTAAAAAATATTTGTTGAAGTCCGAGGAAAGTTTTTATGAGGAGAAAAATCGGAGAAAATGACTGAAAAATTGCATCCTAGCAAAGCCGGGGACGAATACTTAAATCCGGAAAAATCCATTGATTATTTTAAGGGATGTTAGGAAATGTCTGCTGAGGAAACTGTTTTTAACATCAAGAAAGAAAGTGTGTGTGAGGAAACCTCCGCTCATTGCTTATTCATGAGATGCTGTCACTTTGCTGTCACTGTAGCTTTAATGTAAATTGTAACCCGATGAAAACACGTACACATAACATCAACTTTAAGTTATTTCTAAATTACTTGTACATAAACAGTTGATTTCATTTTACTCTTCATATTATACATAATATTAAAATGCATATTGTACATTTTCTACGTAACAGATTCTAGCTGATGAGCATAGCATATTTTATAAAAAGTCCGTATTTCGACAAATACTTAGTGCTCATAAGTACTTAGCAGTATTTTTATATGTACTATAGTTATCTATAAACTATTCCAGTGAAAAAAGTACGATATAAAGGTTACTACGACCTTGCTTGATAATTTTACACCATGAAATAAGATAATGTGTGCCAATGTGATTCGGTGGGTGTAAAAGGGATACCAGAGCTATTTTGCATATGCCCACACAAATCCTTCAGATATGAAGGCATCCCAAGAAGGTCATACGTGGCGGTAGCCATGTTCCAAAAGATGCATTTGTTACTTTATATTTAAAGCCACAAGAGAATTTCCTACCTAAAGGTCTTTCAATACTCACTCCCAGAATTCCTTGACAGGATCGGAGAGGGCCGCCTTGCTGACATTAGTTCCGTTCAGTTTGCACATGCTGCTCATGTCTTCCGTAGTCCAACACTTAAGGTACTTCCGGTCGTAAGGATTGACACAGTTTACGGTGTTCCAGTAGTTGTCGCAAGTCCTCCATGGTACGTCTAACAATTAAATTGTCTTAAGATAACTCTGTTAAATGATGGTATAATAAAATTAAAAAAAAAAAAGGTATTCTATAAGCCCCGCAAATTCTCATGCTTCTGGCCGTAATCTCTTGACACACTCAGTACCATTAGAAACACTGGCCGTTTTTAGTAGCAGATGACGTCACGTGAAGGTTAATGTGACAAAGTTCCTGTGCGTTAGAGATTTCATCATCATTGTCTTCTCAGCCGTAAAACGTCCACTGCTGAACATAAGCCTCCCCCATATTTTCCAAAAGGACCGGTTAGAAGCAGCTTGGATCCACCATCGATCCACAGCTCTTATCGGATCGTCTGCCCACCTTGTGGGTGGACGTCCTACGCAGCGCTTGCCGGTCCGTGACCTCCCCTTGAGAATCTTCTGCCCCCAGCGGCCCATAGTTATTCCCCGTTTACATATGGCCCATTTCTACGGCCATGAGCAGGGACATGAGAAATAAAAAGGGCAACGCAAGTACGTAAACAGGTCGCTTCCCTTGCCGCTGCCGTTGCCGCTCGCGTTGCCCGGCTATCCCTCAATTGGCGGTTTTTCGTCCGGACATCAAAGAGCCGTCAATGCGAGAGCGAGAGCGAGTGTTTATATGCTGCTCTCTCGCTCACTTGCTCTCGAACACGCGAAATTAATGATCTAATTCCCTAATTATGTACATATCTAGGTACTTTTCCTAGATATGTTCTGTTACGATGAATAGGTATCATCCACCATGTCCTTTGACGACGACGTCTTTTTCGGATTTTTTTTACAACGGATTGCAACGCGAGCAGCAGTGTCAATGGCCATATGTAAACACTCATTGCCCTTGACGTTGCCACAGCAATATTTAGGGAAATAAATACGACAATGCCAGCGGCAATGTCAATGGCCATATGTAAACGAAGAATTAGATCCCGCCTTTTAGCGCCATATCACATCATTATCAAAGCACATTTGGTCGTGAACTTTTGTTTTGAGGTACTGAAGAATTTACGAGGATTAAATATATTTGCATTCTCCTAATGATAGGTAATTTAGTCTACACTTAGGTACTCAAATAACTTCAACCTGTAAAATTCTATTCACTTACCTGATCGCATGGACATGAAGAAATAGAAGATTGCCCACGCGAGGATCACGATGTAGTAGACGTTCATCCAGCAAGACATCACCGCTGCAGCATAACCGATGCCTACGAAACAATTTACAGACAAATTAATTAAATTAATTAAATCAATTAAATTAATTAAATTGATTAAATTAATTAAATTAATTAAATTAATTAAATTAATTAAATTAATTAAATTAATTAAATTAATTAAATTAATTTAAATTTGATTTTAGAGACACTTTTTATGAGAAGGTGGCAGGCATGCTGCCGGTCCACTTAATTGTAGGTAGCCTAGCGTCCCCTAGCTATTAACACAAGCAACGCCATACTTACTGGACTCGTATCATTACTTACTCACTCACCAAAATATGACAGCACTTATGTGGTAATTACTTGGTGTTCAGTGATAGTGGTCTTCTGTTAGGTGGTTACTGCCGCCAGACGAGCTGCCCCAATTATGACTGCGAAATGCATTTTTTTTGCGTAATCCTCTTTAATACCTTGGATGCCTTGGCAACATAGGAGACGCTGCGGGGTTATGCCGGACTCTTGCCGGCTAAAACTTAACGACTTTCTAGCACGGCCGTAGATGGGAGGGGTCGCGGGGACCTTATGACACGACATTGGTGCCCCGCCACGGCTATCCAGCGCGGGGAGCTATTTATTAATTATTTATTTATTTTTAAATTAAAGATTAATTTAAAAAAGCAATTTTCCGAACCGATGAAATATTCATTCATTTTTATTGTTTTACAATCCATATAAAAGTTTATATGGATAAATAAATAAATATGAAACATCCCAAAAAAATAAATATTTATTTATTTATTTATTTAGTAGCCAACCTTACGGCATGTAACATTTTAGAAATACATAAATATACTTAAATGAAATGTCAAAGAAAAAACGAGACACGGGAAAATTGAATCGAAAAGGTTGACAAGCGAAACTCATCTTGCACAACTATACCTACTAAGTATGAGTATACGTTATGTTTATGTTTGATGCTGACAGTTTACAAATGTCACAACAATATCAAGAAACATTTTGCGATGTAGCCGACAAACGTGACGCTTAACGGATGTAGTTGATCCCGAAAGTGTTTGAGGTTTCGAAGCGATAGCGACAAAATCTATACATATATATAAACTAGCTGTGCCCGTGACTTCGTACGCGCTTTTCGTATTTTTTTTTTAATTTTCAGGTTTTTTATTACGCCACCACCACAGGCAAAAAAATTACAATTAAAAAATTAAATTTACAAAAAAAAATACATTTACAATTACAATTTTTTTATATTTTGGGGGGTTGGGGGGAGTAAATCCAATCCTCAGCTAAGTTAACATTTTTCAAGGATATGAAAAGTATGCTATGTGTTAATCCAGATAATAAACTATCTGTGTGCCAAATTTTATCCAAATCCGTTAAGCTGTTTTTAATATTAGCGTGCACAGTCAAACAGACAAATAGACATCAATTGTAAAAAACTATTTTTTGACCTCGTTAACGTAAGTACAACGAGTACAAATTGTTTATTAATTGTACACACACACACACAACTCGTTTACGATTTTATTCTAGTATTGAAATCGCTGTCCGGTCTGTCTGATTTTGATACGGTTTTCACTAATGGAAAGAGGCATAAACGAGGAAGGTTTGTGTTTATAAAAAAATGCAACCCTGGTGAAGCCAAGGGCGGCTACAATATAATAAAAAAAAGGAGAAAAATGAAAATAAAAGTTACATTTAAAAAAGGAATGTGAAATTCCTTCATTAATATTCCACTTGCAAAATACTTAAACAAAGATGACAAATGTCGGCGGAAAATTCTGGTAAGGGAAAGAGACGTTTGCCGTAATTACCCTTTGTGGTTGAATGCCATCCGTTATACCGTCAAATTGTTTTCCAAGAGAAATATTTCAGCGCATTTGTTGAAATATGTTGTCTTGTGAAACGTAGAATGTACAGATATTTATTATAAAAGTTATACGTCTTTGTCAAACCAAAATTATTATGTGCATTATTCCAAAATTTTTACATTAGTGAATAGTTCACTGCCTTATCTATAGTATAAAAAACTGCTAAGTGCACTATGGGCACTATTTGTCGTACTACGAACTTCTTCATAAAATGTGCACACGTTATAAATGTTATATGTACTTAATAAATGTTGCTGTGTGCAGCAACTAGAATCTGTTATCATGTGCAAAATTTGGTCTATTTTCAAAATAATTTGCATGTTTAAAAGAAAGTATATATACGTTTGTTATATATACTTAGTAACATTTTAAAAGTAAAGAAAATTCTTGAAACCCTATTCCAAATAAAACAATTAAACTCAATGAGAATTTTAAGCAACAATTATCTTTCTTAAGCACTACAAGTGAACTTGGTACTTTTTAACAATTTCCCAGATTTACATTAAAAAAATCTACATATTTCAAAAAACCTCTCTCTTAAATTCTAAATTCAAATTTTTTAGATAAAAATTAAGAGATCTCTTTAAAAATTGTGTGAATTTAGTTTGTAGCCCTTATAAATCATAAGTCCACAACGAAAAAGTACCTCTTTAAAATTAGCTTACCTTTAAAAATTGGTGCGATCTTGAATACACCTAATCCGCCGATTGTGAGCATCTGTCCCATCGCCAATTCCATGAAGAACATCGGTATGCCGGCCAGGAACAGCGTGAGGAAATAGGGAATGAGGAAGGCCCCTCCGCCATTCTTGTAGCAGAGATAAGGAAACCGCCACACGTTGCCGAGACCGATAGCCAAGCCTACCACGGACAGGATAAAGTCGAGTTTGCTGCCCCATGATCCTCTTTCGGGTAGATCAGATTTCACGGCGACGTCGCTGTGGATATTAAAAATCTTTAAAACTTAACAACTTTGTAACTGTGCTACGATTTATAACTTAACGGTAAAGTCTTAAATATCAAAATTTATAATCCCCGCAAATTGCTAATGCAACTGATCGCCATTTTGGTGACGTAATATTGTGACACACTCAGTACCGATATAAACACTGGCGGGCGAATTTTTACTTGCGGATGACGTCACGTGGATTTAAATGTGACAAAGTTCTTGCGCATTAGCGATTTGCGGGAATCATAAATTCGAAAGTATCGATATCGGCGATAGAATTTCTGTATTATTTTATAGGTATAATATTAGGTATTAGTATTTTATAAAATTAGGACGAGGCAATAAAACGTGTAAGTAGAGCGGAGTACAAGCGCGCTCCCTTACTCTTATAGGCCTTATGGGAACGTTTAGTGATTTACAGAGCGTTCTTGTCGATCATGTTATCGATAACTTTACAGAAGTTTAAAATTTTATAAGTTATTTATGTATTTACAAATTATAAATTAAAAGTCGTCATCGGAATCGGAATCATCATCGTCAGAATCATTATGACCTGCAGCGACATTTGGTCCTTACTATAATAAGGTTTGCTGCATCTAGCCGTTAAGGATAAAGATTTAAAATTAATCAACTAACCTTGGTTTGTTGCTTGTCCCCTGTCCACTCAGTTCAATATCTTCCGTACGTCCATCGCTTTTTGTGTCCATCTCTCTCTCTTCTTCTGCCAACTGCTCTCTTTTAATTTTCTAATACTTCTCAAAACCTTATCTTTACTATTTGACTAAGGAACTCTTATCAACATTGTTGTAAAAGTACTGGGACTAGGTATTAATGCCTTTTATGTCTGAAACAAGTGAGAGGTTATTTTGGAGACAGGATTTTTTATTGCTCAAGTGATCAGATATATCAATGCAAGTCAATGAAGTCCTTACAGGTGACCTTGGTACTTTTTAATATTTTCCTAGATATCAAAAAACCTATTCAGTTTCATCATTCGATCCAGTATCTGAAGAAGATTAATTTTCCGCTATGTTAATTATGATGATGTGATTTCGAGGTTCGTTCGACTTAAAATTTATTTTTTCCACCCACCCAACTCTTATAATATCAAGTATCAAGTAAGAAGTAGGTTTGATACCTATTTCTTACTTGATACTTGATTCTCACTTGAACCGTTCTTACAATCTCCACAAACTTTATGATAACTTATGGTATTCAACAATACAATGGCGTTCCTGTAGTGTAAATAATCACTCCAGATTTAGTTTCGTTTATAGCACTCGTTGAAATGTTTGCGTTACTTTAAAAATGTTAAACATATACCGTAACATTCTGTTTTAGATATCTAATGACTATAATATAATTATTATTTTTTGCTGAAATTTTTTAGGTTATCCTCTAAATCATAATCATAAATATCATGGGGGGCAAGATTAAGAGACGAAGAGGAGTGGGCGAATACAGATGTCTTGGTTAAGGAACATCCGTCTAAAGACCGGAATTACGGGAATGGGAGAGCTGTTCCGAGTGGCGCGTGATAGAGGCCTTTTTGAGGGCGATCGCCAACGTCGGGAAAACCTGATAAGGCGCTTAGAGAAGAAGAAGAATCCCTCTGAATCAGTATTTTGAAAGCCTTCGGAATCAGTAAGAAAATATTTATGTTATTTTCTCTATTCTTGATAAAGTGTAGCATATATGCAAAATTTCATGGTGATAAATAAAAAAATATTTTAGTAAATTTGCGGTCATCAAGCCGACGAACTACTTAATGGTAAGTATCTACCATTACCTAAGGACTACACTAGCAACCTGCAAGATAGGTATGCCTAACTTGCTTTTGTTTTATTTATAGCGCGTTTGAAGAAGCCCATAGATATTATAATGGCGGCTGTACACTCTCCTGCGAGTACTCTCGCCATGTCTCGCCGAGAGTACTCGCGCGAGACATGGTTTTTATCTTTATGGAACCGGTGTGTTGGTTCCCACAATATTGACACGGTTTGTTAAATTTCCCAAAAATTTAATTCGGCTTCGTTATTCCACATATTGATATACGTCTGCACGGCTAGAAAGCTTGCGCTACACTGAACATAGCGCGAGAGTGTACAGGGACGCACTCGCCTCGCCTCGCGAGGGAAAGCGAGGCCCTTTGACTCGCGCACAAAAACCGACATGGAATGGAGAGCACGCGAGGCGAGGCGAGACTCAACGAGACGAAGCGAGTGTAGTATGTACTCTCGCCCTCGTCTTGCCTCGCGATGCCTCGACGAGAGTGTACAGCCGCAGTAATTAACTTAGTAGGCGGAAACATCTCAGAAGCGTGTTTATTGCTAAGTTTACGCGTCTGCGGGTTTAAGTTTCCGATATATCTCCGAAGTCCGAATATTGAATGAGGATCGGATGAGGTGTGTAAATAAACGAAATTAAAAGCATTTTTTCGATTTAAACCTTTCTATAGAGTAAACTTAATGAGATAATCAGAGCCTTCACTATAAATAGATTTAATAGAAACCTTACTCCTTTAACGCACTTTACATCAGTGTAAACCGCATTAAATCCATTGCCTAGTTTAAAAGCCTTTGTTTTATACTATGTAAGGAAGTAAGGAAGTAAGTAGTTTTGTATGTGAGTCAATCACAAGTAGCCTTACTCACGCACAGAATTTCAATATCACACTTGATGGCATTTCAAGGTTTGGTGGTCTTCTGTAAGGCGGTGGTTATACCGCCACACGGCAAGTAACTACAAAGTGCAAAGTGCCCCGCCAATGCTTTCCAGATCCAGAATCTGTTCTGGATCTGGAAAGTCATCTTTGAAAAATTAATTTCCAAAGCTTACCCTGCTGGGAATCAAACCTGAGAACCCTAAGACCGAGAATTTGGGCAAGCACCCTAACCACTCATCCAATGGGCTTGTCAACTTACTTCAAATAACACACAAAGCATCACAATATGCACTATAAATGTAACAACACACAACACCTCTTTGGTAACATCTTCACACTCACGCACCGCTATTTAAAAATGGAACATATATTTTAAATTTCAAACGAAACGTTCCAATCGCGACGCGTTCAAACGTCAAAGTCGACAAAATGGCGGCGAGTGTGACGGCGTGTTGTCTCGCCACATGCTGCAACGCGAATGCGGTGTTTCCAGCGATCATGGCATCCACGACAGGATGAAATACATGTGAACGGCGCAACTGTCAGCCGTAGAAAGAATTTATGAGCATTCGTGGTCTCATGAGTGCTAATTTCGACCCCTCCGGAAGGTGTCGACGATTGAGTGCGGGAGAGCCGCGGCGACGCCATTTTGATAATGTGTCATTTGACATTGCATAGAGAGGAATGGCACATAAAGCACTTTGAGATGGCGAGAAAACTTTTGAATAGAGAATCAAGGAGGAATTTTTAAAAATTAGTATGGAATACATATTGATAGATAGTGCCGAAGACATAAAATGTAAAAAAACCTCGAAACCCAGTTCCACTGAATAAATTTTCGTGACATCTTTTCTATTGCATTGTTAAAAGCTTAAATAAATGAAAAAGTTTATCCATCAAAATTTGCCGATCACGCTTACAACAATTTTGTAACATCAAGTAATTGAAAGTAGAGTTGCAGGCCCACCGGGATTCAAACCTGCGAAGGGACTCGGCCATCACTATAGTGTAGTAATCTACTAAATCCTATGACTAAATTTTGTTTGAATTTGTATGTTTGTTACGTCCTAACGCTGTAACTACTCAACCGATAATCATTAAATTTTAAGGGATAATTTAATTCATTAATCATCATATAAAGAAAATCATTAATCATAAATGCGAAAATTTAGGAAGACGCATGTATGGATTTGTCCCAAGCAACACTACTGAACAGATATTGATGAAAGTTTACACTAATAAATTTTATAATAATACTAACTCGCCGGTGTAAGTGATGATTGGCTTTTGATTATTTGATTTCGCTGAAAATGTTCAATGACCAACTCATTCTATTTCCAAAAGTTAATAAATATTAAACTTTAATGGTAGTACTAAAATACTAAACTTAAAGTCATTCGATTGGACAAAATTTGAAAAGTTTTATATGAAACTAGCCGTCGCACGCGATTTCGTCCGCGTAACTTTATAAAATATAGCCTATACGTTACTCGCTAATAATGTAGCTTTCTATGGGTGAAAGAATTTTTAAAATCGGTCTAGTAGTTTTTGAGTTTATTCATTACAAACAAAAATACAAACAAAATATAGATCATAATTTATTAAGATAGCGACCATTTTTTTCTGATAATTATATTAGTACACATTTATTGCTATTATCATTAGTGAAAATCGTATCAAAACCCGTCGTTTTCTTTTTATAAGTTAGCGGGGAAACAGACAAAAACCTACAGCGACTCTATTTTATAATATACTGGCTGTTGCACGCGACTTCGTCCGCATAACTTTATAAAATATAGCCTATGTTGCTAGCTGATAATATAGCTTTCTATGGGTGAAAGAATTTTTAAAATTGGTCCAGTAGTTTTTGAATTTATTCATACAACATACAAAAATACAAATCTTTATAATATTAAGTATACAAAACTATATTAATCCTTGAGTTTTATTATATATCTGTTTTTAGAAAAGCACAAAAACTCAATTTCTTAGTTACTAAGAATATTTAACTGGATCTAATAAATAAAATTGATTATATTGAATATTTTATACAAAATAATACATAAATACATGCATGATAATACAAATTAATCAGTATTCACTTATAAAAATTAAAAAAAAAACAGAATTGATTTTTGTTTAAAACTGTTAAATATACTTAAATAATTTTATAAATTAAATGAAATAAAAATAAAATTTTCTTGAATAAACAAGAAAATATTAAAATGAATAATTAATAGTAAATAATAATAAAAGTTATGAATAAATAATAAAATGAATATCTTATGAATAAATAAAATTTAATATTGTTATAAATAAAATTTTATAGCTCTAATAGTAAAACTCGAGGACGGCTGGACCGATTTTTCTATTATTATTATTTTTTTAATATTTTTTGAATTCCTAGGAAGGTTCAATTTGAAGATTAATTTAAAAAAAAAATTATGAAAAAAATTCTATTTCTATACAAAGTTTCAAACGTTTCAATAATATCTTTCGAAGAGTAAGATAGTTTAATAATTACAAGTAATTGGAGGGTGTAGGTACTCACATAATTATAATTGACATAACATAATCACGTATATCAATTGAATTCCTAGGAAGGTTCAATATGAAGAGATTAATTTAAAAAAAAAATATGAAAAAAATCCTATTTCCATACAAAGTTTCAAACGTTTCAATATCTTTCGAAGAGTAAGATAGTTTAATAATTACAAGTAATTGGAGGGTGTAAGTACTCACATAATTATAATTGACATAACATAATCACGTATATCAATTGAATTCCTAGGAAGGTTCAATATGAAGAGATTAATTTAAAAAAAAAATATGAAAAAAATCCTATTTCCATACAAAGTTTCAAACGTTTCAATATCTTTCGAAGAGTAAGATAGTTTAATAATTACAAGTAATTGGAGGGTGTAAGTACTCACATAATTATAATTGACATAACATAATCACGTATATCAATTGAATTCCTAGGAAGGTTCAATATGAAGAGATTAATTTAAAAAAAATATATGAAAAAAATCCTATTTCCATACAAAGTTTCAAACGTTTTAATAATATCTTTCGAAGAGTAAGATTGTTTAATATTTACAAGTAATTGGAGGGTGTAAGTACTCACATAATTATAATTGACTTAACATAATCACGTATATCAATTGAATTCCTAGGAAGGTTCAATATGAAGAGATTAATTTAAAAAAAAAATATGAAAAAAATCCTATTTCCATACAAAGTTTCAATAATATCTTTCGAAGAGTAAGATAGTTTAATATTTACAAGTAATTGGAGGGTGTAAGTACTCACATAATTTCCCGCGTTTTTCGCGATAACACGCGCAACTTGTGGCCGTGACGACGTGGTCTCGTCGAGTAGACAAAGGACGATTTCTAGGGCCACAGCATCCTGGACAGTACGCATGCGCCATGGACGGAGGCAGGACGAAGGCTCGGCGAACATACCTCCATACGATCGAAGTATATAGCTCGCATTTGTATCCACGTAGGTACCTACTTCTTGACAGACTGTGGTTTGTTGGCCGTTAAATTTTAACAATTACTAGGTTTCGCCCGCGTGTCCACCCGCACCCTATTTTTCTTAGACGTTAAAACATTAATTACATTTCAACAAGTTATTATTAAATATTTCAATTTAGATTTTTTTTCAAGCAATGTTTTATTTCATAATTTTTTAATTAAATATAAATAATTAAATAGTTTATAAGAATATTTTAAATTTATATATATTATAGGCTAGCCATAAATATTGTTTGTCGGTTTGTGCACGCTAATCTCAGAAACGGCTTAACCTATTTGAATGCGGTTTTCCCTGATATATTGATGATTTCCTGGACATTGTCATTTTGACATTGACATGACAATTGACAATTTTCCATAGAGCGTATAACATTGTGCGTTCATTATAAACTCTTGGTAGACCCACAGATCTTTGTAAATTACAGCTATCTTATCAAGTCAGCTTTCAAACAAAAAAGCCGTTTGTGTGCTACGATTCCACAGACAGAATACAGATACACACATCAAACTTATAACACCCCGTTTTTTCGACGGGCGTTAAAATTTAAAGATGTGCAGTAATCCTTAAAGAATGGATGATCTATGTTAATTTGATTTCGGTGAAAAGTTTACCTTTATCATAAAAAATAACATCCCATATTAGTAATAAAATACACGTCATGTTACCCTGAAAATCCAGTCATGTTCTGAACCTTAGTACACTGTCAAAGCTAGTAATAAAATGAAACGACTTATCTTGAAAATGTGATTTAAGACAATTTGGACTTTAATACAATGACAATAGAAGTTATTTTTGTAAAATAGTTTGAAACCGTAGAGTTTAACGGCACGTCTTTGTATGCAAAACTTTATTTGCAGTTAGAAATAATATGAACTTTAAAGAAAGCCCTTTAAAGTAGCTTTTTGAACGTTTTATTTTGTATTGAAGGTTTTAAAATACAATATTTTTAGTTAATGCAATCAGTTACTGATACAATCTGAATCTTTATTATGTCTGGTTGATACTTTGCTCTTGCCATAAAGAGTAGGGACCTGCTATAAGAAAAATCTAGATAGTTTTATGTACACCTACCCAAGTTTCTAGACTTATAAGTCATCTACTCCCGTAGACTTTAGTTTAACTATTCCTGTAATAACAAATTTCCTAAAGAGTAAAATTATCTTCTTTATCTTCTACAATAATATTATAAAGAGAGAAGATTTGTATTTTTGTATGTTTGTAATGAATAAACTCAAAAACTAACTGGACCGATTTTAAAAATACTTTCACCTTTAGGAAGCTACATTATCAGCGAGTAACATTGGCTATATTTTATAAAAAGTTACGAGGGCGAAGTCGCGTGCAACAGCTAGTAAGTATTATATATAAAAACGTTAAGATGGTTTGTGTATGTAAAAAAAAATCTAAATAGGATTAATAATAAGGGATTAGGAAGGAGATAGATACATAGATTTATTATCTGGAGTTACATATTATAATAGGATACTTTTAATCCTGGAAAAATGTTAGGTTTTCCGTTTGAAATTATAAAAAATTGGCGGCACTGTTTTTTTTTTTTTTTTTTTTTTTTTTTTTTTTTTTTTTTTTTTTTCATTTTTCAAGGCGGACGAAGTCGCAAGCACGAGCTAGTATTTTAATAAATATAAAAAACACAATATGTCACTAGGTTTGTAGGTTTGTTCTCGCTACGTGACCGCCCAACCGTTTCAAAGTATGTAAACTTTGAAAGATAAAATATACTTTAGGTAATTTACAAAGATACGCAGACGAAAACGCGTGCAACAGCTAGTATTAAATAAAAAGAACAAATACCATTTAGAAATATGGGTAGTACGCAATAAATTCAGCTGTGTATTACGCCGCAAACAAGACAGCCAATACACAAATCCTGCGGGATCTTTTCAAGTTCGACCTATATCGATCCTGTGACCCAGTTCCTACTGCATCCCGGTCAACAGTTAAGGGGCGGCGAATGGCTTCATTTTATATGTGATACTAAAATATGTGTTCTGATATCTACTTATAGAATCGTATACCTTTGATTGCCAAGAGATCATATAATATAGAATAAAAAAAACTACTAGGCGTTAGTTTAAAAGTGTGACGGGAATAAGATTTTTCAAAGCGGACGAAGTCGCGGACACCAGTCAGTATTATATAGATACATGTGTGAAAAGGAAAATGAGTGAGAAGGATGAATGTATAGGAATTAATGAAATAGATATAATAATATAGCAATATATTTTATTGCTATTACACTTTTGCCAGGCATTAGTTTTCTTACTTTTAGATTATTCCTCGGAAACAGTTATTCTAAATTATAAGTAGCCTATGTCCTTTCTTGTATCACTGACAACGTGTATGCAAAATTTCATGATGATCAGTTGAGTAGTTAATGCGTGAAAAGATAACAGACAGACAGACAGAGTTACTTTCACATTTATAATATTAAGTATGGATTTTGCCCGCGACTTGGTTGTGCCTCTTTTTCTTATGCGTTGAAAAATAAAATTAAAAAAAAAAACAATTCACAAAATATATGAGAAATAATTTATTTAATCTTTATTTTTTAACAATTAAAAAAAGGAAGAACAAAATATTTTGTTCTTGGCCTTAACTTTAATATGGTAGCCATTCTTTGCCTCTCTCCTGTGCGTTTATATACACAATGCCCATAAAATAAATGGATGTTTTGTTTCAACCACATTTCAACCACACCTATTATTATTATACACTAGCGACCCGCTCCCGGCTTCGCCCGGAATGCATTTTTTATACAAAAACCTTCCTTGTTTATCTGTAGCGCGCACAAAGTCGTGGGTACATGTATCTTTACCGTGAGTTTACAATGACCGCACTCGCTAGCGAGAAGGTAAAACGTTTATATGAAAAACTGTCAAGTGTCAATGTCAAATTGACAATTTTCCATATAAATATTTTATGCCCTCGCTAGCGATTGCGGTCATTGTAAACTCACAGGTAGCAATAAATGAAACTCACAGGCGATCTGTTGTAGAAGCTTATTTTTATTCGTACAAAAAACTGGGTGCTATAAGTTTAACGTGTGTGTCTGTGTAATCTTAGCTCTCATACTGAGATTTTGTTAATTTTTGTTTAAAAGCTGACGTGTTCGGAATGGCACTTAGCTATAATTTATGAAGATCTGTTCATGCGTTTGAAGACCATCAGCTCATTTCCTAGTTGACGAAGGCATTTCACTAACTTCCACATCATGTTCGATTGATGTGATATTTGGTATAGGTATACTAGGTACTATACTGTTACTTAGCTGATATTTCCAAGACATGGTAACCTTGACCTGATGATGCATTATCAAGTAGTCTGCGGGATTCCCAACTCATTAGCAACTTACAGCACATACTTATAATGTGTTTGGGTTCAATAGAAAGTCCAGGGGGCTAGTTTGTAATTTTTAATTGTAGCTTGTTATAAATGATATTAACATCAATATAGTTCTGATATTACAATAACTAATCAGATAACTCCCCAAAAGAACTGCATTGTGAATTGTCAAGATATAAATAGAATGTACCTATGCTATATTTACCCACCTATAGTTTTACATAAAGATAGGTAGTGAAGAGGGCCGACGCGCGGTCACACGGGATTGCGTGTGACATCCGCTTGGGGGACGCGTGTAGGAGATCCGGATGCTGATTGTACACGAGATTAAATATCTACAGATATATCGCGAGATATATCCGTTGAATTTTTACTAATTAACCACAAAATTCAGCTACACATTGTTCATTCTATACTTTCTTACGTCTAGATATAGTTTTTATAGACATTTAGAATTTTTCTACATTCCAAGACGCAACTAACCAACACCTACTACTAAAGAAGGCCCGAGCAATCGCTTTCTTATTTGTGACAAGTTTCAGTCAGAATTATTTATGTTTTTAGGATTACAGCTCGCACAAAGTCGTAAGTACCTACAGCTAGTTTAAATAAATATATAAAAGTGGACATTTTTTACAATGTCATTAAAATTGATCCAGACGTTTAAGAACTTTAATTCACTAACATACACTCTTAAAAATTATATGTTAAGAATAATTTCCAAACCACGATATCGTGTGTATTAAGCATAATTTACAACGTTGCCACGTGGGGTGACACCTAACGCGAAATGGGAAGCTATTACTGAGTAGCATAGGAAGCCAAACACTTCCTTTTGAAGGGCCTACTTTAAATGAGACCGTTATAGAGCAGCCTGGTTTGCTTCTTTACAATATTTTGTAAAAAGCGTTCGCTAAAGTAAGTAAGTAATATTATTTCACTAGATTGAAATTTAATTTTCTCTCACTTGTTCAAAATCAAAATATTTATTTATCAATTAGGTTTATCCAAGAAACTCTTATGGTCGTCATTATAAATTTAAATTTATCATGGTTTCGGAAAAAAAAGCCAAAATGACGATCCTGAGAAGAAACCTCGAAAGAAACTCAGGATACTATTCTTTTTGTCATCTTCAAAATATAAAATTATATCAATTAGTTACACTTAATACAAACAAAATCAAAGTACATAGTATGAGCTCCGAATCCAGGCTTTAAATCCAGGCTTCATTGTCGCTTAAAAAATCAGTGACCTTATAATAGCCTTTCGAGAAAAGTTTGGTTTTAATGACACCTTTAAATTTATTTATAGATAAGGCTCTGATCATCTCAGGCAGTTTATTATAAAACTGTATAATCTAAATCATTTTTAAACCTAGTATATTTATATTGTGTACATCACATTTTTTATTAAATTGACTATATATTTTTATGCGCGTTAAATTAAATTTTCATAAATATACTGACATGTAACAGTTAAAATCTTTATTTCTTTGAACTTTTCTCTGAGAGAAGACTGCGGATCTAGTTGATAGATGGCTCTAATGACCCTTTTTTTGTAAAATGAAAATAGTATTTATGTCCGTAGCGCTACCCCAAAGAAGAATCCCATAACACATTATTCTGTGGAAGTAACTAAAATAGACAATCCTAGCTGTATCGACATCTGTTAGGCGTCGAGTATGCTTAACTGCATAAGCCGCAGAGCTAATCCTTTTATTTAGTTTCTCAATATGTGGACCCTATTGTAATTTAGAATCTACGGTAATACCTACCCAAAAGAACTGTCGATTCTTTTGGGAATTCTTCCAATTTTTCACTACCCAAAATCACATTCGTTCCAATATTTTTAACATTCGGGGTTTAGCTTTCGTGGCATTTAAAAGGAGATTATTAACACTAAACCAATGCACTACGTTAGAAAGTGCATAATTTATCTCATTATAGCACCCAAGCTGTCTTTTAACCTTAAATATTAATGATGTGTCATCAGCAAACAATACAATATTGTGTTTACTCACAGAATGAGGTAAATCATTAATATAAACTAGGAACAAAAACGGACCGAGAATAGAGCCTTGAGGGACGCCCATTTTAACAACCCAGAGATTTCTTACCATTAACATCGACCTTCTGAATTCTATGGCAGAGATAAGAAGTCAGAAGATCAGAAGATCGAGAGCCTTAGTTCTAAATTCGAAAATGGATTCGTTATTTTAAAAAAAGAATACATTCTTTACTGTCCAAGATGTCCGTCATTTGACGAAAATATCTCGTTTTCCACTTTCCCTTTTCATGGCTTGACAATGAATATTTTCTGGTGGTGATAGCCATTAGAAGAATCTTTCCCTCACAGCTTCCCAACAACAGCATCTTACACAATTTAACTCTGTGTTAACTTACAGTCTGTAGCTCCTGAAGTATTGATAGTAGAGTAAGAATTAATATATTAAAATTTGTAGAAAATTTCATGTAAAAACTTTTGTTAAAAATAATCATAATGCTATTGGTACAGATATTCGCTATATGAGCAAAAACCTGAAAAAAGGTACCTTCAAGATATGGCTCTGACGAAATGGACACGAAAATAATTGTCGGATAAATCCGACACTGGCGGCTAAATGGCTATCAATGCTTCTTAATTCTCTTAATTTCAGACGCAGGACGTCCACTGCTGGACATAGGCCTATAGGACAGGTCGACCCTTGGCCCTTATCGGGTCGCCTGTCCACTTTGTCGGTGGACATCCATCCCCTCCATGAGAGAACCTCCATAGGTACTTATGTCCTACCCACAAACACAAAAACTCACTGATCCTTCGAGCCATGTCTGTAACTTTCGAATGTCTATGGATCTCCTCATTTCTGATTCGATCTCTTGTTATAACCCCGAGCAATAGCCCTAAGCTCTTCACAGTTCATTGAGCGACGTTGAGCTTTCTTACGAAGTCCATAGTTAGTCCATAGAGATGATTAATAACTCTAAGACGAAAAATTGGGTATTAAAAACGAGGTATAATAAATACGACTTTATTATAATTATTAATTATTAATATTAAAACTTTAATCATATTCTATCAATGAGCCTGTTTCCTTGGAAGATTTAAAAAAGATCCACCAGAGGCAGCACTAGTGGGGGATATACATGTTTTGATTTCTCTATTGACACTAAAGTTAAACGTACGTCTTATTATTAATAAAATACATAAATACTGTGAATAAAAAAATAATAATAAATTAATTTATCGTGCCCACTAAACATTGCGTATTCGCGAATTCCATTTTAATAAAATATGTTTAAAGTTATTGTCAATAGAGAAATCAAAACATGTGAAACCCCCTCTAGTGCTGCCTCTGGTGGATCTTTTTTAAATCTTCCAAGGAAACAGGCTCATTGAAGCTGATATATTTGATTAATTATAATTTTATAAAAAATTTGATTACTAAAAAGCAAATAATAAAATGGTCTTACGAAATAAAAATCAGTTGTATGTTTCAATGTTTTTATTATTTATTTTTGTACATATTTAAATAAAATTTATTAACCTATTTTGGTAACTAAATATGAATTATTATTTTTTTTTACAGTACGAGACGAACATCAGTCATGTTCGTCACATAAATCCGTTTAACAAACTCACTTTGCAACTTATTATTAGTGGCTTTTTTATGTATTGTATATAATACCTAGGTAAAGTATAAAATAAACAATATTTCATACATTACCTAAAAACGTTTTAAGTATAAATGTTTAGAGTAAAACTAAAAAGAATTTCGCCAATTGTATTTTTATTTTAATTTATTAAGGGCCTCTTTCACCAACTACAAGTGTTGATTAGTTACTTTTAGAAATAATTTTGTGTTTTATTAAATTATGCACTCGGTCTACTGCATCCTTCGTTAGGTGTTTTTTTATTATTATTATTATTATTATTTCCTTTTTAATGTTTGGGAATTTTACTGTCCAAATATCAGCTCCATCATTTCCGGTGACCGGTGACTTTTAAATGGCGGTTAGCCTACTTGACACTTTACTCAGAGATGGTGAAAGAGGCCCTTAGCCAACACAACTTACAACTTTTACAAGAGCTTCCTCCTACATCCTTTTTTTTAGTATAGATATCTATTTCATTAATTCCTATACATTCATCCTTCTCACTCATTTTCCTTTTCACACATGTATCTATATAATACTGACTAGTGGCCGCGACTTCGTCCGCTTTGAAAAATCTTATTCCCATCACACTTTTAACTAGGCGTTAGTTTTTTTTAATTCTATATATATTATATGATCCCTTGGCAACTGTACTTTTTTTTTTTTTTTCAGACAAAAAATACCCCATGTCATTTCATGTATTGACAACGTGTTTGCAAAATTTCATAATAATCCTTCGATTATGTAGTTGAGGCGTGAAAGGTTAACAGACAGACAGAGACAGACAGACAGACAGGGTTCCTTTGACATTTATAATATTAGTATTATATTTTATTGTGCATTTGTTTCGGTCGACCGTCTCTAGTGAGTCTTAAATGTATCAACTTGACGTGAGTCCTCAATATGCTCGCCTGAGAAAACTGTGCGGGACATTTGGAACATTGGTAAGGCCTTTCTCCTGTGTGAGTACGGATGTGGCTTTTCAGTATTTGATTTCGCTGAAATGTTCAATGACCATTTACCCATTCTGTTCCCATTACCAAGGGGAGTAATGGATGGAATGGAAGGAATATAAACACTGCCTTTGATTTTTTTTTTTTTTTTTTTTTTTCATTTTATTCAATATTATAATATTAAATAAAATTTACTTTTAATTTTTCTGAAAAACACTAGCAAGATAGCAAGTCACAAGGAAAAAACTAGTGTTATTATATTGTTAAGTTAGTAAGGTGCAAAAAAATACGAAATAAGAAAAAAAAAAAAAAACATTTTTCTTAGCAATTTTGTGCGCAACTGTACCTACACATGCGCCGATTGCCCTTCCACTAGTTTCGCCGAGCGATCTTAAAAGAACGCGCGACCTATACGATGCGTTACAGAGGCGGTTGGGGAAACGCTCTCGAGTGTATTGTACGTCCTTTTTCGTTGGTAAAAAAAGTCCTTAATTTTAAATAACTTTTTAATATTCAAAGTTATTGTCAATAGAGAAATCAAAACATGTGAAACCCCCTCTAGTACTGCCTCTGGTGGATCTTTTTTAAATCTTCCGAGGAAACAGGCTCATTGAAGCTGATATATTTGATTAATTATAATTTTATAAAAAATTTGATTACTAAAAAGCAAATAATAAAATGGTCTTACGAAATAAAAATCAGTTGTATGTTTCAATGTTTTTATTATTTATTTTTGTACATATTTAAATAAAATTTATTAACCTATTTTGGTAACTAAATATGAATTATTATTTTTTTTTACAGTACGAGACGAACATCAGTCATGTTCGTCACATAAATCCGTTTAACAAACTCACTTCGCAACTTATTATTAGTGGCTTTTTTATGTAATGTATATAATACCTAGGTAAGTATAAAATAAACAATATTTCATACATTACCTAAAAACGTTTTAAGTATAAATGTTTAGAGTAAAACTAAAAAGAATTTCGCCAATTGTAATTTTATTTTAATTTATTAAGGGCCTCTTTCACCAACTACAAGTGTTGATTAGTTACTTTTAGAAATAATTTTGTGTTTTATTAAATTATGCACTCGGTCTACTGCATCCTTCGTTAGGTGTTTTTTTTTTATTATTATTATTTCCTTTTTAATGTTTGGGAATTTTACTGTACAAATATCAGCTCCATGATTTCCGGTAACCAGTGCCTTTAAATGGCGGTTAGCCTACTTGACACTTTACTCAGAGATGGTGAAAGAGGCCCTTAGCCAACACAACCTACAACTTTTACAAGAGCTTCCTCCTACATCCTTTTTTTTTTATTATATCTATTTCATTAATTCCTATATATTCATCCTTCTCACTCATTTTCCTTTTCTCACATGTATCTATATAATACTGACTGGTGTCCGCGACTTCGTCCGCTTTGAAAAATCTTATTCCCATCACACTTTTAACTAGGCGTTAGTTTTTTTTAATTCTATATATATTATATGATCCCTTGGCAACTGTACTTTTTTTTTTTTTTTGAGACAAAAAGTACCCCATGTCATTTCATGTATTGACAACGTGTTTGCAAAATTTCATAATAATCCTTCGATTATGTAGTTGAGGCGTGAAAGGTTAACAGACAGACAGAGACAGACAGACAGACAGGGTTCCTTTCACATTTATAATATTAGTATTATGTTTTATTGTGCATTTGTTTCGGTCGACCGTCTCTAGTGAGTCTTAAATGTATCAACTTGACGTGAGTCCTCAATATGCTCGCCTGAGAAAACTGTGCGGGACATTTGGAACATTGGTAAGGCCTTTCTCCTGTGTGAGTACGGATGTGGCTTTTCAGTATTTGATTTCGCTGAAATGTTCAATGACCATTTACCCATTCTGTTCCCAACAGGGGAGTAATGGATGGAATGGAAGGAATATAAACACTGCCTTTGATGTTTTTTTTTTATTTTTTTTTCATTTTCATTTTATTCAATATTATAATATTAAATAAAATTTACTTTTAATTTTTCTGAAAAACACTAGCAAGATAGCAAGTCACAAGGAAAAAACTAGTGTTATTATATTGTTAAGTTAGTAAGGTGCAAAAAAATACGAAATAAGAAAAAAAAAAAAAAACATTTTTCTTAGCAATTTTGTGCGCAACTGTACCTACACATGCGCCGATTGCCCTTCCACTAGTTTCGCCGAGCGATCTTAAAAGAACGCGCGACCTATACGATGCGTTACAGAGGCGGTTGGGGAAACGCTCTCGAGTGTATTGTACGTCCTTTTTCGTTGGTAAAAAAAGTCCTTAATTTTAAATAACTTTTTAATATTCAGACGTTTTGAGTGACTTTTTTTTTTTTTTTTGTTTATAATAATTGTTAATTGACTGTAAATTAGTTTAGTTTTATGATTCTCCAATGAATGAAAAGTAATCAAAAGTAAATGAAAATGAAAAGTACTTCCAAAGAATGAAGAGAAATAACAGTGAAACCATAAATACTTACATCAAACACCTTATCGCACATGGTGCATGGGAATTTCAATGGCCTTTTGTACCCTTCGTGAGCCAACTTCGTGTGTTCATTTAATGACCATCTGTTTATGTAGGCCTACAAAAAAATATTATTGTTCTTAATAAATCATAAGGAAATGTTTCTTAGCGTACATGTTCTTTAGTCGACCAATGAGCTGATGTTGCTTTAGTTTAGTTGGCCAATGAGATGTTGCTTTAGTTTAGTCAACCAATGAGATGTTGCTTTAGTTTAGTCAACCAATGAGATATTGCTTTAGTTTAGTCGACCAATGAGCTGATGTTGCTTTAGTTTAGTCGACCAATGAGCTGATGTTGCTTTAGTTTAGTCAAGCAATGAGATGTTACGTTAGTTTAGTCGACCAATGAGATGTTGCTTTAGTTTAGTCAACCAATGAGATATTGCTTTAGTTTAGTCGACCAATGAGATGTTGCTTTAATTTAGTCAGCAATGAGCTGATGTTGCTTTAGTTTAGTCGACCAATGAGATGTTGCTTTAGTTTAGTCAACCAATGAGATGTTGCTTTAGTTTAGTCGACCAATGAGATGTTGCTTTAGTTTAGTCAACCAATGAGATATTGCTTTAGTTTAGTCAGCCAATGAGATGTTACTTTAGTTTAGTCGACCAATGAGATGTTGCTTTAGTTTAGTCAACCAATGAGATGTTGCTTTAGTTTAGTCGACCAATGAGATGTTGCTTTAGTTTAGTCAACCAATGAGGTATTGCTTTAGTTTAGTCGACCAATGAGATGTTGCTTTAATTTAGTCAGCAATGAGCTGATGTTGCTTTAGTTTAGTCGACCAATGAGATGTTGCTTTAGTTTAGTCGACCAATGAGATGTTGCTTTAGTTTAGTCAACCAATGAGGTATTGCTTTAGTTTAGTCGACCAATGAGATGTTACTTTAGTTTAGTCGACCAATGAGATATTTCTTTAGTTTAGTCGGCCAATGAGATGTTACTTTAGTTTAGTCGACCAATGAGATGTTGCTTTAGTTTAGTCAACCAATGAGATATTGCTTTAGTTTAGTCGACCAATAAGATGTTACTTTAGTTTAGTCGACCAATGAGATGTTGCTTTAGTTTAGTCAACCAATGAGATGTTGCTTTAGTTTAGTCGACCAATGAGATGTTGCTTTAGTTTAGTCAACCAATGAGGTATTGCTTTAGTTTAGTCGACCAATGAGATGTTGCTTTAGTTTAGTCAACCAATGAGATATTGCTTTAGTTTAGTCGGCCAATGAGATGTTGCTTTAGTTTAGTCAACCAATGAGATGTTGCTTTAATTTAGTCAGCAATGAGCTGATGTTGCTTTAGTTTAGTCGACCAATGAGATGTTGCTTTAATTTAGTCAGCAATGAGCTGATGTTGCTAAGTGCGCTTAGCCAAAGTTTCACCCAGCAAGAAAATCATACCTTGTCACACTTGTCACATTGAAAAGGTTTGATGTTGAGGTGAACTCTGTTTATATGCCTTTCGTGGTCTCGACGTATTGCAAACCTCTTCTCGCAATGCGAACAGGCCAAACTGCAAAAAAGCCATAACATCGTGTGTTATTTCTTTAAAAAAAATGTATTATTTATTTATTGTTAGTGTTAATTATTTTTTTTTTTTTATGCAAAAGCATGCCCAATAAGTAAACGACTTCATTATAAAGTTTCATAAAAAAAAAAATGAGAAGTCATTCCAATAAACCGAAACACATTAATGTAATACTTACGGCAGTTCTACATATTTGACGTGTGGCGAAGCGGTTTTTAGATGATGGGTCAGAATTGCTTTTGACTTGAAATTTCTGTGGAAAAAAAAAAAAAGAAAAATCATCTATACACTTTAAAACATTTTGTAAGCTTAATAACGTCGGAATCGAACTACCATTGCATTTAAATTTTTAGATAGGCCCGTTGGATGAGTGGTTAGGGTGCTTGCCTTAACGCTCTGTCTCAGGGTTCCCGGGTACGATTCCGGCAGGTCAACTTTTCAAAATTGTCTCTGGTCTAGATTTGGAAAGTAGTGGCACGGCACACGGCCATACCAAATTTGCAAAAATCATTTAAAAAATAATTTCAACATTAAAAAATCACTTAAAAAATCATTTAAAAAATCACTGAGCAAGTTCATTGTTTTCCCCATACAAAAAGTACCCAACGCGCCTAAAGAAATTTACACTTAAAAAATCTGTTTTATCTTTTTTATACACGTGACACCAGGTCCTGTTTCTTTCTGAAATCTGAATCTAAATGCGAAAGAGACAATCACATGCTATTGTAACGTTTTACCATCAATCTACTGCAACTATGGATTTTGCGTCACAAATGCCAAAGCGGTACATAAAAAGTACGCCTAAAATGGAATCATGGCGGAATTTTGCTTTCACGCGTCGATTATAAAAGGTAGTAACGACCAGGTCTACTATTGATTTTAAATTGCAATGTCTTTACGTAAAGTCACATTTTCTTTAAACGACAAATGTTTGGTTGGTTTTAAATGACAGATGACTGAGTTTATGGTCTACGCATTATGTCACTTTTAAATGTTCCATAAAGTTCGTAGTGTTTTGTATGGCGTGCGAAATCCATAGTTGTATACTATATTTTTTTTTAGAACGTATCGACAATGTAAACAAAGACTTTAGTCTTTATTTTTCCATGCACTATCGTACTAGACGAGACAATTTGATTTCCTTCATAAATTATTATTAACTTTCTTTTCATTCTTAACTCCATCAAAAGAAAATATATTCATTAAAACTAAATAATTTCACTAAAAACTGAAATTCTATTTGCAGTTGACGTTAACACGTCACATTTAATGACGTCTTTTGTCTCTTTGAAATCTATCTTGTCTCTGAAAGGCAGTGATGTTACGCAATTAAATTAAACTTAATATTTTCCAAATCCAATATAACAGAAATTTCATTGAAAAATTTCGAAATAAAAACCTTAAAAAATGTGTTCTTTAATTTTTAATATGATTTACGAGTAAAAAAGAAAATTTTCTTTCATGTTTGTTTAATTTTTAAAAATTGTGGGTATAGTTTAATTTAAAACTTAAAAATTGTATAGTAATTCTATAGTACAATTTATTTTAATCTAAAAATATCCTGAATATAATATATTTGAATCCAAATAATAGGCGTTATTTTGCATAACCTCAAAAACTTAAAACTAGTCTATTTAATTCCAAACTTGGTAATAAATTTAAAACCAGTGAGAACAATAATAGAAACTAAATTTTTTTAAATTTTTTTTTTCATTTCTAGACGCGATTTCTCATTTATTCGCATCACTAGTTTTTTAATCCTCCGTTGACAAAACAAACCAACATGGCGGATTGTTTACATTATCTACAAGTTCTAAAAAAAATATAGTAGATTGATGCGTTTACCAAAAACTCCTAGTTTTTGGAGTATTTGGTATTTTTTTATTTTATTTTTACTTTTTTATTGTATTCTATTTGAAATTCACCGCCACCGAGCCAATGACAAGAAACTTACTTGTCACACTCGACACAGTAGAAGTCTTTTGTCACTGAATGTTTGATGCTGTGATTCCTCAACAACGAGGGCGCACTGAACGCCTTGTCGCAATCTTTGCATCCATACCTTTTTGCCTTCACGTTGTAAGACACTTGTTCCGGATGGATTCTGCGTCATAATCGTGTGGATGGACAACATTTAAAAAGAATTTTTTTTTTTTTATGTACAATAATCGGCATTTAATTTGGCACTTCGGAAACAAGTGTGACATTTTCGGTTCATTTCGATTTTGTACAGAGTTATTTTTGTCTATCGCTGTCATTCAACAAACAACACGTATTCGTTTTCAGTCGAGTCTACTTATGGACTTGACCTGACTGCTTTAGACTTGACGGACCTGTTTTGGAAAACTATGAAAAATTATAAACTTGACTTGACTAACTAGTGTCTGGATCTGCTACTTTTGATTTTAATTTAAATTTTGCCTTTTTTTAAAAAAAAAAAGGTTTTACAAATTGATATTTTTACAAATGACACTGGCAAAATGATAACGCGACAATCGACATTAACTTGACACTGGCAGACACTGACAGACAATATATATATTATATAAATATATATATATATATATATATATATATATATATTATATAAATATATATATATATATTATAAAGTATATATATATAGAGTTATAGTAACCGACAATGTATGGCATGGCGATAGCTGTATAATTTAAAGAACTAATGTGTAAGAATGTTCGAATCTAATATAAAGAAAGACGTTCGAATCTAATATAACCAAATTTAAATCAATTCCCACTAGCGATTTAGCCGCCAGAGTGCTCAGAGATGGACGGACAGACAGCGAGAAATCATTCAGCCGAGTAATTGCTTTGAAATGTGATTTAAAATCTATTTTTTTTTTTTTATATATTTTATTAACATGAGTGGTTTAAACAACACTATATATATTCATTGTGCGACAGAGAGAACGCTCTACAAAACCGTATATAGCCTATCTTGGCCGTACAGTATCTCTCTCTTGTTCCCGACGAGCCTTATTAAATGCCTCTTACTGTAAGTTCATGTGCAGTGACTAGAGCTTCCTTTCAAGCTTTTTTGTTTATATAAGATACATATTTATCTTTATAAATAAAAAAAGCTATAATTAATAATTAAAAACTAAGCCTAAACACGCTATATTTGCTGTAAGTTTGCTAAGGGTATCCTCCAGCAGACCAATGCTGATGCTGCAGCATCAGCTCAAGGTTACCATGTCGTGGAAACACCATGGGAGTAACAGTTATACCAAATTTCACATCAATCGAAAATTTGGAAGTTATAGTGAAATCCTTTAGGTATGTCAACTTGAAAATGATCTGATGGCCTTCAAACGCCTGAACAGATCTTCGTGAGCTTTTCTTTTACTTATACTTTTTAATACATAACTGTCTATAATCTAGATATAATAATTAATGTATAATAATGTAACATAAATGAATGGGTCCAGTAGCCTGAAAAAAAATTAATTTAAATTTTTTTTAAATTTTTTTTTTCTCACAAAAAATTAAATGAACAAATTTTTTTTATTTTTTAGATTAATCAACAAGTCTTGTGTATAACTTACGAGATAGTGTGAGCTTTGAGGGCTTGCTTGTGCGCATATGTTTTGCCGCAGAATTCGCACGTCACCCGTTGAGGGTTGGTGTGTAAAAACTTCACGTGTTTATCGAGAGATATCTGTCGACTGATAGAGGGGACAAGTTAATAAGTTAAGTTAAGTTAAGTCCACTTTCATGTGACGTTAAATGTGAAAGGATATAGAAAAGAAAATAAAAAAGTATATATCTTAGAGGATTATTTTAAATTTATTATTTAACATTCGAAAGCACAGAATATCCCTCGTATTCTGTGCTTTCGAATGTAGGTACACAATTTCTAATCGAGGTTTTCAATTTCAGAAACATAATTGAAAACAGACAGACAGACAGACAGACAGACATGTTTACCTATAGGACTTGTTGCAATGCTGGCATTCGTAAGTGGGCCTTTGGCCAGTGTTGCAATGCGCAAACGCCACATGACTACTGGCCGAGTGTCGGTCACTCCATGTATGGCCGCATTGCGAACAACGGTACCGACTGAAAAGAGTCGGAAAATTAACCCTGGCGGAAGACACCACACACGGGAAGGTGGGATGATAATTCAATTAGGAAAAATTGGCAGATATCGTCATTGAAGTACTCTACAACTATGGAATTTGCGTCACAAATGCCAAAGCGGCACATAAAGAGTACGCCTAAAACGAAATAATGGCCGAGTCTTGGATTCACGCGTCAATGGTGAAAGGTACTAACGACCAAGTTGTACTAATCATTTTAAACTCCAATGCATTGACGTAAAGTCACATTTTCTTTAAATTACATATGTTTGGTTGGTTTTAAATGACAGATGACAGAGTTCATGGTCTACGCATTATGTCACTTTTAAATCCGTATTTGAATATTATAAATGCGAAAGTATGTTTGAATGTATGAATGTTTGTAACTCTTTCACGCAAAAACTAGTGAACCGATCACGATGAAATTTTGCATACACGTTGTCTGGGACACCGGAAAGGACATAGGGTACCTTTCATCGTTCAACGCGGACGAAGTCGCGGCCACCAGCTAGTGTTCCATAAAGTTCGTAGTACGGCGTGGGACATCCATAGTTGTAGTACATTGATGGATATTGTACTAACATCATTATGATGACATAGATCAAGGCTGGAATAATTATGACAAGGAAATATACATAAACATATCAAGACACTTACATTTTATGATAATTTTCGTGTTTCAACAACTGTTCTCGAGTACTTCTTCGTTGTCTACATATTTTACAGACGAACTTACCCATCTCCTGAAAACATCCACCCGTTTATAACTGCATAATGTCACGATTTTTGTTATTTGGGTGTGAATTTTTTATAAACGTGTATAACAGATGAGCAGACGGATCTATTTCACCGAAAGTTTGTATAATAACGCGTAATAAGTCTTGTGTGATCAAGCAAAAAAGGTTTAGGGGCGGAAACGAACAAAGGTGGATATCATTAATATCAATTGTCTCTGACGCCAAGGTATTAACCGTTTACGCACCAAAACAAAGAATATATCCTAGGGTTAACGGGTTCGATTCCCGGCAAGGCCAACTTTGGAAATAAACTTTTCAAAGTTGGCTCTGTATCCGAAAGTAGTAGTAGTAGCAGGGCACACTGCGTTTCGCAGTCATTTTGACAACCAATCTAGCGGCAGTAACCACCCCCTTGCGGAAGACGACCACCGTGAAATAACAGCATATGTGCTGTTGTGTTTCAGAGAGCGAGTAAAGCATGCCAGAGCCAATTAGTCGACTATAGTCCAGACTATAGTCGACAGCGCACTTGCAGCACTTGTGTTATAAGGCGACGGTGGCCATATACCATCAATTGGGCCGCGATCTGGTTCGAATTGCAAAAACTATTTTTGTGTTGGATAGTCCATTTATCGAGGAAGGCTTTTGGCTATATAACATTACGCTTATATATATAATTTTAGTATAATTTCGATTTGCGTCAACTCTAGCGCCATCTGTTACTGAATTGTGACATTAAATATAATACTGGCAGACTGCAGTGACAAAAAGTCTTATTTTCATCCCATCAGATGGCGCAAATAGCAACTGATTTTTTAAATTTGTTTTTGCGATATCTCAGCGTATAATAATTACTCATATATTTTCTTTTTAAACGCGGACGAAGTCGCGGGCATCAGTTTGTAATAATATAATATTTTAATTGGAATATGAAATTGTTTTGTCTTTCTTTGGGTTACATCTTAATATAAAAAAAAAAATTACGTGTCACATGTTCCTCCGCGATGAACTCCTAAACTACTGAACCGACTTTGATAAAATTTCGTAACTATGTGTAATTTGGAACAACTTAAAAGTTTCTATTTTGAACCCGGGCGAAGCCGGAAGCGGACCACTACTTTTCTATACAAATATTGAATGACCGCACACGCAGCTATAATATATATTTTTATGATATATATATTCTATATATAATATAATAACCGTACTAATATTATAAATGCGAAAGTATGTTTGCTGTTCGCGATAAACTCAAAAACTACTGTACCGATTTTCATGTGGTTCTCACCAATGGATAAAGGGATAATCGGGGAAGGTTTTTACGAAAAAAAAATGCACCCCGGGCGAAACCGGGAGCAGGACAGCAAGCTAATAAGTATATATTATAGATACGTGTGTATTATGTGTAGAATTTTGTTTCAGTACTGTACTGTAGGTACTTATGTATCTATTTTGTTTAATATTTATATTTCTAAAAAGTCTTTAAATATTTATGTAGATATATTGTAAAAAATTATATATAATGACTGTTTTTTTCCTGAATAAAAAAAAGAAAAAAAAATTTTTTTTTCAATTATCGTCTTTACGCGCCTAACGTTAAAGTTGAAATTACCTTACTGTGTTTTTCCATGTGCTTTTCATAGCGTATCTTGTAAATGAATCCCTTGACGCAATCTTCACACTTGAACTCAGCGTCAATGTATTTCCTTTCTTGAGACAATTTCAACTTGTCCTCTATGCATTGCTCCTTCGTTAAGTAAATCCGTTCCAGATTCGACTTTTCTAATAGAGGCATACAAAATATTCACTTAAAACTAAATATATCTAATGCTACTAGCTACCCGCCCCGGCTTCGGACGGCCTTGAAATTTCCATATTATGTAAAACGTTTCGGATGCTTCTTTACATATAGTATAATATAAAGACGCCTCCAGCCGTCTGTCCATCAGTATGTACGCTTAGATCTTTTAAACTGAGCAACGGATTTTAATGCGGTTTGCACTAATGGAAATAGCGTTAATAGAGGAAGGTTTTTTGCAGAAAAAATTCCGTGCGAAGCCGGGGGCGGCAAGTTAGTACGTCACAAATTAAAGCTATGTTACAATTTGAATTGTCATTCAAGAAAAACATTTTTTATATAGCTTTCGCACAGAGTTGAATTTTTTAAAAATCTAACTGTTGTTGTGTAAGCATCGATGTGTGTAAGCAATGAATCGTTAACAATTCATACTATTAAAAATTATTAATTATTAATATTAATTTCATTGATACTAAGCTTTTAAAAGAAAAATCTTCCACGAGCACAAAAACGGTGGCTACGCTGCCGAGTATCTATAAGGATTTCTCAACATTAATAAAACTGTCAGAAGTAGAATTGCAAATCAGAAGTGGAAAATTAAGCGCGCACACACACACACCCACGCACGCACGCACGCACGCCCGCACGCACGCACTCGCACGCACGCACGCACTCGCACGCACGCACGCACGCACGCACACGCACGCATTCACATACACGCGCACGCACGCTCGCACACACCCACACACACAAACTCGCACGCACGCACTCACATACACGCGCACGCACGCTCGCACACACCCACACACACACACACACACTCGCACGCACGCACGCACACGCACGCACGCACGCACACGCACGCACTCACATACACGCGCACGCGCGCTCGCACACACCCACACACGCACTCGCAAGCACGCACGCACACGCACGCACGCACTCACATACACGCGCACGCACGCTCGCACACACCCACACACGCACTCGCAAGCACGCACGCACACGCGCGCACGCACGCACTGAGCGTATCCAATGCTTGGAAGGAGTATAAGCTAGTAATGCTTGTTCTTACACTCGTCAGTAGGGCAAGTCTGTCTGTCTGTCTGTCTGCCTATCATTAACGTTAAAAAAAAACATCACCGTCTATAACATCTTACCATCATTTTCTTCTAATTTGCAGTTTTTAGCAATTTTGACTTTTTTCTTTTTTGTAAATTTTCTTTTCACTTTCAATCTTTTTGAACTTTTGGTCTTTTTAATATCACAATTCAACTCTGTTGTATCCGACTCATCATTAAGTACATCTTTACAATTATCTTCATCTTTATCTTCGTCTTTTAAGTATCTTTCTTCTTTGACAGGTGACTCTTGAAATTCTAAAAGTTAAACTTATCAATTATTTTAATCCACATATAAATAGTTGAGCGTTGAGTTACTTAATAGAAAAAGTTCCATGTTGTCAAATTTCTTATTTCGCCAACTTTTAATTATGTTAATATTAGTAATTCTTGTTACATACACTATTATTAAAGTAGATACAACTATTGTATTATTTCTTCAACTCTTAGTAGAGTTCTACGAACGTTAATACGTCATACATCTTGTCTTCGTATTTCAGTATTTATTATATTTAACCTTTTTGATAAGTTTATGCATTTCATTCTGAGTGCTATATATAATACAATTCACGGTTACATAGGAAATCCAAGTATGTACTTAGTAAAATTTTAAAAGTTCTGTATGACGACGAAAAAAAATATATAAAAAAAACCTTTATTTGTAACTTTCTATAGGTGAAAAAATTTTCAAAATCGGTCCACTACTTTTTGAGTATATTCATTACAAACATACAAATCTTTTCTCTTTATAACATTATAATATTAATATAGACTAGATGTTTCACGCGACTTCGTCTGAGTAAATTTATAAGTAATAGCCTATGTTACTCGTTGTTAATGTAACTTTCTATAGGTGAAAGAATTTTAAAAATTGGTCCACTAGTTTTTGAGTTTGTTCATTATAAACACAAATATTTTCTCTATACAATATTAGTATGGATTAGTTGTATCAATAACTTACCACTATCATTAATTAGTTCTTCTAAATCATCAAACGTATCTACTTCTTCTGTCTTAACTTCTAATTTAATATTTTCATTCCTATTTCTACTTGAGTAAGTCACAAATTCCTCCAAGCACACGTCGTCATTCTCATTTGAGTCCAAAGTAATATTATCCAAATCTACTTTTGTCAAGTTAATAATTGATTGCGTTTCAAATTTCGCTGTCAATATTATGGACTCATTTAACTGAAAAGGACAATAAAAAAAAAAAAAAACAATTTAGATAAAAAAATGGGTTGTGGCTCTTTTGTATTATGAATAAAATTTTATCGGAGCATATTATATGTACATTATATTCAATAATTTCGAATATAACATATATACTAAAAAATTCTTTGATCCTTTAGCGGCCTATAAGACATTCGTCACATTCGCTTTTTACCACATTAGGCATTTCGTCATATTCATTATTGGTCACACCAAATTATGACGTACCCAAGTACATTCATTAAAAAATATATTATCCCCCAATCAGTAGATACTCGTTTTCAAAGACTACATATTAAGTTTGTCTGAATTTAATTATGTAGTGAAATAAATGGGTAAGGTAAAGGCCAGTGGAAAGTGTTATAAGCTAGAAGTTATAATAATATTAATTTTTGGGTTAAGTATAAATGAAATGGTAATATAATTAACGAGTGGTGTAATTAAATTTTGTATGTAGATGATAGATATGTAGTCACAGTATCAAACTGTATTCCCCGATTTTGTTATCATCACTTTATTGAATTGCCTCCTACTGTCGAAGGAAATTCAAAGATGTATTCACATCAAAAACTCAGAAATAGGAATTCAATGAGGATCCGTATTAAGTTATAAGGGAACATACTATGTGACCCATTTTTTTACAATTTTTTAATTACATATAATATATTTTATATATTTTTCAGATGACATAGATTCATACCAGCCACGAGCAAAAATTTATTGTGTCTAATTGTCTTATTAAAAGTGGTATTCACCTTTAATTGGTTGCCACACATGTTTGTTAAAGTTTTAAGTTATAGTATTAAGTGGTTAGGTAAGTGTATACGTGTGAGAAAACGTTGGTGGATCTTTTGTAAAAATAAAAATAAAATAAACTTACATCTTGAAATGTCTCCAACAAAATTTGATTGCTTAGGACGTTCCTTACAAATGATTCCGCATGTTGAGCTAGTTTAATACATATGTAGCACAGATTAAGCTCTTCTACCTGTAACATAGGAGAAATATAAATAAGATATAGCTTTACTGACTCCTGTGTTTTTAAATCAATTAGTTTCCTCATGTATATTAATCTAAGAAATATTATAGATATGATTTTTATATTTGTAATGAATAAACTCAAAAACTACTGGACAGATATTGAAAATTCTTTCACCTATAGAAAACTACATTAACAGCGAGTAACATAGGTTATTACTTATAAAGTTACGCGGACGAAGTCGGATGCAACAGCTAGTTATAAATGTGAAAGTAACTGTCTGTTTCTTTGTTACCTTTTCACGCCTTAACTACTCAACCGATCATAATGATATTTTGAATACACGTTTTCAGATACAAGAAAGCTAGTATAGTTATCTCCAGTACTACTGCACCTATTTGAAAGGTATATTATTCCAGATGGACATAGGGTATTATGTATATTAATCCCACCAATTGCTCTCGGACCTGGGCGAAGCCGGGTTGCGTCAGTTTAGTCTAGTACCAAAATAAACGCCGAAAGGGCCCAAGATACATAAATAGGAAATAAAATTACATAAATAAATGATTAATCCATTGAATACTGTACCTGGAATATTTCCTTTAATGTGTCTAATTTTACGGTAGAAATTTTATTTTCATTTTTACTAGACAAACAACAAAAACAATAATCGTTAGCTATATTAACTTTTGCCGCTTCATCCATTTTTGTATCCACAAGTTCGCTACTTGTAAATATTAAATAATTAATAATATAACAGTTGAAAATAAATTGATAATGAAGAGAGAAATTATGTAGTATTCAGTCAGTATTAAAATCTGAAAGTTCTGAAATCTAAAAAATATTCTCCAATTCAATTTCCAGCCAGGTAGCTACAAACAAGTGCTACAATAATTAACAATTAACATTTGCTGTCATGTCAATTGTCATTAGCAAAATGACATTTTATTTGTCACACAGACTAACTAGTACCACGACGTCACAAAATACAAAACACACAGTCCATAAAAACTGAGATCTTTTCATAAAGCCCATGAAGTGTAGAGACAAGGAGGGCCAACGTACATCGGTGTTTAAAAATTGACCACAATGGTGCTTGTGTAACAATGATGAAATAGTATTATAAGTTGGTTACATAGTTCACGAAACCACTGTATATAAAATGCTTAGAAATTACTACTACAGCGGCACATCCCAATCCTACAAATAGTCTCCTATTTAATGGTTGATATTATTGTTTCGAGCTCAAAAACGAATGCAATCCGATTTCAAGAAATTTAATCGCATTTTACCGAACTTGTCGCCAACGACTCGAAAAATGGGATTTTTCTACGACATAAACTGCCCGTCATACTTGGATGGCAATTTTTTTCTTATGAATTTATGTTATGTGCACAGACAAGCATACAAATTTTCAAACGGTTACCTACAACGTTTTTACAATTACTCGACCGTTTCGGATTTCATTATGTAAAGTGGGTATAAATTTTCAGGCAACTGCTATTTCAATCGGTTTTTTTTTTGCCGAAATCAATGCTACTACGACGCCCCCTATTTAAGGGTATCAGACCGACACTTCCTCGTGTATAGAGTTGGCAATCCTTGGGCCCTAGCCAAGAGCAAATGTACAGTCGTAAACGCTACGCTCAGGCTACGCTACGCTGGGAGAAAGCTTTCTGATTGGTCAAAATTTTATGTAGGCGTTACAACAACCAATCACCGGGCTTTATTTCTTTCGTTTTGTAAGAACGCCACGAAACGTTTGCATTGATTTGGTTCTTGGCTAGCGCCCCAGACCTATTCTCCATGGTTTGTAGTCTTCGCACATTAATCGGTCGAGACCTTATTACAATAAAATCATTGAATTCCAAAAAACTTTAACAACTACTGTAACATAGACTACGTTTTTGTAATTATTTGGTTTTAAAATATATTTTTTATTAATAATAATAATAATAATAATAATCATTTATTTGCTGAATATAGGTTACAATGGTTTTACAGTAGATAAATTTCGATTTTACTATTTATTTTACTATTTATTTGTTCGATTTTACTTAGAATGTCATTTCTATCATGAGCAACGCTTTAGTTTAAGAGCATGCCATGACGAGCCCGTTGGATGAGTGGTAAGGATGCTTGCCTAACGTCTCAGGAGCCCCGGGTTCGATTCCCGGCGGCTTTGGGAATGAACTTTTGTGTTTCAGTGAGTAAGGGATGCCAGAGCCCATTACCCCTTCCCTATCCTTCCATGGTCGGCAGCGCACTTGCAGCACCTATAACGTTGCTTGTCTTGTTGGCGACGGTAGCCACTTACCATAAAGAGGACCGTCAGCCTGTATGTCAAACTTAACATTAAAAAAATCAGCATAGGCAATAGTCTCTATGGTATAGGACATAAAAGCATAAAAGGAACTAGATTTTATTTGACTTTTTATTTTCTTATAAAATACTTGAGTATTTCAACTGCAATAAAAATAAGTATCTATATCACAATTCAATAATATATTTACATTACTTTAAAAGCACCTGATGTTTTAAGAAGACTCGAAGTAGTATGTATGGGTTGCCAGCAATATTATTATTTTACGCTCGTACTAGAGCTACAGATGATAAGATATAAAAAAATACTCAATATTACGTATATTCTTTTATCTTAAATTTTAAATATTTTGTATGGAAAATACAAAATATTGTGCGTTAAATATTGTCAATGTCATACAAATATTTTACGCTTTCGCTAGCGATTGCGGGCATTATAAACTCATACTAGAGCCACTGGTTTAACATTTTATTATTTTCTAATAACATTCTAAAGAAATGTTGGTAGATTTCACGTTAGAAGATTTAATTTGTAAATAAGTACAAATTTTTTCTCATTGGCCACTCTTGTAGGTGCTGATCTGATGTTTGTGATGTCTGGAAAATAGAAATAAACACTTTATATTAGTCTATAGTAAGAGAAAACTACTTAAATATGTACATTTTCAACTCACTTCATTTGATGTCTATTTAGAGAGCTCCTCTGTGAATAATGTTTACCACATTTGGAACAATTATAAGGCTTTTTTGCTGTATGCGATCTCTCGTGCACTTGTAAATTGAATTTCTTTGTAAATGCTTTATTACAAACGCTGAAAATTAATTTTATTTATTCGTAAAACAATACACAAACAATTTCTAGTGGCCTTTCAACAGTCTAATAAAATATCATTTAATAGTCAAAATATTTTTGCTCTGTGTCATATACAATTTGACAGTCTTATCATATTAATTAATTATTTGTTCTGTGTCACTGATAAGGGACATTCCCGAAACGCGCTTCGCGCGTTTTCTTCTGTCATTACTTAGCAACTATTCAAGGTGAGATCACGTTCTTTTATGTAATTAATTTTTTTTTTTTAAATTACAATTAAAAAATGTAATTTAAAACAACTTTTTACCTGCACGTGTGCGGTTTGATTCCTAAATGTCCGCGTTTGTGCATTTTCAATTGTATAACATTGGACAACTCTTTTCCACATAAGTCGCAAAGAAAACTTCTTTTTATTCCGTGCACCTAAGGCAAGAAATAGTTTAAAAAATGTAATATCATTAATACTAAAATATTATATTAGTGCCTTAAAAATATTTGTTTGAGCTAATCTCGTAAATTATGCAGTTTTATTTCGTTTATTGTTTAAATAAAGTAAGCAAGTTATAGTTTCAACATATTTTCTTTCTGTTTTAAACATGTTTTGAGTCATAACTGAAACATGTGTGAACATGTCGATATAATATGTATGTATAGGTGTATTACAGTGTGGTTGGTTTGTGCTGTACGTGATTGTATAAATTAAAGATACGGATTACGACGGATTAAGAATTATATTTTACAAAGAAAGTTATTATATGAACATGACAAATTGGTGACAAAATTAATATAAGTGACAACATACATATGACATAAAAATATATTAAAAAGTTAACGAAAGAGTTTGTATAACGCAAAAGAATATTTACAACAAGTCCCTACATCAGCCCCCCCGGAGACCTTTAGGTCGATAAACGTTTGGGAAAACAAACACGACGACCCGATCTTGTTCTGAGTTCCGGAGCGGACTGTTGAGGTGTAACAACAGCACGTTCGCTAGAAGTTGTAGGTGCTAGACTGGGCTCCTCTAGTATATATGCTGGTTTCAAACGGTCAATGGAAACATTATTCGATTTCCCTTTGATATCGAGCTTAAAAAATTTATCTGCACGGTTTATTACACGATAGGGTCCGGAAAATGTCGGTTGCAACGGTTTTCGAACAGAATCATCCCTTACGAAAACGTGAGATGCTGTTTTCAAGTCTTTATGAACGAAAACTTTTAGCATTCCGTGACGAACCGTTATCGTAGGTTGCAGTTTTCGCATTTGCAATTGCAGTCGGGACAAGAAATCTGTATAATCGATTACATTTTTACTTGAGCTCTCGAAGAAATCTCCAGGTAAACGCAATTGTTCACCATACACCAGATCTGCGGTGGAAGCTGAAATGTCCTCTTTATAGGCCGTTCTTATACCTAAAAGTACAAAAGGCAAGGCTTCCAACCAATCTTCACTTTCATGACACTTGATCGCTGCTTTCATTTGCCTGTGGAATCGTTCCACTAAGCCATTGGCTGCAGGATGGTAAGCCGTTGTCATGAAATGTTCAGCTCCTATCATCTTCGCCAAACGTCGAAATGTGTCAGAAATAAATTGTCTTCCTCTGTCCGTCGTGATACGTTTTGGGCAACCAAATCTGGAAATCCATCCGAGAACAAATGCTTGAGTGATGGTCTCCGCTTTGATATCGGCGATTGGCATCACTTCAGGCCATCTCGTAAAACGATCCACTGCAGTCAAGCAATATCGATAACCACGACACAGCGGCAGGGGACCAACTATATCTATATGTACATGAGAAAAACGTTCGGATGGTGGAACAAATGTTTTTATCGGCGAATGTACATGCCTAGAAACTTTACTACGTTGGCATTGTAAACATGCTCTTGCCCATTCACGACCGTCTTTATTTATTCCCGGCCAGACATAACGTTGAGTAAGTAGCTTCACTGTCGTCTTACCACCAGGATGACTCAGTCTATGAAGCGAGTCAAAAGCTTCACGACGAAACTCAGGCGTAAGATACGGACGAGCAGTTGAGCCGGACATGTCGCAGAATATTGCTGCTTCTTTGGGTAGACCAGGAATCACTACCTTTTTAAGTTGCAGCGACGACTCTGTCTTCAGCAATTGCTGTAGATCAGGATCGGTGTCCTGTGAATTAGCTAATGCGGCGAAATCTATAATACTAATTGTATCAACTGGTCGAGATAACGCATCAGCAACAACATTGTCCTCCCCAGATATGTGCTTTATGTCTGTTGAAAATTGACCTATGAAATCTAGATATCGGAATTGACGAGGCGAGCATTTGTCTAATGGCTTTTGAAATGCAAAAATAATTGGCTTATGATCTGTATGAATTTCGAAAGGTTTAAGTTCTAACATGTGACGAAAATATTTAACACCTTCGTATATTGCCAACAACTCTCTATCATAAGGGCTGTATTTACACTGAGTTGCTGTTAGTTTTCTTGAAAAGAATCCTAACGGTTCCCATACATCGTCTACACGCTGTTGGATAACTGCACCAATTTCTAAGTCTGATGCATCAGTAACCAGCGCGACTTTCGAGTTAGGATGAGGATGGGCAAGAAGTGTGGCTTCTGCTAGACTTGTTTTACAGATCAAAAATGCTCTATCTAAATTTTCGTTCCAAACTATTTTCGTCGAGTTTTTTAAATTTGGACCTGCTAACAAAGCATTCAGTGGTTTTTGCTTAAGTGCTGCTTGTGGTAGAAAACGTCGATAAAAGTTAATCATGCCCAAAAAACGACGAAGTTCTTTAATTGTCTTGGGGCGTGCAAAATTCTGTATGGCAGTTACCTTCTCTGGTAAAGGTTTTGTACCATTGCTAGAAATGTTGTGTCCGAGAAAAGCTACCTCTGTCTTTCCAAAATTACATTTAGCTGTGTTGATTAAAACACCATGTTGCCGTAGTCGTTCAAAAACTTGTCTCAGATGACTTTCGTGCTCTGTCACGTTTACTGACGCTATCAAAATGTCATCTAAATATGGAAAACAGAATTCTAGTTCGCAAAGAATTTCGTCAATGAAACGTTGAAACGTCTGCGCAGCATTTTTAAAACCGAAACCCATAAAGTTAAATTCAAAAAGACCAAAAGGCGTCGTTATTGCTGTTTTCGGAATATCATCCGCAAATACTGGAATTTGGTTATAAGCGCGTACCAAATCCAGAGTGCTAAATACTGTACAGCCATAGAGATTGTAGGAAAAATCTGCTAAGTGTCTGACTGGATATCGGTCTGGTATAGTACGAGCATTAAGAGCACGGTAATCACCACACGGCCTCCAACCTTGGTTCTTTTTGGGGACCAAATGTAAAGGTGAGGACCATGAGCTGTCAGATCGATGCGCTATACCTGTATTTACAAGTTGTTCAAACTCACGCTTAGCAATCTTGAGTCGTTCTGCATCTAATCTCCTTGGGCGGCAATACACCGGTGGACCAGGAGTAGTGCGAATATAGTGAACTGTATTATGTTTCACCTTTGGTGCCGAAGTATCACCGGCTGGACGCGTAATCTCTGGGTACTCTTGTAGAATGTGATGAAAAATAGATGTACCTGTAACTGTTTTAACATGGCACACAGAACAAGATTTTGCGGATATACCACTAATAGAAAGCGTTGTAATATTGTCAACCAAACGTTTATGCCTAATGTCTACCAATAACCCATAAAATTTTAAAAAATCTGCGCCTAAGATAGGTTTTGTTACATCTGCTACAACAAATCGCCATGAAAAATCACGACGTAAGCCTAGGTCGAGCTTTAAAGAAATTGTACCATAAGTCAAAATTGTCGATCCGTTTGCGGCGCATAATACGTATTTGTCCTTTTTAGGGCGTGAACTACGTATAAAACTAACGGGATAAACACATAAGTCTGAACCACTATCCACTAAAAACTTCACCTGTGTCTTTTTGTCGGTCACGAATAAACGGGCTGAAACATTTTGACAATCGCTGGCCGTCATCAACGACTGCCGTCGGCATTTCCCTCATTGAAACTGCAAGGCGCGTGACACTTACTCGCGCGCGGGCCAAACTTGCTGTGATACCAGCACATACCACCACGTTGTCTTCGGTTGCTGCTCCGAGAACGTGAACGGCGCCGGTCTGGGTAGCGCCCTCTACTTGAAGCATGTGGCCGCGCTGTCATCTTTAATTCAGCAATCTCGCGACTAAGACCGTCGACACACCGCCGGAGTACGATCATCTCGCTTGACGTCGACGGCGTGGACACTTGGTGTATCTGCGGTTGCACTATATCTATCACTGTATCAGCGAGCTTAGCTAGGTCTTCTAAACAGCTTTTAGACTGCGAGGCAATTATTAACTGGACGTGCGATGGCAGACGATTTGACCACAAAGATTTTATAAAGTCATCAGGAACGTCTGGTCCAGCAAGGTTTAACAAATGACGCAGGAATTGCGAAGGCTTGCGATCGCCAATGTCCTCATTGCTAATGAGCTGCCGAACTCGCTGCTCATTGGACGACGATAAACGCGAAATTAGCTCATCTCTTACCTTATCGTATTTTCCTGTATGGGGTGGGTTTTTTACAATGTCTTTGATTTCAGCGATAATTCTACAATCCAAATTTGCTATTACATAGTTGTATTTTGTCGAATCCGTAGTTATACCAGCTAAGGCGAATTGGCCTTCTAATTGGGCAAACCACAGTGCCGGATCTTCTGGCCAAAACGGTGGTACTTTAACACTCACACTATTTAAAATGTTCGGACGGCTATTTTGTTCCATCGTTATATTTATTCGTATGTAGTGTGCAAATTATATTAAAATCACGTCAGATTATCACGTCGGAGTTACCAAATTTGTGGTTGGTTTGTGCTGTACGTGATTGTATAAATTAAAGATACGGATTACGACGGATTAAGAATTATATTTTACAAAGAAAGTTATTATATGAACATGACAAATTGGTGACAAAATTAATATAAGTGACAACATACATATGACATAAAAATATATTAAAAAGTTAACGAAAGAGTTTGTATAACGCAAAAGAATATTTACAACAAGTCCCTACAACAGTAAAAATCGGTTATAGCGACTTTCGAGGGACAACAAAAAGTCGTCGTAATAAACGAATAGTCGTTATCTATCATATAATAATATCGTAAACGAGCTGTACATTTATATAAAAAAATTCAAGTTTTACTTAACGAGTAAAACTTAACTTAACGAGTTAACGAGGTGAAAAAAAAAAAATGTTTTAGAATTTTTGTCTGTCTGTGCACGCTAATCTCAGAATCGGCTTGACCGATTTGAATGCGGTTTTTACTGATGAATTGTAGAAATCTTTGCTTAACATTTAATCTTTGTTTCATAATAAAATAAAAAATTAAATTGTATTGTATGTAAATATATATTATCAGTATAATAGTTCATTGTCCTACTTTTAATATTATAAATGCGAAAGTTTGTGAGGATGGATGTTTGTTACTCTTTCACGGAAAAACGGCTCAACTGATTTGGACGAAATTTGGCAAACAGATAGTTTATTAACTGAATATATATGTCTTTTGTAAGGCGGTGGTTACCGCCGCCAGACGGGCTACCCAAATATCTGCAAAAACTACTAAACTCCAGACCAGAGCCAACTTTGAATTTAATCAGCTAACTAGCTGGTGCGTGCGACTTCGTCCGAAAAATGAAAAATATAACACCTGAGAAACTATCTGACATATTTATCGCTGTGGCGACGGTGGCGCCGCTACAGTGACATTGGCGCCCATTTTTTTTTTATATTTTTAATCTTAACATTATATTTTTTATAATTTTACCCTCCGAAACCTAACTTTTTTTTTTTAGAATAAAAAGTATCCTATATGTGAATCCACTTAATAAACTATATGTATGCCAAATTTCATTCAAATCGGTTCAGCCGTTTTTGCGTAAAAGAGTAACAAACATCCAAACCTCACAAACTTTCGCATTTATAATATTGGTAAGATCAAGAATAGGTAATCAGAATTTGGATTTTAGGGGTATTTAGTTTTCTTTCTTTTTGTACTTTACCTTTAAATGTTCCGTCAAAGTTTGCCTACTGTCGCAAGGTAAAGAACAGTGAACGCAAACATAACGTTTTAAATTCGATGATTGTGGATGTTGTCTACTGCGGTGAGCTGTTAGGTACCTTAAATTGAGAAAATAAACTACAATTAAACGACATAAACTAACCCCCGACTTTCTATTGAGCCTAAAAACGCTATATCTGCTGTAAGATGCTAAGGAGTTGCGTATCCCGCAGACTAATTGATGCTGCAGCATCAGCTCAAGGTTAAAATGTCATGGAAATATCATCGGAGTAACAGTATACCAAATTTCACATCGATCGAACATTTAGAAATTAATGAAATCCTTTAGTCAACTAGGAAATGGGCTGACGATCTTCTAAAGGCCTAAATAGGTCTTCATAAATTATAGCTTAGAACCAACTCGATCACGTTAAGAAAAAAATTCAGAACTGTCCTTTTTTCTGGATGAAAGGTGCCCTATGTCCTTTCCTGTATCCCTGACAACGTGTTTGCAAAATTTCATTATGATTGGTTGAGTAGTTAAAGCGTGAAAAGGTAACAGAAAAACAGACAGAGTTACTTTCTCATTTATAATATTAGTAGGGAGTAAGGATTTTGTATGTGATGCTTCTGGTAGTAATTAAATGCTTACGAAAACAAATTTTAGTGTAGGTAAGGGGGCTATTTTTTGAAGATTTTTGTCTTCCCTACTCCCTCCCATGTAACGCGACGTAACGTTATTCTGTACCCTCCCTCCCCCTCTCTAAACGTTACGTAACAACCTAATTGCGTTACGTAATTCTTGAACATCCCCTGACTCTTACTTTATTTTTTTTTTTACAGAAACAATCAATTCGCCTATCTCAACCTTCAAGATAAGTGAAATGTTAGACAAGAATCATCCTTACTGTAGTGCGCTTGCAATAATATTGTCTGTCTGTTTATTAGGAACTTTGTATGGGATAGCTAGGAGGGCATGGGAAAATTATCGTAAGTTTTTTTTTGGGTTTTTCTTTATAAAATTAGAGACTTTTGACGGTCACCTATGCCCCCAGGTTTACATCGTCCCCAGGTTAAGCTTATGTTTACTGGTGATGATAGGCATCTACGACTAAGTGGACCGTCAGCCTACCTACTAACCTATTTATTTATTTATTTTTTCAACGCGGACGAATTCGCGGGCACCAGGCAGTATTTTTTAGTTACGCATACGAAGTGTCGCTTACAACAGCTACTATCAAATAAATGATTATTTCTGCGATAAAAATTAAATCTATTAAAAAAAAAACTTGAAAACCGCATCCGCAACAAGCCTTTTTGGGAAATCCTCATAGATCCTTTCATGGATCCCAGGGGACGTTGAGATAGGACGTACCGGTCTCAATCTGTCTCAAACTCGATATGTAATATCTTTATCTTTTATTATCGCTAAAGATAATAAAAGATAAAGATAACCATAGCGACAAAACACATTAGTGTGGCTACTCACCTGTCCATGTGGAAAGTCATTCCGCAGATATCGCAAGCGAACGGCTTCAATCCTTTGTGAATGTTCTGATGTTGTTCGTACCAAGTCTTTACTAGGAATCCTTTGTTGCATAACTCACATGTATACTGCAAAAGCACATACACGCTCAATTGACATTTGACAAGCCCATATGATGAGTGGAAAGGATGCTTGCCTAACGTCTCAGGGGCCCCGGGTTCAAATTTGGGGCTCTGGTCTAGATTTAGAAAGTAGTTGCAGGGCACATTGCGTTTCACAGTCATTTAGGCTGCCTGTCTGACGACAGTGACCACCCCCTTACAGATTACCACCGTGAAATAACAGCATATGTGCTGTTGTCATTCGGTGAGTGAGTAAGGGATGCCAGATGCCAATCCAGACCGGAGCCAACTATGAAAGTACATTTCCAAAGCTCACCCCGCCGACACTCGAACCTGGGACCCCACAGATGTTAGGCAAGCACTGTTAAAATTTATCCAATGGGGTCCTATTCTTATCCAACTAAATAGTTTCATAATCAATTATGTAACTATGAAATGAACCTTGATTTGCGTTTCGGTATGAATTTACAATAAGTTTTATAAATGCAAATTATTTCCAGAGATAAAAGATTCTAAAGGTTATTTTTATTTTTTTTTACTAACAGCAGGTGCAGCAACCAAACAGAATGAAACAATGGAATACATTGCCACCTCGAATGAAACCACACCAATTATGACTAATTTTACTCGTACCAGAAAGTGGAAGTGGCAGAAACCAAACTAAGAATTGACTCTAAACCCAAAAGAAGAAACACAGAAATCTTTTCATACATAACAAAGAGAGTGCACTAAATATGGAATTAAATTTCAAAACAGCCAACATTAATGTTCCCATCTTTATTTATAATTAACAAAATATATGACCGAGTATAATAAATATAATATATTATAATATATCTTCACAAATTCCACACTAAGCGACTATAAGCTTGTATTATGGATACCAGACAATTATACTACATACTTAGATTACTTTTTTTTTTTGTAAATACATACATATTATAGTTACAAACATCCATGACTCGGCTACAAAGGTAAATGTTAACACATAAACATTTGCCCCTAGCGGGATTCGAACCAGTGACCTTTTGGTTAACAGCTAGGATTACTAACCACTAGACCAAACGTGTTGTCAAGTATAACATTAAATGGACAAGTACAGCAATGGGTATAATGTATATGTACCGAAAAATAAATATATGGATATCACGGCTAAACTGGCTAATTTGGCTAACTTGGTGAGGTGACGGATGGTGGCTAGCGCTCAGTCGTCGGGTTCAGTCGAAAACCTTTGTTATCGGCGAAGACGCGTCAATAAATCAAACTGTATGGTTTATAAATACGCGGCTGTCTCTTGAGAAATTTTTATTTTGTTAAAAAAACATTTAATAAACCTTAACTGAAATAACTTGTTGCGTTTTATTTACCACAAATGTATCTTAAAACTTTAAATTACCTGTCGGGAGACGAAACTATGACTATAAAGGAGTAATTTAACTCTAGTCATATATGGGTTTAAAATTAACCATTTTCGAGAAAATCGAGTGAAATATTATCAGAGATTGTTCAGATTTTTGGTATTGAAAGAATGTAAAAAATATAAGTAGTAGTTGGTACTACTAGTAACAAAACTTGATGTTTTATACCATTTAATAGCTAACTAAGTAAGGAACACATATTTATTTATATTCTAAAACTTACAATAGGTATAGGTAATATAAGGCAATTTTAAGGCATACACAGATAAACTACAAACTCGAAATTGAGACAATCGATAACACACGTATGGCAACTAAACAAAAACAATTAATAACTGAAAGCAAACAAAGACCAAAATCAAAGGCAAATAAACTGTTATAACTATATCTACATAACAAGAATAAAATATAACAAAAGAAAACAAATAGAACCCACCGAACAACATATTGAGCCGCCAAAGAAAACTATTCTGTCGATAATTAGAATAAGCAATTGAAATTGAAACAGCAAATAAATAAATTATTATAACAGATCTAGTGACAGTCCACACGACCATTAATAACCATTAATTAGATATGAAATATCACAACATAATAAAATTAAAAGGTATTCCATATATGCATTATGTTTTCATCTTTTTCGATGCAAATGATTACATAAGTAAGTTACTTAGTATATATATTTTTTTAATATACACGCAAATGTGATTATCATGAAATAAATGTAAAAATCTTGTCGTAAAAAAACATTTAGATAACATCCTTATGTTCTCAGCTATCTGACAAGGTAAAATATTAAAGCAAAACTGCAACAATTGGTACGTCCAGAAAAGATAATGTACGAAAAGGTTCAGAGAATGTGTTAACTAAATTTGTATAACCATCTACAAAATGTATGGACACTCAAAAAATTATAAAGATGAAAGTAACTCTGTCTGTCTGTTACCTTTTCATCATCAAGAACATTTGCATACACATTGTCAGGGATAGGAGAAACAACATAGAGTACTTTTATTCTAAATAAAATTATATTGTTCATGAGGGAAAAATAAAAATACAACACCTGTAAAAACTATAACAACAAACAAATTGCATAAATTTTATTGCAAACTAGTTGTTGAACGCGACTTCGCATGCGTTACTTTATAAAATATACCCTATGTTACTCGCTGATAATGTAACTTTCTATAGGTAAAAGAATTTTTAAAATCGGTCCAGTACTTTTTGAGTTTATTCATTACAAACATACAAAAATACAAATCTTCTCTCTTTATAATATTAGTAAGTATAGATATATTTTGGCAGGAATTATATTTTTTAATTTTGAAAACACAGGTGTAACAGTTAGTGTATTATAATAACAATGGAATAATTACCTTAAAAACGCTTTTATGTCTTAATTCGTGTTGTTTTAAAGCTCCCATGTAAACGGTCGTATAACCACATTGAAAAGAGCAGACTAGTTGGTTTTGACTGTGAGCCCTTCCGTGCCTGATTATCTCCGAAACTGTCTTATAAGTTCTCCCTAAAAATTGTCATTCAATACATTCAAAATAAATTTGCTAAGTACATGATGACCCAGAGCAAACCCATACGTACAAATATTATAAATCCGAAAGTATGTTTGGATGTATGAATGTTTGTAACTCTTTCATGCAAAAACTACTGAACCGATCACTATGAAATTTTGCATACACGTTCTCTGGCACACCAGAGAGGACATAGGGTACCTTTCATCCAGAAAAAAGGACTATTTCCGAGGGATAAATAAAAAATAAAAAACTAACGCCTGGCCAAAGTGTTATAGCAACATGAGGTCAAGCGTTATATTGCTTTTTTTTTTTATTTTCAACGCGGACAAAGTCGCAGGCACCAGATAGTTATTAATAAAAATGAAAAAATATTATATTATTCTGTTACTATACTCTGTCTTAAATAAATTGCATTATACTTAGGTCTGGACACATTTGCCTCAATTTGACCTCGATCAACAAATCTACAAAATAATTGTAATAATTCTAATTTTATTAGATTGTTGCTTGTATTATAGATGATGGTAGCCACGTACCATCAAGCAGACTGTCATCCTGTCTGTCGACTTTAACATAAAAAAAACTTACCACACATCTTACAAACAAAGGGTCTATCTTCAATATGCGCAATAATATGCCTATTTATAGTTCTTTTGCTTCTATAGTCTTTTGCACATTTTTTGCATTTATAGACAATACCACCATTATTCCTTATAATATCAAACAGGTTTGTGTAAGAATCATTTTTTTTATTTCTATGTTCAGTATTATAATGTTTTATCAGATCAGCTTGCGTTTCCACAAACTCAAAACACGTGAGACATTTCAATGTTCCTTTAATTTTAAATTTGGAATTTATTTCATTTAAATATACATTTTCATTACTCAACGCTTCTTCTAAATTCAAATCTGTCACTTCTTCTGTCGGTTCTTCTTCTGAATTGAAATCATTGCATTTATTTTTATCATCATCTGTGAAATCCTCAACTTCTTCTTTCATATTAGCGATTTCATCTTCATTTATTTTCTCGTCTTCTTCCAAAGTGTTGTCCAAAATATTATCTGAAGGAACTCTATGTTTTTTTAAATTTTTTATATTACTGCAAATCTCATTTGAAATTTCTAATCCCTGCTCCAAATGAAAATATAGTTTTTTTTCATTTGTTGAAACTGTTTGTTTGAATTGATAAATGTCTTCAACTCTATCCACACACCTTAGACATACCTGTTTAGGTAATAAATCATGAGGCTTTATCTGAAAAATAAATAAATAATTGAACACACTGTAATGACCCGAACTTACTCAATACCTACACAAGATATTTTTTTATATAAAAAAAAGATGATTAGCTAACATGATGACCTTCTGAATCGGTTGTAAATTTGTGATCGGAGAATTCTTTTATAGTCTTTTATATTAAGACAGTTCTTACTATGTTGCCTGTGTTCATAGGATCTTCATTTTTTTTAAAGTTAAGGTTGTCACACAAGGTGACCGGCCACTTGATGGTAGGTGGCTCTTGGGTTCTACTTGCCAGATCCAAAAGAGAGCCAACTATGAAGGGTTCATTCCCAAAGTTAACCATGTCACGAATCGAACCCAGGACCCCTTGTTAAAACAAGCATGTATTTATTAAGACAATGTATCTAATTAAGAGAAAATAAACTAAGCATGTCGTACAGAGGTCCTCTGATCATACTTCTATTAACAATATCGGTTATAAGATAAAGATATTTTTTTAAATTAAGAACATTGGTTCAAAGAATTGATAATAGTTGAACAAAGCCAATTCTTTGATGGCATCATATACCGGAAAGGATTAAACATTAACAGTGGCCATGCGTCATAAAGCGAAATTTTGAGTCTTTACTAATGTTGGCATGCTAAAGTTTTAACTGAACTTTTTTTATTTTACTTTTTTAAGAGACTTTAAATTAAAACAAATCAAATGTAAATTAATACCTGAACCGACAAACACGACCAAACTTTCGATAAAATCTCCTCGATTAAAGGGCGCAAAACTTCGGAACCAGACAAACAAAATCTACAAATGTTTTCCATTCTGTTTTATTTTAAATTTAAACAGTATTTGCATTACGAATAATTAATTTTTAATTAATAAAAAGTTGGAAATTCAAATTGGTCACAATGGTCACAATAAAATGTAAACTGTAAACAATAAACATAAACAAAACCTAACGAGTCAACGACTCCCGCTATTGTTTGATATGTTTGACATTTGTAAAGTGTTGCCGCTTAGAAAAGGTAAGACTCGGTGAAGTATTAATAAAAATAACTATATTTTAAGGAAAATTCACTTCAAAGTGTCATTGGAAGTCACTTTAAACATTTTAAACATAGCCACTAATCAACCAAATATGATAGTTAATGCTAATTAAACTAATTCATTTAATTTGATTGACAATTTGATTTTATATCGAACATCATTAGTCAAATTCGTGTTGTCGGTAGTATTCATTTAATAATATTTTAAAACTTTCTGGGCACCTAGTTAATAAAGATTAAATTAATTAAATGACTTTAAGAAATAACAAGTGCAAGTGACTATTGTGAAAATGTCATTTAATATTTTCTTTTACTAAATCCCAAAAAATATATCACTGAAAGCATGAAAAACTCACGAGATCTAGTGACAAAGTTATTAAAACGGCAACACTTTTGACATTGTGTTTGAAAAAGCGACTTGATATAAGCGGATTTATGTGATATAAGTTGCCATATATAAAAAATAACTGCCAATCTTTTTTAAAAATAATGATTTTTATAAAGGGGATTAACGTACATATACCAATTATTTAAATGTTTTATTATTTTTTAAACTCTCATTAACAAAAAAAAGTTGAAATGTAAGTTCAAACTGTTTCCTAGTTTAGTGTTTTTATTTTTTATTTTATTACAACAATCTAAATTTATTATGTAAACTAGCTGGTGCCTGCGACTTCGTCCGCGTTCAAAATGTTATATAGTTCAACCAAACAACTCTTCAACTTTATAATATAAGTAAAGTATAAATATAGATAGACACGTAGCTAGCTCACAACCTATAAAGATTGTTTTTTGTTCACTCATTACACAGACAGCTTTTAAAATATTGTACGCTCTCTTATCTCATTACTCATTACAGTGTGCCCATAGATAGTCCAAGATAGTTGTACCTTTTTTTAAAGTACCTACATACATACCGAATTAAAAATAAAGTTCATGTGCAAACAATGGGTTTATTGCAACAACATAAATATCTTCGCATTTATCGCCATTAATCACTCATGAGAATTTTTGGGTATTTTTTTTTTGCGATAAGATTAAACTGAATTAGAGTATTTTAGAAATACAAAGGGTGACTACCCACGTCCACTGATAATATTCATTCGCTTCCTCCGATAGCTGCGCTCGCGCATCCCGTTTGCGTATTTAAAGTCTCTGTTATTCAAAATGAAGACATAAACGTCACCGCACAACTTATTGCTACAAAATTAGTTGTGTGTATTTTAGTTAAGTTAAAACGTTAAGTGAAATAAAATGTTAATTAAGTGCTTACTTGGAATATTTATTTGGTGCTTATTAGGGTTGCGTGAGTATTTTAATTTAGTTTATAAAATTTAAAAAAAATATGCAAATTTATTATTTTTACTAAGTGAATATTGAATATGCAAATTTTTGACATTTTATAAATAAAAACATTAATATCTATAACAAAAATTTTGGTATTTGTAAATATTTTTAGTGGACTGGCTCAAAAGTAAAAACATTATGAGATTGACGATTAACACACACGCACACACTAACACTCATTTTTCTTACTATTAAATATAAAATATTACTTGTAAAATATTACAAGTAATATTTTATACTTATAACTAGCGACTCGCTCTCGGCTTCGTACGGATGCAAGTTTTTTCTGCAAATTATAATATATAAAAACCTTCCTTGTTTAACGCTCTTTCCATTAGTAAAAACCACATTAAAATTCGTTGCGCAGTTTAAAAGTTCTAAGTGTACATAAAGAGGGACAGACTGCGGAAAGCGATTTTATTTATTTATAATGAGGGTTATATTTTATAATGAGGGTCCATCGACAGATGTCCCTCATTATAAAATATTAAATACATATTTTAAATTGTAAAGAATTTTTTTTTTTAATTTTCCCTATATTATATTTTTTTATTTTTTATTACCTACTTAAATAATGTAATCGAAAATAATTGTGACATCGCATAAGGTTAAATCGATGCCTATGATGACGATTTTCTATCATTATGTATCTGGGTTGTAAGATTAATTAAAACGAAATTGATAATATATAAATATTGTAATTTGCACTTTATTCACAAAAATGTCGGAACTTATTTAACTATACTAACTCTGTACCATGTCTGTCTTACATATTAAATGAAAAGGATATAACAAGGAGTTTATTTCATTGTTTACCTACGAATACGAACAAATAGATTACGATATGGCTCAAACAATTCTGTCATCATCATCATCATTATCTATTGACCTATGTCTATTAGTGAATAGACATAGGCATCTTCCAGGGCTTCGCCGCCATGCACGGTCTTCTGTCATTCTCATCCAGCCTCTTCTTGCGAAGCCCTTTAGGTCGTCAGTCCACCTGGCCCACACTGGGCTTTCCAATTTGTGGCCTCCATTCGAGAAATCTTCTACACTATCTGTTATCCGCTTTGTGACAGATGTGACCAGCCTAGAGATAGCCTAGACATAAGATGGCAGCATCTTATGTTGTCAACATAAAATACTGGCATCGATTTTTAACAAAACTAATATCGGTTTCAGTTATCTGTCATCGCATCTATAGCATGCATTGCAACTGTTTCTATAATATCGTCGCCGAGTTTTTTGTTTTTATTGTGTTTAATATTACTTACTAATGTCGAGAATATCTGAAAACGCCCATAACTAGACCGGCCCATTAAAGATTGCTATTGCCACTTCAAAATGCTAATTCTCTTTGGGTATATCCACAACCTGGTTCTTCGGCGAATTTCTGATTCTATCCACAAAAGAAACTCTGAGCATAGCTCTCTCCACTGCCCAAATGACTGCGAAATATTGTTTATTTAAGAAAGAGAATACCAGCAAAAAATATTCTGATGCATATATCTTTGATTGATTGATGGTAGAGACACGGCATTGAAATACTATTAGAAGAACAATATTATTATTAGAAGCAATATATAACACATTTTTATTTATTTGAAACAAATAAAGTTATCATTCTTCCGTTCATCGCAACAAATTTCCGTTATAACGTTGGCGTAGGCAGATTCACCGTGCGACTTATTTTTGGACAATTGTACTCTTCGCTGGTAAAATGTCATAAATTAATTACCTTTCCACCTTTCCTTAATAATTTATCCCCACTGGTAGAATAAAAAGATTTATATATTTTCTTACCAGTGGGAATGTAGCCCGCAAGCTTTCAATATTTGTCCATGATTACATAATATAATAATAATATAATCCATGACATTTCCGGATAGGTATTTGAGGTAAGCTGAAAACTTGTCCCACAACTCTTCTATAATACCCTAACACAGAACTACAGACCCGGCTGGGGGAATAGGCTGGGGAAGACTATTCCCCAGCCAATCTGGGTGGTAGACCCAATACTATTAGTTATTCATGTAATTACATTACATTCAATATAATCTCCGGAAATTGCTAATTGCGGAAGTTACTATATTCAATATAATCTCAGGAACTTTGTCACGTAAACATCCATGTGATGTCATCCGCAACAAAAAAATATTGGTAACAAAACTGAGTGTATCAGGAGATTACGTCACCAAAATGGTGACCGCAAGCGCATTTTCTACTTATACTAAACAAAATTACTTAATGCTGAAATGAATTAATATTTTTTGCAATTTTTTGCTATTTATACGTTGCTATTTTGCAAGTGAAATAGAAAGGTCTTAATGATTTTCAGAACCAATAGAGGCTGCCAGATCACTATCCCAACGAAGAAATTGTCCTACAATAACGACGTTTGCTCACGGACGAGTGAGGAGTAAGGGAGCTTACTTCATCCAGTTCGTGTGTTATGCCCCTTATATCCTTGTCGGGGATAAATATGCTTCGTGTAGAGCTAACAAGTGGGATAACCCTGTACCCATTTGCGTCCGTAAGTATTATACAACTGGTTTTATGTATATTAATTATAGTTTATAACATTTTAAAATGTTTCTTGAAGCTAAAATTTTTTTTATTAAAATGTTAAATTTTCATAATTAAAAAGATAAAAAATCGATTTTAAAATTGGATATTTTTTTTTAAATGAAGGTCCGGGGTGCGTTGTGCAGCCTATCGATCAGGGATTCGTGGTGACCTCACATCAGGACGCGGTGATTACAGTCTTTTGCTTCCCAAAGTACAGATTGGTGGGATCACCGGTACTTTATTGTGATGGCAACAAATGGAATGACACATACCCTTCTTGTGTGTCTGGTAATATATATGTTTTTAATTTTTTTTTGCATTATTGACATAATCAGGATTCAGAGGTACCTATGCGATGATGTCACTTAGATAAGGACATAGGCTGCAATTCATCCAGAAAAAAGTACTTTTCGCTAGGGACGTAGACGAAATCGCGGGCATAAGCTAGTTTAAATTTTTTAAAATATGTTGGTATTTTGAAAAAACATGAATCGTTAAATGTGTTCCTAATTTAAGAGAAAAACTTCTCGATAGGTATTTCAATATTTTTATGTCCTTGTTGTGGATAGATTCTTTGGATATATTTTTGACAAAATATAATAAGTAGGTACTGTTCATGTAAATCCATAAGAGATAAAATAATTTTTAAAAGACGTAGGGTACTGTATTATTATTATTTTTTGTTTAAAGATGACGCTAGTCCTGAACCAGCTCTAAGTTGTGACTTCGAAGACCCTCAGATTTGCGGGTGGAAACAGGACAGGGAACACGACTTCGATTGGAGAAGGTGGAACGATAAGACACCAAGCTCCTTTCTATTTACTGGACCCTCTTATGACCATACTCTTGGGAAGAATAAACATGGTAAGATAGGGTTTTTTCTTAATAATATTAGAATTAAGGATATGGGATAAGGAAAGTATATGGTAATGGGCTCACCGAATCACAACAGAACATAATATGGTGTTATTTCTGTAAGGAGATGCACTAACTGACTGAGAGATGTCTAACTGTCTGCGATATGCAGTGTGCCCTGCCACTATTTAAAACAATTAAAATAATAATACAAATAAGCATATTATAATGAGTGGTCCTGCGACTGATGATGATGACGATGATGATGACGATGACGATGACGATGACGATGATGATGACGATGACGATGATGACGACGACGATGATGATGGTGATGATGATGATGATGACGATGATTATGACGATGATGACGATGAAGATGACGACGATGATGATGATGACATTAGGCGTTGTTAATAGGCTCAGCATCCAACTATTATAAAATAGATCAATAACCAAAAATTTAGTGTCAGCCTGTCCACCACAATTAGTAGTGGAATAATTTGGTCCGTCGCTCGCTTGCCACCGTCTCTGTGCCTGCGATTCTTGAACCCATGGGAATGGCCAGAGATGATGGCAAGCGTCCCGACGGAGCCACATTAGTGCCGTGGAATGTAGGAAAAGCTCTGGTGTGGGACGCAACGTGCGTAGACACCTTCGCACAGTCCCACATCAAAACGACCACCACACAGGCCGGCGCTGCTGCTGATCAGGCCCAGATTCTCAAGCGCCGCAAATACTCATCCTTACTCAAGGACTACGAGTTTGCGGCGCTCGCAATGGAGACACTGGGCCCCTGGTCAGCTGACATGAAAAAATTTGTAAAGGCACTGTCGGCACGGCTGGTCGACTCCACAGGGGACCCCAGGGCTGGCACATACTTCTGTCAACGTATCGCTCTGGCAGTACAGAGGGGTAACGTTGCCAGTATAATAGGGTCCATGCCGCAGGCGGACCTGTTAGACGGGGTATTCTTTTTATAATTGTTTTGGTATTTTAGGTTTAATGTTAAATTTGTTTATTATAATGTTTTATTTGTATATATAATGTAAATAAAATATATTCATATATAATGATAAAATAATAAAACATATTTATTTCTTCTCATTCAGGCTATTATATGTACGTTGAGAGTACGTCAAAAGAGGAGAATGATACTGCAAGACTAATATCACCGATATATGAAGCAGACGTTGCAAAAGACGCTTGCTTCCAATTCTTCTATCATATGTACGGAAGGTGGGTTACATTTAAGATTACATTTAAAATAATTACGCTCACGAAATTTCATTTTGCAATAGTTAGTTTCATTATAAAAATAAGTTATAATTCGCAATATTAATATGTACTGCGTTGTATTTATATAATTTTTTGTTCATATTATAGGTATACATCGTTAGTTAGACCATTTTATAACTCGAGAACGGCTGAACCGGATTTTTATGATCTTGGATTTGTTGAATTTGTCTCCGCCCCGAATAGTAGAATAACTATTAAAAAACTTGAAATGATTGTGAATAAAATTAATTTTCTCATACAGTTTGCATGGAACGGGTCGGTACGAAGTTCGCCGGGTCAGCTAGTCTATACTTACTAATATTATAAAGAGGAAAGATTTGTGTGTTTGTTTGTTGGTTTGTTTGTTTGTTTGCATTGAATAGGCTCCGAAACTACTGGACCGATTTGAAAAATTCTTTCACTGTTCGAAAGCTATATTAGGTACATCAGCGAGTAAACATAGGCTATATTTTATAAAGTTACGCGAACAAAGTCGCGTGCTAGTAATAAATAAAATTGAAAACTTGTGGCCTTTAACTTTGTTATTATAATTAACGTAAAATATATTTATAGGACAACGGGAGGTTTGAGAGTTTACCAGAAACCAGTAAACGTGACAGTCCAGAAATTAATTGACGCGACTAGTAACACAGATGCTAAAAAATATTTATTGTTTGAAAAATGGGGGAATCAAGGCGACCTTTGGTACAATGACGTGCTCACTTTGAAAGACTTTGGTCTTGATTTTCAGGTAAGTCAAAATAATTCCATAGGATTTAGGATTAGTGTTATTAATAATTTAGGAGTCCATAACGGACAAAATATAATTATGTAAGTTGCTGAGGTGTTTAGGAGATGGTTGTCCCGTAGTGTACTTGATGCTGCAGCATCTGATCAAGGATACATGGAAATATCATGGAATTAACCGTACCAATACCAAATTTCCCATCAATTGAACATGTGAATGTTAGTGCAAGCCCTTCGTCAACTAGGAAATGGGCCGATGACCTTTAAACGCCTAAACAGACTTTCATAAACTATCTCGATTGCGTCAGCTTTCAAACAAAAAAAAAATCGGATCAAAATCGGTCCATCCATTTGGGAGCTATGATTCCATAGACAGACACACACAGATACACACATACACAGACTATATAAATAATAAATATAAATATATTCACAAATTCCACACAGCACCATCTAGTTCCACACTAAGCAACTATAGGCATGTATTATGGATACCAGACAGTTGATATACTACATATATTACTTTTTTTAAATGCATATATATTATGATACTATATATATTCCGCTAGGGAGTGGAACTCACTGCCTGCGTATGTGTTCCCTCAAAATTACAACCTCGGGGTCTTCAAATCAAGGGTAAATGGGCACTTACTAGGTAAGCGTGGTCCACATTCGGCCGCATCTGCACCTTACATCAAGTGAGATCGCGGCCAAGCGCTACCTTGACAACATAAAAAAAAAATATCCATGACTCGGGTATAAAGGTATTAACACATAAACGTTTGCCCCTAGGGGATACAAACCCGTGACCGTTTGGTTAACAGCTAGGGTTACTAAGCCACTAGATCAAACGTGTCGTCAAATACTTACATATATGAGGTGTACATAGGCATATCTATAGTATGCATACTATATAGTTTTTCCTATCCTACCTAACTTTAACTAACTAGTTTATTGTTTAGTTTTTTAAAAAAAAAAATTAATTTTAGATAGTAATAGAAGGAGTACGTGGTGACAGCTTCACGAGCGACCTAGCGTTTGATGATGTCGCCATACTGAAAGGACAGAACTGCTCTGAAGCCAGAGAACAAATCTTGACGCCGCGGAAAGAGATAATTGCATGTAAGTTTTTTTTTTAAATGAAAACTTGTTCCTACTTATTTGTCACAGATTTTTAGAGTTGATTAAATTTTCATTTTATTTTGTTCCAGTGGATAGTTGCAGTGATCGCTGTGAAAACACTTTGCCAACTCCAGAAAACGCATGCGATTGTTCCCCAGAATGTGTGATGTATTCTAACTGCTGTCTGGATTACTTCGATTTTTGCTTAAAGCCTTTTGCATGTAAGTATATTTCAACATATTAAATCCCTACCTATACTTAAGTTACAAAATGAAACGAATTTTCTGCTTGTTCATAAGTGATTAATAGGTTCTTTAGACCATTTTTAACTCTGTGGCGACGGTGGCGCCTAATTTTGTATATTTTTAGACGATCCTTCGAGAATCTAATATTTCACCAGAATAAAAAGTATCCTATATCGTAGGTAACTATGTGTGTCAAATTGAATCCGAGTAAATTAATCAAATTTACTCTTCAGTAGATTTTACGTGAAACAGTAACAAACATACATACATCCAAACATCCTCACAAACTTTCGCATTTATAATGTTAGTAGTATTTATTTGAATATTGTCCTAAAGAAATGCTTTATTTTTAAGCTATACAAGCTCCAATTTACATCTAACACGAAAATGACTTCTAATGCCTATCCCATCCATCACATATTATATTTCAATTTTATTTCTCTAAAGTTCCAGCATCACCAGACTACTACAGCTTGCCATACGCGGAAACCACACAAAGATCCGAAACCCATTTAACGAGACCCAGTGTACCTATTGATATCACAATCACATCGCAAACATTTCCAACAACTGTCTCTGTAATTACAAGACGGACAAAACGACAAAACATAACAACAAGTGCACCTACAACAACAACAAAAACACGGCCTACAACTAAGGCTCCAATGGTTAAGACTACTCAAGGACTTGCAACGACTGCGAAAATTGCAAAATATGTAAATGCAACTAAAAAAGAAATAACGAGGACAGTCTATAATGACACAATAGAGAAAGCTAGGAAAGAGAAAGATATAGAGATGAGAACTACAAGAGCTAGTTCGTCTGAGAAACCAGTGCAAGCCAATGTGAAAATAAGCACATCTGCTGGTAAGTCGGTTGAGAGAAATTCTCGACTATTGAACTACATAAACAAAAATTAAATCAAAATCAAAATATTCATTCATCAAATATGTATTCAAGAACATCTTTTAAAACGTTCGCAGTCCACTGTACACTATGGTGTAACTAAAAAAAAAAAAAATTTGTTGTACAAGCGGAGCGTGATATGGAAATGTGAACAATTCAATGAAACCCGCTGGTTGAGCGGTTAGAGTGATTGCCTTAACTCTCTATCCAGGGGTTCCGGGTACGACTCCCAATTGGGTCAACTTTGGAAATAAACTTTTCATAGCTCTAGTATGGATCTTGAAAGTAGTGGCAAGGCACACTGCTTTTCACAGTCATTTGGGCAGCCCGTGTGGTGGCAGTAACCAGTAACCACTACCTTACAGAAGACCTCTGTGAAATAACAGCATGTGTGCTGTTGTGTTTCGGTGAGTGAGTAAAGGATGCCAGAGGAATATCCCTACCTTATCCTTTTGTAATAATCCCTTATCCTTAATCTTTCTATGGTCGGCAGCACACATACACTTCCCATCAAGTGGACCTTCTATCGACAATAACATTTAAAAAATTTCAAAGGTTCAAGATTAAAATTTAAAATTTTTACTACAGGTATATCATATTATTAAATGTATTATTTATTTTTCAGGTTATACAGCCTTAAAAAGCATTACAATTGTCGCGGTAGCTGTTTTGTGTGTTGCAATGTCTACATGGGCAGTGGTCAGATGGCGCAGCGGTCGCCCCATTGTAATAGCAAGGTTTTCATCGGATCCGGAAGTGAGATATTTAACAACTGACGTTGACGAATGAATTCGATTTTTAAATATTTAAATTACATTTCAATTCCTCTAAAAAGAACTGTACTTATTTAATATTTGTTAAATAAAAATATGTTAATTTTGATTTTTTTTTTATTTGATTTTTTCACCTTATGACAAGCGACTGGGTATCGCTGTTACTAATATATGCGTAAATACTTGTAAAAGCCCCGCATATCACTTATGCGCCTGACCGCCATTTTTGTGACACACTCAATACTGTTAGCAACACTGTTAATGTGAAAAGGTTCCTGCGTGTAAATTGGGGAACGAGTTCTGGCATCCCTTATTTACTCACCGAAAAATAACAGCACATATGCTGTTATTTCACGGTGGTGCTCTGTAAAGGTGTGTTAAAATGACTGCGAAACGCAGTGTGCTATGCCACTACTTTCAAGATCGAGACTAGAGCTATGAAAAGTTTATTTCCAAAGTTGACCCTGTTGGGAATCGAACCCGGAACCCCTGGATAGAGAGTTAAGGCAAGCACTCTAACCGCTCAACTAACGGGTTTCATTGAATTGTTCACATTTCCATATCACGTCACAGAACAATAGATTTCAATAAATCCAGATGAAACTTTAAACTATTTATATTTCTACTCGTATGCTTTTAGGACTCTTCATCTTTAGTTGTTAAAGCTGACAGGTGATTTTTACTAAAGATGTTTTTTTTTATAATGGCAACATAATTATTACACTGGCAACACCGCGCCAATTGCGCGGCAAATACGAACGAATGACCTCGTTTCAACAGTCACCCCGTTCGGTAGTCTGTACAAAGCATAAGCAACTCGGCATGGGGGCGCATTTTGATACGTTATCAACGTATCGACCGGCGCGAATCCGCCATTTTGTTTTACGCATGCGTAAAAATATGCGGAGAAAAATGACGTTTTCCTACAGCCCAGTACATCAGCGAAACGCGTCCGGGCCTGTAAATATAAACTTGTAAATAATTACGTAAATTCTTAGTATTTATCGCCAATAATGTACTGCAGTGCCTAGATTTTTAAAAAGTTTAATTTGATCGGCTGAAGTCAACGGTGAGTCTATTTATGTATATCTAAATGTATTTTATATTATTGAATTTATTGGATTATTCACATGATTCGACGCAAATTAGATTATCACTTAGGCAAGTTTAAGTTGTGTGTCTTAAGCCTTAATAGTTTTATGTAACTAATACGAATTTGGAAAAATTAAACATAAGTTTCCTAACTTAAATAGAATCGCTGACTATTTAACTATACCTTTATTAATAATATCTCACGGTTTGATTAACTTAATAAGCATATATATATAAAATTATAAGTAGGTTTTAGATAGATTTAGTTATTATTGTATATACATAACTGTACCTAAGTATATGTTGAGGCATTGTTAAAAGTGGAAATAATGTTTATATAACTTAGCTAAGTATACTTAATTAATTAGTTAGTGCTATTTATAATCACATAAACGTTTGATTACAGATTTAAATTATAAGTGATTCTTTTATTAATCTTTCTTCGACATATGCTTACATTTTGAAAGTTGTTTTTTCATTTTTCTATTAAATAATAAATGTAATATAGGTAATAATATTATGTTCGTAGTAAATTAGGTCATCGTATGTCGTGCCAAAATAAAGAAAGCCAAAATTGGTCTGAAAACGTTAGATTTAACAAAAAGATTAGGCATACAGCCAATATTTTTTAATTCGGCTGCTGACCGTTGCGAACATAATAATCAAATCTGATCAATAATTAAATAGTTACGAAATAGTACGCGAACAGACTACTTGTTATTGATATTACTTATAGAGCTTTTATGTTTATATAATTACTAGCCGTTGCACGCGACTTCGTCCGCGTAACTTTATAAAATATATCCTTTGTTACTCGTTGAAAGTGTATCTTTCTATAGGTCCAGTTAGTTTTTGAGTTTATCCATTACAAACATACAAATCTTCCCTCTTTATATAATACTAGTATATTACCGCGACTTGGTCCGCGTCCGATCTCTATCAAACTTCACAGGAACACCCGCTGGAAGATTGTCTGAAAGTTTCATCAAAATCGGTTCAGCAGTTTTGGAGTCTATAGGGTACATACATACACACATCGCCTTAAGAAGATTAGTATGGATTAAACCTCTTTTGTACACCTTACTAAAGGTGTTACACAATCTCTCCATAGAAAGATGTCAAGTTTGAATGATATATGGATATAACGAAAATTTATTGTTTCATTTGGACTGTTATTATGCTACTATGATTAGACTATGATTTAGCTTGACAGGTTTAATTATAGTAGTATGTATATATTTTTTTTTTATAAATAAACATATTTTATGCTTTTTACTAAATTTGTTACACAACCTCTCCATAGAAACTGAAAAATTTGAAAAATGGCGAAATGCATTTTTTTGTACTGATAATTAAACTGTACAGTATAATTAACATATAGCAGTATAAATAAAAATAATATTATACACATATATATAGTGTTTTTATAACTAACCTCTTGGCGTCCTCTGCCTCCGTTATAGGCAAAGTTGCGAGGTTGGACGAACTCCACCGGTCTGTCTGTATGACTGTCCGATTTACGAAAAAATCAAAAAAGAATACAAAACACTTACTTTTATGGGTAAATAATTATTTGATTGAATCAATGACGCTATGAATATTTAATTAAAAAACCAGAGAAATGTCTGATCGAGTATACTTAACTTCTTACTGCAAATACAAAGAGTCCACAGCAAATGAATACAGAAAAAGTATCTTATGTTAAGAGGCCACTTTCCAACTCGAGCAGCTTGCCAATTCCAATACTACGTGATTTCACGATCACTCATTAGTTGTTGGTCGTAGCAATACATAAAAAAAAACATGACTTTTCTGAGACATAATAAGAAGGTTTGCATAGAAACCAAAAAACAGAAATTTATTTTATGCACATTTTCGCGGATTGAATTCCTGTAATTACTGATTAAAAGCCAAAAATGTTTTTCGATGAAAAAATCCTAGCCATAATGTTCATTTAAAATTGGGATATCAATAGTTACCATCTATAACGGTTTTTCTAAAATATTGTAATTTCTGGCGTATGTTTCGCGATTTGAATAAATGCCGAGAATGTGTTACTTCCAAAGATAATATTATTTCGATGGTTAATTCGCATTCTGTCTTCGGTTATTCGCATTATAGTAAGTTGAGACAACAAATTATCCCAAATACCAATTACTGAGTTCCCACGCTCGAAAAGCGCCACATTAAGAAAATAATATTGTTATTTACGTAAACAAATTCCCTAAACAGATAGACTTAGGAGTAACTTGACCTTTATGAATCTAAAAATAAAGTGACATTTCGTTTGTCTCAATTTGTTTACGAAAGGAAAAACATAATTAAAATTGTGCATAAATACCTTAAAGGTCAAATAAACTAATCAGATGTTCAAATGAACCATACTTAGTTTGAACTTTGGAAATTAACTTTTCAAAGTTAGTTCGAGTCTGGATCTGGAAAGTAGTAGGGCACACTGCGTTACACAGTCATTTGGGCAGCCCGTCTGGCAACAGTAGCCACCCCCTTGCAGAAAGCCACTGTGAAATAACAGCATGTGTGCTGTTGTGTTTAGGTGAGTGAGTAAGTGATGTCAAAGCTAATTTCCCTATACCTTCCTTATTTCTTATCCTTAATCCTGCTATGGTCGGCAGCGCACTCGCAGTATCCAAGACGATGGCCACATACCATCGAGTGAACCGTTAGCCTATCTGTCGACAATACATACAAAAATATTATTTAAGTCGAGTTGAAGAAATCACATCAAAACAATGTTTGATGATTACAACCACAAACTTAGAAGTTACAATAGAATAACAATTTTTTTTTCTACATTAAAAAAAACAACTCCCTAAAATAGGTACAGTAACCATGTCTATTACAAGATTACTGTATTTTTGTATTTTTATATTACTACCTAAAATTATTATTATTACCTAATATCGTATAGGTAATATTATTACCTAGACAATATATGAACCTGTAACCACGGAAGAACATTAGGGATTTCATTACCATACGGGTAAAGCCTTGAATGATCGCTCAATTCAAAGACCTATAGATAATGAAAATGCATTACGGAAACAGGAAAAACTACTATAGTTACTAGTTAGGCCTTGAATTTTGATATACAACATTATACACGTTTTAAATGGTATTTTATTACTTCAGTGACCCGCTCCCGGCTTCGTCCGGGATGCAATTTTTATATATACAAGTCTTCCCCGTTTATATTTATTTAAAACCGAATAAAAATCGATCTAAACATTCTCGAATTTAGCGGCGATTGATTTTTATATATTAAGACTATTTGTATGTAATTGACTTTTATATGTATTTATTTTACTAGCTTGTTCACGCGACTTTTTCCCGGGCACGCCGCCTTTCACAATCATTTGGGCAGCCAGTGTGGTGGCAGTAAACACCCCATTATAGAATACCACCGTGATATAACAGCACGTGTGCTGTTGTGTTTCGTAAGGAAGGAAAACCAGAGCCAATTTCCCTAACCTTTAATCGTACTATGGTCGGCAGCGCACTTGCAGTATCTACCTGTGGCGTTGCTTCTGTTATAAGCGACGGTATAGCTACCATCCATCAAGTGGTTTGTGTCTTTTATAAGATGTACTTCGGAGAGTGTGCTCAGGAGCTGCATGAACTCATACCGCCTTCCCCTTTCTTCCATCGGACATACAGACGTACAAATGGTTACCATCCTCATCTTGCCGATATCCCTCTATTTCGGAACAAGCGCTTTAAAACATCTTTTATAATGCGCACTGCCAACGTTTGGAACTCCTGAGCTCATATAACCCAAATCTTTTCAAAGTTCAAGTGAAAAGGCATCTTCTGGGTGAGCTCGCTCCATCTTAGGCCTCATCCTTGCTACACAGTTGGTTGTTGGTCAAGAGCAAACCCATCCTTTATAAAAAAAAAGTAAAACCGTCAGCCTGTCTGCCGAATTTAACACAAAAACAATTCTCATAGATTATGTATGCGTTGGTTTGTGCAAAAGAAAGTTGGGTTCGAACGACGCTTTAAAAGTTGCAACGGGGCTGGGGAAATTGCTTCGACCTTTCGCATAAAAAGTACCAGCGTACGAGTAATGTACGAAAAAACACAATAAAATATTTAAGTTATATAGGCATGAAAGCAATTTGGAACGTTTGTTCTGCTTATTTCGTCACTTAGGTTTTTAAACTAAGTATCACTTAGTTTTCATTTTAATTTTGTCAACTCGCTTTTGCGAACATTATTTTTTAATCTAAGTGTTATAAGTTTGACCGATTTTAAAAATTCTTTCACATATAGAAAGCTCTATTTTATAATATAGCTGCTGCCTGCGACTTCGTCCGCATTGAAAAGTAAAAAATATAAAAGTAATATAACGCTAGACCTCTTGTTGCTATAACAATTTGGCCAGGCGTTAGTTTTTTATTTTATTTTAGGTGATCCCTGGATTTCGGGATGAAAACTACCCTATGTCCTTTCTTATATCCCTGCCAACGTGTATGGAAATTTTCACGATGATCGGTAAGTAGTTAGGCCTGAAAAGATAACAGACAGACAGACACAGAGTTACTTTTACATTTATAATACTAGCTGGTGCCCGCGACTTTGTCCGCGTTGAACGATGAAAGGTACCCTATGTCCTTTCTGGTGTCCCAGAGAACGTGTATGCAAAATTTCATGGTGATCGGTTCAGTAGTTTTTGCGTGAAAGAGTTACAAATATCCATACATCCATACATCCAAACATATTCGCATTTATAATATTAGTACGGATATTATTATTACTAGTACGGATAGTACGGATAGTACGGACGGATTAGTATGAATAGTATGGATATCAACGAGTAATATAGGCTATATTTTATAAAATTATGCGGACGAAGTCTCCTGCAACAGCCAGTTTCATATAACTTTGTTTTATATACATACCACACATAGTTCTCACATTTAAAACATGTAATATAACCCTCTGGCCTCCATCGCAATTTGTTATTTAACATATTTTGTTATAGTCTGGACTAACTTACTTTTAAAATGATGGAAAATAATTGGAAGTCGGTACAAAGTCGTCAACAAGGTTAGATAAGCAAAATAAGCCCACGCATTGTTAATTGGAGCGTTGCATGTGAACTCAACATTATTTTGAATTTGAAAATAACTATAATATGTAATTAGAAACGATTGTAGTACGTTTGTGTGTTTAGTACAAATTCATTTTGCTCTTAAATATATTTCTACTACCTGGTGCCTGCGACTTCGTCCGCGTTGAAAAATAAAAAGCACCAGCTATCTAAAAATAAAAATCAAACGCTTGGCAAAAGTATAATATCAGGCGTCAATGTATTTGTCAGGCGTTATTATCTTCGTTATTTCTGTATTCGACAGATTCCTTTTTCGACAGATTCGTAATTCGTCAGATTTTTAATTTGACTTCTGGATTCGATAAAGCATTTTTCAACGCGAACGAAGTCACGGGCACTAACAAGTGCTTAATAAAAACACATGAAATGAAAAGATACTGTTTCCTATTCGTAGTATAATTTACCCGCGTCATCGTACTACACAAAACCAATTACCGACTCCCCCGACTTATTGGCATACACAACCTAATCTATTAAACTAATTATGGCCCTTGATGCTATATACGTAAAAGCCATTTTGGCATAATTTGAGTTGAGTGGTGCCCTACTATCGAATATATTGAATACAAGGTAGCCAAAGTTAATTTAGAAAGATTGACTTCGTTACTTTTTATGCAAAGTTCGGATGGCAGACTTAGGTCCAATTGCTCGGCTAAGGGACATAGCGTAATCCTTTTTAACAAACGATAAATGAATGGAAAAGAAAGAAAAAGAAGGCTTTTAAATCCGAACACAGAGTAACAAGTACTATTTCCTATAAATTTATTAATAGTACGAGTAAAAATAGTACTTGCCTACTAGTTAAGTACTATTTACTCTATGATCTGAGGGGTAGTTTTGCGTTTTTACATCATTCGTCGGGGTTTAAATCCCATGGGAGCCAAAAGGCGATAGAATTATCCTAGTATCCATTGGTATCCTCGACGTGGGAGCCATAAATGGAGGGATATCTCTATATCCTAGAGCAATTCGTACTGGACAAAAAATACATAAACCGGTTCTACTTAATAATAATAGTAATAAAGCCTTTTATTTCCAAATCACAAGTACTTACTTATTACAAAATTAACAAGTATTTAAATTTGTAGTTGGTTTAGTTTACAATATTATTATTTACTAGCTTATGCCGGCGACTTCATCCGCGTTGAACGATGAAAGGTACCCTATGTCCTTTCTGGTGTCCCAGACAACGTGTATGCAAAATTTCATGGTGATCGGTTCAGTAGTTTTTGCGTGAGAGTTACAAACATCTATACATCTAAACATACTTTCGCATTTATAATATTAGTACGGATTTATTTTTAATTAATTTATTTATTGTTTTTTATTTTATTACTTTAATAAAATGAGTTTCAATAAATTAAGAGATATGAATCCCACTTTGGGTGAAGGCCTTTGCCCTGTTCATCCAATTCCTTCCAGCTGTTAGTATGATGTCGTCAGTCCACCGTGAGCTAGTTCTAATTTTCTTAACCAAATTGAAATGTACGGATTATATGAAGGTTGCCAACATATTGTCAAGTTTTAATGAACTGCCACGCTTCTGAGATCTGCAGTGGCACTTTCTTTTCAACTGCACAATGGCAAGAGGAACACTAGATCACAGTATAGACGAATAATAATAAGGTGATATTTTGAAAATTTATACTCCAACGGGTTACACTCACACATACACTGTTGGCTAAATAGCTAATTGGCCAGAAATAATAACTTGTCTAGCTTCGCTGAATCCTAAGTAGTGCCATAGAGTAAATAGTACTTAACCAGGTAGTGCCCTGGTTAATTTGAAATATTTTTTGAATAAATCAGGAAACAATATAGTTTTGAATTATATTTTTTTTCTGAATTATTAATTTCTATATAAACTTATTTATCTGACTGTTTTCTAACAAAATATAATAAATTAAAAATAAAAAGAAACGAATTTTCAACTTTCTTTCTCTCTCATAGAATCAGCATTCTGAACCTGTAGAATAATCAATATGGCTGAAAGGAGATCAATCATTTTTGTATAGAAATCAGGCTTTCAGTTTATTTTCGTTTTAACGGTTGAAACTTGTACCATTAGGTAAGAAGAAATTATAGATTTTATTGGAAAAATATTGTGTAGTTCTTTGTATTTAAGTTGAAAGTATTAAAAAATCTGTTTGAATTTCGCGTCGAACAACAACGTAGTGATTTTAAGTTAATGTCTTTTTAATATTCAAATGAATATTAAAAATCTACAAAATCTGAAATAATCACAGAATATTACTGAAATTAAGAAATACTTTTATTACCAAATTCTCCAGTCTTTGTTAAAAAAAGTTAAAAAAATGGCCTGGTTTTGAACGATGTCCTTTGATTCTATGTAGCCAAAGAATATATTGAATACGCACTAATCTGAAATGTTTTAGTAGTGGCTACGTACCCTGCTTTTCATAGTCATAAATTAGGCAGCCCGTGAAATAATAGCATATGTGCTATCCTTTCCTAATCCCTTATTCTTTTTAACTGGTTTACTAGTCAACTACAACTACTGAATATTTTTTGTACTGTGCTAGTTCCGCCCGATTACGTAAGATTTTACGTAAGAGCTTTCGAAGCTAACTTCAAGGTTACAAGACCTCTGTAAGAGGAGAGAATAGTTGTAGACGTATCTATAACAAAATCTATACACTTCACACTTTATAATTAATAGGAAAATATACTTTTGAAAATTGATTAGTCAGCAATAAGTTAATAAAAATAACATTTGTCTATCACCATTCTTCTTTATTCCATCGCACATTCAGACGTATCGCAGATTACCATCCTCATCTTTTCAAAATCCCTCTTTTTCGGACCAAACGCTTTGAAAATTCTTTTATAATACGCATTGTTAAGGAATGGAATTGGAACTCCCTGCTGTCTGTGTTTCCGACCTCATATAACCCAAATCTTTTTAAAGTTCGAGTGAATAGGCATCTTCTGAGTGAGCTCGCTCCATCGTAGGCCTCTTCTTAGCTTCAAGGCTAGATTCTGGCCAAATGCATACCAAATTTTCTGCATTTGGTCATTGTTAACTAGGCCATTTATAGGCCGAGTAATCAATTTAAAAAGGAGATTTTCGAAGTGATTACCTACTTATTTAGGCGCGTTGGGAACTTTTATTATGAGGAAACTGAATTCGGCTACGTTCTGCTGACGACACCCTCAGTGACGTTAGCAAATAGTGTTTGAAAGTTACAGCGGTAATGTTCCATAGTTTTGACGTGCAGTTTTTGTGTAGATAGATATACCTACATTTAATTTTGGTTTGTATAGCCGTGGACCAAAAACGGGGTACCTTTTTTGGTCCACGGTCTGGTTTTTCTTTTGGTCTGAATCTATAAACAAATAAATAAAAAAGTAAGTTTAGTCTATGGCGTAAGCAGCATTTATACCATAGTATATTTGTTTTGATTAAAAATACCTCCAAAATGCGCTATTGTAATCTAAATAATGCTAGAAACTACTGCTTTCGTTATAACAAGTTTTTATCCCCGCAGGGGTCAACATGGAAACACTATAGTCACGAATTAATTATTACTTTTAGCTTAGGTCACGTTAGGATGACGCAATGGGCTATGTAGTTAGTTATAAACACTCATAACTATGTAGCCTAACATTGTTGTAAAGTCGGGGTAAGAAAAGGTTCGTCAAGGTCTTAAAGTCGACATTTTGCTTACACCTGCCCTGGTGACATTATGTTTTTAATGTTTGAGTTTCAAATGGTATTAAGGGTCTACGTCTTGATAAAGGAATGAATTTGAAAACTGACGAAAGTTTTCTTACCCCGACTGTACTTAGTGAATTTATAGCTAACACAGCAAATAAATACGTAAAAACTAAAATCATGCAATACAACTACTGTTTAATAATTATATACTAACTAGCTTTTGGCCGAGACTTCGTCTTCGTCAGTTTATTTAAGGCGTTGAAAAATTTATTCAATGTTCAATTATTTTTATCGCCCGACGCAAAAACGGGATGTTATAAGTTTGACGTGTGTATGTCTATCTATCTATCTGTATACCTGTCGCAAGTTGAAAGCCATAGTTATGTGATGGAGTGTTAGTTAGTTATGTGAACTTTAGAGGTTACCCTTTTAGCAGTTGATTTGAACTCCATTTTGAATTTTGAATTCAGATGTTCATGTATGTAATATGTAAATTGTCTATAAATGGTAAAAACGGTACCGCGACGTGACAAAAGTAGGCCTAATTTTTTTTGGCAACGACCACAAACGAATTTCGACTTGCATCATAGACAAGCACTCTGCTGATATTTAATTGACATCTTCATGCCAAGTACCTACGTTTTGAATTTTCTTCGCGAAACCAGCACAACTCTTTTCAAAAGAAATTTTCTTTTAAAATTTTTTCTATTATGTCTGCTGCTAATATCATCGCAAGGAAGATAAAAAAATTATGGAACATATGGAAACGTCTAGTAATCAGATATATACTTTACTAATATTATAAATGCGAAAGTATGTTTGGATGTATGGATGTTTGTAACTCTTTCACGCTAAAACTACTGAACCGATCACCATGAAATTTTGCATACACGTTGTCTGGGACACCAGAAAGGACATAGGGTACCTTTCATCGTTCAACGCGGACGAAGTCGCGGGCACCAGCTAGTTTAGGTATATATTATGGATGTATTATAGGTATATATACATATGAAACTCATAAAAGCTCGCGGATCACGCGAACAGAATGATTTATGTTACGCTTGTATACGAGTACCATTTATAGGTACGAGATTTTGTTGATCCCTTACTTTCCGTTGTTAAATAAATCTTTGAAGGCAACAGTCAAATATTTTTTGTTATATACTTACAGAAGAAAATCATGAAAAGGGAGCACATTGCAAAACACATTATGTAGTGGAAGGGCACACTGCGATTCGCAGTCATTCGGGCAGCCCGTCTGGCGATAGTAACCACCCCCTAACAGAAGACCACCGTGAAATAACAGCATGTGTGCTATTGTGTTTCGGTTTTCCTATCCCTTCTCAAACCCTTATCCTTATTCTTAATCTTAATACAGTCGGCAGCGCACTTGCAGCACCTGTGGTCTTATTTGTGTTATAGGCGACGATAGTCACCTACCATCAAGTGGGCTGTCGGTCTGTCTGTCGACTTTAAGTTAAAAAAGAAACATTGATATTTGGATATTTTTTAAAACATTTATCGATGCGACTGTTTTTTTGGGATATGGGATATGTGGATTGGGAAAGTTTCCCTACTGGTAGGGATAAGTTGGAAAAAATCCACTTATACGGATAAGGATGATCCCTATAATAATAAATAGGATTATGTGGATACCTTAGTAGGGTTAGTAAAATAATACCCTTACTTATATCTGGGTGTATCTTGTGGCGGAAACCCAAACCTTCAAGTAGACCGTCAGCTTGCCTGCCACCCTATATCATAAAAAAGATCGTATCGCAGGACTCTTAACACGCGCCGTACTTAAAAAACAAACATGCACAGTTGAAGCAGGAAGCCAATTAACCCCACGAGAAAAGTGTAGGTCAACTTATACGGGTCAACTCCGAGCTATGAATTTTGATGTCGGATTTGGTTGGAATAAACTTTATCTTATATCCTCAATCTTACAGCTAGAGCAAGATGTTTTTGTCGATTTAGATAAAAACTGTATTAGCTATTTTACTTTTAAGTCCGTGGGGTCCCAAAGCGCTTAATTTTTTAAATATCATGTTCTTGCCATTGCATTGCCATACAACGAGGTAATGCAGCCAGCATGCTTGGGAACCTGCTTAGGGGACCGAAGCTTTATATTATCTTCTTCTATCTATATATATATATATAAAATTCTCGTGTCACAGAGTTTGTGTTGTGTATAAACAAATTTTTTGTATACCTATTCTCAATGTATATTCGGTATGTATGTGGGTCTGAGAATAGGTCGTAAACTATTTTTTATAACTAAGTGATAAAGGTGGCCCACCCCAATTTTTTTTTAGGCAAAACAATGTTTGCCGGGTCAGCTAGTATAAATAATACTTAAATAAATATGTATAACTTAAAATTAATTAATGAAATATTATATTGTATTAGAACATGTAATAAAATCACAGTAGGTACTATTAGTTTAGCAATATAATAATTATACTCGTAGATAGGTATAAATAAACTAATTAGTAGTTGTGATTATTAACAATCGAAACTCAACAGCACATATTATGCTTTACTAATATGATGTTGATAATAAATTAATAAAAGAACTCGTGAATACAGAGTTACTTTCGTATTTAAAATTATTAAATTAAATTTAGGAGATTATATGAGTATAATGAGCACCTAACCCAAACTACCCACTTTGTATAAATTTTGTAACTTAATGATCACACTCTCTCGTCTAAACTTTTAAAACAACATTTATGCCTAACTACCCCCTCTAGAGTTGGTCATAATCATTATGACTATGAGTTCAAGGACGGCTCAAGGATCATCACCATTTTCTTATATTTATTAGTACAGATACCTACTTAATAATATATCCTTCAACTTAGACACTACAATTAACTACTTAACTGTCATATGGCTTCTGAATACACAATCGCCTTAAAGGTCGTCTTTAACTCGAGTTTGTTAATTTTTTGATAAACACATTGTCTTAAAGTCTTTTTTTATATCAGTCAGCCAGACAGGCTGACGCTTCACTTGATTGTATTAACACAAACAAAGCCTATCAAAAAATATTATACAGTCGTATCTATTGATAAATGTTTCAAGAACTTTCCAAATGTCCAAATATTCGTGTTTTTTTTATATTGAGGTCGACAGACAGGCTGACGGTCTACTTGATGGCAGGTTGCTACCGTCGCCTATAATACAAGCAACGCCATAGGTGTTACAAGTGCGCTGCCGACTATACAAGGATTAAGGATAAGGGATAAGGAAGGGATGGGGTAATGGACTCTGGAATCCCTTACACACTCACCGAAATAAAACCAAAATCAAATATTAAATCAAAATTAAAACATTTATTTATCATTTAGGTTTCTCCAAGAAGCTCTTATGATAGTCATTAGAAATTTAAATTTACTAGGGTTTCCGAAAAAAAATCTAGATGGTTGACGATCCTGAGAAGAAACCCCGAATTGTGCATAAATCATTCAATTAATATATATATATATAGATGTTTATTATAAAAGGCGATGTGTGTATGTATGTATGTTCTCTATGGACTCCGAAACCGCTGAACCGATTTTGATGAAATTTTCAGACAACCTTCAGATTAGTCCAGCGGGTAATCCTGTGAACTTTGATAGCGATAGAAAGCGGACGAAGTCGCGGGCACCTATTAGTTATACATAAAATCAAAGCAACTATATATACCATACTAAACCACGTATGAGCTCAGAATCGCTTAAATCCAGGCTGCATTGTCGGGCGCTCAAATAATCAGAGATTTAATAACGGCATCAGCACATAAATTCTGTTATTTCATGGTGGTGAACGTGTCAAACGTGTTTTGTAATGTTATCTAATATACATAAATATAATATCTTATCTATATACATATATATTCGATGTGTGTGTGTGTATATGTCCTGTATTCAAAACAGCTCAATCGATTTTGATGAAATTTTCAGGCAATCTTCAAGTTATTCCTGTGAAGTTTGGTAGCAATCGAATAGATAGATTTTTTTTGTTTTTACCATAAAAATGTGACTAGCACTTAAGTAAATGGCGCTATCAGGCAGTGCCAATATGCATTTAACCCCGTTCAGTCGTACACAGACTATCAATAACTCTAGATTGCGAATTGCAAACGCAACCAGACCGATATACCTACCAGCAACGTTCGGATTGAATAATTCATAAGCTTTGGAGCTTTTGCATGTCGCCTCATTTAGAATGGTGTGAGACATACTTTGGTACTACCCACTTTTTATAGTGATTATTATGGGGTAGAAAAGTTCTCGAAAGGAAGCTACGAAATGGAAAGCTCAGCATGGGACGTCCTTTTTTTTAACGTTGGGATATCGTCATGGATTCCCTGCAGTGATAGGGGACGCTGCGGGGTTATGCCGGACTCCTACCGGCTAAAGCCCAACGAATTCCTAGCGCGGTCGTAGTTGAGCGAGGTCGCGAGGACGTTATGACACGACATCGGTGCCACGCCACGGCTATTCAGCGCGGAGAGAACTACGCTTCCAAAAGTCTGACGACAGATTCAACATTTGTCAGAAGTCAGACCGCCCAAGCCGCTTAGCGGGGGCAAGTTGCATTGAGTCTGGCGCCTAGGCAGTTGTCCCACCACCGGCGAGGAAGCGACTAACTATCGACTATTAAACGTACAATAAGATATACATTCCGTATGAACAAAAGAGATGCATATATTAATAGTTGATCGCTGACTGTTTGGACTGCTGGTAAGGACTCACTCCACTAGTTCGTCGCTGAGCGACAAGATTTGTCCGACAGCGTATTCGCTCAGCGATGCTCGCTTGGCGCCAACGCTGGCAACCAACGCAGAGAGTGCGGATCTGAGTGCACATATTATGAATTCAAAACAATTATTAGAACTATCACTGTTGTCTAGTTCAGACGAGCAGCTGTAATTCTGAAAAAACGGAAGCAAAAAAGGAATATTTTAAGTGAATGGTGCGAGTAATAGCAGGTCGCACAGAACACTCGCTTATAGCTGAGCGACAAAACTATTGAAACTACACACTCGCTTCTCGTTGCTCGCCAACTCGTTTCTAGTTTCTAGCTCTAATCGCTTCTCGTTCATCGTCGGCGGTGGGACAACTGCCTTAGACCATCCTGACATATAGTATGGGACGCCCTACGGTCAAATGGACAGACGAATTAATGAGCTTTGCAGGAAGCGGCTGATGCAAAAAACAGAAGACCGTGCGCGGTGGCGAGCCTTGGGAGAGGCGTACATCCAGCAGTGGAAAGATATATTATGATTTTATTTTATTTTATTTTATTTAATCGAGATACCAACAGCACATAAAAATTTACCAAGTCACATACATTAGTTATAAAAACACGTTTACATTTGTGTACCAATTAATTGTATCTACAGCTATAATAATATGTCACATGTTGTCTCTGTTAAAAATTTAGAAAAAAAAAATAATAATAATAATAATAAGTCAATTCAATTAATTACATTATAGGTACAAGTCAAAGCAATATCCAATAATACAATTATGATGGTGATAATAATAAGGGGCGAGGCGTAGTTTGATTTGATTTGTGTGCGTGTAACAGTGATTCTGATTCTTGGCAGTTCCGCCGGTCGGTCTGAAAAGAAGAATACCCTGTCTTTACGGGCACTTTTATAGCACTAGTAATAGTTAATATGTATTGTTTATATTACAGAAGCGATAACATGATCGACCCAAGCTCTTCGGAGGAAGATAGTGATGACGAGCACAAGAAGCAGCCGTCTAAATTACCTGGTACGTTTTTGTTCAATATTCCAATTTTGTTAAAGTAATTTCTCTGAACCAAGTATATAAAGGATATGCGAATGTGTTTCATAGCCTAATGTCAATTTAAGTTTCAAGCAACTTTAAAGTTGAATTAAGATAGAAAGAAAATTGTGAAAAATAATTTATTTTTTCTAGTTAAAACTGAGTAATTTTACAAAAAAACCTATTGCCAGGGAATGTTATTTATTTCAATCATATTACAATTGTTTAAATCTGTTAGGTAATTATTTTCCATTTAATTTCATCTCCGAATGTACAATAAGTAACAATAAGTATCTACTTATAAAATACTAGCTGTTGCACGCGACTTCGTCCGCGTAACTTTATAAAATATAGCCTATATTACTCGCTGATATATGAAGCTTTCTATAGATGAATGAATTTTTAAAATCGGCCTAGTAGTTTTTGAGTTTATTCATTATGTACAAACATACAAAAATACAAATATTCTCTCTTTATAATATTTCGTATTTCGATGTTAAAGCTTTTATATATATTGTTAAGTTTATAAGTTAAGTATATTTATAAGTTTATATAATCATATTTTATTCATGTAATATTAATAAAAGTGTCATTTATATAATATTGATAATAAAATTATTACTTAAATGGGGAAGCACTTACATTTTATGATTTTATGGTGTCAATAGTGGTTCCACCTGGTTCGTTAGCCGGCGGTCGTCCATCGGTACGAGGCAAGCCAGAGATCCCTCGAGGTTCTACAGCTGGTCTACCAGGTAATGAAAGTCACGTGATCTTGTGACGCACTCGTAATTTTTTTTTTTGTCACGTGGATGTTACGTAATGTGACAAGATCGATCCGTCCCATAATTTTATGCGTCCAGTACACTACTGGATTTAAGTAAATTCGTACTTGGGTAACTCGTTAAAGTTACCCAAGTACGAATTTACCCAAGTACGAAGTTACCCAAGTACGAAGGTGCGACGCTATATACACTACTCGCTCAACTTTGCGAGGAACTCAATCGCTCACGTGTCAGGCAACATGGATGACGTGCCATACAATATGTCTTTTTACGTATTTCAACTATGTGTATACATATAATATAAAAAAAAATACACATTTACATAGAATAATAGGCTTTGTCCCTGTAAACAACTCATAGCCAAAAATACTTAAAAAAATTATTGTTATTATAACATTGTTATCATTTAACCTGAAGTCAGCCGAGTGGTGTAGAGAGGCACTTCATGTGCGCACTTCGAGTTACTTCGAGTCCTTTGACTCGAACGCTAAAATCGACAACAAATTGAAGTCGCCCGAGGCGAGATAAAGTTGGACGAAGTAAGACAAAGTCTCGGTGAACTTCGCGAGTAGTGTAGAAGAGCAGTTAGATGTTTATTTCTTATCTACCTATGTTGTCTATGATTTTAGGTGCGAGCCCCTTGACCACTGCGCCTCTAGCGGCACCCCTTCATCCAGCCACTAGACAAAGAGAAGCAGCAGCTCTAGCACCACCACCTCATGCGTAAGTATATTCAAATTAATGTAATCTCATGCCCATTTCGTTTCATGACACATTATAGAAACGTTGTTGGCTGAAAGTTACTATACTGCGTTTATATTTGGCTTGTTCCGTTTACGACAGATTCTGTTTGCGACGGATTCGATTTAATTCAGAAATACACTTGATAAACAAAAGACGAAATCTGTCGTAAACCGAATAAATGCTATGTTTTTATATTAATATACTAGAATCCGCGATTGTATTTTAAAAATAACTTATTTTTAAAATAGGCAGACAAGTTGATGGTACACATAATGACAGGTGGCTACCGTCGCCTATGAATACAGGCACAACATCATCTGTTATTGTATCACACATGGCGTTGCTTGTGCGACAGTAACTACATCTACGAATAAGTGAAACGTCAGACTGTCTGCTGACATTTCCATAAAATTTTATTTGACGTTAAAATAACCAATCACCAAGTTCGCTTAGCGTAGCGTAGCGTAAGCTAGCTTGCTGTAGAAAGCACACATGGCTACGGGCCCAGCAGAGACAACAAAGTCGCATCAGTCATATGGCCCTTCTGGCGGCAGTAACCACACACTTAGAAAAGATCACCGTGAAATAACAGATGTGTGTGTTTGGTTTGTGTTTAGATGAGTAAACGATGTCAGGACCTATTTCCTCTCTATCCCTTATCCTTAATTCTACTAAGGTCTGCATCCCGCTTACAGCACCTTTGATGTTGGTTATGTTAAAAGCGAGTGTAGCCATCTACCATCAAGTGAATCGTCAACCTGTCTAATTTTTTTACCAGTGTTTAAGACATGGACAAGTACAATGCGAGAACAAACGAACAGTCTCTATCTTGGTTATTTCTTTATTTAAGTAAAATAGAACAATATTGAATAGAATTGTCTCAAATATTAGGTCTGTTCCAAGTAGTTACACTGAAGTAACATTATTTTAAAATTCTGTTTAATGTAACCAGTGGGATTTTTTGTCCTAGCACTTTTAAGTTGGATTAAAATTTTCAATACCCACTGCAAAATCACATCAATTAACAAAAAAATTCATTATTTTTCTTTTTGAGAACAACAGTTAAAATTTCACCAAATACTTTATAAAAAGTACTACAAGCATGTGACTGGGAACAGACCAATTAACAGGGCAGCTAGTAGACTGTAGTTAGTATCATAGCATGACCATAACTTTTATACACACTGACTAGAAATCTTCGTGATTTGAAAATGAAAATTCAATTAAAGAATGTTTTATGTCTCTTATACGAAGCGTAAATGAAACGAGTCAGTTTGTATGAACACTTTTCATATACATCGATGATTATAATCTGTGGGTCGTGTAGATCCTTCTTGCGCAGGACGTCAACGGGCAGCGCTAGTTCCGGGGAAGCCCCCGCGCCATCTCCCAGTCCGTCCGGCGCCAGCCACTCCGACAAAGACCAAGATCCTCAGGTAAACATTATTCACTTCATTCTAATAATAATATCACACACACACACACACACGCACGCACGCACGCACGCACGCACGCACGCACGCACACGCTCCCGCACACGCACACGCACACGCACACACACGCACACAAACACGCGCGCGCTCATAACGCATATTTGATTATAAGTATGTATTTGCATTTATAATGTGCATATATATATTTATATTATTATAGATACATGTATATATGTATAATGTTATTAATTTTTTTTTAATTACTAGTATTTTCTTTCTTTTTTGTACTTATAAACTTTAATATGTCTAACCTTGTAATAGGCTATATAAAAATTTAATAACTCTTTTTATGTATTTCTAAAATGTTACATGTTGTAAGGTTGGCTATTAAATAAATAAATAAATAAATAAATAAATGTATCTCTCCACTTTTAGGCCTTTAACAAAGCTCGCTAACACGCACGGTATCCTGTCCCTGTGCTTTGTATCCAGCCGCTTCCTGTGAAGCTTTTCAAGTTTAGTCTTCTGTTCAACTGGCTCCAAGGCGTCCATGCTGCGTTTCCCAATTCGTAGCTATACGTGAATTGAATTGTCGTGATCTGATGATGATCTGGATTCATAGTTGACTGCTTCCACTATAAATATTTTATATATAAAAAAATGTATTACATAAATATCTAAATAAATAAATATCTTCACACATTCCACACAGCACCATCTAGTTCCATAGTAAGCAAACTAATGCTTGTATTATGGATACCAGACAGTTGATATACTACACAGATTACTTTTTTTTGTAAATACATACATATTATAAATAGAAAAAGGTAAAATGTTAACACATAAACATTTTCCCCTAGCGGGATTCGAACCCGCGACCGTTTGGTTAACAGCTAGGGTTACTAGCCACTAGACCGAACGTGTCGTCATAAATTATAATTATTAGATAATTTCATAAATTAAATAAAATTTCAGGAAAAGATCGAAAAATTGGAGGAGGACAAAAAACGTCGCCTGCAATTGTACGTGTTCGTGTCTCGGTGTATTGCTCATCCGTTCAATGCGAAGCAACCGACAGATATGACCAGACGCCACACTAAACTTACTCCACATCAGCTTGAGACAATACAGGCCAGATTTCAGGTAAGTCTACCTACCTATTTTCTGTCAATGGTAAATTACACTTGCCACATGAATCGAGGTTTACTTTTACACAATTTTACTATTAAATTTCAGGCATTTCTCAAAGGGGAAACTCAAATTTTGGCAGACGAGGCATTCCAGAACGCAGTACAGTCGTACCACGACGTTTTCCTCAAGTCCGAACGTGTCGAGCAAATGGTCAAGTCCGGAGCTTGTTCGCATCACGACTTCCGAGAAGTATTCAGGAATAATATTGAGAAGAGAGTCAGGTCAGATATTACCTTGTGCTTTTACTGACACATGGGCTTGTGGATTTAATGCTTTTGTAAATAGGTTTAAGATTGTGACTCTTCAGTCCTGAAGGTTGGCTGTCAACTACTTGAACTTGTCTCTGTTAAAACCCAACTGGAATATCTTGTCTGTTAAAACCATCCTCATCTTGTCGATATCCCTCTATTTCGGACCAAGCGTTTTAAAACATCTTTTATAATGCGCACTGCCAAAGGTTTGGAACTCCTGACCTCATATAACCTAAATCTTTTCAAAGTTCAAGTGAATAGGCATCTTTTGGGTTGATAATGAGGTTCGCTCCATCTTAGGCCTCATCCTTGCTACACAGTTGGTTGTTGGTCAAGAGCAAACTCATCTTTTATAAAAAAAAAAAAGAAAGCTGCTGAACTAAGGAAATTCCAGACCACTTCCGGATGTTTCGCAACCAGCAAACATCCTATGTGTTCGCAACTACCTATCATGATTAAATGAAGTAGCATATATCTATTTTGAGATTTTAAAATGGATATGTGTAATTTTAAAACTACACATTCTATTTAATCCATTGGTATCTTCGTGAATCGAAAATTGTTTCGGGAAAATTTAAACAGTTCTCCTTAATACTTTTATATATTTCCAGGTCTTTGCCGGAAATCGATGGACTTAGCAAGGAAACAGTCTTAACATCGTGGCTTGCCAAATTCGACTGCATCATGAAAGGGACAGGTAATATTGGACTACACACTCGCTCGATACTCACCAGTACAAAATTATTTTCTGAAAATAATTCAAGCAGTTTATAAATTGTTTTTAATATAACTATTCAATTATTAAATAAATTAGGAAACAGTTCTGCTTGAATTAACAGAGATCATGGTTTAGAGGCGGAAACATACGATTGAAATGTGAACTCACTTTTCCAAATAATAAATTCAATTTAGCAAACACATGATTTTCAGGGGATTCCCCGTTTAGTTGAAAACACAACATAGTCTTTTTCTAGTTAATAAAGTAGTTGCTGGACATACATATAGCATTCCGCAGTCATAAGTTGGCTGCAGTAACCACCGCCTTATAGAAAACTATAATGAAATAACATGTGCTGACTGTACTGTTATTTAATTATATCATTATGTTATTTAAGAATTTCGATAAATATAATTTTACAACTATGCATATTTGATTTCATTCTCGGTAACATACAAAAAGTTTTTTTTTTTTTAATATTTCCTCTTGGCCAGCATCTACTTAGACGAAACAAATTATTGAGATTTTTAGAGTATAATAAGAGGTTGACATTTTTTTCATCGATAGGTAGGAGATTTTTGATTTTGTAATGTTCAGCAAAAAAATATATTGTAATGTTTAAGCATTTATCAACGTTGAATGGGTTAAACCTTGTATCTGGCATGTGTGTATAATATTTCTAAATTTAAAAAAAAAAACTGTCTAAATCTAAGCATATTTCTAGAGAATATCCCAAAGAAGTTTTATCACATTTCAACAGTATATTTCCGTCTTTACAATGAACGAATGGGAACCGGATGACTATAGCATGTATGTTATGTCGCATTACAAAAGCTTGAGTGTGCGCTGTTGGTTTTGAAAAAAAAAAATGTGTGCTCAAAATTAGAAAATTCTAACATTTAAATAAATAATTTCGTTTAAATATATAAATAAATGACAACAACAACATATTCCTCATACAATTCAATAACACACATACAATTTAATATAGACAAAGAAAAAAAAAATATGATAAACTTATAGCAACTTCATTGAATCAAATTTCAAGTATTACTAAGCATGTACTAATGTCTAGACTAGTACTAGGTCACCCAGTGGTCGAAATTCGACCATAAACAAAAGAGTATACGTATTTTTATCGATGGTATTACATAAGTACATAGAAAAATAAAGTTATTATTCTATGCATACGTAGCGCCTTTGTCAAACACGCGGTATAATGTTTATTTTAATTAATCTCTAATGCATAATATACATTATAAAAATACATAAGCTTTCTCCAGTTCTTCTCTTTATATAAACTTTTAAGTGTACCAAATTTCACACTCCTGTGTCCGCGCAATTTTCTTAAAAAGGAGCCCAAAGTTTTCTCGAGCTTTGTCAGTATTGTCGACGACAATTTTCGTTTGTCTATGGATCTCCGATCTCACAGAATTATCCGAGGATATCCCTCTCCATAGCGACGTTGAGCTTTCTTACGAAAGCTCACGTAAGTTCAGCGCCATAATGTCATCACTGGCAACACCCATTGGTCGAAAACCTTTTATAAACTTAGTATAAAATAAAATAAAATATGTTTTTTCTGACTGATATTTTTTTTTTCGTTATGTAAATTAGACTTACATTTTTTACGGGTTTAGTTATATTACATCACGATGATATTAAATTCCAAAAAATATGTTAGTCAATTCTTGAAATTTGTTTCAATAAAATTTGCAATAAGAACAGTCGTAGCGTCGATCCTCAAACAGTTTTTATGCTACATTAAAAATATTTAACTATAACTTAAAAGAAATTCTTTTAACTTTTAGAATATTCTCATAGGAGGCAAACTGTGTATTTAAACCTGCTTGGATTGCATTATCATCAAACCGTGTATGATATATATAATAATTATCGTTTTAAATAAAATGAAATTGTAACATTAATTATTTCACTTATATTAACATGAAATAATTGTAAATGTCCAATCAAAAAAGTTAACATTATAAATCAGTAAAATAATTTAAATGTAAACTATGACACATAGCAAATATTAAAAGCAAAGATATAATAATTATGTCATTGTCTGCGTTGAGATAGTCTGTGCGCGACTGTACATAGCTAAGTGGACATTAAAAATGTAATTTTTTTTTAATAAAAACTATTTACAAATTTTCTAAATTTTCTGCCATAAAATAGTGTTATAATGTTACAAAATCATTTTATAAAGGACTCGATGATTCTATTTTTCTTACTTACCATCAATATGAATTGTATACTTACTGTGATAAATGTTAAACGCTGTGAATTCATATTAATATAACATCATTAGGAAAACTCGCTATTATCTGTACGTGACTGTACCTACTAAGTATCGCCCTGTTAAGTATTTGTTCAAACACACTGCAAGTGGAAAGTTCCCATACAAAATGATGCCCTATTTTCAATTTTGGGAAATCCTCGTGGATACTTGTCCGGCATTGTAGGAGACGTTGCGGGGTTAGCCTACTGGCTAAAACCTTAGACTTTCTAGCGCGTCAGAGCCTGAGCCCTGATTCTGTATGGCAATTATGATTTCACGCTTTTGTCTTACCTTGTCAAAACACACCAATAAGATCATGGCATTTAAAGAATAACTTTTTAACAGAATCTTCAAAGTTTTTCAAAGTTCGAGTGAATAGACACTTTCTGGGTGAGCTCGCTCCATCTTAGGCCTCATCCTTGCTACACAGTTGGTTGTTGGTCAAGAGCAAACCCATCTTTTATAAAAAAAAAAATCTAGTAGATATTGTAACAATTTAAGGAATTGAAGTGGTTTCGAAGTAAGGGATCGCCAAGTGGTGTTAGAGAATTAGGGCCCTGGGCATATCCGAAAGTTAGTGATACATATACAAAAATATTTACCTCTTCAGAAAGAAAAATAGTTTTTCTAAAGAAATCGGTGTAAATTCACTGAACTCAATAAATAACATCATTAATACAGAGTTCATTTCAATTTCTCTTCATAATTTCTTATCGTGTAATTATCCCAATAAAGTTATCAGCGCATTTTCAGCACCATTAGCGTTGCTCGTGTTAAATGGCTACGGTAGCCACCTTTCATCTAGTGTACCTAATGATCTATTCTAATAATGACCTAAGTAATTCTAATAATGTTCTTGAAAAATATCTAAAAGTAAAAATCACAGCGATTGACGATTTATCCCTTATTGTCTGACGAATAAAGCTCAAATTTGAACAAGTGAAGAATCATCAAATCCATTTGTGTCATGTGTGTGTAACCCGTAGAGCAAATGGCAGGATTAATGTTATTCAGTGGTATATATCTTTGATTATAACAATGAAGAGTATACTTCGCACAGTATGTGATGCAATTAATCAATGTCTGTACTACTGACTGATTGTGTGCGGCCTGCGTCTGTCTCACTGTGTGTTTCTGTCCCTTTCTCACAACATGTCTCTCTCACACTTCCCGAACAGGAATAACAGGTATCACTCGACTGTCCATTAATATTTTCCGGAGTTTTCCAGCTGTGTGAACCTGGAACCCGACATGAAGGAATCAATTTTTTTTTAAATGTATACGTTTGTACTCCGTATGTACTGGTTTGTACCAACTTTTTTTTTGTTTGTACCTCAATGGGTTCGGAGATACAAAATTTTCAAAATACCCAGAACCCGACTTGAAGGAATCGATTTTTTTTTAAATGCATACGTTTGTACTCGGTATGTACTTGTTTGTACCAATTTTCTTTTCGTTTGTACCTCAAGGGGTTCGAAAGTACCGGCATAACAAAAAGTGCGAAAATGGTAAATCTGTCATTTTTCGAGATATTCAAAATCTGCAAGCGGGGATAGATTCCTAGTCGTTTGTACCCATCGAAACCACTGAAAGTTTCGTTTGTACCTCAAGGGGTTCGGAGAAACTAAATTTTCGTGATATACAGAAACCCAATTGGAGGAATCGATTTTTTTTAATTGCATACGTTTGTACTCGTTGTGTACTTGTTTGTACCAATTTTCTTTTCGTTTGTACCTCAAGGGGTTCGAAAGTACCGGCATTACAAAAAGTGCGAAAATGGTAAATCTGTCATTTTTCGAGATATTCAAAATCTGCAAGCGGGGATAGATTCCTAGTCGTTTGTACCCATCGAAACCACTGAAAGTTTCGTTTGTACCTCAAGGGGTTCGGAGAAACTAAATTTTCGTGATATACAGAAACCCAATTGGAGGAATTGATTTTTTTTAATTGCATACGTTTGTACTCGTTGTGTACTTGTTTGTACCAATTTTCTTTTCGTTTGTACCTCAAGGGGTTCGATAGTACCGGCATTACAAAAAGTGCGAAAATGGTAAATCTGTCATTTTTCGAGATATTCAAAATCTGCAAGCGGGGATAGATTCCTAGTCGTTTGTACCCATCGAAACCACTGAAAGTTTCGTTTGTACCTCAAGGGGTTCGGAGAAACTAAATTTTCGTGATATACAGAAACCCAATTGGAGGAATCGATTTTTTTTAATTGCATGCGTTTGTACTCCTTGTGTACTTGTTTGTACCAATTTTCTTTTCGTTTGTACCTCAAGGGGTTCGATAGTACCGGCATTACAAAAAGTGCGAAAATGGTAAATCTGTCATTTTTCGAGATATTCAAAATCTGCAAGCGGGGATAGATTCCTAGTCGTTTGTACCCATCGAAACCACTGAAAGTTTCGTTTGTACCTCAAGGGGTTCGGAGAAACTAAATTTTCGTGATATACAGAAACCCAATTGGAGGAATCGATTTTTTTTAATTGCATACGTTTGTACTCGTTGTGTACTTGTTTGTACCAATTTTCTTTTCGTTTGTACCTCAAGGGGTTCGATAGTACCGGCATTACAAAAAGTGCGAAAATGGTAAATCTGTCATTTTTCGAGATATTCAAAATCTGCAAGCGGGGATAGATTCCTAGTCGTTTGTACCTCAAGGAGTTCGGAGAAACTAAATTTTCGTGATATACAGAAACCTAATTTTAGGAATCGATTTTTTTTAAATGCATACGTTTGTACTCGTTGTTTACTTGTTTGTATCAGTTTTTTTTCGTTTGTACCTCAAGGGGTTCGAAAGTACCGGCATTACAAAAAGTGCGAAAATGGTAAATCTGTCATTTTTCGAGATATTCAAAATCTGCAAGCGGGGATAGATTCCTAGTCGTTTGTACCCATCGAAACCACTGAAAGTTTCGTTTGTACCTCAATGGGTTCGGAGATACAAAATTTTCAAAATACCCAGAACCCGACTTGAAGGAATCGATTTTTTTTTAAATGCATACGTTTGTACTCGTTGTGTACTTGTTTGTACCAATTTTTTTTTCGTTTGTACCTCAAGGGGTTCGAAAGTACCGGCATTACAAAAAGTGCGAAAATGGTAAATCTGTCATTTTTCGAGATATTCAAAATCTGCAAGCGGGGATAGATTCCTAGTCGTTTGTACCCATCGAAACCACTGAAAGTTTCGTTTGTACCTCAAGGGGTTCGGAGAAACTAAATTTTCGTGATATACAGAAACCCAATTGGAGGAATCGATTTTTTTTAATTGCATACGTTTGTACTCGTTGTGTACTTGTTTGTACCAATTTTCTTTTCGTTTGTACCTCAAGGGGTTCGAAAGTACCGGCATTACAAAAAGTGCGAAAATGGTAAATCTGTCATTTTTCGAGATATTCAAAATCTGCAAGCGGGGATAGATTCCTAGTCGTTTGTACCCATCGAAACCACTGAAAGTTTCGTTTGTACCTCAAGGAGTTCGGAGAAACTAAATTTTCGTGATATACAGAAACCTAATTTTAGGAATCGATTTTTTTTAAATGCATACGTTTGTACTCGTTGTTTACTTGTTTGTATCAGTTTTTTTTCGTTTGTACCTCAAGGGGTTATAAAAATAATTCCAAAGTTTTCCAAGTCCTTTGAGGTACAAACAAAACTTTCAGTGGTTTCGGTGAATACAAACGACTAGGAATCTATCCCCGCTTGCAGATTTTGAATATCTCGAAAAATGACAGATTTACCATTTTCGCACTTTTTGTAATGCCGGTACTTTCGAACCCCTTGAGGTACAAACGAAAAGAAAATTGGTACAAACAAGTACACAACGAGTACAAACGTATGCAATTAAAAAAAATCGATTCCTCCAATTGGGTTTCTGTATATCACGAAAATTTAGTTTCTCCGAACCCCTTGAGGTACAAACGAAACTTTCAGTGGTTTCGATGGGTACAAACGACTAGGAATCTATCCCCGCTTGCAGATTTTGAATATCTCGAAAAATGACAGATTTACCATTTTCGCACTTTTTGTAATGCCGGTACTATCGAACCCCTTGAGGTACAAACGAAAAGAAAATTGGTACAAACAAGTACACAAGGAGTACAAACGCATGCAATTAAAAAAAATCGATTCCTCCAATTGGGTTTCTGTATATCACGAAAATTTAGTTTCTCCGAACCCCTTGAGGTACAAACGAAACTTTCAGTGGTTTCGATGGGTACAAACGACTAGGAATCTATCCCCGCTTGCAGATTTTGAATATCTCGAAAAATGACAGATTTACCATTTTCGCACTTTTTGTAATGCCGGTACTTTCGAACCCCTTGAGGTACAAACGAAAAGAAAATTGGTACAAACAAGTACACAACGAGTACAAACGTATGCAATTAAAAAAAATCGATTCCTCCAATTGGGTTTCTGTATATCACGAAAATTTAGTTTCTCCGAACCCCTTGAGGTACAAACGAAACTTTCAGTGGTTTCGATGGGTACAAACGACTAGGAATCTATCCCCGCTTGCAGATTTTGAATATCTCGAAAAATGACAGATTTACCATTTTCGCACTTTTTGTAATGCCGGTACTATCGAACCCCTTGAGGTACAAACGAAAAAAAAATTGGTACAAACAAGTACACAAGGAGTACAAACGCATGCAATTAAAAAAAATCGATTCCTCCAATTGGGTTTCTGTATATCACGAAAATTTAGTTTCTCCGAACCCCTTGAGGTACAAACGAAACTTTCAGTGGTTTCGATGGGTACAAACGACTAGGAATCTATCCCCGCTTGCAGATTTTGAATATCTCGAAAAATGACAGATTTACCATTTTCGCACTTTTTGTAATGCCGGTACTTTCGAACCCCTTGAGGTACAAACGAAAAGAAAATTGGTACAAACAAGTACACAACGAGTACAAACGTATGCAATTAAAAAAAATCGATTCCTCCAATTGGGTTTCTGTATATCACGAAAATTTAGTTTCTCCGAACCCCTTGAGGTACAAACGAAACTTTCAGTGGTTTCGATGGGTACAAACGACTAGGAATCTATCCCCGCTTGCAGATTTTGAATATCTCGAAAAATGACAGATTTACCATTTTCGCACTTTTTGTTATGCCGGTACTTTCGAACCCCTTGAGGTACAAACGAAAAGAAAATTGGTACAAACAAGTACACAAGGAGTACAAACGCATGCAATTAAAAAAAATCGATTCCTCCAATTGGGTTTCTGTATATCACGAAAATTTAGTTTCTCCGAACCCCTTGAGGTACAAACGAAACTTTCAGTGGTTTCGATGGGTACAAACGACTAGGAATCTATCCCCGCTTGCAGATTTTGAATATCTCGAAAAATGACAGATTTACCATTTTCGCACTTTTTGTAATGCCGGTACTTTCGAACCCCTTGAGGTACAAACGAAAAGAAAATTGGTACAAACAAGTACACAACGAGTACAAACGTATGCAATTAAAAAAAATCGATTCCTCCAATTGGGTTTCTGTATATCACGAAAATTTAGTTTCTCCGAACCCCTTGAGGTACAAACGAAACTTTCAGTGGTTTCGATGGGTACAAACGACTAGGAATCTATCCCCGCTTGCAGATTTTGAATATCTCGAAAAATGACAGATTTACCATTTTCGCACTTTTTGTTATGCCGGTACTTTCGAACCCCTTGAGGTACAAACGAAAAGAAAATTGGTACAAACAAGTACACAAGGAGTACAAACGCATGCAATTAAAAAAAATCGATTCCTCCAATTGGGTTTCTGTATATCACGAAAATTTAGTTTCTCCGAACCCCTTGAGGTACAAACGAAACTTTCAGTGGTTTCGATGGGTACAAACGACTAGGAATCTATCCCCGCTTGCAGATTTTGAATATCTCGAAAAATGACAGATTTACCATTTTCGCACTTTTTGTAATGCCGGTACTTTCGAACCCCTTGAGGTACAAACGAAAAGAAAATTGGTACAAACAAGTACACAACGAGTACAAACGTATGCAATTAAAAAAAATCGATTCCTCCAATTGGGTTTCTGTATATCACGAAAATTTAGTTTCTCCGAACCCCTTGAGGTACAAACGAAACTTTCAGTGGTTTCGATGGGTACAAACGACTAGGAATCTATCCCCGCTTGCAGATTTTGAATATCTCGAAAAATGACAGATTTACCATTTTCGCACTTTTTGTAATGCCGGTACTATCGAACCCCTTGAGGTACAAACGAAAAGAAAATTGGTACAAACAAGTACACAAGGAGTACAAACGCATGCAATTAAAAAAAATCGATTCCTCCAATTGGGTTTCTGTATATCACGAAAATTTAGTTTCTCCGAACCCCTTGAGGTACAAACGAAACTTTCAGTGGTTTCGATGGGTACAAACGACTAGGAATCTATCCCCGCTTGCAGATTTTGAATATCTCGAAAAATGACAGATTTACCATTTTCGCACTTTTTGTTATGCCGGTACTTTCGAACCCCTTGAGGTACAAACGAAAAGAAAATTGGTACAAACAAGTACATACCGAGTACAAACGTATGCATTTAAAAAAAAATCGATTCCTTCAAGTCGGGTTCTGGGTATTTTGAAAATTTTGTATCTCCGAACCCATTGAGGTACAAACAAAAAAAAAGTTGGTACAAACCAGTACATACGGAGTACAAACGTATACATTTAAAAAAAAATTGATTCCTTCATGTCGGGTTCCAGGTTCACACAGCTGAGTTTTCCTCGATGAGCTTGTGTCATGTACAAATTGCTTTATTTATTGACTTTTGGTGTTTAGATACGCTTTGTTTATGGGGGCACGTTCAAACTTTGAAGATCTTCTAATATGCTGCTTTTTTTTACATTAATTTAAAGCCATTTTCGAACAAATAAAATGCGTGTTTATCTATTGAACACAAATGCAAACAAGCGTTTACTTAATTTTACTAGTTTGCAACCAAAAATAAGCTGATGATATTTTTTTTAATGACACAACTTATCAAATTGTTGGATTAAATTAACATTAAACTTCTCAAAATAAATCTTCCCGAATTGTATTTTTTTTTCTGAATTATTTGGTCCCTTACTTACTAATACACAATTTATAATAAAATTTAGCACCTAATATGAAAAATGATATAAATAGGTAACAGATCAAAACAGTTCTCTAAAAATTTAGATCGTTAAACATTTGTCTCTAAAAATTTACTAAAATCGTCTTTACTAAGGATACTTCTTATTCTTCTTGCGGTGCCTCTACATCTAGTGAAGGTTTGTGATTTACCTGAAACAGTCCTCTCTGTCTTTTGTTCTTCAGCCACCACTTATTTCTTACCCCAACTTTTCTCCTTCCAGTAACTTTACCCATCATCATCAGTAGAAGTAAAATATATCAATTTTGTCTATGAACATAACCCAGTGGCCAATATAGGACACTTCCAAGATAGGCCAATCATTTTCAGAACTTTTACTGATTATAATTATAAAGTCATCTAAATATAGGACAAACACAAAATTAAACATGGCTATTGGCTTGCAGACGCATGAATTTACCAATTTATGCAATCTTGTAAATTGATTATTAGTTTATCACAAGGCACTTGTGTTGTCAATAAAATTAAAGTACTTTAAAAGATAACAAAGTTCGAACGTACCATCCAATTCGCTCTTTCTAGCATCAATTATCTTATTTTACATTTATACCAGCACTAACTAAACACTAATTTATGCTCTTTGGATTCAAAAGGTAAGCACACACGTAATATATTCTCAATATTGTATTATACATCCACTTTTAATCGGTAATCAATTCACATCTCTTGTGTACACAGCTTTCTGACTGACACAAATTGTTCAATTAGCACTCTGAACAATCTGAGCACTCTGAGCAATTTGGAATATACTGATATCGCACTTTTCTTCATATACGTTTATTTCTGCTCAACTTAATGAAAAGCATTATTCCCTTATTGATTCCACAAAATAATAGTTTTTTATTCATGTTTAATCTTATTTTTTATTTTTAAATATTTTTCAATGTTTCTTATTGTCATTCCATGTTCCAAATTTGTAGTCTATTCCGTGTTCAATCAATTGAACTATGTGGAAGTGATTTCCGTTTAGTTCTAAGGTAGCTCAAAACTAATTAAATTATACGGAATTTTGAAAAATAACTAATTAAGTGTATGCAATGAGAACGGTACCTTACTTCAATATGTTATCCGTGTACTAAGTTTAATCCACATTTAAACATCATCACGTTTACATTCATAAAATTCTAATTTGTTAATATAAAAAAATCAAACAAACTTTCAATCGTTAGGGGTGTTATACATATTATAGTCGGGCCAGCACATTTCATTCGACAATGTCTACCGCCCGGCTTTGCCGACACGGCTAAAAAGCCCGTCACAATCACAAATATAATATAATGTAATATATATTACGGTATACGTTGGTGACGTCACAGAAATATATATTATAACTGCGTGTGTGATCACTACAATATTTGTATAGAAAATATTACGTAATATGCCTTGCTATAATTTATATTAATAATATGTTATAGCTACGTGTGTGACGGGCTTAATTTGTCGATACTAATTTCTTATCAATTGTCACATAAGTTGGCTATATTGATGACGTTGTTGTTTTTCTTCAAGTGTAAGTCTCATTGTAATTTGTTAATGCATTTTGTACAGGTATTCCTGGTGACGACGAGTCGAAACGGCCTTCGAGGGCTCAGCAGCAAAGCTTGAATGCTGAGTGCATTTTGAGCAAAGAACAACTATACGACATGTTCCAGCAAATATTAGGCGTTAAGAAATTTGAACACCAACTTTTGTTTAACGCATTGCTTGTGAGTGGTTTGTTAATATATCGAGAATAACTGTTTTTTTTTTTAAGAGAAATTCACACATTTTTAAGAAAAAATTGCACGAAAATTACAATAATGTAACGCAAAATATTGCCTATAAATGTCATTATTTTCTGTGGGCTGCGAAAACTATTAATAATACAAAAATAATAATGTTTCGGAGGATATATTATATATTATGTTAAAACAAGTGTAGAATCGAAAGATTAATCCTTATATTTCTTCGATTTAATAAAATGACTATCTACATAATAAACATTGTAGCTAAAAGTAATGTAACAATTTTCTTAGCTACTGTACCTTCAAGGACTTATTTTCTGTCAGACAAAGTAAGACTGAACTTGTCCTTAACTTTTTATATCACGTGAGCGTAACGCACTAGCCAATGGTACGCAAACGAATACCAATGAGGAGTCAGTCTCTAGCCAGCCTGCCAATAACCAGCCTCCAACTCGCCAGCCAGCCAGCCAGCCAATAGCCAAGCCAGCCAGCCAATAGCCAAGCCAGCTAGCCAGCCAACCAATAGCCAAGCCAGCCAGCCAGCCAGCCTATAGCCAAGCCAGCCAGCTAGCCAATAGTTATCGTCCACCAATCGGAGGACAGCCTGCGTCTCTCTCTGATTTTATGCAAGTGGTGGGGATAGTTTTTGGGTGAAAAAAAAAAACGCCTGCAGGCACGATATTGCTGTACTGAATAATTGAATAATTGATTGCAAAAATAAAGAATTAATTATTAATAATACAATTCGTTTCATCGTCAACCCACTTGCTTCATTAGCTATAACACTTGCGTCACTCCTGACATCAATTGGGTGGTAGTCATATAAAATTTACAAATTTTAAATATATTATTTTCTTGTTATCAGTTGGATTCTGCCGACGAACAAGCAGCTGCTATAAGAAGAGAACTTGATGGTAGAATGCAAAAAGTAAATGAAATGGAAAGGGTAAGTGACATTCATAAAAAAAAAGCTTTCGAAATTAATAATTGTAAAATATTGTTTAGAAAGAGCTACTTGGACAACTTTTGTATTCTTGAAATACAAAACTCCTGTTTAATTCTTGCAAGTAAGGGCCTTCACCATGTGTCAAGTAGGCTAACCGCCATTTAAAGTCACCGGTAACTGGCAATGATGGAGATGATATACCTTTGTTTTTGTATAGTAAAAGTCCTAAACATTAAAAAGAAATTAATAAAAAAAATTCGCCTAACGAAGGATGCACTAAACCGAGTGCATAATTTAATAAAACATAAAATTATATCTATAAGTAACTAATCAACACTTGTAGTTGGTGAAAGAGGCTCTAAACATTATTAATTGTATATGTAAGTTTGTAATTTCAAGCAGTTTTAACAATTAAACAATCATCGAAATACATAACATACTTTTTTATTCATAATTTTTTTAAAGAATTTTTTGAATAAAAAACACATTGTTAAATTCACAATTTTATTTTGAAAAAAAAAAAAAAAAAAAAAAAAAAAAAAAACTAATCGAAGCATTTAAGAGATTTTCTGATTTGATACAGTTAAGTTAATACAATTAAGATGAAGTATCTTTACAATACAAGTAAAATACAATTTACACAGGTATATTGGGTTACACAACAAGTATCTTTGTAATCTTTATTAATTTGAAAACACAAATGTGAATCAGACAAAATCTTAAATTTGCGTTAAACAAGGTTAACTAAAGATGAAGTTGATAATGAACATATCTTCGATGGCGGTATTACAGAACCGCAAGCTGATGCCGAAGTTCGTGCTGAAGGAAATGGAGTCTCTTTACATCGAAGAGTTGAAGTCATCGATCAATCTGCTGATGGCGAACTTGGAGTCGCTGCCAGTCTCGAAGGGAGGCGCCGACTCCAAATACGGCCTTCACAAAATCAAGCGGTATAATCACAGGTCAGTGTTGAGATCCTGTAAATTTGAAATTATTATGTAGTAATTAGCAATATGTGGATGACGTTGCTTATCTAAAGTTTATTTTTATGATAAATTAGCTGTGTCTCGCGGTTTCACCTGATGGTTACTTACTGTACTTAAGAATTAAGATATCAAATGTGATAAGAATTTATAAAATCTGACTTCAAAGTTACAGAGTTTAACGCATTCAATCAAACAAACAAATTCTTAAGATTTATTATATTACTAGTAGTTAAAAATCTTGGAATTTTCGAAGATAATATAAAATTTATGATATGTATATCAAAAACATTATCATTAAACGCAAAAGAGGACTCACTAAGAAGGCACTTGAGGAAATCCGAACCTTATCTATACTTATAAAATCGTTTGTTCTTAACTAACTTCAACTCACAGCCAAAACAATTAAGTCTTTGTAGAAAGTTGAAATTATGAACATAGGCTTTTTTTTTATAAAGTAGGCATCAGCTAAAAAAGGACATTTGAAAATTTTAACTCAGTCAAAAGCCGGGGACTGATCGATAGTTTCAAATAAAATAAAAAGATATCATGATGAATTATTAATAATCATAGATGAGCTCATCCACATATAAAAGTTAAGCGAGCGTAATACCAAAATGGAATAAAGTTAAGAATGAATAATAATTTTATTCTCTATTATAAATATATTAACTTAAAGATTTTGGTGTTACAATATTTGATATGACGATGTTTGCAGATGATATTAAAGCTATTGCTCCTATAGATTTCATTGACTATGATGTAAAAGACTTAAATAAAACTTATTTATCTGCAGATGTTTAAAATATCAATTGATGTTGTGTCCACGTCTTCACCTTCATTGTTTGTGATGAATGTATAAACAGTGATTTGATCAATTCATGTGAATGCCCCGCAAATTTCTAATGCGCCTGGCCGCCATTTTGATGAATGTCGTGACACACTCAGTATAGTTTGTAACATTTTAAAAAATAACGAAAACTCTTGAGACTACTTCTAATATAACAAAGGGAGTCAATGTAGGTTGTAAACAACAATTATCTATGTTAAGCACTACAAGTAATCTTGATACTTTTTAAGATATTATCCTAAATTTCACACAAATATAAATAAAAAATCCACTTTCGCAATTGGAATCACTATCTGAAAAAGTTTAATTTTTCGCTGTATTAATTATGATGATGTAATCTTGAGATTCGTTTGACTTAAATTTTCTGCTTTATTGACTAAAGCAATAATTCTATTATAATAATATCATAAATGGTAAGAAGTAACAAAATCGTTTCTAGAATGTCCAGATACCAAAATATTAAGGTAGGAAATCACCCAAACTTTTATTAGTTTTTGTTACTTTTAAAATGTTACAAACTATGTATTATAATGGTAGCAACACTGATAGCAACATTTTTTAGTTGCTGTTGACGTCACGTTATTTAATGTTAATGTGACGAAATCCCTGCGAAATTGCAATTTGTGGGGAGCATAGCATGATTCGATCAAGTCACACTAAATTGTTGCTGTTTTTTTTTTTTAAATTGATTTCAATGTTTCTGAATGATGCAAAATGAACAAAGGTTACAGGTTTCCTAAAGGTGTTTACGGTATCTTCTTACCGAGCAGTCCACGAAAGAGGTTTGTTTAAATTGAGTTTTAAATGAGCTAGAGTTTAACAAAAAGCTACCGCAAGATTATTAACTAACCTAACCTTTTCATCGAACCTCATCGTAATACCATTATAACTAATTAATTCATTCTTCTTGTAGACACCTTTGGACTTCCTGTATTATAAAATTGATGTCATATAATTGGAAAATTCAACCTACACATAAAACTGATGTAAAAGTTAATAATAAACAACTATATTATAATTAATTTAGTTTCTTACTTTTTTGGTGACATTTGAATTGGTTTCTCTGTGCAATATTTTTTGTATCTGGATGAAATACCGACTGCACTTTTCTAGTAAAAAGTAAGTAAAAAATACTCACGCTACAAAATGTATAGCAGAGACCGTTTTGCTACTTTTATTGTGAGTTATTTTTGTAAATTATGTGTTTTTTCTGTTTTAATGTGACTGGACCAAATAACTAAATCCTTAAGTTTTAAATAAATTGGTGATAATTTTCATTTTACAACTTTATCCCTGGACTGCTTAAATTAATATTTGAATTTAAAATGGTATGTTTATCATGTCTCAGTAATGTTGTTGTTTTGTTTTAAATAACTTTACCATCATATGATGGATAATATAATGAATCAAATATGTTTTCTCCTTTAAAAACAAATAGCAGTATTTCATCCAGCAAATAATCTATTTACAACTTGTTCATTTCTCTTGGTTTCTCTTTCTGTCTCTTGCACAAAACTGGACGAAATTAAAAGGAAGTACAAGTAATGAGTACATAAATGATATTATTGCAGCACGTGTCTTGGTAGCAAGACCCCAACACCTAGCCTGAAAAGACGAATCTTCCTAATGTTGTCAATGAATAACAGTAGAGAATTAGTATTTATTTAGATGTAGTTAACATAGAAACTAGTCGAACCTCTGCCCTGTAATGAATTCATATGACAACACAGGATAATGGCGCTTTCACTACACAGCCAGAGCTTTTAGAACCTATTGATACTTGTACGCAAAAGCCACAAGTGCCAACTAATTCACATTGCTATGTAACAATAAAACCTACTTTTATTGCTTCAATAATTAATTCATATAAAACTTTTTTAACTTTATTTTAATTATAATCTACATCACAAAGAAGCTTCAAAGTATTCATAGCTTCCAGTTCTATTTTATTTATTTATTCTACTATAAAAATTCAATATTAACATATTACACGTACACATCAAACACAATTGCTAGCTTAGTTATTTATACTGACACATAGCTTCACGCTTCAAGTGTTCGCTTTGTAACATGGTCAAGTGACAAATAAAATGCAATACAACTAGTCGGCGCTTTATTTTCATTTATTCCATTGAAACATTCATTAATTGTAGACATACTTAGTTGTTACTTGTTTTTACATAAATTTGTAATGTATTCTTATCTTGTGCTTAATCATTCTCGGCAACGGTGACGGTCCCACGTGTTACGCCTTTCATGCCACGGCCATGTGAATGTCTGTCCGTTAATTTGTATATTTCATCAATAACTTAAACGTGACTTTTTACTTCAATAACTTCAATAACTTTGTCTTTAAAATCGCTTTAAGATGTCATTAAATGTACATTTCGCAATTAATGTTGCGATCTCGTAACATGATCAAATATGAATAAAATACTCATGATCTCTTAAAATGATCAAATATGTTTGTATTATATTACACCTACTGTTTGGCTATATATTGTTGGTTTTGGTGGTGGTAGATCGAATGCTGGACCCGATCCGAGTCCAAGGTTGAGTAAGCAGCTATGTTTCAGATCTCAAGGGTCTCTCGCCAACAAGCTGACTGGGGGTGAAGGTGATGGCGGGGATGTTGACACGCAACTTACCAAAATGGATGTTGTGTTGACTTTCCAAATTGAGGTAATCGATGCGGGTTTTCATTTTTAAAAATATAAGAAAATGTGGTATTTTAAGTTTTTGGTAATTTTGATTCTCATACTTTTATATTTAAGCCCAGGAGAGCCCAGTTTTAAAGTTCGAGTGAATAGGCATTTCCTGGATTAGCTCGCTCTATCTTCGGCCTCGTTTTTTCTGCACAGGATGTTCGCTAAAAACAAACCTATTATTAATAAAAATATATATAATATTCTAAAATATATATTTTTCCTTTACAACTCCTATGCCTAAATATGCCCTAAAATATCACTATATACTTCAGTACAGGCCGGAACGCAATAAGAAAATATATTTATAGCAGCGTGTGTGGTGACTGAAAAAATACTATAGAAAATATATCGTAATATGTATTCATATAATACATATTATAATATATTATAGCTCTACATCTGTTCTGTGCTTTAATGTTAATGTAGTTAAACGTTCCGTTTTGGTAATGCAATTCTAGGTTGTAGTGATGGAGGTTAAAGGTCTGAAATCGTTAGCGCCGAACAGAATAGTATACTGTACAATGGAAGTGGAGGGTGGAGACAAACTGCAGACAGATCAAGCGGAAGCTTCTAAGCCAATGTAAGTAGGATTCTAATTATACATGATTACTCTTCTCATTTGCTAATGCGCAGGAGCACGTGACGTCATCCGCAACTAATCCTCGTCGGACCGTGTTGCTAAGGGGGTCGTCCATTAATCACGTGATGTTTTTTAATCCCCCCCTCCCCTGGTGATACGTGGAGAGGTTAAAGACTAAGCTTTGGGTAGGGGGGGGGGGGGGGCTCCCCTACCCAAAACCAAGTGTATTCTCTTAATACAAAATATATTGAAATTTTAAATTATCATTTTTAAAAATTCTAGAAAATTAAGGACCGTGATAAAAATGTCATAAAAAAAGGATTGCAAGTTGTTAATTAAATTTAAAATTTACAATTCCTAAAAAAATTTTTGGCAAGAAATCAAGCATTCAAGTATTTATAATAACAATGTATACTCGTATCTTTTCACTGATAAGTCAAAAGTTAAAATAAAAACATTGCTATTCATGAAAATGTGTTATTAACTATGGATTTCCAAACATGGGAATTCCAGCTGGTGACCACGACTTCGTCCTATTGTATAAAACATAAGCGATATAACGCCCTGACGTCTTTATTGCTAAAACAATGTTGCCAGGCGTAAGTTTCCTTAATTTTAGATGGTCCCTTTACAATGCTTATGTTCTTATTATATTTATATTATAATAAGGTGGGACACTCAAGGCGACTTCAGCACTACGCAACCTTTGCCCGCGGTAAAAGTGAAGCTTTACACCGAAAACCCAGGCGTTTTGGCTTTGGAAGACAAAGAACTAGGAAAAGTGGTTTTAAGACCTACCCCTCTGTCGAGCAAGGTTTGTAAATTCTTTTTTTTTATTTTTTTTTTTTTTATTTAATAAGGTACACAAAACAGGACACTGTCATTAAATACATTGAATAAATATGATTACATTGAAGTGAACTAGACAGAGGCCCAAAACACGTGTACACAGCATGTCCAAACAAACCAGTGTTGCTTACACATTACAGAACAAAACAAAAGAAGAAGACAGAAAACAGAAAAGAGACGCACTTTCATCCAAAAGCAAGCTTAGTCATATTCCAAAAAAAGTCAATTTGAGATGAAAGCACGTCTCCACAAAGCCACAACTAAACAAACATTTTAATAATATTAATATATAAGTGCAATAAAATATTATCTATTAAGATTTTATTTAATGATACTTGCAGTCACAATGGCCGTGATATTTTTTTTGAATTTAGTTAAACTATTTTCGAATATGTCAACTTTACCGCTATGCTTAAGCAGGAGATCGTTGTATTGCCGACACATCCTGACAAGGGGTAATATTTAAAATAAATTCAAAAATAGTTTAAGACTAATATTTAAGTAGAAATTAAGAAAGTATTATAAATTAAGAATTAATTAAGTATTTAAGACCTAGTTAGTAGTAAGTTAAATTAAACATGTCAATTACACTGTTTAGGAGTGCAATTTAGATAATAATCCATACACATGTATTTTATAGTTTTCAAGTATTTAATTGCAATCTGTTTGTGTACTGTATCAAATATATAAAAAAAATCGATTTAAACTATTTATATTTTTATTTTTAGCTATTTAATTAATAAACGAATGTGTAAATGTAATGCTTTTTTTACATTTACACATTGGTTAACTATAGCGTTTAAATGTTACAGGCACCAGAATGGCACCGCATGACAGTACCAAAGAATTTGCCAGACCAAGATTTGAGGATCAAGATCGCTTGTCGCATGGACAAACCTCTCAACATGAAACATTGCGGGTATTCTTACATTATTAAACAATATTAATAAATAAAACAATAACTGAGTTAGTGAGTGACACACACACCCACACACACACCCACACACACACACACACACCACACCCACACACCCACACACCCACACACACACACACACACACACACACACACACACACACGCACGCACACAATAAAATTTTGTGTTTTACCGTGTTTCGGTGAGTTAGAAACATCTGTGGCGTTAATTTTGTTGAGAAATTTGAATTTTAAAGAACACTGTTTCCTTTTAAAAAGAATATATATTTAAACTAGAGGTTAAACTGAGAAAATGTATTGTTTTTAATAAATAAATAATTAATTAATAAATAATAAATAAATAAATAAATAATTTAGTAAATAAAAAAATTTAATAAATAAGTAAATAAAAAAATTAAAAAAAAAAAAAGAGAATTGCATCAACAAGTGGTTATGGGCCCTGTCTTATATTATTATATATTATACTACCCCTTCCTTATTACATATACTTAAACCTTTCAAGGTCGACATCGTATTTGCAACCGCTATGGCGTTGATAAGTGACTGTAGCCATCTGCCGTTAAATGTTAGCCTGCTTGTCAAACTTTATATATATATAAAAAAAAAGGATTCCCCTAAAATTATGAGTATACCCACCACACCTTAGAATTTAGAACAAACTAGAAACCGCGGACGCGCCCTAAGCAGAAGCTACACAACTACTCTAAAATAGAGTAGTTTGACATTTGGTTGACATTTCATTCTATATTCTAAAACTCTCACCTAATTAGTATTCTGAAATCTTCCAGCTACCTTCACGTAATAGGCAAAGCGGTGTGGCGCAAATGGAAACGCCGCTACATGGTTCTGGTCCAAGTGAGCCAATACACGTTCGCTCTGTGCTCCTACAAGGACAAGAAGTCTGAACCCGCTGAGATGATGCAGCTTGACGGGTTCACAGTCGATTACATAGAACTTGCCAGTGGTAAGACTAAACTGTTCTTTATTACGCGCATTGCAGGTGGTCCACTTACTTTGTACACCTGGGTTGGTCCACGGGCACAAAAAATTGACGACCCGTTTGATCTAGTGGCTTAGTAACCCTAGCTGTTAAACAAACGGTCGCGGGTTCGAATCCCGCTAGGGGTGAATGTTTATGTGTTAACATTTTACCTTTGTACATAAGTCATGGATGTTTTTTATTTATAATATGTATATATTTACAAAAAAAAAAGTAATCAACTGTCTAGTAACTATTTAGTATATCAACTGTCTGGTATCCATAATACAAGCATTAGTTGCTTAGTATGGAACTAAATGGTGCTGTGTGGAATGTGTAGAAAAAAAAAAAATTGCCCGTGGTCCACCTCATTAATAATGTCACTAAAATTTAAAAAACTTATTGCCCGTGGTCCATCTATACTTTTTTTTTAAACATGCTGTCGTTTTATATTGTTTTCACTAAATGGAAAGAATGATAAACGAGGAAGGTTTGTGTATATAATATAAAATTATTTTTATATAATATATATTGTTGCATTATTGCAGGCTGGGGTTTTTATTTAATTATTTTATTTAAGTATAAAAAAATGAAAAAAAAAAACAAACGTAGGTAATTGCATCTGACTAATACAGTATTGGGTAGATCATAAGATATTTTGTAATTAATTTCATAACACATTTTGAAGTTTATAATTTTTATTTATAATCATGTAATCATTTTGTAATTAATAATTTATTAATTACCCGTTTTATTAATCCATAAATAAATTAATATCTTCACACATTCCACCACACAGCACCATCTAGTTCCACATTAAGCAACTAATGCTTGTATTATGGATACCAGACAGTTGATATACTACATAGATTACTTTTTTTTTTTGTAAATAAATACATATTATAAATAAAAAACATCCATGACTCAGGTGAAAAGGTAAAATGTTAACACATAAACATTTGCCCCTAGCGGGATTCGAACCCGCGACCGTTTGGTTAATAGCTAGGGTTACTACCCACTAGACCAAACGTGTCTTCAATATACATGCTAATACTGGTTTTAAAATATTTTGTATATTTGTCGCCATTGCGACAGTGGCGCCTAGTCGCTCAGGAATCCTATGTTAATATGTTTTAAAGAGTAACAAACATCCATCCTCAGAAAACTTTCGCATTATAATATTTGTAGTAGTGTTAACATCAACCTAATATACGCTTTCAAAAAAATTAATTGACATTTTATTTTTACAGCTCAGCTAATGGTCGGACAGGGTAAGTTCATTTTATTTAAAGATCGTCAGACAGGTTGACGGTCTACTTAATGATAAGTGTCTACCGTCGCCTATTACGTCAGTCTCAGGGTCAGCAAGTGCACTGCCATCAGAGATGTTGTCTATGGCATCTCTAAGGCTAGGCTCACTAAACTAAGGCAGAGCATTAAGGCAAGCATCTTAACTTATCGACCAATGTCCAAAAGAATTTGTAAATTAACAATTTATACAACAAAGATATTGTTGACGACCTTTTTATACCACTGGCCTCTTTTGTATTTTTTATTTTTTAATTGTCAACTTTTATAAATTTTCCATCTTTTCTGTTCTATCTTTAACAGATATTTATCTTCAACGTGTAAAATTTCAATTTTATTGATGAACATAAAAAGATATATAAAAAGATGAACGTATTGGATTATACCACTAACGGAATAAGTAATATAATACCAAAGTATAAGAACACTTTTATTATTACTATTTTTTAACTAATCATCGACATAATCAACCATTTAATACAAATGTTGGTAACACGTAACGTAATGCGCGGCGTGAATGAAGCTACATGCGTTCCGCGTCTGCGCATGCGCAAAAGCGTCCGCGCGGTTGCGCCGCCATCGCACTAGTTCCAAAAGTCACGTAGCAAGGTTTGTAAGGCCTCGTGTACACATGGAACGTAGGCGATGTACGCACGGGGTATGTGTACCCTACAAACGAATAAGAGGCTAAATAATGAAATGTGTTTCAGAACTGGAAGGCGCAAAGTACTTCATGAATGCGGTCCGCGATGGAGAGTCAGTACTGATGGGTGTGAGCGATGAGAACGAATGCCATTTGTGGGTGATGGCTCTGTACAGGGCCACAGGACAAAGCCACAAGCCTACACCACCGACCACCTCAGACACACACATCAAAATTATGGGAGGTACGTTAGATTTTTATTTATCAACTGGCGAGGAAAAATGGAAAGTTCAAAATTCAAATCAAAATAATCACAATATACAGATGTGAATTATCTTTAGTTTTTGTTGTTAAGTTGGTGGAAATAAAGGCACTGACAAACACATCAAACCATAAATTTTGATATACTTAAATAAAAATGGGTGGATCTTCAAAATTTGGTTAACTTATGGCCTAATTTTGATAAAGGTGTTTTTAGATGGTTTTCAGTAAAGTAATAATTCTATACTGTAGGTATAATATCTACTTTGTTGCATCTAAAAGGGCCAGTCACTTTACTAAGTATTTAATGAGAAATTCAAGGTTTTTTGAAATTAAGTTTCTAGGGACTGACGAGACATTATAGGGACTGACGCCAAAAACGGTTAGTGTGTTTAATAACATTTTTATTGCAAAATAACTATAACAAAATCAAATGACTTACACATTATTACTAATTACTGTAACAAATAGTCAAATTATATGTTATTTTGTATGGTTAGTCTTAGTAGTATTGTTTCTACAATCTTAAATTTAGTATCGTGGCCTAGTTTCAGTCTCAAAAATATCGTATATATTGAGGTAGACAGATTTTTTTTATAAATAGTTAACAACATATTTTTTAATATCAGTGATACTTATTACCTACTTATCTCCCCAGTAAACAAAATGTATGAATTATGAGTAAACTTAAAAGTCACAATCACAGGCTTCCTTTCGTTAACTATAATATTTCTTAGCAATTAACCTTGAGTTTAGTACTTTCAAATTAATAAATTTTAAGCAATTAACAATATTTAAAAATTAGCTTTTTAAGTAACAAAATTATAATTTGAACGTAATATTCAGTCTTTCTCTAATTAATCACAAAGACTATCACATCACTAAATATTCTACTTTTCATAAACATTTACGGGTTTCTTAAATTTGTATAATACTGTTCCACTCTTGACTATTAGGTTAGTAACTGGCAGTTTCTGTAAGACATCTTCGTAAGGCACGTCAGCGATATCATTCTCATTTATTTGAAATTCTGTGCCATTATCATTGCATACTTTAAGGAATGTAACTGTCAGCTCTCCATCTTCATCGTCATATTTGGAGCAAATCGCGGCGTATCTATATTCTTTTCTATTCATAATTAACTTGATTAGAACATAATCTCCACTGCCATAGCACGTTTTAGACTTTTCCTGCGCATCCTGGCTTATGCTTGCTAATGGCACATCATCTTCGTAATCCGTGAAAACATCTTGAACTTTAAGCCGCTTTGCATCGCTTTTGTACGTTATAGTCCCTAACTTATAATGATTACATCCAACATTATCACAGAAGCAACTTAGTGACTTCAAAACAAGTTTATTCGGGTTATAAATATTACCCGAGACTTGGTGCACTAACAGAGTGCCTTTAAATGGTTTCTGCTCTTTCTCATGCTCCTTGATCATTTTGTTGACTGTTTCTATTTCAGCATCTTCGATAACAGAAATTTGTATATTTGGACACCTTTCTCGGAATACAGCCACAAGGTCGTATAAGTTTGTAATGTCACCTTTCTGAGCTATGAGTTGGTCCGCACTACATTTGCAAGTCGCTCCTATCCCACCTGGGGCACCTTTACCATGTCCCGCCTCATGGAAATTCCACGTGTAATTCATAGTGACTGGATAGAACTCCTGGATTCTGCACCCCAAAATATAAAACATAGTTTTATTTCGATATTGTCACTCAAGAAATGCAGGTTTTCTACTGAGAGAGGCAAAGCTCTAAGCACAGGGTGCAAATGTGCCGAAATAGCGCCGGCGTTAAACGTTTTTTGGCCTGTTCAGACTTTTTTTGCGAGTTCCTCTTTGGACAGTAATGTTTTCTTTCTAGGCCCCATATTCTACAACAAATACACAGATTTAATGATTAAAACCATTCATTACGCAGTATAACCGTCAGTCCCTAGGTGTGACGTCAGTCCCTAGTTACTTTTACGACGAGGGCCTGACGGTCTAGGGACTGACGAATCAAAGCAAAATCAAACATAACCTATGATTTAAAGTAAACATCAAAACCAGCAGGTGATCAAAATAACAAGGCAGACAAAGCTCAAATCAACAATAAGTAATGACAACAATTATTAATTAACTATCTTTGAAACGACTTACCTAGGGCCTGAGAGTTTGACTGGCACAGCGCGTGTTTCCGTAACAAAGTCGGCGACCGCACTAAAAACAAAATGATGGGCGGGGCATAGGTCGTGTTTACAACTAACTTCATATGGATACTTTCGCTTGAGTATGTTTTGATAAACGCCATTAGCTTAGTTGCCGTGCATTTTTGAATTTCGCACATAGCTAGGGACTGATATTTTTTAACGCTTACACTTTTTGACTTGAAATAATTTCATAAAAAATATTGTTATTAATAATTAAATCACAATGAAAAGGTTAGTAATGTAATATTAAACGTGTTTAAGTGACTTAAATCAAAATATTATATGTAGAATTAGACTGACAATGAAATGCTTGCTAAATTTGGGAGATCTTACATGGCTAGGGACTGATATTTGGAGTAGAAAGAAGCGATTTTCGGAAATAAATAATATTGTGATGTACATCAATATGAGTGACCTAATTACATGGACTTTATAATATCGCCTAGTAGTTGCAAATAATGGATAAAATATATGTAAATATGTGAAAATTGCTGCTAACATCAAGTTAACCAAATTTTAAAGATCCACCCAAATATGTTTTTTTGATATACTTACCTACTTAAATAAAAAATAAAATAAAGTTGTTATTTTTAAAATAAAAATAAAATTGTTATTTTTAAAATAAACATAAAATTCTTATTATTAAAATAAAAATAAGATTCTTATTTTTAAAATAAAAATAAAACTGTTATTTTTAAAATAAACATAAAATTGTTATTTTTAAAATAAAAATAAAACTGTTATTTTTAAAATAAACAAAATTGTTATTTTTAAAATAATAATAAAACTGTTATTTTTAAAATAAAAATAAAACTGTTATTTTTAAAATAAACATAAAATTGTTATTAATAAAATAAAAATAAAATTCTTATTTTTAAAATAAAATTCTTATTTTTAAAATAAAAATAAAATTCTTATTTTTAAAATAAAAATAAAATTCTTATTTTTAAAATAAAAATAAAATTCTTATTTTTAAAATAAAAATAAAATTCTTATTTTTAAAATAAAAATAAAATTCTTATTTTTAAAATAAAAATAAAACTGTTATTTTTAAAATAAAAATAAAACTGTTATTTTTAAAATAAAAATAAAATTGTTAGTTTTAAAATAAAAATAAAATTCTTATTTTTAAAATAAAAATAAAATTCTTATTTTTAAAATAAAAATAAAACTGTTATTTTTAAAATAAAAATAAAATTCTCATTTTTAAAATAAAAATAAAATTGTTATTTTTAAAATAAAAATAAAACTGTTATTTAAAATAAAAATAAAATTCTTATTTTTAAAATAAAAATAAAATTCTTATTTTTAAAATAAAAATAAAATTGTTATTTTTAAAATAAAAATAATATTTTATAACCTGAGGTTGTATGCCTTCAGATGCAGATAAGGCTCGAAAACATGGAATGGAAGACTACATCCAAGCAGATCCTTGCACATTCGATCACCATCAGCTCTTCTGCACATTGCAATCGCTTACTTTAAAGTATCGACTTCAGGACCCTTACTGTTCTTTGGTAAGCTGAATCAAATTGCTTTTCCCAATCATAAATTTTGGTTCAGTAGTAATTTAACTAAAATAAAATCTTTCTATGTCCGTTTTATATTTTTTTGATGACATGATTCTCACATTTTTTTTATTTTCAGGGTTGGTTCTCTCCTGGACAAGTATTTGTGCTGGACGAATATTGCGCTAGGTACGGCGTTCGTGGCTGTTTCCGTCACCTGTGCTATTTGTCTGATCTTCTTGATGTAGCCGAGAGTGGTGCTCAAACCGTAGACCCTACTCTTATGCATTATTCCTTCGCATTTTGTGCAAGCCATGTCCATGGAAATAGGTGAGTAAAACATCAATTAAAATCGACGATTAAAATAACAAAATTTTAAAACGTGAAGTTGAAAAAAATTGAATTTTTCTTTCCTGATAAATACGAATATTTACTACAAAAAGACAATTTTTTCCCATAATAAGTAATAGGTAAAATTCTATAATAACTATAATATGTTAAATTATTGTGCTGTATATTTTCTGAATTTCGTCAAGCGTTTGATTCAATGTTTCAATAAAATAAAAATCACGTAGTAACGAATAGACTACAAAATACAACTTTTTCTTTCGATTTGTCTTACTATAAGCAATATATAGGCTATAGAACGAAAACAGGTTGGTAATATAGCAATAGAAATTTAGATTTCTGTTAAGTCAGAATTGGTGTCCCTCTAGGCAACATTCTATGCCCTTTTCTATGTGTAACTTACAATGGTAGCTGAATGAATTCTTAGACTCAAACTGTGATTGATTATTAAATATTATTCTATTTTTGTCTTTTGCATTGATTTAATTTAATATAAAAATCTACTATTTATAATTTTCATCTGCTCAAATAATTTATTTTCTCTAAATAATTAAATATTCTTCAAAAAAAAACCAGACATTACTACAGTAACCAATCACAGTTAGCCCCGTATTAATTACACACTCGTCCATAACTGCCTCACGTTGATTGTTGCTTTCTATAAAGTCTATTAGATGTACAAGAACTTTCTCAATATCTACTGCAACTAACCTTATATGTGTATGTGCTTTCTTAACAGAACTATATAACTATATGCCTGCTGTTCCTTTATACTAATATTTCTGTTTTCGGATTGCTGGAGATAGCAGCTATCATTTTAAATGCTCATAAATTCAACTCATGTCAAAAACAAGAAACTGCACTAATGTAATGCAAAAAATAATTCTAATTATTTTAGTGGAAAACACTTACAAAGAAATTAATTTGAAACTAATTATTCTGATTAATTAATTGATGTACGGTGCAATCAGAAAAGATTTAATTCAGATTTCACAAAAGATGTCATAAAACATGATAATGATAAAACTCATAAAACTACTTGTCATTTTTTTTAGTTATAAAGAAAATGATGTAAGTACCATATTATACTATGTGTGTAACTTTTTAATTCAAATTCAAATCATTTATTTAAAAAAATGTGAACCAGTTCTTATTAATTTGAATATGCAACCTCGTGTATTTTAGTGCCACGTCTGGCGTGTAAAATCGACATAACATACAATATCTTCTTACTTAACTACAAAAATATATAAAACAATAAATATTTTTTTTAAATTATCGTAATTAATTGTAAAATATAATTAAATGTCAATGTATTCCCTGATATTATAGAAACATTGGTCTAGTAGTCAAAAATATGTGGGTCTTTGTAAAAACAGATGGATCTTTGTAAGTGAATTAACATTGCTATTCTTGATGCAAAGACAGGACGTTACGGTTATATAAACGGATAAAGAAAGAGGCGAGTAAAGTTGAAAGATTTATCAACATTTTTCCTTTTCAAACATATACAAATAATATATTAACAAAGAATTATATTAATTATAACAATAATATATTAATAATATTGACAAAGAAGAGCATTACATTGAATATTACTGTCAATTGATTAACACTAAACAAAGCTGCTGTCTTGAGAATCCTCCCTAATCCCGCTTGTGCCCTACTAGAGTAAGCCCCACGGTGGAAGTGGTTCACAGTACCGCGACGTTACCTGGCAGGCCTGACGGAGTGGGCAGCATCACGGTTCAAGAGAAAGAGAAGTTCGCAGAGATCAAGGACAGACTCAAGGCCCTGCTTCAGCATCAGATCACCAACTTTAGATATGCATTCCCGTTTGGAAGGCCAGAGGGGGCGCTTAAGGTAAACTTTATATCATATATTTTACTAGCTGGTGCCCGTGACTTCGACCGCGTTGAACGATGAAAGGTATGTCCTTTCTGGTGTCCCAGACAACGTGTATGCAAAAATTTCATGGTGATCGGTTCAGTAGTTTTTGCGTGAAACAGTTATAAACATCCATACATCGAAATATACTTTCGCATTTATAATATTAGTAAGAATTTTTTATTATATACCATACTAGCTGGTGCCCGCAGGCTTCGTTCGCGTTGAAAATTAAAAAATACATAACCAACATAACGTGCATTGGTATTACACTTTTACATTTTTGCCAGGCATTAGTTTTTTATATTTATTTTAGATGATCCCACGGGGACAGTACTTTTTTTCTGTACGAAAGGTACCCTATGTCCTTTCCTGTATCCCTGACAACGTGTATGCAAAATTTCATTATGTTCGGTTAAGTAGTTAAGGCGTTAAAATGTAACAAACAGAGTTACTTTCACATCTATACTAATATTATAGAGGAAAGATTTGTTTGTTTGTTTGTATTGAATAGGCTCCGAAACTACTGGACCGATTTGTAAAATTCTTTCACTGTTGGGAAGCTATATTATCAGCGAATAACATAGGCTATATTTTATAAAGTTACGCGTGCGAAGCCGCGTGCAACAGCTAGTTTATTATATTAGTATGGACGGATTATTTATACTCGTACACTATTAACTCATGTAACACTGATACAATGTCTCAATATTTTTTGTTAGACAGCTGACATGTTTTAAATTAAAACACACATGGAAGCGAATTCTAAAAGAAAAATGAACAAAAGGCGAAACCTTTTTACAGGCAACCCTGTCACTGTTGGAGCGCGTGCTGATGAAGGATGTGGTAACACCAGTGGCGCCGGAGGAAGTTCGCACCTTGATACAAAGTAGTCTGGAGAATGCGGCGCTGCTCAACTACACACAGCTCAGTCAGAAAGCTAATATTGAAGGTACGAATTTATACCTACTTATTCTTTCTTAAAGCTCAGAAAACTTGTCCCAGTTTTGAGTCAAAGGCAGAGCATCAGAACACTATTCTAGAACGTGTCATTAAAAACTTTGGTTTTGTATTACATTAAAAAAATCCGACCTTTACATAAAAAAGAACTATACTGTATAGTTTTGTAACATTTTAAAAGCAACGAAGTTGATACAAATGACAAGTGAGTAAAAGAAGCTAAATGGCTGGTAAGAAAAAGTGGTAAATTTATAAACAATTCAATTACAGAGGACCTAAGAGGTGAGACGATGGTAACACCGGCAAAGAAATTAGAAGACCTCATACATTTAGCGGAGCTTTGCGTAGACTTGTTGCAACAGAATGAAGAACATTATGCGGAGGTAACAAGTTGTTAAACAATATCCTTTTTAACCGAAAGTAAAAACTAAAGCGAACTTGTGAAGTGTACAAATATTGAAGATTCTTAATTAAAAAATTATGAAAATGGCGCAGAGAATTTTAATGTTGCAAGTAATGCAAATAGTTGATTTTATGCACACTTCGTATAGTTTGTTTAAAGTGTTTATGTCCATTATGAGTGTTGTAATTCCAAGGTAAAACCTTTTAAGGTAGATGCTAGCAACCCTTACATTGAAAATTCCTTTGAAATCCCTGATATTGCAATTGTCAAAAATAAATCAAAAATAGATGATATTCCTTAAAATGTTTTACATAATATTTATTTAATGGATTTAGCACCCTACTCTCCTGTCGCTATTAGAATGGGGAATGAAGAGGCATTTGTGTTTGATACGTTGAGGTGAATATTTACAATAGAAATCTTCATCTCAATTGCAGCACACAACGAATGGATACTTTCAATAGCGAATAATATCAGTTTAATTAATTTTGGAAAAAAAATTTAGCAGTCGCGGGACAGAAAGTTCAATAAACATTTGGAGATTCCGCTAAAATGTTGGCCAAAGTTTGGCCAATAGTTGGTCTCAACCGCCGCAAATGATGTTTCATATAAAAAAAAATTCGTTGTTTGCCATAATTTAGACAAAGGTGTTATGTTTTCCAAATTTTATATATTTTATGTGGCTTCGTCTTTAAGCGAAACAACACGTGTTTTATAAAATTAAAGTTTATCATTATTTTCAAAATAACCACTTGCGTAATTGTTCAAATTAGTGATTCCAAAAATTTATTAGCTTCGGACGGTTGAATTTTTTTAAAATATATTTTTAATTGATTCATTTTTTAATAAATATAAATTACTAAGCCAAAAAGACATTAATTTATTCGGAATATATCTAAATTGATATGGACTTTTTATATTTTTGCATCATCTTTACAATTTCAACGAATTGTTTAAACCCAAATTTAGTTATATGTTTTTTCTGCACTAAATTGCTTATTAAAAATTGATCGTAGAAAGAAAATATTTAATAGACATTATGAAATTTATAGTTTTTAACACGAAATTAGAATAATTTTGATAATAATTAGAAGTTTAAATTGAAAAAAGGTTTGGTAAAGATTCCGCAGGAAATTTATTTTATTTTAATAAAACTTAATCCTGCCTGCCTTAAAGTAATTCTGTACTCAACAAAAAATATTCCCAAATTAATGTCTTTGTAAAATTTGAATTTTGGCCATATTTGTCCATTTTTATATTCGCCTATTTAATTCGTGGTTTTAAAATATTTGACAAAAAGTGGTTTAAATTAATAAAGAGATGATTATTGTACATATTGTTCCAATATGTTTCACGTGTTGTCGCTTAACGACATCGATGTCAGCAACATACTCTTATAATTTATTATTATATATCCCACTTCTATCTTGTCTTTTATTTCTCCGCAGGTTTATAACACAAAACCGGACTCTAGCGGTCAACCAAATGTAACTACTCATAATAATAATAATAATAATAATTTACTTGATTGCTCGGCTGATCGAATCACTCGAACGTCTTCACTCGATCTTGATCATACTTCACTTGATTTGATCACAGATTTTTAAGGAGTAGACTTCCTTGTCAATATAGTGACACACGCTTGAGCAAACTTAGTTACTTCAATAGTACGAGTTACTTGCATGAGTTTCGTATAGACGATTTTTTATAGTCTGCGTTTGAGTTTCGAAACTTTTCATTCCGGGCTCACAGCAAAATTTATTTCTCAATTCTATCGAGGCAAATGTACAATTGGCAGGATTTTCTTCGTAGCGTCTGAAATGAAAAGTGTTATTTGATTCCTAACAGTCTACTCCAATGTTCCAATCTCACATTTAATGACGACTATTACTTTTCCTTATTACATGATGACATTTAGGAAACTACACACGAAAGCACTTTACAAATATATCGCTTGTAGAACGTTGTTCTTTGTTTATATACTATACGCTTGCATTTGCTAGAGATACATTATCTTTTATATATAAAATAGTTGAATATACATATAGAACATCAACCACTTTGGACATTGCACATTTTTTTATTTGGAGGGGGCATAAATGTAGAGTTGTGGTTATTGTTTTGAATTAGGCACATGGCTAATATCAGATCTTGGTTAAACTTTGTTAGCTTTATAACAACGTTTACTATTATCCATATTGTCTATCCAATATTTTTAAAATTAATCGCGAATCAAATCGACTATTTTTTGTCCGCACGGACAATAATAGAAATTATTGGACAGTTTTAAAGTAGGACCAACTAACTACATATATTGCCGATGTGATACCAACTAGCTCAGAAGTAGACGACCGCCATTTTATTTTATTCATACTGTCAATTCTATTCTGAATTAACGAATATTTTCAATATTTATAATTTATTATTGAGAGTATTGCATAGTCAGTACTTTTTTTCATAGTATAGAACTCTCAAGTTATAGGAAAAGTGTCGCCGAAATAGCAATGGAAGGCCTCGTTTGTTCTAAAAGTCTGTCTTTTAAATTTAATAGTACCTAGCCTGGAAAAACAACTATTATGGAATCTTCTATTATCTAATTGAAAAGCCTTAAAATAATTCATGTCAAAATTTATCTTCAGGTACCAAATTGGTGTTAATAGATAATTATGTCAATACTAATCCAAATTATTTAGGTGATGGAATAAATCTTTAATAGTTTTTATCAAATTACTTTTTTAGCCTTTCAGCATACTCAAAATATTGTGACTCTTATGTCTGTGTGTGTTAAAGACTAATTCGACTGTTTATTTTAGCTATCTACTAAGTACGTACTTCATAAAAAAAATCATAATTTTTTTTGAAATTTAAAATATTTAAAAAAACAATTATAATTTGTTAATTGAACCACACTAAAGACTTTGTGTGAACATTATTTCAATAAAATTCCGTTAGTACTTATGAATTTATACCCTCTCTTATATTCTATCGTACACTCTTATCGTATATTAGACTTCTTCACACAGAAATCAGTCTTTGATAGTCAACTTACTAAACAATTATCTTACTAAACAAATTATACCATATATACTATATACTATATACTATATACTATATACTATATACTATATACTATATACTATGTACTATGTACTATGTACTATGTACTATGTACTATATACTATATACTATATTGTATTATATGATTTTATATAAAGGATAGGGTAGGGTAGGCAGAGCACCAGCACCATGGTCTTGCTAGCATCCTTAGGCGACGGTAACCACCCACCATCAAGTGGACCGTCAACTGTCAAAAAAAAAATTATAATAATAAAAAAATTGAAATTTATTTTTGCATTTAATAAGATATAATATTAAGTATAAAACTATCAAAGCGTGATTTCTATTCATAACACAAATCACAATGAATTATCCATTTAATTCATAGAAACACATTATTTAGTTATACTTATTTATACCTAATTTTTAAAATGCATGGTGTACTTTCAATTTTATAATTAACTCTATAATTTAAAAGTAAGTATTATTTTTATTCTTAATTTCGGTGAGTAGTTATCAAAATATTTGCGAAATATTGGTATTTGTTGACAATACTAGAATTCCGAAAATAATTTGATACTTGATGTAAATTTTCTATCGAAAATATAATTTTTCCACTTAAATAATTTGATCGTATATATAAAAAATTAAATATGACTGTATCATAATATTCCTTCTATAAATAAGGTATTTAATTTGTATACAGAGAATTTGAGATTCTAAAAATGTCAGATAAGTAGAACTCGTCATGTACCTTTTACCTTTTACTGCGGTTCTTAAAATGTTGTTCATACATTTCTTGTACAGTTAAATAATACAATAATTGTTTCAACCTTCCCGGAATACATTTTGCAATTTTCACTATAACTTTGCAATGAATATTGCTGCAAAATTCAATTATTGCATCCCATTACCGTTTACAAGTATAGGTACCCTAAGGATTTCCTATATAAATGATAGTTAGCGACAACTACTTATATTTTCGATGTTAAAAAATAATAAACGAATCATCATATATTATAATATATGACTAAGTTGAACGAAATGTCTGACTGTGTCTGTCATTAAATTAAAAACTATTATTTTGCATCAACGGCTAGAATCTAACCCGATAACGTAACCTGAAAATGTTATTAAAAATTTTAACGGTGCTCAAAATAAATTGAAAAGTGAAAATTTATAATATTAACAGGTGTTGTCTAACATTGTTGTATCCAGGCTTTCGCGTGGTTTTCCGAACTCCTTGTGGAACATGCGGAGATTTTCTGGGCGTTGTTCGCTGTCGACATGGACCGCGTATTGTCTGAACAACCTCCGGACACTTGGGACTCTTTCCCACTGTTCCAGATCTTGAACGACTACCTGAGGACTGATGGTGAGTTGTGTTTCTTAAGATAACTAAGCCACCATAAGCAACGACATGTCATTAATATATAAAAATTCTTAAACCATTTATCAATTCTCTTCGAAAAGTACTGCTTGATAGTCGTTTTAGAGTTTTAGTTTTGTTAATTATATAGTACTATTATATAGTACGACACGTTTGGTCTAGTGGCTAGTAACCCTAGCTATTAACCAATATTAGGTTGGTGTTAACACTACTACAAATATTATAAATGCGAAAGTTTTCTGAGGATGGATGTTTGTTACTCTTTAAAACATATTAACATAGGATTCCTGAGCGACTAGGCGCCACTGTCGCAATGGCGACAAATATACAAAATATTTTAAAACCAGTATTAGCGTGTATATTTAAGACACGTTTGGTCTAGTGGCTAGTAACCCTAGCTATTAAACAAACGGTCGCGGGTTCGAATCCCGCTAGGGGCAAATGTTTATGTGTTAACATTTACATTTTGTACCTGAGTCATGGATGTTTTATATTTATAATATGTATGTATTTACAAAAAAAAAGTAATCTATGTATTATATCAACTGTCTGGTATCCATAATACAAGCATTAGTTGCTTACTGTGGAACTAGATGGTGCTGTGTGGAATGTGTGATGATGATGATGATATATATGTATACTACTATTATGCTATTATTCTTTTGTTATGTTTTGTATAGTTTGGTTTTTTGATTTTTCTTTATTAGTTTTATTTTGTAAAATTTCGTCTTTTGTGTTCGTTTTTAATACGTTAGCAATATTATAAAGTGGAGTATACAATATTATAAAAGATTGTTTAAATGTGATTAAGTGTATGGATTGTTATATACTGTGTTGGCTTCCTAATAAATAAATAAATATATATATAATTAAAATATTAATCGTCATTGACGAGTGACTCGTTCTGTTGTTCTTGAAATATGTGTTTGACGTCAATATTTAATTAAAAAGTTTGGATTGTTAGCTATATAATTTTGAATTGGGACAAAAATGGGCGTTTTAAGTTTTTCTGTCGATTTTTTCTCTTCTTTTTAATGAATGTTTCATAAATATAATAATTTAGATAGTTTTAGATTAATTAAAAAATAAATAAATATCTTCACACATTCCACAAAGCACCATCTAGTTCCACAGTAAGCAACTAATGCTTGTATTATGGATTACAGACAGTTGATATACTACATAGATTTATTAATTTTATATATTAGAATATACTGTAAATATTTATTATAATATACTTTTTTGGGCTTCAAACCTCATTTATTGGTTGTAATGTGTGAATTTCAGAAAATTTGAAAGGCGGCAGATTCCATGAACATTTGAGAGAGACATTTGCACCGTTGGTCGTTCGTTATGTGGATCTGATGGAGTCTTCCATAGCTCAGTCTCTGCACAAGGGATTTGAGAAGGAGCGTTGGGAAATAAAAGGGTAAATTAAACTTTACTCTACTATTTCTTAGTTTGTTTATTGACGACTTGTAAAAGTTTGTTTTGTGTTATATAGGTTTTCAGTGAAACGGTTGCAATCAATTATGACCTTTATATAACAACGAATATTTTCACATGATTGATCAATTTTGCATGCAACGCCATGTTGGTTGCAAATGCGTTACTTGTACTAACCCTAATGGAATTTTTTTTAATGTGGCCTAACTGAAGGGTTTGCAAACTGCCACCAGAGAGGCTGCCAACAAAAATTAAGTTATATTACCTTATTATATTATTGTGTCTATTACTAATCTATAGGTATCTATACTAATATTATAAATGCGAAAGTATGTTTGGATGTATGGATGTTTTGTACACTCTTTCATGCAAAAACTACTGAATCGATCACGATGAAATTTTTCATACACTTTGTCTGGGACACCAGAAAGGGGCATAGGGTACCTTTTATCGTACAACGCGGACGAAGTCGCGGGCACCGGCTAGTAAATATAATAAAATGATAGATCGTACATGATACATCGCATTGGGCACTACTGTAATGTGTTTTGTTAACAGCAACGGGTGTGCGACGAGTGAAGAGTTGTTCTGGAAGTTGGACGCGTTGCAATGCTTCATCAGAGACCTGCATTGGCCCGAGCCCGAGTTCAGGTCTCATCTGGAGCAAAGGCTCAAGCTGATGGCCAGCGACATGATGGAGACCTGCATTCAGAAGACGGAATCTTCCTTCCAGGTGACATCGTCTTTCCTATAGATATATCTCTTTTTTTTTACTCATTCTAAGTGATTACTTTCGATAAGTATAAGAAAGTGTCCATATAATCTTTACATAAAATAAAACAAAGAAGCCTCCCGCAGTCTGTCCATCTGTATGTGCGCTTAGATCTTTTAAACTACGCAATGGATTTTAATGAGGTTTTCACTAATGGAAAGAGCGTTAAATGAGGAAGGTTTTATACATATGTATATAACTAGCTGGTGCCCGCGACTTCGTCCGCGTTGAAAAAGGTGGCGGTGCCACGCGACAGTGGCTCCCAATTCTTTATATTTTTGGATGACAACTCGGGAACTGTACTTTTTTCTGGATGAAATGTACCCTATGTCCTTTCGTTTAATGCAAAATTTCATGATGATCGGTTGAATAGTTAAGGCGTGAAAAGGTAGCAGACAGACAGACAGACAGAGCTATGGATTTGCAAAAAAAAATCTGTGCGAAGCCGGGGCGGCCCGCTAGTATTGTAATATATACAAACTTGTCGGATTTCAGTCTTGGCTGAAGAAGAGCGTGACCTTCATGTCAACAGACTACATTCTTCCAGCAGAGACTTGCGCTATGGTCAATGTGGCCTTAGACGCCAAAAACCAAGCTCTCAAACTTTGCTCAGTGGAAGGAGTCGATATTGTGAGTAAACTTACCTTTTTACGCCTAACGCAAAAACAGGGTGTTATAACTTTGACTTGTGTATTTGTGTGTCTATGGAATCGGATGGACTGATTTTGGTGCGATTTTTTTCTTTTGTTTGAAAGCTGATATGATCGAGATGGTTGTTAGCATAGAGTAAATAGTACTTAACCAGTATTAAGTACTATTTAATTTATAATGAACTAGCTGTTGCACGCGGCTTCGCCCGCGTAACTTTATAAAATACTTTACTCGCTGATAATATAACTTAACAACAATGAAAGAATTTTTGAAATCGGTTCGGTTCAGTGTATATCTGTGTGTCTGTCTATGGAATCGGATGGACTGATTTTGGTGTGATTTTTTTCTTTTGTTTAAAAGCTGATATGATCGAGATGGTTGTTAGCATAGAGTAAATAGTACTTAACCAGTATTAAGTACTATTTAATTTATAATGAACTAGCTGTTGCACGCGGCTTCGCCCGCGTAACTTTATAAAATACTTTACTCGCTGATAATATAACTTAACAACAATGAAAGAATTTTTGAAATCGGTTCGGTTCAGTGTATATCTGTGTGTCTGTCTATGGAATCGGATGGACTGATTTTGGTGTGATTTTTTTCTTTTGTTTAAAAGCTGATATGATCGAGATGGTTGTTAGCATAGAGTAAATAGTACTTAACCAGTATTAAGTACTATTTAATTTATAATGAACTAGCTGTTGCACGCGGCTTCGCCCGCGTAACTTTATAAAATACTTTACTCGCTGATAATATAACTTAACAACAATGAAAGAATTTTTGAAATCGGTTCGGTTCAGTGTATATCTGTGTGTCTGTCTATGGAATCGGATGGACTGATTTTGGTGCGATTTTTTTCTTTTGTTTGAAAGCTGATATGATCGAGATGGTTGTTAGCATAGAGTAAATAGTATTTAACCAGTATTAAATACTATTTACTCTATGTTGTTAGCTATACTTTATGAAGATCTATTAAGGTGTTCGAAGATGAAAAATCCATTTCCTAGTTGACTAAGGGATTTCACTAACTTCCACAATTCGATTGATGTGATTTTTTTTTATACTGTTAGATACTGTCTGTGGTGATATTTTCATGAAATGGTAACCTTGATCTGATGCTGCAGTAGTATGCGGGACAACCAACTCCTCGTCAAGAGGAAGTGGACTAAAAAAAAACCAATTTTTGCGCAAAAAATATTCTAATTTATTGTTTTTATTTATTTTTATAATATAAATTTTCATATTTTTTTTTTTTAACTCTTCGCAAAGATGAATGACGTAAGTGTTGGTGTGCTCCAAAAAATGTATATATATATTTTATATTTACAATACATAACTTTGTGCTAAAAGCTCAAAGTCTCAAACTTTGACTGCTTGTAACTTCGGCAATAATAGGTGTTTTGAAATAACTCAAAAAGTGCTCAACATGTTTACACCAATAGATATGTTAAGGGTAACAAAATGAAGTGTTGAATGAATGCTTCCTCATTAAATGAGTGACATAGTATAAAATGCTAGTTATAATGCTACAGGGTGTTTTTGTGTTCGCAATACTAGGTAGTGTAATAAAAAAGATATTGTAGGCAAAGACAATTCCTTCACTGAACATTTCCAGTACCAGTATCACGCAAAAATGGATGCTCAAATCGAGGCGTGCCTCCAAGCGATGGCGACCGGAATGACGTCACGCTTGTCAGCCGTGCTTGATGCTACGCTCGCTAAAATTGCCAGATTCGACGAGGGCAGGTATGTCTGTCTGTTCACATTTTCAATCAATTTCAATGACCTTCAAGGTTACCTCCACTGTCAGTTTGTTTTGTTTTGTTTTGTATAGTTTGGTTTTTTTTTTGATTTTTCTTTATTAGTTTTATATTGTAAAATGTCGTCTTTTGTGTTCGTTTTTAATAAGTTAGCAATATTATAAAGTGGAGTATACAATGTTATAAAAGATTGTTTAAATGTGATTAAGTGTATTGATTGTTGTGTAGTACTGTGTTGGCTTCCTAATAAATAAATAAAAAAATCAGGTTAATCTCGGGAACTACTGATTCGAATTGAAAAATTCTTTTTGTGTTAAATAGTCCATTTCTCGAGAAAGGCTTTAAAAGGCTATATAACATTTTGAACGCGGACGAAGTCGATGGCACCAGCTAGTTATAAAATAAAGTGGGTGTCCGTCCGCCTGTGTCTGTTTCTCCTCTAACTTCTTCTAAATCATCAGACGGATTTTGATGCGGTTTTCACTAATGGAAAGAGCGATAAGCTGTGTCTATGAAATTGTTTATTTATTTATTTTGTTTCCAGTCTTATCGGGTCAATTTTGACAATTGCGAACGTTTCGGGCTCCGGGAAGGATATCGGACAGGGTTATGTTAACTTTATGAGAAATTCTATGGACCAAATCAGATCGAAGGTGTGTGAGTTTAATTTTCAATCAATTATTTCTTTTACACAAAATGAACAGCATTTCTAGCCAAGTAATCAGTTCTCTTACCTGTTTAAATAAATACGTTTTTCCCCTATAAAAATAATTAAATAAATATTCAGAGTATAAGGGTTGTTGAAAAATGTTTGGTTCCTTTGGGTAAGAAGTTGCGGGCGCCAATTAATTAATATGTCAATAATGTAGAAGTATCAAATGTATATGAAAATAAAAATAATGTCAATATGTTTAGGTGACTGACGAGCTGTGGATCCTGCAGCTGTTCGAGAACTGGTACGGCATCCAGGTGAACTCCATCAACCTCTGGCTGCAGGAGAGACCTGCTTTACACCCTCAGCAGGTCGCGTGTCTCTCCGTCGTGCTCAAGGTAACTTTTACCTTTGCATTCGCATCCGCATCCGCAAGTGCGGAACTTCCGCATCCGCATGTGCGGAACTTCCGCATCCGCATCCGCATGTGCGGAACTTCCGCATCCGCATCCGCAAGTGCGGAACTTCCGCATCCGCATCCGCAAGTGCGGAACTTCCTTATCCGCATCCGCAAATGCGGAACTTCCGCATCTATTTAGACATCCGCTACCGTGTCCGCTTCCACAATAATAATCAATGCGGATCTTTTGCGGATGCGGATATGAAGTTAGTCCTAAATACTTATGGCAGATTTCTCGATTCTGGATTATGTAATTGTTACATAATCCAGAATACATAACAATTATGAAATTATTAGTTTTTTTTTTTTATAATATTTATTTAATTATTAATACTTACAATATAATGTTACATTTAATTTAAAATTGGTGTAAACACAAACTCACTAGAATTTGACCGCACATATATATACAGGCTGATATTATATTTGCAGAGAAAACTTCTTTAGGCACTTTGGGCACTTTTAGTAACGAGTGAACTAGTATTAGTGAACTAGCGTGAGACCGTTTATTGCAAACACATTAACGTTTGACTGTTTCTTTTGCAGAAAATGTACAGCGATTTCGAGCTGCAAGGCGTCATCGATGATAAGCTCAACTCGAAGTGGTATCAAGCTGTCGCAGCGAGAATGCACACAGAAGAAGCTACCTGCAGTTTGCTACTGGCTCAGCAGGACACGGGGTAATCATACTCTCTCTCTCCCCCTCTCTCTCCTTCCCTGTCACTCTCTTCCTCTCCCTTTCCGTCTCTATCTCTCTGATAGAGGTCTCTGATGAGAGGTTGATCTCTCTCTCTCGCTCGCTCTCTCGCTCTCTCTTTCGCTTTCTCGCTCTCTCTCTCTCCGATCATCACAGCGGTAAATGTTGGAATGCTGCCACTATGGTTACAGCAATTTTATGACACTATATAACATGTCAGTGTTTTGTCTGGTCACGTTCTTCTAATTGAGATAATGTTTCATGTATGTAAATAGTATAATTATAATTGACGCCCATCAATAAAGATGTTAAGACTTTATAATATTTCTATACTTGTTCTGTGATAATCCATACTATCCATACTATACTAATATTATAAATGTAAAAGTAACTCTCTCTGTCTGTCTTTTATCTTTTCACGCCTTAATTACTCGACCGATCATCGTGAATTTTTGCATACACGTTGTCCCGAGGGATATTTAAAATTTAAAAAAAAAAAACTAACGTCTGCCAAAAGTATAATAGCAATAAAGATGTCATGCGTTTTTGTAGCGTATGTGTATATATATATTTTAATTTTCAACGCGGACGAAGTCGCGGGCACCAGCTAGTACCTATAGCTATTATCATTAGTTAACCAGCTGTGTCTAGAGAAGATTAATTTGTTTAACCTTAATTTTTGTTTAGCGGTGAGGACGGTGGATCTGAGGAAGGCTCCAGGGGAAAATCTAAGTTGGAGGCTCTCACGGAGGAAGCGAAGTTAGGGAATGTCACAGCTGTAGTTGGAAAGGTAAACTTTTTTTAACAGTCATCATGTAGTTATGGTATCTATGGTGTCTGTCTGTGTGTTTTATGTATCCCATAGATAGAAACTCGTGAGGATATATTGAAATAAATAAATCAAATTACAATTATTACAGTGATATCCTTTTCTTTATTGAGAATTTTAATAGATAATTTAAAAACTCTAGTTTCCTTTTTTAATTAATAAAGACTAAAAATGTTCATTGTTATAAAATATTTTTGTATGTTTTGATTATGTATGTTTATGTATGTTTTGATATATTGATTTTCTCTAATAGGTATAATATGTTTTGTTCTTTTCTATCGAACATATTATACCTAGGGTTTATTTTATATTTTGACTTTTTTCAGTAACAAATAAGATAAAAGTATTAGAAATTTATTTAAACTCATTTAACCTCCTTTAGTAAAACTTTCTAAAAAATGTTTATGTAGGGTAGAAGGTTAGGAAGACCGACTCTATGTATATACCAATAAATAAAGGTGGCGCTAGTGTAGCATTGGCGATTAAATTAGACAAAGATAGTTAGATAGAAGTAATATAAATAGACAAAGACAGATTGTGGCCACTTTAAGGCTCGAGTTCACCAACAGACGGTTATTTTTAAACAGCCGATTAAAATTTAAACAGCCGTTTAATAATATTTGGTTGATCACCATCGCTAAACTGCGGGTTAAACGCCCTAAACATCATATTAATCATTAAGTTAATCAGATATTTAGGGCGTTTCACCCGCATTTTAGCGATTTTGAACAAAAAAATATTATTAAACGGCTGTTTAAATTTTAAACAGCTGTTTAAAAATAACCGTCTGTTGGTGAAATCGAGCCTTAGAAGCCTTATTTTATTGTTGGAGAGGACCATTTTTTCAGTTTGATTGTTATTTATTATGAGTCGGTACTCTTCACCTCGCCTCCGGTACATTACAACCTAATTCCAAATTGTCTGAAATGTAAATGTCTGAAATGTATTGATGAATTTTAAATGGAATGAATCCCAAATAGACTGAATTTTAAATGGAATAAATCCCAAATAGACTAACTTTTAAATGGAATGAATCCCAAATAGACTAAATTTTAAATGTAATGAATCCCAAATAGACTGAATTTTAAATGGAATGAATCCCAAATAGACTGAATTTTAAATGGAATGAATCCCAAATAGACTGAATTTTAAATGGAATGAATCCCAAATAGACTGAATTTTAAATGGAATGAATCCCAAATAGACTAAATTTTAAATGGAATGAATCCCAAATAGACTAAATTTTAAATGTAATGAATCCCAAATAGACTAAATTTTAAATGGAATGAATCCCAAATAGACTAAATTTTAAATGTAATGAATCCCAAATAGACTAAATTTTAAATGGAATGAATCCCAAATAGACTAAATTTTAAATGTAATGAATCCCAAATAGACTGAATTTTAAATGGAATAAATCCCAAATAGACTGAATTTTAAATGGAATGAATCCCAAATAGACTGAATTTTAAATGGAATGAATCCTAAATCGACTGAATCTGAAATCGATTAAATCCCAAATAGTTTTGGAATTTAGTCAATTTAGAGATTATTAATATACTAAATCCCAATTCGACTGATTGCCAAATTGACTTAACTTTTAATTAATAATGTAAGCCGCACATTTCTTTAAATTTCATGTTAAAGTCGACGGTCCACTCCATGGTAGGTGGCAATTCGGATTTCAGTCATTCGACCAAATATTAAAATGTCTTATACATTTTAATATTGGGTCTATTTAGGAAAGGTCATTTGCATTTCACTCAATATGGGAAACTTAGAGATTAGGTTTGGGGATTTTTTGGGGACAATTTGGGATTAGGTTATAAAGATCCGAAAGCCTCACCTCTATCCTCCATAAAAACGTTAGACACTTTAATTACGGCTGTAATGAATTGCAGGTTGGCAACATTTTCGGACGCGGAATCGGGGAGTTATCAACGAAATTCGGCGGAGCGTCGTCTTGGTTCTAACGCTTGCCGATAACGATGTAATTAACAAAATACAAAAAAAAAAAAAAAAAACGATGTCTGTCATTGCATCACGCTTTGATTCAATGACAGAGAATGTTAAATTATTCTGTGATGACGATAAGAAACCGTTAATATTATTATTATTTTTTTGCATTCGAAAAAGTCTCCGCCATTTTGAGAATGTATTGCGACAAGATGGCGCGTCATATGTTTTGTCGGCCAGTTAACATAGCTTAGTGTGATTAAAAAATTAGTACTTAAATAAAAAAAAAAAAAACGAGGTCTAGATTTTATTTTATAAGAAGCTTTATGAGATGTACAGTTAGGAACATTAAACGTTTATTAACGCATGTATTACGTATAATAAGAGTAGTATTTGATAATACGGTTGATAATAATAATAATAAAAAATATATACAAAATTGCATACTTAGACACAATGCTACAATATGAAAACATATCGCTTGACAAAATAATTTATGTGTTAATATTAATCCAAATGTATGTATGTATGTATGTATCTAAGTTATTATTATATTTACAAGCGTATAATTTAAAAAAAGGAACAAAATGTATTAAATTGTTTATTGGTGGAGGGGGGTAGAATGAAAATGACAAGGGCTTAATCCTCTTGAAATAGTTTCGATGACCGTTTTTCTGATTTATTTGCCTATTTCGCGTAAAACCCATTTATAAATGCAACTCTTTCTATACTTACCTACTTCTTCAGAACGCAGTATTTTTCTAAATATCGAAATCAATTTTTGAAATCATTTAATTGTACTATCTCTAATCTCGTGTTTACCTCGAAAACTTTTTCAATGCACTCCCTATAAAAGAAAAGGAAACAGCGTGACGTCATATTTTTGCGAAGGTGTTGCCAGTGACAAAAATTGACCCCCACTTTTAAAGAAACCTTTGTTTTTTATGAGGGGTGCATAAGTAAATTCAAATAACGTGTTAGCCACTGTTTACTATAGTAATAATTATTTATAGTTTAACTCTATCTAGTTCTAATAACTATAGTGACTACACTTTAACTTAAACTAGTCATCCAAATAATACTAATAAACTATTTATTATACCAAAAGTATTATAGTGATTTGTTAAAAAAAATAATAATATTCTTCTACGCTAAAATCTTACAAATTTTTAAATTAGAAACAAACTTTAACTATCTTAGATAAAAATGAAACGAATATGGCGACTAGTCGCCATGCAAAATCGCTTTAAATTGTCTTGTGGGTTTGAGGCTTGTTGATTTACTTTATATAAAGAACAAAATATCTGGTTTCAAATATATATAACTATAAATGTACTACATACTAGATTTCACGCTACGAACACTGTACACTTTATTTAGTAAGGCTTTGAACAAAACACGTAAGTGCTTTAGAAAACACGGCGCTTACACCCTTTTCATCGCGAGAAAATTATATTCTAGCAGTGCAATGATTTTTATATACTAGAGACATACTGAAGCGGAACGCAGAAATTGGGCATTTATTTATTGGTAATTCTCCGTAACTAGTCGATTTCAAGCGAGCGAAAGAAGAACGCGTAAGCGCCGTACTTTCCATGGCTCTTTCGACCTTTTAGTCGCGAATTTTAGCGTAAAGTGTTACCGTATTTGACAATTTTGTTCCAGTCACCAAGTCCAGCAAAAGTCGATGTAGCAGCTCTCTAAAGTAGCATGTTGTATCGTTTAATTAGACTTCATAATTTTTTCAAGCGCTGCAGCATAAATATTATCAAAATGGTGCAAATTATACTTGGATGGGATAGCTTTTCTAGCATGTTGGTACATTATACTTGAATGCCTATTTTAAATAATTTCACATCTCTTCTACAATCCTTTAATTTATGATAATATATATATATATATTATATAAACCAAACATTGCAAGATTAATGACAAGAAAATATTCACACTTTCTGAGAGTAAACATTAAGAAATAAGTTCTCACTTCACTTAATTAAAAGCACACAATATTGAAGAATAATTACTCCATCGTAAATTTTTTCACAATAGCAACACTGGAACGGAGAAAGTCACTAATTTGTCACACCAACACGATAATTTAGTTAATTTATTGAATAATAATAATAATAATAATGTAATTAGTGCTCATTTATTTTATAATTATTACCATTTAATATAAAATTATATTAAAAAAATTGAAATTCCCTCTATATTTATTACTTTTCACAGTTTTATTCCTTGTTATACTTAAATGAAAAAAAGTTTTAAGTTCTATAAAGAAAAATATTTAAAATTTGTTAATTATTATGACTGAATTCATTAAAAAAAAACAGTTAAATATGTTATTTTAATATTTAAATAACCATTTTAATATTCTACTCACTTAGATAGATTGTATCTAGTAAAAAATTATACGCCACATTTTTGAGACGAAATTTTTTTGCAAATTAAAGGCCACGCAAAATAGTGGATAATAGTCTATGAAATTCGCGAAAATGCATTTTACACTTTGAAATTCTAAGTTATAAGCAGACAAAAAGTCAACCGCATAAAATGTCTGCCGAACACCAGCAGACACCAATAACATTTAAAAAACCAGATTTGAGAGAACTATAGCTATAACTTTATCTGTGTTTCAATGTTTACATTTAACGGATAAAATGTCATGAATTAGGGGACAAAAAGTTTGGCGGTTAAAAGTCCGCCATCAATAAAACTAAGTTCTAATGGCCTTGTTAAGCTTAAAAATTTGACAATTGATGAATAGCACTTTTAATACTTATTATACTATACCTTGGCCGCTTTTCGTTTTTTTTTTTAATATTTTTTTTTTCTTTATTATAAACATGGCAATGAGCTAAAACGAATCAAGATTTGTAGTGACAGTACATTATAAAATTACTTAAAATACGTGAGCGCAGTAGATTCAGCTTATTGTTGAAATGTATAACATTTTTTGGGAAATTATACCTATTGAACAGTTGAACGCCATTAACAATTGAAATAATATTTAGGAAAAGAACTCAACTCTAGATAAATATTGTTAAACTGAATTATTTTGAAATTACTTAAATTTATGGCAAGTTTCCATTACTTACATATATATGTATGTATTATGTTTGAAGCCACTGAGTGCGTTGCGATCGTAAGGGGATACAATAAAAGTACATATTTACAATAAAAAAATGTTTACTGTTCATTGGTTATTTCATTTGTTCCTATAGACTTTATTATTAATTAATAAGCTACAGAGTAAAACGCTTGGCTGCCAACGCCGTAGACGTTGGTTCGAATCCCAGCCGGATCTATCACACCTCATTTGTTCGTTTTCATGTGTGGACTGCTGGTGGTATAATCCCCAAAAATTGCTATGACGTCATCCGCATCTAAAAAGTCGCCGGCTAGTGTTGTCAATGACACTGAGTGTGTCACGAGATTACGTCATCAAAATGGCGGCCAGACGCATTAGCAATTTGAGAGAATATTAGTACGTAGTAAAATTAAAGATTAAGTACTTGTTCTAACAGTTAAGGTGAAAAATGTGGGAAAAGCCTGTGTAAACAATTTTCTTTGAAGTCATAAATGAAGACTTGCCAAAGTACAACTGGGTTGTCACGAAGGACCAAAATTTATGCATCCTGATATTGAGATAGATTTATTATATTAAGTTAAGCGGACGAAGTCGCGTGTAACAGTAAGTAATATAATGAAGCTGAAGAGTCGTTGTCCGTTCTTCACGTCTGTCCGTTTCTCTGCTAACTAACTAAATAATTTATCAATTTGTGTGACTAGCCTTTTTGTATATTTTGAGTGTGGTTCTCCGAAGGGACTCAATGACTCAAACGAGCGCGGCTTTTGATACGCTTTTCACTAATGGAAGAGCGATAAACGAGGAAGGTTTGTATACCTGTATAATTTGTAGAAAAAAATTGCATCGCTGATAGTTAGTAAGTAACGTAAATACGACGAAGTCGTGGACAAAAGCTAGTTTTCTATAACATAAAATAATACTTAAATAGTAGATATTTGTCCCTAGCAACATTTTGGCGATAAAATTTTTAAGTAAATGCCTGAGTACTTACGGTGTTTTAAATTATTAACGCGATGAAGTTCGTTGGCCTCGTCATGCACGGGCAACCAGATCATAACTTTAGTTCCGAATTCCGACATCGTGAATCATACCTACTTATTTATCGTGATGTATTTGCCTTAGTTTCTTTCATTTTCAGGCTAAACTTTGTATGCTTTTACCAGAAATTACCAAGTATTCTTGTCTATCCTTATGATTATTTTATTATGTATAAAAATGCCAGAGCCCATTTCCCTATCCCCTAACCCTACTGTAATCGGCAGCGCACTTGCAGCACATGTGGCGTTGCTTGTGTTATAGGCGACGGTAGCCATTCACCATCAAGAAGACCGTCAGCCTGTATGCCGGAAAATTGTCAAAAATTGACATTAAGAACAGAGACATTAGCGATTCTAGTGCAGTTTACTGAATAAAGACTCATAGAGTACTGCTCCACTTTTTGTATGAAATAAATTAAAGTACATTTTTTTTTTAATTTCTATTAATCAAAGTAAGTAATTACTCATACAATCGCTGCATGCATATAAGTATGCTAACCCAGTTAAATTTACCTCCGCCCTAAAAGTTGTAAAATTTTGGAAAAAATAGAAGTCTGTATGATGTTTGTATGTACGAGGTAATTTTCGAAACTACTAATGTTTTTAAAAAAATCTTTCACTAATAGTTAGGATAGAATTTCAGGATGGCCATAGCCTACATATTCGAGGCGGGCGAAGCCGTCGGCGCCCACTATCTAAAAATAAAGATTAAACATTTAACAAATTTATAGGCATCGGCCTTTCGAAATCGAAATTTATTTCATCAGGCGTTTTAACTTTAATTTTCAACGCGGATGAAGTCGCGGGCATCAGCTATTAAATGATAAAATCATAAATTTAATTTAGATTTCCTACGTTATTTGCCGAATTACCCACACGAAAGAAAAGTTACGTAATGTACAATGAACTGTAAATCGGATGCTAAAAAAAATATTAATGAAATAACAGTGTCGGCAGTGCATTGATTCTTAGTTCTCACTCAACACTTCGCGAATGCGATTACGACCGCGCTGGACTGCATTGCGTGCCAACGAGCATTTTTAAATATTTGACCTATTTTTAGTCACTTCTAATAATAATTAGGAAAGGTAACGTGAACCTCTCAGCTGGCAGAGAATTTTGTGTTCGTTTTCTTGGGAAACGTCAATTTCATTGTACTGGCAACATTGACTACTGGAAATATTTTTACTTTAAAAATAAAAAAATATTTATGTATGAATATTAAAGTTAAGAACTACTTTTATTCTTTAATCTGTCATACTAAATAATTTGACATTTAATTTCCTCATAAAGATATTATGATTAATTAAGAATAAAAGCGTTGGGAAATTTATTTAATAGTTCTTGCAACACCGAAAAGTTTATTTGATTTTGACATGAATGACAGAACGCGGTGAAGTGGTGTAGAAAGTGAACGTATGTGTGTGAAGTTTTAAAAACAGTTTTATATTTTTATGTAGCGATTATAAAAGAAACCGTAAGTTTTTTAACATAGATATTGTTTATAAATTACTCTATTGCGTGCTTGTTAACATTAGAAACCATAGTTATACTGTTTTTGTTGGTGTATTTCTGATCGTTCCCGGAAATGTCTGTGGCGCAGGGCATTATTTTTAAAAAGAAAAAATGAAAAAAGGTTTCGACTGTATGTATCATCTGCTGGCTCTGCATTCCGATCTTATTACGTGTGTATGTTTGAAGAATATGTTCCGAATTTGAACAAATTTTGACGGGTGTGTTTAACTTTTGACTATTTATTAGACGCGCGTTTAAAATAGCCGAAAGTCCAGGGATTTTGACGTAATTATAAGTCAAAGAAAATGTGCCAGTAGGTTAGGGTTGACTTAAATTAGACAATCTTTCACCTTAGCCCGGTGGGAAGATGATTACCTAAACTCATTAGCCGGTTCTCGAGACAATTTTCAAGTTCATTATATTTGTATTTTAGTAGACTCACAGTACTTGTAATTTTATTTTTATACTTTTTAATATTTCCTCTAATTTTTTTTCTATAATTGATTAGTACCTATCACAAATAGTTTTCTGGGAATATACTAAAAAAAGTCACTGCACCTGTTAATTTCATATAAAAATACCAAGCAAATTTCCAACTTTACCCATGCTTTTTAAAAATTTTCTTCCTAACGCAAACATCGTCCTGATAATTATGAACAAAAAAAATCAAAATCGATAGTTTCGTTTTCAAATAATGCTGCATGTTATATGTTTATTATATATTAGACGTTGCACACGATTTCGCCCGCATAACTTTATAAAATATAGCCTATGTTACTCGCTAAAAATGTAGCTTTCTATAGGTGAAAGAATTTTCAAAACCGGTCCAGTAGTTTTTGAATTTAACCATTACAAACATACAAATCTTCTCTCTTTATAATATTAGTATAGACAGGTACATAGGTATTTGATTTTTATTTATATATACATAGGGAAAATATTATGTGTAGGTCATTGATATACAATAATATATTTTAAAATTATTATCCTCATCCTTATTTTGTAAATATTGTAAATCATATTTCCTTAAGTATTTAAATATTTTTATTACTTAAGTATTACTAATGTTAAAACTTAAAATTACTGATCCTTTATCGGTCATTCTATTCATGCCTAAGCTTCTAAAAGTGACAGAGATAAAAGCACTATTAGTCACCAATATTGCATTCCTAAGATAAAAATACTTTGAGTATCACAAGTTGAGCTATTAAACTTTGACCTTTTGAAACTTTGACATTTTGAAACTCAATATTTTGAAACTCTGTCCTTTTGAAACTCTCATGTTATGAGAAAAAGTCTTTTTGAACTTATCCATTTAAACTTTTTGTATTTTACATAAAAAATGCTCACTACAGTTCTTTGAAAAATATTTAAATATATTTTTAAATAAACTAAATGTAACGGAGAAGATAATTAAGTTTCTTAAAAAAAATCTGATTCTATTATAATTGGGTCAAGATTAATAAATTCATTACAAAATTATAAAAAAAAAATCATTTTTTAAATATTAACAAATAACTCATTGCATTTGTTAACGGAGTGTAGAAAATTTCCTTTTTTTTTATGTTAAAGTTGACAGACAGGCTGATTGTTTACTTGATGGTAGGTGGACAATCAGCCAAATACACAAGCAATGTCAAAAAAATTTGTACATGTTGTACTTCTGTTTGTTTGTGTCTGCTAATCTCAGAAACGGCATAACCAATATGAATGTGGTTTTCACTGATATATTGATAATTACCTGGATTAAACTATAGGATACTTTTTATCCTGGAAAAATGTTAGATTCCTATTGGATTTTCAAAAGCGCGTACGAAGGTGCAGGCACTAAGCTAGTAGATGGCTACTGGCACCAAAAACAACGCTATAGAAGGCACACGACATTATATGAATTTTAGTTGAAACTTGAATCAGACAGAGTTAATTTTTTTGTCATACTTACACCAATTGGTGGTCTGTAAAGTTCAATTTAAAATTAGTAATTATGCTATTCAATCGGAAATAAGCATTTTAAAAAGTTTTTAAGTAGTTCCTTTAATATTTTAACCTCATACGTGTGAAATCATTTGGCAAAGATTGTCCTGGCTAATGTTTTGGCAAGAGTTCAACATGACTGGCTTGTTTTTGCAATAAATTGTTATTGTTTTGGAAAAATCTGGAGTTATATATATAACCTTAATTTCTAATTCTGTGTCTCAAAGACGTAATAATTAGGTACACGCTCTTAGGGCATTCAGTTTTAGCATTCTTGTTGTCATTAAAAAAGTATTGGGTACTATAAACTGTGTTACTTGCATTTCAGAGTGTGAACTTGTAGGTGTTTGAAAGGTCTTTGAAAGACCGAGATTTCATTGCTAGAAATTAGTACCTAAATACCGAATACCACAGAATAAGTAGTACTAGAAGGTATTACCAAGGGGATTTTTAATGACTTAGGTACCTACTAGCCGTGACCGCAACTAGTTCGTTTTTTGAAAATCTCACAAGGAAACTAACATTTGTCCAGGATAAAAGTATCCTAGACTAACTGGTGCCCGCGACTTCGTCTGCGTTTAAAAAATAAAAATATAGTACCTAAGTAACGGCTGACATCTTTATCGCAGTGACGACAGTGGCGCCACACAACCCACCGTGGTTGTGTGGCGCTTAATTTTTTACGATATATCGGAAACCTAACATTTTACCAGGTTAAAAAGTATCCTATATGTTTATCCAGGTAATAAACTATCTGTGTGTCAAATTTCATCCAAATATGTTCAGTGGTTTTTACGTAAAAGAGTAACAAACATACATACACTAACTTTCACAGGTTCTATTGATTTGAAATTTGGTTGACTGTAACTTCGGTGGTATTTCCATGACATGTATAACCTTGACCTGACGCTGCAACATCAAGTAGACTGCGGTATACCCTACTATTCAACAACTTACAACACATATATTATTGGTCTCAATAGGATGTCGGGGGTTAGGTAAAAATTTTAATTATAGCTTGTTTATATTATCCGCAAATGACATGGTATGGTACATGGTATACCAAGATTTTCCAAATTCAGATTTTTAATGGATTTGAAATTCCTGGCTTCCCTTACGGGGATGTACTCATACTAGGTGATTCATTTTTTACAATTTGGTACCCCCTCCCCCCTTCGCAGACCACCCGTAATATACCCCACCTATAGTTTTCACGTAGTAATTCATAAATATGGTTTTAAATCATTTTTTTTCAAACAGTAATTTGGCTCATATTTGTCATTAATACGCGTGACGCCAAGAGTGTGTGCATACCTATAATATTACAAGTGAAAAATATATTATTAAGCAGAATAAACTTATATAAAAACATATTGTAACAGGAACTTAATTTACAAAAGTGATTACGGATTAGTATGGGTACGTTCCCTTACACACGCAACGCAAAAAATTTATCCACATTTACTGGGTAATTACTAGATATCTAATCTATCTATAACTAAATTTAATTTTAACTTAAAGTATACGTAACGGGCGCCTTCAAGTATCACACTTTGACCTTAATCGTGAATCACTTAGATTAGAAAAGGTATCATTGTTTTAATTTTATATATAATAAGTCGCACACAAATAGGACTGTCTGGTTATGATATAAAGTGAATCACTGTTTATAAACGATTGCTATGTTTGCCATATTAATTGGAACATTGATACTTACCGTGTAACGTTTTGTTGTACAATATTGATACCAACGATGTACTTACCAAATCCTTTCGTTTCATTGCTACAATGACACTACAAGCGACTTTACCGCGGAATAATGTATATTACTAACGAAGGGATAACTACTTCTATATTGTATCGATCAAAAATGAGTCATCAAACTTTACGTGAGTTAAATCAAAACACATCACTATAATTATGAATATTTATTAATCATGAAAGTAAAATTTGGAGCATTGCTATTTAATTTAAGAGGGTATAACAGTCGCCTATAACACAAGCAACGCCACAGGTGTTGCAGATGCTCTGCCGACTGCAGTAGGATTAAGGATAAGGGATTAGGAAGGCATAAAGCGCCCCCTAGACGATCATGCAGCATGACATGCGTTACGTGGTGTCATGCATGCATGACCGTTTAATTGTATTGATTGATGTGAATGACATGCAACTACGTGTTGGCAGTTGATTGATAGATCCTTTTATTTTTCATCCTGCAAGTTATGACTGACATACACGCATGATCGTATATAGTGGTCCCTAGACGATCATGCGGCACGACATGCAGCATGATTTATTTATTTATTTATCACAAAATCCACAGCTCTCAACATAAAATTTACAGACAAAAACATATTTTATACCTTACACCCAATTACGGATTTTACATTTATACATGATTTACATAAACGCATTCGTCTAGGGACTCCTTAAGGTCTAGGGATCGCTTAAGGTAGTATCCCTTAATCACTCACTCAAACACAAAAGCACACGTGCTTTCATTTCACGGTGGTCTTCTGCAAGGTTCATTTCACGGAAGTAATCTATGTAGTAGATATATCAACTGTCTGGTGTTCATAATACAAGCATTAGTTGCTTAGTGTTGAACTAGATGGTGCTGTGTGAAATTTGTGAAGATATTTATTTATTTATAATTTTTGCATCGCAAGCGACCTCATGTCTCAAAGACTAAATGTCTCTGTATAGCTGTAATTATACAATGAAATTTTGTACATTAGCGACAAATACGTGTGACGTGTTCCGAAAATAAGGAAGCGGTATTCCTCACGAGAGCTGGCTGGATAACAATACTTTCGTCACGTCGTGCTACCGTTCGCGTGGCCTACTTACGTGGCGCGAACCACTTCGGGTTTGACATTTGAATACGTTTTGATCTCATTGTCACGTTTTCGTTTCGGATTTTATTATTGCTATTGGTCCAATGAAAACAATTCAATTTGGGTATTAGGTCTTATCATAGTAAAAAAATCTAAGTTTTTTTTTTGCTTCCTTTTTATTTATTTTTACCTATACTATAGATAGGTATAAAATGCTTAAAAAACATTTGTAAAACTTTTGTAGTATAGGTACAGTCAAATGTATTTATGCACTTGTCTGTACCTACTACAAAAGTTGTAACTTTTGTATACTCTTAGGTACTACACAAAATATAATATTTATAATAAATAATCTGTTACTAATCGTTAATTCTGTGCGAACCTGTAACGCTGGTACGAATACATAAAATCAAAATGTTAGTATATGTATTTGTTTTACGCACTGCACTTTACACGTCATAGCTTTGCAAAATGTCAATAAACACGAAAGCTCTTAACGGATTTAGCAGATTTTAAATTTATCCGTACCTTCGTAACACATTGCATTGTGTTTGCACAGGCCTGTTCTTAGTTGCTTTATGGTTGTTAGACACAGATGAGATTTATTCTTCGTTATTTTCATTATCTAACGCTTCTTCGTTGTCTCCAATTCTTCATTATCTAACACTTTTTCTTTATCTTCATTATCTTTATCTGACACTTCTTAATATCCATAATCTGATACTTCTTCATTATCTCCTTTATTTGACACTTCGTCATTGTCTCCATTATCTGACACTTCTTCATTATCTCCACAATCTAACACATCTTCATTATATTCATTATTTAACACTCCTTCGTTATGTCCGCAATCTAACACTTCTTTATTACATATCTTTAGTAAATAAATTAAAAAGTAGTAATTTTCATTTTATTTTTATTTATTATCTCTAGTATTTGACACTTCTTCATTTTCTCTATTATCTGGCACTTCTTCATTATCTTCATTATTTAATACTTCTTCAATATCTCCACTATTTAATACTTCACAAAGTTTCTGTTTCCGATGGGGGTTTTGCCTATTATGGAACTAAATAGATTTCTCACCAGCGTGATCAACTATTCTTCTTCAAGCACGCTGTAAACAAAGAAATGTAGGCAACAAGTAGTATCTGACTAAATGATCTCAAACAAAATGGACACATAAAGTTTACAATTGGCATTCGACCAACTTGACTGCAGTAACAAATGTTGTAACGAAAATTTTCATAGTCGCCGGAATATTATGTTTTTTGGGTCGCACTCGTCACACCTGTTTGCGCGTCCGTTGATAATTGCTAGCAAAGTTTTATCAAGGGGAGAGGCGAATGCATGCTTACCCTTTAAGAGCTTTTTTAATGGAATTTTAGAAACAAAAAATAATAATTTCAAGGTATTATGTGATTTAAAAAAAATGCGGATCTTCAATGTTGATTTCAATGAATTGGCGGTATTAAATGGTAACCGGTAATGAATTAAAGATTAGGGCCAAAGTGAAGTTGTTCTTTGGTAGTATGGGGTCTAGCGTATTTACTTTTTCTGGGCAATTGTTCCAATTTTTCTCCTCATAAGAACATTTCTCTGACTTATCAACACATTTAGCTATTTTATTTTTATAGATTGTATTTTTATTTTTGTTAAGCCTTGTTTAGTTTTCAACGTTATTTCTTGCTAGAATATAAAATGGAAATATTTAACCTGAAAATATACCTGAAATGTCACGTGACACTTTATAACTGATACTTGAATAACAAGGAACCCTTTTAAAACTCAATACATTAAGTTTAAACGAAACGCTACCAAGTACAAGTCAAATTTGCCGATGAATAATGCTTTATTGCTATATCTGTAAGGGTGATTTTACCTTAGATCAGAGAAGGGTGATCTGAAGTGCTGAGCATTGTCTTGGAGTGACATAACCGCTTCGTGTGTGGCTAAAATTAGCCAATCGGATCGCGGCGCCGGCGCAGCGCATCGCTGCAGGTGTGTGCGGTGTTGTCGCTAAAGAAAATTTACCCCGATTTTCGGGTATTGAACCCGAAATTGAATTATAACATTTGTGGCGGTATGCATTTTATATTTAGATGGGATTGCTGCCAAATGTTCTCAGGTGCTAAACCAGTTGTCAATTACTGAATGCCATTCCGGTACAGTTAACTAACTAATCATGTTGTAATGTGCATGGTGTAGCTGTAGGTAGATCATTACTCTATCAAACTTATTATGTGCTCCATTAGACTAACCTGCTAACCCCTTAGAACTTGTGCAACCTGTAAAAAATATGCTTGAAAAATATTATAATTTTAATATTATTTATTGTACAATTTTTATTTATAAATAATTTCCATTCTCAAATTAAAGTTATTTTTTGTTAAGGTCGTCAGACAGGCTGACGGTCCACTTGACGGCAGGTGGCTACCGTCGCTTGTAACTTATAACACCGTAACTTGTAACTTATAACTTATAACATATGCCGTTATTTCACGGTGGTTTTCTGTAAGGGGGTGGTTACTGCCGCCAGAGAGGGGGGTTTCCCATATGACTGGGAATCGCAGTGCAAGCAAACCTACCCTCAAGTGTTCTGACAGCCTGTCTGTCGACCTTAACATAAAAAAAAAATTAAATCACATTCTATAGTAACATTAATCAACTTTTACAATGAAGAGATTTATCGATACAATAAATTATATTTCTAGATTGCGCCGGACACTTTATTAAAGAGAAGGGCTCGGTTTCATAGAATCCATTATCAGCGGTTGTATCGAGTAACAAATAAATTTTACTTACGCGTTAAATGGCTCGAAATATCTCTGCTCGAATTGTGTTGTCATGAAGACGATTATAGCAGTGGTGGCTTAATGGATCGAACGTTAGGCTGTCAAATCAGTAGACATAGGTTCCAATCCTGATTGGTGCGTCGGTTCTAATGCCCAAAACACAACGGGGTCTTCTTTAAAGGGGTTAGCATTCCCCGTCACAACAAAACCTGGAGTTACTTCTGGAGTATACAAAAACTGGAGTCACTTAGTATTTTGATCCGGTATTTTTTGTTTGAAATCTGACATGATCGAGATGGTTCTTAGCTATTATTTATAAAGATCTGTTCAGGCGTTTGAAGATCATCAGCCCATTTCCTAGTTGACGAAGGGACCTCACTCACTTACGCAGGTTGGATTGATATGAAATTTGGTATACTTTACTTCGGTGTCTCCATCGTAGCCATGATCTGATGCTGTAGCATCAAGTAGTCTGCGGGATACCCAACTTTTAAGCAATTTACAGCAGATATAGCGTGTTTGGACTCAAAAGAAAGTCGGGGGTAGTTTAGAATATTTAATTATAGCTTATGTAATATGATAACTATTTAATAAGTAAAAGTGATTCCGTTCTCAGAACCGGCAGTGACCCAATGTTTCGTAAACCCACGTGAATTTGGGTGAAGAAGTGTTTTATACAATTTTATACGACTCAACTAAAAATAAACTCGGCCAGCATGTTACAAAAACAACGTCTATTAAATTTCAAACACACATTCCGCGAACTTTTATTCTTTTAAAAGAACTCTGTCGGATTGTAATTCGGAAAAATCAGGTTAAATTATTTATTTTTTGTCTTAAAACGAACGTAAGCGATAATAAATCTAATTAGTTAGTTACTGATCTCACTGCATTCTTACTGTACCTCCCGACAAAGTCGCGTTAGAGTATACTAGAAATTAGCGTTACAACTTTATACTAGAAAACCTTTCTCGGATTTCAACGAATATTTTAACTAGCTATAATTAAAATTATTAACTAACCCCCGACTTTCTATCGAGCCCAAACATGGTATGTCTGCTGTAAGTTGCTGAGGAGTTTGGTGTCCGGCTGCGTTATTATCTAACAGCAGACGACAGCAGACGGCTTGCGATCGCGTGTGCTGCCATACGGAAATGATGCACTTTAATTTTAGTTATTGTCCGTAAGAGGCCTTATAGCAAACCACACCTTTGTTATGAGTTACGTGATACCAAAAACACGATTTACTGTGATGTTGCACAAATTGATAAAAAGTTTTCGCCTGTCGCAAGTTGGTCGCAAGTCGTCTGCTGTTAGATAATAAGGCAGCCGATCATATCAACTTTCAAACAAAAAGCAGGATTAAAATCGGTCCATTCGTTTGAGACATAACAATACACACACACACGAAGGTCAAACTTATAACACCCCGTTTTCTCGTCGGGCGTTAAAAATTAATCAGCGCTGTTAGTCCAACCATTTAACTGGACATCTATCCAACACGTTTAGCGATTTATTTTTATTTATAATAGATGAAATAAATTAATATAATTTTTATACATTATTAAATATTACATATTTTTCACACTTTTATCAATATGAAAAGAAAATATCCTTCACAGATGCACTGTAAATAGGTGAGTATAGAATGTTATTCAAGTATTTCCATTTTCAAATGTTTTGACTGAAGACTCGTTGAAAGAATAACACGGCGTTGAGTTACCGGCGCACGCGCAGCTTCAGCGGGAATATGTAGTAAATGTATTTTATTTATGTTTTGGAAACTGGTTTAACAGTACAAAAATAAATGTTTAAATTAGTACTCTTTGATCTAACGTAGTAAGAACTGCCTAGACCATGTAACTTACAACATACAGGTAATTCACATTTAAAAAAATAAGATTAAAAAAGATAAAATATTTAAAAAGAAAATTATAAAGAAAAAATAAATTTAATTTTTTAATTTTTTTTATGTTTCTTTGTAATGAATGAACTCAAAAATTGCTTAATTGATTTTTAAAATTATTTCACCTCGGTATAGATAGTATGTATTTTATTTAAAAAAAAAAATAGAGATCCCCACGAAAATTACAAAATGTAACCCAACTTACATCAGTTATACACTTCGAATTTAAATTAGAATGTCAGAGCTTATTTATTTATTTATTTTATTTTATTTTAGGGTTGAATAGATAGCTTACACCTAATAAAAAAAAATCCACTTATAGTTTAAGGATTACAAACTAGTCTAATAATAATTCATATGTGATTACATTTTATACTTAAGTTATGGTAGAAAACAGTTCCACAGTTTTAACTATGGAACTGTGTAACAGGTCGACATCTTTATCCTCTAATAAAATATTCTTGATTCAAATATTCTTTGAAGTCCAAGGACGGTTCATACGAAAAGAAAATTTGAAAAAATTGGACATCCACGCGAAGCCGGGGGCTGTTCGCTAGTATTAACTAAAAAAAAAATGGCATGTCAGATTGCTTTGCCACCCTTTAAAATACTTTATTAGTAATAAAAAAAAGTCACCTACACCTACTTGTCGTCCCACATGAACGCGTGTTTTACGTAAACTAACAACTCACCATGATTCAATATAGTCTTAGTAACATTTTATAAATGGCAAAATGTACTCACAGTCTACTGTTTAAAAGACCTAATTTCGTTTTTTAAATAAACATTCGATATTTGAATTTGAAGACGAGTGCCAGTGCGAAATTTATTAACTATTTATTTATTTTGAATTTATTTAATTGTTGAGTTTAAGTATTTTGATTTTGAAGGAACTCTTTTAGTGTATTTTTGTGAAAATCGTCAAAATGCTTCTTTTGACACCGGTTATGTATGGTAAATATTTTAATAAGTTTTTTTTTTTTTTTTTTTTTTCATTTTTAACGTATGTACAATAACTGCTAATAATAAAAAGATCCTTTAGACATGTTTTTATGAAAACAAATATTTATTTATTTAAAATTATTTATCTTAAACATATTATCATCCATTTTTAAATAATTCCATATTTTTTTTTTTCATTTTTTGCCCCGTGGTAATTAATAGAATAACGTATAAAGGGATAAGGTATTGGTGGGCTCTTACCCTTATTACATTATCCCTTATATTGACTGTATACATACAATTACAATATTGAAATCACATACAATTACAAATTGTAAAATAATTTCAAACACACTTTTGCTGTTTTTGAATATTTTATTAGCAGAAAGTTTTTATAAAAAAAAATCAATTAAGTAACTATTTTTTTTCTTTCTTTAAAGAACACAACATGGCGATGGCGACCGCAACAGCCACTATGGAGTCTTCTCAAACCCTCATACAGTCTGAGACAAGAGTCCAGCGTACTTACCAGGAGGTCTCCGAACAGAGACAGGTGAAGAAGAAGAAATCTACCAGGAGACACAAAGATGAGGGGACCATATCTGTGGTGAGGAGGATTTTTATTGGTTTTTTTTTAAATGTATTGGTCGGCAGGCAGACTCATGTTTGTAGTGTTTGTATAAACAAACACAAATAAACCAAGAAGGGATGCGACCTGATATACCTTGCTTACTTATCGAAAATACAATAGCACCAATGGTAGTTATTTCACTGTGGTCTTATGTAAGAGTCGTCCAATTATGACTGCGAAACGCAGTGAGTCCTACTGACAATAAACTTTTTTTAAAATTATCTTTAACTAGCTGGTGCCCGCGACTTCATACGCGTTGAACGATGAAAAGTACCCTATGCCCTTTCTGGTGTTCCAGACAACGTGTATGCAAAATTTCATGGTGATCGGTTCAGTAGTTTTGGCGTGAAAGAGTTACAAACATCCATACATCCAAACATACTTTCGCATTTATATTATTAGTACGGATTTATGCCATGAATCCTTGTAGTTTTATTGCGAGATGCATGCAATATTGCAATTTTTCAATGCACTTGTGTGCAATATTAAAAATATCTAATGCAATTTTAATATTACACACAAGTGCAATTTTAATATTACATTATTAAATGTAAAATACAGTGTTAAGATCGGCATAAAAAAAACTGTCGGTCCACTTGATTGTAGGTGGCTACCGTCGCCTGTAACACAAGCAACACTACAGGTGGTGCAAGTGTGATGTCCACTACAGTAGGTTTATAAGGATAGGGAAATGGGAAAGGAAAGGAAAGGGCATCCCTTACTTACTCACTCACCGAACACACAACATGTAAATTTAAATCAAATGAATTATACCTATTCCATTGCACGCATTGACATTACGTCTTTTCTAACATGGTGGCGCTGCTAGAGGAAGTAAAATATTTCGTTTATTTACTCACCAGTCAAAGAGTTCAGAGAAACTGCACAAGAAAATGAAGGCAGCGACCGAGGCGGATTCGAACCCGCACTGCGAGAAATGCTCCCGTCCCGTCTTCGCCATGGAGAGGATCAAGGCCGAGCGAAGGGTCTGGCATAAGGAGTGCTTCAGATGCGTTCAGTGCAACAAACAACTCACGTAAGTTCATTTCACGTTATACAAGCTGGTGCACGCGACTTCGTCTGCGTATCTTCATAAAATATAGCCTATGTTACTCGCTAATAATGTAGCTTTCTGTGAGTGAAATAATTTTCAAAATCGGTCCAGTAGTTTTTGAGTTTATCCATTAGAAACATACAAATCTTCTCTCTTTATAATATTAGAATAGACTAGCCGGACCCCGCGACATCGGCCGCGTTGGAAAACAAAAAATATACCTATAAGCAATATAACGCTCATAGTATGACATAGGTGTCATAATATAATATGACGTTCATTTGTAAAAAAATTCATGTAACACTCTACTGCGATAAATATCGCCACTTAGTTAACCACAACATTATACTTTATTATGGGCCTCTTTCATCAACTACAAGTAAAGTGTCGATTAGTTACTTTTAGAAATAATTTTATGTTTTATTAAATTATGCACTCTGTTTACTGCATCCTTCGATAGGCGAATTTTTTTTTAATATTTGGGACTTTGACCGTACAAACAAAGGTATATCAACTCCACCATTCTCGGTGACTTTAAATGGCGGTTACCCTACTTGACACTTTACTCAGAGATGGTCAAAAGAGGTCCTATTAGTTATTAGCTGTTGCACACGACTCCGCCCGCGTAACTTTATAAAATATAGCTTATGTTACTTGTTGATAACGTTTTGATAAGCTTTCTATCCGAGTAGTTTTGACTTTATTCATTACAAACATACAAATCTTCTCCTTTTATGATATTAGTATAGATACATTTTTTTAATTTTAGGTTGTTATATAAGACATGGATAATGGCTGTAATTTGGACCTATCACCTTTTATGGCACCTATAATAGCACTCGAGCTTAATTTTGTAATATTTGGCACAGAGTCGAGACGTACCAGAGTGACCACACCACCTTGTACTGCAAGCCTCACTTCAAACAGCTGTTCGAGCCTAAACCTGTGGACGGTGACGATCAGGTCGACGGTGAGAAAACAAAAATTAAAATCTCTTAAGGATTTAGGTGTATAGCATAAAAATACATGAGATATGGTCATATGTTTCTATGCTACCTGTGGATCACTAATATAGTGATATTAGTGATCCATATGAAAAACCCTGATAGATGATGTTAAAAGAGTATTAATAAAATCTTACTCGTAACTTATGATTTTCGTCATATATGACTAAAAACATAGATGACGTGGACGATCTTCATAGATGACGAAAATATAATTTCTATAGATGCCTTTCGCGATAGATGACAAAAAACATAGATGACGTGGACGATCTTCATAGATGACGAAAAGATAATTTCTATAGATGCCTTTCGCGATAGATGACTAAAAACATAGATGACGTGGACGATCTTCATAGATGACGAAAAGATAATTTCTATAGATGCCTTTCGCGATAGATGACAAAAAACATAGATGACGTGGACGATCTTCATAGATGACGAAAATATAATTTCTATAGATGCCTTTCGCGATAGATGACTAAAAACATAGATGACGTGGACGATCTTCATAGATGACGAAAAGATAATTTCTATAGATGCCTTTCGCGATAGATGACAAAAAACATAGATGACGTGGACGATCTTCATAGATGACGAAAGATAATTTCTATAGATGCCTTTCGCGATAGATGACTAAAAAAATAGATGACATGGATTATCTTCATAGATGAAAATATAATTTCTATAGATGCCTTTCGCGATAGATGACAAAAAACATAGATGACGTGGACGATCTTCATAGATGACGAAAAGATAATTTCTATAGATCTATAGAAAATATCTTCTCGTATTTTATTTGTTATTATAACGTTATAACGTAATAAATCATCATATAAAATATGACAACAAGTTGTATAGATCATACAGTTTCTTCAAAATTGGAACAGCCTTTTCGAAAACTAAACACATGAAGGTTTTCATGATTTTTGAGACAGATATTTCAATTTTATTTACGTATAAATGTCCAAAAGTCTTCAAAGCCTTCAAAATATTTAATATTTATATGAATAAAGTAAATTCGCATTTGTGGAATATAAAAAAATCGACTGCTACGCTTACAGCGACACCGAAGAAGCATCAGTTAATAATTTGCGAGAGTAATCCTGTGGAACTGCCGCCAGATGTCGTTAGAGGTGATTACAAATTTTCTCTATTTTTTTCAAACAACTAATTTATCGAAAAACTAATTGTCTTTTTCTTTCTGTGTTCAATCAATGTCTTTACAGAGTGATTGTCACAAGTAAGCCCACCTTTATTTTTTTTTTCTTTTTTAATGGTTCCTAAAGTAGTACACACTGGATAAGTCTTTTTTAGCTCAGAAAAGAAACGACGATTAACGAAGAAAGCTTAAAACTTACAATTAACCTTAGATACAATAATAATAAATAATAAATATCTTCACACATTCCACACAGCACCATCTAGTTCCACACTAAGCAACTAATGCTTGTATTATGGATACCAGACAGTTGATATACTACATAGATTACTTTTTGTAAATACATACATATTATAAATACAAAACATCCATGACTCAAGTAAAAAGGTAAAATGTTAACACATAAACATTTGCCCCTAGCGGGATTCGAACCCGCGACCGTTTTGTTAACAGGGTTACTAGCCAGTAGACCAAACGTGTCGTCAATATCTATAAGGTTCATAATACAATGCAGCTGTTAGTTTTGTCTCACTCGCACTCGTGTAACATCCCAAGCGGCGCGCGCTAACATGGCGGCAGCTGGCGACCAATAGCACGCTGGCATTTCCCACGCTTTAAAAATTCCTCTTCAGCGCAGATACAGTTGTGTACTACTGTAATAGATTCGTGTTGTTCATATAAAAATATCCTTCGCACGATGTATAAAGAAAAAACGGTTATATATGCAGCTTCCGACAAGCCGGACCTTGGCCTGGAAGAGCTGTCGCAGCTGGACGTGAAGTCCAGGTTCCAGGTGTTCGAAAGGAAGACCCAGGAGTCGGAGCCTGCTCCCCTCGAGCCCAGAGCTCCTCGGGAGAAGAGCACAGCGCTTCTCAGCAAACTGGCCAAGTTAGTTCCACCATTTCAGCCAATAAGACCTGTATATATATATATTTTTAATGATTCTAGTCACCCGCTCCCGGATTCGCCCGGACTGCACTTTTTTTTATATAAATTATACAAACCCTCCCAGTTTATCCCTCTTACTATAAGTGAAAACCGAATTGAAATCGGTTATTTTGGAGTCCATATAGGACAAAGATTAAATTATAGATGACTATAGCTCGTGTCCGCGACTTCGTCCGCGTTGAAAATGAAAATATATGAGTATAATTACGTCTGACATCGTCATCGCTGTGACAGTGGCGCACAATTCTTTATATTTTTAAACGATCACTCGGAAACAGTACTTTTTTTCTGGATGAAAGGTACCCTATGTCCTTTCTTGTATCCGTGACAACGTTTAATGCAAAATTTCATGATGATCGGTTGAGTAGTTAAGGCGTGAAAAGGTAGCAGACAGACAGAGTTACTTTCGCATTTATAATATTAGTATGGAGTATGGTTATTACGATGCCACTGTTTGGCACAGCTCAGTGACATGGCCCCGCCTTTGTATTGAAAGGGCATTAATGCTTTAATAAGCAAAACACCTTTAGGAGCAGAACGTCCTAAAGAGCAAAAGCACCAGCAAAATGACAAATGACAAAAAAAAATAATATACGCACTAGCTGGTGCCCGCGACTTCGTCCGCGTTGAAACATAGGGTACATGTCCTTTCTGGTGTCCCAGACAACGTGTATGCAAAATTTCATAGTGATCGGTTCAGTAGTTTTTGCGTGAGAGTTACAAACATCCATACGTCCAAACACACTTTCGCATTTATAATATTAGTACGGATTAGTACGGTACACTGTACCCTTTTAAATGGTCCGATTCTATCAGAAAAAATGTCAATGTCACACTTTGTGAAATGTAAAAACGCAAAGCACAAGAAACTAAAATTTTTGAAGAACTAACTAAAGAATTTTTTTATTTATTTAATGATAAAAGACACCAGGTAGGCTGACGTTTCATTTAATGTTATGATATAAAGTAACCACCGTCACCTATTAAATTATAAGCAACATCCACACTAGCATTGTGGGTGGTTATAGACGCCAGACTGGCTGCCCACTTGTTTTCGCCTTTATTTATTGCAAAATATGTATGTTCGTTACATATAATTATAATAATATTGGCATAGCGGTCTGTATGTATGTCAAACGTAAAAATTACTGTGAACAAAACAAAGTCAAAATTATATTTTTCACTTCATTACAAACTTTCAACGCCTGTATTATTAAAGTCTACTTAATTAAATGTGCATTTTCAACCTTATCGGCCTCACCACAGGTTTCAAAATTATTTTTACCCCAAAACACATCTGTCATTATTAGTTAGCTATACTTGGACTGTTTGATCTTGACATTGAGTTGCTTATGAGCTAATTGAATTATGTTGATGATATACATTTTATAATCACATTATAAGCAAATATTTCTTTTTTTCTTTCACACACTGGCAGAAAATAATCGTTTTTTAACCAACCGTTTTATTTTCTATCTATAGTTATTTGGTTCAATATAAACGGTTGGTTTATTTTATTAAATATAATTAAATTAATATTATATAACCTGTCATTTAATACCATTTGAAAGACTCAATATATTCGTCATATATTTATAAATCAAAATTCCCTTCAAAATAAGTAGCCTGGACAAAAATATAGACACGCATCCTCGGTACCTATATCTCGTGTAAACGAACGATATAATATGAACACATATTATATTTACAATCAATTTATGATTTAATTTGAGTTAACAAAAAAGAAACACAAATTATCTAAACTTTAGATAATTTGTGTTTAGATTCTAAAGTATTAAAATTAGTTAGGTCTTCTATAGCAAGTAAACTGCGTCATCGAGAAGCGTTGATTTCAAACATTCTATTTTTGAATATCTTGACAGCGACTCGGAATATTGGTAAAGAGAGTTAATCGCAATATTCTTTATACATTGCTGCGTTGCTATAATGATATTTTTGTGTAAATTATTCTCTGCACGTAATGTACTGAGGGTTTAACCAAAATGTCCAAATAAAAATGTACTTCTAGTCGCTTAGGTGCTTACTTCTTTTTTCGACCACATTACTCGTGCGTTCGTTTTTTAAAATTACAAACAGTTTCAGCTCTTTTTTCAAATTGAATACTGGTTGAAATTTATTTCTCGAATTGCTAAATACAAAGTTTGTTTCTTTAAAAAAATTGTTCCTATGTCATTAGAGACTACACGGTTGCGGTAATTTAGTATGGCTTAGTGTTTCTCATAGTGTTTAAATAGGGAGAGGTCAGAGTAGTTGTGTGTGGTGTTTTGTTTTGTTTTTTTTTTTTTTAATTAAATTATGCTTTCGAACGGAAAGAAAATAAGGGTTACCAAGAACAGGTTTGGCAGTTTTTTAAAATCTAATACCCCGGTCTATTACTTTTGATAATATCACTATTATTGTATGATAAAAAAAAATACTTATCAAAAGTTTTGGAACAGTTTTTGAAAATAGAACGCATCGAATGTTTGCTTTTTTTTTATTTTAGAATTTGTTTTCGTGGGAGTATTTCATGATTCATAAATAGTTTGGAGAAAATAGTAGAAAACAGAACGTTGGAATATTTTTTTAAATATATTGTTTTTTTTTTTTCTTGAACACGTTTAACGCGTTTTTCCTTTGCATTAATAGTTTCTGGTTTCAATAAATTTATGATTTTCTTTAAATTTATTTGATTAATAATTTGACGTTTATTTCATTAATTTTATTCATATTTTTAATATATAATTTATGTTATTTATTATATTTATGATTTACCTACGCTTATGGCTTTTCAAATATCATTTAAAATTAACAAATCTCTTATGGCCAATATTTATAAATTATTTTTCATATTTAAAACGTTTTAAACTAATCATCTTAAGTCATAGCCAGGAAGTATGACTTCAGTATCTTGTCCCACCTCATACAGGTAGTCGGTAAGGGATGACATAGGTAACCTTACCTATGTGCCATTTTTTTTTTATTTATTTATTTTAGTTATTGAATATAAATAGGTGGTCAAAAATATTTAAGTAATATTAAATTTTTAATTAGCAATAACCGGAAAACAGCAATTGTTATTGAGTTATTTGTATGTTATAAAGGATTCTTAAAAGGAAACTATGATGTTATATATTGAAAAAAAAAAATCTCTTCAGGTTCAAGGCCAAGGGAATGGACGTGGGTGTGTCCGATGAATACTTGAACGGCGTACCGGTGGAACCCAGCTCCAGTGAGCCCGAAGACGAAGATGGTAAGTGGTAACATTTCATTGTAGTGTAACTTCAAGTTCCCATATATTTCTGTTTTACCAATTGTTGAGTTTTAAAACTAATTTATAATACTTATTACTAAGAGGGTTTGCGGGGGTTGGCATATCCCCCATGTTTTTTATTCATATATAAAAAAATCTATCAGGTTTTGTTTTGCTCGATTTTTATAAATATTACCCAAAAGTGAAGATTTTGTGAAGCTTAACATTCCTCAGATTTTTTTAATGTATATATCTGGCAAGTCAGCGACAGACTTGCAGTCCATTTAATGGTAGGTGGTTACCGTCGTCTATTCCATAACACAAACAACGCCACAGGTCTTTGACAAACATTACTCACCGAAACACAGCAGTACAAATGCTGTTATTTTATGGTTGCTGCCGCCAGATGGGCTGCGTGACGTCACTCTGCCACTACTTAACTCTCATTATTTTGGTATTAGTTTTAATTAATTTATACAGGTTAATTATAGATAATAATTATAATAATAATATATATATATAATGCTATACCTATATGTACTTATAGAACAAAACGCTTAAAGATTCATGGAACAGGTAAAATGAGTCCAACTGTTCTGTTACAAAATTAAAAGTGCGCGTGCGCATCTGTATTGGTTGATGGTGTCTGTGCGCAGACGAGGACTCTGTGCTGCGCAAGTCGTACGCGCAGACGGCGTCGCGCGAGCAGCCGGTCGCTCTGTGCAATATGAGCGAGATCGTTGGCAAATTCGAGAACGGCCGCCACGACGCGGACGAACGCCATCGCGAACGCAAACAGGAGATTCAGAACATACGCAGTCGTCTCTTCATGGTACTTTTCACTCTAATCTGTTGCATGCTATATGTTTTTTAATGGAAATTAAATAAAACAGCACAATACAAAGCAAGAGTAAAATTGTTTGTGGACAAATGCCAAAGCGGCACACGAAAAGTGCGCCTAAAACGGAATCATGGCGGAGTCTTGCCTCCGCGCGTCAATGGTAAAAAATAGTAACGACCAGTTCTACTGTTTAGATTTTAAACTCTAATGTGTTGACGTTAAGGTCACATTTTCTTTAAATGACAGATGACAGTTCCATAAAGTTCTTAGTGTTCTGTGTGGCGTGCGAAATCCATAGTTGTAGTACATTGATGGGATCGACTAATCAAAAACTATAAATATATCAAATATAATCAAAAAATAAATTACATCCCCCTCTAATCATGTCATAGTTGCTTATATTTAAATTTCAGATTAAATTAAAAAATAAAATGGCAATTAGAAGGCGCATTAGAAATTTTTGGGGCTTATAAAAACTTGTGAAATCACTTTATTGTTTTTCAAAATATTCTCTGTCTATATGCAAGGAAAATAATTTTTCTACGCACAAAACTATTTATGTAATTAACTGTTTTTAATTTCAGGGCAAACAGGCTAAAATTAAAGAGATGTACGAGCAGTCGGTGCTTCAGAGCGAACAAGGTCTGTATTTTAATAACAACGGGAGCCCTTTATCCCCTTTATTCTCCCTATAAGTTAAGAATACCTTACTCCTTATCTTATTAAGGTCGGCAGTGCATTTAAAGCACCTCTGACGTTGCTTGAAAATACCATAAACTTGTTACTTATGCCCTAAACGAACTTGTCACAAACTATTGGTTCTAAACTTATTTATGCCCTAAACGAACTTGTCACAAACTTGTTTCTAAACTTACTTATGCCCTAAACGAACTTGTCACAAACTATTGGTTCTAAAATTATTTATGCCCTAAACGAACTTGTCACACACTTGGTTCTAAATTTACTTATGCCCTAAACGAACTTGTCACAAACTATTGGTTCTAAAATTATTTATGCCCTAAACGAACTTGTCACAAACTTGGTCCTAAACTTACTTATGCCCTAAACGAACTTGTCACAAACTTGTTTCTAAACTTACTTATGCCCTAAACGAACTTGTCACAATCTTGGTCCTAAACTTACTTATGCCCTAAACGAACTCGTCACAAGGCGTTCTCCTCTTTCATGGCACAGCGGTGACGTCCGCGGATAAGATATCCCGCGAACTGGAAGTGGACGCCGAACGCAACAGAGCCATCAAGGAACGCTTCGAAACTGGACAAGTTTTCGACGAACAACACCAAACTCGGCCAAAGGACATCGACGACCAAACACTCTTCAACCACGGTCAGCACATTGCCCCACTCTCCTCTTCTATACTTTACTTTACTTTACTAATACTAATATTATAAAGAGATACTTATTTTCAAAATTCTTTCACCCATTGAAAGCTACATTATCAGCAAACCCATACTGAGTTTAAAATATCGAGCGATAAAATGTATGTGTGTCAGAAGCGGTTGACACTATTTGCTTTGCTTTGAGGAAAATTTGCTAACAAATATGGAGTTTTTGATATAAGTTTTTAGAATATATGTAATATCGATGGGTGAAAGAAATTAACGTAGAAACCTGTAGAAGAGGTGGAAAATTATGAGATAAATTATAAAATGTCTAAAATCGCAACGTTTCTGTAACGAGAAAATTGGGATACCAACCAGGTATCGGCAAACAGTCCAGGTCAATTTTCTTGGAGTTGGACGCAAACGCTAAGAACATGCCCCCGACTTCACCCCCGCCGCAAGAACCGCCCAAACGAAAGGAAATTGTAAGTAAAAATCGTCTTTTGTCTTTCTTCATTTCACAGTGCACTGTTTCCAAAAGAAATCAATTGTAGAAAATCATATTATTATTTTTAGTTTGTAATCTATACACGTTAAGTATCTATTTAACAAATGCATATTAAAATCTAGTTTTGCAATTATAAACATTATTTCTAAATGTTACCATCAAGTATTATTGTAGAATAGAATAGAAAACATTTAATTGCATACACACAAATACATCCTAAAGATGAAAACAAATAAAATACATACACACAAGTGGGCTGTTAGCTTAAATTAAGTCATATTTTCAAGGCTGAAACTCATGGTCACATGGTAACAATATTATAAAGTATGTATAAATGGTTTACGCAGCCGTTCGTGCCCAAAGACGTGGTCCGCGCCGCGGACAAAGTGGAGGACGTGAAGATCGAGACGGCGGACATATCGGACCGGTTCCGCTTCTTCGAGACGTACAAGCCGGAGAGCAAGCGGAAGGAGTTCCGCATGACACCGCCGCGCCAACAGCCGAGGCGGTCGCCGTCCCCGGAACTGTATCGCGAGCCGGGCGTCGCGCGCGCCTCGTCGCCAGGCGTCGACACGGCGCTGGCCAAGGACCGCCACACGGCCTCGCGAATGATCAACGTGTTCCGGCAGCTCGAGGAGGACGTGCACAGGCCTCATGACCAAGGTAACCTGCATCGTCATCATCATCATCATCATCATCATCATCATCATCATCTAAGCCGCTTACATAAACTGGCTGCCCGTAATCTTTTTTATTTTATTTTAATATCTTCATACATTCCACAAAGCACCATTTAGTTCCACAGTAAGCAACTAATGCTTGTATTATGGATTACAGACAGTTGATATAATATATAGATTTTTTTTTTGTAAATACATACATATTATAAATACAAAACATCCACGACTCAGGTACAAAGGTAAAAACGTTAACACATAAACATTTGCCCCCAGCGGGATTCGAACCTGCGACCGTTTGGTTAACAGCTAGGGTCACTAGCCACTAGACCAAACGGTGTCGTCAAAAGGTAATCTAAATCTATATGCATATTATGTGTAATGACGGTAAATCATCTTGGGCTCTGTCTTACTACTACATACTGCGTTTAACTAACTAGTAGCAGTATGTTTACTGCTAGTAGATTTTTATTCTGATGCGGTACGAAGTTCGCCGGGTCAGCTAGTTTATAATATTAGGTAGGATGAGGTGACTCTCCACGTCAGTTAATGTTGACCTGGCGATATCACGTGTCAAATATAACGCAGTAATCGATTTTGAGACTGTTTTTGCGGGATTGCGACGCAGGGGAGGAGTCACGCAATGATAACATTTATATTCGCAAATTGCACATGCGCAAACGAAAGCCGTCTACTCAGAGTCAGAGCCTAAGGAGATTAGAGATTATAATAAGCAAGTGCCTCTCCATTACTACACACAGTTAAATGTTGACCTAGCTGTTGACCAAACGGTCGCGGGTTCAAATCCCGCTAGGGGCAAATGTTTATATGTTAACATTTTACCTTTGTACCTGTACAATGGATGTTTTATATTTATAATATGTATGTATTTACAAAAAAAAAGTAATCTATGTAGTATATCAACTGTCTGGTATCCACAATACAAGCCTATATTTGCTTACTGTAGTACTAGATGGTACTGTGTAGAATTTGTGAAGATAAAAAAAAAAGTAAAATAAAAAAAAAATACTGGAGATTGGCCGTCAGTTGCAAACGGAATAAATGCGGATGTTACATAGCCAGGATACACGGGAAGAGTTATATTAAATTTACATAAATTTTCAGGTCCAAAACCGCTGAAACGGTTCACTCCTCCTCCGCCCGGCGAGAGTAATCACCACGGCGACTCCTCCGAGGAAGAGTACTCCTCCTCGGAGTACGAGGAGGACAGCGAGGAGGAGAGGAGGAGGCTCATCGTCGAGGCGAGGCAGAAAGACGTCGCACTAAAACAGGTACGAACATTACTCTGTCACAACTCAAAACTCACGAAAGACTTTCTAAATATCTTTATTATTTTATTTTATAGAATAACTAGCGAACCACACCTGGCTTCGCGCGGGTGCTGTTATTTTCTGCAAATCCATACTTTTAATATGATAAATGTGAAAGTAACTCTGTCTGTCTAAAATAAAAAATAAAAAGTAACGCCTGGCAAAAGTGTAATATCAATAAAGATTTCAGGCGTTATATAAATGAATAAATAAATATCTTCACACATTCCACACAGCGCCATCTAGTTCCACATTAAGCAACTAATGCTTGTATTATGGACTACAGACAAGATATACTACATAGATTACTATTTTTTTTGTAAATAAATACATATTATAAATAAAAAACATCCATGACTCAGGTACAAAGGTAAAATGTTAACATATAAACATTCACTCCTAGCGGGACTCGAACCCGCGACCGTTTGGTTAACAGCTAGGGTTACTAAGCCACTAGATCAAACGTGTCGTCAAATTATTGCTTTTTTTTTTCAAACACGGACGAAATCGCGTGCAACAGCTAGTGTTCTTATAATCTTAAATTTGATATGTAAGTCTTTTATTTTCCTTTTAGTTAATTAATATAACTTTAAGGGCCTCTTTCACCAATTACAAGTAAAGTGTTGATTAATAACTTTTACAAATAATTTTATGTTTTATTAAATTATGCACTCGGTTTTGTGCATCCTTCGATAGGCGATTTTTTTTTATTATTTTCTTATTAATGTTTGGGACTTTTACCGTACAAACAAAGGTCCATCATTTCCCGGTTACCGGTGACTTTAAACGGGTGTTAGCATACTTGACACTTTACTCAGAGATGGTGAAAGAGGCTTGAAATTTCCTTAGGTAAGAAGAAAATCTCAATACAAATTTTCTAACAAAAAAATGAATTCCCAGGCTCAGCAGTTGGCTCGCACGACAAGTTTCCGCGATCGCTTCGAGAATTGGACCCCGGAACAGGCTCCTCCACCTCATCCCGTCCATCCAGTCCATCCCGTCCATCCCGTCCATCCCGTCCATCCCCCCGTCTTCCAGGATGGGGATGACGATGGGGAGTCTCAGCTCGAAACCGCAAAGAGGTATTTTTTTTTGTCACTCTATTCATTACAATTTAATTTAATAACGAACCTCCCTAACTAATGTTACGTAATTTTAATTTTAGAAAAAAAAAATATATTGAACATTTGTATGTAAAACTAAATGTTTATTTTGAAATTTTTTTTTTCTAAATATTTTTGTAGAATTTAAAAATATTTTTTTTACATACCCTCTACAAGATGAAATCGAGAATTTCTTTCGCCCATCGATATTATATTATTATCGATATCGATATATATTATTATATTATATATATATATATTGGTCCCCAACGTGACATGTAATTTATATAAATTACATATATATATAATTACAATGGACTCCTAAACTACTGAACCGATTTTGATAAAACTTCGTAACTATGGTCAAATTAAATTTGGTCCAACTTAAAAGATAAAATAGTTTTTTTTTTAACTCAATTTATAGTATTTTTTTTTTATTGCAAATTATTCGTTTATTATATGAGAATGAGTTATAAATTACCTTAAACGCCATCTGTGAGAATCCCATGGAACTCATAGTGTTTTAAAACTTACTTTTAAAAGTTATCTGTGAGTTCTCACAGATGGCGGTGTAATGTAATTTATCGGCTAAGTAAACATTTATTAAAAAATTGCACGCCGGGCGAAGCCGGGAGCGAGTATATATATATATAATTATATATATAACTCCTAAACTACTGAATCGATTTTGAAAATTCTTTTTTTCACCTATATAAAGCTATAATATTATCAGCTAGCAACATTTTTTTTTATATAAAGTTACGCAGACGAAGTCGCGTGCAAAGGCTAGTAGTAAAATTCTAAAAACATATTATCAAAAATTCCCCTAAAGGTTTCAAATTTTGATTTCGAATTAAGTTTTTCCTTAACTACATAATATGATGAGTAAATGTATTAATTTGAGGAATTTATTTAATTTTTTTTTCACTTCCAAAATTTCTTTCACCAATTTATTAGAGATTTATGATTTGATTTTGATTTTGATTTTTATAAATATCAGTCTCCGTGAAAAATTCGAAAACATGAAGACCCAACAGACGACCACCGTCACTAAAACCTTCACGGGGAAAGTTAATCGATTCGTGGTGAGTTTTTATATTTTATGTGATCTCTGAACACGTACAGGCGGACAAGCAAGCATGAAAATATTAATACTGTTTTCGTTTTGACGAAAGCCAACAAGGTTCAAAAATAACCTAAATAACTAAACAAATGAACGATTCAATATTTGTACCTTATATTCCAAATTAAAATAAAATTTCCCACTTTTAAAATGTGCACTAAACGAAGCCTTCCTCTTATCTAGAATTTAGTTTTCTATTTTTAAAACAGATGGCGTTTTAGATGATACAGATGAAATAACTATTTCAGGAACGAATTGTTAATTAATTAATTAATTAATTAGGAATTAATAAGGAACGAAATTCAGACGAGTGAAACAAAGAAATTAAGTTAGTTTTACTATAACTATTTCGCAGGTATATAAAAATACCTTGAACAAGTTAGTCTTTGTCACTTACAAATGTTGACTTGTTCAAAGTATGTCTTTTTTTTAGCCGACGTCCGTCGCAAAAACGGGGTATTACTACTTTGACGTGTGTATTTGTGTCTGTTTGTGGCATCGTAGCACACATCGTAATCGGATGAACTGATTTTTACCGGTTTTTTTGTTTGTTTGTAAGCTGACCTGATCGAGATCTAACTTCTTAGATGTAGTTTATAAAGATGTTTGAAGACCATCAGCCCATTTCCTATTTCATTAACTTCCACTTGTTCGATTGATGTGAAATTTGATATACTGTTACTCCGATGGTATTTCCATGACATGGTAACCTTGATTCTGATGCTGCAGCATCGAGTAGTCTGCAGGTTACCCAACTCCTCAGCATCTTACAGCAGATATAGCGTTTTTAGGCTCATTAGAAAGTCTTGTAGCTTTTTACACGGTAGACGGTAGGTGGTCACCGTCGCCTAAACACACAAGCAACACCATTAAACTCGGATACTCTTGGCAGATCTTTGAAATGGAAAAAAAAAATTAGTTTTTCTCTCTTTCCATTCCAGTAACCGTCAAAAGCCAAGTGCCAACGGTGGATCTGTCAGCGAACTACCAAAGCAATGTTCTAACGCTTTTGATGTTTTGTGCCCTTATGTTATAAGTTAAAGTTCATTCGTTAAGGCTTTAAACCCTACAGTAAAGTAAAGCCTAATTTTCAACGTTTAATCTAAAATACGATACACCATCTGGAAATTACATAATATTCGCAATCAGTTCCATATCGCAACAAGTAAACAGTGATGGATTCTAAAACGTTAATTAATATATATGTTATTTAAATAAGTTTCATTCGAAAACGTGATGTTCTATCTTTGGAAATAATTATTCTCTATGGGTTCCATAATATAACAAGTAAATAGTGATGGGTTCTAAAGCGTAATATCTTAGAAATGCGTATGCGCATTTTTAATCTTTAGAAATGCGCATACGCAATGTGTTTCAAAGTGTATTGCTCCGAATTGGTTCAATTTCATAAATTACGCATTTAATTGATGCACTTTTACTCGTAATTTGTAACCCAAATTATAAATAAAGTGTCGTATTTTGTTAACAAATAGTTTAAAAATTAAACTTAAATAAAATAAGGGCACACTAAATCAATGAGCTGGCAACATTAATATTGTAACGCAAAACTTGCCGTTTTATTTTAATTAATAAGAATAACTTTAGATAGATAACTGTTGTATAACCTTTATACATATATTATATATTTATAAATTTTTGACATTACATGTTGTATAAAATATTGACAATAAAATATATTATTACTTGTTCTCGAATTGTTATTGAAACGAAAAATACTCTACGAAGTTATATAATATAATATAATATAATATAATATAATAATTATGTCTTATTATATGACAATTTTATTTATGTATGTATATGTAAGTTTTTATATACATATATATTAAACTTATATAAAATGTATATAGAAGCGAAGACAATATCATATTTTCTAATGTTTAAAAAGTCAGATAAAATAATAACTAAAGATAGAGCCTTGTGGACGGCAAAGTGAAGCCGGTAAAACTACGCCTCCCCTTATTAAAATATTTACTAGTGAAAATGTCGAATTGCATAGTGAAAGTTTGTAAAAAGCAGTTTTTAAAGAAGAATGGAATCACATTTCACACTTAAATAAATAAATAAACTTGGAACCCAAAACCTCAACACAGTAAACGGCCCACTCGCACACTTTTATAAAATCGGCTTCGCTATTTTTTTTTCCCGCGAAATTCTGTCTATAGTTCTTATTTGATCTGAGTTGGAAAAGATATAAAATTGGAAAAGTCCAGTGATTTTATTTGAGTTTATTATTATTTGATTTGATCGACTTTAAAGTTGAATTTTTTTTAAAAAAAAAGTTAATATCAAACAGTTAAGTTTTAAATAGATTTGTCGACATTTAGATACAATGTGCAAAAAGTGATAAAAAAAAATTAACCCTTAGATAAAGATAAATGTTTTATCGCCTATTTATTTCGTGCCATTTGTTTTTAAAAATAGTTATTTATTAATTTTAACTTGCATTATATACGTTTTTCACATTTATATTTAGTTTTTACGGATCTGACTGAACATAGGGGTACCTATTTGAAGTTTTTTTTATTCTCTGCATAGCCTATTTTGTAGTGTGAAAAATAATAGTATATCAACATAGGTTGTTATCAACAATCAAACTTGAATATAATGTATTATTTATTAAAAACACGTCAAATTATTTCAAGATTCATCTATATTAATAAAAAAAATGAAGTTATTATGTTTATCTGGGTAAAATTGATCGTTTATCATCATTATACCTACATGACATAAGTATTATCATAATTATTTATTAGGATTAGTTTCACACTGCATTTAGATCCTGTTCATCATCAATGTAAATATTTAGGGTCTATGCACAGACGAGACAGTCCTAGCTCGATCGAATTTTGATCACTTACAAACGTGTCGAATAACAAAAGTGGGCGAATAAAATAAGAGACTAAAGAGCGGTCGTTGCACCAGTTTTCTAAAAAAACTTTCGTTAGAAAACATAACATAAAAATGTTTTGTTCACCAAAAACATTCGAAGCCGCGTCCGCTGCGCTAAAACTCATTTTAGTGCAATTCTGCGCTTATTTTAGGGCAATTTAGCGTAATTCTGCGCTAATTTTAGCGGAATACTGCGCTAATTTTAGGCAATTCTGCCTTAATTTTAGAGCAATTCTGCGCTAATTTTAGGGCAATTCTGCCTTAATTTTAGAGCAATTCTGCGCTAATTTTAGGGCAATTCTGCCTTAATTTTAGAGCAATTCTGCGCTAATTTTAGGGCAATTCTGCCTTAATTTTAGAGCAATTCTGCGCTAATTTTAGGGCAATTCTGCCTTAATTTTAGAGCAATTCTGCGCTAATTTTAGGGCAATTTTAGCGTAATGCGCGTCTGCGCTCATTTTAAATAATACTAAAAGTCGAATAATCGACGACATCGATATTTCGGATATTCCCGCACGAAAGTACGCGGGAATCTCCGAAAAATCGAACAGCGGATTTCAGTCCGCGTTGAGAGCTCGAATTTGACTCAACTTATCTTGAACAATTATTAAGACCGCGGATATTTTATTCACATTTCGGCGATTTTTATTCAACACGGATAAAAGTCTCGTCTGCGCAGCCCCTTACTAATATTTTGTCATACGAGTAATATTGCACCGCATATAAGAACCTGTATTGTTTTTTGTTTTTTTTTTTAACTATTTTGTATACCTTATTTATTTAGTTGGCATAAAAAGGTACCTCTATTTTTTTTATACTTACTTAAATACTTCAATGTTTTTATTCTGGAAATGTAAGTTAATAAATACATTAAAACTGTGTCTGTTATTTTAATGAACCTTCTTTAATTACGTCAGACGCCCAAGGAGATAAAATATCCAGAGATGCGTCGTACGATATCGAAAATACACTTAGAATTATACTTTTACAGATTATACTTTTATTACACTTTTATCTACGCCATCTTGAGCCATCTTTTCAAGTCTAGATTTTTTTTTAAATGAATCTTTTTTTCAGCTCATTAAGGAATAGGAAATACAAAACAGGATAAAGAAAAACCACCAAATACTATTTATGATCTATTATTATTAAAAAAAAGTCTTAAAAATTAAACGAGAAACAATAACTTTAATTTAATCTATTCATAAATAAATAACTCAAGCTGTTTTAAATCACAATATTAAAATGGGCTAACGAGCCCACGTAACAGTCGTCGCGTCGCGGGCATTTTTACATTTATTTATCTTTAAATACACTTAAATATAAATAAACTATTATGCTATTTATTCAGTTGCCGTTAGATTCACTTCAAATGAACCGACCTTTATTAAATGAATAAGTTTTTCAGTAAACACCGATTCCATCATACATTTGACATTCGTTCAAGTATTAAACTTGTTATCCCAAAGTAACTAAAAAAAATTAAATGAGGTTACAAACATTGTCATTACTTTCGTAGGTCATTCGTTTAAAGCTTAATTAGCTTTAATTTAACAGCTCAACTTTAGTTCAGCAAGCAATACAATGTATACTATAATATGAAAGAAGATTTTTGTGTTTGTAATAAATTCAAAAACTACTTGACCGATTTTGAAAACTCTTTCACCTATAAAAAGCTACATTATCAGCGAGTAACATATTTTATAAAGTTACACGGACGCGATGTCGCGTGCAACAGCTAGTATAATATAACTAACTACACAAAAAGGTACGTCAAGTGAATACGTGCGTCCTTCACACTTATGGTCCTTCGAGACAGATAAAAACCAGCGAACCATTGAAGCGAATATCGAATGTATGCTGAAAAGTCATTGAACATTTGTTTTAAAGTGTGACTTCAAATTAATGCAAGTGTACACTTGAGAAAGAAAAAAAATCACTAAAAAAAAAGTAAAATGCTTGAAGTCGAATGATCTATCCACTCAATAGTTCTTACGTCTATCCATTCGATAGTCGAAAGAAGGTCGCATTTAACTAAAGATGTTGGGATATAGATCAAACTAGGCCAGATTTATAAATAGAAATACCTTTAAGAGTTTATAAGTTAATAATAAATTTCTCTTCTGCTTTTCATGGCACACGCCCCTGCTTGCCTTAGAACGTGTGTTCTAAGAATTCTAATTCTAACTAAAAAAGAATTATTGCGGAAAATGCGCGAATCAACAAGCTAATAATTTAATAGTCCAGTTAAATGACAGAGGAAAGTGTCACATGTATGTCGCCGATGAACTCCTAAACTGCTGAACCGATTTTGATAAAACTTCGTAACTGTGTGTAATTTGGTCAAACTTAAAAGATAGGGATAGTTTTTATTTTGAACCCGGGCGAAGACGGGGGAGCGTGTGGCTAGTATTATATAAAATAAACATTTTATAAAACTGTCTTAAATGTTTGAAATGTGTTTTTTTTTTTGCCTCTCAACTAATTAAAGAGATATCTTCACTTTTGCTTGAACAATTATTAAATTTACGAATTTCCATTCGGGCTCTAATCTATAATAATTCAAAAAAATTTCCTGTATTACAGAAAAAAAAACTATTTCAAAATACACAGATTTCTTACAAATTAAAAAAAAAGTCAATAAATAATACACTTAAACGTTTAGGTATGTATACACTTTTAAGTAAGTCATTTTTTTTTTCTTTACTTACAAACGATCTAGATATTCAAATATAAAATATACAAATTTACAATTTTTTTTTTTCACAATTAACTTATAAGGAAAGGGTACTCTTAAATCTCTCTAATAATTACAATAGGTAGTAATTATAATTAAATATTATTATTTTTTTATTATTACATAGTAAAATAAAGTACTTTGCGCTACCATTTGGCTAAAATGTCAAGTTTCCAACGGGCTTTCCTATGGATTATTATAATAATACTGGTTTTTTTTTATTATTTAAACATAAAAAAAAAATTACTGTTCCTTGGTTCATTACAATCTGTATTTTCTTTACAGTCAATCCGATCACAAAAGTGACAAGGACAGATTCGTCAATTAATATAAAAATAAGCAAAAAAAAAAAACATTAAATTTAAATAAAGTTTAATAAGTTAATTTTATTTTATAGTACACCAACAAAACATGCATTATTTGTGCGGAAATATTTTTATTTCCAAAATTGTTAGAAGTCCTGGGACTTATAGATTTTTATTATTATAAGAAAGAGTACGGCAAGATTTTGGTCCGACAGCAAATTACTTAATTCTTGCAAAAGCACATTTTTTTTTTACGAATCAAAAATTCACTGGACCTTAAAAGTTGGTGAAATTTCTATCACCAACTATCATTTTTTTTTTTTTTTTTTAAATCAATTATCAACATTTTACCCTCCGAATTAAGCAGTTCTATCGGACCCGAAAAGAGATTTATTTATTCTTACATCTTCACTCAATAAGCAAGCAGGGGATCCTAGTGAACTGCGGTCTGTCGATCCCCTGAGAGGATCCTGATGAACCAAGTAGTTAACCATGATCCCCTGAGGGGATCCTGATGAACCAAGTAGTTAACCATGATCCCCTGAGGGGATCCTGATGAACCAAGTAGTTAACCATGATCCCCTCAGGGGATCCTGATGAACCAAGTAGTTAACCATGATCCCCTGAGGGGATCCTGATGAACCAAGTAGTTAACCATGATCCCCTGAGGGGATCCTGATGAACCCAGGAGTTCACCAGGATCCAGTCAGGGGAACCTGGTGGACTCGCCCTTATATTCTTGTCTTTGACATGTTATCAAATCAAATTTAAACATATTTGAGACATTGTTTCGGAACTTGTTATACTTTTAAAAGGAATATGTAGTTGCTTTATGTGTTTACAAATATTTAGTTATATCTATATTGATATTACGAAGAGATAAGATTTGTATGTTTGAAATGAATAAACTCAAAAACTAGTGGACCGATTTTAAAAATTCTTTCACCTGTAGAAAACTACATTCTGGGCGAGTAACATAGGCTATATTTTATAAAGTTACGCGAGTGAAGTCGCGTACAACGGCAGTATTTTATAGTATCAAACCGGAAATAAAACAAATTTATAAGACCCGAGGCCCTTCGATGCAAACAAGTCTTTCAATTGCTATTTTGTCTGAGCCACATACTTCTCTCTAACTTGCGAAGAATAAACATGCAAACGATAAAAGAAAATGCATTTCTTCCGATGATTTTGTTATTTTATTTTTTTTATTATATTACAACTAATAAATGTGAAAATGTTAAAAACATTCATTAATTAAAAATAGAATTGACTGTATGAAACAAATGGCGATAGTCTTCAGATCTAATTGTCCAGACGCTTTAAAAATGTACAGTAATGGACAGTACTGGACGTTGCCGACGTGCGGACAGAAAATACACAATTAACGTATTCTTTTTAAAACGGCAAGTGGGAGGAAGAATATTATTGACCATTATTATGCACACTAAATAGTACATAACATCCAAATAATAGCCTTTTCTATACTAAAGAGAAAAGATTTGTATGTTTGTAATGGGAAATGCTATCGAGCAATCCACACACTTCGTGGCTTTTTCCAGTACCGCTATTGGTCGCCAACCGCCGCCATGTTAGCGTGCACCGCTTGGGATGTTACGCGATGCGAGTGAGACAAAACTAACAGCTGCATTATATTATGAACCTTATCGATATTGTATCTATGGTTAATTGTAAGTTTTAAGCTTTCTTAGTTAGTCGTCGGAGCCTACATTCTTTTCTGCGTGAACGAAGATTCACGACTCGCCTTATATTACTAAAGTATAAATTGAAAACTAAGGATATCTAGTGTTCATGAAATATGTTTAAATTTGATACGCCTTTGAGAATTGCAAAATCATCATCAAACAGTTCATTCGCGGCCAAATGTTTTCGATAATAAATAAATTATATATATATATATATATATATATATATATATATATATATATATATATATAATAATTATTTTATTTATTTAAAGTGCAAAAACATTTAAAAATGTGTAAATTTAAAATTCCACTTAAACCACCTATCACTATCATAATAATATTCTATTTTATTAACATTTTTTTTTCTCTTCGTTAAAACTCTTTGCCATCACAATCTTTAACACAGTTTTAGACTTTAATGATCACGTGGACTGTAATTTTTTTTCCCATTAGTCCAATTTGTTAGCTCATCGAAATAACTAGGTATTGAATTGAAATATTGTTATCTCATTGATTCAGTACATTACAGTATCCCTACTGTAATGTACTGAATCAATGAGATATAATCCCAATGTGCTTATCACGTGGACTATAGTTTTCCAATAGTCCAATTTGTTAAGCTCATCGAAATAACTATTGAATTGAAATATTGTATCTCATTGATTCAGTACATTACAGTATCCCTACTGTAATGTACTGAATCAATGAGATATAATCCCAATGTGCTTATCACGTGGACTATAGTTTTCCAATAGTCCAATTTGTTAAGCTCATCGAAATAACTATTGAATTGAAATATTGTATCTCACATTGATTCAGTACATTAAAGTATGGACACAATAATAATCCCAATTTGCTTATTTTGAGGTAATTCCCATAAGCGGGCTTTTGTAAGCAGTTATAGCTCAGTGGATAACTAACGACTTGGCTAACGACGTGGCAGACGCAGGATCAAATCCCGGTTAGATTTGTACCTCATGAGTGTTTTCTTTTTTTACACTCATTAAGGTTTTTTTATATATATATAATTTGCAGAAAAAAATCCGTGCGAAGCCAGGGGGCGGCCCGCTAGTTTATTACATTAATATTAATTATATTTTAGCCTTCTTGTGGCTAATTTACTAGTGATTTAAAAAAAATAATATTTTAATATAATTATAAATTATTTTGTCTCAAGTTTGTATTTTGAGTTTTGTATTTATTATTGCAGTCTTCTTCTATAACTGGGGGATACTTTATTTAAAAAAAAAAATCTATACTTTTATTTAAAAAAAAAAATTAAAATAATAATTATTACACATGAAATTACTGGGATAGAGCAAAGACAAAGAAAAATCTAAAAATTAATATTTTCTTATAAATATTAATTAAATAAAAAAGCCTAAATCGAGTGAGAGCTTATTTATTATCCTATTCGTAGTTTAAAAATGTTTAAAAAATAATAGCTATTTCAGTTTTAGTGAAAAAATTCAATCATACAATAAATTGTTATGTTATAATTTAATTTAATTTATTTAATTTCATCATTTTGAGATTAAAATCTATATATATTATAAATAAATTTAATTAAAAAATAATAATACGAATCTCAAGTCTAAAACTGTGCAAACAATCACTCAATCTTGTTTCTTAGCCTCTATGAGACATTTCATTTTTATATATCTACTAAGCATATATTATTTATTTAGAACATAATATATGCACAATGTATATGTGGTCTCAAGATTCACAAATTTTACAAAAAATTTTTTTTTGGGAGATGCGCTAACATATACATATATATACAAATACATTTAAATAAAATAAAAATTATATTATAGACGTCTTTGATATCGACGCACAGTTGATCGATGATTAAAAAAAAAAATATCTATCCGAAGAGATAATCATCGGAGAAAAGGTATCAATCATATAAATGTCAATTTAATTTCGAAAAATTCACTATATAATATTGGCTATTTTTTTTTTTTTCATCTACACTAATATTATAAATATAGAAGAGATTTTTGTATTTTTGATTGTATTTGTATAATGAATAAACTCGAAAACTTAGTATACCAATTTTAATAATTAAATAGTACCTAGAAAGTTTTTTAAGACAAAAGGTGAATGAGTCACACCAATGTTTTTTTTTTTTGTTATCATCATTTTTATATATATAAAAAAAAATTGGTAGCTCGAGAAAAAATAAATTATTTTTTCTTTCTTCAAAAATTACTAGTGTCCGACCGAAGCTTCGGCTTCAGCTACCTTCGGCCAAAAAAACTTTCGGCCTCGGCTCAAAATCCGGCCGAAGCCGAAGGTTCCTAAATAAATATATATTCACATTATTTCAAAATGTCATTATTTTTGACAAATAAATTGCAATGTCATTTTTTTTATAAACCTTCAATATTAAAGTTTTAAAATCATTTATATTATTAATTTTAGCTTGTAGCCAATCCTGAAAAAAAAAAAGAAAAAAAAACTGACACTCCGAAGTGAAAACTTGAACAATTACGTGTGTATTATTTGAATCGTCAGGAAAGTACATACTTATATACAGAGGTGTCGGTTACGGTTACGGTTACGGTAACAGTGTCGCGAGTTCAATGACTTTTTCCCATCTCAAAAATTGTTCTTTTTTTAAACTGTCAACGCCATCTCTGTTCGCATTGATGTATTATTTCAATTCAATTATTTTCCGTAAGGATGTATTATTACGTAACAACATATTGTAATTTCAGTCTTATTGTGTAGATGGCGCAATATCTGAGAATATACAGAGGTGTCGCGTTACACACGGTTACGGTAACAGGTCGTGAGTTCAATTTGTTTTTTCCCGTCTTATTAATGCCCAACGCGCCTAAAGAAGCTTTCACTTCAGAATTCTTATATAATAAGCTTTTTTTAGAGCTTCGACTTCGATCAGAAATTGACCTTCAGTCGGACACTAACACTTAAATAAAAGCGTTCAAACTTTGGAAATCCTGAACCGATTTCGATGAAACAAAAACTATTATTATTTGCACTGGGACGCGAATTAAATACACTACTAACTTTTATAGTAATATTTTGATGTGTTTGTGTGACTCAAGTTAAGTAACTACCCACTTAAATAAGCAAAAGCTTTTTTTTTTGACAAAAAAAAAATAGTAAATTTAATTTGCAATTAGCACTTTTGGATGAATTTTTTTTCTTTCCTTATTTGCGATTAAATATTCCCCAAAATTAACTACGAAAGTGGCGCAAAAAAAATTTTTTTTTTTTTGCAAAATACGTGAATCTCGAAACAATATTTAAGTTGTCTCATCCGACCGAGATTAATTGTGACGATCGTATGTAACATTAAATAAAATAGCATAAAAAAAAAATTTTCATTTTTACATTCAAAATAATTGCATTTAGCGAGCATAAGATTTCTGCCCCATTTCTCTTTCACTTTTTTTCACTTAAAACTGCACTATTCACTATTATTAAGTTATTAGTTTTATATAAACTCATCACTATTGGTCACTTTATTCTGTTCTATTTTTTAAATATAAAATATTGTTTTCATTTTTTTATTTTTTTTTAAATTTTATTTATTAATCCGGAGGCGGCTGAAGTACCATTTGCTGTGGCAACTTTATTGTATCTTTATCGTTAATAATGTCTTTATTAATGTCGCGCGATTTATACTCATCTTTCCTCCTCTCTTTGTCTGTGTGTTTGTAATCGTCTTTTCTCCTTTCGTCTTTTCTGTGATCTTTCCTGTGGTCCTTCGAGTCTTTGTGTTCTCGTCTGTCCGACTTGTGGTGTGACGATTTGTGCGATCTACTAGACGAGTGTCGTCTGTGATGGTCGCGTTTGTCGGACCTGTGTTTGTCGTCCTTGTGTCTATGGTGACTCTTGTCTTTGTCCGACGATCTTTCCGCTTTCACTTGGTCTTTGTCGGACTTTGTCACGCTTTTGTCACACTTTAACTCGCTCTTGTCACACTTTGACTCGCTCTTGTCACACTTTGACTCGCTCTTGTCAGACTTTGATTCACTTTTGTCACACTTTGACTCGCTCTTGTCAGACTTTGATTCACTTTTGTCAGACACTTTTGTTTCACTCTTGTCCGACTTGGATACGCTTTTATCGCACTTTGTATCATTCTTGTCAGACTTTGACTCACTTTTGTAAGACTTTGATTCACTTTTGTCACTTTTGTCCAAATTTGTTTCACTTTTAACAGATTTTGTTTCACTTTTATCCAATTTCGTGTCATTTTTCTCCAGCTTGACCTCCTCTTTATCTGTCCTCGATGAATCTTTATCTTTTAACTCAGATTTAATTTCAACATTATCCGATTTCAACTCCGTCTTGGCTCTATGCTCCTGTCTATCTTTATCGGATTTCTTATCTTTTCTTTCGTCGGATTTTTTATCTTCAGATTTGGCGTGAACATCTGTACTTTTCCTTGCAACAGATATTTTCGCAGGTTTATCTTTATATTTAGTACTGAGCGCTCTCATTTCTATTACGCCTGTCTTCAGCTTCGGTGTTGATTTCTTTACATCTGTAAAATAGAAAATAAATACCGATTACCTGTTAGTTGTCAAGTTTCTCACCAAAGTGAATTTCTATAATTATTATTCTTGTATATAATTCATCTTTCTAAACCTAACTTTCTAAACCTATTACAAACCTCTCTCTCCGATACAAGATATAGTCCTGGACTTGGCTGTAGTCCTGTGGGGAGGTTCGCGTATGAAGATTTTTTTTTCAAAAAAGTTAAGTAGAGTCTTTTCCGCCACCATTTTTTTTTACGAAATGAAATTTTTAATGATAACTATGCGAACCGCTTCCCGGCTTAAATTTTTTTTTTTTTTTTCAAATTACATATAAAAACCTTCCTCGTTTTATGCTCTTTCCATTAGTGAGAACCGCATCAAAATACGTTGAGTAGTTTAAATGATCTAAGCGTACATACATACAAAGGTACAGACGGCGGGAAGCGACTTAGTTTTATACTGTATGATAAATTTAATGATATTTATTTTTTATTAAAAAAAAAAATACAATTACTTATTATTGTAACTATTGGAAAGCTATAATCATCCAGTTTATTATAATTACATTTTAATTTTATTGTAAATCATGTTATTCTCTAAATAAATAATTTTTATCGATATATTGTATGATTTTTAAATAAAAAATAAATAAAATAAAATATTATTGGTATCAAATACTTTGTAATTAAATACAAGATTTTAGCTAATAGGAAAAATAGCTTATTGATACCAATTTTCATTTGAATTAATCTGCCTTTTATATTTTTGTTTTTAAAAATAAAAACATGACACCTGTTTTTAATATCTTTTTTTTTTGCAAAATTCCCCCAGTTACAATAACAATTATAATTTTTTTTTTCTAATATTCTACTTTTATTTACTATTTATTAGGTTATTTTTTTTTAATTTCGGGGATTTGAGGGATTAAATAACTTCCACTGTTATGGGTTGCTTTTATTTAAAAAAAAATCCTAATTTTGTTAAAATTTATAAATTTATTTATATTTATTATTATTTTTTTGTCACCTGTTTTTGTGGTGATGATGTGAGGTTCCGGAACCGGAACCGGAGGTGGGTCGGCCGGTCTCTCGTCAGCCGGCGAAGAAGCCTCTGACGACGGATAGTACTGCTTCAATCGCAGATGCCACGCTGCGATTGAAGCACAATTACAATTGAACACGTTTACAATCAATTTCGCTTACAAACGACCACCAATATTTCATTACCTATTACATAATATACGAAACTCGCTATATAACATATTATGTCGACTAATGTTTGATTGATTAAGTGGAGTAAAATTTTAGTAAAAGTGATTCATTCATTCAGATTCATTCGTTGACATGATATATTAAAAATGTATCAAACAGTTGAACGAAAGCGTCCGCGAGGAGAGGTCGTTGTCGTATGACCACGCAACTTACAGTTGGAATTGTAGTTCTTATATATATCGATCGGAGATTAAAAAAAAGTATTGGGACTAAATATAAAATGGTTTTAATTAATTAAAGTATCCGAAGTGGAGGGTGATAACAATATGATTTCGGTTATAACGACCACTATATTACAAAGGTAGAAAGAAAGAAAGAAAGAAAGAAAGAAAGAAAGAAAGAAAGAAAGAAAGAAAGAAAACCATATTAATTGCCAGACAATACATATTATCGCCTAATGTCTACTTACTTTATAGACACCTGATAACTTTAACTTACAATAATATAACTTTAACTTAATACTTTTAACAGAATAATACCGTGAAATAAAACAGCACATGTGCTTTTGTGTCCTTGACAATATTATAAAATATTGTTTAAATGTGAACAAGTGTTGGCTTCTTAATAAATAAAATCCTTCTATGGTCGCCAGTGCACTTCAACTGTAGGCGACGGTGGCCAACTACCATCAAGTGACATACCATACCATACCATCGAGGCAACATTTGGACCTTAGTTAGACCTAGACCAAATCTTTCTAAAAAAACACACTTCGCAAACTCAATGAATATTTTTGGATGTTATAAGGATTTGAATAATGAACTTCGTGTCTTACCGACAGACGTGACTGCGGATATTGTCCTAAACTGATGTATAATGTTTCTGGGCAGGAAATAGATGTCGTCCGAACACAAGGGCAGACGCGAATATCTTACGCCTTCGCGACGCAACTGATTCAGTTTAGCTTCTTCTAACCTACAAAAAAAAAAATATTAAATTAAATTTTACAAACATTATCAACTAGGTTTTGCCCGCGACTTCTGAAGTTCTGAAGTTTGCATGAAAATTTCATCAAAATCGGTTCAGTGGTTTTGGAGTCCATAAGGGAACATATACAATTATACACACACACCCACCCACACCTACACACCTACACACACCTACACACACCTACACACACACACAGAGAGAGAGAGAGAGAGAGAGACGCACACGCACACGCACACGCACACACACGCACGCACACACACACACACACACACACACACACACACACACACACACACACACACACACACACACACACACACACACACAACCACACACACTGTGTATGTATGTATGTATGTACAGTAGAATCCGTTTATTATGACTCCGCCTATATTGACCAGCCGGTTATTATGACGTAATTGCACTACGAAGTTTGGTTTTCATATAAAATTCTTTATAAAAAAGTCGGATATAATGACTTCCCTTACAGTGACATGTCGCTTATTATGACCCATTTTTAATAAATTATGTCCGGTTATAATGACCGACATGATTCTTTACACCTTCGGTATTGTTCGTTGATTCCCGACGACGTTCGGCACGTGGCTCGTTTTTGTTTTGAATCTCAGTGAGTAATTGACGGTTGAAGGTCACGCATTGTTTTTCGTTTGTTACTGTGAAAAAAATGTCATCTCAACGACGTAAAGCATTTACAATTGAGGAGAAAGGTGCAATAATATGCAGATTAGAAAATGGAGAATCTAACTCATGTCTCGCAAAGGAATTTGGCGTGGGTCATTCGACAATCTCAATGATTTTTAAAAACAAGAACCGCATTAAGGAATCGTTCAATTCAAATGTTTTGACACCGAAGAGGCTTCGAAAATCACGACAAGAAAATGTTGATCAAGCATTAATTCAGTGGTTTAAAAACATGAGAAACAAAGGAATACCTATCAGCGGTCCTATGCTACAGGAAAAGGCAAATGGTTTTGCCGCGCGTTTTGGTATTCTCGACTTCAATTGTTCTGCAAGCTGGATCAGTCGTTTTAAAGTTCGACATAACATTGTGGCGGGAAAAATTGTAGGTGAATCTTCGTCTGTAGATCAAAATTCAACAACAAACTGGTTGATATCTGTGTGGCCGAATTTACGAAGACAATTTTCTGATGATGAGATATTTAATGCTGATGAAACTGGACTTTTTTACAAATTAATGCCGGATAAAACTTTAAAATTTAAAGGTGAAAATTGTAGTGGAGGTAAGTTATCGAAAGATAGAATAACTGTCATGGTAGCAGCGAATATGAGTGGTACAGAGAAGAAGAAATTGCTCATTATTGGAAAGTCACAAAAACCAAGATGTTTTAAAGGTGTCAAATCATTACCTGTCGATTATGCTAACAATCGTAAAGCTTGGATGACGTCAGAACTTTTTGAAAAATGGCTTCGTGATTGGGATCGTGATTTGGTGAAGAAGAAGAAAAAGATTCTATTGCTGGTTGATAATTGCCCGGCGCATCCAAATGTTACTGATTTAAAGTCTATAACACTTGCTTTCCTTCCGCCGAATACAACATCAGTACTACAGCCAATGGATCAGGGAATAATACGATCACTCAAAATGAATTTTAGGAAGAACCTTGTGCTCAAAATGATTACTAATTGTCTTGATGGTAATGAAAACCACTCTTCTACAAAAGTAACGGTGCTAGATGCAATTCTGATGGTTAATGATGCCTGGAATAAAATGTCTCAAAGTACCATTCATAACTGTTTCAAACACGCAGGATTCATTGAAAGCCACAACGGTTTACCTATTCAAATATCAGAAAATGAATTCGATGAAGAAGATGACATTCCTTTATCTTTGTGGTCACGAAATCTAAACTCAGATTCTTTAGCAGCACCGGAAATGTGGGAAGATTATGTTGACATCGATAGCGGTCTCCTCACATCCGAAGAACCCACCGATGAAAATATCGTACAGAACATTAGTGCTAAGGAACAACTCGAAAGTGATGGGGAAGAGGAAGTCGAGGAAGCACCATTACCTACCGCAGAAGAGGCATTAAAAGCTGCAGAATTATTATCACGATTTGTTCACAGCAATATTGAAAATGATAATTTGACCATAGCTATGTCTTCTATACACAATAGTATTAGAGACTGTTTTTACAATAAAATGAAAAAACAAAAGCAGACAAAAATTACAGATTACTTACAGTAAAAAATACACTTGTATGTGTTATTATAATAATGTGCTGATTACGTGCAATTTTGATTTTGATTTAATATGTATGTATACATACATATATAATTATGTATGTACTATGTTTCTGTATTAAAATACTTAAATACATACATTATTTACATAAAAAAAGTTTTTCATTTCACATAACGCTTTATATGACGTCCGCTTATTATGACGTGTTTGTCAATTCCTTTCGATGTCATTATAAACGGACTCTACTGTATATGTTTATTTTTCGGTGTACCGTAGCATCTTTTAAAAATGAAATTACAAAATTTCTGTCATTGTGTACTGGCTTTATATATAGTCTTTTTTTAGAATTTGTGTTTTGCAATTATAATTATAGTGTGCCTATTTGTATATTATACTATTATTCTTTTGTATGATTTTTTTTCTCTTACCTTTATCTCTGTGAAAACAGAAAATAGGGACGATAAACGATTTAGTTAGTACTGACCAAGTGACGCACTGCGATATCGGCGGCTCGTATAGATCCAGTTGCAAAAGCTGAACCAACTTGTTGAAATCGGCCGCGTGAAATGCGACCACGTCCTTCGTTATTCTACCAGGCTCTTCCTCTTCACCGCACTGGATCGCCTTCAGGACTCCTGTAGTTATGAAAAAAAAACAACTTATTAACGAAAGGCATATGTTAAAGTTAAGTTAATTACACTTTTGATTTATATTGACAAAAACGAAAGTTTTTCTGATTTTTTTTTTTATTCACAACACGATTGTGATTCAATTAAGAATACAAAAAAAAAATGTGTAACAAGGACAGTACAGTGTATACTATTTTTTTATATTTGAAAATTCTGTTTTTAGTGACTAGGTATTTTCTAAATTTTACCATCAATTCACTTTTGATCATTTGTATTATACCTTAGAAAAATAGTAAGAAAATATATATATATATGTGTTTTAAAAAATATTCTCAATCACAAAAATATTCTATACTTTTATTTGTTTAAAAAAAAAATTATAAGTTTTTATCCAACATGAGCGTTAAAAAAAAATAATGATAAATAAATATCTCCACACATTCCACCACACAGCACCATCTAGTTCCACATTAAGCAACTAATGCTTGTATTATGGATACCAGACAGTTGATATAATACATAGATTATTATTATTTTTTTCGTAAATACATACATATTATAAATACAAAACATCCATGACTCAGGTATAAAGGTAAAAACGTTAACACATAAACATTTGCCCCTAGCGGGATTCGAACCCGCGACCGTTTGATTAATAGCTAGGATCACTATTAGCCACTAGACCAAACGTGTCGCGATGTGTTGCATTTGCATGTGTGCTGTTTCTACAATGAAATACACAATTGAACGGTCGGGGCAAATAGTGATACTGACCGACTGCCGCGGTCGTGATGCGGTCGAGGCCGTGGCCGACGTGGTCGGCGTGCGCGCGAGTTCGGTCCTCGAAGAGGAACTCGCGCGCCTCGCTGTAGCGCGGCAGGTACTGCAGGTTGCGCAACTCGTTGATGCCCGTGCGCCGCTTCTTGATCGGGCTCTTGCCCAACTCGGCCGTCGGCACCAGTTGCTCACCGGGCCGGATCCACAGTATCGGTCCGTCGTTCGACTCGCGCGGCTCCATCTCCACCGCCGACATCGGACCCCACGGCATCGTCTGCATTCATTTAATCAACATTTCAGTCAACCTAGCCCCTATGGGAATTTCTCATATTACTTTCCACGATATCATAATATTATATTTAAAGTGTGTTCCACAATGTGAAGGATGTGATATGAAAAGTCCTATAGTATGTTCGCGTTAAGAATGCAGCGGAGTCATCAGTGCAACGGTAGGGTAAAGGTGTATTCACAGTGGAGTTAAAAATCAAACAGATTATATTTAAAAAAATTAAGTTTAATGGATAAAAATTATGTAACTACAATTGTCTTAAATTAAAATTAAAAATAAAAATTTAATCAGTGTCAGTGGAATATCCCTGTGTATATTTATTATAGTATTAAAACATTGTAAATTATACGTCTTTCTCCATTATGAATTATCGCGCCACGTTTACGTTTATTCTTACGTATGGATGAGGTATATATTAATTTTTTTAATTTTAAAATTGAAGGTAACACACAAGGTTTTTTTTCTAATTTAGAGCGACCTGATTGGTTAGGGGGCGTGGCAAGACCGATGGACAACGATGACTCACTGCACTCTTAACGCGAACAGACTATAATGTTAAATTTTTGAAATAATATTACCAGCGTTTTCTTCCTAGTGCTATACTAATTTTGTTTCAATAGTTTTAATATATAATATTTTATATTAAAAATAATTTTTATCTTGTTTTTTTTTATTTTGTTGTTGTTTAACTTTGTCCGTGTTCGATTTAACATTCGTATCATTTTAAAGTTTAAAGTTGAATTACCAATGACTTGGATCGATTTGGAATGAATAAAAATAACAATTTAAAATTTATACGTGAATTTAAATTATAAATAAAATATAGTATAACGCAATACATACTTAGCTGTTATTTTGTTGTAATTGTGTATATCAGTTGAGAAAATATTTTCATCAGCAAAGTTATAATAATCGAACTTAAGAATTGCAACTTACAAAACAGACTTTGCAAAAAAAAAAAAATAGAATTCACACAATTAAATACATTAATATTATTTAAACAATTAACTCTAAACTAATTAATGTTATATAGAGCATTATTTGCGGTGTTATAAATACCGAAAGTTTTTTAATAAATCCGGATTAGGTTACATCACTATTTTTGTACGGTCGAAAATTTGCAACACAGGAAATGTCAAATTACTCCTTCTCCTTACGATTTACTATCACTATGGGTTAAAGACATTTTCGATTTTGACCTGTAGAAGGTGTTGAAGGAAAAAAATTAAAAAAAAAAAAAAAAATCCTCAAATGTTTCAGACAAATGTTGTATTATAAACTTTTTTTGCTAAAATTAAAATTGACAAAGTTAAGGATGGTGTCATAAAGAAAGTCACTTACCAACTTGAGAAAGGGAGAATTTGTGAGCATATCGAGCATGTCCGGGAAGTATCCACCCACTTCCTCGTGGACCGTTCCAACCAGAGAGATCTGATGGAGCGGTCCGCAGCGGAATGTTCCAGCCGCATACGACTGTTGAACCTGAATTTACATTTAAATTTAATTTAAATATACATTCACACTAACTCAAAAGGAAACTCTCAACATTCAAAAGTATCAATTAATTGCCTTCATTTTGACGTTATTTTATTCAAATAATAATATAAATAATGTTGTTGTCAATTTATGGTCTGACGAATTGATATTTTGCTGATTGGATTGTTGTTGATAGGATTAAATTGTATTATTGGATGTTGCTTTGACTTGTACCTATAATGTAATTAATTGAATTGACTTATTATTATTTTTTTTCTAAATTTTTAACAGAGACAACATCTAACATATTATTATAGCTGTAGATACAATTAATTGGTACGCAAATGTAAACGTGTTTTTATAATTAATGTATGTGACTTGGTAAATTTTTATGTGCTGTTGGTATCTCGATTAAATAAAATAAAATAAAAATAAAATAAAATAACTGGTGCACGGTCAGAGTTGAAATAAATATATATATATAAGCTCTTGTAATTTTGGCCAAGCGCTAGTTTTTTTTAGGCCAATCCGTTGGAAACAGTATTTTTTTTCCCCGGATGAAATGTACCCTATGTCCTTTCTTGTATTCCTGACAATGTGTATGCAAAATTTCATGATGATGATGATGATGATGATGATGATGATGATGATAATCAATTGAGTAGTTTAGGCGTGAAAAGGCAGTAAACAGACAGACAGACAGAGTTTTACATTCACATTTATGTTAATTTTTTAATTATACCACACTCTTCTTCGGGTACATTAATTAAACCATTTTATATTTAGTCCAAATACTTTTATCGTCCGATCTATATATATATATCACAACTACAATTCCAACTGTAAGGTGCGTGGACATACGACAACGACCACTATTTGCGAACGCATTCGTTCAACTGTCTGATATCTTATCAATATCATCCCACCGAATGAATCTGAACGAATGAACACCTCTTTTTAGAAAGATCACTTTTCAATCAACTTCATTCGACAATACCTACACATCGCACGCTTAGTATTAAAGTGACCGAATTAAAAAAAAATCACTTTTTTGATAAACGTTTTGTAATTAGGAGTTGGGTTGTTTATTTGGACATTAATAAAACAAGATGTTAGTTTTACAGTTAGTTTTTTTTTTTTCCATAAATATAGAATATGAAACACAGATTTGAGTGAAACTTTAATTTGAATTGAAAACTATTTAAGTTGTTTATCTAACTCGTTTAAGACTTATTCTGAATTAGGTCACTTTAATACTAAGCGTGCAACACGAGAAAAATGTTAATATTTCATCACTAACTAATACCTATGAGAAAATGAAAGAGCCTACGACGTGTCGAAATCGTATTTATAAAACATTTGACTGAAAGTGTAAATAAAACAAATCGTTATGAATGGGGGACAAAAATTAACTTTGTTCCCGCCAAGTCCAGCAGTGGGTTCGACGGAAGAACACCAAGTGGGACGGTGACAGTCGAGACGGTGGCGCTCACCTGATGGCAATACTTGGTGATGGTGGTCGTCTCGATGTCCGAGGCTCGCGCCAACACTCCCGCCTTGACGGCGAGATTCGGATGCGCGTCGGCCAAGTACCGCAACAGACACGGCAGGTACCGAGCGGCCCCCCGCACCACGCCGCACACGAATCGGGCCCAACCCGACCCGTCCTCGGAAAACACCAACTGGATACAGTTATAATAAATAAATAAACTGTCTGGTGCTTGAGAATTCGTTCGCGTTGAAAAATTTAAATATATTAACGCCTGTTATACATAGACACTTTGCATTATACCTTCTGCAATACTACAAACCCTTTGGCAATGTAGTTAACGTTCAAGTATTACGTAACGAAATTAGGAAGGAGGGGAAGGGGGGGGGGGGGGTTTGTCTTGTAAAACATTACGATTCTTGTTTTTTACTGGAGGGGTTTTATCTCTCGAGTGTATTGTACGTCATTTTTTTACGTAGTTCTCCCAAGTTGGCCACCCTTTTTTTTTTTTTTTGTTAAAAATAATGGTCACTCGATAAACTTGGTCCTAAATGTAACGTTTACGGAGGGCACAGAAAAACATTTAAAAAAAAAAAAAACATTTTGGTTTATTGTTAAGTATTATTATAATTTCTTGTGCATGTTTTTGTAAATTTTGTAATTTTTATAATTTGTCAAATTGATTTGTGTAATGTAAATAATTTTAATAATGTACTTCGATTTATAACTTATACGTCGAATTAGGATTAGTCCTGTTATGATGTACCATGTGTGTTGTAAATAAATGAATAAAATAAATAAATTACGACTTTATGTTATTTTTAAAAGTTAGTAATACTGCATTCAAAGATTTTTTAAAAATTACTTGCTTCGTCTGGGAATCGAACCGACTTAAATGTGAAAAAAAAAAAAAAATCACCAGTCCAATCGATGCCAATCGAAAAAATGGACAAAAAAAAAATAATACTTCTTAAGTGACATAGTATCTTAAAAGAATAACGTAAAATACGACGTAATTTTTAGAAAATATTTTTATTTTTAGATGCCCTATTGGAATTATTTAGACTATGTCCATCCTCAAATTCACAAATAGCTTTTTTTTTTAATCGTATGAGTAGTTTCGTATATTACCTCCTACATACAAACAAACAAACACACAAACTACCTCTTTATAACATTAGTAAATAGATATACAAGACAAGATGAAATATTTTAAACACCAGGAGGGAAAGTTCTCTAAATACTGGAGATAGAAAAAAATTATAAAAACTACATAAACATCCTATTATTTTTAAATTTTCGAAAATACGCTTGCCACACACAATATGTAACACACACGTTAAACTTTCAACACCCCATTTTTGCGTCGGATGTCAAGAGTTAAAAAACTGTACGAACAAGTGAAGTCAGCAACGCAACACATTCGCAGCAGCGCACCAACACACGGTGTCGTTAACCACTTACCATCAAGTGCTACCGTCAGCCTGCCTGTCTTGGCCACCCTTTATATTATATTTAAAAAAAAAAAACTTTGAATTGAACTCGCACACGCCAAAGTGTCATTCGTGAATGGAATCACTCACCTTTAAGAACTCTTTAGCCAAAATCTTCTGTTGATTAACGCTCAGCATATCGATGTCCCTTTGTTGTAAATAAACAACACTAGCGCCGCCATTCGGATGCGTATCGACACGCATCAATCTGTCGACGTAATAAAAGAAAACATGTTACTAATGGGATAATACATGGTTAATTAATTAGTATATAGGTCTAACTCCTTAACCATTTAACCGCTTGGTTTTGTGGGAGTTTTAGTGCCCCTAGCGCCTGACTCGTGAATTTTAAAAATAAACATTATACAAGTAGAAGGGGAATTTATTAATTAAAAGTAAAAAAAAAAGCCCTTCTAACTATCTGACTCGTGGGAGTTAGGGACTATTGGCAAATTTGTAAACCAAAACATGTCAGCTTCTTTAATAAATAAATAAATAATTAATGTATTAAACGGGAAATCATAATAAAATAGGCACTCACTTGAAGTACTTGAGTGCCTTAATCTCTGGATTGTCAATGAGAGTCCCCCAGCTATCGTTGGAAGGCAGACCTCTGTCCCTTTGGCACTGAACACCAACGGAACAGCGTTTGATACGCGCTCTTCGACGGCAATGGTGACACGATGACGATGATGATGATGATGAGTGACGGGACGATCTTGAATGAGACAGTTTTCGTGTATAATAATAGACTTGGCTCACGAGGCGACCGTCATGTAGGAAGTCGATTTAACTATAATCGTCAAGAAGGTCGCGTCGGCGAACGGTCAGATAGCCAAGAGCCTCAACCAACACCTCGAGAGGCTCTCACTAGATGGCTGGGTCAAGAGACAGATACAGAAGGCGATACTTCTCGATACGGCACCAATTGTCAGTATGTTCCTCACACTGCGGCCCTAACCACCGTTAGCTTGAGCCTTGCCCCGTTACCAACGGACAGCTAATTTTAAGTATTTTTATAATATTTATATTGTTTTTTATAAGTATTGTAAAAAAAAATTATAAGTGAATATAATAATAATAATAAACTTTTATTTGTACAAAACAGGATCAGAATCCTAATTATACACATTGAATACAAATGCAAATTTTAAAATAGGTAAAGCTTGTTCCCTAACTCCTGAACTAGGTTGCACGAACACATGTATCGCGTATAATGAATGTTAGAATTTAGGATTCATATTCATGGGAAAAGAAAAATAAAATTGTCCACACAAACTCGACATACGTAAAAAAATAGTTTTAGAATTCTTGTCTATTTGTGTTTACTTGAAAATGTCTTAACCGATTTGAATGCGGTTTTCACTGATGTATTGTAGCAAGCTTCCAGTGACATTTAGTGTTTGTATCATACTATCAAAAAAATAGTTATACAAAATACCAAAATACCAAGAGTACGAAAACTGCGCGCACAGCTGGTATATATAATATATAAATATTAATATAGCATATTATGTATTTAGACAAAATAATAAAAAAAAATTGTTTTATTTAAATAAAGACAATAAACAAGAACATTTTAGAGCAGAATCTTATATGAACACAATAAATTATAATAAGAGTATCAATTTCTTTTTATAATGTATTAATCAGCCTGTCTGTCAATCAAAATATATTTAAAAAAAAAATCATTATCACCATTGGATTGTGTGTTTATTTGAACCTTATATCATTGTAAGCAGTAAAGAGTTTTTTGTTTTCAAAAAACCCTTTACTGCCACAAGATATTTCGCCCCGTGACATCATAACATAGTGACCCCTTAGTATTAGTTAAAAACAATGTACAGTATAGAGAATATTATAAAGCTCACCTCTCTCTCTCCTTTTCTCTCTCTTTCTCCTTCTCCCTGTCACGTTGAGTTTCCACTTTCACTTTATCAGTCTTCACTTTAACTTTTACTTCACTTTGCACATTGGTCTTCACACTCCTACCGATCGCCGGAAACACTTGCGACAGAGACGCTCCCTCTTGCTTCATCTTCAACGGCAACTCCAAGTTGCCGTAACAAGGAAAGTCTCTTTTGGGAATTGTTTCAAACTTTATCGCCCTCAACATGAGTCCGAAGCTCGAACTGGACCTTCTCAATTGCGAACCGTCCAGGAGCACATTGGACCTAGTCACCCTGGGATACTTATATTTGAACATGGCTTTTTGAAAATGTGCATTTATCACTGTCAACTGACGAGTGACTGAGGAAAAAAATTTTCTTGCAACCAAATTGTCCGGAATTGTTTTGCCCATGTGCATTTGTTTTCTCGCTGTGTTCATTCCGCCGAACCAGTACGATTTGATCGTGTGAAAATTCAAGTTAGAAATACTCAAGTTATCCGTGTCATCGTCGTTGTACAGTAGACTGTTGTTCGGTCGCTGAGCACCAGCGGGTAGGATGTTCATAGTTAGCATCGTTGCGTTGCCAAATCCTCCCGAGTCAAACACTGGCCATATTTTACTGATCTTAGCGGGTTTTGCGTAATCACCCCATGTGCATATTTCTGTTGAGGTACCCTCTAAATGTTTGCGCTTTTTACCTGAAAAAAAAATCAAAGACAAATCTTGTTGGTTAAAATGTATTAAACTGTCATCTGAGGACAATTTGCGAGATATAAATTCGAAAATTATAAAGAGAATTTTTATTTGTAACATCAAAATCAGTTCGCTTGGCAAACCTCATCATTAATGAAAAGCTTTACTTAATATTTAATATGTCAACAATATGTTATCTATCACTTTATACATAATGAAGACTTAGACAAGTAGTGAACAGACATAGGCATAGTACAACTAAAGAGTAAAACACTATACAAGACAAAACAATACAAAACAACACTAATATTAATATAGTAAAATATGTAGATCTTCATTTTTTCTATACTTTATTAACAGTTGTTTAGTTTATGTTTAATGATTATGATAGGAGATTGTTTATATTATGTCAGTTTTCTTTATCACAGCCAAAAGTACAAAAAAAAAAAACTGGAATATATTAAGTAAAGCTGACTTAATCAAAATCAGGTAATCCTTGATATTGTTCATCTTATATCTAAATTAACTTTATTTCATATAAATTTACACTGATATAGAAGTTTTAATTTTTTTTTTCTAATAGATTTACATTAGAAGTAATATTTAATAACAAAAAACTAATATATTTATTATTATTACTATTATTGAATAATCATACTGAAATTAATTGAATATTCATTGAGTCTGATTTCTTTTTAAAATGACTAAAAATTACATATTGAAATAGGTCTGGACAAATAATATGAGTACAAAGACATTTAGCTTATTTGAAATTCCCCACTACAAACTTTGACAAATGTTATAAAAATATAACATACTAGCTGGTTTTAGCGACTTTGTCCACTTTAATTAAGAAATAAAAGATATAAAATAATGCCTGACAATACTTTTGCCATGTGTTGAATCTTATTTTTAGATGGCTGTAACCCTAAAGCATATAATATTTAGCCTATGTCCATCCTGAAATACTATTATAACTATTGGTGAAAGAATTCTTTAAATTGGATGAATAGTTATGATGATTACCTCCTACATACAACCAAACATAATATAAACTTTACCTCTTCATAATATAAGTATAGTATAGACTAAAGTGCAATAAAATATTAAGGCTTGTGGCTATTGCATTATTTCCTATAATCCTACTATGATTGGCTTTGCTTTTGTTATGTAGTTTTTTTTATTATTATTATTTCCCTAAAGGTTACACCACAGGTTACAATGATAACATACTTCTAATGTAATTTAATGTTTAAATTTACAATACTATCCATATTAATATTTTTTGTGTATATGATAACAGCCAACTTTATAGTTGAGGGTGGAGAGGGGAAATGATTGGTACCCCCTGACATAATCAGGGATCTTTTTTATGTATATTAGATTATAAGTGTTTAGAACTCCCTGCCGGCATCTGTTTCCGAGCTCATATAACCCAAATATTTTCAAAGTTCGAGTGAATAGGTATCATTTGGACGAGCTCGCTCCATCATATGCCTAATCTTTGCTACATGGCTAGATGCTGGCCAAGAGCAAACCCATCTCAAATAAAAATAAAGTGACTAGCCACCATCAAGTCTGTTGACCTTTTAATAATTAAAAGAAATATCTACATAGATATGGATTGTATATTAATATTATGTTACAATACATGTTTTCTAAAGCAAGTCAATCACTTGGCCCAAGAGATGGTAAACATTTCCAGTTAGGTATTTGAGGTAAGCTGAAAACTTGTCCTATAACTCTTCTATAATACCCTAACACAGAACTACAGACCTGGCTGGGGAGTAGTGGGGATAAATCAACCCTTATCAATACCTACCCGGAAATGTTTACCAACTCTCGGAATAACTCCAGTTATATGTGAGGAATCTACAACAGTAATGGTGATTGACTAGAAATATTCTATAATAAAAACAAATAATAGATACAAAATTACATTAAGTACGCGACTTAAGGTATCGTAACACTTAAAAGTATTGCAATGAAAGTTTATTTTGCTCTAAGCAAGGTCAAACAATGATGCAACTTTAACATTGTATTATGAATTACAACAATTAAAAGAACTAAAACAAATACTACGAGCATAATTAACATATAAATATCAATATTTAGGCGAAAAAAATGTTACTATTTATATGTTTTGTAAACAATTCTGACCGCTACCACTATCGAGCCACTATTTATTGTGGAGGTTAACAAATTTCCCACCAAAAATAAAAAGTGAACAAATCGCGATCAAACTCTGGGACAGCAATAGACGTCATTATAGATAAGTGTACTAGTGTAATTGAGCGAGTGTAAAACATTTTACCTTTGGGTTCAGGGATCGTAGTGAGTTTCGTCTGGTTTGACATACTTGGACCACATCCCAGTTTTGAATGCTTTTTGTAATCATGACTCACTCGGCGACGCTTGCTAATTTCACCGGCTCCTATTTTACTAGAGGTACCGATGTAATTCTCAACTAATTCGCAAGAATCTCCAACTTTTACATTCGATTCAAAAGTGCCATTCGACGCCATTGTTTCAATGCAATCGACGAATCGCCAGCTAGTTAGTCATGATTTTTGTGAATTAAATATAGTCACTGACGATACAATTTATATTCAATGCATTATAATCAATAATAATCACTACGAACAGTCATAAAGACATAAATTCGCACTAAAAAACAACTTGCGACGCCATTTACTTTGCTCTGCTATAGTTCTATTTTTTTTTTTAGCATAGATAGATAAAGAAAGACAAGACAATGAATGATGTGTGAACATTCTTATGTGGCGATATAGAGTATATTCAAACATTTTTCTAAAAAATAAATAATATATATTTTTTATATTTTACAGTTATGTCATTTTGATTTATGTAGGTATTGTAAAAATAATGAAATCAAAAATTTAATTTTAAATTTTTATTGGTAATTTACAGCGCCATCTACTAAAAATATGAAGACAACACGTAGGAATGTTGTTTCAATATTTGAATACATATCATGGTAAATTGTAATAGATGTCACTGTATTATAGCTTTTTACAAAAATCGAATGAATTTGCCTTAGATAATTAGATTTGTGTACTTTCTTTACCTATGGAATTTAGTCTTTATATTTTAAACTTTTTATTGCTCGCGACTTCGTCAGCGTAACTTTATATAATATAATCGCTGTTAAGCTGTTATGTTACTCACGGTGAAAGAATTATGAGAATCGGTCTAGTAGTTTTTGAGTTTATTCATTGCAAACAAAAATACAAATATTCTCTCTTTATAATAGATTAGATATTGACCCCAGGACTAGTTTAATTCTATAGTTTTTATAATCAAATTCTTTGGACTTCACAACAGCTTTTCGGAGGTGCAGTTGTTTGAAGAGTAGGTAATCATAATCTATTCAAAATTAGCTTTAACGCTTTTGCTCATATAGTTTTGTCAAGCGTTGATTTTTTTGTTTTTATTTTTTGATAATCCCTTGGGAAATAGTACTTTTTTTCTGAAAGGTCCTTTTTTTTATCATAACACTACAATTTCAGGAGTAAACCCCGGTCCCCACACTAGGCAAGCCTGTACGAGTATCGTGGGATCCCGTACTGTAAATTACAATTTCGAAACAAAGGATTTATGATCTAAGCAACAGTGTTTTGATTGTGTATAATGTACATTATATATAGCTAAGATGTACATTGAAGAACATGTAAAAACATTTTTGGTTTTTAGTCAGTAATAACAAGAATTCAACTTTTTACATGCAAATTTTTTAGAAATTATGCATATTTTAGAAATTAATTATACTAGGTATATATTAAAATATTTTTAGTTTTTTTGTATCCATGCAAACCTTCATTATATTATATATTAAAAACAGATACGTATGATTTTTTTTTATGTATTGCTACGACCAATAACTGATGACTCATCATTATGAGTAATCATGGAATTATTAGTATGGAATTGGTAAGCTGCTCGAGTTGGAAAGTGTCCTTAAGAGGGCTACTACAGTTTTAATGTGAGTATCTATCGAGAACAAATGGTAAATTTAGCAGGTGCTCTCTCCCACACATGTGGTCAACAGATAGCTCTATATTGTAAACAAACACACCAAACCGTAATATTGCTGTACGTAATATTAATAATAATATTACATGTGCTGATAAACATGAAGATGATGTAATGTTAAGGATTGGAATCAACTTGATATTAATGATATTGATTGATATTATGATACCTAACCTTTTTATAATTTAAAAATAAGAAATAGAGACAATTTTTTTGATAGAGCTTTTCCTGTAAATGTGTACAACTAATAATTTTTTTAACGTTGGGAAATCCTCTTGGATATCTGGCACTATAAGGGACACTACGGGGTTTGTAACGGCTAAAACCCAACGAATTTCGCAGGGACGCTATGACACGACATCGGTGCCTAGCGATGTGATGGTTACGCTCCCTGTCAATACCTTGGCGTACCCGAAAGTGGAGGTACGCCGGCCATCTCGGGGCGGTAGCCACCTACCTTCAAGTGTACCGTCAGCCTGTCTTAACATAGAGAAAATCCAGTTTGTTTTACAATTATATTCCGTTGGTAAGAGTAAATTTTCGTTTAGTTAGAACCGTTATATATAGTGAGAAGCGAGGAACGCGAACGATGATTATTTTAACGAATTTTTTGCTATACAATGTAAACACAACAAGAATAAGAAAAGGCCTTGATAAACACAATAGTTACACGAACGTGCCAAATTATACAAAAATTCTCTATTTACCGAGAAACACAGAATAAATAAGCATGTGCTGCAGAATATGAAATTAAATATGTACATTGAAACACGTACCTATTCGTATAGGCGAAACATTTTGTTTTATAGATAAAAACGTTTCAAAGGAATTTTTATATTTCTATACGAGGAATATTTTAAGAAGAATATTTTATTATTTGGCTCTGTAACGGTACACCAGCCAGCATAGTAGATTAGTTAGGGGGCAGGGCACAATGCGTTTTGCAGTCAAATGGGCAGTATTCTATAGATCTTCTATAGGAGAGGCTGTACAGCCTTGGTGGGTAGCGGATGTCGTGTCATAACGTTCCTGCAACCCCGCCTATCTACGGCCGCACTAGAAAGTTGTTGGGTTTTAGCCGGTACGAGACCGGCATAACCCCGCAACGTCCCCTATACCTGCCGGATATAAACAAAGATTTACCAACGTTAATAAAAATTAATAAAAAAATAAGTGGCTACCGCCGCCTACACAAGCAACGCCACAGGTACTCTTAGTCAAAGACTATATAAGTATATTGGTGTTGCCTACTGAAGTTGAAGTGCTTGTGCAGGACACAGTACTTAGTACGCTTGTCTGTTTTTCTAACCCAACCAACGGATTTTGATACGGTTTTCACTAATGGAAAGAACGATAAATGTGGAAAGTTTTGTTTATGAATTTACAGAAAATAATTGAATCCATGCGGCGCCAGGGCCAGTTTAAAAAAAGGAGGTCTTTTTTTCCAAGTGCGCTCCAGTCTTCCTTATTGTTTTAGCGAGATTGAGCGATGCCGTCATATGAACATGGACCTCAGACAGATTATCAAAAATGTTATCTAACTGTGTGGCCAACGTTATTTCGTCAGTTTAAACACCTTTGTAAGTATAATAAACACTAAGTTGTTTACTTCAAAGTTTTCGACAATAAAAATATTAATGAGCTGGCCTAGTCAACTGACCACAAGTACATTTTATTTATTCCATTTTCGGTAATACTTAATAATAATTATTAGTGCCACTCCATGTTATCCTATTTTAGTTCTTGTTATCCCATTTTAGAGAAATAAACAATTTAATTTGATTTGATGACTCCACTAGGAAAACGTCAATAAAATGATCAATTTCGATCATTTATTTCTGCATAAAAAATTATAAAAAAATCTTGATATTCGAGCATGTGATCCTCTAAAAATCCGCATCCGCATATATGTTGATTATTCTGCATCCGCAACAACTCAGACAGGTATATACTACCGATCAATATTAAACACGAGTATTTCGTATGCAATGGATGGTGGGTTACAAGTAGATATTACGTCATGTTATGTAATGTTAAGAGGCATTTATTAAGAGTTCATTAGCAGTCTACCCGTGGACTTCGATTCTTAGCCGAAGCTTTTTTGCATGCTTCGCAAATACACGTACAACAATTTGACCATGAATTGTTTCATTTGAGCGAATTTAGTGTCGCATTACATCTTATTATTAAGATCGGTGAATTGAACATAAATAGAAGACAAAAGGCCTTTGTATTGAAAAGGGATTAAAGCAAAACATCCCATGAGCAGAATGTCTTAAAAGCAAAAGTATCTATAATCAGCTCGTCCTATGACCTAGTAGCAAATAGTCCCAATATCAAAAGGACATATTAATATAATTATGTCTGTATTTATTATACAGAAGTTTGTAAGGACACTGTCTGCACGGCTGGTCGACTCTACATTGGACCCTAGGGCTGCCACTTACTTCTGTCAACGCATAGCTCTGTGGCAGTACAAGAGGTAACGTTGCAAGTATAATAGGGTCTATGCTGCAGGCGGACCTATTAGACTGTGTATTCTTTTTAGGTTATTTTTTTATTTAAGGTTTAATGTTAATTTTGCTAATATAATGTTATATTTTTATATATAGATAAGTTATTAGTCTGTTAATTATGTTATGTCTGTCTACGGAATCAATCGGGATGCCATGGCATTCTGTCATATAGCATTTAATACAATGAAATGTCAATTAAATAAATAAAATAACAATATTTTGCGCTTAAGAGTAGGATTTAGCAGAAAGGCGTTATTTTCGTCGATTAAATTTGACTTTTCTTAGAGTATAGTTAAAAACTTAGATAAAAATACAGTGCACATAACAGACTACCTATATTTAAAAATGTTTGAATCGATCAGATTTACCGTGGCGGCGCCACCGTCGTCACAGCTGCTGTATAAGCTAGTATTTAATATTTAAGTATTTAATAAGCGAAAAAAAAACAATCAATCAATATAATAGAAAAACAACCAGGCAGGTTAATTCATCCTGGGGAAATCTGCCAGATTTAGAACTAGCTCCATATCCGCATCCGCAAAAGATTTGATTCGCATTGATATGGTTGCGGAAATCCGCAACAATAGTTTGAAGATTTCAAGACAACAAGGCAGGCAAACAAAGGAACTATACGGCGATGTGTGACGTCATTATTGATTAGACACGTCACACACATAATAAAATTATCCTTACATACATAAAACATACCTCGTCTGTCTGTATCTGTATGTATGCGCGCGATGATCTCAAAAACTACTGAACGAATTTTCATGAGGTTTTCACTAATGGAAAGATCATTAAACGAGGAAGGTTTTTGTATAAAATTTGCAGAAAAGAATTGCACCCGTGCGAAGCCGCGAGCAGGTCGCTAGTGTTATTATAAAGTCGCCAGCCTCGTCAGTCTGTATCTGTATGTATGTGCGCGATAATCTCAAAAACTACTGAACGGATTTACATGCGGCTTTCACTAGTGGAAAGAGCTTTAAGCGAAGAAGGTTTCTGTATATAATTTGAACAAAAAAATCGCGCGAAGCCGGGGCGGACCGCTAGTAAACAATAAAAGATGCGAGCCTGAATGGAATTTATTTAGCTCGCAACTTCGTGTCATAGATAGATTAACAAATAAAGTGTTTATTCTTATAATTTCATTGCTCACTATAAAGGTAAAAAACATTGATAAAAGGTATATTCTTTTCTATTCCCCTGACAACGTATATTGCAAAATTTCAAGGTTTTCGATTGAATTGTTGAGGCGCGTAAGTGTAACAAACAAACAAACTCACTTTAGCATATATAAACTAGCTGTTGCACGCGACTTCGCCCGCGTTACTTTATAAAATATAACCCTACCTACTAGTATATGCCCGCGACTTCGTCCTCATCCGATCGCTACGAAACATCACAGGAACACCTGCTTTACTAATCTGAAGATTGTCTGAAAGTTTCATCAAAATCGGTTCAACGGTTTTGGAGTGTATAGCCTATACATACACACATTGCCTTTTATATATTAAGAAGATGTTACTCGTTGATAATGTAGCTTTCTATAGGTGAAAGAATTTTCAAAATCGGTCCACTAGTTTTTGAGTTTATTCATTACAAACATACAAATTTTCTCTCTTTATAATTTTAGTACTCGTACACTCGTAGATACTTTATATAGACGCTTACAGTATATATAATTAAATTACATACTTTATCATCGATAAAATATATAATTATACTAGCCGGGACTGGCGAATTCGTCCGCATTGAAATGAAAAATAAAATAGTTATCTATACTAATATTACAAAGAGGAAAGATTTGTTTGTTTTTTTTTTTTTTGTTTGTTTGCATTGAATAGGCTCCGAAACTATGTACTGAACCGATTTGAAAAATTCTTTCACTGTTGAGAAGCTATATTACCAGCGAGTAACATAGGCTATATTATATTTTCAAAAAAATTAGGGATCCTTACTAAAACTCCAATAATGTATCCCAAGATGTGAAAAAATGACCTAAGATATTGCTTACATCGCGTGCGCTGCGAAAACTATTGATGATGGAACAAAATAATGTACTACGACTTTGCAGAACACTTCATTATCTACAAAAAGTGTCGCGACAGCATATGTCTAACTATTATAGTTATGCCACAATAAGTGTTCTTTTATTTTAAAAATTTAATTGAAATGCCGCCGCTAGAAAATGCTCTTTATTTGTATCTTGGTATTAATCCTTATCAAAATAAATTACTTCATTTTCAAGACTGCTTCAATACCTTTATGTAACTTTTTGAATTATTCAATTCGGACATTCCATTCGAAAGATATCACGATTTTAAAAATGTAAGAGAAAAAAGTCGCGTGGTCGATGTAGGCGTCACTGGGGTACGGGAGGGAGTCATAATAAATAAACTCCAAAAACGACTTATAGGCCGATTTTAAAAATTCTTTCAACTAAAGAAAGCTATATTATCAGCGAGTAACATAGGCTTTTTATATAGTTACGCGGACGAAGTCGCGTGCAACAGCTAGTAATCAATATAACACTTGACCTCTTGTTGCTACGAGATAACACTTTTGCCAGGCGTTAGTTTTTATTTTATTTTATATGATCCCATGGGAACAGTAGTTTTTTTCTGGATGAAAGGTACCCTATCTCCTTTCCTGTATCCGTGACAACTTGTATGCAAAATTTCATGATGATTGGTTGACTAGTTAAGGCGTGAAAAGGTAACAGACAGACAAAACAGAGTTACTTTCACATTTATAGTACATATTAAGTAAATAGTAAATAAATCCCTTATACCGCGTGGTTCGACTGCTTCGTCCGATTGATCTAGTAATTATGTAGTATCGATTGTCTGTTATATTGGACAAATTATAGGAATATCCAACGTGAATAAAAACTATCTAGGATAAGTTTCACTACACTTATACAATTATTCCTATATTTATAGGAAACACAGTATACGTGACTATAAGCATCTATATATAAGTTATTCTGTACTATTATAATATACAAAATGTAATTATTATTCGTTGATTGTAATGTTTGCTGCTTGTGACGACACTTTCGGTGCCCGAGTGTCCCCGGGCCGGCATCGGCACATAACCTCAGAAAAATTAAAAATAAAATTGCAAAACGTCAGACAAGTCCGCACCGCTTGCGTGCTACATTCGAAATAATAATTGTATTAAGGAAACATGAGCGCGGCGCATGTGTTTGTTTGTTTGTTTACCCGCCGGTGACGTCATATGTTTATTCTCGCGGGGACAGCGGCGTAAGTGGAATGTAGTGGAAATTTTTTTCTTCAATTTTTTTTGTATTAGTATTTTTACAACCAGTCACACAGTGAATATAATTTGCAAAAATAGTTTATAATATTGATTATTATTACATATACTTACGTGGAAAAATGCGTGGAAAATATATTTATTCCTTTATTAACAAGCATTCGACCAATAATAAAAATTTAAAGGTTTAAAATTTTTTTGAGCCGTTCTACCTTGAACATTGTTTGACGAACCCGTTGGGCTATCGGTTTCAGTATTTTTTTATTGATATATTATTATTGTCGATCAATCATTATTGTTATCTAAGAATGAACTATAAATAACTTGTATTTGAGACTTACTCATAAAACGAACAACATAATATTTACATGTTCTAAATCAATTTAAAAATGACAATAATAAATGTAAAGTAATCAAGCATTATAATTATATAAAAAAGAAAAAGTAATTAACATTATTATTATTAATAATTTATTTATTCGTCAAAAAACCCTCTTTTTTATCATCAAAAAATCTCTTTGTTTGACGACTAAGCATGAACAGAACAACCTATATTCATATTTTCCTATCAGTATAAAAAGGAAAATATGAAAAAAAAATCAAAACAACATTACCATTCTCAACATTATCATTAAAAAAGGGATTAAAGAAGGGGCGCTGTATTTTAAATTTTTTTTAGTTTTGTATTAGAACTTTAGATTGTTTTTATAATTTTTTATCATTCTATTTAATTGCTTATCTTGATGTTGTTCGCATCTTGATGAGCAGTTTTTTACAGTTCAATCGTTTTCTTCACTGTTGAAGGTCGTGCTCGCTCTGAAATGCCTTCGTGACATCGACCATCATCTGTTTCCACTCCACCCCAGTTACCCACCACAGTTACTCTATAATATTATGTGTCAGATTGTGTACGGTGTTATGTACCAAATAAATAATATAAAATAAAAAAACAACGCAAATAATTGAGACAACAATGCGACATTATATGAACATTAGCTTAGCAATGAACTTCAGTATCAAAATTGAAAAGTTATTTGCAGCAAAAAAAGATGACAAAGAATCACTGCGAATTTTTTGGTCTTTCAAGTGGGTGCCATTTAACCCGACGTTCCCCATGTTTACACACGCACACTGTAGGCCCGCACTCACACACGGCCGCTCCCGTCGAGCCGCTTATTTAGGTATATTGTTGTTTATTTTATTCGGCGCTATGCTCCAACACGGCGAGCCTTTCGACTCAGTTTTAACTCGCACGTTTTATGAAACGACAACTATGCGTCGTCGTACGCTCGCCGGCAATAATAATTATTCATATCGGAACCGCTTCTAGCGCCCGAAATAGCACGCGGTAAACAAAATTCGCGAATTTTTATCGGCCGCCTCTCCAACTCTGTTTTGTTGAGTTTTTTTTTGTTTTAAATAATTTATTATTAAGTATATTATATATTTTTTAAACGCGCTCGTCGATAGTCTGTGTCACCGCGAATTGTCTACGCGAATCTAAATGTCAGTTAATCATAGTTTATTTTTACCCCGCGACGTGTGTTAATTGTGCGAGTTTGGGGGCCACTTGTCTTTTTCGCTATCGCGTTTGATTGTAGTTCGCGGGTCGAATTGCGGAAGCGATTTTAGCACACAGAAAAAAAAAAATCGCAAACATTGTATCGGTATATGTGATCGGTTGATTTGTTACCAATTCGCGCAGGACTACAAGTCGAGAACAATTCTGACTCGACACCGGTAATTGACAGTTCCAATTTCAAATTTGAAATAGTGATTAGCGCGCGCTCAAATGAAATGTCAAAGAATTTGAATTTTGGCGGGAGTTGAACGCGGTTTCAAGGAGGTTGCATTCTGTACAGAAAGTTTTCAAAGAAAGAGTTTACATACAACATTCGGATGCTGGCCGAAATGTTTTTTCAACGCGTTTTCGAGGCTAAGCGCTAGTTGTTTGAACAAGTGTGTTTTCTAATGGATATATTTTGAGGTGAGTTTAAATTTACTTGTGTGCCGGTGTTTGTATTGTTTGCTCTGCGTATTTTGTGTGTGTGTTTCTCGCGGTGGCGGGAAACCGAACACCTAGCCGGTTTCGTTTTAGTGTGTGTCCGGACAATGTGTCTTTGTGTGTGCGCGCTCTTGTGCGTACACGGACTTATTGTCACTTCGTGTAAGAGGGGATACACAAGGAGGGAGAGGTTACTTGTCATGTATTTAGGCGAAGACGAAACTTTGATGAATTGACTTTTTAATTTATACGTATAGACACTACGAACTAGTTATATATACATATATACAGACTTATATACAACTAGCTGGGCCATGGCTGTGTCCACTACTTCGTACGCGCGGTTTTCATACTTAGTATTTCGGTATTCGGTATAACTTTTTTGTTTGTGAACCGATTGGAATGAAACAAACATTAAATGTTACGGGAAACTTGCTAGAATACATCAGTGAAAACCGCATTCAAATCGGTTAAGCCGTTTCTGAGATAGGCGTGCACAGACAAACAGACACACTGACAAAAATACTAAAAACATTTTTTTAACTCGGTAAAGTAACATATATGTAAGTGTACAATTTTTTTTTTATATTTAATTTACAGACAGTTCGATTACGATTTTATTTTATATAGATACTAGCGGCCCGCATCCGGCTTCAGCTGGGGTTTCTTTCCATATGTGAAAACCGAATTAAAATCGGTACCCATCTCAACATATATATGTTGAGTTGGTTTGTTCAAAATCTATATATATTAGGGTGTCCCAAAAAAATAAAAGTATTTTTTTTCCAACGCATACCCTCTTATTTTGTTTCAATGATGTCAAAGGTATTATAAATAAAGTTTCACGTATTTAGAACCACGGCAACCCGTGCCGACTTGCATCGAAACATGTCGGTACTTGTTTACTAAGGCGCGCGGGAGCCAACGTATTGATGTGCTTGTTGTTGCTTGTTTGTTGATTAGTAAACTCATTGTTTTCATTCTGTCAACATGTCAATGGAGTTACGCAGTTCTAAAAAGGGGATATTTTTAATAGGGGACGTAAAACATCAAATTACTGGTTCAAAACTTCCCTCTAATGGACAGGTACTGGCAGTTCTGTTCTATAATATTCGAGAAGTTAATTTAAGTGTCAATGAAAGCGCCAATCTTACTATTCGTGAGTGCATTATTTACTGGGAAAAGGCACGTATACCAACTAAGTCTTTACCAAACTGTGTTAAAAAACTAGTTAACTTGTACCAAGTTTGGAGAGATTTGCAAAAAAATGCAAATAAAACTCAAGGCGTGTTTGTGCAGCGTCGGCGAGAATTTATTTCAAACTTAAATGATTTGTTTGATCTTGCACACGCCGATGCCCTTAATTTAATGAGGATTAATGAAGATAAGATCTTCCTGCAGCGCCAGAGGGAGCCAGGTCGGCCTGGTCACTTAGCTGGAGTGGATAAAAAACTGGCCGAAAAGGAGGAAAAAGCCTACGTTAGAAACATTGACGAGCAAAAGCGACGTGATAAATATCTGTCATCCTTAACTCCTTCATCACCTTCTTATGAACCACTACAAGAAAATTCGTCTTTTGAATCTGAAATAATGGATTTGCAAGAAAACTTGCCCACCTTTACCGAGAGCACACAGTCTAACACTTATATGAGGAAAAATTTCATAACTCCGAAATTAGTGGCAGCTTTAGATAGGTGTCAGTTAAGTATGCGACATTCTGTATTTATTATTGAAGCAACTTTTGAAGCGCTTGGACATAACACTGACGAATATCCTATAAGTAAGTCCTCAATTCAAAGAATTCGTACAGAAAAGCGAAAAGAGCGCGCAGAAGCTATAAAAGTTGATTTTCAAAACGAGGTACCGGATACTGTAACTGTCCACTGGGATGGCAAACTCTTACCAGCTTTAGATGCACGAAAATCTAAAGAAGAACGTTTACCGATAGTTATTTCGTACGATCATAAAGAACAACTCATCGCTGTGCCAAAATTAGAGAACTCTTCAGGAAACGAACAGGCACAGGCAGTTTGGAACGCTATGATTGATTGGAATCTTGAAGATAAAGTGCAGATTCTCTGTTGTGATACCACTGCTTCCAATACAGGTCGTATTAATGGTGCCTGTGTGCTTCTCGAACAGAAAATGAATAGAGAAATGCTCGTTTTTGCTTGCCGCCATCACGTCTACGAGTTGGTATTAAAAGGTGTGTTTGAAGCCAAAATTAGCCAAATCACTACGAGCCCTGACATTCCACTGTTTAAAAAGTTCCGAGAAAACTGGAAAAATGTTGATCCCGAAAGGATACAGAGTTATTCAGAAAAGCTAGCATGCCTAAATGTTTCAGAAATTAACGAACTGCTAGACTTTTACCAATCTGAATTAACTAAAAAAATTGCTAGAGATGACTATCGTGAATTAATAGAGCTATCAATAATATTTCTCGGCGGAGATAGAGAGAAGAGATTTAAGATTCGGCCTCCAGGTGCCATGCACCAAGCTCGATGGATGGCGAGAGCGATTTATTCACTGAAAATAACTTTACTTAGCTCTCAATTTAAAATTTCGAACAAGGACAAGGTAGCTCTATTAGACGTGTGCCTGTTCATCGTGACATCCTACGTGAAGCCTTGGTTGCAATGCACTTTAGCGGTACAGGCACCATACCAGGATTTATGCTTTTTGAAGACCATGAAGGCTTACGAAAGTATCGACAAAAGCATCTCAAAAGCAGCTTTACAGAAGTTCTGCCAGCATTTATGGTATTTAGTAGATGAAGTATCTGTCTTGTCTATATTTGATGATAATGTAGACCAGGAAACAAAAGTAAAAATTGTTGCTAACTTAGCCAAAGAAAACTCATCAGCCTACGGTAAACGCTACATCCCATCGAAGGAAGAACTATGTGGCCCACTTTTCGGTTAGTAGAACTAGTAAAAATATTTGTTTTCTTTTATCACTTTGCTTAGATAACTTATTTCTATCTTTTTCAATTTCAGAGAAAAGCATTGATGATTTTGTGTCAATCAAAAGTAAGGCTGTATTCAATCGACTCAAAATTGATGACAGTTTCCTCAACGAGTGTCCTGCTTCATGGTCGAATAATACCTCGTTTCAACATGCTAAGAAAAAGGTGCTGGCACTGAGGGCAGTTAACGATACGGCTGAAAGAGCGGTTAAGTTAATGCAAGACTTCCATGGCTTAATTACTGTGGAAGAGGAACAAAAGCAATTTTTATTACGTTGCGTACAAGAACACAGACAGGTATATCCGGATTGCAAAAAGCAAACCTTAAAAAGAAAATTTAGTAAATAATGTTCTTTTAACGATTAATACTTAATAAATATTATATACGGGTAAAACAGTGTTTCATTTACTGAAATACGTATTAAGTTCTACAACCTCTCTATGGCTTCCATACTAACTTTTCATTCAAAGTTTGACATCAAGTCGGCACGGGTTATCATTATCCGATCGCCATAATATTTATTATTTAAGTCATTAGGGTCAAATGGAAAAAAAATAAGGGGTATGCGTAACTCCATTCGCAAAAAAAAAAATTGCCCTTATAGCCTGGGACACACTAATATATATAGGAAAACGTTGTATGGCCGCGCATCACTTGTTTACACACGTAATACATCTCCCAATTTATCTATATTGATTTTTAACATCACGCCATCAATGTTTATGTAAATGCGAAAAACTATTAAGGAGTTTTTTGACTTGATTTGTTTATTAAGTTTTGCAAATTTTTTTTATTCTATCGCAAACACTTGTCTTAAAAAATAAACAAGGAAATGGGGATAATTATTGAAACAAACCAAATGATTCAACCTTGAATGAATAATACAAAACTAGATATTTAATTAACTACAATATTTTATAATGAACTAGCCTCACGCGCCCGGCTCGCATTGGGCTTGGGTGTAATTGAGAGAATTATTGTCCCACTAATCCTGCTAATTATTAAATAAAATATTTGAGATTGATTTCATACATGAAAATTACATAATTATTAGGTTACAATTTATAAAAAAAATTCGCGGACTAAGCTGCGGACAAAAGCTTGTATTTAAAAATAATTCTCAACCAGTGATTTCCTCTTTCTTCCATCGGACATTCAGACGTACTGCTGGTTACCATCATCATCTTGTCGAAATCCCTCTTTTTCGAACCAAAAGCTTTAAAACATCCGTACTAATATTATAAATGCGAAAGTATGTTTGGATGTATGGATGTTTGGATCTCTTTCACGCAAAAACTACTGAACCGATCACCATGAAACTTTGCATACACGTTGTCTGGAACACCAGAAAGGACATAGGGTACCTTTCATCGTTCAACGCGGATGAAGTCGCGAGCAACAGCTAGTCCTTTATAAAGCGCACTGCCAAGGTTTGGAACTCCCTGCCGGCGTCTGTATTTCCGAGCTCATATAACCTAAATCTTTTCAAAGTTCGAGTGAATAGGCGTCTTCTTGGTGAGCTCGCTCCATCATAGGCTTCATCTTCGGCTACACGGCTAGATGGTGGCCAAGACAAATCCATCTATACTAATATTATAAAGAGAGAAGATTTTTGTATGTATTGTATTGTAATGAATAAACTCAAAAACTATTATACTTGACTGATTTAAAAAAAATTACACCCATAGAAAGCTATATTATATCAGCGAGTAACATAGGCTATATTTAATAAAGTTAAGGGGACGAAGTCGCGTGCAACAGCTATTGTCTTTTAAAAAGGGGGGGTTTTGGATAAGACAGCCGCATCTTACAGATATAGTTGTTACTTACCGCTGCCCGTATAAAATATTACTTAACTTTTGTGTAATATTTCTTGTAAATAATCTATCTATATCTATACTAATATTATAAACGCCAAAGTATGTTTGAATGTATGGATGTATGAATGTTTGTAACTCTCACGCAAAAACTACTGAACCGATCACCATGAAATTTTGCATACACTTTCTCTGGAACACCAGAAAGGACATAGGGTACCTTTCATCGTTCAACGCGGACGAAGTCGCGGGCTAATGTACATATAAGAGAAGAATAGAATTATCACTAATTCCTGTAAAAAGAACACTTAAAATGGGGTCGTTTGAGGGGCAAATCGTCTCTATGCGAGACTGGGAAAAACAAATAAAGGGGGATGGTATTACAAAAACAAGGGTTTGTGTGTTCTTGAGCTGAGCTTTTTTTACGACTGACAATGAGGCCGTCTTGATTGTGAACTTTACAGAATATTGACAACGCTTGTGGACATTTTGAATCCCAATTTATTATTATACAATTATTTGCCTATTTTTTTTTAATTTTTTTACAATATATTAAAAACAAACATTATGTATAAATAACTAGCATACTTAAAAAAAATACTTAAGTATTAGTATGTATAAATAACTAGCATTGCACGTGACTTATATAATATAGCTTTCTATTGGTTAGAGGATTTTTTAAAATCGGCAAGTAGTTTTTGAGTTTATTCATTACAAACATACAAAAATACAAATCTTCTCTATTTTTAGCTAGGTCTTTTCTGAGATTGGCGTCCACAAACGCACAGACAAATAGACAAAAATTCTAAAAACTATTTTTTTAACCTCGGTAACATAAGTAGGTGTTATGTGTACAAATTGTTTTTTTGAAAATGTACACGGGTCGTTTAGGATTTTATTATATATTATTATTATAAAGAGAAAATATGTGTATATTTGTAATGAATAAACTCAAAAACTACTGGACCGATTTTATAAATTCTTTCGCCTATAGAAAGCTACATTATCAGCTAATAACATAGGCTATATTTTATAAAATTAGAGCTACAGCTAGTATATATCAACTTATTCAACCACATTGCAACAGATAGAAAATAAAAAATGCTGATTAAGTAACATATTAACTTTTGGATATACAAAAAAATATAAAATAAAATAATAATTTATTGTTGATAATCTGAACTATTGATATAGTTTTTTGACCTACCATTACTGGCATACAAAACCTTTATCTTAATTCTAAATTTATTTATTTTTATATTATGTTTATTCGGTGTATACTCATCGTTATTGTCATTATTCCAGTCGCAGGACGTCCACTGACTGCTGAACATAGGCCTCCCTTATGATTCTCCAATAGGACAGGTGGACCCTTGACTCTTATCATGTCGCCTGTCCACCTTGTGGGTGAACGTCCTATACAGCGCTTGCCAATCCGTGGCCTCCACTCGAGAACCTTCCGGCCCCAGCGGCCCAAAACTCCTCCGTATTATGTGTCCTGCCACTTCAACTTACTGATCCGCAGGGGGTCTAGCCAAGTGTGCTTTCTACAGTCGTTTACGCTGCGCTACGCTACGCTAAGAGAAAACTTGGTGATTGTTCAAGATTTTATTTTGACGTTACAATAACCAATCACCAAGTTTTCTCTAAGCGTAGCGGAATGGCAAGCGCAGTATAGGACGTCCACCCACAAGGTGGACAGGCGACCTGATAAGAGCCATTGGTCGACCTCTCCTATTGGAGAATCATGGGGTAGGCCTATGTTCAGCAGTCAGTGGACGTCCTGTGACTGGGATAATGACAATAATGATGAGTATTCACCGAATAAACATAATATAAAAATGAAATGAAATTAGAAGTAAGTAATTAGCGTAGCGTAGCGTAAACGACTGTAGAAAGCACACTTGGCTACGGCCGCTGGCTCATGTCGGTAACTTTCGTACGTCTACGGATCTCCTCATTTCTGATTCGATCTCTTGGTACAACCTCTCGCATAGCCAGCCCTCTTGTAAGAGAGCTTTGAGACATATTCTCGTCCCAAATTACCATGTATACTACAGAGCGGCAATGATCGTGAATCATATGGTGAAAACATACCAAAATCAGTCTTTTCGCATCTGTCTTTATACAGTAAGAATTTTTTTTTCTATCATTTATTCCATAACCAAAATGTATAGATAGATGTTATAAAAATGATAAATACCAGTGTCATGGGCCTGGTTATTATAATGATAATGATTATTTTAATATTAGGATAATGAATATTAGGATAATGATAATGTTAGGATTCTTAAAGATATATTTAGTCGTAGCCTTAGCCTTAAAGATATTTGCGAACAAGTAGTTATTTTATATTTTTCTTCTTTTTTTTTTTGGTGTCTATGAAATAAGGTTGACTGAGTACATAATTTGTCTTTTAATGGCACACAAAATACTTATCATAGGAACTAAAAAGATAAATATATTACACAAGGCTATCTCTATAACTGTTTTACGCCTAGCCCTGTCAAACAAATAACTTCTTAGTCACAATATATGTACCTACTTCTTCCTAAATGATAGGTTTGCTTTGGTCTATTGCATATGATCTGCACATTTTTAAAATACCTATGTATAGATCTATTATTATGGTTTTGTTATGATTCTAATGATCTGTTTTCAAAAATCCTAACTATAATTTATATTACAGTGAGTTGGTTTGTTTCGCTAACGTTTCAACCGATTGTGTTTATTCAGTTACTACTAATTGTGTACTATTCAGTTACTAAACATCTGTTATTTTGTGCTTTTAATCCAATATACGAAGGTGTTAAAAGCGAAAAAAAAAATGCACTTAACACCAACTCAGGTTGCACTAGCCGTGGCATTAATCAACCAAGGGCACTCAACCCAAAGTGGGTACAACGCTTAACGTACCACGTTTTTCAATGCAATATGCATTGAAACGATACCAGGAGACTGGCGGCTACATCCGCAGACCAGGTAGTGGAGGTGTAAGATGTATATTGGCCCGGGATGACCGCTTTCCTCACTGCAGTTGAAATCCGCTCGCGACTTCAAATCACGAGAGGTATTAATGTTAGCGAGCGTACGGTGAGAAGACGTATGGAGGCAGTTAATTTGAAAGCCCGTAGACCAGCACGCGGCCCAGAGCTTCTCAGACAACATCGAGTAGCAAGACTTCATTTCACGCAAGAACATGCCAACTGGACCAACGAGCAGTGGGCTAAAGTTTTGTTTACTGACGAATGTAGGATAGCTTTACGTGCACCAGATGGTCGAAAACGAGTGTGGAGAAAAAGAGGAGAACTATTTTTACCCACCACCACAACACAAACTGTGAATTTTCATGGTGACTCCATAATGGTGTGGGGAGAAATAAGTTCCGACGCTCATACCGAGTTGTCTATCATCGACAACTGGCTAACTGCTGCTCGATATTGAAGAGATCCTTCAGGATCATTTTTTACCGTTTTCGGGGTTCATTGGCGAAGACCAATTTCCTAATGCACGATAATGCACGCCCACATGTCGCACATTGCTTCAATGAATGCCTTCATGAGGTCAGAATTCAAAAATTGGAAAGAATTTTATTATTTGAAACTGAATACTGTGTTACTGTGTGTGTTCTTTAAAATGAAATGAAAGAAATAGGTAATTATAATCATTTTGAAAATTTGTTTCATCACCTAAATAATGTAAACAATCGGAATATTTTGTATTTAGAATGACAAGTCAATCAAAGGTATCAATCAAATCATTTGAATCTTTTAATTTGCAATTGTTTCTTGAGTTCATCTCTATCAACCATTCAATTTGCCTGCTGTTCAAATACACATTACGTAATTAATTTGTGACCATATACCTACTGTGTACATAATTTTCCAATACTTATTTATCGTTTCAAAATTAAACTCGGCCTTTCAGCCGCCATTTGCATAAACGTCAAATTAATTCCCGATTTGGTCGCGCGCGGCGCTGAGTATCAATTTGGCACAGAGTTAGCTGTCGTTTGAACGGACTTAACATAATCTCGCGAGCGTGTGTAATTACGTTTAACTCTTCAGTGAACAAATAACCTTTTAAGGGGATTCGCTAGCACTCACCTAATACACAAATCTACATATTTTTACCGGATAGATTTTTTTACTCTTTCACCCAAAAAGTGATCGAAGTTTAATACCCTACCCTACACTAAACACTCACTAACATTAAAAAAACAAAAGGTAGATTATAATATTAGGTAACCTATTCGTTTTGTTTTCTTTGACACTACTCAGACGTGAATACTAACGAAATATTTGGTTCAAAAAATGCAAGTCACTCAGAGAGTTATAGAGAGGGCAATGCTCGGCAATTCTATGAAGGACTAGCTGGTGTCCGCAACTTCGTCCGTGTTGAAAAAGAAAATAATTATATGAGTAATATAACAACCGACATCTTTATTGCTGTGACAACGGTGGCCTCAACGAACGTAATATTTTCTCAGGATATAAAGTGTCCTATATGTTAATCCAGGCTCTTGGGTTTTAAAAGGGTCTTAATGTGGGCTTTTGGTTCCCAATAAGTTTTATAGTGAAGACCATGTTTAAACGCCCATGGGCCGACTTGACCACCCGCTGGAACCCATGACTTCAAGAGGAATTTGGAGTATTGAATTGTATTTGGTGGAATAGCGTTTAGCCTTAAATAAGTATTTCACGTAGCGTTATTTAAACACAACTCTTTAGGCAACTTGGTAACAAACAATAATCGTATATATACAGACACAGAATGTTTTTTCAGTTGCGTCTGTGTGCGCGGTTCGCTCATGTAGGCGTGACGAGTCGCGATAAATGTTATCTCTGTATGAGCCTTGCAAAAATACACAACAAACATACAATACAATGTAGTATATGTGAAAAAATCACATAAAACTATTAGTGCCCAATGATATTACAATCTACATACATAGATATGTCATCGACTTGGTCTACACGCCCCAATTGGTGTATTTCAATCTGAATTTAGTAGAACTTTCTTTATCTATTATATATATGTATATACAAATATTATAAAGAGAGAAGATTCGTATGTTTGCACAGTATGTTTGTAATGAATAACTCAAAAACTACCGGAACGATTTTGAAAATTCTTTCACCTACAAAAAGTTACATTATCAGCAAGTAACATAGGCTCTATTTTATAAAGTTACGCGAGCGAAGTCGCGTGAAACAGCTAGTTTTATATATTATATATTAGCTGATGTCCGCGACTTCGTCCGCGTTGAAATGTATTTTGTCAGTAAATATAACACTTGACATTGCTGTTATATTTGGGCCAGGTAATGGATTTTTATTTAAATGTATCCCTTGAGAACTGCACTTTTTTCTGGATGTAACGTACCCTATGTCCTTTCCTGTATCCCTGACAAAATTTGATTATGATCGGTTGAACAATTAAAGCGTGAAAAGGTAACCGTCAGACAGACAGACCGTAGAATAATATGGAAGTATGGTGCTCGGCTCGTGTAGTAATTTGCTCACGCTTACTCTCTGTATTTTAATAGACATTAATGTTTTATACTAGCTATGTATCTACAACAATACAGTAATACAAATAAACAATAATCTGCTAATACAATAATACAATACGCTAATACAAAAACTGTATTTGTATTAGCGCTCTAACTCAGGGGCCTTGTGTCCGACAGGACTTACTTTGGATTGTTTATAAATGTTATGGTCATCTAACACACTGATAAACCACTTGATGGTAGACAGCTACCGTCGCCTATAATACAAGCCACAGGTGCTGTAAGTGCGCTGCCTTACAGTAGGATTAAGGATATGGAATAAGGGGATAAAGGGATGGGAGGGGGGGTCTTGTAAAACGTTAGGATGCTTTACAGGTGTCGGAGGGGAATCCCTCGAGTGTATTATACATCACTTTTATTTTGTTCTCCCAAGTTGGCAACCCTTTTCGTTGGTAAACTTGGTTCTAAACCTGGTCCTAATTTGGTAACTTTAGGGAGGGTGCAGAAAAACGATACGGCGCGTTACATGGGAAGGGGGGAAGGGGGGGGGGAATCAAAAATCTTCAAAAATTGCGTTACATTTGTGTGTATTAAAAAATTAAACATCAATTGTATGCTGGTCACATTTCACGATATTACATTGGCGCTTAATAATTTCAGTGGTTTTATGTATATAAAAATTATTAGTAAAATAAGAAGTTGCATAATAAACATTCGCATTTACTTCAGTGTTTATTCAAACAGTTAAATAAATAAAACATGACTGTTTTATCTCAAATTTTTACGTGTTCGCGTTTACAGTACGAAATTGCGCCTTCCTATTGATAAAACAAAACAACCAAAATAATGTTGCGGCCTCGAAATCTAAATAACGGCTATCAGCGATGCTTCCGACCTCCTTTTGCTTCCTAAACATTCATCAGTCGGGCACGTGCGCACAAATCTGGAAAAAAAAATTGCAAAAATTGGATTTTTTTTATCCACGTAGTCAAGGCCACGTAAAAATTTAAAAAAAAAAATCTTATGTCTGTTACTATAAATTTAGAATGTTATTTTTGATACACAATTTTTAAAAATATTTGCGACCTTATCACTGTGTCTTTGTAACATACTAGCTGGTGCACGCGACTTCGTCTGCGTTGAAAAATAAAAGATATAACGCCTGACGAAATATGTAAAGTAATATAACGCCTGACATTATACTTTTGCCATTATTTTCATATGGCAAAAGTATAATGTCTTTATTTTCATAGGAATATTTAAGCTAATGTCAATCCTGAAATTGTATTCTAACTATTGCTAATTTTTTTTTAAATCGGATGAGTATTTTCGAATATTTCCAGCTACATACAAACTTTACCTATTTATTCGTAACAAGAAAAACTTTGAGACGTACAGCAACCCACGGTGTAATAGCTAATCTCAATACACAGAAACCGGCTGCCTTATTATCTAACAGCAGACGACAGCAGACGACTTGCGATCGCGTTTGCTGCCGTACAGAAATGATGCACTTTAATTTTAGTTATTGTCCGTAAGAGGCCTTATCGCTAACCACACCTATGTTGTGAATTATGTGATACCAAAAAACACGATTTAGTGTGATATTGCACAAATTGATAGAAAGTTTTCGCCTGTCGCAAGTTGGTCGCAAGTCGTCTGCTGTTAGATAATAAGGCAGCCGGTACAAAACAGTAAAACATTTTAAATGGATTTTATCGGTCATAAATATATACAGTAAAAGCTATTTATACATTGTATATATACATGTATACTGGCGAAAAACAAAACGATTTGTTTACATAAAAATAACGCGCAAACTGATAAGTGTTTGTCGTCGGTACGTGTTATACAACATTCTAGATTTATATATTTGTAAAACCTTATCTTTTTAGGTTTGTGTAATAAATTTTTTTTTTCATTCGTTTAACAATAATTGCCGATTATATAATAATATGCATTCTACATAGATTGTGTCAATAAAGGTACATTTTGATTTGTCAAAAAAATATAATTAGTCATGTTATATAAGACTAGCTTTTGCACTAGACTTCGTCTGTGTAACTCTATAAAATATAGCCTATGTTACTCGCTGATAATGTAAATTTCTATAGGTGATTGATTTTTTTAAAATTGGTTCAGTAGTTTTTGAGTTTATCGCGAACAGACATAAAGACAGACAGACGCGGCGAAGGACTTTGTTTTAAAATATGTAAGGAAGGATTGGCGGAATAATCGCGTAACAAATATACAAAAAAGAAATGTTTTTTAATTTAAAAAAAAAGCGCTAAATTAATTTCGATAAAAATTTATATGGACCTCTGAAGCATCATCAGACAAAAAAAGCATCATCAAAATCAATTCCTAATTATCTGAGTTGTCGCGTTACAAAAATAACTCGAATTGAGAATCTCCTCCTTTTTTGAATTCGATTGAAAAATATTGGTGTTTATCAAAGAATTTTTTGTTTTTTATTTTGATTGCTTTTCGTAGTCTATGTAAAATAAGGGGAAAGCGATGCGGTCGTCGCGTGGCAACGCGTCGTCACGTGAAATAAAGTATTATGTTTATTGCAAGTCGATCTAACATGGCGTCAACATACACAACAATGTGAATTAGTTTAAAAATGATTACAAAACGTGAATTGTTCCAAGAGAACTCCGCAGACAATGAACGATGGGAAAATTGTATTTCTCAACATCTTATTTGTGTTTATGTGATAATACTTGTTTACGAAATTCTATATTTGTTTTCACCAACTACAAGTAAAGTGTTGATTAGTTACTTTTAGAAATAATTTTAGGTTTTATTAAATTATGCACTCGGTTATAATTTTTTTATTATTTTCCTTTTAATGTTTGGAACTTTTACCGTACAAACAAAGGTATATAAGGTCCATCATTCCCGGTGACCTATGACTTTAAATGGCGGTTACCCTACTTGACACTTTACTCAGAGATGGTGAAAGAGGCTTTTAGTATAAATAATTACATACATTCTGTATGTAGGTAATTATTACTTTATGTGTAAATGAATACCTGTTTAATTTATGTGAAAACTCTTGTTTAAGAATTTTTTTATTTTTGTTCTTATAAGGTCGACAGACAGGCTGACGGTCTACTTTCCTCGTTGTGATCCTGAGGTCTCATATTTGCTTCTGATGGTGGAACATGGAGGGGTTTTTAGTGGGTATTCTCGGTGATAACTTCAGGCCGTCCTCGCTGACTTGATGGTATGTGACTACCGTCGCCTATAACACAAGCAACGCAACAAATGCTGCAAGTGAGTAGGCGACTACTAGTATTAAGGATAAGGGATACCCTTTAGCCGCCAAAGTCGGATTTATTCGACAATTACAGATACATAAATAAAGATCGTGTAGCCAGACCTATACGACAAATTCCTCTACTTGTATAATGTTTATATTTAAATAATTGAGTTGCTCTTAAAAAAAATTACGAGTCAGGCTCTAGGGGCACGACAACTCCCACAAAACCAAACGGTTATAAGAAGGGATATAGAAAAAGGGCTCTGACATCCTTTACACACAAGCTAAATAAATCAGCACACATGCTGCTATTTCTTGGTGTAAATTTTAAACTAAACAAACTAACTTTTAATTTTCTTGCTGACTTACAGCGTACAACATATTCAGTCGTTTTCTTTATTGCTTCTTTCAATAGCACTTATTTTAATATTTTTAAATTGTGTTCTCAACACTTTAAACTGTCATCAGTCATGTTAGGCACGCGAAGATTGGAAATTTTACTACGAGTTTTCCCATTTCGTGTTATAAAGTCTCAGTTTAAAAGAATCATGGTGTTCTTGGTAGAGTTCTTGGTAGACAAATTCTTGGTAGAGTTTTATGTTGCCGCTATATTTGATGGGGTTGACATACCTTTGTAAGGTTCAGGTCACCTGAATTATTAATAAGAAAGTACAATATGCGAAAGTTTTTGTGTTTGGATGTCTATTACTTACTCAATCACGCAAAAACGGCTAGGATAAAAATATTGGGCACACAGATAGTTTATTAACTGGATTAATATATACAATACATACTTCTTGTACTGGAAAAATGTACGAAGCACGCTACTGACCATATCTATACACTATCTATACTAATATTGTAAAGAGAGAAGATTTGTATGTTTGTAATGGATAAACTAAAAAACTACTGGACCGATTTTGAAAATTCTTTCACCCATAGAAAGCTACATTATCAGCAAGTAACATAGGCTATAATTTATTATTTTTTTATAATATTATAAAGCTGAAGAGTTTGTTTGTTTGCTTGTTTGGTTGAACGCGTTAATCTCAGGAACCACTGTTTCGAATTGAAAAATTCTTTTTATGTTGGTTAATCCATTTATCGAGAAAGGCTTTTGGCTATATAATATCACGCTGCGACCAATTAGAGCGGAGGGTCAATGAAAAATGTTGCAAAAACGGGAAAAATGATTCCTTTTGAGAGCTTCCGTTGCGTGCGCTGCGTAAACGGTTTAGTTACACAAAAATCATGTATGATGAAATTATTCCTCTTTAAAAGTTCTAAAAAAAAGTTCACGACAGCATATGTCAATCTTTTAAGATTGACTCACTATAACCTTTTTTATGGTAATCAAAATTGATCGTAATATTTTAAAGTTAGTACGGGTGAAGTCGCGTGTTTAGGAATAAAATAAAATCCTCTCTACATAAAAGCTCAAAAGAGCAGACATTATGTTAATTTCAACGATGTTGTTAATTCCGTAAATTAGAAATTATTGGTAAATACAAAAGAGCCGATTTCCCGGTACCTTCCTAATCTTTTATTTTGCTAAGGTCGGCAGCGCACTTGTAAGTTGCAGCCTTTTTGACGACATTGACATAAAATAAAGGTCTTCTATAAGAGGGTGGTTACTGGTTACTGCCACCACGTGGACTGCCATGTTTAAGACTCCGAAAGCGTAATAAAATTATTTAAACATAAAAACTTATTTCGAACGAAATATATTAACGTATACGTCTTGTGTAAACAACAACATTTTGTGTACCGACCAACCTCCACACACAGCCGGCTGTGAAAACATACCAACACGCACACCAACAAACATCATACATACAAAACAAACCAGGAAACGTCTAGCGAAAAACAAACAAGGGTCTTTTGTGTTGTGTAAACAATTGGCTGTATAGGCAGTATGCAACAGGCGTGACGTGTTTAAAAAAAAAAACAAAGGTACAGGTTATCTGCTGTAGAGGGCGCTGTGATCAATCGTTGCGTTGTGAACTAGCGGTAGTAGAAGTACTGTTAGTAATGGATAGATGGCGCTATTATTGATTATTATAAATTATTTTGTGATGTTTAATTATAGTAATTAATTAGATACGTATTAAATTATTAATTTATATATATTTAAAATAATACAAGATATTATAGTATTGATTTTATTAAGTAGATTCTCTTGTTTGCAGATTTTAACCTAAGTACAGGTATTTAAAATAATTAAATATACTTAAAGTAGATTCCGTCTTGTAAATTTAATAAATTGTTATATTGGTTCGTGTAAAATTAATAAGAACATTAATATACAATAGCATTTTTATTTGATTACTACTTACAACTTTTACTTTATGTAATTGTGATGTGTGCTGTTGTGTCAGAGCCCATTTCCGTATCTCTTCTTATCCTTAATCGTACTATGGTCGCAACGCACTTGCTGCACCTGTGGTGTTGGCGACCGTAACCACCTATCGTCAAGTAGACCGTCAGGTCCGTCAGCCTAGCTGATGACCTTAACCATAGTTAAATAGGTAGGTACTTGTTAAGCCTTAACATAAAAAAATACTTTTTGTTCAAGGAAGCGTAGATCTTGTGATTAATCAGTCAATCTGTAAGTAGTATAAGAGCCTCTTTCACCATCTTTGAGTAAAGTGTCAAGTAGGCTAACCGCCATTTAAAGTCACCGGTCACCGGAAATGCTGCAGCTGATATACCTTTGTTTGTACGGTAAAGTCCCAAACATTAAAAAGAAAATAATAAAAAAATCGCCTATCGAAGGATGCAGTAAACCGAGTGCATAATTTAATAAAACATAAAATTATTTCTAAAAGTAACTAATCAACACTTTACTTGTAGGTGGTGAAAGAGGCCCTAAATAAAATATATAAGTATCTACTCTACTCAGACGCTACTTACAGGATTGGGTAATCTCAAAAGTTATAGTTAGATAGTCAATTAACATTCGAGGTCAGAAGGTAATTTTAGTATAGTCTAGATTTTTTACCTACTTTAAGATAAATTTTATAAAAAGCCAGGTTTTTTAAACTTATTGACTTTACTTTCTAGTATATAAAAATATATAGAATAAACCATTATAATTGTACATCCAATGTTTTTACTAACAACTAAATGCTTTGTTTCTTAACTGGGACCTACCTATGATGGAAACACAATAATATTAGCCTTCACGTGTTTGCTTATTATTCAGACAATACTATTTATTAGTACATACTTTTAAACAGACAAAATGTAACCCTATCGCCTAAAGAGTATGTTTTTAAATCGTTTGAAATTTAATGTGAAGTTATAACCTTTTAATCTGGATTATAAGGACAATTAGTCATTGGTAGAGATTGTTGGACGATATTTAAAAATATTGTTAATTGTTTTCGTTAAAGTACATCGTAGGCGAATGCGTAACATAATAAGTATTAGAAGCAGCCTTAGAAATAAGTGGGTTCTGTACATTAAGAAATCCAACGAGGAATTTGTTAAAAATAATTTTTATATGAAAAATCGAGAATAAGGAATAATTGTATACGATGCACTTTACCTTAAATTATCCTAGTGATATCAAAGGTTAATAAGATTTAGCAGTAGACGAAGAAATTCTAGTAGAAGATTACAATAGCTAACGATTTGTTAAAAGCATTAGACTCGGTTACGCATGACAGAACCCTCCAAAAGTTACATAAACATAACGCTATTGGCTGTAAAGTTTATTATTGTTTTTTTTTTCTTGTTACAGATCGAATGGAAAACATTTGACGTTGAGTTCCATCAGTCATATCAAGAGCATTGCAGTAGAGTGCCACAAGGGACGTGCCTGGAACCTAGACTTAACAGATAACAATCTAATGACGAAGTGACGTGTTTTACAATTTAATGTTTGTCGTGTTGTCTGGATGTGTTTACAAAAGGATGACGATCATCAACATCTAAATGAATCGGTGAGTTTTTTTTTTTGGGAAAATTTATATTTCATATTGTGGTTAATAGTTCTTTCTTTCTGAGACTTTCATTGTAGAAATTAGAAAACTTGAAAAATGTGGCTTTAAATTAACAACAGTTATGTATTTTTATTTTTCTGAATAGTAAATACTCTAAAGAGGTCCAGGTCTATTGAATATTTAAATATTCAGGTGGTTTTCTTAATAACTTGACTACACAAGACACAGGTTCAAATCCGTTTTGGGATTTCAATTTATCTTTACAACTTCATATATGAATCATCATATCATCATAATGTTATTTCCGCAAACGGTAAAGGAATACGTTTCAAGAAAACCTGCATGTGATAGGAAATCGTCAAAAAGATTTGAAATCTTACAAGTCTTCACTAATTTAGCATTAAGTAAGCGTGGTAAATTTAGCCTGTGTTTCTGGAGAGGCCCTTGCTTAGCAGTGAGGCTTAATATGTAAAGGTCGTCAAACAGACTGACGGTCCACTTGATGGTAGGTGGCTACCGCCGCCTATAACACAAGTAACGCCATAGGTGCTGCAAGTGCGCTTCAACCTTAGCAGGAACAAGGGACTAGGATTCTGATATCCTTTACTCGCTCACCGAAACACAACATTGCACTCATGCTGTTATTTTATAGTGGTCTTTTTTAACGAGATGGCTACTATCGACAGACAATTACTGCCTACTGACAAGACTTCCCAATTTATGACTTCGAAAATGCAGTATGCCCGGACCTACACTTATATTTAATCTACATATATACTTACATATATATTTCACACATAATCATATGCGTAAAAACGGATAAGCAGATTCATTCGGTGATTTGATGTCTTTCAGAAAGAGCGGGTCAGCGCCCAATCTTCCCCAAAACAGAGCTTTGCTTTCAGTCTATTAGTTCTTAAGTATTGCAACGTTAAGCATTTGAGTGGTGACGCTATTTTGGTGATTGCACCTCACTCTACTAGACTATAAGTAGATTTGGGTGTCATATAAGTAGACTCAGCATATTTTTTTCTGTGCATCTAGATTTCATCGGTGACAGTTCGGATGTTCAAATATTCGTGGATTTCGTCATTCCTAAGCGCATTGCTGATATTAACCTACCATCGAGTGGACTGTCAGCCTCTCTGCCGACCTTAATATTAAGAAATATCCATTTTGAACTCAATGATCAATTAACGATGAGGATTCAGTTGAAATTGAAAAATATATTCTCAATGAAAACAGGGCCTCTAAAAACATGTTTTGACGATAATAACGCTACGTCATCGTTTTAAAAAAGCCGTGAGCCAAAATTTTCGTTGAACGGTCCCTACTGAATAAGATGAAAAGATAACTTGGAATAAGTATACATAGGCAACGCGGATTTGAATTTTTTCAAAAGGAGATTAACGATTTTTGAATAATTTCGTTCCATAACGAATAATGAAGCTTCCATCCGAAGTCGTTTGTTATATTGGGTAGCCGTGAAAAAAGTGTAAAGTGTATGTACACTTGATGTAGGCTTTTATATACTTACCTACCTAAAGGTACCCTATGTACTTTTCTGTTTCACTGAGATCTTGTATGAAAAATTTCATGATGATTGGTTTAGTAGTTAAGAAAAGACAGACAGAGTCACATTAACATTTATAATATAAAATTAGTTTAAATTAGTATATACTAGTATGGATTATAGAAAGTTCGGACAGGAATCACCCATAGTCATGTTGATCGTCAATCCGCCTGCCGATTAAAAAAAAGACCTAAGAACTACATACATTTAGTCAGCAAGTGAACTGTTTAAAATACAATCATATACAAAATTTAATTAAAAACATTTTTATCGACGGAACAGAAAACAAAAACTTTGAAAATTGTTTAAAAGAAACAAATTTAACGTAACGTAAACTTGTAACAGGCGAGAATTATACGTATACTAAACAATTGTAAGTGTTTGAGAATTTACGTAAACAAATGTATGATAGATATGGAAAATTAAATTTTAAACATATCAACAGTAGGATCATTTTTCAGCAGTCCCATGTACCTTGAATAGATCAGCAGAGTCCTGATTACGGATCAGAAGAAACCAGGTTCGAATCCTGACAGGATAAATAAATAATTTTCTTAAAAGAGTTATTAGGTATTTGATAATGGTTGAATACTAAATGTTGTTCACTCAGTTTACATATTAATCAAATAAATTATTATTATTATTATTATTTTAAGCATATTTTAATAGATAATACAATAGCGATTTATTATCTCATAGATAACGATTGATAAAATATAGTTTTCGTCTGGTATATAATCTGTATAAAAGATAAGAGAAGTCGTCCTTAACCTTTTTTACGTGAGGAAATCTGCAAATCAGATCCCCACCGACCATGGGGAGATTGGTGGGGTATGTGGGACTTCTACCCACAAAAATTCCACGGTGTTTCTTCGCGCCATCTATGGGAGGGGGTTAGGGGACGTTAAGACACGCTACCTTGTCCCCCTTGACATTTCCACATCAATCGCCTCGTGTTGTCGTCGGAAGAGTTACTAGGCCGCGTGGCGAGGCCGGGTGCTCACTCTTCCGGACGGTTACTAGGCCGGCTAGGTACTACCGGGTCTTCACCACCCTCCATAAAGCTGCGATTGCAGTATTCTGCCAGACGGTCCTTCCCTGCCGTAGAGCTCCGTCATCGCGTGCGTTGCCCAACTACCACTAAGCGACAGAGCTATCCGAGAGAATCCGCCAGCTGTGTTCTGCGCCGGTCTTTTGCGCAGAACTGAGACCTATACCTCGGTTCAACGCACAAAGACCGGGGGTGTCGTTTCTCAACGGCCAACACCCGCGTGGGTCGAGTACGGATCCTCAGCCCAGCGAGCGGTGACCGGTGAAGCTCCAACGGACAGTTGGAGCCTCCAAATTGATGCTCCGCCATGAGCTCCGATGATCGGAGCCTGCTCGGAGCACACGCACGTGGGTCTTCTTAGTTCTCCAGCGACAATCCGATCAGCCAAGCAAGGGCCGGTGACAACACCGGCCCCTGCAACCGCCCGGATTGTCGTGGGTTAAGCCGGGGGGGCTTCCCTAGGTGTGTCATGACCGTGAAGGGGGAGGTCCTTAGCCTTAACCTCTGGTTAAGGACGGCTAAGGTTAACCAGATGGGTTAAGGACGACCTCTTCAAATTTCGTACAATAAGTACTGGTGGATTGGTATGAAGTGGGAATGGACGAGATATAACTGCTATGCAGAAAATGGCGAGTCTTGGAGTAGAAAATACGGTATTTACTATTGCTACTGATACTACTAAATACTGGACCGGTGAACTCAAGAGAAGTGGATGGACTCAATTAAAAAACTGTGTGGGCTGATAATGACGATTGGTGACTAGAGTTTAATTAAAAAATATTTTTGTTTGAGTAATATCGTCTAAAAATTTTCACGATTAACTTTTCCACTTGCCATAAGGGTCCGACGCCCCATTTACCATGTGGCAGGTTTTATTTAAAGTTACTTAGCTCAGTAATGGTATAAGACTATGAATTTTGCTTTAAAAAAATATTAATTTCCCTTTTTCACAAAATGAGCCAATTTAAAAAACCAGTTCCTTGTAAATGTTATTCAATACAAATGTCAAATTAAAATATTCTTATAGACTGGGCTGTTAATGACGATTGGTGGGTACAGTAATAACCACAGAGCATAGAAATGGACCACGATGTGTTGTACAATTTTCTGGTCTGTGTCACCCACTACAAACCAGTATCGACTTAATATTATCTATGTAATAATACTGCAAAGGCTTATCTACTGTAAAATTATCATGTTATTTACACAATGAATGCCTATCGTCATTCAGATAACGGTTGCAAATAAAAACAACTCTAAATGTGGCCATATTTTAAATGTATATTGCGAAAATGACGCACGTCTTTCTGTGAGTTTTAGACAAGATTTACACTAGCTTTTGCTAGCGGCATTGCTTGCATTATAAATAAATAACTCTATGTCTATGACAATTTAAAAATCTGACCAATTGAAAATCTGTCTCTTTGAAAATTCATCGATTGGAAACCTGTCGAGTTGGAAATGGACGTAATCATCCTTACATAATTATAGAACAAATCGCCGCGTCTGTCTATTTGTCTGTATATACGCACTGTACGTATATACGCTGTATATACACCATTCGATAGCATGTTCACGATCCTTTAGATATCGGGTGGTGTAATGGTATAAATATACATATTTTGGATGTAATTGACACATAATAATATGTAGGTTACAGCATCAAACTAGTTGTATCCACCGACTTTGTTATCATCACTTTTCTGAAAAGTCTCCCTTTCTGGAAGCAAATGTAACATCTAAAAAATAACATCCAAACAATGTTATTTTTTAGATTATTTTTAATGTAATATCTAAATAATAATGTACATATTTTATTTTTATACAGTCGACGCCGAATAATAAAAATTGTATAACTGCGTGAACATATCACAGTTCTTGATAAAAAAAAACCTGCGTTTGTTTATCAATTGCAAAAAAAAAATTGATGTTGATAAATATTGACCTTATAATACTAACTAGAAGTTATCAAGACATTATTATTATTGCTATGTAAATAAATTGTGGTTCTTTATTTTAATAAATGAAACATCAGAATTTAATAGGTTTACTTACGTCAAAGTTATATTTCTTGATTTTATCAATGCTCATTCAAGATCAATGTCATATCAAATTAAATGAGTAGAGAGAAACAGAAATTTGTGTACAACTAGCTGTTGCACGCGACTTCGTGCGCGCTGTAGTTCGTGAAATAACAGCATATGCGCTGTTGTGTTTTGGTGACTCAGTCGTAAGGGATGCCAGAGCCCATTACCCGATCCCTTCCTTATCCCTTATCCTTAATCCTTTTATGGTCTATCGACCTTAACATTAAGAAAACAAATTTGTATAGAGCTCCGTTTATATGCAATTTAAAACAATAAGTAACTATTGTACGAGTATGTCTGTTTATGGTTTTCATTGCCACTTTAGTATGATGAAAAAAAGAAATATATATATTAGAAAAAAAAAATGTAATGAAATATTCACAAATAAACCACATATTTTACTATATTGACCGAACCTTTGTTCCTTGAACATTTATTTCAGAGTAATATGAAATGTTTACCATAGATAAAATAGTACTAGATACTTAACCATTTGTTAAGTTAGTTAGTTACTGGTTAAGTACCATTTTAATCTATGCTTTTACTAATGTTACTCAGAAATAACTGTGTTCTGAATTTAATAGCACGCATGTGAAGTCGGGGTGAGCCGCTAGTTGGGATTTAAAAATATATATTGAAACAACTCTTTGTAGAACGTCTACGAGACTCCGTAGACTCTTTGGTATTTTTGTAGATAGTCTACGAAATAACGTGTAGCACCAATTTGGTTTAAATTAAGTTTTTTTGATTTTTTATACATACTTAATATATTAATAAGTGTTTTACTATCTACACTAAATAATATTATAAAGAGAAAAGATTATGTATTTTTGTTTGTAATGAATAAACTCAAAAAATACTGGACTTATTTTAAAAATTCTTTCACCTATAGAAAGCTACATTATCAGCGAGTAACATAGGATATATTTTATAAAGTTACGCGGACGAAGTCGCGTGCAACAGCTAGTCTTCTATAAAATAAAAATCAATGTTATGTTTGACCTCTATGTACTCCTAAACCACTCAATCGGTTTTATAATTCACTGTTTTACCCATGCTAAAAGAGCCCAACGCACCCAAAAAATCTTAGAGTTTTTTTGTTTAGTTTCGTTAGTGTTACAAAGTTAGCCTCGTTTCGAGATTACAGTATGGTCTTCAGTCCCTGCCCAGTCCAAGTACTATCTAGCTAGTATATATTAATACTAAATCAATATTCGATACATAGTATGCTATTTAATGCGTTAAACTCTTTTTTAAATATTATATTTGTTTATGTCTGAAAATACAGCGACTATAGAACTTTTTAATATAAGTTTTGTTTATGGTTGGTGAATGGGAAAGCAAAATCAATCTGTCTTTTTATATTGTTTCTATATACCTATAATTAAATTATATTCATAATATGTTAGGCTGTTGGTGTGTTTTAAATAAATAAACTCGTGAAGGAACATTGCTACTGCATTTTGTAATTAAAAAAATAATCTTAAATTGTTTCAGAGACCAATGGTGCAGTTACCTATAATTCTGGTGAGTAAAATAGATATTATACAAGCCGGTGTCCGCGACTTCGTCCGCATTGATAAATAAAAAATATATTTATAAGCAATAAAACGCTTGACCTGTTAATTGTAGCTATAACACTTTGGCCAGGCGTTAGTTTTTTTATTTTATTTTAGATGATTCCTTGGGAATAGTACTTTTTTTCTGGACTAAAAGTACCCTATGTACTTTCCTATATCCCTGACAATAACGTTGGCTGATTGACGTTAATTCTGAGTAGATAGCTCGTTTATAGCTCCTTTCATTATTAAAAACTTTATCGAAATCCGTTGGATAGTTTAGAAGAAGCAAGCTAAGAAACAGACGAAGGCTGACAGCGTCTTAATAAGTTAAGTTATATACTTATATGTTATGTAAGGTTAAGTTAGAGATTATGTCAAAATGCAATAACGCATTATATCTACTGTTAAAGAATCAATTAATTCAAAATTAATAATCGCATAGAACAAAGAGCATTTCCTACAATGGAGTCTAGGTGTTGAGAGAGTTAGCAGTTAGTACCAGTAACTATAACTACGTTCAGTACGGTTTTATTGTTCGCCGACGGAGTTATATGGCTATTCTCTGCCGTTAACGAGTCTAGATCGAGAGCTGACTGCTCGAAAAGTGCTCGTGAACACATAATTTTAAGTGATTTTATAAAAATCATCGGCAGTTAAGAAAAGGTTCGTCACTTTAAAGTTTCCTTTAAGTGCTGCTTTGTGACGCTTTTGCTTGCACCAACGAAATTATTGTAAGTCATGCCAAAATTTAATTTCAATCGTCTGTCAGTAATTGTCTGCTTAGTCCATTAGTTTCAAAAGGTAATAAAAACCTACAATTTGATAAAGGAATCAATTTGAAAACTAACCAAGGTTTTCGTACCCCGACTGTATACATTCGTTCAAGAAATGTTTTCTCGTAAATAATTTTTAAAAATATACAAAAATCTATTTAGTGGGCCTCAACAGATTTTAATGGAGTTTTACACTGTAAGCCAATTAATGAGACTATACACAGTACTAGACCGTCCTCAAGTCGTTATAATAAAAATGGGATGTGGCTGTATTTAACTTGAATTGAATAACTTGAATACATTACGAGTAATATTTTCTTTGAGCCTTTTTTATATATACATTCGGTTTTGTTATCATCGCTTTTCTGAAATGCCTCCCACTATTGGAAGCAAATTTAAACCACTTCATCCATATTCGTAACTGAAATTACCTAACCAGTTGCAAGAGAAGAATTTTTTTCGCTGTTTGGTAACTATTAGTTGTGAGAGAGGAATAATAATTATTATTCCACTTTTTTGAATTATGAAGGGCTTATGAAGGGGAACAGTTAAGGCGTCAAAAATAATAATTTAAAGTTTATTTATACAAACAAAAGACAGATTCGAAATTGCAAAAGTCTTTCTCTACAATTAAACTAGGCAGTATCTGTATTTTTTTATTGTAATAATTCCTGTAACACATGTCTATTATCTCTATGGCTATATTGTATATAATATTAAATAATTACATTCGTATTAGTTTTTTAATTATAAAATACTGGCGACCCGCTCCGGGCTTCGCCGGGTCGCAATTTTTACATATGAAAATATTTCCCATAAGTAAAACGTGTCCCATATGTGAAAACCGAATTAAAATTGGTCTATCCATTCTCGAATTTTTGAATTACACAGTAACACAGATAAACTTAACATTGTGAGTTAAAACAACTTAAAAGATGTAACAAAAAAATATATTCCTATACTTGCATAATATATTTATTTATTTATTTACTAGTAGTATAACAAGACATTTAAAAAAAAGCATATAATTATATATTTATAATTTTTTTTTTTACAATTTTTTTTTAAAAATGATTGGTTTATATTAAGATGCACAGATAGCCACACAAGTAATAGTAATTAATTAATAAGTTATCCTTATATTCAGCTCCTGAACTAAGAAATATCAGTAGGCGGCTATGCGTCGCTTTATAGCGTCGCTGGGCGTCGCTTTTGAGTAGGCGTGGCCCCGCCTACCCAACACAGTCTCCCATTATATATATAGAACCTTTTTATATCGTTTTTTTTCTTGATACCTTCATTTCATTTAGGAACAAATTATAAATTATATATTTAAAAAACAAATAGAACTTTCAACGCGTCGAGACATTTAAACATTATTTTTAGTTATACAAAATTTATTAATTTTCGTTAAAATTTTGCTTTTTTAAATGTGAAATTGTATGCTTTAACTTATAAAATACAAAATAAAAAGCTTTAGCATTAAATATTAATTTAAATAATTAATAAAAAAACGAAATTGTGACAATACTTTATTGTACATACGAGTATCTTATCCAAGACAGGTTTGATTATTATGAACTAGCTGTTGCACGCGACTTCGCCCGCGTAACTTAATAAAATATAGCCTATGTTACTCGCTGATAATGTAGCTTTCTGTAGGTGTAAGAATTTTTAAATTCGGTCCAGTAGTTTTTGAGTTTATTCATTACAAACAAAAATACAAAAATGCAAATCTTTTCTCTTTGTAATATTTGTATAGAAATATATATTAAATTATTTTTACTATTAAAACCCTCTACCTTTATTCTCCTAAATGAAAGAAATAAAAGAAGACTTTATGCCTTTTTAAATTTATTATTAATTTTTATTGATTCAAATTTAGAATTGATCAAATCTTAACATACAAAGTATCTAAGGTACTTATTTAAATACTTAACATTATAAGTATTAAGTAGTGGCAAGACACACTGCGTTTCGCAGTCATTTGTGCAGCCCGTCTGGCGGCAGTAACCACCCCCTTACAGAAGACCAGAAGCTGTTGTATTTCGGGATGCCAGAGCCCATTACCCCATCCCTTCCTTATCCCTTATCCTTAATCCTTTTGTCGTCTGCAGTGCACTTGCATCACCTGTGGCATTGCTTATGTTATGGGGTGACGGTAGCCACCTACCATCAAGTGGACCGTCAGCCTGTCTATCGACCTTAACTTAACATTAAAAAAACTCATTTTTGAAGACCAAATAAAAATACTGTTCATAGAATAAATTATTTTGTGAGACTATTTTTGTTCAAATTTAAAATTTAATCCCTTATTAATCCCATTAAACTAAATACTATGCTCGACAGTGCACTTGTAGCACCTGTGGCTTATGCTTATGTTATAGACGACGTAAGCCACTTACCATCAAGTGGACCATCAGCCTGTGTGGCCATCAATGCGACCTTAACATAAAAATAAAATAAAAAAAATTTCTTTGTAGGTTAAAATTCAAAAATATTAGAAACGTTCAAATAAAATGGTCACAAACAGTTAACTGCGTACTACATAATTTAATATGAATATAAATGTAGTTGTCTTGTATTGGAAAGCTCTGCTTATCAATATCTATACATATTATACAAAGTCACTGCCAACCTCTGTCTATTTTTTTTTAATGAAAAACAGTCACCCAGCACTCAATACGACAATAATATAAGAATAAATACATATATGTATACTTAAAACTAATAATGGACTTTTTTTACCATAACAATAACTATGAACACAATATTAAATAAAGATAAAAACAAACAAAAAACCAAATAAATAAACCTAATATTCACTAATAGAAAGAACGATAAACGAGGAAGGTTTGTGTATATAATTTGAAAAAAAAAAAGGAATTGGAACAGTTATACATTTACCTATATATGTTAGTAAATTTTATATGTAAAATTATGAGTCTCAAGGCTTGTATTACGTCACATTGTATGTACTCAAAGTGTTTATCTGAATTTTCTAAATACATTTACATAATAATATCAGTAGACATAGACAATTTAGCATTAGAAAAAATAGTCTATAGCTGCACTATTTCATGATAACCTAAAAAGAAAATTAGTAAATTTATGAACGAAAAAACTGGAAACAACTTCATATAAATTTATCACTAGAACAGAGCCCTATATATTCTAATTTCGCCCCAAGATGAGTACTAGATTCAGAATCGATAGGTGATAAATCATCTGCCAATAAAAATGTCAATGGCCTACTAGGGCGGCGGCCGCACTTACACCGAACTTGAATTATTATTTTAAAAAAATATTTATTTCCATGAAAATTGATGACTGTGGCTTTGTTCTTGCCATCTTTTGACGAAATTCAGTAGTATTATTTTTAATATTTTTGAAGTGAAAACTTCTTTAGGCGCGTTGGGTATTTTTGAGATGGAAAAAACCATTGAACTCGCGACACTTACAGTAACCCGACGCTTCTGCATATAAGTATGTACTTTCCTGACGATTCAAAAAATACACACGTAATTGTTCAAGTCTTCTATCGGCATTCCCGAAGTGCCACTGTTTTTTTAAAATATTTTTTATTACCTACTTTAGTAGGTACAGCAAACTTCACTATAGACTTTAAAGAATGTATAGATTATTATGTGATATTCATTATATATTCTAGCGATAATATGCAGTGATGAGTCTGATGTATCAAATTTAATGGAGAGAATTATTTATTTAATTATTATTATAAATAGTTAAAGATATTATTATTATAGTTAAGATTTATTAGTTTATGATATCATTTAGGAAAACTAGTTGATGTATTTAGTTGATATACAGACCAATTCATAATTTCTCACAATCTGTATAAGATGAATTAATAAAACAATCGAATTTATTATCGATAACAGTTAAAACCTTCCAAAGATTATTGAGACTTATTAAAAATATTTTTCTGGATAAAGGGCGATGGCTGACCATTCAGTCGATAATGGGTCCATCGCTAAACGACAGAATCTACAAAATCATTAAAAATACGTTGCCCTCAAAATTAACCCACTAAACCTCCTACTAAACTAACATTAAACCCCTACACTAAATAGGATTCCCTCGAAAGCCTCTGAATGGCATGGATGGCCGCGTCAGACCAGAGAAGCGTGGCAACTCCTGACACGTGGAGATTTTTTTTTATTTTCCGACTGTTGTTGGTTCTATTATATGTTGACTGCCTACTGCCACTCCAGTTAGCCAACTCTATATTCTATATTCGCTTGATCAGTACTCCTGCGGATTTTCTCTTTGGAAAACCCCGAGAAGTTGTTTGCACAGCACGCTGAGTAATTTCCTAATCTATGTAACAAGTATAATTGATATTATGATTAATAAATATACTATTATATGATTTATTTATATTATATTATTTATATTTGATTATAGTATAGATTATAGATGCATTATACCCAACTCATTATATTGATATTTCTGAATGTTTGTTACCTAATCACACAAAAACCTTGAAATGACTTAGGTAAACAGTATGTCCATAGATTAAGGATGAGGAACAAGGAAGGGATAGGGAAATAGGATCTGACATCCCTTACTCAACGACTCAACCATCCGTGCTCACTGAACGAAATACAACAGCACATATGCTACGGTGGTCTTCTATAAGAAGGTGCTTAAATGACCATCACCGTCAGACGAGCTGCTCAAATGACTGCGAAACGCAAAGTGCCCTGCCACTACTAAATTTATTTTAGCAATACATCAGTTTCAGATAGTAACATATTTGAATTCATTCAAACCAAATTACGCTTCGGTGTAATTGGAGCCCCACGCATGCGTCATGTTGAAACTGAGGATTATAATTGAAATAAATCCAGCTCAAACTCCCCACAGACTTTTGCTGAGAACTGATTACTTTCTTATCTCAACTCAATATATTTGCACCTAATGCTGTAAATGGAAGTTACCCTGTTTAATCCACAAACTATTATGCAATCTACAATTTGCCTACTTATATTCGAATTATTTTTTACTTAAACTTGTCTTTAAATGGGCATTAAAAATGTATAATATTTATAAGGGACCAGTGACCCACTCTCGGCTTTTTTATACATATACAAACATTCTTCGTTTATCCCTCTTTTCATAAGTGAAAATATAATTGAAATCGGTCGAGCCGTTTTGTAGTCCATAGAGGACAAACATACATTGATTTTTATAATGTAGATTTGTCAAAAAATAAATTAAGACCACCATTAAAATGGTGGTGAATTCAAAATGGCGGGCGTCACACGGCGCGTCTGTGTTGCGCCAAAAAATAAACATTTTGCATTATCAATAACATTTTTGCTTGGCGCGCACTACGCATGCGCGCCGCGTTTCCTTCCTGAACGCTGTCAAAAATATGCAAATTAATCTATAAAAAAGCGATTTAGCAACCACTAGAGCAAACAATTTAGTGTGCCATTGAAAAAAAAAAAACATTTTCATCACACTCTAGTAACGTTAAAATTTGAATGTATAATGGTTGCGATTCTCAGCGGTCTCTAGCTGCATCTCTGTCTAATGTACGGCGCATGCTCAAATGTAATGTTTATATTATTTGTATTTGAGCTGTGTATCAAGTAAACTATAACTACCACAGCCGTAGCGCCAATACTGAGGGCCAGTGCCCGCCCCACCCCGCTACGGTAGTTAAATATTTCTTGCTTATTTCGCCCTAGCAATAGCATTGTTGTTCCCGCGGCGTCGGAGGCTGTTGTGTTTTGTTTAGACGCGGACTTTTCAACAAATAATTTTGTACAAATTAAATGTACGGCGCGTTCAAAGCCTGAAATATAGCCGTGTTCAAGTTTTGTTAAAAGTAAATAAATATTTTTTTTTTAATTGCAACGCGATGCAGTGAAATTATTTTGCATTTTGAGTGCAGTCGCAACGGAGCTCATGAGTGGTAGAGTTTGTCGCTGTATAGTGTTTTGAATTTTTTATTTAAAATTGTTATTTATTGTTTATTTGTTTGTTGGTTCGAGTTTTAAATTGTAACCGTGAGTGAGTTTGAATTTTTTTTGTGACATATACGCGATTTTAAAACGATTAACGAGTAGCTTTTTGAAAAGTTGAAATTTTAAAAATATTTTTGCAAAGCATTAAAAATCGATTTTATTTTTTTAATTAAAAAAAATATGCAGTGATTAATTAAATTATGTACGAAGCGTTTGTCGTCAGTTACTTTGTAAGTAATTTTCTTTTACTATTTAAGCAAATTTTTTGCTAAATAAGCTGAAAATTTTATTTAATAAATTTTCCGATAAAACACGTCATTGTTAAAATTATATGGAAGTTGTTTAAATTTTTTCTAATATAAACTTATTCTATAGGAAAATATTGAAAAAACGGAGAGAGCAAGTGCGTAAAAAGTTTGAATTTTAACTTTGGAACTTATAAGCACGTGGTAAGTCGCTTATGTGCTCCGAGTGAGGGCCAATAAGCTCGGCGCATATCAGCGGCTCAGCCAATGGGGTGGGCCCGCTTTATAGCGCCATTTTTGACAACTGATAAGAGACGAGACGAATTTTGTTTTACTTAAAGCTCGAAGTGTTCTTCCAATTTGAAATCGAAATAAGTTTCTTAATTTAAAATAATGACTTTTTTTTTACTACCAACTAAATTTATAAATAATTAAGTCTCGAGTCGCATAAATGATATTACCTACTCGTTTATAATTTTTAGTTTTCTTGGAATATTTGGGCAGATTATAAAAAATAAAACAGAAATAATTTATATTTTATTTAAATATATGTTACTAAGATTATATACTTTCTTACCTATATATAACTTAATAAGTTACATTGGCAAAATAGTTGTTTCTTTTTTAATATTTGGAGGAGTTTTTTATGACAAAAGAATTTAAGACAAAATATTTGGAGGAGTTTAAAGCCTAGTCTAGTCATCGATTACCTATTTTCACAAAATAAATGTTATTATTATTTAAAAGAAGAAATGTTCGCTTATTGGTATTTTTATTCGTGTTTTTTTTCAGTATTTCGGTATTTAAGTATTAAGTATAGGCTATTTTTTTTTCAACAATTATACTGGCATAACAGTAATATATATATATTAATTTACATTAATTTCCTTATTATTCTTATTGGAATCATTCAATATGATTCTTCGAAATTCCTTCAGTACGTAATACGTGCTAAACAGGCGAAAATCTCTCTGATATATTTTAATAACAGCAAAAGCATGTTTGTAACGATTTATAATAATTTACAGTCTCTTTGTTTAAATCTTTAGGTACGATCAATAAATTACACACATTTTATTGCACTTTAAGGGGATAGGTACTTAAGTGTTTAAGGTTTTGGAGTTTAGATATTTTTTCCTAGAAATGTAACCTAGAATAGAACCTATGTAATGTCCTAGAAAGTAAGTCGATTCCCTATATGTCGTCTGGCTGCAGTAACTACTTCTTTACTGTACAGAAGACCACAGTGAAATAACAGTATTATGTTTCAGTGATTGAGCATGGGTTGCCAGAAATATTTTCCATTTATCCCCTCCTCAAGACTCTTACTACCCTTATTGGTCGGCAGCGCACTTGCAGCATCTTTGGTGTTGCTTGTGTTATAGGCGACGGTATCCACCCACCATCAAGTGGACCGTGGCGGCAATAACCACCCCGTTACCATCGGCTCTAACGGAAGAACAGCGCAGGTTTATACAACCTGCATTATGCTGAGTTGGAGCCGTTTTGTTTGCCTTTCTATATGTTACCTATGTATGTTCTTAAATGTCCTTTGCTACTAATCTTACTAATATTATAAATGCGAAAGTATGTTTGGATGTATGGATGTTTGTAACTCGTTCACGCAAAAACTACTGAACCGATCACCATGAAATTTTGCATACACGTTGTCTGGGACACCAGAAAGGACATCTTTCATCCAGAAAAAAGTACTATTCCCGAGGGATAAATAAAAAATAAAAAACTAACGCCTGGCCAAAGTGTTATAGCAACACGAGGTCAAGCGTTATATTGCTTTTTTTTTAATTTTCAACGCGGCGAAGTCGCGAGCACCAGCTAGTAAAATATAATTCTATTCTATTCTATTCTAAGATCACCGTGAATTAACAGTATGTTTCGGTGAGTGAGTAAAAGATGCCAGAGTAAATTTCTCTATCTTTTCCTATATAACTCTTATAATTAGTTCTACTAGGATCGGACTTGCAGCACCTGTGGCGTTGCTTGTCACAGGCGAAAGTATAGCCACCTACCGTCAAGTTGGCCATCAGCCTGTTTGACGACCAATGTTCATGTACGACCATAAGAACATTTAAATATACGAGCTCATACAAATACAGATTCAACCATAGTAAGTCTAGCAACGACTAGACTTGCTCTGTTTTTTAAAATGTTTTTAAGGTAATTACATAATTTAGGTGATAAAAATTAAAAAAAAAATGATTTTACTTATTACAGGCTGACAGGTCAGACAGGTAGCTCGACAGACAGGCTGACGGTCCACTTGTTGGTAGGTGGCTAGTGGCTACCGTCGCCTATAACACAAGCAACGCCAGAAGAGCTGCAAGTGCGCTGCCGACCATAGTATGATTAAGGATAGAGAGGGGAGGTTTTTAGTGAGTAAAAACCTCACACCATCGGTCACTTGACTGATGTCTTTAAGAAGATTTTCCTCCTCTCAATTAAAAAAAAATAGGATTAAGGATAAGGGATTATGAAGGAATAGGGGAAATGGTACACGACCAAAGACTCTTTGTCCTCATACATTCTTAACCTGCACCACCGTCTTTGTAGAGTTAAAAACTATTGCGAAGCGGAATACTGACTGTTTGTAAAATATAAAAATTCTTAGCTAAATATTGTAAAAACTGGATGGAAAAATTAGCTTAATTTAAATTTAAAAACAAGCACGTTTATAATGTCATAGACTAAGGTGTGACCAGCGGGTGCAACTTTTTAAAACCGCTTTTAAATAATAGCTTCGGTCACTGAATGCGAATATTAGCTTTACCAAAGATTCGTTCGGATAAGAAACTTATTAAAATTTTGGCAATGTTTCTTTGATCAATTTATAATAACATTTTTAATTAATAAATTAAATATAAAATTAACATAAATTAATCATCGAAATAATATATCTTTCAAATTAATATAATAAATTTATATAATTAAAATTCGCAATCATTTTAGAGGACGAACAGTTTGGACAGTAATCATCCCCTACGGAAGACCACAGTGAAATGCAGTACTTACTGCAGTGAGTTAGTAAGGGATGCCAGTGCCCAATCCCTTACTTATCCCTTATCCTTATGGTCGGCACCGTAATGGCAGCATCCATGGCGTTCCTTGTGTTATAGGCAACGGTGGCTCCACCTACCATCAAATAGACCGTCATTCTAACATTTTATTGTTTTATTTAAAAAGTAGTCTAGTGTGGTGGTTAAAGGCACGTACATTGAGGATTACCTCATGTGATCAACTGTATCACGTAATAATATGATTATGAAGATATTCTTGGTCAAAGCATATTTATTATTTTGTCAACATTGCTATAATCATTTCATTCTACATGATGATAAAATGCTACTATCGCCTAATACCTAGTTTATATTCTTTTATATAATTATTTATATTCTTTTATATGTAAAAAGCGGCAGACAGGCTGATCGTTCACTTGATGATAAAATGCTACTATCGCCTAATACCTAGTAGCATTTTATCATCAAGTGAACGATCAGCCTGTCTGCCGCTTTTTACATAAGTATAAAAGAATTTAAATAATGTGCTCTCCATTATTAAAGTTAATTTCTTAAATTTCTGCTTGCTCAATGGTTTTAATACCTTTCCACTCTCTGATGTTACGCAGCCGAGGGAACCTTCTTCATCCTACTACCTTCCCCTTAATTGCTATATATGCAGAAGCCAGTATCTGTCATACATGACACAAGTACCCGACATTTCTCTGTTTAGTAGTACGAAATAAATATATGCCATCTGCATTAAATGACCAATCTAACAAGGTCTCTGTACTGAAATATAGATGGATAAAATACTATAAAGTCACATCACAAATGTATCTTGTTAATACTGGGTTGTTTTTGGTTCAGATATCACCAGAAAGAGTAGCGTTTTTTTTTTAATTATTTTATCCGCAATCAGTCAAAAGAACTATAATCGGATCTGTTATTATTAAGTTTTTAAATTGTGAGAGTATCCTCCAACAAGAATACCACTCTTAATAATACTAAGGAAATTTTAACACCTTCGGTTAAATTCAGCTGGGATAAAAATTTTTGTTCAGGATGTGTGTCCTATTCAATATTTTCGGTGGATTGTTGCAAAGAAGCTTTTGGGCTAGCTCATTTTGGGTGAGTCCTCAGGCGATTCTTATAATTTTTGCAGGTTTAAGCAATCTGCTCCCTTTATAATGAAGTGCATTATTTCTCTAAAATACCTATACCACAATCTGCTCCCTTATGGTATAGGTATTTTAGAGAAATAATGCACTTCAGCGTTGGTTATAAACCAGAGTGCCCTGAGAATAGTTTTTAGTATGGCATTCTGAGACCGATAGAGTAGCGATTTAGTAGTGACAGAACTACGTATCGCAGTCATAAACAGCTCGTGTGATGTTTTGTGTTTTAGTTTATGAGTTAAGGGATGCCAGAGCCTAATCTTTCTTTCCCTCTCTTTCTTACATTTCCAATGAAATTACTTGTATTTATAAAAATACGAAGGCCTACTATCATGTGGACCACATCAGCTTACATGTTGTAAAATTCAAGTCCATAGTGAAGTGATTAAGACTTGTGTTTAAGACTGAATTCTTGTGTTTAATGTGATATACCTAGTTTTCTTTAAAGTTAGCTATTTAGTTTTCATATTTTTAAAGATATATTTTTATTTTTAAGATATATTCAATTTTCATCTATACTAATATTACAAAGAGAGAAGATTTGTATGTTTGTAATGAATAAACTCGAAAACTACTGGACTGATTTTGAAAATTCTTTCACCTATAGAAAGCTACATTATCAGCGAGTAACATATATATTTTATAAAAGTTACGCGTGCAACAGCTAGTTATCTATAAAGATATAGTTATCATTAAAGTTATTTATTTAGTTTTCATTATATTTAAATATATAGCTTTCATTGCAGCCATCTATTTAGATCGCACTATCTTTAAAGGTATATTATTTATTAGATTTTAACTAAAACAATGCCTTCTCTCTGTGTCTTCCTGTTAGCCAGGTGTGTTTGGGTTTGAATATAATATATGTACTATTTTTTCCCCGGTTAAGTCAAGCCGGATATTGGTCTAGTTTTGCTTAGTAGATGGAGTTTAAGCTATTATATGTAGGAGAGGCGTGTCGTCTCTTTATAGTGGGTGGGCGTGGTACTTTTGAGCGACGCGCTCCCATTGGCTGAGAGAGCTTTGGTTTCAGCTACGACGCTGAAGAGTGGAAATATTCCAACGCTGTTCAGTGGCGGCGAGCTTTTATTGTTGTTTCGTGTTGTTACACGACAAATTTTGTGGGCAGGGTTATGGAGGATATACACTATTTTATTGTTAACTAGCGTCCCGCCCCCGGCTTCGCATAAAAGTTCAATTTTTCTCTCCATAATAACATTCCTCGGACTTCAAAGAATATTCGAAAAAAATATGGCCGAATTAGTTCAGCCGTTCTCGAGTTTTGCGCTTAGCCAAACCTTTTACTATTCATTTTTATTTATATAAATAATTGTTTTATTAAAAGACTCTTCGATAACGTTCAAATGTTAGGCAATTGGGAACTTTTTTTTCTATTAACGTATCTAGTAATGCATCTATCTATAAATAAACTCAACGTTTTTGAAATTGTCGAAATTTCATCAATCACATTATAAAGATAAGCCAGGAATATAACATTATATTATAACTCAGATTTTGCCTAACCGTTAATATAATCCGTTAAGTTTTAATACTGATAATATCCTAATAATAATGATGGTTGATCCCAACCAGCCTCCTCATTTTGGCTTTTGGAGCCAATTTTTTCAATAATGATAATTATTATCCTAATAATGCGAAAATTTGTATGTTTGATACTCCATCACGCAAAAACGGCTGAATGGATTTAGATGAAATTTGACACACAAGTAGTTTATTACCTGCATTGACACATAAGATACTTTTTAGTCTGAAATTTTTTTAAGAACGAGTCGCGGGCATAGCGTAATATATTTTACTCGTAACATAAGACTTCAAGTTCTCTATCTTATTCTTATGTTGTTAAATCAGTATTATTTGCTGCTTATTGCTTTAAAGAACAAGTCATTTAGTATAAGTATATAGTCATTGAAGACAAACAGCTTACAGCTATTGAATCTTAAAACAAAACAAATCAAATAAAAACGCACATACCACTCGAAACCTTCAAAGAATTTGAAACCTCCAACCATTAATACAGCGACTGAAACTCTACCATGAATTTATTTAGTTCGAAACAGCAATGAATTTTTCTAAGACTTTATAACATGAAATGGAAAACTCGTAGTAAAATTTTCAAACTTCGCGTCTATAACATGACTGATAGTTTAAAGTAATTGTGATAAAAAATTATTTAGAACACAATTTAAAGGGAGTAAAAAAAGTGTGACTTAAAGAAGCAATAAGAGAAACGACTGAAGATGTTGTACGCTGTAAGACAGGTAAGAAAATTTATACCATTTAATTTTTTTTTTTACCTATTGGCATGAGGCATTTTTTTTTTAATTCCAATCAATTTTAATGTAGATAATTTATTTTTAAGAATTTTTTTTTAAAAGTACAGTCACACTGCGTTCCATATACGATGATGCCAGGAGTTGTACAATATTTACTAATGTAGAGTTATTGTTTAGTAATAGTTTAGTAAAGTATAAAATTAGTTTAGTCATATATACATATACGACTTTGCCCAATGAGGCGACATGTCCTTTAGGGAAAAGCCTCGTTATAAAGATAAAAAAAACTGCATTCCATATTCCATAGCTCCCGTCCTATTTAACCTCCATGTAAGATTTTGTATTTCGGTGAGTGTGTTAGGAATGCTAGAGCCCATTTTCCTATTCTTACAAAGGTGGGCAGTTGCAGCACCTGTGGTTACTGTAACCACCTACCATCAAGTGGTCCTCTGCCTGCCTGTCGACCTTAACATAATATAGTAACTTTAACATAATTGTTAACAGTGGCAGGGCACGCTGCGATTCGCAGTCATGCCCGTCTTCCGGCAGTAACAACAGAATACAGAATACCACAATGAAGCAATTTTTTTTTAATAATAATAATAATAATCTTTATTTCACAAAAACACATGTCTTAGTTACACATATTCGTTGAGTGAATGCAATTTTGTGATAGGTTTAATAATTCTCTAACTCCCGAACTAGGTTGGACACCTGTATCTCGGGAGTTAGTGCATACAACCGTGGTGCTTACAATCACATCTGTTTATGAACCGAAAGTATAATCAATATTAAAAGTACCTATTTTTACGTATTATAAATAAATATATAATATGTAAGCAATGAAATACCTTAATGAAATAACAGTTAATGTCCAGTTAATACAGTCAGTCAACGCCGGCACTTAGGTGTTACTGTTAGCTCAGTGAGATGTACAGTTGGCTGCCGACTAACCAGAGAGTGGGTCTGCATTCTACTCTTATCCAACCTTTTATGTGTGTATTAAAAAATTGTTGCCACTCCAATAAATAACAACAAAGAAAATTTAATATAATATAAGATATAGTATAATATCTTCACACATTCCACACAGCACCATCTAGTTCCACAGTAAGCAACTAATGCTTGTATTATGGATACCAGACAGTTGATATAATACATAGATTACTTTTTTTTTGTAAATACATACATATTATAAATATAAAACATCCATGACTCAGGTACAAAGTTAAAAATGTTAACACATAAACATTTGCCCCTAGCGGGATTCGAACCCGCGACCGTTTGGTTAACAGCTAGAGGGTTACTAGCCACTAGACCAAACGCGTTGTCGATTATTATGTATGTCGTCAGATATTTATGTATTATACTATTAATTATGCTTTATGAACTGCAACATACATACTTTATAAAAATAAACTATCTGGTGCCCGCTACTTCGTCCGCGTTCAAAATTTTATATAGCCTAAAGCCTTTCTCGATAAATGGACTATCCAACACAAAAATAATTTTTCAATTCGAACCAGTAGTTACTGAGATTACTGTTTTCAAACAAACAAATAAACAAACTCTTCAGCTTTATAATATTAGTAAATTATAGATATATTCAGCTTTTAAAACACATATTTAAAATAATTTAAAAATGTGCCAGATGTGCCAGATGCCAGATGCCAGACCCCAACACCCCATCCCTTTCTTAATCCCTTATCCTTAATCCCCCTATGGTCGGCTGCGCAATTGCAGCAACTTGTGTTTAGGCATTGCTTGGATCATAGGCGACGGTAGCCAGCTACCATTAAGTGAACCTCTGCCTGTCTGTCGATCTTAACATTAAAAAAAACCGTACAAGTGCAGCTTGACTGGTGACTTCAAGATGTAAATAAATGCTGATATTATAATTGTGTGGACGTTGAAACCTCACAAAGTGAACATGAGTCGTATGTTATTGTTTTTTATTTCCTGGCGTCGAATTCAGTGTGGCCAATTGTTTTACATTATAAACAAAACAGTAACGCAATAAGTAAACAGACCGTCATAACAATAGAAAGCATAACATAACATTGCAGGTCGTAAGGTCAGCTTTTACTGAGATTCATATTGTTATTATGTGAGCGTACAGTTTTTGTTGCATTTTTTAATACAGAATTATCTACTGATTGAATCTGTGTATGTCTGCTAGTAATTATTATTATTTCTTATTAGGATGGTTATGGATGTGTATGCTCTACATAGTATAAAACAAAGACGCCTCCCGCCGTCTGTCCATCTGTATGTACGCTTAGATCTTTTAAACTAAGCAACGGATTTTAATGCGATTTTCACCAATGGAAAGAGGGTTAAACGAGGAAGGTTTTTTATTTTTTCAAAAATTTTGCACCAGTACGAAGCGGTTCGCTAATATAATTATTATTTTCATGTTAAAGTCGACAGACAGGCTGACGGTCCACTCTCCTATAACACAAGCAACGCCGACTAAAGTAAGATTAAGGATAAGGATTAAGGATAGGGTAATGGGCTCTGGCATCCCTAAATCAATCACCGAAACACAACAGCACACATGCTGTTATTTCACGGTGGTCTTCATTCATTGTTTATTTATTTTAACATTTATTTAATAAAGATTGACACTTACAAAAAAGGAGTGCAAAGTAGCGGGCAAAATTTTACTAGAAATGTTTTTGCTGAACAAAAATCATAGCTTTATATGGAAGTCGTATCGGATTTTTCAAAATTTTGACACCAAGTATGTAATACACACCAGAGATATTATTTCTATATTTTATCATATAAAAATCTTCATCGATCTGATATTTATGTACTTTACTATTAAAAAAATTGTAATTTATGTGGAAATCGTATCGGACTTTTCAAAATGTTGACACCAAATAAGTAATACACCCCAGAGATATTATTTCCATCTTTTAATTTTCAAAATTTTCAAAATGTTGACACTAAGTTAGTAATACCAAGTTAGTAAGTTAGTAATACCAAGTTAGATATTATTTCCATCTTTTATCATACAAAAATCTTAATCGATCTGACATTTATGTATTTTACTATTAAAAAAATTGTAATTTATGTGAAAACCGTATCGGATTACTCAAAACGTTGACAGTATGTAGGTATCACATACCGCACAGATATTATTTTCATCTATCGGCGGTGTAGATAACGGAAACATGAATTAATCGTCCAAGTACTAATATGACACGTTATGTAATTCAGTCGGATTGAGTTCCACGAAATTTAGACTAAATCCTTAACAATGTCACGTAGTTTGTTTAAAATTACTTAAAACAAACCTTCTCGATATCGCGCCTCGATACGTGATAGTATCTGTAAATATTGCCTTGTCAACGTTGATGGCAGAGCGAGTTTTATTTTTGTTTAGCGCTAACTCAAAGCTATATACTAAATGTGTTCAAGAGTTTATTCGGCGATACGACAGCTAGCACGTGTATATTATAATCTATACTAGTCGATCTCAGAGACTTCATTTGCATGGATTTTATCTTCCTTAATCTGTACTAATATTATAAATGCGTAAGTATGTTTGAGTGTATGGATGTTTGTAACTCTTTCATGCAAAAACTACTGAACCGATCACTATGAAATTTTGCATACACGTTGTCTGGGACACTAGAAAGTAAATAGGACACAGCATTATTGGAAATTAATTAAATAAATGAATAAATGGATGAGATCAAAAATACAAATACCTAGGAACCATTTACATACCACAAAAATCAACAAAAAAAAAGAGAAACAATTCAAAAAATTACAATTAAGAAAATATATATGCATTTTTTTTTTTTTTTTTTTTTTTTTTTTCAAGGAAAGTTTATCTATTTACATATAATACAATAATAAACAAACCGTGTCTGTACATTAAAAAATTTTCAAAAAAAAATTAAAGGTGTTTTTTATAAAAAACGCATTATACTTATGCTACTGAGATCAGAAAAAAAAATTAATTCTTGTCTGTGCGTTTGTGCACGCTAATCTCAGAAACAAATTTAACCGATTTGCATGAAATTTGACACACAGATAGTTTATTGTCTAAATTAACATATAGGGTATTTTATTCGAGACTACCTGTTGCCCGCGACTTCGTCCGCGTTCAACATGTTATATAGCATAAAGCCTTTCTCGATACATTGACTATCCAACACGAAAAGAATTTTTCAATTCGAACCAGTAGTTCCTGCGTTAGTAACGCGTTCAACCAAACAAACAAACTCTTCAACTTTATAATATTATTATAGACTAGTATCTAGATTAATGTTAGGTTACTGAATTAAAATTCTAAGATTCGCGTGCGCACAATCATAAAATCTAGAAAAATAATTTTTAGACTTTGGTAATATAAAGTGTACTAATAGTTTTTTGAATAAATATTTAATATACAGACATGGCTTTCTTACGATTTTATTATATGTATACTTACTTAGTGTAGGGGTCGCAACGAGGGTCGTAAGTCGTTGCAATAAATCAATACGACTTCATATTATAATATCTTCAAAGATTTCTACTGTTTTTTGATACCTGCAGATTTGACCGCAATGTTTTTCCAAAGTAATTTGTTCACAATGTTAGATATTTATTTTAATGTGTCACATCACAGGTATCGATCGATATAATATAGTTAACTATTTATAGAAAGAGTATGTTTTAAAACACATATTGGAGCGGCACCTAATGCATCGTCGAAATGATGTCACCCTTTGCAATAGAGAAATGTTTTGGCAAACTCCTCGTACCTATAAACAAAACATACAACCGGCCGATATACCTGCATTTAGTTTATTGTAAACTATTTGAACGCAGTTCTTTTAAACATAACTTAAGGTGCTGACTGCCTGCCTAGTAAATTTAAATAAATAAATAAATATCTTCACACATTCCACACAGCACCATCTAGTTCCACAGTAAGCAAATAATGCTTGTATTATGGATACCAGACAGTTGATATACTACATAGATTACTTTTTTTTGTAAATACATACATATTATAAATAGAAAACATCCATGACTCAGGTAAAAAGGTAAAATGTTAACACATAAACATTCGCCCCTAGCGGGATTCGAACCCGCGACCGTTTGGTTAACAGCTAGGGTTACTAGCCACTAGACAAAACGTGTCGTCAAATTAAATTATAGTTAAGTTAATTTAAGTCTAGTTAAGTTAATTTATTCAATAAAGTTTACTTTATTAAAACTTATTACATCGGACGTTCTTCTTAATTATCGACAATTTAACTAGTAAATTTTAAGATTTGTGAAAAAATTTAATTAGTACTTTCTTTAATAAAATTTGTTTTAAATCATTGCCTCATTATCGTAGATTTTAAAAACATATAATGCAGCGAAGTATTAGCTCTCATTTTAAATTAATTTAAATTTTTTCGTAGTGGTAACAAAAAATAAACACCTCAGTCACAGAAATAGTTTAATTTATTATTTGTCATACAAAATCAGATCTTTAGCTTTTTATTACTTTTCTTAACTAGAATATAAGCATTAATTTGTATCTAGCTCGATATGATGGAATTCTCGTTATAAACAATTAAAATTTTTCATTCAATACGACTCTGTCACATTTTTGCTTGTTAAGATAACAAACTTTGGAATATTATGCAAGTCTTCAAATAAAATAATGTGGAAACCTTTTGTGTTTGGTGTGTAATTGGTGAATACGAAATTTTAATATATATTGCAAATAAATTGGACCATACACTACTTTAACGTTTAGTTATAAAGGGGACAAAATTGTGACAGAGTGGTTAACAAAGTGACGGAGTGGTAGATACTAATTAGCCCACGTACAAAATAATTGACAAATAGACAAATAGATATTTGTATCAAACAAAATCCTTTTCTGAATCTCAATTTTTTGAAACGTGACAGTCTCTTTTTTCACTTGGATAAAAATTATGTATTTTTCGTTATAATAAGTTGTTTTTTGGCAAAACAAAACTGTATTTTGTAATTCTCTTTACTCTAAAGGTCTCTTTCTCCAGTTAAAGTTTTGCTCCGGAACGTTTAATTTTTGGGTCTCCAAGTATTGCTTTAATATGGCGTTTCGTTTTGTATACTTTTATTTCTCTCTTCTCAGTGGCATTTGATAAAATTGTATATTTTCTGTTATGTTTTTCGCCGTACTTAATTATTGTTTCCATGGGGATGTATTATGCAATTTATTTTCTTCGTTGAAGAATTTTCTTGTTTTCCTGTACTTCAAGTACTTGGTATTGAATTACAGAGTACTTGACTCGCTGGGTTGTTAAGAAGTTAACGGAGAAACAGACAAGAGGCGATATAGATATGTATAATGTAAATATAGTTTTTATTATAAACTAGCTGCCCGGCTCCGGTTTTGCACGAAATTTAAATTTTCAAAAATCCTATTTTTAAATTTCATCTTTCTAGACTTCCTAGCTCAGGACTGAGAACAAGTGGTTTTATAAGTTTTTTAATATGATATTTTTTTATAAAAATGATGCAATTTTTAATCACATCTTGATAAATGCGTTAGTTATATCGCAGTAATAAACTGACCGCCAGTCTGGCGACAGTAGGTGTCTATATATTCTCTTAATGAAGAATACCGCACGTGTTGTGCTGTTTAATATTAAGAGGGTAAGGCATATCAGTGCCTTTCCCCTAACCTTTATCTTTTATATTTCTTTATCTTTATCTTAGTATCCTAATGGCGTTTGCATTTTGCACTTTGCAACCCTAATGGCATTGTTTCAGTATTAAGCGATAATACAAAAAAACAATCAAGTGAACTTTCAAGTTCACTTGAACTGCTATTTTTACGAAGTTATAAAGTCTATTTAAAGCGTTCTAAGTAAATATATAAATAAACTAGAGACACACTCCCGGCTTCGCCCGGGATGCATTTTTTTTATATACAAAAATCTTCCCTGTTTATCTGTCTTTCAATATGTGAAAACCAAATTGAAATCGGTCTACCCATTCTTAACATTTTTATATATAATAAGGGTAGCTCGCCTGAGAGCAGTAACCACCTTCTTACTTAAGCTTAAGACCATCGTGAAAGCAGTATGTACGTTGTTGTATTTCGTTGAGTAAGGGACGCTCGAACCTATTTCCCATATCCCGTTTTTTCTGCCATATCCCAACTGACTGTCCGTTTATAATTTTGGACCACAGTGTGCCTTGCACTTAAAGTATGGGGGCTCGCAGATTTAATTCAAATAAAATTTGTTTCAGGGTCCGGAACCGGCATTGAACTCAAATCCCGGTGGCGCCGCTAAGCCGCCGCTACTCAACACCTTCGAGCTGGACCGCTGCCTGGATAGGTATCACTTAACACTTTTTTTATAATGAACCTAAGCTGTATGTCTCTTAAAGGTAGTATTTTTAACAAATTTTCCACTAAATGTGGACGCTGCGGGAAAGTATCATCATTTCTACCTCAGCCGTAGGATGTCCACTGCTGGTCTACGTCCCCTAAAATTTTCAAATAGGATCGGTCAAAAGCAGCCTGGATTGCGCGTCGTCTCGCGACTCTTATTATTGTGGGATGACGTTCCGCTCTGCATTTGCCGGCCTCCACTCGAGAACCTTCCGGCCCCAGCGACCGTCGGCTCTCGGGATTCGAAACTGCTACCTGCTGATCCTCTCTTAAATCCAACGACTTATACAGGGAGGAGTCTGGCAGGTGGGGTGGCGAAGCGGCGCGACGACGCCGGCGCAGCTCCCCTCCGCGCCGTGCCTCACCCCCGCGGGAACATGAACCCATTTCACTTGCCAGGGTAAGTACATATTAACCCCCGACGCCTGACGCAAAAACGGGGTGTTATAAGTTTAAGGTCGTAGCTCTCAAACTGATGTACCAATTTTGATCCCTTTTGCTTTTGTTTGAAAGCTGACGTGATCGAGATTGTTCTTGGTTATAATTTATAAAGATCTGTTCAGGCATTTGAAGACAATCAGCTCATTTCCTAGTTAACAAAGGAATTTCACTAACTTCGTCATGTTTGATTGATGTGACATTTGGTATATGTACTGTTACTTCGGTGGTATTTCTTTGACATGCTAATCTTGACCTGATTCTGCAGCATCAAGTAGTCTGCAGGACACCCAACTCTTCAGAAATTTACAGCAGATATAGCGTGTTTGGGTGCAATAAAAAGTCGGGGTTAGTTTATAATTTTAAATATAGCTTCTTTAAAATTTGGTCATGTGTACAAGTTGCCTGTTTTTAAAATAATAGCAACAAATCCCAGATGCATGTGTGACTGCCGGTACAGTAAAGCCACTTTTAACTGACTTGATAACTTAATGCATATTGACTAAAACAACTATACTACCTAACTATACTACCTACCTAAGCTAACCTACCGTATTTAAGAAAGTACCTACCCATTTGACGGCACTAAGCGCCTTAATGTCAATGTTGTTTAGGCATCAGCTCCAACCTCCCCAACCGGTGGATCAACGCACTCCTCACCGGCGCCGGTTTCTCCGGCCGGCAGTGCCGGGGCGGCAGGGGCCCGGTCCCCCTTACCCTTGATGGCTCCAGATCTTCTGGCTATGCAATTGCTGGATCAACATTCGCAGCTGCAGGCTCTCATGAAGCAGCGGCTATTTCATCAACACCACATGCAGAAGCAGGTACGGATTGGGGTTCTCCTACTTTTATAATATATATCGGTGCATATTCAGCAGTCGCAGCTACAGCTTCACATTGCTTGTGTTATCGGCGACGGTAGCCATCTACCACCAAGTGGAATGTCAGCCTGCCATCTAGTGGAAGTGGAATTGGGGAAATAGCAACTATTGCAACTATTGCAAATTATTCCCTAGGACTAAATATACTCGTAGGTAATAAATCTCAAGTAATGCTTGAAAATATAAAATTTACACCTTTCAGCACTTGACTTCAGAGGCAGCTAAGCGACAACTGGAACAGAGTCGTCTGCAGGATCAGATCAACTTGAACCTTCTGTCGCAGCCACATCTACCTCCACCCGATACCTCACCTGGTAAATAACTATTGTGACGCTTCTTAAATAGGTTACAACACTGTTATTGCGCAGGACAAAAATGTTTAATTCAAAAAGAAAATGGCCGATTTTAAACTTAGATTAAAACCGACACATAAGATTTCAAGTTAATGCGAAATGGAATCGCGATCTATGCCTCAAATTAGAAGACGAATAGATTTGAGTATTTCTAACAATGAATTTTAAATACATCTGTCACTATTTTCAACCACCATTATAAGTCACCTTGAAATTTTTTTTTGCAGAATTGGGATCGATAGAAACTTTTCACATTTCATTTGTGTTCCCAACATTCGCATCAATTTTCAGCTTAATGCGAATTATAATAATTTTACCCCTATCTTTTGAGTTATCTTGACCGGACTATATCAAAAAGGACAATTGTTTTTAGAAATATATTGGTTGGTTCCAAATGAAATTTAATTATTTTTTTTACTAAAATGTCTAGGTTCACTACAACAACAACTGGGCGCTCAACAGCAACAGTTAGTTCAACAATTGCAAGCAGTGCAACGCCAATACCTGATGCATGGACCGCTCTCTGTACCACACAATGCACCGCCTGGTCAGTACTACTTATTAAATCTGTTGCACTATCATTCTTAATATATATAAAAAAAAAAAAAATATCGTCATTGTCAAACCAAAATATGCTATGTGTAAAGAGAATACTTTTTAGATATTGACCAAAAATTTTTAAATTAATAAAGTATTTATTTGTATTTTAAACATGAAAATTTAATATTTTATTTATTATTTTGATAATAGGGTAAATTTAACATTTCTAACTGAATAGAATTTTTTGATGTCAAGGTCGACGTACAGGCTGACGGTCCACTTGATGGTGGGTGGCTACCGTCGCCTATAACACAAGCAACGCCATAAGTACTACAAGTGCGCTGCCGACCATAGAAGGATTAAGGATAAGGGATAGGGGAAATGGGCTCAGGAATCCCTTACTCACTCACCGAAACACGACAGCACTTATATGCTGGTATTTCACGGTGGTATTCTGTAAGGTGGTGGTTACTGCCGCCAGACGGACTGCCCAAACGACTGCGAAACGCAGTGTGCCCTTCCACTACTTAAGAGTAGTGGTAGGGCACGCCATATTTTATTAAGAGGTCGTAGTTCGACAAATAGTTCACATAAGCACTTAGCAATTTTAATGTACAATATATAAGGTAGAGTGAACTATTCACTCGGGTCATAAATGTTTGATTCTAAAACAGGGCACATAGCAGATTATGGTTTGATAACAACGATATTCTAACGCTTGTTTAACTGATTGAGTATCCCAGGAAAAGAAGTCGTGAAATCTTGATTTTTAATAGCTAAAATTGGTGCAGGTCTAATGCTATGGGGAAGCGAAATGGAAGAGCACCCGTTGTTTGGACGAGGTGTTTGCAAATGGCCAGGCTGTGATGCACTCGCCGATGATTACCAAGCATTCCTCAAGTGAGTATTGAACATTTTAACCAATTAATTTAAGTTGATTAGTGGTTTGAATAAGAATTGAATAAGAATCGGAATATTGTGGCCTTGAACAAAAAAAAGTTTTACAAAAACTTAAAAATCATGTTAAAATAAGTATCGGAGATAGAATTTTTTTATAAAAAATACCTTTCTAAATTTCGTAAACTTTGACATTTGCCCAAAAGGAAATTTAATTTTAAAACTCATACAACTCATAAAGTTAGGACTCAGCCTATAGTTTCTTTACATATTAAAAAAAAAAAAAAACTTTAAAAAATTTTCGTTTCCAAAAAAAAAAAAGATTGGCACACTTTCACGCCTTTAACCGATCATCGTGAAACTTTAGATGCATGTTGTCAGTTAAAAAGTACTGTAAAAAAAGTTATGTGTTAAAAGGGCGAAAGCTAGTTAATATTTTGTCACAATTACATACTTAAATAATGTTTCTGTCAGGCACCTGGAAGCTGCCCACACCCTGGACGACCGTTCAGCAGCACAAGCTCGAGTGCAGATGCAGGTCGTCGCTCAGCTGGAGCTGCAACTGCGACGAGAGAGAGATCGCTTGGCGGCCATGATGCGGCATCTTCATGCGGCCAGAGACACCACTCACAGCACCACCAAGCATCCTCATGGTAATCTAGACCTCATTATATTATCCTCATCCTCATTACTCCTACAGTTCTCTTCTCTTGTCTTGAATAAAATTTAGGTTTATTAGAAACCTGTGTTAGATTTTTCTCCCTTCCCCGCAAAAACAATTACGAGAAATAGGCGGTAAAATATTCAATTGTTATATAGCTTTTGTTTACAAAATTTTACACTAAAATTTTTAGTGTTTTCAACTAGTTTTGTATTTCGTTTATTGTATTAAAAAATCACAATAGTTTTGGATACAATTTTATTTAAACAATTTCTGATAAAGTATCTTATAAAATACATTTTTTGGGAATCGATTTTCATGTCACACGTTACGCGTTACAGGCTACAATATGCTTCAATACATATTAATATAATATATCAAATTTTATATTAATATTTTTTAATTATATTTATTAAATCATTTATTTATGGTTCGTAAGCGCCGATATAATATTATCTATCGACGTTCGTATGGAGTAAACTTCAGTCGTGCGTCGGAGCTGACAGAAAGAAAGTGTTTTTTTTTTTTGGGCCCTTTTGTCGTGTTTGGTGATTTTTTTGGAAAAAAAAATTGAAAAGTAATTTTGGTGAAAATTCTAAAATACCATTTACAAGTTAATATTTAATCAAATTACAAAATAAAATATTGTGTAGGAATTAATGTAAGTTTACCATACAAACTTTTTTCCTTGCCCGGACTACATGGTATCTTAGTAATGATAATGACTACACTTTATATAAGCCTCCTTCCTAGTTTGTTCCTATGAACTTTACAACGATCAACGTAGTGTGAGTTCATCATTGTTCATCAAACTTATCATAATTGGTTAGACTAAAAATATCTTTCCTGAATAAAAGCGTATGGTAAATAATGGATTCACTACTTAGCCGCCAGAGTCGGATTTATCCGACAATTATTTTCATGTCCGACGATACTTGTATAATGTTTATTTTTAAATCTTACTTGCTCTTAAAAAAAAAAATTACGTGTCAGGCGCTGGGGGCACGAAAACTACAAAACATTTGCCCCTAGCGGGATTCGAACCCGCGACCGTTTGGTTAACAGCTAAGTTTTTCTAGCCACTAGATCAAACGTGTCAAAAATGTGTGTGAGTAAAAATTCAATATTTAATACAAGTTAACTGAATGTTCAAATAGATAATAATACTGGATGCTGTCATCATCCAGCTACGAATCCAAGAAAACTTGTAGAAAACCCTCATTTATAAGTTCACATACATTCCATTGAAGTTAAGAATAGTAACAGAATATCTGTTTTTAGCAGGTGCTGGAGGCACTTCGCCAGGTCCAGTGCGGCGGCGAGTCTCCGATAAATCTGGCGTTGCTATTGCTGGAGGTAATCTTTATTAACTGCCTCTTGTCCGGTTATTTATATTTATTTTATTTTTAGGGAAACTTACAGGTATTATTACATAGATAGCTTGCACATAATAAAGAAATTTCACTTATAGAAATGACTTTTAGTAGTAAATACTCACTTATAGAAATACTCGTAGGAGTATTATCTTTTCCCGCACAGAGAAATATTTTATATTTATTTTCATGTTTTCTATAATAATATATAATATGTTTTATGTAAAATATAACATGAATACATATTTCCTTATCCAAGGTCTTCCGTATATGCTCGAAAGAGCCGGATTAGATGTTCAACAAGGTAAATCGACAAAGGAAATTTTATTTATATAATTCACCATAAAATTATAGTTGTTTCAATGGTATGAATAAGTAAATGAAATTTCATTTTTTTTTTCTCTTTAAATTTTCATTGATTGTAAATTATTTCAGAAATTCAACGTAACCGCGAATTTTACAAATCTGCTGACGTTCGTCCGCCATTTACATATGCGTCGCTCATTAGACAGGTAGGTAACGATTTTATGTGTTTATTATAATATTTACTAGCTATTACTCGTGGTTTTGCACGTCTTGATATTTGATAGCATAAAAGACATTCTTACGTCATATTTTATAAGTCGAAACGATTACTAATATGGAGTGGTGCCTAGATATTTGAGAGCGCAGCGTTGGGGGATAAAAATAAGATAATTTTTTTCTTTTTTAATGTACAATTTTTTTTTTATTTTTTTTTTTATTTTTATTGCTGAATATGTTTTCAAAATTTAAATATTGTTAATTTGAATAAAAATCCTTAATATACGTCAAATTATGAATTTTAGTGAAATTGATCCTTTTCTAAAATCAAATAAAATATTAAATAAGAGTCCGAGAAATCTTATGTGCTCTTAGAGCATGGGTTAAAAATGGCTAAAAATTTTTTTTACGAAATTTTTTAATAACTTAACAGTATAAGAATTAAGATAATATTCTTATAGACACATTTTAATATTTTTAATGTATATATATACTAATAAAAGCTAGATATACTTAGATATTTATACTTATAATATTTTTATAATAATTTAATATGTAAAATTTTAAAAGTATGACATGATACTACAATATTAAATCTTAGTGGTTTGAAATATTTTTTTCCCACAATTCCCTTATCAATGAAGGTTGTATTATTTCCAGGCTATCATAGAATCTCCGGACAAGCAGTTGACATTAAATGAAATATACAACTGGTTCCAAACAACATTCTGCTACTTCAGACGCAACGCCGCCACGTGGAAGGTACGTATTAGTAATATTAAACATTTTATTTGAAAAATCAAAATATAGTTTAATTTAATTCATTTCACTAATATAAAATTTCAACTGAAATATGTTCGTATAAAAGACACATTTTTTTTTTTTAATGATAATGACAGTACAGCAAATATTATGTTTTTTATATAATATTATAGGTACTATATTATAAATACTTCTGATAAGTTTGATAAGATAAAAATTAATAATGAAAATAATTATTTAAACATTCAATTTTATTTATCAAGGAGATTTACAGTCGAAAAGGTAAATTATGTTAGACTGCTAACTAAAGAATCTATTTCCTTATTAAATTTAATTATTAAATTTAATTATTAAATGTCATTAATTATTAAATTTAATTATTAAATGTCATTAATTATTAAATTTAATTATTAAATGTCATTAATTGTTAAATTTAATTATTAAATGTCATTAATTATTAAATTTAATTATTAAATGTCATTAATTATTAAATTTAATTATTAAATTTCACTAATTATAAAATTTCACTAATTATTAAATTTCACTAATTATTAAATTTCACTAATTATTAAATTTAATTATTAAATTTCATTAAAAATTAAATTTAATAAAACTAAATTATTAAAAAATATTATAAATTATTAAAATATTAAAAATAGATTCTTTGGTAATATTAGTAATAGTTTTATGCTTAAATTCAATGAAGAAATGTATATTTTCTTTAATATATTTAAGATTTAATTATTTAATTTAAGTAAAAAGATCTAAGTACACGATTTATCCATAGTTTGTATACGATAGCTTAAATGTATTTGGCAAAAAATTAGTGGTAAAATGTGAGCTAAGTATTCTGGACTCTAAATAATGAAAAGTAGTTAACCAATAACTTAAATCTAAACTTGATTGATTAAATCTCAGTAACATAGGCATTTAACATGAAGACGGAATCACTGGTCTTTAAGTTTTTTATATTTTTATAGATAATATTATATTAGTGTGTTTCCAAAAAAAATTTTAGCATAGTATATAGTGATAATAATTTATTTCAATTCTGATATTCATATTAATATTATAAGTGAGTTGATACTTTTACAGGTAAAAAACATTAATGAAATTACTAATTACAATTAGCTATGATGAGTATAAAAAATAGTGAAGTTATAATTTATACTATAAGTACTCTATTTATTAAAAAATTTAAAATTCTTTAAGTGGCTACTTAAGTACCCACATAATTCTTTGTAACTAATAAATTTTACTGTTGCATTTAATATAAAAAAAAATATATAATTTTTCTATAGAATAATTATGTTTCGCACAAAGTAATAATATTACATAACCTGTAGCTACAAAATTCAGAGACAACTGCTATAACAAACTTAGGTGTATACAAATTACACTTTTTAATTGGACTCTGTAGCTATTTTAAATGTACAGTCAGAGTGAAAAGTGTTGTGAACATATAAATACTAGAGTAGTGCAAACAGAACGCGGTACGTCACAACCTGTCGCTGCATAAGTGCTTCATGAGGGTGGAAAACGTGAAGGGCGCCGTGTGGACAGTCGACGAGGTGGAGTTCTACAAGCGAAGGCCTCAGCGCGCAGCTCATGCGCCGCCGGCGCCTCTTCATCACGCGCACTCGGGGTACGCGATGCTCGCGTCTTCAGACCTCATCTACACCATTCTCCTACTCAAATCTACACTAACTTACACCTTACACACTTACACTTGAAACAATTTATACAATTTACACATACACACACACAAACACACTTATACAATTTTACCTGTTTACACTTCTTATTGCTCTACACTTCATACAATTTTATACTTGTTAATTATACACTTTTTACAATGGTATTAAACTACGATTTACACTTAAATAATAATAATATGCTATAATCAAAATATAATCAAAGATACAGTGTGATTGTACAATTGACACTCATAAATGAAACACATCAATAATATGCTATACACAAATTCCAGTACCGATGAAAAACTCATTTGATACACTTTACAATCTGTAAACGATACACACTAAACAAAACACGCACACGTGGTACAGTTTACACTCATCAATAACATAACACACTATATACAATTCACATCAATTGCTAACACACTTTCCACAATCATTGTTGACTCACATGACGGGGTTTATAATTTGTAAAATACTTATACAATATAAACGTTATACAATTGACACTCATTAGTAAAACACTACAATTGACATATCAATAATACACCTATACGCAAATTATACTATCAATATCACACTGTGTTGTGAACACATTATCCACCTACTTGATGTGGTTTATAATTTGTAAACCATACACACATTGCACAAAATATACCAGTTACAATTTACACTCATTAATAATAAATACACTATGCACAATTCACAATTTGTATTTTGTAAACGACACACACTTTATTTTATTATACAATATAAACGTTGTACTATCGACACATCTACACTGTGCACAAAATACCATATCAATTACACACTTTGCACACACATTGTTCACCCATTTGATAAGGTTTATAATTCGTAAACGATACACACTTTGTACAAAATATACACGTGGTACAATTTACACTCATCAATAACACATTATACACAATTTACAACCACTTTGTACAGTCATTGTTATCTCACTTGTTGCGATTTATATAATTTGTAAACTATATACACTTCTTAAAAAATACTTAAAATTTGTAAACGATGTACACATCTACACTTTACACAAAATACCATATCAATTACACACTTTGCACTAACATTTTGTCCGCCCACTTGATACGGTTTATAATTGTAAAAAACGATACACACTTTATACAAAATACACGAGTGATGAAATTTACATTCATTTTAAGTCCATGTTGTACAATCTATTCTCAGCTAGAACTTCCTATAGTTTACAGTAAGTTGTAAGTTCATACACATAATCCTTTCATACAATATAAACAACAATACAAACCTTTCATACAACAATAATAGGTGCTACAAAATTAAACAAATCACCATGACATTATAAACAAACTACAACACTGTAACAACAACTATAACAACAACACTATATCATTACTATAACATTATGTTACACTGTAGGCCACAATCACAAATGTTAATCGCCTAATTTGTAACATAATTGAGAACAACATAAAATTTGTAAAAGGCGTAAAATTGTAAATTCTGATCCGAAGTACATTTGTATGTACTTCATTTTAATTTTTTTAAACAAAATATATGAGGAGTTTTGAAATAATAGTAGAAAAATTACATTACATAGTTACAAAATTAAATTACGAAAACTATTACTATTCGTAGTATGAAAATTATTTACAAAAAAATATCGAAATTAAATTTTAAGAAAGAATCCACAGAACTTATAAAAACTTTGAAAATGAAATTTTAAACAACCTTCTTATTCTCGCTTTTTTTTCCATGATTTACACACTACAAAATTTTATTAAATTTTGCATTACACTTTACAAATTTAATATTGTACTCTACACATTCTGTCACTTTACAATAATTATCTAATTTATAAAAAATATTAACATAATTAATTATTTTCAAGTAAGTAAAATTTTGATACACGAAAATAAGGTTCAGTGGCGTTAGGATAATAGCAATGGTCAATAGTCAAATGACTAAATTAAAGAACAAATACAGTAAAACTAAAAACAGAAGAGATCTATTCAAATGAATTAACAAAAAAATTATAAAACAAGATAAACTTTTCCTTGATCTATGTAATTTAAATTACATAGATCTCTCATATCATTTATTAGTGCCTAAACTACCGAAACGTAACCGGCTTCGCACTGATGCAAAATTTTTCAATTATATGAATCTTCGTCGGACTTCAACTAATATTAAAAAAAAAAATGTTGGTCCGACACATTCTGCGATCCATTTTGTTTATATAGATATATCTATATCACTAATACCTGAATTAACTTTAACTCTGTCATCATGTTTTTCATCTTTAAACACACAAAGACACTCTACTAATTATTATTAAACACTATACAAAATATAACACTCCACATTTTTACGATTCCAACATTTTAATCTTCTCTTAATATATTTCCTATCTAACCTAGTAATGTATTTTAATCTCACTGTGTAAATAAACGTTTTTTTATCTCGTTTCAGATTTGAATTTGTATTTGTGTAGCTTATTTTAAATTGAATTTTGTAAGTAGCGTTATAACTGATTTAAGTACATCTATCGATACGTTCTCCATATTGACCATTTCTGTAATATTAAATCCTAAAGATGTTTCATTTGAATCGGTTATAGAATCTTTTTATTGTTATTGTTCTGTTATGACGCTATCAGATGTGAGATTATGTCATTTTTGTATTTAGGAGTTGTCATTTGTGTGTGTTTGTGGGTTTCAGCGGTGCGGTGAATAACGTTTTTCTCGCTTGCCTATTAACCTTCTTCCTCACATTTCTCCCTTCCTTCAGGGTCTCTTCTTGGGTCATTGAATCCTGCATGATTTCGTTTATTTCCACGACGATCTAACTGTGCTTTCATTGTCACATCTAGACTCAATTTTTCATCTAAATCTTTTACATTGACGACGATGGAAGCACAATCTATTTTATAAGTTGATAAAACAAAATTACATTGCAGATGGTTATCTGTGGACGGTTGTGTGTCAGTTTTTCTTTAAAAAGAGATGAATTGTAGAACGCGATCCGGACGAACCTGTCTCTGCACAAATGTTTCGTGCGTTACGAGGATGACTTCGGTTCTTTTTGGATGGTGGACGATGCGGAGTTTGTGAAGAGACGGCATTTGAGCCGCGGAAGGCCGCGCAAGTATGAGCCGGCGCCTACGACCAACTCAGGACCAGCACAGTAAGGGCGCAGCCGCACCTCAAGCTGCGACCGTCCAACGACTCGACCATTTCACGATCACGGCTTGTCTCAACTCATTCCGGATTCAGCCATGTTAACAAAAGACACTTAAGATCAAAGGCACTCGGTTCTAAAATGTTGAACTAAACGCGTATAACTCAAATGCTTTTTAAAAATTTAAACACTATTGAGGTAGATTCATGTGTTTTAACAGTTTTAATAGATCGAGTATTCCTTCTTAAGACACTGAAAACTAAAAAATCTGTGTCTACTGTCACTACAAAGTCAAACATATGAAAAAAGGGTAATTATTTTATCTTAATTGCAATTTTCCGGCAGTCGACTCTGTATGAGGTTTTTAACAAATTTAGTTCGCAGGATGATCTGCGTTTATTAGAACATCTTCTTCTATTTCTTCTAAAAAGATCTTTTTAGAATCACAGATTCGGTATCTGTGATCTTCTGTCGCGATTATTTCTTTGATTACATCTCTCCAAAATATCTTGTGTAATTTTTATTGGCAAACCAAAAACAAACATATTAAAATACCAGGTTAAATTTTATGGTTAAACTAAATAATTAAACTAGTGTTATATTTAAAATTAACCAAAACATATTATTAGAGTCATTAGTTAAAGTTTTTGAATACAATCCTCTCTACTTTCGACTTTTATTATCTTTGATATAATGAAGAAGAAAAATAATTATATTAAGACTGAAAAATATGGGCGTTCTCTTCAACGTTTTTAACTTATATAGCAACACTTTTGTTTGATTGCTTAATCCGGAATAGAATCTCAAAAGCTGTGATAACAATGACTAAATTAACTTAATCTAAATCGACTGTTGCGTTTATTTATGCTCTTTCAAAATGTTCAAATGTTTCGGACTTAATAATTGTGTTAACGTCAGTACGAATTATGTTGTTTGAATTAAAGAGAATCGTTGGACGATCGTGTCCACATACTTATAGCATTTTGTCGTTTGTGATTATACTATTGGCATTCGAAAATTATCATCAGATAGTTTCGGGTCGCCGTTAATCTAGATTGATGTCTGACCATAAGTAATAATCACTGTGTTAAAGATAGTTTAAATTTTATTATCCAATATGTCATGTTTAGAATGTAGGCGACTAGAAACACTATTAATTATATCGACATTACTTATATTTAATTCATTGAACGTGTGCTTATTTTAAAATTAGCAAATTAAATGACAATTTGAAATAATCTATACATTGTCTATACGTACCATTCCTTTTGGATAGTTTCATACACCAAGACACTACTGTCCATAACAGTAGAGAGAGACACTGCATTTTTGTAACTTTTTTAAATATTATGACAGCTTCTTGGTTTATCCGTTTTACTTTTATCATCCAAAAAAAAAATATGTCATCATCATTACGCAGACAACTCCCGAGAGAGCACTTTTAATGACTGCATTTTGTTAAAATTATTTAATTTTAGATAGATGTTTCTGTAATAAAACAAATTATTACAATAATACAAATTTTATATAAACTCTGTTTTATAAATTTAATTCTTATACAATAATTAAAAAAAGATAGAAGTCATGTTGATAACTGTTTAATACTTGTTTTTTTATTTAAAAAAAATTAAACTTATTATTTATAACGACAGTTAGTACGACAGTTGTGTTTTTAATGGGCTCGTTTAAACAAACAAACAAATAAATAAACTATAACGATTTTAAGACAGAGTGATAGCACATTACCAATAGTCTAAAGTAGACTAGACTAATCAATATACTAATGTACTTTTTGTACATTTACATATACATCCCTGTATCCGTACCTTCTTCTTCTTCTTCAGTCCTAATAATGTCTCAACTGTTGTTTAAAATTAAAAAGTTTTGTCAATAGTTATTATTTAAAAACTTTAAAATAAGCACACTTTATTTTAGACTCCTAGAGTGCAAGCTATAACCGTTTGTTTTGCTCAAGTTTTTAACTTCATTGTGATTTGATATGTCTAATATACTTATTATTAGCTTAACATCATAATTATGTTGCAACATTGTAATTGTAAAAAAAAACATTTTGTATTTAAGTCGTTAAATTGCCTCTCGATTCCGTACAAAACATATTATGGTTGAATTAATATTACCTCTTGAAAAAATACAGTTAATGTCGATTATTATAACTCATTAAAAGATTCTAAATATATTTATACATGCACAAAAATTTGGAAGTTTAAATCAATAATAATAATCTTCATAGACTCACCAAGTAAATATTATAAATACCTAACTACCGAGCCGCATGCGGCTTCGCACGAATGCAATTTTTTACTGAAAATTGTATACAAAAACCTTCATAGTTTATCGCTCTTTCAATTAGCGAAAACCGCATCAAAATCAGTTTGGTGATTTAGAAGTTAGCGGAGAAACGGACAGAGGCGGACAGCTACTTTATTTTATAATATGCGTATATCTATAAAAATGTGTGTTTATATTATATAAAAAAATTGTGTTGGTTTTTGTATTACTCAAAAACTCGAAAACTAGCCGACGGATTGACTTGAAATTTTACACAAAATGCAATCCGTTTCAAGGATTGATCATATCTATTTAACGCGTAATAATATTATCTCGATCGCGAGAAAAATTAGCTTTTTTTACGGCGCCATCTGCCGAAAGCGAGAAGAACTAACTCGCCAACGAGAACCACTGTTACATTTAAAGTGGACGTTAGACGAGTTAATATAAGACTGAGCCACAGCGAAGCGTTGTCGAGTTCATCTAGTTTAATATAATAATAATAATCTTTATTTTTTTATATAGTAAAGGTAAATCACACCGACATTTAAATTATTAAATATAATTCAAATGCAATTCTTTTAGTATTAAATAATCGACTATTATTCACGTAGTAATTATTTTATAAAAAAGTTAGAATACAATTTCTGATTATATATTCAACTGTAATATTTTCTTGTACCGGATCCTCAATCCTCAGATTAAATAAGAACTATAGACAGAACTTTGCGGACAATATAGTGAAGCCGTTTAATGTATTCATATTTTGAGTTCTGAGCTTTAACCTCATATTTTTTTTTATTTTTATTAAAAATATTTGTTTCCAAGTTAACTTACATGTCAAATGTGATCCTGTTTTTTGTTTTTTGAAGACAGGTTTTCACATCCTTTCTCTATGCAATTTGGCATTTTCACTAGTTATTTTAATAACGTGAGGCGTTGGTTGATTGCATTTTTGTGTGCGTGTAACTGTGTATGTACACGGCGAAGGCGTAATTTAACTGGCTTCATTCTGCCGTCCACAGAGTTCTATCTTTAATTCTTATTTTATCTGAGACCGGATCCTGTGGTACCTACGTTTTGACTTGATGAAAACTAAATCAAGTCGGATAAGATGAACATTTGTCTTACTACAATATTTGTCTTGCATGCGTTTGCATCTAAACGTTACGACTTTGTAAAGATGGATCGTCGTCGGATTTGCAAGTAAGATGAAAATTTCAAAATTTCTCATTCCATATCTTTAATAAAGAATCGTGCTTCTTTATAATCCTTTTTAGTGGGGTAAGTAGCATGTTTGGCTTGCATGTGCATTTTATGTCGCACGCTACATACTTTTTTCATATTTCGATTTTTCAGCTTGCATATTTTTCTAATTTTTTTCTTCTATCTATTCTCATATATTATATTTTTTAACTTTCTCTTTTATTAACACACACATACGCACGCGAGCATACACACAAACACACATACGTACACGACTGTCACACGAACGTCACAAGATAAATTGGTCTGAGACATTCAAAATTTTATACTACCCAAATATCACACTAAACATAGCACACAATGTAATTCTAAGGTTGTTTAGAAAAGGTCTGAAAGGCCGGGTATGTTTCTTTTTTTTTATTTTTCATAACACATTAATAAAAATCAATAAAATTTATTTTTTTAATTAAATTGTACAGTTTAAATAAAAGTCGATTTCAAGTAAAAAAAAACGATTTTTTTTTTTTATTTAAATTAAAATCATAGTTGAGTTATGGATTTGTCAATGTGATTGTTGATTTTGACAGATTCATGGGAGCCCAGAGTCCACCAATGATGACAAGCCCTCACAGTTATAGCGAGGCGCTGAAAAGAAATATTCAGGTCAGTAAAAGACTTAATTCTCGCCGGCCAGTATTGTTAACGGTACTGAGTGTGTCACGAGATTACGTCACCAAAATGGCGGCTTAGCGCATTAGAAATTTGCGTGGCTTATTTGAAAGAGTTAATATTAACTTTGATTAAATTCCTCATTTCAGGGTATGATGGAAGATTGCAATCTCTCTTATATGACCGGCGAAGATCATATGATGCAAGGAGCTGAAGATTACCCGTCGTCACATGATGATTATAGGTTAGTGATTATACAACCCTTCATCATTCATTACCATTTTTTATAACCAGCTATGAAAAAGTAAATTATCTTCACTGTTTTCTAACTAATTATTAAACATGAACTATTTTCAACTATTCAGTGAATCGTTATAAAAAAAAGGGCAGCATTCGGAAAGCTCCGAGTCATTTTCTTGTCAAAAATTCCTCAGTGGCTTATAAAATGAAAATTTTTTGATCAATGTGTTAAAGTTTTGACAAAAACTATCTAAAGGTGGTTTTATTTTTTCGGCGATCGCCTTTTTAATTATCTAATTATATAAGTTATAAATATAAATTATATACAAATTAATATATACAAAACTTAAAAACTAACTAATTATTTTATAAATTAACACATACTACTTCGAAATTCCTCTTTTATATTGTTTTACGTCAACTGTTAATCGCCTGTTAAAGGCTCTAAATTATTCAGATTTTTTTTAATGAAAATCTATGGAAAATTATATACATTTCAGCAGTCGCCCGTCCATACTGAACGGTTACGGAGGCAGCAGTTCTTCCCACGACCACAAGGCTGAGGATCTGAGCGCCAACGAAACGCAAGACATCAAACCTAATATTTACGCGCTCAAGAACGAGATGCAAGCATCCGATTACTCTAACAAAGGTATATAAAAAAAATCATTATAAAGAATGGATATAGTGCAAATTCTTATTGCGCAAATAAAGCTAAGTGACTTTCTAAATTTGATCTACTCAGCTACATAAAATGTTACTTATATAAAAGTAGGTTTCTATTTAAAATATTATTAAAATAAGAGTCAAATCTGATAAAAAAAAATGTGTAAATGTTTACTCCTTACGAACGGATAAATAAATAATTTAATAAATATAATTAAAAAACATATTAATATAAAATATTATATGTATTATATTATATTAATATGTATTGAAGTATATGTAGTTTGTAACGCGTAACGTGTGACATGTGACATTTGATTTTACTCCCATAAATTTTCATACTCAGAGCTTATATATGAAAATCGATTCTTAAGGAGTAAACTCCAAAAAATTTTTGTTATATTTAAAACTCTTCTTTAAGAAATTAAAGAAAATTAAGAATTAAGAAATTAAGAAAATGTTACTTCCTTACTGCTTTGATTTAATTATGTGTATTGAAATTTTATTAAATGTTAACTATTTTTGGAACATATTTCCCAACTTTTATCAATTTATATTTGTTTTTCTTTGTGTTTCTTTGTTTTATTTCAAGTTTCTCTCTTTTTTTTTAATACTTAACCAATGACCCAATGATATTGTGTATTTATATTTGAATTCAATCTTTCAAGATTGATTTTGATTGAATTGGATTTTGAATATGTACAGATGATTAATTAAATTGAATATGTGCCTAAGAATCAATGAATATGCATGCTGTAAGTGTGACTTGTGCAAGCTGAATTGTAATGTTACATTGGCTATCCATATTATATAAAAAAAAAAAAACATTTTCTCCAAGAAATAAAGTATAATAAGGCCAGAGTAACAGTATGTTTGGAAACCCTAACGCTGAGCACCCTAACTGCAGTGTTTATATTGATAATTGTCTTTTATAGATTACACAAACCCCAACAAGGAGCTGCCGAGCAATCGTTCAGGGGAAACTAGTCCTTATGACGACTACCCACGACCCGACGACCGATATCGGGCCTCCATATCCCATATAAAGGATGAAGCCGAAAACTTATCCCTCAACGAACAGAGATCCGACAAATAAACAACTCAGTAAGTCGCCTGCAGTGATTGAGTGCATTATTTTGAACCTTTTTTTGAGTAACGTTGATCGAACAAAATTCAACGACGCATTTTTTTCCTTTACAAGGACCTCGTACGAAGCATTGTTTAACTTAGTCTTACTTGATAATAATGCACAGGTTGTGTAGAGAGACAAATAAGAAACTTACACATGTCAACGTCAACGCGCGTACGTCAATGTCATTTGACATTGACGCGTGTCATTTGACGTTGAATGGGCTGTGTTGATACAATATTTTATATAGTTTTTCAATTACATACGCGTAATTTTTTTTTTAACTAATTTAGCCAAAAATATTCGGATATAATGATATTATTATATACGAATTCTTGTGTGAATTATTTTTTTAATGAATATTTCTTATTTAATTCTTTATGCAGCCTGTATGTATGTTGTAGATTAAAATACATTTGTATTTACGGGTGTAGTTCTTTAAGAATAAAAATTCATACCTTTGTTAAATATTTTGTTGAATAGGTACCTATTTAAATCATGTCGTGTTCTTATCTTATTTCTGAGTAACTTAAGGGAAAATATTATGTTTATAGGCTTTACGATATTATCATGAATATAGAATCGTCGGTGCTCATTTTTAACAAACGAATTTCAAGTACCTTAAATAATAATAATAATTACATAATTTTCCAACTAAAGGGTGTCGTCTTCCATGATTTTCTCTCTGTGTGTGTCCTTTTTACAGGTTTTGAGAAAAAAAAATCTACTTGATAAAAAAAATAGTATGAAAGAAATACTAATTATAAATCATCTACATACATATTTTGTTAATAATTAATTGTTTATTAAATTCGGACATAGTTTGATTTATTTATTCAAAATTATTCCAGTGTTGTTAAAAATATTATTTAAATTTTATATATATACTTATCTATTATTTTATAAATTGACATACGAATGACGAAGGATCTACCTTTATTAACTTTTGCCTACGACTTCGTCCGAGTATCTTCATAAATTATAACATATGTGTTATAATGACCCACTTATAAACTTTATATAACTATAAAGTTTCATCAAAATTCGTCTGTCAGGTGTCATTTGTCGTTAAAAATGAGCATACCGGCTCTTCATAATTTAGTTATGCCTCGAGTAATTAACAATTTTCTTAAACCAATTTTCAATTGGAATGCATTGTTTTGTGTTGTTTTTTAATATATTTATAATTAATATTTATATGTAGGTAATATAATATTATTTATAATAATACCTATTATAATAATAAAACAATACATCAAAAATATAACATACGGCAATCAAATGTTTTCCTAATTATCAACTAAATAAAAAATAAACAATAGGCAACACCTATGAAGTCGCACTCAATAGCTAGTATATTATTTATTTGATGTGTTAAAAACATTAAACGAACCAAAACAATGCACACTTTATGAAAAATAAAATCCCAAAGAATATGTATTATAAGTGCATTTTACGTTTATTTTACACACAAAAAAAACATGCACATTCTTATAATGTTTCACAATTAGTATTCTCAATTAAAGTGTATGAATTTTTAGAAAGTCTTTAACACAGAGCAAAGTATCGCCTAGAGACGGCAAATCAGGGCGCATTTGACCGCTAGTTTCTATTTGCAACTTGTGGAGTAAATATTGTCCAAAAAAAAAACGAATAAACATTACTTATATTAAACATATAAAAATATTTATATGAAAAATTGTCAATTTGACATTGACAATTTGACATTGACAATTTGACATTGACAATTTGATATTGACAATTTGACATTGACAATTTGACATTGACAATTGTCAATTTTTCATATAAATTTTTTACGCTCACGCTAGCGAGTGCGGTCATTATAAACTCATGCTACACCCAATGAAAAGCGTTGACCATGGCCACAGAATAAGTAATAGTAATTCAAGTAGTAAAGACTTCGCGACGATTCTTTGCTCTGTGGTCTTTAATAATGTGTTCACAGTGGAGTGTTTTATAAAAGAGGAACGATCTCGCGTTAAGAGCTCTTTATTAAACCGAAAGTTCTATAATTTTCGCGCTGACCCCGTTTCGTTTTTTAAGCGGGGCTACTCTTTAAAAGTATTATTATAGGTTAAAATATAATTTTTAATTATTTTTAAAGTTGTTAGTGATAAAAAAAAAAATTAACTTACACATTTTGTCGGAGTTAAGTAGCGTTTAAGTGTTAGAGAAATTTAGGCGAAAACTTATTGTCAACGATATACAACCTTAAAAGGTCCATATCATTTAAAAAAATAATAATCGACTATGTACTTGTATGATACTATACGAAAGATATGAACAATAAGTAGTTGTATTGAATTGTTTTTTAAAATTAAGAAATCTGCTTAATTACTTAAACGTGTCAAGAATATTTTCAGTGACGCCTAGCGAGAGGTTTTAAAAAAAAAAAATTAAAATATTATTTTTACAAATACTAATCTACTTATTTTTTAATGGAATTGATTTTAAAAATTGCATTATTAGTTTTATTTTTAAAATATATTTTTTTCTTCTTTACAATGGATCTGAAAGTTATTTTGTATGATCTTTCTTATAGTGATAAAAAAAATGCGATATATATGTCTGTGTCGAAGGCGAATAAAGAAAGACGGATGCTGTACGATAAACAGAACTGTAGCCGCCGATGTAAGTCAGATTGCTAAAACGATTCGTCAGAGTAAGTCTGCCGAGTCTCGTCTGCTGCAGGGTTTTTGAGTATCAGATTTTTTAACATCCGCGAATACTGATGAATGCGTATTTCATGTCGTTTAATAGATTTAATTTTTAATCGCAGAAACAAATAAAATTTATTTTGTGAAGCAGAAATAAATGAATATTTTATTATTGAATGAATAATAAAATATTCATTTATTAATATTATTAAAATATTCATTAATAAATAAATGAATATTTTATTATAATAAATGAATTTTAGTAGAAAAATTAAATAATTTCAATTGAAAACCTAACCTAAAACAGTTCCATGTGTCTTGAGGAAATCTGCGAAATTTTAAGGACTACCTCTTGACAACCTCTATTCGAATTTGCAAAAAATTCGCATTGATAATTGCAGATATGGATTCAGTTGCTGATATCAAAATCAAAAGTAATAGTTTTCCAAGAAACTCTTTCGATATTAATTGTCATTATAAGTATATGTATTTTACCAGAGTATCGGAAAAAAATAGCCAAGATGATAACTACCATTCTTATTGACATTTTAAAATAATAAATTAACAAATTATTATTTAACAATTATTAATTTGTAATTTAACAATTACAATTATTACAATTAATTAATACACTAAACATTGTAAATCTAACATAACATAATATCCTCATATCTAAAACCCTATTCTGCTGCGAAAAAGTCCGTCTTTCATTATACGACTTTTCTTTTGTATGTCTGTCTGTATGACGTGCCATATTTTTTTGCATTGGTACTATAATTATGTTCAAATAATAATTCCAAGGATTTGTTTTTATTTTTAATTTAATAGAGTTTAAGTGTAATTAAGTATGTAAATAAGTATTTAATAATTATTATTATCATCATGAATTGTAAATTCTATTAGAAATTAAAAAAAAAATAGTCGCATGTATGTAAACCTTTACTTAATTATAGTAATACTAACGTGTATTGAGAATCGTTCATGTTGTAGATGGTTTAGTAAAAAAAGTAAAAAAATCGTAGTAAAAATTTTCACTGTATATCCCAATATAGTTACGAATTACTGAAAAGTTACGAATAGAAAAATTTCCGTCGATCTTTGTGGGAATTTTTGCTGTTTTTGTTTTTTTGTTTTTTTTTTTTAATTTTTTTTAAAAACATCCCTTTTTAAATACTTATGGATTATAAGGGTGGAAATCATATCACGAGTATATAATGTCTATACTTTAAATAGTTATAGTGCTGTAATCGATGTGTATGTAAGATGTATTCAGAGTAAATGTTAAGGCGCGTATACACTGGTGTTAAAAATTAGTTTTGACAATTTTGTTAGACTTAAAAAAATTAAATTCATCTGCAACGTGGCGGCCCCACTCAAATCTCAATATACATAACTTAACAGAATCCGCGATCTGAACAACTAGAACTAAAATTGAGAGAGGAAGGGGGGATATGGGGGATAGGGGGGGATAGGGGTCAGAGATAGGGGTGCAGTCAGAGCATCATAAGTAATTTCATTGGCAAGCTTAGTACTCCACACACAGATCCTAAATAACATAGAACATAAACTTAGAACATACTCGTAGAACCGGGATCGAGTTACTTGAAGTAAATATACTTCATTTTAATTATGTCTTTTTGTGTGATTTTTCCAATGCTTCAAAAAATATCTAGACTTGAGATGAAATAGGAATTAAAAACGCAGAAATGGTCATAAAAATTGACAAATTAAAATTGCACGACACTTGTGAATGAAAGCGTCTTCTAGTACACAGGTTTTGTGTTCAGAGACAAGAATATAGCTTGCGACTTTATACTTCTTTAGCATCGAAGTACTACAACTATGGAATCTGCGTCACAAATGCCAAAGCGGCACATAAAAAGTGCGCCTAAAACGAAATCATGGCGGAGTCTTGCCTTCGCGCGTCAATGGTGAAAGGTAGTAACGACCAATTTCTACTATTCATTTTAAACTCCAATGTGTTGACATAAAGTCACATTTTCTTTAAATGACAGATGTTTGGTTGGTTTTAAATGACGGATGACAGAGTTCATGCTCTACGTATATGTCACTTTTATATGTTCCATAAAAGTTCGTAATGTTTTGTATGGCGTGCGAAATCCATAGTTTTAGTACATTAATGTTCTTTAGCATAAAGTCTTGGGTAGGTATTACTAGTACATTCTGTCATCCCAAAAGTCAGATGGATTAAATCTCTTTTTATATGGAGAGATTAATTACCAAAACTTTAATTATGAACATTGACAAAATGGGATTATGCCAAAAAAAAATGGAATCGTTATTAAATTCTTTAACTTAATTTCTTACAATACATAAGAGTTCTCTCTATCTAAGTAGCTTAAATCTTAACGCCATAAAATGAAGTCTAAATATTAGCCCAGGATTTTTTTTGTCTTTATGAAAATATGGCCTAAGTTGTAACAACAGTGCCTTAGTGTGAACGCGCCTTTAACAGCAAAATTCACTTCAATTGCTTCTTAACATATTTCAAAAGGAATTGAACTCATTTGATGTTTGTTTGTGGCTTTAATTAAATATTATTCACAAAATACAATATTTTAAAATAGTTTTTATTTTATTATAAATATATTTTTAAACCTGAAAATATTTTTCGATTAGATATTTGTTTATGATGAATATTCATGAATTTTTTTATTTATTTAATATCCAAGTACAATGTCATAAATTTTTGTGCACGAAAACTGCAGTTAGAAAACCTTTTAAAGAAATTAATTACAATTCTGGAATTGAATATTACTTGTTATAAATAATTGCTGTACCGATTAGCGGGTTTCGCTGTGTGGTGTTAGAGAGGGAGCCACGTCTGTATGTCTATCTCTTTCTAGTTCGCTTACGTAATGTGCAAGAAAGAAACAGGCATACACTCTCAGCTCCCAGTGCGACTGTTTTGGCGTCCAACATGGCGCCTACATTATGATTATTGTAAATTATATTTAATTAGTGTTGTATTAAACCAAATCATTACAATTTATTTTATTGTTTTATTCTAGGCTATTTTTTTTAAACGTAAACAATTACAATGTAACAATTTACGTTTAAAAAAAAATAGCCTTTATCACATGACATATACCTACACTTTTTGAACTATTTTATCTACCCTGACATCGGTAATCTGTAAGTCAGGCTGTCCCTTGACTTAAGCCTTTTGCAGGCTCTTCCATTTCTCTCTATCTTCTACAAACTTTGGGTATATCGGCTTCGAGCTTCACACTGGTCTGCCCTTTCGACGCTTTCCTTCTCAGGGATACCAACTCTGTTAAATAAACTTTTAAATATAATCATGAATTTATAATAGTAATATAGATTCATTTATCACATTTAGAAAATAATAACATGGCCTTTTTTAGGAATATACAAATAAACATATTCTATTACCAATATGATTCATTGTTAAAACTTTTGCAACTGACAGTTGGTTTCTCTGAGTCAGTGCATTGGCACATTTATCGCACATGTATGCAATACACTTCCGACGGATAAAATTAATTTTTTTTTTGTGCTTCTATCTTTTTTCTTATATTACGTCCGCGTCGCATTCCCATTATATACTCGTATTTTTTATTTGAGATGGGTTTGCTCTTGGCCAGCATCTAGCCGTGTAGCGAAGATGAGGCCTAAGATGGAGCGAGCTCACCCAGAAGATGCATATTCACTCCAACTTTGAAAAGATTTGGTTTAAGTATATGTGAAAAGAGGGATTTCGACAAGAGGCAGTATGAGTTCATGCAGCTTCTGAGCACACTCTCCGAAATACATCTTATCTATTTTGCGTCTATGCGAGACATATTATCTATAGGTACTAATATTATAAAGCTGAAGAGTTTGTTTGGTTGAACGCGTTAATCTCAGGAACTACTGGTTCGAATTGAAAAAATCTTTTTGTGTTGGATAGTCCATTTATCGAGAAAGGCTATATAACATTTTGAACGCGGACAAAGTCGCGGGCACCAGCTAGTTATAATATAAAATATCTAATAGAGTATGGGATAAATGTTGAGTAACATTGTTAAGAATCATTTCAAATTATGAAGCACTCAAATTGATAATTGATATTTTTTTGTTAAGCTCGACAGACAGGCTGACGGTCCACTTGATGGTAGGTGGCTACCGTCGCCTATAACACAAGCAACGCCACAGGTGCAAGTGCACTGCCGACCATAGAAGGATTAAGACTCACCGAAATAAAACAGCACATAAGCTGTTATTTCACAGTGGTATTCTCTATGGGGGTGGTTACTGCCGCCAGACGGTCTGACCAAATGACTGCGAAACGCAGTGTGCCCTGCCAAATCCAAATCCAGACTAGAGCCAACTTTGAAAAGTTCATTTCACCCCGTCGGGAATCGAACCATTGTCCCCTGAGACATTAGACGAGCACCCTTACCACGGTGATACGATACGGCTGATACTGCGGTAGCTATGTCTCTGGTCGATAATTATTACCACCAAGTGAATGTCATTCCCATGGTATAACTGTAAAAAGTTTCCTTTGGTTCTTAAACTGAGCGTTCCTTTGGTGACGATGGGTAAAATCGCTGGAAAGAGAAAAGTTGGACGAAGAAGTCACTAGTTGAACAGACTTCGCAAGAAAAAGGACGTGAACCTGTCTGCCGACCTATATATTTAAAAAAACCTAGCTATTTCTTATGTGTTCTAAGCCAAAACCTAACATAATGGAATTAAAATCTAAATTTCTGAATTTTATTCTGAAGATAAATTTAAAAAGAAATCTAAAAAAGTAATCTAATTAGATGCACACTTTAAAAAAAATATATAAAAAGTATAGGTATTGAACCATTTATGAAGCATGCTGTAATATCATCAAGACATCCCGTACCTTGTTTGATTTATGGGGTGAAACAAGTGTATTAGTGATTGCGTTTGTTTATCGATAAATTGCTGTAATCTGATCGACTTCGGCGTTCATTTTGAACTTGTTATTAAATTTTTTTAGTCAGTTATGTCTAATGTAACTTTTGAGAAATAAATTTAATGAAATAATAAACATAAAATGTTTAAACGTTACTAAGTTATTTTACTATTTTCTGATATATCAAAAAAATATTACAAAATGAAGTTTATCCGCGCCTATTGATTTACCGCTAATTTTTCTAAACTTCGCTACGTCATTTTTAAACTTCACTTGAATAAAATATGCTAATAATCACTAAAAACTTATATGAAACTATACAATCCCATTTATCTGTCCATTTTTTTAACAAGAGGAATCCATCATGGATACCTACGGACTCCCAGCCCCTATCTATCCCTAATCATATTATCCCTTATCCTTAATCCTACTGTAGTCGACGGCGCACTTGCAGCACCTGTGGAGTTGCTTGTGTTATAGGCGACGGTAGCCACTTACCATCAAGTGGACTGTCAGCCTGTCTGTCGAGCTTAACAAAAAAAATTAAATATCAATTATCAATATTTGAGTGCTTCATAATTTGAAATAAGTAATTCTTAACAGTTTTACTCAACAATTATCTCATTCTCTATTAGATATTAGGCCTTACATTAAAAAAAAACATGTGATGGTACTGGCTGATGGAATTGGTGATTTATTTATTGAAAGATTCACTTAAGCTAACAACATTAACACCGTAATACATTTAGGTATAGTAAGTACATAAGTAAACGAGATAATTTATAACAAATGAGAAAAAAATATATAGGTGATTACCACGTCATGTGCGATTTTCAAATATATTTTAAATAAAGAAATAAAGATAAAGAAAGAATAAAGAATTATACACATTAAAACTATATTATTATAATGAACGTAAGTGGTACAGAAAAAAATTGTTGAAAAAAAAAATATTAATTACAATTTTCCGTGGTTGAAAATATGCATAAGAAGTACATATCACTAAGTAAATTTATCAAAAAAGAAAAATCGATATTCGCACTGTCCCATCACTAATTCACCGTGACATGTGGCTCTACTACAAAACCACTGAACCGACGTAAAAAAATCTAAAATAACTGTTTATTTAATCCTGGTTACTCAACTCTTTTACAAAAAACTTAACTTTTTGAATGCATCACACATGTTCTCGAATGGGTTAAGAATAAGATATGTCAAGAAAAAGTGTCATTTCGATTTTAAATGGTGAGTTAGGAATGAATTTAGTATTTTCAGAGGCGTTTTAATGTTAGTCCCGCTAGTTTTTGTCGATGTCAAAACTATTGGATGAGTAATAAGTTAGACATGTGGCAATGATTTCACTGTCACTAGAGACACGTGAGAATTCTGGTAGCGTCAGAGGTACGCTTTTAGAAGATTTTGAAGTGTATAAAATGTTTATTTTACAATTGTTTACCAGATTAGGCACTAGCGCGAATTTTGTGAATCAAAATGAATGAAGACTATTCTCGAGTGTCGTGTATGTTTAGTATGGCCCGTTATAACCAGGGCTGTGTACAGTCGGGGTACGAAAAAATTCGTCAATTTTCCAATACATTATTTTTTTCAAATTTAAGGTGACGAACCTTTTTTTACCCCGACTGTACAGCCATCTAGTGAGAGCCTCTTGAGGTGTTGGTCGAGGCTCTTCGCTATGAGACCGTTCGCCGGCACGACTATCGGGACGATGATGGTCGTGTCGACATCACATATGGCGGTGGCCTCGTGAGCCAAGTTTATATATTTACTATAGTCCAGTCGGGTTAGCATTTAAGCTTACATTAATTTGTGGCAGCGAATCCTTTGACCCACCTTTAGGGAGGTACTGTGGGAGTGTAAAACAAGAATTTCGACCATTCTTAAGGTCCGCTACGCCCGTTATCGTGATATTAAGGGGTAACACATTTTCGCTTATAACTTTTTTATTTTTGACCGTACGACAAAAATGATAAGGACTAATATCGTTCTTTATGAGATTCTCTACAAAATATTTCTTGCACATTTTTATGTACAATCAATATTTTTCGAGATAAAAGAAAAAAAAGGGGGTAAAATATATCTACTAAGTTTATTTTTTTCGGCTTTCACGAGGTTTTCGTCATGAGGTTGCTGAGATAGGTCGATAAACACAATGTCAGGCTTATTGGCGACAAGTCCTGTCCGTGATTATAGAGCAAGCAATCCCAGTAGAGCATAGGATAGGGTTTAGGAAGGGATAAGCAAATGGGCTCTGGAAACCCTTACTCGCCTAGATTCACCTAGATTAGGATTTAGAATTTCATTTCAAAGCGACCCGAATTATTTAGCCTTTTGTTACTTGGATATAAACAGTCGATTGCGCATGTCCGACTATTTTTTTTTTCACAGACCAAAAAAGCATTCGGCTCATATCTCGTTCAAAGAAAGTTTATTTATTGTTAAAATTATCTTAACGTTTTTTGTCCATGTGCCGAGAAGTGTGGCACAATTACTCTAACGTATTGTATTTATTTCAGTTTTAAAACACATGTGCACGTGCGTTTTCAGATGTGTTCAAGTTTTCGGTCGCATTTTTTTTTTTTCTATACTAATATTATAAAGAGAAAAGATTTATATTTTTGTTTTCTTCACCTATACAAAGCTACAATATCAGCGAGTAACATAGGCTATCTTAATATATAAAAGGCGATGTATGTATATATGTCTCCTATATACTCCAAAACCGCTGAACCGATTTTGATGAAGCTTTCAGACAATCTTCAAATTAGTCTAGCGGATGTTCCTGTGAAGTTTGGTAGCGATCGGACGCGGACGAAGTCGTGGGCATATACTAATAGTACTTTATACAGTTACCTGCATGGACGAAGTCGCATGCAACAGCTAGCATCATTATGTATTTGCTTTAGATATTAGGGAGATGGATATTATGCTTAGTTATTATAGTTATAGTGATAGAGGAATGATAGCGTCATATATTACATCAATATTACAAGTTTATAAAAACTCGTGTTACAACATTACAGAGATCTTTTAGCTTACGTAAAGCTAAAAGATCCGATAATAAAATCGTATCGCATAAGAATTTTTTTACATTTTATAAACTTTATGTTTAAAAATTATCGCCTATGAGATTGACAGGTTCCAAATTCAAATTTTTTTTTTTTTTCTTATTTTACTCGTATTAGTAACAAGTTGTTGCAAGCGACTTCGTCCGCGTTGAAAGTAAAATATATGAGTAATAACGCGCGACATCGTTATCGCTGTGGCGCCAGGCGACAGTGGCGCCCAATTCTTTATATTTTTAGACGATCACTCAGGAAGAGTACTTTTTCTGAATGAAAGGTAACTTATGTCCTTTCTTGTATCCTAGACAACGTGTATGCAAAATTTCATGATGAGGAATTAAGGCGTGTAAAGGTAACAGACAGGCAGACAGACAGTTAATTTGGCATTTATAATGCGATAGAATCGAATAGAATAGAATGGAATAGGATGGAATAGAATAGAATAAGATTTTATTTTTAGCAAAGGGCATTTAAAAACATACCTACATAGGTAACATATAGAAAGACAAACACAAACGTCCCCCGCCACAAACCACCACAATACTTTTATTAATATAAGTATTATATATAATTCTCTGATATAAACAAATTGTTTTAATTTCTTACTTTAAAAATATTTAAGAAATGTGCGGCCCGCAGTTTGCGCCTATAAGGAGCACGAGAGTGTTAATTTGGTGTACCCCCACCGCGACGATCAGCGCTTCTCAAACCTTCACAGCTTTCACTATTTTCTATATACTTTACATAAAGAAGACATACTTTGAGATTCTTTATAAGACATTTTTTATGTCTCATTATACTTACTAATATTATAAAGAGAGAAGATTTGTATTTTTGTATATTTGTAATGAATAAACTCAAAAACTACTGGACCGATTTGGAAAATACTTTCACCTGTAGAAAGTTACATTATCAACGAATGACATAGGCTATATTTTATAAAGTTACGCGGACGAAGTCGCGTGCAACAGCTAGTTGTCTCATATTAATTAAATTTTTATATATTTTTTTTATATAAAAAGCAAGAATATAAGACAAGTTAATGTTTCTCTTGTAAATATTTTCTTATATGTAAAGATATTAGGATTTATTATTTATCTGTTATTTTTCAAAGCAGACGAAGTCTCAATTCAATTAGTATCAATTCAGTAACTTCGAAGGTTATATATTACATAAATATAAACAAACAAATATACAGTTTACTTTGTTAAATTGTTATTTAACACAGATTATTTGTTCAAACATAGGTTCAATCGTTTGTTTTTATAAAGATTTTCTTTTAATAGCTTTACTTGGACGAAATTCGAAAAGATTTCGAAATGAAATGATTTCAACCTGTAGGCGAACACTAGCGTACCTACGTAAATTTATAAGTATTTTTTTGTTTCATTTCAGTTAAATTTAACTAAAATAGAAAAGTTCAGTTTGAGAACCGGTGACTCAACGACAAGTGTAAGCATTTCGACGATCTCCTTGCCCTAGATAACCAAATTCAAATAATAGTCGAACAATACACAATAATAAATCATCTTTTCTTGACTGGTTAAGTCAAACATTATGCCATCAGGTCAATTGATGAAATACAAGCACTAATTGACTAACTAAATTTGGTTCCTAATGCATTTTAAATATTCCATTGACTGCTAGGGTTAGCCTGTCAACTAAATTAAATTGACTAAACTAAATTCAACGACTTTCTAGTTCATAAAAAAATCCAATTTTTTATCATAAATAGCTAGGCGACTTTATGATAGCCGGGTACCATCGCCTAGGTAGGAGAAACCTAGGGAAAAAGCATCTGTGCTTAAGGGTCAATGCGACAGACAGGCTGACAGTTCACTTGATGGTAGTTGGCTACCGTCGCCTATAACATAAGCAACGCCATAGATGCCGCAAGTGCGCCTATGGCATTGCTTATTGATATTATTTTGTTAAGCTCGACAGACAGGCTGACGGTCCACTTGATGGTAGGTGGCTACCGTCGCCTATAACATAAGCAACGCCATAGATGCCGCAAGTGCGCCTATGGCATTGCTTATTGATATTATTTTGTTAAGCTCGACAGACAGGCTGACGGTCCACTTGATGGTAGGTGGCTACCGTCGCCTATAACATAAGCAACGCCATAGATGCCGCAAGTGCGCCTATGGCATTGCTTATTGATATTATTTTGTTAAGCTCGACAGACAGGCTGACGGTCCACTTGATGGTAGGTGGCTACCGTCGCCTATAACATAAGCAACGCCATAGATGCCGCAAGTGCGCCTATGGCATTGCTTATTGATATTATTTTGTTAAGCTCGACAGACAGGCTGACGGTCCACTTGATGGTAGGTGGCTACCGTCGCCTATAACATAAGCAACGCCATAGATGCCGCAAGTGCGCCTATGGCATTGCTTATTGATATTATTTTGTTAAGCTCGACAGACAGGCTGACGGTCCACTTGATGGTAGGTGGCTACCGTCGCCTATAACATAAGCAACGCCATAGATGCCGCAAGTGCGCCTATGGCATTGCTTATTGATATTATTTTGTTAAGCTCGACAGACAGGCTGACGGTCCACTTGATGGTAGGTGGCTACCGTCGCCTATAACATAAGCAACGCCATAGATGCCGCAAGTGCGCCTATGGCATTGCTTATTAATATTATTTTGTTAAGCTCGACAGACAGGCTGACGGTCCACTTGATGGTAGGTGGCTACCGTCGCCTATAACATAAGCAACGCCATAGATGCCGCAAGTGCGCCTATGGCATTGCTTATTGATATTATTTTGTTAAGCTCGACAGACAGGCTGACGGTCCACTTGATGGTAGGTGGCTACCGTCGCCTATAACATAAGCAACGCCATAGATGCCGCAAGTGCGCCTATGGCATTGCTTATTGATATTATTTTGTTAAGCTCGACAGACAGGCTGACGGTCCACTTGATGGTAGGTGGCTACCGTCGCCTATAACATAAGCAACGCCATAGATGCCGCAAGTGCGCCTATGGCATTGCTTATTGATATTATTTTGTTAAGCTCGACAGACAGGCTGACGGTCCACTTGATGGTAGGTGGCTACCGTCGCCTATAACATAAGCAACGCCATAGATGCCGCAAGTGCGCCTATGGCATTGCTTATTGATATTATTTTGTTAAGCTCGACAGACAGGCTGACGGTCCACTTGATGGTAGGTGGCTACCGTCGCCTATAACATAAGTAACGCCATAGATGCTGCAAGTGAGCTTATACCATAAAAGTATTAAGGATAAGGGATAAGGAAGGATCGGGTAATGGGCTCTGGCATCCCTTAATCACTCACCGAAACACAACAGCACATATGCTGTTATATCACGGTGGGTTGCCCTGTGTGCCTCGCCACTACTTTCCAAATCCAGACCACAGCCAACTTTGAAAAGTTGACCCCGCCGGGAATCGAACCCGGGGAAACGTTAGGCAAATAAACACCCTTACCACTCATCCAACGAGATTGTCGCACTTATGAACGAAGTCGAGTGTATTAGTCAGTATACATAAAATAATTATATCTAACCGCTCGCGTTTTGAACACGTGTCAGCCACAAGTGCATAATATAATATATGAGCAACGATGATAAAATAAAATTCGATACGATGCTCGCGCACTTTTATTGTGTTTATTTTCATAAAAGCATTAAAGTAATATTACATTCTAAATTTAAAAATAACATCAGTTAAATAAATGTAAATGAACAACGAGTAATTCAGTTCATTTGAAATTAAAAGAACATCGTTTGACGACACGTTTGGTCTAGTGGCTAGTAACCCTAGCTGTTAACCAAACGGTCGCGTGTTCGAATCCCGCTAGGGGCAAATGTTTATGTGTTGACATTTTACCTTTGTACCTGAGTCATGGATGTTTTGTGTTTATAATATGTATATATTTACAAAAAAAAAGTAATCTGTGTAGTATATCAGCTGTCTGGTATCCATAATACAAGCATTAGTTGCTTACTGTGGAACTAGATGGTGCTGTGTGGAATGTGTGATGATATTTATTTAAGTATTTATTTATTTATCGTTGAAAATTTTGTTCTTAATTGTTACATGTACAGGTCTGCAGACAGACTGACAGTAGATAAGCAGCGAATATTCGCGATTATTCTCAGACTTGAGTAGGAATCGAACCGGGACAAATTTCTGTAAAAAAAAATTGCAATTTTTTTTATTGCCCGAGTTGATAGTGTGGGTCATAAGGAATAAATTTTGATATGGAACCTTGTGTATACAATAAACAGAAATGTCTACAATTGAGATAATTGGTAATATGTTAATATCATATCAGTATATTATAATGAATCGATAAAATTATTTATGTCACTACACAATAATTGTGCATTTGTCCATCGAATGAATTATTATTATTATTTAACGAGCCTACTGGATAAGTGATGGTTAGAGTGCTTGTCTTAACATTGTGTCTCAGTGATCCCGGGTTCGATTCTAGTAGGGTCAACTTTGGATATAACTTTTCAAAGTTGATTATAGACTGGATTTATGAAGGGCAGGGCACATTGCGATTTATTATTCCGGTTATTATTGTATTAGTTCTCTATTAGTTATTATTATTAATATTTGCTACCTGTCGGAACCTCGGCGTACCCGAAATAGTGGAGGTACGCCGACTATCTCGGGGACCTCACGATGAGCGGTTATCTCCTAATGTCCAGGTCCCGGTCAAGGGAGGAACCACTTATCCAACGGGCTCATCAAATTGCTAATTTATTTATAAACATAAATAATAATCATTTAATTTGACCTATAACATAAAGTGACAATTAACACAACATTGTTACAATCAGTTTGATCTGTTACAATTTAACGAGAGGTTAATATTAATTATTAATTGAGTTAATTGAGATTGTGTGTTTACGACAAGGCAATGTAAGACGGATTTCCGTTTTATCACTACTTCGACCACGTGTATTGACGTGTTAGATAAGATGGTCCTCAAAAATAGGTTTATTATAATGGAATATTATATTATAGATCAGATGGTTTAAAATTAGGTGTATTCCCATCTCGGCACAAACGAATTTATATCATAACTAGCCGTTGCACGCGACTTCGCTTGCTTGACTTTTTATAAAATATTGAACATAGCTTTCTATAGGTGAAATAATTTTTAAATTCGGTCTAGTAGTTTTTGAGTTTATTCATTACAAACATACAAATATTCTCTCTTTATAATATATAAAAATAAAAATAAAAATCTAAATATTAAAAAAAATCGTATCACATTGTTTGTCGCCGATGAACTCCTAAATTACTGAACCGATTTTAATAAAATTTTGCACAACTTAAGAGATAGGATATATTTTATAAAGTTACGCGGACGAAGTCGCGTGCAACAGCTAGTAATTTATATGTTAAGTACAGTCATCGAAATAATAAAAACACATATATATATATCTAATATATAAAATTCTCGTGTCACGATGTTCGTTCCCATACTCCTCCGCAACGGTTTGACCGATTCTTATAAATTTTTTTATGAATATTCAGTAAGTCTGAGAATCGGCTACTATCTATTTATCAAACCTCTAAGTGATAAGGGGTGTCCACCCCAAAAAATTTTTTATATGGCATAACAACGTTTGCCGGGTCAGCTAGTATATATATATATATAATTAATAATTAATTACTGTTGGTTTGTGTGTGGGGACGCTCCAGAACTCATAAAACCAATATACAGCGATCTCATGAAACCACCAATTGATTCTCTGTAGATCTATCTTATAATATTTATTTATAATAAAATGTAACTTTTTTAGTACTATTTTTTTTTTATAATTTTGATATTCTTAAATGTATGTCCTGATATACTTAGTATGGCAGGCACCCTTTGGCTAAAATGCATTATACCCAATTGTTTTCAGCAAATTAATTAATCTTTCTCAAAACAATGCTAATGTCATTACTCATTACCATAGGTATGACATTGACACGACATGACAGGTATTGTCATTACATTTTTTTACATAGGAACGCTCAACAGCTCTTGTTAGAACTTTAATGTATGCTATAAAAAATAAAGGTCTTAGAACACTGCCTTGTGGGACGCCATAAAGCTGATGAGTACGTACTCTAGATATAAATATAACATATGTTTTATTAACTCTGGTTACTCTGTAAGTAAGATTTCTTTAGATTTAGGGCCTCCTTCACCATATGTCAAGTAGGCTAACCGCCATTTAAAGGCACCGGTAACCGGAAACGATGGAGATTATATACCTTTGTTTGTACGGTAAAAGTCCCAAACATTAAAAAGAAAATTATAAAAAAAATCATCTATAGAAGGATAAAGTAAACCGAGTGCATAATTTAATAAAACATAAAATTATTTCTAAAAGTAACTAATCAACACTTTACTTGTAATCGGTGAAAGAGGCCCTTAGTACCTACGTTACCTGTTATTCCATAACCTTCGAGTTTATAAAAAATAATTTCATAATCTTCTTTAACGGGTGGTTACTGCCGCCAGACAGCATGCCACTACTTAACTTTAGAGTTTACTTAAAAGAGTTTACTTTAGAGTTTTAAATTTACTTGGCTAAATAATAGCAATAAAATCTCTTTATACAAATTAGCCACGAATTTAGTCTAAATTTAAAAATATCTTCTTACTAAAAAATGTAACATAACGGTAATCAACCTCTTAACCATTGATGACAAATGGATCGATAAAAGCTACTTTGAGATCTTGGCGCCAAAAGAAAATAAGAAATTAATTATTTAGTAAGTATAAAAAAAACTCAAAAGTTTAATTTTGAACCGTATCACGTACGCGTTAAAGTCTAAATACAATAATTAAAATAGTTTTTTACATCAAATGTAGTGCTACGAGTGTAATTTTGAATTTCATTAATCCCCAATGGTTTGACAATTTGAACTTTATGTCCAAGTGGGTATGGCTGTAAATGTTTTGACAACTCGAAAGTATGGCAATCGTATGTTGGTTTCATGAAGACAACATATGTGTCAGTAATTTTGAACCCGGTCCTGTTAATTCCTCATATTCCTTGAAACATTTCGTTTGAGTGTGGACGCGGCAAATTTTAAGTGGAAAAAGTTAGGTTATGTTTTTAAAATAATTTCGTTCCAGAAATTTTGTTAATGTAGTGAAGTGGTCTAAACAGTTCTAACATCTGACAACATCTAACTGGTCTAACATCAATTTAATTGGTGAGTGGTTAGTTTTTTTTTTTTTTTTTTTTTTTTAATTATGTACTTATTTTAATACAGAACTTAATTTTATGAGCGAGCATGTATTACTTAAATTTTTATAGTTAAAAAGTTTTTTTTGGCGAAAATTTATTAAAAATTAGTCGTATAGTAAGTAGATATATTTTTAAAATATTTTATAATTTATTATAAAAGTAATTAAATAAGATATTTAATAAACTGTTCAAATTCTTTAAAAATATTATATTATAATTATACCTAAGTATTTTATTTTAAAAAATCCTACGCACTTGACCATTGAAAGATTTTTTTGAAATTTAAATTTTATCACAAAACAATGGATTTTTTTTTTTCTAATATAGAATTTAAGCCTAGCTTATGCGAAAATTTTACAGCATAGCTGAAATAAAATTTTAAATTTTATAAAATTATTTTAGTTTTAATTTTGAATTTTTTTTTGAGATCGAATATTTTGTTGATTTTTCGGGTGTAAATTTTTGGATTTTTAGCGAAAAACTGAATGTCTTTTTTTTTCTTATCTTAATTATGCAATTTTTTATTTGCTGGTAAAACATTTAAATACATTTTTCTACATATAGTTCAGAATCCAGTGATATGTTGCATATATTTTTAAGAACTTTTTCAAAATTATACATCAATTTGAACTTGGGAACTACACTAATGATTGAAGACATGTCTGTTGTTTTTCTTGGTTAAATTTCTTATGTACTTAATTTTATGTCACACAAATGAAACAAATATTAGCTAATAGGTAAAAAAGAGTGCAAAAAAATGGGTGAACCCATTACATATTTGTGATTTATTTAAAATACAATAAATTCTGCCCCGTTTCCAAAAATTAGTAGATCCAACGTAAGAATAATAAATAATACCTACTAAAATATGCAATGTATTTATATAGGACAATGTTGAAAAATATTCTGCTTTAGGTGCTTTAAAATTTATAAAAAAAATATGAACAAATACTTGAAATGTGGTCCAAATAAGATTTTTGTCAAACATTTAAAATAACGTTCACCCTTAATTTGAAAAAAAATTACAGTACATATTTCGAAAACCAATATTTTCTAAAACTTCATGCTTACTAGAATATGTAGTCATAATAATATGTTCTCAGTCAGACGGTTTTATAAAAAAAGTATTTGAGTATCTGTAAGAATTACCTATACACAATTTGTAGTAGTACTGTAGCACCGACTCTAACTATGTAGGCGCCATCTAATTCAATGAAATAAAACTAAATTCTAAAAGTATATAACGCATAATCTTTTTACCGCAAAGGAACTTATTAGCAGCCAAATTGTTTTATATTTAAATATAGAAAAAAAATGTTTTTTTATATATCCCGAGATATTAATTTTTGTTAACAACATGCTAAAATTTTAAGCACTTTTTTAGTGCTTAGTTTCATCCCAAATTTACTAAGCAATTTGGTGTTAATTAAGTCACAAACAACCTAAAGGCTTTATAAACTTTCGCATTTGTAATATTAATATATATTAGTACCTAAGTATCTCAGTAAAGCTGAGTTCTTCACGTTTCTACAGCAATAAATAATTACTCCACAATGTGTCTATCAACATCTAGGTAATATTATTTATGTCCTTTTCATCAACCACATCCGCATCTCAAAATATTATTCCACAAAAAAGTAATTAATGTTACTATAATATCCAGTTCTACTTCCTAACAAAATGATAATAGGTAGCAACAGTCTTCCAACACATGTTAAGGCTTGCCAAGTGTAATAATAACAAAAAACGATTAAATTTATAATTCGCAGATGCTGAAGCCACGCGTGATGGTACGGAGAGAAAGTTTATTTTTATTATAATAGCAACACCACATGTGCAAACGCGAATAAACAACACATGCCAATTACAAGCACCTAAGACTACTGAACTCGGTAAGGTAAATGAACTCCGCAACATGGCTGAATACGATATAACACCTTGTTACGACGAGGACGATTTATTTGAAGACAAAAATGATAACATAACAGACTTACACGCCTATTACATGTCTCAATTCAATCTGGAGTTAGAGAATGGTAATAAAAATAGAAAGACGGACAGCTTTAAGTACGGTGTCGAAGAAAGTTTTGATTTTGAGGTTTTAGATAATTGGAATAGCAATTCCAATAGCACTATTACAAACGATTTTGAAGTTATCGACAAAGTTATCGATAGTAATGTCAGTGAGGAAAATATAAAGGAGGTATTATTAGACTTAGATAATATAGCATTTGACGATAAAAGTTTCAAAACGGAATCGTACAATGAAAAAAAAGTTGAGCATAATATCTATGAGGCAAACGACTATATGGATGACGAATCTTTAATTGATGAACTTTGTAGAGAAGACACTGAGAGTAGTAGTACACCTGAAGTCTTGAACACTGAATACTTAAGTGTAAGCAGTGATAAAAATATTCTGCCATCGATAGAAACATTTTCTAAAAGGTATTGCAATTACAACGTTGAAGAAACTACACAACAAAACAATTATTTCAATGTTACACCAATTCCAAATACAAGTACACCAATTGTGAGCAACTTGGACCGTTATTGCTATCCAAATAACATTCTTTACAATCTAGATTGTGAGAAAGTCCACACCCTTCCGGATACACCGACAAGTTGTACAGAATTTAATTATGATAGAAACACGAGAAAAGTGTCAATATCTGAATCTATTGAGAGCGATGTTCATAGCTCAAGCTATTACGACGAAAACTCTGAAACATTTGATGAAGACGAATTGTTTGTAAATTTGGATGATTTCGGTATATCTGTAGAAAGCGATAATGTTGTTATTGAAAGTGGAAAGGATGACAACAATCATGTTGAAAAGAAAACTGAAAAAGATAAGGCCCACGGTACGACCATGACCTTTTTATTTAATTTAAAATACTAATGAAATTATAATAACTTTGAACTTTCTATTTTTAGGTGAGAGGGTATGCATGTGGGAATATTGTTACGAGAGATATGCAAACCAAAGTACCTTGGTGGAGCACATAGAAAGAAACCATGTGAACACTTATAAAGGTAAAACTGACTTTAACCAACAGTTTTAAGAGCTTTATTGATAGTTCCCATGTACTAACATAGTACTTCTTTAGGACATCTGAGTTTTGAGACTGTCTGATTAATGTCTGTTTGGCTATTACCTATATTTATTTAATATAAAATACTTTTTAGGTGATGAATTCAGCTGCTTATGGCGTGAATGTGCAAGAGGACGTCGTCCATTCAACGCACGATATAAACTCCTAATACATATGAGAGTACACTCCGGTCATAAGCCTAATCGATGTCATGTAAGTTTTGACATTTTAAAAGTCATATTTATCATAGCAATTTGAAGACACATCAAACCTGTAAAATAATATATTAAATAGATTTAGGGCCTCTTTCACTAACTACAAGTAAAGTGTTGATTAGTTACTTTTAGAAATAATTTTATGTTTTATTAAATTATGCACTTGGTTTACTGCATCCTTCGATAGGCGATTTTTTTTTTATTATTTTCTTTTTAATGTTTGGGAGTTTTACCGTAAAAACAAATGTATATAATCTCCTTCATTCCCTGTTACCGGTGACTTTAAATGGCGGTTAGCCTACTTGACACATGGTGAAAAAGGCCCTTAGACAAGACAATCATTAGTTCAAGAAATCTATTTTTCTACAAATGATTTTAAAGGTAAGAAAGAAAGAAATAAATTTTGGATGTCTATTAATGCTTGATATAATAACTTTTATATTTACTCGACAGCATCCAGGATGTGGAAAAGCTTTCTCCCGTTTGGAGAACCTGAAAATCCACGTCAGGTCTCACACCGGGGAACGTCCTTACGCCTGCCCAGCCCCACATTGCAGGAAGGCTTTCTCTAACTCCTCTGACAGAGCGAAGCATCAAAGAACTCACTTCAATGCAGTAAGTTCCATAATTATATGGATATAATCTTACCTTTCTAGCTTTATTTATGTGAAGGTCGTCAGACAGGCTGACGGTCCACTGGATGGTAGGTGGCTACCGTCGCCACAGCAACACAATCAACGCCACAGGTGATGCAAGGGCCGGCGCATATTATACACATTTTTTCATAGTATTTTGTACCTTCGGCATTTGAATTAAAAAAGCGCTTAAGGTACATAATACCATACAATGCCGTCCTCCAATGTGTGCTGACCCTAAGGATAAGGGATTAGGAAACGTTATCCTTATCCCCATGGATAAGGGATAGGGGTAACAAAGAATTAAAACGATTAAATACAAATATTTGCATGCCTTGGTAGGTGATTACAGTACAGTACTCTGTACTGTAACTACTGTATTTGAATTAAGATCCTGTAGAGACGTGTTTGTGCAAATATTATTCATTTATAAGGGATAGGGAAATGTGCTCTGGCATCCCATACTTACACAGCGAAACACAACAGCACATATGCTGTTATTTCACAGTTATTAAATCTTCTGTAAAAGGATGGTCACTGCCGCCAGACGGGCTATCTAAATGACTGAGAAATGCAGTTAGCCCTGCTTCAACTTCAATTTCTCAATGTTTTCAAATGAAAATATTTAATGAAATTATTGAATATATTTTTTATATTCAAATATCTAAAAGCATAAAGAAAATAGTACTTAATCAGTACTGATTAAGTACTATTTACTCTATGCTAAAAGTAATAATAATCAGTACTGATTAAGTACTATTTACTCTATGCTAAAAGTAACAATAATCAGAACTGATTAAGTACTATTTACTCTATGCTAAAAGTAACAATAATCAGAACTGATTAAGTACTATTTACTCTATGCTAAAAGTAACAATAATCAGTACTGATTAAGTACTATTTACTCTATGCTAAAAGTAACAATAATCAGAACTGATTAAGTACTATTTACTCTATGCTAAAAGTAACAATAATCACAACTGATTAAGTACTATTTACTCTATGCTAAAAGTAATAATAATCAGTACTGATTAAGTACTATTTACTCTATGCTAAAAGTAACAATAATCAGAACTGATTAAGTAATATTTACTCTATGTTAAAAGTAATAATAATCAGAACTGATTAAGTACTATTTACTCTATGCTAAAAGTAATAATAATCAGTACTGATTTAGTACTATTTACTCTATGCTAAAAGTAACAATAATCAGAACTGATTAAGTACTATTTACTCTATGCTAAAAGTAATAATAATCAGTACTGATTAAGTACTATTTACTCTATGCTAAAAGTAACAATAATCAGAACTGATTAAGTACTATTTACTCTATGTTAAAAGTAATAATAATCAGAACTGATTAAGTACTATTTACTCTATGCTAAAAGTAATAATAATCAGTACTGATTTAGTACTATTTACTCTATGCTAAAAGTAACAATAATCAGAACTGATTAAGTACTATTTACTCTATGCTAAAAGTAATAATAATCAGTACTGATTAAGTACTATTTACTCTATGCTAAAAGTAATAATAATCAGTACTGATTAAGTACTATTTACTCTATGCTAAAAGTAACAATAATCAGAACTGATTAAGTACTATTTACTCTATGCTAAAAGTAATAATAATCAGTACTGATTAAGTACTATTTACTCTATGCTAAAAGTAACAATAATCAGAACTGATTAAGTACTATTTACTCTATGCTAAAAGTAATAATAATCAGTACTGATTAAGTACTATTTACTCTATGCTAAAAGTAACAATAATCAGAACTGATTAAGTACTATTTACTCTATGCTAAAAGTAATAATAATCAGTACTGATTAAGTACTATTTACTCTATGCTAAAAGTAACAATAATCAGAACTGATTAAGTACTATTTACTCTATGCTAAAAGTAACAATAATCAGAACTGATTAAGTACTATTTACTCTATGCTAAAAGTAATAATAATCAGTACTGATTAAGTACTATTTACTCTATGCTAAAAGTAACAATAATCAGAACTGATTAAGTACTATTTACTCTATGCTAAAAGTAACAATAATCAGAACTGATTAAGTACTATTTACTCTATGCTAAAAGTAACAATAATCAGTACTGATTAAGTACTGTTTACTCTATGCTAAAAGTAATAATAATCTGTACTGATTAAGTACTATTTACTCTATGCTAAAAGTAATAATAATCAGTACTGATTAAGTACTATTTACTCTATGCTAAAAGTAATAATAATCAGAACTGATTAAGTACCGTCAACTGCCGCAACTTTGCCTTTATAGCGTAACATTGCCTAAAATGAAAAAGTGCTTATAATTTATTTATTTATTTGTATAGAAGTTTCGGAACATTGCAGTTATTTAAAATTTTTATATGGTAACTCAAAAAGTGAGCCGCCATTTTGTAAAATGTCACGGAATTCACGTCATTAGTTGTCAAACATCACCGCACGTGGCCAGGTTTTTTACACTGCGAAAAACTTTTGATATAAATTGGAATATTTTGCTTATTGATTATTGTTTTTACGATATTCTTGAAGCTGAGGGTTTCTGTTTTAAGACTAAGTAAGTAATGTTTACATTATTCTTATAGATTTTCGATAAACTTCAATTAGGCAAAGATAAGACATGTAATTTAAATTATAGTACCAATCTTTGCCTACCGTAGGGTTGTCACAAATATGTGTCTGATTGATTAGTTATAATTCTAGTGTTATAATTAAAAAAAAAAAAACTTTTGTCTTGTTTTCTCTAGGAAATAATAATGAACAACCGAAGAAAGCCCGGTGTTCGAAAATATAAAGATTATGAAGAAAGTCTGCTGCGAGTAGCTGTCGATTTAGTGCAAAACAAGAACCTTACTTCGTATGAGGCCGAAAAACAATCAAACCAAAGTAATAATGAGCGGTTTTCGTGCTACTGGGATTCATCCACTGAATCCAAATGATTTCTGTTACTTTTCTTTTTAATTTTTAGTCGGATGCGGTAGCTATTAAATAAATTTCCTTATTAAATATTTATGGTGTTTGTGTCAACCCTGTGCATCGATGAACGGTTGTATGAAATCATTAAAAAATCCTTTCCCAACATTGCCTCGTCATATACTGAGATAAATAAATCTTCTAGAGCGATACATTAACAGTGACGTCATGGTCCAAGTTTTAAGGATCATATTTGAGGGAACTTGTTCTGAAAATATGACATTTTAAATGGTCTTAGTGAGTCAGGCAATGTTAGGACTAATGGTCCCATCTTTGCCTATTGACAAAAATGCTAATATCATACAATTCTTTAATATTAATGCACAAATATGTGAACAATTTTCAAAATAATAGTTTAAACTTTGCTAGGCTGTCTTTAAGAGTTAACATTTATTGTACCAATTGTATGATATACAACAAAATGTTCAAATTGCAGGCAATGTTGCGGCAGTTGACCGGTACTATTTACTCTATGCTAAAAGTAATAATAATCAGTACTGATTAAGTACTATTTACTCTATGCTAAAAGTAATAATAATCAGTACTGATTGAGTACTATGTACTCTATGATAAAAGTAATATTCACTTATTTCAGAGACCGTACGCATGTGGCGCTATTGGTTGCGGGAAGCGTTACACAGATCCGTCTTCTCTTCGCAAACACGTCAAGTCTCATCCTCATGTGGCCAGTATAACTAGAGCCTGCACCCCTCCCTCCATTCCAATTAGGAGGTCCTGCCAGGAGCAGCTGGTCCCGAGTTCACCGGCAAAATTGACTACACTCAGGTGTATTAGGGATAAACTCACGGTTCCCAAACTTCAAAGATTATAAAAAGTTTTGTCGATGTATTAAAATTTCATAGCGTTTAATTTTTTTTTGTATTATTAGCAAAGGATATGCCTAAATAAGACTGTTCTAACAACGCATAAAAAATATATTGCCACAAATTAAATACGAGTATATGTTTGTAGAACAAATGACAATTATAAATGTAATATATGAACGGGATATCAATGGACAGTTTTAAATTTCTTTAATTTTAAAATATTTATTTAAAACTGTCAATGTTCTCATTCGTTTAAGTTGATTGAAGAAAATTGAATTAATTGATTGAAGTCCTAATAGAAAATAATAATTTAGCATCTTATTAGTATTATTAGTACTAATAAGATGCTAAATTATAGTTATTAGATACATATTATTAGTACTTTCTTATAGGGTACAAATTTAACTGCAAAAGGCACATTATTTAGGTGTAGTTACTACTTTGAATTATCAATATTACATACCAAATAATCAAATACCAAATAATATTAAATAATTAGAATTAATAATGTAAAATATTATTATAAACATTAAATAGATAGTTCAAACTTAAGACTGTGGCAAAAATAATTGCTCAATTTACTTTGTACTTACGAAGATAATCTTTTAAAAAGATAATTTTGTAGATTTATGCTTCCATAATACAGTAATATTATTTAATTAATATATTAGCTATAATTTGCATTTGTGTCAAACGCAAAGGATCTCTTTTAAAAGACATTAAAGTCGGTGTAAGTATTATACATAAGTTATAAAAGTTTTTAAGACTCGTTTGACTTTTTATATAACACCTATATTTGCTCAATATCTTGTTCTACTGATGAATTACTTTTAGTTTTATTAAAGTGTTGTTGTTAAGGGAAAGCATTTCTTACATAGGCAATGCATAGAGGGAGCTAGTATTGTTTTTTTTAAATGTACGCCTTAAGTTAACTTTTTGTTAGTAAACCGAAAGAAATTTTACGGGAAATTTGCCACAAGACACCAGTAAAAACCGCATTCAAATCAGTTAAGCCATTTGAATGGCAAACAGAGAAAAAATCTAAAATCATTTTTTTTGACAAGTGGTACAAACTGTAAAAATTGACAAAGGTACAAAGTGTAAAAATTGACAAAGGTACAAAGTGTAAAAATTGACAAAGGTACAAACTGTAAAAATTGACAAAGGTACAAAGTGTAAAAATTGGCAAAGGTACAAAGTGTAAAAATTGACAAAGGTACAAAGTGTAATAATTGATTTTCTGGAAAAATAATTAATTAATGTAGGTATACAAACATGGCTCTTTTACAATTTTATTATAAGCATGTATTGATGAGAACCTTTTTTTTGTTTGATTTACAATTTACTCTGAAACTGTTAATTATTTTTTTATATATTACATTTCGGCATATATTACAATACTAGTACGTGCCCGCGACTTCGTCCGCGTCCTATCGCTACCAAACTTCACAGGAACACTCGCTGGACTAATCTGAAGATTGTCTAAAAGTTCCATCAAAATCGGTTCAGATCTTCTATATATAAAATCGCCTTTTATATATAGAAGATTATATTATAGAGTACTATAAATAGTTAATATTATGTTAAATTTATAAAAGAAATATTATCTTACTACTATCACAAAAATTGATATAAATTTTTTTTTTTTTTTTACAAAAAAATAAATAAATATATAAATTTTTAACTTCATGCATTTATTTTTACGTTGATTTACTAGATAATAAGTATAATAAATAATTTTCCATTATTATTTGTTTATTTTATATAAATATTTATTAAATTAGAGGCTTTTTTATAACATGTACAAATATGCATGCTTTCCAATGAATCTCTGCTGTTATTAAAACATTTTATTATAATTTTTAAGTATTTTCCGATTTAAGGATCTCTTATTATTAAAATATTTTTAATGTAAATTTCTTTAAGTGTTAATTTTAAGGCAGTTGCTGTCGTTAATTATTAATTTGCTCAATTTTGTAATTCGTTTGTTTTAATAAACAACCTTAATTGCTTTGATTTGTTTTATTATAAGTTACTTAAAAATTTTTATAACTTACTAGCTTTCTATAGGTGAAAGAATTTTTAAAATTGGTCCAGTAGTTTTTGAGTTTATTCATTAGAAACAAACAAAAATACAAATTTTCTCTCTTCATAATAATAGTATAGAAGATTATAATGCCCGACATCTTTATCGCTGTGACGACGCGACGGTGGCGCCGCCACGGCGACAGTGTCGCTTAATTTTTAATATTTTTAGATGATCCCTCGGTAACCTAACATTTTTCCAGTATAAAAATTATCTTTTATGTTAAATCCAGATTTATAAACTCTATGTGCTAAATTTCATCCAAATCCGTTCAGACGTTTTTGCGTGATAGAGTAACAAACATCCATCCTCACAAACTTTCGCATTTATAATATTACTAGCTGGTGCCCGCGACTTCTTCCGCGTTAAAAAATAAAAATATATAATACGCAACGTCTTGCTGCTATAATACTTTGGCAAGGCGTCAGTTTTCTATTATATTTTAAATGATCCCTTGAGGACAGTAGATATTTTTTTTCTGAATGAAAAGTATCCTATGTCCTTTCTTGTATCCCTGACAACGTGTATGCAAAATTTCATGATGATCGGTTGAGTGGGTAAGGCGTGAAAAGGTCACAGACAGACAGACAGAGTTACTTTCACATTTATAATCCGTACTATAATATATTATATAATATATAATATCCGTATCCGTACTAATATTATTATAAATGCGAAAGTATGTTTGGATGTATGGATGTTTGTAACTCTTTCACGCAAAAACTAGTGAACCGATCACCATGAAATTTTGCATACACGTTGTCTGGGACACCAGAAAGGACATAGAGTACCTTTCATCGTTCAACGCGGACGAAGTCGCTGGCACCAGCTAGTGTACACATAAGAGAAGAATAGAATTATCACTAATTCCTGTAAAAAGAACACATGAAGAACCATGAAATTTTGCATACACGGATGTCTGGGACACCAGAAAGGACATTCATCGTTCAACGCGGACGAAGTCGCAAGCACCAGCTAGTAGTAGGATAATGTCTGCTGTGATGTGACTAGGATGTGGATAGTTAATGAGGTATTTTATTCTTTAATACTCACATAGCGAAACAAAACAGCAAAAATGTAGCCATTTTACCATTAGTCTTCTGTTAGACATTCTTAATTCTATTCTCTAAATATAAGTTAAGATAAGTATTATCAAAAATTGCAATTGACCTGTTTTTATTGACATTGCAATTGACATTAGAACCTAATAAACAATAAGATACATTGTTGCTATCAAATGAAAACTAGGCATCTAAAGGGTTATAGATCACAGTAAAAGGGTATCTTAGAACACGAGTATTGCCATATATAAGACGCAGGGGTGATATGGGACTCAGGAGTTGACTTCTGATAGTGTTAAGAACATCACGGTCTGACGAAAGGGGATAACCGCTATGAAGATTTTCGTCCTAGCGGCGCTGTTCGGTAAGTCACATTACATTAATTTTTATACATTGTATATGGATATTGAATTATAGAAATATTATAATGTTTAACCCTCAACGCCCGACGCTATATGTTTGACATGTGTGTCTGTGTGTGGCACCGTAGCTCTCAAAAGAATGGACAGATTTCAATGAGATTTTTTTTATTTGAAAACTGACGTGATCGAGACGGTTCGTAGATATAATTTGTGAAGATCTGTTAAGGCGTTTGAAGATCATCAGCTCATTTCCTAGTTGACGAAGGGATCTTAGTAACTTGCAAAGGTTCGATTGATTTGAAATTTTGTATAATGTTGCTTCGGTGGTATTGGTAACCTTGAACTAATGCTGCAGCATCAAGTAGTCTGCGGGATAACCAACTCCTCAGCAACTTACAGCAGATTTAGCGTTTTTGGACAGTTGTGGGCCAGTTTATAATTTTATACATTATTTTTTGTATGTCATATACTCAATATACAAAAGATTACTAGTGTAGGTATTTATTACTAGCTTTGTCCCGCAACTTCACCTCACTCGGCGGTAAATTACTAGGCCAAATGAAATTTCATCAAAATCGGTTGAGAGGTTTTGAATTCCATAGGGAATATAATATAATGTACACATGAATTTCTATACTATACTAATATTATAAAGAGATAAAGTTTATATGTATCTAGGAGGTAATCTTCGAAAGTACTCATCCAGTTTGAAAAATTCTTTCATCAATAGTTAGAATAGAATTTCAGGATGGACTGGACATGACATAGGCTGTCCAGTCCATAGGCTGAATATTCCAAGCGGGCTAAACCGCGGGATATAAAAATAAAGATCCAATGCTTGGCAAAAGTATAATGTCAGGTGTCAATGAAAATCAGGCATTATTGCTTTCCATATTTGTTCAGGCGTTATATCTTTTACTTTTCAACGTGGATGAAGTCGCGGCACCAGCTAGTAAAGTTGATGTAATGATTTATAATCCACAGTTTTTGATGTTACTTTTGAAAATAGAATTTTTTAATGTATAATTGAAGTAAGTAAAGGATTTTACGTACATATGTAAAAGTTTTTGACAAAATAATAAATAGAAAACATATTACATATCTCTCTACGTGTGTGTGTGTGTGTGTGTGTGTGTGTGTGTGTGTGTGTGTGTGTGTGTGTGTGTGTGTGTGTGTGTGTGTGTGTGTGTGCGCCTTCAGTCCTGAAGGTTAGCCATCAACTCCCCGAACCGGTCTCTGTCAAGAGCCAACTGAAACAGCTGTTCGACCACTCTCGGATATTTCTGAGCCTTGACTTTCTTCTTCGCCCAGCGCATGTCTTCCCTTCCACCTTACCCATTATAATTACATATTAGTACCCAATTATGTCCTCTTAGAGACTAATCATCTTATAGTTATTTGTAAGTTGTAAATAAATAGCTGGCGTTGAAAGGGCATTAGCCAGTGGCCCTTCCGCTACAAGACAGATATGAATTATATTTATGACATAAAGCCGGTGACCGCAATATCGTGCGCATTAAATAATCCATACTAAGTATATTCTTACTAATATTATAAACGCGAAAGTATGTATGGATGTATGGATGTTTGTAACTCTTTCACGCAAAAACTACTGAACCGATCACCATGAAATTTTGCATACACGTTGTCTGGGACACCAGAAAGGACATAGGGTACCTTTCATCGTTCAACGCGGACGAAGTCGAGGGCACCAGCTAGTGAAAAATAAAACACTAGAGAAAATATCTGACATCATTATCGCTGTGACGAGGGTGGCGCCGCTACGGCGACAGTACATTTTTTTATTTTTAGACAATCCCTCGTTAACCTAACATTTATCCAGGATAAATAGTATACTATATCAATCCATACATCCATTCATTCACCCAAACTATCGCATTTATAATATTAGTATTAGTAGAATATGTAATTACAAGAAGTTTACTTAAGTGTTTCATTTGTAATGACAATTATATATTTTTTAGTGCTCGCTGCATCCAACCAACTCAGCAACCGCAACAGCTCGAACCAACAATGGCCATGGAAAGTCGGAAAACTATATCGTTATGAGGTCAACACTAAAAATTTGGCTAGATTACCTGAGGGGGCTAACAGTGGCAGTTCATTCAGAGCTTCTTTTACCGTTCGCGTCAAATCTCCCGGTCATTTGCAAGCGAAGCTGGAAAATCCGCAAAATGCTCAAATCCATCAAGAGTTTCCCTTAGACGGACGTCTTCCCGCGGATCTTCAATACCAACGGGTTAAAGATTTAGAGCAGCCGTTTGAAATTCACCTCAATGGAGGAAGAGTTGAAGCGTTATATGTACCAGCACCGTTATCTCTTGCTTATGAGAATTTGCTCAAAGGTCTTATAAGTGCAATGCAAGTGGACCTCTCTACTCATCACAATATTGAAAGTCATCATGACTATTACGACCAGGAGATTAAACAAGGTCTCTTCAGGAAAATGGAAACTGATGTCACCGGTGATTGTGACACTTTGTACACTGTTTCACCTGTTCGTCCTGAATGGCGAAGAGAATTACCGAAATTCGTAGGCAATGAAGATCCCATTGAGATAACAAAGAGCAAAAACTATGGCCACTGCCACCGTCGCGTCGACTATCACTTCGGTGTCCCTAGTGGTGCTAAATGGGCAAGCACTGCACACAAACCTTATCAAAATCAGTTCATAGACCGTGCAACTGTATCGCGTATTTTGGCTGCTCACGATGGACCCATTTATAAGGCGGAAACCACCAGCCGAGTTCATGTACATCCCCAATTAACAGGAGAGCAGAAGGCTGAAGTTCTAAGTAAAGTAAGTCTAACTCTAGTCGAGTACAAGCAAGATGACGAACCCGAGTGGCAGTTATCAGAGGATAAACGTCATATAAAGAGTTTGCTTTATACAGTGAGTTCGAAGCCAATACCCGATAAAAGCAGAAGTTCCTCGTCTTCATCGTCGTCCTCTTCTTCCTCTTCGTCATCCGAGTCTGCGGAAAAGAAATCAAAGCATCATCATGAGAACAGGGTTCGACGTGCACTTCCAAAATTAACTGCTGCAATGAATTATGAAAACAGCAAAAGACGTAACAGCAAACAGTCTAGCTCTTCAAGCTCCTCAAGCTCCAGTTCATCTTCGTCTTCCAGTTCTAGTTCAGAAGGCTATATTAATGATGATATCCCCGATATCAATGAACCTGCTTATGCTGCTTTGTATATGAGTTCTAAACCTAATGCAGACAAAAAACAAACAGTCATGAATGCCCAAAAGTTGATTCAAGAAACTGCCCAGCAACTGCAAAATCCTAATAACATACCTAAAGCCGATACTCTGTCTAAGTTCAACATTCTAGTCCAGGTTGTGTCTACAATGGACACAGAGCAATTAAACCAGATCACCCGCAGCATCGACATCGCACGGACTTCTAATAACGCTTTAAAGGCTAACATGTGGAGGATTTATCGTGATGCCTTAGCGCAGGCGGGATCTTTACCTGCTTTTGAACAGATCAAAAATTTCATCCTGAATAAAAAAATGCAAGGCGAGGAAGCAGCTGAAGTGGTAGCTTCTTTGGTTTACAGTTTACGTTATCCAAGCAAACAAGCAATGACTCAATTCTTCAAGCTTGCTGTGAGTGCAGAAGTTATGGATCAAATGTATTTGAACACAACTGCTCTGATTGCCGCGACTAGGTTCATTAACATGGGACATGTTAATAATGAAACGGCTCATTCTTATTACCCAACCCATATGTATGGCCGATTGACCCGTAAGCACGACCGTTTTGTCCTTGAAGAAATATTACCTCGTTTGAGACAAGACTTACGCCAAGCTATTCAGGAAAAACATTCCCATAAAGCTTTAGTATATATCAAAGCCATCGGTAACTTAGGGCATCGAGAAATTCTGAGCGTATTCACCCCCTATCTCGAAGGCCAAATCGAAGTATCAACCCAGTTACGCGCAGCAATGGTTGACAACCTTTATCAACTGGCAAAAGAAAGAGATCACTATGTAAGATCTGTTTTGTACAGTATATTAAGAAATACAGCTGAACCATATGAAGTTCGAGTAACCGCTATTCAGAACATCTTCTTGGCTCGACCTACATCGGCAATGATGCACTCAATGGCCCAAATGACTAAAGAAGATCCGAGTGTTCAAGTCAGATCTGTTCTGAAGACAGCTATTGAGTCCATAGCACAATTAAGGAATCCACGTTATTTGGAATTGTAAGTAAATTAAAATTGTGCTATTTATCGAATGTGCCTACTAATTTTATAAGAAAGAAAATAATATTTAGTAATTTTAATAGAACAATTAACAAAAACTAATAATTATTCGAATATGAAAATAAGTCAATTGACTTATAAATTATTCTGATTATTTTAAATTACAGTGCCCGTTCTGCTCAAGCTGTCAAAAGTATGCTTACGAACGAGGAGTTTGGTCACAAAGACTCGTCAAAATGGTTCCGCGATGAGTATGAAGATGAGAATGACTACGGTTTTATGAGTGTTCTTTCTCAAATCGGCAGTGAGGACAGTATGTTCCCTAAAACGTTGAAATATACTTTGAAGAGCAAATCTCAAGGATGGAACAAAAAGACTTCGGTAATTTGCTATCTTTCACAAAATTACACAGATTTTTGAGGTTGGCCAGCACCATCAAAAGAAAAATCTTTTCAATGTGTTTTAAATGTAGTTGTTTATTTTTCATTTCAGCTGTCAGCATCATTCTCAAGCGTCCGTCAATTTGTAGATTACCTAAAACAGCAAATGCATTCAAGACCACAACGTTCTCAATCGCAATCCAACCACAAATACCCGGCAGATAAAATTGCTGAAATGCTTAACATTAAGCGAGATTATAGAGACCCAATAGAAGCCAGTTTCTACATCGACGTTATGAACCAACAGCGATATTTTGCCTTTGATGAGGATAATATGGTACAGTTATCAGTTGCAGCTTTGCAATACTTTTCTAAGCTCGGCAAAGGAGTCTCGCATAGCTACACTAAGATAGTGAATCAAGCCCAAACATCTATAATGTTCCCGATGGCAGCGGGTGTGCCCTTCGTTTACAAATACAAAGAACCCACCCTTATCAATATTCAAGGTCAGTCTAAGAGCCAAATGAAACAAGAGAAAACTAAAGAACACTCAGCATCAATGAACAGCGAAATTCAATTTACTTTCGCAAGAAACATTGACGGAAGGGCCGGATTTCTTGATACTTTATCAAACAATTTCGCAAGTGCTGGTGTCGTTAGCAAATTCCAAGTGTACATTCCTGTCAAAATGCAGGCCGAGGTGAAAGAAAATGAATTACAAATTCGTTTAGAGGCTCTACGTCCTGATCATGACACTACCATTGCACATTTCAGTGTATGGCCTTACACTAGTAACCAGAAGAGAGATACATTGGTTACAGTAGGCCAAGACCCTTCCACGAAACTAATTACTCGCAACAAAAAAGTGTCTTCTGTCGATACCAAGATCGGTCATAATACTGGTACCCAATTTCATCTTCACGGATATTCTTATTCTAACGATTACAGAAAACCTCCAGAAGTGTTTAAAACCAATAATCCTCTCACAAATATAGCTCATGCTCTCTACCAGAAGGATGTCGCTTTGACCCATTACAACTTCAAGTTTCTTGGAAAGCAGTCACCAAATAAAGGCGTTACATTAAAAGCAGTTTATGGTAAGTAGTTTAACTAAAAATATTTATTCTTGATAAGTGTTAAGTCGAAAATATTATTTAAATTTCTTTTTATGTTCTTCAGATGAATTCTACAATCAAAACCAACCAGAAGGCGCCAATGTAGCAGAAGATATGAATGATGTAGCACCAAACAGTGAAGCAAGACGTCAAGAAATTGTCAAACGTGTTGCCTCAGGAATCAACAAGCCTGACGTTCGAGTCGTCGATCTCAGTGCTACTTTGGATGGTTCCCAAAAACAAGAATATGTTCTTACTGCTGCCATTGCTAATAGCCCTGTTGACAAGAGAATGAAATACGCCTTCTTTGCCGCGCGAAACTCTGCCAAACAAGGAAACACTCAAGTGAACGGTATTGCGACTGTCAATAAGCCAGAAATCACAGCCCTTAATTTCCTTGAAGCTCTCAAAAAAGAATTGAAAACGAATTTCGATTGTAACATTAAATACAAGCAAAACGGAAAAAGCGGAAACATTAACATACATGTCGATGCACATAGAAGCAACAACTATGCCGAAGAGCTGAAGAAACATGAATCAGGCAAGCAGTGTATGGAAGATATTTCACAAAACAATTATTACCAGTCCGCTTGTCACGACATGATCGTTATGGCTCACGCCCCTGATAAGATCAAGATAACGGTTTCGTATGATGATGTTAGTTCTGCTGTTAAAAATATCACATACAAGGCGTACAGAATGGCACACTATCTTGGTTTCTGGTATTCCGACACAAATCCTTTGAAAACTTCGAGCGATACAAAAGTGAATATTGAAGCCGATTTGTCGTTTATGGATAATACTTTGGATCTAGTTTTCAGTAATAACTACGGTGAAATGCATATGACCAATATTCCGATCCCTAGATCGTCTGCGTATGCCCTGTCAACTTATTCGCTGTTCAAGCCTAACGAGCGTATTCAAAATAGTCAAAACCGTCACCAGTATCAACGTAAGTATTATGCATTTAATAAGGTTAACCGTGAATGTAATAATTAACACTTCAATACATAGACAAATTTCTCTGGTAAAATATATTTTTAAATAGAGTTCTGTAGGAAAATTTACAGCCCAGAAAAAGAGCGCTCGGCTGCCGCCGATACGGTAGATATGGGTATCGAAATTCACCTATTCACCTATTATTATTCACCTATTGGGTGATTTTCGACTTCTATGTGAATTAGAAATAAAGATCACTTGGTGTAGTCAAAAAAACTATCGGGAAGAATCCTGAGTGTGCCGCCGGAGAGGCAGGAGAGGAGTGACTAGAGAATTTTTTATGGTAGCTTTTCCACGTGCCTTTAAAATTTCCAAGAATCTTTTTTATCAGACCCCTACATTATGTACAATATCATTTGACCAACTTACTTTAGCTTATGTTCAATAGTTATTCATTACCGTTTGTGATAATTAGTGAGTGAATGCACTGTAGGTACCTTCTTTTTATGTACTTAACTATCCATAGATAAGATAGAAATACATACTCACTCATATTTTTATTTTATTTTTTCAGCCTATTGCACTGTCGACGGCAGCAGAATCAAAACATTCAGCAACCGTAGCTACGAGTACATTCTGAGCAAGTCTTGGCATGTCGTCATCCAAGATGAGGTCCAGCAATACGGTCTACAGAAATCTAACAACGAACAACTTGTTGTTCTAGCCAGAAGACCAAGCCCGAATCAGCAATCAATATATATTTCTTACAAGTAAGTTTTACGTTATGGGTTTCATTGCTTTATTTATAAAAAAAAGATATCTAGAAACACAGACACAGGCAATAACAGGCGGAATACGAGTACACAGCCTATAAAGGATCACGCAGGGATAAAGGATCAAGTAAGGATAGAAAAATGGGTTCTGTAGCTTTTCAACGCGTTTAAAAAAAACCGTTGTTGCAACAAACTGAAACAACAAATTTTTTGCAGAAATTTTGGCCAATCATAGAATTACTAGTAGTAAATAGTCTAAATTAATATAAATTTAGTTGTCAACGGATACTAACAATTTCATTTAAAAAAATTAAATAAATAGAAGCTAGACCAAGTCTGCTTGAGTAAACTTCATTAGGGAAATAAATACAGTATCGCGAGCGGCAATGGCAATGGCTAAATGTAAACGGGGTATGATAAAAGTCGCAATTGTTTCCCAGGGCGATTTGGTACTATTAAAAATAGAACTGCAATTTGTCTTACATACGAACAAAACTTAGAGATTTTTTTTTTATCTTCAGACCTAAAAATGGCCAAGATATGGAAATCGAAATTCAGCCATCTAAGTCCAAGGAAGCGGTTAACGTGAAGACTAAAGCCAAGAAAGTCTCCGAAGGCGACCTCACTATGTACTGGGACGAAGTTAAGGATGAACCTCTTTTGAGATACTACACCCAACCTGATGGAGTGTTGATACTTAACATTATGGAGGACAGATTAAGACTTATGTCTGACGCAAGCAGGCTGGTTGTGTCCGTTAGCGAGAACCGCAACAACATTAGAGGTATTTGCGGTCAGATGAGTGGTGAGCCCAGTGATGATTACCTTACACCAAATGGTCTCGTGGACAAGCCATCTTTATATGGAGCTTCCTATGCTCTTAATGATGAGCACAGTGACTCTGAAACGCAGAATCTCCAGAACCAAGCCAAGAAAGAAGCCTACCAGCCAATGTATAAGTACACAGCCATCCTTCGTTCAGACGCACGGTGGGAAAAAGCCATGAAGTCCTCTTCATCTTCATCTTCTTCTTCCTCAGAAGAGAAGTCTAGCCACAACGTGTACAGAGCACGCAGTTACTCAAGTCACTCGGGACCATGTAGGCTTGAAAGTCAGGTGCAATATTACGAAAACTATGGGGAAATTTGCATAACAACCACGCAGTTGCCGGCTTGCACCTCTCGGTGCCGTGGAGTAGGGCACAGCCTTTCAGCCGCACAAGTCGTTTGCAGGCCTAAAGTTGACCAACAGTTCGTTGCGATGAAAGAGCAAATATTACAGGGAGAAAATCCCCAAGTGACAGGAGTACCTCATGTTAAGCAGTACAAAGTGCCTAGCTCATGTGAGGCATAGGCAAGAGTTTGATATTATGTCAATTGTATCAAATGCCAAATTTAAGATGAGACAGCGCGAATTAAGGACTGAAATTATTGTTATTATCTTGTTATTATTGTATAGTATTTATTAAGTTTGAAAAATATATTATTTCCTATTATGTATAATAATTTATTTTGAAATTTATCATACATAGATATAATAATAATATATAAATATATTCTTACAATATTTATGTAATCAATGTGATCTATTTTTAGTAGATATTACTGTATATATAATTTAGGTAGTAATTATTTAATTTAGATAATAATTATTTATGTAACTATATTTTATATAAAAATAATGAGCAAAGTAAATAAAATGAATAAAAAAAGTTACAAATTAGATACCTTTTTGGTGTTTTATTTTGACCAGTTCTAAGCGACATCTATTGAAATAAATGAAAACTTGACAATCGCAAATGCATGAAGTCATCCTAATTCCTATTATATATTTTTAAATGCGAAAGTGAGCTTTTTTTTATGCTTTTATGGCAAAAAAATTTGTGGCAACTGCAACAAGCATCAATGTTTTGCAACCACAATATTAAGCGATATGGAGCAATTCCAAGAAACTAGGCAATACTTTCATACACGAGCTAGTTGAAAAACTATCGCTTACTATGGACGACGTTTTACTTGCAGTGGCGGCCTGTAGCTCTTTCATTATCATGAGTCAAAAGATAAAGAAAAGGTATAGACGTATTTGGGTTCGATCTTTTTTAGCAAGACGGAAGCAAACTTCATTGTGTTGTGAATTAGATGATATTTTATTCAAAAACTTTACTCGAATGTCCCGAAGTGATTTTGAACTTCTTTTGAATAAAGTGGGCCCTGGATACCTACTCTGCAATTCATGTCTGCGACATTGAAATATATTGAATATATTGTGCAATTAGAAGCAATTTTGCCAAAGATTGTTCAACTAATTGCAGCAGACAGCAGACTCAACATTGATCAATTACTGTTGTCGGGTGATTATTGCACAAAAAATTGCCCGTGTAAGCGCCGCACTTTTATAGATATAGTATAGTTGAAATCTCCCTATATATTACTATACTCTTTGAGTTGAAATCACGCAAGACTGAACCCTTAGTTGTTCTATATTCTAAGACTGAACCATAGACTGAATGAATCACATCAATAGACTGATCCAGTGTCGCCATCTGTGATTAGCTTTCACGCCATTTCTAAAATTATAAATCGATTTGATTTTCATAAAAAAATATATATGACCATAGTCATATGGCACATGTGAACTAAGCCATACATTTATAATAGGTATTTACATCTAATTAACACTAGCCTCAAAAGTTATATTGTGTTGCATATAACATCTTAGAAAATGTTAGAAATTTTAGAAATTAATCTTTTGATAAAAACTGAACAAAATCAAATTAAAATATTTTATAATTTTAATATAAGTAATTGTTTAGTAATCTGTGACCACACGTTGTATGACGGCCACAGAATACACCAAACGCTGGATCTATTTCAGGTAGTCACATATAGGGTTGCCAACCTTACGCGGTTCCTCGTACAAATACTAGATAATATGTGGTCTTCTGTATCTGTACGAGGAACGTCACTATGAGGATACGATCAGGCTATTACAATTCTGTACGAGATTTTGATATATTACATTTTATAACATGATTTTATACTGTGGACAAAATTTTATAGTGTAAATGAATTTTAACACTTTGGTTGCATCGGGCGTGCTGAAAGTAGATTGAGTAATGTTCGCCGTATATTTTTTTATTTTATTTTTTCATTTTAATATTGACGCAAGTATATAGCATGTATACCTATTTCCAATTTGCATGCAAATGGACCAAATGGTACATGCGCGACAGATTTCAAATATTGTAATACTCACAAGAAGCACAGATACTTATTGGACTCATTTTTTGATGGCACAATATTTTGTAAAAGTAACGCTTATGTTGGTAGATTGTTGTACTTTTCTAGATAAAATTAAAAAAAATTAATGTTTTAGCATACACGCAAAATGTTACTGCATAATAAAAATAAGTTAGACAGGTAATAAATTATAAAAAATGTATCTATTATTTGATGTAAAAGCAATCAATAATTTATATTATTCTATTTGTTTATATCCATTAAATTTAAGCGTTTAAAAATTGAAAAAAATTAAAAATAATAATTTTTGATTTTTTTCAATTTTTAAACGCTATGATTATACGAGGTTTGAAAATCGGAATACTAGATTTTTAGTTGTTTATGTACGAGAAAAAGGTTTCAAGGTTGGTAACCCTGGTCACAGACAATGCATCACATTGTCGCATTGTCAACTTGAACCTGGTATCCTTATATCAGCTGTTTTTTGACATAAGTGAGTTCTGCGTTGGTGAATTTTAAAGATATTTTTCAAGTCGGTGTTGAATTGAATTCGTAGAATTTTCGGTCCACAATACGACTATATTATTTAATTTCTTTGCTCTTAACTTGGTTTGTGTAAATCCTCTACATTTTTATAACTGTGTGTCGTTCTTACTTTTTTACGAGTGTCATTTGAAAGTCGAAACCAAGAACCAAGAAAAGGTATTTCAGCTTAATTCGTAAATATAAGGGTGAGTTAATTTACGTTTATCTTTTTATCTAGGTGAATATTTATAAAAAAGCATTTACATTAAAAAATAACAATTTAGCCTTAAGAACACTTACAAACACTGTAGGTATCTGATCAGTTCCTTATTCAAATCACTTTTTAAAATAGTTATAATACTATTAGGAATTCCATGTTCGAATTTAAAAAAAAAAAATGATCAAGTTGAAATAGGGAAAAGCTTTACCTATATTGGATTAATTTGTACTTTTAACCATGGTTGTTGTAAATGCAGAAATTTTAACATCCATGAATAGGTACAGATCAATAGATTTAATTTTAATGTTTAGAAATAAATAATTGAAATTGATCAATTTAATAAATTTCTATTAAGTAGGTAATCAAACTTAAAGGTAAACAATTATTGTAGAAAATTTAAATAAATAAAAAAAAAAAAAAAAAACAAACAATTTCATAGTTTTTCCTGTCTAATTTAGGACTAGCTCCACATCTGCATGCATTGATTATTGCTGATGCAGATATCTAAATTGATGCTAAAGTTCCGCATTTGTGCATGATATCTGCAACATGCCTGCTCTTAACCTTCAGCTAAAGTGAGAGCTTTCCCTATGTCCTAGCTTACAATTCTTAAGATCAATAGTGGCATTTGTTGTGATATTAACTTGTGGTAAGCTTAACTATCTAACTAAAAAATTAAAAAGAACAATAGATAGTGAGAAAAATGAAGACTACACTGCTGCTACCGAGTATTCTCTGTGGAAAGCAACCAGAAAACTGAAAAAACCGCAAAGCCAGCAGGCTCCACTGAGGAAGACCAAAGCATCCACATTTGCGAGACATTTATCAAATGTGTTCAAGCCTTTTGAATATGAAGGCGATGATAATGACTTGAGAGATAAAGAGAATGCACTTGATGAGCCAATCATTTTTGATTCAACAAAAATGGAGCAACTCACAAGGAAGTGGTTGCGGTTATAAAACACATTGACCCTAAAAAAGCCCCTGGGTATGATTTAATTACAGCTCGTATTTTGTTAGAACTGCCTCAGAAGGGTACCAAGTTCCTACTGTACCTATATAATGCAGTTTAGGACCTGTCACTGCCCATTGCAGTGGAAAGTTGCTAAAACCATAATGATACCCAAACCGGGAAAAAGCGAACGTATAGACCTATCCAAAGTCGTATAGACCTATAAGTCTGCTGCCCTAAATATTGGAATTGTTAATCCTTAAACACGTACTACCAATTATTCACCATGGATTCACCAAAAAGAATGCCAGAGATGCCAAACATTTTGCCAGAGGCATACACACAGATACACAGACACATTAGGTTAAACTTATAACACCCCTTTCTTGTGTCGGGCGTCAGGGGTTTAAAATGAATGTGTTACGTTCCCTATGGACTACAAAACCGCTTAACTGATTTTGATGAAATCTTCAGGCAATCTTCAGATTAGCCTAGCGTTTTTTTTATCCAATCACTCTTCGACCAAGCAGATGCATAGGGTGTATTCAACAATTCATCAGGGTTTTGAGAATGGGCAATATTGTTCTGCGGCCTTCTTGGACGTGCAGCAGGCCTTTGATAGGGTATGGCACAAGGGCTTGTTGTATAAAATAAAATCATATCTTCCCCACTCAATTTTCCCTTTGGTAAAGTCCTATCTAGCTGACAGATTCTTCCAGGTGAAACAGGGGAACGATAGATCATCTCTTTACAAGTGCCTGGCTGGAGTGCCGCAGGGCTCTGTGCTTGGTCCCGTCCTGTACAATATATTTACATGTGACCTCCCAGAACTAACCTCAACAGTATCCTTTGCCACCTTCGCTGATGACACTGCATTTCTCTCCTGCAGCGACGATCCTCATAAAGCAAGTAGACGATTGCAAAAGCAGCTGGATTGCACATATCTCTGGCTGAAGAAGTGGCGAATAAAAGCAAGTGCATCCAAATCTAGCCACATAATATTTGCTCTGTAGGTGCCAATCGTTAAATTAGGCGTAGACCAACATCCCCAATCCAGTTGCATTAAATACTTGGATTTCCACTTGGACCAGCTACTTACGTAGGGTGTCCACATAAACAAGAAAAGAGACGAAAACAACATAAAATTAAAAATTTGTTGTGGCTTTTTGGGAGGAAGTCTGCACTCCTTGCACAATAAGCTTTTGATTTATAGCACTGTTTTGAAATAAATATGGACTTACGGAATCCAAATGTGGAGTGGACCACAAACAAAAAACAAACGAACAATGTTGCCGGCAAAAGCTAGTAGTTAATATAATAAAGAGAAAGGACGGAAAATAAAACATAACACTTGATAGCGCCATCTATTAAATTATAATAGAATTAGGTGATAATTTTAGAGACTTCCTCCCGGTTTCGCACAGGTGTAATTTTTTTCTGCAAATTATAATATATAAAAAAAACCTTCATCGTTTAACGCTCTTATCATTAATGAAACCGCATTAAAAATCCATTGCGTAGTTTAAAAGATCTAAACGTACACATACGGATTGACAGTTGTTTTATACTATGTCAATATGATGGACATAGGTATTATTGTAATAGGTATTATTTGCACTAATCCCCCCTAGTATTAAAATAAAATTACTGTCGCGTTTTCCGTGTGCAACGATTTCGCAACCATTTCCCAAGCGAATGTTCTCGAACGAAGGGAACTAGTTATTGAATGCATCGGCGTACCTTACACTGCGCCGGCGCATATAGTTAGAGGTCGCGTAGTAGACCAATCGCGGCCCGTTACTGCAGAGGCGCGGCTCTGACGCATGGCTTACGCAACACGATTCAACATTTACGCCATATCACACATTTATCTATTGACAAAAAACACGTTTTTTAATGAAGTTTTGACAAGGGTTTACTCAGAACTTTGATTTCTTTCTAAGGTCGGCATCGCACTTGCTGCAGCTGTGGCGTATCTTGTGAGGCGACGGTTGTAGCTACTCTAGCTACTAACTTACCATCAAATGCACATCCACTCTGTCTGTCGACCTTAACATTTTAAAAAAATCCAAAAACTTAAATAGGTATGTAAGTCAAATATCAATAGGCATATTTTTATTTTCATGACTTATGATGTTTTTATTTAAAATAAACTTATACGTGAAATGAAAATAATACCTAATAATATAATAATAATTGTAAAATTATAATTGTAAAACGATTTGCACGTGCAAGTTTACCATTAGTCCAGAAAAATTTCCCTTTACTAACAAATCAAAATTTGACTCCCTTATGGGCCATTTTTGGTATAGGTAAGTTTCTAGAATAACTATATAATAATATTGATGGGTGAAAGAAATTTTCGGTTCCAACCTGTAGAAGGGGTGGAAAAATGTTTTAAAAAAATCCCTGTTTTGCGGGCGTAGGGGGTTATAAATTGAAGTAAAATATTGCACGTGTTCTATTGGAAGTTAAATAAGTGATTCTTTTAACAATTATGTTTTTCAAGAAGATATTGAAAAAACACATTCAGATACAGTAACTGTTCAATATTCATAACATAATCCGCGTATCTAAGAACATAATTATTATCTATACTATTTTAGTTATGTAACCTAAGTATATGTAAAGTTTTTCATAACAAGTTACTCAAGTGTTATTTGAATATATAATATCTTTTTTTTAATATTTCAATCCGAACAGTGTCAAAAGCAAAAGAGTAACAAAAATTAATACTATCTACGTTTAGAGTATGTTTAGACAAAATTGGACTATTTTAAAAAAAGTTTGAATCTGCCAGATTTGTATAAAAAAATCTACAAAAAAATATAGTAAATTACTTACTGCCCCAAAAAAAACCTTTCTCGTCATAGTAGGTTATAAAAAAAAAATAGTTTTGTTTTTAAGCTAATTAATTAAGTTCTGTACAAAATTTTTATTTGCCTACTTTTTTTTCATATTTTACACAATATTTAAGAGAAATCTTCCAATTTTAAATCTATCTTTTATCTCCGAGAAGCTATAAAAAATTTTTGTGCAATATTGCGCCTCTATAGATTAAGATTGCGATTATTTTGGTAAAAATTGTGCTCGGTCTGAGGTTAGTTCTGGTCGTAAACCCAGCACTCGACTCGGTAGAGTGCCAGTGCCAAGAAGCGTCACGTGATCATTACACTGACCTTGAAGTTTTACGCTCATCGCGCACAAAGAAATTTCACTTCAAAAACGTACTGAACTGATTTTATAACTACATAGTTCCATTATATATTTTGGTAGAATTGCTAAGAATAAATAACATTTTGAAATAGTCATTGCTGACGCCCACATTGTATGACTGTGACGAACGTGACTTGGATCACGTGTCTTTTGGCCAAGTGTTTGCAATCTGGCCCGAGAATGACGCGCCAGTGCATTGAGTTCGTCTATATTAAAACAGTTGAGTCGGATATACTACGTTTACAGACACACGTAGACGTCTCCTTTATAATTGTTACTAGCGACTTGCTCCCGGCTTCGCACGTGCAATTATATATACCTAAACCTCGCTTAACGCTCTTTCTATTAGCGAAAACCGCATTAAAATCCGTTGCATAAGTTTGAAAGATACAGAGTGACAGACGGCGGGAGGCGGCTTTATTTTGTTCATACTATGTAAAGATAATTATATAAAATGTTATAATTTGGCGAAACCGAGCGTAACATAATTAATTAATTATATTCAAAACAAGAGATAACACGTTTAGCTAGAACCAACAATGTAGAGAGATAGAGTCGGCTTCTTCATTGCTGAAGGTCGTGCCCGCTCTGAAATGCCTTGGTGGCATCGACCACCAGCTGTTTCCACTCCACCCTGTCCTCAGCCTTTCTCATAGCCTTCGCAACTGTAAGGCTCGTAAGATGCACAACTTGGTCTGTCCATCGGCTTGGAGATAGGCCACGAGAAACAATGTAAAGAAACAATATCATCCCAATGAAACTTAATAGTGATTTTGCTCACTTTGTACATAATCTGACCGTGATTAATTAGAGATAAGAATGACTCGACGTTTCTGTTTATTTTTTTGACGTAAATACGTCTTTAAATTTGTTTGTATAGTTAGTCGGAGGCAAAACTGATAACAAAATCGGGGGATACAGTTTGATGCTGTTAGCTACATATCTATCATTTACCTTCATCATCATCATCATCATCATCATCAACCTATTTATCTCCACTGCTGCATGTAGACCTCTCCCAAGGCTCGCCACCACGCATGGTCTTCTGTTTTTCGCATCCAGCCGCTTCCTGCTAAGCCCTTTTAGATCCAAACTTTAATTACACCTGTCAATAGCTAGAGGATCAAATATATCTCATGATCAAAATAAAATCAAAATATTTATTTATCAATTAGGTTTCTCCAAGAAACTCTTCAAGAAGATCGTCACTATTAATCTAAATTTACCAGGATTTAGTAGGGTTTCGGAAAAAAAAACCAAGATGATGACGATCCTGAGAAGAAACCCCGCTAGAAACTCTGAATACCATTCATTTTGTCATCTTTAAAATAATAAAATAACAACAATTACAGTAATTTCAATTAATTTTAAACAAAATCAAAGTATATATACAATACTAAACATAGTTTGAGCTCCGAATCGCTTAAATACAGGCTTCATTGTCGATTAGCTTATGATATATCTTATGATCTCATATATATCTCATTATCTATTGCATAGTTTGAAAAGCAAACAAAGAAAATATGCTTAAGTCGACTTTGTTTTATACTTTTCATAGGATTTTCATCAATATTTTCTTCTGACGGTCCACTTGATGTTAGGTGGCTACCGTCGCCTATAACATAAGCTACGCCATAGATGTTGCAAGTGCGCTCCCGACCATAGAAGGATTAAGGATAAGGGTAGGGGAAATGGGCTCTGGCATCCCTTACTCACTCACCGAAACACAACAGCATGTACATGCCGTTATTTCACGGTGGTATTCTGTAAGGTGGTGGTTACTGCCGCCAGACGGGCTGCCCAAATGACTGCGAAACGCAGTGTGCCCTACCACTACTTCATTGGGACAGACAGTGTAATTTTGATAGTTCCCTAAAATATTTTGGATCCTTGATGGCAATTTTAGAATCACAACATCCTGGTTAATGCGCTCTTTATATATCGGGCGCGTCAATCGTAATTGAAATTTATGCGAATCTCAACTTTGACCCTGTGGGAGGACTAAAATTGGCTTTGACATTGATATGACCCAACATGAAACTCCTGACGAGACAATTATAACTCATTTAGAGCCAAATCATGCCTAAGTTAATTGTCACTCAAGGTCCGGAATGACGTCTCTATGGCTGGATTACTTAATGGGACAATTTGTTTGGAACGCTCCCGAAGGAATTTTCTCAAACACGCAATACGAGAGTAAATACCCTTGTATTTTTAAAGCAAGACCACGGAGACAACGCAAAAGTCGTAAACAAACTTTCAGGAATGCATTACGTTGGATCATATCACAGTAACTTTATATTATTTTTCCAGGATAAAAAGTATCACAGCTACATTTTTATCGCTGTATTTGCGTTATTGAGTAACATACACACTTGCATTTATAATATTATTAGGAATTGTTAGGACCGTTAGCCTGTCTGCCAGTTTTTACATGAAAAGACATTAATTAATTTCACATAGGATCTATAGCAGATACTTACACTGCTGGGTCTGTTTCCTACACACCCTTTCTGTAACTGACATTCAGACGTACGGCTTGTTACCCATCTTCATCTTCTTTTTCGGACCAAGCGTTTTAAAATATCTTTTATAATGCGCACTGCCAAGGTTTGAATTGAAACTCCCTGCCGGCTTCTGGGAGCTCATATAACCCACATCTTTTCAAAGTTCGAGTGAACAGGCATCTTCTGGGTGAGCTCGCTCCATCATAGGCCTCATCTTCGCTACACGGCTGGATGCTGCCCAAGAGAAATTTTTTATTTAGATTTTATTCTCTTTTTTGTAAAAAATGTATTAAATATTTTACCTATTTATAGAGTTTAACAATTAATCAACCAACCTGTAGACTAGATTGATTACTTTGTATATTGAAGTTGATACAAGATGGTGTCATAACACTGCACATGTCAACCCTTGATCGATTGTTTACTGAGCAACAAGCGGTACACATTGGCATTTTCCAACGACACAGCTACAGTAAACACTATGATAAAAATCGTTTAAAATTGCCCGTCATTTCAAGACCGCGGGTGACTAGAAATTACTAGGCGTGGAATAATGGAAAGTTTTGAGGTCACTATCAGTTTGCCTAACTAAACTGTAAATGTTATATCTGATACTAGCATTTGCTAGGTGACTTTGTCCACGTAACTTTATAACTTATAGCCTACTATTATAGTTGAACCCGACCACGTTTCGCGGTGGCTCAGCTCAGTCTTATATTAATTTTATCATATGATCAGTATAGTTTGATTTTCTTTGACGTTCAACGGTCAGCGGCTGCTATAACAACGGCTAACTTCCACTTTAAATTTGACAGCGGTTATCGTTGGCAAGTGAGTTCTCCTCGCTTTCGGTAGATGGCGCCGTATTTTCTCGCGATCGAGAGAGATAGTGAAGATAGTCTATATTAGAATCACTCGCTACGCTCGTGATTTAAAGTCTCTACTTACTAGACTACTTCGCTGATTCGTGATTTAAAGTCGGCACTCGCAGGAAAAACAATTTTGCTCTCTAGTTTAACAAATAACTATTCTTATCGAAAGCTTACATCCTTCAAAGAACATAATTCAAATTATATCAATTATATGCTGTCGGACCGCGGCGCCTTGGCCCATTATTTTAATACTGAGACTATGATACTCCTTTACATTTTGACCTAGTAACATTTAGTATCCACTGTTTTTATATGTTTTTTTTTATAGTTTTTCACTATAGTTTATAGGATTTTCTCAAGCCCTAGACGGCTTACCATCAAATTACAGTCTGAAAAAAAAAGAAATCTCGCAACAATCGTTACAATAATAAGATTATCACGATTATATTGTCATTAATGTTTTATGACTTAAAATTGGTTTGTTCGCAATCGCAGCTCTTATCAAATGTTCAAGCTCACTTTAGATAAGACTTGGTGGGTGTGTCTTTTATATGTTTTTATCAGTGACCATTCTCGTAGCCTTGAATTTCATTTGTTGATCTGCAGAAATATTTTATTTCGAGAATATTTGATCATTGTTATAATGTTTCCTGTTTGACTTGTGTTTAAGGTAGACTGAGACCAAAAAAGAACTTAAATTTAATATTTTTAATCGTTATATTGTTACATAGATCTGAAGGTAGGCTATTGATAATATGTGGGAAAATGTAAGCGATAGTCCTTTCGCCGTACGTATTATTGGCGCGCTGTGTACTTTTATACCTGAATGTAGATTACGCTAATGTAGATCATGTTGATACAATTGGAAATAAGTTTAAAGAATTATATTATGTAAGAAATTGTATTTCCACGGTACATTTATGAATAGTTAATGTAACTTAATAAGAATGTTGGAAAATTTAAGAAAAATTAATTATATAGTAAGAAAAATAACTTCCACTATTTAAACTTAAGAAATAATGGTAAACTTTTTCCTAACTTGAGACTCCATTAAATAAGTATATCTTTTAAATGTTAATGTATATTGGTACTGCAATAAGTTACCAAACTATGAGCAATTACTAAACTCTTTTTAAATCTTTTATCAAAATAAATTCGTAGAATTTTTAGTATACGAAGGCTGCTACTTAAATTTTGAGATAAACAAATAAAAACAAATATTTATAATCGCAAACGGCTTCATTGTTTTTCAAAATATTCTCCATTAAAATCAATACACTTTTGCATACGTTTAAACCAATTGTCCAAGCACTTTTTCCATTCCGCTTGAAGTACCTCCAACACATGTGATTTGAACGCATTTATTTTTGATATGCGGGAATAAAAAGAAATCATTAGGTGCCAAACAAGGACTGTATGGCGGATGACCCATCAATTCGATATTTTGACTGCTCAAAAATGTTTTTGTTTGAGCTGATGTGTGAGAGCTTGCATTGTCGTGGTGGAGAATGATTCGTCTTCTGCGATTGGTTTCCCTGATTTTTCCGAACACTTCTGGCAAACAAATACTGGTGTACCATTCAGAATTGACCGTTCTACGTTGATCTAATGGAACGCTGGCGGCATGTCCAGTTATTCCGAATAAACGGGCGACCATCTGCTTCGAAGTGCTTCGTGCGCGAACAACTTTTGTAGGATTTAGCTCGTCTTGAAAGACCCATACAGTCGATTGTTGTTTAGTTCCGGTTTCATATGCATAGATCCATGATTCGTCGCCTGTTACTATCTTATAGATGTCTTTTGAAGCACCGCGATTGAATTTTTTCAACATTTTGAGCCTTTTTCGAGTGATTGTCTAATTATGCGGTATCCAACGCGAACAAATCTTTTTGGCGGTCAAATGTTCATGCAATATTGAATGTATGCGCGTGGAACTAATGCCCAAGCATGCCTCAATCACACGGTATGTCACATGACGATCTTGCAATATCAGTTCACGCACAGCATCGATGTTTTCTGGTACAACAGCCGATTTTGGAAGTCCTTCACGAAATTCATCCTGAAGCGAAGTGCGACCACGGTTGAATTCGGAAAACCAGCGAAACACGGTGGCTCGAGATGGTGCTTCATCACCTAAAGTCGAAGCGAGTTGATCGGCACACTGCTGTTGGTTTAATCCACGTCGAAAGTCATAGAAAATCATCTCACGAAAATGTTCGCGTTTTAATTCCATTTTTTGACCGAGATGAATGTTTCAAGTATCTGTAAACAGCACAAATAGCACTCGTATGACAACACGTTCTGAGTACGTTCACCATTACAAATGTTAAACATTACGATGATAATGTCAGACTTGACATATTCACATCAGTGTTGCCATATCTCAAAACTTAACCTAGGTATTTAGCGCAGCAAACAATTCCTTCCCAAGTATTTTTGTCAGTGAGATCAGATTTTCATCACTATGTTACTTTCTTATTTACATTTTTCCTAACTTTTTTCTTACTAATTTTAAACACTATTAGGCATTATCTTATTTTTCATAGATCCTGTTTTCGTTGAATAATAGACCACTTTTTCTCAATTGCTATATCCCCTTCCCTGGATTTGATTGGTGTTTCCAATAACGTTAGCAAAGATTGCTTCTATGTGTCTGTGTATGCCGTCAATCAAGCGAAATGTACCGCGTGCATATTTCATTATAACCCCATTATTGCCTTTGCAAAAAAATTGCACAAATATAATTTGCAAATTGCGAACCTATTAATTTTTTGCAGAAAAAAAAATCTAATTGCACTGAATTATGTCACGAAACCTTTCTAAATAGACGCTACCCGGTGTGTGTCTGCGGGGCATGCGAGGCCAGCGACTTTCAAATGGAATGTGTTTATAGTGCATGAGCGTAAGCGATTTTGAACTTTACAAATGTGGCCTGGCACACTGCGCTTCACAGTCTTAAACTGGCACCCCATCATCTGGCGGCAGTAACCACCCCCTTATAGAAGACCACCGTGAAATAACAAAATTTGTTGTAGTGTTTCGGCAAATGAATAAGGGATGCTACAGCCCATTTTCCTATTCCCTCCAATCTCTTTATTCTCATGAACAAATTAAAACATTTTCATAGCTGTGCCTGCGACTTCGTCCGAGTTTTAAAATAAAAGATGCATTAACAAAATATGCAAAGCAATTAACGCCTTACATACTTTTACCAAGCGTTGAATCTTTAGCCTATGTACATCCTCAAATTCTATTCTAACTATTGGTGAGAGATTTTTTAAATCGGATTAAAAGATTACCTTATATTTCATACATACATCGAAGATTACATACAAACATTACCTCTTTATAATTTTAGTATAAATAGATAAGCGAAACGCCAACCGCTGCCTGTTTTGTCTATGCACCAAGATGTTCGCCTGCTGCGCACGAGTATGTGACGTCAGTAGGCATGGCTCTCTTGACCAATCAGATTCGTTTATTCCAGAGGCTTGGCTCGCAACCGTCAGGGCCACACTTGTCTCAATTATAAGGTCATTAAAGGGACTAGCTATACAACTTTCTTGCGATTGCTAATGTTGTGGTTTTTCCTTTGCGTCCTCATATTAATTGACTGGACGATCATTATATTATAAGTTTCTCTTTTATTGATATGAATGATGCACTCACTTCTGAATCATAATTTATCATGATTTGTCGTCATAGTTAAACAAGTGGGTCATAGTTAAACAGGCTGGCCAATTTGATAAATGATCCTCTATAAAACTTTTACCAACTCAATTTGACGAAAACGAAAATTTGGTTGAATACTTCAAAATGGGTTAAAATTAAAAATGGGTTAAATTTAAGCACGAAATGCGCATTTCATTATAGCTTCTAAGTTTTAAGTTACTCGTCAATGTGTAACTTAAAACTTTCCTTTTTGCGTTATCAGTCGTGAAATACCTAGAGACTTTAAATCGTCTGTCCTTGTAGTATTAGATTTTTTCACGCCACGCCTCTTGTTTACTGGTCAACAATATAAGTTTTCAAAACACATTTTTTGCATATCGTGGTAACTGAGTGAGCACATTATCATATCGGCAAATCGCCAGACTTGGGCACTGGTCGACTGATCCCTCGACTATTCCTCTATAAATTTCTTTAACAGTGATGTCAACCATTTGGGACGCTATTGACTTTTTACTGTCTAAACCCTGGTACTTAAAGCAATACAATATTTGATAATTTTTTTTTCAATGTCTAAAATTATGTGACTGAATTGAGATACACCGTTTTTCTGTATAACAAATCTAAATTATCCAAATCGTTTTTGTTACGATTAATAAATGTATAAAAATGTGCAATAATTAATAGTAATAACTTCGTAATTAATGTTTATTTGTGATTAATCATTATGGTATAGAGAACAAATATAACTAAAGTCGGTTATCTTTTCTGTGTACTAAGAGTATCCATCCAGTTGAGTTCTTCCAGTGACTGACTATAACGTCAGCAAAACGGAGGTGAGAGAGATAGATAGTCGCCGTTGACATTAACTCCTTGCGTTTCACGGTTCAGCGTACTGAATAAAACTTCTAATGCATTGGTAAACAGTTTCTGGATTATCGTACTTGCACGGTCATAGTCGCGGCTTAATACAAATACCCCAACACTTCCACATAGCAACTTAGCTGAAGGCTTACTCTTAGCCCACAAATTCTACGCACAGAGGCTGATTGTACTCGTGATTTTTCTGTATAATCTGTCTCAGCATGTATATATGGTCTACTGTGCTGAAGCCCGAACGAAAACTAGCCTGATCCGGGAGCTGAAATTCCTCGAATTTTCGAGCTAGACGATTTGTTATGGGTTTCAACAACAACTTATAAACATGACTGAAGACTGAAATCGGTATATTATTAAATTATTTCCTTACTCTCAAGGATATCAAGGATTCAAAATCGACACTGACGTCACAAAAGATGCCTATCCTTTCTATTCTGCACTAAAGCTACAAATTTCCAGTTACTTTTATTATGTAATTAGAACACATTGACACACCGCCTACACCTTTGCTATTGTATTGCTAAGCAAAAAAATTGCGGCATCATGGTTATCATTTTTTCATCATTGAACGTATGGTTTATTGACGTACAATTAGTGCTTGTATATACATATACGTACTGTGTTCATACGTCACTTTCAAACCACCTGTGAATGTCTGCGCTATATATACATGGCTACTTTATACTATATGTCTGTACTATACAGATTGAGAAAAATCATTCAGGACGTTCAGCCAACAGTCAGTAGTCACATACATTCGCAGTCAGTTGTTATCGGACCGTTGAACAGGTCGGACGCGTATCGTAAACCGTGCCATTACTTTCGTAGTTTCCAACTGCGTTTAAGTGCTTGTGTTGTGTTGTGATTATCCAATCATTTACTATTCTCGGTGAGTATTATACCATTATGTTGCCCGTTCGTTGCGAGACAACGTCTCCGTTCGCCGTGATCTTGATTTGATATCGTGGGGTACAGAAATAAATGTTTTTGGCAAACGCGCCGCTCTCTATCCTTGACTGATGCTTCGAAATGGCTTTTGTTAATAAAAACTTTTACATTCCATATTTAAAATGTGAATTTCCATTGACCAGTTCGACGTCTTTTGTTTTGAGAATCCATTGTCTGTCTAAAATGAGAGCTGGCGCGTTAATGTAACCTGTGACTGACGTCAATCTTAGCTAACTTGAACATCTGATTTGAAAGGCTTCAGGGCAATATTTCTGTAAGCAATTTGTTGCACAAGCATAAACGGGTTAGTTGTAAGATATTACATAATATATAAACGAATTAGAGCCATGAAATCCGTATAAGTTTAATTGTCAATAAGTTGCTCTGGTAATACAAGGTTATTATTTTTAGTCACAGACCACAGACCGAGGTGAAATCTAACCCTTTTCTTTGTCACTTCTGATGATATTACTAAAGGCGTATTTCATAATTGTTTTAAATAAATGTAAAAATGTTAATATTCCATAAGACAACCACGAGGCAAATTAAATATTAAAATTTATCGATACAAATTAAATCGAACATCCCTTGTTACAAACTAGGGAACTTCAGTAGTGATTTTAAAAAGCAGCGTGAATTTTAAATGAATTTAATTAAAAAATAATATTTTTAAAAAAGTAGATGTACAGAGTAACATGATCTTTATTTTTATTATTCACTAGCTGTTGCGAGCGACTGCGTCCGCGTAACTTAATATAGCAATTGAGAACAAATAATAGTTATTTGTTCAACTACCTGCCAAATTGTTTTTTCCTGCGAGTGCGATTTTAAATCACATACTAGCGAAGTAGTCTAGAATTGAATCACGAGCGTAGCGAGTGATTGTAATATAGACTACTGAGCGAACTTTCAATGTACACATTTAGTGAAAACCGTATCAAAATCCGTTGATTGATTTATAAGAAGTTAGCAGAGAAACAGACAGAGGGGGGACAGCGACTTTATTTCATAACCGCAATTTTGTACGCGCGGTTTTCGTGCGTTTGTTATTTCGGTATTCGGTATAACTTTTTTGTTTGTTAAATAATTGGATTAAAACAAACACTAAATGTTACGGGAAGCTTGCTTCCACACATAAGTGGAAACCGCATTTAAATCGGTTAAGCCGTTTCTGAGATTAGCGTGCACATACAGACAAAAATTCTAAAAACTATTTGAACTCGGTAATAAGTAACATGTACAATTTTTTTTTTTTTTTTTTTTAATATATAGACACTGCTCGTTCACGATTTTATATGTATAAAATAGATAAATATATATTATGTGAGTATATGTGTAAAGATTTTAATTTGTACTAAAATTTTTGGGAGTGTTACATCATTAATTCAGATTCTACTAATTCCAACGAACTGCAATGACTAATTCAAATTCAATGTCAACTAACATCTTATTTGACATTTGTATTTCTTTGACTTTGTACGTCGCTTTGTGTTATCATAATTATTAAAAAAAAACATTGGCCTAGCAACCAGCGAACTTGCAAAGATATATTATTTCAATTATAGCAACTCACTTTGTTTTGTGTATGTCACCAATTCAAATAAAATTCATTCAAAAATGACACTTATTATTAGCTCGTTAAAGTATAGCTAATTGTTGCTTCACATGTTCCTTACCGTTTAATGTTATTTAGTCATTAAATAAGTGTCGTAAAGATCTCGGGTGTTTTGATTCTCATATGCTAGTAATTGCAAATAACCCCGCACCAATTACATATTGCAATGGCCAGCTTGAAGTGAAAGAGAGAGACTCAATCTACTTATTAAAGTGAAACAGATTTTGATTTTGATATAGTTTTTATAACGTTCCCATAAAAAAAAAATAAAAAAAAACTATTTCCGGTAGTAAAATAAATACCTTAAAAAATCTTAGTATACGAAGATAAGATTCATAGATAATATGTTTAGATAACATCAGATTTAAATAAATTTCTACATTTTATTTGTTAAAAACAAAGATAATGTTGACAGTGATTTGATAACGTAATATTGTCTTTTTTGTTGCTATTTTTTTTTTTGTATTTATATCTATTCTAAATCTATATCTATACGTTTTATTTTAAAATACTAGCTGGTGCTCGCGACTTCGTCAGCGTGCAAAATTTAAAAAAAAAAAAGCTATATAACGCTTGATCTCATGTTGCTATAACACTTTGGCCAGGCTTTAGTTTTTTATTTTTTATTTATCCCTCGGGAATAGTCCTTTTTTTCTGGATGAAAGGTACCCAATGTCCTTTCTGGTGTCCCAGACAATGTGTATGCAAAATTTCATAGTTATCGGTTCAGTAGTTTTTGCGTGAAACATACTTTCGCATTTAAATATTAGTACCGATTAGTACCAATAGCTCTATAGGTATTCAAGGAAATTTTAAAATAACGGTTCGATGGAATTTACATGTCTAAATCGCTAAGAGTCCTTCGCCATGACTTGTAACGACCTTGCTACCTTGTCTGGCGTGTCACGTTTTACTGACAAAGCTATTACAATAAATTGCATAGAAAACAGAAAACTACACACCGGAAGGTAATACTGGAAATGCAGATTGTTTTGTGATTCTTTTACTAAAGATATATATATTATTATATATATATCCATTTACAATTCTTTTACTAAAAACTGTATCATCTATAATTGACGACACGTTTGGTCTAGTGGCTAGTAAACCTAGCTGTTAACTAAACGGTCGCGGATTCGAATCCCGCTAGGGGCAAATGTTTATGTGTTAACATTTTACCTTTGTACCTGAGTCATGAGTATATCAATCTGTCTGGTATCCATAATACAAACATTATTTGCTTACTGTGGAACTAGATGGTGCTGTGTGGAATGTGTGAAGATATTTATTTATTTATTTATGAAGATATAATATAACCCCCGTATTTCTATGAGTCCGAACATTTGCTATAAGTTGCTAAGGACTTGAGTATCCCGCAAACTACTTGAAGCTGCAGTATTAATCAGGTCAAGGATACACCGCTGAAGTAATAGTATACTAAATTGATTAAATTAAATAACCATTGAATGACATTCGTATAACAATTAAGATTATAAACTAACCCCCCGACTTTCTATTGAGCCCAAACACGCTATATCTGCTGTAAGTAGCTGAGGAGTTGGGTATCCCGCAGAGTACTTGAAGCTGCAGCATCAGGTCAAGGATACCATGTCATGTAAATACCACCGAAGTAACAGTATACGAAATTTCATATCAATCAAACATGTGGAAGTTAGTGAAATCCCTTCGTCAACTAGGAAATCGACTGATGGTCTTCAATAGCCTGAACAGATGTTCATATTTATAGCTAAGAACGATCAGCTTTCAAACAAAAAATAAAACCGATCAAAACCATATTCCACAGAAAGATACATACACACGTAGAGTTACAAACTGTTACTGTTACGATACACACGTCAAACTTATAACACCCGGTTTTTGGGTTGGGCGTAAAAAATATTTGTTGTTAATTCCACCCTAATCTTTAAATATAAAAATTCAAATTCCGTATGTGTTTGTGTCCACAAATCTGTCTTACCTTTTCACGCTTTAACTACTCAACCAATCATCCTGAAATTTTGCATACACGTTGTCAGGGATACAGTAAAGTACGAAGGGTACATTTCATCCAGGAAAAAGGATTGCTTCCGAGGGATCATCTAAAAAAACTAACCTGGCCAAAGTGTTATATATAGACAAAGAATTAAGCGATATATTGTTTACATTTTTTTTTCAACGCGAGCGAAGTCGCGGGCACCAGCTAGTGATAAAATAAGCATAAGCCGATTTCCCCTTGTATTGACCAAAGTGAGCAGATATTTCTAAAACGTATAAATATGTACCTACTTAGTTACCATGCCAATAGTTCTCAAAATCTTCCGACACAAAATATTTATATATATACCGCTAATTTAATTTGTTGAAGAAGTTAAAGAGTTAATATTATATTTTATTCAATTTAATCCTTATTTATAGATAACTAGCTTTCTTAGCTTCTTAGATTTCTATAAAATCTTTCTTATCTGTCGCTTCCTTACATATTATAAAACAAAGTCCTCCGCCGCGTCTGTCTGTTCGCGAAAAACTCAAAAACTACTGCACCGATTTTCATGCTGTTTTCACCAACGGATAGAGTGGTTCTCGAGGAAGGTTTTAGTATATAATTTTCACGCGGGCGAAGTCGCGGGCACCAGCTAGTATGTTATAAAATAAAAATGTTCTAAATGTCATCTTTCTAGACTTACTAATTTTGGTTGTGCATTGATAGTCAGTCAGGACATACAATTTTGTAAGTGATAGATTAGTTTGTTATGACGATACTCTTGAAGTATTTTTAACTTATTGTAATTGAATTTATATTGGAGTGTAAATTGAACGTTCTATGAAGAGTATTAAAGATTGTTTATTGTTGTAATTGGAACGTGTTGTATTGAGATATGTAATGTCAGACAGACGTCTAGGAGACAATTTAAAAATACATAATTAGAGCAACATACGTTTGCCTAAACTAAACTCAAAAGAGTGATAACTGGCTGAAATGAAATGATGTGGTTTATTTCTGGTCCTGAAGTCCTAAAGAATTATTATTATTATTTTTTTGACGTCAAATCTGGAAAATGCACCAGGCTGCGGATATCCAAAATGCAAGTCCAAAATACGTACTAAGACTCTTACTAATCATTCGTGAAAAAAAAAAAAAAAACCCAGGACTACAGTCAGATCATTAGATCATTATGTCGAGTTCAAAAAGCTATTTAATTGTTCTGCGATGTCATATTTTTTACACTGGAAGTATATTCTCGTAACGTTGAGGAGAATAGCCACCTCCTACCTACAATGAAGTCTGATAAATTTTAATTAAAAAAAAAAATACCAACCTTCGTTAATGTTTCCCCTACAATTCGATCCAATCTAGAATTGCTATTTATTAACACTATTTACCTTGATCTTCAACGCGAGTTGATCGCAAACCAACACGTGGAACCGGTTATTTCCAGTTCACAAATGTGATAGGAACTATGTATGTGTGTTAACTATTATATACTTGCAATGCCGTTCACACAACTTTGATATCAGATCATTACTTCCTCAGAGAGAAGGATCAATTTTTCACTCATTAATTAAATCGTCGTCAAACAGGCTGACGGTCCTGTTGACGATGGGTTATGTCTACCGTGGCCTGCAGACCTAACTACGAATAAGTATTTAAGGGATTGGGAGGAGATAGGGAAATGGGCTCTGGCATTCCTTACTCGCTCACCAAAACACGACAGCACACATGTTATTTCATTGTATTTGACTATATTATGTAAAGGTGTGGTTACTGCCGCCAGACATGCTATTCAATTTACTATTGCAAAACGCAGTATGATAACTTTTCGCTGACATCTTCTAAACTATCCAACGGATTTTGATACGGTTACCACTAATAGAAAGGGCGATAAACGAGGAAAGTTTGTGTATATAATTTGCAGAAAAAATGCATTGGTGCGAAGCCAGAAGCGGGTCGCTAGTTTATTATAATTTTAAATATTTATATTAAAGTATTGGCAAGGCATTACTGCGTCTTGTAAAATTAGTCCAATACTAACTTGATTAGTTCGAAAACTATTTAATGAGACTTAATTTTTTATATCCTCACTTGAATAAGTGTTGTAAAAAACTACAAAAAAAAACCAATGACAGTATAGCGATAGAAAAACATAATGAGGATTGTCTGTTTGATTGATGGTTAAAAAGATTTACTCTGTGTTTTTAATGCGTGAGAACAAATTTCAACAACTAAGTAGTAGTTAGAATCGGGGTAACTAATACGTTTAGCGCATTTCAATGTATACTATCATTTCGTAGTACATATATACATACATACATACATACATACATACATACATACATACATACATACATACATACATACATACATACATACATACATACATACATACATACATACATACATACATACATACATACATACATACATACATACATACATACATACATACATACATACATACATAGATACATACATACATACATACATGCATACATATGATGTTATATATGATGTTATATATCGTAGTTATGAAATCAAAAACTGATGCTATGTGCACTTTTTTGAGATTCCAACCATTCACTGATTAGTTCACTGCCTTATATATCGCATAAAAAAAACTGCTAAGTGCTTTTAAGCACTATTAGTCGAACTAAGACCTCTAAGGAAAACTTTTTTGTCAATGTTTCAAAAGTATACTTGTACATAGCAGATATTGGTTTGACAACGACGTATACCTATATGTTTCCACGTATTATATTTTTTTTCTTGGAAATAATTGGATTTAGTCCAAGTGACGACATCAAATGAAGAATGTAGAAAAGCGTGCAAAACAAAATAATACAAGTACTTACTTAACTTAGTAGTTTTTTTTTTCAAGTATATTAAATGTCATGACAGGCTGATGGTATGGTACACTTGATGGCTACCGTCGCCTATTAACACAAGCAATGCCTACAGGTGCTGCAAATGTACCCCTTTATGATGACTATCATCGAATCATTGAATTTAAAAAAAAAAATAGGCTATTAACATAAGCGTAGTTGATATGATAAATTGTAGAAATGCTCTAATTGTGTATAAAATTTTCATACACAAATATTCCATCAAAGTACTGTATTCAGTCTACCTTTAACAATGACAAACAAGATTGCAAATTGCTCTAATTCGAACTAATTTTCCATTTGTCCACGCCCACGAAACTTCTGCCGTCCTCGCGTTTTTTTTCTATATGTAGGTATGAATGAACAGTATACTTGTGTCGCTGGATTTGTTTGTTCCCGATTTAGCAACTGGTTTGACGTCATATTTCAATAGAAACAAAGATATTCTTACTCTGACTTCGACAAAGTCTCATTAGGCATTTGGTGCCAATTATATTACACACTATAGCTGTGCCCGTGCTTCATACGCGCTATAAGTAGTAACTTTTTTCCTAAATCCCAAAGGAGCCTATCAATGTTCCAGAATAAAAGTATTCCATATATTAATCTAGGCAGGTAATAAACTATCTGCGCCAAATTTCATCCAAATCCGCTCAGCTTTTTCCGTGTGAGTAACAAACATCCAGAGATACAATTTTTCGCATTTATGATATTATTAGGATTATTGGCTATTATGTCCTTGTTGCATTATTTATGTTTATTATACAGTCTTCTTCTCTTAAAAATGAGAGCGTTTATGATTCAAGTGTCTAGAGATCCGTGACAGCCTTGTTTCCTAATTTTTCCCTAGTTTCTTTCTGCGTCGCATAGGGGGGAAGCTGACGAGTTATACCAGACTCTAACCAGCTTAAACCCAAAGACTTTCTGAATGAAACGTGTATGCATGGTGATTTAACTGATTTCATTCAGATTTCATGGTGATCAGTGGAGTAGTTAAAGCGAAAAAATTTAACGAACAAAAAACTCGAAAAAATTTAACGAACAAAAAACTCTTTAGCTTTATTAAATTATTATAGATAATTCACAATAATTCAATACAGTAATTCATTGTCACGTCGCCGTGCAACAGAAGTTGATCTAATAAGAAGACCAATCATGGACAGACCTGTAACGACAGCGTTCTACTTCTACCCTAGGGGGTAGATGTTATAATGTTCGTCAAAATATTGTGCGCTAACGTCTGCTCAAAGTGTAACAAGTTTATGGTTACGTTTTTGTAAACCGAGTCCGGAAGTTTTTGAATATGTAGACAAATTAAAAACCGGCTAAACTTCTGACAGGACTTCAATGATGAGGATTGATGACAAAAATGATTAAGACTCAAAGATCTGTAATCTTTTTTATTATATTGAATAAAAATTTAATCATATTACCTATTAGTTGAAATATGTGAATAACGAAACGAACCTTCCACTCAGATGCCAATGAACTTTACAGTCTACGCAACTAAACTCGAACTTGTGACATTGTTACGTGTAGACGAACTGTTAATCCGATAATGCGTAGCACTGTACACGATATCATTCCATGAATATTTAATAAGCCTCAAAACGGAGAGACAGATGCATGGAATCGTCCATAAAATTACTTTTGAAGATTTATAAATCCTTGTCAATAACAATGACATTGTACATATAGGTGCTTTAAAAACAACATGACTTTAAATCGCAAATTTCACCTTTCTAATGCTGTTATTAGACCATTAGAGATTAGATTAGAAAGTCTAATGAGAAATTTATGATTGGGATGTCTGAGATGCTATCAGTCCTCCAGTGTAACCAGCTAATTGTATTTCCTGACACGTAGAGGTTAGTAATGCAATATACAGAGTTATTTTTAAACCATTAAACAAATAAATACTCACGGTATACCAGCAAAGTAATGTCAGAATGATCGAGTATTGACGAGCGAACAGATGGTTCAAGTTTAATCCCAGATTTTGTCCAAAACCTGAAAATTTTAGGTGTCAATAGTTGGATGTACAATTTTACTCGTGCGATTTAAATATTTCTGGGGCTAAAGGCCCCAGAAATATTTAGAATAAATCTATATAATTATAGCAATAAAATATAAGTAGTTTTCCTGGGGACTATTGTCATCAGTAAATCTATAAAGAAACGTTAGGGGATGACTTTCTTTTGAACTTTCTCGAAGTGTAGAGTTAAAACATGTTGAATCGTCAAGAAAACATTTTACCTTATTTAAGCTTTTTTTATCTTTTAATCTCTCCCATGAGCAAGGTCAAGGGTAAGGTCAATGGCAATGTCTAGTCTGGTAATAAAAAGATACTCAGACTAACTTTATCAAATATCAGTACGAGTAAGTCGCATGTAATAAATATTGCGACATAAAAAGTTGATTAGCATGCCGATAAGAATGAAATTGGAAATGGTACGGCTGTCATTCATTAGGTCGTTGGTGGGTGTGGCAATGTTGCTACACATGTTCAAGGGCATAAATAACGCAAAACACTTCGTATAACATCAGGTATTTGGCAGGGTTCCCTAAGGCTAATTCCGGGCAAGGAAAAAAGTTTGTATGGAAAAATTACATTAAATCCTACAGAACGTTTTATTTTGTAGTTTGATTAATAATTAAATATTCGATAAATATAGCTAGTAAATTGTATTTTAGAATTTGCTACAAGGTGATGTTCCGTTTGAATGTTGAATTTTCAAATTTTAAATGAGCTACACGGGTGACTTTTTATTGAGGGACTTATAATAAATATAAGTTATAAAATCTGAAAAATCACCTATCTTTTCTTAAGGAATGTGACGAAAAGTTCTCAAAAAGAAAAGGAAAAATATAACTCTAAAGCAAATACCCAACAATCGGTGATTTTTCACCATAACATAATATATATTTATTTATGGAACACTATAGCATAAATTTTCACTCGAGTGACTACTGTAGTTTATTTTTTAGACAGTTTTTTCTGTTTTTTATACGTTTTTTATATACAATTAACAATTAAGAACTAAATTAAAACATTAAAAATTCTATACTGTAGGTTTTTTTTTTTAATAAAATATATAGCAATTAAATATTTTATCCCCTATTTCTCGTAATAGATTTTGGGGAGAGGAAAAGTGTAACACGGGTTTCTAATTAAACTAATCTATATTCAAAACAAGAAAAACGAACTGTACGAAATAATGACTGTTTATTTGGTTTGTACATAGCAAAATTTCGTATAACTAAAAATACAAAACTTGCCAGAATTAATACTTATGAAATAATTTACACATTTTAATGAGTCATTGAGAAAATATAGAGAAAATAATGTATTCAAAATTTTATTTTTCTCCGACTATAAAGGAATTTACCGTTACGAATGCGCTCGTACGATCAGGTAAATTTGTTGTGACATCATTCCTTTGGCTTTATTTTGGAACATTAGAATTCTGGCACCACTTGATTTGAGTTGTTTGCATGTTCTACTTGTAAATATTGAGCTAGATTTTTATCATCAAAAACAAAACTATTAATCTCGAGGAATGTATGAAAGTTTTTATTTTAAATGTTTTGACGTGCCCGTTGGATGAGTGATTAGGGTTCTTGCCTTAACGCCGGTTCTTGTTCTAGGGTTTCATGTTGCGATTTCCGGCTGGATCAACTTTGGAGATGAACTTTTCAAAATTGATTGGTCTAGATTTGCAAAGTAGTAGCAGGGCAGACTGCGTTTCGCAGTCATTTGGGCAACCCGTCTGGCGGCAGTAACCACCCCCTTACAGAAGACTGCCATGTCTGAGCCGGAGCCCATTTTCCCCCATTCTTTCTCAATTCTATGGTCTGCAGCACACTTGCAGCACCTATGGCGTTGTTTGTGTTATTGTCGATGGTTGCCACCTACCAACAAGTGGACCGTCAGCCTGTCTACCGACCTTAACGATGCGAAGTTTTAGACGTATCTAATGTTCAAACGTTAGTCCTTCTTTAATTATTGTTCATCGTCCCCAAATAACAGAAATATTGCACTTGCTTTAAACTGAAGGTCAATTTTAAACTACATTAAATGCCCAAATTAATTGAAGATGTTTTCTGATGTAAATTAGTTTATAGGGTTTCCTGGATATGTAATGCAGGATATTTTAGTCCGATTTTTTTTACGATTGTATTACAAAATACTGACTTTTGTGTATATTATTTAATTGGAATATATCAGGAATATATGGGATAGCGATTTTAGTATAAACTATTTACATTTGAAAGTGTATTTAAAAAAATATATAATATTACACAAACTTAAAATAAATAAAACTTAAGACTTTAGTCCTTCAAGTATAAAATGAATTTATGTTTAATGTAACATTTATTACAAAAAAATATTTAAAAAAACCAGCAGCTGTCTGTCAAGGTTTACTCGCGTGAATACAAAAGTCAATACATTAGCCAATATTACTTTCACGAACGAGGTTAGGCCAAAATCGCTATACATTCTATAACTATATTATACCTACTTTTCAGTTGAGGTCCTACTTATTTATCTTGCTTTAATTACCTGGTGAAAAAAAAAAAACACGGAAATCGGACTTAAAATAATGAGATTTTATTATGCTATGTGGACGGATAACATTTAATTAAAAAATATATGTTTTTTTTTAAATTAGTTTAGTAAAATGTTATTAAGAAATAATTTACTCCGAGTAACATAGGCTATACTTTATAAAGTTACTCGAACGAAGTGGCGTGCAACAGCCAGTCTATTTTACTTCAACAAAAGCAATGCAATATATTTTATACCTAATACATAAACACATACAATGTTATCTAAGCAATATCTTAAAAATATCTTATCTTAGCAATATTGTAACAGGAAGTATTCTTCCTGTCTATAATGCTCAAGTTTGTTTATTATAAATATATTTTTCCAATTTACTTATACCTATTTCGTGTAATTTTTATGTTTTTATAGTGACATCACTATACTTATTTATAATATTTTTTTATAAAATTTTATTTTATAATAGTATTCAAAGGTAAAACAGTCATATGCCACCATTCTTTCGCACAGTACATGCTTCCGATTGATTGAATTTTATTTTAATTTTTGCTGTAAATTAATATATGTCTATGGTATTAATATACCAAAGGCTTAATAGATCTAAATTATTAATAAGTATTTTTTGAAAATAATTAGTTAGTTTTTAAGTTTTGTATATAATTTATATTTATAACTTATGAGTACATGTAAATAAATGATTTATTGTCTATGTAAGTTACCTAGATTAGATTAGATATCTATCTAGCTAAATTAGGTTAAGTTAGCAGATTAAGTTACCTATGTTTGGTTAAAAGGTGAGTTAAATTCAAGATATATAGAAGATTCTAACGCATCACTATTCATACCTAAAGCACCCATCGGCAATCAGTGAATGTATGCATTAGGTATCAATCGACATTACACCGTAGACGCCATTTTATTTACACTAGAAACACAAAATGGCACAAAACGAAATAGTAAAGAGCTTGCCAATGCTATTTATATATTTAGTGTTTCTGACGTTTACTGGGGGTGTGACTTGCTTTGGTAAATTTTTGGAAAGTAGCCGAGCATGTGCTCAAATGTTTATTTAAATATTATGAGTTGTGGTCGCGTGATAGTGTAATTTTAATTGTGAAATGTTAATAATTTCATTTCATAATATATCTACTAATCTCACTTTTGAAAAACAATGTAAAAACAGGAGTCTATTTAATGCCAAACTAAGGGAATGTTTATAAATAAAAAATCATCATTAACCTGTGTCTCTCCACTGCTGGATGTAGGGCTCTCCCATGGCTGTTCACGCACGCACGGTCTTCTGTCCTTCACATCCAGCCGCTTCCTGCGAAGCCATTCAGGGCGCTTTCCAATTCGTGCCTTCCATTCGAGAACTTTTCTACCCCATCGATTATCCGCTCTGCGATAGATGTGACCGGCCCATTGGTAATTTCAGCTTTCTGTTTCTCTTGACTATGTCGAAACGAATAAAAATATTTCAGCCCCACTCTAGATAAATGATCAAATCAGCACTTACCATTCGTTTCTTTTAACCGATTCTTGATATTTTTTAAAACGAGAAAAAAAAAGAAAAAACAAAAATACAAACATAAAACTAATTTACAATTCTACTTATCATTTAACTGTTAGATTAAAATGTTAATTTATGTGGGTTTGTTTAGACATATTGAATGATAATGAGTAATGACTATTTGATAGACTGTGGTGATTCAGTAGACAATTCGTTGCAGTAAAGTCAAATCTCTTGGACAAATATTGGAATTGTTGTCACAAATTTTCCATCCAACATTAGTAATATTCCAGAAGGACCACTCAAGGTCTAGTATTAGTATTGCTTCGACCATGGTTCGTCATAGGTAAGCGGTAATTTTCCAATTGATACCGCTATATAATAGTCAATTGTAATTCAAGAGGTGAATACGCATTGTCGCACACAATGCTATTCCGGGATTGTACGAATCGTTACCTGATTCCAAGTGCAGATGGATCCATAAAATTAAGGGTGCAATAAGTCTTAAGACAACCCGCCTACGAGGAGAGATTGCACGAATTGTTCTGTCTCCAAGTTAAATGAGTCTTCATGAATTTGTCTCTTCCTTGCAGGAAGGGCTTGTGCAGGAAAGGCTGACGGTCCACTTGCTGGTGAGTCGTTACCGTCTCCTATAACACAAGCAACGCCACAGAACCTGTAAATGCACTGCCGACCATAGTACGATTAGGGATTAGGGAACGAATAGGGAAATGGGCTTTGGCATCCCTTACAAAACAAAAACACAAAAATACACATGCTGTTATTTAACGGTGGTCTTCTGTAAGGAGGTGAAGGTTACTGCCGCCAGACGGGCTGCCCAAATGATTGCGGAACGCACTGTGCCTTGCCAACTCAAAAAGGTGCTAGTCAGTAGGAAATGATGTGACCCTTGTAACTAAATAATATGGGCCATTTTTAGATGCTTAATAAATGAATTATTTTCATTTATTAATAATATCGATCACTATGGAGTGATTATTAGTAGAGATAGATTATGTTATTCGAGTGGTAAGTTAAAGCAATAAAAGATTATGTGTCTGCTTGAAATTAAATCCAATGAAGTTGTTGAGTAAGTCATTTAGTTTTTAAGAGATAGAATAAAATGTAGGCGCGCTCAGATATACGCATTGCAGATATTTCGTAATAGTTATAGTACCTAATTTAAAAAAAGAAAATGCCCAGTACAAATAATGTTTACTTCAGCATAAGGAAATCATTTGCGCAATATTTCGTTTGTTTATTACCATGCTGATTGTCAAGTCCCCAATCGAAGCAATCTAGCACTACAACGTCATAAAGATAATCATGGCATGAGTATACACGAGTAACAGTAGCAAAAGTTGCACTTACACTTTTAAGGCAAATTCGGTTTATAATTTGTTTGTGTGTTACCTATGAATGCAACTTATATATTCAAATTCTAAAGCTCTCAAAACATTTTTACATTCATTATCGATATTTTAGTAATTTTTTTTGTAAAGTTTCACACAGAAAATAAGAGCAAAATTTGTTAGATGTTACTTTAGGATTTAATTAAATCGAGTGAAGTATTATAAATCGTGTATCGAAAGTTGTCTTTTTACATATGATATCCTTAATATTCACATATATTTTATGACACCTACAAATATTAGCGTTTCTTAGAAAAAACATGATCTCGTGTGACTAGTTTTGGAGGGAGCCGCCTTAGTGTACACTGCGCAGTTTCTCTACTGCGTTCGTATCCCACGCGAAAGTTTGCTGATACCTACCAATGACATCCCGTTTTAGTTTTGCACCACCCGCGCGTCAATTACAAATTGGTCCCGATTGGACAATTGGTGGCTATCATGAGGGACGTCACGCCGCCAACGAGAGAGCACATGCTTTATTAACCTTATCAAGACAAGTGTCATTAACATTTCGTGTTGACATTTAGGGATCTGCTTTTATGTAGCATTAGATTTTGTCCGCGACTTCATCCGCGCCAGTTTTTCTTAGGTTTTAAAACATTTTATTCAATCTTTAGTACTCATATATTCTTGTCAGGTATATATATTTTTATTTTTAGACTAGCGGGCTTCCCATGTATTTTATTAGTCTAATATGCACTGATTTTATCTAAGTTTTTATTTTACTCTAAAAAGTCAAATTAGGCAATGAAAAAACGCTTTTCTGCTAAGTCTTCGCCTTAACGCCACGAAGGTCACGACCACCTTGTGTCTTACGTATTCAGCAAGCCCTTCAATTACAGTAGTGCACACTTGATGAGGCGCGTCGTGAATCTTCGTTCACGCAGAAAAGAAAGTACGGCTGCAACGATTATCGGAGAAACCTTAAAACTTATAATTATCTTTTTTAGATATAATATCTATAAGGTTCATAATACAATGCAGCTGTTAATGCTGTCGCACTCGCACGAGCGTAACATGCCAAGCGGCGCAGGCTAACATGGCGGCAGCTGGCGACCAATAGCGATTGGTCTTCTGCGCAGGTACATCCCTAAGCCATATCAGTTGGGTACTACTGTACTCATGTAAATCGTAAAATATCTTAAGGTAATTTTAACTGATAAACATTAAGTATGTTATATACTGTTACGCCACTTCAACAACTGCTATGTCGATAGATTATATCTATAGTAGTCTTATCCTTGCACTTGAAACCAATAAGTCACGTAATCACGTTTTTAAATAATTCATTACTATCTTTATTGCTTTAAAAGCTATAAATAAATTGTTATGTTTAAAAGAAATGCAACATTATTACAATTTTAAGTTCATTTGTAACAGAACTTATCAAGTAAACACACGCCTCAGAGAGAGAACTTTGTATTACAAGGTAGGAATATTTTGATACAAATTGAAGGTTTTTTTATTTTATAAAACTTAAGTTTCTATTACTCATATCAATAATTAAGTCCATAATTATATAAGTCTATAATTATATAAATCAAAATTTTGTGATTGAAAATTAATAATAATTGACATAATAAATTGTGTTTGAATTCAAATGATTTTTATCCCTTTACTAGCTGTGTAGCGCGGTGTCACTCGGCGTTTAAATTTAAACGAGCTATATTTAAAATTATAAACCAAACCCCGACTTTCTATTGAGCCCAAACACTCTATATCTGCTGTAAGTTGCTGAGGAATTAGTAGGTTATCTCGCAAAATACTTGATTCTGCAGCATCAGGTTAAGGTTACCTACCATGTCATGGATATACCACCGAAGTAACAGTATATCAAATTTCACATCCATCAAACATGTGGAAGTTAGTGAAATCCATTCGTCAACTTGGAAATGGGCTGATGGTCTTCAAACGCCTGAACAAATCCTCATATAGCTAAGAACAATCCCGACCGCGTGACCTATTAAAAAAAAAACGGATCAAAATATGTTCCAGCGAGTTGCCTAAGGGCGTCAGGTACTGGTGGAAATAACAAGTTCATTGCTCTAATGTGACACGTGTCGGAATATTTAACCTCACTAGGTACGACCAGTCTTACATATTCTAACTTCACTACAACCACAAAGATAACAAGCTGGTTAACACAAGTATTTTGATCCATTGTACATGTCGGATATCATCCAACGTTGCCACACTTCTGTGCTTATTTTCCGATCCAAGTGTATTTCAACGAAGTGTCAGATATTAGTTTTGAGTCACTTGCGAATTGCAATAAAATATGATGGTTAAATTAATTATTCTTCGTATTGAAATAACTTTTAAATTAGAGTAAGTAAAATGTAGTAGTAAAAGTTAACGCAAAAAAATTATAACCTTAAACCACAAACATTTTATGTTGTGGTTTATGACTAGCATTTGATACCAATTCACACGAAGACAAAACGAAAAACAATTGTATTCCTAGGGGGTTTTATGGATTACCTCAGGGCTCTATGTTAGACCCAATAACCTGCTAACGTTTAATTTTAATTACACCAAAAAAATAAAATTAATGATACACAGTAAGTTCAACATAAACTTATTCAAGTTTTTATCGTACGCCTGAGTCGTCGAAATTCGAGTCAATTTTTAAATCAAATGTCGAAAATGAAACAAAGCTACAATAATTGAATAGTATTTGCGACGGACGCTATTAATGCAATCATCTTTAACATCTAAAACCTTTTTGCTCATTTAACTTCTCGAAATCGTTAATTTGCAGTCGTTTACCGTGACATAGGTAGTTTGAGTATTTGCAATTTGTTTTTTTATTCACGATATCTATATGATTAAATAATAATCTTTTATATACTTTGAAATTTACCACAGAGCTCCAACACTAAGTATCTCTTATCTTGATAGGAAAGGTTTTATTGGAAAGTACTTTAATGCATTTTGCCTTTATATGTTTTTTATTATCTACATTTGAATATAATTGCTCAAAAATATAAACATAAAATAAATATAATTCTAGAAAAATGGAAACACTGTATGACCCAAGGCTTTAATATTACTATATCTATATACATATTTAAGATATTTCCGCTTATAAAAAAACAATCTAGAAGAAAGATAATTTCACGAGAATCTATGCATGTTTGTACAACTATATATACTAAAGAAAAGACAAATAAAATAAAACTAAGCAATGAAAAGTTTCGTCTATTTTATTAACATTAGATTTCAAAGAAATAAAAGAGTACATTTCATTCTGCAGTCATGAACTGAGTAGATGTATCTTTCCTGTTAACTTTTTAGTGCATAAAAGTAATGAGCCCTGAAATCCTTCCCGTAACTTCATCTTGTCCTTTATCCTAAACCTTATTTGCTCACGATACTTTTACTCAGGTTATCTCATCTTTATTGAACGTCATTTATAGATCTGTGTGTCATCTCGCCACATAACAAGAAACATGTCCACATTTGCTTAGTTAATTCTCTAACCGATTTTCTAACCTAACCGATCTAAAGCGATTTTGTAAATCTTATTTCGAATAAAAATGTTTTGAATTTGAATTTGAATTTGAAAACCTTTTTATTATTTGTTTCAGATGGAAAGGCACGGCGAGTGTCACAATTAGCGCCCCCCACCGCAGCCATATCCAGCGAAATGACCTGCAGGCCATTTAGAAGCAAGCCCTTCAAGATCCTCAGCACATATCTCAATACGTAAAAAACTGACCCAACCAAAAACAAAAAAAAAAGAACCAAAAAAGACTAAAGTGATAATATAGATTAAGTAAATTGTTCCTTTAATTTATTATAATTTATATAGTGTTAGTGCCATTATTGTTAGTGACAATGTTGAAGTTTTGGTTTATTAGTCTTATTTGTTTCGCGGCGGTAGCAGGAGATAGGAGTACTCTACCTCCAACATGTGATAGGTGAGTCTCTATATTTTTATTACTAATTATAATAGACGCGACATCATTAAACTAATAAATAATGTTTATTGTGACATAGAGGAGAGGGCGTGAACTTTTAATGTAACATTGGAAGCAATCAATTGTGAAGCATTTAATACTTTCATAAACTGTTCTTCAGCTATCTTACTGTAGGTGTCTCAAAGATTACCATTTTCGAGGAAGATCTAACTAAATAAGTTATTTTTAAAAAACTTAAACCTAAATTGTGATGTGATAGTAAAAATCAATTTATAAATGAAAATGAATAGCTAAATGTGTCGCTAAACGAAAAACTCGAGAACGGCTGAACCAATTTGGCTATTTTTTTTTTATATTAGTTCAAGTCCGATGAAGTTTCTTATGAGGAGAAAAATTCCCAGAAGAACGTAAAATTCCCATTCAGCTATCACAGTCCAAGAGCTATTGATAGAACGAAGTATTATGTATTCGTCTCTTTACATCATTGTAAATAATTTCTAAGCTTTTTTATAACCTTTAGAATTTAGCTTTTAACCTTTAGCTTTTTTATACAGCTGTGTATTTTCAATCTTTACTATGCTTAGACTTAAAACTAGATTATTAATTATTTAAATAATATTAGCTAATTATATTTATTTAAAAACTTGATGTCAAAACTATTTGACTTTGAGAATCACATCCATACATCGAAATAATATATCTTTGCAAGCACATCCATAGCCTAAAAATTATCATAAGGATGTAGTGATAGTCACAGATTATTTGGCTGGTAAAAAGCGTTGACTTTAACTTATTAATTCAGAAAAAAAAAAACAGGAATAATTTCGAAAGAAATCTACAACGCGTAATTTACACAAGTATCTTCCTGGAATACTAAGTAGGCTCTGAATACTAAACTCAACTCCATGCTTAAACCAATTACAGCTATGTTCCATGAAATAATTAAAATTATAAAAAAATCTGGTGTTATTAAAATGCTTGTGCAGTAATTAGTGAGCAATGCGCAAATGTTTGTATAAATGAAATATATACTTAGACGGAAGCTGGATAGCGACCTTGCAAGCGTCAACCTACAACGCAACCGTGCGTGAAGTACTACAGAATATACTCGTAGATAGGTCAACGGAACTGTTTCCTGTGTTTAATCTCTTTCATAGGTCTCATTATTTGTTTTTGTAATTAAAGAATCTGTTTGTAACTATATAGGGAATTATTTTTCATTCAATATATTCATTAAATACGATGGTAGATTTAGCTACCATCGCATATCAAACAAGCAATGCTACTGGGATTGCAAGTACGGTGCCGGTCTTTGGGAGTGCATAAGGAGGGTCCAAAAAAAATGTTTGGAACTCGTGTGAAACTCGTTTAGAGTTGAACTGATCGCTAAACGAGCTGACTTCTAATAGGTTGCTATCGTGGCATATTAACACAAACGATGCCACAGGTGTTTTTTACATATAGGTCGTAGGACATACTGCGGGTCCACTTGATGGAAGGTGGCTACTAGTGATGTGCCGGATCGTTAAGAATGTATATCCGCAGATACGGATCTGGATACGGATCTTAACTTTCTTACTCAATCGGTGTCGGTGCGCGTGACCTTCAAACGATAGTTGACGCCCGCCACTTGACGCTTGCATTATTAAGGTGCCAAATGTGTGATTTTAAGAAACAAAAAATAATCTGAATGGAATTTAATAGTTTTCACCTAAATAATATAGAATTTCATCTATAAATTAAAAATTAATAAAGTAAAAGATCCGTAAAAAGATCCGCCAAAAAGTAATGGATACGGATCATAAGAGATTCTTGTAGAAACCTAATTGATAAATAAATATTTTGATTTTGATCTTTTTTTCTCCCCCGGATATCCGCGGAGATACGGATATCCGGCACATCGCTAGTGGCTACCGTCGCGTCCTCTTTACTATAACACAATAAACTCCACAGGTTCTACAAGTGCGCTCCCGACCATAGTAGGATTAAAGATGAGGGATTAGGAAGGATAGGCAAATGGATTTTGGCATCTCTTACTCACTCACCGAAACACAACGGTACACATTCACGGTAGGGGTTGGTTATGGCCGCCAGACGGGAACTGAGGATATCCTACCTCTACAATATTGGTCAATGCCACTTGCAGACAACTTCCTAATGAGATGAAACGATATCAGAGAAATTCAAATAACAAATTGCCCAAACTCTTTTCAGTATCAAAATCGCCACAGCGCTTTCTTCCTATCAATGTCTGTATGCTGTCGTAAATTGGAAAAAAAGGCGTAATGCAAATGTCTTGCAATCTTGCAAAGTTATAGAAGTCGTATCCAAAGGCTATAAACAGCATAATTTTAAACTCGTGTTAAAAGTTTTGTTTACTTCAGCTCCAGTGAACGAAAAAACTGTTTAGCTCTGAATAAAATATTACACATATTGAATACATATTATCTAACATATTATCTGACCGATTCTAACCGGTTCCGTGATCATCGATGTCTGGGCATCCATTTTGTTTTGGCGTTAGTGACGTAGGCAGTTGAATTTGTCAACATGGTAAAATATCACACACAAACGCAGGCTTCATTAACAATAACCCCTTTGTTTTATCAGTAAGAACTACAGGCCAACAAAGTGTTTCCTTGATGGTTGGTGACATGGCAACCAAACATCAAGAAACTTATGTTTAGGAACAGATATATATCTAAGGTAACTTTAGGTAACTGTTCCTAAAGTAATTAACTTTAGATGAGTGCAGGTGCTCACCCAACTGACTAATAGGGTTAAGGGTCTATAAAAGGGTTAACACCAGAAGATATACCATTTCACTGCTGTCTATCGTGAAGATTATAAAGGAATAGGGAGAAGATGGCTCCATGTCTATTCTTCTACCATAACGAATAATGGGTAGGATAATGGATTGTGTGTGTTATCCTGTAAGACTGTAAGGTGTTCTTCTCTGTGTGAGAGTGCTTACTGGTACCAAGACAGGCAACCCTGTTTGTGACCAGTAATACGTTACAGTGTCCCTAGCCAACAAATGACCTGCAATTTTGCTTTGCTTTGTGTTCTGGAATGTAGAAAAAAGAGCGAGATAGCAATGTATATTTTAAAGGTAATAGAATGGGATGCAAAACTTTCCCTGATTGCGTTGTGGCCTCCTGGCCGCTGCTGTTTTGATGTGTGTAATTTTTGTATTTTAGTTGAGTCGCGTGTTTATTAGACAACTGTTTCGTTAATTTTCCCCAGACTTTGTCAATGAAAACAACTTCTTAACAGAGTAAATTTTCCAAATAAATATTTTTAACGAGGAGTGTTTCCATAATGGTAATATTATTGAGTTGCCTAAACTAAACTTGAATAATAATATTTATTTCCAGTACAATCTACTGCTACGGCCCTCTTCTAGACACAGTACAAATGGCGGGACTGTACAAAGACTCGAAGACTTTCGTTGACATGAAGCTGAAATTCTCTCCAAACAACACCATGGAGCACTTCTTGGAAATGATGAATAGGTATACACTTGTGTTTGTTTACTCTAAAGGGCCCTACTGTCATATTTGTAGGTAAATTGGCCTTTTTTGTATTGTCATTAGGGGCTCAAAAAAGTTATGTCGCTCTAGCTTATTATACTATTTAAAAAACTACCTTATAAAATCCGAGTGGCGATAAAATTTTGCATATCTTGTTAACTATGGTAACGTATGGTAACTCATATTCTTGGCTGAATAGCCTAGCTATTCTGCTAGTTGAAAAGTTTGTGTATTTTAAGTCCTCTGGAGTGTGAAAGGACAACAACGACATAATATCGTTTAATTTATTGCATATAATTCAATTTCTTCTAATATTATTTAATTATAATATATTAAATGAAATGTTTTCCAGGACAGGTTCCCATCCGACAAAGGCTGATATTCAGGATTTCGTCAATAGTAATTTCGATCCGGAGGGTTCAGAGTTTGAACCTTGGCGACCTACTGACTGGAAAGATGACCCAAGTGAGTTTTATTTACATGAAAATTATGGTTACAATTCATATCTATATTAATTTCTTCTTTGAATACATTTAAATAATTATTACAATATTTATTCCTTAGTCGCTTATCTTTGTATTAAGCCTTAACATTTACTGTATTCCACCATTTTAAAATGGTTTCTATAAAAGCAGTTGTACTGTTATAATGTGCTAAGTTATTCTGTGAGCCAACAAAAATTATAGCATTATGTACGTGATCATTAAATATATTTAATGCTAATTGAACATATTGACGTTCAAAGTTGGATGGATCCACAAGCTTTCTTTATTGTTATCCGTTAAAATTATAAAAAATATATTTTATTTTACATTAAATTCCAAAAAAATATCACCAAACATATGAAAACCTCAGTAGATCTTTGTAGTTGGTGTTGACTTGACATATAGGCGACGGTAGCCTTCTTTCTTATGTAGTTTCTAAAGTTAGACGAAGTCGCGTTCAAAAGCCAGTGTAATAATGAATTTCTAACAAAACACAATTAAAATTTCAGGTTTCCTCCAGAGAATTAAAGATCCTCACCTGCATCAATGGGCCAGTGACCTCAATCGACTATGGTTGCAACTGGGCAGAAAAATGAAGATAGATGTGAAAGAAAATCAAGATCTTTACTCAATTATTTACGTCGACAACCCTGTCATTGTACCTGGTAAGAAATATTTTCTATTAGTATTATATCATTGTTTGTGTAATAGAAAGTGTTTCTCCTCTCTCTCTCTCTCTCTCTCTCTCTCTCTCTCTCTCTCTCTCTCTCTCTCTCTCTCTCTCTCTCTCTCTCTCTCTCTCTCTCTCTCTCTCTCTCTCTCTCTCTCTCTCTCTCTCTCTCTCTCTCTCTCTCTCTCTCTCTCTCTCTCGTGTCTTCTTCGTTCTTCGTCGTCGGGCCTATAGCTGGTCAACTGTATTGCATTTTTTACTTGTGTCAACCCTAATCAAAACAAATTAGACATCACAACGAGTGATCGTTGTGAAACAAGATGTAGACATCACTTTGTGTTTCTTCGATTAGTTCAATTTTAATATTAAATTTAATGATAATATTTTTAAAAAAATCTGAATTAATTTGATTTAAAAAAAATTTACTACATACAGTCTCAGGGACATGATAGGTCTATAGGCACTTAGTTCTGTTGCAAGTAATGCCACAATATATAGTTTATAGTTGTTATCATAATTATTATTTTCGTTGCGCCAGCCCTACTATTGTATAATAAAGTATATCTAGGACGAACGTTCACCCGTGTTTTAATTCAGCAATGAGTCATTTATTGTATGAATGCCTGAATCACACCATCTGCTATTTTTGAGAGTTGGCACTGACACTTTTCACGTGATGTCGCCCTATGTCGCGATAGGGCTGTCACTAATCTTAATTTACATTAAATATTTATTATCGTTGATGATACATAGATATAGATAGCATGTTCCTTCATCAAGTAATATAAAAATGGGCCTCATAAAACTATAAATAAATGCGTAAATACTCGACCCCACAACTAAAACTCCAATATTGAAAACGTGTAAAAGGAGGATCCTTTTATGTTTAACAACCCTAATGAGTCTTTAAATCAAGTGAACCGTCTGCCTGCCTGTCACTGTTTAGTAAAAAAAAATGAGTAATATTACATTTAAAGTAGGTACAAAAAAATATATTAAATTATTATTATTATAAAAAGTGTCAACCCTGAAAATATACTGTGTGTGAATGAACGATAAAAGTCCAGGTGTTTCATTGGCAACCATGCACTAAATATGTACATGCTGTCAAAAATATTCAAAAATCGCACTTAACACTACAGTAGTCGTCAAATTAAATTAATTTTTTTAAATATAGCATTTTGTTGCTATGGATTATTGTTTGAAACAATACTATTTGTATTGTCAATGTTACAAAATAGTTTTTGAAATTATTACCGATATTATAAAAGTGAAAAAGTCAGTTTGATCATTAGTTACGCTTTCACGCCTTAACAACTCAACGGATCAGAAAATGACTGATGAACATATGGATACCTTTCATCCATAAAAATCGGACGAAATTGTGGACATAATCTAGTCTGTTCTATAATCCGTCAGAAAGTCTGTCTGTCCGTCTGTGACGCTTTTACGGCAAATATTTAAACAATTATGATGTGTAATATATTATGAACGTCTAATATACATACAATATTATAAACTAGCTGTTGCACGCGACGTCGCCCGCGTAACTTTATAAAATATAACTTACCAGCTGGTACCCGCGACTTAGTCCGCGTTGAACAATGAAAGGTACCCTATGTCCTTTCTGTTGTCCCAGACAACGTGTATGCAAAATTTTATGGTGATCGGTTCAGTAGTTTTTGCGTGAAAGAGTTACAAACATTCATACATCCAAACATACTTTCGCATTTTTAATATTAGTATAGATTAGTATACATGTTACTCGTTGATAATGTAGCTTTCTATAGATGAAAGAATTTTCAAAATCAGTCCACTAGTTTTTGTGTTTATTCATTACAAACATACAAATCTTCTCTCTTTATAATAATTAGTATAGATAAAGGAGATTATTTCCGCCTTTTTACTTGTACATTACTGAGTTGCATTGCCAGCAATATATTAATAATAATTTATTTGCTGAATATAGTTAATTACAATGGTTTTACAATGTAATAAGGCTCGCTACATTTTACCCTTTGGGGTGTGTAAATATTTTATGAACACTACATAACAAAATAATTTTTTAATCACCACCATTCACTAAGTTATCAGACATATAATCTTTTAAATCATAGTAACATTTATCAACTAGTAATTCTTTAATTTTCTTCTTAAATATGTACTTACTTAAATATGTTCAATGTACAAGGATATTTTTTTTTTGCATTAAACTTCTTCGCACAAAATTGAATAGACTTTAATAGACTATTAACTGATCATGGTGATCGTTTCTTATAAATATATGTTTGTTTCTAAATTTAAGGTGGTCGATTCAGAGAATTACAATGTAATAAGGCTCGCTACATTTTACCCTTTGGGGTGTGCAAATATTTTATGAACACTACATAACAAAATAATTTTTTAATCACCACCGTCCACTAAGTTATCAGACATATAATCTTTTAAATCATAGTAACATTTATCAACTAGTAATTCTTTAATTTTCTTCTTAAATATGTACTTACTTAAATATGTTCAATGTACAAGGATATTTTTTTTTTTTGCATTAAACTTCTTCGCACAAAATTGAATAGACTTCAATAGACTATTAACTGATCATGGTGATCGTTTCTTATAAATATATGTTTGTTTCTAAATTTAAGGTGGTCGATTCAGAGAATTACAATGTAATAAGGCTCGCTACATTTTACCCTTTGGGGTGTGTAAATATTTTATGAACACTACATAACAAAATAATTTTTTAATCACCACCGTTCACTAAGTTATCAGACATATAATCTTTTAAATCATAGTAACATTTATCAACTAGTAATTCTTTAATTTTCTTCTTAAATATGTACTTACTTAAATATGTTCAATGTACAAGGATATTTTTTTTTTGCATTAAACTTCTTCGCACAAAATTGAATAGACTTTAATAGACTATTAACTGATCATGGTGATCGTTTCTTATAAATATATGTTTGTTTCTAAATTTAAGGTGGTCGATTCAGAGAATTACAATGTAATAAGGCTCGCTACATTTTACCCTTTGGGGTGTGTAAATATTTTATGAACACTACATAACAAAATAATTTTTTAATCACCACCATTCACTAAGTTATCAGACATATAATCTTTTAAATCATAGTAACATTTATCAACTAGTAATTCTTTAATTTTCTTCTTAAATATGTACTTACTTAAATATGTTCAATGTACAAGGATATTTTTTTTTTGCATTAAACTTCTTCGCACAAAATTGAATAGACTTTAATAGACTATTAACTGATCATGGTGATCGTTTCTTATAAATATATGTTTGTTTCTAAATTTAAGGTGGTCGATTCAGAGAATTACAATGTAATAAGGCTCGCTACATTTTACCCTTTGGGGTGTGCAAATATTTTATGAACACTACATAACAAAATAATTTTTTAATCACCACCGTCCACTAAGTTATCAGACATATAATCTTTTAAATCATAGTAACATTTATCAACTAGTAATTCTTTAATTTTCTTCTTAAATATGTACTTACTTAAATATGTTCAATGTACAAGGATATTTTTTTTTTTTGCATTAAACTTCTTCGCACAAAATTGAATAGACTTCAATAGACTATTAACTGATCATGGTGATCGTTTCTTATAAATATATGTTTGTTTCTAAATTTAAGGTGGTCGATTCAGAGAATTACAATGTAATAAGGCTCGCTACATTTTACCCTTTGGGGTGTGTAAATATTTTATGAACACTACATAACAAAATAATTTTTTAATCACCACCGTTCACTAAGTTATCAGACATATAATCTTTTAAATCATAGTAACATTTATCAACTAGTAATTCTTTAATTTTCTTCTTAAATATGTACTTACTTAAATATGTTCAATGTACAAGGATATTTTTTTTTTGCATTAAACTTCTTCGCACAAAATTGAATAGACTTTAATAGACTATTAACTGATCATGGTGATCGTTTCTTATAAATATATGTTTGTTTCTAAATTTAAGGTGGTCGATTCAGAGAATTACAATGTAATAAGGCTCGCTACATTTTACCCTTTGGGGTGTGTAAATATTTTATGAACACTACATAACAAAATAATTTTTTAATCACCACCGTTCACTAAGTTATCAGACATATAATCTTTTAAATCATAGTAACATTTATCAACTAGTAATTCTTTAATTTTCTTCTTAAATATGTACTTACTTAAATATGTTCAATGTACAAGGATATTTTTTTTTTGCATTAAACTTCTTCGCACAAAATTGAATAGACTTTAATAGACTTAACTGATCTTGATGATCGTTTCTTATAAATATATGTTTGTTTCTAAATTTAAGGTGGTCGATTCAGAGAATTTTACTACTGGGATTCTTATTGGATTATTAAAGGGTTATTGTTGTCCGAAATGCGGACTACAGCGAAGGGCATGGTGTCCAATTTCATGAGTGTCGTGGAGAAGATTGGATTCATACCGAACGGAGGCAGAATTTACTATGCTATGAGGTATATTTCTTTTTACTATATCCTTCCTATATATAATTTTTTAAACTGTAATTAATAGTATATAGTTAGATTTTATTAATAATTACAAATGATAACACGAGATTAAACCTCAGTGGTTTTTAGTGTTATCATTTTACATGTTATTTTATATATTAGTCTTAAAATTGTTAAATATTATAAATAAAAAAAAAAAAAAAAATTAATATAAACGCGAAATAGTGTTTGTAAGTTTTCACTCATTGATTACTCGTCATGATTTTTTTTATACACGTTTTCAGAAAAGGACTTTCAACGCCTGATAAAAATATATGATTGAATATTTTTTTTTTTTTTTTCAAAAAATAATACACAAACAAGTTACAGGGTACGAAGTTCGCCAGGTCAGCTAGATATTTATATAATACATTTTCCAGGTCCCAGCCTCCTTTACTTATTCCAATGGTTCACACTTTACTTGAAGATAGTTACGACGAGGAGTACTTGAGACAAAATATTCACACACTCGACAGAGAATTCGATTTTTGGATCACAAATAGATCAGTAGAAGTTGAACATAACGGCCACAAGTGAGTATTACTCAAATCCACTCAAGATAATATAGGAGTCGTGGAAAAATATTTTTTTTTTTGGACATTTCTCTTGTCTTGAATAAAATTTTATGTTTTTTAAAAACCTGTGTTAGATTTTCTCCATTCCCCGCTAAAAAAAAAATCAATTACGAGAAATAGGGGGGAAAAATATTTAATTGCTATAATTATATCTTTTACATATTTACAAAATTCTACATCAGAGGTTTTTAGTGTTATCAACTATAGTTTTTTGTATTATATTGTCAACTATATATTATTATTGCATCGTATTTATTGTACCTTTTTTATTGAAAATTTTGGATACACAGTGCGATATAATTTTTTTTAAAGAATTTCTTATTTTTTTTAAATTCATACTAAAGGTGATTTTTTTTTCTCTTTGGGCCACTTTCTTTAGGAATAAATGGGCGATTTTTTTGGATTTTATTATAAGTCCCTTAATAAGAAGTATTTAATTTCATTTAAAATTTAACATTCAGTCGACATTTAAAAAAAAGTGAAAATTCGAAAATACCATTTACAAGCTAATATTTAATCAAACTACAAAATAAAATATTGTGTAGGAATTAATGTGTCATTTTTTTTTTCTTGTCCGGACTATAATGATAAAAAAACCTCTTAGTGGATTCTAGTACTAGTCACCCGCTCACGGTTTCAACAGGGGTGCAATTTTTTATATACTCAAACTTATGGGTACTTATGGTAACTTATGGTTTTAACTTATGGAAAGAGGTATAAACGGAGATACCTCTTCTCATAAGTTAAAACGCACGACTTGCGTTATAAAATACATAATAAAAATTATAAAAACATTTATCATAACGAATTAATATCAGCGCCATCTCTGTTCGAGTTATGATACATGATTCACCGGTGCCATCTAGTTTTCGCAAGGATGTAACATATTCTAGTTTTAGAGATATTGTGTAGATCGCTTTAAAATTAAAACTAACGCGTGACAATTTTGATTTTACTCCCATAAATTTTCATACCTTGGGCTTCAAAAGGAAAAAATCGATTGTTAAGGAGTTAACTCCAAAAATAAATAAAAAATTACGACTCCTACAAAAACAAACGGTTAAAGGGCAGTTCGGTTAAAAAAAAAATCATCTGTCGTTAATATTAATTCAGGTACAAATTAACGAGATTCAACGATCAATCGCAAGGACCGAGACCAGAGAGTTACAAGGAAGACGTCGATTGTGCCAAGTAAGGTTCTGCATGCTAAAATTAAATTCCTTTTTTTTTTTTCTAAGGGCATCTTTCACCATGTGTCAAGTAGGCTAACCGCCATTTAAAGTCACCGGTAACCGGAAATGATGGAGCTTATATACATTTGTTTGTACAGTAAAAGTCCCAAAAGTTAAAAAGAAAATAATAATAAAAAATATTCGCCTATCGAAAGATGCACGAAACCGAGTGCATAATTTAATAAAACATAAAATTATTTCTAAAAGTAACTAATCAACACTTTACTTGTACATACGAGTTGTTGATGAAAGAGGCCTTGACTGATATAATCTGTCAGAAAAGAGTTGAAATTAAAAAATGGCAATACTGTAGTGTTGTCTCGTTCTAACCATTGGTTAGAATGGTTAGAACCTATTCAATTGGTTCATACCAATGGTTAGAACCTATTCAATTGGTTCATACCAATGGTTAGAATCTATTCTATTGGTTCATATCAATGGTTGAAACCTAAATATTAGAATTTAAGCTGACGTTCAACTTAATGGTAGATGGTTACCGTCGCATGTAACATAAGAAACACCATGAGTGCTGCAAGTGCATAGAAGGATTAAGGATAAGGGATAAGGAATGGATTAGGTGATGGCAAGGAAATTGACTTTTGTTACCTAAAGCTCACGAAATAACTGAGTAGTAATTAACTTTTGTTTTTACTAATTTTTTTTTTTAAATTTTCAGACATTTCGACACACTAGACAAAAAGGAGGATTTGTACGCTGAATTAAAGTCAGCCGCCGAATCGGGTTGGGATTTTTCATCGAGATGGTTCATTTTGAATGGAACAAACAAAGGTAAATTAAATTTCTTCGTTTATTATTGGAAATGATAATTATTACGTTAAGGTGGTGTTCAAGTATTACGCAATTTTTGAAGAACGTAACGTAACCGACAACGGGCTCAGAAATTTGGCACCAAAAAAAAAGACATTAAGGGAACATTTGATTTAAAAATGGAACGTGAGACACATTTTTTTTTTTACAATTTCTTACCCCATCAGTGACCACCAGTACATGCCAAGATGATACAGCTGATATACCTTTGTTTAAGTCCCAAACATTAAAAGTAAAATAATAAAAAAATTCACATCTCGAATGATGCAGTAAACCGAGTGCATAATTTAATGAAACATAAAATTGTTTCTAAATGTAACTAATCAACACTTTACTTGGTACATACGAGTAGTTGGTGAAAGAGGCCTTGACTGATATAGTCTGTCAGAAAAGTGTTAAAATTAAAAAGTGGCAATACTGTAGTGTTGTCCCGTTCTAACCATTGGTTAGAACTTATTCTATTGGTTCATACTAATGGTTAGAACTTATTCTATTGGTTCATACTAATGGTTAGAACTTATTCTATTGGTTCATACTAATGGTTAGAACTTATTCTATTGGTTCATACCAATGGTTAGAACCTATTCTATTGATTCATACTAATAGTTAGAACTTATTCTATTGGTTCATACCAATGGTTAGAACCTATTCTATTGGTTCATACTAATAGAACTTATTCTATTGGTTCATACCAATGGTTAGAACTTATTCTATTGGTTCATACCAATGGTTAGAACCTATTCTATTGGTTCATACTAATAGTTAGAACTTATTCTATTGGTTCATACCAATGGTTAGAACCTATTCTATTGGTTCATACTAATTGTTAGCGACGTGCTCAATTTAGTTATATTTAAAATTTCTTACTTTATGTGATAAGGTATTTGATAAATTTGTACATACTATATTAATTAAATGTGGAGGTAACTTCACATTTCTCATGGAATTTGTTTAGTTTAAATTATGTTATTTTTTAAAGGGTGAGGGTAGGTACGTGCGATGCGGCGAGACAATAAAACTGTTTGCTGTTTTTTTTATATAGTTCAGTGCCTTGAGTCTATCCGCGCGCGACGCACGTACCGCTCCCATCACCCTTTTTTTCTTACGTGTCGTCACATTTTGTAATTAATTTCGGAAATTAAACAGTTTTTCGCTCCCAATCTCTGCGCACTTTATTTGCGAACAACCATACCACCTCTGACCACCTACACTAATAGTTAGAACTTATTCTATTGGTTCATACTAATGGTTGGAACCTATTCTATTGGTTCTAACCAATAGTTATAACGGGACAACACTACCAGTATTGCCACTTTTTAATTTCAACTCTTTTCTGACAGACTGATATTGTTTTACAGGCAACTTAACGAACTTGAAGACCCGTTCAATCGTTCCAGTCGACTTGAACGCAATAATGTGTTGGAACGCTAAACTAATGGGGCAATTTCACTCGCGTCTTGGGAACATTAACAAGGCTGAATATTACAGAGACTTGCACGCCAGATATATGGAGGCCATTGACAAGGTATATTCATCTAATCTTCATCTAATTCTATTTTAGTTTAATAGATGGCGACATGAATAATTGAAAAATAAAAAAAATACAGCTAGTCTACACTAATTTGTAATCATACATATAGGTGTATATTATCTATAAACAATTTTAAATCGACGATCTTAATGTCTGTTAATCATTTATATGGACATATTATCTTCATACACTCAAAAACAAAAAAAAAATGGCGACATATCACCTTCATCCACTCACGTCCATGAGTTCAATGTGATTCTCACAGATGGCAGGTGTGTAAGGTGAATTTATTGGCTGGATTAAGTTTATTGGTATAAATGTTTATTATAAAAATTGCACCCCGGGCGAAGCCGGGAGCGGGACGGCTAGTTATTTTTTATTTTTTTATTTTTTTATAAAAGATGGGTTTGCTCTTGACCAACAACCAACTGTGTACATTTTCAAATATTTCAGGTTCTGTGGCACGAAGATGTGGGCACCTGGTTGGACTATAACCTTGAGTCGGGCCGAGGGAGGGACTATTTTTATCCGTCGAATGTGGTCCCTTTGTGGACCGGATGTTACGACGTTGCAAAGAAGGATTACTACGTCAACAGAGTCATCAATTATTTGGACAAAGTCAAGGTACGTTTTTTTCTAAGTGAAGTTTTTTGGGCACTTTTTGTATGGCCACCCATACAAAAAGGTGCCCAAAAAACTTGTGTCCAAAAAGTGCCCAAGTGAAGTTATTTGGGCACTTTTTGCATGGCCACCCATACAGAAAGGTGCCCAAAAATCTTGTGTCCAAAAAGTGCCCAAGTGAAGTTATTTGGGCACTTTTTGTATGGCCACCCATACCAAAAGGTGCCCAAAAAACTTGTGTCAAAAAGTGTCCATGTGAAGTTATTTGGGCACTTTTTGTATGGCCACCCATACAAAAAGGTGCCCAAAAAACTTGTGTCCAAAAAGTGCCCAAGTGAAGTTATTTGGGCACTTTTTGTATGGCCACCCATACAAAAAGGTGCCCAAAAAACTTGTGTCCAAAAAGTGCCCAAGTGAAGTTATTTGGGCACTTTTTGTATGGCCACCCATACAAAAAGGTGCCCAAAAAACTTGTGTCCAAAAAGTGCCCAAGTGAAGTTATTTGGGCACTTTTTGTATGGCCACCCATACCAAAAGGTGCCCAAAAAACTTGTGTCAAAAAGTGTCCAAGTGAAGTTATTTGGGCACTTTTTGTATGGCCACCCATACAAAAAGGTGCCCAAAAAACTTGTGTCCAAAAAGTGCCCAAGTGAAGTTATTTGGGCACTTTTTATATGGCCACCCATACAAAAAGGTGTCCAAAAAGTGCCCAAGTGAAGTTATTTGGGCACTTTTTGTATGGCCACCCATACAAAAAGGTGCCCAAAAAACTTGTGTCCAAAAAGTGCCCAAGTGAAGTTATTTGGGCACTTTTTGTATGGCCACCCATACAAAAAGGTGCCCAAAAAACTTGTGTCCAAAAAGTGCCCAAGTGAAGTTATTTGGGCACTTTTTGTATGGCCACCCATACAAAAAGGTGCCCAAAAAACTTGTGTACAAAAAGTGCCCAAGTGAAGTTTTTGGGCACTTTTAGTATGGGTGGCCATACAAAAAGTGCCCAAATAACTTCACTTGCTCTGAACTCGCGTTCGTTACCGTCGTGAATATATAGATACTAGCTGTTGCAAGCGACTTCGTCCGCGTTGAAAAAGAAAATAATATATGAGTAATAACGCCCAAATGAAGGATGAAAGGTACCCTATGTCCTTTCTCGTATTAATGACAACGTTTAATGCAAAATTTCATGACGATCAGTTAAGTAGTTAAGGCGTGAAAAGGTCACAGACAGACAGACAGACAGAGTTACTTTCGCATTTATAATTTTATAGTATGGATAAATATATAGATGTGTTTATCCATATTATAAAGAAAAACAAATATAAATTGATAAAAGTTGGGACTGCTTCCAAGAATACTGTCAAACAGGGGAATACTTTGACTTCCAGGGGAACATTGACAGATTTTGGGGTTAAATTGACATTGGGTTAGAAACAGGTCTGTTGGTGTCTTTATAAGTTCAATTAATTGAACTTGCAATGAAGGATAATTCGAACTTATGTTCTATATGCAAATGTGACTATCGTTTCTATCGGCTTCGCAATGAATGGATCCGATGTGTCACTTGCAAGAAATGGGTGTACGGTATCTGTAATCTGTAATCTTTTTATTCAATTTTCGCAAAATTTTCACTCAAAATGATAAATAAATAAATAAATATCTTCACACATTCCACACAGCACCATCTAGTTCCACAGTAAGCAACTAATGCTTGTATTATGGATACCAGACAGTTGATATACTAAATAGTTACTAGACAGTTGATTACTTTTTTTTGTAAATACATACATATTATAAATACAAAACATCCACGACTCAGGTGCAAAGGTAAAATGTTAACACATAAACATTTGTCCCTAGCGGGATTCGAACCCATATGTATGATATATAATTATATATCATATATGATGATGAATCAAGCTTCTTATTTTTGTAGAAAGCTTTCAGTGTAATCTTTTAAACGATTACTTTGACTTGCAGTGCATTTCAATGCTATGTCAAAATAGCCCCTCACTCTGGGTAACTTTGACACCTACAATTTTTTTTTTAAAAAATACAAGAATATCATTTTTTTCCCATTTGAGCATTGGACTGTATTGCCAAAGGACTAATTGTACTACAGAGATAAAAAATATATATCAAATGTCGCAGAAACGCGTCGTAGGAACAAAAAAGCCTCAAAGCCCTGTCAAATTAACCCCGTTTGACGGTAGTTAACATTTAATAAAATTTCAATACAAACAATTTAATTAAAACAGTAATAGTAGGGGAGCCCAAGTGGGGATTTTGGGATTTACTCGAGCGCGTCAGATATTGCCAATGTATATAAGGGATATGTGTTAATATGTCGGTTTGGATGGTGGGGCTTGTGGGGCTTGGGGTAAAAATGCTCCCTTTTAAAATACAGACGATTCGGATGTAACGCGGTCTCGTGGCAACTTTTTAAAAATGCAAAAAAGATTTTATGCGATTGCCATTTTGAAATACTCGAGCGCGTCAGATTTTCATACAGACGGTTCAGCGTGAAATCCTGATCGTATTGATTCGTAATCTGACGATTATTTGGAGGATTTTTCTTAATGCAGCGTCTACAAACTTTTACAGCGTCTTACAAACTCACCCATCGTTTAAAAGGGAAACATCATATAACCTTTTTTTTTCTTCCTACCATCTAATCTTCAAAATCCAATAAGTCCCCACGACGCTCGAGTAACTCCACATTTTAGCATCGCGGGCTCCCCTACCATAAGAAAGTATCAAAAAGTTACGTTTGAGAAATTCGTTTAAAACTGTAAATGCCCTCTTAACGTCCCACAGGTGGACATATACGAAGGGGGTATCCCGATGACATATGAGCATTCAGGGGAACAGTGGGACTATCCCAACGCGTGGCCTCCCCTCCAGCACATGGTGATGGTGGGATTGGCCCACACTCGGCTACCGGACGCCGAAAGGCTCGCCAAAGAGCTGGCCACCAAGTGGGTCCGCTCCAACTACGAGGTCTGGAAGACCAAGACAGTCATGCTGGAAAAGGTGAACACTATTATACTCTAACTTTAATCGACTATAATACTAAATATAAATATATTTACACATTCCACACAGCACCATCTAGTTGCATACTAAGCAACTAATGCTTGTATTATGGATTACAGACAGTTGATATACTATATAGATTACTTTTTTTTGTAAATACATACATATTTTAAATACAAAACATCCATAACTCAGGTACAAAGGTAAAATGTTAACACATATACATTTGCCCCTAGCGGGATTCGAACCCGCGACCGTTTGGTTAACAGCTAGGGTCACTATCCACTAGACCAAACGTTAAAGTGAAAGCTTTTTTTTATAATAAAAATAAATTGTGTTTAGAAAATTCATTAGCAACAGTGACAAAAATTTTTTAATATTATCTCAAAAAATTAAAAAAATACAAGATGTCAAAGTTAGGGGTTTTTTTTTTATAATAAAAATAAATTGTGTTTAGAAAATTCATTAGCAATAGTGACAAAATTTTTTTAATATTATCTCAAAAAATTAAAAAATTACAAGATGTCAGTGAGCGTTCTTTTTTTATAATAAAAATAAATTGTGTTTAGAAAATTCATTAGCAATAGTGACAATTTTTTTTTAATATTATCTCAAAAAATTAAAAAATTACAAGATGTCAAAGTGAGCGTTCTTTTTTTATAATAAAAATAAATTGTGTTTAGAAAATTCATTAGCAATAGTGACAATTTTTTTTTAATATTATCTCAAAAAATTAAAAAATTACAAGATGTCAGTGAGCGTTTTTTTTTATAATAAAAATAAATTGTGTTTAGAAACCTCATTAGCAATAGTGACAAATTTTTTTAAATATAATCTCAAAAAATTAAAAAATTACAAGATGTCAAAGTGAGCGTTTTTTTTTTATAATAAAAATAAATTGTGTTTAGAAAATTCATTAGCAATAGTGACAAATTTTTTTTAATATTATCTCAAAAAATTAAAAAATTACAAGATGTCAAAGTGAGCGTTTTTTTTTTATAATAAAAATAAATTGTGTTTAGAAAATTCATTAGCAATAGTGACAATTTTTTTTTAATATTATCTCAAAAAATTAAAAAATTACAAGATGTCAAAGTGAGCGTTCTTTTTTTATAATAAAAATAAATTGTGTTTAGAAAATTCATTAGCAATAGTGACAATTTTTTTTTAATATTATCTCAAAAAATTAAAAAATTACAAGATGTCAAAGTGAGCGTTTTTTTTTATAATAAAAATAAATTGTGTTTAGAAAATTCATTAGCAATAGTGACAAATTTTTTTAAATATAATCTCAAAAAATTAAAAAATTACAAGATGTCAAAGTGAGCGTTTTTTTTTTATAATAAAAATAAATTGTGTTTAGAAAATTCATTAGCAATAGTGACAAATTTTTTTTAATATTATCTCAAAAAATTAAAAAATTACAAGATGTCAAAGTGAGCGTTTTTTTTTTATAATAAAAATAAATTGTGTTTAGAAAATTCATTAGCAATAGTGACAATTTTTTTTTAATATTATCTCAAAAAATTAAAAAATTACAAGATGTCAAAGTGAGCGTTCTTTTTTTATAATAAAAATAAATTGTGTTTAGAAAATTCATTAGCAATAGTGACAATTTTTTTTTAATATTATCTCAAAAAATTAAAAAATTACAAGATGTCAAAGTGAGCGTTTTTTTTTATAATAAAAATAAATTGTGTTTAGAAAATTCATTAGCAATAGTGACAAATTTTTTTAAATATAATCTCAAAAAATTAAAAAATTACAAGATGTCAAAGTGAGCGTTTTTTTTTTATAATAAAAATAAATTGTGTTTAGAAAATTCATTAGCAATAGTGACAAAATTCTTTTAATATTATCTCAAAAAATTAAAAAATTACAAGATGTCAAAGTGAGCGTTCTTTTTTTATAATAAAAATAAATTGTGTTTAGAAAATTCATTAGCAATAGTGACAATTTTTTTTTAATATTATCTCAAAAAATTAAAAAATTACAAGATGTCAAAGTGAGCGTTTTTTTTTATAATAAAAATAAATTGTGTTTAGAAAATTCATTAGCAATAGTGACAAATTTTTTTAAATATAATCTCAAAAAATTAAAAAATTACAAGATGTCAAAGTGAGCGTTTTTTTTTTATAATAAAAATAAATTGTGTTTAGAAAATTCATTAGCAATAGTGACAAATTTTTTTTAATATTATCTCAAAAAATTAAAAAATTACAAGATGTCAAAGTGAGCGTTTTTTTTTTATAATAAAAATAAATTGTGTTTAGAAAATTCATTAGCAACAGTGACAAAAAAATTTGAATATTATCTCAAAAAAAAAATACAAGCTGTCAAAGTGAGCGCTCAAAAATACGCGTGACGTCACGCATTGATATCCGCTGTCGCTGCGTAAAATATTACAACTGTGACAGCTTGTAACTCCGGCAACGTTTGGTATTTTAAATAATTCAAAAAGTGCTGTAGCTACTCAACATGTTTCAAGTTTTATGGGACAATGTAAATATTAAGATTACTTTTTATTTGTAGCAATAAATAAATAAATAACAATATAAAAAACCATTTTGAAGAAAACTTCCTCATTATCAAGGTCTATGTCAACTAATGGACGTCTATGGGCTGATAATTGTGATAATAAATAAAATGAATTCACTGATAACCTAAATTGAAGTCAAACAAACAGATGGCATTGAACGCCGTCTGTCCCTCTGTATGTATGTGCGCTTAAATCTTTTAAACTAAGCAACTAATTTTGATGCGGTTTTCACTATTGGAAAGGGCGTTAAACGAGGAAGGTTTTTACAGAAAAAAAATTAATAAAAAAAAAATAATTTTTAGTACGACGCGACCATATTCGGCGGCATAGGTGGCGGAGGGGAATACGAGTTGCAAACCGGTTTCGGTTGGACGAACGGCGTCATAATGGACCTTTTGAACATTTATGGAGGTATGTTCACCAAATCCCCCCCATTCTTGTTCACTCATTCACTCGTTCACGCTTTCATTCATTCATTGCAGCCTCTTTATCATTGTTCATCGGGACATCTTGCTTTATTTCTTAATATTTTCTTAACAAATGGGTATATATAAATATACTTTAGATAATTATCAAAATATTGTTGATCAGAATATTGGCTGTATCTAAAATATAAATTATTTTGCATTATACAGACTTATACAGTTATTAAATTAGGCCAACGCCTTACATTGTCTGAATTGTTTTGTCAAAAAAATAATAATGAAATAATATATAAATAATATATACACAGCACCATCTAGTTCCACTCTAAGCAACTATAGGCTTGTTGTATTATGGACACCAGACAATTTATATACTACATAGATTACTATTTTTTTGCGAATACATACATATTATAAATAAAAAACATCCATGACTCAGGTACAAAGGTAAAAACGTTAACAAATAAACATTCGCCCCTAGCGGGATTCGAACCCGCGACCGTTTGGTTAACAGCTAGACCAAACGTGTCGTCGTACTATGAGAAATAATCATATTTTTTTAAACATGAATCTATGAAAGTTTCATCTCTCACTCCTTACAATAATTATTATTAGAAAAAGAATATTGTTTGATGTCACTCACTACTAGCTGTGCCCTCGACTTCGTACGCTATGTAATTCGTTTTTTGAAAATCCCAAGGAACTTAATATTTATGCAGGATAAAAAGTATCCTATATGTTAATCCAGATAATATCCTACTATTTGTATGTGTCAAATTTCATCCAAATCTGTTCAGCTGTTTTTGCTTATTTAAGCAACAAACATTCAAAAATAGAAACTTTCGCATTATAACAATACTAGCTGGTGACCGCGACTTCGTCCGCGTTGAATAATAAAAAAAAATATGTGAACAATATAACGCTTGACCTCTTGTTGCCACAAAACTTTGCCAAGGTGTTACTATTTTATATTATTTTAGATGATCCCTCGGGAACAGTACTTTTTTTCTGGGTGAAAGGTACCCTATGTCCTTTCCTGTATTACCGATAACGTGTATGCAAAGTTTCATGATGATCGATTGAGTAGTTAAGGCGTGAAAAGGTAACAGACAGGCAAACAGAGTTACTTTCACATTTATAATATACAAGCTTGTGCCCGCGACTTCGTCCGCGTTGAACGATGAAAGGTACCCTATGTCCTTTCTGGTGTCTCAGACAACGTGTATGCAAAATTTCATGGTGATCGGTTGAGTAGTTAAGGCGTGAAAAGGTAACAGACAGGCAAACAGAGTTACTTTCACATTTATAATATACTAGCTTGTGCCCGCGACTTCGTCCGCGTTGAACGATGAAAGGTACCTTATCTCCTTTCTGGTGTTCCAGACAAAGTGTATGCAAAATTTCATGGTGATCGGTTGAGTAGTTAAGGCGTGAAAAGGTAACAGACAGGCAAACAGAGTTACTTTCACATTTATAATATACTAGCTTGTGTCCGCGACTTCGTCCGCGTTGAACGGTGAAAGGTACCCTATGTCCTTTCTGGTGTCTCAGACAACGTGTATGCAAAATTTCATGGTGATCGGTTCAGTAGTGTTTGCGTGAAAGAGTTACAAACATCCATACATCCAAACATACTTTTGCATTTATAATATTAGTACGGATTAGTATGGAAGCTCAAATACTCTTGACTCCTACAAGGCCCTTAACAATGTGTAATATTTTTCTTTGACATTATTTTATTTTGTTTTTGCTCGCTTTTTTCCATTCATCGCGGAAGTTGGCGACATAGGTACGTTATTCATCAATTTTTTTTTTGTGTTTGTGTATATAGTCAAATGTGTTATAAAGATATTAATTATATAAATATCTAACTAATCTAATATCTAAATAAAGATATTTATTATATACGAAACTTATTAAAACTAAAATCGATAAACTTTGTAATGTATCATTGCAAATTATTATAATTATTGACTAGTTTGCTAACATAAACATAGCTGTTGCACGCGACTTCGTCCGAGTCACTTTATGAGTTCTATGAGTAACATAGAATATAGCCTATGTTACTCACTGATAATATAGCTTTCTATAGGTGAAAGAATTTATAAAATCGGCCCAGTAGTTTTTGAGTTTATTCATTATAGAAACATACAAAAATACAAATTTTCTGTCTTTAAAATATCAGTTTAGTCGACAGCGACTTATTATTTTTTTAAAAAAAATAAGTCGCTGTCTGCTTCTATATGTTTCTCTGTTAACTTGTAAACCACACAGCGAATTTGGATACGGTTTTTAATAATGGATAGAGTGATAAACGAGGAATGATTGCATATATAATTTGCAAAAAAAAAAAATTACATCCATCAAAAAAAAAATTACAAAAAATAAATACCTAATTGGTTTTTCTTTATAATTTGTCTTATTTTAATGATAAATTGTATGAGAATTTTGAAAAAAAAAAAAACTTTCTCTTTTTTTACTCATAGTGTCACAAATGTCATAAAAAAAAATTCCATTATGACATATCATATCATGAAAACAAATATATATCATCAGCATAACCATAGCATATCTTCATTTAATTTTATTACTCTATACAATCATATTATTTTTAATAATATTTTTTTTTTCAGATTTTATTTTTTTATTTTTATGTATCTATGTGTAATAATATTATTTTTTTTTGGTGTTGCATGCTGTCGGTGGGCTCTCATAGATTAACTGTACGGGTTTTGATATTATAATTATATGTATTACATATTCGGGAAATTATATTAACAATAACATATACTCAGTTAGTTGCACGAATGCAATTTTGGAAATATATAAAAAAAAGAGTTTGCAGTATTTTTTTATTTAAACAGACCTTTAAAAAAAAAAACAAATTGAAAAGTTCTCATATTTATATTTCAAAAAAAATCTGTTTAAAATATAATTTTTATACTTAAAATTTTAATATTCAATACTAAATATTTTTTTTAAATTACTAATAAATATTCTTTGTGGAAAATTTCACAATAAAATTAATTACTTTTAGAAAAAAAAAAATACCCAATATTTTTTCACTACACATAAAAGTTTATTTTTCTCACTCAGCGAATTTTTTTTTTTAAATTCATAACGTTGAAAATTAAAAATTTTAATTCGCAGAAATGTGGAACTATTTTTTTTTATTATAGATGAATAATTACATTTTATTTATTTAATCACCAATATTTATTGGCTCTCTTATTAAAAAAGTGTATTATTTAAAATTTGTATTTTTTTTAATTATTAATAATAATATAATAATATATTTTTAATATTAGTAAATTGCACTTAATACTAGAGGGAAAGGATTGTCTTAACACATACAATATGCTCGTCAGCAGAAAGCAGGTTATTATAATAACTTAGAATAGTAAAAAGTATTAGCACTTGTTATTTAAAACAAAATTGAACTCTATTACCAAGGCTTAATAGTTGATTTCCCTTTACCAAATATACTCTCACAATAAATTAATGCCTTTTTTCTTTAATTTTAGGCCACAAAGGCCTTTGTCATCTAACTGCTTGACTTCTCGTGTTGCTATAACAGTACACTTTTTCCGGATGAAAGATACCCTATGTCCTTTCCTGTATCCCTCGCAACGTGTATGCAAAATTTCATGATGATCAGTTGAGTAGTAAACGCGTGAAAAGGTAACAGACAGACAGTTACTTTCACATTTATAAAATTAGTATGAATTATACCACGAGTTTCGTCGTAGAGGATTTTTTTTTCTCTTTTCTAAATTTAGTCAAAGTAAACTTACATTAAGAGTCACCTTTAAACCATAATTCACTGAAAATTTATTTTCGCTATTATAGTAGCGCCCTCTGTCGACGAGCAAATTTTATGTGAGTCGTATATAGCTTATTGGTGTTAATGCTTTGTGATTTAGAATAAATATTTTCACTTGGTTAGAATCGTGATTCTTCTGCTTGCCCGCAAGTAGTTTTGCTAGTATAATCATTTAGTTTGCTTTTCAATATGTTTCGCTATATTGTTACAAAATTGGTATCATAAAAATTTTGATATGTTAATATTTTTATGTTTTTTTAGCGACAAAAAAAAATCGAATATTAGCCTTTACAAAAATTATGTCTATATTTGTTTACGTGAACAAAATCATATAAAATATAAGTGAATAAAAAAACACTAACTTAATTCATTTTGCATTTAAACTTAGCATTTAAATTAACTAAAATTAATGTATTGTTTTTAAAAATTGTATTTTAATTAAAATAACATTATTTATATTTAAATGTTTTAATCTTACAGAAAATACTCTTACACAGAAAAAGCAAAAATAACTCCATTGGCCACGTTACCAATTTACATAAATTTATTATATTTCTTTTGAACTTTCAAATGTCACCTGACATATTTTATTCAAATTAATAATTTCAATACACAAAGACATTAACTTTCAAATATATCTTATAGAGTAAAAAAAAAAAAAAAAACAATTATTTACTACTTTATTATTTAATATAACTTTCAAACTTATTGAGTGAATAATTACCTAAGTGTACTAGAAATCTTTTAAAAATGTGTGTTCGAAATTAATGAATGTGTCGAATAGAACCAAAGCCCGTTAGGTGCGTAGAGACGCCCGCCGGTTCTGACCGGTGGTTGTTTCACAGAGACGTTGTCGGCAGCGGACGCGTTCGGCACTGGACCGGTCGACGCGGACTCGGGCGCCGTGTACGGGGCACAGGTCGGCGCTGGCGGAGTAGCGACGGCGCTTCTGGTGGTCATTGCGTCCGTGGCGGCCGGAGCCCTTGGGTGAGGTATGTATCGCTGTTACCACTTACATTCTGTACACTTGCCATGAGTTTACAATGACCGCACTCGCTAGCGAGAACGTAAAGCATTTTTATGGAAATCTGTCAAACGTCATTGTTTACTAAGGAAGGCTTTGGTCAAAAGTCAATAATAATTATAAAAACCGATTTTTTGTGAACTACAAATGGAGATCCATTTGTAGTTTGACAGGCTACTGACATTATCGCCCATTAAATTAGAGCATAAAAAACAAGTTATAATAAATAACAGCATTGATCTTTGGCTGGAATCCTAACTAATATTATAAAGGCGAAAGTGAGTTTTATTGTTGGTTTGTTACTCTTTCACTCCTTAACTACTCAATCGATCATCATGAAATTTTGCATACACGTTATCAGATATATAAAAATTTGGACGTAGGATACTTTATTTTCAGAAATGGAGTACTGTACTCGAGGGATCATTAAAATTTAAATATAAAAATAAAAAATGAACGTCTGACAAAAATGTTGATTGAATTAAATGTTTTAAACCTTAATTCAATCAATATAAAGAGATTATTATAAAGAGAGAAGATTTGTATTTTTGTATGTTTGTAATGAATAAACTCAAAAACTACTGGGCCGATTTTAAAAATTCTTTTACCTCGACTAAGACGAAGGACTTCCACGTAAACGAAGTCGCGTGCAAAAGCTAGTCTCATATTAAATTATATTTGTTTTCTATTGTTCCAGATATCAATTTAATTTGGATAACGCTGTTAAGACATTTTATCTCGCGGCCCATAAAGTAAGAATATTCCATTTATTTTATAACTTAGCTATTTAATATTATTTATCTGATGTGTTTTACTGTTTTATAATATACAATATAATAATATTATTATTTTGCCTCTTTCTTTATAATTTTTTTTTTTAAATTGTTTTATAAAGAAATTGGTCATTATTTTTAAGCTATGTTCAGATTGAATCATTGTATATATATTTTTTCTGAATTTTATTCAATTTCTTAATCTTTATGTTTCTCTTGTTTTAGTATAATTAGTGCATTTTATTTTGTAGCAATAATATATCTGAATATAGATTTTGTTTGTTAGTTTTATGCCTATTTTAGTCTTAAACGGTGTTTTAGTTGTTGCAATTAATGATCACGTGTGACTATGGGCCTCTTTCACCAACTAATTCAAATTCAAAAACAAATTCAAAACATTTTTCAAATTCAAAACATTTTTATTCGAAATAAGATTTACAAAATCGCTTTTCGACGTCAAAACTACAAGTAATGTGTTGATTAATTACTTTTAGAAATAATTTTATGTTTTATTAAATTATGCACTCGGTTTACTGCATCATTCGATAGGCGAATTTTTTTATTATTATTTTCTTTTTAATGTTTGGGACTTTTACTGTACAAACAAAGGTTCATAATTCTCGGTGACCGGTGACTTTAAATGGCGGTTAGCCTACTTGACACTTTAGTCAGAGATGGTGAAAGAGGCCCTATATGTGATAATAATATTTGGAATAGAAATTTTGCAAATAACGCCATCTTTTGACTAAGCTAAACATGCCATAATTTGAACAATGTGAAACCAACCTTATGTTTACTGAAACAAAGTATATTTTATATATATAAAAATCTCATGTCACGATATGTATGTTCGGAATAAACTCCGAAACTACTGAACCGATTTTGATCAAATTTCGTAATTATCTGTAATTTGTTCGAATTTAAAAGATAGGTTAGTTTTTATTTTGATTATATTGCAAATTACATATATTTTTTTAGTATAGAACAAAGGATGTATAGTTCCACAAGTTTCTAACAGATGGCGGTGTAATTTACATTTCAAATATTTTTTGTTAATTATGTTGGGTAGTAGATTGTTGGGCATAGATGGCGTTTTAATAGGGTAATTTTTTTTTTTAGATCGAGCAAGAAAACGTTTGCTGTGTCCGCTAGTTTTTTTTATAAATTTTAAAATTGAATGTTTTCAATTTTTAATAGTTCACAATTGTTTAGTGATAATAAATCTTTGCTTTCTTTCTTAGGTTAAAAAAATATATTACAAAATACACCACAACCGAGCGTCACACGAATTCAATAATTGCAACAAAACAAATTGTTATTAAAAAAAAAAAAAAAAATTGTGAATCAGCTGCATGTGTACTTTATATAAGTATTAATTTTTGTGTAGTCACTATTTGGCGTTCGAAAAAAAAATTGTAAAAAAAAAAAATTATAGATTACATCGCCTTTAATAATATTCATTTAAATTTTTAATTATTTATTAATTATAATTATTATTAATTTATTTCGTAAGACGTTAAACAGTGACCAGATTATTGTGATGTTTATATAGGTTATATGAATAACAAGTATTTAATTAATATACATGGTTGTATTTATTTTTTTAATTAATATAATATAATTAATATTAGTGCATTTACGCATGTTACGTGTAAATTTATTTACAGGGAACAGTTGGTGGGTATTAAAATAATATATACTTAATAAAAAAATAATCTACATTCATTTATATTGATTTAAGATTTTGCGTGTATTTGAAAAAAAAAATCAATTTTTTTTTTAATATATCGATAAAATTACTTAGGTACTATACTTTAGTATAATAGAAAAATATATAGACGCCCTCGAAGGAAACTAATGCCATAAAAATTGTGTTTATTTTTAACTAGCGACCCGCCCCCAGCTTCGCACGCATGCAATGTTTTTCTGCAAATTATGTACAAAAAACCTACTTCGTTTATGGCTCTTTCTATTAGTGAAAACTATTTTGACCCTTGGGTCTATTCAAATAATATTAATTCAGATATACTGTTGGTACTCGTAGTTGGTAGTAATATGGTACTATTGGTAACAGTTATCTTTAATACATATGATGACTATTGGTATTATTATAATTTATATAGACTTGATCCTGACGTAGCAGCAATAGGAAACGCATCTGAAGCTAATATAAATAAATTAAAAAAAACACTGTCAAAGGCTGTTGAAGACGAAAGACGCGAAAAAGTCGTCAGTATCAGTGCCACCTCGAACATTCCCGATACACTAAAGTATCAAAACAGAACAATATCAAACAGTGGCTTTATTTTATAATATACTAGCGACCCGCACCCAGCATCGCCCGGGATGCAATTTTTTAAATACACAAACCTTTCTCGTTTATCCCTCTTTCCATTAGATAAAACCGTATCAAAATCCGTTGGGTGGTAGATAGTGAAGTAGTTAACGGAGAAACAGAGGTTCGTTCGCATAAAGTAAGGACATAATGTGACAGCTTCATCGACTTGGTTGCAAAATGTTGTTTTTTTTTTTTTTTTTTTTTTTATTAGGCGACAGTACTTCATTTTATAAACTTACTAGCTGTCCCGCTACCGGCTTCGCCCGGGGTGCATATTTTTTTCGTAAAAACTTGCCCAGATTGTCCCTCTATCCATTGGTGAAAATCGCATGAAAATCGGTGCAGTAGTTTTTCAGTTTATCGTCAACAGACAGACAGACAGACAGACAGACGCGGCAGAGGACTTTGTTTTATAATTTGTAAGGATTTAGGTTTTATTATAATATAATCCTTCCGTAAAAACATATGGTGAAAACCGTATCAAAATGCGTTACGGGGTTTTTTGGACGAGTTAGCGGATAGACAGACATTCAGACGTGGAAAGCGACTTTAATTTATACAATGAAAGAATTTCAAAAAATTCAATTGAGATTTTTAAAAATTTTCCATTTTCCAATTTTTTCAATGTTTCCAATTTTTTCAATTTTTTCAATTGAGAATTGAAGAAAGATTATTGAAAGATTTTAGTGACATATTTCTGCTGAAGCGAAATAACTTAAATATGACCTCGAGGTTATATCTAAGACTTAGAGCCTTATTTTTACGCCGAGTTGAGTAGAAATTTGAAAATTGCGTTGCTTTCTTTAAAAAAAAAATTCGAGTCTGAACTACAAAACCAGGTTTTAAAAAAAAATTTTTAATATTCCACATTCTTCACACATTCCACACAGTTCTAGTTCTATTGTGGTGTTCCACACACACACACACACACACACACACACACACACACACACACACAAACACATCATCTAGTTCCACACTAAGCAACTAATGCTTGTATTATGGATACCAGACAATTTATATACTACATAGATTACTTTTTTTTGTAAATACATATATATTATAAATACAAAACATCAATGACTCAGGTACAAAGGTAAAAACGTTAACACATAAAAATTTGCCCCTAGTGGGATTCGAACCCGCGACCGTTTGGTTAACAACCACTATCACTAGAACAAACGTGTCGTCAAAGAAGACAAATCATAAAACACGATTCCTTACAACGTTCCTAAGCATCTGTCTCGACAATTTAATATAATGACAGTTCCGCAGAGACTCGGAATATAAATTCGCTTGTCCGGTGTTGTTCCGGCGTTCACGACTGCGCCACAGTTATATAAAACATGCCACACTATTGAATAATTGCACTGACCGACCACTAGTTGGTACATCCTGATCTTGGAAGATATTTTTAGACCAAATAAATCTCGCGTGGACGTGATTTTTTTTAACACAATACAAGCTGGTGCCAGCGAATTCGTCCGCGTTGAAAAATAGTAGAGTTATACATTTTAAAAAAAAAGGCATTCGTCAGAGATTTATACTCGTATTTTACTGGCATTTTTCTAAGATCTCAAGTATATTAAAAGTTAAAATTTTTCTTATTTTATATTTCGCAGTATTCAAACTATCTGCGTTCCTTATTTCATCAAAATCGATTCAGTATTTCAACCGTTAAAATGAGAGACAGCAAGACACTATTACGTTACTTTCTTCATTTAGGGACAATAGACATTCTGAGACACTAGACATTCTGAGACACTAGACATTTTGAGTCACTGGACATTCTGAGACTAGACTAGACTAGAACTGAGACTTCTTTTAGACGTTAACGCGTCTTTAAATTTCATTCCATAGTTTTTAATTAACAAATAGTTAAAATTTACATTATTTAAAAAAAAATTCTCAGATTTTATTTATGTTGGACCAACACTACCTTTGTAATGTATCCTTATCAACATCAATTCCAGTAAGTGGTGTATTATCGCATTACAAATATTTAATTGCACAGATAGGAAGGACTCAGATTCTTGGTTAATATCACAAGTAAGCTTTAAAACAATCACACCAAGATATGTATATATATGTATATATAATGTCTTTTAATACGCCGCAATTCGGGCACAAGGTCGAGAGAACGTAAAATCCATTAAACACTGGTTTAAATCGTTAAAATTGTATAAAAATTGTATTGTTAATGAATAAAAATGTAATCGCTACAATGAAATTATTAATTAAATATGGATTTTGGCTGAACATTAGTACTATATTATTATATTTACATAGTTATTCAGGACGATGGTATTATATTTCATCTTTATTGAACTACTATATTTTTTACGCTCTTTAAGGTATGATTCAGAATCTACATTTCCATACTATATATACTAATTTATTACTATTTACTATATATACTATATCCATACTATCCATACTTACTAATTTTATAAATGTGAAAGTATCTGTCTTTCTGTCTGTTACCTTTTCACGCCTTGACTACTAGACCGATCATCATAAAATTATGCATACACGTTGTCAGAGATACAGGAAAGGACATAGGGTACTTTTCATCCAGAAAAAAAGTACTGTTCCCGTGGGATCATCTAAAATAAAAATAAAAACCAAAAGTTTAATAGCAATAAAGATGTCAGGCGTTATATTGCTTATATATTTTTCTAGTTTATATATATATATTTCTTAATATTGGTTAAGTTTCCGAAGATATTGCTTAGGCGTACAACGTAAAAAAATAAATAATCCGGGGAAAAAAAAACAACACTTTTTTTAAAAAATTTTTTAACAATCACCAAATAAATGAATACGGAATGAGTAGATGCCCACAGAAATTGAATGCTGTGTTTTATCTTTAATTAGTAGCAATCATCGCACAGTCCAAGGTCGATCTCGATACCGCACATCCTAGCATTATAGTCACAATGACATAGTGTATTCAATTGACGTATGGTCCAAGTTACACGAGAACGCGTTGCGGTTGCATAAGCTGAAATACTAACATCGCATGTATTTTTGAAGCTGCATATGAAAATACGAACTAATTTTAATTGTGATCCATATCAAAATAATATAATAATAATATTATAAATGCGAAAGTTAGTTCATTTGTTTGTTTGTTACGCTTTAACGTTTTAGCTACTTTGAAATTTTGAATCAAATTTGTCAGAGATACAGATCTTTTCAACCACAAAATATGTACTGTTCCCGAGGGATCAGATAAAAATTAAAATTAAAAAAATTCTACGTCCGCTTAAAATAAATAAAAAACAGTGATATAAAGAAATAATTTACATATCTGTATATATTTTTTAATATCGATTAAATTTTACAATATAAAAGTTTGATGACATATTATACTTACATATACTCTTATCTGTCGAATCTTTATATCCTGTTTTTTGTAAAAGAAAAAAATTAGTCGCGCTTCATCCCGCTCGCCTCTTATCAATTATGCCTTGAAAAAAAAAAACTCATAACCTTGCTTATTACTGTTGGCTTATCTTGAAATTTGCCCTTTTTACATGACACAATTCCTATTATTTAGAGTTGACACCGTAACGAGCCCGCATTAACTATACAACCTGTCACAAACCTGTCAATTCGGTAGACACAGGCTTGAATTGCGCTCTTGATATCAACTTGAATTGAAGCCACAAAGAGACCTTTTCCAACTAGTGTGAGATAATCACATGCAAAAATGCAAGATGAGGTTGAAAGTGCTACAGAAAATATATAAAAAAAATGGTTTGCTAGTGTTTGTAGGCAACGGTAACCTACCATCAAGTTGCCTGCCGTCCTTACTAAAAAAATAGATCGTTTTATACAAGCGACCCGCTCCCGGCTTCGCACAGGTGCCATTTTTTTTCTGCTAGTTATAGTATATATATTATATAAAAACTTTCCTCGTTTAACTCTCTCTCCATTAGTGATGACCGCATGAAAATCAGTTCAGTAGTTTTTGAGATTATCGTGAACAGACATACAGACAGACGCGGCAGGGGACTTTGTTAAGAAGAATTAAATATGTGTAGATATAAGAAGTGATACGAGTAATACTACAAATTTACGTTGTTCAATAAATTGTTCAAAGATTTTTATTTTGAGAAAATATATTTAATACCTTGACGTATTTTTATCTCGTACAGAAGAGTACCGTGAAACAAATAGCATTTATGCTGTTGTTTTTTACGTGTGAGTGAATTATTAATTCTATTCTGTGATTTTGAAATATAACCATAAATAATAAATGGCATATATCATCTCCTTTTAGTAAAATTGTATGTCTGTCTACTACATTATAACGTAGAAAGTTCAATTATCAGTCGCCAACGCTCGTTAATCAACTTGTGCCAAATACAAACCATATTTCTTGGTCCTATTACAGTTTTATATTTCAATTCAAATTAGCGTTCCAGTGATAATTAAATTAAATACTTAAAAAGTCGTTAAATTATATATTTGAAAATTATATATTTTTAAATTGAAAGTCACCCATTCTATATGTATTGATAGAAACGTGACTTTTTGTTGCGATTGTTCAACATATAAATAGACTGTGACGTCGAATGACGTCAATCAGGAAGCTGTACCTCTTTATAAAGCCGCATGCATTTACTCTGCACATAATATGAATTCTAAATGCATTTCAACATTTATATTTATTTCCTGTGCTAACGAGGCTGCAGATGATGATTTTGTGAGGTGATGCGCTCATCCAACCAACTTGTATAGTTACTCTTTTACCATTTATGTTATACTAAGCTGGTGCCTGCGATTTAGTCCGCGTTGAACGATGAAAGGTACCCTATGTCCTTTCCGGTGTCCCAGACAACGTGTATGCAAAATTTCATCGTGATCGGTTCAGTAGTTTTTGCGTGAAAGAGTTACAAACATCCAAACATACTTTCGCATTTATAATATTAGTATGGATTTATAATTCTTGGGAACAGTACTTTTTTCTGGATGAAAGGTATGTCCTTGCTTGTATTCCTGGCGTGTATGCAAAATTTTATTATGATCGGTTGAGTAGTTAAGGCGGGAAAAGGTAACAAACAGACAGAGTTACATTCACATTTATAATATTAACATGGAACTAGCGACTCGCTCCCGGCTTCGATATAATTATAATAAAAACTTCCTCGTTTAACGCTATTTCCATTATGAAAGAACCTTGTAATTCATATATTTGAAAATCTCACAGGAACCTAAATTTTTTTCAAGATAAAAAGTATCCTATATGTTAATCCAGGTAATAAACTACCTGTGTGCCAAGTTTCATCAAAATCCGTTCAGCTGTTTTTACGTGATCAATTAAAAAACGTCCAAACATTCATTTATAATATTACTAGCTGTTGCACGCGATTTCGCCCGCGTAACTTTATAAACCATAAGCGTATGTTAGTCGCGGATAATATAGCTTTCTATATGTGAAAGAATTTTCAAAATCGGTCCACTAGTTTTTGAGTTTATTCAATATTACAACATACAAAAATACAATGTATAATTTGGGATGCGTTATTCTGATTTATGCACTTCATTACTGTAAAGCTTCATCAAAATACGCTCAGCTGTTTTTTTTTTTTTTTTTTTTTTGCGAAAGCGTAACAGACAGACATCCAATCTAGCATAAACAGTTAAGTACATACTTACTTTCAAATGCTTTTTGTATGAAATTTTAACTTGTAGTCGGCGATGCCTCATGACGTATCCTAGTATTTTATTGTCTATTAAAATAATTTAAAATAAAACACAGAACCACAACATAGTTTATTTAAAAAAAGAACGTGACACAGTGATAACGTTTCTTTCAATGTTTATAAGATACACAGTTTATACACAGAGAGACACATATTGTAGTTATATAATTACTTAATAAAAATATTACTTAATAACTAATTATTTTAGTATCTATATAACACCGGCTTAGCAGATATGCAGTTTTTTTTCCTGCAAATTATATACACAATCCTTCATTTATCGCCCTTTCCATTAGTGAAAACCCTATCGAAAGCGGATTAATTAGAAAAAGTTATCGGTAAAACAGGCGGACAGCTATCTTATTATTAATATAATATGTATACCTTGATATAGATGGCGTCAAAACAAATGCCATAACTTATTAGTAATCTTATCATATAATAAAAGTATGTACGTTTCCACGTCTCTTTAACTATAAAAAAAATTAATAATTTATTAAAATCATATATTACAATATGCAAAAGTTTAAATAATTAATCTAAAATAATCTATACTTATAAAATCGTCTGTCTATCAAAAGAACAAAAGAAAACATTTTTGAAAATTTCAACTCCGCGCAAAGCCGGGGTCGGGTCGCCAGTTACAGTATATATTTTCTACGAACAACAATTTTTTTGGTATGTCCAACTATGGGAAATGTTTTTCTCTGAACATTTTCTCCGAGCCTAACAGCACTTCCTTATTTTCTTACATTTATTCCTCATTGAAACAAACAGCAAATTTTCTTCACAACAAGCATTTACCTGAACGATTTTTCTTTATAAATGTACGTTCCATATAAATCGAAAACTCAGCATTTCCTTATTTATTTATTTTTCACTTCACTTAATTTAAAATGGCACTAAATAAAATTAATTTCCGGATTAAATAATTCAATTGATATAAAAGATTGTTTTTCGGTGTAACTTGTTTTTGTCGCGAACAGAACAATATTTTTTGTTTACACAGTTGAACACCAGTACACTCTGTGCAGTATTTTACACAACTAAACAGCAGAGAGAACATACATTCTCTAGACAACAGTTGCGTACGCGCAGGCTGTATGTGATTCAATTATTTCGACTTTGCGTTCATATACAGGCTGATGTTTTTCGACGTGAATAAAGTCTTTAAATTGGCTTCCATAGTGGGAATTAATTAATAAGAGTGATGCTTTTTAGATTTGCACACCTCTTGTCGGTTGAATATATTGGACATTATCTATTAAAATTTACAACAATAAAATTACTTCAACAAATAAATTACTTTGAATGTGATAACAAAATCGAGGGATAGAGTTTGATGTTGTAGATACATATCTATCATGTACATCTGAAATTTAATTATATTATATAACACGATAGGTAAAATATTAAAGATATTTTTTGGTGTATATACTTATATGGTATATTCGAATTGGTTGGATGTATAAATATAATACGCTCAAAGAAAATGTTACACATATTCACGTAAAACACTCGGCCGTGTCCGCAACACAGCCACACCCATTTTTTTTTATTTATTTTTTTATTTTCTTTATATTTTGTGGTAACTTATAGTGCTATCGCTTTTTGCTGGTCTTATTTCGTTTAGTTCTTCTTAAATACGCAAGCGAGCTTATCCTGTTTTCATTATAGTTTAAACAATTTCATCAGTGAAATAATCATTAAGTGTTCTATATATATAGATGTTTGTACATTGAAATTATTCCCTTAGATTTTGTTGATCAAATATAAAGAATTAGTAAAAAATGTACCTATATAGGATAAAGGATATTGTCTTGGTAAATTAATTAAAAAATTAAATGAGTCGAAATAACAACAAAATTTCAAATTACATTTTTGCTAAGAATATAACTCCTTTTTATTTTATTAATTTAATAAAATTGAATAGTTAATTTGAATAAGGCTAAAAATAATTAATTTAATAAAATTAAACACCCCGTATGTCAAATTAATGTAGTGTTTATTTTTTCTAAGCAATTTTTCACATCGTAATAAAACGTTTAGTTATTTTTTGCGATTTCATTTTGTAATTAAGGCTTTTGCTGTTTGAATTATTCACAACGATGTGGTCCGTATTCGTAGCGTATTAAGATACACTTTTGCTTGGCGTTTATTAACATTCCAAATTAAGAATTGTATGCCATGAAAAAAAAATTTGACATTTGATAGATTGTTGGTTTTTTACCACTCGTTTGTGTATTAAAATTAGGTCATAGTTTTCTTTTTTTATTTACTCAGAGCCATTTTTTTATACCTACTCTACTATTAGCGGAACTAACTTTTTCTTTTCTGTTATTTGTTTTTTTTTTTAAGTCTTAACGGACTTGGCAGAAAAGCGTTATTTTCGTCGCCTAATTTGACATGCAACACCTGTGGCGTTGCTTGTGTTATAAGCGACTATAGCCACTAAGTGGACCGTCAGCCTGTCTGTCGACCTTGACATTAAAAGTACTACTTATCCGCAGTTTCGCCTGCCTGGAAAACTGAACGAACGCATACGCATCTCCATACGAAACTAGTGTTTTCTATAGACAAAAGCCGAATTGAGCTGAATAAATGTAGTCACTCCCTGAGGATAAAGAAAAGAAAGATAAAGACCAGAATGCTGGCTCTTACTTTGCCCAAAAGATAAGCATATGCATCCAACGGGGCAATGCCGCCTTAGATTTAAATTATTTATAAGTATTTTTTGAAAATAATCAGTTAGTTTTTAAGTTTTGTATATATTAATTTGTATATAATTTATATTTATAACTTTTCTCTTTATAATATTAGTATAGAAGTATAGATTCATTGTGTACATATTAATTTTAACATTTATATCAAATAACATTACTAAAATAATTAAATAGTAATATAGTAGTTTTTTAATTTTTTTTTTATTAGATTTTCTTATAATGGAGCGAGCTCACCCAGAAAATGCTTATTCACTCGAACTTTGATAACATTTGGGTTCGTATGAGCTCGGAATTCCAAACCTTGGCAGTGCGCATTATAAGTGATATTTTAATTGAACATTTTATTGAATATTTTGTTGAACAATTTATTAACAATAATATTATGTATACATACTTACCTAACATTATATCGTGAAAGTGAAGTCATAAAGCAAACATTTTTTTTTTTTTGATGCAAAAGCGGCAAATATAACATGATCTTCTGTTTACCCTGACATTACGTGTGGCACATGTACTTGAGATTAATTAACCAAAGGTGTTCTAGAATCAGTGATAAACAAGTGACTTTTATGGCGTCCATCTGTGAACATCTGTGTCATTAATACAAGCGAAATATTCCATGGCTCATTTAGGATTAGTTTTATCGCGTTTATTTAAGGTTAAACATACGTTTTTGGTATTTTTGTGTTTAGGAATCTGAAAAGGTGATCTCAGAGCACTTTCGTCTTCGTCGCCTTCTTAAACTTATTATATCTTAACTTATTATGTATTATCTTTCTTATTATATTATATTATTATACATAGTATAAGAAAAAGTCGCTTTCCGCGTATATCTGTCTGTCTGTAAATATACGCTATAACTTCTTCTAATCCCCGCAACGGATTTTGATACGAATTTCACTAGATAATTTTTCACGGAAGGTTTATATTATAACAAAACCTAATTAAGTTTTTATGTAAGTGAAAAAAATAATTAATATTTTGCAACCAATCTAAACATTAAAGAAAACATAAAAATTATGTATATACGATGGCATACCTTTATCTGTAACCATTTCATTCTAAAACTGCCCACGTCTGTGTGTTTCTCCGCTAACTTATTCTTGTTCTAAACTTTGCAACGGATTTTGATACGGTTTTCACTAATGAAAAGAGCGAAACCTAGAAGGTTTTTATATGCAAGTAGCTTGCAGAAAAAATGCATCCGTGCAAAGCTGCATGCGGGCCGCCAGTCTACCTACTTCCGTACTAATATTATAAATGCGAAAGTATGTTTAGATGTATGAATGTTTGTAACTCTTTCACGCAAAAACTAATGAACCGATCACCATGAAATTTTGCATACACGTTGTCTGGAACACTAGAAAGGACATTGGGTACCTTTCATCGTTCAACGCGAACGAAGTCGCGGGCACAAGCTAGTTTATTATAAAGACAGAAGTTTTGAAATTTTTGTATGTTTGTAATAAATAAAACTCAAAAACTAGTGGACCGATTTTGAAAATTATTTAACCTATAGAAAGCTACATTATCAACGAGTAACATATGCAATGTTCTATAAACTTACGCGGACGATGTCGCGCGCAACAGCTAGTATATTAAAAAATAACGTATTTGTCCGCTACTTTTTTGTCTAAAAATTGTAAAACTATTCTATTTCAGCTTTGTTTGTAACGAATCATTATCTTGCGTTTGCACAGCGTGTCAACATGCCTTAACATTGTAGATACCTGTGTTAATATGTATTGTAATGATTTCACGTTTGTTGTTGCGATAAAAAATTCCATTGTTATCTTAGGACTGTTTTATTGTTTAAGTTCGCTTTATGGGCCGCTATATTTATGTTCGTACTTAACTTAATTGTATGTTTTTATTTAAAAAAAAAAACACTATTTTCTCCATGTATTACTTTTCTAAGGTTGAGTGGTTTTTTTTTTTAAACTTTCGATCGAGTGTAACAAAAAAGTTACATTCGATTTTATCTATGTATTACTTCCCTAATAGTTCCGTGGTTGAGTGGTTAAGATGATAACTTTAACGCTCTGTCTTGGATTCGATTGCCAATAGGGCCAACTTTGGAAATGAATTTTCAAAGTTGACTCTGGTTTAAATCTGTCTAGTAGTGTCTAGTATATAGTTACCCTATTCCTTCCTAATACCTCATACTTAATCTAGTGGCGCTGCTTATGTTATAAGCGACATTGGTCACCTTACCATCAAGTGTAACGTCAGCCTGTCTGTCAAGTTTAACATTAAAAAAAATATAATTTTCTCTTTACAGACTCATGGTCTACAGGAAACGTCGGGAGCATAACATGAGTGTTTTCTATCCCGGCGAAGATCTCAAGTTGTTAAGGAAACCGTACACCGAATTGAGAAGTATGAACGGAGCGTCCACGTCGAGAATGCGGTGAATTCCCCTACTATCGGTTCTCCGATACGTACGAGTGAGAATTTACCGAGTTAGGTTCGAATAAATAAATTACATATTCAGAATGAAATTGCGATGAATTTATAATGTTAATCTGTATGTTTAATATGAATTAATAATTCGAATCGAACATGATAAATTTAAAAAAAAAACTAAGATTTTACCTTTTATATCAGTTTAGGTAACAAATCGAGATACACCGATTATGGCTCACATTGTAAACAATTAGATTAATATAATAAGCATTATTATGTTGTTTATTTGTGCTTTAATATCTCAGTCTGCTAAACGTCACTCATACTAAATATTTTTTAAATGTATGTAAAAACCAACGTGACCTTCAGACACTTGAAGCCCCGTTTGATGAGACTGATGAACGAACATCGTTCATCTTATTCGTAAAGTCCAAACATCGATGATAAAATGCAAGAAAAAATTTAATAGTTTTACTTTTTAACAATTTTATCTATTTTTCAAATAAATTAATAAAATAAGTCTGTCAAGTCGTTTATCACGTCTAGTTAAGTTTACATATAAATTTTCTTATTAATATTAATTCCCGCAACATTCTGGCGAGCCAGTTTTCGGCCAAAATTTATTACCTTGGCATATTTATAAAAAAATATAATTTACCTTAAATAACTTTGTTTACAATAAATAAATATGTAATTTTTTTCATATTTACTATAATCTTGTAAATATAATATTTTAAAGTCAATTATGATTTCAATATTAAAACAGACGGTTTTATTTTGTAAAAAAAACTGGCAATCAACTGAACTCCGTCAATGGTGAAAGTCAAATGAATTTCGGTGCATCTCTTTTTGACAAATGCTTCATTGAAATTTTATTTTAAAAAAAGTATTTTTCATGAAAATCCCATTTCACATTTAAAAATCAAAGTCGTAACTTTATCACTAAAAATTCGCAAAATTGTATTTTTTAAAACAAATGGTAGGGCCTCAATGTCCAGTTATTATATAATAATTAATTAATCAATCCAAAGTATTATGATATAATAATTAATTATCAATAATTTAGCCATGAATTGATTTTGTTTATGTCTTTGGGTAGTAACTAGAGAAATGGCGTTTGTATGATACCAGGTCTACACGTGCTGTGAATGAGTTTTAGTTTTATGTCTAATGTCTAAAGAAATAAGAGTCAGTATCGCTTGTAAAGTAGCATTAGCCTGTATACTCTTTTTATTTTTTATCATGTTTGAGCAAACATTTGAAGCAACGTTGGACCAATTCTGCGTACCAACGATAACAATTGTCAAATGTTTGCCAAACGTTAAGCTGTCTAAACATAATATATGTTTAGATGAGAAGTACTGGAAAGCTCAATTTTGTTTCTAGAAGCAATATGTCGTATACTTTCTGTTTAGAAAAGAAAAATGGCGTTTTGAAATCACGTTTTTTTTTATTTTTTGGTAGATTAAACCAAAACATTTCGAAAAATGTATAATAAATATAAAAAATAATAATTATAGATTTTTAGGTATTTTTTTTTTGTTAGACTTTTTTTGACTGTTATGTGAAAATTGTTTTACTGACCGATTCAGTAAGAAAACGTTTGAACATTTACTTTCTAGTGACGTCAATTGATGAAATGAATCAATAGTCTAAAATTACGAAACTAATCTATTAAAAAAAAATTAACTTCAAAATATATAATACTTATTATATTTTTTGTTGAAAATATTCAAATAAAATATTTTATTTTTATTAGTACCCCGAAACAATTATGAATTTATATGATCTTTATTATCAATTTACAATTATTTATTTATTTTTAGAGATAAATTTTAAAATATTTATTGATTTTTAGAACATTTATGACGAAACTAATCTAGGCTTTTTGACGAAACGACGATGAATGTAAAAAAAAAACTTCAAATACAAATATTATATTTTTTGTTGAAAATATTTCTATTTTTAATAATAACTTGTAACTGTTTTGAATTTATGGTATTCCATAAAGATAGGAAATATAATTTATTTTTTTAATTGTTTTTGCAGTTATCAATTTTTAAATTAATTTTTTTTTTTACTAAACTAGTTAAATATATATTTTCTTTGCTTACAATTTTGATTTAAGTAATTTAGATAAAAAAAAAATTCAACATATTTTTTACTTACATAATATGAATCAATGGAATTTCTAAAATTAAACCCCATTAATGAGATCTCTTAGCTTTTTTTTTATTTTATTTTTTCTATCTATTTAAAGACAGTGACAAGAACTTTCTATTCTTTGTGGTTTTATTTACATTTTTCTCAATTATCATGACATTATATTTATTAAAATAATATTTTGTGCTGTGACTATTTAATAATTCATTTTATCTCTGATAATTTTTTACGAGTTTTTCCTCATTTTTGAGGTAGTTATTTTCTTTGTAACGAAATTCGTTTAAAATACTAATTTATTTAACATTAAACTATCGCATAAATAAAAAATAAGCAATATATATATTGTTTTTAATTAATATTATATATTTTTTTAAAAAAAAAAGACGTCTAAAATTTTTTGACGTTTAAAAATAATTGAAATTCAGATTTTGTACTGGAAATAGATAAAAATTTTTTTATCGTTATTAATAAAAAATTATCATCACTAATATAATTTATATATTATCAATATAATATAATGATATACTTATATCAATTAAATCAGTCGAGTAAAAACTCATCAAAAGCTATTTAATAATAGTTTCTCAAAGAAACACCTCCATAACAATAATAATTATTTGTGTTTTAGTTAATTTTAGGGTATTAACCGCAAGTATTATTAGATATACTAGTTTTAAAATATTAGTTTTTAAGTAGACAATTTCATGCGTTTTTCTGTGTATTTTTTTTTATAATGCATTTATTTAATTTTGGTGACGTGATTTCAAAACGCAATATCGTATTGTGAAATTTTTTTCGTATTAAGAAACATTCGGATTGATCATTGGAACGTTTTCTAGGAAAGACAAAAAAAAAGGCTTACTCTGAATAGTACCTAGGTGATGAGGAAAACTCCTGTATTTTTTTTTTAATTTATTTATAATAAAAATTATTTGTATTCAAAAATTTATTACTAAAAGTAAAAAAAAAATTTTTTTTTTAATATCTCAAAAAATTAATACGTACAAGCTGTCAAAGTGAGACCAAGCATTGATGGTCAATATTAGGTATTTTGAAATAATTCAAAATAATTCCTAATTAATTCCTGTATTATTATTTTTTAATTTATTCATAATAAAAATAATTTGTATTCAAAAATTTATTACTAAAAGTGAAAAAAAAAAATTTTTTTTTTTTAATATCTCAAAAAATTAATACGTTACAAGCTGTCAAAGTGAGACCAAGCATTGATGGTCAATATTAGGTATTTTGAAATAATTCAAAATAATTCCTAATTAATTCCTGTATTATTTTTTTTTATTTATTTATAATAAAAATTATTTGTATTAAAAAATTTATTACTAAAAGTGAAAAAAAAAAAAATTTTTTTTAATATCTCAAAAAATTAATACGTTACAAGCTGTCAAAGTGAGACCAAGCATTGATGGTCAATATTAGGTATTTTGAAATAATTCAAAATAATTCCTAATTAATTCCTGTATTATTTTTTTTTATTTATTTATAATAAAAATTATTTGTATTAAAAAATTTATTACTAAAAGTGAAAAAAAAAAAAATTTTTTTTAATATCTCAAAAAATTAATACGTTACAAGCTGTCAAAGTGAGACCAAGCATTGATGGTCAATATTAGGTATTTTGAAATAATTCAAAATAATTCCTAATTAATTCCTGTATTATTTTTTTTTATTTATTTATAATAAAAATTATTTGTATTAAAAAATTTATTACTAAAAGTGAAAAAAAAAAAAATTTTTTTTAATATCTCAAAAAATTAATACGTTACAAGCTGTCAAAGTGAGACCAAGCATTGATGGTCAATATTAGGTATTTTGAAATAATTCAAAATAATTCCTAATTAATTCCTGTATTATTTTTTTTTATTTATTTATAATAAAAATTATTTGTATTAAAAAATTTATTACTAAAAGTGAAAAAAAAAAAAATTTTTTTTAATATCTCAAAAAATTAATACGTTACAAGCTGTCAAAGTGAGACCAAGCATTGATGGTCAATATTAGGTATTTTGAAATAATTCAAAATAATTCCTAATTAATTCCTGTATTATTTTTTTTTATTTATTTATAATAAAAATTATTTGTATTAAAAAATTTATTACTAAAAGTGAAAAAAAAAAAAATTTTTTTTAATATCTCAAAAAATTAATACGTTACAAGCTGTCAAAGTGAGACCAAGCATTGATGGTCAATATTAGGTATTTTGAAATAATTCAAAATAATTCCTAATTAATTCCTGTATTATTTTTTTTTATTTATTTATAATAAAAATTATTTGTATTAAAAAATTTATTACTAAAAGTGAAAAAAAAAAAAATTTTTTTTAATATCTCAAAAAATTAATACGTTACAAGCTGTCAAAGTGAGACCAAGCATTGATGGTCAATATTAGGTATTTTGAAATAATTCAAAAAATGCTCATATTTTTGTATGCTAAAAGTAGAAATCATTTTGAAGGAGATTTCCTCATTAAAAATATTTGGAGTATTGTGTTTCGATTGTTTTAAAAACTTTTAAAACGTTGAAAAATGTCTTTTAAGACAAGAATGTATTCCGCATTGGTTAATATAAATTTACTCCTAAAATGTGTGTTTATTGATTATTTTTTTTATTTTTATTTTGACTAACTCTAGAGTGATCTATTAGTAGCTATATAACTTCTCAAACATTGAGATTATGTTTTCGTATGAATTCATTTAGAATTATCACATATCGTCTTTGTCTAACCAAAAACCAAAATATGTGCAAAAATTATATTTTTGAGATACAAAAGTATTTTATTTGAAACTTAGTATGTCTTAATATGAAAATTTAATAGCTCATATATTGTTTTCATAATATTCTACGACACGTTTGGTCTAGTGGCTAGTGACCCTAGCTGTTAACCAAACGGTCGCTGGTTCGAATCCCGCTAGGGGCAAATGTTTATGTGTTAACGTTTTTACCTTTGTACCTGAGTCGTGGATGTTTTCTATTTATAATATGTATGTATTTACAAAAAAAAAGTAATCTATATAGTATATCAACTGTCTGGTATCCATAATACAAGCATTAGTTGCTTATTGTGAAACTAGATGGTGCTGTGTGGAATGTGTGAAGATATTTATTTATTTATTTATTTATATTCTAACTGTTGCATATTCTTCTTAAACAGGTCGCAATTAAACAAACAGTTCTCGTAAGCATTTAGCAAAAATCAAAAAATCAAATCAAAATTTAACATTTTATTATACGATAGATAATTCAGTGACTCACTAACGTCAAAATATTGGAATCTCAAAAAAAAGTGTACATTTTTGTTTAAACAAATTTTGGTTTGAAAAGGACGATATAATTAATAATAATTATGTAGTTTAAATGTATGTGGAGATTTTAAATATTAGCAACTGGTGCTGGACACCAAAACTAATATATAAATTTTTTTTTTAAAACCCCATTTTTTTTTTCTGTAATCGACGTCTATCAATAAGTAGTATCACTTTTAATGTATATATATATAATAAGTATAATTGTGACAGATTTTTTTTTAATACATAATAATCTCCAGATAAACATAAAATGTTCTATGTGATATTCTGTGAATTGTTTTAACCCGACTTGTTCCTAGATAGAATTTGTTTTATGTGATTTTTTTTTTATTCTCAGTTGTTCTCGGTAAATGAATTATATTGTTTACATATATATTTCTATTTTTAATTTAGAATCGCCGTTTTAATGTGGTGACGAAGTGATGCCATTGTGTGTTAGTTTTTAGAAACAATTTTGACAAATAAATAAGTTATATTGATATTTTTTTCGTTTAAATTTTGTACGCCCTATTTATTTTATGAAGACTTGATTTAATAAAAAAAAATACTTTACAGATTAAGTGCCCTTAAAACCTCAGTAGCCAAAAACCTTAAAAACCAACCTCAAAGCAAGTCCAATGAACAAAGTTTTCATACCCTCCAATTTTAATGGGGATAAAGACTAGCTGTTGCACGCGACTTCACTCGCGTAACTTTTATAAAATAAAGCCTATGTTACTCGCTGATAATGTAGCTTTCTATAGGTGAAAGAATTTTTAAAATCGGTCCACTAGTTTTTGAGTTTTTTCATTACAAACAAAAATAGAAATCTTCTCTCTTTATAATATTATTATTATATAAAGAGATATTCATTTGCATGTGGGTCAAACAAAGCCAACTGAGCATTTAAAACGCAATATAGCAAAAATTAAAATATAATTATGTGACATCAACATTTTTTTTCTTTGACTTGTTCAGTCGTAATAATTAAAATATCAAAGTAAGGCACACATAATGAAAGTTATAATTTTTATACAAATAATATTAATTCAGATTTTATTCACGAACGAAACGTCCAATCGAAATAAATGTACTTCCCAAAAGTACAGACTACATAAACGCGATAATGTTTTTTGCTATAAAAGTGAAAATTTTATTAAGAATTCTGCATATTTTTTTAAAAATACCGAAAGGTATGATGAATATTTAAAATATATAAATATCAGCCAGTGTTACGATGGTGATAAGGGCAAGAATAAAACTTATATTAAAAGACACGTCTTGAAAGGATTGCTTGTGGATAATTTGCCGAATAAACATTGGACTGAATACAAGGTCAGTAAGTATTAAAGACAATTTTTTTAATAGGGATTTAAAAGATAAAACAGAGCCTTTTTATGAGAAATGATTGCAGGCAGGCAAAAAGCATCCAAATATAGTTAGCTTGTGTTACAGGCGACGGTAGTCACCTACCATCAATTGGACCGTCATAGACTTAAAATAAATGATATCTTTGTTCTATTCCTTATATGTCTATAGACCTTAAAATAAATGATATCTTTGTTCTATTCCTTATATACACGAACATTATAAAAAAAATTTGAGGCAAATAATTTTTAATCATCAAAAATAATCAATTTTGCTTAGGGCCTCTTTCACCAACTACAAGTAAAGTGTTGATTAGTTACTTTTAGAAATAATTTTATGTTTTATTAAATTATGCACTCGGTGCACTGCATCTTTCGATAGGCGAATTTTTTTATTATTATTTTCTTTTTAATGTTTGTGACTTTTACCGTACAAACAAAGGTATATCATCTCCTTCATTCCCGGTTACCGGTGACTTTAAATGGCGGTTAGCCTACTGGACACTTTACTCAGAGATGGTGAAAGAGACCCTTATTTTACAATCTATAACTTATTAAAAAAATAAGTTTCTTTTTGTCCACTATTTTATTAATGTAATCTATTTTATTAATTTATTAATGTACCCTGTCGGGGTAGCACTTTATCCTGAGCAGGATAAACAGGATATTTATACTACAACCCTATCAAGGGTTTAAGACATTACTTGTTATTTCATGTATAATGAACCGTTTGTTTATAAAGAAATTTATATAAATATATATCTCATTTGACAGCAACTGTTGTAATGTAACGCCATTGGTGTAAAATCGGGATACGAAAACCTTTGTCTATTTTCAAATTCATTCCTTTATCAAGTAGACTCTTAGTACCTACCTTTTGAAACTAAAACACTATAAGCAGACAACTGGCAGAAGTTTGAAATTTTGGCATGACTGGTAAATTGCCTTGGTACAAGCAAATGTAGACTTTAAAGTGACGACAGTACTAATTATTATTTAATTTTTCAGTCAGTCTTTAACAAAGTGTACGCGTCTCCTCTCCAAGAGATGACAGCGAAAACAAAATGGCAGCGCAATTTTAGGCGTGTGACGTATCACAACCGTCTTTATTTGGACGGTAAAATTCCTTATTCTCTTCACTTGAACTATTTCGGCGATTGGGTATGTGACAACTTTTTTTTTTAAATTTATTTTGTTTTCGAAATAATTAATCTTCTTAATTTAATCTCATTTAATATATTATACCATTTATACATACCCACTAACTGATAAACAAAGAAAATATATTTATTATAAGCAATATAACGCTTAACTTCTTGTTGCTATAACACTGACCAGGCGTTAGTTTATTATTTTATTTTAGACTATCAGGTGCCCGCGACTTCGTCCGCGTTCTCTATAGCCTATAGCTTTCCTCGATTTTCCTCGAAAAATTATTTTTGTATCCAACACAAAAATAATTTTTCAATTCGAAGCAGTAGTTCCTGAGACCAAACAAACTCTTCAGCTTTATATGGATGAAGTAGTAATATAGATGATCCCTTGGGAACAGTACTCTTTTCTGGATGAAAGGTACCCTATATCCTTTCCAGTATTATCTGACATTATCTGACATTTTTCATGATGATCGGTCGAGTAGTTAAGGCTTGAACAGACAGGCACACAGAGTTACTTTCACATTTATAAGGACTAGCGAACCGTTCCCGACTTGGCACGGATTTAATTTTTTTCTGGTTAGGTTTTAAGGTCTAAGCGTACACATACAGAAGGACAGACGCCGGGCGACTTTGTTTTATACTATTCTTAAAGATTATCGCTTTATTTACAGGGGTCAAATGATTTTATCAAGAACGTATTGAAACTGAGAGACACGATACAATTGTTCGACCCGGCCTTTGATCGTTATCGGATCTCATATCACATGAAACTTCATCACGTTGTGCCTAGACAAGTTAGTATAACTTTTACAGTAATTAATAATCTAATTAGACTGCCAACGCATCAGACGCATGATCGATTGTTTATAGATTGGAAATTATGGTCCCTTAAATTGGCAGGACACTCAGTATGTTCCTCAATCAATACTGGGCAGCAGTATCCATCACTTACAGAGACCCTTTTTGTTGAAGTTGGAAAATCCTCTTGGATACTCGGCAGTGTAGGGGACACTGCAGGGTTATGCCGGAGTAGTACCGGCTAAAACCCAACGACTTTCGCGGAGACGTTATGACACGACATCGGTGCCCCGCCACGGCACTTCTAAAAAACCTAGTCTCAGTAGCATGGTTATTAGTTCGGTTATAGAACTTATCAGACTTTTTTGTCTCAGTAGTTCGGTTGTACAAATAAACCGAACTATTGAGCCCTTATTTAAACGATGACACGACTTCGGTGCCCCGCCACTTTAGCGCGGGGAGGGACATCTACGCTTCCTGTCAGAACCTCGGCGTACCTGAATGTGGAAGTACGCCGGCCATCTCGGGGGACCTTTCTATAGGTATAAATATATATAACGTAGCTTTCTAAGATAACTGAGGTGATTGTGGCCGCCAACCATAAAATAAAGTATCACCTTCAATATAAGGTAGAAATTGATGAGCTATCCTTCTTGGGAATACATTTTTATCTATCATTTTACATAACGAGTGTACTTATATCAGGTAGATTGGAGGGTAAAGGGTTACCAGCCACGCCGTGAACAGCAGTGGAGCTGTGGAGCATGTTACGCATTTGCAGTCACCCACGCCCTCCAAGCACAACTATATAAACGCCATGGAGATTGGAGAGAACTCAGGTAAACCATTTTTTGGATTTTCATATACTGAGACATACTTTCTTGTAGAGCCCATCTTGGAGTATTCCCTGATTTGCTTCCTTTTAATGTTGCCACTTTGTACACTGTATAATTCTTATAATCAGCGATTAATTTTGATTATTCTCTGTAGATCTTCTGTAGATTCTCTGTAAATCTTAGATTTTGATTATCTTGCTCGTCACTAAAAATCTTGAATCCTGAATCGGTTAGAACCGTCATCGATAAATGCATAAGTTTATGTGTAAAAAATGACAGTTTAAAATATGTAGCGATATAAAAGACGGTTTTCTTTTTCTGATTACACTTTTTCCTACGTGCAAAATAGCTCTTAAAAAGTGACGTGTCTTAAAAATGTTTTTTTTGTTTTTGTTATAGTCCTCAACAAATAGTAGACTGCAGCTTCAGGGATGGTAACATGGGATGTGACGGGGGATCTCTACGTGCTACAATGAGGTATGCGGCAAGAGCTGGACTCATTCCAGAGACGCAGTATCCTTACATAGGCGAGGTATTACTGAATTACTAAATATTTATCCATTTAGAGGCTCGATGACCCACTAATTACTCCAAGTTCTAGACTGTGTCTTTTTCAGGATACAACCAAACTCTAAACCCAAAAATGTTTCATGAATACATGACTTTCTTTTTGTAAGACCATAAAATGTCTCAATACTATATACTTAGGTCCCCTTTTATAGTGATACTTGGAACTCTATGGAGGAAGGAATACCTATCATGATTTGTTAGACAGCAGGGAATGGCAAATGAGTCCTTGTCCTGCATTTTTGATACTTTGAAGGCAATAGATTCTAGAAGTGAGGATAAGAATCGATGTGATTATTTACTATTCTAATAAGATAAATATTTTCCAGCAAGGTCGATGCAAATACAATAGATTCCATGTGAAAGTAAAGCCTCGTCGCTGGGCCATATTGCCTTCGGGTGATGAAGAGGCAATGGAGAGAGCGCTTGCAAATATCGGACCATTAGCAGTTGCAGTCAATGCTGCTCCGTTCACATTTCAACTTTACAGGTTATTCTAATTTAAGGATATTATTATTACTAGCTGATAATAAATAATAATAAATAAATATCTTCACACATTCTACACAGCACCATCTAGTTCCACATTAAGCAACTAATGCTTGTATTATGGATACCAGACAGTTGATATAATACATAGATTACTTTTTTTTTGTAAATACATACATATTATAAATACAAAACATCCATGACTCAGGTGCAAAGGTAAAATGTTAACACATAAACATTTAGCCCCTAGCAGGATTCGAACCCGCGACCGTTTGGTTAATAGCTAGGGTTACTAGCCACTAGACCAAACGTGTCGTCAAATCGCTGATGCCCGCGACTTCGACCGCGTTCAAAAATATGTAAAGCAATATAACGCCTGATATTATTATACTTTAGCCAAAGCGTTGTATCGTTATTTTTAAAGAATGTTTATTTAGCCTATATACATCCTGAAATTCTATTCTAACTATTGGCGTTTTTTTAAATCGGTGAGTAGTTACGAAAATTACCTACATACGAACAAAAATACGAACTTTACCTCTTTATATATAATATATTAGTATAGATAAAAAGAAGTTCGTTCTAATCCAAGGCGTTTTCTCTCCAGACCTTGCAAAACTTATCAAGAATTATTTTTTTCACTTCTAAAAGACCTTTTTATATGGGAAATCCTCTTGAATACCAGGCAATGTACGGTACACTGCGGGGTTATGCCGGAGTCGTACCGGCTAAAACCCAACCACTTTCGCGGAGACGTTATGACACGACATCGGTGCCCCACCACGGCACTCTAAAAAACCTAGTCTCAGTAGTATGGTTATTAGTTCGGTTATAGAACTTATCTTCGGTTGTACAAATAAACCGAACTATTATTCATTTCAGGGGTGGTATATACGATGATCCGTTTTGCACACCGTGGCAGGTAAACCATGCTATGTTACTGGTTGGTTATACACCCAGATACTGGATATTGCTGAACTGGTGGGGCCAGCATTGGGGCGAAGATGGCTATATAAGGTAATTATGGAGAGTACCTCTTTATGCTTATGCAACCTGCATTATGCTGAGTTAGAGCCAGTTAGGGGACGTTCAAGTGTTACTTACAATTTTCTTGTAAAACGTTACTATGCTTTACAGGAGTGGGAGGGGAATCCCTCGAATGTATTGTACGTCATTTTAATTATGTTCTCCCAAGTTGGCAACCCTTTTCGTTGGTAAAAATGGTCACTTGGTACACATGATCCTAAACGTAATGTAATAGGGAGGGAATTTCGTTACGTAAATACTTGAACACCCTTTAGGTGCGTTTGTGTATCTTTCTATATGTTACCTATGTTTTTTTTAATTATGTCCTTTACTAGAAATAAAACTTACTCTATTCTATTCTATCCTTAATTGTGTATGCCTTTACAGACTTTAACAGAATGGAAGCCGATGAAATTATTTTTTAATGTTAATGTCGGAAGATAGACTGAAGGTCCACTTCATGGTAGGTGGCTACCGTCGCCTATAACACAAGCAACGCCACAGGTGCTGCAAGTGCGCTGCCGACACATTCTATTATTTCGTGGTGGTCTTCTGTAAGGGGGTGGTTACGGCCGCCAGATGACTAATGACTGCAAAACGCAGTACGCCCTGCATATTGGCGTCTTGATCCAAACCAGAGCCAACTTTGAAAAGTTCATTTCCATAGCTGACTCTGCTGGGAATCGAACCCGGGAATCCTAGAACAACCACTCATCCAACGAGCTCGTTATATATATATATATATATATATATATATATATATATATATATATATATATAAAATAAAAAAAAAATGTCCACCTCTATCTCTTTCTCAGCTAACTTCTTCTAAAACGGCCAACTAATTTTGATGCGGTTTTCTCTAATGGAATTTGCTTTTCTAGCGATAGAAATGCTTTTCTGTTTCACAGAAAAATCAATAAATAAATATCTTCATACATTCCACACAGCGCCATCTAGTTCCACAGTAAGCAACTAATGCTTGTATTATGGATACCAGACAGTTGATATAATACATAGATTACTTTTTTTTTTGTAAATCAAGTCATTTAATTTACATTTTACTCGTATTTTATTTTCAGAATCCGACGTGGCTTCAACAGATGTGGTGTTGCAAATATGGCTACCTATATAGAGTTGTAATTAATATTTTTGTATCATTAATAATTGTTCGATGATTTCAGTATAAAATGTACCTATAGGTTGTTTTCAAACTACCTAACGTAATTCATACAAAGTTTAGTAAATATATTTTTGAAGCTACCCAACCTAATCTATACTAAAATTTATTATTATTTTTTGTTTATAAGAAAACGGTCTACAATAAACTTACATACAGTCCACATCGTTATTTAATTTACTAGACTCAAATCAATTTAGAACTTTTATACATCAACATAAATGGTCGCAATCGAGCCGGATAACCAGTGATAGTGCATAATTACAATATATACATACATTTTAATCGAAAGTGAAATACAATATGTCGAAAATAGATGAATTGTTAAATCTGTTGGAGGAGACTGGTAATCTTTTGAAGAAAACTCAAATTAACATTAAAAAGTGTTCTAAACAACGACTAACAAAATCATATGTGGAAGGCCGACTTAACTGTTTGAATGAATACTGGAGCACAATAAATAACACACATCAAGAGTTGATAAAATGTATTCCACGCGAACAAAAAGCACTATGTCCATATTTTGTCAACGAGGAATTTTACATTTATGAAGAATTATATTTATGTATGCAAGCAGACCTCAAAGATATGTTAAGCCCAGCAAGTCAATCAGACCAAAGTGATCCAGATGCATCAATGAACACAACTGTTAATATAAACAACCCTCTTGTGAGGTTACCACGGATTCAATTACCAGTATTCAACGGAAATTATGAAGAATGGCCTACGTTTCAAGATCTATTTATCTCACTGGTGCACAACAACATGTCTATTAGCAATGTACAGAAGTTGCATTATTTAAAAACAAGTATTAGTGGCGAAGCGGAACATTTATTAAAACATATACAAATCACAGACAGTAATTATCAACAAGCATGGGACACACTAAGACAGCGGTATGGAAATAAGCGTTTAATAATTCACTCTTTATTAAAAAGATTATTCACACAAAAGAAATGCATTGCTCAGTCTGCCAGTCAATTAAGAATTCTGTTAGACACAACAACAGAGTGTCTAAATAGTCTACAAAACTTAGAAATATCCATAGATTCATGGGACCCCATCATCATATTTCTAGTTGTGCAAAAATTGGATTCAGAATCGCATAAGAACTGGGAAGAGTATGCTTACAATGAAAGTACAGACAATTTACCTACCTGGAAAAATTTGAAACAATTTTTAGAATCGAAATTCCGTACTCTCGAATTGATTGCTCCGCCTTCATCTACACGAGAACGAATAATCAAAGAACGCTCATTTCATGTCGCAAGTATTCCAATGTCAGATAAACCATGCCCGTTTTGCAAAACCAGTCACAAGTTATGTCATTGCAAAGAGTTTACAAAGTTACAACCTAAAGCGAGAGGTCAATATGTAAAGAATAACAACTTGTGCTTCAATTGCCTAGCTTCAGGACATTCTGTAATAAAGTGCCGAGTGCCAGTATCATGTCGAATCTGTTCCAAGCGTCATCATTCTCTTCTGCATATACCTAAAAACGAAGATTCTATTGGTCATCAAGCAAGCAACACTTCAAGCAATATACAATCAATAGCATCCACTCAGTCCAGTGCAGAAAACGAAGACATAGAAGTAACCACTATGACAGCTTCGGAGAGGCTTCCTAGACAGGGGACCGCACTACTTGGAACGGCAATGGTTACAGTAAAAAGTATTCAAGGTCATACCACGGTGTTGAGAACCCTCATAGATCCCGGATCCGAGGTGTCATTGATAAGCGAGAAAGCAGCTCAATTACTAAGACTTAAAAGACAACCAGTGAATGGAAGCGTAATTGGAGCAGGATGTAAAAGAACCAGTATCAAGCAAGTAGTTCAACTACAAATATCATCACAATGGGATTCCAATTTTAGTTTAGACCTACAGGCCTATGTGATGCCCAAGCAACTGACTACTAAAATACCTAAGAACAATATTACAGTCAAAACCTGGCAACATTTAGACGGACTCCACTTAGCCGACCCAACCTATTACATGCCAGGATCACCAGATTTGCTTCTAGGTATCAGAGAATATGGGCAAATATTACAACAAGGTCTCATTATTGGTCCACCGGGTACACCACATGCACAGAGAACCAACCTGGGATGGATTTTATTTGGAGACATAAACGCAAGCAACCAAGATAATACATTCCATGTTATGCATCACTCAATAGACATGGAAGATTTGTTGAAAACAATCTGGGAAATAGACACAGATATCAAGAGAAAACTTACAAAGGAAGAACAACAATGTGAAGATATTTACAAGCAAAGTTACACTAGACAAGAAGACGGAAGATATGTAGTCAAATTACCATTTAAGACAGAAAATCCAAAAGCTGCTGAAGGTGACACACGACAAATAGCTTTAAACAGACTTTTACAATTGGAAAGAAGATTCCAAAGAATGCCGCAGTTGAAAAAGGAATACACAGAAGTTATGGAGGACTACCTAAACTCAAACCACATGGAAGAAGTACCTCCAGAAGAAATTTATACAAAGGAATCAGTTTACTTACCACACCACGCCGTTTTGCGCGAAGATAAGGAGACTACGAAGACGCGAGTTGTATTTGATGCATCCTGCAAAAGCTCAAATGGCATTTCTCTAAACAACGAGCTCCTAATGGGACCAGTCTTGCAAGAAGATCTTCGTAACATAATAATGCGATGGAGAATGCATTCTGTTTGCTTTGCATCGGATATACAGAAAATGTACAGGATGATACTAGTAACCAAAGAAGACAAAGACTTTCAAAGAATCCTTTGGAGAAGAGACAGCACCGAAGAAATCAAAGATTTTAGGCTTCTAACGGTTACATTTGGCACCACATCAGCTCCTTACTTAGCTGTAAAAACACTTATGCAACTTGCAGAAGATGAGCATAAAAAATATCCCACAGCAGCTAAGATTCTCAAAGAAGACTTTTACGTGGACGACTTTCTGTCAGGCTGCGATACCGTAGAAGATGCCATACACAATAGCCACCAATTAAAGGATCTACTAAGAAGTGGTGGATTCGAACTACGGAAGTGGTCTTCCAATAGCCCGGAGTTTATGAAATCTATTGATCCAAGTGAGAGATCATCGAAAGCAAATGTGGGTCCTAGTATGAACGGCATTATAAAGACACTGGGTATTTCATGGAACTTAAACACTGATCAGTTTCAATATGATATAAACCTACCTAAACAATCAATGATAACTAAAAGGACAATTTTATCTGATATACAGAAGCTTTATGATCCTCTTGGATGGATCGCACCCTCAATTATCATGGCGAAGATTTTGATACAAAAGTTGTGGCTAGATGGCGTAAATTGGGATGATAAACTCAGTCCCACACTAGCAGAAGAATGGTTAAGTCTTAGAACTGACTTCGAACACATTAACCATATACAAATAGATAGATGGCTTAACACATTCAACGCTAACAAGCAAAGTATACAGCTTCATGGCTTTAGCGACGCCTCCCTACGTGCTTATGCTGCAGTAGTATACTGCCGAGTGGTCACATCCGATGGTTCCATAACAACGAAACTCGTCGCATCTAGAACAAGGGTGGCTCCATTAAAGACAATAACCCTACCACGATTAGAACTTTGCGGAGCGGTACTACTGGCCAAGCTGTTAAAGCATGTCAGCACAGCAATGAGGATTCCTGCCTCACAGATATATGCATGGACAGACTCATCAATAGTTCTGTCATGGCTCTTCGGTCTACCAAACAGATGGAAGCAATTTGTTGCTAATAGAGTTGTCGAAATCCTTGAAAATGTCAGCAATAGTCAGTGGCATCATGTCAGATCACAAGACAACCCCGCTGATATTGCGTCAAGAGGCATGTTTCTCACCGAGTTATCAAACTACAAACTATGGTGGGAAGGGCCAGAATGGCTGTCCACAGACAACATACTATTTACCAGACCAAACGTTCTACCTACTAATTTAGAAGCAAAAGCAAATGTTCAAGTTTCTCTAAGTATACAAGAAAACACAGAAGAAAGCATTTCTACACAATTCGACAATTTCGATTCGCTGAGTCAACTTCTAGCAACAATTACACAATGCAAAAGATTCTTAAACTACAGAAGAAGCCCCAAAATTGATCCTATAACAACTCAAGAACTAGAAAACTCACTTGATGTTTGTATTAAATTAGTCCAAAAACAAGAATATGCAGAAGAAATAAAACTTTTAATGAAAGATAAACCAATCCAGAAGAATAGCAACTTGAAGAGTTTAAATCCCTACTTAGACGACCAAGGTATTCTCAGGGTGGGCGGAAGATTACGACATGCTAACCTAGATGAAAACACTAAACATCCTATAATTTTAGGTCACAAAAACAAGCTCATCCCCTTAATTGTAGCTGACGCACATAAGAAGACGTTGCACGGTGGCGTACAGCTTATGATGAATTTCATACGGTCTAAGTATTGGGTGTTGAGAGGCAAACCATCAGTCAAGAACTACATCCACAAATGCTTAATATGCGCCAAACAGAATGCAATTTCAAGAGCACAAATTATGGGAGACCTACCAAAGCAACGAGTAACTCCGACGAGAGCGTTTCTACACAGTGGCGTAGACTTTGCCGGACCTTTTCAAGTACTTATGTCTAAAGGCAGAGGAGCGAAAACAAACAAAGCTTACATAGCGCTGTTCGTATGTATGTCTACAAAAGCCATACACCTAGAACTCGTTGGAGATTTAACTTCTGAAGCATTCATAGGAGCCTTCAAAAGATTTGTTTCACGGCGAGGAAGGTGTACACATCTGTGGAGTGATCAGGGAAGGAACTTTGTTGGAGCAAATAAAGAACTAGCAATCGCATGGAAAGAAGTTAACCTAGAATTCACTGACCGAATCGTGGATACCCTAGCATCAGAAGGCACTCAGTGGCATTTTGTTCCAGCATACAGCCCAAACTTCGGTGGACTCTGGGAAGCAGGCGTCAAATCGACAAAATATCATTTGAAGCGCGTTCTAACAACCCATTTGACATTTGAGGAGATGTACACAGTTATTTGCCAAATCGAAGCTTGCCTAAATTCTCGGCCACTGTGTCCTATGGACGATTCAGATGTTGATAGTTTGAGGCCACTTACGCCTGGACATTTTTTAATTGGAGAAGCGCCAATCACCATTCCCTCGCCTAGTCTAAAGGAAGTAAAAGTTAACACCTTATCACGCTGGCAGTATACCCAACGTCTATTACAAGATTTTTGGTCAAGATGGCAGCAGGAGTACCTCACCAGATTACAACAGAGACCTAAATGGCTAAAGAGAGAAAAAGAATTCGCCATAGGAGAAATTGTTCTTCTAAAGACTGACAATCTGCCACCAGGAAAATGGGCACTTGGTCGAATTACCGATAAACATCCCGGATCCGACGGAGTCACAAGAGTTTATAGTGTGAAGAGTGGTGATAGTGTCACTAAACGAACAGTTACAAAATTGTGTGCATTACCTATAGAAACAAATTCAGAAAACTTTAGTAAAAATAGTGAACAATTAGTGAAAAATTTGGTGAATAATGTTGTGTTGTAAAGTATGGAATGGGTTGCTACATTAAATTAACACCTCCATTTAAGTTTTGCATAATTTAGTTACACTTTTTCATTTTTTATCTAGCGCAAACTACATCAGTAAAAGGCCATGCTGTCCTTTGGTGGGCGGTATGTTCGATGATTTCAGTATAAAATGTACCTATAGGTTGTTTTCAAACTACCTAACGTAATTCATACAAAGTTTAGTAAATATATTTTTGAAGCTACCCAACCTAATCTATACTAAAATTTATTATTATTTTTTGTTTATAAGAAAACGGTCTACAATAAACTTACATACAGTCCACATCGTTATTTAATTTACTAGACTCAAATCAATTTAGAACTTTTATACATCAACAATCAAAATCATATATTTATTACATCTATATTAAATACCTATAATGTTAAAAATATACATGTTTAAAATATACATAAAATTTTACTAATGTTATATATTTTATGTTTACAAATGGTTATTTTTGTACTGTTCTGTTTCGGTGAGTGAGTTTAAGAGATGCCAGATCCCATTACTGGTGTAATCCCTTCCTTATCCCTTATCCTTAATCCTTTTATGGTCCGCAATCGCACAAGCAAGTGGACCGTCAGTCTGTTTGTCGACCTTTACATATAAAAATAACTTATCCAGACCTCTAAATTTCTTAGTATGGGTACCCAATTAGGGTATTTCCCGTGTTCATAGCTTCCATTCGACGACACATTTGGTCTAGTGGCTAGTGACCCTAGCTGTTAACCAAACGGTCGCGGGTTCGAATCCCGCTAGAGGCGAATGTTTATGTGTTAACATTTACATTTTGTACCTGAGTCATGGATGTTTTCTATTTATAATATGTATGTATTTACAAAAAAATAGTAATCTATGTAGTATATCAACTGTCTGGTATCAAAAAGTTACGCGGACGAAGTCGCGTGTAAAAGTTACTATCAAATAATATACTTTTATAATTTTTATAATACTTTATATATATATATATATATAATATTTTTTTTGCATATATATATATATATATATATATATATATATATATAGCAAAAAAAATATTTATCTAGTCCGATATACCTACATGAAATCGACGGTCCACTGGAAACGAAAATATTCATTCTTTCATCAAAGTTTTAGTTCAAGTGAACCGTTATAACGAAATAGGAAAAAAATACATACATAAGAAATATCATTAAAAATAAGTAATGACCTACACGTAGCTAAGAATGTGTATTAAACTTTATTTTTAATAAATAACAATTCTTTGTCGATAAACTTTTAACAAGGTTCCGCTAACAAATGCGACAGAGTTCTTGTTTGAATTAATCCTTTCAACAAGTTCGAAGGCTAAAAATGGAATAATATTTTGTTACATTTAATTTTTATAAAGGCTTTCATATATAAACTCCACTTTTGAGAATAATTTATAAGTTACCTATATTGAAGGATAATGGGCAAAAATAGAAAATAACTTATAAAAATGTTAGTTTTATGGTAATAATATAATTTTAAGACAACTAACTTACTTACACGCTTAAATAAAATTAAAACGAAATAGACCAACTCAAATTGACATATACAAAAGTTTGTTTTGAGCGGAAATCGAACCCGCGACATCTGGGTAAGTTAATTTTTAACATCACTGCTTTCATAATAAACTGGTTTTTTTTTTATTATTAGAGATGGATTTGCTCTTGACCAGCATCTAGTCATGTATCGAAAATGGGTCCTGTGATAGAATGAGCTCATCCAGAAGATGCCTATTCACTTGAACTTTGAAAACCTTTTAAAAACATATAATCAGATGTGAGAAATTTTTCAGTCAGTATGTCTTATCAGCTAAATAGTACTTAATAGAAGCATACATCGCATAGGGTTGTAAGCTATTTAGCTCACCCAACCGTTTAGCGGCTAAATATCATTTAGCTAAATATATCGTCAACAAAAAAACAGCTAATGGCTGACAACTCTGTCAGCTAACATGACAACTTTGACAACTACTATAGATAGTTGGTTTGGTTAATTACGATTGTGGATAATACCTCAACTGTGACAGTAGATTAGATATTTAGCTGTCAGCTGAATTAGTTATCTATGGTTAATATAGTGGATTAGATATTTACGTAGCCTATACACTATACTATCATACAATATGCATTTTGCTTTATTTAACTGATAAATAAATACGCAGGACGATTTTTGACGTTATGCAAACGAACATAAGCAAATTTTTTTAATAGTTTTGAATTACATAGGTACATATTTTTATAAATGTTATAATTTCATTTTTATAACCTTTTATAACTATTTAGCCGATTTAGCTATTTAGCCGTTATTTAGCCAATTAGCTAGTTGGCTAAGTTAACAAAAAAACCTGTTAGCTGATCAACCATAATAGGTACCTATCACAGTTTCATAGACCATACAGTTATGCAACGAATGTTACTTGCGTAGAGCAACGTCGGGCAGCGACCTGCAAACTCGCTTAGTTTGCAGTCTCAAACATTGAGGGCTGACGCGACTGTGTTTTCTTTGAGTGAATTTTACGAGGGTCATTTAAAAATTAATTTACAGTAACACCTGTAAATGTATACTAGATAGGTAGGTACTTGTAAATAAATTAATATATATAATAATAATTACATTGATTTTATTTCCATTTTGTATTATTTGCGTGTAAAAGTCAAAGGGCAGCGACGTCGCCCGACATCAAAAGAATTGCCAAACTGTATTGATTGTAAAACTGTGGCCACGTTCATTAATTTTATTTTCCTTATAATTTAATAAAATTTGTTAAGCATAATTCTTGAAATTAGGTACTCGTACTTGTCCTGTACGACTATTTTCCTATAGAGTAGGCGCAAGTAGTAATTTCCCACTAAACTCGTTTTGATGCCATTTAATGAAAGTGTTTATTAGATAAAATGTCCCAACTGCACTTGAGTACGTTGTGTTCCTCTATTCGCTTGCACTGAATGAGAAACTGTTCGCCGCATTCATTTCGACTTAATGTTTGGTCCAATTTATTGAAAGTGTTACACTTATTTCTATCAGTCCTTATTGAGCATTTATAAAATGAACTATTGAATTTATGATTGCATTCAATAGCACAGTTATTTGGGTTTACAAAAAAAAATTAGTACAAAATTGGAAAATTTGTGATCACAGTGCCCAAAAATGTCGTCCAGAGGGTGATGATTTTCCACATATCAAATGTATCTATTATTTCTTAACCACTTGACCTGAATTTTTTTTCTTATTTTTCCCAGAGCTGTCATAAACTAGCCTATATCCCCGTGCCCGCTTGCCCTCGAGGCGCCACAACGGTCGGACGTGTCGCATCTAGTGATTAATCCCAGTTCATGATTATCAATCGGTTATCTGTAATTATATCAATCAGAATACATTAAGTCAATCAATTTATTTGTAATCAATTATGTTGATCAATCTACTTCAATGCGCCCACAACGAGAGAACTTCACCTATCACCCGGTGACCACTTGGCGTTGATTTTTGAGACACCCTGTATATCTAAGAATCAAGGGTTGAACTCACTCGGGGAATACAAAAATCTGAGACAGTATTCTCAAGTCTGCAACTTACGCCATAGGCTAATCTAATTGAGTGTGCTGATGAGACCGTGGTCAGGGGGCATGCTAAGCCAATTTATTTGATAGCAATTCACACGACGTTCTAATTAATTAAAATACTTAATAGATAAATCATAATAAATGAGCCACAATACAAGTATAGGTAAACTAATTGCATAAATTAACGCAGATTAAAACTGTGTACTGCTTCGAAATACTGTATTAATTTTCTCATATTAGTATCTTATTTAGATAGTATCTATTCGCTGATAATGTAGCTTTCTATATATTTAGGTAATTTTTTTTTTAAATCGGTAAAATATTTTTTTTTATGTTTATTCGTTACAAACAAAAATTAGAAAAAAAAAAAACAAAATTTACAAAAATACAAATCTACGCAACGTATTTTAATGCAGTTTTCACTAATGGAAAGAGCGCTAAAGGAGGAAGGCTTTTATATATATAAATTGAGAAAAAAAAAACCGCACATAGCCGAACACGGGCATCTAGTTTGTTATAAATAAATAAGACTATCTTCAACTAAGTAACTCACTCGAACACCTAAATGAATTATAGCAGATTCATTACTGTCAAACTGATTTATGCGAGTCAAGGCAGCCATAAATATCTCAAAAGCGCAATTTGGGTTTTGATAAATGTTGTCAATATCGGACTGGTACCCGTAATGAATTGTTCCAAATCTCTTGTGAAGGTTTAGTTAGTCTCAAAAGCGTTATGTTCTGTTTAAAACTTTATATTTCAAATCATTCAGTCGTATTTTGTGTATTGTCACCAAAAACACGCAAAGAGTTGAAACGTGGTCTCCAAATATGAACCTTGTAAGAAAGCTCAATGTCACTGCGAGCTATTGAGAGTGTTAAGTTACTTTGCGAAAGTGATAATTGGATAAAGAGATCAGTACTTCGGAGAGTGTGCTCAGGAGCTGCATGAACTCATACCGCCTTCCCCTTTCTTCCATCGGACATACAGACGTACAAATGGTTACCATCCACATCTTGTCGATATCCCTCTATTTCGGACCAAGCGCTTTAAAACATCCTTTATAATGCTCACTGCCAATGTTTGGAACTCCTGAGCTCATATAACCCAAATCTTTTCAAAGTTCGAGTGAATAGGCATCTTCTGGGTGAGCTCGCTCCATCTTAGGCCTCATCCTTACTACACAGTTAGCTGTTGGTCAAGAGCAAACCCATCTAAAAAAAAAAAAAAAACAATATTCTCTGTTACAATAAGTAGGTACTGCATTCATCTGATTCCATACTCCATATACCTACCATCGCTTTATTAAATTTAAAATACATTTATAATATATACAATGACATGTATAGGTATGTCTTTTTATGTTAATAAAAATAGTACCTAGCAGACACATTGAGATATTTACAGTCATGACCTTGTCTGTTGACATAAGTAGTTTCTAAGTATGAGCCTCAAATGAAAGCTCAACGTCGCTCAATAAACAATGGTTAGAGCTATGCTCGAGGTATGCTATGCTATGTAAAATTGCCAGTCTATGTGTCTTTTATAAGATGTACTTCGGATAGTGTGTTCAGGAGCTGCATGAACTCATACCGCCTTCCCCTTTCTTTCATCGAACATACAGACGTAAAACTTTAAAACAAACTTAAACAAAACAACTTTTAAACTTTAAAACATCTTTTATAATGCGCACTGCCAACGTTTGGAACTCCTGAGCTTATATAACCTAAATCTTTTCAAAGTTGGAGTGAATAGGCATCTTCTGGGTGAGCTCGCTCCATCTTAGGCATCATCCTTGCTACACAGTTGGTTGTTGGTCAAGAGCAAACCCATCTTTTATAGAAAAAAATTAAAAAAAAAATCAGTAGACAAATAAAGTTACATATATAACCAGACAGATCAGTAAATTGAAGTGACAGGAGGCTACGGCAAGAGGCAAGTGCAGTCAGTATACATAGGACGTCCACTCCGAGCTCCAAATAGCACGCTCAGACCCTGAATTTGTGTATCAGTGCTTTTGTGAGAGTCTACACTTCAACACCATACGTTAACACTGATACATGTATACATCTTTTCATAGACTAAATTGTCATGTGAGCAATACATCGTCGACAGTTCTATAATAATTTGATGCTGCAAGGTACTGCTAGTATTGCTGTTTTGCCTAGTGTTCAGGAGATTCACGCTATTATCAACAGATGGCACCACTAGTATGCGTTAACACGCGCTAACGCTACCTTTTTTCTACAAATGTTTTGTTCTCTCTCTGGTTCTGTAAACAATTATTAATACAATAGATACTTACGTACTCGTTGTGAACTTTGCACCTTATAACAAATCGTAGGCAGTTAAAATTCGAGTTATAAAAATTCATCTACAACTAAAACACCTAGTATTGCCTAGTAGTCTAGTACTGCTCTCACTAGCTATATATACTAGGCAGTACTAGGCGACTTTAGACATTGCTATTCGATAAACTAGCTTTAGCACTTTGACACCTTCCCACCTTCGTGGAACACTTGCCATTGCCACAGCTGGTGCTGCCGCGGAGGCGGCGGAAAAAGCGGTACCGGCTACATCCTATTATTCATTCAATTCGGTGTCGAATCTCTGGGTCCGCGGGGTCATAACGCTCTTAATTTTTTTAACATTTTATCAAAACATTTGGTCCACATAACCGGCGATTCTAAAGCTGGCTATTACCTCGGACAATAGATTAGTATTGCCATACAACAAGGTAGCATGCTTGGGACCCTGCCAAAGAGACCGATGCTTTATATTATTATCTATACTTACTAATATTATAAATGCGAAAGTATGTTTGCATGTTTGGATGTTTGTAACTCTTTCACACAAAAACTAGTGAACCGATCACCATGAAATTTTGCATACACGTTGTCCGGGACACCAGAAAGGACATAGGGTACCTTTCATCCAGTAAAAAAAGGACTATTCCCGAGGGATAAATAAAAAACTAACGCCTAGCCAAAGTTTTATAGCAACATGAGGTCAAGCGTTATATTGTTTTTTTTCCAATTTTCAACACAGACGTAGACGCGAGCACCAGCTAGTATTATATAATGTATAAATACATATAATTTATGATTAGATTTTATTTTAAATAAACTCGTGTTTTAACTTAATTATAAATAATCTAAACTAATAAAAATAAAACATGATATTAAAACCTTTTTAAATTGCTTATATGTGCTCTCCTCTACTTGAACACACAATAATGCCTGCTGAGTTAAGCATTCTCATTAGAACTTCAGGGATAGAATAGAATCGATTCACTAATGACTTATTTTTGGCGTGTTAACGTCATAGACTCAATTTGAAATTGAATGACAAAACCTAAGTGCATTGCTGTGTATAATTCGAACTGTCAAAAGTTAGCTCCAGCTAACTGCATTTTCCAAAGCGGCTAATTGTTCCTCCAGACAGACGCTGCACGTTGTGCGACACTAAATTGGTAACAATTCTTAATTATGATAAATTTACCTTATCCTGCCAATTACAGTTACTACACTTTCAAATGTGCCCAAATAGATTGAGAAAAGCAATACAAACACAGCTGTGATTTTTTTTGACAATGAAAAAACGAAAGAACCTACAAAAATGTTAATCAAGTACACTGATTACTGCAAATCAATATTTGCACAACACAGTATATAAAGATACTAGCTGGTGCCCGCGACTTCGTCCGCGTTGAACGATGAAAGGTACCCTATGTCTTTTCTGGTGTCCCAGACAACTTATATGCAAAATTTCATTGTGATCGGTTTAGTAGTTTTTGCGTGAAAGAGTTACAAACATTCATACATCCAAACATACTTTCGCATTTTTAATATTAGTACGGATATATCGGCAATAATAAAAAGATATTTTTTATGTTAAGGTAGTGAGACAGGCTAACGTTCCACCTGATTTTAGGTGGCTATTGTTGCATATAACACAAGCAAAGCCACAGGTGCGCTGCCGAGTAGGATTAAGTTAAGGATAAGGGATAGGGAAATGGGCTCTGGCATCCCATATTTACCGAAACACAACAGCACAGACTGGTTACTGCCTCCAGACGAACCGCACAAGTGACTGCGAAATGCAGTATGCAACTAATTTTCAGATCAAGACCAGTTTTTATGTTCAACTGTACAGAATCACCGTTGTCGGCGAGTTGCCTATTAAAATAATAGGTAAAATCAAACCTGACAATTCACCCATTTGGGCGAGAAGTCCATAAACTCGAGCTAACTTTGAAAAGTTCTTACTACAGTTCACCCTACCGGGAATCGAACCCTGAACTTCTGAGACAGAGCGCCCTAACCACTGATCCAACGGGCTCTTCATTCACCCAGAAACCTGGAATAACGCTTCTGTTTCAGCAACTGAAAATGCATATTAGAGATAGTGTCATTAAAATCAGTTTAAGCATTTGTTTTTGAATCTGCAAGAAGGTTTTCTCTCAAGTTTCAAAAACAACAGCGAAGAATTTTATTAGAATTGGGATGTACTAATGTTAATAGAGTAGCACCAATATTTTTATATAAGGGTTGTCAAGGGCCGGAGTAAGGTAGGGAGCGTGGGTAACTAATGTTATTTTTTGCACACCCTAAGAGGTCATTTATCAGAAGTCCGCGGGAGTGACGTGACGTTCAGGTAACGACAAAAAACACGCCTCGCCTCTCACTCTAATGATGTTGCATTTTATACATGTCGCCTATGTTACCTGCTCATTTGATATTAATCAAAAATTTAGGTCATTTCATTTAAAGCTACGGCTGAACTGAGTTATAAAACTAGCAGCCATAGGCGCGATCGACAATCTAAGTCTCAAAATAAGATGTGACCAATATATAAGTAAATAGTAGCTGTTGCACGCGACTTTAACTTTATAAAATACTAGCTGGTGCCCGCGACTTCGTCCGCGTTGAACGATGAAAGGTACCCTATGTCCTTTCTGGTGTCCCAGACAACGTGTATGCAAAATTTCATGGTGATCGGTTCACTAGTTTTTGTGTGAAAGAGTTACAAACATCCAAACATACTTTCGCATTTATAATACTAGCTGGTACCCGCGACTTAGTCCGCGTTGAACGATGAAAGGTACCCTATGTCCTTTCTGGTGTCCCAGACAACGTGTATGCAAAATTTCATGGTGATCGGTTCAGTAGTGTTTGCGTAAAAGAGTTACAAACATCCATACATCCAAACATACTTTTGCATTTATAATATTAGCGAATAGTCTATGTTACTCGCTGATAATGGTGAAAAAATTTTCAAAATCAGTCCAGTAGTTTTTGACTTTATTCATTACAAACATACAAATCTTCTCTCTTTATAATATTAGTATAGATTTAGTTAAAACAATGAGCACGTCACTCTAGATCTTTTGATTGTGTTTTTAATAATGTTTTTGCGTCTTAATTTTGTGTATCTGTTTGTGGTATGGATTTGATCGATTTTGATCATTTTTTTATTTGAAAGCTGACGTGATCGAAATTGTTTTATTTTAAGCTTTTAAGCTTCTCCTTAGAACGTGCATGATAGATGAACTGGATTTCTTAATTTTGTAATAACTTATTTATGGCTTTTTTTTTTTATTAATACTTAATAGGTTTGCTCTTGGCCAGCATCTAGCCTTGCAGGAAAGACGAGGCCGATGAATATGACGTTTTGAAGGTTTATTGAATTTTGTAAATTTATTTTAAATACAGAACTTTAACTAATTTTCATTTGTATATTTTTAAAAGTATTAAAAAATAAAAATAAAAAAATATTAAAAAATTTGTAATACGACTATAATAAAATCATAAAACTAAACTGTCATCGTTTTTAAAGAAACCGAAAATATTAAAATAACTTAAGTTATCTTAAGTTGGCGACTCTCATTAAAATTTCATAAATGAAGGGCATAGAACTTTGCGAACTACACTCTATGTTGGCTGTTATTTGAAAAACTTTTGTCATTTATTCCTGAATATAATAAAGTAAGACCATGATAATGTTTAGAATTACTCTTTCGTAATATCATTTGCATGAATTGGTCCATTCATTCGCCAAGAACACCTCAAGTGACTCGTAGAGACTCAAAATTACTTTCAACTTAAATTGGTGCTTAATATTTAGAAGCAGTCAAGTTTTATATCATTCACTACATGCTTGAAGTTGTTGGTTGTGGTTTAACTGTTAGGCTAGAGTACTTAGTTCACCTTAGACAGTTCTAAGGTGCCCAAATCTTGTTACAAATAATATATCGTTAAGGCGTGAAACAAACACACTTCAACTTTATTACATAGGTGTAGATTTCAAAATATATTATGCTTAAGATAATTACTAAAAAGTTATAGCCATCAGTTATTAACACTGCACACTGCGTTTCGCAGTCATTTGGGCAGCTCGTCTGGCGGCAGTAACCATCACCTCCTTACAGAGGACCACAGTAGAATAACAGCACTTGTGCTGTTTTGTTTCGGTGAGCGAGTAAGGGTTGCTAGAGCCTATTTTCCTATCCCTTCCAAATCCCTTCATCCTTAATCCTACTGTAGTGGACATCACACTCGCAGTACATATGGCGTTGCTTGTGTTATAGGCGACGGTAGCCACCTACCATCAAGTGGACCGTCAGCCTGTCTGACAACATTAATATAAAAAAAAAACAAAGCTGAATGATTTTTGATTGACGGAATTTCCAATGGTAGGATTAAAGCTAATAAAAAAATAATCCGAAATTCTTGGTCCATAAATATTTAAGGCTGTTGTGTAAAAATTACCTACCTAAATAGGTACCTAAATAGGTACCTAAATAGGTACCTACATAGGTATTAAGTATACCTATATCAAGTATGACATGATTTTTTTAGTGAGAAATTATTGTTTATTTAATTAAGAAAAAATGTGGCAGGTGACATTCGTGTGCTGTGTCTGTGTATAAATTATATTTTCTGAGTATCTCAGGTCCTTTGTAACTTAGATAGGTATAGGGCACGTTACATTTAATATTATAAGTTAAAAAAAATAAACTATAATATAGAATTATTATTCTGTTATGAATTAGGTATAATATATTATTTAATTGTGCATTGATTAAAACTTATATTATTTTAAAACGATTTCATTTAAGATATTCTACTTTCTAGCATTTACCAAATGTACATACATTGACGACACGTTTGGTCTAGTGGCTAATAACCCTAGCTGTTAACCAAACGGTCGCGGGTTCGAATCCCGCTAGGGGCGAATGTTTATGTGTTAACATTTTACCTTTGCACCTGAGTCGTGGATGTTTTGTATTTATAATATGTATGTATTTTTTTAAAAAAAAGTAATCTATGTATTATATCAACTTTCTGGTATCCATAATACAAGCATTATTTGCTTACTGTGGAACTAGATGGTGCTGTGTGGAATGTGTGAAGATATTTATTTATTTGTTTATCATACAAATAGCTGTCCAATGCTGTCCAACAATTTTTCTCTATGTCTAGTTGTTTCTAACGAAACACAAAGAGTTTAACCTTTATTATCGCGTCTCGCAGCCGTCGTCACCTGACCAAGTGATAAATGACCCCTCTAGGTGTCCGGGGAAGACAAAATTTAGTTTTTTTTTTTCTTCTCTCCGCCCTCATTCGTGTCAGAAAAGGGTTGTTCCGTGGCAAAAGCTTGCGACCATAATTTAATGTTGTTTACCGCGTGACAGCTCGGACAGGCTTGAATGATCTACCTTCGCTCATTGTGGAGGTAAAATAAAATTGTGCGGTAGTGCAAAATAATTATCTTCTCAATTTCTCGTGGGTGAAACGCGAGGTGAATACAGACTGTGTAACAAAACTAACTGGTGCCCGCGACTTCGTCCGTGTTGAACGATGAAAGGTGCCCTATGTCCTTTCTGATGTACCAGACAACGTGTATGCAAAATTTCATCGCGATCGGTTAAGTAGTTTTTGCGTGAAAGAGTCACAAACATCCAAACATATTTTCGCATTTATAATATTAAAATAAAATAATTAAGTACGGATCTAGAATGCTTCTCATCGATTCTTATTTTTATAATATTCGCCTTATTATAATAGACGACCATCAAAAGGACTGTCGACCCTTGCATTAAAAAAATATATGCAAATATCTCGAAATTGCAAGAAAGTCGTACGTACACTTTTGTTTTAAGGTAAAAGGTATACCTACATGAAAAATATTTGCAAACGGCACAAGGGTTGTCGTTAAACCAAGCAATTTCCCTTCAAAATATTTTCTAAAATATAAAACGGCATCATAAATGCTAATGTACAATACCAGGGTGTTAATGTTTCATAAAATTTAAATTTTCGCCGACTCTGGCAAACGTTAAGGCGTGGCTTCAGTGGTAGCGGACATAAATAAAAATAAAGTATACAGAAGAAAGGGCATTATCCGATAAGAAAAAGTAGAAAAAGCATTCAATCATAATTTCTTACCATAATTCAAAATCAAAATACATATAGATATAGATATAGATATAGATGTAGATGTAGATGTAGATGTAGATGTAGATGTAGATGTAGATGTAGATGTAGATGTAGATGTAGATGTAGATGTAGATGTAGATGTAGATGTAGATGTAGATGTAGATGTAGATGTAGATGTAGATGTAGATGTAGATGTAGATGTAGATGTAGATGTAGATGTAGATGTAGATGTAGATGTAGATGTAGATGTAGATGTAGATGTAGATGTAGATGTAGATGTAGATGTAGATGTAGATGTAGATATAGATATAGATGTAGATATAGATATAGATATAGATATAGATATAGATATAGATATAGATATAGATATAGATATAGATATAGATATATATATATATAGATATAGATCAAATGTGGTAAATTAAATAATTTATTATATATATTTTTTATTAATACACTTGCCAACCATCATTAAATGCAAGTACTGTGACTGTACCCTATTTCAGCAAAAGTAATTATTGTCTCCATTTTAAGTCTCTTATTACAACACTTTAAGGTTGGTAGTCGTCTGATCAACGATGTAATACCTTAGCTCTTTATAAAAAGGGAATTATGAACGATAGTATAACGCACAATACTGTCAATCACCATTCTGAAACAAAATAAAGCATCAGGTTGGCCTAGTGGTTAGTAACCTTAGCTGTTAACCAAACAGTCGCGGGTTCGAATCCCGCTAGGGGCTAATGTTTATGTGTTTATTTTACCTTTGTACCTGAGTCATGGATGTTTGTATCTATAAATTATATATGTATTTAAAAAAAAGGAATATATTTAGTATATCAACTGTCTGGTATCCATAATACAAGCATTAGTTGCTTAGTGTATAACTAGATGGTGCTTTGTGGAATGTGTGAAAATATTTATAATTATGATATTTGTCAGGTATATTATTATATCCTATAGTCTGCATTTGATAAGTGCGCGTCGGCTTTGCTTAAATATAGCTGGAACCATGTACGAACAAAGTTAGTATTGTTTTATAACTTGCTTATGCCAGCGACTTTGTCCCCTGAGATGTGATGAGGTCCCCTGAGATGGCCGGCGTACCTGCACCATCGGGTACGCCGAGGTTCCGACAGAGAGCGTAGCTCTCCCCGCGCTGGATAAGTAGCCATGGCGTGGCACCGATGTCGTGTCATAACGTCCCCGCGCACATCGCATAACCTCGCGCTAGGACCCTTCTAAGGCCGTGCTAGGAAGTCTTTGGGTTTTAGCCGTTAGGAATGAAGTGTACCTTGACACTACTACAGTATATTGATATCTCCTTAATTTATTTGCGTTTATAGAAGACACGAGAACATTAAGCTGAGTAAGAACCATTAGCTTTGATCTGCTTAATATATGAGTGAAATTAATTCACCTCTGTGTTATGAGTAATGCGACAATTAATGCTAAGTTGAGAAGACAACCGGCAGATATTTCACAAGCTGACAAATAGCACCGTAAGACTATTTTCCATGGAACGGTTAAAAATTACGACTATACGCACTTTGTCGAAAAAACGCGAATATAAATTGTTGGTCGTTTTTATTTAAATAATTATTTTATCAATAAAATATATCTAATTAAAATGTAGTTAAAATATTATCGTTTTCGGGGTTTGCCAAATAATTTTTTGGATGCTCCATGAATGTACTTGGAAATTTTCAGTAGGAGCTCATATTATTCTTCTATTTAAATTACACACGTTACCCAGTTCGCTAAGGTTTATTTAAAACCAAATAAACCTAAGGTTAAGTTTAGGTTCTTGTGTTTTTAACCCAAGAAATTAATTCAAAACAAGACTAACCATTTAAGACGGAGACTATTTAAGATTTAATGGTATTCAGAATCCTGAATACGAAATTTATTTTAATAAATAAATTTTGGTATCCTTTTTGAGTTACTGACATTATTCTACGACTGAAAAAACTGTAGTATATACCTATATACACAAAAATATTTATATGTAGGTATTCTAGCTATTTACTATTCTAACCGCAAGCCAATTGTCAATCAATTGACAGTCGACGTTCAATGCTAACGACTGTAACAGAATGCTAGTTGCACTAAACGACAGTTGCCAGCACATCAAAACTGGCTGTTTGGATCCAAGTAGCTGTAATTTTGCTGCCAGCTTATAGTCTAAATATAGTCTTTTCTGAATCTTAACAGAATGAAAGTTAGTGTTGAACGCGATTCTTTGTTTTTCAATATGCAAACGCCGCGTTTCGTCAGCACAGTGCGTGAATCCCTTACAAGAAAGTGCACAAAATAATGACCTATCATTAATTACCCGGGTTGGAGGGAAAACATCCCGCCCGGGAGGCAGGTGGGAAGGAAATCAGGTGGTAAGACAACCTGGTACGTTATAGATAGGTAAGACTAATGGTTGTTCCGCATTATCTTACTATGAACCCGAAGGATGTTTGGGCTTGTTTATATCAACATGTGAAAATATTTGGGCTAATATTTGCGCGTGAGAAAATATCCGTGAAAAATTTCGTATAATATTTATTAAAAAATAACTCTTTCAAATGGTAACGAGAATTTTACGCATATTTTTTATGACTGTCAGACAAGTCGCCTAACTAAACACCTACGCAATAACAGGGGCTTACTGACAATTCGGAAACAAAATATACCAAACACTCGTCCGAATTGTCACTTTTTTTTAAATATATTTTTTACTGACAATTCGGACACCAACAAAAAAAAGGTGTGTATAACAACTAGTTTTTTTTTCTGATTTGTAAAGTTTGTTCGTGATAGAAATACGATCTTTTCAACAGATGCTCCTCAATTTTATTGATACTCAATTAATCGATTGGCACCATAAAAACTAAACGTGAAAATTGTCCTTTTTTTACTGTACGATTTCTCCAAAATCTTTGAATGCTGATGGAAATAACTATTAAAATTGTGGATAGTTACCCAAGGGTGTTTTGTTCTAGCTATAATGGTTTAGGTAGGTGCCTTACCTTGCCTTGCCTGGACCTTTTTAGCTGGATTCCCAGCATGCTAGCATAATTCATACAATATATAATTTAATTACATAATTCAAATATAAATCTGCCGGAAATGATATTCTGTCATATATAAAATACTTAATAAATTAATAAATGTATGGAAAGGTCATCTGAATATTTAGAGCCAATCTGTCATCAAAAATGGATTTTCCTACCGAATTACTAATACTAATTAAATAAACCGAATTTGCCTCTGAAACCGAATAACAAATTCAATTAAAGAATAATTCTATTTTTTTTTTGCGACTCGTGAAGGCTCGAGTAACTTCATTAGTAAGCATCTTAATTGGGTTAGTAATAAGGCGATTTTTTTTCTTACTGCCACCGTCATATACAAAAACAGTATAAACGAATATAAATATGAACTTTTTTTTGTACTTATACAATATTATATAATCGATTGCTGTCATATTCTGCAGTAGAGCTACTAGGTTTTTTTTTGTCCAATTTGTTCTATCGTAGAACTATTAGTAGAACTAGTTGGATTAACCACTTTATCAATGACTAGCTGGTGCCCGCGACTTCGTCCGCGTTAAACGATGAAAGGTACCCTATGTCCTTTCTGGTGTCTCAGACAACGTGTATGCAAAATTTCATGATAATCGGTTGAGTAGTTAAGGCGTAAAAAGGTAACAGACAGACAAACTGAGTTACTTTCATATTTATAATTTACTAGCTGGTGCCCGCGACTTCGTCCGCGTTGAACAATAAAAGGTCCTTTCTGGTGTCCCAGACAACGTGTATGCAAAATTTCATGGTGATCGGTTCAGTAGTTTTTGCGTGAAAGAGTTACAAACATCCATACATCCAAACATACTTACGTATTTATAATATTAGTACGGATTATTAACTCATATTGTTAAAATAGTATTTATTTTTGTTACTTCTAATTTAATTTTGTAATAATTTAAGTAATATCTGTACTTAATATTATAAATGCGAAAGTATGTTTGGATGTAGTACTTTGGTGATTAGTATAGATAATTTGATATTATATATAGGTACGTACCCAATTTACTTACTGTTCCTCCTTGTACTGTGTGAACTCACCACGAACTCGGTTGGCGGGTTGTCTTAGATTGCAATTAAAATTTGTAGCCTCTTTTCTTTCCAAAAAATTCGACAAGAATTTTAATGCTTTCAGACTATGCAAAAAGCACAAAACAAAATTCTTTTAAAAAATAAAAGAGTTTTGTTTTGTGACGACACGTTTGGTCTAGTGACTAGTAACCTTAGCTGTTAACCAAACGGTCGCCGGTTCGAATCCCGCTAGGGGCAAATGTTTATGTGTTAACATTTTACCTTTTTACCTGAGTCATGGATGTTTTTTATTTATAATATGTATGTATTTACAAAAAAAAAGTAATCTATGTATTATATCAACTGTCTAGTATCCATAATACAAGCATTAGTTGCTTAGTGTGGAACTAGATGGTGCTTTGTGGAATGTGTGAAAATATTTTTTATTATTATTATTATTATTTAGATTTTCACTCAACTTGAGAATACTGCTTGAAACAAATGCAATTAAATATGGGCTGTCGGTGTTTTATGCTAACAGTGCTATTCTATTGTCTAAAAATAAATGTATACACATTAATTTTTTTATGTAAACGTCGGTGTAGACAGGCTGACTGTCCACTTGATGGTAGGTGGCTGACATTTACACGAGCACTTGCAACAACAAGTGCTATGCTGACTTTAGCAGGATAAGGTATTAAAAGGATAAGGTATTAGGAGGAGATAAGGAAGTAATAGCCTCCTTATCTCCTCCTAATAACATATAACATATAACATATAACATATGTGTTGTCATAATATAAGGAACTTTATGAAGTCCTAATTTTAATACATTGAATAATCTATCTGTTACGTTTTGAATGCGATGACTCTCAAACTCAATGGACCTGAGATAAATTTCTGGCTAGATAAACTTTAAAATAAACATATCAAAGCTGCCCTCTGGGATTTTATGTCGATTCGCTGTAAATTTGACACATTTAATTAAGGTGCCTTCTTAATTTAACGCCATAAACTGATCTTAATTTAACCCTGAACTATACTGGGATAATCTGTCGATTAAATTTTATAACAATCAATATTAACCTAATAATGATTTCAGTCATGAAGAGAAGTTGCCAAATCATCGGTTCGTCTAACTAATAACATTATATTTTATCAGAATAAGCACATAAAAACAATTTCATTGCGAAGCAGTAACAATAAAATCCTTTCCTTCCTCAAATAAATTTGTTCGCATCCCCCGTACATAAGTCAAATTTGTGCAAAGCTCGTAAATTATTTACCGGATCACGAAAACTGTGAACTTAATCATAATACAAATTGCACTAACGCTAATTACATTCATATTTTTTTCAATTCTTTCACAAAACGGGATTTTTTTTATTTTAAGGTCGACAGAGAGACTGACGGTCCACTTGATCGTAGGTGGCAACCGTCGCCTATAACACAAGCAACGCCATAGGTGCTGTAAGTGCGCTGCCTATCATAGAAGTATTAAGGATAAGGGATAAGGAAGGGCCCAACCCATCCTTATCCCTTATCCTTAATACTCCGTAATCTGTCATCCTTTACTCACTCAACGTAATACAACAGCACATATCCTGTTATTTCACGGTGGTCTTCTGTAAGGGGGTGGTTACTGCCGCCAGACGGGCTGCCTAAATGACTGCGAAACGCAGTGTGCCTAGCCACTACTTGAAACTTAAAACTTATTCCAGTAACAAATTGAAAACTAAATTAATTTTGCCATCGTAATTAGGATTTATGTAATATTTAATTGTAGATTATAGACAGAGATATTGTAATGATCGTTAAAAAAATTAAAAATCCCAAAATTTTTTGGGTGGTTTATTACTTAAATTATTCTATTTAAAATAAGTAAATAATAAAACGTAAAATAAAATATAGTGATGACAACTATTGAAAAATATTCTGAGCTCAAAAATCAAATGAGTAACAAAATTGCTACATATAGTTCAATGCATTTGGGCAAGTTGGTAGTGTTCGTTGTCATCGAAGTTAGTGGATTGTGAATTACGAAGCCAATTTTGGACACTGGCCATGAGTCTTACGAGAAAATGACCAAAAAACTTTATTTATTAGTCCTAAATACGCCATTCTCATTCCTCCAATAAAAAGTGCATAATTATATTTGCAAAAAGGCAAATTTGCAAACTCAAAATCCTTCGAAAAAACAAATTTGAAATCGCATCGCGTTTACAATTTCAAAATATTTTTATTCTTAATTTTATAAGATTTAATAGTAAAGTCGATACTCTATGATATATTAGTATTTGACATTATTTCAATAATAATGTCATCGATAGCAAAATAATAATAATATTGCTAATACTTATTACTATTAATTAATATTAATAGTGATGGAACAATGACAGTGACGATAAATATTATTTTGTTATAACAATTATGTAATTAACTTAGGTATGGCAATTACACTAATTATGGTAAACTAGCTGATGCCCGCGACTTCGTCCGCGTTAACGCTTGACCTTTTGTTACATTTTAGAAAGGCGTTAATTTTTATTTTATTTTAGATTATACCTTGGGAACAGTATTTCTTTTCTGGATGAAAGGTACCCTATGTCCGGATGTCCCCCAAAATTGAATTAGAGACGCAGACGAATTCGTGGGCAAATGCTCTAGTATCTGTATAAATTTAAAGAAACAAAATACTTATTATGCGGTTTATAATTGATTTTCAGTAAAAACCATGTAGCATATTAGTTGAAGAATCTGTCTTCCTTGAGTTGGTCAAGACTCAAAGCAGATTATTGTTTAAGCCAACCAAATAAATTCAATAATGTTTCAGTTACAATCATATGGATACGATAGTATCCACAGACACAATATGGTTTAACTGGCATTGAAAAATAATAGGTCGTTGTATAAGGGATACCAATCTATACAAAACTAGTGGCCCGCTCCCGGCTTCGCCCGGGTTCAAAATAAAAACTATCCTATATTTTAAGTTGGACCAAATACATCTACTTAGTTACAAAGTTTGATCAAAATCGATTCAGTAGTTAAAGAGTTCATCGCGGAGGAACATGTGACACGTAATATATACCTATATAAAGATGTTATAAAGAGAGAAGATTTGTATTTATGTATGTTTGTAATGAATAAACTCAAAAACAACTGGACCGATTTTAAAAATTCTCTCACCTATAAAAAGCTACATTATCAGGGAGTAACATAGGCTATATTTTATAAAGTTACGCGGGCTAAGTCGCGTGCAACATCTAGTTAGTTAATAGTTTAGGGATTATTGATCCAGTTATGTAATTTATCAGAGAAAAGGAACAAGTTTTTCTCATACCTAAGTTTGGTGTTAAGCGAATGTGTTGGCTGATGATAAACGACATTAAACAAAAATGTTTTATGAGCACCTAACGATGTTTGCATTCGAAATTTAAAGCAAGCAATTATTTTGACAAATGCGAACGAAAACGAGACAAATTCGTTTTGGAATAAAGTCGAAATTAAAAAAATATATATTTTTACGAAACAAAGGGACAGATTTATATGGAAACACCTTCTCATATATTTCGCGAGCAGTGCGCTGCCACGCAGAAACATATTCTATTTAATGCTACCTTAATATGGATAAGGTTCTTATCAATAACACAGATTATTAGTTGATTGTACTTGTTCATACAATTTTTCTCCTGTACAGTTTTTAAGGTTGAAGCTATTAGCAAAGCTTGAAGGTGTCTACCTTCTATATTCACCCTTAGATCACTACAAAATAAAAAAAAAGTAAACGAGTCTAACAGTAATCCATAATGGTGTAACATCTGACATCTCACCTTAGTAATAAGTCGTTGTTATGGCCTATATGTTCCAATGTTTCTATGATTTTGACAATTTTAAAATTCCTCACAAATTATTGCTGTTAAAACACAAATATTCTTGTTTTATTTCAAAAAATCTCCCGATTTTTAGCTGGCAACTTTACCGCTTTTTAAGTTACCGTCAAATCAAATAGCGTGCGTTCTAAAAATTACAGCTTCCTGTTACACATTTCCGTTGTTCTGCACTATTTTACTCCCTCAAAAACGAGGGGTAAGATGTTACAAATAAATATGCAAATATGATACAAAAATAAAGTCTTTTTTATCGAACTCTGTTTTGTAGTCCTTTTAACTTAGACTTTACTGTACAAGCAATAGCACTATATACTTAGATAATTCGAATCTTTATTTTCGTTTAAAAAATATTTTTTGAATTTAAAGTGTGAATTAAAAATTATGATATGAATTTAGAATGTGAATTAAATAATATTACTGAAAGTTGTAGTTGCAATATCTCTATAAATATTATTATGTACATATACGTTTATTAAGTTTTTGACATTTTTGTTCAATAAGTATTGTAAATTTATATGTGTGTACCTATATTATATGAAACTGTCGTGTGTAGATGTTTCATTAGTATGAATTGTGCAGTTGATAAATATTTTGATTTAATTCTTTACTGGTTAACCGTTCATAACTTTCTGTAATAATAATTATAATGAAAATACATAAGGAAACAAAAATAGTTATAATATTTTGAGAAAGGTATGTCCACATTGTGATAACGAAGGCACAATGAGCATTAGCACCAGAGCGTGATTTATATGTCTCACAGAATTATAACTCATTGTACAATATTTCTTTCCGCTAACAGAATATTAGCTGAGGGAAACGAGAAAATAATGCGTCTAGAAAATTTGTAAACAACATTTTCATGTTTAGCCTACACGAAAATTTATACTTTATACTCCATTTTTATATATTAAAAAAAAGGTCACAGGCAGGTAGAACTGTCCCCTTTATGGTATGTATCACGTTTATAAAGTTATGTGATCTTATATAAAGAGATTGATTTTGCCCACGATTTCGACAGCGCCCCATTTTCTTAGGCATGTACACATTTATTCAATCTCTATTTCTCATAATATGTATATAGTCCGGTCGCGGAGCAGGAAGAATTTCGTACAATGACCTACTTACCTACTGACAGTGGTCACAAACTTTTTTGTATAAAGTGTGAATTTAAAAAAATATATATATAAAAGAAAAAAAAATACTAATTAAAATTGTTAATGATTATCTAATTAAAATTTATCTAAATATAAATCGTTTAGACTTACATTATTTAAATTGTTTTACATTGACTCAACGCCAACGCAACCCATGCGCACACAGACCTTACTTTCGAAGATAAAAAGGTTTGCAATCCCTTAAGACTTCGGTCATTACATTTGTGCTGACGGTAATATAACGCGGAAGCGACAGAGACAGATAATAACAGGTTAATGTACGAAATTCTTAGTTAGATGTTTTTGTCAGAATTAGAATTTTGTTTTTTTTTTTTTTTTTTTTTTTAACTTCGTACAATACTTTTTCTCTGGATGAAAGGTGCCCATGACTTTTTCTGTATCCCTGACAGAGTATGCAAAAATGCAATTCATAAAAATAAAAAAAATTATATCAGTCTGTTGAAGTACGAATTTGGAACACTTGGAACACGTGACTTCATTAGACATGAAGGCTGATAGCCAACTCAACGATAAGCAACGCCTCAGGTGCTGCAAGTGCGCTTGCCTATCTTTTACAGGATTAAGGAATTAAGAAGGGATAGTCCAATGCAGATTGAATATGGTGGTCATATACAAATTATATAAAAAAAATTAATGTACAAAATTAAAAAAAAGCATACATTCTAAATTCTTTTTCCTATCGCGGTCGAAATAAAAGCTTTGCCCGCCAAAGTTGTAGTAAATTCGAGACCTTTTTTGCCACGGGTTGGTAAAAAATTCAACCCTCGTCGGATTTCAATTAGAGAGCTAAAAAAGTTGCATTTAAACTCGACGCTTCATTCAATGTGTTTATTTTAATATTTTCTACATATTATAATTATATATCATCGCTTTATTAAATTTAAAATACTATTACAATATATATATATACAATGACATGTATAGGTATGTCTTTTTATGTTAATAAAAAGAGTACCTAGCAGACACATTGAGATATTTACAGTCATGACCTTGTCTGTTGACATAAGTAGTTTCTAAGTATGAGCCTCAAATGAAAGCTCAACGTCGCTCAATAAACAATGGTTAGAGCTATGCTCGAGGTATGCTATGCTATGTAAAATTGCCAGTCTATGTGTCTTTTATAAGATGTACTTCGGATAGTGTGTTCAGGAGCTGCATGAACTCATACCGCCTTCCCCTTTCTTCCATCGGACATACAGACGTACCACCATTCTATTCTGTTATAATTCCTATCAATTTCTCGGTAACTTTAAACTGACTGGGTCTCCAGTCAGGGTTCCATTTTACACAATACACAAATTCTTTGAAAGAACATAAGAAAAATCTGACTTTCTGTCGACCTTAACATTTTTATATGAAAAAGATGAGTCCATTTCCTGAGATTCGGTTCCTCGGATTTGATTTATTAAAATTTGTCAACAGATAGCATTTTTGATTTAAAGAAAATCAAATAAAGCAAATTGGCAAATAGACCGCTACGAAGGAATTATTCCAAACCGAGAATTAGGCGGGAATTATTTCGGCGCGATGAAATCTAATTACCATTTGTCGCGCTTCCGGAAATTTGGTGAATTAATTTTTTTTTTTTTTTTTTTTTAATTCTGTCCGAGACACTTTTTTGCATGTTAATTGCGCAGGCTGTGCCATAAATTTCAATTTGTGGATTTTCAGAGGACGAGAGGATTAAAAAATGTTAATCCAAATTACTTTTCGTTAGCGATCAAATAAACATTTCGTTTTATCTATTGAGTGCTCATAAACGTCAAAATAAAAACAAATCCAGAATTCACCACAGCGTTTAAAATAGAATTAAACAGAAATTATTCTTGTCAATAAAAATTTATAATAAAAAAAAAACGATTTGTACACAAAAAATAGCTTTTGAAATTTTTGTCTGTTTGTCTGTGCACGCTAATCTCAGAAACGGCTTAACGGATTTGGATGAAATTTGGCACACAGATAGCTTATTACCTAGGTTAACATAAGTATATGGTTACTTTTTATTCTAGAAATACGTTAGGTGATAATTTCCTCTAATCATGACGTCAAAGTATTATAGTATATTCGTTAATCATTAATTGGATATATTGAAAACCTTTAATTTTCTTCTCACTTCAAAAGAGAACTGTGACAGAGAGTGCTCAAAAGAATCGAAGAAAAGCGGAAGTGTGAATTCACCAACTTTTGGCCATTACAACTTTTGTGCTGACAAAGCCGAGAAGTTTCGTTGTTATCGAACGGTGTCATCACAAATTAAATATCTCTCAGTAGACACATATTTCTGAAGGACATCTATACATATATAAATAAAAAAATGAAACGCTAAACGCTTGTTTCGTAATCCTAGTCACGTGATCACCGCGAAGCTTTTTTTTTTTTGTTGGTAATTCGGTTAAATATATTTTTTCAAATATTTGTTTTAGATATTTTTTTTTTGACGAGCCATTGGATAAGTGGTTAGAGTGTTGCCTTAACACTCTATCTCAAGGATCCCGAGTCCGATTCCCGGCAGGGTAATAAATGGAAATGAACTTTTCAAAGTTTGCTCTGGTCTGGATTTGGATTTGGAAAGTAGTGGCATGGGCAATCATTCAGGCAGTCCGTCGTCTGGCGACAGTAACCACCACCTTATAGAAGATCACCGTAAAATAACAGCATCAGTGTTTTTGTTGTTCGGTGAGTGAGTAAAGGATACCAGATCCCACTTTCCTATCCCATTCAATATCATCCCATAATTTATTCCCATCCCTTATCCTTAATCCTACTATCGTTATCAGCGCACTTGCAGCTCTAGTAGCGTTGTTTGTTTTAAAGGCGACGGTAGCCACCTACCATCAAGAAGTGGACCGTCAACTTGTCTGACGACCTAAACATTAAAAGGAACAGTCGAAGTCTTTCAAATAATTTTTAAGAATAAAGTTTTTTTTTGTCACAGTCATGGATAGGTATATTATATTACATTCAGTCTATTTGAGTAACAGAATGTAACTGGAACTCAGTAAGTATAATGAGATACCTACTGAACAAGTTTCAAACATTTCTCATACAAAATGTCATCAAACAATATCAGAATTGTACCTAGTTGCAATATTGTTAGATCCCGTGGGTTCCGCACGTTCCAACGATTGCTTTGAAAGTCCATCATAGTTTTAATGTTATTTTCCCATTGTATACTTGTTGACAAATAAGTTGGAATATTACTTTGTGAAAGTTAAAAAATATGAAACGGCCCGAGAAGTGTTATAGTAGGGACAAAATCTCTCTGCAAGGGCAATAAAACGTGTGAGTGGAGTGGAGTACAGGCGCGCTCCCTTACTCTTATAGGTCTTATGGAACGTTTAGTGATTTACAAGAACGTTTGTGTCGATAATGTTATCGATAACTTTACAGAAGTTTAAAATTTCATAAAGTTATTTATGTATTTACAAATTATCGGAATCTGAACCATCATCGTCAGAATCATTATTTACATTTATTATAAATGCTTCCGCTATGTGTGACTACTTCAGTTTAGTAGTGTTAGCATTTTGTTACCTACTGTTGCAGACCCCGACCAGTTCATCGATAACTTTTGCCTGCACATGCATATTACTATGTAAAAAATAATTTATAGCTCGACCTGCAGCGACATTTTGTCCTTACTATAAGAAATAATACTGGTCATATGATATCAATATTCAATCATACTGTAGGTATTTAATAAACTAGCTGATATATATAGTAACTTTAAAACATGTAGCCTATGTTAAAAATATTAAAAAGTCTTAAAAATAAAAATGTTGGAGAGATAAGAGAACTGTTACGTGTCTTTTACTTGTTGAAAGTGAAAAGTAAGTACTAGGTAATGTTCATTAAAGAACTTGTGTACTAAATAGGTACTCTTCATGGATATCTTGTACGACAGACGAGAGTAAGACCAAATGTTTGTTAGAGAAATTTTATCCTGAATAATAATCCTATCGATTAGTATAATAAAATAGAGAGTGTTTGTTTTTTTGATTTTAGTTGGTTCGAGTCCGAGGCGAGGCAAGCGAGTTTTAGAAAATCTTTGAATACAGTTTTGTTTCTTTTTAAAAATAAAGGAATGTCTCCTTTATGTAAAATGAACCAACTTAAGGATTTAAAGTAGTTTCCCTCCAGGGCCCGACTTATTTTACCACACTGTATATATAAGAACGCCAAACGCAGTGCCAACTGCGTTTCTTCCCTCAAATTCAGTTGTTAAAACCTAGAACAAAGTATAAAATTTATGCTATTCAAACTATAATTATCTGTAACTTAAATAGGTCCCTAATAGGTACCCGGCAGATTAGTAAGTTGAACTAACAGTGTGCAGGAGAGCCGATGGCCGCTGGGACCGAAAGGTTCCCAAGTGGAGGCTATGGACCGACAAACGTATAGGAGGATGTCCATCAACAAGGTGGACAGATGACCTACTTAGGGCCGCATGTGGATCCAGGCTGCCTCTGACCGATCCTTTTCGAAAATTAAGGGGGAAGCTTAGGTCGAGTAAACTTCCTACGGCTGTTTACTCAGTGATATAGAAATAAGTACATATAATCTTAATAAAATATTTACTAAAATTATATCTATTTCAGCCTACGTTTTATGACATAATATATAATTATCATCAATCATTACGCTATGCACATGATACAGAATGTATTAAATACCTGTCCTATTATAAACATCGGCCTAATCTGTGAGTCAGTAGTTCTTTGGTTCGATATTCATCCATTCAACGCATAAAAACATTGTAGATGATTGCACGAGCACTAACCCTTATAGTTTTATTTATGGCGAACGAAATATTAAGTTATATCACTTCATAAAGAATGAAATATTATAGAAACAACAAAAATCTTAACTAAAACAAATGGGTGTCAATGTTTGTGTATGTTTACAAATAAGTTAGATTGCTCGAGACGCTTCTTTGACGCGAGGTACATGGTGTTGCCAATTATGCAAAATAATTAATAAATTAGTTCCGTATTAACTCATTTCTAATAGTAAGTGTTGTTTCTACTCTTTTTTGACGTACTGTACTTTTATGTTATTTTAACAATTAATTTACAAAATTTTATAAAAAGTTATTATAAAGTTTTCATAAAAGTTAATTAAATATAATTACTAACTACGCCCTGCGACTTCACAAAGAATATACCAAATCAAAGAGATTTTTTAATACTTAGACTTACGTAAAGTCACGGTATACCATAATAGTACTAGCACCTACTACAAGTAGTCGACTATAAGTATATTTTATACAAGTACTAGCGACCTGCACCCGGCTTCGCATGGAGTTAAAAAAAATCCTTTTTTAGCGCATGTTTACATTATAAAATAAACTAATGTTCCAAATTTCAGCTTTCCATTTAGTAGTTTTGGCTGTGAATTTTAGTGAATTATTGAATATACTTTCAAAATTGTATGTATATTTATAAACAAATAGCTGCCCTATTGTCAACCTATTGTTTTTATTGTTCTATTTTCTTTTTCGTATACGCTTGTTATTGTTTTCTTTTTATATCATTTAATTACACTATTATATCCATTTCAAATTTATATACTGACTATTTCTAATCGAGACGACGTTTGCTGCTGAGATATGAGTACAGATAGACGCTAGAGGTATAGATAGACGCTGTGCCTAGAGGGTTCAGACGTCGATCGGTACTTTTACATTGGAATTGGACGTCGCAACATTCTCAAGCAATATTTTCCAATAGTAGAAATCAATTTGTCGACTTCACCGAATGAATATAATTTTGCACTTCATCAGAACGCAGTCTCTTGGTCATGTAAATCGTTTGTAGTTGTACTGTAAAATTTACAGTTTGAGAAGTACAGTGATATTTATGTTGTACTATGATTCTACCATATTTTGTAGTAGAAAAAGTGTCCATACCACTGTAACCCCGAGTAGTCAATGTTGCATGAAGTAAAAACTATTAAATTTAAGGCAATTTATTTATTGCAAATATAGTTTCAATATTTTTTGAATACAAATATTTAAATCCACAGAATTTAATAACCACAATTTATGATAATAACAAACAATTTTGTTAAAACAAAAAGTAGTTGAGAGGTGCGATGCGATTTTAGTGCCCTCTGGTTATTGAAATTTTAAATATTTCGTTAGCGGAAGATGGCCGTCGCGTGTTTGGAGTTGCTCCCGATGTTTACTACGGTTTTTAAAGTTTTTATATAGTTTTCTGTGACAATTTATAGCAAATTAAGTGATAAAGTAGTTTTGTGTACTGTCTTTTGTGGTTTATGAGTGTCTATTGAGTGTTTTTCATAGAACTTTTATCAAAAAAAGTGCCGCAAATAGTGCCAGTGAAGCTACAAGTTTTCGGCCAGTGTTAAACAGGAATGTGAATATCAAGTAAATTATATTATAACTATTTAGTTTGGAGTTCAAACAATCGCATTTATGTCAAGGTATGTGTGTTTTGGACTTTTTAATTGTAGTTTTGTGAAAGTTTAGGAAAGTTGAGACTTTGTTTACTTGGAAAAGCTTACCGCGCATGATCGGTTGCAAAGTTTTATTTAGATAGATGGCAAAAGTTCTGATAGACCTTGTTTTTGTTGGAAATTCTTTAATTGCGCAATCACTGGGTTATTTTAATAAACTTCTTCCCTAGAATCTGCTAGTAATTTTTTTGTAGTTAGATGGTTACTCAGTAATTTAAAAATTGGAATTAGATTCATACGAAATTCCCATAAAACATTTCTTCATGCTACCAAAATAGTTTTATACAATACCGTAATGTAGTTTACTTAGTAATCTCTCTATCTATTCAATGTATGTAGTGTATATTGTCTGATCTTTTTTTGCGGCCATTGACCGGGCACTCGACGTGATACAATATTAAATACAGCCTCCGTGCTTTGGCCGCTTTCTCGAAAAATAAGCAATTATTTATGTTTACTTAAGTTAATTACAAATTAAATCTTTTTTATATATTTGTTAATCCAAAAAACATTTTTTGGTGTTAACTTCGAACAGACACGCTGACGGACCATTTGATGGTAGATGCTACCGTCACCTATAACACAAGCAACACTTCAAGTGCTGCAAGTGAACTATATGTTATTCTGAAATTATTGGCTCCCAACCATAGTAACTAGTACTATGGTTGGGAGCCAATAAGGATTAAAAAAAAGTATTACATAGGAAGAGCTATCAAAACTCAAAACATATGATTGATACCACCTAGTTATAAATTTGAATGAAAATTAAAAACCTTCATAAAATATAGCTTTAGTTACCTACCATCATGCCAAATTTCAATCAAATGGTCTTGTAGTTTAGAAGTGTCATTTTTTTTATAACAGACTGTGGTTTGTGGTTTTGCTTGCCTAGAAATTCGACATCAATGCATCATAAAATAAAATTACATATTTATGCCAACTTTCATGACAATTAATTAGAAGTTTTTGATTTCATTACGTACAAAAACTAATTTTAATAATATACAGACATATTTTAATACTTGTAGTAGTATATATAAAAATATTATTTAATTCATAGTCCCTTACCCTGTCAGGGTGAATTTTTTTACATTAAATTTTAAATTTGTAATAGTCATTATATTCATTTTGAAACCCTACTTAATTTATAAACATCAATCTAATGATATTATGTTATCTAGAGGGATATTATAGTAAACAATATAATATTTTATTGGTTGCATTAAGTTTTGTTTACGACTAAGTAGGAGTAAGTAAAGTTCGAGTGAACGGACATTTTCTGGGTGAGCTCGCTCCATCATAGGCCTCATCTTCGCCAAGATGTTGGCCAAGAGCAAAATCCCACTTCTAGTTAATAAAAACAAAAAATAAAAATATTACTAACTCTTATGAAAATGACTGTAACCATATTGGGATGTCAACTATTAAATATTCAGTAATATTTAGATCCCTATTGTCATCACCTATTATCTATTTGATCCTGTTTATCTAATTATTTTGTCTTATTTAAAATTAAGAGAAAAATATGTATACTTAATATAATTATTGAAGATTTCGTATTCATTTTAATTTATCAAATTCAAATTTTTGAGTAATATTATAGAAGCTACTTATCTGTTTTAATTATTTAAAGTAGTATTAGTTATACCCTAATGCATCTATTATAGGGGTTGATTCTAATTAACTTAAATACAAATAGTATTTATAAATATGTACACAAATAAATATTAATATAATATGCAGAATTAACTATCAAAATTAAACTAAATGTTACACATTAATTTAGTTTTGATAAGTTAATTGCACGAATGAGTTATTTGACTTTGAATATATAGTTTTTAAATAAGGTAGTTAGTTATATTTTATCATTATTTTTTTACATAGCTTACCTATTGTTACAGCAACAAGATGAGATAGTTAATCAAGATTTGTCAATTCCTTAAACATGCTGACCGTTAGAAAAATCACAGATAATAATAGAAACTCACAAACTAAATAAAACCAGAAATATTAAGGAAGTGAAAGAGAAGCAGGGGTGACATTGGCTTATGGTCGGAGTGAAAAATATTAATTTTTAACTTTTGTATAGCATTACTACATTTTATATTTTATTTTTTAAATTTTGTATATTTAAGTATTCATTTAATAAAATAAAAAAACTGTAAACACATTTACAATTGATAATTGTATTTAATTTTCTTTTTATTGTAGGTAATATAGCATTAAAATAAAGGATTTTTCAAAAAATTAAATTAAGTTATAACATTCTATGCCTGAAAATATGTATTTTGAATGAACTACCAATTACAAAGTAGAAATAGCCCTATCAATAAAATAAAAGTACCATTATCTATACTAATATCTATACTAATATTATAATATAAAGAGAGAAGATATGTATTTTTGTTTATAATTAATAAACTCAAAAACTTATTGATCGATTTCAAAAGTACTTTCATCTATAGAAATCTACATTATCAGCGAATAACATAGGCTATATTTTAAAATGTAACGCGGACGAATTCGCGTGCAACAGCTAGTAATATTTATATTACATAATAATATGTATCTTAAATTTTATGCAAGTAAACAACATGCATTATATGTAATGTAATAAATTATTTATAGTTGGATCAAATGAATAAATTATATACCATCAGTTATAGTCCTCGTTTGAAATTTAAGCTTCAATTAATAAAGCAAAATTTACAGACTCCACGTTTGAATAAAATTTAATTTATTTTGAACTAGTTATTTCCAATATAATATAAAATAATATATAAATATATGACAAAAAGTTAATTACCAAAAATATTTGTGTTAAAAAGTATTTTATGTTTAACTTAGTTAAATCATATTTTTGGTATCTATTGCATTTGTAATACAAAACATTAATTTCCCTTCTGAGGTGTTTCCATCGATATGGCCTCTCAAGTGTACCGTAACCATAAAAAAATTCCTCCAAGTGTTGCATGTAGTTGTAGGTCCTTAGGCGACCGTCGCCTACCTTTATTTATGGACTTTCATCCGGTCTGCCATTATAAAAAAAATTTTTAAAAATATTAGCCAGTTATGTCAGCAATTATTAACACCTCTTTCGTTAAATCAGTTTCATTAAAAAGTGATATAGTTAATTGGCACTAAACACTATTTCATAGATTTTTAGTTTAAACTAAATTTATCTATGTCTTGTGAGCAATGATAAGAAAATTATTATAAAATAGTTAGTGCAGCGACTTTGTCCGCTTTTAAAAGAAAATAGGTATATGAGAATTAACTAACTAAATAGGTAATATCGATTGGACGTCAACAGCGCCTATTATATTTATTTATATTTTTGGACGATCCTTTTCGATGATAAAAAAAATATAAAAATAAATTATCTGTGTGCCAAATTTCATCAAAATCCATTCTCACAAACTTTCGCATTTATATTAATTCATTCGATAGAATTATTAATAACATTTTTATATAAAAACTATAGTAATTAATTTCCAAAAGCCATTAAATTTTTCCATCAGTCTGCTCAGTGAAGCGGCGTAGTTGCAACTCTATCTGCGTTCAGCGCATATTTCATAATAATAATTAACCATGCACTGGGAACGTGCATGGTTAATTATTGGATAATTTTTATGCGGAGTTGCTATTGAACAATTGACATTGTTCTATTAAAGTTTGAATTGGTTTGGAATTATTATTCATGTTAAATCTTAAGTAACATATTTTTACAGGCGTTAGTTTGGGCAATATAAACATATATAATCTATACCATCGACTTAATACTTAGGGCCTCTTTCACCATGTGTCAAGTGGGGCTAACCGCCATTTAAAGTCACCGGTAACCGGGAATGAAGGAGCTGATATACCTTTATTTGTACTGTAAAAGTCGCAAACATTAAAAAGAAAATAAAAATATGCGCGTATCGAAGGAAGCAGTAAACCGAGTACATAATTTAATAAAACATAAAATTATTTCTAAAAGTAACTAGTCAACACTTTACTTGTAGTTGGTGAAAGAGGCCCTCAACATTATAAAGAGAGATGATTGGTATTTTTGTATGTTTGTAATGAGTAAACTCGAAAACTACTGGACCCATTTTTGAAAATTCTTTCACCTATAGATAGCTAAATTATCAGCGAGTAACATAGGCTATATTTTATAAAATTACGCGGGCGAAGTCCGGCGAACTACTTAATGTGAATTATAATTATAAACATATAAATCCATTTAAAATATTATATTAACTTTACCAGTTCAAGTATAATTTATTAATTGACAGACACGACGGGGTATATTTTTTTTAATAAAATTGCTCCTTTTTTTTAATATAAGGAGAGGAAATCCTTCATTGGACACTTAACCTTGTATAAAACCTCTCCTGTCTCCTAGTTATCCTTATACTCGCCGATACAGCCTTAAAATTTGCTCATTTGCCTCATGTTTAAAATTACTTAAATATTGTAAAGCAACGACTCAAAAATCCTTGCCAACATGAACAAGTCGAAAAAATAATTAAATTCGAAACTTGGTAGCATTCCAAGTGATACAATTGTATACTTAGCCAAGTATGTAACGATATCGTGGCTGTATTTTTTTTTTTATAAGACTTGGCCGGAAGTACCGCTATCTTGGACTCGCATTACAAATCGTGATTATCCACCAATTAAACAATTAGTTAGCGCCTGTGTCACAGTATAAGGAGAATACAGTTTGAAATGTTGAGCAATTAATGATAAATATATTAGGTATGTATAAACAATTTTATTATATATCCTAGTTTCTGTTAGTATTTTAAACAGTGGCAGGGCACACTGCATTTCGCATTAATTTGGCTAGCCCGTCTGGCGGCAGTAACCACCTCCTTACAGAAGACCACCTGTAGGTTTTAAGTTTTACAAAGATACTTGGAAAATAACATATAATTTAAAATGTTATATACTGAAAACTGTATTTTTCTAATAACATTTTGTACTTTAATACTGTGATATAGGCATAAATGTTTGAAAATACACGTTTTTGAGGTTACAAATTTATTTATACAAAATCCCTAGCTCTAATGAATAGACTAACTATTTAAATAGTTAAATATTTACCTACTAATTAAATAGTTTTCTTACTGTGTAATGTGTTTGATTCAGTTCACATACTGCAGGGCGATGTGATGGATGATCCCATCACAGTAATAGGGGAACGTTCACACGCACCTCTGCGTTAATTCAATTAAAAGTGTGCGTCTTCTGAGGAATTTTAATTACCTACATTTCAACTAAATATACATTTCTTTACGCGTTGGCTTTTTAAAAAAATGTTAACACGTTTTGTTCTTTTTGGTACCTTTTTTACCTACATTCCGCGTCTGGCTTTATGGTCGCTAACTCCTCCTAAACCAAGCAACTGATTTTTATGCGGTTTTCATTTCACCATCAGATAATTTTTCCATAATTTTTATATATTCTGGAAAAAATATCTAATATATATATTTATTTATCTATTTCAAAAGGCTCATCAACTAAAGACATACCCAATCACAATATACAACACTTACAGAAAGGTACTCACACAAAATGAAATGAAATCAGTCAATAAAACAAAAACAGCAATGAACTAAAGAGTGAATAAAATTCAAAAATGTCAAAATAAGAAAAAACATATTCATGCATTACTACGGTACACTGTATTACAGCCTTTTTAAATGGTTCGATTCTATTTGAAAAAAATGTTAATGTTGCACTTGTGAAAAATTTCATTATATAATAACGCAGAGCAAAAGAAACCGGTGTATTGATACCATATTTATTTTTGCTAAATCTTATATAAAAAGGTCTAAAGTTGTTCGAGCATCGAACATACGTTTTTGGAGTATTCAATTTAATCATTGAGTTAGGGACGGACAATCAATGCTCTAGTTAACTATTTTGAAAAGAAAAACCAGACTTAGAAACTTTCCGCCAATGGAGTTGACTTCATGTTAAAGTAATTTAGTCTCCATAATTGTGGACTGAAAGATGAACAATTAATAAAATATTAATAATAACTTTATTTCAAACATGTGTCCATATTAGAAATCTTTGGTCCATATGTGACAAATTCTTTAAAAAAAAAATTGAAATATTTTAAAATATACATATTACACTAAGGTTACTTAGTGGTTAAAATCGGTGGCAATATCGGGGCAGTAGTGGGGAGCCCCCTAGATCGCTCCCTTGATCGCCTCATGTGTAGGCAAATCGTAAACATAATTAGAGGCGATCTAGGGAGCGATCTAGACGATCTTATTGGGTGATATGCAACGTCACCCAATGTTTTATTATTGGGCAAAGTCCACCTTCAACAGCGTGTCGGTGCTGCCCCGCAACCTAGTCAAGTTTTTTCCTGGGCGAAGCCTTCTTCGCTTAACCCACTTTCCGCATTAAAATCCGTCGTGTTAAAAGTTTAAAAGCTCTAAGTGTATATATATACCTCGACATTGTTTTATATGTAGGTACTATGTTTAATAAAACATATTATATATCAATCAAAGCAATTCACAAAAATAGAAAAGCATATTTAACCGCTTATATAATTGAAAAATAAATTTTCGCTTCGTCTTTAGTAAATAAATTTTGTGGAAAGCAAACAGAATCTGCGAGACGAAATGCATCATCAACCGAGTATCTTTTTAAACTTATTCCAGTGTTCAAAAGCGTAGCATGAAAGGGACTAGAAGAAGCAAGTGTCCATAAATAAAAGGCACTATGGCCGCGGCTGTATTTGAGGCACATTCAAGTGGCATGTTTGCGCTTACCGGACTCTAGTGTGTCAACATTTGTGGAGTCCGCATTTGCTTGTTTGCTGTGTTCAGACCACTCATTAAATCTTAGCTGTGCAAGTTGCTAGTTGTTTTCACTTGAAATTTATTATTTATTTGTTTCTTTTTAATTTTGTTTCAATTCGTAAAGAGCAGTGGCAGAAATAGATGTGTTTTTGTGACTTGCTACTGCATCTTAAGACAAGGACTAACCTCAGACCAAATACATTTTTTATCAAAATGAGCGCAGACTAATAACCTATGAATTAAGATGCAATATTGCACAAAACATTTTTGTAGCTTGTAGATTTAAAATTGGAAGGTTTTTCTTAAATATTATATATATATAAAATATGAATATGTAAAGCAAATAAAAGTAGCCGGCTAAAACTTTAGTACAGGACTTAAGTTAATTAAATAAACTTAAAAACAAATGTAGTTGTCGATGAAAATTTTTATTACTGTGACGAAAAATGTTTTTTTTTTTTTTGCAGCAATGTACAATTTTTTTTCTCAGAATAAATCTGCCCAATTCAAGCTTTTTTAAATATAGTCACACTGTATTTTTATCCAAGTTTTAATTTTACAATAAAAGTGCAAATTATGCGTCGAAAATAACACTTTTCTGCTGAGTACTCGTCTTAACGTTAAACCAATGTATAGAGCCCATTAATCGAGTGGTTAAGGTAAGTGCCTTGTCTCGAGGGTCCCCAGGTTCGTTCCCGACTGGGCCAACTTTATAAATGAACATTTCAAAGTGGCTTCTGATCTGCTTAATGTGTCGTTGTAATACAGCTAATGACAATTCTAGACTAATGTGTTTCTAAAACTGATTTTCTAGCGTCTCCCGATCTTATATTTAGGTTAAAGTGATTTTGAGAGACAAATTTAATATAAAATTTATGCGAACTGAATATTAAAATCTAAAATGGTTGAATTTATGGCTCGATATCTCCATTATTCTACTTTTATGAACCAAACATAATGCTTTTACGTTCACCTCCCAAGTGAATTTATTAACTTATATACAAATGCCATCTAACTTGTAATTTAAGTAATATTTACGATGTATTAACGAACTTATTTCATTACTTATGCTTACAAAAGTACCAAACTGTTGTTGATTTAACTTCAACATTTCTGCATTATTTATTAGCCAAAGTTTTAATTTATTTTATGGATTAGCTTTTAAGATCACATACGATTATGTTGTGAATTGGGTTTGTTAAGCTCAGGGACTTTGACGTGGCACTTGGTCGAGTGGTTAAGTTGTCACGGGGACCCCGTGTTCGATTCCCGGCAGGGGCAACTTTTAATTTTTTTTTTTTAATAAAAAATATAATCCTTTCAGCACTATGCTGAAGTCTGTTTATGCTTTTCCTTATTCAATGACAATTCTCATTTGTATTCTGCTCGTATTTTCATTCTATAGGACCAACTTTGGAGGTACTTTTGGCAAATATTGGCAGGGCACATTGCGTTTTGCAATAATTAGGTTAGGGTTAGTCTATGTGACGGCAGTAACCATGCACATCCTTACAGAAGACCACAGTGAAATAACAGCATGTGTGCTGCTGTTCCTCGACATGAAATCATAGAAAAAATAATTTAAAAAAAATAATAATTTTTATATAAATAAATAGAATATGTTATCGATATAAAGATTTAATAAGAGGTTGTTTTTAAAAAAAAAAAAAAAAATTATTTTTTCTATGATTTCATGTCGAGGAAAATTCAAAATGACTAACTCAAAGTAATCCAATTGGATATAGCGCATAATTTTTAGTTTTATAGGAGCAAAGTGTATAGTTTTTATTTTTATCTAAATATTTTAACAGAGACAACATGTAACATATTATTATAGCTGTAGATACATAACTAATGTATGTGACTTGGTAAATTTTGATGTGCTGTTGGCATCTTGATTAAATAAAATAATAACAGATGCATATATTTTTTTCATTTTCATAATCTCTTGCCCCCAAACTGCGATTGTAATAAATATCGTATATTGTTAGGGGTAACAACATGCTATTTGCTCACTCACAATCCCCAGCTACTGTGCCCGGGATGTTTCTATTCATAATGCGCTCTCAAATTGCAAATGCTTCCGCCATTCAAAACCAATCTCTATCGTTTTGAGTGCTAAGTGCATTATCGCTTGCATTCCTCCTTCTAGTTTCAGCCACCCTTAGATTTATACCCCTTATTACATTTGCACGCGCAAAATGAACACGTGTTAAAGTAGCCACGCCATTTGCCACTTTGACACTATTGGAATAGAATCTTATTATAGATTTCTATCAAAACCCTTTTGTCGTTAAGACCGTAAATTACATCTATTTGGGCTTGAGTTCGTTGATAAAATGATATATTATTTTTACAAGTTAAATGAAATATTCGAATGACGAGTTTGCTGTCATTATTTACATGGAAAATAAATTGTATACATGTTAATCTCGAATAGATTCGTTGTAACGATAATTTTAAGCAATTTTATATTTTACTAGTGTATGCATGCGGCTGCGTCCGCGTCCGATAGCTACCAAACTTCACGGGAACACCCGCTGGACTAATCTGAAGATAGTTTGAAAGTTTCATCAAAATTGGTTCAGCGGTTTTGGTGTATAGGAGTCATACATACAACATCGCCTTTTATAATATAAGAAGATTCAGTCATGTAAATAACAATAGTAGATTAATAGTATTGTTACTCAGACGGATTCTATTGTCGGAATATAAATACTAGCAAACACAATTTTAACAAAATAATTGATGTCATTAAAAATAATGAATTTGAAATTCTTTAGCGCATATGTTAGCCCGTCTAGCGATAGTAATCACATTAGTACGAAGATAACAGTTAAAACATTAAATTCAGTATTTATTGCTCATTAGTTTATGTCAGGCGTTGAATTTATTATTTTTATTTTTAGAATATCCCTCGGGAACAGTACTTTTTTCTGGATGAAAGGTACGCTACGTCCGGGACAACGTGTACATACAAAATTTTATGATCTGATTCATTCAACTGATTTTGAGTCAGTTTTTACTAATATTTAATAAATAAACAAAGAAGGTTTATGTATATAATTTGCATAAAAAATTGCATTCATGCGAAGCAAGACGAGGGACATGATAATATGATAAAATAAAGATATCAGCGTCTGTCTGTTTCTCCGCTAACCCAAGGGATTTTGATATGATTTAAATAAATGAAAGGCCGCTAAACGTAGAAGGTTTGTGCATATAGGTAATTTGCTGAAAAAAATTAAACGCGCGCGAAGCCGGGGGCGGGTCGCTAGTATAACAATATTTTCCACATGTAACTAGATCAGAAACATGCTCTCGCCCTGTACCAACACCGATCACGAATCATTAAGTACAAGCGTGTGTTCATAATAGAAAATTTTCCTGTACAACAAATATCACTGTCCAAATGTCCCGTACAATGACAAGAACTGTTCAAGACGTATAGATTTTATCCTCGGAGTTATTAGTACACGAACTTGGGCTTATCTCGTGCATCGGATGAACAGATGCGGCGGTACCGCCTTACCTAATCTCTACAACTGCTATCTGGAGGTCATAGGCCAGGAGATACCGTACGAGCAGAATGCCTGTCTACAACTAATGATCAGCTTTCACAGCCTCACATCAAGGTTCATTTTCCCTCGTATACGAATTAAAGTATAAACCGTTGAAATGTTCGGTTTAAAGAACTCTTGTAAGTTATATATGTGGAGCTCGACCCATTTCCGAACGTGATGGATGATCTCGCTACTAATTTTGTTATTGAACCGTGTTATTATATAATTTTAAACGTTATTTTAATATGTAAAACGAACTTTAATTTTTTTCTTATTTATTATTTGATTTTTTTTTTTATTCATAAATGTGAAAGTTTATAAAAAAGGATATTTCTCGCATAAACGGCTGGAGGGATTTTGATGAAATTTGGCACACCGATAGTTTATTACATGGATTAACATATAGGATACTTTTATCCTGGAAAATTTTTAAGTGCTTGAGGGATCGTCTAAAAATATAAAAAATTGTCACCCTGGCGGCGCAACCGTAGTGACAGCGATAAAGATGTCGGGCGTTATAATACTCAATATATATTTTTCATTTTGAACGCGGACGAAGTTGCGGACACCAGCTAGTACTAGTGCTTCAAATATATATAAATAGTCGTATGTTAGTCATTTAAAAATTATATTAATAATTGCAAAGTTTGCAGATAAAAGTAATAATTTATGTTTTTTTACTAGTAATTACTTGTTAAGGGAACTTGTTGTTTTAGAGTTAAGAAATTGTTGTTGTCTAAATACCTAATATCAAAATGTCAGCCTTCTTTTACATTGCACCACCAGTTCTCTGAGCCAGCAGTTAATGCTCTCTATATTAAAAACAAACTTACCAAATCATTCTTATCATATTAGTACAAAATATTATCAGTTAAAAAGTTATACGTGTACACATACTCGTATTACAAGACTGAATTTTCATTCAAATACAAAATAACAAACTGTATTCTATACCATGCTGCACCTAATGTGTATTGGGCATAGATAATTTGTTACAAGGAGGAGTGGGGACAGTGCTATTAATGTTCACAATTTCAACTGCACCATGTTACATACATTGAAAATTAATATGACTCTTCTCCATAATTAACTGCATTAGGCTACCGACAGTGTTGTCGAGTGTTTCCTTACATTTTCCGGTCCGTCACATCCGGTTGTCCAAACAATTAGCCAACCCCTCGTCGTTTTTGTGCTCCACGTAATATTCCCGCGGACTACTGCCTAATTTCTGTATACCGACAAATATTGCTTTTCCTTTGAAGGAATTAAGGCAAAATTAAAAACGGGAGCGCACAGGAACGTTTCGAAATGATATTGGACGTGAAAATGAGCACTGAAGTACTTTCAAGTCTTGTGCCTCGTTGCAGACGACATCTAACTTGAGCCAGTAGCGGTAAATACAAATAAGGTAAACCCACCAGTCATGGACAGTTTTTAGACAGATTCCTTTTATATTCTATTCATATATATTTTTGTAGAATTTTATACAATGCATGTTTTAGAGTGCAACTTATTTCAATTTGTTAATAAATTCATAGTCCACATGTAAGGATATAAATAAAGATTTTTTTTTTACTATAAAGTTATAAAAAAATTTAAAAGTTAATCAAGCTAAAAACCTGACAGGCGTTTGAAATGAAATTTTGGAATTATTGCATAGGTATAAACCCAATATAAGGTTTATTTAAAAAAACTGTCGTAAGCAGTCATGTAAACTGAGAAGCCGCCCTCTAACAAAAGACCGCAGTTAAACAACAGCTTGTATGTTATTGTTTTTCACCCTTGTAAGGGTACGGGCATACCTTATATCCTTATACTATCTAAGTAAAAAGCGCACCTAATACCATCAAGTGGAACTGTCCGCCTGTCTGCTGACCTTTACATAATAAAAGTGTTATAAAATGTACCTACTATATTAAAATAGGTAATCAAAATATTGGCTTCGGACCCTTTCGACACACAAGTTACCTACGAAAAATTGCCCATTCGACCCGTTGTTACAAAAGGTACAGTCTAACTAGCATTTTTGTCGATATGAATATCCGTTAGGAAAAAATATTATGATTTAAATAAAACGATATAATCATGTTCCAAATATTTAAACTTTAATAAACAATGTTTTAACAACTTTGTTATCGTGACTGATCTCGTAAATTCTTAAGAATATTTGATTGTAAGAATTAAATCAAGCAATTTTGGCTCTTAAGCGCCAATTACTCTTGTACTAAATGAAATTTGCGTGCACAATAGCTTCTGGTGGAAAGCTACTGCACATCGCTTGTAACGAGCTTCTACAGAAAACGTAGAGTCTGTTAAAATTAAAAATGTATTCTCCGAATGATCTCAAAACTCATTTAGAAGTACAATGGCCAAAGATAAAAGGAAGAAAGTTCGTAACGAGGGTAGTTCATTAAACAAACCATTAAACCTGTTCCCGGGGAACAGTGAGGAGTTAATCCCACCAGGATACAACTGTTTCAATTTTTAAAACTAATATTTGACACATCCGTCTCGTATCGTTGAGTAATGGCTTCGCCCCATTAAAATATCTTCACTATAGACGCCCCTTCGCTTCTAAATATAGCCAATAACAGCGCCTTGTTCTTTGACAGCCGAGTGTTTATTTGAAGGAATGTATTTGAGGGGAATGGAATCTGTACAAGCTGTTTTCTGTGTTTTTAAAGATTTTTTTAAACGTTCATATAACAGAGTTACAGAGGTAAAGAGTTACTTTCACATTTAAAATCAAAATATTTATTTATGAATTAAGTTTCTCCAAAGAAACTCTTATGATCGTCATTATAAATTTAAATTTCAGAAACCAGGGTTTCAGAAAAAAAAGCTAAAATGATGGCGATCCCGAAAGAAAGTTTTACCATTCTTTTAGTCACCTTTAAAATAATAACAATTACAATAATTTCAATTAATTATACACAAAATCAAATTAAATACAATACTAAACATAGTATGAGGCTTAAATCCAGGCTTTATAGGTGTAGTTATTAGTACCGATTGATCTCAGCTAATATAAGGATTTCACAATAGAGAGATTTTTTATACTGTCATTCGGATTTAGTTTAATCGCTTTCCACAGACATTGTGCAGGCGTATTATTGTTTCAAGACTCAATCGTAAACAGAAGTCAATAAATAAAACCAATTTCAAGTTCACAGACAACTTCCGGAGATTATGTAACAGAATCGGTCGACACAGAATACTCTGTCGTTTCCAGGTCGCTGGATATGTTGATAAACAAGTTTGACAGCTGTCAAGTGAGTTGTGAGTGCGACCACGGACTTAATTATGTGACAGACGTTCGTATTTCTGTAAATTGGCTGTGTAATGCGTACAACACATTAAATTAAAAACATTTTTGTTGATACAAATATCTTTCATAATGTTCGATAATTCATTTGACTGTTAAATTACTGAATGTTTGTGTGATGAGTTTGTTGATTTTTTCTTTTTTTTAGTAGCAGACGAGTTTAGTGTTATCATTAAAAAAACACTTCAAACGGTTTTTTCAACTAATAATCTTTGAAATTAGTATAGTTGAATTTTGATAGTTCGCCCACCGGTGGTAGTGATATTATATCTTTTTTTAACCTAAAACCCAACGACTTTCTGGCGCGGCCCTTTGATGAGAGGGGTCGCGGGGACGTTATGACACGACATCGGTGCCCCACTACGGCTATCCAGCGCGGGGAGGGCTACGCTCCCTGTCCCCGTACCTCGGCGTACCCAAAAGTGGAGGTACCCAAAAATCTCGGGGATTATGTCTACGAATGCGAAAATTTGTGAGAATGTTCATACATTCTTTACTCTTTTACGCAAAAACGGCTTAACGGATTTGGATGAAATTGAAAAATTTATTATCTGGAATAACATTAATATATGATACTTTTTACTCTCAAAAAATAATAGGATATCGAGGGATCGTCAACAATATAAAAAATTGGGAACTACTGTCGTCGCGGCGTCACCTTGTCAGATATTTTCTCAGGTGTTAAATTTTTCAACGCGGACGAAGTCGCGTGCACCAGCTAGTGTGTAAATATAAACCGATACAGAATTACAGAAATATGTACACTCGTATATACAGTCCATTTAAATGTTTATTTTCATGGATAATATCCTTCATCGAAGTTATCACTCACGTCAAGCGTTCTGTGTAAATAAAAAAAAGCTTTTTCCAAACACAGATGTTTCATTATTTGTTCTGGTATCTTATCGAAAGTCGGCGGAGCGTGTATAGTGTAGATAAAACTAAGTGTCATGTTTGATTTTACCGTAGGAACATAAACGAATGTTTATTCTGTGGTCTTTATTAATACACCTATGTGATTTTATGACGTTTATAAAAATCTCTTTGACAAGATTACATCCATATTTAATTTTATACTTACTTACTAATATTATAAATATGAAAGTAACTGTCTGTCTGTTACTTTTTCACGCCTTAACTATTCAACCGATCATCATGAAATTTTGAACTTGTAAATTTGGCATTCATAAGTATCATTTTTTTTATTTACCTACTCATTTTAATGGTATTCAATAACAATCAAAACACTTGATATTTTTTATTTTAAAATTGATTTATTTTTATTTTAAAAGGTTAAAAAGTTTTAAAGTATTTTTTAATTTAATATCGCGTACAGTTTTCATTACACAAGTAATAAATTGAAAGTTTTTACAGACGTTTCTCTTCAAAACTATTGAATTGCTATCCAAAACAGTTCTTAATTGAGTTTTCACAAACGTTTAAGTTTCCAACAGTTTTCAACAACTTGGAGCTGCTAGAGGTAGCTATAACACAAAAAACTTAATAGAAATTGTGTATATCTCAATAAACACCATTAATATTGTGGTGTATATTAAAAAAGCTTTTTTATTTGTGAACCGATTATTAAAAGCACAAATAAAAAAGCTTTTTTATTTGTGCTTTTTTATCAGTGAAAACCGAATTGAAATCGGTTCAACCGTTTCTGAGATTAGCGTGCACAAACAGATAATATATCTAAAAATATTTTATTACCTTTGTAAAAAAAATATTTTTAGATATATTATCTGAACAACGTGTACAAATTGTGTTTTTGAAAAAAAATTTTACAGACACGGCTCATTTTCTATTTTGTTTATTATGTTAGATATTTTATTTAAAAATAATAGATCCTGATTTTTTTTTTAAATTGTCTTGTAACCATTCCACTTAGGGCCTCTTTCACCAACTACAAGTAAAGTGTTGATTAGTTACTTTTAAAAATAATTTTATGTTTTATTAAATTATGCACTCGGTTTACTGCATCTTTCGATAGGCGATTTTTTTTATGATTTTCTTTTTAATGTTTGGAACTTTTACCGTACAAACAAAGGTATATCATCTCCTTAATTCCCTGTGACAGGTGACTTTAAATGGCGGTTAGCCTACTTGACACATGGTGAAAGAGGCCCTTAGGCTTTTTGTTTTAATTTTGAGATACTAAGATTCTTTTCCGTTTCAACAGTATAATTTCCAATTCTTCAGCTTCTTCCTTCCGATACCGTGACACAAATTGACGTACTTTATTTTATTTACCATTCGAAAACCGTCTTCAACTTGAAAGTAATAAGCTTTAGCTTATGTTTTATATTAGTTTCTGGCTTTCCACCTTATGAATACGAATTCTCTTCAAAGTTCCATTTGACAGACTTAAGTATTCGGGTTGCGTTGCGTTCTACCGGGACGATGTTATTACCCGCCAAGTACTCACTTATTTTCATAAACTTGTGTAAAGTTCGTGCTTAGCCCCGAAACTTAATTCGACAGTGTATTATCATAGGGAGAGTTTATCATAAAGGCTGTGTTTGGTATTTTATTATTTTATACCTTAAATGTTATTTAATTCTACTCTTGCCCGCGACTTCGTCCGCGTATGTTTGTAAATTATAGCCTATTGATATAATTTACAAATGCGTTTGGTATTTTTTTATTAGAAAGAGTAACAAACTCTCCATACATAAATATAATAGTGGAAATTACAACACTTTTTTTAAGGCTTTTGATTAAAATTTCATTACCAATATTCTTCTTAAACTTGCTCTGAAAACTTGTACCTGTCCTGATGTTACGCAGCCAGGACTTCTTCCGACTTCCAGGATGCCGTCTCCCTTCTATTTTGCCTATATTACCAATATAATGATGTCCCAAAATTATATAGGGTAAAGGTCAATACGAGGCCAAGGGAATGTTCTGGTATAAGGCACCGAAATACCAACTACTTTCTTCTGGGTGAGCTCGCTCCATCTTAGCCCTCATCCTTGCTACAAAGTTGGTTGTTGGTCAAGAGCAAACCCATTTTTTATAAAAAAAAAATTAAAAATCAAAATGGTCTTCTGTAAGTGTTGTTTACTGCCAAAAAACGCGCTGCCCAGTCATCATTGCCGCCCTTTTTATATGAGTGTCGCACCACTCGGCCCTTCTCATCCATTAGAACTGATAACTATATCTATTCTATAATAATACTATAAAGAGTAAAGATTTGTATGTTTGTAATGAATAAACTAAAAAACTGCTAGGTCGATTTTAAAAATTCTTTCACCCAAAGAAAGCTGCTTTATCAGCGAGTAACATAGGCTATATTTTATAAAGTTACGCTTACGAAGTCGCGTGCAACAGCTAGTTATAAAATAAAGTCCCTAACCTCAATCTGTTTCTCCGCTGACTTCTAAATCACCCAACGGATTTTGATACATCACTTGTGGACTAAAGAGGAAGGTATGTGTATGTAATTTGCAAAAAAATAAATCCCATATGAATCAGGGGGCACGTCGTCGCTAGTAACATATAAAGCCTCTTTTGTAACATAGTTAACCAGTGAATCAACACGATGTTTTCAGTCAACGGAAACCGACCGTCGAATTTCTGTTTGAAATCAAACCCGATAGAGAGAGAGCTCTTTAAAAAATTCCTGCAGTATTTTCTTCATAAGTTATTACCCTAATGTTATACTGCAGAATCTGAATTTATAACCGCACGAACAGAAATATTGGAAAAGCTGAGAATTTTATATTCAATGTATCATTTTAATGCGGATGTATCGTTATGCAGATTTATGCATACCTACTAGTATTGGCTTACGAATTCAGCTCAACTTTACACATAAATAATTCAAATTAAAGCTGAAATTACAGATATATTCAGATATTTACTTTCATATATATATATATATATATTTTAATGTTAATCTCGACAAACAGGTTGGCGGACCATATGATGGTAGGTGGCTACCGTCGCTTATGCAACTCAAGCAACGCCACAGGTGCTGCAAGTGCTCTGCCAAACGTAGTAGGATGAAGTATAGGGATTACCAAGGGAAAATTAGCTCTGGCATCCCTTACTCACACACCGAAACACAACAGCACACATGCTATTATTTCACGGTGATCTTCTGTAAGGGGGTGGTTACTGCCGCCAGACGAGCTCAAATTAGTGCGAAATTCAGCGTGCGTTGTCAGTACTAATGTTATGTTAAAGGTTTGACAGGCATGATGATGGTCTACTGTCGATGGTTCAAATTAATTATTCTGGACGCACCTTTAGCATTAAAATTGATGATTTTGTATTATCAAATGATTAATGATTTTGAAAATCAAATAATTTTGTAAAATAAAAATTATTTTATAATATTTATAAAATATTCTTATACAAATTACATTCTAAATATCGATTTCGCCTATAAAAATAAAATGTAATTTAATATGAACATGTAAAATAACTTGACTCCATCCTCGTAAGTAAAAAAAAAAACACCACTTTTATCTTTTCCGGCCGCACCTTTACTGCGACCACGCCTTATTGCATAGAATGAAATTAATGGACGTGCCTTTTGTTTAACCTAAACAAGTTTTCGGAGATGATTGAGAATAGTTAAAATAGCATTTGTTTTTGTTACTTCTAATTTAATTTTGTAATAATTTAAGTAATATCTTTACTTAATATTATAAATGCGAAAGTATGTTTGGATGTATGGATCGGATGTTTGTAACTCTTTCACGCAAAGACTACTGAACCATGAAATTTTGCATGCACGTTGTCTGAGACACCAGAAGGGACATAAAGGTACCTTTCATCGTTCAACGCGGACGAAATCGCGGGCACCAGCTAGTTTTAGCATAAGACGTTCAAACAAACTCTTCAGTTTTATTATATTAGTATCATCAATGTACTACAACTATGGATTTCGCGCGCCATACAAATCATTACGAACTTTATGCAACATTTAAAAATGACATATGCGTAGAGCATGAACTCTTTCATCATCATTTAAAACCATTCAAACAAACATCTGTCATTTAAAGAAAATGTGACTTTACGTCAACACATTGGAGCTTAAAATCAATAGTAGAACTTGGTCGTTACTACCTTTTACCATTGACGCGTGAAGGCAAGACTCCGCCATGATTCCGTTTTAGGCGTACTTTTTATGTGCCGCTTTGGCATTTGTGACGCAAATTCCATCGTTGAAGTACTTCGATGGAATAGTCTTTTTTTTATTTTATTAAAAAAAAACCACTGTTGATTTTCTATGAAATATTTTTCAAGAGTTTTTATAAATTTTTGACAATAATACAAATTAATCATATCTGCTATTAATATCTTAATTATCGATCGAATTTTATATTTTATACTAACAAACAATTTCTCTTTAAAACGCTTTAGCTGTCTCTTCTTCGTCAAGTGCCTCTCCATTATTGAAGTACGGAACGGGAGTCAATTTCTTCAATTACTCCTTGTCCGCGCTTTCCATGCATGTCCACTCTCTGATGTTATGCAGTCAAAACTTATAGCATAATATTTTTTTCTGCATTTTATAATTATATAAAAAACTTTCTCATTTATCGCCCTTTCTATTAGTGAAAACCGCATTAAAATCCGTTGAGGAGTTTAAATGTTGTAAGCGTACATACAGAGGAACAGCAGGATATCACTAAGTCTAGAAAGGCTTATTTAGGGATTTTTATTAGCGCACACGAAAGATTTGATTGGTTAATTGATTGATTGTTTTTTTGTTTGTTTGTTAGTTAATTAGTTAGTTAGTTAGTTTGATTGCATATATATTTTTTTGCATTGAATAGGCTCCGAAACTAATAGACCGATTTGAGAAATTATTTCACTGTTGGGAAGCTATATTATCAGCGAATAAACATAGGCTATATTTTATAAAGTTACGCGGACGAAGTCGCGTGCAATAGGTAGGTATTTTGTAAAGTTACGCCGTCGAAGTAGCGTGCAACAGCTAGTTTGAACTATGAAATAGTGCTATTATCATTTTGAATACCTGTCAGTAAAGGGCCCCGTCCATTGAGCAATGTTGGCACGCCCTTACATTATTAAGGGGATGTGTTCCTTCGAATTTCTATAATAACCTTATAATTTTCGAACCGATACACCTTATTATTTTATTCATTTCACGCCTTTAACCGTAATATCGGTTCCCATCTTTAGTTTATTAGTAAACTAGCAACTCGCCCCGGAATCGCATGTACAATTGACTAAAAAGTTATTTTATTCAACATTTAATGCTAAAATATTTTTTCTTATACATTTTTTTATTTCAATTACGCATCAGACATACAGACTTACAAATATAAAATAATTTAAATTAAAACATGTACTCAATTATAATTAAAAACCTAACTGTGGTAGAATTATTTGGACTTTCTTTTATCCAATTTATGTCATTAATTTTAATTATATCTAGTATTAAAGCGTCAACATCGACAACTACTCTATGAAAATATTTCCTATGAAATTTAAAAAATGATGCAGGCGATCGGCAGTTTTTAGTAGGTATAATAAAGGGTTAGGTAAATGTTAGAAAAACATTAATTTTATTATCTACCTGATCAAAAAGCAACCCTTGAAGCCTTCTCCAATTTTATCCTTCCGTAAACAAAAGTTTAATAATTACACAATGAAATCTCGTAGACTATACTTACATTTATTTTTTATAAAAGATGGGTTTGCTCTTGACCAACAACCAACTGTGTAGCAAGGATGAGGCCTAAGATGGAGCGAACCTCATTCTCAACCCAGAAGATGCCTATTCACTTGAACTATGAAAAGATTTGGGTTATATGGATTGTAGAAAACCCAGAATCTTCAAAGCAACGGAGACTATAACATATAATTTACTTGAATATTATAAATAATTTTCGTACAATTCAAAACGCGAGACTCCATGAAATAATTTTAAATGGCTTCGTTTTCCAAACCTACAATCTATCAGAGTAACACTCTAGTAATTACGGCTTTATTGAAAATTTAAATTGTGACTGAAATTGCTGGCGCGTGTGTTTTCCCATAGAAAAAAACGTCCCCGAAGCAATATTCCAGAACGTTCCACGTGGCAGGCACGTACACAATATTGGAATAATAAAATGGGATCTCAACTTAACGTTCGCTTCATATTTTCAAGCTTCGACTAATTTTTTTTTTCCAAGAAAATATTCTACAATAAAATATATTTAAAAAAAATATATGTTTGGATTGGATGTTTGATATTCTAATAAGAGATTTGTATCACACAGTCAATGTCCTGAATTAAAATAGAGAATAATTTCTAGTATCCTGTAATAATTTTGACGAGTTCATTGGACGAGTGGTTGGGGTGCTTACCTTAACGCTCCGGTTCCCGGGTTCGATTCCCGGCTGGGTCAACTTTGTAAATGAAGTTTTCAAAGTTGGCTCTGGTCTGGAGCTGAAAATGTCCCCCAGGGCACTGCGTTTCGTGGCCCATCTGGCGGCAGTAACCACCCCCTTACAGAAGATCACCGTGACATAACAGCACGTGTGTTGTTGTCTTTCGGTGATTAAGGGATGCCAGAGCTCATTTCCCCATCCTTAACCCTAATGGCGCTATGCATTTAGGTCTTACTTCAGAATTGATGTGCCAGATGGCGCTTTGCCATGGAAAATTTACATGACAAATAAACGAACTGTAAATGTAATTTTAATATATTTTTGAAACCCATTTCCTTATCCTCATCCTTAATGCTACTGTGTTCGGCAGCACACTTGCAGCACCTGTTTGCTTGTGTTGTAGGCGATGGTAGACACCTACCATACCACCAAATAATAAGTAGGTATATAAAAAATGTTTTTCAATTTTAGTATTATCAATTTGCAAAGTACTAATTACATTCCATTCTGCGAGTAAAACTCCTAGGGAAAGAAATAGCCGAAGCTAATTGGTCAATCGAAGCTCATCGGTCAAGCTCATTGGTTAATGAATGCTTTGGGTAATATCACGCTACGCCCCATTGGCTAACGTCATGCGCATTAGCCAATGGGAGCACACGGGTGATTTTCTTTAGGAGCTCGATTGATTTAGGTTTCAGCTTTCAGTATAAGATTTTTGAAGTGAAAATTTCTTTGGGCGCGTTGGGGCATTTTTGAGAAGGGAAAAAACCATTGAACTCGCGAAACTGTCATGTAATGTAACGTAACCGTTGATGTAACTGATATTAATTTAAAATAATTAAAAAAAAGAACAATTTTTGAGATGGGAAAAAACCATTGAACTCGCGAATTGTTAGGTAATGTAATGTAACGTAATGTAACCGAAACCTCTGTATATAAATATGTACTTTTCTGACGATTCAAAAAATACACACGTAGTTGTTCAAGGCCAGCATCTAGCCGTGCAGGAAAGACGAAGGAGCGAGCTAACCCAGAAAATGCCTATTCGTTCGAACTTTAAAAAGATTTCGGTTATATGAGCTCGATTGTTATCGATGGGTATATTTATCTTTTCGAAAAATTGCTATCTGTGTCGATGTGCCTACGGTAACATATGTACGCTTTCTAATGATTTAGTTTACGATTACATATTCCTAAATTATTAAACGACTTACTGTCTCTCTATACCGACATCTGGCACTCTTGTGCCTATATTAAATTTGACGTCACAAGAATTTGCATGTCAAAGTGATATGAAACGTTGGTTTCATTTGCATATGACATTTTTTGTTTGTTATCTATCTAGCTGCATAAACGTGGCTGATTTGGTAGCTTCAAAAACAGCTCGATTTATCGCTTGAAACGACTGTACTAAAGATCAATATCACACGTCGATGCTTTCGTGTTTGGTAAGGCTTTTTTTTTTCAATGTTCAGATCGACAGATAGGGTGACGGTCCACTTGATGGTAGGTGGTTACCGTCGCCTATAACAGAAACAAAGCCATAAGTGTTGCAAGTGCGCAGCCGACCATATGGTATTTTATAAGAGGGTGGTTACTGCGGCCAGACGGGCTGCCCAAATAACTGCGAAACTCAATGTGACCTGCTACTTTCCAAAAGTTTTGAAAAGTTAATTTCCAAAGTTGACCCCGCCAGGAATTGAACTCGGGGCCCCTGAAACGTTAGGCAAGCACTCTTACCACTTATCCAACGGGCTCGTTGTTTTCTGTAGACTATTTTATTTAAAATTTTTTGTGTATAATTTTTTATATTCGACATAGGTAATTGTACTTGGTCAACATTTTTTGTATAATTTGACATTTTATTGTGTGATAGCTTTTTACAAGTTAGAAGAATTATTAATACTATTATTGCCAATACATCAAATGAGCAGTAAAACCTAAGTATCATGTCTGTTAAGTAATTAGAAAGAGCATTTTCGCGAGCACACGGTCTAGTTTTATAGGAAGGACGTTTTACAGCGCAATAAAAAGGCATTTTTCTTGAACCACTATAATATCGTATACTGTCGACACTAAAATAAAACTAGGTCTTAGCGGTAGTATTATCAAACTAAAACGTTATTCACTTAAGTCGTTATAGGTGGCGCCGATGAGGTTTTATATCTAATAATAAATAATTTTTATTATTAAACCAACGATGTACTCGTAATGGTTTGAATGTAACATTTAATATTGATGTGATTTTTATATAAAACTTAGCTGTTGCACGCGACTTCGTCCGCGTAACTTTATAAAATATAGCTTATGTTACTCGCTGATAATGTAGCTTTCTATATGTGAAAGAATTTTTAAAAACGGTCCACTAGTTTTTTTTAGTTTATTCATTAAAAAAATACTTTATTAAATTTAGAATTAAATTACATATAGAATTCTATTTCTAAATTATTTTAAGAATTTATAATTTTTTAAATTGAATTTATGTTACTGGCAAATAATAAAATTGTTAACCTGTTTTATTTATTCCTATTTGAACGATAATATTTAAGCTTGAACGGTAATTTTAACAAGTCAATATTAGTTACAGCGAACATTGAGAATGGCAAAATATAGTTTGCATTAAAACAAATACAGAATAATTATTAAGCTGAATAGGCTGTTTTCTGTAAAATTAACAGAGGAGCAAAACTTTTAAACAGTATGAATTTTCATAATCCGATAATGCGGACCCTCAAACCTCCGCTGTTCGACATAAACCTTATTAATCCATAACGCCCGACGCAAGAACAGGGTGTTGGTGTTATAAGTTTGACGTGTGCATCTGTGTGTCTGTCTGTGGAAGCTCCCAAACAGATTAACCGATTTTGATCCGGTTTTTTTGTTTGAAAGCTGACGACACATACACCACCCAGTTGGCATCATATTGATTGACGATTGACTTGATGATCCTTTTGACTAAGTAGACAATATATAATACTAGCTGGTGCTCGCGACTTCGTCCGCTTTGAAAATTAAAAAAAAAGCAATATAACGGTTGATCTCGTGTTGCTATAACACTTTGGCCAGGCGTTATTTTTTTATTTTTTATTTATCCCTCGGGAATGGTCCTTTTTTTCTGGATGAAAGGTACCCTATGTCCTTTCTGGTGACCCAGACAAAGTGTATGCAAAATTTCATGGTGATCGGTTCAGTAGTTTTTGCGTGAAAGAGTCACAAACATCCATACATCCAAACATACTTTCGCATTTATAATATTAGTATAGACTATACTAACTTCCTCCTTCCTTGTAACTCAATGAATTTGATTTATTACAAATTTTGTAATTTGTAATGAATCAAATACATATTGTTCAAATAAGATCAAAACTTCAGAATATATCGGAAGACTAAAATTGTGTCCTTGATAATAATATTATAATATATTCAAGTTACTTTTACTGCACTGTAAAAATTATTATAAAATGATATACTATAATATACAATTTACCATCGAAATAAATATATCTTTGTCTATAAATTAACTAGTGATCATTCTTGCATAATTCTCGGATGTAAACAGCCAATCAAGAATTTAACACAAATAGCAAAATCAAGTTGTCGAAATCGTTTAATATTTGAATCTGGAACATTGAAATTCCGCAAATTTAGAATTTGAATTAGCTCCGACCGAAACGCGTACACGGTCGTCGTGAGATTGGCGCTACGTCATCGCATACACAGTACAACTCAACGCCCGTATATAATCTTAAATTAAATATTATAAACAGAGAAGATTTTTATGTTTGTAATGAATAAATACAAAAACTAGTGGACCGATTTTAAAAATTCTTTCACCTATAGAAAGCTACGTTATCAGCCAGTAACATAGGCTATAAGTATACTAATATTATAAAGAGAGAAAATTTATATGTTTGTAATGAATAAATACAAAAACTAGTGGACCGATTTTAAAAATTCTTTCACCTATAGAAAGCTACGTTATCAGCCAGTAACATAGGCTATCTGTACTTATATTATAAAGAGAAAAGATTTGTTTGTTTGCATTGAATAGGCTCGGAAACTAATGGACCGATTTTAAAAATTCTTTCACCTATAGAAAGCTACGTTATCAGCCAGTAACATAGGCTATCTATACTAATATTATAAAGAGGAAAGATTTGTTTGTTTGCATTGAATAGGCTCCGAAACAGCTGAACCGATTTGAAAAATTCTTTCACTGTTGGGAAGCTATATTATTAGCGAGTAAACATAGGCTATATCTTATAAAGTTACGCGAACGAAGTCGCGTGCAACAGCTAGTATTTTATAAAGTTACGCGTGCCAAGTGGCGTTCAACAGCTAGTTAAAGATAAAATAGTTTTTCAGATGACTAAAAATAACATTCATTATAGTTTTTCATGGTATTTATTTGTAGGTAAAGAGAAATAAATAAAATTTATTAGTATTATTACAATTTACAAATGTCTTACTGCAGGGTGGATTCAAAATGCAATATATGTATATTTTGTATTAATATATTTTGACGACACATCTAGTGGTAGTGGCTAGTAACTCTAGCTGTTAACCAAACGGTCGCGGGTTCGAATCCCGCTAAGGGCGAATATTTATGTGTTGACATTTTACATTTGCACCTGAGTCATGGATATTTTTGTATTTATAATGTGTATGTATTTACAAAAAAAAAGTAATCTATATAATATATCAACTGTCTGGTGTCCATAATACAAGCATTAGTTTGCTTAGTGTGGAACTAGATGGTGCTGTGTGGAATGTGCGAAGATATTTATTTATTTATGTATACGAGTTTTTAAATATTGTTTCATTTTATTTTTAATTTTAATAATTTACAAGTCACAGTAATCACACTTAAACTTAACACACTCAAAGGATTATTACTGTATTGTTATATTGTGACGTCACATATCGTGATTATGCAAAAGAGTTTTAATAGTATTAAAGAGTCGCGCCGCGCCGCCATTACGCGCTGAAAATGTGTTTGACGCGTAATTTCATTATTTTATTGCGGTATAATAGAATTACTTTGTAGCACTCTCGGCTGAGTTTTGGCGTCAATTGGATTATGCTCATTTTTGTCGGACGTAGTTGCGTTTTAATGCGATTGCCTGTTCACGATTTGGTTGGACGTTTGATTGACGGAATAATCATCTAACAGTTGGGCGGCAAGCTTCCCTTCTATTTGAAAAACCACCAATAATAATCGACATCTGTATTTAACTGTGAAGCGTAAAACCTTTATCATTGGATAAGTGTTGTATGTGAACTTGAGAAGGGATGCAAATGTTAGTTTTTGTAAGGAAAAAAAAGTCCAATGCATTCACAACTTTGTCTTCTCTTGGTCAACTCATACCGCATAGCTGCATGAACTCATACCGCCTTCCCTTTTCTTCCATCGGACATACAGACGTACAAATGGTTACCATCCACATCTTGTCGATATCCCTCTATTTCGGACCAAGCGCTTTAAAACATCCTTTATAATGCGCACTGCCAACGTTTGGAACTCCTGAGCTCATATAACCCAAATGTTTTCAAAGTTCGAGTGAATAGGCATCTTCTGGGTTGAGAATGAGGTTCGCTCCATCTTAGGCCTCATCCTTGCTACACAGTTGGCTGTTGGTCAAGAACAAACCCATCTTTTATAAAAAAAAACCAAAATTCTCTGTTACAATAAGTAGGTACTGCATTCATCTGATTCCGTACTCCGTAATACCAGCTTAATTTGGTTTTTTACAGTACCAAATTGTTAAAATTGACGACAATCCATTACTCCGGTTAGAAACTTAAAGAACTTTCGGCATAAAAAGGATGTGTTAAATATAACTGAAGTTATAGAATAGAACACAGCCTCTGTGTACAATGGGAAGTGTTTTGATGACCGAAATTGTACCTTTAAATGTTATATCATTATATATGTATAGCTAGGATGTTTTCCTCGTCGGGCTACGGGGGGAAGACGTGCCATTGTTTCCGACACGTCCCTTCACGACACAGAGGTCGTGCTCTGTGCCAATTGGAAGAGCGCAAGCTCTCCGCGAGTGGTCCGACCACGGACAACTGCCGGTGGGGTCTCGGACGGACGTCATCTCATTCCCCAGTCCCCACCACCTAGGCAGCGAGTAGGAAACACAAGGTGGTTTTAGTCGATTGGAGTCCGACATAACCCACAAGGGCAGCCCCAGGCCCCTGGGTATTCATGATGAATTTCCCCTTGTAAAAAAAAAGGATGTTTTCATCGTAAAACATTATTGGTTTTTAGTCAGTAATTACAAAAATTAAATCTGCGAAAATGTGATAAATTCTGTACATTTCTAGAAATTAATACTAGGTTCAAAAAAGTCATGTATTCCTACGACCAAAAACTAATGAGTAATCATCATTACATATTATGGAATTGGTAAGCTCCAGTTTGAGTGGAACTTAAATTTTGCATTTTAAGATTTATACCGAGTTAACACTTTTGTATATTGTCGACATAATTTCTAGAAATTTCATGTCAGACATTTCCCTTGGCCGTAAGCAAGCACGTACTGTCATGTTGTCAACTCGTATAAGTGCCACAATTCGTGCCCCAATTAAACTGAGCTACTATAATGTGATCAACAGTATGAAATCTTCTCATTGGAATGTCCTCATGAAACTCCTGCATTACTCTATATATATATTTCTTTGTTTAAAGTCTTTCAGAATACGTAAAATCCACTGTGGCTTACACAAGGAATTTTTATAATTTAATACTAATATTATAAAGAGAGAATATTGTCAATTGGGGATCCCTACGAAAACCCAATGTGTAAATATATAATAATAATATAGAGATTTATATTTTTGTTTGCAATCAAAAACTAATGGGCCGATTTTAAAAAACTCTTACACATATAGAAAGCTATATTATCGACGAGTAACATGAGCTATATTTTATAAAGTTACGCGGACGAAGTCTCGTGCAACAGCTAGTTAGTTATAACTGTTAGCCAGCCTGGGCTACAGTAATTGAGTTGAGATCTATATATATATATAGAACATTCATGAAACATTATATTAAAATTCATGAAACATTATATTGTGTCAATGAATAATGAATGTGTATTAAAATTCAATCTGTTGACAAAAAGTTACTCTTACATCAGTTAAATCCGAATTTTGCCTGAAAGTTTTATATTAAACATTCCTTTACAACTTAACTAATATAAATAGTTGCCAACAAAATTCATAGTTGTCATATAAAACACACTTAATATAAAACCAACTTGCTGTCTGCTCTGTATGTTTATATTAACACACTTAATATAAAACAAACTTGCTGTCTGCTCTGTATGTATGTCCGTTGAGTTTTTATGAACCACACAATCAATTTTAATTCGTTTTCGTTTGTGATATTACTGAGAATTTCTAAAATTTATTTTCTATCTTATCTTATACTATATCTACATTAATTATACTATTTAATATTATAAATGTAAAAGTAACTCTGTATGTATGTCTGTCTGTTAACTTTTCACGACTCAGTTACACAACATATCATCATGAAATTTTACATACTCGTCATGGATACCGGAAAGAATTTTATTCAGATAAAAAGTACTGTTCCCGAGGGATCATCTAATAAATTTAACTAAAACTAACTCTTGACAAAACTATAACAGCAAAAAAGATTGAATAAATTATTGGCCATACAGTTTGTCAGGCATTTTATTATTATTATTACTTATTTTTAAAAGCAATCGAAGTCACGAGGCCCCAGCTAGTAAAAATATTAAAAAAATATATATTCGGACTAATCCCAAGATAATTTCCAGTTTTCTATGTTCATATAATCATTATATTGAATTCAACTTAATAACAGAACATAAATCTAAATAAACATTTTCCTGTTGCTACTATCAAATATCTTTCCAAACTCTAACTTAAAAATTTTCATTAGTATGTCATGAAAATTCTTACATAAATTTTTTCTCAATTTAAACTATTTTATTTAAAATAAAACCAGCCAGTATATAAATTCAATATCTCAACAGACTTACACATATCCGTCCGTACTAAAATTATAAATGCAAAAGTATGTTTGGATGTTTGTAACTCTTTCACGCAAAAACTACTGAACCGATCACCATGAAATTCTGTATACACGTTGTCTGGGAAATCAGAAAGGACATAGGGTACATTTCATCGTTCAACGCGGACGAAGTTGGGGGCACCAGCTAGTTATAGTAATAAAATAACAATTTGTATCCATTAATTGTTCATACCTACTGCGATTTTATGTACTGCGTACCCAGCTTCAGACATGTCCAGGGCTCTTGCGACTGTGTTAAGAGACTAGAGCTGGTTAGTGAGGGTTAAGACGGTGGCACTGATTTAAGATTGTTATTTAGGTTATCTTGAATACGTCAGCTTCTTCATAGAGTCTCTATTAGAATCGTGAGGAAAACGAAAATCCGTACTTCCGTACTAATATTATAAATGCTAAAGTATGTTTGGATGTATGGATGTTTGTAACTCCTTCACGCAAAAACTACTGAACCGATCACCATGAAATTCTGCATACACGTTGTCTGGGACACCAGAAAGGACATAGGGTACCTTTCATCGTTCAACGCGGACGAAGTCGCGGGCACCAGCTAGTTAAATATACGGTGAAGTTGCAAACATTCCTTTACAAACATTTGTGCGTTGTGGAGTTGAAAAAATACTTTGAAAATATAATAAGTTGAAAATAGTTGTATAAAAATATAAGAGTGCAACAGGAGATAAATCAATAATATATATTACATATTAAATCTAGCCTATTAAGGATATGACAACTTTGATAAGTCAATTGTAAGATATAGGCTTTCTGCAAAGCTGATCATCAGGGGTCATATTGAGATTCAGTCTTTATGCTCATTAGATCATTTTACAGATCTAGTCATTATGATACTAACCTAAAGTATTGGTTGCCCTTTTCAAAAAATGGAACGGGAGGAAAAATTGTAGTTGTCAGGAGACAATTTGCTTTAAAAACCTTTCTCTTTTTGTTGTTTTATTACTTATTAGGATATTATTTTGTTATGAATTATAACTAGCCACGTCTATGTCCACTGTAACATCTTTTACAAACATAACCTTAATATACTCTATAATCTTCTGTAACAATCATAATCATAATGCATACATAATAAATATATTGTGTCAACTACTCAGACTAAGGTTTAACTTGTAATATTGAGAATTATAACGTTAACATAAAATATACTCTGACGTGACATTACTCTGTTGACGTATTTAGTTAAACTGTGGCGCCACTATAAAAGACTGATATAAAAAACCTTAACAAAGAAAACACGCAATGAACAAAGGTGAATTAGTTTGATGTGTGAATGATTTTAAGTTATATATAAGTGAAAAGACTAAATGTAAAACGGTAAAATCCAACTTAATAAATAAGAAGAACATAAACTAGAAGTTTAATTGTTTACGCCTCTTGACTCAAGACTACACTTCAGAAGCGGGATTGTATTACACGCTCACAAGGTAATGATTGATTGATTTTAATTTCCTTCTTTCTTTTAAATTTCAACAAAAATTAGGCTTGAAATGTGCATGCGTATCAATTACTAGGTTTTCAAATTATTAGATGCATTATACTATTTACAATTTCTAGTGTTAAATTGTGACAAGTAATTGGTAGTAATTAGTTGTAATGGGTAGTAATTGGTAGTAATAGGTAATTTATCTAATTACAAAAGTTACTGGGTTGGTGGATTACATTCAAAATATAGTTTACGTTAATTGATTTGTTTACTTTAATCGTTATACTTTTGAACAGTTGATATAACACTAGAACAATATAATAAACCTTAGTAATTATTGTTTGATACTATTTGCACTTCTGTTTTCTCTTGTGTTGTAGTTTTGTTCTAAAATTGTTTTCTTGAATAATATTTGTGGTATATATATTTCCATGTTGTGAATTGTCTAGTAAAGGTTATATGCATATATATATCGGGCTCTACAAGCTAAATTAACATTCTGTACAATTATTTCTTCTATTTCTTCTACAATTCACATTATTCTTTTTTTTAAATCTCTACCTTGCATTACTTTAATAAGAAAAGAATCTAAGACTTTTTTTTTTCTCATGTGAGTTTCAGGGAACAGCAAAGTAGAAAATGAGTCATTCTTTTTCACGATCACGTAGACCAAGCACCGAGAGGCGGAGGAGCCGAATTGACCAAAGACGGTTAGAGACACCACCACCTACTCGAGACTGCAGAAGTCGCAGTTCACAGCATGTGGGCGACTATCACGGTCGCAGCCGTAGCCATCAAATAGATAACTTGGTTCAGCAAGAACTACTATTGGAGAAAAAAGGGACCAAATACAAAATTTGGAAAAAGAAGTAAGGAAAATGCGCCAGGATCTTTCACATGCAGGTACTTCGAGTGCATTGAAAGAGCGTTCAGAGTCGGCAGTCAACCGAGGGATTCCAGCAGAGCCGCGGGTCTTTTCGAAACGTCGCCGCTCCAGCTCAATTGACTATTCGTCTCAACGGAAGCAAAGGTGCGATGAAGACTCTACCAATGTAATTGTGCAATTTTTAAAAACACTTAATGACAAAACGGGGGATCGTGAATCGTTTGCCCACATTCAAAATGTTATTCCTGATTTCGATCCACTTTCCAAGCAACAAACTATTACCATGTGGATTAATAAAGTCGAAGAATGTGCTGATATTTATGGGTGGACAGAGAAGCAAACGATCCACTATGCCTTGCCTAAGCTAACGGGACATGCCAAAACATGGTATCAGGGACTACCCTCTCTTAGGCATTCTTGGTTTGACTGGAAGCAGATGTTACAAGATTCATTTCCTGCAACTGAAAATTATGCAGAAATTCTAGCGGAGATGCTTGATAGAAGGGTGGTTCCTGGAGAGTCCTTTGAAACCTACTATTTTTCCAAACTGAATTTATTAAACAGATGTAAAATATTTGAGAAACAAGCAGTAGACTGTTTAGTACATGGGATAGAGGATAGAGGTATACGAGTAGGCGCACAAGCTGCTAAGTTTACTAAACCAGAACAATTATTGGAATTTCTAAAAACAATTAAGTCTAAGGAAAATTTAGGATTTAAAAAGGATAGTAATAGCTCCAATAGGGACAGGAATTTCACTGGCATTTTGCCAACTATCGATAGCTCTGTAAAAAAAACTGAGTTTTCTAAACGTATTTCTCGTCGACCAGAGACTATAAATCGGTCAGAAACTATAACTTGTTTTAACTGTAAAGTAACTGGTCACCCAAGTTTCAAGTGTCCAAAACCTTTAATAAAATGCACCAAATGCAATTTCATTGGTCATAGCGCTACCGATTGCTTAAGGACCCTTGTTAGATCAACTGGAGATAAAAATGTGTTAGAGGTCACAATTAATGATGACACTAGTGATAAATATAAGGTTTTGATCAAAGTAAATAATGTCTCAGTTCCATGTCAGGTAGATTTAGGAAGCCAGGTTACTTTAATTAGGATTAGTGATGCTAGGAGGATAGGTTTCGCTTGGGAATCGGTTGATGGACCTTACTTAAGAGGATTAGGGAATATACCATATTTACCCATTGGTAGGGCTCTTGTTTGTATTGAAGTGCAGGGTGTAAAAGAGGAAGGAGTGGAGGTTTACGTCATTGATGATTCCCTTATTAATAACCCTATTTTATTAGGACATAGTTATACTGAGAGGCCTGGTATAAAAATAATCAAAACCGATTTAGAACTTCTTTTTGAACGAATTATACCTAGTGATGAAATAAAGGTACACTTGGTTTCTAAAAATAATGCTGTGATTCAACCTGGTAAAACAGAAGTTCTAATGACAACAGCTAAATGCAACTATAATGGAAGCTTATATGTTAATGGGGCTGTCAGAGGATCTTTTGGTAATGAACACTATTTGTTACCCGGTGAATACCAAATTCATAATGGCGAATGTCGACTACTTGTTCAAAACATTAGTAGCCGTAAGATTACATATAAGAGTAATACACTGGTTACCCGAGCGCGGTTTTTAGGGTTAACTAAAGAGGTTTCTAGCATAGTAACTGAAGTTCACAATCCCTTGCATGAGGTAAATATACTGATTGGAGACCAACTAACGGAATTTGAGAAAAAGGAATGTTTGGATCTTTTGACTAAGTATAAAGACTGCTTTTCAAATGGTTTTCATGATTTAGGTTATACAACTGTAACAGAAATGGAAATACATCTTGAGGACCAAACTCCCGTAGTGTACAGGCCGTATCGTCTCTCCATATTCGAGCGGAAGCACGTTCAGAACATGGTAGATGAAATGGTTAAATATGGCATAGTGCGAGAATCTAACTCCCCTTATGCTAGTCCTATTGTATTAGTACAGAAGAAATCTGGTGAGAAACGATTGTGTGTAGATTATCGCGCGTTGAATAATCGCACTAAAAGAGATCATTACCCCCTTCCACGGATTGAGGACCTACTAGATCAAATGTCGGGACAGACCTTGTTTACAACCTTAGATCTAGCGTCTGGGTATTATCAAATTCCCTTGTCTGAGAGCTCTCGAGAGAAGACCGCTTTTGTTACACCTGATGGCCAATACGAGTACACTAGAATGCCCTTTGGCTTGGCGAATGCACCAGCGGTATTCCAACGAGCTATTCACAAAATTCTTAATAAATCTAAGTTTGGCTACGTTGTAATCTACATGGACGATGTATTGATACCATCGAGAACATTCAAAGAAGGCTTACAACGGCTTGAAGAAGTCTTGTGCCAATTGCGTAATGGGGGTTTGACCTTAAAAATGGAGAAATGTCACTTTTTCAAAGAACGAGTAGACTTTTTAGGGTTCGAAGTTGACAAGAACGGAGTGAGACCCGGTACCTTGAAGACAGAAGCAGTGTCAAGGTTTCCCCCTCCCTCTAATCAACACGATGTGCGAAGGTTTATTGGCTTGGCAAGTTTTTTCAGAAGATTTATTAAGGATTTTGCTTTGATTGCGAGACCACTAACGGCATTACTGAAGAAAAATGAAGTTTGGCGATGGGACGACGCGGAAAGGAAATCTTTTGATACTCTCAAACGTTTACTGACTGAAAGACCATTATTGATTTTGTACAACCCGAATGCAGATACTCAATTGCATACAGACGCAAGTAAGTATGGCCTAGCAGCTATTCTAATGCAAAAAGACGATAATGATACCTGGCGTCCAGTATCATATTATAGTCGACAAACCACGGTAGATGAGCAAAAGCTTCATTCTTTCGAGTTAGAAACGCTTGCAGTCATCAGTGGCTTAAACAGGTTCCGTACTTATCTAATTGGCATAAAATTTACGATTGTTACCGATTGTCATGCTTTACGCAGCACATTTACCAAGAGAGATTTAGTCCCTCGTATATCAAGGTGGTGGATCCAATTTTTGGAGTATGACTGTAACATAGAATACCGACCGGGTGATAAGATGGCCCATGTAGATGCGCTCAGTAGAGGGCCCGTTGGTGCAGAAGTTGAGCTAAACCACGTACTTGATGTTTTGACTGTAAATATAGAGGACTGGATTTCTACGGCCCAAATGGCAGATGAAGAAATAAGGCGTATTAAAGAAATCTTAGAGGATCCTGATACACCCAAAATTGTTGCCTACATTAACGAATACAAGGTAAGGAACGGCAAAGTTTTTCGCATTATGGATGAAGGAAAATTGAGATGGGTAGTGCCCAAAGGAGTACGTTGGCAAGTACTAAAATCTAACCACGACGATGTAGGTCATTTTGGATTTGAGAAAACACTTGAGAGGATACGTTCTATGTTTTGGTTCCCTAAAATGCGGACTTTTATAAAAAAGTATGTGTCATCCTGTTTAGAATGTGCGTGTCACAAGATTCCATCTGGAGCTAAGGAAGGTTTCCTTCACCCAATACCTAAGGTCAGTGTCCCTTTTCATACTTTACACGCGGATCACCTTGGACCATTTCCAAGAAGTAAGCGTGGCAGTATGTACATTTTAGTTATAGTGGACGCCTTTACCAAATATGTTACACTGTATCCAGTTAAAAGTACAAAATCGAAAGAGTGTGTCAAAGTCTTTAAAACCTTCTTCAGTTATTTTGGTGCTCCATCTCGTTTAATAACTGATAGAGGTACTAGTTTCACCAGCAAGAATTTTGAGTCTTTCGTGCGTTCAGTAGGCATAAAACACATTTTAAATTCTGTAGCCACACCTCGAGCTAACGGACAGGTCGAACGGTATAACCGCACGATTTTAGCTGCCTTAAGCAGTATGACTCATGACAAAGCTAACAACATTTGGGACACTTATTTACCTGATGTTCAGTTGGGGATAAATACCACTATACACGAGGTGACAAAAAAAACTCCTACTGAACTTCTTTTTGGAAGAAAAGTGATAAATCCAGCTCAAGGAGTCCTAAACAATATTTTTGATGATGTTGAAAATACGACAGTAAATACAAATATAGACGAAATTAGATCTAAAGCAAAAGAGCTTATCGATAAAAACCAGGAATCAAACAAACAAAGATTCGATAAACGCAGAAAAAAAACCATTGAGTACAAAGAAGGGGATTTAGTTAGAATTATTCGTGCAGTTGTAACCGGTTCGGGACAGTCAAAAAAGTTAGAATCAAAATGTCAGGGTCCTTATAGAATTGTTAAAGTACTCAACAATGACCGTTTTGTGGTAGAGGACACCCCTCTCACCAGAAAAGCAAAAAAATACAAAAGTATTGTGTCTAGCGATAAAATTTTTCCGTGGATGAGTTTTAATGCTCCTGCTTGTTCCTCAAGTGATGAATGCGACGATAATGTACCTAGTTAAGTTACTTTGAAGTATTTAATGTAAATATTCTTACTTGATAATGATTATTAATAATTGTATAATATATATAGAGATACTTAGATTGATTCATTTTGTCGAAATGTCGTGTGGGGCATGAGTGGCATAAGGATTTGTCGCCCCAATGAGATGCATGGCATTACGACTAAATGGTGAATACTGATTCATTTGGTTGGAACGTTATGTTGGGCAGGAGTGGCGTATGATTTCGTCGCCCAAATGAAAAGCATGCCGTTACAATGAAATGACAATGGGATGTTGAAGCGATATGGTATGGTAAAAATGATTGGCGTATGATTTCGCCGTCCAAATGAAAGGATGATAGTGAGTTATAAGTGATAGTGAGATTTGAAATGTTAGACTTAAGTTGGATTCTAGTTTGGTTTTTCTTTTCTACTTTTCCATTTTACTTTTAATTTGTATAATTTCGCCAATTAATTAAGTGAAATGATTCTATACCCTTGAATAATTAAACGAGGGGACTCGTTTTTCTGAGGATGGCCGACTGTAACAATCATAATCATAATGCATACATAATAAATATATTGTGTCAACTACTCAGACTAAGGTTTAACTTGTAATATTGAGAATTATAACGTTAACATAAAATATACTCTGACGTGACATTACTCTGTTGACGTATTTAGTTAAACTGTGGCGCCACTATAAAAGACTGATATAAAAAACCTTAACAAAGAAAACACGCAATGAACAAAGGTGAATTAGTTTGATGTGTGAATGATTTTAAGTTATATATAAGTGAAAAGACTAAATGTAAAACGGTAAAATCCAACTTAATAAATGAGAAGAACATAAACTAGAAGTTTAATTGTTTACGCCTCTTGACTCAAGACTACACTTCTATTCCATTTGTTTCTACTTACCCATTTACGTGATATTTTTTGTAAAGTCTTTCTTTCTTAACTATAAACACCATTAACCATCTGGCCAATATTTGTTTTGATATTTCAACATTTGAGTCCTTTCAGCCATCATCTATAATTTTATCCAACACGTCCTATTCATTCCTATCATCTGCAGAACTCTTATCGTCCTGTCAATTTATGTCAAGTTTTTTTTTCAGCTAGGTATCACTCTGCCCCTTAAGAAAAATATAAGTGGCGTCACAATTTATGACTGATTTTTGATTATTCGGATGTTCAATATTACGCCAACTAATAATAAAACATTGAGGAGCCCATTATGACATTTCCGTTTCACGTTTCGTAGTTATTTTGTGGTGCTAATTGCGAATTAGGTCAATCCAAGCGAAGATCTTTCCAAACGTATAAACTATTTTCAGATTTTTCACTCTAACAACATGAATTGTGGGTATTTTAGCTTATTGAAAAGTTAATACACTTAACTTTAATTTGGTGAGGCAATAGGAAATTAATTTGAAAACGTTAAGTATTTTCTTCATTTCATTTCTTGTTTCTGCTTCATTCATTTTTTTTTAATTTCATTTGTCATTCCTTTCATGTATTGGCGTAGGAAAACTTTTCCAAATCTCTCGAAGTATACTTGACTAGTTGTTTTTCTGGATGAATTGGCTCTATTTCAACTTAGGAGAGAAAATCTAAGTAATCCATTGCGTTTTAACTCCACAACGGATACGAGTATTTTGTCGTTTTATTATTCAAGCAAAACCTAACATACATTGTAAACGCATTCATAATGTAGTGATCTGGGGTTAGACTTTGAATAAACTTACATATAATTAGCAATTACAATTTAGGCACGTAAACATGAGCTGCTGTTTATTGTGGAGACACAGTACAGATACGAGTAGGTATTTGCAGTTTGCTAGCATTTTATCTATACTCAGAAGCTCGGCACTGCTGCATACCACTCAAAGATTGTCGCCAAAGGTTTAAATTTAAGGAATAACTTATCATAATAATCATTTTATGATAATAATAATCACTGATAGATAACAATCGTATCATGGTCCCGAATTAATGAACTGGCACTAGTAGGCTTGTTCTTTGGAAATTATATTGTCCGCATTATGGCTGCCAAAGTACTCATAGAGATATGGAATAGATAATTTCCTATAAATGTAATGGCGAAAGCTAGTATATCCAAATCAAAACAGCATTTGAAAAGTTCATGGTTGAACTAGTCAAAAATCGAACTAGAAAGCCTGCCTTCTTTTTATACGCCCGACGCAAAAGAGGGGTGCGCAAAAGACGCAAAATTTTAACCTGTGTGGCTGTGTATAGGTCTATTTGTTTACCAAAAAAATGGACCGATTTTTATGACTGCAAAAGGTAACGCACCTTTCAAACTACCAGAAATTCTGAAATTCGCCGAAGGTTGTTGTTGAAGTTGCAATGGGTCGTTCCATCTGTCACAGAGCGGATAACTTATGGGGCAGAAAAGTTCCCGAATTGGAAAGCACAGCGTGGGATGCCTTGCGACCAGGTGGACAGACGACCTGAAAGGCTTCGCAGGAAGTGGCATGATGCGAAGGACAGAAGACCGTGCGTGGTGGCTATCCTTGGGAGAGGCTCACATCCAGCAGTGAAGAGACACTGCTTGATGATGATGATATACTAGCTTCTCCACAAAGCAAAATGTACCTTTTTAACAAAATGTATCTTTTCTCACAAAAATGCTGAATTAACATTGATCGTAATTAAACATAGTGAATTGGTTCGCGGGCTGTCGAGACAGTTTGTAACCCATAATTTTTTTAAATTTAGCATTTTTCATATTCTCCTGTTTACATAAAAGTTTTTATGTTCAACTGTACAGAATCACCTATTGTGAGCGAGTTGTCTAGTAAAATTATAGATAAATATCAAACATGATAACTCGTCGGTTTGGGCGAGATAAATTCTGGCTAGAAGTCTAGTAACTTAGAGGCCCTCTATTTTGTCTACGAGACAGTTATTAAGCGAAAATGGCATTAAATAATTTACATGACAACATCTCATAAAATAATCGTATTTATCGACTAAAGCTCAGACATTGTCTCGCAGATTGTACGAGTACTTCGTCTCAACTGTACTGTGATATCACGTCTTTGTGAAGGACGTTTTGATATGTAAATTCTGTTAATAGTCCTACTCCTGGAAGCAGACACGCGTAAGACGACAGACGTGAAATTGACGATAACAAAACTTGTCAGGTCCCGAGATACTTAGGGGGTCGCTCCCCCCTAGTGGTGTTAATAGTTATACACTACAAATTATCAGCAAATGTGAATTAATATATATATCTTACCAGTGCTGCTATCTTCATAACAAGAGGAATGTGATCCTGTTTGGATAAAAAAAAGAATAATGAGCTTTTTTCAATTTTTCTCTTCCAAGAAGCTTTTTCGAGCTTATAGCGAAGAGCCTCAACCAACACCTCAAGAGGTTCTTGTATATGGTTGGGTTAAGGAATACAGAAGGCGGTACTTCTTGACACGGCACGAATTTTGTCAGGAGGTTCCTCACTCTGCAGCCCTAACCACCGGTAGCTTGGGCCTTGCCCCGCTACTTGCGGCACTCTACGTTTAAGTTTTTTATAATATTTATTGTTTTTTTTTTTTTTTATTTATATTGATCTTTTCTTTTCAAAGTTCGAGTGAATAGGCATCTTCTGGGTGAGCTCCCTCCATTTTAGGCCTCATCCTTGCTACACAGTTGGTTGTTGGCCAAGAGCAAACACATCTTTAATAATAATATATATATTGTAAATAATTTAAATCTAAGAAAATAAATACTTGAATAATAATAACAATTACCCTACATTACATTTAACATAAAAAAAGTATATGCTAATAATTTCATGACCTACTTTGTTGCCAAACACAGTGTGTTATTAAGTAGATAGAATTAACAGCATACTGTCAGTTGCAGCGAGCACTTAATCCTATAAATAATCAGTTAATCACACATCGTATTATTCAGTACATGATGAGGCCACTTAAGACACGTAGTGACATTAAACGTGCTTCGAATACAGGAATCCTGCTAAATTAATTCACTTTGCACCGAGAATCGTGGAATCAGATCGGATAGGAAGGTGCTTCCATAAATAGAATAGACGGTGAACCAAAGAAATATGTTGTATTAAAATTACTAGAATATTTTTTAGTGTTTTCCCTGCTTTTTTATACTATTGATTAGTTTTGATAGTTCTATGAAGAAACTTATTGAAAGTAGCACTAGTATGTATGTTTTTTATTTAGGTGATTCTGTACATGTGATTTTAAAAACCGTGAATTTTAATTTTTTACTAGCTAGTGGTTTTTTTTTATTTGTTTCTATTTTCACGCGTCCTGCGACTTCGTATCCGCTGTGCTGCATTTTTTGAAAATCTTATGGGAAACTAAAATTTTTAAAAGTATCCTACTCGTATATGTTATCCTAATGTAAGTAATCCGGGTTATAAAATTTCATTGAATTCCCGTCGAGCCCCTTTTTCGAATAACAAAAATTCAAATATACAAACATTCGCAATTAAGTATTAACTAATATTATTAGGACTAGGATTCGTTCTATACGTTGCACCAAAGACGAATAGTTCCTGAAATATTAAATTTAAACGCTTTTTTTGGGTTCAGTAAGCCATATATTATGAGTGAAAACCATAAACTATTTATTTTTATCTATTTAATATGTTTAAGATTATTTTTTTTTGTGATATTTTTACTAATTCAAAGTTTGCCGTTCTACAAAATCTATATCTGCTGATAAGTTCTAGCTCGCGGGAGCATCGCATCGTAGCAATCCTTTTAAGAGCTCTAATTTTGTATATTAACTTAGGGTAAAGTTGATTTTGTATTCAAATGCATTTAGACGTCGGGAGTGGTTTCGTTCTGATTGAAGTTTAGTATTTATATGGTTTAGTAACATGGGAGAGATTATTGTACATAGTTCATCTATCAAAAAATTATTATATCCCGTACAAAGTTCAATTTGGTTTGATTGTGTTATTTGACAATGAACATGTTTGATCATTATTTTGAAACTATCATATAATATTATAAAACCTTTCATCTCTATGTCTGTCTATTTTCTTTCTTTATATTCGTTTTCAACCTATATTAGCTTGTATATATATTAAGACATTGCGTGTGTTTTGTTAAAAAATATCCAATTTTTTTTGTCAAAAACAGCGAATCGGGTCCAAAATAATTAGGCATAATAATTCATTGCAAAGATTAAAACTATATAATGTAATAGAAATACTTAAAACTATAATAAGAATACCAATATAAAGGAACCGCTAAATCCTATGTACGATTGGTATACATAAAAGAACCTTGACAGAATGATTAATAGACTTTTATTTTGGATCACTCTCTAATGTTCTTCGGCCACGACTTCTGCTTCGCTCAACTTTTCTCTTTCCAGTGACTTTGCCCATGACATCATGAAATCATTTGCAACTAGCTGGTGCCCGCGACTTCGTCCGCGTTGTACGACGAAAGGTACCATATGTCCTTTCTGGTGTCCCAGACAACGTGTATGCAAAATTTAATGGTGATCGGTTCATTAGATTTTTCGTGAAAGTGTTAAAAACATCCATACATCCAAACATACGTTCGTATTTATAATATTAGTACGGATTGTATTGAATTACAATTGGTCTAAAATCATCGAAGTACCCACATTTAACTTACAATATAAGCAAATTCGGTTTCTACAAAGTTTTTTGTATTCAAAAGTTTGAAAACTGAATCGGAGCTTTCGATTCGGGGCAAAGTTTGAACTGGAAATGTTCTCATGTAGTATTCCTAATATAAATCAAAATTTTACTCGTATATATTTGGACATGTTATTATAACTGACTATTGGAGCAGTGAGCAGGCGAATTGGAATCCTGAGCAGCGTGTGTGAAATAAAAACGGATGCTGAACTCCTCCAACGCAAAGGTATGCGAGTCACGTCACCCGCTGTGACGTCAACTTCGTTAGGGTTGCCACTTTAAAATTCAAAATAATATTTTTGTTACTAGAAAGCGAGTTCGGTCGTAAAGGCGGTGTTTTATTTATTGGAGTTTACTCCTTAAAAATCGATTTGCATATGTCGCTGCTTAAATTCAAAAGTACCACAAATCAAAAAATTTCAAAAAAAAATTTATTGCAAAAATACAATCACAATCCTTTATAGTGTATGTTGCAAAAAGGCTTATTGTTGTTTTATTCCATATTTAGTATATTTTGATCAATTTTTTTTTATATTCAAAAGTAACATAATATGCTTATTATGTTACTTTTGTACATACATGACAACAAAAGTAACATATCTCCTCTAGTATTCAGTTTATTATAAAAATACTTAAAACATTTAATGCTACTTAAAAATATGCTTCTAACGATGTATAATATGCATATATTATCTAATAAGAAAAAAATAGAAAAAAAAAGATTTTTTTTTTCGATTAGCTCTCCTGTAAAAAAGTGTAATTTTGATTTGTGGTACTTTTGAATTTAAGCAGCGAAATGTAGGCGTTGGATTTTCATTTTTAAAAACAATATTTACTTTTTTGTGGATGAAAAGAAAATATACCTTTAACTTCAACTAATTTGAAAATGGGACGACCGATTAGTATAGATAGATAGATGGATAGGTATCTAATCTAAACCTATGTATAAAATTATTTATTTAATATTACTACTAATATTATAATTTCGAAGGTTGCGAGGGTGGATGTTTGTTACTCTTTCATGCGAAAACTACTTATCGGATTTGGATTAAACTTTGCAGTTAATATATGTTACGGTAAATGTAATGAATGTGGTAAGTATTAATAATTCATTTATTTATTTTTAATTTTTTCCAATATTTTACATTTTTATACATTAGTTATTAATATTTATCTAAACGGTTCTTAATAAAATAAAATAAAAGAATTTTTTTATATATATCTACTAACAGTAATAAGATATAATACAAGATGTAAGAAAAGATAAAAAATAATAATAAAAATAATACGTAATAAAATAGTAATAGTACGTGCCTAAAAACTACCATTATAACTATCATAATAATAATAATAATAATCGGTCAGTATTAATAGTTACCTCAGGATTTAAATGCGATAAATGTGATGAAAATCACTGTCGCCACAGATCGTCACTGATTTCTTTCATTTTCTAACGCAGACGAAGTCGCAGGTACCAGCTAGTGTTTGTAATATTTGTGGCCATTAACCTGTCTGCTGATATTGCTGCTTGTTTTTCTATTTCATGCCCCTGCAGGAAAATATGAATAATTCTTAGATTGAAGTTTAATTTATCTCCAACCGAGTGAGGGGTGACAAAATCTAATAATGGCTCTTCACTCCAGGTTCTTGAAACGTCAAGAAAAGACGCTTTAGCAGAATAGAAGGCTCAACTACTATTAAAAAAAAATCGTCGATCTACTATAATACTATAGATACACAGTCTCATACAAAACAAAACCCAAATAAGTGGAAAAACGCTTAACCTATTAGATATATCACACATTATAAGAAAAAGTCTTAAAATTTACATACATTTTTACAAAATGAAACTTATAGTTTAGGCACCATCAGTGCCTCAAATATTTATATGGAAAATTGACAATTTGACATTGACAGTTAACAGTTAACAGTTTTTTATATAAATGTTTTATGTTGTCGCTAGCGAATGCTGTCATTGTAAGCTCATGGTTTACAATGACCGCAATCGCTAGCGAGAGCATGAAATATTTATATGGAAAATTGTCAATTTGACATTGACAGTTAACAATTTTTCATATAAATGTTTTACCCTCTCGCTAGCGAGTTCGCTATTCGGAAGCGCTGCATGATGCCACGGCGTAGTGTTTCTACACGTTCAGTACCTATACCATGAGTTTACAATCACCGCACTCGTTAGCTAGAGGGTAAAACATTTATATGAAAAACTGTCAACTGTCAAATTGACAATTTTCCATATAAATATTTGACGCTCTCGCTAGCGAGTGCGGTCTTTATAACTCATGGTAAAAGTACGGTTGGCGCGATGGCAGCGCCATTGGAAATCCAGTGTTTTACATCAGGCCAACGGATTTTATCACGTTCAAATTTTGACTTCACGTCAGTCCATTTGACTGATCGTGTGTGTCAGCCATAACACTGAGATCGTAAAATTGTGAAACGCATACCTACATAAGCACTGTGGCATGTTTGCGGTTGAACGGATCGAATTATATACAAAAGCGCACCCAAATGTTCATTTACTGAGGACGTTTTTTTTGTAGCTAATTGTGTATTTAGTATTATAGTCGATTGACGAAGAAAATACATGTTCATTCCATGATTTAAGAGTACCCGACGCGCACAGTTTATATATATAGTGGTTGGTTACGTGTTGTTTACTTATTAATTACACACACGCAACCACACATATCTATGTAACTAAGCACGCACGAGAGCTTAAAAACAGGCTTCTAATTGAAACTCAGATGCGTTTAAATTTTTGATGAGCGTACATCACAGTATACGTTGAATTAGTGACTGAACTATGCTGTCTTTTAAATGAATACTTAAATTTCATTACTAGCTGTTGCACGCGACTTCGTTGAAAAGTTAAGAAAAAAATTATAAGCAATATATTGACTTCTTGTTGCTTTGGCCAGGCTTTAGTTTTTTTTATTTTATTTTAGATGATCCCTCGGGAACAGTCTTCTTTTTTTGGATGAAAGGTACCCTCTTCCCTGTATAGCTGACAACTTGTATGCAAAATTTCATGTTTGAGTAGTTAAGGCGTGCAAAGGTAAAAAACAGACAGGCATTACTTTCACATTTATAATATTAAAAAGTAAGGATGTTACTTGCTGATAATGTGGGCTTTATATGTATTTTTACAAACAAAAATAAAAATCTTTTCTCTTACTAACATTTAGTATAGATTTATGTAACTAGCGACATATGCGGTCCTATGTTACTAGGTACTAGAGAGGAGAAGTTTTTAGTTTTTAGTTTTTTTCCTCCTCTCAATTTAAAAAAGAAAAAAAATTGATGCATTTTTTTTTCTGCGAATGATAAACACAAATCTTCCTCGTGCATCGCTATTTTTATTAGTGAAAACTGTATCAAAATCTGTCGATTGCTTTATAAGAGCGGACAGAAAAGGAGCAAAAATAAAAAAAAAATTAAAGGAAAGTGTTGCTTGTATGGAAGTGTAATAAAAATTTGAACAGATATTAATATCTTTATTCTATTATTATAGATAGAAATAAAATAAATCCACTTGTAATTTTGTACGTCTATCTAATCTATACTGTGTTTTATAACTATAGGGACTTAACTCATTATTTATACAATTCCGGTGCGCACTCGTTTTAATAGCCATGAAATGTTGTTTAAAATATACTCTTGTCGATTATAAAAATAATCGAATCCATAAATTGGGATTTTCTATAACATAATACAGTCAGCTGTGATTATCACTTATTAAATACATTCATCCACCGTCATCGAGATGAGAAGTAATATTCATTATAGGAATATGAAAAGTTGTCACAACCGCATGAAAATATGTTGCGTGGCTTAGGAGTAGTGATGTGCCGGATCGTTAAGAATGTATATCCGCGGATACGGATCTGGATATGGATCTTAACTTTCTTTCTCAATGAGTGTCGGTGCGCATGACCTTGAAACGATAGTTGACGCCCGCCACTTGATGCTTGCATTATAAAGGTACTAAATGTTTGATTTTAAGAAATAAAATATAATCAGAATGGAATTTAATAGTATTTCATTGCTACCTAATCACCTAATAATGTGTCGGTTTGTGGCAGGGGACGTTTGTGTGTGTCTTTTAAGTTGTATCTGTCCTTTGTTGCAAATAAAATTTTATTCTATTCTATTCTATTCTAATATGTAGAATTTCAGCTATGAATTAAAAATTAATAAGGCAAAAGATCCGTAAAAAGATCCGCCAAAAAGTAACGGATACGGATCTTTCTTCTCACTCGGATATCCGCGGATACGGATACGGATATCCAGCACATCACTACTTAGGAGCAGTTAGCGGCTACAGGCGAGACGAGGAAAGCGACCTCAAATTATAATGTAAAAAAATGAGTGCATAAAATTATACGACTTATTTCAATTCGTTAAATACTATTTGTGATTAAAATTACCGTAATTACGATTATCGTATTTAAATTATAGTACTTATCGATTTAAATTATCCTATATCCATACATTTGTTGAGATTTTGTTCAGATACAAACTTATCTGAACAAAATCTACAAATTACAAGTAAAAATTCTGTGGCGACCTCCTTTAAGTTACCTATTTGGAACTTACGTTTTAGTTTCCGTGTCATTCTTTCAAATGAAGAAGCACGGAAACGAGAGACAGTCGGCCTTCAATTCTGCTACAAAAAGCACGCGCTTTTTCGCCACTCAACAACACAAACGCCCATCGTGCGTAATGTAAAAACGCCCATTCGTGCGTTTCATCAATTGTATAAATGTATATAATAAATGTGTGTAAATATGTAAATAATTAATGTGGAGTCATTTACAATCCCACATTAAATTGGTGACCCGCGACTATAAAGAACATTTTAAGAAAAAATTGGACAGTTTTCCATAGTTACCGTGTTGTTGACAAAGTGACATTCGAAACAAACGAAAAAATTTTTCTACGAATTTGCATTTTTCGTCGAAGACTACGTCGTCAAACGAAACCGAAATACGACGTCATCGAAGATTTCGGACAGAAGCTAGCTGGCCTGAGAAAGTCGACGCGACCGCGTGCTCCTAGTGTTATCCAGGCTAGCGCACATGGATACGTTCCAGCAGCCGGTTCATCGATCCGGATAATGGACACGGCTAGTGCCATCACCCAGCAACGTGCCACCAAGTGCTGTCCACTCCTTCCAGTCTACTCTTCGTTACGACCTACGGTCTCCGGGGGGGCTGATGTGGCGACCTCCTTTAAGTTACCTATTTGGAACTTACGTTTTAGTTTCCGTGTCATTATTTCAAATGAAGAAGCACGGAAACGAGAGACAGTCGGCCTTCAACTCTGCTACAGAAAGCACGCGCTTTCTCGCCACTCATCACCACAAACGCCCATCGTGCGTAATGTAAAAACGCCCATTCGTGCGTTTCTCCAAATGTATAAATGTATATAATAAATGTGTGTATATATGTAAATAATTAATGTGGAGTCATTTACATCCCACAATTCTAAAAACATTAGTCTCATCTAAATTTAGAAATAATACTACTTACGAGGATGATGACTGCCTTTTTTTTTAAGCATTGTAAAATTTTACCAATAAACAATCAGTTTTCTTTTTCACTACTGAAAGAATTTCTTTATAACGAATCCTTAAATTTTTTTAATGGATTTTAATGAATGGAATTGAATTTAATGAATTTTTCGTCATTTAGTTGTTTCATTTATTATCAAATGTTGATCATTTGAACAATTTATGATGGTGACTGTACAGCACTAACAAAATATCGTCATAAGTTATATTTTGTCAGTGATACAAGTAACTAACTGTTTCGGAACTATTAGTTATCGTTACTGAATAGTTACGCAATGTGAATTTGAAATGCCCTGAGCGTTTGGTCGCCATATTGCATGTCTAGTTGGAAATGTTCCTCTTGTTTCAGGGGTGTAAAATTATTTTGAGAAGTGCTGTAGATATGCAGTGAACCTCTCTTGTAATTTACATTATGGGATGATACTATTTAAATTTAAAAAGGAATTTAAGGTACTATTGGTATTGGTGACTAGCTATTGCACGCGACTTCGTCTGCTTAACTTTATAAAATATAGCCTATGTTACTTCCTGATAATGTAGCTACCTGTGGGTGAAAGAATTTTTTAAATCGGTCAATTAGTTTTTGAGTTATTCATTACAAACAAAAATACAATTTTCTCTTAATAAAATTAGTGTAGATTTTTTTTAAACTCCAATAAAACAATATAGCCTATGTAATGTTACTCAGTGAAAATGTAGTTCTTTATGGGTGAAAGAATTTCAAAAATCGGTTGAATAGTTTTTGAGTTCAACAAGCGAAACTACAAAACTAAATTTTGGAATTCATCAAAAATTAGGTGCTCTAAAAAAAGTCTTTTTTTAAATAGTGAAAATTACAATAGTTAGGTTATCATCGGACACTAGATTATCTTTTACATCACCTAAGATATAAATAGATACCTTATCCTTTATCCATGGAATTTATGCCAAGAATTTATGCTTATATCCCGTTTTGCGTTCAAAATTCAAATAGCATGGTTTTTGGGCTCAACATTGTGGTATTATATTACCAATATGTAACCTTCTTACATATACCTATTTCTATGTTTTATGTAAATTATAATATATATTGTCTTTTCATGTATATGTCATAGTTATAATAATGTCTGTATTTTTGCTAGTTTCATATTGTTTATTAAAACCTTAATTCCAAGGTTTTGTCTTATTATTACAATTTAATAAACAATATACGAATAACTATTAAATGGATAAAATCCTAAGACCCGAACGGCTCAACGCCGACCCCTCCAGTAGTAACGTCGCCAAAGAGTGGGAGCATTGGAGAAGAACGTTCCAAAATTTCTTATCTGCTTCGCAGCAAAAAGAAACTCCACCGCCCTCATGGAAACTGGAGGTACTCATTAATTATGTAACACCAACAATTTACCAGTACATTAGTGAGTGTATTACCTATGAGGAAGCAATGTCTACTCTGAATTCCTTATTCATTAAACCCAAAAATGTTGTCGCTGCAAGGCACGTACTGGCTACCAGAAGGCAGCATTCTGACGAAAATATCGATTCGTATATGGAAGCACTAAAACAGTTGTCGAAAGACTGTGATTTCAAAAGTGTTGACGCCGAGACCAATAAGAACGATTATATTCGTGACGCCTTTATCTCAGGAATAACTTCAAGTAAGATAAGACAAAGACTACTTGAAAATCTTTCACTTTCTCTTGCTGAAGCTTATAATCAAGCATTATCCCTAGAAATGGCTGAAAATAATTGTAATAATTTTAACATGGGATATGTTAACTCTATCACAAAACCTTCAGAAGAAAAACCCCCACAAACTCTCGAGACTTCTACAGCTGCTATCATACGAAGACGAAAGTGTTTCTTTTGTGGAGGGCGAATACATCCGCGTATAAACTGTCCGGCTAAGGAAGTAAACTGCCAGATCTGTTCCAAAAGAGGACACCTTGCCATCGTGTGCCGTAGCAAGTCTATTAATGCTGCACTCTCACTGCCAGTTCAAGATTTTTCCGCTTGCATAACAGCCACAGCATCTTTATCACTCAGAAAAGCAATAGTACCTGCCTATATTAAAGGAATTAGAGCAGAAGCCCTTATTGATACTGGAAGTTCTATCAGCTTTATAAACGAAGCCTTCTTTAAGCTCTGCCAAATAAAAAGAAGACCTTGTAACCAAGTTTTTACAATGGCGTCACTCAACCACACTTCTCAAGTCGCTGGTCAAACCACCGTTTCCGCTCTGATAGGTGAAAAACACTATAAGAACTTGAATTTTCTCATTATTAAGAATCTGTGTGCTGACTTAATAATCGGGCATGACATTTTAGAAAAACACTCTTCTCTAGAGATGACTTTCGGAGGAACAGAAGAACCAATGAAGATCTGTAGTGTCGCTGAAGCAACTGTTCCACCTACTCCTTTGTTTGCAAATTTATCACCAGACTGTAAACCTATCGCAATTAAATCACGTAAGCATTCCATTGAAGACAAACAATTTATTGAGGATGAAATTCGTGAGCTTTTAAGTGAAGGTATCATAGAGGAGAGTAGGTCTCCATGGCGAGCTCAGGTTCTCATTTCGAAGAGCACTAATCATAAGAAGCGTCTAGTAATTGATTACTCGCAGACGATAAATCGATACACTGAATTAGATGCTTATCCGCTACCAAATATTGAAGACATGATATTTAAAATTTCGAAGTATTCAGTCTTCAGTACTATAGACCTCAAAAGTGCTTATCACCAAGTACCTATTTTAGCTCACGAAAAACCATATACAGCCTTTGAAGCAGCAGGAAATCTCTATCAATTTCGTCGCATACCATTCGGAGTCACCAATGGAGTCTCAAGTTTTCAAAGAACAATCGACTGGGTCATAAGAAAAGAGAAACTTAAAGGGGTGTATGCATATCTTGATGACATTACTGTATGTGGTAAGACGCAGAATGAACATGACGTTAACCTACAACATTTTCTAAATGCTGCTAACAAATATAATCTGACTCTAAACAAAGATAAAAGCAAATTCTCTCAAAACTCTATCAACATTCTCGGTTATACAATAGCTGATATGATTATAAAGCCAGATAATGAACGACTCAAACCCCTAATAAACTTACCTCCTCCAAATGACCTACCAGCTCTCAGAAGAACTTTAGGTATGTTTGCGCACTACTCCAAGTGGATACCAAATTTTTCTGAAAAGATTCACATTCTGTCTAATACAAAAATATTTCCACTAAATTCAAATGCCATTAATTGTTTCGAAGCTATGAAATCAGACATAGTCAAATCTTGTGTCCATTCTATTGACGATAAAATGCCTTTTACTGTAGAAACTGATGCATCGGAACATTCTATTGGAGCCACATTATCGCAAGACCATCGTCCAGTCGCTTTCTTCTCTAGGACTCTAAACAAAAGTGAACAGAATCACTCCTCAGTCGAAAAAGAAGCCTACGCCATCGTAGAATCACTGAAGAAATGGCGTCATTTTTTGATAGGTAAATCATTTACTCTCATCACTGACCAACGTTCAGTTTCATTTATGTTCAACATGAAAATAAACAGTAAGGTCAAGAACGAGAAAATTCAGAGATGGAGATTAGAATTAGCACCTTATAAGTATGACATTGTTTACAGACCAGGAAAGCAAAACAATGTAGCCGACGCTTTGTCCCGAATTTGTGCTTCAATTGATTCCAGACTATCACAGCTAACGTCGTTTCACGAAGCTTTATGCCATCCTGGGGTGACAAGAATGATGCATTGGGTGAGAACTAAAAACTTACCTTATTCAATAGAAGAAATTCGAAGAATAACTAATTCATGTAAAGTCTGCGCTGAAATTAAGCCAAGATTCTACAGAAATTCGATTGTCCCGAAACTTATAAAGGCTACAGCTCCTTTCGAACGTCTGAGCATAGATTTTAAGGGTCCGGTTCCTACAACTACAAATAATCGATATATTTTAACAGTTATTGACGAATACTCTCGCTTTCCTTTCGCATTCGCAAGTTCAGACATAAGCGCTAAAACTGTGATCAAACATTTAAACAGTATTTTTATGATATTTGGCATGCCGGCATACATTCATTCAGATCGTGGTTCTTCTTTCTTATCATCAGAACTCAAAGAATTCTTACATTCTCGAGGGATAGCTACTAGTAAGACGACTCCCTACAACCCTCAAGGTAACGGTCAATGCGAAAGACTAAATGGTACCTTGTGGAGAACAATACAATTAGCACTGAGCTCCAAGAATATACCAATTGAACACTGGGAGAAGGTTCTGCCTCAAGCATTACATTCCATACGCTCTCTACTATGTACTTCAACAAACTGTACGCCTCATGAAAGGATGTTTTCCCATACTAGAAGATCAAGCAATGGAAATTCTATCCCAACTTGGCTTTCGACATCTGGAGAAGTTTTAATGAAACGCTTTGACAGATCGAACAAATACCAACCGATTATCGAAAGAGTAGGATTACTTCATTCAAATCCTGACTATTCTTTCGTCAGACTACCAGATGGAAGAGAAACAACAATCTCCAATCGACACTTAGCCCCAGTGGAAGAGTGTTCAACTAGAGAAGAAAATGATACCGATGGAATTAATGTCGAACAAGTTTCAGCTGAGCCAAGTAATTTGCTTGAAAATAACGAACATGAAGATGATACTTCTATTGATGGTGAAAAGATAACACCTAATAATAATAAAACAGATATAATACAAAGCCGCGATACCAATACTGAGGATACTGAAGATAATCTGCGACGATCAAGCCGAGTCAGAAGGCGTCCTGCATATCTCAGTGACTATCTTTAAATAGCGTGGGTGAATGTGGTATTATATTACCAATATGTAACCTTCTTACATATACCTATTTCTATGTTTTATGTAAATTATAATATATATTGTCTTTTCATGTATATGTCATAGTTATAATAATGTCTGTATTTTTGCTAGTTTCATATTGTTTATTAAAACCTTAATTCCAAGGTTTTGTCTTATTATTACAAACATGTTATATACACAGTGACATATAAAATCCACATTTTCTAGTTAGTTGAGCATGTAAATTTTCCACCAAATAATGTTTAAAATTTGCGGAGCACCTATAAATTGCTGCTATTTATTTACTTTGCCTACAAATTCACGTTATCGCTCAAAATAATTGCACAATATTCCAACTCTAGACACAAGTTACAACTTTTATCTCCCTGTATACTAACTATTGACTGTAAATACATAAATACATGTATTTTTTGTAGAACGCTCTTTAGAAACCCTGTCAAAGATGGAAAACATATGTGTTGTATATAATACTAGCTGTTTCACGCGACTTCGTCGGCTTAACTTTATAAAAAAATGGCTTACTGGCTGGTGCTCGCGGCTTCGTCCGCGTTGAAAATAAAAAAAAAGCAATATAACGCTTGACCTCGTGTTGCTATAACACTTTGGCCAGGCGTTAGTTTGTTATTTTTTATTTATCCCTCGAGAATAGTCCTTTTTTCTGGATGAAAAGTACCCTATGTCCTTTCTGGTGTCTCAGACAACGTGTATGCAAAATTTCATAGTGATCGGTTCAGTAGTTTTTGCGTGAAAGAGTTACAAACATCCAAACATACTTTCCCATTTATAATAATGGTACGGATGTTTCTCGCTGATAGTGTAGCTCTCTATTTAACATCGGTCTAGTAGTTTTTGAGTTTATTTATTACAAACAAAAATACAAATCATCTCTCAATATTTATTTTTTTATTTATTTATTTTTTTTTATTAAAAAATATTAAAAAATGTTTTGCAAAAATAATATAAAAAAAATTTGGGTAGGCCACCCTTATCACTTAGGAAATAAAAAATAGTTTACGACCTATTCTCAGACCTACTGAATATACACAAAAATTTCATAAAAATGATCAAGCCGTTTCAAAACAGTTTGGTTACAAAAACTGTGACACGAGAATTTTATTTAATAAATATTTAATAGATTAGATTATATATGTATTTTAAATGGGCGAATTATATAAGAATACAATGACAAGTATTTAAAATAAATATAAAAAGCCTATGTTAGGTTAGATAGGTACCTAATACGCCGTTAACTGACCCTCAGTTTATTAGACATTCTCATTTCAAATTACTCATAGTTAACTATGATAAATTCATTGCCAAAAGGCTCGTCAAATAAAATAACTTTATTTCTGTGAGTACCTACATCTAATATTTATTTCTTCTAATTAAGTAAGTAGGTACATTAAATTTGCTCTTATTTCGTCAAATTTTAATATTTTTATGGAGTGTATTTCACAAAATAACATTGCGGCTACTTTTTAAATTACACGCAGTTAATTAGTTTGTGAAGTGGGCACATATCTGAAAATGTATAGAGGAGGCCTCTCCCTTTAAAAAAAACGCGAATGTATAAGAGCAATGTGATTCAGGAACCTAGGCCACTACTTAACCTAGAATAAACCTAGTTATCTTGGCTTTTATAATTGAGTCCAGCTCTACATTACACTAATTATGTTTAAAAAAGCTTTTGCTTCTTTACATTCGGTCTATGAAATAAAATTTTGATCTCGGTATATTTAAAAAACAAAAAAAGGCTTTTTTGATGTTGAGTCAGAAGTGTAGATTGGAATTTGTATTCCGCGTTCGTGAACTGGGCACGCCTCTTGCGGCCGTGACTCTTTTCGATACCAATTTCCTCTTTTTATCTATTTTGTGGAACAATTCAATCTACAATTTAATAAAATTAAATAAATCCTTATTTTCTCATATTAAATGGAAATTTTCATTATAACATCCGATACAAAAAAGTGAGTGTTATAAGTTCGACGTGTGCATCTGCGTATTCAATGTTTTCATTCAATTATTTTATTATATAGAAATTGAGTTTTTATTATATAGAAATTGAGTATAATATACTTACTTGGATATATGAAATAGTAGGCCTGTTATTATTTCAAAAACATAATCTAAGTATTTTTTACACATACATTCCTTCGCATCTGTGTTTCCTAATTAGCAAATAAGTGTTCACATAACATTCTAAACAAAATAGCTAGACTTGCATTCGAGTAAATCTACTGCAAAATATGTGCAGCAGAGTGGTAATTACCGTTAAAACATTGTACTGTAACAACTCTGTAACCATTTAAATTTAGTTTAAAATTAGTTTCGTTATTAAATAGACTATTTATTTAGTTAAAATGGACAATGTTTAAAATATCAAAATAAAAACATATTCTAACGAGCATATATAACCTTTATTGAGGTTTGACGACACGTTTGGTCTAGTGGCTAGTAACCCTAGCTGTTAACCAAACGGTCGCGGGTTCTAATCCCGCTAGGGGCAAATGTTTATGTGTTAACATTTTACCTTTGTACCTGAGTCATGGGTGTTTTCTATTTATAATATGTATGTATTTACAAAAAAAAAGTAATCTATGTATTATATCAACTGTCTGGTATCCATATTACAAGCATTATTTGCTTACTGTGGAACTAGATGGTGCTGTGTGGAATGTGTGAAGATATTTATTTATTTATTATCATAAACATGTGTAATAAATATTTGTTATTAAAAAAATATATTTATAAAATAAATAATTATAAAATAATTTATAAAATACCTAGAAAACGTTACTTGAGAAAATATTGGAACAAAGATTTAGTATGACAATGATTTTTATGATATGACTTAAGTTATTTTTTTGTTTAATCGGTAACATATTACATACAATAATAGCATAGTCAACATTTAAGGAACATTAAATGTTGTCAATGGAAAAATAACTCATATATTGATGCAACTGTTTGTCTAATATCGTTTTTAACGCTAAATCACTGAAAACAATTTAATGAAAATTAGTATGGACATAGATTTAACCTTGGGAAAGAACTTTAGATAGATAGACTAAGTACTTTTTTTAAAATTTATTCATACATATATAAACTGGCTAAAGATAACTGTGTATTTTAAACTACAATCCGTGAACTAAATCTGTCGATAACCAAATGAATTGTTGTTAAGTTTAATTAGTCTGACAACTTTGACGTTTGTTTTATGCTGTCTGTCTTTCTTTGAATATCACACCGTGTGAAGTAAACACGCCATATTAGTATTTCCTAGAAAATTCTCCTAGTAAAACAGAACACAATTACGAAAATTGGCTCTGAAACGTTGACCCTTGACGATAAAAGAGCAATAACAGTATAAACCTCAACGATTGTTTAACTAATACTCGTAAATGCGAAGAGCGTTACCAGGAACATCAACTGACCTGGATAATTTGGTTCACTATATATAGAATTATCTCTGAAAATATATTCTAAATTAAAGAAATATCTGGCTGAAATTAAGAAATCTGGAAATTTTCAGTTTCAATATGCACACCTACAATTTAATGTGACTTTTGCACTTAGAGCTTTGTTGTATCAAAAGTTTCAACATAGTAGTGAACCTCGTTCAAACAGTAACTTTTATTCATCAGTGAACCTACGCTCGCGCAGACAACAAGAAAAACTCCATTTTTGAGTGATAGCTTTAGTTTGTTAAGTTCCTGAGTGAAAACCCCTCATGAACCTAACATTTTTCCAAGATAAAAAGTATCCTATATGTTAATCCAGGTAATAAACTATATGTGTGCCAAATTTCATCCAAATCCGTTCAGCTGTTTTTGCATGAAACCGTAACAAACATACATCCACACATCCATCCACACAAACTTTAATTATAATATTAAGTACACCAATTTAAACAAAACTTTTAAAACATTAAGTGGCCTGGTATCGAAATTTTTCAGTCTCAAAGTGCGTTTTATAAATGACATAAAAAAATTCCCATCAAACCAAATCAAAGTTTGAAAATCACACGCATCCGAAACGCACGTGGCAACGGTCGTAAAGTGTCCATGACACTTTTACTCGTAACTTTACACCCTCGGTTTACTGCCGGGAGGGTTAAGTAAATTTGCGCGTTGGGATCACAGTAGTATCAAGCAACAGTGCTACAACTGTTTTACATTGAATAACGAATGTTTCACAGAAATTTGGTGGTAGAATTGTTACAAACTAGCTGGTGCCTGCTACCTCGCTCGTGTCAATTATCAAATAATGTGTTGATTATTTAAAAATTTTTAATGACTCAAGTCGCAAACTTAAGGCGAGGACTTAGCAGAAAAGCATTGTTTTCGTGACCTAATTTGACTTCTTAGAATAAAATTAAAAATTAGATAAAAAAAAACAGTCCATAACAGACTATGTTTGAAAAAGTTTGAATAGGGCACATTTATGCAAAAAAATCTATTTTCTAAAAAAAAAAAATAGTAAATTACTCCCAAAAAAAAAGTAAAACTATTCTTTCTCGTCACAGTAATAAAAAATTTCAACAACAAATTCAATTGTTTTTAAGCTTATTAGTTAACTTAAGTTCTGTACTAAAGTTTTAACCGGCTTTTTAAAAAAAAAAATTTTATGCTAAAGTCGACACAGACAGGCTGACGGTCCACTTGATGGTAGGTGGCTACCTTCGCCTATAACACAAGCAACGCCACAGGTGCTGCAAGTTCGCTTCCTACCATAGAAGGATTAAGGAAAGAGGAAGGGATTTTATACAATATTAAGAAAAACCTTCCAAATTCAAATCTGTTCGACTATCTCCGAGAAGCTAGAAAATTTGTTGTGCAAATTTACACCTTATTCATATAGGTTATTAGGTAAAAATTGTGTTCGGTCTGAGGTTAGTTCTTGTCTTAAGAATAAATTGTAAAATATTTTAATGAATCATCATCATAAATGTATTATTACCTATTATTAAGCGAGAAAAACACTAACAAATACCACTCAAATAAAATCTTAATTATAGTGCTATTATTTACAAAACAGCCTCCATGTAAACTTGCAAATTGTTATTATGCAGTTCTTAAATTCACACGTTCGCTAAATAGCGATTTAAACAAAAGATATAATTGTAGCAAAAAAACGACAATAAAAAAAATCTTTTGAGTCACCAAGTAAAAAAAAAAATACAAGTTACACATAAGTATACAGTTAAGTTTCGTTTCGTGATTTCAAATCCGTCATTGTCATTCACAGAGATAAATACTAACTTGTGATTGTTAATAACAAATATGGTTGTCAATGAAAATTGAACCTTCCGCGTTTTATATTAAGAGTCATATAAGGTTCAATTGTGTGTGAATAAAAGTTTGTTTTATAGACACAAGTGGAGGCAAATTGTGTGAAAAGGAACACAGGTGTTGGAATAATTGTGTGAGGTTTAACAAATTACTTATTTCGTGTAAGTAGAGTTGCTACCGTGAAAAATTCATAACTACCATATTACAAATGGACGGCATTACGCTGTACTGTAACACGCATATTTGGTTATTTAATTATTTTAATTTTATAGAAATAAAAAATTAAAAAATTTAATTATTTTTTCTTTTTTAAATAGAAAAGTTTATTGAAATGAATTTGTACTTGTAATTTTTTTTTTTTTAAATAATTTTATACACATAATTATTGTTATAAAATATAAATAATTAATGTTCATTAATTTAATCCTACAGCTTATACTTTATGTAAATATTTTTATAATTTAATTTTTGTAGGTAATAAAAAAAATTAAAAAAAAATACTCGCTTGAAAACTGACGACCCTGGTAATTTTCATAATAAGTTTTGTGCGGTTTTACATTGGGAAATCCTCTTGGATACCTACCGTATTAAAAAGTAAAATAAAAATAAATGTAAGCCCTTAGAAAGTATTGCTTTGGTAATTTTATTTAAGAATCTCAAAAATAACCTTAAACCTTTAAATTGGCAGCAATGCACATTAATAATTTTTCCTCTGAGTATGTAGATTTGTTTTCAAGAATTCTATTGATTCTTTCTTCTTTGTCCAAGTATTTATTTTTCTTTGGTTCTGGTGGGGCACCGGTTAATATATTTTCTATTTCCACCTCGTTGGCAATGGTTTCCTTTATTAATTGTTTTATGAATTCATAACAACCTGGGTGACTTTTATCAATCATATTGTTTATTTTATTATGCCAGGCTTCGGCCGAGTTTTGTGTTCGTGGTATATTCATTTTGTTTGTTTCATGGCAGCTCCAAAAACTAGGTTGATATTTAGGTTGTGTGGTTGATGTTCCGTGTACATAATTCTTATCGAACCAATGAGCTAATTGTTGCCAATCTGGATCTTTAAAACTTTTTAGGATACTGTTGAAATATACGTATATTTCAGATTCCTCAAGAAAACTGAGTGCTAACAAACACTTCACCTCTTTATTAAACTGTATGTCGCTTGCGTATCTTTTGGCGAAACCCTGGTCTTGAACTTGCCTGAAACAAATAAAAATTTTGTAATTAGTTTAGTAACAAAAATCTAATCTCATTTGTGCTGGAAACAAATAGGTTAGGTTCAGGAATGTTTTTATGAAAATAAATGCGAGCGGAGCGAGTGCACCAGGAATACTGGTTGTAGCAAAACGACTGTGCCCTTATTACAAAATGTGTTACAAGACTCATTTGTACTGGAAACAAATAGGTTCCGGAATGAAAAAAAAAAATGATTTCAATAATAATAACTACCTGTATATAATTTGCTTCAAATGAAAATGGCATCCTTGTAAATAAATTTCTTCAAAATTTGATCGAAGACTCACTATTGCAGCTTTTTCGAAATCTAACACACATACTTTTGGTGCAAGATTAATACCCTGTTCTTTGCCGTATTCTATTAATAGTTCAAACATTGTGTCATATGTGCGTTTGTCTTTATTAGTGCACAAAGAAAAGCACAACGGAAATGTTATTTTATTGTCCTTAAGAATATTTCCATGTATGGTATATAGCTGCTTGAACATGTTGGGCGCAACTTTAAAAGTGCCATCTAAAAGCCAGTATGTGGCACGGCTTAAAGTTGACATCATATTAAGTGTGGACATTATCAAAATCCTTTTATTAGTATCGAAAGTATGATCTTTTATAAGAAAATTTTCATTTTTAATATTAGTGTATGCGCTGTTTATCTCAAATGTAATATCAGTGGGCTCTTTTATAGCATTCTGTTTTCTTTTATGGCGATAAATAACTTGTTTTAACGCAGACGTGGACGGCAAACATTCTAAGACATCCGTAGATACAGTGCTTTTGGCATTATGTAATACATTACATGTCTTCACACCAGATAACGAATCACTTTTTAATTTTTCTTTGAATTCGCTTACGCATTTCCTGGTAGGATCTGGCTCATGATTGTGATTATCCTGACACTTCAACACTTTATGAATGCCTTCACATAATTTCGTGCTTACAGTTGAAGTACAATTATATATATTGTTTCGTCGCATTTCACAACTCCAGTAATACTTATTATTCGATTCTTTGCTCTTTTCGTACGTAAATCCATTTTTAAATAACTTAACTCCGCTTCTTGATGTAATAAAAACTGAGCACTCCTCATTACACTCACTCATTTTAATTATTACACCAATAAAACATACCACAGTAACAGTCCACAAATAATGATGTAAACACTTATCGTCTATGAGTCAATTTATTCGCTTACCCACATAATATTACATAGTTACTAAACGAAACCCTACTTAATACAACATTTGGTAAACAATAAATAATTAAATGAATATTACGCTAACTAAAACATTCGCTACTTGAATGTTGGCATTTTGAAATGTGTCATTATAAAAGCAGACCAAACATACAGTTGGCAACTGTGAGGTTAGGAAATAAGACAAAATTATAAAAAAAGTTGGCAAATGATTATTCCGCGAAATAGAATTCTTCGAAACGTTATTTGGCAAGTGATAATCGGCAGAACAATTTTCAGCGAAAAGGCAGAGAACCGTATGTTTAATATGTATGCGACTAAATAACATTTTTATAAAAATACCTTAAGAAAGGAAAATATCAAAAGTTTCCCAAGTACTGCAAAATATTGAAGATTAACATGGTCAATTACTCGTAGTTAAGTCAATTAAATTGATTAAGGATTTTTTTAAAGGTTTTATGGTTCACGTATGGCTTAAAACCATCCAAAGCACTAATGTATTTCTACGAGTACACTCATTCGGTGTGACGTGTCTAATAATGTGCGCCGACTCCGAGACTAATTCGCGTTCAAATTCAAAAGCTTGATGGTGCAATTAGTCCGGGAGTCGAGAGATATTTTTTGTATATTAAAATTGTTATTTGTATAGTGATTAACAGGAAGTTGTTGAGATCATCTTTAATGAGTTTCGCAGTTATATGTATTATTAAATGATGATTGCTTTTTGATACTGAAATTGAGGTTTGTTATATTTGGGCAGACAAACGCGAAGAGATAACATTGTTTAAAAATATGATTAACTCTGCAAATCGAAATCTCTTATTATCCAGTCAACAATTGTTTTATTAAAAGATTCATTTGTTGGGCCTTCCATTGATGTGACCCGAACTACATCACAAAGAAATCTGTGTCAAGTATGAACACTTCAGTTATTGTTCCTCCTCAAAATAATTCGATGTCGATAATCTCTGATATAATCCGCTACTAGCAAAATCAGCTATTAAGTACAAACATTTTAGTAGCATAATATTTTATATATGTCGGCGGCCGATCGTATAATCCGGCAGTTCGTTATGTGCCTAGTCAGATCCTGTATATAGTCAGTTATATGTCTAGTTAGTTCGTTATGTAATATATGGCGCCGTTTCATGAAGTTCCTAACTGATATCAGTCATAACGTTCGAAGAATATCGTTCGACGATTTGGCTTGCCCTATGAGATGTGAGATTGAGATTAGTTTTTGATTAAATGTAATTAGATAAGCACTTTTTTGATCACTTTGCAACTTCATGAAACACCATATATCACGATCTGCCTAATTATACGATCGGCCACTGATATATACAATGGACAAATTTTTAGTGTCCGACCGAAGCCACCTTCGTCCAAAAAAACCTTCGCTTTCCGCCGGGTTTTGAGCCGAAGCCGAAGGTTTCGCCGAAGATTCCTAAGTAAATAAATAAGTGTTATATTTCGAAATTATTTTTGACAAATAAATTGTAATGTCATTTTTTTATCATCTCTAGATCAACTTCTAGAGATGATTTAAATTACATTTCTATATTATACGAGTACAGTCGATATTAAATTTTTAAAATTATTTATTTATATTATTAATTGTAGCTTGAGCCAATCTTAAACAAATATCTTAGAGCTTTTAAGCCTTCGGCTTCGGCTTCGGCTTCGGCCGAAGGTTGTGGCGATAGCTGATTAATCGGCTTCGGCTTCGGCCAGATATTGACCCTAGGTCGAAGACTAAATTTTTCACATAACGAAATTTGCTAATCAGTTTTTTTTTTTTCTAATAATATAAAAATTTTCTCCGCACCAGCTGATGGCATGTGGCCTCTAATGCTAAGCGATCTTTATCTTTTAAAATGCCTTTTTTGTTAATAAGCTTACTCTTCCTTAATCTATATATAATGGGTTCACATGTCTTGCTTGTAATTACTATAGGAAGTTTTCGGTCATATTTTATGGTACAGTGAATAAAGATTGGTTCATTTTATAAGCGATCGCATATACTCGTAGTTTTTACTTTTGTTTAAAAAATTATTTAATTTTAGTGCAACATCTAAATAATAAACATTATGCTGTATGTGTCGATTTTTTAATTATTTCTTTTTGGAATAACTATTTTTATTACATATCCTTGTAAATTTTTGTCTCCCATTTATTCTCAGTGAACTCGCGATCGCTTATGAATTAAAATGTGTAAATATTTCGTGTAGGTGGAGCCTCACAAGCCATGAACATCGAGGGGCGTGGAATCTAATACCAGTTTTGATTAGATTTCTACAAATTACTTTTTTACTATATAATTTTTTTAAAAAACTTCAGACTGTATCTCTAATTCAATAAAAATATTGGAAGCTTGTGAAATGTGCTTTATTTTATTATCTTTACATAGTATAAAACAAAGTCGTCCCGCCCGCCTTCTGTCCCTCTGTATGTACGCTTAGATCTTTTAAACTACCCAACGGATTTTAATGCGGTTTTCACTAATGGAAAGATACTTAAACGAGGGCTTTTATATATATAATATGCAAAAAAATTGCATGGAGCGATTCGCTACTAGCGAACTAAATGTATTGATGGACTTGGACTATCATTTCCACCAATCTGTAGACCAACTACACAAAGAAATCCATCACAGCCTTCAGGATACTGATTGCCTCGTTTTTGTGGTGCTTCTCATATGTTTGACTATTTTTTTTATTGTTTCAGGTATGAATATGACAACATATTGCACAGTAATATCTCAATTTACTTGGTTGGTAAATGAGTTTATATTAATCAAAGAATTGTGATGCTCTTCAAGGGGAGTGGTGAATTAATTGGGGCCGACAACTCAAGAGCGCACAAGGATGCATCCTAAAAGCTAATCCTAAGGTGTGAGCTTGGATACAAGGTTTCAAAGTGCTCTTAATATGCTCTAGCCTTCTCACACTATGTAGATAGGTTATACCTACTTATTCCTTATTTACAACAGCTCCTTTTTTATGTTAGACTAGCTGGTGCCCGCGACTTCGTCCGCGTTGAACGATAAAAGGTACCCTATGTCCTTTCTGGTGTCCCAGACAACGTGTATGCAAAATTTCATCGTAATCGGTTCAGTAGTTTTTGCGTGAAAGAGTCACAAACATCCAAACATGCAAACATACTTTAGCATTTATAATATTAGTACGGATGGTGGTGGAAAGATCCAAAAAAAAAATTGTTAAGGCGCCATAGAAACAGCTTTCCCGTAAGTTTCTTCCTCGCTAGAACAGCTTTTGATTACGGCACCATATACTTACTAAGTTACTTCCCGGTAGAAATAGTTTTCCTAACCAGTTGTTGGTTAATTACATTTTATTTTGTTTTATTGTTTGACGATCTATATATAAGTACCTGTAAATGTTTATACCTATCTACATAAATAAAAATAGGTATTGCTAAGCGTAAAACTAGAAAAGAAATATTCGTTGAAATCTGAGGAAGAAGAGAAAAATTGGAAAAATAACCCGGAAAATTTCATGCGTCTGAAACAGGGGGCAGTATTAGATAAATACAAATTTAGAAATGAAACTATTGTTTTTTTTTTTTGTATTCATGAAAGATCTAAAATCACTCATATTAAAAGTTAGTAATTTTAATTACTTTATTTTTGTCCTGTCAGTAAATTATATTGACAGTACAAAAATAACTTTCCCCCTTAACATATTTGTCTAATATTGGAGTAACATAGTATTGAGTCTGAGTTCGTATATAAATTAATTAAACTAAAGGAATTGTGTCCTAATTGCCAGCTTTTTTCCTTATTTCAACAACAATATAGTTACTTTTCTATTGATAAAGTAGAATACTTTAGGGATCCCTGTAAACAGACACGATTTAATGAATGACAATACGACTCCATCGAACTATGAAGGTTCCGTAATGGGGTTTACATTAAGGTGGGCCCCTCAACGTCAATCCCGCTAACTTCTTACGCTGATTGCTTTTGAGTGTCCGACGCATTATGAAGAAAGTTCGGCTTTTACCGGACGCGTTTGGTCCAAGTTGTTACGATTAGCGATTAATATAGACTGTGTGCCTCTTTCACCAACTACAAGTAATGTGTTGATAAGTTACTTTTAGAAATAATTTTATGTTTTATTAAATTATGCCTCGGTTTATTGCATCCTTCGATAGGCGATTTTTTTTTATTATTTTCTTTTTAATGTTTGAGACTTTTACCGTACAAACAAATCCTTCATTCCCGGTTACCGGTGACTTTAAATGGTGGATAGCCTACTTGACACATGGTGAAAGAGGCCCTAAAGTCTAATAAATCTGCTCAAAACACACTCATGTCTAAGGTTTAAGGTCAAGATTTTCTAATGTCGCTTCGAAGTCTATGGCAGTTGACCTGATATTTTCAATGTGTCGGGGCGATGAATAAATTTTTATGAATATTTAATTGGCATAAAACTTAATAAGACTTAATAAGAAGCGTCATTAAATATTCAGTTATTTGAAATAAATCAATCAAACTATTGAATTTCTGTTTAAATTTAAATCAATTATATTTAGTTCACATTGCAATTGTATCTTGTCAATAAAATTATACCACAGTAGTTAAGACATGGAGATCCATATAACAGGTGTATTGCAAACTAAACTCTTTAGTTGTAAACCTTTTTTGTGATATTATGTTTAAGAGAGAAATAAATCACTTTTCAATTTTGACATCAGTACCAGCTTTTAATTCCTCAACAAGGTGCCATAGTAAATTTATCATGCACGTTGTCAAATTCTTATTCAAAAATATAATTATTGAAGAGGCCTGGGTCCACTTGATTCTGATGCCATCCTTTGCAGAAGCAAAAACACGACCCACTGGTCAGATAGTCACAGACCAGATAAATAATTTTTTTAAATTTCAGAATTTCTCTTATGACTTAAGACAAGCCATTGAGACCCTTGTCTCAATGGCTAGGGCGTGACGCCTGTGGTCACCAGGGTGATACTTTATTGGGTTTAGGTTTGACGCCCGGCTGACCTTCTTCGGTTTTAAGACTTGTTGATTGTTTGAGTGTTCTAGATAGAGTATATTCTACAAATAGATTTTACTAACAACCATATCAAAAAGTATTATTATTATTATTATTATTATTATTATTATCCAAGTATATATTTTTCTTTCTTAGTTTTAAATTTTTTACAATATAAATTAAAAAAAAACAATAAATATTATAAAAAACTTAAATCTAGAGTTCCGCAAGTAGCGGGGCAAGGCCCAAGCTACCGGTGGTTAGGGCTGCAGAGTGAGGAACCTCCTAACAATTCGTGCCGTGTCAAGAAGTACCGCCTTCTGTATCTGACCCTTGATCCATCCATCTAGCGAGAGACTCTTAAGATGTTGGTCGAGGCTCTTCGCTATAAGGCCATTCGCCGATATGACTATCGGGACGATGATTGTCGAATCGACATTCCACATGGCGGTCACCTCGTGAGCCAAGTCTATGTACTTGGTGAGTTTGTCTTTTTCGGCTTTCACGAGGTTTTCGTCATGTGGAACAGTAATGTCAACAAGCATCGTCCGGCGTTGGGATCGGTCAATAACCACGATGTCAGGCTTATTGGCGACAATAGTCCTGTCCGTGATTATGGCGCGATCCCAATAGAGCGTGGCATGACCATTTTCGAGAACTGGCGCAGGTATATATTTGTAATATGGTACTTCAAATTCAACAAGGTGATATTGAAGAGCAAGTTGTTGGTGAATAATTCTGGCTACTTGGTTATGTCTGTGCAAATACTCGCCATTAGCAAGATGAGAACAACCGGAAATAATATGTCTCAATGATTCTCCCGGACGGTGGCATGCTCGACAAATGTCGACCGTACCGTCTTTGAGAATATATTTCCGGTAGTTTCTCGTCTTGATAACTTCATCTGCAATTGCACAGACAAAACCTTCGGTTTCCCCGAAGAGGTCACCAAAACGTAGCCAGTTTATTGAAGCGAGCGGGTCTACATCGAGTCCAGTGATGGCTCGATAGAACCGCCCGTGCAATTCCTTGCTCTTCCATACCTCCCTGCAATTCTCAGTACTCAATATTACTGGTTTGCGCCAGTTCTCGTGAGATAAGCATAAGGGAGTGAAGTGTTTGTCTACTGTCACAACATCATGATGTATCCCGCACTCGATGTTAAGGAAATATTTTCTGAGACTACATATTTCTCGGTTATGAAGGTCCTTGGCGTTCAAAAAGCCGCGGCCCCCCAATTTTCGAGGAATATATAGTCTCATAACAGACGAGCGCGGGTGTAACATCCTGTTTGTGGTGAGCAGTTGACGAACCCTTCTGTCCAAGGCATCTAATTCAGTCTGCGTCCATCTTAGTATGCCAAAGGAGTAGATTAATAAGGGCATAACCCAGCTGTTGAAGGCGCGCACCTTATTACCACCCGACAAAAGACTTTTAAGTACTTTTGTTAGGCGACAAAAGAAGCGCTCCCTCACCCTCTGTTTCATGTCCTTATCAACGATACCCAATGACTGTGACATACCAAGATACTTATAGGTTTCGGTTTCAGAGAGAGATTTAAAGGTCATTTCAGTGAGTTGTAAATTAGACGAATTTACAACTTTGCCCCGCTGTACATGCATGACCGCACACTTATCTACACCAAACTCCATATGTATAGAGTTGCTAAAAGTTTCTGTTATTTTCAGCAACTCTAACAGATCCTGGCGTTTGGATGCGAATAGTTTGAGATCATCCATGTACAGTAGATGAGAAATGACCTCTCCCTCTCTCCGCAACCGATAGCCTAGTGTTGAATCCTTCAGCAATGTGCTGAGAGGATTCAAGGCTAGGCAAAACCAAAGCGGACTCAGGCTGTCGCCTTGAAAGATGCCTCGTTTTATACTTATTTCGTTTTGCGGATCAGAGACGCTCTGTAGACTGCCAGGTTGATGAAGAACAGTGGTCCACTGGACACTCCCCTGTGTTGGTGAGACCCATTAATTTAAGGTGCCTATTGAGGCGGCAGTGCCCCGTTAGCGCCCTAGTTAACATACACAGATTGCTCCTACTAAGCGACATAGCCTGGTTTGTCACGTTTCGACTATAGGCTTTTATGAGCGCTTTGGAATGGTTCAGACCTGGCAAGTTAGTCCAGCGTTTATACGATTTAATAAAGCACTGGTTCCATATGGTCCAGCGAGCTAGGCTATTTGGTAGTCCGCACATAGGTTCAGGACCTATAAGCCTACCTATCAAAAAGTGTTTCTGAGATAGTATTTTATTTAGTCTTATGTAACTGTTAAAAAAAAAATCTACTTTTCTTTTCATAGTCTACATTTTTTTACTATAAATTTTACGAAAATACTACATATTTGTGGTAATTGGATTTTTTTTTTGTAATCTTGGCACTCGAGAATAAAAAATTACTTGTGGATTTTTTTCTGGCATTGAAGTATAAACTTATTTTGTTGCTAGTATAGATTAGGTATATAAAGTACTAGTATATTATTATTTTGAATACAATAATTCACTACTTAGTTACTAGTACCAGTTTTCTAAAAAAAAACCCTTTATAACACCACTAATAGAAATATACAAACACTAATGGTTTAAGAGGTTTAAGAATTTTTAAAATAAGTATTTTTGAAAAATATTCCTACGAATCTTTGTGTTTTATTAATAGTCAACAAAATGTGACACAACGAAAACCATTTATTTACATTCTTCAACTTTAAACATCGACATTAATGGATTAGGATAGACATTTAAAAATTCTTTGCTTAAAATAATATAGAAAACGAAGAAAAACAATACTATTTAGACTTTCACAGTTTATTAATTAACTAGCTGTTGCACGAGACTTCGTCCGCGTAACTTAATAAAATATAGCCTATGTTACTCGCTGATAATATAGCTTTACAACAGTGAAAGAATTTTTCAAATCGGTCCAGTAGGATCGGAGCCTATTCAATTCAAACAAACAAACAAATATTTCCTCTTTATAATATTAGTATAGATTAGAAACTGTATAAACCTACTATAGATTTAAAAATTTGACTAAGATAGTCCGTTAATCTAGAACTTTTTTAAACATGCCAAGACGCTAGATCACGTAGGGGGGGGTTGTTCCAGCAATTTTTTTTTTGGGTTTTTTTTTACAAGTAAATTTACAACAAAGTAACTACTTGAAAGTACTTTGAAACTACTTGCGAAAGTATGTTTGGATGTATGGATGTTTGTTACACTTTCACGCAAAAACTACTCAACCGATCACCATGAAATTTTGCATACACTTTGTCTGGGACACCAGAAAGGACATAGGGTACCTTTCATCGTTCAACGCTTACGAAGTTGCGGGCACTAGCTTAGTAATTTACATAAACCATGAAAATTACTAGCTGTTGCTACATAGGTACTTGATTAATTTTATTCCACAGTGAGCCGGGTATAATATATACATACACGGTTACATGAAATCTGAATTAGGTGTTGTAACGTGTGTACGTCATGTTCTTCACTCGCTGCGAGCTTACTTCATCCCAACGCTTGTCAGTATTATAACCAGATATTGTTTTTGACAGGACGTGCGCGAGTTGAGAGGTGTAAAGAGATGTACCTATCAAGTTAGAAATGACAGTTTAGGTTTAGATACTTTGTTGTTCCGCTTGTAAAACGTTTTAGGCTCGAGTTCACCAACAGACGGTTATTTTTAAACAGCTGATTAAAATTTAAACAGCCGTTTAATAATATTTTGTTCATAATCGCTAAAATGCGAGTTAAACGCCCTAAACATCTGATTGACTAAGGCTCGAGTTCACCAACAGACGGTTAGTTTTTAAACAGCTGTTTAAAATTTAAAATATTTTGTTGTTCACCATCGCTAAAATGCGAGTTAAACGCCCTAAACATCTGATTGACTAAGGCTCGAGTTCACCAACAGACGGTTAGTTTTTAAACAGCTGTTTAAAATTTAAAATATTTTGTTGTTCACCATCGCTAAAATGCGAGTTAAACGCCCTAAACATCTGATTGACTAAGGCTCGAGTTCACTAACAGACGGTAAGTTTTTAAACAGCTGTTTAAAATTTAAAATATTTTGTTGTTCACCATAGCTAAAATGCGAGTTAAACGCCCTAAACATCTGATTGACTAAGGCTCGAGTTCACCAACAGACGGTAAGTTTTTAAACAGCTGTTTAAAATTTAAAATATTTTGTTGCACAATCGCTAAAATGCTGGTTAAACGCCCTAAACATCTGATTAACTTAATGATTAACTGTTTAAAAAATAACCGTCTGTTGGTGAACTCTTAGTCAATCTGATGTTCAGGGCGTTTAACCCGCAGTTTAACGATGGTGATCAACAAAATATTATTAAACGGCTGTTTAAATTTTAAACATCTGTTAAAAACTAACCGTCTGTTGGTGAAAACGAGCCTTAATTACCTATTCTATTATCTAGACCTTTACAAATCGTAAGTTAATTTTTTTAGAAACTATTTCAAATTATTAACTAATAATCTCAGTTTACAAGTTCAAATTGATTAATTCTTGATAAAGCTCTTAAAAATATGTACAATAAATAGTTCATTGGATTCGGAATGATGTCTAAAAAAATGTATTTAAATGTTTTTACCAGCGCTTAAGCAATATTGTAAAAGTTATAAACAAATTAATATTAGAAAAAAAAGCCATCAGTTTTTTTACTAATAACAACTATTAGGTGATAACGATAATCGAAATTTTTTAACATATGTTATAATAATAATATCTACTATATATTTCATTTAACCTTTTAAGATTTGTCATATTATGTTAAATTAGCTTAGGGGATGATGGGGCTGACAACATACCTTTGTAAGGTAAAAGCCCCAAAAATTAAAAAAATAAAATCAAATATAACTAATATTTATTTATAGTCTGTGTCGTCATTTTCAAAATACAATAGAAAATGTATCATCACAATTGTATTTCAATGATATTTATTATACGTAGCTACGTTTGTGCTTAACAATGAATTTTCAAATCATATAATAAGGATAATATGTTCATAATTTCTCTTAAGAAAATAAAGCTTGTTGAAATAAAGGTGATTTTCGTGTAATGTTTTCCCTGGTCTCCGCAGACCGCGGCCATTATCCGCTATTGTCTATAGTATAATATATTTGAAGTCGTGGCGGTGCTATCCACGTCTATCCGAACTATCCGTTCGGCTCTTATTTACAGTTGCGAGCGTCGTTGTTCACGAAAATCCCGATTTTTCCTCTATAAACATTGACCGGGGACGATTCTGCTTGTGGCTCAAGTCAAAAGATCATTTATTGATTTCGTACTATAGCCTATATATATGCATCGTTTGTCTGGTTACCTTTTAACAGGGTGAGTCCACCAAGATCCCCAAAAATTTTAAAATAAACATTACAATATTTTTAAACTAACAACAATTTATTTATTAATAGGCGCAGAATTCACATGCGCGCAATAACTAAGCCGTTTATGAAATAATTATCAATAAAAGTCAAATTATTCTTGTGTTCTAATTTTTTTTTTTTGTGAACTTTCTATTACCTTAACGAAAATTCTAAACAATAATATTTGTCTTTAATGCTCTTCTAAGCTTTCTAGATGTAATTGTCTTCGCCGCCAGCAGAATCTTTGAATCTGATACCTATACTCATATTTTGAAGTCCAATGTACTTTAGAAATTGTATTTCTAACTATTAAACTACTAAAAATAAACTCGATTATAATTATAATAAATGTAATTTAATACAGAAACTCGGTCTCCATGGATCATAATGTCTGAAAGGTACCTATAATCTGATGTACTAAGGTACCTACAGTGAACTATACCTAAACTTAAATTACTACATTGACGACATTACATTTGACGACACGTTTGGTCTAGTGGCTAGTAACCCTAGCTGTTAACCAAACGGTCGCGGGTTCGAATCCCGCTAGGGGCAAATGTTTATGTGTTAACATTTTACCTTTGTACCTGAGTCACGGATGTTTTGTATTTATAATATGTATGTATTTACAAAAAAAAGTAATCTATATAGTATATCAAATCAACTGTCTGGTATCCATAATACAAGCATTAGTTGCTTACTGTGAAACTAGATGGTGCTGTGTGGAATGTGTGAAGATATTTATTTATTTATTTATTTACATTTCATTTGTAACACATTATAATGATTTAAAACATTAATGCAATATAAATTTCGTTGTCGTTTTAACTTTTATGACTTGCACCAAGTTTCAGACATCGTATTAGGAAGGAAGTGAGGGTGCAATGTAAAAAATAACGGAATCGCCCAACGGGCAAGGGGAATACGAATTGAAGTATCGGGTTCTGTTTGCTCTCTATTTATTCTTAAAATTATACATACGTTGCAGTCATAGAGTTGCCATTAAGGCCTCGCAGTTTTGTCGCCGGCCTTAAATATTAATTCCCATTGTCCCTCCGTTCCGCTTAGTCACTAGTCAGAGAGAAAAACTGACACATTGTAAGAGGTTTTTCTAATACCCACTACGCTTTAATTATAGTTTAAAAAATATAACCAACACCGCCTATGGTGTTATGTTTCAAAATACTTTTAGCGTACTCGTCGGCTTTTTATCTTCTAAAAAAGAGAGATTTTTATTTTTGTATTTTTGTAATGAATAAACTCGAAAACTACTGGACCTATTTTGAAAATTATTTCACCAATAGAAAACTACATTATCAGCGAGTAACATAGGCTATATTTTATAAAGTTACGCGAGCGAAGTAGCGTTCAACAGCTAGAATAATATATTAAAGTCGCTTTCCGCCATCTGTCCCTCTCTACGTTTAGATCTTTTACAACGGATTTTAATACGATTATCACTAATGGAAAAAGCGTTAAACGAGGAAGGTGTCTATATATAATTCAACGCGGACGAAGTCGCGGGCACAAGCTAGTTTGTCAATACTTTGATTCTCCCCGGTGTACTAGCTTTAGTTTTCAATCAGTCAATCAATCTGTCAGTGAATGATAACTATAGATGACATAAGATGGAATACATCTTTGGAAAACCTTCCTAGATAACAAAAATCAAATTTTTAATTAAATTAAATTAAATTATTAATATTTGTTAAGTAACATCTAATACTGAACAAATCAATTAACCTCCAACGCCTCCAAACAGGAATCAAAGTTTATTGAAAATAAAAATTTTCAATAAATAAACAAATTAAATAGAATAAATTAATTAAATAAAATTAATTTAATTTAATTAAATGTTATTTGATGTGTAACATCATCGAAATAATACAATGGAATTTGCGTCACAAATGCCAAAGCGGCACATAAAAAGTACGCCTAAAAAGGAATCATGGCGGAGTCTTGCCTTCGCGCGTCAATGGTGAAAGGTAGTAACTACCAACTTCTACTATTCATTTTAAACTCCAATGTGTTTTCTTTAAATGACAGATGTTTGTTTAGTTTTAAATGACAGATGACAGAGTTCATGCTCTACGCATATGTCACTTTTAAATGTTCCATAAAGTTCGTAGTTCATAAGTTCATAAGTCCATAAGTTCGATCAGGATTAGGCAATCAGGATTTATAGAACGCGCGCTTTTTGATTTGACCAATAAAAATGTACCATTTTAATATCATCTTAGTGTTATACTCGTACGTGTGTTTAATATTTCTAGCTTTTAATCATTCTCAGTGCACAGCTGAAATTTTAAAAGGCGCGTTCATGTTGAGTATATGGAGTAAATGCGTGGAAACTGGCCCGGGCCACTTGAAGTTATAATGGAAATAGCTTTACAAGTGTTGCTACAAACATTGTTAGTGTGTGGTTTGAATTATGAACTCACAGCGATTTACAATAGTGGTATATTTTCAAACTAAAAATTTTAAAATTTCTTCCAATTTTCCGGCGAAATAGTAAATAAATAAAAAATAAATATTACACGTGTGGTCTAGTGGCTAGTAACCCTAGCTGTTAACCAAACGGTCGCGGGTTCGAATCCCGCTAGGGGCAAATGTTTATATGTTAACATTTTACCTTTGTACCTGATTTGTATTTATAATATGTATGTATTTACAAAAAAAAAGTAATCTATATAGTATATCAACTGTCTGGTATCCATAATACAAGCATTAGTTGCTTAATGTGTAACTAGATGATGCTGTGTGGAGTGTGTGAAGATATTTATAGATATTTATTTATTTACATTTAACTTTTAACAAGATATAGTGTGGCAACAATTTTGAAATAAATAAGCTACAACAATTTTGATACAGATAAATAAATTATAAAATAAATTTTCCCTTTTTTTTTTTAAGAAATTTTATTAAATTGAGCCCACATTTACACTCTTCGATGTATCTTGGACCACACTGCAGATCTAGCCTCTAGGCAAGCGCCCGCTCCGCCGTGTAATTCGATTTGGATAGATGTTACAAAGACTCCTGTTAACCCAAGTCAGGGTCGCAAAGGCCCCAAACAAACTTATACTATTAAGTGGCTAGTGAAAAATGGCTACACAAACCAGCTCTGTCCGCTGAGACCTCTTTGGCTAAATGCTGTTAAATTTTTCATTATAATATTTTGTTTCTTCCAGACAGATCATAATTACACATGTTATGAATGAAATTTAGGACTTATAAAAAAAAAGATAAATAATGATATTATGACTATAGATATTTTGATTATTTTGTGCACAATGTAACGGAGTGATCAGATTCATGTTAAATTTGCTTTATATTGAGGCGAAGTTACATACAATCTTCATATTTAGCAAATATCAATAATGTACTTCAATCTTTTTAAAACAATGATTGAGGATTTTACAGTTCATTTTGGGGTTTTCCGGATTTTTAGAAAAATTAGGACTAAATCTTGAAAAATAAAGCCTCGGTTTACATCGAGAATTCAAAAAGAATTTTAAACAGTTAAGTAATTATATTTAATTAGTACTTTTTAATTAATGATTCACTAAGATTTATACAGAAAAAAAAAGTGCAGCCTTAGAAAAAAATTTTGACCAAAACTGAAAAAGAAAAGCCATATCCATACAATGCGAATTCAAAACGGATATAAAAATAAAAAATATTGTTTAACTTAACTGTGTCAAAACTTTCACTACCCTAAAAAAATTCTTTTTAGATAATTAAATTAAAATTCTATCTTCAAAAATAAATAAATTATGAAACATGCCAGTACCTACGTACATAAATGAAAACTATTTTATACCTACTGTACTGCATTCTTTTGAGTATAAACAAGCGACCTGTGTAGTTAACTTTAAAAATTCATCAACATCAAAACATAATAATGTCTGAAAGGATGTGAAGTGAAATGCGAATTTCTAAGAACACTTTTGACCCACTTATGATATAAAAGGTTACACAAATTGAAGTATTTTTTTTGCCAGTTTGAAAACAAAATGCGAATACGTTAGTATTTATGCCACTAAAGTCGAGATTTGTTGTCAAATCACAAAGACTTTTGTAGCATAAATATTTGGATAAATATTTGGAATGTTTTATTGTGTTCTACTTGAATAATATTTGTTCTATCATAGAGTAAATAAATACTATTTACTCTATGGTTGTGTCAACTATATTTGGCTGTATACGTTGCTAATTTCTTTGCCAAATATGACAGAAATTCTAGATGAGTTGTAAATATTTTAAATTGCAAATATATGAGATGAAATTCTAAATGTAATTGTTTTTGTTAAAACGTAAGTTGTTTAAACTTAATTTAATCAAAGATAAAATTTATTTGGTTTACACTTCACTCGAAAAAAAAAAAGAAATAGGAAATCATATTTGGAGATTTCCTTTATATTCAGATTTATTCTCAATATTACTATAACTTTTCCCATGCGAGATCACTTTAGTTCCATAGAGGTTTTTCAAAAATACCATAATTGACTTGTTGGACTTTGTTGTTCCAATAAATGTCAATATATTTTGTCAATTATTCTCCCTTATATTAATACTATTTTCCCCAATTTTTGTAGTGATTTATACGTTAGATCTTTTATGGATATTTCATCGATGTCCTGAACAAATGTAATCAAAGTCGCATTGGAGCAAAACTTGTCGGAATGTCATCAAACTGTATTCGGTGACTGTGATGTAAATATACTACATCGTTTCCTCGTTTATTTGTGCTGAAGGTCCCGTTGTTTTTCTTTTATGCTAATGTATTTAAATGGTGTTAGGAGATGTTTTTGTAGAGCACACTTGAATGACAGTTTTAGTATATATATATATTCAATAACGCATCTGGATGTTATCAGAAACTGATCAAGGGTTCAAATTCGTCCTAAGTATAATAATGCTTTTTATATGAGAAAGCCTTCATACAGACACCAGAAAGTACTTTGGTGATCATAGTAGGATAAATCGCAAGACATAAGGACGGCAGAAAGGTGTAATGTTATTTTGGAGATATTTAGAGGAAGGAGCAATTTGGAAAATAACAAATATTTATTATAATAAATAAAATTATTCCTTATTGCGTGCGCGTGCTACCGAATTTTTGACACTTATAATTTATAGAATTGCCATACATAGAGGTAATGCAGCCAGCATGCTTGAATTTGAAAATCTGTCGTTGCAAATGCTCCCTTCTATATTTCAGAATTAACCTTTTAATATGAGAATAAACCTAAACATGTCTCTTCCTAGCCATCAAAACTTGAACAGCTGTCTCCACAGATTTATATATTACACAATGCTCAACTGTCAAAGACTAAACCACTACGTCACAGTCGTGACGCGGGTAAGGGAGACGACAAACCTCTTTCAAACAAAACCCTTAGTGATTGACTCATCTTAAAAATCAATGTTTATCATAAGAATAACTTCGTCCGCGTAATTTTTTTTTATAAAATAAGCCTATGTTACTCGTTAATAATATAGCTTTCTATGGGTGAAAGAATTTTTAAAATCGGTCCAGTAGTTTTTGAGTTTATTCTTTACTAGCGGCCCGCCCCGGCTTCGCACGGGTATTTAACAAATTCCGCACACGACTGCTGCGTAGGGAGCCTACGCAGCAGTCGTGTGCGGAATCGAATAATTGCACTTTACTGAGCTGCACTTTATTTCTTGCATTGAGTCCCCTCCCGTACCCCAGTGAGGCCTACATCGCATATTATGATGCTGCCTAGCTAGCCGAGCGGGGTGAGCGGCGACCACGCGACTTTTTTCTAATAATTACATTTTTAAACTCGTGATATCTTTCGCATGGAATGTCCGAATTGAATAATTCAAAAAGTTATATAAAGATATTGAAGCAGTCTTGAATATGAATTAATTTATTTCGATAAGGATTAATACCAATATACAAATAAAGAGCCTTTTCTAGCGGCGGCATTTCAATTAAATTTTTAAAATAAAAGAACACTAGATAATATAATATAGCCTATGTTACTCGCTGATAGTATATAGCTTCCCAACAGTGAAAGAATTTTTCAAATCGGTCCAGTAGTTTCGGAGTCTATTCAATGCAAACAAACAAACAAATCTTTCCTCCTTATGATATTATAGTATAGACAAACATATAAAAATACAAATATTTTCTCTTTATAATATTAGTAAAATATGTTATTTAAGTTGGACGCGTTTAAGTTACACATCATTTGCAAACTTCCTAGCTTTTTCAAAACAATTCTAAAATTGCAATCTTTAAATTAAATTAACGTAAAATTTGACTAATGATTCATGTTTTCTGTACGAATTCCATTTCAGACATTCCACCGGAGAACATTCGTGGAAGACAGGAGCTATAAATTACACAACATCACTAACTCCGAAACACTTGACTTTTACAAAAAAAAAGCCGGCAGCATGTGCTAAAAGTTGAACGCCACTTCTATCTCGGTGTAAACTGGCTAACTTTTGATGTTTGCTCCAAACCACAAGCTTAAGCGTTATACAATATAAATAACACACATTTTTTTAAATTTATTGATAGGAACAACATACAGTTTACTATTAAACAGTGCTCCTAAAAAACAGCCAACGATTGACTTTCACATCTCTTTACAACGGCTACCGACTAGCTGCCTTATTATCTAACAGCAGACGACAGCAGACGACTTGCGATCGCGTGTGCTGCCATACAGAAATGATGCACTCTAATTTTAGTTATTGTCCCTAAGAGGCCTTATCGCAAACGACACCTTTGTTATAAGTTACGTGATACCAATAACGCGATTTAGTGTGATATTGTACAAATTGATAGAAAGTTTTCGCCAGTCGCAAGTTGGTTGCAAGTCGTCTGCTGTTAGATAATAAGGCAGGTTAGGTTAGGCAAAAAAGGCCTGGCAATTATGATTTTTTTGTTTTTTCCATTAGAACAAAATACAAAAAATAACTTATTAATATGCGCTGTGCAGGGTTCATATGTGCGCAATAAGCCGTTTTCGAAATATATTTCAATAATGCTCAATTTTTTTTTGTGGACTTTCTATTACTATAACGAAATTTCTGAAATTGTCTTTCACATGTTTAAATGTAATTTTTTTTTTTTTCAAAGCAATTGCGTTCTCTATTTCTTATAAATTATTAAACAATACATATTTTTAGTATTGAAGCGAACACAAAGTTTTTAATTTGCACCAATGACAATATGTCGCTAAACTTCCACCAAATCGAATTTACGATTCCTTGCAATGTTCCTTTCACATGCTACTTATAAAACGATTTCGTTTGCAGATTTCTATCGGCCAAGCCTGTGTAGAATAAATTCACGACAGAATTTGAAACTTGTACATTTTCACTTATTTTGTTAGAGGCCAAGTTTTTTATTGAGTGAAAAGCTGCTTCTACACCAGCGAACCAAACATATATTATTTCTATGTTCTACACACATTTAATATAGCTTACCGGGGGGGATTGTAAGTAGGTATGTACCGCTCTCATTTTCACACTCTATTACAGTACGATATTCAATTTATATAACACTAGCTTGTGTCCGCGACTTCGTCCGCGTTGAACGATGAAAGGTACCCTATGTCCTTTCTGATGTCCCAGACAACGTGTATGCAAAATTTAATGGTGATCGGTTCAGTAGTTTTTGCGTGAAAGAGTTACAAACATCCATACATCCAAACATACTTTCGCATTTATAATATCAGTACGGATGATTGGAGGACAGTACTTTTCTCTGGATGAAGCTTACCCTATATCCTTTATTGTATCCCTGACAAAGTGTATGCAAAATTTCATTACGATCGGTTGAGTAGTTAAGGCGTGAAAAACTAAAAAAGTTATCACAGTATGGACTAGTATTAATTAATTGATAAAGTTCTTGAAAAAACGTTGAAGCACTGACGTTACGCAATAGTTACTATCTTGCTAACGCTTGATGCTTTTATATTTCAAACGATCCTTCGGGAACCTAACATTTTTTCAGGATAAAAAGTATCCTATATATTAATCCAGTTAATAGACTATCTCTTTGTCAAATTTCGTCCAAATCCATACAATGTGATATAGGCTACAAATAAAACTACCAAAGTCCAGCTGTTTTAGTGTGAAATAGTAACGATACGTCTATCCTCACAAACTTTCGCAGTTATAATAATTAGAGTAGGTATACTGAAATTGACTAACATACAGTTCAATGACTAAATGCCAATTTTTATCTACATTAAAATGTTCACAGATTACTCAGAGTAAGGCTTGTAAGTATCAGACACCCGTTATTTTTTTTAAATTAGCGATGGGTTTGCTCTTGGCCAACATCCAGCCTATTTGTGCCTATTCTCTCGAAAAATATTACTTTATGTTTTATTTATGTTACTTTAAGTCCAGAAAGATATCCTTAATATCCTGTAATTTAAATAATTAGTAATATTAATTAGCTTTATTGTTTTATTTAGTGTACTTATTTAAAATATTTGCACACCCTCAAAGGGTAGAATGTAGCGAGATTTATTATCTATTTTAAAACCATTGTAACCTATATACAGCAAATAAATGATGATGATGATTATTATTATTACATTAAAGTATTCAGTCCCGAAGTATTCATATTATAATAGGCGAAAATCCCATTAAAAATAACACTTGAAACTCGGCATAATCGTTCAAAGTCGACCGCCGGCCTATCCGACCCTCCAACTTTAAATTAAACTTGTCAACCGACCGAGGGTTACTTTGGAACTTTCTCCAAGGAAAAAAGATGTAAAGTTGGTAGGGCTCTGTGGATAATATGTCTTAATTTTAAATCTACTTTTTACGTGTAATACTGGTAATAAATGGGTTCCGCTTCGCTCGAAAATTCTAGACTCTTGTTTAAATCCGCTAATTTATCTTCTAGAGGTTTTTAAACTTGTTCACTTGTTTGTTTTTATACGAAAAAAACATCTTGCATTGAGTCCTAATTTTATTGTTCAAGCTCTTGAAGATTAAAAATTATTATCATTGTGACTTGTGTATTCGAAATTTAAAATCAGCTTGGTGAATAAAACTTGTGCCATAGAAGAGTATTTATAGTTGAATAAATTATATTTGAAAACCTTTCACCTCTAATTTTACTTTTCTCCATTCATTACTCAAATTAAAGCGTGCAACATTAGGGGAAGTAACAGTATGATTCCTTTTTAACACATGTTTTTATATTCGGGAGTCGTTTTGATAACATGTAGTCAAAATTCAATATAAAGAAATGAGATGAATTTTGAGCATAATTACTATGGACGAACGTACAATTGAAAAGTTTCGAGCGCCTCGTTCCGACCGCTGGAGCCTACAAATCTTACTAATATTATAAATGCGAAAGTATGTTTGGATGTATGGATGTTTGTGACTCTTTCACGCAAAAACTACTGAACCGATCACCATGAAATTTTGCATACACGTTGTCTGAGACACCAGAAAGGACATAGGGTACCTTTTATCGTTCAACGCGGACTAAGTCGCGGGCACCAGCTAGTATTATAAATGCGAAGGTATGTTTGGATGTATGGATGTTTGTGACTCTTTCACGCAAAAACTACTGAACCGATCACCATGAAATTTTGCATACACGTTGTCTGAGACACCAGAAAGGACATAGGGTACCTTTTATCGTTCAACGCGGACTAAGTCGCGGGCACCAGCTAGTATTATAAATGCAAAAGTATGTTTGGATGTATGGATGTTTGTGACTCTTTCACGCAAAAACTACTGAACCGATCACCATGAAATTTTGTATACACGTTGTCTGAGACACCAGAAAGGACATAGGGTACCTTTCATCGTTCAACGCGGACGAAGTCGCGAGCACCAGCTAGTTCTATATAATTCTTTTAACTTGAGCTCAAGTAGTGTACGTACGTACACCGAAGTAGTTAACAAGGCACTTTGTAAGCCGAAGTTCGGGAGCCGCTGTCTTAAAGTGTTAAAATTATTAGAGCTTAATCATGTGGAGCAGTAACTTCAGCGACTTACTGCAAAGTTTATTACGGTATAAAATTTAGGAGTATATTAAGTCGGCTTATATCACTTTCAATACAAATTTGTTGATAAACTTAATTATTGAACTAAATTACTTATATAAATTTCAGATTTAAATGTGAAAGTAACTTTGTCTGTCTGTTACCTTTTCACGCCTTAACTACGCAACCAATCATCATTAAAATTTTGCTTACACATTGTCAGGGGAAACCGGAAGCACCTTTCATCCAGAAAAAAGTACCGGAGGGATTATCTAAAATTAAGAAAACTAACGCCTGGCAAAAGTGTAATAGCATTAAAGATGTAAGGTGCGGACGAAGTCGCGGGCACCAGCTAGTTCGCTATAAAGTGAAACTTCTATATGTTATTTTAGAAATTATAGAGATTAATCTAAAAATTACGTCTGTATAATAGTTTCAGACTTTTTAATATTTAATTTCTTAACTTACGTTAAAATTTCTTTTTAACATTTAATTTTAATAATATTTTTATTTATTTATTTATTTAGATATAGATTACATACAGCCATAAATTTTATATGTAACATAAACTCAGATTTAATTTAAAAATTGCATAATATTTTATCCCAAAGCAGTCATTTGTATACCTGAGCATAATAAGCATTCCAAACTTTAAGTTGTTTTCAAATATACAATTTATTGGTTGTTGACAACTGTAATAAAACTCATATAAAAACAAACAAATCCCAGTCCCCCTGTATACACGAATCGTCATAAAAATGCAAATCTTTCAACTGTGGATTATATTATAAAGCCTTTTGAAGGTTTATACGATACAAGATTAAATTTTGTGTATTGTTAAATAAAGTTATCGGAGACTAGCTGTTGTACGCGAATTCGACCGCGTAACTTTATAAAATAAAAGGAAATACTTACATATTATTTCCCACTAGCTGGTGCCCGCGACTTAGTCCGCGTTGAACGATGAAAGGTACCCTATGTCCTTTCTGGTGTCCCAGACAACGTGTATGCAAAATTTCATGGTGATCGGTTCAATAGTTTTTGCATAAAAGAGTTACAAACATGCATACGTCCAAACATACTTTCGCATTTATAATATTAGTACGGATAGTCTATGTTACTTGTTGATAACGAAGTTTTTTATAGGTGAAAGAATTTGTAAAATCGGTCCAGTAGTTTTTGAGTTTATTCATTACAAACATACAAATCTTCTCTCTTCATAATCTTTATATATATATATAAAAATTAAGTGTCACATTGTGTGTCCTTCATGAACTCCTAAACTACTGAACCGATTTTGATAAAACTTCGTAACTATGTGTAATTTTGTCCAACTTAAAAGATAGGATAGTTTTTATCTCAATTTATAGTATTTTTTTTTATTGCAAATTATTTGTTTATTATATGAGAAAGTGTTATAAATTAACTTACACCGCCATCTGTGAGAATTTGATGGAACTCGCAGATAACTTTTAAAATAAGTTTTAATAACTGAGAGTTCTATGAGATTCTCACAGATGGCGGTGTAAGGTAATTCATCGGCTGGATTGAGTAATTATTTATTATAAAAATTGCACCGGAGCGGGACAGCTAATATTAGTATAGGCAATCGCTCGATTATGATATAGCTAAAGCACAGTTTATTTGTTTAAACTAATGAAGATATTTTAGGGTTTTAGTGAATTGTTTTGTTTAGCATTCGTGAGATGCAGCCCAGAATATGCAAATAGGTAAGCAGGCCATGCTTTCATTATTCATTTTGGTAGGCACGGTTTCACGTTTTCTAGCTTAACTGCCTTCGAAGCTGCATTGTATTAGTTACAGTGGAACAGTTTCCACATAACTGTAATTGCTTTTTATTGCTGACGCTTAAAAAAATTAGTCAATGAAGGAATTTGATCAATACGAGCACTGTTAAAATTGTCTGAGTAACTACAAAGGTGACATGTCTGGTTTTTTTTTTTATGGTTCACAAAACTGGTATACAATTCCATGTACAAGCAAATAAAAAAAAAATAAGAACATACAAATACAGCAATTAATTCGGAACGTAACCTACTACATGTGATGAACATAACATACAAAAATAAAATCTTTACAAAAAGACAAACAATTAAATAATTATTATGAAGTTACACATTTATGAATTGATTTCCTTGCCGAGACCACAGAACCATAGAATAAATCAAACTCTATTATATTATGTTAAATTATAGGTTATATTATGTTAAGATACTATAATAATAATAATAATAAAGTTGATGAGGAGTTGGTTTTTTTGTTTGAAGAACCACTACTACAAATCTGTGGAACTACCATTAGGGTTTGAAAATTTATTTTTACATTGATTTGATGTCTAATGGATCTAGCTGATCAGAGGTAAGATAAGTAACTTTCTCTGGCCTCCAAATAGCCATCCAATAAAATTGGCATCCAAATGTCTAACTTTCGATTAAGCAAAACATCAATTTGGACGTCTAAAAAAAAGGGAGTCACAAATACCAGCAGTCAACGAAATGCAAATAGGCAAAACGGTTTGGTTTTTTGATGCCAAAGTGATATATTTTAATTTGTGATCATAGAATACGATCACAGGAATAAAGCAGGCATATTTTACACTATTTGATAAGATACACAATGTATTCAAGTTATCATCATCGTCATAAAATGTTACCAGTTAAGTATGCTTTACACTATTTGATAAGATACACAATGTATTCAAGTTATCATCATCGTCATAAAATGTTACCAGTTAAGTATGCTTTACACTATTTGATAAGATACACAATGTATTCAAGTTATCATCATCGTCATAAAATGTTACCAGTTAAGTATGCTTTACACTATTTGATAAGATACACAATGTATTCAAGTTATCATCATCGTCATAAAATGTTACCAGTTAAGTATGCTTTACACTATTTTATAAGATACACAATGTATTCAAGTTATCATCATCGTCATAAAATGTTACCAGTTAAGTATGCTTTACACTATTTGATAAGATACACAATGTATTCGAGTTATCATCATCGTCATAAAATGTTACCAGTTAAGTATGCTTTACACTATTTTATAAGATACACAATGTATTCAAGTTATCATCATCGTCATAAAATGTTACCAATTAAGTTGTGCCCTTTAGCATAGCTTGTAAACGCTAGCTGTGCCCCTAGCTCAAGTTAAGTAATGTGTAATGCGTACTTTAGAATCATTTGCTGCAAAGCCTCTGCTGTGACAACCTTCGATCCTTATCATTTATATACCTACACAGTTTATGGTCGACATTGCCAGTCCCCTTTCAAGGGGCGACTAAGAGCCCTCATAATTAAAATAGTTTTAATTATCATTAATAGATAACATCTCTAATCTAATTGCAGTTTAATATTTATTATTAAAATGGTTACAGTTACAGTTTACAGATTTTGAGATAAAAGCGGTTTGAAAGAGAAGGAATATTAAATTGTGAGTGCAAAATTGGACAAATAATTACCAAAAGTAAAAAGTATTTGTGGATGAGAAAGAAATGCTTTTTTTTATGAAATAAAGCCAGTCTCTAAACGTTGATTTGGAAACATCCTAAATTCCTAACCAATACTATAAAATTAAATGCAAAAGTGAGTTTGTTTGTTTATTACGCTTTCACGCCTTCTACTCAACTGATTATTAAGAAATTTTGTATACACGTTGTCTGTCGGGGATACATATTTTTATGTACAGATACATTATATATAAATTTAATTTAGGAAAAATAGTAAATGCAAGCCTCTCCTTTACTAGGCCATTTATGTATGACATTCTTTCAAGACAGTTTTGTATAGACTTAAGAATTTTATATCCTTCTCACACAAAAATAATGTAATGTATGACAATGTTATAGCATATTTGTAACACCACAAATAGAGGGGAAGTTATATTTACTTTAACAAAATGATTATTTAAACTGTATATTACCAGATAATTTTATTAATGCAAATTATTACGATGCATCCAAAGCTTGCAAGTAAGTAAGGAAGAAATCTTTTTTTATCATCACATATCAAACATTGTGACCACACGTTTGGTCTAGTGGCTAGTAACCCTAGAGCTGTTAACCAAACGGTCGCGGGTTCGAATCCCGCTAGGGGCGAATGTTTATGTGTTAACATTTTACCTTTGCACCTGAGTCATGGATTTTTTGTATTTCTAATATGTATGTATTTACAAAAAAAAAAAAGTAATCTATGTATTACATCAACTCTCTGGTATCCATAATACAAGCATTAGTTGCTTACTGTAGAACTAAATGGTGCTGTGTAGATTGTGTAAGTAATAATAAAATAAAAAATTGTTATAAAATTTTTAACTTAATAACTTGTGTGGATCTTATAGACACTAATGCAGATTTTTTTTTATAAAAGATGGGTTTGCTCTTGACCAACAACCAACTGTGTAGCAAGGATGAGGCCTAAGATGGAGCGAACTTCTATCTCAACCCAGAAGATGCCTATTCACTCGAACTTTGAAAAGATTTGGGTTATATGAGCTCAGGAGTTCCAAACATTGGCAGTGCGCATTATAAAAGATGTTTTAAAGCGCTTGGTCCGAAATAGAGGGATTGCCTTAGAGGGACGTATTGCAGATTGCCGATAGATGTGGATCTGTGCAGTATACTAGATAACATTACAGCTACAGTTTCTGAAACAAATTCGCGAACCGACCTCAATTAACATAAAAAAAGAAATCTTAAAATAATATCCATCACTAAATAACAATACGGGGAGTGATTCCCCTATTCCCCTCCTATCAATACAGTCATCTTGTTTTTGATCCCACGCTTGATATCGCCTTATATTCTATTAATGACTTATTCCCTTGAACGTTTTTTACCCCACTATACTCTACGTTATCTGGTTAAGGTGATCAGATTAGGCACTGAACACACTGCGAAAATTGCGAACCCAAATCACAGACATCTTAATAACGCGGTATTTGGAATTTCTATATTTACGCTTTTTCATGTTAAAGTCGAAAGACAAACTGACGGTCCACTTGATGGTAGGTGGTCACCGTCGCCTATAACACAAGCAACGCCACAGGTGCTGCAAGTGTTATGCAGACTATTATACAGTAGTATTTAAGGGTAAGCAATTGGGAAGGGATATAGAAATGGGCTCTAGCATCCCTTACTTAATCACCGAAACACAAAAGCACACGTGCTGTTATTTTGTTTCTTGACTCGGTCGCAACGCAATATCTGCATGACATTTCTAAGAACTTGTTACAAATGTTTCATTAAAACTAGTCTTTACAACCGAAGTCGCTATAGCGAAATTATTTTCAGCTAAAAGTATTATTAAATTTCTTAACTTAAATTTTTACTTCAACTTCAAAAGTCTTACCAAAAGTCAAAAAACTTAAGTCTTAAATAAACCTAAGGTCGTTACAACCGAGGTCGTTATAAATGAAATCCACTGTATTTAAGTTAGGTGTATTTATTTAACGCAAATACTATAAATAGGTTTTGTAAGCTGTTACTAACGCATTGGGTCTTAGCAATAACCCGAATAAAAAATTTATTATTATTCACCGTGCATGTGAACCGACCTTTATTACTAGAAAAAGTATTTCATTATATTAGTTTACATTGTAAGATTTGACATGAAAGGGAGAATTTTATTCGCGATGGACACTTTTATTGGTTTTTCAATTGTGTTTGATACTTTTTTTTATTGCAGACAGTCTCAATAAATACGTTGCTTTGTATTGAACTCACTTTGATTGATTTTTTCCTTCAATGCCGGAGTGTTTGTAATGTCAATGTTTTTGCCGTTTTTTTTTTAGAATTTACTTACAGTAATTTATTTTTTGGTCAATAATTTGTATTTATAGACAAATCAATTGAAAACATTTACTGATTCTTTATACGCATATTGCTCTGCAGTTTTATCAATTTTATTTGTATATGGGATCTATAATGAAACATTATAAATGTTATATTAAATAACTGTAGCACGCGACTGCGTCCGTGTAACTTTATAAAATATAGCTTATGTTACTCGCTGATAATGTAGCTTTCTATAGGTGAAAGAATTTTCAAAATCGGTCCAGTAGTTTTTGAGTTTTTTCATTACAAACATACAAAAATACAAATCTTCTCTCTTTATAATATCAATATAGATATATTATAAATTATAAACATTATAAAACTTATATTATTTAATTTATATGTAACTAAATTTTGATTATTATTAATAATTATTATTTAAACTAATAATTATTTACCTATAAATTTTACCTCAATTACTTCGATGTGAATAAAAATAATATTTTTTTTTACAAAAGTAACTAACAACTTTTTGTAATAAAATACAAGAAAATGTATATTCATACTACACTCAATATATAAAGTTAAATAAGTCCCGAAAACTTATTTGACAACATTTTTTAAAAAACCCATTTTTAAAACCATTAAAACTGATCTAATCAACTGTCAATAACGCGAAAACAATATTTTAATAAGCTTATTAATGACGTTTGTTTTTCAATGTTTTGCCCGATTCGTATATATACGATGTTGCAAGCCATTATGGACTTTATTTACCGGAAACTACTTTTCATTTTTCATTGTTGAACTTAGAACAATTGAAATGTCATATCATAATGTTTGTTTGAATTATTGAATGTAGTCAATGGATTGTAGAATGTAAGTAACCATAGAGTACCTACAGTCGGGTTTTGAAACGTCAAGATATCATGACAAATTACAAAAAAAAGCTGGGATTAACTTTTTCAATTTAATTAAAAAAATTTTTTTCTTTTATTTATAAGGAAAATCAAAAATTTACAATTTTTCTTAAATTCTAATACTTTAGTGGATATTTTAGTTTCAAATCAATGAAAATGTTATAACATTTATTTCCTTTTAATGCATAGACTGTTTTATCTGCTGCTGAAAGGATAATCATAATGGATGTTAATAAAACATTTCCACGAATAATTTATAAATTTTACATCGGATTTTCGTAATTAGAATTAATATTAAGTTGTTATTAATAATTATTATTTTGATCAACATTATTTTGGATGGATGTTTCAACAGTCAAATTTGATTTATTAAATATGCAAATGTTAAGCATCAAATTGATTTGAGATTGTTGGTACTATGAAGGTCAATAAGTGGAGATAAAGGTGTGGTCTCACATCTAGCGGAAGTAAATTTAGCGTTTAACAGTTTAACTTTAATTTATTTTCATTATGTAGTTAATAGTATATTTAACGTAATGGAATTAAAATATACTCGTAGATATATAAGGCCTCTTTCACCAACTGCAAGTAAAGTGTTGATTAGTTACTCTTGGAAATAATTTTATGTTTTATTAAATTATGCACTCGGTTTTGTGCATCCTTCGATAGGCTATTTTTTTTTAAATTATTTTCTTTTTAATGTTTGGGACTTTTACCGTACAAACAAAGGTATATCAACTCCTTCATTCCCGGTTACAGGTGACTTTAAATGGCGGTTAGCCTACTTGACACATGGTGAAAGAGGCCCTAATTCTATCAATAAATTACTGAGAAATAGCGTCTGTGTTCTCTGACTCGCCTGTGACGTCATTTGACCTATCCGAGATACATTCAAACTTTCGCATTTATAATATTAGTAGAATTTAACGCGGAAGAAGTCGCCGGCACCAACTAGTCCGTACTAAAATTATAAATGCGAAAGTATGTTTGGATGTATGGATGTTTGTGACTCTTTCACGCAAAAACTACTGAACCGATCACCATGAAATTTTGCATACACGTTGTCTGTGACACCAGAAAGGACATAAGGTACCTTTCATCGTTCAACGCGGACGAAGTCGCGGGCACCAGCTGGTACTACATAAACCAGTTAATTAGCAGTAAATAGATCAAAATCTTCATTTGATTTCGATCAATCGACAGCATCCGTCAGAACTGTCAACAAAAATGTAGTTTGGTAGGCAACTAGTGCAGACTAATATCCCTCGAGCGTTTCTGTGGAAAGGTTAATTGGTGTTTGGACTGATTTATGTGAATTTGTACGTATAGCTCGTCGGTCGTCGCCTGTTTGCTCCGTTTGAAAATATCCCTTGTATTCTGTGATAAACTTTAATTTCGAGGATGTTTTCTTTTATTTCAGTGTTCATTGTTAAAGATTAAAGGTTTTTTAATCAGCTTTGATGCATAACTCACTGCACTTTGTAATCGTAGAGCTGCTGCGTACACACAGACATAAATAAGACAATACTTAATTTTTTTTTTAAATAAACATTAAGTGCTTACTTAAAAAATGTACTTCACGAACTTTATCTAGTTTTAGTTTATTACGAACTGTAGTGTATTCGTTTAGCATTTGTTCACTGACTCACACAGACAAGCACTAACGAGCCATGGGCGACAGTAGACGTGTCGGAAGTCTTGTAAGTTTACCTGGTAATTTGAATAACATAGTTATTGTCGCTCAAAAGGGTTAAAAACCCATGAAGAAACGTATCCTACCGTATCCTGCCTGGCTCATCTTCTTAGGTCCAACATACTTCAACAGGTGATGATAGAAAAAGTAGCTGTAAGGAGAAAAGTAGGACGAAAATAGAATTATTGGCTGAAGATCATCACAAAGTAAAACCGAGATTGAGCTGTTCCCACGAACAAAAGACAGAATTGACTGTTCTAAGGTGAGATCGCAAACCTTCACTATTTGATGAGACACCGCAAGGAGAAAATTAAACATATAATAATTCACAATAATGTTAATGACGTCACATAATTTTTTTTTAATATTTGGTCAAAAAAAATGTTATTAAGATCTTTATTTGCGCGAACACAGTCATGTTTAATAGGAATTCAGAAATTACAGCACAAATCATAATACCAAAAATTTAGTAACCATTCTGTCAAACATCTTATAAAAATTAGGATTCTGCCGTTCTTTTTCTATTATTACATTTAAAAGCTAACTTAATAGAAATTAATTCATAAAATATCTTTACTAGTTAACCTACATTTAGTCATTGGGGCTTTAAATAAAATCTATCATATACTCAAGATACTTTGATCAAAGATAAGCCTTTGCGCACACCTCTACGACTATAATAATGTTGTCGATACTTATAATCTGTGTGTATCGCAAATAAGGGATCGCGTAATTACCAACTCGTCTCTTTGAAATCGTTACCGCCGGTTCAAGTTATGAGTTTCATTTTCCACCGTCAAATACAGGCACTGACTGACTTTGAGTTGAACCAAGCGTTATTATCAGTATGTCAACTGAACGCTCTCCTATATAAATATGGTTATTTAAACGCACTATGTAATAATAACTTGTACATAATTACAGTCATGTGAAATTTATTTTAAGTTAAGGGTATTCCCCGCAAAGAATTAGTAACTACATTCCGCGGTCACAAACTGAGCAGCCCTAATGGCGTCCGTTACCACCCCTTTACAGGAAGACTGCAATGAAATTACAGCGAATGTTATGTTGTGTTTCAATAAGCAATAATTATCGCTCAATATAATCATTTTGTTCCACAGAACTGGGACACATACGTGTATATAGGCATACATATGATAGACTAGCTGGTGCCCGCGACTTCGTCCGCGTTGAACTATGAAAGGTTCCCCTTTGTCCTTTCTGGTGTTCCAGACAACGTGTATGCAAAATTTTATGGTGATCGGTTCAATAGTTTTTGCGTGAAAAAGTTATAAAAATCCTTACATCCAAACATACTTTATAATATTAGTACGGATTCTTATCAGTTAGAAATAATTATTGTCGCTAGCCTTGATAGTTCATTAACATTAAAATTATAAGAAGCAAGAATGTAGCTATTTTCTCAAAGACATAAAATACTATTATTCAGATATCATAATTACCACTTAATAATTATACTTTAGGTATTTTCTATCCATTCTATTCTCCATAGCCTATATATATGTATTCGTATTACGTACAATTTCTGGAAAAACACCCCTTTAAAATGATTTTAAAGTGTTGTTGATGCAAGAATCAATAATCATAGATTTCTTTTTCCCTCTCGACTCTCTATGAGATTCCCTCATACCTATATATTTCTGCTCGGCATATAAAAATTGCTGGACAAAACTTGGAATCCATCTCTACACGCAGAATTGACAAAAACAAGACGATAATCGTCTTATTTATTCATTATATTACTCTTGTTTAAATGACCGCCCACGTTGTTTTCCTGAATTCGAGTTATCCGTATAATGTTTCATCGCAATCCATTAAAAGCTTACCCCTTAATAAAAACATAACAGACAGATTTACGCGCAATAATCACAAAGGACTCCGGGGCTCCTACCCTGATTACCCGACCAATGTATTAAGAAAACAAATGCCACTTTTTTTTATTGTGAACTTCTAAAAGATACGCATAAGGAAAACTCTGTTAATTCCAGTCCTCACGACTCGCTATTAAGCTCCTTGGCACGAGCTTGGTATAAATCGACAAATTTAGTGCCTTCCACTAGGGGTGCAGTGGTTAATTTATGTTTTACGTCGAAGTGCAAATGGAGGGTGCAGAAAAACGCGCCAAATTCAAGACAAACGATTTGTACGGATATTTATTGTGTGGGCCAAAATGCATCAGATCTGATATAGGATGGAATGAAAAGGTCTGAGTATTTACCAATAAAGAAAATTGAAAGGGTGCTTTTACAATATGTTCGTTATGCACCCTTTGTTGTGTCGAAGGCCAATTTCTATAATAATAATATATGAACAGATAAGGATCTTGATTTTTCTAATTATTTAAGTCAAACACTTTAGTTTCTGTGCTTTTGTTAAGTTAGTATTGGCAGGAGTCATTTGGGTAGCAATTTTGGCGGCAGTAACCACCCCCTTACAGAAGACCACCGTGAAATAACAGCATTATGTGCTGTTGTGTTTCGGTGATTGGGTAACGGATGCCAGAGCCATTCCTTCCTTATCCCTTACCCTTAATCCTTTTATGGTCAGCAGCGCACTTTCCTATGGCTTTGATTGTGTGTTATTTTATACTAAATAAAGTTATATAAAAATTTAACCATTTTGAAGCTTTATTCCGATTTTGAATAGAAAAAATAAAATATAGAACTTTATTTCTCGGTAGTTTTCTGTCCATAACTTTTACCAGACATCATTCTTGTCGAGCAGCCTCAACCAGTCATATATATATACCTATTTATCTTTTTAAATAAGGCAAGAGAGGGTAGAAATCCAATTACTTGAAAATATACTGTCATCATCACACATTCAAATAAACACCTGTGTCAGGTAGTCTGCAAATTACGTAATTCGAATACATTAATCCCTCTTAACGATGTATCGAATGTGATCGATTATTTAAACCGCGTCATCGGAACGACTTATCACCGTATTTTGCTTCCGCCGGTAAATATTTTACACTTGAGGCCAAATTTATATCGGTACTGTTAATTTACATCACTACAGGAATGGTACTGGAAGATTTAACATACTGTTCAGTGTATATTCCGTAATTTACAGGATATTTAACACAAAAAGAACAAAGAACATCAACCATGTTTAAATTAAATTGAAAGGAGCTGTCGGTAACAGAGTATTTCCATATCGCGTAGCGACATCTGGTGTGACAGTCTTACAAACTTATGACATAGACTAAACAGTTACAATGTCAAGTTTTAGCGTAATTTTCCGGTACGAAAATATCTTACACATTGTGTGGTCACTGTGAAAGCACAGTTTCATCCGATTTCGTTTAATAATTTAAAACGAGAATGTCTGATAGACCTATAGTTAATTCCTTCATCTTTCAGGTAAAAAGACTTAGGTATACACAAATCCCATTTTAAATATTTTGACAATTTTATAAGAATATAAATGTGTATGTCTATTTTAAATTACTATATTCTTTAAGCAATAAAATGATTTTCTTTCTCCTCAAATGTTTATATGCATAAAAGCGGTAGGTATATTTAGCTCATTATTTTGTCCGCCATTGTAAAGTAACCCTTTTTAATAAAATATTCAATCGTATACAATGTGTTGCCATGCCATGTAGCAGGTTGTTCTCGGTCGAGAACGAGACATGAGTGGTAAATTTCAGCTGTAATAATTTGGGAACTCCTTTCACTGACTCGAGCACCACTTCCTTAACAATACTTTATACATATAAGAGCCTCGTCTATAGAGCCTGAATCTTACACGAAATGTTATTTGTCCTAGAAACTTATCGAAGTTTATATATACCTTTTTTAGGTTGAACTGATCTTCAGTTAAAATACATATAAACTTTGAAAAGGTAAGTGATGAAATTTTGTTTGTATCTTTTTTAACTATGCGGAAAAAAATACAAAAAAAATCTAAATTAGTATAACAATACAGAATGTTGATAAAAAATCTATATTTTAGGTTTCATACATATTTCCCATTTCCCAATCCCTTAATACTTGCTTACGTGTGGACCTTAACATAATAAATAAAAAAAATTCCACGTGTAAAATGATTTTCAAAATTATAAGGCTAAATAATGTCATTAATTTTTTTATGTGGCAAAAGTTTTTAACTGGGATTTTTCCCGCGAATCTGATAAAAACAAGTTATTACTAGCAAGTATGAAAAGCAAATTTGTTTTTGTAATCTGCAACATAAATGAAAGCCTCTATATGTTATCTTATATCTAGTCCATCTCATATAATAATGTTACTCATATATTGAAGCATCATTTTTACGCCTAAAATATGTTGATAGTGAATTTTATCGATATCGAATAAACGGAATAAGAAGGGTCCGATCGTAAAACTAAACGTTACATAAAATAACGAGATAAAACCATAGTTACAAGATATATCATATACATATATTACACATGATTGGATAATTTACATGGAAATAACAACAAAATATTATAATGAAATACAAATAAAATTATACCAATGATTTTTGTTTCGATCTCCTTGAAACAAATATTATTATTATTATTTTTAGAAGATGGGTTTGCTCTTGACTACTAATGTTTAACTTTGTACACAGAGGCTGTGTTCTATTCTATAACTTCAGTTATATTTAACACATCCTTTTTATGCCGAGAGTTCTTAAGTTTCTAACCGGAGTAATGGATTGTCGTCAATTTTAACAATTTGGTACTGTAAAAAACCAAATTAAGCTGGTATTCCGGAGTATGGAATCAGATGAATGCAGTATCAACTTATTGTAACAGAGAATTTTGGTTTTTTTTTAATAAAAGATGGGTTTGCTCTTGACCAACAACCAACTGTGTAGCAAGGATGAGGCCTAAGATGGAGCGAACCTCATTCTCAACCCAAAAGGTGCCTATTCACTCGAACTTTGAAAAGATTTGGGTTATATGAGCTCGGAGATACAAACGCAGGGATGGAGTTCCAAACCTTGGCAGTGCGCACTTCAAAAATAACTGTGCCTTGGTGCTGAGTTTTAACCACTAGTCGCGAGTAAATCCGTCTAATTTAATACAGTGTTTAATAGCATGGCTCAAGCCTGTCACATCATTGTCAAAACATTACTCATTGGTCCCAATATACTTCAAGAAATTTTAGTTTTTCAACGAGTATGTTTTAATGGTGTTACAGTCGTGCACAAATTGCTAAGTGCACTCAGATATAAAATTCAACTCCCTATTTTATGATGTCCATGCGCCATAACCATCTCATTTTACAATACCTACTTCAAATTCATTGCCGGCAATTTTAAGCATTTTCCTTGACGGAACCAGACCTTTATAATGATGGCGTTCGCTTTGTAATCTTTTGTTAAAATGTAAGAGAATTACCAAGTGTATTATTATACATTTTTCATTCACATCTATTCACAGAATAGAAATTAATTATTAGATAGAGTACGTTTAAGATAAATAAATCTAAGAAAAATCGTAAAAAAATTGTTTTCGGTTTTTAAAAAAAAAAAAAAATAATTAAGAAATAACAAAATCGTAACCCTAAGCTTAAAGTGAGTATGGCGAATATATTTTATATGAAGAATTTGAAAAATTGTAAAAAAATAAAAATTGAAAAAATTTGATCAACATTTTTTATATTTTTACAGACTATTTCTTCTAAATTTAAAATTTAAATTGATTAAAAATTAAAATTGATTCTTATATATTTCTGGATTCTTTCACATTTGTGGTCATGAACCAGACAGCAAAAAAATGATTTTCTCATTGTCTCCAAATTATGTCTACTTAAAATTTACTTCACTTAAATGTTTAAAAACATTTAATTAAATTGTCGTTTTGAGGATGAGTATTTAGGCATTAATTTAATTTTATATAGCCCATTTATCGATTATGTAATGTAATAACGTATCTTATCTTTCTTTTTGCTTCCATCTACGGTTCGTTACTCATGAATTTTTAAAATATTTAAGATATATAAATAAATAAATAAATACATTCTACACAGCATCGTCTAGTTCCACAGTAAGCAACTAATGCTTGTATTATGGATACCATACATTTGATATAATACATAGATTACTTTTTTTTTTAAATACATACATATTATAAATAGAAAACATCCATGACTCGGGTACAAAGGTAAAAACGTTAACACATAAACATTCGCCCCTAGCGGGATTCGAACCCGCGACCGTTTGGTTAACAGCTCTAGGGTTACTAGCCACTAGACCAAACGTGTAGTCAAAATAACATTGATAATCGTTTTGTAATATAACATTGATAATTTACTGATCCTATCAACTACAAAATACAAGCGTTTAATCCACGAAATGCCTCCGGGCTTCATACAGTAGACCTATTTGGCACATTTGCAGAGGCCTCAGGCGGCAGATGAAATACTTGACACAAATTCGGATACACGTTTTGATTCCTACAAATCCCTTCCTATATCGACCTACTATATATTTGTAAAGCTAATTTGGGTAAATACCTTATTTATTTAGACATTTTAGATTTTCTACACACTCCTTTAGATCTTTGATCAGGGTGTCGTCTGTCTTCGTTTTCGGGAGCTTTTCCCTCTAATAGTTATTTTGGTGTATTCAACTGTTACATAATGCCATTTCGATTGATTTCTGAACGTCATATTAACAATCATAAATTAGGAACGGCAATGAAGCCTGGATTTAAAGCCTGGATTCGGAGCTCATACTATGTTTAGTATTGTATATTATATGTAATTTGATTTTGTTTATATTAAGTGTACCTAATATATTATAAAATCTATGATGACCAAAAGAATAGTATCCTAAGTTTTTTTCGGGGTTTCTTCTCAGGAACGTCATTTTGGCTTTTTTCCGAAATTTCAATTTATAATGACGATCTTAAGAGTTTCTTAAAGAAACCTAATTGATAAATATATATTTTTTGATTTTATGGTGTTCTACAAAATTTTATATAATATTTTCCTATAACAATAGTGCCTACGTGTACTTAACTGGCTCATAAAAACTTTACGGACCATTGGGTTCAACGGCAATATTAAATTTATGTCAAAATATTTCATTTCTACAACAGACCATTTCATTAATGAGAGAGGGGTGCGGTTATTGTGGGTTGGGTGTACTAAAACGTGCTTACTTCGATGAGACGTCACTTTTGGCTCTTATCATATCATTCGTAATATATGTTAAAAACGCCACATAGGTAATTTAAATATAGGCACCGTCCAGTAGTCTTACTATTCAAACTAATGTAATATTATATTAAATGCGAATGTGAGTTTGTTACGCTCTCACGCTTTACCTACTCAACGGATCTCTATGAAAAATACTATATGTACTTTTTTGTATCCCTGACAACGTGTATGCAAAATTTCATGAAGATCAGTTGAGTAGTTAAGGCGTGAAAACGTAACAAAAAAGCAAAGGATATATTAGTTTTTCAATGAGTGAATTGTTTGCGAGTCATTTAATCAATCGTCGATTTACAAATGCTCTGTTAAATTTTCATCGTAGGACATACAAAGTTAACAGAGATGTTAGTGCCAATGTTAATTTTAATCCTAAATCACGTAATGTCTGATTTAGCAAATAAATAACAGAGTATGGTGAAATCGGGTCTAAAATTAGTTTTTTTTTTTTTAATTTTTTGTTCTGTATTTATCTTATTCGTTACTAGCGACCCGCTCCCGGCTTCGTACGGATACAATTTTTTTTCTGCAAATTGTATATGAAAAACCTTCCTAGTTTTACGCTCTTTCCTTTAGTGAAAACCGCATTAAAATCCATTTAAAATGATCTAAGCGTACAGATGTGTTAAATATTTTCACTCGTCGAAGTCTCCGTATTCTTTAATTAACGTTTAAAATAATATATTTCTTGTACGTACATTACAACATTTATTTTCTCCATTTAAATAAAATTAGCTTCTATTTTACAATCAACAAAAAACATTACCAAGCTTACAAACCAACGACAATAACTTAAAATTATAAACCTCATCAAGAGGGACAGACGACAGGAAGCGACTTTATTTTCATTCGCTTTCAAAGTTTGTACAATAACATATTATGGTCTGTTTAATGTTTGCTACGCGTACGTTAATAATTACAAATAAACTCATTCACGTTTTGTGATGTGTGAGATTGCATACTTGGTGAAATGTTACAGTCCAACTTTGAAGAAAACAATTCTCACCCCGACCCAGTTTCCAAATGTTCAGCAAACTACTTGGAAATAGTTCCATTGGATAGCCCTCTTAAACAACTCTGTTGCTATCCAACTAATGTACACAGTGTTTGTTTGTAAACCAGTTTATAGACGGTCGCTTCTTTGTTCACTGCTGCAGTCGAATAGTTCTTGAATTTAAATAATATCCTGTTTTTGTTTACACCAACAATCGTCCTTGTGCCCTGGATAGAGCTGTTTTTATCCCACATCAAAATAACTTCAGAGATTTTACAATGAAATAACTAGTATTTAATTAATTAAATCATAATCCATAGACTTTGTCGTTTCAGTTTTAAGCCTTGTCGTGAATTTTTTGATTAATTATTTTGTCATTATATACGGTTAGTTATTTAGTTGCAATTTAACTAACGCTGGATTAATGTCCAAATAAATTATCATTATTTCCATAATAAAAAATATTTCGCTGTTCCACATGGGTCCAAATAGGTATGATTTTATCACAAATCATCAGACAGTTTGTTTTTTAATCAATTTTAATGATAATATAATAAATTTTTTGCATTATCTATTATCTAATACATATAATTTAGTAAATGTAAGCGAAAATTAAAAAAAAAATACATTGTTTAACTGCAATGTAGTTAAATCTATTAGTGTTGATGATAATTTAGAAAACAAAAACGATAATAATAAACCATTATTATACAAGTTGCGTGTTTGGAACGTATAAAACAACGCACCTAAAACATAAATAACGTATAGTCCCGACGGAGTTCGCCGCCCAACTGACATGATTTGTTTGTTTTGACTGCTACCGCCATCTTTAGTGATCTATTGGTATTTAGTGTCGGCGATTTTAACTAACATAAAGTATAACTTCTTTTTATTGACTTTGCTCTTTTGTGTGTCGTTTCTCAGTTCACATATTATTATGTGAACATATATTATGTCTTATACAGTTCTATGCATAGAATAATAGTTACTAAACTTTGACCCCCTCCCTACTCTATCTATATCTAACTATTAAAAAATCTAGATCTCTTGGAAACTAAAAACTGAATAATCATTGTGTTTCACTTAGTTTTGCAGGAATAATTGATGATTGACAATATTTTTGACAGACAGATCGACAGACAGACAGATTGACAGATCTTTGACAATATTTTTCAATGGGCTTCAAAATATGCAAATTGAACCATGGTGTTCTTATAGGTTTTGTTTCGGGTTATATGCAAAAAAGTTTTTACCATTTGAGAGAGAGACATGTCAGAGGAAAGTAACAAAATAACTTTGGATAAAGTGCCCTAAAATTCACAAAATTAAGTTCTCACATAAAACGGAGACATCACAGGAATGAATCTGACACTGTTCCGGGACGTTGTGATCCCATCCCGACTAATTTAGAGCTTTTGACCGCGAGCTAGGAAGAATTTTTGAGAGGCCATTTGTGATAAATTGGAACTTTCTTTCTATTTAAAACCTTTAAATGTGTTTCTTCTAATTTAAAAAAAATCCATTCTGTAAAATATTTAAAGTTAAGTTAAATTTCTTTATTATGTATCTACTTAGGGCCTCTTTCACCAACTACAAGTAAAATGTTGATTAGTTACTTTTAGAAATAATTTTATGTTTTATTAATTATGCACTCGGTTTACTGCATCATTCGATAGGCGAATTTTTTTATTATTTTCTTTTTAATATTTGGGACTGTTACCGTACAAACAAAGGTATATCAGCCCCATCATTTCCGGTGACCGGTGACTTTAAATGGCGGTTAACCCACTTGACACTTTACTCAGAGATGGTGAAAGAGGCTCTTAATATAACAAAGACCCTACTCTCTTTTTCATTGCATATATAATATGATACATATATTTTTATTTCTTTAGTTTCGTATGATAATTGACCAAATTTTTCCTAAGTAACGAAACCTGTATTTAGCTTAGCTTTTGACAGTAGTTAGCTTTAGTATTTAGTCTTCAGCAGTAGTCTTCAGTATTTAGCTTTTGACAAAACTAAGTCAGTCAACTTTAAAACTAAGTCAACTAAGGGATAAGGGCAGAGATGGGGTAATAATGGCCATTAGAGGGATAAACTTGTAGTACCTACTTCATGTCGTACCGGAGTTGTTATGATTCGGATGAGAGTTGATAGTCTTGCATTTCCACTACTTCGGGGTTCATAAATAAATGCGGAACTAAGATACGTTATACATCCATGTCGCATAAGATTCTAAACGCCGATTATACAAGTTACGAGCGGAGACGTTAAATTTAATCTGTGCTTTGGCTATTAAAAAGATCCGGGATTTGTTAATGGCCCAAGTTGACAGAATCAGAGTGGAAGGAATCAGGTTAGTTACCGGGGAAAATTGGTGGAGCATATTTTACTTGGCCACTGTTTTTTAACCTCTTCTATGTTTTAATAAAAAATGACATCGACTTATTGTCGACATAATTTAGCTGCACTCTTTCAGCTGAGAGAGTTGGCCTCTATCTTGTGTTGTAATACGACTTATCTCTTTAGCTATGCATATCAATTATTAATTTTTGCCTGCGATTTCGTCCGCGCCCCTTTTTCTTGTTCCTTTCTTTTAAATTTTAGATGATACTTTGGGAGCAGTACTTTTTTTTCAGATGAAAAGTACCTTAGTTCCTTTTCTGTATCCTTTTTTGTGTATGCAAAAATTCATGATCATCGTTTGAGTACTTAAAGCTTTAAAACGTAACAAACACACATACTTAGTTTTGCATTTATAATATTAGTTAGAACTAGCGATCCGCTCCTGACTTCGAACGGGTGCAATTTATTCTGAAAATTATATATAAAAACCTTAACCTCGTTTAACGCTGCTAAACGGATTTTCATGCGTTAACGAATGAATATCCGTTCAGCAGTTTTTGAGGCATATTGCCATTTGTGAATTGCTCCTTATAATTTATCTTTTCTGGGTGAGCTCGCACCATCATAGGCCTCATCCTTGGTACGCGGCTTGTTGTTAGTGAAGAGCAAACCCATCTGTAATAAAAAAAAAATCTTCAGATATCTATTTAAGCAGAAATGTTTTACAGGAATTGAAATTAGCCAGGAATATTTCTGTCGGATGATGTCAAGTACACGCCTCAATATGAACAGAGCTTAGAAGTTTAAACCAAAATGATTTCCTCCAATTCACTGCGCTCATAGAAAGTTAGCATCGCGATATGGCCGTGAGAACATTGAATTGCCACTTTAACAAACTCAAATTTATTTGAAACTTTTTCGATGGGGTCACTTGAAGACACTTTAGTCAATTTCTTATTTCAAAAAAGTACTTAAGACCTATCGTGATGCTGCGAAGTTTGAGCCCCACAATGAGGCTTAAATTTTTTATTATTTATTTATTAAGGTACACCAACAGAAAACACAACAATTCAACACAATAATATAATTTTTACATTTGGTCATGGTCTGATGTGAATTTCAATAACAGGTATACACAATATTTAACTTCATTATCGACCCTTAAGACAAAAGAAAATTCGATTTGCGTCAACTCTAGCGCCATCTGTCAGTGAATAGTGACATTAAATAGAATACTGACAGACTGCAGTGACAAAAAGTCTTATTTTCATCCCATCAGATGGCGCAAATAGCAACTGATTTTTTAAATTTGTTTTTGCGTTATCGTATAATAATTACTTTTCTGTATCCTTGACAACGTGTATGCAGTCGCGGGCACCAGCTTGTTTGAATATAAAATATTAAGTACAATTCTACTATTTTTTTTATTAATACATGCTCTCTTTTTTTTCAGGTAAATCTTCTTAAAAGTACCCTTCAAAAGGTCACTTCGGAAGTTTTTAATGAAGCCCCGCGGATTAGGGAACAGGATAATTTGGCGGGAAAAAGTTTAATGAGATGTTTGAGCACTCATTTGGATTTGAGTCAAACGTAATTTGTAATTTTGCTGTGTAATTTAGCTGTCCGTCCCGCGGGAACACTGAGCTTCTTGAGGTTTTCAATGTTTTATAGTACATTGTTATGATTATTTAATAAATTGTATAGATGAAACTAGCTGGTGTCCGTGACTTCATCCGCGTTGAAAAAAAAATAAACAAGCAACATAACGCTCGACCTCTTGTTGCTATAACACGTTGGCCAGGCGTTAGTTTTTATTTTATTTTTCGATGATCCCTTGGGAACAGTACTTTTTTCTGGATGAAAGGTATCTTGAATTCCTGACAACGTGTATGCAAAATTTCATAATGATTGGTTGAGTAGTTAGGCGTGAAAAGGTAACAGACAGACAGAGTTACAATTATAATATTAACTAGCTGACCCTGCAAACGTTGTTTTGCCAAAAAAATAAATAAAAAAAATATTATTTTTTTGGCTCTGAAAAATAGATAGTAGCCGATTCTCAGACTTACTGAATATGCATAAAAAATTTCATAAGAATCGGTCAAGCCGTTTCGGAGGAGTATGGGAACGAACATCGTGACACGACAATTTTATATATTAGAAGATTATGGAATTATAATATTAGTGTGAAAAAAAAAAAAAAAAAAAGTGTGGATTAGTATGGATGTCACCTTTAATTTTTTTTTAGAATTTTTTACTTCGGCTATATTTGATACTTTACAGAAATGCGTTCAGTCTAATTTACAACATAAACATTTTTAATATGAAACATATTTGCTAATTTTTCAGCAAATATTTGAACCACTTGAATTGCGTATAGACTTAAGAATATTGCCGCAATTTTGCTAGATGTCTTCAATAAGTTGTTATTATAGTTCCCGTCTTGGTGTAGGGTGACAACGTTTCGACTTGTAAAAAAAATAATGTTTTCGGCCAGTGTTATTATAGGTATAGCCTTGTTAGGTTAAGACGGCATTGCCTGATTCAATATCTTCTATCTATACTTATAAAACTGTTTGTCTTGACTGATTATTATTTGGAATATATGTTTATTTTATAAAGTAAGCATCTGCTAAGAAAGGATTTTTTGAAAATTTCAACTCCGTGCACTAAAGCCGGGGGCGAGTATTTTAGTATTGTACAATACTTTGACAATAAATCCGTCTTAATAAAAATTTAAGAATATCCGTACTAATATTATAAATGCCAAAGTATGTTTGGATGTATGGATGTTTGTAACTCTATCACGCAAAGACTACTGAACCGATCACCATGAAATTTTGCATACACGTTGTCTGGGACACCAGAAAGGACATAGGGTACCTTTCATCGTTCAACGCGGACGAAGTCGCGGGCACCAGCTAGTATTCTATAACTTTAGAACCATTTTGTAATGTTTTATTTTTACATTAAAACAAATGGCAGGCATACCGACGCTCGACTTGATTGTGCCGTCGCCTAAAGACACAAAATGAATCCAGGTGCCTTCCAACGTTAAAATATTTATACTATTAATATGTACAACATGATTTCAATAAATAGAATAATATGAAATCTATTTAAATTCGAAAAACTACTACCGTTTCGGAAATAAAATAGCGTTCTAGAAGAGAAGAAAAGGCAAAAGAAACTCTCCATCAATTGAACAATTAATTTGAATCCTCCAGGTTTTGCTTGTAGTTTCCTTATATTTAAAAGATGTATTTTAATAATGTTTTAGAATATCCATACATTGATTAAACAATACTTTTTCGAGCTGCTTGAAAATTCCATTGGAAACTTTATTTCCACAAAGTAAGGAGTTGCTGATTTTGAGACACAAACTATTTATTTTCTTACTGTGTCTCTTACGGTTCTTTATTAAAAAATTGACAATCATGGCCACCCTACTTGTTCCCCAGTATAAGAACAATAGTTTTCATGATGGATGTTTGTATTTCATTTTCATAGTAACGATATTATATCCCCCGGGAATAATCTAGTATTGCGCGGCTCACCGTCTCTCGGGACTAGGGATAGTTTAATGTTACGAAAACATCTGTCTTACTTAACAGCTGTATTGTTGAGAAACTAATAGTGTATTAAATATTATAGTAATTTTTAACGTGAATATTTTGGTTTGGCGAAAAGGCACAAGGTTGAACAAGAACCAAACCAATGCAAACGTTTCGTTGCGTTCTTACGAAACGAAAGAAATAAAGCCCGGTGATTGGTTGTTGCAACGCCCACATAAAATTTTGACCAATCAGAAAGCTTTCTCCCAGCGTAGCGTAGCGTTTACGACAGTACGTTTGTTTGCTTGCTATTAGAAAAAGCGCTCGTAATTTCCGTCCTATATTCCTGAATCTAAATTACTCTTAGCATCAGCAAGCTATGACGAGCCAATTGGAATGCCTTAACGCTGTATACCGGGTTTGATTTCCGACATGGCCAACTTTGAAAATGATCTTTTCAAAGTTGTCTCTATATACTGAATCTGTAAAGTAGTGTTTTTGCAGTCATTTGAACAGCCCTTCAGAGCTTCAGGTAAAAATATAATATTTTGATTATAAATTATTTTATTATAGCAAAATTAATTAATTAACTAACTAAGTGATAAATATAAATTATATACAAATTAATATATATACAAAATTTAAAAACTAACTAATTATTTTTAAATTTCAATTTGATTTATTTTTTTTTTTTTCAATTTTTTTTTTAATTCAAATTCATTCATTCAAAATCAAAAATTCAAATTCAAATTTATAAAAAAAAAAAAAAAAAAAAAAAACAAATTCAAATATAAATTAATAGCTTCAAAGTTTAATTTGTTTAATTAGTTTTTTATACAAAAAAATTTATGTGTCTCTTTGTATTTCTAAAAATTAAATTTACAATATATTTTGCATAGAAAATGCAACGTCTAGAGCAATGTGGCTTTTAGTTATTTCTTTTAATCTCTTCTTATTCCGAACGTATTAACGTAAAAAACAAGATAATTGGATTTTAAAAGAACTTCTGTTTACTTGAAAAGAACCGCAATAAAAGCAGTTTCTAATTTCATCCTTTCAATGGAAATGAAATTTTGAAATTGTTTGTTTGTTTTTTTTTTTATCATTGGTGTTATTAAAACGGTAAGAGTATTTAAATTAAAACAAATTAATCATTAATAACATTGAATGAAAACATGTTTGTTAAAAAAAAATAACTGAAAATATACGATATTAACTTTAAATGCTTCTACAACTTTATACATTAATTTACATAATAATATTAACAGACAGTTTTCGTATTTCGTATATATATATATTGGAATTTTGACATTTCCTTAAGGACATGTCAAATAGGGGAACAATTCAAGATGGCCGACTTAAAACAGCTGATTTCTGAATGACATTTGATGTAGAATTTGATGTTTGTCATAAAGGAGTTAGTCATATCTAAAATTTTAATTACTTAAGTAAGATATAATATAACCATTATTAACTTTAATTGGAAAATAAATATTAATTTTGGTAACTGAAAACGACCGGAATCATACGTAAGTAATCTGATAACCTTCTTCTTCTTCTTCTTCTTCTTCTTCTTCTTCTTCTTCTTCTTCTTCTTCTTCTTCTTCTTCTTCTTCTTCTTCTTCTTCTTCTTCTTCTTCTTCTTCTTCTTCTTCTTCTTCTTCTTCTTCTTCTTCTTCTTCTTCTTCTTCTTCTTCTTCTTCTTCTTCTTCTTAGGTTTAAATGGCAATGCGGCTCATTTTAAAATGGCCATTGTCTGCCAGTGTCAAGTTAATGTCGATTGTCGCGTTATGATTTTGCCAGTGTCATTAGTAAAAATATCAATTTGTAATAGTTTTTTTTTTTTTTAAAAAAAGGCAAAATTTAAATTAAAATCAAAAGTAGCAGATCCAGACACTAGTTAGTCAAGTCAAGTCTATAATTTTTCTTAGTTTTCCAAAACAGGTCCGTCAAGTCTAAAGCAGTCAGGTCAAGTCATCTGATAACGTCTGCGAATTGTTTTGTTTTCATAAGAAATGTCAAAATGTCACATCACAATAATCACTTTATTATCATTTAGGGTGTGGATAGTGAGATTTTAGCTTTTTTGTCTATAAATTCATCAGAACGGCAACATAACAATTATAAACTAACCTCGCTATTTAGTTATGACAGGCTTATTGAACGTTTATGAATAGGAATAATATAATAAGCTTATTAAGGTCTTATGAGCGTTTTAACTAATAATAAGGATTTATTATTATGTCCTGCTCGGCTCGCTTTTTATTTTAACTAATAATAAAAAGCGAGCCGAGCAGGACATGTAGTAGAAAAGCCGTGTGTCCCTTTCTAATAAGGTGACAATTAGATTTTTGTTATGCGAGACAAATTGAATGTTGTAATATACCTACATATAGCAGTAGTTTTTTATAAATATTTTTTAAAATTAAAATATGAATTAACCAACACTTTTACCAATTGTAATTTTCTCATTGTTCATTTTATTCCATATATTTATGGACATTTACCGTAATGTCACTTTAAATGGATACCAGTGGAAAATAAAATATAAAATAGGCTTGAAACAATAAATATTAACTTTTTGTAATTTAAGAATATATAACGAAATTAATGTCATTATAATATGTTGAATTAAAAATTATTAAAATAATTGAATTACAATTAATATATACAAGAGACACATAACCTCCGCTTGGTTTTCTCTCTCTGCCTGTATTAGCCTCTGTATAAGGCGCAATGAAAAATATACTTTAACTATTGGTAATACAGTTCATTTTCGTAAATGCAATTTTTTCAAGTAAGCGGTCCTCTTATGTTATAAAACGTCCTTGGTTATGACAGATTTATTGAATGTTTATGAATAGGAATTTTATTTATAATAAGCTTATTAAGGGCTTATAATCGTTTTAACTAATGAACGTTATAAACCTCTAATAAGGGATTTTTATGAACAAGAGCTTAATTCTAGAATGATAAATATTGAAACTAAATTCTATAACATTAAAATGTTGAATAAAATAAAAATCATACTCTTCACGTTTGATTGGCTTACAAGGTAAAGAAATATTTTGTTTTAACTTGTCTAGCATCCCCTAATTTATGCCTCCCTCTGCCCCCCCAATTGTCACATAACTTATCGTGCCCACTGAAATGTTCCCTCTTTTGTTTTTATTAAAGGTACAACCCCAATTTATTGTGCTCGTGAATTTGGTTTTTTGAAAACAATACCTTTTACATCAAGTGCGGTCATTTTAAAAATTAGTATATTTCTTGTCTTTTTTTTTCTATGCAAATCCGTACTAATATTGGATGTATGGAAATATGGATGTTATAAATTATAAATGCGATTATAAATAATATTATAAATATTATTTATTAATATAATTATAAACTAATATTATAAATGCGAAAGTATGTATGGATGTTTGTGACTCTTTCACGCAAAAACTACTGAACTGATCACCATGAAATTTTGCAAACACGTCGTCTGGGACACCAGAAAGGATATAGGGTACCTTACATCGTTCAACGCGGACGAAGTCGCGGGCGCCAGCTAGTATACTAATATAGTGAATACGTGAGATGTGAAGAGAAAATGCCGTTTAAATTCTTAGTAAAAGTTATATATATAGACTAACTAGCAGATACAAAAAATTTTTTGGGGTGGGCCACCATTATCACTTAGGGGTATAAAAAATAGTTTACGACCTATTCTCAGACTTACCGAATATACACAAAAAAAAAATCTTAAAAGGAGTTTGGTTACAAACACTGTGACACGAGAATTTTATATATACATATAAAGATAGATGTTAGTCCAGAGTATGTCTAAAAATATTTATATCATCTTGAATGGTCGATTCTAACAAATTATCTTCATAAATTCGCTTCTCCCAACAGTTTAGCTCGTATTATATGACAATAACAGGTACACAGATACACACGTCAAACTTATTACACCCCGTTTTTGCGTCGGGCGTTGAAGGTTAATGATTACTGGTCTATAGGAAGAAATTTGAAGTAGATGATATTATTTAATTAGCCAATATTTGGGTTAGCAAAAAGGTTTAGTTCGCACACTAAGGGGCGTAGTCAAAATAGAACTAATTAAAAATCACAAAGACTCGTATATGAAACATAAAGTTAACAATTTAGATATTCTTACACTAAAAGCTATTGTTATTGTTTTTTTAATAAGTGCTTAAACTGTTTTCTAGTGTTCTTAGAAAAAATTCTAAAAGTTGTTTATTGTATAAGCTTGAACAAAACGTAAGCGCTAAAATATATTTTATCCAAAAAAAGGTTTTCACTCGGCACATTTAAACGGCAGGAAACAAACACATCACGCTAAAAGCGTTAGTGTGTACACGTCTTTACAGTCTGGCACGAGCCTTGAATATTGGCCGTGTGAAAACGGCCGTAAAAAATCACAAAATATCAGCGAGAGAGCATTAGTAAAAAGTCCTATGTATGGACAGCAAAAGAATTACATTTTTATCTAGGAAATAATGCATTTCATAATGATTTGGTTTTAAGAAAAAAAAAAAGTATTTACTTTCTTGCAAATCCGTACATTTAAATTTAAATTTATAAATGCGAAAGTATGTTTGGATTTATGGATGTTTGTAACTCTTTCACGCAAAAACTACTGAACCAATCACCATGAAATTTTGCATACACGTTGTCTGGGACACCAGAAAGGACATAGAGTACCTTTCATCGTTCAACGCGGACGAAGTCGCGGGCACCAGCTAGTAATGTATAATATACCAATATTATAAAGAGAGAAGATTATTTGTAATGAATAAACTCAAAAACTACTGAACCGATTTTGAAAATTCTTTCACCTATAGAAAGCTACATTATCAAAGAGTAACATAGGTTATATTTTATAAAGTTACGCGGGCGAAGTAACGTGCAACAGCTAGTAATTCATATAAAGTTTATTAACTTTTAAAATAAATACATTTTCTTGGATTTGTTTGTGTTTTTTGAATTATGATTTGCGATTTTCTCTTCGCGAACGTGTTCGTTCAACTGACCGATACCCTTTCAATATCATACCACTGAATGAATCTGAATGAATGAGCACCTCTTTTTGAAACGTCACATAACACTTTCAATCATCTTCAGTCGCCATAAATCAGATGTAAAGGGGTTGTTAATTCCGACAAACTTGCTGCCCTATTTATTAGTGTGTATCCTGCCACTACTAAACCTGTTTTATTTAATTCATAGCAAAGGGCAGTGCCAAAAACCTAGTAAATATATAATCGTTTGTTTGAATACAAATGGTGAGTTCTGTTTGAAATTATCGAAATACTTGCACATGAATTTTGTTTCGCAAATATAGTCGAACCGCACAAATAATTTACAGATTAAATTCCGTTCCAATTTTGAACACATGTGCGCTATGCTATCTATCTATCTACCTTGGTGCATCCCTACCATTTAATTTTTTCTCAAAACATCCCTAAACATTTTTCAAAATAAATACCTGTTGTAAGTGAAGCTAGGAATAACTATCCCTATTACGAAAAAAATAGGAAGGAAACCCACGCTTCATAACAATCTCGGGAGTTTTATTACAGCTTGACTTTGAGGCGAGGCTTTATATAACCGCATTTCTTATGTTGCAACAGTGACATTATTAAGCGTTTTTTTGCCGCTTGTACATTCATCAGAATAGGCAACCCTCGTATTTGTTTCAATATCGTGTTTGGTTCTATACCAGTTCAGTTGTGTCGCCTTTTCAACACGCAAATGCTGCTAATTAGTATAATTTCAAATGAGACTCGTTAGTGAGAAGAGTTTGGTTCAAGTCAAGATCTTAAAGCGGTTTCAACTTTCTTAATGTTATTGAAAACAATGCAGATGAAAAATTATATTGCAAAGGATTGCTTGTATATTATTTGACTGATAAAGCAAGATTTTTTAATTGTAATAGCATTTTCCTGCGAATTCGTCCGCGTCCCTTTTTCTTAGGTGTATTCTTACATTTATTCAATCTTAATTGTTTATTTAATTTTCGTTTTTATTTTTAAGAGTACCTTTTTCTAGACGTAAGGTCTTTTTTTGTATCCCTGACAACGTATATATATAACAATTCATTATGATCGGTTAAGTAGTTAAGGCGTGAGAGCGTAACAAAAAAACAAACTCACTTACTCATTTATAATATTAGTTAGGATGTGCATAATGGTATTGATAATTGAAAAGAGCATCCACGAAATTTGTCGTGTTCTACTCATAGAATCCGTTTTTTTTAACTAGTGCTATAAAACTACTAAAAATAAAGGATAATCTTTGGAACCACACTTGGACCTATTTAAAAAATTCTCTCATTATTTAAAAGGTATAAAATTGTGAATGGTATACTAACTGTTCAATTGTGACCGGACGAAGCCGGGGCCCTTCGCTATATTAAAAAAAAAAATTACAATCATAGCTTTTTATTATTTGAAATTGTCGTTCAATGACAATCCATCTAACCAAGACACTTCACAGAAATTTTTATGAATTTAAAAATATTCATATTCAATAATATCCGATACACTTATCCTATCTGTGTCGGCAGCACAATTGCCAAGTAGCACCAAATTCACTATCAGTCTGCTTGCCACCCTTATAGTGATGTGTTTCCGCTATTTCTTGTGGATTGTTACCCAAAACTCAGAACACCTGCTTAATTGTTGCAGAACAACAATAATTTCGTATGGCAGAGCACGCCACGCCATCTACAACGTAGGATGCAGTTTGTTACTAGGTTCTATAAGTATACAGTAGTATTTGCGAATAATTTTGTGCTTAGTCTTAGCTTAGATAGAAAAAGGAAGAGTATGGGCCTCTTTCACCATCTACAAGTAAAGTGTTGATAAGTTACTTTTAGAAATAATTTTGTTTTATTAAATTATGCACTCGATTATTTTCTTTTTAATGTTTAGGACTTTTACCGTACAAACAAAGGTATATCATCTCCTTCATTCCCGATTACCGGTGACTTTAAATGGCGGTTAGCCTACTTGACACATGGTGAAAGAGGCCCTATGCGTATATAATTTTCTATCTGTTCAAATGAATGAATAGAATTAGTCTTACTTTACCTAATTATTAAGTAATATAAACTAAAACATGGGTATTTGATTTTTTGTCTGTCTACTTACTGTATCTGTTCATGTTTGTTTGTGTTGAGTTTTTTAAGTAGATAACAGGTATTCTTAAAAAATATAATTATTCTGCTTTTTATCTTGTAAACATTTAAGATGTTTAAGTGTTATAAGTCCAAAAAAAAAAAATACAATGTAACCATAAAAATTTTAAATAAAATGATGCCAAGTCATATGAAAAAACAGAGGTTTTTAAATTCATCTTAAAATATGTCAAATTTTGGGCTCGTTGATTATCTTGACCGTTATTCCTTAGTAGAATATTTTCAGCCAATTCAGCCAATTTTTTAAAATATCTGCCACAATCCTTTCTTTAAACAGCCCATTGTAACATATAATAGGTAGAGTATGCTTATTTTATGTCACACTAACAGATGTCCGCGACTTCGTCCTCATTGAAAAATGAAAAATGTCTGACATCTTTATCGCTGTGACGACGGTGGCGCCGCTACAGTGACAGTGGCTTTAATTTTTTTTTAATATTTTTAGACGGTCCTCCGGAAACCTAACATTTTTTTTTTCACTATAAAAAGTATACTATATGTTAATCTAGGTAATAAACTATTTCTGTGTTAAATTTCATCCAAATCCGTTCAGTAGTTTTTACGCGAAAGAGTAACAAACATACATCCATCAATCCTCAAAAACTTCGCATTTATAATATTAAAAAAGAATAAGTGGATTATGCTTATTTTATGTCACATTTTATTTCCTATTTCCCGGAGATTTTTTGTATGAAAAGCTACATTATTGATTGGGACTTTTCGTCCATTAACACACATGAGTCAGCCGTCGGCGTCAGTAAAAACCTTTTTAATTGACTTTGTAATGTAAGGGGCAAACTTATATTTTAAAGGAGGCTTTAATAATTCATGATTGAATTAAAAAAATTATTACATGTATACTTACTGTATCTTAACATTCGTATAAACAAATCGACTAATAATCTTATTATTGTTTAAATGCTAAATAACTTGTCAAGGTTACTTGTCTTATTTTTCGAACGTATACAGTCATAGGCTACACTTTTCACGCAAAGCCACCGGAAAGCCTAGTTGTTTAATGACAGATACACAAACACACACGTCAATATATAACACACCGTTTTTGCGTCGGGCGTCAAGGGTTAAAAATACTTCGAGATGTACCTACATGCGATCAGTATACTTTATAAATAAGTTATCGTAAAATCAACCTCCAAAGCCTCAAGTAATCTCCATCGATATTACTTCAAACAATTTCTAACTTTATCATTAACCAGTTAATAGACTTGTTAACTTCGAGTTAAACAATTATATCGAGTAGTTACTGTGATGTGCTCGTAACTGGATTAACAAGTCAATATTGAACAAATTGTGAAGATTTATGTCTACTAACGAATGTTCTTATTTTCTCGGTAACTGTTTTCTGAATAAAACTTGTTATGTGAGTGTATTTAAAATTTGATAATGAACGGTTGATTAGTTAAGGCGTGAAATGGTAACAAAGAAATACACTTTCGCATTAATAATAGTTTGATTTTAAAATCTAATGAAACCTATAGTGATTAATGTCATAACAATAATTCTTACTTAATGCCTTCTTTAAAAACGGAACTCACGGAAGCTTTGTACAGCCTATGTATGTATTCTAAATGTAATTACCAATATATCCACACTTACGTTAACCCTAAGGTCATTAAGGCCACAGGTTAATATCGGTGTCGTAACGCAAACACCAAACGCGCTTGTTTGGGTATTAATTGAGTTTCGGTTACTGGCTAGTTTATCTCTCAGTTACAATTGTACAAATTGCTTACAGATACAAATTCTTGGTGATTATAACGCGACTACTTTAATCTGGTCAGATCGGTATATTAAAATGTTATGTAAACTTAGTATAACATTTAATAAACAGATCTGAGTTAGCGGATATACAGACAAGCAGACGTGGAATGCGACTTCAATTTATACTATGTAAGAAAGTAACGACTATAAGGCCGTGTATGCACCGCTTTCACTGAGAACAAGATCTGGCCGAGTTCATTTCTTTTAAAATCTTTAAATCCCTAAGGCTTTTCCCTTAGGGGCAAGGTAGATACATACATAGATAAACTATACTAGATACTACTATACTAAATTATTACTACACACTAAATCTAGAATGGTAAATATTGTACAGCTCCCTGGCATCATCAGATAACGGGAAAGCCAGGGCGCTGTTCAGGTCACCTACTTGCAACCTAAATTGGCCACTGAAGGGCCGAGTTCATGATGACGTGAAGGCGATCGTGTGTCCACCGCACTGATATCGGTGGTTCTGTTAGTCCCTTTTTTAACCTTGGAAATCCTCTTGGATACACGGCAGTGTAGGGAACACTGCGGGGTTAGGGTTATGCCGGATTCGTACCGGCTAAAACCCAATGACTTTCTAGCGCGCCGTTGATGGGCAGGGTCTCGGGGACGTTATGACACGACTTTGGAGATTTATCAAGATTGGTCATCATACACAAAACAAAAACCGGACGAACGGCGCGGTGCGACGGCAATAGATGACGGATGACGACACTCGGGTGTCATAGACAAGCGGTCTCTTATGTAGCGCTACTTCGGCGCCGTCATCTCGTTCTCGGTGCGGCTCGGTGACGGCGGAGCGGCGCGGCGTCAGACAAACGGCCTGCCGATCTATAAAAGTGGGCTTGTTATTAATGAGTCGCACTATAACAAATGTTACTGACTCAACGCTAATTTGATTTTGTAATACACGACGCTGTAATTAGTTATTCTGCGCTACATCTACTAAATATGTATATTGCATGTGTTTCAAGTTAACACGATGATTGGAATCATAATGTGTTTGGAATTCCCATTGCAAATTGTCAAATCGCATTTCTTTATTGTCATTTCTTTCTTTATTGCAAATTGTCAAATGCTCATACGCATTCATTGTTAATCCTACTTGCACTGCATTTAGCCATTTTCCACTTTCTTATACTTTCCGTAAAGTGGCGTTGCGACGGTCAGCCTGTCTGTCAACTTTAACATAAAAAGATCCTCCCTGATATAACTAATGCGGAAATTAGTTTTTCTATTACGCTTTCGCAGCTTGACGAGCTCTTCTGTCAAGTGGTTAAAGTCTAGGGTCCTGGATTCGATTCCCAATTTGGGAAATGAACTTTTCATAGGTTGAAGTTTCAATGTTGAAGACACTAGGACTGGGACTAACGTCGCCTATAACACAAGCAACGCCATAGGTAATAAAGTGCGCTGCCAACCTGCCAACACTCATCGAATTACCACCTACATTATTACTAGTAATTCGGATAATTTAATGAGCCCGCGACTATGAAGAAAATATTTAAATAATAATAATAATAATAAATAAAATATTACGAGCAGTAAAGCTGCAGATATGTTTTTAATTAAGCAAATAAAATTAACCGCCGCCAGTAGCTGACGCGGATCACGCGGACCGAACTAACGAAATAATTTTCCACTTTAATTAACATATCGAAATTTTAATTTTGCGATCGACACGACACCAACACCGGTTGATGATACGTGATTTCCGTGTAATTAACCCTGGCGTGGTCGAATGAATGCTCATACACAGACGCACCTATATAGTAATCGAACTGACTATTTAAAACGCTAATTTCGTAACAGGGATGTTATGGAGATTCGTTACTATCGGATCTAATGTGTAACCGTAACCATATCCATACTCCATACTAATATTAAAAATGTGGAAGTAACTCTGTTTGTCTGTTACCTTTTCACGCCTTAAATTTTGCATACACGTTGTCAGGTCAAGAAAGGACCCTGGCGTAGTCGAATGAATGCTCATACACAGACGCACCTATATAGTAATCGAACTGACTATTTAAAACGCTAATTTCGTAACAGGGATGTTATGGAGATTCGTTACTATCGGATCTAATGTGTAACCGTAACCATATCCATACTCCATACTAATATTAAAAATGTGGAAGTAACTCTGTTTGTCTGTTACCTTTTCACGTCTTAAATTTTGCATACACGTTGTCAGGTCAAGAAAGGACCCTGGCGTAGTCGAATGAATGCTCATACACAGACGCACCTATATTATAGTAATCGAACTGACTATTTAAAACGCTAATTTCGTAACAGGGATGTTATGGAGATTCGTTACTATCGGATCTAATGTGTAACCGTAACCATATCCATACTCCATAATAATATTAAAAATGTGAAAGTAACTCTGTCTGTTACCTTTTCACGCCTTAAATTTTGCATACACGTTGTCAGGTCAAGAAAGGACCCTGGCGTAGTCGAATGAATGCTCATACACAGACGCACCTATATAGTAATCGAACTGACTATTTAAAACGCTAATTTCGTAACAGGGATGTTATGGAGATTCGTTACTATCGGATCTAATGTGTAACTGTAACCAAATCCATACTCCATACTAATATTAAAAATGTGAAAGTAACTCTGTTTATCTGTTACCTTTTCACGCCTTAAATTTTGCATACACGTTGTCAGGTCAAGAAAGGACCCTGGCGTAGTCGAATGAATGCTCATACACAGACGCACCTATATAGTAATCGAACTGACTATTTAAAACGCTAATTTCGTAACAAGTGTGTTATGGAGATTCGTTACTATCGGATCTAATGTGTAACTGTAACCAAATCCATACTCCATACTAATATTAAAAATGTGAAAGTAACTCTGTCTGTTACCTTTTCACGCCTTAAATTTTGCATACACGTTGTCAGGTCAAGAAAGGACCCTGGCGTAGTCGAATGAATGCTCATACACAGACGCACCTATATTATAGTAATCGAACTGACTATTTAAAACGCTAATTTCATAACAGGTGTGTTATGGAGATCGTTACTATCGGATCTAATGTGTAAGCGTAACCATATCCATACTCCATACTAATATTAAAAATGTGAAAGTAACTTTGTCTGTTACCTTTTCACGCCTTAAATTTTGCATACACGTTGTCATGTATACAAGAAAGGACGTACTATTTTATTTTATAGCTAAGAAAGGATTTTTGAAAATTTTAACTCCGTGCGAAGACGTATCAAAATCCATTTGGCGAAAAAAAGGAAAAAATATTAGTAAAGATGTCTTTATTTTTCTTTTCCATTTTCCTAATATACAAAGGATACGAGACATTGACGAAGGCAGCTACTTTTTAAAAAAAGAACTAAATTAAGTAATGTTAAAGTTATGCTTACAGTATTTAATGTTAATTAAATACTGTAAGCATATTATAAAATTTAATACCTATATATTAATTGATTTACTACATTCAAATAATAATATATATTTAAAAAAAAATTTAACATTAAGGAAGAAAATAAATACATGTGAATAATAATAATAATTTGACGACACGTTTGGTCTAGTGGCTAGTATCACTAGCTGTTAACCAAACGGTCGCGGGTTCGAATCCCGCTAGGGGCAAATGTTTATGTGTTAACATTTTAACTTTGTACCTGAGTCATGGATGTTTTGTATTTATAATATGTATGTATTTACAAAAAAAAGTAATCAACTGTCTAGTAACTATTTAGTATATCAACTGTCTGGTATACATAATACAAGCATTAGTTGCTTACTGTGGAACTAGATGGTGCTGTGTGGAATGTGTTAAGATATTTATTTATTTATTATTATTATTTATGATTAATATTTCATTGGCCTACAGCAATTCTAATTAATTTGACATTTGATTGATTCATAAAACGTTATCATATTTAACTAAAGAATTATTATTATACAACAGTAACAGTAAAACCTCAGAATGTATATTTTTTATTTATTTATTTAGATTACATATAGCTACAAATTTAAAAAATATATATTATAGATTATACACAAATAGGCCCAAAGAATCATAAAAATTATATTTTTACATTTATTTATTAATTAAAAAAAATATTATACGACCAAAAAACAAAACGAAAAGAATATTCTATAAGTAAAACAGATTTTACTTTTATAAGTAAAATAAAAGTAAAATCTATTAAGTCTTAAGATTAAGTTAGTGTTTAAATAAATGTCATTATCTGACGGCCGGAGTTTAATTTCCAGCATCCTACATTTTTGAGACTATCCCCATGAGTAGAAGGTCATTTATCGGGCGAGTGCTTGATGCTCTGCACCATACGAAATGACCTGGTCCCCTCCACTAAGCAGTATCTACTAACACACACACACACACACACGCACACACACGCACACGCTCAGGCACACGCACGCACGTACGCACGCACGCACACGCACATGCACGCACACACGCACATGCACATGCACACACACGCACATGCACGCATGCTATTACGCATATTTGATTATAAGTATGTATTTGCATATAATGTGCATATATATGTTTATATTATTATAGATAGATACATGTATATATAATGTATCATTTTTTTTTTTATAAATAATTACTAGTATATTCCTTTTTTTGTACTTATAAACTTTAATATGTCTAACCTTGTAATAGGCTATATAAAAATCTAACTCTTTTTATGGATTTTTTAAAATGTTACGTGCTGTAAGGTTGGCTATTAAATAAATAAATAAATAAATACTCTTACTCGCGAATAACCGCAAATCACTTTAAATTTTTTCGGTAATTTGGCTTCTAAACCTAGATAATCTAGATATGATCTCTAGATAGGACTAACAGTTTGTTTACTGTCTTGTACGATTGCTGTGTCCTCACTACCGTTCATACATTTAAAATCGCACGTCAAAAGGTTTTGATTGATTAATTTTGCATGCGGTAGCCATTGTTGAGGGTAATTTTGTTCAATTATTTTCACCATTAATGTGGCTGCGATGAAATAAATTTTCGTTTGTTTTGGATAGCTTTTAATTAGGTTCGTGCGGTTTATATTTGCCCCAATTTGCCTCGACTATGTAACTTAATTAATATACTATTTGAACAAATGTTAAAGCTCATCATCAATACGATAATTAGCTAATCATTACATAAGCTGTGACAGCCCAGTATTACAAACGTTTCCCTGAATCTGATAAGTGTTACAATTGGGTAACTATAGTACAGCCATGGAGACAACGCAAACAATATATTATGTGACACTAGCTGGTGCCCGCGACTTCGTCCACGTTGAACGATGAAAGGTACCCTATGTCGTTTCTAGTGTCTCAGACAACGTGTATGCAAAATTTCATAGTGATCAGTTCAGTAGTTTTTGCATGAAAGAGTTACAAACATCCATACATCCAAAAATACTTTCGCATTTATAATATTTGTATAGATGTAGCTGTAGATACCAGTTTTTTAGCAGATATGTTGCTAATAGGCGACGGTAACCACAAATAAACCGTCCTGTCGACATTTACATTTATCCAGCTACTTAGTCATCACAAGTTAAAAATAACATTAAAATATTAACTAAGAATTTAATTTGAGAATTACTTCGGCACTTTTAGAGATCTTTAATGTAGTTAATTTTGTGGTTAAGCTGTGACGATTTCGACACTATCTAGCATAATATCTGAGTAAAATACTCAATTAACTAACTATTGTCACTGAGTACATATCACTAACACAGCTTTAATACTCGTATATCGCTAAGTGGGCTATCTGGCCGAATATCCGCAGAAGCGTGTAGTGGCTCCGTGTATAATAACCTTTAGATGGGATAAACCGTTGCGTACTACAGTATTACCGCTACAACAATACAATGTGCTGTATTTTGAGGTTACAACATAGTATAGGCATTCATCAGTGATCACCGATCCGATCATATGAACGGCATAATTTTTTGCACTAGTATAATGATTGAAATGATCGAAGAAAATAATATTTTCTCTTTATACTGAACTAGCGAATCGACCGCGGCCTCGCACTGGTGCATTATTTTCTGCAAAATATATGCGCAAACGTTCCTCGTTTATCAATCTTTCCATCAGTATAAACCGTATCAAAATCCGTTAAATGATTTAAAAAAGTAAGCTAAGAAACAGATAAAGGTGGACAGCCACTATTTTACAATAATTAATAACGTACGAATGCAATAATTATGTTTTATTATGGATATAACTCTTCCGTGAAAAATTACCTAACTGATGGGTAAAATATCTATTTGGTCAGCAAATTTTTAAAGTGAAACTTATTCTGTCGCCTAAAATTTTTTCGTTCATCTATCGCATGTCGCATTACAGCCGGCCGCGGAGTGGGGGTGAAGTGAAAGGCACTCGGCAGAGCAGCCAAGGCCAATATGGCGGCTCATGACTCGCATCAGCTGACCGTGTAAAAAAAATGTTTTTTTTTGGACTGACCTTGCCGACCAAATAGGTTCCTTAGCTGATCAATCATTTATTGATTAGGTTATTATTATTTTTTTCTATATAGTAAATTATTTTATTTATTTGGTAGCACATTAAATAAGCGTATAGCGTGTAGTGCTGTCGAACCGTAGAGCGGCATGTTCGCCGCCCGCGCTTTCAATTTGCATTAAGGGTTTATCAGTTTTAATGTGATCACTAAAAGTTGGTGCCGCATCGACCGCTGGATTTCATTTAAGTTTTATTTCAACACCCTCAAGTGTTTCCACTTGGAATTTTTAACAGACGAAATATTTTGATGCCTTCTCTTAAAACTTTATTTTGTTTCTTTATTTTTTTGGTTTTATCTTAGTATAATATAAATATAATGTTCATTGGGAGAATATTTTGAGACAGAGGAAGAGAGAAGTTTTGTGTTTATGAATAAGCTCAGAAATAACTGGATTGATTTTTTAAATTCTTTCACCTATACAATTCTACACAATCAGAGAGTAACATCTTACTTATTAATATTATAAATGCGAAAGTATGTTTTCATGTATGGATATATGTAACTCTTTCACGCAAAAACTACTGAACCGATCACCATGAAATTTTGCATACACGTTGTCTGGTACACCAGAAAGGACATAGGGTACCTTTCATCCAGAAAAAAGACTATTCCCGAGGGATAAATAAAAAAATATAAAACTAACGCCTGGCCAAAGTGTTATAGCAACACGAGGTCAAGCGTTATATTGCTTTTTCGTTTTTTTAAATTATCAACGCGTACGAATTCGCGAGCACCAGCTAGAAGGCTATAATTTATAATTGCGCGAGAAAAGTCGCGTGCAAAAGCTATTTAGTTATCAATAAAGTTATTCTAGGACTTGTGGTCAAACTCTAAATGTTGTCTTGTCTTATATGTGTACCTTACAAGAAAGGAGACCCAAAAGACATCGGAAACTATAGACCGATAAGTCTATTACCAAGTATATACAAGCTATTTTCCGCCATTATCAATGCCAGAATCAGTCCTATAATAGAAGCCAGACAACCAGTGGAACAGGCAGGTTTCAGGAAAGGGTTCTCTACAATGGATCATATTCATACCCTTGAGCTTATTATAGAGAAATATCAGGAACAACAGAGACCACTGTACTTAGCTTTTATTGACTACCAGAAAGCTTTTGACACGGTAACTCACGAAAGCATATGGGAAAGCTTGAAAGAACAAGGAGTCAATGAAGTGTATATAGAAGCTATCAAAAGCATATACAGAAATAATAAGGGAAGAATAAAGCTAGAAACCTTAGGTCCAAGTTTCCCCATAAAAAGGGGAGTGAGGCAGGGCGACCCTCTGTCACCAAAAATTTTTATAGCCATTTTAGAAGTCATTATCAACAAGTTGAACTGGAGGAAAATGGGAATCTACATAAATGGTGCTTTCCTAAGTCATCTACGATTTGCAGATGATATAGTGATTTTATCGGAAACAAGCACACAGCTGCAGGTCATGGTTGAATCCTTACAAATAACAAGCACACAAGTAGGACTAGAAATAAATCTCACGAAGACCATGGTAATGACAAACAATCGCAAAATACCAATAAAAGTAAATGAAAACACACTAGATTACACGGATAAATATATATACTTGGGTAAAACTCTCAGTTTTGACAAATGTAACAATGATACAGAAATAGATAGAAGGGTACAAAAAACGTGGAATAAATACTGGAGTCTAAAAGAAGTATTTAAGAGCAACTTATCAATAAGTATGAAAACTAAGATCATGAACTCTAGCCTCTTACCGTGTTTGACATACGGATGCCAGACCTGGAAATTTACAGCCAAAGCCAAACATAAAATCACAACCTGCCAGCGGGGAATGGAACGAAGCATGCTCAAAGTAAAAAAAGTTGAAAAAATTAGACACACAAGAATAAGATCTATAACAAAATGCATAAATGCCTTGACCTACGCACAAAATCTAAAGTGGAAATGGGCAGGCCACGTAGCGAGGCTCACGGATCAGCGATGGACAATAAAAGTAACTTTTTGGAAGGGTCCACAAGGAAAAAGAAATAGAGGCAGACCACTAACACGTTGGGAAGACGAGATCACAAGAACGGCCGGCTCAAACTGGAGCCAGATAGCAAAAAATAGAGACATATGGGCATCTTTGGAGGAGGCCTTTACTCAATCCGAGGTCCTTACAGAGAATAAGAACTAATAATAAACAAATAAATTAATATAGCATGTAAATCATTATAAACTAACCTAAAAATTGTTTTGTAAGGAATAAAGGGCTTTTTTATTTATTTATATGTGTACCTACTAATGAATAAATAGATTGGTTGCTTGTAAAGCTTATTAAAGCTCAGAATTTTGCAAAAGGTATAATAAAAATCTAACCAAACTTTGGTAACAATCTGCACTGACGAATTCAGTTATTCAGATCGATTATAAGGCAGAATTATTTAAAAAAAATATTATCTAATCTCGACTTAAAATGGTTCTATACTTACAAACACCTTTCAGAGCACAATGTTGTGTTGTTGGTATTTTTGCTCTTTGTTATATTGTGTGGACGAATATAAAACGTTTACATCGATCTAAATTTGACTGGAAAGTATCAAAAATTTTCATATTTTCTTTTACAATCTACAGTTTTCAAAGTTTTGTTTCAACTTTTACAAAATGCAATTTTTTTCCAAAATAAAGTGCAAATTATTAATTTCTATTCCCATACTGTAATATAAAAATTACATAAGAAGTAATTTTTGAACTTGTAACGTTGTAAATTCTCTGTGTTTAGGACACGACAAAAAAAAAACTGTTTTTAAATTTTGACTATTTGAAATCATAAAACTTTATACAATATTTAATTTTGTCGTATCTATTTTTTTAAGTATTTAATACACTTTTGTATATCACAATGTTCGCTAAGAAGAAAACGTATAAAATGGCCCTATACCCTATATTAATATTTCTTGTCGCATCTAGAATATTTTAACTCGGCTCGATTCTTTGCAACGTCGTGTTTTATTGGTAGATATACATTTTATATTGTATATATGCACGAGATATTTCCATGTTATTGTGTTCTTAAATCCTCTTACGATCGTTCCACGTATTTCATAAATGTACAGTAACACGGGCGATGAACTAAAATAATGAACTTTTCAACCATATAGGATTAAAATTGTCCTAGAAATCTATAATTATGAATTTGTTTGTCCTGACTGACCATAAATCAGCGCTCAGCCAAAACTCTTAGTAGTTTTGGCTAGAAGTTCTAGATTGTTTATTGCATTACCATAATATGTCTCATTCAAAACAAGTTAAAAGTCAAATTGAAATGTAATGAAGTCTTGAAGAACAAAATAAATAAATGAAATATTACTTATGTAGTTTTATGTTTGTTAACTGTACGTACGTACTTTAAAGTTTTTAAGTTTTTGGGACAAATCAGGAATTGAATATTGTCATGGGACGTTATTTCATAACGTAAGCATCCGCTAAGAAAGGATTTTTGAAAATTCAAATTTTTGCGTGTTGTTTAAATCAGTTGTTTAAAAATAACCGTCTGTTGGTGAACTCGAGCCTAAGCGGATGAAACCATCCCAATAGGTATCAAGTATCAAATCAAACCTTGATACTTTGGATCACTCAATTTACTATTTAAGGGACTTACAACCCCTTACAAAGATTATTCAAATATTTATTTATTTATTTATATTAGGGAAACATACAATATCTCGCTACACATTATAAATATACACACAACTATTAGACTATTATGACTAGATTATTTTTATCATTTTACAGACAAATTACTGTTCATATTTTTACACAAATATTTGTTTACCGAGTGTAAGATTTTATCGTTTTTAAATGATAAAAATCTGAATCGTAAAAACATTTACAATATGAATTTTTTTTATTGAAAGTTCAAAGAGCTGTACAATAAAATGAAATATCTTCGTACGGCGGCGCGGCTATTTTTACAATAAAGGTTTGAAATGTACTAAAAATAAAAAAAAAAGGTTACACCGCGCGAATCTCACATCTGTTGCCAGAAATAAAATAAAACATATATATATATTTGAATTTTGGATTGTGGGAACATAGACGTATACTGTATATATTTCTTATGTTTTTTTCATACTTAAATATATAACCTATCAACATGCTATAAACCTTTTAGGATCCCTAGACGCCTCGTTGCTTATGACACGTCTCTTGCAAAGGACATCACAAGGTAAGCTACAGAACATGGCTACCGTCGCCTATAACAGGTTTAAGGCTAAGTGATTGTGAAGTGATAATAAACCACATTAGAATACATATCAAATCTTTTCAAAGTTCGAGTGAATAGGCTATCATAGGCTCCATCATAGGCTTCATATTCGCTACACCGCTGGATGCTGGCCACGAGCAAACCCATCTTTAATTAAAAAAAAAAAAAAACTTATATACTAGTCTTCTAAAAAAAAAAAACTGATTGCATCCATGGCTTACGAGGCACAAACGTCTGCCTTATTATCTAACAGCAGACGACTTGCGACCAACTTGCGACTGGCGAAAACTTTCTATCAATTTGTTCAATATTACACTAAATATATAATATGTATATATACTATTATTATGCTATTATTCTTTTGTTATTTTGTTTTTTCTTTATTAGTTTTATTTTGTAAAAAAAAAAAAACAGAAAATGTCTTCAAAAGAACATAAAAGTGTTCGTTTTTAATGCATGCTAAGTTAGCCTATAAGTGGAGTATACAATATTATAAAAAAATATTATTTAAATGTGAATAAGTGTATGGATTGCTATATACTGTGTTGGCGTCCCTTATAAAATAAATCGTGTTTTTAATATCACGTAACTCATAACAAAGGTGTCGTTTGCGATAAGGCCTCTTAGGGACAATAACTAAAATTAAAGTGCATCATTTCTGTATGGCAGCACATGCGATCGCAAGTCGTCTGCTGTCGTCTGCTTTTAGATAATAAGGCAGCGGCTGCCCTGCGATCGCGGCGCATTCGTGATTACTAGTAGGGTTGTAAACTATTTAGCTCACATTTAGCCGCAGCTAAATATATCGTCAACAAAAAAACGGCTAATGGCTAACAACTCTATCAGCTAACATGACAACTTTGACAACTACTATAGATAGTTGGTTTGGTTAATTACGGTTGTAGATAATACCTCAACTGTGACAGTAGATTAGATATTTAGCTGTCAGCTGAATTAGTTATCTATGGTTAATATAGTGGATTAGATATTTACGTAGCCTATACACTATACTATCATACAATATGAATTTTGCTTTATTTAACTGATAAACGAATACTTAGGACGATTTTTGACGTTATGCAAATGAAAATAAGCAAATTTTTTTCATAGTTTTTAATTACATAGGTACATAGAGTACCTACATACATATTTTTATAAATGTTATAATTTCATTTTTATAACCTTTTATAACTATTGAACTTTTATAACGTTTATAATTTGAAAAATTAATTTTATCACTTATAGAATGTTTTCTTCTTTTTCTTTTTCTTTTTCTTCTTATTTTTTTTTTAATTAATAAATAAATGTAAAAATATAATTTTTATGATTACTTGTATATAATATATAATATATATTTTTTAAATTTATGTAATCTAAATATAAATTAATTAACTTAAAAAAAAAACATTTTTTCCGCCAATTGCTCATGTCTCAGCCCAATAATGTTATCCCCACGCAAAGGCGATAAATTATCTTCTCTCGCCCATTACACACCGCTGTACCGCACTGAACATCGCATCTCGATAATTTATACCGACTTTATAAAGCTAATATGCTCAGGGTATACTGATAATAATGTTGGGTACTTATTTTAAAAAGAGGCTAAGGGCCATGGCCTTTGAATACTTCCTAGTTTATATTACTACTAGCTGGTGCGCGCGACTTCGTCCGCGTTGAACGATGAAAGGTACCCTATGTCCTTTCTGGTGTCTCAGACAACGTGTATGCAAAATTTCATGATGATCGGTTCAGTAGTTTTTGCGTGAAAGAGTTACAAACATCCAAATATACTTTCGCATTTATAATATTATTATAGATTAGTATAGATATTATTTATCCTTAATTCCGTGTTATTACTATATATTTTTTCGTAAAATATTAATCTAGAACGGATTAGAACCGCAATCTTCCCAAAATCTATAATGATTGATAGATGACTATGTTCTATAATATCAGGATCAGAGATAATAGGATAGGGAAGTGTTTTTTGGTATTCACCGAAAAACCCTTCACCGAAAAACCCTTCACCGAAAAACTTCAACACAGGTGCTATTATTTTACATTGGTCTTCTGTAAAGGTATTTATTGAAGCACAACGGGTCGTCCAGTCCAATTATGACTTGGGACCACTTCTTAAAAAGATGGTCAATGAAGTTATTGACTTTTTTTATTATAGAACATGCAAAAAAGTCAACATTCTCTCATATCTAACCTTTTACGTCCTTCATTACTGCAAATGCCTCCTGAAATATGTGGGTAACAGCAAAAAATTCAAGCATACCATTAGGCAAATTAGGCTTCTGCCACATTGTTCGGGTGGCGATAAAACTTCAACCAAGATTACGTCGTGCCGTGCCCTTAACATGCCATTTTTCATTTTATATAGTCTTACAGATTAGTTGCGTACTCTTGACTGTTTTACAAATATTTTTTAAAGAAACGCAAAATTAACACAAGCCTTGCAAGTACAAAGTCACTCATATTGTTAGCAGCATTAATCTGACTCCCAGGTGCCTTCTAGTTGATAACTTGAAGTCTGCATATAATCTTCAGATCAAAGTTATTTTAATATAGAATTTCCTTACAATATAAAATCACTAATTATACCTTGAAGTTTATAAAACAAAATCCAAACAGATACAGCAAAATATATATATAAAATTACAAGATCAATTAGTTAGACATGTATCCAAAACTTTACACTGACTATAACGTTTCAGAACAGGGACATCTCTAAAAAGGTTTTTTAAGAGGAGTTCTCTTTGATCCGCGTCGGTGTTTTGAGGCAATCTTAACCTTGGGGTTAAGACAACACTTCGAGTTTTGAAACAGAAGCTTAGTCGACACACGTTAACTTTAGAGTGTCTGGCTCGAATTAATATAAACACCTTGATCTATTTTCCTTAAGAAAATACCTTTAGACGAATTATTGTTTTTATAAATACTGAATTTAATTCTTAATTCTTTAATGACGGATTTTTTTTTGTAAATAGTAAATTGTAAATAATAATAATAATAATTTTAGTAAATAAAATAAATTTGTTTTATAAAACTTTCATATAATGCTTTTAAAAATAATCTCAAAAGTGTAAGGCAATCCTGATCATAGGCAATGGTCATTAAGTCAAGGAAAGTAGGTAGTAAAATACATATGCTGTTAGGTTTGCTTTTGAATAAATAAATATCTGGACCCACCATTACATGGGAAAATTTTTAATAATTATTTTATACTAGCTGTTCCGCACCCGGCTTCACTTGGGGTGCAATTTTTTTTCGTATAAACCTTCCCTCATCCCTCTATCCATTGATGAAAACTGCATGAAAATCGGTGCAATAGTTTTTGAGTTTATCGCGAACAGACAGACAGACGCGGCGGAGGACTTTGTTTCATCATATGTAAGGATATTATGCGAAAATTAATGCAAAAATCTATAATATATGTCTTGTAGATTCCCTTGTAATTCTACGTTACAGGCAAAATCTACTAAATCATGGCCGCTTCAAAAGTTACTCCGACAGCGCCCTATTCATATTCACTAATATAGTATGTAAATCCGAGTCGAAATGCAGCTGACCCGTCTACACAAATTCTATTAGCATTGACATTGAATATAAGACTCGACGCCTCTACAAATCATCATAGATTAACCAATATAGACGCAGACGCGACATTATTGTAATGTTTGTGAACCATTAAATACCTAATTTAAAATACTTTAAACCCTTACATGCCTAATTGAATGACTTCTTTAATTGTTTTGTTATAAGGGGCGGAGTAAAATAAATAAATTATTTGTTAAAATTCTTGTAGTCGCAAAGTATTTTAATAATACCTTCTTCTAAGAAAAAAAACGGGCTGACTGCTGATACATTGCCCGAAACTTCGTACGTGCTGTGGTTCATTTTTAAAAAATCCTTCAGGAACTTAATATTTTTCCAGTATAAAAAGTCGTATATGTTAATCCAGGTAATAAACTATCTGTGTGCCAAATTTAATCCAAATCCTCGGTAATATAAGTAACATCTGTTATTAAATTAACATACTCGATATTGTATACTGCTAGTTTTGATTTAGACCTAAAAAGGTTAGGATTATGAACTCCTTTTCTGTAACTCCACTGTACGTTTTAAATTCCCTAAAAAAAATTTCTTTCATATTGATAAGTAAACAACACAGCCACCTTTCTGCTGTCTATTCTATTACTTAACATAATCTATGGAATATTCGTCTAGCTATCATCTCGGCTTATTTGAATTTGTAAATGAGTAACATGCTAGGGGACGAAGGTTTAATGCATCCAAACGAAATTATTGTCGATATGCAAGCCCTTATTATTAAAATATTATCTAAAATTTAGATACATTTCACAATAATAACAAGAGTACAAGTGCTATTTCTGTAAAGTAGTTCTATATAAAGTATAATTTATATAAATTATATAAATATTCTTCCATATTCTCCCTCTACATGTTTGAAGGGTACGTTTTATATCCGTCCTTTTCGCACTAACTACGACATGCACGTGTTATAACAAAACATTAAAGGAACGTTCAGGAAGAGCTTGGAAAATTTGCTATTACGTTTTATTCGTAACACTTTACACTATTGATGCTACGAGTATTATTGTATTCTTTTTGAAGTTTCGATTTGCACCACCACTTGTAAATAATTGTATTAATCTATCTATGATAATATAAGTCTTATTGTTTTTATTTTCTGTAAGATAAGTTGATAAATAAATAAATAAATGTGCAGTTATTTCATGAAACAAAAATATTATAAAAATACTAGCTGTTGCCAGCGACTTCGTCTGCGTTGAAAAATAAAAAATATATAACACTTGATAGTTATACGCTTGACATTTCGAGTGAATATACATATACAGCGAATCGAATATTCGCTGTATATGTATATCTCAAAATAATCAAAATTCTATATTACCAACAACAGTCGTAAAGTAACGGAAGTAACAGGTCATTCGATCGAATGATCCCTAATTCTCTCCGCTAGATCACGATCCCTTCTGGTTACATTTACCGTTAGACAGATAACACGGGCGTTTCTAGGTCTGCCTTACAGGCAATATGATTATCTCAAGTAGCGGGAACAGGAGTTCCATTCGTGGGGAAACTAGCCGCACTGAGAAAATTCTTCGTTGTAATATTCGCGGTGAATTTCAAAGTGTAATCTTATTTTAAATGTATTTATTGAAACTTAACAGGAGTTGGCCGCGATGTTGTATAGCTTAAACAAATATTTCAAAGGCGTAGGTCTGAAAATTCAAGATTCAGCGTAGACAAGATTGAAGTTATGCATGATTTCTTTGTAACCCATCGAAATATCAATAATAGAATATATTCGCCTCTCTCTCCTTGGTCAAATCATCTTGTTATGGTGTCACTTCTCAAAGAAGGTTGACGACCATCATGGCTATCTTGCAAGCTGCTACACTAGAGGGAGTATAGGACTGAAGGAATAGTGGTCATACATAATCATAACCATACAGCTGAGTAAGATCAATTTCGATAACAATAAGTAATACCTACTGGGCTAGATAACATTAGGAAACCAGTGACCGGTTTTTTCATCGTAAATCAATGCCTTAAGGCTTTAATTATCAGTACTGAAATGTATCATATAAAAGTTGTTAGTTATAAAGAGAGCAAAGCTTGGCATTTTTCAGATTCATAACTTTGCACTTTGCAGAACCAAAGTAGTTCGTCATAGCCAAAAGAGTACCCAGTGAACTGAATTGTACATATTCCTATGTAGGATTTGGGTTAGACGAGTTTTGGAGTGGAGTCAAATGACTTGCAGTTCTAAATTGCTAGTATATTTTATGAATTGTTAATGTTGCTAAGTTTCTGCCAAACCTTTTATAATCTATTTTGTTAGATTTATATTTTTATTGTTTTTAAATTGAACTTGAAAAGTAGGAACACTAATTTCTCTTGTTTTTTTTTTTGTTAAATAAAATCCATTATCTTCACTTTAATTAAAATAACAAGAACATCCACAAAAATGTTGAATTTTTCAAATTGCTTCGTTTTTGTTTCGTTTTTCCGAGTACTTTTAATTGAGTGTGCTGAGTTCGTAGCTTAAAACCTTGGGACGTCATTTGGGGGCCATCGTGTACACATATTTTTATTGTAGGACTCGTATTGTGGCTATAAATTTGCGTTTTCACGTTGTATCTAAATTGTATCGATGCCAGGTAGTGGATTTGTACAACATTACAACCATAACAATTCAAAAGATATCAGCAATTTCCATCCCATAAAGTACCATATTCAGATCACAAATCAATAATCACGAACGGCCGAGCAATGAAATTTAATATCAGTACAAAGTCGGAGGCATTTCAAAGTTGTTACGGAAACTGGTACTATTGTGATAGAGATGAATTCGCGATGCTAAGCACCAGGAACGTAGTTCATGTCATGAGATACAGGCGGACTTCGATTATGTGTTCGAACATAATTATAATGCCAAATTTGTCTGAGATTTGAACTAGCCTGCAGAATCTTCTGTTTTTTAGCAATACTAGTTTCTAGGCTATGACAGTTAAGTATCATAATATTTAGAGTCATAAAACTAATTGTGTGTATCAGTAGGTGTATGTAAGGTCCATCTTAATTTAGTGTAGTCGCAGATAAATAAAAGATTTTAGCAACAAAAGTGTTTATTTCCGACAATTTAATAACTGACCCCGTCTCAATCTGGGATGCACTTTGAAACAAATTTGTAGCTTAAAGACTATTAAGGATTTTGATCATTTGTACATCGTCTATGGAAGCAGCAATAACCTGAGTCTGGGGGTCTACTCTGAACGTCAATCGGCTAAATGTTCGGGCATTTCGTACTCTCAAATCATTCGTTAGAGGTTCAATCCGACGGTCTGTCCGACCAAAGTTAGATTGACGTTTTGTATACGATTTACAAAAAAGAAAGATCTCAGAGTACGAAATATTCAAATGTTCAGCCAACCCGAATATTTAGCCGAAACATCGGCCAATTGACGTTCAGAGTAGAGCCCCTGATTGGAGTTCTCTTCATTATGTCAAAATAGTTTGTAAAAGCATATTTTGTATGGTACAAATATTTCATTATCATCATAATTGGTTAGTTGTCTGCCTCCATTAGTTTCTCTTTGTATTTTGATAAGTTATCGAATAGTCGCACGTTTAGTATGACATCTGCTCACCCAACAAAACCGACCTTTCCTTCCAGATTAAAGAATTCAAATATTTTGTTTATCTAGATAAATTAGGCATGAGATGTGACAGTAAACATCACAACAATCTCTTACATCTTGAACCACAACAAACAACGAACACGAACACAAATATTGGCGTGATCTAGTGGAACCCACGTCGGCGCCGGCAGCTCAATAAAACACGGAACCTGAATTGTTTTGAGTTATATTCGGAAGGATTTTAAATAAAACGTTTGTTAATGCTTATGTTATTTTCATTTTGATTTTCTGATTTACATTTATCGAATATTAGTTTCGTATTAAAACCACGGAACTATTGTTTCGACTCGTGAAAGAGAAGAAGAGATTTAAAACTGATTTTTTAAAAGTGTCAAAAAGTCTTATTCTCATCCCATCATATGGAGCAAATAGATTTTTTAAATTTGTTTTTGCGATATCTCACCGTATAATAATTAAATCATATATTTTCTTTTTCGCGCGGTAACCAGCTCGTATTTTACTCGTATAATTACATCCAAGTCGAATCTAATCTTAAAAAAAAGAGTAAAGTGTTTACTTGGGGTAGGACCCCAATTGACCCCAATTGGTCAAATTCGTAACAATTTTTTTTTTTTTCGGGTATAAATGTAAGTATATTTAAACTAAAAAGCTTTGGCATACCGTTGTGATCTAGTCGTGGTATTATCTAAACAACGAAACGAAGGTTGCGCGGGCGCCAGTGTCAGTGACATCGTCTAAAGAATTCGTCTTTAGTAGCCTAGAAATAGCGGCGAGCGTAGCGTTATAATTTTACTTACATATCTTCTCTTTAAAATCCTAATATTATACTTCAATATATAAAATAAATATTATTATAATGCAACATGGTTAATACACGCGAAAGGCAGCAAATTTTAAAAACTGTGTTTTTTAGTTAGAACTACTTCTGACTGTCAGAAGACTACTGACTTTTCAACTTTATATTTTCCAAAATATGTCTTAAATCGACGATCTTTAAGGCCTGTAATCATTTACAGGCCTGGCACAAACTCAATGGGATTTCATTTAAGTATGTATTCTCCAAAATTAATGTATGTATTTTATTTATTTATTTATCTTTATATGTATTCGTAAGTATCATGTGTATGCATATAAATGTTTCCTTTTCCTATTTCTAATTGAATGCAAATTAGTTTAGTTTTATGATTGACTTGTATATTTTGCACACCAAATGTGGTACCTACATGTTGGGACGCTATTATATTATATGTAAGATCTACTTTAAGTACACCCATGTACAGGCAAATAAGTGATTTTATTTGATTTGAAAATGATTGAAAAAATGTTCCCATCACTGTGTCCACACCTTCGCCCCGAGCAGACGTCCCTCCGAGCGAGTTTCCAAACCGGTCAGACTGCATACAAACAACAATACAATATACAGTATTACGTATTTTGTTAATGTGTGCGTCACTTAAAGTATTAACAATTTTAATGTGAAAGTATTTTAAATGTAACAGAGATTTATTTGTTGAATATTTTAAGTTCATGGATTATCTTTTACCACTTCACTCCTCGGCTTATACCACTTCACTGTATAGTCTGTTTACAATTTACTATTGGGATTTTAAAGCAATTGTAAATATATATTTTTATTTATTGATGGAGATTTTTAATTTATTTTAAATTCAATTATATACTAAATAAAATTACTAAAAAAAAAAATTTTGTATTGTCGTTTTTTTTGCTAGTTAATGTTATCCAATTATAAATTAATCTTTACTTTAAATAGAAGTTAAATTTACACAAACATTCTAATATTTACAAAATGATTTGTATATGTAAAAAATGATTAGTTGAATTTAATATTTATTTAAGAATTAATGTATATGCATGCTGTGGTACTTAGCCTGTAAATTAGAACTGTGTAATGCAATTTTTTTTTGAATTTTATATGATCTGTACACTATTACGTTGGCTATCCATAATATAAATAAATTAAAAAAAATAAATTGATAATTATAGTGTTATTTTCCTAATTAAGATTCCATGAAATTAGGAAAATCAAATTAAATATAGGAAATTAGATAATTAAGATGAATTTTAATTAAGATTCCATGAAATATTAATTCAAGACTAACGATTTAAATAATTAATGTGCAACAGAAGACGCCCTCTACGATTAGCCCATTGTATATCTTAATTTAATTGAAAACGCTCATTTCATAATTGACTTTTCACCCTTCAAAATCCTCCCTCAGGATCCTCGAGTGATAGATAATGCGAGTGGGGACTTCCAACTCGTTAATGGCATCCCAAAGTCCCAAGACATCAATTGGGATCAAGTTTAAACTGAAGCGGTTCTATGCAGTTCTAATGTAGACAGAAGACGATTTGGAAATGCAATTTAAGAGAGTTAAACGCATTTGCACTGGTTAACAGTTCTAGTTATCTCGTTCATAGAATTGTATGTTGTAAAATTATTTTATCCACCTTTGGCGATAGTGTTTCGTTTTAAATTGAAATTTTTAGTTTTCTTAAAATAATTTTTTTTAACTTTAGTTACACACTTTACAGGTTCAAAAGTATAGGTACTAAGTTTTTTTTTAAATTAGATATGGGTTTGCTCCAGCTGTGTAGCGAATATGAGGCTTTTTTTGTAACGTTGTGAAATCCTCTTGGATACCCGGCAGTGTAGGGGACACTACCGGCTGATGGACGGGGTCGCTTGGACGTTATGACACGACTTTGGTGCCCCGCCACGGCTATCCAGCGAGGGGAGCCTGTGCTCCCTGTCAGAAGCTCTGCGTACCCGAAAGTGAAGGTACGCCGGCCATTTCGGGGACCTTACGACGGGCGGTAGTCTTCCCCAAGACCACCGCCCGGCTGCCTTATTATCTAACAGCAGACGACAGCAGACGACTTGCGATCGCGTTTGCAGTCATACAGAAATGATGCACTTTAATTTTAGTTATTGTCCGTAAGAGGCCTTATCGCTAACCACACCTATTTTGTGAGTTACGTGATACCAAAAAAACACGATTTAGTGTGATAAAGCACAAATTGATAGAAAGTTTTCGCCTGTCGCAAGTTGGTCGCAAGTCGTCTGCTGTTAGATAATAAGGCAGCGGGTCCCGGTCAGGGTGGAAGGCGGCGGATAAAGGCCAGCCGCCTGCGCCCGAGCCTTCTCCGGCGGATTGGCTCGGAGAGGGGATACTCTTCCTGCTGCCTTTCCACCGCTTCCTTGCGCGACATAACGTGCTCACAGAACGTGAGCATCGCCTGCCACGCAAGGTCACTTCGCCAAAGCGAAAATTAGGCCTACGAGTATGATGGAGCGAGCTCACCCAAAACATTCCTATTCACTCCAACTTTGAAAAGATTTGGGTTATATGAAAGTATTTGCCTGGGACATGGTTCATTAGTGTGCCAAGAGTTAGTAATTTATTGTAATACTAGCTGTTGCGCGCGACTTCGTCCGCGTAACTTTATAAAATAATATAGCCTATGTTACTCGCTGATAATATAGCTTTATACAGGTGAGAGAATTTTTAAAATATTTACTAGTTTATTCATTACAAACATACAAATGTTCTCTCTTTATAATATTAGTATAGATATGAGATTTTATTATAACTAGTGTTCGCACCCACTGGTCTTTTATTTTTATTTAATTCCTTTTTTTTTTAATTTATAAAACTAAAGCTCGTCATTTGTTATTTAATAAAAAATCGGATCACAAACAAAATACATATTTATACTTTATTTTTAGTATTATTTTACCCCGTATTATTTATTCAATTAAACTCAAGTCTAATACAAACTCAGGTTAAAACTCAAAATCAAACTCAGTACAAACTAAAACCGATGTAAATTGGAATTACTTACTACGAACTATTAAATATCTTCACACATTCCACACAGCACCATCTAGGTTAACATTAAGCAACTATAGGCTTGTATTATAAATACCAGACAGTTGATATACTATATAGATTACTTTTTTTTGTAAATACATACATATTATAAATAAAAAACATCCATGACTCAGGTACAAAGGTAAAATGTTAACACATAAACATTTGCCCCTATCGGGATTCGAACTCGCGACCGTTTGGTTAATGGTTAAGGTGGGTTACTAGCCACTAGATCAAACGTCATTATTTCCCGTCGTCATTTTGTCCCCGCTGAGTCTAGATATAGTGTTTGTTGAATTTTAGGATTAACATTACGCTTTATATATAGGTGTTGGAAGGTAATAAATTTTGTTGAGTTCACCGCGTTGTGTATTCCCTTGTTAGTGCTTTGGTTAACTACTAACAATCTGTCTGTCTCCACTTATTTACACACTAAAAGGTATATCTACTTTTTTGTCGTTTGATGCTTACTAATATTAACATTTCTCAAATATTAATGTTGTCTATGTTATATTTGTCTTAATTTTCCCGAGATCGCCGGCGGCGTACCTCCATATCCACTTTCGGTTACGCCGATGTTCTGACAGGGAGCGTATCCGTCCCCGCGCTAAAGTGGCGGGGCACCGAAGTCGTGTCATAACGTCCCCGCGACCCCGCCCATCAACGGCCGCGCTAGAAAGTTGTTCGGGTTTTAGCCGGTACGAATCTGGCGTAACCCCGCAGTGTCCCCTACACTGCCCCGCAGTGTCCCCCTACCTACACTATCCAAGAGAATTTCCCAACGTTTAAAAAGAAAGGGCGCACTGATTTCCGTAATCATAAACTGTGCAGCCCATTTGACGATATAAAGAACCTCCTTAAAGAAGACCTCTGTGTAATAAATTGTGCTTTTAAAGTTTCTAATGTGATCTAAATTTAAAAAAAAATGCAGTTGATACACTCTTAAAAAATTCGCCGAGTACCGTGCATGGTGGTGAGCCTTGGGAAAGGCTTTTATCTGTGGAGAGACACAGGCTGATGACACAGTTCAATTACAGTTTTCAAGATAGAATTACCTATATGAGAATCTATAATTAAGTACGTAACTTTCTCAATATTATATACATATTAATATAAAGATGATATTGCGGATGTCTGTCTTATTGCATTATTTTTCTCTTGAAAGTTTGGTGAACTCTGACGCGTGACCGTTCATCCCCTAAACACGCCATCTCAATAATAAGCGGTGTACTCGGTAGGCTTCTCGTGTCACAAGTTGCGAACTGAATTATCGAGGAAACTTCTGGAGAGCTGTTACGCGAACGTGGCCCGCAGTATACAACAAGTATAATTAAGAGTATGTATTTCTATTTCAAAAAATACTACAACGAATATCTTCTTCCAGGTCACCAGTTTTGTATCGACTGTATCGACTGTAATTGGAATTAAGTATTTCAGTGCTCTATCTGTCTATATCTAATAATATTACATTATAAATGAAAAAAAATGTCAGGATGGATGGATGAACGTTTGTTACTCATTTACGCAAAAACGACAGAACGGATTTGAAGGAAATTTGGCACACAGATAGTTTATTACCTGGATTTATATAAAGAATACTTTTAATCCTAGAAAAATATTAGGTTCCCGAGGGATCGTCTAAAAATGGAAAAAAAAATGTGCGCCACTGTAGCTGTGGAGGCGTCATCGTCATCACAGCGATAATAATATCAGGCGCTATATTACTCATATATTTTCTTTTCCAATGCGATGCTATTCCGCACACGACCGCTGCGTAGGGAGCCGACCGTGCTAGTGAGCCGCACGGCACTTTATTTCATTTCAATTAAATTTTTAAAATAAAAGAACACTTATTGTAGCATAACTATACCTAATAGTTAGACATATGCTGTCACGACAGTTTTTGTAGATAAGGAAGTGTTCTGCAAAGTCGTAGTATATTATTTTGTTGTATCATCAATAGTTTTATCAGCGCACGCGATGTAAGGAATATTTTAGGTCATTTTTTACACCTTAGATTACATTATTGAAGTTTTAGTAAGGATCCCTATTTTTGTGAAAATATAATATAGCCTATGTCACCCGGGGATAGTGTAGCTTCCCAACAGTGAAAGAATTTTTCAAATCGGTCTAGTAGTTTCGGAGCCTATTCAATCCAAACAATCAAATCTTTCCTCTTTATAATATTAGTATATATAATAGCTAAAATAAAGTCGCTTCTGTCCCTCTGATGTACGATTAGATCTTTTAAACTACTCAACGGGTTTTAAAGCGATTTTTTACTAATGAAAAGAGCGTTAAATGAGAAAAGATTTTATATAATAATTTACAGAAAAAGCCGGACCCGTGCGAAGCTGGTGGCTATTATTTTATAAAAGCATCATATCTTCAAGAAAGCATATCTTACAAAAAAAAGTTCTCAAAAGCGATGTCTTAATTTCATTGATTCCAAAATTAGAATTGTCAGTCCAACCCTCATTTGATGAGTATACGTCCTATTTGGAACACTTGATTGAAGACAGCATCAAACGTTCGCTCTCGCATAAGGCCATCCATCTGTATTAACATGGGTAAGCCAGCGTCGGCCTGCAATATAGGATTATTGCCTCACGCTGAGCGTTTTGGCTTACAATTTATTCGCTGATATCAAACTCTGTACAACGTTGAACTTTTGCTACAAGTTTCCTAATAGCAATGCCAACAAAGACAATCACAAGTTCGACGAGAATACTGTATCTTTTGGCAAGAGTATTTGATCTTATACAAATAATCATCGAGAGATAAATAAAAAATGTTCTCTCGATGATTTTTATTTTCAAGTTCAGTGAACCTAATATTTTGAAGAAAAAAAAATTTCCGTTGACTACGAGTATAAAGTGGTGGATATACGTCAGCTGATCGCATTTCTTCCCACTTGAAAATATGTCAGCTGATTTATATGGATGACCTTCTTATTCAAATTTGGGAGAGGCAGCTGACGTTCACGGGGCTTCATGATACAACTCTCTCAACCATCTGACGAGTTATCGACCGAGAACTGATTGGTCATGTAAATCTGTTGCTGACTTGTGGACCTCGCGGTCCATAAGCAGCTTACCATGTTACAAGTGCGTCTGTTGACCCTGTAATAATTTGATGAAAGAAAGAAAGAAAGAAAGAAAGAAAGAAAGAAAGAAAGAAAGAAAGAAAGAAAGAAAGAAAGAAAGAAAGAAAGAAAGCTAAAAGAAAGAAGTTAGGCTATCTGATGGTCTAGCATACAGTCAATGAGAATGGAACAGTCACTTTCGGTCACATTGTTTAATTAAAACATTTGTAATGTGGTTAAATGACGCAGTCCAAACTATATTATTACATAGGGATCATTTCATACTATAATAAGGTAAACATTTAAAACCTTTTCCTTGCCTGAATCACGAAAATTTATCACTCTGTGACCTTTCCTATGCTATCAATCTTCCAGCCCTCGCAGAGGTGTTCTATATTCCTTATAAATGATATTACACCTATCAATAGTACCCCTCATTTATCCGGCTGTATTAATTAGAACAATACATGCGGCTTTGTCCGGATTATTAACAAATCCGTGTATTAGTCCCCTGGGTAATAAAACCGTGGAATAGAAATTAATATTAATTTAGTTGGAAACTTGCTGATTTGTTACATGTTGTTAGAAATAGACGGCCTTAATAAACTGTTAGCTTTTTAAACAGCTTCTAATTACTGTGTATTAACACTAAACCATTATTATTAATTAATATAATTTATACTAGCTAGTGTCAGCGACTTCGTGCGCGTTAAAAAATAAAAGTCTTCAACCATTATCGTCATATTTCAACAAATTTACACAAAACCTTAACGAATTTATAATCTGTAAATTATAATAATTGTAACCAATTTTAATGGCCTTTTTTAAATCGTTCCTGGAACACAACAGAACCTGGATTAAAACAATTTCAAGCTCAAGCAAAAAGTAATCTCTAACTCAAATGATATACAATTTTAAAAGCACCGGCCGGGAGGAGCTTTCCTACAGAGCTTCGCTATTAGTCCGACGTTCATGAAACTTATGCAAACAGCCGGGGAAAGTAATGAAATAGCTATAGTTAAAGACAATGAAACGAACGAAGTGTCTTAAGGAATGGAAGTGTTATATACATTTATATAAGTAGATTATGCTTAAAATATTTAATTCGTAAAGCAAAATATTCTGAGTTTTCTTTTTTAAGCAAAACGTTCTAATTGAATTTAATATGGAAATGAAAAATAATTCGTATTTAATTTTAATATATATTTAACTACCACCCTTATCACTTAGGGGTATAAAAAATAGTTTACGACCTATTCTCAGACCTAACGAATATACACAAAAAATTTCATAAAAATCGGTCAAGTCGTTTCGGAGGGGTTTGGTTACAAACACTGTGACACGAGAATTTTATATAGATATACCAAACGTTTATATTATTAATTAAAGTTTAAAAATTAAATTCGCTGAAATTTTCTGTTTCTTCACAGAACTTAAAATGAAAATTCTTGACTTAGCAAAGTTATTTTCTGTTCCGTTGAGCCGATTTTTATGAAAGTTTTAGAGTTAGTTAAAAGTACACAGGCTTTAGTTTTATCGCAGAAGAAGCTTAGCGAGTTCCTAATATAAATTCACTAGCTTTTTTAGCGGCTTCGTTCGCCTTTATATATTTTTATGAGGCGTTGAATTTTTTATTTTAGTTTATAGATTATCTCTCTGGAACAATAATTAGTCTGGATGAAAGGTTAACACGTTAGTCAATTTCAAAATGTCTGACGTGTATGCAAAAAATGTCAATGATAATAACCTTGTATGCAAAATTTCATAATAAGGCTTGAAAACTTAACAAACAAACAAACTCACTTTCGCATTTATAATATTAGTTATGATAAAATTAAAATCTTTTAAAATTATTTTCTAAATTGAGCAAAGTAAATTTAGAAAATCTTTTTTGCTAAAGTTTCATATATTCATAGTTAAATGACACCACAACTGGATTCCGAATATAATACGCAAATTCATTTAAACTTATGCCTGCCATACACGATCAAGCCTATCGTCCAATGGCTTGATCTAGCCAATTGGACGTGTCATTTTGCATGACAACAATGGCTGTCGTATCATGCCGATTGGACGGTAGACTTAGTACAGTGTATGGCTGGCATTATGCAGCAAAAGAACAAATATCGTCCAGCAAGAAGTTACTTTTTATCGGTAGAGTGTCTTCAATTCGACGTCAGTTCCAACTATTTTATATCCATTGTATTATAAAGACAATGAAAGTTGAACCTTTCTTTAGAATGAAATTCATTCTGTTAAAATACTTGGCTCAATGATTGTACTTTTTGCTGTTTTTGAATGTTCGGTGCATTTTACACCCTTGTAATAGAAATAGATATTTTAAGCAAACTGTATTTTTATTTCGATAATATATACACCTAGAAAATTGGGAAAAAATCCAAGCAATTGGGATTATTTAAATTTAATTAATGGTACGACTCGGTCTTGACTGAATAAAGAATCGGTAGGTACAGTGGCTTTTTTTTTATATTATAAAGAAAAAAAAACCATACGCGAACTTCCACACAGGACTACAGCCAGGTCCATAAACAATTTATAATCAAATTACATGCTGTTAAAAGTTAGTTATGATTAATTATTGAACTATATTAACAGGTTGTTAATTAATAATATCAAATGGGCTAGTTCAGGTACTGCTTTAAATTATATATACATGTGCTCTGTGAACTCGGTCCAGTGACCTATTTCTTATAAAAATAGCTAATCAGCAACGTTGTCTAACTAATCTAATTTAAATGCAGTCAACGTAATATCAAAGCGCAAACAGTATAAGCATCCAACACTAACCTTACTTCTGTTTATTTTGACATCGAGTCACAGGCTTCTAGCCTTTGAGGCTTCTTTGAATTATTTTTTTATGTTGAGGTTCTCAGACAGGCTGACGGTCCACTTGGTGATAGGTGGCCTATAACACAAACAACGCCACAAGTTCTGCAAGTACGCTGCCGACCGCAGTAGGGTATAGGGAAAATGGGCTCTGACATACCTTACTCACTCACCGAAACACAACAGCACACTGTAAGGTGTAAGGTGTTATTTATTTTGACATCGAATCACAGGTTTCCAGTCTATGAGGCTTTTTTAACTTCATTTTTTATGTCAGACATGCTGACAGTCCACTTGGTGAAAGGTGACTACTGTCGCCTATAACGCAAACAACGCCACAGGTGTTGCAAGTGATGCCTACTATGCTAATTTGCATGTGTTGCACAGTAGGATAAGGATAAGGGATTAGGAAAAACAAATGAATTCCTGTAAAACTTTTTTAAAGATTAAATAATTGCTGTTTCACTGTCAACGGAAAGTGAATCACTGGCAAAGATGATGAGAATATAACAACTACACATTACAGCACAGTACAAGTTTGAAAGCCGGTTGGATACGTATCTTTATGAATTTTCTCATTACATGTAAGGATTATAAATTTAGGATTTTTAAAAGAAGACATCGTAATTTTGTCTTAGATGATAATGTTTGGAGAAAATTGATTATTAGGACTCCTAACTAATTATTCAAGTAGGTGAAAATCGACGAAACTCAAATGTTTCATTGGAATTTACGCTAATTTCTTTTAAATTGAACCATTGCAGCATCCACCCGTGTCTTAACAATGTTTACGGACGCGAGCTTTCCGATGAATTTCCACGGAACCCTCTACAATAGTATTAGAGGTCTTCCGGACCCGCACTGATTGCAGCCCAGGGGTTTTGTCAAATAAAATATATATTTCGCATTCATTTCTGGCAATGTATTAGATTTGTTCATAAAAATCTTTTGTTATTTGTATTTAAATTAAATTTTGAATTTTATTGTCAAATATGATTCCAGTGATTTTAAATTAGATTGAAATTTGCTTGATGCTTTCGATTTAACATTTTTTTTTACCTTTCTCTAATTATGAGTTCAATATTTACTCCTTAATATTTCTAGTCACATCTACGGTTAGCTCGTCTACAACCTTTTGCTATAAAAAAAACTTTGAGGTCGTCTTTTCTTTATAAAGTGTACTGTATAATTTTTTTAGTATTATTTTTATAAACACAAGGTTTTCCCCGCGAATACTTCACTCTTCATCTATTAAATAAGTTATTCATGAAAACTTTACTTGCACTGAATGTTAATCCTGGATATGGTTTGTCTGTATGGCAAGTTTCATCCAAATCCTTTCAACGGTTTACATTTAATTGTCTATTAAGAATAGTAGTTGCCCTGTCACACTGCAATTCGATAAATTGGGCAGTAAATACTTTTTTATAGAAGACCATCGTGAAATAACAACATGCCTGTGGTTTTGTTTCGGTGAGTGTGCAAGGGATGACAGAACTGATTTTCCTTTCCACATTTAACTATGAGCCTCGTAAGAAAGCTCAACATCTCTCAATAAGGTATGGGGAGGGATATGCTTGGAAATAAACAGCGAGACCGAATCAGAAATGAGGAGACACGTAGACGTACAAGTTACCGTTAAGTTAAGTTAAGTTAAGCCATCTGATCAGTAAGTTGAAGGGCAGGACACATAGTATGAAGAGCCGACGACTACTGAGAGAAGGTTCTCGAATACTGGCAAGCTTTTATTGACGATATTTTATCAAAGATTTTTTTTTTAATTAAATTTAAAAATAATGAAAAATACATCAACGTATTAAATTTTTCAATTAATGCTTTATTTATTTTTGAATTAATCAAAAATGTAATAAGTACATGACATGATAGCACACAATGCAAAACGAACAAAGAACAAAATGTAAAATTTTCATTTTATGAATAATGTACGCAATGTGAAATCGTAATCCGTCCACAGCCAACTTTAATGGTGAATTTGGATGATAATAATAATAATTAGTATTCTGTTTTTGTTTAACGTAAATGTAATTTTATGTAAATACTAAAGAGAGATTTACTAACATATAGAAAATATTTTGTATTTTTGTATTTCTAATCAATTTACTCAAAAACTACTTGACCGAAATTGAAAATTATTTCACATATATAAATCTACATTATCATCGAGTAACGTAGGCTATATTTTGTAAAGTTGTGCGTGCGAATTCGCATGCAAGAGCTAGTAATCTATATATATATACGAAACGTCCAACTGTTTACTACCGTTTTTTGAAAGCAAAGGCTTGACAATTGTATTTGAATACAATTGTCAAGCAATAAATAAAAATAGCTGTTATTAGTTATGTCTTAGGGAACCAGTATTTAGGACAGCACATGTGCTTGTCAGTCAGTATTTACTAGAAACACTTGATGCTCTTAGATCACAGATACTCTGTAAAATGTTTCCTTCAGAATCACGAATGTAGTAGCTAATGTGATTAACCGTTTATCTATTGTAAAATTACAAATGAAGAAAGTAATCATCGTACTGGAAGAGTACTTTTTTTAATAAATCATTTTTATGCAATGTGAACATTTGAAATTCTCTTCCATTTAATTTTTGATTTCGGAAACGCTTTATCTTTTCCTTGGGTCAATTTAGAGGCTGAAGCGTAAAAATATACATTGATTTTGTCATATCATCAATCAAATTTTGAAATAAATCAATACGGTCGAATTCGCTACGCAGCTTTGTTGGTCTAAAGTGAAAAACTGACTTTTCTTTACTTTTCTCCAACCGAAATAGCTTCAGTTTTTATTTTGAATGAAAAATAAACGGTAAGAAATAAGCTGACTGATTTTATATAGAACACATTAAAATTGCAACTTATCCTTGTCCCTATCTTTACAAAGAGCTGGATTCTATTATGTTCTTGCATCATTTTTTTTATTTATTTTTTTAGATTATATACAGCCATAAATTTAAGAAATATATATTATAGATTATATACAAATAGACTGCTGTAACAGGTGCTATACTTACGCACTTCAGGAGGTCCAACTCAAGTTAATCCTAAATTATTGGTATATAGGATATAAAGGCTTTATAGTAAATCCCATTATCATCAGAAATCCATATAAAATCACAAAAAGTATTCATATAGATTATGTCTAAGTCAATGTGTACAGAGAGCATTCTATATTGCTTATCTGCTACAGGATAGTTGTCACGCAAAGACTTATTTACTAGCTGGTGCCCGCGACTTCGTTGCGACTTTATTGCTTATTTAGATGATCCCTCGAAAACGGTACTTTTTTTTCTGGTAGAAAGGTATACCCTATGTCCTTCCCGGTATCCCTGACAACGTGTATGCACAATTTCAAGATGATCGGTTGAGTAGTTAAGGCGTGGAAAGGTAACAGACAGACAGACATAGTTACTTTCACATTTGTAATAGTAGTATGGATATTTTTTTTTTAAATAGGGAATATATTTTTTTAATGAAATTTTTTACAGCGCGAACCTGGATATTTGACTTTGACCAAATTAATAAACACAACAAGAAGATTCTTGCTGTCATTTCGTCACACTTAACTATTAATGGTTTTGTGTATTTTTCATTAATTTTTAACATTTGACTTTTTTTTTATTTTTGATTTTTGTTTTTAGACTAGATTTATTTATCTTTTTTAATTTTGACATATATATATATATATATATATATATATATATATTTTCTTTTTAACATTTGACATAGTTTTCAAATTTTTTGTTTGTATTAATTGTAATTAATTTTGTTTAGATTCTATTTTTTTTTTCCATTTATTGTTCCGAATTTAAATTTATTTGTTGGAGCTTATGTTACCAGTGAATTATGTGTTCAGCTCTAATTGGCTTGTACACTGGACCTTGATTTTGAGCGGTTAGACCTAGGGTTAGAATGATGAGTGTGCTAAGCTGTTGCTGTTTTGAATAAATAAATAAATAAATAAGACTAGCAATGGTGTTCGCCTTTGATTTGCACCACAAAAACAACTTGAATAAAGCGGCTTAGCGAAATGGCTGGGCCATTGGTCCCTGCATTTCCACTGCATATAGACAGGGTCTGTGTCGGAGAGTATCGCTTCTACTTTGAAAACAGTTTACTAAACGTATTGGAGATTTTTACGATGCGATGTTGCCTCCAATGGTTTGGGAATTTGCCCAATTTATTCACTTATTTCTAACTTACGTATTCTTATTTGTAGTTGAATTCATTCGATGAAAAATCCAAGATGTTTACAAAGAAAGCACAATTCTGTTCGTTATGTTTCCAATGCTTCCCTTTTGCTGCTCAACAAAGCTTTGAACTTTTTAAAGGCAGTAAAAATAGTAAGTAATTATAATACAAAACATCAGTTTTTTTTTTAATGTAAAGGTCGTCAGACAAATGACAGATTTCCGAACCAGCGCTAATTGGACAATTCAAATTTTAATAATTTTATTTCAAGCATAGTCCATAGTATTTTGACGACCGTTATCATAATTTACTTAAGTAGATTTTTTTTAAAATATATAATTTAGAAATATATGCTACGTGACCCATTTTTAAAAAATTGCTAACCCTTCTCCCCTCCACCTCCGTGACCACTCGTAATATATACGAAGGCCCCCCTCCCCCTCCCCCTCCAATTTTCACGTAGTAATTCATAAATATGGTTTTAAATGATTTAATGCAAACAGAAAATAAAAATAATAAGAATTTGGCTCATATTTGTCTTTATTAATACGGCGCTTGCCCAAGAGTGCGTGCATACCCTATAAATAATTACAAGTGAAAAATATATTATTAAGAAGAAAAAAGTTATGTAAAAACAGACTACGTGTTAAAAACCTAAGACCCCCCCCCCTCCCCCCCTCCCTCTCCAGAACGAGTCACGTAGTGGTACGTTCCCTTATTATATATGCAGTTACTTTAAAATACATTACAAATGCACAACATTCAATGTACACCATAAAATCTTTATAATTTTTTAATATTAGGTCCAAACATATGAAATTGGCGTTTTGTCGTATTGGCCACTTTGATCTCAAATATCTCCTCTTTGGTTAGGAATTCCAATTTCAAATTTATACAGCTATTTATTCATGCTTTTGTGTTTTGAAAACCGTAATTCATTTGTTTTTTCCTCTTTTGGTTTTTTCTTTGCGTCACTAAGTTTACAAAATGTAAAACTTGAAATATCGCGTTATTTACGAGTACGAATTCCATCGTGCCACCAGTGCTGCAGAAACGGCTCGAAGGATTAATTATGTGTATGGCTGCGGTGTTGCAAAAGAAAACACAGTACATACTTTGATTAAATAAATATATTATATTTAAAAAAAATCGAATTTATGTTACTCCCTTACGAAACGCCTATTTCATATGTATGGACCTAATATAATAAAAAAGGAGTAAAATAGACAGACACCATCCGCTTACATCTAATAAAATAGTTAACCCGACAAAGTAGCTTTCTGCATATAAAACAGAATACTTAAGAGCCATTAAAAGCTAGATCTAACTGACAACCCCCTACCATTGTTCAACTGTAGCTTGATCAGAAGGAGCCTGAGGAAACTGAAACTCACACTATACCTACCCTTATAATTACTCATGGTAGGGGTAACATGAAATAATAATAATCTTACCCGCTAGAACTGCTAATGAAATTGCAAGATTACTTGAAGCATAGATATTTTTTTAAGCAATATTTTTCTATTTTATAATACTAGTGTGGGCAGCCCGTCTGGCGCCAGTAACCACCCCTTTACAGAAGACCACGGTGAAATAACAGCATGTGTGCTGTTAATCCGACAGATGGCGGCAGGCACCATCAAATGGACCGACCTCTTTTTATATAAAAAAATGTGTGAGTGTCAGTTCGACGCACGACTGGAGTTTACTCCTTACGAACGATTATAAAATACATAGATTAGTAAATGAGGGTAAATGAATGCATTTTGTTAGTTTTATTAGTTTGTTAATTTTCTCAATTCACAAATAAATATCAAGTAGGCTAACCGCCTTTTAATGTCACCGGTAACCGGGAATGATGGAGATGATATACCTTTGTTTGTACAGTAAAAGTTCCAAACATTAAAAAGAAAATAATAATAAAAATATTCGCCTATCGAAGGATGCAGTAAACCGAGTGCATAATTTAATAAAACATAAAATTATTTCTAAAAGTAACTAATCAACACTTCACTTGTAGTTGGTGAAAGAGGCCCTAATATGTATTGAAGCATATTGTACCCTGTAACGCGTAACGTGTGACATGTGACATTTGATTTTACTCCCATAAATATATATTATTGTGATCATAAAATTATAATCTGTAATTATAATAAAACAGTAATTTTTTTACAGATATTCTCAACAGTTACATTTGTTGTTTGTTTATTAATCGCAAATGTCATAATGACATTAAATCGTGCTGTCAAATAAAACCGCTGCATACATTCAAACAAAATGGCGCTGTAACATAAACTACGCACACAATGACAAAATATAAATCCAATATGCACAGGGACGTATTCGAAGAAATTATTTTATTTATTATTTCTGATTTGTGTAAATAGTTTTCTGAAAATGTCTAAGTAATTATTCTAGTATATTATATATTTTTTTATAAATAAATAAATTGCCTTTTATTTATAAATATCGGGTTTTTTTTTATATAATATATCGATTTGCCTTCGCTCAATAAAATTAAGTATTATATGAACATTCTAGAATTTCTTTAATCTATAAGAAAAACTGCTTGAAACTCCATAATCTATAAGAATCTATAGATATATTAAAATATGAACTAAAAACTAGACTTAGGGGTTTTTATAAAGGTATTCTTTCTATTTATGTATATAAAAATATACTTAGACGAATATTTCACATACTCGTATCATAGGGACAATAATTGGTAAATGAAACTGCGAATTGTACTGAAAGGTTTCTTTACCATTTTGACATTGTGAAAGTCGAGAGATACCCTATTCTTCGCCTTATGATAAAAAAAAATACTGGAAGAACTTTTCAGGGACTTAAGTAGGTGTTACGACAACCGTTTGGTTTAAGTCTGGTTTGAGTCACTCCTTTTTTTTGTATATAGTTATATTAATTAGGATGGCTATAATAGACGCCATTCTTAGAAAAGAAGAGGCCACTGTAAGAAATAGGATCTTAAAATAAACATATTTTGACTTATTTTTTCCGGTTTCTTTTTTAAATTCAAACAAATACCGCATTTATCAATTTTTTTTTTAATTGGGTCAAGACAGCGCTTGTCCGCGATCTCACTTGATGTAAGGTGCAGATGCGGCCGAAGGTGGACCACTCTTACCTAGTAAGTGCCCATTTACCCTTGATTTGAAGACCTCGAGGTTGTATTTTTGAGGGAACACAGACGCAGGCAGTGAGTTCCACTCCCTAGCGGTTCGGACAAGGAAGGTGGAACTGTAACGCTTCGTGCGTGACCGAGGAACATCAACCACGAAGAGATGACACCCCTCTTCCGGTTCCGGTTGGATTAGATCGTATAGAATGGACGCACACTCTCCATAGTGCAGACGATAGAAAATCTGTAGGCATGCTACTATTATTCTAATTTTAAATCCGTCTCTGTCCAAATCCCGTATATAAGAAGGTAAAGGAATCCAATCGAATGAATCGTCCGATATAAATAAAGTTAAGACAAAACAAAAGGGAACACTTGATCGGATTAATGTACCCGATTCCAGGCCTGGTTTAAATACAATAAACGTCGTGTTTAAGGGGAAGTTATAACGACCTAGATTATGTTTACTTTTTGCTAGGTCTAACTATATAAATGGTTTCATATCATTTTATTATTCTATCTGCATACTTTTTTATTTAAATTTTATTTACACAAAAAAAATATAATTGGTGGTACACAGTTTAGGTGTAATATAAACTTAATTAAGTTTTTATCGTACACCTGAGTTGTCGAAATATAATAATAAAAATATAATATTTAAAATTAGTGCTTATAAAGAAACACAAATAAAAAAGTAGGTATATATTCGTAGGTAGATACAATTTTTTTTTAATTAACTTATTAATTATTGATTAAGTCTGTGTGCTTTTTTTATTTAGAACTAGCTCTTGCACGCGGCTTCGCCCGCATAACTTTATTAAATATAGCCTACTAGCTGGTGCCCGCGTCTTCGTCCGCGTTGAACGATGAAAGGTACCCTATGTCCTTTCTGTTGTCCCAGACAACGTGTATGCAAAATTTCATGTTGTTCGGTTCAGTAGTTTTTGCGTGAAAGAGTTACAAACATCCATACATCCAAACATACTTTCGCATTTATAATATTAGTACTGATTAGTACGGATGTTACTCGCTATTAATATAGCTTCCCAACAGTGAAAGAATTTTTCAAATCGGTCCAGTAGTTTCGGAGCCTATTCAATTCAAATTAAACAAACAATCAAATATTTCCTCTTTATAATATTAGTATAGATGTAATCTTCTTTACATTGTATAAAAATAAAGTCCCCTGTTGTCTGTCTCCCCATGTACGCTTAGATCTTTTAAACTATGAAATGGATTTTAATACGGTTTTCACTAATGGAAAGAGAGTTAAACGAGGAATGTTTCTATATACTAACTGGTGCTCGCGACTTCGTGTGCTTACACAGCACACGCTGTTGTGTTTCGGTGATTGAGAAGGTCAGCAGCGCATTTGCAACACCCTATGGCGTTGTCTGTGCGGTTGTTTGCTTAAAATTCAACTTAAGAAATGTATTAAATAAATTAATTTTCTTTAACTTATTATACATTTAATCCTTTAGAAACTAAACATGATGTAAAATATTACATTTCTTGTTAAATACAAAGTTAAAACAATGGGACTATAATATGAGTTACGACGTCATTGTAAGGTTAACATAGAGCAGGCCTTACGAGAACTTACAAGCCTACTTTTAACTTTTTATTTTATAATATTGAATGGAGTCTGTACATTAGGTAGAAAACAATTTAATAAATTATCGTATCGAGCTCAAAGAACATCCATCGTAAAATAATTCCGTAAATTACCCGCACAACCCTAATTTAATGCCCATAAAAATCGGGGTAAGTTAGATAGAGATATGCAAAGAGACTTCACGAAGTAACGGAACGACCCAAGCTTTCCCATAAACAACATCGCGATCGACCATCGACAATTTAAAAAAAAAGAACTTTTTTTTTCAAAACGCAGAATTGCAAGTAAAAAATACCTCTTTCGAAACCCGATACTTTATCGAAATCTCGACAGGCTGAATTTACACCGTTACACATCACTGCCAATCAATATTAAATTACTTTTTAAATGTAATTTTCTCAGTATTTTGACAATAATTAGGTAAATAATTTATTTATTTAATAAAGTACACAAACAGATTGCAGTTACATAAAATACAAGTTATAGATAGATTAATTGCTGATTTGCAATCCTATACAGTGTACATAGCTTGTTTAACTTAATTAAAAATGATTTGAATTACTTATTTAACACTAATATTAAAACACTAGCAAGAATTACAATAGAATCTCCTAAACCTATTTAAATTGATGTCGAATTTGATATTCACACACGAACACTTCAAATCTTTTATAAAATATAAATATACACAAATGTTGAAGTGAAATAATTAATTAATAAACACTATTTATGAACAAAATTGATCAAATTTCTTTTTATAATATATGTAGATGTTATTAGTTGGTGATATTTGTTATAATAATATTATGCACGTCACTAAGCACAATGTAGAGTGAACTAGGCTAACTAAAAACTAGGCTTTTAAGGGATATATTCAAAATTAAATTAAATTGTAATTCTCATTAAGTTTTAGTATTAATATTTGAATTTCAATTTAAATGTGTCTTTATAATTTAAAAAAGTTTGTATTTTTTAGGCGCAATAAAGTTTGCATGTTTGCTATTGTGCTTTGGCTTACCAAAGCTTTCAGTTATTTCACAGTGGTCTTTTGTGAGAGGTGGTTACTGCAGCCACTCAGGTTGCTCAGTTTGATTTTTAAACTAATCTCTAAAATCACAGTATCAATACTTATTTTTATCTTTATTGATTTTTTATTTCAAATAACCTTAACTTGACATTTAAGAGTTGTACTCAAAGCTTAAATAAAAATTTTATCAAAAAGTTGAAAAATGTAAACGCGACGGTGTGATAGGGTGCCCCTTTTAAATAGCCGTCCGAACCCGATACTCGTGATTCCTTAATCTCAACTCGTCCATCGTATCGAGAATCGATTAGCGGAATGCAAAATTCGAATGGGTCCCTTCAAAATTCGCCAAACGGCTTTGGAGAGTAATAAAAAAAGTTTATCGCGAGCGTTCGATTAAATCGATCGTTTACTTAATTCGATGTTCGATAATTACATAGTACACGTAATTATAACTCGACGTAAATAACAGTTAATTATATGAAATTATTATCATCCTTCCATTCTTGGTGTATAGGAGAACTGTTTTAGTTTTTTGATCACTATTTTTTTATCAAAGTATACCTAACTAGTTGGTGTACGCAACTTCGTCCGCGTTGAACGATGAAAGGTACCCTATGTCCTTTCTGGTGTCCCAGACAACGTGTATGCAAAATTTCATGGTGATCGGTTCAGTAGTTTTTGCGTGAAAGAGTCACAAACATCCATACATCCAAACATACTTTCGCATTTAGATTTTTATGTTTGTAATGAATAAACTCAAAAACTACTGGACCGAATTTAAAAAATCTTTCACCTATAGAAAGCTACGTTATCGTCGACTAACATAGGCTATATTTTATAAAGTTATGCCGGCGAAGTCGCGTGCAACAGCTAGTAAAACTATAAAAAGAGTAGTTTTTGTAGGTTTGTTTATAATATAGAGTTGTTTATACTTGAAGCATTTATTATTCCAGATCGACATTGGCTATACTTGACATTGGCTCTTTGTTGCGGCTTGGCTTTGTACTCATTCATACTTCGTTAATCTATTATCAAGGCTTGATATAAGGTTTTTTTTCTATCATTGACTTGCTTTTAAAACGAGACACAATTTACTGAAATTAGCAACAATAAAGAAATGAAAAAAATTATATTACCATATAATAATATTTGGAACATAAGCTATGTAAGCTAACATAACTAACATAGATACTAACATAGCTATGTTCCAAATATTACTCCAAGATTCACGCCTGACGAAGCACGCGAGTACTCTTTGAAAGACAAAAGTTCTCCCAGCTGAGTTGCCATTATCGAGACAAACAAAATTGATTTTCCTCTTTTCTATTCGTTATACTGAGTATAAACATATATTACTTTGTGTGCTAAAATACCTAATAAAACTTATGTTTTTATTATTTTATTTACAGGTAATTCAAAAGAAGTTCTGCCGTGTAGACAAGCCGAAGTTCTTTGTAAGGACCAAAATTTTTTTGTAAGGAATTGCATGATCTCTATTTTTCTGTGACTTATTTTATTTATGACAAAATACAAATAAATTCAGTTTTAAACACGTCAGACTGGGAATTTTAAGTTGGACCCACTGAGCTGTTACTGTCCGTTGAGTTTTATTACTTGTAAAGTTACAGAAACCTTTAACATTTTTACGCAGACCTCTTCAATGTGTAATCCGAAAAAAGGCAATAAGGAAACGTAGACACTATACTCTCTTAAATGGAGGCGAAGAAAAATGCTGTAAAGACCGCCATTCACTACAAAGTAACACTAGTTACATTCAAAAGCAAGGAAGTTGGCACTTCTTTGCGAGAACTTTGTAAATTGCGACCGACTCTCGGGAACTTCGTATGACCGCTTCGAGTTGAATATACGGGAGAGAATTTCGGACTTGAACGCGTTGTCTTTTTTAATAGAACACTAGCTTTTGTCTGCGAATTCGTCCACGCTACTTTTTCTTATGTGTTAAAACATTTATTGAATCTTTTATATTTTTGTTAGGCGTTGATTTTTTTTTATTTTTGGGTGCTCCTTGTAAACAGTCCTTTTTTATGGACGAAAGTACTTTTCATATGATAAAATATGTCTTATCGTACTTTCTAATATACATATATTTATTAGTTCTAAATAAAACTAAACTAAACTAAAATCTAAAACTAAATAAGCCTAAAAAATATCTAAAAAAAATCGTACTTATGTCCTAAAACGTGTATGCAAAATATCATGACAATAGGTAATGTGATCTGGCACACATTAGCTGTAGGTCTTCTGTAGAAGGATCCAGATTCTAGATTTTCAATTTTATAAGTATACAACTCAGAGTTTGCTTTGTCATTATTATATACTTTAAAAATAGTTTTACCATAGGAAAGAATATTCTCTTTCTTAAGAAATTATCTTATATACTGTCGATTCTTAGAGTAGTTTAAAATACAATACTCTTACGTGTGTTGTCACTTTAGATAGATACTAATTATGAATCTGAATTTTGCAAATAAATATTCTCCAGAGATCTAAGTTCCGTTTTCTTATCTGTTTGTTCATTGCAGGCAAGACATTATTGCTGTGATTGAGTTTAGTTTGAATAGTTCTTACACTTCAGCGACGCTTTGCCATTATGATATTAACAACTAATTTTTTTTAGAGTATCAGATGTTGCATATTTTTATATTGAGGAAAATTCCAACTGAAAAGTGATAGAAAATGATATTAAAATTAAATTATAATATTTTATTACAAGAAGAAATTCGCTAATTAAGCCACAAATACTTAAAGGAACGTAGGTACAGTCGGTGTAAGAAAAGGTTCGTCACCATAAAGTCGACATTTGCTAGCACCAGGGCAGTTTTCAGTCATGTCAAAATTTCATTTCAAACGTCAGTTGTCATCAGCTTTTTGCTTAGTTTTAGTTTCAAAAGGTACCAAGAGTCTACGACTTAATAAAGAGATTAATTTGAAAAATGACGAAGGTTTTCGTACCTCGACTTTACATAGGGACTCATTTTACTATAGGGACGTAGGGTCCACATTTTCAAAATTTATTTTCAACAAATAATTTTTTTTTTTATTTTTTTTTAATTGAGTCAAGTAAGCGATCTCACATGGAATGAGCTCTTCTAGACAACAATACACTTCCTTCTGAACAGTTTTTATTCACAACATGACGGAAAGCCTGTTAGGTACGCAATACGATTTCCAACAAGAGACAATCCCGCTCTAATCCCTCACACTCTTCCGTTGTAATATTTCCGCGAGGTTTTTCCTCGTAATAAATGATTCAGAAATGTGGTGTGTGTATGTGTCTAGAAAGTGATAAATTGTTAATTATTAAAGAGGGATGTACTTAATTAACATTGCAAGTCTAAGGGCCTCTTTCACCAACTACAAGTAAAGTGTTGATTAGTTACTTTTAGAAATAATTTTATGTTTTATTAAATTATGCACTCGGTTTACTAATTTTGATCGATTTTTTAACAGTATGTACTTATTTATGTATGTATGTAGTAGTATATATTGTCTTATTTTGATTATTTCTCTGTTTAAGGGCCTCTTTCACCAACTGCAAGTAAAGTGTTGATTAGTTACTTTTAGAAATAATTTTATGTTTTATTAAATTATGCACTCGGGCGATTTTTTTTTTATTATTTTCTTTTTAATTTTTAGGACTTTTACCGGTACAAACAAAGGTATATCATCTCCTTCATTCCCGGTTACCGGTGACTTTAAATGACAGTTAGGCTACTTGACAGATGGTGAAAGAGGCCCAAATTGTTATTGTTGCTTATGTAACTTACTTTCTTAGCCTGTTCTAAGACGACGCTTGTGTTTCCGAGCTCATATAACCCAAATCTTTTCAAAGTTGTAGTGAATAGGCGTCTTCTGGGTGAGCTCGCGGTATCATAGGCCTCATCTTCGCTACACGGCTGGATGCTGGCCAAGAGCAAACCCATCTCTAATAAAAAAATGTTTTTGACGAATCCTAATAATAATTAAGGCTGTTCACATGACCGCGCGGTACCGCGCGGCGACGCGCGGTCATGTATTTCATGCCTAACTCCCTAGCAAAGACAAATTTTGAGAATAATAAATTTATTATAGTGTCAATAAATCCTCAAAGTATATCGAGATCCTCAATCAAGTTTTGATTTTGATTGCTAACTGTTTTTGGTTATTATATTTGTAAAGTTGTTTGTCCTGACTGACTATCAATCACAGTCAAAACTGCTAAGTCTAGAAGCTCTGATGTGTGGAATATAATTTTATTTTATAAAGTAGGTAAGCATCCGAAAAGAAAAGATTTTTGAAAATTTTTTAGCTTTATAGGAACATGTAAATACTTATTATATGTATAATAAATAAAATAAATAAAGTCATATGATACCTATGTCAGCTCTTTTTACACAGGCGACGTAAAAAGGGTGTCTATATCGGATGCCTAGCACTAAGAAAGTTCTTTTAATATATTACATAGATAGACCTATTCTTATCTAACAAAAGTGTCAAACGTTATGGACAGGTGCTATTATTTTCTTACAATGGCTACATTCTGTTCATCCCTTTCATAAAAGGTTAAGGAACTTGAGTGAATGGTGGCTAGTTCATAGTCTTCGGGTACAAATATGTAAAAGGCGAGGACTTAACAGAAAAGCGTTATTTTTGTCGCTTAATTTGACTTCTTTTAGTAAAATTTCAAACTTACATAAAAATAAAGTGCATAATAGACTATTATTAAAAAAATTTTGATTCGGGCAGAATTATACAAAAAGTTCTATTTGTGGAAAAAAATTAGTAAATTACTGTCCAAAAAAGCTTTCTCGTCACAGTAATAAAAATTTTCAGCGACATCTAAATTTGTTTTTAAGCTTATTAATAAACTTAAGTTCTGTACTAAAGATATATTCAGCAATTTTTTTTTAAATATTTTTCACAATATTTAAGAAAAACCAATATTAATGAGCAGTAACAAGGGAAGTTTAAGTGATCTGGTAATTACTCACAGAGGGTTCAAAATCGCAGAGTACACCGAGCCTCCATAGCTTCCATAGTAACCGTCTCTATAGTTTGTTGGTCGACGTTGAGCTTTCTTAAGAGGCACATAATTAGAGACAACTTTTCAGCGTCATATATCATGTGAGGGTTAGTTGCTCCCATCAAATACGTATGGAGAAGTGCAGAAAACAGTTTGGTCTGCAATTGCTCGCGCGCTGGATAGCTGTGGCGGTGCACCGAAGTCGTGTCACAACGTCCTCGCTACACCCATCAACGGCCGTGCTAGATAGTCGTTGGGTTTTAGCCGGTACGATTCCGGCTAAACCTGCAGTGTCGAAGATTTCCTAACTTTAAAAAAATCTTTTAATAACTGTCTAGCTTAAAATAGATAAGGCAGGAAGAACATAACGCTATGTAACTCGATATGTGTTAGGCCACATGGCAAACTGCCGCATCTGCACAGTTTGAATATTACAAATGTCATTTGAATATTACATATGCGAATTAACGTCCACGTCAATAAACTGAACGTGGCTGAGAGACGACAACAAAGCGCTCCTCCGCCTGTCTGAAACGGCCTTACATACGAACGGATACGTCGCATTAGTTCACCAAGTCGAATTGCGTTCGAATTCGATACGTGTAAATAAATAGATGTTACTATTGTAACTCACTAGTTTCTCGAAAAAAACTTTTGTGCTCTCAGAGAGAGTATTATAATCTAATGTGTTGGTTCTATGCCTTTGCGTTGGTATTTAATGTTTAGCATTAAAAATTAGAGGTTTATTAACTGGTTCAGACTGTTGATCCAGGCTGCTTCTGAGAACGTGGAAAATTATGAAGGAGACGACCTATGTTCAGCAGTAGACGTCCTATGGCTGAGATGATGATTTACTGTAACTTGATTTGTATGAACATAAAATATTTAAATTTTAAATTCTATACTTTATAATAGAATAGAATGTGACTATAGCTTGACTGATTTCAGGAATGGAATTTGAAATAAAATCTCAATATTATTTTCATACTACTTCTCTGTACAATGAAAGAGTGGGGAAAATTATGTACATACAGGACTCACTTACGACTTATATATAATAAAAGAGAAATGCATTTACAATAAATGTCAATAAATATTAACTTTCGTGTTTTAAAGCGGAGGCTTAATTTTTTGGTAATAAGCAAAATTTTACAGAAAATCACTATAAATAAAAACGCATGATACCTTTCCCTATCCCACTGCTTACATTACTGGGATAAAGGACCGCTTATCCTTTTACCTATCCTATCCTTTTACCTATCAATGTAAAGCAACATATTTGCCAAAAATATGTCGATGTTTATGTTAATAGGCGACGGAAGAGACAAAATATTAAATCGACTTAAAATATGATTACCTAAGGAAAATTATTTTTTTATATAAAGTTCCTATTCTAAGCTATTTAAATGGTCTAGATTATGTTATTGTTTTTAATCTCGTACTTGTTACCCTATGTTGTCATTATTTTGTTATATAGTTTGTCTAAATTTAAATATAATTAAAGTTTACATATGAATCATGTAGTAATGGTTCTAGATTTAGACCAGAGATATGCTTTAAGCACGTTTTGGATACAGACCATTGCCAAATACCTCATTCAGATGCATAATGTTCATCTGGGTCGTTGGTAATTCTCACAAAGATTGGGGAAATTTGAATTCAAACTCTTCAACCATTGCAAGATATGTTTACGTTCAAATTTGGAGAAATGTGTAAAAAAACCTAGAACACAGAACCAGTTATTTTCATCTTTTTTTAAATATTTTCTGTCCTCTTTGTTAAAAAAGTTGATATAATTAATAAGGCCACTATGATCCGTATACTTACAGGTTTTTAAAAGTTAAAAAAAATTAGTATTTGATTTTATTTTGTCATATAATTAATTAAGCATAGTAATTAAAGATAGGCTACGTTATCCTGGAATTGAACTATATTTGTGCGCCGCATTTTTTGAAAAAAAAAAAAAAATTTAAAAAAATTGACGCAATCCTACTAATATTATAAATGCGAAAGTTATAGAGGATGTATGTTTGTTACTCTTTCACGCAAAAATGGCTTAACGATTTGAATGAAATTTGGCATATAAGATAGTTTTATTACCTGGATTGACATATAGACATATAACTATAAAGGGACTTTTGTATATATATATACACAGCTACCGAGGCACAAAAGCACACTTGCTTGTTATTTCACTGTGCTTTTTGTTAGTAGGTCATTACTGATACCCATTTATCGATTACTATCTATTGCACGCGACTTCGTCTACGTAACTTTATAAAATATAACCTATTATATGTTACTCGCTGCTAATGTAGATTCTTATAGGTGAAAAATTTTTTGAAATCATTCCAGTATTTTTAGTTTATTCATTACAAACGTACAAATGTTCTCTCTTTATAATATTAGTATACATTATAAGAAACTTCTACATCAGATTTTGATAGGTACCTGAATATAGGTACCGGATAAGATAATGAGAAAACCTACGCAAATTGTTTCTTAAATTAATGTCGGCAATTTATTAAAATCATGTCAAAATAAACATATATAAATACTAATATAAATACAATTATTAAGTCTAAATAAAACTATTTTATTTAGAACTAGCTGGTGCCCGCGACTTCGTCCGCGTTGAACGATGAAAGGTACCCTATGTCCTTTCTGATGTCCCAGACAACGTGTATGCAAAATTTCATAGTGATCGGTTCAATAGTTTTTGCGTGATAGAGTCACAAACATCCAAACATACTTTCGCATTTGTAATATTAGAAAACTGATTATAATTATATAGTATAGATAACATCATTCTTAGGCGACGGTAGCCAAGTATACTCTTCATTATCTTGCTTAAAAATATCGTTCCTTTATACTGCGAGGCATCTTTGTATTTTTTTTGCAAAAAAATCCCTTCGCTCTATGTGCAGTGAAGTTTAACAAAGTGTTGAAACAATACCCTCAACTTACAAGTCCCTACATATTTATGACGGCTTTGCTAGCTCGAGTGAAGCCTTTCGTGGAGATTGTACGCTGCATTATACGAGTATGTATTTTGGTTCACTTTTATAACTGATAGATAAACATTCATAGGAACCCAAGAATATATCTTTTTCATGGGATTTTAATAAAAATTACAATTTATTCGAATACATGTGGATCAAATTTTTAATTTATTGGTCGGCACACAGACTGACGGAACACTTGTTATTAAATGGTTATCAAAGATTTTTCGTGGTTATCTAAACATCTTTAATTAAAAGTTTAAACGCCAAAAAATAATTTGGAATTATCGGGGAAATTTTAAATATGAGGTTTGTTTTAAGCTAAAAAATAAAGGTGCTTAAAAAAATAAGGTGCTTAGTTAAAAAATGTGTATATTGCAAGCCACAAGGTAATGTTTAATAAAGGGAAACTCGCGTGTGGCAATCCAGGGAGCAACTTTTGATCCTTAGATAAGCTTTTATTCCTCACATATGAATATAATATCTACTCGAGTTTCGTTTGAAGAAACCCACACTTCACGCGTGTCTTTGGAGGCTCATAGGATTATTATTTAGGACATTGATATCTTGCGAACATTCTTTTGTATATGAGAATATTATTTTAATATTATCAAATAACAGCGTTACTTTTATAAAGGAATAACATTGGCAACATTGTTGCTGGCTAGCGATTACATAACATTATGTAAGTATCTCTCTCTCTCTCTCTCTCTCTCTCTCTCTCTCTCTCTCTCTCTCTTTCTTTCTTTCTTTCTTTCACGCAAAAACTACTGAACCGATCACCATGAAATTTTGCATACACGTTGTCTGGGACACCAGAAAGGACATAAAGTACCTTTCATCGTTCAACGCGGACGAAGTCGCGGGCACCAGCTAGTATGTAATATGTGACTTAATTGTGTAGTTTTTTTTTTTAATTTAATTTTATTTCCTTCTCATTATTTTTTTTATTCCCATTGTACAAATGTAAAATCCGTAATAGGCTGTTAGGTATTTTTTGTGGTCTGTTTGTTTAAAATCTTATATTTAAATACTAACTAGATGGTGCTCGCGACTTCGTCCGCGTTGAAAATTAAAAAAATAGCAATATAACGCTTGACCCCGTGTTGCTATAACACTTTGGCCAGGTGTTAGTTTTTTATTTTATTTTAGACGGATGATCCCTCGGGAATGGTCTTTTTTTTTTCTTAATGAAAGGTACCCTATGTCCTTTCTGGTGTCCCAGACAACGTGTATGCAAAATTTCATAGTGATCGGTTAAGTAGTTTTTGCGTGAAAGACTAACAAACATCCATACATCCAAACATACTTTCGCATTTATAATATAAATTAATTTTTAGTGTTTTAATACGGATATTATATCCGTTTAATTTTATTTTTAACAAAATCCAACGAAATCCTAAAGATAATAGCGGACTGAATGGACGGGGTGGTCTTTGGTTGATACATTAATCTGCATTTTAGTCACTGAATGTTTACAATTATTTTTCTTGAAAATGTAAATATAAGTTTAGTTTGTTTAGTTTAATTTTTGTTAATTTTTTTATCTAATTTACTCCGTATAGACTAATTTGTCTGAAAATAAATAAATAATAATTATTATTATAAATGCGAAAGATTGGTATGTTTGGATGTTCGTTACTCGATCAAGCAAAAACGGCTTATTGGATTTGGATAAAATTTGACACACACATAGTTTATTACCTGGATTAACATATGGGATACTTTTTATCCTGAAAAATGGATAGGTTCTTATGGGATTTTCAAAAAATGAACTACAACGTGTACAGTCGCGAGCACAACTTGTAAAAATAATTTATTTTTATGTATTGCCATTTTTTTTTATCACCAAGTGTTGTGGTTACATGGCATGCATGAAAAAGCATTCTAACTTATTTATACCCAATTTAAATAAGCCATAGCCAATAAATCACCCAAAGTGCGACGCAAATGGTCATCATAATAATGAGCAGGTATTACCATATGTCCTCGAGCCCAAAAACAAGAATCCAATGGGATTCAATCGCGCACAACTCAATAACGCCTTATGCATGGATATCGGGGGTGTATTTTATCCGAATAAACCGATAATGCTCCGATTTCCATTCAAACCCCTACCAAGGATTCTAATTTTTATTTTCGAATAAAATTAATTTACAACTTGTATTTTAAATGTTTTTTTGTTTGTATTGTGATAGTTTTCCATTTCCCTATCCCCTGTGGCGTTGCTTGTGCTATAGGCGACGGTAGCCATCTGTACTATCAAGTGGTGACAGCCTGCCGACTTTAACATAAAAAATATATATACAACTTCATAATTATGCGTTACATTATAATCTTTGGCAGCGCACTTGCATTTCTCGGCAACGGTAACCACCTGCCATCAATTAAACTGTCAGTTGCCTGCCGTCTTATATTCAATACATCAAAAAATTTTATTTGTTTTAATTTAAAAAAACAAAATGAAATATCAATTCATCTAATATAGATAATATTAGGGTACGAAATTTTCCAAACTCCTCCGAAACGGCTTGACCGATTTTTATGAATTTTTTTGTGTATATTCGGTAAGTCTGAGAATAGTCGTAAACTATTTTTTTATATACCCTAAGTGATAAGGCTGGCCCACCTAAAATTTTTATTTTTTATTTTTTAGGCAAAACAACGTTTGCCTGGTCAGCTAGTTATTATATAACAATTCTATATTGAAACATATAAGTAAAATATTTTTTTGTATATTCTAATAGTAATTAGAAGTAATAATAAGACACACGATAAAAGCTAACACTAAAAAGTAATAACTCATTAAAAAAGATTTAAAAAAAAAACTTTTATCAATAGTTAGAATAGAATTTCGTCTTTCAATGTCGATTCACGACTAAATGTAATAAATTTACCAAAAGTTCGAGTTTCAATGGTAGAGAAATCGTAATCCGATATTTTCTTACCCCTGGTTGAGTTGAAATTTGATATTTTCGATGGAATATCGTCTCTGATCACCATACATCGATTGAGGCCGCGTTTGTTTTCTTTTAGTTTTTCGAATATATACTTATTATTGTTTCTTGGAATTATTGAAAGGATGACTGCAAAATGGTATAAATAAATTACAACACCTTTTATTAATGTTCCCTTGACGCCCACCTGTTCTTCGTATAAGTGTAATAAATGAATGATGAATGAATAAATCCATCTATATATACATAAACAAGCAAACAATCCCATCTATATATATATACGAAACACAGTGTACCAAGTGTACGAACACAGTGTCTTGTACAAAGAACAGTGTTTATTTTTTTTAAATTATATAAAGGCCATTCTCTGCCATTCTCTGACGTCGAAAAGCGATTTTGTAAATCTTATTTCGAATAAAAATGTTTTGAATTTGAATTTGAATAAAAAATTCTCATGTCACAGTGTTAGTAAGCAAACTTCTCCGAAACGGCTTGACCAATTTTTATGAATATTTTTTTTGTGTATATTCGTTAGGTTTGAGAATAGGTCATATACTATTTTTTATACCCCTAAGTGATAAGGGTGGCCCCCACCCCAAAATTTTTTTTATATGCCAAAACAACATTTACCGGGCAAGCTAGTACTTCTTTACTAATATTACTTATAAAGAGAGAATATTTGTATTTCTGTATGTTTGTAATGAATAAACTCAATTTTTAAAAATTCTTTCCAATTATAGAAAGCTACATTATCAGCGACTAACATATGCTATATTTTATAAAGTTACGCGGTCGAAGTCGCGTGCAAGAGCTAGTGTAATATATAAATGCTAATGCTAAAGTGGGTTTGTTTGTTTGTTACGCTTTCACGCCTTAACCGCTCAAACGATCATTATGAAATTTTGCATACACGTTCTCAGGTATACAGAATAGGGCATAGGCTACCTTTCATTCAGAAAAATAGTATCTAATGTTCCCGAGAGATAATCTAAAAATAAAAATTGTTAAACATTGAAAGAACTACTAGTAAACCTATGTCTCAAAAAAAGGTCTTGTTGCCTCTACTTCAATTATATTTGTAATCTCCATATCATACACTCTTTATACACTGCACTCGTGATGTGTGTTTATAAAAGTTCAATTTAAAAAATTGTATTCATAAAATTATTGGTTCATGTAACACAATCCGGCCAGTTAGCGGCGACGCGACTCGTTTTCCAATGTGAAAAACAATTTTGTATTTCTCTGTACAGTTAGTAGCAAAAATCCGTATTAATATTATAAATGCGAAAGTATGTATGGATGATTGTAACTCTTTCACGCAAAAACTACTGAACCGATCACCATGAAATTTTGCATACACGTTGTCTGGGACACCAGAAAGGGTTACCTTTCATCGGTCAACGCGGACTAAGTCGTGGACACCAGCTAGTAAATAATAAATGAATTTGACGAGTCCGTTGGATGAGTGGTTAGGGTGCTTGCCTTAGAAGATTCCCTCTCCCAGCCAATCCGCCGGAGGAGGCTCGGGCGCAGGCGGCTGGCCTTTATCCGCCGCCTTCCACCCTGACCGGGACCCGGGCGGTGGTCTTGGGGGAGACTGCCGCCCGTCGTAAGGTCCTTCTAGATGGCCGGCGTACCTCCACTTTCGGGTACGCCGAGGTTCTGACAGGGTGGATAGCCGCGGCGGGACACCGATGTCGTGTCATAAACGTTCCCGCGATCTCGCCCATCTACGGCCGCGCTAAGAAGTCGTTAGCCGGTAGGAGTCCGCGAGGCAGAAGAAACACAAATGCATATCCGGTGCGAGTGTGGGCCCTTGATGCGCAAGCGCAGTCACATCCTAGGTGGCCACACATTGGCCTGCGAAGATGTGAGGAATGCCTCTATCAAAAAAGTACTACAGTTTCTGAACGTGGTAGGTATAGGTAGAGAGCTCTAGTTCACGTGGCGATCACAATATTTCAGCAATGGACGAAGCAGACCAGAAATAGCCACCAAAGATATAATAATAATAATAATATTAGGAGTCCGGCATAACCCCGCAGCGCCCCCTATCACTGCCGAGTATCCATGAGGATTTCCCAACGTTCGCGGGTTCGAATCCCGCCTGGGTCAACTTTGGAAATTATTTCAAAGTTGGCTCATGAATGGATCTGGAAAGTAGTGATAATATTTTGTTGATCACCATAGCTAAACTGCGGGTTAAACGCCCTAAACATCAGATCAATCATTAGTTAATCAGATGTTTAGGGCGTTTAACCCGCATTTTAGCGATTGTGAACAACAAAATATTATTAAACGGCTGTTTAAATTTTAAACAACTGTTTAAAAATAACCGTCTGTTGGTGAATTCGAGCCTAAATGACCTTAGACACAGCTACTTGTTTTAGTCAGGAAGACAACTCGCTACTCAAATTCAGAAGTACAACAAATCAAAAAATTCCAAAAATGTTTTTATTGCAAAAATACAATCACAATCCTTCATATTGTATGTTGTAAAAAGACTTATTGTTGTTTTATTCCATATATTTAGTATATTTTTATATATTTTTTTTATATTCAAAAGTAACTTATATGATTATAATAATATCTCCTCTAGTATTCAATTTATTATAAAAACAGTTAAAACATTTAATGCTATTTAAAAATACGCTTCTAACTATGTATAATATGCATATATTTGAAATATATCTAATAAGAAAAAAAATAGACAAAAAATAATTTAAAAAAAATCAATTAGCTCTCCTTTAAAAAAGTGTAATTTTGATTTGTGGTACTTTCGAATTTAAGCAGCGTACTATTAATTTTAGCCAGGAAACTGGTGTTTTTCGTCAAAGATATGTAACTTGTAAATCGTGTAGAAGGGCTCCAAGAGTCATAAGAGCTCGCTTAGCGACGTGCGTGCCTAGCTTTGGAATGTTGAATGCCATACAATTAGGCTGATGTCTGAGTAGTACGTACTAGCTTTAAGTTAAAGACTAAAATAAGGCAAGAAAAATTTTCTTGTGGTAATTTGCAATAAAATTTATTTTTGTTTTTATTTATTTAACTATAGTCCTGGAATAAGGGTTTTGTCCTTTATTTAAAATATTTACAAAGAAGGTTTTTAAAATCAAGATTATTTTACACATTTTTAGTTGGTGTTTTTATTTTTTAAATAAAAAGCCATAACAACTCAAACATCACTGAACATTAGTTATTAATGCCCGTGGCAATTATTAAATAAAAAGCTCAGATGCATGCCCGACCGGAAATTAAACCATTGAGTTACAGTACCGCCCCGTATTGGCCCCAGCGCGGCGGTAGGTACTCTAGCAAAAATGCATTTTATTATACTCGTAAGTAAACGTTTTAGTAAATAATTATAATACTTTTTTCATAAATGTCTGAAAATGACTTCTTCAAGAAAAAATGAACATTTGTTTTGAAATAATTTATAGAATAAACTTGAGGTCTGTTCTTATTTCTAAATACTAGAAAGTACGATACTGAAATCTAGTTTTATTCATTACAATTGTCACAAATGTAAGGGCGACCACCACTTGCGCACTTAAATGGGACCAAAGCTCACATTTTCCTAGCTCTTCGTAAAGTAGTCCCTTGTCATATTTTTTTATGTCACACTGTCCTCTTTCGGTCTTCCTGACGCGTATTCTGGGCATCAAAAATTATTAAAAAAAATTTTTTTTTTTTAATGTGTCAACCGTACCCAAGATAAATGTCACAACCGCAACGCACCCAACGCACTCTTTTGCAAGAAAACAATTACCATAACAATGCAAAATAATCTACGTTCATAGTAATCACTGCTATTTAACTACTAATGTTTAACTTTTAACGAGGAATAATACTCATTATTCTATCTGTACATATACGAACAATTATTATAAGAAATCAAATAAAAACACTTACTTTTGACTGTTAAAAAGCAAACAAAAAAGCAACTTTGCTAACGTTAATGTCGCACGATGGCTAACGGAATACTGAGACACACGTGCAGATGAACACGCTCCTCTTTCTTCTCTTGCACTCACTACGGTATTACTTATAGTTTCGCTAATAAGTCAACTGTTACAACCATGACATGGCACAACCGTACCCAATCTCCCCTACAACGTATACCCACAAATTGTTTTTTTATTAAACATTTAATCTACAGATAAATACAGTATAGATTATAACGATTTTGTAAAAATTTTATCAAAAAGAAGCTGGCTGACAATAAGCTGGTTTTCGCTCTCGCTATGCGCGTTACTCAGCCCCAAGCCGAATCTTGGCGAATTTGTACCACGCACTGGACGTACGTCATCATTCCGCCGTCTGAATACTGGCTTATACGGGCTGTTCTTACGTTCTTATTGCTGCTTTTACTTTGAATAGCAACTTAGTAAATACTTCATTAAATATGATGTGACGTATCTAACTTAATTTAATTTTCATATTTCAACCACTCTTCTCGGTTCTCGGTCTCGAAATTGTTCTTTAGTGAAATGAACTAAAGAACAATTTAAAAATGCATTAAGTACCTAATGATTTTTTTGAATTATTAGAGATGGGTTTGCTCTTGGTCAGCATCCAGCCGTGTAGCGAAGATGAGGCCTATGATGGAGCTATGAGCTTCTGTGTAAGCTCCCAGAAGCTATTCACTCAAACTTGGGTTATATGACGCCGGTAGGGAGTTCCAAAGCTTGAACTATAAGTTAAAGAATACTTATAGTTTTTAAATCTACTTATAGTACAATGAAAATCTAAATTTTGTGTTATTTGAAATTAGATCGAGCCGACTATTAACAAAAGTACAAAATCAATACAAAAATTAATAAAAGGCATTTAAGCTAAACGCTTTCAACAAACAACCCGTCTCAAATTTCCCCCGAAATGTCAAATTTAATTTTGCCGTTATAGTGACGCTTTGTCCTTTCGCTTCAATACTGAAGTCAGATTTGTTAGTAGCATTTAAAAGTTTGTTTTCGACCCCATACAAAACTCAAACAATGATTAATCAAAGCGTCGAAACTCGTCATAAAAATATGACATGGTATAGAAATTTTGGGGATTCATTTGAGGGCTTTTATTGCTTATTGTTTAGCGACGAGAGGGCGATAGTGTAGGGTTACATGGATGTGATATTAATTGTTAGAAATTCAAAAAGTTTGGTTTGTTAACAATCATAAATATGTTCTAAATTCGATTGTTGTAAAATAATATTTCCATACGAATTTCGGCCTGTTCTGTTTATCCGAATACTCAAGGTCCGTAATGTAGACATCTAACGTAATGTAGTTTTGATGTATTGAGACAATAAGGATTAAGACTTTTATATTATTATTATTTTTTCGGATACTACATGTACGTCTAATATTTAAATAGTGGCAGGGCACGCTACATTTGGCAGTCATTTGGGCAGTAACCCGTCTGGCGGCAATAAACCATCCCCTTACAGAAAACTACCTTGAAATAACTAATAACATGTAATATTTCGGTGAGTGATTAAGGGATGCCAGAGCTCATTTCCCGTACCCTTGTGTTATAGGCGACTGTAGCCACCTACCATCAAGTGGACCGTCTGCCTGTCTGTTGAGTTATTATTAATGCAAATATTATTAATGCAAAATTTTAAGCATCCAAAGTTTTGATTGTTTCGAATATTCGGTTTTGTATTGCACATCGACATTTAAATCTCGTGTTTAACATAATTTTTTAAGTTGACTTAAGTTAAACAAGCAAGCAGTTTGTGTGTTGGAACAACTTGTAACTTGTTAACTTTGCCTCAGTTAAGTGAAGGTTGTTTTACTTACCGACGACGAGGATAACTTTATGGCCTGTCCTAACGAAATTGAATCTTAACTGTACAAAGCTTTGGCAATAACGGTGTCACAGTTAAATACTTAAATTCTCTCGAATCTACAATTTTATAGGTTTTTTCTCACTTTGTTAATGGGCACTTTGTGTAAAATTTGTTACTGATTGTTTTTCTTGGGTTGTTACTGACTCCTATATACATTACATGTGTCAAACCTAGTCCTGAAGTCAGAGTTTGCCTTTTTTTTAGTCCATAATGTATACTAACTATAACTTATTGTAAATAAGGTTTATTATTTTTAAATATATTTTTAAATGACGGACTTTCTCCAGCCATTGCCATTGATTCCTCTTCTATTTTGTTGAATGCTTTGATATTAGGTATATACATAATTTTGTGCATATATATATAAAAGGCTCTTACTTGTAGATACCCAAAAAAGGGTTTCTCGAGATCATATATTGTACAGGCTGCTAATTAAATCAGTGTAATTGTTTCAAGCCTACCGTGAAATTAACTGTCTGAAATAATTACAAAAACATTCCCTTTCAAGGAGATACTTCAAAGTGTTTAGTATTCACTTTGTTCCACAGAGCTTGGAAACAGACAGACCGACCACACCCCTTAATTAAACGATGGGAAATCCTCTTGGGTACACTGCAGCGCTGGGAACGTTGCGTGGTTAGCTAAAACTCAATGACTTTCTAGCATCCGCTACCCACCACGGGGACATTGAAAATTATTTGAATAAAATTTAGCAAGATTTTTTTTATGTTAAGGTCGGCAAACAAGGCTGACGGTCCACTTGGTGGTAGGTGGCTACCGTCTCCTATAACACAAGCAACGCCACAGGTGCTGCAAGTGCGCTGCAGACTAAGGTAGGTTTAAGGATATTTAAGGGATAAGGAAGGTAATGGTCTCTGGCATCCCTTATTCACTCACCGAAACACAACAGCACAGGTGCTGTTATTTCACACTGGTCTTCTGTAAGGGGGTGGTTTCTGCCGTCAGACGGGCTGCCTAAATGACTGCGAAACGCAGTGTGTCCTGCCACTACTTTCCAGATCCATACCTGAGCCAACTTTGAAAAGTTAATTTCCAAAGTTGACCCAGCCGGGATTCGAACCCGGGAACCCTGAAACAGAGGGTTAAGGCAAGCACCTTTTTTTTTAACGTTGGGAAATCCTCAATAATACCCGGCAGTGCAGGGAACGTTGATGGATGTTGCCGCGGGGACGTTTATGACACGACATCGGTGTCCCGCCACGGCTGTACAGCGCGGGAGGGTTACGCTCCCTGTTGGAACTTCGGCGTACCCGGAAGTGGAGGTACGCCGGCCATCTCTGGGACCTCACGACATCGATACACTTACGGTGTAATGTCAATACACTAAATCTGATTAATGCTTCATTAATCCTTTAAATGCTTGGTGGTTGACAGTTTAATAAAGGTGGCCGACAGGTTGACATGATGGTAGGTGGCTACTGTCACCTAATAGAGTAAGTAAGCGACCTGATATCGTTTACTGACGTACAGAAATTATGTAGGTAAAGCCATAGGATTAGCGGTGGTTACTGCCCAGGCTGCCCAGTATATTATCCGAAGTTATGTGTTCTGCCATATTATCCGACGGTCTAAAATGTCTAAATATATATATATATAGTGTGTTAGAATGTATCTATCTCGATAGTCTGGTAACTTATTGAAGTCATATTTCTTATTGTTGCTTCGTTACTTACTGTTATCTAATTTGACTTCGCATGATAATAGATTCGATTCGTCAATATTCAATTTCATATATTGTGAATTACATGTATAAATCCTTTCATATTTCACATGGTAATACAGTGGCAAGATTAGTAACAAAAAAAAGTGTAGGTATATTTATCTTAACTTGTCATGTCTATTAGTGCATATGTCTACTTAGGTTTTAATTACAAACGGTCCTTGGGCAAAGGTGATTTATATATTTGAATAGCACCAATGGAGTAGCAGTTCTTTTGTAATTCTACTCTTTGATGAATGACTGCGGCCGGAACATGTAATTAAACTTAATTTTGTAACTGTTAAAAGTGTGGGTTCATAAGTTCAACCGATGCTTTTTTTGCCACTTTCAATCATTTTCTTTACAATGAGTTTCCTGTGTACATAGTTTACTTCTTCTTTAAGTACCCTATCAGGTTTCCCCGACGTTGGCAATCACCCTCAAAAAGGCTTCTCAACCAAGACTCCTCTTCGCCTCTCAATCTTACCTCCCATGATAAGATGGAACACATGGTACTTTTCACCCCTCAGCATATGACCCAGATATGCAACTTTACGAACCCTAATATTACTAGTTATTACCCTAACATAGTTTACTGTATTGAATATAAAATTATTTTTGAAAATTTCCTTGTTTTTGGGCAGCTCGTTTTGCGGTAGCAACCTCCTCACAGAAGTACACCGGCAGCCCATTAGGCTTTAGTTTTATTTCGGTGCGTGTGATTACTCAAGTAAATTTCTTAAGTAAATTAAATAACACATTATTGAATTAAAAATAAGGTCGCACGAGTTTTTTTTATTATATCAAGATCGACAGACAGGTTGACGGTCCATTTGATGGCAGGTAACTACCGTCGCTTATAGCCTAATCAACACCACAGATGCTGCAACTGTACTAATACAACCAAAGTATTTAAGGATTAAGGGATAGGGCAGTGGACTGGCATACCTTACTTACTTACCGAAACACAAAGCACACATGCTATTATTTGACGGTGGTCTTCTGTAAGGAGGTGGTTACTGGTGCCAGCCGGGCTGCCCAAAGTGTGCCAAAATAGAAACGAATATATAGTAAGTAAATAAAAGCATGACAATAAGTGAATAAAGGAACCAAAATCGGCTAACTAAGTATTCACGCCGAAGGCTATTCAAGTTAAAGAAATTTCCTACTTATATTAAGTTAACCCACCGCCCGCAAGATAGTTAAGCACCATCTGCATAGACGTTATCCAAGTTCTGGAAAAGCTCAGTACTTTATCCGGCCGAGATGAAAATAAAGCAAAACCTGAGACCGCCTGTTGCGGCACCGTTGTTCTTATTTTAGCCGTGTACGGACACTAGTGATGGGACGTTTTATTTTTAAACGATAAACCTTTTACTCTAAGAAAACGAATAAGTCAGGGGCGTGGATTATGAATTCGTTCACAGGTGGTGCTAGACTTATCATGTTCTTCGATATTCCATACAAATATTAATGTCTTTTATAGATATATAAGTGTACTAGCTGGTGCTCGCGACTTCGTCCGCGTTGAAAGATGAAGGTACCCTATGTCCTTTCTAGTGTCCCAGACAACGTGTATGCAAAATTTCATGGTGATCGATTCAGTAGTTTTTGCGTGAAAGAGTCACAAACATCCATACATCCAAACATACTTTCGCATTTATAATATTAGTACGGATATATCTTATAGTGAGCATTAAATAGCATAGGTGTTATTGGCGTCACCACGCAATTACATTTTCTAGTCATCAAAATATAAAATGTAAATAACATTTTCATTTGAACCACATTTAATACTATGAAAAGTGTAACGTAGCGTTACTTATTTTATTTATTTTATTAATTATATTACCTTATTTTTGTTTATTTATTTATTTAAGTATTTAAAAACTTATTATTTTTTTTAAATATATAGAATTGCATTTGACGTTCAATATTCAAAATTTTCAGTCAGAGAGCGTTTTTTGTTTCTCTGTCGCTCGCAGAGAGCGGTTTAGTTTTTGTGCTGATAATAGCCTGTATTTGCCAGTTCATTTTCTTTTAAAATTTTAATTATTCAGTTTAAAATATTTATGTAAAAAACCCCGGTTTATAAATGGGTACGTATTTCATCTTATTTCTGATGATAGATTGTTGATTAATGTTTTTTTATTATAATTTGTGTTTTAGTTCATTTTAAATTTATTGTTAATTTACTCATTTAATTCTATTATCTTTTGCAGTTTTTTTTAATCCTTATGCAATTGTATTTTTTTATTTTACTCTTGTGTGTTTTTGTCTGACCATTTATTGAATAAATTATTAACATTTAGGGATCTTATATCTAAATTTTAGATTCCCACGGTCAGGCACACATATTTTTTCTTTTAGATTTGTGTTTAATTATTTCTTTTTCATTTCAGGGTTTTTTGTTTTGGTTTTTGTTTTGGTTTTTTGTCATTCATGGATTTAACTAGAGATATATAAATAATATATAATGAAGCCTGGGTTTTATCCGCATTTTACATTTTGATGAGCCTTCTTCATTTTTCTTTGGTGACACTGATGAGCAGCGTGTTTTATTTTGCCGAGAAGGAAAACTATATTATTACATCCAGCCATTATTCACATCCAGCTAAGTTTTTAACTTTTATTAGCCGGATTTATTGAATCAAATTTTAAATTTCACATATATATATTATATATATATATATAATAACGTACGGGCTTAAGGACCACCCCCTGTGTTTTTTTATTTTTGTTGTTTAAATATATTTTAAGTGCTAACATATGATTTTTTTCATTTTTTTTAGTTAGCTGGCGCCCAATTTTTTAGTTAATTTCATAGCCGATAACGTTATCTTACTTCAATTATTTTCAACGTTTCAAAAGTCATATAATAATATTAATTTATAATATCCATATATATGTATAAGGTATAGTTTACATTAAATATAGTTTGTAATTAAAAATTCAAACATATTAACGTATTACATTTAGTAATTACATGGAATAATCACAATTCAAAGTAATGTCATTATACAATTGCATATTAAAAGACGTTACTATTGAAATGTACTATTTAATTAGTATTGATTATAGCTTTTTTCTATTAAATACGGTCTCTAAACCGACATAATACACGAAACACGATTAAAAAAAATCGAATTTGTCAAATGGAAATATATTTTAATATTTAGTATCGATATCGTCAAACGTACTCATGTTCCCATCTCTTGAATGCGGCTAAGCATGTGCATGACACGAGTCGGGGTCGATCAAATTCTTTAGAGACTGCTCCCTTTGTCCCACCTCCGACGTAATCGATAATTTAAATTCCCATCACTAGTGTGCCTTTATCTTTGTAAAATATAAAGCGTTTTATACAAAATTTAACTCAGAAATGATGCTACGAATTCTATATTTAATACTAGCTGGTGCCCGCGACTTCGTCCGCGTTGAAAAAGTGTTATTTCTTTTTAGATGATCCCTCGGAAACAGTCTTGTCTCCCTGACAAGACTTCTTGTCTTGTCTTGTCTTGTTATTCTTCTTCTTGTCTTGTCTTGTTGTTCTTGTCCTTTCTTGTATCCCTGACAACGTGTATGCAAAATTTCATGATGATCGATTCAGTAGTTAAGGCGTGAAAAGGTAACAGACAGACAGACAGAGTAACTTTCACATTTATAATATTAGTATTATAAAAGTATTATAAATGTGAAATTTGTAAACACTGAAAAGAAAGTAATTTCTTAATCCGTTATTACGCCGACTTTTTATTTACTTTTTAGTATGACAGTTTCAAAAAAAAAAAAATCTTAATTCAGTCTTAATCATCTTAATCAGAAAACTTTTGTAGTTATTTTTTATCTTTTGAATAATAATAACAATAATCATTTATTTGCTGAATATAGGTTACAATGGTTTTAAAATATATAAATCTCGCTACATTCTACCCTTCGAGGGTGTGCAAATATTTTATGTATACTACATAAAAAACAATAAAGCTAATTAATATTACTAATTATTACAATAAATAATATCTTACACATATAATCTTTTATACTAAAATAACATTTGTCAACGAGTAATTGATTCATTTTCTTCTTGAATAAATTATTATTGAGTTCTTTAATGGTGTTCGGAATTTTATTGTATATATAATTGGCGCTTGACAAAAAACACTTTTATGCATCAGAGCTGTGTTTTTGCTTTTCGAATGCATATGCATATATTTGCATATATTTAACGAATGTATTTAACTGAATTTTTTTTTTTTTTTTTTTATTAATTTGATTCGTTTGAAACATTAAAAAATTAAATATTAACGCCATCAACGAGAAAGTTACTGGATTCTGATAAATTAAACAAGAACGTATAGTAATCTATACTAATATTATAAAGAGGATAGATTTGTTAGTTTGTTCGTTTGAATTGAATATGCTCCGAAAGTACTGGATCGATTTGAAAAATTCTTTCACTGTTGGGAAGCTATATTAACAACGAGTAACATAGGTTATATTTTATAAAGTTACGCGGACGAAGTCGCGTGCAACAGCTAGTTTTTTATATATTCATTATTTTTCAAGTAATAATGTGCTTTCACAACTTTTAGAACTGTGGCAGTGCCGTAATGAAAACTGGACAAACATTGTTCTACATACAAGTCTTCATTCACTGGCCTTTAATTGTCAAACAATACTTCAATGTAACGTTTCTGATTTACCAAAAAAAAGATGCAATTTTCACACCAGTTCCTCGCATTTTTAAAATTTTGTAGTTGCCTACAATCTTCAAAGGGAAACTCCTATTTAACCAACTATCATTTTCCATTAGAAAATTCCACTTATACCTACCAGATGGCATACTTAGGCTCGAGTTCACCAAATGACGGTTATTTTTAAACAGCTGATTAAAATTTAAACAGCCGTTTAATAATATTTTGTTGATCACCATCGCTAAACTGCGGCTTAAACGCCCTAAACATCAGATCAATCATTAAATTAATCAGATGTTTAGACGGCTGTTTAAATTTTAATCAGCTGTTTAAAAATAACCGTCAATTGGTGAACTCGAGCCTAAATATACTATCCAAAATGTCACTACCAAGGTATAAGAATGAGAGCCATATTTGTGTTCGTGTGTTAAAATATAGCCTTTGTTACTGCCTGATAACGTAGCTTTCTATATGTGAAAGAATATTTTAAGTTTATTCATTATAAACATATACAAAAAGACAAATCTTATCCTTTTATAATATTAGTAAGTATATATAAGTAATAAGAAATTTGTATTGAGTTCAGAGCAATAATATAATAATGATTATAAACATTGACTTTCTCATACTCATTTCTTAGTTAGTTAAGAATAACAATGTTCTCAGATAAATTCTGTTTTAGTCACGTGGTGGTCAAGTCGTGTTAAATTCTGGACTACGCCAATCCTTTCTTTATAGGCGTACAGTTTTACGATTAAACCAAATCGCTCAGAGATACGATAAAATCCGTTTTATTAGTCACAAAACGGATCATTACAAACCACTGTCCCATCCGCTGTGGTTACGCCACAGATTTCATTGTACAATATAAAATGTATGGACAACCCTTTCAGTATATTTTTTTATTGGTTCAATATTACATTGAGAACATTAATAATGTGGTCTCTTTAAGATACATGTCGACGGCGAAGTGACAATACCTTCTAAGTAACAAACAAAATTTTGAACAAAATTATTTTTTAAAGTTATTGTAATGAAGTTTACTTTCATTACAATGACATGGAAATTGCAGTTAAATATATTATGTATCCCTGATTTTACCAAAATACGCGAAAATATTACAATCTTTGAAATAGTCAATTATTCAAAAGGCATTGGTTACCATATTAGAAGGTATAGGCATTTCACCCACCGTCGATATATGTAACCTTAAATATGTCAATAAAATATTCTTGGTTAGACCAAAAAGCGGTTTTTACAACCGTAAAAACCGTAAAAATATAATAAAAAATAAACGCATCTATGCATGTTAAATGTATTATGCTTATGCAATAAAATAACTTGTTTCTAGAGTATGTGTATGTGTATGTGAATGTACACAACTTTGATGATGATATTACTGCCAAACATTTAAAACTGTATCACAGATTACTAATAAGTTACTACGTAACAGATACATCACTTCCCTACAAAACGACAAATACCTACTGTATACCTATTGTATATTAACATAATATTTGATTTGACTCGAAATTTATTTGTAAGTAAATATAATTTTATTGTAGTGCTCAATAAATACATGAGATTTTATTCAATTTTATAAATAGCTTTATCTTATGTGATGTCTAAGACAACTGACATGAAATTGATGTACAAATAAAAAGCGACATATTGATTGACAGTACGAGTATGTGGGTTTGCGAACTTTGTTTCTTTTGTTAATATTTTGAGATGTAAAGGTTGAGTCAATTTTGCATTATCTGTATTAATATCTATAATACTAAGCTATATATACGAGTATAATAATAATATTATAAAGAGGAATGGTTTGATTGTTTGTTTGTTTGTTTGCCCAAGGTGTAAAAAAATGATCTAAAATATTCCTTACATCGCGTGCGCTGCGATGACTATTGATGATAGAACAAAATAATGTACTACGACTTTAAAAATGTAAGTATTAGAAAAAAGTCGCGTGGTCGATGTAGTCGTTACTGGGGTACGGGGAGGGGAGTCAATGTCAAGAAATAAAGTGCCGCGCGGTCGGCTCCCTACGCAGCGGTCGTGTGCAGAATCGAATAATTTGTTAAATACCCGTGCGAAGAACTATGCAATGAACGAATTCCAGGAATTACACATAGACCGTCCATACATTTACTTTACTTCGGTCTAGTTGTCTAATAATAGAAATTGGTTGCAATAGGTATACGTTTTTTTCTCAAACTAGTCCACAAATGTTTGGATAATCTACTTATTTAGGTTAATCGACGAGTGATACACTGTACAGATGGTTGTTTTGGCAATCTGACAGTGTTGTAAGGAAAAATGAAACCAGCATAAAAGTGCAAGTCTATAAACATAGGTACTTGTATTGAAAAAAAAAACAAAGCAGGCAGCAGACTGAGCACGTTATGTTGCGCAAGGAAGCGGCGGAAAGGCAGCGGGAAGAGGATCCCTCTCTCAGCCTATCCGCCGGAGAAGGCTCTGGCGCAGGCGGCTGGCCTTTATCCGCCGCCTTCCACCCTGACCGAGACCCGGGCGGTGGTCTTGCGGGAGACTGCCGCCCGTCGTAAGGTCCCCCGAGATTGCCGGCGTACCTCCACTTTCGGGTACGCCGAGGTTCCGACAGGGAGCGTACCCCTCCCCGCGTCGGATAGCCGTGGTAGGACACCGAAGTCGTGCCAACACTTGTAGTTAGGTTAGCTTCTCTAGAACGTTGGTACCTTAATGGTTTCATGAAATATTTTGTTTCTCCACATATTTATAAAGTGAGCATTAATATAATAGAATTAATATTGTCGTCGTGGAGCATGCCAATCGTAGCCAAACCTAAAACAACAATTAATTAACCCAAACAATCATTAAACAATCAATCGGTTCGTATGCGGTAAACAGAGCGTGTGTAGTACTTAATCCAAGGAAACGATCTGTCATAACCTAACCACTACACTATGACGCGTATTTACTAAAACTGCTACGGACTTGAAATAATTACAGCGCCTGCAACAAGCGGCATAAACTATCGACCGCTTTTTTCATAGGTACAGCTGTATTTGACTATTTTATCTTCATTACAGGTAGATTAAGGACCTAATGAATTAATTAACTGGTGTAAACTATGTAAAACCGCAAATATATGTAGTTTAGCGAGTAATTAAAAAATGTTCTTTTTTTAAATGAATAAGTATTTTTTATAATTTTTTTATAAAAATGTACCTTAATTTTCTTAATAATAGTGAGAGCTTATAAAAATCTGTTGGTCAACTTAGCATAAATAAGCGGACGAGCATACACAAGCCAATACCCTATATATTTTTATAAAGAACTAGCGTTTCGCTCCCGAGTTCGCACGGATGCATTTTTTTTTTCTGCAAATTGTATACACAAACTCTCCTTGTTTATTACTCTTAAACATAAGTGAAAATTGTTTCGAGATTCTGTTGTGCAGTTTAAAAAAAATAAGCGGACGAGCAAACAGGGTCCAATTGCTGACTTTTTTTTAATCGAATACTAAATATTTTAAACAGTATATCTAAAAAGTTATGGCAATTTTATTTCATTGTAGTGAAACGATCAATATTAACCGTTGGTTTAATTTTATGTATACTTCGTAAGTGCGCGTCCATCAGACGCAGCGGAGTCGCCTTATTAAACACGTTGACAGATTTATTGTAAAATAAGACTTACTGCATTCGAAACACGTGCGTAATTTAGCTCATTATGGTGTTAAAATAGTTTGTGGGTGTTTTGCTATTTTATGGTGACATTTACGAGTTGTGGCATATGATGTTTTTACGTGTAGGTAAATTATTTTTGATAGTATTAACCATAATAACTATATTAAATTAACTTTTATTTATTTAAGAAACAAGACTGGCAGCATTAGCCATAAGAATACTTTTATACAAAGCATTGCTTAGCAGCGTTGACAAATTATTTGATATTCATATAAAAAAATCAGACAAAACATAAATGTAGTTAGCAAATATAATATCGTAATGGATTCAGTCAGAAATAGGCTATGAGATAGGTGTTCCTAATGTATGGAGGAACTAAGTCGCATTATGACCGCACACTAAGCCTTTCAGAACAAATAACAAGTTATTTTGGTTTAGTAGAGGTTTCGCACAATTTTGTTTCGTACGAATTGTACGAAGGAGTGACTTTAAAATTAAATATATTTTTAGTCGCTGTTTCGCACACTTTGATTTTTATAGAAGAAAAAAAACGTAAGTACTGTCATGTACTACAGTGAAATAGGTAAAGTAGGTAAATCGAAATATTTTACTAAGATGACTTTGACATATTGAAAAATATCATTCTATAACATATAAAATTGTAGTCTTATAGTTATAGGTATAGATTTATATAATTAGTTTATATTCAGTTTTATATTAATTTTCACCCGCTGTGTCCCCAGATTTTTTGATTTATAAAATGATATTTGTAACGAGAATAAAATAAGTAGACTAAATATACGTATCACAAACTTGCTCCTCGATACTCCTCTCTGTCTCATGTCGTGTGTGTTTGATTACATAGTTTCTGTCGCCATTTATATCGTTGATGTACTGCCACCTCATCTATCTTTATCAAATCCTGTGAATTTGCATTAAAACGACACGTAGAGATGTATCATTTAATGGCTTTTCCACGGCCTGTTCATTACGCCATATGCTTAACGGGTACGCAGAAAGATCGAGTGCCACTTATCTCGATTCGGACAAACCTAACATGTGCACAGTAACGATAGTATGTAAACTTCTTCTATTGAATTTCTATTTGCATCAGTTGAACAAACTTATTCTATTGAATGTCTATTAGCATCAGTTGAACAAAATTCTATTGAATCTCTATTAGCATCAGTTGAACAAACTTATTCTATTTTATTTCTATTTGCATCAGTTGAACAAACTTATTCTATTGAATTTCTATTAGCATCAGTTGAACAAACTTATTCTATTGAATTTCTATTTGCATCAATTGAACAAAGTTATTCTATTGAATTTCTATTAGAATCATTTGAACAAACTTCTTCATTGAATTTCTATTTGCATCAGTTGAACAAACTTATTCTATTGAATGTCTATTAGCATCAGTTGAACAAACTTATTCTATTGAATTTCTATTAGCATCAGTTGAACAGTCCTTTTTTTAACGTTGGGAAATCCTCTCGGATGGCAGTGTAGGGAACACTGCGGAGTTATGCCGGATTCGTAAAACCCAACGACTTTCTAGCGCGGCCGATGATGGGTGGGGTCGCGGGGATGTTATGACCTGACATCGGTTTAATACTTTTCTATTGTTAGGTACATGATTTTTTTTAAATATTTTTTAACACCCTAAATCTGAGAAAATATTTTATCAATGACCTAATCAATTCGTAAAATGTATGAGATTTTTTTTTATTTTACAAAGTTTAAACACTGAATCTTCGGTACACTGTGTCTGGAGGTACATTTATCAATCTTGGCACACACTCTTTGGCTACTCGATTTACTTATTTGAATTTAAAATGGGATCGTATTTTTATTATGTCAATAACATTGACGAATCGACTTTTTATATATAGTAGTAAGCTTTTCATTTCTAGAGTCCTTTATATGAGTCATTTAATATTTATCTATAGCCCGATAATAATGCATGACGAAAAAGAAAAATTGTTTATTTGGTACAGTCACATCACAATATGAAAAACATAATTAAACAGTAATTAAACATAAATAAATGTATATAAAATGAATTTATTGGACTCGTATGGAGAAATTCGATCGTAAAATTTGCAAAACACACCATGGGGTCTGTACCCTATTAAAGCGTGTGTGGTCGCACCTTTGCCGATATTTTACTGCCTATGTACAGACTTTTAAACGGTTTTTTTTTTTTAAATTTGAATTGCGTTCTTCGTTTCTTTTTTAATTATTAATATTTTATGAATACTTTAAAGAAACTTTTTAAAGTTTTTTTTAAAGTTTTGCATTCATGCCAAATTATTACTCAAATACATAAAGCTATCTTAACTCACACCGATAAGTTGATCGATCTTAACAGAGATTATATGATCTTAAATAAGCGAAAACTTAACAGGAATGTGGTAGCATCTTAATTTTTTTATGATAAATGATGGTAGACAGTCGCCTATAAACACAATAGGCAATGAGCGGAAAATAAAATGAATTGCAGACCTTCATTAGGAAAAAGCATAACTAAAGATTCATGAATTATATAGTTTAGCTATATAGAACCATCTCGATCACGTCAGTAAAAAAAAACGGAGCAAAATCAGTCCATCCGTTTGGAAGCATTTCCTCATACATTTTGTATGGAATGGATTTTTATTCTGAGGCGGTACGAAGTTCACCGGGCAGTTATAGTAAAGCCAAGGAGACAACGCAAACAATGTAAACAAACTCTGTCCTTTTCCCTCACACAAGTGGCCGGCGCTATCTGTTTCACTCATGGTATAGGAAGCCATCTTGACAACCCTTGAAAATTTGTTTATATTCTTTGCGTTGTCTCGTTGGTCTTGCTTTATTAATTGTTGCATGATTAAAATTTGTCTTTTATCAGTAAGTAGCATATTTTTATTAGGCTAAAAATAGATCAAAGATTTTAACATATAAGACACGTAATATTAACGCTAATTTGTATGAAATTGATTTGGAGCAAACTTTTAGTTCCGAGTGATCCAAACTCTCGCTAATTGCTCTCTAATGTAACGTCAAACATTAATTAGCGACTGGCTAATTATCGGATCTATTTTGTTACATAGACAAGTCCGTTATTAGCCGATGACGTCACGTGAAAATTGCCTACTATGTTGACTTAACTAATAACACGCCACGTTCAGCTTATAAAACAACTATAGGTAGATACTGTCAAATTTCTTACCAAAAGTAAGTATTAAGTGACATATTTTGTACAATGTATTTTTATATTTAACTGTTAAGTCATAAGGTTCATTTTAGATGTGATACTATTTGACAGTCAAGACAAGATTTAGTTCGAGAATATGTAAAGGCGAATATAAATTAACGCTGAGGTTGTACTGGTTGGGCGATAACTCAAATTCTATTGGAAATCAGATAGGGGTTATGTGTATTGCTTGGGTGTGACCTAGCCATATCTTACGAGTATCATATTACGAAAGTTATTTTGTTTGTGCATTTATTAGAACCTAGCTGGTGCCCGCGACTTCGTCCGCGTTGAACGATGAAAAGTAGCCTATGTCCTTTCTGGTGTCCTAGACAACGTGTAAGCAAAATTTCATCGTGATCGGTTCAGTAGTTTTTGTGTGAAAGAGTCACAAACATCCAAAAATACTTTCGCATTTATAATATTAAGTACGGACGGATTTATACGTTTGTTGGTTGCAATTACAAAAGTCTATAGTAGAAAACTAACTTTTAAAATTTCAGTTGTTGCCAGTACTTACTAATTTTTCTCGCTACATACCAGTTTGTTTTCTCGTCTCGAAGGATCTCGTCTAAATATGTCCTTTCTTGCGCAATTTTTTTTTTGCGTTTAAATAGCGCATGTTTTCGCAAAAATGTTGCCAGTCTTCTAGTGCTAAATAGAATTATTTACTGTTTACTGGCAACTTTTGCAATAGTTCATTCAATAAAAAATAGAAAACAATTTCTCTATGACTTTCCGTTTTCATTCTGAATTAGATTTTATAAGCTGTCGCATTGCCTTACGTGCGACCTACACCTTACGTTACCACAATGATGAGTTTCAAACAATTATCGACTTTAACCGCACATACATAAGGCTTACTTTAAGCAGAACTGTGGAACAGAAGAGCCCCACCTGTCGTATCGGTCTCCCTGTTAATTTGCGACAGTGTAATTTTGTGGGTTGTTAACACTCAGTATCGTCTTACAAGACTGTGGGTAGGTCTAACAAATATAACAACGCTGACACATTTTAAAGCAAGTTTATTGGAAATGAGTCAAAATGAGTTATCAAAATGTCTGCATATTCAATTTGCCGCTATTTCTGATAGTACTCAATATTTTATTATTCAACTCGACTGAATACATTATAATACTAGCTGTTGCACGCAACTTCTTTCGTGTAACTTTATTAAATATAGCCTAAGTTACTCGCTAATAATGTAGGTGAAATAATTTTTAAAATCTATCCTACTAGGTTTTGAGTTTATTCATTACGTTCATACGAACATACAAATATTTTCTCTTTATAATATTAGTATAGATAACTCGGTACATCATTTGTGATATCTGTACGAATATGTGATAACAAACAGAAAAGAATTGATCGATGAAAGAGAATTTATTGATTACTAAACAACAAGGAAAATTCAACAAAATACGCCTCAATTCTAATGCCAGTGTAACGTCACCTTTACAATTGAATCAAATTTGAATAGCGCCACTAATGGTAATGGGCTTACGTCTAGAATGCATTTAGATTTGCTAATTCACTCTGCCTAATTGAAAGACAAGTGAACTTATTGCAAACAAAGAAGTATTGCATATATATAATGGTTTTAGAATGTTTATTTCTTGTTAAAACATTTCCAACTAAGTGTGCTCGCGACTTCGTAAGCGCTGTAATTCGTTTTTTGAAAATCCCACAGGAACCTAACATTTTTTCAGGATAAAAATTATACGAGTACTACACGTTTTCTAGGTAATAAACTATATGTGTGCCAAATTTCATCCAAATCCGTTAAGACGTTTCTGAGACTAGCGTGCACAAATGCACAAACAAAAATTCTCAAAACAATAATTTTTTTGACCTCTTATAACACAAGTACAACGTGTAACAAATTGTTTTCCATTTAATAATTTACGATTTTATTATATATTTTTGTTATTATTTCTTTTTAAACAGTGAGCACTTTGGCAGTTCTATGTGAGTGGTAGGTATGTGATAAACTCTTGTGTATATGTGTATCTATGTATAATGTGTATCTATGTGACTTAGGTGATTGTATTATTCCCATTGTATAAATGTAAAATCCGTAATTGGCTGTTGGTTATGTTTATGTTTTTGTCTGTAAATTTTTATGTTGAGAGCTGTGGATTTTTTAGTAAATAAATAAATAAATAAATAAATGGTTTATAGAATAGCTGTGTAGCCTGCGATTTTAGTTCACGGAGTGATGAATTGATGGAAAACACCAAGTGCCTGAACACAATTATTAAATTCAACATAATTATCCTCATTTCGTGGTATTAGGGATTTGATCGAGCTTTGGGACGGTTGGACTTCAGGACAAAATAAGTCTTGCTGAAGCGACACGTAAAAGAGAAGATGGCTGTATATGATGTTCCACTTCGTTCCCTTCGTTCCCTTCCTGGTTGATGTTCCTTGGTCACGCATGAAGCGTTACAGTTCCACCTTCCTTGTCCGAACTGCTAGGGAGTGGAACTCACTGCCTGCGTCTGTGTTTCCTCAAAAATAGAACCTCGGGGTCTACAAATCAAGGGTAAATGGGCACTTACTAGGTAAGCGTGGTCCACCTTAGACCTTAACTCAATTAAAAAAAAATGATTATTGCGCCGAAACAGCATTTGCTAAAGGCTATTGGTACCCAGTGACATGTGCATCTAGAATAAATCTATTGCTACAACTGCATTTGGCCATCTTCCAAGGAGCGTAGTGATCATTCTTGGGTCCACCACACCAGCCATTTAGATTATATCTTAGACTGTCCCCGAATTAAATTCACTGCGATCTATTCAGACGTGGAACAATTTTCTGGCTAACGATCTCCGATGATGATGATGATAAGTATAGTTTGTAACATTTTAAAAGTAACGAAAATATAAGATAACTATTGCTATAAACGAACAAAATGTTAGGTAATTTACCACCTGAATGAATGCCATTTGTATTGTTGAACAACATAATAAAATTGTCATAATGTTTGTGGAAATTCTTTCAAGGAAGTTGTGACACTTGTTACCATTTATAACAGAATATTTAGTTTAGTCAAATAGAAGAAAATAAATTAAAGTCAAACGACACACACACACACGTTTGGTCTAGTGGCTAGTAACCCTAGCTGTTAACCAAACGGTCGCGGGTTCGAATCCCGCTAGGAGTGAATGTTTATGTGTTAACATTTTACCTTTGTACCTGAGTCATGGATGTTTTCTATTTATAATATGTATGTATTTACAAAAAAAAAGTAATCTATTTATTATATCAACTGTCTGGTATTCATAATGCAAGCATTAGTTGCTTACTGTGGAACTAGATGGTGCTGTGTGGAATGTGTGAAGATATTTATTATTATTATTAAACGAATCTTAAAATCACATCTTCTTTGTTATTTATTAGTATAAAACAAAATCGTTTCCCGCCGTCTGTCACTGTCGAATTTTAATGCGGTTTTCACTAATGGAAATATAATTTGCATATAATTTGCAAAAAAAAAAAAACGCTTGTGTATACAGTGGTAAATGGAAATCATTTGTTATGTCTTGTTCAGATATTCTAATGATGAAAGTGAATGGTTTTTTTTTTTTGATTAAAATGTATGAAATCTAGGAAAATATCAAAAAGTATCAAGATCACTTGAAGTGCCTAACATAGATAAAATTATTACTTTTAAAATGTTACAAATTATAACGTGTATTGATGTTAACATTTTGAAGGTGTTAATATTTAATTTGTGAGTTAATTGTGGTTGAAAAATATTTTTCATAATAAATATATTTCATAATTTTATGAGACGGCAATCATAAGTGTATGATTCGTTATTTCAAATGTAACCTTCATAAAGAAAGTTCACTGAACAGTATGCAAATAGTCGAATGAATTTTGCATTTTTCGCCGAGAAAAAAATTATCGTCGACATATTTCAAGCCAAATTGTCAAGATTAGACTTGAAAGACATTAATTTCGTTTCGCAAACAAAAAACCTATGAGAGCTTTTCAGATAAGTTTAGCACGGGTAACCTTTATAGTTCTCCAATAATTTATATAAAAATGCCAGACGACAGTGTCAAATGTGATCCAAAAAACCGATAATTAAAACATTTAATTATTTACTATACAAATGTAAGTGTATATAAATTAAGTAAGTGTATATAAATTAAATGATTTTCTTTCGCACTCTCTATAACCTTACTATTAATCCCAATAACCTCAATAACTTTAGCTAACTTAGGAGCTAACCATATTGCTTAGGCTTCAATTATTAAACCTTCCTCTTAATGATGACCATTCTCCTCTATTCTCTTCTTGTTACTACACTTTGTCCTATCAGGATCAGTGATCATATCCTGGTGTTACTTGTATCATAGGAAGACGATGTACAACTACCATCAAGTTTTAAAAACTAGATAGAAAATGTGTAAAAAAAAACTAGTCTATTCTGCACTTCGTAATTATATGAAAATTTCTTAGCTTCACAAACTTGTAAACATTATTTTTGGGTTTTTAGGAAGTATTTTTATAACGTCGAATAATTGCATTTCAACAATATAAATATTTAAGGAAATTTTATTATGCTTTTGAAGCGCCATCTAACGATTTAGTTCTACAACATTAACCACAGCGCCATCTAACGTCGAAGAATTGTATTTCTTGGGTGACGCCGACGTCTCTCGCGAGTTCAGTGTTTTATACTTATACAAAAATCATAATACCTAAATAAATAGTGTTTATTTTTTCTTAAGGTTTTGTGTTCGCTACCGCTCGCCTACAAACTGTGAAACTGACTCAACCTAATGATATTTGTTTCTTCAGAACAAATAAAAACAGCACTAGCTCCATTTGCATTTCCTACGCAAATCTATTTCCAGAGTTGCATTAAAAAGGAGAAAGAAAATGCGAATAATTTAAACCGACCGATTTACATAAATGTATGGCCAAGTGCGCATTGAATTTCAACTTGCGTGCGCTCAAATAATAAATTCAAGGGAAGTTAATTGACAAGGCCGGTGTCCGTCTGTCTGTCTCGCGAAGCTCGACAACCTGTTGACGGCACGCTTGTTTTGTATTATGGAGATTAATGTTTTTTCTTATGCGAAGTTACGAGTCGTGATGCACCTTGACATATATAACATAGTATGACTAACAATCTATTAAACTGTTTGTGTAAATGCGTCTTTAATGGTCGGTCGTGTCAAGAGAATGAAAACGAGCAAGAATTAAGGATTTGACCTTTTGAAGGGTCGGATTTATTGTCACTCGAGTATGTAGGTGTAAAATCATACATTGTGATACTTGCCTAATGTTTTAAGGGTGGTTTGATTCCCGGCAGGGTCAACTTTGGAAATGAACTTTTCAAAGTTGACTCTGGCCACACAGAAGACCGGGCTCGTTAAAATTATATCAGATGGAGGCATTCAATTTAAAAACCCATGTTCAGGTATTTGTATCAAACAAATAGCAATAATTACGATCTAAAAAGTAAGTTATAAAGATTGAATTTGTATAGTAAATGAATAATTACACACATGATTTTATTTCAGGGTGGTCTTCTGTAAAGGGATAGGAACTGCCCCCTATTATTTGTTACTAGCTAGTGCTGGCGACTTTGTCCGAATTGAAAAATTAAAATTATAACACCCGAGAAAAAATATAAAATTTTTATCGCTGTGACAACGGTGGCCCTCGCTGCCACGATGACAGTGGCGCCCAATTTTTTATATTTCTAGACGATCCCACGGGAACCTAACATTTTTACTGAGTAAAAAGTATCCTATATGTTAATCCAGGTAATAAACTCTATGTGTGCCGAATTTCATCCAATTCCGTTCGGTAGTTTTTACGTCAAAAGTAACAAACTTACATCCATGCATCTATACTAATAATATTATAAAGAGAAAAATATTTGTATTTTTGTTTGTAATGTATTAACTCAAAAAACACTTGACCGATTTTGAAAATTCTTTCACCTATAGAAAGCTACATTATCAACGAGTAACATAGGCTATATTTCTTAAAGTTACACGGACGAAGTCGCGTGCAACAGCTAGTCATTTAGAAAATTAGCAGGATTGTTATAGTATTACAAACTTAACAAATTCGAAAAGCTTAGGTTTAAACTGCAGGGATTATCTTGCTACAAAACGTGAAGTAGGTCCCACGGCATTTAAAAATGTCAAATAAAAGAAGCCATGTTTTGAGGCTGCAATAAAGGCCAATGTTATTGTACTCTGATTATACATGTCATGTATGTAGGGAGTGATTAAACTGCGCCCTGTTGGGACTGTTGGCTTAACTCCAATAGTTGACAGCGACTCCCGCGGGTCCCCATTAAGATGTTATCGTGTTAGGTACGAACCAAAATGCGGTTATAGTTTGAATTACATGCGCCTAAGATTAATTAACAACTCGAAACATTGTTAGCACAAATACAGAGGCTTCGTAATCAGAATTAACAAATAGGGGGCTTAATAAGCATTTTCAACGATCACTGTTATTTGGATTTGGACAGTGCAACCTGAGTTTCGCAGTCATACAGTAGGCAACACGTCTGACGAGTGGCTGCAGTAACCACTCCCTTTACATATAGAAAACCAATTTGTAACGAAGCCTCCTATAGGGTAGAAAAAGAAGATGTGACTTGTGATTTGTAAGAATTGTAATAATTGTAAGAAATATATTAATTAATAGCTTTCGCCCAACTTTTTCTTGGGCGTTATGTTGATATGTTTGACGTCAATGTTTGATTGAAATGTTTCAACTTTGGATGGGAAAATGGGATTTTTCCGCGAAATTATTCCAATTCTTCTCTATAATTTTCCTCGGACATCAAAGCATATTTTAAAAATAAAATAAAATATTAGCCGAATTGGTCCAGCCGTTTTCGATATTTCCGCTTAGCAACACATTTAGCTAATCATTCTATATTTCGCTACTTAAATTCAAAAGTACCACAAATCAAAAAAATTCAAAAATGTTTTTATTGCAAAAATACAATCACAATCCTTCATATTGTATGTTGCAAAAAGACTCATGGTTGTTCTATTCCATATTTACTATATTTTGAATTATTTTTTTATATTCAAAAATAACTTATATGATTATATCTCCTCTAGTATTCAGTTTATTATAAAAAATACTTAAAACATTTAATGCTACTTACAAATACGTTTCTAACGATGTATAATATGCATATATTTGATTGTCAAAGTTGTCAAAAAATAATTTAAAAAAAATATCGATTAGCTCTCCTGTAAAAAAGTGTCATTTTGATTTGTGGTACTTTTGAATTTAAGTTGCGATTTATACTTCGCATGGATGAAATTTTTCTCTACACAAGAACCTTCCTTGGACTTTAACGAATATTTGGAAAAAAAAATTACCGGAATTGATCCAGCCGTTCAACATTTTTATTTATTTATACTTCTATACTAATATTATAAATGCGAAATTATGTTTGGATGTATGGATGTTTGTGACTCTTTCACGCAAAAACTACTGAACCGAACACAATGAAATTTTGCATACACGTTGTCTGTTACACCAGAAAGGACATAGGGTACCTTTCATCCAGAAAAAAGGACTATTCCCGAGGGATCAATAAAAAATTAAAAACTAACGCCTGGCCAAAGTGTTATAGCAACACGAGGGCAAGCGTTATATTGCTTTTTTTTTTTAAATTTTCAACGCGGACGTAGTCTCGAGCACCAGCTAGTATGAATATAATATAGATATTATTCATATTATAGTTCAAAGAGAACTCGCAAATGAAGCGGAGGATAAACTTGTAAGAGTAGAAATATATGGTAAGTTAATATAACGTTTATATTTTTATTTCCTACGGACCTGCACTTGGATATACTCGTACATAGAAAGTTGGATAGAAGCCAAATACATTTGGCATAAGCGGTATTCTCGAATTATTGTTTACATTTAATCTTATAATTTATGTACTATTGTGTTGCACAATACATGAACTAACGACCTTCGTATCTAAACTTAATATTGTTTGATCTGTAACTAACTCTAGCAACATTATATTCCTGAAACTAATGGCATGAGAAAGAATATTATAGAAGAACGAATTGTTAAGAAAAATTTAGTAAATTTATATCTATACTAATATTATAAATGCGAAAGTATGTTTGGATGTTTATAACTCTTTCACGCAAAAACTACTGAACCGATCACAATGAAATTTTGCATACACGTTGTCTGGAACACCAGAAAGGACATAGGGTACCTTTCATCGTTCAACGCGGACTAAGTCGCGGGCACCAGCTAGTGGGAAATAATATGTAAGTATTTCCTTCTAATGTTATTAAATTAGTTTTAGATTTTATTAGTAGTGGCAGGTCACACTGCATTTGTCGGGGCACCGATGTCGTGTCATAACGTCCCGCCTATCAACGGCTGCGCTAGAAAGTCGTTGTGTTTTAGCCGGTACAAATCTGGCGTAATCCCGCAGTGTCCCCTACACTGCCCGCAGTGTCCCCTACACTGCCCCTCAGTGTCCCCTACACTGCCCCTCAGTGTCCCCTACATTGCCCCGCAGTGTCTCCTACACTTTTTTTAACATTGGGAAATCCTCTTGGATACCCTCCAAGAGGATTTCCCAATATTAAAAAAAAGGGCACACTGCATTTCGCAGTCATTTGGGCAAACCATCTGACGGCAGTAACCACAAAGAATACCACTGCGTAATAACAGCACGGGTGCTGTTTTGTTTAGGTGAGTGAGTAACGGATGCCAATTCTTTATACTTAATCTAAATATGATCACATAATTTTCTGTGATCAATAAAAATATTTTACTGAAAACAATTGGTCAAATTGAAACTCCTCAAAGTAATGTTCGACTAGGTTTGTTTTGTTAAGAAGAAATGTAGCCTCTCTTTTCCACCGGCTACAGTGAGATCTTAGAGATCTTAGTAATTTTAGTGAATTTAATAGGACTCATAGTTTGCAGCATGCTCGAGGATCTAAAGAGAAAAACGAAAATGTTCGAAAACGAAAACGAACTTTAATTCTGTACTCGAAGATCCGATTACAAAGCATTGGAGTTGTGAAGTGAATCTTTAACTCTGGCAAACTACGTGAAGCTTCGCCATTTTGTAATCGGATTTTGTTGTTTAAAAATCTCTAATAGAATTTTAAAGATAGATCTTTATCTCTATATAATACACTAGCTGGTGCCCGCTACTTCGTCCGCGTTGAACGATGAAAGGTACCCTATGTCCTTTCTTGTGTACCAGACAACGTGTATGCAAAATTTCATGGTAATCGGTTGAGTAGTTTTTGCGTGAAAGAGTTACAAACATCCAAACATACTTTCGCATTTATAATTTTAGTACGGATTTTTGCATAGTATAAAACAAAGTCCTTAAACTACTCAACGGATTTTAATGCGGTTTTCGCTAATGGAAAGAGCGTTAAAGGAGGGAGGTTTTTATATATATTTTGCAGAAAAAAATGCATGAAAATATTTTGCAGAAGCCGAAGTCGGCTCGCTAGTATTATAATAAAGTCGTAAACGAGCCATGTCTACACATTAATTTACATTAATTAATTTTCTATACTTAATTTTTTTTTTCAAAAACAAAAAAAAATTGTACTCGTACTAACATTTGTACACCGAGATCAAAAAATAATTTTTAGAATTTTTGTTTGTTTGTCTGTCCGTTTGTGCACGCTGATCACAGAAACGGCTTAATCGATGAATGCGGTTTTCACTGATGTATTGATGATCACCTGGATTAAGTCAAAGGATACTTTTAATCCTGGTAAAATGTTAGGTTCCTTTGGGATTTTCAAAAAACGAACTACAGCGCGTATATACGAAATTGCGGACACCAGCTAGTCTCTAATAGAATTTTTAAGATTTTTTTTTTATTTCTGCAGAATAAAAGAACTTCATTGACTTAGACCAATGTTATGTAGTAGCCGTTGTTTAAAAAAAAAAAAACACAAATTTGATTTGTGTTTGAGACTTTCGTAAGACATCAAAAACAAACTAAAACATGTTCACAAAGTAAACCTTACTAAAGACTTATTACAAGTTACAGATATTTAATACAAAGTTTTTGCCGTCGAAAACATAATTTATTCAATACGATTCTACCTTATGGCGTCTGCATAGAGTTTAATTTTAATAAGCAAATTCGTTCGGTTGTTCTGAATTATTGTTGTTGCAGAATTAACTCAAAGAGCTGATCAATCAATGTCTTCACAGGTTGAAAATTTGTTCCATCATGTTACGATGTATAGGTTGTGTTAATTGCGTATAATATGCATTTATTAACGTTCATATATACTAGCATATGCTGGCGGCTTTGCTCGTATGAAATTAGAAGTTACGACATGTACAAAAATGCTAAAACTCAAAAAGAATGCCGCGGTGTGAGCGAAGCGAGCAAACATTAGATAAAAATATACAATACTAGCTGGTGCCCGCGACTTCGTCCGCGTTGAACGATGAAAGGTACCCTATGTCCTTTCTGGTGTCCCAGACAACGTGTATGCAAAATTTCATGATGATCGGTTCAATAGTTTTTGCGTGAAATAGTTACAAACATCAATACATCCAAACATACTTTCGCATTTATAATATTAGTACGGATTACATTTACTTGAAACCAGGATTTGAGTCCTATTATTGCCTTTATTTTATTGACCCATTAGAATACATTCAGACGAGTCCGTTGGATAAGTGGTTGGGGTGATTGCCTTAACGCTCTGTTCTAGGGTTCCCAGGTTCGATTCCCAGTAGCGTCAACTTTAAAAATAACTTTTCAAAGTTGGCTCTGGTTTGGATCTGGAAATTAGTGGAAGGGCGCACTGCGTTTCGCTTAGTTACTTGAACAGCCCGTCTAGCGGCAGTAACCACCCCCTTACAGAAGACCACCGTGAAATAACAGCACGTGTGCTGTTGTGTTTCGGTGAGTGAGTAAGGGATGCCAGAGCCCATTACCGTCCTTATCCATTAAATATCATTAAACCTACCGTAGTCTGCACCGCACTTGCAGGACCTGTGGCGTTGCTTGTGTAATAGGCGACGGTAGCCACCTACCATCAAGTGAACCGTCAGCCTGTCTACCGACCTTAACATAAAAAAAATCTTTCTAAATTTTATTCAAATAATTTTCAATGTCCCCGTTATTAAAAAGTAAGTCGTATTGTATTTTGTTAGAGTTTGCCAATTAATCTATAAAATTGTTAATGTGGTAATACTTATGTCTAAGAATATTGTGCTAGAGGGAAAATTAACTTTATTTGTAAAATCAAAAAAAAAGTATGAAGCTTTTATTTCTGCGGAGAAAGTTACTAAATCGATTGAACAAATTAGGAGTTGCAGTTAACTGTGTAGTGTAGTGACTGGAAGGATAATTTAATTTGATTTTGATTTTGGCATTACACTTTTTTCTGACACCTATTTTTTTATTGTAAGGGTGCCTACCCTGGTTAACCCCAATCTTAGACTTGTAGGTAACATAACAGAGTTCTCATACAAGACAAGTTACGTATGTTCGTCTTTTTATGAACTTAATTTTGTTAAGTATTTGGAGACACCAAGTACAATCCACCCATCAAAGATTTATCTTTTAGCTTATCAGTTTTCCCATCGAAGGTTCTACAGTGGTCAAGGATAATTTTCAAAAAGAGATAAATGGTTTATGTTAGTAAGAATTAACTTATCACTTTTTGTATCAAATTTTCTTAACGACCTGTTAATGTAACATCATCCAGATATTTAACTGTATTATGATTAAGGCTCGAATTCACCAACAGACAGTTAGTTTTTAAACAGCCGTTTAAAATTTAAACAGTCGTTTAATAATATTTTGTTGATCACCATCGCTAAACTGCGGGTTAAACGCCCTAAACATGTGATTAACTTAGGCTCGAGTTCACCAACAGACGGTTAGTTTTTAAACAGCTGTTTAAAATTTAAACAGTCGTTTAATAATATTTTGTTGATCACCATCGCTAAACTGCGGGTTAAACGCCCTAAACATGTGATTAACTTAGGCTCGAGTTCACCAACAGACGGTTATTTTTAAACAGCTATTTAAAATTTAAACAGCCGTTTAATAATATTTTGTTGATCACCATCACCATACAGTAAAATATTTAGTTGCAATATTTTTATATAATATAGTTATTTAAACACTAGCTATGCCCGCAACTTCGTACGTGCAGTTTTCCTACGCTTGGTATATATATATTATATATATTTTGTTTGTAAAACAAAGATCAAAAAGTTACAGAAAGTTAAGCCGTTTCTGATATTAGCGTGCCCAAACGTACAGATAAACAGACAATTGTTTTTTTATAATATATAATGTGCACAGACACGGCTCGATTACGTATTTATTAATATATATGTACAGATATTTTTAATTCTTATGGGTTACTTCTAGTAAACATTTAGTAGTGTCGATCGGTTACTTAGCGGTAACAAGTTTCCGGGTTAAGTTGGGGCTTAACCTTCCTGAACTTCATCCACACGCCTCTGAGATTATGCCACCGATGCGCTTTTGTTTCGCCGATTAGTTTCAAATTAAATTCTCTTAAAGTTTTTGATCGATTTCCTTTCTCCACTTTTAATTGAAACTTGTTATAATAAAGTATCAAAATAGTAAAATTATTTATAACACCACCTCTTGTGCAATGTAAAACACTATATTGTACTGTGTATAATTGTCTATGCATACCTTATAAAAAAAAGATAAATAAATATGTCTAGTCAGTTAGCGAAATTCACTTGTTTTATTACAAAAATTTTTATTAACATTTTTGAATCGGCTAGAATTTATTAATGTTAGAAAGAATTTTAAAAAAAGTGGGAAGAATAGAAAGAAGCACATTCTCGTACCTATTGTATAATGTGAATACATTTATAATCATTACAAAACTTTCGAATTTTGGCAAAATTATACGTCCCAATAAATCTTGTTCACCTTTCATACTAATCTTTTGTTTGTTGAATATACTTAAATATTTCAATTTGTCAATTTGTCAGTATAAAAATTTAAAGGCTGTATGAAAATATTATTAATTTTAAGTTCTCGGATTAGTTATTCCAGTTATCCGTTCACAATTAATGCGCGCACTGTCCATATCTAAATTCGTCTACAAACTCGTAGAGTCTGCTGAATATTTATTAGAATCCCGGACGCAGCTGCAGGACGGACGATTGAAACGTAACGCGTTGTGACACGTTATGGGTCGGCTCGAGTAACACTCAATAAATTAACAGCAATATTACTTGCCACTCATTGGTTCATAAGTGGTGGACATTTCTATGAGGAATTGGACTCATTGATAGTGTGCTTTAAGTGTTTGACATTTACTTATTTGTATGAAAAATCTTGTACTTGTACTTGTACACATAAGGTCTGGTGAGTACCTTACGTTAGATTTGCACTCAATTCCCTAAATTTGAGAGTGTTTTACATGGCAGTCACATTCTAAATCCTGCATGAAGTGTCGGCCTACGAGACGTACTGCCCTAAATGGCCAGTATAAATAGTGTGACTGTTACTGACTCCCCGTCGATGAGGGATAATGGATAAATGTCAACTCCCCTGCTAAAATATAGGTGACTGTTGGGTGAAAACGTGCATAAATGTTCCATTTAGCTCCTAAGTACCTATAATAATAAGCTTAGAATAGGCTTAGGCTTGTTCATCAGTGCAAGTGCATATTATTAAGCTATGATCGTCCTCATATCAATGGCAACATGGAGCGAAATTATCGCTAAGATAAGCAAAGAGCATGTATTTTCTTTTTTGGCTATTATTTTTATCGAGAAACATAGAATAGACGTGATAGTCTTCTACTGCAGTGAAGACATCCTCCTAAAATTGATTTAAACCATAAATCGACCAGTGTACATAGCGATTCATTTTAATAATTAATTATTCCACCTTAACAAAGTTTCCTTTGGTCTAGATGAGGTTTCTACTTCAGTAATCCTCAGGGAGTTAGAATTTGCATCTTCCATCTTAAAAGAACATTCACCTGATGTTATACCGTCTTTATTTTGAATCAAGTTTGTCTAAATTAACTACACTGTATAAAACTCGAAGGCATTCTTAACGTACTGCTTTTCAAGTAGTCCGTGTCAGTGTTTTGATTTAATAACTCCGACAGTTATGTCGTCAGGGTAGATTAGGATATAAGGGCCGGTTGGATTTACATTTGTGATTCAGATTTATTCGTTGTAATTTTATCATGTATTTGTGCGCGATAGAGAAGAGAAATTTTTTATTTTATTTGAATCGATAAAAAATCTGTTGGTGTATGAATCAGGTTCAAACGATCGGCTGCCGAATCGTCAGACGCAGATTCAGATTCCAAACTTTCAGAACCAAACCAAAATTGAATGTTTCTTATTTTATTTCATGTGTTAGATTAATGTTTAATTGCTCTAGGAAAACATCTTAAGGAAACATGCGAGTCCTATAAAATTAGCAAGCTTCAAAGTTATATGCAGTCATCCCAATTGTCAAATTGTAAGCTATTAGTTCAAATTTCCGGTTTAGTCTCAATATTTTCACATTGAGGAGAGGAGTGTATTGGAAATATAACTGATCATGATAATCGTAATATGATTTATAAATATTCTGGTAACAATATATACCATCAGAATGTTATGTTAAAATTATATAGAACAAGCAATTGAATACTACAAAACAAATTCAGTTAGTTGTATATAAGCAAGTACAAAAAAATAAGAACATATTCTTATATTTTCGTCATCATGCCAAATTCTGATTTAACAATCAAAGTTTTTTAGCATTTATAACCAAAAAAGTTTTCGTCTCTTATAGATAAACTTAACCCTTTCGTAATCGTGGCCGAACAAATCGCAATGTACGTTTGCCTCAGTAATAGATGGCAAATTTACTGCTCCCATGTGTCTCAGTTAGCCTCCGGTATCGGACTAATAAAACCTTCCACTGTGAAGTTTTACAGCTGTACTTTTAAGAATACGTCCGCACTTTAAATAAATTGAATATCTTTACCTGAGACCAAACGAGAGATTTCACGTTTAATTTATTTGTAGAGGAGACATACTAATAAATAATAATAATTATGTATATGTTTATTATTGTTTGTTCTTAATTGGAATATTCTTGCTCTAATGTAAATTGTAGTTTTTATCCCAGCGTTTATTATATATGCACCTTAGATCTGTGGACATTAGACCCAACGTTGGCCTTGACAAGTCTTTGTTCAAGGCTTTATGACAAATTTGGTAACACTGTTTTTACCAAAATATGTTTTTGGCAAGTTTTTATCATTGTTATGCGAGCTATAGATACGGAGTTCATCTGGATCACTTGGATAAGGTGTCGCTGCGCACAATCTGGACGCAAAAACTCTTGAACAATCTCCCTTCTGAGGTGTTTCTATCTACCAAAAATATGGTCTTCTTCAAAAGTTCCATAAACGATTTCTTGCGCACCTAAGTACATTCCCCTTGATGTTGTTTGTGTCCTTAGATGATGGTAACCACCTACCACTAAGTGGACCATCAGCCTGCCTGTAGGGGATACCTACATGCAGGGATTTTTGAGCTTTCTTAATTAATGTTAAATTAAAAATGTTTCCACAGTACTATATACAACTGTCCTGACATAAATAAATTATATCTCTCTGTGGGGCACATGCTTTCCTATTATAATTAGTATTTCGGTGTATTACCTCCAAGAATTCCTTTATCGGTTAGCTCTTAGTTGTCTGATAATATATTGTATTTCTGCGGTTTGAAACAGGTAATTGTGTCTTCTCTATTATACAAAATATGACCATTAACAATGTTACGCAGCCATTAACATTGGCAAATATTGGTGATGTTGGACAAACTTGGAATTCAGTTAGGAAGTGTAGTTTCATTAGTACGTCCGCACGTTGAGTTAGGTTTACACAGATCTAAGAGAAATAGATGTCGATGAAACTTAATAATAATAATTAGTCTTATTATTATTATTAGCGTCTGTCAGTAATAATGTAGTCTGAACATCTTGAAATGAAATCTTACAATATTTTTTCAAATATTTGTTTACTATTATTAAAATGTTAATGTTACTAATCCGTACTAATATTATAAATGCGAAAGTATGTATGGATGTTTGTAACTCTTTCACGCAAAAACTACTAAACCGATCACAATGAAATTTTGCATACACATTGTCTGGGACACCAGAAAGGACATAGGGTACCTTTCATCGTTTAACGCGGACGAAGTCGCGGGCACCAGCTAGAACTATATATAATATGTCGAGCATGATTTAAGTACTAATACTATTTAGTAATAATATATAAGTAGATAACTTTATTTATTAAACCTCTGTCCTTTGTGGGAGCGCAACTTGTATTCCTTAGTGAAATACCTATTTAATGATTAATTTTAGGATGAATAAAACTGGACTGATACTTTTACTTTGTATAAACAACTGTAATATATTGATAAGTGTCCTTGATAAAGCTAATTTAAATTTAAAATATAAATAACTTGACACATCTAGTTATTCTAATTTCGAAGCTAACTTTATCTAATTTGTCTGGTGTAGTCTAGGTAGACTGGCTTCTAGAGTAGACTTTGGGCGACAAATTAAGCCCATGTTTTGTTGCTTTACACGTTAATCCACGTTAGGAAATTAGTGGTTACCTCCGTTTAAATGGACACTATGTTTTGCACCTTACACCCCTTTGCTTTAAACTATGTTTAAGGTTAATTTATTTCATTTGTGCTATCTTTTAAGACACATAAAAATATTTAGATAATGTATGAAAAATGCCTGATCTCCATAAAAAATTGATTGATTTCCTTTTATTTCAAAAACTGCAGTCAAGGTTTTAATTAAAATATATTCTAACATGTTTTGACTAAATATCTAAATTGTAGAACAAAATAAAATTAAAGATTTTTGGCCTGCAAGGCGTTGTCTTGGCTAAATCCTAATTATTAAAATACCATAGAAGCCATGAAGCTCATGGTACAGCCTTATTGCCTTTATTTATGAAGCCATGACACCAATTAAGGTTGGAAATCGAAATCACCTCAAATATGTTTGAGGGTGAGAAAAATAAAACTATTTCCAATTTTTTTTATCGATGACACCATATAGCTTTTAAAAATGAAACTATTAACATATTATAAAAATACATAAATAAAATATTTTCACAAACAAATGAAAAAAAATTTACTGAACTATTTTTTACATATTTGTATATAGGTGCTCGTAGGAGCCTTTAGTTAATTGAATTCGTGCTGAGCCGAGCTGGATCTCTAGTCTATGTGCATATTGTTTACTTGCTAATGTGATTATAAATACGTACTCTTTGTTACCGAAAACAAGAATACATTTCAGTATTTCAACTGAAATCCTCCACGGAGCTTTGAAGCAGCTAGAGCCTTCATAATTCAAAGGAGGGAGACGTTAACGCAACAGAACTGTAGTTGCAATTCACTCCCATCGCCGCCTCTCACACCGAAGCGTTCATCTTTATGGTATTTCGTATCCAATTTTGAGAGTATTTTTGCTTAAGTGTATTTATTTGTTATTTTTGCTTACACTGTGTGTTTCCTAAAAGTTCATTTGTTAGTAAGTCACGAAATGTGTTCTGGCTCTTATTTATTTTTATTTATTTTTTATAAAAGATGGGTTTGCTCTTGACCAACAACCAACCGTGTAGCAAGGATGAAGCCTAAGATGGAGCGAGCTCACCCAGAAGATGCCTATTCACTCGAACTTTGAAAACATTTGGGTTATATGAGCTCGGAAATACAGACGCAGGGAGGGAGTTCCAAACCTTGGCAGTGCGCATTATAAAAGGTCTTCTGTAAGAACTTTGCTAAATCCATTTGATGGTAGGCTATACCGTTGCCTGTAACAGAAGCAAGTGAGCTGCCGACGATAGCAGGATTAAGTATAAAGGTTTATAATAAGGCAGGAATACGGAAATTGACATCCCTTAATCAGGCACCAAAACACAACAGCATATTTTATTTTCTTCTTGTCTTTAGATGTATTGTGTTTGAGTATTATTTATTCGTAGGTGTCATGTATATGCTAATAAATGTTTTCTGTTCTATTCTTTTATTTCACGGTGATCTTCTGTAAGGGTTGGTTACTGCCGCTAAATAAGCTGTCCATCTTAACGAACTATTGATAAAGTTAAGCTTATTATCCAAGATGTACGTATTAATTCGGGTAGATGGCGCTTATATCATACTATGAAACGTCATTGAGTGTGCCGCTTACAGAGTGGAAGGCGCGAATTCACTGTTTTTCGCCATACTAAAAGTGCCCAATTCGCTTAAAGAATTTTAATTAATAAGTCATTAGTTACCAGACGGTGTGATAGGCGAATATTATGTTTACCATAGAATAAGCGTTGCGCGAATTAAGAAGTTGCTTTTTCGAGTATCTAACAAACAGAAGGGAGAATGAAAACTGTACGGAAATGCAAATGTAGATCATTCCGTTACCTTTATAATTAATATTTATTTGTTGGCATTGTAGGTTTTTATAGTTAGTTTAGACAAACTTTGCTCCAATAGAAAGTATGGAACTTTTTTTAAGGTGTTTATAGGCTTGGTTATCTTTACATATAGTACAATTCCTTCTAAAGTCGTTAATGGTTTTCTCCATCAGTTAGATATTTTTTTTCACGGATTTTTTACTATAATTTATAAACATAATTGAGTTTTCAGGTCGCTAGTATTTTATAAACATTTTTGAAATAGGTTCCATCCACAGTTTAATTTTAATTTTTTTATATTAATATACCTAATTAGCTCAATGAAACTGTAAAATAGTAATACATCTAATAAATAATTGTTACAACATTTTAAACCACAAGGTTTCACAATAAGATCCTTTATGCAAGGGATACTTTCTAGAATTATGTAAGACAGCATTATTATAATGATTACTGATATAACCTGCAGAATAAGCTATTTAATAGACAAGTTGAGGAATTCTCAGTAGCCAAACCATGGCACTATGTATTTGCTTATGCTAATATGATCATTATTAGTCGCCTGAGTGGGTCTTCTAATACAGTCATTCTGTGTAAGCAATGTATGGGGGAAGCAAACAAATTAATAAAGTTTTAAAACATGTGTGGGTTATATCTTTGGGTCTGCTGAACAAAACCCACAACTCTCCCTCCCTTTCCATTTGCCACTTCCCCCCCCCCCCCCACATCCTGAAATTTGTCCCCGTTAACGGTTTTTTAAGTATTTTGCGAAAACTTTAATAGATATATAAAAAGTGTCAAAGGCAAAAATTATCCTCATTAAATTCTAAACAAAATATGTTCTATGCACGATTTTGATTAGCTTGACGGTTTTCAATTATGCTATGCTATATGCTATGCTATGCCTATTACTAACATAGAATTTTTTTTGTCCGCTATCCTCTGTCCCATGAGTTGCATCCCTTCAAATGTTGATAATGTTTATAGACGACTGTAACTACATTATCTTTAGGAATGATTAAGTATGTGTATATATTTATATTGTCTGTTTGTATTTTGATAATATCTGAATGTATATATTCTTAATATGAGCATGGTGTGCTGTAAAACTCTAATGAGTTTATGTTTACACCATTGTAAAATTAAGCTTAACTTTTATGCTGTATATATAATAAAATAAAATAAAAAATCCTTGGACTAAAATTCGGTTTAGTTTGTTGACAAAATTTTTGACAATTTCCAAGAAAATACTCTTGAATAATACATTGAGTTGGCTACATATAGCGAACTTGAAATGATATATTATTTCAATGGCTACATATACATTAATAGATAATATATAGACGTTGAAGCCAATTATAAAGCCACTGTTGTTTGTATATATGTACTCCATTTTAATAGCAAACTAGTTTGCTAGCCCAATTTAATAGAGGATCCTAAAACTAGCGAGGTTTAGACTATGAAGCCATTATGAAGCACAATTTTGAGCTATGTTGCAGAATTTAGTTACTTATTACCTTACTACGAGTATTATAATGGATGGAATATATCCATAATTAACATGTAAATTTTTTGATACATTATTGATTCTTAACAATATCTGCTATAATTATGTATATCGTAATATCTAAGATTTTTAACTTATTATCTATTTATAATATTTAACAATTTTAACCATTTAGAGACTAGTGAGCTACACTTAATTGTATACTTACAAAACATAATTTGCTCAAATATTATTTTTTATTGGTTCATATTGACGCTTGTTAAGCTTGTCACTTTTCGGAATAACCCAAGTACAGTCGGAGTACGAAAACCTTCGTCAGTTTTTAAATCAATTTCTTTATCAAGTCGTAGTAAACTCTTAGTACATTTTGAAACTAAAGCACTAAGCAGACAACTGAAAGACGTTTGAAATAAAATTTTGACATGACTGATAATTGCCCTGGTGCAAATGTCGACTTTAAGATGACGAACCTTTTACCCCGACTGTACCTACGCGAGCTCTCTGCTTAGTAGTATGAACCAATTCTGTTCTTGTGGCCATTCGTTTTAATTTAACACACAGTAATTAATATATGGATCTATCTATATCTATCTATGTTATGTTCTATAGGTATTAAGTTTTATCAAATCTTGTTTTATGTTAAAATTCCAACAAAACTTTGGATGTTTTTATCGTATTATTGCTTAAAATTTCACTAAAACTGCATAAATAGGAAGCGCATCTTCGAACGGCTGCATTTAAACACATATGATTGGTTGCATACTCAAAACGTGCATAAAACATGTCTAAATTGAACTTTAACTCCACGTCATACGGTATCAATCTTATTTTAATGACCGCACATATTATATTGTTGTAGTTCCACTGATGTTTCCCCTCACAAAAAAAAAGGATAGGACTCAGGTAAAAATTCATATCACAAAAGAGACGTTCCGTGCATCATCAAACTATGTATTTTGAGTTATTTTATATGTGATCTTGTTTCTAAACTCATAAGGTTGATTTTTAAATGAATATTTATAGGGCGAGTGCATTGGATTTTTGTTATGGGGCTTTACTTGTACAGTTTATCGGTGGTCAATTTTTATGTTCAACATTTGGGTTCGAATTTCGAAACGCTTTTAGATTTTGTAGGTTAGTTTCGTTCGGTACTTGTGTTGATGCGTACATTTCGCTTGTTTAATGTCTAATTTGTTTTACTAATTAGTGTGTGTTTAGTGTGTCTCTGTGTTGGGTGTTTTATTATTGGAATGTTGATTATTTTGGATTTTCCTTTTGTGTTTAAGGTCAGTTGAATTTTAATATTAAGTGTTCAATATACGAGTACTTACCTAATCTTTGAAGAAATATAATATGACGACATCTAAACTTCTTATGATGATAAGAAAACTGTGTCTATGTAATATACCTACTGCATAAGGAAACATAACATAGATCATAGGGGTGGTATCGGATTGCCCCAAATCCAGTCAGTGTATGGTCAGTGGTAGTTGCAGGGCACACTGCGTTTCGCAGTCATATGGCCAACTTATCTGGCGACAGTAACCACCCCTTACAGAAGGACACCGTGGAATAACAGTATGTGAGCTTTTGTGTTTCGTTGGCTGAATAAGGGATGCCAGAGCCCATTTCTCTATCTCTTTTCCTTAATATTACTTTGCTCGATAGCGTACTTGTAACACCTGTGGCGTTGCTTGTGTTATAGGCGACGGTAGCCACCTACCATCAAGTGTCTGTCTGTCGTCCTTAACATAAAAAAGGTCAGCCCCAAAGTTATATGTCACACTTGACTTCCAAACTACCCCTGAAAATATTAAATAACTTTTTAGATTTAAATACTAAGTTATAGGTAATAATAATAAGTTAAGTTATAAAAATGTACTGCACATTATCATAATGAACAGCAGAGCTTTCCAGATACAGGCTTTTTAAACTTAAAAGGAAGCTCCAGCCAATGTATATATAAACTAACTGGTGCCCGCGACTTCGTCCGCGTTGAATGATTAAAGGTACCCTATGTCCTTTCTGGTGTTCCAGACAACGTGTATGCAAAATTTCATTGTGATCGGTTCAGTAGTTTTTGCGTGAATGAGTTACAAACATCCAAACATACTTTCGCATTTATAATATTAGTACGGATGTAAATTTGTGATATTATTATCTTATATTATATAACAGACATCTATATATATTAAATTATTAATAATTATTTATTCATGGAAGCCACGTAATTATATTTACAGTTTGTAATAGTTTTATTTGAGACTACCCTGGAAACTGAATAGTCATTATAATTTTGCAATCAAACGGCAATCTCTAATAATCGATCCTTTCGTAATATTATAAAGTGAAATCGCAAAAGGCAAACTCAATAAGCTTTGTGAATTCGTTGGCTTTTGTGTGTTATTGTAAGATTTGAATATAATAAGAGTATAATATGCAAATGCAATATCAGAAGATCGAAGTATTGTCTTCTTTGGATTGTTGTCTTTGATGATTTCTTTATTCTCTATGAACTGAAAACATCCGCAATAATATTATAAAAGCGAAAGTATATTTGGATGTATGAATGTTTGTAACTATTTCAAGCAAAAACTACTGAACCGATCACAATGAAATTTTGCGTACACGTTGTCTGGGACACCAGAAAGGACATAGGGTACCATTCATCATTCAACGCGGACGAAGTCGCGGGCACCAGCTAGTATTTTATAATACGCACTGCCAAGGTTTTGGAACTCCCTGCCGACGTCTGTGTCACACCATCATAGGTCTCATTCTGCAGGTCTAGATGCTGACCAAGAGCAACAAAAGAGAAAATTACCCAAATGTTCACAAAATACATTAAACTCTAGATGTATACGATGAAATCTCCTAAAAATTGAAACAAACAGTGTTAACATCTTTGCTTTTTTTGTAAGGTGTGTTTGTACATATAATAGATAAAGATTTCTGAATACATTTTTTTTTTATCTTATTTTAGCAACATCCCAAAATAAGAAAACCCCAATCTAACTTTAACAGATCGTATAATATAAAAGCTTGACCATAGTTCACCCATAATAGCCCACAGTCCTGAATTAATTTCACATTTCCCCATTTTCCCACCCTTAAACTGTTTAATCTAATGAATATTAATATTGTGCTTGTTGAAGACTTCATTCAGATCTAATTATGTTTAACTGTATTGCGTAAAAATGCCAATTGCTTAAGTTATATGGAGACCTACATTTCTAAGTTAAATTAATCTCTGGCAAGCCGACAGTCTATTTGATGGTAAGTGACTGCTGTCGCCTATTACCACAAGCAATGCTTATCTTAGAGACATGTGGTACATTATTTTATGTATGATCAGTATAGTTTTCATATAAATTTAGTTTAATTTAGTGATTAAAAATCATGATATGAATGTCAATATTTTTCGATTTGACCCGGGTTTTGATACACTAATTTGAACAAAACGGTTATTGTGACTTAACTATATAAGACCTAGACGTTGTGGGTAATGATGAGTACTATAAACATCTAGTACATTAATTTATATATCATCAATAGTTTTCGCAACACACGCCAAATAATGACTTTCATAGGCCAATTTTCTATACCTTGGATTCGATTGTAATTTTCGTAGGAATCTCTATTTTTTTTTTTAAATTATGTACAGCCTATGTTACTTGGTGATAGTGTAGCTTTCTAAAGGTTGAATGAATTTTTAATATCAGCTAAATAGTTTTGAGTATCTATTTCAAATAAACATACCAAATATCGAATCTTTCCTCTTTTTGATATTAGTGTTATAGTTATAAACGCATATCTACTACATAATTCCCAAAGGACTAATATTAAATAAAAAACACAGGAATAAAGAAACATTACATTTTAATATCATTCCGAACAACATCATAACCGCTAACCCTTAATAACCCACCTCTATTAGAAATGTATAATAAAATTCTCATTTCTCTAAGAGAAATAAATATATTGAAACATTTCAAGCCTCATTACGAAGAGACGCCATTGGAAATAACATATTTTTTTCTCTCTTTTCAGATGCTTCAATCGCCTCATTAAAATGTAGCTGGCTGTGTTTGCTGGAGTTAACGGTGATGTTGGCACACATTTGGCCAATGTTGGCTACGATGGGCAAGCAGGATTCGAGCTGGAGGAGAGTGAAAGTGCCAAGTGTGGTGTTGTGTTTAGTGTTTGTGTTAGTGTTTGACCAGTGCAACGCTAAACAAATGAGTGAGACGCTGCAGAGAGCGTTGTCGGCGGTACGAGGACCGAGTCCCGGGGCGAAGAAACTGCTCAATATTCCTGAAGATGGAGGTATGTCATTTTTTATTGCATATTTTAGGCACAATATTAATAAAATATTAATATTTACTAAAAACAAACACTATGTTGCGGGAAGCTTGCTATAATACATAAGATGATTTCGGAAAATACACAGATTTAATAGAATTAAACAATGGGTTCTAATATTTAAGAGTTCAGTTCGGATGTCTCCATAATTTTCTTCCAATACAAATTATACAGGAATCTGATCCCGCACATATGGATTAAAGTCTATTTTTATATATATATATAAATATTGATTCTCCTAACCTTTTGATTCTTTTCAATGTTTCCCTGCATCTCATGGTTTAAAAATTCCCTATACAGTCCCATTTAAAAAATAACCACTCATGGAGCGCGAATACAATTTTAAGCGTCCAACTTTTGACTCTCAATATCAACCACTTGCAACACCTCGGATCATCTTTAAAAAGTTACTTCACTACAATCTTCAAAAAGCACCTGGGGGCACCGGGGGGCTATAATTACTCGACTTTCACTTTGTTAATTAATAACAGGAGTTCGGAGTTCCTTCAGAGATTGGAGTTTGCAACTTTAGATCCAAAACTCCATGGTAATGACACGGTCCTCAAAAATTTTTGATTAATTAAACTGTCCTCTGCATTGTTTGAAGTTCTGTTTCGTAGTTTGTTACCAATTAGGGGAATTGAAAGGATTAAACTAAGCTTTAATTATGTTAGGTTGAATAAATGTTGTAACTAAAATTGTGGATTAAAATTTACGTTACATACAAAGTTGCAAAGTTGCTTCCAGGCTGTTAACAGTACTGTTTTGTTGATCATCTCAACTGTGAAATGATATGTAACGAATGGTGTTTACAGACTTTATAAACACAGAGGTCGTTAGTTCGGTAGGATAATGAACCAGTTAGTTGTCGACTTGTAATATTTCCACCAGCATCCCTTATTTATATTTTCTTTCTGTTTAACAATGTAACCATTATATTACATAATTATGTCTTTAAGGTCCAATTATTTCTTAGGCACTAAAGGGTTGCAATAAATAACACTGTTGTCATAAAGTGTTCTTTGGGCTTATTTTTAAGAAATAAATACACTAATTTAATTAAAAACATCTACCAGTGAATAGGATTTGAAACAACAAGCCAGAGCCAAGAGCCCAGAGCTGGCTTTTACATCAGTTAGCAAATTAGCTTTGCAATACAACGATGTAATGCAGCCAGCATTGCTTGTACCTCTGAACTCTGCCCAAAAGCATTATTTGGATGCCGTATCTGTCTAGTTTCGAAATAATCTTTGGAATATGTTTTAGATAATTGTAGTGGAAGTACACGTTGTTAGTCGCAAATTAAATTGACTGTGATTTAAGGGACTCTAATTCATTTAAATTCTGTCCCAGATGTTCCCTGAATTAGATGATACGCTGCTTCTATCGTTAATGTTATTATATAATAATAATAAAGTTGTAAAACTTTGCAATTATTTCTAATTTATACCTAAAGCCTTTAATTTTTTCCTAACTTGATTCATATATATCTTTTTTATTTATACGGCAGCTCGAAGAAGTATGCGCCAGATATTTGCGGTTTTATTGCTGGACAATAGAATATTAATACAATCGGTAACTGAAACGTTTAGTTCTCGACTACTCTTCATATTTTATAGGTTTATCGCATTTATTGCAATTTTCTATTGACAACGTTCTTCACTTAAACAATCCACTACTAAGGTGAATTATGCCCAATAAGCTCTGTACCGTTTCCCAAAAAGTATGAATTGTTCGTAAAGCGTTCGGAAGACTGATTGCTCAAATTATTCAGCAATTTTTCAACACGAGATTGAGGGTTCCTCTTTGGATAATTTAGTACAGTTCATTACTTTTAATGTGCATAGATAAAAGTATGATTTGTGGACGTTTTAAAATTTTACTCCATTTTTTAAGCAGAACCAGGAAACCACCGATTCTGCTTAAATTCATCTTGATCTTTGGCGTTCTATATATAAACAGTATATTCATTTTTAAATCTAATACATTTTTTACAGTATTTCAGTATAATAGCTTTAAATGTTATAAAACAATAGGCTTAGGTTAATACCATATCTGGAAGATAAGCCTTCCTTGACATGACTTTCCTTAGAAACAGACATAATAATATATTAGTTTTGTGTTATTGTATGATTATTACAAAAATATAGTACTTAAAAAGCTGTCAATTGACCTAATAATTAAAATACACTGTGCTGTCTAATGATTCCCTTATAAAACATTACATCCAAAACTCGCAGGTTATAACTCTTTGTCTTTTTCAAGATAATAAGTACTAATAAACTCTAAACCTTCTCAACTCCTAACGCTGACGGGAGAAACGAGACCATTTCCATAAGATTTCCTACAAATCTGCATAACTTATACTGGCCCGTACCGAGATCGTGTCGTGGATATCACTTTGGAAGCTATTTGAGTTACATTACGGGCTTACTACGTAACCTCATTAGAGTTGGAGAGAGTACAACGCAGCGGTTAATGGAGTAATATAAATTCACGCTTGAGAACTCCAGGTGTTAGTTGTGTATTTGGTGACACATTTACTCAGGGAGTAACATACTTAGCTATGATCAAATTGGCCCTAATCTCTCTTGCATTTAACCATCAAGTGTAGGTTTGAAGTTTGAGCTTTTAAATAAACTGTACGGGCTACAGCAACTATCTACTCTTTTTGAGATGTATTTCTCTTCAAATTAAGTTGTGTAAAATAAAATAACGAGTGATAATAATGTACTTAGTAGATTCTAGCAATCACAATACATATTCCACTGTCACTAACTGACTGAAATGACTGGCAACAGGTATTGCGTCCCGCAATACCCACCACCTCACAAAAAACTACCTAGAAATACCAATACGCGTTTTTCAGCGAACCTTAGAACACATTCGCTATACTCGCCCAGGTTAGCTGCTCCTCTTGCATTTACCCCCTCTACTTCTGCCTGTCTGCCAGCCTTTTTATCATGAAAAACGCCCAACAATTGTTGGCACTATTCAACAGTTCTTCTCTTTGATATAGATATTGGTTTCGCGCGTTGTCATACCTCGTCCATTTCCAATCCCTATACGCTCGCTGTTTGAAAAGAAAAAAATACGCAAGGTACTTAGTGCAAATAATTATCTATCAACGACAGGTCAAGTGTTTGCAATATTCCTCCTCCTCCAGATCCTCCAGATATCATAGTACCAATTACATGTTTTCTGTATTTATTCTTCTGAGAATAATTATAATTATTTATTGCCCATTACTCTATTTGCTCTATGAGACTATAGCTTGGTACGTTCATTGTAAATACCGTATGTCGCCTAAGTGAAATCGCTGCAAATACACCGTCAGAGTACCGGAATAGTTAACGTCTCACGAATTTGAATAACTCGCAAATTATGCTACGGCCATGTTCATGCTTCCACTTTGAGCATTGTTTCTAAACAGCCTTTTAGCTATTTCAACTTTTCTTGTTTTTGGTTAGACGCTAACGTGCACCTTGAGTATTTTAGTATTGTACGTATGTACGTATAATACTAAAATACTTAAGGTTCAATTCAAAAATATTCAAATAATATATATATCATCACACCTTCCAAACAGCACCATCTAGTTCCACATTAAGCAACTAATGCTTGTATTATGGACACCAAACAGTTGTTATAATACATAGATTACTTTTTTTTTGTAAATACATACATATTATAAATAAAAAACATCCATGACTCAGGTACAAAGGTAAAATGTTAACACATAAACATTTGCCCCTAGCGGGATTCGAAACCACAACCGTTTGGTTAACAGCTAGGGTTACTAGCCACTAGACCAAACGTGTCGTCAAATAACTCCGTATACATGTGTATACGGCCTGTATCGAATAAAAAATGTACAAATTGTTTTAATCATGAAGGATTTTAGCCAAAACATTAATCAAATAGCTGTAGCTTGCTTTAATTTTTATCCTCTCCATTCGTATCAATCTTTAGGTTCTTAGATTTAGGGCAACACCAACTACAAGTAAAGTGTTGATTAGTTACTTTTAATTTTAATTAGTTTAGACAAATAATTATTGACATATTATTCTAAATATTGTAATCATGTTGTTAATGTTTTTTGCATAATCATAATCATGTTGTTGAAACTCTTGTTAAAGTAATTTTTGCATGTCTGTGATAAAAAGGCAAAACATGATGTTCCTTTTAACTTCTTTGTAACACCTTAACTAGTACCATGAATAAATAAATAAATAAATAAAAAATCGAATATTTCACATGTTCTAATAGTTATTTTGCTATTCGATGCTGAGACAAATTCAACAAATCTTTATATAACTAGGTATGTAACAACGACTTTCTTTTATATAAGTAGGTTAGTTATACATTTTGATTATCTTCACTCAATTTCTTCAACTAACCATTGTCCGTCAAAATTAACTGCCATGGTTAAATACTCTTCATAACGAGGCAGAACTGAACCCACGACCATTGCAAATTGTATCTACTGAGCGAAATGAGTGGTTTCATTCAATTGTGAGGCGTGGGAACTGAGTTTGAATACCACCATTCATCTGCCAAGCAACTTTCAACCTTCACCGGAAGCGGTACAGTTGAAATTCACTATGAACAATTTGTTTGCTGAATGAGAGTATTGTTCCTTTTATAGACCGACCAATTTCACTGAGGAATTAGCGTTTGGCATTTAAAATGTGGTACAGTTTATCCGACAACATTTTTTAAGTACTACTTTAGTGATAAAAAAAAATAATAAGTCTCAAATTGACTATTGTATGTATTTAATAATTATAATATTTCTTTCAATTATTAGTTATTATTAGTAACTACCAAATATGAAATTTTTTGGAGTATTTCAGTTGGATTTAATGAAACTTTTAGAATAAACAAAAAAGTATGTCAGCTGCATTTTTTTTTTGTCATTAGAAGGCGAAATCAGTTCAACACTAAACTTGTATAAAGAATCATTTGTTTGTTAACTGGCAATGCTGTTTTCTGGTATACTGCATTTTAAAAGCAGTCCTTAAAAAAGTTTTTTCAAGACTTATAACTGCTTAAAATCTTAAAACTGAACTGCTTAAAATTTGTTAATATGAAAATGATACTTACTAAAAATACGCTTTATTAATAATTAAAACATAGAAAATAATAATAATTATAATTATATGATAATTTAATTAATATAATTCTATTAAAATAAAATAAAATATTTAATATGCATTTAAAAATTTAAGCAAGCTGTATGGAATCTCTTAATTATGTATTGAAAATGTATACGATAACTATTGTCTAGAAAAACCTATCAAAGGTTTAAGACATTAACCACCATCTTATTGTAATGTAACCGTTTTTGTTTAAATAATAAATAAATAAATAACTGAAAATGTTACTCGTGTGATGCAAACGAATAACAGTTACCAGTGAGCAAAGATAAACAATCGGACACTCGAAACACTCCAGCCAGTATATATTTAATAATAAATAAACGTGTGTCTGTAATTTATCAAATAAATATTTGTGGCGGCTTTCAAAAACTCATAAATGTTTATCTTATTCTTCCGAATCTCGTTCTATAGCAAGAATTTTGTGGTCGGAATATTTAGTTCAACAGTTCAAAGTGTGAACACTTTTCATAGCACGTACAAGTTTAGATTTTTCATTCATTCAATCTATACTAATATTTTAAATGAGAAAGTAACTCTGTCTGTCTGTCTGTTACCCTTTAACGCCTTAACTACTCAACCGATCATCATTAAATTTTACATGCACGTTGTCAGGGATATCGTATAGGACATAGGGTAAATTTCATCCAGAAAAAAGTTACGGTTCCCGAGGGATCACCAAAACGCCTGGCAAATGAAATTTTTAATTTTTTTTTTTATTACAATTTAAATGTATCGAAACATCATAAGTGATATTGTAAAAATCTATATGAACACAAGTATGTTTGTGACATTTTCAAAAGCTTACACAAAACAATGTTTTCGCAACCAAATGCTTATGTAACGCGTATTACGCCGTCTTAAAAACCAAAATACGCGACACATTTCAAGCTTGTCTTATTATATTGTATGACACATTGTTCTTGCACAGTATTTTGAAGAAACAGTAAATATCTTCACACCTTCCAAACAGCACCATCTAGTTCCACATTAAGCAACTAATGCTTGTATTATGGACACCAGACAGTTGATATAATACATAGATTACTTTTTTTTTGTAAATACATACATATTATAAATATGTATGCGACCGTTTGGTTAACAGCTAGGGTTACAGTAAATAAGGAACTTTATATGTTATTGTAATATAAGTGTTGCAAGTGCGCTGCCGAACTAAAAAGGATTAAGGCTAAGGAAGGATGGTGTATTAGTTTCTGACAACCCTAACTCAATCACCGAAACACAACAGCACATAATATACTCGTATATGCTGTTCTAAATTATTTTTAAATTTGAAATATTATCCAAAGGCACACATTTCTGGAGTAACTAGTTAGATAAATTAACACAATAAATCTGTGCTAAATTGAATCCAGTTCGTTCAAAGTTTTTTCAAATTATTCAGTTATACAATAATGGTTAGTCAGTTATATAATTATGGTTAACAGTATAACTCCACGTGCACCGATCACTACATTTCTGTGCCTTTCCTATTGGAAAAATATGGGGGTAGCCTGTTTCTAGCAGTGGACGTTCTTCGGCTGAGATGATGACTTAATAGTTCGATAACAAAATTGCATATTTTTTGTATAAAATATTTATTTTTAATTATAAATCCACTATACTATATTATTTTCCTTGTGTTAATATCTCAGCCGCCGCCGGGCTATTTGCGTGGCCCAGTTTGTGGGGTAGGGAGGTACAATGCCATTCTTGTGGCAGGGATGCCCACAGCGAGATCGCTAATTTTCCTGTTATAATTTTCCTGTGTTTGACGACACATTTGGTCTAGTGGCTGTTAACCAAACGGTCGCGGGTTCGAATCCCGCTAGGGGCAAATGTTTATGTGTTAACATTTAATTATAATAAATAAAAAAATAAAAAAGCCTTTAATTTCCTTAATAACACACAACACAATTTATATTTTTTCTTATACATATTTAATACAACAAAAAAACAATACAAATTTAATTCATTCTTTTTTTTTAATCTAGATATTAAGGACCTCTCGACGAGTTAAGGCCTCCTCCATCTCTCTCCACAATTCCCTGTCTTGGGCTAACTTAATCCAATCCAGTTACAAGCTTTTTAAGCTCGTCTTCCCATCTTTCCATGGGTTGTCCTCTCTTTCTTTTTCCGGTGACATTTAATTATGTAATAAATAAATAAATAAAATAAATCAGAAAAAGAACTTTAAAGGAAGCTGTCAGAGTTTTCTTTAAAATTATATTTCTCATACAAAATAGTCTAACTAAAAACACAATTTCTCCCTCATTTTAAACAGACTTCAGCCTGGCGAGGTCATTTGTCACATTCAAAATCGAGTTTGGTGTGTAATGCGACACTACGTCAGCCCACGAACATTTCTCTGGGTTCACCTCAATTGGACTTTGATACTGTTAGACACAAAGAGAACACTGAGATTCCGTTTCCCTTTTAACAGTCACTTTAGCCTACTTTTTAAGATCGATTACTGAGATATTTTACCTAATATTTATTTTATGTCGAGGTCGGCACACAGGCTGACGGTTCACTCTTTATGGTAGGTGACTTTACATCGTCTATAATAGCTACGCCAAAAATGCTGCCAAAAACTCCAAGCTGATTATGTTCACTTAAATTCAGTTAAAGGTTCTTCGAGAAAAGAAGGCTATTCATGGACCAAGTCACATAAGTAGCCAAACATATTGTTGTTACGCGGTTTCTGTGCAGAGAACAGAAATAATACAATATATTGGTTTTAATTACGACATCGATACGTCACCCATTGACTCCGGAATGGACGAAACGTGTTGAATAGTGGGTCCAAGAAAAACGTATGCCCCCATACGTCTACGTCCAACGGCCAATCGAGTCGCTACATATGAGTGGGCCCCGAACATTTCTTTTCAACGCAATACAATAGATTCCGAGTTTCTATTATTGCGTGTACTCATAGACATAGACATTTATGGGGTTATTTGGGATATTTCTTATTCTAACCTTATTCTAACCTAACCTAACCTAACCTAACCTTTTGGTTTAATAACTCTTGCTCGAATAAGAAAATTATTTCTTATTCGAGCAACAGTTATTAAAGCTAAATAAAAAAATATTTATTACATAGCTTAGTTTTTAATATTACTTGGGCCTGTTTAGACTCTCTTGTGATATTATAAGATTTATTTATAAGGAGTAGTACGATTTTTTTTACAAAATCATAGAATTGTGTTGTGTTCATTCTTTTTCACATATTAAAACATTATTTATGTCGAGAAATAACCCAAATATTAACCCAAATATTTTCAAAGTTCGAGTAAAGACATCTTTTGGGTGAACTCGCTCCATCATAATCCTCATCTTCGCTACACGGCTGGATTCTGGCCTAAAGCAAACCCATTTAATAATAATAAGAAAGTCTCACTTGCCGAAATACCTTTCCCTTTTTATTTATTTCAAAAGTGCCACTATATTTGTTCACCATTAATTAACTATAGGTTTAAGCATATAACAGCAAACAAAAGCGAGCACGGGTGAAATTACCACCGTGCCTTGTTTCATAGACAGTTTAACTAGCTTATTTCAACATAAAATATAATTTGACATCAAAATTCAACAATAAATTATATAAAAGAAGCCTCAAAGTTTTTTTTTAATATTACAGAATTTAATCATAATGACAATAGAAATGTGTATACGTAATACCGCCTTTTCTCTTCCCCTCCCTCTCGAAACCTCCGCTTCGTGACGTGGACGCATGTCGGCAATTAATTCTATTCCACCTAAATGCAAGGGTCGAAGGACTGACAGAAGGAACAGTTTTTCAGGGCCTCCTTCGAGCGAGATTTGTGGATAGCGAATTTTGTAATTGATTTCAGGATAGCGTGTAAAGGGTTAATGATTGTAAAAAAAAAACTGTTGGGGAATTTTCTTGGAAACATAACAAACTTCTTTTGATAGCATTTTTAATAAATCGGAATTGAGTTTTTTTTTTATCATGATCGTAACTTTGTTCAAACTTACCTTACCTTCATGTAGAACGATTCTTCAGCAATAAAAACGCTCGTTAGTGTTACAATATAAAATTGTTTCTCAGAAAGCATAATTGAAAATATAACAAGGATTTATTGTGATAACAAAAAGTATAAGGGTTTTATATGGAAATACGTATTTATATAAGTTCTCTGTTTAGCTCAGGGGGTTTGAAGCTAAAATCTTAGGTTTCTCGTTAACCGTGCAAATCGCCATCTATCTTAGTGACGGAGAACTAATTTCTAAATATACGTAATACTGGTAATACTATTTTTACATTAGTAACATCTCTTTAAAAAATGTTAGTGTGATATATTATTATATATATTATTGACGACACATTTGGTCTAGTGGCTAGTAACCCTAGCTGTTAACCAAACGGTCGCGGGTTCGAGTCCCGCTAGGGGCAAATGTTTATGTGTTAACATTTTACCTTTTTACCTGAGTCATGGATGTTTTATATTTATAATATGTATGTATTTACAAAAAAAAAAAGAAATCTATGTATTATATCAACTGTCTGGTATACATAATACAAGCATTAGTTGCTTACTGTGGAACTAGATGGTGCTTTGTGGAATGTGTGAAGATATTTATATTTATTATTTCATGGAAACTTAAAGGTTGACATGTTTTAAAGGTATTGACAAAAATAGAGCGTTTCATATACATCTGAAAGAAATTATCTATATGATATTAAAAAGTACGTTGGCAAACAGAACGGGCACTTGTACTTTGTTTTAAATATTTTCTCTTTTTCCTATAAAATATTAAAATAGTTAATGTACCCCTTCCACGTTGTTAATAGATCCTCGGAAAGTCTATTGGAAGGGATTTCATGACGTAAATGTTTTAAACAAACATGAACTCACCTTTACAATGTTGACGTAGTCAAATTACGACTCGTGGAAGTTTCTAGCAAATTGCATAAGGGGAATAGTTATTATTTAAATGCTTTTCCTGCACTTTGATGTAAATTTTAAATTAATCCTTTTTCGTATCGTTAACTTACACGTCTTTAAATGTAGGTAAATATTTAGGAATTCAATTTTTCATAGACAACTAATAATATTTCATGCTAATGCCGGCCACTGACGATCCGAATGTGTTTCTGGCTTGTTTAATTTAAAATCCACTAGCTTTTGCCCGCGGCTTGGCCTGGATAAAAGATAAAGTATGTCCTTTTCTGGAGCACCGACAAAGTTTAGGTATGCAAAATTTCATGAAGATTTTATGCCTTAACTGCTCAAACGATCGTCAAGAGCAAACCCATCTTTAATTTAAAAAAAATCCTGTCATAACTTCTTGTATTCTTCTGTAGTACTTGTATTCTGTGCCTATAGTGGCTCTTTAAATTAGAACTCTTTAAAATTTCTTCCTACAATGGCTTCAAACTTGTGTTAAACTTGTCTCAAGTTGTCTAGACACATCTGCCCAAACTGATTCCGGATCGAAACTTGTGCGCGCATGTTCCCAGCAAAGTTGTCGTTTGGACTATTGAAGACATGTTGGACCCCAAACTTTTTGCCCGTGTATTATTTAGAAACTTTGCTATTGCTATAAAGAGCGTCTGCCTGACATTGTATGTTTTGCAATATTGAAATTTTAATCCTTATATTCCGTAACTACTATAGTGGTTTAAGTTTTAAACTTTACTAGCGGGCCGCCCCCGGTTTCGCACGGATTTTTTTCTGCAAATTATATATGGAAACCTTCCTCGTTTAACGCTCTTTGCATTAGTGAAAACCATATTAAAATCGGATGCTTTGTTTAAAAGATATAGGGGTACATACAGACAGCGGGATGTGTGGTGTCCACTCAAATAAAACACAATAAAACAGTAAGTAGGTACGCAGCCTCAGGGGACGTCGGCTCGCCACCGATCACAGAGCGTGTCTGCCTATGCGTCGCCTGCAGCCTGCGCACTCCGTTTATTATAAGTATCTCACATCTCTTCCTTTTTATATAAATTTTTACACTTATACAAAATATACAAAACAAATTTGTTTTACTCAATCTGGGTTATTTTAATAAATTTACTCTTTTTCATTAGATGTTTCTCCATAATTGATTACCTTCCACTGGCCTTCTACTTTCTTTAGATGTACGATATTTCTTCTGTACTCCTGACCGGTTTCATCGTTTCTTATATTTATATCGCTTCCTTTAGCACTAATAACAGTGTGAGGTGTTGGGTTAAATTCTGGAACTAATTTATTTTCTTTAATCATATTCTTGACGTATACTTTCTCGCCGATTCCTAATTCTTTATGCGCAGCTTTCCTCTTCTTGTCTTCATTTAATTTGTTTTTTGTTTTTTTTTTTTCTTTGTCTCTGTCTCTTATTTCTAGATCGTCGTAACAATTTTCGATATCTGCTAAAAAAGGTAACTTGTCTCTAAATTGTCTTCCGTAGAACAGTTCAGCTGGAGGTTTTCCTGTGGAGGGATGAGGTGTACTGTTATACATCATTAAATATTTTAATAAGTCATCTTTCCAGTCAGATTTCTCGCATTGGCTGATTCTCAGTCGTTTAAGGATATCCCTATTTTGCCTTTCGACCTCACCGTTTTGTTGAGGCCAGTAAGGAATTGTATTGAAAAGGATAATTCCTTGTTCTATACAAAATGATTTAAACTCATGGCTACAGAATTGTCTGCCATTATCTGCTGTAATACTAGCAGGATTTCCTGTCCGAGAGAAAATTTCTTTTAAGGCTTTTATTGTGTCCTGCGTGGAGATGTGTTTCATAATTTTAATCTCTTTGTATCTACTGTAATAGTCAACGATCACAAAAAGATAATGGCCACCTGGCAGTGGGCCTAAGAAATCAACAGCAGTATCTACCCAAGGTTTTAAGGGAAGTTCACGCCTTTTCATTGGTACTGGTGGATTGGGGGCAGAAACTAAAGTACACCCTCTGCAGTTTTTTACAGTGGTTTCAGCGTCTTTGTCTATTTTAGGCCACCAGACCTTTGTACGTAGCCTAGTTTTCATATTTACTATGCCTGGATGACCTTCATGAGCTGCTGCCAAAACTTGTTTCCTCAACGCAGTAGGGATTACAATTTTATTTCCTCTTAACAAAACGCCATCATGTAACCAGAGCTCATGTTGAAATAGTTTATAGTTATTTATTGAAACATCCCAACTATTATTCATTAAGGCATCTTTTACTAATTGTAATTCATTATCATTATTTGAAACTTCGACAATTGATTTGAGAGATAAAGCCACAGGTCGTGCGTATTGGACTATCTGGTTAACATGATATTCGTCTTCAAGAGGACTTTTTTGTGTTTCGTTGTTTGTACATAAACGGGATAATGGATCTGCAATATTTGTCTTTCCAGGTTTATATACAACTTTATATTCATAAGCTTGTAACCTAAGAACCCAGCGTTCGATTCTTGCACAAGGCTTTGATCTTGTTCCAAATATGACTTCTAAGGGCTTATGGTCTGTGATAAGCTCAAATTTTTTTCCATATAAGTACATGTGAAAGTGTTCAATTGCCCATACTAAGGCTAATGCTTCTTTTTCCGTTTGACAGTAACGTTTTTCAACGTCCGTCAAACTTTTGTTTCCGAAAGCAATAATGCGAGGTCCATTATTATCATATTGAATCAGTACAGCCCCTAAACCTACAGGACTCGCATCGGCAATTACTTGGGTACGATCTTTTGGGTCATAATAGCCAAGAGTAGGAATCTTGGAGAGACTGTTTTTTAGTGCAATAAAAGCCAATGCTTGTTCTTTTTGCCAGAATGAGGAAATATTTGCTTTTTTGTGCACTTTTTGCCGAAGTAATTGTCGAATGGGTTCCGTTAAGGTTGACAAATTAGGGATCCATTTCCCAACAAAATTAATTAACCCCAGAAAACTTTGGATTTCTTCGATGGTTTCCGGTGACCTAAATGTCTCGATAGTTTTAATGTATTTGTCGAGTGGTTTAATGCCAGATGATGTAAGTTCGTGGCCTAAAAACTGAATAGATTTTTTATTAAAAACACATTTATTATGGTTCAATACAACATTGTTGGCTTTGAGAAGTTTTAATACCTGTTGAAGCCTGGCATTATGTTCCTTCTCATCCCCTCCAAAGACAACAATATCATCAATAAAATTTACAACTCCTTCGCACGGTAACAACATTTTCTCTATAATTTTTTGGAAATGTTCAGGTGCACATGATATTCCGAATAGTAACCTTTTGTACCGGTAAAGCCCTTTACTAGTTATGAAGGTTGTGATTTCTCTACTATTTTCTTCAAGTTCTACTTGATGAAAAGCATTTTTAATATCTAATTTCGAGAATATTTTTGCTTTGCCAAATTTAGGAATAAGTTGTTCCATGGTGGGTAAGGGATGATTTTCTCTAATTATGGCTTTGTTCGCAGCACGCATGTCTAAACAAATACGAATATCATTGTCAGGCTTTAAAACCGGTACCATCGGAGAAATCCAGGGAGACGGCTTATTTACAGGTTCAATTATATCCAATTTCACCAATTCGTCTATTTTGTTATTTATTTTGGATTCCAAAGGAATTGGGACTCGTCTATAAGGTTGACAAACTGGTGGAACTGTTTTATCAATAGTGATTTTTAATTTCACATCTTTGAACTTAGGAAATTGGTTTTGCTCAATGGAATTCACATTACAACCTAGTTTTAAAACATGGAGGGAAATTGAAGTTTCTTTACCTAAAAGGTTCCTTGAACCATTTTTTATAACATAGAATTTTGTTGTTAATGATTCAAGGCCAACTTTTATTTGTGCATCAAATGAGCCTAACACTAGTAATGGATCTTTGGCACCATAAGCCAGGAACGTTTTGTCAGAAGACTTTTGTTGGTTAGAAACTGCAGCTTTACATTTTTTCATGTACTCCCAAGTTTTGTCATTTATAATATTAGATCTGCTACCGGAATCAATGAGCATTTTGATGTTAACCCCACCTACCTGACAGTCTACAGTTGCATCGTCATCAATGTGGAAAATGTAGTCTACAGTTGAGGGTTCCTTGATTTTGTGAGTGTCCACTTTAAATCGTTTAGCTTTATTCTTGTCATTTGATGAGAAGTAAGCATTTTTCCTTTTGTTGGCCCTTGTTCTGCAGTGTTTCTGAAAATGACCCTTAAACCCACATTTAATGCAGTTGGCATCCATTGCTGGGCAGGAACCATTGTCACTTTTATGATCCTTACTGCCACAGCGGCAACAGCGATCCACGTCCTTTTTTGTAATCCTCTTTATTTTAGTGTCAATTTTATTAAGGCTAGTATTTGCAAAGTTTGTGTACTGTCTGTCGTGGAACTCGTTTAACTGCCTTTCTACGGTTTCTAGAGAGTTTGCCTCTGCAGTGATTTTTTCGATAGTTGCCGTGTCACCAAGTACCAAAATACTCTTCCTCAATTTGTTCGAGCTACACTTTTCCGTTATTTGGTCGATAAGGTTTTCATTTTCATTAGTGAAATTGCATTTTGAACTTTGTTGTCTCAGGCGGACCAAGAATTTATCGAACTTCTCGTCCTGTTCTTGTTTCATTAAACGGAAAATGTGTCTTTCGAACAAATAACTTTGTTTCGGAGAAAAATACTCGTCTAACTTTTTAATTGCGGTATCACATACGTCAGTTGCATTAGGATCGATCACATGAGCTCCTGGTATATTAAAATATATATCTTGTAGTGCCATACCACCGGAATGTAGTAGCATTGCACGTCTCGTGGTTTGGTCTACGGTGTTGGTAGCTGTAAAATATATTTCTAAGGCGCGTTTCCATCTATTCCACCGGGAGCCCATGGAGGTTGGGTCACCTTCACAATCGAATGGTTCTATTGCCAAGACTTGTGATTGGGACATATTAGACGATCTGCAAAAGGAGAAACTTCGTTTGGAACCAATGTATAAAGAATTTTGACCAAACTTTTTTTTTTAATTTATTTATTTTTTTTATAGCAGTTATAACGACAGATAGTACTTTTCTAATGATTTGTTTATTACATAACCTTAATAGGAAACACTTGCTTAGTTTTAACAATTTACATAATTTCATAATAATTGAAATGGGTACTTTGTTAAATCTGGAAATTAACGATATTGTCGTTGAAAAATGTGATAGAACTTTGTTTAGTTTTAACTATTTACAAACTTTCATAACTTCAAAATAATTGAAGTGGGTACTTTGTTAAAACTGGAAATTAGCGATCGATTTTGTCGTTGAAACATTTGGTTCTTTGATAGAATATAGTTTAGTTTTAACTATTTACACACTCTCATAATTTCAAAATAATTGATGTGGGTACTTTGTTAAAACTGGAAATTAGTGATTTTAATTATTCATTAGGTATCATTTGCAAACAGATTTGGTCAACAAATTTCGAAAATGTTCAGGTATATCGAAAACTTGTAGGCGTTTTGAACATATTTTTTTTTTTTTTTTTATGTCAGGTGAAAGTATTATTATTAATAATAATGATTATTATTATTATTATTATAAAAACACATAAAACACCTTATGAACAGGTTTGCTATGCATATGTATTTTATAACGTATACTTTATTATAATATTTTGTTATTTATTATTAAAGTAGGTATATCTATTTCTTTTATTTTGTTAAAATTTTGTTGTTGACCAATATCTATAAGCAGGTACATGATATGATTTAAACCTAATGATGGTTTTACTTACTGCGCTTTTACTCGTCGCCAATGTGGTGTCCACTCAAATAAAACACAATAAAACAGTAAGTAGGTACGCAGCCTCAGGGGACGTCGGCTCGCCACCGATCACAGAGCGTGTCTGCCTATGCGTCGCCTGCAGCCTGCGCACTCCGTTTATTATAAGTATCTCACAGGATGCGACTTTGTTTTATTATAAAATATATACTGTTTGCCTGTTGCAATATTAACAATGCACTAGCTGGAGCCCGCAACTTAGTCCACGTTGAAAAATAAATAAAAATATGTAAGCAATATAATGCTTCACTTACAGACGTTAGTTTTCTATTTTATTTTAGACTAGGTGTTGCACGCGACTTCGACAGCGTTACTTAATAAAATATAGCCTATGTTACTCGCTGTTAATATAGCTTCCCAACAGTGAAAGAATTTTTCAAATCGGTCCAGTAGTTTCGGAGCCTATTCAATGCAAACAAACAATCAAATCTTTCCTCTTTATAATATTAGTGTAGATATAATATAAATGATCCCTCGGGAACAGTACTTTTTTCTGGGTGAAAGGTACCCTATGACCTTTCCTGTATCCCTGACAACGTGTATGCAAATATTTCATGATGATCGGTTGAGTAGTTAAGGCGTGAAAAGGTAACATACAAACAGACCTAGTTACTTTCACATTTATAATATAATATTAGCATGAATTAAACCTTAATTACATACTATTATGGTTTCATTAGCGACACATTCAATTTTGAGATATAACAGCTGACGAGAGTAAATTTCAGCGACCTTAAAAATCTTAATAGTATTGTGAATTTGCATTTTCACTGCCTATGCCTATGCCTATGCCTATGTTAGCCAGGATTAAGTTAGCAGCGATATAAATCCCATTTCGTGCATGAGTTGAAAAGGTTTCTGAGTTGCAGACAGGCTTTAGGTCTTGAGGGATCGAAGAAAGGTACGCTCGCGAAGTAAAGCGTTTTAAATCCGTTTTTTTTTTTTCCATTTTTAAATTCTGTATAATATGGATATATTATATTATAATTGGATTACATTTAGTTAATTACAATTTAAGTTATGAATCAAAATTTTCATGTTTATAAGTAAGAATCAAGAATGTATTTTCTAAATACGTTTACTGGAGAGATACACCGAGCAAAAGTTGGAAATCTCAAAGTTAATTTCGTCTTGACAATGACTTTTAATGTTAACTCTCTTAAGTCGAGTTAAATTTCAACTTATTGTGCAAAATGTAACTTACTAAACCGCAAACGAGTACAAGACAAACTTTGTTATCCTGTACTTACTCGTATGTAATAAGTGCCTAGTATGTCTCCGCCCTTATCACTAAAAGTTAAAAGATTGTTATTCCTTGGTAACTTGATAAGTGTAGATATTTTTGTTAAATTAAGATTGACAATAATTAATTTATATTTGATAAACAACTACTTAAATGAAAATGATAATTTTACTAATTATGTAATATATACGTCACTAGCTTTTGCTAGTTGCTTCGTCCGCGTCCATTTTTCTTAAGAGTTAAAAAATAAAAATATCATTTTTGAACTCAAAAAAAAAACATAAAAATAAAAATATTATTTTACAAATAATAAAAATATATTATTATTTTTATTTAATCTTAAATACTTCTGTATTGAATCTCATATACTTCTGTCAGGCGGTGAATTTCTTATAATTTTAAATTATCAATCGTTAACAGTTGGTATTTTATTTCTTGATATCATAATTATGTCCTTTTTTTTATCCCTGACTGTATCTGTATGCAAAAATTTCATGATAATCGGTTAAATAGTTTAAGCATGAAATCTTAACAAACACACAAACTCCCTTTCACATTTATAATATTAGTTTTAAAATTTTATAACTATAATAAAAAATAATTATATTTAAATAATTGTAAATTTTAGGTATATAAATATTTTTAAAATAACAACACTAAAATAAAACCTTTATCTCATCTATATCTAAGTATATCTAAGTTACTCAATTTTGACAGCAGCAAACATTATTACGGCCGATATATATCATACACAGCTTCGAACGTATTTCATACGAACGTCACAATTATCAAGGAAATAATTTACTTCCCCGGAAACGTATTAACTGCCATTGAAATTAATGGTTTGCGTAACAATTCGTGCGGTTTAAAGGGTTGTATATCTACCGCAAACAAAACCATGACATAGAGAAATTAACTACCAATTGCGCAGGACAAAATTAACCTTTACGTTAAATAACTATCGCTTGATATAAGAAAGAGGATTGATTCAATGCTTTAGAAAAGAAAAATAGGTTCGATGTTAATATTCAATAAATAGATTATAATTTTGAAAATATTAAAATTTATATTATTAATTTATATATTAATTCAATTTGAAAGTCTACAATGGTATGTGGTTTCATCCCCAATCCGTACTAATATTATAAATGCGAAAGTATGTTTGGATGTATTGATGTTTGTAACTCTTTCACGCAAAAACTACTGAACCGATCACTATGAAATTTTGCATACACGTTGTCTGGGACATCAGAAAGGACATAGGGTACCTTTCATCCAGATAAAAAGTATTGTTCCCAGGATATAATTTAAATATAGAAATAAAAATTCAAACACCTTTCAAAATATATAAGCAATAAAGGACGAAGTCGCGGGTAAAAGCTAGTTTATAATACTTATATTTTGTTTCCATGTTCCTATAATTGAAAGTTGAAAAAAAATAGTTTTCAGCAATAACAAACTATTTTTTGAAGCCTGAAAATATCTGATTCAAGAAAAATATTAGATTTAAGAATAATGTCTGGCGCATCACACTTAAGTATCACTAGACTGTCTCCTGGTTTAAATAAAAGAACTTGAAATATTCAATTCTATTCACAGTTAACGGAAAAGGTTTTAGGAAATAGCGGAAAAAAAACTCCACTTCAATAGGATGAATGCACTCAATAGAAAATGACTATTAAATAAGTCAGAAGGTAAAATCTAAATGCGAATGTATTTGAAGCCCTCGAGGCATTAAAGGGACCGTTTCGACAAATTCAACGGCGAAAGGACGAGAGCAAATAGGAATTATTCTGTCGATAGAATTTTCTCACATAGAAAGAAAGCGACTGGGTTCATACCCAGTGGTTTTCCTGAAAAAGCATCTCAAATGGATGGTATTCAACGCGACGAGACACGCTTGGCCGCGCGTCGTCTATACTTTATACATACGGACAGCGAGAGCGACAAACAAAATAATAATAAAATATTTTTTTGTCTTATAGCTGTTTGCTTCCTCGTAGTAACTGCAGTTTAAAATACAGCGATACTTACTAATAATATACATAAAAAATAATAGCTAAGCCTAAAACTCGTGAACGGCTAAACCAATTCAACTATTAAACCAGCTATAATCAGTTCTCATGTAAATCAAAGTCATTTATTTTAATTAGTGTCAACTTTGTTACCTAAGTGTTAACATTTACAGTGGCCGTATTTATTAGACATTTTTATTTCTATAATAATTATAATTATATATATTATATTTTGCCAAGTCAACTGTCGCCCAGATTAACTAACTAATTAAAGAAAAAGTTAAAAACTTCTTCACAATGCGCGATCCAATGACATAATCTTGTTTAATTTTATTACTATCCTGACATTATGTAAAAAAATTCTTTTACTGAAATTGACATTTTGTAGCGATATTTAACTATCTTAAGGCTCGAGTTGACCAACAGACGGTTAGTTTTAAACAGCTGTTTAAAATTTAAACAGCCGTTTAATAATATTTTGTTGATCACCATCGCTAAACTGCGGGTTAAACGCCCTAAACATCTGATTAACTTAATGATTAAACAGCTGTTTAAAAACTAACCGTCTGTTGGTGAACTCGAGCCTTAATTTCACTAAATTACAAAATGCTTATTTACAATATTTAGTTGTCAATCATCAATGACAATGTGTCCCGTGAAGGGTTTAAGATACCCTTTTTTGTGAAATTAGATTGCACCCTTTTCTACACAGAGCCCTTTACTTGTATTCCCTGGAGGCTTCCACATTTTTTCCTCGATAGTGCTCGGACATCTTATTATGTTCATAATTAAGTTTTATTCGCCTATTAATTCACTATGATCACTATGGTATTCAAGGAATGATGGGGCTGACATACCTTTGTAAGGTGAATGTCTCATAAATTAAAAAAAAAGACTACTCTGAAATAACAGCATGTGTGATTTCCCTATCCCTTCCCGATCCCTTATTTTATCCTTAATCACAATATAGTCGGGAGAGCATTTGCAGCATCTGTGGCGTTGCTTGTGTTATAGGTGACGGTTGCCACCAACCAGCAAATGATCCTTTAGCATGTCTGTCGAATTTTAACATAAAAAAGTATTGTCTTTGCTTTTGACTGTAGGTACCATTAAACGTATACAAATTATGTACAGTTTGCAACTCTATCTAATCTCTCCCTCTGTCACTTTTTGGGCAATTTTGGCAATAGTGCCATCAAAATAACTTAAAAAAGTAGGTATTTGTCTGCTTTTAACTGTACCATTAAACGTATACAAATTATGTACAGTCTGCAACTCTATCTAATCTCTCCCTCTGTCATTTTTTTGGGCAATTTTGGCAATAGTGCCATCAAAATAACTTAAAAAAGTAGGTATTTGTCTGCTTTTAACTGTACCATTAAACGTATACAAATTATGTACAGTCTGCAACTCTATCTAATCTCTCCCTCTGTCATTTTTTTGGGCAATTTTGGCACTATTGCCACAAAATGGTTACTATGGCGCTACTAAAATAACAATATGTATCACTGAAGTATTTTCCACAGCATAGATAAAAGCAACCGACCCACAATGTTTCCAACAATAACATTGTAATCAAATATTCATATATAGAGAGACGTTAGCTGAACAGATTGCAGTCGAGTTCATATTTTCAAAGCCTGTTATTTTCCTTTGTTAATATCAACCAATATTTTGTTTTTTTGTTCCCTAAAAAAGAAGATTTAATCAACAGCTGCTTCAAAAAATAAAATTGTCAAAATTGTAAAAATCTTCCATAGAAGATTTTGTTAAATAGATCCTAACTTTTAATATCGAACTAACCATACACATTTATATAATTTCATTGAATCGAAGCTGTGCCCACGACTTCGTACGTAAAATCCTACATAACTTAACATTTTTCCAGGATAAAAAGTATTCTATATGTTAATCCGTGTAATAAACTATCTGTGTGCCAAATTTCATATAAATCCGTTCAACCTTTTTGAGTTATTGAGTAACAAACATCCAAACCAAACATACAAACTTTGTATGTATAATATTATTAGGATTAAGATACAAAGCAATATTAAGATTTTAAAATACATTTCCAAAAAGTTTTCTTCTCAATGTTGCCAAATATTAAAAAAGTGTCATTAATATAATTTTACATTAAAAACTGGTGTGTTTCTTTGTCACTAAGTAAGTAGCGAAGACATAAAGAGTCCTTTTGTTTACGCACCTATTTGAAGTCTACGCGTCCAATGCACTTTCATCACAAAAGTGTACAGAACCTTTGTTTCGCACATTTTGTGTAAAATAAAAAAATGTGCAGTTCTTGCCTCTTTATTCCATTTTCATCAACACTCTTAACTCAAATATGGCTACTATACTCAACATTCGCTCGACTTTTCTATTAAAAACCTTTGTTCAATTTTGTAATGCTTAGTTGTGATTCTTTGTGCGTTGAAAACAATAATATTTTTTTCAAATAATAGCCCTAAAGTTATCTTTATTTAAAGCTTTTCCCTTAGGAACATGTCGCCTCATTGGGCAAAATCTTATATACATAGCAAAACTATACTAGATACTATTATACTAAACTATTATTAAACACTAAATCTAGAATGGTAAATATTGTACAGCTCCCTTGCATCATCAGATACATCTAGCCATGTATTGGAGCGAGCTAGCCCAGAAGATTCACTCGAATTTTGAAAAACCTGACGAACTTTTACTTCAAAAGGACAACGGAGGTTGCTACTGCCCCCAGACTGGCTAAAAGCAGTGTGGGCTACCCTGCCACTACTGAATCAAAAGGCTAGCAAAACAGACTTATAATGAAAGTAACGAATAATTATTATTTCGAAAGCATGAATGAGAGGATGACCTTGGATCACTATTCATATTGAAACTGTATAACATTAATTGTCAAGTATCCTTGAGCTGCCAACATTTAATGAATTTGAACTCCTGTAAGTGAGTTTCGCAATAAAGAGAATATCCTGAAACGATATTGCAATATTGTTCCGAAACTCGATTTCACGAACAATTTTCAGACAACTTCAATAATCTACTCTTTTACCCGATGACAGTTTTAATTGAACACCAAAGTGAACCAAAGTTGGTGCTTCGACGAAAACTTTTCGCTGGGACGATTTGAGACTGTTACCAGAAAGTTTTAGGCGCGCAGGTATTACAGAGTATTTGGTAAAAAGGAATTTTTAAAATGATTTTCATAACTCCTCAGTATATTTTATTGGCCTTCAGTCTAATGAATATATGTGAACATTAAATTGTGCACTTGATTTACAAGAAAAACTACATGCGTTCTATAAGACGGTTCTTTTAAGAACTGATCACTCAACATACAATATTGGCTTAACCTACTAATTAAAACAATTGTTCCAAAAAACATGACAGAAACAATAGCTTTAACTTTTAGTTATTACTTGCGCCTTGAAAAATAGTAAGAAGCCTGTGCCTAAGGTTCAAGAAATCTCTACACAACTTCAGATTCAGAAGGACTGCCTAAATAATTATAATAATAATGCATTTATTAGCTCCACACAATTACAAAACCACAGAATATACAGACATTGTTAACTTAATTGTTACATACACAAGCAATGGTCGCAACTGTATAAGAGCCGCAGTGAGCCCAGCAACTACTTGCCATATTCAAATTAGAGCTTGCCAGGAATCGAACTCGAGATCCTTGAGATTCTAAGGCACCTGAACCACTCGATGGTTCAATCAAGTACTGAACTAATGGTCTTTACAATATCGTCCTATAATCGAGCAGTTTGAATAAAGTTTTGAAATGAACTTTTCAATTGTATCTATGTATATATGTTTGTAGTAACCGCCCATATTTACACCGATGTTCAATATCTAGTTTGTTTTTCCGTACAAACACCGGAGTGGCCGTGTCTGTTGATTGCACTATTTCTCATACTGAAAAGTGTAAAGTGTGAATTGTGCTTTTGCTCTCAACGTTCCGATTTTATTGTTATTTTGTTAAGTAAGCACATATTTACTTAATATTACATCATGACGACACGTTTGGCCTAGTGGTTAGTAACCCTAGCTGTTAACCAAACGGTGGCGGGTTCCAATCCCACTAGGGGCAAATGTTTATGTGTTAACATTTTACCTTTGTACCTGAGTCATAGATGTTTTGTATTTATAATATGTATGTATTTACAAAAAAAAAGTAATCTATGTAGTATATCAACTGTCTGGTATCCATGTATGATATTCTATATTATATATTTATGAAAAAATATATTTAAGTATATCATAGGTTTTCTAGCACCCAGTTTCTAGCAGGAGTCGGCCCACTCTAACAATCGTCTTTCATACATAAAAATATATTTCTTACAAAGAAAATGTATGAAAATGTATATACGAGAATGTATGAATCTCGGTCCCCATAGTTGTGCTGTGATTTTTTCATAGAATCACCCAAAATCTGATGTGATTAGCAATATTATCAGTCTGAAGTGAGATCACTTATCTAGTATTCGTACAAAATATTTTTTAAACGTTTTGAAATATACGGTGCCCTAATTTTGATACTGAACGAATGCATTTGTTCGACTGTAACGACTTTCATCGGAGCTCGGTCAGTATTAAAAAAAAACGAGGTAGACAGAGTATATACATACCTAAATGTGTCATAGATGCTTATTGTAACTTTTAACCTGGAATTGTTCCTCTAAAATGTGATGGAGTTTCTGCATATGAAGTTATTTCAAATTTTAATAAATGAATAATCACTCTGGATAGATTTTAATAGTATAATAATAATAGTGGTATTATTATACTTTTAAAATAATAATAACTACTTAATTTAGTGATTTTTAACGCTGTTTTGTATTTTATTATTTTTGTTTAATATTTTAGATTATTCTAACCATTTAAATATTCTATTCTAGACCAGCAAAGGTCCAAAATATTTCTATAATAGAATATAATAGTTCGAGTTGACGACGGAGTTGACGAGATAAGTTTGAATATGCTTTTGTTGCTGTTGCCGCAGACAGTTGACCTCATAACAGCTATTGTCAACACGTCCATAACTACCTCGACCTTCCCTGACCTATGGAAAACTGCTGTTGTACTGCCACTGCCGAAAGTAAATAATCCAATCGATTTAAAACAGCTTAGGCCAATCAGTATTTTACCGTGCATATCAAAAATACTGGAGAAAACTGTCTGCGCGCAGGTAATTAGTTATCTAGAAGATAATAGCATACTCCCTGACAATCAATCAGGTTTCCGAAAGGGTCGTAGTACGGCAACGGCCATGTTAGATGTCACAGACAATATTTTTGAGGCACAGGATAAAGGTATGTGCACACTATTGGTTCTTCTTGATTTTTCGCGCGCTTTCGACACAATTAACACTACGTTACTTCTATCTAAGTTGAGTTATTACGGTTTTGATGCAAATGCAATAAAATGGTTTGATAGTTATCTGCATGGCCGACGGCAATACGTGAAATTATCAAGAACTGACGGTACTAGTGTTCTCTCTGAAGTAGCAGCCGTTGAACGGGGCGTGCCTCAGGGATCAGTTTTGGGACCTATTCTGTTTATAATTTTCTCTGCTGATATAATAGGTAGCATTCAACACTGTAAGTACCACCTATATGCAGATGATGTACAGGTTTACATTTCTTTTCGCCCGGAGCAGGCTGACTCAGCTATAAATAAGCTTAATCATGACCTTGCTAATATATCCAAGTGGTCACAAAATAATGATTTGGTCCTCAACCCAATTAAGACAAAATACATAATTTTTGGTACAAAAAATCAAATTTTGAAATTAAATTTTAATAATGAGATCTCAATTATGGGGAAACCCATAGAGCGTGTGTTTGAGGCTAAGAATTTAGGGCTTGTTATGGACGCTAACTTAACTTTTGAACAGCATATTATACAATCTATCAGAACTTGTTTTTATAAACTCAAAGTGTTGTATAGAATAAGAACGTATCTAAGTGAAGAATTGCGAATACAGTTGGTAGAAACGCTCGTTCTGTCCCGACTGAACTATATGGATACAGTATTTGGTCCTCGTCTGCTTAAACGAACGCAACGCCTAATCCAAAGAGTACAGAGTGCATGTGCACGTTTTTGCTTTAAAATACCACCTCGAAGTCATGTGACGCCTTTTTTAAATAAACATGCAATTTTGAAAATGAGGTCGAGACAGAAACTGCATTTGGCGAGCTTACTCTTTGGTTTAATAAAATTCGAAACTCCAAAATATTTGTATAAGCGACTCGAATGGATCGGGGGTTCCAGATCTGGTGAAATACGTAGGCGTTCTCGAGAACTCTGTACGCCACGTCACGTGTCAGTGTGTTTTAGAGGTAGTTTTCGATACGCGGCTAGTAAGATCTGGAACAACATACCGCCACCAATTCGCAATCTTCAGAGTTTGCACGGGTTCAAGACCAAATTGAAACTTTTTCTCAAAGAACGGCAGAAGCAACAGGAGGATTTGAGAACAGAAGTATCAATTATCTAATTTTATTTATCATAGTTCGCATATCGCTAGTAGTATAATTATTTACACTTGTTAATACACTGTTTATATAAATTAATATATTTAAATTATATGTGCTGATTGTTCATTTATTTTCATTTATTTATGTTATTATAGACTGCTATATATTGCTCTAGTGATATATAAATGTTATTTGTTTGTGATAAATATTATGGAGTTGGGCGGGCGTCCGTGAAGCCAACTATGCGGTCCCCAGCGGAAGATCAGCGCTGTATGTGACTTGTAGCACACACAGCATATGCTGAGTTGGGTGCCTACTTGGGTCGAAGCACTGGTTCATGCACTGGCAAGTTTGGTACTAATGTCAATACGATTAAGGTTGTTCTCATAAAACTTGTATTGCATGTGCTATGTGTGTTGTCTCAATAAAATTTCTTTTCTTTCTTTCTTTCTTTCTTATTCATTACTAGATTATCTCGGATTACCGCACCGCATTGAATATTTAAAACAATCTTATGTTTTTTCAAAATTGATTCACTTTTTATGAATTCCTGCTATTTATATGAAATGAAAAATATTAATTAAAAATTCTAACCATTTTGACAAAACAAGAAATAGTGTATCTTGAATGTGTAAGGCTTAAAATACGAAATGCAAATAAAGGTTTAAGTAGTGAGACGCATTCACATAGAATCCCTTATGTACAAACCTTCTTAAGGAAATAAGAAATAGTGTACCTAAATGTACCTTGGCCTATAAGGCCTATGTTGAAACAAATGAGTCGATCGACGCTTGAATGTCATAGGTTTAAAAGACGAAATTCAAATAAAGGCTTATATATTATAGTAGCAAAACGCATTCACATAGAATCCCTTATGTACAAACCTTCTTAAGGAAATAAGAAATAGTGTACCTAAATGTACCTTGGCCTATAAGGCCTATGTTGAAACAAATGAGTCGATCGACGCTTGAATGTCATAGGTTTAAAAGACGAAATTCAAATAAAGGCTTATATATTATAGTAGCAAAACGCATTCACATAGAATCCCTTATGTACAAACCTTCTTAAGGAAATAAGAAATAGTGTACCTAAATGTACCTTGGCCTATAAGGCCTATGTTGAAACAAATGAGTCGATCGACGCTTGAATGTCATAGGTTTAAAAGACGAAATTCAAATAAAGGCTTATAGTAGCAAAACGCATTCACATAGAATCCCTAATGTACACACCTTCCCCAAGTAAATGAGGGGGGCATGAAATAGTCAAAAATTGTCAAGTATCACTCAACCCTTCACAAAAGCAAGTGAGTCTGCGTCAGACAGGAGGGGATCTCGTTTAGACTTTACATATATATATATCTATATATAGATAGCAAGCACATCAATAATAATGTCTATTAGACTTCGGTCGAATATTCAAATTTTCTTTGAAATATTTTAGCTTCTCTTACACAAATAAGACAACCATAAATCGTATTATTTTGAGAGACATTTTTGATAGAATTCAATTTTTACAATTGATGCAATCAACACATTTTTCTTTAAGATACATAGCAGCAGACAGTGTACTTAATTGTTAGCTACCATCACAAAATAAAGCAAGCACATCAATAATAATGTCTATTAGACTTCGGTCGAATATTCAAATTTTCTTTGAAATATTTTAGCTTCTCTTACACAAATAAGACAACCATAAATCGTATTATTTTGAGAGACATTTTTGATAGAATTCAATCTTTACAATTAATGCAATCAACACATTTTTCTTTAAGATACATAGCAGCAGACAGTGTACTTAATTGGTAGCTACCATCACAAAATAACAAAAGATCCACCTACCATCAAGTAGACCATCAGCTTGTGGCGAACTCAACACATATATCTTCCCTCGGTGTGTGGAAGATATATGTGTTCTTGATACTAGGTGGATACCGTCGCCACCTACCATCATGTTAGTGTGCTGCGAACCATAGTTGGACTATATGTATAGCAACCCTAAAATCCAACTTTAATTACTCATTTCAAAAGTCACATCCAGGGTATTGAACCCGGCATACAAATACTTCCATATTAATATTATAAATGTGAAAGAAACTCTGTCTGTCTGTCTGTTACGTTTACACGCCTTAACTACTCAACCAATCATCGTGTAATTTTTCATACACGTCAGAGATACAGGAAAGGTATCTTTCATCCAGAAAATCAAGGACTGTTCCCGAGGGATCATCTAAAATTAAATAAAAACTAACGCCTGGCCAAAGTGTTATAGTAACTATAGAGGTCAAGCCTTATATTATATTTTTTTTTAATTTTTCAACGCGGACGAAGTTGCGGGCACCAGCTAATATTCATATAAATGAAAAAAAATTTGGTGTTTTGAGGTAATAATCTGCGAAATCTAAAAGAATCGAGTGTTATATTGAAGATGTTTAGACCGTGTCTTAGAAGTCAATACTTTTAAAGCATCTGTCACAGTTATCTAACATAAACATTTGACGGAACGGATTGTTTGTTTGGATAACAGAGACACACATTGGCAACTTCCAGATATAGTCGTTACATATTATGATTAAGTTGAAGTTGACTTTCTGTTTACAATCACACGAACTTTATATTGTTTGTAAATGTTAATTTTAAAAAAAAACTAGTGTCACAGGCCACCTTATAAAATAAAATAGGAAACAATCCAGTAAAATATTTATATAACTTATTCTTTTTTATACATAGATCGCATGCTATTCATAATAAATCATACAAAATACTTTTACATGGTCGCATAAACACAAATACACACAAAGTCAGTCTGTCTGGTTGTCACAATAGGCCCCTCAGAGTGTCCTCTATGGAGTCACTTTCAGGTGGGAAGCTGAATACTTAAACATCCCCCCTGGATAAATGTGTGGCACAAGTTATAGAATTCAAAGAAGTTTCAGTAAAACCTTTATTTTAAGCAATACCAATTTTATATACAATTCTGGTTTTTTTTATTATAATTAAATTTTATTTATTTATAATATTTAATATAAAATAACATGTAAAATGAAACCACTGAGGTTTAATCTCGTGTTATCATTTGTAATTATATACTATTAATTACAGTTTCAAAAATATTGCTTTAAATTAAATTTAATATTTATTAAGTTACCTGAGATCGTCTAAGAAATAAAAAACAACCAACAATTTTCTTTTGTTAATATCTTACTATGGATTTATCTGCGCTTAATACACCATTAATTAATAGATACTAAATATTATTACATGTCATTAATTTAAACCAGGAATTATTTTTAAGTTCAAGATGTCTTGGTATGAAACCATGAATCCGTTCAAGGATTTATGGATTATTGATAACATTGATATTGATTGATTTATTGATTACTAACTGTTGCACGCGACTTCGACCGCTTAACTTTATAAAATATAGCCTATGTCACTCGATGGTAATGTAGCTTTTGAGTAGTTTAAGTTTTTGAGTTTATTCATTACAAATAAAAATACAAATTTTCTCTTTTTATAACATTAGTATAGATTGATTTATTGATAACAAGAAATATAGTAATAAATTTTCACATTTATTATAATTTATGACATTATCTAGTAACGGAGAATTGACGACACGTTTGACCTAGTGGCTAGTAACCCTAGCCATTAACCAAACGGTCGCGGGTTCGAATCCCGCTAGGGGCAAATGTTTATGTGTTAACGTTTTTACCTTTGTACCTGAGTCATGGATATTTTTATTTATAATATGTATGTATTTACAAAAAAAAAGTAATCTATATAGTATATCAACTGTCTGGTATCCATAATACAAGCATTAGTTGCTTACTGTGAAACTAGATGGTGCTGTGTGGAAAGTGTGAAGATATTTATTTATTTATTATTTACTGTACGAAATGCTCTCTTCTGCAAAGTGTTCAGTTTTAATATTGAGAATTGTTCGTTAGACAAGTTGTTCTCGTTCCGGTACCTCTTATAGTTTGGGCCACACACCAAAACGAGATCCACGTATACTCGCGAAGGGTTGAAAAGAAATGTCTCTGAAAGATTAATCTTGCATTGAAATTGTTTCTTGCCCGTATCTCAGTGACGCGACAGTGACTCAGATTGAAAATGGATTTGACGGACTTCCTAATGGAAATAAAAATAAAGCAGCATAAAAAATAAACTCTGCACACGTATTCCTAAAAATGTCTTGAAAGTACGGCTCGAAGTAATGGGTTTCTATTTATATCGCTCTCAAACCTCTTACCTTAAAATTAGTATCCTTAAAATAAGGGAACGTGCCCATCATACTACGTGACTTGTTCAAAGGATGGGAAGGGGGTCTTCAAAATACTACGCTTGGTCACTGGACCCCTCCAGGGGGTTTAAGGTTTTAGTCACGTAGTCAATTTTTTTAATTAAAATTGATCCGGATCCGGTTCGGATCCGGGATCCCTGACTCAGACTACAGACAGAACCGACTAATGACTCGACTAATGGGATCAAGAACCGACTAATGACTCGACTAATCGACGGGATCGTCAAAAGGAAGAATAAGGAGGTCATGAAATCTATCTGGCATAATAATTTAAGTAATGGACAAACTTCAATTCGCACGATATATTTCAAAACAGATATTGTTAAGGGAAAAATATCTTAAATGAACAAAGATAGAATAGAATAGAATAAAATTTTATTTGCAACAAAGGACTTAAAACTTAAACAAACTTAAAACTCAAACTTAAAAGACACACACAAACGTCACAAACCGGCTCCAACTCAGCATAAAGCAGTGTTTTTAACAAAAAACATAGTACATACATAAAAGCTCCAGAAAAACAAACAAAAATTAAAAAAAAAAACAGTTAAAAATTAAATTATAACCTATAAATATATATTTAAAATAAATAACTAAAAAAAAACACATATTTATACAGACATAAAAACAAAAAATATATTCAGAAGGACAAGATTACAAGATTTACAAGAGTCCTTATCCACTGCTTTATGTATTGAAGTTCCCCCATTCAATGGATAAAGCAGTGGAAAAGGACTAGTGTTATTTTGTAAGGAAGTTATAACTTCTATTAGAATATATCTACAGCTGTAAGATACTGCAAAGCATGGCATCACTGGTTTTAGTATAAACATTGAAGCCCAAACAAAACAAGACCAGCGTACTGTTATCGACAGAAACGCGTTAACACACAACGACCGCACTTTTGGCCCAAACAACACGGGAATCAATTAAACCGTTCCGAACATTTGGCCGCACGCCAAAAGTGCCTAACCCTGTTTTGCGCAATTTGTATCCGCACCGCGAATTGCGGGTAATCTATAATTTTCTCTATTATTTTTATCAATAACTAATTGAAGACTTCCACGCGTCGCTGTAACTCAGTCAGCAACGTTCCACTGTTGTCATAACAACGGTCAACGTATGAAAATTATGTTGTTTTTTTTTTAATAAAAATAATTGGATTCCGTTGGAATTTTGGAAAAAAAAAGTATGAAGATTATTCCTCTTTTTAAATGCAATGTTGTGTAAAATGTCGGCTAGTTTTCGAGTTTTTAAAGCACACACAAACCAATACAACATTTTTGTGTCTATAAGATAATGTATGTGTAGAAATTATTTATTTGTACAAAAATTTGTAAATAATTTTTGTTAATAAATACTGCATTTAGTATTTGTTTATTAAGGCGCGATTTCACCATACCCTGTTAGTATTTGACATCGCTGTTAAGTCATTTAACATACGTTTACAGTATGCGAGTGACAGCGCTTAAATGACTTAACAGCGTTTTTAAATACTAACAGAGTACGATGAAATCGCGCCTAAGCCTAAACCTCAGTTGCCATCAAAATCAAGAAGTCCGTAAAATAAAATCACAATGGTTCCATATAGAGATTATAAGCACATAATTTCAATTTAAGGGGTTGGTTGGTAGACAGGCTTACATGTAAGTGGCTGCTTCAGTGTTGACGGATGTGTCTGGATGTCTCTCAGCCAAAAATCCGGCTTTTTGATCAGAATAGTCAATAGTCATCAATGTTTCCCGATCATATTTTCTTTTTTCCATTGGACACATAATTCTGTAGTTTTTTGTAAAGTGATACATCTGTTCGTAAAATTTATGAAGTCCACACATTGAGCAACCATTTAGTTTTCTAATAAAATATTATTTTTCTGTAATCATTCATTAATTTTAAAAAAAACATCGAAATTCAATTTCGCCAATTTGTCAAAACGTAGTAACCGGATATATCCGGTACCGGGGTGATTTAAGGCGACTACAAACGAGATTCGGATGTAGTTAAGAACCGGTCGTGCACAGTAAACATTTAAATTTATATATTCTTAAATAAAAATTCGTTTTGGTTACTTTTCATTGATTTCATTTTTGTTCCTTCATTTAAATTTTTATTCATTTATTAATAAATAATATTAGACTTTTTTTTAATGTTTAAGGCTTGACAGCCTGATTCGATGGTAGGTGGCTACGGTAGCCTATAACAAAAGCAACGCAACATTTGCTGCAAGTGCGCCTCGGGATAGAATTAGGAAGGGACTTTTCTGTATTTGAACTTTATAGCAACAAATGGAACCAACCTTTTACTTCTGTTATGTTTAGTTAATAATTTTACCTTTAATTTTGTTTATTCAATAATCACTAGCTTAGGAATAAGGTTAAGAGTAGACCTTGAAGAGGTAAGGCTTAAGGAGTGTGGCCTTTTTTCCGAAACCTTGGTAAATTTAAATTTGTAATGACGATCGTAAGAGTTTCTTGTGGAAACCTAAATTGATGAATAAATATTTTGATTTTGATTTTGATGATCTTCTGTAAATGAGTGGTTACTGGTAAAAGGTTTCTTAATTTTTCAGAATCAGAATTCAAAATTTCAGTAAGTAGTGGCTGGCCACACTTGGTTCTGCAGTCATTTGGGTAACCACCCCCTTACTGAAGACCACCATGAAATAACAGCACGTGTGCTGTTGTGTTTCCGTAAGGGAAGCCAGAGCCCATTTCCTATCCCTTATTTTTAATCCCAGTATAGTGGACTTGCAGCACCTGTGGCGTTGCTTATGTTTTAGGCGACGGTAGCCACCTACCATCAAATGGATCTTCAGCCTGTCATAAAGATAAAAGAATTGGCACGAAACTAAGACCGCACAAAGTAATCATATTTCTCCCGAGAATGAAACTAGAAAATAATTGAAGACGCGTAGAGAATTTTCTGTTTTGAACAGAATCCAATATTTCATCACTTTGTGGCACGTTTAAGGGCGCGTATCACGCGAATTTAGTATCAAATTTTCTTTTGCACATAATAAAACACATTAAGTTAACCAACCGCCACACCGAAGCGTAATAAAAATACACTTTTATTTATAAATTTTTTTTTATTATTTTTTTTTATTAGAGATGGGTTTACTCTTGGCCAACATCCAGCAGTGTAACGAAGATGAGGCCTATGATGGAGCGAGCTCACCCAAAAGATGCCTATTCACTCTAACTTTGAAAATATTTGGGTTATAACATATGAAGGAATTCTAAACTAGGGTTTTATTTTATTAATATTCTGTAATATTATAGTATAGGCCCTAAACCAGTGCCAAGAAAGCTTCAGAATTATATGTAATACTTACTTTAAAATCAAGATTGTTTGACTAGTCACAATAAGAATATTATTGCTGCCATTTCGCCAGACATATACATTCTTTTTTTTTTTTTTCAAAAAAGTAATTTGTACCGTTATACTTTGTCACCGAGGTCCAAAAAATAGTTTTTCGAATTTTTGTCTGTCTGTTTCTCTGTGCGTTTGTGCACACTAATCTCAGAAACGGTTTAGCCGATTTAAATGCGGTTTTCACTGATTACCTGAATTAAACTGCATGATAATTCTTATCCTTGGAAAAAATTTAGGTTCCTGTGGGATTTTGAAAAAAAAATAAAATAACGAACTACAACGCGTACCAGCTAGTTAAATAAATAAGAACTATATGAGTATGTAGGCTATAATTGGTCTACAGATTTCTTAAAAATTACTTTTAAAATGACCTTATTTTTGTTTATATTTACCTTTTTTTTTTTAAATTTAATACAATAACAAAGACTTTCTTGACAAAGACAATAACAAGAAAGATAGTCTTTCTTGTCACTATATAGGTATATTAGTGTTACTTTACACAAACATATAAATGAACTCCGAACACTCGGGGAACTCCTCTGTTCCAGGGAACTGTACTATATACACCTTTAGTATAGTTTCCAAATTCCATTATTAATTAAAACCTTTTAATGCAATGGCGAGAAAGCTATGTCCCATTTTTTTTAACGTTGGGAAATCCTCTTGGATACCAATCAGTGTAAGGGGCTTCTGTCGGATTCCTACCAGCTAAAAACCAACGATAGGCGGGTTCGCGGGGACATTATGACACGACATCGGTGCCCCGCCAAGAAAGTTATGTCCATTTTTTTTAACATTGGTAAATCCTCTTGTGTACCCATCAGTGTAAGGGGCTTATGCTGGATTCCTACCGACTAAAAACCAACGATGGGCGGGGTCGCGGAGACATTATGACACGACATCGGTGCCCCGCCAAGAAAGTTATGTCCATTTTTTTTAACGTTGGGAAATCTTCTTGGATACCCATCAGTGTAAGGGGCTTAAGTCGGATTGCTACCAGCTAAAAACCAACGCAGGGACGTTATGACACTACATCTGTGCCCCGCCAAGAAAGTCCTAGGAGCGATCTAGGAGCAGTGTTACGTCTGCCATTTTGTGGTCTACTTATAGTATATAGATTACAGTACTGTGTAAGAAAGGCAGCCATTAGAAGATCGCGATATACACGTGCGCTAGCAATCTCGCCTCAATTTTACACGCGTTTACACGTAACACGATCACGTGATAGAATTGGGCTCCACAACCTTATTTATCATCGAGAGTTCAGTCGAATTTTTATTTACATGATATATTCCCATTTTTTGTAAGTGAAATGGCGAATGTGTATTGCCACTCTTGTGTGTGGGATATTTTTTTTATCCTAAAATGGAGTAAGGTAAATATTTCCGGTTTGGTTTTTGAAATATATACAGACGACACGTTTGGTCTACTGGCTAGTAACCGTAGCTGTTAACCAAACGGTCGCAGGTTCGAATCCCGCTAGGGGCAAATGTTTATGTGTTAACATTTTACCTTTGTACCTGAGTCATGGATGTTTTTTATTTATAATATGTATGTATTTACAAAAAAAGTAATCTATTTAGTATATCAAATGTCTGGTATCCATAATACAAGCATTAGTTGCTTAATGTGGAACTAGATGGTGCTGTGTGGACTGTGTGAAGATAACTAGCAATCCGTCTCAAGATTCGCACGGAGTTAAAATTTTCAATAATCCTTTAATCTCTACTTACTAATATTAAAAAGAGGAAAGATTTGTTTGTTTGTTTGCATTGAATAGGCTCCGAAACTACTGGACCGATTTGAAAAATTCTTTCACTATTGGGAAGCTATATTATCAGCGAGTAAACATAGGCTATATTTTATAAAGTTACTCGGGCGGAGCCGCGTGCAACAGCTAGTATGTTATAAAATAAACCTAAGTTGCAAATTTCAGCTTTCTAGACTAAGTAGTGGGCGTCATTTGGGCAGCCCGTCTGGCTGCAGTAACCACCCACTTAAAGTAGACCACCGTAAAATAACAGCATATGTGCTGTTGTGTTTCAATAAGTGAGTAACTATTGTCAGAGCCAATTCCCTATCCCTTCCTATTACCCTATCCTACTATTGTATGCAGCGCACTTGCAGTTCCTGTAGCGTTGCTTATATTATAGGCGACGGTAGCCAAATACCTTCGGGTGGACCGTCAGCCTGTCTGTCGAGCTTGACATAAAAAAAAGTTTCAATGTTGAATTATTTAATGAGGTATTATTTTTTTTTTTTTTTTTTTCATTTAAATATTATCACATTGAGTTAAAATCGCAACCAACTGCGTGTTTCAAATTAATGAACCTTACAATTTATTGTCTCGAAAATTTGGTTAATTGTTTAACAGCGTTTAAATTTAAACTCAAACCTATCGCATTGCTCATAATTAACACTGGCCGTTTACTACATAGTATTCGTAAAAGGTTCAATATAATTTATGTATTATACAATCACATGTTCATAACAAATTTGTAATAGTGTTTACATATACAACAACTTAGGCAAAGTAATATATATACTAGCTGGTGCCTGCGACTTCGTCCGCGTTGAACGATGAAAGGTACCCTATGTCCTTTCTGGTGTCCCAGACAACGTGTATGCAAAATTTCTTGGCGATCGGTTCAGTAGTTTTTGCTTGAAAGAGTCACAAACATCCATACATCCAAACATATTTTCGCATTTATAATATTAGTACGGGATTGTAACGTTGTAGCCTATATAATTATATTCAGGTTGTAAATAACTGTTTATTACATCAATGACATCGTTACGGTGGTAGGGCATATAATCCTGAAAGCATTGACGTTCCATCACTACGAGATTATCAAAAAATAATATTAGTAGGTGCCCGCGACTTCGTCCGCGTCCCGCTGGACTAATCTGAAGGTTGTCTGAAAATTTCATCAAAATCGGTTTTGGAATCCATAGGGAACATACATACATACACACATAGCCTTATATATATACACATCTACATTACAATCTACAATTAGTATTAAAAAGGTCCTAAATCTACAAAACTGTCTTGGTCAATAGACACTTTTACGCTTCATAGAATACGGAAATTAATGTAGATTTGTTCTCTTATTTGGGACTTTTTTTTTTTGGTGCTATGCTCTCTTTTTCACCGCCTATGTAGCCTATGCTACGTAACCCAACCAGTTATCGTACAAAAAAAATTCTATATTATACTATCCTATTAAGTACTGCTACGTAACCAATAATTGAACAATTCCTATTTATTTCAACGTAACCATTTATTTAGTTTTTTTTTTATATATGTTTTAATATTATTTCTTTATATTATTTTAATAAATAAGTATTTTTGGTTTCAATCTTTATATATATGTCGGAGGAAGCTATGAGTCCAGTTGATTGTTATTTATGCGTAACGCAAAATATTAATTGTTTACAATGTAATTTAGTTTTAAAAATCTTTATTTTATTTTATTTCATTTGTTACATCTTTCTTATGTTTAAAAACCTTACTAATCTAATAAAAGTATTGAATATTGTTAACTTAACGCGACCAATCAGAGCAAAGCACATGCTTCGAGCGGGGTCGTGGCGCTACACTTGAGGTGATGCGGTAGTTGTGTTTTTTCCTTGGGAGATGAATAAGTGAGAAAGATCGATCGAGTTGGATCATTGTAGTTTTGATATTAGCGTTCTATTTTATAGTTTGTTGAAGTAAGGCCTTGAACCCGCTGCTCGGTCTAAATATTGTAAAGTGACAAATTACTGTTTATTTCTTAATTAAAATCGTATAAATCAGTGTTTATCGTATTTTGTGCTTGCATTTAACCCTAATGACGCCCACTAAACCTGCAACCACTTATGACCATGTCGAGGAAAACAATGTTTCTCCGACATATATATAAATAAAAACGGCAAGTTGGTTTGTGTAAGCTACAAAAACTCGATAATGTGTAGCCCATTTTTAAATCGGTTTTCAGATATAGAAAGAGGGTTAAACTGGATAGATTTTTATATATAAAAATTACACCTCAGGCTAAGCCGGAAGCGGGTCGATAGTTTAATATAAAATAGCAATAACAGAAATATTGTTTTTGGTGCATTGTTTAACCTCGGTCATACAAACAAACCACGACTAAGGCTCGAGTTCACCAACAGACGGTTATTTTTAAACAGCTGTTTAAAATTTAAACAGCCGTTTAATAATATTTGGTTGATCACCATCGCTAAACTGCAGGTTAAACACCCTAAACTTCACATTAATCATTAAGTTAATCAGATGTTTAGGGCGTTTAACCCGCATTTTAGCGATGGTGAACAACAAAATATTATTAAACGGCTGTTTAAATTTTAAACAGTTGTTTAAAAATAACCGTCTGTTGGTGAACTCGAGCCTAAGTTCGCTGTTTTACTGTTAAACTATAACTGAGCTATTATTGTCTCTCCTTTTAAACTTCCCCCTACTTTTGTCTGGCAATTGCAATGCAGACAATGACAATGAGATGCTTGCTTGAATTTTCAAAATAATCGTACCCCCTTTATACGACAGGCTATATTACCATGTTTTTAGTGGTAGAAATTTTAAGCGATTTGTGTTCAAGCTTAATTTTTTTTAAAGAAATATAAAGGCCATTGGCTGGACAGTCCCTGGATATCTACTTTTCGACTGTAGGTAAAAAAATAGCAAATGAAATACTTGACAAACTCGTTTTCATTTGAAAAAAAGTGTGTGTGTGTTCGACGCACGACTAGAGTTTACTCACTACGAACGATTTATAAAATACATTTAAATTTTCAAAATTCAAAATTCGAACACGCCGAAAGAACAACGTTGTTCTTTAAAAAAAAAAAAAAATAATATTGTGTAGATGGCGCAATATCTCTGAAACTTCAGAGATTATTTGTTTTTTAAGACTTATTTTTTTATTTATTTTTAGAATATTAAGTTTTTTATTTATACTTAATATAAAAGACACATATACTGGCGATTTTACGTCTATGTGCCAGGCTCTGCATCTTAGTTTTTAAAAACGTACTGCCGCCAATAAGTCTCCTAGCTCTGCGTTCCACAGAGTCGAGTGCGGCAAGATGGTATTTGGTTGAGCTATCCCAAAGATTGGGAGCAATAGGTTATCGAAAACGTTTAAAATCTTTATTATTGTTTATATATTTTTGATAGGCTTTATATTGTTATTTTTAAATGAACCCTTCGGGAATAGTACTCTAGATGAAAGGTACCCTATGTCCTTTTCTGTATCCGTGACGTGTATGCAAAATTTCCATGATGACTGGTTGAGTTAAGGCATGAAAACGTAACAAATTTGTTTACTTATGTAACAAATTATTATAATAAATATGATAAATATAATATCCTAAATCAGAATAGGTAATAATTTAATAAAATAATTATAATATTATTATGTATAAGTAGCTGGTGCGCGCGACTTCGTCCGCTTTGAACGATGAAAGGTACCCTGTGTCCTTTCTGGTATCCCAGACAACGTGTATGCAAAATTTCATAGTGATCGGTTCACTAGTTTTTGCGTGAAAGAGTTACAAACATCCAAACATACTTTCGCATTTATAATATTAGTACGGATTAGATTGTATAGTAAAAAATGATTATAAAAAAATCTTTCATGTAAAAATAATCGTATTTTACATTTAAAGGTTTGTTTTACAAAAAGATTGGAGAATCGTCAAGTTGAAAATAAATCGGTAAGTAGGCACTTGTTTACGGTTCAAACGTATTTTACGATTGCCGTGGGAAACGATCGTAAAATGCGGTTTTTATGTGAATTTTACACCAATTCGTAATACTTATGATATACTGGAGATTCGCTGTTCGCTTTTTTTTTTATTACGCACGTTTTTTTTTGAGTGTACAACCTTTTGAGGTCATTTTAAAATGTACTTTTTGTTTGAACGCAAGGAAAGTACTCATCCCAAAGCAAAAAAATGTATTTGGAGTGTAAACAAATCGTATTTTCTTTAGATTTCTTTAAACATTACAGTAAACATGGTTCTATTTATTATTTAAAAATATTGATTGTTTTGTATTTGTGACCTAATGACCTAATAGCGTTTTTTAGTACCTATTACTAACTATTAAATTTTATAAGAAAGTATTGAAAAACTTTTATGGGAAGATTTACTTACTATTTAATTTAATTTTTTTTTTAATTTTTTATTAAATATAATATTTTTCATGAAGACTAAAGAATAAAAGTTATTTTAGAAATCAAGTATTTTTATTTAGATACAAATATTTATGTGCATATAGTGTTAGCGTAAGGTATTATATTTATTTAAATAAATTATTTAAACAAATTATTTAAACAAAAATGTCCCGCCATACATTGCGTACAAATATTATTTACTAACTGGTGCCAGCGACTTCGTCCGCGTTGAACGATGAAAGGTGCCCTATGTCCTTTCTGATGTCCCAGACAACGTGTATGCAAAATTTCATAGTGATCGTTTCAGTAGTTTTTGCGTGAAAGAGTCACAAACATCCAAACATACTTTCGCATTTATATTATTAGTACGGATTTATTAAAAATTTACTACTATCGTGAGCTTCTTAAATAATCTTATGAATTTGAATAACTATTTAATACGCAATTTTTTTTTCTACATTTATTATAATTAATTTAGGCATCGACACATATAATATAACATTTTATTATAATTTCTCTGAGTTAGAATATCAGAGACAAGTTGCTGATATTATGACGCACAAATAGATTCCAATATTAAAAAATTAAAAAAAAAAAAAGGTTTTATATAAATTGAGCAGTTTTCAAACAAATTTTGATTACAATTCGGTGTAATAGGCAGACCAGTTAATAGCTTCAGTACGAGCTTCGATTATTAGTTATAATTAGGTTTATTGATACGGATCACTTGAGATTGTTAATAAACATGAATATTGCGTAATATTAATATACATAACACTATTGTTATTATGATATAAATTTGCTTTTTTTCAAGTAAATATCTTAAATAACATAATAATAAGTAAATATCTTTAATAATATAATAAGATTTAAATATCTTTTATTAAATAAATAATAAATCTGCATGGAATGGGACGCCCTGTGTAGCGAGTTGCACACGCACAAAGCGTGACGATGCCTCGCTCGGCCGGATTGATTTGTTTTCTTGTAAATGTCTAGACAAACCTAATAGGTAATGGTTTCCAGACATTTTAATCTTTTTGTATGTGAATACGTGTGGATAATGAATAAATAAATAAATAAATAAATAAGTTATCCATACTTACTAAATAAATGTGAAAATAACCGTGTCTGTCTTTTACCTACGTTACCGTACGACACACACACACACGTTCGCAATTTAAAATATTTAATTGGATAACGTAACATTAATTCGAATAAATGATATTAATATTTGACTACCGACCCGCTCTTGGCTTTGTATGGATTTATTTTCTGCAAAATATGTACACAAACCTTCGTCGTTCATCGCTCTTTCTAATAATGAAAACCGCATCAAAATACGTTTTGTGGTTTAGTTTAGAATCAGCAGAAAACAGACAGAGGCGGACAGCGACTTTATTTTATACTAGCTGTTGCACGCGACTTCGTCCGATTTGCCTTATAAAAATATAACCTATGTTCCTCGCTGATAATTATAATAATGTAGCTTTCTATAGGTAAAAGAATTTTAAAAATCGGTCCACTAGTTTTAAAATCACAAACATACAAATCTTCTCTCTTTATAATATTAGTATAGAAATGTATTTGATGATGATAAGGGGCCGTTCAAGTATTACGTAAGCAGATTTATTAAAATTATTTGAAATTGCCCTACATCATCCAAAACCAAGTCATCAACTTTTACTAGTGGTGGAAGAAACCTGTTGTCTAGTAATCTAAATAGGCCACTTCTTTTACGTTAGCATTCTATGTTTCTACATTTTACAATTTGAAGCAAGTATTGGCTTTCACGCACAATGCACATATTCTGAATACCATTTAATATCTGGAAAATCAGGAAAATCTTGTTCGCCCGGCCCAACATATTTTACAGTAACATGATAGCCATCAATTTCCATTGAACTCCATACCTCAGCTAACATCCTGCAAACTCGAAATTGGATCTTTCTAAATGTTCATTTGCTTACAAACACGTCAAATCGTCAATCGTACCAAAACTAAACAATAGATTGACGGAAGAAATTTAGACAAGTGAATAGCGCGCGGTAATTCCCCTACTCGGTGGGAATCCCCGAAAATGCGTTTCGTTTTAAAGCATAGACAATGTGTGGGTTGCCATATGTGTAAAAAAGTAAATAACTACTGCTGACGTAATCACCATCTAGACCCCCCCACCACCCATGTCATCAAAAATAAGCAAAGCAAAGTACCAAATAGTGCTTACGTAACACTTGAAAGGCCCCTAATTAGAAAAACATTGTTAGCACAAAGTAATTCAAACACCGTGTACAAAGCAACATTATTAGTTATTATAACAATGTCGTCTCGTTATCAGCAAATATATCTAACTTTATAGCCTATATAGTTATATTCAGGTTGTAAATAACGGTTTATTACGTCAATGACATCGTTTCGGTGGTAGGGCATACAATCCTGAAAGCTTTGACGTTCTATCACTATGAGACTATCAAATAATATTTTAGCTATCGAATTTCCATTTTGTAAGCTTTACATTTTGTGTTTTGTTAGTAAATCGATGAATGGAATGGTTATAAGCGAGGCAGTGCACGCTGAAGTCAATTGGTTTGCTAATTTAACGGTTTAGAGGTTGGTTTTGGCTGAATAGTTGATTATGTCTTTTATAACCGCTTTTAATGCTTCGATTTATATAGCTAGTTATTTTGGTTATAAGTAGGCAGTTATATAGACGTTTATAAAGGATTGGCTTTATATGTTTTATTACTGGTATATTCTAATATTTTATTGTCCATATTTTTTTTATGTAATTGGTATTGCGTTGTTATGTTAAAATCGTCACTATGCAAAGTACCAAACGGATGACACTTTAATTTTTAATTTCTTTTATAATAAATACTATACCTACTTGTGTAAAGCGCCACGTCAATCAAAATTCTATGATTATTATTCACAACAAGAGTCTACTTACAATGAAAATCGATTGTAGCGACCTTGGACAAGGATTTGGCAGGGACGTTGCCATTTAGTTGTTGTAACCGATCTGTCGTTTTAACCGAAGTCTTTATATCCGGTTTCTACCATACTATTAGAGCAATAATACTAGTGTTAAAGGCACACTGAGTTTCACCGTCATAATTTGGGCAGTACGTCTGGTTGCAAAAATAACCCCTTACAGAAGATCGCTGTGAAATAACAGCATGATGTGTAGGGTACTTTTGTGTTTCGGTTAGTTAGTAAGGGATGCCAGAGCCTACTTCTAAATCTCCTCCTAAATCCTCCTAATGTCAACAGAACATATGCAGCACTTATGGCGTATCTTGTGTTAACAGGCTAAAGCTTCTACCACATTGACCGTCAGCCTGTCTGCCGGCCTTTACATAAAAAAAGAAATCAAGCCAATTGAACTCTATTGCTCGACCTAGTTCAGCCGAATCGAGCGAGATTGAACTTGCAATATTTATGTGACTTTCTCTTATAGTCGTAACCGCTCTTCTTGTATTGTAATTTATAGCGAAACTCGAAAATAACAATAGATTTGAAATTGAAAGATAACTAAGGCTCGATTTCACCAACAGACGGTTATTTTTAAACAGCTGTTTAAAATTTAAACAGCCGTTTAATAATATTTTTTTGTTCAAAATCGCTAAAATGCGGGTTAAACGCCCTAAACATCTGATTAATTTAATGATTAATCTGATGTTTAGGGCGTTTAACCCCCAGTTTAGCGATGGTGATCAACAAAATATTATTAAACGACTGTATAAATTTTAATCAGCTGTTTAAAAATAACCGTCTGTTGGTGAACTCGAGCCTTATTAGATTAGATATTGTAACTTCGATTGAGAATAATTTAATAGCATGTTAAGTCACCACCGTAGAAGCAGGTTCCAATCCTGATAGGGATGGCAGCATAATATGTCCTGTCGTCTTTCTGTAAGTGAGTATAAGGGATACCAAAGCCCATCCATTACCCCATCCCTTCCTTATCCCTCATCCCCTTAATGGTTGGCAGCGCACTTGCAGTACCTATGGCGTTTCTTGTATTATAGGCGACGGTATCCACCTAACATCAAGTGGACCTCAAAAAAATATAAAGTTGTGTTTGTCCTGAGATGATACTTTTACTATCTGTTTCATGATACAAGAAAAGTGATTTTGACAACGCCTCGGTCCCCTTTTTGATATTTTTTTTTTGTAAATATTGTGACAAAATACTATTTGTTTTATTTAATAAATGTTATGATCCTTGAAAGTTTTTTTTTTTAATTTGCTTTGTCTCAATGGCAAGTCTTTACGTGTTTTAGATTTCCTGTGTGGTATACAAAATTAAATAATGATCACTCGCTCTTACGGTGAACTGATTTGCAATTTAAAAGATGTCAAGAGCGATGCAAAAGGGTATAGATCCTAACATGGTTCTGTGTATTTTAATTAAATCTCAGCTCCATAAAATGCAATTCAGGCTTTCAAGCGACATGTTATGCAATAGGAAAATTAATTGTTTCTTGCCTCCCGTTAACTATGACAAATACTCGTAATTAAACTGAGTATGGACATGACAGTCTACGGTTATTGATTCTCTGTTATTATCTAGTTAACATTAAATTTTGTAAACTCATTTTCCCTTGCAATTTTATATACTGTAACCACTACGAATAAATAATACTCTATTCGTAGCTGTACTACCCCCTTTACAAAACACTATCTTGAAATAACCGCCTATTCCACCTATCCCTACTAAGTATCCCCAATGTCAAACAAAATGTCACACTTAACAATTACTATACAACCCTTTTTAAGTCTTAGTTTTAGGCAGTTGTCCCACCGCCGACGAGCAAGCGACTAACTATCGACTATTTTCTCGCTAGAGAAACGTACAATAAGATATACATACCGTATGAACAAAAGAGATGCATATATTAATAGTTGATCGCTGACTGTTTACACTGCCGGCGAGGACTAGCTCCACTAGTTCGTCGCTGGGCGAGGACTCGCTCCACTAGTTCGTCGCTGGGCGAGGACTCGCTCCACTAGTTCGTCGCTGGGCGAGAACTCGCTCAGCAACGAACTTAACTAATTAATGATAAAATTAAAGATAAAACTAATTGCGTCTTATTGAATCACTTACTATTAAATGTGTTGTCAGCCTGTCTGTCAATATTTATGATACACTAGCTACCCGCTCCTGGCTCCGCACAGGTGCAATGTTTACCTGCAAATGATATATAAAAACCTTTCTCGTTTAACTCTCTTTCCATTAGTGAAATCCGCATTAAATTCCGTTTTGTAGTTTTTGAGATAATCGCCAACATACATACAGACATTTAAACAGACAGACAGATTGTTTTATAATCTGTAAGGATAAACAAAATGTCCTAGGACGATTCACCCTTTAAAGTATAATTCTAATTCAATTTATCTTGTCTTTTTTAACTTTCTTTCTTACGAGTATCAGAACAGTTCCACGTATGCAATTTTTGTATAAAGAACGTGTTTACTACTAGAAACATATTAACCTTAATTCGAATGAACACTCCATTGGTAGGCCATAGAATTCCATTGTCATTAAAATAAATTGACTACATCACAATTGCATTGGAGGCGTGACTCGGCGAGTCACTGAGTCATGATCGAGATATTGAATCACTTTGTATCCGTGAGAAGCGATACCTATAAATCGAGCCAACTTGATAAACTATAAAGCTTCTTTACTTGATGGACATCATAAATATCTACTAGTAATTCTAAAATATTTAGAATATAAATAAAAAATTATAATACTAAATTTTCTAATCTACCTAAAGCTAAAGTGAAATGTCTTACTAAAGCTAGTCTAATTCGTAAAGACAGTTTTATATAAATAATTTTTCATACTGGAGAATTGTTATGGTTTTTGCTTATATTAAGGTCGACTGACAGGCTGTCGAACCATATAATGGTAGGTTTTTTTTTTTATAAGAGATGGGTTTGCTCTTGACCAACAACCAACTGTGTAGCAAGGATGAGGCCTAAGTAGGTGGCTACCGTCGCCTATAATGTATTATAGGCGACGGTAGCCCCCTACAACGCAACGCCACAGGTACTGCAATTTCGCTGCTGACCATAGCAACCATAATTGGATTGAGGATAAGGGATTGTAAGGAGTTGGTTACTGCCGCCAGAGAAGCTGCGCAAAATTACTGCGGTACGCAGTATTAGGCCCGTGGGTAAACATTTACACCTAATAAAAGGGGACCAAATAAAAACCACGGGTTCACGCTGGTTCCCGACTACTTCTGACCGGTTCTGTTAGAAAATTGTGAAAGCCTATATCTAACATTGGGACGTCCTACGACTGAAATTATTATTTATTATTATGAAGTCGCGAATGGCCAGCTGTTGTTCAGCAAAATTCGATCAATATTTTCTTCTATAATAACATTTGTCTATGGTCTATAGTCTATAGGCTAAATAACAGTTGAATATCATATTCAAATCTCAGTTAATGTGGGCAGAACTTCAATGAAGAACCTTCCACTACACAAGGTGTGCGACTTTGCGTAGGCTTCAAAACTTTGTAACATAAATAACTTCCATTCACAAGTATTTAACAAACGATTATAAATAAAAATGGCTGCTCGTACATTGTTTTTCGTTACAAGATTATCGCATTAGGTGAGTTACTGAGGCTCGAGCGCATTAATCTCCATCTACCGGACTCTGGGCTTGGTACAAGTTACAAGCGACCTATTAGATATTAGACCTAAGAAATGACACTAGGTACTGAAATAAAACCTGTCTGCTAATAAACACCAGACATTTAATAGAAAAAATGCAAAATTTTCGACATGTTATGTAAACAAGTATTAGTTGCGAAAAATCTTTGAAAATTTGACAATATTGGGTTATGGGTAACAATAAAAGATTTAATTTGAAGAAAATTATATTATTTAAATGTTCTACTAAAAGTCAGTCAGAAAATAACTAACTACAAATCAAAAAGTAAAATTTATAAGGCTCTTGTTTGAATCAAAGAGTTATTGTAATAAACTTAATGTTTATTTATATGTGTGAAGGAGAACGTCTCTCAATCTACTCGTTAAAGTGAGACAGATTTATTACCAACAAACGAACACCCAAAATGGGTGAATTGAATATTTATTGAACAGTATTTTTAATAGTTTTCAGTGTTAATAAATAATATTATTGATTTATATTAATTTTTAATTAGTTTATAGACACATATTTATTAAACAAATATTACATATAAATAAATAAAAATAATCTCAAATTTGAAATAACTAAATCTTTCAAGTAAAAATATGAAAACGCCTTTTTCTTGTAACATGCACCATAAGCGTAAAAATCCAAAACACGGGGCAAATAATGACATGCAGTACGTTCGAGGCTTTAGAAAAAAAATGACTTCACTGTGTATTATTGAGTTATGGATAAATAACTTTTGTTTATAACTGCACTTTATATAATGGCTGAGCATGAATGTGTTATAAAGTGTTGTTCACATTATTTTGTAATCGTATTGAAAAGTTTAGTTTATTATTTGGTGCTTTGGTTTATTTTCAATTACTAAGACATTTTTTATGTTAAGGTTGTCAGACAGGCTGTCAGTCCACTTGATGGTAGTACTACCATCAAGTGCATATAACATAGTAACACCATAGGTTCAAGTGTGCTGCTGACCATAGTACGATAGGCCTAAGGATAAGGGATTGGGCATAGGGAGAAAATAGGCTCTGTGTATATCCGCCAACTACTTCTAAACCACATAACGGATTTAGATACGGTTTTCACTAATAGAAAAAGGGATAAATGAGGAAGATTTGTGTGTATAAAAAAATACACCCCAAGCGAAGCCGGAAGCGGGTCACTAGTTCAATTATAATTATTTATAATTAACATTTTTTAGAATTTTCAAATAGTATGATACAGTAGTTTCAAAGAATAAAAGTTAAATTTTTGATTGTTTAAATGTTTTATCTCTGACACAAACACATTCCGTTACCCAACAATCGGTCAAGCATCTAGGCTGAGTTTTTTATCAACCAGTTTTATAGTTGGTAAAGTTTATCCGTCTATCTGTCGAGTCAAAACGCGGTAACCTGTCGGGTCGTTAATCAGACGTGTTCCTGTCCGCTTGTCTGTGTGTTGCCGCGCCACTGCTGTCCGGGAACGCGAACGTGACCATTTCTCACTTGGGCGATTCTTCAATACTTTTCATTGTTTTCGAAAAAATTTAAAATTTAAAAATTAAGACTGATAATGATATTATTTGACGACGCGTTTGGTCTAGTGGCTAGTAACCCTAGCTGTTAACCAAACGGTTGGGCGAAATCCCAACAACGTTGGGCTAAATCCCAACGACTTTCTAGCGCAGCCGTTGATGGGAGGGGTCGTGGGGACGTTATGACACGACATCGATTCCCAGCCACCCTCCACCTGACCACGAACCACAAGCCATCGTATTCTCCTACCTAGAGATGTGGCCAAAGAAACTTCGTAATAGCACAACATGTGTTTATTATTTATATAATCATTATTTATTTAAAAGAAATCGCAGTACAGAATTGACCACCCAAACGTGACAAATGTATTTACTCTGTGAAGGTGTCGTTTTTGAGAGTTTTGAGCCGTGAGCTTGAGCAATTAACATCAAGTGTGTACTGCATCTACATTCATTCATTTATTTATAATAGCTTTAATGCGTGATACGAATAAATGTAATTGAATTTGCATTTTCTTGATTTGAATACTTTACAAATGTTTACATTAAGATTTTTTTTTCTTTAACATGTTCGCTTTACTAGACGATTTTTGATAGAAATAAACCCATCGAAGATTTCTTAGACTTTAAACTTCTACCTGCATGGATAAATTTCACAATATACTAAGAGTCAAATGTTTAGTTACTTTTTAATTTTCTTAAATTTTTCCTAAACACTATTATATCAAGTGATTAAAATTAACCCGTTTTGTTTAAATTAAAATTAGCATATGCTTATCTCAATATACCGCTGAAAACTACATCAAAATTGCTTTGCGCGTGCGTCTCTTTATAAATTACGCTCGTAGAGTAAATAAAATATAACATTCAAATAAACCGCTGTACTTAATGATAGGACAAGTAATTACTTGGTTCAAATGATAGTTAGCAGTAACATATGGCCTGTTCAACGAAAGCACAACCTTTTTAGTGTATTCCTGATCAAACAAAACCCCGTATGTCCAAACTCAGAGCATAGATTGGTCACGTACGATTTCAGCACAGTAGACATAAATGTAGTATACAAATATTATACAAGTTATAATTAAAATTATGAACAAACATTAGACTTTCTATTGAGCCCGGTGTCCATGAATACCAGCGAAGTAACAATATTAAAATTCACATCAATCGAACACTTGAAAGTTAGTTAAATCCATTAGTTAACTAAGAAATGACTGGCTGATTGTTTTTCAAATTCCTAACTAAGATCTTCATAAATTATAACTAAGAATAATCCCGATAATGTCAGCTTTGAAACAAACAAAAAAATGGATCAAAATCGTCCCAGATTTCACAGACAGATACACAGATACACAGATACACTGAGACACACACGTGAAACTTATTCTCATTGGCCAACAATGTGGCGAAGATATTTTTGGTCAACAGTTTGTCTTGGCGCGGACGAATTTATTAAAATTGATATTTAGCTTTTTCAGCTTGATAAAAGCTCTGTGTTAGCTTTGTCAGCTTTTTTTTTTCATTAGTCATTGTTACTGCCATTATATAGACACTAGTTGCGAATTTAAATATCCTAGGAGTTTGTTGTTAACGTTTTTAATAAACGTTGTAAATTAAGGCATATCTCTTTAGATTATATCAATATAATTTATTATTTATCTTCTAGGTACGATACGAGACCAATTCATTAAACATTGTTATACACATGCCAGTTCTTGATCTATTAATATACAATAATAATTATGTTTTTGTTTGTCTATTTCATAAAAACGTGGAACACAAAATTTAGTGTTCATATTCAAAAAGGACATAAATGAATCATTTGTTTCAGTTCAGTGAAAAATAGATACTTTTTAATATAAAAGGCGATAAGAAGTGACAGGTCATCTATTGTATCGTCGTCGCCATCTGGCGGCAGTAACCACTCCCTTACAGAAGACCACCTTGAAATATTAGCATGTGTGCTGTAGTAAGAGATGCCAGAGCCCATTTCTTTATCCCTTCCTTAATATTACGATGATTGGCAGCGAACTTGCACCACCAGTGGCGACGGTAACCACCTACCATCAAGTGGACCGTCCTGCCAATTTTTACAAAAAAAAACTTATTACTTAAGGTTAACTAATTTAAGTTACAAGTCTTTTTAGATGAAAGGTGGTAATTTCTCTGTAATATTTGAATCAACATTAAGTATGTTTCATTACATATTATTCATTCAAACTGAAACATATGTTAAAAAAATTTTATTTTAAAAAATAATAGGTAATTTATCTATTTTTGTTCACCTATTGATTTACGGTTTAAAACTACTACAAAGTCATCATTAAGTATCATCGGTTGTTATGACGAATAATTGTCCAACTATAAGTGACAGTCTGTCAAACGTCTTAAAAAAAAAAAAAACAATCAAATAGGTAGAAAAAAACCATAAACAACCGTACCTATGTTTTCACAATAAATAACAAGGGATGCAACCGAAAATAGAATTTTCCTGCGATAAGTCAAAGCAAAAGTACTGACGCGCTCTAAAGTTACAACAGGAAAATATTAATTAAAAATTTAACTAGCCCTCTTTCCGCGTAGTACAGTCACATACACAAAGTTTATTGCATTCCCAAAGTTTGCGAGGCACGTTCCGAGTCTGAAGGAACGTTTGATACAGTGCAACGAATAGTCAGTAGCACACCTAAATATGGTTTTCAGTTTTAAGTCCTTATTTGTACTTCGAAACTGCTCATCTGATTTTACCAATAGTTAGAATAGAATTTCAGGTTTAATGTAGGCTAAATATTGCAATAGGGAATCGGTTATTTAAAAATAATGATCCAAAGCTTGGCAAAAGTAAATGTCAGAATGTAAGTCAGGCGGTATTTGCTTTACATATTTTATCAGGCGTTAGGTTTTTAATAATAAATAAAACTCTTCTTTAAACTGTGAATTCTCCTTCTGTTGGCTCTATTTGGTTGGTGCAGTGGAGACGTGTGAGGTGCATTTACGGGCTCGGCGCGCCTGTTTGTCAGATTGTCAGCGCGTCCGGCCACTTGCTCCACCTGGCATACTTTAACCCAACTTCCTAAGCTCTTGTGTACACGACACCACGGCACATTTAATCTACTTGTTCAAACGACATAATAATATATTCTGTAACATGTTAATTCTCATAGAGCATGAATTCAGATCAAAAAACAGGCCCCATAGTGCAATATTTCATTTCTTGACTACCCAAGAACTTCAGCGCGACTTAATTTGTCTCCGACTTGAAACGCTTTTTATAATGGTTGTAATTTTCTATCATTTACTACCAAGATATCTTTTATTGTCATTATTTTATGTATTGTACTGATGACGCCATAAATTATAATACTATTGCGTTAATGTAAACTCCTTGTAAAATAAAGAGCAGTAACAGAGAAATTTTTTTTATAGTGCAAATCATATCAGAATTTAATTAGTCATAGCTAAAGTTGATTTTATCTATTTTTTTTTGTATTAATAATTAATTAATGAAATATTTAATTTTATTTTTATTTATTTTTTATACATGAAAGTAATCTTAAATAATATTTACATTCTCCCATAAAACTGGAAATCAGTTTGTCTACGGGATTAAATTGCCGGACACATATGGGTATAATCAAGGTTCATTTTATCGATGGCATTAATGAAATATTCAAATAGGTGAATAGTGAAATTATGTTCTTTCTAAGTATAAAATATTCAAAAAGAATATCCAATGTCTTTGAAAATTAAAAGAAAATATCTACTTACTCAAAATAACCATAAAATTAATAAATAATGGAGTAAGTACTACTTATAGTTTGAATCAGAGCCGGCCACGTTGCTATTGACTGAATTACTGAATTATATGTCCATTTATTATATCGTTAAAATGCGGCATAAAACATTTTCAATGCTTCTCGTTCATTTTCCATTTAAAAAATTCAGAATGCAATAACAAGTCGGAACGACCGTCCTCCATTTTAAAACCACAGTTTAAAAGTACATAAAAATATTTATGGAACTTTTAAAATGTATTTTTCATGGTCTTTAAAATATTCTGCTCCGGGCCGTGGCAATTAAATTTAGTGTGAAATGGAGCACTATGAATAAACCATTACCGCCTCACTGTTTGGTGACTGACAGACGGGATAAATTTTCTGTTCTCGCAAAATTATTCTAGTCAGGATGCTCGCGTAAAAATACGCTAAATGCATTCGACGCTGATACCACTTAATGATACCTTATAATGATACCTTTCAGTATATCGATACTAATATTATAAATGTGAAAGTAATTCTGTTTGTCTGTCTTACATTTTCACGCCTTAACTACTCAACCGATCATAATGAAATCTTCCATACACATTGTCAAGGGTGCATTAAATGGGGGGTACTTTTCATCCAGAAAAAAGGACTGTTCCCGTGGGATCATCTAAAATAATAGAAATATATAACGACTGGGAAAAGTGTAATAGTCAGGCGTTTTATTGTTTATAGATATATTCAACGCGAGCAAAGTCGCGGGCACCAGCTAGTTATTGTATATGGCTATAGGGTATATTTACGAACTTACTGTTTTATATTGATTTTAGTTAAATAATTTATTTTCTGGAGTATGTATTTATTGCAAATAATCTGACGGTCCGTTTGATGATAGATGTTACCTACATAAAAATCCTAAAATGTCTAACCTAAACAATCTTCCATAATTTTCCATAACTCTTGCGATAGTCTAGGTTTTGGTCTTTTAATTTATTTGTCTTCTGTCACCAAAGAAAGCGATCATTATTTACATGTATATAAAATCTTTTTCAAACATATAATATGCATACCTAATTGTTACAAAACCCAAAAAAAAAACACTAAAAAGTGATCTTATTCTCTTAGGAAAATATCTAAAATTCGCCATCTTAAGGACCGATCCAAGAACAGTAATTATTATTGTTAGTTCTTGCAAAAATATTTTTCCCTAGTAACATTAAGGTATGGGTGTTAAAATTTGCACGATCTCAAAAATTGTTGTAGCGTACAGTCGCGAACGGTCGTGCTAAATGTTTAGTTGTGGGACATAAAAGGTTTTTGTTGTTACATTTAGAGCTCTGGCCCTAATGACAGGTTTTTATAACGGTAATAATTCGCAGACATTTCTCTCCTCGCAAGTACTATTCATTGACAAAACAGTTAACATGTTTTCAAATTAGTTCAATAAAAAGCAGAGTTTTCTACTATTTTTTAATAAGGATAAAGAAAAATATTAATATAAGGATAAATGTATATATATATAAATTTATATATATATAAATTATATATATATATATATATATATATATATATATATATATATATATATAATTTGTCGATACAATCTGTGAAAAATCCATGATTCGTGAAATTTTGTGTTTTTAACACAAATATGATTTATAGCACTTCAAACCTTATGGCGTTGCTTTTATATTAATATTAAATTGGCTACGGTGGCCACCTACCATCAATTGGAACATCAACCTGCCTGCCGACCTTTGCATACAAACATATTTGGATGGTTAACGCATTTTAACTCTGAAAAGATATTAACACAGAGACTTTGGATTAACTTAGAGGACAGATAGTATCTGAATGTTTATCCTGTGTATGTGTAATAATAATGTAATAAATAGATGGCGTGAGCAAAGCCACGGACCTCGGCTAGCATAAATATTTAGATTTAAATTGTGAATCATCTTGGTTTTCACCTTAAGCACTAGAAACCATCATGACTCTTCAAAGTTAGGTCATTTGTGGTTTAGACAATTGTTAATTCTAAACATGACACACGAGTACATCACCGCTTGCTTGCATAAAACATTAGCTAGGTTTTACAAACTACACATGTATATTGTTTTATTAAAATTAGTACTTCAACAAGTTTTTCTGTGACTTCTTCCATAACCCTTTTTCTTAGGTGTAAATTTATTCAATTTTCATTGCTCATATAGTTTTGTCAGGGGTTGATTTTTTATTTTTATATAATCCCTTGGGTGCCCTATGTCTGTATCACATAGGCGACATGTCCCTAAGGGAAAAGCCTTAAATAAAGATAAAAAAAATGTCTGTATCACATGTGCACGCATGACGTGTAGGTATGCAAAATATCATGATGATTGGTTGAATAGTTAAGGTGTGAAATTGTTACAAACCAATAAACTCACTTTCGAATTTTTGATATTAATAGATATAGGATGCAACCTTCGTGAATTACTGGGTATTCTTCAGGGTATCCTAACTCATATTATAAATGCGAAATATTAACTTAACGTCTTAACTCCTCAAAACATCTGCATATGTGTTGTCAGAGTTACAGAAAAAACATAGAGTACCTTGCGTACAGAAAAAGTGCTGTTCCCGAAGAGTCATTTAAAAATAAAAATAAAAAGTTTAACGCCTGACAAGAACTAAAACCTAAGAAAAATGCCTCGTACGAAGTCGCGAGCAAAAGCCAGTATATAAATTGAGGTATTAAATTTAATTTGAAATGGATTCTATGCACTTACCGCAAACAGTCTAAACAGAGAACGACGCGACGGGCAAAGGTCCAACGCCAGATTTTTATTGCGATTTCCGAACGCAACGTTTCCAAATCGAATCGGATTTCATTCAAGACACGTCCAAATGCTCAAATCGGGAACGGAGGTATTCGGAACGCACCCGAGGCGTTCCCAAATTTCAAATTTCAACTGCGCCTTCGACCGCCATGATTTATTTTGAGAGCGTGTGAATTTATGTGCACTGGGGTTTATTTGACGGTTAATTTTGCATGTTATGGAGAGTTTCAAAGAAAATAAAAGGGATAGTTTAGAATTAATTAAATATAACTTTATGGGCCAGCCAGCCTGGGTGGCATGGCAACATTAACCACCGTTTACAGAAATAACCGCTCGTTTAGTGTTGTGTATCGATGCGGGATTTAGGGATGCCACAGCCTTTTTATTATACATCGAACAAACCATCGAAATATCTCGCTTTCTCTTTATTCTTTGACGAGATCAGTGGTTAGAGTGCTTGTCTTAACGCTCTGTTCATGTGTTCCCGAGTTCAATTCCTTTCAAATTTGGAAAAGAACCTTTGAAATTTGGCTCTGGTCTTTATCTGGAAAGTAATTGCAGGGCACACTCCATTTAACATTCATTTGCGCATCTTTTCTGGCAGCAGTAACCACCCCCTTACAGAATACCACTGTGAAAAAACAGCACATGTGCTGTTTTGTTTCGGTGAGAAAGTAAGGGAGATAAATATTCGCTATTGAATAATGTATTAACGTAATATGTTAATTAATTAATTTATACATGTGCTATGCAAAGATAAGCATGGGCGTCTGTCCTTGGTCACATGCGGGCCGTAACATAATCCATCTCTATTGTTCTATGTAAGAACAAGTTGCGTAAATTACAAACATATAAACTGTGAACTTAGGAAATTATATTGAGGAAATAAATTTTCTCGAAATTCAAAAACTTTGTTCGAAATTAAAAAAATCTAGATACTTTAAAGCAAAAAATACATTAATTGTAATAAGGTGTAAAGGAAAATCGTTAATGATACTTAGATGAAAAGAATTTTAGAATTTTATAACTGACATAGTCAAAGTAACGATCCCATTAAAATAAGAAATATTGGTAACTACGTTTTAGTACATTTTAGTTTGAGTTAAAATCAATTTTAAAATAAATTTTGAAGTTATATTTAAAAAAATAACTAATAAATTGAAGTTATTCAATTATGGGTTGATGCTATCAATTGCTATCCCACAGATCCTTAATACAATCTCAAAAGCTACTCCTTTCGCTGAGTCTATTATAAGACAATATTCTAGTCTTAACTTATCTTATATGTAATTTCATTATACATATATAAATTTCGTGTCACGATGTATATTTGGGATAACTCCGAACTGATTTTGATCAGATTTCGTGACTATGTGTAGTTTGGTCCAACTTCAATTTTTACACCTAGCCTCAAATTAAATTATTCACATAATATATATTTTTTATGTTAAACTCGACAGATAAGCTGACAGTTCACCTGATGGTGGGTGGCTACAGTCGCCTATAACACAATCCTATGTCCTAGTGGCGTTGTTTGTGTTATAAATAGGCGACGGTAGCCACCCACCATCGGATGGATCGTCGCCTATAACACAAACAACGCCACTAGGACATTAGGATTAGGAAGGGTTAAGGAAATATAAATTTCTCATTGTTTTATTCCAATAATATTTGCAACAAATCCAACATACACATAGATTTATTAAGTTGACATAGATTTATCTATATTTTAAAACTATCCACATAATTTCTGGTGAATATATTTTATTAAAATAAATTGTCCCAAGTCTACAGTTACCGTGGTAACGCTAATGCAGTTGACCTTTCAGTACATATTTCGGCTTGTATTGAGGTCGAAGATACGATCTCGTGCAGACAATGCGTGTCATTGATTCACTCGGCTTTTAACACCGAGCACTTGAGGTCGACAGGTTTTGATGGGATATTAATTAATCTATAGCAAGATCTCAAATTAACGAATATATTAATATTGCATGGGTGAAAGAAGCATTTAGAATACAGATATTATTAGGTGTTTTCTTTGTTTTCGTATACACAAATACTTGTCAGTCTTCTAGAAGTTAAATAAGTGAAACAGTTTAAAATGAACGCCACAACAATAGCTTTTATTGTTGTCGAGTTTTAGTTTTAGTTATTGTCGACAAAACTTAATTTATTCAAGACCCAATAGTGATAATATTAAATTAATACTATTTATTTACTATCTTTTTTTTTAAATAAAACTATTGATTTATAATATCAAATAATCTATTGTAATTTTAAATAGTTATGCCTTTTTTTGTTTACAATGTAAACGCAAAATACTCAAACTATTTTGAGGCTTTTAATTCTATATTTTGGCAAAAACAAGAAGGTACCCATTACAAATGCATTTGGTAATACTCAGATAAGATATTATGCCTTAAAAGGTTATCTTGATAAAAGGCTTTTAGGCGCCTGTTGATGATTATTAAACGTTCCTATGACCTGGGGTCAATCTTGCATGATATACACGTATAAGACATTTGTATATTATATAGGTTGAAATATAAGTATATTTATTCACATATATATACAAACATAAGTATGAGATTTTAGTAGTGACAGGGCCGCACTGAGTTTCGCATTCATAATCTGGGCAGTGACAAAAGTTTACTGTGAAATAACTGTTGTGTTTTGAAGTGTGTTAGGGACACCAGTACCTTTACCATGAGTTATAATGACCGCACTCGCTAGCGAGAGCGCAAAATATTTATATGGAAAATTGTCAATTTGACATTGACAGTTGACAGTTTTTCATATAAATGTAGATTGAAACTCATTGTAAAGGTACTGTACCTTTACCGTGAGTTTACAATTACTGCACTCGTTAGCGAGAGCGTAAAATATTTATATGGAAAATTGTCAATTTGACGTTGACAGTTGACAGTTTTTCATATAAATGTAGATTTAAACTAATGGTAAAGCTACTGTACCTTTACCACGAGTTTACAATTACCGCACTCGTTAGCGAGAGCGTAAAATATTTATATGGAAAATTGTCAATTTGACATTGACAGTTGACAGTTTTTGTAAACTTGTCATTGTAAACTCATAAATTTACATTTATATGAATAACTGTCAACTGTCAATGTCAAATTGATAATTTTTCAAATTAATATTTTACGCTCTCGCTAGCGAGTGAAGTCATTATAACTCATGGTAGAAGCACAGAGCATATTCACATATTTTAACCTTCATGTCACCAACCTTTTTTAGCCATTTTCTACTACAACTGCAGTGTAAAAGCGAATGTTCTCAGTAATAGTTGAAAGTAATCTATATGATCTACAATGATGATCTCAAATAGCAGCATGTCGGTGTCATATCTCTGGTACGTGAGGTAGCTACGGGTATAACTGCAAATAAATAGTTTTGTATGCGCAACGCTCTCTAGACAGACACCGCCGCAGCCGAGTGGGCGGAATTTTGTATTTTATATCAAAATTCTTTAACATTTAAAACTTGAAATAAAGCTACCTGTCGGTTCGTTCAACGTTACTCTTTTTACCTATTTTTTTTAAATGTTGAGCTAGATTAGCTTCTAAAAATGGCGATTTCCAATGCACTGCTACTCGTAACTGTTTTAGGATTTATTATATAGGATAAAAAAGGAATTGCCTCTGGTATTGCTCTATTGATTATGACGTTAAAAAGACTGCTTAAAAATCTCCTATACCAGTTTCATAGTTTCTTATACTAATTTCGGTTTGACATTTCGAATTTTTATAAACAAAATCTATACTAATATTATAAATGCGAAAGTATGTTTGGATGTATGGATGTTTGTAACTCTTTCACGCAAAAACTAGTGAACCGATCACCATGAAATTTGGCATACACGTTGTCTGGGACACCAAAAATGACATAGGGTACCTTTCATCGTTCAACGCGGACGAAGTCGCAAGCACCAGTTAGTATTTTATAATGTTAAAATCAACAGACAGGCTGACGGTCAACAGACAGGTGACGGTTGAAACCCAACATTGAATTTAACGACTGTCCAGTTTAAGATAACGGAATGCAGTCTGTAATCTATACCAATATAAAAATCAACATTACCTTGGGACTATATTATCATCGTCATCATTTTGGAAGATATTATCTATGGTGTTAATAAAATTACTATATTTTGTTTCAGGTAAATTACCAGCGCACAATAATGCAGTAACCCTTAGCTTTTTCAGCTAATACACGAACCTATCGATGGCCTAATAACACTACCGAGATAAGTAATTAAACACATATGAATAAATCAGACTAATGCATTTTGATACAAACATCAAAGAGTCCAATAAACCGCTGTCCGAAAACTTGGCAACACTATTGCAAAGCCAATTAGGTCACTAACCCATACTAACTCGCACTTCAGCTGCTTCAAAGAACTACAAATACACACATCAAACACATTTTTTAAATACATATGTACCTGGAAAAGTGCATCTTTTTAAGATTACCTGATCCAACCGGAACCGTTCCACTTGCGGACCACGAGGCGCGGACAGGGGTTTCATCCCTTCGTGGTTGATGTTCCTCGGACACGCACGAAGCGTTACAGTTCCACCTTCCTTGTCCGAACCGCTAGGGAGTGGAACTCACTGCCTGCGTCTGTGTTCCCTCAAAATTACAACCTCGGGGTCTTCAAATCAAGGGTAAACGGGCACTTACTAGGTAAGTGTGGTCCACCTTCGGCCGCATCTGCACCTTACATCAAGTGAGAGCGCTACCTTGACAGCATAAAAAAAATAAAAAATACAATCTAGTCTAATACTGTAATATTTACTAAGATTAATGTCCATTAACACGGTTCTTATTGTATCTATTAAGGGGAAATCACTTTGATATTGCTTTCTTCGCAAACATAAAACATGTAGTTAATACTATATTGTAATATGGTTAATAACATATGGTTAATTTAGTAGTTTATTTGAACGCTCATTGAAGTGAAGTTTAAAGGAAGATAATGGCTATAGTAAAATGAGCCAAAAATTGTGAAGACTTTGTCTTTATCGACACGTTTGGTCTAGTGGCTAGTGACCCCTAGCTGTTAACCAAACGGTCGCGTGTTCGAATCCCGCTAGGGGCAAATGTTTATGTGTTAACATTTTACCTTTGTACCTGAGTCGTGGATGTTTTGTATTTATAATATGTATGTATTTACAAAAAAAAGTAATCTATGTAGTATATCAACTGTCTGGTATCCATAATACAAGCATTAGTTGCTTAATGTGGAACTAGATGGTGCTTTGTGGAATGTGTGAAGATATTTATTATTTATTTATTTATTTATCGTGTAGGTTGATAGGCTACTGTCATTATTATTATTATTATTATATCTTTGGTGGCTATTTCTGGTCTGCTAGAGGACCAGTATCACTTCGTCCATTGCTGAAATATTGTGATCGCCACGTGAACTAGAGCTTTCTACCTATACCTACCACGTTCAGAAACTGTAGTACTTTTTTGATAGAGGCATTCCTCACATCTTCGCAGGACAATGTGTGGCCACCAAGGATGTGACTGCGCTTGCGCATCAAGGGCCCACACTCGCACAGGATATGCATTGGTGTTTCTTCTGCACTCCCTGTGTTAGTGAGACCCATTAATTTAAGGTGCTATTGAGGCGGCAGTGCCCCGTTAGCGCCCTAGTTAAAATACACAGATTGGTCCTACTAAGCGACACAGACTGTAGGCTACTGTCAACTTTAAACATAAATCACCATAAAAGTTGCAAGTGCGCTAACAGTCTTATAGGATAACTGATATAAAGAGTTGAGTAGGCTACAGGGGAATAGGCTCTGATCTCCCTTACACACGCATTGAAACACAACAGCACGTTCACTGCTATAAGGGAGTGGTTACTGAAGCCACAAGCTCAAATGAGACAATATAATCAAAATGAGACTGCCTTGACTTTAACTCGTAATGTAACCACAAAAGGTTATAAAGTTAAGTTAAGTTAAAGTCATTACAAGTTAAGTCAAGTTAAAGTTGAAGTTAAGTAAATTTTTTTTAAACTTTTAATATAACCTATAATGTAACCAAAAAAGGTTACATTAAAAGTTAAGTTAAGTTAAAGTAATTACAAGTTAAGTCAAGTTAAAGTTAAAGTTAAGTAAATTTTTTTTTAAACTTTTAATATAACCTATAATGTAACCAAAAAAGGTTACATTACAAGTTAAAGTTAAGTTAAGTTAAAGTCATTACAAGTTAAGTCAAGTTAAAGTTTGAGTTAAGTTAAGTTATTTTTTTTAAACTTGTAATATAGCCTATAATGTAACCAAAAAAGGTTACATTACAAGTTAAAGTTAAGTTAAGTTAAAGTCATTACAAGTTAAGTTAAAGTTTAAGTTAAGTTAAGTTAAGTTATTTTTTTAAACTTGTAATATAACCTATAATGTAACCAAAAAAGGTTACATTACAAGTTAAAGTTAAGTTAAGTTAAAGTCATTACAATTTAAGTTAAGTCAAGTTAAAGTTTAATTTAAGTTGTTTTTTTTTTTAACTTGTAATGTAATCTATACGTTCCCACATTTGAAAAAGTGACACAAGCACTGAATTTTTAAAATGCTAAACTCATACACGAGTAAGTGTTACGAGACTTACCTATACAATTATTGCACAATAAGACGAATACACTTTTACGCTTGTCCAATTAATATACAAGGAACTGACGGGCTGTCTGTTTGTAATTATGAAACGTATCTTCATGCTTTTAAAATTTCAAATATTGCAACATTGTATAATTCTATTTCACTTTTAAAAGAACAAAAAATAAAATTCGAATAGAGTGGATATGAAAAGTCTAAAAATTCCCAGTGCATATATTATTCAGCTGTAGTAATAAATGATCATAAACTTTTTAATAATCACTGAGTTAGGGTTTAAATTTTTTTTGTTTTTATTAATTACTCTAGCCTTTTCCGCCATTTGGTAGTGGAAATTAAAATTATTAAAAAATCTTTTCTAAATTAGTATTTAGTGTTGGTTGATTTAGTATTTTAATTTAGAATTGTTTGACTAAACTATATAAGTCTTAGGGCCTCTTTCACCATCTCTGAGTAAAGTGTCAAATAGGCTAACCGCCATTTAAAGTCACCCGTCACCGGAAATGATAGAGCTTATATACCTTTGTTTGTATGGTAAAAGTCCAAAACATTAAAAAAAAAATTAAAAAAAAAAATTAAAAAAAAATTGTCTATCGAAGGTCTATCGCAGTAAACCGAGTGCATAATTTAATAAAACATAAAATTATTTCTAAAACTAACTAATCAACACTTTACTTGCAGTCGGTCGAAAGAGGCCCTTAGAATTGAAGCTAATCCTCATAACAAATTTTAACAAAACAATTTTAGTATTAACAAAAACTTAACAAAATCAAGTTTAAATGAAGTTTAGAATTAGTTAGTTTATTACTAAGAAAAACAGCCTTTATAACATTAATAAACAGATTTTTCTCTCTCGATATGGGAGTATTAGAATGGATCAGAAGAAATTTTGGTTATTATAAATTCAGAAAACTTAACTTGGGCATAATACTCTCTAATCTTTCATCTGAATAACCTTTGAATTTAAACTTTAATGATATAAACGCGACGTTGAATAATAATGGCCAATCGAAAACATTACAAATCGGTTGCGTATCGCAGTCAAATCGCGATTATTGCGAGAATGACCCGCTGAACTCGTATCGATTTTGTAATGTTAGAATCATGACCGATCATATATATTACTCGTGCCTACATGCGTTATTAACACGTACAATTTCCAAATAATTATCTGCCGAGATGCAAGTTATTTTGAATACTCTGTTGACTTTCACTCATTGGATTCTCTCACCTCTATAAAAATGTTAAAAAATATATGTTAATATTATTATACAACAGATTAGTATTGCCATACAATGAGTTAATGCAGCCAGCATGCCAAAGGGATCGATGCTTTATTCGTACTTCCGTATTCTATCTAATATTATAAATGCGAAAGTATGTTTGGATGTATGGATGTTTGTAACTCTTTCACTCAAAAACTATTGAACCGATCACCGTGAAATTATGCATACACGTTGTCTGGGACACCAGAAAGGATATCATCCAAAAAAAGGACTTATCCTGAGGGATAAATAAAAAATAAAAACTAACGCCTGGCCAAAGTGTTATAGCAACACGAGGTCAAGCGTTATACTGCTTTTTATTTAATTTTCAACGCGAACGAAGTCGCGATCACCAGCTAGTGATTATATATAATATATAAATCCATTATTCATAAGGATTAAGTTTATATGTACAATCGTTTAAATTGCATTAGAGAATTGTATTAGAATTTTCCTAGTAGAAAAATTTGCATTTGCTTAAATGGCATTTACATTACACAAAGCGCCTCACAGTCCGACCACTGCATAGTAAATTGTGGCTTGTTTAGCATTCGCACGGGAACAGAATCTTCCACGCCCAAAGTGATGTCACTGCGCATACCGTTCAATGACCTAACATTCTCTGCAGATGCCTGTTAAAATCATGTACAGGTATACTCTTTATAATGGCTAATAATTAGCAAGTCAATCAATAATAATAAGTTGTGGAATATACTGGCCTGAAGCCGAGGCTCGACAGCGAAATGCACGGACAGAGATGAGCTGAGCGAGTTTTTTTGAAGCGAGAAATAGTTAAAATGATAATAATGCGTGAAACTCCGACCTAAAAATAGCCGCCAGCTGTGTTAGTGATCTAATTGAACACGTGTTCGGCATCCCTACCTTACAGTCGGGCGAGCGAGGGGCGCGGGCGGAGCGTGGGGGGGGGGGCACCTCGCTCCGCTCAAAATTCGCAACCAACGCGATGTCACAGCGAGGCCGCTTAAGCCTCTTTTTGCTCTTTTAGCCCGCTCCGCTAGACTCTTTCGCTGTCGAGCCTCAGCTTCCGGCCAGCAGATTCCACAACTTATTATTATTTGCGTTTAATTTGGACCATACGTTTGACTGGCTAATTATTAGCATTATAAAAGTGTATACCTGTGCATGATATTTACCGTTGCGAGTTAAGCGGCCTCATTAATGACTTCGTTCGTTTCGCGGACGAGCCCAAGTTTGATTGCGAACCGACACTAACTACGAAATGTGGACCTTGGAAGGATCCTTCGCTTTAGATAACTACTTATATGGCACCAAATATTTAACTTGTTTTATTATTACTGTTATTGTTTTGTATTTGTTAAAAAATAACAATAATAATGAAACAAAAAAAAATGCTTTAGAATACTCGTACAACAATTAGTGCTCATTAAAATGTGTATAAAAGCTAAGTAGGTCATATAGATACTCCTTACATACACCAAAGGATGAAACTTTTTCCATTAGACAAAAATTCTGCTTAGTTGGAGGACTACATTCCTGTCGACTACAAAAATTGAATGTATAACAATGCCATACATCACATTTTTTTAATCGTATACTAATCATAAATATTTGTACACTTGCCTGACCGAAATATGTCAATTTTCATAATATTTTTTTAATTTTTAAAACTAGACTACTCTTGAAGTTGTATATAATTATACACAAGTGTTGTTATTAATATTACAGTAATACGTCCCAGTTAAGATTTAATGTTTATACCAGATACATTGAAACCAACGATTATATTCAATCTATGATGTTATGCAAGTAAGTGAAAGGATGAGGTCGGGACCTTGCGACCTTGCGGTCGGCTCAATCATTCTAACCACTCGCCACTCGAGAACGCCATGTATTTGTTGGACATGTGTAAACATGTTTACAATGCCTTCATTATCATGGGACTATAATACGATAAAGTACTCTGGAATATAATCAACACCATGTCACGATTTGTTTGGGTCAATGTACCTCTTGAGAAAATAATTAAAATTTGGATTATGTAGTCATCAACATCTCAGCTGTAGGACATAATTATATCTGCCTCATAATTCCCCAAAAGGACAGATCAGAAGCAGCCTGAATCCACCTTCGACCCCCGGGCTTTATGAGGTTGTCTGTTCACCTTGTGTATAGTCGTCCTAACGCTACGCTTGTCGATACGTGGCCTCCAATTGAGAACCTTTCGGCCTCAGCGGCACAAGGCTCTACGTTGTGTCCTGATGCCAACTGACAGACTGCCACACATACTTATGTAGTAACTAGCTGGTCGCCGCGACTTCGTTTGCATTGATAATAATAATAATAATAATGCCACGCTCTATTGGGATCGCGCCATAATCACGGACAGGACTATTGTCGCCAAAAAGCCTGACATCGTGGTTATTGACCGATCCCAATGCTTGTTGACATTACTGTTCCACATGACGAAAACCTCGTGAAAGCCGAAAAAGACAAACTTACCAAGTACATAGACTTGGCTCACGAGGTGACCGCCATGTGGAATGTCGATTCGACAATCATCTTCCCGATAGTCATATCGGCGAATGGCCTTATAGCGAAGAGCCTCGACCAACATCTTAAGAGTCTCTCGCTAGATGGATGGATCAAGGGTCAGATACAGAAGGCGGTACTTCTTGACATGGCACGAATTGTTAGGAGGTTCCTCACTCTGCAGCCCTAACCACCGGTAGCTTGGGCCTTGCCCCGCTACTTGCGGAACTCTAGATTTAAGTTTTTTATAATATTTATTGTTTTTTTTTAATTTATATTGTAAAAAATTTAAAACTAAGAAAGAAAAATATATACTTGGATAATAATAATAATAATAATAATTTATTTGCTGAATATAGGTAATTACAATGGTTTTATAATTAAATAAGGCTCGCTACATTCTACCTACCCTTTGGGGTGTGCAAATATTTTGTGAACACTACATAACAAAATAATTTTTTAATCACCACCGTCCACTAAGTCATCAGACATATAATCTTTTAAATCATAGTAACATTTATCAACTAGTAATTTTTTAATTTTCTTCTTAAATATATTAATACTGAGCTGGTTAATATTGTTCGGGATCTTATTATAAATGACTGGTGCCAGACAAAAAACACTTTTGAAAAATGAAAAATAAATAACACCTGAAAAATATATGAGTAATATTATGCCTGACATCCTTATTAGGATAAAAAAATAATTAAATAAGTTAAATAATTTCAATGATTTTGGCTTACTTGGCTTACTTGGCTACTTGAAGTAAGGTACTTGGCTTTTCGTAGCGATGGTTCAACTGGCTGAACTTAATCTCTTTTACATTTATAATTGACTGGCGATTGCTCACGGTATATTCTATGTGATTAGTTAAAAAGTAGCTTGTGACATTGCCCAGAGTTTTCTAGAACTATGCTGCAGGAACTGCGCATTACGCTATCTAGTTTAGTGATATAGAACTGAGTTCTAAATACATAGATACAAGGTGCCATCAGATAATCAGTATCCTTATTCTTTAATCCAGGACATGGACAGAATATGGATTTCAAGTGTACTTACTTCAGAGTTTTGGAGAAACATCCTTTATTGTAAATATACTTGATCATTGCGCCGATTTTATTGACAATGTCCCATATATGGTAGTGTATTAATCAGACAGACCGGAAACCTAGACTATTTGATTAGCTTTTGTCTCTATTTCTAATTATTACTTACTACCATACATGTAGGGGGTTATAAGTCCCTTACAAAATAAGAGAAACACTTCTACGTGTTACCTTGTTTGATGGTTCCATCAAAATCAAAATATTTAATTATCAATTAGGTTTCTCCAAGAAACTCTTCAACAACAAACAAAATCAAAGTACATATACAATACTAAACATTGTATGCGGTCCGAATCCAGGCTTTAAATCCAGGCTTCATTGTCGCTTAAATAATCAGTGACCTTATAATAACAAATAATATAATAAATAATAACAGCCTTTCGAGAGGAGTTTAGTATTAATGACACCTTTAAATTTGTTTATAGATAAGGCTCTGATCATATCAGGCAGTTTATTATTAAAATCGTAGTAAGCTAATTTCCTAAACATACATTTCATCCTGACTTTTCTTTGTTAATATAATGTACGAAAGATCGTACAATATACTTAGTTATAATAAGTTACTGTAAACTAACCGTCGCGACAATAATTACCTATTAATACGCGATCAGAGGAGCGTCACATCTCTGCCCCTCTTAACTCCCCTAATTACAGCTCCCAGCAACAATGACTTGGAGCAAATGGCTCGAAAAATTACTATTGTACAGCGTGACTTTCTTGGTGGTCTATTCTCAAAAGTGTTCGACAATTTTTGACATTTACTGACTATCTTCTTCACTTGTAGAATGCATTCACTTCAATGTACCAAAATTCAGAACAAGATCAAGTGATACATTTCATGTTCCATATTGTAGAACTAATCATTGTAAAAATTCCTTCTTTCATCGTTCTAAGAGTATCACTACAATAAGATTCTGAATGATATTCACATATTTTACAACAATTTTAATTCTTATAAAAAAAAAATTGGCAAATTACTTTTGAAAAATTAATTTTATCCCTTATAGAATATTCTCTTCTTATTCTTTTTCTTTTTCTTCTTTTTTTTAAATTAATAAATAAATGTGAAAATATATTTTTTATGATTCTTTAGGCCTATTTGTATATTTAATCTATAATATATATTTTTTAAATTTATGGCTGTATGTAATCTAAATCTAAATAAAATAACAAATAAATAAATATGTATTTTGTGTTCGTTTGTCAGTTAAAAGATCCCCTTTTTCACCAACATACTTATCTATACTTATAAAATTGTATAAGTTGTAAGTTTAAATTTGGCGCAAAGATTTATTTTATTTTATAACTAAAGCATCCGTTAGGAATGGATTTTATGAAAATTTCAACTCCGTGCGTAGCCGGAGTCGAGTCTCTAGTAGGCATAATCCTTATATATTATAAAAAAAAACAACGTTCTCCACCGTGTCTGTCTGTCTGTCTGTTCGCGATAAACTCAAAAACTACTGCACCGATTTTCATGCGGTTTTCACTAATGGATAGAGGTATGATGAGGGAATGTTTTTAAGAAAAAAAAATGCACCCTGGGCGAAGCCGGGAGCGGGACAGCTAATCATGTATAATTGCGTAGATGCAGTGTGGTAAAAACAGTCTAATAATATATAAGATAGGCATTAAAAATATTCTAACTTGCCGATTAGTAATTTTTAATTTAAAAGTTTTATTTTATTTAATTTTTTAAATTATCTCTATTTATTAATTCGAACTTCATGTGGAGATATAGTTTACATCACAAAAAATTACTTAATTAAACAAAATTAAAAGCTAAAATTTCTTGTCTCACATAGATCGTATATTTTTATTAATTTTATGTATAAAATTAATAAACTTAAAAAATGAAAAAAAAAAATCAACGAAAAAAAATCAAATATCGAATGACTTTGAAGATAAGTCCACCGACGTCACATCGCTAATTGCGCGACACAGATGGTCCTTTAGATTCATCGATACAGATTCATATAATAAAGTACTTTATTACCCTACCTTTTTATAATATATATATAGTAGATACTTAATGCTATACGAATTCTATAGTTCATAGCATTCAAACACTTTTCAATGGTTGGCACGACAATAAATACAAAAGACAAAAAAAAAATCGACTAAATAAAAATCAATACTTACTTATCACTTATTTTTAAAGTAGATGCCATAACAAATGGAAATATAATATTCAAAAAAAATTAAAATATTTTACAATTTTTTAATTTTTCCATCCTTACTCTTAATGTATAAATATTTGCGCCCACACATACATACATATATATTATACATACATTCACATACATACACTACATGCAAAGATATACCTAATTTATACATTTATAAATTTGTTAAAATAAAGTTTTTAAAAAAAATAAAAACACCCTGTAGAAAGTGTGCATTCATGTTGTCAACAAGGATGCGCTTATATGAGTTAGCTGCATGTTAGAGTGGGACAAGCAGGTTCGTTGTATTAAAGAGTTGTATTGAAATTGTTTGGTACGAAACGACACGTTTGGTCTAGTGGCTAGTAACCCTAGCTGTTAACCAAACGGTCGCGGGTTCGAATCCCGCTAGGAGTGAATGTTTATGTGTTAACATTTTACCTTTGTACCTGAGTCATGGATGTTTTGTATTTATAATATGTATGTATTTACAAAAAAAAAGTAATCTATGTAGTATATCAACTGTCTGGTATCCATAATACAAGCATTAGTTGTTTATTGTAGAACTGGATGGTGCTGTGTGGAATGTGAAGATATTTATTATTATTAGTTATAGATAGTTATAGTTTTGTTTGTAATTCTGTAAATTTATGTTATTGTTGACAACTCAGGTGTACGGTACAAACTTAATTGAGTTTATAGTACACCTAAAATGTATACCACCAATTGTTTTTTTTTTTGTATGTAAATAAAATAAAAATATATATATACACATACTCCACATCTACTTGCAGTGCTGACACACATTTACCTGCATACAGGTCATACAAAAGTATCTTTTTTGTCGCCAGCTGAGCCTTTTCAGGAACCGTGATGCCTCCATCCGTATCGCCCTCAGTCCCTGTAAGCACAATTCTTCCGAATAGAGCTTTCCGATCCTTGCTTATGTATACTCTATGATCGTGGGTCGCCTTTTCTGTATTCTTATTGACCCCACATTATACAAAAGTACCTAATGCTGACTTGTTTGGGCTTTGTACTTGTCAATTACTAATTGACCTGTACGATACAAGCTGAGCTTAGTGTAGGCGTCAAAATCTAACCTATCTGTAATTTGTAATTTGTAATTATAAAAATAAATTACTCTTAGAGAAGAAATTTTTCTTTTAAATTTAAATTAAATTAATGCTAATAGTATTCATTAAAAATAATCATTAAAATCGGTTTACAATTAGTGAAGATATTAAGTAACATATTGGGTACCTCCTTAATTTTTAAGTGGTTTAATGAACCAGAAAACAGCCTACAGTTTTGAAATTATAATAATATACTAAATTTTTTTTAATATTATGGGTACTGTCTTAAATTTCATTTTAAACACGAAAACCCCGTTAGCTGAAAGCCAACGGTAAATTGTGGGCATAAAACTCCATGAAGGTTTTATGTACAAAGCTAATTTTAAATGAAATAAATTCTTATTGTGCATAGAGCTAATTGCTGGCCTCTCGTCCTCTTTAACCGATATAATGTTACTCTTGATATTATGTATGCTTGCTTACTTACTTACCTGCTTTTTTATGTTATAGTCGACAGACAGGCTGACGGTCCACTTGATGGTAGGTGGCTACCGTCGCCTATGACACAAGCAAAGTCACAGGTGCTACAAGTGTGCTGTAGACCATAGTACGATTAAGGATAATTGAATAGGAAGGGACACAAGAAAATGGGCTCTGGCATCACATACTCACTTACTGAAACACAACAGCACACATGCTGTTATTTCACAGTGTAACGGTGGTTACTGCCGCCAGACGGGCTGCCCAAATGACTGCGAAACCTACTAATTGATAGCTTATTCAAACTTAGTTCTTTATGATATTTTTGGCTTTATTTCTAATAACTGCTGCCCGCGAATTTCCATTCCACCCTTTTCTCAGCCTTTCTCACAGCCTTCGTAACATACATGACAACATATATATGAGGAATAATTTATTCAATCTTTATTGCAGTTATAGTTTTGGCAGGCGTTGAATTTTTATTTTTATATAATCCTCGGGTACAGTACTTTTTTCTGGATGAAAGGTATTAACCCTATGTCCTTTTATGTATCCCTGACAATGTCTATAAAAAAATTAACGATTATCGGTTGAGTAGTTGAGGCGTGAAAAGGTAACAGACAGACAGACGGACATAGTTACTTTCACATTTGTAAAATTAGTATCGAATGTACATTAACAACAATGGAATTGCCTGCATTGAAATGTTCGAGGTTTGCTCATACGTTACCAACTTTAGAGGACCAACATTCGCTCAAACTAAGTTAATGACCACATCAATAAATCTTAATACCTAGTTAGGATGGTTCTAGAGTCTCACAAATGAGTCTGGCTGGAGTTTGTATACGAATCTTATCCCATTAAATCCTCGAAAGGCAATTTATTAAAAACTCCATGGGATGAATAAATTTATTTTGACAAATATTATTGGAATCGAAACAAATCGCCTCGGACTATTATACGAATAGAGATCGACCTCATAACTTACGAGGGCAGTTTACTTATGGCGGTAGTTGTAAATTTTGTTATATCAGAACCTAATACAGTCGACTTTGAGTTTTACATTTAAAGCAGCAAGGTTGGTATTGCCGCGTGCCGTATGATAATAAATTCAGATTAAGATTTAGCCTTTGGAACGAAAACTTAGGGTTCTTTCATAATGGGTTTTAACGGGATCACATATGTCGACGGGTTTAGGATAGGAATATAATAATGTTTTGTTACGTTGATTTGAACTTGAGCAATAAGTTGATTTGTTTACTTTTGGTAATGTAGGAAATACTGTGCACTTAGGTAAACTAAACAATAACACGTTTTGCGACACTCAAAAGACTTATAATGAAAGAAAGTTATGTTAACACCCGAGTTTGCATAATTTGTTTTACCTACGCGTGTAAAGGGCCAAGGCCAACGCATCGTCTCGCTTCATAAATTCTTTTATCGTAAATTCAGTCCTCTTCGACCAGATTACTAGTTTATGCAAAAAGCAGCTTTCTTACACATTTGCTTGTAATTGTTCTTTTTTACTATAAAGTCGTCTGACCGGCTGACGGTCCACTTGATGTTAGGTGGTTACCGCAGCCACAAGCAACAGCACAGGTGCTAAAAATGCGCTGCTTTGCACTACGCCACTACGCAAGTGCTTATCGAGAATCTGAGGATCAAGGTAATTGTTGCACTGGTTCAAGATTACGGATGGACTTTGATACTCTATCTCATTTTGAAGAAGCGTATCAATGTCACAGAAGCTAAAAAACACTTGCTTTTAATTTTTTGAGAATTAGAATCGCCTGAATGACACACATAGCTCAAAACCTAATCGCCTATCCTAAAAGTTATAAGCTAATTTAGGACAATAGTGATTGATGTTAGCATAAATTTCAAAATATTTTTCATTTGATTAATTTTCCCAAGGTCGGTCTTGACATTCATATTCAATTTCAATTTCGATAGGTCTTCAAATTTAATATTTCATTAATGTTGAGTAATAACTGCGTTTTCAATCAAGCGTGGGATAATTTGAAGAAATTTCCAAGTTTGACCCAATAAAGGGACAATATTAATTTTCATTTAGAGTCGTGTTTGTTATCCATTAATTTCAAAGCTGTCTTGGAAAATTTATTGCTGTGATCATAAATAAGTGACGATCCTAAGCCGAAGTTAAATTTTCCGGAAAATTTTACTTATTTATATCATGAATCAATTAACAAGAATCAGCAAAGAAATTATAAAATTTCTTTTTACAAGTCATATACATATATGTTAACAATGAGATGATGTAGGTACTTATCTTACTAAAATTATAATTGCGAAAGTTCTTGAGGATATAATAGGATGAGGATAATAATTTGGTACACAGATAGTTTATTACCTGAATAACATATAGGATACTTTTTATCCTGGAAAAATGTCAGGTTCCCGAGGGATCGTATAAATATATAAAAAAATTGGGTGCCACTGTCGCCCTCATAAATTACTCATAAATTTTTTTCTTCTTCAACGAGGACGAAGTCACGGGCCAATCAAGTGCCAATAAAATATTTTTCCATTCATATTATGTACCGAGTCTCGTGTTCTATAAAAAGTTTGATTAGGTATAAATTGTATGGCACATCAATACTATAAAGGCATGTAGAACGTGAATCACATCGGTGTGGGAGGTACGGGTATGCGGCGATATTAGATACGTGTCCCGGGACCTGAGACGGCTTCTGAACGAACTGCTTACTCCATATTACATTAAATTCCTTACCCAAAATATTAAAAAAAAATACAATATTTTATTCTTTTGATTCAAATGTATAAAATACTAGCTGGTGCCCGCGACTTCGTCCGCGTTGAACGATGAAAGATACTCTATGTCCTTTCTGGTGTCCCAGACAACGTGTTTGCAAAATTTCATCGTGATCGGTTCATTAGATTTTGCGTGAAAGAGTTACAAACATCCATACATCCAAACATACTTTCGCATTTATAATATTAGTACGGATATAAAAAAGTTGATAATTTATTATACACTAGCTACGAAAACCCATTTTATTAATGAACAGGCGAAACAACCCTTTAATAAAATAAGATATTTTGTTACCCTTTTACGTAAAAACGACTCTACTGATTTGGATGAAATTTGGCAAACACATAGTTTATTAATTGGTTTAACGTATACGATTCTTTTTATCCTGAAAAAATGTTAGATTCCCGCCTGAGCTCGGCGGCGATGGTGGCGCCACTGTTGTCACAATAGATGTCAGATATTTTCTCAGGTATTATATTTTTTTAATTTTTCAACACGAACGAAGTCGCAGAGTCACCTGCTAGTATCTAAAATGATCCACGTAAATGTGAGGTTTAAATGGAACAAAGCGTGTAGGAAAAGCAAAAAAAAAATGTTATGTATAAAAAAATATTTACAGTCATTCTTCTGGGCAAGAAATATAAAATAAACAGGAGGAAAAATAACCGAAGAATTCATATGCATGTATACTCCGGTAGTAATGTGAAGTATTTGGAAGGGCCAAAGTCCACAGGGAATGCCGACAAATAGGGCGGAGACATTCGCGTGAGTGTTTGGGAGTTACTCAAAAGAGTGAGGCCTTTATGTCTAAATATTTTTAATAATATATTAGAAAGTCGTTTTGTTTAAGGTACTGTGTTAATTCGTTAAGAATTAAGAAAAAAAAAAATTTTTACTTAAGAAATATTAACTTATTAAGTATGTAGGTACTTATGTACAATTTGCAAAATTTTTTTTTCATTTCATTCACTTTCAAAAAATATTTGTTTAATAATCCTCTTCTCAAATATATTATGTTACAATAAGTAACACATTATCTCACATTATGTTGTCATTATGTTAATTAGTGTAAAATATAAATAAAAAATACCTATTTTTTTTTCCTAAGACTGAATTCGATTTTGCATCATAGATAGACAAAAATATATAATATGTTACAATATGTCATGCTCATTGTCATAAAATGAGTAGACAATTTTATTTTAGACTTTGAACTTAATCTGTACTTCTATATATTTAACCAATTTTTGGCTAACCAAATTTTGATTTTGTTTTTTGTAAACTAGGTATGTTTTAAAATAACCTTGAGTTAATCTATCTATATATGTTGAATTGCTATGTATATACATACATATAGCGATTCAAACCAGATCAATTCGAGTATTCGTTGAAGTCCGAGAAAGATTCTTAAAAGAGAAAAATTTAAAAATTGGCCGAAAACACTTAAAAACAGCATTTTCTTTTTTCCCAATCAAAAGATTTTATATGTATAAATTTTAATCAAATCCCTAGCACAGATTTTATTAATCACGTAAAATTTAATATTTATCCAGTAGCTTAAAACTAAATAAAGATGAGATTCCAAAATAAATGATTATTGTTCCAATTGTTATTTTTATCAAATTTCAGATGTGCCTCATGAGTTTTCTTTGTTTAAATAGTTTCTTACTTGTCCCAACACTAGCTGAATACATATAAGGCACAGGGGTTGAGAATTGTTTCGAATATTAAGGGCTCTGTTAGTTATTTTCGCTGTGTTGAAAAGGTTTCTTATCAGCTAATCTCTCTTTGAAATAAAATTATTAGGTGGAGCACTCTCTGTTTTAACACTTCTGCTTAATTTTAGCTTGTTAGGGGATATGGTTGTTTGATTATTACTGTTCCCTAAAGATGGCGTAATTTTTTTTTTATAAAAAGTCATTTCCAGTGCCCATTTACCTACATATATCTTACCAATGTCTTAGCCTTAATATAGCCTTAGCACATGCAGTAACTGTGCTATTGCTTGTGTCATAAGTGACGGTAACCACTTACTATTAAGTAGACCGTCAGTCTGTCTGACGACCTTATAATAAAAAAAAGAATCTAAATATATATTTTAAAATCTATACTAACATTATAAAGAGGGAAGTTTTGTATGTTTATAATGAATAAACTCAAAAACTATTGGATCGATTTTAAAAATTCTTTCGCCCATAGAAAGCTACGTTATCAGCGAGTAACATAGGCTATATTTTATAAAGTTACGCGGGCGAAGTCGCGTGCAACAGCTAGTATTATATATTTGTTTTATCCTTTCAGCCTCTTAACGGTATACTCAAGAAATCAGAGAACATTTCTCATACTATGTAAGTCTTTGTAAGAGAGATAGAGTAAACAGATTAATTAAATATAATAACTTTACTCCCAAAAGTATACCCTTTAACTTAACATAAACTTGAATGGATTACCCCTTAAATTCCCCGAAAACCTCGCAGTTATATACATTCAATTATCTTTTAATCGAATTCGGTATTAATTACCAGACCGGCCTAAGGCGAGGTTTTGTAAGGAAAACGTTTTGTTACGAAGATGTTTAAGGTAAGGGCACATTAACAGCGGTTTTGAGTCTTTTTTTGGTTTAGTAGTTTCATGGTGATCAGTTCAGTAGTTTTTGCGTGAAAGAGTTACAAACATCCATACATACATACATCCAAACATACTTTCGCATTTATAATATTACTAGCATATATGTATATTCTTATTAATGCAAAAAATAAAAATTAAAAGTTTAATACTAAAACAAGTTCATCATTAAATAAAAAAAATACTAGAAAAGTTTCAGTTTGTTTCAGGAAAATTTAATATAATAATAAACAAGCAGAATCACCGTCGAAAAAAATACTCTCCCAGCGGGCTGCCGTCATATTGGCCTAATAAATATTTCCTACATATTCATATTGCAAAACACAAATAGTATGAGTAACGACAACATTTATAGCGGCACACGTCACTAAACACAATTTAGGGGAAACGGGGCAATATGGGACACAGCGTTCACTCGAGCCGAGCGATAAATCAATAAATGCGATATTAAATAAAAATTCTCTCTCATATTATATGGGGGCGTTCGCATTGTATAGAAACATAACCGCTTTATTATGAACCGCCTTCCTCTCCTATTATATTAATAGAATAGACCATTAAGGGGAAGCTCTATGTAAGAAACAGATCACCATAAAATGGTTCTGTCACCCGTCAAAGACTAATGCTTTTTTAATATGAGAACTTATTGGGTTTATTAGCGGACGATTGTGAATGGTTTTGTCGTTAATTTATTGTGGAGATATATATCATCGTTTGATACGGAGTTTAAATTTTTAAAATGTGCATTCCTTCATTATAATTTGTAGCGTTTTGATACAAGTTGCACAATATAACGATAAAAATTCAAACATGAAAGTGATAATTTTTCTTCAAAAAACCATATGACCATAACATTATTATTATTGTTTGAGTAAAACCAGATCCTAGATTTATGAATCGAATTGGCCACAAAAATTCTGATTTCTATCAATTCGGATGAATCTTCACACACAGATAGACGATGTCTTGGATTACCACATTTGTGTCGATTGAAAACAAAAAAAAATGTAAAAAATTATATATCCTAATTTGGTTTCAACTCGGCGAACAGAAATTATTATTACTAAATTGAATAATAGTAAAAATTACGCAAGGGAGCCGCGGCTATTAGATACTGCGGTAATTAGACAGGTCTTAATGATTATCTGCGTATTATTTCAATAATTTGACTATTATTAAATCAAATAATTATACTTAAGCATCACTATACCTAACCAGCATGTGGTACTGTCCATAAAAAAGTTTAGTTATGTGATCTATTTATTCTAGCTGAAAAGAAAAACCTGTTTGTTAGAACTGAAAAACAACATCTCCAAAAAAAAAAAAAACAGCCCGAAAAACCGAAAAAATACTCTGAAAATTTCAATATGCAAACATCTCGAAGTTGGTTTTGACGTATCGCGAGAGGTACACTCGCGTTGTGCAAACCATTTCTTGATCAAACAAATTGAAAATGGCGCCTCGCTCGGAGTTAAGGAATAGACCAATATACGTAATCTCGATCAGAGGGGAGGTGAGAAAATTTGGCTCTATCTACAATCCACTGCTATTACGACAAAAGGTCGGGTGAAGAACACCATTGTTTGTAATGTGAGACTATTTGTCGTGTGTGTCATTTTGCCCTATCCTCATCTTTACGATCAATTCTGCGATGAACAATCTATCTGTTCACTTGTACGACTGCTTTTTTTATCAATGTCAAATTTCTCTTAACACTTTTTTTATATTTTCACTTAAAAATTACATTTTTTTTTTAGAAATATATTAGCTACCTAATTAGTTGTTAGTAGTTGACAGTTGAGTAGTTTCGTTACATTAAAATATTTAATAAGCGTTTTCCATTATACTCGCGTTCATATAATATTAATAAATGCTAAAATATGTATGTTTTTTTTTTTCTTTTATTTTTTTAATTATTATTGTCCTTTTAATTAAACATGGACCATTGTTAGGAAGGACATCGAGTTTGTATTTTTTTTTTTTTCTTTTTTTTTTTCAGATCCTACCCATTTTGTAATCTGTAATGTTAACCTTCTTGTTTACCGCAATATAATATATCCTAACCATTCATTTAATACGCTGGACAGACAGACAGAGTTACTTTCACATTAAAATTTATAATATTAGTATTATATATTTGCAGAGTTATTGTTTAAATAAATTTTAAAAGGAATGTAACACACACACGCACGCACGCGCACACACACACACACGCACGCACGCACGCACGCACGCACGCACGCACGCACGCACGCACGCACGCACGCACGCACGCACGCACGCACGCACGCACGCACACACACACACACACACACGCACGCACGCGCGCACACACACAAACACACACACACACGCGCGCACGCACGCACGCACGCACGCACACGCACACACGCGCGCGCGCGCGCGCATATCTGTATATATTATATGTATATTTATTGTTATCATTTTTTACTTATAAATTTTAATATATCTGAACCTTGTAATAGGCTATATATATATATTTTTTAAATGTATTTGTGAAATTTTACATGCAGTAAGGTTAGCTATTAATAAAAAAAATAAATAAATAAAATAGCTTCTACAGATCGACAGCAATGTTCTTAAGTAGTCAGTGTAAGATCTTGGTGATGCCAAATGGTTATTCCATTCATATCGTATGCAAATGGTGTCACCGAAATGTGATTGAACCTACTAATTGGGGCGAGTAGGGAAAATTAGTTAACAATTTAATATTCGGGCGAACGGGACATACTTTTTCGGGCCAGTTGGGAAAAAAATAATTCGGGCGAATAATACCTAAATCATATTCTCCGAACTTGGCATCCGTGTGCCACATGTCTCGAAGTCACTGATGTATAAATGCCATTAAAATGGACTGATGATCTATGGAACCTATTCCGCTCGACTGCTTTTTTGTTCATCGAACTTTGAATGGATGAATCTTTATTGCCCATAAATATTGTTAAAAATTAAAATGACAACAATAAAATTTGAACTTGCTAAAATTTACAATTGATAAAAAACACAAATAAATAATAATTTTATTAATAAGAAATCTTTGAGTAACAATGTATGAGTGTTACGAAGGTGTATTAGCATAGGTATACCTGTTTGTACCTACTATTACCTATTCTGTGCTATTGGTCATCATAATAAGCTAAAATTTTGAATTCAATATAATTTTGTAGAGAGACTTCAATTTATAGGCTGTTATTATTATCAGTATTAGTACATAAAAATAAAGTTTTTCCTTATTCTCTGTATGTCTGTATCTGTGCGCTAATCTCGGAAAGTTGTGGACAGATTTTGTTTCTGATTATATCGATGGAAAGAGGAATTCCCGAGGATGGTTTATGTGTATAATTAATGAATATCTTATTTGTATTCGCTGAGTTATCACGGTTTTTGTCAAAGAAAGCGGGGCGCCTCACGCGCACGTCTCGTGGCCGGGTTCAGCTAGTTGAAATTTTAAGGTCGTGAGAGGAGAGAGATACACTCTCTTTTTATTAGCGAAAATCGTATCAGATTCTGTTGGCTGGTTTAGAAGGAGTTGATGGAGAAACAGTCAGAAGTGGACAGCATCATTATTAACTAGCGAGCCGCCCCCGGCTTTGTATGGACAAATTTTCCCAGAATTATTTATTTTCTCTAGAAGAACCTTCCTCGAATATTTTAAAAAAAATTAGCAGAATTGGTCCGAACGTTTACGAATTTTGCCCTTAAATAAATAAATAATAAATATCTTCACAGTTTCCACACAACACCATCTAGTTCCACAGTAAGCAACTAATGCTTGTATTATGGATACCAGACAGTTGATATAATACATAGATTACATTTTTTTTTGTAAATACATACATATTATAAATAAAAAACATCCACGACTCAGGTACAAAGGTAAAATGTTAACACATAATTTGCCCCTAGCGGGATTCGAACCCGCGACCGTTTGGTTAACAGCTAGGGTTACTAGTCACTAGACCAAACGTGTCGTCAATAGCAACATATTTGGCGTTTTATTTTTATTTATATATGTAACTAGGTTTTTCCCGCGACATCGCCCTCATCACACTACCAAACTTCACAGGATTACCCGCTTGACTAATCTGAAGATTTTCTGAAAATTTCATCAAAATCGTTTCATCGGTTTTTGAATCCAAACATATATTACACACATGGCCTTTTATATATATATATAGATAGATAGATAGAAGAAGATATATATTCGCTATTTATTTAAAAGAATTATATATTTATTAATTCAAACTTTTTTTTTATATTTTACACCGATCGATTGGATAAATATATTTAATTAAAAACTCGTAAAAAATATTTAGAGACCCCCACTAGGATACCCATTTATTTAAATTAATTGGCAATAACCTTAATTGGCAGGCAAACAGATTTGTTTCATGCAAATCTGTTTCGGTTTTATTAGCATAGTGGTTATGATGTCGTTTGGCTTTAGATTAGTGAAGGGAAAATAAAATGTCGATAGTCATAGAACCACAAATCACAGGTGCGATTTTTTTATTAGAAGATTCGAACCCCTTATTCGGATTCTAAACGCGTATGGCTTTGAATTGTAACTGTTGGTTGTAAAATGCGGTTTATTTAAATTTAAACAGCTTAAATGTGGTTTATGCCATTTATTTATTATTAGGAGCTTCATGAGCTCCTACCTTATCTTGTCAAAACACCTTTTTCGAAAAAAAAAAATGCTTTGAAAATTCTTTTATAATGCGCACTGTTAACGACGATTTATTGACGACACGTTTGGTGTAGTGGCTAATAACCCTAGCTGTTAACAAGACGGTCGCGGGTTCGAATCCCGCTAGGGGCAAATAATGTTTATGTGTTAACATTTTACCTTTGTACCTGAGTCATGGATGTTTTGTATTTATAACATGTATGTTTTTACAAAAAAAAAGTAATCTATTTAGTATATCAACCGTCTGGTCATAATACAAGCATTAGTTGCTTAGTGTGGAACTAGATGGTGCTGTGTGGAATGTGTGAAGATATTTATTTATTTATAAACAAGTTCATTTGTTACATTCCTGGTTGTGCCACACAATAAACCTTTGTATACTGGAAAAACGCACACAACGAACCACCAAATTGAATTCAATATGACGATTTAAATTTGAATGCGAATGACCGCCGTGTAATTTTGAGCAGTACTCGAACAACGCATATTTATCTGGAAAGGTTTACCGTTGACGGGTTTTAATTAAGGTTTTTTGATAAATATTTTTTTCGCATGTGAATACATGATTTCTTTGTGCTTGCTTTGCGATACCTATTCTGTAGTTGGAAGTGTTCATTTAATTATAATATACATATAAGTAGTGGCACGACACATTGCGTTTCGAAGTAGTTACTGCCGTACAACCTGTCACGTATTTATTATAAGTTTTTATTATGTACAAGTGAACAACTTAAATATTAGGGTTGCCATACTTATAGTCTTGTCGGCAAAACCGGGGCAAACACGAATATATATGTAGATGAACGTTCGACAGAAAGGCCTGTTGGCTTACCCGCGCACTGTATATATACTAAACAAAACCCAGAGTGATTTTGCCGATCGGCTGCCTTATTATCTAAGAGCAGACGACAGCAGACGACTTGCGATCGCGTGTGCTGCCATACAGAAATGATGCACTTTAATTTTAGTTATTGTCCGTAAGAGGCCTTATCGCAAACCACACCTTTGTTATTTATGAGTTATGTGATACAAAAAACACGATTTAGTGTGATATTGCACAAATTGATACAAAGTTTTCGCCTGTCGCAAGTTGGTCGCAAGTCGTCTGCTGTTAGATAATAAGGCAGCGGGTAAGCCGAATGAAAGTCGAACAGATGTAGAAGGTACTTCAGGTCGGCTTTGTTGTTCAACAAAAATTGCCGAATGAAATGTGCTGGCCCGACAATATGTATAGCTACCCTTACTTAGATAATATGAAGGATTGTAACACGTGTGTGGTGACTGACATTGACACAACAGGGCAAGTCACAGACTATAATATAGGTATGACAAACCCCCTTATAGAAGACCACCGTTAAATAACAGTACGATGGTAAGCTGTTATGCCAGATTTTCCCCATTTCCCCATCCTAATACCTTATCCTCAATCCCACAACTATAGTCGGCACCGCATTTGCAGCAACTGTGTTAGCGGTGGCCACTTACCATCAAGTGACTCAAGTGTCTGTCGTCCTTAACATAAAAAAAAAGTGTTTATGTCATCTCCGATGCACGACTGGAGTTTACTCCTTACGAACGATTATAAAATACTTAATAAAAATTATAAAAACAGTCATCATGACGAATTAATATCAGCGCCATCTCTGTTCCAATTATGATACATAATTTACCGGTGCCATCTAGTTTTCGCAAGCATGTATTATTACGTAACATATTCTAGTTTCAAAGATATTTTGTAGATGGCGCTATATTTTGTAAACTAACTCATAACGTGTGACAATTTTGATTATACTCCCATATTTCATACCCCGGGCTTATATATAAAATTCGATTCTTATGAGTAAGGAATAAACTCCAAAAATATATATTTAAAATGTATGTAACATATATTTGCTTTACATAATTAAATTAATTTTTTATTTAAAAAAAAATAGTAATTTTAAAAATGCCAACATTTTTAACACCATACTTTATGGTTGGCTGTGGTTTGTATAGTTGAAGATTATCCACATATTTTTTTTAACAATTGACAGTTTAGCTGTAGAATTTATCTCTATATATATAAAAATTTCGTGTCACGTTGTTTGTCACGTCACTCCTAAACTACTGAACGGATTTTAATAAAATTTTGAACACACTGTGTTCACTTTGATCCAACTTAAGAGATAGGATATATTTTATAAAGTTACGCGGACGAAGTCGCGTGCAACACCTAGTATAATATTATAAAGTTAAGATAACTTATATAAAATTATAAATGGCATTAAAGAAAATCTTCTATTAAATTAAATTTCTAACGAAAAATTGTTATTTAAAAATAAATTTATATCGACACAAGAGGATTGTCTCAGCAAATCTTTTAACTAATATCCGTTTTACCGATCCAATAGTTTATTTGTTTCGTCTATATTTAAAATTTCCTGTCAATTTTATTATCATAGATTGATTTTAGCGAAGATAAACGTACAATATTAAAAGAAACTTATCTTTAGACCTCTTTATCTTGCTATCTTTTACTGGTTATTCAACTAAATTAGGCATGATCAATCGGACCGCATTCTATTTCGCTAACTTACGTCACCTAACTAATATATATTGTGTTATTATCGGACTAAGGCTCGAGTTCACCATACCAGTAGTCCGATGATTTAGTACATCGGACTACTGAGCCTTTTAGGCTCGAGTTCACCAACAGACGGTTAGTTTTTAACAGCTGTTTAAAATTTAAACAGCCGTTTAATAATATTTTGAAAAACAAAATATTATTAAACGACTGTTTAAATATTAAACAACTGTTTAAAAATAACCGGCTGTTGGTGAACTCGAGCCTTAGTACCTTTTGAAACTAAATCACTAAACGGACAATTGAGAGACGTTCGAAATTAAATTTTGTCAAACCATTGTCGACTTTAAGGTGACGAACCTTTTCTTACCTCGACTGTACAACTTCTTTCGTTTAAAAAAAAAAACTCTTTACAACATTAAACTAGAAGGTAAATCATTTTACACTAACCTGTATGACTCCATTCTTAAAAATACTCAAATAAATTAGGATCTAATTAACTTAATGATTAATCTGATATTTAGGGCGTTTAACCTGCAGTTTAGCGATGGTGATCAACAAAATATTATTAAACGGCTGTTTAAATTTTAAACAGCTGTTAAAAACTAACCGTCTGTTGGTGAACTCGAGCCTAAAAGGCTCAGTAGTCCGATGTACTAAATCATCGGACTACTGAGACGAAAAAGTCTCATCAGTCCGATCATCGGACTGAGTAATCGGACTACTTATACTAGGCTTTTCAAATAATGTCTCATTTCAGCCTTTTAGCTACTAGCACTTAGTTATTTTTCAATTATAGAAATCTTCTTTGTCACCACTTACCATTACCCCATATCCTTAAACCTTCTATGGTCGACAACGCACTTGAGGCACCTATTGCGTTGCTTGTGTTACAGGCGACGGTAGCCACCCACCATCAAGTGGACCGTCAGCCTGTCTGTCCATAAAAAAAAACCCCTTTAGCCAAAATTCAGTTTCCTAATTTTAATGAGCAATGGCGATAGACAAGCTTACAATCCACTTTAATAGTAATTTATTATATATATTTTTTTTTGTAAAATTAATATAATTTGGAAGTTCTACGTCGTTCATATAAACTTTATAATAATGTATAATAACCTTATAATAAATTATTTATTACCTTTCAATAACAATTACAATAGTTTTCTAAATAATAAATTGAAAACTAATTTATTTAATAAATAAATAAGAAAAATTAATTATTTGAATTTCCTACATTCAACGTAAATTACTTTCATATGGTAATAATTAAAAAAAAAAAAAAATTTTGAAAAGAATTATCACACGTCATGTCATGTAATATGGTTTTCATTAATAAATATCTTATAGATAGTGGCCATTAAAAATAAGTTGGATTTAATCATGCCATAATAAGTAAACGCTATAAAAGTAACATTGAAAACTAATATACGATCTAGTAAAACAAATAGTCGGATGTCGGATAACTAAATGGGTCATTCAACCGAAACCTTCCTACGCTCTTAGAAAGTCGTATAAAATGGTAATAGCTCATAAACCACTGCACAGGAGAAACACGTCTTAACTGACGTTTAAGATATTCGTACATTTAAAAAATCCACTTATGTCTTTTCTCCACTGAACTGTATCACGCTACAGTATTCAATATGTTGATGTTGTTAAAAGAAAAACGTAGTATACGCCTCAGAAGAAGATATGCCGTTTCGATCCGACAGTTGTGTAGAAATTAATTACAATAATAAATGTTTTAATGATGTTTGATTATACAAGCGTTTGAATTATTAATGTTTTTGGAAAAAATATTTAATGGATGTATTACGACTCATGTTTCTGGAGAACTAAATTAATTGGTTCTTTCGTACGAGTATACGAGATATGTCATTTTTCTTGTATTTAACACTTGATTTTTTTTTATTTGCTTTTTTTAAAATGATATCGGTTATATTATGTATTAAATTTAAAAATATATATTATAGATTATACTTATACAAATAGGCCTAAAGAATCATAAAAATTGTATTTTCACATTTATCTATTAATTTAAAAATTAATTAACTAAATAAATGATAAATATAAATTATATACAAAACTTAAAAACTAACTGTATTAAATATAATCAGTTTGATAGTTGCTTTTTTTTTACTTTTATTGCAACTTCCATTTATATATATATATATATATATATGAGATTGCTGTATATGTAAAATCTAACCCCAACCTATTTAAGCGAGTCTCTGATAATAGTCAAAGAGTCCAAAGAAATCCTAACAGATTATGCATTCGAAAAGCAAAAACACAGCTCTGATGCATAAAAGTGTTTTTTGTCAAGCGCCAATTATATATACAATAAAATTCCGAACACCATTAAACAACTCAATAATAATTTATTCAAGAAGAAAATGAATCAATTACTCGTTGACAAATGTTATTTTAGTATAAAAGATTATGTATGCGTAAAATATTATTTATTGTAATAATTAGTAATATTAATTAGCTTTATTGTTTTTTATGTAGTATACATAAAATATTTGCACACCCTCTAAAGGTAGAATGTAGCGAGATTTATATATTGTAAAACCATTGTAACCTATATTAAGCAAATAAATGGTTATTATTATTAATAAACTTGTAAACAGGCTACAAAAACGGGTAAATCTTGCTTGGAACTTGCAAGCCCAGCAATAGGCAATTTAACGCGCACGTTAGGTTCTTGCATACGTCCTTAGGTTTCTAACTTTTTTACAAACCCCTACGCAGCGACTTTTTTTTTTATGCTGTCAAGGTAGCGTTCTCACTTAATGTAAGGTGCAGATGCGGCCGAAGGTGGACCACACTTACCTAGTAAGTGCCCGTTTACCCTTGATTTGAAGACCCCGAGGTTGTAATTTTGAGGGAACACAGACGCAGGCAGTGAGTTCCACTCCCTAGCGGTTCGGACAAGAAAGGTGGAACTGTAACGCTTCGAGCGTGTCCGACTGTGATAAAAGCCTTCCGATCCTTATAAACAATGGATTCCATATCCCATAATAAAGGACGCAAATAATTTTTGTTTTAAATAGCTCCAGCAAGACTCAGTGAAGTCCAAAACTTCACATACGTCGTAGGTCTTTGCCTAGCATGGGACAAAATATTTATTACCTATACTAATATTATAAAGAGAGAAGATTTGTATTTTTGTTTGTAATGAATAAATTCAAAAACTATTGGACCGATTTTAAAAATTCTTTCACCTATAGAAAGCTACATTATCAGCAAGTAACATAGGCTATATTTTATAAAGTTACGCGGACGAGGTAGCGTACAACAGCCTAGTATTTTAAAAAGTAATACCTACATTTAAAACACGTATTATTAACAAGAACATAACTTTTTATATTACCTATGCGGGATATCTTTTATTGGTTTAACATTAGTTCTTACGAAAAAATTGTTTGCGACACTAAAAAGGCTATCGAACTCTGTCGATTGATTCTGGGTTGTGACAAATTGTAGAGATGGTCAATTCTGGCCAATCAAATGCCACCCAATCACGCCGCTTGACAGCACAAACCACCGATTCTCAAACTTAGACATTTTTAATATAAATACTTTATTAATATATTAAATTATTTATTACTATCTGGTGCCCGCGACTTCGTCCGCGTAATTTTTATAAAATATAGCCTATGTTACTCGCTGATAATGTAGATTTCTATATGTGAAATAGTTTTTAAATCGGTTCAGTAGTTTTTGAATTTTTTCATTACAAAGAAAAATAACATTTTTTTCTTTTTGTTTATATGTATCTTATGCGCTATATTTTTAATTTAAAAAGCTATTTTTTTAATAATATATTTTTAGGTTATACACAATTTGGACATAGTTGTAAGGGGGTGTGTAAGTCCCTTACATAAAAGTTTGTCTAATTGTCTACATCGACTTGTTAACTCGTTTCTAACGGCAAGTGCACTAGGGATGCAAATTAAACCAATTTCTTCTTGGATATAATTTTACTAATGACACTTAATTAACATGACTTGTAGTAATTAAACTTTAAATTGAGGGATCCCGAGTATCAAGGTTTAACTTGTCTAGGAAGACTACTAACTATCGTAAGATATTATCAACTTGACTGTAAGGTGAACACTAAATATTTTGTACATACATTTCCTTATATAATATGTTTTGGTCTCTTATTGTCACGTTTCCACGTTCCAACCATGAATTTTATAATAACAATTTATCTAGTATTAATTTATTTGTTATCACGTAGCAAAAGTACATAGGTGCTTTTATTTAAATATAATTTCATTATCAACCTTTTAAACATTTTATATTGTTTCCTTGTGGGATGGTTCCATTTGCTTAGTAAGCTTAACATACATTTCATCCTGGCTTTTCTTTGTTAATATAATGTACGAAAGATCGTACAATACTTATTATAGATATACATACATAACTTAATTTAAATTTTTATTATATCAGAGTTGTTTTGAGTAAATACTTGAGGCACGATGAAAATGTTAATGACTCTTTTTTACTGTTTACGAAATCTGAAATTGAAGACCTGGCTGTAGGGCGCGCATGTAATCTCTTAATCCTTTTCATTTATAATTTTTTTTAAAAATATTATTCTAAAAACTCTGCTTTTATATTTTTACGCGATTTTAAGCGCGGGTAAAATTTTATACAGTATCATTATCCCATTAATAGGACGTTCACTGCTAGTCATAGACCTCGCCCTTAATTAGAATTTTTATTTTTATAAACATTAAATAATGTTTCTTCTTCTCTTTTATTGTCTTGGCTCCATTAGATCTTCTCTGATTATTTTGCCGGTGTCATTTGTAAAAATAGATATTTAAAATAGCCTTTTCATTCAAATTAAAATCAAAAGTAACAGATCCCGAGACTAGTCAGTTAAGTCAAGTCCAGAGCAGTCAGGTCAAGTCCTAAAGAAAGTTTGAGAACCGTTTTTAGTTTCAATTGACACTACAACGACGTATCGTTGAAATGGCCATCGACGAGTGACAATTGTCAACTCGACAGTTCCACATGATATCGATTAAAGTGGCACTTGACTTGTTTTTTGATCGACAACATATTCTTTTGTATGACGAATTTTTTACAGTTACGTTTTTATCAACAATGCTCTGTGCATTGTTATTCGTGCGTACTCTTTGTCCTGTTTCTTATCTCATATTAAAATATTTTTTGTTATTAAACTATTTTATGCTCTTAAAATATGAACGGCACAGCAGACAATTCGTGTAATCCATCGAAGTAATATATCTTTGCAACTGAACTTTAATCTGTAGATAGTTATAAAGTCGTTTGTCCTGACTGACTATCAATTCAGAGTCAAAACTGCTCAAGTGTATAAAGCTGAAATTTGAAACAGCTTTGGATTTGCTTGGCAATCTTAATAAAATGGGACAATTAATTGACCTGTTCCATTGCACACTGAATGTATTCAATAGGGTAGATATTTTTATGATATCCTATAGTAGGTAATTTTGGTTTATTTATTTACTTAGATAATTTTGGTATTTTCTTGTGTGTGGTGCATGTTTTTATAATTTATGTAAGTATTTTATGTAATGTAAATAATTTAAGTAATGTAAGGGGGAACTGATACTAATAACTAAAATAATAATTAATAAGCGTTCGATAAGAAAGGATTTTTTTAAATTTTAACTCCGTGCGAAGTCGGGGGCGGGTCGCTATGACACTTGTCTTAGTCATCTTATATCAGTATTACACTTAGCTGAGTCATTAAGGCTCTGTAGGTATATGGATACGTCTCAGCATAAAAACGGTTATATATATGTAAGTGTACTTAAACGAACCGCTAGGAGCTTTTTTTTATTAATAATAAATTTCTTCTTAGCCGTGCAGTAAAGACGAGCCTGACTACCCAGAAAACCAGCTAACCCAGAAAATACATATTCACTAGAACTTTTTAAAAAGATTATATGAGCTCAAAAGACGTCCCAATCCTTGATATGAATGAGTTTTTAAAACGTTCAGTCCGAAAAACAGGAATTTTGACAAGATGAAGATAAATTAATGTGGTTAGGTACTCCCACATTACATAATAAATAAACCTTTTAGGTAAAAACAAATGATATTATTGCGACAACCATAGCATAATTTTTTTTTTAATTTTATTTTTTATAATTTTATTTTTTTTTTCTAAATTTTTAACAGAGACAACATGTAACATATTAAGGCTCGAGTTAACCAACAGACGGTTATTTTTAAACAGCCGTTAAAAATTAAAAGAGCCGTTTAGTAATATTTTGTTGATCACCATGGCTAAACTGCGGGTTAAACGCCCTAAACATCAGATTAATCTTTAAGTTAATCAAATGTTTAGGGCGTTTAGCGCATTTTAGCCATTTTGAACAACAAAATATTATTAAACGGCTGTTTAAATTTTAAACAGCTGTTTAAAAATAACCGTCTGTTGGTGAACTCGAGCCTAAGTATTATAGCTGTAGATACAAGTAATTGGTACGCAAATGTAAACGTGTTTTTATAACTAATGTATGTGACTTGGTAAATTTTTATGTGCTGTTGGTATCTCGATTAAATATAATAAAATAAAACTTATTTCCAAATTGCCTGTCAACCGGAAGGCAGCTTAAGTTTTTAGGTGAGCACTTGCTTGTCTTGAAACTTCAAAACGCCTATGAAACATGTCAGAGACTATAATTTATCTTCGAAATACGGAAGACCCTTTCAAGTGCGCAGTCGTCCATCATCTAATAAATCCCGCTTTATGTTTATAAACAATCCTAATACAGTGGTGTGTTTGTTTGAAATATTACTAATTAGAATGAACAATTCCATATTATAATTGACTCGTTTCAAGTATTTTCCCCAAGTAAGTACGAGCCCATACTAATACGAGCCGTTTCATACAAAATGTATGAGAAAATTAATTTTCTTCAAATATATTTTTTTTCGTGAATATTTTTACGAAGTTTTAATAGTTATTCTGCAATTCGCGATGGTGACAAATTCAATAAAATAAAGATCATAAAAATCGGTTCAGCCGTTCTCGAGTTATAAATGGTGTAACTAACGTGACTTTCTTTTATATATAAAGAACTAGCTGGTGCCCGCGACTTCGTCCGCGTTGAACGATGAAAGGTACCCTATGTCCTTTCTGGTGACACACACAACGTGTATGCAAAATTTCATGGTGATCCGTTCAATAGTTTTTGCGTGAAAGAGTCACAAACATCCATACATCCAAACATACTTTCGCATTTATAATATTAGTACGGATTAATTTTTTATTTTCATCGCGGACGTAGTCGCAGGCACCAGCTAGTATGTATAAACTAACATTTTTCCAGGATAAAAAGTATCATACAGTTTAATCCAGGTAATTATCAATACATCAGTGAAAACCGTATTCAAATCGGTTAAGCTGTTTCTGAGATTAGCGTACACAAACTTACAAATGATTACTAAATTATGATTATAAATAATCATGATAAGACTAAAAAAAATTAAAATAAAAAAATTAAATAAAGTATCCAGGATACAAGCTGCTTTTATATACTTCTCAGGATTACTATAATTTGTATATATATATTATCTATACATTGAATATTTTTTTAATATAATAAATATTAGAAGTAATTACGCTAATTAAAAAATTTCTTTAAACATTTTTTTTAAACAATAATTATTTTGGTTTTATGTAATTCCATTACATATTTTTGGTTTTTGGTTGACATGAACAGCGACCATTTTGTTTTTAAATAAACCACAGGAAACGACGAGTGATATTTTTTCTAGTGGTTTATTCTCATTCATTAGACTTCAGTGAAAGGAAGGCTCCCCTTTAGCTTAGCTTTATGAAGATTAAACTAATGAATATTAATGATTTTTGTACGTTGCCATCACTGCATACCACAGTCACAAACTGGGCATCCCATCTGGCGTCAGAAACCATCCTCTTAAGAAGACCAGTATGAAATAACAGCACATACGATGTTGCTTTTCGGTGAGTGAGTAAAGATGTCAGAGCCCTATCCCTATCCCGTACTTATCCCTTATCCTCAATCCCACTATGGCCGGCAGAGCAATTTTATAGCGTCTGTGACGTTGCTTGTGTTATAGGCCACTTACCGTCAAGTGGACCGTCAGCCTGTCTGTCGAGAAAACATTCAAAAATTATTAAATAAATACAGCAGTAGCTTTTCTCAAAGCTTTTTCGGCCGTTGTGTGTGTAAGCGCTCCCAGGTGTAATCACTAGTCAAAACAAGTAGGTCAACGCGAGTTGAGGTTGAGAGGCTCCTTAACAAAGTTTGAAGCAAATTTACGACTCTCGAAGTCTACGAATAAATTGGATTATTGTCTCTTCAATGTCGAATGTTGCCACTGTCTCTTGGCCCAAGGCACATTCGAAGCGATACGGTTACTTTTACACGACTCTTTAATCCTTCAGCCGCCAGAGTCGGATTTATCCGACAATTATTTACGTGTCCATTTCACCTGAGCCGTATGTATACGACAAATTCCTCTACTTGTAATGTTTATTTTAAAATTTTCTTGAAAAAAAATTACGAGGCAAGTGCTAGGGGCACCACAACTACAAAATCAAGCGGTTAAAGGGTTAAAAAAAGGCCTAATCTCGCGTTTTTATTATGTTAAACTCGACAGACAGGCTGACAGTCCACTTGATGGTAGGTGGCTACCGTCGCCGTTAATACATTAAACGTCACTGGTGCTGCAAGTGCGCTGCCGACCATAGTAAGATTAAGGATAGGGATTAGAAGGGATAGGGGGGATAAACTCATCCATCTCACTGACCACTTACTAACTCACTGATCCCTTACTCCTTACTCACTGACCGAAACACAACAGCACAAATGCTATTATTTCTATAAGGGAGGGTTACTGTCGTCCGACTGGCTGCCCAAATAACTGCGAAATGCAGCATGCCTGCCATTACTTTCCAAATTCAGACTAGAGCCAACTTTGAATGGTTTATTTCCAAAGTTGACCTCGCCTGGAATAGAACCCGGGACTCCTGAGACAGCGTTAACCCTAACCACTCATTTAACGGCTTGTTGCGTTTAGTAAAATAGGTAAAATAATTACGACTGTTTCATATTCAACTACGAAAGATCTTTATATCATTTTTGACGACACGTTTGGTCTAGTTAGTGGCTAGTAATCCAAGCTGTTAACCAAACGGTCGCCGGTTCGAATCCCGCTAGGGGCAAATGTTTATGTGTTAACATTTTATTTTTGTACCTGAGTCATGGATGTTTTGTATTTATAATATGTATGTATTTACAAAAAAAGTATCAACTGTCTGTAATCCATAATACAAGCATTAGTTGCTTACTGTGGAACTAGATAGTGCTATGTGGAATGTATGAAGATATTTATTATTATTGTTTATTGTTGTGTCTAAACCAATCGACAGTTAACGTGGTCTAGATTAAGTATTATTTCTAATTTATCTAATAATAATTCTAACTTATAGAACAGGTCCTATTATATTTTGTATTAGGACTTTGTTTCGGCCTTAAAGTATCCCGTTAAATGTAAGTGATTAGACTCCAGTCGCTTATAAATTAGGCTTCACCTTTAGGGATTGTGATCCGATGGGATTTTCGAGCCAATCTTTATAGGATTCGATCTTAATTCCTCCTAACAAGTATTACAGGTTTGTTATAAGCCCCGAAGCGTGTTATTTAATCACTGTACAAAGACAACGATGCGTACCTGGCTTCGCTTGTTCAAGTAGAATTAACTGATCTAAAAATTGATCTAAGATGTTGAGTGTTTCTTAAAGCACCTCAAATCAAATAAGAACTATTAGTGCGTAGTAGTTGAATTGAGATTTTGTGACCTTTTTTTTTTAATTGGAAATATTATCTGTTTCTAAGTTTACTTACGAGCTGAATGTGATTTTTTATTTTTTAAGACTAGTTTTTACACTCTTTCACTGCGCAATCGGGCATTTTCACTAGTAAATAAGGAGAGGCGTAGTTCGATTGGATTTGTGTTCATGTAACCGTGCATGTACCCCTGAGGCCGGCCATACACGAGCAGCTCGAGCAGTTGGCCAGTGATCAACATACACGGATCGCTCGAGCAGTCATCAACTGCTTGAAGCTCCATTGATGCTGCCATTGATAACTGTGAAAACAGTTGGTAATGGTATCAACTGCTCGACAAGTCACGAACGAACGAGAGGCGCGCGCGACGTGGAATGAAGAGCGCGGGCGAAGGTCACTGGTCGAGAGCAGTCGACAGTTCGAGCAGTTAGTTTATGCCTGCGTTCGAGCAGTCGACTGCTCGAGCAGTCAGTTTATGCCTGCGTTCGAGCAGTCGACAGCTCGACCGCACGTACAGTCTTATATGTACACACGTGTATGTGTGTACATATAAGACTGTATTTCACTATGCTGTCGCAGCTTGAAGCAGTCGATTCTGACTGCTTCAAGCTGCCCGTGTATGGCCGGTCTGAGACCGCGTGGTCCAACTTTTTCGTCCGACTGATCGGACGACGCTACAGGGCGAAGGCGTAGTTTCACGATGCATTCCACTCACAGGGCTATCTATCTTTAGTTCTTATTTTATCTAAGGTACTTGATTGAAAAAATTTCAATAAGTAGATTTTTTTAAATACTTATTGGATTAGTTGAAGTATTTTATAGCCTGGCACTATTCAATCAAAAATCCTTTGCTAAAGTAAAATTCGACCCCCAAAAATATTAATCATAATCACATTATCCTTGTAAACATTGATGTTCTAAGATAACGAGTAAAAACATAAAAAGGGCGTTAATTGAAAAAAATGCAAATCATTCACAGTTCATTCGTTAAGGTAACAAACACACTGTGTAATTTAATTAAGAGAGTGAATGGATAAACAGATCGCAAAGTCATTCATTTGCAGAAGGGAATTGTAAAGTATTATTTTCTGTTCATTACTTATCCGAAGTGTAGGGGTGAAATATTTCTTTTTATTAATTACACAATGGGAAATGTATAAATCAGTGCTCTTCCAAGAAACTTGAGTTGCTTAAATAATTAAATGAAATAGTATATCTTCAATACAGACATATGCTTGAATTTAGGCACCACACTGCGTTTCGCAGTCATTTAGGCCCGTCTGGCGGCAGTAACCACCCCCTAACAGAAGACCACCATTAAATTACTGCATGTGTGCTGTGCTTTTGTGCTTTGGTGAGTGAGTGAGTGATTCCAGAGCCCATTTCCGCATCTCTTCCTTATCCGTTATCCTTAATCCTTTTATGCTAGGCGCAGCATCTGGTGTTGCTTCTTTATAGATATACACCTACCATCAAGTGGAGCGTCAGCCTGTCTGTCAACCTTAACAAGGTTTTTTTGTTAGGGTTAAGATATAGTTACCTAGTCAAACTCATTTATCAAACATGTAGTTATTTCACGGTGGTCATATGTAAGGGGGTGGTTACTGTCGCCAGATGGGCTGCCCAAATGACTGCGGAACGCAGTGTGCCTTGCCACTACTTGCCAGATCTAGCCCAGAGCCAACTTTGACAACTTCATTTCCAAACTTGGCCCTGCAGTGAATCGAATTCGGGACACCTTTAGAGCGATCAAGGGGCTCGTCAAATTATTTATACTATGACTAAGTCTATAGATGTTATTTATAGACTATGTCATAGTAGTATCCTATTAGTCTAATAGTGAGTCACTATGAGATTAATAGGGTATCACTGATAATGTCCAATGAAAAACAGAGTTTCTGCAACACTACTTTGATACCTAAATAAATCAACCCCTAAAAACACAAACCCGAGTTACAATCCACTTACAATTTGTTAAGTTTATCTTTTGCGTGATGCAAACATTATTATTCTGTGACATTTCCTGGGTCGATAAGTATTTGGACCCTCGCCTTATGGGCCCTATTTAGATAAGCAATGTTTAGGACAACACGTCATACTGACATTAGGCATTAGTTCGCTGATATTAAACGCATTTAATTTTTTATGACTGTTTACTCGATGGTAGGTGGTTACCGTCACTAGCATTACCTACTTTACCTGTTTCATTGTCGTACACGAATGTACTTTCAATTTTATTTTTCAATGTGTGCGAGATGACCACAGTGAGTGGTCTTTTCGCACATTTGTACGAAATAAAATCGTGCGAGATGACAACTAAATCGCAATTCCATAAGAGTTTATAATTTACTGCCTACCTTGACAGGATAAAGGTTTATTGCCTTATTCACTCGCCGAAACACAAAAGCACACATGCTGACATTTCAAGCTTGTCTTCTGTAAGAGGGTAGTTTAATAGTGTAATACTAGAAGTTTTTTTTATAAAAATATATATTTCATTTATGAACAAAATTTGATACTGGCTGGTTTTAAAAAAGCCATTAAGTAACGCATCAATTTTAATAGCCTTCCTTTTTGCCACTTAGCTACGCTTGCTTGTTAGAGTAGTCCTGCTCATTGAGCTTGCTGCTTTTAAATATATATTTTTTTATTATTAAAAAATATAATACTTTTATAATTAAAAATATTTAATATTTTAAAATTATGCAGGTTTAAAAAAAAAATTGAAAAAAGTTTAGTGAAACAGTTTTTTTAAAAAAAAATAACCAAAGAAAACATTATACCACATATAGATTTTTATTGTAGTAGTTACAATAGTTTTGCGTAAAAATATTAAAAAAAAAATTAAAGAAAAAAATAACTCATAAAATTATCAAATTATGTAATTAGTTCTCTTTAACCAAATTAATGTTAAAATTTTGCACAAGCATAGTCGCAGCAAAATGAAGTCTAAAATTACTAAAACAATATTAGGCAATAAGAAAATAGACGTTTGCTAGAAATTAAATATGAAACTTTCAGACGAAACTAATTAAAAGATGATCAATTACAAATATTGCTCTGAACATTATTTCTTTATGATAACTATAGCTATTGGAGTATAATATATGATTGATCAGATGTTTATTGCACCAGGTGTAATTAATTTCTGTTTTATTATATATTTATAATAGAAAAGAAAAATATATTTGAGCTGCTTTGGTTATAAGTTATAAGTATGACTGTATTTATTGTATTATTGAATATCATAGCATAGCATAACGTTTGTAGAGTTTCTAGAAACTGTTTTGATACATCTTACCATTTATGATATAATATAACATAATATTATGATTATTTATGATATAAAAAAAAAAATTGGTTTAGTCAGTCAAATTCTTCTAGAAGTCCAACGAACCTTATATTAACATTATATTTTACATAATAAAACCGTAAAAGTTTTACCAAAATTTTTCTTTTGATTCCAACGATGAAAGCGAATAGATCAAAGATCTATTCGCTTTCATTTTTTTTTATTTTTTTTTTATTAGATCTTTGAAATTTAGGAAAATATTAAAAAGTATTAAAATCACTTAAACAATTATTGTATTTAACTTCATTGATTTGCATTTTTATAATTAAAGCAGAGAGAGAGTCTCAAGTGTTTTTGTAAACTTTAAAAACGTTACAAACTACCCTCACATAAAGTTTAGTCATAACCCGACGAATAGAGACGCAAATGTGTTTTTTACGTTGACGACACACGATATTAGTCGCTTTAAGAGTAGCAACAGTAACTGTAGATTGTGAGTGTAGGAGACAGTGTTAAATGGGCCGGTTATTTGGACCGTTAACCCTCCATCGCTGTCGGGGCCTCAAGTACCCCGGCGGGTGCGACTTTCCGAGATAACGCTTTTAATTAACTTCCTACTCCGTTTCAAATAAAATAACATTTTTAAAGGAACTCTTGAATTAATACTAAGAGGAGTTTAATGTATAATTTAGTACTATTTTAATAGGAGCATTGTAATTTGTACAGTTGAAGAGGCAAAGGACTCTTAACCGATATTACAATTTACATTAGCGAATATTTTTAATGTTACTGCTTTGGCCCGGAAAAGTCTTGTCTCCGGGCTATTGAGGGTAGGAAACATAAGTCCTTTTTTATAGCACAAAAGTGTTATAGCAATAAAGATTGCAGGCGTTATATTGCTTATATATATACTAGTTTTAATTCCAACGCGGACGAAGTCTCTGGCTTCAGTTAGTCTACACTAATATGATTTGTATGTTTGTAATGAATAAACTCAAAAACTAGTGGACCTATTTTGAAAATTCTTTCACCTATAGAAAGCTAGATTATCAACGAGTAACATAGGCTATATTTTATAAAGTTACGCGGGCATAGTCGCGTGCAGCAGCTAGTAAACTATAGAGTGCAACAACAGTTTTCTGAGCCACCAGCCGCAATTGTTGACAATGTATCAACAATGAAATTTATCGAGTTCACGTATACAATAAAAAGCTTTTTTATAATAATATTTTGTTAAACTGAAAATTCAATTCTATTGGAAAAAAATGCCTTTCATTAAAAGAGGAACAAACCAGAAAAACAATGCGGCTACCCTCACATGTAATTTACTTTACATAAACAGATTTCGAGACCCATAAAGGAAATTTTCCGTGAACTTTTTTTACATATGATTATATCAGTGCTGCGGCGAGAGAAATTGCTACGAATTTTCGTTGAAACGTGTAATATTTTACTTAGATTATTTTCCCCTTATGATTCTCTTTTTGTTTCAGAAACTAAGGGAAGTATTTTTGTAGAACAAAGTGCTAAAAACATTATTGTTCAAACAATAACTGTCGCACCCAAAATAAGTCAGTTCGCTACACGTAGGCACTATGCCACACATATTTATAGTCATACTATGTTGTGTATATATAACACATACAACCGAAAAATTTTCTTCACATGAATCATTTTTGCCTTATTAGGTTGCAATAGCGCTGAAAACCTTAACAAGGTTAATGAGGAGATATGTGGGTTGCCTTATTCCCTCTGGTTGGTCTTCTGTCATGGGGTGGTTACTGCCGCCAGACGAGCTGCCTATTTCTTGACTGTGGAAAGCAGTACGCCTTTAACTATCAATATAAAAAAAAAGATTTGTATTAAAGTCTAAATAATAAAATGGAACAGCGAAACTCCTCTAGAGGAAATATTAGGAAAAAAACTTAAAATATCAGCACACTTGCTCCTTGATTCCAAAGCCAGAGCCCACCGCCAAACCCTATCACCTTTTGTCCTATCTAGATAGGTAGTGACCTACATTCCCTTTTAGAATTGGTTGTCCTGTTAACTAGTGTTATAATTTTTTTGGCGACAAGTTCCATACAAAGTTACAAAAATACAGCTAACTATTTCAATTTGCAATTACAGATATAAATCGAAAATAATTTTCAAAAATAAATAAATCAGTTAAAGCTATTGTTAAGCAGAAAATGGTGCGTTAATTCATCCACTTGCCAACATAAAAACACTAGTTGGGACCCCAAAGCAATGACCAGTAACGGAGGGTTAACTGGCCGTTAGATGAGGGTTTTGGACACACTGGGAGAATATCTAAATATTTAGACCCCATTTGTTAATTTAAACCAAATTGACTACATTTAAGTAAATTTATAAAAAATGAAATAGGTTCCATTGGTTTTTTATAATTTTCCAAACAATAACTAGATACTTATTGAACTTTTGTTTTATAGCTTTTAATGGCAACTTAATATTATCATATTTGTGGCCATAATATTCTATTTTATTAATATCTTTATACTGAAATAAAAAATGTTTACTTTTTAAAGGAATGAGACATTTACATTTGTTAACACAGAAGGAAAAATTTGATTATTTATTAATTTTAAATTGAACAAAATTAAAGAAAATATATTTCATGTAAAGGTTGGTAGACAGGCTGACGGACTTTTATATGGAAATTATTGTATTATGGAATATTAAAATCATTATATATTAAAACTTTAAGAACTATATCAATTCTCTCAATGTACAAACAACCTTATCAAAAAAGGTAGTCCATTCGGATCTCCGGCTTGGGGTTTGCAATTCTATTGGCGATCAGGAACCCTAAATTACGGTTAGTAACCCATCGCCCTCGGATATTAGAGGCGATTGATATTTTTTTGCTAAACTGGATTTGGTCTGTGTTAATCTGTACAAACAAAGGGATTCCAATGCCTATTTCTAACATGACAACTAAACCCCTTATCCTATCATGGCTTCTGTGCATTTGGTACCCCTATGGCGTTGGCTATGTGTTAATCATCATCAATAAATCATCAATAAATGGCCTATCATCAATAAAAAAAATATCATCACCATCATCATCTCATAAGATACGACGTCCAGTACTGGAATGGACGTCTCCCATAATTTTCCAATAGGACCAGTTGGAAGCAGCCTGATTCCTCGAGAACTTTTCGGCCTGCCACTGCCAGTACTACTTGTCCTGCCCACTGCCACTTCAACTTACTGATCCGTCTGTTTTTTTTTTTTTTATAAAAGATAGGTTTGCTCTTGACCAACAACCAACCGTGTAGCAAGGATGAAGCCTAAGATGGAGCGAGCTCACCCAGAAGATGCCTATTCACTCGAACTTTGAAAAGATTTGGCTTATGTCGGTTCATTTGCCTACTGGTCTCAACATTCTTGATTCGACCTCGCAGTATAACCCTAAGCATAACCCTTTCCATTGCTCGCTGAGCGACGTTGAGCTTTCTTGCCAGGTCCATATTTAGATACCACGTTTCAGCGCCAGAAATATGTACCTACCTATTACTTATTTGTTACATATTATTTACATACAATTTGGTTGTCTAGGGTACCTGTTTGAAACATACTCAATATAATATTTCTAATTTTAAATTGCTAATAAATTTAATTCTTGTGCAGACACACCGGGAATGGGCTTTTATCATCATGCTCGAAGGACTTTCATTCGTTCAAATACATGTAATGTTCAGTCTAGCGTATTATGTTTTCTTACGTTCTCTGCTGAAATCAGTGTTCAATGGGATGTGTATTTCAATAAACACATGCTATACACATATAATAATAAGGTATTCATATTCTTACATAGATTTTCTTGAACTCTTTCTGTACATCAAAGTAAAAATGTTTTCTCTGTCCGCAGGTAAGTAGCAGTCGACCGTTTTGATATCATTCTGTTCAGCGTATATTTTCCATATTTCGGGTAAGTATTTTATATGTATAGCTTATTTTTATAAATAACAAATCAATGTGATACTTAATTAAGTTTCAAGTTGATTGGGTACGTCCAATCTAATTCTACTGATATCCAGGCGAAAAGATATTCCTATATTTGGCTAACGAAATCTTTTTCAAAAATATACTTTACTAGATGTGCCCCGCGGTTTCACCTGCCATTTAATTTAAATTGCCAAAGCAAAGGCATGCACGTGTCGGCTCTTCTCGGTAATTCTCGGTAACGTATAACCTTCTTCAAGAATCGAGCCATCAAATGCAAAAGAATTTTCAAATTTTAGTTGATAGTTCCAAAGATGATCCATCGGGAACAGTACATTTTTTCTGGATGAAAGGTATCCTATGTCCTTTCCTGTATCCCTGACCACGTGTACACAAAATTTCATGATGATCGTAGGAGGAGTTAAGGCGTGAAAAGGTTACCTTCACATTTATAATATTAAATTATTAAATGTATGTATTAAATTTACATTACTTCAGTGAACATTATAAAGATATAGGATTAAAGATTATATAAAATTATTATAGGATCATAAAGTATAAATTAAAATTCATTTATTTTCATACAACTGGACCCATATCTTACATTATTATAAATATATTAATTATTCTAGACAGTTCCATATTAAAACTTATAACGTGTCACATGTTCCTCCGCGATGAACTCCTAAACTACTGAACCTATTTTGATCAAACTTTGTAACTACTTATATGTAATTTGGTCCAACTTAAAACATAGGATAGTTTTTATTTTGAACCCGGGTGAAGCCGGGAGTGAGCCACTAGTTTTTAATCATTCTAATAGTAATAATACGTAATAATAAGGCACAACATAAAAGTTAAGAATTAAAAAAAAATTACTCAATAATAACTCAATAGTTAGAATAGAACAAAATATTCTATCTACCTACATGTATGTTAATATTGGAATCCTGAATTCAGCACACCGATCGCCCCCTACACGGAGCAGAGAGCTCTTACCGTGTCTGAGGACGGCACTTGAAGACATATTGTGTCAAACGAAACACATGTAACTATTCGAGTGGAGGATATACACTCGACGGGTTATTACGTCAGAAGGGACAAAAGGGGACAGTCCTTGGGCACGTATACGATTCAATCCTTGCGTTTCTTAATATGATGCGGAACCAAGAGGTACACTAATCTCGTTCGTTAAAGAAAGAGGTCGTTATTCAAAATATTTCGTGCATAAAGGTATAAAAAGACAAGTGTGTCAAAGTGTGCAATGTGTTGGCCAAACATCACCAACAATAGACTAAGGGATAAGCAGTCGATGGTCAACTATACACCATCGAGTGAGTGTCTGTCACATAAAAGAGTTAGTTTTAATGTTTGCTTTATGTCAGCGCAACCATATTAAAATTTCATCTTTGTCACCCATGTCTTAAGTACGATTTCGTGCGTAATTTTTTTTTAGGTTTAATTACATCGCATATAGAGTTTTCTATGCAAAAGTAGATTGACCCAAAAGTCTGTGCGGTTTTTCCCTGTAAGCCATACAATATAATAATAGCCATTTTATGAGGGTTTTAACCCCCTTTGGATCACTACTTGAATGATCGATAAAGTTTGTTACGGAATATTTTCTCTGTGGACATTAGTTCAAAGCGTTTCAACTTTAGAATAAAACAAAAATAGCTCATAGTTCTCACTTGTTTGACAACACGATAAATAGCATGTCGTCAGGAATTAAATTAATAGTTAGTTTTGTAGTTTTCTTTCATCGGCTGTAAATTCTCGCTTTGTGTAACGCGTGTCGATGTTAACATTGATGGAATTGTCGAAACTGCAGAAATTGTTAAAGGGATCCTAGAAAACTACGTTCATCCACACGTATAAATGATTTTTTATATCCACTGCTTGGTAGGTGGCTAAACCGTTGTCTTTTAATATTATTACCTTATTTTTGTTAAACTTTAAGATTATTGTATCGAGTACCATCAAGTGCATGTCACCCTGGCCACCCAATATTCACAAAATGTTGGTACGCCTAATATTTTTGTATTGTGTACATTTGGTTCTTGTTTTAAAAATATCTACACGATTGTACACCGTTGGTTGTAACTGCAGGATGTTTGTAAAGTGACATGGCACTATGCGTTCCAGTGATAAACTAGGCAGCCCTTTTTAGCGACAGTGTCCTTTAGCGTTTCGATGAGTGAGTAAAGAATGCCAGGACTCATTACCTATCCTCTACTTATAACTTATTCCTTATGCTATAGGTACGGCAGCACACTTGATATCTATAGAATGGTAGCCACCTACCATCAAGTAGAACGCCTGCCTATCTATTCATAAAAAAATGTGTATAATTCGACGAACATCTATCGTCCGTATAGTCAAATTTTTGGACAAATTTTGGTAAATTTTTGGACAAACAATGATTTTAAAAGAGAATGAGTCTCGCCATCCCTTCTCAGCAATGAAACACAACAGCAAATGTGTTCATCAGTAAGATAATTTGCTTCTGTAAGGCAGTAGTGGTTACTGCCTCCAGACGAGCAGCCCTTAGTGATTCTAAAATACAATGTGTCTCTATAGACCAGTGATTTATATTCATCCATACTAGTCCATATACTAATATTATCAATGTGAACTCATTCTGTCTGTCTGTCTCTCTGTTATCTTTTCACGCCTTAACCACTTAACCGATCATAATGAAATTTTGCATACACGTTGTCAGCGATACAAAAAAGGACATATCGTCAAAAATACAAAAAAAAATTCTTGGCCAAAGTGTTATAGCAACACGAGGAAGCGTTATACTTATTGCTTATATATTTTTTATTTTTCAACGCAGACGAAGTCGCGTTCACCAGCTAGTTCGCAATAACTAGAATCAGCTTTGTAAGTGTGCACGCGTCTTTATACGCAGGATTAATGATTGCAGTTTATTTGGTCGTAACTGCTTTTAGTCGCGTTGTTGCGTTCCAGCTTTGTAAGTAACGACCGTTAGTCGCACGCGCGTTCCTGTCTGTCTTTTAACATTTATCTTTGAAACTAAAATAGCACTTGAATGACCGTACGATAAACATCTCTTGTTGCACCGCTTGCATTTGAACGCTTTTTTCTTATTATATTAAGAGTGCGATTTTCAGGTTTTGTAAAATTTTTAATCCGTACTAATATTATAAATGCGAAAGTATGTTTCGATGTATGGATGTTTGTAACTCTTTCACGCAAAAACTACTGAACCGTTCACTATGAAATTTTGCATACACGTTGTCTGGGATACCAGAAAGGACATAGGGTTTCATCGTTCAACGTGGACGAAGTCGCGGGCACCAGTTAGTAAATTTCATACTTTGCTTTGAAACTAGCTAGCAATATATAATTTTTTACGGGTGTAAAACGTAAAACTTACTTTACTTACTAAGTAACTGCGGTTACTTAGTTAGTTTTTGTGGTTTTTAATACAAATGGCTTTTTAAAAAAAAAAAATAGAACATTATACATATATTCGTTCGTTCGAGGTGCGTTCGAGGTGCAATTTTTATATATAAAAATCTTCCCCATTTATCTCTCTTTCCATATGTGAAAACTGAACTAAAATTAACCTATTTTTGTGTTTTTGAAAAGTTAATTATTATTTTGAAATAATGATTATTTTGTTACTAAAACTAAATAATTATTTTTTTTATTAAAATTACCAGAAATAGAGTTAGAAATTCCAAAGAAATGTATAAAATAAATAAGAAAAATGTTGCATCATCAGCATCGTGTATCTATCTCCCATGGGCTCTTAAGGGTCAATAGACTGTGAATGCGTACCTAATACCGATGTACAAATCGTTTGCGGCCTGAGTCACGCCGTTGTCTGATTGATAGAGACTCAAGTATCCTTTGCAATATAAAATCAATTGACGTACCCGTCGAGACTCTTAAGATTTTTTTTCAGTCAAATCATCCTATAATAATTTTTATTTATTTATTTAGATTTAGATTACATACGGCATTAAATTTAAATAATTTATATTATAGATTATATACAAATAGACTTAGAGAATTATAAAAATTATATTCTTACATTTATTTATTAAATAAAAAAAAATAATAATATTAATAAGAAAAAGAAAAGGACGAGAATACTCTATGAGTGATAAAATTAATTTAGGCTTAGGCTTAGGCTTTTTTCATGGAGGGCCACCAGTCTTAACTTTTTTAACGTTTTAATGATTTTTTTAAAATTCTAGATTTTATTCTTTCAACACACAATACAAATGCAGACATTTTTCACAATATTGTGTATGTATTATGTATTTTTTTAAATGTATTTATAATTAACAATATATATGTATAATGTTCTATTATAATTTTTAAAAAAAGCCATTTGTATTAAAAACCACAAAAACTTACTAAGTAACCGCAAACTCAGAGCTTTTACATTTTACACCCGTAAAAAATTATATATTGCTAGCTAGTTTCAAAGCAAAGTATGAAAAATACTAGCTGGTGTCCGCGAATTCGTCCGCGTTCTTAAATCAAAAATATAACCTGAAAAAATATATGTCATATTTATCACTATGAAGACGGTGGTGCCGCCACAGCGACGCCTAATTTTTTATATTTTTAAACGATCTTTCTTAAACCTAACATTTTTCCATGATAAAAGTATTCATAAACTATATGTGTGCCGAATTTCATCCAAATACGTTGAGCCGTTTTTTGCCTGAAGGAGTAACAAAGTTATGCACTTTTTATACAAGGCCTCATGTTCACAACCTGCACCAGTAAAAGCTCCAAGCAACATCCAATGTATTAAACATAAATCTATAAGGTGTCACATTACATGTCATGTCCAATAAATCTACTACACTAGCGGCCCACGCCCGGCTTCGCACGGATTTTCAAAAAACATCTATGCGTACATAACATACAGATGGACAGACGGCGGAAAGCGACTATATTTTTCAGAAGCAATCATTAATAAAATTAATAAAAGTACAAGTTCAATGAGGAACTTAAACATGTCCATTGATTTTGTTTAAACATGGAGGCCTGAAACTTTCATTGAAATCGGTTTAGTGTTAAATTGGGGTAAATTGTTTAGCTCATTTGTTTTTGGTTTTAACATTGAACGCAACATGGGCAACACTGAGTAATTACTCGTCCATTCATTTTGTACATTTCGGTACTTGTAAACTAAATATATACGTACAAATTGATCTGTATCTTGTGATTGGACGAGACAGGCTAAGGTTCACATGCAATGGTGTATTATTTTGTTTATCTATTGTCTCATTCTTAGTCAATTTGGCGACGAAATTGACTAAGAACGAGACACACTTTTAGCCATTTTGATTTTCGTCCTCAGATAAATCTAAATGCTACATTATAATTATAATTTATTTTTATAATGGACCACGACTTCGTAAGCGTTGAAGTTCGTTTTTCGGCGCTTCGACGCGGACTAAGTCGCGAGCAAAAGCTAGATGTTAATAATTGTCATCTTATGAATATGATGCTTTACGAGCGAAACATTTCCCACGAAATATTTGAATCAAATTTATGTAAATTAAATGAAACAAAAACGCAGTTTTTACATTGTAAAATACAACATACACACAGCTTTAAACTACGCTTGGAAAAACCTTTAAAGTGTACTCAACACACAACACTCAACACTTTCGTTTTTATAGTCCAATGTAAAGGCGGCACCAGACGAAACGGTCGGTAACGTCAAACGTTCTGTGTCGAAACACCTGCGGCACCCGCATACAAAGTGATATCTTGTATGGTGATGCACTAACAGCAGCTCTGTGGAGTCGGTGTTAAACTTATTTTATTTTAACGTAAAATATTTTTTTAAATGTAAATTTCGGCACATGGTCACGGTCCACATGAAGACAGATGGTTATAAGCAACTCCAAAGGTGCTCCGAAAGTGATTCCGACCAATGTTGGCAAGCAGGTTAACTGTCCACTTGGTGGTAGGTGGCTACCGTCTCCTGTTAACACAATCAACGAAAAAGGTGTTGCAAGTGTGCTGGCGACTTTAGTATGTTAAAGGATAAAAGATTAGAACGACACGTTTGGTCTAGTGGCTAGTAACCGTAACTGTTAACCAAACGGTCGCGGGTTCGAATCCCGCTAGGGGCGAATGTTTATGTGTTAACATTTTACCTTTGTACCTGAGTCATGGATGTTTTATATTTATAATATGTATGTATTTACAAAAAAAAAAAGTAATCTATGTATTATATCAACTGTCTGGTATCCATAATACAAGCATTAGTTGCTTAATGTGGAACTAGATGGTGCTGTGTGGAATGTGTGAAGATATTTTTTTTTTATTTTTTTTTTATTAGGAGTTGAGGAAAGATTAGGATCAGAAGAAACGGGATGGTTACTACCGTCAAACGGCTCAATTAGGACTGAAAAATGCAACTTTTCTACCAAATATGTATCTTACAAAATTGCAATAAAATAGCCCACCGGTTCGACATAGACAGACATAGGTTAGATTCTTTGTAGGAAATGTAGCTAACGATGAATTGATTCAGAATTGGATATCCGATAGGGTCTACCGCGGATCTATTTAAATTCTTCCTTGCTGTAGTATATATTATCGATGTTAAAGCTTATTATTCTTGAAGCGTAGTTTGTAGTTAGAGTATCTTGTCTTATGAAACAAACACAGAGTATGCTGACAGTCAAAACTTGAAAATATTGATTGTAACGCAGCTCTATAGGTTTTGTATTCCAAATTTTCCATACCGTCAGTACCGCGGTCGACTCGTTTACGTGTTTTTCATTATTGGTGCTAACATTTTTCACAAATTCTGCTTCGATGTTATGTTTTATTTTATGAATAAATGAATATTTATATATTCTTATTTTACTGTTTCATTAACTGTAATTTTTCCCTAGGGACTAGATTTCTAGGTTCGGTTCGTGACAATTACAGAATCCGATATAGATCACCAATTATTGACATTTAATAATATAACATTAATAACATCCATAATACAAGCATTAGTTGCTTACTGTGGAACTAGATGGTGCTGTGTGGAATGTGTGAAGATATTTATATTTATTTATTAATTATTGATTTTTCACAGTACGAGTCAAATGGTATACCGAGCGTTAATTGCGAACATAATTTCTGTGGGTTTCGCAGTCAAATAGGTGTACCCTATGTCCTTTCTGGTGTCCCAGACAACGTGTATGCAAAATTTCATGGTGATCGGTTGAAAGAGTTACAAACATCATCCAACATCCAAACATACTTTAGCATTTATAATATTAGTACGGATATTAATTAATAATACCCATTAATTTCTAAATAACTCGTATTAGTTGAAATGAAATCAATGTTCATAACGTACGTACGAGTATCATAGTGATCCTCTTTAAACGTTCGTGTTACTAAGTGTATCTTCGGCTGGACTTATTGCAGCACTTCCATTAGTGCCCGGATCGAACACATTGCTTTATAACAAGGATGTTTAAAATAGTATAGGCGGAAGTGGCTTTAAAAGTTCCGGATGCTCGCACGAAGCTTCATACAAACAAACTTTGTCGTTTTGCACGAATGACATGCCAATTCAAATTAACTTTGCTATGTATAATACTAGCAGGTGCCCGCTACTTCGTCTATATTAATATTATAAGAAGAGAAGATTTGTATTTTTGTTTTTTAATTAATAATTTAAAAAAAAAATTCAAAATTCTTTCACCTGTAGAAAGCTGTACTTTATCAGCGAATAACATGGTCTACATTTTATAAAGTTACGCGGACGAAGTCGCGTACAACTGTTAGTATATTAATACTTTTATTAAGTTTTCATATATTTGAATTAAATTTTTCATTATTTTGAAATTTTTCATCGCACGATATGAGTTTTTTTTTTTTGTTATTTTATCCGCTATCAGTGTGAACTGTAATCGGATATGTTATTTATGTTTTTAAATTGTGAGAGTATCCTCCAACAAGAATATAACTCTAATAATAGATACTAAAGTTTTTTGGTAGAAAATTTTTTGTCCAGCTCTAGGATGTGTGACCTTTTCAATCTTTTCGGTGGATTGCTGCAAAGAAGCCTTTTGGGCCAGATGAGTCCTCAGACGATTCTTTTTGCACTCCTCTCTTATGGTAGGTATTATTCGAGAAATGATTATAATTATGGGAATTAATTTAATTTATATATATTACTAGCTGACACGGCAAACGTTGTTTTGCCAAAAAAAAAATGGTGTAAAGTATTTTTTATACCTTATCACTTGAGGTATAAAAAATACTTTACGAACAATTCTCAGATCTACCACAGAATATACACAAAAAATTTAATAAAAATCTGTCAAGCCGTTTCTAAAGAGTTTGCATACAAACACTGTGACATGAGAATTTTATATATAAATTTAAATTAATTTTTATAAATTTCATTATAAAAATAATAATAAATTATAATAGCATATCCATTTCTTCTTCAATCCAAGCATCTTACCCATTAAGTACCGTCTGACAGACTTAAAGCCAGATTGGCTATAGGATAGTGGATAGTGATCATGATTAGATGGCAATCAACGATAATGCTGGGAATTATATTAGTGACGAACAAAGGAATTTGAAATCAATTACTTATACAATTTCAACACGTTGGCCCTTTTGTTGAAGTCGCAATTATTAATAAAAATAATCGCCAAAAGATTACGCGATAAATTCCATTTCGTATACCGTTTTTTAAAAACAAATAAGGTTCGCTACATTCTAGCTTTTAGTGTGTGCAAATATCCTAAAATTAATATATTTGTAAATATATGTAAAATATATTTAAAATTATATGTAATTAACTAATATCCACTAAGTTATAAGACATATAAACTTTTAAACTATAGTAACATTTGTTAATAATATTTATAATATGTATTTATTTATAATCTATGTATTATATCAACTGTCTGGTGTCCATAATACAAGCATTAGTTGCTTACTGTGGAACTAGATGGCGCTGTGTGGAATGTGTGAAGATATTTATTTATTTATTTATTATTTATTATTATTTATCAACTTAGTAATTTTCTAAGTTAGTATACTAACACTAATGGTTTCCCAAAACTGCTCCTAATTTATTTGAGTATTTTTACGAATAGATACAGGTTAGTGTAAAATGATTTACCTTCTAGTTTAATGTTGTAAAGAGTTTTATTTTTTAAACGAAAGAAGTTGTACAGTCGAGGTAAGAAAAGGTTCGTCACCTTAAAGTCGACAATGGTTTGATAAAATTTAATTTCGAACGTCTCTCAATTGTCCGTTTAGTGATTTAGTTTCAAAAGGTACTAAGGCTCGAGTTCACCAACAGCCGGTTATTTTTAAACAGTTGTTTAATATTTAAACAGCCGTTTAATAATATTTTGTTTTTCAAAATATTATTAAACGGCTGTTAAAATTTTAAACAGCTGTTAAAAACTAACCGTCTGTTGGTGAACTCGAGCCTATGAGTCTACTACTTGATAGAGGAATGAATTTGAAAACTGTCAAAGGTTTTCTTAGCTCGACTGTACAATCAAACCAAGTTTGCAAGTTTGGACTAAAGTAATCTTTGAAACTTCTCATTCGATTTCACTGGGGTGTGGGGACATGGGCTACTGTACATTTGGGTGAAGTCACGTGCAAAAATTAGTATAAATGCCATGTTTTTTTTATATATTGCTGCAACCAATAACTAATGAGTAATCATGGAATTACTTAATATAGAATTTTGGTAAGCTGCTCGTGTTAGAAAGTGGGCTCTTAGTGACGTCATTCGACTGAACATATATATATATCTGTATTTTAATTATATATGTTTATATAAATGTATCTAGAATATTTGCCGTTACTTGTATAAGCTTTTGTATGTATACTTAATTAGTCTGCATTGTGGCACATGTACATTGTTTTAATGGCCCTTGGCTCATAAAATAAATAAATAAAAAAAACATTCCACAGGACACACGCACATCAAAGTGAAAATTTTATCTTAAATTCTCTGAAGCTTTTTCGCATATCTAAAATCACTGCATCCATACCGCACTGCTGTCGACAAAATTTGAACTGTGTTCCGAACCTGATGTACTTTTTTCAAGTGTTTCAAGTAACTTGGTACGTGCTCCACTAACATTTTGTGTTCTAAAAATGTTTACGGATGGAAGGCATTGTATGTTATGATTGAAAATAACATCACGGTAATAAAGCGAAGCCGTGACTGCAGCGCGCGTGACGGGAGATTAGGGTGGCTATCATTTTTCTAAAATAAGACAACAATAAAATAAACAAAAATTTGAAAAAATAAATATTAGAAGATTTTAACAGTACCTACCTTTTAATGCTGCTAATGATTTAAGAAATGTTTAAAATAATTTTTATACAAATTTATAGTAATATATCTAACTTAGATGGAATTACAAACAAGTCAGTTTTTAATGATAAACAAATTACAATATGTATAATAAATATGACTAATAATAAGAATTAAAAAAACCTAATTTATACATTATTTATAAATTTGTTAAAATAAAGTTTAAAAAAATTAAATCATCCTGTAGCAATTGTGCATTCTTGTTGTCAACACGAAAATTTAAAAGATGTTTTAACAAGTTACTTTGGGTGGCAATAGGCAGTCCATTCTTTTGTAGTATCGAATACATTACCGCAAAAACTCGAATACATGATTTGAATTAAAGTATTGTTACCCTACATTGGCAACCGTGGCATCAAACCGCTACTCAGTCCACATAATAACCACATAAAATGGATAACAAAACTTGTTCCAAGTACATTTTGTTAAACAGACTGAAATATTATTACATTCAATATTTCAAATCAGACTAAGACAGCTTGTATCCTATCACACTCAATGATCAGGCTTTTTCGGACGATGACTGATGTTATATATTAAATATTATACATGTTATTATATTAAATATTATACATATAGAATGTATTTACTTCAATGTACCAAAACTCAGAACAAGATCAAGTAATACATTTCATATTCCCTATTGTAGAACTAATCATTGTAAAAATTCCTTCTTTCATAGTTCTAAGTATCACTACAATAAGATTCTGAATTTTAATTCTTACAAAAAGAGAATTGACAAATTATTTTTGAAAAAATAATTTTTATCACTTATAGAATATTCTCTTCTTTTTCTTTTTTGGTCTTATAATAATTTTTTTTTTAAATTAATAGATGTAAAAATATAATTTTTATCATTCTTTAGGCCTATTTGTATATAATTATGTATAATATATATTTTTTTAAATTTTCCACAAATTAAAAAAAAATATATTATACATAATGTATAATATATGTAATGTACATAATGTATAATGTATGTAATCTAAATAAATAAATTTAAAAAAAAAATTATCTACATTTTTATAACATAGCATTCGTGATTTCAAATACTTAGTGATACTGTTAGAGAACCTCTGGGCGAATAAATATACAATGAAATCTGAAACTGCTCGAAATCAAGCAAACAAATGTACAGAAAAAATGCATTATTTTTATTGATAGGAATACTTATTAATGTGAATATTTTATCTCGGTGCCGATATGAAAATGCATGCTGATTTTAAATCGATTTTATTGCGTAAGAACGAAGAATTTTCAAAGGTAATATACGTATTAAATTTTTAAAATTCAATTAACGTAGCATGCAGAGTTTCGCATGGTATACAGTTTTCAACGATTATTTATCCGGTTTGCTTCCGTTCGTTTATAGTTTGTACTCATTTCAGGCAGTTAATTTTATGTGAAAGTGACACGGACAGCCAGAAATTTCTATGGGATATTATCGCTTGTGCTTCACATGTGCAGTTATTCCAAGTTGGTCTCTTATACTATATTCTAGATCCAGAAAAAAGCACTGGTCCCAATTAAATTTTCCCTCCTGAAAATTAAAAAATCCAACCTATGACAAAAATTATATTTTATTTTCTATTATATACCTACTTATTTGATGTTAACATTCGTTAGAAGTTTTATAGGGTATCAAAATCGATTGATGATTACAAGAGATTGATTACAGCAGGCGTAGGTTTACAATTCCTAGATTTATAGCCTCTTCAATTATACCTGACGTGGGTGTGTTCCTACCTAGAATACTACATTATTCGCCAATTGAAAGGTCATTTACTTGTATTTAAAATTACACCTTATTTTATAATGATTATGATCCTATTTGCATTGTAAATGAACTAAGTTGAGAGGATACACCACTATTATTGAAATATGAACGCTAAGTACTTTGCAATAAGACTGATTTCAGATTATTTTACTTGCATAAGGCCACTAGAATATTGTAAGCAGACCTTTAACCTGTTGTTGCTTAAGAATTTAATTGCTTAACAGTTTAAACATTTGCATCACTTATTTATGAGAAAATAATTATAACTTTTAATGAGGCCATAAACTATATAAATGCGGTATTTTCATAGTTACATCTAATGTCTAGATTTTAATACGTCTTCGTATACAAAACGTCCAGATTGTATAAGATGGCGGACAGAAGATCGATGGGTTTATAAGACTCAGTTTCGCAGTCATATTATAAATTGCTATAATAATTATAATGGGCAGCCTTTGGGGGCAGTAACCACCCCATTACAGCAGTACGCTGTGATATAACAGCACGTGTGCTGTTGTGTTTCGGTGAGTGAGTAAATCTGGAAACAAACTATCGGCTGATATAATGTGCACGGTCGTTCACATCCAGTGAGTCAGATTTCTATCGGACGTCCGATAGTTTGCACAGCTTAGTGTATTTATACTATTCAGATACCAGTCAGCCGATAGTTTGTTACCACCTTAAGAGATACCAGAACTCATTTCCCTATCCCCTTCTAACCTTCCTTAATCCTACTAAGGTCGCCAGCGCACTTGCCACAAGTACACATTACTTATGGCGTTGCTTGTGTTAATAAGAGAGGCAATCACTTACCGTCAAGTGGACTGTCAATACCTACCGTCATTTACATAAAGAAAAGATAATTTACGTAAGAATTACAATGATAAGTTTTACAATGATAATTTAAATGAGAATAAGACTTTTACATAAAAGAAAAGTTGCATTAAACTAATAATATATGAGTTTTGTTGTATATAATCGTTGAATTAATCGTGGAACGCATCCTTAAAAAAGAATCTTAAAGCAGACGTGGTTTTTGAAAGGCTAAAAACATATAGAACGAAAACTGGTGGCCTCCTGTAAGTCTTAAACTTTATATAAATTTTATACGCACCCTGGCGGTAACCTTTCATGTCAAATTGTTTAACGACATTTAAAATCAGCCTCCCTAAACATTGGACGGAATAAGAAAAATTCTTAGAGTATTTGTTGAACGCCTTCCACCCCGCGACGAACAGGGCCTGGCCTATTTATTTTTGAGTCGATATGGAAACCATATTAGTATAGCTTTCATCGGGCGTACAGCTGAGTACACTTCAAAGAACTCGGTGCCAATTGAACTGGAATTTGGTATATTGTGTACATTTGCGTCCCGAAAAGAAACAGGAATTTCAATTTTTTTATAAAGACTTTGCTTGGAATTATATACAAAAGCACGATTAAATTCAGATTGTTTCTCAGTTTTTAGTTGTATATACATTACCAATTTTTAGAGAAACCTCTTTGGCTTATTATAAAGAAATATGCATTAATTTAAAACACATTTATGATTAAAAAGTTTAACTAGAATATGTTAGTCAAGTCATTCGCAATATTAGAATAGATTAGCGATGTCATTAGCTTAGAGTAGTCAATTTAATCCTACAACTGTTTTATTAAAAACCTTCTAATAAATTGCGCTAATCAAAATTTGTCATAAATAAAAATCGAAAAAGGTTAGTTTGTTTTAAGCCCTTAAAACTGTATATAAAAGAATAACAAAGGAAGAAAATTATAACCAAAATGTCTCTCTAATTGAGTCTTGTTTTCTAATTTTGAAATGGAGTTATGAATTTAATATTTGCACCAAACATAGTGCAATATAAGTTTGCGAAGTAACGACATTTGTCAAAGAAGAGACTCGAACATTTTTCATTAGAGCTCGACAAAAGTTGTGGGCGATATTGCGAAAGTGTTGGGAAACGTGATAACTATTGCGAATGAGGGGATCATGCTACTGAAATACTTTTTTATACCAGTTAGCTCATATGTCTTCGAACGTCTGCTGAAAATGATGTCTTATACTGCCTCTATTATGCTCGAAATGTCAATAGTTTTAATAAAACATTTGCAATACGAAATCAAATCAATTTTAACTTCACTGTAGTCTACTAACGATGAGTCGGTAAGGGTTGACAGAAGTCATTTCTCATCCCCTTCCAAACCTTATCCTACTTTGATCGGCTACTATTAATGGTAGCAGAAGTTATAACAGTGCGAAATCTATATTGATAACTTGATAATTTAATTCTTTTATAGAGCAGGGACTTCAGTCTTTATTATTATTATTATTATTATTATTATTATTATCTTTGGTGGCTATTTCTGGTCTGCTAGAGTACCAGTATCACTTCGTCCATACTTCAGTCTTTACAGAAGAACATTGTTTTAGTCAACTGTGCTTTTATTATTAAAGATTATTTTATTAAAATTGGTTCGACGATGTTGTTTAAGAATACATTACAAAAATATCTGTTATTTTAAAACACCAAGGGTATTAATCGTAGCGAACATAATCAGTGTGTTCAACGGGTCTCAGAAAAGAGTTTATTAATAATATCCGGCTCGAAGGACCATCGTACAAGAGCTCATGACGGGGGGCGTTCCGAAGATAATTTACCGCTTCCCGCCCAAAACATGTGTTTGCAAGATACGTGTTATAATAAATAAGGAAATATAGACGAAAATAGCAAACATAAAAGTAGTACAAATGTTTGCTGCGACGCCTAAAATCATTGTTTTTTTTTTATATCACTCATATACAGAGGCGAGCGGAAGTTTACCTTAAGGGTGTTTAGTTTACATCAAGACTATTTTATTAGAACATTAGAACATTAGAAAATCTCACGAAATGTGTTATTTTACATCGTTTACCATCAAGTGGTAAATAGTTACGGAGAGAGCTATCTCTCTGCTCGGGAGTTGAGTATGTTGAGTCGAATGCACCCTGTATGTTGAGTCCGTAATGAGAAAATTTTGTTGGGCCATTAAGATGGTCCCAATAACAGTGCAACTAGTTGTTAATTTTTGAATTTTGGTGGTCTACATCCAGCGGAGGCATAGCGATTGTTGATGATCATTTAAACAATTCAAACCACATAATCCAGCCGTCGCCATTCTCTATACTTATAAGCAATATACAACTGGTTCATGCAATAGATTAATGCTAGTGCTTCTATAGTTTTTTAGGCTCCACGACTTCGAGAAATAGATTATATTTTGATGATGTTACAACAATAAACGAATTAGGCACCTACTAAAAAACAAATGTAATTCTCAAACAAAGTTTAAGACGTTATTAAAATAAAGGAAATACATAATTATTATAATTATTTTGAGCCAAACTTTTTAGAGATACGAGTAAGTAATACCTGCCGGCGTCTGTATTTCCGAGCTCGTAAAACCCAAATCTTTTCAAAGTTCGAGTGAATAGGCGTCTTCTGGGTGAGCTCGCTCCATCATAGGCCTCATCTTCGCTACACAGCTGGATGTTGGCCAAGAGCAAACCCATCTTAAAGGTTTTTTTCGGACGCGATTACTAAGAATTTGAAAGTTGTGGAAATAAATATTTTCAGTGAACTGTAATTTTAGACTTAATGAAAAAAAAATCTAAGTGCAAACATGTATCTACTGCAAATAAGCCAGAGTGAAAGCTGCAAAATGGCTCGGTCTTCGGTATTAGGAATGCATCCCCCAATCGCAATTTTACACTCCACCCGCGAACGTTTTGTTGGGGTTGTTTTCTGCTATTACACTTTTTAAATCCTTCGTTTATTCGTACAGCTTGTGTTAGATTGAGCTGGGTTTCGATTTTAAAAACGTCGGGTCGTGTTAGACGAAAAAAAATCTTCAAATGGAACAAATGCTCCCCACATTGCTTCTATTTATTTTATTGCTTATGCTTGAGGCTATGCGCGCGTGGAAATTGCAAACTTCAATATAAGACATTTAAAATTTTAATTGAAAAGTCTTACGTTTTAGCGTGTGAACTTGCATTGAAAGACTATTTGCTATAAATAAACCATTTTAAAAAGTTTTATCTTTAATAAATTAAAATCTAAAATAAAGGCTTAATTAAGCATTATGGTGTCTTGCCATTTTTTATATTTACTCCTGTTTTTAATTTGAATCTGCTCAGAGCAATGGATGATAGAGGAATCCCAATTTTTTTTTCCTATTGGGGCCAGTAATAGAAATAACAGCACATATGCTGTTGTTTTTCGATGTCCAAAAGGTGTCAGAGCCCATTTTCTTATTCCCTTGTAATAAGGCCATGTTATAACTTTTCAATCGAACGTAATTCTAGATAATAGAATAACACAAAATGTTATAATGTTAAGTTTCTGTTTGTCTTGACCTTGTATTTGACCGTAAAGACATTTGACTGATATGTCACGCAGAGTTGACGGGAATCAACATCAGTGTCAAAATGTCGACAATAAACTTGGTGTCACAGATTGTCAGATGTTAATCTCCGCGTGTATGGTCAGTTGAGGGGTCATTTGTATTATGTCGAAGCCAAAATGCCGATGAGGAAACTCCTGTAGATTCTGTTAGTATTATGTGCGTTGTCAATGGTGATGTGTTTTGTAATTTAACTTGGCTTGTGAAGAAAGTTGTTTGTATTTAATCTTTTTGTGTCCTCTGTGGCTCTGTGTCCGCATTAAAACCAATCGAATTTAATGCGGTTTTCACTAATGGAAATAGCATTATATAGTTTGCAGAAAAAATTACACCCGTCCGAAGCCGGGAGCGGGACGCTACTAAATACTTAATAGGATGCAGTCTCTTCAAGTGGTTAGAAGTCCCACATATCCCACCGACCATGGGAATTTTATTCCCAATTTTCAGAGACTTAAACTGGCTCTGATACTTACCTTGCAATTTTATAAGTGCTGTTACGTCATATAGTAGATATATTATTACCAACTGACCCGGCAATTTTTTTTTAATTTTTTGTTTTGCCAAAAAATAAAAAAAAATTGGGATGGGCCACCCTTATCACTTAGGGGTATAAAAATAGTTTACGACCTACCGAATATACACAAAAAAATTCATAAAAATCGATCAAGCCGTTTCGGAGGAGTTTGCTTACAAACACTGTGACATATCTTTAATATAATATATAAAAATTATATGTCATGTTGTGTGTCCTCGATGAACTCCTGAAATATACTGAACCGATTTTGACAAAATTTCATAACTTTATGTAATTTGGTCCAACTTAAAAGATTGGATAGTTTTTATTTTGAACCCGGGCGAAGCCGGGTGTGTGTAGCTAGTATATATATAGAAGAAAGATGGAGTACTTGCACAACTAAATGGAATGCGATAGCAATGTTTGCGCCATGTATTGAGTGCGTATATCGAAGTGCTAAATGCACTAGTCGTGCATGATCACGTGGCTTGAGCTGTAGGGATTACGGGTTTCCATGGGAACCAGCCTTAACAGTCTTCAGTCCAACGTCCGCATTAAATACGTAACACCTAGCGCTGATTTATGTACTTACTTGATGTTTTCTAATACTAAATGGAATTTTTATAATGATTACTGTAATCATTAATTTTTGCAATAAAGTTTTAATTTAATTATGCATAAACAACCTCTGGATGAAAGGATGACTACAGTGCTATAATATAAGTATTAATATATAGATGTACTTCAGAGAGTGTGCTCGGGAGCTGCATGAACTCATACCGCCTTCCCCTTTCTTCCATCGGACATACAGACGTACAAATGGTTACCATCCACATCTTGTCGATATCCCTCTATTTCGGACCAAGCGTTTTAAAAACATCTTTTATAATGCGCACTGCCAACGTTTGGAACTCCTGAGCTCATATAACCCAAATCTTTTCAAAGTTCAAGTGAATAGGCATCTTCTGGGTGAGCTCGCTCCATCTTAGGCCTCATCCTTGCTACACAGTTGGTTGTTGGTCAAGAGCAAACCCATCTTTTATAAAAAATAATAATAATAATAATATTTCTTTTTATTTATATTGTAAAAAATTTAAAACTAAGAAAGAAAAATATATACTTGGATAATAATAATAATAATATATGGATAATAATTATTATAATAATAATAATAATAGACGCTTGGTTGGAGGCGTCAATGACGTTGGACTTCTGAGCGGAAGGTAACCACGGGCGCCTTATACCGTTATAAATATATCTCGATTCTCGATGTTTTAAATGAAAATGTTAATTGATTTACATATGCTATGTTGTGTTTGGGTAAGTCTTACCCAAAGACTGGAGGAGAGCTGCTCGGCATATGGAAGAGCATATCGAGATATGGAAGAGCCTGCAAAAGACTTATCTCAAGGGACAGCCTGAATTACAGATTGCCGATGTTAGTATTTAAAATTAATTTAAAAAGTGTATACAGTATGTATGTCAGTGAATAAAGACTTTTTTATTTATTATTTTTTTTTTTATTAGAGATGGATTTGCTCTTGGTCAGCATATCTAGCCGTGTAGCGAAGATGAAGCCTATGATAGGGAGAGCTCACCCAAAAGATGCCTATTCACTCGAACTTTGAAAAGATTTGGGTTATACGAGCTCGGAAATACAGACGCCGGCAGGTATTACTTACTCGTATCCCTAAGAAAGTTTGGCTCAAAATAATTATAATAATTATGTATTTCCTTTATTTTAATAACGTCTTAAACTTTGTTTGAGAATTACATTTGTTTTTTAGTAGGTGCCTAATTCGTTTATTGTTGTAACATCATCAAAATATAATCTATTTCTCGAAGTCATATAGAGTTCGGAAACACAGACACAGGTATGGAGTTCTAAATCTTGGTAGTGTGCAGATTCTTAATTTTTTTCTTAAATATTTTCAATCACCGTAAAGAATTCAAGATAAAAAGATTCTCTTTGGTTAATTTTTTTTTTTTCAAATATTGAAGTTTTGGTGATACGAAAAAAAAAGTAGGTACTAAATGTCTAAATTTGATAATTCAAATAATTTTTTTTTTTCAAGTTTTTTTTTTATCAAACCATAAACGAGGATTGGACTTAAGAAATTACCAATTTGACCGCACTAAGCGCCTTAAATAAATTGTCTAGTAGGTACATCGACCTCTGATCAAATGAGAACTAATGCACAAACGTCTTCACACATTAAAGTATCATTTTTAACAATTCAACGACGTGTCGAACGCCTTAATGTTACTGTTTAATTAAATAATGATCTAAGCCAGAATGTTACACTTTGAAACCGCAAAACTCGCTTGGAAGTTAGTACAAATATGAAATAAGGATGCTATGTTGCCTTAGGTAGGTAATAGGTAGGCTAAATATTTAAAAGATATTTAATTTGTAAAACGAAGTATATATAATGCTATTTTTTATTATAATGCTATTCAGAGTGGGTAAAATATTTGTGTATACAAAAACGGTCAGTAGTATGGTATAAACAAAATTAAATTATTTTGTGAACTGTTTTGTAAAATTACATTTTTTGTGAATAGTTTCTTGGTCTATTTTTTTAATATTTTTTTAGAAAATCCCGTCGGTAAATTCAAATATAAATCTTGAGCGGAATATACCATAGTCTTCTAAAGCAAGCAAGTTCATTGCACGGAATTAAACCCTTCCAACACAAATTAATTAATGCACAGTAGTAAAACTCTTGGATAGTTAATTTTTTTATTTTTAAATCTATATAAATCTATATATCCCAAAACTTTAGAACGGCTGGACTGACTTGGCTATTTTTATTTTTTTCAAACATTCGCAATCTCCGAGGATCGTTAAGTCTTATGAAGAGAAAAATTGGAAAATTTTAAAAATTGCCCGCAAAATCGCATCGCTTCGCTTGTTTTTTTTAAATATATATTGCTTACGTAGACAGATATCAACAATAATATATTATATGTATCACAAATGAGAAACTGACAGATGAACAGTAGGTACATCAGAGGTGTTAACATATGCATCTGTAAAATATGTTTGGTCTAGTGGCTAGTAACCCTAGCTGTTAACCAAACTGTCGCGGGTTCGAATCCCGCTAGGGGCAAATGTTTATGTGTTAACATTTTACCTTTGTACCTGAGTCGTGGATGTTTTGTATTTATAATATGTATGTATTTACAAAAAAAGTAATCTATGTATTATATCAACTGTCTGGTATCCATAATACAAGCATTAGTTGCTTACTGTGGAACTAGATGTGTGAAGATATTTATTTTTCTTAACTAATTATATTAATTAAAGGATTGCTATGCTGTTATGCTACGCTATGCTACAGCTGCAATGCTGCGTCCTTCTCTATTACACTGTGCAATATGCAAATAAATGATTGATTGATTGATTGATTGATTGACTGTCTAGCACTCTTAATACTTTGTCAATTTTCAACATCTTTGCTTGCTCCGATTTTCAAATTTCAAAGTCCTAAGGAGGACAATCCTCAAAAATAGAAGCTCTCAAACACACAAAGCTTAGCTCAATAGCTCATATTCACATGTGAACATGTACTAGACCCATTAGACCTGTTAGAGACGCAGACATTAAAATAAAAAAAAAATGTTTTAATAAAAATATTGAAGTTAGAATCCACCTGATAAGCGTCAGACCTACTGATACTTATTTGTGCGATGCCTAAAATCCGAGTGAGAGGGTTCTTTAGGGTACAGTGAGGCTCATATCCTAACAAATGATTGCGGAAGATGAATGGTGTACGCTGGGTGTGTTGTACGGTTAGCATATTTGATAAAAATGAATTGTATTATATAATTATTATATATTTTTTAATGGTAATTTATATAGACAAGCTGGATTGTTAAGTCTAAAAGACAAGCTTGGGCTGCAGCGTAGGAGGCCTAAAAATAGGGCATCAATTAGATACTTAACCCTTTAACCGCTCGCTTTTGTAGGTTTTGTTGTCTACCCCCTAGTTACGAATTGACTCGTAAATTGATATTTTTTTTAGAGAGCAACGAAATGATTTAAAAAAAAATCACTATGCAAGTAGAGAAATTTGTCGTATATTATATACGGCTCTGGTGGACACGAAAATAATTGTCTGATAAATCCGACTCCGGCGGCTAAAGGGTTAATTTAATTCTACATTGTAACATTAACATCCTCATTATTGATAAGTGACTAATATTTCATTATGATAATGATAATTGTCATCATTAATTTTGCCGTAGGATGTCCACTGCTGGAGAAAGAGGCCTACTCATTATTTTCTTATAGGACAGAAAAGAAGAGCCTTGATTCACAATCGACCCATTTGGGAATGCCACAAAATGTCCCATTTTGGGAGTTTCAAGAAGATTTTTTTTTAACATTCCACACAGCACCATATAGTTCCACACTAAGCAACTAATGCTTGTATTATGGATACCATACAGTTTGATATAATACATAGATTACTTTTTTTTTGTAAATACATACATATTATAAATACAAAACATTCATGACTCAGGTACAAAGGTAAAATGTTAACACAAAAACATTCGCCCCTAGCGGGATTCGAACACGCGACCGTTTGGTTAACAGCTAGGTTCACTAGCCACTAAACCAAACGTGTCGTCAAAAAAAAAAATTGACAAATTTTTTTTTTTTAAAATACAATAAAAAAAATTTATTGTTCCCAAAATTTGCCCTACTTTAATTATTTTTAGACATTTTGCAACGTTTAATAAATATTTACTTTACTAAATCTCAATTAGTGAGTCAATTTTATACACAATTTACACGACATTTATATTTGTTAGTTATTAATGATTTTGTGAACGGTACACCCGTGCATTGAAAGCCGGATATCCGGTGAAAACCGAGTTCAACTGGCAATCTTATTTTATAAAGAAAAAAATATGATTTTATAACTTGGTTCCCTTTTGCAGCCATTCAAACTGTACTGAACATCTATTTATCTTTTTACCCCCGCTTTTAGCAACGCTTGAGTGTTGACAGGTTGTCAAGTGGCAACGTATAAATTTAAATACGAAATTATTTATTCGACTTCAAAATAGTTTATCTACTTTGACTCGTCAATTTGGTTTATAAAACCACAGTTTTGGAATGCTTTTTGTTAACTGTCAAATACGAAATTTTAAAGGTAATTTGACCTAACATTTCATGACAAATTATGTATTATTATTTTTCAATTACATATATTTTGTCCAATCATATAGTAAATTTTGTGGCTTTATTTTTAAGGCATGTCTACATGAGTGATTTTTTTAAAATATAGTGGGAGAAAAGAAGTGTGTAATATTATTTCTCTGTGGTATTACAGAGAAATACAGGATACAGAGGATACAGAGAAATTTCTAAATAATATTGAAGAGCAATTTTTTCAATATTATTTAGAAAGAACAAAAGCTTTCGGCTGCCATGTAAGATGATTCATTCAACCAGTTACAGCCATTATTCGTTTGTTAGAGAAATTTTATCCTGAATAATAATCCTATCGATTAGTATACTAAAATAGCGTTTTTTTTTTTTTTTTTTTTTTTTTTATTTTAGTTGGTTCGAGTCCCGAGCGAGGCAAGCGAGTTTTCAGAAAATCTTTGAATGCAGTTTTGTTTCTTTTTAAAAATTAAGAAATGTCTCCTTTATGTAACTTAAGGATTAAATGCTCGCACAATAAATTCAGGTAAGTTAAAAAGTAAATAAGTTGAGCAAAATTTGCCACTCGTTCGCGATCACCGCAACCACAAACCGATCGCCAAATGAGTTTCCTCTGTAATCAGTAACGGTTCGCGTATTGGTGCGATTTATATTTTTAATAATATTTGCCTTTATAATAACCAAAAATACATACCAAGTTGGCTATTGCCAACTAACAGATCATTTTTTTTTTCTCTCATGGTATAACTGCACCATAGCGATCTGTACTTTTCCTACAATGAGCTATTTCTTTGGCTGAATTCTTTCTGATTTAAGTATTGATCAGAGTTTAGTGTCCAGTGACACTATCATCTTTTATTGGCTAGTGTTGAATCTATTTCGTAAGTTGGGGACACTGTGTCTCCTCAGTCTGGTGTGTTGCACTGCCCCAGTACCCCACAGGCTTTTTGCCAGAATGTTTACATGTTTAGATAATCTATGTTGATATTTTCTGCTAAAAGCTGCCACCTCCTGCTTTACAGATCATTGACTCTCGGTTTTTGTTTTAAAAATATTCAGTTTTCACACATTAAAAACCATATTGACGTTAATTAAGAAAAAAAAATTTTTATTACCTTGCAAGCATTATACTTGACCTGTGAGAAAATATAATTAAATGTTTAAAGTACCCAAAAAAATCTTAATCGAGAAAAATTTGAGGGTAAATGTACAAGCATGTGTGCTGTTGTGTTTTGGTGCTTGAGTGAGCGATTCCACAGTTTATCCCATATCCCTATTTTGTCCCTTATCTATATATATAATTTTATACTTAATATTATAAAGGGAGAAGATATTTGTATGTTTATTTCGAATATAAATTCAAAAACTGCTAGACCTATTCTGAAAATAGGAATAGGAAAATTTTGAAAAAATTTTGAAAATTGAAAATTTTGAAAAAATTTTTGTTTCACCTATACAAAGCTAGATTATCAGCGAGTAACATAAACTATATTTTAGAAATTTACGCCGGCGAAGTCGCGTGCAATAGCTATTCCTTTATATGTAACAAAATTGTCAGTACTCTGGCGTTACTTGTGTTTATAGGCTTCAGAAGACAAGAGGACTTTCAGCTTGTCAGCATTACAGTAAATCAAGGTCATAACTCAATCATAATATTTTTTTTTATTAAACTCAGGGCCTCTTTCACTATGTGTCAAGTAGGATAACCGCCATTTAAAGTCACCGGTAACCGGGAATGAAGGAGATGATATACCTTTGTTTGTACGGTAAAAGTCCCAAACATTAAAAAGAAAATAATTTAAAAAAAAATCGCCTATCGAAGGATGCAGTAAACCGAGTGCATAATTTAATAAAACATAAAATTATTTCTAAAAGTAACTAATCAACACTTCACTTCAATTACAAAGGGAGCACAAATAGTGTATAGAGACATTATATTTTATTATCATTGTTTATAAAAGGATGATAATGTTTTACCTAATGTAAACAAATTGCAACATTTGCTTAATGAGAAATTATTTGATCACAAAATCCGACCGGGCGTTTCGTTAAAACGCTGTCCCAAACAGATATTATCTAACGAGAGACAATGATAAGAGTTTTCACTGAACTGTTTATTTGCTGAAGTAAAAAAATAGGGAAAGGAATAAAGACGGCCGTCTATCACACCAAACGGTCATTAGACATAAACAATCAAAAATACTATTATAATAATTTGCTAGCTTTTGTAAAAAAACTGGGCATGCTGTCGATCGTCTTCTTTTAGAAGATTACATTGAAATACAAGCACTATTGAAAGAAAGAAAGAGAGAGAGAGAGAGAGAGAGAAAAAGAGGAGAGAGAGAGAGAGAGGAAGAAATTATTTTTATTTTGTTTATTTGAAACTAGCTGGTGGCCGCGACTTTGTTCGCGTTGAAAAATAAAAAAATATATAAGCAATAAAACGCTTGACCTCTTGTTTCTATATAAATTTTAGATTCCTTGGGAACAGTACTTTTTTTTCTCTATGTCCTTTCTTGTATCCCTGACAAAATGTATGCAAAATTTCATGATGATCGGTTGAGTTGTTAAGGCGTGAAAAGGCAACAGACAGACTTATAATACTTTCACATTTATAATATTATTACTAAGGCTCGATTAACTTAATGATTAATCTGATGTTTAGGGCGTTTAATCCGCAGTTTAGCGATGGTGATCAACAAAATATTATTAAACGGCTGTTAAAATTTTAAACAGCTATTAAAAACTAACCGTCTGTTGATGAACTCGAGCCTAATAAGTTTAAGTAAGTTTATAATATTAATAACGACCTATATATTGCGATTTAGTCGTCGGATTTGTTATAAATAATCTTCAGAAGACTTACCATTTTATGGGACGTCTGTCTATCCCTCAAATATGAATAGAGAAAAAGTGATCCTTTTTTTTTTAAACTGGAGTCGGTGTAATGCAAGGACTCCCTCAAGGACCGGTTCGAAGTGGCCCTGACAGGGGAAACTTTGTTTTTCTAGAGGCGACAGTCTACAATCCTCTGTTGACTTATTTTCCAAGTGTTTGTATTCGATTCGGGATTTGGGTTAGAGAAAGTAAAAATATTAGTTTCTATCCATTCGATGAATATACTAGTACTAGTAATATATATTCGCACTACATACACACTTTGTTTTAAATTAGTTTTTTAATGTAGTACCCACATGAAATTAGATTATACTACCTACACTTACAGATAAATAATTATCGATTGAGGTCATCGATCTGGAAACTTGAAAAAAGCATTAATATAATTCGATCCGTTAAACCAATAGAATTAGGAACTGTTACTGTTACTACGTTCAACCGTAACGCCTTTAGATGCGTATGCGTTTTACAATCTTACGACCTCAGTGCATAAGTTTCATTTTGTAAAAACTGTATTACAATTTAAGACTTTTTTCATATATGTTTTGTGTATCTAGTTATAGTCGATCGATGGTTGAGATTAAACAATTTTATTAAGATCATTTGAAAAGTTAAGGCGTGAAAGCGTAACAAACAAACTCACTTTCGCATTTAAAATATTAATAAGCGTTAGGTATGCTCCAATACTTATCACAATAAACAAAGAACTCTAATGAATATTTGAATTTGAATTGTTTGCTGTCTCAAAGGTGGGTCAGTGGGTGCTCAAATTGGTGCCTGTAAATAAACGCCAAAAAGATAATAATATTGTTCTTTGTGACGACTGACTGACGTATAGCTTAGAGAGTCCACCTTTCTAAGACACAGATTCAAGGGTGGGACAGTATAAAGGATATGAAATAGGCTGATATGCTCTTAACAAAAAAGTGTAAGGTCTACTGCCAATCTAATCCAAACTGTCCAATCTAGGATTCTACATGAAAGTGTGTATGGTAATAGCGCTTATGTTACTCCTTAAAATAGATAGGGCCTTAGTGACATCAACCAACGCTGTTTCCACGATTTCGGGGCACGATGCCTACTTTGAGCTTTGTTGACTTTTTAACACTACACCCTGTTCTCGGCTTTTTACATAGACTTCGTAACTGTGAGGTCTGATGATCTGTCTATCAGCTAAGAGACCGCCCATTCACTGCTCTTTAAATTCATGACGATAAATTCGATCATATTACTGGGTCGCAATAATGAGGTTTAATAACATCGTGGGGTAAATACGACCACTGTTCTATTCTTCTAAAGGAATTTCCCAAACAATGTCCGTCTCGAATTTATGAAAAGTAAAAAAATGCTCGTTAATACAAAGAGTGCTGGAAATTCCAGCGTTTGTCTGAGCTCAAAGTGAACCGAAACGATGAGTGTTTCAAATATTTTTACTCTTTGAATATGACCACTTCTATTGTTTCGCAAATGGATAAATATTGTGGTTCACAATTCACAAGCAGTGTACACATACATTGTTAAAAAAATACAAAATTATAAGTTCGTAACTAATTACTTGTGATGATAAAGAGCCTTTTAGCACCATCAAGTCAAAACGTCATTATCAGTGAATAACATAGAATATATTTTATAAAGGTACACGGACGAAGTCGCGTGCAACAGCTAGTAATAATAAAAATGTGTGCTTTTTTATTAAATTTCTGTTTAATAATTAATTTGGGGCAAGATAGGCTTTATATTTCACAGTAAAGATGACAGTTCTTAGAATTTAGAAACGAAAATTTAATCTGATACAAAATTACCATACCAACTTTCCTTTGCTGATGAAACCAAAGTGAAATTCGCTTTGTAAAGCTTTGTAAAGCTTTGTAAAAGTGAAATTCGCCTATCTAATCTAAAGATTATTCTAAAGATTATTTTATAGATGTAATACAAAATTCCACCTTTTCATTTAATACCTTTAAAGCATAACTTGTATATGATTCCAATATTTACAATTAAATTAACAAAAAGTTTCATTTTTCAATACAAAATATTTCCCGTGTACCAATTTAAGCTCACAGCGAGCTTTAATTTCGAACATGCACTGCAAAAATAAAACCCATTTAGCAATAACAAACCGCTTAAGCGCTTTCAACCGCACGAATACTCAATCACATAACATCGGAAAAAGCGCTTTGTGCTAATATCGCAAAAACCCATCACCGGAACGGAACGTTGCTTTTCCACAAGCACCGTGAGTTATCGAGAAATGAATCAAAATGGCGGCGTATTTTTGAAATACCCATAAGAAATTTACGTTGTTCTATCGTTAGAACGAATAGTAGAACTGTTTGTAATTACCCACATTTTCAATAAGCTATAATATTATAATAATTTAAACATTTTCGATGTTATCATAACTTTTTTAATGTAAAAATTAAAATAGGTAGGTATTTTATTATTTGCGGAGAATTTTTAAAAACGTTCTGGCGGTAGTCTGTCACCATTTATTTATGTCTATTACGCCAGACCCGTATATAAACGACAAATTCCTCTACTTGCTTTGTATATTATATAAATAAGTTTCATTCCCTAGCATATTGTGTCACTTTCAAATAAACAGAAAAAAAGCCAGAATTCGAATTTGTGCATTAAAATTGCAGCAGAAATTTAAATTTCTGTAGTTATTCTTAGAAGCGTTTTGAACTTCGATTCCCGATTTTGTGATGGCTCATTCAACAGTAAAATGGCTGAACTTTAAAAGCTTGAATCGCTACCGGATTGTCAGCTGCCAGCTGGTCTTAAATCGATAGTTGAAAAATTATTTCGCTTTGTCACCTTTTAAAACGGGACATTCCGAAGCGATTGTTCTACGGCGCTCCATCGAGGTAACATTTTGCTCGATATTTTTTTTTTTAATTTTTTTTTTTTATAAAATATGGGTTTGCTCTTGACCAACAACCAAGGATGGTATGTGGTATATGGTGCATGGTGTAGCAAGGATGACGCCTAAGATGGAGCGAGCTCACCCAGAAGATGCCTGTTCACTCGAGAATATTTTTTGATCGAGGTAACATTTTTTTTGAAAGATGAGTTTTTTAAACTTTGTTTTAAACATAATTATTTGTTTGTTAACAGTCCAAAAAAAAAAATATCTAACCGCTACCCAACACCTGTCCATCAAACAAAATACCAAAATTTCCTTCAGGAAAAAAAGAGAGAATTCAAACGCACATCAAACATGTTGACAACACCTGCATTCGATATAAAGGTATGTATACATTGACGAAAATTCATTTATTTCGCACGTTGCGAGATTCGTTCGCTCTCTAGGGAAATTGGTTGCTCTTTTATACCATCTCCAATCTATCTTGTGAAACAATATTGGTATCGTCGACGAAGACGCAGCTTTATAGACACCAAGATTTCATTGTTTCTTGTATCATTGAAAGCCTATGAATAATTGTTGGATATTGTAAATGCAAAAGTAACTTTGCCACAGGCTTAAAGGGTGGTTTTCTTTTCTCATTTTACTCTCTTGATTTAAACTAAAAAAATGTCCAGAAAGTATTTTCGCGCACAATTTTTACGATCTTAACCCCCAGCGCATCGTTGATTATTTTTTTAAACAATTATTTACATTTCTTTGTGATTTGTTAAATTCTGTTGTCTACGTAGTGTTAGGGCGGTTCTCAATTGTGTATATAATATAATTAATCTATACTAGAAGGGAGGTAGAAGTAAACGCGTAATCTGCAATGTTATTATTAAATTAAAAATAGTTTTACAAAGTTTTATCTTGGAGTAAATGTCGTAACATGTGTCTGATTACATGATGAACTAGTGTAGGCGTTGGTGAAATAAAAAACGTGTGTGTTACTTTGAAACTTGCGAATCTGTAACCCATAACAATGGAGCATAATAGTGTCTGCAATTCCTGGATCATTGTGTGATTGTGTCTAACTGTAAATATAAACTACGCTCGAAAAACGAAATAATAATAAAATAAATATATAAAAAGTGCATATAAAAAAGGAAATAATCAATTAGTGCATTCAAAATTAATAGTGAATATTGAATAATAAATTGTTACCATACCCACATACACTTAAATTCAACAAGGCTTCGGATCAAATAATATACGACTAATTCGATAGCTTTATTACTGCATGCGTTGGCGTAGCGGCTAGACCGACTTCAATTGATCCATTCCGACAGAGCAAGGTTCGCATCCGCGTTTCTCGACTAAAGACTTTTATAAAGATGTTTTATAAGACAATAATATTATATAAAATATAAGAACATTAAATAATAACAGCCCGATACAAATGATAAATTTTGAAATTGTAAATTTATCAAGTTAAACAAATTTAATTATTGTAACTGTTGAATCATAGATATAAGTATTGGTAAAAGTTATTTTAATAATAGTGCCCTAAATTAATTTCACTTAAAAATTTTTGAAGATATTTGACGGCATCACAGGTGTTTTAAATCTATATTCAACGATAGGTACATACTGTATGGTCGTTAGTATCATTGTAACTTTAATAATTAAAAGAAAGAAGGACAGATACAGTTTTATTGTACTTGCTTTTTAATCTGTTTAAATTGTGGAAAATTGTTCGAAATCAAATTTATTATTTTGACTTAAATAACGTGATAGGCAAACCTATCATTTATTATTTTGACTTAAATAACACCAAAATAATTTATTACCTGATTAAGTTCTCTTTGTAACCAATTTATAGACTAGGTCCTTTACAACCTAATTTAAACAATACTATAGTTATAAGTTAGGTAATAAGACTAGGCCCATATACAGCCATTGCTTGTATTCTAATTAAATTAAACATGCTAACACGAAAGGTACATGCTCGCCAGGAGGAGTCTAAACTTCAATTAATTCGAGAACTTGAGAGAAAGTGTGACAGTCTATTAAGCGAAAGAGACGAAAATGAAAGGGAATTGTTAGAAATTCTTGAAAAAAATAAATTATTAAAACAAGACCTATCCCAATTGCACTTACAAAATATATCATTAAAGAGTGAGTGTGACAAATGTAATAATATTATAAAAAAATTTGATAAATGTAGTGAAGAGTATGAGGTGGCTCTGAAGACTATAAATTTATTAGAAAAAAAAACTGTATGAGGCTCAGGAGTACATCATACAGTTGGAAGCACAATCTGTTCATCATAAAAATCAAAAAACACAGTGTCTGTACAATGAGTTAGTTGAAGTTAACTTCAGGGCTACTTCTGATGTGTCTTGTGAATGCAATACTTCTCATGTAGATCTGTCGGTTGACGATAAACCATACAAATCTTCACAAACATTATCCGGACATAGCAGAAACCAGCTTAAAAAATTTGTTAAAATTAATAGGTACATACAAAAGACACAAAAACTGTTAAAAAAACAAAAATGTATGTTTAAAAATGCAAATAATATTAAAAAAAAGTTAAATATGACAGAACAATTAAAACAATATGCATTGGAATTGGAAAATAATAGATTAAAATATGAGAATGATATTAACTTATTAAATAATAATATTGCACATCTAGAATCATCTCTTAAGATAATGACCCGAATGTATGAGGATTCCCAAAAATTAGTGGAAAAATATTCACGGTTTCAGACGGAAAGTGAGCCCTCAGCTTCACAGTCCTCATTGGACACACCTATTCAATATCAGTCACCATCAGAAACTAACAAGACGATTCAAACCAATATTTCCCAAAAACATTATATAAATACAAATCGTAAGATTACTGATAGGGAAAGTGTCATAATGTTTAGTGATGAGATAGGAAGGGACATGGGTCATTTATTAAATACTCAATTTGATCAACCAGTTATAAATCATTGTATGCCTAATGCGTCATATGTTGATGTCATGACAAAAATAAGTAGTACCAAATTAAATCCTAACTCGACTCTTATAATTTTTGTTGGTAATAGGGGTAATTTAAATAGGAAAGATTTATTGCATTTCTTTGAAACATTACTCTCCTTCAAAATCAAACAAATTGTGTTTTATACACTCCCATACAATAACGGGTTGTCAGCTCAAGAAAATAATATTAGATATATGCTAAATAGGTGTTTACACACTTGGTCGTGCTACCAAAGTAATGTACATATCATTGATACAAACAGTTGTATTACAAAAACTTATATTCATAATGGGCAATTGCTTATTCCTTTCTCTGTCAAGAGACAAATAGCTGTTATGCTATTCTTTTATTTTAATGTGACTGCTAAAAATTTATCAAAAAATTATCTTAGTAACAATTCACCAATTAAGGTGTTGACAGGCAATTATTTAAATTAAATATTGAGACAACAGATTACACCTCTGGCAATTTATATTCTGGAAATAATAACTTTATTTTGACAAAAGGTACATTGTATCTATCACAATTTTGTGTAAAACAATCAGTGAATTCGTTGGTTAAAAATATTTCTGACCCGGTTATAAATTGTATAACAAATAACAATATTCATGTTTCCAGGAGCAATAAATTTCAGGATTTAAAAATAAAGACCCAGTCAAAGGTAAATCAACTTGAGATTATTCATCAGAATATTCAAAGCTTTTCACGCAAAGAACTTGAAATTGAGTTGTTCCTGGAGAACAGAAAAACTGATGTTTTATGTGTGACTGAACACTGGCTTAAAGACTATCAAATGCTTTTTAATTTTGAAAATTACTATATTGCCAGTGCTTTCAATCGAAAGTCCACCAATGGCGGGGGTTCATTTATATTACTACGGAAGCATATAAAGGCCAAAGAACGCAAAGATGTTGTTGGACTTTCGAAGGAATGTTGTATCGAGCTGTCTTGTGTTGAGTTGGAGAAATGTGTTATAGTATGCGTTTACAGACCACCAAATTACCAGAATCTTCAGAATTTTGAAATTGTTATGGAAGATGTACTAAAATTAATATTGAAATCGAGTAAAAAATCTCACATAGTTTGCGGTGATTTTAATGTAGATTTGTTAGAAAATTCAACTTCCAAATGTAGGCTGCAGGGCTTGTTTAAATCATTTAATTTGGCTAATATTTTTACAGAACCGACTAGAATAACAGCAACCTCAGCTACTTGTATAGATAATATTTTCTGCGATTGTAAATTTTTGAACAAGCAAATAATTAACTCTCTCCAATCAGATCATAGTGGTCAAGCTGTGTCTTTTCCATTTAGTACAAAAAAAGAGAAAATTTTAATAAAGAAGAGATCTGTAACCGTCAGTGGGGTGAGAAAATACATGAAATCGTTGAATGATAAATTATCCATTCCAAATTATGACTTGAGTAATCCAAATAGTTTTTATGAAGAATTCTTCTCAATACTGCACTGTGAATTTGAGAATATATTCAAAGTTAAGGAAATAAACATCAACCAAAAATTCAAGTTCAGTGAATGGGCTACTAAGGGTATTCGCATTAGCAGAGAAAGGTTATTTGAATTATATGCTGAAAAACGCTATAACCATAGCAAAATCTTTATTAAATATGTTAGATCTTACTCAAAAACTTTCAAAAAAGTTTGTGCTTTAGCGAAGTCCAAATATATTAAAAATATAATAATTAATGCTGATAATGTGATAAAAACGGTTTGGAAAGTAATTAATTGCGAGACGGGCAAAACTAAACTACATGACAATAGTCATACATTAGATACATCTCACGGTATCATTACTGCAGATGTAGATGTGGCTCAAGAGTTTGAAGCATTTTTTACAAATATACCGTTATTAACTACTGAGCCACTCAATTCCTCATCTAACTCTGCACGCGACGTGCTAAATGCTAATGTTCCAAGATGTCCGGTTGCGTTTGAGTTTAGGCATGTAACCCCACATGTAGTGATTAAAACTTTTAAGGAAATAAAACTAAAAAATACCGAGGATTTATTTGGTATGTCGGCTAAATTGTGTGGTTCTATTGTCGTAATTCTGGCACCTTATCTGACAATTCTATTTAATTCTTGTGTTGATAAGGGTGTGTTTCCTGATCTTATGAAACATAGTAAAGTTATACCTTTATTTAAATCAGGAAGTAGAAATGATCCCGGTAACTTCAGGCCAGTGTCTGTGCTCCCAGTTCTCAGCAAAATTTTTGAAAAAATAATACTTAGTCAGATGCTCAGTCATTTCAACTTGAACCACCTACTTCATGAGCAACAGTTTGGTTTTTCTAAAGGGCGTTCGACCACCGACGCTGCAGTGAATCTTCTACAACACGTATACGGGGCTTGGGAGGAGTCGCAGGATGCTATCGGGGTGTTCTGTGACTTGTCCAAGGCCTTTGATTGCGTTGATCACGAGACACTGCTAATTAAGCTTGAACATTATGGAGTTAGAGACAGATCTCTTAACTTGATGGGTTCATATCTTAAAAATAGAATTCAAAGAGTTCAAATAAACGGCACGAAGTCATTGGGATCAACTGTCAAAATTGGAGTACCACAGGGATCGATACTGGGACCGTTCCTATTTTTAGTATATATTAATGACTTGCCTTTTATGGTACAAAAACAATCTGGGATGGTGTTATTTGCTGACGATACTTCTATTATATTTCAGGTTAATAGACATAATCAAGATATTGACAAAGTAAATGACGTTCTCTCTCAGATCCATGACTGGTTCACTACAAATAATCTAATGTTGAATCCCAAAAAAACTAAATGTGTGAAATTTTCTTTGCCTAATGTAAGGAACACCAACTTGGATGTTGTCCTAAATAAAGAAAAATTGGAATATGTAGATGAAACGGTTTTCTTGGGAATAACTTTGGACGCTAAATTGCAATGGGACCCTCATTTAAATACATTAGCCGCTAGGCTCAGTTCGGCGGCATATGCAGTTAGAAAGATTCGTCAACTGACTGACGTCGCTACTGCAAGAATTGTTTATTTCAGCTACTTTCATAGTATTATGTCTTACGGCATTTTATTGTGGGGTCAAGCTGCAAACATAAAAAGTATCTTTGTATTACAGAAGAGGGCGATTCGTTCAATATACAAATTGCGTGGTCGTGATTCCCTACGAGAACTGTTTAAAGAAATTGATATTCTCACGGTATCCTCACAGTACATATTTGAAAACATCTTATATGTTCGCAAAAATAAATCGTTATATCTGAAAGGTTCTGATATTCACAGCGTAAACACTAGAAATAAAAATAAAATAGTGCAACCACAATTTAGACTGAGTAAAGTAAAAAACACATTTATGGGTAACTGTATTCGATTCTATAATAAAATACCAGATGATATTTTAAATTTGTCCGATTGCCAGTTTAAATATAAAATTAAAAAGATTCTGTATTCTAAGGCATATTACAAAGTAGATGATTATTTGGAAGATAATGACGTCTGGTCTACGGTTGCTCCAACTCAGCATAATGAATTAGAATAATATTAAGTTTACAATTAATGTAATGTAAAAATAAATAAAGTAAAAAATATGTTTTTTTAGAAATGAAAATATAAAAGATGCGATTCCTGTGGAGTTTCTTTGGCCGTTCTTCTCCACAGAGGAATGCACACCGTGGTAGTGAACGTGCCATTCTCTGCCATTCTCTGACGTCGAAAAGCGATTTTATAAATCTTATTTCGAATAAAAATGTTTTGAATTTGAATTTGAATTTGAATTTACTGATATTATAAAGAGGAAAGATTTGTTTGTTTGTTTGCATTGAATAGGCTCCGAAACTAGTGGACCGATTTGAAAAATTCTTTCACTGTTGAGAAGCTATATTATCAGCGAATAACATAGGCTATATTTAATAAAGTTACGCGGGCGAAGCCGCGTGCAACAGCTAGTATACTTACAAAATTGTTTATCCTAACTGAATATCAACGAACAGCCAAAACTACCATGACTAGAAAGGTGAAATTTGGAACATAGGTTTATTTCATATAATTAGATAAGATAATTTTTTTTTTTGAAAATTTCAAATCCATGCGAAGCCGGGTGCGGTTTTTTATGTATAACTAACAAACAACACACTTACACAATTTATGCGGCTGTAATAGAAACCTTAGGTTTTGGGATCACTTGATGCCTTTATCTAGACTTCAACTATCAAGCCAGCCGCCAAGTGAAAACCAGTAGCTAGACAGTGTTTATATATATGTTAACAATATAACTGACTTGAATCTGGAAAGAAATTGTAATTATATTAAACACTAGCTGGTGCTCGCGTCTTCGTCCGCGTTGAAAAATGAAAAATATGATATCTGACATCTTTATCGCTGTAACGACGGTGGCACAGTTGCGTCCGATTTTTTATATTTTTAGACCATCACTCGGGAACCTAACATTTTTTCAGAATAAAAATTATCCTATATGTTAATCCAGGTAATAAACTATCTGTGTGCCAAATTTAATTCAAATCCGTACAGCCTTTTTGCGCGAAAGAGTAACAAACACTCTCACAAATTTTCGCATTTATAATAATTAGTAGTAGGAAGTAATCGACTAGTGTTTTATAATGAAATTTAGCAGTTTTTCTCTTAAGGCTTTGTTATATTTAAGGATAGGATTTAACTGTACATTTACTGATGTTTATGTAGTTTAAAAAGTATTCTCTACTTTAGTAACTTCGAAGTTGGAGCAAAATCGGATTACACATTTAGCTGTAACGGACAAACTGGTGCACACTCATCCTAATGATATTAGTGCGGAACAAAATTGAACGAAACAGAAATCTAGTAGTGCTATTTCTTGCACGAAATGTCAATAAGTATATTTGAATTGAACCAAAGTTAATTTGTTAGTCTGTGAACCGTGAAATTTGCGAGGACAAACGACATTCGATATTATTGTGCCTCACCAACTAACCGGAACAAATCATTGCGACATCTCTGATTAGATTTTGCAGAGGACAAATTAAAATTCAAGTGAACTTTTCTTTGCCATGTCAAAGAAAATGTTGCAAGAGATAAAATAATGTTCGAATGTGTTTCTTTTAATGAACCTTCTTTCGTCCTCTTAATGAAAAGTGATTGAATTTTTACGCAGAACCGAACTTATCTTAAACTAGCTGGTGCCCGCGACTTCGTCCGCGATGAACGATGAAAGGTACCCTATGTCGTTTCTGGTGTCCCAGACAACGTGTATGCAAAATTTCATTGTGATCGGTTCAGTAGTTAAAGAGTTCAAACATCCATACATCCAAACATACATTCGCATTTATAATATTAGTATAGATTCATATATACTCTATTTGTAAATGCTGTCCACGCCTTTAATTGGCTTCATAACAAATCCATATAGTATATAAACTTTAAAGTTAATTATGAAGTTAAAGTTATGTAAAGGTGTTGGGTTGGGTGTATAAATAAATAAGTAAATCTTTTTTCTCCTTAATTAGGCAAAGGATTTTGCAGTTTGTCATTGTGGTATATTATTCTGATTTTTTAAAATTATATTTAATTAGTTTTTACATCTGATGACATTATTTAAGGTCGGAAGACAGATTCATAGATAAGGAGTAGAGCAATGTGTTCTCTGTTATAACTTATTTACTCAAAGAAATAATACAGCCTCTTAACTCTATTAACAATGTAGCCTATGTTACTCAATGATAATGTAGCAGCTATTAGGGAAAGTTAAAAAAAAGTTAAAGAAAGTTTAAAAGTTTTTTAGTATATTCATTACAAACAAAAAACAAATATTTTCTCTTTATAATATTTGTATAGACATTGAAAAGAAAATTCCATTTAAAACATGTTTTAAATTTTCTAGGTGTATTTTTTTAATTCTACAGATATGCAGTCCCGATATCTAGGGAAGACCAATTAGGTACACATATTATATTTTAAAAGTTCACCAGTACTTTTCTGAAAATAACTCGAAATGCGTATAAAGATTGAAGCTTTTACAGAAGTAAATTTGGTTGTTCATAGTCAAAGGTTGCGCCAATACGTTTACTGACACCGGTACAAAATGTTCGATCAAAGGACATACCGGAACTAAAGGCGTGTTCACACGACCGCCCACGCCGAGGAAATATAGCCATTTCCTTTGTACACGATAAAAACACGAAATGGGCCTGTTTGCTTTTGATGCGATCGCCCTTGTCGCTTACCCAATCACACTCATTATTATGACGTTTATTTGACAGATTGACGACCATTTCACTTCGACAAAGGCCGAACGGGGAAATACATTTATGCGAGGCTGGTAAATCCGTACTATGCCAAAGTATATATGGATGTATGGATGTTTGTGACTTTCACGCAAAAACTACTGAACCGATAACCATGAAATTTTTCATACATCGTTCTAACATATTTCAATATGTTTTCAACTCGAAATCTTAATATTATCTGTAAATGGTGAGCATGCTGTCAAAATATTAATTTGCACGTTAAAATAAATTATTATTTAATTTTATTAGTCTTGTAAAGCCAATCTAACTAAGGTAAAAGTGAATCCATGATAACTAATATGTACATCCCAACAAAATGTTTAATGACAATTCCCATCGATATACTACAATGGAATTTGCGTCACAAATGCCAAAGTGGCACATAAAAAGAACGCCTTTGACAGAATCATGGCGGACTCTTGCCTTCACGCGTCAATGGTAAAAGGTAATAACGACCAAGTTCTATTATTCATTTTATACTCCAATATATGTTTACATAAAGTCACATTTTCTTTAAATTACATATGTTTGGTTGGTTTTAAATGACAGTTCATGTTCTACGCATATGTCACTTTTAAATCCGTACTATAATAATATTATAAATGCGAAAGTATGTTTGGATGTATGGATGTTTGTGACTCTTTCACGCAAAAACTACTGAACCGATCACCATTAAATTTTGCATACACGTTGTCTGAGACACCAGAAAGGACATAGGGTACCTTTCATCGTTCAACGCGGACGTAGTCGCGGGCACCAGCTAGTGTTCCATAAAGTTCGCAATATTTTGTATGGCACGCGGATTCCACGTCGTAGTATTTTGATGAAAATTCCAATGAAATAAGTAATTGACTACATACTCGTATATTAACTTGTTGCGTCTATACTAAACATAGATTTAGTGCAGAGCATCGATATAATATGTTTTAGTTAACTGTTCCCGTAACCTAGTTACTCGTAGCTGACCTATATTGCTCACGTTACCTCCCTATACTGCCTTTTTTTTTAGTCTGTACTTCGATAAATGTGATTGGATAAAATAAATCATTCAGTGATTTCTCTTAACTATATAGGTAACTAAAGGTTATAGGGTTTATTTGAGTATGTATTCTCATTTAAATGTGAAATATAGTCTATGTATTTTATTTGTTTTGTTATTTTTAGATGTATTCGTGTGTGTCAATGCAAATAGATGTTTTAAGAAAAATCGGTATAGTATTTATCTCCACGGTTTTATTTCGTACGAAATGTGCGAAGAGCCAACTTTAAAAAAAAAAAATTAAAAAAAAATATTAGTCATCTCGTTCACATTATTAAATTGCGTGCGACATGACACCTGACATATCAATAAATTGACAAGTGGCAATCATATTTTACCTAATGTGACAGTTTTTTTTTTACCTCTACATGTCAGTCATTCTGTAAAAAATGTGTCCTGGTTGATGGCTGTCACATTTTTTATACGAATTCAAGCCATTGAACTGAATCTGAGTTTAATGGCCTATCATAGAACTCTGCATGTGGTATATAATTTCTCAAAACTAGCTGTTGCACGTGACTTCGTCCGCGTAACTTTATAAAATGTAGCCTATGTTACTCGTTGATAACTATAGCTAGCTTTCTATGGGTAAAAGCATTTTTCAAATAGGTCCAATAGTTTTTTAATTTTATACATTACAAACAAATCTTTTCTCTTTGTAATAATAGTATAGATAAAGAGGTAATTACCTATTGCAGCTGTTGCTTACTGAAATTGTGTGTACCCTTATAATTTGTCCTTGAGTATTGTAATGAAGGCAGAATTTTGCTGACCACAAAATTATTACTGAACATTTACAAACAATTCCACAGTACGGTGTGTCCATTTGAACGCACTTCTGTGTTTAATTACTCAAACCAGCTCAGTGCAACCACTCTAATTCAATCACTAACCCGAGCATCGAACTTACACAAAACAATCTTCCCATGTTCACGAAGCGTACCAACACTAGATCGGTTTGGCAAAACGCCAAAATTTGAGATATGAACGCTCAAAATTGTCGCTGCCGCTCTCGAGCTAGTGGGGGCCTTATTTTTTTTTCCTATCCCAGGATATGTCTCCGGATAGATTTATCTTCACAGTGGAGCGGCTGTGAAGCGAATCGGTTATCTGAGTTTTTAGTGGTATGATAGATTCCATTGCGGCTTCAATTTTGTCAGTTACTAGTTCGACTGTTCATAAGCTCGACGTTATTTTCTGCTCAAAAAAACCTGTTCAAATGCACTTGCGAATTAAATATAAAATATGCACATTCCTTCATAATTGATGAATAATTTAACTTACAATATTTCAACAAAGGAGTCTGGTTCTGAAAATAAATTACGCTGAAAAAAAGGAAATATCAAATTTAAAAATATTGCAATTTCGTGTAGTAGTGCAGTTTCACTGATTAAATCTTACATACATATAAAGAAACGAACAGTTTTTACCCTTTCATTATAATATTAATATTATGTAGTCCATAAAAATAAATGTTTAGTAAAAAAATTTAAAATTTCATTTTACGTTTCCTTCCGTTAAATATTTTTGACGTGAATTGAGCCCTCCACTTGACGCTCATGAACAGCTTGTCACTGGTGTAAACATGTCGGCGGTATATGCTTGTTGGCATTTTTAACATAAATGTATTCAGACCGACCAGATTTAACGATTTACATTGACGACGCAAATACCTAACGAGTAAATCCAACATTAAATCCAATCCAATAACAATTATAGGTCTTATTTTAAATTCAGTAAAGAATATTAAGAATATGACTATTAAATAAAATTAATTGTGTGCCAAGCGCCTACTACGATTTTCTGAATTAAATAATATGTGTACGAATGTGTAAAGTTACGCACATTTCCTACGAATAAAATCGTGCGAGATGACTACTAAAATATATTAATAGTTAAAGTTGGCTTCGTACATTTCGTAAGAAATAAAATCGTGCGAAATGTCTACCTTGTGTATTTAGTAAAAGTGTAATATTAGCATTTTTTTTTTCACTAATCGAAATTTGCTTAACATGGGAATAATGTAAAACATTAAGCCTCTAAGCATAAAATAGGCAGCCCATTTTGCCGTGATAACCTTTCTCATCGAAGACCACCGTGAAAAATCAGGATATGTGCTTTGTGCTTTTTGTTTCACTGATAGAGTAAGTTAAGTAGTTTTTCTTCTGACTGTACGTCATGGTACCGTTGCGTTAGAAAATCCTCATGGATGTCGGACAGCGTAGGAAGACGCTGCGGGGTTATGTCTGACTGCTACCGGCTAAAACCCAACAACTTGCTAGACTACGAGGTTACCAGGCTCGTCTATATAAATCTAATTCGTTTAAACTGGTCGACGTTGTAAATGAAAAAGACTAACAATTTTTCGAGTTGCCAGCTCCTGTATTTGACATTTCGTTCAAGCTGTGCGTCGGGCCGCATCGACCTACATTTGTCTTTGTAGCTTATCGCTTATCGTTCCATTTCAATTTTTTATATTCATACTGGGAAACATTGGACTTATTGAACTAGTGAATCGTAAAATTAACCCTTATTTTGCATACACTATAGTTTTTTTAACATTACTTTCATTTATTCTTTAATGAACACGTAAACTCTGTTTTCCAACCACCGCTATCAAAAACAAAATAATTAATTATTACACCAAAAAACATTAAAAAAGTTCTATTGAATAGGCATCTTCTGGGTGAGCTCGCTCCATCATAGACCTCATCTTCGCTTCACGACTAGATGCTGGTCAAGAGCAAACCCTAATAAATCTCTAATCAAAAAAGTAACTTTCACATTATTACCTGACATCCTCTTGCTGGCATTATGTACGCAACAAATCAAAAATCATTTGTCACACGCCAGCGCTTCTTGACGTTCAAAATTACAAAGAAACATTTTGACTAAATAATAAAAGGCCAATTTTGTCATTCATAACCTGCGATACAATAGGTTACTATGCAAAATTATGTCATAAGTGGTTACGAATAAAGAAGAATTTCTGTTGAGCCGTTCCGTGAAGTAACCGTGACCAGGTCACTACGCTCGTAAGAGTCAAATAAGCGGATCGTAAAGCGAAATTAGTTGTTAAACAGTATTATCGTATGGGACGATATTTTGTGGGAACATTTACTGAGTGTAAGGGTTAGTTAAGAGTAACAATGCCATAAATAATTTGTTAACGCTGGTTATATGTCGTTTAACTTGCAAAGAATTGTTGACTGCACATAGGAAACATGTGGTGGATAAATTTAGGAAGGTATGTTTATGGATTTACCCTATGATACAAGTACCCAATGAACCTCCACCACCCATTATCGACAATCAAGTCCTACAGGCCGAATCATTTCGTTTCTCTGTCCCTTGTCGTTCTCCGCCTTCTGTTGCTAATTATTAAGTATATACTTCATTCTTTTGAATCCAAGAAATCATTTGTCTTTTAGTGCCTCTTCAGTCCTGAAGGTTGGTCGTCAACTCTTTGAACTCGTTAAGAGCCAGCCAAAAGTTGCTCGGTTGATGTAGTTCCATGAAATTTGGCAAATGCATATTATAAATATATGAATGCAGTTTTGCATCTTTTAAAAAAATAAAAGAGAATGTTTCTTTTGAATTAAATTTGCTATATCCAGTATTTAGATTAGGTACTTTTCCTCCAGGTGCGGTTAAAAATTCCACTCTGCCTGTTTTTTAGGCTAGTAGAGAAACTAAAACCTTTCAGTTTCTCAAGATAAGTTAATGACTGCAATTCTATTGAGGAACTTTTTTGGTAATCTCATACACTACTCCAAGCACTTTCTATAGTATGCTATTGGAATCACGAGTGAGTCCGAGTCTTGCTATCTATCAAAATACCACACGAATCTAAATTATCAAATTGTACTGTATCAAACGAAAAAAAAAGTTCATTATTTGAACCCATCACGGTACCGTAAAACCACAAAATTAAACAAAACCACGTGTATGGTACATAAGTGTGGCAATCGTATCAGTAATTAAGGCTACAATACTTATCTAAAACTCGCACGGCCTCAAATTGCTTTCTTCGTTGACTTCGCCTTAATGCCTCGTTTTATACGTACTAAACTACTTGCTTTTTATTTTTCAAACTCAATGGCAAAATTTGTTATTCTTTCATAGAGATATAACAAATTTTGTTTCTAATAGATATTTTATGCCTCCAACAAGGATAATTAGCACTTTGCAGATGCCGCCGCCATTATAAGAAGCACAACCTGCACCAGTAAAAGCTTCAAGCAACATCCAATGTATTAAACTTAAATCTATAAGGTGTCATGTTACATGTCATGTCCAATAAATAAACCAATCTATCTAACTAAATTGTTTGTACTTAAATAATCTTTTACTTAGTTCAGCATCATCTATTGCCTAGATAAAAACTATATTATAATGCAACATATATTGAGAGATACTTTGACAAATAGATTGTCAAAACTAATGGGCTGATTTTTATTTTTTTTTTATTAAAATTTAAATAAATTGTCCTTTAATCATTGCCAAGGTGACATAAACATTACTGTCATACATATGTATGTAAATTTAAATATTATTATAACGTTACCTTTTCCCACAGAGAGTTGTAGTGTTATTTATGTAATTTTTGTATAAAATGGAAGTGTTTAAACAGGTCTACAACGTGTCGGTTCACAACGGGCGTCGCGTACACGCTCTGTTGTCTACGTAAATTACTCTGTTATGCTCGAAGCACCCTTAACACGGATTACCTGTGCGTTAAATACAGTTGCGCCACAGAAATTCTATTTAAATTTCGTAACAGAAATTGTTGGAATCTTTCCTGATTCTTCTATACTAATGTTATAAAGAGGAAAGATTTGTTTGTTCGTTCGTTCGTTCATTCGTTTGTTCGTCATTCGTCCGATCGTTCGTTCGTTCGTTCGTTTGTTTGAATTGAATAGGCTCCGAAACTACTGGACCGATTTGAAAAATTCTTTCACTGTTGCAAAGCTATATTATCAGCGAGTAACATAGGCTATATTTGCAACAGTTAGTATATAATAAATGCGAAAATTTGTGAGGATAGATGGATAGTTGTCTGTTACACTTTCACACCAAAAACAGCTGAACGGATTTTAATGAAATTTGGCATACAGATACCTGAATTAACATATAGGATACTTTTTATTTTGGATAAATTTTAGTTTTCCGAGGAATCGTCTAAAAATATAAAAAATTGTGCAGGAGCGCGACTGCCGTTATCAGATATTGTCTCAGGCGTTAAATTTTTATGTCAAGGACAAAGTCGTTAACCATAAATACGATTATATATATATGGTATTAGAGTCCAAAGGGATCTTCTTACCCCCATAAATGTGTTGCAAGTAACTTGTTTATCCATTTCCACATTTATTTGTTGGAGATCCTGTATTTACAGACAGGTCTTCAAACAGGTTAAACTTTGAAATGGCGCATTCCCTAATTCTTAAATCAAAGCAAAGATTTTTAATATACGACTCGTGATTTCTAATAATGTAATTATTAATAATAGAATACTAATATTCCAGAATTATTAATTAGTAATAATGGATTTATTAAGATACAAAACGTCGCACTGTGATTGTTTGGGTTGGTCATATTTGTAAACAAAGATCATCGCTTCTCTTATATGACTGTTAGTGCACCCCAGCCAGTTGTTCCAACGGAACTTAGTTCCACTACCTATATTGTCTATTAATTTTTTTTTTATACAAACAGACTGCATTTTGCAGTCATATATTGAGCAGCCCGTCTGAGGACAGAACAGCACGTGTGCTGTTGTGTTTCGATGAATTTGTAAGAGATGCCTGCGGATTAGTGGAAACTGAGTAGGTAGCCCCACCTACCATCAGATGGACCATCAGATTGTCTGACCACCCTTACAAAAGCCAAAAAAGTTACACTTTTCATTCCAGACAATAAGTATCTAGATAATTTAATAAAGTTAGAAATTGTTTAAAAAAGATAATTCAATTTATTTTAATTAAATGTAACGGGTTTTCTAAACTTCAACTTGTAGCTTTAACTTTGAAGTTTATACTTAATATAATATCAAAAATTGCTTACAAACTTAGCAAACTATAAATTGTATTTAACAGCTAAATTCTTAGGAAAATAGAATTACTTGAAAGTTAATTGAAATTTTAGCCAACTTTTGCTTAAAATCCAAACAGAATGAAGATATTAAGAAGTTACAGTTGGTACCTAAAATAATAAACTCAAAGTGTAAATCTAAATCAAAGTAATCAAAGTGTAATAATAATAATAATAATAATAATAATAATAATAATAATAATATTTCTTTATTTCAGAATTTGGTCCATACAATTATTTTATATCAAAAAATATATATACAATAATCAATAATTCGATGGAGTATAATTTGACAGATCCTAATGTCCAATTTTAAAATAATATTAACAGCGGTTTTTTTTGGTTAGTCCAACTAGTTCTACTATATATCTGTTTTACTTAAATAGTTATAATATTTTACGGTTAAAATGTTTTCTATCTGGTTTTATTGTTTTAACATTCGTATTTGTGTTATTTTAAGGTTCGAATTTCGTTTAAAGCATGATCAACGATAACTAGGTCGATTTGAAATGACTAAAAAAAAAATTGTTAATGAGCTGTGTCTATTTTATCAGCATAATTGTGTTTATTCGTACTAATATTATATATGCGAAAGTATGTTTGGATGTATGGATGTTTGTGACTCTTTCACGTAAAAACTACTGAACCGATCACCATGAAATTTTGCATACACGTTGTCTGTGACACCAGAAAGGACATAGAGTACCTTTCATCGTTCAACGCGAACGAAGTCGCGGGCACCAGCTAGTTTAAGATAAGTTCGGTTCTGCGTAAAAATTTAATCACTTTTCATTAAGACTTACATACAAAATTATAAGTTCGTAACTAATTACTTGTGATGATAAAGAGCCTTTTAGCACCATCAAGTCAAAACGTTATTATCAGCGAATAACATCCATAGTATCCGTACTTCCGTACTAATATTATAAATACGAAAGTATGTTTGGATGTATGGATGTTTGTGACTCTTTCACACAAAAACTACTGAACCGATCACCATGAAATTTTGCATACACGTTGTCTGGGACACCAGAAAGGACATAGGGTACCTTTCATCGTTCAACGCGGACGAAGTCGCGGCCACCAGCTAGTAGTTCATATTTGGTCAGAGATGTATAATATTTGTAATTTTGTATAATATGTAAATATATATATAAAAATTAGTTGTATCATATAAATTGTGATATTTAAAAAATCCCTTTAATAATTTTTGCATCATTACTTTTACTTAAAGGCGAAATGAATCATGCCTTATTTTCGTTTAAGGATATTAAGTAGAAAAATAGAAAAAAAAAAAAAAACTCATTCCACTGTGATTTATTGAGGCGGAAAGGCAGCTTACGCGATAATCTGTTAATAATTAATATAAATAGCTATTGTTCCCTTGTAATCAACGCTTGAAAAAGTTAACGGTATCTCTACTTGTAACTAACATAGATTAATTATTACTGTGAGTAGGTATTTAGTTTGCTGAATGACCGACAAAGAGTACGTTGACATTTGCCTGAAAACATAAATGATACTGGCTGGTGCACGCGACTTCGTCTGCGTTGAAAAAAAAAAAAAAAAAAATAATATATATATTTATTTTTTCAACACAGATATATATATATATATCTGTGGCCTGGTGCTAAAAGGGCCAATATCTATATTCCTATCTTTCGGTAATAAGCATTAGAACAATGAACAATAATTGATAACAAGAACAATAACAAGAATTGATAGTTATAATTTACATGTTATATTGTAGTATTACTAAAATATCTTTTTCTTATTGTTAGGACAAATAAATATCATTCTTTTTCAACAACTTTGCTGTTAAATCCCATTTTTCGCAAAAAAGGACTTTGGCCCTTTTAGCACCAGGCCACAGATATATATATATAAGCGTTGCTATAAACTTTAGCCAGACATTAGTATTTTATTTTAGACGATCCCTCCGGAACAGTCCTTTTTTCTGGATTAAATGTACCCTATGTCCTTTCCTATGTCCCTGACAAAGTGTATGCAAAATTTCATGACGATTGATTGAATTGTTGAGGCGTTAAAAGGTAGAGAGAGAGAGAGAGAGAGAGTGAGTCATGTCATAGGAAAAAAATATACATATTACTCAACTACATATAATTAGAAAATGTTACTACGCAATGTATTATTCCTTGTATTATTATTGTATTACTAGCTGATGCCCGCGACTTCGTCCGCGTTGAACGATGAGAGGTACCCTATGTCCTTTCTGGTGTCCCAGACAACGTGTATGCAAAATTTCATGGTGTTCGGTTCAGTAGTTTTTGCGTGAAAGAGTTACAAACATCCATACATCCAAACATACTTTCGCATTTATAATATTAGTAAATACGGGATTCTACTTGCATTATTATCTATGCTCAAACTGCATGACATAGCGTATACGGACTTTGCTTTCATTAGAGTACAATGACGTACTCAACCTTTTGAAGTACTTCATTGTAATTTTATTGTGACAACCCTACGCAGCTGTTTTACTGTTTCACAATTCCATTTGAACTTAATTGTACCCATAAATAAATTAACGTATGCTTCCAACATTTCCAACGGATAATCGCGAAATGAGCACTTAGTTAAGTTATTCCGAAAACAAAATAATAAAAATATATGATTTATTTAGGCTCGAGTTCACCAACAGACGGTTATTTTTAAACAGCTGTTTAAAATTTAAACAGCCGTTTAATAATATTTTGTTCAAAATCGCTAAAATGCGGGTTAAACGCCCTAAACATCTGATTAACTTAATGATTAATATGATGTTTAGGGCGTTTAACCCCCAGTTTAGCGATTGTGAACAACAAAATATTATTAAACGGCTGTTTAAATTTTAATCAGCTGTTTAAAAATAACCGTCTGTTGGTGAACTCGAGCCTAATACTTATACATATTGTGCTACGGTTGTCAAAAGTAAATTTAAATTATTAATTTGTACAAATACTTGTATTAATTTCTACTAATATTATTAAGTGAGAGTTTGTGGAAACGTCTGTGTGTTTTTGCACCCTAATCTCTGAAACGGCTTAACCGATTTGAATGCGATTTTCACTGATGTATTGATGATTGACGTGGATTAAACTATAGGATACTTTTTATCTTGGGTAAATGTTAGGTTCGATCCAAATCATCAAAACCCAAAATAGCAGAACGCTAGAGATAAAAAAGTGAATTGCTTATACCTATGTATATAAAGGTATACTTATAGTAGTTCCTGATTATTAGTATCTTATGACTTATTCAGTATTTTGGATTCATCAGATAAAATATAAGTTTTTTGTGTAACAAACAGAATAATTACACAAAAAAGTTTATGTAGGTGTACTTAAGTAACACCTAGAAAACTAAACCCAAATAGTGTGGGTTAATTACTGACTAACTAGTAAATTTTGTATGAAATCTCACAAGAAACCATCAGGGAAATCACTATTGTAAGTAAAGTTAGGGTGTTCTGAAATTTTTATGCGGAGGCTGTTTCGTACCGACTTCTCTAGGAATAGTAATTTTTAATTTCCATAAAACTTGTACAGAGGCCGGCTAGACATATAATCGTATTTTTATTTTCTAGATACCTTGTATTCTTTATTAAATTAGAGGATACAGGATAGGGGAAGTACCTTGTATTCTTTATTAACTTAGAGGATACAGGATAGGGGAAGTACCTTGTATTCTTTATTAACTTTGGGGATACAGGATAGGGGAAGTACCTTGTATTCTTTATTAACTTAGAGGATACAGGATAGGGGAAGTACCTTGTATTCTTTATTAACTTTGGGGATACAGGATAGGGGAAGTACCTTGTATTCTTTATTAACTTAGAGGATACAGGATAGGGGAAGTTAGCATATCAAATGAAAATCTTTAGAGTCGAGATTTCTCCCCATTGAGTTGCGCTGCTTTTTATTTAATTTAAAATTCTAATAAAGTTATTTATCGGAGACGTAAATGTCTCGAATGTAAGAAGAGCACGAGATAAAAAAAAATTTAAAAGTATAATTCCACCGATTCCCGCGATCCTATGATTCGAGTCAGGAATCAAATCGTCACAAACAAAACAACGAAGTGGGATTCTGAATCAAATTCGCGGTATTTTTTGGTTTACAAGTCGCTAACTACTCGCCCTGAAAAAACAAAATTCGCCCCTCGTCTGCGTGGCGTGCGTTACTCTAGCACTACCAGTATTATTTATTAGTTACTAGCTTGTGCCCGCGACTTCGTCCGCGTTGAACGATGAAAGGTACCCTACGTCCTTTCTGGTGTCCCAGACAACGTGTATGCAAAATTTCATAGTGATCGGTTCAGTAGTTTTTGCATGAAAGAGTTACAAACATCCATACATCCAAACATACTTTCGCATTTATAATATTAGTACGGATCGTGGGCGTGTAAACAAGCGTTTATTACATGTTGTTACTGCTTTATTACCACCTATGATTATTACTATAGTAATAATCATAGGTTGTAATAAAGCCTATAGTAATAATTATAGGTTTTATGGATATTTCACTTTTTACTAAAACATTACACTAACTCGGAAGGCTTTGTTCATTTAACTCTTGTCAACATAACAACGACGTCAAGGAGCTGGATTGCTTTCACATTGACTTGATGGTGGAGCCTTAAGATGAATACTTAGAAACTATTACACATGTTTTACAATCGTTATTAAATCAAACTACAAAATTACATAAATCAGGTGGCCTACATATACTTAGATATGTGTATTAATAATGTTTTAAAAATAAACTATTGTAACTGTCGATATATATAGAGTTTTTATAAAGCGTTTTGGGAATTCTAAATTAAGTTTAGACTCACAGAGGAAGAATTTATCTCCAATAAAACATCATAAACTAAATAAATTTCATATGATATCTATGCTACCGTGAGACAGATTTACATACATACTATTCTCTTTTTGAAATGCACACATTACCTTAAAAAGGCTAAGCGAAAGTAGGCAAATGAGTGTGAGCCTTATTGGTCGTGTACAGGAAAATAAAAGTGTTATTATAATATATGATGTTATTCAATGTTAATTTCTTTAAAAGTTTTGTGTATTAATAAATTATAAGTTTGATTTAAAGTTATAAATATAATAAAAAAAAATGTCGATACTCATTTTTATCCATACCAATATTATAAAGAGAGAATATTTGTATTTTTTATGTTTGTAATGAATAAAGTCAAAAACTACTGGATTGATTTTAAAAATTCTTTCACCTATAGAAAGCTAAGTTATCGGCGAGTAACATAGGCTATATTTTACAAAGATACGCGGGCGAAGTCGCGTGCAACAACTAGTCATTAAATAAAAATAATCATGATAGAATATATATTTTTTATTTTTATAAAAAGATGGGTTTGCTCTTGACCAACAACCAACTGTGTAGCAAGGATGAGGCCTAAGATGGAGCGAACCTCATTCTCAACCCAGAAGATGCCTATTCACTCGTACTTTGAAAAGATTTGGGTTATATGAGCTCAGGAGTTCCAAACCTTGGCAGTGCGCATTATAAAAGATGTACTTACTTTTTTTTTAGAATTTTTTTGTGTCTCAACCATCTTAACGCACACGAGACAGGGAGGTCACACAGAAAAACGACGGATCACGTCTTGAATAATTCATTATGAGGCTCAAGAGAGGCGATGACGAAAAAATAAAGAAATCTTAATAACAGACCTAGATAATACGAGCAACGTCCCAAATCAAAATGGTCAACTCGCTAGTGAGGAAGAAACTTTATTTGTTACTTAAACTTATACGAACTTAACTTAAAACAGATTGACATAGCAAAGTAAGGTGTTGAAACGTCATTAAGAAATTCATCAAATACAAACATTGTCTTCAAGTAAGCTCGACTGATTCCATTCTGAAGATTCAAATTTGAAAAACACATTTTTTTATATTACACTTCAGTTTAACTATAAAATGTCATAATAATTAGTATAAGTCTGAATGTTCTAACTTTTTCACGTAACGGATTTTGATGCGGTTTTTACTAATGGAAAGACTTATAAAGACCTATAAACGTATAAAATTTGCAGAAAAAAAAACTGCACCCATACGAAGCTGGAAGCTGGTCGCTAGTCCGTACTAATATTATAAATGCGAAAGTAAGTTTGGATGTATGGATGTTTGTGACTCTTTCACTCAAAAACTAGTGAACCGATCACCATGAAATTTTGCATACACGTTGTCTGGGACACCGGAAAGGACATAGGGTACCTTTCATCGTTCAACGCGGCCGAAGTCGCGGGCACCAGCTAGTGCAACATATAATAATATAATAGAATAAATTTTGTTTGTAGCAAAGGACATATATTATAAAAACATACATAGGCAACATATCGATAGAAAGACAAACGCATAATGCTGGCTGGTTGTAAAAACCTACGCACTTACTAAACAAAAAAAATATATATCATACATAAAAGTTCAAAAAAAAAAAATTCTAAAATAAAATAGTTATAATTAAAATAAATCCTATATTTACTATAAGAACTATATAGATTAACAAAAATTATAAGAACTAGCTTTTTCATAATTTTATTAATTGATGTTGCGATTGTTAGAATGTGTTCATACGAGCTTTTTGACAGTTGTTGATTTGAATTCTGAAATATTTTTAAAACCATATTGTTTATGATTGTATACATTCACAAAGGTAATTTAATCAAAAGGAATAAATTCAATTTATTTTGTTTAATTAAGTTACCTTTTTGTAAGTTTGTATTAGTTACCTTTCATTGTAGTAAGTTTTTAAAGTTAATTACATCTCATCTGAAAGGCAATTTTCTCAACAAAGGCTTAATAATAGCACCAGTCTTCATAAAGGTCCCACTATACACTCGTTTATAAAGCGACCTATATACCTACTGTACGAAATATGCCCCACTGAAATATCGGACCGTTTTACGAAAGGGCACCTTCCCATGTCACCGGAGGGATATTAAAAAGGGCGCATCCAAAATGTCTTGGAATCACAAATCATTTTTGATACGGTATCGAACTATATACGAAAATAGAAAACACGAATATTTAGAAAATCTTTTACATCAAATGTTATAAATGCGAAAGTATGTATGGATGTTTGTGACTCTTTCATGCAAAAACTATTGAACCGATCACCATGAAATTTTGCATACACGTTGTCTAGGAAACAAGAAAGGACATAGGGTACCTTTCATCGTTCAACGCGGACGAAGTCGCGGGTACCAGCTAGTATTACATATTTTAATCTAATCTTTATTATTATATCATCTATCTATTCATACTTTAATATTATAAATGTGAAAGTAACTCTGCTTTTCTGTCTATCACCTTTCCACAAACCTGTTCTAATACCTTTCATCGTTCAACGCGGACGAAATCGCGTGCAACAGCTAGTTATAAATGAAAAGGAAAGTCGGCATTGCCGAAACTCAAACGCCTTCTCAAAAATGTTTCTTACATGTAGTGAGCATAGACAAGAGACGACCAGTTGCAAGTAATAAACTGTTTTAACCATTCACAAAAAGAAAGAAGCTATTTTTATAAATCTTTGATATTAAAAACGACTCTAAATCATACGTTTGGCGTAACTCGTGTTTTTATTTTAACATTTTTCCTTAAATGGAATTTTATTAAAGTTTTTACTGTTGCCAAATGTAATCCATTAAATGCAAATTTTCTAGTTTTGATGTCCAACTTACGAAGAGAATTTAGAATTTGAAGCATATTTAGAATGGAAGGGAGCCATCTGTTAACGTTGCTCGTAAATGTTTATTTAAAGCTTCTTTTTAAGCAAAAATTGAGTATTAGTTTTGAATATAAACATATGTTTCGCAGTAATAGACTGGTAGGCAGTTCGTTTGACTGCAGTAATGTACATATTATACATTAAAACCACATAGAAATAACAGCAGGTGTGCTTAGGATGTGTAAAAAACTGTCCTTGACACTAAAACAAAGTTGCTACTGTATATATTAAGGTCGACAGACAGGTTATCGGTCCACTTGATGAATAGAATAGAATAGGGCGCATCTTTCGATTTAAATCTTTGTAAAAACCATACAAAAAGGTAAGAGGTAAACAAAAAAAGAAAGAGAAAAATAAATAAATAAACTAATTAACAGATAACATAATTATAAAATACAAAATAAATAAAAAAAACTGGCCATCACAAAAAGGAGACTACACAACTAATATTTTCGAGGCCACATTAATCCACGAATCCCTGAATCCAATAATAATAAGTTACAAAACAATAACTAATCAATCATGTTCCTATGTTGTAAACTGGAAGTACTTGTAAAAGTTTTTTTTTTATATTAAGATCGACAGACAGGCTGACGCTTCACTTGATGATAGGTGGCTACCGTCGCCTATAAAACAAGCAACGCCATTGGTGTTGCAAGTGCGCTATCGACCATAGAAGGTTAAGGATAAGGGATAAGGAAGGGATGATTAATGGACTCTGGCATCCCTTACTCGCTCACCGAAACACAACAGCACATATGCTGTTATTTCACGGTGGCCTTCTCTTACATTTTTATCTCAAGTGCGATTTTAATTAGCAACTAATAAGTGTACAGTCGGAGTCATAAATAAACAATATAAACGCCCACACGCAGTTAAAAACTATTTGTATAACTAATTATGAGCATTTCAAAATAATTATACAGAAACAACATTGAAACATATTAGATTTTGCATGCAAACAGTCCAAACATGATTATACAAACTACCTCTCATTAAATAAGTTCAAATTAATGTCCGTCTGGCTAGTTTTAATCATTATAATTGAATGAAACAGCTAAAATTATATGTATGTACTTTTTTATGCTTAAAATTTACTAGCGGGCCGACCCCGGCTTCGCACGGGGTTTTTTGTCTGTAAATTATATACAAAAACCTTCCTAGTTTAACGCTCTTTCCATTAGTGAAAACCGCATTAAAATCCGTTGCATAGTTTAAAAGACAGACGGCTGGAAGCGGCTTTGTTTTATACTATTCTTATATGAGGGACAGACCGACGATAATTTAGTCTAAATTTAGTCTTTAAGAAAGAATAAAATAATCAAAGGGTAAGGTACAAAATGAGGATAGGGTATAGCTGAGCATTCTTCATACAAGCACAGAAATACAACACACTTCAAAGTGATGTTTAGTTACTGCCGCCAAACAAGCCTGCATTGTGTAATAATACAACTAGCGACCAGTTGCTGGCTTCGCTCAGAAAAAAACTTAATTAGGTTTTATCATCAGCTACATTATCAGCACATCTTAATAAGGCTACATTATCAGCGAGTAACATCCGTATACTAATATTATAAATGCGAAAGTATGTTTGGATGTATGGATGTTTGTGACTCTCACGTAAAAACTACTGAACCAATCACCATGAAATTTTGCATACACGTTGTCTGGGACACCAGAAATGACATAATATACCTTTCATTGTTCAACGCGGACGAAGTCGCGTGCAACAGCTAGTATTTTATAAATGTAAAAGCCATTTGTAATATTAGTTAGGATGTACGACAATGCCTTGTTAATGTATTGATAAAGCGATGATAGATTACTATTTTCAAAACTGACTTATACTAAATTACTGCAAAATTTATCGTATATCAAAATGTAAAAAAAAAAATATATATGCCAAGTCACGCAGATACCAACTCGCCATAGTCGCAAAAAGCCCATTTACTTCCGCGAGGAGCGCAAAGAAAATCACAACAGACGCGAAACAGCTTCGTCATTCGACCTCTTAATTTAACAGAATTTTTCTAACAATTTTCAACTCTTCTCCATAGAAACATCCACTTAATAGCTCGAAGGAATCCCCTTACAAGAGGTAAATAATAGGCGGTCATTAATTAAAAGAAATTCGTAGAATTTCGTAGAACACGAGGAAACACGCTTCAATATGAAAAACAGTAGCGAAACTCTATTTATTTTACAATAAATTTGAGTTTTTAAAAAGTAATTGGGCAGTCCGTCTGACGACAGTAACCAACCCCTCTGTTTCTGTTATTCTGTATGCTGTTTCACCGTGGTCTTCTATAAGAGGCTGTTTAATGCTACCAAACGGACTGCACTTTCCTTCCTGCTGCTTTCCAGATCCGGACCGGAACCAACTTTAAATTGTTCATTGATCCTGCCGGGAATCGAACCCAGAAACGCTGGAACAGAGCGTTAATGCCAGCACCCTAATCACTCATAAAACGAGTTCGTATTTAATAACTTTTGAATGTTTATTGTAGCAAGTAGTCTTGTTCTTGCTTAAATCTTGCAGGGTCACTCTTGGTCTTTGTCTTGCTACAATTAGGCAGTCTTGGTCTTGGTCTTGGTCTTGCAAAAATGCAAGAACAAGACCAAGACTGCAACACTTGGGCAACACTAGTAGCAAGAATAATTTCTTACCAACCAGGCCATATTTAATATAGATAGAGTATAGACTATAGATAGTCTTGTTTCCGTTAGTTGCGCTTAACATACATAAATTAGTGATGAGCTTAAATGAGGTGAGGTTGGAGGCGAATGAGTTAATGGGCAACCTACTGCTTTACATCTATTAGAGAACGCCCGGCCGAGATCGTAAATTGAAAAGAAAAACGCACGCGGCTCGTAAATGGCCGGAATGGGAGCCATCACAGTAAGCACTGCCCGTGATATATGTATCTCCTCGTCATACGTAGTAATGAGGGAGAAATAAAGATATTCCTATATGAGGAGACGTGAGGTAACACTTTTATTATAATTTAAGTAATTAAAAATTTAAATTTAGAGCCAAAATTACAGGTAATATCTTCAGTGAGGCTGAGGATACTTATCAACTTTAATAGTGAATAGATTCTCTCAAAATATTTAGTAAGGTTTTGTGAATTAAAAAAAAATCTGTACTAACGATTTTTAGAAACTATATTTATTTATACATAAAATATACGTAATAAAATAAAGACACGAAGAAAAAAATATGGAAAAGTTACTTTAAATTTCAATGATTCATTATTTTTGAAAACTCGTCTACTTTCGAGGTAACTCATTGATACCATAAGGTACAACACTAGTTGCAAATATAAATAAAATGTATGGCGTATGTGTATTTTTTATTCGGAACGTTCATAAAAAAGGGATAGCAATAGAATAATTGTTTTTTTTTACGAAATTTTATGTAACAAACATATCAGTCTGCTACTACTTTAACATATATCTAAAATAATTTAAAAAACATTACTGGACTCAGAGATTTCCCTCTGTGTAAGTCCGCAACTAAAGCAGAACTAACCAATTTTCCTTTGTATAAATAACTAGCTGGTTCCCGCGACTTCGTCCGCGTTCTCTATAGCCTATAGCCTGCCTCGATAAATGGACTATCCAACACAAAAATAATTTTTCAATTCGAACTAGTAGTTCCTGAGATTAGCGCGTTCAAACAAACAAACTCTTCAGCTTCATATAATAGTAAAGTAAGTATAGATAAATAATTAACAGAATAGATTGGCCTGAATGAGTTTTTTCTTATCCCATTATATTTATGTTTATGTTATTATTTTTTAAGACAGTGAGCACTTTGGCAGTTCTATGTGAGTGGTATGTGACAAAATTATGTGTATATGTGTATATGTGTATATCTGTATATGTGTATATGTGTATTTATATGTAATATGTGACTTGTATAGTTTGTAGTAGGTACAGAATTGTATAATTTTTTTTTAAATTTTATTTTATTTTTCTTCTCATTGTATAAATGTTAAATCCGTAAGTTATGTTTTTTGTTATTTATTTTGAGAGCTGTGGATTTTGTGATAAATAAATAAATAAATAAATAAATAAATAAGTGCTACAGCCAAATATAACCTACTCTATACATATAATAAATAAAATCGTAAACGAGCCGTAGGTCTATAAATTAAATATTTTTTTCAAAAAAAAAAAAAACAATTTCTACACGTTGTACTTATGTCACCGAGGTTAAAAAAATTATTTTTAGAATTATTCTCTGTTTGTCTGTGCGTTTGTGTACGCCAATTTCAGAAACAGCTTAACCGTTTTTAATGCGGTTTTCAATGATGTATTGATAATTATTGGATTAAACTATAAGATCCTTGTTATTTTGGAAAAATAATATGGTTTAGTTGTTATATCGCACACATATTATCGTGCGAAACTGAAGGCTACTGGCACACACTGGGTATACATAGAGTATTTTGATTAACTAAAGAGTCAAGAGTGAGTACTAGCTCAGTACATCTGAGTATATAGACCTGACTATAAAAATTACACTATATATACCTTTAACAGAACACCCCGCCCAAATTGAAAATAGTGAGGTATTTTATTTTCATGTGTTAATAAATATTAAAAATTATTAGTATTACAAAGGCAAACAAAGACGTTTTCAAGTCTAACCTAGAGTATATGTGAATTTTTAATCTGTTTCACAGTTTAATTGAGAAAAATCTCTATTAAAAATTATTAGTATTACAAAGGCAAACAAAGACGTTTTCAAGTCTAACCTAGAGTGTATGTAAATTTTTAATCTGTTTCACAGTTTAATTGAGAAAAATCTCTATTAAAAATTATTAGTATTACAAAGGCAAACAAAGACGTTTTCAAGTCTAACCTAGAGTATATGTGAATTTTTAATCTGTTTCACAGTTTAATTGAGAAAAATCTCTATTAAAAATTATTAGTATTACAAAGGCAAACAAAGACGTTTTCAAGTCTAACCTAGAGTGTATGTAAATTTTTAATCTGTTTCACAGTTTAATTGAGAAAAATCTCTATTAAAAATTATTAGTATTACAAAGGCAAACAAAGACGTTTTCAAGTCTAACCTAGAGTGTATGTAAATTTTTAATCTGTTTCACAGTTTAATTGAGAAAAATCTCTATTAAAAATTATTAGTATTACAAAGGCAAACAAAGACGTTTTCAAGTCTAACCTAGAGTATATGTGAATTTTTAATCTGTTTCACAGTTTAATTGAGAAAAATCTCTATTAAAAATTATTAGTATTACAAAGGCAAACAAAGACGTTTTCAAGTCTAACCTAGAGTGTATGTAAATTTTTAATCTGTTTCACAGTTTAATTGAGAAAAATCTCTATTAAAAATTATTAGTATTACAAAGGCAAACAAAGACGTTTTCAAGTCTAACCTAGAGTATATGTGAATTTTTAATCTGTTTCACAGTTTAATTGAGAAAAATCTCTATTAAAAATTATTAGTATTACAAAGGCAAACAAAGACGTTTTCAAGTCTAACCTAGAGTGTATGTGAATTTTTAATCTGTTTCACAGTTTAATTGAGAAAAATCTCGATTTTTTTCGCCGCCATTAGCATCAATGCAAAGTTTCCTTCCACCCCTCGACGCCTAATTGAGGTTGAGCTAACCGGCAAGTCTCATATAAAGTGATTTATACGACGGCCGTGCTCTAATGAGGGCCCGGATGACCGGGCGACGTGTATTTCAAATTTACAAACCTGCTGTGTAAGGGTTGACCTATGTAGAGGTGCGGCAACAAATTATTATTACACACCATTCTAATATCGCATTTACCCATCATTTTGGAGGAGCCATATTTTAGTGTTTGATCAACGATTTATTCCATTCTCAAGTACCCTACTTGAGACAATTTAGCAGTAAAACAGCGACTATTTAATTTAAAATTCTAATTATTAATTAATATATTTAATTTTAAAGTCACTTCTTCGCACAATTCGTACGAAACAAAATCGTGCGAAACCTCTACTAAACCGTATTTCTGTGTGTTATAGTTAACATTATCTACTAAGCGTTTGAGTATATATTTCCTTCATGGGATAGAACAGTGTGGATTAGAAACAGCTGGTGGTCTATGCCACCAAGACATTTCAGAGCGAGCATGACCTTCAGCAATGAAGAAGACTATCTATTTATTTTCTTCAAAGAGACCATAGTCTGATTTTATCCTAGAATTTAGATTTAGCGGACACTAGCTAGTCCGTACTGATATTATAAATGCGAAAGTATGTTTGGATGTATGGGTGTATGGATGTTTGAAACTCTTTCACGCAAAAACTACTGTACCGATCACCATGAAATTTTGCATACACGTTGTCTCGGACACCAGAAATGATATAGGGTACCTTTCATCGTTCAACGCGGACGAAGTCGCGGGCACCAGCTAGTTATTTATAAAAAAGATAAATTTAGACAGTGTCTTTATTATTATATCATCTATCTATCCATACTTTAATATCATAAATGTGAAAGTAACTCTGCTTTTCTGTCTATCACCTTTCCACAAACGTGTTCTAATAGATTTGGTTATTTCAATTCATAAAAGTAAAGTTTTCTCTATAACTAACCATAAAGCTCTTTCCACGTCTTTGTGTGACACCATTTATCGACTTCAAAACTTTCAGACAAAACTTAGACGAATCGTCTATTCTTAGATGCGTATCTATCTAAATATGTGTTGCATACGTGTATCATAAATTAGTTACAGTCATCCGACAACACTTTGTGCGATAAATTACCTCGTTACAATCTATTAAGAGGGGCGGTGGAGTGAGGCGTAGCGGGAGGATGTAGGCATTTAAAAATAATCGTCCCGGGAAGCGTAGATAGTCCACTAAATGTGAACTCGTTTGTCATATAGCTAAACATATGGGATGTTTCGTAGGGACTATGACAAAAAAGGTTTATTAAATGTGTGAATGAAATATTTTTATCTATACTAGCTTTTGACGACACGTTTGGTCTAGTGGCTAGTAACCTTAGCTATTAACCAAACAGTCGCGGGTTCGAATCTCACTAGGAGCAAATATTTATATTTTTAATATTTTACCTTTGTACCCGAGTCAAGGATGTTTTGTATTTATAATATGTATATATTTACAAAAAAAAAGTAATCTGTATAGTATATCAACTGTCTAGTATCCATAATACAAGCATTAGTTGCTTACTGTGGAACTAGATGGTGCTGTGTGGAATGTGTGATGATATTTATTTATTTATTATTTATTTATTTTGAGGACTTTTCCATTTGAGGTGTCTGAATGAGGATAATACTGAAAACGATTCCTTTATATTTATAGTTACAATAGACTTAGGATAAAAAATTTTTTTATATATTCAGTCTAAATTTAGTTAATTACAAAAATTCTTTAGAAACATTTTGTATTTAAATATCGACAGGAAGTAACCTTTTTTTTTTTGTTTACAGGTAAGAATTAGAAAGTATTCTGTATCGAAGACAAATCCAAAAAACAAGCGGAAATACAAGTTTAAAGTGTAAGTCCGTACTAATATTATAAATGCGAAAGTATGTTTGGATGTATAGATGTTTGTAACTCTTTCATGCAAAAATTACTGAACCGATCACCATGAAATTTTGCATACACGTTATCTGGGACACCAGAAAGGACATAGGGTACCTTTCATAGTTCAACACGGACGAAGTTGCGGGCACCAGCTAGTAATATATACATTAAGTTAATAGTCCTACGCTACCTCAAGCAATTATTACACAGTAGGTTGTTAAAACTCATGTCATACATGGTGTACTCGTATGACAATTTATTTTCAACTAGTGACCCGTCTCCGGGTTTTTCCTCCTTTTTTCCTTATGAAATCCCTTATTTTGACTGGAAAATTTTTTTTGACATTGGACATGGAAAGTAGTTTCTCCGGTGAGTATTTCGAGAATCAATTTTGCAATAATAGTTAGGTATTCCTTAATATTTTTATTTTGAACTGAATTCACAAGCATAAAATATGTAATTTGAAAAACTTTCATCACCATTTATTTTGTTAGCACTGATTGCATCATTAACTGCGATTAGTTGAACCACATTTTCAAAGTGCAGCAAGCTCAACTCCAATCTCAACTTTATAACGTATACATACGTCAATCTGTAAAAGTTTCTGATGCAAACACACCATCATTTGCATGTTAATAAATGCCGGTTTCGCTGACATCTTGCTAACAACGTCTTTATCTTAAATCTGCTGTGACGTTTCCCCGCGGCGTCGAGTCGCTCGCAATGTGCCTACTAACACGGTCATTTGCCGCATCACCTACCTTCATGAGAATTTTTATACTTGCTCCAACATTTGGTTGTCGACTTGAATTCGCGAAGAATTCATATATGACATCTTTTGAATTAATATAACTTTCTCTTTCTTCAAGGGGTCATCTACAATTATTTCCATCCTCATCAATTCCAAGTCCAAATCCAAGTTTCGCAATCATAAACTAGGCAACAAATCTTGCTCTATAACGTTCCATGTAATGTTGTGGTTCAATAAGTGAGAAAGAATGCCAGAGCCAATTCTCTTACCCCTCACTGGCTGTTGCACGCGACTTCGTCCGCGTAACTTTATAAAATATAGCCTATGTTACTCGCTGGATAATATAGTTTTCCAAAAGTGAAAGAATTTTTCAAATCGGTCCATTAGTTTCGGAGCCTATGCAATGCAAACAAACAATCAAATCTTCCCTCTTTATAATATTAGTATATAGATATCGGAAGAAGATACGCATCATTTTATTCATTTTTACTAACAATGTTGCCAGAGCACTTGCAATTTCGGGGTTTGAATGCGGTTTTCGCAGATGTATTGATGATTATTTTAGGTTACATTTTTCCTGATGAAAACTACAACGCGGATGTTAATACGCTTAATCAGTTAGTTAGGTTGGTAGGAATGCTGATGAGAAAATAGCAGTGAAATCCGTACTAATATTATAAATGCGAAAGTATGTTTGGATGTAGGAATGTTTATAACTCTTTCACGCAAGAACTACTTAACTGATCACCATGAAATTTTGCATACACGTTGTTTGGGACACCAGAAAGGACATAGGGTACCTTTCATCGTTCAACGCGGACGAAGTCGCGGGCACCATCTAGTATTTTAATAAAATAAAACAATATTAGAGCTTAATAAGTTAAGTGGATTTTTTTAATGGAATAATAGTATATTTTAATAAGGTATAAGGTTACCATATCCAAGCAAGACGACATCTTTCTCTCAGTACAAGGCACGGAGGTGTGTGAGCAATTTAAGCGATAAGATCTTGCCTCGAGACGATGCCTCTTAAATTATTCAAATAAAATCCCGCACCATATCTGTGATTGTAAATTTTGTAACGCAGCTGTGTTTTCGTACACACGGACAGGTTTACCAAAAAAAATATGATTATTAAACATTGTATTGTACTTTCAAAAGTAATTAAAAAAGTAATCTATGTATTATATCAACTGTCTGGTGTCCATAATACAAGCATTAGTTGCTTACTGTGGAACTAGATGGTGCTGTGTGGAATGTGTGAAGATATTTATTTATTTATTAATTGCAAATGTAATATTAATTTTACCGTAGGAAACATTATCTCTTATAATGTACTAACGAATAAATAAATAATTAAATATCTTCACACATTCCACACATCCCCATCTAGTTTCACAGTAAGCAACCAATGCTTGTATTATAGACACCAGACAGTTGATATATTACATAGATTACTTTTTTTTTGTAAATACATACATATTATAAATAAAAAACATCCATGACTCAGGTACAAAGGTAAAATGTTAACACATAAACATTCGCCCCTAGCGGGATTCGAAACCGCGACCGTTTGGTTAACAGCTAGGGTTACTAGCCACTAGACCAAATATGTCGTCAAACCAACCACTGCCGATTTTTAATTTTTTTTTTTTAAATACACAACTCTTCCTCGTTTTTCCCTCTTTCCATTAGTGAAAACCGTATCAAAATCCGTTGGGTGGTTTAAAAGTAGTTAGTGGAGAAATAGACAGACTGATTACTCCTCCTAAGGGATTTTGATACGATTTTCACCATCAGATAGATAATTTTCCACCGAAGGTTTATATTATGTCTATACTAATATTATAAAAAGAGAAGATTTGTATTTTCGTATGTTCGTAATGAATAAACTCAAAAACTGGTAACCGATTTTAAAAATTCTTTCGCCTATAGAAAGCTACGAGTAACATCCGTACTTCAGTACTAATATTATAAATGCGAAAGTATATTTCGATGTATGAATGTTTGTAACTCTTTCACGCAAAAACTACTGAACTGATCATCATGAAATTTTGCATACACGTTGTATGGGACACCAGAAAGGACATAGGGTACCTTTCATCGTTCAACGCGGACGAAGTCGCGGGCACCAGCTAGTAGGCTATATTTTATAAACTTACGCGGACGAAGTCGCGTGCAACAGCTAGTACTTAATAAAACCTCATTAAGTTTTTATGTAAGTAGAAACAAAAATGTTCTGTATCCAAATCACGGATTTTAATTCTGTTTTCACTAATGGAAAGAAGGATAAACGAGGAAGTATTGTATATGTCGGAGTGTAAGGATGGCGCCACCAGTTCGCAACGATTAATTGTAGTCTATGCGTGGCGACATCGCGTTACAGTTATCGTCCTACATTCAGTTTTCTATCTGGCAATATTGTTTTTCTTTATGTTCTGTGTCTACTGCGCTTATTATTTAAAATGGTAACATTTTCTTATTTTTAATTTAATTTTTAAGTTGGTCAATCTGTTAAACATGACCGTATGCTCTTTCTGATTGGAAGTCGATTAAGATTGTAATGTTGGTTAACTGGAAACTCAACGAGAATTGGACAGCGCTGATTGGTTAAGCGATTTTGGTTCCACTCGCTTGGACATGGCCCTTGGCGGGGATAAGGAGGGTGGATTCACATTTGAACACTTTTTTAAGAGGAAGAGGAACGATCTCCATCTCTTGCCAAGAGACTTGTCAGTTTCCACGAAGCCAATTTGTAGATTGAGATTTTAATTTATCGGAAGCCTGTCGCTATGTCCGATGCCCAAGATAACGCCCCGATTCCCACTTCGGCCTACCCTGATCCGTTATATATATATAAAAAATATGCATCCCGGACGAAACCGGTAGCAGGTTCGCTAGTATATTATATTAAAGGATAAAATTTAAATTATTAAATAAACTTTGTAGTAAAACAATGTTCAAATTACTTTCGTGAATCTGTTAAAATGTTTAATTTATGCTTGTACAACTTTTCCTGTAACTGAGTGTGATTTGTTTCCGAGACAAAGGCCGTCTTGTTTTCGACATCGCCTGTTTACGTTACCGTTATGATTATAAATACCTATGTACACCTACTGAACCTATGTATATCTACTATACATGTATATTGCTCCGAACAAGTTCTCGTGAGCCTACAATATTGAAATACAACTGAAATTGTTTTGAAATATTTAATTGCTTAAGAATAAACATTACAAATACAATCTTCAATGGAATACGTATCAAGAAATATAAGTGACTTATCAAAATGGTTTTTTTTAAACATTATCATTGTCGATCATCGCTTCGATGCTTAAATTCAAAAGTACTACAAACAAAAAAAAAATCCAAAAATGTTTTTATTGCAAAAATAAAATCACAATCCTTCATATTGTATGTTGCAAAAAGACTTATGGTTGTTTTATAACATATTTAGTAAATTTTTATCATTTTTTTTTATATTCAAAAGTAACTTATATGCTTAGGTATATCTCCTCAAGTATTCAGTTTTTTTACAAAAAAACTTAAAACATTTAATGCTAATTAAAAATACGCTTCTAACGATATATAATATGAATATATTTGACATATATATCTAATAAGAAAAAAAAAAATTTTTTTTCTATTAGCTCTCCTGTAAAAAAGTGTAATTTTGATTTGTGGTACTTTTTAATTTAAGCAGCGAATTATCGAAGATGTATCCTTCTTAGAAGATCCACTGATTTCATATATGTAAGTTAACATTACTAAGTTAATCTATTAAAAGTTAATTCATTATATGCACAAAATTTAAACACGTAATAATAAAGATTATTATTATTAGAAAACACTAAAGAAAGCAGATTACCAAAGAATGCGAAGTTGCAAACAATAATATAATTTAAGAGAATAAAACGTGCCAACTTGTTAAAGAATCCATGGTTGTCTATGGTTTCAAGAGTTATGTAGATGTCTGTCCGATTATACCGGACATATTTTCTAGTCAGACACGTCCGTGAACTATCCATCGATGATTAATAAGTTTAAATTGGATTCGAGTTTCGATAGAGAGCACGCAGTAGATATCCTCCACATGGGACACACCGAACACTAATTTGTTAAACCAATTCCAAGTCCCAACTTAATGCGACTTCGCGACGCGCCAACTAGATTTAACTGATAACTTATTTACTACTTAATTATTTGCTGGTTCGCTTTAAATTGTATGTACTATGTACTAGAACACACATATCTATTACCACAGATCAGTTAAAGTCAGTGGACATTGCTGCTTGAATTTTACTGGCAGGTGCAGACAGAAAAGGTAACTACATCTTATTAAAGACCCATAGACAAGGTTTAGTAGAGTTTTCGCACATTTTTGTTTCGTACGAATTGTGCGAAGAAGTGACTTTAAAATTAAATATATTTTTAGTCGCTGTTTCGTACAAATATTATTTTCATAAAAAAAACTTGAACCAAAAGTACAGTACCGTACAAAAGTTATATCTATGGGGGAATATTGAAACCCGTATTCACAAACGATACTTGTTTTAGTAAAGTAGCAAATACTATACAAAAAACGCTATTTCTCTGTGCGTTCCTCATGTCAAAACCATGCCATTAATAATAATAATTATTATTATTATATCTTCACACATTCCACACAGCACCATCTAGTTCCACAGTAAGCAACTAATGCTTGTATTATGGATACCAGACAGTTGATATAATACATAGACTACTTTTTTTTGTAAATACATACATATTATAAATACAAAACATCCACGACTCAGGTACAAAGGTAAAATGTTAACACATAAACATTTGCCCCTAGCGGGATTCGAACCCGCGACCGTTTGGTTAACAGCTAGGGTTACTAGCCACTAGACCAAACGTGCCATTCATAAACAACATTCAAGCATTTAATTTTCTTTACAAAGAGACCTCACTGCGTTGAATACGGCCCTGTGATTGGTTAATTTGTTGCAACATAGTCCACTCTAGTATTTGACATGATTTGACAATTGATATTACAGATACTAATAATATAATACATAGTATATGTAATTTGAAGTCAGTTTTCGCGTCTCTATGAATGACCGCAACTCTTAAACAACGCTTCACTTTGATGCCGACTTTGATGCCGTTTTCACCATCACTTAGATAATTTTTCACGGAATTTTTATATACCTATTCTATAATAATTATTTTACTTGGCGAAACCGGGAGCAGGTCGCCAGTAATATTATAAATGCTAGTGTGTCATATATATATATATATATAGTAGAAACTAGATTAACCGGACTAATTGTTGTCCTTAGGCATACGGATAATGAATAATCCGGATAATGGATAATCCGGATAATAGATAATCCGGATAATCGAATATATGAAGAAAAGCGGGTTTTGTGCATATGTAGTACAGAATGTTATGTGTTTATTAAAAACAACAAATACATATCAACGAAAATCAATGTTTATTAAGAAATTATTAAGACATACATACACACATATTTTCTTAGATCACATACATATGTATATACTAAAATTCTGCAGCCTTAATCATGAAATAAAATATTTAGGTACGTATGTACTTATAATTTGTTTACAATATGCATTTGGTAATCACGAAATAAAATAATAAGTTTAATTTGGTTTAAAATATTTGGTAATTGTCATTTGACGTAAGCCACCTTTTCTCTTCATTGCAGCTATATCACGAATTCGTTTCAGCTGTAGTAAACTCACAGTATCACTTTCTGTTTGTTTTTCAAACCACTTGAGAGCTGTTTCCAGGGCATGAAGTGCTTCATCATGAGATGGTCCTGCATCTAGATTTTCTTCGTCTAGATTTTCTTCTGTTTCATCTTCTTGCATTTCCTGCTTTTTGCTAGTTTTATATCCTGGAGCTGAATCCTCTCGCCTAGAAGCTAAAGATTTCGAAGGTAGTGACTTCCAGTTTAATCCGGTTTCATCAGCATTATAAACAAAATCCAAGTCATAGTTATTTATATTGAATTTCTTAAAATCATCTTTAAAAGAGTTTGCTGCATCTATATTAGCTGACATTTTTTCACTTTGTATTTCCAATTCACGAATTCCATGACGAGATTTAAATCTGTACAACCATCCGTTACTTGCCACAAACGATTCATCGCCACCTAATTTTTTATTTAATTGTAATGCTCTTTCACAGAGCAAAGGACCAGATATAGGTTGTCCAGTTGATCGTTTTTGTAAAAACCAACAATACAAAGTGTCTTCTAATAGTTCATTTTTCGGTTTCTTCATCATTTTCCGATGTTTACTTCCGTCTGCACTATCTAATTTGCAGGTGTACAACAAAATTGAATCGGTACTCTTCTTAATATCACTTATCGTTGATGTACCTACGCCATACTTATCAGCTAACTTACGACCGGTTTCTCCTTTTTTTAATGAATCAATAATATTTATTTTGTCATTAAGCGATAACACCACTCTTTTACGCTTTGACATTTTTTAAATGTGTACGTAGACGTGACACGTACGTCAGAGCGGAGTAACAATTGCTAACTAACCAATAACGAAGTGGGGAAGCCTCCCCCCCCCCCCTCCCACCCTCCTGCGCGCGAGGGTAATGCCAGTTCCGACGCGTTTTCTACTTGTATTTAATATACATAATTGGTCGCGGTTGGTAGTCCGGATAATCGCGTCTAATAATCCGTATAACCGAGATCCAGATAATCGAGTTTCTACTGTATGTTGTATATTTAAAACGCATAATTTCAATACTGCAAAAAGTATTTAAATGAAATTTGGAAAAATTTAAGTTCCCTAAAAATATAGGTATAAAATTTCGACAGCAGCGCCACCGTTAGTCATCACAGCGATAAACTCACTCATATATATTTTCATTTTTCAACGCGTACGAAGTCGCAGGACACAGCTAGTTTGTTATAAATTGTAAACAGTTTATTCTTTAATAACGCGATAACATATATTATTATTATTGTTTTGTAATATAATAATTACATGGGTAATAATTATATACCTATGTTAATTTGTATGGTATAGTTTGCAAAATTATAAATTTTATTATTCCAGTGTCAAAATATTTATGTGTTTCACAGAAATAGTAATATAATATTAAAAATTAAGACACGTGGATCAGTGAAACGATCCACGTGTCATTTTTATGTAAAATAAAAATATTTAAAGATAAGATTTCTAAGAAACCCACGATCGACCTGTGTGACTGTGAATTACAGATATTTTTTCCGAGTTAATATTACTGTTTAATAATGATTTTAAAAAAATAATAATAATATTATAAATTGCTAAAATTTCCACTATAATAGATTTTTTTAAATAGAAAGTTTTATCTCCACATGGACTTAATTAGTGGCAGGGCACACTGCGTTTCGCAGTCATATGGGCAGCCCGTCTGGCGGCAGTAACCACCCGACCCCCTTACAGAATACCGTCGTGAAATAACAGCATATGTGCTGTTGTGTTTCGGTAAGCGAGTAAGGGATGCCAGAGCCTATTACATCATCCCTTATCCTTAACCTTCTATGGTCGGTAGCGCACTTGCAGCACCTATGGCGTTGCTTGTTTTATTGGCGACGGTAGCCACATACCATCAAGTGAAGCGTCAGCCTGTCTGTCGACCTTAACATTGAAAGAAAACCTATACAACTACTTCCAGTATGCAACATAGGAACTTGATTAAATTATTGTTTTGTAACTTATTATTAATGGATACGGAGGCCGTACCTGTCAAGTTGTAACCAAAATCACTTGTTGCTAAAAACAGGCTGTCACGCTTAATTTCCACAACTCAAGAACGGAATGGATTTATCTGAGTGCCCAAACTAATGTGTTTACTGAACTTCCAAATAAGTTAACGCAAGACCATAAACGCTTCTGAACATTGAACCCCTATTTAGGATGGACTTGTCCTTCTGTATACATCTATGTACATAAATACATTATTATAATAAAATCAGAAACAAGCCGTGTCTGTACATTAAATATTTTTTCAAAAAAACAATATCTAAGTACACATTGTATACTTATATTACCGGGGTCACAAAAAAAATATTTTGAGAATTTTGTCTGTTTGTGCACGCTAGTCTCAGAAACGTTTTAACCGATTTGAATGCGGTTTTCACTGAAGAATTGATGATTACCTGGTTTACCATATAGGATACATTTTATCTTGTAAAAATGTTACAAACAAAGGTATATAATCTCCATCATTCCCGGTGACTTTAAATGGCGGTTAGCCTACTTGGCACTTTACTCAGAGATGGTGAAAGAGACCCTAATAAATATAAGTTAATAAGTAAATCCGTACTAATATTATAAATGCGAAAGTATGTTTGGATGTATGGATGTTTGTAACTCTTTCACGCAAAAACAAGTTAATGTTGGCACGTTTAGTTTTGACAACACGTTTGGTCTAATGGCTAGTAACCCTAGCTGTAAACCAAACGGTCGCGGGTTCGAATCCCGCTAGGGGCAAATGTTTATGTGTTAACATTTACTTTTTTAATGTTTGTATTTATAATATATATGTATTTACAACAAAAAAGTAATCTATTTATTATATCAACTGTCTAGTATCCATAATACAAGCATTAGTTGCTTACTGTGGAACTAGATAGTGCTGTGTGTAATGTGTGAAGATATAGTGGACCTTCAGCCTGTCTGACGACCTTAACATAAAGAGAAGATCAAAAACTACAGTTTCTATAGTTTATGTGAGTGCTAACAGTGATCAGGTACCTACAATATATGTACGTAAAGTTGACATATTTTTTAACATGCCTCTGACTTCGAAAAGCGATTTTGTAAATCTTATTTCGAATAAAAATGTTTTGAATTTGAATTTGAACATATTTTGTACTTATTGACCCTATTCTTCCATTCTAATCCTGTTAGAGAGTCCTCTAACAGGATTAGAATGTCCGTAACTACATTGTCACTAATTTTCCAGCACCTGTAATTACTTGACGAGTATGTATTTAGCGTTAGACTCCGCTTTAATCAATTAGTATCGAACAGTACTAATAACTTTCCGTATGTCCTCTAGTGTATGTGTGCTACAACAATTGTTGCTGTAAGGATAATTTTAATACATCTGAAGAAAACATTTAAAGGGCATAAGTAGCTAAGTAAGACTTGCCTATTACTATTTAGCCTTCAAAAATTTTTGCGTACTATCTGTGCCGGCGACTTCGTACGCGCTGTAGTTCGTTTTTTTTTAAATCCCGCATTAACCTAACAATTTTTCGGGATAAAAAGTATACTATAGTGTAATCCAAATAATAATTAATACATCAGTGAAAATTGCATTCAAATCGGTTAAGCCGTTTCTGAGATTAGCGTGCACAAACAAACAAAAATTCTAAAAACTATTTTTTTGTTCTCGGTAACATAAGTACCGAAAGTGTACAATTATTTTTTTTTTTTTGGAAATATATTTTATTTACAGACACGGCTCGTTAACGATTTTATTATATGTTAGATAAGTAGTTATTTTATATGATTAAATAACATAAGGTGATATTTTTCCACTACATTAATTAAAATACTGGTTGACTTTAATAAAAAAAGTTAGTTAAAAATAATCCGAAAGCTTAAATAAAATAAACAGCGAGGCGTACATTTGTTCAGGTTTAATCGATACTGTCCATGGAAATTGAAAACCTATGTCCGACCAGAGAATCGAACTGATACACCATCACCAACCGAGGTTAATTAAAAACCAACTTCCTAAGAGAACCTACGGAAACATTCCAGTCAATGAGATAGCATCTTTAAAGAGACCATTCAAATTACAACCTTACTGCTAAAGGCACAAAGACGAAAGTAGTTTGAAAAATGTATGTACGTAATTTCAATTGCAACCTCTGTTTTACTAAAATTGCTTTCAAAGTAAATTGAACTTAATGTCCATAGCATTAAAGTTCTTATTGAAATATAAATTGAAGAACACAAGCCACTATTCCAAAGAACACTAATCGATGAACTGATAGAATTGTCTGTCCTATCATTTTCTAACTTAAAACTCTTATTTTCAGGGGAATAAAATTCAAATTCAATTAAAATTTATCACATTTGACGAATTAACAGATTTTTAAATCCGGCCAAGCTTTTGAATACATTAAAGTCTGAAATGATGATATTATTATCAGAATTTTGTGAAATAAAATTTATGGGAACCTTAGATGATTAATTTAAAAAAATTCATACATAAAACCCGTTACAAACGTAGCTATAATATATATTAATATACCATGCTATAAAATATTACGGTATAGTATACGTTGATGACGTCATAGAAATATATATTATAGCTGCGTGTGTGGTCACTACAATATCTGTATAGAAAATATATCGTAATATGCCTTGCTATATTAGTCCATTGAAATGTTACAATTTTAGGGCCAAACTGAACATTTTTTAGAGGACTCATTTTTTTTTTAATTTTTTTTTTGGGATGTGTAGGGGGGGTCAATAGAAGCTTAACCCTAAGTTTGTGGGGTTGCCGCCCTTGTCCCCCGGCCGCCATCTTGGAAAAAGGGGTGAGAACACGTTTTTTGCTATATCTCGGAAACTATCAATCTTACAAAAAATTTGTAAATACATATTTTGTAGCAAATCGCTTTGCCTACAATTATGCCTATGTGACTTTTTGTCATAAATCTAAAATTTAAAAAGTTACGTGCATAAAAGTGAAAAAATTTTATCAAAAATTTCCTTTTTTGCGTAATAACTTTTTTATACACATCCCAAAAATAAAATTGAGTCCTCTAAAAAATGTTCAGCTCATGTAACATTTCAATGGACTATATATATATTATAGCGTAAGCTAAAACAGATAATACATAAGTCAAGGAAAGTCATAGACATGGCAATCATATTCCCTGCTGGGTTGGGTGGGATCTTTAAATTCTTCTTAAACTGTAATTAAATATAACACTATTTAATATTTTATAAAAGATAAAACACAATAAAAAGATTATATAAAATAAAACATATAATAAGATAACTATTTTTTTATCTTTATACTAGCTGGTGCCCGCGACTTCGTCCGCGTTGAACGATGAAAGGTACTCTATGTCCTTTCTGGTGTCACAGACAACGTGTATGCAAAATTTCATGGTGATCGGTTCAGTAGTTTTTGCGTGAAAGAGTCACAAACATCTATACATCCAAACATACTTTCGCATTTATAATATTAAGTACGGATTCGTAGTGAGAGGTGGAACTTGAAGTGAATATTGTAAATAATATGGGTGTATTTTTTTTAAAAAAAAAAAAAAAAACAAGTTTTTAAAATGTCTTATGAAAATAATTTATTCTGGAATTGTTTTCAAAATATTTTTTATTTATTATCTAAAACACAACCCTCCAAACTGATGGGTACACGGCTATACTTTGACATTGTTAATATTTTATCGATCAATATATCCACTTTACCATCATCCTCGTATATATTAATTTCTATTTCTCTGAGTTTATCCTCGTACTTCTTCCAATCTTGCAAAGTAATCTTTTCAACTAATGCATTAAATGTACTATATAAAGGAATAACATTGCTTGTCATACTTGCATATATTTTCTGGATTGTTTCTTTAAGAGGCTGAAATACATCCAGAGATTGAAACCCGTAAGGTCGTCTTAAGGCATCATATCCAAAACTCTTTATGAAATCTACCATATCGTCAGTATTGTTGTATGGTATCTGTACTTTATTAGCTAAATTTAGTAATATACTTTTGTCCATCTTTTCATCGTATGGAATGTCGTTGTTTTCGAGAAAATCAATTATCTCTTTTCGTGTACTATTTATAGAAACGGTGTTTTTACCCTTGTTTTGTCCTAGATCCTCTTCTTCTTCAAGGATCAATACGCTGTTCAAATGAATTATAGGGAACACCTTTTCTTTGAGAAGTGCTTTTAAAAAAATATTTTTATTGGTTGTAGCATTATCGTAGTAAGATATGTTCAGCACACCGTGATCTGTCGACATTGCAATTAGTATATATTTATTATGGTCAATTATTAAATTTGGTGCATTGAAATCTAGTTCTGTTATGTAAACTATATTTCTACCGTGTTCTCTGTATTTCATTAAGGTTTTCAGATATTTTTGTCTCGTGAAAAGTTGCAAGGGATGTTCCATAACAATTTCTTTGTCTGTATTCGGCAGGTTTTTTAAAACAAATCCAGCATTTCTTATGAAATTCAGGAGTGCTAGTTCACCATTGTTTTCAATGTCCAAGTAATGATTGAATTCGTTTTTAACATCGTCAATTGTTAAAATTTTGTATTCTTTTAAGTATTTTGTCACAAGAAGTCGGCGTATTGGTTCACAGTTTTCTTGAACATGTGAATATTGTTGTTGATTCTTTCCTTTTTTAATATTTGCTACATCGGGAACCGTATCATGACCAGTGTACATAAGAACTCTTTTATTGCAATCAGGTGTTTTTAGACCTTCTTTAGCTTCGTACACGCAAGTCTGTGTGATTCGACTGATTAACATAAAAACCTCATTCGCTACACTCTTTTTATCTTCGCTTTTCTGTTTTTCCATTGTTTACTCAAAGCTGAAATTTATAAAATGTTTATATATACAAAGGTTTATATTTTTACACGAAAACTAGACATCTACGCACTAAGTTACATCATAGATAAGTCATCGTTGTATGAATACCAATAATAAGAAAGAAATAAGAAATGCAAAACCAAACCTTACAATAATTATTTTATAGTTTTAAAATGAAGTAACGTTTATAAGTAAATTAATTCGTTTAATAGGCATACGCTGCTCCACTAATGTCCTACGATCGACAAATTAAACTTAACAAAATTCTACATACATACCTCCAATAAAATAAGAGAAATATTAAGGACTTCGCTGCGTAACAAGACAATGTATACAACCAAACCAACGTATAGTTCAAACTCAACTGAATTTCTCCTCGCGATGACGCCCTGTTTGACCTCGCTTTGGCGATGTCCCCCCCCCCCCGTACTGTCACCCGCGCAGATCGGGTAGAAATACACTACGCGATTCTATCACTAGAACAGAAATAAATAAATATATGAATCATGTCATTTATAAACAAAAAAGTAAGGACTTTACACTATGTATTTATTTTTCTCTGTCTGCCTGTATGTATTCACTAATCTCGCAAAGTTATGACAATATTTTGTTCCTAATAATATAATAAGATCATAACTTCACAGTAACACCCGATGGTCTAATCTGAAGATTGTCTGAAAGTTTCATCAAAATCGGTTCAGCGGTTTTGGAGTCTATACATACACACATCGCCTTTTATATACAATATTAAGATATGCAATATTATTTTTAATATATTTTTCAAGTAGTTGGTAGTTGGTAGCGTGTCAGTTAGTAACAGTTTTATTTTAAAAATATTTTTGTTAAATACTCATTTAATTTAATTTATATACAGTCCACTCCTCAACAACTCAACTCAACTTAATGTGCTTTTATATTAACCATAATTTATTATTATTGAAAGAAAACTCAACTAATGTGTTTACACTGATCAGCCGTTATCCATGTTTGGCAGCAGACCGAATGAAGGGGGTGAGGCGGGGCCTGCGGGAAGCGGAGATCTTCTGTCTCTTTCATTTTATTATACGCACATTTAACACGTCTCTTTCATTTAGTCGATTCGCCGCCCGCGCTGCATTCAGTCTTGCTTGTTATCTTGAATAACGTACACGTCCAATACGTTCAGTTATATCTAAATAACATTAAGCTGTGTTTTTATTGTGATATTGTTCTTCATCATTTACGTTTCCACAACTCATAGAACCGTGCTAATAGATTGCGTGCATAATATTTTTGAGAAGAAATGACGTCACCGCAACCGGAGCCTTCTACATCCGCTCTTACTGAATGTGTTAATCCAAATCCGAACAGGCTACCTAAGCCTGTTGAACGATTGATAAAACGTGTTGCCGATAAATGTAAGAAAGAGAATCTTAAACTAACAGATCTGGGCGACGTTTGGACCCGCGCTGAACGCTTAACAGGCATAGAAAAAGGCACCTTAAAGAAGATCTGCACTTCTTATACTTACAGTGATTTGCTTCGTGCGAATAAAGAATTTGATAGATCATTATTGCACAGGACTTTATTGAATTTTTATTTGGAAAAAAAGATAATGCCTACAACTAAAGATATGTTAATAGCGTCAAGAGAATTTATAGATCCATTGATGAATATAAGAGGTTTCCGTAGATTGTTGCACAAAATGGGTTATGATCGGAAGAAAGTGTCCAATAGGGATGTTGTTGTTGAAAATCCAACAATCACTATGGAAAGATACAATTACTTACATAACATAATTAAATACAGAAAAAAATATAAATCTATATTTTTTATTGGCGCTTATACTTTTGATTGTCAAGGCAAATTGTTAAGTTCAGAAGATCCCAATACTAATCCAAAGTATATGCGGATATTGTTTGCGGTGTCCAGTAAAAATGGTGCTGGCACAGGTATCTGTTTTTCATGCGTGCCTGATTTCAGTGAAGAAAATTTTCATGTTTGGCTACACGAAAATCTCTTTCCAGAGTTGCATCAAGACAGCGTTGTCGTCATTGAGGATAACATGTACAAAGACCAAGTGTTGGTGCCACCTGACGCCTTCAGTGTTAAGCATGAAATGGAAGAGTGGTTAGAATACAAGGGAGTCCCATTCGAAAAAGACATGCCTAAATTTATGTTATACGAATTAATCAAAAATGCAACAGATACCAATGAAAAGCTGTATAAACTTGACACGCTCATGGAAGCCTATGGTCATAAAATATTGCGATTACCAAAATGTATAAAAGATTTATCACCAGCCTATTTTGTTGCTAAATCTTTAGAAGTCGATATAAAAGTTTTATTGAGTAAATGTGAAAACTCAATGTCCATTACCAAAATCTACGACCGATATGAAAAAATGTTTTATTCTATTATCTACAAAGATTGGTTACGTTTAAATGGAGATATAGCATTAGAAGAAGAGTATATTTTCAAGAGAGACAGGCTCATAGACCAGACATATGAAAAATTGTTAGAAAATTTTAGCAAAAGAACTATAGCAGAAGACCAATCGGATTCAGATATATCGGATTCAGATGATGAGTGAAACAAATATGTATAATCATTTGTAATTATTGTCTTTACCGAACTATTGTTATTATCACATTGATACTTCAAATCAAGGGTAAATGGGCACTTACTAGGTAAGCGTGGTCCACCTTCGGCCGCATCTGCAACTTACATCAAGTGAGATCGCGGCCAAGCGCTACCTTGACAACATAAAAAAAAAAAATAAAAAAAATATAGTGATTGAAATTAAAAAAATGAAAAAAATTACATTATATTTCCATCCCTCTTTCCTTTTTTCTACGGCTGCTTATAATCTGTACTGGTTCCACACTAAGCAACAAAGGAAATTTGTTCCAAAGAAGGCGTGCCACAGAGAATTGTCACATGCTCACAGTTCATGTAATTAAAAATGTAATTATAGAATGACAAGATTCTTATTATATGAGTATACTACCGACCTGACTTATTTTAGATGCGATAATTTGTTGTTTAAGTTAATAGGTTCACTGCTTTAAATTTTAAATATCCTACTACTTAATAAATAGAAAAGTTTGTGAGTTGTGGGGAAGGATTATGCCAAATTAAATGAAATTTGGCAAATTAGCACACAGATAGTTTATTATTGTTACCTGTTTTGACATATTGGATACTTTTTATCCAGGAAAAATGTTAAGTTCTCGAGGGAACGTCTAAAAATATTAACTGTCACCATGACCATGGTTCTTTGAGGCATGTAAAAAAATTCAGTACTTGTGTAGCCTAATGTTTTTTGTCAGTGTCATATCGACTATAACAAAAATTCCCTCGCTAAAGCATAAAATTAATAAGTTTATAATATATAATAATTAATAATGGGTTTTATTACTTCAATTTCAATAACACTATTAATAAAGTCGTCAAAATATATGGACGTTATTTACAATACCACTGATTTTAATGTGGATAATCTTTTGGACATCGAAAACTATGTAGCATAATGTTCAAGATTTATCATAAAACGAGAATCTTTAATCGCCGCTCGAGTCGAACGGTACTTAGATTTATTCATATCTTCTGTCCCTTTCTATCTTCAGACAAGATAATGCATCCATCTCGCTCATACAGCCGTGCGTGATGTCGCTTATCTGGCAATTATTTAAAGCGTGTACTTCGTAATGTATATTCATCTCGCTTCTTCGCACTGCACTTTATTTTCTGTCTCGCTCTAAAAGCATGTTTAAGAACATAATATCAGGATATGTTTATGCATACAACCAACGAACATCTGCCTCAATTCTTCTCGTGTTCTTCTTGATTCTTGAAAATGAATTACTTAAATACTGTTTCTCAGTAAAATTTGTTATTCAGTAAATATCAGATTTCTTAAAAAAACAGAACGTCGACATCGTAAATTGGGTCCACATTACTAATGTTAATTTTTATTATAATAATCCATCAAAATTTAAGTAGATATCTATCTAATGCTCCTTGTGAAAAAAACATCTATAAATTAAATTAAATTACTATAATAACTAAGTATAATAATAATAATAATATATGTATATCTTTAAATTGATATTTTTTTAAACTAAAGTTGTGTAAAAATTTGGTGTACACTATTTTCTTTATTTTATGATAATGCTTGCTGCGAACACAGCTACTTCAAAATAATGCAGATAAACATATTTAAAAAAAAAGTAAGTAACAAATAGCTTATTTAAAAAAAAAATTATAAAAAATCAAAATTACAAACTTCATTACCAAAGTTTAATATTTATTTATATTTAACCATCTGACCTGTCAAGTTGTTGACCTGTCAATTTCAAATAAAAATTTATACCATCCAAATTTCCGACTTCTCCCGTAGTCCAATTGTCCTGACAATAATTAAGTAACGTACACAAAAAAAAGCTCTTCTTTACATCCGTACATCTGTACTAAATTATAAATGCGAAAGTATGTTTGGATGTATGGATGTTTATGACTCTTTCACGCAAAAACTACTGAACCGATCGCCATGAAATTTTGCATACACGTTGTCTGTGACACCAGAAAGGACATAGAGTACCTTTCATCGTTCAACGCGGACCAAGTCGCGGGCACCAGCTAGTAATATAAATAAAAAAAACAAAGGCGCTTTCCGTCCGTCTGTAGTTTAGATATTTACTACGCATCGCAACGGATTTCGGTTTTTCGGAGGAAGGTTTTTACATACTTATAATATGCAGAATAAAATTCATGCGAAGCCGGTTTGGGTCATCATACCTATCTAGTAGATAGGTTGTTAGATTTTACCCATGAATTATTCCATGTAACCATTCTTTTACCACTAGATACTAGAATATAAGCCAAGAATCTCATTTTGCTTCAAACGAAGTATAGCTTAAAATAAGCATTTGTCCTGTTTCCAGTTCACTACGTTTGAAATTTAAATTTTGTATCACTTTGACACTCATAAGGCTGCGGTTACATTGGCGACGATTTTTCTATAAAGATTTTACATTTTATAATTGAAACATTATTTGTCAACTTAACCTCGGCCCAATTAAAAGTAACTTTATCTATATTTACAAATATTATAAAAGAGAAAAAGATTCGTGTTTTTTGTTTAACTCAAAAACCATTGGACCGATTAAAAAAATTCTTTCACCTATAGAAAGCTACATTATCAGAGAGTAACATATATTTTATAAAGTTACGCGGACGAAGTCGCGTGAAACAGCATGTAATAAATAGAATAGAATGTCTTGGTAGTAAGACCTGTTCTATAAGGATTCAATTCACAGTAATATTCGCGTAATTAAATTTTTTTTATCCAAAACTTTGCCCTAAAGTGAAATACTATTGCTAATAAAAAAACTGTCTTATTGTCAAACTTTGCTTATGCTATGATATAATTTTCTCATTATGTTTTTAACTTGAGGCCAGTTCATCTACTCAGTTGCCTAACATACGCTTAAAAATCGCTCTTTTCTCGTCACTGAGTCCTAACCTTTCCTGATGTAGAACTCACGTGGTCTATTTGCATGTGACTTTGATCTTTGATACAGTATCCTAGTTCCATAATTTTTATACCTTGTATTTGAATGAAAATTTAACTCCCTTTATTCCTCGCTTTTTTTATTCAGTATAAATGTAAATATTTGGAGAAATAATTGAAATCAAACATTGGGCATTAGATCACGTTTCTAATGAATTATGATTTTATATAATACTAGCTGGTGCCCGCGACTTAGTCCGCTTTGAACGATGAAAGGTACCCTATGTCCTTTCTGGTGTCTCAGACAACGTTTATGCAAAATTTCATGCTGATCGGTTCAGTAGTTTTTGTGTGTCTGTAGGTCTGTTCCAATTTTAACTCACAAAGAAGTAACTTAACCCCAGTGAAGTGATAGAAAGATTCTTATAAACTTACCTTAACTTAAACTTAACTATTGAATTACAAAGTTTTTTTTTATAAGTATATTGCAGGCAATAAATCTTCGCTTAACTCGATGATAAAAATAATTCTGAATGCCCCAATTTTTGAGAACTGTTAATAAAATTAAACCAGCGAGTTTAACTCTTACTCTGTTTGAACTGTTATTCCATATGAAAACTACAAAACTAGCGACCCGCTCCCAGTTTCTCACGGCGTTTTAATTTTCGAAAATCCTTTCTTAGCGGATGCTTATGTTATAAACTAAACCTAAGTCTATTGGAAACTTCAGCTTTCTACTGTGCGTTGAACGACTTTATAAGTTGGTATAGACTTGTCTTGACATCAATCTGACTTGCTAAGAAATTATTATTTTTTAAATTATAATTAAACTCCATCGCTAACGATCCGCCCCCGGCTTCGCACGGACTTGAAATTTTCAAAAATACTTTCTTAGCGGATGCTTACGTTAAAAATAAACCTATATTGCAACTTTAGGATTCAGGATTTCAGGACTAACGAGTTTATAATAGGTATGAATAGTAATAGGTACTAACAATCTAGAAAATGAATTAATTTTAAAAAGCTTACTTCAAACTTAAAAAGCTTCTTTCAATTTTAAAAAGATTACTTCAATTTTAAAAACTACTTTCAACGATCAACAAACAAGAGATATGAAATGAATTTATTCGTCTACAGAAATGTAAGTTTGAACTTTTCAACACAATCGAATCGGAAACTTTTAAAAAAGAATGTAATTTGAATTTAAAAAAAAAATACTACGGTTTCACGAATGAAATATCTTTCGCTGAATCCCGCGGGATCATTTCATTAGTACCCGATTTAAATATCAAAAGAATACATTTCGATCCGTAGATTCACCTCGGCTTTCATTACCCGTTCGAAATATATGTTTTTTTTATAAATTAAAAAGTGTCGTTAGTATTATTTGGGATGACTATTCTCTCTGAATGTTAATAATATTTATATGAAAATGAGTTTTACTTGCGTGATCGAAAAGAATTATATTTGTATATATACCTAAAGGAACTATGTAGCCGAACCTGGACTTCGCATCGCTGCGGTATTTGACAATGCTTTTATATAATATATTTTTTATATTTAAAAATAAAAATAGCCTAAGTTACTCCTTATAACCTTAGCTATCTGCCAGTGAAAGTTCCATCGAAATCGGGCTAACCGTTTCGTAGATTAGCCGGAACAAACAGACACACATTATTTACTCTGATGTAAAATGAGTAAAATGCACTTATTTTGACATTACAAACAGACAAATCAATTTTATTTATCAGTAAGCAATAGCTGACCATGATTGAAATGACAGCTGTCGTCATATCGATTTAGTTGTCATATCGCACGATTTTATTTCGTTCGAAAAGTGCGAAAAGACAACTTTAAATTTAGTAGTCTTCTCGCACACATATTATTTCATTGCGTGCGAAATGACACCTTCAGTAAAACTAGTATATTCATATGCAGTGTACAGTGGCAACTACAAAAATGAGACAAAAATAAGTGGCAAATTTTTTCAATCAAGAAGTTCTCGAAATTTGCGCTTAGCAACTTAGCTTTTTTATTTATAGGTTAAATTACAAAATCGGTTTCCCGTAATAACATCTAAGAATTGATATTGCCGAAGATATTTACATTAATTTGTAGATTTTCCTTACTGTCTCAAATACGGTAAATGTTTTTGTTTACGTATTTTTATTATTGTATAGAGATATTAACATCATTAAAATTTATTTGAACATAAGTAAGCCTCAAAATTAATTGGAATAATACTCGGTACATGGAAAATTCTTATCTGTAATTTAATTATTGTATTTTTAAGTTAAAGTTGTCAAGGCTGACGGTCAGTCCCACTTGGTTGCTAGCTGGCTACCGTCGCCTGTAATACAAAAAACTCAGCGCAAAAAATGCGCTCCTGATGTATGGTCGATAGTAGCTTATTCACTCAGCGAAACTAATTTAGCAGCACACGTGCTGTTATTTAAGTGTGATCTTCTGTTAGAGAGTGGTTACTGCCGCCAGATGGAATGCCAATACTTACCAGATCCAGACCAGATCCAACTATTAAAAATTAATTTTCAAAATTGGCTGGGAATCGGATTCGGAAACCCTGAGACAGAGTGTTAAAGCGAGCACCTTATTTATTTATTTATTTGCCTAAAACATGGTAGGTAGTAGGTAAGGTGTTACAAAAAAGTTACAAAAGGAGTATCATCTTTCAACTTTTTTATCAAAGGCATGAAAAAAAAAAAATTAACAAGAGTATAATGATTATAATATTCAGGATAGTAAGACTCGACTTAACGACTCGACCAACACAAAGTAACATTAAACATTTCGTGTTTCATAAGTGTTATCTATATATATTCGCATAAATATTGTTAAAAAAAAATACTATAGAAAGAAAAAGATCAGAACAGACTAGAGACTTATATTGAGTAAACAAGATAATACGGTAAATAGGATAGAATACCGTAATAGGTTACCTATATAAACAAGTAGGTAATTAGGTTTCAGTATTTTAGTGATAATTGGGTTTTAGTGCCTTTGTACAAACTGAGGAATGACCCACTGTATATTTACCAATTTTTGGTAAATTGGTAAATATACAGTGGGTCATTCCGCGCGTTCCCACCATAGTAACTCGTGTATTTTATAAAAAATCAATTCACTGCCATGATCTACAAAATATGATACGTTCTTATGACCAGCAAAAAAAGTGGGACTCTCTTTAAGATGTGTTTATTTTTTACATTCTCCGGTTAAGACAGTTTTTAGCCGTCATTTCCTCAACTCGTCAAGTTCGATCATTAAAGGATGACGACGCAAAATTGACATTGCTCGGCCAAATGAAGTGGAAACTAGCCAACTGAACATTCGCGAAGACAACCGCAAGTCTACGAAGATTCACGAAGTTGCAACCGTTGACCAGTATAAGTAGACCGACGTTTCTCAAGAATATAAAACGTTGTGAAGCAAATGCGGGGCTCAAAATATTGTCTATGTTGAATGTGGACGTTCGTCGCAGTAGCGTAGCGACAGAACTACGTTTTGCAGGAGTAAATTGGTGACCGGTCTGACGACAGTAACCAACCCTTTACAGAAGATCACCGTGTAATATCAGCAATTCAGCATTTCTGTTGTTGTGTTGAGAAAAGGGATGACTGAACTTATCTCTTCCTGCCTTTTTGTTTAACCTAAGTACTAAGCACGTTAGTCACAACGTATTTTAAATTTGAAATATTTGAAATTATTCTCTATGTCGTAATTTCTAGCACATTTGATTTTTATAAATTATAAATAAGTTCATTAATTTTTTTATTTGATACCTATTGGCAAAAAACTTAAAAATATATTTATGACGATATATTTGTGTATTTCTAAATACTCGCCTAAATTCCATGCCGTATGTAACTCGACCACATCTTACTGGTGTCCATTTTTGTAAGACCCATAACATTTTGTATTGTCTTAACTATCAACAATGCTATAAACATAAACCGTAAGCTTGAATTTTATTGGATTACAAAATATGTAGTTTGATTTAAATAAAATTTCAATAAATAATGCATACAGTAACCAAATACTTACTGTATTTGAAACATTAACATTATTTAGCAATAACTTGCAAACGATTTTAAATTATAAATAAAATAAAAAAGCCTTTAATTTCCTTAATAACACTCAATACAATTTATATTTTTTTCTTATACATATTTAATAAAATATAAAAAATAATACAAATTTAATACATTCTTTTTTTTTTTTTAATCTAGATATTAAGGACCTCTCGAAGAGAAAATTATTTGCAGTTAACACACTGCAAATAATTTTATCAGCAGACAACATTAACAACATCATTTTAAAGTAATAAGCGTCGTAGTTAATAAAAACTGTAGCAAATATAATTTAAACATGGATAAGCACACATTAATTCTATAACATTAACACACATTAAATTTCTATAATATTGTACGATACAATATCTGTCTTTGAAGCCGCTTTCATTCCGAGTAAGAAAACATTAAGAGGCGGTAAAATGTCGGGGGGTCTTTCTTCACTGGTGCACCTGAACATTTACCTAAACGCTGACGTTTCCCTAATGTCACTATAATGGGACAGGAATACCGGCTCAACGCCGTAAAGTGATATAAAGATAGCGACTATATCTTACAGAATACATTTATTTTTTCGAATGTTTTTTACAATAGTATTGTGAGCAGTATTCAACTTAATTATATCTTCCCAACCTAAATTCAGTGTTAAGTTTTTGGAGTTCGCTAAATGAAAAAATTATGGAATTTATTTATAGTGAAGTTTTGTGAGTCAAATATCAAAACGTATTTGCAATAAATTTCATTAGTTTTGTCTTCTCCCTTTTAAGTGATTGGCTATAGTTGTATTGTGTGGTATAGATTGGCTATAGATATAGATATATCTATATATCTATAGCCAATCTATATAATAATTGAAAGAACCATACATATTCAATTTGATTAAGGTCCGATAATTTCATGGCAGTGGCGAATTTTGGCGAAAAATGTCTAATTTCCGCATTAAAACTCATGAATATTTGAAAATTATTCCCTAAATCAACGTTTCAGTGGTATATATGTTTATCCTATCTGACTTCGAAATTTAATATAAATATTTGTAACCAATTATATTCACGTACAAACAGTTTACTACGGATTCGATTATATGAAAGATATTCTTTTCGTGTAATATATTATCATGGTATAAGGAAAAACTTTTGCAATGGTAATAATATATTTTATTAATTTACGCCAGCTTATTCTTTATAGGTACAATTTATAGGTAGTTGTGTGTGCTTGTATTGTGTATTATTAAACAATTTTCATAGAAATGCCAGACCTCATTAATTTCTCTGAATCCAGAAGTGAAATAAAAAATGTGGACAAATAATACAAGAAGACGAACCGACAACAAAGATAGAACAAAACGAGAAGTGGCAATACAACCTATCGAGGCAGGAACTCACGGCCAATAAAGCCTCATGTGTAGGCCCGCAAACTATTAATACATGGACCTAAATGTTTACTGGAAGTGTCTTGAGCGTACTCGTATATAGCTCTTCTCTATGATGTGCCTATTTGTAAAAAAAGTTGTATTCATATGCCTATTCTAAAAAGTGTGTACCTATTTGTATTATACTATTATTCTTTTGCTTTTTTTTTTTGTTTAGTTTTTAATTTTTAATTTTCTTTTTCTTAGCTGTATTTTGTAAAAAAAAGTCGTCTTTTGTGTTCGTTTTTAATGCATGCTGATAAGCCATAAGCGAGTATGTACTTGTAAAAGAATGTTTAATTTGAGGCAGTTGTCCCACCACCGGCGAGGTTTTCTCGCTCAAGAAACGTATATATATACATTCCGTATGGACAAAAAAGACGCATAAATATTAATAGTTGTTCGCTGACTGTTTAGTCTGCCTGCGAGGACAAGCTCCACTGGTTCGTCGCTGAGCGACAAGATTTGTCTGACAGCGTATTCGCTCAGTAATGCTCGCTAGCGAGAGGGTAAAACATTTATATGAAAAACTGTCAACTGTCAATATCAAATTGACAATTTTCCATATAAATATTTTATTCACTCGCTAGCGATTGCGGTAATTGTAAACTCATGGTAAAGGTACAGGACTCGTCGAGATACCAACCAACGCAGCGTTCATTTCTACCTAGAGTGCGGAACTGAATGCACATATTAATGTTTCATGTAATGTTAAACATATGTTTTATAACATTATGTTATGTTATACGAGTCTTCGCAGATTGCTAGTCATCTTAGACTAAGTTCTTGGCAATATTTTCCTACCCCGTTAAGAGCAAGTGGTCATCAATTCTTTAAGGACTCAGAGATTCAGGATCAACCAGATTTCACCGCACTAAACTACCATTGTTCTTCGATTTGAAAATGATTAAATATTTAGTCGTCAAATTTTATTTTAAAAATATTTTTATTTACCAATCAGCAAGCTATGAATAAAATTTCATATTTTTTTATGATTGCCTTTCTAGCGATTCCTGTATCTGTGTTAATACCGAGGTTGTTATTAAAAAAAGGCCCAGAACAATCAGAGTGCGCCCCTGTGCGCTCATTTTAGCCTCGTATCCAATTACCAGGGCCGGACTTAGAACGGGAAACGTATTTTATTATTTTGCACTTGTGCTGAGCTTATATAGGTCTTGTGGGAAACGTTCGTCTCAATTATTATTTGGAATATATTCAAAGCAGATTTATTCATTACTTCAGATTTATTCATTTGACGATCCCGTTGGATGAGTGGTAAGGATGCTTGCCTAATGTATCAGGGGCCCTGAGTTCGATTCCCGGCGGGGTGAACTTTGGAAATGAACTTTTCAAAGTTGGCTCTGATATGGATTTGGTAAGTAGGGGCAGGGTACACTGCGTTTTGCAGTCATTTGGGCAGCCCGTTTGGCGGCAGTAACCACCCCCGTACCACCATGGAATAACAGCATTTCGGTGAGCGAGTATTTAGTATTGCATGTTGAAAACGCAAACCAGTAGAATAAATACTCTAAACTCGTAAGTCACCTTAACACTTTAGTTATTAAACTTAAATCAATTTTCTATCACATTTTATTATATCTGCTGTTATGATTGCTAAATATGGCTATTATCAGCTATAGTAATTGCTAAAAATGTGGCTATTGGTTACCATTAATAAATTCATATCTAGTTATTTTCATTGAAAATAATTTGTACATATTACTGTTAATTCTATTTCATTCGTTGCAATAGTTAATATTTCATGCATGCATATGTAACATGTAACAACTGCTCAGGGATTTAGAGCTAATCTAAAGAAATTTTTAACGAATAGTCAGATGAGAGGAGAATTTAATAGAGAGTAGCTTTTTATAAATTCTAAGTAGAAAATGTTGTATTGTAATTATTCATATAAGCAGTTGTGTGTTTTTGACAAAAAATAATTCTTTTTAATTTTATTTAAATTTATCTATATTTATTTGTTTTTTTTTAAGGGCATGGTGTGTTTTTTGGTACTAAGTTGCAAATAAATGATTGATTGATTGATTGATGGATTGATTACTTGATTGATTGATTGATTGTTTGTTTGTTTGTTTGTTTGATTGATTGATTGTTTGATTGATTGTTTGATTGTTTGATTGATTGATGGATGGATGGATTGATTACTTGATTGATTGATTGATTGTTTTATTGATTGATTGATTGTTTGTTTGTTTGATTGATTGATTGATTGATTGATTGATTGATTGATTGATTGATTGATTGATTGATTGATTGATTGATTGATTGATTGATTGATTGATTGATTGATTGATATTCATGTATAAGAATAGCAGGTAACTTTTACTTCAAGTAACATTTAGAAGTACCTCTATTAGGTTTTCTAGCTCTAGTAAAATATACTCAGATAATTATTCCAGGTTAGATCGATTTAGAAAATACAAACAAGACACAGAGAAGTCAAAGAATCAATTCGTCTAATCAGAAATCAAATTTTATTGTCATTGAATTCTACATAATTAAGCGCTCTTTTAAACAACCTGTTCAAATTAAATAATAAATAAATATCTTCACACATTCCACACAGCACCATCTAGTTCCACATTAAGCAACTAATGCTAATGACAGTTGGTCATATGTAAAGTTATGTATATAGTTATGTAGTATCATAGATTACTTTTTTTTTGTCAATACATACTCAGGTACAAAGGTAAAACGTTAACACATAATCATTTGCCCCTAGCGGGATTCGAACCCGCGACCGTTTGGTTAACAGCTAGGGTTACTAGCCACTAGCTGTGTGTGCCTGCACAAGGTCCCCCCCGCCTGGGGATTGCCTCGGTGTCAAAAAAAAAAAAGGGTTACTAGCCACTAGACCAAACGTGTCGTCTGTCGTCAAATAAGAAAGCCAGTGACTTCTCGGGGAGAAAATATTGAAAATATTATCTAAAAACATAAAATATATATTTGTTAATATAAGTTGTCGAGCTAAAAGAAAAGGTTCGACCGTGAGAGGGCGCACTCGTTATTCGCGTAATGCGATCGGACAGGTGATGACAAAAAAGATGATTGGATTGTGGGGTCGTTCAAATAAATTTGTTTGAATGAAATTACTTTTTGTAAGTTTTAAATTATTCAGTTTTCAATTTTATATCTTTCAAGTTCAATGAAAAAGTAATTTTATTCACATAAGGAAATCAAATTACTTTTTAACTTAACCAATACTTAACTTGTGCTTTCAGCACATTTGCTGTTATGTTTCGGTACATGAATCGACTCCATCAGACATCACTAATAATATGAATTAAGATTATTAGTTAATTAATTTTATGTTTGATCTTTTTCCTGTTCCTACAAAAATTTTATGGTATTAAACTAATGAACAAACTCAACAAAAAACAATAATTGTCTTTACATTATTGCCAATAACTTAACATTTCAACAGTAATTAAACGTTTTAATATCTGATCTAATTAAAATATTATAGATTCTTCTAAATAACTATTGTCTGAAATAATGGGACCCAGAATAAAGCCCTGCGGTACACCTAATCGATACTAAAAGTGCTTTATGTAATATCACTTTGATTAAAGCCACTCGACATACATATGATCTAGATATATAATGTAGTTTTAGATGATAATAAATTAATATTAGTTTAGATAATAATTAACTTTTTTATCGATTCATTACAGAGAGAAGTGGCACATTAATGTTACATGTGTTTTTTAGTTTTTGAATCAGATGCTCTGCTAGAGACCAGCATGAAACTGTCCTTCTCAAAACCAACTTAGCTCAGTAAGATATCTATTTATAAGAATTTTTTTTTGTATTATATATTTATAGGTTGTAATTTAATTTTTAACTGTTTTATTTTTGGATTTTTTTTTTGGAGCTTCTAAAATGAATGAAACGATAACTCATTTTCGCTATAATGTTTTGAACAAGTTACGAGTAGTTGGTTTTGAACTATTTTTCTTAATAAATCTTGAAAATGTATCTGTCTATCTTATCGAATTACACGCGACTTCGTCCGCGTAACTTTATAAAATATAACCCGTTACTCGCTGATAAAAGTAGCTTTCTATAGATGAAAGAATTTTTATAATCGGTCCACTAGTTTTTTGAGTTTATTCATTACAAACTTATATGCGAAAATACAAACATACAAAATTCAAAAATTCAAATCTTTATAATAGTAATATAGACAAGCTCAAAGACTAAAAAGACGAAAAACGGACAAACCATAGATAGCACCTAGTTTTTTTTAATGAGCATATTTTTTTTAATAAGCAACACAATCGCGATTTATATTCTCATAGATAACAATTGTTAAAATATAAATTTTCATTTGGTAAACAGATGGGTTAAGGAACTCTCTTAGGATGTCGTACTATAAATATTTGAGCTATAGGTACATATAGAAGACTAATGGGTCTTTCGATGTAAACTACACGTGTCAAGGGACAATAAGTACATCTTGTAGACCTCACTGTGCGAGACTCCAAATTTAATTAAACCCCTGTCCGTTTACATAATACTAGCGCACGCCTGCGTAGTTGCCTGTAATTGGGTCACATGGAATGCAATACAAGCTAACTATGCATGTCTGTTTGTTTATAACATTACAACAGTCCGCTAGGGACCTTGTTTATTATTTAAATTTTAACCTTTTTATGTAACTGCCCACTGTAAGTGGGCTTTATCTGTCGTTCAGGGAAAATTTGTAAGCATTATTATTACTTAAAAGAACACATAGTTAAGAACTTAAGAACTTAACTTAGTTAGGTACTTAAGATAGATTTGGTCATTATTTAACTTATCGTAGATAACCTCTACCTACAATAGGTTATTCCTTTTAAATTAGGTGTTATGTTTTTGGTCTGTTTAAATATTTTTTATGTTAAAATAGTAATTAAAGACGAATAGTCCATATGTAAACACTAAATTATAAAATAAGTTTTTTTTAAAATCTACATTTAAGGCTTTTCCCTTAGGGACATGTCGCCTCATTGGGCAAGGTCTTATATACATAGATAAATTACTATACTAGATACTACTATACTAAACTATTACTACACACTAAATCTAGAGTTGTAAATATTGTACAGCTCCCTGGCATCATCAGATATTATAAAATAAATAAAATACATTTTTAATTGGACTAAAATTGTTAAGTTAAGTTTACTTACAAAAACTAAAGTTTGGAAGAGTCTTTTTCGACATGAATAATTAAGCATAATTTTTCAACAGCACTCTAAAAGTTTTGTGCGTACACTTTAACTTGCCGAGTGTAATATTTGAAATATGCCACAAAACAACAGAGCACAAAGGAGGCGTTTAATAAATCTCCCCACCCCACTCCCAGTACCAGTAAATGAACCCACTAAGTTAAGATACCATCAAAAGACAATACCGGCCTTACATAATTTATTACATCGCGAGCAAAAACGTTTGCGGTTGCGAGTTAAACTAACAGTGGAGACACACTGCCATCAAGAATGATGAACAATGTAAATGAAGAATGAGAATGATCAATAATAATATTAATAATAATAATAAATATTTTCACACATTCCACACAGCACCATCTAGTTCCACACTAAGCAACTAATGCTTGTATTATGGATACCAGACAGTTGATATACTACATAGATTACTTTTTTTTGTAAATACATACATATTATAAATACAAAACGTCCACGACTCAGGTACAAAGGTAAAATGTTAACACATAAACATTTGCCCCTATCGGGATTCGAAACCGCGACCGTTTGGTTAACAGCTAGTGTTACTAGCCACTAGACCAAACGTGTCGTCAATCAAATCAAGAAGGAAGAAGAAGTTAAGTTGTCCATTTCAATTTTAAAAGACCCATTATTACGGAATATTTCCAAAGAATGTTTTTTATGCATTTTCCTGCTTTGACAGCATAGCAAGCAACGTCATAGGGTTTGCGAGTAACCTTCAAATTTTCATAAAATAAAAGATTAATCTATACTAATATTATTATAAAGCGAGAAAATTCGTATTTTTGTTTGTAATGAATAAACTCAAAAACTACTGGACCGATTTTAAAAATTATTTCACCTATAGACAGCTACATTATCAGCGACTAACATAGGCTATATTTTATAAAGTTACGCGGACGAAATCGCGTGCCACAGCTAGCATTAAATACAGAAAAACTTTAACGAAATAAATTGCTTATACATGTTTATATTTAGTTTACTATTTTATGCTATCATTACAAAATAATTTCATTGACCGCACTCTGAAAAAAAAAAGCATTTGAACTGTGAATATTTTAACTTTCTTTTTCTAAAAAAAAAAGACTCGATTCGAGGAGACTCGACGCAATTGAGCCAAATCATTTAGACATGCCATCAATCAATTTCAGCCTGAACCGAGAAGCGAACGAACGGTGTCGATGATATAAAGTGGTGAACGCATTAGCCGTGTGTATCGTATATAAGTAAACTAAGTAACGCTTTACCCCTCGTCACATGTCAAGTGTAGAACCGCTGCGAAGCGCCCCAGCCTCGATGTGCCCCAAAAATTGCTTTTCGGCCCACTTGAGCGTTTTATTAATTTATTTATAGGGGATTAGGTCAGATTTTTTGTATAAATACCAGAAAAATCCGTGTTTCTCTTATCCTATTATTTGTAGATTTATACTTAACATATATTAAAGGAGTGGAGTTAGTATTGTCGAACATTAAATACTACCAAAAAACAGATATATATCGCTAATATGCAGTAAGTATATCGATCAATCAAAGAAAGTTAGATTTGAAAACTTTTTTGTGGGAACTGTTGTCTTACAAACACCATTTTAAATATTATTTATTCACACAACATAAAAAAAAATATTTTTCATTCATATTTTCGTACAAATACTGTGAAATTCTAAGGCGGAAACGCATAAGAAACAGTACCGGAAACTCGTAGTGGGAGTACTAAAACAGTGACATTATAAAGCTAAAAGTTACTAGATGAGACACCCTGTAATATATGAATATCTGTCAAGAATCTATTTCTTTAATATTTTTACTTATTACATACTAGCTAGTGTCGGCGACTTCGTCCGCGTTAAAAAATAAAAATATTGGCTATAACACTTTTTCCAGGCGTTTGTTTTTTATTTTATTCTAGATGATTTCTCGGGAACAGTGTTTTTTTTTCTGGATTAAAGGTACCCTATATCCTTTCTTGTATCGCTGACAATATATATGCAAAAATTCATGATGATCGGTTGAGTAGTTAAGGCGTGAAGAGGTAACAGACAGACAGACAGAGTTACTTTCACATTTAATATTAGTATGGATAATATTTTATATAAGGTTAACATATATAATATAAGGTTGCTTGTGTTATAGGCGATGGTAGCCACTTACCACCAAGTGGACCGTCAGCCTTAACATCTGTCGACCTTAGCAATATTTTAATGCCTAATTTTGCCTAATTTTGATCAATAACCGTCAAAGTTTGCGTTCCTAAATATTTCTCTTTTGGTTATGATTAGACATTAGATTATATGCACTAGCAAAGTGCCAAAATATGAGTGAATAGGCATCTTTTGGGTGAGCTCGCTCCATCATAGGCCACATCTTCGCTACACCGCTGGATGCTGGCCAAGAGCAAACTCATCTCTAATTAAAAAAAAATCCGGAACATTTTTAGAACACAAACTTTTTTACATCTTTTATAATCATTCTAGCAATATTATAATGTTAAATCTTTGTATAGCGATATTATCCAGCGCAGTTTGTGCGCAACGAATTATATTGCACTAGCGAAATTCAGTTAAAAACACTCGTCGAGGCTTTTAAACGTGCGATTTTAACAGATACACAGATAACATCGTTATTTTTAAAATACTTCATTAATAAAAAAATAAAAAAATTGATAACCATTCGAAAATTCGAGTTAGCCTTTACGAAAATATATTCTTTCTGTTTTAGCGAATAAACCATCATTATTGCTTTGGTGGAATATTTTTAAGTTTATTTAATATTTTTTTTTTTTAACAAATAAAAAAAAATTAAATATATATTTTCTAATTGGAGTTCAAAGGGTTTTTATTTTAAGTTTAGTATAAACTAAACTTAATTAAGTAAATATTTGTTTCAAATTAAAAAAATGTTTGTTTATTCTTGTGTGTTCTGACTTGTTAAATTTTGAATAGTTAGAGTGTTTGTATAAATAAATATACTTAGTTAAATATACTCCAATGAATCAATTTAACAATTATTTTAACTTGTATACAGTCGCAAGTGTTTAAGCGACCTAAACCATACAAAATGAAAGAGATATTCAGTCGCGCCGACGTTACTTAGCGTTACTGTTTCGTTTCCGGATTCTTTTTCCATTTTCTGCTTTATAAATAAACGGTCTGATGAGAGTTGTTGAGCTTTTATGAGAAATCTAAAAAGGAAAAATTGATGACCTGATCGTGACGTGATTTCAAATGTTTTTATTAGATTTATAAAGCCAATACACATAACATTGCTAACTTGTTGGTGAATGTATAAAAAACTAGCTGTTACACGCGACTTCGTTCGCGTGTCTTTATAAAATATAGCCTATGTTATAGGCTGACAATGTAGCTTTCTATAGTTGAAAGAATTTTTAAAATCGGTCCACTAGTTTTTGAGTTTATTCATTACAAACAAAAATATAAATCTTTTCTCTTTATAATATTAGTATAGACCACAAACAATAGAAAATCTATACTTATTTGTAATTAAGTCATTGTCAATAGCAGATACATTTAAAGTCGTAGTCGAGCTGAAATAAAAAACCTTATTGCAACTATTTCAGTGGTATAATCCGTACTAATATTATAAATGCGAAAGTATGTTTGAATGTATGGATGTGTGTGACTCTTTCACGCAAAAACTACTGAACCGATCACCATGAAATTTTGCATACACGTTGTCTGTGAAACCAGAAAGGACATAGAGTACCTTTCATCGTTCAACGCGGACGAAGTCGCGGCCACCAGCTAGTTATTTGTAATTACCAAGTATAGGTACAACATGTTATGAAATGAATTTCTTTGTAATATTTTTTTGTTAATACAAAATAACACAAAAAATAATTTTTTCAATAAAGAATGAAGATTATTTTTTTTAAAATAGTTTTTACTATGTTCAATGTGTTCCAGATACCTAATCCTTCAGGTTTGGTTTAAAAAAGACCGATATAATATTCATAATTCGGATTCCTCCTATCGATATCAAAGCTTTGTAAAGATCTTTCTACATACTTATTATTAAGTAGTTTTGCATTTCAAAGAGCTTTCAAAGCATCAAGAAGGCTTTATTTGCTTCGCTATCCTTTAAGTAAGGAAGCAAATTTTTATAGAAAGAAAAGATGTCGTGCATTTTTATCAATTTCAGAGCTGGTGTAATTTTGGTTTTTTTTTACTTGTGAATACATAAAGACACGATCCAACGGAGATAAAAGTTGTAATGACATTGGATGGTTTTTATTTAATAAAAAACCAAATAATAATTGTAATAAATGAATAAATAATACTATTAGCAAGTCACAAAAACCTTTTTTTTAAATTATTGTAATGGCCTCTTTCACCATGTGTCAAATAAGCTAACCGCCATTTAAAGTCACCGGTAACCGGAAATGATGGGGATGATATACCTTTGTTTGTACGGTAAAAGTCCCAAACATTAAAAAGAAAATAATTTAAAAAAATTCGCCTATCGATGGATGCACTAAACCGAGTGTATAATTTAATAAAACATAAAATTATTTCTAAAAGTAACTAATCAACACTTTATTTGTAGTTGGTGAAAAGGGCCTTAATGAAATTATATATGTACGTACAGCTTATATATATTTAAGTTAGCCGTGTATCGCAGTCACCAGACAGCAATAAATCGCAAGAAAACGCACACACTCGCGACGATTTAGCGTTAGTCTTTCCGGAAACACGAGGTAATTATTAATGTACGATCTAACATTCGTGCATTGTGAAGTGCTAAAATTTTGCTCAGACGTGCGATTTCTCTTGCGATTTTTAATTGTACCCTTACTATACGAAAAGAGTTAAAAAATAATTCGCAATATTTCAAATATTGATAATATTATACTAAAATATTAGTATAAATGATAATATGATATCTGATGATGATTTTTGTTAGTTATGAATAAATCAAAAACTAATTTTAAAATTCTTTCACCTATAGAAAGCTACGCAGATGCGAGTATCAGCGAGTAAGTTACGCAGACGAAGTCGCGTCGAAACATGTGATAATATTTTTCTTGTTTTCTTTTCATAACATATAAATAAATTATATTTATACAATTATTATACCAGTCGCTCGTTTGCAGTCCATTGGAGATAACGATTTGGAGACGCTATATCATCTGCGACCACTCGCGGCTTGGAGCGGCGCCAGAGCACGAAGAGAGAGTACCTATTTAAGCTGGAGTTTCATTAGCTTCGATTTAAGTTAGATAAGGATTTTATTTGTTAATTTTAAACGTTTTTAAATTTATCACATTCAGTTTTTGAATGGATTAAGTACGGATAGGTTTAAATTAAAGTTTATAATATTTTAATATGCCTTTAATAACAATAAAAATTGAATATACTTATACTTTATATATACTTAATTTAATATATAAAAAATACTTTTTTTAAATATATTATGGCGAAAACAAATGTTAGATAATTCATATCCTGGATGTAAAATTTTAGAAAAAAAAATATTGGGTGTGCGCGGGAGAAAAATCGTTGTTTTTTTATATGTACCTGTTAAAAATATAGTTAAAAACTATTGGTAAGACAAAATAGTTTGTAAATATGTGGTTTATTTTATTAGTGATGTAACGATAAAAAATTTTTAGCTTTCAGTATATTATTTAAGACTGTTGACAAAATCATCGATATATGCATTTATTAAAAAGCGTTACTCCAATTAATATGATAACGGACGTGAACGTGAAAACGCTCCTTAAAAAACGTCAACGCGTAATGGATACATTTAACAGGAAGCTGCAATTTATGCAAGTCCCAACGTAAATTTCGTCTGGTGCCGGCGGTAATGGGTTTAAATTTGTGAGACGTAACGCGGACGTCTGCGTTAGTGTTAACGCCGAATCGGCACTGCCAATCTTGAATAACTACTGGAGTCGTCGATATACCTATTTAATTCGAATTTACTATCGATTTTCTTGTATAGAGTAACAATTTATAATCGAATTGAAAGTAATCCTTTTATCAGTCACCTAAACCCACATTAGATTAATGTTTTAATATATTGTGACTGCAAAAATTATTCTTCCGATTCTTTTGTATCGGAAAAATCCAAAACAGTTTTATCAGGCAAATAATTATTAAATAATTCTAAATAATAAATAATAATATTTGAGAAAAATATGTATAATATTTTATTTTATAAATGTTAATTTTATGTAAATTTTATCCTTAAACAATAGTCAACAACTATTAATGAAAAATCTAAATATTTTTTAAGTGAACTTTGCTATGTTTTAAATGTATTTTAAAATTTAATGTGTACCATTATTCAATGGTAATGAATATCACGATTTTGAAGACGTATGTAAGATGTAAAAAGTGAACTTTTATATATTTTAAATGTATTTTAACACATGTATTTTTCAATACCTACCACGGGCACCAGGGTCTCATACAGTTGCGACCATTGCTTGTGTATGTAACAATTAAGTTAACAATGTTTTGTAATTATGTGGAGCTAATAAATGCATTATTATTATTATTATTATTATTATTTTAAAATTTAATGGTAATGAATATCACGATTTTGAAGATGTATGTAAAATGTAAAAAGCGTAATATAAACCATTATAAAACGCACCTTTATTGAGCATCGCGACACTCTTTCCAAAAAAAAATGAACACAATATCTTCTCCCTCGAGCGTAATGTAATAAGATTGGCCAACGCCGTGGAAAATTAAACGGCAACAACCGCCAAATAAGTGGAAAGATATATCCGAAGACGCGGTCACGGTCATCCGGACGGAGCATCACGGCTTGATATAATGATTTTCATGTAAACAAGATTTAAGTCAAAAAAATACACGGACTCTGTTATATTTCGATTTACCCACTTAACCTATTTCACTGTCGTACACGACAGTACTTACATTTTTTATTTCTTCTATAAAAATCAAAGTGTGCGAAACAGCGACTAAAAATATATTTAATTTTAAAGTCACTTCTTCGCACAATTCGTACGAAATAAAATTGTGCGAAACCTATACTAAACCAAAAATACACGGACTCTGTTATATTTCGATTTACCCACTTAACCTATTTCACTGTCGTACACGACAGTACTTACATTTTTTATTTCTTCTATAAAAATCAAAGTGTGCGAAACAGCGACTAAAAATATATTTAATTTTAAAGTAACTTCTTCGCACAATTCGTACGAAATAAAATTGTGCGAAACCTATACTAAACCAAAAATACATGGACTCTGTTATTTTTAGATTTACACACTTTACCTATTTCACTGTCGTACACGACAGTACTTACATTTTTTTTTCTTCTATAAAAATCAAAGTGTGCGAAACAGCGACTAAAAATATATTTAATTTTAAAGTCACTTCTTCGCACAATTCGTACGAAATAAAATTGTGCGAAACCTATACTAAACCAAAAATACACGGACTCTGTTATTTTTAGATTTACCCACTTTACCTATTTCACTGTCGTACACGACAGTACTTACATTTTTTATTTCTTCTATAAAAATCAAAGTGTGCGAAACAGCGACTAAAAATATATTTAATTTTAAAGTAACTTCTTCGCACAATTCGTACGAAATAAAATTGTGCGAAACCTATACTAAACCAAAAATACATGGACTCTGTTATATTTCGATTTACCTACTATTTACAATCACGACCAATTCGCACAAAGCGTTTTGCGTCTTCTTTCATTATGCTCTCAACGACGGAGTGGAGTTCTATCCCTTCTTCAGTGTTCCCTGAAATATACAAATTGGGACTCTTTAAGAGCAGTGGCAAGCGAACTTCATCTTCGACTTCAATTTAACTTACCATCAGATGATGTAATTCTAGAATTTATAAACAAAAATAATAAAAATAATAATAATATTTGAATTATTAAAAAATATATATTTTTTATCATTTATAATAATCTAAATATTTGAAAATAATCATTTCCATATGTTCGAATTGAAGATAGTCAAATTGATAGCCTGAGATCAATCGAAACGAGATTGAAATAAAAAAGCTATTCAAAATATTCTACGCAATCAGAGTTTACATTAAAATTAGCACATCAATAAGCAATACAAATTCTTATGATGAGCATACTCTACAATCTACATCAATATCGCTTGAATGTTCAATTTTTATTTACAATAAATAAAGTCGTCTATATCAGATGTTGCAATCAAGACGATTTGAAAATGTATTCTAACAAAAGACTCATGTATGAGATCAAGAACTTAGAACAAATAGAAGGGAAAAGAATTTAAACTTTAGTTATAAATCCGTTTTCAAATTCATTCCTTTATCAAATCATAGATTCTTAATACCTTTTGATACTAAAGCACTAAGCAGACAACTGACAGACGTTTGAAATCAAAATTTGGCATTTCTGATAATGCCAAGAAATGATAAATAATTCATTTCTTGGTGCTAGCAAATGTCAACATTAAGGTGTCGAAAGTTTTCTTACGCCGACTTTACATTAATACATAAATTGAGACAAAATATTGATACATTTGTGTATTTGATTTTAAATAATTTACATGTATTCATTTCTGGGAAAAATTATATTTTACTTTCCAAAAAGATTTAGACAACAGCACAAAAGTGGAGAACAACGGATAAATATCACACAAAAAGTGGGCAACCCAATATTAGAGTGGCGAGAACGAATAAACATACAGCATTTGTCACAAAATCGGTTTTCAATTCTATTTGGACGCCAGAGCGAAGGGTTCGAACAAAAGTACCCGTAAACAAAATAACAAACGTGACAATTCTATGCAAATAGGAACCCCAAGTAGTCCAAGTGCGAAATATTACGCCGTCTGTTGACTTTGTTACATTTGTAAGGGCGTGTACACAATTGTTACGCGTGTTGACACTTTTCTTAACCTTTTGACACTTTTTGTACTAAACACATTTTTTGTCTTCAAATAGGCAGTGTTTTTTTTTAATGTTTTGGTGACAAGGCACATAAAGTTGGCGTGCCGTCTAATTGACAGTGACCGTTACCTTTCAGAAGGCCAATATGACAGACAAATCCGTGTGTCGTGTTTCATAAATTTAAAAGTTTAGATCCGTACTTTTTTAATATTATAAATGCGAAAGTACGTTTGGATGTTTGTTACTCTTTCACGCAAAAACTACTGATGAAATTTTGAATACACGTTGTCTGGGACACCAGAAAGGACATAGGGTACTTTTCATCGTTCAACGCGGACGAAGTCGCGGGCACCAGCTAGTGTAGTAATAAATTTTGCTCACCCAGACGCGAAATCGTCACTGAAAGTATGACTTAGACAGTTTCAATAACTTTTTTGTATGTACGAGAGCACGTAGTAGTTGCGTCATGTCGATCACAAAATTTTGCACAAATTGTGTCTTTTCAATCCTTTAAGGCATGTGTTAGTTTAATTAAAACATTAAACCTTTCTCGTATTATTATTATTTTTTTATGTTAAGTTCGTGAGACATGCTGACGGTCCACTTGATGGTAGGTGGCTACCGTCGCCTATAACACAAGCAACGCCACACGTGCTGCAATTGTGCTGCCTACCAAAAAAGGATTAAGGATGAGGAATAAGGAAGAGTTGGGGAAATAGGTTGTTTCAGCTTGTTTAAAGCTATTGCTTGAAATAAAGCAGGTGATATAGAAAAAAAGCGACCGTTCCATGTCTTCCCAACTTAATCTTAACAGCCTTCTCAAGTTAAACTACAAACTACTACACATTGAAGACGCGCCTTCACAATCGATCTAGTAAACAAAACGACTTATTTATGCACCCGGCCTTATCAGCATATGTCATACAATATTAAAATGAAAAAATATACCCATCATAAAATATATCTTAAGAATTTTTCAATTTATAATAATAATAATAAAATAATCATTTATTTCAAATATAATATTATCTATTAACAAAATAATAATAATAATAATAATAATTGAATTTTATAATATATAAATAATATTTACAAGTGAAACAAAGATATTTAAAATCTACAGGTGCTGCAAAAATCACTTATTAATTTTGCTGTATGTCATACATATATTTAGTCTCATCCAAAATGTTTGTATGAGACAGTCTACCTTATTTATAATTGTTTTCAGAATTCTATTGGTACTGCCACGTATCTTGTGCCATAGGGACGCCACCCTTTCGTCTTATAGCATAAAAATCATCTGTATGATTTTGGGCATCCTGAAAGCATTATTATGCTGGATGCGCAAAGCATTGTACGCTCTTTGAGTATAAGTCACCCACAGACTGCTCGTGTAAAAGACTTGGCAGTATGCCTTAAAGAAAGTAATTTTAACTTTATTATTACAACGAGCAAATCAGCGAGCAAGCATGTTAGAACGTACTGACAATGCCCTACGCTCCTTGTCTAAATCAAAATCATCTTTAAGGTCTTCAGTGACAATGTGTCCCAAGTATTTAAATTTTTGTACTCGTTTCAGTATATTACCATTCATTTATATTTCTTTATTATTATAAAAAATTTTTTTTCATATAAATGAGACATCAAACTTTGACACCAAAATATGCCACGAAAACATGATTTTTTAAAAATATAACCAACAAATGAAATGGATTTTCCACAAAGATATTTTGTACTGTATCAAATATATATTTTCTGACGAAAATAAGTCTAAGTACGTGGGAGGATCCGATCTGTTCAATAAAACATGACAGGGATTATTATTAAATTACTGTTTTTTTTTTGTTTCAGGTAAAACACTAAGTGGTTTTCCAGAAAATGTCATCATTACAAGATTCGTATTACCCAAGTAATAAATACATCTTCAGTTTAGTAGCTTAAATAGCTTAAGATATGCGCTTAAGCCTTAAAGTTTACGAACTTTTATGCATGCTTATTGCTACAAATTAATATTATTTAAGACTAGCTGGTGCCCGCGACTTCGTTCGCGTTGAAAAATGACAAATATATATACATATCCGTACTAATATTATAAATGCGAAAGTATGTTTGGATGTTTGTAACTCTTTTACGCAAAAACTACTGAACCGATCACCATGAAATTTTGCATACACGTTGTCTGGGACACCAGAGAGGACATAGGGTACCTTTCATCGTTCAACGCGGACGAAGTCGCGGGCGCCAACTAGTAAGCAATATAACGCTTGATCTCTTATTGCTGTAACACTTTGGCTTAGGAACAGTACTTTTTTTTTCTTAATGAAAAGTAGATACCCTATGTCCTTTGAATAATCAAATAACAGACTGTGGGAAAGATCGCAAAACACTTAAATGTATTATTAAAGTTATTTTTTACAAAAAATTTATTCGTTATTTTTTTGTATAGAAAAAAAATTAGTTTAATTTCGCGCTAAAAAATCGTAAATGCTTTCTTGCCAAACCCCAATATAAGCAACATATATATTACTAGCTGGTGCCCGCTACTTCGTCCGCGTTGAACGATGAAAGGTACCCTATGTCCTTTCTGGTGTTCCAGACAACGTGTATGCAAAATTTCATGATGATCGGTTCAGTAGTTTTTGCGTGTAAGAGTCACAAACATCCATACATCCAAACATACTTTCGCACTTATATTAGTACGGATTTATTTGCGCTATCAATTTCAATATAATCTCATACACAAGCGATAACGTTTCTTCATCATAATAAAATCCAACTTATTGTTATTAGAGTCCCATGTTTGTATTATAAGAAAACAATATGTCATACAAACATCATTATCGACCATCGGACGTCCTTGGTACACTAGTGGTCGCATTTGGTTTTGCACACGATTAAATAAATATATGAAAAATACTAGCTGGTGCCCGCCACTTCGTCCACGTTAAAAATTAAATTAAAAACGTTAAAATTGCTATTTTATTTATACAAATTAATATATACAAAACTTAAAAACTAACTAATTATTTTCACAAAATATTTATAAATAATTTAAATCTAAGCCTTTGGTATTACACTTGTCACTTTTGAAAGGCGTTATTTTATTTTTTTAAATTTTAGATGATCCCTCGGGAACAGTACTTTTTTTCTGGATGAAAGATACCCTATATGTCCTTTTCTGCATAAAAGATACCCTATGATCTGATGCTGCAGCATCAACTAGTCTGCATGATAGTCGACTCCTTAGCAACTTATAGCAGATATAGCGTGTTTACGCTCAATACAAAGTCTAGGGTTTAGTTTATAATTTTTAATGATAGCTTGTATTACAATAATTAACTCTTGAATTGGCAGCAATTAATAAAAGATAAAAAAATCAATGATATATGTTCGGAAATGCCACATAAATAAACAATAATAATAAATATCTTCACACATTCCACACAGCACCATCTAGTTCCACAGTAAGCAACTAATGCTTGTATTATGGATACCAGACAGTTGATATAATACATAGATTACTTTTATATTTGTAAATACATACATATTATAAATAGAAAACATCCATGACTCAGGTACAAAGGTAAAATGTTAACACATAAACATTCGCCCCTAGCGGGATTCGAACCCGCGACCGTTTGGTTAACAGCTAGGGTTACTAGCCACTAGACCAAACGTGTCGTCACATAGTTCGGAACTTCTCTTCTGAGGAAAGCTTCTCACACTATATACTCGTATGTCTGTATATTCTGTATACTAAACAATATCCTCTCTACATTGCAAAATAACAATATTATTTATCAATTAAGTTTCTCGGAGAAACTCTTATGATCGTCATAACAAATTTAAATTTATCAGGGTTTCGGAAAAAAAGCCAAGATAATGACACGATCCTGAGAAGAAACCCCGAAAGAAACTCAGGATACCATTCTTTTTGTCATTTTTAAAATAAAATAAATACCTACATTGTGAATTAGAAATAAATATCGCAAAATAAGATTGGAAGCAAACGTTTTGCGTTTTCCTGTTTTTTTAACATTGGGAAATGCTCTTATAGGACACTGCGGGGCAGTGTAGGGGACAGTGTGGGGGCAGTGTAGGGGACAGTGCGGGTCAGTGTAGGGGACACTGCGGGTCAGTGTAGGGGCAGTGTAAGGGACACTGCGGGTCAGTGTAGGGGACACTGCGGGTCAGTGTAGGGGCACTGCGGGGCAGTGTAGGGGACACTGCGGGGCAGTGTAGAGGACAATGCGGGATTACGCTGGATTCGTACCGGCTAAGATCCAACGACTTTCTAGCGCGGCCGTTGATGGGCGGGACGTTATGACACGACATCGGTGCCCCGCCACAGCTATCCAGCGAAGGGAAGGCTACGCTCCCTGCCAGAACCTCGGCGTACCCGAAAGTGGAGGTACGCCGACCATCTCGGGATTTATAGAGGCTGAAAAAAATAAAATATTACAAACATACAAATAGTTCCATTGCTGTGTTTAGTATTAATAATATATTTAGTTCGGCGAAGACCTTCAATTCGGGTCAATGTATTACGATGTTATAACAAAAGATAGAACATGTTGTTTATTTAACAAAATTGTTCTTTTAATAAAACTTGGAGAAATCTTTCATGTTGAAGTTGAAGTTGTTGTCCATTATAACTTTTAACTTAGTGTGGTTGGTTTATTCTATATATCATGACGACTTAATATTTTATCGAAAGTTTTGATTTTATAAGAGTGAGACCTTCGCAAAAGCTTCCGAGTGTTGTTATCGTATCACTAGTTGTCGCAGAACTGTTCCTCTCGAGCGATCGCACCCGTATTTATACTCGCGCAGACAGCCTGGATGGTTTTAGAAATTACTAGAAACTTAAAAGATGTAAACACATTCACGTCAAAGTTGTGGAATGCTATTACTGTTAGTGGAATGTGAACCTTATGTCGTAACCGTAAGGAACAGTTTGCTTTGACACTTACAAAAAGGGGCGTGGTCACCATCTATCTATCGTGGGACGTGGGGAACGCGTGTGGAACTTTCCATTACGCTGAGGGCTTTCGAGAATGTTCCATGTGTAGTCGTAACATTATTATTAAAAAATACAATATTCTATAAAGAAAAAAAATGAACAAATTAAAATAATAATATTATTTTTCCGCTTACACAACCAACATTGAAGAGTGAAAAACTATTATGGCAGTGAATGCTTTATCGTCGTTTCGCAGTACGAAGACATCCTTCCGCGCCTGATTGTGTTTGCAGAGAACAGTCAATACGACTTAATTCACTTCTCCGCCTTTATTTGCACTTTTGTTGCTCCGTAATCCAATCACATCTGCTTGGAAAAAATGTAATATCAACTTTTTCTCTTATACTATACATGTAAAATACCTTTCTATTTATGTATGGTAGCTTCCAGAACCTTTTTGTTTCCGAAAAGATAGTAGTTTTTATTTTTGACTTCAAAAAAGTGATAGTTGTCCGTACTATTTTTGAGAAATAAATGATTTTTGATTTGAACACAGTTACCTATATAGCATGTTTTAAATGTGTGGACATATCCAATTAATGCGAAAGTTCTTCAGGAAGGATGTTTGGATATTTTTTACTCTTTCAAGCAAAAACAGATCAACGGATTTGTATGAAATTTGACACAGATAGTTTATTACCTAGATTAACATATAGGATACATTAAGTTCCCGAAGGATCGTCTAAAATATAAAAAATTGGGCGCCATTGTCACCGTGGCGGCGCCACTGTTGTCACAGCGATAAAGATGTCAGACGCGGCCAAAGTCGTGGGCACCATCTAGTGTGTAATAAAACAAAGTTACATAACCTATTAGTTAATTGGGACGCACATTTAGAAATTTCATGTTATTTGTATTATAGCCCATGGTTAAATATGATATAGTATTCGGTAACTATTAGCTTTTGTTGGCAGACTTCGTCTGCACCCCTCGGGGACAGAACTTATTTACTGGATAAAAGTTAGCAATAATATGGCAAATACTTTTCTATAAGTATATTTGACAAAGTATGGAAATAGATGTCTTAAAATATGGCATTGAATTAGAAATATGTCTATGCCGTATTTTAAGATAATTTACGAACTCCTATCGGCTAGTTTTATTTATTATCATCAATTTATAGATAAAGACGACTCTTTAAACCAGATCATTATCTAAATTAATGCATCCGTCTTAGCGCGTAATTTGACTACTGTGGGATTTTAATTGGAAACATTTTTAGGGTTACGTGAGTCAATACATTTTTTTTCTGCAGACTAATGATCAACTTGATTCTATTGATAAGAGGTTATAGGCAAGTTATGAGAGTTGGCACATGCAATACATTGACACATTGAGCATTATATACCTCTTGTTTTAATTTTTACAGAGATGTCAGATCTCCATCCAACAGATTTCATAAACATTGCGAAATTGGGTAAAATATAACAATTTTTTCAACATACTGTATATAAAAAATGCATTGGTGTGAGTACTGTGAACGTGCCAACTTTAGTTAACTCACCTATTCAAGTGGGCTGCTGACTGATTGGATAAGGGATAAGGAAGGGGTAGGGGCAAAGGATCTTGAACTTCCTATCACTCACCGAAACAGAAAAAGTGTGAATACTCTCTGAAATTGTGGTTAACTGGTTACTCCCTCCAGTTTGGCTACCCTGCCTATGATTGCTGAAAGCAGTGTGCCCTGCTACGGATGTACCAAAAAGCAGTTGAAAATATACTTATTAACAAATAATAATATATTATTGCTAAATAATTTACTACTGTTTTTTTTTTAAACTAGTTTATATTACTAACTTTTGCTCGCTACTTCATTTGTGTTCCTCGAGAATAGTATTTTTCTTGGATGAAAGATATTCTACGTCCTTTTCTGTTACCCTCACAAACTTGTATTCAAAATGTCATGATGATCAGTCAAGTAGTTCGCATTTATAATATTAGCTAGGATTGTTATTGTATTTATTTATTAAATACATTATTCAATAATATTGTGTTTAAATTTATATATCACAGATTCATTATCCTATATTAGATACGACTAAGTAGCTAAGTAGTCTTCCGCCATTGTTCTAATATATAGAAAAAACCTTTAAGAACTTAAACTAATATCGTACTTTTATTAAAAAAAAAAACAAGATATTTTTAATATTAATTATATGCACGGAACCCATCAATTATTTTAACAGTTTCAATAATTTTCCGATCTACTAGAGAGTAATATACTTTCATTTCCTCAGATGTGTGTTTTAACATATCATTAATATCAATTAAGAACTTGTACCTAATTAACAATTATATTGCTTTTAAATTAAAGTTAAGTTGATTTATTATTATTTGTTTTTTGTGTTGAAACATTTGTCAACCTTTAATTATATGATTGACTTTTGAGATCTCTTTAAAAACATAGATTTATAAGTTAACTCTGTCTGTTTTTTTTGTTACCAATATATTACTTATCCTATTATCCCTTTATCCTATAAAAGTTTGGAAGTGTAGTTGCAATTTAGTGGCGCTCATTTAAAAAAATCTTATATCATCAGTATAAGCACTTTTAATATGTCTTGTGAGCAGCACCTGTCACTGTTCCAAGTGGTATAGGCAACGGTAGCAACCTACCATCAAGTTGACCGTCACCATATCGATGACCGTCACCTTGTCTGTCGACGTTAACATTAAAAAAAAACTTTATTAGAAAGACCTCTACTTGTACCTATTAGAGTGTGTAGCAATGTGTAGCAATACGAGGGATTGGAGGCACGTTTCAATATATCAAAGTAACACGCTTAAACACTTGATTTATTTACAGTCCAAACAAAAGCCAATTCATCACTAAACAACGGGATCGTAAGAAATCCTCAATACGAACGAATCTTGGATCTGATGCCTGTATCGTATCCAACGTTACATGGCCTGTCGTTTGTACACTCTTCTTAACATTTATCCCTAACCCATAGGTCAATGTGAATTGGTTATTTCTCTTCGTGACTTATACCACTTTATATTGAACTCAGTTTTCGAACATTTGGTATGCAATTTATTGAAGGCTGATAGGTCTTGTAAAATTGGTTATATAACACTATTCAATCTGTACAAGTTGATCCTTCGTCGGGAGTGTTTTTGATACACACCGGGGGTCAAGTTGGATTGGAGATGTACTGGCACTAGGACGTAACTGGATATGTCCCAACAATATCCGAAGGTAATTGTGATCATGAATCAATCCAGTCCTGGGATGTTTCGAACGGCACGAAACTTGTGTCGGATATTTCCCGTTGTACATTTTACATTGCTTGCTTTATACGACAATAAAGGCCGTAGGTACTCTTTTAAAAATCTCCCAGATAAATTTTATATACCTAGAAATGTTTTTTAGTTTTGTTTAAGGGAAAAATACTTTTGATATTTTCTCCACAATCTCTCGTAAACTGCTTAAAACCTATATACAACATATTAATTTGATATAATATAACAGGTGCCAAATCAATCTTGAAGTCTGCAGAAATTATACTAGAATAATAATCGTTTTCATAAAAATGTGAATAACTAGTTTTTGTCCGCGACATTTACTCAATCTTTATTGGTCATATATATAATTTTGACAGGCATTCAATTTTTTATTTTTATATTTTGATGATGATCCTCTGTAACAGTACTTTTTTCAGGATTAAAGGTACCTTCTATGTCCTTGACAACGTTGTATGCACAATGACGATCAATTGAGTAGTTAAAGCATAACAAATAAACTCAATTTTGCATTTGTAATATCAGTTAGGATTTAAATTTGGAAATTGATATTTGATACTTAATTTGGGTGAACTTACTTACTTTACGCCTGGACAGCTCCTATCTTTGTATAAGGCAAAGTCCGATCTTGCATGGAGTATTGCTCCCATCTTTGGGATAGCTCAACCAAATACCAACTTGTCGCACTCGACTCGGTGGAACGCAGAGCTAGGAGACTTATTGGCGGCAGTACGTTTTTAAAAACTAAGATGCAGAGCCTGGCACATAGTCTATGTGTCTTTTATAAGATGTACTTAGGATAGTGTGCTCAGGAGCTGCATGAGCTCATACGGCCTTCCCCTTTCTTCCATAGGACATACAGACGTACAAATGGTTACCATCCTCATCTTGTCGATATCCCTCTATTTCGGACCAGGCGTTTTAAAACATCTTTTATAATGCGCACTGCCAACGTTTGGAACTCCTGAGCTCATATAACCCAAATCTTTTCAAAGTTGGAGTGAATGGCATCTTCTGGGTTGAGAATGAGGTTCGCTCCATCTTAGGCCTCATCCTTGCTACACAGTTGGTTGTTGGTCAAGAGCAAACCCATTTTTAATAAAAAAAAAATTGTTATATATATTTGAATTTCTACGTCTACGTAGCATTTTTTAATATATTTACTTTAAATAGATAAGTAATTTAAGAATTTAATTTTGGTTTCTTTAACCAGATAGGTTTTCGTTGATTAATAAACTTAGCTAACTTTTTCCCTAAAAAGTTTTCTTAGCAATGTTAATGATTTTGCAAATATGTAAAGGATAAAAAAAAACACCCAAACCTCAGTGTAACCCTAACATGATTTGAATAACGATAACGTAATAAAAAAATATTAGACGAGAAAATATAATGGTGACCGTCAAACAGCTCGGAATTGTAATAAAGAAATTGTAATGGTTGGGACACACTCTTATTGGCTCTATTTTTCTGTAAATGTTCTCAAAGTGAAATCACTCTATTATTTATGACGTCATTATTATGTTTACGACTAGATACTGCTTCGAGGGTTCGTTCGAGTCGAATTTAGGTTTGCCTACATTGAAAAAATCTTATACTACCGTCTGTCAAGTAAGAGCGTGGTCGTGTTAATTTATAAAAAAAAATATTTTATGAAACTTTCATATTTATATATACATTGTACACATTACAAACAATGATGCAATTTGGTCAATAATGTGTCCAGTCACCACCGGCGTCGATAATTGCCTGGCATCTCCGAGGCATGCTTTCTACTAATTTGACGGCGTATTCTAGTGGCAAGGATCTCCAGATCCGACGAATTTGGTAAGACAACTGCTTCAAAGTGTATGTGCGTCTTCCACGAAGCTTCTGTTTAATATATGCCCACACATTTTCAATAGGGTTTGCATCGGGCGACTGCGACGGCCAATCCAATGTAACGATGCCAGATTGAGTCTTCCACTGAGTACAGAGCTTGCTGCGGTGTTTAGGATCGTTGTCCTCCTGCAGAATCCAATCTTCATTTTTTGTGATGAACCATCGTTTGGCAGATGGCAGTAAAGCCTTTTTGTAGATTTTTATCATTTTCTCGGCATTTAGGTTGTCAGTAAAGAGGTACAAAGTGCCGAATCCCTGCTTTGAGAAGCAGCCCCAAAGATGCACCTTTATTCCATGTTTTATGGTCCGCTGAACAAACCTATTGGTGGAAGTTGACCAGGCTCGCGTGAGGACAGAACTTGCCCATATAGAACATTCATCAGTAAAAATGACATTTTCAAAATCTCTATCAATATTCTCATGCGCCCAAGCGAGTCGCTTTGTCACATGTTTTTCAGTCAACAGAGGCTTCTTCATTGTGTTGCGCCATTTCAGATCATGAGTACGAAGAAGGGTTCGGATAGTTTCGTAGGATATATCTAAACCTTTTGCCATTAATTTTGCTTGTCCTTGCCGCAGTGTTAAAGCAGGATTCCGCGAAAACAGATTCACTATTCTTTTTTCATCTTTTTTGTTCACTTTTCCTATCGAACCACGTTCTGGTAAATCATCGACATTTTTAGCCACTTTATATCGCTGTATCCACTTCTGTACAAATGCCTTCGACTTTCTCATATATTTAGCAGCCGCTGATTGCGACATTTTGGGACCTTTCGGGTGGATGCAAAGGAACACAGCCTCGTAGCGCGACGCGTACTTAGCACTCATGGCGTTTAACGTGATTCTCTTTCAAAAGATCAACGACAACTGAACCTTTGTTGACAATGCATCAAGGACAAAGCTTCCCTCTATCGGCTCGCGAAGGAATTAGAGCGAAATCTTTCATTAACTGTCGGTAAAGTCGACCACGCTCTTACTTGACAGACTGTATTTGTATTTTTGTTTTGTAATGAATAAACTCAAAAAATGTAAACGTGTTTGTATAATTTATTTGTGACTTAGGGCCTCTTTCACCAAATACAAGTGAAGTTACGATTAGTTACTTTTAGAAATAATTTTATGTTTAATTAAATTATGCAGTCGGTTTACTGCATCCTTCGATAGGCGAATTTTTTTATTATTTTCTTGGACTTTTACCGTACAAACAAAGGTATATCAGCCCCATCATTTCCGGTGACTTTAAATGGCGGTTAGCCTACTTGACACTTTACTCAGAGATGGTGAAAGAGGCCTTTAGATATTTTGCTGTGCTCCATTAAATAAAATAAAGACTAGTAATCCCATTTAAGAATTTTTTAATTAATATTTAGATTTATTTGCCTTTAGTATAGACTTGAAACTTACGAGAAAACTTATATCTTAACTAGCTGGTGCTCGCGACTTCGTTCGCGTTGAAAATTAAAACAAAAGCAATATAACGCTTGATCTCGTATTGCTATAACACTTTGGCAGGCGTTGATTTTTATTTTTTATTTATCCCTCGGGAATAGTCCTATTTTTTCCTAGAAGGTAAGGTCCTTTCTGGTGTCTCAGACAACGTGTATGCAAAATTTCATTGTGATCGGTTCAGTAGTTTTTGCTTGAAAGAGTCACAAACATCCATACATCTAAACATACTTTCGCATTTATAATATTACTCGTAGTATAGATAGATATATATAGATTTTTAATATTAAATTACAGTATTTTTTTTTTTGTTTCTCTCTAGTCTGTCTGTCCACCTGTCTGCAGCCTGTCCTAATCATTTGAACACAATTTTTCCTTCGCTATAATGACTGGTCACTATATTAGTACAAACTGACCGTTGCCAAGTCGCAATTTACCATGTTTGTCGGCAAAAACGCTTTGCGAGCTTGTAATTAGCACAACAACAGACAAAACCTGTAAGCGGCGTTAAATGAGCTCAATAATTGCACAGAAAGTACATCATTAACCGTCTTAAGTGTATTTATAACAGTTCCCAACGTTCAAAGTTAATTCATGATTATCAATACGTCAAAATATCATGAAATATGAAATTATATATAATTTTTCCACAGATACTGGTGAAAATGGAATTATATCTTTTATGTCAATTTAAAAAAAATTCTTTATTTTTTTTTTTGTCTGGAACTTTAAAGACCTGTCCAAATCTGAAATTGGGAATCTGACATTTAGACCATATTGGCAAGTTTAAAAATAGATAAAGTCAACAAGATACTTCAGGTTTTCTATTTATGATTTCACTAGCTGATGCCGGCGACTTCGTTTACCTATCCCATATTGCTGATGTCTACATAATAACTGAATTTTAAATGGTTTTATGATATTTAAAAAAATATTTATGTTTTAAAAATATCTTCAAATGTCAACAAGTAGATTTTTAGCTTAGGGCCTCTTTCACCAACTACAAGTAAAGTGTTGATTAGTTACTTTTAGAAATTATTATAATTTTGTGTTTTATTAAATTATGCGCTCATTTTACTGCAAATTTCGATAGGCGAATTTTTTTTTTCTTTTTAATGTTTATGACTTTTACCGTACAAACAAATGTATATCATCTCCTTCATTCCCGGTTACCGGTGACTTTAAATGGCGGTTAGCCTACTTGACACATCGTGAAATTAATCTTTCAATGTTAGAATAAATGACGCATTATCCCAGGCCGTTATTATTAGTTAGATTATTGGGCAATTGGTCTGTTGGTAATATAAAAATGGTTGTACCGTGGGGCACGCTTTTCGGGTATTTTTAAAATTTCCCCATGGGCCAACTATGTAGTTGGTTTGAGAGTTGGTCTGTCGGTTATGAATGGCCTAAAATAATAAGTAATTTATTTATCTTTCGATTTACCTAATTTAATTTACCTGTTTCATTGTCGTACACGACTGTACTTTTTTTTTATAAAACCCAGTGTGCTACTCGTCTATACTGTGATATTTTTTAAGGTGTCGTTTCGCCCGCAAGAAAATAATATGTGTGCGAGATGACCACTGAAAATATATTCAAATTTAAAGTTGGCTCTTCGCAAATTTTGTACGAAATAAAATCGTGCTTGAAGACTACTGAACCAAATTTTTTACAATGGAAAAAATTGTCAGTTCAGCATTTGATTGTCGTAAAACTAACGCGGAATTGTTAACAGTACAAGTCACGATTATATATAACCATTATATATAACCAAGTTTGGTTTTTGGTCAGATAAAACAATAAACACGGTTCGTGCCTTTTGCTTTTTTTTATTCTTTTTGTTGCAAACAGGGGCACTAGTTCGTTAGGCGAACTTTAGCTTGGACGTAAATTCAATTTGGGCCAAGCTCCTCCTCTGTCGAGAATGTCTTATGTTTGTACACTTATGTAATCCGGTTGCTTTTGTCTTTTATCTAAAACTATTTTCTTTGAGGCCACACTCAGTATTGATTCTAGTTTAAATAAATGTATAAATATCTTCCCAGCACCGTCTAGTTCCACAGTAAGCAACTAATGCTTGTATTATGGATACCAGACAGTTGATATAATACATAGATTACTTTTTTTTTTGTAAATACATACATATTATAAATACAAAACATCCATGACTCAGGTACAAAGGTAAAATGTTAACACATAAACATTTGCCCCTAGCGGGATTCGAACAAGGACTTTTGCCCCTAGCGGGATTCGAATAAAAACATTTGCCCCTAGCGGGATTCGAACAAAGATATTTGCCCCTAGCGGGATTCAGGATCTGATATAAACCTAGTGGAATTTCCATTGACTTATTTCTAATTGACTGTCAATATATTTGATTCTTGTTTAAATGAATAATCATTAAATAAGTCAGTAATAAGAGAGGTTCAAACGTGAAATATATCAAAATTGTTTACAACACATTCGGTCGACCAACAGTCGAAAATCGACGAAAACAACTACGCTACGAATTCACTATAAAATATTGTCCGTTATTTTAACTTTATCGGCAAAATGATTCTATACCATTTCTATAAACAACTATACTGCCATTGGACGTTAGACACAAGACAAATAATGTTACGCTTAAATTTTATTGCTTTTCATGGGGTTACTACAAAAACATGTTCTGCCGAGCAATATAATATTTGTATAGTTTTACTAAATATATAAATACTAGCTGGTGCCCTAGACAAGTACCCTATATATGTCTTTTCTGGTTTCCTAGACAACGTGTATGCAAAATTTCATGGTGATCGGTTCATTAGTTTTTGCATGAAAGAGTCACAAACATCCAAACATACTTTCGGATTTATAATATTAGTACGGAATATATTTATAATTCTTTAATTTTATATGAATTAGAAAGGTTTGTGGGGAGGCTATGTCCAGTAGTGGACGACCTACAGCCTATGACTTGTTATAGATTAGTTTTAGATACCAATATATAATTATAATAAATAATTCACGTCACATTGAAAAAAAAAACTGTTTACAATTTTTTTTTATGGATAACAAAAAGCACGCCAATTGTTACTAAACAAAAAAAAATCGGTTCAAACCTTTTTGTTTTTACCTATTTATATACAAATCGAGTTAAGTATATTTATTTGTAATTAATTTTTATGCCATCGGCCCTTTAAATAAGTGCATTTTTCAAATTGAAGTTTACAAACCAGCAAAATGAGGTACGAACAAACCGAAACAATGCGTTTTATTTAAGAATTCTTTTACACAATAAATTTAAAAAAAAAACAACAGAACTGTTTTCTACTAAATAAAGTGTCTCTCGTACTCTTGCTTTTTAACAACACCTAAATCACAGTTTAAAAACTCTTAAAGTGAGTTTTAAAAGATATTATACTCGTATGGCACAACAACCACGTCGTTATTCTTCCTAATGTCGCGAAATATCGGAACTCGTTCGAAAACTAGGAAAAATGCACGCCCCGTGAAATTTTATTCAGTGTTTACTTTGGACTTTCTGCTGGCGAACGGCGAACAATTGAAGACGTATACGTTTAGGTTTCAGAGCGCGCGCTCCATATTTGACAATTTAAAGAGGTTGCTAGCTCTAGCGTTTCGAGAGCTCTTGCAGATTTTGTCAATTTTCGGCATTATAATATGTATTGAGAAATATGTATGGCATTATATGTAAAAGATAATATATAAGTAATTATTATACGATAATATATCGCAAGAACAAATTTAAAAAATCAGTTGCTACTAGCGCCATCTGATGGGATGAAAACAAGACGTTAGAGTTGACGCAAATCGAAATTATTTTCTTATTTTCATCCCATCAGATGGCGCAAATATCTATAATTTTAGTATAATTTCGATTTGTAAATATATATATATAAGCGTGACGTTATAAAAAGAAAGAATAAGCACACGAGCAATTATTTCACAGTGTTCTATGTAAGGGGGTGGTTACTGCCGCCAAACAGGTTTCCCAGTGCCTGCGGAACGCAGTGTGCCTTGCCACTATTAATTATTATTTAAATTGTAACGTTATTGATTAGTACACTAATGCATTTGTCAGGTTATTTCCAATCTATTTGATTTGGTTAAATGCAATTGAGTCTGCTAATAAATTCAGCTATTAGCTGTTCGGGGCGAGTGGACTTCTCTCACACCGTACCACAATTTGCAATATATATTAGGACAATTTTATATAACAATTATGTACCATTAATTCATCGTGACGACACGTTTGGTCTAGTGGCTAGTAACCCTAGCTGTTATCCGAACGGTCGCGGGTTCGAATCCCGCTAGGGGCGAATGTTTATGTGTTAACATTTTACCTTTGTACCTGAGTCATGGATGTTTTCTATTTATAATATGTATGTATTTACAAAAAAAAAAGTAATCTATGTAATATATCAATTATCTGGTATCCATAATACAAGCATTAATAGTTGCTTACTGTGGAACCAGATGGTGCTGTGTGGAATGTGTGAAGATATTTATTATTTATTATCGTTTTGGCCAATGACAAATCTCTGCGCTGTTTGCACATACTTTGAACTTATTGAAGCATGTTGCAGTGACGAAAGCAGTTGTGTTATCGAACCTAAAATAAAAAATAAATATTTATATAAACTAAATAATATTGTGAAGTAAATGGTTATTGTGTATTTGATAGTCAAAGTAAGCCGAATATCAGGGGAAATAATTCGTGTAGTTTTGAAAATTGTTACAACTATACCTGTCGGTATCAAGATCAAGGTATCAAGAACATACTAAAAGTCCCAAGGGTGTGTGGGGGGGGGAGGGGGGCTTAAAGGTACCCTTATGATTATTTCTGAGAAAACTTTCTACATAAATATTTCTACAAATTTGGATATATTCATTTTTACTCTACGATCTAGAGCTACAATTAACAGAGAGAGTTAAGTTATGCAAGATGCTGTTGTTGGTTAAGATGTTGATTGAGTTAATGCTCTTATCACCACCAGCAAATATTTTTTGTCAAGTCAGGAAAAGGGAAAGTGGAAATTAAGATATTTTCGTCACAAGAAATTAGTTAGAATGCTAGAAATAGAAGGCTAATTAGTTATTTCACGGAAAGTGATATTATAGCTGTAAACATGCGAATGAAAATATTCGACAATTCGAAATTCGAAAATTTAATTCATTTTAAATATCTGCGAAAAGAATTTGACGCAACAGACGGTGTGATATGAAACCTAATTTATGGATGCGGTATTAGTTGGATTTGACTAATTTCATTTTGGTATTACCGCGAGTCTCAATTTGTATTACCAATTTTCAGTTCAAATAGTATAAAATAATATATTTGGCACGTGCAATTGCAACTTTAATTCTTTAAAAATAGAATTCATTTTCAATTTCTGATACCAAACTAATTTATGCGAGTGTAGAAGTCAAGTTATTTAAGTACACTTTCCTAATTCAAAAACCGTGTTCGCTATAGATTTTTTAATAATAAGTTCGGCAGACAGGCTGACGTTCTATACGATGGTCGGTGGCTACTCGTTTGTAATGGACTCTGACATCACTTATTTATTCACTGAAACACTACAGAACACATGGTGTTATTTCATGTTGTTCTTTTGTAAGGGGGTTGTTACTGCCGGACGGGCTGACCAAACGACTGCGAAATTCTGTGTGCCCTGCGACTACTTAAATAAATTAATAGTTAATTAAATAAAATGAGAGTTATAAATATTTAAGAAATAAATTTTCGTTTTTAACAAACTACTTACTAACAATAGATAAATCCTAAATTAATTTTAATATAATAGGTACATACTTACTTTAAAAAGTAATATTTTCCCTTGTTTCTTAGATAGGTACCTAGTGGTTTTAAGAAAAGAATGAACCAAGCCAAATGCCAAGCGCCAAGTGCCAACGTGCCAGTCAGCTAAATCTGCGGAAATATCTCAAAAAATACGACAAAAATCATTTTATTATTTTGTAGTATGCTGTTTCTTGAGAGAGCGGTCGCATCTCGCAGTGTCTGTGCTCGAGTAGAACTCTGCCTACGATGCTGACTTAGTAGTTCAGGGTTGAAACTGCTACAATTATTTAGGACTAAAAAAAAATGGCTAATTTAAATTTAAAACATCAACATTAAGGCGAACTGCCTTAATTTTGATGTAATGTCTTTTCGCCTTTTTAATATGATCGTAGGCATCACTGTTGCCTCCCTAGTATACCGATTCCAATAGAACTGCATACATGTCAGTCACACATTGTAAAATTCTTTGTTTAATAATTATTCTAACTTAATTACCTCAAATCTTACCTAGTCCTATTTTTAATATTCCAATAATAACTGATGTTATTATTATTACACTTTCATATAGAATTTTATTTACCTATACATCGTTATAAATAATTTTGTATTTGTATGTACGAGTATGACCATACAAAAAAATGTCGAGAGAGCACCACAGCACCAGATTGTACAAAAACAAAAATGACTTTATTATATTAAAAAAATATTATATTAAAAAAAAATTAAAAAAAAAAAATTATTTAAGCCACTACTAGGCTCATTAAATTTAAATAAATTTAAAAGAAAATACGTAGCGACAACCCTACGTCACTGATCGCTTGCTTGTTAAGAATAAGAAGTTTTTACGGCCATCGTTCTCAACGATAGATTTACTCGTATTGTTCCTATTTCAAATTTCTATTTTTCTCCCACATTTGAGATGCACTCTTAATTATTTTTTAATACTCTTTAATTTAACTTGAATTTTCTCTGCAAAATTAAGTTGGAAAATATATATTCCTGCTTTTGTGTTTCATATTGCTTTGCAACCACTGTGCGGTGGTTAAGCAGATAACAGCTGTTTTAATATTAAGTTTTTTAACGTTCGCAATTAAAAAATCATCTCTCTTATAATAGCACTTATGATGTTTATTCTATACACAGTTATGCTATAATATTAATAAACCTTGTATATTTCTTTTATTTTGGCAATCATGAAAGTTCCAAACACGAGTTTGGTGAACCTTTAGCGATGGATTTGGATTTGGATGGATGATTTTATGTTATTTTATACCAAAATTATCGTCGTATCACTTGATGGTAGGTTAGTTACAGAAGCTTAAAGACACTAGCAACACCAGAGGAATACACTTACACTGGCGACCCTGCAGGCATTTGTTTCCAAAATGGATTTGATTTTTTATGCATTTTGTTAAACTATGAACTAGTTTTTTTTTACAAAAAAAATATATACAATCCAACCAACTGTGACACACTGACGACACGTTTGGTCTAGTGGCTAGTAACCCTAGCTGTTAACCAAACGGTCGCGGGTTCGAATCCCGCTAGGGGCATATAATGTTTATATGTTAACATTTTACTTTTGTACATGAGTCATGAATGTTTTGTATTTATAATATGTATGTATTTACAAATAAAAGTAATCTATTTAGTATACCTATCAACTGTCTGGTATCCATAATACAAGCATTATTTGCTTACTGTGGAACTAGATGGTGCTGTGTGGAATGTGTGAATATATTTATTAATTTATTTACCTGTTTGTAAGCGTGAATATTCATTTAAAAAACAAACAAACCGGACATAATCAATTCATATAACAGTTTCCAGACGGACAAAAATTGGTAACATCAGTGCCAAATGCGAACGTGTTCATCGAAATGCGTCTGCTAGAAATACTGAAAAGTTTCGAGTTGCATTTGCCAAAATGTCATTTGTAGACAAAACACAGGATATAGAGACAGTAGTTTATCTCTTTACACTACACACTAAAACAAACACTGGAACGAATCCTGGCCGCGCCTGCACCTATAAGTTAGAAAACCTTAAGATGTCTTAATTCATTATAGTAGCTTTCAATAGTTTCTGTTACTTACACTGGTAACATTATTTAAAAAAAAAAATATTTTTTTAAAATTTTTTTTAGGCAACTGGACACATATTTATAGATAGATTACATACAAATACAAATACAAAATAATTTATTCATCTATTTAAGACGTGCTTCTCTAAGCATTTTAGTATATATATAATTATATATTTGTGGTTTACTTAGACATCATAATGTAGGCAAGGGTTATTTTTTTTTTTTTTAATTAAAAATACTAGATGTCAGTTGGTGAGAATGTAAACTACAAAATTTTATTTATTTATTTATTTTTTATTTTATTTATTTAGATTCAGATTACATACAGCCATAAATTTAAAAAATATATATTGATTATATACAAATAGGCCTAAAGAATCATAAAAATTATATTTTTACATTTATTTATTAATTTAATTAATTAAATGTTTGATTGAATCTTTTTTTTTATCGTACTGTTGTCATTTTACTGTGATTTTTATTCCTTTTGGCTCTGCCTTCATATTTTGTTTGTTAACTTGACTTCGACCGTGTATTGTTACTATTAACAATTGTAAAAATAAATATTATGGTTAGTAAAGGGCAGAAGGTTTCTGTGGCTGTAGTTTTCATTAGTTCAACTTTATTTATTTTAGCAACTTATTGAATTAGATTTTATATTGAGGTCCCTCAGTCCACAATGCATTGACAGAAAACTTGAGAAATTCTGTTATTTTAAAGTGGTCTTCAATGAGGGAGTGGTTACTGTCGCCACCACACGTGCTGCTCAGTTTAAGACTATAAATCCCTGCCAGTAATTGAGCTTACCATCATTGAAAGAATATAATTTCAATATACATTCTTACAATGATGATAAAGTTCAATTATTAACTTTACTTAAGATTTTCTAATTATATTGTCAGACATTGATTTCTGACAGAGACAGTGACTAAGTACATGACTATTGAAGAAATATTTCTCACTAGCTGGTGCCCGCGACTTCGTCCGCGTTGACAAATTAAAAATATATAATAACACTTTAACCAGACGTTAGTTTTCTATATTACTTTATACGATCCCTTGGGAACAGTACTTTTTTCTGGATGAAGGGTACCCTATGACCTTTCTCGTATCCCTGACAACGTGTATGCAAAAAATCATGATGATCTATTGAGTAATTAAGGTGTGCAAAAGGTAACAGACAGACATACAGAGTTACTTCAGATTAGTATTGATACAAATATGAATTGTCATTTCAAATGAATCTCAATACATTCTGTAGTTAATCTAAAAGCCATCTAGTGGCTTAACAGTGACGTTCACATCGATCAATCAATGATAAGCGTACGTGGGTGTTAACAATTGTTGTTTGAACATTTTAGGGTGATTTCGGGCTTTACCGAAATTGACGCGGGTCGACGCGGGAATTATTGACATTTTGTTGATAGCAGAAAAGGGCTTCCTTTGTACGGATGCTTTTAGGATTGGATTTATCGCTGATAAAGCGTTTCTTGAACTCAATTTGTGGCAGCCGATAGGATGCCTTGTAAAAAATGCAACCATAAATGAACCACCCTTTGATTTGCAAAAAAATTACAATGAAAAAGTCCCTCCGGACCACCTGTACCATTAGACAGTACCGTTGGCGGTACAAATGGTACTGATTTATCCCATTAGTACCAGAGAAATAAATACAAGCGTGACATGACACTCGACATTACTTCAATAAAAAACGTGATTGGCACTACTTTATTTTATTAGTAACCTATATTTTACTGTCTTAATTTTTCTAAGAATAGCGGAAGGTTTATATCGCCTAAAGTTTTATTGTAATTAAATTAAATTGAGTTATTTATTATTTTATTAAGTTTTCATAATAATCATTATAATAAGCGTGTGTCTCTACACTGTTGGAAATATGCATCTGCCAAATATCTTCTGCCCTTCGATTCCAATTAAAATACCTAATTAAAATAGGATAGGTAGGTAAATAGCATAGGAAATAGACCCGCATTACAGAGCACATACAGACTCGCTTTTGTAGTAAAGTGTGTTCTATGGTAACATTAATTTGAATGGTATCTTTTATTTATAGTAATTTTTCTGTCCCATCTTTTCGTATTGTGTTGGTAAAAGACATGCGTGGGGACTGTAATTATGTATTATTTTTTTTTTGAAAAAAAATATTTTCACTCTAATAATTATTTATTAATTTTTTTAAGGATTAAAAATTAATCCAAAAATTAATAAAGGAAATTCCTTATGGAAAATTTTAACTTCGCCCTTTCCATCTAAGTAAATATATTATAGCCTAGGTATATTTCCTACTAAGTAAGTATAACTAGGACTTTGCCAAAGGGCAAACAGATAAGGCAAAAATAAACGTTTAAAATATTAATATTACCTTTGTATTTCGTTTAACTCATAGCCTAATATATATATATATATGTTATGTATACTCTTATCTGAAATAAAGGCTTAATAAAAAAGTATACCTCTGATACAAGTATTTTTATTCTTAATAGGAGGTCCCCCCTACACGCTTTTTGTACCTAGGCTTAAAAAGATGAATAAATTATTTTCTATTTTGTATACCTAGGTTATATACGTGGGATATTAAACATGTAACTTAAATTATTTTAATTTAAGTGTTATTTTGAAAAAAAAAAAAAAAAAAAAAAAAAAAAATGGTATGTTACACAGAAGCATGTACGTTTTGTAAACGTTTCAAATATGTTGTTGACAATAAATCAGGCGCCGAGTGTGACTGATGACTTAGAGGGCGTACAACTGATCGATGTTCGGTGCGACCGTTATTATCCGATACTATACTATATACTTTGAGATATACATTACATTACATCCTACTACGGTCGGCAACGCACTTGCAGCATCTGCGGCACAGAGCGTTTACAGGCGACGGTAGCCAGCAACCACCAAGTGGACCGTCAGCCTGTGTGACGACCTTTACATAAAAACTGAAGGATTGAGGTTTTAGTAGACCTGTGTGACGACGACCTTAGTGTAAATGAGACATTAGTATTGCCACGGTATAGTCAAAAGGAACATTTGACGACACGTTTGGTCTAGTGGCTAGTAACCCTAGCTGTTAACCAAATGGTCGCGGGTTCGAATCCCGCTAGGGGCAAATGTTTATGTGTAAAATTTTACCTTTGTACCTGAGTCATAGATGTTTTGTATTTATAATATATATGTATTTACAAAAAAAAAGTAATCTATGTAGTATATCAACTGTCTGGTATCCATAATACAAGCATTAGTTGCTTAATGTGGAACTAGATGGTGCTGTGTGGAATGTGTGAAGATATTATATTATATTACTCATTCAATGAAAGTTCACTACGTGTACGTAAATCTGTCTCATCCCATGTAAAATTCACTAAGAATTGTATAAAGAATGACAATTTAATTACATATAACCTTAAGGCCTCTTTCACCATCTCTGAGTAAAGTGTAAAGTAGGCTAACCGCCATTTAAAGTCACCGGAAATGATGGGGCTGATATACCTTTGTTTGTACGGTAAAAGTCCAAGAAAATAATAAAAAAAATCGCCTATCGAAGGATGCAGTAAACCGAGTGCATAATTTAATAAAACATAAAATTATTTCTAAAAGTAACTAATCAACACTTTACTTGTAGTTGGTGAAAGAGGCCCTAAGCACATAACATATAACGTAGTTACATAAATTTTGTTACATATGTTACAGCTAAAAGCTAAAAATCCAAAACCCCCTGAGCTCTGCCTCCATTTCGACAAATTGTAACATAATTCCCCATATTAGTTTCCCAATAACTGGTTTCCCGGGGCAAATTGAACAGTTATCCCGGATTGCAGTTAGAATGTTTCGTGCCACTAGCATTTGATTGCGGTTTCTCTCGCGCGGGACTTCCGAATTACTTTGGATAAACGTAAATAGTTTGGATATTGGACGCAACTTTTGACATTACTAAGATATACTCACTAAAAACGGATGCTCTTCCTACGAATATCAATGGAATTCCTACGAATATAATTTTTAATGTATATTACGTGTGTATATTACATTAAAATATATAAATATCCTCAAAGAATTCAAGAAGAATTCTTTCTTAAATTCAAGATCCTCAAGAAACTCAAGAACCATAAGAAAGAAAGAAAGAAAGAAAGAAAGAATTTTATTCATGCACGCAACACAAATACAATACAAATAGCGACAAGACAGAAATTAAAAAAAAAATTAATAAAATATGTGTCCTCGCTGCAGTGAATCGAAAACTGGCTCAGCATTGTGCTGAGGTGATAGATATAAGGCATAAGCCTTTTTAAATTAATTTAAAAAGGCTTACTTTAACCATCCTCAATTCGAACTAATATTAGAATCTGGACTGCTTCTCACCGGTTCTACTGGAAAATTATGGAGGAAACATATGTTCAGCCTTTTTTTTAACGTTGAGAAATCCTCTTAGATAGATACCTGACAGTGTACAGGACACTGTCGGTTGCTTTATTATCTAAGAGCAGACGACAGCAGACGACTTGCGATCGCGTGTGCTGCCATACAGAAATGATGCACTTTAATTTTAGTTATTGTCCGTAAGAGGCCTTATCGCAAACCACACCTTTGTTACGAGTTACGTGATACCAAAAACACGAATTAGTGTGATATTGCACAAATTGATAGAAAGTTTTCGCCTATCGCAAGTTGGATGCAAGTCGTCTGCTGTTAGATAATAAGGCAGCGGTTTATGACGGATTCCTATAGCCAGCTTAGCTGTTGCACGCGAATTCGTTCTTGTGACTTTATAAAATATAACCTATGTTAGTAGCTGATAATGTATCTAAGAATTTTTAAAATCGGTCCACTAATTTTTGAATTTATTCATTACAAAATTAAAAAAAAAATACAAATATTCTCTCTTTATAATATTAGTATGGATATATAAATAATATAAAACTTTAAGCATTGGATGTGGCATTTAGTAGGAAAATGTAAATAAATGTCAATATAATTTTTTTTTATTAAAATACTGTAGGTTATTGACTTCGTCTGCGTTCAAAATGTTATATATAGCCTTTCTCGATAGATGGACTATCCAACAAAAAAAAATTCAATTTATTCCTGAGATTAACGCGTTCAACCAAACAAACAAACAAACTCTTCAGCTTTATAATACCTATTAAGTATATATTGAAGTAAAATTTTCTGCGTCGTTGATCAATTTTTTTTTTTAGTATTATATTTTATATGTATATAATTATACTATAATCAATTATACAATATATTATATAAAAATTAAGCAAAGTTAATTGATTAACAAAATGATAAATATATACAAATTAATATGTACAAAACTTAAAAACTATTTTCAAAAAATACTTATAAATAATTTAAACCTATTGTGATTAATATTGTGAAATGTGACATACGTACAGAAATATAATGATTTTTATATAGTTATGCTTAAAACTTTTATTATTTCGGTTTCAACGTCTACCAGTACTACTTTATGGAAGAAATCCTGGTTTATAGGATTGAGTCTCTCTCTAATGGAGGGATTTCTGAATTCTACGCAATTATTGACGGATATAAAAACTTGATTTTTTTTCATGTATAGGTACATATTATGCGTTTGCAATATTTTATTAGAATATGGATTAATCTTGATTAAATTTGAATCGCATACTTATGTATGTCGAAGCGATTTGTTAGTACATAATATATTCAGATAAGAAAATACATATTAATAATTAATTGTGAAAATTACATAGTACTGTGACTGAAGAATTTCATGTATTTTTTTATTAATAAACTGATTAGTTTAAGTTATTAAGTACTAAGTGGTGCCCGCGACTTCGTACGCGTTGAAAAATTTAAAAAAATATAAGTAATATAACGCTTGAGCTCTTGTTGCTATAACACTTTGGCCAGGCTTTAATTTTTTATTTAATTTTAGACTAGCGGCCCGCCCAGTTTTCGCACGGGTATTTATCAAATTATTCGATTCCGCACACGGCCGCTGCGTAGGGAGCCGACCGCGCGGCACTTTATTTCTTGACATCGACCACGCGACTTTTTTCTAATACTTACATTTTTAAACTCGTGATATCTTTCGAATGGAATGTCCGAATTGAATAATTCAAAAAGTTATATAAAGGTATTTTAGCAGTCTTGAATATGAAGTAATTTATTTCGATAAGGATTGATACCAAGATACAAATAAAGAGCCTTTTCTAGCGGCGGCATTTCAATTAAATTTTTAAAATAAAAGAACACTTATTGTGGCATAACTATAATTGATAGACATATGCTGTCGCGACACTTTTTGTAGATATTGATGTATTCTGCAAAGTCATTATTTTGTTCTATCATCAATAATTTTCGCAGCGCATGCGATGTAAGGAATATTTAAGGTATTTTTCTTACACCTTGGGTTACATTATTGGAGTTTTAGTAAGGACCCCTAATTTTTTTGAAAATATAATATAGCCTATGTTACTCGCTGATAATATAGCTTCCCAACAGTGAAAGAATTTTTCAAATCGGTCCACTAGTTTCGGAGCCTATTCAATGCAAACAAACAAACAAATCTTCCCTCTTTATAATTTAGTAAGAGAATTTTTAATTAAATAGAACAATTTGTAGTAAAGCATCGCACATGATCCGGCAATCTATAAAAGGATTTAACATAGGCTTTTGCCCAATATTACCATTTAAAAATGCCACTGCAATTCTATTTGAATCATTGCAAACCGATAGAATGGCGGCCACGCGAAAATAAACAACAAGTAAATTTGTTTTTCACAAACGATTCGGAATTCTAAATTTACTTTTTAAATTGACGTGTGTTTTGTTTCTGACCATTTAACTCGATTGCGGTTTAATAGATATTGTCACAGTATTTATTGAAAGTTATTTCGGTCTATTTGAAAGAAAGAAAGAAATATCTTCACACTTTCCACACAGCACCATCTAGTTCCACAGTAATCAACTAATGCTTGTATTATGGATACCAGACATTTGATATAATACATAGATTACTTTTTTTTTTGTAAATACATACATATTATAAATACAAAAAATCCACGACTCAGGTACAAAGGTAAAATTTTAACACATAAACATTTGCCCCTAGCGGGATTCGAACCCGCGACAGTTTGGTTAACAGCTAGGGTTACTAGCCACTAGACCAAACGTGTCGTCAAATGTTCCTTTTGACTATACCGTGGCAATACTAATGTCTCATTTACACTAAGGTCGTCGTGACACAGGTCTACTAAAACCTCAATCCTTCAGTTTTTATGTAAAGGTCGTCACATAGGCTGACGGTCCACTTGGTGGTTGCTGGCTACCGTCGCCTGTAAACGCTCTGTGCCGCAGATGTTGCAAGTGCGTTGCCGACCGTAGTAGGACGAAGGATACGGAATTAGGAAGGAATTATAAAAACCCCACATCCCTTACTTACCCATTGAAACCGAAGGGGGTGGTTACTGCCGCCAGACGGGCTAGCCAAATGACTGCGACTTAAATCAAAGTAGGTAGTTGAATTATTTGCAATTTTTAAATATTTATCATGTTTCTGATTATTGTGTTTGCTTTGTTCCGCTATTTTCTCATATTACTAATAAATCTTTTTTTATGTCAATGCATAATAAACTTCTATATAACTTTCTATAATCTATAACTTCTTTATTTTATACATATTGAAAAAAAAAACAGTAATAATTACCAAATTACACTCATTATAATGATCATTAAAAATAATTTGAATGATGGATATTCTTGGGACAGATAATTGATTACTTGTTTATAGAAAACTAGCTGTTGCACGCAACCTCGTCCGCATAACTTTATAAAATATAGCCTAAAATACTCGCTGATAATATAGCTTTCTATAGGTGAACGAATTTTTAAAATCGGCCAGTCATTTTTGAGTTTATTTATTCATTATAAAAATACAAATTTTCTCTCTTTATAATATTAGTATAGATATATGTTGAAAAGAGCAACTTTGAGCTTTCAAGCCAGTTCTTACTCGTGCTCGTAAAAACTGCATTCTGAAAAGGTTGTAAATGCAATAAAGAAAAATATATTTATTTCAATAATTATTTTATAATTTGAACCCATTAACTGTTTTTTTGTCTTTCATTGTTTCGATAACATTCAATATATTGTATGTAATCCTTGGCTCGTGATTTCGCAATCACTAAAAGCTCCAGAGAGGCCTTTTTAATCATTTAATTTTATTTGCACTTTTTTTTTGCATATACGCTTGAGCTCTTGACAAAAAGCTCTCTAGATATAATATAATAAGCTTAAGAAAATTGAATTTTTGAAGCCTCAGTAAAGTACTTTAGCCAACTTCGGATTAGCTGGTCTTTTGTACGGTATACTTTAACTTTTATTTCAAATTTTTATAAGAAAACTAGCGGCCTGTTCCCAGCTTAGCACGGATTCAAATTACACGCTAAAACCTTCCTCGAGAACCACTCTACCCATTGGCGAAAACAACATGAAAATAGGTGCAGTAGTTTTGAGTTTATCGCGAAGTTAGTGTTGATTAGTTACTTTTAGAAATAATTTTATGTTTTATTAAATTATGCACTCGGTTTACTGCATCCTTCTATAGGCGATTTTTTTTATTATTTTCTTTTTAATGTTTGGGACTTTTACCGTACAAACAAAGGTTCATAATTCTCGGTGACCGGTGACTTTAAATGGCGATTAGCCTACTTGACACTTTACTCAGAGATGGTGAAAGAGGCCTTTAGATACTTCAATTTTTATAACTTCTTCTTCTATTTCCGTGATTATTCCAAAAAGTATACTCCAAAATGGCTTCAATCCGAACGGCTTAAAGTTACTTTGTCTCAAGACTTCGTCGGAGTTTTGGGCTTGCAAAGTTTCTTCGAATAATATTTACATATTTATAACATTGTATATACCTACTGCCGTGACGTATTAATTTTATAAAATCGTCATGCTTCCCGTTTCAAATTAGTTAAAATAAATGTACAAATTCATACAGACCCTTATCGTAGATCCAATTTATATATTATTAAAATATATTATTTAACATAACGCAAATACAATTACAATCATTCGCAAAATATTAGACAAATCGAGTCATTTTGAAATCTTACCTCGATTGATTACAAAATTCGTTGTTAGTTTCCTATTTCAGTTTCTTCAAATATCCTGCGATATATATAAACCTATCTGATAGTGGAGGGAATATAGACAGCAAGGATGAAATTAGCAGGAAAATAATATAGATTTTATGTTTTTAAATATCTTTAACACCTGTAGATTTTAAATATCTTTGTTTCGCTTGTAAGTGTATGTATATATTATAAAATTTAACCTACATGGATGTAAAATATTATTATTATTCAAGTATATATTTTTCTTTCTTAGTTTTAAATAAAAAAAAACAATAAATATTATTAAAAAAAACTTAAACCTAGAATGTTGCAAGTAGGGCAAGGCCCAAGCTACCGGTGGTTAGGGCTGCAGAGTGAGGAACCTCCTGACAAGAGGAACCGCCTTCTGTATCTGACCCTTGACCCAGCGCCATCTAGTGAGAGCCTCTCGAGGTGTTGGTCGAGGCTCTTCGCTATAAGACCGTTCGCAGATACGACTATCGGGACGATGATGGTCGAATCAACATCACACATGGCGGTCACCTCGTGAGCCAAGTCTACCGTCTGTCAAGTAAGAGCGTGGTCGTGTTAATTTATAAAAAAAAATATTTTATGAAACTTTCATATTTACATATACATTGTACACATTACAAACAATGATGCAATTTGGTCAATAATGTGTCCAGTCACCACCGGCGTCGATAATTGCCTGGCATCTCCGAGGCATGCTTTCTACTAATTTGACGGCGTATTCTAGTGGCAAGGATCTCCAGATCCGACGAATTTGGTAAAACAACTGCTTCAAAGTGTATGTGCGTCTTCCACGAAGCTTCTGTTTAATATATGCCCACACATTTTCAATAGGGTTTGCATCGGGCGACTGCGACGGCCAATCCAATGTAACGATGCCAGATTGAGTCTTCCACTGAGTACAGAGCTTGCTGCGGTGTTTAGGATCGTTGTCCTCCTGCAGAATCCAATCTTCATTTTTTGTGATGAACCATCGTTTGGCAGATGGCAGTAAAGCCTTTTTGTAGATTTTTATCATTTTCTCGGCATTTAGGTTGTCAGTAAAGAGGTACAAAGTGCCGAATCCCTGCTTTGAGAAGCAGCCCCAAAGATGCACCTTTATTCCATGTTTTACGGTCCGCTGAACAAACCTATTGGTGGAAGTTGACCAGGCTCGCGTGAGGACAGAACTTGCCCATATAGAACATTCATCAGTAAAAATGACATTTTCAAAATCTCTATCAATATTCTCATGCGCCCAAGCGAGTCGCTTTGTCACATGTTTTTCAGTCAACAGAGGCTTCTTCATTGTGTTGCGCCATTTCAGACCATGAGTACGAAGAAGGGTTCGGATAGTTTCGTAGGATATATCTAAACCTTTTGCCATTAATTTTGCTTGTCCTTGCCGCAGTGTTAAAGCAGGATTCCGCGAAAACAGATTCACTATTCTTTTTTCATCTTTTTTGTTCACTTTTCCTATCGAACCACGTTCTGGTAAATCATCGACATTTTTAGTCACTTTATATCGCTGTATCCACTTCTGTACAAATGCCTTCGACTTTCTCATATATTTAGCAGCCGCTGATTGCGACATTTTGGGACCTTTCGGGTGGATGCAAAGGAACACAGCCTCGTAGCGCGACGCGTACTTAGCACTCATGGCGTTTAACGTGATTCTCTTTCAAAAGATCAACGACAACTGAACCTTTGTTGACAATGCATCAAGGACAAAGCTTCCCTCTATCGGCTCGCGAAGGAATTAGAGCGAAATCTTTCATTAACTGTCGGTAAAGTCGACCACGCTCTTACTTGACAGACTGTATGTACTTGGTAAGTTTGTCTTTCTCGGCTTTCACGAGGTTTTCGTCATGTGGAACAGTAATGTCAACAAACATCGTCCGGCTTTTATTATTATTATTATTATTATTATTATTTTGTTAATAGGTAATATGGATGTTATATCTGAAATAAATTATTATTATTTTTATAATTCTTTCGTTAGTCGTCAATTGAACTCCTTAACCACTGACACCCTAAATATCTTAACGCGAGAACATGACGGGTTTCACGGGCCTAATAGAATTCCAAAGATCGAGTGCTAATGAAATAACTCGGTTTAATCATCCGGCCATTGTCCGTTTTCGCTCGAGTTCAAATTGGGCCACTACCATGAAATATTTCCTCCACCTTAACTAGCATAGCTAGATTGAACTTTTATAAATCTATATTAGCTGGTGCCCGCGACTTCGTTCGCGTTGAACGATGAAAGGTACTCTATGTCCTTTCTGGTGTCCCAGACAACGTTTATCTAAAATTTCACGGTGATCGGTTCAGTAGTTTTTGCGTGAAAGAGTTACAAACATCCATACATACAAACATACTTTCGCATTTATAATATTAGTACGGATTTACCTAATAATAAGTCATGTAAAGTAATACATTTTGACATCACTCATAGAAGCGCTTTTGATTTTTACTATTTTGTATGTGTTTAGTTAACATAATTATTATAATAGTTAGCAAAAATGTTTAATTTGATGGCCGGCGGCGACCGGCGTACGCCGAGGTTCTAACAGGGAGTGTAGCCCTCCCCGCGCTGGATAGCCGTGGCGGGGCACCGAAGTCGTGTCACTACGTCCTCGCGACCCCGCCAATGAACGGCCGCGCTAGAAAGTCGTTGGGTTTTCGCCGGTACGAATCCGGCGTAACCCCGCAGTGTCCCCTACACTGCCGCGTATCCAAGAGGATTTCCCAACGTTAAAAAAAAGGTATACCTTCGACTGATAGGCTCGTTGATTGCCGCCGTAATGTCGCAGGAGGCAGCTGAGAGGCAGCGAGAGAAAGAGCGGCATATCAAGCCCGTCTTCAAATGCCCTAGGGGGCAGGTCCCCTAGGGCATTTGAAGACGGGCTAGCACATAGCTGGCTAGCTGTGTGTGCCTGCACAAAGTCCCCCCTGTCTGGGGATTGCCCCTATGTCTCCGGGAAATCCCCCATTGGCGTTAGTCTAGCCAGCAATGGCTATATTAATAAGTTGTCATCCTGGGATGGATCGGAGTTGTTGCCCAGGCAGAGCCCGGTCCATCCCGCTCCAAGGGCAAGGAGGTACCGGGGAGTTTTAGTGGGTATTCCCAGTGCCTCTATGATTAGTTGATGGGCGACCCCCACATACTCCTTCCGCCTAGCCAGCGGTAGGGAATCTGTTAGGGGATTACTCCTCGTTAAAAAGAAAAAGGCTCGTTGATTGCCGAGTTCCATTGGTAGTGTGTATGGTGAATACGGATATCGGATATTCGAAAGTGTCTGGCGTATTAAACTTTTTCAATCATCTGAGACGCCGCTGCGATGCTATTCTCTTCTCAAAATCCATTCGTTATCATAGAACAGTTTTTAAACCGGAAACTTCAACTAAACCGCAACTGAATTCATTCGTGTTTTTATACTGCAGACTTATTCGAGTTTTGAAACGTGAAGATTTAATATCACAATGTACGTTTTGTTTGAACACAAAGGCTTAACATGTTCATGTAATTCTATAGCTAATTTTAATCCTGATCTAGGAAAATTAAGTTTAGTGCATTCAGCTGTAATTTTTTTTATATATTTATATATATAAGTTGTCATCCTTTTGTACATATAATAAATAATTGTATATTAATTTGTACATTAATTATAGAATATAATATTAATTATATTCTTAATTATATGACTATTTTTGGTTGTAATTCTGTTTGGAAAGAAATAAAATTATTTTTCATTTTTTTATAATAAATATTATATTTACAACTACATTTTTTCATATAAACTTCTTTGAACTTAAACAGTCTTGAGATTTTTATTGTTTTACTTATATTTTTTCCCTATCACCATCGTCATATAGTCTATAATGTCTTCTATAACTTATTATAAAATATGAATTCTCCGTTATCTTTATTAAATATAATAAAATATATAAACAATCCAATGGATTTCAATACGTGTTTATAGTTTGCTGAAAAAAAGTCATCTATGCGAAGTCGGATGCGGGTCGCTAGTAAAATATAAAGGACAATATTGATAACATACTTTCGTAATAAAATATAGCCCATTTTACTATCTGATATTAAAGCAATCTATCGGTGAAATTATTTTTTCGAATCGGTTCATTAGTTTCAGAGATTACCCATTACATATTACAAATTCTATTTTTAAATCCAATAAATGCACAAGAAAAAGTGTGATTCCATATAAAATAAATATAATATAACATAAGTTGGACCAAATTACACATAGCTACGAAGTTTTATCAAAATCGGTTCAGTAATTTGAGTTCATCGGCGACAAACATGTGACACGAAGTTTATATATATATATAGATAAATCTGTTCGATAGCTGTGAGTTATAATCTGGTTGGTAAGAAGTAGAATTTTATACAGATACATATGAATAGCATTTTCACAAAGCGACATCTATTACAGTTAAAGTTTAAATTACATTGTACTATATACAATTTAAATTCAACTCGTGTACATACTTCAACGAACTACATAATTTGACGACGTATTTGGTCTAGTGGCTAGTAACCCTAGCTTTTAACCAAACGGTCGTAGGTTCGAATCCCGCTAGGGCGAATGTTTATGTGTTAACATTTTACTTTTGTACCTGAGTCATGGATGTTTTTTATTTATAATATGTATGTGTTTACAAAAAAAGCAATCTATGTAGTATATCAACTGTCTGATATCCATAATACAAGCATTAGTTGCTTAATGTGGAACTAGATTATGCTGTGTTTGAAATTTGTTAAAACTGTGTGGTCTAAAAAGCGTCTTATTTGTACCAGTTTAATTAAACCTTCAAGATTTATAATGGATCTCGAGTACTTTGCAAACGTTCGCTAGATATGGCTCGCGGCAGATTGGCAATTATAAAAAATAATCCCAAAATTACACCCTAACCGATAAAAAGGGAACCCTAACCAGATTGTTAGGGACGACTTGGCTATGTACGACTTAGCCAAAAATTATAAATGTATATTATACTAGACTAGCTGTTGCACGCGACTTTGTCTGCGTAACTTTATAAAATATAGCCTATGTTACTCGCTGTTAATGTTAGCTTTCTATAGGTGAAAGAATTTTCAAAATCTATCTAGTAGTTTTTGAGTTTATTCATTACATACATACAAAAAATACAAATCTTCTCTCTTTATAAATTATTAGCTGGTGGTCGCGACTTCTTCTTGAAAATTAAAAAAAAAGCAATATAACGCTTCACCTCGTGTTGCTGTAACACTTTGGCCGTTAGTTTTTTATTTTTTATTTATCCCTCGGGAACAGTCCTTTTTTTTCTGGATGAAAGGTACCCTATGTCCTCTCTGGTGTCCCAGACAACGTGTATGCAAAATTTCATGGTGATCGGTTCAGTAGTTTTTGCGTGAAAGAGTTACAAACATCCAAACATACTTTCGCATTTATAATATTAGTATAGAAGTATAGATAGTATAGACTAGTATATATATAGATGTTACTCGCTGTTAATGTTAGCTTTCTATAGTTGAAAGAATTTTTTGAGAAAAATTTCGAAATGCAACAGCACATGTGTTGTTATTTCACAATGGTCTTCTATAAGGGGGTGGCTACTGCCGCCAGACGGGCTGTCCAAATGACTGCGAAACGCAGTGTTGTCTGCCAGACCAGAGCCAACTATGAATTTTTTTTTTAAAGTTGACCCTGCCGGGAATTGAATCCGGGACCCCTGAACACCTTCATAAAAGTATGTATGACTAATCTGCAAAATTCTTAATCGAGTACCCAACTAACTACGAACAACATTTTGGCTCGATGAAATCCGTCTCGGGCGTCTTGAAGCAAAAGTTTAAATTAAAATTACGCATTTTCATGTAAGTTGTAAATTGTGTTTTTGTAATAGGATGACTTTTAAACTTAATCATCCTAAGTTTAATGGCTTATTTATTTACTGGGACGACGACGTACGAGCCGAGTAAAAAAATACTTTGATGTAACCGAAGGCAATATAAAAAAATTACTCGTTTTAATTATTATGTTTTTTTGAAAATGTAGGGACTTTAGTCTCAGGGCCTCTTTCACCATGTGTCAAGTAGGCTAACTGTCATTTAAAGTCACCGGTAACTGGGAATGAAGGAGATGATATACCTTTGTTTGTACGGTATAAGTCCCAAACATTAAAAAGAAAATAATTTAAAAAAATTCGCCTATCGAATGATGCAGTAAACCGAGTACATAATTTAATAAAACATAAAATTATTTCTAAAAGTAACTAATTTACTTGTAGTTGGTGATCTCTTTCCCTAAGTATTCTCTTTTTAAATTATATTCCTAACTATCTGTGTCAGGCGGTTTCACCTGCCTCGGCTTTTAAGGATCATCGCGTTATGATAAAAAGCCTTATAATCTTTCTTAGTTTTTTTATGTATAATATTAGAGTTAGTTATTTAATTAGCTCAGTAGAGCGCATCTGTAAAAATATATTTTATTATTTGTTATATATCACTTAGATATGCCAGCATGTTGTTTCCATAAATAAATAAAAAGTACTATTCAATATTTCAAGATATTAGATCCTTGTAATACCTAAGTAAAACGTGAACAATGTCTAGATAACAAGGTAAAAGATAAAGCCATCGTCCTGCTAAACAATATGTCCAAATCGTAAACGATGATCTTCCAAGAGATAAGTTCCAAGATGTAAATGCTCGGTGTAAAATGTTTAAAGGCGCGAGCACTGTGGCGCTTGTTGGAGGAGCTGTGCTATTTTATTTCCCTTGAGACTTTGAATGCACGTAACCGAGGCTTAAACGATGCATAATACGTCGTTAAGTTAATCAGATGTTTAGGGCGTTTTGGTGAACTCGAGCCTTAGGCTCAAGTTCACCAACAGATGTTTAGTTTTTAAACAGCTGTTTAAAATTTAAACAGCCGTTTAATAATCTTTTGTTGATCACCATCGCTAAACTGCGGGTTAAACGCCCTAAATCATTAAGTTAATCAGATGTTTAGGGCGTTTTGGTGAACTCGAGCCTTAGGCTCAAGTTCACCAACAGATGTTTAGTTTTTAAACAGCTGTTTAAAATTTAAACAGCCGTTTAATAATATTTTGTTGATCACCATCGCTAAACTGCGGGTTAAACGCCCTAAATCATTAAGTTAATCAGATGTTTAGGGCGTTTAACCTGCAGTTTAGCGATGGTGAACAAAAATATATTATTAAACTGATGTTTAAATGTTAAACAGCTGTTTAAAAACTGAACATCCGTTGGTGAACTCGAGCTTAAATCATTTTACTATTAATAATCACGCAACCAACACTAATTTATATAATACTAGCTGGTGCCCCCGAGTTCGTCCGCGTTGAAAAATTATATATATATATATATAATTTTTGACCTCTTATTGACCTCTTATTGCTAAAACACTTTGGCCAGGCGTTAGTTTTTTTATTTTATTTTAGATAATCCCTCGGGAACATTCTTCTTTTTCTGTATGAAAGGTATCCTTATGTCCTTATGTAGAAAGGATTCTTGTGTCTATTAATGACATGACAACGTGTATGCAAAATTTCATGATGAACGTTTGAGTAGTTAAGGCGTGAAGAGTTAACAAACAAACAGATAAACAGACAGGGTTACTTCCACATTTAACCGTATCAAAATTCGTTGGATAATTTAGAAATTTGTGAAGAAACAGATAGAAACGAAACATCGACTCTATTTTATAATATGTAGCTATTTCATAAATATTTTATAATATTTATAAAATATATATATACAATATACATACTCCTGATATAATAATTATTGGAAATAATGTTATGTGATTTTGTGGGGTAATTTACAATAGCTTAGGTTAGTTTTTATTAATTTATTAAATAATAACATTAATGTCGATACTACATGAAATAGATTACTTCGAATAATAAGAAGGTATATATGATTAATTCTATACAATGTATTTTCCTCAATATTTTAATGTTTCTGAGAAGCATCCTTGTCCAAATGAAATGTTTCGCTCGCTAACACTTAACTTCATACATTTGAATATTTTTCGGTTTCTGTTTCCCTTTGCTCGCATCCCCTGTGACCAAAACATTGACGTGCCGTTTTTCATAGTAACTACCTTTTGTTTCAGGTAAGTGTTGCCATCCTTTTACACGAGCAACTAAGGGAAATATTTCATAGGTTAACAACGATAAAACGTTAGTGGAGATCTACAGCCAGTGAGGTTTGTAACTTTGTTTATTTGAATTCAACATGAGTATATAGATGTACATATTAGTTGTATACAAATTAGTGTCAATATCTTACTGCTATATGTAAAAACTTGAAGTAAACTTACTCTCTTCTTATATTTTTGATTTTGCGTCACGCAAATGATATCCCAATGGATTATTCCGACTTTTTTTATATCTGAATTTTCGTGTTACTTATAATGTGCAGAAAATATAGTGTGGTAACTGCACAGTTTTGTAACCTTTCGTGCTCAAGACCACAGCTTTGTATTCAAAATAGATTTTTAAAAAAAATAGTGATTTCAAATTAGGTCATATTCAAAAACTATTGTTTTCTTGTATATTTATATGAATTAGATTTTAATTAGATTAATTTTATGGCCAAACAACACTCTCAATCCACTCTATATATTTGAACACCCGCGTGTACACACCAGGCGCCATTTTTCTTCCGCAATCTCTTCCAAAAGATGTCACCCCAACGATTGTGTGCAGTGGAAAACTTTTTATGCAGTCAACTCTCTCGTTTGTTATTTGCAAAGGACCACCTGAGTCGCCTTGGCACGTATCTCTGCCGCCGTTTTCATAATCACCAGCACATAACTGGTTCTCTGTTATACCATTGGCTATTATTTTTCTTCTTATTAAAAACTTCATCGATCTATTACAAATCTTTATGTCTACTAAGTTAACGTCAACCTCCATTAAAGTCTGACTTCCCGATGTCGCTCCAGAAAACGTTGCACCGAATCCAGTGGCCGTCAATTTGCCACCAGTAACTTCGTCGTTGAACGGTAGACAAGCGATTCTTATGTTTCTACTTAGAATGAAAGGGTTTTCAGCTTTCATTAAAGCTATGTCGTGATATTTAGAAGGTGGTTTATACTCGGGATGAGTAACGATTTTAGCAACTAACCTTTCTTGTGCAAAGTCCTCGACTTCATCGAATTCGAAAGTAGCTGTACCAATCCTCATGACACTGGCGGGTCCCTCGACGGGATCTTCTTTGCAGTGAGCAGCAGTTAACACCCAAAGTTCACTTATTAAAGAACCACCACATTTCCACAAAGTTTTCTTGGACGCTTTATGATAAAATCCAATAAGAGTCATGTGAGGGAACAAGAAGAGATCTATAGGAACTCTGACTCTTGCTTTGGGGTATAGAATATTGTGACACTCAAGCATAGATTGGCCGTAGGTTTTACACATATGAAACGCTTTCTCACCGGGAAGAGCAACAGACGATAAACATGTCAACCATACAGATAATAAATAAAACTTTACGCGTATCCATAGCACCATTTTGATGGAAGTTGTAGACCGTTTATTCTTATATTGCACATAAGGAATTTATTTCTCGTGTTGCAATAAACCAGTTTCAGTGAGCACTTTGATAAGACTGATTCGCTTCACATACTAACACGTTGATAATGGTGTGACGATTAATAGTGTAGTAAATATTTTCTTATTTAATGAACGACTTGCATCAATAAGTATTGAAGTTTGAAGGGTTTTGGTTTTGGTTACCATATATCTTCATATATATAAAAATTTCGTGTCACGTTGTTTGCCCGCGATGAACTTCTAAACTACTGAATCGATTTTGATCAAATTTAGTAACTATTTGTAATTTGGTCCAACTTAAAAGATAGGATAGTTTGATTATATTGCAAATTACTTTTTTTTGAACAGAGTGTAAAGTTCCACAAGTTTCTAACAGATGGCGGTGTAAGTTAGTTTATTGACAACATATTTTGTTATTTATATTGGGTAGCAAGTTGGACAACATAGATGGCGTTTCAATTGGTTAATATTTTATGCTGCAGGGGATGTAGTTTGTATCATATTTTTAAATAACTCTTTTTTAACTATCTTACTAACAAATCTACTACACAAATTTTATCAGTAATATTTAATATTTTTAGCAATCGTTGTCCCTTAATTAAATTTAGAGGGTCTCTGCATTTATCATGATATGTCTATTAAGTACATTAATGATAGTATGAGAAATTTGATTTGATTTTATTTACATAATCATTATCACCGCCAGAAAAAAGAAACGAAGTTGCTATATATATATTTCTAGCCAGTACTTTTAAATATTTTTAAAATTCAATCATTGTTATGCTTGGCCGGCTCGCTTACTCACTCACTAACTTTTCCTCGCATGGAACTTGTTAAGTTAAACTTTTAAATCTAAACGGCATACATCGGTTTCAATCCGCCAATGTAAGTTGGTACCTCATCTGTTCGTTTTACAAAAATAAGACAATTATAAGACATAATTTAAAAAACATTATGATATAAAATCGGTAAATAAAATAATGTGTATTTTCATTTTGATGCAGTTCTTACCATCAGTTAGATAATTTTTTCACGAAATTTTTAAATCCGTACTATCCGTACTTATTTTAATATTATAAATGCGAAAGTATGTTTATATGTATGGATGTTTATAATTCTTTCACGCAAAACTACTGAACCGATCACTATGAAATTTTGCATACACGTTGTCTGGAACACCAGAAAGGACACAGGGTACCTTTCATCGTTCAACGCAGACGAAGTCGCGGGCACCAGCTAGTAGAATATGTTTCTTAGAAGCTGCATTTGTATTTATACAATTTTCTTAGTAAATTTCAACTATAATGCACTCAAAGTACTCAGTTAAAGATAGCATAGCATAGCATAGTAAAAGCAGATTTTTAAACCTTATTTCTCTATTCGAATTTCGTTCTTAAACCAATGAAATGATAAAATGAAAGCAATTTCGGATTGGATACATTGTGTCTGGAAATTTAACTTAGATATCTTTCTTTTGCACTTAACATAAACCATTTAATTCTTGGTTCATTTTTAGTACTAAGTTTCCTCAATATTTTTTCTTATAGTGTCATCATTATTTGTTTAAACGAAAACATATTTTTTATGTTAGTGTTAATTAATGTAAAACATAATCTTCAGAACTTGAACCGGGTTATGCCGGATTCCTACCGGGTAAAACACAACGACTTTCTATCAACGCGGCCGTTGATGGGCGGGGTCGCTGCGACGTTATGGCACGACTTCGGTGCCCCACCACGGCTATCCAGCGCGGGGGGCCTGTGCTCCCTGTCAGAACCTCGGCGTACCCGAAAGTGGAGGTACGCCGGCAATCTTACGACGGGCGGCAGTCTCCCGCAAGACCACCGTCCGGGTCCCGATCAGGGTGGAACGCGGCGGATAAAGGCCAGCCGCCTGCGTCCGAGCCTTCTCCGGCGGATTGGCTCGGAGAGGGGATACTCTTCCCGCTGCCTTTCCGCCGCTTCCTTGAGCGATATAACGTGCTCACAGAACGTGAGCATCACTTCCCACGCAAGGTCACTGCCAACCATCGATTTCACGACGGCCGGCAGCGAGAGATCGGCGCCCACGACGAGAGACAGAGCGGCGCGCTGCTCTGCCCATTCAGAGCATTCAGCCAAAGTGCCTAGCACCTCAGCACAATGCTGAGCCAGTATCCGATTCGCTGCAGCGAGTACACACAAATCTTTTACCTGTTTATAAATTTCTTTTTTGTGGTTTTTGTATTATGTTGTAAGTATTTTTGTGTTTCGAACAGTGAATAAAATTCTTTCTTTCTTTCTATCTTATACATCAAGTTTCTAAATATGATCTAATAAATGAAAAAGTATCTTATCAAATCAATGATATGCCTAATTGTAGCGGTTATAATAAAAATTGTAAACTAAAATATATTCAGCTAAAGTAGGTTACCTAAAGATTAAAGATGGCGTCGAATTAGGCTTCTAGCCAATTGTCTCACGCTCTTACAGAGCTAATAGCTTTCGGATACAGTTGGTTAAATGTTTCTAGTGAAGTATTGTAAAGAATAGAAATCTTTGAAGTTATTTATTGAATAAACATCACATATATAACCGTACTAATATTATAAATGCGAAAGTATGTTTGGATGTATGGATGTTTGTAACTCTTTCACGCAAAAACTACTAAAATGATCACCATAAAATTTTGCATACACATTGTCTGAGACACCAGAAAGGACATAGGGTACTTTTCATTCAGAAAAAAAGGTCTATTTCCGAGGGATAAATAAAAAATAAAAAACTAACGCCTTTCCAAAGTGTTATAGCAACACGAGGTCAAGCGTTATATTGCATTTTTTTTTTATTTTCAACGCGAACGAAGTCGCGAGCACCAGCTAGTATCATCATCTCAATAAGGAAATACTCGTACGAAGTAAAAATATATATAAAGTAACATTAAAAATAATATTTTCTTATCATATCGAAAAGCAAGTAGGTCAAGGAATAAGGGTGACTTAAATTTTATATTATGCTGACTGTACCGGCCCGGAATTCGAGAAATGTACGAAACTATGCATTTTGCAAAGGATACCATACAATGATGCTCAAACAAACCCAATAAAGCAGAGAGATATAAATTGTAACATCTTATTAATACTAGCTGCTGCACGCGACTTCGTCCGCATAACTTTATAAAATATAGCCTATGTTACTTGCTGATAATATAGCTTCCTATAGGTGAAAGAATTTTTAAAATCGGTCCACTAGTTTTTGAGTTTATTCATTACAAACATACAAATATTCTTCTCTTTTTATAATATTAGTAAGATATAGTATATATGTTATTCATGTTTTATTATTTCTTATTATTATGGTATATATTTATAATTTTCTTATTATTACATAACCTTCGCTTTTTCCCTATCCCGTCCCAATAGCTTACATTTAATCCTGTTGCAGCACCTATGGCGTTGCTTGTGTTATAGGCGACGGTAGCCAGCCAGTAGCCACCTACCATCAAGTGAACCGTCAGCCTGTCTTCCTATATTGACATAAAACAAACTTATTTATGAAGGTACATAATCAAATTTCTTGAGTTATTTAAACCTTCTATGTGGTTAGTTATAAAACTTATCAGTTAAGGATGTCCCAAACAGACTTCTTCGTAATATTTGAACATAATCTAATGTATTTATGAATAGGTAAAAATCAAACATGATAACTCGCCCATTTGGGCGAGATAAATTTGGGCGAGTAGTCCATTAACTAGCTAAAAATATGAAGTTATATATATATCTTAATATATAAAGATATATATATATATATATATATATATATATATATATATATATAATATAAGTTATGTATAAAGTTATATATATAACTTAATATATAAAGTTATATATATAATATATGTTATGTATAAAGTTATATATATAAAATATATAAGTTATGTATAAATATATTAAGTTAATATATAATATATATATTAAGTTATATATAAAATATGAAGTTTATCCAGTGGAACTATGCGGGGTCAAATTTACATGTTAATGTTAGTATCTGAATAAGCAAAACGATACAGTTAAATGGATGCTTGAATTTTAGAAATTCTCTAGAATAATTTATAATTAGTAGTTAGTCTCGATGTTCTAAATTTCGGTTTCGGTATTTACTTACTATACCCGCACATCACTATTTATTTATTTTTTAATATGAAAGAACAGTAATCTTCTTTAATCCTAACTAATATTATAGGCCAGCAGTCACCTGAGACAAAAAAAATCGCGTTAGTTCACAATAAATTGCACTTTTTTTTATTTTTTGGAAGTTTTAGTTTTGTACTTTACTGAAAATTTCGAAAAAAAAATTTTGAAATAGAGAAATTCTAAAAATATGAATTTCGAGATTTTTCCTATTTCTTTCGAAGCTGCAAAAAATCATATTCTTTCTTTAATGACTGACCTATTGTAAATGCGAAAGTTTGTGACGATTTATGGTTTGTTGAAGTTTGTTACTCTTTCAAGTAAAAACTACTGAACGCATTTGGATGAAATTTAGCACATATACAGTTTATTATCTGGATTAACATATAGGATACTTTTTATCCTGGAAAAATGTAGATGAGATGAAGAGATTGCATTGTAATTTTTTTCTGCTTCATAGCAAATAACTCTAAGTACGAATAGTGTTTTTCCAACATTGACTTGACGTGCAACGACATCGCACACTGCAACAGGCCGTTACATATCCTGTCCCTAATAGATCCCACATGATCACCAACCGTAACCAAGCGACAGATGGTATTAAACAAATATAATGTCAAATTTAACTGCTGGTTACGTAACCGGTCGATTTGATCGCATTTAATTTATAGTTTGTTTGTTTTTTTAATAAAATATAATTTGCTTCCTTCACGGTTCACAATGTAAAACGATAATCAATTTTATAATAGTACATTAGCGTATAATACGCATCTTAAGAAGAGATGTGTTTAATAGTCAAAGAAGTCTTATCAGTATCTCTTAAGTTTAGTATCAGAAGAAGTTCTTAAGAGTTTATTTTAATCTTAAAAATCTTATCTTAAGAAGTTATCTCTTAAGTTTATTTAGTAGCGATAGGGCATAAATGGGCAGTCCGTCTGGTGACAGAAACCATCACCTTAAATAAGTCCACAGTGAATTAACAGCATATAGGTATGAGTAAGGATTGTCGGGACCCATTCTCCTATAGATGCCTGGTACCTTATCTTTGATTAAGTATAATATGTATCTTTACATGTGTCATTTGTATCTTCAATGCAAAAAATTGTAATTATCCTCAATAACTGACTAATATAACTCGAATATTTAGCCGAAAACATTGTTGGAACATTATAAACCAAAAAAATATAAACTAACAAATATTATTATTAATTTACTTATCCTCATATATTCCAATATGAGAATTTAACCGAAATCGTACAGACAAGTTAAATATTAAACTAAATAAGCAATAAAAGCCTCGCATTAATTGTTTGAATATTTTATAAGTCAGACTGAAATCGCTCAGTTGATAGCAGTTAATGTTCAAAGTACACTTAATAGCAATTAGTCACATGTTTCATTCGCACGTTCAAATAATAGCCTTGGAGACTTAGCGACATCGGTAAGTCAACGCGTGCACAGTCGACTTTTAATCGAGTTTCGTACTCACGTGTTAACATAGTACTTTGTCGCCATTGTAAGCCTTAATTCGAATAACATCATATTAAGTATTCTGATTTGTTAAATTTATGTCATATTATTCTGCGGTTTAGTTGTCATTTCGCACGAATTTATTTCGTATGAAATGTGCTAAACTTTTAAATTTAAATATATTTTACTAGTCATCTACGAGTGATTATTTAATTGCGTGCCTTTGCTGTGTAAGCTGTCACATACTTATCTAAGTATTGCCAAGTAAATCGCCAGTTTTGTATGAACCTAAAATAAAGTATGAATTGAGACACAGCATGATTAACCTTTATTTAACGTTGGAAAATCCTCGTGGATATCCGGTAACGTGGCGGACGTTGTGGGGTTATGCCGCGGCTAAAACCCAACGACTTTTTAGCGTGGCCATAGATAGACGGAGTAGCGAGAAAGAAAGAAAGAGAAAGAAAGAAAATCTATTTAAGACTAGGTACAAAAAGCGTGTAGGGGTCCTCCTATTAAGTATAAAAATACTTGTATCAGGAGACCCCCCGCTCCTCCAACACCGTACTCAAATCTTAGACTAATTTAGAATTTAAAAAAGAAACTACATGATCTATACAATGTTAGGAATAAATAAAATGTGTAAGTGCATGTGTGCGTGTGAATGTGTGTATGTGAATGTGTATGTGAATCTAGCATTATCTATATTATGAAAGTTAAAGTTAAAGTCTCATTTCAAAATCATATTAATGTTTTGATAATAAATATTTAATTTAGTTAAGTAATAGTCTTTAATAAAGATTCGGTTTCATTATAATTTAGGCACGACATCCGCTACCCACTACTGCTGTATAGCGCAGGATGTCGCACGACCAATGTGAGTGCGCGCTCAAACTTATATCAGAGTGTAAGGTACTTTAAAATGTGCAATTGCTTTGTAGATAACTTAGTGATAAGTAACATTGGAGTTTTAGAATTTTATATCAAACACTAGTACATTTCCAATACGTTTGATTCACATGTCATAATGCCGGTCGTAGGTAGGTAGGTTCCATATAGGTACTGTCATTGATGTGTAATTTTTCAAATTTTCTAAATATTGATGTTTTGAATTGTCCACATTCGTATGTATTCATAGTTTTAACATGCGATATTTATTTTAAATTTTTTTTGGGCAGCCTGTCTTGTGTTGGGCAACACGTCTTGTGTCCGTAACCACCGCCTTACCTTACAGAAGACCTTACAGTATATCGGTGAGTGTATAAGGGATGCCAAAGCGCATTTTCCTATTCCTTCCTCTCATCCCTTATGGTCAATCATATTACGGTTGGCAGCGCACAACCTATAACACCAGCAATGGACCGTTAGCCTGTCCGACAACCCGTGGTCTGGCAGACTGTCTGCCACTCTTTTAAATAAAAATAAAAGTTTATAGACTTTTGTCTTGTACTGTACTCTATACATATATACATACATACATACATAAATACATACATACATACATACATACATACATACATACATACATACATACCTACTCCCAGTGTATTGTTCTTTTACCAACTTTCCTCTGTTCACATTATAAGCTTGGCCATAAAAATAAAGTATATTTTTTTTTTATATGAGAACTATGTTGGTTGTAACACCGTGTTTCTCCGCGCGGAAAATGAAAACTAAATAAAAGTGGAACGGGAAGCTATCTTCAAATATTGTCGGAAGAGCATCTGCTATCAAAACTTTACGCGATCCGATCCAACAGGGACCACTTTACTACTGGACTAGCCATGTGTAACAAGTAACATGAAATCAATAAATTCTATTATTTCTATTTAAAACTGTACATAATAATATAATATAATACATAATAATATATAACTGTACATAATAATATAAGCCATTATATTAATCATACACGCCTGAGGTGATGATAATGATGGTGAAACCATCATATTTATATCACCTATCATTAAACCGCCTATCGTTTTGTTGAAATTTACATAGAAAATGATTGATTGACATAGAAACTTACATGGAATTTTTCAAATAAATTTAAAAATATTTCCTTTCATTTACTCGTTCACTTTTAGTCATACATTAACATAAACTGAGAAATATCTATTTAATAAAAATATACGTCTAATTTTGATTTATGAAATTTAAATTTTTAATAAAATATAAATATGTGTATTTTATCTTACACATTGACAGGTGCCGATGAATGAATGTGTTTCTAATCCACAGTTTTGAGGTCCTTGTAAATTCGGGTGACACGTGGGTGTAGTACGGTTATAGTTTCCGAGTTTTTCTTTGACACATTCCTTCGGCGCGTTCTTGCACGAGTATCACTTTATTCGTTATGTTATTTTCAAATGCAGTTAGCGGTCGTAGAAGATGATTGACTTACATTTTTTTTATAATTAACATTTACAAAATTACAAAATATAAATATAAATAAATTCTTTTTAAATGTCTTTTTACTTCTCAACTTGTGAAATATTATTGAAAATAATTTATTTGTTTATTTATCCTTCATTTTATCAAATTTCTAAAATAACTAAAATCTACAATCAAACATTGTAACCTAAAATTAAAAACCTTTAAAAAAATTTTTTTTTTTTTGAGCTTTATAAAAAAAAATTAAGAAGGAGTAAACAAATAATGTTATGGTATAGTTGTCATCTCGCACGATTTTATTAATATTTACAAAAGGAAAGGCAATCCAATAGTTACTTCTTCTACATAATTTCAACACAGTTTAAATGAACATCGTATCATACAAAAATGGAATAAAACCTAATAATATTATAACTGACTATTCAAAACCAATATCCCATTATATTCGAAAGAATAACACAATAGAAGCGAAATAACCAAATATCCATATAGAGCTGTTATTACCGCACATTCAGAAATACTTGTGCAAATATTACAATACGTTCATTCATAGTAATAGCCCCCTTGTTTTTCTTTTTCAAATACTATTACCGAACGAGATATCAATTTTACCCCAACTGATTACTTAAATCCCCCCATTGAATATGGTAAATTGAGTAATTCAATATATTTAGTGTAAGTAGTCTTTTTTGGTAACAAGCAGTAGTGAAATCACAGACTTTGCCTACAATTTATTTACCTCAGACCAAATAAAAACTATAGACAGAATTTTTCGGAAAACATAATGAAGCCAGTTTTATAAACATGTGTGCGTAGGCCGTTTACTGTAATGAGTATTTGTGTTGCGTTATAACCTCAATTTTTTATTAAAAATATTGTTTTTCAAGTTTACTTAAGTCTGAAATGTGATTCCATTCTTCCTTTTTATATTTTGAAAACGGGTTTGTACACCCTTTCAATACGCAATTCGGCATTTTAACTAGTAAATCTATACTTACTAATATTATAAAGCTGAAGCTTCAGTTTGTTTGTTTGGTTGAACGCGTCAATCTCAGGAACTATTTGTATGAAAAATTATTTTTGTGTTGGATGTATCGAGAAAGGCTATATAACATTTTGAACGCGGACGAAGTCGCGGGCGACAGCTAGTATTTTAATAAGGCGAGGCGTAGTTTTACCAACTTCAATCTGCACGCCACAGGGTTCTATCTTTAGTTCTTATTTCATCTGAGCAATTTTCTTCTTTCTTCTTATGCCCATCTGAGGACTAAAATATTTTAAAAAAAAATCGTTTAGTTACGATATTTTTATCATTTGTTTTTTTTTGAAAAAGCGTCGAAATAGTCGGCAGTAACTCGTCTTCTAAACCTCAACGTGCAACTAAGTCCTAGACGCAAGAGTTATACTTCGCACGCTTAGTATTAAAGTGACCTAATTCAGAATAAGTCTTAAACGAGTTAGATAAACAACTTAAATAGTTTTCAATTCAAATTAAAGTTTCACTCAAATCTGTGTTTCATATTCTATATTTATGGAAAAAAAACTAACTGTAAAACTAACATCTTGTATTATTAATGTCCAAATAAACAACCCAACTCCTAATTACAAAACATTTATCAAAAAAGTGATTTTTTTAATTCGGTCACTTTAATACTAAGCGTGCGACTTGTTAGCTAGCTAAGTTAGCTAAGTTATTTATTATTACTCTCTTATTAGGTTCAACGTCTATTGCAAGAGCGGTTATTCAATTTTTAAGACAAACATTCTTACAAATTCACTCTTTAATCTAACCTGTGCTACACTCACAAACCTTATAAATATTTAATGGCTTCTCTCTTGTTAAAATCTAAACATTTTGTTTGCATTGAGAACGTATTTTATTGTAAAAAGGTTCGCTATAAAGTTTTCCCTCAGACTTTTTTTTTTAAACTAAACAAACATAATAATGAAAATACATTTTCAATATTAATATATGCCTTTTTTATTGGAGTTTACTCCTTATGAATCGATTTGCATATATATATATAAAGCCGTGGTATTAAAAATTTAATCAAAATTGTTACACGAATGCGTTACGTTCGTCGAGTACTGAACCAGTTACATTCTATTTTTGAATATTTATAATACTCCTTGTATAATATTATAATAATATATTATAATATAATATAATAATAATCATATAATTCCTTGTATTTATTAATGGTCTGTCATTATGAATTTCATATTAAATCATTATGTTTTATTTAAATGTCATTGTGTGTCAGTGTCATATAATATTTTCTCTTGTATTTCTTGCGTTCAATAATAATCGTATTTATTCGTTCGTTCGCATTTATTAAATTATTAATTTATCGTTCGTAAGGAGTAAACTCCAGTCGTGCATAGGAGCTGTCACACACACTTTTTTTTGTAACAAGAGCTGTTTATTGGGAGCCTTTCACATTCAACAATTAAAATATTGAAAAATCGGACCGAAATTAAAAAAAAAGTTACAATAAAAATAATTATAATTGTAAAATCTTTGATGAAAAGTTTATTATTACAAATGAAAACACATATGAAAATTGTGATTACTTTAAAAAAATTCAGCTAATTTTCATTCAAGTCCGAGGAAGGTTCTTATGAATAGGAAAATCGGAAAAAAATCCCTAGAAAAATTGCATCTGTGCGAAACCGGGGGCGGGTCGCTAGTTTATTAATATAGACTGTTGCATGATGGTTACGTAAATGTGGATATTGGGATTTTTTTTGGGAACGTTTTCCTGTTATATTTCTATATAGGTAATTAAAATACATACTTATCGAAGTGAGAGAGTGAACAGTAAAATTTATAAAAAAAAAAACCTATTTTTCATATTTCAAATACGTGTCCGTACTAACTTAGGCACGGGACTAATTTAGGAATTTATGCAACATAGGTATAATATATGTATTTATAAACTATATGCCCCACAAAAACGTTCTAGCACTCAAACTTCTGCCGCTTCATACTTTAATCATTCCAAACAATAGAATTTCAATGCAGTAGCCTCCAACGCACATGGTTATAATGAAAAATAAACAATGCCCGAATACTCGGTTGATTTAGGCGCTGTGCAAACATAAATATAATACGCAGTAGTGAGTGGCAACCCTAGATTAGAACGAGTAGGGTCCCATTGTTGACCTTGCGAGGGGTTTTCACTGCATTGAATGTATTGCATCACGCTGCTTTGCAATTTGTTACGGTGGCAGGGGTGCCAAAAATTTCATGCGATTTGGTGACACACGGCCACATAGCTTGTTCAACTAAAATATTGATAAGGTAAATCAGGTATCTTCTTTATCACGACTGTGTCCATACACATATAGGTATATTCTTGTTACACTCTCTTTTATTAAATTAAGGCTCAATTTACACCGTCGCGGTTTGGAATGGAATGGAAGCGTCAAGTACAGACAGGAACTAGGGGAATTCGCGAGGATTCCCCGTGCTTTCATCTCAAATTGACCTCTTTTGGAATATGGCTAAGCTTGCTTTTGGATGAAAGTGCGTCTCTTCTGTTTTCTGTCTTCTTCTTTTGTTTTTTCTGTAATGTGTAAGCAACACTGTTTTGTTTGGACATGCTGTGTACACATGTTTTGGGCCTCTGTCTAGTTCACTTCAATGTAATTCATATCTATTCAATGTATTGTGTACCTTTGCGTGACCTCGTCTTACGGCTTTTTGGCTCGTATTTAGTTTGTATGTTATACAATTGACATAAATTTTGTATGTATGTATGTATGTATGTACAATTTTGTTGCGAAAAGTCGCTTCCATTCCATTCCGCGACGGTGTAAATTGAGCCTAATACTGTACCGGTCACATTTGACAAGCCCATTCGTCGAGTATGTTAAGTTGTTTGTTTGAACACTTTGTCTCTGGAGTCCCGGGTTCATTCTCGGCAGTAGCTCTGCCAACTTCTGCAGAAACAACTTTGGAAATAAACTTTTCAAAGTTGACTCTGGTCTGGATCTGGCAAGTATTGGTAGGTCACACTGCTTTTCACAAATTGGCAGATGGCAGGCATTCCATCTGGCAGCAGTAACCAGTTCTGGTACAAGAGGCAATAGTTTGTGCCTTATAAGACTAAAAATGAGTACATTTGAAAATGCTCAAAAATAAGTACTCAAAAAAAAGGTTTTTCGTTCGAAACCGATAACATCCGAAACCGAAACCAAAACTTCAATTTGTGTCGTACGATACAATAAAAAAAATTCGCTAGTCTCCACGTCCGTATAACACACAGTAATAATACAGAGACGTGACAACATCAAATTTTATGATTTCACGAGGTTTATATCCACATGATGATTGTTGGATTTGTTGGCTAACAAAAAAAACGGACGTAGAACATTATATATTTTTATTGGGATTATTACTAGTCAAGTGAATTCTGATAAACAAATGTTGTGTTTTTTAAACAACAAATCGTTTATCCACATTGAATTGAAAATCACCCATACAATTGGTAACACTAGCGATAGCATCCGGGTTGCACCGCCGCTTCTTTGCGGCGAGAATTGGAGCTTGGAGCTTTGGAGCTCCATCCTATCTAATTTTCATTTGATTTTTTAATATTAAATTTAATTTCGAATTAAAACATATTGTTTGAAAAACAAGAACCTGTCCTAAATCTCTGTGTGATTTAAATTCGTACATTTAATATGTAAACATAACTTTATAGACTAATATTTTAACATTCTTTTAACTTTTTGCTTACGCGAATTAAAACTTGAAATTTACGCTTTAAATATGTAATAATTTGATAACATTAAATTGAACTAAAAATTCTTGATTTTAATAATATCTATATGAATTTCGTATTTATTAGTGAAGCCATTTTAAGTTATTTAGTGTTTGCAGCGAGACTGCAGACACTAAACTTGTCGGCTTCAAAAGCCAAAATTCCTGTGTGAAACCACATAACAGGCCTTGAGATTGTTCGTGTCCAAACCGAGAACCGAACCGGCTCCGACCGCAAGTCATCGGCACGCAATAACCTCTCAACTGGCTATGGCGCAAATTATTTTAGCTCAAAAGCCAATCCCTGTATGATCTAGACTTTGGACAAAAATAGTAGATACTTGTAAAATATGTTGTAAAATTGTAAAATAAGTGCAAAACTCTAGACTGTCGAAGTCCGAGGAAAGTTCTTATGAACAGATTTTTTTTTAAAAATATCCAAAAAAACGTAAAAAGCCTATTTTTCTATTCCCATCCAAAGTTCCTAGCTGACAATTACACATCAGCTGCCATAGTCAACTAGTTAAAGTTAAATGTCTAATTTTCTATCTAAATTCCTGCCAACCTGACTGATAAAGACTTGACTGATAAGGCCCACTTGCTTGTGGTGGCTGCTGTCGCCAGAAGGATATGTACGTTCACTGGCGACATAGGATAGGGGATAGAACAATAGGCAATCGGTTATTCAAATATTCTTGTGAATAAAAGTTAAATTTGGTCACATTTATCACTTTTTACAATCTCTTCCAGTTTATCGCTTTTCATACAAACTGTCGCTAATATACGCGCGTACGCGTTTCATAGTGGATTCACTGAATAAATGGCTTAATATGGCAGACCATATTGCAGCCGCCATTTTGTCGTTGCTCGCTTCATTCTGCGTTGACTAAGCAGTTGCACTTGCATGTTAACTAAACACTTGCATAGAGACGTATACCTACATGGGTGTACCAAATGTGAATGAACATTTGTACACATATAAATAGTGGAAGGTTTATTTTTGTATATAAATCATAACACAAGCAACGCCTATAGACTAAAACCTCGGAGTGTGCTCATGAGTTCATACCGCCTTGCCATTTATTCTATCGAACATTCAGACATAAAAATGGTTACCGTCCTCATCTTATTAAAAATCCCTCTTTTTCGGACCAAACGCTTTAATAATAATAAATTATAATACGTGCCAAGGATTAGAACTCCCTGCCAGCGTGTGTTTCGTAGCTCATATATAACCCAAATCTTTTTAAAGTTCGAGTAAATAAGCATCTTCTGGATGAGCTCGCTCCATTGTCGATCTCGCCTTTATGCATAGCTAGATGCTGGCCAAAAGCAAATCCAACGGCATTTTCTTGGAAAGGAGATTTGAGTATTTTCTGCAACTATAGTTCCCTTGAAATAAACGGAAAGTCCAAGACGGAGTGGATTAAATCAGTCAATGTTATATGCAAATTTACACAATGCTCTCGTAGTCGTAATGGCACATCAAGTAATTTGTGATGATTACTCTTCGTGGTTTGAAACCTCAATAAAGTTGAATTGTTACCGCAAAACCAACGATTATCGGTGGTCACAATTATCGCAATCTCTTCACAGAGGCGATGTTTTAAATAGTAAAAACGCTGTATCTAATCTATACATATCTATACTTTACTAATATTATAAAGAGAGAAGATTTGTATGTTTGTAATGAATAAACTCAAAAACTAGTGGACCGATTTAAAAAATTCTTTCACCTAGAGAAAGCTACATTATCAGCGAGTAACATAGGATATATTTTATTAAGTTACGCAGGCGATGTCGCATGCAACAGCTAGTACTTAATAAATTCGTAAACGAGCTGTGTCCATACATTAAATATTAAAAAAAAACTAGGTACACCTTGTATATACTTATGTTACCACAAGGTCAAAAAATAATATTTCTAATTTTTGTCTATTTATCTGTGCGTTTATATATTTTTGTGTGGAAAAGATTTTTGTGGTGTAAATTCAATGCGATCGAACTCGTGGGGCTCAGTCATAAGCCGCGTATCCACTTGAGGCAGCCTCGGGCCGAGCAGCTGCCTCGCTCCGAGGCCGCGCAAGTGGAGACGTGGCCTCAACCTGAGGCGCGCCGCAACACGAGGCAAATTCGGTTTTTTTGCCGTGCTCAAAGGGGCCTCAGACTGAGCCGTGCATTTGATGGAGACGGGCGTATTGCCTCGGGTCGCATTGGACAACGAATCAACAAAATTAATAAAATTATGTATGTCACCGTGTTCTCTGGGATCCGTTTAATAAAAAGTATTAAGTCGCGTGTCGCCTCAACTTGATCCGCAACGTGCCTCGGGCCTATGCCTCAGGCCGAGCAGTCACGACTTGAGGCTGCTCAAATGGATACGCGACTTTAGACTCCGGACTATGTGGACCTAGTGCCTATTAAAGTTTGTACCGACCTTGCAGTTATATGCATTTGAGAGTTAAAGGTTCTAATGAAACCTCTATATTTTTTAAAAATTTAACGAATACTTAAATTTGTGTTGTTTTGAAGTACATTTTGAAGTACCTTAAAGCAAATTCGATGGAAAACAATGGAACACGTTTCGCCTGTAGTTCGAATGCAACGTGGTCCCAAAGGGAGCTAAGCAAACATCGTGATTTGTGTTCGTGACGTTACGTTAATCGATTGCGAATCACTCGATTGTCTACATCGAGTGATTTAATCGGTTATGTTTTGGCACACATTTATGTGTATATTGTAACAGCCCACAAAATGTCCTACTTTTACAATAGGTCTATTGAATGCCTACTCGTTAAACGTATGTCGCCTTTGTCCTAATTCCCTTATAAACACTTACTAGTGAGTTAGTGATCCGTTCCCGGCTTCGCACGGGTGCAATTTTATTTCTGCAAATCTATATATATATAAAAATGTTATGTTGGTTTGTGTATGCTTCAAAAACTCAAAAACTAGCCGACGACGGATTGAATTTAAATTTTTACACAACATTGCATTTAGACAGAGGAATAATCTAACGGAAAAAAATCTAAAGGAAACCTTTTCTTTTTATAAAAAAAAACATAATTTTCATACATTGATTGTCGTTATGGCAACCGTCGAGGTCGGATTCAGCTAGTTTTTTTTTTTTAAACTCATTCCACACAGCGCCATCTAGTTCCACAGTAAGCAACCAATGCTCGTATTATGGATACCAGACAGTTGATATACTACATAGATTACTTTTTTTTTTGTAAATACATACATATTATAAATATAAAACATCCATGACTCAGGTACAAAGGTAAAATGTTAACACATAAACATTCGCCCCTAGCGGGATTCGAACCCGCGACCGTTTGGTTAACAGCTAGGGTTACTAGCCACTAGACCAAACGTCCGCGTTTAAAATGTTATACTTATATACTTATAGCCTAAAGCCTTTCTCGATAAATGAACACAAAAATCCAACACAAAAATAATTTTTCAATTCTAACCAGTAGTTCCTGAGATTAACACGTTCAACCAAACAAACAAACAAACAAACAAACTCTTCAGCTTTATAATATTACTAATATAAATAAAAACCTTCCACGTATAAGGCTTTTTCCATTAGTGAAAACAGTCTGGTTTTTTTTTCTTTAGAATACTTTTAAAAAAAACTTAGAATATAAATATTTTGACTTCAAATAAATTAAAAAAAAAAATTAAATCTTATTTTTGTTTTTTCGTCTTCTATCGATTATATGCATTAGTTTTAAAATAAATCCTTTTTTTTTCTACTGAATGTGAGATGTGAGTTAGGAACAAAATTGAAAGCTGCATTTTGTAGACTAAGTCCGTAAAAACTTATTTTGCTAAGAGCAACAAAGTAAATTCGTATTTGGCCTGATTCGTTGGTGTGGGCAATTCTTCAATATTTCAAACTTTCTATGTACGAAAAACATTATTATTCCAAATTATTTCACTTCTCTATTTTCTTTTTCAAATTTTTTCAAAGTTTTTTTTTATATCATAAAGGGTGGCAGACAGGCTGATGGTCCACTTGACACAAAAAACACTAGGGGTGTGCTGGTACGCTGTGCCTACCCTATGTTGAATAGTTTCGAATTAAGTTCGAATGTATAGGGTTTGACGACACGTTTGGTCTAGTGGCTAGTGACCCTAGCTGTTAACCAAACGGTCACGGGTTCGAATCCCGCTAGGGGCGAATGTTTATGTGTTAACATTTTACCTTTGTACCTGAGTCATGGATGTTTTCTATTTATAATATGTATGTATTTACAAAAAAAAAGTAATCTATGTATTATATCAACTTTATGGTATCCATAACACAAGCATTAGTTGCTTACTGTGGAACTAGATGGTGTTGTGTTAGAATGTGTATTAAAAAAAAATTGTAAATTAAATTATAAATTATTGGCATCTTCTGAGTGAGCTCGCTCCATCATTAGCCTCGTCTTTGCCAAGAGAAAACCCATTTTTATTAAAAAAATAATAATAAATAATAATAAATAATAAATAAATATTCACACATTCCACACATCACCATCTAGTTCCACATTAAGCAACTAATGCTTGTATTATGGATACCAGACAGTTGATATAATACATAATTTTTTTTATTTTTTTGTAAATACATACATATTATAAATAAAAACCCTCCATGACTCTGGTGCAAAGGTAAAATGTTAACACATATACATTTGCCTCTAGCGGGATTCGAACCCGCGACCGTTTGGTTAACAGCTAGGGTTACTAGCCACTAGACCAAACGTGTCGTCAATGAAACTGTCGTTCCACTTATTAAAAGGTTATCTCTCCTAGGTTATTTCCTAAAAACACAAGCAAAATCAAATCTACATATTTACTCATAAGCCGGAAATCAACAGCACACGTGCTGTTCTTTAATGGTGGTCTTCCGAAAAAAACAGGACTGCTGCTGAGCTTAGATACATTTAGTCTTACCACTGCTACTAATAAGGCATTTAAGATGTTTAATTTTAAGAATTTTTTTTACATGGAATTATTATAGGTAATGTAAGAACGTGTCGTATCTTTCTTTTTGCTTGTATCTACGACATGAGACATGAAAATCAATGTATGATTTTATTTTATACGATGCGAAGTGGGCTTACAAATATACAATCCTCTTACGGAATTAACTCCTAACCATTAGATGGTTCTTTTCTCGGTAAGGCTACACAAAAAAGGTTTGAGAGTGGAGAATAAAGAAAAAGCCCCAGTTTTGTTCACTAAAGTCTACCCGTTTCACTGTCAGCCCTATGGATCTAGTTTTGCACAGAATTGTTTAATATTCAGTGTGGAAACTCTTAAATTATTTACTGATACATGAAAATGTTTATACTCAATGTATATTCAATGTTGTAATCTTGAACATTCAAGCATTGTACGACCCTCTTGTGTCAATAAAAAAACAGCACATGTGCTTTTGTATTTAACAATTTTACATTTTAAATGAACGAACACGAATATAAGTTAGGACAATCAATAACGTATCACCGAATTTTCAAACATTCAGACTAAAAAATAATTTTTTGACATTTTGTGGCATTTTCACTAGTAAGGCATAAGGCATAAGGCGAGCTTGATTGCATTTTGTGGTGTAACTGTGTGGTGTAACTGTGCACAGCGAAGACGTAGTTTTCCTGGCTTCACTCTACACAGACAGAGCTCTATCTTTCGTTCTTATTTTATCTGAGGTAAAACCCTGAAACAAATTATTTGACAAGTGTACACACTGTCTGTAAAGTGACTGTGGAATGGGCGTGAACATATTGCGTGAAATATTCGCGTTTCGTAAATATTGGTCTTTCATTCGGTCTGCAAATACGATGGTGTTAGTCCATAATGGTTTGGGAAAGTGCGTTTTTATTCTCAAATTATTTATGTGGGTACTTTGTTGTCTAACATTTAATGGCTTCCATTTTAATTCGTTATAAATTATTTCTTTAAATAAATGAATAAAAATATTTTTTATTGTATACATTCTATATCACACTACACACCTCCAATGAATACTGTGTCGTCTTTTTGGATATTATCTCTTACCGGAGGATGCGATCATAACTAATATACACTGGATGGCAAAGAAAAAGGGTCAGTTAGAAAATCTTCAATATCTTCAAAAGTATCTGACCTAGCTTTATGAAATAAATACTAAATTAAAGCTAAACTAAATACCTAAGTTTTATTTTTATTTAAGCACATTAAAATATTCTTTTATTGAGTCTTTATTTCATTTATAACTAGGTTAGTTACTTTTGAAGATATTGTAGATTTTCTAATCGACCCTTTTTCTTTGCGGTTCAGTTTATTATAATATTAATCAAAATTTTGCTATTAACTAATTTATTCTTCATATATTTGTGTCAGGCGTAGATTTTTTATTTTTATATGATGCCCGAGAACATTACTTTTTTCTGAATGAAAGGTACCCTATGTCCTTTTCTGTATCTCTGACAAAGTGTATGTAAAATTTCATTATATTCGCTTGAGTAGTTAAATTCTGTTAAAGCGTGAAAGTGTAAACAACCTAAATCACTTTCGCATTTAAAATATTAATTAGTTTTGAACAAGAAATATTATTTGGCTTCTGTGATGCATTATTTTTCCCTGAATGATTCTATGAAGGATTCTATTATTGTTATTAAGAATGAATTGTTATATTGTTATGAATTGTTTATAGAACGAATTTGGATCAGACTCAGTCAGTAATCAAAACGATGTCACTATGAAATTACTCTGCAACGAAACTTTACAAAACTATGAAGACGTCAGTCGTGACGTGACAACGAAATACGGATGCGACAACGTGATTTACATTTTAACCGTAGAAAATTGTTATTATTACAAGATTGTCCGTTATAAATTGAACCTTTATTTAAGGGTATTAAAAATTAAATTGTTACAATTCAAATTGAAATAAGTTTTTCAACGTTTCGTGATTTCCTTTTGGAGATAAGAGATTTTTTTGCTGCTCATAAGAAGTCTTTTAAATAATTGAGTTTACTACACAAGCTTAGACACAAATTATAACTCGTGTTGATTACTTGATGTATGAGAGATATTAGAGAGTTTTTTGATCACTTTGACATGGCATGGGTATATTACGTCCTATTGCTTTTTTTTATATTAAAACTAGCTGGTGCCCGCGACTTCGTCCGCTTTAAACGATGAAATGTACCCTATGTCCTTTCTGGTGTCTCAGACAACGTGTATGCAAAATTTCATAGTGATCGGTTCAGTAGTTTTTGCGTGAAAGAGTCACAAACATCCATACATACAAACATACTTTCTCATTTATAATATTAGTACGGATAATTAATTAGACAGGTAATTGACGCTCCACTTGATGCGAATAAATAACTGATGCAAACATACGCCAGCAATTCCAATTTCTATTATTTTATAAAATCCCATAGGTAACTATCGACATTCCAATTTTAAATGTATATAATAGCTAGGATGTTTTAGTCAGTAATTTTACAAGAATTCATACCGCGAAAATGTGACAAATTTTGCACATTTCAGAAATTAATTATCAAAATATTATAAAGAGGACAGTTTTGTTTGTTTATTATAGGCTTCGAAACTACTGGACCGATTTGAAAAATTCTTTCACTGTTAGGAAGCTATATTATCAGCGAGTAACATCTGTACTTACTAATATTATAAATGCGAAAGTATGTTTGGATGTATGGATGTTTGTGACTCTTTCACGCAAAAACTACTGAACCGATCACCATGAAATTTTGCATACACGTTGTCTGGGACACGAGAAAGGACATAGGGTACCTTTCATCCAGAAAAAAGGACTATTCCCGAGGGATAAATAAAAAATAAAAAACTAACGCCTGGCCAAACCGTTATATTTTTTTAATTTTCAACGCGCACGAAGTCGCGAGCACCAGCTAGTTGGCTATATTTTATAAAGTTACGCGGGCGAAGCCGCGTGCAACAGTTAATACTAGATATAAAATAAATTTCAGTTTTTTGTTTCTCAAAAAAGTATTTTTTTTTTTATGTATATCTACGACCAATAACTAATAAATAATCGTTGTATTACGTTATATGGAATTGGTAAGCTGCTTGAGTTTGAAAGTGGCCTTTTAATTCCAAAATACCTCAGTACATTCATTATAGACTACACCTTCAAAATAGCCTTTAGGTTACTGTAAAATCAATGTAGGTAGGTACACGTGGATTTTCTAAGTAAATGAAGATAATTGAAAACATATAACGCCATTTATTGGTTCAAAGTTAATTAGCTCCGTTCGTTCTATGTACAAATTTGATGTTTGCTAATTAATTATAACATCTACCCCCCGAATCTGTGTTAATCATTCATTTAAAGAGGCACAATCCAATTATTATTTTCCTCTTGGTGAGAAATTTTAGTCTCATAATTTTAGAGTGTCTAAATCTAATAATATCAGACATAAATTAGAGTAGGAATTGTACAAGTTAGAATTGGTAATTTAGAACAGCTCTCGTGCGAGTGACGTTTAAATTTTTTATTATAAAAGGCGGCAGACAAACTGATGGTCTATGAGGACACAAATAACAGATACAGTTTTGAACTTTAGAAATTAGTATTAGTAATTATGCCAAGATATTAAAAAAAAAAAAAAATAATTTCGTACATTGACATATTAATTATAATTTTAAAAAAAAGTGGCAGAAGGGCTGTCCACTTGAAGGTAAGTGGCCACCGACGCCTAAGGACACAAGCATACCCTAAACTAGATAATTTATAATTTATCTACTACTAGCTGGTGCTCGCGACTTCATCCGCGTTGAAAATTAAAAAAAAAGCAATATAATGCTTGACCTCGTGTTGCTATAACACTTTGGTCAGGTGTTAGTTTTTTATTTTTTATTTATCCCTCGGGAATAGTCCTTTTTTTCTGAATGAAAGGTACCCTATGTCCTTTCTGGTGTCCCATACAACGTGTATGCAAAATTTAATGGTGATCGGTTCAGTAGTTTTTGCGTGAAAGAGTCACAAACATCCATACATCCAAACATACTTTCGCATTTATAATATTAGTAAGATTATCTTGAAATTATTTTCTACTAGCTGTTGCACGCGACTTCGCCCGCGTAACTTCATAAAATATAGCCTATGTTACTCGCTGATAATGCAACTTTCTATAGGTGATAGAATTTTCAAAATCGGTCCAGTATAGTTTTTGAATTTATTCATTGCAAACATACAAATCTTCTCTCTTAATTTATAACATTATGATCTCAAATGTATAGATAATAATGCGTCTGTTGTTAAAATTTCGCAAATTGTGTATCCTTACACACAGACAGTTGCAAGTTCCACATAAATTGCGTTTTGCCATTTTCCCAACGCTCCACAATCTGAGAACATTATTTATAAGCTTTTGTGCCGTTTTGTGCTAATTTCTCACCTTACATTTATAACGAAACCCGACACTTGGACTTCGCATTCCCCATTCAACTCATCTGTTCGCATAATGGCTTATTATTCAAAGCAGCGTGCAGTATTTCAAAGCTTCATATTTGTAGAATTAACAATATAATTGGGCACTCGGTAGAAATCTCCGCACAATATAGGGGCCAATGCTTCCAGACATCTGGTGTTTCGAAAAAAGGGCGGATATAGCAAACAGGACTCAATGCAACGCATGTCCCAAAGGCATGTGGCACTATCAACTATTGTGACGAGAATTTAACAATTTTAGACTTTAACACGTTAGGAATAAAGATCAAAACTGTTGTACAGGAAATGGTCGTAAGTCATTTCTTAGCTAAACTGAACGGTGCATCTGAGCATCCCTTAGAAACGCATTTATTCAATGACCCAGTCACATGTAGAGTTGGATCGTTCAAATCTGGTTTTAATGCGGAAGGTTTTAAAGTTGTATTTTGAATGTAGGTATGTGCACGAAAGAAAAATTAAGTCTCACCCTTTGTGAGTGTGAGGTGTACCGTGTAATTAGCGTTTTTATAAAATTGTTAGCTAAATTTGTAGGTAGTTTGACATAACAAGGCAACACGAGTTTGTACCGTGTTTATAAGCCACGCCTCCATTGACGTAACTTATTAAGTCAATTTGCCTTGTAAAAATGCTGCTAAATAATATATTATTTACAAATATCTTAATAGTATAAAACGAAGTTGCTAGTAGCGTCTGTATGTCTGTAGTTAATATCATTCTAAGGGCCTCTTTCACCAGCTACATGTAAAGTGTTGATTAGTTACTTTTAAAAATAATTTTATGTTTTATTAAATTATGCACTCGGTTTACTGCATCCTTCGATAGGCGAATTTTTTTATTATTTTTTTTTAATGTTTGGGACTTTTATGGTACAAACAAAGGTATATCATCTCCTTCATTCCCGGTTACCGGTGACTTTAAATGGCGGTTATTCTACTTGACACATGGTGAAAGAGGCCCTAATTCTAATACAGAAAGGATTTTGGTAATATATTTTTATATAATTAGTATATAATTGAAATTTGTTTGTGTATTATATCAAATAAAATAAAAATAAAGTTTAAAATGAGTTAATGTTTTTGAGTTATTGAGAAGCCCCAAGGTTTTTCAAAGTGCATTTGTATGGAAGGATTCATATTTGGGATTCCCTGAGGGGCAAAATTCATAATTGGGCAGATGTGGACAGAATATTTGCCCAATTATGAATTCTGCCCAGTTTATGACAGCGAAACGCAATGTGCCCGAAACTATGAAATCAAAAACAAGCTTCTCAACTAATCACACTGGCCATTTGATACATCTATTTAAATTTGGAATTAAATGATGTGGCGTTATGACAATGACATACTATTCCCAAACGTCGCAGTTGACATGTTTTATAAGGGTTGACATATTTTTGTCAATCGCCCTGCGAATTATATGAAATTGTTTGCAATTATATTCGTTTCAAAGGTGCTATGTTTAATAAGGTTCTATTTTTATTAAAAATAAATGGAGTTTCATAAATTATTTCAATAATCCGCATTGAAAAATAAGTTCCATATTGACATTGATTATACCTAAGTACTTGTTGTATTTTGTACGACTAAAAAATACATACTTTTTTTTTTGCAGAAAATTTATTTATTTATTTACAAAAAACACACACGGTACATCATAACAGGACTAATCCTAATACATTATACGCTATTGTAAGCTTTGTTAATTGAGTATATTTCAATAATAAATGGTAATGTAGGTAAATTATTTAAATTCACTAAAATTATTATTTAAACACATATTTAGAATGGAAATTATAATAAATTATGTCCCCCATCAAACTGTAAAAACTCACAAGAGAATGGTTTTGATATTATAAATTTGAAATACGCCGCGGGATACTACAGAAACTTAAGCGTTACTAAGGTATAAAGTCACTCGATTATCACTGTAGATTTTTTATTAAAGAAATGATTAGAACAAGAGTCATTTGTTATATTAATAACAGTAAATTGTGTTTGATTTTTATTAAAAGTCAGATCACTTTTAAAAATGGAAAAATATTACTAATAAAAATTCCTTATTTGTTATATTTGATCATTACATACTGCTTATAGTTAATGATGAGTGTTAGTTAGGAATTTAAGAATAGAAAAACTCATCGAGTTTATATAGTACGAAACTAGTATTTTGTATGTGTTGGCGAAGTTTCTTGTACATTTATAGCAATAAATTATTTAATAAAAATAACATGCTTATATAAAATGCATTGGTTTTACAAAACACAAAGTGATAATCCAGTGAGTTTCAATGGTAACTCTTTAGTTTCCGTTATCTAAGTCCATTACCATTTGTTACCGTTTTATTACCACTTTTACCATTCCTCAGGTCACTACAATTTTTTATACGCCCTTAAAAGGGTTTTTATTTGTGTATAACAACATTATCACATAATATTTTAAATTTAATATTTTTTGCTAACCCATTTTGTTATTTTGAGTTGATATTTTGAGAGTTAGTTAATAAAAAGTCAAAATCAAACTGTGTGTTCGAGTTTTGACTTTGGACGTTTTTGACAGAATGACGTCTGTCGTTCGGTTCAATAGTAAAAAAAAAAACACATTAAAAAGAATATTAGAGACGTTCTACTGTAGTCTGCAGCGCACTTGCAAACACAGTCATGTGGCGTTGCTTGTGTTATAGGCGACGGTAGCCACCTAACGTTAGCCTTTTAAGTGGACCGTTACCCTATGTGACATAAAAAAACTTTCAGTTAAGTTACATATAAATAAATAAATAAATATCTTCACACATTCCACACAGCACCATCTAGTTCCACAGTAAGCAACTAATGCTTGTATTATGGACACCAGACAGTTGATATACTACATAGATTACTTTTTTTTTGTAAATACATACATATTATAAATAAAAAACATCCATGACTCAGGTAAAAAGGTAAAATGTTAACACATAAACATTCGCCTCTAGCGGGATTCGAACACTCGACCGTTTGGTTAACAGCTAGGGTTACTAGCCACTAGACCAAACGTGTCGTCTAATATATAATTCTAATTCTAATTCGAAATTTAATAATGACACGACGGTATTAACTGAACATTCCTAACTCACTTCCTATGTAGGTAAATGTTGAAGCCCCGTAGTGGATTCTTAGCTAAGTCTTTCTAATAGTTCACGGTATGAACGCGCGGAATGCGGCTACGAGCCGTGATACGTTCCCCTATTGGAGAGGAGACGTGTTGGCATGAAATCCGATCGTTTTATTTTTACATTTTTAAAATGTTTTATTCCTACAGCCAATTACAAGTCCTGACCTGTTTAAAAATTTTATTAACCCATTGGTAGAGTAGCTGTTGTTGAAGCGCATTAACGTTTTCACTCAGTGGGTCCCGTGTTTGATTCTCAATAGGGACAACTTTGGAAATTAACTTTTCAAAGTTAGCTATGGTCTGGTAAAAAATAGCAGGACATGTGTAATAATAGTATAGTTTATAATTACATTGATAAAATGTGTTAAATTTTTGTATAATCGAATTGAATGATCATGCCAGAACTTTAACTAAAAATAGTTATTATATATTATATCACTTCGATCTGTTGTCTGCAAAAAAAGTTTAAAATTTATATTTATAATTATAGTTTTACTATGTTTTATATAAAAATTTTAGTTTGATACTCTGTAAATCATTTGGCAAAGTAAATGATATTGCGAAGCCATAATTAAAGTTACTCGTATATGAACGATTGTTCGACCATATACTGAAAGGTATGGCCAGATGTCGTATCGAATACCGCCTTATATCCATCTCCAGCCGAGTGTAAATTAATCTTGTAAGTGCGTGCCGACGTGCCTTACAAAAAATTAGGTGAGCGCCTTTGGGTTTTTTGGTTTTGGGGTTCCGTTGAAAATTTTTTTTTGACTTATCGTCCAATCTGACTCAATGTCATCTAAGCAATAGTCGATTTGAGATTTGCGGTCTAGCAATTTGGGATAATATCCTAATAATCAGTAAAAAAAAGCGTCAAACATACTACTGACCAATACTAAACCAGGAGGATACCTACTTCTGGTAGTAGACCAGTAGTACTATAGAGTAATTCTGGCCAATACGAATGCGAAGCGTAGAGGAGCTTGCGTGCGAGCCTTGGGAGAAGCCTATATCCAACATTGAAGAGACACAAGTTGATTATGATGACCATGATGATAAGACTAGGAGGTCGTTGTATCGCTGTATGAGACAAGACTGTCCTTAATGAAGCCCCAACACACAACAGCCTCGTATTTTGTTGGTCTTCTGTAAGAGAGGAGTTACTACTGTCAGAATATCGATGTTTCAGTACTCTGCTAATGTGCTAAAAGCGCCTTACACGGCACTAAAATTATTGTGTTGATCTATCGAGTTGGTATCAGTTTTAGTCACCTTAAAGCGCCTACACTCGGCCCTAAAATCGGTGGCAATATCGGGGCAGTGGTGTGGAGCACCCTAGATCGCTCCTTAGATCGCCTCTAATTATGTTTACGATTTGCCTACACATGAGGCGATCCAGGGAGCGATCTAGGGGGCTCCCCACTACTGCCCTGATTTCGCCACCGTTTTTAGGAACATGTGTAGGCGCTTTAAGGTGACTAAAACGGATACCAACGCGATAGATCAACACAATAATAGCTTTTTTTCATGTTAAAGTTGTTCAAACAATTTGACGGTTTACTTGATGGTTGGTGGCTACCGTCGCTCATAACACAAACAACGACACAGGTGCTACAAAAGTTCTGCCGAACAAGCAGTTTTAAAGGCTTTAGGGATTAGGAAAGGATAGGGAAATGGGATAGGTACAGTACATAACATTATGGACTGTAACTTGGCAATTGGCAGAATTTTTTTTATAAGCGTTCTAAAAAAAAAGTAAAAAAAAGTTTTTAATATTTAGATAAAGTAAGTATATAAATTTTTTTTTAGTTATTTTTCTTGTATTTACAAGTAATAATTCTCGTGTCGCGTGTCAATCGCGCGTTCCGTTTGGTCTAGTCTAGTATAGACTACTTCAAATATCTCGAGTCCATATGACGTATGTTATATGTACGAGCAATCTCTTCGACTAACTAACTATCTCGTCTAGTAACAGTAGTTCGGTTGTTAGTCCTGGTTGAGCGAACTAGGGCAACTTTTGGGTAGCAAAAGTACCGAACTACGGTTGATACAAATCATCGAACTTTTAAAACTCTTAAAGTTGCATTAGTCCGCATAAAAATTTAATTGAAATTAATTGGTTTTGTAGGAGTTGTCGTGCTCTTAGCACCTGACTCGTAATTTTTTTTAAAAGAAATCAACTCAATGATTTAAAAGTAAACATTATACAAGTAGAGAAATTTGTCGTGTATATCCGACTCTGACGAAATGGACACGAAAATAATTGCCGGATATATCCGGCAGTTAGGTAGTCGACAGTCGGCAGTTACCGAAGTTAAGTAGCGATCGGATGCGGACGAAGTAGCGGACACCAACTAGTAATATATAAACGGCAATAATATACGTATAAAAGGCAATGTGTTTATGTATGTACTAGCTGGTGCACGCGACTTCGTCCGCGTTGAACGATAAGATGTACCCTATGTCCTTTCTGGTGTCCCAGACAACATGTATGCAAAATTTCATCGTGATCGGTTCAGTAGTTTTTGCGTGAAAGATTTACAAACATCCATACATCCAAACATACTTTCGCATTTTTAATATTAGTATACGGAGGATTACTATATATTACGTCGTCTTGGTATGCATTAAATGAAATACGGTACCCAGACAGAAACTGTCAGTAATGGAGCGCAGCATCAACAATAGCAGACAACGTCGGAGCGAGGTCACTCCGTCGGGATCGATCACCTGCGTGCCGCGAGCGATCTGTTTACACCCGACTAATGTAGGGTGACCACACCTCGTGGACACACGACACATTGATATATGAGGCTCACTGGCTCACTTTTCTCACTTGCCTTGCCTCCAATCTATTAGGTAGAGTTTTAAAAAAAAGAATTATCTAACGACACTACATATTATGTGAGAGTAACATACCTAAAGTTATAAATTAATTTGCAGTAGACATATAGAATATTATATACCTATATGTTGATTAAACATCGATGAATATATAGAAAAAAAATAAACATTGAACTATTAAAATCGATATTTGATTGTTTTTTATTTAGGTAAGTATTGTTTCTTAACTTGTTCGATAAATTAATATTAAAAAGAGAAAAAGATTTGTATTTTTGTTTGTAATGAATAAACTCAAAAACTACGGGACCGATTTTAAAAATTCTTTCACTTATAAAAAGCTACATTACCAGCGAACAACATTGGCTATATTTTACAAAGTTACGCGGACGAAGTCGCGTGCAACAGCTAGTCATTGTCAATATTTGAAGCCAGTTAGTTAACAATATCTATTTGCAGTTTAAAAACAAAAAAGAAACCATTGAAGTACTGACATAATTTAAAAATTAAGTTAATATGCATGTGAACAGATGCCAGCTGTCAAAATATTGCCATCTGTCAAAATAATTACAAAAATAACACTCCAAAATAATGTTACTCGTATTATTTCAAAACATAATGCACATCACCTATTTAGAGTTTGCCAACCTTTTGTGTCCTTATGTAATTAAAATAACATGTTGTGACTCAAAAGAACTCGTGCGCACTCGAGCGTACTGGTTGCGTATTTACAAAGTCCACTACAGAAGTTGTATGACTTAAAACTTTTAGCAAAATATTTAAACGATATTTGTGTGCATCATGTGCATAGTTTAGTAATGTGAACTATGCGTGTAGTTTTGTAACCTAAGTAAATAATATTTACTTAATAAATACCCACAGCAGATACTTAATAATTAAAAAAATATATATATTTCAAAACATATTTAGATATATAACAAGCTATAATTGAAATCATAAACTAACCTCCGAATGTCTATTGATCTTATATCTGCTATAAGTTGATGAGGAGTTGGTTAATCCGCAGACTAATTGATGCTGCAGCACCAGGTCAAGGTTACCATGTCATGAAAAAATATACGAAGTAACAGTATACCAAATTACAAATCAATCGAAATGATAAACCTTCGTCAACTAGGAAATGGTCTTCAAACGCCTAAATAGATCTTCATAAATTATACCTAAGAACCATCTCGATCACGTCAGCTTTCAAACAAAAAAAACCGGATCAAAATTGCTCCACAGACACATGTAAAACTTATAAGATCCCGTTTTTGCTTTGGTGTGTTAAAAAAAATGATAACCACCAAGTGTCGAAACAAATGTTTATCCTCATCATCATTAAGGCCGAAGAATGTTCACATTATAGGTAAGCCTCGTCCAAAATTTTCTAATTGGACTTGTCGAAAGCAGCCTGTATCCAGTGTAGACCCGCAGCCTTTATTAGGTTGTATGTCCATCTTGTGGGTGGACTCCCTACGCTACGCTCGCCTCGGGTTTAACTTACTAATCCACCCGGTTACGTCAGTGACTTTCGTTTGTTCACGGATCTCCTCATGGCTGAATTCCATTTCGCAGAATAATCCCGCCCGAGCATAGCCCTCTCCCTAGCTCGCTGAGCGACATTGACCTTTCTTACCTACCTTTTAAGTGCCATAGTTGGAGACTACATTTCAGCACCATTTGTCATCGCAGCCAGTAAAGATGCACTAATCACAGATTAGTTCTGTTCTTTTTTTTAAATAGTAATCTTAATTTATACTCGTATATTATTCTTGTTGAATCCTTTACTAATCTATGATTTTTAAAATCTTTGATTTGTTAAATTTGTCTCTGCCTCGAATAGCAGAATAACTATTAAAAAATCAGAAATATTCACAAAAATAATAGTGTATAAATTAAAATTAATTTTTCTCATACAGTTTGCATGGAACGGGGCGGTACGAAGTGCACCGTGTCAGCTAGTAGTACATTATAGTCATGATATAATAAAAATATTTTTTAAAAACAACTGTGATATGTACTCGCATATTCGAAAATTAAACTGGGGTTCTTTTTAAAAAATTTGACGTGTTCTAAATTTGAATCACCGCACCGTCACAAGTGACTACGGATAATACTCTGTGCACTGTTTGCTTGTTTAGCAACAACAAAGGCGCTGTGTGTTTTGAAAGTACGCGCACCGGCTGCAGCGGTTTACATCTTGTCGGGTTTATAGGACGAATGCATTATGTTGACTAACTTTGACGCGTATTGCGGGCACACACCTACTAAGGCTCGAGTTCACCAACAGACGGTTATTTTTAAACAGCTGATTAAAATTTAAACAGCCGTTTAATAATATTTTTATTTTGTTGATCACCATCGCTAAACTGCGCTAACTCCTAAACATCTGATTAACTTAATGATTAATCTGATATTTAGGGCGTTTAACCCGCAGTTTAGCGATGGTGATCAACAAAATATTATTAAAAGGCTGTTTAAATTTTAAACAGCTGTTTAAAAATAACCGTCTGTTGGTGAACTCGAGCCTTAGTTGGTAATGTTTAGCACACGACGCGAATCTGCCCTAGTTAAGTTTTTCTTAAAATCTTGGAATTCAATTTCACTGTTGTTAGCACTATGATGGTGAGAAAAAAAAATGTAATTCACATAATTATCCTTATACATATTATAAAACAAAGTTCCTCATATGTATGATAATCTCAAAAACTACTGAACGAATTTTCATGCGGTTTTCACTAATGAAAAGAGCGTTAAAGAGGAAGGTTTTTATATGTGACTAGCGTCCCGCTTCCGGCTTCTCTCGGAGTGCAATTTTTACATATAATCTTCTCCGTTTGTACTTCTTTCCATATGCGAAAACCGTATTAAAATTGACCTACCCATCTTTCTACTACGAATACGACTTTCTGAAGGTGTAATGTCATGTCGCACGCAAGTAAATAGTATGTGTGCGAGATGACACTAAATATATATATATATATAAATTTAAAGTTGCCTTTTCGCACATTTGGTATGAAATAAAATCGTGCGAGATGACAACTAAACCGAACTTTCTTCTTGTCCTATTATATTCTAAAAGCAATTCGGTTGTTATTTTATAATATCGCCGTCGTGTCGACATGTGTGTTAAACGCACTATAGAATTTACGCAAACAGTATTTTGCGATCACTGACCATAAGGTTTGAAGCCTACCAAGTGACGTCACTGTACACCGAAGCCAGGCGTCAGGTGAAAGGAAATTCAGACTGTTTGTTCCATTTTTAATTACTTACACTTATTGTGATAGCTTAATTGTGTTCACTGAGCTTATTTCCTATACACGTTAAAAACGTTCCGCATTTTTTTCGAACTTATTTCGAACCAGGCGCAAAGTTAAAAACTTACCTACATACTGACTCAGCCTAATCAACTCTTACTAGAGACCGTATATAATGTCGATGGTTAAAAATGCCAAAAATGGTCAAGAGTAAATAGGTTGCTGCTTATTAAAGAATAGTTTTGATAAACCGTTCTATTGACGTAGGATTTTTGCAGTAATTCAAGTAACAGTCCACAAAGAGTTTCTTAAAACCTATAGATCAAAGAATTTTTTAAAGAGAATCCAGCCAACGAAGCATTCCTATGGTGTTGCCTTATTCGGCACTTTCTGCACACATTACTTACACAATATAAAACTAGAAGAGTTACGGCTATAAATAGACAATCGAGCAGATTTTTTTTTTTTTACACTAATTAATGATTTGGTGAAATGCTCGCTTGCTGTGTGCACGATGTCCTGTGCGTAATACTTTATACTAACTGTTTTGTAACCAACACGATCGGTGCCCCAAGAGGGCAAACTTAATTGATACAATTCCTCTATCTCAGCATTGCGTTATTACCTTTAGATGGCGCACAGTACAACTGTGATAGCATAGTGATCTATGTTTGAAAGTATTAGGGGAATACCCGAACATTCAACATTTTTGAAAGACTATTATAACGCAACAATTCTTTCAACTAGCCGTTGAACGCGACTTCATCTGTGTAACTTTATAAAATATAGCCTATGTTACTCGTTGATTATGTAGCTTTCTATATGTGAAAGAATTTTTAAAATCGGTCCAGTAGTTTTTGAGTTTATTCGTTATAAACAAAAATGCAAATATTCTCTCTTTATTATATTGGTATAGATAAGGTTAAGACGTTACAACCGATTTTTTAATATAAAACTATTATTTAATTATGATGTTGATGATATGTTAACTGTCAATAAATGAGACAATTTATTTTGAAAAGTTACTAATAAAGTTTTGTTAATGAATTTCCTACTGAATAATTAATTAACTTAATATTAATGTATAATGTCAATTATACAGTAATTTTAATTTTAAAATTAAAATAAAATGGTATTAACAATAATTAAAACCACTGATTACGTTGCCCCTCGCCTTTTCAACAGCCTACTTTCAGATCTTTGTAAAATGTTTTTTAAATTATTTCTTTTAATAATTTAAAAACATATTTTGCAAAAGATTAATCCTCAGTGGTTTTTGTGCTCTATTATTACATAATGTAATTTGTATGTATGTATATATTTATATTATTCATTTTTAAAACTGTTAAATTAATATATAATATATGTTAAATTAATATTAATAATAATTTATAATAAATGTAACTAAAATAAATAAACAAAAATAAATAAATCTATAAATTCATATGGTATTTATATGAAGCAAAAATCAGTTGAGCAACTGTCATCGAGTTTACTGCGCTTTCAAGACTTCCACTGGACCGCCTTAATTAATTCTGACCGACCCGTGCATCGAACCCAAAACACCTCCGCTCAAACGGGATATATATAGCGCCGTGCCTCTCTCTGTATTTAACTGCCTTACAATCGAGACTTACATCTTTGCATACCTTATTGTAACTACATACAGATATACGACACGTTTGGTCTAGTGGCTAGTAACCCTAGCTGTTAACCAAACGGTCGCGGGTTCGAATCCCGCTAGTGGCAAATGTTTTTGTGTTAACATTTTACCTTTGTACTTGAATCATGGATGTTTTGTATTTATAATATGTATGTATTTACAAAAAAAGTGATCTATGTTGTATATCAACTGCCTGGTGTCCATAATACAAGCATTAGTTGCTTAATTTGGAACTAGATGGTGCTGTGTGGAATGTGTGAAGATATTTATATTTATTTATTTATGTATACTAGCTGAATCCAACCACACCATAACAACAATCAACATATGAAAATTATCAAATGAAATAATTTATTTGCAAGTACATGGTTGCAAAACCAGATGCCATAGATAAAACAACGTCCCAACATGTACTACAACATTTGATGTGCAAAATAATACTAATGTCAATTCCAGTTAAGTCAAACAGTCAAATTATTACCTACATAAAATTATTACATATTATTACATTTAATAGGTCAAATTTAAAATTTAAAATGCATCAGAACACTATTCCAAAACGTGTCATATATTTTTTTTTTATAAAAAAAATCGGTATTCGTTGGAATTTTAGAAAAAAGAGTATATAAGATGATTCCTCTGTTTAAATGCAATGTTGTTTAAAAATTTCAAGTCAATCCGTCGGCTAGTTTTCGAGTTTATGAAGCATACACAACCCAACGTAATAAATAAATAAATAAATATATATATATATACCACATACATACATACATACATACATACATACATACAAGTAAACCCACAGTTGCTCATCTATATAAAAACCTTCCTCATTCAACGCTCTTTCTATTAGTGCAAACCGCATTAAAATCCGATGCGTAGTTTAAGCGACTTTGTTTTATAAGAAACTAGCTATTGCACGCGGCTTCGCCCGCGTAACTTTATAAAATATACCTAGCCTGTGTTACTCGCTGATAATATAGTTTCCCAACAGTGAAAGAATTTTTTAAATCGGTCCAGTAGTTTCGGAGCTTATTCAATGCAAACGAACAAACAAATCTTTCCTCTTTATAATATTAGTATAGATAACTTAGTGATAAGTTAACATGATAACTAACATGATAAGTTTAGTAGAAAAACCACACGCCATACTATCATCCAACGACCCCACCCCAAAGTGCATTGAATAGTGTCATTGAGCTTAATATTTGTCTTCACACTTCTCAAAACTTAAATAAACAAATCCTTAACTTGAATTTTGTGTTCTACAAAAAACACCCTCTTCTAAATACGACACAAACAAATATGACACGTATTATGATAGCAATAAAGATGAAAATAATTTATCAAATAGGTTTCATAGATGCAGAATAAAGAATCTACTGTGTTGTGGAAAGGATGACATAATTTTAGATATATTATATCTCTTATTAAAATATATTAGCGCCAATGACACACTGTCAAGCTAGATATATAGTCCGTAAATTCCTTATTAAGCGTGCTGGAGGTAAAAAAAGACCTATATTCTTTGACACTATAGACATGGGATAATGATTTTAATCCACACAAAAAGCACTATTATCGAGGGTTGCGGACGAAGTCGCGGGCAAAAGCTAGTAACAGATAATGATGGTTGCGAAGCCTCGACCCTCACCATCAACGGGGACCTCCGCATACGACTAGAAGCTTTTGAAATGTGGACATACTGTCGTAATTTGCGGTGGTATGTCCACATACCATCCGTATGTCAGGTGGATGAACAGAGTTACAAATGCAGAGGTCCTAAATCGTAGAATAAGGGAAAAGGAGCTTGTACGAACCATTTATGTAATCTTGTTAGTTTATATATGCTTCAAAAACTCGAAAACTAGCAAACGGATTGAATTGAAATTTTGGATTTAAACAGAGGAATATTATGATGTACTTTTTTCCCAAAATTCCAATGAGAACAGTTTTTTTTTATAAAAAAAAACATAATTTTCATACTTTGACCGTTGTTATGGCAACCGTGGAACGATGCTGACTGAGCCACAGCAAAGTGTGGCCGGGGTCACCTGACATATACATATATTTTTTCTCCAATAGAAATAAAAGCATTGGATAATATGGACGTAGTTTAACTTTTTAAACTCGAAGGAAAATAAGAAACACATTTTGAGCGCAACAGTACTTGCATAAATAACGAGACGGTTGGAGAACACGCACATTGCTCAGACATTCTCATTTTCTCCGCAACTGTACTTGACTTTAATAAAATTGTTCTTCGTATGCAGTCTCCGTGGAAGGGGTTTTATGAAAAAATATTGCGATTAAAATTTAAACAAAGAACTAACGTCGAAATTACTTTCTAATCTTTGTTCTTTTTTTGAAATTACATTTTTTTTTCTTTTCACTCGACCGCACCAGCGCACTAAATGAAACATAATGAGCCATAGTGTATTCAAATGTATGCTGACGTCACATCTTGTGCAACATAGAAAGAATAATGGATCAGGCAGGTGCATAACTTCCATGTCGCAATTCGTGGAGTATTACTTAAAAAATTTGAGGCCTTATTTTGAGTATCTTTATCAACGAATTTAAGTTACTTTGGTGACATAGCAAGAAGACCATCAGATATCTTAGGTAAACTGATGGCAGAAGAACAAGTAGACCTTGTAGGCCAACACTAGTCGCTGTATTCAACAGCTGATCTTTCGCGATGATTATTTATAAAATAAATAAAGTAACTTTATACAATAAATCCTATGTTACTCGCTGATAATGTAGCTTTCTATAGGTGAAATATTTTTTAAAATCGATCTAGTAGTTTTTGAGTTTGTTCATTATAAACAAAAATACAAATCTTTTCTCTTTATAATATTAGTATAGATTTATTTTATAAGTTATCTTCAATTTTTTTGCCCACAACCCTTCAACACGCTTCCATACTGTGATTGTCGACTCATTACTTAGGTTAAAAAAACTCATTACTTAGGTACTGTAAAATACTCGTAAATATCAACTACTAGTTGAACCCGGCCATGCTTCGCTGTGGCTCAGTCAGCAACGTTCCATGGTTGCCATAACAACGGTCAAAGTATGAAATTTTTTTTTTATATATATATATATAAAAAAAATCGGTATCCGATGGAATTTTGGGAACAAAGGTATATAAGATCATTCCTCTGTTTAAATGCAATGTTGTGTAAAAATTTCAAGTCAATCCGTAGGCTAGTTTTCGAGTTTTTAAGTAATATACAAACCAACCAACACAAATTATATATATATAAGAATAACTACCAGTATCTACCGGTTCACATGTGTGAGCTTAGTGCGTGTTGCATGATTGTTTATGATGCAATGGCACATCATTGAGGTCAATATAAACAATGTATAATTATTTTGAAAGTAGCTCAGTAACCACAACAATAGTTTTATTATAATTGCTAGTGATTTATATTATGTTTATGTGGAACAAATATTTTTATGATATGATCTGAAAATATGTAGTTTTTCATTGCATCAAAGAATTTATATCAGCATAGCTTCGAAGCTTTGCTCAGTGATTCCCTTACTACGAAATATGTATCATAATAGTCTAAATGCTAAAACTTTTCATTCCTAGTATTGAAAGTAGTCCCTAAAGGCAACCTAAACATAGGCTACCTGAAACATAGTCTTTCACAAAAACATAGTTTCGCTTTAATTTATGACTAGCTCTTGCTACCGACATCGTTCGCGCCACTTTTTTTTATATTATGTAACATTTACCTATAACAATCTTTATTGCCTATATATTTTTGTAAGGCGTTGATTTTTTTATTTAAATTTTTAGTAAATCCTTAAAAACTCTACTTTTTTTTAATTATTTAATTGGTACCCCTTTCATCCAGAAAATACTGTATAGTAAAAAGTACATTATTAATATTCATATTTCTAACTCCGAAATTCAGCGGACCTTCTTTACAGGAGAGCTGATTATAGACATTTCAGCTTGTCAAAGTTATGGACTGAAGTATATTTATTTGAATTTCTGTTATATTAAGCTAAATTATATGTGTATTCGTTGGCTCTAATAATCATATTCAATTATTGCTATTTTTTGAGATATTACTGTTACGATTTTTTACTTGGGATATTTTTGCACTCATAAAATTGTATGCATCACTTACGTCACTTTACTTGGATACTAGCAACTTAATTTTAATCATATGTTGCACATACTATAATATACTATACTAAAGTAGTGTGTACAAATAACGTATAAATTTATAAATTACTAAAGTAAAGCTAATTTTAGTGGTTAATTAATTTGTAATTTAAAGTTGGAACATACTAAATAAAACAAAGGAGGTATATTAAAGAAAAAAAAATATTCATTTAATAAAAATTGCATGAGTTGCTATGTGAGCGCACGGCACGTCACTATGTACAGTCGTGCAGAAAAATATTTCGAGCGACATTTACACCCGGAAGTCTAACTATTTTCACTTCCGTTGCGCCAAATGTAAGGGATCCAAATAACGTTCGCACGAGCTCGTATTCTGATGCAATTTTAAAATGTTACTTCCATTCTAGTACTGGCGACATGCAGGAGATTTTTTTTTTCTGATTTTTTTTTTTAAATGATTCCGTCATGTGCGTTTCACATCTTAATTTTTTTTTTTAAATTTACATCTCTGGTTACTTACTTTACTACCGACTGGTAGTAAAGCTAACCTAATGTTATTAATTATTATCTACACATAGGTAACACACACGCATAGGGTAATTAAATTAGTAAATTAGCATAAATATTGAAATAAAACATACTATTCTCAGTGAAAATTCAATTTAATAATTAGTTATGACAAGTTGTGTTTGTAATATTACTAATTTGGCTGTCAAAACGGGGACAGGCTTTGTCACAGAATCGAAAGCCTGATCCATTACTGTAATTCGTTTGCATATTCCGATATAAATTATTCCAATGCAAATTTCAGTTTGGCTAACCTACTTTTATTAAATTTTTTTTATATTTCTTTCATTTATTTATTTTTTACGACACGTTTGGTCTAGTGGCTAGTAGCCCTAGCTGTTAACCAAACGGTCGCGGGTTCGAATCCCGCTAGAGGCAAATGTTTATGTGTTAACATTTTACCTTTGCACGTGAGTTATGGATGTTTTTTATTTATAATATGTATGTATTTACAAAAAAAAAGTAATCTATGTATAATATCAACTGTCTGGTGTCCATAATTCAAGCATTAGTTGCTTAATGTGGAACTAGATGGCGCTGTGTGGAATGTGTGAAGATATTTATTATTATTTATTATTATATATTTTATTTTTATGTTATGGTCGACAGACAGGCTGACGGTCCACTTGATGGTAGGTTTTATTAATATCTCAATTACGGGTACTCTTAATGTATACTGTAAATAAAAAAATATATATTATTTTGTTTTATTCTTCCTCATTATATTAGACTGGCGACCCAGTCCCGGCTTCGCACGGGTGCATTTTTTATTTTTTTGTAAAATTATATAGGTAAAAAAATCTTCCTCGTGTATCGCTCTTTTAATAAAAATCGCATTAAAATCCGTTGCTTAGTTTAAAAGATCTAAGCGTACATATATTATGTAGATATAGAGTATAGAGGGACAGACTATGTAGATATTTCAAAAATGTGTAATGTCAAAAATTAGCATAATATTGAGTGAATGCCATTTTCAGAAAAATTGCCATCGCTAGACGTGTTTAAAATATTTTATTTTATTTTAAAAATTTTATTGTTATATATTTTATTTCAAGATGACAAAAAAATGGTATCCTGAGTTTATTCGAAAACTTTTTAAAAATAGATAGAAATTTTAAAAAATGTTTCTTTGAAATTTATTTAATGAATAAAATAACTGTTTCACTGCGTGTTATATCGAGCAGACTTACTTTTGTGACCACGGTTATTATTTGACAATACTAAGTCCGCCCTTCACAATAAGTCTTCGACAGTCAAACGCCTCCGTTACGGTTGTCAGTTCATTTTATGTATCGCAATAAATCTCAATGACACCGATCTTTTTACTGTTGACACAGGAACTAATGGTTCCATTTTAAAAAGTGATCATTGGTGACGTTCGGACTTTATTTTCTTTTGTGCCAGATTGTACCTTCTTGGAAATAATAAACACTTTGTCCTTGCGGTGTCACTGTTTTGGAAACAATGTAGTCGAAAGACAAATTCTATGAATGAATTTGTAATGCGAACGTTTGCATTTTGCGAATTCGTGTTCTATCCCCTGTGTGTTAAAGTTTGTTTTTATGTAAATCAAATTATGTGTAATAAGTCGAGCTTTCTATTTTCGTCAATTGCTCCTTGTTATTGTCTGCACCAGCCCTAGAGAGCTAGCAAGGAGACGTGAATTATCTTAAATTCTATGTGAATGTTTTGAGCAAGTATATTTTGTGTGAAAATAGAAATTTAGATGCACTGTTTGAGTTTTGTACAATGGAGCTTGTTTTTCTGGCGTCCTTTAGAAGAAATGTTATTTTATTATATTTTAAAAATGGAATGTGTTTTTAAATAACGAACACTGGTGCTTTTTTAAAGCTTAATTAAAGCTTTAAAAAAGTAAATTTTATTCGAGGTTTTTCCAGTTGAATTTAAATAATATTTGGTATCAATGCTCTTTGAAATATGTAATTAAGAAATATATTGGTGTTTTAATAAATTCGAGTTACTGAACTACTCGCCCGAGTTATTATTTAGCTCGCGAGTAATTAACTCACGGATTGTCTCAAAAACATTTATTAAATCTGAAACTAGTGTTAGCTCTATGACATATCAAAAAATAGTCTTAATAAAAGTCTGTACATCTCGCACGCTTAGTATTAAAGTGACCGAATTAAAAAAAACACTTTTTTGATAAATGTTTTGTAATTAGAAGTTGGGTTGTTTATTTGGACATTAATAACACAAGATGTTAGTTTTACAGTTAGTTTTTTTTCCATAAATATAGAATATGAAACACAGATTTGAGTGAATCTTTAATTTGAATTGAAAACTATTTAAGTTGTTTATCTAACTCGTTTAAGACTTATTCTGAATTAGGTCACTTTAATACTAAGCGTGCGATCTGTAGATGATTATACCGAATAAAATAAAATTTTCAGAGTTTCAGAAATATGTTTATTTAAGTTTATATTTGGAAACCAAATATCAGTCTTAGTAAGCTTCTCATAACAGCAGCTGTTAATTCAATTTAATCGCCCCCGATACAAATGGCAACCATGGCAAACAAGGATGCCATATTTTAACATAAGTCCTCTCTTGCCTATGCAAATAAGTTCGTTAGGGTACCCCTCTATACAATTTTGTAATGGTGGTTTCTCATTCACGCCTCCTAATATTGTTGGAAGGTAAACAAGGTTTTAGAAGTTTTTAAATTGTGATCTTTAATTTTACTAAATTTTATACTCTAATTTATTAAGAAAATAAAAGTTTCGTTAAATATCTTTTATCTTTATTTAAACACTTAACACAATTATAGACAGATAGACGATGCAAATGTTATATTATTTTCCAATCAAATTAATTCGTCCAACGTTGGATAAGTGGTTAGGGTGCTTGCATTAGTGCTCTGTTCTAGGGTTCCCGGGTTCTATTCTCGATTGATTCAACAGGTTGTGAATGAACTTTTCAAAGTTGTTTCTGGTCTGGATTTGGTCAGGGCACACTGCGTTTTGCATTCATTTAAGCAGCCCGTCTGGTGGTGGTAAGTAACCACCCTCTTACAGAACATCAAAATAACAGCACGTGTGCTTTTGTGTTTCGGTGAGTGAGTAAGGGATGCCAGAGCCCATTTCCCTATTCCATTCCAATCCTTAATCCTACTGTAGTAGGACATGCAGCATCTGTGGCGTTGCTTGTTTTATAGGCGACGGTAGCTAACTACCATCAAGTGGATCGTCAGCCTGTCTGCCGAACTTAACATAAAAAATAAAAAATAAAAGATCTTTAATTAACATTTTTTTATAGATAGACGTTGCAAATATCATATTATTATATTCCAACGAAATTATAACACTATCTCAAAGCTTTTAAATGTTTGCATATAAGATATAATGAGTATATCTTATTATATGGAACGCTGCCAGTATCTTCGGAACCTTGCCTAAAGGGACTCCTTTTTTAATAATATATTTTAGTTATTATATTATATTTTTTAAGGTTTTTACTATTAATCTGTTGAAATAGATTTTAATTAGGAGTAATTTTCTTTTTGAGTCTTCGATAATTGAGGGATTGATATTGAGAACCCTAAATATAATACATTTTGAGACAACCAATTATTAACTTAACCAAATGTTGAGTTTTTACTATTAAAATGAGTTTCAAAACAACAGAAGTGTTTTATAATTAAGTCAGTCAATTAAACATGTGTGAATGAAATTTAAAAAAAAAATGTATAAACGAGTTAAAATATCAAGCACCTACTACTTAGTTATAATTGGTTACTTAGTTATACTTAGCTATACTTAGTTAGTTAAACCGCACAGACATTTTGGCCAATAGCATACTTTTAAACGAAAAAGTTTTAACATGTTAATTTCAAGAAATACCGTATATATTTTAAAATTAACAAGTAAAAAGTTGTAAGATTTATTTAAATTTTTATAAAAGATATTAAGTTAAAAATGCATCTCAAACTTACATTACCTTTTTTCGCAACGTCACAGATCACTTTTTACTACTAGTATACTTCTGTCACATAAATAGCAAACGCTAATAAAATGTAATTAATTGAAGCCTATTACGATCTCAATCAAATTTTCTCCAGAGAAACAGGATTGTTTAAAACATATTTTCCACAATAAATAAATAAATAAATATCTTCACACATTCCACACAACACCATCTAGTTCCACAGTAAGCAACTAATGCTTGTATTATGTATACCAGACAGTTGATATACTACACAGATTACTTTTTTTTTGTAAATACATACATATTATAAATATAAAACATCCATGACTCAAGTACAAAGGTAAAATGTTAACACATAAAACATTCGCCCCTAGCGGGATTCGAACCCGCGATCGTTTGGTTAACAGCTAGGGTTACTAGCCACTAGACCAAACGTGTCGTCAAATTGCTTCTACTACAGATAAAACGGATCGTCTCTAATGAAAGTTGCATAAACAATTTGCCATTCATGGCCGCCGATGAACGAGTGAAATGTTAAAGTCCAATCTAGCAGTCGGACTGCCAAATGTCACTGGGAATATTTGATCAGTTTAATCAATCCACTGTATAACTTATTAGATCTATGTTAGGGGAGAGAGAGGCACAAATGTGCGACAAATATGGCATTATTTCTTCCTTTAATATTTAATTATTATTTTAGCATATGTTATGTATCGAATAATTAAATAATAATTATCAAATATGGCATTATTTCTTCCTTTAATATTTAATTATTATTTTAGCATATGTTATGTATCGAATAATTAAATAATAATTATCAAATATGGCATTATTTCTTCCTTTAATATTTAATTATTATTTTAGCATATGTTATGTATCGAATAATTAAATAATAATTATCAAATATGGCATTATTTCTTCCTTTAATATTTAATTATTATTTTAGCATATGTTATGTATCGAATAATTAAATAATAATTATCAAATATGGCATTATTTCTTCCTTTAATATTTAATTATTATTTTAGCATAAGTTAGGTATCGAATAATTAAATAATAATTATCAAATATGGCATTATTTCTTCCTTTAATATTTAATTATTATTTTAGCATATGTTATGTATCGAATAATTAAATAATAATTATCAATAAAAAGTGATAGCTCAGTGGTTCAAAAGCTCGGCTGCGGAAACGGCAGGGCGGCTCGAATCCTAGTAGGACATGTGAGATGTTTGTGTTTATATATTTTTATCAACTGATTAGAAATAATGATCACATGTTCTAAAGGTTTTATAAACCTGCTTCTCCTGGAATTGTCAATCAGCAAACGTTTTAACATTATGGACATGTATTAGACCCAATTAAACCTAATAACTTATAGTACCTACTTGAACCTAATAGACTGATACAGAGTTGCACACTTTTGGTGTGCAATTTTAGCGCTGCTTTATAAACATCTTTGTCAAAATTTCTACGACACTCGTTGAAATTAAAAAGAAACTGAATTGTATTTTTTTACAAAAGATAAAAAATGATCTTAGACCAACAAAAGAGGTAATCAATGTATAAAATGCAAATTAAAAACGGGGGAGTAATGAACCACCCTCTGAATCAGTGAGTCCGGTCGCAAATGACTACCCTACATGCCCAATTACCGGCCGCCGCCCTGTGGCAACGGATGAGGAAGCCTACACACTTGCGATTTATAGTCGCACTTTTCGTCGCTTATTTGATTTTTATTTTTACAGATATTAATTGCATTTAAATCTTTTGTTTTTTGAAAATATTTTACCTTATTCCCACGCTTAGAGACTTGAGCCATTCACTAAATTGTATAATTTATATTTTTTGAGTACACTGCAATAATTTGAATAGTTTTTGAATATAAAAGTGTCATTCAGACATTTGAAGTAAGTGTTTATAGAATGCACCAAACTAAAAAATACTAAATAAGTGTATTTCTAATAACAAATATATTTATACTAAATACTGGGGGCTATTTTGCTCCACACGTACACCGCCGCTTCTCATAAGACGTAAGTCATTAGGTACATTAGCTATTACAAAACCATGTTCTTATAGTATACTAGCTTTTGCCCGCCACTTCGTCCGCGACCGCTTTCTTATCCGAGCGCTGCTGAACTTCACAGTATTTTTCGCTGAAATAATTTAATTATTGCCTAAAATTTCATCAAAATCGGTTGATCGGTTTTCAAGTTCACAGAGAACATAATACACCATCTATTTTTACACATAAAGATGTTACATATATTTTTTACATAGTCCATTGTTTTCTTTTGCACCGGTAGCACAGCCGATAGTCGAATTTAATTATAGTCACATAAACTGATCTGTGCGCTTGCGCGTGACATTCATTCATAGTGCTCTGCCGTAGATTCAATTGTTCAGAGAGAATGTTCTGGAATGTCGTTACGTCGTTGTTCTGTGACTGTGTTAATTTTGACAAGTAGCAGTAGCGCGGTTTCTTTTGGAAATTTCTCGAAGACCGAGGTCATAAAAGGGCCTGCGGAAAGGCGGGAAGCCCTTTTCCGTCGGCAGCCCACCTGAAGAGTGCACATTAGAAGTTAGCTGTTGTTGTTGAGCCACCTTCGAAATTTCATATTATTTCAAAATTAATCGAGTCATTTTATCGATAACAGTACTACTGTTTATTGTTTTATTGTGTGAACCTCCAATTGTGATAATTGGTAAGTGTTTTGTTCGTTATAATTGCTTTCCCAATTTTTTTATTTTTTTAAATGTTATAACTTGGTAGACGCGTGCCGTCTCAATAGTACTTGTTTTCTTGTCTGGCATAGATTTTTGTGTTTCTTATTAGAACTACAAGCGATGGTTTATTTTGATAAGGATATTTTATATTTTAATTTTATTTTTCCCATTTTAATTTTTTTTTATTGACGATGGCGTCCACCGTATTTAGCTTATTAATTTTGTTTTCGACGCCATCGATTCAATTATGCATTCAAGTATAATTTACCTAACTATCCGCTTATATTAGTTCCGTGTTTATATTCTAATCTTTGCCCGATACCCACATTTAATTATTAATTATTCCTTACACCTGAAATAAAATCGAATTAGATTCCTGGAAGGATTGCATAATAATGTACTTTATTCTAAGGCGTTCCTTCGATCATTTCAGGAGGTTTTTTTTTTATACCCACAAAATTTTTCAATCAACTACTTGCTGCGCGTTGAGAGCGAGCGAAACCGTACGTCCCGCTAGTCATACGTCGCGCCGAGCTTCGAGTCCCGGCGAGCAAACCCGCCGCGCCTCACTAGTTCGTCGACGTCGACAGCGTGATTCCGGAGGCTGCTTAGTCGCCCGACCGCGCCAAGTTTGGCTATTTTTTTTTCTTTTACTCTTTTATTATTATTTTATTTTGAAATCGTTCGGCTCGGATATACCTACGACTTAAATATACAGCTACTTTTCGGTATCGGCTCTCTTTCGGTGGTAAGTCTCGATCCAAATCTCCACAAACCCCTGGTCCCCTTTTTTTTTGTATTTTTTATTCTATTCCTGTGTATTTTTTTTCTCTCGGTTGCGGTACAATCCGCATCCGAAATTGTTAATCTTTTCTAGCAATATATTTGTATAGAATCGAATTAGTAAAATAAAACTATCATTTTAAACTGACTTTTATTTTAATAGTTTTTTTTTATTGTTGTTGTCTGCCTGTCCGCCACACTACCGCGGAAAAGGTGTAACAATAATTTGGCGCTCGGAACAGGGACAGCGGTAATTTGTGGAGAATTGTCTAGTCTTCGGCTTAGGCAAAAATTGGATCTGAGACTTACATTTAAATTTTAATTTTTTTATCTTTTATATTTTTTTAGTTACCCTAAATTTTTTTTGTTGATACAATTCATTTTTTTTATCCACCGAAGGAGACCGTGAGGTGCCTTTAGGTTTGTGTTGCCGCGGGAGATAGTGGGAGAAGCTGCATCCTCAGCTTCAGCCTTTGGTGAAAGTACCACGCACGTGCCCATACAGCCGGCCTAAGTTTTATTGCCCGGTGGGTACGTGTCCCAAAGGAACCCATCCCCTTCCTATTCCATCCTTACCCTTAATCCTTATCCTCCCCTACTTACACACCTTCCCTTACCCTACCTCTTCCTTATATTCCTTTTTGGGGGGCAGTTTAGTTTTTTTTTTTTTAAATAAAATAGTTAATTTTTATCATTATTTTTTTTAATCTTCAATGTTAATTTTCGCTGGGGGTAAATTTTGTTAATGCCACAACACAAGCGCAACCGCACCACCAAATAAGGAATATATATATTATTTTTAAAATTGTGATTGTTTTTTTTATTATTTAATTTTTTTTTGTATAACTTTTAATGTGTTAATTTTTTTTTCTTTTATTAATTAATTTTTTTTTTTTGAATAACTTATTTTTTATATCTTTTTTTTTTCGAGTGTTTTGTTAATACAGGAGCCGTGGACGACTTATCCCCGACGGAGAGCCAATTATTTTAGTAGTCCATTACAATTTCCATTACAATTTTTAGCGGTGCACACTGGTCGTGCAATTTTGCACACTCTTCGTGCAATAGTTGGCCCAGTGTTGACATCATTTTAAGTTAGACTTTTAATTTTAACTAGTAGATTTTAGGCGGTTTTACTTGCTAATTACACATTCATTTTTTTTTAACTTCAATTATTCTTTTCTTGACTAGTGTGGGACGAACGGCTTTGGTTGTTTTTTTTTTAAAATTTACTTTTGAATGATATTATTTGCGATTAACTAATAGAATTCACGGTTTTACGTGCGACTTTAATTTTTAATTTTTTTTACATTCTCTTTTAACTTAGACTATTTTCTTAACACATAGTTGCGAGCGGCTTTGTTTTTTTTTTAATTTACTATTTTTTTTTGCGATTGTCTTTAGTTTGCCTTTCCGGTAATCCTTCAGTTTCATTTTCTATTAAGTAGTTTTTTTTATTGTTGTTCCCTCTTGACTTTTCCCCGTTATTTTTTTTTCCTCTTACTTTCTCAATTTTTTTTTTAATTATTATTTTTATTCTTTACACTTAATTTAACCTTTGTATGACAATGGAAAGGCCTATTGCATACAACCTTTTGAGAAAGGACGAGTTATTGTATGAGGTTTCGATAAGGAATGCCAAACCCCTTAATACGGTGGAGGAGCTTCGAGTCCAGATTCGGGAACTTTCGCAGTCGATTCCGGCTGACGAAATAATTGACACCGCTTATAATTCCCAGGAGGAAATAGAAACCATTAGTTCAAAATTAAATGATTTAAGAAAATTGTTAGAGGGTAACCCCCCTTACAAAATTTTTGGCAGGGCTAGGGCAATCGCACATCACTTGTTCCATCGTCTGAGTAGGGTGGCCTTGGATGATGATCCTAATATAATAGTTTTACAACGCGACTTAGATGAACTTTTACGGAGAATAGATAGGTTGTTTGTTTCATTTAGAAAATCTATAGAAGAAACCAATGAGGGAGTTAGTGAGGAGTTGCCTTCGGTGGGAGCCCCGCCGGAAGTGGCCATTGTTAACGACCGGGGTGTACAGAAATTAAATCTTCAATATAACGGCAGGACTTGTGTCCGTACTTTTCTTATTCGATTAGAGGAGCTAGGACAGTCGCGTAATATCTCTGCAGACTCGTTGTATCGTTCTGCGGTGGAGTTGTTTACTGACCAGGCGCTGACTTGGTATCGCAGTGTTCGGGAATCACTGAGTGATTGGAAGGGATTGCGCCAGCAGCTGTTGAATGAATTCTTGCCGCCGGACTGTGACGATCGTCTGTGGAATGAGATAAGGAGTCGATCCCAGGGTTCCGGGGAGTCGTCTTCTTCTTACATTTCAACCATGTTAAATTACTTTGGGAGATTGTCGGAGGCCGTTTCGGATAGTGAAGTGTTACGTGTTATTAGAGGAAATTTACATCCTAGATTTGTGACGGCGTTGGCTCTGGAAGATATTCCATCGTTAGAGGTGTTAAAATCAAAATGTCGATTATTGGAAGGGAGTCTTTTGCGCGCGTCATCATACAGGGATCCGCCTAGGGTTGGACCCGCGACACTTGTTCTAGAGCTAGCTTATAAGGAAAAGAATTTTCATAGAGTGGAAGCGGTACAGGAGGCCGGACCTAGCCGTTCTGTTTATTGCGTTCGATGTCGGACTTCCGGTCACACATTGGTTGCTTGCCGTTCGAGGAAGGTTGTTTGTTTTTCGTGTGGTATGCAAGGGGTCACCTTGGCTCACTGTCCTACTTGTCGACCTCCTAAGTCAGATCGTCCTATTCCAAAAAACTAGTAGTGACAAATCGCAGCGAGCAGTCGAAGTTACATCCCAACTTCGGTTCTTAAATCATTTTAGCTTTTTGTAAGATCGCATCGATTCGTAGCGAACCGGTAGGGGATGATAGACCTTTTTTTTTTAAATGTTAACATTTTAGACCAAAGTTTTTATGGCCTGTTAGATTCGGGTTCCGTTGTGTCCATTTTGGGAACCTGTTGCTAGCGGATCCACTTACCGAGGGAACCTTTCCACGGAACCATTGGAATTGTCTAGCGCCTCGCGAGATGAGTATGCTACACGATTGGGGGGTTTGCGCGCTGTCTTCGCTAATGTGAAAGAAGCCATCGCAAAAGCTCACCATCGAAGTCAGCGTTACTACAATCGAGGACGCCGGCAAGTAGAATACCAGATAGGAGACATCGTGTGGAAACGAACTTTTCCCTTGAGTAACGCGGCGAATCATTTCATGGCAAAATTGGCTCCCAAATATGAGAAGTGTCGTGTAGTAGGGAAGCCTTCCCCGTTAGTTTATCATTTAGAGCGGATCTCCGACGAGAAACGTATTGGTGCTTGGCATGTCCAGCATTTTAAATCGTAAGAAAGATATAACTTAATTTTTTTTCTCTGCTGTCGAGTTTTCCTTGAATAAACGTTGCAATAAGTCATCCCGTTACTGTCCTAGGGTTAAGGAATTGCTTACCTAGACATCTCAGAGTAATCCTTGACTGAGACACCTCTTCCTTATAGTATGTATTATATCTTTATTATATTTATTCTAATAGCTTTTCGAGCGGTTGGGTAACTCGTTAAATAAGCCTTATCCTGAAGCGGGTCGCGACTTCTAAAACAAGCCATCGCAGATTCTTCCTTCTACTCTTCCTTTCGAGCGGTTAGTGACTCGTTAAATAAGCCAAGGTAGTGCATAAGTAGACTGCGTTTTTTTTTTGTACACGTTGTGTGCAGAATATTTTTTGAGTTTGATAGGGTGCGTTTGTAAGCACGGGATTGTGCACGTTGTGCATGCTTTTGTGCATATTTTAACGCCTACTTATGTACTCACCCCCACTCAGAGCGGTTTGCAACTCTGTAAAAAATGAGCCTTTTGCTACTCTCTTCCGTATTTTAACTCTTTTGTAATTGTATGTGGTATATCCTGTCTTCTCTTATATTTATTGTATGGTATTTATGTGTATCTATCTTCTTCCGGGCGTTTCTTCCTACCAGTACATCGCGCAAGGTTTAGTGATGTCCTGCGGCAAGAGCGTTTCGTTTAGTTTATTATACAGTATTTTATCTATTTTATCTTCTTCTATTTATCTTATCATTATAATTATATATGTATTTTATCTCTCAGTCAAGCTCACAGTCTTCTTTTGTTAGTTTATATTTTTTGTTTTCCTTTTTAATTTTTTTTTTTGTTTTCCTTTTTTAATTTTTTTTTGTGGTTTCCTTTTAATTTTTTTTTGTTTTACGTTTAATAGTTCAATTTTAGAGTAGGCTATGTAGCAGGACCTTCTGCTGTCCTCCCGTCTGGTAGAAGCTGGGGACCAGCCTGAATTTTCCTCCACCAGAGCAAAATTCTGATGGCTGGGGGGGTACTGTTACATATATTTTTTACATAGTCCATTGTTTTCTTTTGCACCGGTAGCACAGCCGATAGTCGAATTTAATTATAGTCACATAAACTGATCTGTGCGCTTGCGCGTGACATTCATTCATAGTGCTCTGCCGTAGATTCAATTGTTCAGAGAGAATGTTCTGGAATGTCGTTACGTCGTTGTTCTGTGACTGTGTTAATTTTGACAAGTAGCAGTAGCGCGGTTTCTTTTGGAAATTTCTCGAAGACCGAGGTCATAAAAGGGCCTGCGGAAAGGCGGGAAGCCCTTTTCCGTCGGCAGCCCACCTGAAGAGTGCACATTAGAAGTTAGCTGTTGTTGTTGAGCCACCTTCGAAATTTCATATTATTTCAAAATTAATCGAGTCATTTTATCGATAACAGTACTACTGTTTATTGTTTTATTGTGTGAACCTCCAATTGTGATAATTGGTAAGTGTTTTGTTCGTTATAATTGCTTTCCCAATTTTTTTATTTTTTTAAATGTTATAACTTGGTAGACGCGTGCCGTCTCAATAGTACTTGTTTTCTTGTCTGGCATAGATTTTTGTGTTTCTTATTAGAACTACAAGCGATGGTTTATTTTGATAAGGATATTTTATATTTTAATTTTATTTTTCCCATTTTAATTTTTTTTTATTGACGATGGCGTCCACCGTATTTAGCTTATTAATTTTGTTTTCGACGCCATCGATTCAATTATGCATTCAAGTATAATTTACCTAACTATCCGCTTATATTAGTTCCGTGTTTATATTCTAATCTTTGCCCGATACCCACATTTAATTATTAATTATTCCTTACACCTGAAATAAAATCGAATTAGATTCCTGGAAGGATTGCATAATAATGTACTTTATTCTAAGGCGTTCCTTCGATCATTTCAGGAGGTTTTTTTTTTATACCCACAAAATTTTTCAATCAACTACTTGCTGCGCGTTGAGAGCGAGCGAAACCGTACGTCCCGCTAGTCATACGTCGCGCCGAGCTTCGAGTCCCGGCGAGCAAACCCGCCGCGCCTCACTAGTTCGTCGACGTCGACAGCGTGATTCCGGAGGCTGCTTAGTCGCCCGACCGCGCCAAGTTTGGCTATTTTTTTTTCTTTTACTCTTTTATTATTATTTTATTTTGAAATCGTTCGGCTCGGATATACCTACGACTTAAATATACAGCTACTTTTCGGTATCGGCTCTCTTTCGGTGGTAAGTCTCGATCCAAATCTCCACAAACCCCTGGTCCCCTTTTTTTTTGTATTTTTTATTCTATTCCTGTGTATTTTTTTTCTCTCGGTTGCGGTACAATCCGCATCCGAAATTGTTAATCTTTTCTAGCAATATATTTGTATAGAATCGAATTAGTAAAATAAAACTATCATTTTAAACTGACTTTTATTTTAATAGTTTTTTTTTATTGTTGTTGTCTGCCTGTCCGCCACACTACCGCGGAAAAGGTGTAACAAAGATATAAGAATATAGTATTAAATATAACCCTTACTTTTAGTATAAATAGTGTCAACGGGTATTTATATTAATATTATTATTAAATAAATAGCATTTAAAAAGTCTCGCGATTTTAAAGTCGCAAATGAGTCCGTCACCTTACCAGTAACCCTACTGCAGGCGCCCTAATTATGTACGAGCAGGATTTTGATTCCGTCCTGTGACATTTCGGTATTAGGGGATATTGTTGTGGCTGGAAGGACAAATTGGTTTCCCTGCTAGCTTGCCGACCTGTTCAAGCCACTTTCAGTCATGGATTTTGATCTAGAATGTTCTGCATATTGAAAATCCTATTTGTAAACATTTTAACCTGTGCAAAATGTGCTGCTTGATCTAATTGTCTTTATAATACTCTAGTAATGTGCAATTGTTTATTTTCCCAAATAACAAAAAATAAAAATATATTTTTGTGTATTTTTTGCGTTATTTTACTTAAAAAATAAAATAATACTTAATACTTAATACTTAATACTTAATACTTAATATAATACTTAATACTTTCTCCAGTTCGGTTGGAGCATAATGAAGACACTTTTGGGCGAAGTTAACAGAGCAAGGGTTGGGGAGAGTGAACACAAAAGCACAAATGCTGTTATTTTTAATTAAAGTTCTTAACTAATTCTTAGGGGTGAACTTAGCTTATAACAACTTAAGTGTTACTGTTTCTTCATCTAGTTTCGAAATGTTTATATCTTTAGTTTGACTCAGACTTCAATAATAAAAGTGGCTAACTGTTTTTATTTAATACTTACTTTTTAATTCGTAAATTATCTTCTTGATAATCTTGGTATTGACCTAGATTTATAGGCGACGTTTCAACCAAAGGATTATGTGCTTGTTCATAACAAAAAAAATATTAACAATAATAATAAACTCCCAACCGGCTTCGTATTATTTTGGTTGTAATATAATGCACATATTAAAAAAAAAAAAAATTATTTATTTATTTATTTATTAAGAGAAAAACAAGTCACACACAACTTATTTTACAAAAAATAGAAACACTAAGACATATATTACCATAGATTAATACAAATATTTACAAGCGGTGGTACAAGTGTTACGAGTATTACAAATTAAGAACGTGATAGAAAATCTTCCAAGCTCTTCCTGAACTTCGCTATAGACATGGAAAATATATCTAAATCCTTTAATTTTTTGTTATAACACGTACATGTCCGCCTGAAAAAGGTATTTTTTGCGTAGTTAGTGGGAAAAGAGGGGATATAAAAGGTCAACCCTTCAAACGTGATGAGGGAGAATACGGAACTCTAAATAGTAGTTTTTCTACTAGTTTTGACGACACTTTTGGTCTAGTGGCTAGTAACCCTAGCTGTTAACCAAACGGTCGCGGGTTCGAATCCCGCTAAGGGCAAATGTTTGTGTTAACATTTTACCTTTGCACCTGAGTCATGGATGTTTTCTATTTACAATATGTATGTATTTACAAAAAAAAGTAATCTATGTATTATATCAACTGTCTGGTATTCATAATACAAGCATTAGTTGCTTAATGTGGAACTAGATGGTGCTGTGTGGAATGTGTGAAGATATTTATTATTTATTAAGATATTTATTTATTCTAACAGGGGCGCAGAGTTAATATGATTATGAAGAATCCTTAACACAAACATACAATCCAGAATTTAACGTCTGTTGTTTAAAGAGTACATATTGAATCCAGTCAGTCTCTACATATAATTGGAGTTAGTGTTGTCCGCCTTATCAAAAACTTAAACGGTCACATGATCCATATTTGTTTGGCATAATAGCTACATTCAAAATATATTAGCACTCGCCTCGCATGTACTGTGAAACGCAATCCTAAAAGTATCTTTTTTCATAACCCCAAGGGACTGTGCTCGAGATGAACGTTGTCCTTTGTTTATAAGCACCCTTTGCTTTATTTTCAACAAGCCAGAAATTTTAATCGTCACATAAAAAGCAGGGGACTGATTTAAATTATTTATTAAGGGCTGCCGACAGAGACCCTTATGAATTTATTATTATAATATTTGTTTTGAAGGCACATCGGCATTTAATATTCCTTTCTTATGCTTAATCGAGTTGCTTTTATCGATTCTAAGAACGCGTTTCTTTTGGTGGTTTGTGAATACACGATGATCAGTAGACATCAACTTTTTTTGTTACCACAATATACAGAAGACACCACAGAAAGGAATCATTTTTAAATTGTGATATTTTATGTCTGCACTATATTTTTAAATCATACTAATTTCGATATATTTTTAAATTATAATATTTTCATCTCAACGAAAAATCTTGTTTATATATATGTGTTAAATTATTAATTAAAGCATGATTCCACTAATTGAGCCTTTAATGATATTCCCATATGTCAACCCAGTTTAAATCCAGTGCAAAAGGAGTTAAGGTAGGTATCAACTTTTTTCAACTTAACGCCTTACAATTTAATTCAAGTAACTGCTCTAAATTAGTAAAAATCACAAACATTTTTCATAAACGTGATTAAAATTTAAATCTCCAAAAGACAATTTCAAACTACCTCTTAAACGTTACAGTACAGTTTTTTTTTTAATTATAAGAATGCGCTTGAATCAAGCTTGAACAAAGCTTGAACAAAGCTTGAATCAAGTCTCTACTGTGACATTGTAAGATGCCAAGCCATCATAATTTGGCTTAATTTGATACGTGTAAATATGCGTTATTGTTAACAGATGACATTTTGTATCTCCAAAGTTATGTTTGGAGATATTAAACATGCCTTAGATATTAATGTTTTTATGTCGTAATATATGGTTGAATATAAAACAGCATCTAAGCACAGATTGTGTTGCCAAATTCCAGGAAATGTAGCGTAGATCTTACTAAATATGAAATTCCTAACTAATATTATAATTGCGAATGAAAATTTGTTTGTTTGTTTGTTTGTTACGCTTTCACGCCTTAACTATTTAACTGACTATCGTAAAATTTTGCATACACGCATTTTTGGGATACAGAAAATAAATTATAGTACAATATCGTAAAAAAAATTATTGTTCCACAGAGATTATCAAAAAATATAAAAACAATTCATCGACTGACAAAAATATATGAACATTGAAAATCTAATAATAATCTTATATATGTATATAAAAATCTCTTGTCACGATGTATGTTCGGGATAAACTCCGAAACTACTGAATAGATTTTGATCAAATTTCGTAGCTATCTGTAATTTGGTCCAACTTAAAAGATAGGATTCTTGACCTCAATATAAAATTGCACCCGTGCGAAGTCGGGAGCGAGTCGCTAGTTGCTCATATAGTTGTCAGGCGGAAAAAGGGACGCGGACGAGGTGGCGTGCAAAAATTAGTCTACTATAAATACAATAAGACATCATTAAGTGCTAGAAACTCGTTGAGAAGATTAGGCCAAAATATATGGCTGAAGAAGATTATATTTGTTATAAAACTTCTTTAAATATTTGCTGGAGTTTTGATGGTTCAAATAAATTAATCGGATTATCAATTAGAACGGAAAATTTTCTAATACCCAAAAAAAAAATATTAAGATCTCCTTTATTGCCCACGGGAATACACACTGCTAGTTAATCTCTTATTCAAATCCTCATTCGAACTTTCCTCCTTCGAAATTGTGAATTTTCTTAATAGCCGTGTAACCGCTGTGATTGGTGGGTGGGGGGGGGGGGGGGGGGGGTTGTTATATAAGAGGAAACGTAATGCATGTTTCATTATCACTATTGTGTGATCGGCGACGCCGAGCAGACGTCTAGGCGGGGCTTTATTGGATACCGGGACTCGATTTAAAATGGGAATATGCAATGAGATATCGATCTATGGAGACGGGTGCGGTTTTGAATAATTTGTGTTAAGACAGCCTCCTAGGTGGGAAATTAGTGTTGCCAGATGTCCCCTATTATTGCGGAACTCACGGAGACCCGTTTCGAGTGAGACAAGTTAATTAATTAGTAAAAATGTCTCCAACAATGTGGGTAAAGTAAAAAAGTGGGTATTATAATTATAAAATTAGACATGAAACCTAAAATCATCAGCCTTGATCGGTTCCAAACCTTCCCTTTGTCAACAGGCCTAAACGACCAGTTAATAAGTATCATTTTTGTGTTGTCAAGAAACCTGTCTTTTACAGGTTTTTGTTTCAATATGTAACTAGCAGCATAATTGACTCAAATTAGGCATATAAAATTAAAGCATAAAATTAACCACTTAATAAAATTGACTTAATTCAATTAAACCACTTTAATTGAGTGATTTTGGTTTCTGTGGATTTTTAAGTGCTTTTGATGGTTTTTTTCTCTTGGATAGTTTTAATAAATGAAAATACATGTGATTTCGATACGTAATTCTTTAATACCTTTGTCGGCAAGGGATTTCCTAAAGAAAATTAATTTTTGATTCGTTTTTTTTTTGTGATAAGCGAATCCTATTTAAAATAAAGTCCTTCCTAGGTATTAATGATTCATTTAAAAACAGGTCACCCACATTTCTTTCCAACATCCGGCTTACTACGAGTATAAGAGACTTTATACAATTTATACGATTTTAGTTTTGAATAATTTATACTTTTGGAATTCGCTAGTTTTCAAACGCGTATGAGAATTGTTCTGCGAGTGTGGCATTCGTTTTCAAAGTTTTTAAGCTATGACTTTCGTGCTTAGTTTTTGGCCAGTTTTGAATCTCCTGAAAACTCATTGAGGTTAAGCTATATACCAATGTTTAAACAGAGTAAAAGTAAATGCTTTATTCATATTTTAGTTTTATAATAATAACAATATAACTAATAATATAGCGATAAATATAATTCTGTTTGATACACTCTTCAGTAAGTCGACTTTTTTCCAATTAAATAAAGCCACGTGTTAGGACACATATTTTGTATTTGAACAGTTCCTATATTATTGGTTTGAATGTGTGAAAATCGTTTCGAAAATAAGTCCGAATAGATCCTTGACAATTGGTGATCAACATACAATGGTCCATCATATCACTATCTACGCCGGATATTTACGGTCACAAATTAAAAACGACTTGTTCCCATAGATTATATTACCTCTCTCTGAACCTGTATAATAATCTCGATAGATTTCAACACGTACATATATTGTCCAATCACTCAAAATCAATAAGCCCCCGAGGGGTTGGCGGGATAATTTGTGGCGTACTATCGACAGGTACCTACCCTACCGGTAGTTACCTTAATATTTGAATACGACCGCAAGTGAAGCCGAGGGGGACAGTTGGTCTCGGATTATAGGTTTCATTGGAGAGTTTCAATTTGTATGACATCAGAAGCGATGATTGAATAATAAATGTTGGGTTATTCAGGGATCGCTTTTAGGATCATGCAATTTAAACTATTAGCTATCAATACCTACCAGTCTGTGGCTTAAAATCTATGATGAGATCTTGAATCCAAGCCAGTCGTTTCGTAGGGGAATTTTACTTTATTGTCATAGAAAATGTTTATGGTTAATATTCCTTATATAAAATCATACTAACTAATATATTTCGTACTAGTTGTGCCGGCAACATCGTACGTGCGGTTTTCGTACGTTTGGTATTTCGGTATAACTTTTTTTTTTTGTAAACCATTTGGAATGAAACAAACACTAAATATTACGGAAAATTTGCTACAATACATCAGTGAAAACCGAATTCAAATCGGTTAAGCCGTTTTTAAGTTTATCGTTCACAAACTCAAAGACAAAAATTCTAAAAACTATTTTTTGACCTCTGTAACATATGTACGTGTACAAATTGCTTTTGTTTGAAAATTTTTTAATTTATAGACACGGCTCTTTACGATTTTATTATATGTATGTATATATTAATTAATTAAATTAATTAATTATTTATTAAAGAGAAAAATCGACACGGCTTACTCTGACTAAATCTTCATTTAAGTACTCATCCAGAGAATTAATTAAACTCATGCTATTATTAGTTTTCCTAAATAATCGAAATACAAAATATCATAGCAGTTTGTTGTGTAGTTTTCTCTTCATATTTTATTGAACTTTAACAACCATTTAACTACTCGACAACAGTTTTCGAAACTTTTTACAAAGCAATACTGTATTAGTTTGCGTTCGCGTTGACAAAGTTCTAACACAGAAATGATTGGTTGCTTCAGAAGTTGGTATCAAATTTAGGTACGACGCGACGGAACTATCAATAGAACTCTTTCAAACTAAATATTAGTTACTAACGCTTTAATATTCGTACTAACTTTGCTCGCGACTTAAAATATACTGTGAATTTTAAATTTTTTTAAAATTTAAAATTTTAATTTTGCTTTCCGCGTCCGTCTACATGGCCACTGACTCCTTCTAAAACACGCAACGGATTTTGATGCAGATATCGCCATTGTAATTATTATATATAATTTATTTATATATTATAATTATTTATATATAATGATTGGACTGGTACGTGCACATTGCGTTTCATGAAACGGTATAAAATTCTATGTAATTGTAATATATTCTCGCAAACCGTAACAGAATCGTGCTCCGCGCGTCTAGAATTACAAATGTAGTTATTGCCAATCCATATTTGATATCGAGATTGCATATTTCATGCGATATTACGTTAAAATTGAATTCTGAGACCCATCAAGTAACGTATATCCGTGAATATAATCAGATTGAGTACACTGGTTCCAACATTATTTTGCATTGATTTCCATCGGGCCGCAACAACAACGGATTTTGAAAAAAAACCATAGATTCTTCTTGGATTCTTCCTCACATATCAATTTTCAAAACGCTACTCTGACAAAAGGTTTTTTAAATATTAGCGATCAGTCGCCATTTTTTTTTATTTGATAAATAATTTAAAAAATTCTCTTCTAACGTATGTCACAACAAAAACAATCTGATTTAAATAACTGACGGTCCATTTGATGGTAGGTGGCTACCGTGGCCTTAACACAAGCAACGCCACAAACGCTGCAACTAGGATTAAGGACAAAAAACTAAGATTGAGGATAAGGAACTAGGATTGAGGACAAGGAACTAGGATTGAGGACAAGGAACTAGGATTGAGACACAACAGAAAACATGATTTTATTTCAGTGTGATCATCTTCTATAAAGGGTTGGTTACTCCTGCCAGACGGGCATCCCAAAATGACTGTGAAGCACTAAAATAATATAAATCTATACTAATATTATAAAGAGAGAATATTTGTATATTTGCAATGAATAAACTCAAAAACTACTGGAGCAATATTTAAAAATTCTCTAACCTATAGAAAGCTACGTTATCAGCGAGTTACAAAGTTAGATTTTACAAAGTTACGCGTACGAATTCGCGTGCAACAGCTAGTTATAAATAATATACTAGTCTTAAGTTAATATTAAGTAGCGGCTATTTTTTTAAGCCACTATAACCTGCTTCAATTTTCTGTATACTTATTTCAAAGTTATACACAATGGTTATACATAAAATGAGTCGGTCTCGTGGTATTACTTAGCGATTGCTTATTTGAAGGCTTAGCCGAGTTTACTCAGCTGGAAGATATGACACGGTTTTAAAAAATATTAAACTCACAATTCTCGAAGGCTTAAAAAGGGATTAGTGACTCACAAATCGTGATCGCCGAGTACTTACCGTTAGTTTTTAAATAATTTATTCTGTTATTGATTTATTTTTTAATACTAAAGACCATAGACATGCTGACGGTTTATTCAATGGGAGGTGGATGTAGTCATCTAATAATAGCATTATCTTGCATTGGACTGTGCATTCGCTTCTTACGCACTTGTGTTTTTTTTCCATGATGGGCTTTTGTAAGTTTATTTAATGTAAGTAACATGTTGCCCAGTATCGGGAAGTAAACATCGAAAGGTACAAACATACAAACTTTCGCATTTATAATATTATTAAGATGATCCCTCGGGAACACTACTTTTTCTGGATAAAACATTTTTTCCCTTTTCTGTATCGTTGACAAATTTTATTGTAGGCAAAATTTCATGATCGAACTATTATGTAAACTTTTTTTCCTGTGCATAATATTAGTATTAGTACTAATATTATAAATGCGAAAGTATGTATGGATGTTTGTAACTCTTTCATGCAAAAACTAGTGAACCGATCACCATGAAATTTTGCATACACGTTGTCTGGGACACCAGAAAGGACATAGGGTACCTTTCATCGTTGAACGCGGACGAAGTCGCGGGCACCAGCTATTATATATATAAACACATTGCCTTTTATATGTTTATATATTACTAGTAGGTGTCCGCGACTTCGTCCGCGTCCGATCGCTACCTAACTTCACAGGATCACCAGCTGGCCTAATCTGAAGGTTGTCTAAAAATTTCATCAAAATCGGTTCAACGGTTTTGTAGTCCATATGGAACATACATACATACATAAATACACACATCGCCTTTTATAATATATATAGATAAATATTCTACATTTGTTTATCTTTGTCAACCGTGAATGACACGTCATCTTGAACTACTTCGTGTATTGGAAAGTTAACGCATACAACATAACACAATATTGACAAAGAGCCGATAAGTTGCGGTGCGTGAGTCACAAAGGTGAGTCCCAATTGGTGAATGCACTTTAATGCCGTATCATTAAAGTCTAAAATCTATTGATTGAGTCACTGGACTGACTTCATAGAAAATATGCGTCTTCGCGATAATTGACTGATTCATTGCTTTGAGTTTATATTTGTGTTTGTAAAAATCGATTGTGTATATTTTTATGGATTTGTTTGAAAGTTTATGTGTATAATTTATATATTTACTTCCATAATTACATATATTATTGCAATATTTGCTTGATTAACAATCAAACATGCAAACTTTCAGTTTTATAATATTAGTAGCGACCCGCTCCCGACTTCGCACGGTTGTAATTTAATATTGAGGTCAAAACTATCCTATATTTTACAGATAGTTACGAAATTTGATTAAAATCGGTTCGATAGTTTCAGAGTTTATCCCGAACATACATGGTGACACGAGATAAATAAATTAATATCTAAATAAAGTACCATCTAGTTCCACAGTAAGCAACTAATGCTTGTATTATGGATACCAGACAGTTGATATAATAAATAGTTACTTTTTTTTGTAAATACATACATATTATAAATACAAAACATCCATAACTCAGGTACAAAGGTAAAATGGTTAACACATAAACATTCGCCCCTAGCGGGATTCAAACCCGCGACCGTTGGGTTAACAGCTAGGGTTACTAGTCACTAGACCAAACGTGTCGTCAAGTTGTCCTAAAGTTGTAGTTTTGTATAGTTTGTCTTAAATGACTATCAACGCACAGCCAAAACAACTTAATTTAGAAAGCTGAAATAAAGTTGAAAGCAGAATATTTTTATATTATTAATATATTTAAAAGTAATTTAAGTAGACGTACTTCAAGAATCTCCGCGAATTGTATGGCCATAGTATCAGAAAATATTTATATGGAATATTGTCAATTTGACATTGACAGTTGACAGTTTTTCATATAAATGTTTTACGCTGTCGCCTCGAGAATTAGGATAGTAGCTATGATGATTGGGACCTCCATTACGAGATGTCACTAAGATAAGAATAATAGTCTATACTATATTTTAATATTATAAATGCGAAAGTATGTTTGGATGTATGGATGTTTGTAACTCTTTCACGCAAAAACTACTGAACCGATCACTATGAAATTTTGCATACACGTTGTCTGGGACACCAGAAAGGACCTTTCATCCAGAAAAAGGACTATTCCCGAGGGATAAATAAGAAATATAAAATTAACGCCTTGCCAAAGTGTTATAGCAACACGAGGTCAAGCGTTATATTGCTTTTTTTTTTTTAATTATCAACGCGGACGAAATCGCGAGCACCAGCTAGTAATTTATAAAATAGGTATATTATAATTTTATATCATTTGAAATTCATGCATATTTTTATATGCATATTTTTTTGATACAGTTACCTGTGGTTAGTCTAAAAAACAGTGTAATTGTAGAGTATTGTAAATAAAAAAAAATGTTAAAGTAATTTCAGTGCATCAGACGAAGCCATATTTTGTGTACGTTCGAATATTTTAAACACGTTTTATCCGGTGTTGGGAAGCCTTATAAGCTGTTTAAGCCAATGGAACCAGTTTTGCTTACCCTCAATTTTTAATGGCTGCATGCAGCACGGTTCTGTACTTTTGTCTACTGTGTTTATTGAATAATAGTTCAGACATTTTCGATGTAAGTATAAACTGTCACGAATTATCCATTTAGTAGTCATCTCGCACGATTTTATTTCGTACGAAATGTGCGAAAAGCCCAAATTAAATTTAAATATATTTTTAATGATCATCTCGCACCAATTCGAACACATATATTTATCAATTAGTTAATTTTTATAACATTGAAGACCATTTTTTTCAAATGTAAGTTTCAAATAAACTCATTCATCAAATATATATTTATTAAATTTATACAAACCTTCCCTGATTATCCCTCTTTCAATAAGTGTAAACCTAATTTAAGGTAATAAGAATGAAGATTATATTGCTTTATAATAATTATTATTTTTCTCGTAATAACGTAATTTTCCACAATTTTATGACTATTTATTTAAGCCTCATCTCCTAAATTTTTGGTGTTATTACTAATTTTAGTGCTTAGTTTGTAGCAAAAGACTTTTAATCGTGATCTGGCAGAACTTTGGTCAATTATTAATGTGACAGACCAATTCTATTCAAAGGAGGGATAAAAAACGAAAATTTTGACGTTTAAATTTTTTTTAAATTTAAATATTTCGAGGGTGGTCTGGCAAACATTTGTGTCAAGAATCGGGGTGCCAGATTTAAATTTTTATATTATTTTGATCAAAACTCCTTCTAATATTAAAACATTGTACTTATATGTTATACATAATTTTACAAAAAATTTGAAAAAAAAATTATACACAAAAAAAAATATTGGTCAAGTTACAGGTCGCCAGACCGTTGGTTCCTTATTTGTCTAATATCCAAAAAGTTATAGTCCATTTTTGTACTTATTCTGAATCACCACCCTTTTTATAGTCCTCGCTTGGACTATGAGTGTTAGTCTTTGGAAATAAATGAATGACAGATAGATCGACGACACGTTTGGTCTAGTGGCTAGTAACCCTAGCTGTTAACCAAACGGTCGCGAGTTCGAATCCCGCTAGGGGCAAATGTTTATGTGTTAACATTTTACCTTTGTACCCGAGTCATGGATGTTTTCTATTTATAATATGTATGTATTTACAAAAAAAAAAGTAATCTATGTATTATATCAACTTTCTGGTATCCATAATACAAGCATTAGTTGCTTACTGTGGAACTAGATGGTGCTGTGTGGAATGTGTGAAGATATTTATTATTATTTATTATCGTCATAATTAATATGTGTAATTTGCTTGGAGCACTTCAATACTTCAAACCTATACTAAAATCGTTAGTCTCAGTTTGAAACATTATTAAGAAGCGAAATGAGACAATTCCTAGTATAAATAATCGCGTACACGACACCGTTTCCGCTTAATTTATTAACATTTCTGTTTGTTTGTTTCAGGTAATTATGTCGGGCGCTGGTGTTAATGGCAGGCTGCGTATAATGGGATATAATTACAAACTTGCTGAAGATTTCACGGCGAGCGGAAGGGTTAGACTTAGGATTAAATATTTAACTGGAAGCTGTCATCGGATTTACCCCGCTGTGACTTTTTAACCAATATGGCCTAATATTGTTGTCACTTTAGCTTATATTTTGTTTGGTTCTGTAGTGTTTGTGTACTAGATATAACTGAAACAGAGTTATATACGCTATCTCGCTCTCGCCGTATGATTGGAAGCACACGACACGAGTATTGCCTGGGCCGCGAGCCAGAGCAGACGTGTGACTTGCCACATATAGTGAATTGCCGAGCCAGTTCCAAGATTTTTTTCCAAAATCTTACACTACAGGTTCCAAAATATTTTTTTTTTAAAGAGACCAATTTTTAGAGAGCTTATAGGTTAAGGTCTAATGTAAATTAATTTGGTGTATCAAATATATTATAAACTTTTTATCTGTCTTGTTATAATATATTTCTTCTGTCTTAAAAGCAAATTGTTTATAATATATTTGTATATAAAATAAAATTATTTTATTTAAGCAGGAACTGATAAAATAACTAGGTAATGTATAAAAATGTAACATACGGGTCCAGTTGCCTGAAAATAAATGAATTTTAATTTAATTTTTAATTTAATAACTGTAAGATTAGAATCCCTAACACGCAATATATATTTTCTAGGGGAATTCCCTAAATCCGTAAGTATCAAAACTTTGCGCAGTTTAGGAGGACTAGCTTGATATTGACACTTAAACACAGATCACAATTATAGAAAAATTCTTTGTCTATTTAAACATAGGTATTAACATAGTATTAGGTATTAACTGTGAAAGACAAACTTAGTATAATATAATATTTATTATAAAAATGGGTTCTTTTATCCATCATAATCGCGAATATTGCTTTACTAAGTCATAATAAATGAAGATATGATTTCCTCGCCCTAACTAAAGGGAATAACTAAGAGAGGCTCAGAGGTCTAACCTCTAAGGCCTTCTTGACAAATATTTACACCGCTCAAGGGATCTACATCTATTTTTCAGTACGAATTTTCGTGTCGAATATATTATATGTATGACCTTTTTACGCTTTTGACTCTGTACGTCTCCTAAATGCGGCGTCGGCGTATATAGATACTAGCTGGTGCTCGCGACTTCGTCCGCGTTGAACGATGAAAGGTACCCTATGTCCTTTCTGGTTTCCTAGACAACGTGTATGCAAAATTTCACGATGATCGGTTCACTAGTTTTTGCATGAAAGAGTTACAAACATCCATACATCCAAAAATACTTTCGCATTTATAATATTAGTATGGATAACTAAAACGGCTGACTATTTAAAAGTAAACCTTTCATACTTTCTCAGTGTTCTAATGGCATAGTTGGCAAGAGTTGAGTGCTATAGTGAAAAAAAACGGCGTACTATCCCGAAGTATATGTTTTATTTATTTATTTGAAAAAGCTCACCAACTACAGACATACTTAATCACAATATGCAACACAAGTATGAATTTAAATTATAGAAAAGCACAACATTATGTTTTAGTTAGACAAATGTAGGCTAAACTATACTTGTAGGGAAATTTTATATGTAAAGGTCGTCAGACAGGCTGACGGTTCACTTGATGATAAGGTCACTTTTAACACAAGGCAACGCCACAGGTGCTGTAAGTGCGCTGCTGGCCATAATGGTATAGGATAAGGGATAAGAAAGGTGTAAGGGAAGTCGCCTCTGGTTGTCCTTACCCGTCAGTGAGACAGCTAATTGGCAACGACACTACCAGCGGCACTAATTCTAGTTTAAAAATTCGTTAAATACCTTTATGTAACGGACTGTACATTATATTAACGGACGAGTTATCTATTGAAATAGTAGGTAAAAATCAAACATGATAACTCGCCCATTCGGGCGAGATAAATTCGGGCGAGTAGTCCATAAATTTAATTAATAATTTTTTTTAATTTAATTTATGGTTTTTTTTTTAAAGAAATAAATTAATATTTATTTTTTTCCCTTCTATTACTACATACAATAACGAAATAATAAGTGATGTGTGCATTAAATCTATAGGCAAAGTCGCTTGTCTTGTGTCCTTAATCCTTATCAATGAAATATGACCCACACATAATAAGCACACACTTGTAACACTCATTAGAATACCTTTCGTTCTTGTGACACAGGATGTAAGGCGCATACTTGTACACAGTCAATAAATATTATGACAAATAAACCCCAGAGTCCCATTAGATAAAATAATAAAGGCCATTTTGAAGTTACAGACTAAAAAGAATGCGATTCTCGAATTCGAATATCTGTGAGTTTATTAACATCAAATATTAGTGTTGAAAACAAGACGGGATTACTTGTTGTTGTAAAGAGTTGTGCACACTGTGCGGTAACAACAAAACACAAGCTATAGTTAATCATTATAAATTGAGCCCAATTACGTTATATCTGCTATGAATTGTCCAGCAGTTGGTTATTCCCCAAACTGCAACTTTATGCTGCAATTGATCAGGTCAAGGTAACCATGGCATGGAAACATCACCGAAGTAACAGGTATACAAAATTTCACATCATCGAACTTGTGGAAGTACGTCAACTAGGAAAATAATGAGCATATGATCTTCAAACGCCTGAACAGATCTTCATAAATTATAGCTAAGAACTCTCTTATTCACATCAACTTTCAAACAAAAATACTTATCAAAATCGGTTCATCTGTTTGACAGTATCATAGCTGATGGCAGTCCCCACTTAGACTATCGTCAAAAAAAATATATAAAAAACATTACTCGGTTTTCATCCTTTCCTTCGCTCCAATCTTTTAGACATATTCCACTTCCAAAAGTTTTATCGTTTTTTACAGAAATTAAAATTAGTCGTAATGGCTGTCAAATTTAAAATATATAAAATATTCATTTATTTTAACAAATAGGTAAAGATTAATATGTTAGGTAAGATTAATTTAAATATATTTATTTATTTGTTTTTTACTTTGAATATATATCACACTTTTAGGTTCTGATCATATATAAACATTGAATTTAACATGCTTATGAGAATATTAATTAGGCCTTATTTAATTCTTTCGTAATTTTCCTAACTGTGGCATGTGTGCACTAAGCCTTATGGCCTGTAGTATATTTTTTGTCGGCTCGGCTTTCGTCGATGCGTCAAAGTTATTATTCTTGAAATCTGAGAACGTTTTCTACCTGAATCATGGCTCAAAGTTTGACCTACCAAGCCTTCACAAATGCCACGGGATTCAATATCAATAAAAACATCAAACTTACGGTTTCCAATAGTTATCTTTCGTTTGGAGGTCGGAAATTCTTGTGCGATGTTTGAAACAAAACCGAACTTTTTTTTTCTGTGAATAATTGATAATTGAGTGTCAGAGCACACTGCTTTTGCAGTTATGTATTGGACAGCCCGTTTGGCGGCAGTAACCACACACTAACAGAAGGTCACCAATGTCTTGTATGCTGTTGTGTTGATGAATGAGTGGTGCCGGAGTCAATAATTGATTAGGATTGATTGATTAGGTAATTGATTATTAATAATTGACAAACGCCTGAACAGATCTTCATAAATTATAGTTAAGAACCATCGATCACGTCAGCTTTCAAACAAAAATTTCGATTTATGACGAAATTGGAATCCGGCGGATGTGTACTGAATAAAAAAAAATAGCCAGAAAAAACAAGAGGTTAATAATATTTAATAAATTTAAAGTTATAAACTATTATTGCATTTTAACATCATTAACAATAGAATTAGGAAAAATGTCAAAATTCTTTTTCGTAACTCGATGGATCAATAATTTCCGTAACTAATTTAATAAAAAATGTTTTAATCAAACTCAATGAATTGGTAACTCGATTAGTTTCACGACTAGTCTAGGCAGCGGCAGTGACCTTGTATACTTGTAAGTTAAGTTAAATTAAATTAAATTAAGTGAGTACCTTTATTATTTTCAAATTAGTCAGACAAACAAATTAATAAAGTTTTGAAACTTGTGTGAGTTATAACTTTTGGTCTGCTGATCAAAACCCACAACTGTCCCCCCTTTTCACTTGCCCCTTAACAACTCCCCCCCGCCCCCACATGGTGAAAATTTGTCCCCGTTAACGGTTTTTTAAGTATTTTGCGAAAATTTTAATAGATACAAAAAAAGTGTTAAAGGCAAAATTTATCCTCATTAAATTCTAAACAAAATATTATATACAAAAAATTGACGGTTTTCAAGCTATTATAGTCAGTTTTCAAACTAACTTTCAAAGTTAATATGAATAGGTGAAGCAACAAGTGGAAGGGGGAGGGGGGGGGGGGTTGTGGGTTTTGATCAGCAGACCCAAAGGTATAACCCACACAAGTTTAAAAACTTTATTAATTTGTTTGTTTCCCCCCATACATTTTCCTTACAGAGAATGACTTTATTATAAATGTTATTCTATACACAAAGAAGCCGTGAAAATGTTTTTTATGTTCCCTAGCAAAACAGTTCTATTTTTAAAAGCCAAACATCATAATGTTTCTGAAGTAAATTAAAGGATCCTTTGGGGGCATTAAATGAATATCACTTTTGTTTGAATAAATCACAGTCCTTTCGTGAAGTAAAATAAATTATTGAACGAAAAGGGATTCTTTTTTTAATTCTAAAGAGAAAAATTATTTTTTTATTCTAAATAATCCTACCAGAGACGGTAACGCAATTGATTCTCCCATTTATATGTGCAACGGTAGCCATTAGCCACCTACCATCAATTAGTCCGTTAGTATGGCCGCCAACATTTATACAAAAAAAGAAACTGTGACCTTTATTAAAGCCAGGAAAATAGCGCAAAAATAACACCCCATTAGGACACCTATTAGTGTCTCACAAGTAGCTACCTACTACTTCCTGTTTGTCAAGCAACACATACGAGATAATAATATATTTAATTAAACACCAACACGTCTGTATAAAACAATATAGGTACTCAAACCATTATACAAATTATCTATACTTACTAATATTATAAAGAGAGAAGATTTGTAACGTTTGTAATTAATGAACTCAAAAACTACTAGACCGATTTTGAAAATTCTTTCACCTAATAGATAGCTACATTATCAGCGAGTAACATATATATTTGATAAAAATTTTAATATATATGATAAAGTATATATATATATATATTATATATATATAATAGTAACATATATATATATATATATATATATATATATATATGTTACTATTATATGTCATAGACTGTGTATATAGTATATATATAGTATATATATATAGTATATGTTACTATTATATGTCATGTCATAGACTATTATACGCCATAGATGTCATAGACTCTATGACATCTATGGCGTTGTTTATGTTTTATAAAGAGTTTGATTATCATTTGGAATGCCTTTACGTCTGTGTGCATATCAGAGATTAGTTTTTTTTTTTCCTTGAAGCCTCGTTTGTTCGTTCGCGGGCAGAGCGAAGCGCGTTCTTAATGCTGGATCCACACTATACGTATACTGTCGATCGCGGTACGTTCATGCATTTATTTTGATATTTATAACTTATTTACAAAACATTCACGGGCCGCAAGTAAGACGTCCGCGGGCCGCATACGGCCCGCAGGCCGCGTGTTGCCGGCCGCTGTCATATAGCATTGGCACTCCCTGCCGGCGTCTTTGTTTCCGAGCTCATATAACCCAAATCTTTTCAAAGTTCGAATAAAGGCATCTTCTGGGTAAGCTCGCTCCAACGTCGGCCTAGTCTTTGCTGCACGGCTGGACGCTGGCCAAGAGCAAATTCCATCTTTAATCTATATTTTTACTAATATTATAAAGAGAAATGATTTGATTGTTTGTTTGTTTGTTTGCATTGAATAGGCTCCGAAACTACTGGACTGATTTGAAAAATTCTTTCACTGTTGTGAAGCTATATTATCAGCGAGTAACATAGGCTATATTTTATGAAGTTACGCGGGCGAAACCGCGTGCAACAGCTGGTAAAATATAAAAAATGCTTCAAGTCCGCTGCCGACTTTAAGTAGGATAAATGATAAGAAGAAAACAGATTGGAATCTCTTACTCACTCACCTAAAGGCAACAGGTTAGTGCCATCAAATCGGCTGCCCAATTTATTACTGCGAAACGCACAGTGCTCTCAAATACTAAATTCGAATATTTATTTCCAACGACTGTGTTTTCATCATTAGCACTTTATCAAGTCTTATAATAGTAGTATTTATGTTGGTGTCCTACATATTATGAAAGTCTGGACTACTCGGTAGAGTGTATATACCTGTAACCGCAAGATCCCAAAACTTTGACCTCCCAGTCGACATGGTCAATTTCAGACAAGCAAACTAAATATTTGAACGAAGTCAAAAGGTCCCTTTAGGGTTTATGGTCTTATGCCTCATTCACACGAGGCCATTAATGATGAAAGTTGCAACCGATTACTGTTTCCATAAAAAATATTTCTTACATTTTTGTCATTAAAAACATGTGTAGCTTTTATTGAAATTTGGTATGGAGATAGTTTGAACTGAAGAGAATATAAGTATACATATTTACTTAGCTAAGGGTAATATGTAATTAGAACTACAATTTTGGTTGTCAGTATAAAATATTGTAGCCTTATCTCTCTACCATATTTTACCAACATTAAAACAATATAATTTTTAGCAATAGCTTAACAGAACTACCCGCTTACTTTATGCCATACTTGCCTATAATAATTATAAATTGTATTTACTTCTCGTTACAAGATAATTTTTGGACTTTAAATAATTCTTTGTTCACAAATGTTAACAATAAGATAGTTGCGTTTGCTATTTATTAGACTGAGGGCCTCTTTCACCAACTACAAGTAAAGTGTTGATTAGATTCCTTTTAGAAATAATTTTATGTTTTATTAAATTATGCACTCGGTTTACTGCATCCTTCGATAGGCGATTTTTTTTAATTATTTTCTTTTTAATGTTTGGGACTTTTACCGTACAAACAAAGATACATCATCTGTTTCATTCCCTGTGAACGGTGACTTTAAATGGCGGTTAGCCTACTTGACACATGGTGAAAGAGGCCCTAACTGTTTAGTCTGACTAAACAGTGTGCAAACGAGGCATCAAGCTTCGTCACTAAGTGTCTTCAAGTAGTTTCAGTAAATTTGAACTCGGGCTGGTAATAGTTGAGCACCATCAAAGGTTACACAAGGGTTCTAGCGGGCAGTTTATACCGAGATTAAATATCCACTCTTAGCGATCTTAACAAGCTTTAATTATAGACGTCATTGTTTAGTAATAATATTCTCCAACGGCAAAATTAGGGAATTTAAACTCGAGTGTCTTGCTCGAACACTATTCTGATTGTCATAAATTTGTCTTTTCTAAGAACCTTGACCTCCTCAGTGAGGTCGTCTTGACTTGAGTCGTCTAAATGGGTTCTTGAAATTGATCCAGAAGATCAAATATCAAAAACCTTAACTGAATTATAGTCCTCATTTATATATTATGTTTTGGAGATTGTATTGTGTGTTAACTAGTTGCGAAATCGAAGGTTGCTTTGTAGAATTTTGTTAATTATTTAAATAAGTAACTCAAACTTTTGGAATCGGGGATCTAAGAATATTCAATTTTATTTTTTAAATAAAAACTATAATTAAGGCTTATTAATAATAATAATAATAAAATAATAATAAAATTAATGTTTTTATTTTTAATCTTTCATGTCTAACCTAAAGGAATTAAAGGTAAGTTAATATATGTACCTACTAATGCAATAAATTAATAACTGCTATAATAAGAAAAACTATTAATGAATCATTCCTTTATAATAGTTTTATTTGTTTTTGTTTTTTCTCTTTATTCTTTATTTGTTTTCAGTTATTTATTGTTTAGTTTGCTATGAGTGTGTTATCGGTTGTCTCAATTTCTAATATACAGGGTGACAGGGTAAGTCGTACTTAATATTAAAGGACGTTATTATTCAGGTCATTTCTAATGGATTTGATCATATAATATATTGTCCTAAATTTAACCGTTATAGAGATATTGAACCTTAAAGATTTAAAAAAAAAAATCCCTTTTTTCAGCTTTGATATCGATTTTTTTGGGATTGGAGCTCCTAGGGTCCGATTTTTTATGTTTTTAGTTAGAAGGCATGTAAATTAATAAAAATGATTAACAAAAAATGAACAGTTTAAAATAAAGACTTTTTAAATTTTTCACAAAGTATTTTCAACTTTGAAGCGCTTTTCTAAGAAAGAATGTATGGAAAATTTTGTGCAGATGATTTTAAAAACTTCTACGTTTCTTTAGCTATTCAAAAAGGTATAACACTTACTATTAAATCAAAAAGCCTCATGAATGGGGGATGGGGTACAAAAAATTGTGAACTTACAACTTTCGAAAATTAGCGTACCCCTAAAAAAGAAGTGACAAAAAAGGCTTGTATACATATTGTAAGTTTTTTGTTTGTACTATTCAAAATTCAAATAAATAAATAAATTAATGTTATGTATCTTCTATGTGATTTGTTGCTTACGTAAAGGCAAATCTTATTATGTAAAAACATTTTCCAGAATTATGATGTTTATTTCGTGTCTTGGTAGGTATTAGTTTATCAATAAATATATTTTGTAGGTCTAGATTGCCAGAAAGTTTTAACAAACCAACAGGTGTTACTGAATATGAGCTACCCACAAGAAAAGCGGGTCAAATCCAAAGAAGACGGTAAACATTCAGCTGTCAACGGCACAGTTCGCATTAAACGTAACGAAACAGAAATAACCATCGCACCAATGGATGGAACAAACGCCACCCGTACTGAATACAAGAATAGATGTTTCTGCTAATGACATATTCCGGTAATGAACCGTAAATTCTTCTTAGACATTGACTAATTTTATATCTGAGGCAGATTTGTCCCATTGTTTGCGTAGAAACTTTTCCTGTAACGTATTTGAATAAACACCCCCCTTTTTTTAACGTTTGGGATATGCTCTTGGATATCCGACACTGCGAGGTTATGCCGGATTCCTAAAATCCAACGATTTTCAAGCGCGACCGTTGATGGGCGGGGTCGCTTGGACGTTATGACACGACTTCGGTGCCCCGCCACGGCTATCCAGCGCGGGGAGGGCTACACTCCCTGTCAGAACCTCGGCGTACCCGGAATCTACTTCCGTACGCCGCCCATCAAATTAAAATTTTTTTTCTAACTATTATAATAATTATTTTTATTAAAAACATACAAAATAGTAAAATAGTAGATGGGCGGGGTCGCGAGGAAGTTATGACACGACTTCGGTGCCCCGCCGCAGCTATCCAGCGCGGAGGGCCTGTGCAGTCATCGGCGTCAGAACATGTCAGAACATCGGCGTACCCGGAATCTAAAATCTGATAAAAATATAGTAAATTATTGCCCAAAAAAAGCTATTAATAAAAAAATTTCAGCCACAACTACATTTGTTTTTATAAGCTTATTAATTAACTTAAGTTCTATACTAAAGATAATATGATGGTAGACCAGTTCTTTGCTTTTGCAGAGTTTTCTTCAATTCTTATAAACCCTTATATATTTGAAGGTGTATCACACTCAAGGAAATAATGTTTGTGCGGGATGACTATTAAAAATTTATTTATTTTTAAAATAGGCATTTCGCATATTTCGTGCGATTTGTTTGTATTCAATGTAATTGTATTTAAAAAACCAATCTCACACTATTGAATGTAAAATATCTTTAAACCCCAGTGCGGATGACGAATCAGCTTTTCGAACAATTCTATCGGCCATTGTTGACAACTACCCTACCATTGATCTACGAGACAAGTCGACATATGGTGGAGTGAGGGTTGCCTTTGTAACTTCATCCCTTACGGATGAATTTACAAAGGATCGATTGTTTTGTCCAATTTCGAATTTGCGGTTGAAAATGAGTTGTCGTTTTCAAAATGAATCCATAAATCCTTGTTAAAATCAGACTACCGTCAATATACCAAACATCGATATTTTCTGTGATATGAAATGCTGTAGGTAACTTTTTGATTTCTAAAAGTTTAAGTTACTGATTACTAAAATGTAATTTTGTTAATAATTTAATTTTCAAAAAAAATAAATCTGTTTTATTCATTGAACTAAAAGCTCCTTGAAATTGCAAACTTTTTTTGACATCTCGTATGTATTTTGAAATCGAAGTATATTTCTCCTTATCTTGACTTACTTAGAAACAAAGAAAGATATTACCTTTGTTTCATGATCAAGTTAACACTTATTTAAATTAGAAATGATTTTATAAACATTTCCATATATACCTAGGTGCAATTAATATATTCATAATAATTATAAATTTCTTTAACATTTTCTGTTTTAATTGGATTCTCAAATGTTAGCACAGCTTTTACTTCATCATTAAAAATAAAAGTATACTTGGTAACTGAAATGAATAAAATTTTAAATACACGAACGTAAATATCGTTAATTTCGTTAACCTGAAAAACAAGCCAGATAATTATTGTCAATAATTCAAGCCTGGAAATATATAAAATTTGAACTTATTATTTATTATCAACATCGAAAAATAACGCTCGTCACTTTAAACAAGAATAATATTATTTATAAAGAGAATTTTTTTTTGTATGTTTGTTTGCAATGGATTTAAATTCAAAAACTGTTTAATTAATTTTTAAAATTATTTCACATTTAGAAAGCTACATTATCGGAGGGTAACATTGCCTGTTATTTTTTATGTTTTAAATCAGAGATTCATACAAAAAAGAATTTTATGTAAATGTATTATACTAACATATAAAAATTACTATTGGAATATAATGGATCTTTAAAGAAACCTCAATAAAATAATATGAAAAATAAACGTTTAATAAATGCACAAGAAATACATCTTTACAAGCAAAAGGACAACACGAGAAAATCGATTATTCGTACAGGCACTTAGTTCTATATTCAAATTATTAATATAATACTAGCTGTTGCACGCGACTTCGCCCGCGTAACTTTATGAAATATATCCCATGTAGCTTCTATAGGTAATGTAGCTTCTATAATATAATGTATATAATAATATAATATATATACCTATAGCTTTCTATAGGTGAAAATATTTTTAAAATCGGTCCACTAGTTTTTGAGTTTATTCATTAAATACATACAAATATTCTCTCTTTATAATATTAGTATAGGTAAAATATTTTTTTTTTAAATAATTAATTAATTAATTAATTATTTTTATATATATATATATATATATATATATATATATATATATATATATATATATATATATATATAATAATATATATATAAGAAATACTATAAGAGGACTTCCATATAGCGCTCAACGCAGGTATGACATTATAACGGAACAACCTAAGTTATATAGTGATGCAGTCACAGGTGATAAAACTTCGCCCCGTAAGTTAACAAATTCTGACCGAAATATTATTAATTTAAGTGATAACGTTGACCACATTGAGTCACAGCGAACACATTTTCAAAATAATGAATCTGGAATAACCCCACAAGAACAAAGATATAATCTAGAGACACTCATACTTAAACAGATAGAAAGGATAGACCAACTAGTAAATCAATTAGGCACAATGATGAATCTAGTTATGAGTCTCATAGGTAAGTTGCCACAATGACATCTCTACGTATTGCTACCTGGAATATCAATGGCTTAACACCTAATATACATGAGCTAATAATACTGCTACAAGAAAACAAAGTGGACATCGCTTTAATATCGGAGACTCATCTTAATAATCATAAGACTGTTAAAGTGGAAAACTATTTCGTGTACACTACAAACCATCCAGACGGCACATCGCACGGCGGGACAGCTGTCATAGTGAAACGAAACATAAAACACCATTTTCACAGTCATTTTAAAGAGAACTGGATGCAGGCGACCTCTGTTATTGTGGAAGATGGAATGGGTTGTATTTGTGTGAGTGCAGTATATTGCCCGCCCAAGTACAACGTTAAGAAGGATATGTATGATCTCTACTTCCGCAGTCTGGGACATAAGTTCATAAGTGGAGGAGATTGGAACTGCAAACATACTCATTGGGGTTCTAGATTGACCACCACAAGGGGAAGAGAACTAAAAAAATGCATAGATAGTCTTAAACTTACACCTATATCTACAGGAAACCCCACATATTGGCCAACAGATACCAATAGATTGCCTGATCTTCTCGACTTTTTCATAGTGAAAGGACTGTCTGATATTTACTTCAATGTGGAGTCGTCGCTGGATGCGTTGTCTGATCATTCACCGGTGATAGTAACATTAAGCATTACAGAGATTTACAGAGAACAAAAAACTTGTTTATGTAACCATAAAACCGATTGGAGTGGCTTTGCTGAATACTTGCAGGAAAAAATAGATTTAAAAGTGAAACTTAAAACTGAACAGGAAATTGACGAGGCAACGTTTTACATAACCAATCTTATACAAGTAAGTGCATGGCGTGCCACGCCAACATTGAGAACAGATACTTTGGACAGAAATAACATCCCCTTAGAAATTCGGAGTAAATTGGCAGAGAAAAGAAGATTGCGACGAAGACTACATCTTAGTAGAACCAAAGAAGACCTTAAAAAATTCAATATAGTGTCTAGAGAGCTAAAGAGAATAATCAAAGAAATTAAAAATAAATATTTCCAACAAAAACTGTCCACACTATCTGCCCAAAAAAAAGATAATTACTCGCTGTGGAAAATAACGAAACAGTTTAAAAGACCTCAGAATTTTGTTCCTCCGCTAAAAATACCAACAGGGGGTTGGGCTAAAGGACCAAAGGAGAAAGCAGAGTTATTTGCTCAATACCTTAGTCAGGTCTTTACTCCCAACAAGTCCACTATGTCTGAATTTGAAACGGAAGTAGATATAACTATTGAGAGTGATCAGCAGCTTTCTCTACCTTTGAAATTGGTTACTCCTAAAGAATTGATGCGAACAATACACAATTTAGAAAATAAAAAAGCTCCTGGATTCGATCTAATAACTGGTGAAATACTCAAGCACTTGCCTAAGAAACCAATAGTGTTTTTGACTATGTTGTTCAATGCCATACTCAGAGTACAGTACTATCCAAAAATATGGAAAGTTTCACATATATGCATGATTGCGAAGCCGGGCAAACCTTCTACGGAACCCAGTTCGTACAGACCGATAAGTCTACTCCCTACGATATCAAAGGTTTTTGAAAAGATGTTGCTTGTGAGACTTAAACCGGTTTTGGAACAGAATAAAATAATACCTGACCATCAATTTGGTTTTAGACAGAACCACGCTACAATAGAACAAATACATCGAGTGGTACATAAGATTAGACAGTCCCTTGAAAAAAAAGAATATTGCTCTGCAGTGTTTTTAGACATCGAACAGGCCTTTGATAGAGTGTGGCATAAAGGCTTACTGTTTAAATTAAAGAAACTCCTACCAAACTCATTCTATATGGTTCTAAAATCATACATACAACAGAGAAAATTCCAGGTGAAATTTGAAGAAGAGATCTCCACGTTGTATAATATTAATGCTTCGGTACCTCAGGGCTCGGTTCTTGGACCGGTTCTCTACTCCATATATACTGCAGATTTACCTGAAACAGTGGGGGTGGTTACTGCTACCTATGCAGATGATACTGCATGTCTTGCTAGTGACAATGACCCTAGTAAGGCATCACAGAAATTGCAGGTCCATCTAAGAAAAATAGACAACTGGCTTCAGAGGTGGAGAATCAAGCCAAGCGTAACCAAATCTATGCAAGTCACATTTACCTTGCGAAAGGGCGATTGTCCGCCTGTATATATGGAAGACAAAGCATTACCAAGCTATGATTGTGTGAGATATCTTGGGTTACACCTGGATAAAAGACTCACCTGGGCGAAACACATTAAAACTAAGAAAAAAGAAGCTACCTTACAACTTAGAAGCTTATCCTGGCTAACGGGGCGTCATTCCCAATTGTCTCTTGCTAACAAGCTCTTGGTATACAAAGCTATAATAAAACCTATCTGGACGTATGGGATAGAACTGTGGGGCTCGGCAAGTAATTCTAATGTCGAGATACTCCAAAGGTTTCAAAATATTGCACTAAGAACCATCTCATGTGCGCCATGGTTTATAAAAAACTCGGAAATACATGAGCACTTGAAAGTCCCTACTGTGAAAGAGGAGATAGTGAAGACTAGCAAGAGATATAAGGATAGACTGAACAGACACAGTAATGATCAGGCCAAAAGCCTTCTGAACTCACAAAATGACGTAGCACGCCTGAAGAGATGGCAAATCCTTAACATAGACCTCAGAACATGATAACTAGTTCTCATTGACAGCAGACGTTTAATGGAATGTCGCTGGCAGCCCCTTTATCTGTTAAGATCGCATCTGATTATGGCTAGGTAGCCGATTGCAGATTTAAACTGGGAAAAAAAAAAAAAAAAAAAAAAAAAAATATATATATATATATATATATATATATATATATATATAGGTAAAATATTGATATACAACTTGCCAGTAACTATTTAAGTTAAACCTATTTAAGTTTATAATAGCTTCAACACGAATACATGTTCATTCATTTCTCTAAAAATTGGTTTGGTCCGGCTTGAATGGAACGCAAGAATTGTTTGCTTTCCCGCTTAATAAGGCGAGTTTGATTTGAATTTCGAATGAACACAATTTACGAATTGCCTCTTGTTCCTTTTCTCTTACTGTGTAAATTGCGCTAAAAATGTAGGCGATAATTCATTCAAAAATGGAAATCGAATTGGGCTTTTCAACGTACCTACGTAACTATGCTAGACTTGGACTCGAGTTCACCAACAGACGGTTAGTTTTTAAACAGCTGTTTAAAATTTAAACAGCCGTTTAATAATATTTTGTTGATCACCATTGCTAAAATGCGGCTAAACATCTGATTAACTTAATGATTAATATGATATTTAGGGCGTTTAACCCGCAGTTTAGCGATGGTGATACACAAAATATTATTAAACGGCTGTTTTAATTTTTAACGGCTGTTTAAAATTTAAACAGCCGTTTAATAATATTTTGTTGATCACCATTGCTGAAATGCGGCTAAACATCTGATTAACTTAATGATTAATCTGATGTTTAGGGCGTTTAACCAGCAGAATCCTTTTAGAAATAATTTTATGTTTTATTAAATTATGCACTCGGTTTACTGCATCCTTCGATAGGCGAATTTTTTTATTATTTTCTTTTTAATGTTTAGGACTTTTACCGTACAAACAAAGGTATATGTCATCTCAATCATTCCCGTTTACCGGTGACTTTAAATGGCGGTTAGCCTACTTGACACATGGTGAAAGCCTAAAAACACTAAAAGATCTTTACACATTAGGTATTTTCCAAATAAATTCGCTTTTATTTCATGATTCAGTTAGTAATAAATAAATATATATATTTCTAAAGTTTGCTATGTTGTCTGTACAATTATATCCTTAAAATTTGGCTTGGTAGTGTTATTAATTGACAACGACACTACTGGCACTACTGGTAGTGGCGCTGATAGAGTGTCGTTGCCAATGAACATTAGAAAAAGTTAAAAATTTGAACTTTTTATTTGCTATTTAAAGATTTGCTTTTAAATTAGTCGAAGGGCACACTGGCAGGCCGTCTGGCCGCAGTAACCACTCACTTACAGAATACCATCGTGAAATAACAGCATGTGTGCTTTTGTGTTTCGGTGAGCGAGTAAAGGATGCCAGAGCACATGTCCCTATCCTTTCACTTGGCACTTGCAGCTTTGAAATATGGGCAACGGTAGCCACACCTACCGTCAAGTGGACCGTCAACCTGTGTTGACATTAACATAAAAAGTAATAGAATGTCAGACTGCCAGTAGCTATGTATCATAAAAAATACGCAAGTGAACAAAACTCATACTTTCCTTATTATATTAGTTAACTAGCTGGTGCCCGCGACTTAATCCACGTTGAACGATGAAAGGTACCCTATGTCCTTTCTGGTGTAACAGACAACGTGTATGCAAAATTTCATGGTGATCGGTTCAGTAGTTTTTGCGTGAAAGAGTCACAAACATCCATACATCCAAACATACTTTCGCATTTATAATATTAGTAAGATTTGTATCTTGAAATTATTTTCTACTAGCTGTTGCACGCGACTCTATGTTACTCAATGTTAATGTAGCTCTCTATGGGTCGAAAGAATTTTGAAAAATTGGTCCTATAGTTTTTGAGTTTATTCATTACAAACATACAAATCTTCTTTATAATATTACTAGTTTCTTTATTCTTTATAATATAAATGACACAGATACACTCAATTGTCAATCGCAAATAAACACTAAAAAAAATATTTTTAAAAGTTAGAGATTTTTGTTAACTTTTAATAATGCTTAGATGGCTTGAAATCGACAGAGCTGCGCAAACGAGATAGGGGCTAACAATTCTAACGAAGTTGTATTTTTTTTATATTTTAGTTTACAATGGAGGTCCGGGCGCCAGAAAAGCCTTTCATCAATTTTATGCACTCCTTGGCTAATTTAACTCGTTACGGCAACAAATTTTTTTTTTATTTGCTATATAGTATTTTTGGTAGCAATAGTCATACTATCTATACTAATATTATAAAGAGAGAAGATATGTATTTTTGTTTGTAATGAATAACCGATTATGAAAATTCTTTTACCTATAGAAAGCTACATTATCAGCGAGTAACATAGGCTATGTTTTATAAAAGTTACGCGGACGAAGTCGCGTGCAACAGCTTGTATGTAAATAAAAATGAATCACCAAATTTATTGCTAAATGCAAAACTCGAGAACGGCTGGACCAATTTGGATATTTTTTTATATTCCTTGAAGTACCTACGAGGAAGGTTCTTATGAAGAGAAAAATTGGAAAAATTGCCCAGAAAATTGCAACCATGCAAATCCAGGGGCAGGTCGCTGGTTAGTAATAATAATTCCTTATAAAGGTTGTTAAAGCGTCACACTGCTTTGTGCAGACAGTATTATTGAAGTCATATACTAGTATTTCATAGATTTAAAACTAAAATAATACTTTAAACTTACGTTTTACTTCGCTAACCAGTCGAGGGGTCATTAAGTATTTGTACATCCCAAAAGAACAATATAAAACTGTAGCATTGTTCATTTAAAACAATTAATATTTTTACACAAAAAGCACAGCAAGATAGTAAAATATTGAACTTAATACAATTTTATCTGTTTGAACTCTGAATTTATTTAGTGGTACGAATTCTGAATACACAATTCGATTGTCAATAATCACAGCGTCTTGCTCAGCACTCCTCATTCTTCTTTGTACACCATTTAAAGCGAAATGACATGCCTTGTCTAAATTTTATGCAAGGGAAATAAAAATAGCGTATGAATTTCAAGATTTTCTTAAAATCCTTTAAAAAAAACTGTTAAAAAATACGTCCTGGTTACGGTTAATATCGTGGACTATAGTCTTTGCCATTTTTTTTAACGTTGGGAAATCCTCATGGATACCCGAAAGTGTATGGGACACTGCTGGGTTATGCCGGATTCGTACCGCTGATGGGCGAGGTCGCTGGAACGTTATGACACGACTTCGGTGCCATGCAAGACTATAGTCCTTGCCTGGCCTTTTCATACAGATGGGAACTTTATAAATTGAATACATAAATGTCATAAAATGGAGTGTTAGGCATTCGGTTTGACAAAAGGAAGGCCAAAAATGACGAAAATCTCACTGAGCCCATCTTGTGAACCAGTCCTGCCGAGGCTAGATTTCGGCACCATATATTTTCCAGTAATATGACAGGAATCAATAATGATCTTTAAATATTGCGGTAGTATTGACGATAAAAGATAACGTAACTTGCCGTATGCAGCCCAACCTAGCAGTTAGCCTCTCTGTTAAAGTTGTTTCTTTGGATCTAAAAAGACATCATTCTGCACAATAAAAGACATTATATTAAATGAAAAGATCGTTTTTTAATCTAAATACATTTACATGGATTGGCTGTACGTCCATTGTATTTACAATCTAAAAGTCTCAGTGGTCAAAGTCGAGCAATGTCGAGCAATGTCGATGCCAATACAAACTGGCAAACTTGGCATGCAAACGTTAACTGTTTATTGATACAACCACCTCCAAACCCTGCTTTAAACTTGCCACGTCAATAACTTTGTTGTTCGCAATCAGCAACTTCATGCTGGAGTCAACATGTACGTTAAGAGGCTTTTAACAAATCTGCGATGATCTATGTACACCTTTATTAAGTACCAGGACTACCATATTTGATCTCTAAATTTTTCGGACTTGGTCTTAGTCTCATATATACTTCCTCTTTGTCTATATCTCCTCACCTAACAACTATATTATCAACCAATTTTTAATTTTTATTACGAGTATTAAAAAGAAACAATCATAACATAATTTAGTATAAAATAAAATAGTAAAATAGATCTTAATCCTCATAAATTTTTAAACTAAAATAAATTTGGTATTTTAAAAATATTTCGTTTATATATCTTAAAAAATGTTATTGGAAATTCCCACACATAGCAAGTTCTGAGTAATTCAGATAGTTTTTCAGTTATAGGAATGTAGAGCTCTATTTAAATAAAAATAAAAATATAATAAACCTTACCCTGCTCACTCCCTAACTAAATGTAAGTATTGTTTTTTCTTCCCTTTACTTTGAATATGGAATTAAAACAGTAATTATTTAAATTAATATGTAGTTTGTTAATCAAAATTATCTAAGTACCTAATATTTGACTTATGTCTTGTCTACTTGACTTCTACGACAGAGTTGTTCCAAATAACATGGTAAAGAAACCAACTTGATCCAAATATCACCTGTCTCAGTCAAATTTTTTCACACAAAAACGGCCCTTTCACACTCCACAGATATTATTAGTGTAAAAAAGGCCTTACACCACGCAAAATTGTAGGTTATTATGAGAGAAAAAACGAAAAATAACGATCGCAGAAAAAATACTTCAGTGGCAGATGCTACTTTGTATCGATTAAGGACACGCACAGGTAAACGGATACCCATTTTGTTGGGAAAGAATTGCATTCGATGACCCCTCTGCATAAAAAGACCTTAATGACAAAAATGCTCTTGATTATCGAGACAAAATTAAGCTTTTGTCCAGAAATGTGGTAATCCTGCTGACAATTGTTTTGTCGGAACTTATTTTCCGCCATTTTGCACTAAAATGGCGGAACCTTCGTTAGCCATGTCTCTTTCTTACGTAGAATTTAGTAAAATATTATCCAAATCTATTTAGGATAGTTCTTCTGGAATAGTTTAATGAACTCTTTTAAAAGATTAATTAAGATGACATTATACACGGCTCTCAATAGGCTTTCGAAGTAGACTTATAGCTCCATGTTTATTTTATAATTTACACAAATGAAATACTTAAGGCTGAAAAGAGTACAGACTACATCCACTCATCTCATTCGCGTGCGTTTAATCATGACACGGCGGCGTGTTGTACGCAAATTACAGTCGCAAGTTTCTAGAGTAGTGTGACCAACATTAACAGCTTTAAAAGTGTTTTTTTTTTTAATTATTTAAAGAATTTAAATAAGAAAATACCCTATCCCTCTGTAGGAACAGCCTTGCGGCGCTTACACGCGTAGGTGCTTAATAAATTACAGAATTGTCTTAAACAGTATGCAATGAATTTGGAGCACTAAACTTATGCTGTTAAGGACGTTCAAAACTGAACTTGATTTCCGCTCGTACGCTCGGGTGAACTCAGCAGTAATGTTCTTAAAATTCCACATTTTTGGCAACCCTAGCGAAACATACGCCAAGCGGCGATTTGTACTAACCGTTAACCACTGACATAAGGTAAGTGGTGATATTGCAAAGCTATATTTGCAAGTAAGATAAGTTTTCATCTCATACTGGTTCTAACTATATTTTAAATTGAATAATATCGTAACTTTGAACCACAGCTTTGCCCAAAACTAGGCATTGCATCTTAACCGCGTTACCTCTTAACTTTTCATTTAAATTTTACGCTCAGTTCCATACACGAGTATTCGAAAACTAGTTTTTATCAAACGTTACATATACAGTTTATTTATTAAGTTGACATTTTTTTATTAAGATAGTTCTCGAAATTTATATTCCATAATTTTTAAAATACGGGCTATCGTGCATTCCTCTCAACTCAACTTTTTATTACGTAAAAATATTTAGTCTGTAAATTTTTTTATGGACTTATCAAACGACCTGCCCCGTGAATTCGTGACGGATGACAAAGACCCTATGAACGGCGATAAAACCGGTAGAAACTTCTAATATAGCTCGTTAAATACCTGACTATTAATAGGAATTTTACTACTTTGAGAACCGCTAACGCTACCACGGTTTTCTATGGCTAAAGTCCTCGTTCACCAACTACAAGTAAAGTATTGATTAGTTACTTTTAGAAATAATTTTATGTTTTATTAAATTATGCACTCGGTTTTGTGCATTCTTCGATAGGCGATTTTTTTTATTATTTTCTTTTTAATGTTTGGGACTTTTACCGTACAAACAAAGGTATATAATCTCCTTCATTCCCGGTTACCGGTGACTTTAAATGGCGGTTAGCCTACTTGACACATGGTAAAAAGGCCCACAGTAAAATATTGTACTTAACTCGTTATAACTCTTAACATTGTAGATATAGATTTACGCAAATAAAATGCAATTTATGCAAATTTAGTTGTCATCTCACACGATTTTATTTCGTACGAAATCTGCGAAAAGCCAACATAAATTTTAAATATATTTTTAGTAGACATCTCGCACACATTGGGGGAAAAAAATTAAAGTACACATGATTTTATCAAAATATAGTTAATATACATAATAATACATAGATATAAAATAGTGGCAGGGCACACTGAGTTTGGCAATCGTTTGGGCAGCCCGCCTGGCGGCAGCAACCACCCCCATACAAAAGACCACCGTGAAATGACAGCAATGTTCTGTTGTGTTTCGATGAGTGAATAAGGTATGCCAGAGTCCTGTACCCTTTCCCTTCCTTATCCCTTAAAATCCTTAATCCTTCAAAAGTCGACTAAGCGCTTGCAATACACCTGTTGCTTGAGTTATGGGCGACCGTAGCCACCCACCATCAAGTGGACCGTCAGCCTGTCTGTCGACCTTGACATAAAAAAGCAAATCTCGATCGAATTGTATCTATGTTTTATGGGTTTTACTCATATTTCGTCAATAACAGAACTCTTGGTAGCGGTTAAATTTAAATGACCCAGATTTTTTTATAGCCCTCAATAACATTGTCTTCAATAAGTGTCGTAAAAAAATATAATGTTGCTGTATGTAAAGCGAGGGTCGTTATGGACTAATAAACAATAAATTGTTGAGTAAAAAAACTTTATTATTTTAAACACCACAATAAAAGTTGTTAGGTATAATTTTATTTTAAGACCAGAGCTAATTATGAAAAGTTCATTTCCACAGTTGGCCTAGCCGGGTATCGAACTAGGTATCCCTTAGGCCTTAGGACAGAGTGTTAATACATACGTTTAAACAACACAGCAATATTATTTTAAAAATCATACTAGGTATGTGTAACTTAGTTATTACTTAACTATGTATTTTAAAACTAGGTAAGAGTATTTCATTTTTATAAATACACTAGCCGTTGCACGCGATTTCGTCCGAGTAACTTTATAAAATATAGCCTATGTTACTCGCTGATAATATAGCTTTCTATGTGTAAATGAATTTTTAAAATCTGGCCAGTAGTTTTTGAGTTTGTACATTACAAACATACAAAAATACAATATTTTCCTTATAACATTAGTATAGATTATTATCTATACTTTATCTAACAACTAGCTGGTGCCCGCGACTTCGTCCGCGTTGAAAATTATATACTAAAACCTTCCTCGAGAACCACTCTATCCATTGGTGAAAACAGCATGAAAATCGGTGCAGTATTTTTTGAGTTTATCGCGAACAGACAGACAGACAGACGCGTCGAAGGAATTTATTTTATAATATATAGTGATGTCAAACACTGTGAGTTAATAAAAACCATTTATTTACTTATTCTTATGACTGTTCAAAAAAATTGATCCAGTATTTCATTTCTAGACGAAAAATTTTAATACCCATTAATGTACCCCTTACGAAATAAATTCTTAATTTATTTATAATGTCAACCGCATAGAAATGTATCCAATTGAGAAGATATTCTTCTAAAATTAAAGAACGTTTGGTCAATTATAGATAAAAATAACTATAAAATTATACACAGTTAAACCAAGTGAGTGTTACACGGTGATTGCTCTTAAATAATTGGATTTTTATGCAAATACGCTGATTCAAATTACAGTAAAAAGTAATATAATCAAATAATGACAGAACCCGTATTAAGCAAAAATGCTAATTCGACACCAAAATTTGCATCCATCAAATTTTACCCCATACGGTGTGAAATAACATAATGATTCCCCGCTCTGATTGTTAAGAGCTGCTTTTAGCATTCTGTAAACACACGTCGCTATATAACGAACGGGCGCGCTTATAATTTTTGAATTTTATTTATATTTACATGTTAACAAGATTTTTATTTTTAGATTTTCCTATGCAACTGTGTGACGAAAAATCAAATAAATAACCTATAAGAAGTCATATTTTTTTTTTTAATTTTTTTTTTTATAAAAGATAGGTTTGCTCTTGACCAACAACCAACTGTGTAGCAAGGATGAGGCCTAAGATGGAGCGAACCTCATTCTCAACCCAGAAGATGCCTATTCACTCGAACTTTGAAAAGATTTGGGTTATATGAGCTCGGAAATACAGACGCAGGTCATATCTATTTTAGACGAAGGTCTACTAACATGTTCGATACCAGCGAGTTGTGCTAAATAAAATAAAATTAGTAAGGTCAGGATAGGGTAAAGGATAATAAAATTTGTAAAAGATAAGGTAAGGAAATAGGCTCTGTTATTCTTTATTTAAGCACCGAAAACCATGGAAAATTTAGGTAAGGAGGCCCAACACTATACATGTCAAACACCAATGCTACACTAGCGCCATTCTGGTCAATTTATGAACCACTATTTAACGCTTTTAGCTTGCCATTTTTTCAGTTTAACACCCAAGTAAGTTGGTACTCCTTACCTATATACTATATATCTGATGTTCATTAACTGCTCTCTTCTGTTGAGGATGATGGATGGTCACTGACAAAAGGCAAGTGGAATGCAGTAAGTCCCATCAGTTTCAATCGCCTTTAAAAAGCCCTTATGGAACAATGAAATGGTCAAGTCTTGACCACAGACACATAAATAGATCGATCAGAATTGCTAATACTATGTGGAAACTACTATAAATACTTACATTTGGACAATATGAAAGCTGATATTTTTTGGACATTTTTCTCGTGTTTTAGTACTAACAGCTTTTAGTGTTTTAGTACTAACAGTACGAGTATCAAAATAAACATACTTTTTTATTAAATATCAATTTTAAGTGACTTAATATTGATAAATGAATAATATCGTTTGACGCTAGCAATAATGAAATTCAAACTTATTGTATATCTCACTAGCTGTTGCACGCGACTTCGCCCGCATAACTTTATAAAATATAAGCCTATAAAATAGAGCCTATATTGCTCGCTGACAAAGCTTTCTATATGTGAAAGAATTTTCAAAATCTGTTAAAATTAGTTTTTTAAAAATTTAAAAATTTAAAATTTTTTAAAAAATTTGTTTTTTAGTTTATTCATTACAAACATACACAAATCTTCTTATAATATTAGTATAGAGATAAGTTATCATTTTCAAAATAGAATAAAATTAAGTTACCATTATTTGTGTTCGAACACAATGGAGTGATAATTTTACTTAAAAAAAAAATTTCTTCTAATTCTAAATATACAGATAAAGGACACCTAAGCTTTTTTTATACATTTTGTTAAAACATAAATCAGCCTGAGACATTGTCGAATTTATGTTTCTTGGTTTTTAAACAATTCTTATTTGTTGATCTTATCTAAGAGAGCTTTCGGCTGTTTTAATGGGACCTTTGGATTTTTTTGCCATACAATTCCATCGCGATACCAAAAGCCTGTATCGATATTATCAAGAGAATAGTTTAATTATAACCATGTTCTAAATAGTTAACTCGTCTACGTTTCAACGCTTGCTTACATGATGTCTAGTTTCTGTAATATCAGTTTTAAAGCCTATTCAATTCATAAATAAGAAATAAGCTCTTATATTAACAATTTCAATATGCGGAAACTTGTAAATGGTGTCAAATTGATCTGTCATTTAGTTATTAAGTAAATTTTTGTACAAATATCTCTGTAAGTTTTCCTTGAAAATAAATAAATTAATTAATTTAATAAAAAACAAGTCCATAAGCAATTGACTAAACACTGTATACTTACGCAAAAACGGACTGTTATAAGTTTGACGTGTGACTGTGTATCTCTGTGTATGTATGTGTGTATCTGTGTGTCTGCCTGTGGAATTGTAACTCCCAAACGGATGGAACGATTTTGATTTTTTGAAAATTTTGAAATATTTTCCAGGACCATCAGCCCATTTAATTGTTGATGATGAGATTTCACAAACTATATCCATAAATCTGATGCTGCAGCATCGAGTAGCTCAACTCCTCAGCAACTTACAGCAGTTATAGCTTGTTTGGGTTAATTATTAGTTTATAATTGTAATTATAGCTCGTTTATTCAAGCTTTCATTGCGGCCCATAACCCTGCAGCTTTTAAATAGTTATTTGCAAATAATTTGAATTAATATTTATCTCATCTATTTCCAAAAAAGCAATTCCATAATACAAATTGTTAGAGCCTTACTTTCCAAACACTCATCTCCCCAGCTCTTTACAAACACGTGTTGTCAATCGATCAACTACAGACAAAAATATTATATTATTTGCTAAGAAAGTAAATTGTTGAATTTGATTCATATTGTAATAATTTGATTCTTATCTGAAATTACCTCAAATTTGTTTATGATGAATGTTTTGAAGTCGAGACTTGATTGAACCGAATACCTTATTTAACCTTTATAATATTGAAAGAGCTTATAATAGGAGTTTCTTATACATACTCGTATTAATGATTTCCACGAGGAAATAGGCCGGGTTAGTAAGTAGAGTTCTAACGATCATAATCTCGTGAAGGCTGATGTCCTCAGTCTATGTCATATACTTCACCGAGAGGCCACTTTCCAACGCGAGCAGCTTATGCTACCTAATTCCAAGATTACTCATTAGTTATTGGTCCTACCAATACATAAAAAAACATGACATTTCTAAGACATAAAATGAAGGCTTGCATCGATACAAAAAAACTGAAATTAATCTTATATCTAGTATAATTAATTTCTAAAATGTACAGAATTTTTGACATTTTCGCGGATTGAATTCTTGTAATTACTGTACTAAAAGCCAATAATGTTTTTCTATGAAAACATCCTAGCTATTATGTTTATTCAAAGTTGGGATGTCAATAGTTAACAACTATAAAGTTTTTTCTAAAATATTGGTATAGCTGGCGTAAGTTTCCCGAGTGGAATATGTTGCGTCACATTCTATCTTCGGTTATTCGCCTTATAGTAAGTTGAGACAACAAATTCTCCCAAATACCTATTACTGAGTTCCCACATGTCCTTTCTGGTGTCCCAGACAACGTGTATGCAAAATTTCATGGTGATCCGTTCAGTAGTTTTTGCGTCAAAAGAGTTACAAACATTCATCCATCCAAACATACTTTCCCATTTACGATTAGTACGGATATATTTTTTTAATTTTTAAACGCGGACGAAGTCGCGGGCCCAGCTAGTATGAAATATAGCCAATCAATACCTATATACTACAGTTGTTTTAATAGCACGTGTTTTAAAACTTACGGCTTTAACTATACTTCAGAACTCAGTTCTGACCAGTGTCAGTATGCTGACACTGGTCAGAACTCAGCCAAAGAAATTAATGTCGTTTACAAAAGGCCATGTTTCCACACTAAAAATAAGGCCGCGTGTTTCAGCCTTATTTCAATAAAATAATCGTTTTATTCCCGTTGCAGGTGGATCAGATAATATTATTAATAATATTGTTGAAACTTAATAAACAAGATCATTAATCTTGATAACGTCTTTATACGCGTCTAGTCGTACGAACATTGAAACTAATAATTGTGAACACATACGGGACCAAATTACGATTTTCAAACAATTTTCTTTTCATAAAAGTAAAAAAAAAGTACGCTCCAAAGTCAAAAGTGATCAATCAATCTTCTACAGTAACCAAAAGGATTATGTTCAAAAGGACTAGTGTTTCTTACTTACACTAGTCCTTCCTACTAGCTGTTGCACGCGACATCGCCCGCATAACTTTATATAAAATATAGCCTATATTACTCGGTGATAACGTAGCTTTCTATGGGTGAAAGAATTTTCAAAATCGGTCCAGTAGTTTTTGAGTTTAATCATTATATAACAATACAAATCTTCTCTATAATATATACTAATATTATAAAGAGAGAAATATGTTCTATAGCCTATAGTATAGGCTATAGTAGATTATAAAGAAATTAATAAAGTATACTGTTTAGTGTTTAGGTGACATTAATCAATATGGATCTGTGTAATACGAAATAAAATTATTATTATTATTATACATTGGCAAGTAATTTCACTATAGGTTTCTTCTACATTATTTTCCTATTTACAATTCTTTTAAAAGAAACAAAATTGTTTGTTGAAACATTACAAACAAGTGCTGATTTCAATCAATTTCGTTTATTTCCTCTATCAAGTTCGATTCCCGCTTTATCCGCCGCCATATTGAAAAATTCGTCACAGCTTTTTTTTTTGACAGACAGAAAGCAATGATTTCTACAAAATTCGAGAAGGGTGCCGAATGGTTATCAAAATATAATCGACGAGAAATAACCGTTAAATTGGTTTAGTTCGGAGGTTTTTTTTTTCCTATTTTGGTTCAAGACACCAATATAACCTTCGAGCGACTTACGTAAATATATTTCTGACCATCAACACTTAAATTCGTATCCAATTTGTTTAGATATTATTGATAATATATCTGAACTAAATGGAATATATAAACTTAATTTATAAACTTAATTTATAAACTTAGAAGCTAGGAAAACAACAAGAAGCCTTAATACAAATTCATTAATAAATTCACGCTGTGCACATACATGCAGTGTCCCCCAAAAACAATATGCATTTTAATAATAAAATTTATGTCGAGTAAGTATTACTTAATTAAAGTCAACTTGTATATAAAATACAAATATAATTCCTGGTTGTTTTATATACTTACTAAGATTAGTTCTAACATTAGTTAACTAACTAACTAACTAATTAGCTAACTAAGATTAGTTCGACGACACGTTTGGTCTAGTGGCTAGATACACTAGCTATTAACCAAACGGTCGCGGGTTCGAATGCCGCTAGGGACAAATGTTTATGTGTTAACATTTTACCTTTGTACCTGAGTCATAGATGTTTTGTATTTATAATATGTATGTATTTACAAAAAAAAAAAGTAATCTATGTAGTATATCAACTGTCTGGTATCCATAATACAAGCATTAGTTGCTTAATGTGGAACTAGATGGTGCTGTGTGGAATGTGTGAAGATATTTATTTATTTTATTTTATTTAACATTCTACTTGGACAAACTATAGTTTAACTAGTAAAGAACTTATGTACTGTTATCAACCTTTACATCGGTTACATCAATTAAAACGACTTTATGTTAAGTCCCAATACTTTTAGGTCCTATTTAAAGTCATTTAAAGTCACCGGTAACCGGAAATGATGGAGATGATATACCTTTGTTTGTACGATAAAAGTCCCAAACATTAAAAAGAAAATAATAAAAAAAAATCGCCTATCGAATGATGCAGTAAACCGAGTGCATAATTTAATAAAACATAAAATTATTTCTAAAAGTAACTAATCAACACTTAACTTGCAGTTGGTGAAAGAGGCCCGTATACTAACACTTTGGGTCCAAGTAACTCGATTTTTTTTTTATAATATACGATATATTTTTTTTTTAAGACTAATATATAAAAAAAAACATGTAAAATGATAACACTAAAAACCACTGAGGTTTAATCTCGTGTTATCATTTGTAATTATTAATAAAATCTAACTTTATACTATTAATTACAGTTTAAAAAATATTGCTTTAACTTAAATTTAATAATTTTTAATTGTTATATTGTTATTAAAGAACTTTATTATTATTATTTTTTTTTATTTCTTAATATTAAATTTTTTACAATATAAATATTTTAAAAAAAATATTATTTAAATTTCATCGAGTGATCTAAGAAACCGAGTATCAGTTCAGTTGCTAATAGGTGTTTGAATTTGCCCTCGCAGTTAGAAAGGGACGGAAGACTTTGACAATAGCAGGTAAGGTAAGGTAAGGTAAGGTACCCGAGCCGACTGATGTAACAGGAGACGTGGGCCATCGACTCAAACGAATTGAATATCCGCCATCAACAGTAATAATTTAACGTGCATAAAATTTATAATTCGTCAAGGCTCCAAATTGTCGGGTCCGTTAGATGTGGTAACACTTACGTAATTTTAACAATATACAGATGACGTTCTTGAGGTTGTTGCACACGCGTACACATATTATATATATATACACACAAAAACACTACTTTTGTGTGATTAATAATAATAATAATATAATAATAATTCTTTATTTCAGACTTTCGTCCATAAAATTATTGTACATCAAAAAATATATACAACGCATTAAGCTACATATGTATATAGACAGTGTAATTTACAGTAAATATTTATTTATTTCTTATTTTTTATTTGCGCTCCTGTGAAATTAATAATTGTAAATTTTTTTTTTATTCACATTCCCTAAAACACGAAATCGACCCTTGCAGTGATGAGCCGCCGAAAATTATTAAGAGAGTCATCTTTGTCCATGGTTCTGACACCTGACATTATATTTGTTTCTTATTATTGAACATTGTAATGTGACACTATTAATTAATTAATTGCCTTGGTTGGTTGGTTCGATAAAAAATATTAAAAAATTAAAAATATACAAATACCAAAGTGTAAATAAAGTGTAATCAATATAGACTACATTTTTTAAAAATTCGGTGTCGAATCTCTGAGTTTTTCCCAACGCGTTAAAAGCCTGAGAACAGGAAATGTCTAACTAGAATATTAATATGCATATAATATACTAGAAGATATATAAGTGATTCGCATTTTTAGATTTTCAATTCATAATTATGTTGAGCAGGCTAATTCGTGTTATAATTTATAAATTAGTAATAAATGTTGGCCAAGGCTGCAGAGAACTGCCTTAAGGGTGTACAAAGAATATTAATCACAAGAGTAAATACGGACCCGGAACAAGATTAAACCTTGTTTCAGCATCAAAAATATAATTTCGCCATGATTTAATCCAAATTAACAGCACAAAGGGATCAGATACACCTATTCCTTTGAAAGTAGACGCGAAACCTTGCATATAATCCGTTCAAACGAAACAGCCTTCTCAACTAGAAAATTTATACGTTAAGGTGGAAATATCTTGTCTTTTAAACATTCGGAGACGAAATTTAATTAATAATCTGTTATTTAAGTCTAACAAACAGCTAACCGAGACACACAACGTCGAATACCAAGAATTAAGAGATAACAAAACCTGGTTTTACATCTTGATAAAAATTAATTGTTAGTTTAATTCGTTTTAATTTTAAATTGCTTTAAACATAATTTTTTGACCAGAAAATTAATATTGTTACTCTATCTAAAGTAAAATTATTTCTTTTAATAATATTATGTAGCTTTTTTATATTATAAAGAGTGACAGGCAGGCTGTTGCTTCTTTTGATGGTAGGTGGTTAAATCGCTTAAGAACACAAGCATAACCAGGGCGGGTGCTAGTGCTAGTGCGTACTAATATTATAAAGGCAAAAGTAACTCTGTCTGTCTGTCTGTCTGTCTGTTACCTTTTCACACGTTAACTACTCAACCGATCATTATGAAATTTTGCATACACGTTGTCGGGGATACAAGAAAGGACATAGGGTACCTTTCATCCAGAAAAAAAGTACTGTTCCCGAGTGATCGTCAAAAATATAAAGAATTGGGCGCCACTGTCGTCACAGCGATAACTATGTCAGACGTTATTACTCATATATTTTCTTTTTCAACGCGGACGAAGTCGCGGGCACCAGCTAGTATAATATAATACAACACAAGTAAAGTGTTGATTAGTTACTTTTAGAAATAATTTTATGTTTTATTAAATTATGCACTCGGTTTATTGCATCCTTAGATAGGCGAATTTTTTAAATTATTTTCTTTTTAATGTTCGGGACTTTTACCGTACAAACAAAGGTATATCATTCCCGGTTACCGGTGACTTTAAATGACGGTTAGCCTACTTGACACTTGACACATGGTGAAAGAGGCCCTTATTGTTGTAGTGATGTTAAGGTGGTTCACTGCGTTTCTCATTCATAAATTATTCAACTCGTCATTAATGCAATTTGCATCATTAATGGCCTCATGTGTACTAAACCTAAGGCCATAAACCCAAGGGACTTTTTGACGTCGTTCAAATATTTAATACTAACTACTGCCCGCGGCTTCGTCCACGTTCAAAATGTTATATAGCCTTAAAGCCTTTCTCGATAAATTGACTATCCAACACGAAGAATTTTTCAATTCGAACCAGTAGTTCCTGAGATTATCGCCTTCAACCAAACAAACTGTTCAGCTTTCATTTCAGTTTTCTAGACTTAGTAGTTTTGGTAGTTTTATAAGTATAGATTACTATAGATGACAAAAAAAAATGGGTGTAAGAACGTGGCCCAAAAAAAAAATTCAACGTTCCTACTTATACGCAACCAACGACTGTACATTCATTTTTTCTTCTATAATATAAAACCCAAAGTGTGCGAGATGACTACTAAACCAAAATATACGGAATAAAATATAAATATAAAATATAGTAGTCGTTTCGCACAATTTGATTTCGTACTAAATGTGCGAAAAGCTACTTTTAAATTTAAATATATTTTTAGCATATTTTTAGTACATAATCGTCTCGCACACTTAAAAATGCAATTTTTCATCCATTTAGTTACAAAATAAAGATATAAGATATATATAGTTGGTCATATAAGCAAATTGAAATTGTCTTTGTTTTCGCGTAACTACGATTATAACAAACTCCACGAGTTTCTGTATCCATTTATACGAGAAGTTATTTGCAGTCCTTTGACGCTGTCCGAATTACACATGTCCATCCAACTCCAGCGACCATTTTGCAACCTCTCTCTAACTGTTTAATTAATATTTCAAACTTAATACAACTTGTTTCTATTAAAATTTAAGTAAATATTGTTTTTATTTAACCGGAAGCCACTTATATTTACAATTCACTGCAATTATTGCTTCCGTAACTTGTCAAACGGGAACGAATTGATGATTTAGGATCACGTCTCGGGCCGATGTTGCACTTTATGCCTGCACTCACTTGGTCTGCACGTTTAGTTGCCGATCTCCTGTACCTTTAACATGAGTTTATAATGACCGCACTCGCTAGCGAGAACGTAAAACATTTATATGTAAATCTGTCAATTTGACATTGACAACTGACATATAAATATTTTACACTCGCTAGCGAGAGGATAAAACATTTATATGGAAAAATTGCCAATTGACAGTTTTTCATATAAATATTTTACGCTCTCGCTAGCGAGTGCGGTCATTGTAAACTGATGGTAAATGTACAGATATCTTTTCGAAGTATACGAACGAGGTATGTAACGTGATATTAAGCGTCACAGCAATTTCACATTTAATGCAACGGTTTACCTTCGAGTGGACTATCAGCCTGTCTGTTGACCTTTTCAAAAAAATAAATAAAAGAAAGCCAGAAAGGTAAAAAAAATAACCTTATTTAACGGTACAAACAACCTTAATAAAAGATTAACATTAAACAAACATTTTGCTGTCGCAAAATTATAAGAAGTGGCCAAGATTCCGTGCCGGTGAGTGTATAAACTAGCAAAACAACCCTGACTTCGCATGGATGTATAATTCTGGCAATTTTCTCTTTACACGAGCTCTTCTGGGATCAATGAATATTTTAAAAAAAGTATCTGAATTGGAGTTTTGCGCTTAGCAATACATTTAACGTTAATTAATTTTTATTTATAGAAGATAAAAACAAAATAGATTTGCCACATATTGTTTTTATTCCATTCTGGATTAAATTGTGGTTATCTATATCCTTTACATGTTACATACGATAATTACATTTACTAAATTACTTTTTAAAAGTTAAATATATTAAAAGAAATCAAATACCAATATGAAGCCATAACTATTGTTCGAATGCAAACGGGTTAACTCTTTGCTTTAAATGTTGCTCCAACTATTGAATATTGTGTGGCTGTAGGGAGATTATAGAGCCCACCACGGTGCGTTTACCTGTTTTTTATTTCCTAACGCATACAAGAAAGGGACGGAAAATCGAGATTGTATTCCAAAAGCGTGAGTCGCGCTTATAATACCTATGTTTATAAAAGAAAGAGCCGGCCAAGACCGAGGGCGACGCCACTGACAATGCAGGACTTTGTATCTGGTTATGTTAACCGACCCAATTGGAGAGGCCGCAGATTATTGTAGATTAGGTGTTCGAGTGTACCTCTTAACATCGGTAGACATACACGCCGAACTAGCCGGTGTGGCAACCATGCGCCGCGCATTCTTTGACGATCCAGGCCAACTTCACGCCAGTTTCGTCCCGACCTCCATTGAGGGCGGACCTGTGTCGGTCGCTCCGTCAAAACTATCGTGTAGCAACAGTTAAAAAATATTATTAAGTGTGAAAACGTATTCTAAGTTTGAACAAAAAAGTGTTTACATAATTAAACAAGTGTTGCCATGCCCTGTGGATGATTGTGCGTGTACAGACCTCCTTACGATGAACGTAACTTTGAGAGTCGAAAAAAAGTTGTGGTCCGAATGCATTCGGCTATACAAAAAGTGTAATACGAAGTGATGGCCTGATGGAATCGTGCGGCCGAAAATGTGTAGTTAGTAAAGTGTACCTACTGTGATATTAAATTTGGGCGGTCGCATAGATGATCGCTATTTTACTGATTGTGATATATTATGTTATAATTTATTTATTACCAAAGATTCCTGATGATCTTGTACATTAATTTGTGTTTCATATTGGTAGTTTTAGGTGAGTACCTCATTTATATACAGTTATTATTATGTCGAGACGTTTTATGATTGACATTATTGGGTTATCTATATAGATGATTTATTAGTGAAGCGAACGGAGCATTTGCATTCAAGAGTAATTATGAAGATAAGTGTTGTAATTAATTAAATATTATATGAGAGCTATAATAAAGTTTAATCGTAAATTAATTTTACGATATGCAATTTTGATTTGAATTCCGTTTTGCGAGTTGCGAGTCAAGAGTTCAATATAAAAATAACTCTAACGAGTGAAATATTTTTATTAATAAATAATAAAATAATATTTATTTCTTTTATAAAACTTTTATTTCAAAGCGGCTGGGTTTCCTTTTGTCTAAGCCTGGACTTAAAAGCCTTTGTCAGATAGATCCGTTCTTCATTATTTAAGCAATATTTTGAGAAATTGTATAATATCTATCAAATAAGTTGTTGCTTTGAAATTGAGTTTTGTTCGGACAAGAAATTTCGAATTCTTAGAAATTTGCAAGATAATGTAAATTTTACGGAATTCTATTTTTAAAAGCAATTTAATGAAAGAAAGTTCAAAACATACTTTTATATGAACAATGTTAAGGAAAAAAATCGTTAAGACAATCTCGTATTTATTTTGACATTAGTTTTTTAAACATTAACTAGTTTGTGACATCTTTTTAGTGAATACTAGTTGTTGCACGCGACTTCGTCCGCGTAACTCTACAAAATATATCCTATGTTACTCATTGATAATGTAGCTCTCTATAGGTTAAAGAATTTTTAAAATCGGTCCACTAGTTTTTGAGTTTATTCATTAAAACCATACAAAAATACAAATCTTCTCTCTTTATAATATTAGTATAGTATAGAAGTATATTTTTTTTTTAAATTTTTCGTTACTATTTTTAAAAGATTACAAAGAATTTGTTATTATATTAATTAATTAGTTTTATCGAATGAACCACCGTATATTATATTATTTATCATAATATCTATACAAATATATTATAATAAGTTTGATTGTTTAGTTAAACGCATTAAACTTACTTACCGGTCGGTTTTTAAAAAATATTTTTTAATTTTATATATACAGATTATAGAGACTAATATTATATAAAATTTATTAATTTAAAAAAAAAACGTACTAAACCGCTAGCGGGTCACTAGTCTTTTATACAATTATCTGTTTAAATTGCAAATTCTTTACGAAATAAATAATCATTTTCATGATAAAATAGTTATTCTAAAAGAAATAAAATACGTATTTTATATTTTGATAACGTTATTAAGTATTTTTTCTTTCATCCATTTGATAACATTGAAAGTGTCTTTAGAAATAACTAATTCGAGTGCCTATTTTCGTTCAGAATCCTCTTTTAAGTAGGTAGGGTTGCCACGCTACTATTAGACGTCTCTGTAGGGTAACAAACAACAAGAGGGATTTTTCTACTCTAATCGGGATAAAGTAAGCTTGACCTTTTCCGGATTTGTTACGGTTTTTGATTCACAAAATAACTTGGTCGTGGAAAGAAAAACAATGGATGGATTTTTTCGTCAGTTTCAAATGACTTTAAGGGTCTATCTAACTATAAGTTCTCTAATATTCCTTTAACTTGTGACAGTTGAACTTGTGCAGTTAAGTTAAGTGACAGATATATTTCGGATTTAAGCTAAAGTGTAGATGCTTTTCCAAAAGAGATGCTACATAATTTGACAAGTTTCAATAAAATTATGTAAAAGTTTTAAGTTTAAAACATACAATGTAAAGATTTTTATGATTTTCATACTTGAAGAAATTGTATAGAATTTCTAAATTTCTAAATTTTTTAATTAATTCAAGTATTATCTACGTATGAAACTACATGATATATTAAAAAAATATGTATGCACTAGCTGGTGCCCGCGACTTCGTCGCGTTGAACGATGAAAGGTACCCTATGTCCTTTCTGGTGTACCAGACAACGTGTAACAAAATTTCATGGTGATCGGTTCATTAGTTTTTGCATGAAAGAGTCACAAACATCCATACATCCAAACATACTTTCGCATTTATAATATTAGTACGGATAAGTTCGTTGTCTATAGTAGGTATGTTATTGGAAAATTATCGTGAACGATCTTAGTCATCGCGTCTAGACACTAGACAGTCATAACAACATTATTGTAAGAAAATAATTAAGGATTTAACATCCTCTCTGATTTAAAACGAACTAAAGTTAATTACAAAAACAATTTACAAATATTTAAGAAAATAAAAAAAAATTTTTTTTGAAATATCAAAAAATTCTCTGAACCCACCCCAAAAAAACCCAAAAATGGATTCTCCTGTCAGACTAAGGCGCGATTTACTCTGTTAGTATTTGACGCATACTCTGTTAGTATTTGACATCGTTGTTAAGTCATTTAACAGACGTTTACAGTATGCGAGTGACAGCGCTAAAATGACTTAACAGCGATGTTAAATACTAACAGAGTATGATGAAATGGTGAATAACAGAGTAACGCTCTTATTCATAAAAATCCCTTATTAGAGGTTTATAACGTTCATTAGTTAAAACGCTCATAAGACCTTAATAAGCATATTATAAAATTCCTATTCATAAACGTTCAATAAGCCTGTCATAACTAAATATCCGCAATGGGTTAGTTTATAATTATTATGTTGCCGTTCTGATGAATTCATAAACAAAAAAGCTAAAATCTCCGTATCCACGCCCTAAATGATAGTAAAGTGATTATTGTGATGTGACATTTTGACATTTCTTATGAAAACAAAACAATTCACAGAGGCTATCAGGATTATTTACCTGTGAAAACGACCGGGTCATTTTCAGTTACCAAAATTAATATTTATTATCCAATTTAAGCGAATAATGGTTAAGTTATATCTTACTTAAGTAATTTAAACTGTTATTTGTATAAATAAATATTTTAGATATGACTAACTCCTTTACAAACATCAAACTACATCAAACGTCATTCAGAAATCAGCTGTTTTAATTCGGCCATCTTGAATTGTTCCCTTATTAGAGGTTTATAGTAGGATTCATGCTTCAATAACTTATGAAGGCGTTATTAAACACTTATAGAGCGTTTTCTGCTATTGAACGTTTATGAATAAGGTTTTTTGGTAAATTTCTTATAAGAATAAGAGCGTAAGATTATGTTGTCGTTAATCTGGCAGCCCTAAGTAAGAATGTAGGTACCCGTGAGCCGGTCGCAGGATATTTTTTAGAAAGTGGACTCGCGAACCGTAGCAAACTAAATTATCTGAACGTGACCGCGTACCTACCACCGAGTGTATTTGCGCGTTTCATGGCTTTATTTTTAACTCCTGCCAGTACCTAATAACTTATGAATCACTGCCTACAGGATATTTTAAATTTTGTTAATCTGTACTAATATCATTAATGCGAAAGTATGTTTGGATGTATGGATGTATGAATGTATGGATGTTTGTAACTCTTTCACGCAAAAACTATACTGAAACGATCACCATGCAATTTTGCATACACGTTGTCTGGGACACCAGAAAGGATATAGGGTACATTTCATCATTCAACGCGGAAGAAGTCGCGGGCACCAGCTAGTATTGGAATATATTGGAGTTTACTTCTTAAGAATCGATTTTTATATTATAAAAAATAAGCTCGTGTTATAAAAAAATTATGGCAGTAAAATAAAAATTGTCACACGGTAGGTATGCGTTACGTTCTACTTTTGAATATTTTAGAATATCTCTGAAGTTTCAGAGATATTGCGCCATCTACACAATATTATTATTATTAGGGCCTCTTTCACCATGTATCAAGTAGGATAACCGCCATTTAAAGTCACCGGTAAACGGGAATGATGGAGACGATATACCTTTGTTTGTACGGTAAAAGTCCCAAACATTGCAGTAAACCGAGTGCATAATTTAATAAATAATAAAATTATTTCTAAAAGTAACTAATCAATACTTTACTTCTAGTTGATGAAAAAGGACCTTGGCTAATTAAATATTATTTAAATATATTTAAATTATATTAATTTAATTATACATAGGTATACATAGTAAATATTAAATTCTTTCTATAGAGTTTTAAAAATCATAAAATATAGAAACTATTAAGTAAGCTAAGTAATATCTAATTTTGTCTTAGAATAATGAGACCGAATACAATTACAGTTATACAGTTTCGAACGACACGAACGACTGGTGGCGCCATCCGGTGTTGAGTAGTGAAACTACACATATGTTAAAATGTTTTGAAATATTGAGATACATAGTTCTTCACATGACGTATTCAAATTGTAATGTTATAAATAACTTAAAAAAAAAATGCCTTTAAATACAATAATCAATAAATAAATTAAACAAAATGTTATTACATATTTTTCCTTCCCTACGTATAAAAGAAAACGCCATACATCAAACGCGTGTCAGATGAAATGTATTATATTATTTGCAAAAATTTTCCCTTTAGCTTTTTTCCTCGCTTGTAATTTCTTTGAGAGAATCTCGAGTATATATTGAGCTATGTACTTTCACCCCCTACACCGAATTAAAATAAGTTACGTACGACTTTGCGAGTAGGTAACCATCAAAAAGAAGAGATTTAATAATGCCACTAAGAAATCACAAAGGCCCTCTTAATCAGAATATATTATCAGAAGCCCTCTTAATTGATCATCAGAAGTATATAAATTGTTTAATTTTTTCTATCACAGTTCACGTATGGTTAGTTTTGTGTTTAGAACTCATAAAAAAAAATTCTCTTTCTTAAATAATAATAATAATAATAAATAAATATCTTCACACATTCCACACAGCACCATCTAGTTCCACAGTAAGCAACTAATGCTTGTATTATGGACACCAGACAGTTGATATTATACATAGATTACTTTTTTTTTGTAAATACATACATATTATAAATACAAAACATCCATGACTCAGGTACAAATGTAAAATATTAACACATAAACATTTGCCCCTAGCGGGATTCGAACGCGCGACCGTTTGGTTAACAGCTAGGGTTACTAGCCACTAGACCAAACGAGTCGTCAATTCTTAAAGCTTTCAGATAATTGATAAAACATCAAAAAAGGCTGAATAGATAGAATAATAAATTTTCTTATATCAAGCTGATTGTAAAAATAGAATTCTCTAAGTAAAGTTCATTTTGACGTTATTTTATTCAAATAATATAAATAATGTGGTTGTGAATTTATGGTTTGACGAATTGATATTGCTGATTGGATTGTTGTTGATAGGATTAAATTGTATTGTTGGATATTGCTTTGACTTGTATCTATAATGTAATTAATTGAATTGACTTATTATTATTTTTTTCTAAATTTTTAACAGAGAACATGTAACATATTATTATAGCTGTAAATACTAGTAATTGGTACGCAAATTTAAACTGTGTTTTTATAACTAATGTATGTGACTTGGTAAATTTTTATGTGCTGTTAAATAAATAAATAAATATATAATATAGCTCGATTAAATATAATAAAATAAAATAAAGTCTGAAATAAATTATATCAAAAAAGGTTGAATAGAGAAATTTTCTTTTACCAAGGTGATTGTAAAAATAGAATTCTCTAAGTCTGAAATGAAAATTCAAATTTATAACGTTTTGTACGCAGACACTTCCTTACTTGTCGATATATTTACTGGCCGGAATTTTCTAAATGATGTTGTCACTGCAATTTCCTTCGCAAGCGTTTTCATTTAAAATTCTAAATTTAAACAGTCATTCATTTACTGCAAATGGTTTTTTAGATTCTATACACTCTTTCAAGTTCTAATCCATACTTTACTAATATTATAAATGCGAAAGTAACTCTGTCTGTCTGTCTGTCTGTCTGCTACCTTTTCACGCCTTAACTACTCAACCAATCATCATGAAATTTTACATACACGTTGTCAGGGATACAAGAAAGGACATAGGGTATCTTTCATCCAGAAAAAAAAAACTGTTCCCGAGCAAGTATGAGGTCTATGATGGAGCTCGCACCATTATAGACCTCATACTTGCTACACGGCTGGATGGTGGCCAAGAGCAAACCCATCTCTTATAAAAAAAAAGCTTAGTTAAAATCAGCCAAAGGATGCTGTTGTGTCTTTTGCTCAGGGTTAAACTATTCTCAAAATATTTTGACCAGCCTGAATTTTTCTAACAGTTAGTATACCACATGAAATTTTCTAACAGTGAGTATATATATATACTTGGATATGTATATAGTATATATACATATCCGACGACTGGATAATATTTGCCGAGTTATTCGACATTTAAAAAAAACCGCCCTGTTATATTTAGTTAGACGAACACGCAATATTACCAAACATGCATCAACATTTTTTTTTTTACTTCACAAAACCGTTAACATACTTCCTTCGCATCTTAAAATAGAGCCCCATAAGTTGTTTTAATCCTCACTAAGAAAGCTCTTTGGTGAGGGGCTTAAAAGTTTCCGCTCTAAATGATCTTTTGAATAACAATTTCGGTTTTAAACTTCATTTAACTAGTTCTTTTGCTTTTTTTCTATTACATTCTACGGTAGAATGAGATATGTTTCAGGGCGAAAAGTTTCACTGTTCAAATACACATGTCTATCGAGTATGGATCTTACTAAATCAAGTATACTTTACTTTATACAAAATTGTATTGCACTAAACATAAGAAGAAGTACATTTGTGTCAATATTACAATTCCAAATGTTTTATTTTTTACATGAAGAACATATTGGTTGATGTGACATAATATCTTGATACCATAACGAACACTTTTTTATTAAATAACATGTTTTTTTTTTAAGAAACTTCAAAAGAAATTTTAAAAACACTTATAAAGTGAGAAGATTTGAGTGTAATGAATAAACTCAAAAACTACTAGGGGGATTTTAAAAATTCCTCACTAATAGAAAGCTACGTAATCAGCTAGTAACATAGGCTATATTTTATAAAGTTATGTAAACGAAGTCGCGTGCAACAGCTAGTGTACAATAATATTGCTTTGAGCACTTTTTCATATCAGTGTTCTCTATGATACACAGAACATTTCCACGAATAATACACGCGCCACTGACAACACATTGAAAAGTTCCAGATAAGGCCGGAAAATTAAGTCGAATAACAATAAACACTCAAGCCTACCCCTCTCTGAACTCATTAAAGTTTAACTTCGAATCCCACTTCATCCGTACTAATATTATAAATGCGAAAGTATGTATGGATGTTTGTAACTATTTCACGCAAATACTACTGAACCGATCACTATGAAATGTTGCATACACGTTGTCTGGACACCAGAAAGGACATAGGGTACCTTTCATCGTTTAACGCGGACGAAGTCGCGGGCACCAGTTAGTACTTACAAATATACACCTATATCTGCAGGTTATCGACAGTTCTCTGAATTGGGCCAACTTATTATCTAACGCGATAAAACTAAGTATACGCTACCCACATATTAGTTTGCAACGAATTAGGAACAATATGTCTTCTAGTCTTGTAAAAGAGAATTTTATACAAAAAATAACTTTATGGAGATAAATCAATGCTTCTCAAATTAAATTAGAATTATATATATAGTATTTATAAAAATCTTTGATTGACGTCACGTTTGGTCTAGTGGCTAGTAACCCTAGCTGTTAACCAAACGGTCGCGGGTTCGAATCCCGCTAGGGGCAAATGTTTATGTGTTAACGTTTTTACCTTTGTACCTGAGTCATGGGTGTTTTGTATTTATAATATTTATGTATTTATAAAAAAAAAGTTATCTATGTAGTATATCAACTGTCTGGTATCCATAATACAAGCATTAGTTGCTTAATGTGGAACTAGATGGTGCTGTGTTGAATGTGTGAAGATATTTATTTATTATTTATTTATTTATTTATCTTTATTAAATACTTATATAAAAATGTTAAGTTGGTTTGTGTACGCTTCAAAAACTCGAGAATGGGTGGACCGATTTTAATTCGATTTTCACACATGGAAAGAAGGATAATCTGAGATAAAAACTATATATACTATCGGGATATATAAAAACTAACTGACAGGCAAACGTTGTTTTGCCAAAAAAAATTTTTTTTGTGTGGACCACCCTTATCACTTAGGGGTATAAAAAATAGTTTACGACCTATTCTCAGACCTACCGAATATACCACAAAAAATTCATAAAAATCAGTCAAGCCGTTTCGAAGGAGTTTGGTTACAAACACTCTTGACACGAGAATTTTATATATATGGATTGCACCCCAGGCGAAGCCGGGAGCGGATCGCTAGTTATTTAACTAAATATACATAGTCCATATAGGTAGAAATTTTCTTTTTTTGAAAGCCATATTTTATGTAGGCATGTCTTTTTAATTGACGGGGACAATATTTGTTGCAAATATATTTTTAAAAAAAGCAAAGAACAGAGCCCCCCTTTAGCGAAAGTATTGAGTCACTCCGGTAGGTATTTAGTGTAACATAAATAAAAATAAATTTAATATAAAAAAAAGTAAATAAATCAAAAAGCATTAACTCCTTCTATACAAAGCACTAGAAAACTTCGTAAACCAACAGGAATTTGTGGCGAAGTTCGCGCTAAAACTTTACTCCCTTTTGTGAGAAACTTGAATTGAATGTTTCAAATAATTAACGAGTTTCTTTTAAAATCTTAGCAATTCGTAAACGCACCAACGGAATTTGTATTCGTTGCGGTTTTTTCGGTATGAATTTTTTTTGAATAAACTAAGTTAAGTTTTTGACTAACTATATAGTTAAGTCCAAAAAAGTGACTACCTTATCGAATTGGGTGCAACGAAAGCTGTTATTGCCAACAAAAACTAAAAGCCTTACTTCTGCAACTCATTAACAATAAATGAGTGATTTTTTTGGATTTTATTTCTAATATTTATTATAAGTCCCTCAATAAAAAAGTCACCTGTGTAGTATTTAATCTCATTTCAAATTAAAAATTCAACATTCAGATGACATTTAAAAAAAAATGAAAACGTAACTTTGGGCGAAAATTTGAAAACACCATTTACAAGCTAAATTTAATCAAATTTACAAAATCAAATATTGTGTAGAAATTAATGTAGGTAAGTTTTTCATACAAACTTTTTTTCCTACGCACTTTCCTTTAAACAGGACCATTAAGTTTTTGTTTCATATAGGCTAAGTTATCTCTATATATATATGTTTAGTTGGTAAATGTAATAAATATTTGTAGCCATTTTCTTTATGTTTCCTTGCTCCTGTATTTCCTTTCAATGTTATCTCACTGCTCTTAACAGGCTTTCACCATTAGTATTATCTTCCCTTTGTTTTTCAACATAGCCTTTATTTCGTAGACGTAAGAGTCTACTTGCGAAATTGTCAGCAAAATTTGTGCAGAAAATAATTTAATGGGAACATCTGTTAAGTTGAATCATTTGTTTACATACTAACTTTGGTATGTGGCTTCGCTCGATATTGTGGTCCACTTGTGATATTTCTTTTTTTTATTTAGACCTAACAATCAAACTGATATATATAATTTAGAATTATTATACGTAATATAAAGAAGGCTACATACGCTTGAAGAAAATTTTACACTTAAGTATAAGAAAATACATAAGTTATTTCCAATTATTTTAATAGTTAGAAACAAAACGAATTTTTAGTTTAGGCTTACTACAAAAAATCTGTAAAAACAATAAACGAACCTGTTATTTGAAGGAGAAAAGTTATATCTATATAAAAATGTTGCGTTGGTTTATGTATTACTCAAAAACTCGAAAACTAACCGACGAATTGACTTGAAATTTTTACACAACATTGCATTTAAACGGAGGAATGATCTTATTATACTTTTTTCCCAAACGTATACCGATTGTTTTTATAAAAACATCTTGAATTTTCATACGTTGACCGTTGTTATGGCAACCATGGAACATTGCTGACTGAGCCACAGTGGAGCGTAGCCGGGCTGCCTTATTATCTAACAGCAGACGACTTGCGACCAACTTGCGATAGGCGAAAACTTTCTATCAATTTGTACAATATCACATTAAATCGTGTTTTTGGTATCACGTAACTCGTAACAAAGGTGTGGTTTGCGATAAGGCCTCTTACGGACAATAACTAAAATTAAAGTGCATCATTTCTGTATGGCAGCACACGCTATCGCAAGTCGTCTGCTGTCGTCTGCTCTTAGATAATAAGGCAACGGGTTCAATTAGTAATTTATAAATAGTAAATAGTGAAATATTTTCTATGTTTTTATATATTTACTTAATATCGACCCGCCCGTTACGAATGCTTGTGAAAATTAATAAAAAAAATATATGTCATAACGCAAATGTCTAGAGGTTAAAAGTAGAATGTCAAAGTGGATCAAGAAAACAATTTAAAAATTCCTTCGGCGATGCTTTGGTCCCGATTATTTAACATCCATAATAAGCGAGCGTCACACAAAATAGCTTATGAAATGGTTATAATTTCTAGAATTTGACATCTCGCCTCAATTTTTTAAAAGTAATATAGGTCTAAATCGAAAAATGTACCAAATTCAATTTAAAATTACTAAAACATAATAATAAGTACTATTATAGCTGGCCCCGGCGAACTTCGTATCGCCTCGAAATAAACATACACAAAGTTTTATATACAAAATGTATGAGAAAATAAATTTTAATCACAATTTATTTTTTCATAAATATATGTATGTAATATCTCCATATATACATAAAAATTTCGTGTCACGTTGTTTGTCCGCGATGAACTCCTAAAATACTAAACCGATTTTGAAAATTCTTTCACCAATAGAAAGCTATATTATCAGCTAGCAACATAGGCTATATTTTATAAAGTTACGCGGACGAAGTCGCGTGCAACAGCTAGTGTAATATAGATTTTTAAGAAAAATATACTTAGTTGTCAATTATCATCTAAAAATTATTGATACTTCAAAACCATAGATATCCATTCAGCCAGGATATTTTTTTAAAAGTATATAATTCTCTGTCCGTTTTAAATTCGAAACGGCCATTTGCAATGTTTATTTTTTTTTTTGTTTTTGCCGAAGCGAGTTCAATTTGTTTTCAATTAGCGAATTAAATTTCAATTGGCAAGTCTCGTCTGTAAATTAAGAGTTCCGTTTTTTAGCCCGCACTCTGTCAATTTAATAGAGAAACGGAAACAAAAAAGACTACGGATTATTTGCGAATACTTTTTTTTTTATTTAAATTAAAAATTTTTTTAATTTGTTTTTCATATGTACTTAGGGCCTCTTTCACCAACTACAAGTAAATTGTTGACTAATTACTTTTAGAAATAATTTTATGTTTTATTAAATTATGCACTCGGTTTATACTGCATCATTTGATAGGCGAATTTTTTTTATTATTTTCTTTTTAATGTTTGTGACTTTTACCGTACAAACAAAGGTATATCATCTGTTTCATTCCCGTTTACCGGTGACTTTAAATGGCGGTTAGCCTACTTGACACTCTACTCAGAGATGGTAAAAGAGGCCCATAGTATATTAAAGCGTCTAATTAACTATTCGTTAAGATATAGAACATTGAATCTTTTTTTAATTTTTTGCTGATATTAATGTAGCTTATAATAAGTAAAGAGAAATAAAGCTTTTTAGTGAAGACATTTGGTAAGATATAAAAAAAAAATAGGGAATCTCAATGTACATTTTTAAAAGGAAGTAATATGCTACAAATTAAACATTTTTTTACCTAATCCAGTTATCCATCCAAAAGTTAGAGCTAAATATTCTGTCCAAGTCATATTTTGCGATCAAAAATCAAACGGACCCCAAAAAATTACAGGACAACGTAATTACGACTTACGACTTTTTTTTTTTTTTAATCGATAAATTGGTTTAGTTGTCATCTCACACGATTTTATTTCGTACGAAATGTGCGAAATGAAAACTTTAGTAGTCATATCGCACGCATATTTTTTAATTAAGAAACTTGAAATGAAACCAAACAAAAATGATATCTATGGAGGAGTATTAATAATAGTATATTTTTATGAAAAAATTATAACCAAAAATAAGTTTATAATTGTGTAAACTTTTTTTTGTCTTTTCATGTGAGAATTATTTTTTGAACACATTTTATTTGTAAAGATGCGTCCTATTATAATATTATTACAGTAAAAAAAAAACCACAACGCTTACAAAGTCGGAGATAATAATCAGTATTCCCTATAAGACATCAATTAACCTTACAATGTGTTTACAAAGTGTAAAAATATCTCTTTTTTTATATTGTGATTCATTCAACAGCAGCAGACCTCTGCAATTTCCTTTATACCAACTTCATTAGTACCTACATTTATTCCGAGAAGACCTATTGTTAATGGTACGCTAAAATTCTCAACAAACGCATACTAATGGCGGTTGCCGGCCTTCGATTGATTCATCACTTTCGAAGTGACTCAGTACACACAGCCGAGTGACATTGTGATTTATATATGAAAAAAAAAATCATTAACAGATTCTTGTTTTTTGTTCATATATAATCGTTGGTTTGTACATTTTTTTCTGTCAAATTGAATCATAATTGGACTCGCTATAATAAATGACAAGAATTCTGTATTGCCTTCACTATCCCCAGGCAGTTAATCTGTGTTTAAGAGGTATGGACTAAGCAAGGACTGTTTTTTCAGGATACAAAGGATCCTATATGTAAGTCCAGTTAATAAACTATCTGTGTGCCAAAATTTCATCCAACCGTTTTTGCATTATTAACAAACTCCAAACTTTCGCATTATTATTAAGAAGACAAAACAATTCAGTGCATTTGTTCGAGAACCGAATTTTTATTGTTTATTTAAGACGACGATTAGTGTAATAAATGAAAAAATTCTTTAAACAGTTCTTTTTCACTTTCCAAATGATTATAGTCGAATTTCGACCAGTGGGCGAGCTTTACTTACTTCTTACTAATATTATAAATGCGAAAGTATGTTTGGATATTTGTGACTCTTTCAAACAAAAACTACTGAACCGATCACCATGAAATTTTGCATACACGTTGTCTGGGACACCAGGGGCCCTAGCCAAGAACCAAACCAATGCAAACGTTTCGTTTCGTTCTTACGAAACGAAAGAATTAAAGCCCCGTGATTGGTTGTTGTAACGCCCACATAAAATTTTGACCAATCACAAAGCTTACTCAGCGTAGCGTAGCTTGAGCGTAGCGTTTACGTTTTTAGCGAGTAACATTGGCTATATTTTACAAGGTACGTGAACTAAGTCGCGTGCAACAGCTAGTAGTCGTATAAAAGTGTCGACAGTCGATAATGAGCACTCTTCCAGGCCGTGACTGTTTACCTAAGAAGTACGTAATATTAAATTGGTGTCAATTTTAAATATGAAATGTTTTGTTTCCCACGAACGATCGAATTCAAAGTTCACTAGAAAGCGATAGTGTTCCATTGTTCTTAAACGTCAGGTCAACAATACTGTTACGTGCGATACGATATTGGAGCAAGTACATTCCAAATGGAACGATACATAAAGTTTATCGCGATCGGTACGTTTCAATTTTAAATTTAGCTATGCTTATTATGCTTATGCTACATAGCAACGCAATATTTATAACAAACTAGCTGGTGCTCGCGACTTCGTCCGCGTTGAAAATTAAAAAAAAGCAATGTAACGCTTGACCTCGTGTTGCTATAACACTTTGTTGGCCAGGCGTTAGTTTTTTATTTTTTATTGATCCCTCGGGAATAGTACTTTTTTTCTGGATGAAAGGTACCCTATGTCCTTTCTTGTATCCCTGACAACGTGTATGCAAAATTTCATGATCATCAGTTTAGTAGTTAAAGCGTGAAAAGGTAATAGACAGACAGACAGAATTACTTTCTCATTAGTATGGATATTATGGGCTTTTTTCTTGTTAATTAATCTTTAGATTTACATGTGTATAATGTTATTTATTGTTTACTTACTTTGGATTTTTTTTTAACGACCATTCGCCCGCAGATTCAACAAAACAAGTGTTGACATAGGTACAATTGGCCGTAGCTTCAAAATAAAGAACTTTTTAATTACGTTCCGTCCGAAATATTCAAATTTAATTTGAAAATGTGTTTAACAGGCAGCAATGAAAATGAAATATGAGTTCCTCTTACTTGTTTATTGAATTAATCAATTTTAATAATTGATTATTCGGGACATTTAATTGTATTAAGATTATATTAATTTTGAAGCTGTTGATCATTGAATTTCAATTGAAATTGAAAGGGCTTTCAAAAGCTCGCAGTTTTAAAGCGAATATATTCAATTGCGGGAAATTTTATCCAGGTATATAAACACTACTAGCTGTTGCACGCGATTTGCTCCGCGTAACTTTATAAAATATAGCCTATGTTACACGCTGATGTAATATAGCTTTTTTTAGGTGAAAGAATTTTTAAAATCGGTTCAGTAGTTTTTTAATATTCATTGCAAACAAAAATACAAATCTTTTCTTATTATACTATTGGTATATGTAGATGATAACTAGGCTTTATTTTTAGGCTTGTTTTTTTTTTGTGTAGAATTACACGTAATTGGAGGATTATTTTATTTATTATTTACTTAAATCAATAAGAGTTTAGAAGCAAAAGAAATATGCTGTGATATCAAACCCCGCCTGAACCTAAATTGACGGGACTTTCACTGGCGGTTAGTGAATTTTTCAGATTAATGTACACCAATGTTACAATGTTATGATAATGATACTACTCTCAACAAATGTTACGAGTATGTGCGTTAAAATTCAAGGAACGTTCGAACGATATGGCGGGCTGCCATTTGTAATATAATAATAATCTCCGGACATCATACTTATATTATAAATGAATGTATGTATGGATGTTTGTAACCCTTTCACGCAAAAACGGCTCAACGGATTTGGATGAAATTTGGTGCAAACATAGTTTAAAACCTGAATTAACATATAGGATATCCTGAAAAAATGTTAGATTTGCGAGGGATTGTATAAAAATATAAAAAAAGGCGCCACTGTCGTAGTGGTGTTATATTTGGTGTCGGACCCTTTGGATCCACAAGTTTTGGACCCTACCTATGAAAAAGTGCCCGTTTGACCTACTAGCCTAGTCTTTGACCCGATTTTATATAAAAGATACAGTCTAACTGGCATTTAACTATCTATTTATTTATTACTAGCTGGTGCCCGCGACTTCGTCCTCATTGAACGATGAAAGGTACCCTATGTCCTTTCTGGTGTCCCAGACAACGTGTATGCAAAATTTCATGGTGATCGGTTTAGTAGTTTTCGCGTGAAAGAGTTACAAACATCCATACATCCATACATTCAAACATACTTTCGCATTTATAATATTAGTACGGATCTAGCTAATGCACGTGACTTCGTCTTTCGTCGTTAAAGATGACAAATATTTTCTTAGGTTATTATATTTTTAATTTTTCAACTCAGACGAAGTCGCTAGCACCAGCTAGTGCAAAATAAATATTCTTTTGCTATATGATCTAAATTCAACCAATGCCAAAATAGTGATATAAATATTCCCCACATTGAATATTCCACAATATGACCCCCTGAATGCGGCTAAGCCGTAATACCTCGTGATTTATGTGTTGCGGGTTTTAATTTGGCCCATTGATTTGTTACAGCGGACCCACTGCCCGGCAAGCACGTGCCCCTAGAGAGCTATGAGAGCGAATTGGAGAGAGAGCACGCGTTGCCGACGTCCGTACCCAACGCCGACATACTTAAGACTAACAGTAATCCAACCTATCATAAGCCCAGGTGAGTTTGTTTTTTTATTAAATACCCACATTTCACATTGTACCCTACACATTTGTATCCGAAAATTCTCGTATATATGTTACGTTATATAGTATTGCTTTTATGTTCATCAAAGCTTTTATCAGATATCAAATATGAATTTAATATTTACATTATTCTAGTTAGTAAATATTTATTCTAGCTAGAGTATGTTAATAATGTTGATAATACCTAAACTAAACTGGTACGCACCAACAAATATGATCACATTCATTCCACACCGTTAGGTCCCGCTTTAAGTCATAATGTAGGTACTGTATATATAATTATACACATATACAATTATACATATACACTCATCTTTACTAATAATAACTAAAAAGTAACTAAACTAAAGAAAAAAGACAGTACAAGCGCGTCATTCTTCATTCGTCGTGCCATTTTATATTAATTACGAGCTGGTGCCCGCGACTTCGTCCGCGTTGAACGATGAAAGGTACCCTATGTCCTTTCTGGTGTCCCAGACAACGTGTATGCAAAATTTCATTGTGATCGGTTCAATAGTTTTTGCGTGAAAGAGTTACAAACATCCATACATCCAAACATACTTTCGCATTTATAATATTAGTACGGATTATGAACATTATATTCTTATTATAAGTAGGTGACGACTATTTGCATCCGAGCATTGTATTGTATGAAAATATTTTTGATTAACGAAAATTATTTTAATGTCATTTGTAAGACAAATAGCTTAATTGGTTAATTAAATGTCTCTAAAGAAATAAGAAACTGGACTACTCAAGAGAATGATCACAAAATATACTAACTTAAAATTTCATACTTTTAGAGCCTCTTTCACCAACTACAAGTAAAGTGTTGATTAGTTACTTTTAGAAATAATTTTATGTTTTATTAAATTATGCACTCGGTTTACTGTTTCCTTCGATAGGCGAATTTTTTAATTATTTTCTTTTTAATGTTTGGGACTTTTACCGTACAAACAAAGGTATATCAGCTCCAATTATCCCGGTGACAGGTGACTTTAAATGACGGTTAGCCTACTTGACAGATGGTGAAAGAGGTCCTTAGTATAAGTAGTAAAACGAAATCTGCTCAAACAAGCTGAACACAATTGGAAATTTTAACTGAATTAGTGAATGGATCAATTGGGCGTAACACAATACTGACTTACAAGTTTAAGTTACGATTACTTAGAAAAGTTTCCATCGAAATCGCCGCTCGCCGCCCAACATTAATGAACAAGTCGCTATGCATTAGAAGTTTTCAATCGGGAACTTCGGAGCAGCATTGTGATTGATCGATTGAGGGAAGTTCGGGAGAAAAGATCAACACGGAGGGCCCCGAGGAAGTGCTTTGTTTATTACCCTATTCAAGTTAGTTACCTATTCAATAAAAAGTAGGAAGAAAGTGTGTGTAAGATTCTCGCTAAAACTTTGGCATTTCAAAATTAATTTCTACACCCCCCCGTTTACAAGTTGATGTTACGAGATTCGTGGAAAAATGTTCCACTTTTGTTCAATTGATTTCTACTTACTGTATTTTTATCGTTTACTAGATGTTGCACGCGACTTCGGCCCGTGTAACATTATAAAATGTAGCCTATGCTATGCTATTCGCTGATAATGTAGCTTTCTATAGGTGAAATAATTTTTAAAATCGGTCAAGTAGTTGTGAGTTTGTTCATTACAAACAAAAATACAAATCTTTTCTGTTTATATTAGTAAAGTATAGATAGATAAACAGGGTTTAAGTATAACAATATTACTATATCTCTATATATAAAAATTTCGTGTAACGTTGTTTGTCGCCGATGAACTCCTAAGCTTACTGAACCGATTTTAATAAAACTTGCACACTGTGTGCAGTTTGATCCAACTTAAGAGATAGGATAGTTTTTATTTTGAATCCGGGCTAGTGTATTATATATATGCATGGACTACATATTATTTTAAAATAGATATTTATGAAATTATTAAATTACATACATAATATTTATTTTTTTGCAGTATAACATCAAAACGATGCCTTATAAACAATCATTTATAGAATAATTTAATTATTAAATTATTTCTATAGATAAAAATATACTAACTTTACTGATAAATAAATATATAAATATTAATTCACATCACAAATGAACCATCACAGCAACAGAGAAAACATAACCCCTGATAGGTTGCGTAACAGCGCGATCTTTTAAATCTTAAACCGTTAGGAAAATCCGAAATTCGATATCGGTACATTAAACATCTAAAACATTTGTCATGTTAACAGGTTTCTCTATAAAATAAATCAAGTGAACACGACCATCGCCGCCCACGACGGGTCGTGGTCACGTAATAATTGCTACAAGAACCGTAATCGGAGTTAATATTGCTGGATTTATGCGCATCTAAAGTTGGGTACGAATCAACCGGCGCGTAAAGGAATGGACCTTTTTACGAATCGATTGTAAAGGGTTATTTTGATTTTGGAATCTTCGCCACTTGGCTGAGTACGAATAACGTTCATTTCTGGGCAAAATTCTCTTCAAAATAGGGTCACAATAGGTAATACATTTCTGACCCAATTTCATAAATTTTTAAATACAATAAACCTAATGATATTCAATTCATATTATGTAAATCGACTAGTTACACTAGTTACATTTGCTCTCTAGGTGGTCATAACAAACGCCATCTATAGAAATTTAATTTCGTATCAATTTCGTGGCATATAAAAAAAATTGGTTATTCGTGGCAGATTAAAAAAATAAAAATCCAGTTACGAACGTGGACTAAAGGGGTTTAAACATAATAATATCACCGTTCTACAATGTATTTAGCTAAAAGCTTAAAAGGTACCCTATCTAAAAAACATAAACGTATTTACAAATGCCGATTGTATGCAGATTTAGACAATATGGATGAGCGGAGTATTTTTAAATCTCGCCCTAAGCATGATTGAAGCATTAATTCCTCCCTGTCAAAATGTATAAATCCGTACGAACTGTGGTCCAAGTCAACAGCGCAGAGCTTAAATTTTATTGACATCTGTTAAGTGGAATATGACATTTGTTCATAAAACCCACAAGCTCAAAATATTATATTTGTAGCTAAATACTGTTTTCGATCACAGGCACTCAATGACATGAGAAATTGATACAAGTTTATATTATCAAAAATAGTTGAATAAAAATAGTGTCCTAAATATCATTGCTGATGTTAATATGATAATATCAAATAATCTTTACCTAAAAGTCCTCTTCTGCATTAGAATTACTGTTTATATCCCTGCAGCACTATTGTGCTTTAAGATGTTATACTATGAAAACAAATAAAATTAGTCTAAGGACCTCTTTCCCCAACTACAAGTTAAGTTTTGATTAGTTACTTTAAGAAATAAATTATGTTTTATTAAATTATGCACTCGGTTTACTGCATCCTTCGATAGGCGATTTTTTTTATTATTTTCTTTTTAATAGTTCGGACTTTTACAGTACAAACAAAGGTATATCAGCTGTATCATTCCCGGTTACCGGTGACTTTAAATGGCGGTTAGCCTACTTGACACATGGTGAAAGAGGCACTTAGACTATGATAATATCTGAAAATCTATATAGTACCTACCGGTAGTGTTTTGCAAATTTTGGGATTGCCTACTTAGGATTTATCGAAATACGACGAAAATTAAGAAAGAAATCGTGACTGTAGAACAACAGAGAGGATTGGCAGCCTTATTATCTAACAGCAGACGACTTGCGACCAACTTGCGACAGGCGAAAACTTTGTATCAATTTGTGCAATATCACACTAAATCGTGTTTATAGTATCACGTAACTCGTAACAAAGGTGTGGTTTGCGATAAGGCCTCTTACGGACAATAACTAAAATTAAAGTGCATCATTTCTGTATGGCAGCACACGCGATCGCAAGTCGTCTGCTGTCGTCTGCTTTTAGATAATAAGGCAGCGGCATAACTAACGCAGTTGAGCTGTTTGTTCCTCGTAGGATTTTCTCAATCATTTTGATTGAGTAATAAGAGACTGGAAGAAGAACGCTAAATGTTGTACGCTTGTACCACACCCAAACTCGGATATATTTCGAAAGTATTCCCCGGTCCTACAGTGTAGGTTTTGCGGCAGAATCATTAATCTAAACCGCCATTGTTTCGAGCACTACAACTTGCATTGTATTCACGATCGCTCATACTTTTATTTATATCTCAATTTATTTTAACGCTGACATCTTTATATTGGTACATTGTGTTTGTGCTCGAACCGTTGCCATCGCTACCTTCTTATATATATATATATATACTATATTTATGATAGTAAATGTATTGGAAATGTATAACATCTATAATATGCATTTTTGCTTCAAAGAGTAAAATTATATTCATTCATCATACATAGAGCGAGATAAAAAAATACTACGTAAGGTACCTAGCTCGTTCATTTTGTCGAAATATGCATACTTGTAAAAAAAATATATTTAAATATAAAAAAAATTGGCATTAAAATATTGGATGAGTAGTTTCGAAGAAACTTTGCCTCTTTACAATATCTCAATATATATATAAAAATTATGTATCATATGTTCCTCCACGATGAACTCCAAAACTACTGAACCGATTTTGATCAAACTTTGTAACTATATGTAATTTGGTCCAATTTAAAAGGTAGGATAGTTTTTATTTTGAACCCGGGCGAAGCCGGAAGCGGGCCACTAGTTACGTATAGATTATCGTGTTATGTATTCGCTATATTTGTCTTAAAAAATAATAATAAAAGAAAACGCACTTACAACTGTTTGCTAGCCACCTACTACTAAGTATCATTTTTAGCTCAAAAAATAGTTTAAAGGAATTATAGAACAGGTTTAATATACTATATTTATTTTATTTATCGTTCTCTAAAAGTTAGTTAAGCTACAAGGAGCGCCATCTGTGATCGAGTAATGAAACTAATCAGTCATGGCGCCATCCAGCGGCGAGAAGTGTAAACAGATAAATCTGTCATACTTACATAAATGTTTTTTTTTTGTTCTAAATAAACATTATTTTTGTCAACAACAAATAAATAAAAATTATTTATAAATATTTTTTGAAAATAATTGGTTTTTAAGTTTTGTATATATTAATTTGTATATAATTTATATTAATCATTTAGTTAGTTAATTAATTAATTAATTTTGCTTAATTTTAATTTAATATATTGTATAATTGATTATAGTATAATTTTAAGGGTGTTGTAATTAATATTAACACAAAATAATAAATGTAATATATTTAATAAATAAATAACTGTTCTAAAATTTTATAGAAACTCAATTTGATTTGGTATTAATAATATGGTTACATCGTATTCTATTGAGCAATATTTACATAAAATACAAAAAAAAATTGGGTGTGGCTGTCTCGTGAACAGGGATGTTTATTTTACATGAGTTACGAGTAATATCTTCTTTGAGCGTATTATATGTAATATCCGACGATTTGGAATATAACAAAAAAATCTTTGATCTTTTAGCTATCGAGTGTTGTAATTAAATTTTTTTGGATGTAAATAATAAATTTTGTTATTTTTTTTTAATATGTTAAGGTCGACAGACAGGCTGACGGTCCATAATACTATAAGCCTATTATAGTGTGGCCTGCCACTACTTTCCAAATCCAGACAAGAGTCAATTATGAAAAGTTAAAGTTGACCCCGCCTTGAATCGAACCCTGAGACGTTAGGCAAGCACTCTTACCACTCATCCATCGGGCACGTCAAATCACTTTTCTCAATTGTCTCCATCGGGACCAATTGAAGTACCATAAGAGACCGTTTTCATTATCAGACATCTAGAGTTAGTGAACACCTAACTACCATTTAAGGCGACCATTCACGGCAGTCCGTTTTGCATTAAGGCGCTTCATGGATTGTCAATGTTGTTGACTGTTGTGAATGGTCGACGTTATTTGTTCCCTAACTGGTGACTGTTGGTGAATTATTCACGTCAAAACTTATCGCAAAGCTCTCTTTGTATGTAATTCTATATTACATACATATTGTATGTATATCTGTATGTATGTATGTATTCACAAAAGTTGTCAGAGCTTACGATAAAGTAAAAAGTTTCAAAAACTATGTAAAAAAAAACATGTCAGTCGTTGGACTGCACGTCAGAAATGAAAACTAAGTTTCACATAAAACATTACATTACATGACAGTGTCGCGAGTTGAATGGTTTTTTCCCATCTCAAAAATTGTTCTTTTTTTAAATTTATTTAAATTAAATTTAAGTGTAATATCTGAAAATATACAGAGGTTTCGGTTACATTACATTACATGACAGTGTCGCGAGTTCAATAGTTTTTTCCCACCACAAAAAACGCCTAAAGAAGTTTTCATTTCATATATATATACATATATATACCTATATATTTGAAATAGTGCATATTATATCCATAACGGTCGGCTGATAACGGCCACTTTCAACTTTTTTTTCGGTTCATTAAAATGCTGTTTGCGTACCAAAATAAAGCGAATAGTGTTGCGGGCATTTTGCCAATTTTTGTCATTTTCATAGTGTGTTAAACCGCTGTACTCTGATCCCGCCACTAGTCCCACCGCGTACCGTGCGAGAGCTCAAGCTTTACGGTCGGTTTCAATAGTACTAGGTCATTGACACGGCAAAATTCGCCAGATCTCATCTCTAGTTAGAAAATTGCGAAATTTGAATTTTCCGAACACAGCTTGTGTATCTTGATATGGAATTGTACAGCCGATAACAAAAATGCTACGTGCTAAATATAACTTTTGTCACATATATATATATATGTATATATATATATATGTGTGTGTGTGAGACAAAAGCATGGGACAAAAGTTATATTTAGCATGTAGCATTTTTGTTATCGGCTGTACAATTCCATATCAAGATACACAAGCTAAAAGCTAAAAGACATTTTAGCTAAGCTAACACATATATAAATTACGTGTCACGTTGTGTGTCCTCGATGAGCTCCTAAACTACTGAATCGATTTTGATAAAACTTATCGTTCGTAAGGAGTAAACTCCAGTCGTGCTTCGGAGCTGACACACACACACACCTCTTTAATTTAATGTAACGAGATATATTTTTTTTTTTTTTTTTTAAAATGTGTATTTATTGCAGACCACCGCAGCACCATGGCGCTGCTTTGCTGGCAGGGGTTGGGGGCGGTGCTGTCCCCTCGTACGCGCCCCCCGGAAGGAACCTCTTCACTCCCCCATTACCGCCCGAATACAAGAACCCATTTGCAGACAAGCCCACGCTTAGAGGTAATCATATTATTTATATTATTTTATAAATGCCTACCTTGCCTCCTTCGTCACTTCGTCTGAGCCATTTTAAAAAATATATAAAACTTGACAAAAATATTATTGCTGTTATAGTTTTGCCAGACTTTGAATTTTTGTTTCATATCCTTATATACAGTGTGGAAATACCTATTTAGTACACAAGTTCTTTAATGAACATTACCTAGTACTTACTGTTCAATTTCAACAAGTAAAAGACACGTAACAGTTCTCTTTTCTCTCCAACATTTTTATTTTATAGACCAAATGTTTGTTAGAGAAATTTTATCCTGAATAATAATCCTATCGATTAGTATAATAAAATAGGGAGTGTTTGTTTTTTTAATTTTAGTTTTGGTTCGAGTCCCGGGCGAGGCAAGCGAGTTTTAGAAAATCTTTGAATTCAGTTTTGTTTCTTTTTAAAAATAAAGGAATGTCTTGTTTATGTAAAATGAGCCAACTTAAGGATTTAAGGTAGTTTCCCTCCAGGGCCCGACTTATTTTTCCACACTTCATATATATAAAAATTACGTGTCACATGTTTGTTCGCAATAAACTCTTAAACTAGTGAACCAATTTTGATAAAATTTCGTAACTATATGTTATTTGGTCCAGCTTAAAAGATAGGATAGTTTTTATCTCAATTTATAGTATTTATTTATTGCAAATTATTTGTTTATTATATAAGAGAGTTATAAATTACCTTACACCGCCATCTGTGAGAATTTTATGGAACTCACAGATAACTTTTAAAATAAGTTTTAAAACAACTGTGAGTTCTTCTGTGAGATTCTCACAAATGGCGGTGTAACGTAATTTATCTGTCTGGCTGGATTGAGTAAATATTTATTATAAAAATTGCACCCCGGGCGAAGCCGGGAGCCGGTCAGCTAGTTTCATATGTGTATGCAAGATTTCATGATGATCGGTTGAGTTGTTAAGGCGTAAAAATGTAACAGACAGACAGACAGAGTGTTACTTTCACATTTCGGCTTCACTACTAACTAGGCAATGTCATTACCTAAATAACTAAATTAAATTAGATTTTTCTTTATGCGGGAACCTTTCACTCAAATACGATCGTTGACTTGATATTAACTTTACACGATATAATAGAAAAATTCTGAATACATAATAATTATTAAAAATTTGTTGGAAGATGATCAAAAAGTCTTAGTTTTATGTAAAAATAATTATTAAAGAGAAAAATATATGTTGCTCTATGCACATAGTTTTATTGATATTCGTCTTAGATACTATTACTTTAATGTACTTATATTACAAAAAAGTTTACAATTATATTTACAAAAAAAGGTTAACTATTCAATTAGTATTTACAACAAAAATATAATAAATTTGTTTTTTTTTTCAGGCACAAACACGGATGGGAACAACTATCTCAACCGGAGGCCTATCCCTCCGCCATCGCTTGGGCCAGGCCACGAGCGGATACCAATACGACCTCCTGGACAGGTTTGTATATTATCAATATTTACAGTAAGTCGACCGTAAAAAATATTAAAAATATATGTTTAACTATTTAAAGTTTCTTAGGCTATTTTTAAACAGCTGTTTAAAATTTAAACGGCCGTTTAATAATATTTTGTTGTTCAAAATCGCTAAAATGCGGGTTAAACGCCCTAAACATCTGATTAACTTAATGATTAATCTGATGTTTAGGGCGTTTAACCCGCTTAACCGTCTGTTGGTGAACTCGAGCCTTAATGCCTAGTACTTCATTGCAAAACAGTTGGTTTGTGTATGCTTCAAAAACTCTAGAAGGGGTAGAACTAGTTTAATTCGGTTTTCACATATGAAAAGACGGTTAAACGGGGTAGATTTTATATATAAAAATTGCACTCCGGGCGAAGCCTGTAGCGGGTCGCTAGCGGTATAAAATATTGCTTATACAATATATTATACAAAACATCTCCCTGGAAGTATCTAACAAAAGCATTCTGATCAATTCTGGACATTTTAGGCCTAAAAGTTCTAGTTCCATTTTGAATAATTCAATAGTTATGATAATTTGTTAATTTTTTTTCTTGTAATAATCACATAGAGCCAAACATAGAGTATTTATTGTAACCACAGACAGTGAGGATAATTATAAATATGTTTAAATTGTGCAATTCCAGGAGACGTCGTCTCCCCAAGTGCCGGCACCACCTCCGGCGCCGCCACAACCTCCTGTTGGCATTGAACCGCAAAAGAAAAAGGCTTTGAACACACCCAGTCATAAGGTAAATACCATAAAGCACTTGAATCCAGAAAAATATATCATTTCCTTGTCATTTAATATAGCTTGTATCGCTAGTATTATGATCATACTAGGTGTTAAAACGTAATACTGACAGCCTATACCTAATGATATTTTTTTATTTAGAATTTGAATACGAATGACATTGATTTTCTTTTAGAAATATGTAAAAAATTAATAGTGTGTGTGATACATAATAGACAACATAATTGCTCTAAAAACAAATTATATTTTGTTTTATTTTTAAAATAGTCATATTCGTTTGTTGTTTTGGTTTCCAACATAATTTGGTCCTTCGAGCCGGATTATGTTGGACGGTGGATGGATGGATTAAGTAGCAGAAACCACCAGTGATTCTGATTTGTAATTGTGTTTACAATTAAAACAGAAATTGTTTGAAAACTCATGACTTTTTTTGTCTCTTTTCAGCCTGAAGAATTAGATGGAGATGTGAAACAAGGAACCGATCAAGCCAATTTCACAGACTTCGTTCCAAACTCCCTGAACATTCCCACAATATCCAGAATACTTTCCGGCTCGAATGGCAGGAAAGAAGACATCCCTGACGTCCTCCTTAGAACTGTTACGGCCAAACCTCAACACAACCAGGAGAGGACCTCGAAGAGCGATGTCTACATTACGAAAGACGGTGGAGTCACACTCAGCGATTCGAACAGGGATACTTCCACCGAAGGGTCAGTTCTAGCCGTCTTAGATCCGGAAATGAACAATTTAGATAGGCCACTAATTGTAGATCAAAATGGAGAGACTAACACGAGAAGAAATCTCCAATATGCAACGAAGCAAGACAGAAACGACAGCAGGAAGGAATATACTCCGGCGACAACAGTCGGATTCGATTTGAAGGACCCAGAAATGTCTACAGAAAGATATCACAATCTTGCCAATGTGAATTCGGAGGGAAAAGTGTTCAAGCAAGACAAAAGCGGACCTCCTGTGCAGAGGGCTGGGGAAAGTTGGCCATTCGCATGGAATGTCCACATTTATTTAGCCGGTGCCATGTTCACCCTTCTCGCTATATTCTCCATCTACAAGATCATCTGTTACAACAAGTTCACGCACTTGTTCACACAATACTATTTCATAATTTTACACTTGATTTTAGTCTTTGTGTGTCTCATGAGGATCTTTTACATGTGCTACGACCCTTACAACATCAACAGTTCCCTTCCGGTGGCAATCAGTGAAATACTTCTTCACGTTCCAGAAATATTCTTAAGCATAGCGTTCTCTAGCACAATTCTGTTCCTCCTGACGAATAGCATTAATTTCAAGAACACCTGCTGTTCTTTCCTGTTTCGCTCCAGGACTGTTATAATCGGCGGCGCATTGCACTTGGCGTCGTGTCTAATCTTGCATATCTTCGAAAATAGTAGTACGATTTATAGAACTCCCCAGGGAGTAGAAAAAAGGGTATTAGGTCTTACTTGTCAAATTATTTTCGTAATAGCATGCCTCACGCTGGGCCTGTGCTACGTTTATGTATTTAAGAAACTAAAATCTATCCTACAGAAGAAGAGTCACACGTACATTCAGGGTTTCCAAAATTTATCTCAAGCTATACACATAAATTTGGCCACGGCTTTACTGTTCGTTCTGATGGCGACTCTACAAATTTTTGGCATTTTCAAAATAAACCAAGTCAACATGACCAAGTTCAATTGGCTGCAGTGGGGCTATCAGTTCTCTCTGCGGCTGCTCGAGGTGACAATTGTCGCTCTTCTGTCTTGGGTGATAAGTCTCAAAGTCGGAATCGTGGCGTCTTTGCAGCACGAGAAAGCCGACGGTCATAAAATTTCCGGCCTTGGCTTGTTTCCGTGTGCGGCCGGCTCCAGTAACGAACAATTCGAGTCCGATTATCCGGCAATTTGTAATACCAACACAAATCTCCACACTTACACCCTGAGAACTGGGAAACCAGTCTACGAAACTGCCGGCCACCATCCGAATATTCCGGATCAATGCTGCGGCGGACCGGCCATCGATCATCCGCGATTCCCGCTGAACACTTTAACGGCCAATTGCGACAACAATTCCGGAACTGAGAATTATTCCGGCCACAGCTCCATAGCGAACGCCGGCCACAGCAGTTCCACCGAGTCCAGCAATGCCACTTCAGGCGCAACCAATCATTTGATCAAACATCATCCAAACATGGCAGCCTATAACGGCATCGAATCCGCTTCCGACGATCATTATTCAAACTGTGATCCAGCGATTCAGTCCCTTCAAGGCGACGATCCCTTGGACCACGAGTACAACGTCATCCAATACGGCAGCAATAGCGACTTCATTCGAGACATCAAGAACCAGAATTACAACGGAGGCTCCAATCGAAGCTCGCACAACTTCAAACACACATCTTACGATAGAGTCTCATGCAGAACGAATAGTAATCCCCGCAAAAAGCATAGGATTAAGAATAAGAACGTGCAGAATTGCATGACCATGGGATACGACTCATCTATAGGACACCATTACCATCAGCCCCACGTGCCCGATGAATATGGCAATTATAATGCGGAAAACGCCTCCTACCACGCCTCAGGGATTCAAACTTTGAATCCGAACCGAGGTTACGGAGACGCCAGGAGTTCTCAAAGGCGCAATTCGCCTTCCACGTCTGTGGTTAACTCCAGCGGGAGTCAGAAGCGGGGCAAAGGCAACGGGTTCGTGGACCGGCCCAAGTCCACTGACATCTATGGGTTCGAGGATAAAGAGAGGGGCACGGGTTATCAGTGCCACGGAACTCCGCAGCCCGCGCCCAGAAATTGCGGCTACGAAGCGTCCTATTCTCAGCCGCAGGACGAGATAAGTCCTAAAGAATCTGACGGAAGCAGTATGTTGGTGGCGCAGGATGGGTTCGTCAGATTCCGGCCATTAGAGGACGGTCCATCGCAGACCTGATTCACCATAACTCTGCCCCTGATGGCAGAGGATCTTAGTTTCTGATAAGGCTGAACGTTTGCAAACACGTTATCATGTATAGATACTTGTAATTGTAATTGTAATTGTATAGTTAGGTTTAATTCGGATTAAGGACACGAAGGCCTCTCTTGTAAATATCGTTTTCGTTTAAGTTTCCAAAAAGGCCTGCCGTTTCTAAGCGAGTCTTGTTTTATTGTAAATTACGAGTTTATATTTTCAATTTAAGAATACACAAACACTTGGTGTGTTTAATTACATAAATGTGTATTAATTTTATTAAGACTTAACTGAATTGAATAAGTTTCACGACTCGATTCTTTTTTAAATATTTTCTAACCTAAAAAAAATAGTATAAATTAAAATTTGTATGAGAATATTAGAGTTCAGGACATCATTGTTTTGTATAAATGTCTGTTTTATGTAAAATCCAATTTCCAAAAAAAATTTTTTTTATTTTTTATTTCACATTGACTTTAATAACTGATAAAGAAATAATCAATTTATTTCATACAAATTGCAATAAAAATGAAATTTTTGTTTTTATTCTATTTCAGTTCTATTTAGCAGTAACATTATTAAATTTAATTATTAACCCCATGAATTATGCCATTTAATATTATGTAAGTGAATAAATAATTGTACCAAGTGATGATTCAAACAAAAATCCTAATTTTTCTTTTAAACTTAATAATAATTTTATAAACCATCCAATATTTCAATTTTGAATATCCATAAATATGTATAATAAAATAATACCCCTAATAAATGTGATATAATATTTTTTCCTTTAAAAGCAATCTGTCCAATAGCTACTTAAGATTTTTTTTTAATAAACGCACTATTTGTGTTTAAAATCATGTGAAAAGATAGTGTGTAACGGCCTAAATAAGATTGCACGTCAACGATCAATTACATAATTGACGAATTCGAATTTGGTCCTTATTGTGAAGGATTTAAAGTTCACACTGCCATAAAAAAAATTATAGCTGAAAAAAATAACCCTCAAACATTACCGCGTCCTGTAAATACATGTTTTTGATAATTATATTTCGAAATATATATACATACATACATATATAACCAATGTTGTGTTTGTATCAATTTTTAAAATATACAAATCCGTTACAATTTATTCCAGTTAAAATGATTCCTCCATTTTTGTATTCGTTACGCGCGCATTTTTTAATTGTTAAAAAATACTCGAATGTATACAAATATAATTTAAAAAAAATTGAAACTCCGTCACAAATTTGTTTAATTCTATAGATAGCTACATTTTTTTCTAAAATATATTTAAATCAGGAAGTGTTTAAACAATTAATATATGCGCGTAATATTTAAAAATATATGTTAAAGCTCCTTAATAACTGAATTCTACAAAGTGTTGCCACAATACAAATTTCGATGTGGCGTTCATTTTGCCTAGTCAGCACTGCATTATTTAAAAAACATATTGTTCACATATCCGTTTTTTTTTTTCACGCCTTAAGGCCCTTGTAAACGTCATAACTGTTTCAACTTGACGTGTTTATTGTCAGCATTCATCAAGTGTAGATTTGACGTGCTTGATGAGAATTCTTTTGACGTGCTTGATGAGAATTCTTTTGACGTGCTTTATGAGAATTATTTTGACGTGCTTGATGAGAATTCTTTTGACGTGCTTGATGAGAATTCTTTTGACGTGCTTTATGAGAATTATTTTGACGTGCTTTATGAGCATTCATCAAGTGTAGACTTGACGTGCTTGATCAATACAAGCATTCGTTAAGCAAAGCAAGCTGCTTGATTTGCGTCAATTTGTTCGAAATCAAAGAAAGAAAGTGCTTGTTCAAAAGAAGCATCAAAAATCATACAAGTTTGGCAAACGTCATAGATCGATCAAACGTCAAAGACGTCAAGAAACTTTCAAATATCAACACGCCTATAATAATACTTCGTCCAACCATTTATTTTACTTAACTTACCTTAAGTGCGTTACCGAATAGATTCCTTATAAAAATTGACATTATTTATCAAGGAATTAACCTAGATATTTTAATTGGTCTCAATATTTTTAGGGTATTTTTTTATTTGCAATATTTTTTCTATATTAAATATAACGATGTTGTGTCGATAACTTATAGTCTGTGCGTTACATGATCCACAGTACGTCACTGATGAAGTATGACAATTTTCTTTATAATGAGAAGAAATTTACTTAATTATACTTAATTGGCTTCGCTGGGGCTCATTCTTATATTAACTTCCATAATAACGGCTAATTTCCACTTTAAATGTGACAGCGTATCTCGTTGGCGAGTGAGTTCTCCTCGCTTTCGGCAGATGGCGCCGTAAAAAAGGGATTTATCTCACGATCGACATTATATTATTACGCAAAAAATAGACATGATAAATACTTGAAGCGGATTTCATGTTATGTAAAAATTTCAAGTCAATTCGTCGGCTAGTTTTCGAGTTTTTGAGTAATACACAAACCAACACAACATTTTTATATATGTATATAGATTTATACTTGACGGAGCTACAAATGTCAAAAGTGAAATAAATAGTTGGACCGATTTTAGGTGGTATGTTGGGTAAACACGTAATATTAATAAATTTCTAAAAGTTTACAGGAGCCTTTAAAAAATTAAACATAAAAGGAATTTAATGTTGGTAAATATAAGGTAATGAGATATCGCATTATTATTAATAGATAGGTAAAAATAAATGTAAAAATATTTATAATTGTTTCAATATTTGTCGATGTTATGATGTCGTGTTTTACAAGGCAGTGCTCACGTTAAATTTCCTATGTATATAATTCGATATAAGTACTAATTATGTCATCTACATACACAAAATGACGTCGCGTACTGTGTGGAGCTTGTGTAAATAGAGTGGGCACTAAAATGTACCCAAATTAAAAAAAAAAAGTGGCCACGGTCCTTTCGTTGTAAATTTATATTATTTTTTTTTATACTTTCATGACATGACCGTATTGTATCGTTTAACAAATTCGCAAGTGACAACTATGTATAATAAAAAATGGTATTGAATTATTTGTTTTTCTTTTCAAATGCTACCTTTTATTTTTCTTTTGATAGAACCTTGGGATGAACTGTAGGAATATTATTATATTATACTAACTAGTGTCGGCGACTTCGTCCGCGTTGAAAAATTAAAAATATACATAAAACTTGAGAAAATTTTTTGACTTTTCTATCGCTATGGCGACAATGGTGCACAATTTTTTTATATTTTTAGATCGTCTAAAAATATAAAAACATTTTTCTAGAGTAACATATTTCTATGCTAGAGAACCTAACATTTTTCTAGGATAAATAGTATCCTATAATTCTGTTAATCAAGATAATTATGGAAGACATGAGTGGATCAAGGTCGCTTAATTCCAATTTTAAATAAATTGAGGTTAAAGTTTTACTTTTTAATTTTTGAGATTTTTGTACTAAATTATGATGCAAAGTTGTGTAAAAAAAACCTAAAAATATTAATGGCATGATAGCAATTAAACACTTTTATTATTTTTTTAAAATAAAAAAGGTTTTCTTCCATTAAACAAAAGTAAACTTTTCTGCACTTTTTGCTTTTTAAAATTAACTGTACCATAACATCTTTTTCAACTTTCTATTTTCCAAAATATGTCTTAAATCGACGATCTTTATAGGTTTATATATCTTTATTCTCATTAAAGCTTAAAGCTACTTACATGAAAAAAATAAGAAAAGACTTAATTAAGAAACGAAACATCAAACAGGCAGACAAAAATTATACAATATTTTTTCCGGATTGTAACAAAATCACATTAAAACATTAAAACATTTAACATAATATGTTTCAACAGCTTGGATCTAAATTCTCCAAAAGATTTTGCCTGTTTTATATGCAACGGTAATTTGTTAAAAAGTTGTGCTCCCTTTAAGGTCTATAATGTCTGTAATGATAAAAAAAAACCCAAAAATGTGACATATCACCTTCATCCACTCACGTCTTCAATCAGCGCTTCTTAACTATCAGTACAGTCGTTGATGGGCGGGGTCGCGGGGACGTTATGACACGACTTCGGTGCCCCGCCACAGCTATCCAGCGAAGGGAGGGTTACGCTCCCTGTCAGAACCTCGGCGTACCCGAAGGTGGAGGTACGCCGGCCATCTCGGGGGACCTTACGACGGGCGTCAATCTCCCCCAAGGCGTAGTTTGCCCTAGATTGGTCCTGTACCAAATTATGTCGCGGTGCCTTTCTATCTGATTTTTACAAAAAATATTTTTTTTTGTAAAAATATCATCCATTTCCTAGTAAACGAACTTTCACATATTCGAATGGTGTGGAATTTGGTATATGTGCTGTTACTTCGATGGTGTTTCCATGGCATGGTAACCTTGATCTGATGCTGCAGCATCAAGTAGTCTGCGGAACACTCAACTCCTCAGCCACTTTTAGTGTTTGGGTTCGATAGAGAATTACGGATTAGTTTATATAATAATTATAATATAGCTTTTCAATTTAGGGCCTCTTTCACCATATGTCAAGTAGGCTAACCGCCATTTAAAGTCACCGGTAACCTTAAATGATGGAGATGATATATACCTTTGTTTGTACGGTAAAAGTCCCAAACATTAAAAAGAAAATAATAAAAAAATAGCCTATCGAAGGATAGGCGTAAACCGAGTGCATAATTTAATAAAACATAAAACTATATCTAAAAGTAACTAATCAACACTTTAATTGTAGTTGGTGAAAGAGGCCCTTATTTAAATAGACTTCCTCTCTTTTAATGAAACGTCAGTTTCTTTTAAAACAAATCATAGACAAATAAAAACGGACAGCATTTTAATTTTTTTTATTGCACATACAAAATATCACGTCCTCATTAAAAAAAAAAACAACATAAATAACTTAAATATTTTAGTTTCAACTTTAATTAAACTTTATGTAAAATAGAATTAGACAATATTTATAATACAAATAATAAATAGACATTAAGATTTATTGTAACACATTTTATTTTTACATTAACTTAAAAATAATAAAAAAAAATGACTAGTTAAGACTAATTGGTTATTTTTAATAAATAATATAATTGAAATATTTTATTTTTTAACAATATTACATTACCGGAGAAAGCACCATCTGTCGATACATTCCTAAACTACTTTAATACCGTCGTAATTACACTGAAAATACAAAACACAATTTTATTCATACAATTTTCGAAATAATTTGTTATTAATAAAATTATGTATATTTAATGTTAAACTGTATAAACTAATGACTCTGGTTAGTCACAACTTAATCAGAAATTATTATATTCAAAGAATTATATTTGTTTTTATAATCTAATAAATTATAAAACACTAGATACTGGTACGCATCTGACACATTTTTTTTTTAATTTATTTTCCTACAAGTAGAGGTACAGAAATGAAAATATAACTGATCACATTCCTGATTTTGTCAAAGTACTTAATTATAAATAAAATAAATTTATGTGCAGTAATTACTTATTGCTTATTGATAAGAAAAAGGAGAATGTCAAGTTTGGACTCGACGTAATTAAATCTGATGTAGGAACTATAATATTAAATGATGACACAAAGGCACTATATATATTTTATATAAAACCTATAGGATAAAACTATAGGATCTTGATAGACTTAAACTGTTTCCTGTGTAATTATATGAAATGCAGAATGAAATAAATAGACTATAAAAGAAAATTACATTCGTTCTTTCGAAAAATACAATAGAAATAGTAAATATACAGATTTTTTTTTAGATACCCTCTACTAAGAAATATCTGAAATTTGAATTTCATTTAATGAAAGCCTATTAAATAACGCAAGCTTGAATATTAAATTGGAATATTCAAATTTTTGAAAAAATATTGAAATAATAATTTTTTATTGAATTCTATTGTGTGTCTTCAAATGCCAATTATATAAAAATTAATAAGATTTTTTTCATGTATTAAAAGCGATATATTGATTTATTTTTAAAGGCTTCATTTTATATGTTTTGTGAATTTAATACAATTTAATTAATAAAACACTAATTCTATTAACGAAAATCAAATAATATTTCTAACGTTCAATTTAAATTGATCAGTTATGAAAACTGAAATTACATTAACTCCATACTTTTCTTTAATTGTATTTAATTGAATTCAAACTCTACAAATTTAACATGTGAGGATGAGATGTAAAAATATTAAGCAAAAAAATTGTATTATTTTTATTTAAATTAAAATTGTATACTCTTTATTCGCATAACTGCATAACAACAACATTATATACAGCTTAGAAAAATAATAAGAAATAAATAGTATCCCTTTTTAACCATCAAGTTTATAATTTATTAACTATTTCGCCAATCTGTATTTAATATCGAGGGTAGAAGTAAGGAGGACAGACTACATATTAAAATGTTGTCCCACAGTACCAGTAAATTAAGATGGCGCTGGTATAGCTTTGTCGAGTGAATTAGACAAAGATAGATAGATAAAATTAATAGAAATAGACAAAGATAGAAGATATGCTACACTAGCGCCATTCTGACCACTTTTAGAACCTTTATTTTATTGTTGGAGAGTAATATTTTTTCTGTTTAATTGTCATTAGAGTCGATACTTCTCTCCTGACCTCTACCCTGCGTAGTATTTAGCAATAATTTATATTTAGTAGTCTGTGTAAGCGAAAGGGACTTTGCCAGCGCCATCTAGCGCTACTGGTCTGTAGTACTCTCTCATTTCGCCCCAACCGCGTGGAGCTACGTTGAAATTTGGACCAGAGACTAGAGGGAGTCTAGGACTCTTTGGCGCCGCGTACACGTCATTCAGTTTGGTCGGCGCCAGTGGCACTTGTACTTCGATGTTATGCATTGAGATAGTCGGCGGTGAAATAGGAAAGGGTTCCATTTTCGGTAAATTGTTATATTTCAATGAGGATTTCGGATAAGTTTTCTGGTTGCGTAGACTTGACGGTGGACGGTAGGCGGTGTCGTGGTTCGCGACCGGCACAGGAGTAGTGCATGTATTTGATGTGTTGCGACCTAAAAATCAAAATCATAATTTTATTTTTTTTTATATTTAATAGTTGTCAGACAAGCTGAGAGTCTGATTGATGATAATTATGTGACTGATTTGATGTGATGGTATGTGGTCATCGTCGCCTATAGAAAAAGCAACATTTCAGGTACTGCAAGTGGGCTGTCGACCTTAGTAATATAAAATAGGGCAATATAAAAAATATAAGTCATAGTTCAATTGCACTTAGTCCGTCTGGCTTGGATTTTAAATTTCAGCTGTGATCAGTGATAGGTAGATAGATTTCCAGGATTCAGTATTCCCTAAGAACCTATGTAGGGTCTTAAAACTTTTGTACCTTTTGTAACTTTTGTAAAAATTCCTCTTTTCCGGCCATCTAGTATAAAAAATACGTTTATCTAGTATAAAAATATTTTTGGTTTAAAAACTGTCTTGAAATATTAAAAAAAAATTCAAAACCTCTTAAAATAAAACTGAATCTTAATACAAAGGTATGCCTATTTTTAATTTATGATATATATTTTTTAATATTTCTACTAAATATTATTTTTCATTAAAATTAAAAAAATAATAACAGCCAGTTATTACGTAGGCACTTGTTATAATCTTAACATTTATTTTTACTCCGCACTTGCTAGAAATGCGTAAACTTTTTAAATTGCAGACAAGGTTTTTTAGTGAAATAGATTAATGTCGATCAATATATATACAATATTATAATAATATATACAATCACCTGTTGCGTATAATTCACTAGAGATTTGTTTGTTCAACTACTAATAAACCTACTGGCTCTTATTCAAAATGTCAATTGCCACAGATTAAGATTATGATCGTTGGTTAAATGTAGTCTGTCTTAACAGTTTGTAGTGTTTATGGTTTTTGGATAATTGGCAATAGATCAGGGGATGTTTTTGGAAAATAATGTGTGTTGGATTGTTAAAATGTACATCAAGGATACATGGATAAGATTGCGTATTATTTTTGTCGTTCCTCGTTGGTTGTTTCGTTTGGTTTTTTTGTGAAAAAAAAAAACTATTTTTCTTTATAAAGGTATCATTTTTTACAAAGTGACTTGACAAGGTGTGTATGCAAAATTTAATAATGATCAGTTAAGGCGTGAATGCGTAACAAAATAAGACGATTATAACAAATATAATCATTTGTTAAATTATTATATGATATACCATAGCTTGAAATTAATTTAATTATATTTTAATATATTGAGGCTGAACTTGCTTTTATAACGCGCTAATTCTGTATTAATATCTATTCCATACTACAAATATATTCTAGACTAGGGTCACATTATAAGGTCTAGATTACCTGCCAATAATTTGATTCAATTCTAAATAATGTCATGCTATATTTTCTCACAGTAACATCTGTACCTACTAACATTATAAATGCGAAAGTATGATTGGATATTTGTAACTCTTTAACTCAAAAACTACTGAACAGATCACCATGAAATTTTGCATACACGTTGTCTGAGACACCAGAAAGTACATAGCGTACCTTTCATCGTTCAACGCGGACGAAGTCGCGGACACCGGCTAGTTAAAAATAATTCAAAAATTAAAATGAAATAAAAAATGTTACCTCTTCCTTCGTGCACCCATTTGACTGATCTCTTTTTTCTGTTGACATACATGCTCTGTCCCCTGCTCATATGGTTGCTTGAGTCACTCAGAGAGCGAGAGATGGCTCTCGCCAAGTCCATTTGTTCCTTCACTGTGGGATGGACTCCGGGCACGTAGAATGCTGATGATGCGAATGTCTTCTCTGAAAACCGTACTAATATTATAAATGCGAAAGTATGTTTGGATGTATGGATGTTTGTGACTCTTTCACGCAAAAACTACTCAACCGGTCACCATGAAATTTTGCATACACGCTGTCTGAGACACAAGAAAGGACATAGGGTACCTTTCGTCGTTCAACGCGGACGAAGTCGCGGGCACCAGCTAGTATTATAAATACGAAAGTATGTTTGGATGTATGGATGTTTGTGACTGTTTCACGCATAAACTACTCAACCGGTCAGCATGAAATTTTGCATACACGTTGTCTGGGACACCAGAAAGGACATAGGGTACCTTTCGTCGTTCAACGCGGACGAAGTCGCGGGCACCAGCTAGTATAATATAATTGTTTCAAGAACGTTATATATTTCACGTTAGTCTTCTATAAGGAGGTGGTTACTGCCGCCAGACTGGCTGCCTAAACAACTGCGAAAGGCACAGAAGGCACAGTGTGACCTGCCACTAGTAGACTGTTGGAAACTAATGGTGATTTGACAAAAACTGTGACAATACTCACCAAATTTTCGATCTTTCTTTATGAGATGTTCCTCTGCATCAGGTGCCGGTGTGAAGATTTTATTGAGGTCCACTTCCTTGTCACCAACAATCAGCGGTTTGTTCTCGAAATCATCCTGTAATACATTTGCAGGATTTGTCACTAGTTTGCTTTTATTGCCATTTATAAAAACGGAGATTGAAGCAAAAAGACAGATACCTTACATTTTACGTAATCGATAAATGGGCTACATAATATACTCAACTTCACGACTACAATATCAAACACGTGTAATAATAGAGAGTCAACAAGTTGTGTGTTCAAATTTTTCCACAAAAACTGTATAACGTGTATGAAACTGAGTTCATTGGACTCAGTATATGAGTTCCATACGCGGATATTGAGTCAATATCTTTCTTTTTGCTTCCATCTACGTATAAAACATGAAAAATTGTTATATCTGTGAATATACCTATGACCCATTCATTCATAATAGGAATGATAGGTTAAAATAGGTTAAATTCTATATGAATTAAGATTAGATCCACATAACAGTCAGATCAAATTAATATTTAAATTAAATACTCAACGAGTAGATTTGAAATGCCTAAATTAACTCTATTTAATAAGAATAAGAAAGGCTTATACAAGAATCTTTTGTATTTCAAAGAATACATCGAAAAAAATGACAAATGTCCAACAAAAATTTGACGACAGTATTTTTATATCTGTACTCTAAAACAATAGATGTCGCTTTCGGCCGCGGTGTCAAATACGTATCGCCATAGAGTAAATAGTACTTAACTATTTACTCTATGGCAATGTTAAGTAAATAGTTAAGTACTATTTACTCTATGGCAATATATCTATACTCCCTCTACGTATTCGACATTCCGATTCAACATTTTTTAAAAATTTTTTTCATATATATTTTAAAAAAAAGGTAAATGTATTAGATAAATACATAAATAAATATAGTAAATTACAAATAAAATAAAATTTTGAATAATGATTACGAATTCATATAATACAATATTAGTCGCATAACATTTATAATGTATATATTATGTTAAAAAAATAAATATACACAAATCTTCACGTGATTAGTAGACATAACAAAATGTTATATTAGTAATATTATTATTAGTAATCAATAAAAAAAAGCGTTAAAATACAATGAGGTAATTTTACACGAAGAGAAATGAATACTTCAAAACAATCTATCACTTATTCTCTATATTACAAAACAAAGTCCTCCGCCGCGTCTGTCTGTCTGTCTGTTCACGATAAACTCCAAAATTATTGCACCGATTTACATACTGTTTTCACCAATGGATAGAGTGGTTCTTGAGGAAGGTTTTAGTATATAATTTTCAACGCAGGCGAAGTCGCGGACACCAGCTTGTAGATGTATAATTTTCTGACAAAAATACAATATACATATACAGGTGTGACAATATACAAGGAGAAAGAGTGTGAAATAATTTGTTACAATTTTTTATTATCCTTACATATTATAAAACAAAGTCCTCCGCCACGTCTGTCTGTCTGTCTGTTTGCGATAAATTCAAAAACTACTGCACCGATTTTCATGCGGTTTTCACCAATAGATAGAGGGATAATCAAGGAAGGTTTTTACGGAAAAAAATGCACCCTAGGCGAAGCCGGGAGTGGGACAGTAAAGTAATTAATTTATTGTGGTTAAACAATTTTTTTTTTTGTAGTTTGAAGTAATTATTGCCAAGGAAAAATTCTAATTTAAAGATTTTTAATTAAATTTATTGAAATTTGTACGAAAAATATTTAAATTAGTACAAATTATTACAAGTGCATTTTTTTTTAATATTTATACTTTGCCAACTTATTAATACTATTCATAAATATTTGTATATAAATTAAAAAATTCATTTATTTTTACAAAATTTATTAATTATATATTCTAGCCCCATTAAAAGGATTTATTCGTTGTAAATGACGATACCTTCGATTTGCACCAAAAAATTCAACAAATATTTCCCCTAAAGTGAAAAGGAATTGTCTTCTAAAAAGTTTTAAGAAATCAAGTAAACAAAATCCCTTCAGACACCTGTATAATTAACAAAAACAAAATTAGTTTTTTTTTAGCAATTGAAATATTATTTTTAAATTAATATAATTATTTGGAATAATATTTATGTCAGTTTTAAAATATTCCGTTTCAGTTTGACTTTTAGAGTTAAGGAATTATTGTTTGCAAAATAAGATTGTAATGACTTGTGATTGCGAAATGCTTAAAATATTGTTTAAACATTTATATATGTTCAATATGTCTCATTTTAACGGCACATAAATAAAATAAATATTATTACTTTTTAAATTGTTATAATTATTGGGAATAATGTTTATATTAATATTATAGTTAAAAATGATTGTTTGCAAAATAAGACAATATTAAGTATTAACAGATTGTATATCTGTGATTGCAAAATGCTTAAAATATTCTTTAAACATTAATGTATGTACAAAATGTCTCATTTAACGGCACAGTGTATGGAACCTAATGAAACATTAGTTTATTATAATGGAAATATTTACAAAGATATGAAACTAGTGGGTCCACCAAGGTTTACTTATAAATCGTTTAGACAGTCTTACAGCTGGTTGCAGGGCTTGTAGCGCAGCTGTATCTCGCGAATATTCACCGTCGTTCTGCATGATGGTCATAAAATTATATATAAATATTATTTTCCCTATATAATGTTTTTTTTTTTTTTTATAATTAAAGTTAAAGAAAAATAAATAAATAACTGGTACACTTAAAAAGTTTTCAAAAGGAAAAATCATAAATACAATAATTGCCTTTAGTTAATTTTATTTTAATTAAATATTAATGTTATTAATATAAAATGTCAAACATGCATTTGTAATCATAATATAATTATGAGTCCTAGGTCATTTGTAATAATAAGTAGGTACATTTCTAACTTAGGGTTTCTGTTTGTAACTTATTTAATAACTACTACATTATCACTATTTTAGTGAAATAAAGACTTGATTTTTAAAAAAAGCTGACTCTAAGGAAAGTAAGTAACATAATAGTACGACTTTTCTTCAAAACTGTTTTGGTTGGAAAGGTCGCAGAAGGTATAAATAATAAAAAGAACATCTCATAATAACTGTCTTGATATTTTGATAGATATTGTACAGATAAAATATAATTAATTAAAAGGTATAAAATATAAAGCAATTTGAGAATTAGCACACGAGAAAACATACGAAATAATATTTTAATAATTTTTTAAAAGAATACAAAACATTGAAATAGCATTGTTTTTTATTTAAACCATTTTAATGATTTATTGTGAATTTACAGTGTAATTATTATTAATTTGCATAATAAAATACTGCAAAAATTTCTCCTTTCTTTATTTCCTGCTCATAAAGTGAAAAGCAATTTTTCTCAAAGAATTTTAAACAATTAAGTAGGTAAAAAAACCCTTAACCTTGATTTTAATAAATTTGTCTTATTTTTAACAACCTTAACCTAAATAAATTGCAATAAAATAAAATAAATATTATTACTTTTTAAATTGTTATAATTATTGGGAATAATGTTTATGTTAATATTATTTTATATGAATAGTTTTTAGAGTTAATAATGATTGTTTGCAAAATAAGACAATATTAAGTATAATAAAACAGATTGTATATATATCTGTGATTACAGAATACTTAAAATACTCTTTAAACATTAATGTATGTACAAAATATCTCATTTAACGGCACAGTGTATGGAACCTAATGAAACATTAGTTTTATAATAATGGAAATATTTACAAAGATGTGAAACTAGTGGGTCCACCAAGGTTTACTTATAAATCGTTTAGACGGTCTTACAGCTGGTTGCAGGGCCTGTTGTAGCGCAGTTGTATCTCGGGAATATTCACCGTCGTTCTGTATGGTGGTCATAAATATATAAATAATAAATAAATATTTATTTGCACAAACATATTGTTAGCGTTTGCTATTTATGCCGACGGAAGTATAGTATAAAGTACTCTGTGACATGGTATTAAAAGGTAATCTGTGACAGGACTGACAGTTTAATGAGCGCGTTCGCGAAGAGAGGTCGTTTTCGTTTTGTATGTCCTTATTGTCCGCGCATCTAATCTACAGAATATTAATTTAGCAGTAGTAATTGTATTTAGGGCCTTTTTTACCATCTTTGAGTAGTGTCAAGTAGGCTAACCGCCATTTAAAGTCATAGGGAATGATGGAGCTGATTTACCTTTGTTTGTACGGTAAAAGTCCCAAACATTAAAAAGAAAATATTTAAAAAAATTTGCCTATCGAAGGATGCAGTAAACTGAGTGCATAATTTAATAAAACATAAAATTATTTCTAAAAGTAACTAATCAACACTTTACTTGTAGTTGGTGAAAGAGGCCCTTAATCTATCATAAATTTTCTTTTGAATTTCTAATAACTTAATATGTTATGTATAAACAATTAAACGAATTAATGTGTTTTACAATAAAATTCTTTAAAGTAATAGCAATAGTCTAATAACCTTATATCCTTTAAATTATTGGATAGTTTATTGCAATACTTAATATAAACATTTTTACTATAATAGTTTGTAACGAAAATAAGCCGAACCATCAAAAAGTTTGAGTTGTGCGAATTGTAATAATTTTTAGTAAAATGCTTTTTCGACGTTTCAACAATATAATTTTAAAAACAAAACAGTTGCTGTAAATTTGAAAAATACAAAATGAAATAAAAATAATATCCCATTGATTTCCAGGTGTGGCCAAGGTGAACAAATTTAAAATATAATTCAAACACGAGGAAGTGTGACCTCACCCCGAAAATAATCTTTGTTTACTTTCTTAATATGACTAAATTGTTATTGTTTTATAAAAGTTATAATTAATAATGACGTCACCTACGTCTTGACTTCTTGACGTCGTCAAGACATCAAGTGACATCTTGACTTGACTACACTTGACGTCTTGACGTCGTCAAGACATCAAATGGACCCTCAGCCTGTCTAACGACCATTACAAAAGAAAGATACAGTGACGCATAAGTATTTATATCAATTAGCAACAAGTATAAATATTATTCCATTAGAAACTGTTTTACAACATCTAAAAAACTGCAGAATTTAATGAACATTTCGTTGTTGCATTGACAGAAATTTTGGCGCGAATCCAAGATGGCGCGCGTTCGTTGCCAACTCCGTTGTATTAAAATTTACGATCAGCAACACGAATTCACTCACAGAATTTAGGCCAATATGTCTGAATTGTAATAAAGTATGTATGCTTAAATCAAAATATAAATATTATAAGTGTGAACTTATCAATTCTAAACAGTATAATAATATTATAAATCGAAATAGCTATTCGCATCTCTCTGTTTCTCCGCTAACTTCTTCTAGGTGAACCACACAAAAAAACATCCAACGGATTTTCACTATTTGAAAAAGCGATCAATGATAAAGGTTTGTGTACAAAAATTGTTAAGTTTTTGAGTTTATTCATTACAAACAAACAAATCTTCTCTCTTTATAATATTAATAAGTATAGATGCATTTATCCCCTTCGTAAATCTATACTTAATATTATAAAGAGACAAGATTTGTATGTTTGTAATGAATAAACTCAAAAACTACTGAAACGATTTAAAAAATTCGAATAACATAGGCTATATTTTATAAAGTTACTCGAAAGAAGTCCTATTTTATATGCTAGTGTGAGGATATAAAGTTTACTATATGCTAGTCTGATTAATAATAATATCCACTATATTTAGTGCATATGCAGAAAATCGAAGAAATAATTAGTAAACAAAATGCTATGAACGACACGTTTGGTCTAGTGGCTAGTAACCCTAGCTATTAACCAAACGGTCGCGGGTTCGAATCCCGCTAGGGGCAAATGTTTATGTGTTGACATTTTACCTTTGTATCTGAGTCATGGATGTTTTGTATTTTTAATATGTATATATTTACAAAAAAAAAAAAAATCTATGTATTATATCAACTGTCTGGTATCCATAATACAAGCATTAGTTGCTTAATGTGGAACTAGATAGTGCTGTGTGGAATATGTGAAGATAGTTATTATTATTATTATTATTATTATGAATTTTATTAGTTACTAGCAAAAGCCCACGACTTCGTCTGCGCCCCTTTTTTAGGTGTTTTAAACATTTATTTTTAAATGATACCTACCTTGGGAATGGTACTTTTTTCTGGATGAAAGTTAGGTTACACTATGTTCTAATTTGAGCACCCTATCAGAGAGTTTATAAATGGGCTCTGATATTCCTCACTCATAATAACAGCACACAGCAAAGCATAGCATATTTTATTTCTCGGTAATATTCTATAAGGGACTGGTTACTGCCGCCAGAGAGGCTGCCAAATTTATGATCGCGAAATGCAGTGTGCCTTGCCAACTAATGTCTTACATATCTATAAGTACCTAAGTATATTAATAAATAAGATTAAAGTGTCTGTCTGTAATGTTAAAATAACTGCTTTTTACTAAATGTATAGTAAAAATAATCAAATAAAAAAAAAAACAATTTTTAAAATAATAAAAAATATTTTTTAAACTTTAGTCTGTCTATCCGTTCCGGCTAATTGAATCGGCTGGACCGATTTTGACAGGAATTTAACTGGCAAATTGTTCATGTTATAAAGAGTAAATTAGGCTTTCTTTATTTTAGAAAAAAAGTATAAGCAGTGTCCAGTAGGTACCATTGACGAGCTTTAGTGTTATCAATAAAAAAAATGCAAATTTATATAATCTAAATCCGTACTAATATTACAAATGCGAAAGTATGTTTGTATGTATGGATGTTTGTAACTCTTTCACGCAAAAACTACTGAACCGATCACAATGAAATTTTGCATACACGTTGTCTGGGACACCAGAAAGGACATGGGGTACCTTTCATCGTTCAACGCAGACGAAGTCGCGGGCACCAGCTAGTATAATCTAAAATGTTATGTTGATTTGTGTATGCTTCAAAAACTCGAAAACTAGCCGACAGATTGACTTGAAATTTTTATACAACATTGTATTTAAATAGAGGAATAATCTTATAACTTTTTTTCCGAAATTAAAACGGAAACCGATTTTAGTAATATTAATATTATCATTAGCGAAGCGTGGCCGGGTTCAACTAGTAATAGAATCCGTACTTATTAAAACACTATAAAGCCGAAATTAATATTATAAATGCGAAAGCATATTTGGATGTATGGATGTTTGTAACTATTTCACGCAAAAACTACTTAACCGATCACTATGAAATATTGCATACACGTTGTCTGGAACACCAGAAAGGACATAGGATACCTTTCATCGTTCAACGCGGACGAAGTCGCGGGCACCAGCTAGTAAATAATATTATAAATTTATATAATGTGTCTAGTTATTAAAGTGCCAAAAGAGAGTATATGAGATATACTTAGTTGGATTTGCCAAAATGTTACTCTTGTCCTAAATAGTATAAGTTCACAAGCGAGTTCAACACGCGACTGACCGAAAAAGTGGCCAGCTGGACTATTTCAGAATAAGTGCTTGGAGAGTTTGCCTTGTTCCTAATTTAATATCAGATTCTTTCTTTAGCTTGACGATTATATTTTATTTTACACACGTGATCAATTGTTATAACTAAATTGATCTTCATATCTATATAAACTCATACTATATGACGACTCGTATTGGTCTAGTGGCTAATAACCCCAGCTAGCTAGAACCAAACGGTCGCGGGTTCGAATCCCGCTAGAGGCGAATGTTTATGTGTTAACATTTTACCTTTGTACCTGAGTTATGGATGTTTTGTATTTATAATATGTATGTATTTATAAAAAAAAAAGTAATCTATGTAGTTTATCAACTGTCTAGTATCCTTAATACAAGCATTAGTTGCTTACTGTGGAACTAGATGGTGCTGTGTGGAATGTGTGAATATATTTATTTATTTATTATTATACCCAGTCGACAGAATATACCGGAAAAAGCCGCTTTAAACATTAGGGATAATTTTATGTTCTCTCTTGTTATATTTCTGCAAAATATCAATCTGTTTTCCCTACAATGAGCTATTTCTTTGGCTTAAATTGTTTCTAATTAATTTATTGGTCAGTCTATTGTCCAGTGACACCATTGTCTTCTATTGGCTACTGTTGAATCTATTTGGTAAGTAGGGACAGTGTTTTTGTATCAAGGCATATGTGTCTTTTTCTGGTGTTTAATCTGTGTATTAGTATCACACATAGATGGTATCACAAGACTAATACATGTGTATTAGTCTGAGGGCCTATTCGATCAAACGCATCGAACGGTTTAACGTGAATTTGTATGGGAATGAAGCAGCGTTACACATTAGCAACTTAGTGGCGCTGCTTCTTTCCCATACAAATCGACGTTTACGCGTTCGACGCGTTTGATCGAGTAAAACTCGTACTAGGCCCACTGGTGTGTTTCACTGCCCCACAGGCTTTTCGCCAGAATGTTGACGTGTCTGTATAATCTTTACTGATACATATTTTATACTAAAAACTGCTATCTCCTGTTTTACCCTGCATTCAGGACCTATTGTATAAACTTGTTGCGTACGCATTGCGATATATTTATCACTGTTCCAATGGATTTTTTGGGGATAATAGGAAATACTTAAGTGAACGAGATTAGCGTGCACAAACGCATGGAAAAACAGTCAAAAATTCTAAATACTTATTTTGACCTCGGTAACATAAGTACTACGTGTATTATTTTTTTTTGAAAAAATATTTTATGTACAAAACTATAGATACGGCTCGTTTACGATATTATTAATATATGTATGTAGATATATCTATGATTCCATGAAACTCAATAGTTTTCATTCGATTCAAAAACTTTACACAATCGTTTTGTTAGTTTGTTTGTCGGTTAAATTTACAGAAGACAAATGTAGAGATTAACCTATTTAAATGCTCTGATGATGCATCTAAGTATAGGAAGGGATTTGGCATCCGCTCTGTAAATAGGGAAGGCGCGAACCTTAATGATGTCGTGATGATGTTTTCAGAAACGTGTAAAATAGACGAAACTTTGTATTTATTTATTTATTTCCATAGATTCAACAGTTTTTTTTACAATGGTCAAAATATAGTCTAAAATCTACAGCCAGGTATTCATTCTCACGTTTTTCATATTTACTCGTAAATCATAATTCGTGGACTTCTAACAGTAATACTCCAAAATAAATAATATTGATTACTTAGCTAGATAATTAAGTTGTAATTTTTTTTTTACTAATATGTATCTGTGGCTATTTATCTCAAAATATATTGTTTGAATATTTAAAAAAATGTTTTTATAGTGAACATTTATAAAAAGTATTATTGACTCGATGTTTCATATGAAATTATTATTATTATTTTAAAAAGATTAAATTTTTTTAAATTAAAATTGTACTGTGACAAAATAACAGTTACTTTTGCTTTTTAACTAATTACTAGTATCTCGCACTTATGCAATTTTTTTCTACAAATTACACACAAACATCCCTCACTTATCGCTCTTTCCATTAGTAAAAACCGTATCAAAACCCGTTGGGTGGTTTAAAAGAAATTAGCAGGGAAACAGTCAGCGACGACGAACTGATACTTTTTATAATATAATATGTTTATACTCGTATACATATATATAGATGTGAATCTCTGAGAATAATTAAGCGATCAAATATTCTCACACTATCTGTGAGCGATTTGTATAAACATTCGATAAAGGTATGCTTTCATAACTAAAATTTAATATGTGTAATCAGAAACATCGCAATTTACAAGGCTACACTTATATGGACTCATGACGTTTAGCTGTGGGGTACAGCAAGAGTAACATCGAAATACTGTGGAGATTCCAAAGTAAGATGTACGTCCAATACTGGACATCCCATACTATGTGTGTAACAAATATAGCAGAGGAGCCCAAGAGGGGATTTTGGGATTTATTCGAGCGCGTCAGATATTACCAATGTCTCCACGTGTTTCCGATAACGGATATGCCGGTTTGGATGGTGGAATTGGTGGGGGGTTGTACTTCTCGAGCACGTCAGATTTTCATAGGAGATCATAAGTACATCCAAACTAAGCTCCCATTTAAAATACAGACGATTTTAAAAATGCAAAATAGATTTTTGGCGATTGCCATTTTGAAATACTCGAGCACGTCAGATTCTCAGAGGGGATGATAAGTGCACCCAAACTAAGCTCCCATTTAAAATACAGACGATTTTAAAAATGCAAAATAGATTTTTGGCGATTGCCATTTTGAAATACTCGAGCACGTCAGATTTTCAGAGGGGATGATACTAGTGCACCCAAACTAAGCTCCCATTTTAAAATACTCGAGCGCGTCTGATTTACATACAGACGGTTCAGCCTGAATTCCTGATCGTGCTGATTCTTAATCTGACGATTATTTGGAGGATTTTTCTTATTACAGCGACTACAAACTTTTGAACGCCTGTAGACGCTCACCCCACCGTTGAAAAGGGAAAAATCATATAACCTTTTTTCTTCCTACCATCTAATCTTCAAAATCCAATAGGTCCCCACGTCGCTCGAGTGACTCCACATTTAGCATCGTGGACTCCTATACCATTACGGAAAGTTCCCAACGGAAAGTTACCTCGGAAGAAAGCAATCGCAATGGGAAACGAGCACTCATCTGGTTTAGAAATATTTGGGTTACACGAGGACCTGAGCCTTGACACTGTGAGGGAAGTGTGAGGCACATCAGACTTACGAGACATAGCGTCTGCTTTCTTACGAGTAGATTTGACTGACCCCAACACTATAGTGTTTGGGTTGCAATGTCGAAACTAAGACCTCATGCTCAACGCATGATTGTAATGGATATTTTAGGCAGGCGAAGTAACGAGGCATTGTTAGCCAAAAATAATGCTTACGTGTACGTACTGGGTTAAATAAATTTTAAAAATAAGTGTCACAATACGGATGACGCAAAAGGCATCCCGAGGGGAAATTCTTGAAACATATATTTAATTCAGTTAATGAGTCATCCTCAATGTTGATCACTGGGACAATCTAAAAAAAAACTTCACTGTAAAACGTGGCTTTTTTACATCCCGTATGGATAAACAAAAAAAACGCGGATATAATCAGTGTCACAATGCAATTTCCGGGTTCTCATTATTATAATCATTTTCAAAAAATTTTAACACTACCTCTAGAGGTATACAAGACTATACCCCGGCTTCGCACGGACTCAACTACCTACTTATTGTGTTAACTAATGTTAAGGTCAATTATCAGCGAGTAACATCCGTACTAGTCCGTACTTCCATACTAATATTATAAATACGAAAGTATGTTTAGATGTATGGATGTGTGTGACTCTTTCACGCAAAAACTACTGAACCGATCACCATGAAATTTTTCATACACGTTGTCTGGGACACCAGAAAGGACATAGGGTACCTCTCATCGTTCAACGCGGACGTAGTCGCGTGAAACAGCTAGTATTCATATAAACTAATTATATAGAAAGTAAAAAGAATATCTAAAAGTTTAGCGCCATATAACTAGTATATGTTTATTTTATTATTTAAATAAATAATGATTGGCGAAACAAATATTATAGATTTTGTGCAAAAAACTTATAAATATAGGACTAGTCTATAGTAACTAATTAGCTTGAAATACAGACTTCATAATAATTTTAATTATTCATTTATATAGATATTATAAAATATACTTAGTCACTATTCGCCTTTGTTTGTTTTATCGCTAAATTAAAAAAAAATGACTTAAATAGTTCCTCTAGCCACTGTAATCTAAGGAAGCTTTGTAAAACAACCATTTAACACTTACCATCAAGTGGACCGTCAGCTTGTCTGCAAGCGTTTACTTATAATATAAAAATAAATAAGTTGTTTTTATGATATTTTTGACTAGTTTAGCTCTGGTTGAATAAAAGCTATGGAATAATATATTTCCGAGCTTATTTTTACTGAATATTTTTTTATTTTCTTGCTGGACAATAGAAATCACAATAAACTAATTTTTATAACTATTAAGTCAGTTAATATATAACATAGGTACTTTATTCGCAGATAAATAAGCCTATAATCACTGCATTAGTATATAATATGTATATATGTTATCAACCATTTCTGAATTCAGACCGAACTAGATTGTCCTGGACTAAACTAGTATATCCAGACACGCTTAGGTTGAATAGGTTGGTTTGGCCTAGAACTAGGTTGCACTGAAATCGGATTCGCTGTTAATGTATATATATATTTTAAAAAATATATAATATTATTTATAACTTATATAAAAACAATACTATACCAAAAACTGTTGTTTTGTTTTGTATAGTTTGGTTTTTTCTTTTTTTCTTTATTAGCTTTATTTTATAAAAAAAAAAGCAGAAAATATCGTGTTTTGTGTTCGTTTTTAATGCATGCTGAGTTAGCCTATAAGTGGAGTACTATACAATATTATAAAAGATTATTTAAATGTGAATAAGTGTATGGATTGTTGTATACTGTCTTGGCTTATTAATTAAAAAAAAAAAAAAAAAAAAAACTGTGCTTCGCCAAAATTGTTAAAAAAAAAGCCTTCGTCAAAACTATAATATTATTAATGTAAAATGAACATACCAAACTTACAGGGAATAATTTGTAACTGAGGTTGGTTAGGAAGGCCTTTTTTTGCGGATCGTACATGTCAGATGGCTTGAAACCTCTCTTCGTTACGAGAGCGCTGTTCACGCTGGACGAACTCTTCACATCATCAAAACTGTCCCGATGAACAATTCTATCGTTAATCTTGTGAATGCTGGACCTCTTGTTTGAAGAATATTGTCTCTCACTTATCGTCATCATTTTGAATTTATACTGATTTTATTTTATTCACTGTAGCACTATAAACACTTTGTATAAAGTTTATAAAGGAATGCTTCAAGACCAGAATCTAGAAATGTTTTTGGGAACAAAAAACCTAGTGATTAATGTATTATGAATTTAGTGGCAGATAGCTACCGTGTGAGACGTGACGTGGGTTATGTGTTCATTTTCTTCAAAATGTAATTGTAATAGTTAACATTTAAAACAATCGGTGTTTTAATGCGTTGTAACAAGGTATATTTTGCGTTGTAACTTTATTAGTAAGAGCGCAAATAGGCGGTTACAGAAATAATTCGCCAAGAAAATCGGTTGCCGAGCAGTGATTTTTTTTTATGTGTTTTGTTTACGAAATCGAACAATTAGTCACTGACGCTGTTTTTTTAAACTGTTTAGAGAAAAATAATTAGTGCCAATGTGGTCTTAAATACGAATGAAAACATGCCATATAATTTGAAAATTTCAAAGTTAGTTTTTAATAATAAATTATTAAATTTTTCTGTTTAAATAAGTAAGTATATTAATATATATTTTTTTAGTTTTACTTCCATTCAGATATGTTAAGCTTAACTTGGTTTTGAAACTTTAAGAAAAATCTTAAATTAAAAATCTAATTAAACAAACTGTAGGTAGTTCAAAATAAACAAAACAAAAAGGCATTCAAATTAAAGAACGTTGACACAACGCCCACACGTCACTTTTTTTAAACATAACCTCAAGAATAAACTAATTTAGCACATAAATTAACACAATTTTATTGTTACCGCGTAAATTGGACCGTAATTATTAACAATTAGAGTCGGTTTCGGTCTGTATTCGTTGGGAGACGTGTATTTACTCGCGTGAAGTTTTCGGACTGACTGAAATAAAGTTTTGAAACTCTTGCATAATACGCAGAAAAGCTCCGCCGGGTGTAGGATGGCCACAGATTATTGGATTTTCCGAGACTTTTGTCTCAACCACACCCAGATCAGAGTTCAACTACAACATGCGCTAATGCAAGTCTATTTATTTTATTTCGTGGCTGCAGATTCTCTTTTTAGTTTTCTGGCTAATTGTAGGTATATATCTATTATATTACTAGCTGTTGCACGCGACTTCGCCCGCGTAACTTTATAAAATATAGCCCATGTTACTCGTTGATAATGTAGCTTTCAATAGGTGAAATAAACTTTTAAATCAGTCCAATAGTTCTGAGTTAAGTAATTACAAACTTACAAATCTTTTCTATTTATAATATTACTATAAATTTAGATTTGTATACCAAAATAATTTAAAGTAAGAAGATGGCATGATAAAGGCGTAAACTAGTTTATGATCCGCCGTTAATATATGTAATTTAAATTAAAATTTTCAAATGATGATTTCTTCTTTCATTGTTCCGCTCGTCTTTCAGTTACTTTTAAAAAACGAACGAAATTTGTTATAATAAATAATCGATGTCCACAGTAAGCCGTAAATGATGTGTACACTAGTTGAAGCCGAACTCTGCCAGAGTCTAATTCGGTAACGCGAGCGTGTGTTGTTTCGCCATGACTGATCACGTTCATACTTACTCCACGCCTTTTGGACTTTTTATTTCATTTTCAAAAAATTCTCCCAAGTTTCTCCCAAATCAAAGGGACCCGAATTTCAAGACATTCGCTTACTGAAGACTAACCTAAGTACATGTCTTGTTTGAGTTTCGGTGCCAAAGATCTCCAATCCCATAAATATATGTATTATATAAATATTGAATACTTACAAAGTTTTTTCCGCGACTTAGTCCACGTCTCTCGGGGATAGTAGTACTTTTATTCTAAACTGGCTGTTGCACACGACTTCGCCCGGGTAACTTTATAAAATATAGCCTATGTTTTACTCGTTAGTAATGTAAAGAATTTTCAAAATCAGCCCAGTAGTTTTTGAGTTTATTCATTACATACATACAAATGCTTTCTTTTTATAATAGTTTAGATTAGATTAGATGTACCTATAGATGAAGGTTACCAAATATGTCCTTTGTTTCTTAGTGTTTCACGCCTTAACTACATACTCAATCGGTGATCATGAAATTTTTCATACACGTCAGAGGTACAGAAAAGGAGACTTACCTTTCATTCAGAAAAAAATACTTTTTTCAAGGGACGCGGACGAAGTCGCGAATAAAAGATAGTATGAAAATAACTGCTGCCTTGTGCGCTGATGTCTACGATAGAATGTTTCTTCCTGGCAGAATATAGGCATAATGACATGGCTATATTCCGATTCATGCATAATATATGCCGATGTGAAGATCACGTGACGCCTGGCCGAATGGCGATGTGGAGTTGTAATAGACCATCGATGTTTATGGATGGGCCTTTTCCATAGCAAACAACACTGGCAAAACAATCCGAAAAATTACACGTGTACTTGAGTACATTGGTATCATTTTGTTCGAAAGTAGCAACCAAAAGCATTAAATTACTATAGTAAACAACCGAGAATACTAATTTCGTTAATCCCGTCGAGCAACACGACCAACCAACGAGTCCTATTTACATGAAGGACAATTTTTACCTACAAAAATCAATACAGATTGATTTTGAAGGAATGATTTTTTTTTGTTTGAAAAGGCCCATCCATAAACATCGATGTAACAGAGACAATTTCACACTGAGCCTACATTTTTTTTAAATAGTTTTAACAATATTTTTGCTTGTATTTTTTAGGAACTCAATTGTTATCAATTAATTATAAATATCAGAATTAAAAAGTACATTAATAAATTCAACAATGGGAAAACAAATTGTTTGTTTTTTAATTGTATGTACTGTCTTTTTGAGAATGTCTTTATAGGAATAATCCGGTATTATCTATGGTAAGTACTTACCTATAATTTTCTGTTTTTATTTACTTACCTTGTACCTGTTTGCATTCCCTTTAATCTTGGGAGAAATAAGCGTTTCTTTTCATTTTACAGCGGGAAATCTAAATTGCCTCATGTTTAATGCGGCTTTAGTAGGTAATAATAACAAAAGGCCGTTCTCTACGGATGATATGTTTACTTTGCTGTTAAATTTCTACGAAATGAATCACAATAACAGCTTCAGTTTAACCTAGAAACTGTAAACAGAGAAACGTTGCATCTGTTTAAATGTTAGCCAATATCATCCGTACTAATATTATAAATGCGAAAGTATGTTTGGATGTTTGTAACTCTTTCACGCAAAAACTACTAAACCGATCACTATGAAATTTTGCATACACTTTGTCTGTGACACCAGAAAGGACATAGAGTACCTTTCATCGTTCAACGCGGACGAAGTCGCGTGCACCAGCTAGTAGTTTACACTTTGGTAAAAAAGGACTTCATAAATAACACAACCAAATTTAAAATAAACAAATTTTAATTTATTGATATAATAACTAAAAAAAAATATTTTACACAATACATTATAATTAGTATTACACCACTAAGAATAATTATTTTTAACATATCAAACATGTGGACTAGCAAGTAAAATGTTAACTTAGACAAATTCTCGTTTACTTTTACACTTTTACTTTTAAAAGGGACAGACAGACAGACAGACAGACAGACAGACAGTGCTCTTCCACTATTTTGAAAAAAAATTAAAAAAAAAAGACAAAATCACTACAATCTCGGGTTCAGAGTTATTTTAAATTAATTAGGCGTGGGTTCCATAGACAAATTTTCTTTTTTTTTTAAACATTTCTTTTACTTGGTAACGTTACTAAATTCTCCGAAAACGAAAATATATGACATTTATAATTTAAAAAACATGGCAGTCCGTTCCAATAGGATGTAAAAAATTGAGAAAAATTGGTCTGAATTAATAAAAAAAAAAATTATAACGAATTCTAGGAGCCCGTACAACTATCCGTTAAACATTAGATATACATTATTTATAAATATATATATAAATATTATAATTATAGTGTAATTATACATAATCGCGTACACCGAAACGGGAAAAAAGCGTTACAGTAGAAAACAATTTTTTTTTTACTTTTAAAAAAGTATCTTAAACTACAAGCAGACCAGAGACAAACACTATATTCATCCTTGCGTGGTGTCCACTCGTTTGCTTATATACAACATTCATAAACAATTTGATGTATTGTTTTCCATATTATTCCATTATGGTGTCCACACGTTTGTACAGTGTTGTTGCGGAACTTTCGCATCGATTTAGACATCCGCAATCGTATAATCAATTGCGGATGCGGATATTGAGTTAGCCTTAAATCTAGCAGATTTCCCCAGGGTGAATGACCATTATTTAAGTTTTAAATTTTCAACTTTAGACTTCCGCAACCATGTCCGCATAGTAATCGTTTTTTTTTTTTTTTGCGGATGGGGCTAGTTTTTTTTCCTTGTTTTGACCTGCAATGCTTATAAACCATAAGCAGATGTGGTCGAGGATAAGAATGGTGGGGTGAAATATGAAATTATTTAATTTTTTTTTAAACTTAAATTGTTTAAATTAACCACTAAGATCTTAATTAATTAAATTAAAATCAATTTCAATAATTTATTTCTGCGTTAAAAATCAAATCTAAAATGTATTTTAATGTATGAAATTCGCATTCGCGTATGCGGATGTGATCCTCTAAAAATCCGCATCCGCAACAACCCTGATACAAACAAGACTACCATTGAAAGTGTGATGTATGGAGTTTTGAAATGAAAATGATTTTACTCTTTGATCCAACATGTTACTGTCAGACTATACAGGGTGATCAGAAACGGCTTTAAATGAAATACACTCAATATAAATGGAATTTTTTTTAATCGATAGGTAAGTATATATAGAAAATCGGGGGGCAAACAGTAGTGTGATATGCCACGAATACATTCCACCATAATATTATGTCGAGGATCCCATAACAAAGCTTCTCGTTACACCATTGGGGTTATAGTGGATATATCAATATATTTTTAGACGATTTATGTATATATGTATATATATAAAATTGAGCACAATATTTTACACTACAAAAAAGATTAGTACAAATGCAATTATAAGTAGTCTCAAGTAGATTAGAACCTTAAGAGTATAGAAATTAAATCAGTTATTTGATTATGATTACGAGAGAAAAAAAAACAAGGTTTATTTACTTCTTTTTTTTTAATTAGAAATAGATTTTTTCAATTTTTGCACAGATTTTAGACAGTCAAAATCAAATCAAAAGTATTTCATTCTCGATTTCAAATATATAATAGGTATAAGACATTGTCCATCAAAAATTTTTTTAAAATATTATTTCAAAGATTTTTGCAACGCTGTAAAAATTTTAAATGAAAAATCTCTACGTGGAGAAAAATTGCAAGTTAAATATTGATATATCCAAATACCGAATTCGCACAATCTCCAAGCTTCACTGACAGCGTCCGCCTTATTTAGAAACATCTATTATATTATATCCTATCTAAGAACAAGAAGGCTTAACCATAGACAACGATAAAGAAAGCCGAGCTATTTTTCGTGTGCATCCCATCAAAGAATTTAATAAAGTGTTAAAACAACTTTTTTTTTTGCTGATAGCAACACAGAATGTTAAAGTTACAAATGCCTTGTCCCTAAATCTTAAATACTTAGCCCTAACTTAGCCTACACGTAATGAACTTACGGAACCCGGATGTTTTAGATATACCGTAGTTTTTTTTTTATTATTATTTTAATAAGGGACATCGCTTGCACAATTGTACACAAGTCTAGATTACGATTCTCCTTTTACTAAGTACTATTTTGATGTAATTGTGCAAGTATATGCGGGTACTTCGCACACTAAGGATATACAGTGTGATGTTTTTTTTTTTAAAGAAGTGGATACCTCAAATTAGTCTACCGGTCCAAGTAGCATTTTACATTTGATATAAATTAAGTGAAACGCGCTCATTAATTTGGCAAAAACTCTTTTGAAACTGTCTTATCCGCCTTAGGAGAAACATTTCATATGATATTTAGACTTTTAGGGAGTAACCTACACTTATAAACTTCGTCTCTTTGTGCTAGACTTATAAATTCCCGCAATTAGTAGGTACAAATATAACAATATAAATATATAATACAAATATAATAAGATATGTAAGGGAGTGACTACTTGTATTCAGCTCAATTCAGCTTTTGTCCATAGAAAACAACAAGTTTTGTATGGTTTTGTGTAGCGCATCGTACGCGCTTTGGAGCTGAACGGACGCGTACGCAAATGGAACTGAATCAAGTGTAGTTACTCCCTTAAAGTTTAAATAGAATTTGTTAAATTTGATATAAAGTTGTTTGAAATAACGCCACATAGGCTCAAAAGTTAATCATTTTCAAAGTCACTCGGACCAGTTGACTGAGAAATATCCAAATGTCGATAACTTTTAAGTGTTTAAAAGCTAACGCGGTTTCGTATAAAAATGGAGATCGGAAAAAATTCAACGATTTCGTGCCGTTTGAGGAATGAGTTTGAATTTTAAAAACTTCCGTCTAAGATTACTTTTAAATCGAGATATATCCACTAGACATTTACAAAAGAAACTATACACAACTTGGAAAAGAAATATTTGAAAAAAAAAAAAAAAAGATCAGTAGAAAAATTATAAAAGATTTTTTGCAAATATATTTCATAGAAAATTGGTCAAAATTAAACACATTGTGTGACGTTTACGGCGGCCATTTTGTGCTTTTTTAATTACTTTCATTCGAAAAACTGCATTTAAGCCTTTAAAAAGTTACTTCAACGTACTCCTTTGTTTGTACCCTGTAACATTTCTATCCCTTATTTTTGACATTTGTTATGTCAGATGGAAAATGCAATTATAAAGTATTATAATATACGATAAAAAACATCAATTATATACTTCATCAATCAATCAAATCTATATTAAATATAATTGTGTACATGAAAACGAAATCAAAATATAATACGATATAAATTCAGAATCGTGAGCCATTTCAACTCGAAACTTCAAAAGGAATGAGAATCGAAATGCATTATTCAATTTAAAAAAAAAAAAGAATTACAATCAAAATTTCGACAAGTTCAAAAATGTCAAAAATGAAAAATCTTGTCAAACAGTCAAACACTCTCTGACAATTTCGCATTTGACACATTTGACAGTTTGAAATTATCGGCGATAAAAACAATCATACTGTATCATTTTCGACACGTTCGAAAATGTCAAAAATGAAAAATCTTGTCAAACAGAGTCACACTCTGACAATTTCGCATTTGACAGTTTGAAATTGATCGCGATAAAAACAATCATACTGTATATGAAACTAATTTTTTTTTAATTGGGTACCTTTTTTTAAAATTCTAAACTCGATTCGATGAGCAAACGAAATCTACAATTAGGCAGAGGTGATAAAATTTCGCATTAATAATAAAAAAAAAATTGAGTCGCATATACAGTATGCTGTTGTTAAAGCAAACAATTATGGCTTCGGGGAGATCCTTTGCACTCTCGTCCTAATTTAAAAAAAAAAAAAAGTTCTCACTTAACATCTAATTAGATTATTCTAAACATACAAATTACACGATAAAAATCATAATTTAACTCAAAACAAAATTACAAATTATTATATTATAATTATAATTATTATATTGTGTATTTAATATTATAAATAAAAAATAAATAATGGTGACGAAGTTTGAAATAGGTCACGCATAGATACGATTAATATTTGGTTCTTTATTAATAAAAATTATATATTAATTTTTTTTTAGAATTTGTAGGAAATTATTCATGTAGTGCGACGTTTTAGTATTTATCTGAAAAAAAAAAAAACAAAAAAAAAACTAAATTCCTTTAATTGCACAGACAACTATATAACCCATTCGTTACCCACCGCTCATACATTTGCTCAGAGTGTTTTAAATAGTGTATTATAAAAAAAAAACTAGCTGTCCCCCGCTCCCGGTTTCGCCCGGGTAGCATTTTTTTTCCGTAAAAACCTATCCCGATTATCCCTCTATCCATTGGTGAAAACCGCATGAAAATCGGTGCAGTAGTTTTTCGAGTTTATCGCGAACAGACAGACAGACAGACAGACAGACAGACAGACAGACAGACAGACAGACGCGGCGGAGGACTTTGTTTTATATGTAAGGATATTTTTTTATTATTTTATAATAATATTTATTTATTTTCTTGCATATTAACCATTGAAATACTGTTCAACTGTTTGAATTTTATAGAAATAGCACAAAATGAAAAATTTCATTATTTTTTGCAACAAATAAAATTAGAGAATATTTTGTTTGTGGTTGGTATATTTTTTTAAATACATCTCTCTAATATTTTTTTTAAAATATATAGATGACATCAAAAGTGATTTGATAGTAAAATTTAGGAATATAAGAGTCGCTAAAAAAAACAGAATTATAAACTTTTTATTTTAATTTTTTTAATTTTAATTGGAACAAAAAATAGAATAGAATGTGCTGAAGGTCTTTTATTAAGGGCAAGTGTATACATATTATATACTACTTGAAAATAGTTTCGCAGACAGCCCTTGTGGCGACAGTAACCAACCACTTAGAGAAGACAAGATCTTGTTAATTGTTTTATATTTTAATTGTATTATTGCACTTGTTTAATATCATTTACTTACTATTATCATTATTTTTTTTTTTATCTTTACAAATACTTTATCTTTAATGCTCTAGCATTGAAGATAAAATATTTTAAGACTCTGATAATAGATTAAAAATTTGTCAAGATTCTAATTAAATTAATTAAATAATTAATAGAATTTAAATTCTAATTTGTAAATAGTTTAATTTAATTTAAATCCTGTAAATTTTCTCAGATTTTCTTTTTTGCATTGTGATTTTATATTTCTGTATTTCAATGGATGGTGGCATTTGTGGCGTTACTATTGCTTTATGGGCGACGGTGACCACATACCATCAAGTGGACCGTCAGTTCTGTCCTGTCTGTCAAGCTCGTCACACACGTAGCTATAATATTATATTATTACATATTATATAGCAAGGCATATTAATATATATTTTCTATATATATATATAATATAATATATATTACGGTATATATATATATATATACCGTAACATATATTATATTATAGAACGGCATATTAATATATTAAAAAAGTACATTTAAAAAAAAAAAAAAAAACACTCACCTAGTCACGTGAACATAAAAACTGCTGCATGCCGCCTCCCATTTGAAAGGCGTAGGCTGTATGTATCATATCATATCATATCATATATCATAATAATTTAACTTTATCATAAGATACATACAAGTACAATTATGTGTAGTATAATAATATATAATTATGTGTATGTATGACTTACTGCATTTAGTCACACAACATTCTCTCTCTCTCTCTCTCTTTCTCTATCGCTCTCTCTCTCTCTCACTCGCTCGCACGCACGCACACACAGACAAGTTATAAATGCTTACACACACATTCCCGCGTAATGATGACACATCACATTGGGAGGGTACTTTTAAGAATAACCTACTTGTGCTTGATTTTGTGCAAACGTATGATCATCGTGTATCATATCATCATCGTCATCATCATCATCATCATCATCATCATCACGCGGGCGGGGAATCGCTTCAATTACAGACTACAATATAAATAAATAAAGCGAAAAACGGTTGTTCTCTGTCCCGTTGTACGTTTCAGTTGAGGGTTTTTTTTTTTTTTTTACTTTCTTCATCATGCTCAATGATCTTAAAAAAACAGTATCGAGATATTATTTATTATTATTATTATTATTATTATTTTTTTTTTTGAAAAACGCGAATCGCACATATTCTATATATACTCATACACCCAACCCTTGCACACACACGGCCGTAAGTTTTGTCATCGCTCGTTTGTGACGTCAGACGATAAAATTGTGACGTGACACGATAAAATTGTGACGTCACACGATAAAATTGTGACGTGACACGATAAAATTGTGACGTGACACGATAAAATTGTGACGTGACACGATAAAATTGTGACGTCACACGATAAAATTGTGACGTGACACGATTGAAATGACGTGACGTCGCTTGCAAAGACCAGTGATGAAATTTACGAGTTGCAAGAGAGATCTCTACTTCGTTCGCTAGTGACGTCACGCGATAAAATTGTGACGTGACGCGACACGCGAAATGACGCCTCGCAAATGACGCGACGCCCGCTTGCAAAGACAAATATGGAGTTGCAAGTTGATTGCCACACTGTACAAATTCTGCAAAGAGATCTCTACTAACGCTGACGAGGGACGTGACACGATAAAAATGACGTGACGTCGCTTGCAAACACAAGATATTTTTAACGAGTCGCAAGTTGATCGCACTCGTTACAAATTCTGCAGAGATCTCCATTTCGCTGACTCGCGCGAGACTTGAGTAATCGCACGATAAAATTGTGACGTCACGAGTTTAAAATGATGCCGCCACAAATGACGCGACGTCACATTCGAAGACAAGATATTTTTAACGAGTCGCAAGTCGACTTGCACTTCATACAAATTTCGCAAACAGATGCTCAATCGCGACGACGCACGTTTAAAATGACGCGACGTTGAATGCGAAGACAAGAAATGTTATTAACGAGTTGCAATGGCACTCCGCACAAATTCTGCACACATCTTTCCAGTGACGTCTCTCACACAGAGAGACAAAGTGAGAAGTGATGAAAATACATGAGTGTCACAGAATACAGTGTGTGCGTCGGTGTGGGTGTTGAGGTATGTTTTAGTGTTGTTTGTGTGTGTACGCAATGCTTAGTTCCAAATGCGTAGGAACGAATCCCAGGATCCGGTGGCGACGGCCATTCCGTTTTCGGTCACTCCCAGGCACGAGACGCGGTTGTCGTGTCCGGCTAGGATACCTGCAAAAAAAAAAAGGGAAAAGAATTTTTTTAAGAACCCAAATCTTAAATGTTTGTTAATGTCGAGATGTCTTGAAAGTGTTAATGTTTCTTAAGAGAGCTCTGGACAAATATTATCTGAATAATGTATGGAAGTTGATGACATGTGTCATCGACATTTAACATTTTGATTGTTATATCGTGAAATAGCTTGTTATAAAATGGTTTTTTTTTTTTTTGGAATTTTACCTTTATTTTTTAAGAAAGCAACTCAATGATTTAAAAATAAACATTATACAAGTAGAGGAATTTGTCGAAAATAATTGTCGGATAAATCCGACTCCGACGGCTAAAGGGTTAACTATGTCCTTTCGGGTGCGTGCTACAATAGGCTTACATTAAAAATAAAAAAAAAAAGAAATAATTACCGGCGCGTTCGCTCTTCATCGAATCCCAAACGTTGCAATTGAAATCGTCGTATCCGGCCAACAGCAGACGGCCCGACTTGCTGAACGCGACGGACGTTATGCCGCAAATGATGTTGTCGTGCGAGTACATCGCCAGCTCTTGGTCCGCGCGCACGTCGAACATGCGGCACGTCGCGTCGTCCGAGCCCGTCGCGAACGCGAACCCGCTCGGGAAGAACGTCACCGCGTTTATGTCGCTCTCGTGGCCCGGGAACGTCTGCTTGCACTGGCAGTCGCGCACGTCCCACAGCTTCGCGGACGCGTCGCAAGCGCCCGACACGAACGTGCGCTGGTCGGGCGACAGCGACAGCGACATGACGTCGCCCGTGTGCCCGGTGAACTGGCCGCACTGCTGGCCCGTCTCTATGTCCCACAGGGCGCACGTCATGTCGCCGGAGCTGGTCAGGATCTGGTTGTCGTCCAGGAAGCGGCAGCACGACAGGTAGCCCGAGTGGCCGGGCAGCTCGCGCGACACGCGCACGTTGCCCTCGCGCGTTTTCAGGCTGCAAACGTTTCACAGAAATGGGTTTCTGTTGCAAATGTCTTACATAGTAGCAGTCAGAGAACAGATGTTAATTTTCAGGATGCAAATGTTTTGCGATAGCAGTAGTCACAAAACACAAGTGGGTTTTCTAGCAGCAGTAATAGAACAGAAGTAGATTGTCTGAAAGCAGCCACAGAACAGAAGTGGGTTTTCTGGCAACAGTCATAGAACAGATGTAGATTTTCTGACAGCAGTCATAGAACAGAAGTGGGTTCTATGGACTGCTGTCACACTGCAAGAAATCACAATTCTGTTCTATGGAACATGGAACTGTGATTTCTTGCAGCATTAATAGAACAGAAGTGGGTTTTCTGGCAACAGTGATAGAAGTGGGTTTTCTTGCAGCAGACAAAGAACAAAAGTGGGTTTTCTAACAGCAGTCATAGAACAGAAATGGGTTTGAAGCTGCAAATTGAAAAAAAGTGGGTATTCAGGCTGCAAATGGTTTGCCTAAGCAGCAATCATAGAACAATGCCCTGAGTGTAATCATTTTCATACTGCTCACGAAGTGAATGGTTTAGCTTTTTTATTGCTTAAACGGGCGCTGTTTAAGTTTCATTCGAAATAAAACATGAATATTTACATTTTAACAGCATTATTTGGTTAAAAATTTGAAGAGGAACTTTAAAATTGTCAAATTTTAAACATAACATAACAACATAACAACGACTTATTACGTTATTACACATCATATGCTAATAGTGTAAAGCTCGTTTACTTTCTTTTTTTTTTTTTTTTTTTTTTAATTAAAACCTTACCTGTATATGGAACAGATATTGTCCAGTCCACCGCAAGCCACATAGGAGCCGGACGGTGCGTAGGCGCAAGTCATCACCCACGACGAGCGCAGCGGGATAGCGTGCACCTTGTTCGTCGTGTGACTATCCCACACGATCAACTTGCCATCCTGGCTGGCGGATACCAGGTTCCTGAAACACAATGGTCACCGTCTGTTTAAAACCACAATCAACATAACATGTCTTATAATCATTTTCTCCAGATACAATAAATGCCTGAGAAATCTAGAAAGGACAGTCTCCTACACAACCCTTTCTAGATAGTTAATACATATTAATAAATTACTAAAAATATGTTTATAAAAATACCATAAAAAAATAAGTTGTGTTATTATTTTGGTTTATTGTCAACACCATTTTTAATATTTCATTTCATTTCAAAAATTTTTATTCCAAAGTTTTCTGTATAAAATTTTAAATATTGTTTAAATTTATTTAATACAAACATAAAAGTTCTGCAAAGTCGCTAACTTAGAATAGAAGCCCCCTTCAATTAATTTTTTTTCTAGTAAAATTAAATAGAAAAAAATTTCAACTATTTGGGTAAAGAATGCACAAAAACCTTTATATATGCAGATGTTTAGTAGAAATAAATCTTAGTCTTCAATTAGAGTAATTACGTTGGTTTTCCCAATACACCATTTAGTACGCAACATGAGGATCACATAAAAAATCGCATAGTGAATGAAGTCACGAAACTTTATATCCCACTTTTATTATGCAGAGGAAAAAATTCCAAATTATGAGAATGGATCTATTAAAAGTATGTATAATGTCCAAAAACTTACTTCCTCACTATAATTTCCCACTACTATAGTATCTTATTAAGTTCTGATACTAACTTTTATTTAAATAGTATTAATTTTAACCTTTTTTTTTTTCAAAGCTTTAAGAATTGTTCTCCAAGCTAAGCACCTGTATGTTACCATTCGTATCTTGTACACAAGCGTAGCTCTTAGTCTAGCTCTAAGGTCGACACATTATAGTGTTGCCTTAGTCTAAAAATTGGTTGCTAAGCTCAAAAGTGAGTATGATTGAACCAATAGAGCTCTTTTTTTTTTTTCAAATATTTACGATATTTGAAAAAAAAAGAGGTTAGAAAAGATTGAGTTCTGAATATATGATTATAAGAATTTGAAGAAATGCAGGCTTTTAAGTAGCACTTATTTTTGCTCATAATTACCTAGACACAATACAAAACATATATAATATATATGCATGTACTTAATATTTAAAATATACTAATAGACAGATGAAAAATCAACTAGTTTTTTTATGTACCTGGAATCACTGCCCCAGTGCATCGCGTAGATCTTGGCTAAGTGACCGCGCAGGGTCCTTCTGGTGCGCATCTGTATGCGACCGATCGGCTCCAGGTTTGCAGTCGCCTGCGCAAGCGACGTGTCGCATGCCGCTTTGCGGGCATCCTACAACCATCCATTTACTTGTTACACCACCAGTATAAAAAGCCATAAGGATCACAGCTAAGACAACTGAATGATCTATCCATCTATCTATACTGATATTATAAAGAAGCAAACTTCGTGAAGTTTGTTTGTAGGTGGTACATATTTGAGGACATCACATTTTGTCAAATGGTGTTATGGTAGTACTTACTCTGATGGCATTTTTCAATGTTTCCGCCTCCTGTCGAAGGCTGTCCAGTTCATTCATTTTGTTCCGTGAGCAGGATCCGCTTCAAACACAAGATGGCTGCGCCCCCTTCTCGCTGTGCGCAAACGCACCGACCTGTCAAAGAAAAGCTAATGTCAGTTTGTTACCAACTTTCCGTTGTATTTTGGATGATTCCAACCAAACATATTTAAAATAAATTTTGAAGTCACATATTTTTCACAATTTTATGTGAGCATTATAATTAGTGAATGTTAGTGAACATGTAAGGCGACTTTAGTACCCAGTATGACCTAAGTCTATATAGAAACCGAAACATGGTTAACATGTAAGCGCGAGAGAAAGCTGCTGTTTATTTTGACATCTTATAACCGATTTTCAACAATGTGTGATTTTATTATAACTTGGTATTTTAAAACAATCATGTTTATGCCTTCATATTATTAAAAAAACTAAACTTTTTGTTAATATTTGAACAAAATTCAGTAGTAAGCAACTGAGTTAGAAAAAAATTACTTAATAAAGCGGTATAGGGTTGAGTTTTAAATCACGAATTTTGTTTAACAGGAAAACCCGGTCATGTTTCTGTCTGATTACAAAGCATTCGTGACGTAATAACGGACCATTTACGGAAAAAACAATAGCCTCGGGACAGTTTCCTTTTGCACTAATGATTTAATAATTACTAGTTAGTTATCAACTGTTTTAAATAGTAATATAAAGACGCAAACAACCGGTCTATCAATAATTAGATGACATGAGAAATGTTTTATATGTATACAAGCTGCTCTTGTGGTTGAACTCGTGTGATGTATGCAATGATGCTTTAGCGAAATCTAAAAATATGATACAAAAGGATGGTATCCCGAGTTTCTTTCGGGGTTTATTCTCAGGAATTGTCATCATCTTGGCCCCTTTCTTTCGAAACCCTGGTAAATTTAAATTTATAATGAATATCATAAGAATTTCTAGGAGAAACCTTAAATAAATATTTTTATTTTGAGAAAGTCTTGTCTTTTATAAGATGTACTTAGGAGAGTGTGCTCTGGAGCTGCATGAGCTCATAACGCCTTCCCCTTTCTTCCATCGGACATACAGACGTACAGCTGGTTACCGTCCTCATCTTGTCGAAATCCCTCTTTTTCGGACCAAGCGCCTTAAAACATCCTTTATAATGCGCACTGCCAAGGTTGGGAACTCACTGCCGGCGTCTGTATTTCCGAGCTCATATAACCCAAATCTTTTCAAAGTACGAGTGAATAGGCATCTTCTGGGTGAGCTCGCTCCATCATAGGCCTCACCTTCGCTACACAGCTGGATGTTGGCCGCCGTGAAATAACAGCATGAGTGCTTTTGTGTTTCGGTGATTGAGTAAGGAAGGATGCCAAAGCCTATTTTCCTATTGCTTCCTAATTCCTCATCCTTAATCCCACTTATATCGTCAGCACATCTGTTGCGTCGCTTATGTTAATAGGCGACGAGGACAGTAAACCTGTCTGACGACCTTTACATAAAGAAATCCTCATAACCGTTCACATTTAACATATTTGGTAAGATTGTATAATTAATATATTATTATATTATGCAATACTAGCGACCCGCCCTCGGCTTTTAGTAGTTTTGGCTGTGTGTTGATTATTGGGATAAACAATTTTATAAGTATAGATCATAATATATCTGTAGCTGAAAGAGGACCTTAATCACCAATGACCAAAGTTAACAGTTTTAGGGCTAATTAGAAAAGTCAATGTGTACAAAGATTAAAAATTGCATTAGTTATAAAAAAAATTAAACTTTATTGCTTTGTTTAGTTATACCTACTATGTTTATTATTATACTTGTTATTTTTTTGTTTTTTTATTATTTTTTATTTTAAAACAATATAAAACTTTCAAAGGTGACTTACGATTCTTTACCTCTCAGCTACAGATATTATAGGTACATAATATTAAATGTTACATCATAGACATATTTTATTTACTAATATTTGTATTTGTATTAGAGAAAATATTTGTATTTTTGTTTAACTCAAAAACTCAAAAACTACTGAACCGATTTTATAAAAAAAATTCACATATAGAAAGCTACATTATCAGCGATTAAAATAGGCTATTTTTTTATAAAGTTACGCGGACGAAGTCGCTGCAACAGTTAATATAATATAAATCGAGAAATTAAAATTACGAGTAAAAAAAGGTTCTATACTAAACCTTATTCGTCTTATAAAACGAAACAAACAAGGGTCCCTTAGTTGGTCATTCTTAAACAAATATTTGCGCAAATGTTGGTTAGGCATAAATATTTAATGGTACTTTGACCCGAAACACCGAAAGTCGTAATATTCCGGGGTAAAACCCATGCAATATTTTGATTGAATATATAATGAATTTTTTAGATATCCAATATACTTTAATAGTTTTTAGACAAAAATACTTAATTGTTTTTTTTTTTGTTCAGGCATATAATTAATTATATTAGATATTCAATTTGACCATTCTTCTTTTATTTTTAACCCCCGACGTCCAGCGCAAAAACGGGGTGTTAAAGATTGACGTGTGCCGTGGAATCGTAGTTCCCAAATGGTTTGACCGATTTTACCGTTACGCACGTGCTGTTATTTCACTGTGGTTACTACGGCCAGACGGGCCGCTCAAATGTCTGCAAAACGCACTATTTTCCAGAGCCCATTTTAAATAAAAAAGATCCAAACATACATAAAGAAGGACAGATGGCTGGAAACGACTTTGTTTTATACTATGTAAAGAAACAGATGCGCAATTCTAGCGAATATAATACTAGATACAAACAATCCTAAACTCTAGTTGAGTGGAGAATCCCAGCTTTAATACTGCATCTTGCATGTGCGTAAATATCCAAATATAATCTAATTCATGAGGAAAACGCACCTACATTTCATGAGAAATGTATTTCTTTGAAATATCTTACCTATAAAAACTGAGCGGTAAACATGAACTGTTCATAAACAGTCACAACGATCGACGTGGGAAGTACGGTTCTACATTTTCAGTGGAGATGTGAATTGGTGAAACACACTTAATAATAATAAATAAAATTTATCAAGGGAAATCAGTACCACAACCTATTTATAAGATTAACAAAATATCATAAGATTTCAGCAACATTATTGTTCATTATTATCATTTATTAAAATATGTGAATGCATCACAGTCCATTTTATTATGCATTATGATACGTCATTACACCTACGTCACCAAGTTGTTAGACAATTAGGCCTAAGGAATTCTAATGATCACGATTGTCCAACCACATTGAAAAACAATGTATATTAGAGATATATAGGTATACAGAAGCCTTTCTTTTATTTCTACATTGATAGCCATGCCTACTATAAAGTTCAGCATTGTTATTAAAACATATTAATATTTCAATTTTATTTTTAACACACACATACTTTTTTTCTGCTAATTATAGTGAAAACCATATTATCAGTAATCAGTTGGGTTTAAGTTAGGATTTAGGATAAGGAAGGGATAGGAAAAAGTGCATTGGCATCCTTAAATCACTCAGAAAATCACCACAAAATACTACATTGATTATTACGGTATTATTTATTTTATGTATAATAGATCTTTAAATTAAATTGTAATAAAAATGAAACTTGTAATCTATACTAATATTATAAAAAGAGAAGATTTGTATTTTTGTACACACTTGTTATGAATAAACTCAAAACTACTGCGCCGATTTTATAAATTCTTTTACCTATAGAAAGCTATATTATCAGTGAGTAACATAGGCTATATTTTATAAAGTTACGTGAACAAAGTCGCGTGCACCAGATAGTGTTTCTATAAAATTCCAGATTAATCTTAATGTACATTGTAATAACATACAAATTAAAGTTTGTATTACCCTTTGAACTGTTGTATGTACTTGTACAGCCTGTTGAGGCATAAATATTGAATGAAGATAAGATTGTGAAGGGCTGACAGGTAGGTGTATTACAAATGTATTACAAAAGGTTTAACTTTTTTGACACATGTCTATATTGCTAGCCCTAATTTATAAAGCCTTGAGTTTTATTTCAGAGTACCTACTTAACATGAAAATTTGAGTCTCTAACATTTTAAATTGAATATTGAATAGTTTTAGGTAGGTATTATTTAAACTAAAATATTGGCTTTGGCCTAAGTTGAAATAAATATAAAAATATTATGTTAAAAGGTTAGTTTTAGATCTAGGTTTAAGACATTGATGTAATTATACCCATGTGGTTAAAATAGTTGACATTATGTAGTTTATGTAAATTATGTAGTTTAAAAGATCAAAGTGTACATACAGAGGGACAGACGATGGGACACAACTTTGTTTCATACTTTGTAAAGGTAAGCAAGCTCATGATTTAACTGATCTGTAGAGGAGCAGTAACATTGTGCATTTTTTAAATATAATGTTTAACCAAAAAACTTTTTTGGTTACATAGCCAATTAATAATTGGTGTAGGTCATTGAACTGTTATAATATCTATTTTAAAGTCTAGAATAAATTTTGCAATAACATTTATAGGTACATAATTATAATTAAAAAACTGTGTCAAACAACAAACATTTCTATAGATTTGGTTTGGTCAAATGGCAACTATTATAGTTTGCAAACAGTTTTTAGTGCATCCTTACATCCTACGTTTATATTACATTAATTTATAAAAATTAAAATGATTAAGTTTAACAAAGTGATCATAGACCCCGCCACAAGGACCCAAGTAAGATAAATAACTGTTATGTTAAAATAAATATGTAGCAAAGTATAGGTGAAATTGTATTTTATAAATTTAAACCATTAATAATTCCAACAATTGAAAAAGTATTAGTCTGCAAAATAATCATATATGTAACTAATATTCGATGTAAACTCTATAACTAATTGATATATAACAAGGAAAGTGACTGCCAAATGTATAGATATTCCGAGGTAGGTATACTATGAGTAATGTATTCATCCATGTCCATTGTCTTCATTTCAATTTATTGATCATACACAAATGTGACTAATATGGAAATAATTATTAATTTGAAACAAATGTTATAATGAATCTACTGGCAGGTAAACATCTTACATCACAACTAGTTTTAATACTTATATATGTGCAAATATGCTGACCCTACAATTCTACTTTCTATGTGTGTAATAGATTCTTACCTACTAGTTACATGATGTTAAACGCAAAAAATAACCACTTTGAAACAATTATCAATTAGGAAATATAGAATATTGCAAGGTTTTAGTGTTGAAAATGCGTGTAAATCAATGTCCTTTCATTTCATCTAGCAACAGGGCCGTGCCTTCTAACACGAGTACTATCTTATATTCATATGTATAATATAGATATGTAAGTACGTGCAATGCAATTTCCCCGTTAAATTCATGATAGTTAACCATCCGGTGGAACCGAAAATGGTTATAGGACTCGTGATGTCGCATACATGAAGTGATTAGCTCAATAACATTGAGTAACTGTTCTAATAAGAACCTCACGCTACGCCTATATTTCGCCGGCGAACAGTACAACACCCATTTACTACAATCGTTTTTGTTGTATTTAAATCTACACAATAAGACTTAAAACGATTGATATACTACCGATTAGGGTACCTTTTAGGGTTAATAGCAATAAAACACGACATGGATTCATCTAAAATGAAAAGTACTTTACCCTTCTGTCAGCAATGTCTCTCAGTTCGTCCCTCCAGCGGTTTTTGGGCGCTGCCTTTACCACTATTAAGACTGGATCCTCACTATTTGGCACATTTTGTATCTTTTCAAGTTCACCACACTTAAATCAACTAATAATCACCACTTTAAAATCACGGACTTATCCACCATTAACCGAACATACATACACCCGGGCTCGGTCCTCTACACGGCCATTTGCAAATTGCGTCAAAAATCCTGGAACATGATTGGTTAATCTGCGCAAGTGTAGTTTTGATCGTTGCGTGGCATCTGGTGGCAAAAAAGAAAACTATTTTAGTATTTAAACTAAAAGAAGTCTTAACTTAAGGCGCCAAAGTACACTATCAGAAGATATAAAAAGGCAGATATGTCTTTTCTACGAGGAAAAGATAGGGTGCGGTACGTTTAATACGTGAACCCCGTACTGTGACGTCAAACTGGGCGTGAATAGAGAATGCGCGTGATTTAAAAATTTCGTGTGTGATTGTATAAAAATTAATAGTGTTTATTAATGTACATAATATGTTCTTATATGAAAAATTAGCAAGTGTATATACGATATTATTGTAGTTTTGACGGTGTATTTTCTAATCAGATATGTTTAAAATATTAAGACAAAAATTTTATTGACCGACTTCGAGTCTACGTTTCGATTTACGCATTTATATTATCACCTAAACTAACCTGATTTATTTGGTTACTTACAGGATTTTTTTTCATACGTGTATAATATACAACTGAAAATGAAATGAAACTAGTTTAAAGAAAAAATAATGTCTTGCAAAAAGAACAATTTCTTGTATTATTAATTAACTTAATTAGTCATGTATAACTTCTCATGAGTTCAGAGTTCATTCTTTAATTTTATATATTTGTTTAAGGTCTTTATTGTGGCATTAGTGGAAAAGATCCATTTCTATTCATGACAAGTAATGTTAATTGTTATTGTTTTATCTGTAGACCCATTTCTAACATTCTGTGGTTGAAGGTTACAGATCACTTTGTTAGAGTTGTCATCTCATCTTTTTACACAAATGACGCTAACTTTGACACTTGTCAACGTAATGTCAATTACCGTCAAATGTCAATGTTTCCCAAGAGTGAAATGAAATTATCGAATAGTTACCATTTTTTATTAACCCATTTATATAATCTTAGCTGTTGCACGAGACTTTGTCCGCGTAACTTTATAAAATACCTATAGCCTATGTTACTCGCTGATAATGTAGCATTCTATAGATGAAAGAAATTTTAAAATCGGTCCAATAGTTTTTGAGTTTATTTATTAAACTAAGAGGTTATTATTTGATTTAACAAAAAGGTAAACAATAATATGGCGTAGCCAAGGTTACAGACCTGTTTTAGAGATGGGATGGATTTGTACAATAGGCATATTATTATTATTTTTTTAAATTGAGTAGGTAGCGCTTGGCGGCGATCTCATTTGATATAAGGTGCAGATGCGGCCGAAGGTGGACCACGCTTACCTAGTAAGTGCCCATTTACCCTTGATTTGAAGACCCCGAGGTTGTAATTTTAAGGAAACACATACGCATTATGTACGAACCAAAACCTCATGTGACTCCAAATGACTTAGGTCGTGTACATGTCGCGTGTCTAAAACCATTGACAAAATCTCCGTGACGTTCTTTGATATTGTATGTATCTTTGATATTGTTGTGATGATTTTATCGAGTTTTTCGCATTTTCCTCTGAAAATATGCAATAATTTTGGATACAAATCGCAAAGAATATTATGTTTAGTGAGTGTAAATGAATATGTGTATATTAATGTGTATTTAAGGTTAAATCTGGAAATTCTATGTCGTGAATTGTTTGTTTACGTTTTTGTTCAATATAAAAATAAATAGATTGCTTCAGTATTTTAGATTTTTTAATATTGGTAACTTTGGTCATTCGTTGACAGTTGTCAGTTCATTGATTTGACTTTGACTTTGCTTTTGTGATTATATATATAGTGTTCTGTGTTTTAATATGAAAGGTTTTATTTTATACAAAGCAGCTGATTCAAATCAAAATAAATTCATAACAAAGGCAATTTAGTACAAGTGATTTTTGATTAACGAGTTTACTAGAGGAAACTATTCATTAAAGCTTAAATATTTGCAGTTATTCTAAGTTTTTTTATTAAAGTGTTTTTTCTTTGTTAGTAAATATGACGAAGTTCGAAACGAAGAGTTAAGGAGTTTTTGAGCAGTAAGTACCTTTGTAATCTGTTTTTAAGTTTTTAGAGACTATAATTATAGTTTGTTCAATATCAAGTGGATGTTTTTATTGCCTGGGAATTTGCTTAATTTAATAACTGTATTCCTTAATTGCATTGAAATAAAAGCGATTGTTTCGTAATCTATACTTTATTAATATTATAAAGAGAGAAAATTTGTATGTTTGTAATAAATAAACTCAAAAACTACTGGACCGATTTTAAAAATTCTTTCACCTATAGAAAGCTATGTTATCAGCGAGTAACTATATTTTATAAAGTTACGCGGTGTGAAGTCGCGTGCAACAGCTAGTGAAATATATAATGAAATTGGTTTTTCAGCAATTGTCGGGATTCTCTAATATTTAGACGATTTCTTATATTTAGATATTGTTATGTTACACATAACCGTTTAATTTTTACAATCTAAATTTTTATTTCCTATAATATTTAATTTAAGTACATTTAAAAAAAAATAACACTACTATTGACTCTTACGCCGAAGGTTCTTAGTTTAATTGATGATTTTCAAGCGTTTCTAAATATTAATTATGATCATTCAATAATTCATTTAACAAGCTATAATTAAAAATTTTATATTGACCTAAACATGTAATATCTGCTGTAAGTTGCTGAGGAGATGGGTATCCTGCAATCTACTTGGTGCTTCAGCTTCAGATTGAGGTTACCATGTCATGAAAATACCACCAAAGTAACAATATACCAAATTTCACATAAATCAAACCTGTGGAAGTAAATGAGATCCCTTCGTCATCTAGGAAACATAATGGGCATCACAAAAGCCCATGATGGGCTGATGATCTTCAAACGCCTGAACTTCATAGATTGGATAGCTTGGAACCATCTCAATCATGTCAGCTTTTAAAAAAAAACATGAAAATTGTTCTATCCATTTGGGAGCAAACTTATAACACCCCTCTTTTGCGTCGTGTGTCGGGGATTAATAACTTCTTGTTTAACTGGTTTATTTTGTATAATTTTATTTTGTCAAATAAAAATAACTTATTTTAATTGGATGAAATTGGATGAAATAAAATATAAAAAACAAATTATGTGGACTAATTCACATGTTCACAGTTTACACAAGGTGTTATACAAAAAATATTTTAAAAATTTAAAAAACAGATAAAGAGATTATAACTTATCATATTTGAAATTAGCAAAGCAACTACAAATTGTGTGTAACCAAATGGATTATTAAATTCACAATTTTGGCAATCAATCAAAAATATCATCGATAATATAACTATCATTTATTAATCTGACCATGACTGTATTTAATATACATAGTACAAATTACTTCTTATTACATATATGTATATGTATTTTTTAATATTAATAAGGTTTTATAATAATGATGAGAAATTAAGAACATATATTTACAGTAAAATCTGACACACTACAGAACAATATGTCTCTGGTACCAACTTACGACTACTATGTACTACTGACATAGTAATGTCTTTTTCTTATTACAATATTCTTTTAAACTATAAGTTGTGGCCACCAATCAACCAGTTGCCAAAAGCCATTGAGCAACAGCCATTAATTTAAAAATTATAGCTTCCATGGAAGGTACAGCTAACTTCAGTTACTGAAAATATGATAATTTTTAGGCAATATTATTGTTTTTTTTTTATTATATAGTATTGAACTTTGTGCAATTGGGGAAATTAGTATACATAATCCGTACTTCCTTACTAATATTATACATACGAAAGTATGTTTGGATGTATTCATGTTTGTAACTCTTTCACGCAAAAATTACTGAATAGATCACCATGAAATTTTGCATACACGTTGTCTGGGACACCAGAAAGGACATAGGGTACCTTTTATCCAGAAAAAAAGGACTATTCCCTAGGTATAAAAAAATAATAATAAACCAACGCCTGGCCAAAGTGTTATAGCAACATTAGGTCAAGCGTTATATTGTTTTTTTTTTAAATTTTCAACGTGGATGATGTAGCGAGCACCAGCTAGTAAGTAATATACATACACTAATGTACCTTTCAAATAGTGAATTTTTCAAATAGGTGCAGTGTACATATAAACAAACACTCACTTACTCTCTTTATAATATTAATAGATATATTATTTACAGATTGTCAATTTGGAAAATTATAAGATTTGCTGCATTAAATATCCCTATATAATTTTTGTTAATAAGCTATTTGTATTGAAGTGAAGTAGACATGATAATCCAAGATATAATCTAGCCAAATTTAATACAAATTAATATATATATGAATAAAATGAAATAAATCTAGCTTGAAATTTAAAAAAAAATTATCAAAAATTTTAATGATATTTCTATATCATGGCAGTAATTAAAAATATTACTTAAATGAAGTTCTATGACCATTTGTTTGATATTATTTTTTTTGTGTAAAGATTAAAACTACATATTATTAGCTTAGCTGACATATATTTTAACTTTTTTGTTTATGTAGAGAGTAAATTGGAGTGTATGTTTCTATTGAATATAGTTATAAACATTTCATTCTATTTAAAGATTGACAGGAACATAATGACTAATGGTTTCCATTGTTCTAATGATGATTCAAATAATTATTTCACTAGTCGATTAAACAAAGCTATCTTCAACTGTATGCGTATATTGTTAAAGTTGCATTAAGATTAATATTAAATGTAGTTATCAATCACTTTCATAGTGGCTTTCACTCACAGAGAAAATCCTTTCAAAAAAATCACATAATATGTTTTCACATTATACTAGCTGACCCGGCAAAAAAAAAAATCGGCAAAATGATGTTTGCCTTTTTAACGGTGGTGTGAGGGTCTACAGGCGTTCAAAAGTATGTAGACGCTATATTAAGAAAAATCCTCCAAATAATCGTCAGATTAAGAATTAGCACGATCAGGAATTCAGACTGAACCGTCTGTATGAAAATCTGACGCGCTCGAGTATTTGAAAAAAGCTGCCCGTTATCGGAGACACGTGGGGAATATACCGCACCTTCGGTAAGACAAGGGCATAACTTACAAAAATTTGTAAAATGATTTAAATATGCGGAAGGTGACTTAAAAACATTATTAAATTTAAAAAATATTCACAAGAGTATGTGGCTTATTTGATGCAAAAAAAAAGAATTGTTTCAAAGCAATATAAGCAGAAGAATACGATATTGAATGCAAAAAAAAATATACTTTAAATGACTCTCCTGTAAAATTATAAAAAGTGCAGTCATGCCCTTGTCTTGCCGAAGGCGATATATTGGCAATATATTTTTTTAAGGCTTTTCCCTTAGGGACATGTCGCCTCATTGGGCAAGGTCTTATATACATAGATAAATTACTATACTAATTACTACTATACTAAACTATTACTACACACTAAATCTAGAGTTGTAAATATTTTACAGCTCCCTGGCATCATCGGATAATTGGCAATATCTGACCCGCTCGAGTAAATCCCAAAATGTTTTGATTTGCGAGTTTACAGCGGAACTTATTTCCTTGAAAATGGTTTCTATTCGTTCACGGACCTTGATGGGTTTGCTCCCTTCACTGCACCGACTTGGTTCAATCTAACTGCGGTTTTAAACTCACGACTCTGCAGTTAGCAATAATTGTGCCGAATGATTCGCGTACTGATATCGCCTCCACTTACTGAGAAGTCTTTATTGCTTCCGCGAGTTTTGTCAATAAAATTTCAATTCAAGGTTGTCGCTAATTCGTATGCGTTTTAATACTAATACTTAGACGGTTGTATAATAATTATAGTAGCGAGTCGCCTCCGGTTTTGCAAACTCAAGTTTTTTATGTAAATTATAATATATACCTTATAATATAACCTTCCTCCTTCATCGCTCTTTCTATTTTTGAAAATCGTATCAAAACCCTTGGATGGTATATAATAAGTTAGCGGATACGATATAAGTATATATCCGTGTCCCAAAATTCAACCAGGGTCCCGACTAGTCCGGAAAAAAAAGTGTTTTTTAGTCATAATAATTTTTTTTGCAAAGATTTGAAATTTTACACGCTATAAGTACTCGTATAATATTTTTATTAACAATGACTACTTGGCCAAATTTTTGTATTTTTTTTTTATTAGGAACCTAAGTAAATAGCATTGCAGTTATTTTGAAAATCCAAATAAAATCAGAATATCTATAGTTTTGAGAGAGAAAAAAAAGTTTAGATAAATTATTAGTTGCAAAATTTTTGACATAATCAAGTTTGAACAAGAAATAAACATAATTATTTAGTTATTACGCTCGAAAACCTCACTGTGTGCCCAGTGACTTTTGCCAATTTTGCAAATGCCAAATGCCCAATTTAAAGAGCGAGTGAGATAGACAGATACCGGATCCCTATCTACATAGTAAATAAAAATAAACAGAGCGTGCTTATGTAATCTGTAAGCTGAACTAAAACATGCGATTTGTTTTTATTTATTGTTTATATAATTCGCGTACCCTATTACATAATGTGTTAGTTATCCAATGTATATTATATACATATAATTATATATATGAATTAAGGAATTATAGGAATGCCAGTAGAGCCAATTTCCTAGGAGGGATAAGAGAATACTCTTATCCCATTTATTTATTCGTTTATCCTATTAAGGTCGGCAGCGTATTTGCTGCCTATGCCTATGCCGACTTGCACATTTAAAATATTTATATTTTTATTATCATCATTATTAAAAAACATAATGTTTAACTGCATCGAATTGTGTTGTTGAAAAGGAAGAATTCAATTTGTATAATGAAAGCGGCTAAACATAGGTAATTTCATTGAATAGATTGTTTCGAGATAATGGTATGGTAGCGTGTACAGAACTAAAACGCGATGATTTAATAAATTTTCTAGGATTGTCTACTAATATGTGCCACGTTAGGGTGACAATCAAATTTGTAATCCTAACTTGTAATTTTGTAATAATATATTTATACGAAATTGAGTTTGTTTTTTTTTGTTTGTTACGCTTTCACGCCTTACGTAGAACGATATCATGACACTTTGTATACACGTCAGCGATACAGAAAAGGAAAAAAAAAACAGTAGTTAAAAAAGTCGCCGACAGGTCTGTGTTTCCAAGCTCATATAACGCAAATCTTTTCAAAGTTCAAGTGAATAGGCATCTTCTGGGTGAGCTCGCTCTATCTTAGGCGTCATCTTCGCTACACGGCTAGATGCTGGCCAAGAGCAAACCCATCTATAATATAATACTAATATTATAAAGAGAAAAGATTTGTATGTTTGTAATGAATAAACTCAAAAACTACTGGACCGATTTTGAAAATTTTTTCACCTATAGAAAGCTACATTATCAGCGAGTAACATAGGCTATATTTTATAAAGTTACGCGAAAGAAGTCGCGCGCAACAGCTAGTCTTTAATAATAATAAAAATGTATTCTGTTTTGCTTAATAAAAAATTTCAGTCATTTACAATCTTACATATTTTTTTTTACAATTACCGTCAGTTCGGAATGCAAATTCTAGTTTGAATTGGCGTTTGTGGTTACGACAATTTTACAATGTTGACAGTGCCCGCAATGGTTAGTAAAGAAACTGCTGCAATGTTTTTGTGTTATTTGTCTCTATATATATATTTTTGTGTATACAATTTTTTGTATGTGTGTTTCTTCTTTTTATATAAAAGCGATTCAGCGCCATTAAATCAAATAAATAAATCCATACTAATATTATAAATGCGAAAGTAACTGTCTGTCTGTCTGTCTGCCTGCTACCTTTTCACGTCTTAACTACTCAACCGATCATCATGATTCACACATTGCATACACATTGTCAGGGATACAAGAAAGGAGATAGGGTGGGTACCTTTCATCCAGAAAAAAAGTACTGTTCCCGAGTGATCGTCTAAAAATATAAAGAATTGGGCGCCACTGTCCCGTGGCGGCGCCACCGTCGTTACAGCGATATTACTCATGTATTTTCTTTTTCAAAGCGGACGAAGTCGCGAGCGCCAGCTAGTAAATAATAATAATGATGTAAAAAAAAAATGTTTCCCAAAATTTTCTGTAGCATGGTGTCACTACTCAATTGCGTGCTAATGCTAACGTAATTTTATGGGAGTATACAGTATTCTACTTATTTGTGAGTATACTAGCTACCAACATATTTTGTTACGTTAAGTTTAGATTCGCAAGAGATTATTATTATATAGTCTTCCACGAATCTCGCTATAAGTAACGGCATCTCTGACACGAACGTTTAACTGTAATTTTGAGGTTTATGGCGTTTTTACCAGATAATAATTATTGTCTAAATTAACTTGAAAGTGACGAGGAGGTTTAGTTCTCAGTATTTTTTAAGGCTCTGTTAAAGAAGTAGTTTTATTGTACTTTTTACATATATATGAATACTTTTGGGTAGTTATAATTAATGTGAACATAACATGGCAAATTATGATATCATTCATCATATACTATATAGCCCAGTCAAATTAATAAAAACTAAGAGGGAAGGGAAATAATTCGTGTAGTTTTGAAAATTGTAACAGTTATACCTCGTGGTGTTCAGATGAACATACTAAAAGTCCTCAAGGCTGTGCTGATATCTGTACGAATAGCATTTATTTATTACAAAAGGCCTCCAAAGAGGCAGGCATCATACAAAATAGTCATTGTTCCAGTTAGGCAACACATGTTATTATGATTACTTCCAAAATTTGGATATATAATTTGCATTTTTACTCTACGATCAATTAACAGAGAGTTAAGTTGTGTAAGGTGCTGTTGTTGGGAAAATGTGGATTTATTAGTTCTTCTTTAATGGCTCTATCACCACTAGCAAATATTCCTTGTCAAGCCAGTAAAAGGGAAAGTGGAAATCAAAATATTTTCGTCACAAGAACTCCAAAAACTCTCATTTTGTTGTTCTGTTCTTTTCCTAACATAGTTTTAGCAGCTGGTCTTATTTATGGATTTTAAAAAAAAAAACTTATATGAGCCACGGTACAAGGGGATACCCTTTGTGTTTATTGGTGACAGAAGCCACGCAACTGTCTGTCAACCTGCATGCTGACCTTGGCATTTCGGTTTAAATTCCACATACAATTTAAGTAGAAACTTAATATAAGTTATAATGACATTTATAAAATGTCCAACTTAAAAAATATTTTTATAAAATTGTCCTTTACTTCATATGTTGCATTTATTTTCTGGCACGGAGACCTCAAACAATAATTACTCTTTTTAATGCTTTTCGTGAAAGGTCCCTAATGTAAATATATTATTAATTTAATTTAAAGAATTTTACATTTTTTTAAACTTAACATGTTTTATACAAGGAAACGACGGTAGCGACCTTATTGTTCCACTTTTCCGCGGAAAAGGTTAACGAAACGGTTAGTAGTAGTAGCAGTTTCAACTTTTCAAACAAACAAACTTTTCAACTGTCCAACTGTTTTTGTTTATATAGTGAACGACCGATCTCTACGAATACACGGTATACAGTCGTGTTACTGCGAACTGTACCTTTACCATGAGTTATAATGACCGCACTCGCTAGCGAGAGCGTAAAACATTTATATTAAAAACTGTCAACTGTCAATGTCAAATTGACAATATTCCATATAAATATAATTTACGCTCCCGCTAGCGAGTGCGGTCATTATAACTCATGGTAAAGGTGCTGTTGTAATGTGTAGTGGGAATGTTTTCCAAAATACTATGAGTTTTTTAAATTTGGCTTAAATAATAACGTGAAGACGTACAGTCTTTAAATTTGCTTACATTAGTGATTGGCCGATTCAAAAAGTGGGAGAAATTATGGCCAGGCAGAGCGTAATTAGCCTGGAAAGGGTATGATCACATATGTATTGTCCTGAACGGAGTGCTGAAACGACGGTTATAGCAAAATTATGCCTTGATTGAAGGTCTGCAGGAACACAGCCCATAGGGCCTAAGCCAAGTGTGTTTTCTACATAAACAAATAAAACAATTTCTACATAACAAAATAAACGTTTGTCGTTACAATAATCAATCACAAAGTTCTCTCCTTATAAAAACGATAACGAATTTCGAAAGAATAAAATGTATATTGGCATATTGTATATGTCAATTCCATTCATTTTATTGTTTTTGAACTTCGTGATCGTTTTGTTATGGTTTGAAATTGCCACTTTGACTTATAGATCGCGTTAAACCCGCGTCATCGGCTCGTTAAAAATAAAATCGTGTTTAAAGGCCCTTATAAATTCAATGGGACAAGATATACCTATTCACTTTTACTCCATGTCCATCGGATACCATAATTATCTTTGATTTAATGTCATAATCTGACATGTTAGACTGTAACCCAAATGTTTCTAAACCAGATGAGTGCTCATTTCCCATTGCGAATGCTTTCTTCCGAGGTAACTTTCCGTTGGGAACTTTCCGTAATGGTACAGGAGTCCACGATGTTAAATATGGAGTTACTCGAGCAACGTGGGGACCTATTGGATTTTGAAGATTAGATGGTAAGTAGAAAAAAAGGTTATATGATGTTTCCCTTTTCATCGGTGGGGTGAGCGTCTACAGGCGTTCAAAAGTTTTTAGACGCTGTATTAAGAAAAATCCTCCAAATGATCGTCAGATTAAAAATAAGCACGATCAGGAATTCAGGCTGAACCGTCTCGTCTGTATGAAAATTTGACGTGCTCGAGTATTTCAAAATGAAAATCGCCAAAAATCTTTTTTTGCATTTTCAAAAAGCTGTCACGAGCTTGTGTTACATCAGAATCGTCTATATTTGAAATTTATAGTGTATTAATGGGAGCTTAGTTTGGGTTCATCCCCTCTGAAAATCTGATGCACTCGAGTTGCTAGTATTTAAATTTTCACCCCAACCCCCACCAACCCTACCAACTCCACCAACCCCACCAACCCAAACCGGCAGATTAACACACATATCTGACGCGCTCGAGTAAATCCCAAAATTCTCCCTTGAGCTCCCCTACTATAAGGCTGGGTGACTGAACCTTCTCACAAGGTCAATAGCGAAGAGAAAATTGTTACGCTGACATGTGGTTAAGAAAAAAAGAAAAACACCGCGTAACTTAACCTTGTGTTGTAATTTTTTAAATTTATTTTACGAGTATAAGTGGACACTCAAAATACCGTTACCCTAATAGCAATTATGAACCCATTTTCATAGAAGAGAGAAAATTATGATCTTTGGCGGGCATGTGTGTAGATTTTTTAAATAAATTTATACTACCTACCGAATTTTATAGACTATAATAATGATCCTAATAACCAAATTATAAATGGCAAAGTATGTAAAATGTATTATAATAATATAAATGCGACAGTGAGTTTGTTTGTATGTATGATACGTATTCACGCCTTAACTACTCAATAGTAACTACATATTGAAAGTCAGCATGTCTGTCTGTTAACATAAGAATGTTTTATTGAAACACACTTTAAATTTTCTGTGGTTTGAAAGTAGGTAAACACCAACTTTCAACCAATACAGATCGAATTAGCAGTTTACTATACAAACAGTTACCTAGATCAAATAGATCGCGGAAACAGTATAACTTAACTGCGCTTCCAAACAATAGTTAAATACAGTTAGAGAGTGATTGTGGTTTAATTTCCTTTGACAGTTACGCACATGAAAATGCAAATAATGATTTCATTAATCAATATGTAAATGTAATACCTACGAGACTATTGTTTAGAACCAAATTTGGACGGGTTAAGTCCGGAGTGACTTATGAATATTTTAATAAGGAAGGAGTTTTAATTTGTTTAAAACAAGCGCTCTGGCTCGATTTTGCACCTGTAAAATTGACGGAATTAAGGCAGATAAATTTTTAAATAAATAAACGACAGTGCGTTAATGTTAATTACGAAAAAAGCCTACTTATTTTCCAGCTCCCACAACTTTTGATTCGATAGTAAGCGGAAGCCTTAAATCCTAACTAATCCATACTTTCATACTATAATATTATAAATGTGAAAGTAGCTCTGTCTGTTGTCTGTCTGTTTGTCTGTCTGTCTGTCTGTCTGTCTGTCTGCCTGCCTGTTACCTTTTCACGCCTTAAATACTCAATAAATCATCATGAAATTTTGCAACACGTTATCAGGGATACAGGAAAGACATAGTTTGGGTACATTTCGTCCAGAAAATTTTTAGGTTTCCGAGGGATAGGTCTTAAAATATCAAAAAAGTGCGCCACTGTCGCCGTGACAGCGCCACCGTCGTCACAGCGATAAAGATGTCAGATATTTTCTTAGGTGTTTTTCATTTTCGGACGCGGACGAGGTCACAGTCCATAGTTGTAGTACTTCGATGGGTTTATGAAATAAACCCATCGAACTACTACAACTTTAAATGACAGATGTTTTAAATGACAGATGGCAGAGCTCATGCTATACGCATATTATTATGTCATTTTTAAATGTTCCATAAAGTTCTTAGTGTTTTATATAGCATGCGAAATACATTATAGTACATTGATGCATAGATCACTCTTTATATTTCGTTGGTGACTCCGCCATCCAGAGATGTGCGGTTGTCACGTGACTAAGTGACGACGCGTTGCCATGACGACCGCGTTGCTTCTAAGCCGCCATCATATTATTCAAAGTTTTTATTTTTCAAATCAAGAAATGTTATATGACCGCGTCATATATATATAACTATATAATTATTTATATAATATGTTTTTTACAAATAAATACGATATCTGTACTGACTCGAGTTTCCAGCGTAATTACATAGGATAACATACAACATATATTTACTTATCTCTCACATTAAGACCTAAAGACCCTTGACCTGCGTTCACCAACTTGGATATTCTTAAAATGTAAATAAAAATAAATTTTTATGGAATTACATCATTAGGACCATTAGGACTGATGTTGTACGAGACGTCAAATTATAAAAATAAAATAATAAATAATACAATATGATAACTCGACACGCCCTATGTCAAGTTTTACATCTCTATAGTTTTAAGGCCCTTGAGGTTTGAATATTACAATGAAAAAATTCATTTCAATTCAAAGCTCATACGGTTTCTAGCATGTATTTTTATTGTATTATATTTTTTGTTTAAATAACAAAAAGTGACAAGAATAAATGAATGTGCGTTTCGGTGAGTAAGTAAGGGATCACTATTATATACGAGTCCCAGTAGTCCTTTCACGGGCCTATTGGGATTTTTAATGTTAGAGGTTCTGGTACATACGTATAAGACTACATTTTCGACCCAGCTATGTCTTTTCTGTTCATATATTTATCTACATGTTGAACAATTTCCATCGGGTACATCATTTCACTACTCGTGGTGACGATAAATATTGACAGCAAATATTGTTTAAAAAAAGCATACCCGAAGAGTGGTGACACACTGGCATAGTAGCCAGGTTATTTACCAAAGTGAGTTTGCTCGGAACGGTGAAATGAAATGTGTGATTATTTGTAGAACATTCTTATTAGTCGCTCATGTAACCTGATGGTTGGCATGTGTGTCCGAACGTCACGAATAAAAATTTATTTCTGCGTTCGAGAGAATTTATCTCGTTGAATTTATCTCTACTTTTGTGGGACACTGCCCCACAAAAGTATACCTATAGGTATTATATTAACTGAGACCGATACAGAGCTCGATGAAATACTAATTAATAGTTTATATGTCACGCAATGTATCTGTAATAATAATCGCCGCAACTTGCTAACGCGCAGAACCTTCTCACATTAACATCAATGTGACGTCATCCGCAACTAAAATTGGCCGTCCAGTTTTGCCAACTGTACTGAGTGTGTCACGAGATTGCGTCACCAAAATGGCGCACAGGCGCATTACCAATTTTCCGGGGATTATAATAAAAAAAAAAATTAACATGAAACTAATTACATGTGATCACAACTAAAAAAAAATACCAAAAGTGTATTTTAGTATAATTTAAGAGTATATTTTATTGTGCCAGAATAAAATTGTTTCACTAAGGGCCTCTTTCACCTAACTTGTGACCATAGGTGAACAATTAACGATGACATGGGGCGAAGTATTGAAAGTAGCAAAGGAATATGCCAGGAAATACCCGTTGGCCTGGCCACTCTGGTATCCTAATGGCGACATCACTACCAACCGCGTATTACACGAAATGCGTCGCATATGCTACCACTTAATTCCGGCTTATTTCGTTGACTTTTTGCTGGTTCTTTTCTTGCAGAAACCCATGTTGGTATTTCATACTTTATATAATTACTATCTACCTGTGTCCCGCGGTTCCGCCCACTGTTAAATTGTAGCCGTTAACCTTACGCCTATAGGCTAACAAATGCAAGAAAATCCAATTATTAGCTCCAGAGTTTAACGCGTTCAATCAATTAAACAAACAAACTCTTCAGCTTTATTATATTTAGAGCCTCTTCACCAACTACAAGTAAAGTGTTGATTAGTTACTTTTAGAAATAATTTTATGTTTTATTAAATTATGCACTCGGTTTACTGAATCCTTCGATAGGCGATTTTTTTTTATTATTTTCTTTTTAATGTTTGAGGTGTATCATCTCCGGTGACCTGTGACTTTAAATAACGGTTTAGCCTACTTGACAGACGGTGAAAGAGGCCCTTATTATAATAATTATGTGTATATTGAATAGCGTATACAACAATTTAAATTGTGCTAGAGAAAGATGTCGGGGTCATTTGTAAATTATCTCAAACGTTTTAACCCAGAAATAGAAGCAAAGGAAAGGATCTAAGCAAACACATGTAATAAAGTATACTATTTGAATTGGGTTAGTCATCATCGAACTGACTTTTAAGTTCTGTCTGATTGATAACTTACCGACGCTGCTCCGATGTCAAAAGCCAAGATGCAAGTTGTTTAAAAGCTTTTGATTATGCAGTGTGTACACTTGTACAGGTAAGGTCGCCCAATTTAAATGCTGACATACTTCTTTATAGATGAACGCACATAAAAAGAGTTCTGGGCGACGACGTTGTACGTGCATTCATTTTTACATAGTATAAACCAATAAGTCGCTTCCTTCTTTATGTACATTTAGATCTTTTAAACTATGCAACGGATTTTACTGCGCTTTTCACTAATGGAAAGAGCGTTAACGTTAAGAAATATATAATTTTCAGAAGAAATTGCACCCTTGCGTAGCTGTTAACTAGTTTAATATAAGTTTGGAACAATCCCGTAACAGAAAATCGACATAGTTGAATCGCTTCCAGGAAATCATTCGAAACCTTTGTTTTTTTCTTAAACTTTTCATTGGAGAATTTGGTAATGAATGTCTTTCTTAATTTCAGTAATGTCCTGTGAATATTTCAGATTTATAAAATTCAGATGTTGCTCTAATATATGTACTTGAAATTGGTTTTACACATTCGAGATTTGTGATGCTCTTTCCAAATATAACACGCGGATTTCTCAAAGGAATTTTCCACTCGATATGTGAATTTATTTTGACAGCTAAATCTGAATTGGGTGATTGATTGCATAAGTAACATCAAAACGCCCACATGTGTTAGTAAATCACATGTATGTTACTGAACAACGCAGAAGAAACACTCTAATAACTTTAAGATATTCTCTAAAATATCGCTAAGATGAAAATGAATAATTCTTCTTCTTCTTACTGTGCCTCTCCAATTAGTGAATGTTGGCGATCAGCCTGGAACAGTTCTTCTTGTCTTTTCTCCGTCGGAGCAGCTCTACTGCGTTAGCTATCCGGTCCACTCTCTGATGTTCTTCATGCAAGACTTCTTCCTTCGCCCAACTTTGGGCTTCGCCTCACTTTCTTTGCCCAAATGCCAAGCTGGTGTAGATTGTCCATCAACACCTTCACCGTTTGGTACTTCAATGGTATTTCCATGACATGTGGTAATCTGCACCTGATTTTGCAGTATCAAGAAGTCTGCGGGATACCCAACTCCTCAGCAACTCAGCAGCAGATATAGCCTGTTTAGGCTCAATAGAAAGTAGGGGGGTTAGTTTATAATTTTAATTAATAGACCGTGGCAAGGAAACGAAGCCGTCTACAAAATATGCTATGGTTGGCTGTAGTTGGCTGTATATAATTTAAACTAACTGATAAAAATGTACACAGCCAATGTACACAGTCACATACGACAGACGTTGAGGTATTTGTTGCAAAAGCTGTGAATGTGTGACCGACAAACATGGCCGCTGCTACGCAAGTAAGCGACTTAACCTAAACCAATATATATGCCAATTTCTGCATTTTGCAATAAGTAGGTAATAATGTTTCTTTTCGCCGTATTGCATTGCAGTGCCCACATTTCACTCGGAAAAGTAGTGTTGAAACTAAGGTTTTCAACTTCACAAGAAGTTGCCACTACTTTCCAGATCCAGACCAGCGCAAACTATGAAAATTTCATTTCCAAAGTTGATCCTGCCGAGATCGAACCCGGGAACCCTGGAACAGAGCGTTAAAGCGAGCACCCTAATCACTCATCCAATGGGCTCGGCAACGGATACAAGACCAAGTGTAATTTTCACGACTTGAGTTGACAGCTATAGGAATTGTTAACATTCGTGACAGGATCGGGCCGGAGCCGGAAAAAAAATCCACTGATGGCCCGGCCCCATATTACGGCCCAGCACTGGTACAGTTAAACGTGAATCATCCTTTAGTATAATTTAACATTACATTATGCCTTTCAACATAATTTTTTTTAAATTTTGTTTCAGATGTAATTGTGAGGAGCAACGTTCTCGCATTATGTAAGTATATTCACGTAATGTAAGTTGAAGATGTATCAAAAAAAATGTTTATAATAAACCATTATGATTATGCATCTGTAGAAAAAAAAAAATACACCAACGGTCATTTACTGTAATTAAATTTCGTTGCTAACGTGCTTCTTCATAATACCCAGGTAGCCTGTATTAATCATCTAACTAACCTCACCTTTGGTAGGTTGTGATGTACGAGTAAATTGCATATTATTGTATGTATGTGAACTTTGATCTCAATAACGTCAATGCATCGGAAACTTGTATCAACAGTCATTCGTTGGATATTTAACAAAATATCTTATAACATTTATAACTCAGCACTTGATGGTAGTGGCTATATTATCATCTAGAACACAAGGTACACCGGAATAGATATAGTTGCGGTCTATAGATCCTGAAAATATAAACGAGTAAGGGACAAATTTTGGATAAGAAAGTGATCTGTGACATCCTTTGCTTGAACAAATTCTATATATGTAGGTACATCAATACATGGACCATTATTTCAAAGTATTTTTCTATAAGAGTGTTTGTTATTATTAGTTATTATTGCTAGACGGGTAGCCTAGTTTATGACTTCAAAACTTATCTGCCAAGAAACTGCAAATCTCTAAATGTCTCCTCAGGTTTTATACTGATATATACATTTTCGTTCCTTGTCCCATCTGACCGTTACAGGTACGAGACGTTCTTTTCGTAAATATAGTCATTCTAGATTTGGATCCGTCCATCCGTCCACCAACTATCTATAAAGTAAAATAACGGGTTTATTACGACCATTTTTAATTGGTTGCGTTCATCAAACGCCTTTTTTTTGCGTCAAGTGTTGCGTGTGCGCATCCACACCGACCGCCGCCGCTCATTCGTTACTCGCTATGCAACATCCTTATACGTAGCTGCAATCAATCCTATTTGTAACATTATCAATCATAATATGCAATGATTTTTTAAACTTGGAATTATCGTTGGTAATTTTTTTTTTAAATTTGTTTGTGTACGGCAAAGCGATTGTCCCCAATCTCACTTGATGACCTGATCCGAAGCGATAGTCCGATGATGAAAAGGAAACGGAGGAACTAAATGCGTGAATGCACACTTTCCAAAATGTATTTCATAGAAAACCGACAGGCATGCGATCTTGGCGAAGGTGTTCTAGACTTCTAGACTCTTGGAGCTTGGCTTCAACCAGAGATTTATAACCGATGAGCTTCGTGGCCCGACGCTCTACCGAGTACTCAGTTTTTTTTTTTACTAACTCACTTTTTGATATAATATAAGAAGATGAAGAAGTGGCAGGCTTACTAATAACTAATGATAATTTTCTCTACAAGTAAGTTAAAATATTGGCAAGGTATAGGTTAGGTACTTATATGTAAATACAATAGTTTACTTAATATACGATTCGATTTACATATAAATATATATATCACTTTCACACGATCTGTTATTAACGCCTTGTTACACCGTTATTTTTTGTCGCGGAGGGGCCCAGTGACCTGGTAACACAGGTTTTCTTTTAAAACCTACATCCAGGCATTGCGCCGCATCGCAATCGCAACCTCTCGCTAAGTAGAAACCTAACTGTGGTAATACCATATAAAAATAATAAATTGTATATATTAAAGAAAGTGGATACCTAATATTTTGCTACCTATTGAATCAAAATATAGAATTATTTAATCATCGAGCCGATTATTCTTATCCTAATTTTGATGTTTTTGAAGGATAAACTTCAAAAATAATAAGCAATCCATACTTAATATTATAAATGTGAAAGTAGCCTTGTCTGTCTGTCTGTCTGTCTGTGTCTCTGTCTGTTACCTTTTCACGTCTTAACTATTCAAACGATCATAGTGAAATTTTTTAATTTACGTTGTCAGCAATACAAAACACCGTTGCTTGTGTTATAGACGAAGGACGTACTATCAAATGAATTTCGTTGTCACCTTGGTGCCTCTTTTCGAATTAAATATTTAAATATAATATTAATCCGTACTTCCGTACTAATATTATAAATGCTAAAGTCTGAAGTATGTTTGGATGTATGGATGTATGGATGTTTGTAACTCTTTCACACAAAAACTATTGAACCGATCACAATGAAAATTTGCATACACGTTGTCTGGGACAACAGAAAGGACATAGGGTACCTTTCATCGTTCAACGCGGACGAAGTCGCGGGCACCAGCTAGTAAAAAATATATTGTGTAGTATGCGTCACTACAAGTCAGTAAGAGTAAGAGATGCCGAGGAGATGTCTGCATTGCATGTGAGATGAATGGATCAGACAGTTGACTTTATCATAAAAAAATATTGCGGCCATGCGAAGGCGGGCAAAGTCGCTAACATCTTTCGTTCCATCCTCCTTTCAGAGCAATTATTATGTTTTTTTTTTCAAAGCAGAAGGAAGTTATTGCGTAAGCCACCTTCTTTGTACTTACAAAACAAACAAAGTGAACACTGTGTCCCACATTGACGTGTGAAGTTATATAACGTCGACACACTATGACATTGTGTACAAGATGGCAGTTCCTAGTTACGTTGACCGGCCGGCCGAGCACAATGGAGCACTTTCGTTCCGTCCGTCCGCTTTGAGATGATTAGTGTTGGGCGATTGATTTCATCGACTGTCGACTTCTTTAGTCAAAGCGAAGCACATTACAGTAGTACCCAACTGATATGGCTTATCGATGTACCTGCGCTGGAGACGAATTTTTAAAGCTTTTGACCAATCTACACACTTCGCGGCTTTTTCCAGTACCGCTATTGGTCGCCAGCTGCCGCCATGTTAGCGTGCGCCGCTTGGCATATGTTACGATAGTGCGCATTATATTATGAACCTTATAGACATTTTATCTAGGGTTAATTGTAAGTTTTAAACTTTCTTCGTTACTCTTCGGAGCCGTACTTTCTTTTCTGCGTGAACGAAGATTCACGACGCGCCTTATCAAGTGTGCATTACTGTAATTACATATCGCCAGCGATCGCCAGCGCCACAGTTTCACGCAGAGCCCTTTAAGCCCAGTTTAGATTTCAATAAGTATAGTAGTGAGTTAAGAAATCAGCAAGTTAAGTAGCAAGTAGTGAGTAGTAGGTAAGAAGCGTTCAAACGTAGACGAGTCAGTAGTCATAAGTTGCCTGAACAAGAAGACGACTAGTGGCGTCAACGGTTGATCCCAAAGATGGAGAATTCTAAGACGGGAAAAGCCGCGGTGCACATCTAGTATGTTACAAATGTAATAAGCTACTTGTCAAGGAAATACATTAAGAAATATTTAAGAGATGCTCATTTTTAACTTGTGTTTGGCCCAATTATCAAGTAATTTGGATCGCGTGATCAATTCGATTATAACTAATTGGAAAACAATTTGGTTCCACATTAAGCTATGAAGATAATATAGCAAGCGTGTGACAGCAATTAATGTTACATTTTGTTGTTAATTTATTTCCTAATATTTTATTCACTATATCTACTCATTATATGTAAATTATATATATCATAAGTAGTTATTTAGTTTAAGATTGAAGATTATCTGGAAAAATAATCAACAGACAATATTAATTAATGGTGCTTGTTGCTTAGGCGTTATCGCGACAATAATAATAATTTGTGAAATTTTCTTTGCAAAGTAATTTAGGCTTTACAACCTTTCATGACTCTTTTACAGCATATTCTAATAATGATAGCTAATATTCTAATAAATTAAGAGTCAACGACATTACTTATAATTAAGCGAACTTAATGATGTCGTTGAACAAGAAAAAAAGAAACTAGCTGTGCCCCGCAGTTTCTCTCTATTTTGTTTACAATAAATTTTCGTTTTCGGTTTTCCTCGGGCGGCCAAACTCCGTCGCCGATTCACAGCATAGTGAACGCCCGCTCGCCTCTATGATTTGTTTTTCACATAACGGTTCCTTCTGACAGATAAGTTCCTTATTCTTTTTGCTAGGCCTTTAAGAGTGGTAGCGTCATATCAAATAGACTATAACCTCCCTTATCCTATCAAGATCGCCAGAGTAATGGTGTTAACGGTAATACCTTCAGCCTGTCTGCAGACCTCAAAATTTCGTTACTCTTTTTACATTAAATAATCATGACTAACTGCACACTACAATTATATTGCAGTTACTGTAGTTTTTTATAATTATATAGATTATATTTGTATTTTCCCAAATATAATATTATTGTGTTCATCACTAACTTATGTATGTCCTACTATCGAAACATGACTCATCATACTATGTCTAAGTATCGACATCGTAATGGCGCAGCACTAATCATCTCTGCGTGTTATGAAACATGGTTCGAAAGACTTTTACTTTCGTCTTCTTATTTATGTTGCGTAGTATTATTTAATACTTCGGCTATTTGGCGGTTTCGTTTGACCTCATTATATTGGTTTTGATTCAATAATGATGATTTGCGGAGATTTTTCTTGAACATATTCAGTTATATTTTCACTATGATAATTGATAGCGTTTTGGGTGCAAAAAGTATTTAAATATCTTGATGAGTCGACTGGATTACAATTTCACAGTCTAGACTACTAGGTCTATCGTTGTATATAAATTATATATATCTACTCTCTAAGTCGGAACCAACCATACTTTCACATTTTAGCGATTTCACAGAGTATCGTGAACGTAACGCAGTAGTACTTAGCAACCGCTGCGTTCTGCAGTCATAAATTAGACATACGTCTGGCGGCAGTAACCACAGATTTTCAGAAGACCGCCGTGAAATAACAGTGTATGTGCTTTTGTGTTTAGATGGGCTATTACTTAAGCCAGAGCTAATTTTTTTTTCGCCTCCTATTTTTTTTTATTAGAGATGGGTTTGCTCTTGGCCAACAACCAACTATGTAGCAAGGATGAGGCCTAAGATGGAGCGAACCTCATTCTCAACCCAGAAGATGCCTATTCACTCGAACCTTGAAAAGATTTAGGTTATATAAGCTCAGGAGTTCCAAACGTTGGCAGTGCGCATTATAAAGGATGTTTTAAAAGCGCTTGGTCCGAAAAAGAGGGATTTCGACAAGATGAGACAAGAGATGACAAGACGACTTTTATCAATTTATATTTTTTGTATTTCTTTGTATTCTTATTTCATATTAATGTGTTTGTGTGTATTTTTTTTTTTTGAATACTTAACCAATGACCCAATGATATTGTGTATTTATATTTTACTTCAATATTGACTTATGATATTTGACTGAATTAGATTTTGAATATGTACAAATTTTATTAATTGTATAATTGAATTGAATATGTGCCCCTAGCGCCAGACTCAATTTTTTTTTAAAGATGAAGCAACGCAATTGATTTCTAAATAAACGTTATACAAGTAGACGCAAATGGACACGAAAGTAATTTTCGGATAAATCCGACTCTGGCGGTTGAAGGGTTATCCGCTCGACTTATGAGTTCTTCAATTTTATCTCTCGTCTCTTTCAATGTTAGGAAATAACAAATCTGAATTGTAATAATAATCATGTTTATGACCATAATGTTAGTTGTGTACAACGGTCAATGTACATTGTCTTATCTTTAAAGTACACATTTTTAGTGATAACAGCGCGCTAATTACGTTTTAGTTATTTCGGTATTTAATTAATTCAGAAAGACATATATTCATTATGGGCGAGTCGTCCCCGGCTTCGCACGGATACAATTTTCTGGACTATATTTGAAAATATAATAAGTATAAAAGAAAGTTTCATCAGAATCGGTTTATTGTTTTAACAGTCACAAATTGATAACTATTATACAAATAAGTTATTTACCCTCTGTAATGTTGATATTCAAACAAATACTTACAGGTACTTATATAGATATATACCTGAGGGAGTAATTATGTAAAGTTATTTGATAAGTAACTAAACACTAAGACTTAAACTAATAATAAACTATGGCTTCAGTTAAAGACGAGGTTAGTTATTATAATATTATTAAACGTCTAACTATATTGTGTTTATGTTTCAAATGGAACTGTCAGTTAATTTTTGTAAATGTAATTTAAAACCAAAGTATTCGAATATACCATATACATCTAAATATTCTTTGATCCTTCCTTTAGCTAACTAGTGGTGTAATTCACCCTTCAGCCGCAAGAGTCGGATTTATCCGACAATTATTTTCTTGTCCATTTCGCCAAAGCCGGAAATTCTTCTACTTGTATAATGTTTATTTTTAAATCATTGAGTTGTTTTATCTTAAAAAAAAATTACGAGTTAAGCGCTAAGGGCAGAAGTTGTCCTACAAAACCAAGCGGTTAAAGGGTTAAATTTTGGGTGTAAATGATACATTATATAGCATCAAATTGTATCCACCGATTTTGTTATCATAACTTTTCTGTATTGTTTCCCACTATGGAAGGAAATTTGAGGCAAAAGGGAGAAGACTCATTTCCTTGTCTAAAATCACTTACTCACTCGAAACAAAACAGCACGCGTGCTTTTATTTCGCTGTAGTCTTTGGTGGGGTGTAGTTACTCAATGTATACATATATTACTAAAAGTGGACATGATATTATGAGACTAAACAGTTATTCTGACAAATTTTGTAAACAAAAACGGTCGGTCCAATGAAGCCACACATATGACTGTTATGTTTTTATGTTAGAAAAGAACATAGCCAAATATATATATATATGAATGACTGTTATCGCTTACGCACGCGTTCAAAAACATCAACACATGTGCTGATTTTTCACTATAGTTCTCCATATTGGGTTATCATCATATTAGTCACTAAGTATATTTTTGAATATACTAATATTGTAGACAGAGAATATTTGTATGTTTGTAATGTATAAACTAAACTACGAGTTAAACGCCCTAAACATCAGATTAATCATTAAGTTAATCAGATGTTTAGGACGTTTAACCCGCATTTTAGCGATTTTGAACAACAAAATATTATTAAACGGCTGTTTAAATTTTAAACAGCTGTTTAAAAATAACCGTCTGTTGGTGAACTCGAGCCTTAGTAGACGATCGTCTTGCCGCCACTGTAGACGATAGTGGCGCTCATTTTTTTTTTAATCCAGGTAAAAAACTACCGAACTTTATCCAAAACCGTTCAGTAGTTTCTATGTTTTCCAATCACAAACTTTCGCATTGATAAATGATGCAGTTGCTCATTTACCATAGTACCATTAATTATTATAGTACTAGGTGATACTACTTGGTGTCGCTTGTACCACTTAATGGTACTAGTGATATTTTGGTATTAACAGTGCGACATAGTATCTCTAGTATCACTTGATCGTTCAGGATCAGAATGTCCATTGTACCAAAATGACCAGTCTATCAAAATGTCTAGTCTCAGAATGTCCAGTGTCTCAAACTGTCTAGTGTCTCAGAATGTCTACTGTCCCGAAATGTCTAGTTTCTCAATGATTGCACTATTAATCGGTTAGTTAGGATTATAATAATTATATAATTGAAATAAACGTGTACAATGTACGTACATATGTGTATTGTATATATGTACATACATTGCTCACCAACCAACGCAATGATAAAATCACATTTCGTTCAAATGATAAAGAAATAATTATTACGAATTTGAATTTGGAACGTCAATCGTAAAATAACACGTCAGCGTAAATAAACCGTTCGCTGTCACAAGTCACAAACACAAACTGATTAACGGACGAACAGCGGATAGTCAGTCAGTTGAGTCAGTCAGTCGTTCACGAGCGTTGCTTGACGACGCACGCTTTCGATTCGACACGAATCGATTGTAATATTATATCGATATTTATTCGATATTAGTCGACACATTATTATCGAATCGAGAAGGTAGATTTGTCGAAAGTGTTCTAAACAACTTCCAAAGGGTTTTTTTTTGTGTGTTGTGTTTTTGTACTGTGGACTTATTTTACTTGGATTAATTTAAAGGTAAGTTAAGTAAGAACCTTTTAAAGGCTCCGCTGAGGTTATTCAGTCAATTAATGTTTGTATATACGTTTCACGTTTGATTCTTTGTGGTTCGGTTAAAATTTTTAACAAAGACTCGTTCTTGTTGAATTTATCTGTATTTTTAAATATATTTTTTTGTGATTTTAAATATATATAGAGTTACGGATATATGATTGGAGTTTTTCATTGAAACTGCTTGTTTATAAAGTTGTTTGTAAAATATTAATTTTAATTTAATTTAAATTAAATTATTTTATATTGAAAGCTTTGAATTATTTTTACAAAATTTTATAGGTATATAGATTTTTTTTGAAAGTAAATTCTCAAATCAGGTTGATGTTCAAAGGATTAAATAATATTTTTATTAGTAATTAAATATAAATGTGTTTTAATTGAGTGAAAAATAGTTGCTGTACACATTGAATATTGTTTTATATTATAGGTATTCTATTTTTTTCTAGAAATTTTTCTCAACAATTAAATACGATATTAATTTTAATATTCAAATATAGTTCAGAGAAAAAAATATTAAATTACTAAAAAATATTAAAAATATTATATTAATTATTATTAATTAATATAATTATTAATTATATATTAATTTATTATTGAAAATATTAATATTAAATATTAAAATATTAAAAAGGAAACCTTTCGTATCACACAGTAAGTAATAAAAAATTTCACCGACAATTACATTTTGTCTTTAAGCTTATTAAATTAGCTTAAGTTCTATAGTTAAATATTTAATCGGCTTCTTTGTCGTATTAACTCAACATATTAAAGGAGAAGTTAGCTACCCATGTAAGTCATAGTTCATTAGTTACATTTATATATAGTTATAGTTAGAGGCACGAGAATTTTCTCTAGAGAAAGCCGCCGCCGGTAAACAAACAGTTTATTATAGTTAACCAACGTTTTCCAACAGTTTATTACGCTTTTAACCCAATTGTGAGTATGATAATGATGTGTTCTGCATACATTTATTCTACTAAAATGTGGTATTATCACTTTATAACTATATAGTCTCGTACGCTTTTCATAAATGAATCCCTAATCCATACTTAATATTATAAACTAGCTGGTGGCCGCGACTTCGTCCGCGTTGAACGATGAAAGGTACCCTATGTCCTTTCCGGTGTTCCAGACAACGTGTATGCAAAATTTCATGGTGATCGGTTGAGTAGTTTTTGCGTGAAAGAGTCACAAACATCCATACATCCAAACATACTTTATACGTTTATAATATTAGTACGGATGTGAAAGTAACTATGTCTGTCTGTTACCTTTTTACGCCTTAACTACTTCCTAATTCATACTTCCATAATACTATATTATAATATATAATTATAAATGTGAAAGTAACTCTGTTTGTCTGTACGTTACCTTTTCACGCCTTAACTACTCACAGTTGAGTAGATCATCGTGAAAATTTACATACACGTTGTCAGGGATACAAGAAAGTATATAGGATATAACCTTTCATCCAGAAAAAATGTAGGCTGTTCCGGAGGGATCATCTAAAAGTGGAGAGCAATAAAGGAATGTCAGGAATTTTATTGCTTATTTATTTTTTAAGTAGCTGACCCAGCAAACGTTGTTTTGCCAAAAAAAAAAAAAACTTTTGGGTATAAAAAATAGTTTACAACATATTCTCAACGTAACCGAATATACACAAAAAAATTCATAAAAATCGGTCAACACGTTTCGGAGGAGTTTTGTTTTATACACACTGTGACACGAAAGTTTTATATTATAGAAGACTAGCTGGTGCTCGCGACTTCGTCCGCGTTGAAAAAGTAAATATATAAGTAATAACGCCTGACATCGTTATCGCTGTGACGACGGTGGCGCCGCCACGCGACAGTGGCGCCAAATTCTTCGTATTTTTAGACGATCTCTCTGGAACAGTACTTTTTTCTGCATGAAAGGTCCTTTCTTGTATCCCTGAGAACGTGTATACAAAATTTTATGATGATCGGTTGAGTACAGTAAAAGCGTGAAAAGGTAACATTCAGACAGACAGAGTTACTTTCACATTTATAATATTAGTATGGATTTTTAACGCGAACGTAGTCGCAGGCTCCAGCTAAGTTGGTATAATTTGTTTTTTGCGACCTTAATCGAAATGATTAAGGTCAATTTAGAGTGGGCGAACATTGGTTGAAATGATAAGCCCTTTTACCATAATATACTTCCATTCAATATTGAAGGGACTCGAAATGGATCAAATTTTTTTTTTTTTTGGTTTGCTCTTGACCAACAACCAACTGTGTAGCAAGGTTGAGGCCTAAGATGGATCAAGCTCAAACAGAAGATGCCTATTTACTCCAACTTTGAATACTAATCCCATTACGATTAGTATGACTCTTATTAGTATTACAAAGTCACATGTATATATATAATTGTATATATATGAATTAATATTACTAGCTGAACTCGACCACGCTTCGCTGTGGCTCAGTTTCAATGTTCCAAGGTTGCCATAACAGCGGTCAACTTATGGAATTTTGGAAAAATAAGTATTATAAGATTATTCATCTGTTTAAATGCAATGTTGTGTAAAAATTTCAATCAATCTGTCGGCTAGTTTTTGAGTTTTTGAAGCATACATACATAAACCAAAATAACATTTATATATATTATATATACAGCCACGGTTGCCATAACAGCGGTCAACGTATGAAAATTATATTTCCGTATGTTTCCGTTGGAATTTTGGAAAAATAAGTATATTATTATAAGATTATTCAGCAGTTTAAATGGAACACAAAATACCTTCAACAATAAAATTAGTCATATACTTAACCTTTTTTTCGAAATAGAGTATTAATGAAGTATTAATTTTAATTTTATTCAAATCAACTGGATCATGGTCACCATCACCCGTAACAAGTGTTGCATCATCGTTAAAAAAAAACAAGTTTTCAATCTTGATATACTTACTCGTAACATAATCAATCTCTGTGACCATGTAATGTAAAATCAAAATGAAAGCTGTAGGAATTCGAAATAAAAAAAATAATATATTTTTTAAAAAAAATTTTTATTCAAATATTTTTCGAACTAGTGGTGCTATTTTTATATTAAAAAAAAAATCTTTATTTCATCCCTCTTTCCATATGTGAAAACCGAATTAAAATCGCTCTATCCATTGTCGAGTTCTCGAGATAATAAAATTCAATTTAATTCAATAAAATATGTAATAAATTTTAATCAACAAAAATTTAAAAATAAGTAAATAAAAAAATATATATATTCTCAATTATTTAGTTACTCCTTTTTAAGATTTTTTTAATGCTATTAAAATTGAGATTAAATAATAATTTCGAAGAGTTATAATTTATCTAATTATCTTTATTTGCATGTTCAGACATAAAACCTTAATATAGATTTTTTTTTGTATTATTTTTTCGAAGTCATATTTGGGTTTTCATAATTTTCAATTACAATAGGTATTTTCATAATTTTCAATTACAATAGGTATACCGCTCAATAGTAGACGTCTAAGTCTAAAAATATGTCTGCAAGTTATACCTACATGTCGGACCTAGCCTTAGATTAGATTATTGGGAGCTATTTAGGGAGTGAGCTCAGAAGCTTCAGAAAACTGAAACCGCTTTTTTATTTATATGGACTAAAGCTTAAACGAACTGAATCAATGTCTGGTTTACTCCCTTAGCCTCTCCCTAAACAACGCTTACGCGTTATTATACTTACGTTATTATACGTGAAAGTGGTATCAGCTCCCGTCCCATTAGATTGTGCAACTCATTAAGATTATACCAAGGCTCTATTGAGATATGTTTTAATTTAAATACGTCCATGTATGTCGTTACAAAACAAATATTACGAAAACCGTGACTTTTTCAAGGCAGCAAGAAAACGGGCGCGTTTCATAATCCGCATAATTTTATTGGCTCGTTTCGGGCTTGTCAAAAGCGCGTTAAAACATCATGCGGTTGTATCAGATCAGAGACGCTTTTTTTCGCGAAGGTTACGGCCGTGGCGTAGTTGCCGTAATTGATACTTATGCTTGTAATGAGCTTTTTATGTTTCCATCACACGCGTTCTCAAAAAATCTGTAGAGATATTGTCATACAGCAGTGCGAAAACAACTGAGGGTTAAAGTTTAAATGTCAACTGTTGTTAGGATCAACATCCTAAAAACAGTTGACACAGGAAGAGTGTGCATCGTATTTTTGGCATTAATTTTTAATATATTATGATGGACTAAGAAAACTGAAAATTCTTTTTCCACTGCATCCTAAAGCGCGTTTTCCACTGCAAAAATATAATGAATGAGAAATGACTATATAGCGGAACGGACTCCTTTTACATTAAAACAGGATAAAGCAAAATAATTATGCAAGTTATTACTCTCTATGGAACTCTTCATATAGTAAAATCTCAATGAACAAAAAACCTTGAACACGAAAGTAAATAAATTCTAAATATATCCTTTACGAACTCGGCTAAGCTCTTTTTCTCTCTGTGTCACGTGCGCACGCGCACATACGTACTCACAACGTGAACATCAATAACAAACGATCAAACATAAACAAAACAAAAATTGCATTCTTTGTAATTGTAATTGCATTAATAAAGAAGAGTATGGTCACTCAACACAAGTATTGTGTAAAGTTCAAAGAATTTTTGCTCTCCCTGTACATACTTGTAATACAATTTTTTTAAACATTTTAAAGTTACAAGTATTTTTTAATTTTTTAAATTTTTTTATATATATTAAGGTCGACAGACAGACAGACGTTCCGCTTGATAGTAGGTGATAAAAAAAAAAATGTGTCCATAGCAATGTGGACGTCGGAATTTGTTTACCCAATTCTAACCTTATTTATTTCCTCTTTTGCAAGATCTTTGACGCAATTGCGATTGAAATGCGCTAAAAAGGAGTCAAAATATTCTTGAATAATATCAACTAATTAACTAAGAACTACGAGAAGCAATTAATCCTTTCATAAAAGGAAAAATATAATTGAAATTTTTCATGTTGACACAAAAACCACTAACGATTCGTTATTGTTACTACTACCCTCACAAAGAAAATTTGAAATTATTTGATTGCCAAATCTACAATCTATCTTAAATGTCTATCTTACTCTATTCAATTTTCATATTTTATCTTCATCAACCACCACCAAAATGTATGATCTTGTCATGACAAATGAACTTGACGAGACCATTCATGTATAACATTAAAAAGTAAAGTAAGTAAGGAGGAATGAGGACATTCAATACACTTTTTTTTCTTTATTTTACTTTCACTGAATGTTTGTTCAATGTGAGGGCCTTGTTTGATAAATTACAATCACTAATAATCGTAGACAAAGCAGGTTGATTCTCTGATGCCGATATAGCAGACACAGTTTTGAATCCCGGACGGAACTCCGTCTTTAGGTTTGTATTTCCTTCGTAGATTTGTCAATAACGATTACTTGCTCCAAAAAATATTTTTTGCCCAAAAAGATTAGCCAAACTTCGCAAATATCAAACACATGAGAAGGACATCAGATAACCGACTTTTCGTCGGCAAACTTGTTGTTAAATGTCAATTTGGATTTGCTTCCACCTTCTTTAGTCCTTGGCAAATGGAAAATTTAACTAATTAATGTTATCCCTACTTCGACCCATACGTGATGTGTAATGTGTGTTTTTACTATAGGATTTTTACTGCTTATAGGATAGAGGTTTTTTTTTAATTCAACCTCAACCTCAACCTGAGTTTAATAGCTGAAATACAGTTTCCAAACACTTTTGACATCTTTAAAAATTGGTATTATTTGGGTATTGATATTGAAATGTTTTAACAACCGTTCTATAATGAAAGTATCGAGTTTGCCAGCTAAAACATTTCCATTATAAATGTGTGTCTCGTCTTGTAGTGATCTAATCTTTTGATTTTTCTCTTTAGCATTAATATGTTAAAAACTTTGTTGCATTATTATTCGAGGTCAAGGTATTTATTTATTTAAATTACCTACTTTAATAGAGTTTCTTATCGTGTTGTTGTACATTAGTTATATAATGCAACGAAGATATAATCAATGGCTTGCTCTAACCAAGTAATTGGGATTGCAATTTTGGCACAAAAGTTCTCTTTTGGATTTCACGTTTTGAGATAATTTATTAGTGGTGAGGCATCATATTAATCATCATCATTTCAGCCACAGGACGTCCACGTCCACGCAAATTGGCCTCTGCCATAATTTTCCAATAGGACTGGTCAGAAGTAGCCTGGATCACCGTCGATTCGCGGCCCTTATCAGGTCGTCACGCTTGCGTGGCCTCCACTCAGAACTTTACGAGCACAGCGGCCGTCGACTCTCCGTACTATGTCCTGCTCACTGCCACTTCAACATACTGATCCCTCGGCTTTTGTCGGTAATTTTCGCACGTCTACGGATCTCCTCATTCCTGTTTCGATTTTGCAGTGTTACCTCGAGCGTAGCCCCCCTCTCCAAGGCTCGTTGAGCGACTTTGAGCTTTCGTACGAAGCCCATAGTTAAGGACAGGTGCATAGTGATATACTGTCCAATGAACAGCGAGAGCTAGCCAGCCACCCTTTACTACAGTGGTACAGTTAATTTCTAATCTTACCAATTATTTTAATGAAATATAAGATGGTTAGTGATCGACTGAACCTCGTGGTTTATGGTTGAACGGAAACAAGGGATTTGCTCTTCCTGTGAATAAAATTTTATTGAAACTTCTGTACGCAATCTTATCTTATCGAGCATTATTCGGAGTTGTGTTAAGTGGATTTTTAATGGCTCTGCCAACACTAAAAACTAAGTAGCCCATAACCCATTTATTTTTTTTTTGCAAAAAATCTTCCTTGTATGCTTTGATTCTGGGAGTTACCTGGTTAAATTATTGCTAGTGTTGTACACTTGATATTTGATATTAGAATTGCAAATAAGTAGCGGAATTTAAATGCTAGTAACGTTAGAACATTACCGACAAATCTCGGACGTGTTTCTGAGCAGGTTATGTAAATTTTAACTAAAACTAATGAACACATATTTGGTTATACCAGTGTCAAGCAAAGTCACAGGTAAATAACATAGTGTAATTGGAATAGAGGGTAAAGAGATTGTTTTACTCAGAGCATAATGAAATTAACAGAATTATATTCGAAATATAGACTCTAAATAATATGAAAGAATGTTCGACTGAATGTTCATCAATTAAGATATCTTTTTTAAAAAGATATGCGGATTTTCATGCGGTATTCTCTATAATTTTCAAAATAAAAAATGATAAAGAAAATCGCGTATTCCAAAATTGACATAATCATGGAAAAAGAACTCAAATTCACCAATACATAATTGGCTGATAGTTTGATTTTTTAATGTGTGTTTTAATACCGAAAGAACTTTTAGCTAACTTAATATAATATAATCTAGATTATATATCAAGATGTTTTGAACCATAGCGTCTCTTGTTAACCGTGGATCGTCATAATATTTTTTGGTAAGAAAAATTTCAAACTCAAAAAAGCTGAATTTATAATAATTGATGAATTTAATAGTTATATTCTTTTTCTAGTTAAATATAAACTGTGTGATGAAGAGGTAAACACTGTGCTATTTTCGATAAAAGCACCACCTACCAATGGACTGATCATTATCGTTAAATGTGTGGAAAAATGTGTGTGTGTGTGTGTCAGCTCCGACACACGACTGGAGTCTACTCCTTACGAACGATTATAAAATACACAATAAAAATTATAAAAACATTTATCATAACGAATTAATATCAGCGCCATCTCTGGTGCTCAGGTGCCATCTAGTTTTCGCAAGAATGTATTATTACGTAACACATTCTAGTTTTAGAGATATTGTGTAGATGGCGCTAATTAGCTTCACGCTGACAACGAGCCGCACACGCAAAACTTCAGATATTCTAAAATATTCGAAAATAGAACGTATAACGCATACCGTGTGACAATTTTGATTTTACTCCCATAAATTTTCTTACCACCGGCTTATACATGAAAATCGATTCTTAATTATTAATCTCCAAAAAGATAGTCTTAAAAATTACCAGCTTTTCAATCTCCAATAGGAATATGACTGAAAGAAGTTGAAAATAAAAACTTAAGTAATACAAAACGAATAAATTAAAAAATATATTTTAAAAGAGCCTTACGTTTATTGTTATATTTTTTTTACATGTCTAATTTAAACATGTGTAAAGTGTCAACAAATAACAAATATTCGAATCACGCATTAGTGAGTAATGATGTTTTTTGGCTTCTGACAATCCAAAGGAAGCTGGTTCGTCCTTGGATTGGTTTCGTCCGCGGAAATTTCCGACAATTTTCTTTTTCCTCCTTCCAAATTTGTTTTACCATACATAATGATAGATTTGGTCTGATTAGTTGATATGAATACGTTTATTAATATATGAAATAATATATTTATTAATCCTATTAATATTAAAACTGTTTGTGAGAGTGTAACAGCAAGATAACAGTTATTTATTAACAAAATAGTCTAACGGAGTAAAAGGTACGACTACCCACATATATTATAAATAAAATAATAATATTACTGATTAGACATTAATAAGAAATATATACAATACAACTGCGGTTCTTTTAATAATATATAAATTTGGGTTATAAAGTAGCTAATATAAGAATATAACATCAATTGTTAATTATAATTATTATTACACAGCAATTACGCAGCAAAGATAAAATTACCCACATATCAATATAATTAATCAGTATCAGAATTAGACATCCGTAATTACATATGAATATTAAAATCAAGATTATATAACCAGAATTCTTCTAATATTATATATGTTGAAATAATATATAAGCTACCATAAGAATATTAAGAAAGAAGTAATTAATAATAGATTTACAAAGCATAGGAATTATATATTATAATTATACAATCTTGGATGGTGATAGCTAGAAAACTTTAACAACCGAAAATATAATAATATATACATAAAATTAACAACCAGAAAATGCTTACACATACAGATACCTAATTATACCATAATCCAACATTCCAAACATGTTGGGTTGGAATTCTTAGACAATATTACTTTCCGACGACGCCGCATACGCATCCAGTCGGACTCAATAGTAGCCCATGAAAATAATTCTACTGATGAGGCACTAGAAGTTACTAAATCTTAGTATTCCAAATGAATCAATAGATGAAGATACAGAGTATGTCACTGGACTTAAAACACAAATAGAAAATTTAAAAACAGAGCTTTGCAGTGCAAATAAGGAAATAGATTTTAACGAAATCACCTGTAGGAACCAGGAAAAATAAACAGAACCGTAATACAAACAGACACACAAACACACATACTGACACACAACAATAAGCACACACAAATAGACGAATACAAAAATTAAAAATGTGAAAAAGTTACTCAGTATATTAAGGACATAAAAATAAATAATAGTCAAAACACACAAATTACATAAGTCATTATTGACGGAAAGACTACAAAAATGTGCACAAAAAAAAGATAAACAAATAATAAACGACAATAAAAAGAGTAATGTCAAGAGTAAAATGAATCAAGACACGAAATTTTTATATATATAGAGATAGATAATGAATAAACTGAAAAACTACAGGACCGGTTTTAAAAATTCTTTCATCTATAGAAAGCTACATTATCAGCAAGTAACATAGGCTATATTTTATAAAGTTACATGGACGAAATCGCGTGCAACAGCTAGTGATAAATACATTTAACAATAAAAAAAAACACATGTTTATTGTGTACTAAGAAGTCAATAAAAAATAAGAACTGCTAATCACTTTGTGTCAAAACATAATTATATACAAAAAAATTAGTCAACATTTTACCATTCAACCTGACAAAGAGGTTTGCTTATGTGCATCACGCTCCGAGAAGATTCTTTACAATCAGTTTTCCTTTTTAATACATCAGCAATTCAGCATATGATAGAGGTCGGAGCTATGTGACGCCCGTCGCGTATTTCTGATTCACGCTAGGGTCAAGGTCCCTCGAACGAACACGTGCGGGTGTACCGCAGGGATGCCTACTCGGTCCACTGTCATTATGATCACATATTTTAAAGATGAATAGTATCCTGAGTTTCTTTCGGGGTTTCTTCTCATTTTCGTAATTCCTTGTTTTTCCGAAACGCTGGTAAATTTAAATTTATAATGACGATCATAAGAGTTTCTTGTAGAAACCTAATTGATAAATAAATATTTTGATTTTGATTTTGATGTAGTTGTTATAGACATTTTTTACTTAGCATTAATAAGTAGCTAAGCATAAATATTAACATTTATATCTTAGCTTAAGCTATGTGATTATTTTGGTTAATAACACGGCATAGTGATGTAGCAAAAATCTGAGCAGCCAGTCTGATGGCAGAAGACAGCTTGTTTGTTGTCGAAGTGAAATCTTCTTTAGGCTGAGACAACTCGCGACACTGTTACCGTAACCGACACCTCTCTATATAAGAATGTACTTTCCTGAAGATTCAAAAAATACACACGTAAATGTTCAAGTTTTCAGTTCTGTCGGCTTACAATAACATTCTACTAATAGTTATTCTTATTAGTGTTATTATCTCCTCGTATTATTATTTTCTTTATAATTGAGATGGTTGTGCTTTATCATTACGACTTTATCTACAAAAGTTCGTAATTATAATATGAATTATAATGGAAAATGATTTAATTGCAGTACTATAATAATGTAGTATTATCGCTGTAGGTTAATACCTAATTCTTTACGCCATCATTATTATTTTATTTTCTTTTGTTATTTTATTAAAATATTATTATCACTATTTTTGGGCATCCAATGTAGATTATAAAAATTTTCTAGTTACGAAGAAGTTACAGTTTTTTTGCGATTAAATGTAAAAACGTCATTATATAATAACTAATCTATATAAATGAAAAGAAAAAAAGAAATCGCTAAATGTGTTCCTAAGCACAAAACTCAAGAAATATTGCATCAGTTTGGCTAAATTTTTTATTAGGTTCTATTTATTAACAGATAAATTGCCCCGAAAAAACGTTAAAACTGTTTTTGTTTTTCTTATCCAAAGTCCGTAGCTGACCTTTCAAACATTTCAATGAAATATTGACGTCAAACATAATAGCTTTTGACAGCGACGTGTGTCGGGTCAGCTATTTTAATATATGTACGTACATCTGTCAATGAAATTCGAATGAACGTTCTAAACATGAATGTCAAATTCATCCGAAAGTATTGCGTTTTTTAACTAGGTTTTGCCCGCGACTGCGTCCGCGTCCATTTTTCTTATCCCATCGCTACCAAACTTTACAGGATCACCCGCTTGACTAATCTGAAGATTGTCTGAAAATTTCATTAAAATCGGTTCAGCGGTTTTGGACTCCATAGGGAACATACATACACAAATTTGCCTTTTGTATATATAGATATAACTAATAATTTAAAAATCGTGTATTATCAATTCCGTTTTAAACTTTAACTCCAAAACGTCAACAGTTATTACGTGACTGCTGTGACGTCACTTATTCGTTCCCAAATCAAATAATGTTAACCGCACGACGTAGGTTGACTTTGACAGAGGTAATGATTGCGAACAAGTGACATCAGGTTGTCTTTGACAGCGATGATGTTTGCGAACAAGTGACATCAGGTTGTCTTTGACAGTGGTGATGTTTGCGAACAAGAGACATCAGGTTGTTTTTGACAGCGGTGATGTTTGCGAACAAGTGACATCAGGTTGTCTTTGACAGTGGTGATGTTTGCGAACAAGAGACATCAGGTTGTCTTTGACAGCGGTGATGTTTGCGAACAAGTGACATCAGGTTGTCTTTGACAGAGGTGATGTTTGCGAACAAGTGACATCAGGTTGTCTTTGACAGAGGTGATGTTTGGGAACAAGTGACATCAGGTTGTCTTTGACAGCGGTGATGTTTGCGAACAAGTGACATCAGGTTGTCTTTGACAGTGGTGATGTTTGCGAACAAGAGACATCAGGTTGTCTTTGACAGCGGTGATGTTTGCGAACAAGTGACATCAGGTTGTCTTTGACAGAGGTGATGTTTGCGAACAAGTGACATCAGGTTGTCTTTGACAGAGGTGATGTTTGCGAACAAGTGACATCATGCACTTTGATTGGTGTTCGAGGTGTCACGTGACTTGAGAGTGATTTATTTACGTCATTTTGATTATTAAGTAAATGAAAAATTAAATTCCTTAAAAATAAAGAAAATGTATTATGTTTTTTTTAGGTATTCGCGGCAAAATTATATTTTTATTATTTAATTAAATTAAAACATCCCTATCTATTATCATTAACATTCTCTCATAAGAAGACTATTCACTGCTGCTTATTAATTAACATTCAAAATTATATTAATGGTATTTATTAATCTAAAATGATTCGCGTATTTGATCGTTTAGCTTTTATTTTTAGCATCCATATAAAAATAAATATATTGATAAAATATATTATCAGTAATTTGTTTGAAGAAACAGTCATTTTCGGAATTTATTCTGCATACTTTGTGATCGGATGATTCAAACATTAAAAATAAAATTTATTAACCGGTGTGACTTTAATGTGAATCGAAAATGTTTTATTTTTGTTTCAACACTAGCTGTGCCCGCGACTTCGCACGCGTAGCATTTCGGTATTCGGCATAACTTTTTTGTTTGTAAACCGATTGGAAAGACACAAACACCTAATGTTATGGGAAGCTTGCTACAATACTTAAGTGAAAACCGCATTCAAATCTGTTAAGCCGTTTCTAAGATGAGTGTGCACAAACGCACGGACAAAACAGACAAAAAAATTCTAAAAAATTTTTTGCCACGGGTGTAGGCAAATTTTTTAAAAAATTAATGTTTAAAGCAAAAGTGGCCACCTACCATCAAGCTTTATTAACAACTAGTTTTTGCTCGCGAATTCATCTGCTTTCCTAGGTAACAATACTTTTTTCTGCACAAATTGTACCCTGTATCCTTTTTTGTGCTCCTGACAACGTGTAAATGCAAAAATTGAAAGTGTAACAAATAAACAAACAAACTGACTTTCCCATTTATGACATTATAATAAAAATACAACTTCAAACACTGGCAAAAAAATGTACAAAAAACTAAAGCCTTCCAAACACTTCCAAAAATTTAATCCTTTTGTTAGCATGAACATTCGTACGACCCTAACAGTCATTAGCGAGGTTGGTGATTTTGAAGTTTATCAAATAAAAAACATCTAAAAACACCAAAATAACAGAGAGACAGACAGACAGGTGCGTTGTAATATTTTAAATAGTTTTGCATAAAATTAAAAGAACAAAGAGTTGTAGGTACGGTCAATGTTAAAAATAGCGAAAGATTTGACGTTTTACTTGAGAAAAAGAATAAATAATGGAATTGACAAAATCACTAGGTTAGGTTAGGTTGGTATTAAAACACTATAATTTTATATATTTTTCATTTTTTTAAACTGTTTTTCCTCACACGAAAAACACTCGTTCATTTACTTACGCGTTCGATGCGTTAGCCACTAGGTGGCGCTGCTTCAGTCCCATACAAATTCACATCTACGCGTTCGATGCGTTAGCCACTAGGTGGCGCTGCTTCATTCCCATACAAATTCACGTATACGCGTTCGATGCGTTTGATCGAGTTAAACTCGCACTACACACTCCGCTTGATGGTTCCATAGATGCTTAGTCGTTAGGTTGTGTGTTCTATGCTATACGAGGAGTCAGTTCTCAAATCGTCCGCTATTGGCGCCACTTTAGGACTCTCCGACAAATATTATATTAGAAACTAGCTGGTGCCCGCGACTTCGTCCGCGTTGAACGATGAAAGGTACCCTATGTCCTTTCTGGTGTCCCAGACAACGTGTATGCAAAATTTCATGGTGATCGGTTCAGAAGTTTTTGCGTGAAAGTGTTACAAACATCCATACATCCAAACATACTTTCGCATTTATAATATTAGTACGGATGAACCTATGTTATTTTGTTGAAGAAAAATCGTACGGTTGAACATCATGACGGCCTCACGGGTCGCGTCAATCTTATCTCATGATTAATTAACTGTAATTACAATTTAATCTATAAGATATAATTGAAATTAATTATATTGTACATATAAAGAACTACCGGATTTTTAAATATTGGATTGTTTTCGAACTGAATTAAGACAAGGAGTATCTTCAAATCATTAAGGTGCAATATTGCACAACAAATATTTCGCAGCATCTCGGAGATAACCGGAACAGATTTAAAATTGGAAGGTTTTTTTCTTAAATATTGTTAGAAATATGAAAAAAAAAAGTAGCCCATTAAAACTTTAGTACAGAACTTGGTTAATTAAAAAACAAATGTTTGGGCAGTGATAAATTTACTAATTTTTTTCTCAGACAATAGAATTTTTTGTATTAAATTTGCCCGATTCAAATTTCATTCAATATAGTCTATTTATTATCCACTATATTTTTTGATCTAAAATCATGTAAGGAAGTAATAATGAAACAGTAAAAGAAAATTCCGGGTTAAAATGAATTGTTTTTTTTTTATTTTTAAATAAAAAAAAATTTTTTTTTTTTTCTTGTGTCTTAAATATAATCTCCACCGGAAATTGTGGTTGTTTAACTGTTAACCTTTTATTTGTGTTGCTAACATGTTTTGAATAACTAAATGCGTAATATTTGACAAAGGTTTCCATTATCTTCGTCATTTTGACACAACATTATCTAGGAAAATTCACGATTTCAAATCAGTGATTAAGCCTATTTGCGTAATGATTTTGATAAACACTAATTTAAAAAAAAACATATTTTTTAATGTGTTATTATTAAAGGCTTAATATATTTAGGAATCTTAGTAGAGATTCTAATAATATCTACTAAAAATCTATCTATATATATAGTATTAGTATTAGTATTTAGTATTAGTATCAGCATCAGCATCAGTATCAGTATCATTATCAGTATCAGTATTAGTATTAGTATTAGTATTTAGTATTAGTATCAGCATCAATATCAGTATCATTATCAGTATCAGTAATAGTATTAGTATTAGTATTGTCTTATATTAGTAAAATATTAGTAGAGATTAGTACTAATACTAATATTTTAAATGTGAAAGTGAGTTTGCTTGTTACGCTTTTACGCCTTAACTACAAACCTATTATGATGAAATTTTGTATAACACAGATAATTATACAAATTTAAAAAATAGTATATACAAAAATACGATATAAAAAGGTTCGATAAGCTATGAACAAAAAATATAATTTGTTTGCATATATAACAAAAACAGTTATAATATTATATAACCGTTTTTTTTTTGTTTGTTAATAATAAAATGCAATAAATAAAATAATAATAGAGTTTTTTTTAATAGTATTTTTTTTTGTTACAGGAAAATGGACGAAAAGGAGAACAGACTATAACAAAAAAAAAAAAAAAAGAAAACCAATTTTTATATACGATTATAAAAATTGCATAGATATTTTTTTTTTAAATGAAAACCCAGTACCAATAATCTGTGATCTACGTAACATAAGGAACTGATCTCTTTACTTAATAATTAAGTGTAAATGACCAAATCGTAAAGATAGAAGAGTATATAGAAAGTATAGAATACAAAAAAAGATAAGAACACATTGAAAAAAAAAATATATAGAAAATGCCTGCGATACTATCGAAAATACGCGAACAGGCTTTCAGGGTTCAGCCGAGTATAGCCGTTGGGGTTGGTGTGGGCGTGGCCTTAGCTGCATGCGCTTTGTACGGAACCAGAGAGAAGAAACAACCACCGCCATGTCACAACAACAACAATTATAAGGTAACTAGGCTGGTGCCCGCGACTTAGGCTCGAGTTCACCAACAGACGGTTATTTTTAAACAGCTGTTTAAAATTTAAACAGCAATTTAGTAATATTTTGTTGATCACCATCGCTAAACTGCGGGTTAGCGATTTAACCCGTTTAGGGCGTTTAACCCGCATTTTAGCGATTTTGAACAACAAAATATTATTAAACGGCTGTTTAAATTTTAAACAGCCGTTAAAAATTAAAATAGCCGTTTAATAATATTTTTTTGATAACCATCGCTAAACTGCGGGTTAAACGCCCTAAACATCAGATTAATCATTAAGTTAATCAGATGTTTAGGGCGTTTAACCCGCATTTTAGCGATTTTGAACAACAAAATATTATTAAACGGCTGTTTAAATTTTAAATAGCTGTTTAAAAATAACCGTCTGTTGGTGAACTCTCGAGTTAGTCCGCGTTGAACGATAAAAGGTACCCTATGTCCTTTCTGGTGTTCCAGACAACGTGTATGCAAAATTTCATGGTGATCGGTTCGGTAGTTTTTGTGTGAAAGAGTTCAAACATCCAAACATACTTTCGCATTTATAATATTAAATTAATGTATGGATAAGCAATGTAACGCTCGAACTCTCGTTGCTATAACAATTTGACCAGGCGTTAGTTTTTTTATTTTAATTTAGATGATCACTCGGGAACTTTTTTCTGGATGAAAGTTCTTGTATCCCTGACATGACAACGTGTATGCAAAATTTTATGATAATCGGTTGAGTAGTACTTAAGTAAAGGCGTGAAAAGGTAACAGACAGACAGACAGAGTTACTTTCACATTTATAATATTAATAATATGGATTCTTCCCATCATTGTTACATTATAAGTGGGGTAGTTCTTTAATAAAATTACATAAATTTATGATGCGCACAGTTTGGAGGAGAAATTTATTCCGCGGACGCGTCAATATTGAAATATCTCTCTTCTGAGGTGTTACTACCTAGCTAAAATGTAGGCTTTTTTATGTTAATGTCGGCGGACAGGCTGATGGTCCACTTGATGGTAGGTGGCCACCGTCGCCTATAACACATGCAAGGGCACTGTTGACTACAGTCGAATTAAGGATAAGGAATGGGCTTTGGCATCCCTTATTATGGCTTGGCATCATCTCAGAAACACAACTGCACACGTGCAGTTATTTCACGGTGGTCTTCTGTAAGCCGGTGGTTACTGCCGCCAAACGCAGTAGGCCCTGCCGCTACTATAGGATACTAATGCACTTTAATGCTGTTTACAGGTGGCAAAGAATGGCAAACTTCAGACAGTCGAGAACGAAGCTTTGAATGGATCTTGCGGCGGAAGGTGTGGAACTGAACAGTGCGCTCTATGCCGAGGCGACGCAGATACGGACAACAAACAAAACATTGTAAGTAATTTACATTATATTATAATCCACACCGAGTTAGTAACTGCAATATTGGCAGCTTACTTACCATCAAGTGATAAGTGTCTAGATATATAACAAACGAATAGGTATATTGATATTTTTGACGCTGCTAATACGATGCCAATGATCACATGGGCTTCCTGTAGTCTATTCTAATTTGAGAATAAAATCTAAAGCTCTGAAAAAGAGCATAAATAAAGTGTAACGAATTTATCTAAAAATTTTGACGCCAATGTAAATGTTTGATAATTTGATAATTTATTTATTTGATAAGTATTTTCATTACAAAATACAAAATGAGCTTTTTTTTATTTATTTATTATTTATAAAATTCAATAGGAGACATATTATTATAAATCGCGGCTTGCAATTTTAGTTATTAAACGATCCATCTGGAATCTTCTATATTCTGTGTGAAAGATTTAAAACGCCAAAGTTTACATACCTTTTGATAGAATAAATATTGACCAAATATCAATTGGTTTATGCAATCGTTGTTGCGAGTGGGTCCGATTGCGCAACATCTATAGGCAACAGCTTGGTGGTTCATTTTACGTAACCACTGCGTGCACTGAGGCTGTAAGTTGTTTGCGAATTTGCAATGCAACATAGCCCGTTTCAGTGTGCACAACTTCGATTTCAACTGTCTGTGTTGCGCAGAAATCTTGCGCATTTTTTGTTTTTCAAAATTCTTGCGCATTTTCTGATCAAATTCGTTGCAAATTTATTTTAAACTAGCTGACCCGCGAACTTACTTCGTACCGCCTCAGGGAGAATAAAAAACCCGTTTCATACAAAATGTATGAGAAAATGAATTTTCTTCATATATATATATTTTTTTCGTGAATAATTTTTCGAAGTTTTAATAATTATTCGGGACGAAGACAAATTCAATAAAAAAGAGATAATAAAAATTGGTTCAGCCGTTCTCGAGTTATAAATGGTGTAACTAACACGACTTTCTTTTTATATTATATAAAAAAAGATTTATTGCAAAAAATAATATATTTTAACACACGACTCTATATCGTCGTTGTCAAATCAAAATGCGTTAAGTATACATTGGAATATTGATTTGAAATATTTTGTATATGCAAAAAGTATACTTTTGGGATATTTATTTGAAAAATTTTACATGAAGAATTATTTAAAAACCTTAGCCAAAATGTCGCCAAATGTTTGCGTCGTCGCCACGCCAACAGCCGGTCTCACTCGCGCCAGGAGATGTTTCACATCGAAAAAATGATATTATTCCAGGAAGATGCAGACGAATCGCCGCCGGAAACCGAACACATTCCGGGACTCAATCTGGAGTTCATCAGGCAGTTGGTGTCTCTCGCCAAGATAATGGTCCCCTCGTTTCGGAGTCACGAGGTGGCTTTGTTGGCGGCACATACTGTGTGTCTATTTTCTAGAACGTTCCTCTCAATTTATGTCGCCGCGTTGGAAGGATCCATAGGTGAGTGGTTCGAGTCATTTTAAAATTGACTTTAAATAACACACATGCCCACACACTAATACACACACACACACACACACACACACACACACACACACACACACGCACGCACGCACGCACGCACGCGCCCACGCACACGCACGCACTCACTCACACACGCACGCACACACACGCACGCACACACACGCACGCACACACAGCCACGCGCACGCACACGCACGCACTCACACTGTTCTCTACACGTTTCTTTGTTTATTTATTAAACTGAAAATCCACAGCTCTCAACATATAGTTTACAGACAAAAACATAGCCAATTATGGATTTTACATTTATACAAAAATAAAAAATAAAAATAAAATAATGAGAAGAAAAAAAAATTAAAAAAAAAAAAACTAAACAATCACCTAAACCACATATTACATATAAATACACATATACACATATAGTTTATCACATACCACACCACTCACATAGAACTGCTAAGTGCTAAAGTCTTTCAGGATACGTAACATCCACTATTACTTAACTTACATACTAATGAGTAAGCGACATCTAATAGGATTGTTATAAGTTAAGTTATAGTTTAAAATACTAAAATTACTTAAACATTCTTTAATGAATAATTTACAAGAAATAGACGAAGCAATTGCTTTGAAAAATATATATATTATACTTAAACATATGATAGACAAATTGTATAGTATAGAATTTTCGTTAAGGTAATGGAAACTCAAAAAAAAAAAAGCACCCAAGAAGAATTTTACTTGAATTATTTCGCGCATATGAATTTTATAATAAGTTAATGTCAGTTTAAAAAAAAAAATGTATTGTTTGTTTATAATTTTTTTGTATACTCTTCTCATGGCCTCAAAAAGTTATGATTCTTTTTATAAATAAAATACAAAATAAAATAAATAAAAAAAAAACATTCTAGAATCTAGACAAACTCTATATTCAGTATCTAAGTATATATTAATGTTGTTTTATACTTTTAATAAATCATTTCTCTATGATTCATGAAAACGTTAAGGCTCGAGTTCACCAACATACTGTTATTTTTAAACAGCTGTTTAAAATTTAAACAGCGGTTTAATAATATTTTGTTGTTCAAAATCGCTAAAATGCGGGTTAAACGCCCTAAATATCTGATTAACTTAATTATTAATCTGATGTTTAGGGCGTTTAACCCGCAGTTTAGCGATGGTGATCAACAAAATATAATTAAACGGCTGTTTAAATTTTAATCGGCTGTTTAAAAATAACCGTCTGATGGTGAACTCGAGCATAAATATACATTTTATTTTATAGGCGCTGCGCCTGATTTAATTAAATCTTTTGTTTATACTATTATAAATAAACCTCTGACCACATTTACATGTATATTAAATTAACACAGTTATTATAAACTTTATAGTAACTGGCACATGCGCATAAAATTAACACCAACATGTCAACGAATAAATTCGAGTTAAATTTGTTTTGTTATAAAATTTATTGTTTCTTTAATAAAAAAATTAAAAAAAAAAATGTGCGATAACTTGCATCGTACTGCGAGATTATTCATTAGGAAGTAAAAACTAATTTAAAAATAAATATTATTAAAAAAGAATAGGTCAACTATACAGTGATGACATATGTTTTTTTTTTTAGAGTAAGGACATGTAGTAGAGAGGCTGTATGTCTCTTTCTAATAGGGTGACAATAAGTTTTTTTTTTAATATGTGAGACAAATTTAAATGTTGTAATATACTTACCTACATATACTACTAGTTTCTTATAAATATATTTAAAAAAAAATTAAATATGAATTAAATTGTTCATTTTAATGCTTGTATAATAACTTTGTTTGCACCAATTGGTATTTAATCACATCCACCAACGCTACAAATTTATGGTCATCTACTCACCGTCATGTCACTTTAAATGGATACTAGTAAAAAATAATATAATATAAAATAGGCCTGAAACAATAATAAATATTAACTTTTTGTTAAAATAAAATAATTAAAATAATTGAAGTATGTACAATTAACATACAAGAGTGTTTGAACTGAGATTTTGGAATCTAAATTTTTAAAACTGAAAATACATTTTTGAAAGAAAGAGACACACGGCCTCAGTTTGGCTATCTCTCTCTCTGCTCGGATTAGCATCTGTATAAGGCGCAAATATACTTTAACTATTATAGCAATACAGTTCATTTTCGTAAATGCAATTTTTTCAACTTTCTTGGACAGCTAAAGTATGTGTGGTGTCGTGGTTCTTGGACATTCTTGGACAGCTAAAGTATGTGTGGTATCGTGGTTCTTGGACATTCTTGGAGCTAAAGTATGTGTGGTATCGTGGTTCTTGGACATTCTTGGACAGCTAAAGTATGTGTGGTATCGTGGTTCTTGGACATTCTTGGACAGCTAAAGTATGTGTGGTATCGTGGTTCTTGGACATTCTTGGAGCTAAAGTATGTGTGGTATCGTGGTTCTTGGACATTCTTGGAGCTAAAGTATGTGTGGTATCGTGGTTCTTGGACATTCTTGGAGCTAAAGTATGTGTGGTATCGTGGTTCTTGGACATTCTTGGAGCTAAAGTATGTGTGGTGTCGTGGTTCTTGGACATTCTTGGACAGCTAAAGTATGTGTGGTGTCGTGGTTCTTGGACATTCTTGGACAGCTAAAGTATGTGTGGTATCGTGGTTCTTGGACATTCTTGGAGCTAAAGTATGTGTGGTATCGTGGTTCTTGGACATTCTTGGACAGCTAAAGTATGTGTGGTATCGTGGTTCTTGGACATTCTTGGACAGCTAAAGTATGTGTGGTATCGTGGTTCTTGGACATTCTTGGAGCTAAAGTATGTGTGGTATCGTGGTTCTTGGACATTCTTGGAGCTAAAGTATGTGTGGTATCGTGGTTCTTGGACATTCTTGGAGCTAAAGTATGTGTGGTATCGTGGTTCTTGGACATTCTTGGACAGCTAAAGTATGTGTGGTATCGTGGTTCTTGGACATTCTTGGAGCTAAAGTATGTGTGGTATCGTGGTTCTTGGACATTCTTGGACAGCTAAAGTATGTGTGGTATCGTGGTTCTTGGACATTCTTGGAGCTAAAGTATGTGTGGTATCGTGGTTCTTGGACAGTCTTGGAGCTAAAGTATGTGTGGTATCGTGGTTCTTGGACATTCTTGGAGCTAAAGTATGTGTGGTATCGTGGTTCTTGGACATTCTTGGACAGCTAAAGTATGTGTGGTATCGTGGTCCTTGGACATTCTTGGAGCTAAAGTATGTGTGGTGTCGTGGTTCTTGGACATTCTTGGAGCTAAAGTATGTGTGGTGTCGTGGTTTCCAGTGAGGCACATAGTGCAGAAGGACATGCGTCGCTTCGCCGCCCTGCTGATGCAGTGGTTCGGAATCGCGATCCCGGCCACCTTCATCAACTCCATGATCCGCTACCTGGAGAGTCGGCTGGCCCTCGCCTTCCGCACTCGCCTCGTCAACCACGCCTACGACCTCTACTTCAAGAACCAGACCTACTACAGGGTCGCCAATCTCGACGCCAGAATCGAGAACGCCGATCACAGGTTATTTATCATTTTTTTATATTGTTACTCACTTAAATATAAGTTCACCTTTTATTTCCTAACATATGTTTTTAAACAAAAAAATAAAATAAAATATACTTTAACTTTTTTCTCAAAAAACAATGGCAAGGAATGGGGGAGGGGCTACAAAAAAAAATATGGACACTCGAGAATTAGCGTGCCCCCAAAAAAAAGATGTGACAAAAAATTCTTTCACCGTGTTGGGAAGCTATGTTATCAGCGAGTAAACATAGGCTATATTTTATAAAAGAGCTCAGTGTATGATATATAATTTTCCAGGTTGACAGAGGACGTGTCAGTGTTCAGTCAGTCAGTGGCGCACTTGTACAGTTCCCTGACGAAGCCCTGCTTCGATCTGCTCCTCATCGTCTTGACCTTGGCCAGTTACTCCAGCAAAATGAAGGGGAACATCTTCATTGGTGATTAATTAACTTTTTATATGATTGTTTGTTTGTTTGTTTGTTTGTTTGTTTGAACGCGCTAATCTCAGAAATTGGTGGTTCGAATTGAAAGATTCTTTTTGTGTTGAATAGTCCAAATTGTTTTTGTGTCTTTTTGTGTCCAAATTCTTTTTGCGTTGAATAGCTTTATAGGCTATATAACATTTTGAACGCGGACGAAGTCGCGAGCACCAGCTAGTTTATATAATACAAGAGTGATAATGTGACTTTTAAGACATCTATCTAATCAATGTTTGCGATGAACGTTTGTATCCAGGTCCTGGAATAGCGACTGTGGTGATCTGCCTGACGGGCCAGCTGCTCCGGCTACTGTCGCCAAGGTTCGGCGCGTTGGCCGGCGAGGAAGCCAGGATGAAAGCCAACCTGAGGCACGTCCACGCGAGGCTCATCACTCATGCTGAAGAGGTCGCCTTTTATGGAGGGCATAAGGTACATTTTATATCCATCATTGACGACACGTTTTTGGTCCAAGCTGTTAACCAAACGGTCGCGGGTTCGTATCCCGCTGGGGGCGAATGTTTTTATTGTGTTAACATTTTATTTTTTTTGTAATTTTTTTAAAAAGTCATAGATGTTTTGTATTTATAATATGTATGTATTTAAAAAAAAAAAAAAAAAAAAGTAATCCATATTTAGTATATCAACTGTCTGGTGTCCATAATACACTTTTTTTACAAGAGAACTAATCGAAAAAAAAAAATATTATTTTTTGTCTATTTTTTTCATTCATATTAGATATATATATATCAAAATATATGAATATTAAAGGAGATATAAGCTTATAAGTTACTTTTGAATTGAAAAAAATTTTTTTTTTCTGAAAAAAAAAAAAAAAAAAATTTTTTTTGTCTATTTTCTTCATATTAGATATACTTTTATAATAAACTGAATATTAAAGGAGATATATATAAGCTTATAAGTTACTTTTGAATATAATAAAAATATATTAAATATGAAATAAAACAACCATAAGTTTTTTTGCAACATACAATATGTCTGATTGTGATTGTATTTTTGTAATAAAAAATTAAAAAAAAAAATTGAATTTAAGCAGCGATGTATATATATATATATATATATATATGTCGCGCACATATATATAATATAGCCAGTATAAAGCGATTGTGTCCCCATAAGGTGGAACTGTACCAGCTGCAGACGGCGTACAAGGGTCTCGTGAAGCAGATGACGTCCGTTTTCAACGAGAAGCTGTGGTACGTCATGCTGGAGCAGTTCTGCATGAAGTACGTCTGGTCCGGCACCGGAATGGTGATGCTCGCTCTGCCCATCCTCACCGGGACCAAAGGGGACGGTTAGTGCCTTAGTGAAAAGTTCACTGCATTATAATAATACGAGTATATCATCTATAAAAACAAGCATATTTCACGTATATTATTATTTATTTATGACCGATGTTATGAATGTTTATTTTAAAGTTTTATTATTATTGTTATTAAGATTCAATATTAGTTTGACTTTTATTGATTTTAATTAATTTTTATTAACGAAACAATATTATGTAAACGTGTTTGTTGTCATATTGTTTTGTTTATGTGGTTTTAGTGGATTTTGCTGCTGTGCTCTTGGTATTTCCACATAAAATAAAATAAAATGAAATGTTATTAGATAAATATAAAAAAAAATGTTTTTCAGGTTCAGGTGAGGGAATCAGCGCTCGCACTGAATACATGACCACCTCGAGAAACTTGCTCAACTCAGCCGCAGACGCCATCGAAAGACTAATGTCAAGTTACAAGGTACGTCCGCGTAACATCAAGCAAGTGAGAAAAAAAATATAAAAAATATATATTGTATTATACATCATTTTTGAAGTGAAAAATTTGAGAGTTTGGTAGGAGATGTGTGATTCGTGTTGAGGAACGAAACGATAGCGCGTCATAACCTGCCGGTGCAGCGACATCTGTCGTCGAAAAATACTCTTTTTTTTGTTGGTCTGTGATGATGATGATGATGATGATGATGATGATGATGTGATACACACCATAGGAGTGGATTAGTCTGCGATTAGTTTGTCTATGGTATTTTGGTGTCGGTGATGAGTGGGTGTACGGAGTATTAATGGATGGTATGTGGTGGTCAGGAGGTGGTGACCCTGGCTGGGTACGCGGAGCGCGTGTCCGACATGCTGGTGGTGTTTGGCGAGGTCGCCAGCGGCCGCTGCGTGCGCGCAGTCCACGTGACAGCTTCGAGCGCGCCGGGCGTCTTCCAGGTACGCAACATCATGCATTTCCAACTAGCTACCCGCTCCCTGCTTCGCTCGGGATGCATCTATAGTAGTAATATATAAATGCGAAAGTATGTTTGGATGTATGAATATTTTTTGACGATCACTCGGGAACAATACTTTTTTTCTGGATGAAAGGTATACCCTATGTCCTTTCTTGTATCCCCGACAACGTGTATGCAAAATTTCATGACGATCGGTTGAATAGTTAAGGCGTGAAAAGGTAGCAGACAGACAGACAGACAGAGTTACTTTCGCATTTATAATATTTTTAATATACATGAAATTTTGCTGGGTTAATTTTGCATTTATTTGCGCGTTCTTCTTTTCCGCGGTATGTAACTGTAACATTATTGTTGTACGGTCAATTTCAGGTGACGTTCCGCGACAAGCAGCCCGTGCCCATGGGCAAGATATCGTACACGACGGACCTGTCCATCCGCCTTCGCAACGTGCCCATCGTGACACCCGCTTGCGACGTCGTCGCTTCGGGCGTCACTTTGGACATAACACCAGGAACTCACCTGCTCATTGTCGGCCCGAACGGTTGCGGCAAATCGAGCCTGTTCCGGATAGTGTCCGGACTTTGGGCCGTATACGGCGGCGAACTGAGCGTACCGCGCCCCTGCTCGTGTCCGTACTGCACGGGAGACTACTCCGGCGAGTGCACGTCACGTCCGATCATGTTCTACATACCGCAACGTCCGTACATGTCCGCCGGGTCGCTCCTGGACCAGGTGACGTACCCGGCGATTGCGCGTCACGGTGACGCGTCCGTAGAGGAGCGCGCTTGGAGGATCCTGCGCACGGTGCGTTTGGACGCGTGCGCGCAGCGTCACGGTGGTCTGCGCGCGGTTTGCGATTGGCGCGCTACTCTGTCCGGCGGTGAGAAGCAGCGCATGGCGATGGCCCGCATGTTCTATCACAGGCCTGTGTACGCGTTGCTCGACGAGTGCACGAGTGCCGTTTCCATGGAAACTGAGGTGGTCATGTACGAAGAGGCGGTCAAGGAGGGCATAACGCTGCTCTCAATCACACACAGGCCCAGCGTATGGTGAGTTTCATTTCAATTGACAACACATGCATGCCATTTCTTGTAGATACATTTTTGATGTGATCACAAAATGTTGGCGCGGCGACACAAACACTTGGCCAAACATTGGATAACACTTTAGCGGATTGAATTTAGCTGGAGATACAAAAGTGAATTTTTATTGTTAAATTGTCTTTAATAAACCAACTTTTCATTAATATTTTCTATATATAAAATAGTTTCCAGTGTTCCCTTGACAGCATAATTTTTTTTTTAAATGTTAAGCTCGACAGACAGGCTGACAGGAGATGGTAAATGGTTACCGTCGCCTATAACACAAGCACGCCACAGATGCTGCAAATACCCTATTGTAGGGTTAACGTTGAAGGGAATGGGAACACAAACAAAACACGTGCTGTTTTTTCACTGTGGTCTTGTATAAGGTGGTGGTTACTGTCGCCAGACGGGCTGCCCACAAATGACTGCGTAAGCATTAAGGCACGCACCCCAAACACTCATCTACAGCTCGACAAAAAGGTTTAGAAATTAAAAACAATTCAAGTCGATAAGAAAGGGACGACACTATTGTGTTGCCACTTTTAAAATTTCTAGACTTTTTTTTTTTTCGAATTATTCATTTATTCATTATTTCTATGTATTTATTTTTTTTTTTCTGTTATTTCATAGGAAATATCACACGCACGTGCTAGAATTCGATGGCGCCGGAAATTGGTCCTTCGGTCCGCTCGAACGCGACGCCCCGCGCACGGCGCTCTCCCACCCCCTCCCCCTCCCCCTCCCCCTGCCCCTCTCCCCACCCCCTCTGCCCGAAATCGACTCTAGGGAGCAAGACGAACACGAAATATAACCGTCTCTCTGTCTCAATATTTTAAATACTTAGTCATTTAAGAGGGTATAACAGTTTCAATGCGTCGGTTTCACATGAATTTCTAAAAATGATTATGGTTCATGTGACAATATTTTAAAATAAATAAATAAATTCTCACAATTTTTTTTTGTTGCAATTAAAAATTATTGTTTATAATAATCATCGAAGTACTATACAACTATGCATTTTGCGTGACAAATGCCAAAGCGGCACATAAAAAGTACGCCTAAAACGGAATAATGGCGGAGTCTTGCTTTCGCGCGTCAACGGTCAAAGGTTCTACTATTCATTTTAAACTCCAATGCGTTGACGTAAAGTCGCATTTTCTTTAAATGACAGATGTTTGGTTCGTTTTAAATGACAGATGACAGAGTTCATGCTTTGTCACTTGTCATTTGTCATTTGTCACTTTTAAATGTTCCATAAAGTTTGTAATGTTTTGTATGGCGTGCGAAATCCATAGTTGTAGTTACATTGATGTTTATAATGTAAAAAATTCTGTTTTTAGTGACTCGTGTTTTAATTCCAAAATTTTACTATCAAGTCACTTTTGGTTTTTGACGATCAAGAAATGTGTTTTTTTTTTTTTAAATATCCTCAATTAAAAAAAAAGATTCTCGACTTTTATTTGTTGCAATCGATTTTTATAACTTTAATAATCCAACTTAAGCGTTAAAAAAAATAATGAAATTTTGAATTTTGTGTTTTATATTTTGTGCTAATTCTATAAATTCTGACCGTTCACTTAAAAAACATTACTTTTACGTGAAATTTCAATGCTTAATATGTAAGAAAATAAATAAATATTATTATAAAATACTAAGGTCTATTTTATATGATTTTTTTGAAATACTGGTACGGTCAGTAAATTAAACTGTTAAGCGCTCTTAAAACAAGTAAGCTTAAATACACTATAAGTACTCTAGAACTATTATGCCAATTGTGCTATTAGAGACCTAGTGGGCTAATATCTATTGATGACTATATCTATAGCTATAGTTATAATAACTATAATCAAAAGATCAATTCAGTTGATGACTCGCGAAAAATTTAAACCTTATTGACATGATATAATGTCATTATTGACATAGTTTAATGTCATTATTGAAATAATTTAACGTCATTATTGACATAGTTTAATGTCATTATTGAAATAATTTAATGTCATTATTGACATAGTTTAATGTCATTATTGACATAGCTTAATGTCATTATTGAAATAATTTAATGTCATTATTGACATAGTTTAATGTCATTATTGACATAATTTAATGTCATTGTTGACATATTTTAATGTCATTATTGAAATAATTTAATGTCATTATAGACATAATTTAATGTCATTTTGACAATAAGATTATACTGAGAATAGCATAGAGTAAATAGTACTTTAATTACTATTACTCTACTATTTTACTTTAAGTACTATTTACTCTATGATGAATAGTCATTTCGATAAGAGACTTCATAATGGCGTGTGACATTTTTGAGAATGAACAAAAAAACCATAATATTGAAGGAATGAATTGAACCAAGAATATTATACGTTATTATTATTATCATTAATATCATCGATCTACTACAACTATGGATTTTGCGTGACAAATGCCAAAGCGGCACATAAAAAGTACGCCTAAAACGGAATCATGGCGGAGTCTTGCTTTCGCGCGTCAACGGTAAAAGGTTCTACTATTCATTTTAAACTCCAATGCGTTGACGTAAAGTCACAATTCCTTTAAATGACAGATGTTTGGTTGGTTTTAAATGACAGATGACAGAGTTCATGCTGTCATTTGTCACTTTTTAATGTTCCATAAAGTTCGTAGTGTTTTGTGTGGAATGCGATATCCATAGTTGTAGTACATTGATGTCAATTACATTAATAGTGTTTTATAATTTATATATATATATGAAACAGTAGAAGTCGGTTATAACGACAGACCGGTTATAACGACCTATGATCCCCAATGTAAATGTTATTTTAGTGAACATATGATTGATTTAATAAAAGATTTTGTAATAAAAAAAATACATTTGTCTCTATATGTATGTTTTGTGATACGAATGGTGATGTTAAAATTAAGTGATAGATATATATACATACATATCGAAATCAGTAAAATATATATATATTTTTTTAATATATTGTTATTTTATTGTGAGATTATTATTTTCTTATAGCAAATACGTTTCTTTGATTGATATATATTTTTTTTATTTTACTTTTATTTCAAGGGACTTTTACTTTCTCTTCTAGCCAAGCGTTCATTATTATTTGAAAAAAAAAAATTTTTTTTTTTATTGTTTCAAGTTAAAGCTTTACTATTTGAATAGTTTACTATTTAAATAGTAAACTATTAAACTAGTTTAAAATTTAATTAACGCTCTCTCTTCTATTTCCTATTTGAAAAAAAATAATTGCAAATAGTGCTTGTTGCTGTTTGAAAAAAAAAATAAAAAAATATATATTTTTCTAATATTTCTAGTAACCATTAGAAAAAAAATTTTTGTTTATTTTTCAGTGTTTAAAATTATTTATTGATCAGTTTTAAAGTGTATATATTTTTTGTTTTATATATATATATAAAAAAAAAGCGGATAACAATAAAAAAAAAACACATAAAAATCAAAAACACATTCAAAGTGTTTGTATGACGTCATACTATTCAAATTTAATGAGAATATTTTTTTTTTGTGTTTTTCTAATTATTCAGTTATTTTTGCAAAAAAAAAAAAATATGTACATTAAAATTGATCAATAATGAAGTTTAAACATTTTAAACTTAATTATTGTAAATGGGGCTTACAACTTTTTTAACTGGTGTTGAAATTTCAAATATTATTTTATTATTTTGATTGCTTGGACTTTTTAAATTAATTACTTTGTTTCTCTTATATAATAAAATAAGAAAAAAAAAATCACATAATTTTTTGTATAAATAATTTATTTACAAATAAGGTAGGTACTTATAGGTAATGTGTACATACAGTGTAAATATTGTAAAAAAAAAAAAGTGCGATTACTTTTAGTCAGCGGGTATAGATGAGGTTAGAAATAAAAGGGATTTTTCACAATAAAAGACTATTTTTATTTATTTATTTATTTATTTACATCCTTTATTTACTGGAAAAATGTTATATATAAAATTCTAGTGTCACAGTGTGTATAACCCCTAATGGTCCTTGGAATGCTTCAGAGCTAATAATAAAATATTTTACACCGTTTAATAAAATATTTTACAGCTGTTGGTTTTATGTGTTTTTCGGTAATTTTTAACATTTGACTTTTTAATTTTTAATTTTTGTTTTTTGACTTAATTTTTGATTTTTATTTTTCGACGATTTTTTTTTTTTACTTTTGACATATAGATTTTTTTTAACATTTGACTTTTTTAATTTTTGATTTTTGTTTTTTGACTTAATTTTTGATTTTTATTTTTTGACTAGTTTTTTTTTTTTTACTTTTGACATATATAGATTTTTTTTTAACATTTGACTTTTTTAATTTTTGATTTTTGTTTTTTGACTTAATTTTTGATTTTTATTTTTTGACTAGATTTTTTTTTTTTTACTTTTGACATATAGATTTTTTTTTAACATTTGACTTTTTTAATTTTTGATTTTTGTTTTTTGACTTATTTTTGATTTTTATTTTTTGACTAGTTATTTTTTTTTACTTTTGACATATAGATTTTTTTTTAACATTTGACTTTTTTAATTTTTGATTTTTGTTTTTTGACTTAATTTTTGATTTTTATTTTTTGACTAGATTTTTTTTTACCTTTGACATATTTTTTTTTAACATTTGACATAGTATCCAAATTTTTTTTTGTTTGTATTAATTGTAATTAATTTTGTTTAGATACTATCTTTTTTTTTTAAATTTTATTGTTTCGAATTTAAAATTATTTGTTAGAGTTTATGTGCCTAATAAAGTGAATTATGTGTTCAGCTCTAATTGTCTTGCACACTGAACCTAGATGTTGAGCGGTTAGACCTAGAATTAGAATGATATGTGTGCTAAGCTGTTGCTGTTTTGAATAAATAAATAAATAACAAAACTTCTCCGAAACGGCTTGACCGATTTTTATGAATTTTTTTTGTGGGATATTCGATAGGTCTGTAGGTCGTAAACTATTTTTTATACACCTAAGTGACACCCCAAATTTTTTTTTGGCAGAACAACGTTTCCAGGGTCAGCTAGTAGTCTATACAAATTTATTTTTTTAACAGAAGCAAGTCAACACGTTCTCTCTGTATGTGTATCTGTTTGGATACCAAAATTGACATACCATGTATCCAGAAGGATGCATGTTTTTCTTATGTTAAAGTTGACAGACAGGCAGAAGGTCCACTTGATGGTAGGTGGCTACCGTCGCCTATAACAGAAGCATTGCAAAAGGTGCTGCAAGTGCGCAGCCGACCATAGAAGGATTAAGATTAAGGGATAGGGTAATAGGCTCTGGCATGCCTTACTCATTGAAACACAACAGCACATAATATGCTGTTATTTTATGGTGGTCTTTTGTAAGATTATGGTGGTTACTGCCGCCAAACGGGCTGACCAAATGACTGCGAAGCGCAGTGTGCCCTGTGGCTACTTAAATTCTCTACAATGATACCGAATTATATAGGATCCAGTAAAACTATCTCTTAAGAGCTTAAAATTCCTCTTTTTCGGAACACATTTAAAAAAATCTCTTTCATAATACGCACTGCCAAAGATTGGAACTCCCTTCGAGCTCATATAACCCAAATCTTTTTAAAATTCGAGTGAATAGGCATTTTCTGGGTTAGCTTGCTCCACAGTCGGCCTAGTTGCTGGCCAAGAGCAAACCCATTATTATTACTTTAGGCCGCCAGAGTCGGATTTATCCGACAATTATTTTCGTGTCCATTTCGACAGACAAGAAATTACTCTACTGGTTGGTCTGAGTTGCTTTCTCTTAAAAATAATAATTTACGAGTCAGGCGCTAAGGGCACGTCAACTCCTACAAAACCTAGCGATGATAGGGTATCTATAATAAAAAAAATAGAATTAAAAGTAGACGTACATAATTTTATCGACCGAAGTAGGTATTTATCGGCACCATGACCTTTGTTTAAAAACATGTCTATAACTTAATAAATAATATGTAACAAAAATTATAACAAATCCGTTAGTGGATTACCGGAAAACATCAGTCAAATAAACACGCTGGGTTCAAAGTCATCTTACAACCATTTCACCTTTACTTAATACAAGTTTAATGAACTTTATATAGCTTGTTTTTATATCACTAAATATAAATTCAATAAAAATAATCTATAAACGGTTAACAGTAGCAGATAGTTTGTCATTGTGAACCTTTGGAATAATTCTACTTAACTAGTACGATATTATAAAAGTGAAAATTTTCGAGAATGGATATATCAACGTTTGTAACTCTTTCAGGCAAAAAAGGGTCAACGTTATTGGATGAAATTTAACATAAAGACAGTTTAATACCTGGATTAACATACACATACATATTATCCTGAAAAAAATTATAGGTTCCCGAGTAATCATCTAAAAATAAATTGAAAATTGGGCGCCACCGTCACCGTCGTCATCACAACGATAAAGATTATTTAAAAAAATAAATAAGAATAATTAGTTAATTAATTAATTACTTGTGTATATTAGAATAACTATGTGTATGTGTGCGTGCGTGCGTGCATTCTCATTTTTTAGACTAGACTCTCCTCTTTTAGTATTAGGTTAGGTTAGTACTTAAGGGTTAGAATTCCCTCAGGAAAACTTTGAATATGCACTTTTCAAAGTTAGCTCTCGTTTGGATCTGGCCAAAAGTGGCAGGGCATTGGGCAGGCAGCCCATCTACCCGCAGTAACCACCTCTTACAGAAGACCATCTTGAAATAACAGTATGTTTCGGTGAGTGAGTAAAAGCTAGTTTATACGAAGCCAGTGCGCTGGAGCCAGTCCTAGAGACTTTCCACCGCTGGGCCGTTCCACTTGCGGACCACTAGACGCGGACAGGGGTTTCATCCCTTCGTGGTTGATGTTCCTCGGTCACGCACGAAGCGTTACAGTTCCACCTTCCTTGTCCTAACCGCTAGGGAGTGGAACTCACTGCCTGCGTCTGTGTTCCCTCAAAATTACAACCTCGGGGTCTTCAAATCTAGGGTTAATGGGCACTTACTAGGTAATCGTGGTCCACCTTCAGCCGCATCTGCACTTAAATCAAGTAAGATCGCGGCCAAGCGCTGCCTTGACTCAATAAAAAAAAAAAAGACCAAGTGATTCTTGGCTTTTCCTGTGGTGTGCACACGTTCATTAACAAAAAATTAAATCATTACACGCGATGAGTCTACACGAGTCCGCAATGGTGGCGCGGCGGCTGCGGGGCAAGCGGGCGGAAGTCACAGGCTTGAAAAATAGACCTGCGTTCCATCTTTTTTTTTTACACAGCGCCATCTAGTTCCACAGTAAGCAACTAATGCTTGTATTATGAACACCAGACAGTTTGATATACTACATAGATAACTTTTTTTTATATAAAATACATACATATTATAAATACAAAACATCCATGATTCAGATTCAAAGGTAAAAATGTTAATACATAAACATTTGCCCCTAGCGGGATTCGAACCCGCGACCGTTTGGTTAACAGCTAGGGTTACTAGCCACTAGACCAAACGTGTCGTCAAACGTGTCATTCAATCCAGTTTTCATTGAAAAACTGTTTATAAGAGGTCAATAACAAGCCAGCGTTGGCTTCGTGTAAATAATACTTAAGGGATCCCAGAGCCCATTCTCTTCCCAACCTATTATCCTTAATCCTTCTATGGTTAAGGTTAAGGTGACTTGCAGCACCTGTGGTATTGCTTTTGTTACAGTCGACGGTAGCCACCTACCATCAAATGGACCGTCAGCCTCTATACTATAGCAGGTATCTATAATTCCATACAAATATTATAAAGAGAAAAGATTTGTATGATTTTAATGAATAAACTCAAAAACTACTGAACCGATTCTAAAAATTCTTTCACTTATAGAAAGTTACATTATCAGCGAGTAACATAGGCTACATTTTATAATGTTACGCTTACGAAGCCGCGCTACAACAGCTAGTAACACATAATATGAAATTTAAATGCTTAATATATTTCATGAATGCTAACTGCTTTTTTATAAATCAAATAAAAAATCATTTACGTCATAACAGTCAATTTTCTGTCATGTGAGTATTTTTTTTTTTAAATAAATAACATAATTATAAGATCAGGCGGCAGCCACGTGTTTAGTGATGAATTGCATGACCGCCGACCGCGGGGTCGCAGATTACAAGGTTGTTCACATTTTTAATGAGACCCATTTTTTAATAATCTACATAATAGATTAGAGGGCAAATTGAAACTACTATGTATGCTCATTTGACATATTTTACAACACCTAGTATTATTAATACATAATACAGTTTTTTGAGGTTGTTATTTTCTTTAGATTTCAAGGCAATACTTACTACGCCAAACCTAATAAGTGCCTCTTTCACAAACTACAAGTAAAGTTTTGATTAGTTACTTTTAGAAATAATTTTATGTTTAATTAAATTATGCACTCGGTTTACTGAATCCTTCAATAGGCGATTTTTTTTATTATTTTCTTTCTAATGTTTAGGACTTTTACCGTACAAACAAATGTATATCATCTCCATCATTCCTGTTTACCGGTGACTTTAAATGGCGGTTAGCCTACTTGACACATTGTGAAAGAGGCCCTAAGAACAATAAAAAAAAAAAACAGTGGCACTCCGGGAGTGCCGACAGAAGTGAAAACTAGAACAATTACGTGTTTTGAATCGTCAAAAAAGTACATACTTATATACAGATGTGTTGGTTACGGTAACAGTGTCGCGAGTTCAATGGTTTTTTCTCATCTCAAAAAGCCCAACGCGCCTAAAGGAGTTTTCCCTTCAATTAATTTTATTTTGTAAACAGTAGCACTAAGGTTTTTTTTTAAATTAATAATGGGTTAGCTCTTGGCCAGCATCTAGACGAGACGAGGCCGAAGATGGAGCGAGCTAACCGAGAAAATGCCTAGATTTCATCGATGTTTATGGATGGGCCTTTCAAACAAAAAAGTCACTCCCTCAAAATTAATCTGATTCTCAAAATCGGATTGATTATTGTAGATAAAAATCGTCCTTCATGTAAATAGGACTCGTTGGTTGGTCGTGTTGCTCGACGGGATTAACGAAATTAGTATTCTCGGTTGTTTACTATAGTAATTTTTTGGTTATGCTTTTGGTTGCTACTTTCGTCCAAAATGTAACCAATGTACTCAAGTACACGTGTAATTTTGCGGATTGTTTTGCCAGTGTTGTTTTCTATGGAAAAGGCCCATCCATAAACATCGATGCTAGATTTAGATGAACTGTTCGTTTAGAAATTACGATCAAAAGCTAAAAAAATATACCTTTTATGTTACCTTTTAGAGTTGATGTGTGTGTGTGTGTGTTGAAATAAATAAAAAAAACATGTAAGTATAATAATATGTTTTTTAAATATTATTTTATTTTAATTCATAATTTCAGTTTTCGTTTATAAAATTAAATATTTATGCTTATCCAATGCGAACGAAACCGTGGGCCACGGCTAGTGAATTAGTAAAATAATAAAAACACACATATCGTGTACGACACGTGCTCAAAGATAAACTAAGTATACGTGATAAAAACAATCACAATATTTAAATAAGTAACAAATTCCGGTTATTTATTTCTTGCGTATTACCAATTAAAATTGCGTCAGAACCTTCTCTCAATGTTTTCTCAAGGGAAAGGCTTTGTTAAAAGCATAAGAATAAAAGCAGTTTGTATGGGCGCTTTACCTTTGTCTACAAGTACGTGCATAGGCTAGGCACGTAGGCTAGACATAACATAGGCTACATTTTATAAAACTAGTTATCTAGTTATACAATAAATTTATAAAAAACTAGCAACCCGCCCCCGGCAACGCACAGATTTTAAGCTTAGCACGCACTGCGTTTAAACGCAAGCGGTTGAGAAATAGCTGAAAACGCAAAACCGCATACACGCATGCATTGCGGCTGGCGTTTGGCTTAAATTTATTTCAGTACCATGATGGATTTCTGGCGAGCAGCGTGTGTTATAGTTTTGGTTTTATAGCCTTAATATTTCTGTCTCTATACTGATCTGAATAAAAAACCGAATGCGGTTAACCACCGTGCGTGCGCCTCCATACTATTACTATGGGATAGAAAAAAATCGCGCGTTTACAAACCGCGATCAAAATGTAGCAAGTTACATTTTATATAATCAGTCTTGCGTTTTTAAAATCAGTCACTGAAAAAAGTTGCCAATGCGTGCGCTTGTATAGGAAGCTTTGTGTTACATTTTTTTTTGCGGCTTCAGACTCGCGAAAAACGCGTGTCTGAAACCGCAGTGCGTGCTAAGCCTTATACTGCATAAATAACATACAAATACCTTCCTCGTTGATCGAACTTTAATATAGTGAAGACCGCATAAAAAACTTTTGCATAGTTTAGGAAAAGTTAGAGGATAAACAGACAGACATACACGAAAAGCAACTTTAATTTTATACTATGAAATTATTTAATAATGAGTCAATAATACATAATACTCGATATCTTATTTCAGTTAAGGTTCTAGCATCACATTACTAAGTGATTCTCAAATGATGCCGAAATGTTCTAAATTTTTTTACTCGTCAAACAATACCAATTAAACAGTAAATTCTTAACCTCTGCTGATAATACTAATTAAACATGGGAATGATAAATGAGTTTCGCAATTTGTATTTCGTCATTTGGCAATACAATTTGTAGTTAAGTTAGTTAATTTGTTGCTAGTTTTTAAAGCTAAGTTTTCAAAACTGTCAGTTAATTAAGTAGGTATGCTTTTCGTTGGTTGATACTTACTCGTATGTGAAAATGGGTCGCTTTCTTTTCTATGTATAACCATAGTTTGACGACTCGTTTGGTCTAGTGGCTAATAACCTTAGCTGTTAACCAAACGGTCGCGAGTTCGAATCCCGCTAGAGGCGAATGTTTATGTGTTAACGTTTTACCTTTGTACCTGAGTCATGGATGTTTTTTATTTATAATATGTATGTATTTACAAAAAAAAAATCTACGTAGTATATCAACTGTCTAGTATCCATAATACAAGCATTAGTTGCTTACTATGGAACTAGATGGTGCTGTGTGGAATGTGTGAAGATATTAAGATATTAATAGTTATATAATATTTGTATAGCTTTTTTATTAATTTAGTAATAATGACTTTCCTGCAGCAAAGCAAAAGATTTTTTTCTTTAAAAAATAATCCTATATACTCTAATGAATATTCAATAAAAAGTTATGCAAGTTCATTCAAATTTAAAATTCAAACATTTTATAAATTACTAATGGCTGACCCCGCAAACGTTTTTTTGCAAAAAAAATTTTTTTTTTTGAGTATCAAGCCGTTTCGGATTAGTTTTGTTACAAACACTGTGACACGAGAATTTGATATATCCGTACTTCCGTACTAATATTATAAATGCGAAAGTATGTTTGGATGTATGGATGTTTGTGACTCTTTCACGCAAAAACTACTGAACCGATCACCATTAAATTTTGCATACACGTTGTCTTTGACATCAGAAAGGACATAGGGTACTTTTCATCCAGAAAAAGGGCCTATTCCTGAGGTATAAATAAGAAATGAAAAACTAACGCCTGATCAAAGTGTTATAGCATCGTTCAACGCGGACGAAGTCGCGGGCACCTGCTAGTAAGAGGTAAAACTGGGCATACTAGATAAGATAAAGTGATACTTCACACCTGGACAGACCAGCCTTTTTATATAAGGCGTAAGTCCGATCTTTGACATGGTTGAGCCAAATACCAACTTGCCCCTCATGACTCATTGGCTCATTGGCGGTAGTACGCTTTTAAAAACTAAGATGCAGAGCCTGGCACATAGTCTATGTGTCTTTTATAAGATGTACTTCGGAGAGTGTGCTCAGGAGCTGCATGAGCTCATACGGCCTTCCCCTTTCTTCCATCGGACATACAGACGTACAAATGGTTACCATCCTCATCTGGTCGATATCCCTCTATTTCGGACTAAGCGCTTTAAAACATCTTTTATAATGCGCACTGCCAACGTTTGGAACTCCTAAGCTTATATAACCCAAATCTTTTCAAAGTGAATAGGTGAGCTCGTTCCATCGTCGACCTCGTCTTTACGGTAAAGACGGTATAGCAAACCTCATTTTTTTTTAATAAAAAAAAAAAAAATATGATGTGTTTAAATTTTAAGTAATTATAAAAATATCAAGTTACCTAAAGCAAGTGGCAGCCCTGATTGTAAATATTAAGTAAGTTAGTTAAAAATTTACTAGTATTAATAAGTTTTTATCATAAGTACATTAATAATAAATTATTGTTTTCTTAATCTCCCTTTATCTAAAGTTGAATGAATGACCGATCTAGTGGTCAACGACCACTAAATCGGTCACCATTTTTCTAAAAAAAAAAAATACACTGTAAAGACGTCACATACACGATATATTCACATGCGAATTTTGGTAAAAAAATTCCGACTTCCGAAAAAACGTCTTGGCAACAACTTTTTAAAGTATGTATACTGGTCTAGTATGACATCTGTATAACATCAATATATATGTAGGTAATCTATGGAGAAACATAATATATTATGTAGATTCCATCTTTTTTTTAAAATTCAAACGTTTTTACTTTAGTGAATAGTTCACTGCTTTATCTATCGTAACATGCTATGCGAAAAATTTACTCTATTATAAAACAAAGTCCTCCGCCGCGTCTGTCTATCTGTCTGTTCGCGATAAACTCAAAAACTACTGCACCGATTTTCATGCGATTTTCACCAATGGATAGAGGGATAATCAGGGAAGATTTTTACGGAAAAAAATGCACCTCGGGCGAAGCTGAGAGCGGGCCAGCTAGTAATAAATAAATCTATTAAATTTTCGTGTTTAAAAGACAAATAAATTTACGTATAACAAACCTAAGTTTCAAATAAAATACCTTTTTTAAAAATAGACCTTCATATAAAAAATTTCAGGATTTTTTTTGTCAATATCTCAAAATTATACTTTTTGCACATTTTGGTTTTGCAACGATGATATGTTCATTATATGACTATATGTTTGTAATTTATATTATGTAAAATTTAATATAAAATGTAATATTACCAAAATACATTATTTAATCTAACTTTTATTTGTGTAAACAGGTATTTTTGCACTTGTTAGTTATTAAATATTATCTCTTTCTTATACTTATAATAACATAAACATTTGGAAATAATCTTTGAATTGAACATCAGGACAAGTGCTATTTGTTAAAGGTGAGACCAAAAAAGAGCAAATTAAACGCAAAAATGATAATTGTAATATTTTAATTGAGTTAATTAGTAAAATGTTTCACTTAGATGTTATCATTAAAACAATTGCTAATTAAAAATATTTGTATGAGATTTGCTATTACCTACACTATAGGACGTTTTTTTAAACAAACGAGTACCAAAAATTTTCACTTCATTGCTATTGGTCCATAAAATCCGTTTATTTATAAGAACTTGCCTAAGATGTAGGTCCCGCCCCTAACAATGACCCATTTCACTCTAAATATGCGAGAGATGTACTCCAATACTCATTTAATTTGTTAAAAAATAACACGGTATACATATATGTATACTTGCAATACAATAAGTATATACTTACGTAAGTCAAACGTCGATGGGCAGAGTTCGGGGAGTTCCGAGACATCTTCTCATCAAAAATTCCTCAGTGTCTCAAAACAAAAGTTTTCGACCAATGTGTGTCATCAATATATGGCGCTGAAACGTGCTCTCTAACTATGGACCTCGTAAGAAAGCTCAACGTCGCTTCACGAGACTATTATCGAGATCACATCGAAAATTAACAGATCCGTAGACTTACGAAAGTTCTCGACATGCCGGTGGATCAGTAAATTGATATTTCTCGAGTCGCCGGCACCGGATGGTTCTCGAGTGGAGTGTATTCGTGTATTTTACACAAATACAGAGTAGGTATTTTACACAAATAACCCAAATCTTTCAAAGTTCGAGTGAATAGGCATCTTCTGGATGAGCTCGCTCCATCATAGCTCTCATCCTTGCTACACAGTTGGTTGTTGGCCAAGAGCAAACCCATCTATAATATATCATCTATAACAGAGTAGGTATTTGTGTATATTACACAAATAACCCAAATCTTTCAAAGTTCGAGTGAATAGGCATCTTCTGGATGAGCTCGCTCCATCATAGCTTTCATCCTTGCTACACAGTTGGTTGTTGGCCAAGAGCAAACCCATCTATAATTATATATATATATATAATAACAGAGTAGGTATTTGTGTATTGTATATGTGCAGCACCAGCTATCATGTTCCATGAAGATGGGTCGGTGCCAAAGTGTCGACTCACACACCATGGAACTAGGGATGTCCCATCCTATTATAGATGTAATATATTTTTTTCAAATATCTTCATTCGTCATACTTTCTTTATGCTTCACGTGATACCAAAAAGATTTTAAGCCGAAATTTATTTAATCTATCAAAGGGTCTTAAGCCCTAATTTATTTGACATGACGAGGGACAATCTGTGCGCTTCGGAATGCTTTCGGATATCGAACACAGGAAGGTGATCATGCTGCGATCACGTGCCCAACGGGGGATACAGACTTTGACCCCGGATTCGCTTGCCACTTGCCGTTAAACTGGCGGGCTATTGTTCGCGTCATGGTGATATGGTATTTACGGTGGAGTGATAACGTTTTACGAGGGATGATTGCAGCTATTTTTTATCTAAAACCATCGTTTATTTGACAATTTTAAAGGATCCATACATATTTTACTTGTGAATCAAGTAAAAATGTGAATCATTGCGAACACGCTCGATCTTCGTGACTTACCTAGGTACTTATTTGGTTTTTAAGAGATTACTTACCTAATTTTCTATCTCAGAATCTTTGCAAATATTTGCTTTAAGTAATCTTGACAAAAAATTTTCGTCAGAGCATGCGTCATACTTTTACATTTCATTTAGATACACGCTAAAAAATAAAGAATCTGTTGTACCTACTTTAATAGGTATAGCACAAAATAGCATATTAAGCTGATGCCCGCAACTTCGTATGCTCTGTATTTTGTTTTTTTTTTTTGAAAATCCCACAGGAACATAACATTTTTCCAGGATAAAAAGTATCCTCCCCCCCTAGGTGGGCCATGACCTTGTGGTGGGGGGTTACCCTCGACAATCTGATAGGTCACAGGGGCGGCCTTTGCTCGTCCAATCGGATTGGTTTGTTGAGGACTAACAAGGCCCACACCCGTGTGCTCCGAGCGGGCTCCGTTCAGCGGAGCTCGTGGCGGAGCGCACCATAGGAGGACGAGTGCTCCGAGGAGCGCTCTCTCGGAAGATGGCGACCCCGACAGTCTGGGGTGGGGCTTGTCTCTCCGCTTCAACTTGTCTCTGTCAGCTACCGTCGGGGTCGTAAGTCCTGAGTTCAGGGAGGCTGGGAAGGTCCTGGGAGGAGGACCTCCGGCATTCTGCTCAGGCCGGTAGGGCCGGCCCTGTCTGGCTCAGGCAGCACGTGCTGTGCGTGTTCCTGGGTAACATTCGGCCCAATCCCTACAGGGTCGAGGAGCTGGTCGACGTCCAGTGGGTCGCCACAGTAGAAGTAGAATGCAGCTACGCTGCACAGAAGTGGGTCCGAAAGGACATGGCGGTGTTTGTGGGGCCCAGGGATAAGGCCTCGCTGTGATCCCTGGTCTCATATTTGCCGCCGATGGCCGAACACGGAGGGGTATTAATGCGGTATTGCCCGATGATAGCGCACTTCGCCGGGCGAGTCCCACATACCCCTTGGCCGACTCTGCCCTCGTCGGCGAAGGACAATCCGTAAAATGTGATTTCCTCTCCTCAAAAAAAAAAGGGAAAATGTATCTTGTAGTTTAATCCAGGTAACTATCAATACATCAGTGAAAACTGCTTTCTAATCGGTTAAGCCGTTTTTGAGATTAGCGTGCACCAACGCGACAGACAATCAGACAAAAATTCTACAAACTATTTTTTGATCTCGGTACATAACGTGTACAAATTGTTTTTTTGAAAAAATATTTAATGTAAAGACACTGCTAATTTACAATCAACATTTTCATTAAAAAACATCGAGAATATACTAGTGGGCTACACTCCGTCCGGACGGCCAAAGACTGACGACTCCAAGCGCCTTAAGTAAGACTTAAAAGTGGGTAAAATATCAGGTAGCCTTCCATCGCCTAAAATACAAGCAACAATAAAGAGATATCATAATACTTTTACTCTGACGCAGTTTACTATGAAATGATAAAGAATAAGGAAAAAGTCTTTTAATAAATAAATAAGTTGAACTTAGGAGAACGGCCTCTGGCATTCCTTACTCTTGCGTCTTCTTCTCCTTCTTAGCGTGCCGTTTTTATACGAAGGTTGGCGACCATCATGGCTACCTTGACCTTGGAAGCTGCAGTGCGACACAAGGAGCGAGTGCTTAAACCGAACCACTCTCTTAAATTCTTCAGCCAGGATGTATTTCTTCTGACTCTACTATGCTTCCCTGTATTTTCCCATGCATCACAAGCTAAAGAATACGATTTTTTACTTTCTATATACAAAAAAAATTATAATCCACACAAAAAAAGCGAAATTACTTTCTCAGTTTATCAATTTCCCAATGAAAACAGCCAGCGAGCCAGCGAATCCTACCATGTGCGCTTTGAAATAACGTAAACATTATTGACTGGTCCATATCATCACGCCCCGGTCCATTGTCCAAGTGTGGCTTACTATCTGTGACCTCAGATACCGACAGAAGAATGCCACGTCCAGATAACAGTAAAAAGTGATCCGCGGAGTGGGACACCCTTTAAAAAAAAAACACACCAGGGATAATATTAAAACAGAATTCACTGTTTTGGGATAGCCCAGTCGAGCGTTGGACGCTGCCGCAATCGCACGTATGCGGCTCGATTTGCTAAGCTATTTCAACTGCCTGCGCCGTAGAAATCTGCCGTAGCCATGTCGCGTGTGATCGTGTTTATTGTTTTAGTCAATTTACTGATAGAACTAGGTGCTTTCGGTGCGTGCAGTGGTTGCGCGAATGGTCAGAGCGTCACGGAAGCCAGAATCGAGTATGTGAAGCAGCAGATCTTAAAGAAATTGAGGTTGAGTAGGAAGCCAGATGTGGCGGTGCCAGTAAACAGTCTTCCAATGCCAGTAGCTCAAGGTCAAACGTTGAGCCAAGGCGAGAAGACGGCAGAGTTTGACGATTATTACGGCAGAACGGAGCAGAAAATCATATTTCCCGTTGAAGGTGAGAAATACAATTTTTAAAACATATTGAAATATTCAAAAATCCTGTCTTAGCGAGTGACAATATGCTTTTATTTTATATAATTATTGAAGTAGGAACTGTCTAGATGTTATAACTAATGTATAAAAATTTAAAATATGGGTCCAGTTGCTTGCAAATAAATGAATTTGAATTTGAAAATACATACTTACTTAAGTACTTTTTGGCTGTGCATTGTTAATGAGTCAGGTCATACGATTTTGTAATTTCGAATCTCTACAATAGTAAATTCATTTTAATTTGGGACCAGGTGGGATTATTACAAAATAATCTACGATCAGTACCAATAAACCCTTTCAGTTAAATAATCATAATACTTACGAGTAAATATTCCATTTTATACATATTATAATTTATATTTTATTACTTTTTAAATATGTATAAACTTAAGGCTTGGATATGAGTTGGGACCTTATTATAGTCATATATGGTAGTCATAATAAGGCCTTCCTATTATAACTTTCTTAAAAGCCTTAGTCGATGTATCCTAATATGTATCTAACTTGACCTAACGTATATACAGAAAATTACATTTATAAAAATTAGATTTATAAAATGTGTAATCATTTTAATAATGACACATTTTTTTAAATTTCTATTTTACAAACACAAATTAAAAAAAATATTTTTTAAAATAAAAAATTGATAATCATTATCAATTTTTCCTTCACATTTTTTGTGTGAATTAATTATATATTATACCTAATTGAAATATGTTAAATTGAATATTCAAAAAAAATATTAAAATTGGATATTATTTAATATTCAAATTTTAAATGATAATAAAAATATTTTCAATAATATCTAACATCTTTGTAGATACCAATTTATGAATAAATTTATTTATGTTGTCCAATACGTAAACAAATTGCAAGGAAACATTATTATTATGAATAAGGGGAATAATTAACAGCACGTGAATACATATCACATTTAAACATATGTTTCTAATTGATAAAATAATAGTAATCGTCATTATAATAATAATAATAAATAATAATAATAATAAATAATAATAAATAATAATAATAATAATAATAATAAATAATAATAATAAATAATAATAATAATAAATAATAATAATAATAAATAATAATAATAATAAATAATAATAATAATAATAATAATAATAATAATAATAATAATAATAAATATCTTCACACATTCCACACAGCACCATCTAGTTCCACAGTAAGCAACTAATGCTTGTATTATGGACACCAGACAGTTGATATTATACATAGATTACTTTTTTTTTGTAAATACATACATATTATAAATAAAAAACATCCATGACTCATGTACAAAGGTAAAATGTTAACACATAAACATTCGCCCCTAGAGGGATTCGAACCCGCGACCGTTTGGTTAACAGCTAGGGTTACTAGCCACTAGACCAAACGTGTCGTTATAATAATTATTTGTTTATTATAATATAATAAACAATGACTGATCTTGATCTCAATGTTAAATAAAATATACTTACATTTCATTGAGGAGCAAACATTAGCAAGAGAAATATTACTTTACTTAAAATAAAGTTCTCGAGAGAAGAAATTATTTATGTAAAAAATAAATAAATATATATAAGCAAAATTAGGATTTTTTTTAAAAATTAAAAGCAACCCATCAAAGTCTCCGATTATGTCGAATAATCCTCCAAGTCCCCCAGATATTTTGAAATTAAAAATTATAATAAATTGTAAAAAAAAAAATTGGAATAATTCCACCAACTACAAGTGAAGTGTTGATTAGTTACTTTTAGAAATAATTTTACTTTTTTTTAAATTATGCACTCGGTTTACTCCTTCGATAGGCGAATTTTTTTTATTATTTACTTTTTAATGTTTGGGACTTTTACCGTACAAACAAAGGTATATATCATCTCCATCATTTAAGGTTACCGGTGACTTTAAATGGCGGTTAGCCTACTTGACACATGGTGAAAGAGGCCTTAATTTTAATGAATGATAATATTTTATTGTAAAGAGCAAAATAAATTTTATTTGACAAAGTTTCTTTCTAGGTAAGTATTTTTTCTCGGGGTAAGGTAGTCATCATTTTGGCTATTTTTTTTTTCCGGAAACTTTTAAAACTAGACTAACTATTAATAGTGTTTTTAAAAAACCTATTTAATGAATATTTCTTAAGATAAAATCGGTTTTGATGACTATCTCGATAAGACTAGAAATCAGATAATTATGATTAGTTCGCTTTAAGAATAAATATCGACTTCGTGACTGAGAACAGCACTATTAAATTATGCATTTATTTATAATAACAGAGATATAATGTTAAGACATTAACTTTTAAGTACTAATTTATTTATTTTCCAAAAGGTACATCAACAGCACAAACAAAAATTTACAATAGGTAATAGGTAACATAAGGCAATTTTAAGGCATAGGTACACAGATAAATTACATACTAGAAATTGAGACGATCGATAACACACGCATGGCAACTAAACTAAACTAAACAATAAATAACTGAAAGCCATTGGTTTTAAAAAAAAAAACATTTTTTTTTTAATTGAAAATATTACAATCGTTTTTTTTAAGAACATTTTCTGACTAGGCTGTATATCATGTATATGTTATCTGTTGATAACATAACAAATTATATTATCACGTACTTTGTCCTATCAATGCTAAATCAGTGACACAGCGGTTTTGAAATCCATTTAGGGCCTCTTTCACCGACTACAAGTAAAGTGTTGATTAGTTACTTTTACAAATAATTTTATGTTTTATTAAATTATGATAAGCGATTTTTTTTTATTATTATTTTCTTTTTAATGTTTTGGACTTTTACCGTACAAACAAAGGTATATCAGCTCCATTTATCCCCGGTGACAGGTGACTTTAAATGACAGTTAGCCTACTTGACACTTTACTCAGAAATGGTGAAGTCTTAATTATAGCTTCAGCAAGCTCATTTAAATCGAAAATTAAAAAAAAAACAGGTGTTAATTTGGCATTGAATGGTTATTTTGCCTATGACCACGCACGGATGACCTATGGGTTTGTTCTGTGATAGTCATAACAAGAATAGTATAGCAAATCATATTAATATATCAAAATATTTTAAATAAATATCTAACAGATTTATGAGCGTAAGAAAGTTTTACAAAAATAAACAAAGGGTTGACATTCATACTATAATATCATAAATGTGAAAGTAACTCTGTCTCTCTGTTACCTTTTCACGCCTTAAAAAGACATAGGGTATCCAGAAAAAAGTACAGTTCCCAATGGATTATCTAAAAGAAAATAACGCCTAGCGTTGAGCTTCAAAGTGTTATATATATAATTTTTCAACGCGTACGAAGTCGTGGGCACCAGCTAGTCTTCTATAAAGTGTAAACTGTGTTTAGATATTATGTGTATGTAATACATTAAATAAGTATTACGTTTGTTCACATAATCAATGCTCCGCAGCCAATTTATTATTAACTTTCTTTAATATTTAATGTAACCTTTAGTTTAAATTATTATATACTAGCTGGTGCCTGCGACTTCGTACGCGCACATAAAAAATTAATTAATTAATTGACACCGAGAAAATAACTTTATTCCTGTGACGACGGTGGCGCCAAATTTTTATTTTAAAACGGCTGTACCAATTCGGTAATTTTTTTTTAATATTCTTTGAAGTCTTATGAAGAGATTTTTTTTTTAAAATGCTGGAAAATTGCAACCGTGCGAAAATGGGGCCGGGTCGCTTAGTTATCAAATAATTACGCATATGAAGTAATTCTAATAAATAATTGTAGAAATCTGATAATTTAATTTAAGTTAAAATAAAGTTTATCTGATAGATTTATCTTAAAAAAAAATGCAACATTAAAGAATTTTTAATTAAGTGTAATTGTACATTACACGTGTCTCGTTCATTTGTTATGTAATATCATTGATTTATATGAAACAAGGAAGGGAAATGTCAAATTTTATCAATGTTTTGAATAATTACTATCTTAAACAATAATAAAGCTAACCGAATATTTAATTAATTGTTTATTTGATAAAATATAACACTCGTGACTTGACAACTGCAGTCAAATTGAGAATTGGACAAATTTTCATTAACTTTTTAAAATTTATAAAAATGTTAGGTGCAGGGGTGTCCATAAGCTTTTACTAAAACTGAAACTGGTGTCCATAAGCTTTTACTACAACAGGTGTCCCTAAGCTTTTACTAAAACTGGTGTCCATAAGCTTTTACTAAAACTGGTGTCCATAAGCTTTTACTAAAACTGGTGTCCATAAGCTTTTACTAAAACTGGTGTCCATAAGCTTTTACTAAAACTGAAACTGGTGTCCATAAGCTTTTATTAAAACTGATACTGGTGTCCATAAGCTTTTACTAAAACTGAAACTGGTGTCCATAAGCTTTTACTAAAACTGGTGTCCATAAGCTTTTACTAAAACTGGTGTCCATAAGCTTTTACTAAAACTGAAACTGGTGTCAGCTCTATACATTGTCTATAGCATATCAAACACAACTAGGAGCCTCATTAGCGGCAGTACACTTTTAACCTCCTTAGCACTTTTAACCAGTAGGAACTAAGCTGCACAGCCTGGCACATAGATAGACGCAAAATCGCCTGTCTCTGTGTCTTCTATAACATATATTTCGATAAGATCTATAAGATCTACTTATAGAGCTTCTATAAGACATATTCAGGAGATGCATGAGCTCATACGACACGCTTGGTCTAGTGGCTAGTAACCCTAGCTGTTAACCAAACGGTCGTGCGTTCGAATCCCGCTAGGGGTAAATGTTTATGAATTAACATTTTACCTTTGTACCTGAGTTATGGATGTTTTGTATTTATAATATGTATGTATTTACAAAAAAAAAGTAATCTATGTATTATATCAACTGTTTGGTATCCATAATACAAGCATTAGTTGCTTAATGTGAAACTAGATGGTGCTGTGTGGAATGCGTGAAGATATTTATTTATTTATATTGCCTTAACCTTTCTTCCATCGGAAATTCAGACGAATGGCAGATCCCAAAGTTTATTAACTATATATTTTAATAATCACAACATTCGTGGCAAAGATCGCATAATAACCTTATAATACAGGATGTTTCTCTATTTATCTATGCTTACCTTGACATATTACGAAATATAAGTCAATAGATATAAGTGACCCAATAATTAGAACAAATTAAAACACAATTTGATGTCATGATAAAATATAACTTGTATATAACTGACATTTTTTCCTTATATAACTGACATTCTTCTAAGTGATTCGAGATAAACTGAAATTGCAAAAAATCCAAATTAAAAAATATTCAGCCCCTTGTGTTGGGACTTTTTAAAATTCTATATACCTGTATATTTATTTTAATAATTTGAAAGAAATGTCCCATTTACAAAACATCTTTTATAGAAATTTATATATTTTATAATTGCGTATCACTGTGTCCTTTTTTTATCGTTTGGAAATCCTCAAGACTCGGACCAGTTTTCCACCCAACGACTTTCTAGATAGGCGGGGTCATGGTAACGTTATGACACGACATCAGTGCCCCGCCACGGTTATCCAGCACGGGAAGGGCTACGCTCCCTGTCGGAACCTAGGCGTACCCGAAGGTGGAGGTACGCCGGCCATATTGGAAATAGTGTGCCCTGCCAATATCAAAATGCATGCAGGATAAGAGTTTATTTTCGTAACAAAAACGCAATTTAATAATTTCCAATATATTATGTAATATTCAATATAAATATTATCTGTTTACTTGGATTTTTTTAATGAGTCCGTAGGTTTGTCACTCGAAGTAAACAAATATACTGACGTTATTTTCTTATTAGACGAAGTGTAAATATTTGTCAGTAATTAAAAGGTTACCTAATTTAAGATTAATGTTCAGGTTAAAATTTATTTTTGGCACCAAATTGTATTCCCAAATTATAATAATAATACTTAGCAAAGTCGTCTTCTTGTCAAAAATGTCTCAGTGCCTCAAAAGTTTTCGAGCTATGTGTTTTTGTTACCAATAATTATTATGACTAACGACTAAGGCCTCGTAAGAAAGTTCAACGTCGCTTAACCAGCTATGGAGAGGGTTATCCTCAAGATTACACTTCGATATCGAATCAGGAATAAGGAGATCGGTAGACGAACGAAAGTTACTGACATAAGCCTTCGGATCAATAAGTTGAAGAAGCAGTATGCAGGACACATAGCACGAAGAGTCTACAGCCGATGGGACCTGAAGGTTCTCGAGTGGAGGCACTTGGAAAACGCAACGTAAGACATCCATCCTCAAGGTGGACAGACTTCTGACCTCAATCTCAAGGTGCTTCTGACAGGTCCTATTGGAAAATTATTGGGAGGCTTATATCCCACAGTGGACGTTCTTTCGGATGATGATACTAGCGATAAATTAAAAATTTTGAATCGCCAATCTATACTAATATTATAAAGAGCGAATATTTGTATGTTACAAACATACAAAATACATGAATAAACTCAAAAACTATCAGGCCGATTTTAAAAATTCTTTCACGTATAGAAAGCCACGTTATCAGCGAGTAATATAGACTACATTTTATAAAGTTATGCGGACGAAGTCGCGTGCAACAGCTAGTTAAATATCAATTTGTATCTGAAATAAAAGTACCACGCATCACAATTTTATGTTGCTTGAATAAAAGCTCACCTATTCCTCAAAAAAATAACTTGCAGAGTAATATATCAATAATATATTTTAAAAAATAGTACATCGTCACCTATTAAATCTAATAATAGGTTTTTACTCATTACTTCTGTCAACAACATTATACTATTTTTATATTTACACCTTAATCACTTAATTTCATCTGTCGTCAAAATAATAATATTTGTCGCAAATTAAATAGCTTTATCCCTTAGTCATATGAAAAAAATAGTCATTAGGGGCGCAGTTCATAACAGTGTATAGTTGTTTATAAGTCGTCAATATTATCGCCAAGACAAAACACACCAATTTTATGGTGTAACCCCAAAGTAAGGGGGGACCCCATATTAGGGCCGAACTCCACCAAAGCGGAGACGAGCGGAGATGTAGAGCTATAAAGCTAAGATCTTAGAGCGGAAACATATAATACAGGATACGAAGAGAGGTCGTCTTTCACCCATTTGTTTACAAGACGAAAATTTTAAAACGTTTTTTCTCTTGCCACCATTAATATACCTTCGATTCTTGAAACAAATTGTATCGTATGTGATAATGGCAAAAGACCTGATGGGGTGTCCCTAGTTCCATGGAGGATGGGTCGTCCACTAGGTGTGGGATGCCACTTTGATGGAACACTTGCCATCCCACCTTCATGGAACACTTGCCACAGCTGGTGCTTCTGCGGAGGCGGTCGAAAAGCGGAAAATCCACAAATACAGATTTTTTTTATTAAAGATGGGTTTGCTCTTGGCCAACAATCAACTGTGTAGCAAGGATGAGGCCTAAGATGGAGCGAGCTCACCCAGAAGATGCCTATTCACTCGAACTTTGAAAAGATTTGGGTAATATGAGCTCAGGAGTTCCAAACGTTGGCAGTGCGCATTATAAAAGATGTTTTAAAGTGCTTGATCCGAAATAGAGGGATACCGACAATATGAGGATGGTAACCATTTATACGTCTGTATGTCCGATGGAAGAAAGGGGAAGGCGGTATGAGTTCATGCAGCTCCTGAGCATATTCTCCGCAGTACATCTTATAAAAGACATATATTCATAGAGATATCGGCACCGGCTACATATTCATACCCTTTGGTGTCGAATTTCTGGGTCCGTGGGGTCCCAACGCTCTTAATTTTTTTTAACATCTTATCAAAACATTTGGTCGACATAATCAGCGATTCTAAACTCGGTCAACAGATTAGTATTGCCATACAACTAGGTAACGCAGCCAACATGCTTGGCACCCTTTCAAAGGGACAGATGCTTTATATTACATAATGTGTAAATATATATAACTATTAGGATAGATAATTTAAAAAATAGTTTGACATTATAGTAAGTAAAATAGTTTTTTATCGTAACATAGCGGTTTAAATGACAAACATTATACAATAACATAGCATCCAGGAGCACTCGTCGCTGTTCTAAACTTGGCAAGGAGTATTTCTTTAATGCGTCAACATTTATTAAGGCAACATTGAGTGGACGCACTTATAATTATGTGTTTTATGGAATTTATGCTGCACTAATTCAATCTGTTGGCAATACTTATCATAGAAGGGATTCCAAACTATCGAGGCGTATTCAAGTTGTGATCGTCAAATTAACAATTTTAAACGATAACGAAGTTCGAAAACAATAAAATGTATGGTATCGACATATGCCGTCGCTAAATCACATGATACATGTCATACATTTTATTCTTTCGAACTTTGTTATTGTTTTTAAAATGTCACTTTGCCTACCCAGTAAAAACCCTTCAAGATCAACTCTGGAAACGTCACCGGTCATGGGTAAAAACTCGGCTTTATATAAACAAACTCGAAAAAATTTAAATAAACATTTTTTTTTTCTTAAATATACTACTACTCGTAAGTCCAATACATTACAAGATGATTTCAGTACATCGGCAAAAAAGTGAATTTCTATGTTTCTAAATAAAGATATCTTCCAAGAAGAACGGTTTCCGATGAAACAAAAGTAATTATTTACCTTAACACGTACACATAGTAATTTATGAATCACGCAAGCGTTGTGTGTAAAGTTTGGCTCCGAAAGATAACATTGCGACCTCCAACTAAGTATTACTACGTGACGCGTAAGCATTTCGTATTAATTAAAGTCATATCTGAAATAGTAGATCCGCTGCCTTATTATCTAACAGCAGACGAGTTGCAACCAACTTGCGACAGGCGAAAACTTTCTATCAATATGTGCAATATCACAATAAATCGTGTTTTTGGTATCATGTATTCAGTAGATTCGGTTCAATCAAACGCCTTTTCAAGAATCAAACTCTATTTACCAAAAGATAACAAACATTTCTTGTTTCCTCACTTAATCACTTTTCATTATTACTTATAATACTTCATTATACTTATAATTAATATAATACAATCCTTTGTTATATCTAATTGTTATTCTTTTACATCCATCTTCGAATTATATTTTAATGTCAAGTCAAGTTAAAACTCTCGCCCTATAATGTCATGCAAATCATTTGTCACAGACCAAATAAACATACCACAGTACAATCATAAGCTGTGGCCTCATTGACGTCTTGGGTATAGAACTAAATTAAACGATAATCATCATTAATGTAATACAGCACAATGGATTGACTTAACACATGTAACTCATAACAAATTTTTGGTTTGCGATATAAGGCCTCTTCTGTATGGCAGCACACGCGATCGCAAGTCGTCTGCTGTCGTCTGCTGTCAGATAATAAAGCGGCCGGAAGACTCCAATGTTTGATTCTTTGAGATTTTACAAGCCTCTTATGAGACTTCTTTATATATACTTACTGATATTATGAAGAGAGAAGATTTGTACTTATGTTTGTAATGAATAAATTCAAAAAGTACTGGACCGATTTTGAAAATTCTTTCACCTATACAAAGCTACGAATGACAAGTCGCGTGAAACAGCTAGTAGAGTATAATTTGCACATTTGTCTGTCTTATTTTGTTGAAATTTTCACCATCTTTTTAGACAAATTTTTGAGGAAAGTTTTGTAAATATATACCTATAAACCAAATCGAATAAGTTTTTATGTACAACCTAGTCGCCAAAAAATAAATTTACATAGGCTTTGTATTTTGTAGGCTAAACCTTAAGAGATATATAAAAGTAGGTAATGTACTAGAGAATTGTAGTTCTTATAAATTCTAAAAAAAAAATTGGGATGAAATATCTACGGTGGGATTTTGGGATGAAATTTTGGGATGAATTTTGGGATGAAATATATAAATGTTACGGTTTATTCACAGATATACATTTCTTTTATTGAATCTTTAAGAAAAAAATTAAACTTTCTCTACATACGAGTATGAATCCGTCATGTCTTGTTTTTCCGCTAATTAATTTAATTCGGTTTTCACTCATGGAAAGACGGACAAACGAGGAAGGTTTGTGTATATGTATATAAAATTGCATTCTGGGCAAAGCCGGCAGCGATTTGTTATATATATATATATATATATATTTTGCTAGTATATTACTTAACAACTCAGTGTAGTAATTAGTTGTAATCGCTAGTTATGGAGAATCTACTTTTTCTAAGAGACTTTAACAATTATAAATGCGAAAGTATATTTGGATGTATGGATGTTTGTGACTCTTTCACGTAAAAACTACTGAACCGATCACCATGAAATTTTCCATACACGTTGTCTGGGACACCATAAAGGACATAGGGTACCTTTCATCGTTCAACGCGGACGAAGTCGCGGGCACCGGCTAGCAATATAATAATTGATATGGTTATGTAATACATGCACATAAGTGACCTTTCCAAATAATTGATTTATTACTTATAATGAACTGATATGATATTAACATTTTGCCAATTAAGTGTATTGTATACATTTCTGTTTATTATTTATACAAGGTTCTATAACAACATTTATTATTTGACCCACACTATCAACTACAGTAATAAAAATAATTGCGATATTTTTTTTCAGAAAAAAATTAGGTACGGTACCTGCTTGCGTGCTGCTTTTATAAGCATAATTAAAAAAAAAGTTTAAATGCAGTTTTTTTTAATTCAAAAGTTGAAGCCTTAGTTTCTACTCGTAAGAACATAATTACATATTTTCGTATCTCTTATGGTTTCAGATTTGCCCTCACTGTCCCATTTGAATTGATCACCCTGTATATTATATTACGATTTGTGTACAGTAGTTGTATTATGATTATAAGGAATGTATTTGTTATTATATTATATTTTATTATAAAGTTGACAAAAATAATGGTTTCTCGTCAGGATCGTAATCATCTTGGCTATTTTTATCCGAAATCCTTATAAAAATAGAGTGACTATAAGGATATTGTTAATTGACGGCTGCCCAGTTTCTGGCGGGGGAGAGAATGTTGCGTGTCTAAACGACCCCTGACCCCCTTTTTTTAACGTTGGGAAATCCTCTTACGGATTCGTACCTGCTAAAACTCAATAACTTTCTAGCGCGGTCGTAGATGGGACATTCGGTGCCTCGTCACATTCGGTGTGTCGTCAGGACCCCTGACCCCTGCCTTAGACAGAGCGAGGAAACTCCGTGGGTTTTAGTTAGTAGATATCTCACATACCCCCGATCTCCCCATGATCCGTGGGTATCTGGTTCGCAGAGTTTCCTAACAAAAAAAATTATAAGATTTTTATTTATTTATTTATCACTTTGATGAATCATCAAAGATTTATCAGCACTAAAACGACCTGTGTCAGCCAAATACTCAAGAGTTGGAGTCTTTCGTTGCGTGTGTATGAGTAGTGTATAAAATATTACAACATTGAGATTCACTTTAATCATTGAAGTAAAACCTCTTTTCGAGCGATGAGAGTAAATTTTCAAGGTTGAATTTTGTGTGACGCTTAAGTGTAACGAGCAAGAGACACTTCTTCTAACGTTTCCTGATACTATAATATTTGTGACGAACGGTGACGGTTCCAAGGTTCCCTAATGACTAGAACCATCCCCATAAACTCGAGGGGTGCATTAGTGGCTAAAAATCCCACATAAACCAATGCGGGATTTGTCATAGGGTATGTTTTGAAAATTTCTCCCCTCACCAAAAATAATATGTAAAATAGACTTGGCTTACGAGGTGACCGCCATGTCGGATGTCGATTCGACCATCATCGTCCCTATAATCGTATCGATAAACGGTCTTATAGCGAAGAGCCTCGACCATCACCTTGAGAAGTTCTCACTAGATGGCTGGGTCAAGGGACAGATACAGGGGGCGGTAATTCTTGACATGGCATGTATTGTCAGGAGGTTCCTCACTCTACAGCCCTAACCACCGGTAGCTTGGGCCTTGCCCAACTTGCGACACTCTAAGTTTAAGTTTTTTTTATAATATTTATTGTTTTTCTAAAATATAAGACAGAAAATAAATACTTGAATAATATATATCTGTGGCCTGGTGCTAAAAGGGCCAATATCTATATTCCTATCTTTCGGTAATAAGCATTAGAACAATGAACAAGAATTGATAGTTATAATTTACATGTTATATTGTAGTATTACTAAAATATCTTGTTGTTATTGTTAGGACAAATAAATAACATTCTTTTTCAACAACTTTGCTGTTAAATCCCATTTTTCACAAAAAAGGACTTTGGCCCTTTTAGCACCAGGCCACAGATATATATTTGATCGGCAAAAAAGTTTATACTACTCTATATTACTATATAGAGTTATATTACTATATAAAATACCGTTTTAAAAACTTTTGAAAAAATTGAACAATTCAATTCATTAATTAAGTGATGCGCAGTTAAATTAAGTTTAAAATAATTGGTTATCTGAGGCGCGACCGATAACGGCTGCTGGTGGAGATCAATAGGGCGAGGCGGGGTTTGTGCGGGACGGGGCGGCCGGATCAATTAAACTTTTTATTACCTATGTCGCGTACCAAATAGATAAAACCATCGCCATTTAGTTCCGGATACATTATTAATTTTTGTATACAACTATTTAATCAATTTATTGAACCAGTATATTATTTGTTACATAATATACTAACTTTATCAATTATTCGTTGAGATTATTTGATGAGCCTGTTAGATGAGTGGTTAGGTTGCTTGTTTTAACGCTCTGACTCAGTCATTTGATTGTCATTGTCTGTTTTGCAGTTATTTTGGACACTCCCTCTGGCGGTAGTAACTAGGGTTGTAAGCTATTTAACTCACCCAACTATATCGTCAACAAAAAAACGGCTAATGGCTAACAACTGTCAATTAACATGACAACTTTGACAACTACTATCGATAGTTGGTTTGGTTAATTACGGTTATGTGACAGTTCTTGTTAAAACTTCTTCATGGGCCCCATAAGATAATTAAATAAGAAAACTTTCTTATATTTCCATATAATAAATTTAATCACTTTATTTTAAATAGCTATGTATAACTTCTATAAACATTTTCATCAAAATAACTTTATAAACATCTCAATACAAATTCTAAAACACACACCTAAAATATATTCAAATCAACTATGACATTCATTTTGAAAAAAATCCCTTTCATTTGTTTTTAAAATCACATTCCAAATTATATTTCTTAAATTTAGGTAGATTAGATATTAGGTTAGGTTAGATATTTAGCTGTCAGCTGAATTAATTATCTATGGTTAATATAGTGGATTAGATATTTACGTAGCCTATACACTATACTATCATACAATATGCATTTTAATTTATTTAACTGATAAACGAATAGGTAGGACGATTTTTGACGTTATGCAAACGAAAATAAGCAAAATTTTTTAATAGTTTTGAAGTACATAGATACATATATATTTTTATAAATGTTATAATTTAATTTTTATAACCTTTTATAACTATTTAACCGATTTAGCTATTTGGCCAGTTAAATTTAAGCAATTAGCTGGTTGGCTAAGGCTCGAGTTCACCAACAGACGGTTATTTTTAAACAGCTGTTTAAAATTTAAACAGCCGTTTAATAATATTTTGTTGTTCACCATCGCTAAAATGCGGGTTAAACGCCCTAAACATCTGATTAACTAAATGATTAATCTGATGTTTAGGGCGTTTAACCCGCAGTTTAGCAATGGTGATCAACAAAATATTATTAAACAGCTGTTTAAAAATAACCGTCTGTTGGTGAAGTCGAGCCTAAGTTAACGAAAAAACTGTAAGCTGACCAACCCTAGTAGTAACCACCCTATGAAATAACAGAATAAATATGAAATAATATGAAATAACTGTTACTATGAAATAACAGAATGCAAGGGATGCCAACACTGAAGTGATGTTTGAGCGTTCTCATTGGTCAAATAAAATAGCGCGCGTTCTATAAATTCCGGTTTCGTTTAAAACGTTTCCGTTACATTTGCACGAGATTACACTCCAATGAAACCGAGCGGTAAGATGTTACCTATAAAAAAATGATAATAACTAATACGAGTATGGCAAGTACTCTTGGTGGCCGAAGCCGATTTAATTTCCAAAAATTAATAAAATAAATAATTTTCACGCGTAGGTTAGAAAATAATGATTAACTCTAATTAAAGAAATTCACAAGTGTTTGCACAAGATCTGTATATTTAACATTTACATAGAGCTTGTGGATGTTGAGTGAAAATATATAAATATATAAAAACAAATTTGAACTTGGACCTCGTCTTATAAAAACGTAAATAATGAAATACATTGGCTTCGGAAGCGTACGCAAATGCGTTTTCGTTTACAATGTTGTGCATTGATAACTTATTCATGATATTCTATAGTTTGTAACGTATATTTTATATAATGTATATTACATAAAAGTATACGTAGATATAATTTTATATGATACATATATCGTTTTAATGAATGAGTTCCTCAGGGATTATATACTGGGTCCTGTTTTTTTATATATAACGCGACTTCATCCGTGAGTTATTTTTTATTTATCCCTTGGGAATAATCCCTTTTTCTGGAAGAAAGGTTCCCTACGTCCTTTCTGGTGTCCCAGACAACGTGTATGCAAAATTTCATAGTGATCGGTTCAGTAGTTTTTGCGTGAAACAGTTACAAACATCCATACATCCGAACATACTTTCGCATTTATAATATTAGTAATATTGTCCTACACATTGTGGCGCACATCAGGAACTGTAGATTCCACATTTATGCAAACGATATTCAAGTTTATATATCTTGAAAACCTAGCGATATATATATATGGCAATAAACAAACTCAATGAGTCGCTGCTTGGTCTGCAATAATTTCTTGCTTCTAAATGCAGCTAACACAAAATATAATCAAATATTAATTGAAAGAATGGCCACCTGCATCTTGAGTTCGTTATTTTCTTTTATTAAGTATATGTATTTTATTGACGCATAAATCAAACCTAAATAATGCCTAGATAATTAATTTTGTCCATTTTTGTCACCAGGTGAATGTCTCACTTCTGGAAGATATCCGTTCGCATGTCTTCAGTTTGAGCTGCCTCCGGATGTGGAGCCAGAAGAAGTTACCGTTGTAGAATTATGGTTTTTCAAGGTTCGTACAAAATTATATATAACTAGCTGGTGCACGCGACTTAACGTAACGTTTGACCTCGTGTTACTATAACACTTTGGCCAGGCGTTATTTTTTTTTTATTTATCCCTCGGGAATAGTCCCTTTTTCTGGATGAAAGGCACCCTATGTCCTTTCTGATGTCCCAGACAACGTGTATGCAAAATTTCATGGTGATCGGTTCAGTAGTTTTTGCGTGAAAGAGTTACAAACATCCAAACATACTTTCGCATTTATAATATTAGTGTAGATTTAAATAGTAAACAAAATTTAAAAATTTATTATACTTACCTACGTATAATCAAATTATTTATATATTTAGGTTTATCATGAGAAATTTTGAAATTTTCAGGAACCGGATCCGTTAGACGAGTACAACCAGACGTTTGTGATATCAGAGGCAGCGCATTGGGACAGTCAGCAGCAGTTTAAGAAGACCAAACCCATCGCCATCAAGGAGACCAGCACAGGCGAGGGCTGGGTGCGGGTGGAGTTGGCCTGGGCTGTGAGGGTCTGGTTGGAGGAGAGGGAGAGGCTGCATACATTACACGTGGCGTGCAGAACTTGCCAGGTACTAAACTTGACTTAACTTGACAAGTTAGGTATGAAATTGACTTGCTAAATGGACATTCTTGCGCTGTATAAATGTTGTGCCAAATAAGCTTAAGACTAAAATTGAAACTTACAATCTATACTAATTATAAAGAGGTAAAGTTTGTTTGTGTGTAGGAGGTGATTTTCGAAACTATTCATCCGATAAGCTAAATATTGCAATATAGCACCACCTATCTAAAAATATAGATCCAACTTATAATGTCAAGTGTCAATATATGTCAGGCGTTATATTGCTTTACATATTTTGTTAGGGGTTATAACTTTTATTTTAAACACGGACGAAGTCGCGGCACCAGCTAGAAGCCAATATTTTTACAATTCGAAATGCATATTCCAAGGAGAACAACTGGCAATAAATCTCATAAGTACAAGACAAGTATATAATAAACAAATATTCAATCATCGGTCCCAAGCATATAACCCAAATCTTTTCAAAATTCGAGTGAATAGGCATCTTTTGGGTTGAGAATGAGGTTCGCTCCATTTAGGCCTCATCCTTTCTACACAGTTAGTTGTTGGCCAAGAGCAAACCCATCTTTAACAAAAAAAAAAGCAACTTCCTCAAAGTTATTTTCTTTCTACAGCTTCGCCGTCCGCCTCTGTCTTTCCACGAGAAGCATCGGCCTTTCTTGGTGCTTTACACCAAGTATTCAGCGAAGAGACGTCGCGGTAGAGCGCTAGAGTGTGCACAAAACACTCGAGAGTGCTGCCGAGAACCTCTGTGGGTTAGTTTCAAGGAGCTCGGCTGGGACGATTGGATCATCAAGCCAGATGGCTACCAAGCCTACTTCTGCAGAGGAGACTGCGCTCCAATCTCTGGTGTCACGCAATCGGATAGCTACCATCACAATATCATAAGAAAATATTTCTACTCGGTCTCAAATGAAAGAAAACCCGAGTTCAAACCGTGCTGTGCGCCTACCTCGTTCAGTTCATTGCAATTGCTCTATATGGACTCAAATAATACAGTTACTCAAAAGGTGTTACCCAATATGGTGGCCGAGACTTGCGGTTGTATGTGATATGAAGTGGAAAATTAATTAAATTAGACAATAACGTACAAAACAGTAACTTAAAAAATGAATGGGGCGTGTAGTGGACACGGCCATGTATTTTATGTGGATATGTGTAATGTTTTCTTTGAGCGTATATATATATATATATATATATATATTTAACGAATTCGAATATACCATATATATCAGTAAATTCTTTGATAATTTAGCTATCGAGTGGTGTATAAATTTTGGATGTAAATGATAAATACGTAGGCTATGCGTAGACAACAGCATTAAAGTGTGCCGCCCCGATTTCCTTCAATTATGGAAGCTTTTTTTTTTTACTTTTTAAAACTTTTTTAAAACTAATAGATATCACAATTCTATGTTGATTAATTTAGTTTAAAAAAATATACTTATTTATTTTAAAAAAGAATGTTATTTCTATTTATCATGAAAACAATTGGTGATAAATAGAACGTGCTTCACTCAAGTATACCTATCGTGATGTAATAGTGGATTCGTATAGTGTGTCTGTTGATTGGTTAATTAAGTGTTTGTGATAACTGGTAATTATAAGTTGTAATTAAAGATTGTGTGAAGCGGCTGAGGTTATACTCAGATCTTGAACCTTTTATGTGGTGTTATTATTATTCACATGTATTTATTTTCTTTCTTAATGTAATTTTTTTTATATAATATAAGTATATAAAAAACGATAAATATTATAAAGAAACTTAACTACTGGTTAGGGCTGCAGAGTGCTTTCTGTATCTATCCTTTGATCCCGCCATCTAGTGAGAGCCTCTTGAGGTGTTATTATAATTATTATTAATTATTATTTTTATATTAAATAAATCTGTATCTAAGTAACATTAAATTGCGTATAAAATTGTGTACTATGTTGCACTTTATGGGGTTTCTATATCTATTGAGATTTGAGTGTTTGAATATATACTTTTTATATTTTATAATGGAACAGTGATTGTAGATTCGTTAAGGGGTCCCTAGACGATCATGCGGCATGACATGCGTGAATTCTCATGCTGCATGCCGCATGATCGTCTAGGGATCGCTATACGATCATGCGTGTATGTCAGTCATAGCTTGCAGGATGAACAAAAGGAACTATCAATCAACTGCCAGTACGTTTCACATCAATAAATTCAATTGAAAGGTCATGCATGCATGACAGCACGTAAAGCATGTCATGCTGCATGATCGTCCAGGGACCGCTTTAGCTTTGGTTTTGGACCACGAAGTCTATTGATAATTTCAGAATTAATGTTTTTTTTTAGAAAAAAGAGCAAGGCGTTAATTTACAATTTAAACATTAAATCATAAATACATTAGGGTAGGAAAATTAAAAATGTAATTAAATCTTAAAAAAATCTGACTATCAACTTTCAGCCGCTATTATTAAATTTTGTGATTATTTTAATATTTTTCAATGCATTTATAAGTAGGTAGTTAATTTTGAGTCAACCCTTGACATCTATTTTTGGTATAAGAATAAAAAAATGATAATTTTTTATTCTTATGGTTTTTATTTTCATATCGTGTGTAGGTAGTTAGTTAAATGATTTTAACGAGATTTTTAAATCACAAGTTAAAATCGTTTCTATTGAGTATGTTATAATTTTAATATAACTAGAAGTATGATAAATTATCAAAAACTTAGAAATTGAATAGGGTAAGCATAGGGCAGGTATTTGAAATTTGGGTATATTACGTGGCCCCTGGAATATTTGTAAATTTTTGTAATATAAATTAAAATTAATAAAAAAAATAACATGTTTTTTTTTTAAATAATTAACAGGGCCTTAACTTACGAGGTACAGTCAGAGTTAAAAGCAGCAACTATTTGACAATAAGTTCTATTTATTGATTTAGAAATGCCTGTATAAAATTAGCGACATCTGTTAGAACATATTAAAACTACGTAATGAAATCACAACCATAGCCAATTATGTTTATAATAAAATGGCGGATGAATTCCAAATCGTCAAAATATGAATAATAAAAATTGTATTTCAGTTTCTATATAATATAATAAGATTTGATTTTTTTTAAAAAAATGATTTTTAATTATTTAATTACTTGATAAATTAACAATTCAAATTTAAATAATAAATAAAAAATTCTCAAGAAGGATATGAAAAGACAAGGCCAGGCCACAGACAACATTGGTGCTGTTTTTTAATTGACTTTAATGGGTTTTTTTATTAATATATTAAAGGGAAAATAAACAGCCGATACACTCGTTCGGCTGTATTTATCTATCTATTGTTCTATTCTATATGAATAAAAAAAAGCCTACGAATAGTAATTTTGTTGAATATTTCAATGACAGTACCTATCTTATTTCTCAGGCAATTGTTTCACTGATATCAATAATTGTGCTAACAAGGCAATAACATTTTATTGACGTTTTTGTGTTGAAATACCATTATGTTGCATTTATGCTAGTGTACGAGTTCGGCTGGACCGATATTTTAATATTATTTAAATAGTATAAATTATTTTTATATTAGAAAAGCATTTATATACTTATTGCAATTAAATGATGCTGTTTTAATTAAATTGTAATTTTAAGTTAATTATTTTTACAACTATCATTTGTATCTATGAAATATAAGTATGATGTATGAAGTTTTCAATTCTCATACGGTTTTTATTCAAAAATTATATTATGTGCTTCATTCTTACTTCATTTCATCACAAAATATATAATTTGAAGTAGAACTATTTTTTATGTAATTTTTGTTACTACTTTGTGATACTTGTTTAGTGAATAATGTGAATAGTGACTTAAAATTCACATGTTATCTACTTATTAACTACATTTTTAGAAACTGTTTAGTTTAATGTTTAAAAAATAATACAATCACACTTTAAAAAGGAAAATGTACATTTGTCGGAGTATTATAGAATATAAGGCAATTATGTGAATATACATAAAATACGACAAAAATATTAAAGTTAATATTTGATATATATTTTTTTTGTTTTTATTGCCTCCTTTAAAATATTTAGAACGAATTATCTATTTGATAGCTTTCTGGAAACTAAATTAAATTGTTAAAAAGCGTTTCATGCAAAGAAATCATGTGTTATTAGATAAAATGTCAAAACGCCATCTTAGCAAAATGGCGGACGTAGCACATTGAGTATTGGTGCCCTTTTTCTCATATTATTTCTCACTAAATAATTGTATTATAGAAATTGTAAATTGTAGAATAAATTTACATAGAATGAAATACAATTTTTTCTATTATTGAAAAAAAAAAAAAAATCGCATAAAAATATATAAAAATTATAATTGTTTGCGAATTATTTTTGAAATACTGATATAGAGCTTCCCTGTTTGGTAAAAAAAAGTTTTTTTCTCTCACTCAAGAGAAAATTCAAACGCGCATGCGCACGCGTTTGAATTTTCTCTCGTGTTCAATCCTGTCATCAACCTAATTACTTTTGGTGCAAATTATTCCTATATTGGGGTAACGATGAATCACTTTTTTAGTCTAGAAGCCTAAAAATAGTCCAAAAAGGTTTAATTAAAATAAATGAATGCAAAACAAAAACCTCACAAAACATCGTTTACTAATAAAAAGCAACAGATTCCAATACAAAATGCACTAACTTCAATAATACAACCAAAACCATAGAGTAAATAGTATTTAACCAGAAGTACTATTTACTCTATGCCAAGACTAATATATAATATACTTAGGTATTAAATATAGTTATTTATCAACATTTAGTTCTCGGGATCTTTTAGTTCCAATACAAGCGTATGTATTTTTTAGGTTTGATGGATTTAAACGAATCTTTGCAATTGTATTAAAATTGACTACGCCAAAAAGCAATATTATGGCTATTTTTGTTAGAATACCTACATATTTTTACTAGAAATCCAGCTTGTAACTAGGTTTGAAATTTATTTTTACCACGAGATTATACCTAGATATTTTCTTTGTAATTTCAAATGAACAAGTTATGACAAAAATCAACTTCAAACTTGAATATTAATCATGAGTAAGTAGGTATTTAGTGGAAATGTAGCTTTCTTCACTTTAAGTTTTTAACTTAAAACGTAATTAAATATTTGTATGGAATACTTAATACTAAACGAAAACAAAGTAACATTCGTAATATGGACTTCGCCAGAGGAACTATAAATAGATACGAAATATATACGAATATATAAATAATAACAAATTTAGTTAATAAAGTACTGCTAGCAGTTATAAGATTTTTTTAGTAATTGATTTTTCGATATAAATAAATAAATAGTTATAAATTCAACCGGTGTTTTATGTCCAACATTTGTCAAGTTCAAAACTTAGTTAAATACTTTTAAATACCAAAGTTAACTGTCATAATAAATTAGCATTAGTCATTTAGTTTATTTTAATTTTTTATATGGCAAGGATTTTTAAAAATACTGTTTGGTATTGCTATATTTTGTAGCAATATTATTTTAATAATCTAAACTTACATTAAAGTGACATAAAATAAATACTTTTTTGTTTCTTAACACATTTAAAATTGATTTTTGTTAAATAAAGTTTATTTTTGCATAAAAATGCATACATATTTAGTTTTTCATATATAAAATTGTCTAATTATACACAATTCTTTGTTGTAAAAGGACGAAAACGTCACTAAAAAAGTTTATCACAATAAAAATATGCAAAATTTGGACTTAGATATAGCAATGCCATACGAACTAGAGACACCATGGCACTTTGCAGACACGAAAAACAAATGGCACATTCTTGCCACAAACTTTCATCTCCACAATATAATATTAATGTGGTCACATTAACAATTAATATAACATAAACTAATATTAAACTTAATATAACTTAACAACTATAACAACACTTTTGGAATGATTTCGATACTCACAAGCCTTGTCGAAAAGAGCTAAAATCGAGATTTAAAATACTAACAAATTTATGAATCACTGTGAGTCTAAAATAAATAGCTACACTTATCTATGAAGGGACTCGATATATATGATTATTTATGTAAAAATTGGTCTTTGCGCGATACGCGTTTGTAAGAAAAAAACTAAATTTAATTATGATTTCTATTATTACGTATTTTTATGTAATAATTACAATTCTTGATAATGAAATTACCTGCTTTTATTGATACACTTAGCTACTTCGAGACATAAAAAATATAATATAGACATTTTAATCACAATATTTTTAAAAATGTCAAGGAGTCAAGAAGTATTTAACAAAGCATTTCTTATATTATTTTAATTTATGTAATGCCTTCATTGCATTTTTATTTAACTACCGATACTCTCATTAGACTTAACCGTTGGCTAATATCATAGACAAGTTTGTTTTAATATTACATTGGTATAACGCTAATAACCGTCTGTAAAATATTTTACTTTATAAAAAACATGTCACTGAGGTGACTTTAGCTTACAAATCATACGACAGATAAATCTGTTCGGCTACAGGAGTTACATATTATTATGACGTTTGACTTATGTCGATGACTTGTTAGTGTTGACGGGTTTTGCTTTTGAAAGTGACGCGCGCTCACTTTTCGGTGGTGAGTGGTGCGGTCTCGCTGTCAGTGGGGGGAGCGGGGAGGGAGGATTGGGCACGAATGAGGGGGGCGGGCGGAGTGCCAGGCGGAGCGGGGCGAGTCGCTAGTGTTAATACGCCCGAGTTGACATCTTCGATCGCCTTGCGGAGCTAAAGCAAAACATTTAACATGTAAATAAATAAAAAACAGTAACATGAAGGGCTTGTGGTGTGAGCTCTTAATTTCCAGTCAGTTCACAGCAACAAGTAAACGTCTAACACGGACATGCGTGTAAACTAAACTAGTTTTACAGGTTCAGTGGATATCTATGAAAATATAAATAAATGAAATTTTGAAAGTATTTTCCACCTTCCAAATGATTATGGTCGAATTTCGCCCAGTAAGTGAACACTAGTTATTATAAAAAAAATACAATTACAATAAAATTATTCTAACATCTTCCTTTTAGTTGCTAACGTGACACAACATTGTCATATGTCATGTCATATGTCATGTTGTGAATTTCAAATCAAGTGAACAGACTGTGAGGAAATAGCGAACATTTAGTAATTTACAAACATTTACTTTGAATTAGATGGACAAATATTAATGAAAACACAATATACCTCCTTTAGAGAAACCACGCCGATGAGACGTCCGATGGCCGTAACATAGGCGCGACTCACGCCGAGAGTTGAAAACAACGAATGAACCTATGAAAATTAACGTCTATATAAATAAATAATAACTCTTCATTATTTTCTAATTATACCTCATGATATTATTATTTTCGGGAAACATTGCATAAATTAGGAACAGTGGCTTGACTTGACATTAAAAATTTACTAACGCACCGACCAGGTTGTCGGTTAAGATCAATTAATTGCAACCGTCAAACTAGGTTGTCGGTTAGGAAAAAAAATCCTAACGGATCAACCAGGTGGACAGCGTGGTTTGTCGGTTGGTAATAGACGGAAATTAAAACACTTTTAATACTCTCGCGGTCAGATTTAGCAAATAGTTCCAATCAATGCTCAAATATTTCCCAGTATTCTCCATTCATCATTAAATATAGAGCAGATTAACTGGACGCTTGCATTATATTCGTTTGATTATCTAAATCTTGCTTTATTGGTTTTTTTTTTACTCTATACAGCTTAATATACTTTTTACTATTCCTGCTTTGCTATACTTTGCTGTCACGCCACTTACTCACTTTGATTTTTAATTTATTTTGAGTGTGTCGGCAATGCTGAAAATATGACGGCGACATTAGCCATCAAGTGGAACCTTCAGTCGAGGTTTGTCAGGTGGAAAAAAAAACCAAAGAGATACCTTCAGCAGCGAAGTCCTCTCCACTAGTTGGAATGGGGCGGGATCAATGTGGCAGATGTACATGTTCTCATCTTCGTACTCGATTTCGTCCAACTAAACGACATAAGACACCATGCAATTTTACCATTGACTTGACATTTATTTATTTAATTAGGAAAAAACAGTCGCATACAAAATTTAATATAAAAATAAATAATACAAAAATACCTATGTTATCTCCACTGCGGATCAACAAGCGGTCGATCAGCAGTGTAAAGTAATATAATATAATAGTAGATTTTCTATTCTTTTCGCGTGTCATTGAAATGGAAAATACGTGTAAATCTTTTTTAATAATAAATCGCGATGCTATAAATGATGTAATATCTTTTTTAATAACCAAAATAACCCCAAATGAAATCTTTATCCAGTCACCGAGTCATCAACTAAGAGTGTAATGTGTTAATGAATTTTGAACTTCAATATTGGCTGAATATAAATAGGTTAATTTTAAAAATAGGGAAAAAGAAAAAAGTGTTTTGTTGACAGAGAAAAATTTAGCAGTAAGTTGAGAGATAATGTTTTATATATTTGAAAGTATCGAGTGTAAAATGTTTATGTTGTTTATAATTATAGTTTTGAGATGTTTTAAATATAAATTTATTGGATTAATTAATAAAGAAAAATGTGTGCACTACATTTGAATTATAATTTACCTAAATAGAAAAGATATAAAAGTATAGAATTGCACCAACAAGATAATATTCTACTCGAAGATGTTCACATAGAAGAGTCTCACCATATCTCTCTTCCGCGCGATTTGCAACATCCTGTCGAAGTCTATCTCTTTGGCCATCTCGAGCTGTTCCCACGACTTCTGGTCTTCTGGCGACATGTCGCAGACGCGCTCCCTAGGCTTCAAAGTCAATTAATCTTGCATTAGGAACATCTAGAGACCTTTTTTGTAACATTTTATGGGGAAATTGATAGAAAATATATTTTCTGATGTATAATTGTTAGGCAACCAGAACGCGATAAATGCCTAAAAAAAAAAAATTTTAGCCATAATTTAGTTATTATTTTATAATAATAACTACATGATTATATAAATATTATATGATATGATTAATTATTAATTAATATTATATGATATGATTATTAATTATTTTAATTTAGTTATTATTATGGCAACATTATTGTTGCCATAATTTTATACTTTTAGTAAAACTTACTAAATGGGGTTCTTATTTAACTAAGAGTGACTTTGTCCTGTTCAATCAATAGGAGTATGTGCTCTATGTCAGTTGGTCGTTTAAATTGAGGCTTATACAAATATAAATAAATACAGTAACTCACCAATTGCACTTTTTTGTTGATGGAAGGACTTCTAGGCAAAGTCTGCGGCATCTGGTCGTTGAGTCCACTTTCGACGTCTTGCAGCATCGACGATCGCTTGAATATCGCTTCGAACGCTGCACGGATTCTGTAATCAAAACTTGCCTATGTTACCTACTCTTTTTGCGTAACAATAACTTCGTCCGACTCATTCGCAAGAGAAGGCCTTAATTTTTTTCATTTGTCAATTAAAAAATAGAATATCTGGACGATTTTTTTGATTGCGGTCTATACCTAGCGCCATTTCACAAAATTTTGAGATAACAATTGATTATCATCGGTAGGCATTTTATGAACAAAATTTTATACAAATCATTAGAACCATTTCAGAGATACACGAAACAAATTTATATACAAGAATTGCTAATTTTGTATATTTATAAATAAAGTCTTATTGACAATATTTAAATAAAAATAAAATACAGTGTAAAATTTTATTAAACGTAATAAACTATAAGTAGTTTGTTTGGACTTATCAGGCTTATTAGCTTATTAGTAAATTGCAAAAATGTGAAAAATATAATCTTTCTAAGGGCTTTTTTCACCATGTGTCAAGTATCAAGTAGGCTAACCGCCATTTAAAGTCACCGGTAACCTTAAATGATGGAGATGATATATACCTTTGTTTGTACTGTAAAAGTCTCAAACTAAAAAAAAAAAATTAAAAAAAATTCGCCTATCGATGGATGCATTAAACCGATTGCATAATTTAATAAAACGTAAAATTATTTCTAAAAGTAACTAATCAACACTTTACTTGTAGTCGGTGAAAGAGGCCCTTATACTTAAAAATATTCATCTAATGTGTAGAACTTTTTTAGACGTAGCATTGACGCATACAATAGTGAATTTATGGATGTGGATGTATTCTGTTGCAGTTTGACTAATTATAGGATTCAGATACGTAATAGGCTTTTGATGGCTCCTTGAATGTATTTATTGTTTTTTTTTTTTTTTTAATTTTAAATTTTAAATCTTTGGTTATCTATTTTGTATTATGTGTAGAATTTTGTTTCAGTACTGTACCTATGTATGTATTTTGTTTAATGTTTATTTTGTTTTATGTATGGAACTCTAAGTCTTTAAATATTTATGTATATTGTAAAAAATTATGTATAATGACTGTTTGTTTCCTGAATAAAGAGAGAAAAAAAAAAAAAATATTATTTAAAAAAGAAAACATTCAAATAAAAATCATTTACCATAGAGTTTTCATCGATGGAGTCGAGACCCATGACGGTGACATGGAAATAGACAATTGTGGGGAATAGACACTAAGTATCCGCAATTACCTGGTCTCAGCGCCCGTCACCGTAGTGTATACTGTGGGCAGCGCGGTGTGAGGAGGAGCGTTCACCATCGGAGACGGAGGCGCCGAGGGCCTCGTCAGCGTGAACGAGTTTGTCTTCTTGAGGATCGACTTTGGACGGAAGAGGGCGCCGGGTGCCGGAAGCAACGATCCGGAATGTGCCCGTAACACGTCCGGAGCGGGCGTGACCTGAAACCGATCGATCGTTAATAATAATAATAAATATCCTCACACATTCCACACAGCACCATTTAGTTCCACAAAAGGCAACTAATGCTTGTATTATGGATACCAGACAGTTGATGTTGATATAATACATAGATTTTTTTTTTTTTGTAAATACATACATATTATAAATACAAAACATCCATGACTCAAGTACAAAGGTCAAATGTTAACACATAAACATTTGCCCCTAGCGGGATTCGAACCCGCGACCGTTTGGTTAACAGCTAGGGTCACTAGCCGCTAGACCAAACGTGACATTAAATACTTCGATTAAAGCTCTAGACTAAAGTAGGGCCAACAATAGCTCCACTTCTTCAACAGTTGGTGGCCAGCAATTGTATAGACTCCTCTATATAATCTGGCAAAATTATATAGAGGTCCTTATCAACTATGGCGTTGCTTGTTTTATAGGTGACGGTAGCCGTCTACAATCAAGTGGACCGTCAGCCTGTCTGCCGATTTAACATAAAATAAGTCACTCCCTAATTTAAATTTTTTTGGTGACAGCCAGCTGTTTGCGGAATAGGTGCCGTCATGCGAACTGTCGTTACGTGCCGTTTCGTAGTGGACAGTTTTCACTAAAGCAGGGAATATTTTAGTGGAACAATGAGGAACCTCGAATCGGGATGGTCGGCGTTGTCGTCTCCGTTCTTCGTCCCGGCGACGGACAGCCTCTCGGTGCCACAGAGCAGCAACGGACAGACGTCTTTCCCTTCCCACTTGGCGCTCTATAACACGCACCAGCTCCCAGCGATGGATCGAGCCCAGAAGCACCATCGACGCAGGACTCTCCACGAGAGGAAAGCTCTTTATCGTCTGCAAACACAACACACACACATATAAGTAGAAATTAAGAAAGTGTTATAAATTAAGTATTTAAGACCATTAGTAGTTAAGTTAAATTAAACATGTTAACAGTACACTGTTTACGAGTGCAATTTAGATAATTATCCATCCGTCTTTTATGCTAATTGATAGCTTATTAAGTTAAGCTCACTGCCTGACAGAGAGTTCCAGAAGACGTGGTTTCCTTTACTTGAACTGTCCATCTTGTTGGCGATCGGCCTCGTCATTTTTTTGCCTTCGATGTTGCCAACAACGATCAGCTTTTCCAGATTTTCGCCACATCTTCTATGGCGCCCATTTTTTAAAATATTTTTAGACGATTCTTCGGGGAACCTAACATTTTTTTCATGACAAATAGTATCCTATATGTTAATCCAGGTAATAAACTATCTGTGTGCCAAGTTTCATCCAAATCAGTTGAGGTTCCATACATACAAACTTTTGCATTTATTTTATAATATTAGTAGGATTTTTTTAATGCGGACGGAGTCGCGAGCACCAGCTAGTCGGTTATAAAAACCCTGGTTTTAAACACTAGGGTTTGTGAGCACTCTGCGTACATACAACCTATTGGTGTACGAAGTTAGGAACAGTTTATGAGACTAAGTTAGGATAAGCGCCTAACATTACTTACTCACGCACCGAAATATTCGTATTTTTATTTGACATTACGTCACACCAGTGTTAATACCTTATTTTCTTTCAGAAGATCCTTCAGCTGCTGGTAGGTCATCCTGTTCCATATGTACTTAACATCGCGCACCATAAAGTCTTCCACGCATATGTCATACATTCCTATAAAAAAAAAATCGTTGGGTTACAAATTATTAACATAATTATACTGTTCTCACATAAATGCATATAATATATAAAACATTGTAAAATTTAAGTTTTTCATAAAAAATTTTTTTTATCATAAGTACGAGTATAACGGTCATTAGCGTAACGACAAAAACTCAGATAATTATTAGATAACTAGGTTTTGCCCGCGACTTCGTCCGCGTCACACTACCCGCCGGACTAATCTGAAGATTGTCTGAAAATTTCATCAAAATCGGTTCAGCCGGTTTGGAGTCCATAGGGAACATACATATATACCGTACACACATTGCCTTTTATATATAATAATATAGATAACTAGAAAATTTAAATGTGGGTTTATTTATAGCAAACCAAACAGCATATAAAAGTTTACAAATATATTTTTAAAAAAAAATTAAATGTTTACAAAGCCTGTTACTAGGATCCGAGGTTGCAACGACAAAGTTATATAATATTTGAACTTAACTTATTGAGAATTAATTGTAATTTGTATGATTTTTGGTATATTTGACATGATATAGTATATCTTTACGTATTTGTTAAAAAAACTACTTTTTTACAACAATTTAATATTTGCACACCTGAATTATTCTAGCAAATAAATAAATAATTATATTCTTATTATGTATTAATTACGTAGATGACGAGGTGGCCGAGTGGTTAAGGCGTTGGACTGCTAATCCAATGTGCTCTGCACGCGTGGGTTCGAATCCCATCCTCGTCGGTAATAGTTTATTTTAAATACATTCAATTTTAACTATTTTAATAACATAATCACTGCAATTTTAGTTTAGAACTATGTATGAAAGTCTTAGGGCCTCTTTCACCAACTACAAGTAAAATGTTGATTAGTTACTTTTAGAAATAATTTTATGTTTTATAAAATTATGCACTCGGTTTACTTTATCCTTCGATAGGCGATTTTTTTTTTTATTATTTTCTTTTTAATGTTTGGGACTTTTACCGTACAAACAAAGGTATATATCATCTCCATCATTTCCGGTTACCGGTGACTTTAAATGGCGGTTAGCCTACTTGACACTTTACTAAGAAATGGTGATTATAGTTACCGAGCATAAAAACGGATTGGTTAGGTTGAGATTCTGAATTAGAGAAAAATATATCGCTCCTTATTTGGAAGTTATAACAGGAATACGAGTACTTATATTTTTTTAGACCGGCTGTTGGCGTGAGGAAGCCATAACATTTTTTTGCAACGGGTGCAAAGCCGCAGGCAACAGTTAGTAACGGTTTAGTTGTCATCTCGCACGGTTTTATTTCGTACGAATTCGTGCGAAATACCAACTTTAAATATAAATATTTTTAGTAATCATCTCGCACACATTGGGTTTTAACACATATTGGTGTTACATATGTGTTACATAAGGTAGTTATTTGCAGCAAAACTTACTGCTGGCTGAAGACAGCAGATCGGGCAGATACGGCAGCTTTTTGATGAGGATTATGCTGTCGAAACAAGACGGCTGCAGCAGAGCCGCTACGGCGTTGGCGGCGAGGACAGCCGCCATGATGGGCAGCAAATGTGTCACTTGGCCAGTCATCTCGCTCACTATGACTATGGTGGACACAGTGTGAGTGACTGCGCCGGTGAAGGCGGCTGCGCCGACCACTGCGTACCCCCCTGGAAGGATCTTCTGTATGTGGCCTCCATACGCCACGCCCAGGGGACAGAAATAGTGCATCACTTCGCCAGTGAATCGGCCGAGAGACGCGCCCATCTTGAAGGCCGGCACGAATATGCCCGCGGGCACAGGAAGCGTGCACGCCACCATGCTGAGGAAGTACTGGAATTCCAGATAGAAACTATTACGTGACGACACGTATGGTCTAGTGGCTTGTAACCCTAGCTGTTAACCAAACGGTCGCGGGTTCGAATCCCTCTAGGGGCAAATGTTTATGTGTTAACATTTTACCTTTGTACCTGAGTCATGGATATTTTCTATTTATAATATGTATGTATTTACAAAAAAAAAAAAGTAATCTATGTATTATATCAATTGTCTGGTGTCCATAATACAAGCATTAGTTGCTTACTGTGGAACTAGATAGTGATGTGTGGAATGTGTGAAGATATTATATATATTATTATATTATATTATGTCAATTTACTTTTTTTATGTCAAGGTCGACAGACAGGCTGATGGTCTACTTGATGGTAGGGAAATGGAGTCTGGCATCCCATACTCACTCACCGAAACACAACAACACAATGGTCTGTGTAAGGTGGTGGTAATTTCAAAACTAAAGACAATATTGGGGCTGAAAATTTATCTTTCATGTGTAAATTAAATTTTAACAAATTTACGATTATGTCTATGGTTGAAGCTATTCATTTATTAAACTATTTAAAAGTTGATAGAGTTTTAAGTAATGGTAGGGCACACTGCACTTTGCATTCGTTTGGGCAGCCAGTCTGGCGGCAGAAACCATCCCTTTACTGTGAAATAACAGCATGTGTGCTGTTGGAGCCCATTTCCCTATCCCTTACCCTACTATGATCGGCAGCGCATTAGCAGCACCTATGGCTTTGCTTGTCTTATAGGCGATAGTAACAACCTTTAACAAGTGGACCATCAGCCTGTTTGATGACCTTTAAAATAAACAAAAAATTTACTACTTAATAGGCCGTTTAAAAAAATTGATTGTCACGGATAAAACAAGTAAACATTAATAAAATTTCTTAATGATCACTGATGATAACAATGCGACGTTATTGCTATTGAATTTCGTAAGGCGCAAAAGCCACTACATATTAAAATATTAACGACGAGGATGGGATTCGAACCCACGCGTGCAGAGCACATTGGATTAGCAGTCCAACGCCTTAACCACTCGGCCACCTCGTCGCATGCAACATTATTTGTATATTTCCATTGCTTTGTCATTTCATCTTTTGACGAATTTTGTACCCAGTAATTTATAATTATTTATGCAATAATAGACAAACATCAATGTACTACAACTATGGATTTCGCACGCCATACAAAACACTACGAACTTTATGGAACATTAAAAAGTGACAAAGCATGAACTCTGTCATCTGTCATTTAAAGGAATTGTGACTTTACGTCAACGCATTGGAGTTTAAAATGAATAGTAGAACCTTTTACCGTTGACGCGCGAAAGCAAGACTCCGCCATTATTCCGTTTTAGGCGTACTTTTTATGTGCCGCTTTGGCATTTGTCACGCAAAATCCATAGTTGTAGTACTTCGATGTAGATAACAAATAAAATGTGTAGCATCTGTATATACAATATCAATTGTAATGCGTTTCATTGCAATTATTGTAATAGGTAATGTTTTAATTGCTACACTTATTTAATAGTATCGGTGGTAATTCTTTTACTCCAGGGTCTAGGTATGCCAGAAATGAAGACGATCCTCAGAGGAGTACATTTGAAAGAATATCTTACGTATCGAGCTTTGATATCTAAAGTTATTGGTCTCACGGCTACATTGGGATCCGGTTTACCATTAGGAAAAGAGGTACTATACTTCTGTCACATGTCTTTCCACGTTATTCATGTTACCAATACATAACGAATACATACCAATACCAATACATACTACATAACGAGTCGCGTACCACTAAAATATTAAATAAATATATTTATTTGTCATCTTGTGTGGCAATAAATAAAATGCACTTGTATAAACAATACCAATTGTAATATATACTGCAATTATTGCAAAATGTTTCAATTGGCTCATTTATTTAATAGTATAGGTAGATGACGAGGTGGCCGAGTGGTTAAGGCGTTGGACTGCTAATCCAATGTGCTCTGCACGCGTGGGTTCGAATCCCATCCTCGTCGAAGACACGTTTTTGCTACGTTACAATTTATTACAACATAGGACAAAGTACTTACAATCGATAGGAAATATATAATGAGACACCCGAAGACGTTCACTTCTGGAGTCTCCCAATGGGAGACCATCGCCGCCTGCTCAGCAGTGAGAGAGTCGGACCACGTGAAGTTTGAGAACAAGGATAACACCTGGAATTTAAACAATTTTAGGTTTAGATTTAGAATGCATTTTTCTATTTATTAAAATATCTCTCAGAAAATATGAATAGAAAATAAGGCTGCTTCTGACCGGTCCTATTGGAAAATTGTGGAGGAAGCCTATGTCCAGAAGTGGACGTCCTACGGCATTAATTAACAAATTTAGCGATTCATTATTATTTATATATATTTTTGTATTGCGTCGACTGAGAAAGAAAATTTAAGTGCTAAGATCTATAAAAGCATTATTTTAGGCGCGTGATGAGGTGCGAAAGATACTTTATTTTTCAATTAGTGATGCAGAGGCAAGAGAAAGACATACTGACCATATCCTAACATTATGGGAATGACCATAGATATTGTGTATTTTTGATTGTATTGAATATGTATAAATTAATATATATGCATGCTTTGGTAGCCTTTAACTGTAATTTGTACAAGCTAAACTGTATGCAATTTATTTTTATAAATAACTTATATAATCTGTACACTATTAGGTTGGCTATCCTTAAATAAATAAATAAATAATAAATAAATAAATAAATCCTGGTTGAAGAATTTATAAGAATGGTATATTATAAGCACTTAAAGCTCTTTCGTGTAGCAGCTTCCAAGGTTAAGATAGTCGCCAACGTTCGTCAAAAAGTGAAACCTTAAAAAGAATATTCTCGTAATGCTGTAGAGGGATTTTCCAGCCGCTATAATAAACTACTTATAAAAGGTTTATTTGCCTCACCTGTTCTTGATTTCCAAGATCTGCGGCCATATATTTGCCGATTCCCGGCGGAAACAGGATCGACATGACAGCCAAAGTCATGAAACCGGGATATATGAATCGACTGAAATAGTAATTATTGTTTTACAATTTATAATACAGTAGGAAAGGATACACTTGTTCTGTGACATGAATTTTGGAATTTAAAACTTGAAAACTTTTATTCAGTAATTAAGTATAATCTTGATGAAATTTTTTTTAAAGCCTGGCAATACTAAACTTTATTTAGGTACTTAAATAAAAAAATATATATACTACTATGATTTTTTTTTAAATCAATTTCACATTCTCTATACAGTTTTAAAATAAAGCTTCTGCTTTACTGAAAAGAAGTTTAAAAAATAACAGATTTGATGTACGATTTTTTATTAAATGAAATTCTGTGCATAGAATAATAATAATATACTTTATTTCTTATGCCAGTAAGTATTGTATACATACTCGTAATATTTACATTTTAACAGAACAAACTTCACCGGCGACATTCAGTGAAAATTGTGAATTTAATAATTCATAGAAAATATTTATAAAAAACGAGCGTCCAGTCTGATTAAAATAAATAAATAGAGTAAGTAGTCGTCGAAATGATAGAAATTTTGTACGAACGTACTTTTTCTGTAAGAAGTTGCTCAACGTCTTCGTGTTCCTCATGAAGAGAACATATTTTCTATGCAGAAACACCCACAGCGCCGCCAACAGACCACACACGATTCTGCAATGTCATATTATTATTATTATTTATTTATTATGTAACACGTATTTGATAACAATGTCTGGAAACCATTATTAGGTTTGTCTAGACATTTTTTTTTATAAAAGATGGGTTTGCTCTTGACCAACAACCAACTGTGTAGCAAGGATGAGGCCTAAGATGGAGCGAACCTCATTCTCAACCCAGAAGTTGCCTATTCACTCGAACTTTGAAAAGATCTGGGTTATATGAGCTCAGGAGTTCCAAACCTTTGGCAGTGCGCATTATAAAGGATTTTTTAAAGCGCTTGGTCCGAAATAACAACATAACAACATTACACCATATATTATATATGAGAACTACGAGTAGCTTTTATTTATATACTAGCTGACCCGCAAATGAATTTAGGAGCGGAGATCCAATAAATCAATATTCAATAAATTAAAGAACATAAAATCGGCTGGCCAAAGTATTATGCTATAATACTTCGGCCAGGCGTTAGTTTTTTATTTTATTGTAGATGATCCCTCGGGAACAGTGATATTTTTCTGGATGAAAGGTACCCTATGTCCTTTCTGGTGTACCAGACAACGTGTATGCAAAATTTCATGGTGATCGGTTCAGTAGTTTTTGCGTGAAAGAGTTACAAACATCCATACATCCATACATACTTTCGCATTTATAATATTAGTACGGATAACTATCGACCCGCTCCGGGCTTTGCCTGGGATGCCATTTTTATATAAATAAATCTTCCCCATTTATCCCTCTTTCCATAATTGAAAAGTTTTTTAAGCATACGCAAACCAACTTAACATATTTATATATAAAGATTTATTTATAGTTATTGGTTTTTTGGTTTAGCACCAGTTTAGCACACTTATCAATATGATTAGACTCACCCAAGTAAGACAAAGACCGCTATCTCTTGTGGATCAAATGGAAAATCTTGAGGCAAGTTGGTGGGGAAAAGAGGCTTCACTGTCGGCATAGCTCCAGTCCAAACGGACAACAGACGAAACATCTGCAATATGTTATGTTAACACTTTCAAGTGAGCAAATTTATAGGCGTTCTTATTCGAACACCGTTGGGTCACGTCGCCTAGCAATAGGATATCTGGGCACCTAGCCATGTGTGCTTTGTACAGTCGTAAACGCTATGCTACGCTAAGAGAAAACTTTGTGATTGGTCAAAATTTTATTTTGACGTTACAACAACCAGTCACCAAGCTTTCTCTTACGAGTTTTCTATTAGTTTCCGAAGTACGCAACGAAGTGTTTGCATTTTGGCAATGCCGGATTTAGAGGTCTGGAGTCCTCGGGGCGACAAAGGAGTGGAGGCCCCCTGGCCCCAAATTATTTTCCAAATAAAATGGAAAATTTTTTCAGTCGAGTTTTCTAATAAATAATATATTGTGAAACCAAGTATAGATTTTTTTATTATTTAACAAACATATAAATATTTTGATATTTTACTGATTGCCTGATTGGAATGAATAAATATAGATCGATGATTTGTGTTAATATTTAATATAATCATGTTTGTACAAAGTACTGTAAGTAAAGGTAAAACGCGAAAAAAATATATCAAAGGAAAGTTGTTTACTAGTGTTTACTAGTCTGATTTTTTTTTTTTCGAAGTCTATTGTGGGGGCCCCTCTTTTATGGAGGCCCCAGGGCTGTGCCCTCCTCTGAATCCGGCCCTGCATCTTGGCTAGGGGCCCTGGATAGCTATATCACTGTGCCACAACACATAATTTTTTTTAAATGTTCGAGCCACAATATATTAATTTTTTTTTGACTGTCAAAAACAGAAGGAGAATTAACTATATTTATGGCTATAAGTGTTCTTTTTTTAAATATTTGGTGTATTTTATCTGTTCAAGTCGTTTATTACATATGTAATATTTGTACATATAAATTTCTTTAAAAAAAAATAGCTACTAACAATTGCACTGCAACATGCAGCGAAGAAACCGCGCCAGTAGTTCCTAACTGCGAAGTATGTAGTAGTTACTTCAATAGAAAATAATACACCTGAAAGAAAATAAAATTATTGTAGCTACTAAATTTAATATTGATCGCTGGACTATGCTATGCTATGCTATGCTATGCTATGCTATGTATATACTATGGAACAGATAAATATGGAATTGTAAACTATGACTGGACGCCGCAACTATGATCGGCCGATCATACTTCAGTATCATCATAAATAAATAAATATCTTCACACATTTCACACAGCACCATCTAGTTCCACAGTAAGCAACTAATGCTTGTATTATGGATACCAGACAGTTGATATGATACATAGATTACTTTTTTTTTGTAAATACATACACATTATAAATACAAAACATCCATGACTCAGGTAAAAAGGTAAAATGTTAACACATAAATATTTGTCCCTAGCGGGATACGAACCCGCGACCGTTTGGTTAACAGCTAGGGTTACTAGCCACGCTGCGGTCGAGGGAAGGGAGGACGAGACTCTCCCACCGGAGGTGACCGAGGCTGAGCTGGATGCCGCCCTACTACGTCTACGCAGGAAGGCGGCAACTGCCCCGGGGCCCGATGGCGTGCCTGGCCGAGTACTAGCTCTAGCCGCGGGGCCACCATGGGCAGTAGCCCATGGTCAGGTTGTGATGGCGGTGTCGTTGGACATTGCCAACGCCTTCAACAGCCTACCATGGCGCTGTATCATGACCGGATTAGAGTACCACAGAGTACCAGCATACCTGCGCCGGATGATCGCTGCGTACCTCACTGAACGATCAGTGAGCTATCCGACGCAGACGGGACTGAGACACCGCCATATTACATGCGGAGTTCCACAGGGGTCGGTCCTCGGGCCGCTCCTCTGGAACATTGGCTATGACTCGGTTCTCAGAGGCGCTAATCTGCCGGGTGTCGGCGTGACGTGTTACGCCGACGACACCCTAGTAACCGCACGAGCACCAGATTACAGATGGGCGGCTATTCTGGCTACCACTGGAGTGGCTCACGTCGTCGAACGAATCCGGTGGTTAGGGCTCACCGTAGCCTTAAACAAGACCGAAGCCATGTGCTTTCACGGGCCTCGGAAGGCACCACCGCCGGGTTCAGAGATTATCATCGGGGGGGTCTCCGTGGACGTGAAGCCCACGATGAAATACCTCGGCCTTGTCCTGGACAGTCGCTGGAGTTTTGCGGGACACTTTCGGCTCTTAGAACCGAAGTTGGTGGGAGCCGCTGCCGCTTTGGGCAGGTTGCTCCCAAATCTGGGTGGGCCAAATACCGCCTGTCGTCGTTTGTATGCGGGGGCAGTGCGGTCGATGGCTCTATACGGAGCCCCAATCTGGGCGGACGGCCTGAGACAGAAATGCAGGGCTCATCTGCGACGCGCGCAACGCGCGTTAGCGCTCAGGATCGTCCGGGGTTATCGGACAGTGTCCTTCGAGGCTGCATGCGTAATGGCGGGCACGCCACCATGGGACCTCGAGGCCGAGGTGCAGGCGATCGTATATCTGGCCATTGCAGATGTACGGTCTCGGGGAGCTCAGCCTCCGCAAGAGGTTGTTTCGCGAATCCGTTCGCGTGCACGCCGCGAAAACCTCCTCCTGAAATGGAGCGAGAGATTGGCCGAGCCAAGTGCCGGCCATCGCACCGTAGAAGCTATTCGCCCAGTCTTGGGCGCATGGCTCCAGAGAAGACACGGGGCTCTCACGTTCCGCCTGGTGCAGGTGCTCTCGGGACACGGCTGTTTCGGGAGCTATCTTCACCGGGTGGCTCGTCGGGAGCCAACTGCAGAGTGTCACTCGTGTGCATGCGCTGAGGATAGCGCACAGCACACTCTTGCGGAGTGCCCTAGATGGTTGGCGCAGCGAACTGAGCTCGCTGCGACCATTGGATTTGACTTCTCTCTGCCGGCCGTAGTTAAAGCTATGGTCGGCAGCAGAGCCGCTTGGCGAGCGACTCAATCCTTCTGCGAAGATGTCATCTCGCAGAAGGAGGCGGCGGAGAGAGAACGAGAGGACGACGTCCTATCTCATCCCCTCCGTCGCCGACGAACTGGACGCAGGCGGCTGGCGTACGCTCGCCACCTGGATCCATGACAGGACTAGGGCGGTAGATGGGGACTCTACCGCCCGCTTCATCCTGAGAGGCACGGCGCACTTTGGCAGTTCGGGTGCGCCGTCCTAATGAGCAGTGTCCGGCTACGGACCCCCGCGGCGGAGTTGCGGAAGAGTGTTCGTCCGACCTCGCAACTTCGCCTATAGCGGACGCGGAGGACGCCAAGAGGTTTAGTCGGTAGGTCTACCCCACTACCATCTCGGGGCAGGAGTCCGACATAACCCACCGGTCTGTCCCCAGGCCGGTGGGTATCTATGATGATTCCTCTTGTAAAAAAAAAAAAAAAAAGGGTTACTAGCCACTAGACCACTAACCCAGTACGTTGAATAAAGGAGCTCTGCTCTGTAAAACTTGTACAAGAGGTCTTTCATAGGTAAGTCACAAATTATAAAAAAACTCTGTTATCCATAAAAATGTGTTAATACGAGATGATACAACCTTTTCTTGTTAAAGATTTATATAAGTTTGAGTACCGAATTGTAATTTCAGTTAAGGCTTATACATTGATGTTGAGGGCTGGTTGAAAATTTATTTTGTTTATTTATTTATTTATGAACTCACTATCATTACAGGCATACCTAATGCGTTAGAGTAGCATTATCGATATTATACAATATTAATTTTAATACAAAACTATACTATAATATAATCATATAATAATACTATACAGGGTGGAACTTTTGTAATGCCACCTGAAGGGAAAGTACTCTTAATACTGTAGATAGAAAATTTTACTTAAAGAAAACATTCCTTTATTTTTGAATAGAAAGAAAACTGCATTCAAAAATTTTCGAAAATTCACACCCTGGAATCAAACCGACTAAAATCTGTAAAAATTACACCCTGTACTTTTATTGAATCGATCGTCAAGGAAAACCAGGAAAATTAATTTTTTTTAACAAAAATTTAAAATGTAAATTGTGCCAAGCTTTTGCTGAATGAAATAAATAAAGTACCTCCAACGGGTGCCGCAAAGCAAGAAGCTACTCCGACAGCACAGGCTGCCGCCAGCATTTCCGTAGTTCGCGATTCATTCGCGTAGATCCCTTGGAAACTTGTCACTAACTTCGACAGTAGCGTCGCAACCATTGACGCAATGTGAACAGATGGACCCTGAAACAACGTCTTAGTTAATGGGCAGCCCGTCTGGCGGCAGTAACCACCCCCTTACAGAAGACCACAGTAAAATAAAGGCATGTGTGAGCCATTTAAAAGATGCCAGAGCCATTTCACTATCTTAGATCCTACTTTGGTCGGCAACGTAGTGTAGCCTGTGTTATAGGGGGACATTAGCTGTTTACCATCAAATAGACTATCAGCCTGTCTGACGACCTTAACATTTAAAAAAAATGTTAATATTTCAGGTGTTATCCTTGTTCTAAAATTTCTGACTCTCTCACTGCTGAGCATGCCGACTCCAGAAGTCTCCAGAGTCTCCATTGGAAGACTCCAGAAGTGAACGTCTTCGGATGTTTCATTATATATTTCCTATTTGTCCTATGTTGAAATAAATTTTACCGTAGCAAAAACTTTGTCTCCGACGAGGATGGGATTCGAACCCACGCGTGCAGAGCACATTGGATTAGCAGTCCAACGCCTTAACCACTCGGCCACCTCGTCATCTACCTATACTATTATATAAATGAGCCAATTGAAACATTTTTCAATAATTGCAGTATATATTACAATTGGTATTGTTTATACAAGTGCATTTTATTTATTGCCACACAAGATGACAAATAAATATATTTATTTAATATTTTAGTGGTACGCGACTCGTTATGTAGTATGTATTGGTATTGGTATGTATTCGTTATGTATTGGTAACATGAATAACGTGGAAAGACATGTGACAGAAGTATAGTACCTCTTTTCCTAATGGTAAACCGGATCCCAATGTAGCCGTGAGACCAATAACTTTAGATATCAAAGCTCGATACGTAAGATATTCTTTCAAATGTACTCCTCTGAGGATCGTCTTCATTTCTGGTATACCAGACCCTGGAATAAAAGAATTATTTTTAAAATATTTATAAAATATATTGCGTTAGTGATAAATATACTATTTTATTGGATAGATTAAGGATCCAATGGATTATGTTAAGACATTAAGGCTCGTGTTCACCAACACTCGAACTCGAAGCCTAATAATATTATGCTAAATTTTGCCCGCGACTTTTTTTGAGGGTATGAAAAAAAAAAAAAAAAAAATTTAACTCCTGACAAAAATATATCTATATCTATACTTACTAATATTATATATGCGAAAGTATGTTTGGATGTATGGATGTTTGTAACTCTTTCACGCAAAAACTACTGAACCGATCACCATGAAATTTTGCATACACATTGTCTGAGACACCAGAAAGGACATAGGGTACCTTTCATCCAGAAAAAAGGACTATTCCCGAGGGATAAATAAAAAATAAGAAATTAACGCCTGGCCAAAGTGTTATAGCAACACGAGGTCAAGCGTTATATTGCTTTTTTTTAAAATTTTCAACGCGGATGAAGTTGCGAGCACCAGCTAGTCAGCAATAATGCTCATATATTTTTGTCAGGCGTTGAATTTTTATTTTTATTTTTGATAATCCTTCGGGAACAGTACTTTTATTTAACCTGGATGAAAGGTATCCTATGTCCTTTTCTGTATGCTTGATAACATGTATGAAAAATTTCACGATGATCAAGCTTATGTAAAGTCTAGAAGTCTCAAAGTGGTAACACTGTTAAGTTTTATCTCTGAACTATCCCTTATACTTTCATGCAAATATTACACCAGCAAATTTAAGAACATAGGAACATAGGATTCTAAATATACATTACCTATGCTCTGGGCAGCAACAATATGCACGAATCCAGCAGCGAAGAGTATGAGACATACTGGCAAAGAGACCCACGCCACATATTGGCTGATAGTGGACGTAGATAAGTCCTGGTACATCCACATGCGTGCTGAAATGATAGCACTTGTGCTTATTAGAAATGTTTAAACGGCAGTTAGTATGTTTATCATGTTTATGAATTTTAAATAATTAAAATAAGAATATTTCGTATGTTAAGGTCGACAGACAGTCTGACGGTCCACTTGGCTACCGTCGCCAATAACATAAGCAACGCCATAGGTGCTGCAAGTGCGCTGCGGACCATAGAAGGATAAGAGATAAGGTATTGATGGGGAAATGGGCACTGGCAACCCTTACTCACTAACCGAAACACAAAAGCACACGTGCTGTTATTTCACGGTGGTATTCTGTAAAAGGATGGTTACTGCCGCCAGACGGGCTGCCCAAATGACTGCGAAACGTAAGTGCCCTGCCACTTACTTTACAAATCCAGACCAGAGCCAACTTTAAAAAGTTGACCATGTCTCGACGGGAATCGAACCCGGAGCCCCTGACACGGTGTCAATGTCGGGACATTTTTTGTTTCCCATATTATTATTGAACATTTTACATGGTTCAAACATTTTACTTTTTTCAAAAATAATTGACATTTATGATTATACCAGCTCCAATATTCTTGTGTGACTTGTAATTTATAATATGTTTTAGTAATTTAGTGGAAACTTTGCTGATTTATGTTTTTCTTGTATGTATATTTATAATGTGTAGCGAGATATTGTATGTTTCCCTAATATAAATAAATAAAAAATAAATAAAATAAATTATGACATAATAACAAAAATATATAATAACTACTTTACAATGCACATGGCGTTGCCTATAATTGGGGACAGTTCCTATTTACCATCAAGTGGAACGTCAGCCTGACTGCCTATATTTAAAAAAAAACTATACTCCATATAAAAAAAATATATTTACCCTTTATCCTTTTCTAGTAGCGTGTAAAATAATAAGGAAGGGTTTAATCGGCTATTTTAATCCTTCGTTAAGAATAATAACTGTCTATGATAAATAATATGTGACATTGGCCATTGCAATCTTTGGTGAAGCCAGTCTCGTAAATGATTTCCTGCTATAACTTTTAGGGCTAACTAAAAGTTTTTCACTAACTAAAAGTTAAGTGTTGATTAGTTACTTTTATATTTTATTAAATTATGCACTCGGTTTCCTTCGATAGGCGTTTTTTTTTTAAATTATTTTCTTTTTAATGTTTGGGACTTTTACCTTACAAACAAATGTATATCATCTCCATCATTCCCGATTACCGGTGAATTTAAATGGCGGTTAGCCTACTTAGTATATGGTGAAAGAGGCCCTTAAACTATTAGTTAAAGATGCGTTAAATTAACTAATAGTTTGTAGCTTTTAAACATGACTTACAAAAGTAAAATATAAAATTGTGATAATTACCATTATTACATATAGCAATGCCTCTGTCCATCGCGAAATTGAGGATCGCCATTATGATGCCCAGCAACGCGAGGAACACCCAGTCCTCTCCCAAACGCGCAAACGTATGTCTCCAAAAATAACCTGTCACACACTTCATATCATTGTTTATTTATTGTTACCACATACCATACCATATCATAACCATATAACCCAAATGTTTTCTAAGTTCGAGTGAATAGGCATCTTCTGGGTTGAGAATGAGGTTCGCTCCATCTTAGGCCTCATTCTTGCTACACAGATGATTTGAATTTAATGCTTAAAATTGCTGGCGCTTCACATTTGTATATAATTGACACAATTTAATGTACTTTTGCTTTGTTCTTGTGACATTTTGACACATTTTATGTCATACATTTTGACCATTGTAATCGACTACAAATTAAGACTTATGTAAAAAAATTTAAATTTCTTCAATAAGTTAAGTTGTTCGTTGGTTTTTAATTAGTTAGTTGAACATGATTGAAAGAATTTTTGAAAAAGCTTAGGCTCGAGTTCACCAACAGACGGTTATTTTTAAACAACTGTTTAAAATTTAAACAGCCGTTTAATAATATTTTGTTGTTCACAATCGCTAAAATGCGGGTTAAACGCCCTAAACATCTAAACATAACCGTCTGTTGGTGAACTCGAGCCTAAATGATTCCATTTGGCCTCTTACCTAGAACCTTAACAGCCTTCCCACTGGGTCGTGGTTTCCCTGTGGCTTCCAACTCCTTCTGTCGCAATTTGTCATCTTTTCGTCTCCTCTTTCGTAGTCTTCGTAGTCTTCTGGCTTCTTCTCTTGCCGCTTCACTCAGGTCGCGTTGGTAGCGACCATACATCTGAGAAAAGAACAGATAAATTTAAAAAACTCCATCAGTAAAAGGCCATGCTGTCCTTTTGTGGGCGGTATGTTCGATGATTTCAATATAAAATGTAGGTACTTATAATGTTTTCAAACTACCTAACGTAATTCGTACAAAATTTATTAAATATATTTTGAAACTACCCAACCAAAATCTATACTAAAATTTATTAATTTTTTCTGTGTTTATAAACCTATATAATATAGTCCACATCATTTTTTTATTTGCTAGACTCAAAATCAATTTAGAACTTTTATACAACAACAGGGATAATAAAATAAGACAGTGTATATTTTTAAGCTTTATTTCTCTTACTGGCTAAGTAGGAACTGTATAAAAATAACTTACGCCATTGTAGTTTTTTTTTAAATGTAAAGATAGGCTGAAGGTGCATTTGACGGTAGATGGCTACCGTCGTTGGGAAAGGCCTATATCCGACAGTGGAAAGACGAATGGTGATGACGATGATGTTGAGGTAAGTGAGCTCTGATAACCCTTATCTATACTCAACGAAACACAAAAGCACACGTGCTGTTATTTTGCAGTGATCTTATGTAAGTGTGCCCTTTCACTGCTAAATACAACTAAAATTTACCCCAGTATCTAATAATAATAATAATAAATATATATTTTTTTAAATATTTATATTATAAAAAATTTAATGAAATAAATAAAAGGAGAATAATAAATATTTTTTTTAATATAGGTAATTACAATGGTTTTATATTATAATGAAATAAGGCTCGTTACATTCTACCCTTTGGGGTGTGCAAATATTTTGAGAACACTATATAACAAAATATTTTTTTTTTAATCACCACCATCCACTAAGTTATCAGACATATAATCTTTTAAATCATATTAACATTTATCAACTAGTAATTCAATTAATTTTCTTCTTAAATATATTAATATTGAGCTGCTTAATATTGTTCGGGATTTTATTATAAATGACTGGTGCCAGACAAAAAACACTTTTGTGCATATTTGTTGCCAATCGTTGACATCTGAAGAACTTTTGACATACCACAACACGCTGCCCTCTCGATACAATTTCTTCTTGGTCCATTGTTTGTCACTATAAATGAACCCCTTTTTTTTAATATTTATTTTCATAAATCTCCAGCCGGAGTCGAAACGAAGAAAGATAAAGCGTTATTGGTTCCTACTGTTTCAACGAAACTAACCTTGACTCCATATAATGTTTGCAAAAGATATCCTCGAGAGATTATCTCGGTAGTGTTAGTTTAAGATAATTGATTGGTGTACAGGTACACTTAATTTATAAAGTCGTTTGAGCAGAGGTTGTAAGTGAATTAGTCCAAGTAGGCATCTGTCCAGTTTATGAAGACAAAACTTTGAGAAGATTCAGAATAATTTATTATTCCTTGCGGCTATAGAAATATGCTATAAATTAATTTGACGAGCCCGTTAGATGATTAGCAAGGGTGCTTGCCTAACGTTTTAGGGGCCCTGGGTTCGATTCCCGGCGGGGTCAACTTTGGAAATGTTTATGTGAGTTTCGCAGTCATTTGGGCAGCCCGTCTGGCGGCAGTAACCACCTCGTTACAGAATACCACAGTGAAATAACAGCATATACATGCGCACTTGTAGCACTTATGGCGTTGCTTGTGTTATAGGCGACGGTAGCCACTTATACCATCAAGTGGACCGTCAGTCTGTCTAGCATTCGAATAATGCCGATTGGACAATAGGCTGGCATAATGTGCGAAGATAGGTCTTAACTGTTCCTTTGATTTACAATTCCACCCAAGTCTAAAAAAAATCTTCATATGCGATCTAACCCACAGGACTTGCAGTCAGGTCCTGGATCATTGAGTCAAAATTAAATAGACACACTAATTATTGTGACGTTAAAAAACCAACAATTTTGAAAATTAATATAAAGGTGTTGACACATCGTTCTATAAAAAAACTATTACACACAGAATGCAGTTCTAAATACAGAACCTCCTACGCTTTCTGGTCTCATGATCATTTTAATTGGTTTAACACACCATCTTTCTAAATATAGCCGTCTAACTAATTTACTTTACGTATCATTCATAGTATCCTATTAAAAGAATATAATCCTTTTATTAGTAATTGTATGGTGTATTAGGGGTATATGTGAGGGGTAAGGGAAGGGGGTAAGGTAATCAACATTTACAATCCCAAATGTCAACTTCACCTCCACGCGCCAGATGGCGGCGTGTAAGTCGCGGTATAACCACTCAACTACCTAGACTACACGAGGCTACAGCAGCTTTGAGAATCTCTAAAAGAACTGGAGTAGAACTCAACGTATTAGGGGTATGTGTGAGGGGTAAGGGGGTAAGGTAATCGACATCTACAGTCCCAAATGTCAACTTCAAGTCCACGCGTCAGATGGCGGCGTGTAAGTGGCGGTATAACCACTCAACTACCTAGACTACACGAGGCTACAGCAGCTTTGAGAATCTCTAAAAGAACTGGAGTAGATCTCAACGGGATACCACTGCTACTATTTTCCCATGAGAGTTATGGAAAGGTCTAAAAACGATCTAGATTTTTCCTAACCACTCCGTTAGGAGTGTATTAGTCCTTTAAAGAGTGGCAGGGTAGACTGCGTTTGCCGGAGAAGGCTCGGGAGCTGAAGGCTTGCATATGTTATGGTATTTCTTACAAAGCTGTTTGATTACTTATCAATTTGTTTCTGGTCTATCCTACTTTCCATAAATGAAAACCGAATTAAAATCCATTAGAAATAGTTAGCGGAGAAACAGACATGACGTTTTATAATCTATACTTTACTAATATTATAAATGAGAAAGTTTGTATGGATGTATGGATGTTTGTAACTCTTTCACGCAAAAACTACTGAACTGATCACCATGAAATTTTGCATACACGTTCTCTGGGACACCAGAAAGGACATAGTGTACCTTTCATCCAGAAAAAAAAAGGACTATTTCCGAGGGATAAATAAAAAATAAAAATCTAACGTCTGGCCAGTGTTATAGTAAAACGAGGTCAAGAGTTTTATTGCTTTTTTTAAAATTTTCAACGCGGGCGAAGTCGCGAGCACCAGCTAGTATATAGATATTAAAGTTTTAATGAAAGAAACGGTTACTGTGAGTCAACCTTAACAGATATGCCATCGCAGATTTTTCTTTAGGATTTTGGAAGAACTTTAGAATTCTATAGTACATAATTTTTATGTCAATCTCTTACTAATGTAATAAAATAATTAACAATAAATGAAAATATTCTCTATATACATATAAAGTGGAGAAAATAGAAGTCACCTGAGAGTGACGTCACAAACCTTTATCAGATATTAAACAATTTAACACAAACACACGAAAGCAGGCCTTAAAGGAGTTACTCGGGAGATCAACATAAGCATTGCAAATATTTAGTTTACAGAGTAATTAGATTATCTTCAGAACCTTCGGCGATGTTTACGATGGATTAACTTTTTATCCCATGGCCAGTAGAAAAAATGCCATATTTCAGTAACATAGTAACATAGTTACTGAAATATGGTTTTTTTTTTTCGGACACTACACATAATCATTATAATTTATAAGCTTATCTACAAATTCATTGTACTCGTAGATGTCAATTTTTGTAACGTAATTGGGTACACCCAATTTAGAGTACAGTATACATAAGAAAAGGTTCGTCACTATAAAGTTGACATTTGCTTGCATTTGTTAATTTGCCAAAATTTTATTTAAAAATTCTGTCAGGTCTGATTAGTGCTTTAGTTTCAAATGGTATACTAAAAGTTTAAGACTTGATAAAGGAATGAATTTGAAAACCGACGAAGGTTTTCGTACCCCGACTGTATTTCTATACTTTATTAATATACGTACATGCGAAAGTTTCTAAATATGTCAATAACGCAAAAACGGCTTAACGGATATCGATAAAATTTGTATTTTAAGCGATCCCTCGGGAGCCTTACATTTTTCCAGGATAAAAAGTATCCTATATGTTAATCCAGACAATAAACTATCTGTGTGCCAAATTTTAGCAAAATCGTTCAGCCGTTTTTGCGTAAAAAAGTAACTAATGTTACTCTTAACAGAGTTAACACAAATTTTTTAATATAGAGGCGGTACGAAGTTCGCCGGGTCAGTTTATTATATTAATCTAAACTAACAAAATAAATCTGAAAAGTTTGTTAGCTTGTCCCTGAAACCTGAAACTATTGGTCCAATTTTAAAATATTTTTGGATTTGATAAAATGAGGATTGGACCTCACGCTATCATCACGCTATTATCACGCTATCATCACGCTATTATCACGCTATCATCACGCTATTATCACGCTATCATCACGCTTATCATCACGCTATGAACCTCAGAAATTAAACCGCGGGATACAGTTAGTTTGATATAAAATTGTTAGATATTAGATCAAATGAGATCGATAAAAGATATAATAATTCCCCAATTTAATTCGAACTGCAAAGTCCATCTTACTGTAAGCATATTTTGTCCTACTTAGTATTTTCTATCAGAAAAATAAAATCACATAAATTTATTATAAGGAATAAGTAAAAAGGAAGTTCAGGGAAGCCATAGCCATAGGTGCTGCTAATGCGCTGCCAATCATAGGAAGATTAAGGATAAAGGATGGGGAAAAGGGCTCTGACAGCCTTTACTCACTCCCCGCAAAACAACAGCACACATGCTGTTATTTCACAGTAAAGGGATGGTTTCTGCCGCCAGACGGGCTGCCCAAACGAATGCAAAGTGCTGTGCCCTACCATTACTTAAAACTCTATCAACTTTTAAATAGTTTAATAAATGAATAGCTTCAACCATAGACATAATCGTAAATTTGTTAAAATTTAATTTTCTCATGAAAGATAAATTTTCAGCCCCAATATTGTCTTTAGTTTTGAAGTTACCACCACCTTACACAGACCATTGTGTTGTTGTGTTTCGGTGAGTGAGTATGGGATGCCAGACTCCATTTCCCTGCCATCAAGTAGACCATCAGCCTGTCTGTCGACCTTGACATAAAAAAAAGTAAATTGACATAATATAATATAATAATATATATAATATCTTCACACATTCCACACATCACCATCTAGTTCCACAGTAAGCAACTAATGTTTGTATTATGGATACCAGACAGTTGATATAATACATAGATTACTTATTTTTTTGTAAATACATACACATTATAAATACAAACACCCATGAGTCAGGTACAAAGGTAAAATGTTAACACATAAACATTTGCCCCTAGAGGGATTCGAACCCGCGACCGTTTGGTTAACAGCTAGGGTTACAAGCCACTAGACCATACGTGTCGTCACGTAATAGTTTCTATCTGGAGTTCACCAACAGACGGTTATTTTTAAACAGCTGTTTAAAATTTAAACAGCCGTTTAATATTATTTTGTTGATCACCATCGCTAAACTGCGGGTTAAACGCCCTAAACATCAGATTAATCATTAAGTTAATCAGATGTTTAGGGCGTTTAACTCGCATTTTAGCGATTTTGAACAAAATATTATTAAACGGCTGTTTAAATTTTAAACAACTGTTTAAAAATAACCGTCTGTTGGTGAACTCGAGCCTTAGTGCAATTTATAAAATTAAATTTATAATTAGTGCGTATGAGACATAAAAAAAATATATATTTACGATAATTTTTAGTACAATTCTAATTAATATTATAAATGCGACAGTGAGTTTGATTTTTTGTAACGCTTTCAAGCCTTGCTCAACCGATCATAGTGAAATTTTGCATACACATTGTCGGGAGTATATAAAAGGAAATAGGGTACTTTTCATTCAGAAAATATAAGTTCTTCCAGGGGGATAATCTAAAAATAAAAAGTGACGCCTATCAGTATCGAGTGAACTATCAGCTTGTCTGTCGAATTTTACATAAAAAATAAAAATCTCTGAAGACTGTACAAGGCGCTCTGTAGGATCAAAGAATTTTTTGGTATATCCATATTCCATATTAATATTACAAAAGTGAAAGTCATCCGATCATTATGAAATGTTACACGTTGTCAGGGATACAGGAAAGGACATAGGGTACATTTCATCCAGAAAAAAGGACTGTTCCGAGGGATCGTCTGAAATAAACCAAAAAACTAACGCCTGGCCAAAGTGTTATAACAACAAGAGGTCAAATTTAGTGTTATATTGCTTATATTTCAAAACGAACAAAGTCACTGGCACTAGCTAGTGTTGTATATATTCGAATTCGTTGGATATATACATAGGTATAACACTATCAAACCATACATGTATTCATGTAAAACACAAGGCAGTGTTCACGATACAGTGACACACCATTTTAAGTCATACTCATAAGACTTTTTTGGCACTGTACTCATATTTTAAGTCATCTGCCTGTCCACCTTACGTTAGCATAAAAAATGATAATAAGAAGGAAAAAAAATCTTACTTCCTTTATAATATTTTGCAACGCGTGATGAACGCGTGACGTACTAGTTAAAACTGGTATAAACCAGTTAATGTTTTAATAATTATTTAATAAACAAAAAAATTCAGACACATTTTAGTTATGCCACAAAGTTTGTCCATTTCCCATTAAACCGGTTCGTGAGATCGATTCATGTTTTTATATCGCAATGTTATCGGTAATAAATATTTATTGATCTCAATTGTTATTATTATGATTTATGTAATTATTGATCCTTGTTGCTTTTTTTAAAATAATTTATTATTTTTTATATTTATGAAACTGGGATAGACATATTTGTATCGGGATTTTGTTAATGTGAGAAAGTCAAAACAGTACATTTTTCTAATTTGTCTATAAATCTATTTTGTTTGTAATAACTAAAATATATAATAGTAGCTGAACCGGACCACGTTTCGCTGTGGTTTTATTTAGCGAGTGAGTTCTTCTCGCTTTCGGCAGATGGCGCCGTAAAAAAAGCAATTTTCTCGCGATCGAGATTATATTATTACTCAAAACATAGATATTCTCAATCCTTGGGGCGGATTGCATATTGTGTAAAAATTTCAAGTATATATATATATATATATATATTATTAATAACTAGCTTCGTACGCGAAACTTTATAAAATATAGCCTATGTTACTCGCTGATAATGTAGCTTTCTATACGTGAAAGAAGTTTTAAAATAGGTCCAGTAGTTTTTGAGTTTATTCAATACAAACATACAAATCTTCTCTTTTTATAATATTAGTATAGTAAAGTAAGTATACATATAAATATTATTAATTAAATATACCTAATACATACACAATAAAAAAATAAAAAAACAATTCTGTAATAAAAGGAAAACCTTATTGTGAAAAGAAAATACATATTTTCTATACAAAATATAAATTGTCAAAATTTTATTTTAAACTATTTTTAAAAAAAATATCTATTTTATTCAAAAAAATCTATTTTATTAACTGCTTTCTAAGCAGATTAAATACTCGAATAAAGCCCTGATTCTGAAAGCCCCCATCTCCATAATAATAAGCAAGGACTCAAAAAATGAACACCTTATTATGAAAAAGAAAATATATATTTTCTATATAAAATATAAATTGTCAAAATTTTATTTTAAACTGTTTTCTTTTCTATACAAAATATAAATGGTCAAAATTTTATTTTAAACTGTTTTCTTTTCTATACAAAATATAAATGGTCAAAATTTTATTTTATACTATTTTTTAAAAAAATATCTATTTTATTCAAAGATCTATTTTATTCAAAAAATCTATTTTATTAACTGCTTTCTAAGCAGATTAAATACTCGATTGAAGGATTCTGAAAGGCCCCATCTTCACAATAATCCATAAACATATGACGCCACGAGAATAACCAGTCGGATGACTTTAAAATTGAAAATAAAAAATTGTAACAAGATCAAGGCTGTAGACACCAAGTAGGTAAACAGACATACAAGTTATGCGAACATCATTAACATATAGTCACGAGTGTATATTATCCTCACTGTTTTCTAGATGGCCACTTGACCACTCGCGTAATGGAGCAATTATACCATGCAAATACTATACTTGCTTGCTATAAAAAAAATCAAATTATTGTCGAATGTCTGTCTGTATGTCTGCCTTCTACCTTTTCACGCCTTAACTACTCAACCGATCGTCATGAAATTTTTCATACACGTTGTCGGGGATACAAGAAAGGGCATAACCTTTCATCCAGAAAAAAAGTACTGTTTCCGAGTGATCGTCTAAAAATATAAAGAATTGGGCGCCACTGTCGCGTGGTGGCGCCACCGTCGTCACAGCGAAACGATGTCAGGTGTTATATTTTCTTTTTCAACGCGTATTTATAACTAGCAATTTATAAATGGTAACATAACTACCAAAAGTACTTGTCTGTAGTCTAGAAAAAAAAGTAAAATATAATTTATTTTCATATATAAATTAATTTATTAATGTATATAATATATAAATTAATTTTAATTTTTTTAATTTTTTTAGTTTAAAAAAAATTAATTTTAATTTTTTTAGTTTATATCCAATATTTAATTATACCACTCTATACCTAAAGGATCAAAGATTTTTTGAGTATATGGTATGGTTAAAGTTTTTTAAAGTACGTGTGAATAGGCATTTTATGGGTTAGTTCGCTTCATCGTTGGCCTCGACTTTCCTGTACAAGATGCTATCCAAGTGCAAACCTATTATATTATTAATAACAAAATGGTATATATTCGAACTTGTTGGGTATATACATATATATATATAAAATAATACGCTCAAAGATTTTTTTTTAATTTCTGGTTAGAGCAACATTCTATGTTTAAAAGATTTGCTCAAACAATCAGTTCAAAATAACGATTTTGTTTTCTATTGCAATTTTGTGAGAGCAGGAAAGAGTTTCCAATTTATTTACCCATAAATTTATATCTTAAAACCACAGGTATTCCATATTTGGAATTGAATGATTCTAAAGGAAAATCTATGATTTTCCTCACTGCGATTACCACTTATGATTTTCCGTGCGTCTATTTTGTAATTGAGGTTGATTTTGAAATATATTTAGCAATCAATGTCTTATAATTACAACTAAGTAACAAGAAACAGCAATCAATAGGCATGACATCATTAGAGAACTTTGAATTTGGCTTCAGTTTACATTTTGAGTGGAGCTGAAGATATGGTTTTTTTTTAAGGTGAGAGGAGGAAAGTCTTCTAAAAGACAAGGGTCAAGTGACCAGCAGTGCATTACTTCGCATAAGGTACTATAAGGCACTCCTAGCTGCTATTCGCAGCTACAAGATATAGTATTGTAATGTGATTTTGTATAGGTTCAAATCCAAGAAAGCGAAAGGCATTCTATAGTTCTTCGTCGTCGTTACAGCTCGTAGTAACACCGTTTAATTTTTTGGGGCATCCACAACAACAGTCACAATCCATAATCAATAACTTCAAAATAATCCCTTCAACTTTATATGGATAACTTCAAATTTTTAAGAATAAATTGCTGAAACTCACAGTTCCGTCGACTGCTAATACCTTTCAATACCTTTGCAGTAATGACTTTCAATACCTTATATCTGTATTTGACATATTGATGTTAATTGTATTTGTGTCCTTTTGTAACCTCGACTTTATATCAATACATGAAACTTGACACCAATTTGTTTTATTTTTTAATCTTCATGTTTAATATAGATTTTGTTAATTGGTTATGAATGTCGTCACATCTGTAATTAGTTTGCATAACCAACCCGAAATATTTTCATACATCTTTTATAATGCGCAATGCCAAGGTTTGGAACTCCTGAGCTCATATAACCCAAATCTTTTCAAAGTTCGAGTGAATAGACATCTTCTGGGTTGAGAATGAGGTTCGCTCCATCTTAGGCCTCATCTTTGCTACACAGTTGGTTGTTGGTCAAGAGCAAACCCATCTTTTATAAAAAAAAAATTCGAACAGCGAAAATATGTAGCGTACCAGTCCCAGTTACAGTCAAGTTAAATCTTTTTTGTTAATAAATAGAAAAAATGTAGTCTTTCACGAGTGAATTCAAAGGGAAAGAACTACCTTGGAATGTATTCAAACAGTGAATTAAGGCCACATAATCATTCCAAATTAGTCACGCTGTAGTGTGGCGAGCAATTGCAGAATTTACCTAATCATGTGGCTAATCAGACGGTGTATCCTCAACCCACGGGATACCTGACCGGTTTGTCGCACAAATTGTATAATTTGTCGCTTTGTCGCGGGTGTTATGTTGCATACTATATGCAACGTGAAACATCCTTATGTGATTCCTTCTAATGTTACAATGTCGAGGTAGTATCTCCGACAATTTTTAGTCCTTAATGGTATAACTAATTATACATCAACACTAGTTGTGGTTAACAACCAACTCAAAGTCATTGTGGAGGACGTGTACCATGTTTTGAAGGAATGTGTCCGGAACTAGAGAGTGCGTAGGCTGGGCTTCAGTGGCCAATTTAGGTTGCAAGTAGACCTGAACAGCGTCCTGGATTTCCCGTTATCTGATGATGATTTACAATTCTAGATTTAGTGTGTAGTAATAGTTTAGTATAGTAGTATCTAGTATAGTTTATCTATATATATAAGACCTTGCCCAATGAGGCGACATGTCCCTAAGGGAAAAGCCTTAAATAAAGATTTTTAAAAAAAAACTCAAAGTCAGTCTAGTTACAATGATTTGGGGGACTAATCTTCCCTTTGGCGGCAGTAATCATCCCCTTAAAGAAGGCTTTGAAATAATAGCAAGTGTGATGTTTCTCGGCGAGATTGATAGGCAATTCCCTATCATGTTAGTATTTGCATGCTTTTTCTTTCAGATGAGATTGACTGTTCAAGGGATGTGATTGTTGGAGGCTAGCTGTTGTTGTCTTAGGCAGTATTATTTAGCTTATAAAGAAAACGAAGCCTCGAAAAACGGACATTGAGATATACGAGTATTGATGTAATCTAAATTATAATTTTCTTACTGAGTCTTGTTTCACTCGTGAACTTCCTCGTTGCAAAAGAACATAATATGTATACGAATAGGAAGACGTACTTACTGAGCGATGATTTTCCGCTTTAAAGAACACAACCTATAGATAAGATCGCGTGCAATTTTCTACTTCGCTGTCAAGTTCAAACGGTAAACACATTTTATATGAACCATCTTATGCCTACCCACACATGGCCATGTGACCGAAACACGCGATGTTTACGGATGGCAACACCATCCGTACTTCCGTACTAATATTATAAATGCGAAAGTATGTTTGGATGTATGGATGTTTGTGACTCTTTCACGCAAAAACTACTGAACCGATCACCATGAAATTTTGCATACACGTTGTCTGGATCACCAGAAAGGACATAGGGTACCTTTCATCGTTCAACGCTGACGAAGTCGCGAGCACCAGCCAGTTACCAATAATAATAAAATTGCTTTTTCGTCTATCAAGAAAGTTATTATATGTACTTATTATAACGACTGTTTGATAAGACTGCTTGGAATAATTTTGCACAATTTGTGCACACTATTTTTAACAAAAAACTTCGGTATTAGCCACTAAACTAAATGTGTTGTCAAATGAATAATTACACATTTTATGACTTATGTTAGAAGCAAAGTTATGGGTAAGAATCGTTTCGCTTATTTTTGTATTAAAATTATTTAGGCTTATTGTAAAAAAATTAAAAATGGTCTTATCCATTTTATAATGTTAAGGTTATCAGGCAAGTTGACGGTTCAATTGATGGTCTGTGGCTACCGTCGCCTATAACAGGTGATGCAATTGCGCTGCCGACCTTATTAGGATTAATAATAAGGAATTGGAATAGGGAAATGGGCTTTGGCATGCCTTACTTATAGAAGACCACTGTGAATTAACAGCGTGGATGTCAGAGCTTAGCCCACTTTATCCTACGTTTCATAGTCTTTTGTGGAGCCCGTTTGGCAGCAGTAGCCATCCCCTTATAGAAAAACCACCGTGAAATAACAGCTTATGGCCTGCTGTGTATCAGCGAGTTAGTAAGGGACTATGCCACATAACCAGCCCATTTATAGCTGCCTTATGCCTGACAAACGTTAAAACTTTAATAGTTTAAAAGAAACTTTAAAACGAGGTAGATTTCTAAAGTAGTTAACCCATAAGTTCCAAATATTTAAAAAAAATTTGGAACTTATGGGCCATGGTTAACGAACAAATCGATAAGAAACATTCACCACTGGCTGTTGTACGCGACTTCGCCCGTGTAACTTCATAAAATATAGCCTATGTTACTCGCTGATAACGTAGCTTTCTATGGTTGAAAGAATTTTTAAAATCGGTCCAATAGTTTTTGAGTTTATTCATTATAAACATACAATTATTCTTCTCTCTTTATAATATTAGCATAGATTACATACCTATGCTTAGTAGTGGTTAGTACCTATCATAATGTTCAGAAACTTATTGCTGTACCTTGACGTCACAGCATAACGCATGCTTATTGAATTAGTATTGAAATGATAATTGTATATTATGCTAATTAATACAACTAGGCGAACTAATTATTGACGAATGAATATAGCACTTGTATGCTAACACTAAGTATCCACTTAAGCTAAGTTTTGGATTCGAAGCGTGGCTCATTTGGCGACAGTAACCGTCTCCTTATGTACATATAATACCACCGTGAATTGATATCATATATGCTGAATTAGTTTTTTAGAACGAATTCAATTATTATCACTTTTTTTGACATAAATATCTGTAAAAGTTGTATATAAAGAAAAAAAATTTTAGATAAAGAATTATAATAATTTTTTTTTATTTAAAGAAAAAATAATAATAAATTATTGCTCGTACATTTTTTTACGCTTCGTTCGTCGGGCACGGACGAAGTCGCGGGTAAAAGCTATAAAGCCTATAAATAAGACAACTTTTTTAATTATAATACCTAAAAAAATGTATCTATAATAATATGCGGAGTATAGTGCATAAATTATTAAGTAGACAAATAGGTTTAAACAATTAGCACAATTTTATATGGAAGAATGCAACGGCCAGATGCATCCTGTTCAATGCAGACGGACACTAGACGATTCATTAATAGACCACTATTAGACCATAGATAATTGTACTGCGGGAATTGGCTCAATTTATAAACAGACTCATTTTTTTATTATCGTTAGATGTTTATTGCGTGTTATGATTCGAATGATATAAAGCTAGGGTTCAAACTGAGTCTGCCACCAGTCGTAAGGTGTCCCGAGATGGCCGGCGTACCTCCACTTTCTGGTACGCCGAGGTTAAGACAGGAAGCGTAGCCCTCCCCGCGCTGGATCCCGCTCCTCGTGTCGGGGCACCGTATCAAACTAAAAGACTATTAGGATTAAGGGTTCAAACTAAAAGACTATTAGGATTAAGGGTTCAAACTAAAAGACTATTAGGATTAAGGGTTCAAACTAAAAGACTATTAGGATTAAGGGTTCAAACTAAAAGACTATTAGGACTAAGGGTTCAAACTAAAAGACTATTAGGATTAAGGGTTCAAACTAAAAGACTATTAGGATTAAGGGTTCAAACTAAAAGACTATTAGGATTAAGGGTTCAAACTAAAAGACTATTAGGATTAAGGGTTCAAACTAAAAGACTATTAGGATTAAGGGTTCAAACTAAAAGACTATTAGGATTAAGGGTTCAAACTAAAAGACTATTAGGATTAAGGGTTCAAACTAAAAGACTATTAGGATTAAGGGTTCAAACTAAAAGACTATTAGGATTAAGGGTTCAAACTAAAAGACTATTAGGATTAAGGGTTCAAACTAAAAGACTATTAGGATTAAGGATTCAAACTAAAAGACTATTAGGATTAAGGGTTCAAACTAAAAGACTATTAGGATTAAGGTTCATACTAATATTATTATAAAGAGAGAATATTTGTATTTTTGTATTTTTGTAATGAATAAACTCAAAAACTACTATAATTTTGAAAATTCTTTCATACATAGAAAGCTACATTATCAGCGAGTAACCATAGGCTATATTATATAAAGTTACGCGGGCGAAGTCGCGTGCAACAGATAGTTTATTATAAATAGTTAAACGCAAAATATTTTTTTTGGTTTTGTTTTGATATTCCTTTTCTGATTTACAAGTTTTACTGTTATTAATAAAAAAAAAACCTTTAGAAATAATATTTGCACCATACTCGAATTTTGACCAATTGACAATCACATATTATAGACACCTAGAACCAGTTTATATTTAGAAGCCTTTGATAGAATTCATTAGATTCTTTAAAAAAAAATCACTTGACTCACCAGAGTGCCCAAGTAGCTGTGACCAATTTCTTCCTCGGACGTGTCTCCAGTGACCAAAGTCTGTTTTTTTAACTTCATCTTCGTACAATATTTCAAAGAACACTTTAACCCACAATTTCCAAGTATGTGGCGTCAGTCACTGTGCACTGATTGAATGTTAATCAAAGTTAATTTGTTTATTAATTTATTATAAATAAATTTTCTTGTTAATACGACACGAGTGTGGTGCACTTTTTATCAATTTCTTATTAATTAATTAATTAACAAATAAATTTAATATCCTACGTAAACAAAGAAGTCACCAATGAGCGTGAGATAATGTGTGTGTTTTTTTTTAAATTGTGCCTATTAGGATATCAGCTTTTAATTGTATTTGTTTAAAAGTTGATTACTATTTTTATAAATCATTACTATGTATATATGTGTTAAAAAAATTTTTTTTTAAACAATAAGAACACAAAATAAAATTTCAAATTAGGAACTCAGAAAAAAAAATTAACGCTTAAAAATTTTTATAAAAAAAAATTTCTTTAAAAAATTTTTTTTGGCTTCTATAGTAGGTTGAGTGTAAATGTGAAATTTAAAAATAAAAATTTCAAATGTTACACATTTTCGCGCGCATTTTTTTAATATTGTTTTTTTTAATAAGTATATGTAGCAAAGAGAACCGTCCGAGAGCGACTGGTCCAGCTAAACTGAACTAATCGCTTTAAGTGTACCAACACACCGATACTCCCCCGCGAAATGCACTGAAACTGAAAATAAGGCGGCGTACACACTAACACACTCAGTAGTGACGGAACACACTGTGAATAATTCCGAATAATCTGCAATCTGAATAATCTGAAAAGTCTTTAGACATAGAACTTGTTTTTGGAACTAACTAGAATGTTTATCCTTTGATGAGTTGTGTGATATTATACTCAAGGAAAAGTTAAACGTGAAGTCCTCAGCTCGACAATTCGAGCAGTCAGTGTACGCCTGGCGACTGCTTGACCGCAACTGCTCTGTGGTTCCGTGTATGTATGTATGTATGTAGAAGACTGTAGTTCACTATGCAGTCCGTGTATTGCCAATTAAATATAATGTCAAGTGTCAAAACCACGGTTAAGGATAATTTTTTTAATTTTTGGCAGCGCATCGCTGCAAGGGTCGACCTCATCCTTAAGACCAAGGATTTAAGGATTTCACATGACCCATAAGACTATTCAAGGGCGAAAAACGGACAAAGTTGGTTCTAAAATAATTTAACTTAAATTGTGACCGGACGAGGACGAGGAACCAAAGTTCATGCAATGCTTATTGTACAGTTATTATTACTGAATTGTCAATGGCGATTCATATGCATGTACCTACACGAATTACATAAAATTAAATATAAATTCAAAATGTCATTATTCAATAGTTTTAAAATGGAACTTTATACAGTGTGCACACGCCCTTACAATCCTTGTTAATGGTTGCCTCATCTCGCTTCCACAGTTTGTATTAGTGTTTAGTGCGTCCTCGGTTATCGATAACAATAACATTTATCGACATGTCCAACACTAATCACACGATAATTGCTCGATTGGCAAAAGAATGACGAACGTCTCACGTGATTCCCTTCTTACTCAGACTTTGGTGTGAAGAAAAATCATGGCTGACCAATAACCTAGTGGTGAGTGGTCATTGCCACTGACCGACAAATATTATTATTTATTAAATAAGAGATATTATTATTTATTAATTAATATTTATTAAATACATACATACATACATACAGACAAACATTGTAGATTAAGTATTCGATAAAAAAAAACTAAGTAACTAGTATATAATTATTATAATATGTATAAAATAAAATTATTGCTTACAAATAAATAAATAAATAATTCAGGAATACATAAAAGGACTAAAGTCATCTAAAGAGAACATCTAAAAATAAAAAAATTCATCGCCGCCTGTTTTTTTTAATAAAGATTGAATTCGCAGGCAAAACCTAGTAGTTTTAATTTAGAAATTTATAATATAGTCCGAAAATCTGAAAAGAAACTACAAAGTTTCAAAGAATATACTAATATTATAAACAAACAAGTTCTTTACCGCGACATCGTCCGAGTATCTTTATAAAGGACAGCCTATGTGATATTCAAACTAAATATATTACTGCAAAGTTTATCGTAGGCTGCGATAGTTTGTTACCACGAGTTTACAATGACCGCAATCGCTAGCGAGAGCATAAAATATTTATTAGGAAAATTGTCAATTTGACATTGACAGTTGACAGTTTTTCATATAAATGTTTTACGCTCTCGCTAGCGAGTGCGGTCATTGTAAACTCATGGTACAGATACTGATGTTTCCACTTTCACGCAAAACTACTGAAATGATTTTGATAAAACTTAACAGTAATAAAGTTTATTCATCGGAGTAACTCGTACGTTAATTTCAAAAGATACACGGGGCGAAGTCGTGAGCAAAAGATAGTTAGTTAGAAATAATTGAAAATATGTATTATTATCTATGGCGTCTCGGGTTAACCCCGTGTTTAAAAAAACCGATGTATCTTCAACACAGCGTCTTACATATTTTTTTTATTAAAAAAATGATGTTATAAGAAACTTGTTTGGCCATTATGCACAGTAAAAAACCAAACGAATTTTTAATGGTAATATTTATATAATTATATTCGGAATTTTGTGGTTAGGACCAAACTTCGAAAACATTTTTGCCTGACAAAAGCGTTCACAAATGCCTATCTATAGGACCTATCTAATGGACATGGTTACACAAACTGTTGTTTTGACATGTTAATATATATTAAATTCGGTTTTTTAACTGTGCTTTTACTGTATTTCAACTGACGAACTATTTACTTACTACTGACCATTTATTGTAAAATAAAAATATTAGTCTAACTGAAGATTGGTTCAGTGGCTCGCTTTTTTTTTTTGCTATTATTTTAGTAAAAACTATAAAATTATATGGGTAAATAAAAATTAAATAATAATAATGTTTCATAAAAAGCAAAAACCAGTAATTATTTTTTTAAGAAAGACGATTATCATTATGAATATATAAAACATGTATAAAGTTGGCAGTGCATCGAAAAGGTTGGATTTTTTTTTAATTATACACAAACCTTCTTCGCTTATCCTTCTTTCCATTAATGAAAATCATATCAAAATCCGTTGGGTGTTTTATTATGGAACTGTCTAGAATAATTAATATATAATAATTGTAACATATGGGTCCAGTTGCTTGAAAATAAATGAATTTGAATAATATAATGTTTTTGGTCTTATTACTATTTCAGAAGATATTTGAGAGATCGTTAAACACTCAGTCCTTACAAGCAAATACTTACTTAGATGTCAACTTAGTTTAAACATCTCTCATAGTACCGTTTGTTAAACCTAAGTAGAATTGAAACCTAGAAATAAAATATACTAAGTTTTATCCGGCTGACTTATTATCTAACAGCAGACGACTTGCGACCAACTTGCGACAGGCGAAAATTTTCTATCAATTTGTTAAATATCACATTAAATCGTGTTTTTGGTATCACGTAACTCATAAGAAAAGTGTGGTTTGCGATAAGGCCTCTTACGGACAATAACTAAAATTAAAGTGCATCATTTCTGTATGGCAGCACACGCGATCGCAAGTCGTCTGCTGTCGTCTGCTGTTAGATAATAAGGCAGCCGATCAGCAGTTGCGTGTGCGACATGAGTTCAGAAAGCATGTGACTCGGTTATCATCGTGAATGTCAAACAAATTTGCGGTTAAGTGTGCCGCGCCCTTAATGAGATAGGGTTCCGCATTTTCAAATATTTGCTCTAGAAATGCTCCTGTGTGCCCAAAGATAGGGCATATATTACACGAGCATACTCGTACTCGTTTCTAGTATACATATTGGTCAAATTAAATTGTAAGAGCAACATTAATGCTGAATCCGTACTAATATTATAAATGCGAAAGTATGTTTGGATGTATGGATGTTTGTAACTCTTTCACGCAAAAACTAGTGAACCGATCACCATGAAATTTTGCATACACGTTGTCTGGGACACCAGAAAGGACATAGGGTACCTGTCATCGTTCAACGCGGACGAAGTCGCGGGCACCAGCTAGTAAGAAATAAAATATTATTAAACTTTTATATATACGACAATTTTTTTATTGGCAAAATTAAATTGAAAACCTTAATTTAAATTTTAATTTAATAAAATTTTGATCAATAACTGTTATAATTAAGCATTTATAATAGCTAGTGATCACCGTCATGACTGAAAATTTGAGGGAAACATTCGAATTCAGCATATTTTAAAATCAGTAATAATTACTTTATTTTACTCAATGTCGGCAAGAAATCTGGCGATTGAAAACCGTATCAAAATTGATTGGGTGCTGGTTTAGAAGAAGTTGGCGAAGAAATAGACACCGATTTTATTTAATAATTAGCTGTTGCACGCGACTTCGCCCGCGTAACTTTATAAAATATAGCCTATGTTACTCGCTGATAACGTAGTTTTCTATAGGTGAAATAATTTTCAAAATCGGTCCACTAGTTTTTGAGTTTATTCATTACAAACATACAAATCTTCTCTCTTTATAATATTAAGTATAGATATGTATAGATATAGAAGATAACGCTCATATGTCTACCTATATAATGAATATACAAAAAAAGTGGTTTCTATCTGCGGAACCCCAAAAAGAGTAAACACAGTTTAACGAAACCACAAACCGGTTAATTGACATTGACCGCTTTAGTGTTAAAATATATATTTTTTATACGAAAAGAAAAGATAATATTATTGTAAAAGTGTTATTTATCTCACTTAAAAGGATACTGCCTTAAAAAAGGAAGAACAAATAAAATCGGTGACAAATAAAACACTCCACGAGGTTATTGTGACCCTGCAGTGATTCAAGCCCGTCACACATATGCAGCTATAATATATATTAATATAAATTATAGCAAGGCATATTACGATATATTTTCTATACAAATATTGGAGTGACCACACATATGCAGCTATAATATATATATTTCTATGACGTCACCAACGTATACCGTAATATATATTATACTAGCTGGTGCACGTGACTTCGTAAGCGTTGAAAATTTAAAGAAAAAGCAATATAACGCTTGACCTCTTGTTGCTATAACACTTTGGCCAGGCGTTAGTTTTTTTATTTTATTTTAGACGGATGATCCCTCGGGAATAGTTCTTTTTTCTGGATGAAAGGTATCCTATGTCCTTTCTGGTGTCCAAGACAACGTGTATGCAAAATTTCATCGTGATCGGTTCAGTAGTTTTGCGTGAAAAAGTTACAAACATGCATACATCCAAACATACTTTCGCATTTATAATATTATTACTAGTACGGAATATAGCGCGGTATATTAATATATATTATAGCTACGTTTGTGACGGGCTTTAAGACGAATGAAGGTGTTTTACCTTTTTTGGTACAGCCACGAATGCATTGATGAGAACATTTTATGTTAAAAAAAACTTAGTTTTAGTAGAATATTTAGAAAAAGATAGATAGATTCAGGTCAAGTGTATTTGTATGGATTACAGATAATGTGTTTAATTTTAAACAATGCATATTTTGGGGGTTCAACCTTCCGCATGTCGTTTTGGCAGTGGAGCTTTATAGTCAACTAGTCTTTGTCCGCGACTTCGTTCGCGTCCCTTGAAAACAGTACGTTTTTTCTTTGCCCCTGACAATGTGTATACAAATTTCACGATTATAAAATTAGTTAAGATATTTTTGGAAAAGTCGTAGACGACATTTTAAAATCTTCAAAATTAAATCCATTTAAAATATTATCATATACTGGCTGTTGCACGCGCCTACATCCGTATAATTTTATAAAACATTGCCTATGTTACTCGCTGATAATGTTGCTTTCTATAGGAGAAAGAATTCTTAAAGTCGATAAAGTAGTTTTTGAGTTTATTCATTACAAACAAAAATACAAAAATATTTTTTCTTTATATAGATAATGCCACAGCCATTTGCGCGATACCAAATTGCCCAAGGTCCTATACAAGGACGGCAGCGCACTTGCAAATCGCAGTCAATCTGACAATGAGTATTGTCAGTTTTGTTAACTTTAACAAACCTGACAATACTCAGTTTACTCGAACTACTGACAAAAAAAAGTGAAGAGTTAAGGGGGGATTAACTAAAGGTCGCCAAAATTTATCAGACATCGAACTCAAGTCTTCAACTTCTTACATAGGCTATGTACAATAATATTTGGCATCAAACTACCAGTAGTTTGATGGGCGCGCCCATCAAGAAGTGGACCGTAATCTGGCTTTAAAAAATCTAAGCGTTAAAATTTAGACTTCTTGTGTTAAAACTCACAGGAGCAAATGCGAGTAATGTTTGCATAGTAAACTCATTTGACGTGTGAAGCCAGGCGGAGTCATCACGACATGCTTTGTTACATAAATCAAGAATGGCAACTTTTAACCTTGAAATTTGATGCCATCAAGCCAAGTCCAATGCCAAGGTTGTTATTTATACTAGCGAGTTGTGCGTAAGGAAATTCTGACGTGAAGCACTTGACGCAGTTAGCGGCACAATTAAATTTTTGACCTATTTGAGTAAGATTGTAAAACAAACTATCTATGATCTCAGTATGGTATGTGACTATATTTGCCCGTAAACACAAAATAAAACAAAAGTTGAAACATTTTTTTCAGCAAATTATATATGTAAACCTTCTTCGTTTATCGCTCTATCATTAGTGAAAGCCGCATCAAAATCCGTTGGGTAGTTTGGGAGAGTTTATCGAAGAAAGACAGTCTATGTAATGTTCTATTTTGAAGATATATATGTATAAACATTTTCGTTATTTTAAATAGGCAACACTAAGAGAGAAAACCTGAAGACTTTTAGCTATTGAATTATTTAAATGCAAATAAAACTGCAAAAAATCTCGAGACCGTTAATTATTTTTTCGATCAACAATAGTTGAATTATCATTTCTAGTCTAGAGTATTAAAAAATTAGGTTTTTATCGCATTTGATATGATTCGCCGTTCTACACCTCCCGTCTGACAGACGCGGCGGAAGTCTTGTCGGCCGTGAGTGCGTACTTACACTTGTGCAACGTATCCGTTGTTGGGACGACACGACATTTTTTAATATTATCGTACTCCGTTAACAGTTATGTAAAACTAGTGACCCGCTTCCGGTTTCGCACGGAGTTTTAATAGTCAAATATCCATTCTTAGCGGATAATTACGTTTTAAAATAAAACTATGTTCCAAATTTCAGTTTTATCAATTTAGTAGTTTCGGTAGTAAGTTAGGGTATACGATTTTATATAAATTAATTTTGTTTAGAATGAGAAACTAAAATTAGTAAATTATAGCAATCCAAACAAACACATATAATTATCTTCTTCTAAAAATTACCTACCTAACACATTTAAGTTAAATATATATAATTTAAAGGTATCGTCATCATTATCTATACTACCAATATTATAAAGCTGAAGAGTTTGTTTGGTTGAACGCGTTTATCTCAGGAACTACTGGTTCGAATTGTAAAATTCTTTTTGTGTTGGATAGTCCATTTATCGAGAAAGGCTTTAGGCTGTATTACATTTTAAGAGCAGACGAAGTCGCGGGCACCAGCTAGTAAATAATAATATCCACAATGCCATGTGCTCGTGCCTTATGGCTCGTGCCTGAGATGATCAGAGCCTTATCTATAAATAAATTTAAAGGTCTCATTAACACCAAACTCCTCTCGAAAGGTCACTGATTATTTTATAAGGTCACTGATTATTTAAGCGACAATGAAGCCTGAATTTAAAGCCTGGATACGGAACTCATACTATGTTTAGTATTGTATATGTACTTTGATTTTGTTTGTATTAAGTGTACCAAATTGTTGTAATTTTATATTTTAAAGATGACAAAAATAATAGTATCCTGAGTTTCTTTCGTGGTTTGTTCTCAGGATCGTAATCTTGGCTTTTTTTTCCGAAACTCTGGTAAAATTAAATTTAAATTTATAATGACGATCATAAGAGTTTCTTGGAGAAACCTAATTGATAAATAAATATTTTGATTTAATTTGATTTGATATGAGAGAATGGAAACGCACTCACGCTTCCCCTACTGTGCAGAGACAATTATCTATTATGTTTGCTCCTTTGCGAACCAGGCGATCGTCTCGCCTTGATTCGTGCCACACGGTGCCCATGTTTCCGGCACTTATGTGGACAAATTAATCTTGCACGACACTGGGACTTGATATATCAAAACATCTCAAAATTTGATTTCAAATGACAGTATTATTATCAAAAAATGAACAAGCAAGAGTTTCAAGTCATATATATATTTTTTTAAATTTGCATTTTTAAATAAGTAAGGATGCATTTTTAAGTAAGTAAGGATGTATTTTTAATTAAGTATTATTACCATCTCAATGCAATTAAACAGCTAAAAATAATATTAAAAAAAAAAATTATTAACTGAACTAATGAAAGTGCTTTCAAACACGTTCTACCTTCATGGGTACATATTTTACAGTTACTAACCATCATTGGTACACATTTGGGATACCATCATAGATCTTGTACTTTAAAAATCCTTTGTCAAAATATATTTCTTTACTCAAACGTACTCTAGTTATACTCGCATTTGTACGAAAAGAAAGTTTTAAAGTGACAAAGATAATATTTATAATTAAATCTTTCTAAACCTAGTTTATAACACACATTGCGTATTCGCAGTCCATACTTACTTACGCAGGAAACAATAGTGTATCTTTGACATCATAATATTTAGTTCTTGTCCTTATAAGAGAACAAACGTTTTATCATTGTTTTAATCTATACATATATAAGAATAAATGTAAGTATGTTTGTCCTCTATGTTGTCAAACGGAAAGAGAGGAAAAGTTTGATTGTATAAAATTGCACCCCGGGCGAAGCAAGGAGCGGGTCACAAGTACGAGTATAAATTAAAAAAAACATGTCCTATTTATAAGAATTTGTAAATTATTTTCAACGCAAACTTTTGTAATAAAAAAAAAAAAAATACAAAAATTTAATACAGAAAGTATAATTGGTTTGTTCTGTATTTATATTATAGCTCATATAAAACAAATCTTTTCAAAGTTCGAGTGAATAGGCATCTCCTGGGTTGAAAATGAGGTTCGCTCCATCTTAGGCCTCATCCTTGCTACACAGTTGGTTGTTGGCCAAGAGCAAACCCATCTCTAATACAAAATATATTTATTAAACTGACTGTTTAGCGCTGTTCTTATATATATAGCCGCATAGGCTATTACTCACTATGTTAGCAAACATGTTTGCTAACAATGTTTGCTAACTTAGTGACTAATAGCCTATCCGGCTATCCCCAAATTATTCTTTATGATTTGTCCTATCAAACGCTTGTCCTGTCGGTCTGCTTGTAACAGTCAGCTTGTCTGGTGACATCCACCAGAGGTTATAACTCTAGGAATATCCTGGAATTGTTTTTAATGTTCCTATTCACTATATAGGTTACTACGAGTAGCTGTGTCGCGCGACTACGTACGCGATGTAGTTCGTTTTTTTAAAAATCCCTCGGGAACCTAACATTTTTTCAGGATAAAAGTATCCTATACGTCAATCCAGGTATTAAACTTTCTGTGTGCCAAATTTCATCCAAATTAGTTCAGCCGTTTTTGCGTGATTGAGTAACAAACATATAAACATACATTTATAATTTTAGTAAGATACAAAAAAATTAGATAATTACTCATAATTGCTATGTGCACGGTAAATTGTCGTGCGTGGAATATACTCAGCTGATAAGCGAGCTCCTGTATTTGCACAAATACAAACAAAAAGTCCGCAAATAACTTTAGAAACAACGTGCGTCAAGGCTCCGAGATTGTTTATGATTTATGGGTTACTTTCACTCGAATGGATTGTTTTAGACAAAAAATAACTTCATTTTCATTTTCTATATATTCAAATGCATATTTGAAATCCAGAACGACTATATAATATACGAGCCTTTCATAGATTAAGGCATTTATCCGCGGTGGACTTTTGTTGCACCCATTAGTATCTCAAACGGATTTCTCCCTGTGCTTTTTTTATCTCCGAAGCCTGACGCAAAAACAGGTTATAAGCTTGACGTTTGTATCTGTATATTTGTGATAAGCGTTCCCTATATAGATCCTTTTTTTTTTGAGGAGTGGAAATCACACTTAACGGATTGTCCATCGCCGATGGGCAGTTGGCGAAGTGACCTATCACCGGGCAATATCGCACTAAAACCCCCCCGTGTTCCACCATCGACGGCAAATATGAGACCCAGGATTACAGCGAGGCCTTATCCCCGAACCCCTTATGTACCGCCATGTCCTCGCGGACCTATCTCCTGCAGCCAGGCAGCGTTCTACTCCTGTGGCGGCCTATTCGAACATCAATAGGCCACCACACCTCTCATTAAGTCCCGGAGGCCAATTGCCCTACTCTGACACGTAAAACACGTAGCGTATCGCAGGCGGCTTTCGAGATTAAGTCTTGTTAAGTCTTTAATATTTACCACCAGCTAACTATTCGTATCAATTTGCAAACTGTGTATCGGTTCCGAGAATTTATCAGTGCGATGTAAAGCTGACTCGTTGTGAATTTAGACTACATTTTTGTCACACTAGAAAAGTCTAAATGGTCGCGAACTAGACTATAATCCCAACTAAAATTATAAATGCGAAAGTGAGTTCGTTTGTTTGTTTGTTATGCTTTAACACCTTAAATACTTTTTAAGTAAAATTTAAGAGGTTAACGCCTTAAACGTTGTCAGAGATACAGAAAAAGGCATTAGGGTAACATTCATCCAGAAAAAGTACTGCTCCTGAGGAATCCCCTAAAAAAATTAAAAAAAAAACGCCTGACAGAAACAAGAGAATAATAAAGATCGTATAAATTATTGTTCATATTATTTTGACAGGCGCTGATTTATTTTTGTTTTTCTACACTACAAGCTTTTGGCCGCTATTAAGGATATTATAGAGGTTTTGTATGCTTGAAACAGCACGAATGTTATCTATAACATTTAACTTGCAAATTTAAATTAACTGTCAAGTGCAACACCTAATTCACTTTTGTCAAAATTTCGTAATCCGTAAAATGAATTGATAACAATTTGTTGAGCACAATATCTATATTTTTAAACATCATTACGTTGACTTAATATAATTTATTATAAACTTCTTTATACATAATAAATTTTAAAATAAAGTCGCTTTCCGCCGTCTGTCCCTCTATATGTATATGTATAGTCGGGGTAAGAAAAAGTTCGTCACCTTAAGTCGACATTTGCAATTGAATGGGCAATTGTCAATCATGCCAAAATTTTATTTCAAATGTCTGTCAGTTGTCTGCTGACTACACCCATGATGGATTTCTCTTGTAAAAAAAGATGGTCGTACCCCGACTAACTACGCAACGGATTTTAATACAAAGTTCACGGAACTTTTATATAAATACAATTTGCAGAAAAAAATGCACCCATTTTTTTCGAAGCCGGAAGCGAGTCGTCAGTAAAACATATATTGAAGATTGCCAATAAAGTAAAGTAAACAGAATATATAATTAGCTCATTATATTGTAAATAAAGTTAACCTAAGTTGTTTAGAGCAGGTCAACGTAAAATATTCATTTAATAATACTCTGAGACAGTTGCCTATTTAAAAAACTCGACCGATATTTATTATCGAAGTGGTCAACGTTAAATTATCCATTGTGCTTGTTGAATGTGAAAAAGATGTAGGTCGACATTGAGGTAACTCGATATTGCATCGACACGGTTAGCTCTCGGGAGGTGACGGCGAATTGCAATAATTGCACCTCTGTGCAATTTCTTGTCTTTGTTCTAATTATTTCCGTGTTTCAAATTAAGAAAACAAATATTTAAATGATTGTAAATATATTTAAAATTCATTTATTTTTATTTATTTATGTTATTAATATATATTATAGACTGCTATATATTGCTCTAGTGATATATATTATTTATTTGTAATATTATGGACTTGGGCGGGCGTCCGTGAAGCCAACTATGAGGTCCTTGTGCTGTGTGCTTGTGAACTTGTAGCACACACAGCATATGCTAACACTGGTGCATGCACTGGCAAGTATGGTACTATTGCCAATACGATTAAGATTGTTCTGATTAGTTTTTTTTAATATATGTTAAGGTCGACAGACAAGCTGACGGTCCACTTGATGGTAGTTGGCTACCGTCGCCTATAACACAAGCAACGCCATAAGTGCTACAAGTTCACTGCCAACCATAGAAGGATTAAGGATAAGGGATAGGGGAAATGGGCTCTGGCACCCCTTACTCACTCATCGAAACACAACAGCACGTATATGCTGTTATTTCACGATGGTATTCTGTAAGGTGGTGGTTACTGCCGCCAGAGTTGTATTGCATGTGCTATTTGTGTTGACTCGATAAAATTTCTTTTCTTTCTTTCTTTCTAAATAACAGATTATGTTTTCTGTATGTTAACGTCTGATATTTATATCGCCTGAAGTTGATTGATAGTATAGTAAAAAGTGCTCTGTGACTTTGCAAAAAGAGTTGCTCATTCATTCAGATTCATTCGGTTAGATTGAAAAGGTATGAAATTGAATGATATTAAAATCAGACAGTTGAACGAACGCGTTCGCGAAGAGTGGTCGTCGTCGTATGTCTGCACATCTTATAGTTGGAATTGTAGTTCTGATATTAAAGGGTCGGACGATAAAAGTATTTGGACTAAACATTAAGTGGTTTAATTAATGTATCCGAAGTAGAGGGTGCTAACATGTAATAATAATAGATTAGTAAAAAACATATCCGATAATATTTTATCGCGATGAAATTTTTGGTTGCAATTTATGACGTCACAGCTCGTCAAATCATCGGGCACATGACTATTATCGAAAAAGGAATTACGATACCGAAACCAGATTAGATTATGTGTCTATCAGAAGCTACAAAATCAATGTCAATGAAAGACATGTTTATGCGAATATTTGTTTTTCCTTTAACACGTAATTAAGTTTATCTTTATACAGATAGTAGTCCTGTAGTCCTGTGGGGAAGTTCGCGTATGGAGAATTATTTTTTCAGGAAAGTTCAATAGGAATATTGCTAAGTATTTTAGACTTCAAACAAGCTAAGCTAGGATGAAGGCAAGTAATGGTACGGATAGGGGACAAGAGTTTAAGTTAAGTTAATCGAGTTGAACCCTTGTTCAAATTCGATAATACGTGTAATGTTCGCAAATTATTGGCTGGTTAAATAATTAATTAATAAATTATAACTGCTTTTCTTCACTGTTTTACCTCAGCATATTATATTATATTACTATACTATATAGAATAGAATTTCCAATAATAAAGATCCAACGCTTGGCAAGAGTATATCATTATAATTAGGTATTGCTTTACATATTTTGTAAGGCGTTAAGTACATGTTAGTGGCGAATATTTTATTACGGTATATTAATACCGTAATAAAATTACGACAAAATCTCTTGTGTAAACGATGATTCAAGAAAACAAATTTATCTAAACAAAACAATTTTAATATGTGTCTGTTATTCAGTTTATAATATTCAATTATTGTGTTGTCAATATTTTTAATAACTAAGTAGCGAACTTACTAACTTACTACTAGTAAACTAATTTAAAATTTATTTTATTTATAAATCGGTAAATTATAATAAGACTTATTCAATTGAACAAATAAACTATTTAATTATGTGGCAAGTTGTCACTGAATCCATTTACTAGAAGAGCAAATGTTTAAAGAATACAAAGATTAGATATAGCACGAGACACAATTTCAAAAGTAAACTTAACGTAACAAAAGTTACAATTTACGTTTTGCAACCAGTAATATAATTTCTAATCTGCAATGAAAATTAATAAGTACAGTCAAGAGCCGAAATATTTTGTCAATTTTTAAATTAATTCCTTTATCAAGTCAGACTCTTAGTACCTTTTCAAATTGAAGCACTAATCAGACATTTGATAGACGCTTGAAATGAAATTTTGACATGACTGATAATTGCACTGGTGCAAGCAAATGTCGACTTTAAAGTGACGAACGTTTTCTTACCCCGACTGTACCTGCCTACAAAATTTTCAAATTCTAAATAGAGTTGCGTCACAGAGTTTACAATTTCTGCACGCATACAAAAATATATAAGTTTTATAATTTATTGTTGATGTCACATACATTGTATGCGCAATTTTTTGTTTTACACATTCAACGCACGTGTTGTTCTAGCTAGAACCTAATGAAACAAGAAAATGTGATCAAATTTTAAAAATTTATCACATTTTCATTAATCTTATCACCAGGAAATATAATACATTAGTTTCCTTGTAAATAAATTTCGCGTTGTGGATTGTAATAGTAAGGTAAGGTAAGGTATACACCATCTATCTCTCGATCTAATAATATTGCATACTGAATTTTTAGTGACGTTTCATATTTTATAAGAATAATACCTAACTGCATTGTGTATATTTTTGAATTACGTACAAACAAATTAATATATTCATTTTAACAAAATTATTTAACAATTTTTTCTTACCTTATTTAAGTATTTTATCCTCATCTATAATACTAGTAAAATCGTAAACCAATTTGAAATAAACCAATAAATCGAATCGTTTTTTTTTAAATTTTATTATAATCATGTAACTTGCCTAGCTTGAGTACCTAGTATCAATAAAATTGATTATTAAAATCATTTAATATAAATTACAAATAAAATACCACATTGTATGTATCATCTGTACAAGATCATACCCAATGGACACTTAATGGACCGACAGTCACTTGCAGTTTATTTTTTGTTAAAAATTTCGCTGAGTCCACATAAAACCGGCTCATGTGAAGGTCATTGTCGCTATTTTCATTAAAAAGAAAGCTTCACACATCACTTACCAGAGTATTTTGATATCCTAGTCCGGATTCATCGTCAGATGTCTCTTCTTTGCTAGCCTCCTTCATCTTGGATGCAAAAATTCTAAAGTTTATAAACTAAATGTAAAAATATTTTCACAAGTAATAGTCACATGTAAAGTCTTTGTATAGTAACGTCCGTCCGCGATCACAGATAGCGTTGTCCGCGATCAACGATTAATAAGATAAATTGTGCAATTTTAAAGACGATTTCATGCAAATTGCGTACGCGCAGCACTAGCCGGAACCATTAGCGCACTACACACGTACAAACGAAATGTCATCTTGCGGTCGACTGACGGTGACGGCTGACTGAAGTTGACTGACTGAGTGTTCAGTTGTTGACAGATCGAAGCGCGAATGTCAATTTGTCGAGTGCGTTCATGTTCAAATAGTGCGGCCATGAACTTAATGCTGTTTTCTTTTCTTATCCTGCTATAATTGTAAAATTAAGCCCAGCACAGACGTAGCTATGATAAATATTCATTAGATATAAGTACTAGGTGGTGCCCGCCAATTCGTACGCGCTGTAGTTCGTTTTTTAAAAATATCAAAGCAACTTAAAAAAATTACAGCATAAAAAGTATCCTATATGCTAATCCAAATAATAAACTATATGTGAGCCGAATTTCATTCAAATTCATAAGCCATTTTTGATATTTGCGTGCACAGATATACAGACAGAAATTTTAAAAACAGTTTTTTTTTTCGGTTACATACACGTAGGTAGGTATAACTGTGCACAAATTGTAAATTTTTTTGAAAAAATATTTAATGTATAGACGGCTCGGCTATATGTAAGTATAGATATAGATATTATAGCAACGCATATTGAAATTTAAAAATCTCAAAGCAACCTAAAAAATTCTCAGCATAAAAAGTATCCTATATGATGCTTATATGCATATATATGCCATATATCTAGCTTTCAAATTTGATAAAGAACTAAACAATTGTAATTTACGATAGTCACATGACTATAAGAAAACACATGACACAAACATTTTTTTATTATCAAACTTGATAAAGTCAAAATCACTTTAGACAGCATACACGCAACGATTTCGATTATACCTAAGTATTAACGGATCATACATTATGAAAGTGGATACACGAAAATTATGAAAGTTATGAAAAAATGCAGAAAATTATATAACCGGAATAAAATTACAATTTGTAATTTGAAATCAGATTATAATTTATAGTAGCAATGCTCACTTTGCCAGCCCTTCTGGTGGCAGGAACCATACCCCCTTACAAATAAAAGCGGGTTTGCTTTTTTTATGTTAAGGTCGACAGAAAGTAGAAAGAAAGAAAGAAATTTATATTCACGCAACACAAAGACAAGACACAAATATAATACAAAAACCACAAAAAAAATTAAAAAAAAAGAAAAACTCGCTGTCCTCGCTGCAGAGAATCGGATACTGGCTCAGCATTGTTCTAAGATTCTAGACAAGCACCTGTAGCGCTCATTTTCAGCCAGCACCGTTTGGGACTCACTACACAGACTCAGTACAGGCAACGGTAGCCACGGTCCACTTGATGGTAGGTGGCTAACGTTGCCTATAACACAAGTAACGCCTTAAGTGCTACAAGTGCGCTGCCGACCATAAAAGGATTAAGGATTGGTATTAGGAAGACGGTCCATTTGATGGTTGGTGGCGCGCTGCAAACCAAGAAAGATTAAGGATAAGAGAGGGATGCGGTAATATTGTTTCGGTGAGTTAGTAAACCTAATTTTGATTTCTAAATTTTGATTTTAATGCTGATAGGATGACTGTGTGCTGCAAGTGCGCTGCTGACCATAGCAAGATTAAAGATTGGTATTAGGAAGAAATCTGACGGTCCACTTGATGGTAGGTGGCTACCGTTGCCTATAACACAAGCAACGCCATAAGTGCTACAAGTGCCCTGCCGACCATAGAAGGATTAAGGATAACACAAAAGCACACATGCTGATATTCATGTGGTCTTATGTAAGGGGGTGGTTACTGCCGCCAGACGTTCTGCCTGGCATGCAAGCGTGCCCTGCCACTACCTTCCAATCCAGACCAAAGTCAACTTTGAAAAGATCTCCTGCCGGAAATCGAACCCCGAGACAGAGCGTTAAGGCAAGCACTCTAACCAAGCTTTTAACAGACTCGTTCTTTAAACCTATAGTTATCTATGTGCATAAAAATACCTGACTATAGCCATACTATAGCGGAAACAAGGCTGGCTCGTATGACACAAAGCCATATACCTCCGGTTTGTTTATTTGAAACAAAAGTTAATCAGTTCATTGTTATTACACGGATTTGTTTCTATTTAGCGTGACACATGTTGATATATTTTAAGTATACTATTCATATTTTACAAATGCTTTTGATCTTCCGATTAAATCAACAAAAATATAAGTGAAATTATAAACTAACCCCCGACTTTCTATTGAGCCCAAACACGCAATATCTGCTGTAAGTTGCTGAGGAGTTGGGTGTCTCGCAGACTACTTGATGTTGCAGCATCAGATCAAGGTTACTAATTAAGGAAATACTATCGAAGTAACATTAAGCATAAGTAAATTTCAAACCAATCAATCAAAGTAGCTAACTAAATTCCACAGGTTCGATCAATCCCTTTATCAATTACAAAATGAGCTGATGATCTTCAAACACCTGAACAGATCTTCATAAAATCAACCTAAGTCTTTGCTTGAGAGATTTTTTAAATATCAAGTACCTATATAATGTAATTACACTAATATTATATTATAAAGAGGTGAAGTTTATATATTTGTTTGTTTGTATGTAAGAGATATACCATTAAAAAAAAAAACTTTCACTGATAGTTTAAATAGAATTTGAGGATGTACATAGGCCAAATATTCCAATAGGGCGTCAATGTATGTTAGGCGTTATATCTTTTATTTTTTAACGCAGATGAAGTCCAGAGCAATAGCTAGTCAAAAATAGAGAAATCAAAATGGAGATGGTTTTCTTACTACATAGGTGTTATACCTATGTATTTTTTTTATACCTATGTAGTAAGAAAACCGAACAAGTGGAGACTTTTAGCTCAGAAAATGCCTCAGGAGCAGGACTGGACAACATATGAGATGGCAAACTAGAAACAGCAAAAAATGGAGAAATTTTGAGAAGGCATTTGCCAAAAGGCAAACCTTTTTAATAAGGTAGTAAAAAAATTATAATCATAAAATGTAAGGTTATACGAGTATAATAAAAAAAAACATTACTCTTACTTATAAAATCGTTTTTTCCTGACGACTATTAATGCACTGTCAAACTAGTCTAAAAATATGTCTAGAAAGCTAAAATTTGTAATTATTCGAAAGGATTTTTAAAATTTTGAACTCCGTGATAGTTTATTGAGTGTGCTCAGGAGCTGCATGAACTCATACCGCCTTCCGCTTTCTCCCATCGGACATACAGACGTACAAATGGTTACCATCCTCATCTTGTCGATATCCCTCTATTTCGGACCAAGCGCCTTAAAACATCCTTTATAATGCGCACTGCCAAAGGTTTGGAACTCCTGACCTCATATAACCCAAATGTTTTCAAAGTACGAGTGAATAGGCATCTTCTGGGTTGAGAATGAGGTTCGCTCCATCTTAGGCCTCATCCTTGCTACACAGTTGGTTGTTGGTCAAGAGCAAACCCATCTTTTATATAAAAAAATAAATAAATAATTAAAAATTTGGAATAACATTTTCTTTTTCAACGTAGACGAAGTCGCGCAAACACCAGCTAGTCTGAAATAAAGGCTTAATTATTAATAATAATGAAAACCTCTATAATAATTGTCAAGATTGCAGCTAAACAGGAAATGCTGTTAGCAATTCTGAGGTCAGTTACTTGTAGATCTTTTGCGCTTGGAAACGACGTGTATTAAAATTTTTAAACTAATAATGCATATTAAAACCTTATCTAATCTATAATTTTATCATCTATGTAGACAATAAAATTGTGTTTATTTATCTACTTAAGAACGAGTATTTAAGTAAACACATTTAAGGGCCTCTTTCACCAATTACAAGTAAAGTGTTGATTTGTTACTTTTAGAAATAATTTTATGTTTTATTAAATTATGCACTCGGTTTACTGCATCCTTCACTCGCGGTGCACTCGGTTTATGCACTCGGTTTATGCACTCAAATTATGCACTCTGTTTATGCACTCAAATTATTGCGGTGACAGGTGACTTTAAATGACGGTTAGCCTACTTGACAGATGGTGAAAGAGGCCCCAAGTAAAGTGTTTTTTCTCAATGTTTTCCTATTGCAAGCACCGACACAGTCATTGCAAACGATTATAAAGGTTTATTTAAATGGTTATAAGCAATTGCGGTTTCGATGTTTTAAAACGTTATACTTTGAAATTTTAATAGAATCTTCATTGAAAAATTTAATATTATCCGTACTAATAATATTATAAATGCGAAAGTATGTTTGGATGTATGGATGTTTGTAACTCTTTCACGCAAAAACTACTGAACCGATCACGATGAAATTTTGCATACACGTTGTCTGAGACACCAGAAAGGACATAGGGTACCTTTCATCGTTCAACGCGGACGAAGTCGCGGGCACCAGTTAGTATATCATATCTTAACTTCTTTTTGCTGATGATATAGTCATTCTGACACAGTTGCTGGAAGAAGAGAGGTTTTTTTATAGCATCAATGTCGCCTCTCAGCTCGTAGGCCATAGGATGATTTTGACAAGACGAAAGTCATGTCCAAAGAACATATTCTCAAAGTATTTATTACCGTAGAGGGTGTGTGACTCTTGAAATTGTGCAGTATTTGAAATAAACCTTAACACAATAAAATGTATTATAATATATGTTTTATATAGATTTTAGATAAAATAAAATTCGAAAATTATCCAAACATTCAATGGGAAACTGCAACGTGACTAACTAGCTAAAATAATTGGTGAACTATTTGAACTTATTTAAAACTTGATAATCATGATTGAATCGACAACGCAACAAAAAAACGCATTATTTTTAGAGTTATAAATAATTTGGTGTGTATTTTTTTTCCAATGATTCGGCAAACAACCGAGAATCGATCAGCCGTGTGATTATCACTTTGTAGTCGACGTCAGATTTGTTTCTGACAAATTAATCAATATATTTGAGATCAATATCTTATCTATACTAATATTATAAAGGAGTAAAGCTTATATGTTTGTTTGTTTGTTTGTTTGTATGTAAGAAGTAATTTTCGAAACATTTAAAAAAAATACCAATACTTAGTTTAGAATAGAATTTCAGTGTGGACATAGGCTAGATAGATATTCAAATAGGGCACCAAATCTATCTAAAAATACAGATCCAGTGCTCATCAAAAGTCTTTTATTAGGCGTTATATTGCTTTATATAATTTGTCAGACAGAAATTCTTTATTTTTGATTATGCTAATCATGCAACTAATTATGCTAAATTAAAATGGAGATAGACAGAACACCTATGTAGTTATAGGACCAGACAAGTGAAGAGTGGTACCTCTACAAATGCCTCAGGGGCAGGACTGGACAACATATGATATGATAAAAAGCATACTATGATTATCTAAGACGGAATTACACCACCGAAACAGATTTAATTCAAATTGGATTATTCAATGTCAATGAAACGCAATTAATTCAATGTCAATAATGTCAATTCGCTTTTTTATGTGAAAATTTGTAATTTTTATCACCTAAGTTTATATTTATACTCAAATAAATTGAATTTAAAAATAGTCCGTTCCTCAGATGGAAAGACGATCTATAAGGCTTCGCAGGAAGCGATGAACAGAAGTTTCGTATCCGCAGCAGTGGTGCCCTCTTTGTACGTTTGTCTCCCTCCTGTATAAGTGCCCCTTTGTATAAAATAAGGTGGAATATGTCATAGCTTTTGGCGACCTTAAACTTAGTCGCCGCTTGGCTAGATGGTCGACCCCCTTCCTCCTCAGTAGAACAGTACCTTTACCATGAGTTCCTTTACCAAACGGTCGCGGGTTCGAATCCCGCTAGGGGCGAATGTTTATGTGTTAACATTTTACCTTTGTACCTGAGTCATGGATGTTTTGTATTTATAATATGTATGTATTTACCAAAAAAAAAGTATAATCTATGTATTATATCAACTGTCTGGTGTCCATAATACAAGCATTAGTTGCTTACTGTGGAACTAGATGGTGCTGTGTGGAATGTGTGAAGATATTTATTATTTATTTATTTATTTATGAGTTTTTCATATAAAATATTTATATGAAAAACTGTCAACTGTCAATGTCAAATTGACAATATTCCATATAAATATTTTACGCTCTCGCTAGCGAGTGCGGTCATTATAACTCATGGTAAAGTTACTGGACGGAAAAATGTTACTATCGTAACAATTTTTTTTATATTTTTATATAACTTATAAAATAGAAATAAAATTCCAACTTGAAACAGAACATATTTTAATTTATTCTCTTAAAATAACATAACTAGGTAAGTATAGCGAGTATTTTTAACAACTTTAAAATTTCAAAGGTAACAGTAGCGGTCTATTGAGCTTTTTTTTTTATTATTTATAAATAATTTCATTATAAATTATATTTTTATATTACGTTTTCTTTCTTCTATGCAATCGTTTATTTTTATTTTATAATTCCTCTTCATTTGAAAACTAATATAAGGTACTTGTACAATAGATATGTGTAGATAGTATTTAATATTAAATGTAGTATAAATTATATTGAATGAAGTAATCACTGTACATATGTTTTTAAATTTCAAATGAACAATATTCCCACATCAAATATTCACAAGAAAAAAAAATGCTTATTTATAGAATTTAATGTCTTTATAATAAATAAAAATTAATGGCAATCAGTACGAGAGTGCAATAGAGGAGTGGCTCATTGTGTGGAACACAGATTGCCATGTTGCAGAAAAAAAAAATTAAAAAAAAAAATTAAAAAAAAAAAAAAATGGCTCTACATAAAATATATATGTTAAAATCGAAAACTCAACTAATTTGCTAAAATTTTTTATTATCAATATTCAAATTTAAAATTTTCAAATATTCCGTAGTAAGTATTTGTAAAATCAAAACACAAAAGTTCTTATTGTGATTGTCAAATATTTTTATCCAATATCTACTTAAATCGATTCAAGGCTTAAATTTTTTTTGTCGTCATCTATTCAATTAAATCGTTTGAACGGCTGAATTACTATTTGAAATACTTACTATATAAAACCTAATTCTAGATTGCAATGTCAATCTAGAAATAGTTTTTTTTTTTTTTTCTAACTGAAATGAAATCACTTGCTTAGTTCTCTAATTATATGTTAACAAAAATATCCGACAACTTATTTTTTTTTTTGAACAGATTTCTAAACTTTTTTATTTGCTACTCTGAAAGTAAGTGTCTGTCAGTTTACAATAATTGTCTGAAAGTGTATTTTTTATATTAACTGTAATTTAAAATTACACAAAAGAGATGTTAATTATTTTTTTTAAATATAAAATTAGTCTTGTTAGCTATTGAACTAGTCTAGAGTCTAGTTCTAACGTTATAAGTTTTTTTTAAATCTAAACTAATATTATAAAGAGAAAATTTATTCTATTTGTGTATATTTGTAATGAATATACTCAAAAAAATACTGGACCGGTTTTTAAAATTCTATCACCTATAGAAAGCTATATTATCAGTGAGTAACATAGACTATATTTTATAAAGTAACACAGGAGAGGTCACGTGCAACAGCTAGTAATATTATAAAGAGAGAAGATATTTTGTATATTTGATGCGCTGGTGAAGTGCTTGTAAAGGATGGCAGGCGGACTGACGGTCATGTTGATGGTAGATGGTTATAGTCGTCTAAGACTCGAGTTCACCAATAGACGGTTAGTTTTAAACAGCTATTTAAAATTTAAACAGCCGTTAAAAATTAAAACAGCCGTTTAATAATATTTTGTTGATCACCATCGCTAAACTGCGGGTTAAACGCCCTAAACATCTGATTAATCATTAAGTTAATCAGATGTTTAGGGCGTTTAACACGCATTTTAGCGATTTTGAATAACAAAATATTATTAAACGGCTGCTTAAATTTTAAACAGCCGTTAAAAATTAAAACAGCCGTTTAATAATATTTTGTTGATAACCATCGCTAAACTGCGGGTTAAACGCCCTAAACATCTGATTAATCATTAAGTTAATCAGATGTTTAGGGCGTTTAACCCGCATTTTAGCGATTTTGAACAACAAAATATTATTAAACAGCTGTTTAAATTTTAAACAGCTGTTTAAAAATAACCGTCTGTTGGTGAACTCGAGCCTTAGAAAAAGCAGATTCTCTATAAGTCTCTTCATAATATTAGTAAGTATAGATAAAGAAGTCGCATAAGAGGCTTGTAAAATCTCAAAGAATCAAATATTCGAGTCTTCCGGCTAGGGTTCGAATTCCGCTAGGGGCAAATGTTTATGTGTTAACATTTTACCTTTGCACCTGAGTCATGGATGTTTTCGGTTAGCTAATGGCTAAATGGCGGTTAGCCTACTTGACATATGGTGAAAGAGGCTCTTAAACTTATTTCCTTCTAAGTATAAGAGTAGGTAAGTCAAATATTCTGGCATATTATATGAAATATCAAAACAATTCCTATAATCTCTATTCACGTCATAACGTTATCATAATAAATATGATGTCTAAAATTTTTAAAAAAAATTATCATTGTTGTAAAATTTTGTACTTTAGAGTTTTGATATTCTATACTAAAATGGTGTGCAATATAAAATATCGTATTGTGTAAGTAAGTTTCGGTGTTTTAATAATATTACAAACTAGCTGTTGCACGCGACTTCACCCTCGTAACTTTATAAAATATAGCCTATGTTACTCGCTGATAATATAACTACTAAACAGTGAAAGAATTACTCAAATCGGTCCAGTAGTTTCGGAGCCTATTCAATGCAAACAAACAAACAAATTTTTTCTTCTTTAATAATAATAAAATAATAATTTATTATAATAATTTATTATTATTAGGAATTATTATTAATTTTTAGGTGCTTTTTAAGTTTGAACACCGCTTGTCGGTTGAATATGTGGACAATATCTTATGTATAACTTATATTCAGCAAGTAAATTATTTTTGAATTTCAATTTTGAATTTGAATAATATTAGTATAGATATTCAGAGTCGTGCCATTAGTGTGTGTGTGTGTGTGTGTGTGTGTGTGTGTGTGTGTGTGTGTGCGCGCGCACACACACACACACACACACACACATATATATATATCATAAAATGATTTTTTTAGCTCATAATTATAAACTTTTGAAAATATTTATTGGCATTTTTTTTTTAATTTACACATATTTTATCTTGTCTCTATACGATGGCCACATAAAGCCTTAACCAGAGAGACAGATGCTCATAGGAATTAGAGGAAAGCAGTCAGATGTATTGCGAGAATTTAATCCAATAAGTAGCATTTAGAACCGAAAATAACAGAGGGAAGAAAACTCTTGAAAAACGATCAATGTTTATAGCTCGTTGTTTCGCTTTTGCAGCTTCTGCGGGCTCCTGGAACAAAATTTCAACATACATTTATTTTATTGGCTTCTGTATCCACATTTTAGGCAACATTTTTTTTAATTTTTTTTTTGCATTTTTCAATTTATTTATTTACATTAACAAATATATATATATTTAGTTTATTAGCTATGACAACACACATTAGGCATGCAAGCCTTGTATTGTGTGCTTCAAATACCTAATAACAATTTATAAATTATTAAAATATATATATATATAATTAATTAATTAATAATAAGTAAAATACACAATAAATTTAGAATATAAATTGAGGCTATAGATTTCAATATGATATATTGTAGATATTATCATATTGAAATCGATTTAAATAGTTTTTCTACATAGTCGTATTTATAAGACTGAACAACCATTTTTAATCTTAACCTTAACTTTACGTATGATATAATGCTTAAAATGAAAAAAAAATTTTTTTTTCAACTGTATACTATTTACAGGTATACATTTATTGTATACATAATGGGGACAGTATACCTATTTTTATAATAATTAGCAAAAATGGGATACGAATAGCATACCAGTAAACATTTACAAATTTTATTGCAACCTCCAGATTTAACGGTTCAACTAAGATCAATAGTAATGAGACTATATATAGGCATCGTTGGTCTAGTGGCTAGTAACCCTAGCTGTTAACCAAACGGTCGCGGGTTCGAATCCCGCTAGGGGCGAATGTTTATGTGTTAACATTTTACCTTTGTACATGAGTCATGGATGTTTTGTATTTATAATAAGTATGTATTTACAAAAAAAAGTAATCTATGTAGTATTCGCTGGGTGCGAAGTACTTGGTGGGGGTAATATAATCGATCGCAGCGCTCATAGTGGCCAAAAGTAAAAATAAAGTTGGAGCTATCATCTGTCAAAGTAATCTGTTTAGACTTGGTTACCTAATTTTAATAATCGCAATCACATTTCAAACTTGTCATTACTCGTGCTGCATTCACCAGCAATCAAATGAATATTTAAATATTACGTCTATTAAAACTCAATCAAACTGATTCTGACTTCAAACGGAGATTAATTGTTTTGTAAGGTGTAAAAACGTTTTGTAAGGTGTCAAAGTAATAGATGTTTGTCTTATGATTCGAGCTTGAATTATTGAACTCTGTCCTTGTTTTGTTCTTAATTCCTCTACATCACGGACATGTCCAGCAGAAACTAAAAATTTTCCTTTAAAGACAGTTTGTGGTTGAAATTTTATATTGTGAGTGATACTCACAAACCCGGTCCTTAAAATAATTCTCATTTCGATCTGAAAACGATATTTAATTTATCACTAGCGATACAGGAACGATTATATATGTTTATTATCATTGAATGAAACCATTAAAGTAACTTTATCTTCTTGTTTTACAGTAAAACTACAACTAAAAATGAAGTAAACAAATCCTGACATATTCAAAATAAAACACACTTTTTTTGAATAAATTTTACTTACCTCATTTGACTTGAATGACCAAAAATGATTTCACAACCCTTTCCTCCACCCAAATCAAGGTATAAATTATATAATAATAATATTTTGGAAATAAATTAATAGATAATTTTGGATTATAATAATATTTTGTCACAATTAAATTTCAAAACGTGAGAACCAACAAAGTTGCGGACGCTAGGTGGCGCTAAAGTCGTGCACAGAGCCAATATCAACTGTCTGGTAACCATAATACAAGCATTAGTTGCTTACTGTGGAACTAGATGGTGCTGTGTGGAATGTGTGAAGATATTTATTTATAATTATTATTTATTATTTATAATTTTTTTTTATAAATTGTATAAAATGTGTGAAGATGTGAAGATATAATGAGACATTAATTTTAAAAATTTTGACCAATAAAACCTATTAATAATAAATGTGCTATCTTGGTATAAATAATTAATACGTTGTTTTATCAATCACTCTAATTTCTGATACTCTATCAAGCGAGTTTATTAGACAGACAAATGGTTAAATTGGTTTATATAGTTAAGAAAATACCTTTGGTTTTCCTGCTCCGTCGCCCAACACGATATTGACTAGACAATATTCCATTAGAGCCATGAACACGAATCTAAAAATTTAAAATTCTACTGAAAAACCTTTACAAGTGTACAGTGTGGAAAAATAACTCAGGCCCTGTAGGGAAACTACCTTAAATCCTTAAGTTGGCTCATTTTACATAAAGGTGACATTCCTTTATTTTTAAAAAGAAACAAAACTGCATTCAAAGATTTTCCAAAACTCGCTTGGCTAGCCCGGGACTCGAACCAAAACTAAAATTTAAAAAAAATACACTCGCTATTTTATTATACTATTCGATAGGATTATTATTCAGGATGAAATTTTTCTAACAAACATTTGGTCTTAATCTCGTCTGTCGTACAAGATATCGATGAAGAATACATATTTAGTACAAAAGTTCTTTAATGAACATTACCTAGTGCTAAGGCTCGAGTTCACCAACAGACGGTTATTTTTAAACAGCTGTTTAAAATCTAAACAGCCGTTTAATAATATTTTGTTGTTCAAAATCGCTAAAATGCGGGTTAAACGCCCTAAACATCTGATTAACTTAATGATTAATTTGATGTTTAGGGCGTTTAACCCGCAGTTTAGCAATGGTGATCAACAAAATATTACTAAACGGCTTTTTAAATATTAAACAGCTGTTTATAAATAACCGTCTGTTGGTGAACTCGAGCCTAATGTTCACTTTCAACAAGTAAAAGACACGTAACAAGTTCTCTTATCTCTCCAACATTTTTATTTTGAAGACCAAATGTTTGTTAGAGAAATTTTATCCTGAATAAATAATCCTATCGATTAGTATAATAAAATAGCGAGTGTTTGTTTTTTTAATTTTAGTTTTGGTTCGAGTCCCGGGCGAGTCAAGCGAGTTTTAGAAAATCTTTGAATGCAGTTTTGTGTCTTTTTAAAAATTTGACTTATTTTTCCACAATGTATATTGTTGAAACATTTTCAAGTACTAATCTACTTTTTAAACAATCATTCATATATTTATACAAAAACATGTCAGTCACAAGACTGCATGTCAAAAGTGAAAATTCATATTCACAATTTCAGACGACAGCCTTTGAGGCGCCGGCGGGTTATGACGCGCTATTGTTTCGTTCCTCAAAATCAATAACACTTTTCATACAAGATTTCTGTCCGTCACCCCTTCCCAGAAGACCACAGTGAAAGAACAGCATATGCGTTGATGTGTTTCGTTAAATGGGCATAGGATAGGATCAGAACACATTTACCTATCCCTTCCTAATCTCTATACTTAATGCTAGTATAGACAGCTGCACAATTGCAGCACCTGTTTCTTCGTTTGTTTTATATGCGACGGTAGCCACTTACCATCGAGTGTACCGTCAGCATTAGAATTATAAAGAAATGCTTATATAAGCATATTATTCTGACGTAATTTTTTTTTAATCAAAATTAATGAGATACTACTCATTGACCAAAACACAATAATGTGCCTGTCTGTCTGTATGATGACTTAATAAAAAAAAAAATTTAAAAAAAATTGAGACAAGCTTGCTCAAAATTTGCTATAATAATTGTGAAGTTGCAACAAGTATAGCAACTATATGTTCTTAATTAAGTAAATAAGTTACGATTTGTGACTAGTACATGAGGTTACTCGTAAATAAATGATTTGAATTTGAATTTAGACAAAAAGAATTAGAATGTGATGAATGTCACCTTTTTTTTTTTTTGAAATGTCTGCTATTGTTTATGAAGTATGTGAATATTTCAAATTTTTAACATTTTGATTTTCAAAAATATTTAATTTCCTGTAAAATTTTTACGTTGAGAATAATGGGTGACGTGTGCCCTTTTGGTGTTTAGACATTCATGTGGTGTTTCAAATATGTTTGATGTATACTAACAGTGTACAGACAGACATGAAGGCATCGACTGCTTTCAAATAAGAGACAGGAGGTAGCTGTGATTGGACTTTGCCATGTTGTGTGGAAAGTGTGAGGAGTGAAGTCACTCCAAGTGTCACTCGAGCTGGAGCAGCGTCAGGCTTTATCCAGAACGACACCCACTGGAAACAGTATTATATATTTTAAAAAGTTTTAGAGACAAATTAAGAATAAACCCAATCAGATCAGCGGATATATCCTCGGACTTATCCGGGAATGTATCAACTTTTATCGACACGTTAAAGGACCAAATTAAGTTTACACATGACAATGACACAATACTCGTAATGCAATTACGAATTCATGTATGTAAGTTTGTTATCACATTTTTTTTTTTTTGGTGATTAGGTACTAATTAAATTTTACCTGAAGTCAACCTTTAATGAAGATAAATTTCAAATATTTGTCAAAGTTTTGTAGATTATTTGCTACGATCAAATTTACAAACGAAGAAAATCAGAAAACTTTTTTGGATTAATTGACCAAATTTCATGTATGAAAATTCAGGACAATACTTGTATGAAAATTCATGCAATATATAAATTGCCTTACCATTGCCTAGTAGGTGGTTAAGTTAAATTATAAGGGTATTTTTTTAACTTCATGATGCAGCTAAATTAGATTTTTCGAGACCATTATTTCTGGGAAAATTCGTTTATAATTTGTATAACACTTTGTTGTCCGACCATATTATGTCTGTAGTTGAACAAACATAATATGGTCGGACGACAAAGTGATTATATCAGGATTTTATAGTGATCATATAGGTTTCATATAGGACAAAGTGATCATATCAGGATTTTATAATGATCATATAGGATTCATATAGGACAAAGTGATCATATCAGGATTTTATAGTGATCATATAGGATTCATATAGGACAAAGTGATCATATCAGGATTTTATAGTGATCATATAGGATTCATATAGGACACAGTGATCATATCAGGATTTTATAGTGATCATATAGGATTCATATAGGACAAAGTGATCATATCAGGATTTTATAGTGATCATATAGGATTCATATAGGACAAAGTGATCATATCAGGATTTTATAGTGATCATATCAGGATTTTATAGTGATCATATAGGATTCATATAGGACACAGTGATCATATCAGGATTTTATAGTGATCATATAGGATTCATATAGGACACAGTGATCATATCAGGATTTTATAGTGATCATATAGGATTCATATAGGACACAGTGATCATATCAGGATTTTATAGTGATCATATAGGATTCATATAGGACAAAGTGATCATATCAGGATTTTATAGTGATCATATAGGATTCATATAGGACACAGTGATCATATCAGGATTTTATAGTGATCATATAGGATTAATATAGGACAAAGTGATCATATCAGGATTTTATAGTGATCATATACGATTCATATAGGACAAAGTGATCATATCAGGATTTTATAGTGATCATATCAGGATTTTATAGTGATCATATCAGGATTTTATAGTGATCATATAGGATTCATATAGGACAAAGTGATCATATCAGGATTTTATAGTGATCATATAGGATTCATATAGGACAAAGTGGTCATATAGGATTTTATAATAACTTTTACAAATACTGTTACTTACCGACATGATGACGATCAGACATGTCGGTATGTATGTGTTGAACAGGTGATATCCAAGCCGTCGCTTCAGTTTAAAAACCACTTCCAAACATGTAAAATTTCCTAAAAAAAAATAAACGACTAAATATTTGGTAATATCACGAAATTTATTTTTACATGGTTGATATTATAATAAATAAAATCCTTTTTTTAAAATGATAACTTGTGACAGGAAGTTGAGGTTCGTTAATCACTGAATTTCTCGACAGTCCAATATATGATTTTAAATATTCATAAAAATATAATAAATCATTAAATGGAATCAACATTTGATATTTTAAAAACGATTTATTAGTATACAGATATTAATAATAAAATTATATAAACTACGAAGTTTAATAAAAAGATCGTTTTTTTGAAAATTACATTATGTAACTTTTTAGTAACAAAAAAGAAACAGTGACATTTGAAGGTCAAAATTTTCGCAAAATGTATATAATACGTATATATTTTATTACCATGGATATTATCACTTGTTAATATGTAGTTAAGTCCAAATTATATCATTTGTAAACACATAAATCACCTGCTTGTATGGTTTCTTAAAACCATAATAAATTTCTTATCTTTTGTGTGGAACCATGGGATTATCGTTTATTATATTTTCCAATATAATAAACGGCTGAAAGAGTTATTATCCCACCTTGGAATTTATGCTAACCCCATACAGTGACTTATTCCATACAGTAAGGCTTAGCACGCACTGCGATTAAACGCAAGCGGTTGAGAAATAGCTGAAAACGCAAAACCGCATACACGCACGCATTGCGGCTGGCGTTTGGCTTAAATTTATTTCAGTACCATCATGGATTTCTGGCGAGCAGCGTGTGTTATAGTTTTGGTTTTATAGCCTTAATATTTCTCTCTCTATACTGATCTGAATAAAAAACCGAATGCGGTTAACCACCGTGCGTGCGCCTCCATACTATTACTATGGGATAGAAAAAAATCGCGCGTTTACAAACCGCGATCAAAATGTAGCAAGTTACGTTTTATATAATCAGTCTTACGTTTTTAAAATCAGTCACTGAAAAAAGTTGCCAATGCGTGCGCTTGTATAGGAAGCTTTGTGTTACATTTTTTTTGCGGTTTCAGTCTCGCGAAAAACGCGTGTCTGAAACCGCAGTGCGTGCTAAGCCTAACTCCATACAGGGAGAATAAGTGGGCTGCATTTGAGATGCTATGTCTCGTCACCGTTGCCGAAATGTCGAAAGACTAAGATAATGACGTATGGTGCCGAAATGTGACTATTCACGGCATGATTAGTTCACAAGTTCAAGGTCGCTCAGAGAACTATAGAACAGGCTACGCTCGAAATTTCTTGGTGGATTTAATCAGAAATGCTGAAATTCGCTGAAGTACCAAAGATGTCGACATAGCCGAGAAAATTAGCAACTTGAAGTGGCAATAGGCCTGTCACATTCACTTGAAGTTCTTGAATGGAGGCCACGAATTTAAAGACGCAGAACTTAAAGGAAGCACGTGTTTTAAGCACCGCGCACGAATTTTAAGGAAGCGTGCGTGGGAGACTGATTATGATGATGACGATAATGATAATCAGGAATAGACAAAAGAAATTTACCAGTGGAGTACACTTGAGTGCAATCGGCAGTCTTGTTTTGCACCAGCTGGAGTTGGGGCAGTTCGATGTTCTCGTCAACGACTAATGGGACATCCGGATCCCATTGGAATACCATGTCGTCAGTAGTGTGGGATACTGCAACAGGTACAAAGAATTACGTTTGTCTGAAAAGAATTGAGTAAGTTTAAAAATAAAAGAGTGAGTAAGTGTTCTATTTATAGTTGGCATCGATACGCGTCAACATTAAAGGGAGGTTGAATCCAGCCTCCACCGATCTCACGATAAGAACGAGCTGACATCACAGCCCTCGCGAGTACAGTGGAGAACACTTGGCCTACATTTTACGTGCTACTCGCAACATCAATTTATGTATCGGCCGGGACTTTGCGTTTCGAGTGTTTTCAAATGTGTGCTGTAAGGGCGATTCAGTTCGACCCTTTAAATTCTTCACTTATTCATATAGCTTCACCTTTAAAATGCGTACTAATATTATAAATGCGAAAGTATGTTTGGATGTTTGTAACTCTTTCACGCAAAAAATACTGAAGCGATCACCATGACATTTTGCATACACGTTGTCTGGGACACCAGAAAGGACATAGAGTACCTTTCATCGTTTAACGCGGATGAAGTCGCCGGCACCAGCTAGTATCTAATATATCATCTTAACTTCTATAGCATTTCTAATGGTGTTAGTTGCATTTTTTATTATTAGTGAGAGCTAAAATAATTATTTTGCCAAAAAATGCCAAAAGATCCAGATTAATAAACTATCTGTACGCCAAATTTTTATTGTTTTTGCATGATTGAGTAACAAACATCCAAACATATAAACTTTCGCATTAATAATATTAGTAGGATAAATAATGAATCTTATTTACAAGTGCAGCAACTCGAAAAAGCATTGATGCTTGTAATACAGTAGGCACTTGAGTGGAATAGGTATTCCACTTTGGAGCACTCTTGACGCTCGTTATTCGTTCATTGTCGATAGAGGGTTACACTTCAATCTGAAAAGGTGCGGACACGCGAGATCACTCCAAGAGTCTACTCCAACATCTCAAAGTTTTGTCTTCTGATTGCGTAATCAGTTTTTTTGCCTTTATACCCTGTATCATCTTGGCATGTTACTATGTTGTTGGCTATAAGAGATTTCCTGATGATGATGAACGTCGTTCATGCCGGGCTTTTTAACCCTTAATACTTGACGCAAAAACTGGGTATTATAAATTTATCGTGTGTGTCTGTGTGTGTCTGTCTCCTGTATTGTAATGTACATTATAGCTCCTAAACGAATGGATTTTGATCAGTTTTATTTTTGTTTTTTGAAAGCTGACTTGATCGAAATGGTTCTTAGCTATTATTTATGAAGATCTGTTCATGCGTTTGAAGGCCATCAGTCCATTTCGAAGTTGATGAAGGGATTTCACTAACTTCCACGTGTTCGATTGATGTGAAATTTGGTATACTGTTACTTCGGTGATATTTGTATGACATGGTAACCTTGACTTAATGCTGCAGCACCAATAGTCTGCGGGACACCCAATTCCACAATAACGATATAGAGTCTTTGGACTCGATAGAAAGTCTGAACTTAGTTAAAAATTTTAATTACAACATAAGATATACGTATGTGGAAATTCGACCATGAATTACTTACAGCTTTCCATTTGCAACTTGCATTCCTGCGTATCGTGAGGGTAGATCAGAAAGTTCATCGCGCATGACAATCTCAGGGTGAGTTTGACCATGTACAATATGGTCTTGTCTTTGTACAGCCACACGTAATGGTTGGGGATGGTCATCGTCTGGAAGGTGACAGATTTTGCGTTCTTGAAGAACGAGTCAGGCCTCCACATGTGCTTCAACCAGTCCACTTCCAGAAGTCTGTAAAAACGTTACAGTTCTTAGTCATACAATACATTATTTATGACATAAAACAATGTAGATATTATTATATTACAATAATTCTAAATACGTTTTGATGTGATTTTATATTAAATATAAACATAAATATAACTCGTACTACAAATAATATTTATTTAAAATTTCTTATTCATAGACCGCGACTTCTATGAATGAGAAATATAAAAAATATATATGAGCAATATAACGCCTCACATGTTTTTTGATGTTATACTTTTGCTAGATTGGAATTTTTAATTAATTTTTTTTTTCAAATAATATTAGTATACATTTTAGTAATTGCACGGTTCACTACGTTTCCGCAGTCACAAACCCCTTACAAAAGACCACCATCAAAATAACAGTATGTGTATTTTTGTATTACTGTTACATAGTCAAAATAACATTATTATTAGCTATATTCAGTAACTTAGGAAGACTTGCAATATTTTTACTAACCTGTATTCTGTTGTCATATTTTCTGGTAAACGCAGCCGAAAATCTTTCCAAGTTTGTGCGAAAAATATGTCCGCCGCGTAAGTCTATGCAAATAAGTAATTTTAAGTATTTGGTTTACCTCGGTAAGTTAAATGAGCCTTGCTATGAGCCAGCCAACATAATTGCAACAATGTCTAAGGGACTCAAGCTATAATAAATATTATGTTTCATCATTATCATCATATCATTATAGAACTTGTATGTAACTTTGTGGAGACGTGCTTTCATCTCAAATTGACTTTTTTTTGGAATATGACTAAGCTTGCTTTTGGATGAATGTGCGTCTCTTTTCTGTTTTCTGTCTACTTCTTTTGTTTTGTTATGTAATGTTTTATTTATTTATTTTATTTATTTATTTAGATTTAGATTACATACAGCTATAAATTTAAAAAACATATATTATAGATTATATACAAATAGGCTTAAAGAATCATAAAAATTATATTTGTACATACGACGCGTTTGGTCTAGTGGCTAGTAACCCTAGCTGTTAACCAAACGGTCGCGGGTTCGAATCCCGCTAGGGACATATGTTTATGTGTTGAAATCTTACCTTTGTACCTGAGTCATGGATGTTTTCTATTTATAATATGTATGTATTTACAAAAAAAAAAAGTAATCTATGTATTATATCAACTGTCTGGTGTCCATAATACAAGCATTAGTTGCTTACTGTGGAACTAGATGGTGCTGTGTGGAATGTGTGAAGATATTTATTTATTTATTTACATTTATTAATTAAAAATAATTATAATAATAATAAGAAAAAGAAAAAGAAGAGAATATTCTATAAGTATAAAATTAATTTTTTCAAAAGTAATCGCCAATTTTCTTTGTCTAGTTCACTTCAATGTAATCATATCTATTCAATGTATTTTATGTCAGTGTCCTGTTTTGTGTACCTTATTATTTATTTATTTATTTTATAAAAGATGGGTTTACTCTTGACCAACAACCAACTGTGTAGCAAGGATAAGGCCTAAGATGGAGCGAACCTCATTCTCAACCCAAAGATGCCTATTCACTCGAACTTTGAAAACATTTGGGTTATATGAGCTCAGGAGTTCCAAACGTTGGCAGTGCGCATTATAAAGGATGTTAAATAAAAAAAATAAAAATAAAAAGTTCATAATTTTCCAGTAGGACTTGTCAGAAGCAGCCTGGATCTAGCATAGATTTGTGTCCCTTATTATGTCATCAATACATAGGTCAATAAGACGTCCATCCACATGATGGACTGACAATATATCATTGAATGAAATGATTTATTATTGGTAAATTAATAAAATTAATTTTAAAAAAATATATATGAATAGTTAGGTTAAACAATATTATATATTTATTATAATTTTAGTAGTTCAGAATTTCCAATAAAAAATTTTTTGGTCTTTACTAACAATTTTTTTACTGGAATGGATTTAGAAAATGGATTTACAGACAATGGAAAAATTTATTTTCGCCATATTTAAGGTCAATGTAAAACCGTATTAAAGGTCAACATAATATTGTAAATATATATGTATTTTTTTTAATCTAATTAAATATGTCCTATACGTTAAGGGCGGACAGCGTACAAATATTATATACTAGGTTTTACCCGCGACTTCGTCCGCGCCCTTTTCCTTATCCGAACTAACTAATCTGCTGAACTAATCTGAAGATTTTCTGAAAATTTCATCATACACACATCGCCTTTTATATATAGATAGAAGATAGATAGATAGATAAATTTATTTTAATTAACAAGTTACTCGTTTATGTAACATACTCGTAGTATGTTTCTTTATACTTAAATATTCATCTAATGGCCTCTTTAACCCTGTATCAAGTAGACTAACCGCCATTTAAAGTCACCGGTAACCGGGAATGATGGAGATGATATACCTTTGTTTGTACGGTAAAAGTCCCAAACATTAAAAATAAAATAATTTAAAAAAAAATCGCCTATCAAAGGATGCAGTAAACCGAATGCATAATTTAATAAAATATAAAATTATTTCTAAAACTATTACTTGTAGTATTACAACACTTTACTTGTAGTTGGTGAAAGAGGCCCTTATACTTAAAAATATTCATCTAATATGTAGAAATTATTATTTTAAAAAGAAAACTTGCAAATGAAAAACATTTACCATAGAGTTTTCATCGATGGAATCGAGACCCATGACGGTGACATGGAAATAGACAATTGTGGGCTGGTCATCCTTCTTCGGTGGTCTCATCTTGTCATAGTCCCGAGGATCCTCGGGGAGGACGTCTCGGAATGTCAGGAACGCCGTGGATCTAATAAAAAAAATATGTCTAAAGTATTAATTCATACAAATCCTAAATTAGTTATATTTTATGTTAAGGTCGACAGACAGGCTGACAGTCCACCTTGATGGTAGGTGGCTACCGTCGCCTATAACACAAGCAACGCCACATGTGCTGCAAGTGAGCTGACGACTACAGTAAGAATAAGGATAAGGATAAGGAAATGGTAATCCTTAAAAAAGTTGTGTTCTAAGAGGTCTAGACCAATTTCTAAGAGCTTTTGTACGAAGTCGCGGGCAAAGATAGTAAAATTTCTGAAATTTTTTCCTGTATTTTATTTCCGTTTTAAATATCATATTCAAAGATATATTAACAAATGGTTCTTTATTACATTTTAATAATATTAATGGTACAGGTACAGGTGTGGTATTAGTCCCATAAGGTTTGTAGCTATTATTCCTGCAATGACCTTTTATGCAACTCGTTAAAATTACAAGTATGACACCAGTAGGTATATAAAGTCTTTCCAAATGAATTCGTATCTTTAAGTAATTTATTAAAATAGTATCGATTTTAATATAAAAAAAGTATAGAAATACTCTAGGTTTTTTCACTTGATTACTAAAAACTTAACTTAAGGACTATGTATCTGAACACAGGCAGGATAACAAGTGATGTTATCCTTATCCTAGCAAACCCAGCAGACGTTGTCCTGCTTGAACTCGACAAAGCCGATTATAGCGCCATTTATTGGGGTAACCTGCTTACTCAACTTAGCAAAAGATGTTGAAGTGTTGTCAGTAAACTAACTTACACCGCCATCTGTTAGAAACTTACGGAACTGTTAGTTTTAATCGAGATTAAAAACTACCTATCTCTCAAGTTGGACCAAATTACACTCAGGGCCTCTTTCACCAACTACAAGTATAGTGTTGATTAGTTACTTTTAGAAATTATTTTATGTTTTATTAAATTATGCACTCGGTTTTGTGCATCCTTCGATAGGCAATTTTTTTTTTATTATTTTCTTTTTAATGTTTGGGACTTTTACCGTACAAACAATGGTATATCAGCTCCATTTATCCCGGTGACAGGTGACTTTAAATAACGGTTAGCCTACTTGACAGATGGTGAAAGACGCCCTCAGTGTTCAAAACTTTATTACGATCAGTTAAGTAGTTTCGAAGTTGACAACTTAAAAACCTGTGTATTTATTAAAGTTTATAAACCTGATATATTATATTGTTGATTGATTTGTGTGCTTTTACTTCATTAAAAATAAACCAATATTCCCCAATAGGTATCACTTTTGTACGGTACTGTACTTTTATTCCCCAATAGGTATCACTTTTGTACGGTACTGTACTTTTATTTCAAGTTTTTTAAAAGTGCAACTTTTTTTTCCGTTACCTCAATTTTTTTTTATCATAACCCCTTTTAAAGCTTTCTTTCATGAGCAAACAATACGTGTACATACAGGTTGGAAACAAAATCCCATTGTCCACAGCAATTTCCTGTTGACGAAATATTTGCAAACATCCGTCGAAAGGGAACCAACCGCTTGCAATATGCTTAATGTCCCCTTGACGAGTCTGCATACATAATTAAATGGGTCATGTTTTGACCTAATTCTATTAAAATTAAAAACGTAGGACCATACTAATGAAGTGGTTTTTTTTTATAAAACTCTTTATGAAAGGAAAACTGCATTTAAATTGCTTTCAAAAGTTTGTATAAAAGTCTTTTGAATTTTAAAACGGCTACAAGTCATAAAGCAGATAATAATTAAGAGCCAAAGGGAGTCAAAAAAAAAAATAATTTTTTTTTTCAAGCTGAATTTTTAAAAGTAGGTTTTGACGTCAATGCGTCTTTAAATTTGCTTCCATAGTAGGTGGTAAAAAACTAATGATAACAAAATCGAGGGATAGAGTTTTTTATTATCTCTGATAACGTGTATGGAAAATTTAATATAGCGTGTTATGTTATAAATAGTTCTCTTGATCAATAAAAATTAAATCAAACTTCTTGCTTTATCCACAATGAAATTACAAGGGGATGTAAAGTGCTTTTGAGAAGTCGCTACGAGAAAAGAATGGTTAGCTGTGCTGGCCCTAGTCACGTGACGACGTGACGGTTTACGGTGTCACGTCGTCACGTGGCGTTTGTCGGTTTATAGGTTTTTTATTAGGCTCGACTTGGCGGGGGCACTGCCGTAGCCGTGCCCCCAGATAAACAGAAATGTTTACAATTTAAATATTTGACAATGACAATAATAAAAATAATTGCAATTTTTTTTAAAGAGATTTAACCGGGTTCGATTCCTGGTTGCATATGCGCATTATTTGAAAAAGTTTAAATAAAGTTTTTCTTAATTCAAAACAGGAAATCTTAGTTCCTGAGAACAAAATTTCATATCTGGATTGATCAGCTTGTATATCTTCCAAAAATTTATTTTTTGCTCAAAATATAGTACCTATAGTGAGTATTCAGATATAGCAATAATTATTATTATTGCTTTTAGGAACTTACTTAAGTAATCATTTTAATTTTATTTTAAATTTTTCATTACAATAATTTTCACTACCCTTAATTATAATGAACTAGCTAGTGCCCGCGACTTCGTCCTCGTTGAAAAATAAATATTATATATGCAATATAAAGCTCTACCTCTTGTTGCTATAATAACTTGGCCAGGCGTTAGTTTTTTATATTATTTTTAGATAAAATCCCTCAAGTACAGTAATTTTTTCTGGGTGAAAGGTACCCTATGTCCTTTCTGGTGTCCCAGACAACTTGTATGCAAAACTTCATGGTGATAGGCTCAGTAGTTTTTGCGTGAAAGAGTTACAAACATCCATACATCTAAACATACTTTCGCATTTATAATATTAGTACGGATTATTATGTAATATTATGACTGTACTTACTGTGCAAGACACACGTCGGTAGCTCCAAACCATAGACGAAGCAGAACGGTCGTCACCCACAACCATACTTGAGCCGCCATTTTAACATTTAAAATATTATTTATCTTTATTAAATGCTAACTCATTTCATTTCACATTAAATATAAAATTATTTCATCCTAACTTTTTCTTCTATACATTTCTATACAATTTTTTAACTATTTTTCTGTATAAGCATATTTTTGGAAAATTAAATTTGTTTGAAATATTAAATTATTATTTTATACTCTGTGTATTTTATTTAAATAGTCCGCGTCCGGAGGAAAACGGTTGCACATTGGCAACGGACGACGAAAGCGCGGGAAACATTAATGATGGCCGCAACTGTCACAAATTTTCTAACTAGCCAGTCATTTGTGACATGCGCACATTCGATTTATGATATATTGCAACTGTTAAAAGCGTTTTAGAGTTCCGCATGATGAAATTAATGCGTCATGCATAATGCCTAACGAAACATTTCTAAAATTATTTACAAGCTGGTAACCGCGACTTCGTTCGCGTTGAAAAATAATAAATATATTAAAACACTATAAAGCCGAATTAATAATATAACGCCTGACATCATTATTGCTATGAACGACAGTGGCGCCGTGACAATTTTTTTAATTTTTAGATAATCCCTAGGGATCAGTACTTTTTTCTAGATTTAAGGTACCATATGTCTTTTTCTGTATACCTGATGGTAGGTGGCTACCGTAGCCTATAACACAAGCAACGTTTTAAGGCTATAGGGCTGCAAGAGCGCTAACGACCATAGATGTAATGGGCTGTGGCATTTCTTACTTAACACAACAGCACATCTGCTGTTCAAGGTGGTCTTCTGCAAGAGATAATATTACTTGTATAGGCAAGTATTGGACGCAGAGTTAAATATAACATTGGAAAAGAGTATATTGGATGGGTAGACCACAATTCTGCGACACTGCATTTCCCCACAAGCCTATTATTGGCTTTCGACATCGAACGTCGGAGCTTACCGCCACTTGAGCACGTTTTCAACTCATTTTTCCGGGAAATCTATAGAGTTGCATCAAAGAATTTTCAAAGATTTTCTTGTGTAACAAAAAAAAATATTTATTTTAAGATGCTTACGTATTTTTAGAAATTTAGCTACTTGTTCTCTTTGTGAAATAACTCTCCATACTCTGCCAATTAGAGTATTTCTAAAATCATTGAAAGAAAAGGAAAATTGTGGCTTTATTTGTAATTAATTAGTAAGTACTCTGTCTATCTATTAAAAAACACGATTTTCATAAAATAATGTTAAGAAATGGTTAATTTCACGAAATAAGCTAAAATATAATATTCACCAATGGAAACATATCCTACAGAATTACCATTAAATTGAATTAAATTCAACTAAACCATTCTCTAGTTTTTATTAACAAATATCATAAAAGCTTCATAAAGTTTACATTTAATAAAAAAATATTAGAAGTTTTATTAACTCCTGCAATATATTGTTAGCAAATACCATCTCCGCTGCGTCTGCTCTATACACCATTCAAGAGCAGCTCAAATGAATCGTTGCCAAACTCAAAGGTTCAAAAAATGTATAATAAAATTAGCAGAGACATTGCATTCTTAGTTCCGCAGTAATAAACTGGGTTATCTGATGGGAGTAAACACCCTCTTATTAAAAAAAACCACCTCGTTACCAGTGTCTGTCCATTCGCCTATCCTCTTACTTTATCCCATCAAATTACTTACTCTTACTTTATCCCATCAAATTACTTACTCTTACTTTATCCCATCAAATTATTTACTCTTACTTTATCCCATTAAATTAATTACTCTTACTTTATCCCATCAAATTACTTACTCTTACTTTATCCCATCAAATTACTTACTCTTACTTTATCCCATCAAATTACTTACTCTTACTTTATCCCATTAAATTAATTACTCTTACTTTATCCCATCAAATTACTTACTCTTACTTTATCCCATCAAATTAATTACTCTTACGTTATCCCATCAAATTACTTACTCTTACCTTATCCCATCAAATTAATTACTCTTACTTTATCCCATCAAATTACTTACTCTTACTTTGGGGGGTGGGGTCACTCTCGTCCGTAGGAATTACCATCTTATCCAAGACCTACCCTACACGTGCCCCCCGGGTGGTGCTAATCGAGTGACAACGCCGAGTCACAGGCGGCGGTTAATTAACCTGTACCTAGGGGGCCTACAGACCCTGAAGAACTAAATCTCTTCAAAAAGTGTAAGGAGGAGTAAACCTTTGCAAAAAAATCCCCAACTCCACGCGTTGAGGCGCCTTTTGGGCCTAGCGCGGTGCGTGGATGCTCCTTGGAGCGGTTGAAGGGCACATCAACCACGAGCGGCCACCCGAGCCTTGGCGGTTATTCCAGGCAAAAATAATGATGAGCGTATATGAAAACAGTATACCCCAGGAGGGTACCAGCGCCGCTGGAGAATCCCTCCCTGCACCCACGGGTGCAGGCAGCCCTTCGTATCTGGGGGGGGCACATTTACGCAACTCTTCGGACGCAATTAATAGTACAAACCAGACTCTCAATGATAACGCTTCGTCCAGAAAAGTACTTACTCAGCAAGTGTTTCATAAGGCGTTCTTCGACACCAGACCACGAACACAATCACTAAGCGAAAATCTAATCAGAATGAGATCCTATGACGAAACAAGACCACTTGGCGAGCAATGCCTGGAAGAGAAAACCAATGTATCTACTCACCCAACCAAAAAACGTCAAATGAGCAGTCCTGACAAATCTACCCAGAAAACTAAACAAGCTAAAATAGGCTACTGGTTAAGCTCACCTATACCTACATCAAACAGTTTTGAGCTGTTGTCGGAAGATGATTGCGATTCACCACAAATTCCCGTGAAGTCGAAGCAATATGAAAAACAAAGTAAATCTCCGCCAATATTTATTGATGGAGTCAAAAATATAGAACCATTAAGAACTTTACTAAACCAGGTAGTAAAGAATGATTACGAAATAAAAGTTTTACATAAAGACCAAGTCAGAGTCCAACCAAAAACATCTGATGCCTACCAAACAATTGTGAAAGAACTAAAACTAAAAAAAACAGAGTTCCACACCTATAAATTAAAAGAACAAAGAGGTTTCAGGGTAGTCATTAAGAACATACACTACTCAACCAACCCAGACGAAGTGAAGGAAGCCATAGAAAATCTTGGTCATAAAGTGACAAATATTTGGAACGCTAAACAAAGAATTACCAAGAAACCTCTGTCCATGTTTTTCATTGAACTCAGTGCTGCAGTCAACAACAAAGAGATATACAGAGTGAAATCATTGTTGAATTGTCGGGTAGTAATTGAGCCACCTCACTCAAAACGGGAGATTCCACAATGTGCCCGATGTCAAAGATACGGACACACTAAAGGTTTTTGTTATCGTCAACCTAGGTGCGTGAAATGTGCAGGCGATCATGATACAAGAAACTGTAAGCGAAAAGAACGATCTGACGCAGTTAAGTGTGTATTATGTGACGGAAATCATCCCGCTAATTACAGTGGTTGCACTGTCTACAAAGAACTCCAGAAAAGTAAATTTCCTTCCTCAAGACCAAAAATTTCTAGCAGGCCAATTGAAAACTCCAGAGAAAATTACCAAAGCACACTACAAGAACAAGTACATAAACAAAACATGACATACGCAAACGCACTGGGCCGTAAAATTGACCAAAGGGACAAAAATACACCAGTTAGTAAAGAACTACAACAAACTAGCCAATCATCAGACCTAAAGGACCTGTTACAGGCGGCCATAAAACAAATGAATACTATTACAACACTATTAGCAGAACTTATGTCCAAACTCATGTTAAATTCAACGCCTTAAAGATCGCAATCTGGAACGCTGATGGGCTGACAAGTCACGTGGAGGAGCTTGGAGTCTTTCTTTGCACTAACAAAATTGATATCGCACTAATTTCTGAGACACACTTCACAACCAAAAGTTTTGTTGAAATACCAAATTACCTAATTTATAACACGAACCACCCTGAAGGAACAGCAAGAGGCGGTGCTGCAGTAATAATTAAAGAAACAATTAAACATTACCAAATGAATGAATTTAGAGAGCAATATCTGCAGGCTTCTAGTGTAAAAATTGAAGACAAAACAGGACCATTGACGATTTCAGCAATTTACAGTCCGCCGAGACATAATATAAAGTGCGAAGATTACTTTAGGTTCTTTGAAGGACTGGGTAACCGATTTATAGCGGGAGGTGATTACAATGCCAAACATAAAGATTGGGGATCAAGAATTACCCTTGCTAAAGGAAAGGAGCTCATGAAGTGCATCAGTATAATGGGTCTGCGAACTGTATCAAGCTGCGAGCCGACGCACTGGCCTACCGACGTCAATAAATTACCTGACCTTATTGATTTTTGTGTCACGAAAAATATATCAAACCTGGAGGCTGTATCATGTTTTGACTTGTCGGGTAACCACACGCCAGTCATTTTCAAACTTCACAGGCGAATTATGATGAAACCAAGACCTTGTAGGCTCCACAGCAGGCGAACAAACTGGCAATGCTTCAAGAACAACGTGAATGCTAACCTTAATACGGACATAAGTCTCCGTTCAAAACGGGAGATCTTTCTAGCAGTAGAACACTTTACGACTACTATCCAACAAGCGGCTTGGGATTGTACTCCACTAACAGACACCAGGGATCCATTGCTTAATTTCTCAAACAATATCCTTGAACTGGTTGCTGAAAAAAGGAAAGTTAGGAAGGACTGGCAAAAATACAAATACCCTCCATACAAAGCCAAGCTTAACTATTTAACTAAAAAATTAAAAAGAACAATAGATAGAGAGAAAAATGAAGAATTGCAATCCTTCCTTTCGAAATTAGACTACACTGCTGCTACCGAGTATTCTCTGTGGAAAGCAACCAGAAAACTAAAAAAACCACAATGTCGGCAAGCTCCACTGAGGAAGAGCAATGGCGAATGGGCAAGGAGTGATAGCGAAAAAGCGTCCACTTTCGCGAGCCATTTATCGAATGTGTTCAAGCCTTTTGAATATGAAGGCAACGATAATGACTTGAGAGACATAGAGAGTGCTCTTAATGATCCAATCATTTCTGACTCAACAAAAATGGAACAAATAACTTACAAGGAAGTGGTTGCGGCTATAAAACACATTGACCCTAAAAAAGCCCCTGGATATGATTTAATCACAGCTCGTATTCTATCGGAACTGCCTCAGAAGGGTACCAAGTTCCTACTGTACCTATATAATGCGATTCTCAGGACCTGTCACTACCCATTGCAGTGGAAAGTTGCTAAAACAATAATGATACCCAAACCGGGAAAAAGCGAACATGATCCAAAGTCGTATAGACCTATCAGTCTGCTGCCCATACCATCCAAGATATTGGAATTGTTAATTCTAAAACGCGTTCTACCAATCATTCACCAGAAAAATCTGATTCCATCTCATCAATTTGGATTCAGACAGAAGCATGGCACTATTGAGCAGGTGCATAGAATAGTTGAATCAGTAAACACTGCATTTGAGGAGAAGAAATATTGCTCAGCCGTCTTTCTGGACGTCTCCCAAGCGTTCGATAGGGTGTGGCACGAAGGCCTTTTATACAAAATAAAAAACGCACTGCCGGATCCAATATTCCGTTTGATCGGGAGCTACTTGAGCGAGAGACACTTCATGGTGCAGTGTGGAGATGCAATTACTACCCTTTATGAAATACAAGCTGGTGTTCCCCAGGGCAGTGTTCTGGGGCCTATATTATACTTGCTACACACTGCAGACCTCCCAACATCCCCTGATGTATTTTTGGGAACCTTTGCTGACGATACTGCCATTCTGGCCACTAACAGCGATCCTGTCTTGGCTGCTGGGGCACTCCAGGAACACATCCACACCATTTCATCGTGGTTAAAACGCTGGAGATTGAGAGTCAATGAGACCAAGTCAGCTCACGTCACATTTACTCTCAGAAGAGACACATGTCCACCAGTTTACATGAATGGAATTCAAATACCCCAAGAAAATGTAGTGCGGTACTTGGGTATGCACCTGGACAGACGCTTGACCTGGAAAACTCATATCCAAACAAAAAGGAAGCAACTCGGACTGTTATTGAACAAAATGTACTGGATGCTGAAGAGAAAATCAAAACTGGCTTTGGAATCAAAACTAATGGTCTATAAATGCATAATAGTACCGGTTTGGTCTTATGGGATTCAACTTTGGGGCACCTGCTCAAAGTCAAACCTGAACATAATCCAAAGATTCCAGTCAAAAATTCTCCGAATGATAGCTGATGCGCCATGGTTTGTTACGAATGAGGTAATTCACAAGGATCTTGGGGTGCCACCAGTAGAGGAAAAAATTAAGGGAATCGCCGCCAGCTACAAAAGAAGAATGGACTCGCATCCAAATGTTTTGGCCCAGGACCTGATGAAAGTTGTCCCGACAGAAAGACGCTTAAGAAAAAGACTGCCAACAGATTTACTAACTATCTGAATAGTTAGCAACTGATCATCTGGAGGGGTGTATGGCTGAATGCATCCCGGCATGTCAGCTGAATATATACACACGTACCGCTGAATGTTCATGATTGAGACAGATGGCGATGTAAAAAAGGAGTCCAAAAAAAAAAAAAAACTTTATCCCATCAAATTAATTACTCTTACTTTATCCCATCAAATTACTTACTCTTACTTTATCCCATCAAATTAATTACTCTTACTTTATCCCATCAAATTAATTACTCTTACTTTGTCCCCTGCGGTGACGATAACAGGATTTCTCATAAAATTTAAAAAAATATTAATTCTCTTATTGTTTTCTACCAGTTCTTTTTTTTTATTAAAGATGGGTTTGCCCTTGACCAACAACCAACAGTCAGCAAGGATGAGGCCTAAGATGGAGCGAACCTCATTCTCAACCCAGAAGATGCCTATTCAATCGAACTTTGAAAAGATTTGGGTTATATGAGCTCAGGAGTTCCAAACGTTGGCAGTGCGCATTATAAAGGATGTTTTAAAGGTCCAAAAGGAGATCTACAATGCTGATCTCATGAGTTGTTCCACTTATGCTTACCCTGAGTTTTTATCACTGTACTTTGCGTAATAAATGCGTAGTACATCCTCATTCTTGGACATCATTCAAAATAAAGCTATTGTTTTTTTTTTTACTTACACTGGATAATTTGGTAATAAAAGTCTTTCGTAATTTCCTGTGAATATTTCAGGAAATTACTGAAAATAATAATTTAAAATTTTAATCAATCTCTGTTTTATTTGACACATAAATAAAATCTAAAACATTATAATTACAAATATTTATCACAGAACTAGTTAAAACCTACTTTTAGAACTAATTTGAATCGTAACACTTTCTAACTGACGTTGACTGAGTCGTCTTTACACATTAATCTCATTTCTACCTCGGAGTCCTGTTTTCTACCTTTGAAACTGTCTTCGATATCCTGCAATGTCCTATCCTTAGTTTCTGGTAGCAATGCGTAAATAATTAATAAAAACAGAGTCAGTGTAGCAGAATAAACTAGAAAAGCTCCCTCAACTCCTACTGATGAGTACAAGTGAGGAGCTGTTTTCATTGAAATTACAAATGATGGAGTCAAAAACGATGTCGACAAAGTTGAACCCAAACTTCTGTAGGCCAATGGGAATACCTCCCCACAAATTACCCATGCTAATGGAACCAAACCTAAACAAAATGATAAAGTATACATAACCATTAAACCCATAGGAACCGATTCTAAAATTTGAGATTCAATAAACATTTCAGCTTTCCTCAAGTACATAAAAGACGAAACTGTTGATAAAGACACAACTGTCATAACTCCACTGGTAAACAAAATAGTTCTCCTTTTAAAGTATTTTAATAAGAATATAGCTACGAAAGCGCAAATTGTTCTCAATAAGTCTATCACAGTAAAGTGCCAAGTGACGTCTTTTGGGTCTTTTTTATTTAATACAGCTTGTAGTATTATATTTCCGTAAGCCGGTATCATGTGAGCTCCGCCGAATTCAAACACTATTAACATACTGATAGCTATTATAGCTGGCTTATAAAATTCCTTCTTCTTAAAAATCTTCAGTACATTCTTAACACCGTCTCTAACTGTTTTCACTAAACCCTTCCAAGAGAATCTTTTCACTTCACTCAAATTATTATCATCATCTTCGAGTATTGTTTCAGACTTGTGAGCATTAATCATCGCTTCAAATTCTTCATTTTGTTCAGAGCCATCTCCTCTTAGCCAACGGAAAGCCTTTTTGGCTTCTTCGTATTTTCCTTTCGATATCAGCCAACTGGGTGATTCCGGGGAAAGGGTAATGATACCCATTGCAATTATAGGAAACAGAGAGCAGACCATAGCTGTCATCTTCCAAGTTAATTGTGCACCCCATAAATGGGACAAAAATATACCTAAGCCGAGTGATATGGCGAATGTTCCTAGAAACGCGCCACGGTATTTTGGATCTGTATATTCTGCTACTAAAATCGCGGCCAGAGGAGTTCTCAGACCTAGAGCTAGACCGTGCAGAAGTCTGGCTAACAGGAACAAGGGAACGGAATTGGCTAGAACGAACACTATCCATCCGAGGAGAGCTGGTACTGTTGAAATTAGGTGTGCCTTTTGCCGACCGAATCTGGTCATCAGGACTGGAGACACGAAGTTGCCAACAATGCCCATCACACCAACCACTGACGCTGAAATAGGTAACTGGTAATTTATAAAAAAAAATTATAAATAATAAATAATAATAATAAATAAATATCTTCACACATTCCACACAGCACCATCTAGTTCCACATTAAGCAACTAATGCTTGTATTATGGATACCAGACAGTTGATATAATACATAGATTACTTTTTTTTTGTAAATACATACATATTATAAATAAAAAACATCCATGACTCAGGTGCAAAGTGTAAAATGTTAACACATAAACATTTGCCCCTAGCGGGATTCGAACCCGCGACCGTTTGGTTAATAGCTAGGGTTACTAGCCACTAAACCAAACGTGTCGTATGCACTTATTCTTTCATTATACAATGCATTCTGGCATTTAGCAATCATTTGGACAACCCGTCTGGCAGCAGTAACCTTAGAGAAGACCGCTGAGTAATTAGTAAGGGATGCCAGAGCCTTCCTATACTTTTCATATCCCTTCCTAATACCTTATCCATAATCATACATGATAGGCTGCGCAACTTGCAGCCTTGCACTTGCACTTCCGTACTTATTAATATTTAATATATGTATGCAAAATTTCATGGTGATCGGTTCAGTAGTTTTTGCGTGAAAGAGTCACAAACATCCATACATCCAAACATACTTTCGCATTTATAATATTAGTACGGATATAGTTTTTTTTTTATTATATATAGATAGACACATCTATGATAATAATAATGTGTATTTTGTTATATTCTATAGAGTTCATTGCTAAAAAAAGCTTGACGGCTTTTATGTTTTTGGTAGCCGATTTGATTCCCCGATACACCGCTGAGTGTACTTCAATTATTTAAAATAAAGATCACGTCTAGAAGTCTAGCAATCTTTGCAGATTTTAAAAGTACTGCTAAGCCGCAGTATGGTGGTCCTATGGTCTTTTTGTTGGTCCACTTTTTGTTGGTTTTGCTGGTCTATTTAATAAGAGAAATGACCTTTGAAAAGTTTCATAGCAGACAGACATTTTATTTTAAAAATCAAAACATGTAATGACAGATCTCGTACACATTAATTGACACTAATTAATATCGTTGGTTGTTTTTTTTTTATTAATATAATATATACTAGCGACCCGCCCCCGGCTTTGTGTAGTTGTATTTTTCAAATTTTTCTCCATGGACTTTGAAAAAAAAAATTTAATTCTACAGATTTACTAGAACACATTTAACGATTCATGTTTATTAATATGGCGATTTTTTTTTTATAAAATATTAATACTTTCTACAATTGAATAAAATTAAAAATTATTTCATTTTGTTTTAATAAAATACGCACATACCTATCCAAGAAGTGTCATGATCTGTCAGTTTGACAGGAACTCCGCCATTACTTTTCAACTGGGCGAAGAGCACAGCTGGGAATCCGTGGGCGCAGCCATGACCTGCTATGTTAAGAGCCGCCCCACAAACCACGAACGCCTGGAATTACAAATATCTGCTATAACCAATGGCTTACACACAATGGCACAACAAAAAAGGTACATAGCAGACAGGCTGACGGTTCAATTGATGGTGGGTGGCTACCGTCGCCTATAACACAAGCACTGAATGGATAGAGAAATGTGCTCAGGCTTGCCTCATGCACTCTTCGAACGAAATTCACTGTGGTCTGCTGTAAGGGAGTGGTTACTGCCGTCAGGGGCTGCCAAAATGACTGCGAAACCCACCACTACTTCCAGGTCCAAACCAGAGATAACTTTGAAAAGTTCATTTCCGGGAAACGAACCAGGGAACCTCAGAACAGAGCGATAAGACAAGCACCCTAAAAACTCATCCAACGGGCTTGTCAATTTATAAATAATATCAAGTTCAGTTGTTGAGAACGGAATAAAGAAACTTAAAGCATCAGTAAAAAATAATTTTTATAATTAGATTTAATTAAATGAAAAAACTTCATGCTCAATCAATAAAACATGTGCCTTTATCCCATCCGCTTTTACCGGAGGTTTCGACGCAAAAATAAGACGAGAAAAAGGATTTTTTTTTAATTAGTAAATTAATTAGAGAATGAAGGCGCACTCACAACTCTTGTTGGCTACAGTGGGAACTGAAAATTCTTTGACTTGGTTAAAGATACCAATTAAACATCGTCAAGCTTATAGTACTATTTATTTTAGACTCAGCACAGAGTTTAATGTACATTACTTTACAGGAACTTACCATCAAACAGTCCACCGCCTTGTCTATCATAATTGGATTATGTCGGAATGGCTCAAGACCCTAAATTATAATGAAACCGAATCTTTATTAAAGACTATTTCTTAATTAAATTAAATATTTATTATCAAAACATTAATTTGATTTTGAAATGAGACTTTAACTTTAACTTTCATAATATAGATAATGCTAGATTCACATACACATTCACATACACACATTCACACGCACACATACACTTACACATTTTATTTATTCCTAACATTGTATAGATCATGTAGTTTTTTTTTTTAATTCTAAATTAGTCTAAGATTTGAGTAAGGTGTTGGAGGAGCGGGGGTCTCCTGATACAAGTATTTTTATACTTAATAGGAGGTCCCCTACACGCTTTTTGTACCTAGGCTTAAATAGATGAATAAATTATTTTGTATTTTTGTATTATTAATTCCAAAGACAAATGTCACATGTACCTACAGGTAGAATTCTATGTACATAGATTGTAGAAACTATTCAAGAATTTAATTATAGACACTTTAAACATAAACAATCAACTAAGTAACAAGTATTCCTAGTCTTACCTGTTTCACGAACGGCTTCATTTCCACGACATCTGCATACAAGTTGGGAAGTCTGCAATTGAAATAAAATATACTCTTAATACGACTCAATTCAAAAACTGCTTTTTATACTATAACGCTTCACGCGGATTTAAATTTAAAACATTTATTCAAACCTTATTGCTCATATATTTTGTCAGGCGTTCAATTTTTTTTATTTTTTATTTTTAGATGATACCTTAAAGGTACAAAAGGTACCCTATGTCCTTTCCTGTATCCTTGACAACGTGTATGCAGAATTTCATGATGATCGGTTGAGTAGTTAAGGCGTGAAAGCGTAACAAACAAACTCACTTTTCACATACATAATATTAGTCAGGACAGGATGTCATATTTTAGGTACCATAATAAGAGAACTTTGGTACAATCTCCCTTTTGATTCTGAGATGTTATGGCTTAGCTTATTATGGCTATGGGCTAAGAGATCCCAGTTAGCTATAATAGCTATGGGCTAAGAGATCCCAGTTAGCTATAATAGCTATGGGCTAAGAGATCCCAGTTAGCTATAATAGCTATGGGCTAAGAGATCCCAGTTAGCTATAATAACTATGGGCTAAGAGATCCCAGTTAGCTATAATAGCTATGGGCTAAGAGATCCCAGTTAGCTATAATAGCTATGGGCTAAGAGATCCCAGTTAGCTATAATAGCTATGGGCTAAGAGATCCCATTTAGCTATAATAGCTATGGGCTAAGAGATCCCAGTTAGCTATAATAGCTATGGGCTAAGAGATCCCAGTTAGCTATAATAGCTATGGGCTAAGAGATCCCATTTAGCTATAATAGCTATGGGCTAAGAGATCCCAGTTAGCTATAATAGCTATGGGCTAAGAGATCCCATTTAGCTATAATAGCTATGGGCTAAGAGATCCCAGTTAGCTATAATAGCTATGGGCTTTTTCAAGCGAGCCGTGAACAAATTTTAGCAAGGTTAGCAGGTTTATATGTCTCCCTTCTGGTGTTGATTGTATGACGGTAACATGACCTTAGGTGACGTTATGACCTTTATGCCTTAGGTGACGGTAACAAACGGTAATCAAAGCAGCCGTCAGCCTGTCTGCTACCCTTCTTAAAATAGAACAACTAAGGTTTCGATTGAAATCGATCATTCGCATTTCATTTACAATATTTAATAAGAAACGCGTTGACTGTTAATTCCCAAGCAAAGTCTAGCTTTAAGCTAGGTAGACTAGGTAACAATATTGCAGGTAAAAAGATAATGATATGGAATGTCGCAAAAGAACCACCTGCCTTTTGTTCTTTTTAGCCATTACAGTTGTTATAGCGTCAAGTTAAAACATTTTAAAAAGGTTTTTGCATTTAAGATACAAATACCTATAACCTGTAAGTATTTATTGCTGGCTGAGTGCAAATTTGTTTTATTAGTATAAATGGTCGCATTGTTCAACTTGGTTGACATTTAACAACTTCATACTCATATTTTTACATAGTATAAAACCACTAGCGACCCGCTCTCGGCTTCGCATGGGTGCAATTTTTTTCTGAAAATTATATTTTATAAAAACCTTTGTCGTTTAACACCTACTTAGTCGCTTCCATCGAAATAATATATTCTGCCGCCCGTCCGTATGTACACTTACCAAAGGGTCGCGGGTTCGAATCCCACTAGGGGCGAATGTTTATGTGTTAACATTTTACCTTTGTACCTGACTCATGGGTGTTTGTATATATAATATTTATGTATTTACAAAAAAAAAAGTAATCCATGTATTATATCAACTGTCTGTTGTCCATAATACAAGCATTAGTTGCTTAGTGTGGAACTAGATGGTGTTGTGTGGAAGAAAACTACGCAACGGATTTTAATGCGGTTTTCACTAATGGAAAGAGCGTTAAAGATATAGAAGCATGTGTGCTTTTGTGTTTCAGTTATAGTGGAAGGAATGCCAGAATGCCCAAGGTTGGCAGTGCATTTGCAGCACTTGCAGCGTTTTTTGATTATCGGCGACTTTTGTCAACTATCATCATCACTGTCAGCCTGTGTGAGGGCCTATACATAAATTAAAGAAAGTTATTTTTTTTTTCTATAAAAACCTTAAAGTAGACTAGACAATATTACTAATATTTTATGTTAAATGACAACCTTTGTATTTTTGTGTGCTCTTTGGAAATTGTGTTAATTATTCGCCACATAGAGCCACATAGGTATATTAGCGATGGTAGGTAGGTATAGGTGCTACGTGCATGTTATGGTAATTAGCCTAATGCTGTTTTAATTACTTTGTGTATACATATTATTATCATAAGTAAGTACGTGTACTTTAGTTTAGGAACATTTGTTAATAATAGTTTTTAATTTTAAAGAGAGGTAAATTTTTAATTATAAAACTAATACTAGTAAAATTTAAGCGGAGCTTTGATTAATTTTTAATACCATTAAAAATTCTCACTATTTTTTTTATATAAAAAAATACTAGCTTAATCCGGCCACGCTTCGCTGTGGCTCCTTTTTCGGTTTTCGTTGGGACTTTGGAATAAAAAGTGTACAAAAACACTTTTCTGCTATAATACAATGTTGTGTGAAAATTTCAAGTCAATCAATTGGCTAGTTTTCGAGTTTTGTGTACTCAAACAAACGGAAGCAAAATTTTTTAAAGTGAAAACATTTTTTGACGCGTTTGGCACTCAGCCCTCACGCTCTGTGAGCGACACCCTCAGTGACGTTTAATTGTATGAAATTCTACGTACTTTTTGGTTCATAATAAACTTAACTTTGTCAATATTTTTTTATTTTATTAAAGATGGGTTTGCTTTTGGCCAACAACCAGCTGTGTAGCGAAGATAAGGCCTATGATGGAACGAGTTTACCCAGTAGATGCCTATTCACTCGAACCTTGAAAAGTTTGTTAAAATGTTAACAGATGGCTATAAAATGTTCAAAAGTCATAGAGGTAGTATTCCATTGTACTACAACTGACAGATTTTTTTTTATAAAGACTCTTATCATTTTTATCATAGCAGATTTTTTATAATAAAACATTAATCGAGGTAACAAACTATATCTGTGCCAAATTTCATCCAAATCCGTTGAGCCGTTTTGCGTGAAAGAGTAACAGACATACAACCTGACAAACTCTCATTTATATTAGTAGAAATTAGGATATATAAAGTACGATTCATGTCACAATGAAAATTGCAAATTAGTTCGCATTAATTATTGTCTATACCAACTGGACACTGATAATAAAGCGATTACTCCACAGAATACCTATGACAGAGTGAATCTCATTGTCTATGGGCAATTAATTCTTATTTTACATATTTTATTGTTCTATTTACATAATGTCATAATTGTTGTTTTTTTTTTGTTCTCGTGTTGAAGGATAATTGCGATAGGTGCCGGCGTACGTGAAGTTTTAAAGCAAGAACAAAAGATACGACTACTGGCTTGTCTTTTTATTTGTATAAAAAATATATAGGTATATAATTGCATACATATTGCATAATTATAAGTGCATTTTTCTTTCATACTTCAATGAGATATTTTTATAATAAAACCATATTTTTATATATGGTTTTATTATAAAAAAAATGTGCAAGGAATAAGTATAAGAATAAAGAAATTTATTTCAGAATAATAACTTTAGTTTTAGCATATTTCTGTCCCCCACACTACACTAGGCTCTGCCTGTCCTATGGGTGATTTATTTATATATGTACCTATGTATCCTATAAATTGAGTTTACTTTATTTAATGTCGTCATGAGTCTACGTTGAACATTTAGTGAAAGTGCAAAGCGAGAAAGTCGAAATGCATTACGTAAGATTGCACAGAAAAATGCGCTTCTATACGTAGGAAACGTGCCAAAGGATTTATGCACTACGCAACAGTGTATATGTCGTGGACAGATCATAGAATTGATCATTTCATGAAATGGCCAGCTAAAACTGGCCATTTCATTGAACTATTTACTATTTATTTTTTTCTATGGGTTCTTTCTTTTATTTTGAGTATTTATTATGTATCAAGTATTACGTAACGCAATATTTGAAGACATCTACGATTATTTATTAGACATCTGCTAAATTTCAGACCGCTCTTTTTTCAATATTTTTGTGAGGCAATTTTTTAAGCTTATTTTCCTTAATATTTGAATTACGATCAGTTGGTGAACACTAGGTGACACTAGTTAAATAATTTTAGTAGAAGAATAGGTTCCCAAACAGCCAGTTTTATTTAAAAAATAAACTAGTTTCCCGAAGCGATATTTGACATAGATAAATAAATACATGAAAACCAGTTTTGTTTTTTTAAAGAGATGGGCAGATCATTGTTACCCAAGTGCCTCAAAAGCATTTAATGTCACATTTGTAAATCCACCAGTTCGTCTTATTGTAACAATATTAAAAAGGCTTCGGACCTATTTGACCCACTAGTTTCTACCCGCTATAAAAGTGCCTGTTGGACCCACTTTTAAGTGCATGTCTGACCCACTGTGGGTCAGAACAATATTTTATTAAGTTTATTTATTGATTTTTAGTGCCATTCTGACTCGTTACTATTAAACACTGCAAAATTATAAAATGTACAGTCAGACCAGCGTTATTTTAAAATTTTTAAAGCTGGCTTCCTCATGTTTAGGTCAACAGACAGGCTGACGATTCACTAGATGGTAGTTGTCTACCGTCGCCTATAACACAAATGAGACAGGGAAATGAGTTCTGGCATTACTTACTCACTAAGCGCAACACAACAGCACACGTGCTGTTGTTTCACGGTGTTCTTTAAATTTAAAATTTAAAGCGTGTTAATATTTCTTGTGTTATTTTAATAAATCTTACTTATCTTATATATTTAAATATTTCCTCTGAAACATGATATTTTTTTATTTATTGTATAAAAATTACGAATATATATATATTTTTTTATTGTATTGTTTTACGAAAAATGACTATTACATTAACTCACTGCCATGGTACCATAAAATAATTAGGGCCTCTTTCATCATGTGTCAAGTAGGCTAACCGCCATTTAAAGTCACCGGTAACCTTAAATGATGGAGATGATATATACCTTTGTTTGTACTGTAAAAGTCCCAAACATTAAAAAGAAAATAATAAAAAAATTCGCCTATCGAAGGATGCAGTAAACCGAGTGCATGATTTAATAAAACTTAAAATTATTTCTAAAAGAAACTAATCAACACTTTACTTGTAGTTAGTGAAAGAGGCCCTTAACCTATAAAATTATACGAAGAACAAGTTTTCAACGATTTAAAATACCATATTGCCATTAGATCTCTGAATTATATCAATATAAACAATTTAGAATTTGAATTTAACATTGAAATTTTACTGATTATTCGAATTCAAGTTTTTTTTTTAATATTAGTACATTTGTGTGTCATTTATATATATGTACTTGCCAACAAATTCTCAGACCTACTATATATACACAGAAAATTTCATAAAAATCGGTCAAGCCGTTTCAGAGGAGTTTTATTACGAGAATTTTATATATAAAATATAATTAACATGTACCTGTATAGTATATTTTACTTTCAAGTGTAATATGAAAAATTGTATCAATCATAATCTATACAAAAATATTTGTTATATACGGTAATTTATTTATTTAAAAAATTTTTCTATAAGATTATATTATTATTATACTATTAAAACTTACATACGAAACGTCTTCCCTGCTTATATTTTATATGTATAAATTCGTCTATGTGTTTATATGCTACTAAATTTTTATCAACAAGTGTCACTCAGTCACCTCCCTTATTCGCTCAGCACTACTAATCGAAAACCATTTTGAGTTCGCACTTTTATAAAGTTTTTCTTTTCGCACTTGACCTTGAGAGCCTTTTGAAGCGTGTTCAGCCTGCCAACCAGAATCTCGAGGCCTACAAATTGATACACTATGTTTTAACTCATAAGATATTGTAAATTGGACAGGAGGGCAATAACTTGTTTACGAAGACCTCTCATTAACTCGTTGCGTCAAGCACGTGACGGATTTAAATAAATTGGTTTTCTAGCGTTTAATCTCTCGGTTGTATGAAGTGACAGCGAATAGATCAACTTATTGTGGCAAATCGAACTGGTAGGTAATGTACTGGTAATATCCATTTTATTAAGAACCTGAATTTGTCAAAAACGAGTCATTAGGAAAGGTCAGTGTAAAGTGGTCATGCTTTTTGCATACCTCCACGTTTGCTGTAATATGGGAAATGGTTTTGTTATTTTTTTATATTGTTATATTTCTTCCGTAATTAATGAGATCTATTGTGTCAATTTGTATGTGAATCGACAGGAAGAAGTTATGACTTATTATATATTTATGTTCAAGTCATTCTATTCATTGAACATTTAAATATACTTAATTGAAATTGAAACAGAAAATGTCATTTAAAAGCTTTTGTCATAATTTGAAATAGTAACTCTGTTTGTCTGTCTGTTAACTTTTCACGCCTTAACTATAAATACTCAAACGATCATAACGAAATTTTGCATTATAAACATTGTCAGGTATACGGAAAACGACATAGGGTACCTTTCATCCAGAATAAAATACTGTTTCCAAGGGATCATAGGAATAAATATCAAACGCCTTTTTTTTAAGGTTGGGATATCCTCTTGGATACCCGTCAGTTTAGGGGACACTGCGGGGTTATGCCGGTTATGCCATATATTTTGTCATATAATAATCATATATTTTGTCAGATGATCTAAAATTAAAATGATAAAATATGAGTCTTTTTTTTTTATATATATAAAAGATGGGTTTGCCCTTGACCAACAACCAACTGTCAGCAAGGATGAGGCTTAAGATGGAGCGAACCTCATTCTCAACCCAGAAGATGCCTATTTAATCGAACTTTGAAAAGATTTGGGTTATATGAGCTCAGGAGTTCCAAACGTTGGCAGTGCGCATTATAAAGGATGTTTTAAGGTGCTTGGTCCGAAATAGAGGGATATCGACAAGATGAGGATGGTAACCATTTGTACGTCTGTATGTCCGATAGAAGAAAAGGGAAGGCGGTATGAGTTCATGCAGCTCCTGAGCACACTCTCCGAAGTACATCTTATAAAAGACACATAGACTGGCAATTTTCTACTTTATATTGAGCCTAAACATGCTATATCTGCTGTAAGTTGCTAAGGAGTTCGGTGTCCTGCAGACTACTTGATGCTGCAGCATCTGGTCAATGTTAAAATGTCACGGAAATACCACCGAAATAACATGTGGAATATAGTAAAATTCCTTCATTAACTAAGATATTGGCTGAAGGTTTTCAAACGCTTAAGCTGTAGCTAAGAACAATCACGATTCAAAAAAAAACTGTTCAAAATCAATCCATCCGTTTAGGAGCTACGATTCCACTAACAGATACACAGTTACCTACACACGTCAAATTTATAACACCAAGTTTTTGCGTCGGGCGTCGAGGTTAACTGCGCCCTTCTCTATACATTGCAGAGTACCTAAGCTTAATGATTCTCTGTAGCACATCTATATACCTCTCTTTGGACCCTAATACTAAGAGGTTTAGGTTTTCATGCACGTGACCTGTGACCTGGACCACACATATAGTAGGAAATGAATGTCAGATAATGAAGAATAAATACTTATAACTATCATTGACATATTTTATGTTTATAAAAGGTTTAATAATATAATAAGTGAATTTTACAAGTTGTTGGACCTAAATTCCGTTCTCCCAAATCAAGTTTCGAATTGGTAGGTAAGTTAAGTGATTAGATAGACAGATAAGTAACACGTGTACTAAGCAGTTAAGTAGTATTTAAGTTTATATAGGTAGGTGCCTAACTTAACTATTCATATTTAACGAAATATTATATTTGAAAAATATATTCCAAATTATTTTACTAGCTTACTAGCTGTTGCACGCAACTTCGCCCGCGTAACTTTATAAAATATAGCCTACTAGCTGTCCCGCTCCCGGCTTCGCCCGGGGTGGAATTTTTATATTAAATATTTACTTATTATTACTTATATTATTTATTAAATATTAAATATCCGATAAATTATCTTACACCGCCATCTGTGAGAAACTTATGGAACTCACAGTTGTTTTAAAACTTATTTCAAAAGTTATCTGTGAGTTCCATAATTTTATGGAACTTATATATTTCTCACAGAAGTAAGGTAATTTATAACTCTTTTTCATATAATAAACAAATAATTTGCAAAAAAAAAAATACTATAAATTGGGATAAAAACCATTTTATCTTTTAAGTTGGACCAAATTACACATAGTTATTAACTGACTGCGGAAACTTAGTGCAAAATATTTAGTAGGGACCTTTTTTGTAACTTTTTTATTTTTTTTATTAGAGATGGGTTCGATGACACCACCATCGAATGGTGGCCCATTTATTTTTTAACAAATATAGTTCCTTTGTATATTAACATTATTATTGTAAAAAATAATTATGTAGGTACTATGTATTGTGTAATATAATAGTGTTCAATAGGATTTTTTTTAAATTAGAGATGGGTTTGGTCTTGGCCAGCATCTAGCCGTGTAGCGAAGATGAAGCCTATGATGGAGCGAGCTCACCCAGAAGATGCCTATTCACTCAAACTTTGAAAAGATTTGGGTTATATGAGCTCGGAAACACATACGCCGGCAGTGAGTTCCAAACCTTGAGAGTAAATTTGGATATTCTTGGCGTTACTGTTGTATATGTATTTAATTCTGTGTTTTTATTAAGTTGCAAAATAAATATTTGATTGATTGATTGTAGCTCTCAAACAAGTCAGTTTTCAAACAAAAAATCTAAATCCGTTTGGGAGCTATAATGCCACAGACAAATACACACGTTAAACATATAGTTTTTGCGTCGGGCGTCGGGGGTAAAAAATAGAGGATTTTTTAAAATCATTACACTGCAAATCCGTGTCACAATTTTTGTAGAAATATTTACCTAAGTTATAAAAGTTGGACAATTCCACTAAAATCGGTTTAGCCTTCAGTGATTATTCAGACAAAATGAATGCAAAATTTAAAAACTAATAATGATCGATTTTTTAACAGTATGTACTTATTTATGTATGTATGTATTAAGGGCCTCTTTCACCAACTACAAGTAAAGTGTTGATTAGTTACTTTTAGAAAAAAAAATTACGTTTTATTAAATTATGCACTCGGTGTACTGCATCCTTCGATAGGCGATTTTTTTTATTATTATTTTCTTTTTAATGTTTGGGACTTTTACTTTTTGATTATTTGTCTGTTTAAGGGCATCTTTCACCAACTGCAAGTAAAGTGTTGATTAGTTACTTTTAGAAAAAAAATTGTTTTATTAAATTATGCACTCGGTGTACTGCATCCTTCGATAGGCGATTTTTTTAAAATTATTTTCTTTTTAATGTTTGGGACTTATACCGTACAAACAAAGGTGTATTATCTCCATTATTCCCGGTTACCGGTGACTTTAAATGGCGGTTAGCCTACTTGACACATGGTGAAAGAGGCCCTAAGACTAGCTGTTAAAATATATACTATGTTACTCACTGATCATGTTGCTTTCTATAGGTGAAAGAATTTTTGAAATCGATCCAGAAGTTTTTGAGTTTATTCATAACAAACAAAAATACAAATCTTCTCTCTTTATAATATTACTATAGATTATTTGTATGTTTAGTTCATTTGCTGTTAACAATAATTGAATTAAATTAGTTAGAATGAAATTAGACAGAAAAAAATAAATAATTTACCAATAATAAAGTTAATATAAGAGAGGCTATCAAAGCTTGTATTTACTTACCTACTGTATGTAAAAATTGCAATAAATTGAGGAACATTTATTAAATTATTGTCATTTTTATAATTTTTTCACAAACACCACAAGTAGATAATTCTACAATTGAAAAATGGAACGCACAAAATTTAAATTCAAAGTAAGTTTTCGAACGCGGCAGCTTAGTGAGGGGAAAGTGTTGGTTTAGTCGAGTCGGTCGATTTCTCCACTGTCGTCGAATCGACTGTCACCGGTGCATCGGACCTGATTACAACATCAACATACTACCTCCCATCTAGTGTTGGAAATTGCTCTGAGATATAAATGCTATGTTTGCATAAATTAATTCTTTGACGTACATACTTGATATAACATTTTTAAATTAGGTATACCATCAATTTTCACTAATTAATTAATTAATAATTAATACACAAAATATAATACATATTAATGCGAAAGAATATTAATTATTATTACTAATATTATTTTATTAGTACTTTTTTAAACACCCATATATCGTTAATTAAAAAACCTATACTTATGTAGGTAATATGACCTTAGTCGTTGATTTATTAAACGACCCTCTAGTAAAAAAATCTGAAGCTATTTTCGTTGGCTTTCATCTAAATTTAATACTCAATTTTTGAAATGCAAGAATCAATTTAATTGAACTTTAATTTTATTTATTTCTGTCTCAATAATATATGCATCTTGCTCTTAACTTTCCTCTCTTATGCTTTTGAATAAAAGGTATCTGAATTACTTTAGAATAAAATATTATTTAAAAATATACATACCTAAGATTTTTTCTTATTTTCTAAGTGTGTCACGTACAGGCATGATTAATAATCGTAATAGACTCACGCTTCTTTTGCATTGAAATCAAATTCAGCATGCTAACATACTATTAACTCACTCAGCAAAAAATCGACATTGTTAGAGTCACAACTACATCACTAGAACGCACTGTAATTGCTGGTGGACAGTTTGTTTGTTCGTCAGGTCACGCCATGATGGTTGTGCAAAATTCGTACGTCATATTTTGCACAATGACAAGACATACGATGAGTACGATGACATGAAGTAAGGTGAATGTAACATTAGAAGAATCTAGGTAAAGGGAACGCAATTTAAAATTTTTAAACAATAACGTTTTAAATTGTTCTGAAAATTGGAAACTTGGGTAACCGATCGAATAAACTATCTGTGCGTTAAATTTCATCTACATCCGTTCAGCCGTTTTATCATTATTGAAGAACAAACATACAAACTTTATAATATTACCTACTAGCGCCCGCTCCCGGTTTTTCCCAGGAAGTTCTTACTATACATTAAGTATATAATTATGAAAATTCCGTGAAATATTATCTATCTGACGGTAAAACCCGCATCAAAATCCGTTGCTTGGTTTAGGAGTTAGCGGCCATGCAGACACGTGGAAATCGACTTCAATTTATACTACCTGGTGCCCGCGACTTCGTCCGCGTTGAACGATGAAAGGTACCCTATGTCCTTTCTGGTGTCCCAGACAACGTGTATGCAAAATTTCATGGTGATCGGTTCAGTAGTTTTTGTGTGAAAGAATTACAAACATCCTTACATCCAAACATACTTTCGCATTTATAATATTAGTACGGATTAGTACGGAAATACGGATAAAGAAGATAAGGATTAGGATTCTTTGGTTGCATTTAAATTATGTTATGAATGAAGTAGCGGACTTCTCCTAATACAAGTATTAACTAAAAAGGAGAACTCTGACTCGTGTAATATATAAATTATGATAAATAAAGATATTATGTTTATTATTAATAGTTTGCTTATAATATTTTTTGTAGTAGATATGTATCGTTTATAGTAACGACATATCAATTGGCCGTCTTTAAGAAAATTATGTACCAGAAAAGAATAACAAGTAGAAAATTCCTCAAGTTATTGATACCTAATCTATGGATCGCTATTGTTTTAAATACGGTTACGGTCAAACTTGGGTTAAACTTATAGTCAAGACCCATTTTGTGCTAATATTAATTAAATATTTACTACGCTTATTAAAGCCAAACGTATAAGGAAGTAGATAACAATGCAAAGTAAAGGTCACGTCGATCAAGACTCCAGATTTATTACTAAAAATAATTTTACCTAACACAAAAAAAAAATCTTTGATTGGTTTCATTTAATCCAATGTACCGCACGAAACATTCCATAATATAATAAAGCATTTATGATAGCGCCTGATATAATTTGAAGTACACCATTTTCTTTTAAGTGATTTTGCAATTTACTAACATGTTTTGGATATCGACTCATTTACAAAAAAATGAAAAGAGTTTTATGATTTAACACTCGCTTAGAAATGTATATTTATAGTTTAAAATTTCGTTTTATTTATTCGATTAGTTTACAAATATTTTGTCTATGATTCTATTATATATTTTTACCATGGCAACCCAGAAGCAACGTGGTTTAAGAAAAAAACAAAAATTGTCTATTCGCCATTAAAATGGCGTCATCGAAGGAAACTTATTGTTTGTGTGGGCAACCGTATAATATTGGACAATTTATGATAGAATGTGATTGTTGTCGTGAATGGTTTCACGGGAGGTAATGTGGAAAACGTTGAAATTTTTCCATAAATTCCTATGTGTATGTTAATAATATTGTTTTGTTTGTCAGTGTCTTGGTAGTGCGGCGGTCATATTGGTAGTACAATGTTTTGTCAAGTATTTTACGATTTATTGCCTCTAAACCGTTTGTAAGACTAGCTAAAAAACTACAGCTTTGTTTACTGCCTATCTATTTCACTATAAACAGTGTAAATTCAATATTCCTATTTGTTTACATCTTGTCATCGTGTTCTTATAGGATGGTCTTTGTGTATTATAAAGCGTACAACCGTTCCTGGTTCTTTTTATAAGTCTCTTTATATAGTATAGTGCATTTTTTATATAGTATACTGCAATTTTTTATAAATCATTTGGGACGCATCGGCATAATGTTTTATTATTGTGTACCTAACATGAATCTAATACGAATATATTTTAAATTGCAGCTGCGTTGATGTTAAAATTTACCAGTCGGACGATATAGACAAATATCACTGTCCAAAATGTGTACAGACATATGGCCCTTCAGTATGTAAGTTTTCTGAATATTGTTTTTAAAAAAACATAGAATTTTTTCTTTTATTGGACATTGAAATTTTTTTTTTTCATGCAATAGTTGTATTCTCATATAAATTTTCTGATTTTATGTCTAAATACCAAATACTTCTCAAAATATAGAATTTTCTCAATTGTGCAAGATCATCTTTCCCATTTCCCAATTATTTTACCTTAATCCTACTATAGTTGAGAATAATATGGAAATTAGACTGAAATATCTTGATACATTTTGATTTTCATTTGTCTTTATTAGGAGTCTGTGTATTAAGTATTAATATGAGGCTTGGACATGAAAAATTACGATTTTAAACTTTTTTTTAATACCATCAGATACAAATGTGTGAAATAAAATAACTTTATATTTATTTTTATTGATTTTATATGAAAAACTTAACTCTGTTTGGAAAGATTTGATTACTATCTAGCTTTCATTAAAGTTAGAAAGTCAAATAGTTTTGCCCCTCATTGTGTGCCTGAAATATTTGAGGTTCCTCTTCTTTATTGTTTCTATCTTATCGGAATAAAATTAATGATATAAAATGTATTTCAGTGAAAATACCCACAAACAACCACCGTGCAGATCGTTACGAAGTAGGCGCAGAGGGTCGCCCGGCACAGTGTGGATCTCCGGAATGGGTTAGGGCTATCCAAGCGAGGCCGCTGCGTCCCACCCCTGCCTCATTAATGCGTATGAAAGGACACCAGTTTACGGAGGAATTTATTAGGGACAATGGTATGTTGAGTTTTATCAAAGGATTAGTTGTAAGTGGCCTCGCCTATTAAGCACAAGCTTATACTCCAAGCAGTGATTTTAAAGTGAGGTTGTCAAATGGATGGATCTACTTTCAACATCCCCACTATTGTATCCCATCAGTGGGGACACTTTTTTTTCACGTCCCCACCATTGGGGACACTTTTCTCAATGTCCCCACCAGTGGGGAGGCTGAGAATTTTTGTCCTAACCAGAGAGAATGTTAATTAATGGGGACGTTGGGAATAACCCGTCAGATGGGCAGCACATCTGACAGTTTATTATGTGACACAAAGCAGTGATGCACTGATTTTGAGATAAAATTTGAGATCTTTGATTAACATACTATAACTATTCATATGCAGATCTATGTGTCATAATAGATCTGCATATGAATAACATAATTAGATCTGTACTTCCTTAGAAGATGAAATTTTTTTTGGGATGATTTGAATTCAGCAGCTGTACCTTAACTGTCGGTAACAAAATGATGAAAATCAATTTGACATCAAAAATAATTATTGAGTGCAATTTTGAACATGCGATTTTCATATACTTGTTATTTAGATATTTGATGTAACTTTTATGTTTGTAAACTAATTAGTATGAAACAAAAACTAAATGTTACTCTAAGCTTGCTATAATACATCAATGAAAACCGCATTAAAATCGGTTAAGCTGTTTCTGAGATTAGCGTGCACAAACAGACAAAAATTTTAAAAACTTTTTTTTTTGACCTCAGTAATAAAGTATAACATTTTTTTTTTTAATTTTTACTGTACAGACACGGCTCGTTAAATTTTTTTAAATATGTTTTTATGCATTAAAAAATATTGTTGATTTGTTGTATAGGTTTCACACGGCCAGTTCTATTTCATTCCCAAGACGGTTTGGACATGAAGACTCCAAATCCAGCCACATTCACAGTCAGATCTGTGCTCAGATATTGCGGAGCCCAATTAGATGTAAGTTTTTTTTTCTATAATTTTTTTTTTTTTTTTTTTCTGGAGTAAAATAATTGACTTGATCTTTTGATAATAAATTATTAAAAATTATTTACAGATAGTCGCTGTGTATCCTATGATAGTGTTGATCTATACTAATATTATTATTATTATAAAGAGAGATGATTTGTATGTTTGTAATGAATAAACTCGAAAACTAGTGGGCCGATTTTAAAAATTCTTTCACTCATAGAAAATCATATATCATCAGCGAGTCAGAGCTACGCGGTCGATGTCGCGTGCAACAGCTAATAGAAAATAATTTCAAGATACAAATCTTACTAATATTATAAATGCGAAAGTATGTTTGAATGTATGGGTGTATGGATGTATGGATGTATGGATGTATGTAACAGCTAGTTTGAGTATAATAAATAGAAGTTGTATTGGAATGATAGGTGGAAGTGATAGACGTGCGAAGACAGGCAACGTTGCGGATGCCACTCGGTGACCTGGTTGAATACTTGGAGCGTCCGCCCGAAGGTCGCGCCGAGAAGGTGCTCAATGTGCTCAGTTTGGAGTTCAGCGAGAGCGGACTGAGTGCAGTGGTTGAGGCACCTCGGATAGCGAGGAGCCTCGACTGGGCCACTCGTGTTTGGCCACCGGCCGAGGAGAGGCCCCCGAGGCCGTCTGTCTCCCGATACTGTCTCATGTCCGCTGCCGGCTCGTACACGGACTTCCACGTGGACTTTGGGGGCACGACGGTGTGGTACCACGTGCTCCACGGCAGAAAACTGTTCTACCTGGTGCCCCCGACCGCTGCCAACCTCGCTCTCTACCAACAGTGGTGTGCGTCCAACAATCAAACGGAGAACTTCTTCGGGGACATGGTGAGCGAACTCGCATATTTTGTTCATTGTCTATATATGTATATAAAAATGTTGTGTTGGTTTGTGTATCTCTCAAAAACTTTTCTTACCCCGACTGTATACCTGATGTGCGCGTTTTTCAATGAAGGATGCAGTTTGTGTGTGTGTGTGTGTGTGTGTGTGTGTGTGTGAGTGCGTGCGTGCGTGTGTGTATGTGTGAGTGAGTGCGTGCGTGCGTTCGTGCGCGTGTGTGTGTGAGTGCGTGCGTGTGTGTGTGTGTGTGTGTGTGTGTGTGTGTGTGTGTGTGTGTGTGAGAGTGCGTGCGTGCGTGCGTGTGTGTGTGTGTGTGTGTGTGTGTGTGTGCGTGCGTGCGTGCGTGCGTGTGAGTGCGTGCGTGCGTGAGTGAGTGAGTGCGTGCGTGCGTGTGTGTGTGTGTGAGTGAGTGAGTGAGTGCGTGCGTGCGTGCGTGCGCGTGTGTGTGAGTGCGTGCGTGTGTGTGTGTGTGTGTGAGTGAGTGCGTGCGTGCGCGTGTGTGTGTGAGTGCGTGCGTGCGTGTGTATGTGTGAGAGAGTGCGTGCGTGCGTGTGTGTGTGTGTGTGTGTGTGTGTGTGTGTGTGCGTGCGTGCGTGCGTGCGTGTGAGTGCGTGCGTGCGTGAGTGAGTGAGTGAGTGAGTGAGTGAGTGAGTGAGTGAGTGAGTGAGTGAGTGAGTGAGTGCGTGAGTGCGTGCGTGCGTGCGTGCGTGTGTGTGTGTGTGTGTGTGTGTGTGTGTGTAGTTGTATGTAAAGTATGTAGTTTATTGTCTAAAATGTATTGTATCAGACCATCAACATTGACATCAACATGACGAAGGGATTTCACTAACTTTTACAGGTACGATTGATGTGAATGTGAAATTTTGGTATACTTAGTTACTTTGGTGGTATTTCCACGAAGAAAGAAAGAAAGAAAGAAGGTGATTATCTGATGCTGTAACGTGTCAAGTAGTTGGGGGGTGATATCATATATTATTATGTCTCTTTTCTTTGTGGTTTAAACGTCTTGATAGTTAAATGAAATATAAAGTTTGATAGTGACGGTGGAATATATTTGTTAAGGTGGAATGGTACGGCACGGCGGAACTGTGCGCCGGACAGACCCTATTCATACCTACCGGATGGATCCACGCCGTGCTCACGCCGGTGGATTCGCTCGTTTTCGGAGGAAACTTTCTTCATTCGTATGCGATAGAAATGCAGCTACAGTCAGTATCCATCGCCACCTCTTCTAATCCCTATAATTGAATCATTTTATTTATTTATTTAGATTACATACAGCCATTAAATTAAAAAATATATATATTATAGATGATTATATACAAATAGGCCTAAAGAATAATAAAAATTATATTTTTCCATTTAAAAATATAAAAAAAGAAGAAGAAGAGAATATTCTATAAGTGATAAAAATTAATTTTTCAAAAGTAATTTGCAAAAATTTTCTTTTTGTAAGAATTCAAATTTTTGGAAAATATGTCAATATCATTTCAGAATCTTAATTATTATAGTAAATACTTGGAACGATGAAAGAAGATATTTTTACAATGATTAGTTCTACAGTAGGGAATGTGAAATGTATCTTTTGATCATTATTCTGAGTTTTGATACATTGAAGTGAATATACATTCTATTTATTTATTTATTTTATTTTAGATAAACTTACAGATATTATTAAATGATAACAGTTTGAATAAGTAGCCTTACACTTAATAAAAAAAAATCCACTTATAAGTAAAGAAGTATCGATGTGATCGTTTAATTATATATTTTATATATATATAAGAAAGACTGCGTCTCAATATAAAATCAATAATAATATTGAGAAGGAACATTTCCTTTTAGAATATATGAAATAGAGCGTCGCGTGGAGACTCCGATACTGTTGAGGTATCCACTCTTCGAAGCGATGAACTGGTACGCAGGTGCTCATCTGCTGACCATGCTCAGGAGGCACAACGAGGAGACGCAGGTGTGTGGACTCTCTTTCTTTCTTTCTTTCTTTCATTCATTCATTCTTTCAGAATACTTGAAAAACCAGTGTAGTAGTGGCATTTGAGCACACAGTCTGGCTGCAGTAACCAATCGGTGAGTGTATAAGGGATGCCGGAGACAATTTCCACGTCCCTTATCATTAATTTGAAACACTTGACACTTGACTTGATTAGTTTCACTCTTTACCATATCAAATATGGTTTGACGACACGTTTGATCTAGTGGCTAGTAACCAAACGGTCGCGCGTTCGAATCCCGCTAGGGGCAAATGTTTATGTGTTAACATTTTACCTTTGCACCTGAGTCGTGGATGTTTTGTGTTTATAATATGTATGTATTTACAAAAAAAAAAGTACTCTATGTATTATATCAACTGTCTGGTGTCCATAATACAAGCATTAGTTGCTTAATGTGGAACTAGATGGTGCTGTGTGAAATGTGTGAAGATATTTAAATATATAAATATAGTGTATGTATGTATGTATGTATGTATGTATGTATGTATGTATGTATGTATGTATGTATGTATGTATGTATGTATGTATGTATGTATGTATGTATGTATGTATGTATGTATGTATGTATGTATGTATGTATGTATGTATGTATGTATGTATGTATGTATGTATGTATGTATCTATCTATCTATCTATCTATCTATCTATCTATCTATCTATCTATCTATCTATCTATCTATCTATCTATCTATCTATCTATCTATCTATCTATCTATCTATCTATCTATCTATCTATCTATCTATCTATCTATCTATCTATGTATCTATGTATCTATGTATCTATGTATCTATGTATCTATGTATCTATGTATCTATGTATCTATGTATCTATGTATCTATGTATCTATGTATCTATGTATCTATGTATCTATGTATCTATGTATCTATGTATCTATGTATCTATGTATCTATGTATCTATGTATCTATGTATCTATGTATCTATGTATCTATGTATCTATGTATCTATGTATCTATGTATCTATGTATCTATGTATCTATGTATATGTATCTATGTATCTATGTATCTATGTATCTATGTATGTATGTATGTATGTATGTATCTATGTATCTATGTATCTATGTATCTATGTATCTATGTATCTATGTATCTATGTATCTATGTATGTATGTATCTATGTATGTATGTATCTATGTATGTATCTATGTATGTATCTATGTATATATCTATGTATGTATGTATGTATGTATGTATGTATGTATGTAAAGTTGATCTTCAGTCTTACTCGCCGAAATACCGTCTTCTGTTAGAGGGTGGTCTATAAAGGGAGAACACATTTATGTTTGTAAATTAATTAACTCAAAAACTAGTGAGCCGATTTTGAAAAATCTTTGAACCCATAGAAAGCTACTTTATAGGCAATATTTTATAAAGTTACGCGGGCGAAGACGCGTCCAACAGCTAGTTTTTTCTATATTTTTGTCTCTCGTAAGACATTAAATTCGCTTCTATAGTGTGGGATTTAATTCAGAAAAGTGATAACGAAATCGGAGGATACATTTATATACAAAATTTAATTACACCACTCTATAGCTAAAGGATGAAAGAGTTTTTTTTTTTATATATATATATATGGTATACGAGCTGGTGCCCGCGACTTCGTCCGCGTTGAAAAAGAAAACATATGAGTAATTACTTATACACACGATGTGATATCGCAAAAGCATAATTTACTATATTTTATAAAGTTACGCGGGCAAGGTCGCGTGCAACATCTAGTTCACGACTGAGAAGTGAGGCGACTGAGACGGTTCTAAATTTTTTTTCAAGTGAAACTTTTTAGTCCGCGAGTGACACCCTCAGTGAAATTTAATTTGTATATAACGAACGCCATCTACCGGAATCAGTGCGCACATATAGAGCTTAGCCATATAGAGCATCGAAGTGTATATAAAGTGTGATGTGTCCGAACAGGACGAGGAGTTCACGTTGAGCGAGAGGAGTCGTCCGGCGTCGGGGGCTCCGCTGCCGGCCCTCCTGCTCCGGGGGCTCAAGTTGCTCGCTGCCGCCCTCAAGGAGTGGCACGCACTCAAACCGGTAATTTTTTTTTTATTAAATTTTTCAAAACTGGTATACAATTCCATGTACAAGCAAAAAAAAATAAAATAAAAAAATAAGTACACCAATTAATTCTTAATTTAACCTACTAAGACTCGAGTTCACCAACAGACGGTTATTTTTAAACAGCTGCTTAAAAGTTAAACAGCCGTTTAATAATATTTTGTTGATAACCATCGCTAAACTGCGGGTTAAACGCCCTAAACATCTGATTAATCATTAAGTTAATCAGATGTTTAACGCGTTTAACCCGCATTTTAGCGATTTTGAACAACAAAATATTATTAAACGGCTGTTTAAATTTTAAACAGCTGTTTAAAAATAACCGTCTGTTGGTGAACTCGAGCCTTAATTACTTCTATATTTGAGTACCGTGGAACGGGGTTACATTGATAAAAACTTTATTTTGTATTTAAATGAAATTTTTTTCGGTATCTGAACGCAGCGCAAAGTTTTTTTTTTTCCTGTTGTTACTGTTTTTGTTTACTGTACCATTGTAATGTACCATAATAATAACCAAATGGCAGTTAGGTAATATAGATTTTTGTTAAAAAAAAAAAAGTAGGCCTATCAAAGTAACCCCCCGATCGCAGTTTAACTTTGATCACGCTATTTGTTTAATTTTATGAGCTTATTTTTGAATATATTAAAACGACAGAGAGACAAACAGAAGTTGATGTAATGGTTTTTTTAATTTATTTATTTTTGCGCCATTATTTAAATAAGTAGAGTTAAATTTTAATTTCAAAATTGATCAAAGTAACCCCGTTCCACGTTATATCTGAAACATATATTTTGAAAACAGACGGATCCCGCGAAACGTGACAACGTACCGAAATGTCTCAACTCTGGTCAGCTGGTGAGAGAACTCTCCAAAGAGTTGAGGACTTTGGAGAAGAGGTCCACTTCGTTGGCGAATAAGGACAAGGTGAGTTCAATTTTATCATCGTCACCTACTGCCGTCCGATTGACCGTCAGCCTGTCTGACTGTCTTAACATTAAAACAAAAAAAAAACGTATACGTAAACAAGCGGGGTCACGTCACTATAAATTCAGTTTAATTATTATGTTAATAGTTTCTTATGAAAATCATGCATTTTTAAATTTAAAATGTGTCGGTTAAATTGATTAAAAAAAAATGTTTACGAGTTTACGAGAATTGTCTTATTAAATACTAGCCGGTGCCCGCGACTGTGTCCGCGTTGAAAAATAAAAAAATAATAATATAATAATCGACACCTCTTCTTTCTATAACAATTTGAGCCAGGCGTAGATTTTGATTTTATTGGGAACAGTAAACTTTTTTCTCTATGAATGATTCTCTATGAACCCTATGTCCTTTCCTGTTCTCTGACTATGTGTATGCGAAATTTCACGATTATCGGTTGAGTAGTTAAGGCGTGAAAAGGTAACAGTCAGTCAGTCAGTCAGTCAGATAGACAGAGTTACTTTAACATTTATAATATTAGTATCAGTGCCTCTTTCACCATGTGTCAAGTAGGCTAACCGCCATTTAAAGTCACCGGTAACCTTAAATGATGGAGTTGATATATACCTTTGTTTGTACTGTAAAAGTCCCAAACATTAAAAAGAAAATAATTAAAAAAAAAAATCGTCTATCGAAATTTGCAATAAACCGAGTGCATGATTTAATAAAACATAAAATTATTTCTAAAAGTAACTAATCAACACTTTACTCGCAGTCGATAAAAGAGACCCTTAATGTATACAATTTGGTTGATAAAAATTTTTTTAAAAAATTTTAGGATTTTAAAATAAAAAACAACACATCACCGACAAAAGCTCAGAGAAAACAACAGAATGTTCAAAAAAAATCGCTCAAGTTGACATTACCTAAGCCCATAATGCACATGGGCAATGGGGAGTTTGCCGAGGAGAAGGTTTACGCCGACAAACTGTTCATAGACAATAAGGAGGTTATATTCCAAGATGGCGGCCGTTACGTTGCACTGCCGGACGCCAAATACGTGACAGAGAAGGAGGTGTTGCCAGAAAAGTACACTTATCACACATACGAGGAGCCAATACAGGGTTACCAGGACACAAATGGATATTTGGACAAGAAAACGTTGAAGATCAAACTTAAGTGAGTTGTCTTTGCGAGATCTTATCACTTAATCCTCTATTCGCCAGTGTCGGATTTATCCGACAAATATTTTTCTTGTCCATTTCGCCAGAGCCGTATATATGTCAAATTCCTCTCTACTTGTGTAATTTTTTTTTTTTCTTAAATAATTGCGTTGCTTTCTCTTTTAAAAAAAATCGCTTAACGTTAAAGGGTTAATAGATAGATGGCATTATACATTCTATACATATAAGTGTATACAGGGTGATCCAGAAATTGATCATATTCCTCTACATAGAGAACACTATGACTAAATTGGAGTAATTTAACCCCAATCATAATATATGGGTCAAAAATTAACTTAATTTTTGAGAAAATCGAGTTTGAAAATATTTCAGAGATTATCCGGATGTTTGATTTTTTTAAATATCTCCCTCAGGAATCACTCTGTTGATCAATATTATTGTTATTATTATTATTATTATTTAACCCCAGTCATATTTGGGTTAAAAATTAACTATTTTCAAGAAAATCGAGTTTGAAAATATTTCATATGTTATCTGGATTTTTGATTTTGGAACATCTTCCAAAGGAATGAAAATCCGTTCAGTAGCTTTTGAGATGATCTCAAACATAAACACAGACAGACAAACGCGGCAGGGGACTTTGTTTTATAATATACTATATAGCTGTTACACGCGACTTCGCCCACGTAACTTTATAAAATATAGGCTATAATATATTACTCACTGATAATGTAGCTTTCTAAACATAAAAGAATTTTCAAAATGAGTCCACTAGTTTATTTTAGTTTGTTCATTACAAACATACAAATCTTCTCTTTCTCTATTTTATATTAGTATAGATAAGGATTATATAAAGGAAGGTATTTATTTGTGTAAAGTTATGGGATGTACAAAGTAAAATAAAAAAAAAAAATGCAGTAACTCTCCGAGCCACCGAGACGAGCCACCTCCGTACAGTTTGCCGGAGCATTCGATCCTGAAGTCTCATCTGATCCGCAACAGCACTCCGCTGAAGCCTATCCACCAGTGGACCATCAGCAAGGGAGACTACCAGGAGCAGATCCTGTTCACCAACGAGAACGTTCGCATGGACACCACCGACATCCAATATGGGGCCGGTGAGTTACATACACGACTCGACTCGACCATAAATAAATAAATATCTTCACACATTACACACAACACCATCTGGTTTCACACTTAAGCAACTAATGACACGAGACAGTTGATATATAGATTACATTTTTTTTTTTTAAATACATACATATTATAAATAAAAAACATCCATGACTCGGGTACAAAGGTAAAATATTAAAAATATAAACATTCGTCCCTAGCGGGATTCGAACGCACGATCGTTTGGTTAACAGCTAGGGTTACCAGCCACTAGACCAAACGTGTCATCAAACACAGTCTCTCATTGCCTAAATCAGTAATAACACGTTAACAGTTTAACACGTGCGTGCACCACATATGGGTCATGACTCGATCAATATAAACTTAAAGGTTTGCACGTGTCAACTGCATGAAATAAATTAAAGGTTCTATAATAAAAATTTTAAACGGACACAATAATTGTGAACGGATTCACTCAACGTACAAAACTCGGCCCCAAAATACCACAAAAGCCTTTAAAGATAGCTAAAAGCCTTTAAAGATAGCTAAAAGCCTTTAAAGATAGCTAAAAGCCTTTAAGCCTGTTGAAAGTGACCAATGCCCATAATGAACTTCCAGGCATGTATTCGGCTGAAGACATCCAGCCGGAATACCAATACAGCGAAACGAAGCCTCAATATCAGCCGGAGTACGGTTACTCCGGAGTCGGCCAAGACGTGGTCACATACGTCGATGGCTACCAACGCTACGAGGAGGTCTCCGTCGCCACCAATTTGCATCAGGTAATTTGTCTTGGAAGGTGCATGGAGAAAATGTTAATGTGGTGTTTTTTTTTTTTTTTTTTATTTTTTTTTTTTTTCTATTGTAATTCAGAACAGCAACTATGAAACTGTGGCTACCGACGACCAGCTGAACGGCGGATACACGCACGACCATCATCTGCCATCATACGACGCGGCCATCGCGCAACAGTATCACACCACCAACTATGTACGTAATTATTTATGTTTTATTTGAATTTGTTTTCTTAACTGTGTTTGCTTTTGAAATGAAAATGTTTCGAACACCTTGATGTTTATCAAAAATTGTTAACACGAGAAAAAAAAAACTTTTTATTTTTCCCATCTAAAATGACTAAATATTAAACGTTTAAATTGAAGTACGGCCTCAGAGTAATTAAAGCGATTGCGCTAACGTGTGACGTCACGCAGCGAGTCGGCGCTCGTTTGTCTACATACATTGGGTCGTTGCACTCGCGGCGTGACGTCATCGCAGTAGGGCGCGACCGAACGCAAATTTAAAACAAGCGGGGTGAATGTTTACAACGCCTGTAACTTTGGAAATCCTTTGCACAATTTCCACACAGCACCATCTAGTTTCACACTAAGCAACTAATGCTTGTATTATGGACGACAGACAGTTGATATAATACATGGATTACTTTTTTTTTTTTTTTATTGTAAATACACCCATACATGACTCAGGTAAAAAGGTAAAATATTAAAAACATAAATATTTGCTTCAAGCGGGATTCGAACCCGCGAACGTTTGGTTAACAGCTAGGGTCGCTAGCTAAATCACTAGACCAAAAACGTGTCGTCTATGAAACAAAAAAAAATATTATTATTCGCACGAGGACGCGCCTCATCAAATGCAAGTAACTTTAAGAGATAAACTAGCTACCCGATCCCGGTTTCGCACGGGTGCAATTTTTTTACTCAATCCAGCCGATAAATTACCTTGCACCGCCATCTGTCAGAATCTTATGGAACTTCAAATGATTATAAAACTCTTTATCATTATAGTAAACGAATATATTTGCAATAAAAAATAATGCGATTAAAATTAAAAACAGTTAGGAAGTTTTATCAAAAAATCGATTCAGTAATTTAGGGAGTTCGTTGGCGTCAAACAACGTGACGTGACGCGTGATTGTATAAAAATGGTGCGTAGGTGGTGGAAGAGACCAAGGCCGTGGTGGAGGTGGCCGCCGAGCCGGCTTCGAGTCCGGTGGCGGTGCGTCGGTCGGAGCGTCCGGTGCGCAGGCGCGTCTCCAACACGTACGACTACGAGGACGGCGATCTGTACATAGACGAGACGCCGGCGCCGCGGCGACGTCGCCACGCCGCCAAGCAGCGGCACGCACCGCCTCAAGCGCCGCACGCGCCCCACTACCGACACACCGCCCCGCCTGCCGCCGCTCCAGGTGCAATCTCTCTCTCTCTCTCTCTCTCTCTCACTCTCTCTCTCTCTCTCTCTCTCGCTCTCGCTCTCTCGCTATATCACCGTCTCGCTCGCACAGATGCGAAAGTATGTAAGCTCTGTAAATTGCACGCAAATACAGACCTTACGTTCGAGTTGAGTCAATTTAAATAACGAAAGTCGAAACGATTTATATTTTAGATTTAAATCAGTAAAACAATTTTAATTAGATTTTTTTTTTTTCTCTTTTAAATATTTAAGTAGGCCATTGTATGTATGCAAAATTTCATGATGATTGATCGGTCGAGTAAGTTGAGGCGTGAAAAGGTAACAGACAGACAGACAGACAGTCACTTTCACATTTATAATATTAGTAAATAAAAGTAAAAGTATGGATCGATTGAATAGCTCTTGGCTTTTGAATCTCATCAGCTGTTTGTTCTGTGGTTTTGTCCGGAGTTAAAAAAGTTGGTCCGTTATGGTATAAAGTGAAAGTTGAGTAAAAAAAAAACACACACACACACACACACACATAAGTCTGAAAGTGATTGAAAATGTCCTTTATTTTTTTTCAGCGTCCAACAGTGGCTACAGACGTCCAGTGCCGGTCAACGGAATCGAATCCCTAATACAAGCGTCGGTAATCGCGGACGAGGAGCCGACCAGAGACACGTAAGCCATTCATATTAACATTACTTTGCCTCTGGTAATGTAGAATGATAAGGGATCGAGGTGGGGATGGAGTAAACGAGCTCTGGCGTCCATAAGGGGTGTCAACTTCGGCCCTCTAGTCACTTGTGAAACGTCAAAAAGGTCGAAAGTATAAATATGACTATGTACTTATAAAATCGTACACTAAAAATGTTGACACAAAATAATTTTTTCAATTTAGATGAACGTGTAAGCATAAAAATGACTACTTACTTTTACTCCTTACTAGTCTTAGTTATTTTAAAAATTTGCCGATTTAAAATGTTGTCGTTTTAGGACGGTGACATTTGCAAAAGTTGTCGTTTTAGGACGGTGACATTTGCAAAAGTTGTCGTTTTAGGACGGTGACATTTGCAAAAGTTTTCGTTTTAGGACGTTGACACTTGCAAAAGTTGTCGTTTTAGGACGTTGACATTCTAAAATGTTGTCGTTTTAGAACGGTGACATTTGCAAAAGTTGTCGTTTTAGGACGGTGACATTTGCAAAAGTTGTCGTTTTAGGACGTTGACATTCTAAAATGTTGTCGTTTTAGAACGGTGACATTTGCAAAAGTTGTCGTTTTAGGACGGTGACATTTGCAAAAGTTGTCGTTTTAGGACGGTGACATTTGCAAAAGTTGTCGTTTTAAGACGTTGACATTCTAAAAAGTTGTCGTTTTAGGACGGTGACATTTGCAAAAGTTGTCGTTTTAAGACGTTGACATTCTAAAAAGTTGTCGTTTTAGGACGGTGACATTTGCAAAAGTTGTCGTTTTAAGACGTTGACATTCTAAAAAGTTGTCGTTTTAGGACGGTGACATTTGCAAAAGTTGTCGTTTTAGAACGTTGACATTCTAAAAAGTTGTCTTTTATGTCACCTTGAGGGTACCGAAATACAACAGCACATTTATGCTGTTATTTTACCGTGGCATTCTGTAAGGAGGTGGTCACCGCCGCCAGACTGGCTGCTCGAATGACTGCATAACGCAACTACTTTGCAAATCCACACCAGAGCCAACTTTGAAAAGTGCATTTCCAAAGTTGAATAAAACCCGAGGCCACCGAGGCACCCTTACCACTAATCCAACGGGCTCGCGAATGTGAGGTTAAAGATAAATAAATAAAGTATGTTCACACATTCCACACAGCACCATCTAGTTCCAAATTAAGCAACTAAGCCACTGGAGCGAACGTGTCGTCGAAGTAATATAAAGTTTAAGATAGAAATAAGATTAGATTGATGGCCGACAGCGAAGACGCAGCCGTGGCGGGAATGCTGAGCATTGGCGAACAACGCTACACCGCGCCCCACGGGACCTTCGGCCTCGCCCAGGACACTCACAAGGGGTCGAAAGGGAACAACAGGTCTGATGGATCTTTCAATATTAATACAATGTCCAATCAATCTGTTTATGGAATATTTTGAACTCTTCATCTGTCCACCAAAACCATCAAACCAAAAATGTTTAAAGAAAATGTGACTTTACGTCAAACACATTAGAGTTTAAAATGCATATTAAAACTTTCACCATCGACACGCGTGAAGGCAAGACTCCGCCATTATTCCGTTGTAGGCGTACTTTTTATGTGCCGCTTTTTATTATTTGTGAAGCAAATTCCATAGTTGTAGTACATCGATGGATGATTCTGCATTTAATTCCGAGATGGATTGCCTGTACATAAAAAAAAAATGAGTAATGTTGGTAATTTTAGCAGCACACCTGGCAGCAGCAGCAAGAGGACGCGAAAGTCCACAGCGGCCGCCAGCAGCGCTGACGAAGACTTGGAGGAGGAGGACGTGATCAAGGAAGTGCACAGGGATGAAGAGTACGGTGAGAACAATACGAAGACGTATTTTAACTTGGAATTAAATTCACTTTAAATTAGCCATTTGTTTTTTTTTTTTTTTAATATTGTAACTTCAACTTATTCTTGAATTTAAACGGTGTAAATAATTAAATGTACTATATAAAGATGTTAAAAACAATAAACAAGTAATTGTTTGCAGTGTATCCATCTTTGGAGATGAGTTCGGACGATGACGAAGAGTGGAGTGCGAGTCGACGTCGGAGGAACTCACGGAATAAAGTGGACGCCAAGACCAAAGGGGAAAAGTCAGTAAACAATCACAATTATGAAATTATATTATTATTAATTATTGTATATAAAGACTAAATAAATCAAAGTGTAGATGATTTTTAGACCAAAGGTAGAATTCCATAGAAATAGTGGGTGTTCCGCAAGGCTCCTCGCTGGGTCCGTTACTCAACTTGTTAAAATGAACTTTGACATAAATTTTTGTTATTTCTAACTTTTGGAATGTCACTTGGGGTTCAGTCAAAATAGACATGATCACGACTCACAAGACTGCATGAGTAAATGGAACCGCAAACCAATTGATGGAATCCATACAGGGACGAGTCGTGGTCGCCCCGCGCGCGTCTCGGGCGGCTCGTCCCGCGGCTGCGGGGTCCGGCGCGCGCGGGCGTGCGGCGCGAGTGCGTGCGCGCTGCGTTGCACGCGGCCGCCCACCACCCCGCGCATCCCGCGCATCCCCCGCATCCCGCGCATCCCGCGCACGTCCCGCACAAGCCGCACGAGCAGAGCGCCAAGCGGGCGGTGCTCGCGACCAAGAGCAAGCGGCCCCCGCCGCCACAGCACTCGCCCAGCGCCACCAAGAGTCAGTATACTTTCATTACATTTCTTTTTATAGTACCCAACTGATATGGCTGCATTCTATTATGAACCTTATATATACTGTGTCTAAGGTTAATTGTAATTTTTAAACTTTCTTCGTTAATCGTTGCTAGGAGTCGCACTTTAATTTCTGCGTGAACGAAGATTGACGACGCGCCTTAACAAAATGTGTACTACTGTAGGCGTGGCTACCGTCGCCTATAACACAAGCAACGCCTAAATCAGAAGATTAAGGACCTTAGAAGGATTAAGGATAAGGAAGCGATGGGGTAATACTCACTCATCCTAACTCGCGTAAGGTGGTATTCTGTAAGGGAGGTGGTTACAGCCGCCAGACGGGCTGCCCAAGATGATTGCAATTTGACATATTTTTTTGTACTTTTCTCCAGATTCAAGACTGAAAAAAGGTATGAAGACGGCGAAACAGCGTCTCGGTAAAATCCTCAAAATACATAAGATGATATATTAAATAGATTTAGATAGTATATTTAGCGTGTACGTATGTATGTATGTATGTATATGTTAGGAGATTGTGTGTGAATGTTTGTTCGAACGGACCAATGAGTGTCGTCTACACAGAACTGAACTGAATATGCGCTACAACAGTTTAAAAAAAAGGCCAAAATAGATCGAAAATATCTAACTATATATAAATATAATAAAAAAAAATATTAAAAAAAAAATACTGAGGTCAATAAAATTCTAAGGTTCGAGTTCACAAACGGACGGTTAGCTTTTAAACAGCTGTTTAAATTTTAAGTTTTAGTTTTTAAACAGCTGTTTAAATTTTAAGTTTTAGTTTTTAAACAGCTGTTTAAAATTTAAACAGCCGTTTAATAATATTTTTTTGTTCACAATCGCTAAAATGCTGGTTAAACGCCCTAACATCTGATTAACTTAATGATTTAAAAAAATCTCCTAAAAAAAAAACAAATCAGAAAGTTTTAAAGCATTTTCAAGTATAGATCTGGTCTTACTTACTTACCTCAAATCTTAATGAACCGAAACAACATATTATTGCTTCTCAAAGTTGTGTCTTATTTTGAAGCCTTAAAACTCAAAATGCAGTAATTAGTTGTCGCGCCTGTTTAGTTCAGTCAAATTGACGTGCGAACGTTTTTCTTTCATTCCTCAATTCGATCGTTAATGAATTTAGCTTTAAATTAAAAAAAAAAAAAGCCTTATAGCCCAGTGAATTAACTATCCACAGTATGACGTATGTAAAAATGGATTAAATTAAATTTAAATTAAATTTAAAAAAATATATATAACAGAAAATCTTTAGACTAGGTAAAGTTGATATTGTGATTTATTTTTTGTAGTTATTAAGAGCAGGTGTTTTTTTTTTTTTTGTTTTTTTTCTTCACTAAATATGAAATAAAATTCCAAAATCAAAAATGTCTATGTTTTGAAAATGGATTAAAAAAAAAAAATTAAATGCATTTAGTGAAGAAAAAAATTATTAATAATTTGATACATCAAACCAAAAGTAATAATTTGTTGTTTGATAGATCTGAGTTGTGTTTTTTTTTTATATATATATATATATTCATATAAAATAAGTAGATAAGTAGTTGTAAAAAAGTTTTGTTACTACGTATTTAAGTTATCGCAACTTGATTGGAGACTTGTGTGTGTAATGGTTATGATATTGATGCAATTTAAAAAAAATTGTTTTTTTTTTTTAAAAAACAAAGTAACTCAAAAATGGAATTTTAATATTAAAAATATTATCCTAAATTATTTTTCACATAGCACGGGTACTTATTTGTACTTTTTATGTATATATATATACAATCAATTCGAATCTATACTCATATATATTTACTTACTTACTTACTAATATTATAAAGATGAAGTGTTTGTTTGTTTGGTTGAACGCGTTAATCTCAGGAACTACTGTAGGTTTGAATTGAAAAATTATTTTTGTGTTGGATAATCAATTTATCGAGGAAGGCTTTTAGGCTATATAACGTCACGCTTATATATCGAAATTATACTAAAAAATTATGTCTATAATTTTTTTTTAGTATAATTTCGATTTGCGTCAACTAGCGCCGTCTGTCAGTGAACAGTGACATTAAAATCGCCGTCTGTCAGTGAACAGTGACGTTAAAATCGCCATTTGTCAGTGAACAGTGACATTAAAACGCCATCTGTCAGTGAACAGTGACATTAAAATCGCCATCTGTCAGTGAACAGTGACATTAAAATCGCCGTCTGTCAGTGAACAGTGACATTAAAACGCCATCTGTCAGTGAACAGTGACATTAAAATCGCCATCTGTCAGTGAACAGTGACATTAAAATCGCCGTCTGTCAGTGAACAGTGACATTAAAATCGCCATCTGTCAGTGAACAGTGACATTAAAATCGCCATCTGTCAGTGAACAGTGACATTAAAACGCCATCTGTCAGTGAACAGTGACATTAAAATCGCCATCTGTCAGTGAACAGTGACATTAAAATCGCCGTCTGTCAGTGAACAGTGACATTAAAATCGCCATCTGTCAGTGAACAGTGACATTAAAATCGCCATCTGTCAGTGAACAGTGACATTAAAACGCCATCTGTCAGTGAACAGTGAACAGTGACATTAAAATCGCCATCTGTCAGTGAACAGTGACATTAATATCGCCGTCTGTCAGTGAACAGTGACATTAAAATCGCCGTCTGTCAGTGAACAGTGACATTAAAATCGCCGTCTGTCAGTGAACAGTGACATTAAAATCGCCGTCTGTCAGTGAACAGTGACATTAAAATCGCCATCTGTCAGTGAACAGAGTCAAATACTTATGAGAGACAAAAATATAGAAAAACTAGCTGATGCACGCGTCTTCGCCCACGTAACTTATAGGTGAAAGAATTTTCAAAATACGTCCAGTAGTTTTTGAGTTTATTCATTACAAACATACAATAATATTCTCTCTTTATAATATTATTATAGATTATAGATATAGTGAAATATTTTAAAAAATATATATTTTATCCCGTATTTATTTTTTTAAATAATGCGTAAATGGATTAAAACAGACGTGACCGTGCCCATGTTTTATAAAAAGTTTTGTGACTGTTTTACTTTTTTTTTTGGTTACGATAGGTTACATGGGACGTATCAATAAATAATAAAAAAATATTAATTATGTCAACTGCAAGTTAAAATGTATATATTATATTTAACAATGATTTTTTTTTTTTTTTTTTTTTTTTTTTTTTTTCAAAATAAGAACCGAATGATTTGACATTTTCAAACACTAAGTTAAATTCAATTTTACTAAAACGCTGTTGAAGCGTTTTTTTTTTTTTTTTTTTAAATTCACGACAAAAAAGACATTTTTTTCAAGCACAATCACCACCGACGAAAATATTCGTGTATATTATAATCATCAAATCGTTATATGTAATAAATGTTTTTATTTTTTGTTTTATTTTTATTTTCTTTTCTTATTATAATTATTAGTTGTTGTGTTTTTTTTTTGTTACTTTTTCCAAAATTATAGTTGTAGGTGTAAAAATATGATACGTATGTTTTTTTAGGTTTTTTTAGGTCGTCAAACAGGCTGACGGTCCACTCGATGTACCGACTTGACTTGACGGTAGGTGGCTAGTTGGCTACCGTCGCCAATGACGCAAGCAACGCCACTGGTACTTCAAAGTATACTCCGTCAACCAGGACTATTAAGGATAAGGATAAGGATAGGAAATGGGCATCTAAAAACCTCTCGAGGAGATGCCCTATTAAATTTTTCACACTTTTCTTCACGTCTGTACGTTTGTGCACGCTAATCTTGGAAAAGGCTAAACCGATTTGAATGCGCCTCTCACTGATGTATAGTTAACTAATTGGATTAGACTTTTTATATTGAAAAAAAAAAAAAATTATACCATCATTAATGAGGCAAATCAATTTGACCGTCAGTCTGCGTTTAATTAAAGCATAACAAAATAAAATAGATCGTATCAATTTTTTTCATCTACCTCTTCATATACATAATAGTAACATTATTAATAATATAAGTTGTACAGGGTGTATATTTTTCTGTGTATAAATTGCAAAAAAAAAAAATAACGTTGATCTTTAAAATATACTTAGGTATGTATTTTGTTTTCATCAATTTAATTGTAAGTATAAATTACTACATTGGCTAGTTTTACGCGATTCTTATTTTTTGTGTCTGACAGTTGGTTACTTTTTTTTTTAAATAAGACTCGTGTAAAATGAAACATGCTGTATGTATGTATGTATGTATGTGTGTAGGTATTTCCTTCGAAGCACTTTAATTAGGATAGATGTTTTAGAATAATGAAACGCCTTTTTGCTTAAGTGTAAATTGAACATTTTAATGGCGGTCATTTTTCGACAACACAAAAAAAAAAAATTTACAAAATAAATTTATTTGAATATATTTGAGTAAATTAATAAAATTGTCCCCAAAAGTTATAAATGACGGTTTACCATTGGTGCCCTTGAAAAAAAAAAAAAATAATTAAAAAAAATGTTAATAATAGATTTATCTTAACTAATGTTAAATTTAAAGGAAGTATAAAAATCTAAATCTAAATACACATTTATGGTCTAAGATTATTTTCTTGCAATTCAATTGCAATGTGTAAGCTACTATTTGACCCGGCGAACTTCGTATCGCCTCAGATAAAATATCCGTTCCATACAAAATGTATGAGAAAGTTAATTTTATTCACAATTGCTTGTTTCGTGAACATTTCAAATGTTTTGAGAACTTTGAAAAGTTCATTTTCAATCTTGACTCAACCGGGAATCGAACCCGGAGCAAGCAATCTACCACTCATCCAACGGGCTCGTTGGATTTCTATCATATATAGAATATAGATTTTTTTGTTGAAGGCTATTCATTATACATTAAGAAAAGTAGGTTTTTTTTTTTTTTATAAATAGGTGTCTGTTGTCGGAAAATGTCCACTAATAAGATCTAAGTGGAAATTTGTATGTATAGTGTAAAAGATATTGTAATTTATGATGGATGTGTAATGACTTAACGAAAAAAAAAAAAACAAGAGTTTTATAGATGTATCTTGTGTTTTATTTTTTTATTTTTAGGATATCTGGTTTCTAAACATAATCGCCATAAAATAAGGTTGTTCCAAAGGTGATGTATTTTTCGAGTGATGGCGCCATCTTAACAATTAAGTAAGTATTAAGGCGTGTTCACACTCAGCCCAAGTGGTTCTCCCTCGATTGTCAAAGGACTGACAGCGCGAGCGCCTCTTGAGTGTTTCCCATGGGAGCCAAGTGGAGGGAGGCTTTTGTGTACCTCCTATAGAGGCGACTGGCTGGCGTACCTCCTCTTACGGTTACGCCGGGGTTCTGATACGCGTACCGTGGCGTGGCGCCGATGTCTTCGGTGACGGTGAGTGAGTAAAAGTGGAGAGAGTCCCTAATCCTTAACTCTAGTATGGTCAGCAGCACCGCTAGCGTTGCTCGTGTTATAGGCGACTGTATCCACTTCCCAGCAAGTCTACCGTCAGCCTGTCCTCAATTTTTTTTTTATATTAAAAAAACTTGCGAGTTAACGGTCCGCGTATAACGCTAAAAGCGGTGGAACAGCATTTTGTTTTTTTATTATTATTTAATAAGGTACACAAAACAGGACACTGACATTGAATAGATATAATTACATTGAAGTGAACTAGACAAGAGGCCCCAAAATTTTACTGTTTTTAACACAAATTATCCTCAATTCCGCTTATTTGGCGCGAAAGCTGAACGGGCTCGTATAAGTAGGCTAATCATCTTGATAAAGTACTGGTGTTTTCTTTGGATAAAGGCTCGAATAAGTTGTTTCATTCCGTCTAGAACAGATGAACAAGATTCCTAATATTCAGATACCCACAATACCAGAATTTGTTACAGTCAACGTCGATTGAAAAAGTAGTGCAGTAACTCCGTAATTTGCAAGAGTGCTTGCCGAATAAGTACAATACCAAGATAAAACCTTAGTCTTAAATTTAAGTATTTATTTGTCTAAAATATCCATAAATCCTAACTAATTAACATACACCTAACTTATTTATTTACTTAAGTGAGTAACTTATCATTATGGTAAGTAAACTATATTTACAATAAATACATACCTTATTTATAAGAAAACTTATATAAAAATTTTTTGTAAATGTGCAATAAAGTTTGCCTATTTTTATTGTACTATATACGTACAAACGGCTTAGGTACGATAGATTTGCGCTATAAAATGATTTTACAGCATTAGCAGATAAGTATGAATATCAAAACAAAATTAAAAGTGTAGGTAAGTATATTTAATTATGTGAAATCACTGGCTAGATCTAGAGTTAGGTAGATATAGTACCTATATTACGTCTGTAATAAAACTTAGGTGACCTAACCATAAGTTAATAGATAAAAATATTTATTTTGAGTCTTTTAATGAACATTATACTTATTTAAAGTGTCGAACATAAAATCTAATTTTTAAGGTAGTTTAACATTATTTTTTTCTTCATCTAATTCTCGTTAATTTTCAACTCTCATTTATTTTGAAAAATACATTTCTATATTATTATAAACGCTTCTTGTCTAACAGTGAAATTCAAAGTTATATTTCATTATTACAATAAAATTTTATATAACAATAACTTAAACTTTGAGAAAACTTACCTACAGGCTCTTTTATACGCAAGCGGAGCTTAAGTCAAGTTAAGTACCTAGTGTAGGTAAACATTACTTAATCATTTTCGTCTTGGCTTCGTCACTTTCATTCTTATCTTCGTCTGTAAATCTTCCGAAATTTAAATAATCCTCTATCTGTTGTAAAGTCTTATCTTTAGTTTCTGGCAGTAAAAAGTATAAGAACATTAACGATAACCCAGTCAACGATCCGAATACAGCGAAAGTGCCGTAAAAGTCGATTGCGACCAACATTGATGGTGTTATCTTCAAAACTATCATTAGGCATAGGGATAGAGTAAGTCCTGACACCGCTGTCCCAGCACCACGATGAGCTAATGGCCACACTTCTCCCAACAAAGCTAGAGGAATGGGAGTACAACCTAGGTTAGCTAAAATGAAGTATATCGCAAGCAGCGATATCGGTATCAACGTGTACCCTCTTGGTATGACTCCTTTTGACTCCAAAAAGAGATAGGCACATACAGAGAATAGGACTACCAAGGCAGCAACTCCTGTGGAGAAAAGCAAGGTGCGTCTTTTTAATAGCCTTACAAGGATTGAGGACATTGAAGCGCTGGTTGTCGTAATTAAATCAATGCACAGAATATAATAGAAGGCGTGTGCCTTGTTATCATTTCCAGTTATTTTTCCGATCATGTCCAGAGCGTACGCCGGGAAAATGTGACGTCCGCTAGCTTCTAAAAGCAAGCCGGCAAAAAATATTATCACTATTGGTTTCAGGAAGTCCTTGCGTGTAAATTTATTAAAGAAATTTGAAATACTGTTTCTTATTTGCTGTTTTTTCTGCAAAGTTATTTCCTTGTCCATTTGTGAACGAAACAGTTCGTTTAGTTCCATCGATGACTCCTCTGTTTTGCCTCGCAACCAATAGAAAGATTTTTCGCTTTTCTTAAATTCTCTTCTCGCTGCCAACCACGCTGGACTTTCTGGCCACGTGCAAATGATAACTATAGCGACTATATAAGGTAAAATAGCGCACATTGCAACAGTTTTATAATCCCAAAAATTGCCTATTATATGTACCACTGTGTTACCCAAACATACGGAGGCAGTTTTTAGGTTCAAGAACATTCCGCGGTGTTTAGGGCTCGTATATTCCCCAATGACTACAGCTCCCAAGGTGACTGTGGCTCCGGCAGTGACTCCACACAAAATCCTGCCACTCATAAGCATCGGCACATTGGAAGCGTAATAGATGAGCAACCATCCTAAAGTACCAGGAATGATTACTAAACCGTGAGCAATCTTTCTTCCAAAAGAGTCCATGAGCCACGAAGATATTAGGAAGCCTGGCAAAGTAGCCAGTCCTATGCATGATGCTGAAAATAAACGTTGTTAATTTTTGACAAGCCCGTTGAATGAGTGTTTAGGCTGGTTATCTTAACGGTCTGTCTCAGGTGTGCCGGGTTCGATTCCCGACAGGGTTAACTTTGTAAATGAATTTACAAGTTTCTGAAATGAAAGTATTGGTAGGGAAAACTGCGTTTTGCAGTCATTTGGCGACAGTCACCACCTCTATACAGAAGACTTGAAATAAACAGCATGGGTGCTGTTTTGTTTCCATAAGTGAGTTAGGGATGACAGAGCCCTGCATTTCCCTATCCCTTATCTCAATCCTACTATGGCGACGGTAGCATAAAAACATACCGACCTTAACATATAACAATATAATAATTTTAATATTTCTTGAATATTTAAAGTACTCACATAACTATTGTTTATTTAATAGGCAACATTAATAAAACGAGACAAAATTGTCAAAAAAAATTTAAAATTTATATCAAAATAAAAGCTTAACTTTAGGTAAACTAGAGAAAATATGAAAAATAACTTAATTATTACTTACATAGCCAAGAAATTGTCTCCAGATCAGTTTTAATGGTTGAATCGGCAGCTCGCAGCGCTGGAACAAGACATGACGAGTAACTCAGCACCATGCCTTGTCCTAACATGTTCACTAGTACCGCGGAAACTGTCCATGACTGAAAGCGTATGGATACACAGTTTAATTCGTTTTATATAATACTAGTTGGTGCCCACGACTTCGTCCGCGTAGAGCGATAAAAGGTACCCTATGTCCTTTCTGGTGTGCCAGACAACGTGTATGCAAAATTTCATGGTGATCGGTTCAGTAATTTTTGCGTGAAAGAGTCAGAAACATCCATACATCCAAACATACTTTTGCATTTATAATACTAACTGGTGCTCGCGACTTCGTCCGCGTTGTACGATGAAAGGTACCCTATGTCCTTTCTGGTGTCCCAGACAACGTGTATGCAAAATTTCATGATGATCGGTTCAGTAGTTTCTGCGTGAAAGAGTTACAAACATCCATACATCCAAACATACTTTCGCATTTATAATACTAGCTGGTGCTCGCGACTTCGTCCGCGTTGTACGATGAAAGGTACCCTATGTCCTTTCTGGTGTCCCAGACAACGTGTATGGAAAATTTCATGGTGATCGGTTCACTAGTTTTTGCGTGAAAGAGTCACAAACATCCATACATCCAAACATACTTTTGCATTTATAATACTAACTGGTGCTCGCGACTTCGTCCGCGTTGTACGATGAAAGGTACCCTATGTCCTTTCTGGTGTCCCAGACAACGTGTATGCAAAATTTCATGATGATCGGTTCAGTAGTTTCTGCGTGAAAGAGTTACAAACATCCATACATCCAAACATACTTTCGCATTTATAATACTAGCTGGTGCTCGCGACTTCGTCCGCGTTGTACGATGAAAGGTACCCTATGTCCTTTCTGGTGTCCCAGACAACGTGTATGGAAAATTTCATGGTGATCGGTTCACTAGTTTTTGCGTGAAAGAGTTACAAACATCCATACATCCAAACATACTTTCGCATTTATAATATTAGTACGGACGGATATTATTGTACCTACATTTTCATTTACATGAAAATTCAGTTGTTCGGAAAAAACGGAAATTTTAAACTATTATTTTATTAACAACACTATTTTTTAATTAATTTATTATTTATAACTTTTTTTTTTAAATTTCATTATTAATTTTCGAAAAAATCTAAGTATTAGATATTATAATAAATATCTAAGTAGGTACATCGTTTTGCCAATAACAGTTTTTTTTTTTTTAATAATTTTACAAATAACGAAATAGGTAATCTGTCGTCGTGATTGGTCACTGTCGCCAGACGAACTTCCAGTTACTTTACATTATAATATTTCCACTTACTTGTTTAATGATCGGTGACACCATTTTGAAGTACCAACAATAATTTAGTTCGGAGTCAACAAAGTTATCCACATCTTGAACTCAACTGTGGGAATTTACAATAGACATGAATTAAGTATTCCATTCCATAAATTTTATTACAATTTAGGTTTTGGATTAGATTATTTCTATCTTATCACGCAATACAACCGCAATTATTGACTTTAATTACGATGTAAACAATTTTTATTTGCAATTAGTTAAATGAAAAGGTATTGTTTCTTAGACCTGTTCAGCGATATGAAATTCGATTTGCATTTCAACTACATAATATATAAATAACATGCTTCGCTTACCGATCATTTAGTTTGGTTGCAATAATATGTATTTTTATTTAATATACTTAAATAGAATAAAAAGAGAACGTATACTTTTTGATATATGTATTTAAAACAAAATATCTCGAAGTATAAGGTTGCAATATTTAATATAAATAAATACACATTTACCTTTCGATATATGTACATATTTAAAATAAAATATCTCCATAATAAAGTCACTGAAGTAAACAAACACATCGAGTTTTCGTTGTATTGTTAAAATGTTTTAACTGCATATACTTACGGATAAGAATTTTTTTATATAAGTTTCTAGAATATATGTTATATCGATGTGTGAAAGAAATTTCCTATTTCAACTTCTAGAAGGTGTGCAATAAAAAAAAATACAAAAATATATACATAGAGAATTTAATTTTACCATAAAATAGATTATATTATAACTTTTATTGCTGTAAATTAAGAATACGGTTTTCTAAGAAGCACATTTTTCTTAGAAAACTATCTGAAGTTTTTTATTTTTTAAATTGTAATTTATAATATACGAGATAAAACCTTTTTAGTGTTATCATTGTACATATCTTGTATTATACTTATTATATTAGCTTTAAAAATTATTTATCTTGCAACTAAGTATAGACATAGAGTAAATAGTATTTAAACTGTTAAGTACTATTTACTCTATGGTATTGGTGACGTCTGTATGAGAGGGTTTACTGACGCCAAAAAAAGAGTTATTTATGATAATAATATCTATGTTACTGAAGCCTTTAAAAAACAAGACTTAAAAAAAAATCAAAAAAGATTTTTTTTAAAGTCATTTGTTGCAATTTAAGTAAATATTTAAAATATAAGTGTTTTGAAGAGAATTACTGTTCTTATGTGACCAATTGTGATATTTTCAAGATGTAACCTCAAAGTTTACATATTAACTTTGTACTTTTGCGTGACATTATTATATTGTACTAGCTGGTGCCCGCGACTTCGTCCGTGTTAAAATTTAAAAGATATAACGCCTGACATACCTAGGTACATTGACGTCTGACATTATATATACTAATGTCAAGCGTTAGATCAATATTTTAAGATAGCTAATAATAATATTAGAATACTTAACTTATGTCCATCTTGAAATCCTAATTATTGGTGTTTTTTGTTTTAGTTCGAATATGAGTATTTCGAGGCTGTAAATTAGCGGCAACATACTCGAGTAACCAAAACGAGGCTGTACTTGAATTAACTTAAATTAACTAAGAACTAAAAAAAATTAACTTAAATTCATTTTACAGCAATTTTCTTTTGAATGTTGCGTAATATAACAGAATTTGTGTATTACAATAAAACACATTAATTCATTTATTTGTGACATTAAAACATATAGTTATTAGAAAATAAAAACGCCAAATTTTTTTTATTTAAGATAGATTTATTTAATTTTTTTGATTAAGATTTTTTATTTTATTTCATTAACTATTCATAATCCATACCATTTTGCTTGTGCAACTTAATATTTATTTTAAAAAAAATAATAACTCGAAAAGTTCTAGATCAATAGAAAAAAATATTACCTAAGTATATGCTGAACCAATTTTCAATGCAAGAATCTTCTCTTATATGTTTCGATGTAAGTATTTTATATAAAAAAACAGACTATTGTTTTCTGTTAGTAAAGTTAATCATTATTAAATTAATACGTGAGAACCATAAGGTTTATAGAGTTGTACTGGCATAAAACTGTTGGATATTTAAATACTTCGATAAATAAAGATGTGTTTACATAAGAGATAACTAAAGGCCCCAATTACTCTTTAAGAATATCTGGAAACACGGTTAACTATTGATGTTTTTGTATTAAATCTAAATACATAATATAATGCTATGCTCTATGCTCTCTCATTTTGTGTGCATGGTGGCTATAGATAACTGTAAATCTATACTTGTAAAATCGTATGTTCTGACTATCAACGCACAGCCAAAACTATTTGGATGCCAAAACTAGTTGAAATTTGCATAAGAGCTTTATTTTGTAAGGTAAGGTAGGATTTTTGAAAATTTCATCTCAGTGCGAGGCCGGCGACAAGTTTTATTGCAAAGGTAAGTAAGCGTAGGTAGGTAATAGTGCGCAGGCTCCTTCTGTGAGGCAGTAATGCTCCAGAAGGAGGCCGCCGAGGTGCCGCCAATCAAAGCCGATAACTTGAGCTCTATACGCATCTTGGGGAAACACCCCGAGCCGTTGAGGGTGTTGGGAGACACGCTGGTGGGCTTCATGTTGTGAACGTTTTGTGGTTCCCTCCCCCTTTCCCCTCCCTATTTAGGGAAATTGACCACCCCCCTTCTATTTGAAGGGACGCGACCATCCTGTAAAATGGGGGGCATAGCGAAGGAGGTCGATAATGTGAGCCCAGGATCCTCCTTGACTGCCGAGGAAGACCGCCTCAGGGTTTTAGTGGGCATACCTCCCTCATTAGGGGGAGGGGAGTCCCACATAATCCGCAACGTGGGTAACGTGGGGAACGTGGGAGCCGAACGGTGTGTGTGTATGTCTCTTTCAAAATCGTGGACCAATCAAAATTCTAGAAAAAACTACTACTGGCCACACGATCGCTTCGTCTCTCTCAAACTTTTCTGTCCGCATTCACTTTACAAATGAATAGGGAACTCTCAGTCCATTCTCTATGTTTATGGGTTAAACCAATTATAGTAGGTACCTAATAATATAATATTTCGAATAATTTACAATCCATATAAAAAAAAAAACTTAATTTAGAACGTATTCGGTTTAGTATATTATAATTTTACTGTTAACTGTCATCGCCAGTGGGAACTAATGTTATTGAAGGTGTTTCTGTACAAATTAAAATGTACTTACTTAAGTACAACATCTGGAGTAATCACCAAGGTTCCAATGATGATGTAAATTTATATTTATTTTCGTAATTAACTCATTAATATTTATTAATTGACTGAATTAATAATAAAAATACATAATAAATTCTTAAAATCGTTAGATTATAAAACAGGAAATATATTCACTGACTTATAAAACAAGTGCTTCAAGACAACTACATTCTTTAAACTTTAAACTTATAGCGATAATATCAACTAAGTATATTTTATTTAAGTGAATATATCGTTACCCATTACAAGGATAAAAGTAAGCCTAAGTTAATTCATTGACTAACGTTTTTCTTTATCTATAGGGCTGATTATCACATAAATAAAGGATTTTCATATCTTGACACTTTATTCACTGTAACTTAATCTAAATACAATTAAAACTTATTATATTTGTGAGAGACGTGTATGCGCCGTGTTAAATGTGTAAGGAGAGAGAATGAGACAGCTTGCGAGCAAGACAACATACTTTGTCATAGAATAGAATTTAGTTGAAAACTAAACAAGTAAGTATCTGTGCAAAGTTTTAATCTTTTCAGTCATACATCAAATCAAATCGTTTACTTTTCAAAAATAGAATAACCTGCCGGCCAGTGTTTATGTTTACAAAAATTGCATATCCATTCCATTCCTATGCAAATATTCTTTAGCGCTTTTGACTACAGTCATGTCCTTCAATAGGTACTCTATACTAATATTATAAAGAGAGAACATTTGTATGTTTGCAATGAATAAACTCAAAAACTAATGGACCGATTTAAAAAAGTCATTTCAGTCATTTAAATTATGATTTACTAACATCGTACAGATAAGAGTTATTATTTACAACTTTTTTAAATCTTTAAACTACAAGACCTCCTATGTGACGATATTTGGCACATAAGGGATTTTTGAATTTCAATTAAATGTAGAAAGTCACATAACATAAGACATATTAATTATGACTTATAACTCAGAAAATAAAAGCGATATTCATAAGGGAGTTTTTTTAAACGATAGGAAATAATTATTTGTTAAAGAGAATTTTGAAAAAACGCATTTTGACCAAATTGTCACATAAGAGGTTTTAAATTGCAACGATGTCAGAAGAATAAGAATTAAGGATAGGATAAGGGATCTTCCTTATCCCTTATCCTTAATCCTTCTGTGGTCGGCAGTTGTTGCTTGTGTTATAGGCGACGGTAGCCACTTACCATCAAGTGGTCCGTCCGATATGAGCGTTGTAACTATAGTAAATGAATAAATGTTATCTAACTCTGATAAGATAAGTAATTTAAGTATAGTTAATTATCCACATCATCTTTATCTTTATCTTCGCCAATAAAATACCCATAATATTATATAAACATAATTAATGTAGTAATTTTTTTTCCCTTTTTTTTCAAGTTCCTCGCAGTTTGTCATTATTTTTTAAGAATTATCTATTTTTAAGATATTATATTTAAAATATAATATAGTACATCCTAACTTCTTTATTACATACATATTATTATATGTATATTAGTATAAAACAAAATCGCTTCCAGACGTCTGTGTCCCTCTGTATGTATGTGCGCTTAGATCTTTTAAATTACGAAACGGATTTTAATGCGGTTTTCTCTCATTGAAAGAGCGTTAAACGAGGAAGGTTTTTAAATAGTAATTTATAGAAAAAATTAAAACAATTTGCACTAACGCCTGACAAATGTATAACAGCAATAATCATGTCAGGCGTAATATTGCTTTTCACATATAGTCAGGCGCCTATGTCCCTTACTTTACAAAGTGGACGACGTCGCGGGCAGCATCTAGTATTTTATTATGAAATTATATATTAGTAGGTACTATTGGTACTATAAACAGCTGTGGAGGAGATTACAGGCAAGCTCGAATTAGTCACGAAATACTGAATAAATAAAGTGTTCCATGCAAATAAAAATTCCTTAATTTTAATTGCTAAGACCAAGACCAAGAGAAGTTACCAAGATAATGATGAAGTACTTAGTGAAAAATTTGAAACATTATCTAAATATGTTTTAACTTTTATGTAACAAATGTAAATAGTCTGAATAAATATTAATCTGATTTAACGAATTCACACAAATAATTGCTTCTGTATTTTATAAATTATATCTCATATTAGGTATACTTTTATCAGGTGTATTTTTAAACGCTTTAAAAAGGGGCGTTGCCGAATTCTCTGGCAAAACTTACATATTTGTGTTTTAAATGACGACGCCCGCCGCAAAAACGCATTATAAGTTTGACGCGTGCTATAGTCTGTTCGAGCGTTTAAAGATCATCAGACCAATTCCCAGTTTACGAAGGGATTTCACTAACTTCCACAGGTTCGATTAATGTAAAATTTGGTATACTGTTACTTCGGTGATATTCTTATTACATGGTAACCTTGATTTGATGCTGAAGTGGTCTGCGAGACACCTAACTTGTCAGCAACTTACAGCAGATATAGCGTGTTTAGTCTCAATAGAAAGTTAGTTTATAATTTTAGTTATAGCTTGTACTATTAGAGATTAGGTATTAAATTCTATCTAAACATTGAGGGTATCTAAACATTTCTATCTAACCCTCAATGTTTGGGGTAATGTAAAGAGCTCGTCTCAAGTTTTGAGGAAAAATTTTTATAATACTATACTATATAATAACTGTAAGAAATTTTATGACGCAACCTTGTTATCAATACACTATTATCGGCTTAGATGATCTTGAATCGAGTGCTCTTGTCAAACCGTACAAAGTTTGATAACAAAACAATCATTCACGTAGATCTAAGTGCTTCCCGAGGAGGTTGTCGATTCATTCTTTTTTATTGTGTAGTTGAAAATCTGCTTGATGTTAGGTGACATAATTATAATAATATGTATAAAATAATATGTCGGGTCCTCTTCCGGGGTACAAGTATCATTGGGTTCAGCGGTTAATAAACCGACGATGTAGACATGCCAAATTATATTTTAAAAAAAATCCTAACACCTTTCAAAGGGTTCTGATGGAAGATAGTCTGTTGATTGTAGAAAGTTTCCCAAGACATATTAATAATAGTAACTGAGTGGGATGTGACACAGGTCACATACTTAGCATGCCATTTTTCAAGCTCACACATCTACTATTTATTGTCCCACTAAAGGTACAGATAGGTAGGAGGTAGTAGGTAGGTACATAGGTAGGTAGATATAAAAAAATAGCCATACTATAAAACGAGATAATGCGTCCAGCATGCTTTTAAGGGATTGGGTCACTTAGGCAGGCAATACTTAAGATTGGGCAAAACCAATAATGTAAGGGCCTCTTTCACCAACTACAAGTAAAGTGTTGATTAGTTACTTTTAGAAATAATTTTATGTTTTATTAAATTATGCGCTCGGTTTACTGCATCCTTCGATAGGCGAATTTTTTTTTTATTATTTTCTTTTTAATATTTGGTACTTTTACCGCACAAACAAAGCACAAACCGCATATCATCTCCTTCATTTCCGGTTACCGGTGACTTTAAATGGCGGTTTAACCTACTTGACACATGGTGAAAGAGGCCCTAAGTATAACATTTTGATAAGTAATTTTTTATGTAAATAAAATGTTTAATTTAATTATTAACTAAAAAAGCTGTATCTGTAATACAGTAATCAGAAACTTTTTAGTGTTTATAAAGTACATTTCAAATATCAGTTAAATTAAATATTATAACGTTATTGTATCGAATCCGTACTAATATTATAAATGCGAAAGTATGTTTGGATGTATGGATGTTTGTAACTCTTTCACGCACAAACTACTGAACCGACCATCCTGAAATTTTGCATACACGTTGTCTGGGACACCAGAAAGGACATAGGGTACCTTTCATCGTACAACGCGGACGAAGTCGCGGGCACTAGTTATATAACATTTATCGCGGCGCTGGTTCATGTAACGTTTATCGCGCATATGACTGGAATATCTTCAGAAAGAGCACTTCAGATTATCGAAATGGTTCCTACATTTTCAAGATTATTATAATTCAGTATGTAGGCAGCTTGTGATATGATAGTGAAATAGTTTTAAGTGTTCGTTCGAAAATTTGTTTAATTTTGAAATGTCAAAAGATAAATCATGGATTACTCCATTCAAGAAACAGGTACTTATTTAAATCTAGATATTTCTAAATCAATATTTTTAGATATTCATATTGTAGGAACTGAGTATTGGAATATACCTATCCTGTGTATTTTTTTTTTAAATCAACTCTTGAAAAAACGAAAATAAATAAATAATTGTAATAATTATTATTTATTATTTATAAATAATATTAACAAATAAGTACATACGTTATATTATCTTAAATTATATATTTATTTTCATAGTCAACCACTAAATCGTATCTTCTATATAATATCTATTTATATATCTATATTTCTATATATGTTTTGGTTTTTGTATACGAAAATTCGAAAACTAGCTGACAGATTGACTGGAAGGTTTTACACGATCACGAGAAAAATCGCTTTTTTACGCCATCTGCCGAAAGCGAGAAGAACTAACTCGCCAACGAGATCCTTTATGTCATGTACAAAATATTATTTTTAAATCTAGTTTGAGATATATTTTTTAAACTGTCTAATGATGGTACTGTATACTTTTTCAGTGTTTTGTAACGGCTGGTGTGTCATTGAATATGTCGGCGCATGGTATAGTGATGGGGTTTGCGGCGATTTTACTGCCACAGCTAAGAAAACCAAACTCGCCGATACCAATAGATGATTCTTCGGGATCTTGGATAGGTATGTCTAATCCATGTAATTAATTACAAAATTCTATAAAATGAGGGCTAGTTAAAAAAGTAACCTTCATTTTATAGAAACGTTGTCGACAATCTAGATTATAAATAATAATAACAACAAATACTGAAAGACTTGTGCTAATGTCCTAGAGATATTTGTTCCTCAAAGGACTTTCCACTCAAGTTTTATTTACTATCGTCTCGATCCGGCTTCATCCATGTGCTGTTGAGTGTTAGAAATAATATGGAGTCGAAACATTTGCATTATTTATAATACTTAGTTAGGATAACCAATTGGCTATATTCAAATTATTCACTCAACGAAAACTTTCTTTATGTAAAACCTCGAAAAAATTATAAGTAAAGCTTAGTTTAATACACGTATTTCAAAAATTAATAAAATTAATTTGTACGTGTTTGCTTTCTTTTCAGCCGCAATTCTTGGTTTTGCTCTCATCGTGGGCAACTTCTTCGTGCCTTCGATCATGGCTAATTTTGGTAGAAGAACCGCCAACATTGTAAGCATCGTGCCTTTATTATCTGGTTGGTTCTGCATTAGTATGGCAAATAGTGTCACCATGCTCCTCATAGCGAGGTTCCTGCAAGGAGTTTCAATGGGCATGAGTTCGTCTTTATGCCCCGTACTCATTGGAGAATACACAAGTCCTAAGAACAGAGGAGCATTTCTAATGACAATTTCACTGGCTATTGCTTCGGGAGTTTTGACTGTTCACACTCTGGGCTCGTTTCTGAACTGGTCACGCGTGGCTATAGTGTGTGCTTTTGTGGCTTTTATTGATCTCCTCATAGTTCTACATTCGCCGGAATCGCCAAGTTTTTTGGCAGATCAAGGCAGATACGAAGAGTGCAAAGAAGCGTTCAGGTGGTTGAGAGGAGACGACGAAGAAGATGAATTAACAAGAATGATAGAAACTAGTATAATATTAAGAGAAGCTAAAGAAGAAATAGACATATCAGAAACGTTCACGCAAAGGTTTAGAAGGAACGTAACTTACTTTAAAGCCACTGTAAGAAAGAGAGAATTCTATAAACCGATTTTCATAATGATCCATTTATATATTTTACTTCAATGGTGTGGTGGGAATGTCTTGGCTGCGTACACAATTGATGTGTTCCACAACGTTTTGGGACCGGACGTCAACGTCGCATTGCTTATTATAACTTTGGACACGCAGAGGATAATTTCTAATACGTGTGCACTGTTGGTCATCAAGAGAGTGAAAAGAAGAACCATGCTACTTGTCACTGTCAGTCTTAACTTGACTGCATATTTGACCACTGCAGCATATGTTTACTGTAAAACACATGGACTACTACCTTTTGATCATCCCTTCATCGGTGTCTTCTTAATACACCTGCACATGTTCTCGATTGCGACCGGAACCATTCCAATGCCTTTCATCATAGCTGGAGAGTTATTCCCTCTTCAGTACAGGAGTTTAGCTGGTGGTATCAGTGTTTTGTTTCTGTCAATGAACCTCTTCATCAATGTAAAGACTGTGCCTTTGTTGTTCAAGAGTTTAGGACTGTATGGAGCGTACACTATTTACGCATCGGTGATTGCATATTGTCTGGTGATGATTTGGCGATTCTTACCGGAGACTAAAGACAGGACTTTGCAGGATATAGAGGATGAGTTCAGGGGTAAAAGGCTCTCGCCTGAGGAGTTGAAGTCTGCTCAGTCGCTAATTTCACTTAAATACTCGATGATGGATAGACGATGCAGCAATCCAGCAATTTAGTGCAGTGTTCAAGGTTATATATAAAAACAATTATTGCTATGACGAATGAATGAAAGCATTTTAAGCATTATTAAATAAGATAAAATATTTATTTATTTAAATAGGTTGTTTTTCTTTTTAAAACTATAAATTAGAACAGTATAAAAAATAAAAGGATATTTTAAATACCTCTATAAATCTTAATTTTAGCATCATTTAGTACCAAAGGCACATATTCCTTTTTCCAATTAGTTTTTCTGTTCAAAAACTTAAGAAGACAAATCAAAAATTACTTACTAACTTTTCTAGTGCATGATGAAGTAGAGTACCTAGGTCAATTTGGCAATTTCAGTAATACCTATTTCTTAATAAGTACTTATCTGTTAAAACGAGTCTGCATTTTTAGAATTCATAACAAAAAATACGTCCATTATATGCTTTGTTGGGTATTTTTACCAATTTAGGTAATACAACTTTAAAGGATTTGATAAGAGTTAACTTTAAAGGTTATATTATCCAAATTCTCTTTCATAAAATAAATCTCTCATGTGTACAGGGTTTGATTCTTGGCAGAGTCAACTTTTGAAATGAACTTTTCGAAGTTGGCTCTTGTCTGGTTCGGGAAAGTAGTGTCAGGGCACACTGCGTTTCGCAGTCATCTGAGCAGCCCGTCTGGCGGCAGTAACCACTCCCCTTACAGAAAATCACCGTGATAAAACATCAACCTATGATCTGCAGCGCAATTGCAGCACCCGTGGCGTTGCTTGTGGCTACGGTAGCCACCTACCGTCAACTGGACCGTCAGCCTGTCTGTCGAGCTTAACATAAAAAACATAACAAAACAAATAGTATAATATTAACATTACCTGAAGTTGCAATAGAATATATAATAGAAGAAAACAAAATACCTGATTTTGTTTAATGATTTAGTATAGTGACCTTCGATTACGTATCATTACATTAAAATGGGTTTACTTATTTCTAAATTCGTAACAGTTCCAAAAGAGATATGGCACAATGCCAACCATAGACATTTTCACTATGATGGCAATAGTATCTGGGTACTGTGTAATGTCACATATAGAAATATCCACTTTGGTAAATTAACAATTCATTAAATAAATATTAAGATGACAGTGAAAATATTCTTTTTATAAATATTGAAATGTCAAAAGAGAAGTTATGGATAACGCCTTTCATAAAACAGGTAATTACTTTTGATTGTATAAAGAGAAAAGATTTTGTATTTTGTTTGTAATGAATAAACTCAAAAACTAATGGAGCGATTTTAAAAATTCATTCACTTATAGAAAGTTAAATTATCAGCGAATAATATAGGCTATATTTTATAAAGTTACGCGGACGAACTCGCGTGCAACAGCTTGTATGAATGTATAATAATTGTAACAAATGTTATGATTTGAGATTGAATAACTTGTACGCGACTTTTTCAATCTGATGAGAGATATCTGTTAGTAAATAAATTAGTATGAAGTATACATATATCGTAGTACTAGCTGGTGCCCGCGACTTCGTCCGCGTTGAACGATGAAAGGTACCCTATGTCCTTTCTGGTGTCTCAGACAACGTGTATGCAAAATTTCATGGTGATCGGTTCACTAGTTTTTGCGTGAAAGAGTCACAAACATCCATAAATTTTAATTTAAAACATATGTTTTATATTTGTTAGCACACATATTTTAAGCAATAAATTCGTATATTATTATTACAATAAAATTAAATTTGAATAATATTATTTTTCAATATTCTGCAACTCGAAAGTAATGACACTAATTAATGCCTCTTTCACCAACTACAAGTAAAATGTTGAGTAGTTACTTTTAGAAATAATTTTATGTTTTATTAAATTATGCACTCGGTTTACTAAATCCTTCGATAGGCGATTTTTTTATTATTATTTTCTTTTTAATATTTGGGACTTTTACCGTACAAACAAAGGTATATATCATCTCCATCATTCCCGGTTATCGGTGACTTTAAATGGCGGTTAGACTACTTGATACTTTACTCAAAGATGGTGAAAGAAGGCCCTTAGATAACTCTTATTTTAACGACAAGTAAATCAAGATATAATCGGTTTTTTTTTTTCAGTGTTTTGTGACTTTGGGAGTTTCTTTAAATATGTCTTCCCACGGCATAGTCATGGGATTCACAGCCATATTACTTCCACAATTACGAAAACCGGAATCAATAATACCCATAAATGATGCTTCAGGATCTTGGATAGGTATGTGCTAAGTGAAAACTACGCCATCTGTTAATATGAAGACGCTAAGCTTATTGTGAATCAAGAAGTACGTACTGATGAGGGTAGATGGCGCTTTCTTCATACAGTTAAAAGTCACTGCGAGTGTCGCTCACAAGGCATGACGGCGCGAGTTCACTGTTTTTTCCCCATACTAAAAGTGCCCAACGGGCTTAATGAAATTTTCACTTCAAAAATATTAAAGCAATTGTGACATGCCTACAGTTTTAATAAAATATGTTCCTATTTTCTTTGCAGCTGCAATTGTTGGGTTTGCTCTCATCTTTGGCAACTTCATCGTGCCCTCTGTAATGGGAAACTTTGGTAGAAGAACAGCTAACGTTGTGAGCATCGTGCCTTTAATATTCGGATGGTTCTGCATAGTCATGGCTAACAGTATAACCGTGCTTCTTATAGCGAGATTCTTACAAGGAGTTGCAATGGGAATGACATCTTCTTTGTGTCCCGTGCTTATTGGAGAATACACCAGTCCGAAGAACAGAGGAGCATTTCTCATGACAATTTCTCTGGCCATCGCTTCGGGAGTTTTGACTGTTCACACTCTCGGTTCTTTTCTGAACTGGCCCCACGTTGCTATAGTGTGTGCTTTCATCGCTTTCATAGATCTTCTGATCGTCATATATTCTCCGGAGTCTCCTAGTTTTTTGGCAGATCAAGGCAGATATGAAGAGTGCAGAGAAGCTTTCAGGTGGTTGAGAGGAGACGCAGAAGAAGATGAATTAACGAGAATGATCGAAACAAACGTAGCCCTAAGAGAAGTCAAAAATAAAATTGATTCTTCTGAATCATTTGTACAAAGTATTAGAAGAAACATGACTTATTTTAGACTTACCATCAAAAAAAAAGAGTTCTATAAACCAATTTTTATTATGATTCACTTGTATACCCTGCTACAGTTTTGTGGAGCTAATCTCTTATCTGCTTACACCGTCGACATATTTCATAATGTCACAGGACCAAATGTTGACATAGCCTTACAAATCATAATCTTAAGTACACAAAGATTAATATCAAATGGTTGTGCATTGCTCGTAATAAAACGAGTTAAAAGAAGAACTATGCTGTTTATAACCATTAGTCTCAATTTAATAGCATATTTAACTATTGCAGCATATGCTTACTGTAGAACGAACGGTCTTCTTCCATTCGACCATCCCCTAATCGGTGTATTCTTAATACATATACACATGTTCTCGATTGCCACCGGGACGATTCCACTGCCTTTTATTATAGCGGGTGAGTTATTTCCATTACAGTACAGAAGTCTAGCAAGTGGTATCAGTGTTCTGTTTTTGTCTACAAACCTTTTCCTTACAATAAAGACTGCGCCTTTATTATTCACCAGCTTAGGTATACACGGAGCATATATAATTTATGCTGCAGTGATATTATATTGTTTTGTGATTATTTGGAGATTTTTACCGGAGACCAAGGATAGGACTCTGCAGGATATAGAGGAAGAGTTCAGAGGCGAGCCGCTCTCGCGTGAACAGTTGAAGTCCGCTCAGTCACTCATATCACTGAAGTATGCAATAAGGGACAGGCGTTGTAGCAGTCCAGCAATTTAAAAGGATATTTTTTTTTAGCATAAATAAAATTTATATGATTTTTATTATTATTTTAATTGATAATTTTATCATTTCGGTTTCTCCTTGCAAGCTAAAGGTTATATAGATAACCTTAAAATTACTACCTAATATATTTACAACTAGTGTTTACTTTGCTAATAAGTAATGTCAGGCGAAAACCGTCATATGGTCACGCGTGTTTACCTGCTGAGGAAGACAGCGTAATAAATCCATACTATAGTTTGTTCGCGTTAAAAATGCAGTGAGTCATCAGTGCAACTGTAAAGGTGTATTCACAGTGGAGTTAAAAAGTGGCTTTTTTTTTCACTGGCGTTTTATTGTGTTAGTATCCTTTTGTTCACTAATAAAATTTGATAAACTGTTCTCTCGGACACACTGCATGCAATTGCTGTTTTTAGTACTGTACTTTAAACATTCACATTTAAATCACTCTGTTTAAAGTATTTAAAAACATTGTAAATTTCTTGTCTTTCTCCACTATGAATTATCGCGCCACTTTTATTCTTACGGTTGGGTGAGGTATTCATTTTTTAAATTTTAAAATTGAAGGTAACGCACAAAATATACAACCGTTTCGTTCAAAGGTCTGTCTTCAACTAGTCATTGTGAACTTGACTTTCTAATTTTTAGCGACCTGATTGGTTAGAGGGCGTGGCAAGGCCGATGGACAACGATGACTCACTGCAATCTTAACGCGAATTTAGTATAATATATATTATTTATAAATGTGAAAGTAACTCTGTCTGTCTGTTACCATTTCACGCCTTAACTACTCAATCGATCATCATGAAATTTTACATATACGTTTTCAGGGATTCAGGAAAGAACATAGGTTACCTTTTATGACAACTGACAGACGCTTGAAATGAATTTTTGTCATGACTGATAAATAATTGGCCTAGTGCAAGCAAATGTCGACCTTAAGCTGACTATCTTAAGGTCCCACATATTTTACAAATATTCTTATAACAACATTGTCCAATCCCATTAGCTTATTTTCAGTGAGATATTATTTTGAGCTCTTACCTGTAAATAATGTCAATTCAAAATTAATCTTAAAATTCAAACTTAAAAGGCGACAGACAGACAAACATTTTCTTTATTTGCTTATCTTTTGTCGTGTACAATTTTTTAAACACGGTCGAAAATCGAAACCAGATAGTACATATAGACATATAAAAATATATTTTATCTATTTCAATTGTAAACTACTTGCGTCTTTATCACACATTATAATCCCTTCAACAGTTTCGATACAAGAGACGTGTTTTAGATTACATTGCATTTCATGTTATCAACGTTTATTTTGTGGAAAGAAACCCAGTTAAAGTGAGTTTAAAACATCTTGATTCTAGTGAATTTTTTGTTCGTGAATAAACTTTGAAGTTATTTAGTTAAGTTCAATAGAAAATTGTTAATATCTGACTCAGATGCTCTGTCATACACTTGGCAAGATATTGGAGTGTATATTTGCTAATGAATTAAATCAGGCGTAATATGAAGAAGATGGGAAATCCTATTAATATTATAAATGCGAAAGTTTGCAAAGTTGGATGGATGTTTTGGATGAATGTTTGAAATTTGGACGGATTTGGATGAGATTTGGACAGCACACATATAGGATACATTTTTTTCCTGGAAAAATATTCGTCTAAAAAATAAATAATTGGCCGCTGACAGTGGCGGCGCCACCGTCGTCACAGCGATGAAGATGTCAGGTGTTATATTATTCATTTCTCAATGCGGACGAAGTCAACAGGCACTAGCTAGTAAGTGATAATATAGAGAAGTACCTACCTTATATGTTTATACTATTCTAAATAATATTATATTTATAATAACATTTTGTTTCTTTATATCCTTATCAATTTAAAGTAATATTTTCAGTATGCATCTATCATAATTGAAGGTTTAACAATTCAAGATTTATATACAGCTGATAATATATCTGAATTAAATGGATCTATAGAAGAAATAACATCTTGAATCAAAAAGGAAAATGTGTTTGGGATCAAAATGCATTACACCGTTCACAAAACAAGTAGGCATTGAGTTTTAACATTGATTTTTAAGTAAGAAATTATATTTTTCAGTCACTATTTGAAATTAATTATACCTACAACTGCCATAGTGTTTAATTCGGCCAAATTATAATGTAATAAATAGATTTCAATTATTTTATTCTATGAAAAAACTATAAGTGAAGTGTACGTTTAGGTTTCATCAATAAAATACTATTTAACCATTTATTATAACACATGTCACAATAACAACTAAATAATAATAAAAATAAGTCCACAATCTTTTTTTTTGGCAAATACAAAACTTTTTTCTTATAAGTCTTATGCAATACTTATTCTCAAACTATTGCTCTTTTTTAGAACATATAAAAGTGGTTTAAATCAATTATATTTAACTATTATGGATAGTTACTTAGTAAAAGAAATTTAATATTTTTCCATTCCTGTAATACGTGTACTTACTTATATAAAAACCTATCAACTATGTTGTAACTATCAATTAAGATCGACGATTTAAGTATCTTTCTTCTTATAATATAGACTGATAGAGAAATCCATAAATAAAATACATTTTCATGAAATAACGAATTAACGCCATCTCTTGTAATAATGAGGTACTAGTAAGCGGAAATTGTCAATAAATTAGCTACATTCAACTTCAGATGGCATTATTATTCCAGTGTATATTATGTTTATAAGAAGTAATAACATATCAAATATGTTTTTATTCTATACTTGTAAGTGAAGTGTTAATCGGCAAACGGGTTTTTTTTTATATAAAGATCGTCAGACAGACTGATGGTCCATTTGATGGGTTACTGCCGCCAATTGGGCTGCGAAACGCATTGTGCCCTGCAACTATACATGCCAGTATTGAAACCAAAAAATTTTGATATGTTCATTTTTAAATATGCCTATGCCGGGAATCGAATCAGGGTCTCCTGAGAAAGAGCGGTAATGCAAGTCGAATGTCTGCTATTATTTTTTATTTATGGAAACTGTTTTTTTTTTTTGCAGTGCTTCGTAACAGCCGGTGTGTCTCTCAATTTAATGTCCCATGGGCTGGTGATAGGATTTGGATCTGTTCTTCTACCAGAATTGAAGAGGACACAGATTGTACCTATTGACGATGACTCCGCGTCTTGGATCGGTATAACTATTAATACTATTAATAAGAAATCACAAAAGATAAGAACTCAAAAAAAGTTTTCAAAACACAGATATACATTAATTATTTAAAAGTAATCGCGCAGAGCTAATGTAATATACAAGTTATTAGATCAGAGGTCATCATTTAAGTTGATGCTTCGTTTAATCTATGAACTGGTAAACGTTACATTTTTAAAACTATCAAAGAAATTAAGATGCTAATAAAAAGTTTTGAGACCTATATAGATTTTAGTAGTTCTAATAAAAAATTCAAAATCTATTAACTTTAAAAATATTTCTGTTTCAGCATCAATTGTGGGATTCGCACTGATCGCTGGTACACTTGTAGTACCAACTGTCATGACCCAATTCGGTCGCAAAGTAGTCAACCTTACAGCTGCATTAATCATGACATTTAGTTGGTTCTACATAATCCTGGCTGACAGCATCACGTCGTTCCTCGTAGCCAGATTTCTTCAAGGCTTCTCCATGGGCTTAACCGCATCACTGTGCTCTATATTGATCGGCGAATATACAAGTCCCAAAAACAGGGGAGCATTTCTAACGACTATATCCGTTGCTATTGGCTTTGGGGTGTTAGTAATACATGCTCTCGGATCTCTCTTGAGTTGGCAGAAGACAGCACTTGTCTGTGCTTTTATAGCATTTTTTGATGTGCTCATCATTACATACTCTCCAGAGTCACCCAGTTTTCTAGCCTCTAAGGGAAGATACGATGAATGTAGAAGAATATTTCACTGGCTTAGAGGATACAATGAGAACGACGAATTAGAAAAGATGATTAAGACTGACATTTTATTGAATGAAAATAATAATGATAAACCGAAAAGAATTTTACAAGCATTCTCGGATAAGCTTAAATATATTAGTTCGATTGTAAGGAAGAAAGAGTTTTATAAACCAATTATTTTGATGATTCATTTGTTTACACTAAACCAGTGGTCTGGTCCTAACATCATCTCGACATACACGACTGATGTCTTCAACACAATAATAGGTTTTGAAGCAAATATACATTTTCTCATTCTAACTATGGACGTGCAAAGGATTGTATCAAACACTGCTGCTATTTTCGTCATCAAGAAAGCAAGAAGAAGACCTGTTCTTTTGATTACAACTTCAATTAATATTATATCATACCTTTTAATTGCAACTTATGTGTTTTTCAAAGAGAAAGGTCGTTTGCCGTTCGACCATCCTTTGATTGGGACCCTATTGATCCATCTCCAAATGTTCTCCATAGCCACTGGGACTATTTCACTTCCGAACATAATTGCTGGTGAAGTTTTCCCCTTGGAGTATAAAGGAATAGGTGGTATGATAACTGTACTTTTCCTTTCATTGAATCTTTTTGTGACAATCAAGACTTGGCCATTTTTGCTCACAAAAATCGGTTTCTACGGAGTGTATTGTTTGAACGCCGGCGTTGTTGGTTATAGTTTGATTGTGTCAATGCTAATGTTGCCAGAGACCAAGGACAGAACTCTTCAAGACATTGAAGAGGAGTTCAGAGGAGGTCCGATCGCGCAGAACATGAAGAGTTCTTTGTCTGTATCGTCGTTCAAATTTGTTGATGTAAACAGTTCTTGTCCCAGCCTAATTTGAAAATATTTACTATTACTTGTAATACCTACGACAAAATTTGAATATTTTTTTTAATCTTCTTAATATTATAAACTGCTTATGAATTATTGAATACAATTCTATATTTTTAATGTTCAAAATTATTTACAAAAATATAATGTATATATACTATAGCTTGGGTCCCTTAGGCAAGTATAGCAAGGGCAGCGTTCGAAAAGCTCATTCTTGCCCAAAATTAATCATTGTCATTACAAAGCATTCATCTAAACTATTAGAAAGCATTGATATACTTATAATAGTCTTTGTTACAAAGGTTTTCAACCAATGAGTGTATTATAGCGCTGAAACGTGGTCTCTATGGGCTTTGTAAGAAAGCTCAACGTCGCTCAACGAGCTATGGAGGTGTTAATGCTCGAGGAGTGAGGAGATCCGTATACAAACTATAGTTTATATTATAATTATACAATTATAATTTTTTATTTATTATTAATTAATTTAGTTTGTATTAAAATTTAAATTATAGTATAATTATTTTCTACTAGCTGTTGCTCGCGACTTCGTCCGCGTTGAACGATGAAAAGTACCCTATGTCCTTTCTGATGTTCCAGACAACGTGTATACAAAATTTCATGGTGATCGGTTCAGTAGTTTTTGCGTTAAAGAGTTACAAACATCAATACATCCAAATTATTTCGCATTTATAATATTAGTACGGATTATTTTCTATAATTTAAATTGCGTCATCCCAATGACGTATGAAAAACCATATTAGGTAAACGTGTTTGAGAGTATGTGCCTAAAATTATTTAAATGAATATTGAAGAACTATAAATCTAAGAATACATTATTTATTATATTTTCCGAATTCTAATAAAGCGACCTTGCCTTAAGTATCGCAACTATGTCAAGGCTACATTCACACATTAAATGTTCGCTTGCGATCCGTATTTGAACGTCAACAAAGTATTCACATTATATGTATTATTAATATGTACGTCTGTACATCTGTCGATGTAATTAAAATATTCAGGCCACATATATGTAAGTTGTGAGGTTGATTCACGAATCTAGATTGCTGTCTGCTATTTTAGAGGCGATAAAACAGTTGACAAATAGGTTTCATTTTATTAAAGACTTTATTTTCGCTAGAGATGAAAAAAACAACTTCAGTTTGAAAAGAAAAATATTTTTTATTGTTTTCCTATATTAGGTAGGCAGACAGGTTGACAGTCCACTAGATGATAGGTGGCTATACTGTTGCCTATTACACAAGCTACGCCATAGGTGTTACATAGTGGGATAGGAGTAAGGAGTAAGGAATAAGGAAAGTATAAAAAAATGCATTCTAACATACTCGTACCTTTCTCATTCAATCACCGTAACACAACAGCACACATGCGGTTATTTCACTGTGCTCTTAAGTAAGGTCGGTTACGGTTACGGCCGCCAGACGAGTTGCCCAAAAACTACTAATAAATAAATTATGTCAAGTTATTTCTATGTTTTTTTAACTACATACATTTGTGTGTTAGTTAAGTACAAACATTAGCTAAATAAAGTTCAAATATCAACATAATATTTTTGAAATTTTTCTAAGAAAACTATAGACAATATTTGAAATTAAATTATTTTAAATATTTCAACAAACGCAAGCTGTGTTATATTATACACTAGCTGTTAAACGCGACTTCGTTCGTGTAAATTTATAAAATATAGCCTATGTTACTCGTTTTTGAGTTAATTCAATACAAACATACAAAAATACAAATCTTCTCTCATTATAATATTATATATATATATCAAACAAAAATTTACGAATGCTAACGATCTTTATAAGCGTTATGATTTCTAAATTGCATTTACAATTTAAAGACTTGCGTAAATTATATCTTAAATCTAAATCGCAATGATGACTTGCGTTTCTTGCAACACGGTTGCCACTTATCGTTTCTTACCGTTGCAACAAAAAATTGCTTATCGTTGCAATACAATGTCTATAAGCGTACTCGACAACTCAGAGTTTAAACATTTATGTCCCAACATGTATTACACAAAGCCTTATAGGTTGTGTTTTTTTAACTATAACATTAACAGATAAATGAGAGTGAGCTGACATTGTTTTTTTTTTGATTTAATTTATTTTTGAGAGAAGAAAAAAATTAATTAATTAATTAATTACTTATTTAATTTGAATGAAAAAAAAATCAAAAGAGATAATTTATGATACAAGATTATCATTACGTTATTAAAACAAATTTTTCTGTTAGTTCGATTTTTATATTTTTTCATTTTTTTTTTCATGAGAAAAAAAATTTATTTTTTATTTTTTTCATGAAATGTAAATTTCAATTTTTAAAGTACAAAACCACACTTTATTAGGTACGTATATAATATTTTTATATATTCTTTATTTACTATTTATTGTCTTGAAATTGTTGACAGATTAAAAATGTTCCTGTTTCCGTCCGGAGACAGTCTCAAATTATCACATGAAAACGACGGTAATAAATGAATTATTACGTAAGACTAGTATCGAGGTCGTGGTTTACTTGGGTCTTTTTACCCGACACACAAAACGCTCAGCTCGTTCTGCGGATTCGGTGGCGAAAGTCGCGCCTTGCGTAATTATAGGCGAAAGATTCCGCCAGTGATGTGTATACAATTTATCGATAAATGTATTCTTCTAAATTAATAACAAGTCCAAAAATAAAAAAAAACCGGATTTTAAGTATAGGTTGGAAGGCAGTTCAACGGCCCAGTTAACGGTAACTTACCGTTGTCTATTAACTCTAGCACCGCCATAGGGATTGCAAGTGCGCAAGATAGGAAAATAGATTCTAACAATCCTGTTGATTTGAGCTGATCTTCAAGGCAATGGTTACTAGCTCCAGACGGACTGCTCAGGTTTGGCCGAGTAAAGCAGTGTCCCTGTCACTGAAAATGGAAATATAACAAAGACAAATTTACTTACGTGATTATTTGTATAATTATTTATTAATCTAGTTCTAATTGAAAATTATTATACACTCTTATTTGTTTGTCATGCAATTTTTATTTGGACTATACTTGGGATTAGTTCCACACTTATGCACATAGTAAACACGAACTTTGAATAATGGTAAACATCCAAGTCCTGACACATAGGAAAATTAATATTTTCCTATGAACCGCGAAATATGAAATTTTATGTTTCAGTTAATTTGTATATTTTTTAATATTGATATGGTGAATTTGTATCTAAAAACAGTCCAAATTTATTACATATTAAATATCAATCAGTCAGTCAGTACTTTGGACTGGCTAGCCGCTCTAGAGTTAATGACCCTTGAGCGGATATTTAATATTTTTATTGCGAGTGTACAAATATTCTAATTTCTTATTACTTTCTACAAATTCACCAAAGTTTCAGGTACAAAAATTTGGATAATACATTTCTTGTGTTGAAATGTTCAACCCTTTGAATAAATTTTAAATCAACTTGCTTCATAAAAAAATATTATCGATACTGCATTTACACATCACTAGCATTGAGCGACATCAACCTATCATTCTCGAAGAGTAACTCACTCAATTCGTTATCTCAACACAGTGGCCACTGCTTTCTTTATTTATTTTATATTAATTTAGTGACGTTTCAATTGTCGATAAACAGTGTGTTTCATAGATTTTATGTATTTCATGATTTATTACGTGTCGCTCAAAGTGGGCTAATTATATTTTGCAGTGATTGTTCTAAACAAGTGTAATTCTAAACAATTACAAACAAAATATTAGGTATGTTATTTGATAATATTATTATTAATACATACAGTATTGCCAAATTTTTTGAGCCGTAATTTAAATATTTGCTGATTATTTCTATAATAATTTTTTTTATAAATTGAATTTAAATTGATTTTAAATTGTATTTATGTTATGTAAATTGGAATAATTTATATTACTAGTCATTGTAATTGAATAATTTATTGCCTACTATTATTTGTACAATATAATATTTACTTGCACAGTTTCTGTTTTTTTTTTTTAAATTAATTAATTAATTAATTTTTAATGAAAAAGTATGACAGTGCCTAGTGCTTATATAGTATTATCACAAGTTATATATTTAATAAATATTATTCATAAATTTTTCAGTTGATTTAAATGTCTACACAGAATAAGTTTTAATATACTTAGTTAAAATTAAGTGTATAAGTATTTGGACCAAACATTTAATGAACTTTGATAGATAAACTGACTTAGCCACTTATTATCTGTGAATAGCAAAATAAGTTGAAATGATTTAAGTTTAGATAAGTAACGGCATTCTCTCTTCGAGCTTAATAAGTAATCAGTTCAACGACCTGTCTAGTCTAGTCGACGCGTTTGATATAAAATCTTATTTGTATGACACTAATTTTCTCAATTTAGGTGTCCTGTTTCTGTGTATCTGTGGCCTAGGTTTCTCTAAAGTTAATGTCGACTGCACCTGATAAAAAAATTTAAAATACTCAGTGATAACGTTACAGAAAGAACTAACTGTCATTGAACTAAAAAAAAAACTGGTTGTAATTAAATATAAATTTAGGTTTAACCTAAATTTCCTATTAGTAGTACTAATCATTATTAATACCTATTACTAATTAACCACAGATTGTAGTGTTAGGGCCACTCACCATGTGTCAAGAAGGCTAACCGCCATTTAAATTCACCGGTAAACGGGAATGATGGTGATATACATTTGTTTGTACGGTAAAAGTCCCAAACATTAAAAAGAAAATAATTTAAAAAAAAATCGCCTATCGAAGGATGTGCAGTAAACCGAGTGCATAATTTAATAAAACATAAAATTATTTCTAAAAGTAACTAATCAACACTTTGCTTGCAGTTGGTTAAAGAGGCCCTTATATAATAAGCCCTATTTTTTTAATATAAAGTGTGGCAGATTGGCAGATAGTCTACTTAATTGTAGGAATATATAATTGTTGCTTATAACGGCGTAGTTGTTGCAAGATAATAGAGTGTGAGCTATTATATCTTCCGCATAGACATCTATCAACTAGATAGAACTAGACTAGAGAATTTTATTTGATCAATTCGAAGATTTGATAACATAGCATCTTCTTTTCAAACGTCTAAAATTTGTAAAATACTTTGAGATATTTTTTTACCAAATATTAATAACTTAACATGTATTAGATGTAATGTAATTATTAAATTAACAATTAATCTAAGTTATATATACTTATATATTTACAAATTGTATACAATACTAGCTGGTGTCCGCGACTTCGTCCGCGTTGAACGATGAAAGGTACCCTATGTCCTTTCTGTTATCTCAGACAACGTGTATGCAAAATTTCATGGTGATCGGTTCACTAGTTTTTGCGTGAAAGAGTCTTATAATGACTTATATTATATACTCAAACATGTAAATAAGTATTTTTAGAACAATTTTTTCTAAATGTCTGAATGTTGATACAATAAAAAAAGTTATATTTAACTCATAAATATACATTGATAATAGTATATTGACCATGACTGTGTACATACGAATAAAATGACAGCGGCCCTGATCGTTGTTTTCGCGGAATTGGTTTATTGCGTAGACTCGTATACTGATTCTACTTATTGGCGATGAAGAACCATGTTTGGCGAGTTTCAATTATAACATTTAAGAGACTATCACTTAATTAAATTAATGTTCTGTAATCATGACAAGCAAATTATTTAACTAATATTATAGATGCGATTAATCATGAAATTTTGCATGTCACGTTGTTAGAAAATAATATAGAGTATCTACCTACCTTCTTCTTATCTAGAAAAAAATGCCAGCTTTCTATAGATAATCTAAAAAGTAAAATATAATAATTAAACATTTATTCAAGATTGTTGCACGCGACTTCGCCCGCGTATCTTTATAAAATACTAGCTGGTGCTCGCGACTTCGTCCGCGTTGAACGATGAAAGGTACCCTATGTCCTTTCCGGTGTCCCAGACAAAGTGTATGCAAAATTTCATGATGATCGGTTCAGTAGTTTTTGCGTGAAAGAGTTACAAACACACATACATCCAAACATACTTTCGCATTTATAATATTAGTAAAATTTGTATGACTTAATGGATTTTTGTTATGCTTTTATTTAGTTTTTCGATTAAATAAATAAATAACTCCGCGAACCTAAATACAAAAGTCACGGGAAAATACTAAAGAGTGGATTATTGTCTGTGAGGGCCTCTTTCACCAACTACAAGTAAAGTGTTGATTAGTTACTATTAAAAATAATTTTATGTTTTATTAAATTATGCACTCGGTTTACTGCACATCCTTCGATAGGCGATTTTTTTTTTATTATTTCTTTTTAATGTTTGGGACTTTTACCGTACAAACAAAGGTATATCATCTCCATCATTCCCTTTTACCGGTGACTTTAAATGGCGGTTTAGCCTACTTGACACATGGTAAAATAGAGCCCTTCAAATATGATGATGACAATGAAATATATACATATTATATTCCAATTTTAAATTAAAGGTCTCATTTTTATTTCTGTAATAAACAGCCGAAGAAACATCTACTTAAATGTAATTCTTTAATTACTATGTTCACTGTCACAGTCAAATTGATTTTTGTAACCTAAAAACACTTAATTTGAATTCACATTAACATTACAGCTCAATGCACCGGTCAAACTGTTTTACAAATTTATCTACGAATCGAGTTTCCATTTTGAGTGAATTTTGTTGCCCTTCACACCGAAAACTCGCTTTCTTTGAACTCTACAATTTTTACTTTATTGAGATTTCTGAAGGTTTAACAAAGTAGGTCAATGGAGACAGAAATATATTCTTAAAATTCGTAAAACTAACTAAGTAACTATTATTACTAACTGATTGATTATCTATAATGCATGTCAACAAGGATTCAAAATAACTTTGAAAAAGTTAAAATTTTTTAGGCACTTTTACCTAAAAAAAAAAGGTTACTAAAATAAATGAATTTTAATTTTATTTTAAAAAAAATTAACATATTTTTATTTTTATTTTTATTTTTATTAAAATGTATTTATTTTATTTATTTTCAAACAACTGTGCCCATATTATACATTAATTTAAATTAAATTAATCTATCTAGTTAGACAGTTCCGTATATAATAATATAAGAAAAGATAAAAGATAAAAGATAAGAGAACAAAATAATAAGTGAATGTCTAAAAACTACCACCAACATGTCAATTACATTTAAACACAAAAGTTTCTTGTATGTGTCTATTTATAATAATTAAAACAGCATTCATTTTATACTTTACAAGAAGTTGACGAATAAACAGATAGAAGCGGACAGAGACTTAATTTTATCTATATATCTATAGATATTATAAGTAGATATATATATAGGTTATATATCTACAATCTGTGTACATTTAAAAAAAATATAAATCCTATACTGCGAGTTTCACTTAAACTGTACTCTCCTATTTATTGTGAGGAAATAAAAGATCAAAAAAATAAATGACCACATAGGGGGCGCTACGCTATTAAAGTGTTTTTTTTTCTTTTTTTAATTATATAACACAATGCAATCAACACAAATTGTGCTATTTCCGCGTCAGCTGACTGCTAAATGTCCAAATTTCATTATTATTTTATCGTTGTTTACAAATATAACTATCATGTCTCTAGGGAGTGTCAACGCCTACCAAATAAAGGCACTGTCTGATCAATGTTGGTTTTAAAATATAATAAATATTATAAAACTTTGTACTAATAGTGATTATTAAGACTTTGTTACTAATCACTATTACTGAATTTGTTAAAATGTTTAAAACTTACCTTTATGATCAGTACCTTCAGCATGAGTTTACAATGAACGCACTCGATAGCGAGAGCGTAAAATATTTATAGCGTAAAAGTGTTAACTGTCAATGTCAAATTGACAATTTTCCATATAAATATTTTATGCTCTCGCTAGCGATTGCGGTCATTGTAAACTCTTTAAAAGTGTCAATTTGACATTGACAGTTGACAGTTTTTCATATAAATGTTTTACCCTTTCGCTAGCAAGTGCGGCCATTGTAAACTCTGAAAAAGTGTCAATTTGACATTGACAGTTGACAGTTTTTCATATAAATGTTTTACCCTTTCGCTAGCAAGTGCGGCCATTGTAAACTCTGAAAAAGTGTCAATTTGACATTGACAGTTGACAGTTTTTCATATAAATGTTTTACGCTATCGCTAGCGAGTGCGGCCATTGTAAACTAATGGTAAAGGTACAGATTGCACCTTAACAACCAACACGTAGAACATTACACGTGCGTGCGCGCAGCCACTCCAATTCATTTACAAATTCTATTTATATTTTATGTACTACGCAATAAGGTCGAAAATGGACTTCAATTTCCATAAACTAAGTAGGTCTAATAGGTACGGTCTGTGAGATTATATTGATATGGAACTATTTTTTAACCCGGAATAAAGACTGTAGAGAATTGGATATATGGTTACCTGTTTATTGAATAGTAATTACTACTTCCTTATAGACAGGTGTCTATTAATAAATGTTATGTTGTCAGTATACGATAAAAAACAAAAGAAATAAAAACATTCTTTATTCAAAATATGTGAATAGGGTTGCCAGAAAAATTTAATTTTGGCTTAACATTTCAGAGACAAGACATGTAACAACAATCAATTAATAATTGATGTTTAAAAAATACAGAAGTAACACGTAGGTTGATATTAAACCATATCAATTACGAGTTTCAAAGAGGAACACTAAAGATACCTTGGCTGTTGGCTTACCAAGATATTTGGTGCTTACCAAACGCACACAAAACCCAGATGCCTATATTAGTCCATAAAATTGACCGACAAATGAAAATTTGAGTCCCTTGGGGGAGTTTTTTAAATAAGTTTTTAGAAAATATGTAATATCAATGGGTGAGAGAAATTTTCGATTCCAACCCTTTAGAAGGGGTGGAATATATATAATATTAGTTAGAATATTGTGTACACATAAATATATACTATATCTATATACTACTATCTCATCCAGAAGATTCACTCGAACTTTGAAAAGATTACATAAAAATATATTGTTGCTCTACAACTGAACTATTTGTAAATATAATGATATTTTTCGATAATACTCATGTTATGTTTATCTGTTTGCAGAACAGACCAGAGTTTACAATGACGAAACTGGCAAATGTTTCACCAAAACAATAATAAAATTTACTATCGTCTTGTATCAGTAAACAGCTAATGGTAAACTGCGAATTACCAATTATTTATTATTTTATTTTATTCAAAACAAGTATTATTGATGAAATTGAAAAAATTTCGGCCTGCCTGTCTGGCGGCAGTGACCACACAGAAAACCACCATGATATAACAGCATGAGTGCTGTTGTCCGTTGGTGAATTATTAAGGGTTGCCAGAGACCACATCCCTTTTTATCCAACTAAATCCAGTCGTATGGTGTTGCTTGGGTTAATAGGTGACGGTTACCACTAACCATCAAGTGGAGTGTCATCTTGTCTACTGACCTTAGAAAGTATTTTGATAATAATTTTTGTTGTAGATGATCATAAATGATTAATTTGGTTTTTGTTTAATAATATTTATTTATTGCTTTAATTAAGTAGTTTTGTTGTTATTGTGAAAAAAAAAATTGTATTTATTATTATTATGTTTAATTAAAAATTATGTGTCCAGCTATAATCACTAGACATTATAATGTATAATTATAATTAGTGCCTTTTCTAAAATTATTATAAGTGAGCTAAACTGTTGCTGAACCTAAATTACTTACTAATTTAATAGTAATTTAATAGACATTACTAAATTAGTAATATATTAGTAAAGATGCTCGTTTATAATTCTTATTAAATAACTTCAACTTTCTCATAGGTGCACTTCTTATAAAAAATTTTACTACATTAAAAAAATAATTATATTCGACTTTCGACAGGAGTATTGAGAGAAAGTAGTTAATATTTTGACAGGATCAATTTAATAAAATGAGACTAAATAAAATTAAAACTTAACATTCAATACATCGCCGAAAGGTCAGCGAAAGTTGAGTGAGGAGACATGACTAGTTGACTACTGAGAAGTATTAGATGCGTATGAACGAAAAGATTGTTTGTTTTAATAGGCACGTGCCCTCTTCATTAGAGTTGGACTGTTAAAGTATCGATTTTTTTAAATATCGATATTACGCCAAATTAATATACAACAATGCGAAAAAACATATTTTTCGTATTTCTTCAAAATACTAATGTTATAGCGAACATTTTCTTGTGCAGAGGCTAACAACTTCCTTGAACAGTAATCAGACAAACGCACTAGGAGGGGTAATTATGAATACCTATAGTAATTAACAAAACCAATAATCATCACAAAACCTACCAGTAATAAATCAATCTTACATATTGCCAGCAAATATTTATTTGCTATAATGCTGGTTTCTTAAAATCAGAATTTTACAGCCCTGGTCACATATAAATTCACAATAAAAACTAAAGATGATATAAATCATAATTTATGGTTCCGTTATATATCACAGATACAAAGCAAAGTACATTTTAAAAATTACTGGAAAATCCATACTAATATTATAAATATGAAAATAACTTTGTCTGTTATGTAACTTTTCACGCCTTTGCATACACGTTGTCAGGAATACAAGAAACGACGTACCTTTCATCAAAAAAAAAAAAATTATACTAAGAGATCATCTAAAATAAAATAAAAACTAAGGCCTGGCCAAAGTGTTGTATCAACAAGAGATCAAGTTAAATCATATCAAGATATATCAAAAAAATTAAGCGTTATGCTTATATATATATATATATATATTGATGTATCTTGATATGATTTAGCTTGATCTCTTGTTGATACAACACTTTGGCCAGGCCTTAGTTTTTATTTTATTTTATATTATTTATATATCAACAAGAGATCAATTTAATCATATCAAGATATATCAAAAAAATTAAGCGTTATGCTTATATATATATAAATAATTTTTCAACGCGGACTTAGTCGCGGGCACCAGCTACTACTATAATGATTTTAATCGATATAAATTACTCACTTCGGTCACATCACTATTGCCCGTCACCGTGTTCCCCATATCTAGTGTGGCGTCGACTAACCATTGGCACAACACTGTCTTGTCGTACAGGAACGAGAATAAGCGCGTCTACAACGCGTTCTTGTATTATTATACCTAATTGCACCCGCATTGTGTTTACGACTGATTAGCTGCAGGTAATTATAAACAATATTTACAACCTCCATTGTTTGAAAAATATACATGTGTATTAAGACTAGAACTAGAAAAAAAAAAACAAGTACGTTAATAATATTTAAATTTTATAACGCTTGAACTTATGTTGTCTTAAAAAATTTGACAGTTGATCATTCTTTTATTTAAATTAGTCAATTTAAATTAATGTTTTAGTTAAACTCTTACATGAATATAGGAAATTAAATCTGAATGTGTTTCATTAGGTACTCTTATGTCATTTGAAAAAAAAAAAACATTTATGTTAAAAATATATACTTACAAACATACTTTTAATTAAAAACTACCCATTCTAAAAAAAAAAAAAAAATTTTTTTTAATTAATCTAAAAACTCAGGCCATTGTATGAGCAAAGAAATATGTAATATTTTTTTATATATAAATAAATAATCTAATTTATTGTAAAAGGAACCTTATTAGATCTTTGGGGCCTGATTTTAACCAAAGTCTTGGTCACTGAGCGCTAATACCTACAACAGTTAGGTACCGTTGGATTCCTCGTTACCATAGACAATGGCCGAGCTTACCCCACGATTTTCTACGCTTTGCATTCGTATTCTACATTGTAGTGTATACAATTTTCATCAACAGTCACGATACTGTACAAAAAAACCTTCTCATTCTGCCGTTAAGGCGATACTAAGAGCCAATCGGTTGCCAAACCGGATGTTCAGAGGCTATCTCCTCTTTTATAAGTCAACAGAAATTTCTGAAAAAAATATATGTTTTTTATTAAGAGCCATCGGCTCTTAGTATCGCCTTAAAGCTATTCACATGTGAGAAAACGCCGTTCGATGTCTCTCGGTTTCAATTCAATGTCATTGTTTCTGGATCATTCTTAACACATTAAGGCTCGAGTTCACCAACAGACGGCTGTTTAAATTATTCAAATATTATTAAACTGCTGTTAAATTTTAATCAGCTGCTTAAAAATAACCGTCTGTTGGTGAGACTCAAGCCTTAAACGTTTTGAAACTGTTGACTCATCTACTTGTAAGTTGCTGAATCTGCTAGCGTCTGACATAGGTCTTGATCAAGTAATTCCAATTCTTAAAATTATTTTCCTCAAGTTCAAAAATCATTATTTTTGAAGCGGCCATGAAAAAGATAAACAACATATAAATATCTTTCAAACGACAAATTACATGTATAAATTGGTTGCATATAACTCGAGAAATTTGCAAAAAACTAAGGTCGATGCCGCCATCTTTATTGCGTCGTAAATACCACTTGTTCTCTCGGCTTTCGAAATTGAAACAGGCAGATTCTTGATATGGAGAACACGAGGAATCCAAAGATACCTGTTTTAGGTATATAGGTATCACTATGTGACCACGAAACTTAAGAAATAGACGACTTATGGCTGATTTGCCGCTAGACTATAAGTTCATAGAGACTACTAAAAATACTTATATTTAAAGTTGGCTTTTCAAACATTTCATACGAAATAAAATTGTACGAGACGACTACTAAACCAATAAAATAATATATACTATGTCTAGCTTGCTTGCTTGCAGAAAACGGAAGCTTTAAATCTAATATACTATTCTTATTTAGTTATATTTTTAAGATAATAAATATGTCTGCCACAAAAAAAATTCAAAGATTTGTGTTTCATGATAATGATATTTGTTTTATCACAAGATATGATTATCTTGTGATAAAACAAACTCAGAAATTATCACATTTGCGATCGAGTCGTTCAGAAATACACCATACTAGCTGTTGTACGCGACTTCGTCTGCGTAACTTTATAAAATATAGCCTAAGTTACACGCTGATAATGTAGTTTTCTATAGATGTAAGCATTTTTAAAATCGATCAATACTTTTTGAGTTTATTCATTACAGACATACAAAAATACAAATCTTTTCTCTTTATAATATATTATTATTAATATAGATTACATCATTATTTTTATCAACAATTGCATATGGCACATAATTGGCTAAATTGGACAGTTAAAAATTGGACAATCAGTATGACTTACAGAAGACCACTGTCTCATAATAACGTGTTGCCTTTCGAAGAGTAAGGATGCTAGAGCCTTACCAGCTGCCTTACCGGCTGCCTTACCGGCTGCCTTACCGGCTGCCTTACCGGCTGCCTTACCGGCTGCCTTACCGCCTGCTTACCGGCTGCCTTACCGGCTGCCTTACCGGCTGCCTTACCGCCTGCTTACCGGTTGCCTTACCGGCTGCCTTACCGGCTGCCTTACCGGCTGCCTTACCGGCTGCCTTACCGGAGCCTTATCAACTTGCGACAGGCGAAAACTTTCTATCAATTTGTGCAATATTACACTAAATAGTGTTTTTGGTATCACATAACTTATAACAATGGTGTCGTTTGCGATAAGGCCTCTTACGGAAAATAACTAAATAACTAAAGTGCATCATTTCTGTATGGCAGCACACTCGATCGCAAGTCGTCTGCTATCGTCTGCTGTTAGATAATAAGGCAATAACAGATATAAAAGATTGCATCCCGGGCGAAGCAGGGAGCGAGTCACTAGTGCAATACGTTAAAATAAACTTATGTTCCTCAGCTTTTTAGACTTAAGTTCTGTTAATCAGGACTGTAGCACTTGCAGCACCTGTGGCATTGCTTGTGTTATAGGCGACGGTAGCCACGTACCATCAAGTGGACCGTCAGCCTGTCTGTCAACTTTAACATTAAAAAAAAAGGACAAACGAATTTTTAAGTATAAATTAGTAACACTTACAAATTTAATAGGCTTAACCATTTGTTCAGTTCTCGACGCTTTATCTAAATCAGTTGAGGACTAGTTTTTTTTTATTGACAAGACAATTATTTGAACAATAATTTTAAACCTAAAATGGATAACTCTAACCGCGAGACGATAAGTGATAAGTTTCCTAATGGACTGGAATAATTTTGACATAAAGTATCTATATTTTAATATTATGCAAGAATTTTATAATCTTACACTAGCTACCGCCCCTGGCTTTGTACGGATACCTACATTTAATTTTTGTAAATTATACACACAAACCTTCCTCGTTCATCGCTCCTTCCGTTACTTAGTGAAAACCGCATCAAAATCAAGGCGAAAAATTTTTAAGAAGTTAGCCGATAAACAGATAAAGGCGGACAACGAATTTATTTTATAATGTATACTAGCGACCCGCCCCCGGCTTCGCACAGATTTTACAAACTATAAGGTATCTATACATATAGATATACACAAACCTTTCTCATTTATCGCCATTTCCAATGTTCAAACCGAATCAAATTGAGTCGAGTGTTTTAAAAGAAGTTATCGAAGAAATAGACAAAAGCTGACAGCGATTTTTTTTATAGTATGTACTAATCACCCGCCCCCAACTTCGCACGGATGCAATTATTTTCTGCAAATTATATACCTATAAAAACCTTCCTCTTTTCTTTAGTGAAAATCGCATCGAAATCAGTTGCATAGTTTAGAAGGATTTAGCGAATATACAGACAGACAGGCGCTGTAGCGACTTCAATTTAGGATAATAATATAGCATCACGTCTAAGTAATTTAAAATTACTTTCTTAAAATAAAAACATACTTAAAATTAGTTGGAGAATTGTTAAGTTGTGTATTAAAATATTCTTGTTACTGTCAACTTAACAAACAACTTTGAAGAACGAGTTTGACTTAAGAGTGACTATTCAGAATTTTAATTAAGTACCTATACATAACTTTAGGATTAAATAACTTAACAGTTATATTAATTTATAATTTTATAGTTTTAATTTTATAGTTTAGTTTTATCTTATCATTTTAAGTTCTATTAGCATTGATTACATTAATAGTCAGCCTTTCTGTCTTATATAAAACTTTATATAAAAAAATCTTCTAGGCACTGAGCGGATTTTCTCTAATCAACAGAAGTTAGGTAAATAAAGACCCTGATTAAGTACTGAACTATCCCTCCTCCTAATTGGTCGAGATTAATTTTATTAAGGGCCTCTTTCACCATGTGTCAAGTAGGCTAACCGCCATTTAAAGTCACCGGTAACCTTAAATGAAGGAGATGATATAACTTTGTTTGTACGGTAAAAGTCCCAAAAATTAAAAAGAAAATAATTTAAAAAAAATATCGCCTATCGAAGGATGCAGTAAACCGAGTGCATAATTTAATAAAACATAAAATTATTTCTAAAAGTATCTAATCAACACTTTACTTGTAGTTGGTGAAAGAGCTTGCTCCATCATATAGGCCTCACCTATTTCGCTACACAGCTGGTTGTTTTCCAAGAGCAAACCCATCTCTAATAAAAAAAAAACCTATTAAACACTATTACATTACACAATACAGAGTACCTACATAATTATTTTTTTACAATAATAATGTTAATATACAAAGGAACTATATTTGTTAAAAAATAAATGGGCCACCATTCGATGGTGGTGTCATAGAAATAATATATGGTCACCACCATTTAAAAAAAATATCAATGGAAGACCAAATTGTAGTTTTGAATGCATAGTTGGATAATTAACAATAAGTATTTTGTTTTGATATGAATGTGCGTCCCTGCGTCGTATATTTAGAGTGGGACGAAAATAGACAAAATCCAATAACGTAACATCGCGATGTTTTTGTAACCAGTGTCAATCTTATTGTTTTGTATAATAGTGTTAAAAATAATAATTTTCTATGAACATTGGGGTAAGTGCTAATCAATGTCATATATTTTTGACAGCATAAAAAAGATATTCATATGAGCATTTAGAAATATGTTAGTATTGTTTTGATTACAATCTGTTCTGTTATTTCTGTGCCAATAATAATCTATATATTTCTAAGATGTTTTCTAGTTGTATAAGGACACTACTGTCTGTAATCTTTCGACAGTTTCTGACGCTTACATACCGTCATGAAATAAAATCACCTATACTGTTGTTTATAACCATCGAAGTACAACAACTATGGAATTTGCGTCACAAATGCCAAAGCAGCACATAAAAAGTACGCCTAAAACGGAATAATGGCGGAGTTTTGCCTTCGCGCGTAGATGGTAAAAGTTCTACTATTCATTTTAAACTCCAATCTCAAATTCAAATTCAAAACATTTTTATTCGAAATAAGATTTATAAAATCGCTTTTCGACGTCAGAGAATGGCAGAGAATGGCACGTTCACTACCACGGTGTGCATTCCTCTGTGGAGAAGAACGGCCAAAGAAACTCCACAGGAATCGCATCTTTTATATTTTCATTTCTAAAAAAACATATTTTTTACTTTATCTATTTTTACATTACATTAATTGTAAACTTAATATTATTCTAATTCATTATGCTGAGTTGGAGCAACCGTAGACCAGACGTCATTATCTTCCAAATAATCATCTACTTTGTAATATGCCTTAGAATACAGAATCTTTTTAATTTTATATTTAAACTGGCAATCGGACAAATTTAAAATATCATCTGGTATTTTATTATAGAAGCGAATACAGTTACCCATAAATGTGTTTTTTACTTTACTCAGTCTAAATTGTGGTTGCACTATTTTATTTTTATTTCTAGTGTTTACGCTGTGAATATCAGAACCTTTCAGATATAACGATTTATTTTTGCGAACATATAAGATGTTTTCAAATATGTACTGTGAGGATACCGTGAGAATATCAATTTCTTTAAACAGTTCTCGTAGGGAATCACGACCACGCAATTTGTATATTGAACGAATCGCCCTCTTCTGTAATACAAAGATACTTTTTATGTTTGCAGCTTGACCCCACAATAAAATGCCGTAAGACATAATACTATGAAAGTAGCTGAAATAAACAATTCTTGCAGTAGCGACGTCAGTCAGTTGACGAATCTTTCTAACTGCATATGCCGCCGAACTGAGCCTAGCGGCTAATGTATTTAAATGAGGGTCCCATTGCAATTTAGCGTCCAAAGTTATTCCCAAGAAAACCGTTTCATCTACATATTCCAATTTTTCTTTATTTAGGACAACATCCAAGTTGGTGTTCCTTACATTAGGCAAAGAAAATTTCACACATTTAGTTTTTTTGGGATTCAACATTAGATTATTTGTAGTGAACCAGTCATGGATCTGAGAGAGAACGTCATTTACTTTGTCAATATCTTGATTATGTCTATTAACCTGAAATATAATAGAAGTATCGTCAGCAAATAACACCATCCCAGATTGTTTTTGTACCATAAAAGGCAAGTCATTAATATATACTAAAAATAGGAACGGTCCCAGTATCGATCCCTGTGGTACACCAATTTTGACAGTTGATCCCAATGACTTCGTGCCGTTTATTTGAACTCTTTGAATTCTATTTTTAAGATATGAACCCATCAAGTTAAGAGATCTGTCTCTAACTCCATAATGTTCAAGCTTAATTAGCAGTGTCTCGTGATCAACGCAATCAAAGGCCTTGGACAAGTCACAGAACACCCCGATAGCATCCTGCGACTCCTCCCAAGCCCCGTATACGTGTTGTAGAAGATTCACTGCAGCGTCGGTGGTCGAACGCCCGATCTGTTTACGTAGTTACATTTTCTTTAAATAACAGATGTTTGGTTGGTTTTAAATGACAGATGACAGAGTTCATGTTCACTTTTAAATGTTCCATAAAGTTCGTAGTGTTTTGTATGGCATGCAAAATCCATAGTTGTAGTAGATTGATGTTTATATAATTTATTAACAAATATTAAGCTTCGGTCCTCGTTGTATTTGGAAGGTTATACTATATCCCTTGCAATACAGTGATTAATTTTCTAAACTGACTTATTATTTGTGCCTTTAAATGACGGCGTCTTTTATCAATCAACCTTTGTATTGTTAACCTCCGAAAGAGATCAATGACACAATGTTTATAACAATCATTTCCTGTTATATATAGTTTGAAGCGAATCATGTGACTTTCGTATCTCAACGCGACTCAATAAAGAAGACGTCACTAACTGCCTGCTCTCCGTCTAGCTAAGATAAGGAACTTACTTAAAGATAATTACTCAATGCATAATTACTATAAAAATATTTTCTAAGTTTTGTATAAGGTATCTATTAATATTTTTAAAACAAAGTAAATTATAATAGTATAAATATAATTTTTATGATTCTTTAAACCTATTTGTATATAATCTATTATATATATTTTTTAAATTTATGGCTGTATATAATCTAAATAAATAAAATAAAAAAAAATATCGTTTAAGGGTGGTTAGAGTCCATCTGTATTTCAAACTATCTATTGGGTTGGTAAAAAAATTTCTTTTTTGGTTTTCACTAATAGATAGACTGATGTTTGTTTCGTTATTCTTTTGTATATTTTAGATTTTTTATATATATATTTGATTCACATAAATTTAAAATTATTTTTAAATAAAAACAGAAAATCGTTTATTTAATTTACGATAAAGTAAAAACGAGGCCATTTCGATTTCACTTGTCGACATAATGCGATAAGAATGAGTTGAGATAATAAGTATACAATACTATAAACGGTTTTACTAATTAATTTCTAAATTAAATAAACAAAAAAAAACAGTAAATTTACCTGTACACTTAAATAAGTATATATAAGAAAGCAAATACCAGACACATCAATTAAATATTATAAGAAGATAACAAAAAAAATATTTTTACATTATTATAAATATACACATATATACTAACAACGCAATAATTGAATGTTATAAGTAAATAAATATACTTCCTTATTTATATAAAAAAATATATTTAAATCATAAACCTGTCTCTATTTTTAAATTACGCTATGCGGAAACATTATAATAGGCAATCTTGAAAACTTATAATAGGTTTTAACGGTGGCATTTAATAAAATATTAATAAAAGAAAAATAAATTGATAAATGCATACAATAATATTCTTTAAGCAGACGGCTTACGGTTTAAAATAACTTTGGTTATTTTTATAACGTCAATAATAAGTTAATATAAATATGATATTGTAAATTTAATGTATCATTGTATTGAAGATCTCTTTTTTTTTTTTAATTATTTAACCTCAAATAAAGCTATATTAAAGACAGTTAATTAATTAAATATTTAATTAATCAAGTAAAGCACCAGGAGTGAGGCTGGCAGAAACAGCATAAATGCTTTTTGCGTATAATAATATATATTAAGGGCCTCTTTCACCAACTACAAGCAAAGTGTTGATTAGTTATTTTTAGAAATAATTTTATGTTTTATTAAATTATGCACTCGGCTTTGTGCATCCTTTGATAGGCGATTTTTTTTATTATTATTTTATATTTAATATTTGGGACTTTTACCGTACAAACAAAGGTATGTCATCTCCTTAATTCCCGTTTACCGGTGACTTTAAATGGCGGTTAGCCTACTTGACACATGGTGAAAGAGGCCCTAATTCTTACAGTATTTTTTATATTGTAATGGGTAACTGTTAGGCTGACGGTCTACTTGATGGTAGGTGGTTACCGTCGCCTAAGGGCACAAGCAACATCAGAAGGGATGCAAGTGCAACGCAGACTGCTTAAAGTCTGTCTAAAGTCTGTCTAACTCATCTGTCGACTCAACTCGTCAGAGCTCTCATAACTTTACTTATTAAATCATGATTTTCCTTTACTATTTATTTTCCATGACTATCCAGCAATAGTAATATTACAAACTAGCTGTTGCACGCGACTTCGCTCGCGTAACTTTATAAAAATATAGCCTGTGTTACAAACATACAAATCTTCTCTCTATATAATATTAGTATAGATAAAGATTTTTTAATACAAAATTTTGAAATATTGATTTCAGATCTTGAAATGGGTGCAGAAAACGTCGAAGGCCAAGATAATTCATTAGAAAATACTGCTGAGAGCAATACGGACGAAGAAGAGAACAAAGCAAAAGACTCAACAGCAAACGAGAAAAATCAAACCAGTGAAACTCTAAAACATTCAGAGAGCAAATTGTCTAATTATTATCAGAATTTAAAAATATCAAATTCCAGTAACGGACTCGTGTTGACAGATAATAATAGAAAAGATGAAATTCTACTGACTGATTCCAAAACCGTAACAAGATTTAATCCAGTATGGAAGCAGGTAATACTAGCTAAGCTAAGTAATATGTAAGCTAGGTAATAGGTTCTTTTGTTTATTTCAAGAATTTAGCCTGAACATTAGTGACATTTAATAAGCTTTCATAAAACAATCGAACCACACCTAAGTCGTATTTCCGAATATCTAAGGTCCAAATATTATGCAATGATATTTATTTATCCTAAATTATCTTAAATAAATCTACAATACAATGCACATATAAATTCACTTGGTTAAAGTCAATTAAATATTCCTATGATGGTGAACATTAGAATTTAGCAGCAAACAAGAAAATTGTAAGTCACGCAGAATTAAAAGGCGAAACAAAATAAGAAAAAAAAAAATTACTGCTAAAAAGGTGAATTTTTGCAAAGCCTTTTTTGTTCAAATGAACATGATTATAGTATTTTTTGGGTAGTTTTGTACAAATACATTATAATGAATGCCAATTTACACCAATTCATTAAACAATTATTTTGAGGATTATTGTAAAATTTAATTATTCTAGTTCTGATACATACAACTCTGGTATAACCACAGCAGCAGTGAAACTATCGGTTTTAAAGTGCTGTTTGATCCAATATCAATATCAGTCAGCTATAATACTTAACTGGATCTATTTACTCTGCTGGTTAAAAATTAAAATCTAATTTGGATTAGATGAGTACTACCTACCGTCTACAGAAGGTGTGTGTGTACTGCAAATTTAAGTTCAACGCTTAGTTTCTTAATAACTGTTATAATTTGTGTTGTGCTATTTGTAAAACTAAGAAAGGCTAAGAACTCTTGACGGTGATTTCAGAGCTTGGCAGCAGTAGCTCCGATTCTGCTCTCATTTACAGCTGGTCTTACTTCGGGATATTCAGCAATTCTGTTACCTCAGTTGAAAGAGCCACATAGTCCAATACCCGGTGACGATGAAACCGCCTCTTGGATTGGTTAGTATTTTAAAATTTTTCTTATTTAAAGGGCAGCAGGCAGGCCGATGGGTTACTTGAAAAGTAGGTGACTATCGTCGCCTTTTAACATAAGCAACGTAATAGATACTGCCAATCTTAGTCCTATTAAGATCGGCAGCATCTTGAAGCATTAAGGGAGGGAATAGGGAAATCCCTTATTCATACTAAACCTGAAATGAATGATTATATCAGCATGACGCCAATCATTATTGAATTAATATTAACCAATTTCGAATAATATATAATTTGATATCAATCAATAATTTATATTGTATAATTTCCACTAAATAAAATACTAAATTTGAAACTGGGGTAAAAGTTAAAAAGTGGTAAAAGCTTCCTCAAGTTTCAAGCTAACTAACTAAGTAAATAAAATTTCATTATGTTGTGAAAATGTTTAGACTGAGTCATTTTATATTTATTACACATATTTCAAAGTGAAGTGTTCACTTCCATGTGAATACAAGCTTAAGTTTTAAATTTTATTTTCAGCTGCTATGGCTGCGCTGCCAATGGCTCCTGGTTGCCTAATATCAGGATGGATGATGGAAAAATTCGGCCGCCGAACGTCTCACTACTTAATTTGTGCACCGTTCCTCCTCGGGTGGATATTGATCGCATCTTCCAACAACCTTTCTACTATATTATTAGGAAGATTCTTCACAGGCCTTTGCGTGGGTTTGCTCGGACCTTTAGGTCCTGTGTACATAGGAGAAACAACTGAACCTAAATACAGAGGTTTCTTTCTGGCTGCTATATCTTTGGCTGTTGCCGTGGGCATTCTGGTCGCCCATGTCATCGGGACATTTTTGGCATGGCAATGGACAGCCGCAATTTATTGTGTCTTTCCTCTTCTATCTGTCATTTTACTCACTTTCATCCCTGAAAGTCCAACGTGGCTCATTTCTAAGGGTCGCCTAGAAGAGGGAGTAAAATCTTTTGGATGGTTAAGAGGATATAGTGATGAGGCCAATGTGGAACTAAAAGGTATTGTAGATAAGCAGAAAGCGGCAGCTGCGGAACCAGTAATGAGTTTGTGGGAAAAGATAACGGCATTGAAAAGTCCCGAACTTCTTAAACCTTTGTGTATTATGATATTATTTTTCGTCACATGCCAGTTCTCTGGAGTTAATGCTGTGGCATTCTACTCTATTGACATAGTTGAGAGCGCAGTTGGTGGCGGAATAAACCACTATGTCGCCATGTTGGTGATAGATTCTGTTAGAGTAATCATGTCTGTTGTGGCTTGCATAGTTTGCAAGCAGTACGGTAGAAGACCTCTCTGCTTTATTAGCGGAGTTTGGACAGCGATATCAATGGTAGGTCTCGCAATATTCCTATACTGGGCTGATGGAAAGCCTAGTAATATGTCATGGTTGCCACTGTCCTGTTTGATGATATATATTTGCGCTATTTCCGTCGGTCTGGTACCATTGCCTTGGATCATGTGTGGTGAGATATTCCCCACTAAAGTGAGGGGAATCGGTTCTGGAATCAGTTCGGCAACAACGTTCGCCGCTTTTTTCGTCGTAGTAAAAACCGCTCCCGGCATGATGAAGAATTTAGGTGAAGTGGTAACATTCCTCATTTACGGTGTTGTAGCATTCGTTGGCACGGTTATTATGTTTTTCATATTGCCAGAAACAAAAGGGAAAAGTCTTCAGGAGATCGAAGAAAACTTTAAGAACAAAAAAAGCGAACACACTGTTTAATCAATCGATATTAACTCCGGCTGTGCATTAACAAAAAAGAAAATGAGCATATTATTTAAATCTGTGATACTTAAGTAGAATGTAAGTTTTATTAAAGTAATATTTTAATTGAGTGTTTATTATTACTTTTTTATCATAAACCTGTGAAATAAAGTGTGGTTTTCAATATTGGCCATTATTCTTGGATAAGGTGCCGCTACGCAAATCCGAGTGATGAGAAACTTCTATAGAACAATTTAATCTGTGTAGATGGAATTTATAACAAATTTGGGCCAAAAGTATAATTTTTATATAATTAAAAATCACTTGTCGAAATCGTTCATTTTTTGGGAGGAGCTCTAGTGTTATTTATGCTTATAAAATTTCCCTGATATGACCTTAAATTCTCGATTAATGACCTTATTTTTATTAAAATTTCAAATTATATGTTATAAGTTTCTAACAGATATCGGTTTGTTAGTTTATTGACACAAAATTTCAATATATTTTGTGATCTAGGTTGGGTAAGAATCCAATAGATGGCGCCATGTTTCAATTTAAAACAACTGTAATATATACATGATATTGTACATGGAAACTTTAGGTACAATACATATAATGTATAATTCTTCTATACCTGTATAGGTCACTGAACTCCTAAACTGCTGGACCGATTTTGATGAAATTTTTGTATGTTTGATTGGCTCCTGGATGGTTTAGTTTCACATTTGGACCCGATAGATGGCGATGCAATCGGGTCACGGATTTTCTTGGGGGTCCACTAGTTCGTACTTTATTAATATTATAAATGCGAAAGTATGTTTGGATGTTTGTAACTCTTTCATGCAAAAACTACTGAACCGATCACCATGAAATTTTGCATACACGTTGTCTGGGACACCGGAAAGGACATAGGGTACCTTTCATCGTTCAACGCGGACGAAGTCGCGGACACCAGCTAGTTGTTTATAAAGAAAATGCATTAAAACTATTTATGTTAAAATCAGCTTTTAATGGTAACAAAAGAATTATTATGTGGATAACATTTCGTTATAATTACATACATATATTATATTATTATTTAGATGGCACATTAGTAGTATCGTTTATATTTTTAAAATAAATGCAAACGGTACACAAACTTTTTTTTTATAATTTTTAATTGACATTAAGTCAATGTGTTAAAAGAATCAATTATTTAACAGTTGGTTATGTTCAAAAAAAAGATTCATAAGTTACGAATTTGACATTGTATTTTAAAAAAAACTCAATTTCAAAATAAATGAAAAGATGGATGTTTAAGATTTCTTGTAGTTTTTTTAATATTATTATTAAAATGTGGTGACTTTTTAATGTATTTTTTTATATAAATTTTTTACAAACGGCAAAGCCAAAGTTACGTTAGTAGTAGTACGGTTAGGCGAGTCGAGTTGTTCCTGGATTAGTGTAAGTTCATTTCCCCCTTGGCTTCACCAGTCTGGAGGCAGGTGGTGCGAACTTCTTGAAGCCTGCTTGGTCGAACACAGGCAGTAAATCTCTTACCCTTGCTGATACCGTGCCTCCTGTTATCCTGAAAAATGTTTACAGCATGTAACATTTTAGAAATACATAAAAAGTGTTAAATTTTTATATAGCCTATTACAAGGTTAGACATATTAAAATTTATAAGTACTCAAAAAAAGTCTAACCTAACTATTGTTCAGAACAGAGGGTATTTCTTTCTTCCATAATTTGTAATACCTGGTTATTTTTATTTTAAATTTTGTAAATTACCCTCATATTTGTAAAATCAAAAATATGTACTTATAAAGGTATGTAAAATAGAATGGATTTTTGTCATAAGTGAAATTATTGTCACTGGAAGAAACTAATGTCTAAGATACAGACTTGGCCTAGTTTTGACACTAGTACTAACCTAACCTAACTAAATGAAGTATATTGAATAAGTATTTATAAATTATATATTCCAATTATGTATTATGTGTATGTGTAATGAAATACTTATTTAAAATACGAGTTATTAAAAAAAATATGATAAAAAAATATACATGTATCTATAATTATATAGACATATATATGCACATTATATGCAAATATATACTTATAATCACATATGCGTGATAGCATGCGTGCATGTGTGTGTGTGTGTGTGTGTGTGTGTGTGTGTGTGTGTGTGTGTGTGTGTGTGGGTGTGTGTGTTTTGTGTGTGTGTGTGTTATCAATGCATTCATTTCATATGTACGTTTCTAACAAAGAAGATATTGCTTTAATTAGTCAAAAATTCTGGAATGCTACGAGAAAAAGTCAAGGCTGCTGTAGCCTCGTCTACTGTAGTTAGGTACTACGGTCGCCAGAGCCTCGTTGGTTAACCAGCAGAGGAGGGTTGACCTCTTACCTTACCCTCTTACCCCCTTACCCTATTATTTTAAAATAAATATAGGTAAATTCTCTAAATCCCTAACTAGATTGTACACCTGTATCTCGAGAGTCAATCGTGTTTATAACAGTGTATATGATATGTATATGAAAATAATTAGTATCTACTAAAAGTATATGAAATAAATAAATCCGTACTAGTATTATAAATGCGAAAGTATGTTTGTATGTATGGATGTTTGTGACTCTTTCACGCAAAAACTACTGAACCGATCACCATGAAATTTTGCATACACGTTGTCTGGGACACCAGAAAGGACATAGGGTACTTTTCATCCAGAAAAAATGACTATTCTCGAGGGATAAATAAAAAATAAAAAACTAACGCCTGGTCAAAGTGCTATAGCAACACGCGGTCAAGCGTTATATTGCTTTTTTTTTAAATTTTTAACGCGGACGAAGTCGCGAGCACCAGCTAGTGTAATATAAAGATATCAACCTGTTAGGTTTGATCAGTTTAGCAGCTTGCGTAGACGTAGCCAGTTCCGTAGGGAAGTAAGTGGCTCCATAGAAGTCTAGACCGTTTTGGAGCAATATGTTGGCCTCTTCGATATTCGCCAGAGTGACTCTAATCACACTTGACGCCTCTTTCGGTATCATGCTGCTAACCAGCTCACCGTCAATGGTTGTCAAAGCTCTGGATGGAGTCTTCTCCAAGGGTTTCGGTGTAGAATTACCTGAAAATGTTATTCTATTTAATAAATATCAAATCCAAGCACTAATAAGCTTTTGTTATGCGTATCACTCATAGTATGCCATATGCTACAGCTCATTTTGCAGCATATGCTCAATCTACGTAAGCCTTATATACTTAGCTTCTTAAAATATGTTTTTAACTACTCGTGTTCTATTAATAAATAATATATGCTCTCCGTTTCGATTTATTAATATCAAAATTTCACATTATATTTCCATCATTTATATAATGACTAGCTTTTGCCAGTGACTTCGTCCTTGTCCTTTGAAAAAATGAACACAACACTTAGACAAATGATTCAACAACTGACAAAAATGTATGACCAATAAATTTATATCGTGACTGTTGACGACGATGGTACACAGATTTATTCAATTTATTTTATATTTTTATTGTAGGGGCACTCCTCCGCTAAATAATTAAAGAAACGACAGGTCTTCTTGAGAAAAAGACTGTATAATTTTAGCATAATATACGAACCAGTGTTTTCTCCCCTCGGCGATCCGGTGTAGTGGAGACGAACGACCTCCACCACTGAAGTGAACTTGTAGAGAGCATGTCTCACGTCCTCTTCGGGCACTTCATCGGGAACATCGTACACATACACTGTGAACGTCTTCTGTGGACGACACGGTATTGCTATCTGAAAATAGAACCGTTAGGATTGTTAAACTCATCATTAAAGCCAATTAATCCATTGGTCATAGCCATTTAAAGCACTGTCAATGGACCTTACACTATCTTACCTTACTTCCTCTGAATTCGTCTATTAATTAATACATGACATCGACAATTTGTGACAAAATATAAACATACAATTCCTACCAAATTTAAAACTAGACATAATTTAAGTGAGATTAATATTTGTAACGATAATCAAACTTAAAGAATCACAACTTTTTTACAGCCTGACGGTCCACTTGATGGAAGGTGGCTACCGTCGCCTATATAACAAGGGAAAACACCACAGGTGCTGCAAGTGCAGACCATAATAGGATGGATAAAGTATTAGGAAGAGATAGGGCAAGGGACTCTGGCATCTCTTTTGAATATTTTTATATATTATTTTGAATATATGAATAAATAAATGCCAAGAAGAATAATCAAGGAAAAATAAATTTCTGTTGAAGAACTTTTTTGGACTTTAAAGGAAAATTACTTTAGAACATCTCCAAAACAAATTTATTTTTATTTTTATTTATTTAGATCTTAGATTACATGGAGCCATAAATTATATTTTTACATTTATTTATTAATTAAAAAAATAATAAGAAGAAGAAAAAGAAAAGAAGAGAATATTCTATGTGATATTAATTTTTCAAAAATTTAATAATTAATATAATAAATACATAAAATAACATAATTATTATAACATATATTATAATAAAATATTATAGAATACTATATAAATTTATACATTAAATTACTTAAATCGTAGGAACGTGAAGAAATTGATAAATAGTTAGTTGAAAAGTTATTACAAAATAATTAAAAAAAAAAATAACAAAATAAACCTACACAAAAATAAATATATTGAAGGGCGGAGAGAAACAATATTATCTAATTAACAGAAGTAATAAATTTAGAAAAAAAAAAGGCAGATTGGGTCAAAAACAGGTATTACCTTTCTATAGAACCTCGAGCCGGTAACTTTATGGAATCCCTTCTTGAAGACCATCTGATAATCATCGACATGGGAGAATTTAAATAAGATTCCGGTCGCAGTCTTGGTTAATGAGAAGCAGCCTTTGAACTCCATTTTCTCGCAGATGGTCGAAGCTTTCTCCATGCTGAGACCGTGCGACGGTGTTAGAAGAAAGGCGCCCTTAGTAAGAAAGTGTTCCGAGTCCGATATGTCGGACTCACTCTCTCCGCCCTTCATCAAAGTATGAATCTGCTCCTTCCACATGTACGAATCTGACATCTGATGAGCAAAAGTTAACTTTTATTTATATCTGTCGGCATATAGAAATGAAATAAATTTTTGAAGAAAATATTTCATATATACGTCAGTGTTATGAAAATTTATAAGAGTAAAATCAAAATTGTCACACGGTATGCGTTACGTTCTATTTTCGAATTTTGCCAACATACGTTCCGTTTCGAATATTTTAAAATTACTCTGAAGTTTCAAAGATATTGCGCCATCAACACAATATCTCTGAAACTAGAATATGTTACGTATAATAATAGATCCTTGCGAAAACTAGATGGCACTTGAGCACCAGAGATGGCGTTGATATTAATTCGTTATGATAAATGTTTGTATAACTTTTATTATGTATTTTATAATCGTTCGTAAAGAGTAAACTCCAGTCGTGTGTCGGAGCTGACATACACTTTTTTTAAGTAAACGTATCAAGTCTTTTATGCAATTAAGGCTCGAGTTCACCAACAGACGTTTATTTATAAACAGCCGATTAAAATTTAAACATCCGTTTAATAATATTTTGTTGATCACCATCGCTAAACTGCGGGTTAAACGCCCTAAACATCAGATTAATCATTAAGTTAATCAGATTTTTAGGGCGTTTAACCCGCATTGTAGCGATTTTGAACAACAAAATATTATTAAACGGCTGTTTAAATTTTAAACAGCTGTTTAAAAATAACCGTCTGTTGGTGAACTCGAGCCTAAGTGGCTATTGTCGCCATTAAGCTTATAAGCAAATAGGTGACCTTCTTAAGGGTTTACTTGCTTTCGCCAGATAGCTGCCCAGTTTATTACTGCGAAACGCAATGTATCCAATTATAACTACAGGTAATCAAAGTATTAACGAGTCACGATAGAGTCTATTTTTGTAAGTACCAAAATGAGCCAAAAATTTTGGTCGTACTTATACCTACTTAAAAATGCCCTAAAAGGCACTGTATGCCCAAAGGTTTTTATGTATAACGAAGCAAATCGTACTCTAGAGAACCATGTACACCCACATAAGCTTTTTAAACAAGTTAATGATTTTTTAATTAAATTTAATCAATTAAAATGAAGAAAATATATTATTGATCTCAAGAGACGCGACTCCGGTGTATTAATAAAATCTAGTATTTAGACTTAGGGCCTCTTTCACCATGTGTCAAGTAGGTTAAACCGCAATTTAAAGTCACCGGTAACCGGAAATGAAGGAGATGATATACATTTGTTTATACTGTAAAAGTCACAAACATTAAAAAGAAAATAATTAAAAAAAAAATCGCCTATCGAAATTTGCAGTAAACCGAGTGCATAATTTAATAAAACATAAAATTATTTCTAAAAATAACTAATCAACACTTTACTTGTAGTTGGTGAAAGAGGTTCGCCTAAAATTTCAGATTTGTTTGAATTGTTTGATCACCGAGCAAGGGGCTCGGTAGTCTCTAGATATATGGTTTATAGAAATTATAAATGGGCTATTCTTTTAAACGCCGATATCCTTCAATAAAAATACTCAATAGGAATACAATACAATGAGTATGAATGAATAATACATTGCGACAGTAATATACGACAATGGAGACACGCGTCAATGCACATTAACACAACATCGCAAAAAAATATTTAGTCTACATTATAGATCTTCAAGAAATTCCTATTTTTTAATCACTTCTGATCTCAGGTATTAAATAAACTACAGATTAATAAAGAAAGAAATACATAATTTCCTTATTATTTTATAAATCATCGCATTTTTCTGCTGATCGATTGTTAAAAGGCATATATAAGGTTAATTCTATGATTACTTCTTATTTATTAGTCGGTTAGTAATAAATAAAAAAAACATGACTTTCTGAGATATCACATGAAGGTTTGGAATCAAACTAAAAATTAAAATTAATTTTATATCTAGTGAATGTATAATTTCTAAAATGTATATAATATTTTGTGACGAATTCCTGGCATATGTTTTACTAGCTGGTGTTCGCGACTTCTTCCACGTTGAAAATTAAAAAAAAAGCAATATAACGCTTGACCTCGTGTTGTTATAACACTTTGGCCAGGCGTTAGTTATTTATTTTTTATTTATCCCTCGGGAATTGTCATTTTTTCTGGATAAAAGGTACCCTATGTCCTTTCTGTCCCAGACAACGTGTATGCAAAATTTCATGGTGATCGGTTCAGTAGTTTTTGCGTGAAAGAGTTACAAACACACATACATCCAAACATATTTTCGAATTTATAATATTAGTATAGATAGAAGAAGATTATTTTCGCGATTTCAATAATAGTGCGGCGATCTTCTTGCATCTCATTCTTCTTCGGTTATTGAAGACAAATAAGTTGAAACAAGAAATTCTCTCAAATCTCGAATACTTACTGACTTCACTCGATACAGGTAACTTTACCATCAGTTTACAATGACCGCAATAGCTAGCGAGAGCATAAAACATTTTTATGGAAAATTGTCAATTTGACAGTGACAGTTGACAGTGTTTCATATAAATGTTTTACCCTCTCGCTAGCGAGTGCGGTCATTGTAAACTGATGGTAAAGGTACTGGTGTGAGGGTGCCATTAACGGCTGTTCTCAAGTTGTGTGGTGCGTTTGGGTGCGCACACGCATTTCCGTTCGACATTCATCTGTTAGTACATTTCAACTTAATTGTTGTATTGTTTGTACGAGTACATCCGGTGAAGATGTGTAATTACGAAATATCTCTCTAAAGTTCACGTTAAATTTTTCTCTTGTAAAAAAACTGTTCAAATTGGGACGAGGCTACATAAAAATATATTCTAGAAGAATAACCGTTTCCTAGCTCTTTATTTTTAAAAGAATCGAATGTTGTGAATTTCTAATTTCTAATTCTAACTAAAAAACTAGCTATTGTTGATACATTTACTTCTAAATTAACGAAGTACCTACGAATATGTTACTAAAAATTTATAGCCATAGTTATATACGATAAAAAATATAGTTTTGCTATTGCTGATTTAATAAATAATAATTTAAGATTAAATTCCGATAGTTTTTGTAATTTAATAACTTAAAATATTTAAAAATGTAGGTAAGTACAAGTAAATTTAAAATTTAGAATTAATTGGCCTGTGACTAAGACGTATAGGTACCACAGACAATTGAAATGTGTATTTTACCAATAAACTGTGTGTAATTACGAGACGTGGGTGGACAGGATTAATTCTATTGCGATTGCCATCAAATTGTCTCCAACGTGTATCCGTTCCATTCCCACAACGCTATAAAGCCTAAAATGGATTACAAATTGGAATTGTTCACAAATTGGTCAATTCCTTAATCACTTCAAGGTCAAGAACTGCGAGCACGTTAATTTTTTAACATCCCATCTAATATTATAAATGCGAAAGTGAGTTTGTCTGTTTCTTACGCTTTAACGCCTTAACTAACTACACCAATCATCATGAAATTTTGCACACACGTTATCAGGGATACGCAAAAGGACAAAATATCATCTATAATAAAAATAAAAAATATTGAATAAATGTTTTTCCTAAGTACAAGAGGCGCGGCCAAACTTTTTTTTTTTTTTCATTTATCTCGAAAAATATTGATTGTACGTAAAAATGTGCTACAAATATTTTGTAGAGAATTGTATAAAGAACAATATTAGTCTGTATCATTTTTGTCGTACGGTCAAAAATAACGAAGTTATAAGCGAAAATGTGTTACCCCTTAATATCATGATAACGGGCGTAGCGAACCTTAAGAATGGTCGAAATTCTTGTTTTACACTCCCACTGGATCCCCCTAAAGGTGGGTGAAAGGATTCGCTACCACAAATTAATGTAAGCTTAAATGCTAACCCGACTGGACTATTATTGAGCTACCGGGCACACGCCTTTCAATAATAACAGAAAATAATTTGGACAGCCCATATAACGGCAGTTACCACGCCCTTACACAAGACCACCGTGAAAACAGATGCAAAGAACGGCGGTTGAAAGTTCCAAAATCAAATCTCGAAATCATTGAGCGTAATCCAGATGAGTAGCTTTATTTTGTTAATTGCACTTTAAAGTTTTAAAGTTTTAGGGACAAACCAGAAATCGAATATTGTTATGGGACAAACGGGGAAATTTTTAGAATGTGGGACAAAATATCGGGACGTACGAGGCATAAATCTGAATTGGTTTTATCGGTATTGTGTAACAATAGACGAACCGTGGGTCCATCATTTTGAACCGGAAACGAAAAAAATTATGTCCCGAAAACGGGCTACAAAGCCAGTAAAATTTCGGGTTTGTCTGACTACCGCTAAGGATATGGTAACCTGTTTTTTCGGATGTGGAAGGAATACTTTTTATCGACAACTGCTTATCGATCTCTATTGACCCATTTGATGATGATTTTTGTATCTTTTTTTTAAATAAATTAAAAATAATTAAAACCAAAACTAAATGTAGGTAAAAAAAATATTTTATTTTATTTTATTAATCTCTGGAACACTAACAAAAATATAGTAAAAAAGACAAAAAAAAAATAACACATATTCCATAAGCGTGTCAAGAGATAGATTTTCATTTAAGAGAGTAAAAATAAATCGTTTGAAATAATTTTAAAAACACAATTATGTTTTCAAAAAACACCCACGGCGCAAGTCTCATGGACGTGTGTGTGTTTTTTATATCTATTAAATTTTATTTTATAAAAAAAAAATCCATTACATCTAACATAAACCTATGTATACATTTAGGATTTTTTTTTAATATTTCAATTTCTTTAAAGTACAGAGTAAACTTATTATTTTGTAATAAGAAGTATATATTAAAAAAAATCTTATAACCTACATAACTGCCCTCAGTAACAAAGACAAAATTGTCTCTTTTTTATAATAATCTCTGTCTTGGTCCCTTTAATAGATTTATTTGTAATCTACTTTGTCACTGTGACTGTGCTTTACATTAGGTGTCGGCTTATCCGTCATACTTATACATACAAAAAAGGGGGATTCCCTTACCTGCCCTCGTCCCTTATCGATGGTCTTGTTCGGTTGCGAGTCTGCTTTTTGGATTTGTTCTGGTTGCGTATGTTCTGTGTCGGAGGCACCTTCCGCAAGGGACATGGTATAGTGACTGGTGGTCTACGGTCACGACTAGCGGCTTTTCGTTCACAACTGATGCCAAATCAGCCGTGGCACCGCCGCTCCTTGGCTCGCGCAACACAAACATCTAAAGAGTCGAATTTTGTATTAAATTTTAGCCGGTTGATTTTTTTAATTATTAAAGATGGCCAACAACTAGCTGTGTAGCAAGGATGAGGCCTAAGATGGAGCGAACTTCATTCTCAACCCAGAAGATGCCTATTCAATCGAACTTTGAAAACATTTGGGTTATATGAGCTCAGGAGTTTCAAACGTTGGCAGTGCGCATTATAAAGGATGTTTTAAAGCGCTTGGTCCGAAATAGAGGGATATCGACAAGATGAGGATGGTAACCATTTGTACGTCTGTATGTCCGATGGAAGAAAGGGGAAGACGGTATGAGTTCATGCAGCTCCTGAGCACACTCTCCGAAGTACATCTTATAAAAGACACATAGACTGGCAATTTTACGTCTATGTGCCAGGCTCTGCATCTTAGTTTTTAAAAACGTACTGCCGCCAATAAGTCTCCTAGCTCTGCGTTCCAACGAGTCGAGTGCGGAAATTCTATTTATTTCTATCTACGGATTTTAGTGTAGTACACTGCGAATTTAAAATTATGTATATAAAAAAAGAGTTAAATAATTTCATTAAATAGGCAAATATGGACTAAAAGTTTAAAAATGAAACCACAGCAAAAGACAGCTTAAAACAACAGAAAAGAAGGAGTAATTCGTTATATTTAGAAACACAACAGCAGACGTGCTGTTATTGCACTATGGACTTCTGTAAATGAATATAAAAATTATTTGGAAAAAAAACAGTGTCGACTCCATTGATTTTTTTGAAGTTTTATACCAGGGACGCACTTATAAGTAATAAATGTAATATATCAGACTCCGTAAAGGTTCATGCACACAATACGAAATGTACCGCAACGAAGAGGTTTAACTTTGATCATAAAAAAAAACTAATTTAATTAACATAACAAAAACATAAATAAGATCGCTCTTTAAATTCATAACTAGAGATTAAGATTTTCCGTTTGAACTTTGAAAATATAATATCTATAATATGCACCCAGTCTTTTCCCCTAGATTTGACATTGGTATCTAGACTTAAATGATGTAGGACCTAAATAAACTTTTCTAAGAGGTATTTATTTTATAAATACATTTCAAATATAATTTTAATTATTAAATATTTAATTTTAACTTGTACTTTTGTGTACGAAATGTTTACTAGTAAACCTACGAGTTAGTGGTGATAAAATATAAGATCATCTTAAACAATAACGGTTTTTTTTTTATTATTTCGAAAACAATTTCAAATTGCTTCCGCAAAGCAATTTATGCCATTAAACTGGTGTTTAAAACCTTGGATTTAGGTAAACCTAATATGATTCTTGTAAAGCTAGAATTATTTGATTTACCCAATGTCCTTTCTGTTGTCCCAGACAACGTGTATGCAAAATTTCATAGTGATCTATTCAGTAGTTTTTTGCGTGAAAGAGTTACAAACATCCAAACATACTTTCGCATTTATAATATTATAATAGTATAGAGTATAGATATAGATGAATGATAATTAATTTTATTCTTACGTTTGAGCCTAGCATAGTTTTAATCAAGCAACTTATCTTAAAAAAAGAGACCAACATTTTGTGTAAAACATTCATAAGATTACAAGTTGAATGTTATTTTTATTTGATGAAATGCCATGAGGCAATGGACCGTGTAAGCAGTGATATAACCATAGAGCGACGACGCCCAAACCATGAAGGCCAAATACTAGGTATAGGTAGAATTTAGTGAGCTATCTATGTGTCTAATTTCATCCCAATTCGTTCAGTAGTTTTTACGTGATAGAGTAACAAACATCCATCCATTACAAATATATACCTGCGCCCGTTCTCGAAAATGGTCATGCCACGCTCTATTGGGATCGCGCCATAATCACTGACAAGACTATTGTCGCCAATAAGCCTGACATCGTGGTTATTGACCGATCCCAACGCCGGACGATGCTTGTTGACATTACTGTTCCACATGACGAAAACCTCGTGAAAGCCGAGAAAGACAAACTCACCAAGTACATAGACTTGGCTCACGAGGTGACCGCCATGTGGGATGTTGATTCGACCATCATCGTCCCGATAGTCGTATCTGCGAACGGTCTTATAGCGAAGAGCCTCGACCAACAACCTCGAGAGGCTCTCACTAGATGACTGGGTCATGGGTCAGATACAGAAGGCGGTTTCTCTTGTCAGGAGGTTCCTCACTCTGCAGCCCTAACCACCGGTAACTTGGGCCTTGCCCCGCTACTTGCGGAACTCTAGATTTAAGTTTTTTATAATATTTATTGTTTTTTTTTTTTATTTATATTGTAAAAAATTTAAAACTAAGAAAGAAAAATATATACTTGGATAATAATAATAATAATAATAATTTATTTGCTGAATATAGGTAATTACAATGATTTTACAATGAAATAAGGCTCGCTACATTCTACCTACCCTTCGGGGCGTGCAAATATTTTGTGAACACTACATAACAAAAATAATTTTTTAATCACCACCGTCCACTAAGTTATCAGACATATAATCTTTTAAATCATATTAACATTTGTCAACTAGTAATTGTTTAATTTTCTTCTTAAATATATTAATATTGAGCTGCCTAATATTGTTCGGGATTTTATTATAAATGAGTGGTGCCAGACAAAAAACACTTTTGTGCATAAGAGCTGTGTGTGCTTTGCGAATACACAGCCTATTTGGATCTCTTTGAGCTCTTTTACTGTGCTCTATATAATACTATACTAATATAAAACAAAGAATAATATATATTGCCAATTGAGTGTAGCGAAACTCAATGGCTTTCTGTTTCCAGCATTTTGTCCATACATCATATTAACGGATACCGTGTAACTATTAATATAAATAATAGAAGTGAACACTTTATTAATATCGCGATCTCTATAATAAACGTTTTGTTCTGTTTGGCATTTGGCGATTCCATATACGAACACCTGCTTTGTGTCGTTGTCATACTTTTTTGACATGGTTCAACTTCACGAATGTGTTTCTGCTATTCGGTTCTGTACAGAATTTTAAGGAAGGCATTTGAAAATTATAATAATTATACACTCAAACTCAGTCCAGATAACTTTGGTAATATTCTCGAAAATATATACCTAACAGAGTCGAGGATAAGAGTAAGACAGTTAAAGTGTACAGCGAGATGTGAAAAAAACCAAAAAATAAATAAGGTTGCTTTTATAGGTAGTGTTAATTATTAAATGTTAAAATTTATTGCAATTTTAAAGTTGCAAAAGTTAAATTCGTACCTATCGTATGTATTAAAACTAGAAGCAGCGATAATAAAAAACTTTATTATTGAACAGAAGTTGCGTACTTACCTACATAACATTACTTTAACTTATTTTTTTATGCTTATTTTATAAATCAGTCGATTGGCCCTAATTCTAAGTTGTAGAATATCAGCTGCTGTTGTGTGCTGTCTTCAAAAAGCAGATTAATACGTCAATCAAAATAAAGTTCATAACAAGTTATAAATGTGTAAATTTCAGATAACAAATATAATCTATTGGCTATCTAAGAACACTAAGCCTTTTATTGCTTCCTCACAAGCATTAACCAAAATATATATTTTAATATCGATTGACCTAAATATTATTAGAATAAGTTTTCTGGAGCGCCAGCGGAAGTAATATTCGGTTCGAAGATTGTGCAGAGAAGTAACTTTAAAATAAGATGGTTTGCTGACCTTGCGACGCTTAAGTGTTAAGATTATATACTTGGGCCCTTGCAGTGCTTCTTTACGAAATCGAGATTCTTCCTCGACCTACCAGTTGATGGACAAAACAACTCAGAAAACGGCTACACTTGTAACGTTCAATTCTATACGTGTAAACGACGACACGTTTGGTCTAGTGGCTAGTAACCCTAGCTGTTAAACAAACGTTAGCGGGTTCGAATCCCGCTAGGGGCAGATGTATTTTACCTTTGAACCTGAGTCATAGATGTTTTGTATTTATAATATGTATGTATTTACAACAAAAAAAGTAATATATATATTATATCAACTGTTTGGTGTCCATAATACAAGCATTAGTTGCTTAGTGTGGAACCAGATGTGTGAAGATATTTATTTATAAATAATTTACCTGTGTAAATTTGGCATAATTAATAGATAGGCTACCTTCAAGACTTTATATTATAACTAAAGGCGTGCAAAAAATATTTTATTTTCTTACATAATGTAAAGTAGAAGATCCAAAGATTGGCTCGATGACACGCATTTGTATAATGCTTATCATGCGCAATATAGAGATTATCAACGTAATATTGATGCAACTTGAACAATACCTACCTATAGGTGATAGTGTGAACATTTAACAAAAACAATGAATCACTTGCACTCTTGCGTCATTGGGTTTCATTGAAGTTACTGTTATACCTAGATTTTAACTACATATTTTGTATACATATCAATTAAGTATATCAAATGCTTGGTTAATAATGAGGCTTCTCTTTAATCAATTAGAAAACGATTTGAAAACTAATTGCTGTTTACCCAGTTGCTTGCTGTGTTAAAATTATCTCATCTGCGTCACTTATATAAAACACGAGCTGGTGCCTGCGACTTCGTCCTCGTTGAAAAAGAAAATATACTTACGATAATAATTACTTATCACACGATGAGATAACAATTTACAATTATACGATGAGATAACGATGAGATAACAAATCGCAAAAACAAATTTAAAAAATCAGTTGCTATTTGCGCCATCTGATGGGATGAAAATAAGACTTTTTATCACTATGCAGTCTGCCAGTATTATATTTAATGTCACTTCTCACTGACAGATGGCGCTAGAGTATACGCAATTCGAAATTATACTAAAATTATAGATTTATATAATGAAAGCGTGATGTTATATAACCTAAAGCTTTCCTCGATAAATGGACTATTCAACACAAAAAGAATTTTTCAATTCAAACCACTAGTTCCTGAGATTAGAGCGTTCAACCAAACACTCTTCAGTTTTATATAATAGTGTATGTATAGATATATATTTAACTAATAGAACTAAATAAACCCCATAACACATCCGCCATACCTAATGCTCGAACCTTGCAGTTAGGAAATTATAAATTTTTATAAACGGTTAAGATATTATCGTTTCGTCCCATAACGTCAGAGTTTCAAATTGGTTTAAGGGATAGTGAAGTGGGCTTTGACATTCCATGCTCACTAACCGAATCATAATAGCATAATATGCTATTATTTCACAGTATTCTTCTGTAAAAGGATGGTTAAAGACTTTGGCTGACTATGAGTATTTTTCATATTGATTCCAACTAAAATTTAAGATAAATTCTTTGATAAACAACAAATAGATAATAAATATATGTGGTATAAAAAAACTTTCAGTATGCCACACGTATATATATCCTAACTACTTACTTACGAGTAATATTATAAGTAAATGTGAGTTATTTTTTTTGTTACGCTATCACGCAACCGATCATCATAAAATTTTACATATACGTTGTCAGGAAAATAGAAAAGGACATAATGATAATAATATGAGAAACAAAGATAGAATAAAAGTTTTACACCCAAGAAAAAGTGACGCAGTCGAAGTCGTAAGTAAAGACTAGTAATTGATAAAAATAAAAATTGTTATTAACGTGTTGAATTAATAGCCCCAAATAAAAAAATATATCTAGGTATTATATAAAATTTATCTAATCAGACGTTGGTATAAAATTCAAGTGCATCTATTAAAAATGTGAGCATTTTGTGACAATGACAAGACATAAGAAGGGTGTTTGAAGTAAAATATATTATATTTGCATATAAAATTAAAAACTAAATTATTTTTTTTTAAATTCTATAAGGAAGTGATATGTAGAAACATGTCCAAGTCCAGCAGCACCGGTACAGGCTACTGGTACCCTTCACCATTTATTAAACAAGTAAGAGGACCAATTTACAAATACTTTTTAAATACGAGGCAAAATTTCGAAAAATATAGTGATAGTCCACTTAGTTATAAGTAGCTATCGTTATGTTATTAGTCTCCTCATGACGACACGTTTGGTCTAGTGGCTAGTAACCCTAGCTGTTAACCAAACGGTCGCAGGTTCGAATCCCGCTAGGGGCAAATGTTTATGTGTTAACATTTTACCTTTGTACCTGAGTCATGGGTGTTTTTTATTTATAATAAGTATGTATTTACATAAAAAAGTAATCTATGTATTATATCAACTGTTTGGTATCCATAATACAAGCATTAGTTTGCTTACTGTGGAACTAGATGGTGCTGTGTGGAATGTGTGAAGATATTTATTTATTTATTGTTTATTATTATTAGTAGTTAGCGAGTCGACACAATTGCTCCAAGTTTTTAATACTGGTCCAATCTTTGATGTTATGTATCCATGACAACGTTTTTCTTCCTACCTTACGCTTTCCTGTTCCTAATTAAAATCGTTTAATTACAAGTCCATCTCAGAAGCGCTAGGTAATCACCAGTACCTAATACTTACAAAAAAGTAACTGTTACTCTTGCATCTAGTGGTAAACATTTCCTAACATGATGTATGGTGCGTGTTAGTGTTTCGTGACTGGCGCTGTGTGCAGCAACACCATCGGTTATGGGTGTGCGCTTGGATTTCCAGCGGTGCTTTTGCCACAACTGCACGCGCCAAACACACCTCTGCACCTCACCATAGAAGCGGACTCTTGGATAAGTAAGTATTTGTACCTATCCATGAACTCTATTCTTGCCGACCTGCCAGATATATAACTCAGCATGTAGTCTTGATTTCTTGATAATCCTCAACAGCCGACAATAGACTAGAAAAATTCACTATACTCTATATCGTCTTAGTTGGAATTGATTTTTGGTGTATACAAACCCTGGACTTCGTTATTTTGTAAGTAGTATAGTAACCTAATTAAGAATCCAGCTGAGTTGGGCTGCATTCTAATATTTATAATCAGTGGGTTTAATATCTATAATGGCGTATGGTGCCGAAACGTGGCCTCTAACTTCAGGATTGGTCAATCAGTTCAATCGCTCACAGCGCTCAGTGTTCTATACTGGGAGTTACTTTGGTGGATAGTTGGGTGAAAGTTCAGAAATTCACCGACAAAGTTGCCAACATAGCCGAGAGAATTAGAAAGCTCAATTGTGTAGTAAAGTTGCAGAGCGGATAGGGTAGACAAGTTCTCGAAATGAGGCCACGAAGTCGAAGGGCAGAAGACCGTGTGTATAGTGGCGAGCCTTGGGAATCCAATAGTGGAGAGACACACAGATTATAGATGATATTGATTTAATTATAAAGTTACTAGTTCCTCACTTGTTCCGATTTTTTATTGACTGTCACCATCACCATATTATCCAAAACCATAAAATATAGTTTATATTCTTAAGTAATGTAATATTTGTTCTATTTCAGCTTCAATAATGGGCATTTCTTTGTTGATCGGAAACTTCATAATTCCTACAGTGATGGGGAGGTTTGGCAGGAAACTGGCGCACTACGCTGTCTCTATACCAGGCGTGGCCGGCTGGTTTACAATGATCTGGTCTACAAGTTTTGAGGTAATGCATTCCGAAAATATGTACAAAAACACCAGCTAAACATACAAAAGAGTCAAATGCCTTAATCTTATATCCCTCCCTTAGATATGAATTTATTTATTTATTTATTTAAAAAAAGGCTTACCAACTGAAGACATACTTAAACACAGTATACAACACTCACAGAGAGGAACATCACAAGTACTATGCATTTAAATTATAAATCTTGTAAAATTAAATAATCTTGTAAAAAAATTTAGTTTATGAGTGTACGATATTGCAATTAAACAAAGTGAAATGTAAAATACGACAAAGACTTCTTATTTTTTTACTGCTATAAATTTTGTAGGATAAAATTTGTTGAAGCCGGAGAATGTTGGAAAATTAGGTTTGTGCAAAAATTTTAAATTACGAAATAACATGCAGGTGAACCAAAAGTACATAATAATGTTGGTAGAACTGGATAATCGATAGTCTGCACCGTATAATTCTAACAAATCTGGAGACGTTATACATTTTATTATACACATTTAATTTCTTTACGTAATTTTATTTTCAAAAATCTAAATTTTGTTTCAGGGTTTGATGATTGGCAGAATACTGCTCGGGCTGTCTTTCGGTATGCTGTTACCACTTCGCGCAGTTCTCATCGCAGAATACACGAGTCCAGTCAATCGAGGAGCATTTTTGACAAGTATCTCTCTAGCACAAACCTTTGGAATTTTCTTCGTGCATTTAATTGGTTCTCTATTTTCGTGGCAACAAACAGCTTTAATTAGTGGCTTCTTCTCTTTCACAAGTCTCGTTATGACCATTTATTCACCCGAATCTCCCTGCTGGCTTGCCGCAGTGGGAAGATATGATGAGTGCAGAACCATATTCAAATGGCTCAGAGGTGATGGCGAAGATGACGAACTAGAAGAAATGATACAAGCAAGACTTTTGATGGAACAACATAAAATTGGACAGAAAATACACAAGAGAAACCGTTTTATTGAGTTTCGTGAAACAGTTGGAAAGAAAGAGTTCCATAAACCGATAATTCTAATGTTTCACGCGTTTTTCATGTTACAATTTAGTGGGGGAACTACAATGGCATCATATTCGACGAAAATTTTAGGTGTAGTATTAGGCTCCGGAGCGAGTGTCAACTTCTGGATGATAGCCTTGGACACTCAACGTCTCATTTCCAACACTATTGCTATTTATGTCATCAGTAAGATCAAGAGACGCACAATGATTCTTTCCGTTGGCAGCCTGAGTGTTATCAGTCATTTGGCAATCGCTGGGTACGTTTACGCGAAATCCAACGGTTTGCTCTCGTACGAAGCTCTCTGGTTACCAGTTGTATTGATCAATATTCAAGTTTTTACAGTGGCTACCGCTATGGTGCCTTTACCGAATGTGCTAGCGGGTGAGGTGTTTCCATTAGAATATAGAAGCATCGGAAGCGGTATGAGCTGGATTTCTTTAGCCATATTCAGCTTTATTGTACTCAAAACTATGCCTGGGCTAATCGAGAATATAGGACTTGACGGAACTTACACGGTGTACTCAGCAATTTTGATGTATAATTTATTTATAATATGGCTTATTTTACCAGAAACTAAAGGGAAAACCTTGCAGCAGATCGAAGATGAGTTCAGAGGGAGACCATTGAAGCCGTACGAAATAGCATCGAGACAATCTCTGCAAGCAGATCCAGTCATAGCTTATAAAAGAAAAATGTCAGAAAGGCGATTAAGTGAATTAGGATTGTATTAGAATGAGACAAATTCTTGAAAACTTTGGATCCTGGTCCTGGGATTCTTGATAACTTTAGATTAAGTGACAGTTGAAACTGTACACAAAGCGTTAAGAGCATATCGAGGAGAGGGCAAATTAGTTGCAAGACGGGATAATTGTTTTCGGCTTATACTTATCTAATCATATAAGAATTCGAAAGGTAATATTGGTAATATCTGAATTGAAATGTATCTTTTTAATAATTTATAAACTATCAAATGTAACTACTTACGACAGTACCTAAATGTGATAAGTTGAAATATCTAATGGTTTCTGTCGCCACCATTGGATAACATCAATATTTCACCTTAAACCAATAAAAAAATATATATGTATCTAGATATAAGAGATGGTCTCTTTGTTGAATTGCGTGGCAAAGTAATGAGGCAAGAGGTATTTTTTGAGATTTCGACTAATAAAATCGTCACAAAATATTTATAACACTTTTCTTTAATATTATTGTAAACTTCGATCCGCCCCCGGCTCACGAAGATGAAATTTTCAAATATCCTTTCTTACGTTATAAAATAAACCCATGTTTTAAATTTCACAGTTTCACTGTGCTTTAATATGTAGTTAGTTAGGGCAAACGATTTCTTAAGTACATATAAAGTAAATTCAAATTAATTTATTAAGTGGATATATGTATTCAATATTATTATTGAATATTATATGAATAATTTCTACTTACTAAATTATATATAGTAGGTATTTCATAATACCTAATATAAGTATATTATTTTTTTGAGGCAGAATAACGCCCTACGTGCAAGGTTATCCAACATTGAATTAACTCACGACAGGCCAATTTATAATTTGATAGATATCCATCTGTGGAAGCGATATTAATATATCTAATCAATTACAAGCGTAGGATTCACGTGCTAACATTAAAAATATGATCATTTAGTTAGTTACAAGTGTGAGTGAAAACATGTCCAGGTCCAGTACTGGATTTTCGCCATTTCTTAAACAAGTAAGATAAGTCACAGAAAACCCAACTTATTTGCAATTTAGTGGTGAAGGAGCGCACTGCAATTTTCAATCATAAACTGGACAACCCGTGTGGCGACAGTAACCGTCCTCTTACAGAACAGCCGGTCGCCAAAGAAGTTTGCCGCTATCTCCTCATTTATCATATGAAGGCCGACTTTGCATTTCTTTCAATTGACATTAAATTAAAAACTAATAAAATAGGTCTACGAGAATAAAACAAATTAAGAATTTTATTTTATAAATTCCTAAATTATTTGGACAAAACTATAATTGTGTAACAGACAAACCCGAGAAATCTGTGTGTTTTCCGTAGATAGACACGTCTGTGAAGAAGGAAGAAGTTTCTTCAATATTATAGTTTGCTTTAAAAATTAAAAACTAACTTCATCAGTCATTTAAAGATTCAAGCTTCTTGACCTAAGACCTGACACACCTAATTTTTTCTTAAGTACAGGACATAAACAGCGTATTGCCTTTTGTATGGAGTGTGGCAGACACTTTGGCATTACACCGCAACTAGTAGATATACATAAATATACCTACTAGTTCTTTAAAATTAATAACAAAAAAGTTTGAACACATTAATTGAAGTGAGAACATTTTGTAGAGAAATATATTTATTAACTGAAAATATAACACCTATATATTTTTGACAAGCGTTTTTTTAAACGCCTAAGAAAAAAGCCAAGTAGTATACTTGGAAGATAACTTGTTGTTACAGTGTTTCGTGACGGGAGCCGTGTGCAGCAACATAATCGCTTTCGGATGTGCTTTTGGGTTCCCGGCGGTGCTGTTGCCACAACTGCACGCCCCGGACACGACCATACATCTTACCACCAGCTCAGACTCCTGGATAAGTCAGTGCCCCTTTCATATGTTACATACTTCCTACTAATATTTTGTATGGATGCTTGTTACTATTTTACGAAAAAATGGACCAATTTAGCACACAGTTTATTTTATTACCTGGAAAAATACTGTTTATCCTATAAAAATGTTAGGTTCCCTCCACCAGTAGTACCTACCTACCACCGGTATGTACCACGGGTAATCACTGCCCTAGAGATAGACTAAAAATATAAAAAAATCTGCACCACTATCGTCGAAAATGGCGGCACAGCGGATAGATATTTTCTCAGGTCATTTTTCATTTTTCAACGCGGACCAAGTCGCGAGCACCAGCTAATTTAGAACTAAATCTTCGACTAATGTGCCAGCTAAACAAGTCGAAAACTTATTTATTTCAAAATACATATTATACATAAATATAATCATATCAAAAATAATCAAAAATATCCAGTGATAATGTAGCTTTCCATATGTGAAAGAATCATGTTACTCAGTAGTAACATAGGCTATTATCGGTAGTAAATATCGAGATTAAAAAGTCATTTCACCTGTGTTCCAAGTTTCAATGTTTTAATCTTCTGAGTCTATTCCGAACTCATCAAAAAATCCAAGGAGACGTGCTCTGGAAGACAAATCACTTCAAAATCGGTTCAGTATTTTTAGACATTAAACCGAACAGAAAAGTTTTTTGCACAGAAAAGTAACATGCAAATTACACGACTATAAGACTTTTTTTCGAAATCACCAAGACATTATTTGTATTATCTAAATGAAACCTTTCATTTCAGCTTCTGTAATGGGCATTTCTTTGCTGATCGGTAACTTCGTCACTCCCACCATAATGGGGAAATTTGGCAGAAAAGTGGCGCACTATGCAGTGTCTATACCAAGCATAGCTGGATGGATTACAATGATTCTAGCTCCCGGATTTGAGGTGACATTTTATAACATCCTCTCTACAATTATAATTAAAGGCATAGAGCCTAGACATAAATTGTCTGGCTGCAGTTCACTCCCACACCTTATGATAGAAAGAACATCTTGCAATAATAGTACGAGTGCTGTTGTGCTTCGGTGCGTGAGTAAGATATTCCAGTTTTTCTGTATGAGATACACTTGCGTTTCTAGGCGATCGTAGCTCAAATAAAACACAATCGCCTTCCATTGTAACTACATTTTTAAATATGTTTCAGGTATTACTCATTGGCAGAATATTACTCGGCCTATCGTTCGGTATGTTGTTGCCACTACGTTCAGTTCTCATTGGAGAGTACACGAGTCCAGTGAACCGCGGAGCATTTCTGACAACCGTCTCGCTCGCTCAGGCTTTTGGAATTTTCTTCGTACATTTAATTGGCTCTCTGCTGTCGTGGCAAAAAACAGCTTTAATTTGCGCCTTCTTCTCCTTTGCTAGTCTTGTCATGACCATTTATTCACCCGAATCTCCCAGCTGGCTGGCCGCTAGAGGCAGATATGATGAATGCAGAGTTGTATTCAAATGGCTGAGAGGCGACGAAGAGGACGACGAACTAGAGGAAATGATACGAGCGAGAATGTTGATGGAAAAACAGAAAATTGACGCGAAAATACTAAAGCAGCACCGCCTTGTAGAGTTTCGCGAAACAATTCAGAAAAAAGAATTCTATAAGCCGATAATTTTAATGTGCCACGCTTTTTGTGTGGTTCAATTTAGTGGCGGAACTACAATGGCTTCGTATTCGACGAAAATTTTGGGTATAGTTTTAGGGCCGGAAGCAAATGTCTACTTCTGGATGATAGCTTTGGATGCTCAACGTCTCATATCCAACACCATTGCCATTTATGTCATCAATAAGACCAAGAGACGCACTATGCTTTTCTCCATTGGCAGCCTGAGTGTTATCAGTCATTTGGCAATCGCTGGGTACGTTTACGCGAAATCCAACGGTTTGCTCTCGTACGAAGCTCTCTGGTTACCAGTTGTATTGGTCAACATGCATTTCTTCACTGTGGCTACCGGTATGGTGCCATTACCGAACGTGTTAGCCGGCGAGGTGTTTCCTTTGGAGTATAGGAGCATCGGAAGCAGTATGAGCTTAGTTTCTTTAGCCGTGTTCAGTTTTATTGTACTCAAAACTATGCCAGGACTAATCGAGAACATAGGACTTGACGGGACTTACACGGTGTACTCGGCTATTTTGGTATACAATTTATTTATAATGTGGCTTATGTTACCAGAAACTAAAGGGAAAACCTTGCAACAGATCGAAGATGAATTCAGAGGAAGACCATTGAAGCCGTACGAAATAGCATCGAGACTATCTTTACAAGCAGATCCCGTCGTAGCTTTTAAAAGAAAAATGTCAGAAAGGCGACTCAGTACTTTCTGCTGAACATTATAAATATTACGTTTTATTAAGGCTTTTGCGCTGTTCTCATAATTTCTTTTAAGAATTTTAGCACTATAAATCTGCTATTTGTAGCCTAGATTAAGTCCGTGGAATTAGTCGAGTAGTTAGTGCGAATCTTAATGTACGAGTAAAGGGATTGAAACTAGGTGCCAATGAAAACTTCAGATTACCATTATGACCACATAAAATTTAAAAAACAAACCTGTTTTAAAAAGACGGATTTCCTAAATGGCTTGTTTATTAATGTCTTAATTGAAAATGCCAAATCGTTGTACAGTGATGATCAAAAATTCAATTTATCATATGAAATTTATGAAAAATATAATTCAAGAGATATTTTGTAACCGCTTCTTTTGAGTTGGGCTTGAATATCTTTGCTATTATTTTATTTTTTTTAATGTTATTATTAAAACCTCTAGTTATTATTACTCATAAGTCTGTATCTGTATTTATAAAATGCTTTCATTTATTGGAGAATTCCAACACATAATAATTAAGTGTAGACATATTTGTTTTTAATAAATAAATATCATTGTAACATAGTTTTAGTGACAACAGATATTTTTTCTCGCCGTGTCTCTCTCTCTCTCACACACAAATGTCACAGAACTGTCAGACATGTCAAACTGGCTTATAGTTCCACACAATCGAAATGAGAACACTAACTCTTGTCAGCGGCTTCGCCAGCTTGGATGTAGTTTATCTCTCCTTCTACGTGCCTCTTCAGTCCTGAAGGTTAGCCGTCAACTTCCTAAACCGGTCAAGAACTTCTATCAAGAGCCAATTGGAATAGCTGCTCGACCGAAGCAATTCCAGTCCACTCTTGGATATTTCTCCTTCGCCCAGCATCATCAGTCATCTTCCCTTCCACCTTTCCCATCATAATTAACCGGAGCAGACATCTGTCGTGCCCAAGCACGTGGCCAAGATATTCAATCTTGCGTTTTTTTATAGTTTTCATCATCGTCAGGGGCAGTTTTGAGTACCTATCAACTCACAATTCCTATTCTCATAGGTCCCCATGAGTCTAGCGTATTAAGGCTCGAGTTCACCAACAGACGGTTAGTTTTTAAACGGCTGTTTAAAATTTAAACAGCCGTTTAATAATATTTTGTTGATCACCATAGCTTAACTGCGCGTTAAACGGCCTAAACCCTGATTAACTTAGGCTCGAGTTCACCAACAGACGGTTATTTTTAAATAGCTGTTTATAATTTAAACAGCCATTTAATAATATTTTGGGGTTAAAAGCCCCAAACATCAGATTAACCGTATGGTTAATCTAATAATGGGGCTTTTAACCCGCAGTTTAGCGATGGTGATCAACAAAATATTTTTAAACGGCTGTTTAAATTTTAAACAGCTGTTTAAAAACTAACCGTCTGTTGGTGAACTCGAGCCTAGCTCGCACCTGTCAAATTGTTCATCATGTTCATTAGTAAAAATATAATTCCATCAAGTATTCATTCATCAAGTAACAGTTTAACAATAAACAAGATCTTTTAACCTTTAAATTCCAACTCAAAGGTTTACTTAAAATCTTAAATTTACTAATTTAAAACATGTATTTTAAACGTTCTACGGTAGTTTTTTTAATTGTAGACATTTGTAATTATATTGGATATTAAATATTAAATATGGTATTAGTCTGTTTTATGGTGAGCGAAACACGTGAATATTTTTCTATAATTTTCTATATTATTTGGTACACAATAAATTGTAAATCTGTCCAACCATACGTGGTGAATTTAGCTTAGGAAAAATTTACAATAAATTATTTCTACATTTTGTGTTCGTTCTATTTTGGTCGCATATATATGCTCGGTCGCTTGGCTTCGCTTGGCTTCGCTTGGCTCGCCAGTATGATTGAACAAACACTTCGCCTACAATACACTTACCTAACTAAACCTGTACAACACAATCATACATCTTGCTTCAATTTACAATTTAAAAAAAAAACATAACACTTCAGTCTGCCCCTCCGTTCGGGTGAATCAAAACAAGTATAACCGCCTTTTTTTTTTAAAAAAAAACGGACTTATCGGGCAGGCGTTGGCGATACTTAAAAAAAATTAACAACAATTTTGTAACTTGCAAAATTTGTCATTTGGCTCTAAAAAAAAAAACTCAAGCTTTTTTTTGGAAGCTCTGATTACTAGATCGAATCTGAAAAAAAAAGGGGGAAGTTTACTCCGAAATGTAAAATGGCAAAATTTTTTCAAACATTTCAGGCAAAAACTTTAACCTTTTGATACATTCAAAAGGTTTTTCTTTAAAAATTAATATATTAATATATTTTTTTAAAAATATATTAATATCACTAATATTATATTATATTAGTAAAACGATCTTTGCATAATTTTTATTCTATACACTTTACAAATAGATGACGATTTTTCATCTATTTCAAATTTGATAACCAATATTTCGGTGATGAAGTTCTCGTGCCTTATATTTTTTTTATATACTATTTGCAAAAAAAGACATTTCAAACAATGTTCATTTAAAGTGCTTCAATAATATAAATGATTTCATAAACTATGCATAACTATGCATACTATATATAACGTCACTGGCTTATATATTTCAATTTCGGAATAAATCTCCACTCAGAATCCAACTCAAAAGATTTCATTTACGATACATAATAACAGCTTAAAATATCGACGATTCGACCAATACAAAACTTAATTAAAACCAGTCGCTCTCAAAAATGTTCAAAATTCTCTCTACATTGCAGCTTTAGATCAAAAGCGTGCTAACTCAAAAATGACACTCACCAATACATATAAAGATAACATAACAAATAAAATCCCATTGAGTGTGCGCCATGACAGCAAAAAGGTGAGCCATTTTGAGCTCAAAATAAGCTGACGCAAAGCAAAGCGCTCATTTTAAGTATGTCATACTCTCATTTTAAGTATGTCATACTCTCATTTTAAGTATGTCATACTCTCATTTTAAGTATGTCATACTCGTATTTGACAGTTGAAACTGTCAAGCCGGCGGAATACGCGTCGTTATATCAGTGTAGTCTTGTCTTGTCTTGTCTTGTCTTGTCTTGTCTTGTCTTGTAGGAATTTACTACATTCTAAAAGCAACATTTAAATGACAGTTGCGAAGAGTAATCGAATAATCGAATGGCTAATAAGTAAGTTAATATTTTCCACTATTTACATAGAAATACTGACTTTTCTATAATCGAAGGCAAATAACACCTAACGCCTATAATATTTTGAATAGCAAACATTATTCTCATTTAAATCACAACTGCGACGAGTTAATGAGTTAGTGGAAATTGCATTCTAAACAACATTAACAATGAAACGACTGTCTTAGAGCTGTATAAGACCTAGACTAGACCGGTACTTTATAAATACCTAGACCTGTATCAAATATTCTAGGTGAAACACTGTTTTGCTAAACAGACGAAAAATAAACAATCATATTTATTAGGGTTTTTTTTTAAATTGCAACTAGATTTGATTGAAAATCGATAGAAAAAAAAGTACAAATTTATTTATTTTTTAAAAAAAAACGAGTTTTTTTAGTTAAAACACTTTTGATTTAAGGCTGCTTTTAAAAATTTAAAATTGCACTCAAACGCTGTTGACATAAAATCACACGCATTGTCATAACTGTCAGCAAATAGTATAGATATATTTTAGTGATTTTTTTTTAATAAGACTACTCCGACATTTTGACTTTTAATTGACGTTGTCAAAGGTGTGAGTGAGTGAGTGAGAACGATGGTTAATAATTATAATTATATAATTACAAATCCCGGTAACATTTCATATTAGTCGAACGATTTTATGTAACTTAATGTTTAATGTTTAATGCGACGAACATTAATTTAAACACATATACAACACTACAATATATTTTTATTTACAAGTGAAATATATATATATATATTATAAATAAACAATTTTAGTGAAACGCAGCGAACGTGAAATTTTCATATGATGTCTCATTTCTAAAAAAAAACTACTTTAATTCCTCTTTGCAACAATTTTGAGTGTTTTCATATGAAATTTCATTTTTTCTGCAATTTTTTTCTTTTCACTAATAATCAATTTTACAACAATTTTACACGACTAATATTGAATTTCATATTTTTCCATTGAAGTAATCGCCTAAGACCTATTGTTACAACATCGATATACAGGGGCGTCCAAAAACTATGCGACATAAAGGAAAAGTACCTTAAAAATATCGTAAATAGGATATTTTGCTGATTGAAGACTTTTTTTATTTTTAAAAGTTAGTAAATACTGCATTTAAATATTTTCTAAAAATCACTTGCTTCTACAACAACAAATAATATTCTTGAAATTTAAATCAAACATTTTACGTTATTCCTTTCTTTTAAGATACTATTTTACTTAAGAAGAAATATTATTTTTTGTCCATTCTTTCGATTGGCATCATAATGTTCGATTTCCAGACGAAGCAAGTAATTTATAGAAAATCTTTTAAGGGAGTATTACTAACTTTTAAATATAACATAAAGTCTTCTTTCGACAAAATATCCTATCTACGATATTTAAGGTACTTTTCCCTTTAGTACATCCTGTATATATATATATAACGTGTGTGAGAATTAGAGAGGGAGAAAAAGTTTCTGTTGTAAAATTGATATTTATAATTATTTAAAATAGAAAAATATTTAAAGATCGCGCGACCTTAACTTGACTAAAATGTCACGACCAAAAAGCAAGCGATTTCGAAACATCCTAAACACTCTTAAATACTATTAAAAAGGCAAACGCATTAATAACTTGTACACCTTTAAAAAATACTATTTTATAAATCCTATTTAATTTTTATTTATAAACTAACCGTTGCACGCGACTCCGTCCGCGTGACTTTATAAAATATAAACCTATGTTACTCGATGATAATGTATCTGTCTATAAGTAAGAGAATTTTTAAAATCGGTCCGCTAGTTTTTGAGTTAATTCATTACAAACAAAAATACAAATCTTTTCTCTTTATTATAATACTAGCCGTTACACGCGCCTTCGTCCGCGTAACTTTATATTTATATAAAATATATTACTCTATGATAATGTAGCTTTCTATAGTTGAAAGAATTTTTAAAATCGGTTTACTAGTTTTTGAGTTAATTCATTACAAACAAAAATACAAATCTTTTCTCTTTATTATAATACTAGCTGTTGCACGCGCCTTCGTCTGCGTAACTTTATATTTATATAAAATATATTACTCGATGATAATGTAGCTTTCTATAGTTGAAAGAATTTTTAAAATCGGTTTACTAGTTTTTGAGTTAATTCATTACAAACAAAAATACAAATCTTTTCTCTTTATTATAATACTAGCTGTTGCACGCGCCTTCGTCTGCGTAACTTTATATTTATATAAAATATATTACTCGATGATAATGTAGCTTTCTATAGTTGAAAGAATTTTTAAAATCGGTTTACTAGTTTTTGAGTTAATACATTACAAACTAAAAATACAAAAATACAATTATTTTTTCTGTATATAATTTTAGTAAAAAAATAGCTTGCGCCCGCGACTTCGTCCGCGTTGATAAATGATATTAACACCAGACATAAGTTTCTGGCGTTTTTCGTAAGTTTGAAAAAATATATAAAACAATATACAATTTGACATTATACTTTTGAAAAGCGTTAAAATTTTTATTTTTAGATAACTTTTTTATTAGAATATTTAGCCTATGTCTATCCTCAAATTGTATTTCAAGTATTGGTGAAAGATTTTTTTTAAATCGTATGAGTAGTTTCGAAGATTACCTCCTACATACAAACATACAAACTTTACGTCTTTATAATATTTATTTATTTATCAATATACGCACAGCCTCAGTATTAAAAATACATTTCTACCTAATTCTTTTTGACTAGGTAATTTAATTATTATTTTTTTCAAAATATTAAGCATTTATAATAGAATTTTATTTTTTAGTAACCGAGAAGAAAATATCCGAAATTTGATACTTTTTTATTTTATTTAACTTTTTTAAAGTGAAATCACTTTTCGCGCGATGAGAGTAAAATTTCCTAGTCGAATATTGTGTGACGCTTCATTGTAACGATAATGTGACGTCTCTTGTAACGTTTCTTGTAATGTGACACTACATTTGAATTATTGCACTGGCAACACTCAACTTCTCATGGAACATATTCATGTGTAAATTTTTCAATCTACCACTTTTCAATCTTATTCACTTTTTAGTATGCTCAAAATAAGCGTGCTCAAATTAGGCGTGCTCAAAATAAGCGTGCTCAAATTAGGCATGCTCAAAATAAGCGTGCTCAAATTAGGCATGCTCAAATTAGGCATGCTCAAGTTAGGCGTGCTCAAAATTAGGCATGCTCAAATTAGGCATGCTCAAATTAGGCATGCTCAAAATAAGCGTGCTCAAGTTAGGCATGCTCAAAATAAGCGTGCTCAAGTTAGGCATGCTCAGAATAAGCGTGCTCAAAGCGTGCTACAATGTAATGAGCATGCTTCAAGTGACAATTGCTTAATAACAGCATGTCTATCCGTAGCTTTATCTTTAGTAATACACATTTGCAACACGTGTGGCTTTCTTTGTGCTATTGGCGACGGTAGCCACGTACCATCGTCTAGAGTGGAAATATTTGAAGGTGTACAAGTCATTAACAATATAATAATATGTGGGATGATTTTGTTTCCGTCTGTTTGTTGAAGATGTCTCGAAAGATGTCAACTCTCTCAAATGCCTTATAATAAATAGTTCATCACTTAATAGAACTTTCAAACTTTAGCAAAAACTTCCAATTCAATACAAAATTCATTTTCACTACATTTCTTTAAAAAAATATTTACAAAAATTTCTCTCGGCTCAACAAATTGTACCAAGCGAACGATCACTAATAAAATGTCATTCGTCCGTCCGTCCGTCAACCGATCCCTTGCTACATTTTGAAAACGCCACATTTTTCTACAAAAGGTACTCTTTAGCCGTGTACCTTTTACAATTTTTGTTCTACGAATTAAATTCAAAATCAAAATAATAAAAAAACCTATTCACTTCAAACACCATTCGTCTTCTCATTTCAGATTTTGTCGCTTCAAAATTGATTAAGTGTTTTTTGGGGTCACGACATCTATTTTAATACATTTTCAGATAACTATTATTTCTGCTTTTTTAATTTTTTAATTCCACTATGTAAAGCGACTCTACAAAATTAAAATGGCTCATTTCATAATTCCATAAAATGTATTGTTTACAATTTACAATATGAAATAAAAATGGAAACAAGTTGGTATAGGAGGAAATAATAAAAGATACGTTTAGGTCCGCTGACACTGTTGGCAGACGTAGTCGTCGTCCGGCGCCAGTGCGTTGCGCGCCAGTCCCACGCAGTGCATGTGGAACCACTGGTCGCATCCTCCGTCGCACTGCACCCAGTCCACTTCTTTCCCTGTTCACACAAACCATTACCAAGCCATCGCATATTACGGTCAACGTGCAAGTGAGCTTAAACGAGCAACCTACCCGTCGGTCGCAGACAGTTCCCCGCGGCGCAGTCCTCGTCGTCCTCGTTGGAGGAGGACGAGGAGGAGGCGGTCGCCTGAGGCGGCGATTGCGCGGCCGGCCGGCGCAGGCGCGACTTGCCCCTGGCGGCGGGCATGCCGCGCTTGCGCCGCTCCTGACGCGCCATGTAGTGCTTGCGCATCAGCAGCCCCGAGCCCGCCTGCTTGCGGTTCAGGTAGGCGGCGGCGCGCGTGCGCTTGAGCTGGTGCGGCGCGCGCGGCTGCCGCTGCGTCCGCTTGCGGCGGCCCGCGTCCAGCACGCGCCGCGCGTCGCCGCAAGCCGCGCGCGCCGCCACCACCGCGCCCCACACCTGCGCCTGCTCCTCCAGCCGCACCTCCAGCAGGTCGCCCTCCAGCATCACGTCCTCCAGCCGCTGCAGCAGACCGGCGGGCGCGCGCGGCGCGGCGCTGTACGCGTGTTCCGCGCTCGCCTTGTCGCGCTGTGGCGACGGCGCGGTCGGCGGCAGTGCTGCCAGCGCGGGGTTGGCCAGCAGCGCGCGCGCCGTGTCCTGCCACGCCATGGCGCGCTCCGTCACGCACTGCAGCGCCTCGCCCTCCGCCAGCCGCACGGGCAGCTTCTGCAGCCACACCAGCAGCTTCAGGATGCGGTCCAGCCGCGGCCTCTTGGTGCGCGTGCAGTCGGGGCACAGCAGCTTGCGCTCGGTCGTGGCGAAGGGCCCGTCGGCGGCGGCGGGCGAGTCGGCGCGCTCCTCCCGCGCGGCCGTGCACGAGTTGTGGAACCAGTCCTTGCACAGCTCGCACTGCGTCATCACGCCGTACTGCCGCTTCTGGCACACGCAGAACGTGAGTCCGGGCGCGGGCGGCGCGCGCACGTCCTTGCGCATATTGCGCGCGCGCAACTCGCGCACGGCCGCCAACTCGCGCTGTTCGGCCTGCTTGAACGCCGCCACGATCTCGGTGGGCGTGCACTCTTCGCTGAAGGTGCGCAAGAACGAAGCCGCCTCGGACGTCGTCTCGCCGTGTGGCCCGCGCCGGCGCCGGCCCGGCCCCGGTCCCGAGCCCGGCTCGCCGGTGCGCGGCGACAGCGCTTCCAATAGCGACCAACTCCAATTCTAACAAAATCATTTGTATCCATTGAAATATGAATTGAAAATGAAATACATTTAATAAAAGTAGAGTTTCGCAGATTCAAGACATCCTCTTAGGTGTTGATCGAGGCTCTTCGCTATAAGACCGTTCGAGATGATTGTCGAATGGACTTCCCACATGGCGGTCACCTCGTGAGCTATAGCGCAAAAAGGTACCTTTTTGAGGAACATTTCGGAGGCGCCCTTGAGCCAGCTCTTGGCCGAGAGCAGTGCCGCGGCCAAGTGGTCCTTCTCGAACAGAGCCAGCGGGATCTGCTGGCCCTTCTTCACAAGCGCCTCCACGCTGTGCATGTACGGGTACAGGTCCTTCGACTGCATCTCCTCCACCTGTAACAAGCGCCACATCAGTTCTTGCTATTTTATCACTAAATAAACTGTAATAAAAAGAAACAAGGGCATGGTAGTGACCTTGGCGAGCCAGTCCTTAGCGTGCGCGATGGCCGTGTGCAGCGCGTGCTGCGAGGGCAGCGCCGCCTCGATGTCGTCGCCGTCGGCCAGCAGCGCCTCCAGCTCGGCCACGGTACTGTAGTGGGGCGAGTGGGGGGGCGAGTCGGGCGAGTCGACGGCGTCGGGCGAGTGGGGCGTGAGCGCGGCGCGAGCCCGCGCCTCCCACTCGTCGACGCGCGCGGCGAGGCGCGTCAGCAGCGCGCGCTCCGTCTCGACGGCGGCGTGCGGCGTCACCGCCGCGCCCTCTTCGAGCAGACGCCGCAAAACATCGGGCGTCAGTGACGAGCAATCCTCGCGGTGCGTGCGCGCCGACGCCAGGAACCGCACCTGCACATCACATTACAATACTCCTCACTGCTTCCTTGTGGAGACAACCTTCAGTCAGTCGTCTTTAAGACTAAGTATCGTAGTGTGCGTACCTGTTGAAGTCGCGACTGCACAGCCGCTAGTTTCGGCAGTACTATGCACAGCTGCGAGCCCAGCTCGACCACCTCCTCGTGGCGGCGCACGCAGCTCGAGTTCACGTTGTCCAGATCCATGTTGAGCAGTTCCGAGGCCCGACTCTCGAACTCGGTCGTTTGACGGAGAACCTCCTTTACTGCCGATCCTGGTTCACAGTACATTTTAAATAAATAAATGGTCAATATTAAAAAAATATTTAAACTTTAGTAAGTTTAAAATTAGACTCGCCTTCCGGTAGTACGCAAGCGAGCCCGTCGATCTCCTGCGCGAACAGCTCCAACTCTTGCACGGAGATCCTATACTTGGGGTCGTTGTGTCGCGTGCGCGTGCGCATCTTGTTCAGGTCCAACTGGTGGATGACCGTGGCGCACTTGTCGGCGTCCTCGACGGCCGTCTCGAGCGCGCGCACGAGGTCCGTGCCGCGCACGTTGAGCTCGTGCGCGCGGCGCAGGTGCGCGCGCAGTCCTTCCAGGTCGCACGTCTTGGGCGTGTTGGGGTCGAGCGCGCTCTGCACGGCCTCGGCCCACTCGCGGAACGCGTCCGAGCGCCGCCGTAGCCGATCCAGCATTGCGGGCAACTCGTCGAGCGTGTAGCGGTAGCGCAGGCGGCGCGCGGCCGGCGCGCACGCGCACAGCGCCGCGTGGTGGCGCAGGCACGCCACGCGCGCCGAGCACGCGCACGACACGCACGACAGGAAGCACGTGGTGTTGCACAGGTGGCACTGGCGCGCGTCGTCCGCCAGCAGCTCGAACGCCTCGCGCTCGGCCTGCGTCACGCCCCACTCGAGCAGCGCCTTGCGCAGCTTGCGCTCGTCGTGCACCATGGTGCGCATGTCGCGGTACGCCGCCAGCGCCACCGTCACGCTCAGCGACTCCGCCTCCAGCGCCATCTTGCACACGAGCTCGTCGTGCGAGAACACGCAGTAGCGCCGCAGCAGCGAGTAGTGCGCGATGCACTCGCGCCCCATCTTCAACTGAAGTTTAAAAGTTTCGCCTTTTTATTAATACGCAACCCTTTTTAAGAAATTTCTTCAATTACGTTCTACGAGTAAGACTGACCCAATCGGCCGGCGTGAAGTTGACAGCCTCTGCGAAGTTGTACCCTTGGTTGAAGCCGGCGTGATACGCTCGGGGGAAAGTGATCACAAACTCGCCCGCGTGCTGGTCCGTCCTGTTGAATCACACAAACAAGTCACAGTAAACGTTGGGTCTTTAAATATCAGTGCTATTAGCACAGCAAAATAGCAAAGATCAACGGTGTACCTATAAACGGGCACTCCAGCCTTCATTAGTATGTTGGGATTCATGATGGTGACGAGCTGATGCAGCAGGTCCGGCTGCAGCTGGAACAGTTCCGGAGCCTCCGCCTTCATGGCCGCTTCGAACTGCTCCGCTTTGGACCCTGGCACTCCGTACCTAACGTGTACAAACACATTATTCATATAACTTTAGTCTTGTCGGAGTGAGTTGTAACAGATTGGGGATTGGGATAATTACCAAGTCTTGGGCTCTCCCCAGTGGAGGTAGTTGATGGAGTAGCTCCAGTGGTCCTCGTTGTGCCAGCAGAAGGTGGCAAAGCACATGCCCACGTACAGCCATGGAATCTAAAACATTAATATTTATCCTCAATTTTTATCGGGTTGTCGGGATTTCAATGCGGTTTTCACTGAAACTACCTTCATGCCAGATATGTCAGCATTGATATGTCCCAGCACTGAGCCTTCCAGCACTGGCAGGTTGTTCAGGTTCCAGCTGGATTCGGCGTACTGCTGTTCGCCTGGATACAGATGGGCGCTCGACTTTGTCGGAAAACCTGGAAAATAGTTTCTAGAATTTACAACAATTTTAGCTCTTCACAATATTATTGGTGACTAGCATTGCGCCAAGGCTTTGCGCGCTCTCAATTTTTTGACAGCACGACAGACAGACAGACTTTGCTTACCAGATCCGTGATCCATCGAGTGCAAATCGGCCCCGTACTCCACCGTCACGTCTTCGTCCAGCGACGACACGACGCGCCAAAACTCCTTCTCCACCGTCGACGTGGGCACCATGTGGACGGGCATGTTGAAGTAGTCCGACTTGAACTGGTCCGCCATCTCTCCGAACTGCTGCAGCGTGTACTCGCGCGAGGCTTGCTCGAAGCCGAACGCCTCTGCCGGCTTCGAAACCGCCTCCGCTAAGCACACTGGACACCGCCAATCGCCTTTGGGCACGTCCGCCAGCGGAGGCAGCAGACAGAAGGTGTGATATGAGTCGTCGCATCCGTCACACAGCAGCATCTGTTCTTCAACGTCGCCGCGTCCGCACACGCGGCACATGTACTTCGCTAGCGGATCGTCCGCCGCCGCCGACGCGGGCGCCACTGACACCGTCATAGTGGACATGCGGTGCTCGCGCAGGCGGCTAGAACGCGTGCGTCCGCCGCAACTGCCCGCCGCCGACATCCACTTGTTCTCGCGCGGGCTGCGTCTCGTCTCCTCGCGTCTAGTCTCGTCGCGCGCGGGCTGAGCGGCGTCGTCGCGCGCCGGCAACGCGCCCTCCGTGTGACTGCCCTCGGCCGCCTCCGGCTCGCTCTTGTAACGCGCGCGCGCGGCCACCGGCGGCGGTGTGGCGGCCGCCGCGCACTTGCCTGCCGATCTTGGCGCGCGTCCGTTGCCCATCAACTGTTTCTCTGGCGTCTGTTCACGTTTCACCTCGATCTTCTAAATGAAACAACACCACACATTATCTATCTATCTCGCTTTTGATACATAATAATAATAATAATTGAATACTTACAGTCTCCTTATTATCTGCTACCACACCGCTGCTCTTGAAGACATCGTACGGGTATAGTATCCGTTCGTAGTGACTCTTCAATATTGAGCCAATGCCTTTGCCTTGAGGGTGGCCCATGCGACGAGCTATTTTCGACCATTTTCGTTCAGCAGTACAAACTTCAAAGCCACCTGGACATTTTTTTATTTCATATATTTTAAGGCTCCCAAAGTAATCACTGGCTTGTGATATGGGACAACCATGCAACGGAGAGGGGTCAATTTTGAAAAGTTCATTTGCAAAGGTGCCGGGAATCGAACCCGAGATTTATTTAAAATCAGATATATCACCTTACAATATGGCACAAAATGAAGCTATAGGGCGTGTATTGTAGAAATCACATACAAAACTGAAAAGGTTTACATTGTAAACAAAAACATCAAATTTTTTTGTCAATTTTTTTGTTGACCTTTTTTTATTTGGTAGCTATTGATGAGCTACCAATAATAATAAAAAAAAAAACAATAATTTTATGACAGTAAAAAAAAAATTAAAACAGTAATCAATTAATCTTATTTTCTATATTTGGAATTTTATTATTTGCATTGTTTTTTGCATTCTCTAATTTATTCCTTAGTTTTTAATTCAAGTTGTGTTATGGATTAAGGAACTTCATCTAATACGTAATATTAACTTATTTTATTTTTTCTTCATCATATATATATATATATATATATAAATTACGTGTCACGTTGTGTGTACTTGATGAACTCCTAAACTATTGAACCGATTTTGATAAAATTTCGTAACTAGGTATGTGTAATTTGGCCCAACTTAAAAGTTACGATAGTTTTTATCTCAATTTGTAGTATTTTTTTATTGCAAAATATTTGTTAATTATATGAGAGAGTTATAAATTACCTTACACCTCCATCCGTGAGAATTTTATGGAACTCACAGATAACTTTTAAAATAACTTTTAAAACAACTATGTAATTTGTCAACTGGATTAAGTAAATATTTATTATAAAAATTGCACCCCGGGCGAAGCCGGAAGCGGGACAGCTAGTATTTTATAAATGGAGACTCATCATCCTAATCAATAAAGTCTATTTTTCAATACAATAATCAATACAAGTCTATTCTTTAAACGACTTGTATATACTTTCATATAACTTATAATCAACAGAAATATTTTTTTTTTAGGTTAAGGTCGACGGACAGGTTGACAGTCCACTTGATGGCTACCGTCGCCTATACTGGAAGGAATCTAAGTAATGATGAAATGGGTTTACAATGAGCATAAGGGCCTCTTTCACCATGTGTCAAGTAGGCTAACCGCCAATTAAAGTCACCGGGTAACCGGGAATGATGGAAATGATATACCTTCGTTTGTACCGTAAAAGTACCAAACATTAAAAAGAAAATAATTTAAAAAAAAATCGCCTATCAAAGGATGCAGTTAACAGAGTGCATAATTTAATAAAACATAAAATTATTTCTAAAAATAACTGTCTTAAGTAATTAAGTATGTCTTTAGTTGGTAAGCTTTTTCAAATAAATAAATATATAAATAAATAAAAGCTATATGTTTATAACACTTACCAGCTTCTTTGACGACTTTGTGTAAGGAATACAAATCCAAATGTTTCCTTTCAACGGTCGGTATCTTGAGCACCGAGCCCTGCAGCTCCCAGAACTTGATGATTTGGTCCAAGAAGTTCAATTTTACACGAGTTATAGCCTGTTAACATTGTTACAATATTTCTATGTTGACTAAATCAAACTTTAAACTAAAACAATTAAAAGAGTTCTTGTAAATTCATTTTTTTTAACAATAATATCAACAAGTCTCAAAATGTCTAATTCATAGAATAGTCTATTCTTAGAATATGTCTATATTTTATTGTTGCATACCTATAAGTATCATTATTATAAAATAAACATTAAACTTTAACATTTACTAAGTTTTAATGATTTAATTAATTCTATATATAGATGTTATTAACGTTGAAAATAAATTAAAGTGTCAAGCTAAATATTGTAGTGATAAGCATCATGTAGGAAGTTTATTGAGTTATAATATTCAAATTATATTAAAATGTTTAGGTATAGTTTAATTTAAAAGTTTACTTGTAAATGTATATAAAGCAGAATAAATATAAACAAATTGGACAATAGGCTATAGTTATGGCATATTGAATCACACATTCTTTAAGAGAATGGATACTTAAAAATAACTGAATATGATATCAAAAATCACTTTATCTTATTATTATGTTATACGGATTTAAAATGTCTTTTTAAATGTTAAAAAAAGTAGTAAGACAAGTATTTTACCTCTAATTCATTTAGTCTTTGTATGCGAGGTATGAACCTCAGACGATCCACATCCACAGCAAACGGAGGCTGCCAATGCTAAACACAAAATAAACATAATTAATCATAGACCACTTTATATTGGGCACAAATTGTAAGAAACTGTGTCAATATTTTCATTTTTAATGCATCCTACTCTCAGATAGTTTTTTTTTATGAATGGCTTTCAATCAACTTGATGGTAGTTAGGTGGTTACCATCGCCTATAACACAAGCAACACCATAAGTGCTGCAAGAGAGATAGCGATCTGCTGTAAGGTCCTGGATGGGCTGCCTGAATGACTGCGAAATGAAGTTGTGCCCTGTTATTAGTTCCCTGATCCAGAACAGTAAACTTTGAAGAGATAATTTCCAAAGTTGCATTTCCAAAAGACCGGAAAGAATCTGGGACCATAAACTGAGTGTTAACGGTTAACTGGTGTTAACTCATCCAACAGAGTCATCACTAGTATATTAATAAGTTCATAAATCATAAGTCATAATTTCTTAACTATACTACAACTAGTTACTAGATTGTCTGCAACTTAATAATCACTCAGAAAGAAAAGAATTTTACATTATAAAATACTAAAATAATAAAGAGAGAGAGAGAAGAGAGAGCAGATTTTGTATGTTTGTTTATATTATGTGGACTGTAATTTTAACCACTGAAATTTGAAAAATCCTTTCAATATTTGAGAGATACATTATTCCACATAGGGTATTTATTATGTATAGGTACTAATAATTATAAAATATTTACTGTATAGTATACTAATTATAGAAATTTTTAATATTGATAGTTAAAATAGGTACTTAAACTTAACAAATTATTAAACTCTTTCCTCATTTAAAAAATACAAATTACATTAAACTTCTTAGCAACTTCCTTTGTAGAATAAACTATTGAAAAATAACTATTCCTGCGTAGAATAAATACCAAGGAAATATTTAATCTTTAGCAGAATAATAATACCTTTGTTTAAATTATACTCTAGTATCAAACACTAGTGTTCTCAAGAGAAATTACTAGGACACAAACTATGACTGATAAGTTGTAAGTTATAAAATTAATTAAACATTTCCTGTTTTCATCTGACACTGTTAATAACACTGACAATGAGAAGAAAGATATTTGTTTAAATTTAACAATTATGTACAATCTAAACTTAATAAACTGTTTTAGTTAAATAAATTATAAGATTTTATTGTTGCTTGGTGACAAAAAAAAATGTTCATGTTACATTTTATTTTAATACCAAATTTGCAATCAGCAAATGAAATTCACAGTAATGTAAAAACACACATATTATAAACTAAATAAAAATCCATAGGTAACCAATTACACAACATGTTAAAATAAAATAAAGCATATCTAGGCACAAATAAAAATAAATTGCAACACATGTATGACAGAGCATTACTTTAGAATAGCACAACCAATTTTGCAGATTTTTCTTTTATTATATTCGGTATTTTCAAGACAAGGTTTGTATGAAAGATTTATTTTTTTTTAAATCGACAGGGAAGAAAAAGAATGTTGTGTCAGCTATTTTTTAATAAATAGGAAGCATTGCTAAATGTTTCATATTATGCAACATCTTTATCAGCAGAAAAAACAACTAACTACTTTAATTTAGATTTTTTTTTAAGTATTCTAACATTTTTAATTGGCTGCAAGGACATACAGATGTATGGAAATAATAATCTAGAATCTAGTAGAATAGCCATTTTTATCATAATTTCAATAAGTCAGTATTTCTTGTATACAACACTATTGAACAAAATATCATTTTTAAAGGTACTCATGATATTTTGTAGCATTTACAATTCAATATTTCACTTCAAACATTACACTACAGATAGGAAGACTTTAAGCATTCAAGTTCATTGTTACCAGGAACATATAAGTCAAAGTGTAAAGTATTTTACAAGAAATTAAATACAACTAGCACTGAAAAATGTTCAAAATACAGTTAGACACAACAAAAAGTGGACATAGTTCTTTTTTTATCTAACTATCGTAGGTAGGAGGGCATGACACAAAATGGCAACCAAATATTTGACTATACAATATGCAATTGCATTAATTGTTGCTAAAATGCAATTTATCAATAAATAGGCGCCCATATTGTGTATTACCACGTATTAATGAGGAATAAACCATTAAATGTTAAAATTTGATAACGCGTAACTATGCGAGACGAGTTAATATGGTTGCATCACACGAAAAATAACCTGCACGTTTAAGGATAAATAACAAGAATGAAATATGATTTATCGTAAAACATATGGATTTTGAATCGAAAAGCGAGTTATAACAAAAGAAATTGACTCACCGGAGGGGGTTTGATCTTTGCAATTCCGGACTTTTCAGCGATTGGCCTTATTTTGCTAATATAAGCCAAAGGATCTAGGAATTCTTCTGGCGTGGGCTCAAACACGGGAGCCTCCGGGGGCACGGTGAACGTGAAATTGTCAGGTTTCATGGGGGACGCCGAGTCCCCCATGTTAACTTCGACATTGGCTTCATCACATTTTCCCATTTTCAACAATAACTATGCAGTTCCGACAAATGCAACTATAAAACACACTTGAGCATCATATAATATTAAGGAATAAACAATCCACGTCCACAAAGAAACACAAGCATTAGACTTAGTCCTTCCATAGGGAATCACAATGAGAAATGATATTACTATACTAAACTGGAATTATTAGCAACAAATAACACAGAGCAGAGCCGTCTTGTGTTGTACGTCCGCCATGCGAAAATGAACTTTCGAAACTGCAATGTTGTCAGATTAAAAAAATGCAGATATATTTTTTTTTTTTTTTTTTCCTTCGCAATTCTAATAAATATTAACAAATACTTTTCTCGGACAATAATTTACAAATAATTATGTACTTGGTAAGTTTAAGTAAGCCAAGCTTTCTGAGTAAACGTGGTTTATCTTCGGCCGCATCTGCACCTTACATCAAGTAAGATCGCGGCCAAGCGCTGCTTTGACTCAATTTAAAAAAAAATTATAGTGATAAGCCACAACTCAGATCGCATAAGATTTTGTTATATTTATATTTAAAAATTAATTACATTTCAAGACATATTTTTTTAATAACAGTCTTTGTAAACATACTAATCGATTAGAGTTTTCCTAGACCGTTTATATGTATTAATTTTCTTTGTGTAATTAACACAAATTGTCAAAATATTATAAAATTATTAAAACATTAATAATAAAACCATTTTATTTACATTTCTTACTTACTGCAATAACCACAAAAGCTAATAATAGGTACAATGTAAAAGTTAATAGGTAGGTACTCTTTATTTTCTGGATGCGGGCACTTAGTAACCAGTAGGTATAACAATGATTCTTACTGTTCAGTTTATACAATGAGAAACTAGTGAAAATATCTATTAATTTCATATCTGTAGCTAGATGTATGCCTTTTTTGGCATACAATGTAATAAACAATCTAAGTAGCGCCATTGAAAAGCTACTGCTCGGGTTTCATTTTATTATTTTTGCACTCTCTACAAAAAATCGTACTTAAATTATTTTTAAGCCTTATTCCTATAAACTTCAATTCTATTAAAAATGTAATAGTTGTAAAACTTCATTGAATCTATTAATTAAGTTGTGTAAAATCGTGACACCCAGCGCTCATCGAATCTACTCAGTTGCGCCATATCATCAAAATAATATACTTCTGCGCCGAATTAACTCGGTGACTGAAGTGCATACGAACTCAATTCAAAATCGTTTTCACCCGTTTTCCGTACCCTTTTCGGGTACGAGATGGGTACGAGTCATTCTATTATGCTGGTAACACAGCGGAACCCAGTCGGAGATGTATTATAGGTAATGGCAACACTGTACTGCTATAACTTCACTCCCCGTGCTTCTTGCTCTTTAGCTTACTTTGTAAACGCGCAGACTCAAATACAATCGATGAAATCACATCCGTCATCCGCCATTTGCGAAAGTGGCCGAGCCGATCGCTGCGGAGCAGCGCGAGTGTCATCTGATTATGTCGAGTGTGTAAATTTGTTATTTTTCATAAAACTATTAACCAAGTGCTGTTGATTGAGCGATTAAAATGATTGTGAGATTTTGGAGCATTTTGTGCGTCGGAGTTTTGGTCGCTTCGGTGCTTAACGTCGAAGGAAACAACGACAATGAAGGTAAGGTACTTACTCGAAAGCTTTTTGTGTATATTTTGTATAAATTTTCAATTAAGAAAACTCTGACACTGGTCGTTTGGAATTAACGCATATTTATTATATATTGAAATATATATTTAATAAAGAATTTTAGTCATTTCTTTACATAATATCGGAAGGAAAAGGAAAATTATAAATAGGTGTACCAATGTATACATATAAACGGCAATATCAATACGGAAAAATTATCACACATCTTAGGACCAGGTGTGCTTTTTTTCGAATATATTGCAGCAATCGCTTGGTGCGTCGGGTCGCATAGTGAAACGAGTCATGTGGGTGTCGGGCTTTAGAAACAGTATATTGGAAGGAAACCGGCCCGACCACTTAAATGAACCCGTGTCCTCTGTACAATGCTCACCAAGCACACACTCTCATCTCGGTGACCCGGTGTGGGCGCGAACCGTAGACTAGTTTTTGCAGTTGATTCATTCAATGTATTTTGTTGTTAAATTACATCCTGTTATGTACCAGTGCATATTACGATTACTGAAATAAAAGTGATAGAAACATGAATGAAGACGGGCCAAATTTATAGTCCACAATTCAATTGGTACTCTTACTCACTTCGTTGAAAAAGAATCTGAACCATTTTTTTTTAAAATTTTATTTGGGAATTACGCCATACATATATTTTTATATTTAAACAATGATGTAACTCTAATAATAACAAAATACAGATAAATGTCATTGTTATGAATAAAATCCCTACTAACATTATAAATGAGAAAGTAAATCTGTTTGTTTGTTACCTTTTCACACCTTCACTACTCGACTGATCATTATTCATCGTGAAATATTGTCGAGGATACAGAAAAGGACATTTCATCCAGAAAAGAAGTACTGTTCCCGAGGGATCATATTAAAATAAAAATTCAACATTTGGCTATAAAAAATAATTGGTCATATATTTTGTCAGATGTTACATTTTTTGCAAGCATAATGTATATATAAGGGAAAAAGATAAACTTTTTTTTTAAATAATATGATAATGACTAATAGACCTACATTTTAGATGTACTTGAGAAAAAGGGAAATCTTCACTGGTTCACATGAATTTCCACTAATGGTTCATAATTCAAAGTGCAAATAGAATTTTAACAAGTTTTTTGTTTATTTTATCAATAAATACTGGTAATACAGGCAGGCTTTAATGTAAACTTGAATGTGTTAATTTAAGGCCAGTATTACGCATATATATGAAGTTAGCACAAAACAAAATTTATGCTTCATTGCATCTTTTACAAGTAAATATTATAAATGTCCAATAAAGTAATAAAAGTACAATGTGGAATAAAGCGGTCTTTTAGAACACTGAATTAGCAGCATGATTTCGTTGTAAGGAAACCCCGTTCTTTATTTTTTGCAAGTGCACTGACTATTCTTATGTTAGTTTTGGAAAATCTGTTTGCATAATATCATAAAGAAAATGTAAATAAACAAAAAAAAAAAGATATAAAATGTTGTTCAGCAAGTAAAGTATGGATATTTTTTACTAGCTTCTTTTTAAAGGTACTGGTGATACAAAGTAGTATCACTAGTACTATTAATGGTACAGTCCAATGGTACTAAAGCAAATACATCATATTTTTAATGATTATCATTAATCATTTTGATTTCAATTGTGTCAGACACTTTTTTGTATTGATTTGGATTAAATAAACACCATATGTTCTAAAAGGTTTTTTTATCTGACTTTATTTATATATTTTTATGTACATAAAATTTGATTTGTATTTTAGACAATAAAATATTTGTAAAGTAGGAAAGACATCTTATAAGTTATTTACTTGCAACTTGGTTCGTGTTGTTTGCATTTTAAACAAAATTAACATATAAGATCTTTTTCTTGCAAATTTTGAAGAGTTCCCAAAGAAATTCGATTCAACGGAATTCACAACTGTTTTACTATTTTCTTATAATATTATGAAATACAATTATCATACATGTCTTGTGGTCAATTAAATTGGTTGAAGTGTATGTGGGTGAGCCTTTTTTACACGCAATTTGTAGGTTTATAGGTCGTACGTCATTACCTGGAGTGTAATGTGGAAAAGCTAAGAGTGGTCGGCGGCGTGGCGTTAGTAACAGCAATGTCAAGATCCTCATTAGCGCAGGAAGGAACGAGTGCGCGGAAGATTAATGCAAAAGGAACTTTGTTGGGAATTTGCATTTAAATTACACTCTCCTCTATGGGCCTCCCTTAAATATGCTCAGATTATATCTTAACTGGGTATACTTAAGACAGTAGGACGCTACCGAAACTGTGTTTACTCGTATTTTTATGTAAATCTCCAGTAGTCAGGCCAACAATCCACTTAATGGTAAGGCTACCGTCACACATTTGCGCAAACGCATCGACAGATGCAGTAAATGCGTTGATTATCTTGCAGTTGAAGGAGAAGAAATTAGGAGATAATAGGGAAATGTGTGGTGTTGAGTCTCAAAGGAGGTTTAACGCCAAATGATGTCACGATTGTTCACATATTTTGTACAAACGCAACAGTCATTAAATGTTCTGGCAGCTGATGATATCATTTCTTAGCTGCGAGTACTTTTAAAATTTACTTGCTCATGCTCAGTTTTGTTTTTAAATCCCACCTATCCTATCCTATCCTTTAAAAAAATAAAACATTTTTCCAGTATAAAAAGTTATATCTATATATCTATATCTATACTCATACTAATATTATAAATGCGAAAGTATGTATGGATGTATGGTTGTTTGTAACTCACGCAAAAACTACTGAACTGATCACTATGAAATTTTGCATACACGTTGTCTGGGACACCAGAAAGGACATAGGGTACCTTTCATCCAGAAAAAAGGACTATTCCCGAGGGATAAATAAAAACTAGCGCCTGGCCAAAGTGTTATAGCAACACGAGGTCAAGCGTTATATTGCTTTTTTTTTTAATTTTCAACGCGGACGAAGTCGCGAGCACCAGCTAGCGTTTTATAATATAACTTATAGTTAGTTTGCTATACTTTAATTCAACTGTTTGTCAACTGTCCAAGTTCCAAAGAGGATTCCACGAAGTGCACGAATTCAAGTAGCTAACAAGCTTGCTCAAGTATTAAACCAATGTGTCAGCAAGAATTCGCAAGCGTCATGGGAGGAGTTGTTTAAGTTCACATACAAGATTCTTCATGTTCATGCTGCAGAAGATGATAAACATTGCAGCCTTACTGACAAAATCAAGAGAAATATTGGGGAATACACAACAGATTCATTTCAAAATTTTACAAATGATAACCACAAGCATTATTCCTTGTGTAAGAGGGTAGAAAGAATGGTATTTGATGGTGACGTCAAAGGTGCAGTTCGCGTTATCACTTCGGAAGACACTATTGCTGACAATGATGTCAATACTCTCAGATGACTCCAACAAAAACATCCACAGCCACATCCCAGATAAAGAGAGAATTGTGATAAGAATAAAGAAATTTATTTCAGAATAATGTTTTTTGCATATTTATGTCCCCCATAACTAGGCTCTGCCTGTTCCATAACATCATTTACTGTAATATTATTGTGGTTAATTAAATAATAAAAGTCGTAGAAATTGAGACTCTTACAAATTGGGTGATTGATAACCCGCCAAAATGTTGGTGGAAATTTATGGGTAAAAGATGTGGAAAGTGATCGTTTGATTGATCAGAGCTCCCACGTGGATAACACGCCTACCTTGAATTACATAATAGCTACCAAATGTCGTCACAAAGAAAATTAACAATTCTATTTTGCTGTCGTAGTTCTTTGGGAAAGCTGTTCATTATTATTTATGGCATTTCCGAGACTTGGAGTAGAATAACTAGTGTCGTAAATGCGAAATCTATCTAACGTTAAGTTTATGCGAAAGTGGGTTCATTTGTTTGTTACACTTTCACGTTTAAACTTACATCCAGAGAAAAAGTTGGTAATTAACAGTCTCCCGAGTATTCATCAAAAATAATAAAAATCACATACAGACATATGTCTAGCTGTTGCACGCGACTTCTTCCGCGTAACTTTTATAAAATATAGTCTGTTACTCGCTGATAATATAACTTCCCAACAGTGAAAGAATTTTTCAAATTAGTCCAGTAGTTTCGGAGCCTATTCAATGCAAACAAACAAACAAATCTTTCCTCTTTATAATATAATAAGTATAGATAAAAGTATAGATAAATAGTAATAATTAGTCTTAATGCTTCTACATATTTATTTACCTTTAATTTTTTTTAAGTGAGAATTTTTTAATTTTTTTTAAAAAACACATTCTGTACACATTCGATATTAGGATTCATTTTGGCAAGTGCCTAAATTAGGATGACCAGACTTATGTGTAATAATTATTCATACTCGAGTTGTTGGACTGATCCGACAATGTTATCTACGTGGTAAGTATATTGATAACTCTATTGTGTCATATTAATATTCAGAATGAGTTGTAGCATATTATAATTTTATATAGGTATGTACTTGTAAATGGATATCTTGGGACCTTCTGGTAAGATGCTTCATTAGGATCTACTTCCTCCCTTATATGAACTTGATGTTAGGCGGAAATGATTTAATATTTGTTACCATATCGACATGACCAAAAAGGAAGTGACCATGCGCCTAAAATTGTTACCACAATATACTTTGCGAAAGTGCTTATTACTTACTCGTATACTGGTCTGTTGTAGTATAGGGTATATATATTTTTAATACTTTTCATTTAGTACTTAGTGATTTTGTTGTAAAAGTCCCGTCCACATATTTATTTTACTGATTGTTTTTTTATGAGAGAGGGGTTTTCTCTTGGCCAGCATCTAGCCTTGTGGCGAAGATGAGGCCTATGATGGAGCGAATCTCATTCTCAACCCAGAAGATGCCTATTCACTCGAACTTTGAAAATATTTGGGTTATATGAGCTCGGAAACGCAGAGTTCCAAACCTTGGCAGCTATAAATATTAAATTCACATTAAATATTGAATACTTACTTATATTCAAATTAAATCACGAATGAGTAAACTATTATTAGAAAATGAAAATGTTCGTTGTTACCTAACTATTCCAATTTGAATAGCCTGAATCAAGAGAGAAGGAGAGTTTTGTGTTGTAACTTGTAAAGTAGTTTAGGTCAAAGGAGGGAAGCATCAATATTCCCCAAGGTACTCTTTACCGTTTTCTGATAAACTAGTTTTACATTGCATTCTGATGTATTCCTTTGTTACCTTGCTTTATTTTTATTTCTATCACTATCTTTCGCGTCTCCTGCAACGGCGTTCTTTGGCTTTTATATTCATAAAACAGATTTGTCTTTGAATCCACGTTGGAATGAAAAATATCTACCATTCAGTTTTCCACTGTATTTTGTCACGATAGATTCTATTACAGATAGTGTCAAGAGACTTGGCATAAAAGCAAAAAGTTATGTTAGGTGTTTGATGTCTTAAGATTACATAAAAACGATTAATATGTTGAAATTTCTGTTTTGAATTTTCAATAAATATTATTTAATCTAATGCCATTCAGATTGAGCGTGTTCAGGAGAAACCCGAGTATATTTTTTGTGGGGCCTATTTTGGTAGAATATGAAATGGTTGTTGCCGAAGAAGATCTATAATGTGACTTTCATGTTCTGATCGACCCAATATCACCGCTAATTTCCGCCTCACCCTGTGCGCAAAGAGCCTCACCTTTGTGTGACTTTTTGTCCCTATATAAATTATAATATATATCCGCGAGAAAAAGGGTCGGAAACATTAGCGGAATAAATGATTTCTCACTTAACATTCACGTTATGTAACTTGAGAACAATGGGTCAGACGTTGCAGTATCGTAAGTTTGTATAGCGTATGTACCTAACCTGTACTTATTATGTGAACTTGTAGGCTATTGTTGAAGTGTTTAACTTAACACGGCATTGTGTTCTGGACTGCAGACGACTGGGAGGCTTCGCTTTTGGAACATATATCTAATTGGTGTAACAATAGCAGTTAGTTGGCACAATGCAGTTAGCGTATGAATGATTTGAGGTAGATGGAAAATGTGCGTTAAGGCTCCAATTAACACCCGTTTGTGATTCGAGCCTTGATACTAAGTGCGATTTCGGAAAGTCTGTACGTTCTCTCCTCTTGCAGACAAGAAAAAGTTCATTACCAAATTTAATATTGTTTCGTTTAGTAATCACAAAAACACACTTTGCGACTGCAGACTACACAGCATTTAGCATACATAAACTGTGTATCCTGTGAATGTTTACTGTCACACTTGTGTATGACAGTAAACATTCTCTTACAGAAGATCATCTTGAAATTAAAGGCTGTTTATGCGTAAGCAAGGAATGCCAAAGCCATAGGAGCCCCTATACTATATAATCACCTCCGTTTTTATCTTTCCTTTCAGTGTGAGTTGTAAGAGTTTCAACTTATTCAAACTTTTTATATTCTTAATTTTGTAAGCGTAATAGCGAACTTTTGGACGTATATCGAATGAAAGATTCCCTCTCGTTTGTCACTGTTGTCGTTACAAAAACAATTGTATTGAAAAACTTTGTAACTCCATCCGTATTGAATTTGAAACTCCCTTTTTCCACTTGTTTAACTTGTCAAGTGGCTGAGCAGGTGCGTTTTTTTTTATATCCGCATCTGCTCTGGAAGTATTGAATGGCGCTACGCCATTTACGCCCTCGTTTTTTTATGAGGGTATACTTTATGGATTTTCGCTGCAAATGCCTTTTAAATATTGATGGTGATTGATCATACCGTACTATAGTTATGTATTCTAGTTAATATTAATGTCATTTTTCATGACACACACCCGCTTTTAATCAAACACCAATAGGATTGCTTTCCATTGAGTAGCTATTTATTTAAATAGGTAAGTGTCCATGTCGGTGTCGCTTTTAAGACGTTGACTTTTTTATTTTTAGACAATCACCGGGAAACTTTTTTTATTAAAGTACTCTGTGTTCTTTCCTGACAGTGTTTGCAATATTTATGCGAAATTCGCCGGTTTGGGTGATGAAAAATTACTTTGATATAAAATAGCATAGAATAGAAGACTGCGCAAAATACTCTTGTGTTCTGGACATGTCTACTTTTGTGATGTTATTTTCTGTTTGGTTAGTTTTTAAAGTAAGCAGTTCTTTATTGAAAAAGAATTAGTTTTTTTTTTGGATATTCCTTACGCAGAATGCATATGTAGAAAGTATCTAAACTAACATAAGTAGGAGTAAGTATACCAAAACTTGACATTTATAAATTTTTCTCATCAGAAGCGTAGTTACAGGGCACAAGGGTCACCGTCCATTTTTGGTAATGGTCAGTGGTCATTACCTCTTTTGTCCGTGTTGACGTTGATCGCCTACTATTCTGTTCATATCTTTGGTAGACGTGATTTCCGCCTGTAGTAGGTTACTTTTTCTTTCAATGGTATGAATGTGTCTATCATAGAAATAATTTTATGTTTATTGTATATATTATATAGAAGCACATCGTGACATTGAACTATTATAGAATTATTAGGATAAGGGACAATTCACCGAAGCAATGAGCACACAATGCTGATATATCACGGTGGTCTTATATAAGGGGGTGGTTACTGCAGCCAGGCGGCCAGTGTGCTCTGTCTGCCACTACTAAAACATATAGAAATAAGTCAATCAAAACCCATTTTGCTTCGTTCCTTTCAACACAAAACTATAAATTCAAACAATCCCTTGTATTTGCGTTCAGCCTAAAGTGAATTAATGAATATGCTCGACGTGGATTTAAGTTATTTAATGCGTAAGAAGTTATGGAAAGTTCCACAGACAATTATGAAGAGAACGCAAACTAAAAGAACAAACTACGAAAGGGTCTATTTACAGAAGCAGAACAAAGTATTAGTTATGTGTAGGTACTTACTTTGTTCTATACACTTTTCAAGTTTAATTTTTTTTCTTTTCTTATTCCCATTGTACAAATGTAAAATCCGTTATTTTTGTTTGTAAATTTAAGTAAATGTATAAATAAATATATAAATACTTGATATTTTGTTGAAATATTACTAGAGATGTCATGTCATATAAATTGATTGCCAAAGGAACTATCAAACAATTTTGAAATTAGGCTTTAGATTGATTGATTGATCAAAAGATTATTAAAAATACTAATCTGTAGAGGATCGTCCATCAGCCATAAAAATGAATTATTCGTCCATCCAATTGTATTTCAAAATGCTGTAAGATATATTGAGCAAGTTATAAATAAGTTATTTAAATCTTTCAATGTATTTTGATTGTACTTAAGTAATGAACCAAACCAAACGAGCTAGTTTTTTTTTTTTTTTTTGAGCTATCATTTCAACAGTGTTCACAGATGACTATCGATGAAATAATTTTTGAATTGATTTCGAATTTTATCTTCTAAAGCAAGTTTTGTGAAGTAAAATCAACCTATACTAATATTATAAAGAGAGAAGAATAAATAAAATAAATAAAGTTGTATTTTTGTAATTGTAATGAATAAACTCAAAAACTACTGGACCTATTTTGAAAATTCTTTCACCTATACAAATATACATTATCAGCGAGTAACATTTAGGCTATATTTTATAAAGTTACGCAGGTGAATTCGCGTGCAACAGCCTAGCTTGTATAATATATATTGATACAGTTAAGTTTCGCGTCTAAATGTCATAACATTTTAATAAAATCGCATGTTATACTGTTTTTTACGGACAATTCGTACACAGCAATGCCCTTTAAGGTTGCAAAGGCTTCGCAGATCGGTTTTCCGCAACTTATTCATTTGACAAGTTTGATTGCTTCCTCGGCGCGGCGCCGACGGAATTTAAATCGTCCTGTCTGCTGCCTCTGCGTGAGGCTCTTCACCTTATATGTAATGCATTTTAGGTCATCTTAAAAAAGTTTAAAATCCAATCACTTGGCCAATTTTAAGCACTAAATAATTTTAAAAATAATTATTATACAAATAATAACTTGAAAGTTATATTGGAGTCTGGACAGTACCTATCCAACTTTTTTATATGTATTAATTGTAGATTAAATTCTTAGATACTATTAGTTGTAAATGCGAAAGTGAGTTTGTATGTTTTGTTACGTTTTCACGCCTTAATTACACAACTGATCATAAGGAAATTTTGCATACACGTTGTCAGAAATATAGGTTACCTTCATTCAGAAAAAAAAAATACTGTGCCTTAGGGATCATTGAATAATGAAAATAAAAAATTCAACGCATGACGATTTTTGTCTCCGTAACTGTTGAACCTATATTTACGAGACTTCCATTGGTGAGTCTATATAGAGTCTAGACTAGACTGCTTTTTATATCGGGTAACCATTTAAAGTTATACGAATGAGGGCGTCAGTCAGAACGGAAAATACCTGTCGTTTTAAATTTAAAAAGATTTAGCGGTAAAGTGGAGATTATGTAGATTTTTTTAAATCTTTTTTTATCATTCTAATATCGTGGGGGACGTATGTACGTTCGCATCGAAGTGCTCTCTGGTCGACGGCGAAGCACTTGTTCACTCGTCTCCACATGAATCGCACTCGTTATTTATGGTAATGAACCATTTCAGTTCGAGTACGATTTCATATTAATGGCGTTTTGTGATTTCTCTTTGACATTCTACTGATTTTTTCGTATATATATTAAGATCCACTGCATTGACAGGCTGACACTTCCTTGTTTATTATAGTGTCATGGTTATATGTGTATTTTTTTTTATGTATTTCATTGAAATACCAAGAGAGTCAAAATGTTATTTTAATATTAATTAAGTTCTTCATCGCAATATTTAAATTATTCTATTTAATCAATCAAAACAATTATTATAAAAGTTATCTAATATTTTTTAAATATTATGTTTTCGATGTTCTAAATTTCAACCTGCAAACAGTCCGTTGCTAGGTTTTCGTATTCCATCCAAGAGTAGGTATAATACGCACATTTTTTTAAAAGTGCAATTGAATAATTAAGCGGAGCCGACGTTTTATTTAATTGAAAATTTCTTTGTCTTGTCGGTGTTCCTGTTTCGCAGTTGCTTAGGAGACATTATTTACTTTCGTTCCGCACACGGACCGAACTACTTTTTCTCGCTCTAAAAATGTTCCAATTCTGTCAACTTTTTAACTGTTCAAGCCAGTTCGCAAAGACGAAGTTTTTCACTCAGTCTCTGTTCAATTTTATTTAAGTATTTTTTGTGTCACTCCTTTTTTATTTTATTTTTTTTAGATCGATTTCATTCGTTTTTTGGCCATGTTTTGTGCGGAGTCTGCGTGCCTATCGTTTGTCTAGAACGAAATAGGTTCATTGCACTTGAAAAAATCCCAATTATGTTCATTTGTTATCCTAAAAAAAAACTATTGATTTGTTATAAGTATTACAATGACTTTTAGTTTTTTTTTATTCACTCTTGATCTACAATCTACAATTTATCACAAATTACGTAGATAATTGTCTTTTTTTAAATTTGCATTAATTGTCTTATCTACTTTAATTAAATGCTTCTGATTTTATCTAACCAATTCTGATATAATAATTTCAAAATATAATAAAACTAGCTGTTGCATGCGACTTCGCCCGTGTAACTTTATAAAATATAGTAGGCTATATTTTATAAAGTTACACGGGCGAAGTCCTATGTTATTCGCTGATAACATAAATGAAATAATTTTCAAAATCCGTCCATTAGTAGGTATTTGAGTTTATTCATTACAAACACACAAATCTTCTCTCTTTATAATATTAGTATAGATATAGTTAATTAATTTCATTGTTTTAAACCAAGTTTCCTTTCATTAACAAATAAAAACCGAAATTCACCCGCATGCTCGTTGAAACAGACAGACAAAATGGGTGGTCAACACACTTGGCCACCTATTTTTCGGCACCACTAATTGCTATACGAAGTAGACGAGAATGACTTAATTGGAGAGAGAGAGAGAGAGAGAGAGAGAGAGAGAGAGAGAGAGAGAGAGAGAGAGAGAGAGAGAGAGAGAGAGAAGAAGATTCAGAGCTTCGTGATGATGCCTAATTGCCTAACATAGCGAGTTTATCAAGCTTCTGCTTTGCCCCTAACTAAGTTATGTGGTTCACTTCAATTACCACTTATCTAATGCCGCAGTATTAGGTAACCATTTTAATATAAAAAAAATACTTGTAATGTCCTATCTTATTAAATAAATATGGTAAGTAAAATGCATGATTGAGAAAATTATTTCCGTTAAAACAAATCTTTTAAGTTAGTCAATTATAGTTAATTTGGTACTTACATTATAATGACTAACAAAATCAATCAAATATAAAAAAAAATTATTCATCAAATAGGTTTCTCCAAGAAACTCTTATGATAGTTATTATAAAATTTAAATTTACCAGGGTTTCGATAGGAAAAAAAAACAAAATGGCATCCGCAAAAGTTATGTTATAATAACCATTAAAAAGTAGTTAATGGTTATTATTTTGGTGGTCAGAAAAATTGTAAATTGTTCCTACGGTAATCAAAAATTGAACTTTATAGTATAGCTTTATCGCCCATGTCGAACTACAATATTTTTTCCATCAATACACATAATTACACACATTTTTGCATCACCATACACATCACGTTAAAATTTCTTCAAGTCAGCGTTGCCTAATTACCACTCTTGAATAAAAAAAATCATGATTGTGTTTAAAATGTTCTAATTTATACCCATTATAATAGGTGGTATGCAAGGCAGGTTCACGGTCCATTAGATGGTAAGTGGCTACCGTCGCCTATTCACACAAGGAAAACCAGAAGGGGATGGAGATGCTTTTCATTTTGCTTTTGTTGAAATATTACTAGAGATGTCATGTCATATAAATTGATTGCCAAAGGAACTATCAAACAATTTTGAAATTAGGCTTTAGATTGATTGATTGATCAAAAGATTATTAAAAATACTAATCTGTAGAGGATCGTCCATCAGCCATAAAAATGAATTATTCGTCCATCCAATTGTATTTCAAAATGCTGTAAGATATATTGAGCAAGTTATAAATAAGTTATTTAAATCTTTCAATGTATTTTGATTGTACTTAAGTAATGAACCAAACCAAACGAGCTAGTTTTTTTTTTTTTTTTTGAGCTATCATTTCAACAGTGTTCACAGATGACTATCGATGAAATAATTTTTGAATTGATTTCGAATTTTATCTTCTAAAGCAAGTTTTGTGAAGTAAAATCAACCTATACTAATATTATAAAGAGAGAAGAATAAATAAAATAAATAAAGTTGTATTTTTGTAATTGTAATGAATAAACTCAAAAACTACTGGACCTATTTTGAAAATTCTTTCACCTATACAAATATACATTATCAGCGAGTAACATTTAGGCTATATTTTATAAAGTTACGCAGGTGAATTCGCGTGCAACAGCCTAGCTTGTATAATATATATTGATACAGTTAAGTTTCGCGTCTAAATGTCATAACATTTTAATAAAATCGCATGTTATACTGTTTTTTACGGACAATTCGTACACAGCAATGCCCTTTAAGGTTGCAAAGGCTTCGCAGATCGGTTTTCCGCAACTTATTCATTTGACAAGTTTGATTGCTTCCTCGGCGCGGCGCCGACGGAATTTAAATCGTCCTGTCTGCTGCCTCTGCGTGAGGCTCTTCACCTTATATGTAATGCATTTTAGGTCATCTTAAAAAAGTTTAAAATCCAATCACTTGGCCAATTTTAAGCACTAAATAATTTTAAAAATAATTATTATACAAATAATAACTTGAAAGTTATATTGGAGTCTGGACAGTACCTATCCAACTTTTTTATATGTATTAATTGTAGATTAAATTCTTAGATACTATTAGTTGTAAATGCGAAAGTGAGTTTGTATGTTTTGTTACGTTTTCACGCCTTAATTACACAACTGATCATAAGGAAATTTTGCATACACGTTGTCAGAAATATAGGTTACCTTCATTCAGAAAAAAAAAATACTGTGCCTTAGGGATCATTGAATAATGAAAATAAAAAATTCAACGCATGACGATTTTTGTCTCCGTAACTGTTGAACCTATATTTACGAGACTTCCATTGGTGAGTCTATATAGAGTCTAGACTAGACTGCTTTTTATATCGGGTAACCATTTAAAGTTATACGAATGAGGGCGTCAGTCAGAACGGAAAATACCTGTCGTTTTAAATTTAAAAAGATTTAGCGGTAAAGTGGAGATTATGTAGATTTTTTTAAATCTTTTTTTATCATTCTAATATCGTGGGGGACGTATGTACGTTCGCATCGAAGTGCTCTCTGGTCGACGGCGAAGCACTTGTTCACTCGTCTCCACATGAATCGCACTCGTTATTTATGGTAATGAACCATTTCAGTTCGAGTACGATTTCATATTAATGGCGTTTTGTGATTTCTCTTTGACATTCTACTGATTTTTTCGTATATATATTAAGATCCACTGCATTGACAGGCTGACACTTCCTTGTTTATTATAGTGTCATGGTTATATGTGTATTTTTTTTTATGTATTTCATTGAAATACCAAGAGAGTCAAAATGTTATTTTAATATTAATTAAGTTCTTCATCGCAATATTTAAATTATTCTATTTAATCAATCAAAACAATTATTATAAAAGTTATCTAATATTTTTTAAATATTATGTTTTCGATGTTCTAAATTTCAACCTGCAAACAGTCCGTTGCTAGGTTTTCGTATTCCATCCAAGAGTAGGTATAATACGCACATTTTTTTAAAAGTGCAATTGAATAATTAAGCGGAGCCGACGTTTTATTTAATTGAAAATTTCTTTGTCTTGTCGGTGTTCCTGTTTCGCAGTTGCTTAGGAGACATTATTTACTTTCGTTCCGCACACGGACCGAACTACTTTTTCTCGCTCTAAAAATGTTCCAATTCTGTCAACTTTTTAACTGTTCAAGCCAGTTCGCAAAGACGAAGTTTTTCACTCAGTCTCTGTTCAATTTTATTTAAGTATTTTTTGTGTCACTCCTTTTTTATTTTATTTTTTTTAGATCGATTTCATTCGTTTTTTGGCCATGTTTTGTGCGGAGTCTGCGTGCCTATCGTTTGTCTAGAACGAAATAGGTTCATTGCACTTGAAAAAATCCCAATTATGTTCATTTGTTATCCTAAAAAAAAACTATTGATTTGTTATAAGTATTACAATGACTTTTAGTTTTTTTTTATTCACTCTTGATCTACAATCTACAATTTATCACAAATTACGTAGATAATTGTCTTTTTTTAAATTTGCATTAATTGTCTTATCTACTTTAATTAAATGCTTCTGATTTTATCTAACCAATTCTGATATAATAATTTCAAAATATAATAAAACTAGCTGTTGCATGCGACTTCGCCCGTGTAACTTTATAAAATATAGTAGGCTATATTTTATAAAGTTACACGGGCGAAGTCCTATGTTATTCGCTGATAACATAAATGAAATAATTTTCAAAATCCGTCCATTAGTAGGTATTTGAGTTTATTCATTACAAACACACAAATCTTCTCTCTTTATAATATTAGTATAGATATAGTTAATTAATTTCATTGTTTTAAACCAAGTTTCCTTTCATTAACAAATAAAAACCGAAATTCACCCGCATGCTCGTTGAAACAGACAGACAAAATGGGTGGTCAACACACTTGGCCACCTATTTTTCGGCACTACTAATTGCTATACGAAGTAGACGAGAATGACTTAATTGGAGAGAGAGAGAGAGAGAGAGAGAGAGAGAGAGAGAGAGAGAGAGAGAGAGAGAAGAAGATTCAGAGCTTCGTGATGATGCCTAATTGCCTAACATAGCGAGTTTATCAAGCTTCTGCTTTGCCCCTAACTAAGTTATGTGGTTCACTTCAATTACCACTTATCTAATGCCGCAGTATTAGGTAACCATTTTAATATAAAAAAAATACTTGTAATGTCCTATCTTATTAAATAAATATGGTAAGTAAAATGCATGATTGAGAAAATTATTTCCGTTAAAACAAATCTTTTAAGTTAGTCAATTATAGTTAATTTGGTACTTACATTATAATGACTAACAAAATCAATCAAATATAAAAAAAAATTATTCATCAAATAGGTTTCTCCAAGAAACTCTTATGATAGTTATTATAAAATTTAAATTTACCAGGGTTTCGATAGGAAAAAAAAACAAAATGGCATCCGCAAAAGTTATGTTATAATAACCATTAAAAAGTAGTTAATGGTTATTATTTTGGTGGTCAGAAAAATTGTAAATTGTTCCTACGGTAATCAAAAATTGAACTTTATAGTATAGCTTTATCGCCCATGTCGAACTACAATATTTTTTCCATCAATACACATAATTACACACATTTTTGCATCACCATACACATCACGTTAAAATTTCTTCAAGTCAGCGTTGCCTAATTACCACTCTTGAATAAAAAAAATCATGATTGTGTTTAAAATGTTCTAATTTATACCCATTATAATAGGTGGTATGCAAGGCAGGTTCACGGTCCATTAGATGGTAAGTGGCTACCGTCGCCTATTCACACAAGGAAAACCAGAAGGGGATGGAGATGCTTTTCATAAATTTTAGTAAATCAATTTGATGACCGCTCCTTTGAAAAAACCCACATTATTTAACTAGGCAGAGACACTACTCCCACGGGAGATTTTTTCCATAAAGTTTCCTCGTCCTCTAGATACAAGTTTCTACACATTCCACCTATTTCTAGGCTCACCTAAGGAATTTTCAGATTAATTATTTTAATAGAGAAATGAAACTAAGTACATATAATTCTCTAAGAATGCCCAACATTATCTCAAGAAGTTTTGAGAGTTGATAATCAAAGTAAGTCGTCCATGCGGACCTTGTATTAATGTTAATTAAATTTCTTTTAGCAAGAGAGATTTCCTAAAGCGGCTTATTATTAACAATATAGCGTTTCGAACACGGTATAAAACCAAACAAAACCAAAAAGAAACCAGTTAGTGGAGTCGGCCGTCTGGAGCGACGCGACGATGCGATACCTGGATTGGATACTTCCAAGAATTATCTGCTTTACTTCTTGTACGCAAGTCACTGGGAAGTCGAATTTAAAACTTTCCATTCATGTTTATCAGTGAAATTGTATTTTAAATTGTACCAAGCGTGGTTATTGTTTTTATTTATTTATCTACATATACCTATAAAGTTTTCAAACACTATAAAAGTAAAATAATCTATCGTCAGTTGGGAAAACTGTTTCTACAGATAAGAAACTGGCCACAACTGCTTCTTACGAATAAATTTTATGTTAATGAAAAATATAATTATTGATTATACGTTCAATGTCATGTAATGTATTTTTTGTTTGTTACATTTTCACGCCTTAACTACTCAATCGATTGTTATGAATTTTTTTTTGCACACACACACACACACACACATCTGGGGTACAATAAAGAAGATAGAGTAACTTTCCTCCAAAAAAACTACCTACTGTTTCCAAGTTTTATAAATAATGAACATAACAGCACGAATGCTGATATCTCACGGTGGTGCTCTACTAAGGGGTTACTGTAGCCACATTTATTCTTGAAAAAATTCATGGCGCATTTTAATAGTAAGGGATCTAAACGATTTCCTTTAGGTACTGTAATATTTCATCCTTTATCGTGGTTTTTTTTTTTTGGGTTCCTTCTTTTTAAACCGAAACTTTTCACATTCTTGTGTGGCTAAACAAGCGACGCTATTATAGATCTGTATCTAATACACTGTGGAATAAATAATAGCGGTGTAATTTTCGCTGGTGTTATCTGAATAATTATAATAAATGCAAAAATAGTATATTATTAAATGAATTCATGTATATAGTATTGTAAAATTATCTCATGTCAAATTTACTAAAATATATGTCACTACTAGCGCCCCGGATTTACACGGGTGCTTTTTTCTGCAAATTATATACACAAGCCTTCCTCGCTTAACGCTCTTTCCATTATTGAAAACCCTATCAAAATCCGTTGAGTGGTTTAGAAGAAATTAGCGGATAAACAGACAGAGACTTTAATTTATAATATGTACACATATAGATAAAAATCAATCTAGTAACCATTCTATCAAAGATCTTGTGATCATTTTCTATTGCATAGTTCAAGTGTACATTTTGCAATAAATGACTTTAGATCCTATTTTTAATCGACAAAATAATTTTTCTATTTTCAATTTTTTCTAATAACTCATTTAAGCTCTAATGTTTTTTATTTTTTTATTTAGATTTAGATTACATACAGCCATAAATTTAAAAAAAAATAAATTATAGATTATATACAAATAGGCCTAAAGAATCATAAAAATTATATTTTGACATTTATTTATTAATTAAAATAATAATAATAATAATAATTATAAGAAAAAGAAAAAGAAGAGAATATTCTATAAGTGATAAAATTATTGAATCACTAAAAAGTGATTCGCCAGTTTTCTTTTTATAAGAATTCAAACTGTTGGAAAATATGTCAATATCATACAGAACCTTATTGTAGTGATTCTTAGAACGATGAATGTTTGCCCTAGAATCGCGAAGTGCATTTGTTTCCAATGAAGCCCGAACAAAAGGGTCAAATTTTATTTTATACTCGCATATCGAATATATATATGTCGAGAGACGCGTTTCAAGTGTCGAACAAGAGTAAGTACATTCCCTATTAACGCGTTTACGAGCAAACATGTTTCCCTGGCTCCTCGATACGCATACACGCACAATATTGCTTTGTTATTTGTGACCTTTATGAACGTTTACAAGCTCCAGGCCTTTTAATTAGTTGCCAACTATACATCCTACAGCATTAATCAATTTTACGACTATATCTAGGTATATTCTATACTAATTTTATAAAGAGAATATGTTTGTTTGTTTGCATTTATGTAGGAAGTAATTTTCGAAACTGCTCATTCGATTTAAAAAAAAATCCTTAACCAACAGTGAGTAATTTCTAAAAGATTAATTTATTTAAGTTGTAAATCTATACTAAGGCTGAAGAGTTTCTTTGCTCATATCTCGAATTATTAGACGGATTTTTAACATCGTTTTGCATTTGATAGCCCAATTCTTGAGAAAGCTTATTATAGGCTATCGAGAATTACCGAGAAACGCTGTCATATGGATGCCTATGCCAATTTAAATTAAAAGGCGGGTAAAACTGCGCGGCACAGCTAGTCAAAAAATATATAAATGTACGCTTCGTATTGTATAGCCTATACAACCAATTAATTACAATAAACAAAAAAAGAAGAGAGGGTATTTATAAAAAGGCAATTTCCATTTATAAGAGAATAAGCTGGCGTATTTTTAAATTTATAGCTAAGTATCCTCTAATTATGCCACTTGTTTCGATGTTCGCAATTTGTTAACTTTAATTGATCGCTGTTCTCCAAGCTTTACTGATATTATCATTTATCTCTTATTAATATTTCCAATAACGCTATTTTTTATTTCTATAATTACTTTTATCTTGATACATTTTTTAAAATGGATCTCTCATACAATACATTGTATAATGGCACTAGTCATTAAACATTCATCATATCAGATATGGGAGGTCAAAGTGTCCCGCGACATACCGAGGCCTTTAATAGGTCTTCTGTTAATCTTGTCGGCCATTACTAATTAATAATTAATTGTGGGAGGACTACCGCCCTTCTATATAATTAAGGGAGATTTAGGAGAGTATAGCGCCTGTTGTTAGGTCCTCTAGATAGCTAGCCGGGTACCTCCACTTTCGGGTACGCCTAGGCTCTGACAGGGAGCGTAGTTCTCATTAGTTGCAGGTCGCTGATGTCGTTGGGTTTCAGTCGGTAAGAGTCCGACATAACCCGTTAGCCAACGCCCACGTTGACGGATATTTCCCAACGTCAAAAAAGGCAGTTGACAGTTCTCTTAATGGTTACTTTTACAATATGTTTAAGCAGTGAACTAATTGAATCCGAAATGAAACTTTCCCAACACTAAATATTATGTTGATATGTGCGGAAAACGACCGAATTTAAGTCGAAGATGTACCAGAAAAAGTGATATCGTGTGCTGCGTTAAATATAGACGCAAAAAGTGGGCGCGATGTGTAATCGGGCAGTGACCGAGAAATCTCAGAAATTGTCACATGGGTGAATTTGGGATATTATTTCAATTACTACATGATTCATGCTTGTGTTATAATATCTGCAAATACTTTTTGCGTGTGCTCGTCCCTTCCAAAGACTTAGAATTTAACTTGAGTCTAGACGCTTGTGCATTGAAAGAAATAAATTAAGTATCTTTAATTTCTAGGCTTAGGCTTATCCTATGATGTAAGCGAATCCAAAATTTTAAAGCTCATAATTATACAAACGTATATTAAGGTTAAGTTAAGCCTAACACATGTTACAGACTCAAATCTTTTTAAAGTTCAAGTGAATGGGTATTTTCTGTGTGAGCTCGCTCCATCGTCGGCCTCGTCTTTGCTGAACGGTTAGATGCTGGCCAAGCTCAAACCCTATATATAAAAAAATGTAGCAAAATATATATATTAGCTTAGCCACGTTAGCCACGTCTGTGCTGGGCTTTAGGCATATGGCGACAGAGTAGTGAGTAGTGCCTCACAGGATATCACTATAAAATAACATCTATGCAATATAACTTAATACTTTTTTATTCTGACTATTGAGATTGTTGCACAGGTTATAATTATAATATCTTCTGACCTTTGTATTTCATGCCATTTTATTATACCTTGACCGTTTGTAACTGCGCACATCCCGACCGTAAGTAATATTGTGTCGGAATACCTAAAGGTATTTTAACTTACGATTGGACAAACGTAACGAGACACCATTAACCGCTGACACACAACACTATGCAACTGCTTGCGTACGCAACATGTCCGTATTGAATGCAAATATACATACAAGCTCTTGTCTGTGTATTCGCTCTCTTGAAAGCCGCAATAGGTCTTCCGGCAGTCATTCAGCTCTATTGATTGATCTGAGGTAAATATTTTGTTTCATAAAAGAAAATGATATTACTTAATTAATTAAAATGGCACGTTTCAAGAGATCTGACGTATTCAATAGATGGAAGGGATTTGTCAAAGAACGAGAGGTCTCGTAATAATTGGATCGGATGAAAAGATTTTGACGTTCTATTTGGTGATGATCAAAAGCAATCTTTGAGTTCATTAGTAGTTTTGAGCGGTAACTCTAATAGAGTAGATTATTGAAATACTAGCTTTTGCTCGCGACTTTGTCCACTTATATTTATAAATTGTAGCTTATGTGTTATTCTGATGTATGAACTTTATTTCTGTAAAATTTCATGAAAATCTGTTTTTCATGAATCCTCACCTATCCTCACAATCTTTCTCATAATTTTAGTAGGATTTTTTTTTGCGACACAATGACTGCGAAACGTTGTGTATCCTGCCACTGACTCTACACTTTGCGGGAATCCAACCCGGGATCCCTGAGGGGTGAGGCAAGCATCTTAACCATTCGACCAACGTGCTCGGTACAGCTAGTATATAATATGTAAAGTTACCCTACATTACCCATTAAAGGTATTTGCAAGTAATTAGTTTCGCAACTAGCTTAATTAGCACTTACGAAATTATGGTTGATTGGAATTTAGTATTAAGCTAAACTTTGGTTTACTTGAACATGACTAATTCTAATTACATTTCAAGTCATAGAAATTGTAGGCACATTAACCATCGCGTTCCTTATTGGACTTGTAATCTGTAACAAGACATCTTAGTTATCATGAAATAATAAAATCATGAAATAGGCGAGGGAGAATAATTTTTTTGGTTGAATCCACCAGGATCCCCTAACTGAATCCCCCAGGGGATCCTGGTGAACTGCTTGGTTCATCAGAATCCCCTCAGGGGATTGACATATGTATATGCCGCAGCTCACTAGGATCTCCTGCTTGGTTATCAAGTAAAGATGTTGACTCCTAAAGATTGTTTTGATATATATCGTCATCCTGTTAGGGAACCTTTTATGAATGTAATTATTCTTTATTACTTCATATTTGGTAATTTTTAATCTCGTTTGTTTCATTAAGCGACTTAAGGGCCCAATTTATTTAACACTTATTATTATAAGTTCGTCTATCCTTGAAAACATACTCTTTCGAATCTAATTAGGACTGAATGTCTATAACCAACCTCTCTTTTATAAAGTTCAGAAACCTACAATTAGTCATTCATCAATTCAAACGAAACACGTCTGTTTGTTTTATCGTTGGATATTATTTCGAACAAGATATTAAACCAATATTGTTGTCTTGATTTTACGATTGCGCGTTCAGCTGTTTCTATTGAAAATTTAAATGAATTAATTTCAACAGAATCGTCTGGTAATAATTAATTATCGACTTTAACACTTCCATTCCATTCGCAGTGATATTCGGATTCAAGATGGCGACCGAACGAACGTTTCGCCGTGTCGATAAGCGTCGTCGTAAAAGCTAAGTTGACAATTCGATTTTTCACAATGAACAAGGTGAAAAATTAATCAAATTAAAATTCTGCCTTGAAACTGAAGAAAAAGCGATTATCTAAACTTCGAAAAGTCTCGACTTTGGAGCGCAAATTATTGAAGATCTCGAAAGCAAAAAAAAAGGGCGATTGTCCGTCTGATTTAGAAATTTAATTACGAAGTTTCTAGTCGGCCAAGTGTCTGCACGTAAATATAATTGTTGATTTAATATAAATTAGTTTCAGATTTGGGGGCGGTCATGCGAGGTCACATTAGACTTCGGATCGATACTGTATTATGCGTGTAATTATGCGTGTGTCTGCGAAAAAAAAAACCTCTTAGTAACAAAGAAATATACTTAAGTTTATATTATTTTGAATTGTACCGTGGAATTATAGTAAGTCATTAAAGTAGTAATCTTATAGAAGTCGCCTTTATGGGCGCACTACATTCTAGTACGCGCGAACATATTCCAAAAGAGTAAGTTGGAATAAGAAATTCTTTCTTCCACAATTTGTATAAAAAAGTATAAGTAAATGTATATTTTCCGTGTATTTCTTTTTGGTTTTTTTAGCTTTAACTATTGTAAAAAGCGAACTTGGCTATGGCGGCTAAATTCTGACACGTGACTGTTAATCTAGGTAGGTGCCTAACCTATGTAGGTACATAAAAAAAAAGAAATATTTTTTTCGTAGTTTCAATTTATAACCGACGAAATACGATTCTTACATTTGATACCGACAGAAACGACACAAAAAGAAACGGGAAGTTGATGATTTATCGATGGACGCCCTCGCGACACGGTCTCCTCGGTATAAATCTTTGTCCAGATAAAATAATATCGCCAGATTTCTTTTACGAATATGACGTCCTAATTTTACCACCTCAAATATAATAAAGATACCTAATTGATTGAGAGACAACTTGATTTATAATAAATAACCTTTTTAGTTAATTAACGACAGTCATTCCACACCAACATTTGCCATATACTTATACGAGTACCTAACATGTAGCGAAAGATATAAATATATTTCTTCTTTATATATTCTTCTTTTTTTTAAATTATCATAATTCTTTTGTCGTGTATATATCTCAATTGAGGAATGGGTCGATTTTGATGAAATTATTAAATTCACAAGTGGTGCTGCGATCGAGTTACGATTTCTTTTTTTTTAGGTCCTAAAGTTCGCGTTTTAACAGAATAAATATTTAGAGCAATATTCTGGAAATAATGAAATACCCACTCAAACATTATATTTACCTGTAGAGCTTTTAATGAATTACGTCAACTGATTCTCTCGAAAAGGAAACGTTGAATGTTGTTGAAATATTTTTGTTTTAAAAAATCGCCCCTTTGGTCGCAATCTGCTTTGAAAGCTGATTTCGTTTCTACAAATTTTGTTTGTGCTTGTGAAGCCATTTCTTGTCAAAGGGTATTGCTATCCGAATACACATTTTTCTATTTAGATTTCGTTTTACATTCGCAAACCGTTTGAGATTTGTACTACAGCGCTAGAGTAATGTGCTCTACTTAACTTAATTTTTGCAAACTATGTTAATGTGTTTTGAGGGTGCTGACTGTGTAATTATGTAAGAACGATATAGCTTAATTTGCAACTTTCTTACATTTTGTTTTACGGACAAATATTAAACATTACACGATAACAACTCGTTTAGATTTTTCTCCGGAACGAGGACGTGCACATCTGCGCCCAACGATGTAGCTGTAATAGCTGTAACAAAGCGGCATTAATTTGGGTAAAAATTGCTCCGACCATTCTCACTTATTGGACCGGGAATTGAGTTTGCTACTTGTTAACAGGTGTTTAGTTTTTAGTAGAGACGTTACTGAGTATACTCACTCATAACATGCGGGAATAAGAATGTTAGAAATGATAACATTTCCGTCATGCGAACCTAAATACCTGATTGGAGATATTACGCAGATCTTCAATTCAAATGGGATCAGACAAACGCTGATGACATTGTATATGTTCCTAATCCCTTTATTATCTTTGTCGTAGTGGAATGGAATCGGGAATACTTCCGCGCGATGGGAACTCGTTTACGATTCAATGGAATTAAATGAACTGTGCTCAACCGAAATGCGAATTATAATTGCTCATATAACTATAGTACTTTGTTTACAATGTAAACATCGGATTTGCCTTGTTAACGATGTAGTTTTATAAGCCAATCGAAATGATGACCGATTAATTTTTAGCTTATATTATACTTAACAAGGCTTTAATTTTAAAGTACAACTATTTGCTCTAAAAGGTCAAGCCGAAAGCTCAACTAAATTTTAATTAATCTGAATCCGCTTCAAGTGTCAGAAACATTTCCTCCTACCCAGTCGACCCTTTGTTTTGCTGCGAATTATTTATAATGGCAACTTTTCCATTGGTGTTTTGTGTTAGAAATATTTCACGAAATCCCAAACAGATTTTTGGGTTTAAGCATTCTGACAAATACCTAATTCATTTTGACATTTTCAAATCGTTTAAGTAATTGAATTTTTTACAGTGTTTATTTCTATGAACGCAAACTTATTTCAAACTTCGATAAGATAAGAGACACAATAACTAGGCTCTGAAGATTGAGATGCATCGTGCTTTTTTAAATCTGTAAAAAGTTTTTTATACAAACGATAAAATTATGATTATTATGCTGATACATATATGATAATGTCAGCAGAAGGATCAAAAATATCAAAAATGAAACCATGATATTACGTAAATGAACCATGATATACCGAAATATTACGTATTTAATTAAATTTTGAAATATTTTATCTGTGCTCTTTATATTATATATAAATATTTAAAAATGAAAATATCTGAGAACTTTTTATTTTTAATTATTTAATTAATTTATTGTTATTGTCAATGTTGTTGTTAAATGTGAAATTAACTACTAGATTTTTTAGTTGTAATAATTAAAAAGCACAAGGACGAACTGGCAAGGTAGGTACTAAAGGTGATGGTGATGTTTTTAGAATTTTTAATCCACTTCTGTACAAAGAGCTAATCGTCCAATGACAACAAATAGACGAGAAAAATTGGACGCCGTCGCCGCTATAAAGATTATTATTAATTGCGGGGATGTCGGCGTACAGCTTCCCGTGACGCACCTGCAAAAGCCTATTTATATGTACATATTGTTTATATGTGGGCATTATAATAATAACAGAATCACTTTATTATTTATTGACAATTTTATTTGTCTTATTTTGTTTGTAAAAACCGCTTGTAATGAAACAGACACTGTTACTAGGTTTCAAGGTAGCGAAGATGGCTACAATACATTAGTGAAACCTAATTTCTGAGTTTGCAACAAGCGCACAGACAAACAGATGAGAATTTTAAAAAACATTTTTTTTACAATTTTTTTTTTATGTGTATTGATGATTTTCACGTCTCCTTACGTGTATTGTTTTTTACAATGTGACTATATAGACCCACTCCGATCTTCGTACAAATTCAATTTTTATATAATTCTTTTATTGTTTATGGCTTTTTCCATTAGTGAAAACTGGTTGTCTGGTTTACTGATTAGTTATATATGGTGTACAACAGAAGGCTGAAAATGTCATCTCAATCAATATATGATTTTTTTTTAAATACAAATATTTCTGTGAAATTTGCAAAGTATTTTTTGCAAAATCGGTTCATGAATTCGTTTTACTTTTAAAAGAAATATCCCCATTATGTCTGCTAGTCTTGCACCCTAGGGAATAACCCAAAAAGCCTTTGCGTATACTGCTGTCTAAGTAAAGTTGAAACTTGAACTCTCAGGGGCTACATTTCGAGGGTTGATCAGTATAACATTCAATAAAAATGTTTTTGTATATGCAAAATATAAAGTGTAATAAATTCAGAAGTAACCTATGAATATGCTCAAGCGTTAGTTACCAGTTATTCAAACCACAGTTAAAACACTACTATTATAAATTCGAATAACATTTCCTTTCACCGTGTGTCAAGTGTCAAGTAGGCTAACCGCCATTTAAAGTCACCGGTAACCGGGAAAGATGGAGATGATATACCTAAAAAAAAAAAAATAATAAAAAAAATTCGCCTATCGAAGGATGGCACCGAGTGCATAATTTAATAAAACATAAAATTATTTATAAAAGTAACTAATCAACACTTTACTTGTTGTTGTTGTTGTTGGTGAAAGAGGTATTTGAAGTGTTTGTTTACATTGAGAAAAATCTAGTGTTGAGTGTTTTTGAAATTAGAAAACAAATAATAAGGTATTATACGACAGTGATTATAATAAATCAAGTGGTGTTGCCATAAAAGCTGGCGGCAAATCGCCAATACAACTTGTTCTGTTTTTATTACATTTTATAATTTATCTCCGACTCTCGACGCCTTTGTGCTTTGCCTTCGGCAATAAATGCGGATGACTACCGGCGCATTTATAATTTAACGGTGACACCTTTTACACAATCACGTAATAGAATGCTTAATTTACCGATTTTATTTTAAGACTATTAACCAAAATAAACTCAACAGTATTCAATTCCATGACAACAGTTAATGTTGGAATATATCAATATAAATATGTCTCACTTTAACAAGTATATTGAGAGTATTTCTCCTTCACACATATAAACAATATAAGTTTATTACAAAAGTTTGATACGTTTAACTTTGTGCTTCAGAGTCAATTCAGTTCTAACTGCGCCCCTTAGTATTAAATACGAACACACCTTGCTGTTAAACTGAAAGTGACTAATTAAATAATATCATTTACTACAAATTCCCATAACCCAATAGTTTTTTTCAGTAATTTTGTGTACAACTAAATAATTTTAATTTTAATAAATTTATAAAGAGAACAATTATTACTTATGAAATTATTACTTTCAGAGAAGCTGCTAATGTTTTTTTAATGTATCAGTGAGCGTTTAGCAGCTTGCATCCAGCTGTTAAGCAAGGGTGAACCTAAAATGTTGATTAAAAATATTTTATCATGATATCTCGTAACATTAGGTATATTAGTCTTAGTTGAATTCTGAACGAATGCAAACACTGTTGGCGCGATGTGTATATCAGCGGCACGTTCGCTGCTAAACTTGCACGAACGTGTGTGTAGTGTTTAGCACGAAAACTGAGTCAGTGTACAACTCTGATTATAATTTGCATATCGCCATTTTACATTCCAACAGACGTTAAATGTAATGAAGCTGGGATTATACAAATAAACTTTATAAGTATAAATACAACTTCTTTCAATCGATGTATCTATGTGGATTCAGATGAATGGAATGCGCTCTATTACTATCCTTATATAGCAACTTGGATATAAACTAACCTGAGTTGTAGTACTTTGTAAAGTAACAAATTTAACATATAGACCTAATTACAAAGTCAAATAAAATAAGTCTTAGTCGATTGGAAAAGTATAGAAAGACAGTCTTAGAGATATTGATATAGTGATATACGTTTATGTGAGGAGTATTTTTAATTAAAGAAACTCAGATGCAATTTGGAGGTTCTTTCAATAAAATCAAGTTGAGGGTTTGCAGCTAAGTAGAAAGCTTGTGCCTGTCTTAGGCCATTTACAGAATAGACCTACTATCAAGTGGAACGGAACGTCAGCCTGCCTGCCACCCTTTATAATATATATAAAAAGTCAGCTAATGGTCGTCTCGTCAAGTGATGTTCAAGGCAAATTTTTAACGATTGCTTTTGTTCGTCTTCAAATCTGGGCGTGTATGTAATTACATATAAGCGCATTCTATGGTATTAAATGTTAACACGTACTTATCTATGTTTTGGTAAAATAATACAAATTAGATTCATCATTTAAATTATTAATGCATGAATTTATTCATGCATGCAGGTCCGCCGTTTTGTTAAGTGCATGCTTGAGCGAAACACAGTTTGCGCTGTAATGGCCACAATTGAATTTTGCTTCTCGCCGGCCTCACTGTTCCGGTCATAATACATTAATAATATTGCGTGGACCTGAAAAAAAGATTGCATTTCAATTGTGCTTTGCGAGTAGAGACTGTGTAGTACAGCTGATGTACAGACCACGAATCTTCACTTTTAATTTTGTATTAAAAAGAATCTTTTAAAAATTAAATGTATTAAATTGTATAATAGTTTTTATAATTGTTTTGCGTTGGCGTCATATGTAATTAAAGAGTTTATAAAATGCACTTAAACGTTATTAGTCTTTTATATGTATTATTAATTTTATGTGATAGTCGTCAGGCAGACTTGTCGCCAGTTAACTAAAATGGGTACTGCAAGTGTGATGTAGACCTTAGATGTCTACAAAACAACATACATGGTACACACATGGTATCATTTTACCAGTGGTCTTATGACTGTGAAAACCAATATGCTGTGCCCTGTCATTTAGAATGAAAATGTGTCCAATCGACATGATCATGTATGGTTGACATCGTTCAGCGGGCGAAGCAAGGGGGCCTTTCTAGTATAAATACATATAATATAAAAGTGGATTATGTACATGCATGAGTTAATAGAATTGACGACTAATGGAAGTTTCATTGTTGTTCCAGGTAAACAAATCACTTAGATATGACCCGACTCCAGATTCATCTCTACAAGCTTTTTCATTTCTGCTAATAATCATAAGGGCATGAGTTGTTCTTCGATTTAATGTGCTAAATACATTGAAGTAGTACAACTATGGAATTTGCGTCACAAATGCCAAAGCGGCACATACAAAATACGCCTTAAAACGGAATCATGGCGGAATCTTGCCATCGCACGTCAATGGAAAAAGGTAGTAATGACCAAGTTCTACTATTCATTTTAAACTCCAATGTGTTTTTCTTTAAATGACAGATGTTTGATTGGTTTAAATGACAGATGACAAGAGTTCATACTCTACGCATATGTCACTTTTAAATGTTCCATAAAGTTCATAGTGTTTATATGGCGTGCAAAATTCATAGTTTTAGATACTAATACACTTTAGCGTGGTGGTAGTCTCTCGCAGGAACTTAATATACGTTTTATTCTAGGGCGATACAGTATCTACATAAATTTGTCAAATTCTTAACGGTGAAACTCTTTCATTGTCTAATTTGTAGAAGTTTTCTTTGAATGACAAATAGTTTAAACTCTAAACCGTCCCGGATTAGCATACGGTTACCCGCTCGCATAAAATGTGGACTCCAAATAAAATTTTAATAATGCTCTTTGCATAATCCCCTTCCGTCGAGTGGACGCTGCTGTTGTTGTTTCAAACCACTACAATAATGAACACAGTAGTTGTACCTACCTATTTCTCATTTTATATTATTGCACTAACTGTTGCACGCGACTTCATCCGCGTAACTTCATTACAAAAGATGAGCCTGCGGGGAATCAAACCCAGGAACCCAAGAACAGAGAGTTAAGGCATGCAACCTAACCACTCACTCAACGGGCTCGTCAGAAACATAACAGAACAGAAACATATCTCATAAACAGAACCGAGAAAGATACAAAATGTTGATATTTTAGTTTGGTACATCACATTACGCATCTATGTACTAACGAGACGCAAAAAAGAACACAGATGTACTTGGAAAAGTTAAGGTAAGCTTTCATTTAATGACAGCATCGATTATTCAAAGACATATAATAAAAGAAGTGATTTTATTGTCCATTGCGGGAAAGTTTCTTGCTTACAATAAAATCATTCCTAGCAAGTCCTAAGATTCACATTGAAAAATGACTCCAATATATTAAAGTCAAAAAATTTGGTCTAATTATTATGTTCAAGAGACAACCAAAACCTACTGTGGCCAAAGTTGTTTTTAACTAATAAAACTCATTATAACACCCATATTATGTTAATGTTTAGTTTGTTGGGTCTAAAGTACTTTAAAGTCCAAACATTAGATTTTCGAAGCTTAGGCCTGAACTCTGTTTCTGTATACTGCTTATAGTTCTTGTAATATACTAGTTTTCGTTTGCATATCTCGGGAACATTACTTTTTTCTGGATAAAAGGTACTCTATATCCTTTTCTGTTCCCCCGACGAGGTGTATGCAAAATTTCATGGTGATCGGTTGAGTGGTTAAGGCTTGAAAGAATAAGAAACAAATGCTTGAATGAATCGCTTTCGCATTTATTATATTAGGTCGTGATGGAAGTTCACTAAAATTCTATTAAAATTCGTGATGATATTGGGTATGCGAAGTTACCCATAGTTTTATTATTGGGCAGTCCAACTTCCCAGTCACAGCAATCACCTTCAACAGCGTGTCGTTGCTGCCTCGCACCCTAGTCATCAGGGATGCTATTCTCATTCGTATTATGGGGAATGTTCAGCAGTGAACTTAATAATTTGTACCGAGGCAGATAGTCCCCAATTTTTTTTTTTTCTGAAAATGCCGAGTTTTATGGGAACGCAGATTTACGTCAGATTATAAAGCGAACGATTTTGAAGTGAAATTGAAAGAGTGAAGCCTTCGTAAACAATTATCCACTCAGTTGGTCACGAAAATTGTTTCATAAGCGAATTGAGAGCGATAAACCGTGGAGTTAAGTGGGTTTTTGGAGTATGCTCGAGTGTTCGCATGTATAACACATTTTCGTTTTTGTGTCTACCTGTATTACGTATTCTTCGGCGTCAATAAAGGATTAAAAATAGATTTGATTTGTCGACATATTTACTTCAACACGTGTCACTCAATCTGACATAACTAAATTGGTATATATGTTACTCGTACAGACAGAGAGAGTTACTTTCACATTGATATATTGCTAGGATTAATTTGGATTGCTAGGATTAATCTGATTAATTTGGATTATGTGTAAATAATAATATGTTTTATAAATTGTGCAGTTTTTTATCATGTTGAAAGTGAAAAGACATTCGAAGGGATAAAAATTATTTCTTTTTAATTTTTTGAAATTTACCCGACTATCTCGAGGAGGGCGGGATTGATCTTGCCAACGAAATAACAAAATGTCTATAGATGTAGTATCTACTTTATAAACGAAGTCCCGATAAAACGCAGATACAAAAGGAGGGAAGAAAATTAAAACGGAACGGCTCATTGAACTTAGCGGGTGACAGTAGCGATTTGTATCAACTACCCCCAGGAGGGAGCTAACTGATGGGAATGGTACTAGACATAAAAAGAAAGGCCTTGTTAAAGTGATATCTGATACACTCTTTTGTCCCGGTTGCGTTTTTTTATTTTTTGCCAATATTGTTTTTACTTAATATAAATTTCACTTATATAAAAATATTCCGCGAAGTGGCACACCTATTTTGTTTCCGGCGTTTGAAATGTTATATTCATCCAAAGTGTTGTAAATTCTAAGTACAAATAATATTTAACATAATACTTACGTTACGAAACAGAAAATAAAAATATGTCATAAATAAATTAGCTTTACTGTTCAAAAGAGCTCGTCTGGGCCCGTATTCTGTAACTGCAGTTTTGTTGCGGTTATAGACTCGACAATTATTATCTACTTTGGTATTCACTAAGCACCTGTCAAAATGTCTATGACGTTTTTTACCGTGGTTATACATGTCGGTGAAGTTATTGGCGCATTATAGTGTGGTTTTTATTTTTGACAAAGTATTATTTTCAATTTAATGTCGACATTGGAGTCGATACGTTTTAAAAACCACAGATAGAGATTAGGGCCGCTGAATAGACTTGGAAAATGGCCAATATTGCTGCTTGATTGATAGACAATTAAGCGGGTAAAGAAGGGGTACCTCCTGACAAATGGTGCGCATCCACGCGGGGTGACCGCAACCGGGACAAAATGGTGGTACTCGTACAATTTGACGATGGTTTACAGTGATATTTGTTAACTTGCTTGACTATTTAGATGCTAATATTTTTGTTTAGGTTCTGAAGTTACTAAATAGTTTTTATCCAAGTGTATTGTCTGACAAAATAAAATCTGTGTCTCTGCTTCAATGTTATCCATCTGCTGCCTCTAGTATACTTAATTTCGCGGCAAGTCCGTTCCACATCATTTGAACATTGTCCAAGCAATTCTTTAAATTTTATGATCAAGTCACCAATGGCTGTACATATTACAACGTTACCTGTTTATAATATTAGTATTAAGCCGCTTCCGCTTCGCTTAAATATTGTTCATGAATATTGTTAGATTGCATATTTTCCGTCCGCTGCGACTTCAATAATGTTTAGTAATAAAGTTATCTAACAAATCTTAACATTTGATTAATGAGCTCCGACAGGGAAGACGTATCGAGTGTTATTGATCGACAAAACATTTAGGACACGCCCCTATTTTATGTTTTCTAACAATGTTTTGCTAAAAAACTGGCGCAGGGGACCCGGTTTATCAATAATATCATGCATGACATTCTTGCGTTCATTCACTCTTGCATTCTCTTTTCTCAAACTAATTTTCTGTTGACACATTGAAATCTCAAATATAAAATGGCTCTTCTAGCTTTGTTGCGGGCCTGAGGCATATTCTCCCGGACTTGTAAAGCTTTTTAATTTGTGTAAAGTTGGAAGTTTTGTAAACTTTCCTGTTTTGGTTAGCCACCTGCTTTCCTGTTTTAGTATTTGAGTTTCGGGGTGATTTAGATACTTTTATACAATGTTTTCTTACTTTATTGCGAAGAACCAAATTTCAATCTCTTACAAATCTTGTGCAAAAGAATTGACTATTGTAAGTATTGTAAGACTGTTATACTCGTATAACAGTTCGGAAGTACTTTTGAATTTTTTGATTTCCCAGAACACTTCATTGTGAAATAGTTTCTGCATCCATCAATATACTTATTGTAATTTTTTAATCCCCATAATACTTGCTAATATACGTGAGGGTAATACTTGCTCGTGTCCAAAAGTAGTCATGGTGTCGGACAGAGCACACTTAAGTGAGCAAATTATTCTAATCACGCGTTATGACAAATCACGGGATGCGTTGTATTGGTATTCCTATAGACAAGACTATTGTGGCATGCGAATTAACTTTATGACAATCACATGAAGTCTTCACTGCAATATAAATAGATGGTTTGGGACTATTATTATCATAATATTTTTTATAATTAATCAAATAAAGTCGTATGTGTGGAAGACCTAAAATTTAGTAAGCATTTATAAAATATGTGAGTATATAACCAATTACATACCACCATAATTTTATGAATAGTGTATTTTTATGAAACGGTTAACCCTACTTAATATATTATAAATTCAAAAGTTTGTGAGGATAAATGGAAATATACTGTACCTTAAAATGTCTGAAAATCTGAAATAATGAAAATGAAATATTGGTGCGGATATTACCTGTGATGAATTTAGTATTTTGTGTGGTGATATCAATATAAGGGATGGTTTTACACCGCATTGTTTTAAATATCAGTGTTGATGCTTCAAATTGATTGGCCACGTTTCCAATATTCTTCTCACACATTGAAAAGCTGAAAATGTTGTCACGGGCACAGTTTCCGGTCGACGCTTAATAGTCCAGTAACTTTATACATCACAGTATGCGTCAAATCCGGTAGTTCTGATTTTTTGCAGACTTGTTTATGATGTTGGCCTAATGAATAATCCAAGTTTGTGACCTCGAGCGCCGAACGCAACTTTGTCAAAAATCGAAAAAATCGTTATTTTTTCAAATTTTGGCAATTATAACCCTAAAGGACTAGTTTTTGAAAAAACTTTCTTAGGACGTTTTTAAAGTAGACTAAATTTGCTACAATATGATACTAGAACTGTCTCTGTAGACCCAATAGTTTCCGAGATTAAGCCTTTCAAAGTTTATCATTTTTTTCGAACTTCGCAATTTTTGCAATATTTTAGACGTCACTCAAATAACTCTATCGGTATGAAATTCCAATTACCTCCGACGGAGTGTGCTAGTCTTTGGCTTAGGGAAGATGCAAATGATGTCCATAGTCAAAAAAAAATCCGGACATTGAAAAGCAAGCTGCGATTTTTCTCGACACCAACTCTACACCAATCTCTCTCTCTCTCGCACGAAGCGTTACAGTTCCACCTTCCTTGTCCGAACCGCTAGGGAGTGAGCACTTACTAGGTAAGCGTCGTCCACCTTCGGCCACATCAAGTGAGATCGCGGCCAAGCGCTACCCTGATTCAATTAAAAAAAAAAATACACCTGATGAGATAGCAGCAGCAGAAGAGCGAGTCATAATTGCTCTATACGGAGGCAACCCCAACACCCATAACCTTGACGAGCTGCGGTACCAACTATTCGCCAGGGCTGCGACGAAAACCACCTTCAATCTAGCCAGGTTACCTCCTACACGAGACTGCTCGATTTCACTCCTTGCGGATATACCATCAGGTAAAAATTCGTCCTTGCATCAGTTACATATCATTCATCATTTTCTATTCCCTTGTACAATCTTCTTAGAGGTACAGGCGTGGTTGGGAGTCACACTGAACCCTCTCTCCTGGGGGTGGCTATCCACGCCACAAGGCCTCAACCTCAAAATGATGACCAGAAGAGCGAGTCATAATTGCTCTATACGGAGGGAACCCCCATTTCGACATCGGACAGATCGTCGCCTTCTGGGATATTCTGGGATATTTACTACTGCAACATCAGGTATATTGTCACAAGAGGCCCCGCTGCAGTGCCTGCAGACTGATGAGCATTTTAATCCAGCCTTCATGCAGCTGCACGCGTTCCCACAACCCTTCGTGCAGCCGCAAGAAATCATCCGCAAGAGGTGTTGTGGGGCTGCATCTCTGGTCATCATTTTGGGGTTGAGGCCTTGTGGCGTGGATAGCCACCCCCAGGAGAGAGGGTTCAGTGTGATTCCCAACCACGCCTGTACCTGTAAGAAAATTGTACATGAGAATGGAAAATGATGAATGATATGTAATTGATGCAAGGACGAATTTTTAACGAAGCCGGACGCAAGGAGTGAAATCGAGCAGAGTCTCGTGTAGGAGGTAACCTGGCTAGATTGAAGGTGGTTTTCGTCGCAGCCCTGGCGAATAGTTGGTACCGCAGCTCGTCAAGGTTATGGGTGTTGGGGTTGCCTCCGTATAGAGCAATTATGACTCGCTCTTCTGCTGCTGCTATCTCGTCAGGTGTATTTTTTTTTTTTTTTTTTAATTGAATCAAGGTAGCGCTTGGCCGCGATCTCACTTGATGTGGCCGAAGGTGGACGACGCTTACCTAGTAAGTGCTCACTCCCTAGGGGTTCGGACAAGGAAGGTGGAACTGTAACGCTTCGTGCGAGAGAGAGAGAGATTGGTGTAGAGTTGGTGTCGAGAAAAATCGCAGCTTGCTTTTCAATGTCCGGATTTTTTCGACTATGGACATCATTTGCATCTTCCCTAAGCCAAAGACTAGCACACACTCAGTCGGAAGTAATTGGAACTTCATCCCGCTAGAGTTATTTGAGTGACGTCTAAAATATTGCAAAAATTGCGAAGTTCGAAAAAAATGATAAACTTTGAAAGGCTTAATCTCGGAAACTATTGGGTCTACAGAGACAGTTCTAGTATCATATTGTAGCAAATTTAGTCTACTTTAAAACCGTCCTAAGAAAGTTTTTTCAAAAACTAGTCCTTTAGGGTTATAGTCGCCAAAATTTGAAAAAATAACGATTTTTTCGCGGTTTTTTCGATTTTTGACAAAGTTGCGTTCGGCGCTCGAGGTCACAAACTTGGATTATTCATTAGGCCAACATCATAAACAAGTCTGCAAAAAATCAGAACTACCGGATTTGACGCATACTACCCCATACATTCAGACGACAAAGTTACTGGACTATAATATATATCTACTCTAGCTGGTACCTGCGACTACGTCCGCGTTGAACGATGAAAGGTACCCTATGTCCTTTCTGGTGTTCCAGACAACGTGTATGCAAAATTTCATGGTGATCGGTTCAGTAGTTTTTGCGTGAAAGAGTTACAAACATACATACGTCCAAACATACTTTCGCATTTATAATATTAGTACGGATATTGAAATACATAGTTATCAAGAATGAGGCTAGAGCAGGAATATCAAATTGTTAACAATGCCTAATCACACAAAATTGACTTTAGAACACGGATGTATATTATATTCGTATGCTTTAAATAAACTGAATAAATCCTCAGGAACACCAACTGCACTTATTGCTTACTATGGTTATGTACAGTCAACGCTTAGATATGGGTTAATATTTTGGGGTAACTCAACTAATAATAATGACGCTTTTAAAGCTCAGAAAAGGTGCATTAGGGCCATATGCAATCTCGGACAACGTGAGTCATGCAGGCCACATTTTAAAAGCCTAGGCGTCCTGACGCTTGTATCTTTGTACATATTAGAAGTCGTAATGTATGTAATAAATAATAAACACCTCTATGAAAGCAATACAGTCTCACAGCGACGAGCGCATACACTCAATTTAACAAAATCCAAAACTAAATATTTAAATAAGAGTGCTTTCTGTCTGGCTCCTAAAATATATAACAAGATGCCCCTTTCTATTACAAGCATTTCTGATACGGGATTAATAAAGAAAAAATTAAAGGATTTATTGGCAGGGAAAGCCTATTATGCTCTGGATGAATTTTTAAATGACAAACTCTAATAGTGTTCTGATGCATTTTAAATTTAAAATTTGACGTAATATAGATATTTTGCACACCAAATGTGGTAGTACATGCTGGGACGTTGCATTGAATGGTATTATCTGGTTTTGCACCCATGTACAGGCAAATAAATAAATAAATAAATAAATAAATAAATAAATAAATGTAGTATAGTAACTTTAGATTAAGTAACGGATGAATTTGGCGGCGATCAGTGGGTCGTGCAAGTACAGATTTACTTGGTCACTAGGAAGTAATCCAAAATAAGAGGTACTTGAACATGAAAATATCGTAAATAAATATCATTCCCGTAAGGATACCTATTATTATGGCCTGGGTCTGGGTCTGGGTCTGGGTCTGGGTTAGTTGACTGTTGATGTTAAATAAGTTATACTTACTATAGTCGGTGGTAGTTTTATCACAGGTGCAATAATTAACTTGGGTTAGTGTTTTCTTCGAGGATACGAAACATTACTCAGTTTATTTTATTGACAAAATTAAACGCAAATGCCCTCCACAAGTCATTTATAAACGTCGAGAAGAAGAAAAATTCGCTTAAAACCGGAAAATATCCCTTTGAAGGCAGACATTTTTTTGGAATTAATTGCGGATTCCTCTTACCCTTTCTAAAGTGGAAGATTGAATGGCTGAGGGCATTTTAATTTGCTTTTTTTCGTTTCATACATTGAATATTTTTAACGCTCGTCGAATTTCAAAAGAGATTTTTAACCCTTTGTGTCGGTTTGACGTGAGTTAGCGGATTTTTTTGGTCGCGACAGTTTCACGCTGCGTTGTTTGAAAGGTTCTATTTTGGAATTAATTGTTTATTAAGAAATTGATTTTTAGGGAATTGAATAAATAAACTTTTACGAAGATAAATACTGAAATTTAATTTGAGTTATAAACGTTAGGTATAAATAAAGCAAAAGGATTGACTTGAATTCTTACAGAACGATCACAACCTCTTTCTTGTACGTTAGGTGAATATGTAACACTGTAAAATATATTGCACAGGGGGCTTTTGCATCCCTCCTAGCGTGGCTTTTAGTAATAGACACAGTAGGTGGACCATATACCTGCCATACATTAATAAAAATCTAGTTTGTATAGCAACCAAACTAAAAATACTATGAGAACAATGTTGGACGAATATTGTAATATTTTGATCGGAATTCGACGAGCCCTTTTAACCAGGCACATAACATTACAAGGACTGAATGAACGAGTCTCAAAGTCGACACAGAGAAATGCATCAAGTCCGGCAATAAATATTCATAGCATAATCTCGGTTCGAACGCCATTCGAGCTTGCTACGCAAATGATCCCAACCCAGTACGAGCCGCTTCGAGCCGCTCTGAACCGGTTTTAACTAGAATTTTCCGGACAAGGCGCAGTTTGCGCCGATTCAAAGGGATATCGAGCACTCTATATTTTGGACTATGAATTTGCTCTGACTGAGTGTACAATTTTTAATTTGCTCTTATTAAAATTATGCTAAAATATAGGTATATAAATGGACATAGATGGACTATCCACGTCCAGCAGTGGACGTCTTTGACAGTGCATGATGATGTATATTAAAAAATGGTATTATATTAATCTCGACACAGGAGTGATTTTAAATCCACTAGATATTCCGAGTAATCGTATTTTCCTCGCGATAGGTCAATAGGAATCGCTGTTGTGTAGAAATGTATCGTTTCAGAATTGCTTATATACACCTACCTACCTACCTACCTACCGATTGCTGTGTGAAGCTGTAAGCTCTATTGCATCGATATCGCACACACGTCACAGAACGTGATATACAGTAGGTGAAGTCAGCAGTGGACAAAAATAGGTACTCACGTTAATTTGGTTTAGATTTTTCTCAAAGATATTGACATATTTTCCAACAATTTGAATTCTTATAAAAAGAAAATTGGCGAATTACTTTTGAAAAATTAATTTTATCACATATAATATTCTCTTCTTTTTCTTTTTTGATCTTATAATTATTATTATTTTTAAATTAATAAATAAATGTAAATAAGTATTAAATAAAACAATAAAAAAATATATAATTTTTATGATTCTTTAGGCCTATTTGTTATAATCTATAATATATATTTTTTAAATTTATGGCTGTATGTATTCTAAATAAATAAATTTAAAAAAGTATTGGTTTCACGAGGAAAACTATTTCTTGACATAAACCAATCACATATTACAAGGTAGGCTTTGAACTATTTAAATTGAAGTAGTTAAATGTGACGCTACACAAATGGTTTTTTTCTATAGATTTTCGAGAAGTAGAAAAATATTCATCTAATTGCATCAAATATGGCGATGGCAAAGATTCACTTTATCTTTAAGTCTTAATATTCTTTCCTTATAAATCATTTTAACATAGACATAAATGATTTTATTCTTTTACAATAGTTAGTCCATTTTGTGCATATTTTTAGAAAGAACTGGCAAGAAAACTCATATTTGCTTCTTTAACATTAATTTTCTATTCAGTAAACTAATATCCACCATCCTCATCAGTCATAATATAATCAATATATGGAAGTTATAATATAACCTGTTCGTTTCGTGTTCGTATATTATTCGTTTTAAGTAATAAAAAGCACCATTGTTCGAGCATAAAGTTCGATCACTATAAAGTGCAGAGGTTTCGGTGGGCAACCCTTTAACGTCGTGTTCACCAGTTCACCTATCAAAATGTAAAATATACGAAACGAACGGAAATAGGAATTTTGTAGGATTTCTGCAATGCTTCAAATATTTCCAAATACTAATGTTTCATATTATTTAGGTTTTTATTTTTTGGTTCATTGTTATTAAGATTTCATGGAGGACGAAAGTTATTAAGGCATTTTTACGCAATGGCCGTAGATTTGTCACTTTTTGTGTTTGGTATAAAAAAATTACTCAAAAGATTTTCAAAGGGATGTATATGTATTTTTAAAAATTCGTTGTTTTATTTGTTTGCTTTTCAAAAGCCATTTCCATTGCATGCCTTTTATTTAGGTTGCTGAGATCATTAATTCAATTTCCTCTTTTACCTGCAACGTATCTTTTTTAAACGTTTCATAACATTACAGGTGGATATTATATTTCCACATTTTTTGCTAGGAATTAAAAATAGACCGAGTAAAGTAAAATATAGATTTGTAACAAGGTGTAACAAATCTTTAAATCCCCGCATCAAAGCCTCCAGATTCGAGGTTCTTGTAGGCACTGAAGCCCCACAGAGCCGCGCACATAAATTACATATCGTGTTGGGCTTTCAAAAAAAAATCTCATTTTCTTCAACCGCATCTCGCTTTGATCAATGGAATTCATGTTTTTTCCCTTTACGTTACGCAGTATACGTTTATATGTATAATTTGGTTTAAAGAGATTCGCAAAGAACCCAAAAGGACGTCTATAAAGGTTATCGAAAAGTTTTTGTGTGTAAAGTATACTGTGACTATACAAAAATTGTTTTTGTCCATTCTTAGCGAGTGTCTCGTAGCGGATAATTTCCCAACGGAGCGGTAACTCCTCGTTCCGTCAGCTCGGCGGTAATTTAAACGTATTTTAATTGGAACGTTTTTGAACTGCAAACAAAACTAGGTACATTGTTTTTTCAATTACATGTTACTTACGTCATTTATGGTAATAGTGGAATCGTTCTGGTGACATCACCGTTTGAAGATCACAGGTTCCAGCGAGTTACTAGACTACTAGTAGCTGGAATTTAACTCGTTCGAATCGTACAATAAAAAAAAAACTCAAATAAAATACTTATAAAAAAAAACCATTTCCGTGTACAGAGTAGGCCCGCGTGTCAAAAGTCAAAGTAATCAAAGTCAGGTACCTATATAGTAAGCGGAAGATGTCATGCAAAAACGTTACAAGAAGCCTGTGTAACGACACGTGGTACGTGATCGTTACACTGAAGCGTCACACAATTTCTTTTCTATCACTTGTACTTGTCCCGAAAGTGACCATCAACTAGTAGTCTGCCAAATTACACTTAAATAAAAGTAATTTACAGTTTATAATATTGTTGTGAGATGAAGTGATTTATTAAGCGCAAGCCATTCTTTGTACCACATACCGTTTGTGAGAGCGTATTATCATTGTGCAACTGCACAGCCATATTATGTCGCATTGTTTACCATAGACGAGGCGAGAGTATTCCAAACATGTTATAATGACGTCATTGTCGTTTTGCGACCGTTTATAGTGGTATCATAATAAACAGAAACACTCAACTCCATTGTGGGAAAATATAATTATAATTTATAGTTTAATATACCAATTAAAAGTCAAATAGAGATATTTTGTTTATAAGCATTGAAATCATTCACAAATACTCGAGGTGCGAGTGGGATGCAGTTTATTATTAATGTTATTGCGTTATAAACTTTCTCCGCAATCCCAAGAGAGAAGTGTAAAAGATATATCACTCATAGTGCAGTGTTACTCAAGTTTATAGTAAGTAAATAAACTTTTTTTTAATGCTGATTACTTCGTCGTTGATATTTGTTCAATCGATAGTAATAAAATAAAACTTAGCTATTGTTATTGCATATTTATTCTGAAATAAATTACACGGACGAAGTCGCGGGCAAATAATTTCCCTGCGTTGTAATATAAGCACTAGCATTTACTTAATAAGGGTATAAAGCCTTCGCAAAGGAGTTCTCTAAATGGTTGTGTAGTTTTAAAGAAGAAATACTTGAATAAATGCTTTGTTGTAAATTTTGATTATGTAAATATTGTTCAGATACTGCTGCGTTATAATTTTAGACTTGACCCACTGATCCGTCCTGCACACACAGCAATATTTGTGTCTATGTATTTAAAACACAATGTAACTATTTTGTATTTGCATCACACATAAGAGTAGGCCTCTGATCTGCATTGTGACTTATAATTTATGTACAAAACCCCTCCTACTCCATAATGAAAATCGTTTCTCGCACAAATTAAATTCTTATCTTCATACAATCTTAGCAACAGAATAACGTTGGAATCTCGAGTAATAAAACGGGTATAACAGGTTAAATAAAACCAGGATATTACACCGGGCGGGAAGGGATGAACCAGACGGTGGTAGGGGGGTGTATTGCACTGCACCACGGCCAATAAAAAAGTCTGAAACACGTTCTAGATTAAACCTAGGTCTTCTGAGTGTTACATTTTATTTTCCGGAGAATAAGTTTTGAATGAATGAATCGGAGGAAAATTAGTTTTCCGTGGCCATTAATGGCGTCTCAAGTTTTTTTGTTACCTGGAGATTAAAATCTATCTACTACTTGAATTACTTTAGTCTCACACTGAAATTAAATGACTTATACCCTGATGGACATTTAATAACACTTGATGAATGTACCTATACCATCAATGACTTATAAATAAAGCGTAGGTGACTGACTATTATTGAATACTTGAGTCACTAAAAACAAGCGTTATTTTAAACGCAGAATAGCGCAAAAGAAAAATAAACAAACTAAAAATTATAAGTTCTTATTAAAAATTAATATTGCCTATAAATTACATACAAAATTGCTTTTTTAAATGTTTTTCTATATGAGCATTGGTTTATTGTATCATAATGCTAATTACATATAACCAAACATTATTAATTATAACCAACTGTAAGAGTTTCGTCTACAACTCATACAGTATCAGTTACTTTGACATAGATATTTTGATATTGTATAATACTTAGTAATTATCCAAGCCACTCCCAACGATGTATAATAGTTAGTGACACAAACTAAATCAATTACAAACGGTTACACAATTAGATTAGGTCATAGGAACGTAATAGATCGCAAGTTTACTGCCACCTTGAACAACAAACACGTTTATACTCGTACAAACCCACCTCCTTCACCTATATCCAAAAGAAAATATAATATATTCGGAGCTGTATTTATAGACAGTTTTAATGGAGTTTTTAACTGTTCCTTGTCCCTGTTTTTTTTTTTTTACGTCTCTCTACTTATTTGTTTTGTAATTTTTATTGCTTTTAAAAATAAGACGATTAATTTGTATTATCTAACTGGTTTTTAAGAAATTGTAAAATTAAAAAATTCATTAAAAATTATAGGGAAAATAGTTTTTGTAAATTGGTTTGGGGACAGATTATATTATTTTCTAGTTATTTATTGATGATTATTATATTATTGTATATTAGTTATTATATACCTAATTGATTGTTATAGTTATTTTTGTTGTTTTTTAGTGTTGTCAATGTTAAAAATTATTTCTTTCCTAGTCTTTGGACCAATGGTCAAACATTGGTTCCAATAAAGCTACTAATATTAAAAAAAATATTATGTCTGCCTAGATAATATAATAATAGCTCAGTAATCTATCTTCTATGCCTATAAAATCATAGTACTGACTGACTATCAACGCAGAGCCCAGATATTTGAAATATTGAACATAGCTTTATTTTATAACGTAAACATCAGCCAAATAAGGATTTTTGAAAATCTTAACTCCTTGCGAAGGCGGGCTGCTAGTGTTTTATAAAAGTGATGCTTAGCAAAGTTCGCCTCACTAACGAAACAAGTTTCAGGTAAAAAATAATTGTCGTCATTCAACCGTGTCTATAATTTATACAAAAATTTTATGGCGACCAGGCGCCAGAAAAAATAAAATTGACCCTAAAAGTCTGACAATAGGTCGTTCTGTGAATCACAGAGCCTTCGAGCAAAGATGGCGGCTATACCATATTTGGTGAGGTGACATCATTTTGGTCAACTCGAATTGTGTTGCCGAGTGTTGAATACATGCAACATTTTAATTTTATTTCTCCAATAGCATAAGGCACTCCATTATTATATAATTGATGCTCGCCTCATTTGACGCTGTAGTTGATTAAATTTCGTAATATATTTTTTTTAAATACAATGGCATTAAATGCAGTCAAAGCAAAGACAAATTGTAGCGCATCTCGCAAACGACCGCCTAATGTTAAACCAGAGAACATTAAAAAGCGCGAATATTTTGTCGCACTTGCAATTGCAAATGAACTTGAACAGTAATATCGTTAACCGTATCTCGTGCGAGTCCAGAATGTTGGTGCATTTTCAAATAAAAATACTCACGTAAAGTAGATTACTTCACTCCTATCTTCCTCGTTTCCCGTAAGATACGGTCGCCTACAGCTTCGGGGCGTTGCTGTTGTGTACGAGATTAGTACACTGTAGGCCGCTCGATTGTTAAACGCATTTGCATTCGATTTGGTAGGAATTACTGTGTTTGAACTAGCTCTCGTCTGGGTTCGGCTCTGGGGTCTGAGGTCCGTAGCTCACTGGCAGCACCTATGACATTGCAATATGACATATGTAAATAGGTGACTATAGCAACCCACCATCGAGTGGATCGTAAGCCTGCCTGTTGACCGTTACAATAAGAAAGGTGTTGTAAAGATTAAGAGGGTGACTTATTGTTTTTAAAATAAGTAATGAAAGTAGTTTAAGTAGAGCTTACTCTTCTACCCCCACCTTGTCAATCTTTTGCCTTATTCAAGGTTCGCAGCACACTTCCACTTGGTGATAGTTGGACTTAATTTAACATTAAAATTATCCATATACACTCTACCTGAAAACAAATAAATAAACATTAACAATCAAATGAACTTTAATTTGGTTAGCATTTAAATTTATGTCGAAATAAAAAATAAATACATCGACTTTTATTCGAAGTTGGTCATTACGATCTCATTCAGTAAGCTACTCGCTAAAGAATTAATGAATATGGAAACGTACGGGATGGCATTTTAAATGATTATTAATAGCAATATGACAATAATAGTGATTGTATCTACGAGTAATTAAGTTCTTGCTGTATTTTTGAAGGTATCTCTAAATAAGTATAATATGTACTTTGTCATTTCTTTTACTCTCTGTTCTGTCATATATATACATGACATAGGAATATAATATTTTCAGCTTCAACTCGGTTCTTGTATGTCTATTTATTATTTTTTTCTTGCGTTTGTTTCTTGTCTATAAAGAATGTCTTCGATTGAAAACTAAACTTGTAATTGCTAATTATTCCTGGCAGAATCAGACTATTGCAATTTTATTAGTTTCTCTATGAATGCACACGAAGTATAGATGCAATCAATTAAAACATTTATTAATTGCAAAACTAAAAGCGACGAACCACAGTCCACCACTCCAATATCTAAACTCAATTTCCACTAAAGGTAAAGTGCATTTCTCGGCCAACGTTCCAGCGTTATATTAACTTGTCCTCGAGTGTATCGCACTTAATGCCACACATATTACACTAGGTGCCGCCTTAAGCGGGACTAGTTAGAAGAAGAATAAAAAAAAAAAACCACTAGAAAATCACTCTTAAAGTTTAAGCGCTCTAGAGTCGGTTATTCAGTGGATCTCGTCGGTTAAAATTGGCAAAGAACTTTTCGGAGCGCAATTCCGAGCTTTCCCTCTGCAATACGTGTTGTTTTATGCAAAGAGCTCATCAGTGTGTGATTAACTCGAGCGCCATCGACCTCTGTGATTAACATTTTAATTTTATTAAGGCTCATTCATTTACATCCCACACTTGATGTTTTACACAGATACGGGACGTCCACAGCATGCCATTTCCTATTAAGTCGGATTTAGATACTAAAAGTTCAGGTGTACCAAAGTTTTCATTGAAATTACAGACTTTTTTAAATCTTTTTACCGGCTGCTTTTTAAAAAATTCTCTTTAATTTTTTATGTGAAATGGAAGGTCTGATGCAGGTGTCGTCGAACTCGCCTTATCTCGTGGAAGGAGGACAAACAAGTCAACATACGAGTAATTAGGATGCCACGTGTTAGAGATAGAATAATATTATGTGTCTCGTAACTTTCTGCGCTGCGTTGAATTTTTTTCAAATTTCATAAACCTCGCGTTTAATTTCGTTAGGGTGTGTGAAGTTTGTGTTCTCTCAAATGTTGTTTACAAAGTTTGTTACGAGTTCAGCACAAAGGAGGAGTTGTTAATAATTCCCAACTGATCGCACAGTCTATTCAATCAATTAAATTCAATAAAATTAATGTATAATCGAATAATAATATATAAATTAATATATAATCAATTAAATTCAATCAAATTAATATATAATCGAATAATAATATATAATTAATTAAATTCAATCAAATTAATATATAATCGAATTATCAAATACAAACGTCGCTCACACATTTTTGTCATCAATCTCAAGAATTGTATGTAATAATATAAAAGTAATGTTATTATGTGAAAAAAAAACTACAGTATAGAAATGTGAAGGAATATTAAAAAATAAAATATAAACTGTTTTTAATAATACTAATGAATTTGTTCGTTTATATATAATTTTAATTAAACTATATCAGAACGTATACCGTATTAGAATTTGATGTAACACCACTTGATTATATATATATCTCGTTTTTATTAAAATACTAGTTTTGCCCGCAACTTTTTCTTATATGTTAAACATTTATTCAATCTTTTGTCTGTCATATATTTTTTATCTGATATTGAATTTTTTATATTATCCCTATGGAACGGTACTCAATTTTTCCTGGATTAACTGTACCTTATGTCCTTTTCTATGAAAACGGTTGAATATTTAAGACGTGAAAGCGTAACAAACAAAAAGTCACTTATAACACAAGGTTTGTGTTTTTCGATTTATTGACCTTATTTTTTCAACTAATTTAGGATATTTAAGTAATTTATTTTTTGGATAATTTCTTGAGCATCTTAAACGTTAATAGTATGAATAGTTTTGACATTAAAAAACAATGTTTCAAATAACTAGGTAAGTACATATTATTTCCAAATTTTTTTTAGAACAGTATTGTAAAAGTAGGTACGCAAGGACGCTCTAAACCATTTTAGAAAGTCTGTCAGTAATCAGTGTTAGGAGAAATGTTGACTAAGGAATATTGATGAGTTTGAAACTAACTGCCCCCCCCCCCCCCCCTGCACAACCACCCTCTTCTCGCCAATGGTAATGACTGCTAGTGGCCATTAATGAGGCACAGACGCCGGGAATGTGTTTTTAGTTAGTTTGACGACTAAAATCATAGTATACCGATTTGTTGAATTGTTGTATATGTGTTATACATACTGACGAAAAATTTATTAAATGTAAAATCTTTATATTAAAAAAAAATTTAATCGCTAATGACGTGTTTCTTTTTCACAGACACAAAAAATATCAGATTTTTTTTTTGGTAATTTGATTATTTCCATGTTTCTGAAGAGAGAAAAAAATAATATAAATAATTACTTACAAGTAACGGTAGCATTAAAAAAAAAAAATAAACATTTGATATAAGTAAAACAAATTTAACAACATTTAAAAGTTAAAGGTAACCCAATTATTTTTTCACCTTGAGACCTCTTAACGAATGTCATTGAAGGACACAATAAATTTTATACAGGTCAAGTGAAAGCTTTCACACTCCCTCGAGAATAAAAAAAAGTCAAGTTATCATTCCATACAACGAAATATATATATATATGTCATAAACGCTTGAATCGGTTTTAAGGTCTCCATGTAGAAAATGTAACGTTGTTAAGACACTGGTTGCCACAACATTGATTGTTTGTTACACGTGTCCGGCGGCCATCTTTGTTAAACAATGGTTTAGGTACATTGTTTGAGAAATTATCATTTATAACCCTTTCTCTCCGACTGTGACTGTAAAACGCGCATTCATTTCGTAATTTCACTGAAACAAAAAGAATAATTTGCACCATTGTACAGTTTAAATTTGAATTGTCTGCGTTTTCCCAACCGTCCTCGGGGGACTGTTGTGTTTTTCTATAATATAGTTGTATACCTATTCCTTTTTGTGCTCGATATCTACGACATGTTTCGGTATAATACCTGTCCTACGACGGTAACGACGGGATTCCGACCGGCTTTAAAGGCTTTTGTCCATAAAATATTTCTTCAATAACATACAATATTAATATAATATTAATTAACACCATAAGACAATGTAACTTATTCTAAGTTATCGGAGAGAGAGCGATAAACAAGGAAGGTTTTGTTGTACATGAAATTATCACACAAATAAATTGCATCCGTGCGCAGAAGGGGGCGGGTCGCTAGTCGCTAATAAAATACAAAATAAAGCGCTTTCCGCCTCTTGTCTGTTTCTTTGTTAATTTTTTCTAAATTATCCAACTAATTCTGACACTGGTTTCACCAATGGAACGAACGATCACGAGTGCGAAGCCGGGGCGTGTCGTTAGTATGTAGTATTTATTTAATGCAACTCTACTAAAAAACGAAAAATGGATGACCATCGTATTCGGCAATATTTAAACTTTTAATATTTAACCCCGTAGTTTCGTGGTAAGTACCTAGTGCTATTGTAGTGGTTGTGGGGTCCTTATACAGCTCTGATCTATTATTGCTACTTTCGAATGGGCCTGTCAAATCATTGTTGTGTCTACTTGATTTACGTACTATTATAGCTAATAAATAGGCTGCATGGAAATTTAATTTCATAAAAAATGAATGTCGAAATTCTTTCCTCAATAAGGTCCTTTAGAAGGTATAAATAAAACGTGTTAACTAAAATAAAACTCTCTAAAAATAAAACGCTCTCTAAAAATAAAACGTGTTTGAATTTTTGACATTTATTATTAACTATAGTGACCCCGCCCCCGGCTTCACACAAGAGTTGAAGTTTTCAAAAATCCTTTCTTAGAATACCTACCTAATATTATAACTCAAAAACTAGTGGACCGATTTAGAAATTTATTTCACCTATAGAAAGCTATATTATCGGCAAGTAACATAGGCTATATTTTTTAAAGTTATGCGGGCAAAGTCGCGTGCAACAACTAGTTTAAAATAAAGCTATGTTTCAAATTTTAGCTTTCTGGACTTTGTAGTTTTTGGTGTGCGTTGATAGTCAGTTAGCAGGACAAACGATGTCATAAGTTTACTTAGATATAGAGATGAGGACACTCATCTTATGGTTTATGGTATTAGATTTAGGCAAACACATTAGTTTTTATATAAAAAAAGCATAACATTTTATATATACAAACCTCATTATAAACGTGAACGCCTGCCTGAATTCACCGCGTGCGTCTGACAATCCTATAAACATTGCTATTTATTTTGCAACAGGCGTTGCAAATTTATTGTGTGATTCATAATAGGAATATATGTCATGGTATAATTCATTCGTAGTAATATTCAAATATTATTTTGTCAGCTAATGGATATGTAACTTTAGATGTTTTCAAACAAATAAAAAAAAAATTGAAATGGTGTATATACATTGCAAACACTGGACCACAAGAAAATTAAGCTCAAAATTAAGGTTAGGTTTTAGTTATCTCTTTCATTTGGGGCAGTGATATTACCCTTAGAATTAATTACACGTAAACCTTCCCTGTGGATTTTTGTAATATGTAAGTAGATATATATTCATATATTGTCTTGTCACTGGAATATACATATGAACCTACATATTGGGGATTGCTGATGTACAGTCGGCGTACGAAAACCATCGTCAGTTTTCAAATTAATTCGTTTATGAAGTCATATGCTCTTAGTACCTCTTGATTCTAAAGCACTAAGCACACAACTGACAAGCAAATGTCAATTTAAATGTGACGAACCTTTTCTTACCCCGAATGTACTTATATTCTCTTATACGTCAATGTTTTAAAAGTAAGTACCTATAAATTGTTATAACGTATTATCTCTTATATTTTATATTAACATACGCTAACATACTTAGTCAGCGAAAAATATACTTTAAACCAAGCATTAAGTTAATTAATGTAACCTACATTTTGCAACGTATGTATACGTAAAAAACAACTATGCACGATTTTAGTTTCTTTAAATATTACCGGCGGTATACTCTCTTTGAAGTTTAGGGATGTAATTTGAAACTTGTTTTGCCACCAAGACAAATTTAACAGCAGGCTCGTTCGCAAAATGTTAGTGGTGTTAGTCAGATTTTGTTTAATATTGTGTTGTGTAATATATATATATGTGGGCTATGTAGTATTTAAGGTTGTTTTTTAATATGTTAACACTGATAAAATATTAGTACTTTTAAAAAAAATGGCAACATTGCGGGGTCTGTCAAGCGAAGATGAAATAGAAGTGTGTTGTTTTAATTAAAGATAAAAGTTATTCCAAAGTTGCTTTATTAACTTCCCACATATATAATAATATATATATTTTTTAAAGTTATCAATAGTTATACGTTTCAGTGTGTTTCAGGCGAGTTTCAAGCATAAAATTCCTCACGGTCCCATCATTCGTTCGTGGCCCAACAGTTTTTTATATGCGAAAATGTCTGGTCATAAACATATCTTCAATAATTTATTGTTAGGGACCTCGCCCACGCCCACGCCTCATTTGGACCTTTCTTTTGTTAGCTCGGAGGCGTTTCATGTTTGTTTCTACTTGTTATTTAACATTAGGCAAAGTTTAGTAGCGTGTGAAACGAACGCAACGTAATAATTTTGTGTAGTCTGATCTTGATTAAAAATATACCATTTTAAAAATGAAATCGCTTTTCACAATACCTAAAACAACAAATTCGAATTTGTCTTCGCTAAGAGAAAATATGTCAAGCTTTTTGATGTCCAGCAGTTGACATAATAAACTTGAGGAACTGAAAATGCATATATTATCCATTTAAAAAAAAATTCCCATGGTTATCGTTTCTTTCAACATGAAATTTTTTTTTTTTTAATTGATAGTAAATACAATTATATGGTTGTGTCAGTACCTATACTAGTTTAGTGTTTTAATAATGATCACTTCGCGTGTAACGCACAGCTGAAAAGGTTTTCTGTTATAACATTTCCTACAAGTTTGTTATTGATTGTTGTATTAACGAGTTACCAAAATATTAAATGGAATGGAAATAAATTGGTAAGTAGTTAAGTCCGTTAACGTAGAATAAACAAACAAAAGACTTTTTTTATTCATACATACATACAAAAAAATACAATTTATTAATTAAAAAAAATAATGTAATCAATGCAAACGTTCTCACAGGATGTATATGTTCGTTGCTCTTTCATGGAAAAACGGTTGTACGGATTTGCATTAAATTTGGCACACGATAACTTATTATTAACATATAGGATATTTTTTAAACTGGAAAAATTTTACGTTCCCTAAGGATCGTCTAAAGATATAAAAAAATATTCTGTCGCAGCGCCACCGTCGTCACAGCGATAAAGATGTCTATAATAATAATACTCATATGTTTTCTTTTTCAATGCGGACAAAGTTTTAATATAAACGTTTTAATATGTGTTTGTTAAGTAAGTATATTAACATCGAAAGCGTACGCAAAGTTCGTCTGAAGATCGTTTTAGCACTATAAAAAGTCTCACGTAAAAACCTTGAAAGCTCCTCGGGGTTCTTTTAGACCAACTACTGCAATTTAAGTTCCTATTCCCCCCCATCAACTTTTAGGCCAGGTTTCTTTGCAGTTGAACAAGTTAAGTAAGCCGGCACAGTTTAAAGTTTGAAAAGTTTGTTCGAGGGCGTCTCTGAATTGCCCTTAAATGACGGCCCTAACACATAAAATTATTATTAATTCCACTTTTATGACAGTTTAGAAACCACTTACTTATTACACCGTAATGTTTAATACACGAAATTGACTCAATTTTATGTAAAAGTATTCGTTAGAACGGTCTGTGTGTTATAAATGACAAGCTAAATGTTCTGCTTTATATCGTCTCAACCGTAGGGCGTCCACTTCTGGAATTTGGCCTGCCCATAATTTTTTAGTAGGACCGGTCAAAAGCAGTCTGGATCGGTGTCGGACTCTTTGGACCCACAATTGTTATGACCCACTATACGAAAGAGTGCCCGTTTACCCGATTTTATAAAATATACACGCGGTACATTAGGCGTCAGTCAATTTTTGGGTATTATGAGTATGCCCATCAACCCATTGTCTCTTCATACGTAGTTGAGCGACGTTAATCTTTCTCACGAGGCTCATAATTAGAACCCTATTAATCTATAGGCTACTGTACTGTCCTGCTTTACGTCCTTGTTTATGATATTATTTTCTTTAAAAATGTAACATTTCTGCCAAAACTGTTACGTACTCAAATATTTCCCCATTACTGTTGGGATTTAAAAAAAAACGTAATGAAGTTATTGGGCAAGGTCGAAGTGACCCTTATTACCCCAATGATAATAACACTCGAACCTTCGCAGGGTTGAAAAGGATATTCACATACGCGCCATGGGCGTTTTTTGCGATCATCGATTCTGTTACATTGAGTTTTTTGTTCGATAGAAAACTGCTAAATTTTTGCCTCTTGTTCGAAATATAAGTATCTGTAGACAACGCCTCATATCACTCAGCTTCGCCTCCCTCCCAGGAAATTTAGTATATTTAATAACTTAAAAAATAATCACAGAAAATAAGACGTGTGCTTTTTCATTCTCAAATTATCAGTGTTAACAACACACTTGCATCTTCCTCGCTTTACTTTAGTCTACAGGCGACGGTAGCCATCCACAAACAAGAAAACGTTTTCATATTGTTTTTTTTTTTCTTCCTAATATCACAAATTATTTATATTCAAAGTAAAGACTAGCTTCAGACGTTCAAATGCAAACTAATAGTTATTATATAAAAAAGTTAAGCAGTGATTCTGTGTGTATGCATTGAATACAAATAACATATTATCCTAACTATAAATGTAACATAATTTTATTCAATATTCAATAATTATTATTCAGGAATAATGTATGATGTAAGGTGACGTCATAGAAAAGCTCTTTACAGACAATGTTACTGCGAGTTTTGCCGTATCTTACGAATAAGCACTTGGTCCGGTGCAAAGGTACGCCGGCTATCGTTTGTAGAGTCGTCGGTTCGTATCTCAATCATGAAAATGTTACTTCTATGCTACTAGCTAAGCATGTTACACAGAGGATTTGCTCTTTATAGCGGATTTGTCTGCAACTGCATGCCAGAGGAAAATAAGGGAAGATAAATTTACACATCTATCGCAATGATAGTTGGGTTGTGTACCTTTCCAACATTTTTAACTATTGTCTTAAATGTTATTTTCGTAAATAGCTACGCAACTTGAGAACCTTATACTTACTAATATTATAAAGACAAGTTATAAATATGTTTTTTTTAGAAATGAAAATATAAAAGATGCGATTCCTGTGGAGTTTCATTGGCCGTTCTTCTCCACAGAGGAATGCACACATTGGTAGTGTACGTGCCATTCTTTGCCATTCTCTGACGTCGAAAAGCGATTTTGTAAATCTTATTTCGAATAAAAATGTTTTGAATTTGAATTTTGAAAAAAGAGAGAAGATTTGTGTTTGTAATGAATAAACTCAAAAACTACTGGACTGACTGATCTTTCACCTATAGAAAGCTACATCTATCAGCGAGTAACTTAAGCAACATTTTATAATAATAATAAAAAATTACGCGAGAGCGAAGTCGCGTTCAACAGCTAGTGTGTTATAATAATATCCAGAAATAAACTGATATCGACATAAATCTAAGATGATTGCAATACTCTTGTAGTTAGAACATCGTACTAAATTGCTGAACGAACAGCTCGAGCTTTTTATATTAATAAAGTCGTAGAAACTCCTTTCTCCCTGTCTGTCTGTCTGTACGTATGCGCTTATATCGGGAAGTTGTGAACGGATTTTGTTTCTGTTTACGTCGACGGAAATGGGGGTTTCTGAGGATGGTTTACGTGTATATAGTACATGAAAATCTATTTATAATTTTTCGAGTCATTTATTCGATTCAAAGAAGTCTTTAAAATATTTTTATTTTTTTTTGAAATTGCAAAATGTCGCTATATAAAAAAGCCCATGTCTTTTAATTGAGTTTTGTTTGATTTAATTAGGCACGTATATGTATTTTTATAAAGTTTTTTTTTTTAATGATATTATTAAGCAACTCTTGACCTGTTCATAGATTGTACACGAGCATTGGATACGGAGTTAATACGGGCAAAGTGAAGTTGTTAGTTTAAAAATTGATAAATCCAGTTTGAATTTAACGAAGCAGCCAAATCGAATTGTAGGCGCGGCGTACACTCAGTCGAGTTAATAAGTTTTCGCAATCAAATACTTGTAATTTAATAGAGTTATGCACATTTATAAATGCAGTGTTCGTATTGTAGGAGAAATGTCGCCAGACGAAGCCGGGATTAATAATAAACTAAGAAATAACGATTCCCGGCCGTCATTATGACCGTCATCATTTTAAATAAATTATTCTGATATCTGTACGTTTTTTAAGACATTTCGGTTTCTATTAAAATTTTATTAAAGAAATATTTGTTCCAACAGTATAATACTCAATCTAATTAATCATTTTAATGTAAGCAGATATATATTACCTGTTATAAGTTATTTTTACACTAGCGACCCGCCCTCAGCTTCGTATAGTGTTGAAATTTTTAAAAATACTTTCTTAGCGGATGCTTACGTTATAAATATGTTATTTGTTATAATTATGTTCTAAATTTCAGCTTTCTAGACATAATTTTGGCTGTGCGTTGATAGTCATTCAGGAAAGTATAGTTATATAGGAAAGTATAGTATAGTACTATACCTATATAGGAATCCAAATTTTTGACGGACGAAATCATAAGCATGTAGCTCTAGTATAATGTAAAGACAATAACATTGAAATGTGGTTTCTGCATTGATAAGTATAATTTTTGTGCATTCACTACTAAATGTTAATGATTAATGAGGTTAAATTTGTAATTAGATTTAATGGTTGTCTTTTGGTTGAACAGAAGAGAGACAAAACTCGGCGGAACCTTTTGTAACAAAAGGCATTTATTGACCCGCAAAGTATTTCAGTCGTCGGGCGGCGTTTGAATTATTTATCCGCCTAAAGCACTAGTCGTGTCATCAATTCCTCCCGACTTCAACCCTCGACTCCTCGACTCCTCGACTCATCGACTCAAACGAAGGCCTCCCACTCGGCGGTTCGCATCTTTATTATCATAGAGTATAAGTAAGTCTTTTGTTCATCCCATACATTTTTATATCACCAATTTGTCATTACAGAAAGAATCCAAGCTTGAAAACATTTTTAAAGATTTAAAGAACGAGTCTTTGATTCAATCTTTCGCTCTGATCATATTTTATTTCATTTATTTTACTTAAGGGAATAATTAATAGTAATTTCATTCTGTGATACTCGTTTCAGGTTCTCAATATAGGGTCCCTTACAAACTAATTAGAACGTAGTCCCATTAAAAATTGTCGGTTTTCTCTAATGTTCTAATCAACTAATGTTGTAAATAAACGGATTAACTTTAAATAAAATATTGAGCGTAATTTGTAATTATATTTCTATAAATGATTATATTCTAGGCTTTTGAAATTACAATGGAAATTCAATTATTTAAACGTACGTACCCACTTTTGATTTATATAAATGAGCTGTTAAAAGGATTATACTTCGATGGAAACTATATTCAATTTAAAAGCCGAAAGAGCAATCGCAGCGTTTGTTTGAAAGGCGGAGATTCAAACCCGTTCTAGTGATATTGATACAAGAAACCGCTGACCAATTTTTATTGCACGTTCGCTTCGTATTTCTCCTTTTGCCTAACAAGTCTTTCGTTACTAATTTATAGGGAAACTTGGAGTGCTTTTACTCGGTAAAATGTCCAATTAATAAAGATGTTTCTGTCTTGTTCCAGGTAAAAAGAGTTACGATGTTTTATTTAATTAAACACTCGATAATTGTGTGAAATAAAAGTCGTCATCTGGTGTTGTTGGGAGTGGAGGATTTGAAAAGTTAAATTTGTCGATTTCTATCGAGCCATGGATTTGATGGACTAAAATTTTCATCAAAATTTTAACTTTAATTTATATTTACTTATAATAAAATGATGTTATGCCAATCAAACTAGTTATTTACAATATATGGCATTGCTTGCGTGGGCACACCTATTGTATAATAAAATTGAAGCGTTTTTTTTTTAAATTTCTTTGAAGACGCTAATATCTGGAATTAGCTTTTGAATTTGAAAAAAAAAAAAAAAAACTATTCGATAGACCAATTATTTAGGAAGGTTATAGGCTATTCAAAATCACGGTACGACCCTAAGCAGGCGAGTAAAAAAAATTTAACAAATATCTCTAAGCGAATACCGAGCTCGTAATAGCGCGACGGAGATGTTATCATCGGACTAAAAGGCTCAGTGGTCTGATGTTCTAATTCTAAATCATCGGACTACTGAGTCGAAAAAGTCTCATCGGTCCGATCATCGGACTGAGTATCGGACTACCGAAACCCCGGAATATAGCTAGTAAAATATAAAATGTAAGCACTTTTTTAAATTTAATTTTACTTAATCACATAAAAGAAACCTTATACAATATTTACATTTTTTTAAAATAATTATTACATAATATCTGCAATAAAATTGTAGAACGCATAACCAGATCGCTGCTAATTTCGCCTAAAACCTTTTTATCTCCAACATTTTGACGAATGAAAAAATACACGTGCGATCGTTTTGAATTCGTTTGTGTTTTGCCAATAATATTTTATTTCATTCTATTGTATCTTTGGGCAATATTTAGCCGACACCTACTTCTTTTCTCAAATATGATGAATTTTTCAGACAACCTTCAGATTAGTCCAGCCTGTGAAGATTAATCCTGTGAAGTTTGGTAGCGACTAGTTTATTATATATTTTCATATAACTTAGCCCAATAGACTGCCAGAGCCACTTTCCTATCCCTACTTATAACCTTAATTGCCACTATGGTCTGCATCTACCAGCAAGTGGAGTCTAATCATGACTGACGAACTCAACATAAAACACTTTTCCAGTAGGTGTATTTTTTTTAACAATTTTAAGGCTAATAATATAATACATATAAAATGATACCTGAGGTGTATATACTCACGTGTGATTGCTTAAAATTTCTCATCAGTTGTGTTATCATGTTTTTTCAATGTTAATCTCCACAAAGCTGTGTCGGCTCGTTCAGACGCTGTAAAAAAGTACAAAAAGTACCAAAAAAAATATATCAAGGGATACACCTCGTCACCCCCTCTCCGCCGGACACTTCACCCCTCGCCCCTCTTAATATGCCCGCGGCCGTCACTTTCTCTAAAGGAAGGTTAAAGTTTTTTTAATAGTCTCTCCCCCTGCCTTTATGAAATACAACACTTTTGTTTTAGCATAACCTTATTTTTATGCAACTCTCAATTAATATGTTCTGTCTGCCTTTGTGTTTTCACCATTTCGGATAAGTATAAAATAAACTAATTGTCGCACGCGGCTTCGTCCGCGTAACTTAATAAAATATAGCTTACGTTACTCGCTGATAATGTAAGCTTTCTATATGTGAAAGATTTTTTTTAAATCGTACCAGTAGTTTTTGAGTTTATTCATTACAAACATACAAAAATAGAAATCTTCTCTCTTTATTTTAGTATACAAGCTGGTGCCCGCGACTTCGTCCGCTTTCAGAATGTTATATAGCCTAAAAGCCTTTCTCAATAAATGGACTATCCAACACGAAAAGAATTTTTAAATTCGAACCAGTGATTCCTGAGATTAACGCGTTCAACCAAACAAACAAACAAACTCTTCAGCTTTATAATATTAGTATAGTATATAGATAAGGAATTTAAAATATATAATATTCAACAATCTGTCACCGAGAGCCACGCCATTTTGTTACAACAAAATTCAGAACCACTGAATCATTACGCCTTTCTGCTTCTCTGAATCTTTAGAATGAAAATGTTTTCTAGAATTTGTACCTCCGACTCGTCATTGTGCAGTGTCCTGCTTAAATGATTAAAACGCAAAGAGTTTTGCGGTGCAACGGACCCTTAATTATTATATATATACTTCCAACTAGATAAAGTAGAAAATGAGTGTCTAATCTTTTGAAGAAACTTAGAATAGTAACGAGTGGGATAAAAAGGAACATAATTATATGTATATATAAGTATTATCGCCGAGTCGTTTCCAACGAAGGCATTCAGTCTGGCATTTCAATCCACTAGGTAACTTTCAATTAGCTAAGTAGGTGCTTTTTGTGGAAAAAGCTTGCCGCAAATCTAGACTCTTTTGGCTTTGACAAGGCAATTTTCTAAATAGACCTTAGATAGATTATCTTTGTACATATAGATAGTTGGGGCGATACAAGTCATTTTTTATCATCAACTCTTGATTATTTATCAATAATTTGATTTTTTAAAGGTTTTTTTTTTTCATAAAATATTCAACTCCTTTGTATAAACAAAATGAACGCAATAAAGTACGAGTAAATACTTCATCCTTTCATATTAGTCGTCGCCATTAAAATTCATAGAAGCCTCCCGGTACAGTAATCTAAATAATTATTTAACCCCGACGTTTTAGCCTTTTTGTAATAGGCCATATTAAACTTTACCACATTCATTATAAAGGTTGTTTGTGCGAGTTGATGCGCAATATCTTTATAAATAAATCTATACTTACTAATATTATAAAGCTGAAGTGTTTGTTTGTTTGGTTGAACGCGTTAATCTCAGGAATTACTGGTTCGAATTGAAAAAATCTTTTTGTATTGGATAGTCCATTTATCGAGAAAGGCTTTAGGCTATATAACATTTTGAATGAACGCGGACGAAGTCGCGGGCACCAGCTATTCATTAATATAAATGTTACGGAAACATTTTACATTGTTAAGTTTTCTAAAAATGTTAAGGAATAATCTGTATGTCAAACGAAATTTGAATAAAAAACAAATTGTAAAGGGCGTTTTACTGTTGGCCTGTCTGCCACCCTTATAATATAAAAAACTAGCTTTGCCCCTCTTTTTTTACTCTTATATACTCGTATATTTTTGGTAGGAATTTAATTTTTAATTTTTAGATAATAGCAGTACTTTTTTCTTTATCCTTGACCACGTGGTTGAGTAGTTAAGGTTTGAAAGCGTAACAATCACACTCATTTTCATATTTTTAATATTAGTTAAGATTGTTAAAAGTTATCATATTATATCAGGTCTTTTTTACCTACTCCTTTACATAGCAAGTCCATTTTAGTTCAATCGGTGAGTTAAATCGATCAGAACTAAAGTTTGTGCATATTTTTTTGGATCGATTTGCTCAATTTGCCTCTCCAGTCGTCTCTTTTAAATATTTTATATTTTTATTTGGTAGCCAGGTTTCCAGACACACGTATCGATTTTCCTTAAAATAACAATTCTCTCTGTGTATGAAGAGTGCCGCCAACTGATATTTCAATAGTATTCAAATATCAAAAGATTAATTGGCGACGAATCGAATTTAGTTTTACCGTCTACGATTTCAATTTATTGCTCTCCAGGGCTCGACATATAAGCCAGCTTACAGGCTTTTGCATTTTTGTGCCACTATAACATGGTTATTTATATTAATATAATATAAAACAATGTATTACACATATTTCAATGTACAATTGATGGTGATAATATAATCTGTTTATTTTCGATACGAATGTTTTAGAATGTATTATAATTTTTTTCAAATTTGTTTGTAAACAGATTTTTTTTAGCTTTTTGCGAAAGTTTAGTTATTACCCCCTACAATCACCTCACAATGGACAACTTTCGCCTAATGGGCTTATGAAGAAAAGCGTCATGAAAATATCAATAATAGGTTCGTCACCTTAAAGTCGACATTTGCTTGCACAAGTGCAATTATCAAAACAAAACGGAATATCGAATTGACGTTTGCAATAGGCTAGTTGACTGATAAGTCAACTAATATATTATGTACAGTGAATAACACAGAACACTATATACTCACAACGTGAATAATGTTTTTTCATCGGGAAAACTAGGTAACTACGAAATGTCAATCAATTATGGTATAAATTATTGACGTGTTATGTCCATCTTTTTTATATACGAGTATATAATATATAAAAGGATAGACCGATTTTAATTCAGTTTCACTTATGGAAAAAGGTATAAATGGGGAAGACTTTTATATACAAAAATTGCACCCCGAACGTACATAGGCGTTGATAATCATGGTAAATAACTATTACCAAAAAAGAGCCTAGGAGCTTTTCTAGTCCGCGTAACTAAAACGAGAGTTGGCCATCAAAGTTCGGTAAAAGTTAGATTAACTCCTTTCTGTACCAACACTACCAACACTAACGACATATAATGGCATTAGTTTCCCACCGCAAGCGTTATAGACTGATGTTTCCGAGGGTATACTCGTATAGACGACACGGGGCATTTGTCCGATTACTTTGTTTATTGCGAGATTGGATGGGTAAGTTTGTTTTTCGGGGTTAGATTTTGTTTTGTGGATTTACGTTTTTGTCTGGGTGTTTTTTGGACTATGTTTTAGTCAAAATAACACGCGCTTGTGTTATCATTAATTAGGATTTAATGGAATTAAATTATCTCGATTATAATTATATTAATATGTGAAGCGAAAACTTTGGATCCCTTTTTAAGAAAATTGCGCGGACCGAGTAGCCTAAAATTGAAGTTTATATGAAAGAAAAAACAACTGGAGAAAGCTAATATTTTTAAATAATACCAAAGACTATATAAATAAGTATATTAGTAGCTAGATCAATATATATAATATGCATTAGAAACATATTAAATTAATTAAAATAATAAACATTACACACACTCCCGCGTATTTATGGTCGCATTTCGACCACTGGGCGATCTCTAGTTTTGAATAATTTACAATGCTAAGTAATCAATATTAGGATCGTTAATTTGTGTTAGTTCGCCACGCTTACTGTCTCATCATTACAAAAGTAGTTTTGAAGGGCATTTATTTTTGAGTGAAGTGATTCACCATGAAGTAAAGATGTTTTACATCCGTAGAGCGCGCCTTATTGAAAATGTTGCCAATAGATAGATTGCCTTGCCTTGTTTTCCCCTCTTATATATATTTTTTTCCTGGATGTATATTAGAAGTGTTATATTTTCACGCCAAATGGGTTGGTACACAAGGAAATGTCACGATAAATTTTTCTTTCACGCCACAATGGACTGTTACCGATAAAAAAAAAAGGCTTCGTTTCATAATTGAAATTGTTAATGGAAGTGTAAAGAAAGAAACTGTTAAATTGAATATAACTGAATTTGATTTGCCTGTTTTTTTGAATATATAGAGCATTTTCGAATTACAATTGTATTTTTGAGAGAAACTAAAATTACAAAAAAAATATAGATATTCAATCGATTAAAAAACGCATTGAAAATGCTATTTTGTGTTTTCATCAGTATAATACAAAAAAGCGGCATTACCGCTTCAAACTAACGAGACGTTAGAAATAATTAGTCGTATATAATTGAGTACATTTTAAAGTAGCAATGTCCATGACACGGTTTCCTTGGGGACATAATAGATCTCCTATAAAAGTGAGTCTGGTGAATAAAGTCCCATGCTTTATTGCTCTAATTTATGGCTCGTTTATGAGTTTTGGCCGACGTAATGCTCATCTTTTTGCACGAAATAAAAAAATTGATATCTCAATTTTTCGCATTAATATTCGGTCGTTTGGTTCATTTTTGGAAATTATTTTATCTATTGACAACTTTACATGCGAACGTTTTTAGTTTTTTTTTTTATTTAATAAACTTTTTAACTCAATTTTTTAATATTTTTTAAACTGAAAACATCTTTAGGCGCGTTGGGCATTTTTGAGATAGGAAAAAACCATTGAACTCGCGACCTGTAACTGTAACGTATCCGTGTTACCGACACCTCTGTATATTTTCAGATATTGCGCCATCTACACAATACCACTGAAACTAGAATATGTTACGTAATAATACATCCTTGCGAAAACTAATTGAATTGAAATAATACATCAATGCGAACAGAGATGGCGCTGACAGTTTAAAAAAGAACAATTTTTGAGATGGGAATAAACGAATGAACTCGCGACCTGTAACCATGTAACCGACACCTCTGTATATAAGTATGTACTTTCCTGACGATTCAAAAAATACACACGTACCTAGTTGTACAAGTTTTCACTTCTGTCAGCACTCCCGAAGTGCCAATGTTTTTTTTTTAACTTTTTTTGTTCATAATATGTACAGACAGTTTTAAAAGTGTGCAATCTAATTCTATATACAGGATAGGTTACAAAAAAATCTAAGATATACCTAGGATAAAACAAAGTACGAGTATAAAGATAAACGGATATCACCTATAAAATTTTTAAGGAAATTATTCAACTTCAAAACAACCCTTTTTAAGTGTATTTAAATTTTTCAATTTCGTAGTGAAACCTTGTAATTTTTTTTTTCCTTTGCAGTTTGAATTAATCAAAATGTCGGCTCTATAGGGCAAATTGAAATAAAAATGACAATCTTATTTTCTTAGTAAGAATCGTACTATAACATGTCTGTCCAAAATTAGTATTTCAAAGAAGCTTGTTTTTTTTTCTCCTCCAAGTTTTCATCAATCTCTATACTAATTAATTCATTAATAAAATTATTGGTTCCGCATACAAAGTTTCATCCTTGTTTTGCCCCCTTCAAGTTTTATAATATTAGTTTGTATTATTTATTATTAGCAAATGCTTTCGTTTTTTCGTACAATCTTAGTAGGGGAATTATTTACTCAATCACTCAAAAACGACTGAACGCATTTGGATGAAATTTGGTACAAGAATAGTTAATAATCTGGACTGACGCATAGTATTCTTTCTATCATGGAAAAATGTTAGGTTACTGTGGGATTTTCAAAAAATGTACTCTCGTATGTAGCGCGTACGACGAGTATTTCATAAAAAAAATATAATGTATTGCACTGAAAAGCATTAACTACTTTATTAGCCAAACATTATAGAATTTGTGTTTGTAACACTAAATAATGTAGCATTCTGCGAACGACACCAGAGTAATTACCAATTTTGTGGATATCTACTACCTTTAATATTTTACATCAATGAACAACTATTGTACCTACACGCGCAGCGAATATTGTGTTGTATTGTATTTTATTATCTGTCTGTGCAATACCAATAAATAAATCCCTCATTACCCCACAAACGGTCGTAGAACAATAAATATACCCCGGCATCGCCTATTGTCTGTCGTAATCAACATGTCGGAGTTACACCCGGCCCTAATAGGGTTGCCGCTGGAAAAAATAAAAATAAATTAAATGGCAACTCTTCAAATCTGATACACAACTTATTATTACTGATACTATACTTTTTATAATAGGTGTATGTACTTCTGTTGGTAAAAAGAAATTGGTAAGAATCGGTAAACACCAGAGGCCCTAGCCAAGAACCAGACCAATGCAAACGTTTCGTTGCGTTCTTACGAAACGAAAGAAATATAGCCCGGTGATTGGTTGTTGTAACGCCCACATAAAATTTTGACCAATCAGAAAGCTTTCTCCCAGCGTAGCGTAGCGTTTACGACTGTACGTTTGCTCTTGGCTAGGGTCATATCTATTTTACCAATAAGTTTTTTTTTTAATCAAATTGTAATCGATTATAATTAGTTTTATGTTTTTGTACATCTTAAATATATATTTTTTAATTAAAGCACATGAAGTAGTTATTATAGGGACTATCGCTTCAGCCATACAAGAAGAAATAAATAGTAGGTACGAGTATGTGGGTAGTGGACAACCCTGACCGCGCGGTCAGGGGTGCTAGAGCGAGAAACGTGGCGGGTGGGGTGACCATGTCTACATTATTAGAGAGACTGATGTGCAATATGTTTTCTTTATTATAGTTAATTATATATTATTATATATATATACTCATGATACATTAAATATTATGTTGTAAGCACACCTTGATAAATATTAAATTTTTCATATTTATGGAATTCATAACTTTGAACTAACAACTCCATAAATCTATAGATTTGATCACAAAAATTATAAAATCATATTTGTCGTAAATGATTTTTTTTCTAAGTAAAGGTCGTCAGACAGGCTGACAGTTCACTTGATGGTTACCGGCTACCGTAGCCTATTTAAAGCGGTTCTTTGAATATTCAGTGTGTATTCAGAGTACAGTCGAAATGGTGTATTTGGGTGAGTGGTTTTTCGCAACGTGGCCTACGTATTGCTTTGTTTGAGCTTATCGCGCCCAGTTCAGCTCCACCTCGTCCGACTTCTCTCGATGAATTATTAAAACGTTTTGTTATATTTGTCAATTGGCTCAACTCGTCTAACTCTGACTAGCCATAAAGTCTTTAACTGATGATTTAGATAAATTATTCAATTCTATTAAACCACGGTTAAGTCATTAACGGCACTCTTTAAATTCAATTTCAATGAGATTAGTCCGTCATTAATGTGACCAGATAAAGCGAGACGCCTTTATGTCGCAAACAATGAAAACGCTGCTAAAGAACTTCTTTAGTTTTAAGCGTTTGGTACAAGTTACAGGATTTATAACATTTTATAAGGTCTGGACATCCGTTACACATATTAAAAATATATATATTTAAAAACTCAAAGTGTCTTATTATAAAATGATCGTCTTAAATTTTTTGTATAAAGAAGGAGTCCTATTGTCCAACAGTTGGTGTCTGTGGATTGTAAGTGGTGGTAAACATTATTTTAATTAATAATTATTTATACTTTTGAATGAACAAAAAAAAAATTATTCATTTGTGTAATTAAATATAATAATGGTGTATGAAGCAGTTTATTTATTTCTTAAATAAATACTTCGATGATATTAGTATCTAATAAAAATATTAATAAAACGCTTTTAGCTTGTGACATGAACAAATATATATAAAGTGCTGAGCTCGTCCATTCATTGTGAGGACCTAAAAACAAGAGAGGCTGTCCTTCACAAAGATGTCGATAAATGTTTCTCATTGAATTTATAAGTTTATTTTATTAGCTTACCTGAGTATAATGATTTTAGGAAACAAATACAATTAAATTGTAAAATAATAAGAACAAGCTACCCACGATATATTCTATTTTTAAACCCCCGACACCCGACGCAAAAATTCTTTCACTCATAAAGAAGCCACATTATCAGCAAGTGACATAGGTTACATTTTGTTAAAGTTGCGCGGACGAAATCGCGTGAAACACCTAGGTAAATAATACACACAAAACTCTTCCAATTTCTTTTAAACTTTTAAAAAAGAAAGTTTCCAGTTAGGTATCAGAAGAAGCCTACCAGTTTATTCTCTTTGAGAGTGCCAACGAAACATCATCAAATCTTAAAAGGCACTTTTAATACAAATAAATTCTTAATGATTTGTATAGGTAATTGCTTTAATAAAAATGTATACCAAATCATCGTACATTACGTATAAAACGCGGTGTGTGTGGCCCCAAGTCGAGTCGGCACGTGTGACGCGCACTTTATAGCATTCCGTTTCGCGCTGCACTAACTATCCGCCATATTTGTACAACGAACGGTGTACTTGTCGAGAAAATTGCTCCATTTGTTCAAGAAATTGCTTCTATAAATGCATGTATGCATTTACTTCATTCCGAGTTTAGTTTTTTGTGTAATTAATGTAATTTATATTTAAGGAATCAATTTAGGGTTTAATAAGAGTACGCGTTAACTCAAAAATAGTTTATTTTGAACTCTATTTACCAACAATTACATTTTTCTAACAATTATTAGTTTAATTTTGAAAAAATATTAGGAAAAATATTCGAAAGATACCAGCGAACAAACAGACTGGCGTATTAAATTTCAAAGAGCCTTTCAAAATTATTGGCAGAAATCAGAAAATAATAGAATAGAGATCCAAACTTCGTTCGAAAATCTGTTGCGAAAAAAAGTTTTACAAATATAAATTTTTATAAGTTGTATGGCACTCTGCCGTAGGCGTCATCAAAGAGTTATAAAGTTTAAAATGGAAATTTATTTTAGTTGAATGCCTCTACGAATATGAATGAAAGTCATTACGCAGCTTTCATTCGTTTTAAATAAATTTAAGAGCACAAACTTGCACAAAATTTAGCCTAGTATCTCAAGACACTAAAACCTGCATCGAAGAATATGTTTATTTAGTTGGTTATTAATGTATTCATTTAGTCTTCAAATTGTAAGCAAACTTGCATGCCATATTGAAGCGTGCAACAAATGAACCTCCTGGGATACGGATCATAGGGATAACCGGCAATTGAGCTCGTTATCCGGCAGAGAATTATTTATGTTCGAAAACAGCCCGGTCGCCGTCCTACGGCCATCCCGTATGCCACTGATTAATTATAAATAATATATTATGCATGCAAACCAAATGGTTAATGGTTTGTGGAGTTTAGCAAATTGTTGTATCAGTATGGGGCACATGTTTCTCTGATTTATAATTGACAATTACACACTTAACGAAGCCATTAGTAACTTCTCCGTAACTCTTGTAAATAAGTTTCTAACATAAATATGACTGTCAATAAGAAGTTCCTGTAAGAATTAAAAACATCTCTAGTTCTTTTTACTGTTTAAATGTTATTTTCACGCAATAGAAACCAACGTGTTTGTAGAATTTAAGTAAGAACAGTTGACACAGAGCAATAACGTTTCGCGTCTGTGGGCCCACGTTCTGTGCCAACTAATTTATTCTACGTACATGTCGCACGTACTGCCTTTAAATTAACTATTATTTTGTTTGTCTCTTTTCAACACGCAGTATACGACTCATATTTCTTTCTGTATCTCGTCGTTTGACACAAAATTAATTGATACAAAATGAAACGGTTGAAAGAAACTATAAACGAAGCAATAACAAACAAAACCGGTAGTGGTAGGGCACTCAATTATAAAATGGCTGATACGGCGGCAGTAAATAACAGTATGTGTACTGTTATCTGTTATGTTCGGTAAGGAATCCTAAATTCCATTTTTCTATCCCTTCCTAGTCTTATCCTTTATCCCACTAATAGAACTTTGAAATAATTTAAATAGTACACTTTTAAAAACTAATATGCACAGCTTGGCACATAGACGCAAAGGCCAGTCTATGTGTTCTTTATAAGATATACTTCGGAGAGTGTGCTCAGGAGCTGCATGAGCTCATTCATACCGCCTTTCCGTTTCTTCCATCGGGCATACAGACGTACCACCATCCTCATCTTGTCGAAATCCCTCTTTTTCGGACCAAGCGCTTTAAAACATCCTTTATAATGCGCACTGCCAAGGTTTTGAACTCCCTTCTGTGTTTCCGCTCATATAACCCAAATGTTTTCAAAGTGAATAGGCATCTTCTGGGTGAGCTCGCTCCATCATAGGCCTCATCCTTGCTACACAGCTGGTTGTTAGCCAAGAGCAAACCCATCTGTAGGTTTGCTCGTGGCGTTGCTTGTGTTATAAGTGACCCTTGATGCTTGGTGCCTGCTTGCTGACATTTACATGAAAAATTTCGAGCTGCACATTCGTTAAAACTAGGTATTTTTCTATTAGCGGATTTGTCTGTGTACTGGTATAGTAGATACCATATATGTACTATTAATATATATAAGGCATTATAATATATTTTAGTGAGTATAAGCCTCAGATCTTCCCTCGGCTAGATAGAGGTATTACGATATCAAATTTCATGAAAACTTAATCTATTCCATTTACGACATTAATAAAATATGAGAAATAGTTGAAATGGGCCTCTCAAAATCTTTACGGATTTATCTACCAAAAAGTAATTTGCCAATTATGTAATAGCATAGTGAAATTTTTAAATGAGACGAAAATAAATAGTTGCTATAGTCAGTAGCGAGAGGGACAGAGAAAGATGGAGAGCAGTAGTATGCGAATATTTGAACGCAGAAATTGGCCGGAGCCAGGGGCCCCGCGTCAACGATGTTGATTAATATCGCTCTTGGGGACTTCTAATTAGTATCTCGCTTTGCAAGAGGAATGCGAATGGGGCCATAAAACAAGCGAACACACTTTGTACAGGGGACCGGCTCAAAACCACCTAAGAAATATTTATTGCGTAAGTAAAATTCGCAATTGGGTTTTTTAATGTGTTCTATTAACGGATACGAAATGGGTCGCAAAAAAGGATAAAATTCCCAAGTTCAATATATATTTTACTTATAAAATTCATCTGAGGCAAGTAAGTAGGTATGTAAATGAAGAATATTTAAAAATATCTATAGAGTATTAATTCTCTTGGCAACAAAAATAATGTTACGAGTATCTCAATTAAAGTTTTATGTAAATTAAGTTTAAAAATATATTTTTTTCTTGACATTTCTTGATAAAGGGATGCCATTTCCCCATCCTTTCTTAATTCCTTATCCTTAATCCTACCAAAGCACTTGCAGCATCTGTGGCGTTTCTGGCGACGGTATCCACCTACCCCCTCTATTGGACCGTCAGCCTGTCTGAAGAGACGTTGCTTTTTTTCTTATTAAAATTTAAAATACTTTTATTCTAAGGGAGAATTGTTTTCCTTTTTCTTTAAAAAATATATAAGTATAATTATAACTTTGTATAGAAAATTAAACATTCAGAAGTGTCATAAATGAGATATGGAACGTTGGGTTAGTTTCGTGGCCTCAATTCCCAACCAATCTAAGCTATCTTTCCACTAAATTGCTGCTTTAGTAATTCTCTCATTCTCATTTGACTCGCGCACATCGTGGGTAGGTAGGTACAGCCTACATTTACAAATTAATGTATCGCTTTCTATATATCTATAGATTGTTGCCAACAAACTTCCCGACATGTTCCCCAGCACATAATATATATGCATATATTTACCTTCGCACAGAACGTTTGATGTATGTGAAGGTTTGAAATTACTTCTTGTCGTCTGCACCATGTTTGTTACTTTGTAATGTTTATTTTATTACATACTTCAATTTTACAAAACTAATATAATAGAGATGAAGGGTTTGTTCGTTTTAACGCTTTCACGCCATAACTACTCAAGCGATCACTGAAAGTTTGCATATTCGTTGTCAAGGGTACAGGAAGAAATAAAAGAAAAAAAAACACAGGAGGCGCCCCTTTCATCCAGAAAATATATTATAAAATAGTATTGTTTGTTCCCCAAGGGATCATCTAACATTGAATAAATGCTTATTGCTCAATATTATTTTTAAAAATTATCTAAAAAAAAAGGGACGTGGAACAGTACGCGTGTAAAAGCTAGTAATTTATAATCGATACTTAAATTTATAAGTCATATTAATTTGTTTTTGTTATTATTTCTATAAACACCAAATATAAGGGTGGATATATGCAAAACGCAAAACAGGATAAAATGCAACACACAAACACAGGTTTGTTTAATTATTATCATGGCGACGACGATAAATATCAGAATGTAGCCATTTTCTACAGTATATAGTTTTGCCCTGCGAAATCCAATTTGAAAACATGCTTAGGAAACCATTTATGCATTTGAATTTGGGTTTCAAAGGAACTTCGTGATACGACCTCTATAAATCAACAGTAGAAATATTCTTGTGCGTCAACGTTTTGTCAATTTCCACGTTTCTTACCCATATATCAAACCTATATATACAGATTTTTTTAGTACTGTTTGACATTTTTGTCTTGTTTTTCTTAAAATGAAGGGAGGCCATTACTGGCGGTTGGCAATCACCTTTGGAAACTTGCGCCTGTCCTGGTCCAGACGAAACAGATGTTCTGCAGTAGAGATCCCAGTCCATTCCGTGATGCTACGTAACCAAAAGTATTAAGCTGATCATATCACCTGGCAACAGTAACCGCCCTCTTACAACAGACCACAGGTGTAAGATATGTCAGATTCTGTTCATCTATCATATAGAAAATGGGAATACAAAACGGAATAAGACGCTGTCCTAATTGGCCACGATCGTGCGGATGGTTTAGTTTTTCGTGTTTTTTTTTTACAATTTACATTGTCGACAAGTTTTAAAAAAATATAGTATACGCACTCACTCGGCTTGCTCCACGCGGTAGGCCACCATTTTGTGTTGAGTAGTCATTGTATGCGTAAAACGAAATCACGATGGGATCGTACGATCGTCGCCAATTAGGACGCCTCCAAAATGTATGTATTGTGGCGACGGTGAACATTTACCAACAAGTTAGGTCGTCAGCTTGATGGCCGCCTTTTATCAGAGAAAGGGTGATGTTGAAATGCAGTATTTACATTAAGCATTGTGATTTTTTTGTAGGGACAGGGCTCTGTTCGAGGTTCGAGTACAGCGAACTGAGATACGCCGATCACGTGCCGAGGTGTTCAATCACGCCGGCGGAGACTGTGAAAAATGTTCACTTTGAACACAATGTACCTACATACATAATATATATATACACATATACACGATCGAAACCCGCATTACATGTTTGTATGGGGCACAGGGCACAGGGTGGGAGGTGTTCGATTTACCTAATCCCAGCGTGATTCCTCAATATTAAATGCTTGTTATAGCAAGTGATATTTAACTTGAAAGTTCGGCTCTTAGTTCGGCAGACTGATTTTAAAATCTTATGTGTGAATGAGAAATCATTATTTATTATTGTATCACTAACTCTGACGATATAGAAAAACATCGCGAGAGAACTCGCGTGCCCTAAAAATTAAACAAAAATCATCGAAGATGATTCTCTTCTCATTGAAAATTATGTCAGAGAGCAACCTACATTGGACTTCCTACGGCTGACATGATGATGATGATGATGATAATTATGATGATGGTGATGATGGTGATGATGGTGATGATGGTGATAATGATGATGATGATGATGATGCGGCTTATTAAGACTTCATGAGTACTCGTACCTTTAGGTGCTGTAGAGGTACAATCGAGGTTTCATAAAATATTGTAATACATTTTATTGGGTACAATAATCCTCGCATATAACGAGCTTTTACACATTTCAAAACTCTTAAAAATGGAAAAAAGTGCTGACATATCGCTCTTACCAACGTTCGTATTAAATTAACGCTGTACGAACTACACGCCATTTGCAATTCATTTGGATTTAAAAAAAGTTATATCGAGTATCTTTATTGAAATCAATAACTAAGTGCTCCAAAAAGTTAGCTTTCTTTAAGCCATTTTAAATGTTTTTATCTGCAAGAGATGTTTTTTATTCAAAGTATCTTGTAAAAAACCTAAACATGATCAATTTCATATTAACTAAGTATATATGTTTTAAAATTGAATGAAGAAAATAAAGCTTTATAGAGCTTTTTCACGCATCCAATCCAATTTGGTAACACGAAACCGTTTTCTTTTAATGACCCCACGTTATTGTTTTTATATGTAAATTGAGTTCTAAATTCAATTTGAGGTTTGCTTAAAATTTTGTTACCTCTGAAACGTTTAACGTTTTTATCGCGCGTAAACCAAACACTGACTCAAAATAAATAAGCCCCAATAATAAATTTAACAAAAACGATTTTAATTCACAATAATTTCTATCGATTTTTAGTTGTTGTTTTTGTTGTAGTTGTTTAGAGAAAAAGATAAAAAAGTGGGACATTTTTGGGTACAGCAATACTTAGCAAATAATAGGAAAATTGTTTTAAATAATTACAATGATTGCTATTCGCTACATTCTACCCTTTATGAGTGTGAAAATATTTTAGAACATAAAAAAACACTAATTACTACCACATTAAATTATCATTAATCAGTGAAAATATTATTAAAATTATAACAAGACAGCGTGTATTTAAGAATTTATTATAATAATCACAATTATTATTATAATTACAGATTGATTTGTGCTTTTTTTTTTTTGGAGTTTCATGTGTCTGGTTACTTGTAAATACTTATTTGTAGTAATGTGATGTTTTTCCTTGTTAACAGGTAACGCAGCAGATATCAGCGTAGAACACAAATAATAGGAATGAACCTCTAAATTGTAAAGTATATAACCAATATATTCAGTATCAGCGACCTCCGGTTTCGCAAGGAGGTTGAAATTTTCAAAAACCTTTTCTTAGCGGATGCTTACATTCTCAACTCTCAAGTAAACCTATGTACCAAATTTTTGGCGAGTAATTAGACTACTCGCGGGCAATTAATTAACTCACGTGAGCGCACTAGTTATCTATAAATAAATAAATAATATTTTACTCATTATTTATTAGTTAGACAATTCGCCCACAATTAGGTGGTTCTGTACATTTGAAGCTGTCTGTTGATATTCTCAGTCATTACAAACAATTATAGCCGCTTTACGTTTGAGACAAATAGTTATTTGTTTAATTCTATTAAACATATTAAATTTAATTTATTGGTGTAGATAAAGTCTAAAAGTATATGGCGTCACTTCTCAATTATTTCTCAGTACAAATACAACGACAATTCCCAAAGGGCGTATATCGTGTTAACTTTGTTTCGGCGGTTAGCATATTTAAACTTATGTCTGTCGCTGGGTATTATAATGCCTTTGCCCTTGGCCTTTTGTTTAAAAAGTAACATGTGTTTCTTCTGTTTCCATATTGATCCCTGCGGTTTAGCCATGACATGACGAACATAACAGTCAGAAGGACAGTTATTAAAATTATTAATATAATATTGATAAAAATTTAAATATAAAATTAAAGATAAGTATCCTTGAGTATCCAATTCAATTTTGACACAAGTGCTTGAGAACGTTACTGTTCCATAATTCATAAATGTGTAAGCTTTAAAAATGTTTATTAAAAGAAATAATATTTATACGAGTAAACTGCCTTCCACACATTAATATACCAAATAAAAACATTAAAATCTCGATTTATTTTGGTTATAGTTACGTTCTATTATCGTTATTAATCTAGTGCATTAATGAATCGATTTGTCAAGTTCATTCACGGATTAAAATGGTTTTGTTTATGGCAAAGATTTGAATCGAGAGATGCGCCCTTACTAGCGAAACTGTGTTATAAATATATATATATACATTCACAGTTATACATTTTTATAGTAATGCGAGTCTTTTGTCTAAACGCACTTTTAAACACAGACAACATTTCGAACGAGTTTTTTTTATAGTAAAAGCACCGCTCAACCCATTGTTAATAATTTTTGGTGTGTTTTAAGTATGGTGCGGGGAGATTAGGGCGCATCTTTCGATTTAAATCTTTGGTTTAAGGGATAAAATATACTTCCCTATAAATAAAGTCGATTATTACAAAAAAACTCTAATTAAAACATCACTTATTAAGTAATTAATAATACTAATTATTAGTAGGAACTTGAACTGGCAAGGATTTAGAACGCAGTATAAAAGGATTTTGAAAATGTGACCTTTCTTCGTTCATGTATACTATAAAAATGATCAGGGTCCTGTACATATTAGTCATTATGCTATTCTTATCTATTATTAAAAAGCAAATGACAATTCACATACAAAAAGTATCTACATAATATTTTATTTATTTCCCAAGTGCTTGATATAAAATAATGTATCGCGTTAAATGTCAAAGTTATTTGTTACAACCACGTAAATACAGACATTAGCTCAATGGCTTAAGTTCGTTTCATCTTTATTGTGTATTTTCACATTTCAGATATTACCAATTATATATAAAATATTTTCAGCTCATATAATATTCCCACTTCCACTGTTCCGAGAGCTTCCTATTTCCTAAGAAACACGATTGGTAATTAATGTTGTAATTGTTCGGGAGACTGTTTCTTTTTTTTTGGCCTTTCCTACAAAATTAGTGAGCGCATTAAATTCTGGTCGACACCCATTTGGCCGGCTTACCAGCCACTTTGCTTGCCAAGCCAAGAGTGGGGGGCAGCGGCACCCCCCACCCGACGCAGAGCAAATATTGCAAGATGGTAATATTGAAGTTAAGCTTTGGAAGCAGAATTAATACCGTTTGAAACTTTCATAGATCTTACTGAAGACGAGGTCATTTGGTGGTCGTGTGTCGCGTAGCATTTGTGTTAGATGCGTACGCCAGCAAAGTGAACTCCGAGCGCGACATGCATATTGCATACAGTGCAATAATCCCCACATATCGTAGGTATATACCTACGTCTTTGTGTGTTATTGCACATCCGTTGCAACATACGCGATGTTATGCTAAAGTGATCGCTTTAAATGCTATTCCAATGCTTTTCTAATATAATTTTAACTGGCTTTGCCCCTAGGCTGGTACTCAAACTTTGAACAGGCAACAAAGTGTCTAGTTTTTTTTTAAAGATATAAAACCTGCACTTTTTTTTTACAAGAGGAATCATCATAGATACCCACCGGCCTGGGGACAGACCGGTGGGTTATGTCGGACTCCTGCCCCGAGATGGTAGTGGGGTAGACCTACCGACTAAACCTCTTGGCGTCCTCCGCGTCCGCTATAGGCGAAGTTGCGAGGTCGGACGAACACTCTTCCGCAACTCCGCCGTACAAAACCTGCACCTGGATTCAATATTATTTATTGATAAGAAGACATATTATATCAAAATAAAAATATTATAAAAGTTTGTTGCTAAATGTTGCGAATAAGGTTATTGGCGTATTTAGTGCGATGAATAGGTAGGTAAGTACATGAAATAGGCCGAGGTTATAACGGGTTCAGTGGTTTCAGAGATAGCCCTTTATAAAATGTAAATGTGTTATGTGTATTATAAAAATCACAATAAATTCCAAATTATACTCAATTATTTCGTAACTTTTTGACAATTCGCAATTCTCGCCACGAACATACAAAGATACAAGATTTCATCTTTATAATAACGTTCGCATGATGATATAACACTTTGTTATCGTTAGACTTTTATGTTGATAAAACTAACAGACAAACAAACGGTATGTACCAATCGTGCAAATCCGATGTATACCTAAATAGTTATCATTAATAATATTATTTAATAGTCTGAAATTGTGATCGCTCGATGTTAAAATTAAGGAAATGACACCTGAATGCAATAACATGGGTCAAAAATAACCCATGCCCTATGCTCAGCCAGCAGGGGAGGTCTAACAATAATGATTGTAGAAAAAGAAATAGAAAGAAAGCAAGAAGACTATGTTCGCTTTTTTATTTTTCAAGATAAAAAGGAAAAAGGCCAATCCCCGTCTAGGCAAGCCTGTATCTCACTGGGTCCTGTGCAAATCAATAATTTTGTTTACAATATTAAATTAAACATTGACGTTACACATTTTGTTACATTAGAGTTTTATTTATTACAAAATTGTTATTGTTTCAAAGTGATAGTATGTAGGTATACATATATTGTTATAGTGATTTATTAGCTAAGACTTGAGAACTGTGGAATATATTCAGTCGTAATCGTAATATATTAGGTGAAGTGAAACACACGGTTGCCAGTGCCTGTGTACTAAGAGCATTCGCCGCGGATGAGGATGACGGATGACGGATGACGGATGACACCGCGCGGGGCGGACACGCGACGGACTAACAACGGAAGAAGACAGATTACCTTCCACAAACTGTTGAAATGCTACATGAAAACATTTCGTAGCCTCTCTCTTTCTATATATTTTTTGTAGCTCGTGTTATTCTTTGGCGTACAATGTCAAAATTTGCTGGATAGGGTGTTGAGTCTTTTTTATTAACGAGTTTAAAATTAGCGCTATCCGATAATAGGTTTGTTAATAAGCAGCTGCTCGAATCTGTAAACCTCTGTACATGTAATTTCGATTCAATTTTATACCGTTTCTATACAGATTTCTTTGATGTTCTCATAGGACACCCACTTAATCCAAGAAAATGAGTTTGTTTTTTTATAATTATTTATATTGGAAAGGATGGCAGACAAGCCGACGGTCAACTCGATGTTAGTTGGCTACCATAGTCTAAAGACGCAATCAACCCTTCTGGGGTTGTAGGGGCGTGCCGACCCCGCAAGAATTGTAGCTAGGTTGTATCAAAAGGGAAATTGTTCCAATACTCCTGCAAGCAACCTTAGGATTAAATTTATATTCATCAGTACGCAAAAGTGCTAAACATCGATGGCCTTATCCAATAATACGGATAAATAACTCACCACAGTACTAACCATTGCACAGCTGGTAGAACACGCAAATAATGTTAAAATCTCTTCTTTCGACTCTGAAAAGTGCCATGGTAGAGTTAGAGGATAGCGTTGAAGGCATGTTGTTGGATCGAAGATTGCTTCAAACCATCTCGAAGGGTTCCTTGCGACACATACTTAAAGTCACGTTCTTTGCTCACACTTTTGGTCATTTTGAAAAACAGGCTTACTGAAGAAGTATAAGTGATTCAACAAACTGTTGATATTCATTTTTGGATGTACTCAAACAGGGAAAAATAAATAAAAAAGTAATCATCTTGTTTATACTGAAAAAGGGTCTGTGGTTCCATCAAAGGAACAACGGAATAATTGAAAGTAAACGGTCTAAAAGTACCTACGGATCTCGTGAAGGTATTTACAGAGACAAAAGTTTACTAGTACCCACCTTCAAAGAAATAAAAACAACCTCTGAAAGCAAACGTCAGTAGCTATTTACTTACCAATCATTTGTCATTAGGAAAAATGTTATATATTTATATATACATACGTTTCACAAAATGGGCATTTCATAAAGGGATCGTAACGAGAAATATTGCGAAAAATCTGGGCAATCTATCAAATAGTTGCAAAGTTGGTGTTCCGCCGGAAGCGCTCGGCGGCCATCATGGTCCGCCATTAGCAGCCGGAAGTGGCCGGCGACGCGCGGGGCGCGGGTTCAGCACTGCTTACCGGTTTACAGCTTTATGAGACAACTAGCTGATGCTCGCGACTTCGTCCGATTCATTGGGAGATTGGCGATAACATATATATTAAAAATTGTTCATTTATTTTTAAAATTTCCAACTAATCCTCGGAAACAATACATTTTTCTCTATGAAAGGTAACCTATGCCCTTTTCTGTACGCTGTCAACGTGTAAGCAAAATTTCACGATCGTCGATTGGATAGTTAAGGCGTTAAAGAGACGAACAAACAAACTCAATTTCTCATTTCTAATGTTAGTATAATAACTATAAATAACCGTGTAATCTTTATAGGTGCACGTGCGCAACGTGCTATGTAACGACGTGTATAATTAATCTCCCTTAATTGTCGTTAATTAATCTCCGGTTTGTGCGAAGATTGCACATTTATGTGCATTAGCTGTGTGCCTATTCAAGATTAAATTAAAATCATCGTTTTAAAAAGTAAAATCTTTTTTTCAAAATAGAAAATGAAAATATATCTGTATGCTATAATAGTTTTTGCCCGCGTCTTCGTCCGCGCCCCTTTTTCTTAGGAGTTAAAACACAGATATTGTCTTTATTGCTTCGTACCTTTTTGTCCATATACACACATAGATTTTTAATTAAGTATTCGATGGGCTCCCATTTTATAATAACCGTTTTAATTTAATATATTCGCCCGTGGTTATTAAAAAAGCGAATTATAAATTGTCGAAGACAAACCTCGCTTCAACTGACGATATCGTCTGTTTCCAATTATGACGGAAACGCTAAAGCGTGGCAACAACCGTTCTCGTTCGAATCGATATCTCGTTAAATCGGCGGCACGCGGCTATCGAACAAATCCCTTATTACACTTATTATCCCTTATTTACACTTGTAATTTTTGTTTTCCACTATTCAAATATGAGAAATTTCTAAAGCAGAGCCCTCCCAAAGACTAAAACAATCACTAATCAAGCAAAATCCGTCTAGCAACATTAACCATCCCATGCAGAAGTCCAACATGAACACCCACAGTTTTATATCCGAAATTTGGCCAAGAATGTTGCAATTATTATTACGTCGATAAAAAAAAACATAGATATAATTGATAAAACGTATAGGAGATAAAGTACAAGTGTTGTGAATGTCCAATTATCCGGTCCCAGGGGCAACGCTGTAAAAACTTGCAATAAAACTGAATTAAGTGTAATATCCACTGGACATTTTAATTGTTCGCTTTTGCACTCCTCTTAATTGGCCCTTGTCGCATTTAATTAAACATTTGACGATTCCACATGACACGCTTCACGGTGAATGTCATGTTCCGTAATCAGATTTTCATGGTGTTTGTTTCGTGTTCGTGCGACTGCGGATTGTTCTCGTGCTACTGTCGTGCTCGTATTGCTCGTAATGACATTTGGAACTTTTGATCTGTGAAACATAGGAATATCAGCGCAGACACTTTTGGGACGCAAGCACATTTCATGCGAAAAATTTTAGCGTCTCTGATAATTAAAAAGGCAATTGATACTTGTTTTGTAAAGTTTGACAGGCTGGCTGACGAACATCTTGATGGTTGGTGGCTACTGGCTACCATCGCCTATTAACATAGGCAACGTCATAGGTGCTGTATTTGCGATGCAGACCCCAGTGGAATCAAGGTTAAGGAATTGGGCTCTGACATCCCTTACTCACTCACCGAAACACAACAGCACACAAGCTGTTATTTAAATTTCGACTCATTAAAATAATTATTATTTTAATCAACTTCACCATGCATAATAAACCATTCAAAATGACAAATTTTGCTCTCGCTCTCTCTCTCTATTTACGGAAGCGCGAACTTTTCGTCCATGTAAAATTGTAAACGTACGTGTGACAGGAGACCGTGTCACTGTCACTGTCACTGTCACGCTGACACAATACAATTATGTTGTTACATAACGTTCCGTCACATCAACTTGACGTGTAATTTATTACAGAAAATAGACCGCTCCAATCGACCCTTTACAAATGTCACGTCAGAATTACGACGTCTCTAAGAAAGTGTATACTATTAGAGACACGAGTTGGTATATTAAAATATGGATTTTCTTCATTCGTCTCAAGAAGAATATTAATAATACTTTTAAATCTCCTAACGGGAACGATGACGTTCATAATAATTTATTTATTAATAAGATCACCATGCCAAGAAATTACCTATATTTATATAAATATATGTATATATAATAATTATTATTGTAGTATTTTATAGGTTTACGGTTATCACCCAAAGCCCGGCTATTTTATGGCTTCGGACCCTTTGGACCCACAAGTTCTGACCCTACCTGCGAAAAAATGCCCGTTTGACCCGCTGTTATAAAAGGTACAGTCTAACGAGCATTTTAGTCGATATGAATTTCGCGCTTAATTAAGATTTTTGTGCGTGGAAAAGGTTGAGGTTCATAGTTACTTAATTAATGCTTTTTTTTTGGAACTACAATATCGCGCCTTATTCACATAAAAAAAATTAATTCCCCTACAATTGCATTATAATTAATCTTTGTTATGTTAGTTTAATTTGAATTATTTTTTGCTAGCCTTAATATCAGATTCTTCCAAATCAAAACCCACTTAAATTTACAAAGGTGGCCGTGTTTTAACATACTCGCAGGTAACCGCAAAGCAGCGATTTAACTCTTGAAAATGGGGCAACATGCTTAATTTTACCTTTAAAAACAGTCTAATTTCTCCGAGCCTCACCCTCATTTATGAAACTTTAATAATTTACGCATTTAAAACCGTTCGTCCCCGGGTTCCGTTCCGAACTCGCCGATAAATTGTTAATGCGCATAAGTTTATTATTTATCGCAGGGAAGTTGACGCGTCTCGTGCCAACCAGAGATAATACTCGCACCTACTCAATTTACAGTACCGACATTATATCGAAATAAGCTGTGGAACCATTGGGCTTAATTATCCTGGTTTAAAAGGAATTTTAACTATTACTTTTTGTTCGCTGCGAATGTAGACAAAGGCTGCATTCACCTCAGTCTCATAGCATTCAGGAGATAACTGATTCTCCTGCTTCTGTTAGCTGTGATGATTTATATACCAGATACTTAATCATGAATATGATCTATTAATAAATTCGAATAGTCAAATGGATGTAGTAACAAATATTTTGTATTAGGCATCACACGCCCATTCGATTTTTGGGACTTAAATATTTAATGCCTTCAACTTTGAATTAAACATGAAATTAGCTCGCGTCGAAGAACAGTCCAAATGCTGTTGGTATAATTAAGTTGTTCTAGAATTCTCCAGTGTGTCGTGTGCTCAGCACTTTAACATTTACTTCATAATTTTTCAGATTAATATTTCTCGCGCTACGTAGTTAACTGCCGGTACAGTTTTAATCGTAATTACATTTCAGTAAAACGTATCCAGAAATGAAAGTTGGTTAAATTAAGTAAACTATAATATCTACTCTCGGGGAAAATATGTAACATCATCCTGGACTACCTACGCCAAGATATTGATTTTCTGGCCAAAGAATACTTGACCCTGATTTACGTGAATCATACTTTTCCCTAAAAGTGGGTTGTTTTTGAGTACCCTCCTCTCGGTCAAGACATTGATTGACATTCTGTAACAGTGCATTCAAACGAATGCTTATTTTTATGCGCTACAGGTACCAGATCCGCAGTCAGATTCTATTGTTAGGTATTTCTAAATGGCCTATCTCAATAAGGCCTGGAAATGGTCCAAGGATGACTGTCTTGTTAGGATTGCAAACCAATAGTAACGTCATAATTGGAGAATTGTAAACCAATTGTAACGTCATAATTGGAGAATTGTAAGAAGAAAATAGTTAACGAATTTTTTTTTATAATAATAAATTCAATAGTTTTTAAAAATATACTCACATAGTCCAGCACATAGAGAATATAAATTTAAGGCAGGTGATGCCCCCGTCCACTTCTTTTTTTTTGTATTATAATATTTAGATGTTCGTAAGGTATTAGAATTTGTATTGTGAGTGAGGTTTTTATCTGTAAAAGGGAGATGGTCATCGCGAACACAACATACTTGAGAAGGGTTATCATCGGCCTTTCGCCTGTCACTCGCAAAACCGTAAAAAATGACCGAATTATTTCCACTCGTAATGTTTTTCTTTTACAATAAAACAAGACGAGTGTGTAGCGGCATGAGTCGACTTGATGTATTTCTTTTATTATTTCACAAGTGAATTTTGCGTTTACGTAAGCCCCTTAAGAACTGTGTATACTGGAACACCCTCGTAAATAGATTAATAACCTTTCAACAAGTTGAGTCGAAAGATGTAAGTATTTCGCTATCCTTCATCGCAGCCCACGGAATTGACCTGCCAATCAAAACAACTTATCGAACAACAGAATATTAAATAAGTCGGTCTCTCAAAGTTTCATAGTATCCATTGTAGATAATATCAGACACAGTACTGGATTTTACTTTACTTTCGAATAATATAAATCCCGTAGAAAGAAAAACACAAGAAAACCCTTGATCTGTCGACTCTAAATGAATACATTAAACCATTCATACTATAATGGATAGCCCAATGGCATGGGATCTCCAAACCCAGATTGTATCTATTTTTTTAATTTTGTAAAGAGTAAGTATATTTAGTTAACATTTTTTTTTATATTTAAACTAAAATATAACTTTCACTACTTCTAGTCTTCTAAGTCTAAGTCTAACTAAGTCTTTGTTGATGATGAGCCTTTGCGTATTTTTTTAAAAACTAACAAGGTCTACTTTAAGGTCCTCATGTTGAGTTCTGATAATGTCCTACAACTCCTCAGTGTGCTAATAATATTTTCCCATCTTATTTTCGGTAAGCTTCGGTAATTGCTACCTTTTATTTTACTGGACTACCACTTTACTGAAACCCAGGGGGGTTACTATGGTCTATCTATAGAATAAAGTCTATCCTATAGGCGGCACGTTCCAATGAAACGTCTACCGTACCATCATAACGAACAAGTGACAAGTATATGATTTCTAATCGCTAATTGATCACTTAAAATGCCTTTGAATAGAACGCGGATAAATAAATGAAAGAGCTGACTATTGCTTTTACTTTTGAACAAGTTATAATGAGTGCCGCAACTCGGAACGTTCGGACCTAGCAAAACCTCCGGCCGCTGTCCGAAATTAAGTACGGCAACTCGTTTAACTTTGACAGCAAAAACTAAAGCTTCACTCGAAACCCTCACAGTTCGAGTTGATCGCCCGTATCCAGGAGTTAGCTCCGTCCGAGAGACGGGTTAAACCGGTCGGATTATGCTGGGATGATATTTAAGCGAGCGTAGATTAAATCCTGTGACAGTGGTTGCTCCAAGATAGACGCGCAGCGACCGCTCACTGTTACTTAATTAAATGTTCGCCTCTTTTTGTGTCACTGCGCTTTTTCATATGACGTATGCAGTTTCACTTATATTTTCATTGGTGGGGCGTGTCAGTTCTTTAATATTATAAATTTGATTGGCACAAAATGACATAATTTCAAAGCTGTACGTCCTATACTGTTCAGTACTTAGTAGGAAATTACACTAGATTTTTTTAAAAGGTATAGAAAGTTTACTTGATGTTATGAGTACTAAAACAAACAGATTAAGTTGAACTTAATTTGAAAAGGGTTTAGTGGTAAAGTTATTACAATTATTTGCAAACATTTGCAATAGTATCTACATGTGAACGTAATAAATCATAGTTTCTCTTTGTGTAGTGCGTTTTACTGTTTTATTCATGAGCGTGGAGTAGAACATGTGCCTTACGTTTTATAGCCACTTTCATATACGCTTCATATTATGATACAGTATAAACAAGCTTTGAATGCAAACGTGTCCTTACTATCCAAATATTATATTTGTCTCTGTGTACACTGATAGATGGCTACACTTCTGAGTAACAATGCTGTCTTTTATCGAGTCTAGTTGAGGCTACATTATAAATCATATTTATTAAATTATAATAAATTATTTACTTGTATTTATTTATTTAAAACAATCAGATACTGATACTATTAAATAGGAGCAATATAAAGAAAAACTTAAATAGATATCCCATTGTAGGACGTCATCCAAACGCCATATTCCTGGAATTTTTGTCATGAAGCACCAAATCGTACTTCTAAGACATAAATGTCATAATTCTATCTCAACACAAATGATCAGACCAATTTTCGATTTGAGCCTCAGTACTGTATAGCATCCATTAGTTTAATAGTGATAGATTATTTTGAGTTAAATGTATATTTGTACAATATTGGAACTACCCATCAATCTACTACAACTAGAACTACCAGTAACGAAACTTCAACCAATTTGGCAAACGATGGGCAAGATTGACAGAATTTGTTTGAGTTTACATTTACCTCAAACCAAGAGGCGACAAACGTGCAGTTATTCTACGAGCCTTTTACGATTTGATTTGTGAAGTATTAAGCGGTTTGAAATGTATTTAAATTAATGTGTGTTTTACTCGCACAAACACACACACACACACACTGCGGCTGGACTGCGGCATTACACGTATCACGCATGTTTACAATGCGCTGTCGGATTACCAGGGAGTGGTATTTAATATGTTCGGTCTACTCCATACTGTAATTCCAGCACATTTTAATGGTTGACTTACACTCGACTTTACCAACAAATATAAATCTCGAATATATCTGCCGATATACAGGTTATAGCTTAGTCCTTTTCAAAATATATTAATTAGACGTACACGCTTTATACGAGTATGCCACAGGCAAAATATCAAAAAAAAATCCTAAAATTGGAGAATTTATTGCTAATAGTTCTGTTGAAATATTATTTAACAAGATGTCAACAACATCTGTGTAAATAAAAAAAAAAGATATTTAAATATTTGAGCATCCATTTAACATCAAATAATTAGGTATTTTATAATTTTTGATTCTTACAAGAAATGTAACTTACTTGTTTTCCAGAATCATAAAAAGATGTGATTGTGATTATGTGTGATCATATTATATTGGTTTATGGTTGACTTTGTTGGTAGGTGGTTATCATCTCATAAGATTACTAGATGTTGCACGCGACTTCGCCCGCTTAACTTTATAACATATAGCTTATGTTACTCGCTGATAATGTAACTTCTATAGCTGAAAGAATTTTTAAAATCGGACCAGTAGTTTTTGAGTTCATTACAAACATACAAAATAACAAATCTTCTGTCTTTATAATATTAGTATAGATAACACATGCAAACCCCATAGATTCTGTAAGTGCGTTGCCGACTTCTGTAAGGTAAAGGAATTGATTTGGATTTAGCTCTGGCATCACTTACTCAGCACAAGTGCTGTCATTTGACGGTGGTCTTCTGTAAAATGGATGGTTTCTGCCGCCAGACGAGTTATGATTGAGAAGCGCAGTGTGCCCCCTGGCAGTTTTAAATTCCCCGTTAATAAACTATTGGAACAAAAATGAGTTATACTGATGTTAATAAAAGAGGTGCGTGAGGCCAGGTGCGGTCCTATCGATTAACCACGGTCAAGGACGCCACTGGATTGGCTGTTTTTGGAACTATACATACATAGACATAGATATTTTTATGTAATTGGGCACATATTTTAATAATCTATCATGATTCTATCAACTGTTCTATGACAGCCATTTTTATTAACTCTATGTATAACTCGGTCAATTATCGTTTGCCACTGACTGATTTAGAAAAAGAATAAATTATTATTTAAATATTTAAACATATAGTCAAGAAACTTTGCAAGTCAAAATAAATAAATAAATAATGTTTATTTATTTATGTTTATTTTTTATGGTCCATAGACCACACAAGACCCATTCAGTAGAATTTTTCCAGCGCACATATCGATCTGTTAACAACTATGAAAGTAACGCTCATGTCTTGTACAGATTTTTTTTATTATAAAATGCTCTATTTCATAAATCAACTAGTATTTAATAAATTTTTAATTATTAATTAAAATAATTATAAGTTAGTGGAACCTTGGAAGCTTTGCGACAAAATAAGTAAGAACTTATTTTGTATTCACATTTTAAACAAGTATAAATATATTTCATTCTTTCTTCCTGTAATCTCAGCTAATCCCGTCAAAGTTGGTCCAGTCGTCTCGTATATATATACTTTGATATGTAAAAAGCATTTATTTTAACATTACAAACAGACTTTTAAATTTTATTTATTAATATATATTCGGCAGATAAAATTAAATTATTTTGCACAACATATTGCAACTCGATTGCGTCATGTTTGTGACTTTGTTTGATGTACGAACAACATATATTGTACAAATTATAAATCATCAATAACATTCCTGATGATACGAGAGACTCAGTGAGCGTAAAGGAGGCTCTCCAGGTAACCGATCCCCGACTCAATTGGTAGTCTTTAACTAAGTATGAGTATAGCCATTGCTTACTAATGTGTCGTACAAGTTACAAGATGAAACGGTTCATTTCATTCGTTGTTCCATTCGTTCATTCATTCATTCATTCTCTATCTCGTCCAATTGTTGGACATTTGTTGTCATGCATGGAGTTGTTGGACTATAAAATTGTTGGACAATGGGAAATCTTTAAGTAATCTTATTATTTTTACATCAAATGACGCGTCAGCCGGCCGGCCACGCTTTATTATAAAATAAATAGAAATTTCTGAATCAGGAATAGGCCAAAATGATATGAAAAACTGGCCCATGTGGAGTCAAATATTTTTTCAAAATTACCTGTTATTTTGAAAAGGCTTGTACCCAACATAAAACAATTTATAGGAGATATTAAATACTTTATTCCCGAAAAAGAAATTAATTACAAACGGTTTTTAAATGTGAAATAAATTGTTAGAATTAACTGACTGAAGAATAACAATCGCTAACTATTACAAATTCGCATTGCAAGCAAATCCATCAAAAGTGGTTTTTGACATGAAATACGTCTTTAAATTAACTTCCATGCTTCCAAATTCGAAAATAGATTTATTTTATAACATAAACAAAAGCATCCGCTAAGAAAGTGTTTTTGATATTTTCAACTCTATGCGAAATGTGTGTAAATATTACAGTCAATACCCGAAATCCAATTATAATAGCAATATACGAGTATTAATAATTTTATGCCTTCGACCACTCATAAGGTGTATGCTGAAATGTGATTATATCGTATCAATGTCGGGGGTTCGATACAACCCTTTGTTACTGTTATAGGTTGAGGGTTGTGGGTCTTTACGGTCTACCAATCTAATCAATTCTTTGGCTGATTGCGGTTTTTGGATATGTTATAGTGTTTAATTAAATTACAAAATATATTATTCAAACTTTTCGGTAATTGAACACTCAAAACTAAAGCGATCGTAATTACCAGTGCCCATAGCCACTGTTAACCACTGTTAACATTTTTTCTGTGAACGAGATATAAATAATGTCCAAGTTAATTAATGGAATTTAACGTGACTGAAGATCTTAGAGCTTTTATATTGTCAATAGCTTTTATTAAGCGAAAAGATAAGGAAAGAAAATCGAGGAAAATGTAGGTAAATGTGGAAATTGTTGAGAAATAAACATTGTGTTCAGTAAATCGCACAAAATAAAGCTACGTCTACAATAATAAGAATCAGTGGGTGGTCCAATAATTATTTGATTAAATGTCATATCATTTTGCAAGGACATCCTGTAGCGCTCACAGTGAGCTTCTATTTTTGTATATTATTATAGTATATTTCTATAATGCATCGTTTTTCTGCGTACGAGAACACAGCCTTAGAAATTTGATGTGTTTAAACTTTTTGAGATATTTTTTGTAACTACATAAGATTTGTTGGATGAAATTTAATGTGCTACCCACAATGTATCGTCTTATTATTATTATTCAATTACAACTGAATGAATGGGTGTCAAATTATTTGTATATTTATTAAGTCACAATTAAAGTCACGAGTGTAGGTCTCCTGTCTAGTGTACGAGTATTTTGTATCAGACAATCTATGCAAAGGCAGCATTCAGACGACCTAAAAAAGTACCTAGTCTGAAAATAGTTGAATGTGCTTCTTCATGTTTTGTTCATTAATAATTTTTGTCCACTGTAAACATTGCCTTAACTCGTCAAAGCTGTGTCCGGGCATTGCGGACGATCCCGGACAAGGGAATTAGGTCGCGTCCCGTACTCCCTGGCCACGGGACGGACCGCGGGACGATTTGCGGTGTTTGGATTTGTGCCCATTTGGACCCATCGTGATCTGGGAAGACACTCACTGGAGCGTAAACAGATGCAAAGTAGTGCAGCTTTTTATGTTTTGATTACTTACTTAAATTTTACAAAAGTCTAACATAAATTTAATCAAGCTGAAGGGTTTGTTTGTTTTGCTTTCACGCCTTAACGACTCAGGAGTTCAAAAAAGGATGTAGGGTACTTTTATCCAGAAAAGAGTAACTGTTCCCGAGGGATCATCTAAAAATAAAAATACTAAAGAAAACTAAATAAGTAATAAATAATTGAATTAAAGTCCTTAAAAAGGGGGTGCAGACGATGTCGCGACCAAAAGCTAGCTTTAAAGGTTATTTTTAGATATGATTCTAAATATAACCTTTAAAACTAATGTAGCTTTTCGAGTTTTTAATATATTGACAATTTTGTTATGTATAATATTATTAAAAATTATTTATATTGTTACAGGTATGGGGTAAATATTTAAAAGAAAAGCTGAGGAAAATAGGTATTCCTCCACTTAACTCTCAGGCAGGGGTATGAAATTATTTACTAAAGAACTAATGAATACTAATAATACTTTGCCACCTTTCATCTCTTCTGCGAACCTTTTATTAACCCTTTCCCACATAAGATTGAGTAACAGTTGCCGCATCTCCTAATAACGCATGGGCTGAAAAGTCCCGGGACTAACAAAGAAAACACGGGTTTTTTTTGTTCAAAATTAGCTTTATTCATCAACGTAATCTCCATCAACAGTAACGCAATCGTTTCAGCGCCGCTCTAACATTTCAATACCACATTTGCAGAACGATTTATCTTTTGCTTCAAAATAGGCCTCAGTTTCAGCGATAACCTCTTCATTCGTGCGAAATTTCTTACCGTGCGAGCATTTTTTGAGGTCTGCGAACAGCCAGTAGTCACATATCGATGCAAAAATTCCGGTTTGTTACGTTTAAACATGGCCAAACACTGCTCAGAATCATCAACACGTTCTTGTTTTTGGTTTGATCACAGTGAGCAAACGCGGCACCTACTTTGAACAGAGCTTTCTCATAGTCAAATGCTCATGTATAAAGCCAACACGTTCTTTTGATATCTTTACGATGTCAGCTTACTCACGCAACTTCACTTTTCGGTCATTCAAAACGATTTTGTGGATTTTTTGATGTATTCTGGTGTTGCCGCCTCATTTGGACGTCCACTGCGTTCTGCATCATCGGTATATCTACGATCACGTTTGAAGTCAGCAAACCAACGTTCTGTTGTTTCTGATGGAGCGGAGTCCCCATAACACTTTTCAAGCCATTACTTCGCTTGAACGGTATTTTTTCCCATCAAGAAGCAGTGTAAAATTAAAACACGAAATTGTTTTTGATCCATTGTTTTGAAAATATCAAAAGTAGCGTTACTATTAGCACAATAACTCACAAACTAATGAATAGAATATCATGAAATTTTAACAGCTTTGTTTTGAATATTAGTACTAACTGAAAAAGAGGTGAATGCAATAAAACTAGCGCCATCTATGTGTTAGGCCCGGGACTTTTCAGCCCATGTAATATAGTGCAGCAACTACTCTATCTTAACTTATTCCTTTTGAAAGTAAAGCGGCGACTGTCGCCATCATACGAAAGATTATCATGTGGATTGTAGGCCAAGAATGTTAATGACGCTAAATATTAGCGAAGGGAGTGGAAAAGGTCAACGTGCTACGAATCATCAATGTTTTTAGCATATTGCCTGTCTGTCTACTATACCTAATGTACCTACTGCCATTTTCCTTTATGATGTTTAATGGTTGAAAACACGCATCGCGTTGTATGTAAACAAGAATGTATATACCTACTGTAGAAATAAGGGTGCTATACAATCCAAGATATGTTTATTTACAAGACTATTACATGTCCCATTAGTCCGCCATTACGTCGCCATTTTGTTGCGGGCGGTACATTTTACTCAATTTAAGTGTAATAACACGGATTGTTGACTTCGGTGACTGCCGCAAAACTATGTACTTCAACCCTTTATGTAATGTTTATGGAAAGATCCATGTAATATTGATCTCTGTTCATGCGTTTTATTATTAAACGCAACCACGAACGAAGCAGCTTAAATATCTACTTAAATCTAGTCAGTTACATCATTCACATATTCGAACCAAATTATATATGTTTTTCGACATATTGCTCGACGAATAAACTACCTAAGGCAAAGGGATATCAAAAATAATAATTATATCATTTTGGCGCAATTTTCGTAAAAACCCTGCCAAAACCACTCACCGACATGTTAATCCGGGACAAACAAGTAAGATTCACATGATATGAAATAATCCTTTCCGAGTCGAGCGTGCGTAATTTGGATAGTGGGTTGAACGGAACGGGGTAAACTCCTCGGATCGTGGGGAGGTGGGGAGGTCGCTGAAAAACCCTGGTAACGTGGGGGAAATTGCTTCAGATTGCGCGACGCCTTGACGAATAATAAAAAAGGGCGAAACTCTGTCGCGTCGTGCGCGTGCCACTAGCAGCTTCCGCTTTTCCGATGCTCTTACAATTCCGACTAAGTAATGTTGTCTTTTATGTATAGTGAGTGTCAGTTGTTCGGTCTGTGTGGATGTCGATTCTAGCTTTGTTTATTCTAACACTGCTTGGTAGGTACAAGCACTTGTGTGTTGTCATTGCATTCTGTGGAAAGCACATAATGCCCAGATTAAACCGTCATATAAAGAGACTGCAGTAGTTTAAATAGTCTTGGCTGCATATGCTGCAATGCTTTTGAAACATCAAACATTTCACATGTGAAATCATTCATTGAGTGGACACGGATAAAGTTTAAAGAGAGTTCAAAGAGTAGATTCGGGTTTGCTTGTGGTGAGTGCATTTGACAAATCACATTAGAGGAGGTACGTACTCGTACGTGGGACTAGCGTGGCACAAACAAGTCCGGCTGGCGGTGTGCCATGTACTCCTAGTCTGTCCGCATAACATGAGGAAAATTCAAAAGTTTTCTAATAATTTATATTCATTTTACCTTCTACACCACCTAATGCTTATTTAGCTACTCATTTCATTATAGAAAATTACAAATGAACCTAGAATTCCAATAAAATTATACACAATGGTCCTTGCGATTCCAACTCGCTGACTTAGAAAGTTGTGATCTAAAAACCCATTTTCTTTATGTGCTTCTTTTTAGTCTCACTTTATTGTTCGTCGCTGTTTTCCATTTTCGTTATTTTTATTTTCGTTACCTATACGAGTTTTGTGTTACCTATGGGTCTTCATTTCAAGCGTTCAAGCTATCTCCATATCAATTTCTATCATAATCGGTTCAGTTTCACGTTTATGTTATTTTTATGAAATTATATTTACCCTCGCATATGAATCAACGAAACTGGTGCGAGTTCACGTTAAAGCTCTTTAAACATTGATGTTGTTTAAAAAGTTGTGATCGAAAGGAGGCAAAGTAAACCCGACAGAAATGAGCTAGAAAATTGAAAGGTTTATTGGCGCAATTTTTCATTTAACACAAAAATGGGCTCCGCCGCAATCCGGGTGTCAGTCAATAGCCGGTCATCAATTAAACGTGAAAGGATATACTGTGAAAAGAACCGGGCACCCGGCTATTGGGTTGAATCAATTGAGCACTAACGCCCACCGAGACGGAGTAATGCCATCGAAGTCGTCCTGACTGTTATTCCGAGAATTGAACGGAACAACTAAATGACAAAAATTCAGATAGGCAATTTTACTCACTTGATTGATTGATAACCCGAATCCGGGGCGTAACGGGAAAAGCTTTGGATAAACTGTTGGACGATTTTCCGAACGAAGGATTCGTTCCTTCGCTCTGCACCTGCAACCCGTATTAATCAAAGCTATCTTTTATCGACTCTGTGTGTATTTTATTGTTCTAGTCTTGAAGTTAGGTTATTGACGAAAAAAGTTAATGTTGACAAAACCTATAAATTTTAATTTAAAGTGCAAATTTGTCATCACTGGCACGACATATCAAAGTTTGCTAAGTTGCGGTGAAACCCCGAATAAATCTCATCCAAGTCATACACCCTTACCAACTCAAACAGTTAGTTTGTTCGGAGTTGCGAGAGTATGTGTACACACTGACACAAATACCAGCCAATAAACACACGTTGCCATTGTTACTTTATGTTTCTTCGGTTAAATTTAGCAGCAGAATCAACATTCAGTATATATTCTGAACGTTTTGTACAGGTGATACTACATGATGATGACAACAGTTCTGCTCAATAGTGTTTCCAATGTCGTCATTCCCGGACATTTATTCTAATAAAATTACGCACCACAAGTTGTCATCACATACGTCATCTGTAGATATGTTAGGTTCACATACCGGTGTCAGATCAAAATTCATTGTAATAGGTTAAATTATATAGTATATGAGATTATTAAATAAAGGCTATTATTATTATTATTATTATATTATTTTTATCTATGTTCATGTTAGTAGGTATTATAATTATTTTTTTGTCATAATACTGAAATTATTACAATTATTGTAGGATAGCTCACCAAATTTGCGATACCTTGCCAGGCTGTTATGTGCCTGGTTGAACTAAATTTTACTAAATCTATATGCTAACTATGCAAATATAGAAAATAAAAAAAAAATGCAGTGATCCAAAATGTTTTAAAAACCCTATCTAAAACTGTTAATTCGAAAACTACAGAAAGTTGCCTGAATTGAGATGATTGAGGTTCGTCTCTCAGGTCTACATCACTGAACATTTGTTCGTCACTTTATCCTGGATCAGCAAGCATATGTAAACTTCTAGAAGGTTGTTATTGATACAAAGTTAAATATATGTAGCTAGTTTAGCTCGCCTGTCAATTTGTAGTGTAAAATCAGTAGCTTTAGTTTACACAAACATGCCTTCGGAAACTCGCGCGCGGTGTAAGTCTACTTCAGTTTAAAACATGAGTGCACTGCAGAGTGAAACTTTTGACATAATATCATGTCATATTCCATAGCTGCTGCATAAATTTGTTGTGAAAATGTATCTAGTAATTTCTAATAATAAGTTGCCTATTTCAAAATAATTTATCTCTAAAGTAAAACTGTCTTTGGGATCACTGCGCACTTTTTCATCTTCAAACGTTAATGCTCTTACTTTATCTCGTTCTAAACGTTCACCCTAGTGACGCCTTCATTTTTGTTTTAGCACTTTATATTCTGTTTTAATAGACTATATTCTCTAGTAAATATTAAAATCCTATATTCTCTAATAAGTAAGTTTAATTCAATATTAAAGTTCTCGCGGACCTCGCGATTCTTTGTTAGAATTATAATATAAAAGAGGCACAAAATAAATAAACCTCAATAAAAATAATAGTGTTTTGTAATTATTAAATAATCTCAATTTTCATAATCTTAGCTTATTTTCATCAATATTTTTTCTGTTAAGATTCATATTCGACTACCACTCGTTGATCCTAGAAAGCATAATATTAGAGTTCTCTATTATTACTATATATAGCGAGAGATCAAATTGAACCACCCAGACTATTAATTATAATGTGTTTTATATATGTCGCCGAAGTGCCAACAGGGTCATTTGGAAAATGAATCCTCAAAAATATCTTTGCCATTACACGTTCTTGTCGTAAGTGTCTTCGTGGATAGTGCAGAGGGAAGATGGAGCACTGCAATTATTATCACACACTAATCGTGAGTGATGTGTACAAAACATCTATCTTTCTAACTCAAAACACACTTTAATATTTGAATTTTTGTGAGACGCTATTTTGATATTTATGTTCTTCAGGGAAAAGCCTCCTAAATAAAGATTTTAAAAGGCTTGTTAAGATTATTTAATATTTATTGTATTCCTCAAATATTGTATACTTAACTGGATGGATCTGGACTGGACTCAGTAATACACACTTGGATCAGGAATCTGGATTCAATAATATTTAAAATTCTGGCACCTTATCGGAAAATCGACTAGCTCTTGTATTGAAGGCTTGCTGTTCTAAGTATTTCAACTTTATTCAAAAGTAAAGTAAAAAAAATAATGTGATCTAATCTTTTAGATTCTTCCGTATTTTTTAATGTGGTGATCATTATCCGATACTGTACGAGTATCTCTTCGACGTAGCCGCTTTGGTGCAGTCTCGAACAAAACTTACCTTTTCTCTTTGACGTAGCTCCACTGTCGGGTACGCCGAGGTTCTGACAGGGAGCACAGGCCTCCTCGCGCTGGATAGTCGTGGCGGGGCACCGAAGTCGTGTCAGAAAGTTCCTGCGACCCCGCCTATCTACGGCCATCTGCGTTGATAGAAAGTCGCCGGTAGGAATCCGGCATAACCCGCCAGTGTCCCCTACATTGCCGGGTATCCAAGAGGATTTCCCAACGTTAAAAAAAGGTGTACCAGATATGCGACACAAAAATCTTCTCCACTCGAGAAATCCTAAGTGCAGCACGTGGCTTTTTAAATTTTTTTGTCTGGCCTGGTTTGGTCCAAACTCTAAATCGCATAAACCAAGGTAAACCAAATTTAACTAATAATTTTAATGTATAGCTAAAACTATCCAGTGATGAATTAAGGCTTCTTTTGATGCCAAATCCACTCCATCGTCCATAATATATGTATCTTCATAAATATCATGTTAAAGTCCACTTGAGGGAAACATTCCAAAACACTGCGGTCTGTGGAAATGTGTGCAGCAAAGCAGTACAACAGTATATATAAGAGACATACGATGTCGGTGCATATATGTTAGAAGAGATTGTGGCGTGCGTTCAGCGAACCAGCGCTCGGCGTGGCGGCCCTAAATGTAAAAGACGCCAGAGTCCGCATTATATGAATAATTTATATGAGAAGTGACTGGCACAAAGGCACTACTTCGTAGGTACTCCTGCCGTGTTCGTGTGTATTGGCTCTTACATTACACCAATACGACATTTCATATAGCTACTAGGTATACCAATGGTTTACCTTAATTAGTCAAGTACAAACATTTCATTCATCCATATCCATATTAATTAATATTATAAATGTGAAAGTAACTGTCTGTCTGTTACCTTTTCACGCCTTAACTTCTCAACGGATCATCATGAAATTTTGCATACACGCTGTCAGGGATACCGGAAAGGACATAGAGTACCTTTCATACTGAAGAAAAGTCCCGAGGGATCATCTAAAATAAAAAAAAAAAACTAACGCCTGGCAAAAGTGCAATAGTAATGCAGACATGAGGCGTTACATCGCTTATATATTTTATTTCAACGCGGACGAAGTCGCGGGCAACCAGCTAATACATAAAATTCTCACTCTATCACAGACTTGCGGTCGTCTGCGTGATCACTTACGTCTAACATATAAGTATATTATGTTTTAAATGGTCCAAAATTTGTAACCATTAGTTTGTTATTCGTTTTGTAGATTTGTACCTGTTAAACCCTAAGCTATTAGTGAAGGCTGCATGCATGGAGGAGTTTTCCCTTTAAATTGTTTGCGCTCACGTTTTATCGGCCATTGTCGGGTATTGTGCTCATTCATGAGGCCCGAGACCGCTGTCACATCCAAGTCGTCTGCAGTAGGGAGGTTATCGTCGCCAAACTTTAAACCTGTTGTCCGCATATATTGAAATATGAAAAATATAACACCTGAGAAAATATCTGACATCGCTGCAAACGGCGACAGTGGCTCCAAATTTTTTATATTTTTAGACGATCCCTCAGAAACTCCGGAATAAATAGTAGTATCGTATATATTCAGTTTTGTTTAAATTTTAATAGGTACACAATTAATTCCTAATAATTGATAACATAAATTTTAACAATTAACTCAAAACATTAAAAAAATATTTTCTCAAAATATGTTATTTATTCATAAAAATGACACTAAGACATGCTCTCCCATTTATTGTATAAGTTAAGTAAAGGCTAGGTACATTTTTGATTTGAGTTTGATTACTATCGGCCGAGTGTATACTGCGTAGGGACCGTTATTCAAATCCAGCCCTCCCAGAGTGCCTCTGAGTGCTGATAATTGTCACATTATGCGGCCCTTTTGACTGACGTGTGGCTTTTCCACCAGATTAATGGATTAGCACTTTTCGTGTGCTTTTTAAATTCACCACTCGTTGGGATTTTAGAGCTTTTCTGTGTTACAATCGTTGATGACAATTACTCACTTACTATATGATAGTGGTAGGACTATATGATGTCCCGCGACGAGCTTATGTTCCATAATAAATTATCACTTATCTTGGTAGCAACAGCGTAATCTGATGTAATGAAGCAAACTGTTGACACATATGACACATAGTGTCAAAGGACGATAAAAAGATATGAGAAACTTTTTAATTAAGGTTTTGTTTTGCTTTTTTTAAGGTTTGTTAGACTACTGTAGACTTTAGATTGTGTCTTCTCCCAAAAGTTGAATGAAATATATAGTATTTTAAGATACAAAAATACCTGATTGGTGGTTAAATGAAGATAGATGCCGTACAACAGTCCTCCCCACTGACTAATTATCTAATCTACAGTCTGTCAAGTAAGAGCGTGGTCGACTTTACCGACAGTTAATGAAAGATTTCGCTCTAATTCCTTCGCGAGCCGATAGAGGGAAGCTTTGTCCTTGATGCATTGTCAACAAAGGTTCAGTTGTCGTTGATCTTTTGAAAGAGAATCACGTTAAACGCCATGAGTGCTAAGTACGCGTCGCGCTACGAGGCTGTGTTCCTTTGCATCCACCCGAAAGGTCCCAAAATGTCGCAATCAGCGGCTGCTAAATATATGAGAAAGTCGAAGGCATTTGTACAGAAGTGGATACAGCGATATAAAGTGACTAAAAATGTCGATGATTTACCAGAACGTGGTTCGATAGGAAAAGTGAACAAAAAAGATGAAAAAAGAATAGTGAATCTGTTTTCGCGGAATCCTGCTTTAACACTGCGGCAAGGACAAGCAAAATTAATGGCAAAAGGTTTAGATATATCCTACGAAACTATCCGAACCCTTCTTCGTACTCATGGTCTGAAATGGCGCAACACAATGAAGAAGCCTCTGTTGACTGAAAAACATGTGACAAAGCGACTCGCTTGGGCGCATGAGAATATTGATAGAGATTTTGAAAATGTCATTTTTACTGATGAATGTTCTATATGGGCAAGTTCTGTCCTCACGCGAGCCTGGTCAACTTCCACCAATAGGTTTGTTCAGCGGACCGTAAAACATGGAATAAAGGTGCATCTTTGGGGCTGCTTCTCAAAGCAGGGATTCGGCACTTTGTACCTCTTTACTGACAACCTAAATGCCGAGAAAATGATAAAAATCTACAAAAAGGCTTTACTGCCATCTGCCAAACGATGGTTCATCACAAAAAATGAAGATTGGATTCTGCAGGAGGACAACGATCCTAAACACCGCAGCAAGCTCTGTACTCAGTGGAAGACTCAATCTGGCATCGTTACATTGGATTGGCCGTCGCAGTCGCCCGATGCAAACCCTATTGAAAATGTGTGGGCATATATTAAACAGAAGCTTCGTGGAAGACGCACATACACTTTGAAGCAGTTGTTTTACCAAATTCGTCGGATCTGGAGATCCTTGCCACTAGAATACGCCGTCAAATTAGTAGAAAGCATGCCTCGGAGATGCCAGGCAATTATCGACGCCGGTGGTGACTGGACACATTATTGACCAAATTGCATCATTGTTTGTAATGTGTACAATGTATATGTAAATATGAAAGTTTCATAAAATATTTTTTTTTATAAATTAACACGACCACGCTCTTACTTGACAGACGGTATCTTTCAGAGTTTAAACAAAAATGTCTCTAGGTTATAAGAATATAATTTTTTAAAGTTTATTTCTTTTAGCGCATTAGGGTTAAAGATAAGCGTGTTTTTTTTTTTTAGTATGTATAGCCGACATAAGACACTGTGAAGTTAGTTATTGATGTTTTACGTGTATATTTAAGACACCATCAAGTTTGTTTATGTATGTTACTTATTATATTAATTTTCCCCGTTTTATTTGCGCCAAATATGTACAAAGCGAAACACATTTTTCTTTTTCTTTTTTACACGTGACGATAGACGTGTGCATTTGTCTGTGGGTACTTTGTTTTTACTATTTACCATTCACATTTACCTCTGCTGGCTAAATTTGAAATGGAACACGCTTGTTCGTGTAAATATTTTCGTTTCCGTTCATAACTGCGTAGGTACCTAACTGGAAAAAAATGCAAATTTTGTACAAGCTTCAATGTTATGTACCGAAAAGGGTGCGACCAGCGAGCGTGAAAAACGCCAACGAAACGGGACTCGCCAATTTTACATTTAGACGCTTTTGTTTTTGGACGTATCCAGTTTCCGCCGATATGATTCACTCGCAGCGAGGACCTTTTCAAATATGTCGCTTTTGTTTCGACTTTGACGACTTATCACCGAGCTGCTAAAATTGTCCCCGACTTTTTGTTCCTATTTTTACCGCACAACCACTTCTAACCTCCTCGTGAAGCAAAATGTGACTCTCATCTTATGCTGTCTGTCAGGTGGCAGGAAATAACTTTTGTCCGGTGTCAAATTTGACTCACATAAACAGACTTATTCGGGAAATAAAATAGAATTGTGCATTAGACGTGTTTTATTGTCAAATTATGTGCTCGACTTTATTTCCTTTACGCACCGTTTTATTATTAAAAAATACCCTAAAGATGTCATAATATCTCATAATTGCCATAATCAATCCGAAGGAACGTGTGATGCTGGTAAAGTTGAGGTCTAGTCTATGGAAGTACATAAATGGTGAAGTATATCGATGAGTTGTTCCAAACGCCTACTTTACTGTGTGCCACATATATATATATAGAGTTCATCCGCATTACTTCCATAAGGAGAGGCAACGCTGCACACCCTAATATTTCCTCCTAGGAATATTAATAAGCTTCTTTAAACGAGCTGTTAACAAATTTCTGCAGAGTCAGCGGCGCTCCTGAACCCCCTTGATGTTGCTTGAGTCATTAGGTGAACCTAGCCACCTACCATCAAGACCGTCGTCCTATCTATCTTTTATGATATACATATAATATATAGTCTAGCCTGTAAGTAATGAGTGTTGTGTGCGATGTGCCCAAGTGCATATATATGCATTTTAAAACAGATCGAATGCAATCAGAATCGAGTAGTAGCGTCGACGTCGAGTGCTTCATTCGATTAACTCATTTTTTTTTTTAAATATATATATGTGTTCACTTTGAATATGTAAATTGATGGAATAGTATATCAGGTTAATCTATATACTAGAGCGGTGAACGACGATTTCAAAGTACCAAAGTCCTCATTATATTTTTAATCTAAAAGCATTCAAATTAACCTCACATTTAAACAAAGAAAAATAGTTATTTCCCCAAATTATTAAAAATACCCCAAATATTTAAAAAATAAAGATAATCTAGGTAATTCCACACTCCATAAACGAGTTCAATTTCTTGTCGGTTCCTTTCCAAACCGGTGATAGATTAATTTAATTTTATCGCATTTGACGATATATAAATTCCTGTAAAAGTTTATGTAGACAAATATCATGTAGATAATATTGACACATATGTTAAAAAGCAACTATTTACGTTTGAACCTTGAAATTTGCCTTATCTGCTTCTGTGTTCTGCGATAGTTTTAAACGAGCAGTTTAATAATTAGAGATAGTTTGGCAATTCTATAATAATTGTTAGTTGGGAGCAGAATGAGAATATGCTTTGCTAAAAGTTATTCTCAGACGGAGTGGAGAGAGGGAAAACTGTTATCGTCTCTTACAATTTGTATTCAACGAGTGTTTGCAATATGGCTGACACGGGCATTGTAGAAAAATACTATCGAGAATCGGGCTCACGTTAGATTGCTTTCGTTATTATTTCAAATTTCGTAATATACTATTTAATATTCCCAAAAAAATTTCATTTTTAGTCATTGAAATAATATATATTTGCAAGCAAGTTCGCTGTTTTGAAGACATCAATTGGTAGATTATTTTTCAAACAATAATAAAAGAAATATTTGCAAAAAGATAATATCGGGGTTTCTATGATAAAAAATTAATAATTAAGCACAATTTTTACATCAATTCCAAGCGGCTACATCAGTCAGAGATTATTATTATTATTATTAGCAGCTATTGACTGGGTATATTGTTGGAGCCTAGTTAAGAAGCTTATGTATCGATTTACTATTACTAATTACTAAAAGATTTACTAATTTTGATTTTCGAATACTACGAACCTCCTTTCTCCTCAAAGCAATATGTAAAAGGACATGAAGGATCATTATCGGCCTTGTCTTAACTATAACTTTCTAACCACTATGTCTATTCGTCACTGCAAAGTCCAAATATATTCCTAGGTATTGAGACTAGGTATTGACCCAGATATTATATATAAAGAACGTACTGCGGGGCGAGTAGTCCATTAACTCGTCTAAATAACCAAATAAAATAAAGTAAGAAGAATCGTGCACGTAAAATACACTCCGATTGAAAGTTATATAGAACAAAGAAAATAAATTTTATAACTTAGAAAGTTAAACATTCGATTCGGAAGGATCAAAACTGTCAATTACATTTATATTTTGAAAAAATGTGTGGCATAATCCAAACAGCTAAAGCTGTCTTTTTTCAAATGATTTGATTCAAATGTTACGCAATAAGGGTGGATGTGAGGGGGTCGTACCATAGTATTATTTAATGCAAAAATGTCTTATCTAATCTATAATAGTTAGGTTCACAGCAAACGTAAATGAGTGGCATATTGCGTGACCAAGCCAACTGGGTCAGATCTGTTGTAGTATATTTTGTTTATATTGATAAATTTTCAAGGTTTATCGACATTCGCCATGGGCTCGTTTGATTTAGTTATACCATTTTGTGTTCCATATCTTACTTTAACGAATTGTTCTCACTATCTCTCTCTCTCTACCTCTCCATTTGTTTGTAAACTTTAGATTAACATTTATGAGGTTTAGACCTTAAAGGGAAAACAATAAGTGTTCAGTGAATTTGACCCTCAAGTAAAACATACCTTTTAAGTTATGATTATAATTGATGCATTACTGTGTGAGATTTTTTTTTATCATGTTTCCCTTTATTGCTCAAACATACCTATTCCATTACAGAGTGTTCAAAAGTGCAATGATAACATATTGCGTATTCAAGAGTATTCATCCCTTAGCTCTAACAAGAGCAAAGCCCTCGTTTCATTCCGCAAATCCGGGATCGTAAATGGAGCCACATTATACACCTACCTACACGCGTTACAATCGTATTTCCTTCGCACAGAATCAACTTTTTTTTTTTCTATCTACCGTCAGCCGACTTTAAAGTCGGCAGACAGGCTGACGGTCCACTTGATGGTGGGTGGCTACCGTCGCCTATTACACAAGTAACGCTACAGGTGCTGCCTGCTACAGTGGGGTTAAGGATTAAGGATAATGTATCACTTCCCAATACCGGGATAGGGAAATGGGCTCTGGCATCCCTCACACACTCACCGAAACGCAACAGCAAACGTGCTGAAAACTATCATAACTGCACTTCTGCTTTAATTTTACTCCTCGAAAAGCTTCTATCGAATATAGAAGGAAAGTAGTTGACAATGAGTTAGCTAAACGTCCTATGTAATTACTAGGCGACACATATTTAATATAATATTATAAGATAAAGCTATTTTACAAATTGCAGTTTTCTAGACTTGTAATTTTGGCTGTGCGTTGAGTCAGTCATGAAAATTATTTTTGTATCTGGTTTTGCCACATTCAATTAGTTTATGATCCCTCTAATGCCTTCCTTGTGGTGTGTATACTTTATGGTTATTGACCAATCAAGTGGGGTTTACTATAAGTGAAGTGAATTAATTTTTCAGACATTCCATACTTGGAGCTCGCCGAGCCGGAGGAGGGCTACCACGGGCTGATAAGGGAGAACGAGACCTTGGTGGAGGTGACGCCGACCATAAGGGCGCGCGGTCCGCTCTGCTCCTTCCTCATACTCAACAACAAGCATCATGGGGAAGCGCCCTTTGAGGTAATACACACACCAATGATATCAACATTCACTAGTGGTCCCTGCGGCTTCCTTTTATATATAAAAAAGTAATATACTACGTGACAACTTTGATTGGTATCCGTCAGACGTGGAATCGTAACTTATATCATAATAAAAAAATGTCAATGTTGCGCCTATAAGTTTGTGTTGCAAATATTCACTGTTTATAATATTAGTATGGTATAGATTAATGAGGATATATTTACTTACGTGCCTGTGAATGGGATATATGGAGTAACTATGTAACTATAAAACTGTCCTTTTCCGGATGAATTGGCGGGATGTGAACGTCTACAAAGATCCCGTAAGATGTGGTTCCATTCGTGCTTAGTCTAATACTTGCATGACCTGATTTTGTCCTGTCTCTCTGTAATATCTACCTGCTAATGCTTTAGAATTATGACGTGACAATACTTGATAGATGGATCCTAGATACTCTTACCTCAGAAGCAATTCAGAACGAATAAATCCGCACGAGTACTATAGTCACTTACAGACAATAGACTTTTGTGTGTAGTGACGCGAATTAAGGGACATAAAACGTTCTTAGTATACCATCTAAAATTTGTAGTAGGATCAAAATTTATTTACTTTCAACTCTATTAATTTGTTTTATTTATTCACAAAATTAAATTGATACTTGCAGCTCCAAACTTTTCAATGTTTTTCTTGTTGCAATAAAAATCCATAGAAAATTCGCCCGCTCGAACAGTTGTCCGCTTTAGCCTATCAAATAGTCAGTCATGTGTGGAAATCCATTCGCAAAATGTGCCCATACTACTTTTCCGTGGTTTTTTTAACTTTATTGTTTCAATGCGAACATGAACTCGTAGAGAGACTGGTCAACTTTAAAGTTAGTTTATTTTTTTTGATAAGTTTTGTCGCGCTCGAAGCTGTGCCTTCGTACGGATACATTTCACTAATTAATTAGTTTCTTATTCTTAATGAATTATATTAGGAATTCCTTAATATTAAACCACTCTACCATTTTCATCTTGTGTGTTGTGTGTTAACAAGGCGAAGATGATCATTTGCCATCGAGTGGTTGGTCAGACCGTTTGGGAACCTTTTGTCATAAATAGGTAAAACTACAACTTATACTTTAAAAAAATATTTTTATAGAATAACTACAAAATAATGTAAATTTTAATTAGGTTTCTTGTTGGTGCAAGATTCTTGGTTTTATTTTTTAGGAATATATTCACTATGAGTGGGTAGAGAGAAAGTGTCGCAGTCTCCTTTTTATTCGATCGAACACGAGCCATATGTAAAGTGTCTGCTGACTCTTTTCTGATTCGCTTTTAATATTTTTAGACAACCCTTCGGGAAGCTAACATTTTTTCAGGATTAAAAGTATCCTATATGTTAATGCAGGAACTAAACTATTTGTGTGCCATTTTTGAAAGAGTAACAAACGTCCATCCATCCATCTATCCATCCTCACAAATAGTAGTATTTGATAATAGTTGTAAAATATGTATGGCATCTTATACAAACCTAGTTTACTATTTTAAAAATGTGACTTGCATTCGTAGACACACATAGAAGAGACCGTCGGGAGTTTTATTGAATTTATATGAGACGATATACAGAATCGAGTGGGAGTAGTTGTGCACTAATGTTCAGTGTAACGGAAACAATTCCGAACAAAGTGAGTTATTGAGCGCACGAGCTTGGAATGGTTCTTTGTCCAAATACATCTTATTCTCGTGCATTTGTACTGTCAAATTTGACAAGTAGTTAACTGTGGCGTTGCTTGTACTTGTGTTATAGGCGACGGTAGCCAAGTGGACCGTCAGGTCGGTGCCGACCTTAAAACAAAAAAAAAATCCGATTAGTTAAATGTCAATTAGTTGTATGTACTTATCTAAAACTCCAGCCGTATAAAACGTGTACACGTCAAATACTCGTACACACAGACAGACGGGAATTTTTGCATTTATAATTTTGTATAAATTGTTTGAATTTGATTGCAGCAGCGCTCTCGAATTTTTAAAGCAAGAAATTGTCAATAAAATAGAAGGTTTGGAATTTTCGTTACGAATGTATAGGAACTGCACTTCTCTAAGTCAATTTATTAGGCTCCACCTTCAAAGCGTACGTTTATTGGCATCGAGGACGGATATATACATATATACTTTCCTTCCTTTCTTATGAGTATGTACTCGTAAAGGATATTCCAAAATTGTAAGCTACTCTGATAAAAATTTAATATTTCCAGCGTATACTTTTATATAAATGTCGTTTTTTATGTTTTTACAAATATAGGGTGTGTAGAATAAAATTAACATTTTCACGAATCCTTATTTACAAGGTTTAGCGCTTAACAAGGCTTAACAAGGCTTTACAAAGCTTAACAGCGATGTCAAATACTAACAGAGTTTGGTAAAATCGCACCTTAACAAATCAAAATTTCAAAACATCAATTATCTTACTCGTACAAAATATAAAATCAGGAGAATTAAAATTCTTAGCTGGAGACAACGCAAAAACAAACACTAGAATGCTTGTGCTACTAGTTAAAGAACATGTTAAGTATGTGTTTAAATTTTTTTATGAAGCCCTGAAAGTTGGTTTAGCAAATATTTGCGCATTGGTTTCAGATAATGGTGATAGACGAGAACGAGGCTCGGCTGCGCGTGCGCTATCCTCTCAACTGCGAGAAGCGACGCAACTACAAGTTCGACATCGCCGCCGTCGGCTGCGATGGATCCTATTCCAACACGTCAGTATTTTTCACACGTCAGCAAAATTATGGCTCAATAGTAAAGTAAACAATTAATAAATATTTGCAGCGTCCCCGTCCACATCACGGTGACGGACGTGAACGAGTTCGCGCCGGTGTTCTCGCAGGCGGCGTACGTGAAGACTGTGGACGAGGGCCGCCTCTACGACGAGATCCTGCGCGTGGACGCCACCGACCGCGACTGCACGCCGCGCTACGGCGACGTCTGCCAGTACCGCATCCTCACCGACCGCGCCCAGCCCTTCGCCATCGACGCCGACGGCGTCATCCGCAACACCGAGCCGCTCGACTACGACAAGTCGCACAACCACATCCTGTCCGTGGTGGCGTACGACTGCGGCAAGATGGAGTCGGCGCCGGTGATGGTCACCATCAAGGTGAACAAGCCGTGCCGCGCCGGCTGGAAGGGCGTGGCCGAGCGCGTGGACTACGCGCCGGGCACGGGCCCGCTCGCGCTCTTCCCGGCCGCGCGACTCGAGGCGTGCTCGTCGGACGAGCGCTGTCCGGGCGTGACGCGCATCCAGGCGGCCGTGTCGCTGCAGGCGTCGCGCGCGGGCGCCGGCTGCGACCGCGACACGTACTCGCTGCACTCGCAGAAGGCCATCTGCGGCCTGCGCGCCGACACGGTCGACCTGCTGCCGAGTCCGGGCGCGGGCAGCGAGTGGGCGCAAGCGCTGAAGCCGGACTCGGGTCGCGGCGGCGAGCAGATGTTCGAGTTCGACGGCGAGACGACGTCGGCCGTCGTGCCCGAGTCGCTGCTGCCGCACGAGTTGTCCGGCAGCTTCTCCATCTCCACGTGGATGCGCCACGCGCCCACACCCGACCAGGACAAGCACCGCAAGGAGCACGTGCTCTGTCTCGCCGACGACCACAGTGAGTGTCTGTCATTATTATTCCGTTCTCTTTATTCTATTCCACTGACTGATGAGTGATGAATGATGAACCGGGAGCAGTCATGGGTGTTTTTCAGTTGGAAAATAAAAAAGTATGAACCTCATTTTTTCAGAAATGAATCGACACCACTACGCCCTGTTCATCCGCAACTGCCGACTGATCCTGCTGCTGCGCCGCGACTTCGGAGACGGAGATCTCAACATCTTCAGGCCGGCCGAGTGGCGCTGGAAGATACCTGAGGTAACAAATTGTCAGTCAGCCTGTCACAACGAGGCTTGAGGGGTTCTGACGTTGTTTGAGTGTCTGCAAATGTGTGGTCAGGTGTGCGACAACGAGTGGCACCACTACGCGCTGAACGTGCGCTTCCCGAACGTGGAGCTGTTCGTGGACGGAGAGCCGTTCCGCGCGACCGCCGGCGACGCTTCGCCCGAGGTCATCGACGACTGGCCGCTGCATCCCGCGCACGGCGTCAACACGACGCTCGTGGTCGGCGCGTGCTGGCAGGGCACTGAGCGCGACATGAAGCATCATCTGCGCGGCTGGCTGGCCGGACTCGGCGTGGCCCGACACGCAGTCCAACCCGCGCACGCGCTCAAGTGCGTCGCGCGCTGTCGCGAGGGACTCAGTCTGGCTCCCGACTTATACCTGCGCTCGGTGTCGGTGGAGGGCGACGGCGTGGCCGACGTGGAGACGCTGCTGCGCCGCGTGGCGTACGGCGACGCGCGCGCCTTCCCCACGCCCGGCCGCCGCAACGTGCACGTCGCCACCACCATCACGTGCGACAACGGCCGCGTCGTCACCGCGCGCCCCGCCGAGTCCTACATCATGGTGCTGCAGCCGCAGACGCCCACCATCCTCATCAACGGCACGGCGGACGCGGCGCGCGACTACGCACACTTCCGCGCCGGCCTCACCGTCTTCCCCGACCTCGCACTCACCGTCACGGCGGACGCCGACTCGCGCCAGAAGCTCGACTCGTGCGTCGTGTCGGTGTACCCCGCGCTCAACCCGGATCACGAGGCGCTGGCGCTGCGCCCACCGGCGTCCGCGGAACTGGACATCCGCGCGGCAGTCACGCGCGACGGCGTCATCCTGACGGGCGCGGACGCGGTGCGCAGCTACGAGCGCGTCTTGCGCAACATCCAGTACAGCAACAAGAAGCCCGCCTACTACCTCAACCGCGTCTTCAAGCTCACCTGCTCCGAGCTCAACGGAAGGTTCACCAGCAACGAATACGTGCAAACGGTCAGTCTCTTTCACTTACACTAAGTAGCGTCGGTCGGAATGCATCAGAAAGGGAATAATGTGACTTGTCGATGTGTAATGTGACAGTTGACGGTGGTGCACCCGCACATGTCGGGCGCCGGCGACGCCGCGCGCGAGCTGCACCCGAGCGGAATGGCCGATAAGATGGACGCCGTCGCCAGGGACAAGCAGCCGCACGCGCACCACGAGCGCGTCGAGCACGCGCCGCGCGCGTACGCCGCGCACTCGCAGCGCGACGCGCACTCGGCGGAGCAGCCCACGCCGCGCCTGCTGGAGCTGCGGCCGGAGCCGCGCGCGAGCCACGCGGCGCTGGTGATCGGCGTGGTGGCGTGCGGCGTGCTGGTGCTGGCGGCGGCGGTGGGCGTGGCTCGCGCGCGCGGGCCCCGCCCCCGCACCCGCCGCGCGCGTCCCGCCGCCGAAGCTGACATGGCGTGGGACGACTCGGCGCTCACCATCACCGTGAACCCCATGGACGAGTCGCCGCCCGCACAGCGCCACGACGACCGCTCGGACGACTCCTGCTCCGACTCCGACTCGGAGCGGCACGACTCCTCCGACGACGACGACGAAGTGATCTCCAGCAAGCAGCACAAGTACAGAAACATCAGCCAGTTGGAGTGGGACAACAGCACGATGTAATGCGGCCTCCTCGCGCCATCGCCGTACTTAAACTTAAACTTAAACTTAAACTTAACTTAGCCTAACCTAACCACTGACACCCCTCTCTTTCGTACGCTCGCGCCCTCTCGCTCTCGCTCTCGCATCCTTCTTTAGACGCTGGACCTCTACTGATTCGGAAAAAACCTTGTCAGCGCTTTTCTCATAGAGTTGGGCACCACATAAGTGTCACTTTACAGTCCTGCATTATTGTGTGCATTTTTTGCATTTAAATATTCATTAAGCGCCATCTGTTTTAGTTTAAAACGTATACATTGGTCGAACGAGAAGAGTGCTAACATTGTCCTCGATAAGCAAAAGCAGTTTTTTTTTGTTAAGTTCAGTGTCTGAGGAAGAATTGGAATGAATTGGAATTGGAATTGGAATTGATTGAACGCGAGCGAACTTGTATCGAACGCTTTTAGCACAAAAAGACACGCAGCGGCACAAATTTTTTCTATACAATTTTAATTTGTATTTTAATATTTATCTCGTAAGTCGACAATCATATCAGATTTATACGTAAAAAAATAAAAAAAATATCGGTCGACAGTCGCCCTCCTTGCATGCCCTTGCATGCCCTTGCATGCCCTTGCATCCCCTTGCATATACTATCGAAACTCGATCGTGTTCGCGAATGAGTGGAAAAAATAAAAAATAAAATGAGAATTAGTCGTCGTAATTTGATATGGATTCGTGTTAAGAGACGTTTTAGGCGTAAGCGAACAAAAATAAAAAAATAATAATACCTATGTATATTACTGAGTAATTAAGGAACGTGTCTATGGTTATGCTTCGTCGGTTGTTTTTTAAACTCTCCTTTAAAAAGTTACGAGTACAAACAAGTTTCGGTTCAAATTTTTGCATTTTTTTTTATTTTTAAATAGTGATTCGTTCAATTCGTAATGTACAAAAAGCTTTTGTACAATTTTGAACTTTGAACCCTTACATAATGAGCTTCTCGACACGATCGGCTTAAAAAAAAATGTACATTAGGCACAGAGTTATTTGAAAACTAAATGTAATACATAATAATAGATATACACTTAATATACATATATAGGGACAGCTATATATTATTATATATATATTTTGATTCGTTAAGGGATTTTTACTAACAATTAGGTGTTAAGTGGCTCTCGAGTGTTAGATTCGAATGAGACGGCAACACTGTTGTGTCGTCGGATAGTGTTGCCGTCTCGCTCGCACGCGCAAGCGATTGTATCCCCCCCTCTCTCTCTCTCTTCTATTTCAGCGTAATTTGCATATCATTCGTTTTGCCATATGCGAGTATTAGTGTAAACCTTGTGTGTCACTTGTGAGACACTCGACCGGTTGTGCACTTAATTACAAAACGGTTAAGCCACTTTGAATCTTAAGCTCACTAGTTTAAGGTCACAATTCGCTTAACAGTTTGTATTTATGTGTCAATGGTTTTTCGGACAATATTAAAATGAATGGAAGAATAATAAAGTTTTGTGATTTTATTAAATAAAAAAATACTTGACGGATTTATGTTATTGATTTTGAGTAAGTGTTTGATATTCAAGAAATTTAACATTGCAATAACTAAACTATAAGGCTCGAGTTCACCAACAGACGGTTATTTTTAAACAGCTGTTTAAAATTTAAACAGCCATTTAATAATATTTTGGGGTTAAAAGCCCCAAACATCAGATTAACCATATGGTTAATCTGATGATGGGGCTTTTAACCCGCAGTTTAGCGATGGTGATCAACAAAATATTATTAAACGGCTGTTTAAATTTTAAACAGCTGTTTAAAAATAACCGTCTGTTGGTGAACTCGAGCCTAATTAAATTATTTTAAACGTTGGAATAATATTAAATTTAGACACAGTTTGGAACTTTCCTAATTCGCCTACTAGTAACTAGTGAAGGGGACTCGATTAGTGATTTGACATTTAAGTAAATGTGAAGTCAGTCTAACTTAGATCGGTCCGTTAAGTTGATATTGTTCAAAAAACTATTTCGGCCAAACGTAAGCAATTATTGTGAACATAATCATTGGTGTTAGTTAAATGTTACGTCTTTACTTACTTTACTCAACTTTGACTCGAACTTAATCGCACAACAAGCGACTTATGTGGTTTTGTTCACTTCCCAAGTGCCATCTGTTTTTTTTTTTTGTTTTTTTTTTTTTAATTTATTTGTAACAACGAATAATTACGAAGGCACATAACTCGCGTGTAATTGTAATTTAGTGTGTAATTTGATTTTGTTGAGTTGTCATTAATTATTGAAACTACCGTCCAATTTTGTTTTATTGAGATTGTTGACTTTTAAACCAAACGCACTTGTGAAATCCCAATTTTTCAAAAGTGAATGTATTAACAGAGGGTAGCTATCTTTTCTCCTTTTTTAATTGTAATATTATTATTATTATTATTTTTATTATTACTATTATTATTATTATCGCGGTATTATTACATTATATTTAGGGAACTTCTTTGATGTATGAATTATTATATTTTAGCTAAAAATAAAGTTGGTTTAAAATGATATTGTTGTTTCATTTGTTTACAATTCCGAATATACTTTTGTATATCAATTATAAATAATTAATTAGTATGAGCACTAAGTACTCTAAATATAAAAATAAAATAAGGTCAAAGTGACTGTGTGTCTGTTACATTTTCACGCCTTAACTATTCAACCGATAATCATGAAATGAAAGGACATAGGGTACCTTTCAAGTAATGTCTAATAACAACAAATGGTCAAGCGCTATATTTTACGTTTATATTTTAATTACCTAACCTTTATTATATTAAACTGTCTATGCCCAGCGGATTCGTCTGCCGTTTTTTTACCTTTCTCAAGAATTGCGCTAAAAAATATAATTTCAATCATATGGTTTGGAATAATTACCTGCAAAGCGACATCTGTGGTTTGCAACAAGAAAACAACGCGTAGATATATGGTGGCGTAATCTAGTTACCGTCTAGAGAATCTAGAGAGTCTAGAGTTCTAGACAACTAATCAAAAAGCAGCACATTCCTCCTTCCTTGGTTGTAACTATTCTACTTACGTCTATCGAAAGATGGCTCTGACCATGAAATAAGTATGACTTAAGTATATACAAATTCAAATAATTTATTTACAAGTGACATGGATCAATGTAAACCAGTTCTCTTTAGTTCAAATATTAAGCCACCTCGTGCACTGCCCCGTTTGGCGTGTAAAATTATCTATCTACTTAAATAAATATCATATAAAACGAAAATACTTAATAATAAAAAAATACTTACATCGTAGTCAATTGTAAAATTTAATTAAATGTCAAAATATTCCCTAATATTATAAAAACATTGGTCTAATAGTCATTTGGTCAGTTTTATTCTAAATAAATTTCTCGGTAAACTCAAAAACTACTGCACAGATTTTCATGCAATTTTCACCAATGGATAGAGGTTTTTACGGAAAAAATGCACCCCGCTCGAAGCCGGGAGCGGAACAGCTAGTTAGCTAATATTTGTTTCACTTGTGTGACAAAATTAAATACGAGTAGGTACATAGAAAATTTAACCAGGAAAGACAAGAAATTTCTTTCAATCTTTAGTGTAGGTAAGTAGTTCAAATTGGTGTTAATTTTTGAAAATAGCTCGTAAAAATATATGCCCGAATTCCGAATTATGTCTAGAAAAATGTATTTAAATGTACAATTACATAAAAATAGCATAAGTAAGCTTGTAAACAAATTAAGAGAGATGAGAAGAAAAAGACATTTAGTTTTTCGCTAATAACCCAAAAACTATAAGCGATAACGAAAATCGGAAAAAAGATTCTTAAAGTGGGGAAAATTCCCGATTAAAACCTCCCAATTCCCGGATCTATAGCTTTCTATTCTGAGCTGGCGGTTCGGTTGGGCCACAACGGGAATGACAGCATAGTTGTCAGAACTGCTGTCAATTTTATTATAATTTTTTGCGCTTATAAAAACACATTTAATTGTTTATTTTTATTGATTGAAATTTTATGATTTTGGCGCCCCCTGAACCTCCTGGTTTGCCCTCCCCTCCCCCCTAGATTCGGGCCTGACGAATGCAGTTGGAGCCAGACCACAGCTTTGCGATGTCACAGAACATTTTCAAATGAAACTCTCTCAGCGATTACCTTATTTTAACAGAATATTGATGCCTGCACTTAAACAGTTACGGCAGTGTGTCATTTTTATAATACCTATTACCTACTTTTGAGTAATAGCGGGTCGACTGCTTCTGAATGGTCCTATTGGAAAGTTATGGGGGAAGCCTATGTCGGCTAAGATGATGATGAAGAGCTTTGAATAAAATTACGGATTCTCTATTCCGATATTGCCTATAGCTAGAGCCCTTTTATTTTATATCTAATTAATTTTATAATAAAATAAAATTAGGTATAGATATCTTATCTTAGGAGAGTAGGTAGGTATTACCTATGATGATTGGTAAAATGTAAAAACTTTCGTATGAGGTGCCTACAGGAAGCGCTATCTTAAGTAACTTTTATATTTTTTTACTTAGGTTTGCGATAAAAAGTTTTAGAACACTTTACAAGATACCTAGATAATTATTTACCTAACAAGCCCAGGTAAAGTGATATAATTTCACTAAAATGAATTTAATAGAGAAATGAATGTTCTGCATCGAAGAGTTCTCTGCGTAATCGAGCGCAAACCTCATAAAGTGAACGCCAAACAGATTGCATAATGCACGCGCCAACGAGTGCGACGAGGACGGCGATAGCGCTCCGCGACGGGTGCGAGCGGGACGGCCTGACTTCCGCCGCAAATGGCCAACTGGGCCGAGAGGGACGGCGACACTTTGATCGTGCGGGACCAAGAGGGAGGGGCGAAGCCGCTGTTGGTCGAGATGGTGAATTATTGAAAATGCGACCGCCCTTTGAATTGAAGGCTGCGAGTGGCGCCGGGGTGGGGGCGGGGGTAGGGGTGGGGGTAGGGGTGGGGAGGCCCGAACCAGTGTTTGCGCTGCAAGGCCACTTGCCGACCGTCTTTCCACCGTCACTCGGTCTACTGTGAACTGTGAACTGTGAACTGATGGTGAACTGGTTTAGTGAGTGGTGAACGGTCAGAATGCGCGTCAGGAATGCGGCGCGGGCGTGGTGACGGCGGACAGGTCGGTGGTCTCACTTATACCTAATATTTACTCCCAAGTCCCACGCGTGGGACCCGACAGTGGTCTCATCCACACCTCTTGACAATGCTTGTTAAGAAAACTTACATGGTTTTAATACTTAGATATACTTATTTAAGTGTTTCACATGTTCAATTTTGTACCTAACTTTTTACCTAAAATATTTCTAAATTTAAACTTAACCTGAAAAGGTATTTTCATTTTTATGATAACTAATAACATTTATGCTAGGTTTCCCTATACCTAATAAAGAATTATACCTACAACATTATCTAATTCCTATTTTTCTGTTAGATTTATCTTAGATAGGTAAGGTAGTGTAGACCGACCAGCTAAGTAATAACATGTAATACTTAATTAAACATTTTAAAACATTTAATTATTAATTACCTAACAACTTTAAATATTCGGATCACTCGCAATCTAAGTATCTACTTATATACACTTATTGCCTAGTTAGGTATCCTAGATAGGTAGTAAAAAAACAAGCAGCCCGTCCCGGCTTCACAAAGATGCAATTTATTTCTGAAAATTATATACACAAACCTTTCTCGTCGATCGCTTTTTCCAATAAGTGAAAATCATATCAAAATCCTTTTTTTATGGTTTTGAAAATCGTATCAAAAGGAAACAGACAGAGACGGACAGCTACTTTATTTTATAACTAGTATATGCCCGCGACTTCGTCCGTGTCCGATCGCTACCAAACTTAACAGGAACTCCCACTGGATTAATCTGAAGATTGTCTGAAAGTTTCATCAAAATTAGTTCAGCGGTTCTGGAGTCTATAGAGGACATACATAGATATATAGAATCTATATATCTATATTATGTTTCTATGTTATAGATACACACATTGCCTTTTATATATTAATATATGTAGGTCCCTCTTATACTTAGATATGGATAATAAGCACATGTTATGCTATGCTATGATAACAAAGCCAGCAAAATTAAAACTAAAAATAAAAGTCTCCCTAAACAATTCCTACTTACGATTACCCCATCCTCTTCCTTATCCCTTATCCCTTACCCCTTATCCTTAATCCTTCTATGATGAGCAGCGCACTTGCAGAACCTATGGCGTTGTTTGTGTTTAAGGCGACGGTAGCCAACTACCATCAAGTGGACCGTCAGTCTGTCTCCCGATCTTAACATAAATAAAAACTTTTTAACAAAAAAATTAAAAAACTGAAAAGCAAAAAATAATTTTATTTAACCTTAATAACTAAGTTCTTAAACTTATGTAAGTATACCTAAGTAATTTTGAGTCGCCGCCGCGCATCACGCTTTACCTACGTAATTAATTAATTTGCTTGTTTCACATTTTCTGTTTACAAACTAAAAGCTTTAAAAAAAAATCAAATCAAACAAATGAATAATAGCAATCGATATACTTAATATAATTAGGATACATACGTTATATTGGCAGTTTAATATGTATTTATTTGTTTAGAATTAAATACTAAAACTGCTCGCCTTTTAGGAGCAACAATTATGTTTCCGAACACTGTTTATTAATACTTAACAGCCTATGTAATGTAATGTTAATAATAGATAATTAAATCCGATCTTTCATAATGAGTTTAATACGTTCATTGAACCGAAAAACAGATCTTTCCCCTTTTAATGACAATAGCATTCATTCAGCAGAGGTGTGAAGACATTACCTATCCTATTGTAGATAGTCCTATTGTAGATAGCCGTATGTGATCGACAATCGACAATAGGAGGGGTGTCCACCATCGTTGCCTATGTACCTACGTTCATGTATCATATATAAGTATTTACTGTATAATAATAGGTAGTATAAGGTTACCTATTTTATCGTAAATTGGAATAAATGCTAACCTAAGTGTTTCAAGTTGGCAACAATTTTCTCTACTTTTTCAACATATATAAATAGCTTAACTTAAAATAAGCAATTTACTTAGATGCTTATCTCAGTTTAGATTGCTTCTTTGTGCTTATCTACTTATTTTATTTATTTATTTAGATTTAGATTACATACAGCCATAAATTTAAAATATATATATATTATAGATTACCTATAGGTATACAAATAGGTCTAAAGAATCATAAAAATTATATATTTACATTTATTTATTAATTAAAAAAATAATAATAATAAGAAAAAGAAAAAGAAGAGAATGTTCTATAAGTGATAAAATATTTTTTCAAAAGTAATGTCTTTTATTATTGTCTTTTAGAACAAAATTTATCTATGATATTGAGTTTCATTGGGTTTTTATGTCACTGAGTTGGCATAAGATCAATTTTTCTCCCAATTGGATAAATAATAATATTTATTTATTTTATATGATTGCAATTATGTAAATGAAAACTATAAAATACGTGTGTATGGGTGAATTGCTAAATAAATAAATAGTTTGGATTAAATAGTTTATTATTTCATTATTTACTAGTTGTTGCACGCGACTTCGCCCGCGCCGCGTAACTTTTTTGAAATTGTTACGGTCCACCAGTTTTTGAATTTTTTCATTACAAACATACAAAAATACAAATTTTCTTAAGTAGTAGATAATTTAATTAACCACACAGATTTTCAAGCTGAATTCAGAAAAATATGTAAAAAAAAAAGGTTTCCCAAATACAAAAAAATATTCATTGTAACATACTCAAATAAGGTTGTGCGAGAAAAAGAATATTTTTCTGGTTATTTATTTATTTATTTGGGCACAATAACAACGAAACATATACTTAGTAATACATTTGAACAATTTTAGAGTAAGTATGTAATATGAATAACAATAATTGTGCTCAGCATTTAGGTACATAAATAATAGTGAAATTTATATTAATATAATCGAGAACACTTTTAATTAATACCTTTATAATAATACAATTTTAAAAATTTGTAATATTCCAAGATGGTGAAAGAAGGCCTTAAACAAAGTAACTTAAATTTCTTCTTACACAATAAAGATGATTTTGAATTTATGAATAGGTACTTAAGAATATAGAAAAGTAAACGATTACAATTTAAATAAAATCAACAGAATAGCATATTATTATATTAATTGAAAATGATCACAACAACTGTTCGGATTTAATATTGGGGAGCGAATGTCGGCGATTAACGAGTTCAGGGCGCTCTTAATGTCAACACTGATTTACATGACGAGGCGATCGCTTCAGGGGAGAGGGGGTGGACCAACAAATCACTCAAATGGAAATAAACCCATCTTTATTTGCACCCAACGAACCCACAATTGCTTATTTGACAAATTCATATTCCATAAAAATCATCCAAGAATAAAATCTTTGGAAATAATCTGCAGATGCACGTGACATCCATCCGTCCATTGATTAAGCTTTTTCGGTTCTATTCTGGGGCAGATTTTTTTAAGAGCAATAGCCAAGTATACGTACTTTAAGTAAAATTGGCTTTTTATACAATTTTATTAGATGACAGACAAAATAATTCATCTCAAATTATAAGATCTGAAGATAAATTTATAATGTAGGCACCTATACGTTTTTATTTTATACTATAGTCTATTGATGTTAGGAGCAATAAGTTCTTATTTGTAAATATTAATAGTATTACTACCTACCTATTATATAATTATGATTACCTATAAGTACATATGCAGTCATTATTAGTCTTCAAACCAAAACCGCAACTTCATCCACACTTCAATCGATCGATTCTTTAGACTATGTCGAGTGGCGTAATATTTATATTGCCAAGTATTCTATAATTCTATATAGCTTATTATAATTTATCATCATTTATTAAACTGTTGAATATTTTTAATATTAAATTGAAACACTTGATGATCCATAAGGTATACCTATATCTCCTTTAAATCACTGACAATCTGGTAATATCCATCCAGCTCCCATAATAGTCGAAAAAACAATGACTATATATCGTAGTCAGTAAAGCTACTGCACTTTATAATAAACTCTTGCTCTCTCAGAAGCCGGAACATGGACTTACTTTTGTAATTCCAATGATTTCTATAACAATTGATATGAAAACAGTTTCTCTGCGAAGCAGGTAGGTACTTTATCCAGATAATGACCATAAATCGGTTTTCTTTGTAAAGGCTTAAGTGTAAGTTATCCTTTCTCTGAATGTTCCGCTGGAAGAAAGGCTTTGCGGATCAAGAAAGTTTGTCAAAAAAGTGCCCAGTGGCACTTTCACTCGAAGCGTTGTTTATTTTCGTAAATATCGACAGCCACTAGCTCAGCCATTAAATCGAAATTTAAAAAAAGGCATTTGGAACAAGTTCAAGTCTGTTTCAAGGCTTTCAAGTTCTGTGACTTCTGTGACTGTGAACAAAATGTGGGGTATTTTATGAGCTAGTTATGCAATTCATAATATTGAAAACAAATTGTTTAGGACATCAAACATCAGACACAATTGGGTACTAAAAATGGCTGAACATATGTGTATTTCTTTTTCTTTCTTTCATTCAAAATTCTATTCTTATTTTTAGTAGCTAGAGCGATTTAATTTTAGTAATAGGTATAAAAAACTCTTAAGAGTTGTGAATACCTATGCAGGATTGGTTCGTGTTTCGTGAGTGAACGACCCATCTTATTTTTTACATTGTGCAAGTAATTCAGTTTTGGGTTTCAGGCTCAATTTGCCTACGTTTTTTCCTGTTGTATTTGGATTTAAACGTATTTATATACTTAGAAGGATTTTGACAAAATCGTTGATTTTCTTTGTGGATTTTGTCATAATTTTTTCTCGATATTATTATTATATGTCGCAAGTGATACAAGTGAAATATATTTTTTTATTGCAACCAAACAATATAGTGACAACTGCCAATACAATATAACATGTCTCATCTGATGGGCAACACACTTTTCTTTTGTGAATATTATCTTTTTGAAATAAAATAGTTTAATGACATGCGCAAAAGTGTTGGGCGAGGGTGTCGGTGTCGAATGACATAACAAGCTAATTAAATCTAAATCGCTTGACAATGGAGATTAGCTCACCCCCAGTTTAAAATTTCCACCTGATCACCTCGTGTGAGGTGACACGAAATCTCTTCGGAGGGATACACGCGTTTGTCTACCTCATCAGAAGCGATTTAATTTAATAGATAGGTACCTACATTATATTCAGATATTCCTAGATTTAAGTTCACTTGAAGTTGATAGAGTTAAGAAACTAATTGAGTCTAAGATGACGACTTCTTTGGATGTTTTTTTTTGGGTCAATAGGAGCACTATTGGTCCACGAGCCAGACTTCGTCAAATTTCAGCCAAATTTCGTCAGTCATTTCCTTTTCAGCGATAACACGTACCTACATGAGAAAGTTGTATCATGAAGCCCTGTGAACGTCAACTGCCGCTCCGTTGGTCAACATGTAAAAAAATAAAATATATTCAGTTATTTCCCGATTCAAAATTTCAAAATTCAAAATTTGTCATATTATAGTTAACCTAATATCTCGAAGAAAAAAAAGTCAGCTGACTATAGAGTGGTGGATTATACGTCAACCAATCACATTTAATTAAAAAAATATGGTAAGGACTCCTGCTCATATTTTTATATGAATGAATTACTCCGGTTTACTTACTTAAATAAAACGCCGAGCCCTGGTAGGAGACAATATATTTATTTCATATACCTAACTTATTTCCGTGGGCTTCGCGTTCATTGGCGTGTCCACGACAGTATTTGCGACATCTACAATTTTAAATAAAATTACATTTAACAAAATATATATATCATCGAAATAAACGTGTTTGGGGGGGTTTATCTCGATGAACTCACCAACGGAGCGGTAGCTGACGTTCATCGGGCTTCATGATACAACTCTGTCAAGCATCTGACGAGTTATCGACTGAGAACTGATTGGCCATGAAAATCTGTTGCTGGCCCGCGGTCCCTAAACGGAGTCCCTGATACTCGTATGCCACAGTTTTGTCCCTATCAAAACACTATTCTTCTGTTCCACCAAAGTAAGTAGGTCCAATCGCTATACCTAGTGTCTTAGTGATTATGATAATAGCAGATATACACAGTCTACCGCCTGGTACCTACTTCATTGAGAATGACGTTCGCACTTGTTTCTCTTATTTATTGTTTATCTATCAAAACAAGTTGTATTAATTTAAAATCAAAATGTTTATAAGAAACAGAAATAGCATTTTATTTATTAGTACAAACTCTTATTTAATTTTGACAGTTACATGAGAAGGTAATTTGTCCATGATTCATAAAAGAAAACTTTAAAATGTGTAAACTGCTGCCTATTCATATTTATGTATCTAACATTTATTCATTATCCAATAAAAACTTTAATACAACTTTAATAGGTTTTAAAAATAAATGCCATTTCATTTAAATACTTGGTCAAACACAAAAATGTTTTACCTATAAAGGGATTCAAATCAACATTTACAACATACCTAATTTATTTTATTTTTTGACACAACAAACGGTAGGTATACCTACCTACTTAATTAGTATTTTTAAAACTATTTAACTCTTTTAAATCAATTAAAACTTCAGTTCGATTTGAAACTAAGTATATTAAATTTCATATTAACTTCGTTATATGAAATTTTTCTTCGTCTTGAAATAATTTTGCTCGCATCAACCAATAGAACTCAAGAATGGAACTATGACACTTGAGAAGAATTGCATAGAGTTGTGCAGAACAAGAAAAAAGCTAATAAAACTGACAGTACCTACATATTTTGTTGGTAACTGTGTAGTTAGCTCAGATCCAAATCACAACACGTCAAACCGCTCTATTATAGTGACATCTGTCAAATCAAGACACCATTCCCGGGCCGTTAAAGGAACCGAATCAAATCCGTGTTCCCGACACTCGTCATGTGTAATCCGCCCTAAATATCGCGTCGTCTCGCTCGCACTCGCCACGAGCTCGTATATCCGTCTCTGTCACAATCCCATAATCCTCCAATTGAGGTGACAAAGGTCATTAGGTAGGACCAGTGTTAGAAGAGGCTCCCCCGCGTGGCGTCGCTCTGACCGCTACGGGTCTCCGTATCCTGGTGCGTATTTGCAATGGGGATTGCATAGGAAACGGTTGTTTATTGCTTGTGGGGGTGTTTGCGGTAATTGGACAGCGATTATTAAAAGGAAAATTGTTTATAGGCTGCAGAATTGTATACTTAAATATTTCATACGTAATATTTCTTCTATCAAGTATATCTAGGTATTATTCTCTTTCGAATTTTAATGATGAGTAGCAATAGATCGTTACAAAGAAGCATCAAGCAAGGAAACACGGATTCTATTTTCAAGTCATTTTGGCCATAATTACTTTTAATTCCTAGTTGCATCACCCGAGTGTTCATAACTCTTGACTCTTAATTCAAACACTTAATAAAATATTAAATTTGATGAGCTAATCATTCGAAAAGTGCACACGTGTCTCGTAATGTAAAAATAAATGATGTTGATTGGGAAAAGCCCTGTCTCACGCCACCGTATCGTCCGTATCGTCGGAGATATCGCCAATATCGCCACACGTCACGATCAGATCACAATAATACTAATAGCACAGCATATGCTGTGCTTATAGGCCTATATCGCATTCGACTATAGACGAACCCAGTTTAAAAGAGATGTGACAAATTCAAATAATTCAAAAATAATTTTAATTGTGTTGGTAATAATTATCTAGGGAGAATAGCTTTTGGACTTTTTTTTATTTTGTTTATGGTATAGGACGTCCACTGCTGGACCGTCCATTTTTTACCGTCCAATTTTTAATGGGACCGGTCCGAAGCAGCCTGAAACCACCGTTAACCTGCGGCCCTTATCAGATTGTCTGTCCACCTTGTGGGTGGACATCCTACGCTGCGTTTGACGGTTCGTTTCCACTCAAGAACCTTCCGACGGATTATGTCGGTAACTTTCGTTCGTCTACAGATCGCCTCATTTCTAATTCGATCTCTTGGTGTAATCGCATAGCCCTCTCCATAACTCGTTGAGCGACGTTTAGCTTTTTAATGAGGCCCATGTTTTTTGGACGAGAACATATTAATTTAATCACTAAATTTAAAAGCTTAATATTAATACAAAACCTCCAACATTATTCGCAATTACTTCATTACATCAAAATGCAATATCACACGAATTTATATCTTAACGAGTGTGCATAAAGTTGCATTTAGATAGTCTAAGAATCCGCCCTAATCCACTTGACGCCTCTGCAAGGTCTTATCTGAGAATAAATTATAAAATTGCCAACAATGCAATTTTGAACTGTATGCGGAGTTAATAAAGTCGAAATTGGCTTGGAGTTGCGGTTAAGTGATCTAGTTTGTGCCTAATCTGTGAGTTATCTGAAGAGGTGTCGACGTTCGGTGGAAGTGTGTGGTGGAGTGGGTTGAACTAGATTTGATGCGATTTCGAGTCGCGATAGGGCCTGCAAAGGCTTTACGGTGATGATGTCATCAACTCGTTCAGATATTGGCCTCGATATGAACGGCTCTAATGGATTAACTAAGCTTCAATCTGTCGGCGCGATCTGCGATAAAACCGCGCAGACGAACTTTCAATTTTTCAAATTGATTTTAAACATTTACAAATTACCGAAATTAATTAATTATTACATTAATTTATACCGAAACTAATGAAGTTTTATACTAAGGTAGAAAAGTGGAAAATTAAATATACTAGCAATTAATAGACCTGCTATTAAATGTCTTTAGGTAAACATTCGGTTCATCTACATATACATTTTATAATTAAGATTTTCTATACTAATATTATAAGGAGAGAAGATTTGTATGTTTGTAATGAATAAACTCAAAACTAGTGGACCTATTTTGAAAATTCTTTCACCTATAGAGAGCTACATTATCAGCGAGTAATATAGGCTATATTTTGTAAAGTTACGCGGGCGAAGTCGCGTGCAACAGCTAGTATAAAATAAAGGCGTTGCTCGTTTCTGTCTGTTTCTTCGCTAACTTCTTCTAAATTGCCCAACGGATTTTGATAAGGTTTTCACTAATGGAAAAAGCTATAAACAAGGAATGTTTGTGTAATAATATAATTAGCAAAAAAATAAAACCTGCGAGTGAAGCCGGGGTCATGCATCCTTGTCGTTTAATATATCCTATGTCCTACATACTTACCTATGTTCAATACCTATCAAAATTTGTACCTAATTTCATTGGCTCATGTTAGGTATACTATTTGGTGCTATAACAAAAGCCTATCAAATAACAATTTAGGGACATAGCTATTGTGGCTCCCCCACATCACAATTTAGAACACTTTTCAAAGTTTTAACACTGATGGTCGTGTAGCTTTCATTGGGTACTAAAAAGTTATAGAAAAGCCACAACAACTCTGTTAACAGACAGTTTCATTTATTTGACATTTATCTTGTGATTTTTTTATGGCAAGGTGTACCGTCAGGTTCCACTTAGGTAATGGTAGGTGGTCACCGTGCTTCGTCCGCGTATAACTTTATAAATAATATATCTAAATGATGAGACTGTATAGTGCAAGCGATGCAAGCTATGTCTTAAATAAATATAACATAAAAAAAAATACAAAAATTATTAAATTACTTTGGAGGAATTATTATTAATTTTTAGATGCTTTTTAAATTTGCACACCGCTTGTCTTTTGAATATGTGATCAATATCTAAGTATTTAAATTTACAACAACTTATGTATTCAGCAAATTAATTATTTTGAATTTGAATTTGAATTTGAATAGCCTATAGGTATATGTTGCTCGCTGATAATATAGATTTCTATGGGTGAAAGAATATTCAAACTCGGTCCACTAGTTTTCTAGTGTATTTATTATGTGTTAAAAGATATTATACAAACTTAAAATAGTAACTTTGACACTGGCACGTTGTACACAATTAATTATTATAATATTGATTTGTCATTCGGCTTTCTGGAAGTACTGGTGGTGGCGGCAGTAACCACCACCTTACAGAATACCACCGTGAAATAACAGCATATATATGCTGTTGTGTTTCGGTGAGTGTGTAAGTGATGCTAGAGCCTATCCCTTATCGTTAATCTTTCTATTGTAGCACTTATGGCGTTGCTTGTGTTATAAGCGACGGTAGCCACCTACCATCAAGTGCACCATCAGCCTGTCTGTCGACCTTAACATAAAAAAACGTAGGTATTACTTGTGAAATGTCTTGAATAAAAACATATATTTTAAGATTATTTAAAAGATATTTCATTTTGAACATATTTCCACTTTACATGATTATGTACAAACAAAAATACAAATCTTTTCCCTTTAAGTATCATATTAGTAGGTATAGATAACCACAGGCATCAAATGGCCAAGTTAGAAGTTAGACATTGACATCAAATTGAAGTTTAGACATTTTCATTCCAAAAAAATAACCAATAAAGATTTCTTTTTAAGTATCTAATGTTTTCGACAGCTTGTTTTTAAAACCGGTTTTTTATTGTTTTTTTTTTTAATATTTTTATAAAATTTAATTTAAATCGAAAACAAACTTATTAATAATTAGGTAAATAAATAAATATTATATATATAACATGACAAATTTTGGTGGCAATGGTTATTACTTAATCTTTGTTTATTTATGTTATTACCTTTCATATTAAAACTTAGTTTTAAATTTATATATAACTTACCTACTCATATTAGATAAATGATTGTAAGCTTTATTGAAACCCAATTATTCATTTGTTTAAATTAACGGTCGTTTTTCTGCTAAGCCATTTGAAATGTGAATGGCTGTGAAATAAAATAAGTGATTTGTTTGAAAACAAAAACCTCTCAAGAGTTATTGCGACTTGTGTGTGGGGAAATGTTGGCCATTGTTGGCCATTGTTGGCCATTGTTGGCTTTGTGGGCAAACATTGGTGCCTTTATTCATTTAGGTTCCCTTCGGAATGTTGCTAGTTGCTACCAGGCTACCACCTGCCCAACGTAAAACCAAGATTTTTTCTAAGTTTACCAGAATAAAACATAAACCAATTGTTCTTTTGGCCATCACTTACGAATTAAATTTGTGTTAGCACTGAACCATTAAGGCTCGAGTTCACCAACAGACGGTTATTTTTAAACAGCTGTTTAAAATTTAAACAGCCGTTTAATAATATTTTGTTATTAACCATCGCTATAATGCGGGTTAAACGCCCTAAACAGCTGATTAACTTAATGATTAAACTGATGTTTAGGGCGTTTAACCCGCAGTTTAACGATGGTGATCAACAAAATATTATTAAACGGCTGTTTAAATTTTAAACAGCTCTTTAAAAATAACCGTCTGTTGGTGAACTCGAGCCTAAAAGTTGATTAGACAGATATGTTGTTGAAAATTTTCGACTTTTCTTCTGTTTCTTCTAAACTTCTTCATGGGCCCCATAAGATAATTAAATAAGAAAACTTTCTTATATTTCCATATAATAAATTTAATCACTTCATTTTACATAGCTATGTATAACTTCATATAAACATATTCATCAAAATTACTTTATTTTAACCATCTCAATACAATTTCTAAAACACACTCCTAAATATCTTCAAATCAATAATGACATTCATTCTGAAAAAACTCCTTCACTTGTTTTTTAAAATCACATTCCAAATTATATATTTCTTAAATTTTTACACCAGTATAAAATTCAAACCTCTAAAAAGATATCTGTCCTATGACCTATTGGTATTCCGTTAGGTCTAAGCACTAAAAAAGAATAAAATATGCAATACTATTGTTCTAGCGGACACAACAAACGTTGTTTGCTATTAAAGGGTTCAAATAAGTTTTTTTTTTAGATAAACTATAGTGACATTGATTTTGACTTTTCAATCTTTTCGTTTTTTTTTTAATTTTATAATTTCAATAAAGCAGAGTATGTCTATGTGCAATGGAATCAGCAGTTGAGATCAAATTAATAAATAATAAATTTAATTATTTAAATCAAATTATGTAATTTTAATAAAATTTTATTTATATTTGGAAATTTAATGATAAGTAAGTAATTCTATTGATAGCTTAAATAAGAGTCTATTTAAGCTATCATCTACAGTCTAGACTAGATCATTATGATCATAGATCATAGTGTCTATTTACTTAGGCTATGGTAGTCCATACCATAATATGGTAACTACCGTCAGGCTGTAGGTAACTTTTGAACATTAAAAAACATATTTTATAATAATAAAAATTTGACGACACGTTTTGTCTAGTGGCTAGTAACCCTAGTTGTTAACCAAACGGTCGCGGGTTCGAATCATGTTTATGTGTTAACATTTTACCTTTGCACCTGACTCATGGATGTTTTTTATTTATAATATGTATGTATTTACCAAAAAAAAAGTAATCTATGTATTATATCAACTGTCTGGTATCCATAATACAAGCATTAGTTGCTGGTGCTGTGTGGAATGTGTGAAGATATTTATTTAGATATATAATATACCTACTTAGACATTTGAAGTAAACCAGTAATTAGTAGCGACAAAAACCAAATTGCAAACAATGGGGTGTTTGTGAGTTGCGAGCGACCCAATTATCCCGATCGAGTTGTTTTCGTGGTCGCACGACCATATTTTACGGGTTATACTCACTCTGCTGCGCCGACCATTGTAAAACAACCCTCAACACCCTCCACACCCCCAACAAGCATTGTTTTAAAAAAGCATCAAGAGTCGGGGGTCTGAGTTCGATTTTCGACGCTTCTAACCTTGCATCACTGCTTTATTACGTAACGTATAAGTTACGTAAGCTGGTGCCTGCGACTTCGTCCGCTAATATAACATTAACATTTATTTTATTTTAGATGATCCCTCGGGAACAGTACCTTTCTTGTATCCCTGACAAGGTGTATGCAAAATTTCATGATGATCGGATAAGTAATAACACCTGAAGTCCTGAAAATATATATGAGTAAGTATAATAACGCTCGACATCTTTATTGCTGTGAAGATGGTGGCGCCGCCACGGCGACAGTGGCGCCCATTTTTAAATTAAAATAGTTTTAGACGATCTCTCAGGAACTTTCCAGGATAAAAGCATCCCATAGGAATAATTTTATCTGGATTAACTTATGTTAATCCAGGTAATAAACTTTCAATCAATCAAATTTTATCCAAATCCGTTGAGCCAAATTTGGATGAACAAACATCCTTACATCTATTACCTATACATCCTCACAAACCTAGACATTTATAATATTAGTAAGATATTTATAAATTAATAAAGAACATATTGTTATATATATTTTTATGTAAATATCGGCAGACTATAAAGGTTCGAGTGTACCATCGAGTGATGGTAGGTGGATACCGTCGCCTACAACCACAAGCAATGCCAAGGTGCAAGAACGCCTTTGATGAGTAGTATAACGGATAAGGGAATGGGATCTGGCATCGAAACACAACAGCACAAGTGCTACCGCCAGACACAGTGCCAATTAGGCAATAATTTTCGCATTCGCCACCAGTTACGGCGTTTGTATACTGTTGTAAATAAATCAATTCCCATTTGCCGCCAGTCACGTGACAAATTAGAATCTATGATATCAGAATATCTAGTTTCGAGATAAAAATCTAAACTATTTTTAGCAATTTTATAAATAATTGTGGAATTGGTTCCTTTTGGCATAGTGGTGCCCAGCATTTTGGTAACGTTAAGTATATTTATGGAACGATAGCCTATTTATTTGTTGAGCGTAACAATTATTAGCCGTGGGGTGCTTTAGTTATTATAATAAGTATTTAGCTACGATTCAGATTACATCTAAAGTTTTCTCCATAGTCTCACTACCTACTATTGACCATAAAAAGGTTCATTTCCAGTCAATCATAAATTATAGTAGTATAGAAATATCATGTTTTTCCACATTTTACAGACGTAGAAGCAAAACTAATTTTAAAAAAAGTTAATTCTATTTACATTTTTATAAAAAGATTTATTTCCCTTGGTACATCCTGACTGTAAATTAGAGTGGTTGAAAACGATTTTTGAAATGCGTATTGAAGGGTTTTATACACAATTCGAATGTTTGCAAACGATTTCTCAACAAAGACTACGTTTCTACAAATCAAAAAGGGTAGCTTCGTCAAACACAGTGCCCCCCTGCTTTCCAATTTACTTAAAACAAGCACAATGCGGCGCAAACGCTTTGTGCGGCCGCGGAGGCGTGCGACACCTCCCTAGACCCTCAGCGCCCTCACCACGGTGTACATGTTTTAGCTGCGGTTATTAACTGTGCCTCCTCTCCACAGATGTGATATCGCCACTCCGACACGCACCGCTCCACGATGCAGCCGTTCCAGTCCACCAAGCAAGACGGGCCCCGGGAGTCGAGTCCCGAGCGCTCCAAATCTCCGGACACGCCGGCCGCGCCCGTTCTCAATTTCTCCATCGCTCGGCTCATGGAGCCCGACAGGAAGAGATCCGTCTCTCCCGATGTGCCCCCTCCTCCGAGCTTTTTGTCATACGGCGCTCACTTGCTAGATTCTGCCTTTAAGCAGTACATTCCGGCAGCCAGGAGGCAATTGGCTCATTACCCATTGCTGTACTACGGGCCGGACTTAATGTCGTTAACGTACGCCCACCAGTTGCATCTACCGAGACCGCCTCCAGTCCCGTCTCCCGTCCAAAGGCCTCCGAGCCCACGAGCTCCCGCGGCCGATCACGCCGTTTCCTCCACGACGGGACCTACGCCTTCTCCCGCGAAGAACAAGAGTTTTGCGTGCGGCGATTGCGGTAAGGTTTTCAACGCACATTACAACTTGACCAGACACATGCCGGTCCACACGGGAGCTCGGCCGTTCGTGTGTAAAATCTGCGGTAAGGGATTTCGACAGGCGTCGACTCTATGCCGGCACAAGATCATTCACACTTCTGAGAAACCGCACAAGTGCCTCACTTGTGGAAAAGCCTTCAACCGTTCGTCGACTCTGAACACTCACGCCCGAATCCACGCCGGTTACAAACCGTTCGTGTGCGAATTTTGCGGCAAAGGCTTCCACCAGAAAGGCAACTACAAGAACCACAGGTTGACTCACAGCGGCGAGAAAGCTTACAAGTGTAATATTTGTAACAAAGCTTTCCACCAGGTGTACAACTTGACGTTCCACATGCACACGCACAACGAGAGGAAGCCGTTCACTTGTAGTATTTGCGCAAAGGGATTCTGCAGGAATTTCGACCTGAAAAAACACACCAGGAAGTTACATTTAGGTGCAGCAACAACCAACAACGAGTCGTCCATGGACACGCAGGACGAGTCCACCCAGGAGGCGAACACTAGTCCCACCGAGGAGGTTAATAGAGCTGCGGCCTTTAGGCCATTCCTGGGCAGTACGTACCCACGCATCCTGGATCCAGCCCGGATTACAGCGCCCAACGCATTCTTCTCGAAACTCTTGTGACCCGCGGCAGGATACTTCAACGGCTTCGAAGGCAACGAGTGAATTGAACTTTGGATTTGAAATGTTTTGGATTATATATGACTCAAAACGTGAGCTGAAACTTTTTATTCCGCAGTGAATTGATCTAACTTCTTCTGCAATCAATCTATGGCTTTTTGTAAATATTGTAAATCTAATTTCATTTGTAAGTATAATGGCAGAAATAACTTAATATGTATGTATATGTAGATATAAATAAAATAACGGAATTAAATACGAGCGCAATAGGGAGGTTAAAAGTGTTGTAAATAAAAAATGTACCTAAAATTTTTGATGTAGTAAGTAGATAATTATAAAAGTGATAGTCTTTGATATTGATAGTATATAGATATACTATATATATATATACCTACTATATTATATGAGTGTGCATTTGAAGATTTGAGAGCAATCGTAAGCACCACTGTTTAATTGATACCTATAGAGTTATAGTTATTCTAAAATAGAATGCATTGGATAAAATTTAAAAGTTCCTTCAACTGATTTGCTAAGAGAAATGTGACATGATAACTTTTTTTTTAAATAACAAAAACCATTTGAAGTTTGAGGATAACGTACCTACCTATATACGTTTTATTATATTTTTTCTTTTTAATACATTAATTTTAAATTTAATAATTTAATTTTTACACAGATATAAACTAAAGTATACACTACATTAAATGTATTGAATTAATATACAAAGAACCTTTATAAACATTTAATTTCTTTTTCTCAATTCTTAACTATTTTTGAAATAATTATCGACTATGATGGACATGATTTATCAAATTAAAATTATTTGAGTCTAAATTCTCTAACATAACAGTAGAGTTGATCGGATTATAAATAATCCATTTTGTTCTATCTTTGAAGAACTACTTAATAGAAAAAAAAACTACTTTGACTGTTAGAACAGAAGTTGCCATTGGGGTAAGATTTAGAAGCTTTCAAAGTTATACCTCTATATATCTACTTATAGAAGTAGAAAGTTTATTGTAAATATTAATTCTCATTAATTAAGAATTATTATATAATGTGTAGAGAATTGTGATGTAGAGAATGTATGTACCTATTTGTAAATACCAACATAATATGTATTTATGAAGAAATAGTAAAATTGTCTTTTCAAAACGCAATATTAAGTGTTAATAAAATTTAATTATCTACATGCTAATTGTCTTTTATTGTATGATTTCTTAAATTATGTGATGACCAAAAAGCTGATAGCACGATTGTAAATAGGCAGAAAGTTTTACATTTTGTTTAATTTTTAGGATTTAAAAAATAATTACCAATCACAACATTGGTAGACTTGTATAGTAAGATATGTTTATTTAATAAACCATGTTTTTTTAAAGTTCTAGTGAATAAACATCATAGGACTCATCTTCGCTACACGGTTGTATGCTGGTCAAGAGCAAACTCATATCTAATAAAAAAAAATTAAGTACCTCTACAGTGTTTTGGGAAGTTTTGGGAAGGGAAGTACTTAAACTTATTAAAAACAACCTACTTAAGCATAACTAAATGTTGTAGTTGCATCAAGTCTACTTAGCTGTCAATTTTGCCGAACCGCTTGTAGGTAAGTAAGTACATGCTATTTACAGTGGGCAAATAAAATGAAATGCCATTATTTTGCTTTAAAAATGCCGTTACGAGTTAATATTAAAAATATAGTCCTGCGCTGCGCGTGAGCACTGTGTATTGTTCGCGAACACTCGACAGAAAATTATAACGTTGGACCGCCCTTCATGCGGACTAGGACTAGGCCAGAGGTGCTGCACCTTTTCACACGTTTATCATTTATTTATTTATTTTCAAGGAAAACTTACAGTGATATTTGTACAAAAATTTACATAATAACTAAATGATCAGATTAATCAAGAATAATCAAGATATTATCCGTATCGTAAAACATGTAAGTATCTTACTTTTTCTGCGTCAAAAAACTTTTATTATTAACATAAAATGTATAGTAATTTTTTAATTCATATAAAACACATTACCTAATACAATGCAGCGAATTAAATATTACGGTTTTTTTTATAATCCTACATATTAATAAATTTTCTCTTCAATTATTTCTAGTAAGCGAATGTTCATAACCTGTATTTTGTATCCGTAAGAAGGAGTTGTAGTAACTTTTTCATTGTGGAAAAATAAACTCTGGCAAAGGAATGTAGATTGAAAAATTGTGGCAAAACCCTGCAGAAAAACTAATTAACAAAAACAACTAGGTATAAATAGTATTTTATTAGTATTAGAGTATATTAGAAGATATGCAGACCAAAACATAGGATGTCATCATAATTAAAATTGAAATCATAATCTTTCCATTTGATGTACTTTTTTTTTGTTGTTTGTATTTTTAAGTGACAGTAAAAATGTTGCCATATTATAAAGTTTCATATTTTGCACTCTACTTTTATTTTTTGTCAGAGTCTACTACTGACTGCCTGACAAAGGGGAACAAGTCTAATTTCATTATTTGGTTAGTATTATAGAGTTATCTATTATAGTAGTTAGTACAAAAAAGCAGATTAAACATATAGTTAAGTCGCATAGATCTGTAGCGGAACAAGTGCAATTTTTGAAATAACAAAATATTCTCAACAACTACTGAAATTCTATTATTCTAGTTATTAAATATCTATAAAATAATATTAATCATAAATGGAACATGAAATTGATTCTGTATTTACTTAATAATAAAATAGTTTTTAAAAAATGTTATCAACCACTGCAAAAGAATATTTTGTTCGGGCAAAAGTTGTCGTTTTGGTAACTCGATCTGTCGACAATCGTAATTAAGGTGAATTATTTAGAAAGAATAATGCTATAACATATCGCACTGCGCTTTTATAGCGCGACGCTTTGTCGTCAAGCGGAAGTGGCGACGGCGGCTGCTCATAAACAATGCTAAGCGCACATTCGCCGGCTCACTTAATGCCTTTAATAACAATAATCAATACTATTATTAAATATTGGTCGCCTTCACGTCGTCCAAATTTTTATAGACCTATTATTTTTTTTTTGTATTTTTTTTTTTCAAAATAATTATTTAAGTACATTTTTTAACAAATCCAATGAACCCATAAAAGGAATTTGCAACTTATATTTTTCAATTTTTTTTTATTTTAAGTTATTACAAATGAATGGGAATAAAGTTAACTTAAATATATTTTTTTTTTGTATAAAAACACCTTGCAAAAAATTGCGGCATTATAATATTACCTATATGCATTATAAAATAATTTAAACCGGGAGAGTAATACCGAAGTTTATATACTTACTCCTATTTCAAGTTAAAGCGATGGCAGACAGGTCGATGGTTCATTTGATGATAGGTGGCTACCGTCGCCTATAAATATTGAGAAGCAATACTAAGACGCACTGCCAACTAAATGGATGGTAGCATAAATGGTAAGTGACATTATGGAGACTGGTATAATATCATTTCATGGTGGACTTCTGTGATGACCAGATTAGAATTGACTCATCTACTCCAATCCAAGGAAGTGCCGTTTGACAGGTTGCTGGCTATTGAAAACAATATATTTTAACAATAAACTAAGTAGGTATTTAGTCGCATCGCGTCAATCCATCTTTGGTTAAAATATAACCTATTGATGTATTAGTTAGCGATGCCCAACTGCAGATATAATTCAATAAATTTATTTAAATGATTAACGAGCGATATTTGTATTGTAACGTACATAGGTAGGTATTTAGAAATAGGGAATAAAGACAAGAAAACGTGTCAATAAGTTCTTCTTCTTCTTCTTCTTCTTAGGTTAAAATGGCAATGCGGCTCATTTTAAAATGGCCATTGTCTGCCAGTGTCAAGTTAATGTCGATTGTCGCGTTATGATTTTGCCAGTGTCATTTGTAAAAATATCAATTTGTAATAGCTTTTTTTTTTAAAAGAAAAGGCAAAATTGAAATTAAAATCAAAAGTAGCAGATCCAGACACTAGTTAGTCAAGTCAAGTCAAGTCTATAATTTTTCTTAGTTTTCCAAAACAGGTCCGTCAAGTCTAAAGCAGTCAGGTCAAGTCCGTCAATAAGTTTAATAAGCTGTGATTTTAAGGTCAGAATTTACTGCAAGGACATTCGGGTGGGGAGAAAGATGACAGGTTTCTTTGAAGTAATTATCCGGATTTGGTATTAGGCAGGAAGATAATGTATACATAAAGTAGATGTTCGTCTTATAATTAATATGTCGAGCCCATAGTTTAGGTGAAACCTATAAACAAACCTTCCTGTCCACTTGAATGTTCATCCTACTATTAAAATTGTAACTAAGTATATCAAAATACTTATATAAGAAAATTCTGAATTTTCAGATTAGTACTGTGTGGACATAAACAATCTAAATCAAGATCTAAAATTCGTCTTACTCGGATTCCCTTACAATACCATACACTTACATAAAATATAGCATAAAATATGACAAAAATAAAATCCGGATCTATTTTTATAATTTAGAAGACACAATTTTATTTTATTAATTATCGTATTGTGATAAGCTGAGCGAGAATTTTAAAATATGAATGTCTAACCTGGTACAAGTTTTTACTTGATTATTAAAAAGTTGACAGGGAGGAACCTAAGTAATATTTATAATTTTTTTTCTAAATTTTTAATATACTTTATGAAAAAGGGTGGCAGGCAATATGATTGTCCACTTGATGGTGTGTTTCAGACCTAGACAGACCTAGACAGGACTGAGGCTAAGGAAGTAGGCGGTCTATAACTTTTAACACTATAAAGTTTTCACCCAAATAATTAAACAAAAAATAAAACGATGTTATAACAGTAACAGAAAATATTCATATATTAGACATATATTAAACAGTCACATCTATTTCTTTTTAATATGCAATAGACAAAATCCGAACCACAAAAAAGTTTACACATAAATAAATAAATATCTTCACACATTCCACACAGCACCATTTAGTTCCACAGTAAGCAAATAATGCTTGTATTATGGATACCAGACAGTTGATATACTACATAGATTACTTTTTTTTGGTAAATACAAAACATCCATGACTCAGGTACAAAGTTAAAATGTTAACACATAAACATTTGCCCCTAGCGGGATTCGAACCCGCGACCGTTTGGTTAACAATTAGGGTTACTAGCCACTAGACCAAACGTGTCGTCAAATAATATTATAATATTATAATATCACAATATACCTAACTTGCTGATAGTATGAATTGAATGAAACAATAGGCATCTATGTATTTCAGGGATTACCACAGTGCAGTGCAGGCCCACAGAGCAGTTTGTAACGCGATTACAATACGCGCCGTGGAAACAATGAGCTATTAAAACGCGAAGCGACAAGGCTCGGGGAACACTTGGAACACTTATGAGGAGCATATTGCTTGGGTTTTTTGTTATTCGGTTCGCAATTCGCCCTCATGGAGGCGGGTGCAGTGCGGCCTCGGGCTGTGCGTCACTGAGGGGTGAGACAATCAATCTGTGAACTCTTGACGCGACCAACGCGACTACGAGGCCCCGACACTGCCACAGAATAAAATTCAGACGGTGTAGTCGTTATAAATCATCGCATGTAACTATTCTCTTGAAAATTATTTTCAGAAGCGTCATCGTCAAACAGAAGAATTAAGAATTTTTTATTCAGTATACTTACTTATATAACACAACACAATGCAAACGACTCCTCTATAAAAAAAAAAATCACAATTATATACCTACTAATGAGCTCCAATCGTTCAGCGGAGCCACTTTGCGTCTCTTCAACCGACCATTCGGTATATTTAACCTTAAAAATATCCTTTACTTCTTACATGCTTTCCCTAAATGCAAGCAGTAACAGACCTCGACCCTACGTGGCCCTGTAAATTATATGGCATGGCAATTTCTACTTTCTATTAAAGGTATTTCTATTAACGGATGAGGTGCGCAAATTCTCTTAGAGAACGAAACGTTCTAAACAAACGCCTGAGTAGGTATACAATGTTGGTGTAGTTACTTCTACTGATAATTTTCTAATCTATGACATTATTATGATTTTTCTTTGCGTTTCGCGTTCCATATGAGTTGTTGTGTGGAGAGCCGTTAACATAATGTTTATTACATCAACCCTCTGTTTTATTAACTGTTCAAGGGTCAATCATGTTAAATTGGTAATTGTTCAACTTTCAAACTAAACTACTACCTACATATTTATTATTAAAAGGATACTCAATAAACATTTTGATTAATTTATTTGAAACGTTTCACTTCACCCAATAGTCGAGTTTTCTATGTTCTAATCAATGCATATGTGAACAAAATTATGACGAGACCCTTTTATGGTCGAATGGTTAAGGTGCTAGACATTTATTTTGTATAAAATATAACATATTAAACAAATACCTATATACATACTCGTACTGTGGACGTCAGCCTGTTTGTTAATAGGTAAGTAAGTAAGTATATTATAGATACCTAATACAAAGCAAAATCGTTTGTTTTAGATGATTATTTTTTTTGAGTAATATTTTTAAATTTATTATTTATTAGGGGGATTTATATAAAAGATTTATCATTTATCATAAAAGATAAATGACTAGATTTATCTTTTAAGGGACACGAAAAGATTTTTTACTAATTACCTAGACTAAATAAGACGAAAAGACCAACATGTAGACAGATTTGACTTGACATCCTTTACGTACATACTCACCGAAACAAAACAGCACACATGCCGTTATTTCACTGTGGTATCTGTGAGAAGGTGGTTACAGCCGCCAGACTGGCTGCCCAGTATATCTGCGGATTAGAGTGTTTACTGTCACTAATCAACAAATCAAAATATTTATTTATTTTAACTCTATAAAAATTTACATTAAAATTTACTATAAATTTAAATGTTAAATAATTTAATAAGTATATTACTTATATTGAATATTTAAATGGAACTTCCAGTTGAACATAATTATAGGTGATGTGAATACTAAGTAAGTATATCAGCGAATTTTGATTATTTTCCTGTTACGAATCAAGCAAACCATAACAAATGATCCTGTGACATTGTGTGCGTCTGTCTGTAACGTTTCTAACAGGATTATTTCCACATTTTGGCGTCGACAAAGCTCTCTCCGGGATTAGGCATCGGCCTGTACTCGTATCTCGTCTCCAACGAGCTTTACACGAAAAACTGCCACTTTTGTGCAAATCCCGTCTGACCCTTGTTGTGGAAAAGCTGCATTCACTTTGTATACGAGTATACCTATCATTTTGTATAAATCCATTGCAAATAATGTCTATTAAATAATTGTAATACTTGAACCTATCGCCATACATTTAATAAGTTGGTGTCAGAAAAAATCTCTTTGAAACTTATAATAATATAGCATTTATTTTTAAAACAATTAAGCATTCTGGCATTAATTCTGATTAATCCATTGTTTGTCGCAATCTTAATTATACTTTTTCTTTCTCTATACTAATATTATAAATGCGAAAGTATGTTTAGATGTATGAATGTTTGTAACTCTTTCACGCAAAAACTAGTGAACCGATCACCATGAAATTTTGCATACACGTTGTCTGGTACACCAGAAAGGACATAGGGTACTTTTCATCCACAAAAAAAGCACTATTTCCGAGGGATAAATAAAAAATAAAAAATAAAAAACTAACTTCTGGTCAAAGTGTTATAGCAACACGAGGTCAAGCGTTATATTGGTTTTTTTTTTAATTTTCAACGCGGACGAAGTCGCCAGCACTAGCACTCGTAGGTAAGGACTAAGATAGGGTATGTGCAAAATAGAATCAAAATAACAGATGCGTTTTAATGATGTTTAGAGGGAGGGCGAAGGACTATAGATATAATCATTTGCATGGCCACTTTGGTACTTTGCTACATTAAATAAACAGACAGAACATTTTAATATTTTAATAGCAGTTAATTGTCGAAGAACTTTTTATGAATCACATCATTATACCTGTATACACATTAGGTAATTAGGTATGTCGTGGAACTAGCAAAAGTTTCTACTTAAAGCAAAAGTTTCGGAAAATATTGATACATTTCTGAAATTATGTTATTAGATTATTTTATCTATGAAAATGTGGATATAATTTATAACTAGTAATTTTGTTATAACCTACTTTAAATTTTATTACACCTAACTATTGGGCGGAAGTTTCTAGAATTGACTTTATGAGTCTATAGTCTAGACCACGACGCTAGATAAAATATAATATTTAATTATAGGTCTCGAATACAAATTCGAAACGACATAAAAATATTTGTTAAATTCTTTTACATTTATTAAATAATAATACCTATGAAGACCGATATATTTCAACTTAAATCTGCTATGTCGACATTATAAACATAATGTAACATAACATAAACATAACATTATTTTTTATATCAAATATACAAGATTTTATACATAAAAATTCTTTAAATGTCTGTCCTTACACTGCTTATAAGAGGGTAGGCATGCCTACTTTACTTGATAGGTATTATTGTGGTTCGCAATCTATTATTGCTTCACAACTTATTATCAATAATAAGTTGTAAAGCTTACAACTTATTAGACTTTGAGCCACTTCCGGAGATCACTTCCACACAAAACCCCGTTTCACAATAGTAACTATAAATCTATTTACGGTTGAAATGTTCGTAAGTTTTGGAGATTAACACTTTTACAAAAACGATTTATTCCAATGTTTGTCGCTTCTTTTTACACGACGGATATTAAACCTCTAAGGCCAGTTACACACTAATACTCGAGTGATAATATCCCAATACTGAGCGAAAGGGATAACTGCACTTTACAGATACCTTCAAAAAAATCATAGTTTTAATGATTTTATAGATTTTATTTTATCTAAGCATCAGGTATACTTATGTTCTATCAAATTATCAAGTAAGTGTCTATAAGTTCTGCTAACTCCATGTACAAGCAAATAAAAAAAAAACATACAAATACAGCAATTAATTCGGAATGTAAACACAACATACAAAAATAAAATCGTACTAGACAGTTACAACAAGACAAACAATTAAATAATAATTATGAAGTTACATAATATTTATGAATTGATTTCCTTGTCGAGACCGCAGAACCATAGAATATATCAAATTCGTTTCGAATTCCATTATATCAAGACTTAACTTAATTAAGGTTCAACACTTAACTTAATAATAGTTTTAGAATGGTTCAGATAACCTCAACTGCAGTGCTGTAACGACGTTTCGACAAATTCGTGTGTAAGCTGCCTAATATGCCTAATATGGCAATAGGAACACTTTGTTAAAAGATATTGTATAAGTAGGTATATATTTATTTGTCGCGTTGTACAATACGGGTTCCGGTTGAGAATGAAACAAACATAAGTACTTACATCCAAGCTTCCACTTATCTTATACCTACTTACGTGTTAAGGGAAGGTAAGTCATGAATATACTTAGTTTGTTACTTAAGTAATATATAAGTACCTACTTAAACTGTACTAAAATAATCTCTTTACGACAACAAGTTTATTTATTGGATAGTTTCTTAAAATACTTCAAAATCAAAAGTCAAAATCAAAATATTTATTTATTAATTAGGTTTCTACAAGAAACTCTTGTGATCGTCATTATAAATTTAAATTTACCAGGGTTTTGGAAAAAGTCAAGAAGATGACGATCCTGAGAAGAAACTCCGAAAGAAACTCAGGATTACTATTCTTTTTGTCATCTTTAAAATATAAAATTACAACAATTAGGTACACTTAATACAAAAAAAATCAAATCAAATGTATATGTAATACAATACTAAACATAGTATGAGCTCCGAATCCAAGCTTTAAATCCAGGCTTCATTGTCGCTTAAATAATCAGTAACCGTATAATAGCCTTTCGAGAGGAGTTTGGTTTTAATGACACCTTTAAATTTATTTATAGATAAGGCTCTGATCATCTCAGGCAGTTAATAAAACTGCCTTCAATAATCTATGTCTCAGATAAAACATTATTTTCTAACTATTAGAATCTAAAGTAAGTATATTGTTCTAGAATCTATGGTGCAGATTTACAAGTAGGTATAATCTATAGTAGTGCATAGGTAAAAATTGCTTCATTTTAGGGTAGTTAACAGACTTACCTACCTACCCTTAAATGAAAAAAAAAACGCACCTAATCTCTTATTAATAGTGTCCAGCGAGTTAATTCACAATTCCAGCGACACCCACAAATATTGTATAACAAAGGACATCTGTCAGCCGATTTCAGTACAGTCGGACACAGATTCATATTTGGACATTGGGCAATTGTTGCATTTCTGAAATAGGCTATAACTTCTTTAATGCGTGGCCGCATATACGTAGTGTCAAACTCAATCTGAATATACACAAGTAACCGATCATTGTGTTTGAGTGAATGGTTACCGGCGACATCCGGAATTACGCGGAATAAAAGCTGATGCGTCGGCTCCGTTTTAATTATAATTATCTACCTGACAATAAAGGGGTCGAGCGACTTTATTAAGTCGTCGGCACGTGTGCAAAGGCGGTTGATATGATTGAACAATTTGTTGAAATAATCGAACACTAATATACCTTATTGGAATATTTAAATTAACTTCCTCAGTTGCGTATAGGTATAGGTGGACTACCTAGCTTCTTTGTATCAAAAATTTGACGTGATAATTTACAAAGCTGTAGGTATCTTCATTCTTAATTCGTAAAAAATTAGAGGGGTGTCCATTAATTACATATAATATGAGACATTATAATACTTATATCTCCACGTGGGGGAGAGGAGGAGGATGTTGGCAATTATTACGTTATTTTCCGTAAGAACAGCAGGCCAGATTTATTAAATAAAGGCTATTATTATGTCATTATTATTATTATTATGCGTTTACCGTCGCCTAAGGACACAAGAAACTGTTGAAACTGAAGAAATTTGTTTACAGCTGGCTTGAAGAAGCCTCTATCTTAGCCATGCGAAAGTGTCTTAGTTTTTTAACTTGAATTCCAGCTACGAGTACAGCACAGAATAGGTATAATACAAGAATAGGTGACAGGTCTTGCTATAGATAACATACTGACCGAAAAGGAGTAGGCTAGGAACCTATCTAAATAAGTGCGAAAATGTCAAGTCAAGAATAAGCAGTTAATTGAAGTGAACCGCACACGTGCGTGTGGGCTGTGGCACTTGGCAGAGACTAGTCGCTGGTTCGTCGCGGATTACAGTACTTAATAGAATGTCAATAGATGATGATGAGGTGCCGCCGCGAGCTCACAAACAGAGGCCCCTCACGGACCCGCATCATAGCCCACAGAACACAACACAATCGCTACGACGCAGTAGGTGCACTCACTTGCCTATTTCTTACTTAAATTGGAAGCCTACATACCTACTTACCTATAAGTAAACTTTAAAAATCGTTTACCAATCTATTTCGGACCAAGCGCTTTAAAACATCCTTTATAATGTGCACTGCCAACGTTTGGAACTCCTGAGCTCATATAACCCAAATCTTTTCAAAATTCAAGTGAATAGGCATCTTCTGGGTGAGCTCGCTCTATCATAGGCCTCATCCTTGCTACACAGTTGGTTGTTGGTCAAGAGCAAACTCATCTTTAATAAAAAAAAACCAGGCATTTATTATTACCTATACTTACTTACAATGAAAGAGAAATTTAATACTATTCACTTAAATAGCAGACCATTTTGATAAATGTAATGAGTTTGTAGGTATTATATCCTCCTGTTGTTGTAATAAAGCTCACTTTTAATTGCTGACTTATGATGAATAGAAAAACGTGTTGACTTAAAGACAATTTTATTAAAGTGATTGATACTTACCTAGGTAAAGAATATATTTAGATATACTTTTGAAGAATACAAATATACAAAAGAATACTTTGAACTCGTAATTTAACTAATGGGAATAGACTGGTTAAATTTGACTTGTAACTGTTATTGTTTCGAAAGTCGAAAATGCTTGGTACTTTGTTGCTGTAACTTTAATAAATTGGTAAATAAATTAAGTGGGTTTTGTTCTCAGACCTTTCGTCTACTTACCTACCTAATCTGCGTGACGCCTAATTCCTATGCGGACCAGAAAATTAATTACGTACACATCTTATTATTTTTTCTGCTTAGTACCCCACATTGCGTTCACAGTCATTAAATTGGATAGCCGCTTAGAAAAGTTAGGTAGGTATCTAACGCAAATCTAAATGTTTTAATTCCCTTCCCTACTGTGCTATAGGGTTTATACTGTGACGCACTCACTCGTTGGGGTGACGTTGATCGTCAAATATTTGCGCCTCGTAATCGGTTTGGGAATATGGGAGATCGGGACCAAAAGGTTGCGGTGGCGGAGGTCGTCGCTGGTCAGGTTTGCAGCGAAAACATACCGGTATAATTCCAAATATGGAAATAAAATATGGGTGCAAATGAATCATTTATTTTTTCTCTATAACCTCTTTAGTTTTTTATGTAATCTTGTGTATAGAACACTGAACAACGTAGGTAGGTATTCATAATGAATTCGCGTTTGAAAGCCTTAAACGGAGGTTATGTTTCAAGTTGATGTACGAGTATGTTCAAGTTAGGTACTTCTTTATGTATAAAGTGTACGTCTGTTTTAGTATCAAAGTGTATACACTTACTATGTTTTGTACACAAAGTGAAAAGCGAATCCCGAAAGGGCGGTCGCTTAAATTATTCACTAAAGCAAAACTGAGCACCGACAGCCCTCTCGCTCTGACGTACGCGACGCAGGTGACGCCATCTCGTGTACACTTTGTATGACGTATTGCGCTTTCGTCCGCCACATACGGTTGTCTCGCTCGCACACACGGGCCGCGTGTGTTAGTATCTCTTTCGCTCTCATTAGGTTAGTCCAGTGAGATGTGTTTGCTCTACGTTTGCCAGTCGCATTTTGTATTTCGGGGTACAGAGTAGTGAATTAAGCCAGACGATCTATTTTTTTTTATTGGACTGCAATATGTAATAAGTTTCGCCTATAAGGGCTAAAGCCCATGTTACATAACAAAAGCTTATTAATACCTACCCACTTATCGATGACCGGTGACGGTTCGAAAGTGCCTTTATGACTAGAATCTAGCTCATGTAGGTATCTAAGAGCAAGGTTTTAGTGGGTAAGAATCGTATTTTTTCTGAATAATGACCAAGACTGGCCAAGACCTATCTTAAAACATCAATGTCTATTGACAGAGCAGAGATGTTAATTCAAAGCAGTCACCACCGTAAGGAAAAAAAGAAAGGCAACAAAAAGGATAGTTAAACTTAGATACTTAGGCAATTTATATTCCCTAATACGAGAAATCTCATAGGTAGATTTTTCACTAAGTTTTAAGTTAATTTTAAGCACTCGTAGAGTTAAGTTTGAATAAACATTTTTCAACTGACCGTCATGTTTTTTCTTTAACTTTTGGACCCAATGAGTCATTTTTTAATTTTCTTAAAAAATAGATTTTATTACTTTTCAATTGATACCTTACCCTTGATCGAATAAGGTTCAAAGTCGGTTGAAACTATTTTTCGCGGAGGGGCGATATTTTTGACGCCGAGAGTATATGGTCGTAGTAACAAAAATAGGCAGCCTTGAGGATGCTTCAGATGCTTCAGAGGATGCAACACTCGGGGATAGCTTGCCCTGCAAGGTGCGAGGTGCGACATGCTTAAGGACGCCTCGGCATCCCTAAGGACGTTGCAGCATGCCAAGGCATAGATTCCGACAGTGTGCGCTTGCATGTAGGGATGCCGAAGGATCCTTTTCCTTGCCGATGCCGATAATGGGCGCCGGGCCTAAGTAAGTATAACACAAGTAGGTAAGTAATGTCACAGGATGCTGCAAGGGCGCTGCCAACTATATTAGGATTAAAGATAGGGGACTGAGAATAAGTGTTAGTGACAGAGGAATGGGCTCTGGCATCCTTTACTCACTCACATGCTGCTATTCTTCTGTATACCTATTTCTTCTGTAAGGAGGTTTACATGTACCTACAGATTTTCCATGACCTTTAGACTGTGGCCATACACGGACAACTCGAGCAGTTAGTCAGTGATCAACATACACGGACCGTTCGAGCAGTCATACTCAACTGCTTGAAGCTGCCATTGATAACTGCGGAAGCAGTTGGTATTAACTGCTCGACAAGTCGAAATGTTCGATCGTGACGTGGAACGAAGAGCGCGGGCGGAGGTCACTGCGCGAGAGCAGTCGACAGCTCGAGCAGCTCGACCGCACGAAGCAATCACAACTGTTCGGCGGTTCCGTGTATGCGTGTAGGTACATATAAGACTGTAGTTCACTATGCAGTCGCAGATTGAAGCAGTCAGTCCTGACCTGACTGCTTCAAGCTGCCCGTGTATGGCCGGCCTTAGGTACCTATAAAATGGGGTGCTTTTTTTCGTGATTTTGAGTAAGTTAGGGCACTCTATTAACTCCTCTGCTACAGGTAGGTATTCTAACACCTTGATACTCGAATGGAACCGATATACGAATGATACATAAGTATGTTGTTTTAACGCTAGTGTGCTAGTTGGGCAAAGTTGACCCTACCGGAAATAGAACCTAGGAACTCTGAAGCCCTGGAAATTGCGGCAGAAATGCCCAGAAACTTATTTGCCCTTGTTATTGTTAATAATAAATGGTAGGTAACACAACATAATAAGCATAAAATCACGCAGTCAATTTAGCATAAGTAAGTAGATAAATAAAGATATCTGTAGCGATAGTTTTACCTAAGTACTTACCTAAATCTGAATCCCGCTTAACTATTCAAAGAAAATTGTTTAGCTGTATAGTTGTGCATTAATTTCGTTGATAATATTTCAGTGATACGATGTCGCATTTTACAAGAGATGTAAAACATTGTAAACAGTCCTTTCTGATGCAAATGGCAAGTCGTCAACTCGTCACAGGTGGGCGAGACTCTTTATTATTCCTTTGATTATAATTTAAACGCGAGGACGCGAGGAGTTTGTTTTGCATAAGTCGCAAGTACATCACTACTCTGCCTAATATTTTCCGGTTATTTTAACATAAACTTAATGTCGATATTAATTAAGTTAAGTTAATTTTTTTAACATATTGTCAAAACGTTTTGGTCGACATAACCGGCGGCGATTAATATAGAGCTGGCACTAGGGAAATAACTAAGATGCCTTACCTATTTGGTTAGATATTGATTCTAGCCGTGCATAGTAGGTAGGTATAGGTATTGGTTGGTATGAGTGCCCCGACGATTTATGTATTCTATCCAAAGATTTAAATCGAAAGATGCGCCCTAATCTCCTTACGCCATACTTAAAACACACCAAAAATTATTAACAATGGGTAACTAACTACAGTTGCACGACAGCTACAGTGAGTGACGGTCGCTTGAAGAGATTGTTTCTGTTGCTTTTACTATCAAAAAACTCGTTCGAAATGTTGTCAGTGTATAAAAGTGTGTTTAGACAAGACTCGCATTGCTATAAAAATGTAATTTTGTAATTGTAACACAGTTTCGCTAGTAAGGGCGCATCTCTCGATTTAAATCTTTGACTCTATCAATCAACAAACCATTTGACATCATAATGCAAAAGTCGAGTGAAGGTCTTTGACGAGAAGGACATTCGTTCGTGATTTATTCGAGATTTGTTTTTTATTGCATTAAGTGTTTTAATAAATTATAAAAATTAAAATCTATTTAGTTATATATAGGTACTTATTGTCTTCCGTCTGGGTTGCTTTTTGAATTAATTTTTGTTCCTTTTTTATGTTAAAGTCGACAGACAGGCTAACGGTTGATGGTAGGGCCTACTGCCGCATAAGCACACGTGCTGCAATTGAGCTACAGATTATAAGAATTGATTGAGGATAAGGGATTGGGATAACTAAATGTGCTCTGGCATCCCTCACTCACTCACCGAAATACAACAGCACACATACTGTTATTTCACGGTGGTCTTCTGTACCTGTAAGAGGGTGGTTACTGCCGCCAAACAGGCTGCCCAAATCTCTGCTACCACTACCTACTTAAAGTAAATTTTTGAAGATTAAATTTACATGACACGAAGTATAGTTATAATTGTAAAAAGTACGTAATGCGGAAGCAATAATCTTTCGCGAACGCGATATAAGACAAAAATAAGTGAACACTTGTAAGATAACGATGGAGTCTGGGCCCGGAGCCGACAAAGGAAACAAAGTCAATTCAATTAAATAAATCCTTTAATAAGCAAATAAGCAGAAGCGAGAGGCCGAGGCTCGAGATCAAAGCTCCCTCGGCCCCACTAGCTGCCCTCGCTTTTCCCTACCTGCCGAAGCTTTTCCGCACTATAACGCGACTACTTCAAGTTCGCCCCCAACTATACCTACTTTGTCGCTATAGCAAAAAAATTTAGGTCGGTAACATACTTATTAGACAACCTTAGGTTGTCTGTGGATATAGGACTTAAATAATAATAATTTTTAATTAACTTATTGGATACAAAGAAGTCCAACCAATAGACCTCTTTGTCACCTGTGACTTTGATTTGTTACTAATGCATTATTCTGACGATTTGAAAAACTGACCATCTGAAAGTCTTGTCCTTTTGAAAGGTTTAAACAAGTCCTTTTTGAAACTGAACAGGTCGATAGGTACATATTTGTAGAATTTGTACCACGCGGTTAGTAGTTCAGCGCGGTACCGCGAAGTCATCTGGCCTAAAGGGATTATCAAGATGGCCGATGCGTGACCGTTCCCAAGTAGTCGTGTTACAGCGATTCCCTAATAACCGACGATATGACAAGTCGACAAGTGAAGTGGCGGAATGCGTGTCGCAGATAGATCCCTATCCTATCATACCCTACCCTACCATGCTTTACCTACCACTCGATCACATGACAAGTGCTCCTTTGTACTTATTCTGATGAACTTCATCACACCGACACTCTTGCGAAGTAGATGCGATAAAAATCTGTAAACTCGTGTCTACTTAAAATTCACATTTTAATCATATAAATTGAAAATTATAAAGAACTAGTTGTTGCACGCCACATCGTCCGCGTAACTTTATAAAATATAGCCCAAGTTACTCGTTGATAATATAGCTTTCTATGGGTGAAAGAATTTTTAAAATCGGTCCAGTAGTTTTTGAGTTTATACATTACAAACATACATATATTTTTTTATAATATTAGTAAGTAAAGACAAAAGCAAAGGTACCTATCTAGTATTCATTAATAGAGCTTAGTAGGCTAATGAATATTAGATAAGTATAGGAACAATATATGAACTTCAAATGGAACAAACCCATCACCTTAACTAAGAAGGCACCTTTCAACTGTTCTGAAACTACAATCTTGTAAATAAATCTAATATCTTCATCTACATCAACAAATTCCAAGCAAACTCTATTTACCTAAGTACATCAAATCGCGAGTCGGAACAATGGGCGATATAACTACCTACCCAATAGTAAGTACCTATCTACCTAAAGGTACGAAGGTACCGGGGGCATGAGGTACTTAAAAGTAGAAACTCAATTTAATGTTCACTTCATCATTCAGTCTTCATTAGTATAAAACATTCCACTTCTTCCATATAAATAAGAATGAACTTGAGAGCATATAGCGACATCTATGATTAAATGAGCAAAGTAAGATCGCTAATAGAATATTTTGTTTTGTGTGAGGCTGACGGTCCACTTGATGCCATTGTAAATGGTAAAATTGTGCCCATAACACGAGCAAACCCACAGGCGACAGGTTCTAGAGCATTGTGGTATAACGGATTTGGCAGGGTTGGGGCTTAAAAAAAGGCAGTTTAAATCTGTAATCGGCTACCTAGCCATAATCAGATGCGATATGAACAGATAAAGGGGCTACTAGCGACGTTCCATTAAACTGTTCTGTTCGGTTATGATGTTCTGAGGTCTATGTTCAGGATTTGCCATCTCTTCAGGCGTGCTACGTCATTTTGCTTTTGGCCTGATCATCATGCTAGTCTTCACTATCTCCTCTTTCACAGTAGGGACTTTCAAGTGCTCATGTATTTCAGAGTTTTTTACAGTTTACAGAGTTTTAGTGCAATATTTTGAAACCTTTAGGAGTATCTCGACATTAGAATTACTTGATTCTAATAAAACCTAGTAATTGCTATAAATGTGGATAGAAACTTATTTAATCCTATACGTTCTTACAACAAATATGTATTTACAATAGCAGTATATAAATAAATGGTTTGGTCCCATAACGTCAAACTTTCAAACCGCTTGGTGAGAAACTACGATTTATAAAATTATAAGTATTAAAGGTGCTTATGGAAAAATTATATTTAGTGTATTTGGTAGCTAATATAATATGTAGGTAATTTAGGCGATGACAATCCGTCGAGTTTGACCTTTACTTACCTCTGATCAGCTGTAGTAATGATTCAATAAAAATAAAACTATTTAGTCAGTCTTTGTGAGGATAAATGAAATGAAACTTGTATATTTTTTGTAATTTCTTTATTTTTTTTTCACCATTTATCGTAAAACTTTGCTACGGCACACCGCGCACCAATGCCACCAATATTCCGCCTTGTGTATGTCGAGTTATACCGCACATCACATTACACAAAATTAAATATTTCAAATTAAAATTAATAGGTGACGCACTGCGCTCACAAAACAAATCAAACAGGGTTCACAAATCATATATAATTATATATATCTACTATTATATTATATTATATCCAAATAAAACTACATTATAAGCGTGTGAACATAACATTTTAGATAAAAACCAATAAATTTACAAATACATTACATTTTTCAAATGCGTATCACAAGTTACAAATAAATAGGCAATTTTTTTTTTTAGAGAAAATACAAACAATACGATGTACAATCCTTCGTAAGTACAAGCGAGCACCATTTAGCAGTCAAACTGCCGATCCTACTCTTACGATATCAACTCTCCTGCGAGGAGTTCCGAACCATCCCTCCATCCCTACGTACCTACGTACCTATGTACCTACGTAAAAATATACTTTAGTTTTAGAGTATTTCACGATTCATCATACTACAACATAGGTATAAAATTCGATCGGGAGATCTGTCGTTTAGTCCAAAACGTTTTCGATACCAACTAGTGTCAAACAATAGCAAAAATAACAGTATATAAAAAATACTAGTATAATAAATATAAACCTATAGGAAGTAGTACTACTTACATCACACTTTACAATCTTTGGATACAAATTTTCAATTTTACCTCATTCTCACAGACCAAAGCGCTTCGCACATTATTGGGCACATCCCTTTTAATCGATCACAATTTATCAAAATCATCATTTAAATAATAAACAATAAATAATTGATAGCGAATATTAATTCGCAATTCGCATTAGCGAAATGGCGTTTTTTAAAGAGGCGCCCGTCTTTCAGACCTCCCTCCATACACAACACCCAATATCTATTCAACCCCATTTCTATTCAACCCAACGTTTATTAACACTCACCAAAACGTTACACTACAGAACACAACATTGTATCCACCGCCCTGCCCGCCTGCCATAAATATATACATATACTATACATCATACATAAAATATTTAGGACACAATATTACAATTACCATAATAATAATAATAATAATAATAATAATAACCCTACAATCGATTGGCAGTATTCGTTCAACGTCACCCTCATTCACTTGATATTTGTCTCATATCACACCGCTAAATCGTACACTTACCTTACCTTACCTTACCTTACCAGTACAACTATACATATACAACGCCGCGGACCCTACGCCTACCTACCTTACCTTACCTTACCTTACTTTACACTTACACTTACGATAAAGTGAAACCAAACACAGATGTATCTCGCTAACCTATATTATATACATAATATATATATATATATATATTTTAAATATATTATATATAGTATATGTCACGCCTCCGTCAGGACGCAAACCGGTGCCGTCACTCGAAATTCACTTTCAGTGTAAATTCAATGCCTGGCATTAAAAATTTCATCAAAACCGACACACATATTATATTATATATATATATTGAAAAAAATTTATTGCGAGAGAATTCACGAACAATTTAATTTAATTTAAGACATTTTAAATGCCAGGCTTTCATTTGAAAAGCTGTATGTGTTTTTTTTTATCCTACGCATGTGATCCCGTCAACCTTTTTTTTACCCTACTCTACCTTTCGCTCCTGACTCGCCTCTATCTTTTAACAAAAATGCATAATGAACGTTTCCAATTTATATAAACAAACGGAATTCGATGGAATCGCGATCGACAGATAGATATTTTGAATAGACACAACGCCTTCCCTTGTCTATCAACGCATCCCGCCCAACAGCCAATTTTATTTCAACCACTATTTCGTACTATTACAATTTTATTATTATTATTTTTTTTTAATTTTATTCTCCATTAATTTAAATAACTTTCAACTCGTATCAGGTACTGTGGTATTGCTTATTATTATGTAATCGGTCTTTTTTTTTAGGTGGAGTAGTGGCTTTATAGTGGCGGGTCGCTCGACAGTTTTTGTTCATATTATTTCGGCGATGATGGCAACCCTAACTACGCTATTGCTATTTACAGGAACATTTGTAAATAAACAACACAATCAAAAAAAAAAAGAAAAAAAAGAAACAATTCATCATAATATTAATCAATAACTGGATAAAAATCGATCGACAACGCACGATAAATTATATTCTCTTCAGCAAAACATCTATTTAATGTCGGAAATATAATTAAAACTAATCTTACTATTTATATTTCTCTGAATATTTTTATTTTTTTTTTTGGAGTTGAACCGTTTTTTTGATAATTATTTAAAGTGACGCATAACACTTAAAGAGACAGCGGGGTCGGCCCGGACTCCGGACTCCGGACTCCGAGTGGGGACCTCACTTCGGTCTCACTTACAAGTAAGTGATCACTTAACCCTACTAAGTAAACGGGGAACAATTCTATTACTGCTAACCAGTTAAATTCAATAAAGAAAATTTCAAAATCGAACTATTGTCAAAGTACAGAATTGAGGGTAAATTTGAAAAGTTTAAGCAAAAAGATTCAGTGTTACGAATGAGGTCCCCAGATTCTATATTATTTACATAATATAATAATTGACAATCACATCTGTTTCAATTTTTCACAATATACAACTAAGTAAATAAACGCACGAGCAAACGAACAGTCAAAATACATAATATATTGTCTTTCATTGCCGCCAGTCTGTGCCAGATATATTGGCAAGAAAAATGGCGTAAGCGAATGATTTTTGGCCAATTCGTCTGGCACGAACTGTATATTTGCAAAGGGTCGAAAAAGATAAAAGGGACGGACCAGTTGTTGGGGCGAATGGGATAAGGGGCGAACGGGCCGAAGGGGCGCAGCGCGATGTATCACAGAGGGCAGCACACGAGCATTCGGCGTCGGTCCTTCGAGCCGGATGAACGGTCCTTCGAGCCACTGAACAGATATGCGTCGAGAAAACGAAATATCCCATAGAGAATCACACGCGCCGACGTCGGTTCACCAACACGAACAAACATACACGCACACTATTACAATATAATATCAACTTTTTTTTAAATATATAAACACGTACATTTAATTAATCATATTTAAATCGATCGCTACACGGCCAACTGGAGAATATATAATGTACAGTTGTATAGATATAATTATTATTGTTAATAATTAAACATCTCTAATATATAAACTCTGTATAGATCTTAAATGTCTATGGAACTAAAATTACATTTTGTACCATAAATTGTTAAAATTAAGCCCTCATCGCGGCGGAGACGCACTTACAACCTTTCAACGTCTGACAATTATTATTACTGTCAAACAAAATCTACTCAATCGGTTCAATTTAAAAAAAAAAAAAAAAATAACCTTGTAATCCGTAAGTTCTTGATGCAGACCGAAAGCTGAGCTAACTTAAGTTTCAGCTTAGTTCGCATAGCTGACTCAGTTTTTCATAATGAAAACATGCGTCAGCTATGCGAGCTAAGCTAAAAGCTAAAAGTTAGCTTAGCTGGAGAGTGAGATAGGATAAAATAGGAACTAAACGTACGTCTCCCCCTCCCCCCACTCCCGACAATATTATGTAACATGACAAGCGACACATAACACTGGGCTAAGGTTCGAGCGGCGCCCCCTCGCGCATAGCATAGGATAGGATAGGATAGGATAGGATAGGACAGGGGACGGGATAGGGGACCGAGGGACAACAACCGGATTATCCTCAAGGAAACCGAGTAACCTAAGACACAAGACAACACGAGATCGGACCGCGCCGTCCCCGCTCAATAATTACCTTTCTATTATTATTTTTTTAAATTTATTATTACAGAGTGATTTATTATTTTTTATATATTTTATCTTTTTTTTTTCTATACGTAAACACTTTATCGGACGTCACCACATTACTTCGCTCTATAATTTATGGTCAGAGCAAAATGTACTGTAAATTAACCTACGCGGTGACACGTCTCGGAGCGCATCGCATTTGTTCGCTTGGCGTCGCCAATGCAATCCGAAACGGTCGCCAGATATCAATAACAAAATACGCTAACATTTATAATCTGAATCTAAACACTCAAACACGCCTCTCACCGTCGACCATCACCGTCACTATCACAAAGTTCGAAATTCTAGTCTTAAAAACGTTTCAGGTGATAGTCGATCGTACAATCGCGGAATTTATCTCCCATCACCCAAAAAACTAACTACTTCTGTCTCTCATAAGAATCCCTCGATAATATTCCGCGCGTGTACGCAAAACACTACATACGAGTACCGCTCTCTTTAAAATACGAATTGAATATATGAAATATTGTTTTCTGTGTGTTCGGTAGGAAAGCGGGGCAAACATTTACAGCGCATCGGTCGGTTTTGGTCCGAAACGAAGCCATAGAATAGAAGAGCGTCATAGAAAAAAAAAATATCTTAATCTATGTACCTAAAATATTATACGAGTATAACCTATCAACTCAATACGAGCAATTTGACTTCAATGCGCGCGACACTTTCGTCGTCACGTGTTCTGTCAATTGTCAACGGACTTTTTTTTTTGGAATTTTATGGCTTGGTAACTAGAACTTTAAGTCATACTTTCGAATCACATATTTTTTAATTTTATAGCCTGGTCACTAGAACTTTAAGCCAAACTTTCGGACCACATTTTTTTTAATTTTATGGCCTGGCAACTAGAACTTTAAGCCAAACTTTCGTACCACATTTTTCTTTTAATTTTATGGCCTCGCAACTTTCGGACCACTTTGTCTTTGGGCACCAGCTAGTAAGTGATAAATTAAAACAAACGTTTGACGACGAAGGCGTCCCGCCGCGAAAGCTACCAATAAAAGGTGAAAACTGGGATGCGACAATAATAATAATAATAATAATAATAATAATAATAATAATGATGATAAAAAAAAACAAAATGCACAAATACATTAATAAAGAAATGTGAAGGCACGCCCGACGCCTGGTGTAGTGCTGACCTAATACTACTGCGTCCCGCGCACTCAAAACTATCTTTATATACACAACGCGCGCCCTGTCACTCGTGACACACCTCACGTGTCACGTCAAATAACACTCACTCCGTCACGCGGTGACACGCGTCGCGAGTCACGAGTCTCACACGTAAATAGATAACATGCAAACTGTCACTCGGTGACACGCCTCACGTGTCACGTCAAATACACGACACGCACTCTTTCATGCGGTGACACGCGTCGCGAGTCACGAGTGTCACACGTCAATACATAATATGCAAACTGTCACTCGGTGACACGCCTCACGTGTCACGTCAAATACACAACACGCACTCTTTCATGCGGTGACACGCGTCGCGAGTCACGAGTGTCACACGTCAATACATAATATGCAAACTGTCACTCGGTGACACGCCTCACGTGTCACGTCAAATACACAACGCGCGCCCTGTCACTCGGTGACACACGACGCTTCCAAACACTTTGACCAGCGTAAGTTGACTACGACACATTCTGGAATTTCTATGATCAAGTTTTTTTTCCAAGTTTTTTTTTTTTGCACGCTTAAATAAACTTTTAAAGTCGAATATTGTGTGACGCTTCAGTGTAACGTTTTACATCGTTTACTTTATACATTCGATCGCCAAAGAACTTTAACTTCAGACACGCGATTAATAAAATAATTAAAACCCAAATGCCAACTTACTCTGGTACAAGTGTGTGCAACGCGCACTCCGTCACGCGGTGACACACGCGTCACGTGACGCAGGGTGTTTACTTCACTTTGTATAAGTATAAGTATATGTCATTGTCAAACCAAAATGCACATGTTTAAATGACAAATTCAAATAAAATACTTTTATTTTTAAATAAACCTTTTTTTTGCTATCAATATCTCAAAATTTCAAAAAGCATACTTTTTACACAGAATTTTTTTTTTTTTTCATTTGACAACGACCATATTTAATTTCCACATTGGCACCGGATTTTAAGTAACTCCAACACAAAACATAAATCACCGAATCGAGAGCTTCGTAAACACCCTTTTCGTGCGAGCGAGATCAACAAACAAACAAACAAACAAACGAACAACATTTAAAAAAAAAACACATTTCAAATAAGTTCATATTAAAATTCATACACCTACAACTAAAGTGGCATTTTACAATTTTTTTAAAATTTAATTATGCAGTCCGGTGCGGTGAATGCGCACATAATAATGTGCGCACGCGCACACACAACAACGACAACACCCGACTCTCCCTCCATTAATTTCTCATCCGGACTGACAAATTATTTACACAAACTCGGACCAAGTGACAACTAAAGATTGAGTCGAGTGAAGCCGATTAAACTACGCCTTCGTCGTCTATTCAACTTAATGCAAAAAATAAAAAGAAATTTTCACACGCGAGTAAATTTGGAAACCAAAATCCATATTACTTTATTATAAATGTGAAAGTAACTCTGTCTGTCTGTCTGTCTGTCTGTTACCTTTTCACGCCTTAATTACTCAACCGATTATCGTGAAATTTTATATAAACGTCGTCGGGGATACAGGATAGGACATAGGATACCTTTCGTTTAGAAAAAAAAAAAAAAAAAAAAAAAAAAAAAAACTAACGCCTGGCCAAAGTGTTATAGCAACAAGAAATCTCAACTCAGTTAAACGGCTTCACTGTTGTCCTCAAAACTCTATCTACAATTGTCATTATGTCCGAGTGTACATACATACATACATACATACATACGTACAATACATACATAGATACACAACACACACAAACTATAAAAACGAAAGCTTCCGTGTGACAATTTACTTTACAAGGCCACGAACGTGTCACAATTTCTAAAGAAATACGCGCCCCCTATCACAATATATATTAATAATAATATATAGAATAACGAACGAACGAACGAACGAACGGACAAACGGACAAACGGACAAAAGTTAAAAAAGAAAGAAGGAATAAAGCTCAACCGCGTTATTTGTTTATCACATCACCTTAAACGACTAAAACGTGTTTTTAGATCGGAGCAGCTCGCACTACGATACCTAACACTAATAACTATATTAGTCAAATACTATTTACAGTACACAGACGAGACGGTCTCTCTCTGTGTGTGTGTGTGTGTGTGTGTGTGTGTGTCTCTGTGTGTGGATGTGTGGGTGTGTTTGTGTGTGTGTCGGAGTTCAGTAGGGCTGCGGGGGCGGAGGGGCTGCGCCCTCGCATCAAATGCGGCTCGGTCCTCCGGGAAATGGCTCCTGAAAGGGATAAACCAACTTATATTAGTAGTAATCGACACTTAACGTCCTTTAGTTATGTGCAAGATTACAATTAATGCAAGTCGGATCATTCGATATTCAACCTTATTCTCAGATGCATAAGGTTGTATATCGAATGATTAGTATAGGTGCACTGACTAGGTCGTGGTGCTGCTGCGGGGGTCCGGCGGGAGGTCCGGGGGGCCCGGCGGGGGGTCCGGGGGCGGCCTGGTGGTGCGCACGCGCCATCTTGTCGCAGTAGTCGGCCAGGATGTCGCGGAACCGCGTCCAGCACTTCTCGGGAACTGTGATCGCCGTGCGGAAGTTGCTCTTCACCTGTAACACAATTAATCGTCACTCGTACCTCCACAATCCGTGCGGACGGAGTGTAATTAAGTAAGAAGAGAGAGGAGCACTCACTTCGCTAACTTTCATATAGATCCCTCTGTTATTCTGTCCAATGTCGAAGTAGAAATTTTTGTTCTCTACGCGCAAATGTCGTCCCTCCGGCAGTTCTCCTTTGAAGCTGTAACGGACGGACATCCACTCATCAATAAGCTCGCCTCAGACGAGAAGCTTTGCATAACTATAGAGAAACAAATGTTCCAACACTCGTAAGCGATTCGGCCCACTCGATGGTGGTTACTGCTGCCAGGCGGGGGGTGCCATAGCCAACTATGGAAACTTCAATTTAAGGCTAATATGGCAAATAGATGAGAATAATAAAATTAAAATGTCGATATTTGGAAAGACTCTAGCACGTCAAATTAAAATGTAAAAGGTTTTATTCAATCATCTGAAGATTTGAGGGTGACGTAAAGGTTAAAGAGAGAGAGAGAGAGAGATATCTCAAACTTGCAAAAAAACTGTAACTATGGAAACAAAAAATCAAACTTCGGTTACAAACCAAAGTAAAAGAAAACCGTCAATAAAGGTTAGAAATAAAAGACACCACTATATTTAAATGGTGATTATGGGAGATAGTGAGCTTTGGTAACGGAACGAGGAATGGGGATTGTTTTTTAAAGCGTTTAATATTTGAAATAATGTAAAAGAAAAGTGCAAGAAAAGCATGAAAATGGAAGCATTAATAAACATTCCAACCGATAGATTAACTAGAAACTAGAAAGCACTAAGCAGACAACTGACAGACAGACGGTTGAAATTAAATTTTTGCATCGCTGATAAACAATTGCCCAGATAACAATGCAAGCAAATTTCGACTTTAAGAAGACTAATCTTTTCTTACTCCGATAATATATTATTTTAGTTGAATACTTTCAAAGGCGGCAATCTGACTTTTTATTTATTTTTTTACTAAAAAATTAATTTTTTTTAATCATTTCGGGATTTTTAAAAAATAAATAAATAAATATCTTCACACATTCCACACAGCACCATCTGGTTCCACACTAAGCAACTAATAGTTGTAATTATGACACCAGACAGTCGATATAATACATAGATTAAATTTTTTTTTAAATAAAAAACATCCATGACTCAAGTACAAAGGTAAAAAGTTAACAAATAAACATTTGTCCTTAGCGGGATTCGAATCCGCGACCGTTTGGTTAACAGCTAGGGTCGCTAGCCGCTAGACCAACCAACGCCCTTATTAATAACACATTTGAAAGTAATCAATACTAAGTGTTGGTGATGGGGTAGCGGGTAGCGGGTAGCGGGTAGCGGGTAGCGGGTAGCGGGTAGGGCGACATACGTGTCTTGTACCGACCCGCCGTCGTCGGTGCCGAAGTCGTCGAGCAGGTCGGTGAGCGCGTCGCGGAACTCGATCATGCCCTGCGCGGGCAGCGCCACCTGGCTGCGCGGTCCACCGCGCGTGATCGTCTGCGAGACGCGCAGGAACCGGCCGCGCGAGTTCTCCTTCAGGTCCAGGTAGTAGCGCCGGTTGTCCTTCAGCATCATCTCAGACTTGAGCTTGCCGTCGTCCGGCACGTTCTCCGGGTTCGGCGGGCCGAGCGACGAGTAGTAGTCGCTGAACGACGACAGGTGGTCGCGGAACTCGGCCGCCGTCGACATCGCCAGGAATATTTGACTGCGTCGACCGTCCGCGCCTATCTGCAACGCAATTTCTTACATCTTACAAAAACCTACACTACAGAGCAAATAGATGTATTCGAATAAAAATATAATTTTTCCGCGAAAACACAATATTTTTCTTTCATTGAATATCATTTTCAAGTCACGTGACAACGGACACCAATCAAAGTGCGTGATGTCACGTCACGTCACGTGATAAATGTTGGCGTTGGAAATATACAAATATATTAATAATTTCAAATAAATAGATCCATTTTTTAATTTTTGCGAGACTAATACATGGTGTAGCGGTACCCGTTACCGTAGACAATGGAAACGCACTGATTTAGAAAATATCCAATGGACACGCGTTCTAACAACTCCGGTTGCCGGGTAACGGAGATGCGCAGAGAAGAGACGGACGGAATGTGACAAGAGAAAAAAGCTAAAATATTTTGCTAAAAACGAAAAATATAAATTGTAAATATAATATATAGTACAGCAAAGAAGTGTAGTGTGGGTAGTGTGTGTGATAGTGTTTGTCGTGTGTAATTAAGATAAATTGTATAGTGCAGTGTTGTAAATATAAAAATTGTGAATAAACTGTAAATAGAAAATTAGTTGGTTAATTTCTCCCTGCAATTACAACTACCATCAAACTAGCACCTCAACCAACTAAACTGGTGACCCCTCAACTGAGTACGCATTAACATGGAGCAACAGGGAGCTAGCACTGCAGAGCAAAACACAGCACAGAATAGCGCACCACCAGAAGTTTTCAGAGTCGGCGTACGAGTACCTCCGTTCTGGCCCGACGAACCAGAAATTTGGTTTGCGCAAATAGAGGGACAATTTGCAATCTCCAACATCACCTCCGATACGACAAAATTTTTCTACGTCATTGGACAACTCGATCAACGGTTCTCAATCGAAGTCAAAGACGTCATCGTATCACCACCAAGCGAAGGTAAATACGAAAAACTTAAATCGGAGCTGATCAAACGATTGTCCGCTACGAAGCAGCAAAAGATCAAACAGCTAGTTATGCATGAAGAGTTGGGTGACAGGAAACCATCGCAATTTCTACGACACCTCAAGGGTCTAGCCGGCGACAAATTTCCCGAAGACATCCTGCTCACTCTGTGGACTAGCCGCTTGCCGCAGAACATTCAAACGGTAATAGCTGGACAACCAAGCGCAACATGGGAGATACTCGCTGACTTAGCAGACAGAGTGATGGAGATCGCACCTACGACACCACAAGTCACTGTCGTTTCTGCGTCTTCCAATTCCGCACCACACGCCGCTTCTTATGACGCCTTAGCTTCAGAAGTTGCCGAATTAAGGAAAGGCCTGCGCAACCTTACAGCAAGACTTAGTCAACGCTCGCAGCCAAGTCAACCTGAAAGGCGACAACAACGTAGCCGGTCACATTCAGCGCAGCCTTCTACAGCAGTCCGACGCTTTTCGACATGCTGGTATCACCACAAATTCGGCGACAGAGCAAAGAAATGCTTCCAGCCGTGCAACTTCAAGTCGGAAAACTCTCCGGGCCGTCGGTAACTGCGACCGCCGATTGCCCACATTCATCTGGTCGCTTATTCGTAGGTGACGCTAAAACGAAGACACAATTTCTCGTGGACACCGGAAGCGAACTTTGTGTTTTCCCTTACACAGCGGTCAAACAACGCCGCCAACTGTCAACGTATCGACTATATGCCGCCAACGGTACACCGATACGCACTTACGGATACATCCACTTGAATTTAAATTTAAATTTAAGAAGAGATTTTTCATGGCGATTCATAGTGGCGGATGTCCCCAAAGCTATTATAGGAGCTGATTTCTTATCATTCTTCAACTTGGCAGTAGATTGTCGGAATAAAAGACTCGTCGATAACAACACATCTTTGGCGACACACGCAACTCCCCATTCAATGAAGAACACAATAGCATCTGTGAAAACTCTCACCGGATCTTCAAGATACCTGGATATATTACGTCGTTTTCCAGAAATTACAAGGCCATCTGGGACTCATAGTGTACCGAAACATAACACTGTACACCACATACGTACTACTCCCGGACCACCTATCGCCTGCTCTCCTCGACGTTTAGCTCCAGACAAACTACAGATTGCCCGTCAAGAGTTCGAGTCGATGATGAAATGTGGAACAACTCGCCCATCAGATAGCCCTTGGGCATCCCCTCTTCATCTTGCTGCCAAGAAAGACAACGGGTGGCGTCCATGTGGTGATTATCGCATGCTAAATTCCCGAACCATTCCAGACAAATATCCCGTTCGTCACATTCATGATTTCGCTCACAATATATCTGGTTGCAAAATATTCTCTAAAATTGATCTCGTAAAAGCTTACAACCAAATTCCTGTCAGTCCAGAGGATATTCCCAAAACTGCCATTACCACTCCATTTGGTCTTTTTGAATTTCCGTACATGACATTCGGCCTACGTAATGCAGGTCAAACTTTTCAACGTTTCGTAGACGAAGTGACTCGAGGACTAGATTTCGTTTACCCTTATATCGACGATTTCCTAGTCTATTCCCCTGATGAAACGTCTCACGAAAACCATTTAAGTCAACTTTTCACCAGACTCAAAAAGTACGGCATCGTCATTAATGTAGCAAAATGTGAATTTGGTGCTTCTGAAATAGAATTTCTGGGTTACCATATATCAAAAGATGGAACCAAACCTATTCAATCCAAGGTTACAGCCATTGATTCCTTTCCGATCCCTAAAACTGTCAAAGAGTTGAGAAGATTCTTAGGCATGCTCAATTTTTACCGCAGGTTCATGCCCGGTGCTGCCAATTTTCAAGCTCCTCTCAACAATTTGCTAACAGGTCCTGTCAAAGGATCACACCCAGTCAACTGGGATGACATCAGCCTAAAAGCTTTCGAGAACTGCAAAATAAGCATATCTCAAGCAGCAATGTTAACTCATCCAGATTGCAATGCAAAACTAGGAGTCGTGTGCGACGCTTCTGACAACGCTATAGGCGCAGTTCTGCAGCAGTGGAAGAACGATGCATGGCAACCGCTAGCTTTCTTCTCTCGCAAGCTCAGTCCGACACAGAAGAAGTACTCGCCATATGACAGAGAACTACTAGCAATCTACGAGGCGATAAAATATTTCAGACATATGGTCGAAGCAAGACATTTCACAGTGTATACTGATCACAAACCACTTTCTTTCGCATTTACTTCACGAAAGGAAAATTGCTCACCCAGACAGTTCAGAAACCTAGACTTCATCTCACAGTTCACAACAGACATACGTCATATTTCAGGAAAAGAGAACGTCGTGGCTGACACATTATCTCGCATTGAAGAACTCGAAAAGCAAGTGGACTTCGATACCTTAGCGAAAGCTCAGTCACAAGATCCCGAACTGAGACAACTTCTTACAAGCGAAACATCACTTAATTTGAAGCAAATCAACATCCCTGCCAGCCATCAAAAGTTATATTGCGACGTCAGTACAGCAACACCACGACCATACGTCGTACAACATTTGAGAAGGCAAGTCTTCAACGCAATCCACTCACTAAGTCATCCCGGCGCTAGAACAACTTTAAAATTAGTGGCTCAGCGTTTCGTATGGCCTAACATGCGCAAAGATTGCAAAGAATGGTCCCGAGCTTGCATACCATGTCAACGGTCGAAAATAACTCGTCATGTGTCTGCACCGTTAGGTACATTTCGATTACCGCAATCCAGATTCAGACATGTGCACATCGATCTCATTGGACCATTGCCACCTTCCCAAGGCTTTCGTTACTGCCTGACAGCAGTGGACCGTTTCACCCGATGGCCGGAAGTCATTCCAATCCAGGACATAACAGCTGAAACTGTTGCAAAGGCATTGCTAAGTGGCTGGATTTCACGATTTGGTTGCCCATCAACCATCGTCACTGATCGCGGACGCCAGTTCGAGTCAGCTTTATTCAAGCATTTATCAATCATCGCGGGATTCGAGCACAAGAAAACGACAGCTTACCATCCTTCTTGCAACGGACTCGTGGAAAGATTCCATCGACAGCTGAAAGCAGCAATAACCTGTCACAGCAATAAAAACTGGGTAGAGACGTTACCGTTAGTGTTACTGGGTATTCGAAGCGCATATAAAGAAGACATTGGAGCTTCATCGGCAGAACTTGTCTACGGTGAAAATCTTCGATTGCCGGGCGAATTCTTTGATTCGACTACGCCCACAACAACCGACATCACCGATTTCGCAGCGCGTCTGTCTGAATACATAAAGGAAATAAAACCAACGCCTACGTCGAGACACGGCCGGAAACCTACCTTTATCTTTAAAGATCTTAAGAACGCGAGCCATGTATTCCTGCGAGAAGACGCAGTCAAGAGCCCATTTCAGCCTGCCTACACAGGACCACATCCAGTACTATGGCGAACCAACAAAGTTTTTAAGATTGCAGTAAAAGGTAAACCAGTGAGCGTTTCAATAGACAGACTCAGACCTGCCTACTTACTCTCGGACGACACTCCTCAAAAAAGAAGTGCAGAGCAAGCAGTGGTCACTAGAACTGGTCGTCTCGTCCACCAGCCGGACTACTATCGCCCGTAGGGACGGTCTCTGGAGGGGAGTGATGTAGCGGTACCCGTTACCGTAGACAATGGAAACGCACTGATTTAGAAAATATCCAATGGACACGCGTTCTAACAACTCCGGTTGCCGGGTAACGGAGATGCGCAGAGAAGAGACGGACGGAATGTGACAAGAGAAAAAAGCTAAAATATTTTGCTAAAAACGAAAAATATAAATTGTAAATATAATATATAGTACAGCAAAGAAGTGTAGTGTGGGTAGTGTGTGTGATAGTGTTTGTCGTGTGTAATTAAGATAAATTGTATAGTGCAGTGTTGTAAATATAAAAATTGTGAATAAACTGTAAATAGAAAATTAGTTGGTTAATTTCTCCCTGCAATTACAACTACCATCAAACTAGCACCTCAACCAACTAAAATGGCAATTGATTTTTATATTTATCTATACTAATATTATAAAGACGAAAGATTTGACTGTTTGTTTGTTTGCATTGAATAGGCTCCGAAACAACTGGACCGATTTTAAAAATTCTTTCACTGTTAGGAAGCTATATTATCAACGACAAAGTTACGCGGACGAAGTCGCGTGCAACAACTAGTAGATTTTTAAATTTAATAACATGACAAGATTTTTAAAGTTCTGGCTAGTTGGCATTTTAGTCTGATTTAGGTCACATTATTGCAATTTCAGGTTCCAAAATGTGCACGACACTCTTACCTCCGCAACCTTGATAAATCTGCCACGTCTGTTCTGCTTCACGTCCAGGTAGAACCGTTTCGACTGAATCTGCAGCATTTTCGTCGCCAACTCCTGCTCCTGTGGCTGTTGACCTGGTTCAATATGCAAATGTCAAATTGTACTCAAGCCTAACAGAACTCAAACGAATAGGATCATATTTAGTGTATAATGGTATACTGCCACCATAAAAATAGTATCCAGATGGCCTTGTATTTTATTATGATAAAATTCGGTAGACAAGCTGACGCATCTTTAAGGTGGGCCAAAATCGATACTGGTATGAATCGGGGCCTATATGTTCACTTGTCTAATTTAAAAATATCTTCCACAATTTAAGCTTAAGATATAAAGACAAACACGTTCATAAAATACAACTCTTAAAAATGTCTTGAATGAATGCTATTTATTTCGCGTTTAGAGTTTTTTCGAAGAAAAAAAAAATCCCCATTCTTTCTCAATCCCTTATACACAATCCTACTATGATCGGCACTCTACTTGCAGCACCTGTGGCATTGCTTGTGTTATAGGCGACGGTAGCCATCTACCATCAAATGGGCTGTCTGACGACCTTAACATAAAAAGCTGACATTGCATCAATTCACCATATTAAGGTGTAGACGACGTTATGCAAGACTAAAAATGTCAACATAGTGTAGCGAATTCGACAGGTATACAAATTGGACATATTCATTTAAAAAAAAAATTCTACTATTTAAAGTGCATACAGGCGTGGAATCGCGATTGTATAACAAGTTTTACTTTCGCATTGATAATACAATTAGTATGGATGTATCGAGCGTTTCTTGTCCGCAGTGGCGTGGCTAATCAAGTGCAACGCGTTGCGAAACATCGCAAAGGGTGCGGCGAAATTGAAGCCGGTTCAAAAAAATTAGAAATCGTACTCGATCGCAATGCATTTCCACTGCGTATCGACGTCTCGTTACCCTTCCTTACCCTTGCTACGTTTAAGGCAAAAGCACAATCGAAAACGCCGAACATCCCTCAGACACTTTGCAATCCCTCTGGGAAACTTTGGCCACTTCCTATCTTGTCAAAGCCTTGCTACAAGGTAGATGATTGCCATTTGTTTGAATATCTTCGATCAAATGGGAGTCAATTTGAAACTTTCTCCAATACGATGTCTAACGGGACTCCATTATGGGCAACTAATAACACAACGGGCTATTAGCTTTATTGCAATCAACAATAAATACATCATTTACTAAAGTAGTAACTTAAGTAAACGAAAGAGATTGTAGGCCTCACTCAGACCAATTTTGTTTAAGTGGCTTTCTACATCCTGTGTATATCTAACGTATAAATAAACAAAATTAGACGATTATTCGGCCAATTGTCCGAATATTCAGATACCATTTAAAAAAACTTTATTTTTATTTGTATACAATATGGGAAAGCGATTGACTTCAATAACACCTGGTAAGTGAAGATGAGGTCGAAGATGGAGTTCGCTCGCCTGTTAATAGCCTATTTACCCTGTTCTTGAAGAGTCCCAAGTTATCAGGGAACACTGAAAAAGGGAGGACAATTCCAGTCCTTCGCTGTGCGCATAACAAATTACACACAAAAAATGTTACAGCACCCTTAAGTGTCCAATTTAACGACGAGTACAGTAGGGCTGCCCCGCTTCTGTAGTGCTTCGGGGATGTTTGCAATGACAACATCTACAATAATATTATGAAGAGTTGTAATGAATAAACTCAAAAACTACTGGACCGATTTTGAAAATTCTTTCACCTACATAATCAGCAAGTAACATAGGCTATATTTTATAAAAAAGTTACGCGGGCGAAGTCGCGTGCAACAGGTAGTAATATATAAAATCATTAAAAAAGAACTTACCGGAGTCAAAATTGTTCCCGCCCGCGTCCATTCCTTGACCATATTCTGAAATTGTAAAATTAAACACAATATTATAGATATTTAATAAGAACAATTTTTTTATAGTCTACTAGTTGACTAGAAACTACATTTATATTAATTTAGCCCATCGTATCTCAACCATTTTTATGTCGCGACCCACGAAAAAGCCATAAAGTTAAGTAAAAAGTCTTGCGACCCCGTCACTGTAAAATTATAATAATATGTACATAGCGCGCTATTTTTATCAGCTATACGTTATATTAGCCTTCACTGGTTTTAACCTGCGTTGTACTTGCACGAACTTGTCAAATAAGCCATCTGTTATCACTCGAAAATAATTTACTTATGAGTGTTTGCAAAGATGATCCACATATAGAAATACTTTTAAGTGAGAAACAATGCCAAATATCGCATTAATTAATTAAATGTTTATGATTAATCATTTTATTGAAATAAAGTAAGCTATAAGTTTATTTTTTCATGTTATTTATTACATCTTAATATTTAGTTTTATAACACTACAGTCACTAAAATTCATTCCTTTAATAAACTAATCTTTTGTACCTATATAATATGTATTTTGTATTTATTATTTTTCAACAGACTGCGACCCCCTTTAAAAACAAACTCGACCTTAGGTCACAAAGGAGGCCATAAACCAGGTTTTTACCAGCGCACTGAGAGTCCTAGATGCCGCTGCGCGCACAGTCCGGATGAGTAGAAACTTTATACCGCGGACGCGCGAACTTTTGAACAATCTGCCTTAAGAAAGTTTTCCATCTAACTTCAATATGGGCTTATTCAAGCTAAACGTAAACAAATTGCTGCAGGGTTGGCAACACTTCTTCTTGTGAAGCTTGTGTATTTAGGTGATCATTAGCGCCTACCATCAAGCCACCCTTTGATATAAAAGTTAACGAAAAGCTCCATGAGATTTCTATGAGATTTCCAGCATTATGATGAATAATCATTTCGAACGAGCGATAATTTTTTAATGTAAGGTCGTCAGATCGTCACACAGGCTGACTAGGCTTAAGAAGGGATAGGGATATGGGCTCTGGTATCCCTAACTCGATCACCGAAACACAACAGCGCCCATACAGTTATTTCACGACGGTCTTCTTCAAGGTGGTGTTTACTGCAGTCAGACGGACTGCCCAAATAAATATTGTTAAGAAATAGACGATCCTAAGTAGTTAAAATTTTATACAAACGTAGACACCCTTCTAGTTTTTGAAATAAAATTAACACTCTTAGAACATCACATTTACGCTAACAATGGCCCCGGTTGTTGATACGACATGAATTTCCCATTGGCATGTGTTCACATCGTTCAACTTTTAACTAGATTAAAAAATTCATGTGAATCCTAAATTCTTCTTAATTTTTACCTAACTGCACCTCAACTACGAGATTGACCTTGAAAAGGACATTGTCGACGACCTGTCGAGATGTTCAAGTCGGCTAATATGAAAACAAGGACTAACAAGGGTTAAAGATATGCCCATAAAAATCGATATGACACCATTTAAACTCATACAAAGACATCTTACGATAATGAACTCACTGGATTGGAAACGAATTAGGGGCCGTGCGTTCGTATCCCGATCGGACCAAGCACATGTGAAACACTCAATGTAGGTCGTCATAACATGGCTTCAGATAAAATAACGCCATGTCAAGGAAAAAATACAAATGTACAGCATTGATGTTATAAACTAAGAATGTAGCCAAATACGATTATACATTGTGATTTTGTTAACAGATAGAAGGTACCTCTATAAAACTGAGATCATCTACATATTATTATTCAATTAGTTAAACGTAATTTCATAAAAAGCAATTACATATCAAATTCATAGACCAAAAATCCAGATTCATCCAGAGATGGCGTTAAACGAAACATTTGAACTCACAAAGATAATCTATAGATACAATATCTTCAATGGGCAATAATTAATGTATAAAAAATATGTTTTTGAAGTGTTACACATAATGATTCTTTTTAATGTTAAAGTCGTCAGACAGGCTGACGGTCCAATTGATAGTAGGTGAGGTGGCTACCGTCGCCTTTAACACAAGCAACGAAACAAGTGCTGCAACTGCGCGGCCGACCATCATAGTAGGAATCAGAATAATTAAATTTTTTATTGTGCCAAAACACGCTATATCTGCTGTAAGTTGCTAAGGAGTTGGGTATCCCACAGACCACTTGATGCAGCAGCATCAGGTCAAGGTTACCATGTCCTGGAAATACCAACGAAGTAACGGTATACCAAATTCACATCAATCACATCAATCGAACCTGTGGAAGTTAGTGAAATTTCTGCGTCTACTAGATAATGGGGTGTGATGGTCTTCAAACGCCTGAACACTTCATATGTTATAGCTAAAAACAATCTTGATCACGTCAGCTTTCAAAAAAATAAAACCGGATCAAAATCGGCCAATCCGTTTGGGAGCTACGATGCCACAACCAGACATTCAGGTCAAACTTTAAAATGTGTTGAAAATTATTATATCTACCTATAATCCAGTCTGCCTATCTGCTCGTGTAATTTTTGTTACGCGACCACGTATTATTTTTATTTCTGATAGGCAATTAACCCGAAAATAAAAAATGTAATTGAAAAAATGCACAATTTATTCAACAGAATAAGAATTAAGAACTGAAGTCATAATACGACAAATTGGAACAGACAAACATAGACATAGGCAATCAGTTAGTTAGCACTTGCCGCGGTCGAGCGACCCGCGTTGTGCAACCCAAGCTGCGCCGTAACATGACCTGAACATAGGCACAACTCACTCACACGTAACTGCTGACACCTATGCTCAACCGCGTAGTGAAATGCATTACCTATGTCGGCTACCACATGCGATTAGTAGTTCTGCAGTCATAAATTGAGCAGCCCCTCTGACGACCACTCAATAAGCGATCTATCTTTCAGCCTATAAAGATTGGCAGCTCTCTTGCTACCTCTATGACGTCGCTTGTGTTAATGAGTGACGGTAGCCATGTATCAACAAGTGAACCGTCAGCTAGCGTGTTGACTTTCATATAAAAAAAAACTTGAAACTTACCCATCAGTGTAATATTACACTGATGGGCTGTGGCTATTACAATGTAGAAACGCCCATGAGCCGACCCCTTACTCATTGAACTGATGACCTCAAGAGAGTGGCTGGCTTTGGATGGACATGGAGGGCGAAGGACATAGAGTGGTGTGGTGCCCAAATAAAAAGGCCCTGCCAAACAATAGAATCACTTAGAATTCTCATGCATCTTGTATAAAAGTAAAGATTATATAAATTAATTTGAACCTAAAAACTTGACACAACACCGCTAATCAAAAAGAAGAGGTATCTCCCGCGATTAGGTCCACATTGTGACCACAGATCGCGATGCCAGAAATATAGAATGTAGACAAGGTATGTGTGAATGCCCCGAACGCTTCATACGAGAGATTCATGGCGGATTTAAATTTAGATAAAATATGCAAAGAATCGGGGAGTGGACGTGGGCAGTGCGGTCGTAAAGACATGGATTAAATGCGAATTGTGAACCAATCACCAGCGCCGGTGGTGGGAGGCCACTGCGTACTATTCCCTGGGTAAAAATAGATGCCTACGAAATATATGAGATCCAATAAGTAAAGGCGACTGTTTAATGTCGTTATGTAAGTGGTTCAAGGCGGGTCGTTGACACCGGAGGTTTTTTTCGCGAGACACCGAGCCAGACGCGCAAAAAGTGAAACGCGCCGTTTTTGTCCGAGGGAACCACAACCACAGACTCTCTAACCACTCGATCATGAATGGACAAATACAACTTGTATTTCTTCATTACATTACTCAACATTGTTTTCGTTCGGATCATCCGTAAACTCATTTTTTACATACCGATATTTTTTTTTTTAATTTAAAAATAAATAAAGTTTTTACCAAAAAAACAATATATTATAGTGATTATAGTTTCTTTTTCAAATGAGACTTAATAAATTAGTTTGAAGTTTATACAATTATTGAAGATTGCAATGTTGAAAACATCGAATATACAGTAATATTTAAAAAAAAAATTTTTTCTTTGTAATGAATGGATAAACTCAATAACTACGTAACTGATTTTAAAAATTCTTTCATCTATAGATGTAGGCATCATTTTAATTAAAAAAAAAATAGAAAATTAATAAAATAAAGGTGTCCATAATTTGCATATAAATTCATTATTTGCCATGTATTACGAAAACTATTGATGATAATGTACCTACTACATTCATGTTTATAGTACTCATTATTATCTACAAAAAATTTGGCGAGGCTCTATATATGTCTAACTAATATATTTAAATTACAATAACCATTTTTTGTTCAAATTAGTCAATCAAAACACAGGTAGAATCGAAAGATTAACATTTGTTTCATGTTATTAATCTTTATCCAACTATTTTCATAATCAAGATTGATTATGAAAATTCCTATTTAAATAATTATTTGAATAATACCTTTTTTTTACTTCCAATAGAAAAATATATAAATGCTAAAAGTAAAGAAACACTGAGGTGTGAACGAACAGCTCTATTCTTAGTCTATTTTACCTACAGTTAGTTTACCTATATTAGTTTTTTTTTTAATTAAAAAGAAGTCCACACGAACGAAGCCACAGACGTCGGCTAGTATACTAATATTTTACAATGTGAAAATTTGTAAGATGTTTGTACATTAATTCAATAACGATATCAATGACAAACACAAAGAAATCAAACCCAATGATTAAGATCATATAATGTACATTATAGATTTAGGTCTTCAATTAGAGAAAAACATTTTTATTTTATAAGGTTTTACAAATTTATATTATGTATAATATAGTTATGTATCCATAGAATTGCAACTGTTATATATGTATCATATGTATGTATATTGTAATAAATTTTTTTTTTGTACTTATATAATAAATTTTAATTTTTCTAACCTTGTAATAGGCTATGTATATAAAATTTTAATTATTTTTAATGTAAGTATTTGCGAACTGTCACACGCTGTAAGGTATGCTGTTAAATAAATAAATTTGTGGTTAGTCTAGTTTTTATTATAGGTTAGATTACAAAACATTTGCAAAGTGACTAAAAACTCCCACACTAGGCTCGGCTCGTCTTGCTTTAGTCTCATAAAGTATTATTATAAGAGTCCTATTAAATTAATTAATATTGATCTAATAGAATCCATGAGTACAGTAATTACTTCTAAAATACTATGTACTATATATACCCATATTATATTATGATTAATACGGATACACATGAAATATTAGTGTAGTAGAACTACATATATAGCAATTTCACATTTTAAGTCACTTAATTAATCTTTATCCTACAAAAAAGAGTGCATATTGACCTACAATTAAATAAATTTAAATCAGTGGCGAATTATGTAACAAATGCTATTCTCACAAATATTGTCATTACGATTATTTTATCTGATAAAACTGCTTTTGGAGTTTGGATTGATAACTGTTGCATTATTATAATGTCGTTTCAGATTAACACTCCTAAAATTATAAATGCGTTTGTTACTTAAGCGTGCAAAAACGGCTGAACGGATTTAGATGAAATTTGACACAGATATAGTTTATATTTCACTCCTTAAGGGTTGGATGTAACGAACAATTTAATAATATAAAAATGCATTCAGCAAATAAACAATTATTTTAGTTAGTTTATTTACCTATATTAACATATCAGATACTTTTTATATTGGAAAAAATGTTAGGTTCCTGTGAGATTTTCAAAAAAATAAAACTAACTTTAAAAATAGTGAAAAAGTGACCTTTTGTATTTTCTTTTTAAATGTTTTATTCCTACATATAACTAGTAATCTATTTATGATTTGGGCAAAATAATGTTATCATAATATTATGGATATAATGCTTTTGATTAGAATTTTGAAATCAGCACACATGTGTAATATCATGTAATTTGAGTAAACTTAGAAATGCGATAAAACCAAATATGAGACTACCTAGTATTTGGTTTTTGCATAGGGATTAGAATTAGGAGTAGCAAAAAGCAATTGTTTTGAGTTGGATCATTTTTAGTTATATTAAAAATTTATTAAATAAAAATAAAAATAAGTAGGGATTCTAGAGTTGGATGAGTGGTTAGGGTGCTTGCCTTAACTCTGTGTCAGGAGTCCCGGATTAGATTCCCGGGCAGGATCAACCTTGGAAATGAACTATTAATTTTGGTGCTGATCTGAGATTTGGAAAGTAGTGGCACAGGATAGATATCATCACAATAAACATTCACAAGACTGAGTACCTACATCCAGTTAATTTAATTATAATATAATTGATGGACATAAGTTAATAAACTATCAACATAAGTTAATAAAATAGATGGTAGCCAAAATCGAATATGTGGAAAAATATATTTAGATAGTAATGAAGAAGAAGTCAACAGAAGGATAAATATTTCATGGAAGAAGTTTTGGGCACAAAAAGAAAGTTTAAAAGGAAGATTACAGCATGGAGATGAAAAGAACAGGCTGCCAAGCCTGACCTATGCAAGCTAAACATGGATATATATATATACACAAATAAGATCAGAAATAGGCTACTCAACTACACAACACGCAATGGAGATAAGTATCAAGTCTAAAAAAGGTACAGAAAATCAAGAACAAAGATATAAGACAACGGACAAAACTGACAGATGCACTCGAATGCATTAAAGATGAAGTGGAAATGGGCAGGCCATATATACCTACCCGCTACATAGGTAAAAGATGGACACTACAAACCACAAAGGAAAAAGGAATACAGGCAGACCAAGGACCAAAAAAAGGGAAAACTGGATGAAGATGGAGGAGGCTTATACACACAGATAGGTTCCAAACTATAAAAAAAAAAAATTATGTTGTACTAGTTTATAGTTATTGGAAATAAAAGCTTTACTAATATTATTAATATTATATTATAATGGATGGAATACCACTAATGGATTTCTTTAAATCGTCATGGATGCCGCGAAGAGGACACTGCAGGTTTATGCCAGACTCCTACCTATCAGCTAAAATCCAACGATTTTCTAGCATAGCCGTAGATAAGTGTGACTATAATAGATGTGTCAATAAATATGCTATTATGTTAAAAGTAAAACACATGCAAAATAAATTTATAACATTTGCAATTCTATGGAGACCTACCTTTACTTACCCAATAATGTATCATACTATGTTTATTTCCTACTTGATGGCCACAAAGTGCTAAGAGTGAGACGCGATCTAGCACTTGTGATAACAAATAATAGACACTTATTGAAGCATAAAATATACAGAGTGATTTACTTATCAAAAAATTTAACTTGTTCCATTGCACACTGAATGAAATAACGAGGTTGACACTACTTGTAATCTGTACATATAAAATTGTTTGTCCCGACTTTCAACACCAGCCAAAACTACCAAATTTAAAAAGCTAAACTTTGGAACATAGCTTTATTTAACGTTTAAAACATTCACTAGGAAATTTTTCAAAAATTCAACTCCGTGCTAAGCCGGAGGCTGGTCGCTAGTATATACTAATATTAAAAAGAGAGATTTGTATATTTGAATTGAATAAAATCAAAAACTAATAACCAGATTTTAACAATTCTTTCATAGATACACACCTACATTATCAGCAAGTAATATAGGCTATATTTTATAAAGTTACGTGGGCGAATTCGCATGCAACAACTAGTATCTTATACAGTTAAGAAATTTTTAATTCCAGCTCAAATTTTTCATTAAGATACTATTACATCAGATTGGGTTTGATCTGTAATGAACATGTAAATTTATGCATTAATTTTTCTTCCTAACTTATCTAACTCGTCCTAGTCCTAACTTTTCTTATTAGCACTATCCACCGTCCCTCTATTACAATCTTTATTAAATTACCTATGCATTACTTTCATCTATTCAATGTTTGTATACTTGGAATACATAACCTTTTTCTATTGTGACATGTCTAGGATGACAAAACCTACAAATTTTCATTACAAATTTAAAAGTAACAAAATAATTTGTCTTCCGTCATCTATTATTGAGTTTTATTAAATTGATTTTAGCATTTCAGTTTAAAGATATCTGAGAACAAATGCAAAAATTAATTGAACACCTGTTCACATAGGTTAAAACATTTATTGGAGAATGTTAATTTGCAATTATTGGTTGGGCTGTCTTGTGTGGTTTATAACCATTAAAGGTGATAGCATTATCGCTCTTCCCCGTATACATTTCATTAAATCAAATTAAAAGAAATATGCATTGCAGATGACTATTTATCAAATATATTGTGGCACTAGAATATACGTTTTGAGTTTAATTAAAATAATTTATTATCGCATTCCTCTATTTTGTTTGTGACCAGAAGAAAAACAAAATACAAAAGACAACAATAGTTTTAGTGGTTTACTGTAAAAATGTATTCTAGACAAAATTTACTAAGTAAAATATAGTTACTCAAAAGACAGTTACATAGCCTACTTAAATGTTCTTGCATAGAATCACTATTGTTCAGAATATTATGATTCCTAAATCTAGACTACATTTTATTATAAAATCGAGGCTCATAATTGAAAACAATCTGAAATCTAAAATATAAAACCGAAGCCAATTTCATTATTGTCCTGATTAATGTTTCATTTGTAAATTGAATATATGCCAGATGAATTTAAGCCTCAATAATACTATTTTGGATTAACAACTTTAAAATCAGTTATATATCCAATAAGAATCCAATAAGATAAAGATATAAGTAACTACAATAAACCATTTAAGACACCTAAATCCAATAAAATTTGGTATCTCATCTTAGTTAAAAAAACACTTAATGGTAGATTTCAATTTATATTAATGTTTTTTGAAAATATTCATTAAGTAGGTACTGTTATCTATTTAAAGTTCAAGCGAATAGGCATTTTCTGGGTTAGCTCGGTTCATTGCAGCCTAGTGTTTGCTGCAAGGCTAGATGCTGGCCAAGAGCAAAGCCATTATCAATAAAAAATAAAAAAGAATGAAAATATTCATTATTTTTTATTCAATTTGTATCATGCACTTACTTTACTGTTAAGATTTTAAGTTATGTGTATATTTTAAAAGGACTAAATGCACTTAATTTATGATTTTTTGCATATTTTAAACCATTAAACTGTGACTATTAATTAACAATTATATTTATTACTTATCAAGAACAAGCAGACTAAACACAACAGCTGACTGGCTTCCACTAAACCATAGACACAAAACAAATCTCTTTGTCAGACTTCTTTTTGAATAGACTGAATATTGATATTACCAATTCCTTTGTTCTAAAAGTCGTTTTATTTGCGGCTACACTTTCACTATTACACAATAGCACTAAACACGAAAATGGTCTCCCAAATATGGCTTAAAGTGCACTCATCACTTAACCTATATGTGTAAGAACAAAGAACACAAAAGCAAAAATAGGATAGAGTGGCCAGATGGCTTTGGGAGGCGCATGGTAACAGGGGCTGGAGTCTACAGACCGGTCGGCCACTGACCTGCCATGGTGCCGGCGCCTGTCTGCTGCTAGACAAAGGCGAAGAGAGTGCGAATCATGTTTTGACGGGTGCGGTAGCTGCGTCTACGGCCGGGGCAGGTCACATCGTCCGCCATGGCAGGTCACGTCGCCCGCCATGGGCTAGCCCGGCCGCCGTGACCGGCCCGCCCGACGGCGGAGGTCGCAGACAAAAAAATCGATAGGTCGTCAACCTCCGCCGGCGGGCGGCCCGAGCCGGTCCCGGGCTGTCCGTCGCGTCGTCGCCCGTTCGCCGATGGATTATACGGCTCGAGAATCCCACGGGGGCCTCGATATCCAAGTTTCCTTAGCGCCCAATTCGCCATTTTGAAACGAGAACAATGAGATATTTACTTTTGTTCGTTACGAACGACCTACTGTAATATCCAGCTGGACCGAGCCACTGACACCGATTGGAAAGTGCCTTAAGCGCTTCACTGCTGCAAATAAATACGTACTCTGACTAGAAATTCCCTCGTCACCGCTGCCGATATCCGACATCTCAATCCACACCAATTTCTACACCTACAGGCGATCCACAATTCGCGAACAATTCTTTTCGGAACCAACACTAACTGTTGGACAGATAACTAAATTGTCTATGCCTGACTTCTAAGCTATCAAACTGAGGTATTTTATACTTGACACTTTCTACTAGTTCCCAAATGATTGTTAATAACGGCCGTTTAGTTTTTACAAAAGTTAAACAAACTGTTATAGCAGGTTTATTTACTTATTAAATATTAAGGTTGTAAAAAAAACACTGTTTTAAATGAAATTTAAATTGTGTCAAATAAATTACAGTAAGCTACAACTTGGCATGTTTAAAGACCTGCTAACAGTTATAATTTTTGACTATCACCTACAAATGAATACCTAGATATAAATCTTTTGTCTGTTATTACGGTTTATAATAAAAAAAAAAGATAATCATTACATTCCTGAATAATCTACTCTTTACATTATCTACATCTTGATTTCGTTTATAGTTTATTCTATCAGGATATCGAAAAAGAAAACATATATTTTGTATATTGGCGAGTTGTATAGAGGATTTTTAAAATATTATGATGATATTAATATTGAAAATTGTAATTAAAAGTGCAACTTCTTTGTTGTAATAAAAATCAAGAACACAAAGTACCTATGTGTGTGTCTTAAAAAATTTGAAATTTAGCCCTGTGAAATAAAAAAAAAATGGTTGTCAATGTCATCCAAATTTACCCCTAATATTTAAAGTTGTCAAAGTTTTACTTTAGTGTGTAGAGAAAAATAATAATTAATATTTTTATTAATAACAGTAAATATAGGTGGTTCTTCGATAAAGATTCCATAATTGGAATTACCTACTAGATACAAATGTTCTATCTATAGTAAACAATGATTATAAAAAACCTTTTACATTTTCTTAACTGGTGTTGCAACAATCTCAACTTGTAATTCTTGGTATATTTTATAGTGCATTTATTTTTATACATACTCGTAGAATTGGGTTTTGTTACGTTGTAGTATTTTATCTATGGTAGTATCGTGCCGAATAAAGTGCGCGGAACGGAACTAGATGTCGCTGTGGTGTTTGAAAATTATCGTCTCGCCTCCTTCTTGCACTTGCAACACACATTAATCTAATATTGTACCTATGTATACTGTGTAGTGTAGGCTTTATTATTGCCAAGAAGAGCAATCCGGAATTGAGTCAAAGATTGAACTAAACTATTTTATTCTATATTCTTAGAATGTTTGCATGCGAAAGAGAATAAGTATAACATTTTTGTAGTTTTACTGTACTTACCTATATTATGAAAATTTTAAAGATTTTATTAGTAGGATTATACCAATTTGCTCTATCGAAGAATCGGGTCTTAGTAATTTAACATATAAAACCCTGTTGTATAGAAACTAGACTCAAAAGCCTAAAGAAGAAATATGGAAAGATTTTATGGATGGTCTTAGAAAATATATTTCTTTAGTAGCTTCAAAAACAAGGACAGTAATATTTAATTCCATATCTGAAGTTACCTAGAATACTAATTAATAACAATTACTAGCTTTTGCACGCGACTTCGCCCGCGCAACTTTATAAAATATAGCCTGTTACTCGCTGATAATATAGCTTCTCAACAGTGAAAGAATTTTTAAAATCGGTCCACTAGTTTCGGAGCCTATTCAATGCAGACAAACAATAAAATCTTTCCTCTTTATAATATTAGTATAGATATGAAGTTCCGGGTTCATTGGTCAGGTGAAATAGGGCGCGTTCTATAAATCCCGGCTTCCTTTAACACGTTTCCGTTGCATTTGCACGATTTACTCCCAACCAAACCGACCTCTTGATGTTAACATCAAAGAACTTACACATGGACTGATTCTAGCTGTGTGGTTGTGCTGGCGTAGTTGAGAGGTTCTTCTTTCTGTCTCTGTCTGCTAAATATTAAAATGTCTATGTACCTATATGTAAGTATCGACAAATAAAACAACAATGAATATTACAAATGACTATAATTTTGTCACAATGTTTCCATACAATGTTAATAACTTTTCACCTTAACACTATTTATAATACATTACTTAATGTTGTATTTATTTTATTATTTAAAATTCTTCCCGTTTAATCTCTAAACGTATTCCACGGAGTCAGTTAATGTTAAAAAAAAACCCTCGGGATTACTGCACGGCGTTTTAACTTTATGATACACTAGAATGTAATTCGATTAGATCTTATTATACTAAAAATATTTCTTGCTTAACCCACTACGAGAAGTATCGATAAAAACTGTACAAACGCTGATCAACCTTTGTGTTATGTGTTAAGTGTTAAGTGTTAAGGACGTCGCGGACCGACCACAGTTCAAATGTAAAAATTGTACTTTATAAAACGCGCATTGCGGCCTTAATTGGCCTTAACCGCTAAACGAGAACAATATCATAACAAGCGAATAGAACAATCATAATAATAATTAAGTATCAATAAAATTGAGCTAAATCCGAACTCCGGCGACATATTGGAACTCAATCCCACCAATCCCACTGTTCCCACTGTTCCCACTATTCCCACTATTCCCACGGGTCCGCGTGGACATTATTGCTTCTTTTGCTCTATTGCTCATCATTTGGCACCGCGCACCGGGACGGGGACGGGGATGGGGGTGAGGTTGGGGATGGGGATGGGGATGGAGATGAGGATGGGGATGGGGATGGGGATGAGGGGACACTAAATTCACAACCGAGCACTGCATCGTGCACACGTGAAACGGACCACCGCGCGACTGCATAACAATAATTGTACTAGCTTTATTTTATTTATTATTTATTTACTTTTAAGATTACATTTAAAATTTATCAATATTGCCACGAGATTTGAGAGTGAATTTTACAAAAATATATACACACTGTACAAAATTAGTCGGAGCGCACCTAAACCCTAACTCGTTGATAAGACTCTTAAACCCTAGGGCTAGGACATGTAGGTCTTAAGTCTTAGTCTTAGTCGGGGGACGTAATTGCACCGTGTACCTATTCGAGAGAACGATATTCGAAGAATGGACTAAAAAAAATTATATGAAAAAGCGTGATTTTAGCACTCGTTATGTACAAACGCGACTCGAGCCTGTCCCGCAATAATAAAATAAGCGACGCCGAACAAACCAAACTATATAATAAATAGAAAAATCTTAAGCAATCTTAAATACCCTGTTGGTTTCATTTTAAAATATACTTTGCCTTCTGAATGTCGCGACAAGCGTTCAAAAAGTGCAGACACAATTAACTCTAGAGTGACCTAACCCCGAAAAATAAAAATAACGATTCTATCATCAAATTGTTAAAATAGCAATATTTTGATTAATATTATTACATTTCCAGTACTCTGCTAATATTAGATAAATTGTGCGAAACAATAGTCATCATCATAGCAAAATGCACAAATTTTATTCGTCACTTAGTTATTCAAAAGCAGTTCTCAAAAGTATTGATAACGTTCCACTTAAAATAAAATAATATTAACCCAATATTGAATATCCAAATATTTTAAATAAGTTATGAATAAAACGTTGGGTGATTTGTGTGAATTTAGCCTTTTTGCACAATTGGCGATTTGTGTGCATTTAGCCTTTTTGTACAATTGTCAATGTGTGAATTTAGCCTTTTTGCACAATTGGCGATTTGTGTGAATTTAGCCTTTTTGTACAATTGTCGATGTGTGAATTTAGCATTTTTGCACAATTGGCGATTTGTGTGAATTTAGCCTTTTTGCACAATTGGCGATTTGTGTGAATTTAGCATATTTGCACAATTGGCGATTTGTGTGAATTTAGCCTTTTTGCCCAATTGGCGATTTGTGTGAATTTAGCATATTTGCACAATTGGCGATTTGTATGAATTTAGCCTTTTTGTACAATTGTCAATGTGTGAATTTAGCATTTTTGCACAATTGGCGATTTGTGTGAATTCAGCCTTTTTGTACAATTGTCAATGTGTGAATTTAGCATTTTTGCACAATTGGCGATTTGTGTGAATTTAGCCTTTTTGCACAACTGGCGATTTGTGTGAATTTAGTCTTTTTGCACAACTGGCGATTTGTGTGAATTTAGTCTTTTTGCACAACTGGCGATTTGTGTGAATTTAGTCTTTGCACAATTGGCGTTTAAGGGGAATAGTCCTTTTTCCTTATGTTTCCTTAAATGGGGATTAGATCACTCCGAGGCTCAAAGTGCTCGTGACCGAATTGACCTTTTAACCAAAAAATAAAAAAAAAATCTATGCACAATTTGAAAGCATCTATCGCGAATGATAAAACTTTCAACGTTGCTCGCAGAGAGAGCCCAAATTAAACGCTGATAGAAAACTACAAATAGGACAAACATGCCATCAATTCATCAATCCATCAATCCATCAATCCATCAATTCGTAACGACAAACGACTCAAAAGAATCACCTCAAAAGAGAGAAAAGCAAATATAATATTTAATAATAATATATAATAAACAAAGTCGGGTCGTTCGTCGCCTAACATCCCGCCCCTAAATATATAATAGTAATAATAATAATAATAATAATAATAATAATATATAAAATTTATTCTTATACACCTATCATATTAAACGTATATGTCTTTCTTACGTATGTTTATTTCGTTTAGCTTACAATTATTATAATTCAATCGTTTTGTGCAAAGGAAATTCATAATTTTGTACACGCTATAGAAAAAAAATTATTATATTACACAAGACGACGCAACGACGCGACCGCAGATCTGTCACTTTGTGCCAAATAAAAAAAAATAAATGGCACACATCTTATTCATATAAAAAAAAAGTCAAACTATTCACTAGCGGGCCAAAGCCTTGCCATAGCGGATAAGTCCAACACTAGTAAAAAATAATAATAATAATAATAATAATTACATAATAGTATAGTAATAATAATGGTGTATATAAAAATGCTAACTTAATTATATCATAATTTATAAATAACGCCGAGAATATCGTACAACTAAAACCCTTAATTTAAAAAAAAAAAGTATATACGTAATACTCGTCGATAGGCCGTCCACGTGACTTATTCGATAAATAATTACAGTAGACAGGCAAACACTTCTTTTGTAAGTGAGGTAGACGTAGACGAGGAGTATCCACCAAATGTTGAGTCGTTCAAAGTGAGCTAATTGACACAGTTGCACTCTTAACACTCGTACACACTCGTACACACTCGTATACATCGCGTCCACCTCGCTCACAATAAATACAAACGTTTGCATAGAGGGCGTGCGCTGCGGGGCGAGGGCGCGGGGGCGGAGGCGGGGGCGGCGCGCCGATTCTTTTTTTAAATTTAACTTTGACTAGCCGACACGAATTAGTAAGTGACTAGAAAAGGAACGAAACACTCGATTGGCAAGAGCTGTTCGATGACGGAGCGGGCGAATAGCGAAACATCACAGTCGAACGAATTAAGTACTAGCGGCGCGTCGAAGGCCGGAGCCAGAGCCGGAGCCAGAGCCGGAGCCGCACCCCCTCGCGAGCCGCGGGGATATATTTACAGGTGGCGCTAACAGAAGCCGCCGAAGCTGACGGACGACACCGATGGCACCGACGGCACCGGCGGCACTCCGCTCTCGCCGTTCTTGTGCAGGTCTATTAGCGCCGGCGGCGACAGATAGTGCGGCTGCTGGTGGTGCGCGGGCGGCGGCGCGTACCCGTTGTAGTAGGGCGCGTTGTACGCGTTGTACGGCACGCCCACTCCGCCCGCGTACCCGTACTGCCAGTCGGACAGGTAGCCGGGCGTGGGCCGCATCAGCTGCCCGCCCCAGCCGCCGCCGTAGCCCACGAACGGCGCGCCGTATCCGTTGTTGGGGTACGGCGCGCCGCCGTACGCCGGGTAGGCCGGGTAGAGCGCGGGCGGGTAGTCGGGCAGGGGCGCCGGGGTGGGCGGCTGCTGGTCGTTGGGCGGCGTGCCGGCCTGTCCGTCGGCGATGGAAGGTATCTGGTCGACGAGCGACTCGAGTCCCGAGAGCGACTTGGAGGCGACGTCCTGCGGCTTGGTCTTGGGCGCCGAGGCGTAGTCGCCGGGCGAGTCCTCCGGCGGCCGGAAGGCGGGCGTCGCGTGCGGCGAGAAGGGACCCTCGTTGCCGCCGCTGCCCGGCGGGGTCGACCTGTTGAAGGTGGTGGGATAGAGCGGGTGGTGGTGCGTGGGGCTGGGCTGCGGCGCGTAGTTGTTGACGTCGAAGAGCGCGACGTCGGGCGGCGGCGCCTTGTAGTCGGAGAGCGAGGAGTTGCTGTTGCTGCCGGGATGCATGTCGGTGGAGCCCATCGGGCTGCCGGCGTCCCGCGGCGGCTCGAAGTCGAGCGCGCCCATCCCGGGCGACACGGGGCCCGGCGACGAGATCGCCGCACCGATCTCGCTCGACAGCTCCGCGCCGAAGTTCGTCCCGGCGCCGTTCGACCCGTTCGCCCCGTTCGCCCCGTTGGCCTGAACCAAACAAATCGCGCAAATTAACATAAGTAATGTGGCTCTTAAACCAGAACAGAAACCAGACAGACCAGAACAGCTAAGGTTGATGCTTGCTACCCAATTAATTGTGGTTTTCCTGGAGTCAAGGGAAATTTTTATGTTGAGTTGAGCTTTCCACAATTTTCAAGATATAAACAAGGTTGGGGTGAGTGGTGATGTTTTTTATACATAGCTTAAAATATAGATCCGAATTGAACTTATTAATTAAAAGAAAACACAGATATTTTATAAACTTTTTGTCCACTTGGGTATCGAAATATTAGCTTCAAATGGTGGTGTACTCGTACACTGAGAGGATTCTCTTAGTAGTATTCCGCCTATAAGGATAAAATCATAGTGAATCATATTTGTTTTCTCAGTATTAGTGACGACAGTACACTTGGCGCGTTTAACTGATTAAGGGCACAATATATATCCATATAAGTTGCAATGAACTTGTAAGGAAGGACTCGTAATACATATAACGGGGATAAGATTGGCAAGATTCGCATTATCTGCAAAGAGTGGTAAATGTCACTGAACTGTAATAATGCTGATGATTATTGGAAAATACAATCGAGTATTACGAGTTGTGAGTAATACCATACCTGGTGCGCAAAGTGGTGCGGCGAGCCGTAGGTGGGCGTGTGCGGCGGCTGCGCGGGCGCCGGCGACGAGTGCTGTGAGTAGGGCGTGTGCGCCGGCGATGGCGTGTAGCTGTGCAGCGCGCCCGCCGGCGACGCCGCCGGGAACGGCGCCGTGGCCGGAGGCGCGGGCGAGCGCGAGTACGGCCGCGACTGCAGCGGCGCCGGCGAGTACGGCGGCTGCACCGGACTCGGCTGCGGGTAGCCCGTGGCCGGACTCGACGCGTACAGCGGCGAGCGCGCCGCGAACCCGCCGCGCGCCGGCGACCCGTACCCGCCCGGGCTGCCCGGGAACTGTTGCTGCGGCGGCGGCGGCTGCGGCTGCGGCGTACCGCCTGCCCGACTTGGCCCCGGCGAGTAGCCCTGCGAGCGCGGTGACGCGTACACCGCGCGCGGCGACGCTGCGTACCCGCTCGCGCCCATGCCCATGCCGGACACGTCCACGCCGTCCATCGCGCCGCCGAAGTAGCCCTCTTGCTGCGGCGGGTACAGCAACGGATCGCCGAACTCCGCTTGATGCTGGTGCTGCCCCATGTACTGGGGCTCGTGCGATAGCGTGCCCATCGAGGGCAGCGGCGGCTGCAGCATCGCGGTGCCTTGCTGCTGCTGCTGCTGCTGTTGTTGCTGCTGCTGCTGCTGTTGCAGCAAGAACTGCTGGTCCTCGGGCCGAATCTTCTTGGGACGGCCGCGCTTCTTCTTGGGGGGTTGGTCGCCGTCGGCGACGTGTGCGGCGCGGGGCTGCCGCGGGGCGCGGGGCGTGGGCGGCGCGGTCTCGCCGTTCTCCAGCTTCACCTTCTTGGGCCGGCCTCGCTTCTTCTTGAGCGGCACCTCGGTGCCGTCCTCGAGGATTATAGTGTCGCCGGGCTCCGGCTCCATGGTCAGTCTGGACGGAGGAACACTTTCAGGTATTCTATTAAAGTGTTTATTAAATGCATTCAAACTAACTTACATTTATTTCAAAACGTTTAAAGTTTTTTAAAACTGCAGTGTTATATACTTTTTTCTAAGATTAGCGTGCACAAACGCACAAACTATTTTTCTGACCTCGGCAAATAAGTTAAACGTGTATAAATTGCTTTTGGGGGAATGTTGTGCTGAGGTACAATGAGTGAGGGCACACCTGCGGATCTCCATCTCCTCCTGGGGCCGGCGCGACGTGTTGTCGGGGAAGACGAGCTCGGCCTCGTCGACGTGCGGCACGAGGCCGTTGAGGAAGTCGCGGAACTTCTTGAGCGCCGCGTAGAAGGGCACCTTGTCGGCGGCGCGCGGCAGTTGGGCGCAGCGCGCCGACGACGAGGGCATCACCCACATGTACGTGCCCGTGCCCGCCACCGGCTCCGGCTGCTTGCCGAAGCAGAACTCCTTCTTGCCCGAGAACACCTCGTAGATGAGCTTCCCGTTGAACACGGCCACCTTCGGCCGGAACGTCTGCAGCTTCTCCAGCAGCACGGCCGAGCCCTCCTTGATCTCGCGCCGCGTCAGGTCGGCCGAGCCCTTGGTGGCGCGCGGCACCATGTTCGTGAAGCCGATCCCCAGACTGAGCAGCTTGTAGTCCTCGTCGGCGCTCATCTGCTCGCGCGTCAGCCCCGACAGGTACAGGCACTTCCAGAAGTGGTTGCCGGGGCCCGCGTAGTGGTGGCCCTTGTACGCCGCGAACAGGCCCGGGTTGATGCCGATCTGAGCCATCATAAATAGTGACTAGTGACACATTAAATAGTAACAGAGCACGCTGCGTTTCGCAGTAATCCGTTGCATGGAGCCACAAACATACAGTGAAAGTTAGTGAGATCCCTTCCTTTCAACAAAATCGGAAGAAAGAATAAGGAGTGGAGGTCGATCATACTCACAATGATGATGTCGAGGTTCTCGGCGAGGTGGTCGGGCAGAGTGCGGCGCGAGACCTCCTCCTCGCTCATGCCGTTGAACCGGTCGTGCTTCTTGCGCTCCTTCACCGGCCGCGCCACCGCCGCGCCCTCCATCCCCGCCTCCATCTTTATCTCCATCCTGCCATCAACATCAAGCGGCCTTTGCATTTAAAATGCGGCACATCAAAAATACGCCTAAAACCGAATCATGGCGGACTCTTGCCTTCGCGCGTCTACTTAAGGCCTAATAGAAGAATAATCTCCGGAATGCCTTATTCACACACCGAAACATTATTTATTTTTATTTGTTAACAAGTGTTTATTTATTATTTGTTGTTTATATTTGTGTGAGGCATAAATGTTTCCTTCTAAAAATATGATTTCTTTAAAAATATCCTTAATTCAGACTTAAGTTGCACGGTCAAGCTTGACCCATTTTAATAAAATCCCCCTTTTTATTGAAACCTGGGCGAACCGAGAGGAGTTCAGGCTGTATTGAACAGAGTGAGAGAGTGAGTGTGTGAGAGAGAGAAAGAGAGAGAGAGAGATAGAGAGAGATGACGCGGGGCCTTGATCCGATTATTCCGCTGGGATTTTTGGCGAGCGATAGTGCGCCCGGTGGTTCCGGTACCGAAATACACGCCGCGTAAACATGCTATGGACTTGTGCGTGCAACCATAACACTAATATCATCACTACCACCTCATATTGAGAGCGTGCGATGGATGCGATGGATGCGATGGATGCAATGGATGCAGTGGATGCAATGGATGCAATGGGCGATGTGGTGTAATGGGAGATGTGGGTCCTCGCGGTGGTGCATGGAAGTGGGTCGGCGAATCGCTAATTCGGGCGCGGGGTCACCGTCCGCCGATTCGAGCTCCGCCCACACCTATCCAAAAAAACCTAACTCTTTCCAACTTTCGCCATTCACAGAGTCGATAACAATTTATAACTTTTTGAATTTTATCGATAACATATAGCACTGTTTCTCAAAGATAGATAAGTAACAATAATGAACATGATTGATTTATGTTCTTGGTTGAAGCTGAAAATAATCTCAACAAATGAACTTTTAACATTTTCACCTGGTTAAAAGTTTTAGTAGATGTTTTCATCAGGCCACTTTGTCTGCCTACAATTATTACTATACTTCCAGTAGCCTATATTTTTTCTTAAAGCTTTCACCAAACTTCGTATCATTAATAAATAAAAAAGGGCTTAAAGTGGTCTACACGTGAAAAGATATAATAATATCTGCATATCAAAATTTAAAATTATTATTTAAAAGTGCAATTAATAATAACACATTTTTATAAAGAACGTTTTTGATCTTTCCATCCTTTACTGAAACATAAAGATTTTGTGGCACTTTATAATGTTACATGTTACGCTTTTGGCCAATTTTTTTTTAAAGCACTTACCTATTTACCAATTTATCGATATATCTGTATTTTCACGCCTAAACCGTTGAACCAATTTGAATAAAAGCTACGAGATGTCACGACAACAAAACTTGAAGCAGATAAAATAAACAACTAAATCATCCCATATTTTACTATGATTGATCAATAACGGAGAACAGTAGGTATATCGTCTTTGTCAAACTATGTCAAATCTGCTATAGTATACTTATTTTTGTTATAATGACAGATTTTTAGCTACTGCACATAGCATAGATATTTTATGAAGAGACTGTATTTCGACAAACGGTGATCTTGGCACTTTTTTTTATACGATAGATAAGGCAGTGGACTATTCACTAAGATCAAGATGTTGGAATCTCAAAAAAGTAATTTTGATTTGACAAGTTTTTATAACCTGAGAAATGACTTCACCCCGTATACAAACATCATCTACCATTATATCACAATTAGTCCAGCAGTTAAGGCGTGTAAGGGATGATACTGACCCGTTCTCGTCTTTGAGCTTCTTTTTCCTGCCCCTCTTTTTGGGCTGCGCGAGCAGCATCTGCTGGGGGTGCGGGTGCTGCATGTGCGGCATCTGGTGGTGGTCGTGGTGCGGCATGTGGTGCATGTGCGGCGGCTGGCCCAGCATGGCGCACATGGCGTCCTCCTCCACGAACGAGTACGGGTCGTCGCACTCGCGCTTCACGCCATTGTACAGCTCGTGCTGCTGCTGCTGCTGCTGCTGAGGCGGCTGCTGCGGTAGCTGGTGCTGGCTCATGTCGTAGGGCGCGTCCGGCTCGCGTTTGAACGCGTACGGGTCGTCGGCGGGCGGGTACTTGGGGAAGCCGAACTGGTAGTCAGGCTGCGGCTGGTGGGGCTGGTGCGGCGTGGGGGGGTCGAAGTGGCGGTAGGGCGGGGGGAAGTGGTGGCGTTGCATGAGGGCGTCGTAGGGCTCGGGCGGCGGTGGGGAGGGCTCCGGCGGGGGCGCGGGCGAGCCCTCCGCGCTCGAGGGCTTGCGCCGCGCCTCGCCGCTGTTGCTCGTCTCGTACCCGTCGTCCTGGTTCTCCGTCGACTTCGGCTTCTCCTCTCCCTCCTCCCTGCGACCGCAACACAATTCTATTTTATATACGTTCCGACATCTATTTTATATACTGTGGTCACCAATTTCCAGATTTTTTTAAATATAATCCTAAATAACTATGCCATGGATCTCAGTTATAAATTCAATAATACCACCCTCAATGAGTTAGTTTAACAAATGGCCCATTTAATTATGATTTCAAAATGGCACAACACATGCTACGTTCGACGTTGAGTTTCGAGACAGCCTGTATTATTTAACTCTAAATACTTATAGATTTCAAAGATCCTGTCTTAAAAGATCATAATTATCCCGCCTCACAGACAGAGTATTGTATAATTTATTATGTCAAAATTATACGCATTTGTGTCTGCCGAGTGTTAACACTATACCGAAATAAATAATAAGAACGCGGTCTATTGTTCGGACATACTACTACGCCGCGTGTTTGCTCACATAAAGTTTCTAAAACTATTCATTCATAAAATCTGCCAGTTTTAGCAGCAACAAAAAATCGATTGAAAATTTAATTAATCATTAAATTATTTCAACGTTTGAAACATTTTAAAAATACACATGATTAATTTTTATCTTAACGTAGGTATATAAGTATTACGTGAGTATTACAAAATTCTTTGTAAATACAAATATAGCAGTATATGTATAAAAACAATATCCGAAATGAATCAGCTGATCGTAGTATATTAAGAATTGATACACAATGTTTACATGTAATAAACATAAGTACCGGCGCGACTCAACTTCATTCATAATAACCGCGTTGAATTATTACCAAACGCGAGGCGCCGGCCGCCCGTTCTCAGTCTCACTCCCGTAAACAAACCATTTTATGTTGTATTCGCGACTGTGGCACAGACCAAACAGACTCTCGTTCGCCTCCAAACTTTCACCTACACGTCTCGCTCGTGTTCGACTGTCTGCTATCGGTTTTCATTTAAAAAAAAAACACAACGCTACAATAAATATACATTTATTTACAATTTGTCTTCCATTATACATTTTAATATGGGTGATCACGTGCAGCACTCCAGGCGACCTTTTCCTTTTCTTGTATGGATGGGGAATGTGCATCCAGCTAGACAGCGTCACAGTACACCTGTTTCTAGTTCAGCATCACCATCACCAGGCCATCAGTGGTCAGCGGATGAATTAGTTCAAGTCTATGAAGCGGACTCCGCAAAAATTATTGACAGAATGGAGATAAATCAACAAACCTTTTAAAAGTCAAATGCATGCACCTCTATAATAAAGTTCCAACCCTACTAAGTAGTGTTCTCTATTCTATTTTCTTTTATGGCTTGAAAAAAAAAATATAATATATATATATACTTCTTTTCTGGAACATGTTTTTTCTCATAAGTACTGAATCACAATTTTTAACGCAGTTACTGTTTAAGTGTACCTAATATGAGTTTTTTAAGGGTTTATTAAATTTTTAAATGTACTATATTTTTGTGGTTAATAAATAGAACATAAATTCTTAAAAACATTGGCAAACTAGCGCTGAGACTAGTGAAAGGGTTTGACATAAAGAATAAGTCACCTTTGTTATTTTGGTAAATTTATTGATTTTAATGTTGATTTCACTGTAAGGTTTCAGTAAGATTTAAAACACATATCAAATGTTAGCTTCAATAAAACAATAAATAATCATGTGATTGTTTTTCTGAAATAAACCAAATTTATATAAAAAAAAAACTACAACAAACTAGTCCATAGCAAAACAGAAATTATAATTATTTATTTAACTGATATTTATTTATTTATTTAAAAAAAGGCTTACCAACTAGACATACTTAAACACAGTATATAACACTCACAGAGAGGAACATCACAAGTATGCATTTAAATTATAGGAAAGCACAACATTAATTTTGATTAATTAAATTATAAATGTATTAACAAATGACAGAGACCAAAAATACAAATACCTAAATCAACTTGCATATTATTATAATTAATTAGTAACATAAAATCAATCAAGTCAATAAAACAAAAATAGCAATCAATAATAGAGAGAAACAACTCAACAATGGAAAAATAAGAAAAAATAAAAATTATTTAGCATTACAACGGTACACTGTTGTAATGTTGTACTTTAAAATGGTCCGATTCTATTTGAAAAAATATAAACTGATATGGCTGAATATTCCTTTTTTGTATACTTGTAGTTAATATGAGGTTGTTTGCCACTTTTCCCTATAGAATATTCATTTCAAACTGGCAGTTAATGCAAGTCCAAGCGAATTGACTATTTGTTGTAAGAAACTGAAATTTAGACAAGATAGGTATACCTAGAAATAAATTTCACTGATTTGTGCCCAAGCTTCAGAGGCTTTCAGAGGGTACTTGTTATTAATGTTAGGGCTATTTGGCACATTTTTTCATGTTCATATTCGTCCTATTATTTATTCGATTAATTTAAAAAATTACTTGTGTTACTTTCACATTTATAATATTACTTTGATCCCTTAGGCAACGTTTTATCAGTTGAAAGTAACTAACTAACTAGTCACTTTTGCATATATGCGATTAAAATTTATGAAATAATCCATTAAATTATTGATTATTTCATAAAATGTTCATGTTTTTTAAACATAATATTTTTGTGCTATTGTTGAAAAGATATTCATAAAATGTCTCGTTTATTGCCTAATTCGAGGAAGAACCTGAACATTCAGTATTTCACCACTGTAGCGTTTTACAACAAAGGCCGAGCGCTGTTATAATATAATGTTATCTTGGAGGCAACCTTGAAGCGGCCGGTGCTGAATGGCCGCAGATATAATCGGAGGAAACGCCAATAGGTATAATACCTATTCGAGTGAGCTATAATCTGGTGCGTTTTATGAGAAGACCAAGTGCACTGACCCATTTCTGCGCTGATAACGCGCAGATATTAAACTCGCCGATAGAGCGTTGCATGTTGGACGATGCATTATTGTTACTTATACAAATTCGGTAGGTATTTCAATACAATCTATTAGGGTTGTATTGATACATATAGTAGGGCCGGCAAAGCCGGGCGGTCTGCTATATATGTCGACTGAAGTTGATTGATTAAGACGGAAACGGAGGTGTTCATTCATTCAGATTCATTCAGTGACATGATATTAAAAAGGTATCAGACAGTTGAAGGAACGCGTTCCACGAATTTAGGTCGTTGTCGTATGTCGACATCTTATAGTTCTGATACGAGTATATCAGTGGGACGATAAAGTATTGGGATTAAACATAAAGTGGTTAAATGAATGTACCTGAAGTAGAGGGTGCTAACACAATTGATTGGTGATTTTATCCCGGCACTGTTATATGCAATGGGACGGTGAAACAAAAACCTTAACTTTTCAGTCTGTTTTTAATTTTATGGCCAGTATGGCTTTATGGTAGGTATAACTTTAAAGCATCTTTATTTGTTATTTTCTTTCCTTTGTCATCAATATTTGTTAAAAGAAGTCCAACCCAACCCATTTGTTTAATATGGAATGTAACAATGTACCATGTCTTTCTCTTTTCTGTTTCTATCTAAGACAGCACGTATAATCACTATGATCACGTATGACTCTGTGCTAAGTTGACTGACGTCAACGCGCGAAGTGCTACTATGACAAATGCCAAGTTACGGTTCATATCCGAAAAACATAAATTTATACTAGTTCTGGACAACTCCAGAAAAGTGCGAGAATAATTGGTTTTTGGTTCACATAAGGTGTCCCTTTGTTCCTTTCGCTCAGTATGACTACAACTACACAACTTGTAATCTATTGTGGAAATTTCAACTATGAAAATGTACTTAAAGTTTGCCGGGGTTTGGATTTACTGAAATTAGTACGCGCGAGATTTCTCGCAAAATTCATATTGAAAATTATTAAGCTTTTCAAAATTATAAACCTTTAAATGCCTGAACAGATCTTTATAAATTATAGCTAAGAACCACTGACAGACACACAGGTCAATCTTATAATATAATTTTTTTTTGCGTCGGGCGTTACAAACTAGTCAAATACTAAATAAGTTCCTCCGGAATATAGTTTTTTTTTTTTCAAGCTAGTCTCGCTCTATACGACATAGCACGGCGACAATAACATCAACGAATATCGGACACTCGCAGCGACATATAGGTACATACAATATATAGTGTATCAGGGAAAACACTGTGCGTAGTGCGTCGCGTATGTCATTGTTTGTACCGCCTTGGTACATGGCATGCTGACTCGACAGTGATGTCAAAAGCTAAAGGTCATTGTCTAGCTGGCGTTAATTTCTACTCTTTTGTTGGTACAATGCACGCACACACACACACACAAGGGTAAGTATCAGTACGCTACGCTGCAGATAACGACCCACGTTTGGCGTGTCCAACTCAAGGATCTTCGGACACGGCGCGCTTTATTTCTCTAAATCATGGTTTGCACTTATATATACACATACACATGCACCACATATACCAGCAGTCACCGGTAAATTATATATCCTTCAGATTGGGCAACAGTTTTATTTAAAACTAGCTGTGCCCCGCATCTTTGTACATATACGCTTGGTATATTATCGGTATAACTTTTTTGTTTGTAAACGGATTGAAATGAATGTTACGAGAAGCTTGCTACAATACATATAAGTGAAAACCGCATTCAAATCGGTTAAGCCGTTTCTGAGATTAGCTTGCACAGACAAACAGACAAAAACTCTAAAAACTATTTTTTAGACCTCAGTAAGATAAGGATGCGTACAAATTGTTTTTTGAAAAATATTTAACATACACTGCTCGTTTACGATTTTATTAATAACTAGATATGTATTGATATAGATTAGGCATAGGTAGATGGAATTCAACAAAATAGGTGTAATTTGAGTTATTTAAGATATTTTGAATTTATAATGAGAATTTGTCTATTGAAAGTTTCAGAGGTGAAAGCCTGATAAGGATCCTTTTTTCTTCCTAAAGTCGACAGAGAGGGTGACGATCCACTTTTCCATGCGGTTTTCACCAATGGACAGAGGGATAATCAGGGAAGGTTTTTACGGAAAACAAAATGCACCCCGGGCGAAGCCGGGAGCGGGACAGCTAGTTATATATATTAATTAACAGTTAATGATGTGCAGGCCTATTAAATCTGTGCATATACACTAGATTCTAATACGAGGGCCGCTACTTAAGTTTTGAGATAATAAACAAATAAAAACAAATATTTATAATCGGAAACGGCTTCATTGTTTTTCAAAATTTTCTCCATTAAGATCAATACACTTTTGCATACGTTTAAACCAATTGTCGAAGCACTTTTTCCATTCCGCTTGAGGTACCTCCAAAACATGATTTTGAACGCATGAAGCGCTTCTTCAGACGTCGAAAAACGTTGACCTCGCAATTTATTTTTCATGTGCGGAAATAAAAAAAAATCATTAGGTGCCAAACAAGGACTGTACGGCGGATGAGCCATCAATTCGATGTTTTGACTGTACAATCGTCTTCTGCAATTGGTTTCTGGCAAACAAATACTGGTGTAGGTACCATTCAGAATTGACCGTTCTACGTTGCTCTAAAGGAACGCTGGCTACATGTCCAGTTATTCCGAAAAAAACAGGTGACCATTTGCTTCGAAGTGCTTCGTGAGCGAACAACTTTTATTGAATTTGGCTTGTCTTGAAAAACCCATACAGTCGATTTTTGTTTAGTTTCGGTTTAATATGCATAGTTCCATGATTCGTCGCCTGTTACTATCTTATAGACGTCTTTTGAAGCACCGCGATTGAATTTTTTCAACATTTCCTTGCACCAATCGACACGAGCCTTTTTGAGCGATTGTCAAATTATGCGGTATCCAACGCGAACAAATCTTTTTGCCAGCCAAAATGTTCATACAATATTGAATGTATGCGAGTGGAACTAATGCCCAAGCATGCCTCAATCTCAAGGTATGTCACATGACGATCTTGCAATATCAGTTCACGCACAGCATCGGTGTTTTCTGCCACAACAGTTGATTTTGGATGTCCTTCACGAAATTCACCCTGAAGCGAATTGCGACCACGGTTGAATTCGGAAAACCAGGGAAACACGGTGGCTCGAGATGGTGCTTCATAACCAAAAGTCGAAGCGAGTTGATCGGCACACTGCTGTTGGTTTAATCCACGTCGAAAGTCATAGAAAATCATCGCACGAAAATGTTCGCGATTTAATTCCATTTTTTGAGCGAGATGAATGTTTCAAATAACTGTAAACAACACAAATAGCACTCGTATGACAACACGTTCTGAGTACGTTCACCATTGCAAATGCTAAACTTTACGATGATAATGTCAGATTTGACATAGTCACATCAGTGTTGCCACATCTCAAAACTTAAGTAGCAACCTAGGTATAGATATATATATATAGTTCTGATAGCTATTCAGGAAACAGTTATACAATAAATATCTAAATATATTATGAACCTTTTGTTTTATTTACTTTTTCCTTCAACTTAAAAAAAATAACAGGTAGGCAATAACTAAAGTATAATAACTATCTATTTTTTGTTCTTTTATTTTGTTATTAATAAATTTTAAATCCTAACTAATATTATAAATGTGAAAGTGAGTTTGTTTATTTGTTAAGTTTTCACATGTTAAATAGGTATTCAACAGATTATTTATCATGAAATTTTGCACATTAACTAGGATCAGTGATACAAAGGTACCTTTTTACAAAAAACAGTACTTAATGTTACCGAGGGATTAATAGAAATAAAAATTCGCTTGTAAGAGCAATAAAACACTCGAAGTCGCGGACAAAAGCAAGTTAATTATAATTACCATATCATGACTAATGATTTTATACTTTGAAGGTCCATCCTGTCCATTTTAAACTTTGAAGGTCCATTATGGAATGCATGCATTCTCTTTTAGTCATTTATTTCAGACTTACATCTAGTGTTATAGCCAAATTGAAACAAAATAAACATAAATAAACAAAATTTAAATACATGTCATACTAAATGCTATTAAATTTCTCCTCGGGAAGTTATTAAGTTATCTACATCTATCTCCTCCACATCTCCTCAGAAGTGATGAGTCCTACTCCTGAGCATTCTGGTGAGAGAGTACAGAGGCACCTCTTTTCCCCACAATACCATAAATAAGGGTACCTTATTGGTACATTCAAACACTGCTAAAAACATTTGCAATAAACTTCACATTTCCAAATGCATGCCGGCATCACTTTAATTCATGTATATTAATCTTTTTATTAATTTATTTAGTATTTTTTGTATTTCTATGTTACTTATTCAAAATTACTTGTAAATATGTGTATATATATTGGCGAGCTCATCCAGAATATACCTATTTACTCTAACTTTGTTTCTTATAAATATCGCACAAAATAGAAATATAACAATCAAAGTTAGAGTGAATAGGTATATTCTGGATGAGCTCGCCCCATCATAGGCCTCATCTTCGCTACACACTTAGATGCTAGCCAAGAGCAAATCCATCTGTAATTAAAAAAATGTTTGTAAGAATTTAGTACGAATTTGTTATTGGCTATTATGTAAAGAATAAATTTCAATAATTTTTACAAGTATTTGTAAGCTGGGGATCCTGTAATGTAAGAAGCTGAAGCAGTACTTCAGTACTGCCTTTTCAAAGGGCAGTATTACCTTAACTTTATATAGAATAGGACTTACTGGTCTTATTCTGTGCAAATGCCAATTTTCCTTCAACTATATTTATTATAGTCTAGTGACTCATGGCAAATCAACAAAAAAAAAAAACTTTTTTCCTATTAGGGTGCTGCTGGAGCTGCCTTATTATAATTTGTACACCCTCTGGGTTTATCAATTTTATTAAATTTTATTGACCCTGTGCAAGGAGCAAATCTTTAAAGCATAAATTTAAATGTTCTGCAATCAATAGACTAACTCTATGTTACTATAAACCTTTTATGAATATATAGAAGATTAATAAAAATATGTAATGTATTTTAAGTTATACATCTTCCAAGATTTCCAAGTCTATACTGAATCTTAACTTATTCTTGTCTAAGTTATTTCTTGCCTTTCTATGTTCAGTCAAAAGTGACAATTTGAGGTGACAAAAACCATTTTACATTCACAAGTACTAATTATATAACAAGCATCTGGTTTGGTCAAATACCTGTGTTTAAGGAAAGTCAATGATAAATTAAATAAATTTTCCTTGGTCACTCTAAAATTAACTCATAGGTTTATGGTTTTACAAAAAGCAAAAAATCTTTATATAGTAAGACAAGTAGAGATTTTTTACATTGCCAAAAAGAATAGACCTTTAAATCTAGAAGTTCTGACTAACCAGCTACGTGAACAAGAAAATCAAAGCGAAACCCACGAAAATACTAAAATAATAAAATAAATTATTTGTCAAACATTTTATAAATAAGCTTTGTAAAATATAAGCTATATAATTATGAAATTAAGTATGGTGTTATATTTGTATATATATAAATAGGCTTCAAACTTTACCACTTTAATGCATTCTCTCCATTTTACTATATTTTTTATGTTAAGCTCCACAGACAGGCCGACAGTCCACTTGTTGGTAGGTGGCCATTGCATCCCCTATTTAAAAAAAGCCACAAATACTGCGGAGACAGGATAGGCATTAGGTAGGAAAGGATAGGAAAATGGGCTCTGGCATCCCTTACTCACTCACCGACAAACAACAGCACACATGCTGTTATTTCATGGTGGTTACTGTCGCCAGACGAGCTGCCCAAATGACTGTGAAATGCAGCATACACTGCCACTAAACTGACCCTTATCTTCTCAGATTGGTATTTATATATTTACATTTTCTATATAATTCTAATAAGACAATGGAACTACAAACATTTTAGAATCAATAATAAGAAAGAAATACCTACTCTCTGTGTGTGTGTGTGTGTGTCACTTGCAAACATAGTCAGAGGCATCTTATACAACCAATTTATGATTTTTTTATTTATTGAAGTTTATATGTATGTTTATATTTGTTTATAGGTGATAATTTTCTGTCTCAATCAGATAAACTCTATCTAATTTTTAATAATAAGAAAAATCAATTGCTTTTTTTAAGCAGGCAGCAAATTATCAAAAACTACTTTAAAACAGCTACACACACGTGCGGAGTCTCTTGGAAGAGTGAGAGATAATGTCCTTTCTGCTAAGAATATAATGCTTTGGAGTAGTGTCAGGCGCCTAGTGTTTTGCAGTAATTTGGGCAGCTCGTCCAGTGGCAGTAACCGCTCCCTTACAAAAGACCATCGTGAAAAGACAGCATTTTTTTTATCCCATTCTAATCCCTTATCCTTAATCATACGGTCGGTATGATTAAGGATAAGGGATTAATGGTCGGTAACCCACTTGCAGCACTGTGGCGCTGCTTGTGTTATAGGCGATGATAACCACCTACCATCAAGTGGACCATCAGCCTTTCTGTCGACATTAACAAAAAAAAAATGAGCTAGAAAAATGCAGTTGTCAATAACCCCAATAAGCTTATGCTTTGATACTTTGATACCATACAATCTGTTATTGTTTGAATGATGTGTAGGCAGTTAGATTTAGAATTGATCTCTCAAATTATTGTTGCTTTTATGTTAAATAAAATTACATAATTTATTATGGAGACTGTTCTGTTATTGGTGGTTTAAAAAAATCATAATGTTTTTAAGACAATTTATAACCTCTAAAATTTCATAATACTATTAAAAAACTGTCAAAAAAGGTAAAATACTTAAAGATGTGCACATGGTGATCATATAATTAGCGAAATATTTAAAATTAATGCAAGGAATTGACATGAGTATACATTAATAGCATTGTTTGATGGAAGATATACCTAACTTCCGAATCCTGTGAAATAGCCAAAACAGAAGTTTCTTTTGACCTGAACCTGATTTTCCCATTAAATTATAGAATTTCTAAAAGACTTAGTGGGATATCGCATAAATGTAAATTAATAATTTTAATACAAAATACATTTATGTTTCATTTAGTTTTTACTCTATGGATGAAAAAGTTTTAACCATTTATTATTAGATTCTTATAATAAATATTGGAATAACCACCTCTGGTCAATCAATCTAATTTAATATATAAATACATAGGGTATGTATACTTAGAAACACAGAAGTTATTTACAATTGAGAACCTTTCCATAACAAAAATCTTGGACTGTGCCATAGATGTTTATGTGAGGTAAAACAAATAATTTCTTTATTTTTCTAAATCAATTTTGTGCAATCCACAACAATAAATCGAATGAGTTAATTAGGTACAAATATTTATTTATTACAATAATAAAAACATACATTCATATTACAATAACAAATTATTGATTACTGAGTGATTTTGCTACTAAACTACTAAACTTAAACAGCAACCAACTTCTTTTGATTCTATTAATAATTTCAAAATGAGTTTGTTCTTATGTACACTACTTTGTACACTGTTACATTGTTTTACACATAAGAAAGTAATGTACAGCTAAAATACTTAAAACTGACAATAGAATTGAGGCTTTTGTCTTTCAACTTAACCATTACACAAATAAGTTATAGCTCATGTTACATGAAATATTAAGATTACTGAAACTCCACTTATGTCACAGTAGGTGTACCAAGGATTAAAAGTTGCAAAGATAACAAGGCAACATTGTAAACCGTTACACAAACTTCCTAGAAGACTATCTGCAAGATAACAGATTCCTGGTAATATATGCCACTTGGTGCTTTCGAAACAGCCAATACAATGCAATATTATATTATTATGACGAAATTGGTGCTCTTTTTGACATTACTAACTTGAAAAAACGTTACCTGAGCATGTGGATACAGCTGATCACATGGAAATCACTTTATTGAGCTCTGACTGCACATTAGACTGTCCCTCCAGTCAGTTAGATTGCAGTCTATCCTGAGATCCTGTGTTGCTATGTGTTTCTAGATGCACTAGCAGGACTATCACTTCACATTCTATTATTTCACACACTGGACACTTTATTAAACACTTACACCATGTCCTGGAGTGCAGTGCAGCGTTCACACGCACTTATGGCACTATTCACGACCTAACCTCAAAATGCACACGAAATGAACAACTGAGCCATACAGATGTTTGGAAAACCGAAATAAAGCAACGCGACTCCGCCCCCGCGACGTTATATCTTTCAATTCGACAAAGAACACGAAATGTGGCGTACGCGGTTAGCAGTATGGATTTGTGGGCAAAATGCTTTGTTTGAGTAGGTAGGCACAGCCTTCACTGCATACACTCGACTAACTATAGATAGGTAGGCGCGTATGTGTATGTATTCAGTATTGTGTAGTGCACGGAGCGCGTATATGCACCTAGACGTAGCCAGCCATAACTCAGTGAGGCGTTCCGCGAGCGCTACGGCGACTGGCTGGGCCCTCCGAGCCCTTCGAACCCTCCGAGGAGGGCCACAGACAGGTTCGCCAACCCGCCACAAAAAGTGTAAACATACGGTGGGTGATTTACGATGTTTACATCGAGTCATTGACGGCGGGGTCCGAGCGGGGCGGAGGCGGTCACGCTTGGAGCTCTCGGCGAGATGGCAATCGGGACGGCAGCGGCGCCCTACCGTGGCGGCGCGACGTCGTGTCCTCGCGGAGACGCGTCCGTTTCGCAACGGCGAGGCCGTGACGCCGCACGAGCGAGAGAATGTTGCCACCGCGCGAGAGCGACGAACGCGGCGGACGAGAGGTTTCGCAACGTCGGATGGGCTCTGACCGAAATAATCCGCGACGTAAATACGCGGGCGGAGTGATGGCGGATGGCGACGATACTCACGGCCTGTCCGTTCGCAGCGGGTCAGCAGCGCCGGCGTCCATGGCGCGGCCAGCCCTGGCCGCGGCCGGGCTCCGGGCCGTCGGCCGAGCGACGCAACACTCTCTCCGATCTCACTGGGAACGCACAGAGAGACACTGTCGCACCATCTCCACGACACTGCACATCGACCGCGACGCAAACCTACGCGTATAAACACTTCGCGAACGGTGTTTTGTTACATCCGTTGACTTTTCTTTGAAAAATCAATATACATTTTCCCACAGTTTAGAGATACGGACGAGTCGATGTCCAGCGCAGGTTAGGTGCGTGAAGTTTGCAAGCTTTTTTAGCGCACCGGTGTTACCAGCTTTTTTTTGCCCATTTTTTGTTTTGGCTGTTGTGATTTTTTTTTCTACTGATTCGTGACTAACTTCACAACGGTTTCGACGTTTTGGGTCTTTCATAAGTCACGAGAGTGTGCACAGTGGCGCCATTGGGCGCCATATTTGAATTACTAATATTTAATACATGGTTCACTCATGTTTTAATGAATAAAATCTATGAATTCTTAATATATAGAAAGTTAAAACAGGAAAGATATCGCCATTGAACCATATTGAATATTGTTTTATACGGTATGTCTAAAATAAAAGTCGGATAATTTTTTGGTAAGTTTCTATTATTCAAAAAAGGAATGCATTTCTATATATAACTTTTTTCCTAATAAATCTTTATTAACACCATATCATTTATTTATTTATTTATTTTCATACAAAAAATAAAACACAAAAGACCTATATTACCACATATTAATACAATTATTAACAAGCGGTGGTACAAATCGATATTTCAAAAAGAGTACAATAATAGCATCAGCAGTGTAAAGTTCTGGATCTCTATAACGTTACGAGAACAAATTAAAAACGTAATAGAAAAAATTCCAAGCTCTTTCTGAACGTCGTATAACATATAACATTAGATTCTTAAATAACAATAGGTACTAAAAATATTGAAGGTTCTGTGAAATTCAGAGTATCTTGTTATCGCCTCGTCCGTGTCGTTAGTGCGTTTCAGGATTAAGTTGGAGGAGTTGAATCTCACTTTAAATAAGAAAAGTGAAGAGATCACACCTCCACTTAACCCTTGACGCTCTTGTTTTCGCCGCAGCCGTTGTTGTTCTTTAAGCTAAATATCCGAAGACCGCTGCCTCACTATTCTAAATGTGGCGTCACGCGTGAGCTGGAAAGATAGATCTGGCAGCGTTTTGGACATGAAACTGTCAAGATCCCCTGTCCAACTCAGACGTGGGGCCAGTGAGAAATTTGTACTTAATCTGAAAAAGTGAAACAAAGTGAATAATGTTGGCGCAACAGCGCACCGTCGCTATCACCGCTTGAAAAGGTGCGGTTAACGTCTCTGATAAGAACAACGATTTCCCCTGCGTCACTCATTTAATATCAAGCGCCTATTCCAAGCAATTATCTTTTACTTAACACTTAAAAGAAAAACAGATTTGACAAATTCAAAATCAAAAGTCTCATAGACCACAGATACAAGAGTGCCAAGGAATTGTCATAACTATAATGATGTTACGTAATGATTGAATTTAAAAAGAATCAACTCTATACTCTATATATGTTTAAATTAAAAACGATTACATTATATACATTTACCCAGACGTGTAGGGAGAGTATGCGTGGCACTAGTCAGGAAGACAATTCACTCGATCACTCCCAATTCGGCTCCACATCAATCTTGAACACAATTCGCACTTGGATAGAGGGCCGATCAATCGATGGGCTCATATTTATACTTTTGATGATATCTGTCGATACGATATCGGGGAATCGACACGGGCAAAGTATGTCCACCATGATTACGATAACGTTTTAGGACATGAGGTTGGTGATTGGCTCGGTTTGGTCCCTATCAGCCGTATAAACACTTGATTCCACCAATCGGCTTCGCATCGTGATAAGGAAGTCGGTGACGAATCTGTTTTGAGCGTTAGCGGTGCAAGGCGCCGCCAGAAATGCTATCGCTGCTAAAGCCGTCCGGGAGCGTCGCCATCGAGGCGCTATCTGCTAGCGAAGGCTCCATCACTGTTGCCACTTGTCTTGTTTACCTAATGTACATATAATGTACTGCACACCTTACATCTCTATTACGTGCCGATTCAATATTACATTTGCGTAAGGATTTAGACCCCAAACAAATCCGGTAAATGAAACCATACTAATAATTATTATAAATATGAAAGTAACTCTGTCTGTCTGTTGTATTTTCACGCCTTAACTGATCAACTGGTCATCAAGAAATTTGTCATAAACATTGTCAGGTATAGAGAAAAGGACATAGGGTACCTTACATCTAGAAAATAATTACTGTTCCCGAGGGACTATGTAAAAATGTAAAAAAAAAATTGAGGCGACGCGACAAGAAATAGAGCACTTCGTAATTTACCTATAAATTATACAAAAAAAAAAAAAAATTACAGCCGGCTTTAATTGTTTTTACCCAAGTACTTACACCTAAAATTTAAAAGAAATCTTTCCACAGATTTGCCAATTCCTAAATCTAACGTATCTAGGTATTTACGATACGCACTATATACCTACCTATATCTATGCGTGAGTAACACGTGGAAGAATTTCGACATGATAGATAAGGTACCTACTCGTAGCAAAAGGCATATCAAACGGTGTCATTAGATAAGGCGCAAGGTGTATGCTTTCTAGTACACAGAGTACATCATCATCACATATATAGTGCAGATACCCGCAGGTGTATTAAAACATAATTTATCATTATTATTAAAATTATTAAAACATCATTTATTAAAAATGAATCATTTAACAATAATTATGAAGGACTGAAAATTATTAGAATCATTTGCATTTTATGCGAAATCATAAGAGGTTCATTTTAGTAGTGGCTGGGCACACTACGTTTCGCAGTCATTTGGGCAGCCCGTCTGGCGGCAGTAACCACCACATTATAAAAGAACAGCAAATATGTGCTGTTGTATATCGGTGAGTGAGTAAAAGATGTCACAGTCCCATGTCTTCCTTATCCCTTATCCTTAATCCTTCTATGGTAGGCACCGCACTTGCAGCAGCTATAGCGTTGCTTGTGTTATAGGCGACGGTAGCCACCTACCATCAAGTGGACCGTCAGCCTGTCTGTCGACCTTAACATTTAAAGAAAATTGCTCAACAAAATAGGGGTTTTATGTAAGGTAATTCATTTAATTTATTTTGAAGTTTAAACTGTCCTGTATTTCTGTTCTAACACTATATTGAAGATAATAACAATAAAATAAAATAAATCCAAAATAAAATACAAGTTAACAGCAAAATAAAATTTTAACAATAAAATAAAATTCAAGATAACAATTTAAATATTTAAGATTAAGATTTAAGTAGTGCCAAGTCACACGTACTGCGTGTCGTAGTCATTTGGACTAATTAATACACGTTTGAAATATTGTTTCGGCGAGTGAAGGTCACAGCCAGAACCCATTTCCCTGTATACATACTACTTATTTATTTAGTTACATATTTATATGTACTAGCTGGTGCCCACGACTTCGTCCGCGTTGAACGATGAAAGGTAGCCTATGTCCTTTCTGGTGTCCAATACAACGTGTGTGCAAAATTTCATTGTGATCGGTTCAGTAGTTTTTGCGTGGAAGAGTTACAAACATACTTTCGCATTTATAATATTAGTACGGATTAAGATGAAATCCACGCGAATGAAGTCGCGGGCGTCTTCTAGTATGTAGATAAAAGAACCACATAACAAACACTTTTATTGCTTATACTAACTGGTGCTCGCAACTTCGCACGCGCTGTAATTCGATTTTTGAAAATCACACACAAACCTAACATTTTCAAAAGTATTCAAATGTATCAGAATTAAAAGTATCCTATAGTTTAATCCAGGTAATCATCAATCTCTGTCTCTCAGGGCCTCTTCAGTCTTGAAGGTTAGCCGTCAACTTCCTGAACCAGTCTCTATCAAGAACCAACTGAAATAGTTGCTCGACCGAGGCTATTCCAGTCCACTCTCGATTGTTCGACGTTGTGGATGTTGGAGAACGGTTTCATTTCCGACCCTATGTGTCCAGCTTATTAGCTGGAAAGCTTATTATGAATAGCTTATAGCTTATTCCGCGAAGCATTCGGCGTTGGCACCACATTTCGTTGCCCGTAGGGTGTCCTTGAAAGTCTATGTTTCGCAGGCGTACATTATGATTACATTTAGCCGGCTAAATGTAACATAGGAGTACCCTTACTCGAATCTGCTTATTTAATTGGCGACAAAATAAAAAAATCTCATTCTATTGAAAGAATCTCAGACTAGTTCAATCCGGGATTTAATTTCTTGCCGTACTCGCTCAAGTAGTTTGCCTGTATGTTCGCAAGAATCATCAAAACATAAGTGAAAACCGCATTAAAATCGTTTAAGCCGCTTCTGAGATTAGTCAGTGCACAAATGCACAGACATAAATTGTACATATATTTTTTTAAATATTTAATGTACAGACACGGCTCGTTTACGATTTTTTTTATTATATAGATTATAGAAGCAAGGTAATTAATAGATTATAAAACCAGGATTACATAAAATAAATGATCCTCAACGCGTCCTTGTGGTATGGATTATGGCATCGTCCTCACTAATTTTCAGTCCTTAATAATTATTGTTAAGTATTTATTTCAAATTTTCAACCACCAATTCGGAATGAGAAAGAACTGGTAAGAAACCTCATAATGTTAGTTGCTTGTTTCAACACCAATTTACTCTGCAAGTTTACAATTAACAAACATTCAGCCTTCAGTCCCAAGCAGATCCAACATCTTCAGATAATTTCTGTTTTACTATTCCTTCAAATGTACGAGTAGTTCTATTAGTACGAGTAGTAGGTGTTGGTATAATGGTAGGACTTATTATAGTATTATAGATTATAGGTTCTGCTAGGGCCTCGTATTGACAACAAATAAATATTGTTATATAGGGACTCAGGATAGTATCTTGTCAAGCAAATCCAATACACTTTTTTTTGCAAATATTAGGAGTTAAAGTATAAAATATCCGTTTCGTAATTAAAAACTTTTTATATGATAAAATATATTTATTTTGTATATTATATTTATTTAATCAAAGCTGGACATAAACTAAGGAATCTATCAGCAGATTATCACTTGGACCAACTCATAATCGCAAGGGATCAGACAGAATTCTAAGAAACTATTATCTATTTTTATTTCCAATATAAATGTCAAGGCGTTATGTTTATTTTTACATTTCAGGTGAAAATTATTACATTTTATTTTTACATTTTAGGAGGGTGTTTATTTTTACATTCATATGTTGCTGCTTAAATTCAAAAGTACCACAAATCAAAATTACACTTTTTTACAGGAGCTAATCGAAAAAAAAAAAATTTTTTTTGTTAATTTTTTTCTTATTATTAAAGCGCATTTTAAAGTAGCATTAAATGTTTTAAGTACTTTTATAATAAAATAAATACTAGAGGAGATATAAGCATATATGTTACTTTTGAATATTAAAAAAAAATACAAAAATATAATAAATATGGAATAAAACAACCATAAGTCTTTTTGCAACATACATTATGAATGATTGTGGGATTTTTTGATTTGTGGTACTTTTGAATTTAAGTGGCGATGTTATACTATATAAAACTAAGTTATATATGACTTTACTTACAAACAATTACATTAAATTTTAAGAGATAGGTTGCCTTGAGCAAAATGTTATGAGTTTGAACGCATTACTCGTACAACTGCGGAACAACTGAGTCATAATGTAGGTTTTTTATTTTCGTTGATTTTAATCTTATGCAGACATAATTTCTATTACTGCAACGATATTTAAGAAAATTAACGTACAACAATACTAATAAGAGTAGGAAACAGTAGGCAATAATTTTAATTTTATATATGTAGGTAAGGTAACATAGGAAAAAACGTTCCTTTTCATTATTTTAAAAGTACACTAACTTCAATCGGGCAGAGTTTTTAATTATTAAAGAGGACCTCCTAAATATTTTTACGCTAAAAAGAGCTGTATGTATGTTCTGGTTTATTTGTCATTTAGCACGATTTTATTTCGTAATAAAAGGGTTACGTTGTAATTGATTCCTTAGGCACATAGGTCGACGTAGGTATAACAAAAATGTCCGTTGATCTCTCGATTTTTGGCTCATTTCAACTCCTCCACATTGAAAGTATAGTATTTCCATGGCCCACATCTTTACATAGTATAAAATAAAGTCGTTTCCCGCCTTATATCCCTCTATCTTTTATACTAGTCTTATACTATACTAATATTATAAATGCGAAAGTATGTTTGGATGTATGGATGTTTGTAACTCTTTCACGCAAAAACTACTGAACCGATCACAATGAAATTTTGCATACACGTTGTCTGGTATACCAGAAAGGACATAGGGTACCTTTTATGCAGAAAAAAAGGACTATTTCCGTGGGATAAATAAAAAATAAAATACTAGCGCCTAGCCAAAGTTTTATAGCAACACGATATCAAGCGTTATATTGCTTTTTTTTAAAAATTTCAACGCTTACGAAGTCGCGAGCTACCAGATAGTTATGTACATATGTAAATGTATTTTAATGCTGTTGTCACTAATGGAAAGAGCGTTGTTTTTATATATGACATTGCACCAGTGCGAAGCCGAGAGCGGGTCGCTAGTTTGTTAATAAGTGTCATAGTATGAGTTGAAGACGAGCGCTCCGCTCCGAAGACGAGTGTAAGTTGAAGAAGTTCGATGCTTGCGAACCCACCACGGTTCGCAAGTAGGCCGGGGTGTCCGGGGTGTCCGGGGTGTCCGGGTGTCCGGGGTATCCGGGGGTGAGTGAGAGGCCGACTTGCCCCGTCGCGGGAAGAGGGAGAGTTCGCCTCGCGGCCGTGAACTGGAACTTTTCAAAGTTCCACCGTATTGTGTTTACATTCAACTTTGTTATGTGGGTTAAAGTTAAGGCAGAGTTCAACGGCGCGAACTAAGCGTATGTGCCGCCGCATCTGCTATCGATTTTCATCTCGCGAAAATCACATGTTTCAAGGTTGTTGCCAACTTTCGCCTTACAATCATTGAGCATAACACTATTGGTGTGACTCGGAATGTGTGCTCATCATTACAATCATTGTGAAAAGGCCACAGTCACTGTACTCAGGAAACTATTTAAAAATGTTTCCTGAGAGTCGTCATTACTAACTTACAAGCGTAAACAAGATCGTACCTACCATTTTTTGTAAGCATCTCAAGATAGGTGGAAAAGTATAAGTGGAATTTTTTTTTACTTATCCCTACCAGAGGGGAATTAGTAGGGATAGGTGGAACTGGCGATAAATAGTAATAAATTATTTAAATAGACAGTAAAACATTTGAACATCATTTGTATATTTATTTTTAACTTTGTTATTAAATATGATATCGCTTAGATAGAGAAATGTTGAAATTTTCACCTTTTCCGGAGCGAATTGAATCATTCCTGAAAGCCACTTATACAATTAATAAAAAAAGAAGTAGGTACAGTTGGACATATGATCATAAACTCGTAAGTAGATACCTATATGACCTCTGGGAATTCATGGATGGCAGATTTTGAAAAAGTAATTTGGTTTAATATATCAATTGGTTTGAATATTTGCATGCCCTTATAGGGTGGAATGTAGCGAAGCATTACAATAAATAAATTATTATTATTATGTAATTTGTTTACAACAAAGTCTGCGGTCGGCAGTCTCGGTAGCGCACTTGTACAAAAGGTGTTGTTTGTGTCCTTAGGCGACGGTAGCCATCTACCATCTAGTAGACCGTCAGCCTGCCTGCCACCCTTAATAATATTATAAAAAAATTAACTAGATCAATAGCGCCAAAGCGATCCCCAATAACTCTATTTAAGAAGTTGTCTGATTTTTGCAATTCACATTTTAACATTAAAAAAAAATTTTTTTTTTTTAAATATGTAGTTCAAAGGTCAAAACCTTGAACCCTGTTAACTCTGGATTAAAAGAAAGTTACTCTTTTCTCAGATTGTGCAATGCAGGTGGTTGTTAAGCGAGTTTAAATAACAAAAAAAAATCAAAAGGGTATTCTTTTGGTGTATTTTGATTTGTTTATTTATTTGCAACAACTTTTGTATAGAAGCCATAGGTGTGGTACATGTCAAATATATATTTATATACCCTAATTTCGATACTGATAGTGACCGCACCTGAAATTTTTATAAAATATTCTTATCAAATTATATGATAAATTTCACACGCAATACTTTTAGGTATCTACTTAGGAGTGAGCGGAAATTTTTTGTTCGTTCCTTAAATTATTATTTGTATAGGAAATAGTATATTCTTTATATCTACCTACCTAAAGTCACTTAAGTTATATAAGTAAGTAATACTTATAAATAACCAGCTGTTACAGTTTCATTTATTATTCAATTGAAAATTATTTTGAGCTAACTAAATATTTATTGCAAATATATTTTGTAAATATATTCATATTTGTGTATGTAAGTAAGTTGATTATAAAGATTTATTAAATATTTTTTAATCCTATGTAATATGTTATGATTAGATTTTGAATTTAGAGTTAATATCTAACTTAATAACCAGAACTAACTAAGGTTAACTTAGAATAGTTGATAGAAAAATAGTTGATTAACTCTTGCTCTTTGACAAAACCCTGAGTATTAAATCCGTGTAGTAGACAATGGTGACGATTGATGATAATTATAATAATATGATAATCTCTATACGTGATTTTCAGCCTGATTGTAGAGTTATTAGTTGAATTCCTGATTATAAAGTCAATAAAGAAATTATTACGGTTTGTTCGTTTATTTTACTTCTCCGTGGTTACAAACAAATTTAAATTATCTTTGAAAATTCTATTTTGTATCGTCTTCTGGGTGAATCTATGATGGCTAAGTAAGTATACCTGTATCGTAGTACCTACGGTCGTTTGCTATATTGGCTATTGAAATATCTACTGCAATTCACACTGCTGTCAAAATGGTTTTAAGAAAGTATAGTACAATTTAGTGTTAAAAGAGGTGTAGCAGACGTCACGTTATTCGCCCTTATCTCGTTTACACTTTATTTGTTGAAGGCGCACGATAAAGATACAGATAAGTGGCACCCGATGCCTTTATCGCGCAAAAAGAACTTACTTCAGGAAGTTACTATGTTGTACAATATGACAAATAATTGCAAATAATCTTAAAACTGAACAGTATTCCTTATTACACTATATCCCTAGTAACTAAGAAAGTAAATCAATACTATAACTAGCCAACTAAAGAAACGTAGTGTAAGTATCTATATGTACTTAATTATTTTATGTCGGTAAGTGTCAACAGTAACAAGAAACGATATCAAGTTCAATGTTTACATATTTTATACAATTTAATTTAAGAGGGGTAAGTCAAGTTTAGGATCTGTTCATTAATCAAAAGTTTGGCGCAGCGTCCCACCGACCACCGCGCCGCTCTACCACCGCCCACCCTCTTTTTATATAACTACACCTTCATACACTAATGTATATATTCAATTTTAAGGTCTTCAATAATGCACGCATGTTATGGCAACACCGGTTCCTTAAGGTCAATATTTTGACAAATGGCCGACTGCCGGACTGACTCGACTGAACTGACTGAACTTCTTTATCTGTCATTCTGGTAAATGAATGTAAAATGAATAAATATAAATAAATAAAACTTCTATGAGCTGAGTGCTCACTCACAGTTTGTATCAATTTGTATTTATTACGGATAAAGTTTGTATGTAATGGATAATGGATGATATATGTCGCTTATGTTGTTCCGCTAAATACGTTAGCAATTACATATTTGACGATGAGAACGCATTATACCTTAAAATGTCTCTGTATATGCCGATCAAGGTAAATATTATGATTACAAATTATTTTATATTTTGCTGTAATGACTACCTATCTAAATTGAAATAATAATATAATGTATAATATTATTCAAATGATAGGTGTTCAAGAACGACAAACTACCACAAAAAATATGCGATAAATGCAGCTGTAAAGTGAACGATCTGTACCAATTTTGTAATGAAGCAATAGAAGTCGAAAATAGGTAAGTTTAATAATACACTATATTATCATAGATAATTAACTAATTTGACCAGTAAAGTACTATTTAATCTATGATATTATTACAATATAGAATGCTGGGCTAATTTTCTAGCAATTTTCCTTTTAACTAACAAGAACTTAAGGTATGTTAAGGAGGGCCCTGTGGCTTTATTCAAAATAATAAAAAATAACGTGGATTAAGATTGACTAACTGAATTATTGCTTGCAATGATAAAATAGTTAATGGTAGTGCTACCACTCTCCCACAGATTAATGTCCACTTTTTGTAAAAGAAACCTTTCCTGTACATACAGTAAATTTTTAGCAGCTACAATTTTTCTAGTGATAAGGTCGACAGACAGGCTGATGGTCCACTTGATGCTAGTTGGCTACCATCGCTTTTAACACAAGCAATGCCACAGGTATTGCAACTGCGCTGCACATCATAGAAGGATAAGGGATAATGAAGGGATGGGGCTAATGGGTTCTGGCATCCCTTACTCACTCATGGAAACACAACAACACATAACATTATTCTACAGTAGTTTTTTTTTTTTTGAAGGTGGTTACTGCCGTCAGACAGGCTGTGTTGATTCTTTATGCCTTTCGTGTCCTATTCTTTTCTTGTATAGTATATTTTTTTGGAAGCTACCTATACCTATTATTAGGGTTATTTGGCATTCTGAAAAATAATCATAATTTTTGACATAAACACAGATTTTATTGGTACTGGTCAAATTAAAACACTTCTTCGTTTGACAATTGGTTGATAATGAGTTGAATTAAACATTTACAGATTACGAGAACTACTATTACCGAGCAGCTTACCTGCCGGTGAATCTATCGATCTCACACTAGTCAAGAGAAACCTCCATTCTCCGGTGAACAATAATCCGTGTCAACAAACTCAGTCCCCTATTCCTTACGCCGATCGGTTCACACAAACGGAAGCCGGTCAAACGCCAGATGTGACAGTAAAAGTGGAGCCTCCCACCGATTTCCACATTAAAATTGAATTTGAAAATGGCTCAGAAGGATCCAACACGCAATTTGGAGTGTGCAAAAGCGATGAAAATACTCAAGAGCCGGGATTTAATATAGCAAATAACGTATACAGCGATAATAATGATTCAGACTATGACCCTCCGAAGGAAGTGCAGTCGGATGACAGTGATCTGTCGCTGCTCAATATTAAAAGGAAGAAAAGAAGGAAAGGGGTGAAGCTGGAGGAGGAATTGAGGAGTGAGAGGAAGCCGCTGACCAAAGACTGGGCCGTTCTGTTAGAGCAAGGGTTACAGGTACGGCATTCTATATCTATACTAATTTTATAAAGTTATATTTGTATGTTTGTCTATCTATACTAATATTATATTAGTAAGAGGAATATAGTATAAGAGGAAATATTTGTTTGTTTGCATTGAATAGGCTTCGAAACTAATGGACCGATTTGAAAAATTTTTTTCACTTTTGGGAAGCTTTATTATCACCGAGTAAAATAGGCTATATTTCATAAAGATATGCGGGCGAAGCCACGTTATTGCAACAGCTAGTAATGAATAGACTCAAAAACTATTGGACCGATTTTGAAAATTCCTTTTCATGCTTTAACTACTCAACCGATGATTATGAAATTTTGCATACACGTTGTCAAGGATACCAGAAAGGACGTTTTTGACGAACCCGTTGGATGAGTGGTAAGGGTGTTTGCCTAACGTCTAGAGGCTCCGGGTTCAAAATGAATTTTTCAAAGTTGGATTCAAAGTTCAAAGCTGGTTTGGATTTGTAAAATGGTAGCAGGGCTCACCGTGTTTCGCAGCTCGTTTGGCGGCAGTGACCACCCCTTTTGTAGACGACCACCGTGAAATAACAGCATATTATGTGCTGTTGTGTTTCGGAAAGCAAGTAAGGAATGTCAGATCCCTTATTTCCCTTTCCCTATCCCTTATCGTTAGCACTTGCAACACCAATGGCGTTGCTTGTGTTATTAAAGGCGACGGTAGCCACCTACTATTAAAAAAATTGTGTTGGTGTCCGCAGACCGAGAAAGAGTCGAAAGTGAAGGAGGAGTCGGAGACGGTTTTGGAGTGTTGCGTGTGCAGCGAGCGAGTCGCCTCGCGCGCCGCTATGCTGCAGCACTACAAGGGCCACGCCTCCGACTCCCACCACTCGCGGAACCCCCCGCCCGCGCCGCCCCCTCCGCCCGCCCTGCGCTGCCCGCGCTGCTCCAAGAAGATGGACCGCGAGGGCTGGCCCGCGCACTGGGCGCGCCACTGGGAGCGCGACCACCGCCCCTTCCGCTGCGCCATCTGCGAGAAGTCGTTTCGACAGCCCTACGAGATCCTGCGCCACGGCGAGACTCATCGCTCCGGTCGCGAGACGGCGGTCGCCGAGAAGCGCTTCATATGCGACACGTGCCCGGAGCGCTTCATCCACATGAAGCACCTGCAAGCGCACAGAAGTCGCGCACATCCCGAGGCGCGCTCGGCGTTGAGACTGCGGTGCGCGCAGTGCGCGCGCGAGTTCGCGCATCTCAACTCGCTGCGGCGCCATCTGGTGTCGCACTCGGGCGTGCGCGACTTTCTGTGCAACGTGTGCGGTAAGAAGCTGTCCTCGCGCGAGCACTTGAAGCTGCACATAAGAATCCACACGGGGCACAAGCCGCACGCGTGCGCAACGTGCGGAAAGAGTTTCGTCAAGAAGTGCAACCTGACGTTGCACGAGCGAGTGCACTCGGGCGAAAAGCCCCACGTGTGCTCGCACTGCGGCAAAGCGTTCAACCAGCGTTCGACCCTCGTGATCCACGAGAGGTACCACAGCGGCGCGCGTCCGTACGCCTGTCACTTGTGCGGCCGCGGCTTCGTCGCCAAGGGGCTGCTCTCCATGCACCTCAAGAACACCTGCATCTAGTCCCTAGATGGGGCTCATTCGCTATAAGTCATTGAGTATAATAATAAGTCTGGAAGTGCCTCAGGTTGTGATTACCGAATAAATTTAGTTACTTTAATCTAATCTTAGTCTTAAAAAATAGAGAAAAGCGCCACCTATTTTTAACATCATCACAATATATCATTATGACAATATATCATCACAAAAAAAAATAGAACAAATAAGTTAGTTGCCATTTCAAGTTAAGTAAAAGTAACTGGAATACGTAACACGAAAAGATATTTAAAATTTTTTTTTGTTTCTAAGTTAGTGTTTATTATTTTTATTATTATTATTACATTTATTTCCTATGTCACAATATACAGAATAAACAAAAAGTCTGCGTCTTAATATCTTAGTTAATTTTGTTTTTTTTCTCTCTTGGAAATAGTGCAAATCTTGCAATTACATGTCGAAAAAGCCTTTTTTTATGTTAGGTCCCAAAATTATATCGTCTTTGTCAAACCACAATCTGCTATTTGCACTTTTTGAAATTCTTTTTGACATTAAAGACTGCCTTTCTTTTCTATCGTATGTAAAACTCTATTTATCGAACTACAACCTCTTCATAAAATATACTGTCCCGCTCCTGGTTTCGCCCGGGGTGCCATTTTTATAATAAACTAGCTGGTGCCCGCGACTTCGTCCGCGTTGAAAATTAAAAAAAATCAGCAATATAACGCTTGACCTCGTGTTGCTATAACACTTAGGCCAGGCGTTAGATTTTTATTTTTTATTTATCCCTCGAGAATAGTGCTTTTTTTGTGGATGAAAAGTACCCTATGTCCTTTCTGGTGTCTCAGACGACGTGTATGCAAAATTTCATGACGACCGGTTCAGTAGTTTTTGCGTGAAAGAGTAACAAACATACTTTCGCATTTATAATATTAGTAAGATATTTACTTAATAACAGCCGATAAATTACCTTACACCGCCATCTGGGAGAAACTCATGGAACTCGCAGTTAACTTTTAAAACAACCGAGTTCCATAAATTTCTCACAGATGGCGGTGTAAGGTAATTTATTATTCTTACTCGTATAATAAACAAATAATTTGCAATAAAAAAAATACTATAAATTGAAATAAAAACTATCGTATCTACTAAGTTGGACCAAATTACACATGGTTACGAAGTTTTATCAAAATCGGTTCAGTAGTTTAGGGAGTTCATCGCGCACGAACACGTGACACGTAATTTATATAAATTATTATATAATTAAAAATGTGCGAAATTTACTGTAATATCAAACAATAAATAAACTATTAAATTTTCATGCTTAAAAGATAAATAAGTACTTACCTTTTTTTTTAAATAAACATTCATGTAGGGAATTTTTATTATCAATATCTCAATGAATACTTTTCAATCAAAAACATATGCAGCAGAATATTGGTTTATCAACAAATATTTATTAATAACTATCTGACCCGTTATGTGTAATTTAAACAAAAAAAAAAATGCACTTTTTCAACATTTCTCTTCATAAAAGAACTTTTCTTGGAATTCAACGAATATAGAAAAAAAAAAAAAAATAGCCGAATTTGTCCAGCCAGGCGTTATTGAGTTTTTCTCTTAACGACACATTTAGCGAATCACTTTTATTTATATAGATTATAAATAAGATAATTATTTAACATCTTATTTAGATACATGTAAAGACAGGATAGGTGAATAAACTTTTTTTTTATCAAATTATTTTTAAATAAAACAAGCTAATGTCTTAGCTTCAACATGTCACATATTATTTACTATATTATACTAAATCACATGAGCTTTATCAATTCATTTCCAATAAAATAATATAATATTTGTGGAGCAACCTGTATAATGTACTATGTACTATTAATTGTATAAATAAAATATGAAAATAATTGTTCCATATGCAAATCTGTAACGTATTTGTCTTAATAAATATTGTTTTTTAAACATCCTCTTGTTTCTTACAACTGTAGAATATTCATCAGATCCTCTCCTCCTGAGAAATCCTGTTGGTATATAGTCTGTGGGTGACTTATACCATAGAGTAAATAGTACTGGTTAAGTACTATTTACTCTATGTTTATACTCAATGCCCTGCTATTGAGGCTGCCACGTGTTATATTAACGGGACTAATGGGAATAAAAAATATAACTATTTAATTAATAATATTTTTTTTTTATTTATCACAAAATCCACAGCTCTCAACATAAAATTTACAGATAGAAACATGTTTTATACCTTACAGACAATTACGGATTTTACATTTATGCAACTAGAAGTTAAAAGAAAATTAAACAACAAAAAAAAAATAAAAGATTAAAAAAAATATCCCGCGGAACTATTGGGAAAAAAATTGTCACTAGTTCCGCCAGCGGAAATATTGGGAAAAAGTGTCACTAGTTCCGCCACGGAATTACTTCAGCGGAACTATTGGGAAAAAAGTGTCACTAGTTCCCTCACGTAACAACTGGGAATAATCCGCCATTGTAGTGCGTCAGAAATGTTTGCCCAAAATCGTACAGATGATTTTTACGCCATAAGAAGAAGAGGGCACAAGATACGTGGCAGTAAGGTGGCAGTACCAATAGCATTCTAAAAACAAATATAGATAAGGTCGACTGTCTCATACAAACATTTATGGATGGACTGAATACGAAAAAAAAAAACAAATAAACACGTTTTTTCTGCTTATAATGTTAGTTTTTGTTAACAATAAAATTACACTTGTTTTTATGCTGCAATAAAACATAGAAGTATCTAGGATTCCTTGGGATTATTTCTCCGATAAAGATGATAAAATACAATTATTTGCGGAAAACATAATAAATTATGCATAACCATCAGTTTAAATATTTAAACGCCGTGAATTAGTGTACTTGTAAACGATTGTAGGTCTCGACGTGACCTTGTGATGGCCTTGAGCCTGTGAAGGCGTCGGTGTTCTTGTACCTACTGCGTTTATCAAATTGAATAAAATTACTGTGAGCTGGAAAAGATAGTCAATTAAATTAAGCCAACTTAATGACTTGCCAGTGTTTTAAACATTCAGATTGCAGATGCAGATAGTCTAACATTATTAAATTACTGAAAATATTAAATGGGGAGGCCCATGTCCAGCATGTCCAGCAGTGGACGTCCTCCGGTCTGAGATGATGAATATTATCGATAGAAATGCAGGCGTGCTTTAAGCTAGAGTTTCTCTTTACTGTCACTGGATGGAGCTAGTGATCACGTTGAATATATTTTTCTTAAAATACCCAACAATAAAATAAAAAGTACTCAGCAATAAAACACGATGGAATTGTTCTAAAAATATCGCTTGAGATCTGTTGGTGTCCGTCCACCACACAGTAGGTAAGTACTGATACAAATTATTATTGTAACGTTTATTTTTACTTTTTATTTTATTTTTGTGTATTAATTTAGCTAAGTACCTAAATTTTTTATTTCTATAAATATAATTCCTTAAGAAATTATATAAATAGTGCAAATTCCCTCTCTATAGGCTAAATACAAATTTATTTTCGTTTACCCATCTAATTTAAACCATACAAATATGGAATATATAGCTACAAAATCGGTTTGTTTTAAATCAAAATCAATTCATTTATTTGTCTGTACATTACTTTTTCGAATTGTTTCTCACTATGGATCACTTTAAAGATATTATACGTCAAAAACTGTGTCACAAGATTAGTCTCGTCAACAAACTCATAGTGATAAAGCTCCTAAAAAAATATGCGCGATAGCTCATTGGATTCGGAATGTCGTCTAGAAAAAAGTATTCGAAGGATTTTCCAGCACAAAAAAAATTCAAAGTTATTAACAATTAAAGATAAACAAAAAAAGGCATTTCGTCTTTTTGTTAATTAATAACTCTTACGGTCCCCGTTTTCATTGAAGACAATAAAAAACATGTCGAAACGGTCGCGCGGAGTCCTAATTTCAGCGTTAAATTAAAATTATAAAATAACGGAGATAAAATTCCGGGAGTTGAGTTTTTTATTGGAAATTTCCTCCTCTTTAAGAATGTTTTTTCCCATTTCTTAAATATTATTAGCAAGAGTTATTAATTAACAAAAAACGAAATGCCTTTTTTTGTTTATCTTTAACTGTTAATAATTTTGAAATATTTTTTGTGCTAGAAAATCCTTCGAATACTTTTTCTAGACGTCATTGCGAATCCAATGAGCTATCGTTCATATTTTTAGGAGCTTTTTATTACTATATAACAAGAATTTGAGTTTATTGACTAGACTAGATGGAATGCGCAGGAGTCTGGTTCGCTGCGATACGAGTAAACAGCTCGTCACTCGTCACGTCAGCCAAGCCTCTCTACACGCCTCCAAACATTGGTCCAAATATTCCTTTGTGCCTATCAGTGGACGAGTAGACTGTTGGCCAATGTTGGCCCATGTTTGAGGTCATGGGCTATCGCGAACCCACTGAGCATAGTGCGAGAGCGGACGCGCAGAGACGTACACGTCTCGTCCAGTCCAGTCAGCGTCGAGACGTCCTACCGTTCAAACGCCACCAATTTTTCTACCATTTTTTTTTAATTTATCATCGCATCGACCTTGACGCCGTCGCCGCTATTTTCACGTCGTGTTTGTGCGGTGTCCACTTGTCCACACATGTGAGTACATTTACACATTATTCATCTAATAATCTTATAATATTATTCACAAATATTAAACTGATCTCTGGCGTAAATAAAACTAGCACTTACATTATTGTTTATAATGAGGACATATCGTTGGACATATGTAAATTTTACATGTGTAAAAGTCTTGTAATATATTACTTAATTTATAATAACATTTTTAAGAGTTACGTATTAGCGAGAAAATAGAAAATGTGACAAGAAAAGTGCGTCGCAGAATGAGCGCTATTTGCATGGTCAAACGGTTCGGTAAATAACAATTTTGAACGAACGTCGGATCTCTTCTTGTTGGACATCCGACGTTCGGTCGGTCAATGCTAAACTGCGGACTGATTCTTAATGAAGTAGGTACTCACTTACTTTACTGTTTTGTAAAATAAGAGGTCCCAATGGTCTTAAGTCAAATCAAAGTTATTAAGGTTAATATAATTTGATTCCTTAGTGATTTTTTTTTATATTACTGAGGGTGGCAGGTAGGTTGACAGTCAGGTACAATTGCGCTGCCGAGCCTTACTATTTCTAAAATATTTAAAGCAGCAGATAAATTTGTTTTCTCGGTATTTTCGGATATTCAAAGTTTAAATTTAAGAAAAATAATGAAGTTATCGGTTTATGTAGACCAAGGAATGTTTTTTTAATCATCTATATCAAGAATATAATAAGCGCTAAATATTTATCTGAAAATACATACAATCAACTTATTAATTAAAATAATCACTAATTAAATTCTAAAAACCATTTAAATATTTTCGCATATAGAATCTAAACAATAAAAAAAATGTGCTTGAAACCAATTCAAAAAGAAGAAAATTACCTAAAAATTTGTTAACATTTTAATGAGGAATTTGAAATAAAAATTAATGGGCGAACCTGAATGATGTTTTATATAACAATCCATACATACATAAAATTTTTACATGTCTTTCAATTAAACAGATAAATTTGAATTAAATGTTATTAAGCCATTTGAAAAATAAATAGAAAAATGGCGATAATAAGTGTTTAATTTGAATGCCGGCTTTGGAAACTTTCAACTGATTCTCTTCTTCCCTTCTTTGCTAGAATGATAAAAAAAATCGGGGGATTTTTTTTTATGCTGTAGCTACAATATCTATCATATCATATACATTCAAAATTCAAAACAATTTTTTGGTATATACGAATTGATTGGATATATTACATACTACCTGTTGCACGCGACTTCGCCCGCGTAACTTTATAAAATATAGCGTATGTTATTTGCTGATAATTTAGCTTTCTATAGCTGAAAGAATTTTTAAAATCGTTCCACTAAATTTTCAGTTTATTCATTACAAACATATAAAAATACAAATATTCTCTCTTTAAGAGTTTAATATTAGTTACATATAGTATGTTCAAAGAGAATATTACTCGTAAAGCACAGTCACACCCCTTTTTTTTTATAAATGACCCCATATAGGAAACATTTGCATGATTTTTATGATTGTTCAAAATGTTCTACAAAGTGTTGTTATACATGTTTTTTATAGTATTGAATAAAAATTATCTATTTATAATGTAATCACAATATTTTATTGCAAAACATATAACGGAGGACTGTCAATAAATGATTTTATCTTTTACATTATTTGCGGTAAATTAAGATCATTTAGGTTATTTTAAAGTTAAATTTAAAAAACAAACACGTTTGCGTAACTCGATGTCGGTTCTAAAAATACGATTCGATTATTGTGTGGGCTGGATATACGAGTACAACGCGCAACGATCCCGGCGAGCGTCGTATGCCATTTTGTATCCGCATCCCAGGATAAGAGCCAATCATTTTACATCGAAACTTGATTCGGTTAACATAATAAACACATAAATAGCACCTAAACTTAACAAATATATAATAATATTAATTTTACTATATATTAGAAAGTTTCTATCTTTAAATATTTTCACCAAAATAGGAAGAATACTTATTCACCAGAAGTCAATGCATGACGGTCTTTTGTAAGATTATGCTGCTGCCAGACGGGTTGACAACTTAAAAATATTTGAATAGTAATTTTATTAATTAATTAAATTAATTTATTACAATAAAATATGCAAATAGTTAAAATACCAATATGAATATCTACATAAACAGATTCTAAAATTAGTTAAACTAGAAAAATATTCAGATAATAATATAAGTAAAAAAAATATTGTAACAGGCTTTTAACATTAGGTACGTCATTGGATAGAGATTCTATAATACCTATTTATTAATAAGTTTGTATTAGGTATATTGTAAGAGCCCCTTTCTCTATTATCTCTTATCCCTATTGTAGGCAGCACACTGTCTTGCAGCATCTTGTAGCAACGTAAAAGAAACATATATTTAAATAAGTATAATATATTATAATATTTCTCTATTTCCCACGTGATAGGATCTACAATAAAGAAATCCTTTATGAGAACTTAAATCACCTGTGTAAGATTTGACGAATAAAGTTGAATATTATAAAGAAATAAGATTTTTATGTTTGTAATGAATAAACTCAAAAATAGTGGACCGATTTTGAAAATTCTTTCATCTGTAGAAAGCTACATAATCAGCGAGTAACATAGGTTAGATCTTATAAAGTTAGGCTGACGAAGTCGCGTGCAACAGCTTGTTGTATACATTTGAGGGTGTAAATCGACTGGCTGGATACACATTGCAAGACAGAGGTTGATATAAGATATTTTGCGTAGTGTCTCGACCTGTTTGTGTACTCGTATACGCGTATTACAATTACTAAATTACTAATCGCTCATTATTAGCTAATCACCCGGTTACTGATAATTGATTTTGCAAAGCCTTTCTTTATCGTTGCTAATCTGTCTGTGGACGGTGGGCGATGAATGCGATGAATGCGATAAATGCGATGAATGCGATGAATGCGAGTGCGGGGGGCCAGGGAGGGGAGGATTCAGGTGGGTGTGACTGATGTAAGTAACTCGGAGAATTCCATACGATCTATCGATCTGTTTGAGAGACCTTAACTTAACGCTGGACTTTACATTGCAACAACCTCGTTCGACTTATCCCCGATGGCTAACTACTTACCGATGGCGAGTCACACCGGGCGGCGGCGCCTGGCGCATAAACGGGGTGTTATAAGTTTGATGTGTATGACTGTGTGTGTGTGTGTGTGTGTGTGTGCTGTGGCATCATAGCTCCCAAACGGATGTATCGATTTTGATCCGGTTTTTTTGTTTGAAAGCTAACGTGACCGATATAACAGACCGCCACGTGTGTGTGTGTGTGTGTGTGTGTGTGTGTGTGTGTGTGTGTGTGTGCGTGCGTGTGTGTGTGTGTGTGTGTGTGTGCGTGTGTGTGTGTGTGTGTGTGTGTGTGTGTGTGTGTGTGTGTGTGTGTGTGTGTGTGTGTGTGTGTGTAATGTGCTGTGGCATCATAGCTCCCAAACGGATGGGCCGATTTTGATTATTTGTTTGAATGCTGACGTGACCGAGATGGTTCTTAGCTATAGTTTATGAAGATCTGTTTAGGCGTTAGAAAACCACCAGCCCACTTCCTAGTTGACGAAGGAATTTCACAAACTTCCACAGGTTCGATTGATGTGAAATTTGTTACCTACTGTATTTCCATGACACGGTATCCTTGACCTGATACTGCAGCATCAAGTAGTCTGCGGGATACTCAACTCAACTCCTTAGCAACTTATAGCAGATATAGCCTGTTTGTGCTCAATAGAAAGCGGATTACATATTTCTTCAGGATTGTCCCAAAAATATTACAAGAACCGCGCCTGTAGGATACAGGCGTAGGTGTTACGTTGGTATAAACATACACATATATTGACATAATATAGGCACATCAATTAAGCTGATAATCAATCCAATTGACGGCCGACACCATGATAATTAATTTGCGCAAAAGAACAACTACACTTTGGAGGCTAGACGATCACAATCTCAAAGTAGGGATTTCACGCTGAAACCGGTTCTTATCATTTTTATACTAATACGCCACAAACAAACAACCAACACTAAGGCTTGTCTTATAAGTTTTCTTAGCAAAGAGTCAACGAAGTCACGGGCACAGCTAGTACTTAATAATTGTAAATGTTTATGTCATGAGATATTCGTAAATAAGTAAATATCAAATAAATAATTGTTGATTTCACTTTGAAATGATAACAATGTTAGCTTCATATAAAAAATGTACATGGTCGAAAGTTCTCTAAGAACAAAAGAAGCCTTAGAGAAATGTGCTATAAAACAAAAAATATGTACCAACACTTCATTTATTAATTTGACTAATGGAATGACTGGAATGAATGTAAATGATGTTGTGATTGTATCACAAACACAAATTGACGAAAACAGCACCTATGAGGTTTCTTCATCATACAATCTGCTCCCCGAATATAATTGTCGGCGATGTAAAATATCTTTGATTAAGGATACAATAAGTATGTATCCTTAATCAAAGTAAAATATCGACGACTAACTGTGTCCCGCGGCATCGCCCACCCTCAAATTTGACTTGATTGAAATTTATACCACTGATCTTGTTGTTCGGAGTTGATTATAATAATGCGCACTGCCAAGGTTTGAAAACTCCCTGTCGGCGTATGTATTTTCGAACTCATGTAACCCAAATCTTTTCAAAGTTTGAGTGAAAAGGAATCTTCTAGGTGAGCTCGCTCCATCATAGGCCTCATCTTCGCTACACAGCTGGATGTTGGCCAAGAGCAAACTCATCTGTAATAAAAATAAAAAGATTATTCTGCAGATCACTTGATGCTGCAGCACCAGGTCAAAACGTACGTTTTTACAAAACTAAGATGCAGAGCCTGGCGCATAGACGTAAAATTGCCTATGTGTCTTTTATAAGATGTACTTCGGGAGTGTGCTCAAGAGCTGCATGAACTCATACCGTCTTCCCCTTTCTTCCATCGGACATACAGACTTACAAATGGTTACCATCCTCATCTTGTCGATATCCCTCTATTTCGGAACAAGGGCTTTAAAACATCTTTTATAATGCGCACTGCCAACGTTTGGAACTCCTGAGCTCATATTACCCAAATATTTTCAAAGTTCGAGTGAATAGGCATTTTCTGGGTGAGTTCGCTCCATCTTAGGCCTCATCCTTGCTACACAGTTGGTTGTTGGCCAAGAGCAAACCCATCTTTAATAAAAAAAAAATAAAAAGGTTACCGTGTCATGTAAATACTAACGAAGCAACAGTACATCAAATTCCAAATCAATCAAGTCTGTGAGATTTAATGAAATCCCTTCGTCAATTAGGAAATGAGCTGATAATCTTTAAATGCCCAAACAGATCTGCATAAATTATAGCTAAGAAACATCTCGATCACGTCAGCTTTCAAGCAAAAAGAACCGGATCAAAATGGGTCGTTCCGTTTGGGAGCTATGATGCCATAGACAGACACACATACACATAGATCTAACTTGTAACACCCCACTTTTGCGTCGTAACATCACAACTCATCTCAATTATTATGGACACCGACGTCTGTTTGACGAACACGCTGATGTATAAATAATTGCCAACAACTTTTTTAAGCGCATAAAAACTTAATGCTGCTTAAGGCTCAATATACTCAATACTCATCAATCAATAATAATAAAACCGAATGTAGTCCCATTCTAAATTGTAATGTTTAGCTATTTTCTATTTGTTTTCTCTTTGTTATTGTTTTATTTTATTCTATTATATTTTATTCTTGTTATTTAGATATAGTTATAAAAGTTTATTTGCCTTTGATTTTGATCTTTGTTTGCTTTCAGTTATTTATTGTTTAGTTTAGTCGCCAAGCGTGTGTTATCGATCGTCTCAATTTCTAGTTTGTAGTTTATTTGTGTACGCCTTAAAATTGCCTTATATCACCTATACCTATTGTAAGTTTTTTGTTTGTGCTGTTGGTTTGCCTTTTGGAAAATAAATAAATAAGTAAAGACTTCTATTTAAATCTGTACCCCTAAAATTTAATGGCTGGACTATTTTAAAAATTATTGAAATACTTATAAGAAATCATTATGTGCTTTGTATAAGAAACCATTTCTACTAGGTACCTACTTAGTTGTATTAAATATAATATATCTTATATTAAAACTATTTTAAATATTATGTACTTAAATATATTTAATAATTTGTTTTTATTGAATTTATGATTGCAATCACAGGAAAAAAAGTTATTTTGGGTTACTTTGAAAAAAAAAAATTTGAAAATTTGTCATCATAGTAACCAATTATGTCCAGGATACCGATTTTCCCTATTTTCAAAAATGTCTCTATAATCTCTTAACCAAGTGACCTGAATTTTTATCTCATTTTCGCCATTGCTGGTATAACCTCTAGCCTATCGCCTCGTGTCCCCTTGACCTTGAGTTTTGGAACAGCCTGTATATATATTATACCTAATAATATTTACTATAAAAACAATCATTCGATGATATCAATGATACGAAAATAGGACTTAAAAAAACTAATTCAGTAATAACAATTTGCCTGTAGTTTTTCCATCATTCTAAATTACATAATAATTATATTCTAACGAGGAAAAAATAACATAACTATATGTAAATACAATACAAAGTGTTAGATAAGTATACTTACAAGATAAAAATATTTAGCTGAATCATTTTGTTGATAGTCGTATCTTTTAGTCGTAAACATGCCCATAGGCATCATTATTATCTTAGCTATTTTGTGAATGTCTTTAAAATTGCAGCCATAGTGGGAGGCGATTCAGGAAATTTATGATAACAAAATATGGGAGTGGCTACTGCCGCCAGATGGGCTGCCTAATTAATGAATGCGCAATGAAGTGTTTCCTGCCACTACTTTTCAGATTCATACTACAACCTACCAAAGTCAATTTTGAAAAGTTCATTTCCAAAGTTGACTATACTGCTCCGAGCTCTTATTACCCAAATCTTTTCAAAGTTCGAGTGAATAGGCATTTTTTGGGTGAGCTCGCTCCATCATAGGTCTCATCCTTGCTACACAGCTGGTTGTTGGCCATGAGCAAACCCATCTCTAATATAAAAAAAAATACTAGTAATAATCGAACCCGGTAACCCTGAAACTGAGCGTTAAGGCAAGCTTCTTACCACTCATTCAACGGTCTAGTTATTTTGCAATGGTCTTCTGTAAGCGATTTACTGCTACCAGACGGGTCAAAATTTGTGACCCAATTCATGACAGAGAAACGTATTGTCATTGCAATACGAAATATACAAATGGGATAAGCATTTTGCACAGACCATTTGTCCGGCTGCCTTTCATCCGAGTTTATTCCCGTTCGCCTTTAATAGATTGATGAACGTTTTAGCAACATCCTCAATTATCCACCATCGTTCAGATGGTCACATACATATATACACTTCAGCCAAAATTGTCTCAGTTCCGTGTTATCGTCGTCACTTAATTAATGATTTTTTTTTGTTTTGCGAAATACCTATTTTCCCCGAATATATAATTCGAGCAATCAATCTGACAATCTGTTGTGAATTAATTGAACTTGGACCCGCATATTGTCGTTAATGGGTTATCGCATTCAGGGTTCACAGATAACCGTATTTATCAGTCGTGGCCCAATCCGATGACTTGTGCCCCGGCCCCGAGATAACCCTGGTACGGATCTGCTCCATGCGCCATCATCTATTCGCTGCCAAATGCCATGTTGTGGTACCCCATGGAAAGAAGTCAGGATAACCTCTTATACACCTGTGATTCCAATCCAACATTTGATCAACTATTTGTATCACCTATCACTAGCCGTCGATAAAATTATACGAATTTATATAATTATACTTTATTTCTGGAAAAAAAATGATATCAATATTTTTGTAAGTAGGTAATTAATTTCTTGCGATAATTTATTATTATAAATTATAATGTTATTGTGAAATAACAGCGTAAGTGCGAATGAGAATAAAAGACGCAATCGGAAAGTGAAACAGCCAGACAAGACCTCTTGAACCAGATGATTCGATGCCCTATACACAAAAATATTTTCAATTTATTTTATTTAGAAGAAGAACATAATAATCACTTTTTTCGCTCGCCTCTCTTCCTATACTTTCTAGTTTTATGTACTATGCTACTGCAGCCTCTTTGGGCTTGAACAAGTCTATGGGCGGCATCCTATTTAAAGATATTATCTTTTAAAGCTTCGTTACACTTTTATAAATAAACATTGACCCGCCCTCCGCTTCGCGTATGCATTTTTATCTGAAAATTATATACACAAACCTTCCTCTTTTATCGCTCTTTTAATTGGTGAAAACCACAACAAAATCCGTCGGGATGGTTAAAAGAAGTTAGTGGAGTAACAGACAGATTAAGTCTCTGAAATGAAATAAAATATTTATAAATGTGTTGATTTTCAGTTCTGCTGATAGAGTGACGGATAAACAATGTCAACGGTAGTGGAGAACACTAGACGACCGATGATAAACGGTCACCATCACCCAACGGTCAACGGGATGGGGGGACACCAGGAGGAGTCACACGACGACCTCTTCTTACCGCCCCCTTTACGGATTGACGATACAGCAAGAGCACATAAGGTGAGGCCTCTTTTTGTAAAATACTCTCAAGGAATTTCTATTTGATGACGTGTAACATCTGATGGGATAACTATCGTCACAAAAGGAAAGGAATTCACTTTGTTTTTAGTAAAGGGACAAAAACAGAGGTAGTCCAAGTTAAAAAGGACCTTTTCTAAGTATAAAAACATTGATTTACGACACGTGCACGCGGACATTGCGGACTGTATAACAGTGATCTATCAAATGTTGATTTATTTAGAGAAGCTATTCTAAATCCGAACTTTGTTAAAAAGCAGTTCATTAATCATTGCAATTAATTATTGAAAATAATCAAATAACTTATAATGGCTATGGATTTTTGGTCATATTTTGACTTGCCTACTTTAAAAATATTATTTGTATAAATTAGGAAACTATAAAAGTCTTCAATTATATATTTGTGTTCTTACGAGTATTAATAACTCTTGTATTAATAATACAAGAGTTTAATATTAATATTAAATTTGCTATACAACGAGGTAATGCTGCCAGCATGCTTGGGCTTAGGGGACCAAAGCTTTATCATATATATATATCTATACTTCTATACTAATATTATAAAAGCGAAAGTATGTTTGGATGTTTGTAACTCTTTCACGCAAAAACTAGTGAACCGATCACCATGAAATTTTGCATACACGTTGTCTGGAACACCAGAAAGGACATAGGGTACGTTTCATCTACAAAAAAAAGCACTATTCCCGAGGGATAAATAAAAAATAAAAAACTAACGCCTGGCCAAAGTGTTATAGCAACACGAGGTCAAGCGTTATATTGCTTTTTTTTTAAATTTTCAACGCGGACGAAGTCGCGAGCACCAGCTAGTATTGTATAATATGTAATATTATTTAGTTTACTGTTATCTCAATAAGTGTAATATTAATATAAAGAGTTTAATATGAACAACTCTGTTTGTTTGTTAATAAAATAAAATCCGAGTACAATACAGCCAAGATAACCATTATTAGTAAGAGCAGCTAATGGATCTTAATTCACTCCAATGCAACCAATTGTTGAAGGGGACCAATCATGGTTTTATTGTGTTCAACTGATGTGATTGTCGACCTAAGCGATATGTAGCGATAAGGAATGAATCTTATACTTATTAAAATACCACTTCCAATATTTTCCAGTAATGTTTTTGACCACCCCGCTATAAACTGATATTATCATTTTATTACACTTGATTACCCGACTTGATATAGTAATAAACGTAAATCCTCAATTAATCATAATTTATTGCGTACAACTATTTACTTGCTTACATATATATTTAAAAATAACTAGCTTTTGCGAGCGGCTTCGTTCGCGTCACTCTGTAACAGTACTGTATCTTTTAAAATATTTAATTATTAGGTAATTCTGAAGATACAAAGGAAATTATATTTGTATTATATAATTTTAAATGTTTTTCTATTGATAAAAGAACACAGCCGGGTAGTGACTTTAGAGTGAGGATTCAGAGGAACAGAGGATTATGAAATGGAACTTATGTAAAAGCTATACTTTAACTTATATAAAGATAATAGTACTTCACATACACATTCACACACACACACGCACACACACTTACACATTTTATTTTTATAACAATGTAGATCATCTAGTTTTTCTATCCTAAATTAGCCTGATAAAAGTCTTCTGATAGAAGTATTTTTATACTTAATAGGAGGTCCCCTACACCTTTTTGTACCTAGGCTTAAGTAGATGAATAAATTATTTTGTATTTTGCATACAACTAGCTAATAATAAATAATAAAAAACAAAAATTTAATACCTGGAAAAATATATGAGTAACAATTATAACACTTGACATCTCTGATGAAAGTATACTACATACTTTCCATACTTTCCTATATCCCCGACAATGTATAGGCAAAATTTCATGATGATCAGTGCGTAGTTAAGGCGTTAAAAATTAACAGAGAGACAGACAGACGGACAGAGATATTTCACATTTTTTTAAAAAAAATTTATTTGATATAGTACACAAACATATAGCAATTATATACTTGAAAACTATAAATTACGTGTGTAAAAACTATAATTATCTAAATTGCACTCATAACTTTTATAACATTAGTATGGATTTTCCAGCAATTCATCAGAGAAATCAATAAACAATGATAAAAAAATTGATTTCCTAAATGTTTGTGTTTGTGCTAAGTTATAATGATGTGGTCGTTAGCTTCGTTGTGATGCGGTCGATCTGATATGCGAGACAGGCATCGGCCGACCTTCGTTGCGGTTGGCCTTCAGTACAGATGTTACAGGTGGATGGGCCACGATAATTTATGCCTTATTGTCCGGTGTCAAGGTCGAGGCGTACTTGGCGGCGTCGGGCTTGGTGGTGACGGAAGCCACGCTGCGAAAAGTTGGGGCCGTGTTCGAGAGTGAAATTGAGAGAGGCCTGAGCGAGCAGCCTTCCAGCTTGCAGATGGAGAACACCTATGTACCGGAGCTGCCCGACGGGACAGGTCTTTAAATTTGATTCCATACTTAGTAGGAAGATATTCAGAAAAATGATGATAATCAATAATACTTCCGACTTTCCATGAAATTTTTCCGAAACAACTACACAAAGCTATTTACAGATGAGATATTATTTAAATGTATCCATGGCTCTGGAACTATTTTTAATGCATTATCATAGTCAGATGTTTGATAATGTACTTACATAAGTATTTTATCTATCGTCTGCATCCAAAATTTATTACACCACTCGATAAAGGATCAAACAATTTTTTCGTATATTATATACCTATGCGGTACTAGCTACACACTCCCGGCTTGGTACGGGTGCAAAAGAAACTATCCTGTCTTTTAAGTAGGACCAAATTACACATAGTTACGAAGTTATATCAAAATCGGTTCAGTAGTTTAGGAGATCATCGCGCACAAACACGTGACACGTAATTTATATAAATTAGATATTCCAATTCTTTGGATTTACGCTTAATTACTATTGGATATTACTCGCAACGTTGTATACACGTATTTAAATAAAACACACGATCAAGAATCTAGAATCACAGCCATACCCCATATGTTGTACCATAGCGCCATCTATAAACAAGGGGAAATGCACGGTATATCCTTTTGTTGATTCTGCTTATAGTTATGAGTATTAGAACGCAGAGTGCCTTGACACTACGTAATGACTGTCGTTTCCAGAGGAAGGCGTGTTCTTGGCACTCGACCTGGGCGGCACCAACTTCCGCGTGCTATTGATCGAGCTGAAAGCGGGACAGCTCATCCGCGAGGATGTCAAGCAGTACCACATCAGCGACGAGCTAAGACTAGGTCCCGGAGAAGACCTCTTCAATTTCTTGGCGGATTGCGTACAAGACTTTCTTCGATCGGAAGGTCTGGAGGACAAAGAGCTCTCACTGGGTATGTGAAATATACAGGGGATTTTGTATGTAAAGGTTGCAGACAGGCTGACGGCCTACTTTATGGTAGGTGGCTATCGTGGCCTTTAGATAATTAAATAGCATACGATTAAAATCACTTGGTGATCTTAATCACTTTAATTAATAATTAATTAATTAATTAATTAATTAAAATCACTCGCAAGGCTCCTCTGACGAGAGCCTTGCGCAACCTTAATAAAATGGCACAATTGATTGACCTGTTCCATTGCACACTGAATGAATTCAGTAGGGTAGGACTATTTGTGATATCTTATAGTAGGTTATTTTGGTTTATTATTAAGTATTCTTATAATTTCTTGTGCATGTTTTTAACATATAGGTATGTTTTAAGTAATTTTATGGAATAATGGAATTATAAAAATAGGTACATAATTACATAAATGTTTCAAGAATGTATTATTATCTGAAAACAACTTTATACGGTGGTATTAAGGAATTGATAATGGTTATATTGAATGAGTGTGGAATGAGTCTCTATTCTGAAATGTGCTGTTATTCCTCCCGTAACTTATTAAGATTCGTATGTCGTTTCAGGATTCACGTTCTCGTTCCCGATGAAGCAACATTCCATCTCGTCGGGAGAGCTGATCACTTGGACGAAAAGCTTCAAGTGCGGCGGCATGGAGGGCGTGGATGTGGCGGCTTTGCTTCAGCGATGTCTGGACGCGCGGGCGCTACGCGTCACCGTGCAAGTGCTCCTGAATGACACTACGGGCACGCTTGTGGCGGGCGCGCAGAAGGACCGAGAGGTGGGCATCGCCGCCATTATGGGCACGGGCTGCAACGGCTGCTACATGGAGCGAGCGGCGAGAGTCCAGCACTGGGAGGCGGCCCACGAACGCGTGCACGACGTTTGCGTCGATATAGAGTGGGGCGCCTTCGGAGACAACGGCTGCATCGACTTCCTGCGGACGCCCTTCGACAGAGAAGTGGACGACCGATCGCTGCTGGTTAAGTCGTTCACTTTCGAGAAGTACATCGGCGGAAAGTATCTCGGCGATCTGTTTCGGGCGGTGTTGGCCGGTCTCGCCGACGTCGGCCTTTTTCCGGCTGCTCCGACTCACGGTTTCCTCCTCACGGCACACCTCAGCCTCTTCGAGGAGGAGAGCGCGCGCGGAGACACCTCGGCGACCGTGGCGGCGCTGAGAGAGGCGTGCGGCGGAGTTTCACTGTCGGCGGAAGACGCCATCGTCGCGCAACATGTCGCGACACTAATCTCGACCCGCGCCGCCCAACTGCTCTCTGTCTGTAAGTATCGCCCACCTTAAGCGAAGGCTCGTTTTATTTCTTTTGACGTAATTACGCCTTTAAATTTGCTTTCTTAATTAGAGTTGAATACAGTTTGATGCTGTAGTTACAGTCTGTCATCGACCTCCTAAATTTAATTACACCACTGGATAGCTAAAAATAAAATAATTTTCCTGTATATGTACGATATATTCGAATTCCTTGAATATATAAATATTACTAGTAACGTACTGGTACACGTATTCACGTAACATTCACGGCCTGTCCACAACACAGCCACACCCTCTTTTTTTTTTATTACAAACAACGAGTTCGTTTTATCACTAACTAGCTGTACTTCGTAATTTTACCCGCCGTTGATTTTTAATTGATACAAATGTTTCTAAGTTATTGCGTTATTGTAGTTACAATCGATAATGAATGGTTCAGGTATAGCGTGCCTGGTGCGACGCATGGCGCGCGCGCACGTGGCTGTGGCCATGGACGGGTCCGTGTTCAAGCGGCATCCGCACATCCGCGGTCGCGTGCAACGCTTCATCGCCGCGCTGTCCGCTCCGTTCCGCTTCACGCTCATGAGCGCCGAGGACGGGAGCGGAAAAGGCTCCGCGCTCACTGCGGCCATCGCCGCGCGCATCGCTCATCGCAGCGTTTGACCTCATCGCAGCCATTCGCAGCGTCGCGATTAAATGTACTGCTTAGCTCTAAGGTTATCTTGTGCCATACATGAGGTACATTCGCTCACTCATTTATAATGCCCTATTATTGTAGGCAGCTGTGTTATGTTTCAGCGACTCAGTTTAATTTAATATTTATCTAGCTAAAAATTAAATAAGAATTACTAGTTACGCGGGTTTGAGGTAATAATCTGGTAGAAAATTAAAAAATAAAATTGATGTAATAATAAATTGGATATAAAAAAATGGGATACCTATGTGCATAGATTAGCCTAACTTTTCAATTAGGTGCCTTTTTTAGGGTGTACTATATTTAAAGGCAGGTTTTAACTTTTAACTATTTGGACCATCCAGTTAATTGCTTAGAATTCATTCAATCAAAGATCTCATAATCTCAATATTTTTATTAACAATTTATACTTTTTTTAGTAAACCATTTGCTATTTAATTGAAGAAGTTTTCTTATAGTATATATTAGGAAATATACCTAGTGAAAGCTTGTTTATAAGTACAGAAATGGTGTAGTGAGTGCCTAAGAAAATTTCATCTTATCTCAAATAAGAACTTGCCATAAAGAAGTTTAAGCAAGTTATATAAAATACTTACTTATATAGATTATTTTTGTAAGTGCCTTAATATAAATACAAGTCTTTCCATGAACAACATAATTATGCATTTCAGATTTCTTGCTACAGGTTCGAGGATAATGTTATTTTAGTTAATACATAGAATAGTGCATTTTGTAATAGTGTAGCTAATTAGGTATAACGTGGGTAGATTAGTGAAGTCTAGTATAATAGAATGTTGAAAAGATTTATATTTTATAATGAAAATGGTTTCTGGCGATATTGTTAAATATTATTTTAGAAAAGAAATAAACGTAAATTAAATTAAAGTAGGTAATTAAGTGTTAAATTTTAAGTAGGTTTTGCAAATGACATAAAGTTTAAATCCAAATCATACTTGTTAAGTTTTAAGTTACAATGTACCAGTTATTAATAAAATAAAACAATCGAGTGCCCGGTGGAAATATGTGCTATTTATTTATTAAAACCTTAAAAGTTCTTGGCGATATAAAAGTTTTATTTAAGTGAGCGACATCTAGTGTTCAAATGGGACACTAGCGACACTCCGAAACACAACACTAGCGACATCTATATTCTCATCAGCAAGCAGTTTGTCTTGTACTTTGAAACTGACCAAAACAACGCCACCGCCAACGATTCTTCGGAGATAGTACCTAGCATCTTTTTAAAGAAAATAAATCGATCACTCGGGAATAATATACGTATGCGGGTCTTGTGAAAGTCCCTTTCGAAGATATTTCGACGAAACAACGACCCCTTGGCCAAGTGGTTAAGGCGCTTGCTTTAACGCTCTGTCCTGGTGGGGTCCCGATTTCGATTCTCGGCAGGGTTAATTTTTGAAATTAACTTTCATATTTGCCTCTGGTCTGAAAGTACGGCAAGAAACACAGCGTTTCGCAGTCATTTGGGCAGCCCGTCTGGCGGCAATAACCATTAAATAAAACTTCAATACATAATACAAAACAAATATTTTATTATATTATATAACAAATATGGCTACTCCTTACAATATTAGAATGACATTTGACTATATAAATACTTAGTAATAACTCGCAGTGGAATTCAACACCAAGACACGTTGTCTTCCTCCAGACCGTCCACCGTTAGGAGACTTCCACCTTCTCCCTGACCTTGCGCAGGATGCTCTGCAGCTCTGAGGCTGACGTTGTCTTGTACTGAAAGCGAGATTCGTTTAAGGCGCCATCTATGCTGCGATCAGACAGTACGAGTAGTACTCACACACACTCACCCCCGACACGTTGCGTTGAACGAGCACGTGACTGTAAAGGCGCTTGCCTTCGTCGGCCCCCAACAGACGCTCCAACTCCTGGCGGGGCAGGGAGAACAGCTGGTGCCCGGGCACTGTGAGCGACCTCTGAGCGCGACTGCTGAAGCCCTTCGCCTCCAGCCACTGCGCCACCTCGTCCGGGTTCGATTTCTGGTCGATGAATATGTCCGGCGTCTTCTTGATGTCCAGGATGTTCTTTCGCTGCTGTATTTGCGGTAGAACGACACGCAACTCGTCCTGGAATTCGCTGCCGGTGCTTATGGCCGACTTGTTCGCTACGAATATCAATCGATAAAACATTTATTTTGTAACTTAATAAAACACAGAATGAAATATAAATAAAACAGAAACCACACTAAGAAGGCAAGAGTCAGCACTGTTCTTTTTTTTATGATTAGGTCGGGAGACAGGCTGGAAGCGACTGTCGTCGCCTATAACACATAGGGCAATGGGCTACTCACACTTCATGGTGTCGGTGTTCCTAGAGGTCGCAGGGACGACCGGGGGCGGAGGCGGCGGCGGCGGAGGGGGAGGCGGGGGTGCAGATTTTTCTGAAATAAAACAATCGACCATCAAAGATTTACTGTCCATTCGTTGGGTAATACCAAATACTAAATAATGTAAGCGCTGTGAACATTAGTGACTCAAATAGGGTATAAGCCGTAAAAGCTTTAGGTAAAATGAAATTATTTTTCATTCTAATAACATCTGTTCAGATTGCAGTGGATAATAAGGACACAGCGGACAAAATGCACTTTTTCTAGAGGACTTTTTTAAAGTTTAATTTGTGCATTAATTGTCCTTAGTTGTGTGATGAGGATACAGGGATTAAAGTAAGCTACGGTTATCAAAAGGGGGTAAAGGGGTATATTATATAGCATTTGGTAATACCCATTAAAAGAATAAAGTATTTTAAAAAGCAAGCAGCTTCGGACTTACCCAAGGCACCATGAACACACGACACACAAACACACACAGGCATAAGCACACAGAGCCAACGAGGAAGTATTTGGAGACAGCTCTGATTCTATCCACTTTGTCGCTCGGCGACATATCGATATTGTTAAGAAAAGACCAAAAGGAAAAAGTTTCAAAGAGACCAACACCCAAATTCAATAAAAATATTTAATATTTAAATACTTATAGTAGCTTTTACATTACATACGTATAACACGAAGATAAAACAAGTGTTGCGCTAAAAGGCACTCGAAGGGAATATGGACCAAGCCTCCATATTGCTCAGACCAAATAAATAATAAAGACACATTTTTTTATTGAAAATATTGGTTTCCAAGTTACCTAACTTACTTAGGAAATTTTTATTTTTAAAAAGACTGGTTTACACCCTTTCACTACGCAAATGGGCAGTTTCTCTAGTAAATATTTTAATAAGGTTTAGGCGTAGTTTGATTGCATTTGTTTGCGTGTAACCGTGTCTATAGTTCTTATTTAATCTGAGCCATATTGCAAAAGGAAAGCGACAACCAATAACCACCAGACATTTATTTATTGTTAAACTGTCACTATTACTATGTCTGTCAGTGCGAAAATCGTTGTAATAATAAGTTACAGATAAAAGAAAAACCCCGAGTCATTATACCTAAAACTCATTATTTACGCATGAAGGATAATTGAATTTTTTTTATACAAAAGGTGCATAGTGACTATTGTTAGTGGACTTAATATGCCAATGAGAGCATTTTAAATTAAAATATTGTGATATTGTTGTATTTATAATTGTCAATTTATTAAAACTAAATTATTTAAAACAGCTAAGGGTTAACCCCGACAGGTTGTTCTGTCTTTGATTGAAATGTTTGAACTGTCATCTAGGAATTTTGGATAAGAAAATGCAAGGGTTTTTACAATGTTTTAGCCAATTTTTCAATTTTTCGCTTCATAAAAACCTTCCTCCAACTTCAACGAATGTTTGAACAAAAATGTCGACTTCAGAATTCAGCCGTTTTCGAGTTTAATAAGGACAGTTGACATTATAATATGGAATTTTGGCCTTTCAATCCTTCACTGCGGGTTTACACTAAATTAATTGTTGACTGACAATTATATTTAACGATTTTTTAATTTATTAACACATTTATTTTCTTTTAGCTATCTTTTTCCTATAATAATTTGAGACTGACAGCCACACTATAAAGTGACATTTTTGAAAATATAATATGTGTGGCTATTGTTGGTCGCCGAAGAGTTTTCCCAATCATTTTTGGTCGTTCTCTTTTATGACAATAAAAGGTCGGTTCTTAAAAATCTAAGTATGATTACGTATTAATATTACAGCCTTCAGGCGTGAGTATATTAACATTTTTGACATGACAATAAGGATCGGCCCAAATCGGAGGAGGGCACGACAAAGTATTTCAACTTTTTCATAGTATTTTGTACCTTAGACGCATTACATATAATTCATATTCCGCCTTAACGTAATACAATGAAATGGTTCAATGGTTTGGGTAAAGTTGGCATTATTTTTATAAAAGTACTTAGCATAATTTAAAAAAGCAGTTCGAAAGTAGCATTTATTATTATTATTATTATGTACACTACTTCCATGTAAAAAAATACATAATTTGCCATATTTGCTTCATCAAAACTAATTCCTAACGTATTCATTTAACGTGAAATAGATTCACGTTCACAAAAGTCCCAAATTGTAAAATGGTTCAGCCAATCACAACCGTTTATGACGAAGAAAATGATGATTAGTTTTTAGCAAATCACTTAAAACCATTTTTTCATTATCTTTTAAATTAAAAAATACAAAGAAATTATTTTTATTTGTCATTTTATTGATTGTTCTTGAAGATCAACTGGGTGTAAAAATCATATCTTTAAATCGTATCTCTCGTTCGATATAGTTTGAAGCAATTCTTTTTGCACATTATAACATTTTTTTGCAAGGACTAAGGTTTTATCAATGGCAGCTAGAAAAAAAAAGTGATGCCAACCCTCCATACAAAGTTTCCCAATCCGTTTTGAATTATATTAAAAGCCCTTAAGGTACAAAATACTATGAAAAATATTAAACAATTTGCCTTACCGTCCTCCAATGTGCGCCTTCCGTAAAGGCGCTACACGGTTCAAATAAATTTCAAAAATCACACTGATTATAGCGCCATCTATTTCAATGAAATCGTTCAGTGATCATTGATCAATGTATAGTTGATGAAATCTTTTGGAATTCGCTGCAAATTGTATTGATATTAATCAAATTTGGTCAAACCGTATAACACCGCTTTTATACAGAAAAATTTAGTGTCTGATATTTCTGACTGTTTTATTTCAGGTGGTTGATTGTAATGCAGCTAAAAAAACCAATTTAATTGAAATATAGTAAAAACTGAGAAACCTAGATGAAACAATATAATATTTAAATAAACTTTCTACACTAGAAAACAATGAAACTTTTCTCAATTAATCATTTGGAACTAGGAATAGTCTTGTGCCAGACGAAGTATTGAATTGAGCTGTTAATATGTTTTACGTTAGTCACTCAATATAAATGTTGAGCCTTTTTTCTTCTTTTATTCATTTCATTAGTTTTCTTTTCTCTTATATTTTTTTGGAGCTTTTCAAAACTACTATTGGGTTGATCAAAAAATTTGAGCCTTATTTACCACTATTAGTACATTTTAAAGAAAGAAAAAAAAAAAGTTTTTCGATATATGTATATGTCGGTGTAATTGTGCTTTGGTTGAGGCGCAACACCCGAGAGGGCGTTATCGTAGCTTGTAACGTTACCTAATTATTTAGGACTTATATGCTCTGATGCATATAAGTCTTTTTTTAAAGAAAGGGAAAGGTTTAAACCAACACAGAAGCTTTTAATATGAGACAAAAATTACCAAGAATAATCAAAAGAATAATAGATCGACATCCCCAATGTATAAATGAATCAAGTTCGATATACATTTCCGAACGGACACACTTTTTGACCAACTCAATAGAACTCAACTCAATAGACAAGCACTTAAGAGAGAAAAGAAAATTAGCGAAACGCTTAGAAGATATAGACTACAATCCACAAGAAGCGCGCAGGCGAGCGAACAGACAGACACGAACAGAGCGACACAGATCGGCGAAGGTCGCGCTCCGATACTAGAAGTATCGGAACTCGCCCTTCTTGCCGAGGCGCTCGCGGCGAACCCAGTCGGCGGCAGGCCCGCCGGGGCCCGCCGGCCCGCCTGCGCCCGCGCCGGGCCTACCCGCACCCGTCGGACTGCTCCCGCCGGACCCTCGGCCTCCGCGCGCGCCTCCTTCCTGCAATTATTCAAATTTTATATTAGCCTGTTCATCCTGATTTTTTAAATCGGATGAGTAGTCACTGCGATCTTTATATAAAATTCTTTATATATGTTTTTAATTTATTTATCATCACGCGTTACATATACCAACGTGAATTTTATTATAACATTTTCCTCATTATTCAGTGAATCATCTGTACGTGCTCATTTTACATTCCTTTGGCTATTGTCTCAAATCTGCTTGATAAGCTCAATTTATAAACATAATTTTTATTCTAACGTTTCTCTGTTAATATAACGTACCAAAGATCGTACGTTCCACATTACAAACAAACATACAAGCTTTACCTCTTTATATGTATGTGTATAAAATACATATATTTAACTGAGTAAGGGTTGCTAGAGCCCATTTCCATATTCCTTCCTATTTTATCTTTTATTGGTAATTTTACTATGGTTGGCAGCGCTTGTCATGGGGGAGAAAGTAAGAAAAGTACCTGGTAGTGCGTGTAGATGGGGTTGGGGTAGAGATGGGGCGAGGCGGGCGGCGAGGGGGAGCCGACGGGGGCCACGATGGTGTGGGGCACGTGCGCCGTGACCCCGCGGCGGTTGCGCGCCTTCCACCACTTGCGCGAGTCGTCCAGCACCTCGAGGTACTCGCCGCGCACCACCGTCAGCTCCTTGTCGTTGTTGGCCGTGCGCGGATACGTGACGCGCACCACGCGGCCCCCGCGCGCCACCACCGCGCGCGCCCACGCCTCTCCCGCGTCCCCCACCTCACCCGCGCCGCCCGCGCCCACCGCCTCCCCGTCCGGTGACGACGCGCCCGAGCCCGACTCGGCGCGGCTCGGCTCTCGTCGGCTCCTGCGACACCAAGGAGGAAGGATCTAGCATTTTACGAACTTACGCGTGCGTCACGAAGCGTGCGTCAGCTGCCGTCCGCTTCAGAGAGGCGGCCGGCATACGGGCGATTGGTGACATCACGCGTATTGAGAACGCTCGTTTATCGCGCGCTCACTGCTTGTAACTTTTTAACTTTTTGAGATTGACTTTTAAATATAACTTATTTTTATTATAAAAAAATCGAGGAGTTTTCTCAAACAGCAACACCAGTCCTACTGTAACCTACGCCCTAAATCAAATATATCATCATCATCTCAGCCGCAGGACGTCACTGCTGGACATAGGCCTCTCCAATATATTTCCAAAAGGTCCAGTCGGTTATAGCACAAGCACTATGATGTGGGAACTCTAAAATAGTAATAATGCATTTATTAGCTCCACACAATCACAAAACAGCAGAATATACAGACATGTCGGTTGCCCATGGTAGGTATTGAAAAATACCTGTTACAGGTCACCTTCCTAAGTGAACGTTGTATAGGTCCTATAATATACGACATACATTGTTACTGAAAACTTTCTCTCGATTGCTATATCTAGTACACAGTTTGCTAATTAGAAGTACCTCGAGTATTGTTCGCCGTATATGTCCTCGCGTTCATACCCCGCGTACCCCGCCCCCTCCGGTTGCAGCGGACCCCCTTCGCCGCCCCTCCCCGCGCCGGCCCCGTCGTCCACCACATCGCCCCCGCTGCGTCGTCGAGGGGACGCCCTTCACACCACGCAACACAAAACACATGACGTCACACGACAACACAACACAACACAAATCGAACACATGAGATGAACGGCAAGTGTACCTGCGCAGCGGTTGATCGTCAACCTGGTAGTCCGGAGACCAGCCGTCCATGAACACGGGCTGGTACGGGGGTATGTTAGTCTTCCATTGCTCCCTGAAAACCGAAAATACTACACTTTAGGAGGGAAATCACTATTGTAAGGAAACATAATCTGACCGAGTAGTTCTATCTAGCTTATGTATGTACTTAGTGTAAAGGGTCGTCACCGCTGCATTAGAAATAGGTGAAACTTGTACGGATATATTAGTTGGTGCCCGCGATTTCGTCCGCGCCCTTTTTTCTTAGGCGTTCAAGAATTTATTCTCATCTAAAAACATTATATGTAAGTATATACATATACTTACCTACTTGTAAAATTGTTTGTCATGACTGACAATGTAATAACAAAAGTTTATTATTATAATCGAGGTAAACATCCATTATGAAATGAAAGAATTCTTGAAAATTTCAACTCTGTCCGAAACCGAGGGCGGGTCGATAGAATAGAGTCGAAGTTGCGTAAGCAAAATTTTATAATGATCTGTTGAGTAGTTCACTTCACAAACAAATTCACTTTCGCATTAATAATATTAGTTAGGTGAAGTTGTATAATACCTGGGAATGAGCCAAGCGTCGCCGAGCGAGTGCCAGAGCTCGGTCTCCTTGCTGGTGACGCAGTTGGCTAACAGGTTGAGCGCGTCCCGCGTGAGCAGCGGCTGCACGACCCGCGACGCGAGTCGTCCGTCCGCCACGTCCTGCGCCGCGTCCACTATGAGCGCCAGCGGCGTGAACAGGAAGTGAACCAGCTCGGGCGCGTTGGGGTCGTGGATGTGCGCGCGCAGTCGCGCCAGCAGGTTGAAGGACAGCTTGAACTTCTGCAGCACGTCGACGAAGTCGCGCTCGGGCGGCGGGCGCGTGCGCAGCGCCAGCATGCCCTCGCCCGCAGCCGCGCGCTTGCCTCCGCGCGAGCGCCGGCGCCGCTCCAGCTCGCGCGACGCCGCCGCCGCGTGCTGCAGCCGCGCGATGAACTTCTCTATGTCGTCGAAGCAACGGTTCAGGATCGCGATGTCCTGCTCGTACAGCCGCTCGGAGCCCGTCGACGACGCGTCGTCCCGCTCTCCCGCCGACCCGCCTCGCCCCAGCTGCGCCGACATTTGCTGTGCACACGAACCGTGATTTCGTTATTTACTCATCTCCGCTCCGCTCAGCTTCTGTGGAGACCATTGAGCGGAACGGAAAATACAAATTTCATTGAATATACAGAAGGAGAATGCCGTAGCATGCCAATTGTTTTCCTAGCATAGAGTGAAAAGGAGTCAAAAGCGCGGACTCACGTGCAACACGGCCTCCCACTGCTGCTTGGTGTATGTGTGAAACGGTCGTGCCATTTTCACGGACTGTCGAATCGCGAATGCGCGATCAATATCTACCATTATTCATTGTTCGCCGATAAGCGATATACTCTTGATAACGATTATTTATGCATATCTCAATGTTTTCAATTATACACGGTTATTTTTTAAATATTCAAATAACTTTGGCTCCACTATTCTTAGGATGCTATTGGTCCTTCGAGCCGGATATGAGCCAGCGGCCTATAAACACACTCTGATGTATGAAGTACACCCTATATTGATGAATATGTTAATATAATGTAATGAATAATTTCATTATAGCTCCTTAAGTAGCATAAAGCGCACCGCCTTATCTAAGGATTAGCAAGATACTTTTGATAAAAACATCATCGATAATATGTACAAAGCAAAATGTACTATTTTTAATCGTTTGTCAGCTATTTGACGTTGCTATGTATGTACTATGTATGCATTCATTTACTTATGTACACAGAAGGAAAATTCCTTATTTCTTATGCTACTAAGTGAGTACTAAGTGAGTAGTCACTTAGTACTAATAATACTAAGTGAATAGCGCACTTTGAACACCTGTGACGTTGCTTGTGTTGATGGGCGAGAATACCAGACGTGGACCGTGAGCCTGCCGACCTTTACATAATAAATAAAAAAAAAGGAAATATTTTCATAACTTAATTAATTTGTCAAATTAATTAAAATAACTTAATTAAGTCGTAAAGCGTCGTACTAATAGCGTCGTCAAAAAAGTAAAACTGAACCCTAGAAATTAAAAAAATCGATAGATTATACGAGTATCTAAGGAAAAGACGACCATTATCGATATAATCAAATGTAGACGAATCGTCGAATAATAACTATTTTCGGAAATTACATACATACCTATTCCTTTTACACAAACTAATTGAAAATATACCAACTGCTTTTAATTTTTGCCACAGGCGTCTTTTAAAAGAGAAAAATAAACATTTTTATTAGAAAATGTTGTTGAATTTAAATACATCTTAGCTAATATCTCGAAGATTAGAACTGATTAGAATATTTGAGATAATGCTTCTTTATTTGAAGAGATATAAGTTTTGTAGTATATAGAAATAAAAGAATAGATTTTTTGTAAATTTGTATTATTATTTATTAAAGGGACGTCTAATATTAAAGTACAGGATTGTGTTAGAGCCGTAAAGACATATAATTTATAAGATAATTATAATGTTTTATTTATTTTTATAGACAGAATAAAAACTTAGCGAACTTAGCGAAACTTTACTGTATTGATATTTTGTGTTCCAAGCTATAACCTAAATTTTTGTTTATTTTTATTGATAAAATTTGTATCCAATTGGGTATTTTCACAGTAAATATTTGAATGAGGCGAGACGTAGTTTGATTGCATATGAGTGCGTCTATATGTATCCGTGTATGTAGGTTCTTTATTTCTTATTTTATCTGAGCGTGTACTAAGAGTAAATAGAGTTCAAGTCACCTGCCGCCGAGGCCGATCCATCTCGCTGTCTCGCTCTCTCTCCCTCTCTCGCTCGATAATGAAGTCTCTTGCTCCCTCCGCGGAGCCTCCGCTGCCGACGCCTCTGCAATATCACAACACAACACCGTCTCAAAACACAGCTGCCGTCTTCCAAGCCTCATGGACGAGTACTCGACCGTTATATCTCTCTTATCGCTCCTAATCTTATTGGATCATATCGAACGCGAGATAGATTACATATGTACTTACAGATAAATGAAAATAAATCCAGTACCTGTGGCGTTGCTTGTGTTAAAGGCGACGGTACTCATTAGAGATGTGATCAACATTCGTATATTCGGCTCACTTTTCACGGTAGTGTACCAAATAAGGCCGTAACAAACAGTGCCTCGTGTAATTATCATTTTCTATCTTCTATCTGTACTTATAAAAGCGTTTGTCCTGACCTTAGTCCTGACTGACTATCGACATACAGCCAAAACTAATAAGTCTAAACCCCTTCCCCCTGTGAATCAAATTTCAAAAATTCTTTCTTAGCGAATGCTTACGTTATAAAATTTCAGCCTTCTAGACTTAGTAGTTTAGGTTGTGCATTGATACGTAGTCAGAGCAAACGATTTTTAAAAGTCATAGATTAATGGGCAAAAATTGGCCGTAAATTCGGTTCAGTACGAGTATATTTGAGAATGAACATTCGACCAAATATTCTTATTCTGTTCAACTTATATTCGACGCATCTCTAGTACCCTTCTACCATTAAGTGAATCATCAGCCTGTCTGTCGACCTTATAGAAAATAGTAACAGCAACAGTTCCTAATTCTATGATAGACCTTAAAATAAAAAAATCTACACACTTGAGACTGTTGAGCTCTTCGACTAGCGTCTGCGCGCCGACGTCGTGGCATTGGAAGATGTGCAGTTCCTTGCGGGGCGGGGGGGAATCATTCTGTCCGGGCGCGGTAGGAGGACCCACTACGAAGGCCAGCACATTGTTGTAAAGCTCGGTGGGTTCCGGAGACGTGAAGGCTGTGGGCGAGTGGACCCACGACGCTGGAAACCGCTCCATGATGGAGCCACTCTCGTAGTCCATCACGAGAACCCACTGCCCGTCCAGGCACAGCTGCATCTTCTGGCTCCAAATGCCATTTGTCTTCTCCAGCTGTAGCAGCCTGCGCATTCCGTCAGCCGGGTACACTATGCCGGTTTCTCTGGTCACGGTGAAGGTGGCGAGGTGTTCCAGCACGTAAAGCGACCTGTCACCTCCCCCTCCGTCGCCCCTCAGCCCCGCCAGCACGTCGAACTCATCCAGGGCGCGTTGTGTCGAGCGGGAAGTTCCGCTCGCTGTTCGCATCGCCATCTCTCTCACTCTCTCTCTTTCGTCAGCGCCTCTCTCGCCTCATCACTCCTCTCGCCTCACTCGTCTGTAACATATCAAAAATAACTGTCAACTGAATCATTAAACAAAATTAAAATAGCTAACCCTAGTAGGTAGTGTTACGCGCGCGAGTTAACTCTGCACATCGCGACAATGAAGTCATATTGACGCTCTGGTAAAATGAAACAAAATAAATAGATACCTACGAAATTGTATATTTCAAAAATAAATTTTAAACATATACAAATACTGCAACACCTATGGCGTTGCTTGTGTTATAAGCGACGGTAGCCACCTACCATCAAGTGGACCCTTTTAATATGTTTATTAAAAAATATGAGACTGAATTTCCTTCGAGAATTTTTCCCTGCATTGAATCTATAGATTCCCTTCATCAATTGCCCGCTCGATTGAAACCCAAGCGCATTCATTCTAATAAAATATAGTTTATATTACACACAGATAGTGTGTAATTATAGCCATAACATATAGGTAAACAAATAAATAAACAAGACAAGTGCTCAAACCGATGGTGCATTAATTCTACTCGTAAGTAGACGTCGCGTCCTGCACTCGAACCGGAAACGGATGTTCCACGCGACAAAAGCGGTGAAACGCCGGTGACGGTCACCATCGTCTGCAGCATACCAATGATCTTTTATGCCAACTAACAGGTTAACATTTTGATATGCATAGTTACCACCACGTATTTTATTTTATTTTATCGGAATACGATGTAATGTTCTGTAAAAATTTCAAGTTAATCAATTCACTAGTTTCTTAATTTTGTATACACAAACATACGGAAGTTGAATTTTTATATATATAAATATTATATACTTGGGCGGACATCAGTGAAGTCAATATGAGATCCTCGATGAGCATTGTGTGGCTTGTAGCACATTCTGGATTTAAGGCGATGTTTCTTTTAGAGAACCAATTTTTAACGAATAAAAACTAGTTCCATCAAAACTGAATCACCTCTAAAACACTATTTACTCAAAATACGTTTGCCATTGAACGAAACTCGCTACTAACGCTAGTGAATGAAGGGACGCTAGCGGCCGGGGGGATGAACGCAGCACGGGAACGCGGGAGCGCGTTGAACTCTAATACGATGCGAGTGAGGGGCCCACTTGATAGTACTCTGTGCTGTGCGTCCAGCGAATGGTCCTCCGCATTCCTTTATCGCTTTATGATTTTTGTGTCGTGTCGTTACCGTCACATTATCGTATAACGTGTATTATACGGGAGGGGGGAGAGGGGGGAGCGCGCCTCTGTGCTTGGAATGTGGAGGTCGCACGCCATCGACTTAATGATCAAATCCATACACATACGGCAAGATATTACTAATACTTTTAAACGTAAAAAAAGGTTTATCACTTGTTAACCGTGTGTGAAGACAACGTGAGCCTTTGCCCATCATTTTTGTTAGATTTTCAAGTATTATAAATTAATAAAATTCTGTTATATCAGGCATGTGATATAAAAATGGTTCAAATGAAATGTATTAAATTACGTTACATTGTTAACGCCCGCCCCTGGCTTTATATGGATGCAATTTTTTTATGTAAATTTTATATACAAAAACCTCCTTGTAGATCACTCTTTCCATTAGTGAAAACCTCATTAAAATTCGTTGGGTGGCTTAGGAGTAGTTTGCAGATATACAGACAGACAGACGCGAAAAGCGACGTCAATGTAAGGATTAAAATAAATTTTTGAATTGCCTTTTTATTTTTGATCAGGAAGTCTTTTAATCTCGGCCAGTCAGTTTCCAGTGAAGATGTTTACGGAGATATAAATTCCGTAAGATATAAATGGGCTTCGCAATTTATATGTCCCACTGCAGCAGAGTTAGGAAACGGTAGGTACGAGTACCTACTATATTTTATGAGTAATAAGAATTAAATATGAAACATCTCATTGAAATCTTATTTTAACAGCTAGCAATTAAGCAAGCATTGCTGACGAATGCAAAAAAGTACCTATCGCGAAACCTATTACCTAATTTCTCATAACAATAATATATTATGTGCTCTTATGGGAATCCACAAACTTAGTAATATCATCGTAGTTTTGAAGTCAGACGGAATTTAGTATACCTACAGTGTTAATTGAAAAAAGGTAACCACAATTATGTGGTTAAAGAAATCTTCTCTTAACTGGGGTCAAGTTATCTCCGTAATAAGTGTAGGTAAGTATATAAATTAACTTATATGGGACAGGAGGTAACTTTCGCAACTATATATATAAGTATGGATGACGTATTAAGATCTTATCAACACAATAAATACCTAATTCAAGTAAACAAAATAAATGTTTGCTCAGATTTATCGACAATCAACTAACGATTATTTTATAACGTCAATTACAATGTGAGGTCCTATTTTTTAGACATGTTAGAGAGTATAAAATAAGTATAATTAAAGTGTCAATAAAATATTGTCTTTCAACTATTTTTTTTCATATATTAAATAATATCTATTATCGCCTATTAATGTATGATTAATTATTATGGTTATAGCATAGTAATGTGGTTTTCCATTCGAAAGAATTACAGCTTCGTTATAACTTCTGTTTGCAACTTGTAGCGTATTTTCCTACAGAAAATTGAACCTACAGAAATATATTCATAGTCATATTGAAAATTGAAATTGTAAAGTTCACATAAGCAGCTTCATAAAATGTTCTGTGTAGTATTTCTCAATAGAGTGAGCCCAAAGTTTTTATGAAAATCCTTATGCTTTACCATTTATACTTAAAAATCTTCTGAATTTGACGAATTAACTTAACTAATTTACATTTATTTACTTATATTAAAGTGCATAATTGTCGTTAAAGTTATTTAATACTACTAATAAAATGATATAATTGAACATTTTCATTTAATTATACCTAACATAGAATTTATTAAATATTTGCACGCTGAATTTTCGGTTGGTCAAGTTAGAGTAGTTAATAACAAAATGGTATCTGGTTGGCATTTACCGTACCCATGGTTATGGCAAATAAAGATTATCATTATTATTATTATTGAATTCGTGCCATGTTAGATAAATAAACTTTTGAGTTGAAGATACTATGGTATTTTTAATTTAATTATAAGTAGTTATGTATTTAGTATTTGAATTAATTTTTAATTGGTATGTTGATAGCTATTGACATGATAACAAATTTTTTGTAATACAAAACAGACAAAGCCATTGTTCGTGACCAACATTGATAATGTTTCATAACAATAATATTTATTCCGTAAAAGAAGACATGTCATTAGAGCATTAATCATGCATTTAAGTTATCAAGTGTCCATTATTAGGGGACGTTTGCAACAATAAACAAATATTTAAAATAATATATTATCTTCTTCTATATATATAAAAATCGATTTGTGTAGGTATACTGTACCTATGTACCATTATGGACTTCGAAACTGATAAACCGTTTTTGATGAAATTTTTAGGTCATCTGTAGATTGCCTGAAATCTGAATATCGGGTAAACAGTATTTTTTTTGTTTTTCCTATTTAAAGACATAAATTAAATATTCAATGCCTGAGAAATTATTACCTATTCAGCAATAAACATTGAATAAATGTTTTAAAACTTAAGAAAAAGTAGCGCGGACATAGTCGCGGGTAAAAGCTAGTAAACATTGAATAATGGCAATATAAATAACAGCCGTGTGCTGGAGGTGGAAGGCGGTGCACGAGCGCAGTCGCAGGGCACAGCTACTATTAAAACAATAATTAGAAATAAAGTGACGACGGAACGGATGTTAGATAAAATAGCTAATGTGGAATTTGTGGCCGTTTGTTTTATCTAATGGAGTTATCATTAAAACTTGATTAGTTTTCCGATAGCTGAACATTGGCTATTAGTTATTGCGAGTGGATTTTCCAATTACCTTCTTATTAAACAAATAAAAATCGCTCATTTTTAAATAAAATGAGTGGATATGGTATGAAATGAGTATCCACTCATAGCCAAGTAGTCTACTGTGCTGACCACCTCTGGCCGCCGAGGAAGAGGGTCAGCCATGGACGGAGAGCAACGACCGGTGCGTACTCGCAACCGTCGCGCCATCTGTCGCCGCCCAAACATCGTATCGGTGTTATCGTTTGGAAATATGTTAGATGCCTACATTTCGATGCCGCGACGTTTGTATTATCGCATATTTCGCGTCGGAATCCATGTTTCACTGTACGCCAGTGCTAATTGGAAGTAAATTAGTCGCGAATGCCGCGAGTGCGCTCGGGGTCACACGTCGCGTTTGTTTGTTGATGGGAAAGCGGCGCACGCGCTGCTCTCTCGAAGCGGCCCCGGTCCCGAGGCGGCGTGACGTGTCGCTCCCACCGTCTAGTGCCACTAGGGGTCGTCTAGTACGACTTCCAGCGCCTGCGACTAATTTCGCGCACGCTCAGCCTCCGCCTAGGGCGTTGCATTCCTCACTACTCACCTAGTGGCTGCCGAAATGTTACAGTTTGGTATTCCCGTTTAGTCACGTATCATGCGATAGATCACTCGCGACAGTATTCGCACGCATCGAGCCTCGACAGCGATCCGATGTACACTGAAGCGGCCAGGTATAGGTACAGCCCCCCCCCCGCGCTTTCCCCTCGCTCGGCCGCCTCGCACAGGTGCGCAATCGCAGGGAGGGGGAGGGGGGCAGAGGCGAGAAGCGGGCGGGCGAAGCCTCCCACCCTTCGGCCTTCGCAGCCCTCCCTCAGTCGTCGAGTGCACGCGAGGTCGTACGCTCGTCTGTCGTTTTCCGAATCGAGTTAGCGATGTCCGCCAACGGATCGGCGGGTGCCAACGAGCCGCGGTTCTGCCACGTGCGGAAGGTGCCCGACTTTGACGGCTACGGTTTCAACCTGCACGCGGAGAAGGGCAAGCCGGGACAGTACATAGGAAAAGTTGACGACGGATCGCCGGCGGAGACAGCCGGGCTGCGCAGCGGCGATCGCATCCTCGAAGTCAACGGACAGAGTATAGCCGGAGAGAGTCACAAGCAGGTGGTCACCCGTATTAAGGAGAGGCCGGATGACGCGGAACTACTGGTGGTAGCCCCGGCTCCGGGCGACTTGGTGCCGGATCTGAGTGCGCCCGCGGAGAGGACGGTCGCTGACGGTGCGCCCCCTACTTCGAACCCAGCAGTCGCGCCGGCGCTCAATCTTCAAATGACAGCCGCCGAGATGCGCGCCCATCTCGCCGCCAAAAAGAAGTTCGACCCTAAAAAAGTGCCAATGGACCTCAAGTCCAAGTTCGACATCGTGAAGAAACTGTAACATACGCCGTGTGTCGTCATCGGTGGTTCTATTGTAAATAAAGTTATGGTGTTAATCGGCCACCTCCGCTCGAAGTATCCTCAGGGACACGCATACATAGGTACTTGTCTAACGCTAATTGTGACGCAGCCTGCTTACTGCAATCGTGCATAAGCCGCTAATATGAAATGAAGAGTGCTGCGCTTGCGACTGCCGGCCGACCGGTCTGAGAGCGCCGTTGCCAGCTCGCGTTACGATAGTGTTTCCCTCTCTGTCGCACACACGACACGATGGCAACAGGCACTGGTGCCGATTGTCAATAGCATCAGTAAAACTACTAATATCAATACCATGCATGTCCTTATTACGGTTGGGTTTTCCTCGAGTGCTAGCGCCCGGTGGCTGCGACACCTGTCAAATATTGCCATTTCATTCATTTGTAAATATAGATAATTTTGCAATAAATTATAGCGTATTTGAAACGTGTGAAGAATGTACTTACTAGAAATAATATTAATGAATTTTATAAACGTTTTATTTAGTACACGAGGTACTAACATAAGTGCAATTTTATTGTTGAATTAATTTACCAATATTAATAAAAGTATGGAATTATTTTTTTTGTATTAATTTCTTATAATAACTAAGTAAACCTTGTAATTTTGAATTCATATTTAAACGGCCACGTTAGCCTGTCTGACACCTATGTTACATTAAATGAAGCCAATAGAACAACACTCGACAGTATGTTGTCACTGGTGGTCAGTGGTCACCGTCGCCACCAAAACTGAAACTATAGGGGCGATGCCTGTGGGCTGCTGTTGCTTGTGTATAAAGCTAAAAACGTGTGAAATTGTGTAACTTAACATAAACTTGTGTACAAAAACGTTAAAACCGTTATACCTATGAGCGTTTCACCTTCACTTTAATTTTCTGCTTTGTATACTTAAAAATATGTTTATTCACTTTCGCTGCTGCAGAATATTGCCTAAGATTACTCAGCTAGGATATTTCACCTTTAGTGACATATTGCTTTTTTTAGCAATTTAACTTTTGAAGTTATTGTCTAATACGCCTCCACTCCATAAGGATATTATCTGGATATTCATTCCATAATAGTACAAGAAGTGTAGGAGTTACAAGAAATTCCTATTCGCCGATTCATTAACAAATACAATAAAGATTTAGTCAGTCATTCAAACAATTAGTCATATTTTAACTATTTAGCTTGATTGCACGAGGTAAAACCTTCCGCAGATGCACGTTTCAATAAGTAGGTAATCATTTAATAATTTATGATACAACACGAAACAATGTCGCAACTATTTTATCAATTCCGAGGCTTTTATCGATGAAGCAATCATTTTATTAGCATTTTTTCCTATATTTTATTCAAACACTTGCGTTTCAGAACACCCAAAAACCGTTTAGTCAAAATAAGTTCAATAGGGATTTCGTTGCGGTTGGCAAGTATACTTGAAGTAAATATTATATAACACATCTGGAGCATAAATTATGGGACCTACTTGCCTACTTTTTTAAAACGGCACGTAATATCATGTAACACGCATGCTAAGAGTTGAACAGGCCGGTTTTTTTCTTACGACAGCTTTTAAGTAAAAACCCCGTAAAAACAAGGAAATCCTTAACAATGTAACACACCGACCAGCGACGTGTACGATAAAACATTCCTAAAGTGTGTAGGTTTATTTGTCAAAATATAACATTTATTAGATAACTGCTAATCAACTGGTCTTATCTGTTTCAATATAAAAAACTACATATAAACGAAATTCGGGTGGGAACTTGAATTTTATCCAAACTCGTACCTACTTTTAAAATAGTATGTCCCTACTTGATTGGAACATAGCTTTATTTTTATAACGTAAAATACCTAAGCATCCACTAACATAGGGTCTGATTGAAAATCGAAACTTGAACTGCATGTAAAGCCGAGGGAGAGTGCTATTATAATATAAATGAAGGTTTTATCAAAATGAATGAGTGACAATGCAGCAGCGCGGTGCAAAGAGGATCCGCCGAGTACCGTGTCAGGGTCGTCAGAGCAAGTAGGTATTAGTAAATTGGTAACGATGAGCGCGTCTGTGGCGACCTTGCGATCAACATCGAATCACCGCTCCCACGCTAAATTATATAAAAATGCGTCACCCCTCGTCGGCAGTAGCCTTTTGCTGTAACATGATGGCACCCCATTCAGAAATAAATTATACAGTTATTCTTTATGGAAAGGTAGTCAAACAGGTTGATGGTAGGTGATAGGTGGTCATCATCGCCTATAACACAAGCAACGCCAGATGTGCTGCAAGTGCGTTGCCGACCATAAGCTTTAGGAAGGGCTAACTCTGTTCATAATACAAAAGTACACATACTGTTATTTCACGATGATCTTCTGTAGGTAAGGAGATGGTTCTCGCTAGACGGGCTGCCGAAATGTATGGGAAACGCAGTGTGGAAAAAGAATTGAGTAAGTTATTAAAATAATGGAAAAATTGTATCAGCAACGTTTTAACGATCCTCTAATGTAATAACAATATAAATGTTACACGTACCTATCTTATCTGTGATACACACACTGTCTATACCTACCTTTTAATCACTTCTGTGCCATATCGTGTGAGAATCTCCAAAAATAATTATAACATAACGAATTCATTTTCTGTTGTGTTTCGGTAAATAAGGGATACCAGAGCCCATTTCCCTATCCCTTATCTTTAATCCTACTGAAGTCGGCATAGGCAACGCACTTGCTTATGTTGGAATGTATCACTCAGAACACTTCTCCATCAGAGTAAGTACTTTACATACTGGTATTGTTTATTCTTCGGTTGTATTCCTTATTTAAAATATATGACAAAAAGGATATATAAATTACAAATTTTCATTTAAAAATATAAGATTTCTATTTTTCTTTTGTTATGTACGATGGTAGCATTTATGTTTTTCAGTTAATAAAAATTCATCTTAAAATTACTTAATACGTCTTTTACTCTGCATAAAACCGAACCCATAACCAACAGCCTACGAGGGGTGTTCAATAAAAAGTAGAGTTATCAAAGACGCAGTTATCTTTTAATACAACTTATTTTATTTTTCAACATAAGTCACCTTTTAAGTTAATACACTATGATAACTTAGTGGATGGTGGTGATTAAAAAAATATTTTGTTATGTAGTGTTCACAAAATATTTGCACACCCCAAAGGGTAGAATGTAGCGAACCTTATTTCATTATAAAACCATTGTAATTACTTATATTCAGCAAATAAATTATTATTATTATTATTATTGATAAACGGAGCTTTTCTTGTGAACTTAGCAAAGATGCCTCATCCTCTGTTGTCTAATAAGTAGGTGCCAGCATTATCATTATCATAGTAATATATAATCATGATGCATACCAAAGATAGTGTTATCAAGTTTGGCCAATGCTATTACGTATCAAGTGGCCAGTTTCATGAAAATATTTCACTCAATTCAAATTTAGATCATACCAGCTAATGCCCGCGACTTCGTGCGCGTCAAAAAATGAAAAACATTTATATTACCTGAGAAAATACCTGATATCTTTATCGCTGTGACGACCGTGGCGCCGCGCCGCCACGGCGACAGTTGCGCCCAATTTTTTTTATAATATATTTATAGACGATTCCTCGGGAATCTAATATTTATCCAGGATAAATTATGTCAATTCAAGTAGTAAACTATCTGTGTGCCTTTCATCCAAATCCGCTTTCGCGTGAAAGAGTAGCCAACATCCATCCTCACAAACTCAATCTTAATAAGTATTCGTATACTCGTAGATAAGATTTTAGTATATTTCTTGCTAGCAACATTATTTGTAGTTTGGAAAATACAGTTTTAAACACTGGGACCATACCATAGACCAGTTGCCTGAAAATAACTGATTTTAAAATAAAATAAAAAATTGGAGGTGGCAGTTATTAGTTTTGTGACGTTTATTGAACAACAGCAAAGCAACGGTTTTGACAATTCCGGTTTGGCAATTTTAATTCACGATAATGTTCCGCATTGTAATCACCCTGTCCTGTCCGAGCCACAACAATAGGCGCCATATTGTGACGTTTTTACTCATTAAAGTACGGTCGGCAGGAAAGGAAAAGTGCAAACATTTATTTTAATAATTCAATTTGATATTTGTGATTAGGAAAAAAATTACAGAAAAAATTACAGGTTTCAGAGAAACCTTTCGAGAAAAAAAAATTCAAAACGACCTTTTTCTATCGTACCTATTCAGTACAGTAGGTATACCAAATTTTACATCAATCGAACATGTGGAAGTTAACGAAATCCCTTCGTTAACTAGGTAATGGGGTGATGGTCTTCAAACGCCAGATCTTCATAAACCGTGATCGGTTTAGCGTCGGGCATCGGGGGTTAAAAATAGCAATACTTATGAATGATTTGTATTTTCCTTTTTCGAAAGTGTTGCAATACATCGCATAGGTACTTGTTATTCACCCCAGATTATATTTTAAAAATTGTGTATTTTGCACTCCGTATCAAATGCAACTTAAATTAATGTCGATGACGTCACAATATGGCACATGCTCGATCTTATTCTTATTTTGGTCAGATTGTATCTATCTATAGACAATTGACGACATCATCCCAAAAAATAAACAAACTTAAAATAGCACAAAAGCTTAATATTTATGCAGTCATGTTCTATTTGTCCGGAATGTGTCTTTTATTTAATTAAATAAAAGACTAATAATTAATATCACAAAAAAACATGTACTTCGTAAATTAAAATTTGGATGTCGAATTAACTTTTTTATAAATTATACAAACTCAGTGAAAAGAATTTCTAAAAGACTCACATATTATAGAGTGTTAATACCTATTTATTTCACATGTTCCAATATTATAAAAGGAACTAAAACAAGCACCAGAACAAAAACACCAAAAACTAATAAATAAAATAGGTATAATTTTCCATGACGACATAATGCATGAGCTCAATCCTCATTGCAATACTATTAAAAATTATCGTTAGCAGCATTAACAATTAAAGTTCTTTTCTCTCAAAAATCTAACAAAAATAGTGACGTCATAATGGCCAAGCTATAGCTATGGCTATTCCATTGAATAAAGATGGCGATAATAAATGAATTGTCGGCCGTCAGTCAAATGAGCAGCCGATAGTGAATCATTGCTATTGTGCGCGTAGCACTTAATTCCCACGGCCTCCACAAACTCCACACACCATTATAATCATTGCAACGCGGTTCACACTTTACATTCAAAAGCAACACGGGTTAGCGCCATCTACACTCCCTTATCAGTAATACGGTTATCATCCATACTTTTAATATTATAAACTTCGAGCCAGCGAGCCAACCGCGCGGCAGGGTGCCTCGCAGAGCTACCGGCGGCCGGCCAGTGATGCGCGTGCGCGAATTGAAACGACCCGAACGTTATCATACCTATTTTGTTGCGGTGTTATTTTAAAATTACGATATCTCCTAAGATGTTGATTGAAATCAAGTGATGTTAAGGGCAATTTTGTTCACAATTAAATACTTGTCATGGATACGTTATTTGGATAAGGATTAATATCATGTTGATAAAACACCTTTGCAAATAATGCATTAATTTCGATCAAATTTAATTACCATAAAAAAGTTTATAGTGAGTCAATCTTAAAAGATATAGAACTTTTAAAGAGGAACAATTTCATAATACATGATTTTTGCGTAACTTAAGTAAACCGTTGAAGCAGCGCACGCAACGGAAGCTCTCGAAAAGGAATCATTTTTCCCGTTTTTGCAACATTTTTCATTGACGCTCCGCTCCTATTGGTCGTAGCGTGATGTTATATAGCCTAAAGCCTTTCTCGATAAATGGAATATCCAACACAAAAAGAATTTTCAATTCTAACCAGTAGTTATTGAGGTTAAAGCGTTCAATCAAACAAACTAACAAACAAAATGTTACCTTTTCACGCCTTAACTAAACCGATCATCATGACATTTTGCACACACGTTGTCAGGGATACAGGAAAGGACATATAGGGTAGGTACTTTTCATCTAGAAAAAAGGACTGTTTCCGAGGGACTGAAATAATATATTAACGCCTGGCCAAAGTGTTATAGCAACAAGAGGTCAAGTGTTATATTTGCTTATATATTTTTTATTTATCAGAAGAAACTACGACGTATCGCCTACGAGTTATATATAAATATAACACAACAGTAGTACCTAACAATTGTCAAAAGTTACATAAGTATAGGTAGGTATAAGAATTATTTACACAACTGGAACATAACCTAGTTTGCATAGGTTCATATGGCATAAATATAACCATTCGAAGAAATAAGAATAACATGGTTTTCCCAAGATTACTAATTAATGAAGCTGTCTCCAAATCTGATCTTAAGGAATATGTTACTACTCATAAAATTGGTGTTCTTCACCACAAGATTACTGCAAAGCAGGTCTCAGGACAGCACCTGCATGTCCTGAGACCTGCTTTGTAGATGTAGACAGCTAAAACATCGTCCACCAGTTCCAAAAGGGCGGTTACAGTGCTAGGGACCTTCCTCAACTTAGATTTGAACTTTTCAAATTAATAGAAAGACACTAAAATAGTTCGTATTTCTGTCCTGCGTAAGCAAAAATTAGATTAATGCCATCAACATTTCGTGCATTGCTACTAGCTATTAGCACTATTTACTCTATGCTATTAGCTATTAGCTATGGAACCTTTCTTTCAGTTCAGTTGTAGTGCTGTACTCATTACTCAATCTATTGAATTCGTAATATAAAATATAGGTAGATCAAAATCCTCTATACCAATCGGCTATATTATGCATCACATTTACAAATAGGTAACTAGAACCACGCCCTCACATTTGGAGGGATGCAATTTTTTCACTGCAAAATATATTACACAAACCTTCAAATGGCGCCATCTATTAGCAGTATGGATTCAATTTCATATGTCAACAATGCGTGCACGAGTTTACCTAATGTGGCGGTAGATGGCATTGAAATCACTTCCGATCTACTAATTTTTATTTCTTAAACTTTGATCTAAATAATTAAATAAATTGGTGGACAATTACAACTATGATGGACTGTGATAGTAATAGCATAGAGTAACTATGTAATAACAATTTCTAAGCGTCACTAAGAGTCGTGATGTAGTCAAAGAAAGAAAGAAAAATAAAAAGGAAAGTACAGAGAACTGATTGGTGCATATGGAAAAGAAATCTATTGGGAAAGATGGGATCATGTCAAATCTTGTAAAAAAAATGGATTCATGGTTACAAAAATATATTTTATTTTTAAGGATACCAAATTAATATTATCTATATTATTATACATAATCCATCAACACTCTCTTATATCTACCTACAATATAAATAATATATATAATAAGACTTAAATCATTCTAAAAAAAATTGGTTCACATACTCTGTACCTATGCATGCATGCATCAAGGATTTATAGGTAGGTAGGTAATAATAAAGAAACTGTATTTCTGTATGTTGACATTCCTGTAGACCACGGTAAATAATACTCCACGTAGTAGGAACACTTATTTATTTGTTCTTGCTAATGACACATTAACTATACATATTTTGAATGATTATCTATTTGTTACAAAAGTACCGACTAGGTAAATCGAACGTATGACGCTATGGCACGCTATGGCACGCTATGGCACGCTATGAGGACCCAGCGCAGAATGGCGGTCGCACCCGTTGGTGCTACCAATTCTTCTTTCGAATAAGTATTTCTTGAATGCTTTGCTCATTTAAATTTGTAACATGTAGGCTTTTGTTGAAAAATAAAATAATTACCACTCTTGGGACCAAGTTATTACTTCATTTTTACTTTCCAGCGTACTTTCTAAATTCTAATTTACTGCGATAAACCCAATATTTCCGAAACGACGTCCGAAATAGCAGGCCACAGCTAGCGCACAAACAACGTGAAAACTCATTTTTTTTTTTTAATTGGTACCAATTAATTAAGTAAGTCTACGAAGTTTAAGCGAGATCCGTCAATTGGTTTGTTGTAAGTTTCTGTTTTTGGTAATCTCACTTTTGGATATCCTTTGTCGCAAAAAAATATATCTTATTCTTAGAATTCATTTTGAGTATTTTATGCCCTTTGGGGCCCGCCATTATAAGCTGTACATCTATTTTCATATTCGATCAGCTCACAGTGTGTAATATCACTGGTTCGTCACTAGAGGAGTTAGTTTTTTTTGTCCAAAAAGTTTTCTGAGTTCTCGGTGCTTTTGGATGCTTTGGAGGTCACTTTTTCTGCTTTACGTGGTGGATTGACGGATTGACCTGATTGAAGCCTTTTTCAAGGCTCCTTCAGTCTCCGTCCCAAATTTTCATTTGGCTGTCGTTTGGCGATTTGTTAACCGATTTTGTTGCGGATTGCGTTGCACGCAGCCTTTTTCAAGGCTCTTCAGGGTAATCTGCGGCAATTGTTGTTATTTGTTGATTATCTAATTGTTATTGTTGTTTTTGTTATTTTTATATAATTTTTCAAAATTTTATAAAAAAATTCTAGTTTTTGGCGTTTTCGGACCCATTAAAGGTGGTACAGGTGGTACCCTACCAGTTTGAGTGGTTGACTGAACTGAATGAAGCTTTTATCATAGCTTGGCTGGGGTTTTGCCAGTTGTTGTTGGATTTTGTTGCGGATTGCCTTGAATTTAGCCTCTCCCAGGGCTCTTCGGGGTGGTCTGCAACAATTTTTGTTATTGGTTGTTATTTAGTTTTAATTTTGTTTAATCCCGATGACACGGCCGAGCATACACTCCAGGTATGCTCGGCCTGGGACACCCATCGTCAGGAGCTGGAGGCGGCGCTGGGTGGTGGAGACTGGAAAGCAGTTGCTTCCTTCTGCGATTCTGTCATGTCGCAGAAGGAGGCAGCTGAGAAGGAGCGAGAGGAAGAGGCGGGTCTCGCTTCCCTCAGACGTAGACGGTTGGGCAGGAGAAGGCGGGCATATCAAGCCCGTCTTCAAATGTCCTAGGGGACCTCCGCACACGCCTGCACAGGCTCCCCCCGTCTGGGGATTGCTCCGGTGTCTCCGGGCAATCCCTCATTGGCGTCAGCCTAGCCGACATTGGCTAGGCCGCACTGGGGTGGATCGGAGTTGTTGCTTCGGCAGAGACCGGTCCACTCCGCTCAAAGGGCAAGGAGGCACCGGGGAGTTTTAGTGGGTAGTGGCCGGGCCCGCTATGATTAGCATAGCGCCGAGCGCCGGCCGACCCCCACACACCCCTACCGCCTAGCCAGCGATAGGGAATCAATAAACGGATTTCTTCTCGTAAAAAAAAAGGGGAGTTCAGTTTAAGATCACTGGAAATGACACCTTATAAAGGTGTAGTCACAATGAAATTAACCATTTTCATTGGCCGCCTGTGGCTCGGCCTGTTTGGCCGCGACGGCCGGTGCGTTGTTGGGCGCGCGCAAGTGCACTGTGCGCATGTGCAGCTTCGCCGAGTTTGATTGCGTGAACGACTTGCCGCAGTAGTCGCACGAGTACGGCCTCGCACCCGTGTGCACCCGGCAGTGTCTATTGAGCGCCGGCTTCTGCGTGAATCGCTTGCCGCACACTGCGCACACGTACGGCCTTTCACCTGTGTGAGTGCGCGTGTGGATGCGCAGCTGGTTTGCGTCTGCGAAGCGCTTTTCGCACGCCGCGCACGCGTACGGCCTTTCGCCAGTGTGCGTGCGCTGATGATATTTAAGCGCTGCAGCTGATGCGCAGCGCTTGCCGCATGTCTCGCACACAACTTTCGCGTCGTATTTGAGGCCGAGGTGTGCGCGACGCACGTGCGCTGCCAACTTAGCACCACTCCTCGGTCCTTCGAACTCCGCGTTGCACACTTCGCAACGGATGGGCGGCACGGAAACGGGCTCGAGTGCTGTCTCAACCGCGTTTGATGACGTCATCCCTCGCGCGTGTCGCCGCAAATGTGCGCGCACCCCCTCCACCCCGTAACCCTCCCCGCAAACCGGGCACTCAACGCTACGCGCGTTTTCCTCGGCGTGCCCACGAGAAGTGAGCACGTGACGCATCCATGCGTCCCGGTTGCGAAACGTTACATCGCATGCTTCGCAACGTTTCGGTTCCGAATCACGTCCACTGTTTGCGCACACGCGATGCGCCCTACTAACGTGCATGGCGAGACCTCGCCTTCTATGAAAACTGTCACCGCACTCGACACACACATGTTCAATCGCGTGACGCTTGCGCACATGCGACAAGTACGACGTGGGCTTGCGAAACTTGAGTCCACACGGGCGACAGTCGTACACATGCCCGCCGTGCCACTTCTCGTGCTCGCGCGCCTGGTTAGCCGTTTGAGCGACGTTGCCGCATCGCGTGCAGTGGTACCGGCGTCTGTGCGCGTTGTCCGCGTGTATGCGCATTTGTCGCGCTGTCGGGTATCGCATGCGGCACACGAGACACTCGTGGTCGCCGCTTGAGGCGTCGTGACGCGCGCGGTGGTTACGGTGAGTGCGTGCGTCGTGGAATCCGCGGAAACACGAGTCGCACTTGTACGGCGAGTGCATGTAGTTGTGCGACGCAGCACGCGCTCTCAACGCTTCCACTTGTTGTTCAAGACTCAACAGTTCCTCGCGGGTGTACTCAAACGAACGCGTCCCTCGCCCCGCGCCTTTCGACATCCGCGCCAGAGGCACGTTCGAATCCGAATCCGAGTCGGATGGGTTCGGTCCGGAATCCGGTTCGTGTTTGACGTCGCACTCCTCTTCAAAGGTCGCGTCCGCGTCGTCTCCCACCCGCAACAGGTAAGGGGTGGTGCACGTCAGTACATCTTTCTGTCTCCTTCCTTTTATGATGTCCAATGTCAACTGAAAAACAATACACAATACATTCGTCGTTCAAACCACTGTGGATTATCTGTTTAGAATTTTAAGTTATGTTATTATTATGTTGTTAGTTTGTTAAGATGTTAACAGATTGCATAGTTTTCATTTAGATAAGCAGACCTACGTTATAAACCAAATTTGACAGATACTAGGCAGTCTATTGTTTGTAATCTCCCTGCCTGATAAGGTAAGGCACATAGAACAGCATATTATAATGTATCCTGCCCTAGTCAATCTGACTCATCTGACAGGTATCTACCTTAAATTGCAACTAATGCATACTTACTAATACCTAACTATAATAAATGTGAAAATAATTAAAGTAAGGTTAATAAGTAACTCAAGCATCATCATGAAATTTTGCATACACATTGTCAGGGACACAGAAAAGAACATAGAGTACATTTAAATCAGAAAAAACTATTGTTCCCAGAGGGATCATCTAAAAATAAAGATGGAAAAAGCATTAATGAAATAAAGATGCAAGCGTTATATTGCTCATACATTTTTTATTTATAATAAAAATTCTATTTTTTATTTTTTATCATGGAAGAAGTCACAGTCATAAATTACTTTAAATTTTTAGTCAGACACTCAGTAAATTTGGAGCGGGTTGACAGATGAACACAAACTTTGTATAATGTGAAAAAAAGTGAATTAATAGTTAGATATAGAATCTGTGAAAAATCAGTGGTGTGCTTTGGGATTATAATTAACTTGTCTAAAGAAAAACTTTAAGCCAATTTGGAAGTTGTAAAGTTAAAATTATTTTATTTTAATATTATTACTTAAAATTGACTTATTTTCTAAAATTAACAAATATAAAATTAATTGATTACCAATAAATCAGCTGCTTTTAAAATTAATTGATTACCAATCGAGAATTAGAGTTGCATTTGCAAAAAAAAATTCACAGGACCATAATAGGTATTTTTTACAAATAATAAGTTACTGTGTACTTCGTAGCTGAGATCATCTTCATCAATTTTCATTTGATTGTTTTTTAAATAAGATGAATGAATTTACAATCAAATATATTTAAATACAGTTGTTGATTTCTTCCATAATTTTTTTAGTAACAGTCACCCATCGATAGTCTGTACCTCCAAAAAGCTTTATGCCGTGCTTATCAAAAGAGCAAGTTAATTCCAGTACCTAGGACACTGGCCAACACACATTTTAGTGGTAGTATTTATATAGAAAGAATATGCACCCGTCCCAAACAGTATATTGCTTCACAGTTGTGAACAATGCATTGAGGAAGTATTGAGGTATACTTCTAGTTTTTTATTCATGCAGTGTCTGGGTCTTTTATATGCAAAGGAGATACAGCGCTCTGCAAGTCCTATATAACAACTCATTCAGGGTGATGATAGGGTTACCATAGTTCTCAAGTGCTTCCAGTATGATCCTCTGTTAGTTAGTGAGTGAAAACCTCACACTATCGGTCACTTGACATATGTCTTTTAGAAGATTTTCATCCTCTCTCATTTAATAAAAAAAGTATGTTCCTCTGACACGACAAGATTGGGCATATTCATTAATACAGCCTTTAACCTGGATCATGGCATTGGTCCAGTCAGAGTTGCCTCAACCTGTATAATTATTACCTGATTATTGTCTATTAGCTGCGTAAGCACCCGTTCTGCTGCGGCAGTGGTGACGGCGAGCCGGTGGCATCTCTTCAGTTGGCCGTAGCACAAATAACATACCGTCACCGGTCGTTCACCACTCACCAACTGCAAATTACACACAACCTTAGTCGTATAATATGTGCACAGGACTAACATCCGCGAAACGCGTCAGCCCTGAGAGTACTCTTACCTGTACATTTGTCAGTTTCTCGTATAGCTGTTGATATTTGGTGTTGACTATTTTGTACATGGTCACATTATGTGCCAAACACATCCTGCATAATGATAAATCGCACATTTTCACTCCAACCATTTATACCTGTTTATGTTAACTTTAGCAAACAACTCATTTGTCTCTCTATATAATAAAAAAAACAGCTTGTATAGCTCTTCTTATTGTAGAATTGTTATATCACGCACATTATTATTTATTATTGTATTGAGTGAAGCTTTCTGTCAAACAGACAAACGTTTGTTTTTGTTTTGTTTAGAAGTGTAAGATAAGAACATAGAACAAAAAACATTGATACTTTCCACAGTTCAAATTAATACACAGTTCAGTTTAAAGTTGTCAAGTAGACATAATACATAATAAATATATAATTGCTTTATATCATAATATTGAAGAACTGAGTTGCGCTGCTTTCAGGAAGCTAAGTCGCGGGCACCAGCTAGCTTAATATAATAATTCCTAATGTAATATTTTTTGACAATAATATTATTTTTGATAACATTTTTTGACGAGCTCGTTGAACGAGTGGCAAGGGTGCTTGTCTCAAGTCTCAGGGGCCCCGGGTACGATTCCCGGCTTGGCTCTGGTTTGAATTTGGAATTAGTGGTAAGGTACACAACGTTTCGCAGTCATTTGGGCAGGCCATCTGGCGGCAGTAACCACCTTCTTACAGAATACAGTCATTTATGCTGTTGTGTTAATTGTGTGACCGTTGTGTTGTGCTGTTATGTTTCGGTGAGTGAGTAGGTAAGGGATACCAGAGCCTATTACCCCATCCCTTCCTTATCCCTTATCTTTTCTTTAATCCTTCTATGGTCTTCGACAGCGCATACACACACACACACACACACACACACACATACACGTACACGCACGCACGCACGCACGCACGCACGCACGCACGCACGCACGCACGCACACACACACTCAAATACACACGACTTTTCCGTCAGAATTTTATTTATTGTTTGTTTCTTTTTTTTAGTTTATTTTATTTTATTATTTAATATTATTAAGTTGTGGCGACCTCTTTTTAATATAGGTTTATATATCTTTATTCTCATTAAAGCTTAAAGCTATTTACATGAGAAAAAATAAGAAAAGACTTAATTAAGAAACGAAACATCAAACAGGCAGACAAAAATTATACAATATTTGTTCCGGATTGTAACAAAATCACATTAAAACATTTAAACACTTAACATAATATGTTTCAAGAGCTTGGATCTAAATTCTCCAAAAGATTTTGCCTGTTTTATATGCAACGGTAATTTGTTAAAAAGTTGTGCTCCCTCAAAAGTAACCATTTTTTTACCACATGTTGTTCGTACCTTTGGTAAGACAACATGGCTTGCTCGCCTAGTTATGCAATTGGAAATATCTTTTTGTTTAAGTAAGATAATATCAGAATGAATTGATTTATCTAATATCCTTCGAATGAGTATACATGTATTAAATTTAAATAATTGAGTTATATTCATTAACTTTGTTTCTTTATAAATTTTATTAGTAGGTGTTAAATAGGGGTAATGAAAAAGCATTTTAATAATTTTGTTTTGCGTAATTTGTAATTTGGCTAAATTAGATTTGTAGGCACCACCCCAGATTTCAATCAGGTATAATAAATGTGGTTTTACTAATGAATTATAAATGGTTTGACGTACTTGTCGAGGAAGAATATCATATTTGGAATTTACGTTTTAGTTTCCGTGTCATTCTTCTAAATGAAGAAGCACGGAAACGAGAGACAGTCGGCCTTCAACTCTGCAACAGAAAGCACGCGCTTTCTCGCCACTCATCACCACAAACGCCCATCGTTTGTCTCCACACATAATGTAAAAACGCCTATACGTGCGTTTCTTCAAATGTAAAATATGTGTAATATATAAATATGTAAATAATAATGTGGTGAACTCCACAAAGTATTTCATAATTAAGTGATAAAATTATTATTAATGTATAGTATTAAATGTTCCATGTTCATAGCTATTTTTATAGTTAAAAAGAATTCCGTTATTGGCAATATGATTTAAGCATACATTATGTATTTATTCTTATATGATTTTTTGTATTGAGTGCTGTATGAATGTGTTCAATAATTTTTTTTAAAAATAGGCGACAGTAGCCTTCTACCATCAAGTGTTCTACAGTCTACCGTCAGCCTGTTTGTCGACCTTAAAAAAATATATTCCACTTTTACATTGGGATAATAGGACAATACCTACTTAATATGATTTTTTGAGTTTGCAAAATAATTATTTTATAATAAACATAGACTGTATTTTATCAAAAAAAATCATCAAAAATTTGTTTATAAGTCACTATTTTGGCGTGTTCCTCGGAAACTAATACATGAAAAAAAATGTAGGTACTACATGTTTATAGTGTCACTTACATTTTTATGCACTGCTCGTGAAACTAAAAAGTTATATTTTGAGTACGCTGCAACAGTACACGTATCGAAAGAGAAATGTGAGAACATTGTGACGGCGCGCTCCGTGCGTCTTCGGCGATGTTCGTGTTTTGCAAGTGCGGCTTTTTTTGCGCGCAGTGCAAAGAATTTTTAAACCTTTCGAGAACAACTGGTATCGCTTTTCCTCATGTTTGCGTCTTTGTTACTTTAAAAACAATAGAGCGCGAACAACAACCGAAATATATGTTGGGTTTGGAGATTGCGCACTTTGTGTGCATTTAACAGATTGAATGATTTAGTGAGGTCTTCGGACCAACACGCGGTGGCTTCTTCACGGCGGCCGTCGGCGTTGTTGGAAAGTTGACCGAACTTTTGATCATCATTTAGAGGAAGTAAAAGTGGTGACAAATTGTCCGTAGGGGAAACTGCGGAAAAATCATTAACGTGTTTGTACATCACCACCACGTTAATAAATATTTTAATAGGCAAAGATTGGTGAAAATCCGCACCCGTCGAGTCTTTCAATCGTAAAGCGGTAATTTTTTAATATTTTTGTTTTCTTATTGTCCTAACGATTATCCTAGACGGTGGATCACTTTGGCTCGTTGACCTCAAATCAGTAAACTTGAGGAAGAGCTTTCAACAGTGTGGAAACCGATCAGGGGTACGAAACCTTGAATGAATGAACGGAGAGATTTGTTGTGTTGCGCGGCGTACGAACGAGGGCGTTTCGCGATGTCTTACCCGCTGGATTAATCAGCGGATGATACGCTTGCGCCCCGCGTCGACGTTCGCGGGCGGCGTACTCATTTCTCCTAGTAATAAATCGCGTGACCCGCTCGATATCTGTCTAAGCGGCCGCTGTATCGAGATTCGACGCAGGACGTTTTCGCGTCTACCGTTGGATCGAAGACCAGCGGTCGGACAGTATATTACGAATCGCGCACGCGTTTATAACGATGAGGCCCGACGACAAGAGACGGTGTCGTATGTTGTCACGGCCGTGTGTGTTTACGAATGCGTGTGCTTTTCGGAGGGTGATGATTCCAGTTTCGGGTGACTCTTAGAAAAATTGATTTAATACGAAATGGTGTGTGTGTAAACGACCTATGTCGTTATATTACCGGTGATTTAGTGAGGTCTTTCTTATCGACACGCGTCTTCATGGCCGGTCGACGTTGTTGGGAAGTTGACCGAACTTTATCAATAGAGGAAGAAATTCTTTTAACAAGGTTTCTGTAAGAACCTGCCAAAGGATCATTAACGTGTTTTTCGAGCGATATCAGGTTTGGCATAAGAATATCGTCGCGAGATACGATAGCATTAGAGTACCGCAAGGGGAAGTTCCAAAGACAAAGAGAGAGTTCCAACATAAGGGACGACCACTAAATGGAGAATAAGGGGCGAATGGGATAAATGGTAGTCGAGCAGTGTGTGTTTTAATAGAAGAAAAAAATCCTATAAGGTTTCTCTCGGTAGGGGGGGAGAGGACCTGCGAAAGTATTTGATTTGTTTCGAGCGAAACAGAGAAGGCAATAAGAATTTGACATCCTTCGGGAAGACCTTATTAAATCTATGTGAACCCTTTTATTTGTCAAGAAAGCGCAGGGTCTTAATTTTGACTGGAAGTCAAAACCTTTTTTTTTTTTTTTTTACAAGGGGAAATTCATCATGAATACCCACGGGCCTGGGGCTGCCCTTGTGGGTTATGTCGGACTCCAACCGACTAAAACCACCTTGTGTTTCCTACTCGCTGCCTAGGTGGTGGGGACTGGGGAATGAGATGACGTCCGTCCGAGACCCCACCGGCAGTTGTCCGTGGTCGGACCACTCGCGGAGAGCTTACGCTCTTCCAATTGGCACAGAGCACGACCTCTGTGTCGTGAAGGGACGTGTCGGAAACAACGGCACGTCTTCCCCCCGTAGCCCGGTGCTGTGAAGACGGCGGACGGCCCCGGCGTCCGTCGTTCCGGGCAGAGCAGCATAGGCCGCCCATCCTTCATCTCTCGCAGCGGGCAGTCAGCGAGGGGCCTCACACCTGGAGCACCCCATTGCCCTCCCTTTCTGCGGCACAGCCTACCGCGGAGTTGGAGGCCGCTTACACCGGGATGTGCCCGCTGCGACCCGCGCCGGCCACCGCGTGCAAGGCCAGGACACTGCCCTAGTCCAGCACGTAGTGACCGGGGGTGCCACCTCTCACCGGTCGGTATCCGATGGGCCGAGTGCGGATCCTCGGCCCATCGAGCAACGACCGGCGGGGCCCCAATTGACAGTTGGAGCCCCCAACCGATGTTCCGTCACGAGCCCCAGTCGGGGCCCGTTCGGAATATACGCATGTGTACACGCGCATGTGGGCCTTCTTAGTTCCCCTCGACAGTCAGATTAGTCAAGCAGGGGCCGGAGGGCGGGGCTCCTCCAGCCCCTGCGACCGCCCAGACTGTCGAGGGTTAAGCCCCCCCACCACAGCACGGTCTTGACCCACCTAGGGGGGGCGGAAGTCAAAACCTGAATTAACCCTATGTTGTTTGCCAACATAATCAATACATGTTCATAAGAAATTTTAGACCGGGAACAGTTGATCTCAATCAGGATCAACCGCTTCCAGTAAAAACATACAAAAAAAAGAAGGCTAAGAATGAGGAATGTCCGTATAATGATTGCAGTTAATTAAGGAGCGCTATTTTGATTTGACCAATGAGCCTGAGAAGCGACCCCTCCGTCTGAAAAGATCAAGCGACCAAGCGGTATAACGCATACAGAAACAAAATTCCAGACACGGAATTCGGTTGTCTTATATTAAACGACCGCTCATTTCTTATATTAAAACCTTTCCACCTAAAAATGCTAAATGAACTCAACATGCAACATAAAGCAAAGTACTTAAAGCAAGGCCAGCCAAACATCTGAATGATTTTTAAGTTGCTTTTATTGATAGCTAAATTACCTACTATTTATCACATCAACAGCAAGATACTTCATTATGATATTTTTATTTGAAAATAAAAATGTTAATAGTCACTTGTAAGTGCACGTCATAAATTTGTTAACATTATTTTAGGGTGGTTTAGAAATATGTTTTCAGAAAGATTTTTATCAATACGAGCCGTCTAACGAAGTATTTACAGGTCTGTCGTCTGACTATGTTCGCGTTTTGAAAAGGGCTCAGTTGTAGTCGAAGTTTTCGTATTTTGGGATCCGAATCCGGATACAAAAATGGGATGCGTTTCAGAGAAATGTGTTTGGTTCTTGTTCAAAAAGCATAAGCAAAACAAACAAAACTATCCGTTTTCATGTTTTGGGATCCGGACCCGGATACAAAAATGGGATGCCTTTTGGGGGAATGCGTTAACTACATTTTTGATCAACATATACAAAATTTATGAAACTTGTTTAAAAAGCATATTTTCCAAAGACGGAATCCAGGGCACGAACAATTTAATGGATTGAACTTTATCGAAAAGACAAAAGTATCTGTTCCCGATCGAAGGCGCTTCGTGCGGCGTCGTTTGTTTCGGGACTCAGTCGCCTTTGATGATTTTCGCGTTTTAAAACGGGCTGAGTTGTCATTGTCGACGTTTTCGTGTTTCAGGATCTACACATTTTTCATAGACAACTACAAAATGTATGGAACTTGTTTAAAAAACATATTTTTAGTCGCATTAGTAACATCACATTTACTTTAATAAAGTAAAATCACATCAAACAACCGTAAATATTTGTTTGTTAAGCTAATATAATAAGTTATAGCTGATATAATGTCAGGCATTGGTTTATTTTTTATTTTTCAATGGTTAACATTCAAGTGGCGCGGATGAAGACGCAGATAAAAGCGAGTTCTCAATAAATAAAAGATATAATTTAATGTTTAAAATAAAAGTATCATGTAAAGGTAACTTAAAAGTAATATAGTTACACTTTAGTAGAGGTGTTCGCGACTTGGGTCGCCTAGTATACGGTACATACTAGTATAGTATTTTAATTAATAAACTAACTTTTTATTGAATTCTGTAAGGAAAAAAATACAAAGCTTGCTACAATAAACATCGGTGAAAACCGCATTAAAAATCGGCTTAGCCGTTTCAGAGATTAGAGTACAACGCATTTTTTTTTTAACTTTCTGATTTATTTTATTACCATTACACCTCCAAGTGATAAAACCTACATTGAAAGAAACCATACTTATCTGTTCCCCGTTAAAGGCGATACGTGTGTAGTTTGTTTCAGGGCTCAGAACATCGTCGTTGGCGAAGTTAAAATATACTGTTATCCATTACAGACGGGAGGTGTTATTATCGATGTTCGCGTTTTGAAAAGACATGTCTGTTGAATACAGGAACAACGGTTTTGGCGGGGCGAAGCTGTCATTGTCGATGTTCGCGTTTTGGCGGGGCGGAGCAAACCTGCGAGCTAATAATTCATCAGTGATGCCATAGATATTTTGTGGGACTGAAACGTTACATTCTCAGTATGCTGCAATCGTATATATGTTTTCGAGAGCTGAAATCGAAGGCGCTCAAATTCAATTTTATCGTGTGTGCTTCTGCGCGTGCGCAGCAGGTCCACGCAGATAATGTTTCGTCTTTCGAAAACACTATGGTATCGCTTGTCTGGTTGATGTTTGCACTTCTGTTACTTTAATAACAGAGCGCGAACGCTCAAAATAAAAACTTTTGAGTTTATCGGAGATTTCCGCACTCGTTGTGAGGTGTGTCTATTTAGCAGAGGTTTCTTTTGATACTCTCTGTCCCCGGGCGTGTTTCGTTTGTCGTACAAATACCGCATTCGAGACCGTTTTACAAAATCTGGGTTTTACAATCTTATCTGTGGCCCTGTGATGTGAAAAGCAACTCTCCATTGCAAATGTTTCATACCGAGAGCGATTGTGCGGGTGACGCGTAAACTAATTGTGTTAGCGCGTTTTCAGTACATTGCTCCCTGGTTGATCCCATATATGCTTGTCTCTGAGATTAAGCCATGCATGTCTCAGTGCAAAGCCGTATTAAGGCAAAACCGCGAATGGCTCAATATATCAGTTATGGTTTCTTAGACCTTACTTCGGTTACTTTGATTAACTGTGGTAATTCTAGAGCTAATACATGCAACTCTTACCAATAATGATTGGGATAAGCGCTTTATTAGATCAAAATCAATCGATAGAGAGCCTCGAGTTCGAAGTCGTTGATTTTGATGAATCTAGATGACTTTTGCCGATCACACGGTCCAGCACCTGCGACCGCATTTTTCAAATGTCTGCCGTAACAACTTTCGATGGTAGTTTCTGAGACTATCATGGTTGTCACGGGTAACGGGGAATCAGGGTTCGATTCCGGAGAGGGAGCCTGACAAACTGATACCCACATCCAAGGAAGGCAGCAGGCCCGCAAATTACTCCCGGCACGGAGAGAGGCAGTGACCTATCACGGTGCGCTCAGTGGTTATCGAGTTGGACCGGCAATTTTACTTTAAATTAATTAGTGCTCAAAGCGGACTCAAACATTGAATATTTCGTGCATGGAATAATATGATCTATTTTGTTGGTTTTCAGAACTCCGAGGTAATGGTTAATAGGGGTATCTGGGGGCATTCGTATTGCGACGTTAAAGGTGAAATTCTTGGATCGTCGCAAGACAAACAACAGCGAAAGCATTTGCCAAAGGTGTTTTCATCAATCAAGAACGGAAGTTAGAGGTTCGAAGGTGTTTAGATACTGCCCTAGTTCTAACAATAAATGGCCATTCTCAATTCCGGTAACGAACGAGATTATAATATGCGCAGTGATTCAATTCGCTGTGTATTCAAATACTTCTTAGAGGGACCGGCGGCTTTGATTCAATCGGCGCTACTACCGATTGAATGATTCTAGTGAGGTCTTCGGACCGACCGACACACGGTGGCTTCACGGCCGTCGGCGTCGTTGGGAAGTTGCCCAAACTTGATCATTCAGGAAGTAATAAAAGTCGTAACAAAGTATCTGTTGGGGAATCTGCGGAAAGATCATTAACGTGTTTGTGTTAATCGAGACGTTATAGCATCACGTTAATAAATATTTTAAGACTCAGAGATTGGTGAAAATCCGTACCATCTAGTCTTCCAATCGTAGAGCGGTAATTTTTTTTTTTTCTTGTCTTAAAGAAAAGTATTTAATTACCCTGGATGGTGGATCACTTGGCTCGCTGACCATGTTATATGGATATATTTGACCTACGTTGACCTCAAGGAAAACTTTGAGGAAGAGCTTTCAACAGTGTGAAACTGATCAGGGTAAACCTAAGAAACCTGAATGAATGAACGGAGAGATTTGTTGTTGTTGCGCGGCGTACGAACGAGGGTGTTTCGCAATGTTGCACCCGGTGGATTAATCAACGGCTGATGACATGCTGCACCCGCGTCGACGTTCGCGGACGGCGTGCGCTTCTCTCCAAGTAATACATCGCTACCCGTTCGGTGTCTGTCTAAGCGCCGTGTCGGAGTTTGGCGGTGGTCGTTCACGCGTCTACTGTTGGACCGATGACGGTAGCTGACAGGCAGCCGGACGGTAGTGACGAACTATGCCTCTTCAGGTCGAAGTCAAGGGTAACCCGGATGGAGGACCGTAGTAGCGATTCTGACGTACAAATCGATCGTCGGAATTGTGTAAAGGGGCGAAAGACTAATCGAACCAACTAGAAGATGGAAACGTCCGAAGTTTCCTTCAGGAATAGCTGGCGTCAAATTGAAATAATCTCATCTGGTAAAGCGAATGATTGGAGGTATTGGGCCGAAACGACCTCAACCTATTCTCAAACTATAAAACAAAGTATTGCAATGGAATTCGCGGGTTTCGACGCAATGTGAGTTCTGCCCAGTGCTTTGAATGCTAACGTGAAGAAATTCAAGCGAACACTTGTGGCTTGAGGTATTCATCATACAGGAGTATATAGCCTATATCGTATAGCGAAACCACAGCCAAGGAGACAAGAATAAGGGTCATCCGATTGTCTAATTTAAATAAAGCATTGCGATGGTTCTCGCGGCTGTTGAGGTACTGTCCAGTGCTCTGAATGTGAAGCGAAATAGAAAAATTAAATTGAAGAAGTTCAAGCGAACGCATAAGCGGAGGGAGGAACTATGATTCTCTTAAGGTAGCCAAATGTCTCGTCATCTAATTAGTGACGCGCATGAATGTATTAACGAGATTCTCTCAGCCAAGAGAAACGGGCTTTGAGAGGTGTAATAACATTAGTGGGAGATCGTTCGCGGTCGTCGCTGAAAAACAATTACTTTCATTGCTTCATAATTTACTCGGTTTGGCGGAGGCGGTGCGCTAAGCATCCAATACCGATGCGCACGGTGTTTCATTCCAAGCGTGCAGAGTGGCGCTCGAAGAGTGTACATATTGTGTCGATTCAACTCCCGCGTGATCCACTTCGATGACACGGTGGGGAGTTTGACGGGGGCGGTACATCTATCAAAGAATAACGAAGTGTCCTAAGACCAGCTCAGAGATGACAGAAACCTCGCATAGAGAAAAAGGGCAAAAGCGAGAAGCATTGTCGCGAGACCGATTAGCGAACACGTACCATGACGGAAACTTCAATATTTAATTATAAATGAAATCAAAAATACCTAGAACAACTAACATATTCACTCAATCAATAACATAATTGGTTACTATTACTATTTTAATTCTAAATAGGTACAATTCACGTTTTGTTTTCATCATAGGTTAGGTTAGGTTTTTTTTTTTTTTTTTTTTTTTTTTTTTTTTCTTTTTTTTTTTATGCTCATCCCTTCGACGCAGGGTCGTAGCCTATTTCTACTGTACTCTTTCATTCCAGTTCTCGCATTTTTACTACTCGCACTTTCATTCTTCATACTAGTTCTTTCTTTTATTCATCTCACATTCATACTCTGCGGGTGGGATTCCCGCCTGTACCTTACTTTTCCTATACTATCTAACTATCTTTTCTTATATTCTATACTTTATTGGTTTCTAGGGTTTCAAATAATTGTACACGATATAATTCTTATTTTACAAATAACAATAATTAGATTTGAGCAGTTAAAATAAGCAATAATTAAAACAATTTAAATTAAATATAAAATGATCAAATAAAATTCTAAAACATTAATAATTTATCAATTCAAAAATTTACAAACATCAATATTATTTACAGTTAAAACAATTAAGAACATTAAAATATAAAACGATTAATATTAAACATAAGCAATATAAAAACAAATAAATTAATGGCATTAAATAATATACAAACATTATATAATTTAAAACATTCGTGTACAATAACTAAGTTTAAAATATTTACAATTTACGTTTTATTTCTATTAATTACCCTAGTCGCAATACTTTTGCAGAATTCTATAAACCTTTTCCTTTGGCTACCGGCGATCATCGCACTAAGATTGGCTGGGCACACTTCCATATCCAGCTCGTACTCCAGTTCCATCCTTTCCTTGGCGAAGACCGGACACTCCAGCAGAACGTGCGGGACATCCTCGTTCTTGCTGGAACAAATGCACGATGGGCTCTCCTTGCGCTTGAACCGGTGCAAGTACTCGGAGAACCCACCGTGCCCCGTTAAGACTTGGGTCATCACACCTTCAAGGCTCACCTTCCTCAGGGTTTTATAAGCGTCAATGGCTCCAGGGAAGAACAGCCTAGTAACTCCAGCCGTCGCACCTTCCCTGTATCTTTGGTCCCATTCGTCAAGCGAGCGCATGCGAATACACCGCTTGACGAACGAGACCGGACACAGGTCGTACGCCGGCTTTCGTTTACTCTTCAGTGCGGCCTCCCTCGCGAGACAGTCCGCCCTCTCGTTACCCTCTAGTCCAGCGTGAGCCTTTATCCAGAATAATTTGACTATTCTACCTTCCTTACAGATCTTATTTAAGTTTTGTCTAGTTTCAGCTGCTAGAGGGTGCGAGCACTTACTCGCCGCGACGGACTGCAATGCGGACCTCGAATCGCTGTATATCGCAGCGGATGTTTCGCTGCGCCCGAGAGCTACCCTCGACGCCTCGCATAGCGCCAAGAGCTCTGCCTGGTAGACGGTGCAATACGACGGCAGACCAAGCTTGACGGCCTTGGTTTCGGCGTCGCCCTTCCATAAGGATAGGGCGGCGCCAACCCGACCGTCAATCTTGCTGCCGTCCGTAAAGATGCGCAGGTGGTATGCGCTATTGGCTAAAAGCTCGTCCTCGTCCACCAGGCTTCCGAACTCGAGGCTAACCAGCTCGGCGGGGTGGGGAGCCTCGGCCGCAAGAACCCCCCGCTCGATGACCCTGTCCCCAAGCTCCGGCTGTGGTACTCCCCTCTTGGCCTCGTATAATGAGGCAGCCTCACGGACTCGTAAGTCAAGGGGGAGTATCCCAGCCAGTAATAAGGCTGAGTTCAGGGATACCGTTCGGTAGGCTCTGCAGATTTTCTGCGCGAAACCCCGCTGCACAGCGTTCAAGATCCGCTTAACCCCCACTCTGCGAGTCGCAGATACCCACGCACTCGCAGAGTAGGTGATAATTGGTTCCACCGCGGCGACATAAATGGAGCGGACCACCTCGGGATGGAGGCCCCAACTGACTTTGGCTGCCCTCCCGAGCTGCTTATAAACCCCGAGGGCCTTCTTCGTCACATTCTTTACGTGATCCTTGAAGGTGAGACCCCTGTCTATGGTCAGTCCCAGCAATTTGATTTTGTCCTTCATGCCAATGTCAATCCCGCCCATGGTGAGGCGTGGGGTGTCAAACTTAAGCTTTCTGGTCAGCACCATGGCATTAGTTTTGCCCGGTGCGAACCTAAGCTTATTTTTGACACCCCACTCCAAAACATACGCGAGAGTGGCATTGGCATTCTGCTCTATCTGAAGCGCCCCGTCTCCATCAAAGACGAGGACCACGTCGTCCGCGAAGGCCTGGCAGTAGACGCCTCTACTTTCCAGGCCCCGCAGCAGTGGATCGAGCGTCAGGTTCCAAAGCAAGGGTCCGGCTATTGACCCTTGGATGCAGCCCCTGCTCGGCTCGGCACTATGAACCTCGCCGCAGTACTTGACGTTTACCGTCCTGTCGGCGAGGTAGCTATCGAGGACTCGCCTCAGGTTGACCGGGCATCCCGCTTCCGCCAGTCTGACCCTAACCATGGGCCACCAGACGCTGTCGAAGGCCCCCTCTATGTCCAATGACACCAATACTATTAACTTCTTCTTATCGAGCAGCTCATAGATCCGCGACACTAGGTCATAGAGGGCGCCTTCGGTGCTCTTCTGGGGCACAAAGCCATACTGGCGGTTGCTGATCCCCGGCAACAGATGGTATTTGAGGCGAGCCACCAGCATTTTCTCATATACCTTTCCGAGCACGGGCAGCAGTCCAATGGGTCGGAATGACTTGGGGACGGTGTAACTATCCCTCCCCGGTTTCCGAAGGACAATCACTGCTGCTTCTTTCCATATCTTTGGAAAGATATGGTGGGCCATACAGCTGTTTAATAACCCCAAAAAGACTTTGGGGTTACAGCCGATGGCCCTTGAACAGATGTCAGCAGTGAGCCCGTCGGAGCCGGGGGCCTTCTTCGGATTGAAGGACTTCACCGCCATCTCAAGCTCGGTCAGCGTGAACGGGGGGTCGCAGGGTGAGTTTTGCTCCCCCACGTTCACCCCGTCCGCTTCCGCTCTGATCTGGCGGTGAATCCCTTCATCCGAAGTCGCGTGGTCTTGCGGGTAGAACACCTCCGCAAGCCACTCCGCCGATTCCCTCGCATCGAGAACCCTACCGTCTCGAACCAGCGGCGGGTCCTCCTCTCTGATGGCCGTTCTACCAATCACTCTATAGATGCCATCCCACATACTCTCGCCACTCTGTCGCTCGCAGAAGGACTTCCAGGAGTCCGTCTGAGCCTGCCTCACGGCCTGCTCGTACTCCGCCTTCTTCTGAACGTACTGCTCGACGACCCACGACCGTCGGACGGGTGCGGCGTTCCTGATTCTGTTTTTCCTGGTGGCGACCTCCTTCTTCAAGATTTCCAGGTCCTTCGACCACCACGGCAACGCCAGCTTTTCCCTCGTCCCCTTCCTCGGAATGGCGTGGTCAGACGCCTCGATTACCAATTTGGTATAATTTTGCACAGCCGAAATAGTTTGTTCCCTATCTGGTACAACACCCTCTCCCATCCCATATTCCCCAATTAATTCTAAAATTTTGGATCTAAACTTTTGCCAATCTGCTTTTTGGGTGTTGTACCTTCTGGTCGATCTGACCACTTCCATTCCTCGGGAAGGTCCGAGGTTCAGCCTGAATGCGATGCCGTTGTGATCGGAACCCGTTAAATCGTTGAGGACTTTCCAGTCCTCCACCAGGTCCAACAGGTCATGTGAACATGCTGTGATGTCCACATGACTACAGAAACGCCGCCCCCCTCGGACAGTGTCGAAGGTCGGAGCATCACCAACGTTCAGAAGTTCGAGGCCAAGCTCATCCAGACTACCTGAAAGCTCTTCCCCCCTCGAGTCTATTTTGTCGCTGCCCCACCATGGACTCTTGGCGTTAGCATCTCCACCGACCAACCATCTCCCAGCCCCCAGCTTGGCCTCCACTCTCTTCAGGAGCCCAATATAGGGTTCAATTGGCTGGTCCGGCTCGAAATAGAAGGAGGTAAACGTTGTCGTCCAGCGCCCCATCCGTATCCCCACCACTACGATGTTGTTAGTGGTGAGTTCTGGGTACTGTGTCACCTTAAGGCTGCTATCAAAAACTACTATAGCAGCCTTAACAGTACCCTCTTTTGGTGTGGGGTTCTGGAAGACCCGCATCCCCCTCCGACCCCGAACCGTGCCAGCCGCCCCCACATAGGGCTCCTGGAGGAGCGCTACGGTCGTTCCTCTCTTCCCCGCTTCCACTAGGAGCTCGGAGGTAGCTAGTCGGCTTCGTTGCAAGTTAACTTGTAAGAGCCCATAGGTGCGGCTACTCTCAGGGGTGCCCTTAGCAATACTGAGTGGCGGAGCGTGCTATGGCATCCCATTTCACTCTCACGGGGCACGCCGGGCTGAGTGCGTTGTGCCCGCGATCTCCGAGCTTGGCCACAGCACAGTTGCGACAGGCCGGGGGAGTTCCCGCCTTCCACTCGGGGCACGCCATCTTTAGATGGTGTCCCCCGCAGTGGCTGCACAGGTCCTCCGTCCCGGTGCAAAACCTTTTGCTGTGACCATAGCCCAGACACCTCGAGCACTGCACCAAGGGCGACTGGTCCGCGACCCTGACACGTTGCAAATCAATGTGCAGGGCCCCGAGTTCAGTCGCCCTTTTCCACACCTCCGGAGAGGTGCTCAGGACGACGTGTCCCGTGAGCGGGTTCCTTGCTCTCCTTCTGTACTTCACAAACATTCTCGACTTCTTTTCGTCGAGGCCATCGAACAGGGACCCGTTCTGGTTCCTGATCGCCTTTAAGACGTCCTCATCGTTATTTACCGATAGGACGTCCCAAAGGACCAGGAGAGGATCCCTGTTTTCGACCTCGCCGCAAAGAAGCCGCTTTCCTGATTTCTCAATTCTGTCTTTTACCTTGCTTCTCTCTTCTTCTGTTCTGCAGCTTATAACTATTTTTCTTTCTTTCGCTTTCCTCACCCTTTCAACCTTCACCCAGCCATCTTTTGCTTTGACCGCCTCCCTGATTTTATCTAGGACCTGCTCCCCGGTGTCCGTGACGTCCTCCGACGCCACGACCACCGAGTGCAGGGTCGGTCTGTCACCAGTTTTACCCGCTACGGTCTCCGCGTAGGACTTTGCGGGACCCACAGGTTTCGTCACCTTCATCTCTGCTTCTAATTTCCTAATCAATGCCGTGTGGTCATTAATTAATTTTAAAGAAATTTGTTATATTGTTGATTTTTGTTTTGTTTTGCCCCCTTTTTGTAGGGGTGGACCCCTACAAAAAAGATGGACGACACGGAGGCTAATCGGCCTTCGGGTAATACCCGTTCAAAGGGTCGAAAACGGGGTGCCAAGAAGGAGGAGAGCATCCTGGAGTCCTCTCGTCCCTCATCAGCGTCAGATCGGAGTAGATCTGGCAAATTCTTTGCTGGGTCAAACGAGGAGCATTCAGGATCGGAGGCGTCTGGGTCCCAAGAGGAACCAGCGGTCCCTCCTAAGTACCTCAAAGGTAACAAAGGCCGTGGCAAGCCTTATGCTCACGACATCGGTGTGTCGCAGGCTCGACGCGAGCTAAGGGAGGTAGGGACGGACTCCGAGTCGGAAATCAACTTCTCCGAAGTTGAGTTCCACTCGACCAAGTCCGTATCTCCTTCTGGTTCGATCGAGGGGCTCACCAGAAGGGCGGAAGCCAGTGCCTCGGTGATTCTGGACGTTGTCCGCAAGGCCGGAAATCTAAAGGGAACATGTCAGAGGGACATCAAAAACGCAACGAACTCCCTCGTCGAGATTGTTAAGGCGGTGGCGGAGCGCAAAGCCTCCAAGGAGGTTCGCCGCCTTAAGGCCGACAACAAGCGCCTTCGCGGGCAACTGGAGGCCCTCCACTCGGAGGTGGCGGCGATCAGACGGGCCTTCTCCGAAAGGACCCGCCTAGAGACCCCGGCCGGCTCGGAACGTCAGGCGGAAGCTCCCCAGACAGTGGCTGAATCACAGGCACTGTCTAGGGCGGAGTTTTTTGAAGCCTTCGGATCGCTCCAGGCGGAGCTCATGAACCATGTGGGCAACATGGTGAGCGCCCGCCTGGACGGCTTGGAAGTTGACGGGAGGCTCCTCCCGGCGCGTCAGATCCGGCCACCTCTCACGGCAGACCGCAAAGCGAAGGCCCGCGCTGCGGCTGCCCAACCAGACGCCGTGACTACCCTCACCCCCCCGGCCAACCTGCCCAAAAGTGTGAGACCCGTCAGAGCGGCTCGACCCCCTGCCAAGGCTCCTGAGCCGCAGGTTGGGCCTTCGGTCGAGACAGGTGGAAGCTGGTCCGAGGTAGTCCGGCGCAAAAAGCGCGCCCCCGTCGCTCCAGCTCCGACAGCACCGAAAGCCAGCGCCCCCAAGCTCCCCAAGGAGCCGAAGGTAGTGGCCCTCAAACCTGAGGCAATCGAGAAGGGGGCCACTTACAAGAAGGCCTTAGACAAAACTAAGGCCTCAGTTTCTCTAGACGCCCTCGGGATTGGTCCGGCCCAATTCCGTACGGGCGTCACGGGAGCTCGGATCCTTGAGCTCCCAAAGGGGACCACGCCCGCACAGGCGGATCAACTGGCGGCAAAAATTGGGGAAACCTTGGGTGACGAGGCGAAGGTCACGCGCCCAATAAAATCAGTCGACATCCGGGTAAACGGTCTTGACGACTCGGTGTCGGCTGAAGAGTTGAAGGAGGCTCTATCCTTGAGCACGGGCTGCCCCCCTGAGCATATCAGGGTGGGCAAGGTGCACCCAGGGATCAGGGGGGTGGGCTCGGCCTTCGCCTCTTGCCCAGTTGAAGCCGCCAGGAAACTGGCGATCGGTGGCCGCCTGACGGTTGGCTGGAGCGCCGCCTCCGTCCAGCTCCTGGAACAGCGTCCCATGCGCTGTTTCAGGTGCATGGGGCTCGGCCATCCGGTCGTCAGGTGCCCATCCAAAAAGGACCGCAGCGGCCTTTGCTACCGCTGCGGACTGGATGGGCACTCCGCCAATGAGTGCGAGGCGGCGTTCAGGTGCGCCGTCTGCACGGACGCCGGCCTCCCGGCCAACCACCGAATGGGGGGGATGAATTGTTCCCCCCCTGCCGTCAGGGGCCGCCTCAGTGCGGCTAAGCCAGCGGCCACGGGCGTACCAAGGGAGGAGTGCATGGACACAACCAATGCCCAATAAGTCTCCCACAAGGATCCTCCAGGCGAACATCAACCACTCCGCCGGGGCACAGGACCTGCTGTGTCAGTCCATGGCGGAGTGGGAGATTAGCCTGGCGGTGGTGGCGGAGCCGTATTACGTTCCCCAGAACCCCCACTGGTTGGGGGACCTGGACGACTCCGCTGCCGTTGTGGTGAGACCGGGGGGATGCGCTCCTCCCATCTCCCTAAGGGAAAGAGGTTCCGGGTTCGTGGCAGCGAACTATGGGAGAATGGTGGTCGTGTCGACCTACTTCTCCCCGAACCGCAGTCGGGCGGACTTCGAGTCCTTCCTGGCTGCGGTGGAGGGAGTGGTGAGGCGCGCGGCCCCACTCCCAGTTCTGGTGGCGGGGGACCTCAACGCCAAATCCTCGGCGTGGGGGTCCCCCAGTACGGACGTGAGGGGGGGTATACTGGAGTCCTGGGCGTTGGGCCTGGGGCTCCAGGTGCTCAACCGAGGCACCACCCCCACGTGCGTACGGTGGCAGGGTACGTCCATCGTGGACGTGTCCTTTGCCACCGCCGCCCTCGCTGCCCGAATCCGGGACTGGAACGTAGTGGAAGACGTGGAGACCCTATCGGACCACCTCTATGTCCGATACGAGGTCTCCACGCAGGCCGCTAGGGCCCCACAGCGTCGGGACCCCACGGCGGGTGTCGCCTTTCCTAGGTGGGCACTCGCCAAGCTCCGCCCGGACGTGGCGGAGGAGGCCGCGATGGTGAGGGAATGGTCGTCGCTCCCCCCTCACCTCGCTGGGGATCCCGACGGCATGGCCGACCACTTTGCAGACGACCTTCGGGAAGTCTGCAATGCCGCCATGCCGCTGTGGCGCCCTCCTCCTCGATGGAGGAGGGTGTATTGGTGGGCGCAGGAGATCGCCTCCCTGCGCTCATCATGCCTAGCGGCCAGGAGAGCTCTCCTCCGTTGCCGGAGACGACGCTCCAGGAGGACGCCTGACGAAGAGGTCCACCTTCGTCAGGCGTACAGGAACGCTCACAACGCCCTGCAGGAAGGCATCTGCAGGGCCAAAGAAGAGGCCCACGAGCGTTTCCTGGCCCTCCTGGACGCTGACCCTTGGGGCCGTCCATACAGGACCGTGAGGGGGAAGTTCGCGTCGAGCTCCCCCTCCACGGCCCTCTTCGACCCGACGCTGCTCGACAAGGTCGTGGGGTCACTGTTCCCGACCCCAGGCCCGTTCGAGCCCCCGCCCATGGAGCCTCCGGAACCTCTGCCGGAGGCCGAATTGGAGGGCCCTCCCGTCTCCGACGTCGAGTTCGAGACGGTGAGGGAGCGTATCGGGAGGAAGAAGACGGCCCCGGGTCCGGATGGAGTCCCGGCCAAGGCCCTGGCGATAGCGCTGGGGCCTTTGGAGGAGAGGTTCCGGGCGGTGCTGAACGCATGCATCGCCCGGGGCAAATTCCCGAGGAGGTGGAAGGCGGGGCGACTCGTCCTTCTTCGTAAGGAAGGCCGCCCCGCCGACTCGCCGTCCGGGTACCGACCGGTGGTTTTGCTCGACGACTCCGGCAAGGCCATGGAGAGGATCATGGCCCGTCGGATCGTCGAGCATTTGGAGACTGAGGGGCCGAACTTGGAGGAGCGCCAGTTCGGCTTCCGCACCGGTCGGTCCACGATGGACGCGGTGGGCCTCCTCAAAAGGTGGACTGAGGAGGCCACCGGCAGGGGGGAGGCTGTTGTTGCGGTGTCGCTCGACATTCGCAACGCATTCAACAGCCTCCCCCACGAATGTATTAGGGCGGCACTCCGTTTCCACCGGGTGCCGTCCTATCTCTGCGCCCTCGTCGATGACTACCTCGCCGAGCGAGTGGTCCTCTACGAGGGCGCAGACGGGAGAGTCATACGCCGGCCAGTGACAGCCGGCGTACCGCAGGGGGCCGTCCTTGGCCCCCTTTTGTGGAATTTGGGGTTTAATTGGGTCCTGCGAGGCAATCTCCTACCCAAAATGGAGATTGCCTGCTTTGCCGACGACACTCTGGTCGCGGCAAGAGCAAAGACGTGGGAAAAGGCAGAACGGCTTGCGTCGGTCGGCACCTCGTTGGTCGTCCGGCGCATCCGTCTGCTCGGATTGGAGGTGGCCCTAGACAAAACTAGGGCCATGGGCTTCCATCCCCCACGCCGCAGGATCCCGCCGGGGCTCCGAGTCCGAGTGGAGGGGGTCCGGATTCCGGTCGAGAAGCATCTCAAGTATCTCGGCCTAACTCTGGACCCCCGCTGGAACTTTGAGGAGCATTTTAAGCTCCTCGTTCCACGGCTTATCAAGCCAGGACTGGGTCTCGCGAGAGCCCAGCGAGGACTTGCCGGTCGAAGACCAGGCGCTCGGCATGCGCGCTGCCATGACCGCTGTGTGCGATGCCGCCATGCCGCGCGCCGGGACACGTCCACGCAGGAAGCAGGTGCACTGGTGGTGCGAAGAAGTGGCGGATCTTCGTGCCACGTGCGTAGCTGCCCGCCGCCGATACGCCAGGTGCCGTCGGCGCAGGAGTAAGGACCCCGAGCTTGAGGCGCGCCTCTACGATGCCTACAGGGGGGCCCGGAAAGCGCTTCAGATTGCCATCCGGGAGGCGAAGGCACGGTCTCGCGAGCGGATGCTCGAGTCCCTCGATCGAGACCCGTGGGGGCGCCCTTACCGCGCAGCCAGGGCCAAACTCGGCTCGCACGGTCCACCCGTCGCCGAAACGCTGGACCCAGAATTCCTCCGGGTTGTGCTCTCCACACTGTTCCCCGAACAGGGAGAGCACACTCCACCGCCCATGGGCGGTCGAGCGCCCGTACGAACCGGGGACGAAGACGGAGCTCCGCCCATCTCCAGCGGAGAATTCGAGGAGGCTATAGCCCGTCTTCGCGGCAGGAGTACCGCCCCCGGTCCGGACGGGATACCCGGTCGCGCCTGGGTCTTGGCGTCGGGCGAGTTGGGGGACCGCTGGCGGGCCGTCTTTGGCGCTGCCCTGCGTGCGGGGTCCTTTCCCCGGATATGGAAGGAGGGCCAATTGGTTCTGTTAAGGAAGGAGGGGCGTCCCGCGGACTCTCCTTCTGGATACAGGCCAATTGTGCTGCTCGACGAGGCGGGCAAACTATTCGAAAGAATAATTGCCCGCCGCATCACCGGACACTTGAGCTCGGCGAGGCCAGATCTCTCCGACAATCAGTTCGGTTTTCGCGCGGGTCGATCGACGATCGACGCCATCCTGCGCGTCAAGACCATCGCGCAGGAGACCGTAGAAAGGGGAGGAGTGGCATTGGCAGTGTCGTTAGACATTTCTAACGCCTTCAACACCCTCCCCTTCAGCTGCATTACGGAGGCGCTTCGGTTTCACCGATTGCCCGCGTATCTCCAGCTGATTGTCGGAGACTATCTGAGAGGTCGTAAGATCCTTTGTCCTCGCCGAGACGGGACCGTCCTTGAGAGGACGATGTCCTGCGGCGTTCCACAGGGGTCGGTCCTAGGACCGCTCCTGTGGAACATTGGATTTGACTGGGCGCTGAGAGGCGCCCTCCCTGATAACGTCCACGTCGTCTGCTACGCCGACGACACGCTGGTCGTCGCGTGTGCAGACGATTTTAAGGAAGTGTCCAGCTTGGCCACAGTGAGCACCGCTCTCGTGGTGAAACGGATTGAGCTGCTGGGTCTGCGGGTGGCACCCGATAAATCCGAGGCCATGCTTTTTCATGGTCCCCGGAAGGGTCCACCTCAGCGGGCCCACATTAAAATTGCTAACGTGGACGTCGCCGTCGGAGTGCACATGCGCTACCTGGGGCTCACCCTGGACTCCAGGTGGCGATTCCGTGAGCACTTCCGGCGGCTAAGCCCAAGGCTGATCGGGGCTACATCGGCGTTGGGTAGTCTCCTGCCCAATTTGGGCGGACCGAGTGTCGGCTGCCGCCGTCTTTTCACGGGGGTGGTGCGCTCCATGGCGCTATACGGCGCGCCTGTGTGGGCGGACGCCCTGGATCGCCACAACATCACGCTTCTGAGAAGATCTCAGCGCGTGATGGCGACCAGGGTGATACGCGGTTACCGCACGATTTCGTGCGACGCCGCGTGCGTTATGGCGGGTACCCCCCCGTGGGACCTGGAGGCCGAGGTTCTGTCCTCGGTCTACGAAAGTCGAGCGGCAGCTCGCACTCGGGGCGTTGCCGGTCCCCTGCCGGAGGAAGTGCGCCGCACGGCGCAGAGGTTTGCGCTGGCGCGGTGGGCCGAGAGGCTCGCCGCGCCAACCGCCGGCGCTCACACCGTCCGGGCCATCGCTCCAGTTCTGGAGCAATGGTGCCAACGCAGGAGGGGTGTGATCACATTTAGGCTTGCACAGATTCTGTCGGGGCATGGTTGCTTCGGCAGATATCTGTGCAACGTCGCAAGACGGGAGGTGACACCCTCCTGCCACCACTGCGGTGGCCCGGAGGACACAGCGCAGCACACGCTGGCCGAATGCCCGGCATGGGACCGGCAACGGGGCTACCTAACGCCCGTTGTTGGAGACGACCTCTCGCTGCCGGCCGTGGTTCTGTCCATGGTCGGCAGCAGAGAGGCTTGGCATGCGATGGTCTCCTTCAGCGAGGACGTCCTCTCGCTGAAGGAGGCGGCGGAGCGGGCGAGGGAGGATGCCGCCCTCGCTGACGACATCCGCCATAAACGATCCGGGAGGCGCAGGAGGCTGTACGGCCGACTCCAAGCGCCCCCGTGATCAGCCGGAGGGTGAGCGGATATGGGGATCCGCTCATCTGCCGACCCGGCCTCGGTGAAAGACGTGTCCGTGTTCCGGCACGTCTTCCCGCACCCAGTCATCCGGGGAGGGGGGAGTCTACCGTCCCCCCCTCCTACCGATGTAATATCGGTGGCGCCCGACCAGGGCGAACGCAGACGGGAGAGCAGGACGAAATGCTCGCGCTGACACCTCTCTCCCGTCCCCACGCGCACGTGGATGAGGAACACCGCGGGGTTTTAGCGGGTAGAAGTCCCGCATATCCTGCCAGTGCCCCATTGCTGGCAGGAATCAGGGGCGCTGATTTCCCCGCGTCAAAAAAAAAAAAAAAAAAAAAAAAAAAGGTTAGGTTAGGTTAGGTTAGGTTAGGTTAGGTTAGGTTAGGTTTCCGTTCCGTGTGCGGTTCCAGATCCGCCATCGGACGCGTCCCCAGGTTGCGGATAGGGGAACGCCCCCCAGATATGGGGGGTACCGGTTCATCCGGCGCGGACAAAAACTGGCATGTGGCTGCCTGCTCTTTCTTAAGAGCGGGCATTGCACGGCCACGTGAACCCGTAGCCTCACTCAGTGGGGTCGGGGGTCCGGCGCACTGAGCGTCGGATCGCGAGGAAGAAAACCTCTCTAAAAAATCACACTCGGAGGGTGAAGCTGTGGCTTCCTTGCGGAGAAGCCACCGCTGTCACCAGTGGACCCCCAGTGGGTCGTGGGTTGGCCAGCGGGAGCTGGCGGTCCGGTCCGTCCGGACACGAAGGCGGTGCGCTTGGCGCAGTTTGGAGCTGGTGGCTCGTGGTGACTACCGGGTGTCAGGTGGACGACTGGCGCCCGGCCTATGAGGATTCCCTTCACGGGATGTAGCGGTGTGCGGGTTCCGCGGACATGGCCTCGCTGTTATACGGACCCGCACATCTCCGCTGATGGTGGAGCATGGGGGGGTTTTAGTGGGTATTCCCGGTGATAAGGCGCGTCACCGGGCGAGTCCCACACTCCCCCTCGCCGACGCGTCCTCGCCGGCGGGGGGGGTCAGTCCGTAAGTGTGATTTCCCCTCCTCAAAAAAAAAAAAAAAAAAGGTTAGGTTTCCGTGTGCGGTTCCAGATCCGCCATCGGACGCGTCCCCAGGTTGCGGATAGGGGAACGCCCCCCAGATATGGGGGGTACCGGTTCATCCGGCGCGGACAAAAACTGGCATGTGGCTGCCTGCTCTTTCTTAAGGGCGGGCATTGCACGGTCACATGAACCCGTAGCCTCACTCAGTGGGGTCGGGGGTCCGGCGCACTGAGCGTCGGATCGCGAGGAAGAAAACCTCTCTAAAAAATCACACTCGGAGGGTGAAGCCGTGGCTTCTTTTCGAAGAAGCCCACCGCTGTCACCAGTGGACCCCTCGTGGGTCGTGGGTTGGCTAGCTGGAGCTGGCGGTCCGGTCCGTCCGGACACGATGGCGGTGCGCTTGGCGCAGTTTGGAGGGCCCAGTGATGGGCCAGCGGAGCTTCGGCTCGTGGTGGCGGGCCTGATAAGGCCCGCGGGCGCGGCGTGTGGTCTCGGCCACCGTCGGGCAAACCGTAACCCCGCATCCGCGGGGCCGGGGGTCCGGCGCACTGAGCGTCGGGCTGCGTGGAAGAAAACCACTATAAAAAATTACCCTGAAGCCCAAGGTTAGCGTGCCGAGGGGCTGCATGGCTGGGGGGGACCCGGTCCCAAGCGCTCCTGCGGCCTGTTGGGAAAGGGCCGCAGGTAAGCCTCCCAAACAATAATGGAAATGTCAGCTAAGGAGATAGATATGTCGTGCGATCCGGCTGACGCCCGGCGCTTGGGGGTAGCTCGGCCCCCGGGTGTGAAATCAGTAACGAGCGGCGCATGCGATCCGCCTCGCCAGCGGCGTCGACCGGTGTCCGGGCCGGTCGATGAGAAATTGGCTACCGGCAATTGCGATTGTGGCGGAGGGCGCCACCTCTGCGCCTGGTGTGACGCCAGGCAGCAGGCGCTCCAGGCAGCGGATCCCGGGCTGCCTGGTAAGCTGAAGGCTACCGGAGTGCGCACGCGTGCGCAGACCAAGGACGGTGGGAGTAGCAGGGCATCAAGCCCTGTCGTTCTCCTCAACCGTGTGGCGACGCCAGCGGTGTCGCCAAGAGACGGGAGTCCAGCGAGCGACGGGGCTGGCTCCTCCGACCTGGAAACCGTAGTGCCAATCGACGGCGGCACCGGTTCTGATGGAGACAACGAGTCGGACCCAAAGCTGGGGGTCCGGCTCCAACGAAAGCGAACCAAGGGCCCACCAGCGCCGTCCCCGGAGGCCTCCCCGGAGTCCTCTGGCGAGGAGCGACCCGCAGTAGCTACTGGATTGCTCCAGAAGCGTGGCCGCGGTCGCCCTCCCACAACCGGGGAGTACATCGGCCTCGCTGAGGCGAAGGCCGAAGTGTCGCGAGCGAGGAGAGAGGAGCTCAAGCTCCAGGCTGAGCAGGAGCTGCTCGCCTCCCTGGCCGAGGCCAGGGTCACTCGCTCCCGCCTCTCGGAGATGGAGTTCGGGGACGACACCGTCGAGTCGTCCTCGCTCGTCTTCGAGAGGCTCATGACGAGAGTGGCGGCCATCCGCAAGGTGGCCGACATCTCGAAGAGTTTGAAAGGGACGAGCGTTAAGGCGCTCCGCGATAACGCCGAGGCGATTATCGCGGACGCCAAATGCCTGGCTGCCCTTTCCTCAACTGAGGAGACCGCCGCGCTGCGTCGCGAGCTCCAAGAAGCTCGGGCGCAGAATAAGCGGCTCCAGGCCGGCTTGGACGAACTGCGGAGGGAGTTCGCGACGTTCAGAGCCGCTCCCGTCGCCGCCTCCGGGACTCCAGCCACGCTGGAGCACCTAGAGGCCTTGGAGACGGCGATCATGGATAGGGTCCATGCTCGGCTGAGCGCGCGGCTCGAGAACCTGGAGCCGCGCCTGAATCCAGCGCCGAGGGTGAGCCCTCCATTGGCCGCTCGGAGGGGACCCCCTCCGAAACCGGCTCCAAGGAAGGATCCTCCGCTTTCCTCCACCGCCCGCCCGCAAATTCCGAAGCCGCCAAAAGCCTCCACCAGCGGGCAAAAGACGAAGGCGCCTGTCGGAGCAACATCATCTTCGCCCCAGGCGAAGAAGAAAGGACGGCGCAGAAGAGCGACGCGTGGTCGAAAGGCGCCGGAGAAGTCGGAGCCGCGTCCACTCCCGCCCGCCCCCACCTCTATGGATAAACCATGGAACCTGGTGGCTAGAGGTGGGAAGCACCAGGAGCGTCCCCCTGCTCCCCCTGCTCCGCAGAAAAGGAAGACCCGGGCATCACAGCCTGCCCCTCCTCGAATGGCCAGGCCCTCCAAGACCGCGGCCGTTGTCGTCACCCTGCAGCCAGGGGCTGCTGAGAGGGGGGTGACGTACAAACTGGTCATCGAGGAGGCCAAAAAGAGGGTAAATATTGCGGAGCTGGGCATAGAGTATGTTCGCTTCCGGCGTGCGGTGACGGGAGCCGCCATCATGGAGGTCTCCGGCGCCGAAAATGACGTTAAGGCGGACAGGCTTGCCGCCAAACTCCGGGAGGTACTGAGTGCGGAGTCGGTCCGGATCTCGCGGCCTTTCAAGGCCACCGAGATGCTGGTGTCGGGCCTTGACGACTCCGTCACCTCAGAGGAGGTGGCGGCAGCCATAGCTAAGCTTGGCGACTGTCACAGGGAGGCAGTGAGGGTGGGAGCCATCCGCAACTCATACCACGGTATGGGTTCGGTTTGGGCGAGCTGCCCCGTGACAGCCGCCAAGAAAGTCATGGAGGGCAAATTGCTGGTCGGGTGGACGGCAGCACGGGTGAAGGTGCTGCAGCCCCGCGAGCTGCGCTGCTTCCGGTGCCTGAACACAGGGCACGTCAGGGGGCAGTGCACTGCTGCCGTCGACCGGAGCCAGCTTTGCTACAAGTGTGGCGACAACGACCACCGAGCGTCGGTGTGCCGGGCAGACCCTCGCTGCCCTCTCTGCGCCGACGCCAATAAAAAGGCCAATCATCGCTTGGGGAGCAGTAAATGTTCGGCCCCCAAGCCCAAGATGAACCGACGAAGGCCGGTGGGTTCTGCGGTTTCGACCCAGGACTCAACGACCTGCCCACCGGACGGGACCTCCGAGACACCCATGGACATACAATCAGTATGTCCATGAGGTGTCTACAAACTAACGTCAACCACTGCGCCGGTGCCCAGGACCTGCTAGTCCAGACGCTGGCGCAGTGGAGTATACAGGTGGCGATCGTCGCGGAGCCGTATCTGGTCGTCCCTAGGGACAACTGGGTCGGCGACCGCGACGGTCTCGTCGCCATTGTTCTGGCCACGGGAGAGGGAGCCCCCGCTGTCGACCAAACGTTCAGAGGCCGCGGCTTCGTCGCCGTTTTCTGCGGCGACACCGTGTACGTAGGTGTCTATTTCTCGCCGAACCGCCCGCTGGCGGAGTTCGAGCGTTTCTTGGCGGAAATAGACATCCTGCTGGGGCGGTGTCGCCCGCGTCAGGTGCTCCTCGCCGGAGACCTGAACGCGAAGTCGACAGTGTGGGGATCGGCTCTCACCGACGCGAGGGGCGCGGCTGTGGAGGAGTGGCTCTCCAGCAACAACTTGAGTGTGCTGAACAGGGGCACGTCTAACACGTGCGTGCGACAACAGGGCGGATCGGTCGTGGACGTAACGTTTGCGTCCACCGCCCTGGCGCGCCGCGTTCGGGGCTGGGTTGTCGAGGAGGGGGTCGAGACGCTTTCGGATCACCGATACATTCGGTTTTCCGTCTCCCCCCACTCGACGGACCCGAACAGCCCGAGACGTGCTACCTCTGAGATCGGGCCCAGATGGGCGTTTAAAATGCTGGAGAGAGACTCCCTCATAGCGGCGTCCCTCGTTGAATCTTGGAATGTCAAACCCGAGGCGACCGATGCGGACACAGAGGCGCGGTGGTTCCGCGAGGCGATGACGCATGTCTGCGACGTCGCCATGCCCCGCGTGGGCTTACCGCAGCCCCGTCGACAGGTGTACTGGTGGTCGCCGGAGTTACAGCACCTCCGGACGACTTGCGTCAAGGCACGACGCCGGTACACCCACGCTCGTCGACGGCACAGATCCGCATCGGTCATCGCCGAACTCTTTGCCGCCTTCCAAGGGGCCAAGAAGGAGCTGAGGGCCGAGATCGCTGCAGCGAAGGAGCGCGCCTGGCAGGAGCTGGTGAACTCTCTCGAGCAGGACCCATGGGGCAGGCCGTATAAGCTTGTCATGAGCAAGCTTCGCCCATGGGCCCCTCCGGTGTCGACCACCATGAACACGGAGACGCTCGAGAGAGTGGTGGAGAATTTGTTCCCTGCCAGGGCGGAGGGCGATGCTCCTTCCGCGCCTGTACGGGCGAGGCAGCAGATCTCGACGGAGGATCCCCCCGAGGTGTCAGAGGGTGAGTTGGATAGGGCGGTTCTTCGCCTCAGTGCGAAGAACACGGCGCCCGGTCCCGATGGCATCCCGGGGAAGGCTCTGGTCTTGGCCCTGAAGGAGGGCGGCCTCGGAAGTAGATTCCGGGAGCTGCTCACAACTTGTGCGACGAATGGCCACTTTCCCAAGGAGTGGAAGCTTGGAAAGCTTGTCCTCATCCGCAAGCCCGGGCGTCCGGTGGACTCACCATCGGCCTACCGCCCCATAGTCCTACTGAGTGAGGCGGGTAAGCTCTTTGAGCGGGTCATCGCTGCTCGCCTCACTCAACATTTGGAGGACACCGGGCCGAACTTGGCTGCCGTCCAGTTCGGTTTCCGGAGGGGCAGGTCCACCGTCGACGCGATTGCGCGGGTGAGGGCCTTAGCGGAGGAGGAAACTGGGAAAGGCGGGGTAGTCTTGGCGGTGTCCCTCGACATCTCCAACGCGTTTAACACTCTTCCACACAGAGTGATCGTGGAGGCTATGGGGTACCACGGCTTCCCGGAGTACCTCCGACGGCTTGTCGGAGATTATCTCTCGGGTCGCTCGGTCGCGTACCCCACGCGCGTTGGAGATCGTCAGCGCCAAGTGTCGTGCGGTGTTCCGCAGGGGTCGGTTCTCGGGCCGCTCCTGTGGAACATCGGCTACGACTGGGTGCTGCGAGGCGCTACCCTGCGCGGGGTCGACGTCACGTGCTACGCGGACGATACATTGGTGACCGCCCGCGGCGGCACGTACCGTGACGCGGCCCTGTTGGCAACCGCTGGAGTCGCACAAGTTGTGATGCGCATACGGCGCTTGGGCCTGACGGTGGCCCTTGAGAAGTCCGAAGCGATCTGCTTCTGTGGGCCTCGCAAGGCGCCACCGTCGGACGCTCACATCATCGTCGGAGGAGTTTCCATCGGCGTCGGGTCGACGCTGAAATATCTCGGCGTCGTACTCGATAGCCGGTGGAACTTCCAGGGTCATTTCAGGAGCCTGGCTCCCAAACTGACCATGGTATCTTTCGCATTGAGCAGGCTAATGCCCAACCTGGGCGGACCCAACGTCGGGTGCCGCCGTCTCTTCGCGGGCGTGGTGCGCTCGATGGCCCTGTACGGTGCGCCGATTTGGGTCGACTCCCTGTCGGCCCAAAACGTGACTGTGCTGCGGCGCCTGCAGCGAGTCATGGCGTCCAGGGTCATCAGAGCGTATCGCACCACCTCGTGGAGGGCGGCATGCGCGATCGCCGGCACTCTCCCCTGGGAGCTGGATGCCGAGGTCCTCGCAGCGGTCTACCGCAGGACCGCCGACGCGAGGGCCCGCGGCGCGAGTCCACTCCCGGAGGAGGTGGCGCGTTGGAGGGCGGAGCTCCAGGAGGAGGCACTCGAGCGCTGGCGCGATGAGTTGTTGCAGGCGGGGTGGGGTTTCCGCACCACGTCTGCTATCGCGCCAGTGCTGAAGGAGTGGGTGAGCAGGCGGGCCGGGTCGCTCTCTTTCCGGCTTGTGCAGGTGCTGACGGGGCATGGTTGCTTCGGTCGGTACCTGTGCAACGTCGCGCACAGGGAGCGAACCACCGTCTGCCACGAGTGCGGAGCCGCCGACGACACGGCGCAACACACCCTCGAGGTATGCCCAGGTTGGGCCACGGAGAGAGCGGCTCTGACGGCAGTCGTGGGACAAGACCTGTCCTTACCGGCTGTCGTCAGAGCAATGATCGAGATGCCTGACGGCTGGAAAGCCGTCAGGATCTTCTGCGAGTCGGCCCTGAGTGGTAAAGAGGCCGGGGAGCGGTCCCGCGAAGAGGACCCCCAGGCGGACCCACTCAGGCGCCGAAAAGCCGGAAGACGGCGCCGCGCCTATGCTGCGCGCGCCGACTAAACGTGACTACCGGGCGTCAGGTGGACGACTGGCGCCCGGCTTACACTGACCAGACGGCGTGGCGACCTAGAGATGCTCCCTAGGTCGCCACCACTACGAAGGTTCCCTTCACGGGAAGCAGCGGTGTGCGGGTTCCGCGGACATGGCCTCGCTGTTATACGGACCCGCACACAACCGCCGATGGTGGAGCATGGGGGGGTTTTAGTGGGTATTCCCGGTGATAATTCGCGTCACCGGGCGAGTCCCACACTCCCCCTCGCCGACGCGTCCTCGCCGGCGAGGGGGGTCAGTCCGTAAATGTGATTTCCCCTCCTCAAAAAAAAAAAAAAAAAAAAAGGTTAGGTTAGGTTAGGTTAGGTTAGGTTAGGTTAGGTTTCCGTCCCCCCCTGTGTACGCCATGACCTTGTCGTGGTGGGGGGGCTTATCCTTGGCTTCGGCCTTGGGGACCAAGAAGGCGTACAACCGAGCATTCCGAGCGGGCTCCCTCGCGGGAGTCCGTAGCGGAGCGCTCGCGAGGAGTGACAGTATCACTAGCGGACCCCTGTGGGTCGTGGGTTGGCCAGTAGTAGCTGGCGGTTCGGCCTGCCCGGACATTGAGCGGTGCGCTCACAGCGCTATCGGAGGGGCCCAGAGATGGGCCAGCGGAGCTTCGGCTCGTGGTTGCGGGCCTTATAAGGTCCGCGGGCGCGGCGTGTGGCCTAGGCCACCGTCGGGCAACCCGTAACCTCGCACTCGCGAGGCCGGGGGTCTGGCGCACTGAGCGTCGGGCCGCGTGGAAGAAAACCACTATAAAAAATTACCCGAAGCCTAAGGTCCAGCGTGCCGATGGGTTGCATGGCCGGGGGGAACCCGGTCCCAAGCGCTCCTGCGGCCTGTTGGGAAAGGGCCGCAGGTATGCTTCCCAAATGAATATGATAATGTCAGATACGGAAAATGTTATGTCATGCGATCCCGCTAACACCGGGCGCTCGGGGGTAGCTCGCCTCCCGAGTGAGAAATCTGCTACGAGCGGCGAATGTGACCCGCCTAGCCAGCGGCGTCGACCGGTTTCCGGGCCGGTCGATGTGAAATTGGTTACCGGCAACTACGATGATGTAAAGGGGAGACAACCAGTCGTGCTGCTCGACCGGTTGTCCGACGCTGAGGTCAGGAGCAGCGTGGCCTCGCCGAGGCCGAGCGACGCGGAGGACGCGGGATCGGATATGTCAGCGTCGAGCTTTCGCTCCGCTGCCGCGGTCCCCGCCCGCCGCAGGAAGAGGATGGAGGGTGGGTCGCCGTCTGATTCGGACCCCCAGTCCGCGATCGGACGACCGCCCGCCAAATCCCTGAAGAAGCGCACCGCCAAGGCGGGACGCGGGCGCGGACATGCGCAAACTGAAGGTGCGCTCACCGGCAGCGCAAAGGTGTTGGCCGAGCGGAGGGAAGAGCTCCGACTACTGGCGGAGGAGGAACTCGCCGACGCCATGCTGCGTCGGCGCGCGCAGCAATTTGCCCTGCCACCGTCGGAGGAGCCGACGCCTCTGGCCTTGCCGTCGGAGGTTCTGAGGGAGCGGGCCAGGGAGGACCTGCAGAATATCGCTCGGGTTGCCAAATCTTCTGGCAACCTGAAGGGTACTTTTGTGGGCTCCCTGAACCGCTCTGTTGACTCCCTCACGGAGATCTTAAATGAATTCTCGCGCCGCACATTGGCCGAGGAGACGGCGGCTCTCCGGGCTGATAACGCCCGCCTGAGAAAAAGGATAGAGGCCCTGGAGGCGAAGCAGGCGGCCAGCGCGCCGGCCACAGCTTCGACGGCCACCGCCTCGGCGTCGGTCGAGGAGACCGTGCGCAAGGCGCTGGAGGCTTTTGCCTTCCGGATGGACGCCCGCTTCGCCGGCATCGAAGATCGTCTCCTCCCAAAGACGAGGGTGAGGCCTCCGCTTGCAGCGGACAGGAGGAAGGCGCCAGAGCCGCCGTCGGCGCCTGCTGTGGCAACCGCCGTGGCACCGGCCGCTTCCCGGCCGAAGGGTAAAAAGAAGAAGAAGAAGACGATGATGCGCCCTGACAAACCTGCTTCAGCCCCAAAGGCGTCGCCTGCTTCAGCCCCAAAGGCGCTGCCCGCCCCAGCTCCCACGGAGGAGCCGTGGTCCCTGGTGGTGGGGCGGAAGGCGAAGGCGGCAAAGAAGGCTGCAGTCGCTGACAAGCCCGCTGCCAAGGCCAGCAAGCCTGCTGCCAAGGCGGCGAAGGCCAGCGATGCAGCCAGGCGGAAGCTCCGCCCCCCGCGCTCAGCGGCCGTGGTCCTCACCCTGGGGCCCGAGGCCAGCAATAAGAGCGCGACTTATAACAGCGTCATTGCCGAGGCGAGGAAGAGGCTTGATCTCCAATCAATTGGAATTGGATCTCTGCAAGTCAGAACTTCCAAGGCCGGAGCCCGGGTGTTTGAGATCCCCGGCAAAAGTAACGACGGTGCGGCGGACGCGCTCGCAGGAAAGCTGAGGGAGATCTTCGAGCCAGAGGTGGTCAGAGTGACGAGACCCCAGAAATGCGCCGAATTGCGCATTTCTGGGCTCGACGACTCCGCCTCGGCGGAGGAGGTCGCGGAGGCAGTGTCTCGCGTGGGCGGTTGCCCCCGAGACACCATTAAAACTGGAGACGTCCGCGCTGGCCCGCTTGGCATGGGCTGCGTGTGGGTCTCGTGCCCGGTGGAGAGCGCCAAAAAAGTCGCCGACGGCAGACGACTTTTGGTGGGCTGGGTGTCGGCACAAGTCAAAGTGCTGCCCCAGCGCCAACTGAGGTGCTACAGGTGTCTCCAGCCCGGGCACGTGGCCCCCAAGTGCCAAGCGGAGGTGGACCGCAGCGGCCTGTGCTTCCGCTGCGGCCAGGAAGGCCACAAAGCCTCAAAGTGCTCGAATCCTCCCCACTGCGCCCCCTGCGCCGCAGCAAAAAAGCGGGCGGATCACCCTGTTGGCAGTCGAGGCTGCAAAGCTCCTGCCAGCACGGGCAGAAAAAAGACTAAGGATGGCGGTATACCCGCCGCCGCGGACAACGCGCAACCCACGCGCGAGGAGGAGATGGATACGGTTCCGTAATGGACAACGTCCCTTACGTCCGTCTCCTCCAAGCGAACATCAACCACTGCGCCGGGGCTCAGGATCTCCTCCTCCAGTCCATGGCGCAGTGGTCGATCGACGTCGCCGTGGCGGCGGAGCCGTACTTTGTACCGCCCCGCCCCAACTGGGCACACGACACGGCATCCACGGTCGCCATCGTGGGTGCCGCCGGCTCTGCCCCTCTCCGAGTGGCCGAGAGAGGCCAAGGATTTGTTGCCGTTGAGTGGGGCGCGGTTTTGCTCGTCGGAGTTTACTTCTCCCCCAACCGCGCCCTCGCCGAGTTCGAGGTCTTTCTCGGCAACTTGGAGAGGTTGATCCTTAGATCGAGACTTCCTGTGTTGGTCCTGGGGGATCTCAACGCGAAGTCCACGGCGTGGGGCTGTCCCGTCTCGGGCGCACGAGGCGACGCCGTCGTGGACTTCCTAGCCTCCGCGGGGCTAGTGCTTCTCAATCGCGGCACCGTCAACACCTGTGTTCGGCACAACGGTGGCTCGATAGTGGACATATCGTTCGCTAGTCGGGCCATCGCCGATCGTGTCCGCGATTGGGACGTGCTGGAGGGCGTTGAGACCCTTTCGGATCACAGATACATCCGACTGAGCATTGCCGGTTCTTCGCGCGCGGACGACCTGTCTCCGCGGCGTCGGCGTGGACGGTCCCAGCGATTCCCCCGCTGGGCTCTAACGAGACTCGACAAGAACCTGCTTGTCGAGGCGGCCATCGTCCAGGACTGGGTCTCGCGAGAGCCCAGCGAGGACTTGCCGGTCGAAGACCAGGCGCTCGGCATGCGCGCTGCCATGACCGCTGTGTGCGATGCCGCCATGCCGCGCGCCGGGACACGTCCACGCAGGAAGCAGGTGCACTGGTGGTGCGAAGAAGTGGCGGATCTTCGTGCCACGTGCGTAGCTGCCCGCCGCCGATACGCCAGGTGCCGTCGGCGCAGGAGTAAGGACCCCGAGCTTGAGGCGCGCCTCTACGATGCCTACAGGGGGGCCCGGAAAGCGCTTCAAATCGCCATCCGGGAGGCGAAGGCACGGTCTCGCGAGCGAATGCTCGAATCCCTCGATCGAGACCCGTGGGGGCGCCCTTACCGCGCAGCCAGGGCCAAACTCGGCTCGCACGGTCCACCCGTCGCCGAAACGCTGGACCCAGAATTCCTCCGGGTTGTGCTCTCCACACTGTTCCCCGAACAGGGAGAGCACACTCCACCGCCCATGGGCGGTCGAGCGCCCGTACGAACCGGGGACGAAGACGGAGCTCCGCCCATCTCCAGCGGAGAATTCGAGGAGGCTATAGCCCGTCTTCGCGGCAGGAGTACCGCCCCCGGTCCGGACGGGATACCCGGTCGCGCCTGGGTCTTGGCGTCGGGCGAGTTGGGGGACCGCTGGCGGGCCGTCTTTGGCGCTGCCCTGCGTGCGGGGTCCTTTCCCCGGATATGGAAGGAGGGCCAATTGGTTCTGTTAAGGAAGGAGGGGCGTCCCGCGGACTCTCCTTCTGGATACAGGCCAATTGTGCTGCTCGACGAGGCGGGCAAGCTATTCGAAAGAATAATTGCCCGCCGCATCACCGGACACTTGAGCTCGGCGGGGCCAGATCTCTCCGACAATCAGTTCGGTTTTCGCGCGGGTCGATCGACGATCGACGCCATCCTGCGCCTCAAGACCATCGCGCAGGAAACCGTAGAAAGGGGAGGAGTGGCATTAGCGGTGTCGTTAGACATTTCTAACGCCTTCAACACCCTCCCCTTCAGCTGCATTACGGAGGCGCTCCGGTACCACCGGTTGCCCGCGTATCTCCAGCTGATTGTCGGAGACTATCTGAGAGATCGGATGATCCTTTGTCCTCGCCGAGACGGGACCGTCCTGGAGAGGACGATGTCCTGTGGCGTTCCACAGGGGTCGGTCCTAGGACCGCTCCTGTGGAACATTGGATTTGACTGGGCGTTGAGAGGCGCCCTCCCGGATAACGTTCACGTCGTCTGCTACGCCGACGACACGCTGGTCGTCGCGTGTGCAGATGATTTTAAGGAGGTGTCCAGCTTGGCCACCGTGAGCGTCTCACTAGTGGCCAAGCGTATTGAGCTGCTGGGTCTGCGGGTGGCACCCGAAAAGTCCGAGGCCATGCTTTTCCATGGCCCCCGGAAAGGTCCACCGCAGCAGGCCCACATCAAAGTTTGTAATGTGGACGTCGCCGTCGGAGTGCACATGCGCTACCTGGGGCTCACCTTGGACTCCAGGTGGCGATTCCGTGAGCACTTCCGGCGGCTCAGCCCAAGTTTAATCGGGGCCACTTCGGCGTTGAGCAGTCTCCTGCCCAATTTGGGCGGACCGAGTGTGGGCTGCCGCCGTCTTTTCACGGGGGTGGTGCGCTCCATGGCGCTCTACGGCGCGCCTGTGTGGGCGGACGCCCTGGATCGCCAAAACGTCACACTTCTGAGAAGATCTCAGCGCGTGATGGCGACCAGGGTGATACGCGGTTATCGCACCATATCTTGCGACGCCGCGTGCGTTATGGCGGGTACCCCCCCGTGGGACCTGGAGGCCGAGGTTCTGTCCTCGGTCTACGAAAGTCGAGCGGCAGCTCGCACTCGGGGCGTTGCCGGTCCCCTGCCGGAGGAAGTGCGCCGCACGGCGCAGAGGTTTGCGCTGGCGCGGTGGGCCGAGAGGCTCGCCGCGCCAACCGCCGGCGCTCACACCGTCCGGGCCATCGCTCCAGTTCTGGAGCAATGGTGCCAACGCAGGAGGGGTGTAATCACTTTTAGACTTGCACAGATTCTGTCGGGGCATGGTTGCTTCGGCAGATATCTGTGCAACGTCGCGAGACGGGAGGCGACACCCTCCTGCCACCACTGCGGTGGCCCGGAGGACACAGCGCAACACACGCTGGCTGAATGCCCGGCATGGGACCGGCAACGGGGCTGCCTAACGCCCGTTGTGGGAGAAGACCTCTCGCTGCCGGCCGTGGTTCTGTCCATGGTCGGCAGCAGAGAGGCTTGGCAAGCGGTGGTCTCCTTCAGCGAGGACGTCCTCTCGCTGAAGGAGGCGGCGGAGCGGGCGAGGGAGGATGCCGCCCTCGCTGACGACATCCGCAAGAAACGATCCGGGAGGCGGAGGAGGCTGTACGGCCGACTCCAAGTGCCCCCGTGATCAGCCGGAGGGTGAGCGGATATGGGGATCCGCTCATCTGCCAACCCGGCCCCGGTGAAAGACGTGTCCGTGTTCCGGCACGTCTTCCCGCAACCAGTCATCCGGTGAGGGGGGAGTCTACCGCTCCCCCCCTCCTACCGATGTATCATCGGAGACGCCCGACTAGGGCTAACGCAGACGGGAGAGCAGGACGAAATGCTCGCGCTGACACCTCTCTCCCGTCCCCACGCGCACGTGGATGAGGAACACCGCGGGGTTTTAGCGGGTAGAAGTCCCGCATATCCTGCCAGTGCCCCATTGCTGGCAGGAATCAGGGGCGCTGATTTCCCCGCGTCAAAAAAAAAAAAAAAAAAAAAAAAGGTTAGGTTTCCGTGTCCCCCCCCCCTGGGTACGCCATGACCTTGTCGTGGTGGGGGGGCTTACCCTTGGCTTCGGCCTTGGGGACCAAGAAGGCGTACAAAAGAGCATTCCGAGCGAGCTCCCTCGCGGGAGCCCGTAGCGGAGCGCTCACGAGATTCTCGTGAGCTGTGTGTCGCAGCTTGCGGTGAGGTGGCGCGCGTGGCGCATTTTGGAGGGGCCCAGAGATGGGCCAGCGGAGCTTCGGCTCGTGGTTGCGGGCCTTATAAGGTCCGCGGGCGCGGCGTGTGGCCTAGGCCACCGTCGGGCAACCCGTAACCTCGCACTCGCGAGGCCGGGGGTCTGGCGCACTGAGCGTCGGGCCGCGTGGAAGAAAACCACTATAAAAAATTACCCGAAGCCTAAGGTCCAGCGTGCCGATGGGTTGCATGGCCGGGGGGAACCCGGTCCCAAGCGCTCCTGCGGCCTGTTGGGAAAGGGCCGCAGGTACGCTTCCCAAATGAATATGGTAATGTCAGATACGGAAAATGTTATGTCATGCGATCCCGCTAACGCCGGGCGCTCGGGGGTAGCTCGCCTCCCGAGTGAGAAATCTGCTACGAGCGGCGAATGTGACCCGCCTAGCCAGCGGCGTCGACCGGTGTCCGGGCCGGTCGATGTGAAATTGGTTACCGGTAACTACGACGATGTAAAGGGGAGACAACCAGTCGTGCTGCTCGACCGGTTGTCCGACGCTGAGGTCAGGAGCAGCGTGGCCTCGCCGGGGCCGAGCGACGCGGAGGGCGCGGGATCGGATATGTCAGCGTCGAGCTTTCGCTCCGCTGCCGCGGTCCCCGCCCGCCGCAGGAAGAGGATGGAGGGTGGGTCGCCGTCTGATTCGGACCCCCAGTCCGCGATCGGACGACCGCCCGCCAAATCCCTGAAGAAGCGCACCGCCAAGGCGGGACGCGGGCGCGGACATGCGCAAACTGAAGGTGCGCTCACCGGCAGCGCAAAGGTGTTGGCCGAGCGGAGGGAAGAGCTCCGACTACTGGCGGAGGAGGAACTCGCCGACGCCATGCTGCGTCGGCGCGCGCATCAATTCGCCCTGCCACCGTCGGAGGAGCCGACGCCTCTGGCCTTGCCGTCGGAGGTTCTGAGGGAGCGGGCCAGGGAGGACCTGCAGAATATCGCTCGGGTTGCCAAATCTTCTGGCAACCTGAAGGGTACTTTTGTGGGCTCCCTGAACCGCTCTGTAGACTCCCTCACGGAGATCTTGAACGAATTCTCGCGCCGCACATTGGCCGAGGAGACGGCGGCTCTCCGGGCAGATAACGCCAGATTGAGAAAAAGGATAGAGGCCCTGGAGGCGAAGCAGGCGGCCAGCGCGCCGGCCACAGCTTCGGCGGCCACCGCCTCGGTGTCGGTCGAGGAGACCGTGCGCAAGGCGCTGGAGGCTTTTGCCTTCCGGATGGACGCCCGCTTCGCCGGCATCGAAGATCGTCTCCTCCCGAAGACGAGGGTGAGGCCTCCGCTTGCAGCGGACAGGAGGAAGGCGCCAGAGCCGCCGTCGGCGCCTGCTGTGGCAACCGCCGTGGCACCGGCCGCCTGCAAAAAGAAGAGCAAAAAGAAGAAGAAGCAGACGATGCGCCCTGACAAGCCTGCTTCAGCCCCAAAGGCGTCGCCCGCCCCAGCTCCCACGGAGGAGCCGTGGTCCCTGGTGGTGGGGCGGAAGGCGAAGGCGGCTAAAAAGAAGGCAACAGTCGCCGACAAACCAGCTGCCAAGGCCAGCAAGCCTGCTGCCAAGGCGGCGAATACCAGTGAAGCAGCTAGGAGGAAACTCCGCCCTCCGCGCTCCGCGGCCGTGGTCCTCACCTTGGGTCCCGAGGCCACAGAAAAAGGCGCCGACTACGAGAGCGTCATGAAGGAAGCCAGGAGGAGGCTCGACCTCCCCTCCATCGGCATCGGCTCCCTTCATGTCAGAGCCTCGAAGGCGGGCGCCCGGGTTCTCGAGATCCCGGGCAAGGACAGCGGCAACGCAGCAGAAGCTCTGGCGAGCAAACTCCGCCAGTTCTTTGAGCCGGGCGTCGTCAGGGTGACGAGACCCCAGAAGTGCGCCGAATTGCGCATTTCTGGGCTCGACGACTCCGTCTCGGCGGAGGAGGTCGCGGAGGCAGTGTCTCGCGTGGGCGGTTGCCCCCGAGACTCAATAAAGACCGGAGAGGTTCGCGCCGGCCCGCTGGGGATGGGCTGCGTGTGGGTCTCGTGCCCGGTGGAGAGCGCCAAGAAGGTCGCCGACGGCAGGCGTCTTTTGGTTGGCTGGGTGTCGGCACAAGTTAGAGTGCTGCCCCAGCGCCAAATGAGGTGCTTCAGGTGCCTCCAGACCGGGCACGTGGCCCCCAAGTGCCAAGCGGAGGTGGACCGCAGCGGCCTGTGCTTCCGCTGTGGCCAGGAAGGCCACAAAGCCTCACAGTGCGCGAACCCCCCCCACTGCGCCCCCTGCGCCGCAGCAAAAAAGCGGGCGGACCACCCTGTTGGCAGTCGAGGCTGCAAAGCTCCTGCCAACACGGGTAGGAAAAAGAACAAGGATGGCAGTACACCCGCCGCCGCGGACAACGCGCAACCTGCGCAACGCGAGGAGGAGATGGAAACGGCTCCGTAATGGACAACGTCCAATACGTCCGTCTCCTCCAAGCGAACGTCAACCACTGCGCCGGGGCTCAGGATCTCCTCCTCCAGTCCATGGCGCAGTGGTCGATCGACGTCGCGGTGGCGGCGGAGCCGTACTTTGTACCGCCCCGCCCCAACTGGGCACACGACACGGCATCCACGGTCGCCATCGTGGGTGCCGCCGGCTCTGCCCCTCTCCGAGTGGCCGAGAGAGGCCAAGGATTTGTTGCCGTTGAGTGGGGCGCGGTTTTGCTCGTCGGAGTTTACTTCTCCCCCAACCGCGCCCTCGCCGAGTTCGAGGTCTTTCTCGGCAACTTGGAGAGGTTGATCCTTCGTTCGCGACTTCCTGTTTTGGTCCTGGGGGATCTCAACGCGAAGTCCACGGCGTGGGGCTGTCCCGTCTCGGGTGCACGAGGCGACGCCGTCGTGGACTTCCTAGCCTCCGCGGGGCTAGTGCTTCTCAATCGCGGCACCGTCAACACCTGTGTTCGGCATAACGGTGGCTCGATAGTGGACATATCGTTCGCTAGTCGGGCCATCGCCGACCGTGTCCGCGATTGGGGCGTGCTGGAGGGCGTTGAGACCCTTTCGGACCATCGCTATGTCCGATTGAGCATTGCCGGTTCTTCGCGCGCGGACGACCTGTCTCCGCGGCGTCGGCGTGGACGGTCCCAGCGATTCCCCCGCTGGGCTCTTACGAGACTCGACAAGAACCTCCTTGTCGAGGCGGCCATCGTCCAGGACTGGGTCTCGCGAGAGCCCAGCGAGGACTTGCCGGTCGAAGACCAGGCGCTCGGCATGCGCGCTGCCATGACCGCTGTGTGCGATGCCGCCATGCCGCGTGCCGGGACACGTCCACGCAGGAAGCAGGTGCACTGGTGGTGCGAAGAAGTGGCGGATCTTCGTGCCACGTGCGTAGCTGCCCGCCGCCGTTACGCCAGGTGCCGTCGGCGCAGGATAAAGGACCCCGAGCTTGAGGCGCGCCTCTACGATGCCTACAGGGGGGCCCGGAAAGCCCTTCAAATTGCTATCCGGGAGGCGAAGGCGAGGTCTCGCGAGCGGATGCTCGAGTCCCTCGATCGAGACCCGTGGGGGCGCCCTTACCGCGCAGCCAGGGCCAAACTCGGCTCGCACGGTCCACCCGTCGCCGAAACGCTGGACCCAGAATTCCTCCGGGTTGTGCTCTCCACACTGTTCCCCGAACAGGGAGAGCACACTCCACCGCCCATGGGCGGTCGAGCGCCCGTACGAACCGGGGACGAAGACGGAGCTCCGCCCATCTCCAGCGGAGAATTCGAGGAGGCTATAGCCCGTCTTCGCGGCAGGAGTACCGCCCCCGGTCCGGACGGGATACCCGGTCGCGCCTGGGTCTTGGCGTCGGGCGAGTTGGGGGACCGCTGGCGGGCCGTCTTTGGCGCTGCCCTGCGTGCGGGGTCCTTTCCCCGGATATGGAAGGAGGGCCAATTGGTTCTGTTAAGGAAGGAGGGGCGTCCCGCGGACTCTCCTTCTGGATACAGGCCAATTGTGCTGCTCGACGAGGCGGGCAAACTATTCGAAAGAATAATTGCCCGCCGCATCACCGGACTCTTGAGCTCGGCGGGGCCGGATCTCTCCGACAATCAGTTCGGTTTTCGCGCGGGTCGATCGACGATCGACGCCATCCTGCGCCTCAAAACCATCGCGCAGGAAACCGTAGAAAGGGGAGGAGTGGCATTGGCGGTGTCGTTAGACATTTCTAACGCCTTCAACACCCTCCCCTTCAGCTGCATTACGGAGGCGCTCCGGTACCACCGGTTGCCCGCGTATCTCCAGCTGATTGTCGGAGACTATCTGAGAGATCGGAAGATCCTTTGTCCCCGTCGAGACGGGACGGTCCTAGAGAGGACCATGTCCTGTGGCGTTCCACAGGGGTCGGTCCTAGGACCGCTCCTGTGGAACATTGGATTTGACTGGGCGCTGAGAGGCGCCCTCCCCAACAACGTTCACGTCGTCTGCTACGCCGACGACACGCTGGTCGTCGCGTGTGCAGACGATTTCACGGAGGTGACAAACTTGGCCACAGTGAGCACCGCTCTCGTGGTGAAACGGATTGAGCTGCTGGGTCTGCGGGTGGCACCCGATAAATCCGAGGCCATGCTTTTTCATGGTCCCCGGAAGGGTCCACCTCAGCGGGCCCAAATCAAAATGTGCAACGTGGACGTCGCCGTCGGAGTGCACATGCGCTACCTGGGGCTCACCTTGGACTCCAGGTGGCGATTCCGTGAGCACTTCCGGCGGCTCAGCCCAAGGCTGATCGGGGCCACTTCGGCGTTGGGCAGTCTCCTGCCCAATTTGGGCGGACCGAGTGTCGGCTGCCGCCGTCTTTTCACGGGGGTGGTGCGCTCCATGGCGCTATACGGCGCGCCTGTGTGGGCGGACGCCCTGGATCGCCACAACGTCACACTGCTGAGAAGGTCTCAGCGCGTGATGGCGACCAGGGTGATACGCGGTTACCGCACGATTTCGTGCGACGCCGCGTGTGTTATGGCGGGCACCCCCCCGTGGGACCTGGAGGCCGAGGTTCTGTCCTCGGTCTACGAAAGTCGAGCGGCAGCTCGCACTCGGGGCGTTGTCGGTCCCCTGCCGGAGGAAGTGCGCCGCACGGCGCAGAGGTTTGCGCTGGCGCGGTGGGTCGAGAGGCTCGCCGCGCCAACCGCCGGCGCTCACACCGTCCGGGCCATCGCTCCAGTTCTGGAGCAGTGGTGCAAACGCAGGAGGGGTGTGATCACCTTTAGGCTTGCACAGATTCTGTCGGGGCATGGTTGCTTCGGCAGATATCTGTGCAACGTCGCGAGACGGGAGGCGACACCCTCCTGCCACCACTGCGGTGGTCCGGAGGACACAGCGCAACACACGCTGGCCGAATGCCCGGCATGGGACCGGCAACGGGGCTACCTAACGCCCGTTGTGGGAGAAGACCTCTCGCTGCCGGCCGTGGTTCTGTCCATGGTCGGCAGCAGAGAGGCTTGGCATGCGATGGTCTCCTTCAGCGAGGACGTCCTCTCGCTGAAGGAGGCGGCGGAGCGGGCGAGGGAGGATGCCGCCCTCGCTGACGACATCCGCCATAAACGATCCGGGAGGCGGAGGAGGCTGTACGGCCGACTCCAAGTGCCCCCGTGATCAGCCGGAGGGTGAGCGGATATGGGGATCCGCTCATCTGCCAACCCGGCCCCGGTGAAAGACGTGTCCGTGTTCCGGCACGTCTTCCCGCACCCAGTCATCCGGGGAGGGGGGAGTCTACCGTCCCCCCCTCCTACCGATGTATTATCGGTGGCGCCCGACCAGGGCTAACGCTGACGGGAGAGCAGGACGAAATGCTCGCGCTGACACCTCTCTCCCGTCCCCACGCGCACGTGGATGAGGAACACCGCGGGGTTTTAGCGGGTAGAAGTCCCGCATATCCTGCCAGTGCCCCATTGCTGGCAGGAATCAGGGGCGCTGATTTCCCCGCGTCAAAAAAAAAAAAAAAAAAGGTTTCCGTGTCCCCCCCTGTGTACGCCATGACCTTGTCGTGGTGGGGGGGCTTACCCTTGGCTTCGGCCTTGGGGACCAAGAAGGCGTACAACCGAGCATTCCGAGCGGGCTCCCTTGCGGGAGTCCGTAGCGGAGCGCTCGCGAGGAGTGACAGTATCACTAGCGGACCCCTGTGGGTCGTGGGTTGGCCAGTAGTAGCTGGCGGTTCGGCCTGCCCGGACATTGAGCGGTGCGCTCACAGCGCTATTGGAGGGGCCCAGAGATGGGCCAGCGGAGCTTCGGCTCGTGGTTGCGGGCCTTATAAGGTCCGCGGGCGCGGCGTGTGGCCTAGGCCACCGTCGGGCAACCCGTAACCTCGCACTCGCGAGGCCGGGGGTCTGGCGCACTGAGCGTCGGGTCGCGTGGAAGAAAACCACTATAAAAAATTACCCGAAGCCTAAGGTCCAGCGTGCCGATGGGTTGCATGGCCGGGGGGAACCCGGTCCCAAGCGCTCCTGCGGCCTGTTGGGAAAGGGCCGCAGGTACGCTTCCCAAATGATTATGGTAATGTCAGATACGGATAATGTTTTGTCATGCGATCCCGCTAACACCGGGCGCTCGGGGGTAGCTCGCCTCCCGAGTGAGAAATCTGCTACGAGCGGCGATTGTGACCCGCCTAGCCAGCGGCGTCGACCGGTTTCCGGGCCGGTCGATGTGAAATTGGTTACCGGCAACTACGATGATGTAAAGGGGAGACAACCAGTCGTGCTGCTCGACCGGTTGTCCGACGCTGAGGTCAGGAGCAGCGTGGCCTCGCCGAGGCCGAGCGACGCGGAGGACGCGGGATCGGATATGTCAGCGTCGAGCTTTCGCTCCGCTGCCGCGGTCCCCGCCCGCCGCAGGAAGAGGATGGAGGGTGGGTCGCCGTCTGATTCGGACCCCCAGTCCGCGATCGGACGACCGCCCGCCAAATCCCTGAAGAAGCGCACCGCCAAGGCGGGACGCGGGCGCGGACATGCGCAAACTGAAGGTGCGCTCACCGGCAGCGCAAAGGTGTTGGCCGAGCGGAGGGAAGAGCTCCGACTACTGGCGGAGGAGGAACTCGCCGACGCCATGCTGCGTCGGCGCGCGCATCAATTCGCACTGCCACCGTCGGAGGAGCCGACGCCTCTGGCCTTGCCGTCGGAGGTTCTGAGGGAGCGGGCCAGGGAGGACCTGCAGAATATCGCTCGGGTTGCCAAATCTTCTGGCAACCTGAAGGGTACTTTTGTGGGCTCCCTGAACCGCTCTGTTGACTCCCTCACGGAGATCTTAAATGAATTCTCGCGCCGCACATTGGCCGAGGAGACGGCGGCTGTCCGTGCTGATAACGCCCGCCTGAGAAAAAGGATAGAGGCCCTGGAGGCGAAGCAGGCGGCCAGCGCGCCGGCCACAGCTTCGGCGGCCACCGCCTCGGCGTCGGTCGAGGAGACCGTGCGCAAGGCACTGGAGGCTTTTGCCTTCCGGATGGACGCCCGCTTCGCCGGGTTAGAAGATCGCCTTCTCCCGGAGAAGCGGATGAGGCCGCCGCTTGCGGCAGACAAGAGAAGGGCGGAGCTGTCGTCCTCAAAGACGACAGCATCCGCAAGGGCACCGCTTGCAAAGGCGCCGCCTGCCAAGGCGCCGCCCGCCAAAGCTCCGCCCATCTCACAGCCGAGGGCCAAGAAAGCCGCAACCGTCCCCAAGGCGCCGCCCGCCCCAGCTCCCACGGAGGAGCCGTGGTCCCTGGTGGTGGGGCGGAAGGCGAAGGCGGCTAAGAAAAAGGCTACAGTCGCTGACAAGCCCGCTGCCAAGGCCAGCAAGCCTGCTGCCAAGGCGAAGGCCAGCGACGTAGCCAGGCGGAAGCTCCGCCCTCCGCGCTCCGCGGCCGTGGTACTCACCCTGGGTCCCGAGGCCACAGAAAAAGGTGCCAATTACGAGAACGTAATGAAGGAAGCCAGGAGGAGGCTCGATCTCCCCTCCATCGGCATCGGCTCCCTTCACGTTAGAGCCTCGAAGGCGGGCGCTCGGGTCCTCGAGATCCCGGGTAAGGACAGCGGCAGCGCGGCGGAAGCTCTGGCGAGCAAACTCCGCCAGTTCTTTGAGCCGGGTGTCGTCAGGGTGACGAGACCCCAGAAGTGCGCCGAATTGCGCATTTCTGGGCTCGACGACTCCGTCTCGGCGGAGGAGGTCGCGGAGGCAGTGTCTCGCGTGGGTGGCTGCCCCCGAGACACTATCAAGACTGGAGAGGTCCGCGCCGGCCCGCTGGGGATGGGCTGCGTGTGGGTCTCGTGCCCGGTGGAGAGCGCCAAGAAGGTCGCCGACGGCAGGCGGCTTTTGGTTGGCTGGGTGTCGGCACAAGTCAGAGTGCTGCCCCAGCGCCAACTGAGGTGCTTTAGGTGTCTCCAGACCGGGCACGTGGCCCCCAAGTGCCAAGCGGAGGTGGACCGCAGTGGATTGTGCTTCCGCTGTGGCAAGGAAGGACACAAGTCCTTCCAATGCTCCAACCCCCCCCACTGCGCCCCCTGTGCCGCAGCCAATAAGAGGGCGGACCACCCTGTTGGCAGTCGAGGCTGCAAAGCTCCTGCCAGCAGGGGCAAGAAGAAGCCGGAGGCCAAGGAGGGCGGTACACCCGCCGCCGCGGACAACGCGCAACCTGCGCAACGCGAGGAGGAGATGGAAACGGCTCCGTAATGGACAACGTCCAATACGTCCGTCTCCTCCAAGCGAACGTCAACCACTGCGCCGGGGCTCAGGATCTCCTCCTCCAGTCCATGGCGCAGTGGTCGATCGACGTCGCGGTGGCGGCGGAGCCGTACTTTGTACCGCCCCGCCCCAACTGGGCACACGATGCGACATCCACGGTCGCCATCGTGGGTGCCGCCGGCTCTGCCCCTCTCCGAGTGGCCGAGAGAGGCCAAGGATTTGTCGCCGTTGAGTGGGGCGCGGTTTTGCTCGTCGGAGTTTACTTCTCCCCCAACCGCGCCCTCGCCGAGTTCGAGGTCTTTCTCGGCAACTTGGAGAGGTTGATCCTTCGTTCGCGACTTCCTGTTTTGGTCCTGGGGGATCTCAACGCGAAGTCCACGGCGTGGGGCTGTCCCGTCTCGGGCGCACGAGGCGACGCCGTCGTGGACTTCCTAGCCTCCGCGGGGCTAGTGCTTCTCAGTCGCGGCACCGTCAACACCTGTATTCGGCACAACGGTGGCTCGATAGTGGACATATCGTTCGCTAGTCGGGCCATCGCCGACCGTGTCCGCGATTGGGGCGTGCTGGAGGGCGTTGAGACCCTTTCGGACCATCGCTATGTCCGATTGAGCATTGCCGGTTCTTCGCGCGCGGACGACCTGTCTCCGCGGCGTCGGCGTGGACGGTCCCAGCGATTCCCCCGCTGGGCTCTTACGAGACTCGACAAGAACCTCCTTGTCGAGGCGGCCATTGTCCAGGACTGGGTCTCGCGAGAGCCCAGCGGGGACTTGCCGGTCGAAGACCAGGCGCTCGGCATGCGCGCTGCCATGACCGCTGTGTGCGATGCCGCCATGCCGCGTGCCGGGACACGTCCACGCAGGAAGCAGGTGCACTGGTGGTGCGAAGAAGTGGCGGATCTTCGTGCCACGTGCGTAGCTGCCCGCCGCCGTTACGCCAGGTGCCGTCGGCGCAGGATAAAGGACCCCGAGCTTGAGGCGCGCCTCTACGATGCCTACAGGGGGGCCCGGAAAGCCCTTCAAATCGCTATCCGGGAGGCAAAGGCGAGGTCTCGCGAGCGGATGCTCGAGTCCCTCGATCGAGACCCGTGGGGGCGCCCTTACCGCGCAGCCAGGGCCAAACTCGGCTCGCACGGTCCACCCGTCGCCGAAACGCTGGACCCAGAGTTCCTCCGGGTTGTGCTCTCCACACTGTTCCCCGAACAGGGAGAGCACACTCCACCGCCCATGGGCGGTCGAGCGCCCGTACGAACCGGGGACGAAGACGGAGCTCCGCCCATCTCCAGCGGAGAATTCGAGGAGGCTATAGCCCGTCTTCGCGGCAGGAGTACCGCCCCCGGTCCGGACGGGATACCCGGTCGCGCCTGGGTCTTGGCGTCGGGCGAGTTGGGGGACCGCTGGCGGGCCGTCTTTGGCGCTGCCCTGCGTGCGGGGTCCTTTCCCCGGATATGGAAGGAGGGCCAATTGGTTCTGTTAAGGAAGGAGGGGCGTCCCGCGGACTCTCCTTCTGGATACAGGCCAATTGTGCTGCTCGACGAGGCGGGCAAGCTATTCGAAAGAATAATTGCCCGCCGAATCACCGGACACTTGAGCTCGGCGGGGCCAGATCTCTCCGACAATCAGTTCGGTTTTCGCGCGGGTCGATCGACGATCGACGCCATCCTGCGCCTCAAGACCATCGCGCAGGAAACCGTAGAAAGGGGAGGAGTGGCATTGGCGGTTTCGTTGGACATCTCCAACGCCTTCAACACCCTCCCCTTCAGCTGCATTACGGAGGCGCTCCGATACCACCGGTTGCCCGCGTATCTCCAGCTGATTGTCGGAGACTATCTGAGAGATCGGAAGATCCTTTGTCCCCGCCGAGACGGGACGGTCCTGGAGAGGACCATGTCCTGTGGCGTTCCACAGGGGTCGGTCCTAGGACCGCTCCTGTGGAACATTGGATTTGACTGGGCGCTGAGAGGCGCCCTCCCACCGGACGTACACGTCGTCTGCTACGCCGACGACACGCTAGTCGTCGCGTGTGCAGACGACTACAAGGACGTGTCCAGCCTGGCCACCGTGAGCGTCGCTCTCGTGGCCAAGCGTATCGAGTTGTTGGGCTTGCGGGTGGCACCCGACAAATCCGAGGCCATGCTGTTCCATGGCCCCCGGAAGGGTCCACCTCAGCGGGCCCAAATCAAAATGTGCAACGTGGACGTCGCCGTCGGAGTGCACATGCGCTACCTGGGGCTCACCTTGGACTCCAGGTGGCGATTCCGTGAGCACTTCCGGCGGCTCAGCCCAAGGCTGATCGGGGCCACTTCGGCGTTGGGCAGTCTCCTGCCCAATTTGGGCGGACCGAGTGTCGGCTGCCGCCGTCTTTTCACGGGGGTGGTGCGCTCCATGGCGCTATACGGCGCGCCTGTGTGGGCGGACGCCCTGGATCGCCACAACGTCACACTGCTGAGAAGGTCTCAGCGCGTGATGGCGACCAGGGTGATACGCGGTTACCGCACGATTTCGTGCGACGCCGCGTGTGTTATGGCGGGTACCCCCCCGTGGGACCTGGAGGCCGAGGTTCTGTCCTCGGTCTACGAAGGTCGAGCGGCAGCTCGCACTCGGGGCGTTGCCGGTCCCCTGCCGGAGGAAGTGCGCCGCACGGCGCAGAGGTTTGCGCTGGCGCGGTGGGCCGAGAGGCTCGCCGCGCCAACCGCCGGCGCTCACACCGTCCGGGCCATCGCTCCAGTTCTGGAGCAATGGTGCCAACGCAGGAGGGGTGTGATCACATTTAGGCTTGCACAGATTCTGTCGGGGCATGGTTGCTTCGGCAGATATCTGTGCAACGTCGCAAGACGGGAGGTGACACCCTCCTGCCACCACTGCGGTGGCCCGGAGGACACAGCGCAGCACACGCTGGCCGAATGCCCGGCATGGGACCGGCAACGGGGCTACCTAACGCCCGTTGTTGGAGAAGACCTCTCGCTGCCGGCCGTGGTTCTGTCCATGGTCGGCAGCAGAGAGGCTTGGCATGCGATGGTCTCCTTCAGCGAGGACGTCCTCTCGCTGAAGGAGGCGGCGGAGCGGGCGAGGGAGGATGCCGCCCTCGCTGACGACATCCGCCATAAACGATCCGGGAGGCGGAGGAGGCTGTACGGCCGACTCCAAGTGCCCCCGTGATCAGCCGGAGGGTGAGCGGATATGGGGATCCGCTCATCTGCCAACCCGGCCCCGGTGAAAGACGTGTCCGTGTTCCGGCACGTCTTCCCGCAACCAGTCATCCGGTGAGGGGGGAGTCTACCGCTCCCCCCCTCCTACCGATGTATCATCGGAGACGCCCGACTAGGGCTAACGCAGACGGGAGAGCAGGACGAAATGCTCGCGCTGACACCTCTCTCCCGTCCCCACGCGCACGTGGGTGAGGAACACCGCGGGGTTTTAGCGGGTAGAAGTCCCGCATATCCTGCCAGTGCCCCATTGCTGGCAGGAATCAGGGGCGCTGATTTCCCCGCGTCAAAAAAAAAAAAAAAAAAAAAAAAAAAAAAAAAAAAAAGGTTAGGTTTCCGTGTGCGGTTCCAGATCCGCCATCGGACGCGTCCCCAGGTTGCGGATAGGGGAACGCCCCCCAGATATGGGGGGTACCGGTTCATCCGGCGCGGACAAAAACTGGCATGTGGCTGCCTGCTCTTTCTTAAGAGCGGGCATTGCACGGCCACATGAACCCGTAGCCTCACTCAGTGGGGTCGGGGGTCCGGCGCACTGAGCGTCGGATCGCGAGGAAGAAAACCTCTCTAAAAAATCACACTCGGAGGGTGAAGCCGTGGCTTCTTTTCGAAGAAGCCCACCGCTGTCACCAGTGGACCCCCAGTGGGTCGTGGGTTGGCCAGCAGGAGCTGGCGGTCCGGTTTGTCCGGACACGAAGGCGGTGCGCTTGGCGCAGTTTGGAGGGCCCAGCGATGGGCCAGCGGAGCTTCGGCTCGTGGTGGCGGGCCTGATAAGGCCCGCGGGCGCGGCGTGTGGTCTCGGCCACCGTCGGGCAAACCGTAACCCCGCATTCGCGGGGCCGGGGGTCCGGCGCACTGAGCGTCGGGCCGCGTGGAAGAAAACCACTATAAAAAATTACCCCGAAGCCCAAGGTTAGCGTGCCGAGGGGCTGCATGGCTGGGGGGGACCCGGTCCCGAGCGCTCCTGCGGCCTGTTGGGGAAGGGCCGCAGGTATCCCACCCAAACAATTATGGAAAGGTTAATAAAGGAAAAGAGTATGTCGTGCGATCCGGCTGACGCCCGGCGCTTGGGGGTAGCTCGGCCCCCGAGTGAGAAATCGGTAACGAGCGGCGTATGTGACCCGCCTCGCCAGCGGCGTCGACCGGTGTCCGGGCCGGTCGATGAGAAATTGGTTACCGGCTCATGCGAATGTGGCGAGAAGCGCCACCCCTGCGTCTGGTGCGAGGCCAGGCAGCAGGAGCTCCAGGCAGTGGATCCCGGGCTGCCTGGTAAGCAGAAGTCTTCCGGAGTGCGCACGCGTGCGCAGGCTAAGGTCGCGCCGACGCGTGACCCTGCCGACGGTGGGAGTTGCAGGGCGTTGAGCCCTGTCGTCCTCCTCCACCGAATGGAAAGCCCAGCGAGCGACGGAGCCTCTCCAAACCCCAGTTTGCGAGGGCTAGCGGGTATTCCAGAGGAACCCAGCATCTCGGAGCCCTCGTCCTCGGACAGGGAGACGGTGCTGTCCGTCGACGGCGACGCCGGTAGCGAGGGCGACAATGAGTCGGACCCAAGGTTGTTGGGGGACCGGCTCCAAAGGAAGAGGAGTAAAGGCCCACCGGTGCCGTCCCCGGCGGCCTCCCCTGACTCCTCAGGAGAAGAAAAGGAGCGATCCGCCATCGCCACGGGTCTGCTCCAAAAGCGCGGTCGCGGACGCCCACCCACCACCGGGGAGTATGTCGGCCTCGCCGAGGCGAAGGCCGAAGTGGCCAGAGCCCAACGGGAGGAGCTAAAGCTATTGGCAGAGCGGGATATACTCGCCTCGATGGCCGAGGCAAGGGTCACTCGCTCCCGCCTCTCGGAGATGGAGTCCGGGGACGACACCGTCGAGTCGTCCTCGCTCATCTTCGAGAGGTTGATGACCAGTGCGGAGGCCATTCGCAGGGTGGCCGACATATCACGGAACCTTAAGGGGACCTCCGTGAAGGCGCTCCGCGACAACGTGGAGGCTATAGTCGCGGACGCCAAATGTCTGGCCTCCCTGTCGACTAATGAGGAGACAGCTGCTCTGCGTCGCGAGCTTAAAAGCGCTCGGGCGCAGAATAAGCTACTCCAAAATGGACTTGAACAGCTTCGGAGGGAGTTCGCCGAATTTAAAAACTCCGCTTCCTCCGCCGCCTCCGGGACTCCGGCCACGCTGGAGCACCTAGAGGCCATGGAGGCGGCGATCATGGACAGGGTCCATGCTCGGCTGAGCGCGCGGCTCGAAAACCTGGAGCCGCGCCTGAATCCAGCGCCGAGGGTGAGCCCTCCATTGGCCGCTCGGAGGGAACCCCCTCCGAAACCGGCCCCAAGGAAGGTCCCTCCCCCTCCTTCCTCCGCAACGCCTAAACCCTCCACCAGCGGGTTAAAGGCGCCGAAAGAAGGGGAAACCACCACTAGAAGGAAGAGGACGAAAGGTCGGAAGGCGGCCGTCAAACGACCGGCCCGAAAGGAACCGCGCCCTCTCCCACCCGCCCCCGCCTCCATGGATCGGCCGTGGAGCACGGTGGCCAAAGGCGGGAAACATAAGGAGTCACCTCCGACTCCCCGCCCTAAGTCGAGACGGGCTCAACAGCCCGCCCCCAAGAAGGCTCCGAAGCCTCCGAAGACTGCGGCCGTAGTCCTCACTCTGCAGCCTGAGGCTGCAGAAAGAGGCGTCACCTACGCCGACGTAGTCGCGGAGGCCAAAAAGAAAGTCAGCCTTGAGGAGGTGGGCATCCCGTATGTCCGCCCCCGCCGGGCTATTACGGGCGCGGTAATCTTTGAGGTGCACGGCGCCGACACAGCCGAAAAGGCGGACGCGTTGGCCGCCAAATTACGTGAGAAAATGAGTGCGGAGCTCGTCCGAGTCTCCAGACCGGTCAAGCTGACCGAGTTGCTGGTGTCGGGGCTCGACGACTCCGTCACTCCCGCAGAAGTGGCGGCGGCCATCGCCAAAGTCGGCGGCTGCGCTGTTGAATCAGTGAAAGTCGGCGCCATACGTTTCCCGCGCTTCGGGATGGGAACGGCTTGGGCGGGCTGTCCCGCAACAGCAGCCAAGAAGGTCCTGGAGGGTAGACTGCTGGTGGGATGGACGGCAGCGAGGGTGAAAGCCCTCGAACCCCGAGAGCTGCGCTGCTTCCGGTGTCTGGAGTCGGGACACGTCAGGGGGCAGTGCACCGCTGCCGTTGACAGAAGCCAGCAGTGCTACCGGTGCGGAAAGAGCGGCCATCGCGCAGCCGATTGCCGCTCCGAGGCCAGCTGCTTCTTGTGCTTGGAAGCCGGAAAACGACATAACCACCGCTTGGGTAGCCCAAAGTGTTCGGCGCCCAAGCGGAAATGGAACAGACGCAGGCCAGCGAATCCTGAGGCTCCGTCCCAGGATAACGCTGGCCCCCCACCGAACGGGACAAAAGGAGCGCCTATGGACATATAATTATGTCCATAAAGTGCCTCCTGGCGAATGTCAACCACTGCGTCGGAGCCCAGGACTTGCTAGTCCAGACTACGGCGCAGTGGGGGATACACGTGGCAATCGTCTCGGAGCCGTATCTGGTTGTCAATCGTGACAACTGGATCGGCGACCGGGACGGTGTCATCGCCATTGTTTTGACCACCGGAGAGGGAGCCCCCGCTGTCGACCAAACGTTCAGAGGCCGCGGGTTCGTCGCCGTTTTCTGCGGCGACACCGTGTATGTAGGTGTCTATTTCTCGCCAAACCGCCCGCTGGCGGAGTTCGAGCGCTTCTTGGCGGAAATAGACATCCTGCTGGGGCGGTGTCGCCCGCGTCAGGTGCTCCTCGCCGGAGACCTGAACGCGAAGTCGACAGTGTGGGGATCGGCCCTCACGGACGCGAGGGGCGCGGCTGTGGAGGAGTGGCTCTCCAGCAACAACCTATGTGTGCTGAACAGGGGCACGTCTAACACGTGCGTGCGACAACAGGGCGGATCGGTCGTGGACGTAACGTTTGCGTCCTCCGCCCTGGCACGCCGCGTTCAGGGCTGGGTAGTCGAGGAGGGGGTCGAGACGCTTTCGGATCACCGATATATTCGGTTTTCCATCTCCCCCCACTCGACGGACCCGAACAGCCCGAGGCGTGCTCCCTCTGAGATCGGGCCCAGATGGGCACTCAAAATGCTGGAGAGAAACGCCCTCATAGCGGCGTCCCTCGTGGAATCATGGAATGTCAAACCCGAGGCGACCGATGCGGACACAGAGGCGCGGTGGTTCCGCGAGGCGATGACGCATGCCTGCGACGTCGCCATGCCCCGCGCGGGCATACCGCAGCCCCGTCGACAGGTGTACTGGTGGTCGCCGGAGCTTCAGCACCTCCGGACGACATGTGTGAAAGCACGACGCCGGTACACCCACGCCCGTCGACGCCACAGACCCGCATCGGTTATAGCCGAACTCTTTGCCGCCTTCCAAGGGGCCAAGAAGGAGCTGAGGACCGAGATCGCTGCAGCGAAGGAGCGCGCCTGGCAGGAGCTGGTGAACTCTCTCGAGCAGGACCCATGGGGCAGGCCGTATAAGCTTGTGATGAGCAAGCTCCGCCCATGGGCCCCTCCGTTGTCGACCACCATGAACACGGAGACGCTCGAGAGAGTGGTGGTGAATCTGTTCCCTGCCAGGGCGGAGGGCGATGCTCCTTCCGCGCCTGATCGGGCGAGGCAGCAGATCTCGACGGAGGATCCCCCCGAGGTGTCAAAGGGCGAGTTGGACGGGGCGGTTCTTCGCCTGAGTGCGAAGAACACGGCGCCCGGTCCCGATGGCATCCCGGGGAAGGCTCTGGTCTTGGCCCTGAAAGAGGGCGGCCTACAGGATAGATTCCGCGCGTTGCTCACAACCTGTGCTAAGGATGGCCACTTTCCCAACGAATGGAAGCGGGGTAAGCTTGTCCTCATCCGCAAGCCCGGGCGTCCGGTGGACTCACCATCGGCCTATCGCCCCATAGTCCTGTTGAGTGAGGCGGGCAAGTTGTTCGAACGGGTTATCGCCGCTCGCCTCACCCAACATCTCGAGGAGACCGGGCCGAACTTGGCCGATGTCCAGTTCGGCTTCCGAAGGGGCAGGTCCACCGTGGACGCGATCTCGCGGGTGAGGGCTTTAGTCGATGAGGCTATTGGGAAAGGCGGGTTCGTCTTGGCGGTGTCCCTCGACATCTCCAACGCGTTTAACACTCTTCCACACAGAGTGATCGTGGAGGCTATGGGGTACCACGGCTTCCCGGAGTACCTCCGACGGCTTGTCGGAGATTATCTCTCGGGTCGCTCGGTCGCGTACCCCACGCGCGTTGGAGATCGTCAGCGCCAAGTGTCGTGCGGTGTCCCGCAGGGGTCGGTTCTCGGGCCGCTCCTGTGGAACATCGGCTACGACTGGGCACTGCGGGGCGCAACCCTGCGCGGGGTCGACGTCACGTGTTACGCGGACGACACTTTGGTGACCGCCCGCGGTGACACGTATCGTGACGCGGCCCTGTTGGCAACCGCCGGAGTAGCACAGGTTGTGATGAGGATACGGCGCTTGGGCCTGACGGTGGCCCTTGAGAAGTCGGAAGCCATCTGCTTCCGTGGGCCTCGCAAGGCGCCACCGCCGGACGCTCACATCATTGTCGGAGGAGTTTCCATCGGCGTCGGGTCGACGCTGAAATATCTCGGCGTCGTACTCGATAGCCGGTGGAACTTCCAAGGTCACTTCAGGAGCCTGGCTCCTAAACTGACCAAAATTTCTTTCGCTCTGAGCAGGCTGATGCCCAACCTGGGCGGACCCAACGTCGGGTGCCGCCGTCTCTTCGCGGGCGTGGTGCGCTCGATGGCCCTGTACGGTGCGCCGATTTGGGTCGACTCCCTGTCGGCCCAAAACTTGACTGTGCTGCGGCGCCTGCAGCGAGTCATGGCGTCCAGGGTCATCAGAGCGTATCGCACCACCTCGTGGAGGGCGGCATGCGCGATCGCCGGCACGCTCCCCTGGGAGCTGGATGCCGAGGTCCTCGCAGCGGTCTACCGCAGGACCGCCGACGCGAGGGCTAGCGGCGCGAGTCCACTCCCGGAGGAGGTGGCGCGTTGGAGGGCGGAGCTCCAGGAGGAGGCACTCGAGCGCTGGCGCGATGATTTGATGCAGGCGGGGTGCGGTTCCCGTACCACGTCTGCTATCGCGCCAGTGCTGAAGGAGTGGGTGAGCAGGCGGACCGGCTCGCTCTCTTTCCGGCTTGTGCAGGTGCTGACGGGGCATGGCTGCTTCGGTCGGTACCTGTGCAACGTCGCGCGGAGGGAGCGAACCACCGTCTGCCACGAGTGCGGAGCCGCCAACGACACGGCGCAACACACACTCGAGGAATGCCCAGGTTGGGATACGGAGAGAGCGGCTCTGACGGCAGTCGTGGGACAAGACCTGTCCTTACCGGCTGTCGTCAGGGCAATGATTGAGACGCCTGACGGCTGGAAAGCCGTCAGGACCTTCTGCGAGTCGGCCCTGAGTGGTAAAGAGGCCGGGGAGCGGTCCCGCGAAGAGGACCCCCAGGCGGACCCACTCAGGCGCCGAAAAGTCGGAAGACGGCGCCGCGCCTACGCCGCGCGCGCCGACTAACTGTGACTACCGGGTGTCAGGTGGACGACTGGCGCCCGGCCTACACGGATCAGACGGCGTGGCGGCCTAGAGATGCTCCCTAGGTCGCCACCATAACGATGGTTCCCTCACGGGATTAGCGGTGTGCGGGTTCCGCGGACATGGCCTCGCTGTTATACGGACCCGCACACAACCGCTGATGGTGGAGCATGGGGGGGTTTTAGTGGGTATTCCCGGTGATAATTCGCGTCACCGGGCGAGTCCCCACAGTCCGTAAATGTGATTTCCCCTCCTCAAAAAAAAAAAAAAAAGGTTAGGTTAGGTTAGGTTAGGTTAGGTTGCTGGGAAGCCTCCGTGTGCGGTTCCAGATCCGCCATCGGACGCGTCCCCAGGTTGCGGATAGGGGAACGCCCCCCAGATATGGGGGGTACCGGTTCATCCGGCGCGGACAAAAACTGGCATGTGGCTGCCTGCTCTTTCTTAAGGGCGGGCATTGCACGGCCACATGAACCCGTAGCCTCACTCTGTGGGGTCGGGGGTCCGGCGCACTGAGCGTCGGATCGCGAGGAAGAAAACCTCTCTAAAAAATCACACTCGGAGGGTGAAGCTGTGGCTTCCTTGCGGAGAAGCCACCGCTGTCACCAGTGGACCCCCAGTGGGTCGTGGGTTGGCCAGCGGGAGCTGGCGGTCCGGTCCGTCCGGACGCGAAGGCGGTGCGCTTGGCGCAGTTTGGAGCTGGTGGCTCGTGGTGACTACCGGGTGTCAGGTGGACGACTGGCGCCCGGCCTATGAGGATTCCCTTCACGGGATGTAGCGGTGTGCGGGTTCCGCGGACATGGCCTCGCTGTTATACGGACCCGCACATCTCCGCTGATGGTGGAGCATGGGGGGGTTTTAGTGGGTATTCCCGGTGATAAGGCGCGTCACCGGGCGAGTCCCACACTCCCCCTCGCCGACGCGTCCTCGCCGGCGGGGGGGGTCAGTCCGTAAGTGTGATTTCCCCTCCTCAAAAAAAAAAAAAAAAAAAGGTTGCTGGGAAGCCGCCAGGATCTTCTGTGAGACGGCCCTGAGTGGCAAAGAGGCCGGGGAGCGGTCCCGCGAAGAGGACCCCCAGGCGGACCCACTCAGGCGCCGAAAAGTCGGAAGACGGCGCCGCGCCTACGCCGCGCGCGCCGATTAACTGTGACTACCGGGCGTCAGGTGGACGACTGGCGCCCGGCCTACACGGATCAGACGGCGTGGCGGCCTAGAGATGCTCCCTAGGTCGCCACCATAACGACGGTTCCCTCACGGGATTAGCGGTGTGCGGGTTCCGCGGACATGGCCTCGCTGTTATACGGACCCGCACACAACCGCTGATGGTGGAGCATGGGGGGGTTTTAGTGGGTATTCCCGGTGATAATTCGCGTCACCGGGCGAGTCCCACACTCCCCCTCGCCGACGCGTCCTCGCCGGCGAGGGGGGTCAGTCCGTAAATGTGATTTCCCCTCCTCAAAAAAAAAAAAAAAAAAAAAAACAAAAAAAAAAAAAAAAAAAAAAAAAAAAGGTTAGGTTAGGTTAGGTTAGGTTAGGTTAGGTTTCCGTTCCGTGTGCGGTTCCAGATCCGCCATCGGACGCGTCCCCAGGTTGCGGATAGGGGAACGCCCCCCAGATATGGGGGGTACCGGTTCATCCGGCGCGGACAAAAACTGGCATGTGGCTGCCTGCTCTTTCTTAAGGGCGGGCATTGCACGGTCACATGAACCCGTAGCCTCACTCAGTGGGGTCGGGGGTCCGGCGCACTGAGCGTCGGATCGCGAGGAAGAAAACCTCTCTAAAAAATCACACTCGGAGGGTGAAGCCGTGGCTTCTTTTCGAAGAAGCCCACCGCTGTCACCAGTGGACCCCTCGTGGGTCGTGGGTTGGCTAGCTGGAGCTGGCGGTCCGGTCCGTCCGGACACGATGGCGGTGCGCTTAGCGCAGTTTGGAGGGCCCAGCGATGGGCCAGCGGAGCTTCGGCTCGTGGTGGCGGGCCTGATAAGGCCCGCGGGCGCGGCGTGTGGTCTCGGCCACCGTCGGGCAAACCGTAACCCCGCATCCGCGGGGCCGGGGGTCCGGCGCACTGAGCGTCGGGCTGCGTGGAAGAAAACCACTATAAAAAAATTACCCTGAAGCCCAAGGTTAGCGTGCCGAGGGGCTGCATGGCTGGGGGGGACCCGGTCCCAAGCGCTCCTGCGGCCTGTTGGGAAAGGGCCGCAGGTAAGCCTCCCAAACAATAATGGAAATGTCAGCTAAGGAGATAGATATGTCGTGCGATCCGGCTGACGCCCGGCGCTTGGGGGTAGCTCGGCCCCCGGGTGTGAAATCAGTAACGAGCGGCGCATGCGATCCGCCTCGCCAGCGGCGTCGACCGGTGTCCGGGCCGGTCGATGAGAAATTGGCTACCGGCAATTGCGATTGTGGCGGAGGGCGCCACCTCTGCGCCTGGTGTGACGCCAGGCAGCAGGCGCTCCAGGCAGCGGATCCCGGGCTGCCTGGTAAGCTGAAGGCTACCGGAGTGCGCACGCGTGCGCAGACCAAGGACGGTGGGAGTAGCAGGGCATCAAGCCCTGTCGTTCTCCTCAACCGTGTGGCGACGCCAGCGGTGTCGCCAAGAGATGGGAGTCCAGCGAGCGACGGGGCTGGCTCCTCCGACCTGGAAACCGTGGTGCCAATCGACGGCGGCACCGGTTCTGATGGAGACAACGAGTCGGACCCAAAGCTGGGGGTCCGGCTCCAACGAAAGCGAACCAAGGGCCCACCAGCGCCGTCCCCGGAGGCCTCCCCGGAGTCCTCTGGCGAGGAGCGACCCGCAGTAGCTACTGGATTGCTCCAGAAGCGTGGCCGCGGTCGCCCTCCCACCACCGGGGAGTACATCGGCCTCGCCGAGGCCAAGGCCGAAGTGGCGCGAGCGAGGAAGGAGGAGCTCAAGCTCCAGGCCGAGCAGGAGCTGCTCGCCTCCCTGGCCGAGGCTAGGGTCACACGCTCCCGCCTCTCGGAGATGGAGTCCGGGGACGACACCGTCGAGTCGTCCTCGCTCGTCTTCGAGAGGCTGAAGACGAGAGTGGCGGCCATCCGCAAGGTGGCCGACATCTCCAAGAGTCTGAAAGGGACGAGCGTTAAGGCGCTCCGCGATAACGCTGAGGCGATTATCGCGGACGCCAAATGCCTGGCCGCCCTGTCCTCGACTGAGGAGACTGCCGCGCTGCGTCGCGAGCTCCAGGAAGCTCGGGCGCAGAACAAGCGTCTCCAGGCAGGGTTGGACGAACTACGGAGGGAGTTTGCGGCGTTCCGAGCCGCTCCCTCCGCCGCCTCCGGGACTCCGGCCACGCTGGAGCACCTAGAGGCCTTGGAGACGGCGATCATGGATAGGGTCCATGCTCGGCTGAGCGCGCGGCTCGAGAACCTGGAGCCGCGCCTGAATCCAGCGCCGAGGGTGAGCCCTCCATTAGCCGCTCGGAGAGGACCCCCTCCGAAACCGGCTCCAAGAAGAGAAAATCCTCCCCTTCCTTCGACCGCCCGCCCGCAAAGCCTAAAGCCGCTCAAAGCCTCCACCAGCGGGCAAAAGGCGAAGGCGCCTGTCGAAGGAACATCATCTTCGCCCCAGGCGAAGAAGAAAGGACGGCGCAGAAGAGCGACGCGTGGTCGCAAGGCGCCGGAGAAATCAGAGCCGCGTCCACTCCCGCCCGCCCCCACCTCTATGGATAAACCATGGAACCTGGTGGCTAGAGGTGGGAAGCACCAGGAGCGTCCCCCTGCTCCGCAGAAAAGGAAGACCCGGGCATCACAGCCTGCCCCTCCTCGAATGGCCAGGCCCTCCAAGACCGCGGCCGTTGTCGTCACCCTGCAGCCAGGGGCTGCTGAGAGGGGGGTGACGTACAAACTGGTCATCGAGGAGGCCAAGAAGAGGGTGGACATTGCGGAGCTGGGCATAGAGTATGTCCGCTTCCGGCGTGCGGTGACGGGAGCCGCCATCATGGAGGTCTCCGGCGCCGACAATGACGTAAAGGCGGACAGGCTTGCCGCCAAACTCCGCGAGGTTCTGAGTGCGGAGTCGGTCCGGATCTCGCGGCCTTTCAAGGCCACCGAGATGCTGGTGTCGGGCCTGGACGACTCCGTCACTGCAGAGGAGGTGGCGGCAGCCATAGCTAAGCTTGGCGACTGTCACAGGGAGGCAGTGAGGGTGGGAGCCATCCGCAACTCATACCACGGTATGGGTTCGGTTTGGGCGAGTTGCCCCGTGACAGCCGCCAAGAAAGTCATGGAGGGCAAATTGCTGGTCGGGTGGACGGCAGCACGGGTGAAGGTGCTGCAGCCCCGCGAGCTGCGCTGCTTCCGGTGTCTGAACACAGGACACGTCAGGGGGCAGTGCACTGCTGCCGTCGACCGGAGCCAGCTTTGTTACAAGTGTGGCGACAACGACCATCGAGCGTCGGTGTGCCGGGCAGACCCTCGCTGCCCTCTCTGCGCTGACGCCAATAAAAAGGCTAATCATCGCTTGGGGAGCAGTAAATGTTCGGCCCCCAAGCCCAAGATGAACCGACGAAGGCCGGTGGGTCCTGCGGTTTCGACCCAGGACTCCACGACCTGCCCACCGGACGGGGCCATCGAGACACCCATGGACATACAATCAGTATGTCCATGAGGTGTCTACAAACTAACGTCAACCACTGCGCCGGTGCCCAGGACCTGCTAGTCCAGACGCTGGCGCAGTGGAGTATACAGGTGGCGATCGTCGCGGAGCCGTATCTGGTCGTCCCTAGGGACAACTGGGTCGGCGACCGCGACGGTCTCGTCGCCATTGTTCTGGCCACGGGAGAGGGAGCCCCCGCTGTCGACCAAACGTTCAGAGGCCGCGGCTTCGTCGCCGTTTTCTGCGGCGACACCGTGTACGTAGGTGTCTATTTCTCGCCAAACCGCCCGCTGGCGGAGTTCGAGCGTTTCTTGGCGGAAATAGACATCCTGCTGGGGCGGTGTCGCCCGCGTCAGGTCCTCCTCGCCGGAGACCTGAACGCGAAGTCGACAGTGTGGGGATCGGCTCTCACCGACGCGAGGGGCGCGGCTGTGGAGGAGTGGCTCTCCAGCAACAACTTGTGTGTGCTGAACAGGGGCACGTCTAACACGTGCGTGCGACAACAGGGCGGATCGGTCGTGGACGTAACGTTTGCGTCCACCGCCCTGGCGCGCCGCGTTCGGGGCTGGGTAGTCGAGGAGGGGGTTGAGACGCTTTCGGATCACCGATACATTCGGTTTTCCGTCTCCCCCCACTCGACGGACCCGAACAGCCCGAGACGTGCTCCCTCTGAGATCGGGCCCAGATGGGCACTTAAAATGCTGGAGAGAAACGCCCTCATAGCGGCGTCCCTCGTGGAATCATGGAATGTCAAACCCGAGGCGACCGATGCGGACACAGAGGCGCGGTGGTTCCGCGAGGCGATGACGCACGTCTGCGACGTCGCCATGCCCCGCGCGGGCCTACCGCAGCCCCGTCGACAGGTGTACTGGTGGTCGTCGGAGTTACAGCACCTCCGGACGACGTGCGTCAAGGCACGACGCCGGTACACCCACGCTCGTCGACGACACAGATCCGCATCGGTCATCGCCGAACTCTTTGCCGCCTTCCAAGGGGCCAAGAAGGAGCTGAGGATCGAGATCGCTGCAGCGAAGGAGCGCGCCTGGCAGGAGCTGGTGAACTCTCTCGAGCAGGACCCATGGGGCAGGCCGTATAAGCTTGTCATGAGCAAGCTCCGCCCATGGGCCCCTCCGGTGTCGACCACCATGAACACGGAGACGCTCGAGAGAGTGGTGGAGAATTTGTTCCCTGCCAGGGCGGAGGGCGATGCTCCTTCCGCGCCTGTTCGGGCGAGGCAGCAGATCTCGACGGAGGATCCCCCCGAGGTGTCAGAGGGTGAGCTGGACAGGGCGGTTCTTCGCCTTAGTGCGAAGAACACGGCGCCCGGTCCCGATGGCATCCCGGGGAAGGCTCTGGTCTTGGCCCTGAAGGAGGGCGGCCTCGGAACAAGGTTCCGTGAGCTGATCACAACTTGTGCGACGAATGGCCACTTTCCCAAGGAGTGGAAGCTTGGAAAGCTTGTCCTCATCCGCAAGCCCGGGCGTCCGGTGGACTCACCATCGGCCTACCGCCCCATCGTCCTACTGAGTGAGGCGGGTAAGCTCTTTGAGCGGGTCATCGCTGCTCGCCTCACTCAACATCTGGAGGACACCGGGCCGAACTTGGCCGCCGTCCAGTTCGGTTTCCGGAGGGGCAGGTCCACCGTTGACGCCATTGCGCGGGTGAGGACCATAGCGGAGGAGGCAATTGGGAAAGGCGGGGTAGTCTTGGCGGTGTCCCTCGACATCTCCAACGCGTTTAACACTCTGCCACATAGAGTGATCGTGGAGGCTATGGGGTACCACGGCTTCCCGGAGTACCTCCGACGGCTTGTCGGAGATTACCTCTCGGGTCGCTCGGTCGTGTACCCCACGCGCGTTGGAGATCGTCAGCGCCATGTGTCGTGCGGTGTTCCGCAGGGGTCGGTTCTCGGGCCGCTCCTGTGGAACATCGGCTACGACTGGGTGCTGCGAGGCGCTACCCTGCGCGGGGTCGACGTCACGTGCTACGCGGACGACACCTTGGTGACCGCCCGCGGTGGCACGTACCGTGACGCGGCCCTGTTGGCAACCGCTGGAGTCGCACAAGTTGTGATGCGCATACGGCGCTTGGGCCTGACGGTGGCCCTTGAGAAGTCCGAAGCGATCTGCTTCCGTGGGCTTCGCAAGGCGCCACCGCCGGATGCCCACATCACAGTCGGCGGAGTTTCCATCGGCATCGGGTCGACGCTGAAATATCTCGGCGTCGTACTCGATAGCCGGTGGAACTTCCGGGGTCACTTCAGGAGCCTGGCTCCCAAACTGACCATGGTATCCTTCGCTCTGAGCAGGCTGATGCCCAACCTGGGCGGACCCAACGTCGGGTGCCGCCGTCTCTTCGCGGGCGTGGTGCGCTCGATGGCCCTGTACGGTGCGCCGATTTGGGTCGACTCCCTGTCGGCCCAAAACTTGACTGTGCTGCGGCGCCTGCAGCGAGTCATGGCGTCCAGGGTCATCAGAGCGTATCGCACCACCTCGTGGAGGGCGGCATGCGCGATCGCCGGCACGCTCCCCTGGGAGCTGGATGCCGAGGTCCTCGCAGCGGTCTACCGCAGGACCGCCGACGCGAGGGCCCGCGGCGCGAGTCCACTCCCGGAGGAGGTGGCGCGTTGGAGGGCGGAGCTCCAGGAGGAGGCACTCGAGCGCTGGCGCGATGATTTGATGCAGGCGGGGTGCGGTTCCCGTACCACGACTGCTATCGCGCCAGTGCTGAAGGAGTGGGTGAGCAGGCGGACCGGCTCGCTCTCTTTCCGGCTTGTGCAGGTGCTGACGGGGCATGGCTGCTTCGGTCGGTACCTGTGCAACGTCGCGCGGAGGGAGCGAACCACCGTCTGCCACGAGTGCGGAGCCGCCAACGACACGGCGCAACACACACTCGAGGTATGCCCAGGTTGGGCCACGGAGAGAGCGGCTCTGACGGCAGTCGTGGGACGAGACCTGTCCTTACCGGCTGTCGTCAGAGCAATGGTTGAGACCCCTGGCGGCTGGGAAGCCGCCAGGATCTTCTGTGAGACGGCCCTGAGTGGCAAAGAGGCCGGGGAGCGGTCCCGCGAAGAGGACCCCCAGGCGGACCCACTCAGGCGCCGAAAAACCGGAAGACGGCGCCGCGCCTATGCCGCGCGCGCCGATTAACGTGACTACCGGGCGTCAGGTGGACGACTGGCGCCCGGCTTACACTGACCAGACGGCGTGGCGACCTAGAGATGCTCCCTAGGTCGCCACCATCACGACGGTTCCCTTCATGGGAAGTAGCGGTGTGCGGGTTCCGCGGACATGGCCTCGCTGTTATACGGACCCGCACACAACCGCCGATGGTGGAGCATGGGGGGGTTTTAGTGGGTATTCCCGGTGATAATTCGCGTCACCGGGCGAGTCCCACACTCCCCCTCGCCGACGCGTCCTCGCCGGCGAGGGGGGTCAGTCCGTAAATGTGATTTCCCCTCCTCAAAAAAAAAAAAAAAAAAAAAAAAAAAAAAAAAAAAAGGTTAGGTTTCCGTGTGCGGTTCCAGATCCGCCATCGGACGCGTCCCCAGGTTGCGGATAGGGGAACGCCCCCCAGATATGGGGGGTACCGGTTCATCCGGCGCGGACAAAAACTGGCATGTGGCTGCCTGCTCTTTCTTAAGAGCGGGCATTGCACGGCCACATGAACCCGTAGCCTCACTCAGTGGGGTCGGGGGTCCGGCGCACTGAGCGTCGGATCGCGAGGAAGAAAACCTCTCTAAAAAATCACACTCGGAGGGTGAAGCCGTGGCTTCTTTTCGAAGAAGCCCACCGCTGTCACCAGTGGACCCCCAGTGGGTCGTGGGTTGGCCAGCAGGAGCTGGCGGTCCGGTTTGTCCGGACACGAAGGCGGTGCGCTTGGCGCAGTTTGGAGGGCCCAGCGATGGGCCAGCGGAGCTTCGGCTCGTGGTGGCGGGCCTGATAAGGCCCGCGGGCGCGGCGTGTGGTCTCGGCCACCGTCGGGCAAACCGTAACCCCGCATTCGCGGGGCCGGGGGTCCGGCGCACTGAGCGTCGGGCCGCGTGGAAGAAAACCACTATAAAAAATTACCCCGAAGCCCAAGGTTAGCGTGCCGAGGGGCTGCATGGCTGGGGGGGACCCGGTCCCGAGCGCTCCTGCGGCCTGTTGGGGAAGGGCCGCAGGTATCCCACCCAAACAATTATGGAAAGGTTAATAAAGGAAAAGAGTATGTCGTGCGATCCGGCTGACGCCCGGCGCTTGGGGGTAGCTCGGCCCCCGAGTGAGAAATCGGTAACGAGCGGCGTATGTGACCCGCCTCGCCAGCGGCGTCGACCGGTGTCCGGGCCGGTCGATGAGAAATTGGTTACCGGCTCATGCGAATGTGGCGAGAAGCGCCACCCCTGCGTCTGGTGCGAGGCCAGGCAGCAGGAGCTCCAGGCAGTGGATCCCGGGCTGCCTGGTAAGCAGAAGTCTTCCGGAGTGCGCACGCGTGCGCAGGCTAAGGTCGCGCCGACGCGTGACCCTGCCGACGGTGGGAGTTGCAGGGCGTTGAGCCCTGTCGTCCTCCTCCACCGAATGGAAAGCCCAGCGAGCGACGGAGCCTCTCCAAACCCCAGTTTGCGAGGGCTAGCGGGTATTCCAGAGGAACCCAGCATCTCGGAGCCCTCGTCCTCGGACAGGGAGACGGTGCTGTCCGTCGACGGCGACGCCGGTAGCGAGGGCGACAATGAGTCGGACCCAAGGTTGTTGGGGGACCGGCTCCAAAGGAAGAGGAGTAAAGGCCCACCGGTGCCGTCCCCGGCGGCCTCCCCTGACTCCTCAGGAGAAGAAAAGGAGCGATCCGCCATCGCCACGGGTCTGCTCCAAAAGCGCGGTCGCGGACGCCCACCCACCACCGGGGAGTATGTCGGCCTCGCCGAGGCGAAGGCCGAAGTGGCCAGAGCCCAACGGGAGGAGCTAAAGCTATTGGCAGAGCGGGATATACTCGCCTCGATGGCCGAGGCAAGGGTCACTCGCTCCCGCCTCTCGGAGATGGAGTCCGGGGACGACACCGTCGAGTCGTCCTCGCTCATCTTCGAGAGGTTGATGACCAGTGCGGAGGCCATTCGCAGGGTGGCCGACATATCACGGAACCTTAAGGGGACCTCCGTGAAGGCGCTCCGCGACAACGTGGAGGCTATAGTCGCGGACGCCAAATGTCTGGCCTCCCTGTCGACTAATGAGGAGACAGCTGCTCTGCGTCGCGAGCTTAAAAGCGCTCGGGCGCAGAATAAGCTACTCCAAAATGGACTTGAACAGCTTCGGAGGGAGTTCGCCGAATTTAAAAACTCCGCTTCCTCCGCCGCCTCCGGGACTCCGGCCACGCTGGAGCACCTAGAGGCCATGGAGGTGGCGATCATGGACAGGGTCCATGCTCGGCTGAGCGCGCGGCTCGAGAACCTGGAGCCGCGCCTGAATCCAGCGCCGAGGGTGAGCCCTCCATTGGCCGCTCGGAGAGAACCCCCTCCGAAACCGGCCCCAAGGAAGGTCCCTCCCCTTCCTTCCTCCGCACCGCCTAAACCCTCCACCAGCGGGTTAAAGGCGACGAAAGAAGGGGAAACAACAACAACCAGGAGAAAGAGGACGAAAGGTCGGAAGGCGGCCGTCAAACGACCGGCCCGATCGGAACCGCGCCCTCTCCCACCCGCCCCCGCCTCCATGGATCGGCCTTGGAGCACGGTGGCCAAAGGCGGGAAGCATAAGGAGTCACCTCCGACTCCCCGCCCCAAGTCGAGACGGGTTCAACAGCCCGCCCCCAAGAAGGCTCCGAAGCCTCCGAAGACTGCGGCCGTAGTCCTCACACTGCAGCCTGAGGCTGCAGAAAGGGGCGTCACCTACGCCGACGTAGTCGCGGAGGCTAAACGGAAGGTCAGCCTAGAGGAGGTGGGCATTCCGTATGTCCGCCCCCGTCGGGCAATTACGGGTGCGGTCATTTTTGAAGTGCACGGCGCCGACACAGCCGTAAAGGCGGACGCGTTGGCCGCCAAATTACGGCAACAAATGAGTGCGGAGCTCGTCAGAGTCTCCAGGCCAGTCAAACTCACCGAGTTGCTGGTGTCGGGGCTCGACGACTCCGTCACTCCCGCAGAAGTGGCGGCGGCCATCGCCAAAGTCGGCGGCTGCGCTGTTGAATCAGTGAAAGTCGGCGCCATACGTTTCCCGCGCTTCGGGATGGGAACGGCTTGGGCGGGCTGTCCCGCAACAGCAGCCAAGAAGGTCCTGGAGGGTAGACTGCTGGTGGGATGGACGGCAGCGAGGGTGAAAGCCCTCGAACCCCGAGAGCTGCGCTGCTTCCGGTGTCTGGAGTCGGGACACGTCAGGGGGCAGTGCACCGCTGCCGTTGACAGAAGCCAGCAGTGCTACCGGTGCGGAAAGAGCGGCCATCGCGCAGCCGATTGCCGCTCCGAGGCCAGCTGCTTCTTGTGCTTGGAAGCCGGAAAACGACATAACCACCGCTTGGGTAGCCCAAAGTGTTCGGCGCCCAAGCGGAAATGGAACAGACGCAGGCCAGCGAATCCTGAGGCTCCGTCCCAGGATAACGCTGGCCCCCCACCGAACGGGACAAAAGGAGCGCCTATGGACATATAATTATGTCCATAAAGTGCCTCCTGGCGAATGTCAACCACTGCGTCGGAGCCCAGGACTTGCTAGTCCAGACTACGGCGCAGTGGGGGATACACGTGGCAATCGTCTCGGAGCCGTATCTGGTTGTTAATCGCGACAACTGGATCGGCGACCGGGACGGTGTCATCGCCATTGTTTTGACCACCGGAGAGGGAGCCCCCGCTGTCGACCAAACGTTCAGAGGCCGCGGGTTCGTCGCCGTTTTCTGCGGCGACACCGTGTACGTAGGTGTCTATTTCTCGCCAAACCGCCCGCTGGCGGAGTTCGAGCGTTTCTTGGCGGAAATAGACATCCTGCTGGGGCGGTGTCGCCCGCGTCAGGTGCTCCTCGCCGGAGACCTGAACGCGAAGTCGACAGTGTGGGGATCGGCCCTCACGGACGCGAGGGGCGCGGCTGTGGAGGAGTGGCTCTCCAGCAACAATCTGTGTGTGCTGAACAGGGGCACGTCTAACACGTGCGTGCGACAACAGGGCGGATCGGTCGTGGACGTAACGTTTGCGTCCTCCGCCCTGGCACGCCGCGTTCAGGGCTGGGTAGTCGAGGAGGGGGTCGAGACGCTTTCGGATCACCGATATATTCGGTTTTCCATCTCCCCCCACTCGACGGACCCGAACAGCCCGAGGCGTGCTCCCTCTGAGATCGGGCCCAGATGGGCACTCAAAATGCTGGAGAGAAACGCCCTCATAGCGGCGTCCCTCGTGGAATCATGGAATGTCAAACCCGAGGCGACCGATGCGGACACAGAGGCGCGGTGGTTCCGCGAGGCGATGACGCATGTCTGCGACGTCGCCATGCCACGCGCGGGCATACCGCAGCCCCGTCGACAGGTGTACTGGTGGTCGCCGGAGCTTCAGCACCTCCGGACGACATGTGTGAAAGCACGACGCCGGTACACCCACGCCCGTCGACGCCACAGACCCGCATCGGTTATAGCCGAACTCTTTGCCGCCTTCCAAGGGGCCAAGAAGGAGCTGAGGACCGAGATCGCTGCAGCGAAGGAGCGCGCCTGGCAGGAGCTGGTGAACTCTCTCGAGCAGGACCCATGGGGCAGGCCGTATAAGCTTGTCATGAGCAAGCTTCGCCCATGGGCCCCTCCGTTGTCGACCACCATGAACACGGAGACGCTCGAGAGAGTGGTGGTGAATCTGTTCCCTGCCAGGGCGGAGGGCGATGCTCCTTCCGCGCCTGATCGGGCGAGGCAGCAGATCTCGACGGAGGATCCCCCCGAGGTGTCAAAGGGCGAGTTGGACAGGGCGGTTCTTCGCCTGAGTGCGAAGAACACGGCGCCCGGTCCCGATGGCATCCCGGGGAAGGCTCTGGTCTTGGCCCTGAAAGAGGGCGGCCTACAGGATAGATTCCGCGCGTTGCTCACAACCTGTGCTAAGGATGGCCACTTTCCCAACGAATGGAAGCGGGGTAAGCTTGTCCTCATCCGCAAGCCCGGGCGTCCGGTGGACTCACCATCGGCCTATCGCCCCATAGTCCTGTTGAGTGAGGCGGGCAAGTTGTTCGAACGGGTTATCGCCGCTCGCCTCACCCAACATCTCGAGGAGACCGGGCCGAACTTGGCCGATGTCCAGTTCGGCTTCCGAAGGGGCAGGTCCACCGTGGACGCGATCTCGCGGGTGAGGGCTTTAGCCGATGAGGCTATTGGGAAAGGCGGGTTCGTCTTGGCGGTGTCCCTCGACATCTCCAACGCGTTTAACACTCTTCCACACAGAGTGATCGTGGAGGCTATGGGGTACCACGGCTTCCCGGAGTACCTCCGACGGCTTGTCGGAGATTATCTCTCGGGTCGCTCGGTCGCGTACCCCACGCGCGTTGGAGATCGTCAGCGCCAAGTGTCGTGCGGTGTCCCGCAGGGGTCGGTTCTCGGGCCGCTCCTGTGGAACATCGGCTACGACTGGGCACTGCGGGGCGCAACCCTGCGCGGGGTCGACGTCACGTGTTACGCGGACGACACTTTGGTGACCGCCCGCGGTGACACGTATCGTGACGCGGCCCTGTTGGCAACCGCCGGAGTAGCACAGGTTGTGATGAGGATACGGCGCTTGGGCCTGACGGTGGCCCTTGAGAAGTCGGAAGCCATCTGCTTCCGTGGGCCTCGCAAGGCGCCACCGCCGGACGCTCACATCATTGTCGGAGGAGTCACCATCGGCGTCGGGTCGACGCTGAAATATCTCGGCGTCGTACTCGATAGCCGGTGGAACTTCCAAGGTCACTTCAGGAGCCTGGCTCCTAAACTGACCAAAATTTCTTTCGCTCTGAGCAGGCTGATGCCCAACCTGGGCGGACCCAACGTCGGGTGCCGCCGTCTCTTCGCGGGCGTGGTGCGCTCGATGGCCCTGTACGGTGCGCCGATTTGGGTCGACTCCCTGTCGGCCCAAAACTTGACTGTGCTGCGGCGCCTGCAGCGAGTCATGGCGTCCAGGGTCATCAGAGCGTATCGCACCACCTCGTGGAGGGCGGCATGCGCGATCGCCGGCACGCTCCCCTGGGAGCTGGATGCCGAGGTCCTCGCAGCGGTCTACCGCAGGACCGCCGACGCGAGGGCCCGCGGCGCGAGTCCACTCCCGGAGGAGGTGGCGCGTTGGAGGGCGGAGCTCCAGGAGGAGGCACTCGAGCGCTGGCGCGACGATTTGTTGCAGGCGGGGTGGGGTTCCCGCACCACGTCTGCTATCGCGCCAGTGCTGAAGGAGTGGGTGAGCAGGCGGGCCGGGTCGCTCTCTTTCCGGCTTGTGCAGGTGCTGACGGGGCATGGTTGCTTCGGTCGGTACCTGTGCAACGTCGCGCACAGGGAGCGGACCACCGTCTGCCACGAGTGCGGAGCCGCCGAAGACACGGCGCAACATACCCTTGAGGAATGCCCAGGTTGGGACACGGAGAGAGCGGCTCTGACGGCAGTCGTGGGACAAGACCTGTCCTTACCGGCTGTCGTCAGAGCAATGATTGAGACGCCTGACGGCTGGAAAGCCGTCAGGACTTTCTGCGAGTCGGCCCTGAGTGGTAAAGAGGCCGGGGAGCGGTCCCGCGAAGAGGACCCCCAGGCGGACCCACTCAGGCGCCGAAAAGTCGGAAGACGGCGCCGCGCCTATGCCGCGCGCGCCGATTAACGTGACTACCGGGCGTCAGGTGGACGACTGGCGCCCGGCCTACACTGATCAGACGGAGTGGCGACCTAGAGATGCTCCCTAGGTCGCCACCATCACGACGGTTCCCTTCACGGGAAGTAGCGGTGTGCGGGTTCCGCGGACATGGCCTCGCTGTTATACGGACCCGCACACAACCGCCGATGGTGGAGCATGGGGGGGTTTTAGTGGGTATTCCCGGTGATAATTCGCGTCACCGGGCGAGTCCCACACTCCCCCTCGCCGACGCGTCCTCGCCGGCGAGGGGGGTCAGTCCGTAAATGTGATTTCCCCTCCTCAAAAAAAAAAAAAAAAAAAAAAAAGGTTAGGTTAGGTTAGGTTAGGTTAGGTTAGGTTAGGTTAGGTTAGGTTAGGTTAGGTTAGGTTAGGTTAGGTTAGGTTAGGTTAGGTTATCCCGGGGAAGGCTCTGGTCTTGGCCCTGAAAGAGGGCGGCCTACAGGATAGATTCCGCGCGTTGCTCACAACCTGTGCTAAGGATGGCCACTTTCCCAACGAATGGAAGCGGGGTAAGCTTGTCCTCATCCGCAAGCCCGGGCGTCCGGTGGACTCACCATCGGCCTATCGCCCCATAGTCCTGTTGAGTGAGGCGGGCAAGTTGTTCGAACGGGTTATCGCCGCTCGCCTCACCCAACATCTCGAGGAGACCGGGCCGAACTTGGCCGATGTCCAGTTCGGCTTCCGAAGGGGCAGGTCCACCGTGGACGCGATCTCGCGGGTGAGGGCTTTAGCCGATGAGGCTATTGGGAAAGGCGGGTTCGTCTTGGCGGTGTCCCTCGACATCTCCAACGCGTTTAACACTCTTCCACACAGAGTGATCGTGGAGGCTATGGGGTACCACGGCTTCCCGGAGTACCTCCGACGGCTTGTCGGAGATTATCTCTCGGGTCGCTCGGTCGCGTACCCCACGCGCGTTGGAGATCGTCAGCGCCAAGTGTCGTGCGGTGTCCCGCAGGGGTCGGTTCTCGGGCCGCTCCTGTGGAACATCGGCTACGACTGGGCACTGCGGGGCGCAACCCTGCGCGGGGTCGACGTCACGTGTTACGCGGACGACACTTTGGTGACCGCCCGCGGTGACACGTATCGTGACGCGGCCCTGTTGGCAACCGCCGGAGTAGCACAGGTTGTGATGAGGATACGGCGCTTGGGCCTGACGGTGGCCCTTGAGAAGTCGGAAGCCATCTGCTTCCGTGGGCCTCGCAAGGCGCCACCGCCGGACGCTCACATCATTGTCGGAGGAGTCACCATCGGCGTCGGGTCGACGCTGAAATATCTCGGCGTCGTACTCAATAGCCGGTGGAACTTCCAAGGTCACTTCAGGAGCCTGGCTCCTAAACTGACCAAAATTTCTTTCGCTCTGAGCAGGCTGATGCCCAACCTGGGCGGACCCAACGTCGGGTGCCGCCGTCTCTTCGCGGGCGTGGTGCGCTCGATGGCCCTGTACGGTGCGCCGATTTGGGTCGACTCCCTGTCGGCCCAAAACTTGACTGTGCTGCGGCGCCTGCAGCGAGTCATGGCGTCCAGGGTCATCAGAGCGTATCGCACCACCTCGTGGAGGGCGGCATGCGCGATCGCCGGCACGCTCCCCTGGGAGCTGGATGCCGAGGTCCTCGCAGCGGTCTACCGCAGGACCGCCGACGCGAGGGCCCGCGGCGCGAGTCCACTCCCGGAGGAGGTGGCGCGTTGGAGGGCGGAGCTCCAGGAGGAGGCACTCGAGCGCTGGCGCGACGATTTGTTGCAGGCGGGGTGGGGTTCCCGCACCACGTCTGCTATCGCGCCAGTGCTGAAGGAGTGGGTGAGCAGGCGGGCCGGGTCGCTCTCTTTCCGGCTTGTGCAGGTGCTGACGGGGCATGGTTGCTTCGGTCGGTACCTGTGCAACGTCGCGCACAGGGAGCGGACCACCGTCTGCCACGAGTGCGGAGCCGCCGAAGACACGGCGCAACATACCCTTGAGGAATGCCCAGGTTGGGACACGGAGAGAGCGGCTCTGACGGCAGTCGTGGGACAAGACCTGTCCTTACCGGCTGTCGTCAGAGCAATGATTGAGACGCCTGACGGCTGGAAAGCCGTCAGGACTTTCTGCGAGTCGGCCCTGAGTGGTAAAGAGGCCGGGGAGCGGTCCCGCGAAGAGGACCCCCAGGCGGACCCACTCAGGCGCCGAAAAGTCGGAAGACGGCGCCGCGCCTATGCCGCGCGCGCCGATTAACGTGACTACCGGGCGTCAGGTGGACGACTGGCGCCCGGCCTACACTGATCAGACGGAGTGGCGACCTAGAGATGCTCCCTAGGTCGCCACCATCACGACGGTTCCCTTCACGGGAAGTAGCGGTGTGCGGGTTCCGCGGACATGGCCTCGCTGTTATACGGACCCGCACACAACCGCCGATGGTGGAGCATGGGGGGGTTTTAGTGGGTATTCCCGGTGATAATTCGCGTCACCGGGCGAGTCCCACACTCCCCCTCGCCGACGCGTCCTCGCCGGCGAGGGGGGTCAGTCCGTAAATGTGATTTCCCCTCCTCAAAAAAAAAAAAAAAAAAAAAAAAGTTAGGTTAGGTTAGGTTAGGTTAGGTTAGGTTAGGTTAGGTTAGGTTAGGTTAGGTTAGGTTAGGTTAGGTTAGGTTAGGTTAGGTTAGGTTAGGTTAGGTTAGGTTAGGTTAGGTTAGGTTAGGTTAGGTTAGGTTAGGTTAGGTTAGGTTAGGTTAGGTTAGGTTAGGTTAGGTTAGGTTAGGTTAGGTTAGGTTAGGTTAGGTTAGGTTAGGTTAGGTTAGGTTAGGTTAGGTTAGGTTAGGTTAGGTTAGGTTAGGTTAGGTTAGGTTAGGTTAGGTTAGGTTAGGTTAGGTTAGGTTAGGTTAGGTTAGGTTAGGTTAGGTTAGGTTAGGTTAGGTTAGGTTAGGTTAGGTTAGGTTAGGTTAGGTTAGGTTAGGTTAGGTTAGGTTAGGTTAGGTTAGGTTAGGTTAGGTTAGGTTAGGTTAGGTTAGGTTAGGTTAGGTTAGGTTAGGTTAGGTTAGGTTAGGTTAGGTTAGGTTAGGTTAGGTTAGGTTAGGTTAGGTTAGGTTAGGTTAGGTTAGGTTAGGTTAGGTTAGGTTAGGTTAGGTTAGGTTAGGTTAGGTTAGGTTAGGTTAGGTTAGGTTAGGTTAGGTTAGGTTAGGTTAGGTTAGGTTAGGTTAGGTTAGGTTAGGTTAGGTTAGGTTAGGTTAGGTTAGGTTAGGTTAGGTTAGGTTAGGTTAGGTTAGGTTAGGTTAGGTTAGGTTAGGTTAGGTTAGGTTAGGTTAGGTTAGGTTAGGTTAGGTTAGGTTAGGTTAGGTTAGGTTAGGTTAGGTTAGGTTAGGTTAGGTTAGGTTAGGTTAGGTTAGGTTAGGTTAGGTTAGGTTAGGTTAGGTTAGGTTAGGTTAGGTTAGGTTAGGTTAGGTTAGGTTAGGTTAGGTTAGGTTAGGTTAGGTTAGGTTAGGTTAGGTTAGGTTAGGTTAGGTTAGGTTAGGTTAGGTTAGGTTAGGTTAGGTTAGGTTAGGTTAGGTTAGGTTAGGTTAGGTTAGGTTAGGTTAGGTTAGGTTAGGTTAGGTTAGGTTAGGTTAGGTTAGGTTAGGTTAGGTTAGGTTAGGTTAGGTTAGGTTAGGTTAGGTTAGGTTAGGTTAGGTTAGGTTAGGTTAGGTTAGGTTAGGTTAGGTTAGGTTAGGTTAGGTTAGGTTAGGTTAGGTTAGGTTAGGTTAGGTTAGGTTAGGTTAAGTTTGGTTGCTGAATTTTTCCGAAATTTCAACTTTTTCAACTGTTGATAACTTTGGTTCTATTTGGAGTTTCTCGGTGTGGCGTACGTTGTTGGAAGCCTTTTTCAAGGCTCCTCCAAACTACTCATACCACCTGTTGTTATTTTGTTGTTATCTTGTTGTTATTGTTGTTTTCGTTGTTTTCTGTTAGAAGATTTTCAGACAAAAGCCGCGATAGGTCCCGGTTCCCGTAGCCGGATCTTGTCGCGGTCTTCGGCTGGAAGTTGCCTCCCTGTGAGCGCTTTCGGCCGGTCTGGGAATCTTCTTAAGATTCGTTGTTGTTACGTTTTTATTGTTGTTTTTTGTTATTAATTTTTTAAGAAAAGTTGTTGTTTTTCCCGATAACTTTGCTGCTAGCAGCCGGTTCGAGTCGCGGGTTTGGGTCGAAAGTAGCCTCTTCGGAAGCACTTTCACCCAGTCCAAACCGGTTGCTGGTAGCACTTGTTGGTCAGGAGTTATCGTTGATTCTGTTGATTAATTTTAGGAAAAATTGTTATTGTTACATTGTTTGTTGACGTATTGGTTTTGTTGCTTCGTTGATTTTGTTTTGTTGACAGCTGTATTGTTTTGTCCCCCCTCTTGCAGGGGTGGACTCTCACACAACGCCAGTGGTCGACAGGTCGGACGCCATGGAGGCCAATCGGCCTTCGGGTAATACCCGATCACAGGCGCGAAAACGGTGTGCCAAGGGGGAGGAGAGCACCCTAGGGTCCTCTCGTCCCTCATCTGCTTCAGACCGGAGTAGACCCAGCAAATTCTTCACTGGGTCAACTGAGGAACAATCAGGATCGGAGGCGTCCGGGTACCAAGAGGAACCCGCGGTCCCTCCCAAGTTCCTGAAAGGGAATAAAGGCCGAGGCAAGCCCCACGCGCATGACACCGGAGTGTCGCAGGCGCGTCGCGAGCTACGGGATATCGGAACGGACTCTGAGACTGAACTCAACTTCTCCGAAGTTGAGTTCCACTCAACGAAATCCGCATCTCCCTCTGGATCGATTGAGGGACTCACCAGAAGGGCGGAAGCGAGTGCCTCGGTGATATTCGACGTAGTCCGCAAGGCCGGAAACTTAAAGGGAACATGTCAGAGGGACATCAAAAACGCGACGAACTCCCTCGTCGAGATTGTTAAGGCGGTGGCGGAGCGCAAAGCCTCCAAGGAGGTTCGCCGCCTCAAGGCCGACAATAAACGCCTTCGCGGGCAATTGGAGGCCCTCCACTCGGAGGTGGCGGCGATCAGACGGGCCTTCTCCGAAAGGCCCCGCCTAGAGACCCCGGCCGGCTCGGAACGTCAGGCAGAAGCCCCCAAGACAGTGGCTGACTCACAGTCACTGTCTAGGGCGGAGTTTTTTGAAGCCTTCGGTTCGCTCCAGGCGGAGCTCATGAACCACGTGGGCAATATGGTGAGCGCCCGCCTGGACGGCCTGGAAGTGGACGGAAGGCTCCTCCCGGCACGACAGATCCGGCCACCTCTTATGGCAGACCGTAGAGCAAAGGCCCGCGCTGCGGCCGCCCAAACAGACGCGGTGACTACACTCACCCCCCCGGCAAATCTGCCTAAAAAGGTGAGGTCCGTCAGGGTGGCTAAACCCCCTGCCAAGGCCCCTGAGCCGGAGGCTGGGCCCTCGATGGAAACGGGTGAAACCGCCGTAAGCTGGACCGAGGTAGTCCGGCGCAAAAAGCGCGCTCCCGTCGCTCCAGCTCCGACAGCAGCGAAAGCGAGCGCCCCCAAGCTCCCCAAGGAGCCAAGGAAGCTGGCAGTGGTAGTGGCCCTCAAACCCGAGGCAATCGAGAAGGGGGCCACGTACAAGAAGGCCTTGGATAAGACCAAGGCCTCAGTATCACTAGACGCCCTCGGGATTGGTCCGGCCCAATTCCGTACGGGCGTCACGGGAGCTCGGATCCTTGAGCTCCCAAAGGGGACCACGCCCGCACAGGCGGATCAACTGGCGGCAAAAATTGGGGAAACTTTGGGTGACGAGGCGAAGGTCACGCGCCCAATCAAGTCAGTCGACATCCGGGTGAACGGTCTTGACGACTCGGTGTCGGCTGAAGAGCTGAGGGAGGCTCTATCCTTGAGTACGGGTTGTCCCCCTGAGCATATCAGGGTGGGCAAGGTGCACCCAGGGATCAGGGGAGTGGGCTCGGCCTTCGCCTCTTGTCCAGTTGAAGCCGCCAGGAAACTGGCGATCGGTGGCCGCCTGACGGTTGGCTGGAGCGCCGCCTCCGTCCAGCTCCTGGAACAGCGTCCCATGCGCTGTTTCAGGTGCATGGGGCTCGGCCATCCGGTCGTCAGGTGCCCATCCAAAAAGGACCGCAGCGGCCTTTGCTACCGCTGCGGACTGGATGGGCACTCCGCCAATGAGTGCGAGGCGGCGTTTAGGTGCGCCGTCTGCACGGACGCCGGCCTCCCGGCCAACCACCGAATGGGGGGGATGAATTGTTCCCCCCCTGCCGTCAGGGGCCGCCTCAGTGCGGCTAAGCCAGCGGCCACGGGCGTACCAAGGGAGGAGCGCATGGACACAACCAATGCCCAATAAGTCTCCCACAAGGATCCTCCAGGCGAACATCAACCACTCCGCCGGGGCACAGGACTTGCTGTGTCAGTCCATGGCGGAGTGGGAGATTAGCCTGGCGGTGGTGGCGGAGCCGTATTACGTTCCCCAGAACCCCCACTGGTTGGGGGACCTGGACGACTCCGCTGCCGTTGTGGTGAGACCGGGGGGATGCGCTCCTCCCATCTCCCTAAGGGAAAGAGGTTCCGGGTTCGTGGCAGCGAACTATGGGAGAATGGTGGTCGTGTCGACCTACTTCTCCCCGAACCGCAGTCGGGCGGACTTCGAGTCCTTCCTGGCTGCGGTGGAGGGAGTGGTGAGGCGCGCGGCCCCACTCCCAGTTCTGGTGGCGGGGGACCTCAACGCCAAATCCTCGGCGTGGGGGTCCCCCAGTACGGACGTGAGGGGGGGTATACTGGAGTCCTGGGCGTTGGGCCTGGGGCTCCAGGTGCTCAACCGAGGCACCACCCCCACGTGCGTACGGTGGCAGGGTACGTCCATCGTGGACGTGTCCTTTGCCACCGCCGCCCTCGCTGCCCGAATCCGGGACTGGAACGTAGTGGAAGACGTGGAGACCCTATCGGACCACCTCTATGTCCGATACGAGGTCTCCACGCAGGCCGCTAGGGCCCCACAGCGTCGGGACCCCACGGCGGGTGTCGCCTTTCCTAGGTGGGCACTCGCCAAGCTCCGCCCGGACGTGGCGGAGGAGGCCGCGATGGTGAGGGAATGGTCGTCGCTCCCCCCTCACCTCGCTGGGGATCCCGACGGCATGGCCGACCACTTTGCAGACGACCTTCGGGAAGTCTGCAATGCCGCCATGCCGCTGTGGCGCCCTCCTCCTCGATGGAGGAGGGTGTATTGGTGGGCGCAGGAGATCGCCTCCCTGCGCTCATCATGCCTAGCGGCCAGGAGAGCTCTCCTCCGTTGCCGGAGACGACGCTCCAGGAGGACGCCTGACGAAGAGGTCCACCTTCGTCAGGCGTACAGGAACGCTCACAACGCCCTGCAGGAAGGCATCTGCAGGGCCAAAGAGGAGGCCCACGAGCGTTTCCTGGCCCTCCTGGACGCTGACCCTTGGGGCCGTCCGTACAGGACCGTGAGGGGGAAGTTCGCGTCGAGCTCCCCCTCCACGGCCCTCTTCGACCCGACGCTGCTCGACAAGGTCGTGGGGTCACTGTTCCCGACCCCAGGCCCGTTCGAGTCCCCGCCCATGGAGCCTCCGGAACCTCTGCCGGAGGCCGAATTGGAGGGCCCTCCCGTCTCCGACGTCGAGTTCGAGACGGTGAGGGAGCGTATCGGGAGGAAGAAGACGGCCCCGGGTCCAGATGGAGTCCCGGCCAAGGCCCTGGCGATAGCGCTGGGGCCTTTGGAGGAGAGGTTCCGGGCGGTGCTGAACGCATGCATCGCCCGGGGCAAATTCCCGAGGAGGTGGAAGGCGGGGCGACTCGTCCTTCTTCGTAAGGAAGGCCGCCCCGCCGACTCGCCGTCCGGGTACCGACCGGTGGTTTTGCTCGACGACTCCGGCAAGGCCATGGAGAGGATCATGGCCCGTCGGATCGTCGAGCATTTGGAGACTGAGGGGCCGAACTTGGAGGAGCGCCAGTTCGGCTTCCGCACCGGTCGGTCCACGATGGACGCGGTGGGCCTCCTCAAAAGGTGGACTGAGGAGGCCACCGGCAGGGGGGAGGCTGTTGTTGCGGTGTCGCTCGACATTCGCAACGCATTCAACAGCCTCCCCCACGAATGTATTAGGGCGGCACTCCGTTTCCACCGGGTGCCGTCCTATCTCTGCGCCCTCGTCGATGACTACCTCGCCGAGCGAGTTGTCCTCTACGAGGGCGCAGACGGGAGAGTCATACGCCGGCCAGTGACAGCCGGCGTACCGCAGGGGGCCGTCCTTGGCCCCCTTTTGTGGAATTTGGGGTTTAATTGGGTCCTGCGAGGCAATCTCCTACCCAAAATGGAGATTGCCTGCTTTGCCGACGACACTCTGGTCGCGGCAAGAGCAAAGACGTGGGAAAAGGCAGAACGGCTTGCGTCGGTCGGCACCTCGTTGGTCGTCCGGCGCATCCGTCTGCTCGGATTGGAGGTGGCCCTAGACAAAACTAGGGCCATGGGCTTCCATCCCCCACGCCGCAGGATCCCGCCGGGGCTCCGAGTCCGAGTGGAGGGGGTCCGGATTCCGGTCGAGATGCATCTCAAGTATCTCGGCCTAACTCTGGACCCCCGCTGGAACTTTGAGGAGCATTTTAAGCTCCTCGTTCCACGGCTTATCAAGACCGCAGCCGCACTCGGACGGCTCCTCCCTAACCAGGGAGGACCCAACTCAGCGTGCCGTCGACTCTACCACGGGGTGGTAAGGTCGATGGCACTCTACGGAGCCCCGGTCTGGGCGGAGTGCCTCACTCCCCGCACCCGGGCCCTCTTACGGAGGCCACAAAGGGTCATGGCGACCCGGGCCGTGCGGGCCTATCGCACGGTCAGCCACGGGGCTGCCTGCGTGCTAGCGGGCATGCTTCCGTGGGATGTCGATGCCCTGGTTCTGTCCCAGGTGCATCGGCATCGGGTCGCCGCTAGGGCCCTTGGAGAAAGACCCGTTGCCGAGGACGTGCAACGGGTCCGTGCAGAGGCCCATGAGAGGGCCATTGACGATTGGAGTGAGGCACTACTCAACCCCACCGCCGGTCACCGGACGATCCTCGCGGTTCGTCCGGTGTTGGAGGATTGGGTGAGGCGCCGTAAAGGCAGCCTCACCTTCCATATGGTGCAGATAATGACCGGACACGGGTGCTTCGGTCATTATCTGCACCGTATAAAAAGGGAGGAGTCGCCGCGGTGCCACCACTGCGGCGACCCCGACGATACGGCCGAGCACACGCTCCAGGTGTGCTCGGCCTGGAGTCCCCAGCGCCATGAATTGGTAGTGGCGTTGGGAGGCGGAGACGTCTCACTGCCAAGCATGGTCGAAGCCATGCTTGACAGTGAGACGAAATGGAAAGCTGTTGCCTCCTTCTGCGGCTCTGTCATGTCGCAGAAGGAGGCAGCGGAGAGGGAGCGAGAGGATGAGGCAGGTCTCGCTTCCCTCAGACGTAGACGGTCGGGCAGGAGAAGACGGGCATTTCAAGCCCGTCTTCAAATGCCCTAGGGGACCTGCGCACACAGCTGGCCAGCTGTGTGTGCCTGCACAGGCTCCCCCCGTCTGAGGATTGCCCCGGTGTCTCCGGGCAATCCTCCATTGGCGTCAACCTAGCCGACATTGGCTAGGCCGCCCTGGGGTGGATCGGAGTTGTTGCCTCGGCAGAGCCCGGTCCACCCCGCTCATAGGGCAAGGAGGCACCGGGGAGTTTTAGTGGGTAGTGGCCGGGCCGCTATGACTAGCATAGCGTCGTGCGCCGGCCGACCCCCACATACCCCTACCGTCTCGCCAGCGGTAGGGAATCAATAAAAGGATTTCTCCTCGTAAAAAAAAAAAATAAAAAAAAAAAAAAAAAAAAAAAAAAAAAAAAAAAAAAAAAAAAAAAAAAAAAAAAAAAAAAAAAAAAAAAAAAAAAAAAAAAAAAAAAAAAAAAAAAAAAAAAAAAAAAAAAAAAAAAAAAAAAAAAAAAAAAAAAAAAAAAAAAAAAAAAAAAAAAAAAGGTTAGGTTAGGTTAGGTTAGGTTAGGTTAGGTTAGGTTAGGTTAGGTTAGGTTAGGTTAGGTTAGGTTTGGCCCTGTACGGTGCGCCGATTTGGGTCGACTCCCTGTCGGCCCAAAACTTGACTGTGCTGCGGCGCCTGCAGCGAGTCATGGCGTCCAGGGTCATCAGAGCGTATCGCACCACCTCGTGGAGGGCGGCATGCGCGATTGCCGGCACTCTCCCCTGGGAGCTGGATGCCGAGGTCCTCGCAGCGGTCTACCGTAAGACCGCGGACGCGAGGGCCCGCGGCGCGAGTCCACTCCCGGAGGAGGTGGCGCGTTGGAGGACGGAGCTCAAGGAGGAGGCACTCGAGCGCTGGCGCGATGATTTGTTGCAGGCGGGGTGGGGTTCCCGCACCACGTCTGCTATCGCGCCAGTGCTGAAGGAGTGGGTGAGCAGGCGGGCCGGGTCGCTCTCTTTCCGGCTTGTGCAGGTGCTGACGGGGCATGGCTGCTTCGGTCGGTACCTGTGCAACGTCGCGCACAGGGAGCGAACCACCGTCTGCCACGAGTGCGGAGCCGCCGAAGACACGGCGCAACATACCCTTGAGGAATGCCCAGGTTGGGACACGGAGAGAGCGGCTCTGACGGCAGTCGTGGGACAAGACCTGTCCTTACCGGCTGTCGTCAGAGCAATGATTGAGACGCCTGACGGCTGGAAAGCCGTCAGGACCTTCTGCGAGTCGGCCCTGAGTGGGAAAGAGGCCGGGGAGCGGTCCCGCGAAGAGGACCCCCAGGCGGACCCACTCAGGCGCCGAAAAACGGGAAGACGGCGCCGCGCCTATGCTGCGCGCGCCGATTAAACGTGACTACCGGGCGTCAGGTGGACGACTGGCGCCCGGCTTACACTGACCAGACGGCGTGGCGACCTAGAGATGCTCCCTAGGTCGCCACCAGTACGAAGGTTCCCTTCACGGGAAGCAGCGGTGTGCGGGTTCCGCGGACATGGCCTCGCTGTTATACGGACCCGCACACAACCGCCGATGGTGGAGCATGGGGGGGTTTTAGTGGGTATTCCCGGTGATAATTTGCGTCACCGGGCGAGTCCCACACTCCCCCTCGCCGACGCGTCCTCGCCGGCGAGGGGGGTCAGTCCGTAAATGTGATTTCCCCTCCTCAAAAAAAAAAAGGTTAGGTTAGGTTAGGTTAGGTTAGGTTAGGTTAGGTTAGGTTAGGTTAGGTTAGGTTAGGTTAGGTTAGGTTAGGTTAGGTTAGGTTAGGTTAGGTTAAAAAAAAAAAAAAAAAAAGGTTAGGTTAGGTTAGGTTAGGTTAGGTTAGGTTAGGTTAGGTTAGGTTAGGTTAGGTTAGGTTAGGTTAGGTTAGGTTAGGTTAGGTTTCCGACCGCAGGACCGCCGACGCGAGGGCCCGCGGCGCGAGTCCACTCCCGGAGGAGGTGGCGCGTTGGAGGGCGGAGCTCCAGGAGGAGGCACTCGAGCGCTGGCGCGATGAGTTGTTGCAGGCGGGGTGGGGTTTCCGCACCACGTCTGCTATCGCGCCAGTGCTGAAGGAGTGGGTGAGCAGGCGGGCCGGGTCGCTCTCTTTCCGGCTTGTGCAGGTGCTGACGGGGCATGGTTGCTTCGGTCGGTACCTGTGCAACGTCGCGCACAGGGAGCGAACCACCGTCTGCCACGAGTGCGGAGCCGCCGACGACACGGCGCAACACACCCTCGAGGTATGCCCAGGTTGGGCCACGGAGAGAGCGGCTCTGACGGCAGTCGTGGGACAAGACCTGTCCTTACCGGCTGTCGTCAGAGCAATGATCGAGATGCCTGACGGCTGGAAAGCCGTCAGGATCTTCTGCGAGTCGGCCCTGAGTGGTAAAGAGGCCGGGGAGCGGTCCCGCGAAGAGGACCCCCAGGCGGACCCACTCAGGCGCCGAAAAGCCGGAAGACGGCGCCGCGCCTATGCTGCGCGCGCCGACTAAACGTGACTACCGGGCGTCAGGTGGACGACTGGCGCCCGGCTTACACTGACCAGACGGCGTGGCGACCTAGAGATGCTCCCTAGGTCGCCACCACTACGAAGGTTCCCTTCACGGGAAGCAGCGGTGTGCGGGTTCCGCGGACATGGCCTCGCTGTTATACGGACCCGCACACAACCGCCGATGGTGGAGCATGGGGGGGTTTTAGTGGGTATTCCCGGTGATAATTCGCGTCACCGGGCGAGTCCCACACTCCCCCTCGCCGACGCGTCCTCGCCGGCGAGGGGGGTCAGTCCGTAAATGTGATTTCCCCTCCTCAAAAAAAAAAAAAAAAAAAAAAAGGTTAGGTTAGGTTAGGTTAGGTTAGGTTAGGTTAGGTTAGGTTAGGTTAGGTTAGGTTAGGTTAGGTTAGGTTAGGTTAGGTTAGGTTAGGTTAGGTTAGGTTAGGTTAGGTTAGGTTAGGTTAGGTTAGGTTAGGTTAGGTTAGGTTAGGTTAGGTTAGGTTAGGTTAGGTTAGGTTAGGTTAGGTTAGGTTAGGTTAGGTTAGGTTAGGTTAGGTTAGGTTAGGTTAGGTTAGGTTAGGTTAGGTTAGGTTAGGTTAGGTTAGGTTAGGTTAGGTTAGGTTAGGTTAGGTTAGGTTAGGTTAGGTTAGGTTAGGTTAGGTTAGGTTAGGTTAGGTTAGGTTAGGTTAGGTTAGGTTAGGTTAGGTTAGGTTAGGTTAGGTTAGGTTAGGTTAGGTTAGGTTAGGTTAGGTTAGGTTAGGTTAGGTTAGGTTAGGTTAGGTTAGGTTAGGTTAGGTTAGGTTAGGTTAGGTTAGGTTAGGTTAGGTTAGGTTAGGTTAGGTTAGGTTAGGTTAGGTTAGGTTAGGTTAGGTTAGGTTAGGTTAGGTTAGGTTAGGTTAGGTTAGGTTAGGTTAGGTTAGGTTAGGTTAGGTTAGGTTAGGTTAGGTTAGGTTAGGTTAGGTTAGGTTAGGTTAGGTTAGGTTAGGTTAGGTTAGGTTAGGTTAGGTTAGGTTAGGTTAGGTTAGGTTAGGTTAGGTTAGGTTAGGTTAGGTTAGGTTAGGTTAGGTTAGGTTTTTTTTTTTTTTTTTTTTTTTTTTTTTTTTTTTTTTTTTTTAATTATTATGCTCATCCCTTCGACGCAGGGTCGTAGCCTATGTTTACTATTACTCTTTCATACCAGTTCTCGCATTTTTACTACTCGTACTTTCATTCTTCATACTGTTTCTTTCTTGCATTCGTCCTCATTCATACTCTGCGGGTGGGATTCCCGCCTATACCTTACTTTTCCTATTCTGCTACACTATCCTTACTTATATTCTAAACTTTATTATTGGTTGCTAGGGTTGCAAATAATTGTACACGATAGATTTCTTATTATACATAAAAACATAATTAAAATTTTGCCATTGATAAATTAAAACAATAAAATGTGAAATAATTAAAACAATTAAATTAAAATATAAAATGATCAAAATAAAATTCTAATACATTAACAATTCAAAATTTAAACATTAATATTATTTACAATTAAAATCATTAAAAAACTTTAAAAAACATTAAAATATATAAACATTAAACATTAGCAATATAAAATAATTAAAATGATAAAACATTGATAAATTAAAACATTTGTGTACAATTATATTAAAATTTTTACTATTTATAATTTATGTTTTATTTCTGTTTATAACCCTATTTGCTATCTTTATACAGTATTCCATAAACTTTTCCTTTTGGCTACCGGCGATCATCGCACTAAGATTGGCTAGGCACACTTCCATATCCATCTCGTACTCTAGCTCCATCCTTTCCTTGGCGAAGACCGGACACTCCAGCAGAACGTGCGGGACATCCTCATCCTTGCTGGAACAAATGCACGATGGGCTCTCCTTGCGCTTGAACCGGTGCAAGTACTCGGAGAACCCACCGTGCCCCGTTAAGACCTGGGTCATCACACCCTCAAGGCTCACCTTCCTCAGGGTTTTATAAGCGTCAATGGCTCCAGGGAAGAACAGCCTGGTAACTCCAGCCGTCGCACCTTCCCTGTATCTTTGGTCCCATTCGTCAAGCGAGCGCATGCGAATGCACCGCTTGACGAACGAGACCGGACACAGGTCGTACGCCGGCCTTCGTTTACTCTTCAGTGCGGCCTCCCTCGCGAGGCAGTCCGCCCTCTCGTTACCCTCTAGACCAGCGTGGGCTTTGATCCAAAATAATTTAATTACTCTGTCCTCCTTTGAGATCTTATTTAAGTTGTTTCTAGTCTCAGCTGCCAGAGGGTGCGAGCATTTACTCGCCGCGACGGACTGCAGTGCGGATCTTGAATCGCTGTATATCGCAACGGATGTTTCGCTGCGCCCGAGTGCTACCCTCGACGCCTCGCATAGCGCCAGGAGCTCTGCCTGGTAGACGGTGCAATACGACGGCAGACCAAGCTTGACGGCCTTGGTTTCGGCGTCGCCCTTCCATAAGGATAGGGCGGCGCCAACCCGACCGTCAATCTTGCTGCCGTCCGTAAAGATGCGCAGGTGGTATGCGCTATTTGCTAAAAGCTCGTCCTCGTCCACCAGGCTTCCGAACTCGAGGCTAACCAGCTCGGCGGGGTGGGGAGCCTCGGCCGCAAGAACCCCCCGCTCGATGACCCTGTCCCCAAGCTCCGGCTGTGGTACTCCCCTCTTGGCCTCGTATAATGAGGCAGCCTCACGGACTCGTAAGTCAAGGGGGAGTATCCCAGCCAGTAATAAGGCTGAGTTCAGGGACACCGTTCGGTAGGCTCTGCAGATTTTCTGCGCGAAACCCCGCTGCACAGCGTTCAAGATCCGCTTAACCCCCACTCTGCGAGTCGCAGATACCCACGCACTCGCAGAGTAGGTGATAATTGGTTCCACCGCGGCGACATAAATGGAGCGGACTACCTCGGGATGGAGGCCCCAACTGACTTTGGCTGCCCTCCCGAGCTGCTTATAAACCCCGAGGGCCTTCTTCGTCACACTCTTTACGTGATCCTTGAAGGTGAGACCCCTGTCTATAGTCAGTCCCAGCAGTTTGATTTTGTCCTTCATGCCAATGTCAATCCCGCCCATGGTGAGGCGTGGGGTGTCAAACTTAAGCTTTCTGGTCAGCACCATGGCATTGGTTTTGCCCGGTGCGAACCTAAGCTTATTTTTGACACCCCACTCCAAAACATACGCGAGAGTGGCATTGGCATTCTGCTCTATCTGGAGCGCCCCGTCTCCATCAAAGACGAGGACCACGTCGTCCGCGAAGGCCTGGCAGTAGACGCCTCTACTTTCCAGGCCCCGCAGCAATGGGTCGAGCGTCAGGTTCCAGAGCAAGGGTCCGGCTATTGACCCTTGGATGCAGCCCCTGCTCGGCTCGGTACTATGAACCTCGCCGCAGTATCTGACGTTTACCGTCCTGTCGGCGAGGTAGCTATCCAGGACTCGCCTCAAGTTGACCGGGCATCCCGCTTCCGCCAGCCTGACCCTAACCATGGGCCACCAGACGCTGTCGAAGGCCCCCTCTATGTCCAATGACACCAATACTACAATTTTCTTGTTATCAAGTTTATTGTGTATCCGCGACATTAGGTCATAGAGGGCGCCCTCGGTGCTCTTCTGGGGCACAAAGCCATACTGGCGGTCGCTAATCCCCGGCAACAGATGGTATTTGAGGCGAGCCACTAGCATTTTCTCATATACCTTTCCGAGCACGGGCAGCAGTCCAATAGGTCGGAATGACTTGGGGACGGTGTAGCTATCCCTCCCCGGTTTCCGAAGGACAATCACTGCTGCTTCCTTCCATATCTTTGGAAAGATATGGTGGGCCATACAGCTGTTTAATAACCCCAAAAAGACTTTGGGGTTACAGCCGATGGCCCTTGAACAGATGTCAGCAGTGAGCCCGTCGGAGCCGGGGGCCTTCTTCGGATTGAAGGACTTCACCGCCATCTCAAGCTCGGTCAGCGTGAACGGGGGGTCGCAGGGTGAGTTTTGCTCCCCCACGTTCACCCCGTCCGCTTCCGCTCTGATCTGGCGGTGAATCCCTTCATCCGAAGTCGCGTGGTCTTGCGGGTAGAACACCTCCGCAAGCCACTCCGCCGATTCCCTCGCATCGAGAACCCTGCCGTCTCGAACCAGCGGCGGGTCCTCCTCTCTGATGGCCGTTCTACCAATCACTCTGTAGATGCCATCCCACATACTCTCGCCACTCTGTCGCTCGCAGAAGGACTTCCAGGAGTCCGTCTGAGCCTGCCTCACGGCCTGCTCGTACTCCGCCTTCTTCCGAACGTACTGCTCGACGACCCACGACCGTCGGACGGGTGCGGCGTTCCTGATTCTGTTTTTCCTGGTGGCGACCTCCTTCTTCAAGATTTCCAGGTCCTTCGACCACCACGGCAACGCCAGCTTTTCCCTCGTCCCCTTCCCCGGGATGGCGTGGTCAGACGCCTCGATTACCAATTTGGTGTAATTTTGCACAGCCGAAATAGTTTGTTCCCTATCTGGTACAACACCCTCTCCCATCCCATATTCCCCAATTAGTTCTAAAATTTTGGATCTAAACTTTTGCCAATCTGCTTTTTGGGTGTTGTACCTTCTGGTCGATCTGACCACTTCCATTCCTCGGGAAGGTCCGAGGTTCAGCCTGAATGCGATGCCGTTGTGGTCGGAACCCGTTAAATCGTTGAGGACTTTCCAGTCCTCCACCAGGTCCAACAGGTCATGCGAACATGCTGTGATGTCCACATGACTACAGAAACGCCGCCCCCCTCGGACAGTGTCGAAGGTCGGAGCATCACCAACGTTCAGAAGTTCGAGGCCAAGCTCATCCAGACTACCTGAAAGCTCTTCCCCCCTCGAGTCTATCTTGTCGCTGCCCCACCATGGACTCTTGGCGTTAGCATCTCCACCGACCAACCATCTCCCAGCCCCCAGCTTGGCCTCCGCTCTCTTCAGAAGCCCAATGTAGGGTTCAATTGGCTGGTCCGGCTCGAAATAGAAGGAGGTAAACGTTGTCGTCCAGCGCCCCATCCGTATCCCCACCACTACGATGTTGTTAGTGGTGAGTTCTGGGTACTGTGTGACCTTAAGGCTGCTATCGAAAACTACTATAGCAGCCTTAACAGCACCCTCTTTTGGAGTGGGGTTCTGGAAGACCCGCATCCCCCTCCGACCCCGAACCGTGCCAGCCGCCCCCACATAGGGCTCCTGGAGGAGCGCTACGGCCGTACCCCTCTTCCCTGCTTCCACTAGGAGCTCGGAGGTAGCTAGTCGGCTTCGTTGCAAGTTAACTTGTAAGAGCCCATAGGTGCGGCTACTCTCAGGGGTGCCCTTAGCAATACTGAGTGGCGGAGCGTGCTATGGCATCCCATTTCACTCTCACGGGGCACGCCGGACTGAGTGCATTGTGCCCGCGATCTCCGAGCTTGGCCACAGCACAGTTGCGACAGGCCGGGGGAGTTCCCGCCCTCCACTCGGGGCACGCCATCTTTAGATGGTGTCCCCCGCAGTGGCTGCACAGGTCCTCCGTCCCGGCACAGAACCTTTTGCTGTGACCATAGCCCAGACATCTCGAGCACTGCACCAAGGGCGACTGGTCCGCGACCCTGACACGTTGCAAATCAATGTGCAGGGCCCCGAGTTCAGTCGCCCTTTTCCACACCTCCGGGGAGGTGCTCAGAACGACGTGTCCCGTGAGCGGATTCCTTGCTCTCCTTCTATACTTCACAAACATTCTCGACTTCTTTTCGTCGAGGCCGTCAAACAGGGACCGGTTCTGATTCCTGATTGCCTTCAGGACGTCCTCGTCGTTGTTAACCGACAGGACGTCCCAAAGGATCAGCAGAGGATCCCTGTTCTCGACCTCGCCGCAAAGAAGTCGTTTTCCCGACTTCTCGATCCTTTCCTTGACCTTGCTCCTTTCTTCTTCGGTCCTGCAGCTTATGACTATTTTCCTTTCCTTCGCTTTCCTAACCCTTTCAACCTTCACCCAGCCATCTTTTGCG